>JAZHRO010000024.1:84252500-89252500 GCA_037157565.1 Thalassia testudinum
CCTAAACCTAGTTCAGAGAGAGAGAAAGGAAAATTCTGAGGAAGGATAGGGGTAGGTTTTGCACTGTAGATCATCAGTATTCATGCCTAACACTTAGGCGAAATTCAAACATCTGAGGGGCTGATGTGCTTGACAGTTAAGGCATCTGAGGTTATTCTCAACCGTCTGATCTAAAGTTGGTTCTAATTAAAGGCTTCATTGTGGTTTGATGGTCACTCTGGAGATATTATGATATGACGTGACTAAGTATTTGAGATCTGATCATTGGGATATGTGCTTGATTGTGGGAATAACTTGGTGATTCAAATCACCATTTTTAAGATTCTAATTCTCTTTTTATTCCATTGATTTTTGAGATACAATTTGGCTCATTATTGAATATATTTATTGATATTTATTGCATATCTTTATTGTGAATTATTGTGCTCATTATTTCTACTTGACTAGTGATTGCATTCCATATTTGCTCCCTACGAACGATCTCTGACTCATTTTTATTTTCGAGATTACAAACTTAAATGTTGTAATGATTTTCATCGCTATACTATGACACGTTATTTTCCTAAACCAACGACGAAAATTCGCTCTCAACACTAAACATGATCATGTTTTCTCGAGTCCTATTTAAGATCTTAGCATAGAACCTTAGGGCAAAATATTCGAGATTTCACAAAATTTCCATTGATATTTTACCACTCATCTATGTTATAATCACAAGTTTTCCTGTAAATTGGAACATTGCGTTTATTCATTTCTTCATCCTCACTATCGTGCTTCCACCCTACCTCTTGATATTTTAGTTTCACACATTCTTATCAAGAGTGGGGTTGATCTGTCCAATTTCACCCCTCTTAGAAAGGTAGTCTACTTCAAATGGTCCACTCTCAAGAAAATAAGGGTAAAACCAGTTGCAGAAGAGTCATTTAGTATGAAGGCGAGGATGAGCAAGTTGATCTAAATGCTCAATCCTCTTCTCATCAAGTTTCTGGACCGACTTCCAATCTTGTTCCCATGACTTATCCTTATCTGGAAGCCGAACATCCTTGGGTGAACTTAGCTCACTTACCCGAAATCGATCCTACAATGATTAACACCTTTAATTATATCAACCAAAACCTCACCAACCTAAATTTTGTCACGTGTCAAATGGAACGCAAGTTCCATGATTTATCTCTTTCCATTGAGTCTCCCATCTTGGTCATTCCACTCAACAACCCAAACAACGAAAGCGAACTCAACTAAAGGCTCCTATAGAATTTGGAGAGCGTTGACAAAAACATTTTCAAGACGCTTCTCAAGCTTCAAAAGGAGAGCAAGAAGAAGAGCCCATTCTTCCTAGTGAAGGCGATGAAGAAGAAATGAAAGATGAAGACATTTTGTATGATGAGGATGAAGAAGATGAAGATGGAGAAGATGAGGAAGAAGTTGATGACGATGATGATGATGATGATGTTAATGATGATGGCGGTGATGAAACAGCTATCATCTCCAATCTTCAAATCAATATGTTCGCAAGAAGCGCCATACTTAGTATGTTTAGAATTACTCTTTATGTACTTTGTGGCGTGGTTTAGACATATTATGTGTAGTTTAACTATCTTTCACTTTTGGTTGATTATCTTGAACTTGTTGAATGTTCACAATGTATGAGATTCTATGGTTTTATGTTTATTCTTTATTTCAATTCAATTCAATGTATGAGATGTATGCTTTACAAATGAATGTTTGGATTGTTCAATTCAGTGTTTTCGTTGTTTGGCAAAAAGGGGAAGAATAGAGCTAATATACATATTTAAAAGGGGGAGCTTAGCCTGAGGGGGAGGTTGCATTCTTAGTGGAGTTTTTTGTTCCCTTCTCTTATTTAGCTTCTATCTTTACAATATATGTATGACTATTATTTTGTCAACACCAAAAAAGAGGAGATTGTTGGAACCTAATTCCACTTTCTTCTAAGTTTTGGTGTTAACAAAATCATTTTTAATCTAATAAGTTTTTGTGAGTGACATTTACAGGCTCTTGGAATGGTAAGGCCTAAAGGTTGATGGAGATGTGTTGAACGAATTTCCGTCAGGTTTTAGAAATGCGTCGTAGTATAGCAACGAAAAACAAATCAACACTTAAAATTTGTAAAGCTCGAAAAGCATGAGTTTCTGAGGTCATTCGTAGGAAGCAAAATAATTGCAATTCAATCACTAATCCAATATTCAAATAAAACTCAATATATATGAAAAATATACTCAATGAAGTGCAAATTGTATCTCAAGAGTTAGATAACAAAGTAATATGGAGAAATAGCAAAAAGAATGGTGGTTGAAACCACCAATGTAACCCTTTAACACTTAGGCTTTCTCTCAACTCAAATCACAAGTATCAAACGTCTCAGAAGCTTCAGACATCTCAATTCATCAATACTCCTTCAGTTCAACACTAAGCTAATTTTCTCAATTCACAACCAACACTTAGTCAAATTCTTGAATCAGAGCCTCAGGTCAGACATCTCACTAAGGCCTCAGATGCCTTAAGTTCCAACTTTAGATCTCTGTAGTGCAAAAACCCCCCTCCTCTCTCTCTCTCAGAGCCAACCCTCTTTCACTTCTCTCTTATTTCTTTTATTCGGGTAAACAGATCTAGAGCCCAGGCTTGTATGCGTGTGGGCATGAGCGAGGGCACTGCTTAATGCTCGTGAGTGGGGCCTAACCCTCGTAACGAAGGCGATAAGCCAATGGAGACAAATCAATATATATTGAAAACCAAAATAAATTTCTATGATCTGGCACAATTCTTTCCAACTTCTTCTTTGCTACAAGCGTATGAAGAGTTCTATCCAATTTGAGCTACTGCTGCTTTTGCTCTTCCAATTAAAGGTGCAGTTGTGTTGCTGAAGTGGTTCCGCACTAGAGGAGGGTGGTGGCGAGGAGCACAGCATACGAATGGTGGCAAGCGATGCCAAAGATGAAGCTTGGTCCGATGAAGACCTGAAACACATGAAGACCACCTTGCGACCCAATTAAAATGCTTAAAACCTTCGTCGTGACATGAGGAACGTGATAGTGGTGGAGATTTGGTGTTTGGAAATGTATGGTGGCCGGACGACGTCAAGGTGGTTGGTGGAGTGGTGGGTTGTCCAGCATATGGATCCGTAGGTCAAAGCTCCAAATTTCTTTGGGGCTTTTGATCTATGGATCAAGAGGAAGGTGGTAGTGTAAGTGGATGAGTGTTTGGTGGCGAGGCATGGCATGACGAGCTCACTAGAGCTACATCGAAGGCAGAGAAGAAGAAGAGGGGAACGGGAAGTAGAGTGGTTGGAGTGTAAACCTAAGAGGGTAAACCGACTCTAGAAGGCAAGGGGAAGATAAGGACAACCAAATTGGACAAAAAGGGGCGAGAAATCCTTGCCGGCTTGCCTTACCGGATGCAAAGGAGATGAAGTCTCCGATGGGGAAACAATGACGACAAAGGGGAGATGAGGTCCTAGCGGTGGTATGCTAAGGTCGTAGGAGCTTGAGGAAGACTTTAGCGCTTCCAATTTGATTATTGGACGGCCGGAAGGAGGCCGAGTAGGTCATTGGAGTACAATCGGAGACGGACGAAGAGAGGGAAGAAGATGATTTTTTGACCTAAACTTGACTAAGGAGTTCGTGGAATCGTGGGGAAGCTTATATAGATGTCGATCAAGCCTTCAAATTCCTAAAATTTGCACGTTTGAATCATGATTTTGGCAAGGTTTTTATTAGGAATTTTCAAGCTTCGCTGGAACTTCTCACTCCAAATCAGGATCCGAGACCTGGTTCGTTGGAAGGGAGATCTTTTGTTAATCAATCCCTCCAATTTTAAAGGGATTTGATTGACAAATCAAGGAGAAATCCTTGATTGAATGTCTTCATTGTGGGTATAGGTCTGTTGTACTTAGGAAACAAAGTGTTTCAGGAAGCAAGGACCTCTTTGTGAAGATGAGAAAGTTAGGGGCCTGTATGTAATAAAACATAGAACCTAGAGATTTAGATGTGGGAAAGAGATTTCAAGGGCTAAAATGCAAACTAGGTCAAGATGGACTCTCATTAGGCCCAAATTTTGGTGGTACCCTAATTTGGACCCAAGAAATCTAATGGTGAACTCTTATTTGAGTTTTGACCACATTTGATTGGGTAAATTGCATAGAAACCCAAATCAGGGTAAATTCATGTCTGAATCTCTATTTTTAGTCAAAATGGATTCAAATGATCAAAGTGAAGTTACCAAATCTTGCAATATTTTTCAATGATTTTTAGAAAGTTTATATCAAATTCATCTCTACTAGAACTCCTTCAATTTGAGTGAAGCTGATAATTAGGATTTTTCTGTAATATTTTAATCTCCAAAATGCATGAAACCCTGATTCAGTTATTTTGAGCCCACTTCTTAGATATTTAAATTCATTTGATCTTGAATTAACTCCTAAGTAACCTCTTAGTTAATCTGCATTAGTAATTGGATGTTAAAATAGAAGAATTGACCATTTTTCTTGTCTTCTTTTCATATTCTCTTTAGAATAAAGTTATGATCATCGGTTAAATATTTAAGAGCATTTATTTCATTAGTTAAGCTAATTTAAGCTCATCAACACCAATGATGGTGCTACCATCAAGATGTTGATGGATTCTTAAGATACTTTAAAGACTTGATGATGAAGATCTCCTTAAGTCTTTCTTACTATTTGTATGTCTCCTAACAAAACAAATGAATATAGAGTTAAAAGTAATTCGCAACATTCGCAACAAATGTTCATTTTCAAAAAACCTAAAATCGTTTCGGAATGGAGTTGGAATCGATTAGTTGTGATAATCCCTAGATCTTGGATTAACAAATTAAAAAGAAGGTACTTGTTGTAAGTACCGATATTGTTCATACGTGCTGGTACATCCAAGGCACTGATTTGAGTTCTAAACTAAACTCAAACTATGAAGAACAAGTACCGACACCTATCATGAGTATCGATACATATAGGTTACAATGACAACTCTACCTGAAACCTGTGAGTAACAAGTATCGGTACTCAAGATGAGTACCGGTACCTGTTACCTAGTTGATACTCTACTAAGAGCTTGGAGTACTGGTACCTATACGAGTACCAGTACCTAGTCTCATTTGTACTGGTTGTTGGTAGTTTGTGAGCAACTAGTATCAATATTACAACTTTAGTACCGGTACCAACTACCCGTTAAGTTAGATCTGAACAGCTAATTTGTATTAAAAGTGAATTAAAACACACCTAATTAGCACCCAACAGCTATGGAACGTAGGGGGTTGTTTTCTAGCATATAAAAAGATCCCTTTGGGTCTTTTTCTCAACACACAATATCACTCCTCTCTTACTTGCTTCAAAATTCTGATTTATACTATTTTTCTAAGCAAGGTGCTAGACTTGTGGCCTTGTATCTGCAAGAAAATCTTCTGAGGTTGCAATAAGTCTTCAGGCATTTAGTTTACATTCTTACGATTTTCTTATGCGCTAATTTGTTCCTTAGTTTCCATTGATAATATTTTTAAAGTTATATATTGTTGCAAGACTTAGGATTCAAGTTGTAAGTACGTACTTTTGCTTGCAGTTGTACTTTTTGTTGTTTCTATTATCTTGTAATTAGGTTGAGGTAACCCGTTAATTACCTGTTGTTATAGTAATTTGATTCCCTTCAGGTTGAGGGAATTAGGTTAAAAATCCTAAGTCGGGAGAATTAGGTAGTGAAGTACCCAAGGGAAACCACTATATATTTGGTGTCAATTTATGGTTTGAATTATTTTTATTTAAATTTTTCATCACACTATTCAACCTCCCTTCTGGTGTGCTTGATCTCAGATCCTACAACCTTGATGGTCATGAATCACCCATTCCACATAAGTATCCTCTGTATTGGTGATCACTCCAATGTTAAGCTTAAAGCCCATAATCAGCCGAACCCAACTAATACGAGCTTGATAGGGCATTGACTCTTCAGCCAAATGGACATCTCAAAGTTTCGCCAATTCTGAGAAATGAAGTCAGTAAGCTGATGAAATTGGAAGGAGTCATGCCTCAACTTATTATGAATCCACCATACATTATACCAAACAAAAAATATCATACCCTTGATCCTCTTAGCATTAAAAATAGAAATAGTATTGCTCATAATGGAAAAGAAAGAGGAGGGATCAATCTCATTTAAATGATTCGTATGAAAAACCCAATTGGCAATAGTGACAATCAACTCACTATTAGAAAAAAGATGGTACATGGTCTCAACCGAAGAGGAGCTCATGCAGCAGGAGCATTTGGAAACCAAATTGATGCCATACTTCTTAATATTATCATCGATAGGAAGCCTAAATTGAAGGATACGCAAGATGCAAATTGTAACACAGAGGCAAGTGAAGGTGCCGTAAATCATGCATGGCAGAATTTCTTTGAGTAGCAGAGAAGTTAAGGTGTTAGGTAGAGTTAACAGTAAAATCCCTTGAAGAAGATGGGGACCAAATGGGTCTGTCAGGGAGATCATCCAAGGAAGTAGCTTGGATTGCCTCCTAAATCGTCTAAGGAATATTGCTCAAGTTCGGAGGAGAATTCAAAGCACTTCTAATACTAAGCTGAGTAGGCACAAAATCCTCTGGCATGAAATGTTGCAGGAGGCAGTCCCCAACCCAAATATCCTCCCAAAAGTCGACGTCACCTTCATGTATTTCCCATTTGATAAGTGGTTTCATCTGAACATAGGCTTCATAAAGCAACCTTAAAGGGGAAGGAAGGTTGGACAGCCTAAAAGAGGGACCGAGTAGATTGCGGATAAGCTTACTATATAGAGAGTCCCTGATGACTCTACAGTTATTAACATTAATTATATCAATTAGAGTAAATTTCAAGAGCTCATGCATGTAAATATGATAATATAGTAGATCTGAGAGCAATGCATGCATACAATACATTCTTTACATTAAGATTGCTTGAAATTAATGTTTAATAGTCGAGTTGTATAAATGCATATTGAAATAAGTCTCAGATGAGCAATCAAGATGCATGGATGGATTCAGGATGAAAATCGAAGTCTAACAACTTTGATATCGCCCCAATTCGACTTCCGTAGCTCCCACAGTGAGCCCGGGAAGTTCGGGTCATTGATCTAATGCTCAACGGCCCACATTATGCCACGTGACTCCATCTTATCACCTGCCCAACGCTCTCACAGCCTCTTCACAGCACGAGCATCAGTAACCTTAGCCGTCCGATCAACATCGAAGGATCCTCATCGCGCCACGTCGCCCTTCTCTCTCAGCCGCATGATCTGTGATTAACGACAGAGATTGCACCATCTGCAGTCATAGCTGAACAGCAAAACACAAACCCTCGAGCGCGAGCAACGTGGGATCGAATCGCGGTCCGCTCATCCTCCGCTCGCGAAGCGCATGTCAATTATGCCATCCAATTAAGCATCAACGGCTCGGATGCGGCCACATCAGTGTGTGATGAGCGTGATCCAATCGTTCACCTCCAAGCACGATCCAGCCGTCCACATGGGATCCTCCAAAGCTAATCACGCCAAGTGGCCAACTGGGATCTCAGCATCGCGAGAAGCATGAGGTAGCGTGCACACAAGGGCGCGATCCTCAAGTGTTCGTGGTCGTCAGATGCGAGCATCGATGGCTCTCGGGAAGCCACGACAACATGCGTGATCGAGTGCGTGCGTGAGCTGTGAAGGGCCAATTCAGCACAAGCAGTAGGTAAGGTGCGGTCGAAGGCCAATTCAGCATGGTTTGGGGGCAGTTCAAGGTCGATTCTTGGTGTTTTCACCTATAAAAGGACCCTATAGCCTCCCCTTGCAACATATCTCTTCTCCAAGCTTTCCACCACCATCCACTACAACAAAATAGACTTATAGCGACGGCCTTTGGAGACAGAATTGAAGGTTATGGGGATAGATTTTAGGGTGGGGGATGGATTTATTCATCCCCCAATTGAGAGTCACTCAAAGTTTTAGGGACAAATTTTCCGTCCTCAAAACTATTGTGACAGAAAATTGGTCACAATAGATTAGACACAAGAGATAATGAGTTGGCATTTGATTTTTTTTAGGGACGAACAAAAATATGCGTCACTTGTAGTCTTTTAATGATAAGATTATGTAATTGTGAATATTAATTATTAAGATAAAATATCAAAACATTCTTAATTATAGTACTACATATAACATGTATAGCTTGACAAAAGTGATCTTTGACCAAAGACATCATTTTTATTGAAATGAAAATATAAAGTATTTGTTACAATGTTATGAAGAAATTACAAAAAAGAACAATAAAAAAATACTTCATAATATAAAATAACACTCAACATTTTTTTTTCCTCTTTACAGTAGAAGTTAAAACTATTCCAATCTAACATCATGTAGAAGCTCGAGAAGAAAGTCATTGCTCTGATAAGGGATCTCCGGCTACTCAGATATCTACGAAATTTCCAAATTGTGCTTTCTCGAGGGATGTTTAGCGACGGTGTCTGCCTGGAGTAGTTCTTTGATGATCTCTGCACAACCCCCCTAATCCCCTGCTACTTTTGGAGGTGAACCCTCTGTTGGCTGCTGCAACTGCTATTCTACTATAGTTGCTGCAGATGGAGGAACTTCAAGTGGGCGGAGGACACGAATTGGCTGAGCTACTACTCCCTCTAAACATGTCCTATAGCTTCACCTGCTACTGCTGGAGGTGAACCATCAGCTAGCTTATCGCTACTGCTACTCTACTGCAGCTGTTGATGGTGGCCAAAAATGAAAATGAGTAAACTGGCTCATTATGCATCTACAAGCTTGGCAAGACAAATCACTCAATCTACTTAACGAACTAAGGAACTTTAGAAAAGTAAGAAGAAAAAGCCAACAAAAAAAGGGTGATACAATATGGTGAAAACGGCAACTAACATAGTGAAAAAATATAGTTTGAAAACTAGAACATGTAAATAGTCAAAAAGCCTACATTCAAATGATGTAGCACGACTACTAGCAATGCCAAGCTTATTGCCCAGCTTCTAGAATAGAAAGCAAAGCACTGTTACAAAGGCTTTTTTTTGGACAATTCAACAAAACTGCAAAGCCTGCGCTAAAGAGACCATTGAGAAAGTCAAAACTCCCATGAAAGTACTGATAGAACATCAGAATTGCCATGTTTTTAGTAACAGCAACAACTTCACAATTCTCTAAGATTTTTATAGAGACATCTTGTATGTGAATTGAATGATGATTCCCATGATGGTAACTTGTTTTAAAAATCTGGTAATAGTGCATGATCAAATCACCGGTGAATCTAGAGTCTCCGAAAATACAGTGAAATGATATTAGCTAATTGTCAACATGTTTGAGTAGAAATGGTTCACCAAACTAGACAAGTAAAAGTGATATACAACGTTTACGAGCAAAGGATATATGTTAACTGATGTAAACATGTTTAAATCACATAAAACGTCTATTTTTGCGTGTTCTTAGACATATAGTTACATCATATAAAAAAAATATTACATAACATACATCATCGTGCATTTTGGTTAGATTGTATAAATTTTAAGTTAATTTCTCCTCTTTATGGTCAGGTAACAAGGCAATATGTATCGGGGCCTCGAATTGAAGATCCAATTGTACGAATCTGATCAGGACGACGATTGAAGTTCAACGACCCCAAGATCGCCATGATCGGACTTCCATAGCGTCAAATGCAATCCGAAAAAGATCAGAGGTTAAGGAGCTAAGATGGTGTAAATCCGTACATCAGATGACTGTTAACGTGCTAAATCGGAATTTTAAAATCACTTCGTTGCAATATAGCCGAAATAGCACATGAGCAAATACAATTTATAACTCGAAAGATTGTCAAGAAAATCCGAGGTCGAACGTAGGGAGCAAGTGTTGCAATTAATCTCAAAGATCACAATATCACCACAAATATGAGCAAGTAAGAATGATATATATATAAAGATCAATGTCAAAGTGCACAAAAAATGGGGTAAAATGGTGATTTAAATCACCAATTACCCCCTTACAATTATATCAAATAAATGCACAGTGCTTATCAATCAAATATTCCACGTAATGCAAGTAAACACTATAGCCACAGTGCATGATATCAGAGATATCAGACGACAAATCACAATATCAGACAGCTTAAGTTAAGCATTGCTACAGTGTGCTTCTCTTCCTCTTCAGTCCCTCTTCTTCACGCACAAGGGGCTTCCAAATTTTCACAGTAGCTAAGTGTTGGGTTTCCTCTCTGAAGAGCAAAACCCCCCTCCCCCGCTCACAATTTCCTCCTCTTCTCTCTCAGATAACCAGGTATCCAATCGAGTATTTGGGTATGAGTAATATCGAGTCCAGGGCTACCGGCAGCGGGTAGTAGCCGAAGAGTGAGTAGGCATAGGTCGAGTCAGGTTATGTGAGCATTGTGCAGGGACCTCACCCCCAGTGTGCTTGAGGCAATAAGCCCTCAGCACAAAAAAAATATGTGCTGCCAATCGCTCCAAAGCCTACGATGTGGGAATAAAGTCCCCGTCTTCTTCTCGTGCGACAGCAACAGCAACTCCCATTCAATTGGCATCCTTGGAGCGATCAACGCCCCCAATTGACCAGCTGGGAACGTTCCTTGGGCGAATCCGCTTCACCTAGGATGAAGACCTGGAGCAGATGTCTGAAGAACATGCTTCGAGCTTGCTCGAAGCAGCTTCGGTAATGGCACAACCGACTTCGTACCTGAAATGGAACACACAACCTTGTGGCCTCGTCAGAAACGTTTAGGAGAAGCGTGCGAGTGCGGCAAAGGTGGTGATGGTGGTGGCATGCCATGGAAGGGATCGGAGATGATTGGCAAACATAAAAAATGAAGGTGGAGGTGGTTGTGTTCGATGGAAGAATAGGGCAAGCAATCCCTTCAATTTCTTGAGGGATTTTGTTCGAGTGGATGAGGTAAAACTTTTGGGAGGGGCAACGGCCGATTTGGTGGAGTGTAGAGGCCATGGTGGAGGTACGCTGGCAAGGTGGAAGATGGAGAACGTGCGGGCGAGTCTGCGGTCAAAGCGAAGTTGTAGCAACACGGTGATGATACGTAGATGGAGTAGAGTTGATGAGGCTAGCTAACGGACGACGAGGGGCAGAGGAGGCGTTGGCCGTGATGAACCTACGCCGGAGAAGGTGAAGGCTCCGATGAGGTAGACGGCGACAAAGACGAGGTTAGGAGACGTCTCACAGGTATGGTGAGACGTGGAAGACGACAGGGAAGTAGAACTGACCGCCTATGGTATGTGGCGACCGGTGAAGAGAACAGAGGAGGGAGGTCATCGGAGTCAAGCTTGGAGCGAGCCGAAGGTAGAAAAAGAAGAGGGATTTTGGCTCAAAAGCATGCTAAGGAGGTGAGGAATGTCATAGGGGGTCTTTTATAGGGCTTAAGAGAGCTTGGAGAAGAAGAAACAAGCTTCTCAGCTTGCTTGGGATTCAAGAAGAGCCCTACTGATTTCGCGGGTTCGCACGCACGAATCAGAAGGAGTTAGGTGTCGAAATTAATCCCAATAGGTTTCCCTAGGTGTGAACATCAATCCCACCAAATTTGGTGGGATTTGATTGAAGTTTTAGTAGGATTCTACTCGGTAAAAGCTCGCCTGGAGGTCGGTTGACCTCCAATGGTGGCAAGGACTTCTTCATAAAGAAGATGAAGAAGTTAGGGGTCATTTTGTAAAGCTTTCAAAAGCTGAGGGGCTATTTGAGAGGACAAGAGTCAAACTTGAACCAAAATGCAAACTAGGTCGAAATAATCTCAGATTGGACCCAAATTTTGGTACAAATCTAATTTGGACTCGAGGAATATAATGGTGGAGTCAGATTTAAGTTTTGACCAAGTTTGACTGGGTAAATTACGTAGAAGCCCAAATTAGGGCAACTTTCTGTCTGTAACTCTGTTTCAGGCCAAAATAGGTTCTGATGATCAAATCAAGGATACCAAACCCTATAAAATATTTTTATATGAATTTTATAGGATTTAAGTGAATTTTATCCTAACTAGAACCTCAGTTAACTAAGCGAGTCTGCTTTTAGGATTTCAAATGTCCATTAATTCTTGAAATGCGTGAAAACTTGTTTCATTCTACATGAACTCACTTATTAGACATTAATAACCATATGACCTTTAATAAACCCCTGAAATACCCCATGGTTATTCTATATTTGTGGAATGCTGTTAATTTTGCAGAAATAACCTTGTATTCTTCTCTTCTTTACAAAATGGGATTTTGTGCCCTTAGGACCTTCTGATGGATATGTAAGAGCATCTGTCAACCTTTTTAGACCAAATTGAGCTAATTATAGCTCATGATCGTGTTTCCATAATACCCACATGCCTAGTTTTTGCTAGTCCCTTGACAAAACCTTATGAACCAAACCAGTTATCTAAGTCGGATGTAACCGTCAGGATGCCCTACTAAGTTGCAATTCTAGGAATAAGATCTTAATACCAACAATAGGCGTAGAGGTACTTAAGTACCAACCCAGATCCAGACCTGACTAGCTTTCGTCTCAGTTTGCCGCGAAGGTTTCTAGGGCCCACAAGAACTATCCTAAGGTCTGTTGGACCCAATGGTTAAAGCACCCATGCTTGTAACTTGGTTAGCCCAAGTTCAGTTTGCTAGTGCATTTTTTTGTAAAAGAGAGAGGGATAGAAGAACATTTTCATTTATGAAAAGTTTTCTCTCTCTTTTTCTTTTCATTATAGATCTCCTAAGATCCAACCTTGGATTGGCTCTAAACACGATCTGTATCGGATTCCTTGTCCCCATCATCAATCCTCACAGGGTCTCTAGCAATCAATACTTCAAGATAGCACCGCCCATGACAACCTCCAAAACCCTAGCTTTCGACACTTCGGGATAGTGTCACCCATGGTATTCTGTAGCTAAACCCAAACCCTGGCAATCGACATTTCGTGATAATGTCGTCCATGGCATCTGAACCAGCACAAGGTGCTTACGTGCCCTCGGTATGATATTTAGATATCCTAGGAGACAAGCACCGAGGAGACAGTATATTATTGCGCATCTTTGAGGGGAATTTCCCACCTCTCCACGTCGGGAACTCGTCCAAATTGTAACGAACGCGTGCCCCAGACGCCTTTTAAGACGTCTGGGAGGTGTCCCAGACGTCGGACAAGACGTCTGGGATCACATCCAGACGTCTGACAAGACGTCCGGGATCGTTTACAGACGTCTGGAGAACAGTTATGTTCGCACGGGAGATTCGTCTGCGCGCCTGTGCGCGCAGACCTGCGATTCCTCTCTCTCTCTCTCTCTGCGGCTGCAGGCGCGCTGCGACCGCCTTCTCTCTCCTCCTCGCGCGGCCTTAAAAGGGCGCGCCTCCCCTCCCGTCTCCACCGTCTCCTCCTTCTTCTCCTTCCTGTGCGCGAGAGCGAGCGGACGCGAGGGCGGCAGCGGCAGCCGCAGTGAGCACGGAGGAGGTGCGGCGTGCGAGGGCGGGGCTCTGCCGTGAGGGCGAGCTCGCCGGAGCGGCTTGGCCGGCCGACGGAGGGCGCAGGGGGTGCGGAGCGACGCGGAGAGGGACCTACTGCGGGCTGAGCAGCAGACGCGCGAGGTGCGACGCGGGCGGCGTCGTGAGCGGAGGCCGAGCAGGGTTCTGATTCTGGAAAAATTTCCAGAATCAGACGTCTGGGTTGATATCCAGACGGCAAGGTCGACGTCTGTAAGATCATACAGACGTCTGAAAGGTGAGTTTCCGCCTTCTTCTTCCTTCTTGTCGACTGACCGTACTGAGGGAGGGGGGTTGGCTGTGCGCAGGTTCGCTGATTCGCCATCCCTTGCGAATCAGACGTCTGGAAGTTGTACCAGACGGCGGGAGTGACCTACAGACGTCCGTGTGGACCATCGAACGTCTGGGGTATAGGACAGACGTCCCCGCAGACTTCTGGACGTCCGGGGAACCAAGCTGAACAGGTAATTCTCTGATCCACCGTTTAAGACGTCTGGAAGGAGTTCCAGACGTCTGATTTTGCACAGTATCGTCTTTTTCGACCCGTTTAGGGCCCGTTTGGGCTCCGTTTTCCGCGATTCGAGTTGCGTCCTTTTCAGAATTAATTCCTCTACTCGTCTACAGTAGCTATACACTATTCTGAGACACTCCTTGTGTTTGATCCTTGTGATAGGACCTCGTTCGATTGCAGTCTTGAGAGTCGCGGAGGCACGCGGGATTCCCGATCACGCCCCCATTACTCCCGTTGTACCTGGTAGAGTGGCTTTAAGTATTAATAAAATCTGTTAAAGTATGGAACCATAACTAGAACCTAGGGCATTGCATGAATCCTAGGAACGAGAAATATATGGAATGATAGCTCCTAGGGGTTGCATGAATCCTAGAGCCGGAAAACTAGATTGTATGATAGATCCTAGGATATGACATGAATCCTAGGGTGGAAAAACTAGTGGAATGTATATTACTGCAGTCTTGGAAAAATGGAAAGGAATATATAAAGCTGCCTGTAAATTTAATTAACAGCTGCCTGTTATGAATAAAGAAACATGTTTGAGATCATGGATTTTGAGAACGTGAATCTGGGAAGTGAAACATATGATGTTCTGAGATAAAGAGCTGGAACCCTACGGGGAATTAGGAGTGGAACTCCTGGAAAGAAAAAGGAATGGAACTGAGATGTAATTTGTACTGTCTCTTGGGTACGCAGTACCAAGGGAAGTACATGTACCTGTTTAGTGCAGAGTGGGGCCAGCCGCCCCAGGGACCCGGGGTTAGGATTGGCCGCTCTGTACCGACTTGTTGGCCCTCGTGTACGTAGTACCAAGGAGAGCTACTAGTGTTAGGAGAGTACTAGCTACCCCACGGGCCCCGGGGTTCTGGTAGCCTCCTTCACCGACTTGTTAGGCCCATTAGGGCAAACCAGGGTAGTCAGGCGAGGGTGCGCGGACTGTGGAGGGGCAAGGCCCCGGTTTGGTTACTGTGGAGGGGTTGGACCCCTGTTACTGAGAGGGCTCTGCCCTGGTTCCGTGCTGTGTTTTGGGCGCACCCGTTAACGGAAACGACTGACCGCGTGCCAGTGCGGGCTAGCTACCTGTGCGTTTATCGCGCGTGCCGTAGTCACCGTTACGTCTGTCAGTGACCTTGGGGTGGTTGACTGAGAGTAGGATCACCACGGGGGACTCTCCCGGCCAGGAGAGCACCACGTGCTACTTCTACTTTTGGAAAAGACTGCAATCAAGATCGTTCCCACGAGGACATTCGAGATCAAGTAAAGGATCTGAGAAATAAATGAAATAGTGAGAAAAATTGAAAGATGTGAATAAAGGAAATAATAGAACATAACAACTACTGTACACTCTACTGTTTCCTTTAGTTAGTTTGCCACTCTACTCAGCGTTTTGCTGACGTGTTACACTCGTTACTTTTTTCAGGACCAGGTGTTGAGCAGCCAGGGTCGGCGGCTGCAGAGGACGCTGGGCCGAGTAGGGTCCAGTAGAGTTACCACAGCTTTTGTACCCCTTTTGTTTCTGTTCTAGTGAGTAGTTTTTGTTTCCGCTGTACCTTCTTTACCTGCAGTTCTTGTTATATGTTACATGCTGTTTTACTGTTGTGGTGGTACCTACTGTAGTAGTTTCTTTCCTTACTGCTGTACTTTCTTACTGTTAGTTATATTCATGCTGAATGTGGTTTATTTTACTGTCTTTTGGTTACTTCCTCGTTGGACGACTATGTCTTGGGATTAGTCGAGTCGGTCCGGTTCTCGTGTCTCGTAGGGACTCGGGAACCGGGTCGTTACACAAATCAACTTGTGTTTTCGAGCCACTCCTAATCTAGATCTTAGGACCGTTTTCAAAACAACATAAATGCTTTTTTTGGCATGATTTCATATTTAAGTGCACTGAACTAGACTGTGTGTGATTTATGGTGCTTAAGTTACCGAATCCCACAAACCAGAAGTCAGTTAACGGGGTCGAATACTACCTAAGCCTTAGACCTAATACATAAGCTTTGCATTTTCCTCAACTTATTAAGGATTAATCTAGATCTTGACAAATACATGAGGGTTTAAATCTTAGAACAGATCCAAGAGGCCTAAGTTTGGTATTCGCCACTAATTTCTTAAGTTTTAGCCTTCCAGGTCTTAATTCATCATTCGATCCAACCTAGAAGTTAGGTAAGTTTCATATCATTTTAAAGGGACTCAATTTCTTTCTTTATCCTTTTTGCTCCTTTCTTTTCTGTTCAATTTTCCTCCCTCCTTTTTCTCATTTTTTTTCTCAAATGGATCTTTTTTCTCAACCTCCATTTTTTTTATACGCGAAATCCTTTTGTGAGATTTGATTTTCACGATGTTTTGCACTTTAATACCCTCTCATACTTACGATTTGCAATGTCCTCATTGTAAATTAGGTGAGTTCGAGTTCAACGCAGTTCGTGCATTAGAACAGGGTCAAAGGGTGGGTGAACGAGTAAGGGTGCCTGTTGCGAACGATTTCAAGCTTTGATACAAGTTCCAAAGGTGAAGTCAGATGTTATAATGGATAAACCCTAAAGTGTAATATGAGTTCAATAGAGAGTTATGTTAAAAAGATTTCAGGTTTTTCAGAAAGATGACGAGTTGCCTCCCATTAAGCGCTAAGTTTAACGCCATCAGCTGGGCGCAATAAACTCAGGGAGATGTGATTGGCTGCATGAGTGATGTGATGGTTGAAAATCTGATGGCCACAAATAAGTATTAAACATAGTGAAGAGTCATTCCAGGATGTCTCTAATATGGGTAAAGCTGATTCATTTATGGATGATCTTTCTTGAAATCTTGCGGAGGAATCATTCGAAAGGTGTAGTGGTCATGGGATTTGGAATTAGGTTTGTCATGAACCCAAGACTCAACAGAGAAGGATCTAGTATCCCAGATGTGTGGTTCCTCTTGTGCATTGTGGCCTATTAAATTGATACTCAATGAGTCATTTTGATTCTTTTCATTTGAATGTGAGATCGTCTCTTCAAGAAATGACTTGAAGATTGGTTCCTTTAATGATTCCTCTCCATAATTCTCATCCCAATCGAAAATGAATGCTTGGAGAGTGCCTTTCGAATTGTCTAACTCTGATTCTGTAAAGGATTCATACTGTGGGTATAGGTCACTCTCAATGTCTGCCAGTCTTGATTCCTAGAGGTCCTCAAAATGAAATGTCTCTATGTCCACAGCTGAATTTGGTATGTCACCATGTTTCCTGAAATCCCAGGGTATGTCTTCAAGGTCAAAGGTGAAAACCTCCACTATTCTTCGGTTACTGTGCTCAGTCAAGTCAGGATCATCTAAGATGTGAAAAGTTTCTAATTCTGGCTCTAGGTTTTCTACCAAGGATATGGTCATGAGGTCCTGGATAAAACTTAGTTGTTCTGCTGAGCATTTCCCTTTTATTGCCTCGAAAATATTAATCTCAGCAAGTTGATCTCCTGAGCTAATCATCATATGCCCTGATTCACAATTAATTATAGCTCTTGCAATAGCCAAGAATGGTCTTCCCAAAATCACGGGCATATCCTGTATCTGTTGTGGCATATCCATGTCAAGAATTAGGAAATCAGCTAGGTAGCTGAAATCCTTAACTCTAATTACCACATCCTCTACCATCCCAATCGGTGTGATTACGGTTCGGTCAGCTAATTGCAAAGTGACATGAGCGGGTTTTAGCTGTCCGATCCGTAATTTTTCAAATAGTGTGGTAGGGACTAGGTTGACTGAAGTGCCAAGGTCCAGTACAGCCCGCTTGAAATTTGTATCACCAATCTTGCAGGGAATTAGCGGGGTGCCTGGATTAGATTTCTTAGGAGGTAGACTGTTTTGGATTATGGCACTTACATTTTTAGACAATACTACCTTCCCTTGTGTTGGTTCTTCTACCTCTTTTTTGGATAAATTAGGTGAAATAGGATTTAGAGTGAGGATATCAAGTAGAGGAAAAGTGACTTGTGTGTTCCTCAATGGTCCCATTATATCAATTTCCGACAATCTTCTAGTGTGGAGGCGGGATACGACCTGGGATAGGGGAATGGAATGGCTATCTTTAAGGACGGGTTTATGTTCTTTACCTATAGTATTGATCATGGCACAATCATGGCGTGGAGGTGGAGGGGAGAAAGCCGTTCCTTGCTATTGATGTGGGAGTGGGGTTGGGTAAGTCATGGTGTGTTTTAGCTCAGCTGAGGTGGATGGAGAAAATATGCAAGTATGAGTCACTGGGCCAGGTTGGGTATAGCATGCTTAACCCTGGATTTGGTTTACAACGTGTTTTTGGGTTGACACGCTGTTTGGATTAGGCAGAGGTTGGGAGGGAAGTGTACCTGACTGGCGAGAATTCACCATTCGTGCAAGCTGATTACGAACCTCTGTGATCTCGTCTTTGTGCTATTTTTGAATGTTAGCCAGGGTTTGGAGGATCAAGGCCATCTAATCATCCTTGTTGGGCCCTCATTGGTAATTTGGGTTGGGTCTAGGCTGATTGAGCTGATATGGGTGAGGGGCCTGTGGTCGGGATTGGAATTAAGGTCTTGGATTTGGGTTATTTCCCGACCACGCAAAGTTTGGATGATTATGCCATCCAGGGTTATAGGTATTAGAGAAAGGATTGTTCTGGATGGCGTGGAGGTCCTCATAGGTCTGAGGAACTACAGAGTAATCAGGATATGAGGGTTCAAAGTTCCCCCAACTGTGGTAGGCTGGCTCGAAGTTTCCTCCGAAACCATAATCAGACGAGGGTGGATAAGCATCCATCCCCTGAGAGTGGTAAATGTTGTGTGTAGCTTCCTATGGGTGGGTGTGCGTATGTGCTTTGCGGTACAGTGGTGGTCTTGTGTAGATGTCAAGTGATGTCGTCCACCTTTTTCTCAATGATAAAGACCTTATCCAATTGACTAACTACCAACTCCAAGTCAACAGATGCAAAAAGGCCTCGAGTCTCGTGTACCCCTCGATTGTTTGTCAATGCACGGGTGGTCATCCGGTCGTACGCACCCAATGACTTATTGTTTAGGGAGTTCTTGCACATATTTTCGAAAATCCCCCAAATCTCATCTTCATGCTGACCCATGATGCTGCCACCACAGGTTGCATTGACAAAAAGCTTGATGTCACGGAGCCCGTGGTAAAAGGATTTGACTTGTTCCCACTTCGAGACTCCGTGATGGAAGCATTTGCGCATGAGATACAAAAAAGATCCCATGCCTCGTGTAGAGATTCTCCCGCTCCTTGCGAGAAGTGCGTGATTTGGTGCCACATTGCACTAGTTAGGCCAATGGGATAGAATTTTTGTAAGAAAGCAGTCTGAAGTTCTTTCCATATATTGATCTGGTGAGGGTATGTCTAAAACCAATTGACGACTTTGTCAGCTAGAGAGAAGGAGAAGATTTTCAAGAGTAGACCATCTCGATTATGCAAGTCTGCCCCGAATGTGTGGGCCAGATGCTTCAGATTCTTGATGTGTTGGAAAGGATCCTCGGAGTTCAAGCCATGAAATTTTAGGGTCATGTGAAGCATACTAGACTTGAGCTCCACCACGGTTCCTCCCGCAGGAATGTTGATTCGAGGTTCAATCTCCACCGCAGCGGGATTGTAGTAATCTCACATTTGAGGATGCGGCGGTGGGTTGATGTAGGCATTGATCCGATCTCTGAAATCAAAGAATTGTTGTGGTTCAAAGTTAAGTTGTTCTGGATGATCCATGGTTGTGGCTGGAGATTCAAGCTCAGAAGTAGAGGAGTTGGAAGAGATGTCGATGTGATAGAATAGTTGCACAAACAAGGAAGTCGAGGCTTGGCCTCGACGAGAGTGGAAAACTAGTGGAGGCCTCAAGGGTGGTCTTAAGGACCTCCCGTACATACACTGATGGAATAGATGAGGGACAGAAGGTCTGATGGACCCAAGCAAGACACCTAAAGATTTTTGGATGACTATAGAGGTTCAAGGCAGATGATACCTCTAGATCACGAAGTCATCCACCTGAAAATTACCTGGGAAGCCAGGAAGGGAAAGTCCCGCAAAGACCCCTACACGGTAGAGAGTCCCCACGGGTTACAGGGTTTCCCCCACCTGACCTTCCTTGTCACCACAGATCCAGGTAGACCAGAATGGATAATTTGACCTCTTAAGTCTACCAATTTTAAGTTTAGATGAGCTGCTTAGGATTTCACTTGAACCTTAGAATGAATTTGTGAGTGGTGACCTAATTTGAAGATTGTTTGACCTCACAAGTTGGGTCAACTTCACCTAATTTGTCCTGAGATTATTAGGTCCCAATGTTATGATTCAAGTGGATGTTTAGAACTTGTTTTTAGGATTTGCTTGATTAGGTAAATTCAACCAAGGCTTAGGAAACACACAATTTGGGGAAATATATTCTTTTTTAAGCAAGTGTGATCCTCAACCCTAAAGTGGAAACCCTAATTTTGGCTCTTAATTGGTCCAATCAGTTTTTGTCCAAATTTGACACCTAGGGCTCAATCAAGAAGGTGAGTAGCCCTAGGTATCTTAAATCCCTAATAAGTGCAGAAAATCAGGTTTGGGATTTTTTTCTAATCAAATCAGGCAACTTGATAATTAATTCTAAGTAGAAATTGCAAATTGATACTAATTGATTTCTTCCCTTTTTTAGCTTTTCTCAAAATCAGGGACTTAATGGAAAAGGAGATGAAATTACCTGCCCCTAAAGTGTTTGATGTACAGCTGATCTTCCTAAAAATGAATCCCCTACACAGATCACAGCCAAAGAGATAAAACAAGTTGGTGCTAAATCAAAAATGGTAATCAGAGAGATCAAATTACGTGTTGCTCCCCGGCAACGGCATCAAAATGTTAACATGCTAAATCAGGGTTTTAAAATCACTTCGTTGCAATAGAGACAAAATAGCACGTGAACAAATACAATTTATAACTCGAAAGATTGTCAAGAAAATTCAAGGTCGAATGCAAGGAGCAACTGTTGCAATTAATCTCAAAGATCTCAATATCACCACAAATATGAGCAAGTAAGAATGATATATATATAAAGATCAATGTCAAGGTGCACAAAGAATGGGGTAAAATAATGATTTAAATTACCAATTAGCCCTTTACAATTATATCAAATAAATGCATAGTGCTTATCAATCAAATATTCCACGTAATGCAAGTAAACACTATAGCCACAGTGCATGATGTCAGAGATATCAGATGATAGATCAATATCAGACGGCTTAAGTTAAGCCTTGCTACAATGCGCTTCTCTTCCTCTTCAGCCCCTCTTCTTCACGTACAAGGGGCTTCCCAATCTTCACAGCGGCTAAGTGTTGGGTTTCCTCTCTGAAGAGCAAAACCCCCCCTCCCTCGTTCACAATTTCCTCCCTCCTCTTCTCTCTCAGATAACCGGGTATCCAATCGAGTATTTGGGTATGAGCAATATCAAGTCCAGGGCTACCGGCAGTGGGTACTAGCCGAGGAGTGAGTAGGCATAGGTCGGGTCAGGTTAGGTGAGCGGTGTGCGGGGACCTCACCCCCGGTGTTCTTAAGGCGATAAGGCCTCAGCACAAAAAAATATATGCGCTACCAATCACCCCAAATCCTATGATGTGGGACTAAAGTCCCTGTCTTCTCGTGCGGCAGCAGCAGCTCCTGTTCAATTGGAATCCTTGGAGCGGTCAACGCCCCCAATTAACCAGTTGGGAACGTTCCTTAGGCGAATCCGCTTCACCTAGGATGAAGACCTGGAGCAGATGTCTGAGGAACGTGCTTCGAGCTTGCTCGAAGCAGCTTCGGTAACGGCGCGACTGGCTTCATACTTGAAATGGAAAACACAGCCTTGTGACCTCGTTAGAAACGTTCAGGAGAAGCGCGCGAGTGCAGCAAAGGTGGTGATGGCAATGGTGTGTCGTGGAAGGGGTCGGAGATGACTGGCGAACATGAAAAACGAAGGTGGAAGTGGTTGTGTTCGGTGGAAGGATAGGGCAAGCAATCCCCTCAATTTCTTTAGGGGTTTTGTTCACGTGGATGAGGCAAAGCTTTTGGGAGCGGCGACGGCCGATTTGGTGGAGTGTAGCGACCGTGCGAGCTCACCAAAGGTACGCCGACAAGGTGAAAGACGAAGGACATGCGGGTGAGTCTATGGTCGAAGCGGAGTTGTAGCAGCACGGTGATGATATGTAGATGGAGTAGAGTTGATGAGGCTAGCTAATGAATGACGAGGGGCAGAGGAGGCGTCAGCCGTGATGAGTTGACGCTGGAGAAGGTGAAGGCTCCGATGAGGTAGACGGCGACGAAGACAGGGTTAGGAGACATCTCACATGTATGGTGACACATGGAAGACAACGGGGAAGTAGAACTGGCCGCCTATGGTATGTGGCTGCCGACGACGAGGCTGGAGGAGGAAGGTCGCCGGAGTCAAGCTTGAAGCGAGCCCAAGGTGGGAAAAGAAGAGGGATTTTGGCTCAAAAGCTTGCTAAGGAGGTGAGGAATGTCATGGGAGGTCTTTTATAGGGCTTAGAAGAGCTTGGAGAAGATGAAACAAGCTTCTTAGCTTGCTTGGGATTCAAGAAGAACCCCACTGATTTCGTGGGTTCGCATGCACGAATTAAAGGGAGTTAGGCGTCGAGATTGATCCCAATAAGTTTCCCTAGGTGTGAATATCAATCCCACCAAATTTGGTGGGATTTGATTGAAGTTTTAGTAGGATTATGCTCGATCAAAGCTCGCCTAGAGGTCGATTGACCTCCAATGGCGGCAAGGACTTCTTCACAAAAAAGATGAAGAAGTTAGGGGGTCATTTTGTAAATATTTCAAAAGCTGAGGGATTATTTGAGAGAACAAAAGTCAAACTTTGACCAAAATGCAAACTAGGTCGAAATAATCTCAAATTAGGCCCAAATTTTGGTACAAATCTAATTTGAACCCAAGGAATCTAATGGTAGAGTCGGATTTAGGTTTTGACCAAGTTTGACTAGGTAAATTACGCAAAAGTACAAATTAGGGCAACTTTCTATCTGTAACTCTGTTTCAGGCCAAAATAAGTTCCGATGATCAGATCAAGGATACTAAACCCTATAAAATATTTTTATATGAATTTTAGAGGATTTGGGTAATTTTATCCTAACTAGAACCTCAGTTAACTAAACAGGTCTGCTTTTAGGGTTTCAGATGTCCATTAATTCTTGAAATGCGTGAAAACTCATTTCGTTCTGCATGAACCCACTTATTAAACATTAATAATCATATGACCTTTAATAAACCCCTGAAATAACCCATGATTATTCTGTATTTGTGGAATGATGTTAATTTTACAGAAATAACCTTGCCTTCTCTTCTTTACAAAACGGGATTTTGTGCCCTTAGGACCTTCTGATGAATATGTAGGAGCATTTGTCAACCTTTTTAGACCAAATTGAGCTAGTTATGGCTCATGATGGTGTTCCCATCAATGACAAATCTGATTACACGGATGGATTCGGATCGACGATCGCAGCCCAACGACGCAAAAATCGATCCAATCCGACATCTGTGACACGATCTACAAGTCACAGAAGATGGACAACCAAGATGGCGCCATATTGGCCGTGGCACCATGTCAACCGCCCATACCAGTCCAAGACTCACCGCTGCTTTTCGCTCCTCAACCATTGAGCACATCTCAACCGTTGGATCTCGATCCAACGGCTGAGATCAACTCAAGCTGTGCCTCTCCTCTCAACTGAAGGCAAAGCTTACGCGCCCTCAGCCATTGGATCTTGATCCAACGGTCAAGGACGCGTAAGCGATGAAATATATTTGCGTCTCAAACAACTACATAATGCAGCGGTTAAGGTGTTTCACAACAAGGGAGCGCAAGTTCGAGCTGCCTGGGTCGTTCGATCTGAGATCAATGCCTCAGATCAAGCCATCGAGCACACGCGCAATTCAACTTCCGATTGCACGCGCAATCGTGCGCGCCCTTAGTGTGAGATCAGGAGCGTCCAAGTAGAATCCAATGACTACTGAGGATGGAGCCTTCAAGCGATGAAGAGCTGGTGCGATCAATCCTAAGTCGTCCGATCTCATGATCGGATAGCTGAGGATTTGAGATTGTGGGCACACGTTGTGAACGCTGAAGGTGAGGAGACAATGGGTGCGAGCGCACTAAGCTCATGTTTTGGGTCTTTAGCGACTCTTAAATCCATCACTAAAGACCCTGAATTAATGTTTTAAAATATGAAATAACTAAATTACCCTCAATCCTTACAACTATAAAAGGAGACCCCTACCACTTGAATTTTTCATCCTTTCCTCTCTTCTCTCACCCCCTCAAAAGCTCTACGAGCTTGTCCCAAACTCAGAATGCTCCATTAGAGTTAAAATTAAAATTTTCCACCTTCTCACATCCTTCGTGGAGCATCCCGTAGTTGTCTTCTCACCACCATTCGAGAAGCAGATCCTGCTGCGATATCGCCCTGCCCCATCCTCCGTCGTCCATCTTCGTTCTCCCTCATCCTGCATCTCACCACATTCCTCTAAACACTCCGTCAACGCAACTCATCCTCCAAGTAACTGTCGAAAAGGATAATTTCTCACCTCCCTTCTCTTTACTACTTCATTGAGTAAATTTACCGCTTTCTAGTTGTAATATTTCCAGCTTTCTAGTATAGTGATTAATTATAATGAACATTATTCTGTGGTTATGAAATCAATGTTTATTCTATCTCTATTTTGTCTTTATTTATATTATTCTCTCTCTCTTCTATTAATTATTCTTTAAGTAGATAGCTAGTTTAAATTTAATTTGACCAACTAATCTGCTTTGTGACAACAAATCAAACACGATTTTTTATCAAACATCCGCCTCCCTATGTTCAACCCGGAATTCCTTTGAGTTTCGGTAAAATTACCTATTGATGGATTTTTCTCGCAAATTACGCTGCAACAACGAATTTTCAAAACTCAACCATTTTGCGATGATTCTCCACTTCAACATTAGCATTGGTTGGCAAGAGTCCATATCAATAACACCCATTCCTAAGGCAAACATGGAATAGGATGGGGGCCACATTAGACAAGCCCAAGGCCCAAAACCTATATAGGAAATAGGAGTCAATCTAATCAAAGCAAAATCATTGTTTGAAAATGGTTTGCGACAAAAAAGGGCAAAATCCAAACCAAAACATTAGTTGACACCAGGGAATGCTGATAGAAGAGTTTTTGTTGTTGGCAGCAACTGGAACAAAGACCAAAGAATAAAACTCTAATTTCAAGTGAAACGCATGATGAGCAACCATAGACTTGCAAGAAGAGAGAAAGATCACAAGTCCAATTTCAAATGGAATGAATGGTGAGTATTTGAATTCTAAAAAGAAACACCATCATTGAAAGCTAGGGCAACCACCTTAGTATAGAAGCTCCTCAAAAATAGGGTCTACATTACCTCCCCACTTCCCATGGTACAATTCTAAGAGTTTTTTAGCAGGGCTTGTCCCTGAATGAATATAGCATGCATGAAACCAAATAAAGAATGGACATATCTAATGTTAGATCAAATAAAAAGGAGAAAACTTGAAGCAAACTGAGAAGAGATCTCTTACCTATTCGAACGACCTTATCTACCTCTCTAAGAAATCCGGCTTCCTTGAAACCTCTTCTTTCTAAGCCATCCTGTAGATATTGAAACATCTAGTCTTTAATCAGATTCTTTAAAATTTCTCAAAGGGTGAGAT
Organism: Thalassia testudinum; assembly: GCA_037157565.1. NCBI lineage: Eukaryota > Viridiplantae > Streptophyta > Magnoliopsida > Alismatales > Hydrocharitaceae > Thalassia > Thalassia testudinum. The sequence goes on from JAZHRO010000024.1 coordinate 84,278,216, forward strand.
ATGTGCTGCTTTTTGAAAATATTTCTTTATGTTGGACAAGATAATCTTGAGATTTAAGAATAATAGAAACAAAGGAGATTGGGGTAGCATTTCATGCTGGTTTTTGTTGTAATCTCTCACTTGTAGTCCCCGCTTCCATAATTCAATGGAGGGTCACTAAACTTGAGTGACCCACCTTTCCCCCTTCAAATAAAAAAGGGTCCCATAGACCAAAAAGCTCTTGATAAAGGAAAACTTGAAATGATAGCCAATTTACACAAAAGAGTTGATCAATCAAAAAAAAAACATGATGGGTCATGCAAGAATATCATTTTTCTGAGGTTGCTAAATTTTCAATCTATCTTTAAGGTTGCATTTTCAGGTACAAAAAGTGAAAGGATAAAGTCACAAAGACAAAGACATCAATCACATTCCTGGCAAACAAGTCCAACTTTCTCCAACCAAATTATTAGTCAACTAGCATATTCCCAAAATCACAGTAGAGACACTCACAAACGCCAATGAAGAAATCATTTCTAATTTAAACATACAGGATTTTAGGAAAAAATTTCTAGAACAAATTATCATAGAAGGAAACCAAAGTGGTTTCTTATGAAGTAATTTCCTAATTAAGAATTTTTTAATTAAAGAAAACAGGGAGTAGTTCATTGACTTGAAACACAAAATAGGCTTTATGTTTTTGTGGTTTCTTTAGTTCTATTCAACATACGAAAAAGAATCTAATAGGTGTCGAACTATAAGAGTAACCATGGCAAATATGATGGCAGGACACATGATGTATAAAGGAGTAATTGCACAACAATTTGTGGGCATGAGTCTGGTAATCCATGAACATGATATTCTTATTGTTGGATCAGGAAGACATTATTGCATTCAGGGCATTCTACAAAGACAGATTTTTCTATATGAAAATGAATACTATTTTACAAAATTGAACTTGTTAATGTTCCTGTCCTGACTGTCAACTGTTTAAGCATGAAATACAGGTGTTAGCTTACCACAAGAGAGATACTTTGAACAGTGTTGACTCTACCAAGCTATGAACTGATGCTATAAACTGAAAAGAAATCCAATTTGTTGCCGACGCAAGGAACTCCATATTTATCATGATTTCCTCTCAAGTCAATAAATCTTCTCTTGTCCACACCACTCCCCTTGATGGTTGAACTAATAATATTCTTGTAATAGATCCATTCTTTCTCATCTTGCCTAGAGCTTGTTCGCTCTCAGTTCTTGGCATCTGTAAAAAGCCAGTAACTTGGATAAAGTCAGAGCAAACTAAACTCTCTCATGAATATGCCTTTCCCTGCATCAACTAAAAGTGTCCAAGGACACATTCATTGCACAAATAAGCCACTAGCAAACAGTTAAACGTTGAGCAGCATGACCTTTTCTCTTGCATGTTCCACGTGACATTCATCAAATGACACTTCAGTAGAAAATGAAAGGTGGTCGACAGAGTTTCAAATGAAAGCATTAAATACACATAGAAATGAAACATTCAGAATGTTGTTTCTGGCCGAAATACAACTATGTACTTCACCATTCAGAGACCATTATCTAGAAAAGCAAATCAATCACGTAAATTTTAATGCACTTACCCAAGAAAAATTGGAAAGCCCCTTCCTATTTCAGGTAATGCATTTCTACTTGATAAGAACGTTCTCCAAATTGAGCAGTAAAATAAATTATATAACTTAAAAAAGGCCAAAGTTGGCAAAATGTTTACATGGTATTACCAGATTTGGAACTTTTTGGTTATCATTCCAAGTAGAAAGCAATGCGAGGATGCTGTCTTTATAAGGGTCAAAGTTCCAAGTTGTTCTACTGTATGTTTCTTAGCAGAGACAAGTTATAGGACAGATTTATGCATTTATTTTGCCACTAAAATTCATTCAAAATTGGGCCATATCACTTGCAAGATGCCAAGACCTATATATAACCAATCCGAGCCCACTTGGATGAAATCTCATCTGTCACATAATGCAATTCTCAAACAAAGATGAAAGTACAGTGGTTTCTTAAGTATAAAAAGTGAAAGAACACATTGTGATCTACTTATGATACTTTAGATGATGGGAGCAAAATGGAGTGAGACTAAATGCTAGAATCTAATCATATGTATAACAACTGCATGAAATCATGCCATGGAATCCTTAAGCTTGTACCAGTCATAGGTTCAAAACCTTTCATACAGCAGAAAAGCTATCCAGCCAAACAACTTAGAACTATATCTTTAGCAAATCAAAACATAATTAAGATTCACCACTTCCATTTTACAATCTACACAAACTTAGCCCAATTTCGTAAAGCAAGGTCTAACGCTAAAATTCATCTGCCTCCTATGTTCAGTGCCTGCTGCTTTAATTCCCAGCTCTGGGCATCCCATTATATTTGCTGCCTGTTTCTGCCAATACCATACCCTACCCTTGATATCCAGAGTCTACCGTGACATCACCTCCTTTCCATCAATATCTACTTGTCCAAAGAACCTATAGAGAACTTTCACCCTATCTGCTACAATGGTACACCCTGTCATCACCCTACATGCAGAGATGGGTCAAAAAGCAGAACGCAAAAGCGTGGAAAGTGCATCATGGTAGAAAGATGTCAAACAATACTCCACACCACAAGTATTCAGCATTTGAAAGAACAGAGGGTAGCAAAACTTATTTGGATCCAACATAGGCAAACATTAAGTTAGAACCTTGAAAATGGCTGCATTTTTTCCTAGCCAAATTCCCCATAAGACCGCTAGAATCTTCGCCCTCTCCTTCTTGGATCTGAAATAAACTTATTTTTGTCGGAATATGTTTTTTTGTAGCAAATAAATTCAAAATGGTTAAGAGTAGAATGAGATACCTTAATTTAATGCATGAACAAGCAGATTTCCAGATTTTTGGATTTCCCTATTCTTCCTATGACAGAATGCCCTTACCCTATTCCTCAACCTCATCCTCGGCCGTGCTGCACAAGAAGAGGGCCGCAAGATGAGGGAGCGGGGATTCCTTGCCACGAGCGTCGTCCTCTCCTTGCTGCAGATCGAAGATTTTTCGCCCTCGTCGTCGTCGTGCCAGGCAAGGGATCTCCAAGCACAGATGAACAGGGAGCAGTGATTCCTTGTCGTTAGCGGTTCCTTCTCAGCCGTGCCATACACCCAACCGATCAACCGCCATTGAAGAGGCAGCGGATGCAATGAAGATAGATGTGAGAGGTTTAAGGTCGAGGTGCGAGAAGAGGGATAGATCTGGAAAGAGGAAGCGGTGCTCTTTCTTGAGGAACTGTACGAGAAGACCAAGAGGGAGCGGCACTGTTATTTCCACCGGGCGGGAATGAGCCTGCCCTCGCTCAAATCCCACATCCAAAGTTGAGTTAAAAAAAAATTGTGACAAAGTTTTGGAGATAATTTTTAATCTCCTTCGATTAGTTTTTTTTAGGGGATCCGTTTAATTGGTCAAATAGAAGTTTAATACTTCTTTGTTGTGGTACATTTTTAAATAGTTTGATTAATAGATAAAATTTATAATTTAAAATTTAGAAATCAAATCCGATGTTCAATACAAGGAGTAAATGTAGAATTCACAACATTGATCACATTTAGAATCAATAAACACAAGTAATTGAGTATTTAAATAGATATTCAATGAATAATAACCCGTCACATTATTTATTCAATAAAATTCAATATATCTAGAAATTGCATGGAACAAAAAGATAAGAGAATAAAAAATAATTATGATTTAGATCACCACTGATCATCTTAATTAAGCATGCATACAATTACTTCAATCAGAATTCAATTATAAACTTTAGTACTTAAATCATTTAACTGTAATTCAAGTAATGCTCAATCAAACGACTTAAAGTGCGCAAGGCATAAGGCTTATCAAAGCCTTTCTTTTCTTCTTCTTCTTTCTTTCTTCTTCTCTTCTCTTCTTTTTCTTCAGACCTTCTGCATGAGCCTCTCTTCTTTTCTTCTACAAAGCTTCTCCTTTTCTCTAAGGCTTTCTCCAAGCCTTCTTTTTCTTCATAGCCTTCCCTCCTTCACGCAGAAGCTAAGTGTTGGACTCTCCTATTCAAAACACAAGGGCAGACTCCTAAGAGAGCAAAACCCTCCCCCACTCTCTCACAATTATTCCTCCTATACTCTCTCACAGACCCAGCGTAATCCGATCCATACTCGGGTTATTGGGCCATGTACAGTGTCCAGGGTCATCGACATGTGTGGTGACTGAGAAGTAAGATAGGTGGGTAAGCAGGTGAAGGGGTATAAGGGACCTGAACCCTCATGTTACTGGGCAAATAGCACATAACACAAATTCACTTTATGTGCTAGTGGTCTCTCCTCATCTACTAATGTAGGACTATCCCACTGCAGCTCTCCTTTGCGTGAGATTGCTACGGTTTCTTCTCCAATTAGCGTATCTGCTGAGGCCTCGAGTCTTAATTAAGGCTACAGGTGGATGCACAGGCACCGTTCACGTCACTTGGAGGTGAACTTGAGGGCTATTGCGGAAGAGGTTTGTTCGCGTGGTCACAGCAGAGGTGTAGGAAGTGTTGGCAAGGCGTTTGGTGCGGTGGAGTGTCAGGGAAGCCTCGTCGGAGATGAAGATGACGGGGGCGATAGTGATATGGCGGTCAAATTGAGTGATAGAGGAGATAGAAAGGAAGTAGAGGAAGAAAGGGACCTAACTAACCTAAACTAACCGGACGAAAGGGGAGGAATGTCCTTGCCAGGGGTACGTCGGACGAGGAGAAGATGAAGTCTCCGTTGAGAGAGAACGGCGAGGATGAAGGTGGAAGGAGGCACCTGCTGGTATTGTGAGATGCGAAGGAGCTTGAGGAAGAAGAACCGATCGACTATATTCTGTAGCGGCTGACAAAGAAGGTGGATAGAGGAGTTCGCCGAAGCTTGCAAAGATGTTCGGCCGAAGAGAGGAGAAGAAGGTGGAATCCAGTCCAAAACCAAGCTAAGTTGAGAAAGTAGAAGTTCCAGAGCTTAAATAGAGATCTAAAGAGGGCTCTAGATCAAGAAAGAGCTCTAATTTGCTCTTTAGGAAATCAAGAATTACCCATGATTTTGTGCGTTCGTACGCACGAATCAAAGGATTTTAGGAGTAAGGATCTGTTCCAATAGGTTTGTCAAAGTGTAAAAATCAATCCCACCAAAGTTGGTGGGATTTAATGATGATTTGAATAGGATTTGTGGAGGTCAAAGCTTGTGTGGAGGTTGGGTTTGACCTCAGTGGCGGAAGGGGGCTATTGGTGAAGGTGAGGATGAAGTTAGGGGGTTTTTGTAATTATTTCGAAAGTTAAGGGGTTGATTGAAAGAGAAAGACAGTCAGACTAGACTAAAATGCAAACTAGGTCAAGATAATCTCTAATTGGGCCCAAATTTTGGTAAAAACCTAATTTAGATCCAAGGAATTTGATGTGAAGTCGGATTATGGTTTTGACCAAGTTTCACTAGGTAATTTATGTAGAAACCCAAATTAAGGCAACTTCCTGTCTGAGACTCTGTCTTAGGTCAACATGGGTTCCAATAGTCAAATTAAGGATACCAAACCTTATGGAATATTTTTATATGATTTTTAGAAGGTTTAGATAGAATTTATTCTGAACAGATCCTCTGTTATTTAAGCAGGTCTGAAATTAGGGTTTCAGGTGTCCATTAATTCTTGAAATGCATGAAAATCTGTTTCTGTCTGTATGAACCCTCTTGTTAGTCATTAATGCTCATTTGACCTTTATTTAACCCCTAGGAAACTCCATGATTACTCTGCATTTACGATCTTCTATTAAAACTGTAAATTTAACCCTAATTTAATGCACTCTTCTCAGAAAGGATATGCAATGAATTATGACTCTTTGGCAGTTATGTAGGTGCAGTTGTCAATTGATTCTAATTAATTAAAGCTAGTTATTGCTGATGATGACGTTATTATCAGGTCCATTAATCCGTCACCCACCTTTCTTTTAGTCCCTAAAGTAAAATATGTCCTCACAATGTGGTTGCTAGAAGTCCATTTTGTTATAGTGTTCTAGAGCTTCAACGCAAGTCCCTAGAGCCACCGAGCCGTCGATGGAGCTTCCTCTACCACCGTGGTTGCCTCGACAAGCCTCTTCTTCACCTACACTCTTCTTCTTTACATAGTTTAGTGTTCTTCTTTTTAAGTTTCCTCTAGCTTTCATGCTTGCATTTGTAAGACGTTTTCCTTATAATTCAAAGAAGTAATTTTGCCATAATTTTAGTTGCTTCAATGCATTCCAAGTTAGGTTTCTACTTTGCTTATCTTATGCTGTCTTGATCATTTTACTTATGCTTGTCTTTGCTAATTTGTAGCTAGTGACTTTTAATCTACCTCGAATTTCTAACCCTGCTCTCTCTCTCTCACTCTTCTCTCTTCATGCAAGCAAATAGAATAAATCATCATGTGACAATAAATTAAGCGACTAGAAGATTCGATTTCTAGCCTCCCTGTGTTCGACACTCGAACTCACCATTCGATTATTCTTATTAAAATTGATGTCGTAATTACACGCTACAACGAATGAATTATCTTAACATATTTTCCGACATCAGTTTTTGGTGCCGTTGCGGAGAAAGCAATGAATCTTATTTGTCGCTTTTATATTTGCATTGGTGGTATTCATGAGATCTTTCTCTCCTCTCTCTCAATTGATTGGTTGTAGGAATACGACACATAGGCGACAGGAGGAGCGCACTCTAAGTCAGTAGATTGCGAGTAAAGTGTGACAAAAACCTCAGTGAGTATCATCTTATCTAGCATAATTTCATCCATTCTTTTATCAAAAAAAAAAAGAAGAAGAAGAAAAAAATGGTATTTAGGCTCATGCATGAATCTTAGGTTAAATTGTTTGCTTAGTTTAAAAAAAGATCTAAAAAAATATATAAAAATCCTAAAAAAATTGGCGTGGCGAATTGTTATTTGATCTACATCTTGAACCCACCATCTGAAAAAAAAAAATCGCTTTAATATCTTAAGAAAACCTTTCTAAGTGTCATCTTCTTAAGTGGTGTTTGCGAAACCAACCATGTTTTGAACTGGGTCACACCGCTCAAAATTAAAATTATTTCACCTGATAGACCTGCATGAACTATAGGGGTGAAAACTCTTAGGGTTTTTATTTCTTAGAGACACACATATTCTTGAAGGAAAAAGAACAAAACACCCCTATTTGCATAACCTCTTGTGTGTTCAAACAAAACTTGGTTGAATCAACCTAAGAATTAGAACCCTAAAAGCCAAAAGAACTAAACAATGGACTTTAAAAGATGTTTCATATGAATCCTTGTTCGCAAATCCTTTGCTTGTGCACCACATTATACACTTCGAAATTGAACATTAAGGGGCACAAAACCAAACAATGCACCTATTTATCAAGGCGAAATCGATGTTTGAAGGGATGTAATCGTTGTAGCAAGTCGAAATCGCTCGAAAACATATAAAATTTATAACTCAGAATCTACAATGTAGTCCGAGGTCGAACACAGGGAGCAAATATGGAATTCACAACATTAATCGCACTTAGAATCAATGAGCACAATTAATTGAGCATAAATAGAGATATAAGATATTCAATGAATAACAATATACTCAAATGATATTCAATACTAAGCAAGAGAATTTCAAGAGTTCACTATGATAAAAAGAGATCAAGACAAAATAATGGTGATTTGAATCACCAATTATTAACCCTAATCAAGCATGCATAGTAGACATCTCAATTAAACCAAATAACCTAACAGTAGCTTGAACGCTATAGTGATCAGACGTCATGCTTGTGGATCTGACGACTTAAATGTCTCCTTAGTGAGCACAAAGCCTTCTCAAAGGCTTTCTCTTCTTTAGCTCTTCTTCTTCAGGCCATTTCCTTCTTTGAGCCTTTTCTTCCTTAGCACAAGGCCAAGGCACGCATAGCACAAGGGGCCTTCAGCGACTAAGTGTTAGCCGCATACACAGAGGAGCAAAACCCTCCCCCTAGCCCTCTCTTTCTTTCCTTATCTTCTTTCTATTCTCTCACATAATCGGGTGCATTATCGGGTTATCGAATCCGGGTACATGAACCAGGGCTACCAGCAGTGAAAGGTAGTTGAGGAGTGTGCATGGGTGAAGTGGGGACCTCACCCCCATGTCATGAGGTAACGAGGCATTGACATGAATTTGTTTTATTCCATAGCAACGGCTCCTCTATTCACGATGTGGGACTATAAGTCCCTTGTTCTTCACACAAACTGCAGTGGAGGTCTTCATTCAATTGGTGCAAGCCTGCAGCTAGAGCTTCTGATTGAGGACCTTAGTGTGAACTTGGAACCAAGCCGCAGCAACTGGGAGTGAATACGATGAAGAATGGGTTGGAGCTTAAAGAACAAGGCCGGAGACAATGGCGGCTGTGGCGGAGTGCGACGAAACCTGAAATTCACAAATACAGCCTCTTGGAATAATTAAAGACACTCAGGAGCATCGCCGAAGGGCGTGAAATGCGGTGGTGATGTTTACGAGGCGTAAGAGGGCGTGTGGTAGTCAAGCGAGGTCAGTGGAGCTCGTGTGACAGTGGGTTGATCGGGGGGAGCGTTTGAGTGAATGGAAGAGGGAATTAGGAGAGGGCTTTAGTTCGCGGTGGTGTGGAGAAGCTTATGAACGTGTTGGTGAGGCATTTTGTGGATTGTGGGGGTGCGGAAGCCTCGCCGGAGGTGTGGCCGGAGAGGAGGAAGATGATGGCGTGTGGTGGTGTCGGTGATCGGATTGAGTGATAAAAGAGATAGAAAGGAAGTAGAGGAAGAAAGGGACCTAACTAACCTAAGGTAACAAAGGAAAGGGGGGAACTGTCCTTGCCAGGGGTACGTCTAACTCGAAGAAGACAAAGACTCTGGTGGGGGAGAAGCGGAGAGGAAGATGTGGAAATTGACGCCGGATGGTATTGCAAGGCGCGGAAGAATTTGGGGAAGAAGAATCGATCAACTATGGTCTGTGGCAGCCGGCGAAGAGGGCGGACGGAGAAGCTCACCGGAGCTTGCGGAGAGTTCGGCCAAAGAGAGAGGAAGAAGTGAGATTTCTGGTCTAAACCAAGCTAAGGAGGTGAGGTTTACATTGTGGGTCCTTTTATAGGGTTCAGGGGGCGTTCCAGGCTTGGAAACCGAGCTTGGAAGCTTGGAGCTTTCGTACAAAAGGAAACCCACGTTTTCAAATCATTCGCATTAGGTTTTGGGCAAGAATTAGAGCCCAAGATGTGGCTCAGATTGAAGAGGATCTTCTCAAGAGTTCCCCTTCCAATTTTGGAAGGGTTTGGGTGTGAAATTAGGGAGAAATCCCAGATGGAAACTCGGCTGCAAGGTTCGTTCACATAGCAATGGAGGCAGGGGCCTCTTGGTGAAGGTAATGACAAAGTAAGGGGGTTCTTTAATTATTTCGAAAGTTGAGGGGCTGATTGAAAGAGAAAGAGTTAGACTAGACTAAAATGCAAACTAGGTCAAGATGATCTCAGATTGGGCCCAAATTTTAGTACAAACCTAATTTGGACCCAATGAATCTAATAGTGAATTCAGATTTTGGTTTTGACTAAGTTTGATAGGTCAATTTACGTAGAAATCTAAATTAGGGTAACTTCCTATCCGAGACTCTATTTTAGGTTAAAATAGGTTCAGATGATCAAATCAAAGATACAAAACCTTATAGAATATTTTTCTATCAATTTTAGAATGTTTATATGGAATTTATCCTGACTAAAACCTTTGTTATTTAAGCGGGTCTGAAATTAGTGTTTCGAGTGCTATTTTGACTCTCGAAATGCACGAAAAACCCGTTTCTGTCTATACGGACCCTCTTGTTAGTCATTAATTAACATTTGACCTTCAGTTAACCCCTGGGAAATCCCATGATTATTCTGCATTCATGATCTTCTGTTAAAATTGCATATTTAACCCTATTTTAATGCATTCTTCTTAGAAAGGATATGCAATGAATTATAACTCTCCGACGGTTATGTAGAAGTAGTTATCAATTGATTCTGACTAATTTAAGTTAGTTATGACTGATGATGACATTATCATCAACCCCCTCACATTCCCAAGCACTTCTAGATCCTAGCCCTAAATTAAAATTAAGCAGACATGCCTTAGATAAGAGCAATTTAAGTCTTAAGAGTGTGATTGGGTTTGTTAAGTAGTTAGCCTTAATTCCTATTATTAAATTTGGTGTTTAGGCTGCGGGGTAGGGTCAAACGACCACGATTGGGGGGTATCAAAGGAACCTAAGGCGAGGGCTTTGGAAAGTACCTTCCCCTCAACCCCTTCATATTCAACCTGGCCAAATTGATTTTGGGAAGAAAGGTCTAAGTGCTTGCAAGCTTAATAATACTTTGTAAGGTTTTAAGTCATTAAAGTCAACACTATAGGGCTTAGTTTTGTTTGCTTGGCTGTGCACACATAATTCTCTCTTTTGTCTCCCTTGCATCTCTCCTGATTCTTCTAGTGTATGCACACGGAAGGTGCTCACTTAACCCTGATTTGGTAGCACTAGAGAGAATCCCAAGAAGGAGACTCATATATTCTAGGGCTAGAATTGTGGAAATGGCCGACTTGAGAATTGAGGATATGGAGAACCAACCTCAACCTGATGCTATGGCCCTTATCCAAGCTTAGATTATGGCTAACCACCAACTCCAACAATAACAGATCCAGACCATTATGCAAGCATACACTAATTATAGAACCCTCAAGGACCACCAAACCCACCAAGACCCCCTAAGGGCCAACCTAGGCTTCTCTGTGATTTCTATGATCCTTTTGCTATCCCAGTCAAACCTTACCTTAGGGTCTCTGAAGGGGGAGATGAATTTGAGCTATAACCCAATGTCCTTAGCTTGATCCAAAGCCACTTTTGAGGGAGCTCAAATGAAGACCCCTTCCAACACCTACAAGATCTAGACCGAATTGTCCAGACTGTGAAACCTACGAACATCCGCCTTGATATTGTCTTGATGACGATGTTCCATTCTCCTTAAAAGACAAAGCTTCCCATTGGCTTAGAACATTAAGGAGACGCATCTCCACTTGGGAGGAGCTGAGGCATGCCTTCCTAAAGAAGTTTTTCCCCATAGAAAAAACCAATGCCCTCATAAGAGCCATTACCACATTCACCTTGCAGAGTGGAGAGTAATTTCATAAGGCATGGGAACGATTTAACGAATTATCGAGGAAATACCCACATCACAAGGTTCCGAGGTGGCAATTAGCTCATGGTCTGGACAACACCCTTAGGAATTTCGTAAATGTCTCATGTGGAGCCAATAAAGATGAGGAAAGAGTGTTCGAACTCTTTGAGTCAATGAGTGAGAACTCGCTTAATAATGCCTCCATGACTGCATTCAATAGGTCAAGTCAACCCCATGGTGGAATTTACGAGGTGCAAACTAATTCACGTACGGTTGACATGGATATTATAGCTAAGAAGCTGTATCGGGTTGAGTTGGTGGATAAAAAGATCAATGAGCTTCTGAACCAATCCCAAGCCCCTATGCAAACCTTCTCCCTATCAAGGGGAACCTACAAGATTGAGATGGTTTAGTCTATGAACCAAATGAACCTGGAATAACCTTCAACTACGTTCCAGGGAGGGACCTTTGCTCCCTCATACCCTGATTATTCCTTCCCTTCCACTTTGGCACCTTTTACTTTTGAAGATGCCAATGTCACCCAAGGCTACTCTAAGACTAACCCGTTCTTAAACACATACAACTCTAGATAGCGTAACCACCCGAACTTTGTTTGGTCAAATAAAAAATCAAACCAATACCAGAACCAACCTAGGCCTAATCCTTCATCCTTCTAGCAGGGACAATCTAATAGACCACCCTATAACCAGAATAGGGTAGGTACTACACAATAAAGCCAAATGGACACCCTGATTAAAATGATGACAGATATGAACCAAAAACATTAGGAGGAAATGGCGTTAGTGAAGGGACAATTGAGTTAGCTGTTGGATACAAAACAATAGGGATCCCTTCCATCTCAACCGCAACCAAACCTGAGGAATGTAATGAACAGAGGCCACAATCCTCAAGGGTTCCAACAAAACAAGGGGCAATCCCATGTGATTTTACAAGCCCCTGAAACACCCCTTGAATTTGCCACTTCTTCTCAAGGATCCAACCTAGTTTCATTGCCCCAGCCAGTGCGGTTACCTTGAGAAGCAATAGTCAAACCCATGACCCACAATGGCCAACCCCTCCCATAATTGCAAATCTCAAGATAATTGATGATTCTAAGGACAAGCATGAGGAACCCAAGGTTCAGGAACCTAGCCCAACTCAGATCGAAATCCCATACCCTAAAGCCTTGGATAAGGTCAAGAAGAAGAAAAATGTGGCTGATAACAAGGAGTTATTGGAGATATTCAAACAAGTATAAATTAACATACCTCTCCTCGAAGCAATTAAGCATATCCCGACTTACGCAAAATTTTTGAAAGATGTCTGTACACCCAAGCGTAAGCCCAAGACCCAAGCACCTAGGAAGGTAGTGCTATCAAAGCAAGCTAGTTTGGTGATTTTAAGTATCCTGCCTCCTAAAAGGAAAGACCCTGGAGCACCTTTGATCTCTTGCAATATTGGTGATTTAACTTTTGACAGAGTACTCATTGATTTAGGTGCTTCAATAAACCTGATCCCAACTACCCTTTATCACCAATTTGGATCTGGAAAGCTCAAGCCGACACCTGTGACTATCCAACTGGCTGACCGATCTATGAAAACCTTAAAGGGGGTGGTCGAGGATGCAATTGTTCAGGTTAAGGACTTTTACTTCCGGTTGACTTTCTAGTCCTTGACATGGAAATCCCCGAATAATTATAAAATGCACCCATCATCCTCGGTAGACCCTTTTTGGCTACAGCCAAAGCAAACATTGACTACAACATAGGATGTATGGAAATTGCCTTTGGAGATAAGAAAATGCAGTTGGATATCTTCAAGGCAACTAAGTCTTTTGATTGTGGCTGGGTCGAGGAATGCGATCTTGTGGATACCCTGGTTGAAGAATGCTTGACAGTTAGTTCTTTAGAGGACCATCAGACTCAACCAGCTATAGATTACCCTGACCCATCCCAATTCCCGAAGGTTGCGAATCTGTGCAGAGCTGACTATAATCAGCAACCTCCCCCTGAAGAAATTGATGTCACACAACCCCCTCCCTTCCCTTACCCATCCAACATTGTACCACCTACACCTGAACTCAAACCTTTGCCCAAAAATTTTAAATGTCTTCCTAGGACCTGATAACACCTTCCCTGTGATTATAAATGCACACCTGACCATGGACCAAGAGCTTAGGTTGACTATGGCCCTAGCAGAACACCAGGTAGCCATTGGGAGGACAATTTCTGACCTTAGAGGTATTAACCCTAGCTACAACACACATAAGATCTACTAGGAAGATGGGGCCCGAACTTATTGCCCAATGCAAAGGTGATTGAACTCAAACATGCGAGAGGTCGTTATCAAAGAGATCATAAAATGGCTTGACACAGGAATCATTTATCCGATTTCCAACAGCCCCTAGGTGAGCCCTATACAAGTGGTCCCAAAGAAATCTATGCTCACTGTTGTCACAAATGACAAAAGCAAATCCATCCCCACCTACACCACCACTGCTTGGCGGGTGTATCGATTATAGGAAGCTAAAAGAGGCCACCAAGAAAGATCATTTCCCCTTGTCATTTATTGACCAGATTCTTGAACGTCTAGTAGGGTGGAAATATTTTTGCTTCCTAGATGGATATTCAGGATATAACCAGGTTGCTATTGCACTTGAGAACTAAGAGAAGATGACGTTCACCTGCCCATTTGGCACATTTGCATTCCACCATAGGCCATTTGGGTTATGCAACGCATTCGCTACCTTTTAGGGTTGCATGCTAGCCATCTTCTCTGAGATGGTGGGTGAAAATCTGGAGGTCTTTACGGGTGATTTCTCCATCTTTAGAGATTCATTCTGTTGGTGCTAGAGCACCACGATCATTTATTTTGATGATAACAAAACACGTGCTATTTAACATTTGCAATTTGAGTCCTAGATTTCAGGTCAATTGCAAATGTGGACGTGTTTAGACGGAGTTCAAGCTCGCATCCAGGACGGATTGGAGGAGCTTGACGGAAAACACAGGAGGTTCGCGTGGAGCGAAAGATTGGAGATGGAAGAAAAGAAGAATAGGATAGATTCTTTTTTATCCTTTCATGTATCTCTTGTATTTATTTTCTTGCTCTTTATTTTCCTTAGACATTATGTTAAAGAGCCTCAAAGAACCCTAACAGTAGTCCTAGGAACACCTGCACAACCCTAGGATACGTAGGTTTTCTGTAGAACACTTAGAAAACCAATATAGGGTTAAAACTGACTTTCCAGACGTCTAATTCACGAATCAGACGTCTGATAAAGGATTTTAAGACGTCTGACTGTTGTTTCAGACGTCTGATAACTGTTAGGCTGGACATAGTTAGTTTCTGTCTGATGAATTCAGACGTCCAGACCTTATACCAGACGTCTTAGGAGACGTCTGATGACTTTGCCAGACGTCCAGTTAGTGGACCGTTGGCTGGCTTAGAAGACACTCAAGAATATGACCGTTAGAGCCTTATCAGACGTCCATAGGACTTCACAGACGTCTGATAAATGACCGTTTTGTCTCGGCTGACCCAAAATCTCTTCTCAGAGATTTTCTAGCCGTTGCAACGTTTGGAAATCAATTCCCACAGTAAAAGTAGGTTTCCAGACGTCCAGACATAATGCCAGACGTCCTGTATGTCGTCTGATGGACTTGCACAAAAACCCTGTTTAGATCTGATCCAAGTCAGGGAGAGACCCGCCCAAAATCAGACGTCTGACCTTTTAATCAGACGTCTTATAGTGAACTTCCAGACGTCTGATGATAGAATTAGACGTCTGATAAGCCTGTCAGAACAATGATTGTTCCTGATTTCGGGCTGATTCTCTTGGACTTTGTTCCCAACGGCTATAGAACCTTTCCTAAGCCTTCTAAAGCCTTCCTAAGGCCTCTATAAATAGAGGGGAACCTTTGTAACACAAATACATAAGAGACACACTTAGAAAAACAAGACACACACCTTGCAATACACTTTGAAACCTTTTGTGTCCAAAGAAAAGACTCTCTTGCTCTCCAAGCTCAAGCTCCATTTTCTTGAGAGCATTCAACCGTTGCGCACCCGCTCTCCCGCCGTAGATAACGAGAGCGACGTAGCGCCATCGCGTGGCACACGCACCGCGTCATCGTCGACGCACTCCTTGCAAAGGGGAGTTTCCTATTTCCTATAGAAGCTAGGTTTAATTTTGTTGGCTCTATAGTACTGTTGTTTTATTTTGTCTTTGTATTTTGGTTGGGTATTCGCTTTGCGAATTCCTGTCTCCTTCGTGGGACAAAATCCTTCTCGTGGAGAGAAGGGGTTGAGGAACGCTACCCTCGTACTTGTAGCGTGGTTGTACTGAGGTTGAATCACCCTCGTTCAAAGTGATTTGTTTAGTGGATTTTGATCAACTTGGTTGATCGGAAAATCCTAACTCGAGAGGGTTAGGTGGTGGTTTTCACCCGGTTTGGGTTTCCACCTAAAAATCTTTGTGCACATTTGGGATTGCTTAATTTCTTGTGATATTGCTTTATATTTTTATTTCCGCAATTTTATTACGTCACCCCTCCTGGTAGAAGGGAACTTTCACATTCGACCATTGCCTTAGCAACCTGGAGAAAAACCTGAAGCGATGTATCAAGGTCAACCTTGTTTCAAGTTGGGAAAAGAGCCATGTTATGGTTCAAAAAGGGATAGTCCTAGATCACATCGTGTCGCAAAGGGGCATAGAAGTTGACCAAGCTAAAGTTGACTTGATTTCTAAACTCCCACCACCTAGCACGGTTAAACAAATAAGATCTTTCTTAGGACACGTTGGCTTTTACAGAAGGTTTATAAAGGATTTCTCAAAAATATCTAAGCCCCTGATTGACCTTCTAGCCAACGATGTACAATTTGATATGATATCTGATTACATCCAAGCCTACATTACTTTAAGGGATACAGTCTCTACTGCACCTATCTTACAACCCCCAGACTGGTCTTAGGACTTTGAGATAATGTGTGACACATTAGACCTTGCCATTGGAGTTGTCCTAGGAGAAAGACAGGAGAAGACACCCGCGGTGATCTACTACACGAGCAAAACCTTAGACGAGGCTCAATGGAATTATATTGTCATAGAAAAGGAGGTGCTCACTGTAGTTTTTGGATTAGAAAATTTTCAATCATACCTTCTAGGATCCCATGTGATAATCTACACTGACCACTCAGCTATTCGGCACTTGTTAGCCAAAAAGGATGCAAAACCTAGGCTGAACAGATGGATCCTGCTCCTGCAGGAATTCGACCTGGAAATACACGACAAGGTTGGATCCAAGAATGTCAGAATCAACCACTTATCCAGACTTAGCCTGGAGCATATTGAACCTTCACTACCTATGACTGATACATTTCTTGATGAGCATATTCTAGTAGTGCATGGAAAGGATCTCCCTTGGTATGCAGACGTGGTTAATTACTTAGTTGTAGGGTAGATTCCACACGGCTGATCTAGACAACAGTGAGGCAAGTTCTTGGCTGATGCCAAACATTATTTCTAGGATGATCCCATGTTGTTTAGCTATGTGCCGATCAGATCATTAGGAGATGCATCCCCGAGGAGGAGGTTCAAAGTGTGTTGTCTTTCTATCACGATTAAGCTTGTGGTGGCCACTTCGCCAGAAAATAGACGGCTACAAAAGTTTTGCAATTAGGTTTTTATTGGCTATCACTATTCAAGGATGCACACAATTTTGCTAAAACCTGTACAAGATGCTAGACTCTAAGGAGCATGACTAAGAAAGATATGATGCCTCTCCAGCCCATTCCTATCATCAAAATATTCGATGTCGAGGGAATTGATTTCATGGGTACCTTCTCACCATCAACAACTTCGAGTATATATTAGTCTCAGTAGACTATGTCTCGAAATGAATCGAAGCCGTGCCTACCCGGAAATGTGATCATAAGGCCATCATGGATTTTGTTAAGAAGAACATCTTTTCCTGATTCGAGATACCCAAGGCCACGATCAGCGATGGTAGGAGTCACTTCATTAACGCCTAGTTCTGTGCTTTACTTAGAAAATACAGGGTTAGTCACTGCATTGCCACCCTGTATCACCCGCAAATGAATGGGCAAACTGACGTCATAAATAAGCAGATAAAGAATATTTTACAAAAGATCGTGAGACCTGACAGGAATGATTGGTCTATCCGACTTGATGCCCTTTGGGCATACAGGACCACTTATAAGACCCCTATCAGAATGTCACCTTCCGATCGAGTTGGAGCACCTAGCATATTGGGTTGTTAAACAAAGTAATATGGATTCCCATATGGTTGGTACCCAAAGCAAGCTCCAGCTCTCTAAGCTCAAAGAGATTCGTCAGGACACTTATGAGAATAATAGACTGTACAAAGAAAAGATGGAAGTTGTCCACGATCGATATATTAATAGGAAAACCTTTGAGCCAAATCAACAAGTCTGGCTCTTGGATGAACGACTTAAACTTTTCCTTGAGAAGTTACAATCCAAGTGGATGGGACCTTACCAGGTGGTCAGATCGTTTTCCAATGGGGCAGTCAAAATTGCCGATCCTAGGACTGAGCAAACATTTACAGGGAATGGACAAAAACTTACACATTTTCTGGCCCAAGTACCCCCGAAGGAAGTAGTAACCCTCATTAAGTGTTAACTTAGAGCTCCGCATAGTGATGAGGTAAGGCTTATCATAGCTAAAATGCCCAAGTTAAGCTAGAAACTAGGTTAAACACTATTAAATTAACACAAGAAATGTGTTAAGTGTAGGAATTAAGGAAAATGACTTAAAACATCAAATTTGTGCTAAAAACGCATAATTAAGTCAATTTTGAGAGATTTTATATTTAAATATGTAAATGGGTGATCTGAATGCCAATTGAATACCAATTTGAGTTTAAAAGTATAAATCAATGATTGGATTAATGATAACGCTGCATCTTAGGGTGATAATTCTATTAAATAAGGCCCATCTTAAGAATAAAAGGCACAGATAACACAACATGAGTAGAACGGGAGCATTGCATGCATCTTATGTCAAGATTGCTTATAAAATAATATTAATGGCCATTTGTATGAGCACTTGTCAAAGCAGGCCTCAGATGAGCAATCGGACCACATGGATGTATTCAGAACGACGAACAGAGTCCAACAAATTCGAAATCGGCCAAATTCGACATCCGGAGCTCCCCACAATGGGCCCAAGAAGTTCTGACCCTTGATCTGATGATCAACGACCCACAGCACGCCACGTGGCTCCCGCTCACCGCGTCCAGATCGCGCTCGCTTCCACCTTCATCCGAAGAGCAGATCTCAACCATCGATCTCCGATTGAATGGCTGAGAACCCCGCGCACACTCGTAGTTGCCGCGACAAAGCAGCGGGCATAGTGCAGCGGTTGGAGCACACGCCCGCGCCTACGTGACGCGGGTTCGAGCCGCGCGGAGCTGAAATTCGAAGACAACAACGTACGCGGGCGAAATTGGGTCACCCGATCAGCAGCAGAAGGACAAGATCGCGTGACGTGGCGCCCGCAGATGCGCCCTGGCCAGATGCGCGCGATGACGTGGGCGCAAAGGCGCGATTCAGGAGAGCGCCTCGTGCAAGATCCCAGCCGTCCGATTGAAGTGGCGTGCGCACGTGGATCAGGAGCGAGGAAGCACGGCTGCGGGCGAGCGACCGGTGGGCAGGGGTCTTCACCGACATTTTGGGAAGGGTTTTAGCGATGTCTCAAACGTCGCTAAAACCCCTTCTTCATTTGGAAAGCCCCTCTCCCTATTTAAACCCCTTCCAACCACCCATTCAAGGCATTCACTCCACTTGCAACTACTCTACCCCTTTCCTAGCTACCTTTAAGCTCTTTTGTAATCGTCGGAGACGACGAGCCGCCGACGGAGCCCTCTCCACCACCGTGGCTGCCTCGCCGCTCTCCCTCTCTCTCTCTTTCTTCCCTTCTTTTAAGCTTTACTTTACTTATGTTTAAGCATGTATCTAATGTTGTAATTCATGAACTAAAGCTGCATGATTAATGAAGTTGTTTTCTATTTAGTTGCTTGCTCTATTTTCTATTTAAATTGCATGTTACAAATGAAACAACTCTAACCCTAATCTCTCTCTCTCTCTCCCTCTCTCTCTCTCTCGCTTTTTACCCGTGCCTTTTCTCAAGCAAAACCCGACGATTTTCGTGACAATAAGTGACAAGAGAAATCCGATTTTCGTGCCTCCCTGAGACTGACACTCGGACTCACATCCGTTTCTTTACTTTAAAACCAACGTCGCAAGTGTAAACTATAACGACACTTCTAAACACACACGCACGTGCACGTCAGTTTTTGGCGCCGTTGCCAGGGAGGCAACGGATTTGTTTTGTCACTTTCATTTTACAATCCATGACGGTAACAAGGGAGTAGGCGCAACAAGGACCGGTAGTGAGTAGTTCTTCACTCATGGTTGTTTACTTACTTGAAAAACTAAACTAAAAAAAATTGTAAAATTGAAAAAAATTGTAAAATTGAAAAAAAATTGGCGTAGTGTATGATTACCTGACCTGTATCCTTAACACATCACCCAACAAAAAATGTACACTCTAACATTCTGAATAAATTCTTGGAGTGTTCTTTTCTCTTTTTGAGTGGTGTTTGCGAAGCCACCTTGGATTGACTTGGGTCGCACCACTCAACCCTAAAAATGACTCATCTAATAGAAGCTGCATGATCATTAGGATGAGTACATTAGGATTTTAGAGCCTTTACACAATAAAAGGAAATCTACTTTCATCAAATTGTGTGCAAAACTTAACGTGCCCACTGAAACTTGTCTGAAAACATTAAGACATGTCAATCCTAAAAGACACTAAAATAAGGATGAAACACTAAAAGACACCACATCTTGAAAAAAATCCTTACTTGAAAACCATATTTTGATAGAAGCACACACACTGAAAGTGGAAAACTAAGAGGCACCACCTCAATCAACGCCTCATCACATAACCCTAGCATAAGCATTATCCTATCCCTTTTAAAACTGAGTAGACGTGCCCTAGGCAGGATTGAGTTAAGTCTCGAGAGGCGAGATTTTGTTCGCTGGGCACTTGGTTTCATTCCCTTGGTAGAATCTGGTGACTAGGCTGCGGGGCAGAGTCAAACGACTACGGTTGTGGGGTCTATGGAACAGGCGGCGTAAGCCAAAGGAAGAACCTTCCCTGCAATCCCCTCGTAATCAACCTAGCTAGATTAGCTTTGGGAAGGGGAGTCCAGTGCTTACGAACTTAATCACCCTTTTAGAGATTTCTAGGTCTCCTAAGGAATACACCATTAGGACTAGGCTTGTTTGCTTGGTTGAACACACAACTCTCTCTCATCTACTAATCCTTAGGTAAGCCTAGTCCTTGCATGGTTTGGAAGAAATGGAAGGATGAGCAGAAATCTAGGCAAGCCCAGGATCATCAACCTTTGATTTGGTCTCCTGATGAAGAATCTGACTGGGAGGAGGACTTAAAACCTCAACTATTCTGGAGTAGGACCAAACAAAGAATGGTTCCTCTTGAAGAACTGGACCATGAACATGATAGAATAGAGGACCCACCCAAGAACCTAAACCCCAGTATGGATTCTGATCCACAACCACACTCTCTTAACCTGGATTTCAAGGAGGAAATCCAAAGGACACCAAATGACACCCTATAAATTCTTGATAACCTCCAGTTAGAATTACACAGACAGAATCAAGAATTGGTTAAAGGGCAACAGGCCATGTTGGATTTGTTCCAACAATTGGGGGAAGAAGGCCAGAGAAAGCTGTTGCACACAACACCATTCTTGGAATTCGTAAAGCAAGGACCTACCATGATCAATTGGACTACACCCAGTCACCTTGATTTGGTTCAGTCCACCATTGATACCCCCCAGGAGTTGGACAGCTCAATGGATAAGGTCAGTGATGATTCCTCGGAACACAATTTGGGGAGCATTGAGGAAAAACATCAGGAGGAAACTCAGAATGTGAGGGGAGATGCCTTGGAATCCAAATCTAATCGGCCCAAGAGAAGTGATCAGGTGGGAACAACAGCCAACATAGGAGATAGGGAATGGAGTTACAATTTCAAAGAAATCGATTATGAATCAGTTAGAATCCCCATCACAAATTTGGAGGAGGGCCGAGAGAAAGAATATGAACTAGAGGATGAAATTGGCCCTACCTCTAATGCAACCTCAAACAGTGAATCTGATACAAAGGAGGTTGAAGAAAATATTCTTGAGGTCAAGGGCTTGGAGGGAATGAGAAATGAAACCATAGTTGTGGAAGAGATGGATTCATCTTTAGAGAGTGGCCTCATGCTTGATTGTAGGGCTCATTATGAAACTCTTGATTTTGTTACCTGCCTTACCAGAATAAAGATCCCACAACCCGAATGGACTGGAATTAACACACTTTTGACGGATTACAATTTTATAGGGACACAAGTTGAGTATAAAACCTACATATTTAGTGTTTGGCATGTCATATTCGGGTGCGCTCGTCCACATCAACTTCTTTGCATGCCCACAAACTAAGAGAGGATCTGACACGGGCATGCATGTTACATCTGCTGCAGAATTCCCGTCCCTTAGGAACGCGACTCCACCACAACCTTGTTCGCATCTATGGACTTCTGATTTTGGGTCTGGCTGATTTTGTACAGGCTTCCTTGACCCAAACCATTCCTGTTTGTGCACTATGCCTAGCTGGAGGCGTTAAACTCAGCACTTCCTGGGAGGCAATCCAGAGGATTCAGACTGATCCGGTATTTTACGTCACTCAGGTAATATCTTTTTGAACCCCTGTTGCATCCATATATTTGCCAATGAGGACATTGTCCAACTTAAGCATGGGGAGGGTGGTAAATTACACGATCCTGAGCTCAATTAATCAGTCTGAAAAATAAAAAAAAAATTGAATTTAGGAAGAAACTTAGGCATTAGAAACTTGTCAATAGTGGGAAATAATATAAAAAGAACTTGAACACTTAGACTTTTCAGGCCTTCAGGCTTAATCAGCCCTGGTGTCTATTAAAATATGGATTTAGCTTCAAATCCTTGCAACCTTAAGCTATTCTAATCCACCTACTAAATAAGGTGATAAGTATACGACTTATCAACTCACCCTTTAACTCAGATGGACTTTCAGTCTAAGCATCTGCACATATTTTTGCATAGACTCACTTCTTGGAGATTTTGACAGAAATTAGGTAGCTAATGAACTCTCTAGGGAGGTATGGCTGGCAAGTTGTCGTGGGTAACAGCCCATTGGGAGGTTGCCCAGAGCCCAGCCACAGGACCACTTCTTCTTCATTGCCTCTAGGTAAATTTGAGATCAGGGAAGCCACCTACAAAAAAAAAAAAGAGAAGAAAACAAAATAAACCACACTTCATCGCATGAGTATGGCTGGCAAGTGATCGTGGGTAATAGCCCATTGGTCGGTTGTTCAGAGCCCAGCTCAGTCATTGCACAAAAAGAACCAAAACACTTAAGGAAGAAGCGGGGAAGTAGTACAAGTCGGGGAGATATATACTGGAAAAATCATTGTGTTGACCCCAATTAAAACAATCGTAGGGAGAAAGCTACCGATCGAACAAATACACCTTCAGGCAAAATACTTTCTCTTCCGGTCACCTAAGGGCGTAGAAACCCGGAGTCTGTCTGAATTACCGTTGAGTGAGTCTATCACGATCTTCAGACCAAGATGCTTAGCACTTAGAGTTTTGTCTGAGTTTTGGGTGGGTTGAGTAGCCGTAAAAAGTTACCAACCCCACTCTGAATTTCGAAAAAATTCTAAAAAATTATATATACATATGTATATTTACATACATAAAAGCAAGGATTCAGGCGATTCGTATTTTGGCAGACACCCGGGCGTTACTTAGTCTTTGTAGATTAAGATCTTAGTATATTTCCTCCTATTGACAAGTGACAAAGTTTCTAAGTAATTACTTCTTAAATTCTGACAGAAAATAAAGGCTAGAATAAACCTTGCTAGGGACTAGCAAGGAGTAAGCATGGGGGTATGATAACACTGCATCTTGGGATGATAATTCTGTTAAATAGGGCCCATCTTAAGAATAAAAGGCACAGATAACACAACATGAGTAGAATGGGAGCATTGCATGCATCATATGTCAAGATTGCTTATAAAATAGTATTAATGGCCATTTGTATGAGCACTTGTCAAAGCAGGCCCTAGAAGAGCAATCAGACCACACGGATGGATTTAGAACGACGAACGGAGTCCAACAGACTCGAAATCGGCCAAATCCGACATCCGGAGCTTCCACAATGGGCCCAAGAAGTTCTGACTCTTGATCTAATGATCAACGGCCCACGGCGCGCCATGTGGCGCCCTCTCACCACGTCCAGATCACGCCCGCTTCCACATTCATCCGGAGAACAAATCTCAGCCGTCAATCTCCGATCGAACGGTTGAGAACCGCGCACACGCCCGCGGTCGCCGAGACAAAGCAGCGGGCGTAGCGTAGCGGTTGGAGCACACGCCCACGCGACGCGGGTTCGAGCTGCGTGGAGCTGAAATTCGGAGACGACGACGCGCGCGAGCGAAATTAGGCCTCCTGATCAGCAACGGATGGATGAGATCACGCGACATGGCGCTCGCAGATGCGCCCTGGCCAGACGTGCGCGATGACGAGGACTCAAGGGCGCGATCTGGGAGAGCGCCTCGCGCAAGATCCCAGCCATCCGAGCACGTGGCGCGCGCACGCGGATCGAGCACGAGGAAGCACGGCTGCGGGCGAGCGACCGGCGGGCAGGGGTATTCACCGACATTTTGGGTTGGAAAGCCCCTCTCCCTATTTAAACCCCATCCAACCACTCATTCAAGGCATTCACTCAACTTGCAACTACTCTACCCCTCTCCTAGCTACCTTTAAGCTCTTTTATAATAGCCAGAGACGACGAGCCGCCAATGGAGCCCTCTCCACCACCGTGGCTGCCTCGCCTCCCTCCCTCTCTCTCTCTTTCTTCCCTTCTTTTAAGCTTTACTTTACTTATGTTTAAGCATGTATCTAATGTTGTAATTCATGACCTAAAGCTGCATGATTAATGAAGTTGTTTTCTATTCAGTTACTTGCTCTATTTTCTATTTAAATTGCATGTTACAAATGAAACAACTTTAACCCTAATCTCTCTCTCTCTCCCTCTCCCTCTCTCTCTCGCTTTTCACCCGCACCTTTTCACAAGTAAAATCCCACGATTTTCGTGACAATAAGTGACAAGAGAAATCTGATTTTCACGCCTCCCTGAGACCGACACTCGGACTCACATCCGTTTCTTTACTTTAAAATCGACGTCGCAAGTGCAAACTATAACGACACTTCTAAGCACACACGCACGTGCATGTCAATTAACTTCTAAATTATTCAATTAAGCTGCCATAAAAGTTTGATAAGGTTTTGACACCATTAAGGCCTTAAAATCAAGATTTTGCACTTAGGTCCTTCATGCATATACATATCCTTCACATTTTATAAAGCTAAAACATCTCAGGGACCTATTTGAGAACTGCTGGGGACCTTTCTGCATTGAAAAATCACCACTAATTGGTTCTTTTGTAAATTTTATACCGATTCGTCAATTGGGCTTTGAGTTTAAATTTCCCAAAAGAACTAGGAGTGCTTACTTGTGTACTATTCATTGTCGATGAACAAGAGCTACAACAGCCGTCCATTTCATTCACCTTCGATCCAACGATGGATTCTTCACCATCTTTTGATCATTGGTGCCTACACCTCCGCCTATTCTTCTAGATCACATCCTATGGTCTGTGTTCATCCTAAAAAGTTCCCACACCCACCAGATCTCATCTCGATTGTTGCTCCTCAACAGCCCCTACTCACTATATCCGATCACCTGAGCCACCCTAAGCCTATTTAAGGAACTCCACACCCTCACTTGTGACCCTTATCAGCTTCCTTTGTGTTCGGTGACAGCAACAACACTTCCTACCTCACTTCGTTGCCACAGCAACCTGCTGTGGATCCAGGGATCCCATTCACTCCACTGGAGGTCTTCCTCTCCTTTCATTGCTATAATGACCAACTGCAGCCCAGGTCTCCTTTTGTCCTTGTAGTTTAGGATCTTTAATTGCTTTCCTAGTGTAGTTTATAGCTTTCTAGATTAGTTAATTGATTTCCAGTGTAGTTTAGGTGATATAGATTGAGATTCACTGATTGATTGCATTAGATTAGGTGTAGAACAGCTTAGTTGATAGTTCTCCTTTATTAGTTCTCTCTGATCAATTTATATTAAGAGGCAATTCTACGCATTCACTTTGATCCATTAGTCTCCCCCATCATCTCATGATTCACATTCATTGATTTCCTCATTGTTTTAATTGCCATACCATTCCATCCATTATAGCCACTTTAGATCTAAAGGTCTCTAGCTTTTAGATCTCAAGTGCACTTATTACACTTGAGGGTTCGTCCATTCATCTCATTAGATCACAAGGACCCTCCCTTGATCTGAATTGATCTTGATTTAACCAATTGAATTTGATTTGATTTTATAGGCTAATTGATAAATTTTACAAGCAATTTGACTTTAATCAGTTTAATCGATCAAATTAAGTTTATATTAGTGTAATTGGATTAATTGTGAAGGGTTTGAGCTTCTTTGATTGGATTGTTATTGTTTATAGAGCTTATGCCCAATTTCAACCGTTGACACTGGTTTTGGTTTGTGATGGGTAGCAAGGGCCATGAAAATTCGATGCATGGATTTGATGCCCTTGCAATGACCTAATCACTTTTAGAGGAATGTTTAGGATACTTGAACACTAATTAATAGTGTGCAGGTTATCTAAGTGACCAGGTCATTGAGGCGATCATACATTAAATGCCCACCTGGGCAACATGTTATTCTTCAATTAAATTGATTTGAATATGGTTTTTGAGAGTTAATCGAGTTTGAAGGTTACTAATGAAGGTATGAAGTTGAATTTAAAGTTCTAAGAAAGACTAATTTGAGTTTTGATCTTCACATTATCTATAGTGTAAGAACATAATCAAATTAGGGTTTCTTGGATTTTAAGGTTTGATTTAAATTGCAATGAGTTCTAGACTCATCAAAGATTATTTACGACAAGTTAAATGGGTTTTTCAATGTTTGAAGTTAGATCTGGGATGTTGTCCTACAATGCCCAAGTCCACGATGAGTTTTGGAGTTTAAATATCCACTTAGTACTATAATGACCTGATCAAGATTTGAAGTTGGTTTTCAATGAATTAAGAATATGTCAAAGTGCTTCTTCGATGTTTTGAGATGTTCAATGAGGTCTGCTATGGTTTTGAACAGTTCTAGCATCTAAGTGCTGGTAAGAGAGTTCTGGATGAGCATTTAACCATGATTTTGAAAAGGAATTTGGTTGATATGAGATTTATTATGAGCCTTTGAAATGGGATTACTATGGGTTTATTCTTTAGACATTGCAACAAGCATTAAAGAATATGAATAAGGCTTCAGTTCAACCTGATTTGAGGTGTAGATGGTAGAAATGTACTAATAGAAGTGCTGGATTTCTTATCTGGGCAACTTCTTAATCTTCTCTAGTTTTTAATGAGTTTTTCGGATAACTAGATGTTAGAGCAAGCATTCAACTACATATATAGATTTTATTTGGTGTTAATTTTGATCTGTAAGCATTTGTAGGAGTCTGAGAATTCCTTGTCAGCAACTGAAATGGCTATTATCTATCCAAATAGTGATTTGTGTTTAATTTTATTACTAAATCATGTTTAAATGTCTTGTGTTGATAATTATTCAATGTCTGGATGTTTATTACATGTGTATCCATATTTCCACCATGTTTATTCAATGTCTGGATGAGTTTCTAAGGCTTTTGAGTTCATTGTCGCACATCCATAAAAAGCCATTTTGCCCAATTTGTAAGTACAGAAAAAAATAAAAAATAATTGTAAAAAAATAAAATAAAGGTGTCTTTAATTAGCTTAGGTTTAGTTTTAAGTGTATGAGTCTTTAATCGTAGGATTTGAGAGTGTTTGCATATAGAACATATCGGTAGAAGTCCTAAATTTCTGTTGGTTTAGAAACAAAAGAACCAAAAATAAAAATACAAAAAAATTCATTCTTTTTCTCTTCTCACCTTTCTCCCCTTTTCTTCTATATCTATAAAACACAAAAATAAAATAAATTTCCAAAAAACTCTAAAAATCTCATAAAAATACCCTTGTATATGGTATTTATACTTGTATATAAGCTTAAATTAAGCGTATATAATAACTTATATGTATATAAAGTATATAAATAACATACATATTTATTTTATTTACTTAGATATTTATATTGAGTTATACAGTATATATTATAATTATATAATTATATATTTGTTTGTTTATATTATATGTACGTAAACCCTATGTATTGGTAAATAGCTATGTATATACTTAGAACTATATTTATAACTGTATATATAACTTAAAGAAATTATATTGTATAGTATTATACCCTTATATTTATTTATTTACCTATATATTGTACATAATTATATTCCAAAGTTAATTACATATATTAGTAAGTTAATATAATTTAAGTTAGTAAATTAATAAATTATTGAAATAAATTATGTTGTATACTTGTATATTATAGTTTAATTTATTTGCAATACATTTATACCTTATTTATACTGTAGAACAATATTTATAATGCATATATCTGTATATATGTATAAAAGTGTATTTAAATGTATATAAATAAAAATAAATCAATAAAAATAAATTAAAAATATATAATAATAAGTTAATAATGTATATTAACTAATTTATAAGTCAACTGTACCGTTAATTTATTAATTTATACTTTAATTAAGGAATTAAGTCTAAAATCAAAGTGTATTTATGCTTAACTTTAATGAATTTTTAAATATATCTATATATTTAATTATTGTAAATAAACTATATCAATAAGTAGCCTTATGCATTGGCTACATGTACATATAATTTAATTATAAATTAATTATTTATTTAATATCTTAATTAAGGCCTAAAGTTGGCCATAATGCACGCCAGGCACGTCAATTTGGCACCCGTTTATAGTCCCACATTGGTGGTGATAGAGCATGTTGCACTATACTTAAGGAAACACGTTCGTTAAATCCCCGTCCAGTATGGGGTCGAATCCTGTTGCATCGAAAATCATCGTATTAAGATTGCATTATAGTATATCGATGAAAATTGATACAATATTTAAATTTATAAGCTCAAAAATAGAAGTGAGTCCAAGGTCGTTCGCAGGGAGTAAATTTGGAATTCACGCACTAATCACAATGTTAAACAATGAGCACAATAATAAAGATATGCAATGAAAATCAATAATCAGAATATATTCAATAATAAACCAAATTGTATCTCAAAAAGCAATGAAATAAAAAGAGAATTGCATCCTGAAAATGGTAATTTGAATCACCAGTTAATCCCAAAGTATTCAAGTAGATATTCGATGTTATCAGCCAATTCAATTTCGCTCGGTGGTCTTGAACCACTAACTCTCAATTTCCACGTCAGATTAGAACTCAATAAGTCCACAGTACCCACAATCAGACGTCGGCATAGAGAGCCAGATGCCTTAAACTTCCCAGAGCCTCACAAGCACAGCATAAGGCACAAAGCCTTAATGACCTCAAGGAAAGCTTCACCATAAAGCCATCTCAGAATGGCTAAGTGTTAGGCGTATGGGCACCCATCACGAGGCACGTGCACGCATCCCAATGCAAAATCACCCCCCACCCTCCTTAGATTTCCTCTTATTCTCAAGCTTAGACCCAGGTGAACAGTAACCGGGCAAACGGATCTGGCCCAAACTCGCGAGCGAAGGCGTGCGCTGACACGTGTGTGGATGGGTACCTCACCCCCTGTGTGCTGAGGCAATGAACCCTTATCACGTTTTGCTTTTGTGCGCTGCACAAGTGTTGTCCCCTACGATGTGGGACTAAAGACTGGGGGCTCCTTCGCGTGTTAGCTGCACGTACTGCAGCAAAGGACTTCGAGGCATTGGAGTAGTGGTTGCTGCTTCTTCTCTCGATTGAAGACCTAGGAGGCTTCATCAGATGAGTTCACGTCTTCTGAGGGCAACTGTTGGGTGATTGATGGCCGGAGTTGAGCTGTCGTGGTCAGAGAAGATAGTGGCGATGACGGATGTTCGGTGAGAGACCTAAAACAAGAAAATGGGCTAAAAGCCTCAATTAGAAGGTTTAGGAGCTTCGGCATGTTGCGGGGAGTGCAACGATGGAGTTGATTAGGTGAACGGCGGCGTGTGGTGGCTAGAGGGTGAAGGGGTGATCGGCGAAAGGATGGGTTCTTTGGTCGGTGGTTTGGGTGAGCAAAGCCCTCAATTTCTTGAGGGCTTTTACTCCCCTGAACGTAGGCAAGCTTATGGACCAGTTGGAGTGAAGGTTCGTGGCGTAGAGCATCGACGTAAGGTCATCGGAGCTCTTGCCGGACTTAAGGAAGACGAAGTGGGAGAGAGGCAGTCATCAGTTGAAATAGGAAGGGAAGGGGCTAGGAAGGATCTAGAGAGGGGAAGGAGGAGATTGAACCTAAGTAGAGGACGAACGGGGCACAGATTCGTGCTGGCTTTGCTTGGGCGACGTTGAGGATGAAGGGAGCTTGGATGAGGGAGATGATGACGAAGAAGAGGTCAGAATTGATGGGGCTTTGGTCGGCCACCGTCGGACAAAGATAAGGAAGAAGAGCCAACCAATTTCGCTATTGGCTGGCCTGAGGAAGGTGGCGGATGAGGTCGCTGAAGTCAAGCCAGAGTGTGGCCAGAGAAGGGAAGAATTGGAGATTTTGCGCCTAAACTCGACTGAGGAGGACGCTGGGATCATCTAGAGCTTATATAGAGCTCAATCACGAGCTCTAATTAGAAGAATTCAAGTGATTTGATTAGGATTCAGTTGGAGCAAAACTTGGAAATTCCAAGCTTTGCTGGTGGTGATTGGTGTTGATTTCGTGCTTGAAACCTGGTGCAATAGGTTTGTTGTCATGTGAACAAAATCCCACCAAATTGGATGGGATTTGGTAGATCTTTGATGATGATTCTGAGGAGTCAACGTCGGTGGTAGTGGATTGTTTGACTCTATTTAGGAAATCTCGAAGATTCAGGTGTTAGGGACCAAATTGCAAGGAAGATGAAAAAGTTGGGGGGCTATCCTTAAGGAACTTTGAAAGTTAGAGGTTTGATTGTGAGGGACAAAGATTTTAGGGACTAAATTACAAACTAGGTCAAGATGGATTCTGATTGGATCCAAATTTTGGTGTTAACCTAATTTAAACCCAAGGAATATGATGGTGAACTTATATTTGAGTTTTGATCATGTTTGACTGGGTAAATTGTAGAGAAACCCAAATTATGGAAAATTCCTATTTGAAACTCTGTCTTAGGTCAAAATGAGTTCGAATGGTCAAATTAAAGGTGTCAAACCTCTTAGAATATTTTTATATGAATTTTAGAAAGTTTAAATTAATTTTATTCTGACTAGAAGCTCTTCAATTTAAATGAAGTTTGATAATTAGGGTTTTGTGTACTATTTTAATTCTCAAAATACGTGAAATCCTATTTCTATCATTGTCGACCCACTTCTTAGTCTTTTATACTTAATTAACTTTTAATTAACCCCTGAATAACCTTGTGATTAATCTGTATTCATGATGTGATGTTAAAACAACAGAGTTAACCATATTTTATTGTCTTCTCAGAACGGATCAGAGTGGAATTATGGTTCTCAAGCGATCATTCAGGAGCATTTATCTCTTGATTTCAACTAATTAAAGTTGGTTACGATGAATGATGGCATTACCATCAAATCCCAATAGCCATTCACGACCTTTGAACATGCATTGAGAGAGAGAGAGAAAGGTATGAGCTAGAAGCCCGGTGGCCCGACTAGGCCGAGCGATCTATGTGCGCTGGTATTAGCCAGAAATTATGCAAAAATCAACTAATAATCAAACTAGGGTCGAAGATTAGTAGTGATTGATTCGGTCCCTAGTGTGCTGTTGATCTTGCGAAGGGTTTGGTCCACCAATTAAATAAATTTTTGGTTAAGTGTTAAGTTAATTAATTGTGTTAGCAGCTAAATGTTGCGTGCGTTCATATAGTTAGTTGAGTGTGAATATAAGTAGTAGTGAGTGTTGTATGTGTGTGTTATAAAGCATATAGGCGTGTATATATATAGAGAGAGCTATGTATACTTTTTTTTTTGCGTTATTTTGTATATAATTGTTTTTAAGGCTTTTTAGTGATGTTTCTAGGTGTGAGTGTATATAGTTTATATATGTTAGTATAATATGTAATATAGTTGTATATATATTCTTTTTGTGCCTATATTAAGGCATTACTTAAATAATATTGAACTTAATTAACTTATATTAGTTTAGATTAATTTTTTATGCTTTTCTACCTATATATATTCTTGAGGCATTATCATTAACATAATTCATTCATTCTTATACATAATTGACTTATATTAATTCATTCTTTGATTCTTTCATTCGTTATTCATTCATCTGTAAACAAACTTAATATTTTTGGAATAAAAGATAATTTTTGAATAATAGAGAGTGATGTATATCAATAACTGTCTCCTAGTGAACGAGACAAAATAAAACTAGTAAAAATTATATATAAATAAATGACATCTGTCTAAATTGCGATACTATATCTACGACATAATTAACCCTAATTAACACGCTCTCCAAATCATCGATCACCTAGTTGGGGCAATAAACTCAGCGCATCTTGAGAGGTAACCCAGAGGATTCAAGCTGACCTGTTACAAATCTGATACTCAGGTGATTTTTATCCTTACTACCTTACACGCATTTATTTTTCCAATGAGGACATTGTGCTAGATAGGCATGGGAGGGTGGTAATTCTTATTTTCTGAGCACGGAATTGTCAGCTTGAATTAATGTTTGTTATTTTTAAAAAAATAAAAAAAATTGTAAGAAAGATAAGAAGAGCTAGGAAGTTTGGGCACTGAATTTTACTTACCATAGGAAATAATACAGTTAGGATCTTTTCACTAGGACTCTTAATGCCAAGAGGCTTAATTAGTCTTGATGTTTACTAAGATATTGATTTGTTCCCCTTGTCCTTGCCAACTTAACTTAATCACAATAAAGTAAATAAAGTGGGGTGATAAGTAGGCGGCTTATCAACTCACCCTTCGATTTGTAGCGATCTAGAAGTCTAAGCATCTACACACATTACGCACTGACTAGCTGTATGGGCGATCATAGTAGAAATTAGGGAGCCAATAAGGCTAGCGATGGTATGGCTGGCATGTTGCAGTGGATAACCGCCTATTGTTGGATGTTTAAAGCCCAACCATCGAACTTATCTCTCTTTGGTCGCCTCCTTTAGGTACGTCTTAGATTATAGAAGTTACTTGCTTTAAAAAAAATATAAAAAGTATCACAGAAAGGAAAAAGAAAAAAAAAAAAGAGAAAGAAGAGGAGAAACAATATTTACAATAAACCACACTTCATTGCATAGGTATGGCTAGCAAGTTACCGTGGGTAAACCTCCATTGTCGGTTATCCAGAGCCCAGCCTATGAAAAGCATGAATAAATCACTAATTAAGGAGAAGCAAAGAAGTAAAAATAAAAGACCCGGGGTGATACACACTAGGTTCGCCTGGTGTTGACCTAAAAAAAAGTAGTAGGGAGAAAGGTACTAGTTGGAGAGACAAACTTTTTGGTGGAAATATATAACTTCATTTCAGGGTCACTTAGAGCTTATGGATACCTGAGGTCTGCTTTAGTTGCCTGTATAGCAAGTCAATCACATACACTATAAGATGCTTAGCACTTTTCAATCGTTTCAAGTCTTAGGTGGATTGGGTAGTCGTAGAACACTGCTCCAAACCCTGAATATGAAAAAAGAGAAAAAATAATATATATATTTATGAATAAGGTAAGGACTAGGGTAGTCTGTATCTTGGTCGGCATCATGATACCGTTGAGTTTTAGTAGTTAAGACCTTAGGTACGAAATTTCCTCTAAACGATAAATAACTTTGCCCTGGTAGCCGCTTCTCGGCTCCAAATTCTTTTTTATTAACCTTGCTAGGGACTAGGAACGGGTAGGCTGGGGGAAGGATGGCACTATAGTATTAACATTGATTATATCAATTAGACTCAACTTCAAGGGCTCGTGCGTGTAAATATGATAATATGTTGGTCTAGGAGCAATGCATGCATACAGTACATTTTTTACATTAAGATTACTTGAAATTAATGTTTAATGGCCGAATTGTATAAGTGCATATTAAAATAGGTCTCAGATGAGCAATCCTCTGTAACTCCCACAATAAGCCCGAGAAGTCCGAGCCGTTAATTTGATGATCAATGGCCCACATCACACCACGTGATGCCATCTTAGCGTCTGCCCAACGTGCTCACATCCTCTTCATAGCGCAGGCAGCATTAACCTCAGTCATTCGATCAACATCGGGTGATCCTCATCGCACCACATCGCTCCTCTCTCTCAGTCACATGATCTGCGATCGACAGTCGAGATTGCACCATCCGTAGCCGTAGCTCAACGGCAAAACACATACCCTCAAGTGTGAGCAACGCGGGATCGAATCACCATTCGCTCATCCTCCACTTGTGAAGCGAGCATCAATTGTGCCATCCGATCAAGCATTGATGACTCGGATGCAGCCACATCAACGTGTGTGATAAGCGTAATCCGGCCATTTGCATGCGATCCTCGAGCCTGAATCACTCCTTGTGGCCAACTAGGATCTCAACATCGCGAGAAACGTAAGGCAATGCATGCGCAAGGGCATGATCCTCAAGCATTTGTGGTCGTCAGATGCAACCATCAATGGCTCTCGTGAAGCCACGA
This sequence comes from Thalassia testudinum, assembly GCA_037157565.1. Lineage (NCBI taxonomy): Eukaryota > Viridiplantae > Streptophyta > Magnoliopsida > Alismatales > Hydrocharitaceae > Thalassia > Thalassia testudinum. The sequence goes on from JAZHRO010000024.1 coordinate 84,312,320, forward strand.
CAATGTGCATTATCGAGCGCGTGTATGAGCTGTGAAGAGCTGATCAAGTGTGAGCGACGGGTGAGGCGCTATCCAATGTTGGTTTAGCATGATTTAGGGTTGGATCAAGGTCGATTCTTGGTGTTTTTCACCTATAAAAGGACCCTATGGCCTCCCCTTGCAACATATCTCTCCTCTAAGCTTTCCACCACCTTCTAAAGCTTCAACAAAAGTCTCCAGAGCCGTCGAGCTGCCGACGAAGCTTCCTCCACCATTGTTGCTGCCTCGACAAGCCTCCACTTCGCCTACGCTCTTCTTTACATAGTTTATAGTGTTGTTCTTTTTAAGCTTTCCTCTAGCATTTATGCTTACATTTGTAAGACGTTTTCATCATAATTCAGAGAAGTGATCTTGCTATAATTTTCGTTGCTTTTATTATGATCACTTTACTTATGCTTGTCTTTGCTAATGCGTAGCTAGTGACTTTTGATTGACCTCATATTTCTAACACTGCTCTCTCTCTCTTCTCTCTACATGTAAGCAAATAGAATAAATCATCATGTGGCAATAAACTAAGCGACAAGAAGATTTGATTTCTTGCCTCCCTGTGTTTGATACTCGAACTCACCATCTGACTAGTCTTATTAAAATTGATGTTGTAATCACTTAATACAATGAACGAATTATCTTAACGCATTTTCTAACATCAATCCCCAAACTTAACATTCCAAGCCCTCTTCATTCTCAAGGCTTTAATAAACAAGTACAAGTTGTTGATGCCCATCCCACTCAATTTCTGAGGCCTGGTAATTTTGTCCCAAGATATCCAATGGAGACGGTGTTCATTTTGAGTACTTCCCCAAAAGAAGTTCACAAAAATAGAATGGAGCTTTCAGATGATGCTCTTAAGGACCTCAATCATAGGCAGGATATGTATCTGAATATAAGTAAGAACATGTTTGGTCAAGAGTAATCAATAGTTGATGAGAGAAGATTTGCCTTCCAGATCGCCAACATTGAACAGATTTTTTTGACAATTAGCAAGAAATAGCTAAGTTTGGTTCTCCCAAGGAAGATAGGACATCCAAGATATGTGAAAGGAAAAGAACCATGTAGATATCTAGTAATAGAGAGGAGACGCGATAGTCTTCCAAGAGGGAAATTCTGGCCAACAAAATAGAAGCTTTTAGGGAAACTAACTTTTTGAGAGAAGGCCTATTCAAAAGATGTAATGAAATTAACAACGCAAGTAATGGAAGAGAGGTTCCCATTTAGAAATAGAATTATATCATCAGCGTATAGGAGACAGATCGGGGGAGTGACATTACATTTGATGGAGTAGGGCTTGCTTTGCTGACATAAAGCTAACTCCTTAAGCCCCTTAATGAAAGGTTCCATAAAGATATCAAAAAGAAAGGGAGATAGGGGATATCCCTACCTTAGACCATGGGAGACTCTTAAGAATGGAGAAGAACTCCCATCAAGAAGAATAGAAGATCCTTCATGTTGAGTAAAAGCCTTGATCAGCTTGACCACCTCAGAGGAGAAGCCAAAAGTGAAGAGAATTTTATAAAGAGACTCCCATTCAACTATGTCATAAGTCTTTTCAAGATCTAATTGCATAATAAGATTGGACCCAAAAGTTTTGTGATCAAGACATTGGGTCAACTCAAAGGTAGTCGTGATATGATCATAGATAGATCAACCTTTGATGAAACAGCTTGTTCAGGGGAGATGATTTTAGGGAGGATAGGACTTAACCTTTTTGTAAAGATACCGAAAGCAATCTTATAGACAGTATTACATAGGCTAATGGGTCTATAGTCATGAAGGCCCATAAATTCCATTTTTTTTGGGACTAGGGAGATAAACATAGAGTTAAAGGATCTAGGAGCCACTTTGAAGGTGAAGAAGTGATTAATTGCTTGGGAGAGATGGAATTTGAGAAGATCCCAAAATGAATAAAGAACTCAACATTGTACCCATCCAGACTCAGAGTTTTGTTGAAAGGCGTATCAGAAAGAACATCGAAAATCTCTTGTTTAGAAGGAGAGAAGGTCAACATGACACTACCATCTGCAGTGACCAAGGCAAGAATATTATAAAGAAAGTTATCAACATTTGCAGTACCAGAAGAAGTCAAGAGGGGCTGATAGAAATTAGAAGCTTTGGTGGATGCTTCCTCCCAAGACCCACCACGAATGGAAGATGAGAGAGAGGTCCTAACACGCTTGGCAAAACGATGCTTAATAGTGGTAAAGTAGTATTTATTAAACGCTTCCCCTTGACTTAACCAAGTGGTTTTAGCCTTTTGTTTTAAGAAATTATTTAATTTCGCCAAGGCATCATCAAGTTGAATAGAAGTATGGTTGAGTTCAGTGGAAATAGTGCCATCCCAATGGTCAGCCAATTTACGATCCAGATCATCATAGAGAGCCTTAAGGTTCTTAACTAATTTCTATATATCACCAAAGTGAGCTTATTCCAAGACTTAAGCACACCTTTCAAAATAGACAACCCGGAGTAAAGGTTGGTGATAGCATTAGCGCCAGGTGCCTTAAAGGTTTTGTCCAAACCAAAGACACAAGGTCTTTAAACGAGGGATCTTGAAATCACATTTGAAATCTGAATGGTTTAGGACGGACAGGTGGACCTCCCTTAAAGGAAAGGGGCATAGGTACATGATTAGAATTACAACGCGAAAGGTATTTACCAATTGACAGAAGATCAAGGGCCTCATAATTAATCAAGATTCGATCCAACTTTTATAGAATCCTAGCTCTATCACGGCGACCGTTACACCAAGAGAACTGAGGGCCTCCCAAGGGGAGATCAATTAGAGCAAGGGAATCAATAAGGTTGAGGAAAGAAACAACTTGACTATCTCTAAAGGAAAGACCTTCAATTTTTTTTGAAGTCTTCATGATACAATTTTTTCCAACAAGAAAGCCCGAGGAAGATGCAGAAGATATTTGCTATCAGAGACGTATTTTGGGTGAACCACGAGAGAATCATGCGCCACCACATCCATAACATGTTCATCATTAGAAGGCTCATCCATCACAGGGAAAGGGAGAGAAGATACCTTAGCGGGGCTAGAAGGTTCTGGCATAGAATCCACCAGGACCCCCTTCCCCTTTTCACCTGCAAGACGAATCTTCGATCAACGCCGACAACGCAAGTGAACAGACTTCCATTTCTTTCCCCTGGGATCATTTTCAACAAAAGGAGATCCAAAACCCCCTAAGGAAGAAGGAAGAGGATTATTACATGCCAATTTACATAGAATAGAAGAGTCTCCACCCCGATCCTTCCGATGGGAAAGCACCCCTCCATCTGAAGGGATAGGCATCTCCTAAGGGCAAGAACTCGAATCTTCTCCCAATCTTAAAATCGGTAGGGGATCGAGAGATTCACACGGAGCAGGAGGGCTAGAAACCCTGGCCTGACCTTTGACCTGCATAGGAGAGAAAGTAGAACCAGAAGGAATCGAAGATCACCAAAAGCAGCAAGAGATGAACAACGAATAAGGGAATGTCTAAACTTTAAACATTTAGAATAGAATAAAGGCATACGTTCAAAGACCACCCTTTGCTTAACATGATCGTTACCATTGAAAATCTAAACGAAATCAGAAAAGGAATCCAGTAAGTCCATCTCGATACACACTCTTGGAGAACCCAATCTGTGTCCTAGCACAGTTCGGGGATCTACTACGATACAATATTAAGTCCGTTTCTTTTTCAAAGAAAGAAACAAAGAGGGTCGGCCTTGCTGTTTAACCAGAATCAGTCAAATGTGCTAACTTGGCTGTCATCTCAGCTAATGCAGTGTCCTGTTTCTGCTGCATAGCAATATTCTATTGCTACATGTTAGCAAGTGCTTTCATGATAGTCCCTAATTGCTCATCTCATGTAGGCCTAGATTGAGAGTATTAGGTGGGCCTTGGTTGGGGTTACTGGTAGACACGGTGGATATTCGTGTTGTAGTAGAGGTGGTGCTCTGGTCAGGTTTTGAAGTGGTGGTATAGAAGATTATTAATAAGTGGGTCTCTATCAATTTCCCGATGTGAAAATTTTGGATGATTATGCCATCCAGGATTGTAGGTTTGTGAATATGGGTTGTTTTGAATGGTGTGGAGGTCCTCCGAAGCTCCGGGAAGTGTAGGGAAGTCAAGATCTGAAGGAACAAGGGTTCCTTCGCCCGGTGGTGAAGGATATGGAAGTGAATACTCAAAAGGTGGTGGTGTCACAAAAAAGTTACTCATAGTTCCCTCCCTGTAGGAAACTGAGAAGAAGTGTGATGTGTTAGTGATTGAGAAGAAGATGGCTTAGAGAGGAATTTCCACACCTCATCTACCTTCTTCTTGATTAAGCTCACTTTATCCAGTAGACTGGCCACAATCTCCATGTGGCGTATGCTAGATTGGACTTCGTGTACTCCAATTGTGAATGGGAATGCAAGGATCTTCTATTAAAAATGCTCATCGAAGAGTTGTTAATCGAGTTTTTGGCCATACCTTCAAAGAACTCGAAGGTAGAATTCTCATCCTGACACAGGAAGTTGCCTCCACAGGTGGCATCTACAAAATTTTGTGTGTCATCATGGAGCCCATGATAGAAGATATTGACCTGTTGCTAGCGTGTGACAACATGGTGGGGACATTTCCTAAGGAGTTCATGGAATCTCTCCCATCCTCATGCATTTATTCTCTTGAGTCTTACGTGAATATAGTGATAGCACGCCTTAAGGCGTTGGTGCGGCCTACAGGAAAGTACTTTTTTAGGAACTCATGTTCCAAAGAAATCCAGTTCTTTATGGGTGAAGTTCATGAAAGTGTACGGTTTCAAAAGGTGGCCTTATGCTTTAATGAAAAGAAGAACATTTTCATCAAAAGCATGTACTGATCATGATCTTGCAGATCCAAAGTCTGACAAGATTTTTCAGCTCTTCTAAGTGCTAAAAAGGGTCCTCGAAAGGAAGACCATAGGAGTGCGGGATAAAGGCGATGATGTTTAGCTTCAGTTCAGTAGCACAACCCTCAGTGAGAAATCAAACCGTAGGCATAAGGGGTGCAATCGCAGGATTATAGTAATCTCGTAGCTGAGGCCTACGACCCTAGGGTCGGGGGTTTGCTAAGTGTTGACTAGCAAGATTGATATTATAAATGCTACGTCATAGTATAGGTCGAAATCGCTTGAAAACAAATAACATTTATAACTCGAATGGAAGTCCAAGGTCGTTCACTGGGAGCAAGTAGGAATTCACACGCTAATCTCAATATATAATGTAAATGAGCACACTTAATTACTCAAAAATCAAATATGCAATGTATCACATGAGTATGTGAAAGATCTAATGAGACAAAAAGATATCTAAGGCAAAATAATGGTGATTTGAATCACCAATTATTAGCTTAGATACACATATAATAATTACTTAATCATCTAGATAAATGAACAGTTTAACCATGCAAATCTTTAGTGCATAGTGTACTTCATCAGACGACAGAGCACTCAATCGGACGGCTTAAGTATCTTGCTACAGTGCCAAGAGGACACTGTACTTCTTTTTCCTCTTCTCTTCTTTCTCTCCTTCTGCTTCTACTCTTCTTCTTTTGTGTGTACCTCTTTTACCACTCTCCTTCTCTTCTCCTTTCCTTCTCTTCTGTCAAGGCCTTCTTCTTTCTTCTCTTGGCTTTCCTTCTTCACGCACAGAGGAAGGCAATCCCTCCAGTAGGTAAGTGTCAGCTGACTTCCAAGAGAGCAAAACCCCCTTTCCCCGTGCTCTTTTTCTTTCTCTCTCTGGGATCCTCTTCCTCTCCTTCCCAAGGCCAATGTCTGGGTTATCGGGTAAACGAGCATACACACACTCGAGACCAGGGTTGCAAGCCGTAAATGGCAGCCGAGGCGTGAGAGTAGGCTTAGGAGGGTAATCGGGTCGGACCAGGCCCGTGTGAGGAGTGTCACAGGCGAGGCACGTGTGAAGTGGTGGCAAGGAACCTCACCCCCCAAGTGACTTGAGGTAATAAGCCCGCTTCACTTTTTCAGTTTATGTGCTGCTGCTGCCTCACAAATTTCTGAGGTGGGACTAAATGTCCCACCTTCCTTGCGCAAGCATTTGTGGCTGGATTGCTCACTCAATCGGAGCAACTGTTGAGGGTATGGCTTCTAATCAAGGCCTTAGAATGAGACCTGGAGCCACTCCGCGCTGCCTGCGGATGTTGCCTGGGCTCGCAACGCCTAGAGCTCGAAGAACAAGGGCAGCGATGGCGGAAGTGGTGGAGTTCCGGCAAGGATACCTGTAAAGAAGAATACGACCTTGCGGTCTCGTCAGATGGTTCAGCAGGCTTCGCCGTAGCACGGCGAACATGGTGGTGGGTGTAGCATGAGGTGAGGAGTGTTGTGGAGGTCGGACAGAGTTAGGACTGGGGACACGGTGATGGGTTGTTAGGGGGCATGTTTGGGTGGTGAATCGGTGAAATAGATAGAGGGATTTTGCCCCTTGGGTCGAGGCGGAAGTGTAGGGATGAACGAAGGCCAATTTGGTGGAGCGTAGTGGTCATGCGAACTTGCCTTAGGTATGCCGGCAAGGTGGAAGATGGGGAGTGTGCGATTGAGATGGTGGTCGAAACGGAGTGTGGTTGGTGTGTGAATGAAGTAGAGGAGTTAGGGAATGGCTGCTACTCTCGTCTACAGTTCTAATATTTCGTCGTAGTATAGTATAGAGAAGCGGTTACCAGTTTAATACAACTTGTTACTCGGAAATAAAAGTTTTCCTGAGGTCAAACTCAGGGAGCAAACTGTATTCTAGAAGTACAAAGTTTCTATTACAAAAATGAAAGAGAGAGAGAGAGAGAGATTTGTCTTGTTGGCTTTTTCTTCTTCTCTTGTCTTCCTCAGTCTTCTTTCTTCTTCTTGTTTCTCTTTTGTTCCTTTTCTTTTGCTTCCAAGCTTTCCTTCTTTCTCTTCGTGTTCTGCTTCTCTCTTCTTTCTCCTTCAGCTCTTTGTCTTCTTCCTTCTGTTCTTCTTCTTTCTTTCTTCTTTGCGGTGCCTGCTCTTCTTTCCTTCTTCTTCTTCTTTTTCTTCAGAGCGTCGTCTGATTTTTCAATCAGACGACTTAAGTAGCCTCTGCTACAGTGCGTCCTCCTTCCTTCTTTCTCTTCTTCTTCTTCTTCTCTACCTCAGCCTGCACACTCATAGCTTGGTCAGGGCAAAACCTAACCCTACCCTCCCCCCGCGTCACTCTCTCTCAAATTTCACTCGTAGGATAGCTCTCCTAGAGCTGCCAGGTAATCGGGTACGGGTCGTGCCCGGGTCCAGACCCATCGATGTGCAGTGGTGGGCGAGGAGTGCAGGTCGGGTATACGAGTAGGGCCAGGTCCGCGGGGGGTGGTCGCGGACGAGGCCGGGTAAACGGGTGAGAGGGACCTCACCTCGTGTGCTGAGGCGATAAGCCTATAGCACTTTTTGCATTTATGCGGGTGCGCAGCCTTCAGAACTACCAAGGTGGGACTAAATGTCCCACCCCAATTTGGCACCTGTAGCTGAGAAAGCTGCAGGCAATCGCGGCTGTGTGCGGGGCTTTCACCCCAGCTGCAGACCTAGGCAGGCGCATGAGGGTGAGGCGCGCGTCCTGGAGTGCAAGCCTGGGCGAAGCGACGTTGCAGCTGCAGGCGGAGGAAGCTCCACCTGTTCAGCAATGGCGGCGGAGGACGGGTGACCTGTTCACAGAAATACGGCCCTTCGGCCTAATCAGACAAGCGGGGGACCTTCGCCGTGGCACGGTGAAGGTGGTGCGGGGTCTGGCAGGTCGTGGGGCGACGTGCAGGGGCTGCCCTAGGTCGGATTGTGGCTGGGGGAATGGGTTTGTTCAGGGGGTCTTCAGGTGGCGAATGGCAGGAAATGAAGGGGCGGAAATGGTTCAGCGTGATGAGGCGGAGGTTTTGGGTCGGTCGGCGAGTCGTGTTGGGTAGTGGAATGATGGGAGCGAGTCGCCGGAGGTTGGCCGGAGATGGAGAAGGTGAGGGTGATCAGGCGCGGTCGAAGGGTGGTTGAGCAAATTGAAGTAGGGAAAAGAAAGAGGGGAGGAAAGGAAAGAACTGTACCTACTTGGAGGGATGAGAGGGGGACGGAGCAGGGCGGCAGTCGTTTCGACTGTCGCCGGAGAAGAAGGTGCCCAGAGAGAGGGGGCGGTAGCAAGGAGAGAGCGGGAGAGCGCGCGCTGGGTATGGTGCGACGCGGGAAGAGCGGGCGAAGGCGGCTCTGCTGCTGGTATTGCGGCAGAGCGACGAGGAGGAGGAGGAAGAACCGCCGGAGCTGGAGGGCTTCTGCCGGAGTGGGAAGAAAGGGAAGAGGGGGGGTTTCTCCGTCAGAACCCAGCTGCTGAGTGCGGCAGACGGAGGCGGCTTTTATAGAGGTGAGATCAGAGAAGAGGGCGGAGGGAGGCGACGTGCCTCCCTCGCTGGAGGACGCCGGAGATAAAGACCCATACCTTTTGTGCATTTTCACGGGAGGTATGGGCAGCCGCAAAGACCATGGAGGTGTCCCTGCGACAGCAGACGTCGCAGGGAACCCCCGGTTGTCTTGGCAGAGGGTCTCCCTCACCCTGCGTGGCACCATGCTCCGCGCAAAGTCGCCGGAGCATGGCGCTGCTCAGGGTTTTGCAAGGAGGACCAAAATGCAAAGAATGAAGAAGACTTAGGGGCCAAAATGCGAGGGTTTGAAAAGTTGAGGGTCAAAAAGTAATGGATGAGGACCAAAATGTAAAGTTGGTCAAGAAGGTCTCTTCTTAGGCTCAAGTTTTTATACATGACTAACTAGGACCTAAGGATTCTAATGGAGAATTTTATTTCTAGATTAGACCTTGTTTGACTGGTCAATTTACGTAAAAATCCAAATTAAGTCATTAATTGGGCCTGGTTCTCAATGCAGGTCAAAATGGGTTCCTAAGGCCAAATTGAAGGTTCTAAACCCTAGAGATTATTTTTCTATGAATTTTAAAGGGTTTAGTCGATTTTTTCTTTGCCTCGAACCTCGTGAATTGAGGTGGGTTTGTTCTCAGGGTTACAGGATGTCATTTAATTCCTTGAAGTTGCTGTAGCCCTTATTGGATCAATTCATCCCACTTTTCTTCTTATTAGGTTGGTTTGACCTAAGTTTGGACCGTGAGTTATCCTGTTTTCAGATTGAGTTGGTGAAATTGCATTTTTACCCCTTAGTTCTTGTTTTCTTCACAAACTCAGAATCTCTCTGAGTCAAGCCTTTCTATAGTTATGTAGGAGCTTTTTCTTGCAAATCTGGGTTAGATGGTGCTAGTTTAGGGTTTATGACGAGGTTCTCATCAGGGAACTTATCTAGGTAGTTGGTAGATGATGGGGAGCAGAGGCTACACCGGTTGCAGTGTGATCGGCATCGAGGAAGAAGGTAACTCTGGTGGGGGTTGGACGACGAGGACAAAGGAGATAGAAGTGCTGGCCGGTATTGCGCGACGCGGAGGAAGCTGAGGGAGACAAATTCGTCACCGATATTACGAACGGACGTGGAATGAAGATAGAGGAGGTCGCCAGACATCGGGGAGCACTTCAACCGAAGGAGGAGAGAAGAATTTGGTGTTATTCCTGTCGAATTTGAGCATGGGCTCGACGGTATGCACTGGGGCTTTTTTATAGGCCTTTGGAGGATGATTTGAGCTTGGGAAGCAAGCTTCCCAAGCTTGGAATGTTCGTCGAAGATGGAAGCTTGAAATATACCCGAATCTCTCATGCCTTCGCATGAGAGATTGGGAAGGTTGTAGGGCTTATGATCTTGCTCAAAAGGAAGGGAATTCCTTGACGAGCTTCCCTTTCAAATCTGAGAGGGATTCATTAAGGAATCAAGGAGAAAATGCCAAATCAAGTTCGCCAGAGTTGTAGGATTAGGATTTCATGGTGGTAGGGACCCATTTGTGAATAAGAATACAAAGTTGGGGGGCTATTTGTAAGAAATGCAAAAGTTAGGGGCATGTGTGTGAGATAAAAAAATCAGACAGGACCAAATTGCAAACTAGGTCAAGACAATCTCAGGTTGGGCCCAAATTTTGGTACAAACCTAATTTAGACCTAAGGAATTCAATAGTGAAGTTGGATTTTGGTTTTGACTTAGTTTGATTGGGTAATTTATGCAAAATCCTAAATTAGGGCAAAAGTCTATCTGTGGCTCTATTTTGGGTCAAACTGGGTTCCAATGGTCAAATCAAGCATACGAACTAGAGAATATTTTTCTATGAATTTCAGAGGGTTTAGGTGAATTTTATCCTGACTAGAACCTCAATTAATTAAGCAGGTCAGTTTTTAGGATTTCAAATGTCATTTAATTCCTGGACTGCACGAAAATCATTTCTGTCTTCATGGACTCACTTGTTAGACTCTTAAGACCATTTGACCCTTAATTAACCCCTGGAGAAAACCTGTGATTGTACTGCAATTGAGATATACTTTTAAAGCTGCAGTTTTCCCCCGATTTTACTGTATCTCCCTCAAAATGGATTTGCAGAGAATTACGTATCTCTGGCAGTTATGTAGAAACATTTATTAATGGAAATTGACTAAATAAAGCTAGATATAGCTAATGATAATATTATCATCACTAAGAAATGTACAACTTCGGTAAGTTGTTGCACCTATTGTGTTAGGGTATTCATTTGATTTGTGTGTTAAACAAGTGTTGCAGGTTTGGTTGACCTCTCTCTAGTTGTGGCTGATTCAGGAAGTTAGGGTATGGAGGAAGTGGAAAGTGTTGTGGTGGTGGGGGAGGTGGGTGATGTGAATAGCGAGGAGGATGATCTTCAAAATCCTCATACTGTGCAAACTCGTGATCATCCTTAGGATGAATGGAGTGGTGGATCGGTGTTTGAGGCTTGAGAGGTAAAGGATTGGAAGTGGAAGGCATCACAGAAGTGGTAGCTTGGGCATTGATGACTCTACAATGTTCAGTGTTAATATTATCAATTAGATTCAATTTCAAGGATACTTGTGTGATAATGACATATTATAATGGGCTTATGAGCATTGCATGCATATTGCTTGATCTTTACATTTTAATCGCATAGAATCAATGTCTAATGACCATGTGCACAAGTCCATTTTGAAACAGGTTTCAGATGAGTGACCAGACCATATGGATGGATCCAAATCGATGAACGGAGTTCAACGGACTCAAAAACATCCCAATCCGACCTCCGTAGATCCCACAACAAGCTCAAGAAGTCCCGATCGTTGGTCCATTGATCAATGGCCCCAAATGTGACACGTGGCACCTGCTCCTTTCGTTGATCGCACCCGCTTCCTCTCTTCTTTGCTCGGAGATGAAATCCTGATCGCAGATCTACCATCAAACGGCTGAAGAGCCATGGGCGCTTGCGCAAAGATGAACCAATGTGCGGCCTTGGTGCATTGGCTACGACACCAGCCCGCCACCATCAGACGCAGGTTTGAATACCGCCGCACCCTAATTTCACAATTGAGGCGCGGCATAGTAGGAGCAGCGGTAGCGCAAGCAAGCAAGCGCGAGCGGGGAGTAGCATAGCGTAACAGTGTGCGCACAGTAGCATGCGCGGGGCAGCAAGGCGCGACACACAAGCTCAGTGGCAGCACATTCGCACTCGACAAGGAGCGTGAGGCGCACGCCAACGGAGCGTTCATCTTTAGTGACAGCTACAGGGGTCTTTAGTGACGTTTACAGCTATTACTAAAGCCCAATGACAAATTTGAGCCCTTTCTTCAACTATAAAAAGGGTCCTACCCCTCCCATTTGCACTAAGCTTACACCCAAGAGATATCACGACCTTTTAGAGCTCCAGGCAAGGTCTTAAAGCCGCCAAGCCGTCGACGGAAGCTCCTCCAGGCTGCCTCAATGCCGTCTTCATCCTTGTTCTTAGTTTTATTTTATTTTATAGTGTAGTTTATGTCTTTTATTTTGTTAAGAATTCATCTATATTGTATTGATTACAACATTTGATGATATATTTTTGATACATTATTCTTATCTTGATCATGGATTTCTAACTTTCTCTCTCTCTCTCTCTCCCTTTATCTCTCTCCCTCTCTTTTTTTTAAATCGATTTTCAAGAGAACAAACGACATATTTTTGTGACACGAAAGCGACTAAGTGAATCCTATTATGCCTCCTTGTATTCAACACTCGAATTCACATTCGATTCTTTATTTAAAATTGACGTCGTAAATGTGCTACAATGAACGATTTTTACGTAAACGCTTTAGCGAACGTCAAGCATCAGCACCCAAGGGAGGTACAAGTGGTGAGTTTTGGGATCTCCTACTATACATGAGTTCGGCTTTTGAAAACACGTGATAATACAGTCACAAACTCGCAAATGACAATCTCCATCAATCCAATCAATCAAAACCAAATCAAAAATCCCAATCTTAATCTCACAGTATCAAGACCAATCTATCAGTCAAGCAACACAAAATACACGGATTTTTGCCTAAGGGTCAGCTATGACAAATAGTTTTGAGTAAACAAATGTATCAGTACAATCGTATGCTTCCTAAGAGAAACCTACAAGTGCTGACCTCTAAATCCACCCAGAATTTGGATAAGACTGGTGTGTGAATCTAGATCCCTGTGGGTGTACAGATAGAAGAGATAGAATCCGTGTGTTTGTGTACCTTCTGTGATCCTGTAGTGTGTACTCAATAAGCAATAAATAGATAAGTGATAAAAACCACACAAGGAATCAATCATATTATTGAATCACCTTTTTGATTAAGTTCTTAAGATATGTTTTGCAGGAAGAAGACTCTTACTTTTTAGTCTTTTTCAAACAAGTGATGGTCTGGTTTACTTAGTCAGAATGCAAGGATAATAGAAGCTAAGGAAGGATGGAAATGCGTACTTGGTTGCATCACTCTACAGTTGATGTAGATTTTATAGAAAGTAAATAAACCAGGAAATGTGCAAACCTAAGATGGAATGCCCAAAGATATGCTGCTACAAGATAAAAGGATGAGATTTTTTTTGGTGTTTTTGATTCTTCTAATTTTTTTGGATTTTCTAATGCAACAAGCAAAATCAAATTGAAAATAAAGCGAATAGGAAAACCAAAGTGATAAGGAAAGAGAGTAGAGAGAGATCAAAAATCCAAAGTCCAAGTTGTTACAGAGATGTGTGAGAATAGGCTTTTACAACTTATGCCTAACAAATCAATCTTAAGTATATAACCTAAGTCTAAATCCTAATATCTATGCTACTCTAAGAAAGCAAAAAAACAACTCCAATTTGAAGATGACTCCGCCAGGAAGTCGAGTCGAAGCTATAGTGACTCCTCCAGGAAGCAAATCTCCACCAGGAAGATGACACTCCTCCTACTCCTCCCCCTCAAGTGCTGCAAAAATAACAAATGATTAGTAAGGAAATTATATACAAAATGAATCAAAGAATAAATGGAACAAAGAATGTATATACAAGAAAGAATGTCAATAAAAGAATGAATATATGCAAAGAATGTATATACAACAGATTGAATAAAGATAAATTTTTGGTGTATAGCAAGTTGCCTCCCCGGCAACGGTGCCAAAAAATGATGAACCATCTGGATCACTAGTTAATTAGGGTTAATTATCATGTTGTAGTATAGTATCGCAATTCAAATGGATGTCAATTATTTATATACAATTTTTACTAGTTTTATTCCAGGTCGTTCAACAAGAGACAATTATTGACATGCATCACTCTCTATTATCCAAAAATCATCTTTTATTCCAAAAATGTTAAGTTTACTTACAACAGAATGAATTATGAACGAAAGAATCAAAGAATCAACTAATTTAAGTCAATTATGTATAAGAATGAATGAATTAATGTTAATGATAATGCATTAAAAATATATACAAGATTAAAGGCATCAAAAACTATTCTAAACCAATTTATGTTAATTATATATACAATATCTAAGTATCTATACTAACTATAACATATATATATATATGTATGTATGTATGTATTTTCTTTATTTACAATACACATATACAATACATAATATATATATACACCATCTATACTATACTTGTATATAACTTAACACACACACACCTAAATATATACTAACACTTAACCACACACCAACACAGCATGCTCACACTTAACATATGTATATACTCAACACTTAGTCACAACACAAAACACTCACACATGCACACACTAAGCACTTAGTTAATTTTTACTTAACACAACCCACATAATCTAAAGAAAATTGGTTTTTGAGTCAACTTTTCGCAGGATCAACATCGCCTTACGGGGCTAGATCGACCACTACTAGGTTGGCCCATAGGGGGTATACTCATTTATTTATAATGTCAGGCCCATTTAGGCAGAGCAAACAGGTCCAACACAGGCCAACGATTCCAACCATTCCTCTCTCTCTTTCAATGCTCACATATATGCTTTGGGGATCCGAACCCCATACTGGATGGTCGATCCTCAGGCGCGAATGCTTTTACACCGCTTAAACGGTTCCAAAATGCTCAATGTGGCACCAACTTTAGTGCCGATTTCAGCGTAGATTGCATGATTTCGTGATGATTTTAGGGATTAATTTAAGTGTTAATTAATTATTTATTTTACAATTAAATTATATGTACATATAGCCGATACATAAGGCTTCTTATTGGTGTAGTTTATTTACATTAATTAAATATATAATTATATTGAAAAATCGATAAAGTTAAGGATAATTACATGTATAATTTAGGCTTAATTACTTAATTCAAATATAAATTAATGAATTGATGATGCAACTAACTCTTAATTTAGTTAATTTACATTATTACCTAATTAATAAATATTTTTAATTGATTTTTATTAATTTATTTCTATATCTACACCTTTAATATGCATGATTTATATATATACATATATCATACAGTATAAATATTGTGCTACATTATAAATAATGTTATAGATATACTGAACATACTTTAAATTATAATATCCAATTTTACAACTTAATTTACTTCATTATTTTATTAATTTACTAATATACATTACATTAACTTAATAATTTACATAATTAACTTATATAAATATATATATACGATATTTAAGTAAATAGATAAATATAAATATACTACTATACATAATAATTATTATAAATAGTATATTAAGTTATATATATGCTTCTACAAATGCATATTATAGTGTACATTTATATTTAGTTATATATACACATATAAGTTATTTATAAATATTATAAATGATTATACAATATATATACACACACACACACTACCATACTATATAACTTAACCTAAATACTTAGTGTAGTTTATATACATATAAATAAAATAGATATAACTTATATGTACACTTATATACATACAACTTAATATACACTTATATTATTAGTATTTACAAGTATATACACTATTTACATAGGTATTTTTGTAGAACTTTTGAGTTTTTCATATTTTTATTTTGATATATTTTATAAGAATATAGCGAGAGGGGAGTAAGTTGAGAAGAGAAGAATGCTCCTTTTGTTCATTTTCTTTCTCTCTAACCTAAGAAATCTAAAACTTCTGCACGCATGTTCTACCAAAAAATGCACTCAAATTCTAAACCTACGAGCACACACACTTAAAATTAATCATAGTCTAACTCAAGACACATTTTAATTAATTATTTACATTTATTTTTGTATTTTTCAAGGTATTTTCAAAGAAGGCTAGAAATGGCTATATCAGTGACTATAAATTTAGATTAGGCCTTAGAAATCATCTAAATGTTGGAATGAATGGGTATAAACATTTCAGCATCAATAGAAATTAGAATCAAAACTGAAACCTGCTTTGTTATTAAAATCAACATTACAGTTCCATTTTGGACATATATTAATGTAAATTGCTGCTAACAGATATTTCAAACAAAATTTACAAGTGTTGTATTTGAAATTACATCCAAATACAAATACACGAATGCTTCTCATCTCAAATTCCAACATTACATTTCATTACGAAATTCTTAGATTCTAGCATCAAGCCAGATTTGGCCTATAATAGGCATGACTGTGATTCTAGCAAACATGCCAGCAGCTACTGTCAAAGAATGAATCAGACTTAACTAAGGTTTGATCTCTGCATTCCAAAACCTATGTGAACATCTAAAGTATAAATCCAAAAACATCTCATGCCATAAAACCATCATAAATCTAAGATCACTAGAATTCTCTTCAAAAATCAAGATTAAATGCTCACTCCTTTTAGTTCAGACAAAACCATTGTCTTACTGACCAGATTTATCTCAAAAGCATATTTGAAACACAAATAATCATTCAAAACTTCCTAACATGCTCTAAAATCATTACAAACCATCTTCCAACTTTAATCAAGTCATTTAAACTCATGTTCATGTCCCAGGTGTCAGAATTAACCTAGAATTGGATCAATTAAGCCACAAAATCTAGATCAAATTCAAATCATGTAAATACCACTTTGAGGTGTCGCATACATCCTATAGAAGATCTGGAACTCATAACAACTTAGATCAAACTCCCAAAACCCTAGAAACCCCTAATCTAGTCTCCACCTTGTGCCATAGATAGCATGAAGGTGAGAGATCAGATTATGCATCTAAATCATTCAAACAATGAGAAAATCATTTCCAGATCTTCATAAAAGTCTTTCAAACATCAGACAATCTCTAACCAGCAAATTAAAATAGTTAGAATCAACATAAGTTGTTGCCCAGGTGGTCGTTTGATCTTGCTTCACCAAGATGAGTTGGTCATCTATCATACCTGCACACCATTGATTGGTGTGCAAGGATTCATTGCAATGCTATAAACCTATTAGGTCATTGCTTTGGCCTCAAATTAGTGCAACTAATTTTCATAGGCCTCAGCTACCTAATAAAGAAGAAAACCAACATTAACTATAGAAATTGGGTGCAGATGATTCGTTCAATACAAATCCAATCAAATAGGTTCAACTTGATTGCATTCAGATCAATTGAACATTCATCGCCTCATTTCTCACGATTAAATCAGATCAAAACCAAATTGCATTTCAAATCATCCGATTAATTATGAAATCCAAATACAAATCAATTGATTGAAATAGCCTAATTCAGCTTAGAGGGAGGGCCTTTGTGGTTTTATGGATTGACTGAGAAGCACTCAGGTGGATTGGGTGCATCAATAGACCTGGAGGCTGGAGAGCTTCAGGTCTTATGACTATTGTGGCGGAGGAGGTGGTATGGTGATTAAATGAGGAAATTGAGAGAATGTGATCATGGAGTGATGGGGAAGTTTGGTGAATTGAAATGGAAGGGTGATTCTTCCTCTCTGATTGGAATTGATCAGAGAGGGTGTAGTGAAGCACAGATGATAGAGGAGACTAATTAAATCTATGCTAAGCTAATTAACGTAATCAGAATGCTAAATCTACACTACTCTATTTATCCAATCTAAATTAAACTATGAAAGTTGTAAATCCTAAACTAAGTGGATGAAAGGGACTTGCAGAAGACCATAGCTGGTGGCTGATGGTGACAAATGGAGGGGAATGCTTCCAGCCATTGAAAGCTCAAAGGAGAGGAAGCTCATGTTGTCCTCAGGGTTTACGCAATCCTTATCGACATGGAGGAATTGAAGAAGAGGAAGTAGCTTCTATCATAAGCCGTAGATGATGAGGAAGGAGATCTAGAAGTGATGAATGAATCGACTCAATGGGGGAGGAAGTGGATAGTCTCGCAGGGCACCTAGAGGTGTCCTTATATAAGCAGATGAAGCTTAAATGAATGGGTGCAGTAGATGTATGCCATTAGCGATTTACAGCTAAGATGAAGGCTGGAGTTTGCACGCATGCTTAAGATGAATTATGACCATAGGATGTGATGTAGAAGGTGGCATGGAGTTGGGCACAACGGCTGTGACAAGTTGGTGGAGGATCCACTGTCGATCTGGTGGAGGAGATGATGAACGGTTTAGAATAGCCATGTTCTTCGTAACTGAGGAGAGAAATGCAGGTCTTTTGGTGTTTTTACGCCCAGACTCAAATGTATGAAGCGATAGAAAATTAGCAAAGGAACCCATAAGAGGAGAAAACTATAACCAATGGGTCCCTAAGAGATTTCAAACAAGTCCTTGGTGAGTTTTAACTGAATAAAATGTGAGGGCTTGATTGTGTAAGAAGGACCTAAATGTAATTCATGCAATCCAAGGTCCAAATGTAATGAAGTTTTTATGGCATATTCATTGAACATTTTAGAAAATATTCCAACAATTGATTTGTGAATTTGTGCTCAAATTTGTATTCAATTGGCATTTAGAACATCCACGTGTATTACAGGTGTAGAATCTCTTTAATATGACCTAATTATGTATTTTAAACACAAATTTGATGTTTTAGGTTATTTTCCATTATTCCCACACTTAACCCATTTCTTGTGTTAATTGACAGTGTTTTAACCTCGTTTCTAGGTTAACTTTGACATTTTAGTTATGATGAGCCACACCTAATCAAGATGCATTGCATGGCGGGGTGTACCCGCGTTAACTACTTTTATACAAGTATATAGACATATCGATATGTATATTTCTACTTTCTTTTTGTTGTATTGCTGAGCGGGGTGTGCTCACATTAGTTACTTGTTATATATATACATCTTTTCTTTTTTCGTGGTATTGCTGAGAGGGGTGTGCCAAAATTGGTTAATCATTTATATTTATGTTTTTTTTTTGTTGTATTGATGTTGAGCGAGGTGTGCTCGTCATTGTACATGTTGTATATTTTATATAGACCTTCCTAACAAGTACAGAAATTGGGAAAAACCTAGAAAAATATGAGAAACTCTACCGAATTTTCAGTAGAAACTAGCCCCTTAAAATAATTCTTGGTCCTTAGAGGTGACAGGTGTTAGCCACGTGGCTGTAACATCAATCATTTCGTGATTGATGTTGCAGGACGTGATATAGAATTACCCAACTAATAAGCAATGGACAGTAACACATTAGGATGATTCAATTGGAGGTTCAAACCTGGAAACCCCACCTACACCAGAGCAGTGGAAATAGGGTTGGCTATTCTAAATGTCGATGTCCATTTAATAATTTTTTGACGAACTCCTTGGACCATAAGCGAGCCCAAGGAGTAAACCTTATAGAAGACAAAGAGGAACAACAATACGGAGCTTAGGAAACCTACACACTAATCGAGGTAAGGAATGAAGCCATCACCTAAGGAGAAGCTTAAAGGAGCAAGATCGAGTCCCAAAAGCAACTTGCAGAACTGTCCCAAAGCAACCAAACAAAAAGGAAAAGGAAGGGAGAAAGAAGCAATGAAACAGGAGAAAATGCATAAAGAAAAGCCCAAGAAACACAAAGAGAGTATCGCACAAAGAAAAAGCAACCTGAAGCAAAGAAAAAATTGCCCAAAGAAAAAGCAAGGCAACATAAAGCAATGCCAAAAAGATAAAAAGGACCAATTCGGCACCCCCGCAAACCCTTAACAGCAAGGATCTACCATAGGAAGAGGGTCTCTCGACCCCCCTCCAAAGAAGGGAGAGAGGAAGGACTACACCAGAGCCAAGGGGGAGAGGGAGTTGAAGAAAAGAAAAAAGGAGAGGGGAGAGAGCATCGAAAGGGAAGAGGGGAGGGGGAGGGGGAGGGGAAAAGACACTCCAAGTGAGAGAGGGGAGGCCACACACTGTTAATTTAAATGTGAAATAATTAAGTACATGGATAAGGCATAAAGGAAATAACAAATTAGTCCCCCTCTTTTTGCATATTTATTTTGTTCTATCACTTTCCTTTACTTGTATTACTCTACTCAATGTTTGCTGATGACTACTTTGGGACCGCGTACTCAGGTACTGTCGAGCAATCAGGAGTAGTCATACATGGAGTGACAAGTGCGGGGCCAAGTTTAGTTCCTGTAGACGGTCTGTGACATCAGAAGTTCTTATCATCTTGTCCTTTCCTATTTTCCCAGTTATGTAATAGACAATCCTCTCAGTTCTTTTATTTCCGTTGTTAGTTTTGTGGTTATGATTATTGTGGATAGAATTTTTTTGCTTGATTTTTTTTTCTCAATGCAATATGAATAGTTTGTTTGGCTATGTCTATATTTTATGATTATGTGTTGGGTGACTATAATCCAGTTTCAGTATGATTCTTGTGCTCAACGACCCATACTCCATTGTTTGGTTTGCATGGTGGGCCTTGGGTCATTACAAAAAGGCAAAGGTCACACTTGTTTGCAAAACTACTATCTATCCACAAAACTTATTTGAAAAGACCTTGCAAGTGCAACCCTAAAATCTATCTCTATTTACTTGAACTCTAAAAGACACTTCATAGAAAAATTTTGATTGTGGACTCTTGTTTGGCACGCACACACTATTCAACCGATTAATTTAGGCACCCACCCCCCTCACACCCATCATCTAATCCCGTGCACAATCAAGTCCAAGCCTTAATTAATTTGATAGATGCGCTAACCAGCTAGGTTGGATAATTTTCTAAGTCCACCTAGACTTAATTGGTTTGTTCTAGGGCCTTGTCTACTTAGATCAATTGGTGAGACGAAAGGTCGGTGCGGTAACCATGTTAATCTCTAGTGGTGTTCCACGGTGCAGGGTGTCTTAGGGGGTCCAACCCTTCTAGCTAGCCAAGTAATTCAAGGGTTGAGAGGATCTAATTGGGGCTAATTAATAGGGCTTGGATTAGGCCTAATAGATTCAACCCTTTAAGGCTAGAATTGGTTGCTTGGTTGAACACACACTTCTCCTCTCTTTCCTATTCCTTTCTTATCCCTATTCTTCCAACACAACACATGGCTTAGTATTTTTATCTTTCCAATACCACTTATCCCCAATCTGATTTTTATCCTAATTCGACTTAACAATATCCATATTCCAATAATGAAAGATTCATTTAAACTTGACAATGTTAATGGTGAGACCATTGTGTTAGTTCAACCCCTCATAAATAATATTTTGATAATTTTATAAAGTAAAGAAAAAGAAATAAAACATAAGCGTAGCATATTTTTCTCTGTAATAACACATTTGCAGGTTTCATGGAGTTTTCAAAGTTGGAGGATCAAAAGCATGAAGACTAGAGTAGCATAAGTATTGTCATAGGTCATAGGCTTTTATGTAAACTTTCAAAGATTGTAATTTTTATTTTATTTGAGTCTAGAGATGTTGTAAAGAACCTCCAAACATAACTTATAAATAACTAACTTAGGCTCTCTACACTTAGGATAAATTAGAAACAAAAACCTAACTGTAAGACACAAATTAGATGTCCATAACAACTATCAGATGTCTGATTTTCAACTTTAAGATGTCTGATCATTGCTTTAGACGTCTAATTACCTATAGCATTGCCTTTACATTCTGACTTGTTAGGCATCAGTTGAAGCAACCTTCTATTAGACGTCCATAGCTTCATCCAAACGTCTAATAGTTTGCCTGGACGTCCTTGAACCAACCGTTAGATTCAAGTACCCATTCTCCTTCTGTTTATAACGGGCAAAATACATTTTTAGATGTCTGGACATGTCTCTAGATGTCTATTAATGGACCGTTGCTCATTTATTTCTGTGCAAACCTCCTTAGCAACCAAAGATCTCTTAGATTTCCAAGACAAGTCCTTTTTATGTTTCTAGACGTCTAGGAAATCCTACAGACGTCCATACTGACGTCTGTTCCTTAAAATCTAGAACCCTGTTTGGATTTGATCAAAACAGGAATGAATCCACTTATAATTAGACGTCTAATATTTTTTTCAGACGTCTTATGTGAATATATCAAACGTCTCTGTTTCGATCCAATGAAACCAGTAAAGCCTAGCTAACAGTATCAGACGACCATAATTGTAATCAGACGTCTTACCCTAAAATCAAACGTCTGATATTGCTGTTAGATTCATGATTACCCTGATTGGTGTTGGATTTCGTCTCAATCTCTTGGGGCTTGCCTCCAACGGCTAGGAGACCTCTCTCAAGCATTCTTGAAGGTTACAAACTTGCCTATAAATAGACTACAATCCCTCTTAGGCAACATACACTTCGTAAGATTCAATTTCCTTAGAAAATCACTTGCTCACTACTCTTAGCTTCCTTTTGCCCTTGTGCTGTGCCAACACTCTGATTAAAGGGTAAACCCATACTCCCGATGTACTTCATTCTGCAAATTCTCAGGGAGTTCTCTTTATGCTAAATAGATAAGGAAGTCATCAAATTTTTGGGGTGCTCTATAGGTGTTGTTTCATTCTTACTTTTGTAGTTTGGGTATCCGACTTGTCAGGTCCCCGTCTCTTCATTGTGAATGGAGAAACCTCCGTTTAGGGATCGGATGTGGGATTTGTAATTGAGGTACACTACCCTCGTTTAAGTAGTGTGGTTAGTGGATTGATCACTTTGTGATCGAAAATCCTAAGTCAAGGGATTGGCTTAGGTGATGATTTTCACCCGTCTTGGGTTTCCACCTAAAAATCTAGTGCCTTTTTTTATGATTGTATTTTTTTGTCTTACAATATTTTATAAATTCACTATTCACCCCCCCTTCTAGTGAAATTTTACATTAATGATGAGCATTATGTACAGGATTCTTACTATCATCAAAATTTTGGTTTAGGCAGGGTTATTCCTTTCAATTCTTCTTCCCTCCAGCCTCCTTGGATAGCCCTTGATTTTACTCAACTCAATCCCTATTAGAGAGCAAATGGTGTGACACCTATGAGCTAGACCAATCTTGTGCATTTTTATGGCTTACACCTATCACCTTGGAACCTGGTTTTCAAAAATATTATTCAATCTTGGATCACTAAAGTTCTTGTGATTGTGTCTAGCTGTAGGCGTAAAATTCAGCACTTATTGGGAGGTAACTCATCTTTGATTTGTGCTAACTTAGTTCTCTAATTTTGTAAAGACTCATCCCATTTTTAGCCTTTTAAGATGTCTGGAGTGTTAATCAGACGTCTATCCAGACGTCTGGACCCCTTCTCAGACGTTTGGAAAGTAAATTTTTGTACGCTTTCTGCGTTCTGCGTGCGGGCGACGTGCAGAACTCTTCTCTCTCTCTCTTCCCTCCTCCCTCCACCCTGCAAAACCTTAACTGCAGCCTTATAAAAGGCCACCCCCTTCCTCTCCTCTCCACTCCACAACTACCACCACACCCCACTTACACTACCGTGAGCAAGGGTGAGCGAGAGAGAGCATAAGAGTGAGGAGGAGGAGGAGGTCTAGGTTGGGAGCTTCATGGAAGCTTGTCGAAAGCTCGCACGGCCACCGCGGCACGTGCGGGAGGAGGAGGGCATTGGAGCGTCGTCCTCGACCAGCTGCAGCAGCTGGAGCTGCAGCGGAGCGAGAGGAGGCACGGCGAAGCGCGGCGAGAAGCGCCGAGAGCGCGGTCTGATATTGAAAATTTTCCAGTATTAGATGTCTGGAGTGTCTTCCGAACGACCGGCTGGACGTCTGGCGTCAACACTAGACGTCTAAAAGCATCTGTATCGCGAAGGTACGTCTTCTTCACGGTTACGGCCATGCAGGCCGCACCGCAGATGATTTGGTTTGGACTAAAGTAGGGTGCTGCTCTGTCGTGCGTAGGAGCAGTCTTGGGAAGGTGCGCGGAATGCCTTTCCACGCACTTTTGGATGTCTGGACAGCTCATCAGACGACCGAAGGCATTTCCAGATGACCGGAGGACTGGTCAGACGTTTGGAACTATTTTCATATGGTCGCGGGGGAGTCCTGGACGTTTGAGGCCACTTCAGGAGCTTGGGGTGAGTCTCTGTGACTTTTAAGACGTCTAGACTTGTTTCCAGATGTCTGATTTTTGTCTGCAGACACGTTTTTGACCCATTTGGGGTACGATTGGGATTCGTTTTACGCAAACAAAGTATCTATGGTTTCCCTATGAGTTTCTCTACATATTAGAAACCCTTATACACTGTTCTAACCTTCCATTGTGATGTGTTCCTTGGTATAGAACTTCGACTTGCTGCGTGTCTGGGGCTCGCAGAGGTGCCTGGGTCTGCAATTCGAGTCCCTAGTACTCCCGGATTGCCTGGTAGAGTGGTCCACCCCTATTATTCTTATTAAATATGAATGCATCTATGAAAAATTAGTCAACTAGAAACCTAGGATGTGGCATGAACCCTAGGATAGAGAAATGGTTGAACTAATTGTTCTGCGTAATTGTAATTGTATATATATATATATATGAATGAGATAAATTGTTAGCCACTACCTGTAAATAAGTATGAGCTGCCTGTTAGAATATGAGCTGCCTGAGACAACTAAACAGTTACCCGTGATATCACTTGTTGCATGTATTAAATTATGGAAATACGAGCTGCCTGTGTATAAATGAAAACTGAATTGTGAATGATGAAACCTAGATTGGAATAATATGGTGAACATGAGCATGGACCCTATAGGGAGTTAGGAGTAGAGCTCCTATGGTTGGATGTAAAAGTCTGGAATGTGGACAGGAAGTGTGCTGGCCCTTGAGTACATGGTACCAAGGAGAGCGACTGTCCCCTTTTAGTGTAGAGCGGAGCTAGCCACCCTTGGGTTGGGACCTGAGGTTAGGATTGGTCATTCTACAGCGACTTTTGTTGGCCCTCGAGTACACGGTACCGAGGCGAGCTACTAGTGTAGGGAGGGAGCTAGCTACCCTACGGGGCCCGAGGTTCAGCTAGCCACCCTACACTAACTTGTTAGGCCCTTTGGGCAAACCGGGGCAGTCAGACGAGGTTGCGCAGACTGTGGGGGGGTGAGACCCCTATTTGGTTCTAAGGGGCTAGACCCCTGTTTCTGAGAGGGCTAGGCCCTATACTGTTCCGTGCTGTACTTTGGGTGTACTCACTAGTAGAAACGACTGACCGCATGTCAGTGTGGGGTAGCTACCTGTGCGCTTATCGCGCGTATTGTAGTCACCGCTACGTCTGTCAGTGACTTCGAGGTGGTTGACTGGGTGTAGGACTACCACGGGGGACTCTCCCGGCCAGGAGAGCACCATGTGTACCTTCTACTCTTCGGAAAAGACTACAATCAAGATCGTTCCCACAAGGAACATGCAAGATCAAGAAAGAAATCTGAATGTTAACTAAATGAGATGGAAATGAATTACTTGTAAAATAAAATAACTCGAAAAGATAAGTATACCTGTTACTTTTACTTCTTTAGATAGTATGGTTACTACTCTACTCAACGTTCGCTGACTCCATTTTTTTCATAACACTGTTCAGGTCCAGGAGTTGAGCAGCCCGAGCTATCGGCTGTGGAGGGTGCTGGGCCCAGTCGAGCCCAGACGTAGTTTTCAATACTTTTTTTTGTACTCTCTTTATTGCTATAGTGAGTTTTAGACTTTTTTTGCTACTGTTCCTATTACAATTGCTTTCGTTCCGTTTTTCCTGTTGTTGTGGTGGTATGTACCGAATTAGCAGCTATTACTTTCCTTTACTGCTTGTACGTTTTTACTGCTTAGTTACATTGCATATGTGAATGTGGTTTATTTTCCTGCTTTTTGGTTATTTCTTGTTGGACGACTGGGCTTTGGGATTAGTCGAGGCGAGCCGATCTCAGGTCCTGTAGGGATTCGGGAATCGGGTCATAACAGATTTTATCTTAGGTTAATTAGTATACATATTAATTGGGAATAACTGGATTATTTGATAGGGACATCGGGTTCAATCATTCTTCTCTCGTGCTATTTTTTGTACTTTTCTAATTTAGTCATACATTGAGAACAGTGAATGAATTAAATAGTCATGGGGGGTGTGTAATTTTGCAAAAAGAAATCCAACTACCTATTTCTATTTTCTCGTGTTCCCATGTTTTCTTACATGATCGCTTGTTTTCTTGCCTTGTTGTTTAAGAAAAAATGCTAAAAAAGATTAGTGTGTTTTAGAGTCCTGAGCTAGTAAAAGTTGAAAATTATTGACTTTGATGATTTACTAGTCTTAAGAAGCGTATTTTGACAATTAGCTCGGGTACTTACTAAAATACGGATTCGTTTCTTGAGTCCTTGAACAAGATTTAAAAAAGCCGAAGTATTAAGTTGTGGGAGAGATAAGTATGTGACTTGTCTTCCCATACTCTGGTTAGAAAAGTTTGCAAAAATTAAGGTATTACCCTTGCACTTACACACTAACTCGTCTTTGAGGCGACCTACCATTGAAATCTAAGTACTTAATATGACCTAGATTGAGGTATGTCTGGCATGTTGCATTGGGTATGCTGCTTAGATGTAGGGTGTTTAGATCTCAACCTTTTGTCTTTAGTTTTTCATACCATTGTTTAGGAAATGTTCTTGAACGAGATTAAAGAAGTCACCTACCTAAAAAATGAGTGAAAATTGGAGAAAAAGAAACATATAGTATGAGGAAAAGAAGAACAAAGTCCCCAAAACAAAATAAAAAGTGTACGTCCAAATATTTCAAAAATAAAAAAAGAGTGAGGTGTTCCAATAAGAAACCAATTGGTTCGGCTAGGGAGGTATACCTTCAAGATTGACTTCAAGATAGAAAATGGTAGGGAGAAAGTTACTAGTCATTAGTAAGGCAGATCCAAAGACTTAGGTCAATAGAGTGGCGAGACGATCTTAGTCTTGTTGAAAATTTAGAATTCAATAAGGCTGCCTAATTGAGGAGTCAAATTCTCCTTCACACATAGACAACTTAAATTTCGACTCTGATTCAAACCTTGGGTGGGTTGACTGAGCCATAAAAAGTTACTCATGAGACCCAAGTCAAAGGCTAATAGAGTTTCTGATTGGATATAGGCAATCTGTATTTGAGTCGATACCTTAGAACTATTGAGTCTTCGTCACTAAGATTTTATGTACAATTTCTTCTGAGTTGGTGAAAAATCAGATTTCAGATTCATCTCAGCCTAGACTCGTATTGGTTTTATCGAATGTTTTTTGCCTTGATTTTGCTCAAGGACTAGCAAAAGATAGGTAAGGGGGTGTGATATATTCTTATTTAATTAAGTAATTCGTGCTTAACTATTGCTGGTTTTAGAGTAATTTGGTTATAATTACATGAAAATAGGCTAGTTTAGTCATATTGCATTATTATGTAAATATTACATTTTCTAGGATTTTTATGTAATATTTTCATTATCTAAATTTGGTTCCTTGATGTGTATATTTTTGTCTATGTCAGGTTTGAACTTAATTAAAACCCTCTTCCTTGGCTAAATTCATTTGAGATCACATTTTCTAACTAGACTTACCCAATCGTATCCATGCTAACTCAATCAACCATCCACCTAGCCTCAACCTAGACCCAATTTCCACTACCAATCCTACAAAACCTAACCTAATATACCTTTGTACCTTTAATCCTCACCATTAAATTTAGATCTTAAGGCCCTAAACCTAATCCTAAACTAAATCCTAATCTTAATCCTGAAATTCGTGATAGCCTGACACATGTGTAGTATTTTGGCCATAAAATTTTCATTTGAAATCTAAATCTAGTGATTCAAGTTGTGTTTGAAAGATGATTTCAAGATCTACAACTTTTATTTTATATGTAATTTGAAATTTGGAACAAAAATAGGTTGAAAATTCAAGACAATTGAGATAAATCTTAAAAGGTTGTTGCAACACCCTCCATTATTTGAACCTAACGAAACCTAGCCTATTCAAAACCTCACATCTAATCCTATCCCTTGATCCTCCCTCCAATTATATCTTAGCCCTCCATTAGGTTCTAACAAAAACCACCTATCTTTCTAGCCTCAACTTTAAACCATAGCCTTTGATTTTCCAAGATCTAATCCTAGCCCTATAATCCTTAATCTAACCCCATCTATGTAAGTGGCACAAGAGATGGGGGAGGGGGGGGGGGGGGGGTTGAATTGTGCAATAAAAATATTCACAAACAATCGCAACTAATAATGCAGGCATTTAGAGAGGAAACCCTTGCAGGAAAAAACCTCTACCTAGATTTCTCAATTTTGGATTTTACCCCAAAATCAATTGAGAATCACTAAACCACATTACTAATCCGAGGGTGATGTTCCTCGAAATACAATTCCCCTCTCCTGAATAACCCCCAAGGAGAGTTTAGCCCTTCTACTAAGAGGAAACGGGAAACCCATAAACCGGGTACCCAAAGAAACTAATAAAAATAATATAAAATAAAACCTATGAGCCTTGAATGATATAAAAAATAAAATTGGCTAGAATACTCTCTTTGCAATCTTGTTAGAAGCTGGAAAACAGAGTGGGAGTGATGTAGTTCTCAAGAAGTTGCTAAGAACAATAGAGCACAATAGAGCATAATTGTACTAGAAGGCTTAAAATAGGATAAATGGAAGTATTTTGCACTAGAATGCTTCTATGCTTTGTGTGTAGGCTTAAGGCAACCCTTGGTGGGTATATATAGGTGTAGGAGGTCAGATTTAAGCTTAGATAGTCGTTGGGATTTGAATTGGAATGGAATAAATAGAGGTAGAATGGCTACAAATCATTTCCTCAAAGTCTGACTGTATCAAACATTTGAAAAACCACGACAGATGTCTGAATATACATTTCAGATGTCTAAGAAGAAAATAGGACGTCTGAAAAGGTTCCAGTGGAAAAGTAGTCATTATCGGATTTCTCAAGATTGAGTACAGAGACGTCTGAATAAAGAGATAAAAGTCTTAAGTTGATAGGATAAACATCTGAAAATATGTATAGATGTCTGAAGTCTACAACGTTCCAAACTCAAAGCGTAACATACAAACTTAATTGTGGTCAATATGAACGTTGGGTAAAAAATTGAACGTTGTGTTGGTGCAAGGGCACCACGATTGTTAATTTTGATGATAATAAAACGCTTGTCATTTAACATTTGCATTGAGTTTAAGGTTTCAGGAAAATGCAAAGGTTACAAGGGTGAAGGAGGAGCTCAAGCTCACATCCATGGTGGATTGGAGGAGGTTGATGGAGGAGAAGGAGCTTCGCCTGGAATGAAAGCTAGAAGACAAGAAGAATATGGTAGATTTCTTTTTGTCTTGTATTCTGTACTTTGTTTTTGTATCTATGTTCTTTGCTCTTTATTTTTTCTAGATTATATGTTAAAGAGCCTCAAAGTAACAAAACAATAATCCTAGGAGTACCTACACAAACCTAGGATATTTAGGCTTTTCATAGAGAACTTAAAAAACCAAAATAGGTTTCAGATAGTCTGATCAAACGTCCAATCTGGACATTAGATGTTTGATCTTAGACTTTAAGACATCTAACTATTTGATCAGACATCCAAAACACTTAAGCTGGCAACTCACTCTCTATCTGCTAGTTTCAAATGTCCAGCCCTTAGTGCAGATGTCTTAGACGACGTCTGATGACTTTGCCTGACGTCAAACTAGAGAATCGTTGGCTTTGTCATACTTAATTGTTGGGGATTATCCTTTCATTTGATTTGCATTCACTTTCAGACATCCACAGAGATCCTTAGACATCTGATAAATAGACGTTAGGCCCAAATCACCTTTTGTCAGATAATTATAGCTGTTTAACATCGGGAAATCCATTCCCGTAGAAGATTGTGTTTCCAGACGACTAGACACTATGCCAGACGATCGACTTGTCGTCTGACCAACAAATCCTAGAACCCTGTTTAGGTTTGGGCAAAACAGGAAGGAAACCCATCCTAAATTAGATATTTGATTAGTTTCCTAGACGTCTTAAAAGTAACCTTTAGATGTCTGTTCTGATCCAATACAGTTTAGATCTTCCACCCTTCTAAATCAGACGACTAATTCCAAGATCAGACGATGTCCCAAATGTTTGATAATAGATTCAGACATCTAATAACCATGTCAAAATCATAAATGACCCTAATTTCGGCCTGATTTGCCTTAGGATGATTCCCAATGGCTAGAGAAGCCTTTTAACGGCTAGAAGAGGCTTCTAAACCCTTCTTAGGGCCTCTATAAATAGAGGAGGACCTTTCCTTTGCAATAGACACCTAAGAATACTACTTCCTTACCTTTTGTGTCCTAGAAGAGACAGATCAAAGAAGAAGTTCTCTTGCTCTCAAAGCTTTAAATCTGAGAGCATCGATACTCGGCCAAGATTACGCCTACGCACTTCTTACTAAGGGGAGATTCTTGTCTATA
Source organism: Thalassia testudinum (assembly GCA_037157565.1). NCBI lineage: Eukaryota > Viridiplantae > Streptophyta > Magnoliopsida > Alismatales > Hydrocharitaceae > Thalassia > Thalassia testudinum. The sequence continues at coordinate 84,342,429 of JAZHRO010000024.1, forward strand.
GTAGCATAATATTACATTTACTTTGTGGCTCTATAGGTTCTTGTTTATTTTCTTTGTTCTTGGTTAGGTATTCGCTTTGCAAATTCCCATCTCTTTTGTGGGACAAAATACTCCTCGTGAAGAGGAGGGTTTGAGGTATGTTACTTTCGTTCAAAGTAGCGTGGTTGTAAGAGGTTGAACTACCCTTGTTTAAAGTAGTTTGTTAGTGGATTTGATCAACTTGTTCGATCGGAAAATCCTAAGTTAAGAGGCTTAGGTGGTAGTTTTTACTTAGGTTTGGGTTTTCACCTAAAATCATTGTGTACCTATGTGATTGATACCTTTTATTTTTGCATTATTTATTTATCACGCCAATCTCTGCCCCCTCCTGTAAAACTTTCACGTTGGTCATTTCCAGACATCTTAAGAGGCAACCAGTCGTCTAAAATCAAAGAAAAATTTTGACCATTGTTCTTTCAAAGTAAGGTGGCATCTGAGAGGTATCCTAAGGAAAGAGAAGTATGGAAAACCATTCCCAGACGTCTTAAAATCTATATCAGACGTCTACTTAATGAAAACAGAGAACATAGGTTCTGGATGAGATACAGGACGTCGGAAGGAGTATTTCAGACTTCTAAAAGACCAAATATAGACGCTAGAAAGTGACATAAGACGTCTGAAAATCTAGTAGAAGCTAAGTTATTAGTTTTAGGTGAGAAGAGTATAGGAAGTCTCTGAAGGAATCCTAAGGATAATCCAAGGCTCTTTTACATTCTAAAAACAAAACAACAAAGAAATAAAGCTAATCTAAATCTCCTTGATGATTTTTCTCCTCTATCCTTTCAAAGAGCTTGAGCTTGAGGTTTCATCAAGATTCATCTATTCCTAAACTTGAAATATGATCTCCAAATACAATATAAAACATAGCATGTTTTGTTAACATCAAAATCAATGATCGTGGTGCTTTATCACCAACAATCTAGATCCACCAATAGGAAGCCTCCAAATCTTCTATTTAAACCCTCATGGATGGCCATGGAGGGATCATTCCCTTCTTTCTTAAGTTCAAAGGTTGAAGCCTCTTTCAATCATTTCTCTACTTGGGTGAAAACCTCTTGCATCTAAGGATCCTACACCAGTCTCTGGCAAGGTTCTACACGTAGGCGCTCTCGTCTCCATCTTCGTAACCTCCATCTCGGGGCTTCATCCTCCGCATCGCTCTCGACATCATATTTTCGCTTTTCGCATTTTCTATTTTCTTGTTCTTTCTAGTTTTATAGTTGGAAACATTCATTTTTCTATCGATAATATAGTTTTCCATTCTTGTCCTTTGATATTGTGATTACTTAGTGTAGTCATATTTGCGTAATTAGATTTATTCGCCTCTCCGTGTTCAACCTAAACTCATCGATTCTAATTTAAATCTTTTACGAGTTTGGTTCTTATTTTGATATCGTGTTTTGCGTTGCAACGAACACATAGATTATATTTGTGAAAAAATGACGATCATTTGCCACGGTTAGTTAATAACCGATGCTAACGACCCATTTGTGTCAATTTAAAATCATATCTAAAATGACAACATTTCATAGTCAAGATATGTTTTGGGGCAAATGATCGTAAAATTGTTGGACTCCAACCATCACCAAAGATCAATTTTATAGTAGAGTAAGGAGGTGAAAGTCACCTTGCCTAGTGCAAAGTCTTTCTTATTTCATTAGTTCATTTAAAGCTTGGTTTACCAAGTGAGATATTTAGGCATGATCTCTAAAACTTTGGATCTTATTAGGTAGAGATTTAAAGTTTAAGATTAGATAAAATCTATGAAGTCTTGATGATTGATAAGTGGATGTAGGTAACGAGAAAGTTAATAAATATGGATGTGATAGTTGAGTTGATATGTTATTATTGATTTTTATTTTTATTTTTATTTGTATTGGAGTGTATTAGTACTATATATATGATGGGTAAGAGTAAATTAGTGAAGTTAGATATAATTGATAAGAGGTAGATGTGATGGATAATAATAGATGTGATAGATAAAAAATAAAGATTTTTTAATTATTTATATAATATTTATTTTATCCTTAACCGATAAGATAAAATCTCAGGAAAAAAAAGAAAAAGAAAACGGGACGTGAGATTTAACTACGATAAGTTTTGGCCGCAAACAATCCGACGTGCATACCTACCTGTGTGCTGCCCCCCCGCCCCTCAGTGCTCATAATCTGACATCTCCCACGGTCCCCAGGAAATATCTCAGCCGGCCGCATGGAAGCAACGTATGGCTGACATCCACGTGCACAACTACCACCCCTGTCTCCTTTCAAAGAAGTGTTTTTTTTTTTTTTCTTTGCAGGATTCAAAGAAGGAAGAGTCGAACTCTCCCAAGTCCCTCTCATCCCAAAGGAATAATAATACCAGTACCGGTTTCCAAAAGAGAGGGTCCAAACCCGTAGGCGGCACGATCAGGAACGCAGGCAACATAATTACAAAAGAGAAGCAAGATTTGACCGACCAACCTCGTGAGGACCGGAAGAGGACCTGTCCAGACAGATTTGCCAGCCCACGCCGCACCCGAACGAATCTTCCCCATCCCTCCGCACCGCATATGCCCACTGGCTACTAACGCCGCCCGAAAGACACCCCTACCGGCCCTTTTCCCTACACACAAATACAACGATTCTGAGCTCCTACACTTCCTACCTTACCAGCTGCCATTCAGATCTGCAGGAGATCCTCCACCATCACCAATACGGGCAGGCAGGTAGAAGAAGGGAAGAAGTAAGCAACTCACTCCTCCTCCTGCTTGTTACTTTCTTCGGATTAGTACTTGCTTGCTGATGTTCTGATCTAGTACTTTGTTAGGTTAAGTAAGACTGTAAAAGGGAAGTCGGAAGAGGAGGATGTCGAACATAGACATCGAGGGGATACTGAAGGAGCTGCCAAACGATGGGAGGGTGCCGAAGACGAAGATAGTGTGCACGCTGGGCCCTGCGTCGAGGTCGGTGGAGATGCTGGAGAAGCTGCTGAGGGCCGGGATGAACGTGGCGAGGTTCAACTTCTCCCACGGCACCCACCAGTACCACCAGGAGACCCTCGACAACCTCAGGATCGCCATGGCCAACACCCAGATCCTTTGCGCCGTCATGCTCGACACCAAGGTCCACCACCACCACCATCATCATCCTTTTTTCTTCTTCTTTTCCTGCTTCTTTGCTGCTTGCTCTTCCTTCCTTCCTTCCTTTTATTTATTTATTATTTAAGGAAAAAAAATGGGAAGATTTATTTCTATTTCAAGTTTCAAGTGAATATAGATTTTTTGGTGGGTTTGACTTTGTCTGCTTGACCATGTTTTGCTATGTGGTCGTTGTGATGTCCGTATCCGTTTTGAATATACAAAGAGGTGGAGGTTGTTGTGTTAATTATGTGATGGTTGGCTGATCTTGCATCTAATCGTTTTGAATGCTGTCCAGATGTTTGAAAAATATAGTAAATTGTGAATTACATGCCTTTGAATATTACCGGTAGATGATATATTTGTACTTGGGCATCTTATTTACTTCCGTATGCCACGACGCTTACCATGTTATGCGTCCTCTCTCAGCTTCGTGGGGTGTCAATAGCTTGGTTTTGAAGAAGCTCCTTGCTGGGAACTCACGTTGCTGCAAGTTGGGAGTGCCTCAAGTGTTGTTGTCACTTAGTAGGAGGGTGCCTGTGATGCTCTGGTTGAGAGTCTAATGGGGCTTTCGAATTTGCTTTCATTCCTTTTTCTTTGAATATGGACCTCATATGGCAATGATGAAAAGTTGAGAATTAAGGTGGTCGGTCTTAATGATGTTGAGCTTGCTGAGTTAGTTTTATATTTAGGTGGAGGCTGTGGTTTGACTTGGATAGAGCAGGCTGAGGAGGTGGCCTTGCAGCTTGGGGCCTCCTATCATTGTAAGGGATTTGCTTGCAGCTGTTTTAACTTGAAGTTGTTGAGGGCGAATCTCACCCATTGTTGGTGATACCTCGACGGAGTTGGAGCTCAAGGGTGTATCCTTGGCCATGTTTGTGCTTCATCTTTGAAAGAAGTCATTGTGGTATTGTGTGATGGTGTCAGGTTTGTCGGTTATTGATGGCATTTGTGTAATGGCTATTACCCTTTGGTGGAGGCAACAGTTGTGAGCAGCCAGTGATGAAGTGAAGGTTAGAGACCGATCTCTTGGTGTGGAAACAAAAGCATTGTGGGAAGTGATTATAACTTAATTTGCCAAGATATGTGATGCATTGAGCAACATCTTCGGTGTTGGTTAGTCAATTTTTGATCTTGTATGCATTTAACCTTGCTTGTGGGTCATGGACATCATCATTTTCAGGGAAAGTTGAATGCTGCATAGGAGGTTTGTATAAGCCTAGTAACCCTCAGCAGCTTTTTGGGTCCTGACCACATGTTTGGGCATGCTAGTTGGTATGTGGCTTCCAAGTGCTTCATAAAAGGCTTGCAAATCCTTTTCGTTTTTACTTGCTTTTCATTCTTTGAAGTCCTTTTCAAAGACTTCCACTTTCTTGGTGATGATGCCATTTCAACTGTCTTCCAATCTCATCAAGATTGGAAACTTCTCTTTGTGGAGAATGTGGGATGCTAGTTTCCAGATGCTGATTTGGAAAAGGTGAAAATGTTCCTGAAACAACTGGCTTTTGCAGGTCTAAATGATCATCTTGTGCGGATATGGTGTGGCGGGTGGGGTTATTAGCCAAAGTTGTAAAATTTGGTAGTTAGTATTCAGTTGGGAGCTAACCAACTGAAGAGAGCAATCGAGAATTAGTTGATTGAATATTCTTTTAATTATTTAATATTTGAAAAAGTAATTATTTTTAAAATAATGCATATAGACTAATGAGTTGTATGACTTGCACAATTTCCTAGTAAGCTATAAATAAAGATCCAGATTCTAACAAGTAAACTATCACATCACATAAAGTAAGTTCATTTTGAAGTTTAAAGCAGCACAAGGACAGAAACTAACATTCCTAGGAGACAAGTGGGAACTGATCAAAGTGCAAATGGGTATAAACAATTGTATTCTTAGATAAGGTTATCTAGTTCTTAAACGGATAAATGGACCAATCATCCTTTCTTAGTCACTTGCTTACTTGGACAATTAATTGTTTATGTACCTGACTAATCGGGCTAGCTGACTATAGTCAACTATCTATATTCATATGAGTTAATAGCTGACTAAGATTAACTGGCCGACTAACTGAGTTTTGCATCATTGTTATTAGCTTGTCTACATAATTTGCTTTCTTACAATTTCCATGACCTGAATTGAGTCGTTTGAGAGAGATCTGGGAATTATATCCAATCTTGGCAATGGTTGAAGTATTCTTTTATGTACCATTTGTTTTGAGGGATTGATTTTGCATGTGGTGGGATTGTCGGATAAATTTGGGATTGTGAAGTTTTTGTGTTTGGGAGAAATATGGGGTCAAATCATGGGGTGTTTGGTGGGATAGGTGTGGGTGTTCTTTCGCGCAATCCTGATATATGTTCATCCCACCCTCCCTCTTAGGATTGAATAATCTTAGGATTGTTATAACCCAGGATTAAAAGACCTAAACGCAGCATAAACGATTCAATCCCTGCAAATAAACAGTGCCTTAGGGTATGAATGTGCAAAGCTTTGTTTACCAAGAGAAATGGGCTTCTGTGGTCTTTGCATAAGTGGGGATCCTTCGGCTTATGGGTTGCTCTGATAAAGGTATGCATTGCATCTTTTTCACCTCTAGTTAATGGGATATGAAACAATGCTTTAACCTTGTTCTTGTTTGTCTCTGCTGGAAAGCGGGGAGGGGGCTGCAAGGGTGTTGAAATTGTCCATTTTGGCTGTTGTGCTGATTTTGCTGATTGCTGACATGATCTGTTTGCAGTTAGATTTTGAATATTTGGTTTTGCCACCTTGGTCTCCATTCTAGCATGCTATTGTTTGTGGAAGATTCAGTTAGTTGGACATGAGGGCTGACCATTCTGATGGAAATCTTTAGTGAAGTTTCATATCTAAGCAGATTAGTGTGCAGATGTGCTGGCAACACTTTGATGCACTTTGTCCTAAGTACATGGTTGTAAGCCTTTCCAACAGGTCTACTGGAGCTAGGAGTCTGAAACTGATGCCAAGGGATTGGCAGTAAAGCACTTGGAGTATTGTCTAGACTGTGTATATTAGTTGTCCTGAAATGTGTATTCTTTGCAGTGTACTTATATCAGTTTCGTTGCTCTTGGTATACAAGGAGAAACATCCTTGAAAGTATAGTGATTCCATATCAAATCCTCACCTATGTGCAAAAGACATTGTCTTGCATCCCTTCATGGTGTAAAGGAAATAGAAGGCCTGTCTCAAGCTTAAGTAGATCCAGGAGTCTATCTGAGAGTTGCCTTTCTTTGCAACAGTCACAAAAAGATGAATCTTTAGGCTGCGTTTGGCAGGGGGAATAGGAGTGGAATAAGTATAGAAGGTGTTTGGTTGGTGGGATTGTAATGATTAGTATGTTGGTTTTGTGAGAGGAGAGAGAGTTAGTGGGTTTTGATGTGATGAGAAGAGAGAATATATGTGGGAAGAGTGAGCTTCTTGGAACCCGTGCTATTCCTATCTCATCCCACCTCTTAACCCCTATCTCGCCTCTTATCCCGTAGCCAAACACTGCTTTAGTTGGATTTTAGTGTTGATGGTGGTCTATTTTCCTGTTTGAGATGCCCATTGTCATTTAGTACCATATTGAGAAATAAACTGTATGCTTTCATCATGTAGAAGTTGCCATAAGTGTATGCTTTCCCGTAGGAACCTCATATGATGAGTTTTCTCTTACCATGAACTACTTTGAATTGGGGCTCACTGAAAGAGTTGCTTCTTTGTTTTGGAAGGTAGTTGCAATAATTAGGGTCGATGGTTTCTCCTCTTCCATGCATTAGTTGCTCTAATTTGGTAATTTTTCCCAACCAATAACACCTATTTTTCAACTTGTTCCTAAAAGGAGATTGTTGAGAGAAATGTGTAGTGGTTTAATCTCACATAGTGGAGTGGGACTTTTGTTAGTGTGTAGTGGCCTATAAATAGGTGTACCCCCACGTATTCTTTTGAAAAGAAATAATAGAGAAACACACTTATAGGGCGCTTCTCCTGTGGTTTTCCCCCGCTCTTCGTGAGTGGGGTTTCCACATAAACTCAAGTGTTCTTTTGATTGCTTTATTGTTTTGATATTTTGTTGATACGCTTTTGTTTATTATATTTTTCAACTTGATATCAGAGCATTCGATTCTTGGGTTATCTTTTTTGATTATTATGTTTATCTCTCTTGGAAGTTCTTTTTGCTCCATGATCAGGAGCATATGAAGCTGAAGGCCTTCTTCTAGGGTTTTTCGGTGGTTGTAGGGCCCTCATGGCCACACTTTAGATCCTCGACCGACAACAACCATGGCGGCGGTGCAAGCCGTGGCAAGCTTTTATTCTTATGGCGGTGGTGACGAGATCTGGGGAACGTAGGAGGAGCTCCTCTTGGCGAGTGCGGTAGGGCGCCACGGCATCAAAGATTAGGGCTCTGTTGCCGTGGCAATTGGGGAGAGGACCAGTTTCCCCCACCTCACCGCCGAGGTCTGTAATTAGTGCTACCACGACCTCTGTTGCCAGTTCCAAGTTTAGGCCCGTGAGATCAATGGGGTGAGGGGCAATGGGAACCCTTCACGGTCCCGTGGCTCGAGGAGCTTTGGAAGCTTCGAGTCGCAAAGCTTCGGCGCGAGGTCCAAAGATACGCATCATGTCCTTGCAGGGGCTGACACGTAGGAATCGGAGGAGAGCCATCGGAAGAGCAACACCTACAACACCATTGTACGAGGTGCACACAACTGTCCAGCCGTCGCTGTTGCCGTGGAGGACGAATCCGGATTTGAGGACGGCAATGTCCACGTGGCGAAGCATAAGGGTTTCCAGGCACGGCATCGCAGCGACAACGTCGTGGGGAGGTCGGAGCCCTCTTCGAAGGAGAGGGAGAGCTCGCCGATGGACCCCAGCGCGGTGATCTGAATCCAGTGGGATACCATTTTGCCAAACTGCCTAGGGTTGGGTTTGCCAAAGATGTGGGTGTAGAAGCGACGGAGATCTTGCCGAAGATCATGAGATCAACGAGATATGAGGAAAGGACGATGCATGAAGGTTGGGGGTGTTGAGCGTGTAAAGACCTTTAGGTTTTATTTTGAGGAGAAAAGGAGAGGGCATGAGGATATCACAAAAAAAAAAGAGAAGAAAATAAAAAAAGAATGAAGAAAAAAAAAGAGAAAAAAATGATGATAATTATGTTTACGAGGAGAGGGGCTCTACTTTGGTTTTATTTTTTATTTTTTTGTTATTTTCTTCTCCCATACGAGTATGGAAGAAAGGGGTTGTGGAAGCTTGTTATAGATACCTTCATTCGGGGGTCCCTTTTGTTCTTAGACTACACATAAGAAACAACTCTAGGAGGTCTAGAGTTTCAGGTCTCCAAAGAGGGAGATCCAGTTTCGAGGTCCTCAGAGGAATGGCTCATTTCAGGTTTCTATGTGGGTGATCTAGTTTTGTGGACTCTAGAGAGGGAGATCCACTTTCAAGGTCTTTAGAGGATGACCCTTCTAAGGGATACTGAATGGGGAGTCACCAGCATCAGGTCTCCAGAGAAGAGGCCATTGCCAGAAGCCAGCTACAGTTCGTCCAGTAGCTCCAGCCCGTGTTCCCGCCTACAAGCAAGAACCGGTCTAGGGGTTATTTCTCTTGTGTAGAGTGGATTTCTTTGTGTTACAAGTTGAGCATTCTATGCTCTAACTTGAGGGGCAGTGTTGAGAGAAATGTGTAGTGGTTTAGTCCCACATAATGTTGTGGGACTTTTGTTAGTGTGTGGTGACCTATAAATAGGCATGTACCCCCCACGTATTCTTTTGAGAATAAATAATAGAGAAACACGCCCATAGGGAGCTTCTCCCGTGGTTTTCTCTCCACTCTTCATGAGTGGGTTTCCATGTAAACCCAAGTGTTCTTTTGATTGCTATTTATTTTTGATATCTTGTTGATACGCTTTCGTTTATTATATTTTTCAACTGGGATTATAGGTGATAAATTTTTGATAATCTCGGTTTGGGTTCTTCTTTTGGACCAAGAATTGGGCTTGGTGTTGGATGGTACCCTGTAGTTTTTTGAGCTTGTTTGTGTCAGCTGTGGATCCTCATGTTTTTGTGTCCAGTAGTCACTCCAATCCAGAGGATGGTTGAGGGGTGGACCTCTTTTTTTTTAATTTTTGCCACTTATTCAAAGCGGCAAACTGAAAATTTTCTTGTGTTATTAGTGCCTAGACTTTCCCCTGATAAATTGTGGAAGGATGCTTGGGCATAGGATGTGTGATATTATAGTCCTTAAGTGCTTGGGATTACTTAATAATTTTGAATCTTTCGTGTGATTATCATGGAGGTCTTGTTTGAATACCCTTTGGAGAAGAAAATGTCATATCATCAAAAGAAAATCCTAGCCTTTCTTTTATATTAGAGAAGTTGGAGAGAATTACAAAGACACCCCAAAGATAATGTGAATGACAAATAACTCCCTAGGCTCAACACTCCCCCTCAAGTTGGGATGTAGATGTTAGCATTTGTACCTTTTGTATGAGGGGTCCCTTGGTATTTTATTTCTTGCTTTGGTATTGTATCATAACTTTTCCACCTCTTCATTATATAAGGAGAGGTAGGGCTCAATAATAGATCTATCTCGTTTCCTCCAATTTGGTATTAGAGTAGTTATCCTAAATCGAGGCTTTAGGTATCCCACCCCTAAGGCCTTTAAACCCTAACCACCAAATCCCATCTCTCTCTCTCTACGCCCATGCACCAGGGTCCCCCTACAGCTGTGGCAGCGCTGTAGCGAGGTCCAGGCGACGCAGCAAGGTGCTCCAGCAAGGCGAGGCGATGCAGGCGGCGCTGATCTAGGTGCGACAGCAGTCTGCAGCAAGGCACGGCGGTGAGTGCTGTGCGTGATTCAGAGGAAGTGCAGTCAACGTGCACGCGGTCAGCGGTGGTTGTGAGGGGTTTGTAGCACTGTTCTAAGGGCTACATTCCTTGTAGTTGTAGGGAGAGGGAGTTTAGGTCCCATTGGGGCCGTCTTAGGTGTTCTCTCCGCACCCGGGTTAGGCCAACGTCCGTCCAGGGGGCTTTTTGCTGAAGATGTAGATCTAAAATCATACACCTTTAGATCTACCAATGTTTGCTTGATGATAAAAGATTGATTTAGGCTTGCGGATTGCGAAGATGGCTTCAGGTGATTAGTCTGAGGTGACATCGGGCTCCCTTTCGGACGTTGGGGTACTTAAAAACCTATTTTTCGGTCTTATCATCAAACTAGATGAGATTAATTACCTGCGGTAGTCCCAGACCTTTGTTATGACCGTCAGGGGTAATGGGAAAAGCCACATTCTTACGGATCCGGAGCCTGCTAACAAGACTGGCACAAATGTCAACTGGGATAGAGACAACACCATGGTTTGTGCCTGGCTTATGCAGACTGTTATTCCCCGAATGGTGGATGATATTATGTACTATTTGACAGCAAAGATGTGAGTCTTTGCGTGAGACGTACTCACACGCCAAGAACTTCGCACATGTTTTTCAGATCTTTTACGACCTCTTTTACTTGCATCATGAGGGACGTACGTTGCCGTAGTACTACTCCCTATGAAGGGAATGCTGAAGAGGCATCACTCCTATCTATCGGGGTGTTCCTGTGAATCATGGACTTTTTAGAGACAACTGGTAGTCTCTCTTTTTCTTAGTCGGCCTTGGTCCTGAGTACACGGTAGCCAGAGATCATATCCTCACCGCTCCTGAGCTTCCTACTCTGGAGGAAGCCTATAGCATGCTCAGTAAAGTAGCAGTGCACACTTTTGCTCTTGGCTCTGGTGCTCAGACGTCTGCACTGGCTGCGATCCTTGGACGTGGTAGGGGTGCCCCCCTCCCTGCATGTGGTCGTGGACGCTCTTCTAGTGCACGTACTTGGTCTCCGTGTACTTATTGTGGTAAGATGGGCCACTTTGAGGCTACATGCTGACATAAGTATGGTAGGCCACCTGTGGCCAATCAGACAGTCGAGGTCATTGATGGAGCCTCCTCGGGTCCTGATGTCAGTTTTCTCAGTATAGAGATTTGAGATTTTGCAGCAGCAAGTTTTTTAGTTAGCTCAGGCATCCTCCTCTTAGCCTTTAGACACTGCAGCCATTGCCTTATCTTTTGAGGTCCTTGCGACTGGTGTCGTCTCTTTTATCTCCTGGCGATTGGTTGATTGACTCTGATGCGTCCAAGTACCTGTGTGGCAACAGGAGATCCTTTTTTCAGTTAGCACCTGCTACACTAGTCAGGACTGTACAAGTAGTAGATGAAGACACTCGTTACTTGTTAGCAAAGGAGATGTCTCAATCTCTAACCTTGCGACTGACAGATGTTTTCTACCTTCCTGATTTTCCATTGAGCTTGTTGTCTGTTAGTAGTATTACTAGAGATCTGAACTGTCGAGCTATATTTGATGCGTTTTCTTGTGTCTTGCTTGACAAGCTTACTGGGAAGACGATTGGTGGAGGGCGTGAGGAGCAGGGGATATATCATTTGAGCCGTACTGTTGTTGCTACTTTTGCTACCCAGGGCCTTGGTTCTACTGGGTTTCCTCTCCAATAACATCACCGCCTTGGTCACCTATCTATTGATCGTCTCAGATAAGTTTTGCTGCACATACCCTCTACTATTGCTCTCACTTGTGATGCTTGTCAGCTGGGCATGCATCACAGGGCTAGGTTTTTCACGTTTGTTTTTGTTTCCTTTGTTGCTATGTTTGATCTGGTTCACATAGATGTGTAGGTCCTAGTCATATTCCTGATCAATTTGGGAACATATTATCTAGTGTTAGTGGATGATTTTTCATGTCTTTCTTGACTATTTCTTTTGGACAATAAGTTCGATAAGGGACAAATTGTTGAATTTTTTTTTAAAGAAATAAAAATTTAGCATTCATATTTTGTGAAGCATTTTCGATCTGATAATGCCTTATAATTTTGTACCACTCGATTGCGTACTTGTTCAGTTGTGGCATTATTCATAAGACCATTTGCCCTCATACCTCTCAGCAGAATGGTGTTGCAGAGAGGAAGCACTGCCACTTGCTTGATGTTGCTTGTACTTTGCTGATCCACTACTCGATCCTTCTCTTTACTGGGGTGACTGTTTTGACGGCATGTTTTCTGATTAATCGGATGCCTAAAGCAGCTTTACATGAGTGAATTCCCTTGCTGGTTATGTATCCCAATAGGCCCTCGTTTCACGTCACCCCCTGAACCTTTGGTTGTGTTCTTTTGTCCATTTGTTGGTATTGGGTCAGGATAAATTAGCACCGAGAGTAGTTAAGTGTGTTTTTCTTGGGTACACTGGGACATAGAAGGGGTATCGGCGTTTTGATATGACTGCTTCTCAGCATTTCGTTTCTGCAGATGTAACCTCTCATGAGGTGATACCATTCTTTTCCATATCTACAGTTGATCTACCTTCTAAGGGTGATATGGCACCCATGCCATTTACACGTATTCGCTTTGGGAGTTTTCATGAGCTTCCCATCCCTACTGTACTACCACCACCATCATCTGCTACGCTACCCTTTCCAAGTTTGATTGAGCCCCTTCAGACATGTACTTGTCCTCACACTGCCTCCACCATTGGATTCTCAGGTGAGTTCCTTAGACATTGACGTTAGTTTGCCACATGTTGATTACAAGGACATGATAGGAGATGTGACAAATGATGATCTGGATCTTCTATTCGGAAGAGGCCACAGACTTGTGCTACTTACCCGATAGTTGGGATACTTGCTACCGACAGCTTAGGCCTCGGGTTTGCAGGCCTCATACAGGTGTTGGCTGCTATTCACATCCTCGTGATACATCACGAGGCCATGCTTGATCCAAAATGGTGGGCAACCATGGAGGATGAGATGGCTGCTCTTGGGGGTCGTGGGACCTGGGAGCTCACTCCACTTCCAAACGGAGCTACTGTTGATTGCTATCAATGTGTTTTCATAGTTAAGTTCAACCTAGATGGAGGCATCGCCAGATACAAAGCATGTCTCGTGGCAAAGGAGTTCATCCAAATCTATGTAGTAGACTTTTTTGACACTTTTTATCAGTTGCTAGACTTCCTATAGTACGAGTGTTGGTAGCAGTGGTGGTCTAGCTTGATTGGCCTTTGCATTAGCTGAACGTGAAGAATGCATCCTCTACGGTGATCTCCAAAAGGAAGTCTACATGCAGCAGCCACCAGGCTTCGAGGTTTAGGGGGAGTGTGTATGCAGACTACAAAAGGCCATCTACGGCCTCAAGTAGAGTCTTTGAGTATGGTCTAGAGGTTGTCTCAGGTTGTGGAGGCAGTTGGATTCAGGAGATCGATGGTTGATTTCTCTCTTTTTGTCAGGATTGGATGAGGTACTGTGGTGCTTCTCATATACGTTGATGACTTGATTGTTACAGAAGATGATGTGTAGGGTGTCATTGAGATCAAGACATTATGACGGAGCAGTTTGTCATGAAGGATTTAGGGCCTCTATGATACTTTCTTGGTATTGAGGTTGCTTGGAGCAGGAAGGGTGTAGTCCTGTCCCAGAGGAGGCATGCATTGGATATTCTGCAAGAGGTGGGCATGCATGGGACCAAGGCAGCCAACATTCCTATGGATCCCAAGATGTTACTTTATATAAGGATGCACAATTGGTTGACAGTAGGTAGTGTAAGCAGCTTGTGGGCAAGCTATTGTATCTGACTATTACGAGGCTTGATATCTCCTTTGCGGTGGGGAGATTGAGTTAGTTCATAGCCAAGCCAACACAATAGCATTGGGATGCAGCGTTGGTGCTTAGATACATCAAGAAGGCTTCTGAAAAAGGACTTCTCTTCTCTAAGGGGTTTTCTCTGACTTTGGTTGGCTACTCTGACGCAGACTACGTTGGATGTCATGTGGATCGAAAATCCACTATGGAGTTTTATACCTTTTTGGCAGGGAATCTGATCACATGGAAGAGCAATAAACAAGGCACAATTACTAAGTCGATTGTCGAGTCAGAGTATAGGATCATGTCTCAAACGACTGCAAAGATGATGTGGATTAGGTCCTTACTGATTTGGAGGTATAGTTTTCTTGCCCGATGGAGATGCGGTGTGATAACAGAACAACTACATTGCCAACAACCTGGCTTTCACGAAAGAACGAAGCATGTAGAGGTTGATTGTCATTATACTATAGATATTATTCAGAAGGGGTTGCTATATACAACACCAGTCATGTATGAGGAGTAGATTGCAAATATTTTTATCAAGCCCTTGGCCAAGTCTTTATTTGATTTATGTGTATTCAAGCTGAGGATGATAGATATCTATGTTCCAGCTTGAGGGGGAGTGTTAGCATATGCACCTTTTATATGATGGGTCCCTTGTTATTTTATTTCTTACTTTGGTGTTGTATCGTAACTTTTCCACCTCTCTATCTTGTTTCCTCCAATTGTAGATATCTACAAGACCTAACTTGTCGCACAAGAAATCAACACACTTCTTTTTTAGCGTTTTGGTAAATATATCAGCCAATTGAAGCTCCGTGGAGACATTTAGGGTGTTAATCTTGCCTGTGAGAACATCACGAACAAAGTGGCAGTCAACCTTAATATGCTTGGTCCTCTCATAGAAGATCGGATTCGAGATAATGTAGGTGGTTGACTTGTCACATAAATGTGGGACATGTATAGTAGTCTGGATGCCAAGATCCTGTAGGAAGGAAACAACCTACATAATCTTACAAGCAGCTTATGCCATCGCTCTATGCTTTGCCTCTGCACTAGAATGGGCAACAACACTCTAGACGTGGGACATGCATAGTAGTCTAGTTGCCAAGATCCTGTACGAAGGAAACAACCTATATAATCTCACAAGCAGCCTATGCCATTGCTCTATACTTTGCCTTTGCACTCGAATAGGCAACAACACTTTGCTTCTTGCTCCTCCAAGAGATTAGATTTCCCTCAAGATAAGCTGTAAAGCCCGAAGTAGAGCGTCGATCATCTGCAGATCCGGCATCATCTGCATCAGAATAGGTAAGAATATCTAAGATGCTACCATTTCTGTAATACAACCCTCTACTTGGTGTTCCCTTGAGGTACCTCGGATTAAGGCAAACCTCATGCTGTGACTGTAACGAGGAGTCTGCATGTGTTGGCTGGTTCTGCTCACTACAAAGTTGATATCGGGCCTCGTGATAGTAATATAAAGTAAACGACCCACTGTACTACGATAACGAGTAACGTCCTCATACAATGGGTCCCCTTCATCAGAAGAATGTGCAGGTGGAGGCTCCATAGGTATACTAGAGGGCTTAGTCCCAAGCAAGCCTGTTTCCTGAAGAATTTGGAGTGTATATTGTCTTTGTGACAAAGACAAACCTGACCCCTATCTCACTGCCTCAATCCTCAGAAAGTGTCTCAACTCTCCTAAATCCTTGGTGACAAGTGTAGACTGCAAGGACTTGGTTTGGGCTATCCCATCCTCATCATCACTAGTAAGAATCATATCGTCCACATACACTACAAGAAAGATAACACGTGTATGACCATTATACTCAGTCTTCTTGATGAAGATAGAGTGATCAGAAGTAGAGCACTGGAAACCAACCTTCTCAATCTCAATACTAAGCCTCTCAAACCAGGCTTGAGGACTTTGTTTCAACCGATATATCGCTTTCCTCAAGCGATAAACATGCTCCCCTTGGCAGCTGTTACCTGGTGGTTGTTTCATGTACACCTCCTCGGATAAGTCACCATATAAGAAGGCACTTTTAATGTCAAGTTGATATAAAGGCCATCTCCTAATCACAGCAACATAAATAATAATCCTGACAGAAGTGATACAAGCAATAGGAGAAAAGGTCTCAAAATAATCTACCCCATAAGTTTGAGTAAAGTCTTTGGCAACGAGCTTGGCCTTATAATCTGTTCATTGCCTCATCAGGTCTGTACTTGATAGTATATACTCATTTGCAATGAACCACTATTGCACCGGCAGGACACATCACTAGGTCCTATGTCTGTCGTGATTGTAAGGCCTATAGCTCCTCATCCATAGCACCACGCCACCTAGGATCTTGGGAAGCCTGGATAAAATCCTTGGGAATCACGGTGGTAGTAATGGCAGAAGTAATCTGACGAACCCCATCCTCTAAACGAGCAACTCCTGTATACTTGGAAAGAGGATGAAGTGTACATGCTTTGCTGGATTGCCTTGAAACTGATTGCTCCTTTATGTCTGAGCTACTCTCATTTCTCAGGTTGGGACAAGGCACAATGTCTGGGGAAGCATGTGACCTCCAGTGGTAAACTTGAGTCTCCTCCAAGGCAGCCTGTATAGATGTTCCTTCCTCTGAGAAGGATGGAGCCTTCTTAAAGAAAGTGACATCTGCAGTGATAATGTATCTCCTCTGGCTCAAATCATAGCACCTGTAGCCTGTCTATGTCCTAGAATAATCAAGGAAGACACTTGATTGCCCTAGGAGAAAACTTGTCCTGATTACCATATGCTTGAACAAAGCAAGTGCACCCAAAGATCCTTAAGGGTAGAGCAAAAGGCTTGTCACAATCTGGATGAATCACTTGGAAGAAATCTGCCCTTGAAGAACTGACGAAGGTACCTGATTAATTAGGTAGGCCATAGTATGGCATTTCCCCAGAATTGTTTAGGAACTTTCATATGGATCATTAGGGTCCTAGCAATGTCCAAGAGATGTTGAACTTTGCGCTCAGTCACACTGTTCTGCTGAGATGTGTAAACACAAGACGTTTGGTGAATAATGCCACGAGAAGAGAAAAGGCTCTGAACATCATGCTGCATAAATTTTAAGGCATTATCACTGCGGAAGACTCGAACTGCACCATCATATTGAGTCTAAACCTCTGCCAAGAACTGTTGAATAACCTGGGGAATCTCTGAGTGGGTCTTCATCAAGAAAACCCAAGTGAGGTGACTATGATCATCTACAATAACAATGTAATATTGATGTCTTCCTGGTGTAGGCACCCTGGATGGCCCCAACACATCACAATGTACTAAGGAAAAAGGGACAATACTCACTCTTGCATCTCTGTGTGGGTAAGTACTCCTGTGATGCTTCTTAAGCTGACAATCCTGACACTGTAAAGTTAATGAATCTGGTAGACTAGGATACATTTGTCACATTTTCTTGTGTGATGGGTGTCTAAGTCTCCTATGCCATAGCCAGGATCAGTAGCTATGGAAATTTCTCCAACAAACAGCGTAGGTGTATCAAGATAGTAGAGATCGTCTCGCTCTATGCCTCTACCAATAGTATCCCCTGTCTGTTAATCCTGGAAATAACAATGACCATCGAATACACTGACAACAGGTTCATTGGAAACTTTGGAGCACAATGAACATCTTTGGAGCAAACATCTTTGAAGAGGCATATGGATGCCCAATTGCTGTAATCTATGACGTGGTTCTATTGGCCACTGACATCCTTGATCCCACGTTTGCTGGGCCACCAACAGACCATCTGCTGGCGACGATCTGCCGCTCACCGGTGGTATGGACGATGGTTTGGACGCAGCGATGGGGTCGCCTGACCTCCAGTCGGTGGCGACAGGTACTGGGGCACTAGTGGCAGTGCTGAGGAGGATGTCTCAGGCGTCACTGCCACTGCCACCATGCTCCATCGGAGTTTTGATGATCAAATCACCTCTATGCTGGTTATTTGATTATCTTTTGGGTGGATATTTGGTGGGATATCGGAACACCGGCCTAGGACCACTGTTCTGATATCATGTTAGGAGAAGAAAATGTCATATCATCAAAAGAAAATGCTAGCCTCTTTTATACAAGAGAGATTTGAGAGAATTACAAAAATGCGCCTAAAATAACATGAATGACAAATAAGTTCTTAGGCTTAACAAATACAATGGTGTAATGACTGCAAGGAGCACTGGAGGTGCGGACACTTAATGATTTTGTGTCAATGGTAGGTCATGAGAAGAAATAATTTGTTTTTCGCATGCTCCTTGAGAGGGAAAGTTTGGATAAGACTTAAGGGGATAGATTGATCCTTTCCGATTG
Organism: Thalassia testudinum; assembly: GCA_037157565.1. Classification (NCBI taxonomy): domain Eukaryota; kingdom Viridiplantae; phylum Streptophyta; class Magnoliopsida; order Alismatales; family Hydrocharitaceae; genus Thalassia; species Thalassia testudinum. Next base: position 84,360,594 of record JAZHRO010000024.1, read on the forward strand.
CTTTTTCAAGTAGCTTTAGTTTAGGGTTGCTTTGTTCTACTAGTAGAATGTTTACCAATAGATCTAAGCTCTAGCAAGCTTTTTGCTTCCCCATGGTCGATATGCTTACAAGGAAATGCATTATTTTGTGGATAATGTGTTCAAGGTATTCTCAGCATGTTGAGGTTTTCGGCAGGTTGATGTAGGTTTTCCCTATTTCTTTCTTTCTGATTGTTTCTCTAGTAGTCCTAGACCTAAATTTTGAATGAAGCATGATGGCTACCGGTCTTTAGTAGTTATCCAGTTGCTTCTAGAGCAAGCAAAGGGAGACAAGGTATTATTAACTTGGAATACATTTGATTAGCAAGAAGATTTATGGATGGGTACTGAAACTTCTTAATCCAATGCACAAATAAGGATTAAAATTCCAATTAAGTCTTTAAAGGGAAATCAGATACAAATATATATGAATAATAGTAGTTAATACTTAGATCCCACCGTGACTTTACGTAAAGATTCTGGTCTTACCTATAGATTGGACTTTGTATTATGAGAATTAATCTGAAGGGTTGGATCAAGGTGAGAAGCTGGAGATAGAGGGGGCAAAAATATGGGTTTTTGTAGGGTTGAGGGGAGGGGAAGTTATGATAAAGAGTAGTAGGAGAGAAAGGGAACAATAAAGAGAGATGGGTTGATGGGATATGTTAGTGGGGGCTTCTCGGAGGAGAAAAAATGAGGGTGAGAGTGAGGAGAGGGCGATTGCGGTGGGCAATGGCTAGGCTGAGGTTTGTTGTTGCTGGCATGGAGGGGAGAAGGTGGGAGCGAGCATTTGTTCTTTCAAGTGCCTTGGACATGGGCACTTCATTGCTACCTGTTGCGAGCCGGTCAGGTGTCTGTGGTATAGGGACTTTGGACACCGTAGAGCTCAGCGCGTGGAATGTCGAGGTGTTCTTATGGAGAAGGGATTGGTGGTGTTGCCTCCTTTGCAAGTGGGGGCTCTGCTTATAGAGGTTAGGGCACCATGGTCTGTGGAGTTGCGACTCATTGAGGAGGGCCTTAGGGGTGCGCTGGTGGGGGAGGTGGTGGAGGGGGGCTTGGAGAGGGTGGAGCTCGAGAGGGGCTTGGTGTCGGTGGTCAATGAGGGGAAGGTTAGAGATGTAGTTGGGAAGGTGGCTGAGTTTTCGCCATCAAGGTTCCTGGTTTTTGGGATGTGGCTGAAGGTTGTGCAGAAGTTGGTCTTTGGGACATCCGTGGTTGGTCGGGCTGGGGTGCGGTGGAGATGCCCAACGAGACATGATGGTGCGCTGGCGGAAAGACCTCCGAGGAGGGCGGAGATGGCTGTGGAGATCTCTAGCGTGTTCTGCTTTGGCTTTGCACGATGGAGACTCTCGAGGTGGTTCTCGGGCTATTCGTGGCACTTAAGTGGTGCACAATGCTGGGCCTGGTGGAGGGAGACATGTCGGTCATGAGGGCGGTGGTAGAACTCAAGCTACGGGTGAAGGTGCCAGCGAAGGTGGTGTTGCAGCTTGGTAGGTCGGCTTGGGTGGTACAGGTGGCGGTGCTCGACGAGGGGCCTCAGTCCTTCAAGCAGGCGTTGCTTGGTGGTGGGATGGGGGGCCTTGCCGAAGGGGGAGGTTTAGATGATGGTTGGGTCGAAGATTGTGGATCTTCGATGTTGGTGGCGGTAGAGAGTAGTGGCATTGCCAACAGAGGTGGTGTTGTAGCTTGGCAGGTCGGCTTGGGTGGTACAGGTAGTGTTGCTCGATGATGGGCCTCAATCCTTCAAGCAGGCGTTGCCTGGTGGTGGGATGGGGGGCCTTGCCGGAGGGGGAGGTTTGGATGATGGTTGGGTCGAAGACTGTGGATCTTCGATGTTAGTGGTGGTAGAGAGTGGTGGCATCGTTGCGAGGGTGGTGAGGTGTGTTTGGAAGGTGAAGCGTCAAGTCGCAATTCGCTGGAAGGGCGTGGATTTGGTGGCATCGATTGTGAGCCCCAAGATTAGTGCGGTTGATGGGGGGAGATGGAGAGGTGATTTTGGTGAGGAGAAGGCGAAGAGTTCGAAAGGTTCAAGATTGGAATGTGAGATAGAGGTGGAGGCGCTTTTGGGAGGGGCTCGCGGGTTCGGATTCGTGCAGGGATCCAAACTTGCGTGGTTGGATTTGGGTCCCCTTTCTCTCAAACTTGTGGTCTGGCAGATGCATTGGGGTCCGAGGGGTTGGTCTCGGATGGGTTGTGGGGCCATGATCGTGGGATTAGGGGCTTCGATTCTAGTGAGGGATTTTGTGATGGCGACGACAGCTAGTGTTAATGATGTTGGAGGATGTGGTGGTGGGATGGATGGGATGAAGGTTGAGGCTGGTTGGTGGGATGGGGTTGGATGTTGGGTTGGAGGAGGGGGGGAGGGCTGGTGCTGATGCAATGGAGGCCAGCAGGGTGCTGTGGAGTCTAGGGGAGGTTGACCTTGTTGCCGAGGCGGTGGCCTTTAGGTGTGCGTCGGGGGGTAGTTCTGGCGCTCATCCATGACCAAGGTCCTCACCTTGAATGTTAGGGGCTTGAATGACCCTTTGAGGCGGGCGGCATTGAGGGGATACGTGCAACGTTAGGGTCCTGAGGTGATTCTGCTCCAAGAGACAAAGCTGGAGTGTTGTGAGCAACTAGTTTGGGGGGAGATGTAGGGTGGAACTCTTGGTGACTTTGTGGTCCTTGAATGTTGGGCAATCAGGTGGTGTGATTATTGGATGGAAGGAGGATGTGTTCTCTCTGGTTGACGACTCGATGGGATCCTTTGTGGCGATTGTGTAATTGAAGAGATGTTGGGATGATTTATACTGCATTATATTGGTGATATATGGACTGAGATGATGACGCCAGGCACATGATGTGGGCTGAGCTGAGCCAGATGGTGATGAGATTTCAGGTTTGTCCTTGGCTAATTGGAAGGGACTTCAATGTCACCTTGTTAGTAGATGACATGTTGGGCAGGTGGGGCGGAAGAGACCGAGGCTTTGAAGGGTTTGTAGAATTTGTTGGTACACATGGCTTACTAGATATGCCTCTGAGTTCTTGTGCGTTCAATTGGAGGAGCTATGGAGGACAAAGGTCGAGGTTGGATAAGTTCTTCTCGTCCGTTGAGTTGGCTAAGGCTTTCCCGTTGGTGGAGGTCAGACCTATGGAGAGGTCGTTCTCGAATCATACGTCGTTGTTGTGGGACTCTAACGAAGGAAGGCGCTTTGGAACGTACTTCAAGTTTAACAGGGCGTGACTCATGGAAGATGGTTTGAAACGAAGAGTTGAGGAGAAATGGAGATCTCTACAGATAGATGGCTTGACAGCTGTGAGATTGGAGGCGAAGCTTCAAGAGTTTAGATCGTTCCTTAAGGAATATGGGAGACAGATTATGGAGGGGTGACAGATGGAAAAGTGAGGCGCTAGGAGAGATTATGAGACTGGACAGAGTGGAGGACTTGGGACTACTGTCTGAGGAGGACCGGGTTATCTGGGTCGAACACTTGCAGGTTGTTCAGGTGGAGGATTGGAAGGCTGAAGTAGAGTGGAAAACGAGGTTCAGGCAGAAATGGCTAAAAGAAGACTCCATCACGTTGTTCTTCCACATGGTGGCTTCAAGGAGATGACAAAGGAACTGGATTGATAGGCTCTTGGTGGGTGGTACAGAGTTTACCGGTAGGGACGTAGTTGGTAGAGCTACAATTGATTTCTTCAGGGGCTTCACCGGTAGGAGATAGGCTGGGAGGTGGAAGTGGTAGGGGTCTGAGATACCGACCATCAGTGTCGACTAGGCTATGGAGATTACTAGGGCTTTCTCTGAGTATGAGGTGTGGGAGGTTGTTTAGGGATTGAATGCGGATGGTTACCTGAGTCCTGATGGCTTCCCTGTGTTCTTTTACAAGGAGTTTTGGATGTTGCTTAAGGATGACATCTTGCAGGTGATGGTAGAGTTTATGGATGGAAATCTCAGCTTCAATAGGCTTAACAAGTTTTTCATGTTTCTATTGTCGAAGAAGGATGGGACGGAGACTATTGATGACTTTAGGCCAATTGCCCTTTCCAACGCAGTCTATTTGATTGTGGTGAAGGTCCTGACCAACGGATTGAGGGGGGTGCTGGTGGGATTGGTGGCTCACGGCATTTGTTCTTGGTGGGAACATTTTGGATGGCTACGTTGCAGCATTAGAGATTCTTGCTCATTGAAAGCGGGAGAAGAGGCTAGCATTTCTTTGGAAGGTTGACTTTAGGAAGGCTTACGATTCAGTTCAGTGGTCTTTCCTTTGGACCTCCTTGGTCTTCTCGCAGATGTGGATTCAATGGATGAAGCAGTGTGTTATGACTACCTCTTTCTCGGTCCTTATTAATGGCAACCCGGCGAGAAGTTGGATTCAGCCAAGAAGAGGGGTCGGGTAGGGGTGCCCTTTGGTGTCGATGCTCTTCGTCTTGGTGGCTGATGCTCTAGCGAGGGTGTTGGTGAGAGCCTGTGAGAGGAACCTAGTCAAAGGATTCACATTGGATGATGGGGTTGTGATTCCGGTTCTCCAGTATGCAGATGGTACGCTTTTCTTTGTGGAAGGCAGTGAGATAGAGGTGAGGAGGATACATATTCTGTTGTTGTTTGGGGAGGCATTCGGGTTGTAGATTAATTTTTCCAAGTCGACCTTTGTCCCCTTCAATTTGCTGACTGTGGAGGTAGCTAGATGTAGCATGGTTCTGGGCACCTAGATAGGAGCTCTTCGTTTGTCATATTTGGGCCTCCCCTTGATAGATAAGAAGATCTCCGTGTAGGACTGGTCTTCCTTGTTGGAGAGGATGGAAGGGATGCTGGCGTAGTGCGCCTCCAGGATCTTATCTAGAGGGGGCAAGGTTGGTGATTCTCAAAGTTGTGTTGTCATCTATGCCATCCTACTTTCTCTCGGTGTTGAAGATGCCAAAGTAGGTGAAGTGTTTGACCCTATTGAGGGATTTCTTTTGGACGAACCATGGTGCTGGAGGGAAGGGGGTAGGGATGGTGGCTTGGGAGGATGTTTGCAAGCCTTTAAAGGAGGGCGGGCTGGGTGCTAGGGGGTGGGGAGGATGAACGAGAGTTTCCTAATTGGATTGCTAGGTTGCTTGGGATTGAGGGGAGTTTGACGGGGAGAGTCTTTTAGGCTTGCTACGGTGGCCCCTTGAGTTGGGACTTGTTGCTGTCTCCGTCGTGTGCCGCCTCTCACTTCCATAGGGGCCTTTCGGTGGTAGCTCCTAAGGTGCAGAGACTTTTCTTCTGGGAGATTGTTTGGGTTTTGGCTAGATGACTGGATTAGGCAAGGAAAGCTGTGTGATCACTTCCCCAGGCTTTCACTGGCTGTGGATAGGAGAGTTAGGGTGGCAGATGTTTGGGAGGACTATTGGTGCCCCTTGTTTGCGGGTAATTTGTCAGACTAGAGGATTGGGGAACGCCAGAGTTTGCTGTAGGAGTTGGAGGGATATTACCCGAAGGATAGGGTTGATGTCTTTTGTTGGGAGGAGGGAGACTTTTCGATTCAGAGTGCATATAGAAGGTTGGGGAGTTTAGGTGCTTTGGGTGACGTTGATCTCATTCGGGATTGCAACCGCATCTGGTCGATAGCTTGCCTTTTGAAGGTAAAGATTTTCACTTGGTTGCTGAAGAGGCTCAGAGTCATGACAAGGAAGTGGAGGGTTAGATGGGTTCCCGAAGTTGAGGTGTGGTGTCCCCTTTGTCTTGGGGAAGAGGAGGATGTGGATCATCTCTTTTTTCGCTGTCCTTTTGTCTAGAGATGTTTTGAGGTGGGATGGTGGATGCACTCCACCTTTCATGACTTTTGGAGGACATATAGGCGTGGGAGGAGGGATGGGGTCAGAATGCCTTGAGATTGAAGAATGAAATGGCAAGGCCATTGGCGGTGCTGTGGGGCATTTAGTTGGGAACAAATGAGGTTATCTTCAGGGGGCAACGACCCTACGTAGAGAACCTTGTCGAGTTGATTTCTTCATTGATTGCTATGTGGAACTTTAACTTGTAATTTGGTCTTGGGCCTTTTTTGATTAATGTACCTTTGGGTGGTTATCATATGGATAACTCGCCTTTCTCTTTTCAAAAAAGAGATGGGTTGATGGATGTGTTCTTGGGGAGGGGAGGGGGAGATTTTGATGAGAGGAGTGAAATGACAGAGAGATGATGGGTTGTTCTTGGATTCCTTTCTTTCTATTTCTTCTGCCTATGGAGAGGATTCTCAGAAGATATACACCTATAAAATGTTAATAGGAGCTAATACAAAATTACTTTGCCCTAAATCCGGATTAAAATCTTGAGTTATCACTGCATCATGTTATAGTGCTTGATGATATTAGCATTTTGTGCAGAATAATGGCATTGTCATGGAGGATCATCTATTATGGTAAAGGATTTGCTTTCGATAAGTGGAGTGGCAAAGTTCACTGCTTTTGGTTATTATTATTTTTTATTTTAATTATCTTTCATTAAAATTTGTTTATTTTAGACCTTATTGCTTGAATTCCTGCAGTTTGATGTTTCATGAAGAAACTTTCTGCTTGCCTTAGGTACCGTTTGGTTGTGGGACAACCCCTTGTGTTATCCCATTGGAGGAGACTTGTCTACTTAAAATGCTAATGGGTTATGTGGAGGGTTGAAATTGAGTTGTAGCTCCTAATGCAATATTCTATACCACAACTTTTTCCAAGTTCCAATACAAAAAATATTGTAATTGCATGCACTATGATGGCTATCACATTCAACTTATCACTTATCTCACTATACGACCAAATACCTCAACTTCACTTATCTCACTTACAAATTTATCCCAATTATAACTTATCCCACTGTCAAACAGTCTTTAGTTTTCCCTTGTTTCAAAAACTATAACTCCTGGCTGTCTCAAATCTCTTGATTCTTTTCCACCTGCATAATTGTCTTTGTTAGCCTATCCGTCATGATGTAACTTTCAAGGGAAAATTACTTGACTGAACCTTTACATGTTGCTGGTCTATGACCATCGATCTAATTATTCAAAATGCAGTTACACCTCGTGGAAAGAAATAAAAAATGTAGTAGAAAAAAGAAAGTGCCATTTATGACTTGAAAATCTAACCATGGAGGTTGGTATTTGCGCCATTCATGATCTATGGCAAATGTTTTTACTGTGATAACAGCAAGATCTACCTTTGCTACTAGCCTTTTGTGTTGAAAAGGAAATTGTTAATAAATGCACTCGTCACATTTGATGAGGCCCAAGTTTAAGAAATAAAGTAAAATCGACAAAGGAAGTGGTTGGGGCAGTGGTGGTGGTTGTGTATGAGGCGGTGCTAGGGATGGGCTATCAGTGAGGTTGGTGGTGCAGGGTAGTGGTCGAAGGTGGCCGGTGGAGTATTTAGTGGTAGAGTTTGGTGGAGGTGGAGTGAGGCATTGTAATTGCTTTGGTGGAGGAAGAAAAGGCACGAGGGGGAAGAGGAAGGGAAAAGATATGAGAAGAGAAAAAGCTGAAAAAAGGTGATTTGCATTGTAGGTATGGTTCACAGGGAACGAGGTGAGTGGGAAAGAGTCTCAAGTAATTTCCATCGTCCTCTTCTTTGGTACAACCTTCTCCTTTTATATGAGATACAATCCAAAATAAAATGAAATGACATGATTATTGGTGACATCCTCACCTAAAGCATATCTTAGGAAGAGATACCTTGACAAATTTTGAAGACACCCTTCAAGATCAAATAAATTAAGAAAATTGCAAACAACCACTCAAATCCCATGTTAATGAGATATTGGGCTACATCATTTCTCCCCTCTTTGTAAAAACTCGCCCTTGCGAGTTTACCGTGTAAATTTGGATTTGGAGGAGGCAGTGGCTTCGGAGGTGGTAAGTTCTATAGTAATTTGTGCTTCGCTATATGAGTGGCCCTAAGGTGGATTTATGGAGTTGACATCACGATGATCAGAGAATAGTGCTTGTATGTTTTTCTCCCCATCGTGAATGGTTACATTATCTAAGGTATATCAAGTGTCCATTACAACTTTAGGAGCAACTATTGCACCATGTGCGGAGGCTAGTTGTGGAGAAGGAAATCTCAACCTCCAAACAACTCTTGGTTCAACTTGTTGGTTTGAATTTGTGATGTCATCGCATAATGAAGGAGGTGAAAAACATTCTATCACCAAAATATTCTTAGATGGTATCGAGTCATCACTACTTGGACTTTCCCTATCTTAGTCAAGCATCTCCTCGAACAGAATAGGTGTGGGCAAAGGGTGGACAACACATTCTTTAATGATTGGGGGCACGTCTAAATTCATTGGCTTCCTTAAATATTACTATCTCGTTTCTATTTCCACCTTCTAGTTGATTAGGTGGAGATGATGGAGATAGCATGACTTTCTAAGATGTTATTTCCATCTTTCAAACTCTAATATTTTCTTCCACAAACTTTAAGTTTTGTATTTTCAAAAGCTCTTGCTAGATCTTTTGCTCTTCTTTTATCATTTTATAGCGAAAACTTTCCTTTGCGGATTGTCAAATCGTAGGAATGATACAGTTCCATGCTCTAATACCATTGGATGTGGCTCAAGTTTAAGAAATAAAGCAAGGTTGTAAATGCTGATTTCGACGTCGTTTTGATAAATTTCTAATGCATTTTGAAAGCACGTCATGGAAATACTCGTATTTCGATGATTTTGATACCTCGAAATAGTCCATTTCGGAGGCATGTTGATGCATGTTGATAAAGATGGTAGTAGTCAAAATGATTAGAATTTCATGAAAATCATAAGCTTAAGGTGGTTTATGTAAATAAGTTAGTCATTGCGAATCATATAATTAATTTTTTATGAACTCTCTCTTTCTCATCTATTATTTTCCCAATGACATTGTCATTTCTCATCTTCCTCCATCGAAGCGACCGAACAACACATTTCTTCATCTTTTTTCCTCTCCTCTCTTTACCTCATCTCCTTCCCCACTGTAACCCATCACTTTACTTCACTATCAATAGACCTTCTACCTTAAACCTTCTCCCTTCTCCTCTGTGTGGCCCAATAGAGAACCATCACCTTACCTTCCTCTTTGTGAGGCACAAGCCACAATACCACCACCGCTGAAGCCGAACGTACCTCTTCGTACATCGTAGCAATAGGTAGTAGCTACACCTTGCAGGAGTAGAGCAACAATGCAGTGTTGTAGTAGCCAGTAGGCATTAGCATGCCTTGAAATGGTCATGTGAACTGATATATCATTGAAATGATTGATATGGTCGAAATTGTCAGCATACCAATGGCACCCTTGTATTTCGATACCCATTCTGTGTCGATATGGTTCTCCATCCAAAACCTCCCATTTTGTCGGCAACATGCTGTTGGCATCTTTATCACTAAAATAAAGTATAATCGATGAAGCGGTTGGGGCAGTGGTGGTGGTTATGCTTGAGGCGCTGCTAGGGATGTGTTGGCGGTGAGGTTGGTGGTGCGGGGTAGTGGTCAAGGTGGCTAGTGGAGTATTTGGTGGTAGTGGAGTGAGGCATCATAGTTGCTTTGGTGGAGAAAAGAAGAGGAAGGGAAAAGATGAGAAGAGAAAAAGGTGAAAAAAGGTGAGGTGGGCTATAGGTACGGTTGACAGGGAAATGGATGAGAGAGAACTGAAATGATGAGTTGAGATGGAGTACGGTGAGAGGAAAAGAGTCTTAATTATTTTCCATGGTCCTCTTCTTTGGTGCAACCTTCTCCTTTTATAAGATGTACAATCCAAAATTGTTTAAGAAACTACGTTGTTACTATTTCATGAAGCCTTAGGGTCCTATTTATAGAAAGGAACCTAGGGAACAATATCAAAGGACTAGTTAACAAAATAACAAAAATAGAAAACAACAAGAAATAAGGGAGTGCTTAATACTTTCCCTCAAGCTGGAGCATATATGTCAATTATGCTCATCTTGGAAGAACATCTGTCAAAGCTTGATCTAGGAAGTGCCTTTGTAAACATGTTAGCAGCTTGATCTTTAGAAGGAACATGGGCAGTACGAATGAATCCCTTTAGAAACATGTCCTGGGTATAGTGACAATCTACTTTCACATGCTTCGTGCGTTTATTGAAGGTTGGGTTATTTGCAATGAATTTAGCAATAGTGTTGTCACATCTTAGCTCCATAGGCTCTACAATTGGAAGCTGAAGATTTTGAAGAATATATTGGATTCACATAAGTTCAGCAGATGCTTAAGCCATGGCTCTATATTCAAACTCGTCGCTACACTTGGTTTACAACAGTTTGTTTCTTGCTTCTCCATATAACCAGATTCTCCTCTACAAAGGTATAGAAGCTTGTAGCAGACTTTCGATTCTTAGGACACCTAGTATAATTTGCATCCTATATGTTGTCACTCCAAGATCTTGGGCATGCGAAAATAAGAGACCCTTTCCAATTGCAGCCTTAAGGTATCTCAATATCATCATGATAGCTTCCCAGTGGACTCTCTTGGGTTCGTCCATAAATTGGCTTACCTTACTGACAAGAAGTGAGATATCCGGTTGTATCATGGTCACATTTAATAGTTTGCCCACTAGAGTTCTACACTGTCTACCATCCACAAACTGTCATCATTGTAAAAATGCCCCATGGGATCCATCGGGATCATGGCTAGCTTGGCACTGGTTATGCTTGTCTCATGAAGTAGGTTAAGCACATATTTCCTCTGAGACAGTACCACTCCTATCATATTGCATGCCACCTTAATACCTAGGAAGTACTTGAGTGGGTTCAGATCTTTGGTAACAAAATGCTTCCTGAGGAACTCCTTGGTGGTAGATATACCACCAATGTCTTCTATAAGAATAATATCATCAACCTATACTAACATCACAACTCGTCTATGTACTATGGTCATCACAAACAACGAGTGATCCGATGACGATCTCTTGAACCCAATCTGCTCTACAACTTATGACAACTTTTGAAACCATGCTTGAGGACTTTATTTAAGGCCATAATGGCCTTATGGAGCTTGTAGACTCTGAAACACTGCCTTTGAGACTTAAACCTAAGTGCTTGCTGCATATAAACCTTTTCATCAAGATTGCCATAGAGAAAGACGTTCTTGACATCAAGTTAATGGAGTCCCCAATCAAGGTGAATAGGTGAATAGCCACAGAGATAAAGATCCTAATGGTGGGATGTCATGCCATTGGTAAAAAGGTATTAAGGTAATCGATATCATATATTTTGGTGTAGCCTTTGGCCATTAGCCATGTCTTGTACCTCTCTATTCTCCCATCTAGACAATGTTTTACTACAAAGACCCATCTGCACCCCACAATGGTAGCTCCGGTAGGGGGATCAACTAGGGTCCAGGTACCCTTGGAATGCAGTGCAAACATCTCTTCTTGCATAACACAACACTCGTACGGATCACCAAGTGCCACTTGGTGAGAGTGAGGAAGTTGAACCGCAAATAAGGCAGTGACAAACTGTCGATGCTCAAAGAAAAGTCGAACCAAGGACACATGCCTGTATAGAGGATGCAAGGTGCAGGACCGAGTGCCCTTCCATAGGGCAATAGGCATATCAGAGTCTATGCGCTCAGCATCATCAGAAGGAACTGTCAAAGGTGGCTTAGAGGAGTCGAGCATTTGAAACATCAGGACTAGAAGAACCGTTAGTCTGATTAGGGATAGGGATTACCTCAGGGACAAGTGATGGCTCTGGCATTGGAGGATAAGGGGGTAACGTCCTGCTACTACACTTGGCATGGTTTATGTGAGTAGATCAGACGAAACCTGCTTATCAGAATCAGAAGCTACTCTCTGTGATCCAGTCGATGAGTAATAGGGTATGACCTCAAAGAAGGATGTATCAACACTCACAAAATGCTTCCTCCCAACTAGATCATAGCATTTGTACCCTTTTTGGGTCCGAGAGTACCCCATAAAAATGCATTCGATGTCCCTGGGTGATAGCTTGTCCTTGTTGGGACCATGTACATGAATAAAGGAGATACACCCAAATGTCTTAGGTGGAACACTAAAGAGTTCCTTATTCGGGAACAACACAGAGTAGGGAACTTCCTCATCAAGCACCATAGAGGGCGTGCGATTTATCAACTAACACGTAGTGAGAACATCACCCCAATAAGACCATAGGGATAGTATATTGAATCAACAAGGTGTGAGCCACATTAAGAATGTGTGTTTTCTCTTAGGTACTTCATTCTGTTGAGATGTGTAAGGGCAACTCGTTTGATGAATAATATCTTGAGTTTGAAATAAAGTTCTAAGCGAATGTGTACAAAATTTTAGTGCATTATCCGATCGAACAATTTTTACATGGGCGCTGATTTTTTCAACAAAAAAATTGTTAAGGGTAAGGGGTAGCACAGTTGGTTCCTCCACTTCTCATAAGGTGGTACTTTCGAGGGGTGCAGGATCAAATCCTAGCTTGCCCATACTCGAATACTACTGTGGGGGGCTGGCAGCAGTTGTTGCTGCTTGTTGTATCTGATGCTGTGCTGGAGATGCAAATCTGAGTAAGCTGGTTAGGGCTCTCTGAGGTTTTCCTTGCAAGAGGATTCCTCGTCATCAAAAAAAAAACAAAAAAAAAAAAATGCTGATTACAGACCTCACTTCAGACTTCAACAAGAAAATCAATGACGAACGAGAAAAGTTATCAATTATAACAAGATAAATAATGTCCTAGACAATCAGGAGACTGACTGTGGTAATGTTTTCCTATCTGACACATCTCTCACTCGAAGGTGGTCGTAGGAATGATCTAGGAAATGACATGGAGTTTCTGCAAAGGAAATAACGACTGTGGTAATGATGGAAGGTTCCATCAGTAGAAGCCCCTGCATATCCAGCATATGGCGTTTGAAGAAGGCGATAGACTTTCCCTTCCTCACGACCATACCCAATCACCTGTCTCGTCAGCATATCCTGGAACATAAGGGTCATAGCATCAAACACGATTCGACAATGTAGTTAGTTAGTAATACGATTAATTGAAACTAGATTAAGAGGAAAATTAGGAGCATGATGGACATTCTACAGCTTGATATGAGGGGCTAGTTTAACACCCCCCTAGTAACAAGGGAATTGTTGCCATTTGGCACCACAGTAGACCTCCCAGAAGTATCAAGGTTTAGGCTTCCAAATTGTTGGGCCTTTCCACAAATGTGACGAGAGGTACCTGAATCAACAAGCCAGTCAAGAGTATCTGTTCTGAGGGTACAAGAAAGACATACTTGATGAAATGGAAACTGCAGCGATATCCTCATTCCCAGATGGGGTATCCTCATTCTGATCCATTGGCTGTGGTCTGGCGACCCCTCATTGGTGGTAGCCCACCGGATGCTGGCCTTTGCTTATAGCTTGGATGCAAATAGCACCAGCAGCAGAAGACGATGTCTGATGTAGAAGATGATGCCTGATGAAATCAAGGGCACAAAATTGGTGAAGGTGGAGAATGAAGAGGGTATGAGGATTAGGAGACATATCGGACGCTGGCCTAGGACCGCCACTCTGATACCATGTAGAAGAAACTGTTACTATTTCACGAAGCCTTAGGGTCCTATTTATAGAAAGGAAATCCATTAACAAAATAACAAAACCGGAAAATGACAAGAAATCAGAGAATGTTTAACAAAAATAAAATGAAACAACATGACTCTTGGTGATATCTCCACCAAAAGCATCTTTTAGGAAGTGACACCTTGACAAATTTCAAAGACACTCTTTAAGAATCAGATAAATTAAGAAAATTGCAAACAAGCACTCAAACCCCATGTTAATGAGATATTGGGCTGCATCAACATCCTGCAGACAGTCTCTTGATGATCAGTGGTTTATCAAGGCAAAGTATTGCAGATCTTTATTCCATATTTAGGTGCTGAAACTACCATATTTTGGTCAAGCAAAATCCATTTTATTAGGTTCTCTGCCTTGGAAACGACATGCTGCTATAGTTTATTCTGTCAGAACCGATTCATATGCTTTCTGTATATTGTTTGTACATTTGTTCTTCCATCAACTCATTTTTTTTCATGTCAATTAGTTTCCTGTCTTGCCTGCCTTATTATTGGTGTGTTTGCAGGGACCGGAAATTCGTACTGGTTTTCTGAAAGATGGTAAGCCTGTTCAGCTCAAAGAAGGTCAAGAAATCACCATAAGCACAGACTATTCACTTAAAGGCGACGGCAATACCATCACCATGAGCTACAAGAAACTTCCATTGGATGTGAAGCCTGGAAATACCATATTGTGTTCAGATGGGACCATTACACTTACTGTTTTATCTTGTGACCCGGCTGCTGGAACTGTCAGATGCCGTTGTGAAAATACTGCCATGCTAGGTGAAAGAAAGAACGTAAACCTTCCTGGCATTGTGGTTGATCTGCCAACTCTAACTGAGAAGGACAAGGAAGATATACTGGGATGGGGTGTGCCAAATAAAATTGATATGATTGCTCTTTCCTTTGTGCGCAAGGGGTCTGATCTCGTCCATGTGAGGCAGGTTCTTGGTCCTCATGCAAAAAACATAAAACTTATGTCCAAGGTATGCTCTTTTTGGGAGACACTATGGTTTTATGTTTACCGTTAAAACCTTTTTAATGTACACATTCTTCGAACAAGCCTTAAATGTTATACAGATTTGGTTTGGCTTTGCTTTTTACCCCTTGCAACAAGTAAATTATTCTTATTTGCTCCTGGGAGTGCATACATACTGTCCATTGTGCTTTTCCTGTTTATTCATGTGTGCATGCATCTTCCGTTGTTTGGTTTGGAAGGTTGAGAATCAAGAAGGTGTGTTTAACTTTGACGAAATCCTGAGGGAGACGGATTCTTTTATGGTTGCCCGAGGTGACCTGGGCATGGAGATCCCTGTTGAGAAAATCTTCCTTGCTCAGAAGATGATGATCTACAAGTGCAACCTTGCAGGCAAGCCTGTAGTCACAGCTACCCAGATGCTTGAATCCATGATCAAGTCCCCTCGTCCCACCCGTGCTGAGGCCACTGATGTTGCGAATGCCGTTCTGGATGGTACTGACTGTGTCATGCTCAGTGGTGAGAGTGCTGCTGGAGCCTATCCGGAGCTTGCTGTCAAAATCATGAGGCGTATATGCATTGAGGCTGAGTCCTCCCTGGACTATGGTGCCATATTCAAGGAAATGATCAGGTCTGCACCTCTTCCTATGAGCCCATTGGAGAGTCTTGCATCCTCTGCCGTACGTGCTGCCAACAAGGCCAAAGCGAAGTTGATTGTCGTCCTCACCCGAGGTGGAACCACGGCGAAGCTCGTTGCAAAGTACCGCCCAGCTGTCCCGATCTTGTCTGTGGTTGTCCCAATGCTAACTACGGATTCATTCGACTGGACCGTTAGTGATGAGACACCTGCAAGGCATAGCCTCACCTACAGAGGGCTGATTCCAATTCTCGCAGAGGGTTCTGCAAAGGCCACGGATTCTGAGTCAACTGAGGTGATACTGGAGTCAGCGCTCAAGTCCGCAACCCAGAGGGGTCTCTGCAGTCCCGGGGATGCAGTTGTTGCTCTTCATCGCATAGGTGCTGCCTCCGTCATAAAGATCTGCATCGTGAAGTAATTCTTCTTTGCAACTCTGTATGCCTGCACTAGGAGTTTATTCTAATATCAGATTTAGCTCTACTGTGCTATTATGCTTTGGGGTATGTTGGAACCATGTTCCCGAAGTATGCTATGTATCATGTGATTGGGCCCTGGTTGGAGTTTGAGGCTCCAACGAGGGTTCTCATGTCAGTTTTTGTCTCTCCGTGTTTAGAATGTGAGGATATATTAAATATTAGCCAATCTGAGGTTGTGGTTTTATGCGATCAAATGTGGGTTCATCAGCCTATAGCACATTTTTGTAATAAACGATCGATCATAGCCAGCTCATGACCCGTGTAGACTTTTCTACTTGATCGGAGAGTGTACTTGTTTGCCACTGCGGATGTTCATCCTTTTTGTTCTTTTAGCTATGGCTTTCTCAGGTGCACATGTTGTTGTCTTTTATGAGGGTTTTTTTTCTTCAACTTATACACCTTTCACAGTCAGGGAATATGCTCTCGAATTAAAGCTTCCTTTAATCAGGGGCTTAGGCTATGGTGCATTTCTCATTTTTGTGAAGTACTTTAGACATAAAGGTGTGTTGGATCATAATGTGGTGTTTACGTTGTCTGTTGCGTTGTAATTAGAACTATTGAAGATTGAAATTTCCTCTTGTCCAGTGGAAATGCATTTTAGCTTTCAAACGTGATGGATATCAACTGAAATTTTATACATGCCATTACATCGGTGTGCAGGAGCAAAGAACGCATATTTCACGCATATTGTTCTTGGAGGGCCTATTTGATCGATGTATTTTATGGTATTTTGTTTAGGTTTATTTTCAGATGTGGAACCTATCATTTTTAGTTTCGCTCATGATTCTACGGGTTGGATTGAATTTTGTTAAATCGATAATCCAATCTATTCGCATTGGATTGAGGTTTTGTCAACCTAATCTAATTTAGTTAAAGGTCTAATATATAATCCAATCGATTTGTATTGTATTTGATCGATCTGGATCTAGTTTTCCTGTTGTGTTGCAATGGTAGATGACTTTGTATGTGTATTTGCAAAGATATATGTACCTTTGGTAATATTTGTAAAGATATATATACCTTCACTTAATTCTAATTTACATATATATCTCTACTAATTAAGTAGTATTAGATTGAATGTCCTTCCGTCATTGTTCTTTACTTTTGGGAACCCAAAGTGGGTTAATGTTTGTTAACCATGATTAGCGAAATCTCGATGCATCATCCAACGATTGACATTTGGATTCTTCTACATGTGGTAGATGATGGAGTTGGCGGGAAAAATTCCAGTGAGTTACATCTTTTCTTCCTCTCACGAGTACTTCTCCCTCGCCATTCGTTTCCTTCTCCGTAGAGCAGCTTCTCCCACCGTGCTATCTGGTCTTGCATGCACAAAAGAGTTTAGCCCCTTCGTCTCCATCAACATTCCCTTCACTTTGGTTCGTTGCTCTCCATCGTGTGTTAAGCGATTGCGGATCCTTCGACCATCATCATCGTGCTGCCTACCACTGTTTGCGGAATCTAAACAAAGGTAAGGGTTATATTGAGTACTTGTATTTCGTTGAGTGCTTTGGTCGCCATTTTCGGGTTTTAGTTAGGGTTTTATATAGAGCTTCATGCTTCGATTTTTTAGGCAATTTGTTTGTGGTTGCTTGATTAGGGTTTTGCTCATCGTGTTAGTTTATTGTCAAGGGTTTTATTAGGATTTTGCTCATCGTGTTAGTTTATTGTTAAGGGTTTTGATTAGGGTTTCGTGTACAATTTTGATTAGGGTTTTTTTTTTATTGATTTGTGATTTTTGTTCTATGTTCCAGACTCACACAAGGTAAACAGTGGGTTACAAGGGTGACTATAAATCAACAATGAGAGAGGTGCAAGGAGAGTTGTCGAGGTATTGTGCCATTCTTTCTAGTGGCATGAACTTCTCCTCTGCTGCCATTCTTACTTGCCTTTATCGTTATTGTAGGATGGTTTGGTGGAGAGGAAAGGAAGGTATCCTCTCCATTTGCGTGAAATATAGAGGTTATTTCAAGAAGCTGCGAGGAGGAAAAGGGGAGAAGTATATGCTTGGGCAGCAGAAGACAATACCCATGGATCTTAACCAGACATTATGGTTCAACTTGTGCAATGACCTGGCTAAAATTTTGTCTTGGGATTTGTCATTAATCATGACACTGAGGTATAAAGATCAAAAGTCTTCTAGCTCTAAATATATTGAGGTTGCTACTGAGTTTGAAATGATGGATATGTATAATCGTCACATAGATGGTAGTACTGTTGAATTAATTGTTTCATTCACTGAGATTGATTCTTTAAGCTGTGGGGATAAATTTAGAGAAATCGTTGATGTGAGAAGATTATGTGACAAGGATTGCATGGAGTCAATCGATAGAATGAATGATAATGATGCTGAAGGTGAGGTCAATTTGGGTGAAGAAGCGGTTAATCATGCTGAAACTGAGGTTAACCATGATGAAAGTGAAGTAAATGTTGGTGAAATAGAGGTTAATCATGTTAGATCAGATAACATTGGTGTTGACACTGAGCACATTGGTGTTGAGAATGACGCCATTGGTTCCGAAACAAGGGAGTATAATCAAGGAAGGGAAAAGGAAGTAGGGCAACAAGGAGTAAGGGAAGGAGAAAATTAGGTAAGGAGAAGGGCTATTAAAAGACAACCTAGTAGAATTTCTAGGAGGAGAAGAGGCAGCAATAAGGTTGTTAGAGTTGAGGATTTGGGAGATCTAACAGAAGATTTTGATGATGTAGAGTTTGTAGCTACAAATGATGATTCTGAAGATTACACTTCTGAGCTTGATGAATTGACAAATGATGCCTTTGATTTTACTGTGGATGATGTTTCTGATTGTGAAGATGATGGCTTTGATTGTGATAAAGATTCAGACTTGTTCATTGGAAAAGTGTTTGCTGATATTAACATATTTAGACATGGTCTTGCTACACATTACATTAAGAATGGATTTAAATTGAAGTATATAAAAAGCGGTAAAAAAGGAGTTACAACTAGATGTTTCAACCTAGAATGCAAGTGGAGGATATACGCTTCTAGGTTGTACGATGATAGATTTCAAATAAAAACACTTGACTCCCTTCACACTTGTCTTCGGGTGAGTATGGCTGGCAATAGAATGGCTTCTCAATGTTGGATTGCAAGCTTAGCTATTGTATGACTGAGACAGAGGCCAACAATGATTGTGATGGAGATATTAGAGAGAATTTGGGAAGATTTCACTATTCGCTTCCCAAACAAGCGGATATATAGGGGTAGAAGTGAGGCATTGCAGCAACTGTTTCGGAAGGTCGAGCTTTCATACGAATTGTTACCATGTTTGGTGTATAAATTGAAGACTAGAAACCTGGTAGTGTGGTACATTATATGACAGATCCTGATGATAGATTCTTGAGGGTCTTTACGGCTTTTAAGGCATCCATAAGTGGGTTCTTAAGTGGCTGTAGGCCTTTTTTAGGCCTTGATAGATGTCATTTGGAGGACAAATACTTGAGTACTTTGCTTGCAGCCACAGCATTAGATGGCAGTAATGGGTTATTTCTAGTGGCTTTCGCCGTTGTTGAGGATGAGTTCATATCATCTTGGAGTTGGTTTATGGGTTGTTCAAAAGAAGCCATTGATTATGGCGATGGAAAAGATTTACCAATCATATCGATGGTCAAAAGGGCTTATTAGAAGCAATTTGCACAACATATCCAATAGTGGAGCATCGGTCATGCATAAGACACTTGTATAAGAACTTTAAGAAGGCATTTTCAAGTGAAGATCTAGAGCAGTTGGTGTGGAGTGCTGCAAGGTCATTTGAGTTGAACCAATACATTCATTTCATGAATGAGGTACAAAAGGTCAATAGAGAGACATTCGAGTATTTGGACCGCATAAAAGAGAAGTGGAGTAGGCACATATTTACACCCAATGCAAATTGTAATTACTTGACCAATAACCTGTGTGAATCTTTTAATTCATGGATTTTTGATGCAAGGTAGCTTCCAATTTATGAGTTGATCGATTGGATAAGGCAGAAAATTATGACCATGATGGATGATAGGAGGAAGAAGGCTTCATTATGGAAGGTGTCTTGCTTCCAACAGCTATGGAGTATATCAAGGCTGTTTCTAGGGAGTTGAATGGCTTCATTGTCAGAAGGTGTGATGATAATGATGTGGAAGTGGAGTGTTCATTAGGGAGACATGTTGTGAAACTAAATGACAGGCATTGCTCATGTAGAAAGTGGCAAGTTAGTGGTCTTCTTTGCACACATGCAGCAGCAACCATTGGTAGCATTAGAGGCGTAAAATGGGATAATTATGTTAGCCATTATTGCAAAATCAGCACTTACAAGAAATGTTATGCTCAAGGAATAACACCCTTTCCTGACAAGGACCAATGGCAAAAGGTTGAACTCCCATACATTGTGAAAGCCCTGCATTCTTTGAGATCACTTGGGAGAGAATAAATTTCGTAGCAAGGATGAGAAGACACCAAGTCTGAGGGCGAAAGCTAGGTGCGCATGGTGTGGTGGTCTTGGATACTACAAGCGCACATATAAAGCACCACTCAATCCACCACAGCCATCAACAACATCCACATCTCAGACTCCATCTCAGGCTCCATCTCAGAATCCATCTCAGATCAACACTCAATTCTCCTCATCCAGGGTTGGTACTCAAGTCGATTTAAGCATTGCTGCACGCAGGTATCATTAATGTTAGTCCTGCAACTTTTCATTAATAGCATTACTTACGATTTTAATTGTTGTTACAATGGTGTCAGTATTGGAGGACCTAGTAGGAAGTATAAGAAGAACAAACTAGTTGAAGGTGAATAAAGAAGGAAGAGAGGAAGGCCCAAGAAAAATGAGGCCACTTTGATTCCTGATGGACCTATCTGCAACCTTAACTAATGACTATGTGAGTTCAAGAAAAACCTAACTTTTGTTGTGTTACTTTGCTAGAGTTAAGATTATTCTAATATAAATGTTTCTATGCTTATAGAGGTCAGTCAACTCTAATTCATGGGTATTTTTTTGGTCATGGTAAACTCCTATGGTGTAAAGAGGTAATATTTGGTTATTGTACTCAAGTTCTTTACAACTTTACACATTGACATGTGTTTGTAGTATGCGTAGTTACCATGCAATGTAGGTTTGATAGGTGAATAGCATATCTAAATGCTTTTGCAGGTTGGTTTTCTCCTAAAATGCTCTAAGTTTATTGAAAATTAGAGCAATTGTGTTTCTAATGTACGTAATTCTAATCTATTATAGGTTTGACACTTGGAATCTCAAGAAATGCATTTTGAATGGATAGGGGTTTATGTCAAAACCCTATTGAACATTTTGCTTTAGATAGATTTCAAAGATAGGATATTAGTTCGACAGAATTGATAGTTTTTTGGTTTGAATAGATATGATACTACTTTGGACAGGTTGTGGATGATGTTTTAACATTTTGACCATACAAGGTTTTATTTTGGATGTGTTTGACATTTTGGTTCTTGTCAAAACACTATTGGAATGGTTGTTACTGTCATCTTTCATTTTGGATGATTACTGATAGGTTGTGGAAACACTTTGGACATGGATTTCGATGTGGCTATTATTTAATGATTGGAATGGTAGTGTACTTTGCTAGATTATACTTAATTGACAGGTTCTTCAACATGTCCACTGCATGTCAAACTTTGTTACTTCGAAAGTGATCCATAGTTCCAAAGTGATCCACTACTTGACAGGTTCCATATGGGCACTACTCTATCCACTGTTCTTTTCTACAGATATGCTTCTTATTTAAATGTTAGATATGTTAATGCACTTTTAGATCATAAGTTATGATCATGCTTATTTGAATTCAATGCTCTCTTCACTGTTAGTGATCACATGGTAGAGTATTCACCATTCGAGAAAATGCTAAGCTTGAAGGTTTTCCAATTCATTTTCAGATGTAAGTACAAACTTTACGTTTATGCTTTTACATATACATCTTCACTGCAATTTGAAAGGCCAATAATATAATCATTACTTTAGAATACAACATCAACTCTTTCACAAGCATTTCACTTCTAAAAGTGTTGCGTTATACTCATTCATCTTCTCTTTCAAACTTGAGATTTCCTTCAACATCTCATTCACTTGTTTGTCTCTAACGTCAACTGTCTCAAATTTTATCTCATATTTGTAAGGATGACTCAACCAATCAAAGAAATTGCAACTACCAGATTTACACATGTAAAATTTCTCTTCTTTGCTCTATGGTTGTTTCGATGGCCTTATAGTTGCAGGAAGATGGCAAACGCACAGCACAGGTGGACCTCTTGACGAAGCTTGAGAAGAAGAATTCATGAAGCTTGAAACAAGACCTGCATGAGAAGAATGTAATTTTTTCTCATGAAATGTAATTATTTGTAAAACCTTGTCACCTTTTCTCCATACCTCTTGAGATGTAAAAACCTCCCTTGTAATATGAAAAAGATAAATGAGATGATAGCTATTCTTTCCCCTTTGTTTCATGTGTAAGTTGTGTACCAACAGCAGGATTGAAATAGGTTGGGCAAAATGGCAAGTCCATTTTCTGTCAAAGGTATTTTTGATCTTTTCGATTATTCACAAGGGTATATGTCTCAAAATTATGAATTCATTAATATAATTGTTGCAACCATTGCATAATGGCTACTTTCTGGGATCATAACTGAGGGGTATGACTTTCTATAGTTAGGTATTTAGTAGGGGTATATATGTAAATTCAAATTAAATAGGGATATATATATATCTTTGCAAATATTATCAGGGATATATATCTTAAAACACCTTTTCTTTTTAGTTAATGCAAATATCCTAAAGAATAAGATCGTGATATTAGATTTAATATTTATTATTTGTTTCTTAAGTTTTATTTATTAATACAACGACATCTCTCAAAAAATTAAAAAAATTTATAGATATATAAAATTATTTAATTCATTGAACTTATAATAAACACATCTCTAAAAAAGAAATAAATATCAAAAATTAGTTTTTCAATAAAAATATATCATATACATACATATATATATATATATATATTATTTTATGGATTACGAATTAGATTGAGTTAGATCGAAATAAAATGAGGATGTGGAATAAAAAAGGAATGATTAATTTTATTAGATATAGAAAGGAAAAATATGTTCATTAGATAGTCTTTATAATGGCATGGAGTAATTGTCCAGGGGTATTGATAAAATACTAGATACCATAAAGATTTAAGACTACCTTCTACGTTAAGTTAAATTATGAGCGACATAATTGAAGGCTCTAGGGATGTGTAAGCACGAAGAAATGATTTATTCATAGGAAACGAATAACGGATGCGTGAGGGAATGATTGAACGAAAGGGACGGAGGTTAGTGTTTTTCTCTTATCATAAATGGTGGAGTCGAGTTCTATTGTAGCATTCCATTCAACATGAACAATTGAGATGTTTTGCGCTTTGGTTCTCAACACCAATCTTAGAGATCAGCAAGACTCAAAATAATAGACTTTCAGTTCAAAATGATTAGGAAAATTAGACAATCAGAGGTATAATGTCTATAACAAACATCTTTAAGGACTCAACGAGAGAGGCAATCGAACCAAATAAGGCATGGCTGCTGGCACCACATGCATGATTACCTATCGACAAAAATTCCCCATCTTCAAAATTACCGCCGTTAGCATTGGTGCTTCAACACGAGAGGCATCCACATCGTGAAACGTGTAAGCCGGTACCCAATTGGTCTTCTCGGACCCATCCAAACAAAAAGAGAATGATCTAAATAAACGATTGTTCTCCGACAAGGAAGGGGGGTCTAAATTGAAAATTTGTTTGTACGGATATAATTAAAATATTTATTTTATTAATTATCTTGTGAAAATTTTAATTTACTGAAAATACGCCTATGATCCAAAAGGTCAAAGTCGTGTCTATAAAACACGACTTTGATAAAAATCATGTCACAATAAGTTTGCTACAGTTGTAAACTGTTGTTGAAAATTAAATCAACATTACATCTACATTAAACATTAGATTTGCATAATAAAAATTTAAAGGTGGTCACATATGTTCTAAAAAGTAAATTGACATTCATGTTTATGTTGATTTTTTTTGCATGCCAAAGCATATTTAAAGGATTTTTATGAATATTCAAGGGTATATTTAGAATAGGAAGCATATTTGAATAAAATTATATATCAGAAAAGTTATCAAAGGGATTAGAGGTAATGTTAAGCAACAAAGTCAGAGTTGCTTGAAACAAAGATCCAATAGTTAAACCTAAATTATTTATGAACATGAAAACAGCAGAGAGTGTCCCTTTTATCCAAGGTGAGCATGGTTGTTTGGATATTATAAAAAATGACATTATTTTACATCATTAAAAAAAAAGAAGAAATCAATTTAAATATAAAAATATAAAACCTTGTGAGTTTGTTTGATAACTTATTTAAAAGTTATTTTATATGATAATAATTATGAAACATGAGACATATCTTTTATAAAATAAAGGAAGAAATATAGATGTGACATTGGTCAACCTTTAATAACGTAAGATTTGGATAGTTTGATAGCAACCCTTTAGTAAATGACTTAACATGGACATGAGCTTATTATGGTCTTGTCTTGTATTCAATTTTCATTACTTTTCATTCAAGATCAACTATGCAGTGGCAGGATCTCGGTCAAAGTCGTGTTTTAAAAATATACCTTTGATATTTTTAGATCAAAATTGTATTTTAAAAACAAAAACTTTAATACAAATACAAAAATCACATTTTTAAAATATAACTTCATCGTGCGAAAATCTTTCGACGTGCATTCAGCACGGGCTGAAAATTTTTCATTTAAAAAGGGGTTGCAACGGTGTTGGTGGCAAAGAATTTGTGGTCGTAGTTTTCCATGCGAGTGAAAATTGTGGTCTGGTTCCTTTTCTCGAAAGAGAAAATCGACGTGCAGACGTGTTGTTCTCCAACTCGTTCCTCCCACCATCGGCACCACCGAGCCCCCCGGTTCCCCCTTCGGAGAGAGAGGGAGAGAGGCAGAGAGCGAGGCAGAAAGGGATACTCCATGGAAGAAGAACAAGACGCGAAGCGAGATTTCCTGCGGGAATTTGGGGAGGACTACGGGTACCCAAATGCCCCAAAGAACATCGACGAGATCAGAGCCTCCGAATTCAAGAGACTGGAAGGCCTCGTCTACCTGGACCACGCGGGAGCAACCCTCTACTCCGAGCCCCAGATGGAAGGCGTCCTCAAAGACCTCACGTCCACCGTCTACGGGAACCCCCACAGCCAGAGCGACTCCAGCCTCGCCACCTCCGATCTCATAAGCTCCGCCCGCGACCACGTCCTCCACTTCTGCAACGCAAACCCACAACACTACAGGTGCGTGTTCACCTCCGGAGCGACCGCCGCGCTCAAACTCGTAGGCGAAGCCTTCCCTTGGACCACAGATAGCTGCTTCATGTACACGCTCGAGAACCACAACAGCGTCCTCGGTATCAGGGAGTACGCTCTCGAGAAAGGCGCGGGGGCAGTTGCCGTAAATATCGAAAGATCGGAGGAAGAATCTATCCACATCTCCCCTCTCCCCGAGCAGCGGAGGACGACGATACCAATAGAGAGTCAGACAACAACCAGGAGTAGTAGTAGTAGTGGTAGCAAGTCATCTTTGAATGGGAACATGAACGTATATAGTCTGTTTGCCTTTCCATCTGAGTGCAATTTCTCTGGCACGACATACCCTCTCGAACTCGTGAACGTCGTCAGGAAGGAAACGGTGGGCGAATTACATGATAACAAGCGGGGGGGAAGTTGGATGGTGCTAGTAGATGCTGCCAAAGGGTCTGCAACTCAGCAGCTTGATCTGAGCAACTTCCCTGCTGACTTTGTTGTGCTCTCCTTCTACAAGATCTTCGGTTACCCCACGGGGCTCGGCGCGTTGGTTCTGCGAAACGATGCGGCCAGGTTGCTGAGGAAGACGTACTTCAGTGGCGGCACGGTCTCCGCCGCGATTGCGGATGTGGACTTCGTGAGGAGGAGGGGATCCGTGGAGCAGCTGTTCGAAGATGGGACCGTGTCCTTCTTGAGTGTCGCTTCGATCCGTCGTGGTTTCGAAATAATCGATACCCTTACCATGTCCGCGATTGCCAGGCACACGCGGTCGCTGGCTGCTTATGTGGTGAATGCGTCGGCGAATTTGAGGCATGCCAATGGGGTGCCTGTCTTCGAAATATACGGACGCGGGTCGAAAGAGGCAAAGTTGTGTTGTGGTTGTTGGGGTCCTACGATTGCGTTTAATTTGAGGAGATCGGATGGGTTGTGGTTTGGTTATCGAGAGGTTGAGAAATTGGCATCCCTGTCAGGGATACAGCTGAGGACTGGCTGCTTTTGCAATCCTGGCGCGTGTGCCAAGTACCTTGGTTTGTCTCACTCTGAGCTCCTGTCTAACCTTGAGGCTGGCCATGTTTGCTGGGATGATCATGACGTGCTGAATGGAAAACCAACTGGAGCTGTTAGGATATCCTTTGGCTACATGTCCTCCTTTGAAGATGCTGAGAAATTTCTGAGTTTCATTAAGGAATCCTTTGCATCAAAGGAGGCTCAACCAGAATGCAGTGCAATCCAGAAAGTGTCCTTATGGGAGACGGCGCATTCTGTGGGAGGTCCTCACTTGATGTCTATCACTATTTTCCCAATAAAATCGTGCGCTGGCTTCACCATCGATCGCTGGCCTCTTTGCCACAGTGGATTGCTTTACGATCGTGAATGGCTTCTCAGAAGTCCAAGTGGGGAAATTCTTACTCAGAAGAAGGTTCCACAGATGTCCAATGTCTATGCATCAATTGATTTGAGTCGGCGTCAACTCTCTGTGGTCTCACCTAACTGTAGAGATGAGCTATTGATTACGCTTCAATGTGGTTCAGATGACATACTAAATGAAGAACTAGAATTGTACGGGCAACGATTTGAGGTTGAGGTTTATAGCACCAATGTCAACTTGTGGTTCACCAAAGCAATTGGCCGGCCTTGTATCCTCGTCAGGAACTCTGGCACAAGTTTTGAGAATTGCATGAGAAAGAGCGGGAGCGTAATGTGCAGAGATACAAAGAGAAGGTTGAACTTTGTAAATGAGGCCCAACTGTTGCTCGTATCTGCAGACAGCATTAAGGACCTCAACAATCAAGTAGAATCACGTAATGACCAAAGCAAATGTGAATTCCAGAAGCCATTGCACGTTGATCCATTGAGATTTCGCCCAAATCTACTGATTTCTGGAGTTAAACCATATGCTGAAGACGAATGGAGGAAGTTACGAATTGGAAAGGCAAAATTCACTTCTCTCGGGGGATGTAACCGGTGCCAGATGATCAATCTTGACCCTTGCAATGGTGAACCACAAAAATCAAGGGAGCCATTAGCCACTTTAGCATCATTTAGGAGGGTGCAGGGGAAGATTCTCTTTGGTATTCTATTGAGATTTGAGGAGAGTGACGAAGATGATTCGGGTGAAGAGAGGTGTTCTTCAGAGACTTGGATTGAAGTTGGACAGCAAGTGCTTCCATATATGTAGGGCATATTCGAAATTGAGCTTCTTTGTTCCACATATTGTAAAGCTGAAATCCATGCATATACCTATATATATACTGAGGTTTTGGTGTGGTTCCAAAGATGTGCAACGTTTTGAACTCTTGAACATCAATTCTAAAATTTATTACACTGTTACAGTAGCCTGAAGCAGCGACATATCAAAGATCCCAGAAGTTTTCCTGATTGCTTCAGGTATCAATTTGCACCTTAAAACTTATAAGATCAAGGCTTTGTATAGTCAAGCAATAGGTATTCATCTGGCCTTGGATCTCCATAACATGTGTTGATGAAGGTAGTCTCATGACTCTCATCTTGGCAGCTAGCTAGGTTGCATTCCTCAACTCAAGCTTCCATATGCCTATATCACGTCTTTATCATCCTCTTGTTCGGCAAGGTTATGATACCACGCTATTGATATGGGTCCTAGCATGGAAGGCAATACATATATAGTGTCATCTTCTGTCATGTTTCTGAAAAATGCTAGGATAGGAACTTGTTGATGCAAAGGTGCCAAAACCTTTTTTCAAGTTAGGATTGGGCTAGAACTTTCTACTTACTAAGAGAATGGAGGAGGATAGTAGAAATGGAGATCATAATAACTTGCTAATTGTTTTTTTTTTTTTCTTTTTGAGTTCTGATGGGGGGGTGTAAAAAATATTTTTTGTTATGATCCGGTTTCTGAATCCCTACAGGACACGAGATCGAACCGACTCAATTGATTTCAAGATCTAGTCGTCCAACGAGAAAGTAACCAAAAAGTAATAAAATAAATCACATTCACCATACTATCAACTAACAGTAACAAAAGTACAACAGTAAGGAAGTAAACTACTACAGTATACACCACCACAACAGTAGAAAAGTAAACGGGTACAGGAATATAAAGTGCAGAACGAAAGAATACAGAATATAAAGGTACAAGAAGCTACTCACTACAAATGAGTACAAAAAAACTACAACTATTGGGTTCTACTGGGTCCAGTACCATCTGCAGCTGTGTGCTCTGGCTGCTCAACACCTGGACCTGAAAAAGGTTATGAGTACAAAACATCAGCGAACGCTGAGTAGAGTGGCAACCAACTACTAAAGCAGTAAAGGTGGACAAGTAGCTGTTGTTTTTCAATTTCTTTCTTTCTTTAACTAATTATTCTTTCTTTCACCACTTAATTTAATTATCAGGTCTATTTCTTGATCTCGAATGTTCCTCGTGGGAATGATCTTGATTGCAGTCTTCCGAAGAGTAGAAGTCGCACGTGGTGCTCTCCTGGGTGTAGGACCACCACGGGAGACTCTCCTGGCCAGGAGAGTCCCCCGTGGTGGTCCTACACCCAGTCAACCACCCCAAGGTCACGGACAGACGTAATGGTGACTGGCACGTGCGATAAGTGCACGGGTAGCTACCCCGCATTGGTACGCGGTCAGTCGTTTCCGTTAACGGTGTAGTTTCTCCCTGCCAGGAGGGGGTGACGTAATAAAATACGGAATTGAAAATAAACAATCTCACAAAAAAATCAATCACACAATGTGCATAATTATTTTTAGGTGGAAATCCAAACCGGGTGAAAACCACCACCTAACCCTCTCGAGTTAGGATTTTCCGATCAACCAAGTTGATCAAAATCCACTAAACGAATCACTTAAACGAGGGTGATTCAACCTCAATTACAACCACGCTACAAGTGCGAGGGTAGCGTTCCTCAACCCCTTCTCTTCACGAGAAGGATTTTGTCCCACGAAGGAGACGGGAATTCGCAAAGCGAATACCCAACCAAATAACAAAGTAAAATAACAAATATAGTCCTATAGAGCCAACAAAGATTTAAACCTAACTTCTATAGGAATTAGGAAACTCCCCTTTGCAAGGAGTGCGTCGAATCGATGACGCAGGTGCGTGAGCCACGCGACGGCGCAACGTCGCCCTCGTGAACTACGACGGGAGAGCGGGTGTGCGAAGGCTTGATGCTCTCAAGATGTAGAACTTGAGCTTGGAGAGCAAGAGCTTTTCTTTAGGACACAAAAGAGTAGAAAGTATATTGCTTGGGTGTGCCTTGTGTATCTAGGTGTCTCTATGTGTGTCTTTGTGTGCAAGAGGTTTCTCTCTATTTATAGAGGCCTTAGGAAAGCTTTGGAAGGCTTTGGAAAGCTTCCATAGCCGTTGGGTGTAAATACCAAGAGAATCAGGTTGAAATCAGGAACAGTGATTGCACTGACAGGGTTATCAGACGTCTGATCCTGGCATCAGACGTCTGGGAAACCAGTTTAAGACGTCTGAAAATAAGGTCAGACGTCTGATTTTATGCGGGTTTCTTCCTGACTTAAATCAGATCTAAACAGGGTTCTAGTGCAAGTCCATCAGACGACATATAGGATGTCTGGCACTATGTCTGGACGTCTGGAAACCTACTTTTCTGCGGGAATGGATTTCCAAGAGTTGCAATGGCTAGAAAATCTCTGAGAAGAGATTTTGAGTCAGCCGAGGCAAAACAGTCATTTATCAGATGTTTGGAAAGACTTAAGGACGTCTTATAAGGCTCTAACGGTCATATCCTCCAGTGTTTGTTAAGCCAGCCAACGGTTCACTAATTGGACGTCTAGCAAGTCCATCAGATGTCTTCTAAGATGTCTGGACTAAGGTCTGGACGTCTGATTTCATCAGACAGAGCTAACAAGTCTAGCCTAAATGTTATCAGACGTTTGAATCAACAGTCAGACGTCTTAAAACACATTATCAGATGTCTGATTTTGGAATTAGACGTCTGGAAAAGCTGTTTGAACCCTATATTGGTTTTCTAAGTTCTCTACAGAAAACCTAAGTATCCTAAGGTTGTGCTGGTGTTCCTAGGACTTCTGTTAGGGTACTTTGAGGCTTTTTAACAAGATTTTCTAAGGAACAAAAAGAGTAAGGAAATAAAGACAAAAGTACATGAAGGAAATAAACATAATTCTATCCTATTCTTCTTGTCCTTCCATCTTCAATCTATCGCTCCTCGCGAATCTCCTCTGTTCTCCATCAAGCTCCTCCAATCCATCCTGGATGCGAGCTCGAACTCCGTCTAATCACGTCTCCATTTGCAATTGACCTGAAATCTAATACTTCAGGTGCAAATGTTAAATGACACGTGTTTTGTTATCATCAAAACCAATGATGTGGTGCTCTAGCACCAACAAACGGGTGCACCCAAAGCACAGCACGGAACCAGTATAGGTCATAGCCCTCTCAGTAACAGGGGTCAGCCCCCAAGAATCAAACAGGGGTCTCGCCCCTCCACAGTCTGCGCACCCTCGCTTGATTAACCTGGTTTGCCCAGTGAGCCTAACAAGTCGTTGTAGGGCAGCTAGCTGAACCCCGGGCCCCGTGGGGTGGTTAGCTCTCTCCCTACACTAGTAGCTCTCCCCGGTACAGTGTACACGAGGGTCACCAAGTCGGTGCAAAGTGGCCAAACCCATCCCAGGTCTCAACCCGAAGGCGGCAAGCACCCCTCTACACTAAGAGGTAACATGCGCTCCCCTTGGTACCACGTACTCAAGGGCCAGCACACTTCCCAACGCATTTCCAAATCCATTCCATTTATTTCCAGGAGCTCTACTCCTAATTCCCCGTAGGGTTCATGCTCATATTCCTCATGCCATTCCATACCAGGTTTCATCATTTCTATTTCCATTCTCAGGTTATACTCATGCAACTTGAAATTCTATAGTTCACATTTCCATATTCAGGTTACTCACAGGTAGCTCAGGTTTCCAACATTCACATTTTCATTTCCAAAATTATATATATGCAGCTCATATTATATTTTCCACGTGTGCGGCAGGGAAGTTACATACAACAGTTAACTAACACAAGTACTACATAATTCGCAGGCAACTGTTATTCTTTTACAGGCAATTGTTATCATTCTATCTACTCATTTAAGATTACAATTCATTCATTTAATACAGAAATCCAGTATTTCTAGTCCTAGGATTCATGCCATATCCTAGGTTCTAATCATTTATTCCACACAGGTAATTAGGTTGTAATTAAGTTGAGGGGAAGCCACTCTACTAGTAAACCTAGGAGTAATGGGGGCTTGAACGGTAGGTTCACGTGCCTCAGCAAGCCCCGAGCTCGCAACGGAACAAGGTCCTATCGCAAGGATCAATCACAAGAGAATACTCAGAACAATATAGAAAGTATTCCAACAAGTAGAGGAGATCATACGGGAAACATCGATATCTTAATTGCGGAAATCGGACCTCAAACGGATTCTAAACGGGTTAAAAATAGTGATTCTGACTCAAATCAGATGTCTGGAACACCTTCTAGCCGTCTTAAAAGAGTTCAGAGCCATACCTTAGTCCTGCGCTACTCCTCAGATGTCTAGGAACTCTGCTGAACCGTCTGGACCCAGTTCTAGACGTCTGACCACCTCTCTGGACATCTGAAAATGCTTCCCGTAGTCTGGTGCCTCGCCTAGACGTCTGAAGTGCGTGGGAGGGCGTGTCTCACGCCTTCCCGAAGCAACCTCTACGCAAATCAATCGAAATCTTCTCAATAAGGCACGAAACAGTGCTTTGACGGAATGACCTATATGGCCGTATTTGCAAGGGAGACGTACGTTCGCGAAGCTTACCTCTCAGTTGTCTAGAACCTCCTCCAGACGTCGGCTACGTCGTCTGGACGTATCTCCAGACGTTTGATTCTGGGAAAAACCCAGAACCAGAACCTGCTTCCGCCCTCTTGCGCCGCGCGTGGTCGCGCCGTGCCCTCTCGCCTGCTGCTCCAGCTGCAGCAGTGTCGAGGAGGACCTTTTCGATGCGCTCCTCCGCCTTGCGCACGTGTCGACTGGTCGTGAGCTCATTGGCGAGCTCCCACACGAGCTCGCGTGCTTGTTCTCCTCTCTTCCCTTCGCTGCTCCTACTCTCCTCCCATGTCGCTCACTCTCGTTGCTCGCTGCTCTCGCTGGAGGAAGGAGAAGGGTGGTTGGAAGTGGGGGTGGTGTAAGGGAGAGGAGGGGGGTTATATGAGGTGTGGGGTTAGGGTTTGCGTCGGGCGAGAGGAGAGAGAAGGAGAAGAAAACGAGGGACGCGTACTGTCTGCACGCAGCACACGTGCAGACGTGATCTCGTACATGAAAATTTTGATTTTCAGACGTCTGGGAATGAGTTCAGACGTCTGACTCTCAGTCCAGATGTCTTACCTAAAGTACGGACGTCTTAAAAAGGCTTAGTAACACGGGTCTTAACATTTTTGAATTCAAAACTTTACACGAAGCCCAACAAGAGATCCGGCTACCCGAATAGGAGGTCAACAGGAAAATCTGGCCTTGCCTGATCTGCCTTTGCTTGGGAGGATCCGAACCCTCCCACACATAGGTGAGTTTGCACAAATTCGACCTGTCAAAGAGCCTGGCTTTGACCAACGTCAGAAAGATGATGAAAATGTCTAAGACGCCTACACTAACAATAATGATGGCATTATCGCCGCCATTAATAGCTTGACAACATACATACTTGACAACAGATTTATCCGGTCAAAGAATCCTACGACAAGATCATCTCCCAGTACTATAAATAGCAAAGAGAGGCTTGCGAAGCTCTCTCTCAGGCAATCTAAGAGAAAAGAGAGATTGTATTACCACTTTTTACTAGTGAATATTCGGGAGCATTGCCCCCCTTCCAGACATACACTCATCGTGGTGGAACTGAGTTACCAATCTTCTTGTTTCTCTTACGATTGATAGTTCTTGATTCACTGAGTCGGATCTTCTGATCACTTAGGAGATTCAATCAAGTGCCTAAGGAGGTGTCTACCATGTCGATGATCTGGATTTCTTCTCTACCTAAGATAAAACCATTTTGCCTCTTTCCTCATTTGGCTGATACATGAAGGGTTTTTGACCAACTCCATCAACTATGGCATTGCTCTACTCCAATATGGTTGCATAATGTTGATTGACAACAGTACATCACCTCTTTGATGCTTAGCATGCACCCATAGTCAAAACAACATTTTCTGATGCTTTAGAAATGTGCTACAATTGACCTTTGATTTTTTCATTACGTGACCATGGTTCAATGATGGTTAGCATAAATTAAGATAACAAAGTTCTAGACAAGGGATTTGGTGTTTCATCTTTCATGGAAGCGGTAAGTCTTTTTCTCCTAGAAATCATTCAATTGTTGTATAAGAAATAAGAAACATATCTGGTAGCTAAAGTATGAGTGGGTGTTGTTCTTTTTGGGTTGTGTTTCCTCAGCTTCATAAGAGAAAAGTGAAGAATAAGTTGGAATTGTTGTTTGTTGATTAAGGTACGTGAGATATTTAAATTTTAAAACCTTAATTATTTGTGTTGGTAGCAATGTTGGGTACTAGTTTGGTTGTTTTACAATATAAAACTATGTAGATATATTAAATTGAAAACAACGCTTGATAAATATTTTTCAAAAAATTGCATCATGTTAATTACATTTAATTAACCATTGCTTTCTCTAGGCTTGCACTTAAATATTCCTAGCAAACAACATCATGACAGGCATGCCATGATGAAATTGCTTTATTCAACATGCAATCCTCTATTACATTGTGATGTAGGAAGAAATTATGCTTATAAAATAAGTCCAAGCACTTTGTGATCATACCAACAGAAATTACTTGGATTCAATATGTGCGGGCATGCAAAATGAAGTGGGCTCACCGAGTGATTATGTAGTCAACTTCATTCCTTATTATTCTTCATAACTCTCACATTACTCTTCATAACTCCTTGTTACTTTGGTAATTATCGTCCATCAATTGTAGTTTATAAATTGATCCCCCATCTGCATTGGAGGAGACATATCTGGTGGAGGCAACCTAAAAACTCTACAGCTCACTATTTCTCATATCATATCACATGGTTGATATTTAGGATTAGATTAACTCTCTAGATATACATCCATCAAAATTAAAATTAGGTCAACAATCTCCTATTTTTACATGATTGTGCATTTATTTTTATTTTTGATGACATTGTTTCATTTCCTATGAAATATAAAATTTTTTTTGATGATCATCGGGCCTTGGAGGCTAGACTCATTAAATGACGTCGTACGTGGAAAGTCAGAGAGAAAAACATATGGGTCAAATTAATGATGTCGGAGGTTAGGTTGGAATCATTTTGCTTCCAACGGCAAAAAAATAGAGTCCCCCTTCAATAGTTGCCCTTGCAAAGATGTTGCAAAAGGGGGGATTTCCTTTCTTTCCTTCCATTATGTGCAAGGAAAACTAAACGCAAGCGGCTCCCTTCACGCACGGGGGGTCGAGCTTTGAGGAGTTTTTGGCGGCGGGAGCTCCGGCGGACCTAGCCGCTTGCCCATCCAGCAGGTCGATGCCTCCCCACGGTGGGAGGAGGAAGGGAAAGCTGGACATTGTCTTCGTCGGCCGTTTGGTTCTCCAAGCAAGGCGGCTTCTTCATGCATCGGTGATAGAGTTAAGTCGGTGCCCAGCCCCATGGGTGTAGGGGCCAGTCGACCATGGGAGTCCTTGGGCAGTGCCCAACTCACAGGTGTTCTTCCTTACGTGAATTGGTCAGCTGACCAAAGGGGGAGGGCAGCCGGTGCCCATGGCTTCAGGCAGGAAAGGGGTATCCGACAAGGGACTGGGCCAGGCGACGCGCAAGGCCTTTAGGTCAGGCGGCGAGTGAAGAAATTGGCAGATGGAGAAGAAATTGGCCGGCTCTGGCTTACCCTCCATCAAGCGAGCTTGAGGGCCAGCCGGCCATAGTGGGACTCAAACGGTGCCCTTAGGTGGGGAGGGAGGGGAGAAGCCGACCACTATCTAAGATAGGCGGTGTTCCGGCGGTTGTAGAGGAAAACTTGGTAGGCGAAGCTCCTGGTGGGAGGAACTTTTGGCGATGATTGATGTGGCCAGGGTGGAGCACCTGGCAGAGGGGCTCTTACCAGGTGGGAAGCTCTTGGCGGATGACCTCACGTGGCCACATGGAGTGAGAGCGTCGCCGGCTGATGGGATGACCAATCGGTGGCTCCAAGACTCGCAGCTCGCCGCCTGTGAGATCATCACAGGCGGGGAAAGGTGGGTGGAGCTGATAATCCATTGCGGGAGAGATGTGTATGGCGGAGACATGGCTGCAACCTTTGTTGGGGGAGGCGAAAATTGGTGAACCCACGAAGGGCAAGAGCGTTCTGCAAGTGCTCTACTTCAACCCCCCACACCTCCACTTTCTTGGAGAGGCTTTGCTTCCAATTGTAAGACAGAGCGGGAAAAATAAAGGGGAAACTGTGGGTTATTTCCCCAGCCATCAATGTACATCCTCGTACAGGGGATCAAGTAACCATCACTTGGTTCCCCACTGGAAGGCAAATCAGCCATGAGAGTCCATGGCCTCTGAAGTTTCTTTGACCATTTTGTTGACATTTTCCATTGATGGGTCCCAAGAGGCTATTAATGTAGAAAATGTAAGGTATCTATAAGAATATAAAAATTGGCAAGCAATTACAAGAAAGAGAGGTAAGTTGGTGATCTAATTCCATCGTGACGGGTGTACGTCTGGGGATGGGGTAAGGTTCTTGTAAATCCACTAAAAGTAAAGTATTGTAATCTCTCGGAGTTTTCTCTCCCTCGGATTGCATGTTTTTGTCTTGCATCCTCTTGCTTGAGGAGAGTCCCGAAGGGTTTCCCTCTTCTGTTTATAATACAAGAAAGTATCTTAGCAATGTAAGATCTTCTTCAGCAATCTTATCGGACTCTCTGACAGGTCAGTTGTCAGGACAAGTCCGTTGTTAGGACACGTCCGTTGTTAGCCTATTAATAGCATCGGTAATGCTATAGTTACTGTTGATGTGGACATGATGAGCACTTCCACCGCCTCTCTGACTTTGGTAAAATTGGGATCTCGAGTGGGTTGAGCTTGTCCGGATCCGCCTAGATGCAGGTGGATTTAGATTCAAGAGCCGATTGTGCTTTATTCTACGAGGGCTATTTTCGTCCCACATCATAAGTCCTGACTCTCGTAGTCCGACTATGTCTACTGAGACACTACACTTCTTTTTTGCCCTCTCGCTGAGGTCACCCTTGCCTCCAGCAGCTATCGCTTGGTAGTGGTGGGGGATAGGTGCTTTGATGCCCCCACTCGCCTCATGGGGAGAGGAGGGTTGGTGCTTCAATGCCCCGCTAGCCTCATGGGGAGAGGAGGGTAGGCACTTCAATGCTCCCGCTTGCTTGCTCGCCTCCTAAGGGAGTAGGGAGAGGTCGTTCGGGAACCATCTTTTGAAAAATCAGGTGATTAGTAAAATATAAATCACAATAGAAGTGCAGGAATTTAGTTCCCCACTCCAAACTTGATCTCGACCTATTATTTGCGCCAGTGGGAGTGGAGTACCCAGGTTCTCCTTGGGTCCTTAAGAGGTAGCTGACAGTAGGATGCCAAGGTTCCTTGCATGTTGCCGACGCTTGCAGGGGGCCCAGGGTTGGCTCTAGTTGGGGTATTCGCTGCTAGTCTGTCATGTGCGAGTGGCGTGCGCTTGGGAATGTGGTGGTTTTTCAGTCCCGATGTGTACTAGTTCATAGGCAGGTGGGGAGATTAGTATAAAATTTTTGTAAAAATAAACATTTATTTTATGAAATAAAAAAATTTTACTTATCTTTGCATAAGATGAGGGATGCACGAAGCATCATTCGGCAGTTGATGGGCTTACTAGCCATTGTTTGGTGCCCCCACTTGCATTGCATAATAGGCTTGGTGGAGCACTAGGTAAGGGTGGATGTCAGTCCATCCCCTCCCAGTCGTTAGCAAATTTCAACTGGAACCTCCACCATTAGCCTACCTTTCAGCCAGGCCGTCATGGTTAGGCAGCTACAACAAGCGGGAATTCAGTTCCCGACTTTAACTTGGCCTCGACCCCCTTGTCTGTATTGACGAGACTTGAGTATCGGACTCTCCCACCAAGGTTTCTCGCATGGAGCTGATGCTCGTAGGGGGCCCGAGGTCCGCTCTAGTTGGAGTACCTACTGGCAGCTTGTCCCATGCAGGTGGCGCATGCTTGTTGGGAACGCGAGGGGGTTTTTCAATCCCAGTGTGTTCTAGCTCGCAGGCAGGTGGGGAGATAAGTGGTATAAAATTTTTGTAAAAATAAGCATCTATTTTATGAAATAGAAAAATTTTACTTATCTTTGCATAAGATGAGTAGAGCATCATTTCCACCATTAGCCGACCTTTTAGCCGGGCCATCATGACGAGGCAGCCATGGTTAGGTGGAGAGATTTCGGTAGGTGGATCTCCTTTTTTTTGTTTGAAAGTAAACCACCTGGCTGAGCACTGTCCGGTGGCTACAAGTGAGGATTCATTTCTTGACTTTAACTTGGTCTTGACCCACTGTCTATGTTGACAAGACTTGAGTACTGGGCTTTCCCACCAAGTTCCTCGCATGGAGCCGTCGATCGTAGGGAGCTCAGGGTTTGCTTTGGCTTAGGTACCCGTTGACAGCCTGTCCCGTGCGGGTGGCTTGCACTTTTGGGGAACGTGAGGGGGTGTTTATTGTCCTGGTCTTTGGTTGGAGCAGCACCTTGTTATGGATGAGGTCGCTAGTCTTGTAAAATTTTCCTTTGGTTGGAGGTTGGCAGTTGTCTAGTTGTTCTTGCTGCCTGAGATCTTAGTGGAAGGGTGGCCCCAAAAGAGGATCCTTCGAGCATCAATGAGATCTCACAAGCGAGAGGAGGCTCGACAGAGAAAAAATATTTGTTGGAAGCCTTGATTGGCAAATAAGTAGTCAAGAGATGCCCTCCGTCAGAGCTTCCGCCAGGTGGATGGTAATTTCCCATCACACTTTATTTTCTTTTACCTTTTTTAAAATGGTGGCAATGGCTAATGGCCTCCTAATCTACGGGCCACCACTCTCTATTTTTTTTTTTTAAACAATGCAGCCAGACATGGACGACTCAACCCTTCCATTTCTCTCCCCCTATTTTTTTTTTAAGAAAAAGGCAGTCGGCCATAGATGGCTCCATTATTTCCCTTTCCTTTTTTTTTTTCAAAAAGGGAAAGTAGCCAATCCTGGATGGCTCAACGTGGAGTGGGGTGCTGGAGAGCATCCCGAGGGACCCCGCGATGCTACTCAAGGATGAGGGCATCGGGACTGCCAGGAAGTGCATGAAGCATTTCAACAGGGAGCTCGAGGCAGCGTATAGGAGGCAGGCGGATTGTGTCGAGCTCGCTATCAGGCATCAAGCTGGAGGAGCCATGCGACATTGCCAGTGCTTGTTGTTGGGTGTGGATCTAGGTGAGGAGTGGGAGGAGCTCGCTGTCAGGCGTGGAGTTGAGCTCGTCCGGTCGCAACGCTCAACAAAGCTGGAAGGAGGAAAGGAGAAAAATCCCTCTACCTTTCTTTCTCCATTTGCTTGCCTGTTTCCTCTCTGTTTTTTTTTTAATCTCCCGTAGCCCTCTTGATGTGCCCTTAAGAGGGCACATAATGAGGGGCACCTGCCTGTAAGGAGCATTTGATGGTGATGGGACACCTACCTACAAGGAGGGGCTGTCCTTGTGGCCAATTCTTTCTTTGCTTATTTTATTTTTTATTTTTAAGGAGGATGCACCCGTGGTAGGTGGGAGGAGCTAGTTGTGCCTTCTCGTAAGCTGAGAGGCCAAGGTGGGGCATTATGGAGGTGTTGGTCTCCAGCAGCTGGATGCATGAAAGAGTATGGCATTTTTGTTGATGTTCCCACAGACGATGCCATTTAATGGGCCCTGGGAGGCCATTAAAGAATTTGTTATTGTAGAAAATGTAACGTAGCCACAAAATATAAAAATTAGCAAGCAATCACAAGAAAGAGAAGCAAGTTGATGACCCAGTTCCACCGCGGGGGTGTATGTCTAGGGGGATGGCAAGGCTCCTGTAAATCCACTAAAAGTAGCGATATTACAATATCTCAAAGTTTTCTCTCTCTCTCGGATTGCATGTTCTTGTCTTGCATCCTCTTGCCTAAGGAGAGCCCCAAAGGGTCTTCCTCCTCTATTTATAATACAAGGAAGTATCTCAGTGAGGTAAGATCTTCTTTAACGGTCTTATCGGACTCTCCGGTACGTTTGTTGTGTGGGCACATCCATTGTCAGGCTATTAATAGCATCGATAATGACATGGTTACTGCTGACGTGGGCATCATGGGCGTTTCCACCACCTCTATGACTTTGGTAAAATCGGGACCTCGAGCGGGTCTGGCTTGTTTGGATTCGCCTAGATGCAGGCGGATCTGGATCCAATAGTCGCTTGTGCTTTATTCCATGAGGGCTATTTTCATCCCACATCGTAAGCCCCGACCCTTGTAGTTCAGTTGTGTCGACTGCGAGAGTATACTTCTTTTTTGTCCTTACGCTGAAGTCACCCTTGCTGCAAGCAGCTATCGCTTGGTAGTGGCGGGGGATAGGTGCTTCAATGCTCCTGCTCACCTCATGGGGAGAGGAGGGTAGGTGCTTTAATGCCCCCCCTCACCTCATGGGGAGAGGAGGGTAGGTGCTTCAATGCCCCCGTTCACCCTCTTGCCTCCCGAGGAAGGGAGGGGGAGGTCATTCGGGAACTGTCTCTTGGAAAGCTAGGCGATTAGTAAAATATAAATCACAATAGAAGTGTGGGAATTTAGTTCCTGACTTCAAACTCGATCTCGATCCATTATTCGCGCTAGTGGGACTGGAGTACCCAAACGCTCCTCGAGTCCTTAAGAGGTAGCCCATGGTAGGATGCCAAGGTTCTTTGCACGTTGTCAACGCTCGCAGGGGCCCTGGGGTTCGTTCTAATTGGGGTACCCACTCACAGCCTGTCCCGTGCAGGTGGTGTGCGCTTGTTGGGAATGCGGGGGTTTTTTTACTCCCGACGTGTACTAGTTCACAGGTGGGTGGAGATGAGTAGTATAAAATTTTTCTAAAAATAACCATTTATTTTACGAAATAGAAAAATTTTAATTATCATTGCATAAGAAGAGAGATGCGTGGAGCATCATTTGGTTGTTGACAGGCTTACTGGCCATCGCTTGGTGCCCCCACTTGCATCATATAATAGGCTTGGTGGAGCACCAAGTAGGGGTGGATGTCAGTCCATCCCCTCCTAGTTGCTGGCAAATTTTAATCGAAACTTCCACCATTAGCCGACCTTTCAACCAGGCCGTCATGGTTAGGTGGCTACAACAAGCGGGAATTCAATTCCCAACTTTAACTTAGTCTCGACCCCTTGTCCGTGCTGACGAGACTTGAGTATCGAACTCTCCCGCCAAGGTTCCTCACATGGAGCCGACGCTCGTAGGGGGCCTGAGGTCCGCTCTAGTTGGGGTACCTGCTGACAGCCTGTCCCATGCAGGTGGCATGCACTTGTTGGGAACGCGAGAGGGTTTTTCAATCTCGGCGTGTACTAGTCTACAGGCGGGTGGGGAGATAAGTGATATAAAATTTTTGTAAAAATAAGCATCTATTTTATGAAATAGAAAAATTTTACTTATCTTTGCATAAGATGAGTGGAGCATTGTTTCCACCATTGGCCGATGTTGAAACGGTGAAGTACTACGCTATCGAATTTGGTGTTTAAAACTTGTCGTTGTAGTTTGAATAGCGAAGAACTCGGGTTCAACAAATAAAATTTATACCAGAATAAAAATCCCGGGTCGAACTCAGGGAGGCTACGTCGATCCAAATTCGCAATTATATTTTTTTGTGTTTTTGTTAAAAAGTAGAGTAATTACAATGAAATGAAGCACTATAAATAATCAGAGAAAGAGAGAGAGAGAAAACATCCACTTGATACTTCAAAATGTTTATACAACTAAGTAAGCGAGAAATTACATTAGAAAGCAGGAAAACTATTACAACTAGAAAGCAGGAAAATTCTACTCTAGAAAGCAAGAAAAAGGAATGGGAGAGAGAAGTTATCTTCCTCGACGATCGCTTGGAGGACGAGCCAGATGAGACGATGCCTAGAAGATGAAGAATGAAGCGGGAAGAAGGAGGTCGAGGCAGGAAGAATGGGAACAAGGTAGCATGTCATCGTCGTCGCGGGATTCGCTTCCGAAATGGGGGTGAAAAATTGATTTTATCTCTTGAGGAGCATCCCGAGTGTGGGACAAGCTTCTCTTGAGCTTTGGAGAGGGCGAGAAGAGAAGGAAGGGATCATAAATTCGTATGGAGGGGGTCTCCTTTTATAGTTGCAAGGAGTGAGGGCATTTTGGTTATTACTTTTTGAAAACATTAATTCAGGACCTTTAGTGTCGAATAAATCCGTCACTAAAGGCCTGAACATGGCCTCCGTGGGCGACGCTCACGCGCCCACTCGCCTTCCGCACCTTAAATGCGAGCTCCACATCCTTCAAATCTTGGTCATCCGATCTTGAGATCGGACGGCTATGATCTCTCCTCGTCGCTCCTCATCTGCGCGCGCCTTGCGCGTGTGATCCCGCGTCATGCGGGGGCATCAGATAGCGCATGGGTGCTATCGGCTGCGTGGTGCCATTGGATCTTGATCGCGCTTGCGCGCCCGCTCCAATTTGAGGCGTGCGGGGGCTCGAACTCGCGCCTCCTCATCTCGATAGGG
The DNA here is from genome assembly GCA_037157565.1 of Thalassia testudinum. NCBI lineage: Eukaryota > Viridiplantae > Streptophyta > Magnoliopsida > Alismatales > Hydrocharitaceae > Thalassia > Thalassia testudinum. The sequence continues at coordinate 84,402,340 of JAZHRO010000024.1, forward strand.
CACCCGACCAACGCGCTATGGGCGCGTTTGTGTCGAGCGGTCAACTCAAGCGCGCACGCCCCGTAGCCGTTGGATCTGAATCCAACGGCGGAGAATCACTGGCCAGATGAGCTTAGGCAGATGCGTGCGGCCGGTTGGGCGACTGAGATGGCGCCACGTGGTGCCATCTTGGCAGTCCATCTTCTAAGTGATGTAGATGGTGCCACTGGTATTGGATTGGATTGATTTTCATGCCGTTAGATTGCGATCGTCGATCCGAACCCATCCGTGCGGTCGGATTTATCTTCTGAAGTGCAGATTAATACCATCTTGGCCCTTGATCTTCTAGGGTTCCTTGGTCTCTATCTATTGCTACGGACATCCGATTAGGGTGATCTTGGAGTTATTGAACTGTAATCGTCGCCCTGATCAGATCCGTATGGTTGGATCTTCGATCTGAGGTCCCAATAAAAAGTCACCCTATCCCTGACCATAAAAAGGAGATAATTAACCTACATTTTATTCAGACTAATCTAAATGCGAGATGATGCATGTTATGCAATATTTATAGTATGTATGCAATTCTATGCTTAAGAACATGCATAAATAAACATTTTATGTAATATAAACATGTTTACATCACACCCCCATGCCTATCTTTTGCTAGTCCCTAGCAAAAACTACATGCTATTTATAAAAGAATTAGGTTGGATTACTTAGACATAAGTTATTTTCAACATTAAGAAATTTTTTTACCTACGATTTGAAGTTTCAAAGACACAACAGCGTCCGAGTATTTGCCAAAATATAAACTACCTCAATCCCTCGCCTTATTCAAAGAAAAATTTCTTTTCCTTTTTTTCTTCTTTTCTATTTTTTTTTGAATTTTTGAGTTTAGGGTTAAAAAGTGGCTTTCTACGGCCATTTAACCCACCCAAGATTTGATAAGAACCCTAAGTTCTAAGCATCTTATTATGAATGTGATAGACTCGTTGATCAGCAACTAGAATGAACTTCGGGTTTCTATGCCTTTAGGTGACCTTAAAAAGAGAGCTCTGCCTAAAGGTGTATCTTTACGACCGGTAGCTTTCTCCCTACTTTTATTTTTATGGGGTCAACACAAGGGTGAATCCAGTATATATCTCCGTGGTTTATTCTACTTCTCCACTTTTTCCTAAGTGTTTTGGAAATTTTCAGTGCATTTCATGAGCTGGGTTATGGACAACCGGTTAATGAGCTGTTACCACCAACAACTTGCTAGCCATACTTGTGCGACGAAGTGTGGTTTATTTCTTTTATTTTCTTTTTCTTTTCTCCTTTTCTTTTTCTTTTCTTTTTGACTTTCCTTTTTTTTTTTTTAAGTATGCGGCTTCCCTGGTTTAAGATTTACCTAAAGGTAGTAAAAAGAGAATGGTCCAGTGACTGGGCTCTGGACAACCTACCTATGGGCTGTTACCCACGATAACTTGCCAGCCATATCACCATAGAAGGTTCATTAGCTACCCAATTTCCATTAAAATCGTCGGTCAACAAGTCAGTGAAAAGAAATCGTGTAGATGCTTTAGATTTAAAGTTCCCTCAAATCAGAGGGTGGTTTGAGAAGTCGTGTACTTATCACCAAAACTTATTTAATCAAATTACCATAGAATTAAGATGGTGAGGACTCGAAAAATCCACATTTTAGTGGATACACGAGCCGATTAAGCCCAAAGACCTGAAGGGTCTTTGTGTTTAGATCCTAATGTAATATTTTCTAAGATTGAAAAGTCCTAATGTCCAAGTATTGATTTCTAATTCAATTTTTTTTTTTATGTATATATAAGAAGAGAAATACAATTTACAAGAATTTCACAGAGTTGACAAAATGATTCAAAAATGAATCCACACCCCATGCCTAGCTGATGCAATGTCCACATTGAGAAAAAGAGACATGAAAGAAAGGGTAGAGTATGAAAGATATCACCTGAATATGAAGCTCGGGTCGGCTTTGTGTCATATGTACAACTGCTGAGTTTAATGCCATTAGCTAGGCGAAGTCCAGCCAAAGAAGTCACAATATGGCTAGAGCAACCGTGTCTGAGATGGGTTCTGGAAGAGTACGGTCAATAACAGACTTTAGATGTTGACCGTTGACTTTAAATGTATTACCCGTCTTTGGGGCAGAGATTTGAACGGCTCCGTTTGGAAAAATCTGGTCAATAATGAATGGGCCGTTCCATTTCGATCTAAGTTTGCTGGGAAAGAGCTTAAGTCGAGAATCGAATAACCAGATCTTCTGGTTCAGCTCAAAGCTCTTGCAGGAAATCAATTGATCATGTAGAGCTTTGGTTCGAGCCTTGTAGATCTTGGCATTCTCATATGCATCATTTCTAAGCTCTTCCAACTTAGATAGTTGGAGTTTCTTGGTCTTTTCGGCTAAACTCATATCTAAATTGCATTGCTTGGTTGCCCAGAATGCCCTATGTTCAATCTCTACTGGTAAATGGCACGCTTTTCCATACACCAGATGAAATGGAGACATGCCGATAGGCATTTTATACGTCGTACGATAGGCCTAAAGAGCGTCCTCAAGCTTTTGAGTCCAGTCCTTGGGATCAGACCTAACCATTTTCTGCAGAAAATTCTTAATCTCCCGATTGGAGATCTCGGCCGGGCCATTCGTCTGGGGATGGTAGGGTATGGAGATTCTGTGATTAACACCATATTTAGCCAGCAAATTACGGAACTGGGCATTAGTAAAATGAGTGCCACCATCACTGATGATGGCCCTCGGAATCCCGAATCTGCTGAAGATGTTTTTCTTGACAAAATCTATGACCACCTTGTGGTCATTGGTTCGGGTGGGAATCGCTTCAATCCATTTGGACACGTAATCAACAGCGACAAGAATGTATTGATATCCAAATGAAGGGAAAAAGGGTCCCATGAAATCGATGCCCCAAACGTCGAAGATTTTAATAGGAAGAATTAGGTTTAGGGGCATCATACTCTCTTAGTTATTCTCCTGAGTGCCTGACATCGGGAACACGACCTTGAGAAATCATGGGCGTCCTTGAATAAAGATGGCCAATAGAAGCCAGATTGCAAAATCTTTGCAGCCATCTTTTTCCCGGAGAAATGTCCACCACAAGCAAATGCATGGCAGAACTCGAGTATGCTGTTGAATTCGTTCTCCGGAACACATAGGCGAATAATCTGATCAGAGCCGATGCGTTACAGTTCATGGTCCTCCTATAAGTAGTATTTGGCCTCAGATTTGAGTCTATCCCATTGTTGCTTGATCCAATCCTGTGGGATTTGACTAACGGCCAAATAATTAACAATGTCAGCAAACCACGGGGTTTGGACACTTGAAACTGTAAGGATGGTTTCGTCCAGAAAAGTATTAGCAATCGGGATGTCCGGACAAGAAGAATCACTTAGAAGTCTCGAAAAATGATCCGCCACCACATTTTGTACCCCGGATTTATCCTTGATTTCAAGATCAAATTCTTAAAGCAGAAGAATCCAACGAATAAGATGGGGTTTGGCATCCTTTTTGGCCAAGAGATGTCTCAAGGCCGAGTGGTCAGTATAAATGATGACATGAGACCTTAAGAGATAAGCCCTGAAATTTTCCAAAGCAAATACTATGGCTAGTAATTCCTTTTGAGTAACAGTGTAATTCCTCTGGGCTTCATCCAGAGTTTTACTAGCGTAGTAGATGACAGAGGGCTTCCTGTCAACTTTCTGACCCAAAATAGCCCCAACCGCATAATCAGAAGCATCGGTCATGATCTCGAAAGGGGCTGTCCAAATCGGTGGTTGCAATACTGGAGCACAAGTGACTATCGTTTTCAGGAAATCAAATGCCTTACGACATGATTCGTCGAAAACAAACAACGTTTCTTTGGTGAGAAGATTGCTCAAAGGACGAGCAACCTTCGAGAAATCCTTGATGAATCTTCTGTAGAATCCCACATGACCAAGAAATGATCGAATTTGTTTAACAGATGTGGGAGGAGGAAGTTTAGTGATAGATCAATCTTAGCTTTATCCACTTCAATTCCCCGTTTAGAGATTACATGACCTAAGATGATGCCTTCTTGTGTCATGAAATGACTCTTTTCCCAGCTAATGACCAATCGTGTTTTGATGCATCGTTTAAGAATCATTTCTAGATTAGCTAGACAAGTGTCAAACGATTCTTTAAAAATAGAGAAATCATCCATGAAGACTTCCATAAACTCTCCCACCATGTCAGAGAATATGGCTAACATACACCTTTGAAAAGTCGCAGGTGCATTGTATAAACCGAATGGCATCCTACGGAAAGAAAAGGTTTCGTAGGGACAGGTGAAAGTAGTTTTTTCCTGATCCTCGGGATGGATAGGAACTTGGTTGTATCCCAAGTAGCCATCAAGAAAATAGAAGTACTTCTGCCCGGCTAATCTTTCCAAGATTTGATCAATGAAAGGCAGAGGGAAATGATCCTTTTTCGTGGTCGTGTTCAGCTTCCTGTAATTGATACAAACCCTCCAAGAGGAAGCTGAACGAGTTGTGACAAATTCTCCTCTCTCGTTAGTCACAACGGTAATCCCGACTTTCTTGGGAACAATCTGCACGAGACTTAGCCAGGGACTATCAGAGATCGGATAAATAATTCCTGCATCGAGCCACTTAATAATCTCCTTTTTGACCACTTCTCGCATATTTGGATTTAATCTCCTCTGCATCTGGCGAGAAGGGTGGGATCCATCTTCCAAGAATATTCTATGATTGCAGTAAGATGGCTCGATCCCCCTAAGGTCATGAATGGTCCAACCAATTGCCTCCTTGTGTTCCTTCAGGACCTTAATCAATTTAATCTCCTGCTCCTTTGTTAATTTAGCACTGATAATCACAAGGAGCGTCTTTTGTGGTCCTAAAAATTGATATTTAAATTCTCAGGCAATGATTTTAGTTCAAGCTGGTGCGGGTTGATGATTGAAGGTAAGGAAGATGCTGATGACTCATCAAGAGGAAGAGGTTGAGAGTGAACAAAATCAATAACCTCTTCAGAAGATGGCGGGTCTGCCATAGAGGGTTGCGAGTCCAATTCATCATCAAAGGAGGAACTTTCAATTGCAGAAACCATCAAACAAGTTTCAATGTTCACATTATCATCCTCGAGTTCCTCAATAAATCCACAATCCTCAAGTTTATTAATCTCCTTAAAAATATCCAATTTCATTCGTTGATCCCCAAAGGCGATTTCCATGCTACCGTTTTCACAGTTAATGTTGGCCTTAGCGGTAGCTAGGAACGGACTCCCTAGAATGATGGGCGTGTTCCTCAGATTTTCGGGTACATCCATGTCAAGGATAAGGAAATCTATAGGAAAATAGAAATCCTTAACCTTAACAATAGCATCTTCAATAATGCCTCGCGGATTTGTGACATAACGGTCCGCTAATTGCAGCGCTATTGAAGTCGGCCGAAGTTCACCTAATCCAAACTTCTCGTAAAGAGAAGTCAGAATTAGGTTGATGGATGCTCCTAGATCCGGAAGTGCTCTATCAAAAGTGTAGTCTCTGATGACGTAAAAAATCAATGGAGCACCTGGATCTCTCTTTTTCTGAGGGAGGTGGTGTAGGGTAACAGAACTAGCCTGCTCGAAGAGTACCACCTTCCTCGGAATAGATTTTCTCAACTTATGCTTTTGTGTACATAAATCCTTTAAAAATCTCACGTAAGTCGGTATATGCTTGATAGCATCAAGGAGCAGGATATTGATCTCAACATTCTCGAAAATATTCAGAAGCTCCTCATTGCTATCAACAGACTTCTTTGATCCGATCAAGGCTTCAGAAAAAGGAACATGAGTCAGATCTTTGGAATCAGGTTCCTGAGCCTTGATTTCTTCTCCAGAATTCTCATTTCTCTTCTCAGGTTCTCAGGATTCGGTAAATCAAATCAATGTGGTTATAGATCTTGAGTTTCTTTACCACTCCTCAAGGTAACAAAATTTGCGGATGCATATGAGTTTGGGTCTTGGGGAGGGTTAGGAAAGATTGAAGGGGCTTGATTAGCCATGAATTGTTGATGTGTAGAAGAAGAAGAGGAAGGACCCTGCTCAACCACCTGAGCATGTGCGTGTGGGTCCTTTTGATTTCCGTACCCATGGGCTTGGTTGCCTGGATTCATGATATTTCGTGGGTTGGGTACGGGTTGGGATGGTAGAGATCTGGGTTGACAAGAGTTAGTTATGAGCCTGATTTGCAAGTTGTCCAGCGAGGTTTTCATTTGCTGCATGAGCTGGAGCATGGATCCTTGCATCTCTACCATTTGTTGGTTCAAATCAGCCTGCCCTACGGGTTGACGAGCATTCTAAGTTGGATGATTGACTTGATTTGGGGGCAACTGAGTATACACATCACCCTGACCCATTGGTCATTGTGGAGCATAGTTGCTGGGTCAAAATTGGGCCTGTTGCCCCGGGTTTTTCCAGGAGAAGTTACGGTGGTTTCTCCAACCTGGATTATAAGCATTAGAGTAGGGGTTGGATCTAACGTTCTCCTATACAGCATAGACATCCTCATAGGGTGAGGATGGAGAGAAAGAAAGGGAAGGATCAGAAAAATTGGGATCAAAGGCCTCAGTTTAGAACCTGTGGGTTTTTGAATAATGCTGACTCGTAGGTTGAGCCGCATCGAGTTGATTCATGAACTCCCGTCCAGAAGGAGCTTGCGACTAATGGAATCCCAAATTCTGGGATTGAGTGGATCAAGAGTTGTTCATTGAATTTCCAGCCATCCACTCTTCCATTCTCTTAGCAACCAAGCCCACCTGATTAAGTTTGTTACAAATCAATTCCATATCAAATGAATGGGAGTCATGGACTTCATTAACATTTGATCTGGGTTGCTGGGACCAGTTAAAAGTATCCATGGAGTCATGATTGATTGAATTCTCGCTCATTTCCTCAAACAAATTATGCACGCTATCTGCGTCTTTGTTGAGGAAATTGTCTCCGCAAGAAGCGTTCACGTGATTTCTGAGTTGCTCAGTCAACTCGTGGTAGAAGATCTGCACGAGTTGCCATTTCGGTACCTCGTGGTGTGGACACCTTCACAATAGGTCCTAGAATCGCTCCCAGGCCACATGAAACTGCTCCCCTAGCTGCTGGGTAAAGGTAGTGATTGCCTGTCTCAAAGCATTGGTACGTCCGACAGGGAAGAATTTCTTCTGAAAGGCTGATTTAAACTCATTCCAAGTTGCAATTGGTCTTCCTATAGTCCTGTACCAATGAGCGACTTTATCCCTAAGAGAGTAGGGGAAGAGCCTTATGATCATTTGCTCCTCATTCATGTTTCGTGCCTTGGTGGTTTGGACCAAAGTGGTCAAGTCCTCCAAGTGTTGAAACGGGTCTTCAGAGCTAAGCCCATGGTAATGTTTGACCTGGCTTAACACCTGGGTCTTGATTTCTATGTCTCTGGCTGGGATCTGGATGCCGGGACGTTCCCCATAATTTGAAGGATCATAAAAATCCTTCAAGGGTTGAGCGCCCTGCATTCTCTAGAACCATTCTTGCATTCTCTCCATTTGTTCCAGCTGCCTTCGGAATTCCTCTTGTGGATCCCGGGGCAGAGGAGGCTGTTGATCGGCCATGTGATCAATTTGACCAAAATCCAATTTACGCCTTCTAGAATACTCTAGTGGTCCTTCCAATCGAAGATTCAATGACCGTCTTCTCAGCATAAACTAAGAAAAGGTCGGAAGGATTGGGGATAAGGGTCCTACAGCACAACAAAACAAGCCTGTCCTTAAGTGGGATAGCCTAAGGATCTACAGACTCCCAAAACCTGCCTTAAGATTATAAATGATTTACTCTACTTGTGTTTGCTCAATCCAACCAGTTAGAAGGAGGGACTAGGGAGAAGGTTCTTCCTTCGGCTTACGCCTCCGGTTCCTAGTGTACTCCCCAGCCGCGGTCGTTTGACGCTACTCCCCTAGCTAGACATCAGATTAATCAGTACAACTAGGTTAATCGTGACCAATCTCAGACTAGGCCCCGAAGAGCGAATCAATCCTTAAGGCCAACGTCTACTCGATTTTATTGAGGCTTGGGAATGTAGTGCTTATGGAATGTGATGGGCCCTTAAAATGGGTTGTGCCCTTAATGATTGATTATGTGTAAGTGCGTGCACAACCAGGGTTTTCAAGCAAGATTATTTGTGATGCGTAGATTTTAATGTTCAAATCTTGCTTAAGTAGCTTTTAGGGTTTAGAATTAGGTTGATTTCAATCAAGTTTGAGGCACAAGGTTTTCAAGCACGGGTGAAGATTGCTTTCCTTTAAAACCAAAAATAAAGTGGAGTGCCTGGTATTAACCTAGATTGAAAACCCTAAGAAGAAGCTACTTGATGAGTTGATTTTAGGTTGAGTGGTGAGGCTCAAACAACTCAAACAATTGGCCACAACTGCACCACTAGGTTAGGCACACAGAAATGGTTAACCTAGAATGATTTCTACTCTTTTATGTGTTGATTTGTGTGTACCAGTTCCACAGATCAGAATCTGGTTGAGTAGAAGCAAATCAAGTAGGTTAAGTACCTTGAATGTGGGTGTATGTTGAAAATTACCTCACAAAATTATCTTTTTATTTTTTTTTATATAAGTGAGGGTGAAATGAGTGTGAGTGGAAATCCAAACAACCAAACTAATCCTAGGATTTATGCAAACACCTAGGTTAATTGGAATTTGAATTTAATGTGACAAATGAAATTTATGGAGGAGGAAGAATGGGAAGCACTTACAGTCATCTTCAATTGCACTTTACTCCAGTCTGCTGCTTGATGATTCCCTGATGGAGGTCTCTGCAAAACAATAGATACAAGAGAAAGCAAGCTAGAGGACAATAAAGTGCGTGAAATGCGAAAAGAAGATCGAAAATCGTTGCCTCCCTGGAAACGATGCCAAAATGTTGAAACGGTGAAGTACTACACTATCGAATTTGGTTTTGAAAACATATCGTTGTAGTTTGAATAGCGAAGAACTCGGGTTCAATAAATAAAATTTATATCGGAATAGAAATCCCAGGTCGAACTCAGGGAGGCTACGTCGATCCAAATTCGCAATTATATTTTTTTGTGTTTTTGTTAAAAAGCAGAGTAATTACAATGAAATGAAGCACTATAAATAATCAGAGAAAGAGAGAGAGAGAAAACATCCACTTGATACTTCAAAATGTTTATATAACTAAGTAAGCGAGAAATTACATTAGAAAGCATGAAAACTATTACAACTAGAAAGCAGGAAAATGGAATGGGAGAGAGAAGTTATCCTCCTTGACGATCGCTTGGAGGACGAGCTGGATGAGACGACGCCTGGAAGACGAAGAATGGAGCAAGAAGAAGGAAATCGAGGTAGGAAGAATGGGAACGAGGCAGCATGTCATCGTCGTCGCGGGATCCACTTTCGAAATGGGGGCGAAAAATTGACTTTATCTCTTGAGGAGCATCCCGGGTGTGGGACAAGATTCTCTTCAGCTTTGGAGAGGGAGAGAAGAGAAGGAAGGGATTAGAAATTCATATGAAGGGGGTCTCGTTTTATAGTTGCAAGGAGTGAGGGCTTTTTGGTCATTACATTTTGAAAAACATTAATTCAGGACCTTTAGTGATGGATAAATCCGTCACTAAAGGCTTGAACGTGGCTTCCGTGGGGGAAGCTCCCACCCCCGCTCGCCTTCCGTGCCTCAAATGCGCGCTCCACGTCCTTCAAATCTTGGCCGTCCGATCTCTAAGATCTCTCCTTGTCGCGCCTCATCTGTGCGTGCCTTGCGCATGTGATCCTGTGTCATGCGGGGGCATCAGATAGCGCATGGGTGTTATTGGCTGCGCGGCGCTGTTGGATCTTGATCGTGCAGCTGATTGTGTCCGCGCACTGGCTCCAATTTGAGGCGTGCGGGGGCTCGAACCCACGCCTCCTCGTCTCGATAGGGCGCCCGACCAACGCACTACGGGCTCGTTTGTGTCGAGCACTCAACTCAAGCGTGCACGCCCCACAGCCATTGGACCTCGATCCAATGACGGAGAAGCGCTGGCCAGATGAGCTTAGGTGGGTGTGTGCGGCCGGTTGGGTGGCTGAGGTGGTGCCTCATGGCACCATCTTGGCCGTCCATCTTCTAAGTGATGTAGATGGTACCACGGGTATCGGATTGGTTCAATTTTCGTGCCATTAGGCTGCGATCGTTAATTCAAACCCATCCGTGCGATCGGATTTGTCGTCTGAAGTGTGGATTAACACCGTCTTGGCCCTTGATCTTCTAGGGTTCCTCGGCTCTATTCGTGCTACGGATATCCGATTAGGGCGATCTTAGAGTCGTTGAACTCCAATCGTCACCGTGATCAGATCCGTATGGTTGGATTTTCGATTTGAGGCCCCAATAAAAAGTCATCCTGTCCCTAACCATAAAAAGGAGACAATTAACCTACATTTTATTCAGTCTAATCTAAATGCGAGATGATGCATGTTATGCATTATTTATAGTATGTAATGAAATTTTATGCTTAAGAACATGCATAAATAGACATTTTATGTAATATAAACATGTTTACATCAGTTGACATTTTAGTTGGGTCGTCATGATGAGGTGGCCATGGTCAGGAGGAGAGATTTTAGCAGGCGGATCTGCATTTTTTTTGTTTGAAAGTAAACCACCCAGAAAGAGAGAGAAGCCAATTCTACTCTTGTAGTCGATACAACCAAACTACGAGAGTGGGGGCAAATGATGAGGAAAGAAATTGCCCTCACAAAATATACCCAAGTAGCTTGTGATCAAACCAATGGAGGCCGCTTGGACTCAATCTGCATGGGATTGTGAAGTGGATCAGGCTCACTGAGTGGTTACATGATCAACTCCATTACTTTCCATTATTCTCCACAACTCCCCATTATTCTCCATAACTCTCAGTTACTTTTGCGGTTACCACCCATCATTTGTACTCTATAAATTGGTCCTCCACCTGCATAGGAGGAGACACATCCAAGGCGGGCAACCCAATGGGCCTACAACTCACTATTTCTTGTGTCATACTACCATAGTGGATATTGAAATTTAGATCCCTTCCGTAGATGTACACTCATCAAAGGCAATTAGGGTTAGCCAAGTTATGGTGAATATTGAAACAACCTCGAATACCAAAAGTCTTATCAAAATGAAAAATAAACAAGAGCAATTTTTTTTCTCACCTTCACTAACTACTTAGCTATCTTCCACCATAGTCTTAGCCTACTCATACCCTCCCTCCACACAACACCCCCTCCCCCCCCCCCCCCCCCCCCCCACACACACACACTCGACCATTAACTCTTAACCACCCACTTCCTCTTTGGATAAGTCATTTTGTATTCATCTTGAATACCATGTCATGAGTCCTTGTAGGGATATAATTAGAGGAACAATGCCTCTAAACTTTGTGTGCTTAGAGAGAGAGAGAGAGAGAGAGAGAGAGAGCAAGAGTCAAAAGGTTGTGCTTGTAAGATCTCTTTTCTAGTAGTTGTAAAAGGTAACCAGCCATGGTTAATTGGCACCCCGTTGCTTGCATTGTTGCATGTTTATTTATCATGATTCATGTGCTCCCTCTTCCCAACAACTGGTATAAAAGTAATGTTGATGATGAGAGTTTAGTGACAATGCGAAGGATATGTTAATTACAGAACAGTTAGTTGGTAGTGACCACATTAATAGGAGAAAATTGTAGAGATTATCTTGTTATTTTTCAAATTACATAGAAGTCTTAAAATAGACTAATTCGAAGGGCAATTAGTTCCATCTTGATCTAATGGTTGAGATTGATTACATCAAATTTGAAGCCACCACAAGTATATTAAAGCAATCCAAGGCTTTATATTAGAGTTTCGACATTCTTTGGACAAAGGGAGTGTCTTGGATTGGGCTGATTCAACTCAAAATTTTCAATCATGTGTGTTGGTATTCGTTTCACCATTTTCAAGGTGATTGATGGAGATCTAGTTACAAATTAAATTAAACATTTGAAGGCATCAAGAGCAAGGCATATAAATATGATGATGAGTTCCATCTTGAATTGCACCGTAGCTTTTCAATAAGAAGAATGACTTCACCTTGTCAAGGTAAAGAATACCTCACTCATGAAGGACTTGTGAAAGCAATTTATAAGAAAGAGAAGTAGGTGAAGTTTAAAAACGAAGATTGGCAAGAAATGAAAGATCATATAAATAACACAGTACAACTATTCTTCGTGGGAAACACCTAAGGGGGTTTCTAGGTTGGATGATCTAACAAATATCTGGAAAAGTTTAGAATAGATGCAAGTGCAAATCTTTGACATATAGGTTGCTGATGAATAAGGGCCTTTTATGGTTTGAGGATGGTCGTGGGGGTGAGATTAGAGGTGCACTTAGATTGCAAAACCATGACAAACATGGTTACCCTTAAATAAGAGTTCAACAAGAGAGAGTGGGAGAGAAAGAAAGAGTCATCTATCAAGGAGGAGGACAAGGGATTACTATTATTGAGTTCATTTCCATCTTCCTTCTATCACATAGTGATAGGACCACTATTGAGGAGTTAATCATGCTTGATGAGATAGTTCCATTGTTGGAGTAATGACGTGAGGATGTAGTTGAATCTTTATTTTAGGAAGGTTGGGCACTAGAGGACAAGCAAAGAAGTGCATTTTAAGTCGTACGAATCCATGTTTCTACTATGGTAAGGAGGGTCTTATAGTATCCAACCATTCAATATATAAGGAAGATGAAAAGTTAAAGAAAGAGATGGAGAAAGCTAAAGAGAGAAAAAAGTTCAATGCTAGTTTTGGCAAAGTTGACTCTGTGTCTATTGTCTTGTTTGATGGAGACATGGCACCTTGCTTATTTTAAGAAGTATAACTTGAAGGGTAGGACAAGCAAAGAAGGGCATTCTAAGACATACGGATCCATGTTTCTACTATGGTAAGGAGGGTCTTATAGGATCCAACTATTTAATATTTGAGGAAGATGAGAAGTTCAAAGAAAGAGATGGAGAAAGCCATAGAGAAGAAAAAAGTCCAATGCTAGTTTAGACAAAGTTGACTCGGTGTCTACTTCTCATTTGATGGAGACATAGCACCCTACTTATTTGAAGAGAAGTCAGGATGGTTGATAGACTTGACAAATATAGATAAAGGAGTATTTCAACAAATATCAAGCATGCAATGAGGGATGGCTAGGTTGGTTGATAAAGAGGTGTACAATGTCAAATAAGTAGGATTAGTGTGATTTCAAATGTTTAATGGAATGGGACAATGTGAACTATGAAAGATGTCAAACATGTGCCTACTACAAAGAAGAATCTAATTTCACTAGGAATAATGGAGTTCAAGGGGTGTTGAATCTCTCTTGAATTAGGAATTGTCAAAGTAGACAACTATGCATACTGATGTATAGAAGGGCATCAAATAAGGTGTATAGGCTTAAGGGAGAGTTGTGACAAACTATGGAGCTCTAGTTATTTCCAAGGTGAATGGTACAAGAAGAAAGAAGTAGATAAATGGCATCTTTAATTATTGTAAGTTAGTAATGTTCAATTTAAAAGATGGTGACAACACTTTCTCTGATCATGAGAGACAGACGATGAGCGAAGCCCTAAGTGATAGGGGGCTCGAATCAACAAAAATCGCAATCAGACGCACAGAAAGATGCACAAGAGATTGGTGACCTAGTTTCACCCGAAAGGGTGTACGTTTGAGGGGAGGGTGATGCTCCCAAAGTTCCACTATTGTTGTTGGTGATACAAGTTCTCTTGTTCTCTCTATATAGTTGCGTGAAGAAAGCCCCTGAGGGTCTTTCTTCTTTATTCGTGCAAAGTTTTAAATCCAAAGGTGCTTTTTGCCCCTCATCATATGCTCTTTCTCTAGCTAGCAGATGCTGTTAAGAGAGTAGATAATGTATAAAACTTCGCATGTGGATAGTGCCCCCAAATGATATCCTAGCTGTCTTCCAACAGGGATGGGCATTTCTCATGAGGCATATGTTTTAATTTCAGGCGAGTAGGGTGCCATTATTAATCTGGTGTATGACCACTGAGATTTGTAGGGAGCGTAGACATGTCCGCTTAAGTTCCTGTCGGCCTTAAGAGGTCAACATTTAATGAAGGGAATGTAGGAATGTTCGCTTGAGTTCCTGGCGGCCTTAAGAGGTTAACATTTAATGAAGGTAACTGATAAGGGGTAAAAAGCACCCTCAGACTCAAAACTCCGCATGAAGCCCGAAAAAGAATCCGGCTACCTAGATATGGAGTAAACAGGCAGATTCGACTTTGCCTGACCCACTTATGCTCAGGTGGATTTGGATCCACCTTCATCTAGGCGGATCTGGTCAAGCTTGACCCACTAGAGGACCCAGTTTGACTGAAGTCAGAGAGGCGGTGGTAATGCCCACGACGCCCATGTCGATGGTAACGATTGCATTACCGATGCTATTAATAGCCTACAACGGACGTGCCCTAACAACAAACATGCCTTGAGAGACTAAAATTACCATTGAAGAAGATCTTATGTCACTAAGATACTTCCTGTATTAGCAATATGGAAGGGAGACCTTTCGGGGCTCTCTTTACGCTATCCAAAAGAGAGAAACTAAGAGAAATTGTACTATTGCTATTTTCTAGTAGATATTCAGGAGCATTACCCTCCCCCAGACGTACAACCCTTGCGGTGGAATTGGGTCACCAATTTTCTCTTCTTTCTTGCGATTGCTTGCTTGTGATTTGTTGAGTTTGATCCTCCGATTACTTTGGAGTTTCGATCCATCAGCGCTGTCTATGGGAACGATTATCATTCGATAATGTTTTCTTACTTTGAATCTTTTTGATGGCCCCTACAACTCGCAACTCCTCTCGCACTAATATTGGAAAGGCACCAGCACATGTGGAATCAAGTGTCTCAGTGTACAAGGGACTCCCTCAGCACATCGGTCCCAATAAAGAGAAGTTGGCTCAACCTGTTTGGTTGCTTGAGGTCCTTAGGCAGGATCCCCTCCTCAAGATGCAAGTGAGGGAGGAGGAGTATGAGGCCAGGCTGGCGGCTCTGAAGGTGGAGCATCAATCCATCATCGGAAAACTCCACGAGATCAAACAGGTCAAGGAGTTCGGCAAGATCTAGCCAGAGGAGCCCCAACATTTGAGCCCCGAAGACGAGCAACTGAAGTGGTATTGCATGGTGGAAGAGGAGAATGCCTGTCTGTGCGAACAACTTGAAAGAATAAAATGCGAGCTTTGTATCTAGAAAGGGGAAGTTCCTCCCAGCCCACCAAAAGCTCCATGCCCGCCCTCGTCGGGGGAGTAGTCAGGGGCTCACCCTTTGTCCACTAGTGGCGGAGGCTTTATACCAGAGATCGTCTGCCAAGTCACTCGGGTGATGAGGGGCATACGCCCACGTGCGTATGTCACCACCTGCCCATTTACTGAGTAGGTGAAGATGGCCCCCCTTCCAGAAAAATTCAAGCAGCCTGTCATGGCTCAATACGACGGGACGCAGACCCCAACAGTTTCGTTGGAGGTTATCACGAGATGATGTCGGTGCATTGTTGCCCAGACGGAGTACTCTGTCGAGTATTTCCATCGCATTTGTTCGGCATGGCCCATGAGTGATTTAATGAACTGCCAGCTGGACATATCACTTGCTTCCAAGAGCTGGCAGATAAGTTCTGCTAGTATTTTGCCAGGTAATAAAGGGTTAGAGCCAACCTGGAAAGGCTGTTGGAAGTTAGACGTGGAAGAATAAGTCCATCCAATCCTACCTGAACTGGTTCAAGCTCTAGTACTTCAAATGCAAGAGGCCTCACGATGCCATATCCATCCAGTACTTCAAGTCGGGTCTCCTGATCCAGAGGTTCCGATATGACATCGATGATTTCCCGCCTAGAGACATGGCGGAGTTATGGGATAGGGCTACAAGATTTGCGAACCAGAAGGATTCCTTCCACTCCTGTAGCCACTTGGCGAAAGGATTCGGTGACGATGCCAGTCTCATGGAGCAAAGGAGGATCTTAGGAGAAGCCACCCCTGTATTCATCCATGAGGTAGCCGCTTCAACAAACGGAAGGCTACCTTCCATGATCAAAGGAGCGAGCAGCCCACCAAGGGCCGAAACAATGGGCCTCGCCAACCTAGGCAAGAGTTCTTTGAAGAGTACACTCCCTTGGCCATGAACTAGGCGGATGTGTTGGCGGAGGTTTGGTCCATAGATAAGGACCTGTTGTCCTCGCCTAAACCCATGAAGAAGAAGGTTGACTCTAGGTCCTACTGCAAGTATCATAGGGCTCGGGGTCATGCCACTGAAGACCGCCGGGATCTCCTCGACCAGATTGAGTTCCATATTTGGCATGGAAACTTGGCCCATTTCATCAAGTGAAATGAGGGCCAAGATAGGGGGAGGAGACCCATGGAGGGCTCGGAGGATTACCACAAAGAAAAGCTCCAATAGCTTTAAGGGGTCAACATGGTCTTCATCATAGACTAGGGGCCAGATAGGTCCATGGCCCATTAGATCGAGTAGGCAGTGTCACCCTGCCTCTCCTCTGCAAAGTACCATCGCCAAGTCTTGGCGGCGATGCTAGCGTTCCCTAGAACGCTTACCTCTCGCTGCTTGAACCCATGGGCGTAGAGGTCGGGATAATCTTCGAGGTCAACGCTGTCCCAAGCCAGTAAGCCACTCCTGCTGGGCAGATGGTCCTTTGTGCTTTCCCCACTCTTCAGTGAGGTGAGAGGAGTACAGTCAAATAGGTAGCCTCCAGGCTGTTTGCCTCTCTGCCTAATCCGGTAGAACACACGGACCTGCTTCTAGTGACACTCTTGCTGGAGGGGCAGTTACTGCCTAGGCTCTTAGTGGATGAAGGCAGCACTATAGACATTCTGTTTTCAAAGACGCTACAGAAGTTGGGCTTGAAAGAGGAGCACCTCTCCCCATCGACTCACCTGGTTGTGGGGTTTGGCAATCATAAAGTGATGCCAAAAGGAGACATTAGCTTTCCCTTATCCGTCTATGATGGGGACAGGCACCTAAATAGGGAAGCCACATTCAAAGTAGCTGGGTTGATGGCGGCATTCAATGGCATCATTGGCCACCCGACAACCCATGCCTTCCACTTGATCCCTTCTTCATATTTCCAATTCGCGCTTTTCCAATCTCCTTGCTGGGTGAGAATAGTGCATGGGGATCAAACGACCGGGCGCGAGCTCCTGAGGATTGAACTAGAATGATCCATGGAGCCAAGGCCCCCTAAGCCAAAGAAATGGCGGAAGAAAAGAAACCAAGTCCAGGCTATCCAGCAGGAACTAAATTTGGCTGATCTGCCAGCGACTTCAGAACTCCGGCTAGGCTCTTTAGCCATGGCAATACAACTTTACCTTGACGGCGTTACCAAGCTCGTCCAGGTCGGAGTGGACCTTAATCCCTCCAAAGTTCAGGAGTTGTTACTGATAAATGCCAGCTTATCATCATTCTTATGCCCAAAAATGGATCTATCTCTTAGGGTTTTAATTCTGCAAATGGGTTTTCGGGATGCATTTAGGCATTTACCTAGGTTAGACATGCATTGCATTTTAGTTGTATTTTTGATGTGTTTATTTGAGTGTTAGGATTAGGAAAAATGTCAGATCCCACATGCCTTGGCATTCAGGAAGGTAGAAGATGAAGAAGAAGCTCATTTCAACTAGATCCCAGCTTATTCTAGCTGGATCAACTTATCTTTAGCTCCATTCAGCTCATCATAACTGAATGGTAGCTTTAGCTAGTTCACATCAGCCCCATTCAGCTCACCTTAGCTGGATGGCAGATCAAACTAGCTTAAGACAGTTGATCCCAGCTCCATTCCTGCTCCTCCAGCTCAAAACAATTCATTAAAAGCTCAACTTGACTAGGACTAGCTACTGCCATCAACTAGCTAGACCGAATCACCTAAAGATGACCTCAACTAGCTTAGGCTAGCTCAAGTCCAGCTCCCAGAGACTTAACTTATCTCAATTTGGTTGAGCTGAGCTACTTGATCTAAGCTAGCTCTCCAACTAGCTTGGTAATCTTTGGGAAGACCAAACCTAGCTCACCTCAGCTCATTTTAATAGAAGCCAGCTCATCCTAGCTTAGCAACTAGCAAAGAACTAGCAAGCTAAGCCAGCTAAGGCAGCTCTTTGCAGTTCTCTTCAGCAACCACTAGCTCCAGTGTAGCTCAAGGCAGCTCATTCCAGCTCCTCTCCTCTAAACCCTATGCCTTCTTTTCCACTCATCTATTAGCTAAGCTAGCTTAGCTTAGCTAGTCCACCTTCATGGCACCAAAACCTACTACCCTACTACCTAAGCTCCACCAAAAAGGCCACCTACTCCTACTTCATTTTGGTACTAACTTTCTCTTCCATCACCACCCTACATCCAGCATCCAAATCCATCTCCAACCTTCATTTTCTCCCTCCAAAATCAACACCTTCTAGAAGGTATTTTTGGAGGGAAAACCAAGGCATCTCTTCATTTCCCTCCTATTTTTCCCTCAAAAAATATCCAAACACCCCTTCATTTCCCTCCAAAAAAACCATAACCACCCCACTTCCCATCCTATATATACCCCACCTAACTACCACATTAACATCATCTTCTTCCTTTGTATATTCCACCATTACACCACTTACACCTAAGGCCAAGGAAGAAGAAGAGAAGAAGATCAAGGGGGCAACCTACCCGTCCCCTTGGTGCCTTCTTCCTCATTCTTCTTCTCCCTTGTGCCACACCAAGGAGGAAGCCTTCATTTTGGGGGACGACCAGGCAAGAGGAGCAAAGAGGAGTTTTTTTCAACTGTGGGAGCAGCCGCGGTTGGAGTAAGGGTTTCTTGAACCTTCTACTGGCGGAAACCTCTCTTCTTCTATCTTCCATTTTATCTTTTGTATTACCTAGTAGTTTGTTGTGTTGCAAGAAGCATTCATCTACATGTACTTCACTTTCTAGCAATACAAGTTCATATTTGCCTTCCAAGTTCATGTTTCAATTTTAGTGTGTTTTTCTTGCTTTTGAGTAGCTTAGTGTACCACACCCCTTTTCTCCTAATTACCCTAGGTGCACTTGCCTAGGGTGTGCTTAGAGGAGAAGGCTTCAGTATTGTCACTTAGGGTTAGTTGATAGGTGTAGTATAATTATCATCTCATATTTCGTTGCCCAATTGTTTTGAAAATTATAAAAACAAAAATCAAAATCACAAAAAAGAAAGCGCGGATTTGAGAGGAGAGAGAAAGAACCAACTTTGTGACTAACAAATTGGCTTCTTTGGATGACCCTAGATACTCCACTATTTAGGTTTTATAAATTCAAGAGTTGATCGATTCTATGCATACAAGGCCACTATTTCACATCATTAACAAACCACGTATGTCCTGCAATAGTTACTCCTACTCAGGACCAATGTGGACCTCTTTGCTTGGTCTGCCAATGAGCTACCGGGAGTGGACCCATCCTTAATCCAGCACCATCTCAATATTTAGGCGGGGACCCATGCAATCAAACAGGCATGCTGGCACAAGTCAAACAAGCAATGGCAAGTGACTGAGGCTAAAGTCTAGAAGCTTCTTGAAGCTGGTTTTATTGAAAAATCCTTGTACCCAACCTGGCTCTCAAATGTGATGATGGTGAAGAAAGCCAATGGCAAATGGCGCATGTGCGTGGACTTCACCCACCTCAATGAAGCCTGCTCAAAAGATGATTTTTCCTTACCAAGGGTGGATGCTCTAGTGGACTCCTGCAGCGGACAATCTCACATGTCCTTCCTAGACGCTTACAGCGGGTATTGATCGCGAAAATTCATGATTTGTAAAAAGTGGGTTTTGAGTCATTATAACACGCTAATTCGCAATCGCTTTTAAAATTTATAAGCCTAGATAGTGGTGATATCTAGGGTCATCCAAGGAGGTGGAATGCACTTTTTTAAAAATCTTGCTTGACAGAAAGGAAATCAACTTTCTTTTTAGATTTTTAAATATAAGATTTTTTTTGGATTTTTTAAATAACGGGCGATTACGTAAATGTATACGGGAAAATGATCGCACCAATTGCTAATAGTAATACCGAAGTGACAAAAATGGCCTCTCTATAAGCTCACCCTAGGTGTGTGGAGACCTAGGGTAATTAGAGAGAGGGAGTGAAAAGTGCTGGAAACAACAATTAGCAAAAAGACGCAACAAGAATTTAAAAGAGGCAACTTTACTTGAGAAAATTGGTTTACAAAAGGACAAGTAGAGGAATGCTTCTACTCTAACAAATGAAAATAAAAGAAAACAAAAATCCTCCTGTGATGATGTTGGTGAAGAAGAGAGAGAGGCTCCTTGCTCCAAGCTCAGTTGCTCTTAGGCTTGAAAAGTTCTCCTCGTTCCTTGAAAAGCTCCTCCAAATTGGTGTCTTCCATGGCAAGCCCTAGGGGGGTGTGCCCTTGCTCCTCCAAGGGTGGAATATCTCCACCTACAAGACTCCTCCTAGGGTGGCGTGCACCAACCTCACCTCCTCCTAAGGTCTTCCTTGCTTGGCTGCTCCTCTGGCTGGTGGGGGCATAAGAGAGAAGGGAAGAGGGGAAGGCACCAAGGGGACAGAGTGTCCCCTTAATCTTCTTCTTTCCTTCTTCTCTTGGCTGTGGATATGGTGGGATGAAGGTGGAAAATATGAAGCCAAAGGATGATGGTATGGTGGTGATATATATAGGAAAGGACGGGGGTTGTAGGTGGCGATTGGGATGGATGGTTAGGATAGGTTTTTAGGGTAGTTAGTTGATCCTAGGGATACTATAGGTTGGCGCCAACTCAAAGGTGGTGATTACCATCCTTGATGCCTCTTGACTTGGCACCAAAAAGGGGGTTCTAGAAGGGGCTTGGTTGGCTCCACTTAATGGAGGGTGGAGATGGTTTAGGTAATGAAGTGTAGGGTCATGATATGGTGGTGTTTTGGTGCCAAACAAAGGGCTTCTAGAAGGGTATTTTGGT
Source organism: Thalassia testudinum (assembly GCA_037157565.1). Taxonomy (NCBI): domain Eukaryota; kingdom Viridiplantae; phylum Streptophyta; class Magnoliopsida; order Alismatales; family Hydrocharitaceae; genus Thalassia; species Thalassia testudinum. Next base: position 84,423,308 of record JAZHRO010000024.1, read on the forward strand.
GCCAAAACAAGGTGGCTCTTGGTGGTGGTTGAGAGGCCAAGAGGTGTTTAATGTTGGTGCAAAAAGTAGGAGCTAGGGTGGACTAGGCTTAGGTCTACTTAGTGGAGCTTAGGTAGATGGGTTTTAGGGTTAGTTATAGGTGGTGGACAGCCATTGGGAGCTAAGATGTAGCTAAGCTAGGCTAGCTAAGCTAGCTTAGATAGTTCTTGAGTAGAGGAGGAGGTAGGATGGAGCTAGGTTTTAGGGAAGAGGAGTTGAGGAAGGAATGTTTGGAGCTGAACTGGAGCTGGTAGCTACTGAAGGGAATTGCAGGGAGCTACTTTAGCTGGCTTAGCTTGCTAGTTCTTTGCTAGCTGCTAAGCCAAGCTAAAGTGAGCTGGCTTCTGCTGAAATGTGCTGAGGTGAGTTGGGTCTAATTTTCCTGGGGAGGACCTAGTTAGCTGGAGTAGCTAAGATAGCTTAGCTCAACTAGGTTGAGCTAAGTAGAGTCCCCGAGAGCTAGACTTGAGCTGGCCTGAGCTATATGAAGGCATCTTCAGCTGACTTGAGTTGAGTGGAGCTAGAAGTACTTGGACCTGAGCTGAGGTGAACTCCTATCAACATAGTTGAGCTAGCTAGAGCTCCCAGTGAACTGATTGGAGCTAAGGTGAGCTAGACTCAACTAAGTTGAGCAGGGTATGAGCTAACTTGAGCTAGTGTGAGCTAAGATGACTGCTCTGGGCTACCATTCAGCTAAGGTGAGCCGAATGGAGCTAACCCTAACCCAAGTGAAATGGTATCCAATTAGGATGAGCTAGATTTGGTTGAATCCCAGCTGGAATGAGCTTCCTCTTCACCAATTGCCTTCTTGAGTGCTAGGGTTTTAGGGATCTGATTATCTATTCATCCCTAACACTTAAATAAATTTGTCAAAAACACAACAAAATATGCAATGCATGCCTAACCTAATTGATGCCTAAATGCAACCCAAAACCCATTTGCAGAGTTAAAATCCTAAGAGCTAGGTTTGTTTTAGGGCAGAAGAATAATAATAAACTAGAGTTTATCAAGTATCACCAAATCAACCTTGCTCCAACTGACAGACCTCATGCCTCGTTCATAACAGATAGGGGTTTGTTTTAGTATAGAGTCATGCCTTTTGGCTTGAAAAATGCTGGAGTAACTTACCAGTGTCTTATAAATATGATTTTTTCTAATATAATAGGAAAATGATTTTAAGTGTATATAGATGATATGTTAGTGAAGGGATCGAACTTCCCTCAACACTTCCGCTTGAACCCCAAGAAATGTGTATTTGGGGTCTTAGCTGGGAAATTCCTAGGGTTCTTGGTCTCCAACAAAGGGATCGAAGACAACCTCGACAAGATCCAGGCGATCATGGACTTGCAATCGCCAAGTACTCTAAAAGGAATGCAGTCATTAGTCGACAAAATTGCTTCTTTAGGTCGATTCTTGTCTCGATCTTTTGACAAATGCCTTCTCTTCTTCGAGTGTATCAAAAAGGGCAAGGGCTATACTGCTGCCCACTGGACCTCTCATTGCTAGAAGATTTTAGAGGAAGTCAAGGAAGCACTTCGAAGTCCCCCTATCCTGACAGCTCCTAAGCCTGGGGAGGCTCTTTCCTTGTACCTAGTGGCATCCATGTCCTCGTTAGTGTCATGTTAGTCGGCGAATGAGAAGGAGCACAACAACTAGTATATTTTATTAGTAAAACCTATTAAGGAGCAAAAGCTAAGTATATGGTTATTGAAAAGCTTAGGCTAACCTTGGTCACAGCCGCTAGAAAGCTACTCCCATACTTCCAAGCCCACACAATTGTGGTTCTGTCAGGCTACCCCCTACGGTGAATGCTACACAAGCCCATGGGGTCAGCACCATAGATCAAATGGGCTATGGAACTGGTGGAATTTGACGTCCAATACCAATCGAGGAGATCTATCAAGGGACAAGTCTGTTGGTGCTAGCACACCACGATCATTTGTTTTGATGATAACAAAACACGTGTTATTTAACATTTGCAATTTGAGTCCTAGATTTCAGGTCAATTGCAAATGTAGACGTGCTTAAACGGAACTCGAGCTCGCATCCAGGACGGATTGGAGGAGCTTGACGGAAAATAGAGGAGGTTCGCGTGGAGCGACAGATTGAAGATAGAAGACAAGAAGAATATGATAGATTCTTTTTTTATCATTTCATGTATCTCTTGTCTTTATTTTCTTGCTCTTTTAATTTCCTTAGAATATTATGTTAAAGAGCCTCAAAGAACCCTAAAAGTAGTCCTAAAAACACCTGTACAACCCTAGGATACTTAGGTTTTCTGTAGAATACTTAGAAAACCAATATAGGGTTCAAACAGCACTTCCAGACGTCTAATTCCCAAATCAGACGTCTGATAAAGTATTTTTAAGACGTCTGACTGTTGTTTCAGACGTCTGATAACTGTTAGGCTGGACATAGCTAGTTCTGTCTGATGAAATCAGACGTCCATACCTTAGACCAGACGTCTTAGAAGATGTCTGATGGATTTGCCAGATGTCCAATTAGTGGACCGTTGGCTGGCTTAGCAGACACTCAAGAATATGACCGTTAGAGCCTTATCAGACGTCCTTAGGCCTTTCCAGACGTCTGATAATTGACCGTTTTGCCTCGGCTGACCCAAAATCTCTTCTCAGAGATTTTCTAGCCGTTGCAACGTTTGGAAATCAATTCCCACAGTAAAAGTAGGTTTCCAGACGTCCATACATAGTGCCAGACGTCCTGTATGTCGTCTGATGGACTTGCACAAAAACCCTGTTTAGATCTGATTCAAGTCAGGAGGAAACCCGCATAGAATCAGACGTCTGACCTTGATATCAGACGTCTTAAAGTGGCCTTCTAGACGTCTGATGCCAGAATTAGACGTCTGATGACCCTATCAAATGTAATCATTATCCTAATTTCGGCCTGATTCTCTTGGGCTTTGTTCCCAACGGCTATAGAACCTTTCTTAAGCCTTCCAAAGCCTTCCTAAGGCCTCTATAAATAGAGGGGAGCCTTTGACACAAGATACACACCAAGAGACACACTTAGAGACACTTGGATACACTTAGCTACACACTTTCACACTCTTTTGTGTCCAAAAAAGATCTTGCTCTCCAAGCTTAAGCTCCATTCCCTTGAGAGCATCAAGTCTTCGCGCACCCGCTCTCCCGTCGTTGTTCACGAGAGCGACATTGCGCCGTTGCGTGGCTCACGCACCCGCGTCATCGTCGACGCACTCCTTGCAAAGGGGAGTTTCCTAATTCCTATAGAAGCTTAGGTTTATTACTTTGTTGGCTCTATAGGACCTGTTGTTTTATTTTATCTTTGTCTTTTGGTTGGGTATTCGCTTTGCGAATTCCCGTCTCCTTCGTGGGACAAAATCCTTCTCGTGAAGAGAAGGGGTTGAGGAGCGCTACCCTCGTACTTGTAGCGTGGTTGTACTGAGGTTGAATCACCCTCGTTTTAAGTGATTCAGTTTAGTGGATCTTGATCAACTTGGTTGATCGAAAAATCCTAACTCGAGAGGGTTAGGTGGTGGTTTTCACCCGGTTTGGGTTTCCACCTAAAAATTACTTGTGTACTTGTGCGATTGTTTGTTTATTCTGTGATATTGTTTTATTTCCGCATTTTATTACGTCACCCCCTCTTCGAAGGGAGAACTTTCAATTGGTATCAGAGCAGGTCTCGCGAAATCGGCGTTACAAACCGGCGAGGATCTAGATCATGGAGGGAAGCATAGCCGCAATCAGAATCTCCGAGGGGCAGTCCACCATCCGACCACCCTACTTTGACGGGAACAACTACAGCTATTGGAAGTTGAGGATGAAGACGTGGCTCCAAGCCACTGAATTCGAGGTATGGGGATGTTGCGAAACCCCATACGAGATCTCGAAGCGACCCCAAGGAGGCTACTCGCAGGTGCAGATTCTAGAGCTCTCACTCAACGCAAAGGCAATGAATGCCTTGTATTGCGCATTGAGTCCAAAAGAATTCGAACGAATCCAAGAGTGCACCACCGCCCACGAGATATGGAGGAGGTTGCAAGGCACTCATGAGGAGACGAGCTCGGAAGAAGATCTCGGGGAGAAGGAAACCACGTGCCTTGGTTTCATGGCAATTGAAGAAAGTAACAGCGACAGCGAAAGCGGAAGCGACGACAGCGACAATGAGGTAAATTTCGATTTACAAGAAGCTTTTAATGAACTATTTGAGATTAGTAAATAACTTAAAATAGAAAACAAAAGTATTAAAAAGAATCTTAGTTTTCTTAAAAATGAAAATGATAGGTTTGAAAAACAACTTAAGGACATAGAAGCTAGTCCTAGAATTGATAACCTATTATTAGAAAATCAAGACCTCATCAATGAAAATAATAAATTGATTGAGGAAAATGTTAGTCTAAAAATAAAAATTTCTGATTTAAAGACTAAGTTGAATACTATAAAAAAAGAAATTGCATGTCTTAGGGAAAACTCTAACAAATTAATCAATAAAGTAGATAATTTTTATAGCCCTAGGATTGAGAAAGGATCTCCATCAAGGAGACCCGCTAACAGATCCGGATCCAAGCCCACTTGGATACCGAAAAAAGAATTAGAATCTTGTTTTGTAGGGTTCAGGGATAATTACAACATAAAGGACTGGACCTACAAGCTCAAGTCTGGTCAACTCGAGTTGGGAGAACCAAGGAGTAGACCAAGGAGGAGAACAAGAAGACCGACGAGACGGCGAACAAGCAACGGACCCGCCGCACGTCGACCACCAGATTGGAGACCGGTGCCAATGCCTGGGCCTCCAAGCTACGGATGGGAGCCCCATCCGATGTGGCATCCACCACCACCATTCGGGCCATTTTATTGGCCATGGTAGGTGAGGTAAAACCCTTTACCCTATCTTTTTATCAGTAGCATTTAGATAGGGGGAGTTAAAAAAAAAAATTTTATGAGCTAATTGTCAATTTTTAAGGGGGAGAAATAAGGTAGCTAAATTTCCTTTAGTAAGGGGGAGAAAAATAATAGCTATCTTGTTGTTACAAAAAGGGGAGAATATTACCTTTGTTAAAATAAATTCATAGAAGAGCATGTTTTAAGGGGGAGTTATAAGAAATTTAAAATCAATCAAACCTTTTTTGATAATGTCAAAAAGGGGGAGGATTTTATGCATTATTATTTACGGTTTTGTCATCATAAAAAAGGGGGAGATTGTTGGTGCTAGCACACCACGATCATTTGTTTTGATGATAACAAAACACGTGTTATTTAACATTTGCAATTTGAGTCCTAGATTTCAGGTCAATTGCAAATGTAGACGTGCTTAAACGGAACTCGAGCTCGCATCCAGGACGGATTGGAGGAGCTTGACGAAAAATAGAGGAGGTTCGCGTGGAGCGACAGATTGAAGATAGAAGACAAGAAGAATAGGATAGATTCTTTTTTTATCCTTTCATGTATCTCTTATCTTTATTTTCTTGCTCTTTTAATTTCCTTAGAATATTATGTTAAAGAGCCTCAAAGAACCCTAAAAGTAGTCCTAGGAACACCTGTACAACCCTAGGATACTTAGGTTTTCTGTAGAATACTTAGAAAACCAATATAGGGTTCAAACAGTACTTCCAGACGTCTAATTCCCAAATCATACGTCTGATAAAGTATTTTTAAGACGTCTGATTGTTGTTTCAGACGTCTGATAACTGTTAGGCTGGACATAGCTAGTTCTGTCTGATGAAATCAGACGTCCATACCTTAGACCAGACGTATTAGAAGACGTCTGATGGATTTGCCAGACGTCCAATTAGTGGACCGTTGGCTGGCTTAGCAGACACTCAAGAATATGACCGTTAGAGCCTTATCAAACGTCCTTAGGCCTTTCCAGACGTCTGATAATTGACCGTTTTGCCTCGGCTGACCCAAAATCTCTTCTCAGAGATTTTCTAGCCGTTGCAACGTTTGGAAATCAATTTCCACAGTAAAAGTAGGTTTCCAGACGTCCATACATAGTGCCAGACGTCCTGTATGTCGTCTGATGGACTTGCACAAAAACCCTGTTTAGATCTGATTCAAGTCAGGAGGAAACCCGCATAGAATCAGACGTCTGACCTTGATATCAGACGTCTTAAAGTGGCCTTCCAGACGTCTGATGCCAGAATTAGACGTCTGATGACCCTATCAAATGCAATCATTGTCCTGATTTCGGCCTGATTCTCTTGGGCTTTGTTCCCAACGGCTATAGAACCTTTCTTAAGCCTTCCAAAGCCTTCCTAAGGCCTCTATAAATAGAGGGGAGCCTTTGACACAAGATACACACCAAGAGACACACTTAGAGACACTTGGATACAGTTAGCTACACACTTTCACACTCTTTTGTGTCCAAAAAAGATCTTGCTCTCCAAGCTTAAGCTCCATTCCCTTGAGAGCATCAAGTCTTCGCGCACCCGCTCTCCCGTCGTTGTTCACGAGAGCGACATTGCGCCGTTGCGTGGCTCACGCACCCGCGTCATCGTCGACGCACTCCTTGCAAAGGGGAGTTTCCTAATTCCTATAGAAGCTTAGGTTTATTACTTTGTTGGCTCTATAGGACCTGTTGTTTTATTTTATCTTTGTCTTTTGGTTGGGTATTCGCTTTGCGAATTCCCGTCTCCTTCGTGGGACAAAATCCTTCTCGTGAAGAGAAGGGGTTGAGGAACGCTACCCTCGTACTTGTAGCGTGGTTGTACTGAGGTTGAATCACCCTCGTTTTAAGTGATTCGATTTAGTGGATCTTGATTAACTTGGTTGATCGGAAAATCCTAACTCGAGAGGGTTAGGTGGTGGTTTTCACCCGATTTGGGTTTCCACCTAAAAATTACTTGTGTACTTGTGCGATTGTTTGTTTATTCTGTGATATTATTTTATTTCCGCATTTTATTATGTCACCCCCTCTTCGAAGGGAGAACTTTCAAAGTCTTGGTGGACTTTGTAATGGAGTTTACAGACCTAGATACCTCCCTCACTCTACCATGGGAACTGTATGTTGACGGTTCGTCCATGACGTCTGAGTCTGGGGCCAGCATAGCCTTGACTGACCCAAACGGCGTTACTTATAAGTACACCATTAAACTAGTCTTCTATGCATCCAACAACCAGGTAGAGTACGAGACCATGTTAGTAGATATCCGGGTGGCCAAGTCAAGGGGCGTCTCCTCGTTGGAAGTCTACATAGATTCCTAGTTGGTCGTTAATCAAATCAGAGGAAAATACCAAGCTCGGGTTCCAAACATAATTCTATATGCTAACAAGGTCAAGGAGGAGCTGCCAGACTTCCAGACCATCTCGATCAGGCGAGTACCCCATGCCAACAACCCCCTGGTGGATGTGTTGGCCCGATTAGTTGCAACAATCCTGCTTAAGTAAGAAGATATTTGTCTCCAGAACTTGAAGGAGCCAACTGTACTTGCTCCCAAGATGTTCATGATAGAGCAATCCACTTCATGGATGACACCTATCATCACCTACTTGAACTTTGGCGAGCTACCCCCAAGGAAACCTTGGCCCAAGGCATTCCTCCTGAAGGCCTCTAGGTATACCTTAATAAAGGGGTAACTGTACAAGCGGGGGTATTGATGAGAGCCTCATCATGAGCTATAACTAGCTCATTTTGACCCAATAAAGAAGATAAAAGCTCCTACAAAACCTAGAAGAAGGCCTAAATGAAGGAATAAGTGCTCTGAGAAGAAAACATGAAATAAAGGTTAAAACTGTAATTTTACCATTGCAGTACATAAATGGGATTTCTCAGAGGCAAAACATAGGTCAAAAGGTCTAAATAAGATAAAAAGTGGGTTGAGTCAATCAGAAATGGGTTCATGTGCAATTTAGGAATTAAATGACATTTGGTAACCCTAAAATAGACCTGCTTAAATTAACAAGGTTCTGGTCAGAATAAAAATCAAGTAAACCCTCTAAAAATCATGGAAAAATATCCTCTAGGGTTTAGAACACTTGATTTGGCCTTTGTAACCCAGTTTGACCTAGATTAGGGTCCTAGCTCATCAATTGACCTAATTTGGGTTTTTACGAAAAATGTCCATTCAAACGTGGTCAAACCTAAAATGCAACTTCACCATTAGATTCCTTAGGTCTAAATTAGGTTTTTACCAAAATTTGGACCTAAGGGGAGGTCATCTTGACCTACTTTGCAATTTAGTACACCCAAATCACAATTTGGTACCTATCTTTTGAAAATCATTGCAGAGAGCCCCCTAATTTCCTCGCCACCTTTGCAATCAAGTCCTTCCGCCATTGTTGGGGCAGAATCCTACTCCGGTGAGGATTAGAGAGGGAATACTCTCTTATTTCTCAGAGATCCCCTCCCAGAAATGGAAGGGAGATTCTCTGAGGAATTCCCTTCCATCTGAGGCCTATCACGATCTCTGATTTGATCCCAATCGCTCGTGCGAAAGCACGAGGGATTTGGGTATCCACCCACTTTCCTTCTCCGATGAATCGTCGGAGATGATTGCACGCCCTCCACGCACTAGAAAGTTCGGCCAGCACCTATAAAAGAATCCCCAAACCTGGCCGCTCAATTTCAGACTTGTCTTGGCGGAGATTCCCCCAAATTTTCCTCTCTTCCATCTCCAGCCAAGGAACCCGCAAGCTCCGGCGACCTCTTCATCTTCTTCTCGTCGCTTTGCTGCCATACCAGCAGCAGAGTCCACTTCGCCTCTTCCTCCCGCGTCGCGCCGTACCAAGCGCGCGTTCCCCTGACCTCGTCCTCGTCGCCGCTCCCTTCCTCAGGGTTCTTCTTCTCCGACGACGGCAGCTACGAGCCGTCCACCCCGCTGCCTCTCTCCCTTCCAGAACACTCCAGATATATTACCCTTCTTCCCCTCCCTCTGTTCCCCCTTACATTTCATTTAATTACCCCTCGACCACGCCTGACCACCGCCATCTTCCATCCCTCCGGCCGACCTCCGGCGAATTGCTCCTGTCGCTCCACACTTCCGCACGACTCGCCGACCGACTCAGAGGCTCCGCCTCACCTCACCGAACAACCTCCGCCCATCCACCATCCCTCTATGCCTCCTCAACGCACCCCTGAACACACCCACACCTCCGGTCACAGGACGACCTAGGCACACACGCCTAGGCCATCCCACGACCTGCTGCACCGTGCACCACCTTCGCCGTGCCATGGTGAAGGTCCCCAGCTAATCTGATTAAGCCGAGAGGCTTGTTTTGTGTTTGACAGTATTCAAGCCCCTGCCGCCATTGACAGTGACGCGGAGTAGCTCCAGGCTTCAAGACGTCCAGACTTCAGGTGCAGCGGACTCGGGCAAGCAGTGCGAAGTTATCTGGTCTAGCAAGGAACGCAACGAAATCCGCAGCCTTGGCAATCGAAGAAGGTCTTCTGCGGGAGCGCGTGAGAGCAGGGTAGGACTAATAGTCCCACATCGGCAAAATACGAAGCGCAGGTATGATTTAAATTGATTTTGTGTTATTGTCTCTTCGCCTCCGAATGCACAGGGGTGAGGTCCCTCACCTCACTCACGCTTGCCTCGTCCGCGGTTTCACCTCGCGGATCTGGTGGGCTCCGACCCGACCCTATCTGAGCACACCTCACGCATCACCCACACGCCGGTGCGCCTGGTTCCGGGTGCGAAATCCGACCCGATTACCCGCGGCTCTGGGAGGGCGTCCTTTGAGCGAATTGCAGAGAGAGAGAGAGAGACGTGCGGGTAGAGGGACAGGGTAGGTTTTGCTTCCCCGTTGTGCAGGTAGGTCGGGCGGTGAAGAAAAGAAACTTAGCCAAAGAAGAAAAAGAAGAAGCAGCAGAAGAAGAGACTGAGCGAGGCAGAGAAGAGAAGTAAGGAGGAAGACTTGCAGAGAAAGCAAAAGTCAGAGAAGGCCAAGACAGAATCAAAACAGGAAGAAGAATAGTTACATTTAAGACGTCTGATATAGAAATCAGATGTCCAATCCTGTTGTTTTAGCAATTCTTTTTCTCAATTGCCTTTCATTTAAAAGTTGTATTCTTTAGTCTTTAAAAGTACTTAGATTGCTCCCTGTGTTCGACCTCGGATACTCCGATTTTCGAGTAATAAAATTCTCTATTTGTTTGAACGCTTTGTCGGCTATATTACAACTTGTTATCTTTTAAAACCCGATTAAGCGCAGAAAACATTTTGGCGCTGTTGTCGGGGAGCAGTGGGCACTTTTAAAGCTTTTGATTACAACTTTTTGATCCAATATTTGACCTAACTCCTCTCTTTTGTTGTGCTTATTACAGGGATTGCAAAAAGGAAAGAAGAGCAGCTGCACAACAGACACTCCAAGGAACAGGTAATTTCCATAAGCCCTCTCTCTTAAGTCCCTCAAAATTTGAAAAGAAAAAAAAAAGAGAGAACAATCAACTTAGGGCTACCTGTTTCATATTTAGTAACTCATCAAGTTGCCTGATTTTCATTTCAACACATTTTTATCTGCTCATCCAACTAAGGTAACTAGGGCTAAAACTTTCTTGATTGAGCCTAGGTACTAAATTCTGAGGCAACTAAATTGGACCCACTAGAGTCAAGTTAAGAATTAAAAAGCTAGGGTTTTTAGAGACACATCTTATCTTAAACAAAGAAACAAATTTTTCCAAAAAGAGGTGTGCCTAAACCTTGTTTGAAAAGATCTATACAAGAGGAACCCTAAGCAAATCAGGCTTTTAATCCATTTGAACCCTAAAAGAAAGGACCTAAAAGCTCTCAAAGGAACAAGAGGTGAAGTTGATCCCTTGGGTCAACCAACCTTAAAATTAGGTCACTTTTTCACTCAAAATACCTAAAAGTTCAAGTGGAACATTAAGCACCTTGATCTTAAAGTAAAAAAGGTAGACTTAAGAGGTCAAGGTCCCCATTCTGGTCTACCTAGAACCGCAGTGACAAGAGAGGTCGGGTGGGGGAAACCCTGTAACTCGTGGGGACGCTCTACCGTGTAGGGGTCTTTGCGGGACTCTCCCTCTCTGGCTGCCCAGGTATTTCTCAAGTGGACGACCTTTCTGACTAAGGGGTCCATCCGCCCCGAACCTCTATAGTCACCCAACAATTTTTGGGTGTCTTGATTGGGTCCAGTACCTTCTAATCTCATCACATCCTTCGGTGCATGTTCGGTAGGAGGTCCTTAAGACCACCCTTAAGACCTCCTTTAGAAATTCACTCTCGTCAAGGCCAAGCTTTGACGCCCTTGTTTGTGCAGCAACCCCACCACATAAATCTTTCATCTGATTCAGACCCTGGTTCTCCTTCTTCTTCCATCATGGCACAACCCATTGAAGAGGAGAATAACCTTGAACACCAACTTCAACGCCTTAATGATCTCTTTCAGAACTTTGTAAACCCACCGCAGCGACCTATGATGCGAGATCACTATAATCCCGCTGTGGTGGTGATCAAACCTCTAGTACGAATCCCGATTGGAGGACCTGATTTTGAACTGAAGCCCAATATGATTCATGCTATATCGAAGTTTCATGGGCTTAACTCTGAGGATCCATTCCAACACATTAAACAACTCAAGCACCTGGCCCAGACCTTCGGGTCAGATCTACAAAATCGGGATATCCTACTCATGAAAATGTTTTCGTTCTCCCTCTTGGACAAGGCCACACACTGGTATCAAACTTAGACCCGTCTGATCAACACATGGGAGGAACTTCAGTCTGAATTTTTGAAAAAATTCTTCCCCGTTGGCCGAACGAATGCCTTGCGCCACCAGATCACTCATTTCATTCAACAACCGGGAGAACCTCTTCACGAAGCATGGGATCGATTCTTAGATCTCATGCGAAAGTGCCCCCATCACGGAGTTCCTAAGTGGGAACAAGTCCAGTCTTTTTACCAGGGACTCCATGAAGATATTCATTTATTCGTCAATGCAACGTGCGGAGGAAACATCATGGGTCAACATGAGGAAACGGTGTGGGAGATTCTCGAAAACATGTGCGATAACTCCATAAATAATGACTCCATGGGCTTATTCGACAGGACGAATGCCCGTGCATCGACGAATCTGAGAGGGACACATGAGATGCAGGACCTGTCCAATTCTGTCGACTTAGAACTGATGGCCAGTCGGTTGGACAAGGTTTCTATCATAGAAAAGAAGGTGGATGAGCTAACTCGGCATTTGCAGCAAGCCACCTCTGCGCAAAACTCTTTTGCACGACCACCTCTGGCAAGGGAAACTGTGCAAAACATCTATCACCAATCTGCCAAGGGGATGGACCCATATCCACCCCCGTCTCCCTCTCGGACCGGAGTGACCTTCGATCCATTCTACTCGAGTTGGGGGAACTCTGAACCCTCGTATTATGACTTTCATGAGGTTCCTCAGAACTGCGAGGACCTCAACGCCATCTAGAACGACCCATTCTCCAACACTTACAACCCTGGATGGAGAAATCATCCTAACTTTCAGTGGGCGGGAAATTCTCAAAGACCACCATATCAACCCCGTCCATAAGCCCCTCGTCCATATTAGCCGCCTCAGCCTCGGCCCAATCCCACCTACCAATTCGGGCAAAACCAGGATCAACTGACTCTTATCCTTCAAGCACTGGCTGACATTCAAAAGACGAATGCGGCAATGCAAAAACAGCACAAGGACGAGATCACAGAGGCTCGTAACCAACTGGCCCAGATGGCAAATTCCCGCCAACCTGGCACCCTTCCTTCGCAACCTCTGCCCAACCCAAATAACGTGCCGACCCAGAGGCGCGTTATGAATCCAAATTCAGGCCACGCACATTTGATTTATCAGGCCCCTGCTGCTCCATCACCAGACGGGATGGAAGCTTCGACATCTTATGCGGGATTTCAGCAGCAACCACCCCTCCTACCTAACCCAAACCAAAATCAGGTTGGATTGAACTCTGTAACAACACGTAGTGGTAAAACAACCCAAGAACCACATTATCCGAACCACTCCAAGCCTGATAATATCCAAGACCTTAGGATAGTCATCCAAGATACTACTATCCCAGATCAAGAACCTGGACCTATCCTAGAGGAACCAGCTAGGATCCCATTTCCTGAGGCCTTGACCAAAGGAAAAAGGATAACCAAACACGTGGCTCCCGAGGAGGATTTGGTCAAGCTCTTTGAACAGGTCCAGATAAACATCCCATTGATGGATGAAATTCACCACATACCGGCTTACGCAAGATTCTTGAAAGACCTATGTACACCTAAACGTAAGCCGCAAACCAAGGATAGGAATCCAATCGTACTGTCAGAGCAAGCCAGCTCTGTCATCTTGAGCAAACTCCCACCCAAGGCTAAAGACCCAGGAACTCCCTTGATTTCCTGCAAAATTGGTGAAACCCAATTTGATAGAGCCTTACTAGACCTAGTTGCCTCCATAAATTTAATACCTACATCCCTCCTCGACCACCTTGAAGAATCTGAACTTAAACCCACTGAGGTGACATTGCAGTTAGCCAATCGATCCATCAAGTCACCTAGAGGAATACTTAAGGATGTCATTGTTAGGGTAAGAGATTTCTATTTCCCAGTGGACTTCATAGTACTGGACATGGATGCATCGAAGAACCCAAGGGACACACCAATCATATTAGGGAGACCCTTTTTGGCCACTGCTAGGGCCAACATAAACTGCGAAGAGGGCCAGATAGAATTAAAATTTGGGAATCAAAACCTGAAGATTGACATTTTTAAGGCCCAACAAGGGATTAATTGCGGGTTATAGAGGAAATATGTGATATCAGAGCCGTGGTTGATGAATTGCATATAGATGACAACCTGGTTATCCCTGATCAACCACTAGAGAATCAAAACCCGCTAACAGAGGAGTGCGAACATGATCTAGACACACCTATGACTCCTACCATTGCTCCTGATACAAACCCCGAACCACCCGCTGCTGCTGACAATCTTGTCAGGGAACTCAAGCCCCTTCCCGAACATCTGAAGTACGTCTTTTTGGATTCGAATTAGACGTTTCTTATGATTATCAACTCTCGACTCACACCTGACTAGGAACTCCGTTTGATTTCTGTTCTCCAGCAACATCGTAGAGCCATTGGATGGACTCTCGATGATTTGACTGGCATAAGCCCTTCATACTGCACACATTGAATCTACACAGAAGAAGGCGCACGACCTTCAAGAGAAATGCAAAGATGCCTAAACTCTAACCTACAGGAGGTCGTGAAAAAGGAGATCATAAAGTAGTTAGATGCAGGGATCATCTACCCGATCTCCGACAGTCGTTGGGTGAGTCCAATACAAGTGGTGCCTAAAAAGGCAGGACTTACCATCATCACGACTGAAATCGGAGAAGTCATTCCTACCTGAATAGCTAACTCGTGGAGAGTCTGCATTGATTACGGAAGACTCAATTCCTCCACGAAGAAGGATCATTTCCCACTACCGTTTATTGATCAGATCCTCGAAAAACTAGCGGGAAATAGGTTCTTCTGCTTTCTTGACGGGTACTCCGGTTACAACCAGGTGGCAATCCATCCAGAGGACCAAGAAAAGACCACATTCACCTGCCCCTTCGGGACGTACGCGTTTCGAAGGATGCCATTCGGTCTCTGCAATGCACCTGCAACTTTTCAGCGGTGCATGCTTGCCATATTCTCAGATATGGTAGGTGACTATCTGGAAGTCTTCATGGATGACTTTTCAGTTTTTGGAGAATCATTTGACGATTGCCTCCAACACTTGGTCCAAATACTCAGGAGGTGCATCGAGGTGAATTTGGTTCTTTCCTGGGAAAAGAGCCATTTCATGGTGCCTGAGGGAATTGTCCTGGGACATTTAATCTCGGAGAAAGGCATCCAAGTGGATCGAGCTAAGGTCAACCTGATTTCCAAGCTCCCCATGCCTAGCTCAATTAAGGACATCCGATCTTTTTTGGGGCACGTCGGTTTCTACCGTCGATTTATCCCTGATTTCTCCAAAATCGCACGCCCCCTGACCAATCTTCTCTCAAAGGATGTGCCTTTCGAATTTCTAAGGAATGCACTCAAGCATTTGAGATCCTACATGACCAAGTCACCCAAGCCCCGATCCTACAGTCCCCTGATTGGTCTCAACCCTTTGAGATCATGTGCGATGCATCTGACTTCGCTGTAGGAGCGATTTTGGGACAGAAAATTGACGGGAAACCTGTGGTCATTTACTACGCCAGCAAAACACTGGATGAGGCTCAGCGTAACTATACGGTTACTGAGAAAGAGCTGCTGGCCGTAGTATTTTCCCTGGAAAAATTCATATCATATCTTCTGGGTTCCCGTGTTATCATATACTCGGATCACACAGATGTGAGGCATCTCCTTCCAAAGAAGGACGCGAAACCTCGATTAATCCGATGGATCTTGCTGTTGCAAGAATTTGACCTTGAGATTCGTGACAAGGCGGGAAAGCAAAATGTGGTAGCTGATCACTTGTCCAGCCTTCCTTCTGAAATAATTGACCCTTCCGGACCTATCACAGAACATTTTCCTGATGAGCACCTCCTGACTATCAGTATAAGTCTTCCATGGTTCACTGATATAGTTAATTACCTGGTATCACATCAGATTCTACCCGATTGGCCGAAGGCCAAGAAGGACAAATTGCATTCCGATGCCAAGTATTACCTATGGGAAGACCTGTATCTATTCTGCATTGGTGCTGATCAGATAATTTGACGGTGTGTCGCGGAAGTGGAAATCACAGACATACTCTCGTTTTGCCATGACCAGGCATGCGGTGGACATTTCTCAGGACATAAAACCACATCAAAAGTCCTCCAGTGTGGCTTTTACTAGCCCACAATTTTCAAGGATGCATATGATTACTGTAAGGCATGTTCCCATTGCCAGACTCTGGGCAACATGAGCCATCGAGACATGATGCCTCTACAGCCGATCTTGGTATGAGAAATTTTTGATATTTGGGGGATTGATTTCATGGGACCCTTCCCGATCTCGGATGGCTTCGAATACATCTTACTCGCAGTTGACTATGTTTCCAAGTGGATAGAAGCCATTCCGACTCGAACCAACAATCATAAAGTTGTTATAAAATTCATTCATCAAAATATTTTCTCAAGGTTCGGGATCCCATGTGCTATAATTTCCAACGGAGGGACCCATTTCACAAACGCTCAGTTCAGGTCACTGATGACCAAATATGGGGTGTCACACCGAATCTCTACTCCTTACCACCCCCAAACTAATGGTCTAGCTGAGCTATCTAACCGAGAGATCAAGAACCTTCAGGTTACTGTTCGACCTGATAGAAAAGATTGGTCTTCCCTGCTTCCGGAAGCATTGTGGGCCTATAGGACCGCTCACAAGACCCAATTAGGAATGTCTCCCTTCAGACTAGTGTACGGGAAGGCATGTCACCTCCCCGTCGAATTGGAGCATGAAGCCTATTGGGCAGTACGGAATTGTAATCTAGATCTTTCTAAGGCTGGAACCCACAGAAGACTTCAAATAAGCGAGATCGATGAATTACGCCACGACGCGTATGAGAACTCGCGAATTTACAAAGAATGGGTTAAAGCTTTTCACGACAAACACATTTCTAGAAAGGTCTTTCATCCTGGTCAAAAGGTTTTACTCTTTGATGCCCGACTCAAATTATTCCCAGGAAAGTTAAGATCTAAGTGGGTCGAACCTTACCTAGTCCGACAAATCTTTGGAAATGGAGCCATTGAAATCAGCCCACTCAGCCACGATTCCGAACCCTTTGTTGTGAACGGTCAGAGACTCAAACCGTTCATTGACATGACCGATATAGATTTGGTTGAGTCATCCTTTACCCTCCATTCCTCTTGAGCTCATTACGCCCAGCCGATGGCGTAAAACTCAGCGCTTAACGGGAGGCAACCCGTCTTTCTTTGAAAAATCCGAAACCTTTTCTGACATCTCTATGCGGAATTCATATTGCACTTTAGGGTTCATCCATTAGAACAGCCGACTTCACCTCAGGTATCCCTACTCGAGATTAGAAATCGTTTGCAACAAGTCACTTCGACCCATTCACTCACCACACACCTGTCCTAATGCATGAACTACGCTGAAATTGAACCCACCTAATTTACAATGGGGACATTGCAAATCTTAGGCATGGGGGGGTAAGAAAGTGCAAAATGCCAGGAAAATTCATATCAAGAAAGGGTTTCAATTAAAAAAAAAGAAAGACTTGATGGAGGGGAGGAACAATTCAGGGTCATACAAATGAGAAGAGGAAAAGAGTAAAATGACAAAAAGGTGCACAAAATGAAAATAAAAAGAAATGGTCATTAGTAAAAGATTAAGGGGGTTAACTGAAGTTCTAGACAAAATTAAGAAAAAGAAAAAAGTGCTAAGGAGATATAACAAGAGATTAGCGGGAATGCTGGTTTTAGGCCTCTTGGGCTAGACTCGTTAGCTTAAAAATTCATGTATTTGCTAAAATCTGGATAATCCTCAAGAGGTTGAGGAAAATGCGAAGCTTGAGTATTAGGTCTAAGGCTTAGGAAGTATTCGGCCTCGTTAACTGACCTCCGATTTGCTGGATTCGGTAACCTAAGCACCCCAAATTCACACACAGTCTGGTTCAGTGCACATAAACATCCAAATCACGCAAAAAGCGTTTAATATTCTGAAAAAGTCACTAGCTTAGGAGAGGCCAATCAACACAAGTTGATTTGGACGAGTTCCCAGCGCGGAGAGGCGGGAAATTCCCCTCGAAGATGCGTAACAACATATCATCTCCTCGGTGCTTGTCTCCTAGGATATTTAAAAATCCTACTGGGGGCATGTAAGCACTCTGCTGGTTCAGAAACCATGGGTGGCATTATCACGAAATGTCGATCGCCAGGATCTGAATTTAGCCACGGAACGCCATGGGCGGGATTATCTCGAAATCTCGAAAGCCAGTGTTCTGGGGGTTGCCATGGGCGGGATTATCTCGAAATCTTGAAAGCCAGGGACCCTTGAGGATTGATGATGGGGACGCGGAATCCGATATAGACCGTGTTGAGAAGCTAATCCGAAGCTAGAAATAAAAAGAAAAAAGAGAGAAAAGCTCTCCAAACAAATAAATCTTCTATCTCTCTCTTACAAAAATGCACTGCAAAACTGAACCTAGGCTAAAAATTTCTCAAGCATGGGTGCTTTAACCGCGGAGTCCAACAAACCCTAGGATAGTTTCTGTGGGCCTTAGAAACCTTTGCGGAGGACTGAGGCTAAAGCGGGTCAGGTTCGGATTTTGGTTGGTACTTGAGTACCTCTAGGCCTATTGTTGGCATTCCTACCTAATCACAAAAGAAAAGGATAATCACTTATCATGATTGTTGACAGACACTCAGGGTCTAGAACGGAAGTTAAAACCTTGAAATTTTGCTAAGGGACTAGCAAAAGCTAGGCATGGGGGTATGATGAGAGCCTCATCATGAGCCATAACTATCTCATTTTGACCCAATAAAGAAGATAAAAGCTCCTACATAACCTAGAAGAAGGCCTAAATGAAGGAATAAGTGCTCTGAGAAGAAAACATGAAATAAAGGTTAAAACTGTAATTTTACCATTGCAGTACATAAACGGGATTTATCAGAGGCAACACATAGGTCAAAAGGTCTAAATAAGATAAAAAGTGGGTTGAGTCAATCAGAAATGGGTTCATGTGCAATTTAGGAATTAAATGACATTTGGTAACCCTAAAATAGACCTTCTTAAATTAACAAGGTTCCGGTTAGAATAAAAATCAAGTAAATCCTCTAAAAATCATGTAAAAATATTCTCTAGGGTTTAGAACACTTGATTTGGCCTTTGGAACCCAGTTTGACCTAGATTAGGGTCCTCGCTCATCAATTGACCTAATTTAGGTTTTTATGCAAAATGTCCAGTCAAACGTGGTCAAACCTAAAATCCAACTTTACCATTGGATTCCTTAGGTCAAAATTAGGTTTTTACCAAAATTTGGACCTAAGGGGAGGTCATCTTGACCTACTTTGCAATTTAGTACACCCAAATCATAATTTGGTCCCTATCTTTTGAAAATCATTGCAGAGAGCCCCCTAATTTCCTCGCCACCTTTGCAGTCAAGTCCTTCCGCCATTGTTGGGGCAAAATCTTGCTCCGGTGAGGATTAGAGAGGGAATACTCTCTGATTCCTCAGAGATCCCCTCCCAGAAATGGAAGGGAGATTCTCTAAGGAATTCCCTTCCATCTGAGGCCTATCACGATCTCTGATTTGATCCCAATCTCTCGTGCGAATGCACGAGGGATTTGGGTATCCACCCACTTTCCTTCTCCGGCGAATCGTCGGAGATGATTGCACGCCCTCCATGCACTAGAAAGTTCGGCCAGCACCTATAAAAGAATCCCCAAACCTGGCCGCTCAATTTTAGACTTGTCTTGGTAGAGATTCCCCCAAAATTTCCTCTCTTCCTTCTTCGGCCAAGGAACCCGCAAGCTCCGGTGACCTCTTCCCCTCCTTCTCGTCGCTCTACTGCCATACCTGCAGCAGAGTCCACTTCGCCTCTTCCTCCCGCGTCGTGTCGTACCAAGCGCGCGTTCCCCTGACCTCGTCCTTGTCGCTGCTCCCTTCCTCAGGGTTCTTCTCCGACGACGGCAGCTACGAGCCGTCCACCCCGCTGCCTCTCTCCCTTCCAGAACACTCCAGATATATTACCCTTCTTCCCCTCTCTCTGTTCCCCCTTACATTTCATTTAATTACCCCTCGACCACACCTGACCACCGCCATCTTCCATCCCTCCGGCCGACCTCCGGCGAATTGCTCCCGTCGCTCCACACTTCCGCACGACTCGCCGACCGACTCAGAGGCTCCGCCTCACCTCACCGAACAACCTCCGCCCATCCACCATCCCTCTATGCCTCCTCAACGCACCCCTGAACACACCCACACCTCCGGTCACAGGACGACCTAGGCACACACGCCTAGGCCATCCCACGACCTGCTGCACCGTGCACCACCTTCGCCGTGCCATGCTGAAGGTCCCCAGCTGATCTGATTAAGCCGAGAGGCTTGTTTTGTGTTTGACAGTATTCAAGCCCCTGCCGCCATTGACAGTGACGCGGAGTAGCTCCAGGCTTCAGGACGTCCAGACTTCAGGTGCAGCGGACTCGGGCAAGCAGTGCGAAGTTATCTGGTCTAGCAAGGAACGCAACGAAATCCGCAGCCTTGGCAATCGAAGAAGGTCTTCTGCGGGAGCGCGTGAGAGCAGGGTAGGACTAATAGTCCCACATCGGCAAAATACGAAGCGCAGGTATGATTTAAATTGATTTTGTGTTATTGTCTCTTCGCCTCCGAATGCACAGGGGTGAGGTCCCTCACCTCACTCACGCTTGCCTCGTCCGCGGTTTCACCTCGCGGATCTGGTGGGCTCCGACCCGACCCTATCTGAGCACACCTCGTGCATCACCCACACGCCGGTGCGCCTGGTTCCGGGTGCGAAATCCTACCCGATTACCCGCGGCTCTGGGAGGGCGTCCTTTGAGCGAATTGCAGAGAGAGAGAGAGAGAGACGTGCGGGTAGAGGGACAGGGTAGGTTTTGCTTCCCCGTTGTGCAGGCAGGCCGGGCAGTGAAGAAAAGAAACTTAGCCAAAGAAGAAAAAGAAGAAGTAGCAGAAGAAGAGACTGAGCGAGGCAGAGAAGAGAAGTAAGGAGGAAGACTTGCAGAGAAAGCAAAAGTCAGAGAAGGCCAAGACAGAATCAAAACAGGAAGAAGAATAGTTACAGTTAAGACGTCTAATATAGAAATCAGATGTCCAATCCTGTTATTTTAGCAATTCTTTTTCTCAATTGCCTTTCATTTAAAAGTTGTATTCTTTAGTCTTTAAAAGTACTTAGATTGCTCCCTGTGTTCGACCTCGGATACTCCGATTTTCGAATAATAAAATTCTCTATTTGTTTGAACGCTTTGTCGGCTATATTACAACTTGTTATCTTTTAAAACCTGATTAGGCGCGGAAAACAGGTATTCCACCCTTTGTTGCGTTGCCTTACAAAGGAAGAGGTGTTGTAGGCCCTTCAAGAAGCCCATGGAGGTATATGCGAGAATCATGAAGGGTACAAGGCACTCTTGGCCCGGCTCTTCCAGGCGGGGTACTTTTAGCCCTAAATGAAGCAGCAATGCAAAGGTTTCATGCACAAGTGTGACAAGTGCCAACGGTTTGCTACCCTGTACAACTTGACGCTTGGGAAGTTAGTGCCTGTTATATCGCCCATCCCCTTTGCAAAATGGGGCATGGACTTCATTGGCCCTTTCTCGCCAGCCCTAACTCAGAAGCAGTTCATATTGGTGGTGGTCGATTATTTCTCCAATTGGGTCAAAATTGAGGCCATGGCCAGCCCAACAATTGATAGAGTAGTCTCGTTTGTCTGGAAGAACATCATAGCTTGGTATAGGGTACCTCAATACATTGTCACAGGCAATGGTACCTAGTTTTCCTACAAAAAGTTTGTAGAATTTTGCACCAGCTAGGACATCCGCCTATGCTTCACGTCTGTAGGACACCCTTACCAAACGGATAGGCGGAGGTAACCAACCGCACCATTATTTTAGCACTGAAATGCCGGTTGGATTCAGCCAAAGGAAGATGTGCGGATGAGCTACTGGACGTACTGTAGGGCTACAGGACTTGCCAAAGGACTTCCACAGGCTACACGCTATTCAGTCCTGTGTATGACATGGAAGCCCAGCTACCAATAGAGATATTCCTCCCCACCTATCAGACACAACTCTATGATCCTGCCACCAATGATGACCAAGTCCGCTTGGCCTTAGACCTCGTGGATGAGCTAAGGGACAAACCCTCAGAAGTGTTGCTTAAGCACAAGGAAGCGACAATAGTTGTCTACAATAGGTGGGTTTGCTAGCGGGCGTTCTTTGATGTAGACTTGGTCTTGTGGAAGAGCGAAGTCTCCATGCCAAGCAAATTAGGAGGAAAATTAGATGCCCCTTGGGAAGGACCTTATAAAATTGGTAAAGACAGTCTAGGTGACTTCTATGAATTACAGACCTTAGGCGGCAAGCAAATCCCTCGTACTAGGCTTGTGAGCAACTTACGTTTGTATCATGTATAAAGACAAACAAAGTCAATAAAGATAGAATTTTTTCATTCAAAATTTGTGTTGCTTGTTACATTTCCTAGAGGCCATTTCCATCACATGGCTCAAAAAAAAAAGTTGACAAAGGGAAGCACAAAACAACAGCAACACTATCTTTGATGACTCGATGATTTCTTTTCCATTCTTCAAAGATATTTGCTCTAGGCGTTGAAGGTGACAACGAGACAGGTTGACTAGTCGAACAGGCAGTTCCATAGCTCCTGACGGACCCAGGTTGTACGCCTCCTCTTCAGGAGCCAGGCTTCTTGGTTGATCTGTAGGCAGCTCTATGGGAGCCTTGTTTACAATATGATCATTAGCTTTCTGACGATCAAACTCAGACAAGAACTGGTCCATGGACCAGTTGCATAGCTCCTCCATTGAAATGTACTTTCCCTCAAGAAGAGACTACACTCCACCAGGGTGTGCTTCCTGATCTCCCTCGAGATCGCCTCTCGGTTCTCCTCCATCGACGGATCAGAGGTGAAGAATGCCATTACCATCTCTGGATCAAGCTCTGACTGTGTAATACGTTCTAGTTCTATCGCCTTCTTGCCTTTATCCTCCACGAGCTACTGGGGCTTGGTAAGGTTGGCTCTTAGGTTCTCCACAGCTGCCTCCGCCATCTCTTGACTTGCCGTCAGACTGGCAAGCTTGCCTATGGTCGTGCCCAGGTGAAGGTGCTCTTCTTGAAGAGCTGCCTCATACCCCTCCATGATTGCGGAGTGTTCAACTCTGATCACCTGCACCTCCTCCTTCAGTGAAAGAACGTTGGTGCAGGAGGCCTGCAAGCACTTGGACAAGTCTCGCAGAGCCACTACTTTAGTCTTGTGGGCCCTGACGAGACTTTCCTCCATCTTCCCACCAAGGTACATGGCCTTCCTCAAGCCTTGCCGAGCTTGGTTCAACTCCTCTTGCAGCCGGGCCACTTGACTGGTCACCTATTGCTGCAAACGGAGCTTACGGGTGGCTCCTCCGCTGCCTTCTTCGCCTCCTTTCGGGTGGCAGAGGACTCCTTGATTTGGCGAACGAAACTCCTTTGCTCTGCCTTGGCCGTTGCGACCCATTTGGCGGCCATGCTCAGCGATGTCTGATGAAGCATCATCGTGTGGGACAAAGGTAGTCCCAAGAGTCTCAACCTATCAAAGACCACAAATAGAGGTATGAGGCCAAAGTTTCTTGTAAAAGGTGAAATAAAAAGAAAGCAAGAGAAGCTTATCGTACGGAGGCAATAGAAGAACGCGTGGTTGAAATTTATACCTCCCAACTGCGAGGTAGCCCAATACAGAGCATCTTACAGGTGCTAGAGCACTCGCCTTTCCAAGTTGGGGGCACTGCTCGAAATGCCCACCTGAGTGGGTGCCACCCGGCTTGGTATGGGGCCTTCACGAGCCCCCTCCAGTATGGATCCCTTGATAGATCCATCTATCTGACCGATCATCCTAGGTCCTCCCCGGCCGAAAGGGTCCATCGGTACTCTTGCCTCCATTACGCTCCGCCTATAGTACGACTGCTCAAATATGCTACCACTCAGAAAACCACCGGTGATTGCCACCTCTTGCACCAGCTTGGCGAAGGCGCCGATAGAACCAAATGGGGCGGTAGAGACAATGGTACTCCCCATCTGTGCCACCTTTACTGGGGCCTCGGGTGGGGAGTTGCCTAGGACAATCGCTTTAGGCGGTCCAAGCCATCTAGAAGGGACAAATGGGTCCATTGGGGCATCCTCTTCCTCAGCCCCACTTGGACTCGGAGGAGCATACGCTGCTGGCTCTCCTAAAAGAAGATTGGCAGTGGACCCCCTCTTCAGGCTTCAAGGGGACTTCTCGCATCTTCTCTTCATGTCCCTCTTACTTCCTCTTCAATTCCTTCGAGTGGGAGGATTTACTCCCCTCTCCCTGCTCCACAGGCCTCTCCTCCCCATGCTGGGACCCATGGTGGAAGGAGCTGTTGCCTCTATGCTTGGGGGTCTCTAGTCGAGCGAACGGTCCAAAGGCTGCAACAAAAAAGCCAGGTGGTTAAGTAATGGGTAGAGGTAGTACTCATTCTAAAGCTATTACCTCCCCCCTACTTATATGGTGTGCGGTAGGACTCTGCGACCCATAATAGAGCCTCCCGAATGTCTTCCCGCTTAAGTTTCGAGTGGGCAATCAGCCCAAAATTTATTATTTTGTTTGTGTCTATCTACGCAGACGGGTCAAGCTCCTCGGATCCTATGAAGCGGGTCTTGCCAAGTATAAGGGACTTGAGGTCTTCAATATTGGAAATAAAGAAGAAATGGTGATCTTGCCCTTTCATACTATCGGGGAGATCAACTATCCGATTTTTAGTATGCTAGTTGTACAAGGTGTAGTTGCCTGACGGAAGCTTGCCCCTCTTCACTTTAAGGGGCATGAGCCCAAAAATTAGGCGGAACAAACTCGGACGAGAAACAATCTGGATATGAAAATAAAGGATGGTAAAGGCATTCAAAACTAGTCAACAGTTGAGGCTAAGTTGCGAGGGGCAAGACAGTAAAAAGAGAGAATAGAAATCAAAAAAGGGTTCAGGGGTACCCGTAGACCATGCTTTATGGCGTATCTACAAATGAGGAGCATATCCTTAGATCCATTTGAGCACAGGCGGGTCTGGGTTCCACAAGGTTGAAACGGAACTCCACCAAGTCCATACTCCTCCAGGAACGCCTAAATGGCGAATCGACTATGAAAATCAGAAGCAAAACTGTACAGTTCCTTCGTCTCAGGCTAGATATCGGACGAAGAAGCAGTCTTACCTTTTCCCGCAAGCCCAGACATGACTATGCCTTTGATTCACCTTTGAAAGGGGACGCTCCAACCAGGAGACCTTCTCATGGTTCGCCGAAGAAGAAGAGTCACATATTGGACTGCGAGATACTCCGCTACAGCAAGAGGGTAGGTGGGCCATTAATTATGCCCCACTCCCTATTTATTGTTGGTGCTAAAGCACCACGATCATTTGTTTTGATGATAACAAAACACGTGTTATTTAACATTTGCAATTTGAGTCCTAGATTTCAGGTCAATTGCAAATGTGGACGTGTTTAGACGGAGTTCGAGCTCGCATCCAGGACGGATTGGAGGAGCTTGACGGAAAACAGAGGAGGTTCGCGTGGAGCGACAGATTGAAGATGGAAGGAAATGAAGAATAGGATAGATTTCCTTCTTTTATACTTGTTGTATTTTTCGTTTCTTTTGTTGCTCTTTATTTCCTTAGATATTTTATGTTAAAGAGCCTCAAAGAACCCTAACAATAGTCCTAGGAACATCGGCACAACCCTAGGATACTTAGGTTTTCTGTAGAATACTTAGAAAACCAATATAGGGTTCAAACAACACTTCCAGACGTCTAATTCCAAAATCAGACGTCTGATAAAGTATTTTAAGACGTCTGACTGTTGTTTCAGACGTCTGATATCTGTTAGGCTGGGATAGCTAGTTCTGTCTGACGAAATCAGACGTCCAGACATTATACCAGACGTCTTATGAGACGTCTGATGGACTTGACAGACGTCCAGATAGTGGACCATTGGCTAGCTTAGCAGGCGCTCAAGATTATGACCGTTAGAGCCTTATCAGACGTCCTTAGGCCTTTCCAGACGTCTGATAAATGACCGTTTTGCCTCGGCTGACCCAAAATCTCTTCTCAGAGATTTTCTAGCCGTTGCAACGTTTGGAAATCAATTTCCACAGTAAAAGTAGGTTTCCAGACGTCCATACATAGTGCCAGACGTCCTATATGTCGTCTGATGGACTTGCGCAAAAACCCTGTTTAGATCTGATCCAAGTCAGGGAGAGACCCGCCCAAAATCAGACGTCTGACCTTTTAATTAGACGTCTTATAGTGAACTTCCAGACGTCTGATGCTAGAATTAGACGTCTGATAAGCCTGCCAGAACAATGATTGTTCCTGATTTCGGGCTGATTCACTTGGGCTTTGTTCCCAATGGCTATAGAACCTTTCTTAAGCCTTCCAAAGCCTTCCTAAGGCCTCTATAAATAGAGGGGAGCCTTTACACACCAACACACACCTAAGCAACATACTTTCCACTCTTTTGTGTCTCTCTTGCTCTCTAAGCTCAAGTTCTATATCTTGAGAGCTAAATTCAATTTGCGCACCCACTCTCCCGCCGTTGTCTACGAGAGCGACGTAGCGCCATCGCGTGGCACACGCACCGCGTCATCGTCGACGCACTCCTTGCAAAGGGGAGTTTCCTATTTCCTATAGAAGCTAGGTTTAATTATTTTGTTGGCTCTATAGGACTATTGTTTATTTTTATCTTTGTCTTTTGGTTGGGTATTCGCTTTGCGAATTCCCGTCTCCTTCGTGGGACAAAATCCTTCTCGTGGAGAGAAGGGGTTGAGGAACGCTACCCTCGTACTTGTAGCGTGGTTGTACTGAGGTTGAATCACCCTCGTTTAAAGTGATTCATTTAGTGGATTTTGATCAACTTGGTTGATCGGAAAATCCTAACTCGAGAGGGTTAGGTGGTGGTTTTCACCCGGTTTGGGTTTCCACCTAAAAATACCTGTGTACATTTTGTGATTGCTTATTTTTGTGAGATTGCTTTATATATTATTTCCGCAATTATTACGTCATCCCCTCTTCGTAGGGAAGAACCTACAATTGGTATCAGAGCAGGTTCTTGCGAGATCGGAGTAACACCCGGCAAGAGATCAAATGGAGGGAAGCACATCAGCGATCAAAATTTCCGAGGGGCAGTCCACAACCCGTCCGCCCTACTTTGATGGGAACAACTACAGCTACTGGAAGCTGAGGATGAAGACATGGCTCCAAGCCACTGAATTCGAGGTATGGGGATGTTGGAATTAGACGTCTGGAAGTGTTGTTTGAACCCTATATTGGTTTTCTAAGTATTCTACAGAAAACCTAAGTATCCTAGGGTTGTTCCGGTGTTCCTAGGACTACTGTTAGGGTTCTTTGAGGCTCTTTAACATAAAATATCTAAGGAAATAAAGAGCAACAAAAGAAACGAAAAATACAACAAGTATAAAAGAAGGAAATCTATCCTATTCTTCATTTCCTTCCATCTTCAATCTGTCGCTCCACGCGAACCTCCTCTGTTTTCCGTCAAGCTCCTCCAATCCGTCCTGGATGCGAGCTCGAACTCCGTCTAAACACGTCCACATTTGCAATTGACCTGAAATCTAGGACTCAAATTGCAAATGTTAAATAACACGTGTTTTGTTATCATCAAAACAAATGATCGTGGTGCTTTAGCACCAACAATCTCCCCCTTTTTGATGATGACAAAACCGTAAATAATAATGCATAAAAATTATAACCCCCCTTGTGAGTGGTTATCCCCTTGCAGGGCATGGATTTCGAAAAAAAGAAATCTTGCTGGATGCGGCGTGGATTTCAAAAAATCTGACCAAAACTTGAGAAAACCTTGGTCATCATTACGGGCATTAAACGCCCATCTGCGTGTATCTCATGCCATAGTAATAGCGGTAGCATCGCTGTTAGGTGCAATATTTGAGGCTCCTACTCCTTATCATGATGGTAATTAATGTCGGTCTTGTCATGCAACATGACAAAGATCAATTGCCGCAGTGATTGGCCATCACTCACGGAAGGTGGCTCATATGTCACATTTTCATTGGGAAGATGGCCTCTTAAGGTTTGCAGGAATTCAGGCGGATGCACCTACATTACCTTTCATATAACGCCACCTCTTAAGGCTGGCAGGAATTCAGGCGGAAACACCCACATTTCCTGTACATATGCTGGCCTCTTAAGGTCAGTAGGAACTCAGGAGGATGCACCTACGTTCCCTTTAATACAACACTACCTCTTAAGGCTGGTAGGAATCCAGGCTGAAACACCTACATTCCCTCTACATAATGCTGGCTTCTTAAGGCTGGTAGGAATTCAGGCGGACGCATCTACGTTCCCTTTACCTAATGATGACCTCTTAAGGCCAGTAGAAAGATAGTCGGAACACTCGCACATTCCCTTTGATTACTATATGCTAACCTCTTAAGGTAAATAAGAACCCAGGTGGGATACGCCCACGATCCATGCATATTTCGATAGTCATGCATCACATGACTAAAGACACCTTGGTCGCCTAAAGTTACATTTTTGCTTCATGACAAATGCTTGCCCCACTTGAATGAAAAAAGCCAGGAAATCATTTGGGGGCATCGTCTACTATGGAGTTTTAAGTGCTGTAACTACTTTCGTAGCAGCATTCGCTAGCTAGAGAGTGGAGGCATATGATAAGGGGCAAAAAGCACCCTTAGATGCAAAACTCTGCATGAAGCCCAAAAAAGGACCTGGCTACCCAAATACAGAGTAAACAAGTGGATCTGGCTTTGCTTGACCCACCTACACTTAGGCGGATCCAAATTCACCTTCATCTAGGTGAATCTGGACAAGCTCGACCAACCAAAGGACCTAGTTTGACTGAAGTCAGAGAGGCAGTGGCAATGCCCACAATGCCAATGTTGACGGTAACAATGGTGTTATCGATGCTATTAATAGCTTGACAATGAACATGCCTTGACAACGGACATGCCTTGAGAGTCCGAAAACACCATTGTAGAAGATCTTATGTCTCTAAGATACTTCCTATATTATCAATAGCTAATTTCTTCTGCCATTTGATTAACTTCTATTTTTTCCTTTTTCTAGCTTTTGGGTAGTTCATCCATTCGGATACCCCTAGGTAGTGACCTAGCGGTTCTTCTCATGGTGGGTCCCAGCGTGGGGAGGTAGGGGACAAGCCCTCGGAATGGGGTGAAGGGAGTGGATCTTCCCACCCCAAGGAGGGTAAAAGGAAGGAAGTGGTGGGCGGTGAAGAGGTGAGGGTCCCCCTTAAGCATCTAAGGAAGAAGTATGCTGCAACTCCTCTGACGGGAGAGTTGGCAACACCTGTTCCTTTGAGCTTGGGTACGGTTGAGACAGCAGATACCCTAGTAGATCTGCCTTGCTCGTCTACCCCGTCTGAACTAATTGTACTAGACGACTCCCCTCTTAAGGCCCCTGGCAAGGTGGCCAAGAGGAGTGCAGGTCTTCCTACCCCTTTGACTAGATCTTTGAGCGCCTTTGCAAAGGTGGCATAGGAGGCGGTGATGTCGGGAGGTTTTTTGGGTAACAACGCTTTCGATGGGCCGTACTGCAAGCATAGTTTGACAGGGGTGCAAGTGCTGGTGGATCCCTCTAGTTGGGGGGGGGGGTTTCGGGATGATAGTGCAGACTGTTGGGTCTGTGAGGGGATCCTAGTTGGAGGGGACCCATGAGGACCCTGTGCCCGGTTGGGGGACTTTGGCTCAGGCTGGCTCCTCTAGCAGTGCCCCGCACGTGGAAAGGTAGGTGCTCAGACATCTGCAGGATGCTTGTTGCGAGAAATATGCGGTTTGTTAATTATATGAAATAGTGTCGTTGAGCCGGGTAAATCTGCAATCAACTCTTAAATTTATAATACCTAGATAGTGAAGTATCTATGGTTGTCCAAGGAGGCCAAATTGTTAATCACATGAATGGTTCTCTCTGTCACCTCTCAAATCCACACTTTCTTTTTCTGATTTTGATTTTGCTATTTTTATATTTTTCAAAACAATCGGGTTGAGATATGCGAAGACGAAATTACGTTACAACCACACCTATTACTAAACCTAAGTGACAAGAATGGAGTTCTCTCTTCTAAGCTTACCGTAGGCAAGTGCGCCTAGGGTAATTAGAAGAGGAGAGTGTGTGTACTACAATAGCATAACATGAAAAACACAATAAGATAAGGACATGAACTTGGAAGGTAATTATGACTTGTATTACTAGCAAGGTCAATTACAAGTAGCGAAATGCTTCTAAAAGAAAAAGAGAAACTAAACTAGCTAATATAAGATAAAAGAAGATAAAGAAAAAGATGAATCCTATGTAGAAGTTTAGGAGAGTCGTTGCTCCAAGTGCAGTTGCCCTGCACTTGAAATGAGATCTCCTTCTCTTCCTTCTTCAAGTGGCCTTCCTTCAAGCTCTCCTCCAAGGTGGGTGTCAACCACCTTGTTTTTTTGAAACAGTAAGGAAAGTTATCATGCAACGATAGCAATCTGGGAGAGCATTTTATTGATCAAGATAAAGACAGGGTTACAAAATAGATCCCCATAGATGTATGAGAGACCAGCATACATTTACAATTTGCTCCACATATACTGGTCTCTCCTGAAACAAAAAATCATTTCTCACACTCCACACACACCACATAATAGCCACCATATGACAGGGCAATTTGTCATGCAATAAAAATTTTTTCCACATATCATCCCAAATGGGGAGCGGTTCCCTGCGAGCTCTTCTCCACACAGCATCAATGACCACGCACAAAGAAAAGATATGAGTGGAGCTATCAGTGGGAAAACCACATAATAGGCACGATTGTAAGGTAGCACCCATTATTCTATGTCTAAGATCACTTGTCATCAATCCATCTTTCCTACATAGCCATAGAAAAATCTGGACTTTAATTGGGATCTTTAATAGCCATAATTTTTTCCTTACCGCATCTGCCTCCATAGAATTGGAATGCCTCATGATCTTTTCATATGCTCTAGTGGGAGTGAAAATTCCATCCCACCTATATTTATCTTCAGTACCAGGCGATGGCCTAAAGGGCATCAGATCCTGCTCCAGGCGTGTCCTTTCCTCCCATGTTCTTGTGCCTTCTCTACGATAGTCGCCTCCATCAAGCCACCAAGCACCTTCCCCATCAGATCAAAACCTACATACCGGGTCCCCTTTATTCATGTCAGCCGCATAAGCTCTTTGGTAGACTTCCTTCAGTTGTCCCAACGACAATCACTCCTCCTGCAGAACTTGAAGGAACGTCCATCACCTAAGATAGGTTGAAACATCTGCAGTTGTTCTTTATGGCTTGAATCACTAATTTCCAGAAGGGGGACAGTTTAAGTGGTTGGAGCTTGTTCAGAGAGCTATGCGAGCTGCCATGGTTCTCTTTAATATGAGCAACCCAATTCTTATTCTCATCATTAAGCAATTTGATGGCCCACTTAAGCAACAAGGAATCATTGAACTCTTTAAGAGATTGTATTCCCATACCACCCTATTCCTTTGGCATACATAGACTATCCCACTTCAAGGGTTGTAAAAATTTACCTTCATGAGTTGCTCCCTTCCAGAAGAACTGCTTCCGCATCACATCAATGCATTTCCAGATGGACTTGGGTGCTTTAAACATAGAAAAAAAGAATACAAGGATGGAAGTTATCACCGAATTTAGGAGAATAAGTCTGCCTCCTTTGGACAGATGTCTGCTGCTCCACCCTTGTAACTTGACAGAGATTTTATCAAATAGAGCATTCCAGTCACTCTTCTTTAATTTAGTACATTTCAATGGTAGACCCAAATATCTAATCGGGAGAGTAATAAGGGGAGTACCTAACATGGAGGAGATGGCTGTTTGTTCGCCACCAGTTAGACCAAAACACACCAACGAAGATTTATCACCATTCAATTTCAAGCTAGATATTTCCCCAAATATCTCTACCATATGGAGCAATGCTTGTGCTTCTTGTTCATTCCCCTCTACAAAAAAAACTATATCGTCAGCATATTGCAAGACAGGAGCCAGGGCACTCCTGTTGGAGATGGAATCTCCTCTGATGATACCGGCCTCCAACAATCTGCAAGCATACCTCGCCAAAGTGTACACCGCAAGGTTAAATACAAGTGGTGCAAGTGGGCATCCCTGTCTAACACCACATTATGGTTGGATCCACATCCCACAAGGCCTACCATTAATCAAGGGTGAGAAAGAAGCGGTGGTGATGCATCTTTTCATCCATTGTAGCCATATAGGTGGAAACCCCCTTCTCTTGAATACTTCCCATAGGTACTACCACGACACCGAATTGTATGCCTTCCAGAAGTCTACCTTCCAAAGGAAAGCTTTACACTTTCTCCTGTGCCAACCCATCACCATCTCCTGTGTCATAATGAAGGATTTTTGCAATGATCTGTTGGGGAGGAAAGCGGACTGCACTGGGAGTATGTGGTCATGTAGAACCTTCCTTAATCTGTTCGCCAGAACTTTACTCACCAAGTATATGGAATTAGACAATGTGATTGGTCTAAAATTCGAGAAGCTATCTACACCTGGCTTGTTTGGGAGTAAAAAAAGGTATGATCTTTTTATTTTATCAAAGCCATAATTGCCCATTTGAAATTCCCCAACTATCTCCATCACCTCCCCTTTTAGTACGACCAAAACTCTTTGTAGAGGAAGACTTGTATGCCATCTGGACCCGGTGATCCTTCATTATTCAAATCATTAAGAGCTTCCAACACTTCTTTTTTAAAGATGGGAGTCACCAAACTACCAGCCTGCTTTATAGAAATTCAAGGAAAACTGCTCTCGCCATCTTCCGCACCCCCCTTCCTGCACCCCGAGAAGTGTCCTTGAAGTATCTGGCGGTTGCAACTTTGATTTCATTTAGATCTAATGTTTCCTGACCGTCTAAAACAATGGAGGATATAAGATTATGTCTTCTTCGTGCGCTAGCTGCTAAGTGGAAATATTTGGTATTGGCGTCCCCCTCTTTGAGCCAAAGTTGACGTGAACACTTGTGCCAATCCATTTCCCTTTTTAAGTCTTCCTCAGCCATGATCTCCTGCTGATGTAAACACATTTATACTACTTAAGATGTCTATTTATGTATGTTCTTAAGCATAGGATTGCATTACATGCTATAAATATTGCATAACATGCATCATCTTGCATTTAGAGTAGTTTGAATAAAATGGAGGTTAATTGTCTCCTTTTATGTGCTTGGACATGGCAAACATTTTATCGGGGCCTCGGATCGAAGATCCAACTGTATGGATGTGATCAGGGCGACGATTGGAGTTCAACGACTCCAAGATCGCCCCAATCAAGCATCCGTAGCATCAGATAGTGATCGGGGAACCCTAGAAGATCAAGGGCCAGGATGGTGTAAATCCACACTACAAATGACAAATCCGACCGCATGGATGAATTCGGATCGACGATCGCAGCCTAACGACGTAAAAATCGAGTCAATCCGACATCCGTGGCACCATCTACAACACCCAGAAGATGGACGGCCAAGATGGCGCCACGTGGCGTCATCTTGGCCGCCCAAACGGCCGCATGCAATCACTGAAGTCTCCGCATTCGCTCTCTCTCCGCCATTGGATCTCGATCCAGCGGCTGTGGACAGCCGTGCCTAAAAGCGTCCGCTCGACCATCCGCGCCTCGTAGTGCAGCGGTCGAAGGCGCTATCGCGAGCTGGAGCCGCGGGTTCGAGCCACAGCGAAGGGGAGAAGGGTGTGGGCGAGCGAGCGCGGGTGTGTGTTGGATTGTGATCGGGCGGCTCAGATCTTCCGATAGCGGCCACGCGCTATTTCACGCGAGGCGGTCACGCGTCATCGTACGCGTTGGGCGGGCATGCAGCGAGCGGGGAAGGCGCATTGACAGCCGTCCGATCTCACGATCGGATGGCTGTGGATGGATGAACGTGTGGCGGGTGTTGAGAGTGGGCAGCTGAGGAGGCGCGCGTGGTGAGCGCCCACTACTCCCACGTTGGGGCTTTAGCGATGGTTTTATCCGTCACTAAAGACCCCTTATTTAATGTTTCAAAGATGTAATGACTAATTTGCCCCCACTCCTTGCAACTATAAAAGGAGACCCCCTCCACACTAAATTCTCATCTCTTCCTTCTCTTCTCTACCTCTCCAAAGCTCAAGAGAAGCTTGTCCCACACCCGGGATGCTCCTCGTGAGAAAAGTTCCAAATTTTCGTCCCCCTTCGGAAGTGGATCCCGCGACAATGACGGCGTGCTGCTCCGTTCCCATTCTTCTGCTCCGTCCTCCTTCGTCTTGCTCCATCCTCCTTCGTCCAGGCGTCATCCCGTTCAGCTCGTCCTCCAAGCGATCGTCGAGGAGGATAACTTCTCTCTCCCATTCTTCTTTACAGCTTTTCTAGTGTAGAATTTTCCTGCTTTATAGTGTAGCTGATTTCCCGCTTTCTAGTGTAACTTTTATTTGGTTTGATTGTATAAACATTTTGAAATATTGAATGCATGTTCTCTTTCTCTGTCTCTCTTTCTCTCTCTCTCTTCCTTTTAGTCTGATAGCTTCATTGTAATTATATCGCCTCGCTTTTCAAAAATTCTAAAAAAAATATAATTGCGAATATAGATCGACGTAGCCTCCCTGTGTTCGACCCGGAATTCAAATTTCGGTATAAATTTTATTTGTTGAACATGAATTCTTCGCTTTCAAGCTACAACGACAAGGTTTTAAAACCAAACACGTTAGCGTAGCAATTCGAGCATTCAACATTTTGGCGCTGTTGCCGGGGAAGTAATGATTTTCGATCTTTTCTTCGCATTTCTTGCACTTTATTATTTTCTAACTTGCTTTCTCTTGTGTCTATTGTTTTGCAGAGACCTCCATCAAGGAATCAACAAGCGGTAGACTGGAGTAAAGTGCAGTTGAAGACAACTGTAAGTGCTCCCCATTCTTTCCCCCTCCATAGATTTCATTCGCCACATTAAATCCAAATTCCAATTAACCTAGGTGTTTGCATAAATCTTAGGAATAGTTTGGTTGTTTGGATTTTCACTCACATTCATTCCACCCTCATTTATTAAAAAAAAAAATAACAAAAAGATAATCTTGTGGGGTAATTTTCAACAATCACACAACACACACCCATATTCAAGGCACTTAATTAACTTGATTTGTTTCTACTCAACCGGGTTCTGATCTGTGGAATCGGTACACACAAAGCAACACATAACAGAGTAGAAATCATTCTAGGTTAACCATCTTTGAGTGCCTAACTTAGTGGTGCAATTGTGGCCAATTGTTTGAGTTGTTTGGGCCGTACCACTCTATTTAAAATCAACTCATCAAGTAGCTCCTCCTTAGGGTTTTCAATCTAGGTATATTCCAGGTACTCCACTTTCTTTCTGATTTTAAAGGAAAATAATTTTCACCCGTGTTTTACAACTTGGTTTGCCTAGAAACTTGATTGCAATTCACCTAATTTGAAACCCTAAAAGCTACTTAAGCAAGATTTGAACATTAAAATTCACGCATTATAAATAATCTTGCTTGAAAATCCTGGTTGTGCATGCACTTACACAAATCTCAATCAATCATTAAGGGCACAACCCATTTTAAGGGCCCATCACATTCCATAAGCACCACAATCCCAGGCCTTAATAAAATTGAGTAGACGTTGGCCTTAAGGTCTGATTCACTCTTCAGGGCCTAGTCTGAGATTGTTTTTGATTAACCTACTTGTACTGATTAATCTGATGTCTGGCTGGGGGGTACACTAGGAACCAGAGGCGAAAGCTGAAGGAAGAACCTTCTCCCCAGTACCTCCTTTTAACTGGTTGGATTAAACATATGCAAGTAGAGTAAATCATTTACAGTCTTAAGGCAGGTTTTGGGAGTCAGTAGATCCTTAGGCTACCCCACTTAAGGACAACCTTGTTTTGTTGTGCTGCAGGGTCTCTATCCCCAGTCCTTCCGACCTTCTTGTTTATGCTGGGAAGAAGGTCATTGAATCCCCGATTGGAAGGACCATTAGAACTTTCTAGGAGGCGCAAATTGGATTTTGATCAATTTGATCCCATGGCCGAACAACAGCCTCCTCTGCTTGGAAATCCACAGGAAGAATTTCGAAGGCAGCTGGAATAAATGCAGAGAATGAAGGAATGGTTCCAGAGAATGTAGGGCGCTCAGTCCTTGAAGGATTTTTATGATCCTTCAAATTACGGGGAACGTCCTGGTGTCTAGATTGCAGCCGGTGACATAGAAATCAAGCCCCAGGTGTTAATCCTGATTAAACATTATCATGGGCTTGGATCCGAAGATCCGTTTCAGCACTTGGAGGACTTGACTACTTTGGTCCAGACCACCAAGGCTCAAAACGTAAATGAGGAGCAAATGATCATGAGGCTCTTCCCCCACTCTATTAGGGATAAGGCCGCGCATTGGTATAGGACAATAGGAAGACCAATTACAACTTGGAATGAGTTGAAATCGGCCTTTCTGAAGAAATTCTTCCCAGTCGGATGTACCAATGCTTTGAGACGGGCAATCACTACCTTTACCCTGCGGCCGGGGGAGCAGTTTCATGTGGCCTGGGAGCAATTCCAGGACTTATTGCGGAGGTGTCCACACCACGAGGTGCCGAAATGGCAACTCGTGCAGATCTTCTATCATGGGTTGACTAAGCAACTCATAAATCATGTGGATGCTTCTTGCGGAGGCAATTTCCTCAATAAAGATGCAGATGGTGCACATGATTTATTTGAGGAAATGAGTGAGAATTCAATTAATCATGCCTCCATGGATACTTTTAACCGGTCCCAGCAACCCAGATCAAATGTCAATGAAGTCCATGACTCATTCATTTAATATGGAATTGATTTGTAATAAACTTGAAAAGGTGGACTTGGTTGCTAAAAGAATGGAAGAGTGGATGGTTGGCAATTCTATGAACAACTCTCGATCCACTCAATCCCAAAATTCGGGATTCCATTCCTCATGAGCTCCTTCTGGACGGGAGTTTGTGAATCAACTTGATGCAGCTCAACCTGTGAGTTAGCATTTTTCGGAGCCCCATGGGTTCCAAACTGGGGCCTTTGATCCCAGTTTTTCTGATCCTTCCCTTTCTTTCTCTCCATCCTCACCTTATGAGGATGTCTGTGCTGTACAAGAGAATGTTAGATCCAACCCATACTCGAATGCCTATATTTCAGGTTGGAGAAACCACCCTAACTTCTCTTGGAAAAATCCGGGGTAACAGACCCAATTCCGACCCAGCAATTTTGCTCCGTAACGACCAATGGGTCAGGGTCAAGTATATACTCAGTTGCCTCCGAATCAGGTCAATCAACCAGCTTGGAATGCCCGTCAACCCGTAGGGCAGGTTGATTTGAACCGTCAAATGGTAGAGATGCAAGGATCCATGCTTTAGCTCATACAGTAAATGAAAAACTCGCTGGACAACTTGCAATCCGAGCTCATTGCTAACTCTCGTCAACCTGGATCTCTACCATCCCAAACCATACCCAACCCACGAAATATTATGAATTCGGGCAATCAAGCCCAAGGATACAGAAATCAGAGGGACCCACACGCACATGCTCAGGTGGTTGAGCAGGGTTCCTCATCATCTTCTTCTTCTGCAAATCAACAATTCATGGTTAATCAAGCCCCTCCAATCTTTCCTAACCCTCCCCTAGATCCAAATTCTTATGCTTCTGCAAATTCTGTAACTTTGAGGATGACTCAGGATCCACAACCACACTATTCTGATCTTTTGAATCCTGAAGAACCTGAGGAGCGAGAAGAATTCTAGAGGAGAAATCAAGGCTCAGGAACCTGATTCCAAAGATCTAACTCATGTTCCTTTTCCTGAAGCCTTAACCAAATCAAAGAAGAAGAAGTCTGTTAATAGCAATGAGGAGCTTCTGAATTTATTTAAGAATGTTGAGATCAATATCCCGCTTCTTGATGCTATCAAGCACATACCAGCTTACGCAAGATTTTTAAAGGAATTATGTACACAAAAGCGTAAGTCGAGAGAATCTGTTCCGTGGAAGGTGGTACTCTCTGAGCAGGCTAGTTCTGTTATCCTGCACTACCTCCCTCAGAAAAAGAGAGATCCTGGTGCTGCTTTGATTTCTTGCATTATCGGAGATTACACATTTGATAGAGCACTTTTGGATCTCGGTGCATCCATCAACCAAATTTCGACTTCTCTCTACGAGAAGTTTGGGTTAGGTGAACTTCGGCCAACTTCAGTAATACTACAGTTAGCGGACCGTTCGGTCACAAACCTGCGAGGCGTTATTGAAGATGTTATAGTTAAGGTCAAGGATTTCTATTTTCCTGTAGATTTCCTTGTCCTTGACATGGATGTACCTGATAATCTGAGGAACACGCCCATCATTCTGGGGTGTCCGTTCCTGGCTACTGCAAAGGCCAACATTAATTGTGAAAGCGGTAGCATGGAAATTGCCTTTGGGGACCAATGAATGAAATTGGATATTTTTAAGGTGATCAACAAATTTGAGGATTGTGGATTTATTGAGGAACTTGATGAGGATAATGATAATATTGAAACTTGTTTGACAGTTTCTTCAATCGAAAGTTCCTCTTTGGATGATGAATTTGACCCACAACCCTCTATGGCTGACTTGACATCTTCGGAAGAGGTTATTGATTTTGTTGACTCACAACCTCTTCCTCTTGTTGAATCTTCAGCATCTACCCTACCATCAATCATCAACCCACCCCAACTTGAATTGAAACCATTGCCCGAGAATTTGAAATATCAATTTTTAGGACCTCAGAATACGCTCCCTGTGATTATCAGTGGTAAATTGACAAAGGAGCAAGAGATTAAATTGATCAAGGTCCTAAAGGAATATAAGGAGGCAATTGGTTGGACCATTCATGACCTCAGGGGGATCGAGCCATCTTGCTATAATCATAGAATATTTTTGGAAGATGGATCCCGCCCTTCTCGCCAGATGCAGAGGAGATTGAATCCAAATATGCGAGAAGTGGTCAAAAAGGAAATCATCAAGTGGCTCGATGCAGGAATTATTTATCCAATCTCTGACAGTCCCTGGGTAAGTCCCGTTCAGATTGTTCCAAAGAAAGCCGGGATTACTGTTGTGACTAATGAGAGAGGAGAATCTGTCACAACTCGTTCAGCTTCTTCTTGGAGAGTTTGTATTGATTACAGGAAGTGGAACACAACCACTAAAAAGGATCATTTTCCCCTGCCCTTCATCGATCAAATCTTGGAAAAATTAGCCGGGCAGAAGTACTTTTGTTTTCTTGATGGCTACTCGGGATACAACCAAGTTCCTATCCATCCCGAGTATCAGGAAAAAACTACTTTCACCTGTCCCTACGGAACCTTTGCTTTTCGTAGGATGCCTTTCGGGTTATGCAATGCACCTGCGACTTTTCAAAGGTGTATGCTAGCCATATTTTCTAACATGGTGGGAGAGTTTATGGAAGTCTTCATGGATGATTTCTCTATTTTTGGAGAATCATTTGACTCTTGTTTGGCTAATTTGGAAATGATTCTTAAGCGATGTATCAAGACATGACTGGTCCTTAGCTGGGAAAAGAGTCATTTCATGACCCAAGAGGGCATCGTTTTGGGTCATGTAATCTCTGAATGGGGAATTGAAGTGGACAAAGCTAAGGTTGATGCTATCGCTAAACTTCCTCCTCCCACATCTGTTAAACAAATCAGATCATCTCTTGGCCATGTGGGATTTTATCGAAGATTCATCAAGGATTTCTCGAAGGTTGCTCGTCCTTTGAGCAATCTTCTTGCTAAAGAAATGCCATTTGTTTTTGACAAATCATGCCGAAAGGCATTTGATTTCCTGAAAATGGCAGTCACCTGTGCTCCAATTTTGCAACCACCAATTTGGACAGCCCCTTTTGAGATCATAACCGACGCTTCTGATTATGCGGTTGGGGTTGTCCTGGGTCAGAAAATTGATCGAAAGCCCTCTGTCATCTACTATGCTAGTAAAACTCTGGATGAAGCCCAGAGGAATTACACTGTTACTGAAAAGGAATTACTAGATGTAGTATTTGCTTTGGAAAAATTCAGGGCTTATCTCTTAGGGTCTC
This sequence comes from Thalassia testudinum, assembly GCA_037157565.1. Classification (NCBI taxonomy): domain Eukaryota; kingdom Viridiplantae; phylum Streptophyta; class Magnoliopsida; order Alismatales; family Hydrocharitaceae; genus Thalassia; species Thalassia testudinum. Next base: position 84,463,135 of record JAZHRO010000024.1, read on the forward strand.
ATGTTATCATCTATACCGACCACTCGGCCTTGAGACATCTCTTGGCTGAAAAGGATGCTAAACCCCGGCTTATTCGTTGGATTCTTCTTCTTTAAGAATTTGATCTTGAAATCAAGGATAAAATCGGGGTACAAAATGTGGTAGCAGATCATTTATCGAGACTCTTAGGTGATTCTTCTTGTCCGGATATTCCGATTGCTGACACTTTTTCGGATGAAACTATTCTTACAGTTTTAGGTGTCCACACCCCATGGTTTGCTGTCATTGTTAACTATTTGGCCGTTGGTCAAATCCCCCAGGATTGGACCAAGCAACAACGGGATAGACTCAAATCTGAGGCCAAATACTACTTCTGGGAGGACCCTGAACTGTATTGCATCGGCTCTGATCAGATTATTCGCTGATGTATTCCGCAGAATGAATTCAACAGTATACTCGAGTTCTGCCATGCATCTGGGTGTGGTGGACATTTCTTTGGGAAAAAGACGGCTGCAAAAATCTTGCAATCTGGCTTCTATTGGCCGTCTTTATTCAAGGATGCTCAGGATTTCTCAAGGTCATGTTCTCGATGTCAGGCACTCGGGAGCATAACTAAGAGAGACATGATGCCCCTAAACCCTATTCTTCCTGTCGAAATTTTTGATGTTTGGGGCATCGATTTCATGGGACCCTTTATCCCTTCATTTGGACATCAATACATTCTTGTTGCTGTTGATTATGTGTCCAAATGGATAGAGGCGATTCCCACCCGAACCAATGACCACAAGGTGGTCATCAATTTTGTCAAGAAAAATATTTTCAGTAGGTTCGGGATTTCGAGGGCTATCATCAGTGATGGTGGCACTCATTTTACTAATGCCCAATTCCAGAATTTATTTGTTGCTGTTGATTATGTGTCCAAATGGATAGAGGCGATTCCCACCCGAACCAATGACCACAAGGTGGTCATCAATTTTGTCAAGAAAAATATTTTCAGTAGGTTCGGGATTTCGAGGGCTATCATCAGTGATGGTGGCACTCATTTTACTAATGCCCAATTCCAGAATTTATTGGCCAAATATGGGGTTAATCACCGAATTTCTACACCTTACCATCCTTAGACGAATGGACAAGCTGAGATTTCCAATCGAGAGATCAAGAACATTCTGCAAAAAATGGTTAGGCCTGATCACAAGGATTGGACTCAAAAGCTTGGGATGCTCTTTGGGCCTACCGTACGGCGTATAAAACGCCTATTGGCATGTCTCCATTCTGTTTGGTGTATGGAAAGGCATGCCATCTACTCGTAGAGATTGAACATAGGGCATTCTGGGCAATCAAACAATGCAATTTAGATCTGAATCTAGCTGGGAAGACCAGGAAATTCCAACTATCTGAGTTGGAGGAGCTTAGAAATGATGCTTATGAGAATGCCAAGATCTACAAGGCTCAGACCAAAGCTCTACATGATCAATTGATTTCTTGCAAGAGCTTTGAGCCAAACCAGAAGGTCTGGTTATTCGATTCTAAACTTAAGCTCTTTCCTGGCAAACTTAGATCTAAATGGAATGGCCCATTCATAATTGATCAGATTTTTCCAAATGGTGCCGTTCAGATTTCTAACCCAAAGACGGGTAACACATTTAAAGTCAACGGTCAACGTCTAAAGCCTGTTGTTGACCGTATTCTTCCAGAACCCGTCTCAGACTCTGTTGCTCTAGCCATTCTGTGACTTCTTTGGCTGGACTTCACCTAGTTGACGGCATTAAACTCAGCAGTTGTACATATGATACAAGGTTGATACGAGCTTCATATTCAGGTGACATCTTTCATATTCTACCCTTTCTTTCATGTCTCTTTTTCAGTGAGGACATTTCATCAGCTAGGCATGGAGGGTGGATTCCTTTTTGAATTATTTGGTCAGCTTTGTGAAATTCATGTAAATTATTTTTCTCTTCTTATTTATACAAAAAAAAATCAAAATTAGGAAGGATTAGTTGGACATTAGGACTTTTCAATCCTAAGAAATTTTACACTAGGATCTGAACACAAAGACCCTTCAGGTCTTTGGACTTAATTAGCCCATGTATCCACTAAAATGTGGATTTGTCTTTCGAGTCTTCGTCATCTTAATTCTATCGTAATTGGAATAAATAAGTTTGGGTGATAAGTACACGACTTATCAACCCACCCTCTGATTTGAGGGAATTTCTGAGTTTTAAGCATCTACACACTTTCTTTGCACTGACTCGTTGTTCGACGATTCTAATGGAAATTGGGTAGCTAATGAGCCTTCTAGGGTGATATAGCTGGCAAGTTATCGTAGGTAACAACCCATAGGTAGGTTGTCCAGAGCCCAGTCACTGGCCCTTTCTCTTTTTCTTGTCCTTAGGCAAATCTTAGACCAGGGAAGCCACCTACTTAAAAAAAAAAATCATCAAAAAGAAAAGGAGAAAAGAAAAAAAAAGAAATAAGCAACACTTCCCCGCACGAGTATGGTTGGCAAGTTGTCGGTGGTAACAGCTCATCGACCGGTTGTCCAGAACCCAGCTCAGTAAATGCACTAAAAAAATTCCCAAAACACTTAGGAAGAAGTGGAGAAGTAGAATAAACTGAGGAGATATACACTGGATTCACCCTTGTGTTGACCCCATAAAAAAAATAAAAGTAGGGGGAAAGCTACTAGTTGTAAAGATACACCTTTAGGCAGAATTCTTTTTAGGTCACCTAGAGGCATAGAAATCCGAAGTCCGTTTTAATTGCCGGTCAATGAGTCTATCACAATCACAATAAGATGCTTAAAACTTAAGGTTCTCATCAAATCTTGGGTAAGTTGAATGGCTGTAGAAAGTCACTCTTAAACCCTAAAATTTAAAAATCCAAAAAAAAAAATTTAGAAAAGAGGAAAAAGAGAAAAAGAAATTTTTTTGAATAAGGCGAGGGCTTGAGGCGGTCTGCATTTTGGCAGATACTCGGGCACTGTTGTGTCTTTGAAAGTTCAGATCCTAAGTAGCCAATTTCTTAATGATTGAAAATAAACTCAAGCCCAAATAATCCAACCTAATTCTTTTATAAATAGCATATAGTTTTTCGCTGGGGACTAGCAAAAGCTAGGCATGAGGGTATGATGTAAACACATTTACACTACTTAAGATGTCTATTTATCAATGTTTTTAAGCATAGGATTGCATTACATTCTATAAATATTGCATAACATGCATCATCTTGCATTTAGAGTAGTTTGAATAAAATGGAGGTTAATTGTCTCCTTTTATGTGCTTGGATAGGGCAAACATTTTCTTGGGGCCTCGGATCGAAGATCCAACCGTATGGATGTGATCTGGGCGACGATTGGAGTTCAACGACTCGAAGATCGCCTCAATCAAGCATCCGTAGCATCAGATAGTGATCGGGGAACCCTAGAAGATCAAGGGCCAGGATGGTGTAAATCCACACTTCAAATGACAAATCCTACCGCATGGATGAATTCGGATCGACGATCGCAGCCTAACGACACAAAAATCGAGTCAATCCGACATCCGTGGCACCATCTACAACACCCAGAAGATGGACGGCCAAGATGGCGCCACGTGGCGCCATCTTGGCCGCTCAAACGACCGCATGCAATCACTGAAGTATCCGCATCCGCTCTCTCTCCGCCATTGGATCTCGATCCAACGGCTGTGGACAGCTGCGCCTAAAAGCGTCCGCTCGACCATCCGTGCCCCGTAGCGCAGCGGTCGAAGGCGCTATCACGAGCTGCAGTTGCGGGTTCGAGCCGCAGCGAAGGGGAGAAGGGTGTGGGTGAGCGAGCGCGGGCGTGCGTTGGATCGTGATCGGGCGGCTCAGATCTTCCAATAGCGGCCACGCGCTATTTCACGCGAGGCGGTCATGCATCATCGTACGCGTTGGGCGGGCACGCAGCGAGCGGGGAAGGCGCATGCACAGCCGTCCGATCTCGCGATCGGACGGCTGTGGATGGATGAACGTGCAGTGGGTGTTGAGAGTGGGCAGCTGAGGAGGCACGCGTGGTGAGCGCCCACTACGCCCACATTGGGGCTTTAGCGATGGTTTTATCCGTCACTAAAGATCCCTTATTTAATGTTTCAAAGATGTAATGACTAATTTGCCCCCACTCCTTGCAACTATAAAAGGAGACTCCCTCCACACAAAATTCTCATCCCTTCCTTCTCTTCTCTACCTCTCTAAAGCTCAAGAGAAGCTTGTCCCACACCCGGGATGCTCCTCGTGAGAAAAAGTCCAAATTTTCGTCCCCCTTCGGAAGTGGATCCCGCGATGACGACGGCGTGCTGCTCCATTCCCATTCTTTTGCTCCGTCCTCCTTCGTCTTGCTCCGTCCTCCTTCGTTCAGGCATCATCCCGTTTGGCTCGTCCTCCAAGCGATCGTCGAGGAGGATAACTTCTCTCTCCCATTCTTCTTTACAGCTTTTCTAGTGTAGAATTTTCCTGCTTTATAGTGTAGCTAATTTCCTGCTTTCTAGTGTAACTTTTATTTGGTTTGATTGTATAAACATTTTGAAATATTGAATGCATGTTCTCTTTCTCTGTCTCTCTTTCTCTCTCTCTCTCTTCCTTTTAGTCTGATAGCTTCATTGTAATTATATCGCCTCGCTTTTCAAAAATTCTAAAAAAAATATAATTGCGAATATAGATCGACGTAGTCTCCTTGTGTTCGACCCGGAATTCAAATTTTGGTATAAATTTTATTTGTTGAACATGAATTCTTCGCTTTCAAGCTACAACGACATGGTTTTAAAACCAAACATGCTAGCGTAGCAATTCGAGCGTTCAATACTTGCCATTTTTTTTTATCCAACAGCTCCTAATTGGTCAGTGTGGATCCATATTCTTTCAGCATGGCACGCATTGATGCAAGCTTTGTAGCCAGCTTGATAGTTGTAGTGCCCTTGGCCTGATTGGACCTCCACCAAGTTTCAACCATTTCATGGAACCCTGGTTCTCTAAGCCAAGACTTTCTAAGTTTAAAGTAGGACCCAACATGGATGTTGTCTCCGCTGTCCCAGAACAACGGAGTGTGGTCCTAGACCACCTTGTTGGCACCTTCTTTTCCTGGCCGTCCCCTCTTGATGAAGGTGACTGATGGTAGGCGGAAATCACAAGCTTGAAAATACATCTGCCATTCTTTATAATATAGTCGCGAAATCCACTCGTCAAAAATAATTTCTAAAATAATGAGACTGTGAGTGCTGGTCGTTCGTATCTGGGAGGCATTATGGAAATGCCAGGTAATTTCTATCTCGCTCGCTCTACTTGCTTAAGATCGCATGTCGATTTACAGTAAGTACATATTCATGCCCGATATGCTGTTGCAATAGAAATATAAAATGAGCATAGACAACTGATTATCATGCGAAAAATATGGCAGTCAAGCACATGGTGATTTTCACACACACACACACACATATAGAAAGATGATCTCAATGATTACATGATGGTGGTTACATCACAGCTAGAGGAATGCTTGCTTGTAGAGGAATGCTTGAAATAACTACTGGCTACAAGAAAATGACTTCATACATGAATATATGGGAGGATTTTGCATGCATTATTGGGGGAGAATATGAAGCTACACTACTAAGTAGTAATAAAGCAGTAAATCTATGAAGAACTATCTACTTAGTTAGTAGAAATAAGAGCATTCGGAGGTGGACTCCGATGGCCTTTGAGTTGGTTGAGAAGAGGAGGGGCAGCCAATGGGGGTTAGGTCAGCCCTTGGAGAGGTGAGGAGGTGGTGATCCAAGCTTTTGGTGTGGAGCTGTTGCTGGCCATGATGAGAGGCCGTGGAGGTGGAGGTGGAGCTATGCTATGGAAGGTGGAATATTGGAGCCAAGCTTGAATGGATGCGAATGGCCACCCCTTAGGTCTTTTTATAGACCTAAGGGAGACTCTCTAGAGAAGTGTGGAACTCTCTAGAGAGAGCTCCAAGTGTGGCCGTCCAAGGTGGTTTTTAGATCCACCATTTGTGGATCTAAAAATTGAATGGCTCTTGGTTGCTAATTTTAGCAACCAAGAGTGGCACCACCTTGAAGAGAGTTCTAGAAAACTCTAGGTGGGTGTGTGTGCGTGAATGGGTGTGTGTGTGTGTTTGTGGGCATGGCATTGGTGGCTAAGTGGTCTAGGTTAGGTCCTAAGGGGTTTGGTTTAAGGTAGGTCTAAATTTAGGGTTGCAAACCCTAATTTGCTAAGGAGAAAGTGCAATTAAACTTGGCATAAGTTTAATTGAGTGGTGTGAACTTAATTGAGAGTGTAATAACTCAATTAAGTTGGGCTTAGGTCAATTGGACTCTCACTAAGTCCAATTAGGCTTGTGTGGGTTGAGGTCTGAGCTCAATTGGACTCTATGAGTCCAATTGACTAGGCAATGGTAATTGACTATGATCTAAGTCAATTGGGCTTAGTGAGAACCTAATTAGGTTCTTAGGAGGGTCTAGAGGTGGTGTATTAGGGTTAGGGTACCTTAATTTAGGTTCCTAAGGGGTTGGAATTGGGTTTAGGGACCTAGGAACTCAAAATCAAGGCTTGAATTCCAAAACAGGAATTGAAGAACAGTTCTAGATGTCCAATAAAGGTATCAGACGACTTATACTAAAAAATCAGAAGTTCAAACTTGTTGTCTAGACGTCCAATCAGAGTTAGGAGGGATTCAGGGCTCTATCTTGGGTATTCTGCAGAAATTGGACGTCTGATCAAGTGTCTGGACGTTTAATAACACTGCAGACTTGGGTTAAAGGTGTGCAGGTTGTGGCTAAGTGTCCTGGTCGTCCAATAACTTATCTGGACGTCCAGATAAGGGCTGGAACTAGGGTTTTGAGGCTTCCTAGGCTATGGTGACCTAATCTAAGTGTGGCTAAGGCTTGGAAGGCTTTTAGGGTTATCCTAGGACTAGGATTGAACTTAAGTTCCTCATAATTTAACTGCTTTACTTCTACTTAATAGAATAGCATACCTCAACCATTTACATTATTTCTCTACTACATTTTATACTACTCTTCCGCTCCAGCTCTGATGCAGCACTAGCTTTAGGTCTAGCTCCAGATCTAGCTCCAGATTCAGCTCATGAGCTTCTTATTACTTGCAATTTATATAATGCACTTAATTAGTACATTATATCATTATTTCATGCGTAGCTAACACTACAAGAATATTGAGTATTCTCGACCGTTAAAAACCATCATAAATGTTCAAATAACCGTTGAGAAAAAGGGTCGAGGAATGCATAGTCGCGATTGGGTTTTCTCGACCGTTATTGAACAATACGGTGGAAAAAAAGGCACACCCCCACTCGACGTTTGGTCAGTTCTCTCGTTAGTTTTCAACGGTCAGTAATGCTATTTCCCGACCGTTTAATATCCACGGTCGGCGAAAGTATTTACCTCGACCATTATTTAGATAGTTGAGTAAGAGTGTATTTCTGATCGTTTATTAATAACGATTAAAAATAATGATATTCTCGTTAGTTTACAGGCAGTTGATAATGTTAACTTTTTGCTACAGTTGTTGAGTAACGGCCAAGAAAACTTGTATTGTAGACCATTTTAAACAGTCGAGAATGTTAAATATTCATGACGTTTATTTTGTTACGATCGGGAAAACTCATATTAGTGGCCGTTTTAACAGTCGATAATATTAACAATTCTCGACCATATTTAAATAATGGTCGAGAATAATAAGGAATGTTTTTTGAAATATATTTAATTTATGTGAAAGGCCTGTAAATAATGCCAAAATCTATTAAGAGTATAAATCAATCACATAACTTAAAAATTTATGCATTTAAATAAAACAGAAGAAATGAAAATTAAAATTTTATAAATAAAAGTAATGTAGACAAAGTTCATTACAAATGGTAATATATATAAAAAATACAATTATGCTGTGGCACCAACGCCTCCAGCACCGCTACCACCTAAATCATCGTCATCATGACGAACTCTAAACTCATGAAGGGTGGGGTGATCAATTCCTTCCTTCTGAAGTAATGCCAGGAACTCCTTCATGGTCTTGTTGGATTCCTTGAACTGCGTTGCGTTCTCCTTAACCAACGTCGTCAGCTCCTCGATTCACAACACATTCTCCTCGTCTCTACGGCGTAATGTCACAATCTCCTTCCTCATCTCCTGCACCTCAGCTGAAGAGGATGATACTCCCCTTCTCTCATACCACCCCGAGATGGTTTCACTCGTCCCTGTGCTACGGGCGTACCTGCCATGCTGAGGTGGCATGATGGTCTGGTAGCCTCCTCTGCTGTCAGTGGCTGCTGAACTGTACTGGATTTTGCGTCTTCAGGAGGATGCATTAAGTTGATCATATTATCTTGAAAGATATTGAATTACGTTAAGTACTTTCATTTAATTATATAATTACGAAATAAAATAAAAGTATTGTATTTTTTTAACTTACGTGTCTTTGTTGGTATATGTCGTGAAGCCACTCTCTATTTCCCTCTTCGCTCATCTTGCTATGAGTGACCTCATATACTCTCACCCGACTAAGTTGGGCACCTTGATGCATGGTGGACTACAATAATTTGAAATAGTTAATTTTAACAAATTAGAAATTTTTGTAAGGTTTAAAAGAAACTATTAATTAAAGATACTTACGTATATAGATTTCATTCTGTTTATGCTCCTCCTACCAAGGACATGGGTCTTCGGTGGAGCCTTAGCCCTATTTTCCTTATTTTTCTTGACTTGCTCTTGAAAATGAAGGTACAATTTATTAACTTAGAAATTATTTAAATAAATGATAATATATGAAATACTTTTACCTATGTCGCTGGATCATGCCAATGCTCGCACGCTTTCTTCCAAATGTACGGTTGTATCAAAAGAGACATATTATGCAATGCCTCCTTATGATTCCTGTTCTTATAATACTAAAATATATAATTTTAATGTTAGAAATAATGTTTGAATTGTAGTAAAGGAAATAAAGAAATACAGTTAAAATTTATCTTTTACCTTATTCTTCATCTTCAATCTCCAATCTTTCTAAATCTTCACTGCATGCTTGAGGATATATTTGGGGATGTTCGGATCATTGCCCCATTCGAACGTGGCCTACATTAGAAGGAGAACAAAACTTGTTACATAATTTAAACTTATATAAAGCAATTTACAAAAGTTATTAATTTTTACCAATTACCTCTAATTCTCGAATGAGCTGCCTTTTCATTCAATTCATGTAACATTTCATCCAATTCATCTCCTTCATTATCATCACTTCCTTCAAAGGCTTCAATTGTCTCATTCCTAACTTCTTTCATTTGTTCACCAATTGTTGTCCAATTTACGTAATGTTGACACCAACCGTTACATATTACATGCTCCAAAACAGTGTCTCGGTCATAGAAAATCCCATTCAAACATTGTCTACATGGGCATAAAATCAGCTGAACGAATTCACCTCGTATAAATGTCTTCCTATCATCATGAAATGCCCATTCCAGAAACAAAATCACTCCACTCTTATAGTCGTGGTAATTCGAATTCCTCATACTGACCCATGACTTATCCATGATAATTATCCTAAATGTAAAAGACAACCACTCATAAGTTAGACTCGAATAAGGTAAGAATATGTATTTTTAGATCATTCATAAGTTATACTCGAATAAAGAAGAAACGTGTATTTTAAGAAGATTTTCACTTGATAGCCCATCCTTGAAAATTTGATCATAACATTACTTCTTACATGCAACCAGTATTTGAAGAAATTTCGGCAGCATTTCCCTACACTTCTCCAGTATACCTCCTAAGACTAACCTTAATAACATCCTCAATAGCCCCCACTAAAGGGTGCTTTGGGAACAAAGCTAAGATTAGTTGGTATACCGGAGAAGAGCAAGAAAATGCAACCAAAATTTCTCCAAACACTAGCTACATGCAAGAAGTAACCCTAAGTTGTGATCAAATCTTCAATGACCCCCCTTTGTTCAGAACTTCTCTGAACAAAGGACGGTGACACTTATGGCATGTTATAAAGACAACACATTGTGTATGTAAGTGAGGTATACACACACTCTGTATTGTCTGTATAACATAATCATAAGTCTCGACGGGCTAGTATTTTGACACAATTATATTCCTCCCACAACTTGTTGCCTAGGGGTTAGAATTCCTATTGTTTGTCATTACCGTGCATCTAAATGTGTGCAAGTGTGTGTATCTATAAATTTGTAATAAAAATTTCATAATCAAACATAAATAACAAATAATTCAAATAATTTGGGAACACAATTCAAACATACAGTCTAGAATTATCAAAAGAAAGTTCCCCATTTTCCAATTTAGGTGAAGTTTTATAGCAACTGCATTAATTTAGAAGTGTGGAAGAACTGGCTTCAGTTCCAATCCAAGCTTTCAAAAATTGAACTTTGGGAGCCTTCACCATTGCTGTAATCAACATCGTCAAACCTAAACTAAAACCAAAAAGCCTAAACTTAAACCTTAAATTGAAAACCCTAAATCTAAAATAAACACCCTATAACCTAAATCGAGAACTCAAAGCCTAATACCAAAACCCAATAAAAAAAACCTAAACCTAACCTTAAACCTTAAACACTAAACCCTAAAACCTAACCTAAAAATAAATAACCATAATTATACCCTACTCCTAAACACAAAACCCTAAACATAAAACCATAAACCCTAAATGCAAAACCCTCGACTGTTTCTAATGGTCGAGAATGGTCTCAACCTCATTGACTTTTTTCCAGATGGCAAAGTTAATGAGTGGACTTTTGATAATTGTTCCTATTAAAACGGTCGAGAATAATATTATTGCCGACTGTTACTTGAACGGTCGAAAATATCCGTCGCGAGCAGTGCTTTTTCTACTAGTTTAAGGGAAAGCAGTAGGGATACAAATAATGTTATGCATGCATGAATTACACTAGCTTATGCTAAGTTCTAGCCTAATTTAGGTCAATTAAGATCTGTGATTGCTGTGCAATTAGTGATCTCCTCCTTGGTGTGGCTAAGGGAGAAGAGGGAGAGGAAGAAGGCACCAAGGGGGTGGGTAAGTTGCCCCCTTGATCTTCTTCTTTCCTTCTACCTCCTTGGCATGGAGATGGGGTGGAATATTGATGGACCTAACTAAGGGAGAAGATGATTTTTTGGTGGTGATTGTGGTGGGTATTTATAGAGGTAGATGAGGGGTGGTTAGCGTGGGCTTAGGTGTAGGGCTAGGATTAAGTTTGGTGGGTAGTTAGTGGTGGTTATGGAGATCCTAGGGCCTATGTTAGTTGGCGCCAACTTAAGGGTGTGAAGGGGGGCAGTTATGGTGGTGGAGAGGCACCTAAAGGTGGCACCAACCATGGAGAGGTGCCTTGGTTTTGGCACCACCATGAAGGTTTCTAGAAGGGGGTTAGGTGGATGGTGGAGATGGGTTTAAGGGGAGATGTGTGGTGGAGATGGATGGGATTTTGGAGGGAAAAAGTGGCACTAATTAGGAGGTAGTTATAGGTGGTTTTGGCGCCAATTTGTGGTGTCTTTTTGGAGGTGGTAGTTAGGTTAGGTTGGCACCAAGGTGAGGTGGGACTAGTTAGCTTGGGTGGACTTAGGTTTAGGGTTGTTAGGTGGAGTTTAGGTAGGTGGGTTTTAGGGTTAGGTTGGGTTGCCAAGGAGGTGCCTAGCTAAGCTAAGCTAGCTTAGCTAGCTTAGCTAGTAGGGAGTAGGGTTGGAGACATTTGGACCTAGGGTTTTGAGGGAGAAGAGCTGGAGGTAGTTATCTTGAGCTGCACTGGAGCTGGTGGCTGCTGAAGAGAGCTGCAAGGAGCTACCTTAGCCGGCTTAGCCTGCAAGTTCTTTGTTAACTGCTAAGCCAAGATAAGATGAGCTGGCTTCTGCTGATGTGAGCTAGGTGAGCTGGGTCTGATGTTCCCGGGGAGGACTTAGCTAGCTAGAGTAGCTAAGGTAGCTTAGCTCAACTAAGTTAAGCTAAGTGGAGTCCTTGGGAGCTAGACTTGAGCTGGTTAAGGTCATCTTTAGCTGACCAGGTTTAGCTAGTTGGTGTCAGTAGCTAGTCCTAGTAGGTTGAACTTCCAGTGAACTCTTCTGAGTTGGAAGAGCTGGAATGGAGCTGAGATCAATTGTCTTTAGCTAGTTTGAGCTGCTATCCAGTTGAGGTGAGCTAAATGGAGCTAAGGAGAATTAGGTAGAGCTACTGTTCAACTGAGATGAGCTGAATGGAGCTAAGGGTGAGTTGACCCAGCTAGAAGGAGTTGGGATCCAACTGGGATGAGCTGGATCTAGCTAGGATTTAGCTGAAATGAGATGGATCTAGCTAAGATTTAGCTGAAATGAGCTGGATCTAGCTGGGATCCAGCTGATAGGAGCTTCTTCTTAATCTTTTGTCTTCCTGAGTGCCAAGATGTGTGGGATCTGACATTCTGCCTAATCTTGACACTCAGATAAATGCATCAAAAATACATTAAAATGCAATGCATGCCTATTCTAGGTAAATGCCTAAATGCAACCCAAAAACTCGCTTGTGGAGTGTTGGAGCAGAGAATCATCGCAAAAAGATTGAGTTTTGAAAACCCGTCATTGTAGCGTAATTTTTGAGAAAAATCCATCAACAGATAATTTTAACCGAAGCTCGAAAGGAATTCCAGGTCTAACATAGGGAGGTGGACATTTGATCAAAAATCGCTTTTGATTTATTGTCACGAGACAAATTAGCTGGTTAAATTGAATATTTGCTAGCTATCTACTTAAAGAATAATGAATAGAAGAGAGAGAAAAGAATGATATGAATAAAGAGAAAAACAGAGATAAAATAAACATGAATTTCATAACCACTGAATGATGTTCATAACAACTACTCTTTACAACTACTCGTTATACTAGAAAGCAGGAAATCTACGTTGTAAAGCAATAAAAGAGAAGGTGGAGAGAAGTTATCCTTGTCAACGACTGCTTGGAGGATGAGCTGCGTTGATGGAGCGCCCGAAAGAACGTGGTCAGATACAGGATGAGGGAGAATGAAGATGGACACGGAGGACGGGGCAGGGCGACATCGCCGTTGGATCCACTTCTCGAATGGTGGTGAGAAGACAACCATGGGTGCTCCACGAACGGGGATGAGAAGGTGGAAAAATTCTATTATAAACTCTAATGGAGCATCTCGGGTTTGGGATAAACCCTTAGAGCTTTGGAGGGGTTGAGAGAAGAGAGGAAGGGATGAAGGATATGTGGGGGTTGTAGGGTTCTTTATAGGTGAGGTTTGAAGGGGCAAAAAAGGTCATTTCAACTTAAAACATTAAATGAGGGGGCCTTTAGTGACAGATTTAAGCATCACTAAAGTCTTGAACGTGGCCGTAGGTGCGCTCGCCCGCATGCCTTCTTCGCTTCAACGCACGCAATGCACAAGCCCACGATTATCGATCCTCAACCATCCGATTGCGAGATCGGATAGCTTAAGTTCCACCTTGCCCGCGTCTTCATCACGTGCTTACGCGTGCAATCACACGTTCGCATGCGCGTCTGATTACGTGTATGCCCGCTTGCGCATCTGAGTGTGCCACGTCTCACCTCCCTCACTCACACGATCACCATCTGACGGCCCAATTTGAGCTGCACTCGCTCACCCTCGCGATGCACGGCTCGAACTCGCAAACTTCGGATCTCCCACAAGTGCGCGACCAATATGCCAACTCCTTGACTTGTCTCCAAGATGAAGGCATGCGCATCCGCTCCTGATCATTGGATTTCGATCCGATGATCGAGATTTGATGATTGGTTGAAGAGAGAGAGCAGCGGCAGGCTTTCATGGCCGGTGTGGGCAGCTGAGATGGCGTCACGTGGCACTATCTTTGCCGTCCATCTTCTGTGTCTTGTAGATGGTGCCACGGATGTCGGATTGGGCCGATTTTCATGCCGTTGGGCTGCAATCGTTGATCCGAACCCATCCGTGTAGTCGGATTTGTCATCTTAAGTACGGATTTACACCACCTAGACCCTTGATCTCAGATCTTTCTCAGATTGCATCTGATGCTATGGAAGTCCGACTGAGGTGATCTTGGAGTTGTTGAACTCCAATCGTCGCCCTGATTAGATCCGTATGGTTAGATCTTCAATTTGAGGCCTTGATTAAATATCGCCCTGTTCCCTGACTATAAAATGAGAAAATTAACCCAAACTTTATACAATCTAACCTAAATGCAAGATGATGCATGTTATGCAATATTTATAATGTATGATGCAACTATACGCCTAAGAACACACAAAATAGACGATTTATGTGATATAAGTATGTTTACATCATGGAGCTAAAACCCTAAGAGCTAGGTTAGTTTTGGGGCATAAGAATGATGATAAACTGGCATTTATCAATGCCGTATTTTGGGCTACCTCTAGTCATGGAGGGATGAACTTTAAACATGCTTTCTTCTATTGTTTACATGTGGTAAGTTCTTCTCCCTTGGTATGTTTTTTATTCCTACTTTTGTAAGATATTGAATCTCGAATTCCAACCATTGCTTTTTAACAGGTTGAGACTCTCGGGACCTCTTTTGTCCCAGTTGGTGATGTATCGTCTGATATTGTCGAACCCAGTGTCCCTACCGAGGCAGCTGATATTGCTGCTAAATGGGAGGTGACAGCCAAGGCAGAGTGATGGGAACACCATCATGTGCCATAACTAGCTCAATTTGGTCTAAACAGGTTGACAAATGCTCCTACATATCCATCAGAAGGTTGTAAGGGCAGATTATCCTATTTTGAAAAGAAGAGAAGAATACAAGGTTATTTCTGCAAAATTAACAACATTTCACAAACACAAAATAACCATGGGGTATTTCAGGGGTTTATTAAAGGTCATTTGGTCATTAATGTCTAATAAGTGGGTCCATGTTCACGCGGCTAGATCGTGTTTTAATAGATATCTTGTTGTAATATAGATGAACTCTCCACGAAAATAAATAAACATTTATAACTTGAAATTTAAAATATCCCGAGGTCGAACTTAGGGAGCACACTTTCATTCTAGAAGCATATAAATTCACAATTAACTATGTTATACTACTTTACAAAAATTAAAAAGGGAGAGAGTGAACAAAAAATCCTTTTCTTCTATTTTTCGTTTGTTTCTCTCTTCTCCTCTTCTCTCTTATTTTTCTGCCTTTCCTTTCTCGGACGTCTGATTTTTGAATCAGACGCCTTATCTGCCCCTTTGCTACAGTTCCTCGCAGCACTTGGCTTCTTTTTCTTCCCTTCTATGTTCGGCTTCTTTCTTCTTCTGTTGCAGCTCTTGGTTGCTTCTTCTCTTTCTTTCTTCTGCAGCTTCCTCCTCCCTGTCTCCTTCCTCTTTCTTCAGCTGCTTTGTGCGGCTAAGTGTCCTCAGCCGCTCCTCTGCCTTTCCTCCTTCTTCCTTCAGCAGCTGCCTCTTCTTCTTCTCTTCTGCTCTACTCCTCCTCCTTCCTTCCTCTCCTGCTTCCCTTCACGTTACACAGTTAGGCAAAACCTAACCCCTACCTGCCCCGCATCCCTCTCTCTCTATTTCTCTCTCAAAGGTTCGCTCCCAGAGCATTTGCGGGTATACGGGTCGGGTAACGCGCCCGGGACCAGGCCCATCGGCGTGCGGTGGTGGGCGAGGAGTGCACGGTAGGGTAATCGGGTTCAGACCCAGGCCCACGGGGCATGAGCGAGGGTGAGGGCGAGGGCGGGTGCGAGCGCGTGGTGCGCTGTGTGCGTGGGCAAGGGACATGACCACTGTGTATCGAAGGCGATAAGCCTAATACATAAATTCAATTTATTTCGCACACTGCGCCCAGCCGTTTATGAGGTGGGACTAATGTCCCGCTCGCTGTTGCTCGAACGCCCGCAGGAGACCTTCCGCCCAATTGCAGCAGCTGCAGGCCTTGCAATGCCAATTGCTTGGATGTGTGGGTTTGCAATGCGAATCCGCACCTCCTAGGACTCTGCTGCCTGGAGCGCACGACCTGGAGCTCGCGAGCAAGCTTCTTTGCGCCCACGTCAATGGCAGCTAGCGTGCAGAGCCTAAAAGCACGAGTATTGCCTTGCGGCTCCGTCAGAACATCAGAAAACCTTTGCCGTATCACGGAGAAGGTGAGGCAGGGGTTGGCTGGCCGCAGGGTGGCCTAGGCATGCGTGCCTAGGTCGTCTTGTGACCGAGAAGATGGGTTTGTTTGGGGGGTAGTTGTGGTGGTGTAGGTGGTCTGTGGACTAGTGGAGGATGTTCAGTGGAGTGTGGCGGAGGTTGTGAGGTGGGTGGCGAGTCGTGTGGGGTTGCAAAGTATTAGAAACGTCTCGCCGGAGGGCGGTCAGAGATGGAGAAGGTGGCGATGGACAGTGACGGTTGAAGGGTAGAAACAACAAATTAACAGGGGGAAAATGAAGGAGAGAGTAAGGGGAAGAGTTTTTACCTAGCTAAGCGGACAAAAGGGAGGAGATGGCGATTGGCATGTCTTTGCCATCACCGGAGACGAAAGTTCCAGAAGAGGGGGCAGCGACGAAGAGAAGGGGTCGGAGAGTGCCATCTGGTACGGCCTGGAGCGGAGGAGAATGGCGGAGCTGGCTCTACCACTGGTATTGTGGCAGAGCGACGAGAAGAGGGAGGAAAAGTTGCCAGAAGTGTCGAGCTGTTGGCCGGAGTGAGGAGGGGACAAATTCGGGGGAGTTCTCTGGCCAAATCGAGCTTGAAGTAACCAGCGGCCCCTGCCGCTCCTTAAATAGATGTTGGCAAGGAGGAGATTTGGAGAAGGGAGCGTGGGCAGGCTGCCGGAGAATAGTCGGAGAAGAGACCCATGCCTCCCGCACGTTCGCACGAGAGGTATGGGCATCGGCAGGGCATTGGAGGGGGTCCATGCGGAAGAAGACAACGTAGGGGACCCCCCTCTCGTTTCTGGGGCCGGTCCCCATATCCTGCGCGGCGCCATCGTCCGTGCAAAGTCGCTGGAGGCATGGGCAGCTGCTGCGGGTGGCAGAGGGACCGGTTTGCAAAGAATGAAGGGAAAGCTGAGGGGCTAAGTGCAAGGGTTCAAAAAGTTAAGGGTCAAAATGTAATTCTTGAGGACCAATTTGTAAAGTAGGTCAAAATGGCCTTCCCTTTGGTCCAAATTTTGGTAAAAACCTAATTTGGACATAAGGAATCCAATGGTGAAGTTTGATTTTTGGTTTGACCATGTTTGACTGGTCCATTTGCACAAAAACCTAAATTAGGTCAAATATTGGATATGGTTCTCAATCTAGGTCAAGATAGGTTCCAATGACCAAATTGAAGGTTCTAAACCCTAGGGGATGTTTTTTTATGAATTTTAGAGGGTTTAATTGATTTTTATCTTGCCTAAAACTTCATGAATTAAAGTGTATTTGTTTTAGGGTTACAGAATGTCATTTAATTCGTAGAAGTTACTATAACCCTTTTCAGGTCAAATCATCCCACTTTCTTTCGTATTAAGCCCATTTGACCTGTGTTTAGATCCTTATAGATCCCTTTTGAGCACTGCATTGGTAAAATTACAATTTTACCCCTAGTGAGTTGCTTTATACTCAAATTTATAGTACTTTGATTTAGGCTTTCCTTTAGGTTTTGTAGGAGCTTTTGTATAATTATTGAGGTCAAAATGTACTATTTAGGGTTCATGATGAGGCTCTCATCAGTCCATGCAGAACAAAATAGGTTTTCACGCATTTCAAGAATTAGTGGACATTTGAAACCCTAAAAATAGATCTGCTTAATTAAATGAGGTTTTGGTCAGGATAAAATTTACCTAAATTCTATAAAATTCATAGAAAAATATTATATAGGGTTTGGTAGCTTTGATTTGACCATCAGAACCCATTTTGACCTGAAACAAAGTCTCAGATGAAAGGTTACCCTAATTTGGGTTTCTACATAATTTTCCCAGTCAAATGTGGTTAAAACAAAAATCTAACTTCACCATTGGATTCCTTGGGTCAAAATTATGTTTTTACCAAAGTTTATGCCCAATTTGAGATCATTTAGACCTAGTTTGCATTTTGGTCCAAGTTTGACTCTTTTTCTCTCAAATAGCCCCTCAGCTTTTGAAATATTTGCAAAATGCCCCCCAAATTCTTTATCTTCTTCGCAATTTAGTCCTTGCCACCATTGGAGGTCAATCGATCTCTAGGAGAGCTTTGACCAAACGAAATACTACTCAAACCTTAATCAAATCCCACCAAATTTGATGGGATTGATATTCACACCTAGGGAAACCTATTGGGATAAATTTTGACTCCCAACTCCCTCTGATTCGTGCATGCGAACCCACGAAATCAGTGGGGTTCTTCTTGAATTCCAAGCAAGCTATGGATCTTGTTTCTTGCTCTCCAAGCTCTCCTAAGACCTATAAAAGATCTCCCATGACAATCCTCACCTCCTTAGAGAGAATTTGAGCCAAAAAACTTCTCTTCTTCCTCAACCACTGGTTCGTTCCACCTCACTTCGACGATTCCCTACCTCTGGCCTCTCTGCCGACCGCCACATACCATAGGTGGTCGATTCACCTCCCCTAGTCTTTCTGCACTTCACAATACCGGCGAGGTGCCCTCTACCCCTCTGTCGTCGACGATATCTCTCACCGGAGCACCCTTTGTCTCTGGCGCTGGCCATACTGCAATTGGCACCATCTCCACTCCCCTCCATCCATTAGCCAGCTTCATTGACTCCTTAGCATCTACTCACCGTCACCGTGCTACTATCGCTACGACTTCGACCGCTCACGTGCTTGCTCCATCATCATCTTCCCCACGACCAGCATACCTTTGGCGTGGTTGCATGTCTGCTCTGCTTCACCAAACCACCTCCCGCTGGTTCCAAAATATCTGCCTCATCTACGCGAGCAAAACCCCTTAAGAAATTGAGGGGATTGCTCGCCCTATCCTTCCATCGAACACAACCACCTCCACCTTCGTTTTTTGCGTTCACCAGCCACTTCCAACCACTCGCACGACACTCCACTGCCACCACCACCTTCGCCGCACCTATGCGAATCTACTGAGCTATTTTGACGAGGCCATTAGGCCGTTTTCTTTGTTTTAGGTATTTGACCGCCATCGCCATTGACAGAGCTCCTTTGAAGAGCTCAAAGCAAGCAATCTTGCCACAACAGGCCCAGGTACTTCCTCTAGGAAGTAAGGAACCCTTCCAGGAAGATGCCCAGGATTTCAATTCAGAGCGTTGATTGCTCCCTCACCCTCAATTGGACTAGCCTCAGTCGCTGCTTGCACGCTACGAGTAGTAGCCAAGATAGTCCCACATTGTGGGATCTTAGACGTGCTATAGTGCATAAGTTGATTTTCTGCATTCGACTCTTTGCCTAGTACACAAGGGGTCGGGTCCCTCACGCACCCTCTTTCGCTTACCCAAGTGCCCACTGCTCACCTGCGATCACGCCCGCAGGCCTACACCCAGTCCTAGTCCGATTACCCAATTAGTCGGGTCTGAGAGAAAGAAGAGAAAAGAGAGAGAGAGAGGAGGGGGGAGGGGTTTTTGCCTCGCTCTCTAACTCTCTAACACTTGAAGGAAAGAGGCCTTTTCCTCTGTGTGTGACTTAAGAAAGAGCAAAGGAGAGAAGAGAAGAGGAAGAACAATGCACACGCACTGTAGTAGGGGGTAGTTTAAGTCGTCTGTCTTGAGCATTCGACGTCTGATTCCACCACTTTGTGCTTCTGAGGCTATACTGCTTATATATCTTGCATGGAATTACTTGGTTGATACTGTGCATTTATTTGGTATAATTATAAAGGGTAATTGGTGATTTAAGTCACCACTTTACCCTATTATTTTTGCACATTGTTACTAATTCTCATATATATATATCATTCTTGCATTGATTTTTCATTATAAATTTCTCATCTTTGTGGTTATATTGTGATCTTAAGATTAATTGCAATACTTGCTCCTAGTGAATGACCTTGGATTTCAAATTCGAGTATAAATTGTATTTGTTTTCATGTGATTTCAACTAAACTACAACGAAGTATTTTTAACATCGATTTCGCACATAAACACGGAGAAGCAGACCTTTTCCTGCCTGCTCAAAGAGGCTACCGCCGCCTGAGAGAAGGCAGAGAAGGCTGCTGAGGAGGCTTCTAAGAAGCTCCACTTGCAATAGCAGGCAGTTGACCAGGTGTTTTGCTTGTAACAGGAGCTGAAGGAAGCTCGCCTGGGGCTAAAGAGAACTGATTCCTTGGTCGGGAAGCTTGAGGAGAGTCTCAGCAATATTCGCAAGAGAGATCTTGTGAAGTTGTGAGACTTGACCGACTCCTGCATACTTTTTGTAACAACGTACTTTGGTTAAAGGAAGAAGTGCTGGTGCTGAAGGTTGCCCATTCCTCGGCTGTGAAGGGATACAAGGCAGCTCGTAGGGAGGAGTGCCTTCGCTTGGAAATGACTACAGATGATCTTGCCACTTTGAAGGAAAGTTATGAGAAGGTGGAGGCGGCCATGGAAAGCCTAACGGATGAGCTTGCCAAGGCCCACCAGATCGCCAAGGACAGGGCCAAAAGGGTGCTAGAGCTAAAGAATGCCGAAGTTGGACCCTGAGACGGTCATGGAGTTCTTCGCCTCTGACCCGTCTATGGAGGGGAGTCGAGACCTCGTCTCAAAGGAGGTCCGAAAGTACACATTGGTGGCTGTGCAATCTCTGTTGGAGGGCAAGCATATGACCATAAAGGAGTTGTGCAGTTGGTCTATGGACCAACTCATGTCCAAATTTGATCGTTAGAAAACTGAAGGTCTTATTGTGGACAAGGCTCCCACCCTGCCGCCTGAAGACTAGCTGGGAAGCTCGGCTCCTGAAGAGGTGGTAGACAAGCCAGGTCCATCAGGAGCCATGGAGCAGCCTTCTCGCCTAGTTAGCCCATCATATGAAGCCTCTTCACCCCCTTCGACTCCTCAGATTGATCTTCCCAAGGACTTTGAGTGAAATAGTCCACTTCTTTATAGTGTTGTTGTTTTGTCACTTTTTTTATCTTTTTCCTTTTCTTATGGGGCATTTGATGGGAATGGCCTTTGTTGGAAGATGTAAGACAAAATGTTGGGGAGAAATGAAAGAAAGTTTCTATCTTTTATTTTGTATTCTTTCTTTCTTTTCTCTTAT
Organism: Thalassia testudinum; assembly: GCA_037157565.1. Lineage (NCBI taxonomy): Eukaryota > Viridiplantae > Streptophyta > Magnoliopsida > Alismatales > Hydrocharitaceae > Thalassia > Thalassia testudinum. Next base: position 84,484,244 of record JAZHRO010000024.1, read on the forward strand.
ACATTGTATAATCCTAATTTGGTCGCGTGCCAAGTTCGAGGAATTGGCTTGCTGTCTAGGGTTTGCAACTTGTAGAAGTCGCCTGGATTATCTTTGCAAATTTTGTAAGGCCCCTCCCATGGGGCGTCTAGCTTTCCGCTCGAGTTGCTTGACATGGAGACTTCACTCTTCTGCAGGATGAGATCTCCTTTGGAGAACTTTTTCTTGCAGGGTCCCTTGTTGTAGGTGGCAGCAGTGATCTCTTTGTACTTTAGCATCGCCTATGATGCCTTCTCCCTTAGCTCATCCACCAAGTCCAGGGCTAGGCGGACTTGATCATTGTTAGTGTCGAGGTCATATAGTTGCATCCAGTACGTGGGAAGGATTGTCTCTATGGGCAGTCGGGTTTCCATGCCATGCACCAGACTGAAGGGTGTGTGACCTGTGGAAGTCCTTTTTTAAGTCTTGTAGCCCCACAGTACGTTCAACAGCTCCTTAGCCCATCTTCCCTTTGAGGAGTCTAGCCATCACTTTAGTGCTGGTATGATGGTATGGTTAGTTACCTCCACTTGTTCATTTCTTGAGGGTGCCCTATGAATGTGAAGCATAGGCGAATGTCCTAGCCTACGCAAAATTCGTCAAATTTTTTGCAAGCAAACTGGGTACTATTGTCTGTCACAATGTATTGAGGTATTCTGTACCAAGCTATGATATTCTTCTGGACCAATGATACGACCTTGTTGGCTGTCAAGCTAGCCATGGCCTCAGCTTCTACCCAAGTAGTCCACTACCACCTGTATAAAGCACTTCTGAGCCGATGCTGGCGGAAAAGGGCCAACGAAATCCATGCCCCATTTCTCAAAGGGGATGGGTGACATGATAGGCACCAACTTTCCAAGTGGCAAGTTGTACAGCATGGCAAACCGTTGGAAATTATCACATTTGCGTATGAACTCCTTACGCTGTTGTTTCATTTACAGCCAGAAGTACCCTATATGAAATAATCAGCTAGGAGTGCCTTGTATCCTCGTGGTTCCCGCATATATCTCCATGGGCTTCTTGGAGGGCTTGCGATGACTCTTCTTTTGCAAGGCAGCACAATAAGGGGGTAGAATATCTTCGCTTGTACAATTGCCCCTCTATTAAGGTGTACCTTGAGGCCTTCAGGCGGAATGCCTTGGGCCGTGGTTCCCTCGGGGGGTATCTCACCCATGTTTAAATAGGTGATGATAGGTGTCATTCATGATGTGGATTGTTCTATTATGAATGTTCTGGGAGCAAGTACTGTTGGCTCCTGCAGGGTTTGGAGACATATGACTTCTTGTTTGAGAAGGATTGCTAAGGTTAGTCGAGCCAGAGCGTCTGCTAAGGGGTTGTTGGATCGGGGTACCTATCTAACTGAGGCGGTCTTGAAATTTGAAAAGTCCTCATTGACCTTGTTAGCATATAGTATAATATTTGGATCCTTGGCTTGGTACTCGCCGTTGACTTGATTGGCGACCAACTGGGAATCCGTATGGATTTCCAGCGAGGAAACTCATCTCGACATAGCCACCCAGATGCCAGCTAGCATGGCCTCGTACTCTGCCACATTGTTAGACGCGGGGAAGACAAGTTTGATGGTGTACTTATGAGTAGTGCTGTCTGGGGCGATCAAGGCTATGCCTACACTAGACTTGGCTGTCATGGGAGAGCCGTCCACATACAACCTCCAAGGCAGAGTAAGGGAGGCATCCGAGTCTATAAACTATTATAAAGTTTGCAAGGACTTGACCTTTGATTGATCTCCTTGGCTGGTATTGAATGTCGAATTCTGCTAACTCCATGGCCCATTTAATCTGGAGTGCAAACCCTGTGGGTTTATACAGTATTCGGCATAGAGGGTAGTTAGACACGACTACTATTGAATGGGATTGAATGTATGGTTGTAGCTTTTTCATGACAGTCACCAAGTCTAGCTCGTGTTTCTCAATCATAGTATACTTAGCTTCTGCGCCTTGATAGGTTTTGCTAATAAAGTATATTGGTCATTGCCCTCCTTCTCGTTCGCCGACTAGGACAATGTTGACGGTAGACATGGATGCTGCCAGGTACAGGAATAAAGACTCCTCAGGTTTAGGAGCCATCAGGATGGGAGGCCTTTTAAGGGCTTCCTTTACTTCCTCTAAAGCCTTTTGGCAATGAGGAGTCCAATGGGCGACGGTATAGCCTTTGCTCTTTTTTATAAATTCAAAGAAGGGAAGACATTTGTTAAAAGATTGAGACAAGAATCGGCCTAAAGAGAGGATCTTACTGACTAATGACTGTATCCTTTTCAAAGTACTTGGAGGTTCCAAGGCCATGATCACATGAATTTTGTCAGGGTTGGCTTCTATTCCTTTGTTAGAAACCAAGAACCCTACGAATTTCCCCGCTGAGATGCTAAAGACACATTTTTCAGGGTTCAGGAGGAGGTAGGTGTCCCTTAAGACATGGAGCGCCTCTGCCAAATATTCTAAGTGTTGCGGGAAATTTGATCGCTTCACCAACATGTCATCAATATACACCTCAAATGATTTTCCTATTAAATGGAAACAAATCATGTTTACAAGGTGCTGGTAAGTTGCTCCAGCATTATTTAAGCCAAAGGGCATGATTCTATACTAAAATAAACCCCTATCTACTATAAAGGAGGTATAAGGTCTATCTGCTAGAGCAATGCTTATTTGATGGTACCCACTGTAAGCATCTAGGAAGGACATGTGGGATTGATCGCTGCAGGAGTCCACCAGAGCATCGACCTTAGTTAAGGTGAACTCATCCTTTGGGCAGACTTCATTCAAGTTGGTGAAGTCGACGCACATCCGCCACTTGCCATTCACCTTCTTTACCATGACTACGTTAGACAACCATGCTAGGTACAAGGACTTCTCAATGAAATCGGCTTCTAAGAGATTCTTAACTTCTGCTTCAGTCGCTTACCATTGTTCAATTGATTTGTGTCTGCGAGCTTGTTTGACCGCTCGAGCATTCGTCTGGATATTAAGGTGATGCTGAATCAGGGACGAATCCACTCTTAACAGGTCATTGGCGAACCACGTGAATACGTCTGCATTGGCTCTTAACAAAAGTAGCAGCTCCTGAACTTCGGAGGGATCCAGGTTTGCCCCGACCTTGACGAGCTTACTCACATCGTCAGGGTATAGCTGTATACCCATGGTTGATAAGCTTGGCTGAAGCTTTGATGTTGTTGGCTTATCAACCAGATTTGTTTCTTGTTGAATAGCCTAGATCTGGCTTCTTTCTTTCCCTACTTTTGTGGCTTGGGGGGCCTTGGTTCCATGGATCGCTCCAATTCGATCCAAAGGAGTTCGCTTCTAGCTGTTTGATCCCCATGCACTATCCTCACTCCTCGATGAGTTTGGAAGAACATGAACTGGAAATAAGAAAACGAGATTAGTTGGAAGACATGGGTTGTTGGGCAGTCGATAATGCCATCAAACGCCGCCATCAATTCGACCACGATGAATGTGGCTGCTTTGTTTAGGTGCTTGTCCCCATCACAGATAGATAAGGGTAAGTTGATCTCTCCCTTTGGCATCACCTTGTGGTTCCCAAACCCCACAACGGGGTGAGTTGATGGGGAGAGGTGCTCTTCTTTGAACCCCAACTTTAGCAGTGTTTTCAAAAATAGCACTCCACTGCATTGTGTTCATTGACCAGAAGCCTGGGTTGGAGATGCCACACCAACAAGAGAGTCACCAGGAGTGGGTTCGTGTGCTCTGTCGGGTTAGGCAAGGTGGAGAATAGCTTGGAGGCCGCCTGCTTGATGGTACCTTTCTCGCCCCATTGAAGGGTGGTAAACACATTATGGCGCATCCACTCGGGAGGAGTAGTTTGCTGGCTTGGGGCAGCATTGACCTCGAAGATGACCTCAACCTCTACACTCGTTAGCTCAGGTAGCGAGACGTGACTGTTTTGGGGTAGCGTTGCCTTCACCACTGGGACTTGACGATTGTATTATGCGGAGGGGAGCCATGGAGACACTGCTTGCTCAATCTGACAGGCTTCAGACCCGTCCATCTCTTAGTCTGTCATGAAAACCATGTTGATCCCCTGAAGTTGTCGAAGCTTCTCCTTGTGGTAATCCTTCGGACCTTCCACGGGTCTCTTGCCTTTTTCTTGGCCTTCATTCTGCTTGACGAAATGGGCCAAGTTTCCATGTCGGATCTGGGACTCAATTTGGTCACACAGATCCCGACAATCTTCTCTAGCGTGCCCTCGAGCCTGGTGGTACTTGCAGTAGGGCCCAATCTTAGCCTTCTTCTTGAGAGGCTTTGGCAGGGGTAGGAGGTCCTTGTCGGTGGACCACACCTCCGCCAATACGTTAGCCTGATTCACGACTAGGGGAGTGTATTCTTTAAGGAACTCCTGCCTGGGCTGGTGGGGTTCGTTGTTTCGACCCTTGTTGGGCCTTTCACCTCTCTGATCGTGGAAGTTTGCCTTTCGTTTGTTGAAGCAACTTCCTCCGTAGATGGATATAGGAGCTAGTTCTCCTAAGACTCTCTTTTATTTTGCGAAACCGAGGTCATCTCCGTATCCAGCCGCTAATCGGCTACGGGAGCGGAATGAGTCATCTTGCTCTGCAAACCTCGTAGCCCGGTGATAAGGGGCAAAAATAGCCCTCGAATCCAAAACTCCGCGCATAACATAGCAGAAGGTCCAGCTACTTGAATACAGGGTAAATAGGCAAGTTTGACACTACTCGACCTGCCTGCGACTAGCCAGGCCCGGATCTAGATCCATCCAAGCTACCAAAAGATTCGATGCAACCAAGGCCAAAATCGCGATGGGACAGAAATGACTACCTACAACCTGACAACAGACATGTAGTCTAACAAATGTATCAGAAATTACCAGGCTAGGGGTCCTTTCATGCTATAAATAGTGAGGAGTGAACCCCAAGTGAAGGGGGCCGTGAGGGAGAGAAATCCTGCAATCTGATAACCTTTAGTGCATAGTTGGGAGCATCGTCCTCCCCCCAAACATACACCCCTTACAGTGGAACTGGGTTACCGGTGTTTTCTATCTCCCTTGCGATTGCTTGAGATTTGTTGGGTTGAGCCCTCCCATCATGTAGAAGGCTCAACCATTCCCTCCTAACAATGGAGGTCTCGTGGCTATGTTACGTTCCCTCCTTCTATAAATCCTTTGATGGTCGAAGGAAGCCTTCAAGGCCCATTAAATTGTGCCGTCTGTGGGAAACGTCAACAAAAGTGCCATGCTCTTCTAAGAATCCAGTTGCTGGTAGACAATGCCCCTCTAGCGCCCTACCTTGATCTCCCTGATCAAGGGCCCTTGTGGTGCCTCCCTCATAGAGAGACCCGACTGGGGTTCGGTGTCTCCATGTCTTGATGACACCCTTGACACACTAATCCCATAAAAGGAAGCAAGTTCACCCCGACCAACTGCTCGAAGCCTCAAGGAGAACCCCCTCCTCGAGGTGTGGGCCTGGGGGGACAATATGAAGTTGAGGTCGGCTGCCTTGGGTGTATGCCCCTATGCGTACTGTCTGCCCACTCGTAAGAAAGGTAGTAGTAGCCCCCCCGCCAAAAGAGTTCAAAGAGCCAGTCGAGGCCTGGCACAGAGGGATGGCGGACCCTAGCAGTGTCCTTGGGAGCCACCCCCAGATGGTGTTGACGCATGGCTGTCCCGACGGAAGGTCCCGCTAGTAACTCTCAGTTACGCTTGTCTGGTATGACCCACCAATGATCAATCGGCTAGTTGGTCAGCTGGATTGCTGGCTCTCCAAGGCTAAGCGGGCAAGTCTTAGGAGCATTTTGTTGAGCGACGAAGGGCTAGAGACAACCCTGAGAGGCCGTTAGAAGTCTGGCAATAGTAAACTAAGTCCTTTCGATCCTACCTGGATCAGTCCAAGGCTCAGTACTTTAGGAGCAGCAGGCCTCGTGAGGCAACAACTGCACAACACTTTGAGTCAGGCTGTTTGACTCGAAGACTTGGGCACAATGTCGACAACCACATGCTAGAGCACCCAATGGAGCTTCGAGCAAAGCTGTAAGGATCGTAGATTGATGCAACTCCTCCTGGTCTCGCAGTCTATTGGCCAAGGGACGTGACGGAGACGCCAACCTCGAAGAAGGAAAGAGGGCCCTTGGTAGGTTTGCCCTAGCGCTCGACCGCAAAAGCGACAGCTCCCAAAAGCAAAGGGCCACCTTCCCCAAAATAGAAACTGACCCACTGAGGGTCGCTATTACGGACCCCACCAGACAAGGAGGGAGTTCCTTGAGAAATGCACTCCCTTACCCATGAACCAGGATGACATGCTTAAGGGGAGAAGGTCCACAAGCGAGGACCTACGGCCCTCGGGCTCCACAAGAAAAGGAAGTTGACTCCGAGCTCCGCTCTGAGCGCCTTAAGCCCCAGAGTTGCGTACTCGAAGGACTGTCGGGATTTGCGTGACCGAATCGAGTCCTGGGCCTGGTGTGGGAACCTGGCTCGCCTCTTCAGGCGAATCCATAGCAGAAAAGGTGTTGCAGACCCATGGGGGGGGCTCAGAAGACCACCCTGAGGAAAAGCTCTGACAATATCGAGTGGCTAACGTGGTCTTCCTTGCAGGTTGAGGGTTGGGGTGGTGGACACCCTGCCTGATTAGGCCAAGCAGTGTCACCCTGGCTCCCCCCTTAATGGGACATGGCCATCAAATCTCAGCAGTAGTACTTGCATCACCTGAAGTCCTTACTCCATGTCGTCTGAACAGATTTGTGCAAGGGCTAGGGAAATCTTCGGGGTCAACGCTGCCCCAGGCTGGTGACCCACTCCTTTCGGGGTAGCTTTCCTGAGTGCCTTTCCCCAATCCTTAGAGGGGCGAGAAGGGCGTATTCTGGTAGGCAGCATCGCAGTTAATCGCCTCCCCTCTTGATCTGGCAGAGCTCTTGGGCTTACTTTTGTGACACCCCCCCACCCCCTAACGGGGCAACTTCAATCCAAGCCCTTCGAAAAATACACTCCCTGGGCCATTGCCCAGGTGAATGTTGCAAGTGCCACAAGGCCCGCAGATACATCATCAAGAGATGCCTGGATCTACACAGCCGGACCCGGTGTGGAAGTGCGGGCTGCCTCATCAGGAGAAATGAGGACCAAGGTCGAAGGCCAGATAGGTCGACAACCTACGTAGTTAACTTCTAGCAGAAATACCTGCACTACTTTGAGACGCTCACCTCTCAACAGGAAAGGTCAAGCTACCCTTCGGAGCTAACAAGCTGCCTCCATCGACGTGCCCATAATGCCTTCCCCACTCCTGGGCAGGGGGTTAAAGGGACGTTGACAAGAAAGTAGAGCCCCGATTGTTCGCCCCTACTGGAAGAACACATGGACCTGCTTTTGACAACGCCCTTACTAGCAAGTTAGCTACGGCCTAGAAACAATACTCCATTGACCATTCCGGTCATGGACTTTTGGCAATCACGGAGAGAGGCCAAAGGGAGAGATTGGCCCTCCTCCATCTGACTGTGACGAGGACGGATACCTCAACTAGGTGGTCACACTTATAGTTGCTAGGTTTACAGTAGCATTGGATAGCCTTGTTGGCAGACCACCAATACATGCCTACTGCCAAATCCTCTCGGTGCATTCCCAATCTCCTTAAAAGGTAAAAATAGTGCACGGGAGCAAAGCAACCTGGCGCAAACTCCTAAGGGTAGAACTAAAGCAACTTGGGAAGCCAAGACAAGAAGGGAAAAAGGGAACCAATTCCAGGCAATTTGGTAAAGGACAAACCTAGCTGACCTGCTTGGGACTTCGAGATTGCAGCCAGGCCCTTCGATCATGCTATGCTTCTTTTTCCTTATGATGCTACCTAGCTAGTCGAGGTCGGCGAAAGCCTGGATACCTTCCAAGCCCCATGTTTCTATAACGACAGAGACACCTTTCAAGGCTGAGGGATGTTGAATTACCCTCATGCGCATATCCCCCCCCGCAGGAAGGGCAACACTGTCAACGTCGGCAATGACATTGGAGGTCTCCGCCTCACCCTAACGGCAATCAATAACTAGTCTTGTCAATAGACCAAGACTTACTCCCCGCAATGATTGGCCATTGTTCGTAGGGGGTGGCGCTTACATCACACCATTACCCAGTGGCCGCCACATAAGGCTAGTGTGCCACCTCTTAAGGTCGGTAGGAACCCAGGTAGACGTACCACGAGTTGCCACCTCCTAAGGTTGGCAGGAACTCGGGCAAACACGCCTCGTGTCGCCACCTCCTAAGGTCGACAGGAACCCGGGTAGATGCGCCTTGTGTTCTCTTATGTCGCCACCTCTTAAGGTTGGTAGGAACCCAGGCGGATGCGCTTCGAGTTCCCTTATGTCGCCACCTTTTAAGGTCGGCAGGAACCTGGGCGGATGAGCCTTGCGTTCCCTTATGTTGCTGCCTCTTAGGGCTGGTGCGCCACCTCTTAAGGCTAGTAGGAACTCGGGCAGACGTGCCTTGCGTTCCCTTACATTGCTATCTCTTAAGGATGACGCGCCACCTCTTAAGGTCGGCAGGAACCATGGCGGACACGCCTCTCATTCCCTTATGTCACCACCTCTTATGGTCGGCAGGAACCCAGGCGAATGCGCCTCACGTTCCCTTATGTTGCTGCCTCTTAAGGCTGGCATGCCACCTCTTAAGGTCGGCAGGAACCTAGGTGGATGCGCCTCGCGTTCCTTTACATTGCTGCCTCTTAAGGCCGGCATGCCATCTCTTAAGGTCGACAGGAACCCGGGTGGACGCACCTCACGTTCCTTTATATCGCCACCTCTTAAGGTTGGTAGGAACCCGGGCAGATGCGCCTCGCATTCCCTTATGTTGTAGCCTCTTAAGGCTAGCATGCCCCCTCTTAAGGTCGGCAGTGAGGTTGCTTGCAGATTGTAAAGGTATATTAGAGGGGAGGGGTGAATAGTATTGCTTAAAAATTCAAATCAAATGTACATAGATCAATCCACAAAAGTATTAAACACAGATAACACCTAGATTTATAGTGGAAACCCAAATCGAGTGAAAACCACTACCTAAGCCTCTCAGCTTAGGATTTTTCCAACTAGGCAAGGCTAGTCAATCCATTAATGTACCACTTGAATGTGGGTTGTAGAACCTCTTACAAAGATCCCTTCTCTTACTAACCTGAAGAGAGGCACAACAACAATAACGATAGATTTCTCCCAACAACTTGGGATTCGTTAATCAAAAGCAACATTGTATAAGAATAATATAAACCTATGGAACCTCAATAGAAGTCAAACCAGAATTTCAACAGAGGATTACATCGTCGGGTTTTGGAAGGCGTGAAAATAGAAGCGTAGAAGCAATTAGAGTGAAGCACGGAAAGCTCTTTCTTTAAATGATTTTCTACTTGAGAGTATATGTTAAAAGGGCTGCGTATGACCTTTATTTATACTAGCAAATCGACCTTAAAAGAAAATCAAATTGGTCGATCAATTAAGGTAGCTTGGTTGATCAAACTAGTTATTCGATCGATGAATGATTGGTTGATTAATTAACCAAATGGCTGATCAAAAGTGTATTAATCAACTTCCTAAAAAGGGTTGATTTGATTGATTAACTAAGTTGGTTGGACGATTAATGACTTTGGTCGATCAATAACCCTAAAAACTTATTTTTAAAGTGAAGTGCAAAAATCTATTTGACACTTATTTTGAGGTTCCTTACAAAAAATATTCTAGACTTAATAAAGATAAAAGACACTGAGACACAGATCAACATTCTTTTAGCTTTGATCCATAAGAGAAGCTTTGATCCATGAGAGAGTCCTGAAATATTAGTTTTACAGATAGCATAATTTTGGTGCATCAAAATAGAGGTACTTTCATTCTCCCCCTTTTTTATGATAACAAAATTATAATTATGTATAAAGATCGAAATAAAAAGAGTTATGCATAATATCTCCCCCTTTTTGTTTCAACAAAAAGTAAAACATGCAACTATTATTCCGAAGTATCTCCCCCTTAAACATGAAATTGAAGTAGTAACAATCATAACATGCAATTTAAAGAGAGAAATATTCATTTGAGAGAGATAATAACCATGCATATACTGAACACCCCAATTTTCTTGGTGGAAGTAGCTAAAGGATTGAGTGGGGATGGCGGCTAGGGTTAGGGAAGAAGATGATGGTTGGAGGGTGTGGAGGTCTAGGAGGTGGCGTCAAAGAGAGAGGATGGAGGCTGACAGGGCTAACACTCGTGCGACCTATTGGGTCGGCGACTTCTGGAGGAGACAGAGAGGTGGGAATGCAGATACAGTGTGCTACCGATGCAGAAGAAGGGGTCACATGGCGGCGGTTTGCAGATATCCTACGCTGTGTTTGCCATGCTGAGGCTGGGGTCATAAGAAGGATTCGTGCAGGAGGGCGGGGAAGAAGGACCAGAATGAAGGAGTACAACAAAGGGGCCAAGAAGCGAAGGGGGTAGTGCCACCACCACCGTCGGTGAGTATAGGGCAAGCGTACGATGTTGAAGTCCCTCATATGGAGGAGGTTAGGGCGGTGGAGATGGCAATAAGGGGTGCCGTGATTGGAGAGATCATGACTGGCTCCTTCTCCCTCAAGCAGATTCAAAACTTGGTAAGATCCCTATCCTTATCATCTCAGGGTTGGAAGGTGGTGCATCTGGGTGGTGCTCGTTTTGTGCTTTTTGACCTAAGTATGTTTGATGTGGAAGGTCTTCGTTTTCGCACAACAATCTTAAGGGGACGACTGTTTTGTGGAGGTTGGTGTCCCCCTTCAATGGGGCCTTGCAGGATTGACCTTCGCAGAGGGCAGAGAATAGGAGGGGCACTATGAAGATTTAGGGGCTCCCTTTGCATCTCCGAACTAGAGGGGTGGTGGCGAGGGTGATGGCGGGCTTCGCCGCCTTGGCAGAGAATGCAAGGGTGGGCCTTTGCAAAGGGGATGGGAGATCAATCAAGGTGGAGGTGTCTGTGTTGAGGGGGGGGCCAATTCCAGACAAAATTATACTCAGGTGTGGGGGAAGCTCATGGCTCCTTCATCTGAAGATGGCTATCCTTTGTGATGAAGAACCACAACAGGAGTAGAAAAGGGCACATGAGGTAGAGGTTGGAGCACACATTGCTGACAGCAGTTGCAGGCCCTTCGAGATAGATTGGCTGGAACCTAAGAAGAGAAAGGAGATACATTTCTCAGAGATGCGGGAGGAGGAGATGCAGGGGGTGGAACAACCATCAACAATGAGCGCCATGATGCAAGAGGCAGAATTCAGTAGGGATCTTGTGGTGGTGAATCTAGATCGACAGGGGTAGGAGGTTACATGATTCACCTCAACACACAGTTCAGATCCTTTCTCTTGTATGACCCTGAAGGGCCTAAGCCATGATATGGGGTCGTCCTCAAAGGGTAAGGTTATGCTCTCCCCTTATAAGCTTCGGGGAAGAATAATTGGTGGAGATCAGAAATTTAAGGAAGAGAAGATTGCGTCCATTCTATGCATAGAGAGAAGGGTTGGGGAGCAGTAGGGGTTAAAGAGCCCAAGGGATGAGGATTATGACTTGGAATGTGCGTGGGTTGCGCGACGGGATGCGGCGAGCTTCACTGGCTAGCTACCTTCGGGAGTGGGAGGTGGATTGCGCTCTGCGGCAGGAAACTCACATTGAAGAAGGGGGAGTTTCTTTGTGGCAATCACTTCTTCAAGGCAGTCAAGCCGATGTCCGGGAAATGGATTCACAGGGAAGATCTGGAGGTCTGGCCATGTGGTGGAAGACATCTAAGTTGGTTTTGAAAGAAGTTTGGAAGGGTCAGTTCCAGGTGTCTTGCAAATTTCAATCGGTAGGGGACGGTCAGGACTTGGTCATCTCTTGTATCTATGGTCCATGTGCAGATCATTTGAGGAGTAATTTGTGGACTGAACTGCGTCAGATGTCGGGTAGTACTGAGGGTATATTGTGGCTCATGGGAGGAGATTTCAATTGTGTGATATCGAAGAATGATAGAGGGAATGGAAGAGTTGACTGAGCTTCCCTTGGTTTCCAACTGGTGGTCTCTGAGCTTGGCTTGAATGAGTAGCCCTCAGCTGGGGTTGAGTTTACATGGAGGAATGGGAACGGGTTGGTTTCAAAATTGGATAGGATCTTTGGGAATGTGGACTTATTGGCGAGATTCCAACTCTTTGCTGTGACAGGAATGCCTAGACCCTTCTCGGATCATACTCCCTTATTGTGGGATAGTAGGGAGGAATCGATCACAGGTACTTATTTTAAATTCAAATGGTCTTGGCTTAAGGAAGAGGGATTTAAAGAGATGGTGAGTCAGTGGTGGAAGCAAAAGCAAGTGGATGGTTCAGCAACCTATCGGCTGGCAAGGAAACTGAAAGATCTATGGTTGATGTTGAAAGAATATAAGTAGACTATCGAGGCGGTGAGAAATCAGCGAAGGACCAAAGCTTTGGCAGCATTGTGTGACCTAGATGATAAAGAGAACAGAGGGATCTTGGCTGAAGAGGAGTTGGTGCAAAGGAGGGTAAGGCAAGGTGTGGTTCACGTTGAAGACCTGATGAGAGAGGTGGACTAGAGCGAGAAGTTGCGGTAGCTGTGGTTGAAGGAGGGTGATGCGGATACGAAGTTCTTCCATATGGCAGCTCGCTCTAGGAGGAGGGTGAACCTCATCTCTTCCTTGAAGAAGGATGGGTCGATTCTAATCTCTTCTGAAGACATTCGTGGGGAGGTTGTCAGATACTTTAAGGAAACCACTAGGGCAGTGGGGAGGGGAGAATGGAGGATGGCAGCATCACGCATGACATGGATAGATGACTCTACAGCAAAAAATTTGATTGAACCCATTACCGAACAAGAAGTGATTGATGCTATGGCTGGTCTGAATGTTGAAGGTTCTCTAGGCCCAGATGAGTTTCAAGTGTTTTTTTACAAAGAATTTTGGCTGGTTGTTAAAGGGGATGTCATGGAGGTCATCCAAGAGTTTCAATGTGGAAATTCAGGCATGGAGAGACTGAATAAGTCGTATCTTTTTCTCTTGCCAAAGATATGTGAGGCAGAGAAGTTGTCAGATTTTAGACCCATAGCACTTTCTAATTCAATCTATCTAATAATTAGCAAAGTGCTTGCAAATCAGCTGAGAGGGGTACTATCTGATTTGATCAGTCCTGTGCAGTCGACATTCCTCCCAAATAGGTCGCTTTAGGAGTCTTTCACTATGGCATAGGAGATGGTGGCTGGATGGCACAGAAGGAAGAGCAAAGCGTATATGTGGAAGGTTGATTTTAGAAGAGCATATGACTCTGTTGCATGGTCCTATTTGTGGGAGATTTTCAAGTGACGAGGCTTCCCTCCATTCTGGACCTAGTGGATGAAAAGATGCATAGTCACTTCATCTTTTTCACCATTAGTTAATGGGAGACCTTGCGGGGTTTGGCTGTAGCCACGATGCGGAGTGCGACAAGGGTGCCCCTTAGCCCCTCTTATCTTTAACATAGCTGTGGATACACTGGCTCAGTTTACTTGTATGCTGGTCAGTGAGGGTTTGGTGAGGGGATATTCTATTTCCAACTCCAGGGCTTTGGCACCAATTCTGCAATACAACGATGACATGGTTTTTTTTGTTGAAGGAGGAAGGGAAGAGGCGGAGACCCTCCTCACTTTGGTGAGCATTTTTGGAGAGATTTTGGGCCTTAGACTTAATGGAGCGAAGTCATCATTGGTTTGTTTTGGTATGGCAGGTCAGGAAAGGGAAGCAATCTCAACCATCCTGCAAACTCCTATGGCTATGCTACCGATTAGATACCTGGGGTTGCTACTAAGAGAAGGTAAATTAAAGAAGAGTGATTGGGCCATATTATTTGAAAAAGTTTCGACTAAACTAGAGGGCTGGAGCAGCAGGTTTTTGTCCAAGGGAGGGAGACTGATTCTCCTTAATTCTCCTTAAGGCGGTTTGGAAGAGGTTAGATGTCATGAGGAAACGTTTCTTTTGGAAAGGTGCGAAGGTGGAAGGCAAATTCTTGCACCCGGTGAAATGGCAGCATCTTTGCAGACCTCGTTCCAAGGGAGGGATGGGGATCCATTCTCTTAAGGAATTCAATGATGCCCTTTTATTGAAATGGGCAGTTAAATTGGAAAATGCTGAAGGGAAGATTTGGCCTCAGCTGATCTTAGAGGCACATGGCAGTTCATAGGTTCAGCTGTGGGTGACCCCTCCTCATCGCCTGTCACCATTTTGGCTTTCTGTCTGGAAAGCAATGCAGGTCAACATGGCAGAATTTGACCCAGCTATGGGAGATGGAAGACATTTCAAGTTTTTGACAGATCCATGGTTGAATCTGGGCAGACTGAACAAGGAGTTTCCACAGGCGTATGCTGCAGCTCTAGACAGTAACATCCCTATTGCTGATTGCTGGGATTCTGCAGGTGGAAGGTGGAATATTGCAAAGGCTGGTTTGCGCAAGGGCGGATGCACACGGGCTGAACAAGAGAGGCTATTGGCAGACCTGATGGCATTTCAACCCGTGGACAAGGCAGATGGGTTTAGGTGGAAACATGGGGTGTTCACCCCAGCCAAGGCATACAAAAGGTTGATGGCCTCATTGACTGATGATCATTCAAGGGAGAAGGTGGATTGTGCCAAGATTTGGTCATTGAAGATACCACTAAAAATCAAAATGTTCCTTTGGCTTTGTCGTCGGGATGGTCTTATCACTGGTGAAATGAGGTTGAAAAGGATGGGGACTCCTCCCCAAAACTACCCCTGTGTACATTTGCTTTAGATGACAGGATGCACCTATTCTCTTCATGTTTGGTGACGGATCGTGTATGGAGGGACATTTGTGGGGTTGCTCTACCCACGTGGGATGATTTATGGTGATCCATCCTGATGAAGGGAGGGGAGCAGGTGAAGATGGTGGGGGTAATGTGGTGTGTGTGGCAGGCTCACAATGACATTCTATTTAATGGGGGTGTGTTGAATGTTGGGGGTATCATAAGGGAGTGTAGGAGAATTTGATGGGAACACCATCATGAGCCATAACTAACTCAATTTAGTCATTATCAAGGAATAAATGCTCCTACATAATAGCCAGAGAGCCCGAAGTCATTGCAAATCCATTCTGAGGGAAAGATAAGAAAATATGGTTAAAACTATAATTTTACCATTATATCATGAATGCAGTACAATCATGGGTTTTCCCAGGGGATAATTAAGGGTCAAATGGTCTTAAATATCCAGTAAGTGGGTTAACATAGATAGAAAAGGGTTCTCGCATGTTTTGAGAATTAAATGACTTTTGAAAACCTATAAACAGACCCGCTTAATTAACTGAGGTTCTAGTCAGGATAAAATTCACCTAAATCCTCTAAAATTCATATAAAAATATTTTCTAGGGCTTGATACTTTCAATTTGACCATTAGAACCCGTCTTGACCTAAAATAGAGTCTCAGACTGACATTTACCCTAATTTAAGTTTTTGCATAAATTACCCAATCAAACAAGGTCAAAACCAAAATTTAACTTCACCATTGGATTCCTTGGGTCCAAATTAGGTTTGTACCAAAATTTGGGCCCAATCTGAGATCATTTTGACCAAGTTTGCAATTTGGTCCAGTCAGACTCTATCTCATTCAGACCCTTAACTTTTGAATGCCTTTCAAATAGCCCCCCAACTTCTTTATCTTCTCTACAGAAAGGTCCTTACCACCATGAATCCTATTCCTACAACTCTAGTGACCTTTGATTGAAGAGAACTCCTTTACTCAATCAATCCCTTCCAAAATTGGAAGGGAGATTCCTTAAGGAGTCCTCTTCCCATTGAATCCGTCCATGAGCCCTAAAACTTTCCCAATCTCTCATGCGAATGCATGAGAGATTAGGGTATTCTTAAAACTTCCATCTCCGGTGACATTTCCTAGCTTGGAAGCTTGTCTTCCAAGCTCAAAATCCCTTCCTGAGCCCCATAAAAGGATCCCCAGGGCATGACCGTGCTCTTTAGACTTGATTCTGGTCGTGAAACCCTCTTTTCCTCCTTCCTCTTCCGACCGCGAAGCTCCACAATCTCCAGCGACTCCTCCTGACCTCCTTCATCGTCCATCCACAATACCAGTGATCAGATTCTCTTTCTCTCTCCCGTCCGCTCTTGGCCGTACCAACAGGAGCCCCTCTACCTCCATTGTCGTCGCTGTCCCCATCATCAGAGTACCTTCTTCCCTAGCGTCGGCCTACCAGCGCTGGTGCTGTTCTTCCTCCTTTGTCCATTAGTTTAGGGTTAGCTTAGTATCTTTTAGTTCTTAGGTCTAGTTTTGTACCCAAAAACCTCAAAAATAGCCTTCGACGCCGCCACTCACCTCTGTCTTCCTCGTCTCTGACTGCTCCTCCGGCGAGGTGGTTCCACTACTACACAACTCCATCTGCCTCACCGACCACCTCACAACCTCTACTGTCTCCCACTCTTCAAAACCCCAATCCTATTTCTCCCTATTACAGCCGCAACCACTACGCCGAACACTGCACCTACGCACTTCATCTTCCGTTATCGTCCGACCACCTCACTCACTCTCACCCCTTACAGACACCACCGTTCACTTCCTTGCCTCACGGCGATGCTCCTGAACTATTTTGATGTGCCATTAGGCCTTGTTCTTGTTTTCAGGTATAGGACCCTCGCGCAATTGCTGAAGCTTCTCTGCGAAGCTCTAGGCCTTGTTCATGCAGGGATCCTCCCAGGTACCGACTCCAGGAGTCACGGAATCACATCAGGAATACACTTGCACTTCCAATTGGAGCCTTTGACCGTTCCCAGGACCTTAATTAGAGCTTCAGTTGCTGTAGCAGTACTCCAATTGGTGAAGAACGATAGCGCAGCTCCACGCAGAAAAAGGCGGTGAGATTTAGTCCCACATCGTTGACTGAGGAGCAGTAGAAGCCACATAAATTGTTTTTGTCACATGAGATTATCGCCTCAAGTAACACACAGGGGGTGAGGTCCCCGCACCCTCACATGCCTCACCTGCAACTCCTCACACGCAGGTCTGGTGCACTCGATTACCCGTCTAAGCTTGTTCACACCTCGCTCACCACCCACGCTGGTGAGCTTGGTGCTGGGTGTGCATCTACCCGTATACCCAATTACCTTGACTTGTTGCCCTGGGAGGGCGGAACCTAAGAGGAGAGAAAGAAAGAGAGCACGGGGGCAGGGGAGGGTTTTGCCTTGTACAACACTTAGCTAATTCTAAGATGGCTGCCCTCTGTGTGTGAAGAAAGAAAGAAGAGAAGGAAGCCTTTGCAGAAGAGGAGGAAAGAAAGGCCTGCTTAGTAGAGGAAGAGGAGGAGAAGACTTAAGAAGACAGAAGAGGAAGAAAGGAAGAAAGCCAAGGAAAGAAGAAGAAGAAGAAGAAGAAGAACAGTGCTAGGGAAGCACTGTAGCATCTGATGGTTAAGTTGTCTGGTCATTAGACCCGACGACTGATTTGAGGCTTGATACTTAGAATTATTGTTGAGATATTTATATTGATTGAATGCTCGATATATATGCTTAGATAATAATTGGTGATTTAAATCACCATCATTTTAGCTTCTCTACCTTTTTATAGCCTCAAAATACATGAGAATTCATTGAATATCTAAAGTGACATATTAGTATTTATTGAATATCATTTTGTGGTTTAAATTCTTGTGCTCATTTGCATTATTGAGATTAGTGTGTGAATTCCTGTTTGCTCTCTGTATTCGACCTCAGACTTCATTTCTAATATTCGAGCTATAAATGTTATTTGTTTTCAAGTGATTTCGACTATACTACAACGCAGTTTTTATAAACATCGATCTCACTCTGTCAACAGAATTGTTAGAGAGTGGCGTGACTCCCTGTAACTTTCATGCTTTTTCTTGAATAAAATGTTTCTGGTCTGCTATTGTCGTTGAAAGCATTCCTCATCTTTTCAAAAAAAAAAAGAAAACCATGCATATAATTAAGTAGAAAGCAAATTGAGTGAAGATAAACGTAGCAAGATAAAAATTGTCCACATGAAACAAATAGTTCTACAAGCCATAAAGCTAACAAAGCAGAAAGAAAACTAAGTGATAACTACTCCAAAGATGCCATAAATGCATCCATAGTGCTCTGAAGATCTGTATCTAACTCAAGGTCCATCGAGTTAGATTGCTTTAATGAAGCTGGGTGGCCAAGACATAGGCATCTCTGAGCTGACGATCTGGGGGTTGGCTGCCTAGATGTCTAACGAGGAGGTGTCATCTGTTGATCTGCTACTGTAGTAGGAGGAGGTGCTATTGATGATGGAGGCATGGTAGTAGATCGGCGAGGATGAGGAGGCCTGTGAAGCTGCTACTAAATCCCATGAATAGGCTCTCCAAGTCTATCAAAAACTGGCCTTGAGCATTCAGGTATTCGGATACCTGATGCCCATGTCTCATCATCATTATATCTGTCTCTCTCTTTAGTGCATCATCAATGAAATATAGTCAGTAAGATCTTGAATACTGACATAGTCTTTGCCTATAAGCGGTCTGTCGAGAAGGCCGTACTCCTGGTCGTAGAAGGACAGAGCAGGTCGCATTAGAGGACAGGTCGCTGTAAAGTGCTCGTATGGTGGGAAAAGAGGAGGTACGACAGAGGACTCCTGAGGCTACTGCTACTAGTCTGCATCCTCACCATGAATTCCCTGAGCTTGCTTCATCTTTGTATAAGTGAGCTTATCAAATATGGAGACTCTCATAATGAATTGTTTATGGTTGATATCCATTGGAACACAAATGCAGGAAGACATGAGATAGGAGTGTTGCAAACTGGAAGGAGCTGGTGGGTTGCTTGCTCATCAAATACAGAATTAAGTGGTTCCAGTTGAACCTCTTGTTCTTAAGAAAAGAGTAAAAGGTAATGAGCATGATACCAGGTGTTACTCGCTCTGAATCGGATTTTAAAATCGATGCGTTGCAGTATAGATTAAATTAGCGTGAAAAACAAATAGAATTTATACTCGAATGAAGACCGAGGTCGAACATAGGGAACAATTAGCAAAATAATTCTCAAGATTGCAATTCAAGCACAATATAAGAAATTTATAACAGAACTCCAAACAATAATGAAAATGAAAGAAAATGTCAATAGTGAAAAAAGAATGGGGTAAAATGGTGATTTGAATCACCAATTACCCCTCACAATAATAGCAACTATCTCAACAGTATCAACTAAATAAAGCCTTGCAATCAAGTATCAGACAGCTGAGCATTCAATTAGATGGCTTTTCCGTCTTGAGCTACAATGTATAGCCTTTTCTCCCTCCTCAGCCTCTTCTCTTCTTCTTCTTTCTCTTCTTTGGCTTCTCTTCTTCTTCCTTCTCTTCATGCACAAGGGGAAGGGTTTCTTCTTCAAACGGCTAAGTGTTAGCCGTTGATCTTCAGAGCAAAACCCCCCCAAACCCCCACGCTCTCTCTTTCTCTCTCTCTCTGGGATCCACTCTCCCAGAGCCTCGAGCAATCGAATTCGAATCTAAGCGCACCCGGGACTAGGGTTGCAGGCGTGAGTCACAGCCGAGGTGTGCAAGGGTTAGGCAGTAGGGTTAGTGCCAGGCCTGCGTGATGCGTGTCACAGGTGAGGTGTGTGTGAAGGGGTGGCGGGGGAGCTCACCCACCAAGTGATTCGAGGTGATAAGCCCGCTTCACTTTTTCAATTTATGTGCTACTGTAGCCTCATAGATTTTCGAGGTGGGACTAAATGTCCCTCCTTCCTCTCACAAGCGTGTGTGGCTGGATTGCTCGCTCAATCGGGGTAGCTACTGAGGGTATGGCTTCTAATCAAGGCCTTGGAATGAGTTCTGAAGCCACTCCGTGCTGCCTGGGGATGTTGCCTGGGACTTGCAACACTTGGAGCTTGAAGAACAAGGGTAGCGATGGTGGAAGTGGTGGAGCTCCGGCGAGGATACTTGCAAAGAAGAATACAGCCTTGCAGCCTTGTCATAAGGTTCAGCAGGCTTCGACGTAGCACAGCGAATGCAGTGATGGGTGCAATGTGAGGCGAGGAGCATTGTGGAGGTCAGTCGGAGTTAGGAACGGAGTCACGGTGATGGGTTGTTCGGGGGCGTGTTTGGGTGGTGAATCGATGAAATAGATAGAGGGCTTTTGCCCCTTGGGTCGAGGTGGAGGTGTAGGGATGAACGACGGCCAATTTAGTGGAGCGTAGTGGCCATGCAAACTTGCCAGAGGTACGCTGGTGAGGTGGAAGACAGGGAGCATGCGAGTGAGATGGTGGTCGAAACGGAGTGTTGTTGGTGTGTGAATGAAGTAGGGGAGTTAGGGAACTTATCTAGGTATTTGGAGGACGATGGGGAGCAGAGGCGACGCTGGTTGCGGTGTGGTCGGTGCTGGGGAAGAAGGTGACTCCGGTAGGAGTTGGACAGTGAGGACGAAGGAGGTAGAGGCGCTGGCCGGTATTACGTGACGAAGAGGAAGCTGAGGGAGATAAATCCATTGCCGGTGCGAACGAACAAGGAATGAAGATGGAGGAGGTCGTTGGACAACGAGGAGCACTTTGACAAGAGGAGAGAGGAATTTGGGGTTATTCCGGTCGAATTCGAGTGTTAGGAACTCGGTCTCATCTGGGGATTCTTTTATAGGCCTTTGGGGGATGATTTGAGCTTGGGAAGCAAGCTTCTCCAGCTTGGAAGGTTCGCCGGAGATGGGAGCTTGAAGGATACTCGAATCTCTCATGCATTCGCATGAGAGATTGGGAAGGTTGTAGGGCTTAGGATCTGGCTCAAAAGGAAGGGAATTCCTTGACAAACTTCCCTTTCAAATCTAAGAGGGATTCGTCAAGGAATCAAGGAGAACATGCCAAATCAAGCTCACTGGAGTTGTAGGATTAGGATTTCATGGTGGTAGAGACCCATTTTTCAAGAAGATGAAAAAGCTGGGGGGCTATTTGTAAGAAATTAAAAAGCTAAGGGGCCATGTGAAATAAAGAAAATCAGACTTGGACCAAAGTGCAAACTAGGTCGAACAATCTCAGATTAGGCTCAAATTTTGGTATAAACCTAATTTGGACCTAAGGAATCCAACGGTGAAGTTGGATTTGATTTTGACCAAGTTTGATTGGGTAGTTTGCACGATTACCCAAATTAGGGCAAATGTTTATCTGAGACTCTATTTTAGGTCAAGACAGGTTTCAATGGTCAAATTGAAGGTACCAAACCCTAGAGCATATTTTTCTATGATTTTTAGAGAGTTTAGGTGAATTTTATCCTGACCAGAACCTTAGTTAATTAAGTGAGTTTATTTTTAGGGTTTCAGATGTCATTTAATTCCTGAAATGCACGAAAATCCTTTTCTGTCTATTCTAACCCACTTATTAGACTCTTAAGACAATTTGACCTTTGTTCAACCTCTAAGAGAACCCGCGGTTAATCTGTTTTTGTGATAGAATAGTAAATTTGCAGAAATAACCATGTATTCTTATCTTCTTCTCAAATCAATGTTTTGTGCCCTTAGGACCTTCTGATGGATATGTAGGAGCTTTTATTGACTTAATCAGATCAAACTGAGCTAGTTATGGCTCATGATGGTGTTCCCATCACTAGGGCAGTTCTCAAATGAGGTAGATTTAGATATGAAATTCCAAAGAAAGACACGATTAATAAAATGAGGAAGACGACAAAAATATGGTGACTTGGCAGGATGACCTAAGACATAGTGTGAGGGAGTGAGCAGGGTCTCCCTAATAGAATCCATCTATGTCTGCTGGTGAAGCTCAAGAAAAGTAGAACCAATAGATGAACCCGAGAATCTCAGAAATGACATCTGCATTAACTAAAGAATCTCAACTTGACGTTGAAACCCTCACCTATATTCTTGAGAGTGGCATAAAATAGGTGACAGGTCATGGGATCAACGCTAGGTATGTGGCTATTCTTGGAACCTACATAAAAGTTTCGCCCAAAAAGACGTAAAATCCAGTGATATGAGAATTTTTCTTTAATCTCAGGAAAGATAGACTTAAAGTAGGGAAAATCAACTGGATAACCGACATGCGGGGAATGCTTGGAGAGTATGAAGAAATGCACACAGGTGGCCTCGGTGATGAAAAATCAATCAAAAGTGTCATCATGAGAACCAGAAGAGGAGGCACGTGCACATTTCATAGCCATAACAGATTAGAAAAAACATGTTGGTCGATCAATTAAGAAGTTTTGGTTAATTAAAAATTGACTGGACAAACTTCTAAAAAATGGTCTTTTGGTCGATCAACCAAGGAATTTAGTTGACCAAAAGTGAATAGACATGAAAAAAATGAGATATCCATGGATGATTTGCTCGCAAATACTACAAGATATAACAAGCAAACACAAGATCACACAAGACAACCATAAGATCAAGTCATATTACATATAATACTCAAGAAAAATCCAAAAGAAATAGATTTAATCTAAGTTTTAGAGTGTACCATGATCGATCAAAGGGGAGCCGATGTGGTCGTCGGCGGCGGCGAGCATAGTTGGCGAGGGAGGAGTGCGCACGGCGAGGAGGTCGTGCGCGTGGAGGTCCTCCGCAGCAAGATCGGCATTAGGCATCGTAGGTAGGCAAGGACGGTGTCGAGGGCAAGGCGGAGCACGACATCGACGAGGGCGGCTCGATGTCGTTCTTGCGGCATGCAATGGTGGTAGGTGGCACCGGGGTTATTGGTTGACCATGGTGGCTAGAGGAGAATGAGGTGGAGTTGGGTGGAGGAGAGCTTGATTAGTGGAGGTGTTTGAATGTGGGACCGAATGTAGGGTATAGTGTAGTAGAAAATAGGTTTTGAGGTAAAAGCATTGGTGTCTTATATGAAGTTGGGTTAATAGAATAGGTAAGTACATGTAGGGTAGGTAATCAAGTAGATTAGGTTTGGTCGAGGAGATTAGAGGAGAGATTAGAGAGATTCGAATCGCAATCGCAAAAAGCGAATCCGATCAGTTTTGGTCGATCAAAACATAAAATGATCGATCAATTAAGCTCATTGATTGATCGGGGTTCAGAGGTTTGGAGGCAAAATTCCTGCCCAATTGGATTGGCCGATCAAACAACTAAGTTGATCGATTAAACTTCAAATTTTTTGAGGGAAATTTCTCGCCAAAGATTTTGGCCGATCAATCAAGGTGAATTGATCGATCAAAGGTTGAAAATAATGCATTCCAAAATATCAATTAAACTCTTTCAACCTAGATAAACCTAATGCATGACTGATAAGATTAAATCTTTCTTTTGGTAAAGGTTTTGTAAAGATATCAGCTAATTAATCTTCAGTTTTAATAAATTTTAAGTTGATTTCACCTTTTAGGACATAATCCCTTAGAAGATGATGCCTAACATTAATATGTTTAGTCATAGAGTGTTGGCCAGGATTTTTAGATAGATTTATTGCACTGGTGTTGTCACAAAATATTTTTTTCTATAAGATAGGCCAAAATCTTCTAGGGCTTGTTTCATCCATAATTGTTGTGAACAGGCTAAAGATGCAGCTACATATTTGGCTTCTGTTGTTGATAATGAAACAATGTGTTGTTTTCTAGAGAACCAGAAGACTAGGGAATTTTTGAGAAATTGACATGTTCCACTAGTACTCTTCTGGTCTATAAAGCTACCCGCATAATCAGCATAAAAAAAGTAATAAAGATCCAATGTGGCTGACTTTGGATAGAAAAGTCCTAGATCTGGTGTGTGGTTTAGATATCTAAATATTCTTTTAGCAGTATTTAGGTGTACTTCTTTAGAGTTACTTGAAAATAAGCACACAAGCAGGTATTAAAGAGAATATCAGGGCTACTAGCGGTTAAATATAATAAAGAACTTATCATGCTTCTATATAATTTCTAATCTACAGACTTACCTGTCTCATCAGATTTTAGCTGTGTAGAAGCTACCATAGGTGTTTCCTTTCCTTTTACCTTATCCATGGAGAATTTCTTCAAGATCTCTATGGTATACGTGGTTTGCGATATGAATATCCTGGAGGATAGCTGGTCAATTTGAAGTCCGAGAAAGAACTGAAGTTCTCCCATCATACTCATTTTAAACTAATCCTGCATTACCTTTGCAAATTCTTGGCATAAAAGATCATTAGTAGCACCGAAAATGATGTTGTCTACATAAATTTCCATTATTAAGAGGTCATTTTCTTTTTCTTTTTGTGAATAAGGTTGGATCTATTTTACCAATTTTGAATTCATTTTCAATTAGATAAGTTTTTAATCTGTCATACCAAGTTCGTGGAGCTTATTTTAGACCATATAATGCTTTGTTTAATTTATATATGTATTTTGGATGATTAGCGTCTTCAAAACTTAGAGGTTGTTTGAGATAGACTTCCTCCTTAATAAATCTATTTAGAAAGTGCTTTTGACGTCCATCTAAAAGAGTGTAAACTCCATGTGGGCGACAAAGGCTTGCAACATTCTAATGGATTCTAGGCGAGCCACAGGTGCATATGTTTCATCAAAATCTATTCCTTCTTCTTGATTATACCCTTGGGCCACAAGTCTAGCTTTGTTCCTAACTACTTCTCTTGATTCATTCAGTTTATTCCTAAAACCTATTTGGTTCCTATAATGGTCTGAGAATCAGGTTTTGTCATAATTGATTTCTTTTAAATTGATTCAATTAATCTTCCATTGCAATAATCCATCAATTGTCAGAAAAGGCATCCTTAACATTTTTAGGTTCTAATTGTGAAACAAAAGCTATGAAAGCTAAGGTGTTGATAGGAGATCTGGTTTGAACTCCTTTGGATAGTTCTACTATCACTAATTCTTTTGAATGATCCTTCATATAGGATATATCTTTTGGTAATTCATTCAACATGTTTTCCTCTGATGGAGAGGGGAGGAAAAGCGATGGAGGAGATGGGTGGCGACAACAACCGTGCGGCTAGGGCTGGGGAGGAGGGTGGCTGGAAGACTTGGAGATCTAAATATTGGAAGAGAAGGGAGAGTAGACAACCTCCTCAATTGGGAAGGGACTCTAGGTTTGACACGAGAGAGGGTCGGAGGAGGATGAATGGAGATATTCTGTGCTACAGATGTAGAAGGGGGCACATGGCTGCTGTATGTAGGAACCCCCTTGTATGTTTGGCGTGTGGAGGGCACAACCACAAGCGTGACTTGTGCACAAGGGAGGGACCACAGTATGCAAAGAAGAATCCACCACGCCCTAAGCAGAAGGTACCTAATACGCCAATGCCCCCCCGTCTCCTACACATTGTAGCCTCACGGTCGATGTGGAGATTCCTTTCTTAGAAGATATTCAGTCAGCAGAGATGATGCTAAGAGGCACGCTGATTGGTGAGGTTATGATCGGAACCCCATCTGTTGAACGCTTCCATCAATTGGTGAGTTCCCTATCCCTTGTATTGCCAGGCTAGAACGTTTCCGCTTTATCGCCATCTCGATTTCTTGTCTTTGGTATGGGGATGTTAGATGTGGAAAGGCTTAGATTTCGTTCAAGTAATTTTGAGAATATCATTGTGTTGTGGAGGTTGATTTCCCCTTTTGACGGTGCTCTATCGAACCACCCCCTCAGAGAATTGGCACCAGGCGTGTCAATCTTGCAATTAGAGGTTTGTCGTTACATCTGAGATAGAGAGGGGTGGTGTCCATGATGATTGCTGGGTTTGCAAAAATTTCTGACGATACAGAGGTAGCTATAGGGGAAGGAGATGCCCGTGTGTTGAAGGTTGATGCCGAAATTTTCAAAAGTGGGTCTGTGCCTGAGAAAATAATTCTCAGATGTGGAGGATGCTCATGGCTTATTAAAATTTTAGTGATTGGGCATGAGGTTATATATCTAGAGCAGAGGCAAGTTAAGATGTTTGTTGAAGTGGCTAGGGGTGAGCAGCAGTTGGAACAGAAGGGCCACATGTCCTTTGATGAGGCGCCGGAGCCAAAGAAGTGGAAAGACTACCACCACGAGGATATAGAAGAGGGTTTGAAGATGAACATGGAGGGAGAAACCTCCAGCGTGGGCGATCAACAAATGTGCGAGGGCCCAGATAAAATTTCCAGTATTGTTGGTGTGATGACAGATGGCAGTAGGGAAAGAGCTATTTTGAGAGATCTGAATCAGGTACCACTTCTTGCCCCTAAAGAACTAAAATTTGGAAAAGGAGTGTGTCTAAAGAAGGGTGTTGAGAGGTCCCCTTATATGCTTAGAAGGAGGAAAAAAGAAAACCAGAACCCTATTGAGGAAGAGGTCATTGCAAAGTCCATTATGGTTGAATATGTGGACAATTTGGCTCAAGGGGAGCAGCATTGTAAAGGATGAGAATGCTAACTTGGAATGTGCGTGGGTTGCGCAACAATGTGAGAAGAGCATCTTTGTCTAGATACTTCTTGGAGTGGGAGGTTGACTATGCTCTTATTCAAGAGACACATCTAGAGGAGGGCAATGACTCTGTCTGGAATGTTTTAAGACAGTTTGGGAGAGCAGATTGTACTGCTATGGCTGCAAATGGAAGATCTGGTGGGATGGCAATATGGTGGAGCAAATCATGTCTTAAAGTGACTAAAGTACATATGGCAAGGCATGTACTTACTTATAGATGTCAGAACAATCAAGGGGAGATGGATTGGTACATTTTGTGTGTGTATGGGTCGTGTGCAGCAGTTGTTTGGGTAGAGCTTTGGGACGACTTATCTACAGGTCAGCATATGGTTCAAGAGAAACCTTGGCTCATAGGAGGAGACTTTAACTGCACCTTGACAAGTAGGGACAGACCAAATGGCACTATTGATGGGGCTACTGCTGGATTTCAGATGGCATTGTAGAACTTTGGCCTAACCGAATTCCCTGTCAGTGGAGTGGAATGTACTTGGAGAAACAGGAGTGGCCTTATGTTCAAACTTGATAGATTCTTTGGCAATACTACATTATTGGAGAGGTTCTATCTATCATCAGCCATGAGCTTAAAGAGGCCTTTTTCAGACCATACACCAATTGTTTGGGGCAGTGGGGAGAATGCGGATGTGGGCTCTTATTTCAAATTCAAATGATTGTGGTTTAAAGAAGATGGATTCAAGGAAATGTTGACAAATTGGTGGAAGACCAAGGCTACCGCAGGATCAACGACCCAAAAATTGGCTTCAAAGTTATCAGACATGAGTGCAATGCTGAAGGAATATGGGCAGACAGTGCAGGCCATTCGGGAGCAGAAGAGAGTGGAGGCTCTGGCAGAGGTTCAACAACTAGATATGAAGGAATGCATGGTGGCTCTCAGTGTTCAAGAATAGGATACGAGAAAATATTGGCGGCAAGTCATTGTTGAGGAGGACTTGAAAAAAGAAATGGACTATTGAGAGAGGTCTAGGTAGCTGTGGCTTAAGGAAGGGGATGCCAACATGAAATTTTTTCACCTTGTTGCTAGTGCTAGAAGGAGGAGCAACTTAATTTCTTCCATCAAAGTTGATGATAGGAGAATATCCTCTATTCGGGAGATAAGAGTAGAAGCCTCGCACTACTTTAAAGAGGTTTCAAAGGCTGCTCCAAGGTGAGTGTGGAGCATGGCTGCGACTGACTTTCCCTGCAATAATGATGATCAATCTGAAAAATTGATTTCTCCTATTACTGAACAGGAGGCTATGGAAGTAATCAAAGAACTAAATAATGAAGGATCTCCGGGGCCGGATGGCGTTCAAGTCTTATTTTACAAAGAAATGTGGAGTGCTATTAAGGAGGAGGTTATGGGAGTTATACATGACTTTGAAAAGGGGAACTCTAGGTTTGAAAGGTTAAATAAATCATACATGTTTTTGCTACCAAAGAAGTTGGGAGCGGAATGTTTTTCTGACTATAGGCCAATTGCTTTGTCAAATTCCATATATTTGATTATTAGCAAAATCCTTGCCAACAGACTCTGTGGTGTTTTGCAAGCTATGGTTATTCCTGTACAGTCTGCCTTTTTGCCTAGGAGATCCTTACAAGAATCTTTCATTGTGGCTCAAGAGATGGTGACAGGATGGCATAAGAGAAAATGTAAGGCTTTCTTATGGAAGGTAGATTTCTCTAGAGCATATGATTCTATTTCGTGATTGTATCTATGGGAAATATTTAAAAGAAGAAAGTTCCCCCCAATCTGGATTCAGTGGATGAAGTGATGCATCACGACAGCCTCCTACTCCCCTTTGATTAGTGGGAAACCGTGCAGAGCCTGGGTACAACCTCAGTGTGGGGTGCGGTAAGGATGCCCCATGGCCCCGTTGGTTTTTAATTTTTCAGTGGATACGTTAGCCAGATATGCATGCAAATTGGCAGAGGATGGTTTGATAAGGGGCTACTTGATGTCAAATAGAAGGGCCTTGGCTCCTATTCTCCAGTATGCAGATGATACAGTATTTTTTGTGGAAGGTGGTGTAAGGGAATCACAAGCGCTGTATCATATGGTCAACATCTTTGGAGAAATATCTGGCTTAAATCTAAATGGAAGAAAATCATCATTGGTTTGCTTTGGTATGAATGGTAATGAACGAAATGATATTTCATCTATTTTAGGCACTTCAGTGGTCTCTCTACCAATCAAATATTTGGGCCTACCTTTGAAGTGCACTAAAATGAAGAGTGATTGGAACTTTCTTTTTGAGAAGGTGGCTACTAAGCTAGAAGGTTGGAGCAGCCGATATTTATCAAAAGGGGGGAGACTTATTTTATTAAATTCAGTGATTAGGTCAATTCCAGTCTTCTTTTTCTCCGTATTCAGAGTGCCAAAGTCAATTTGGAAAAGACTTGATGTAATGCGTAAGAGATTTTTCTGGAAGGGGGCTTCTCATCAAGGTATTTTCTTTCAACCCGTCAATTGGGATATAATTTGCTCACCCAAGAAGTATGGTGGTATAGGGATATGATCACTCAAAGAATTCAATGAAGCCTTGCTACTAAAGTGGGGATCAGGCTACTGCAGGGGGAACAGAAGGTTTGGATTGAGATTATCAATGATAGCTATGGGTCGTCTAATGATGTGTAGAACCATTTGAATCCTGTGAAGCCTTCTCCCTTTTGGGCTTCAATGGTGTGTGTGCTGGTTGACAATTGGAACATGTTCAAGCCTATTTTGGGAGATGGGAAGAGCTTTCGGTTTTGGCTTGAAAAATGGGCACCAGATGGGGTGATAAGAGACAGATATCCATTTGCATATTTGGCTACTCTAGATAAAGAAGCGGTGGTGAAGGACTATTGGGATATGGAATCTGACAAATGGAAAATAAATAATGGTGATGGTTATGGCTATGGAACCAGAACATGAGAGGATAATGAGCGTCTCTTGTAGGAGCTAAACGCTTTTAGGCCCAAACTAGAGGAGAGAGGTACATGCAAATGGGAGGGGATTTTTACACCGATAGCAACATATGAGAAGCTCATAATTTCATCCAGGTCAGCAGAGATGGATGTGATTGGGGGGAAACTTTGGAATTTGAAAGTCCCTCTAAAGGTACAAATTTTTATGTGGTTATGTAGAAGGGATGGTTTGATAACTAGTGATTTGCATCATAGGAGGATGGGCTCCCCTGCCCAATTCTGTCAGTTATGTGGATTGCACAATGATAGTAGCTGATACATCTTCTCCTGCATGGTGACTGATTATGCTTGGAGAGTAGCTTGTAGGGATTCGATTCCCACTTGGGAAAATTTATGGGTTTCTTTTTTATCTGGTAATAAGCCCCATGTGCCTCTGGTGGCAGTGTTATGGTCTGTGTGGAGAGAGAGAAATGAGAGATTATTTCAGGAGAGGCCAGTGTGTGTGGAAAATATTGTAAGTAGTGGCTGGTCTCTCATACATATGTGGGGATTGACCCTGTAATTTTTATTTTTCCTTTATAGTAAATAAAAGCTCTCTTGGATTGCTATCGGTGATTCGATAGCTCTCCTTCCTATTTCAAAAAAAAAAAGTTTTCCTCTGGTATGTTTGAAGGATCTTCTATTTGGTCGTCATCATCATTTACAGAAGATTGAGTGTGAACTAGTGTCTCATCAAATGATACATGTATAGTTTCCTCAACGACATAATTTTTCTTGTTAAATACTCTATAGGCTTTACTTCTGGTCGAGTATCCTAAGAAGCTTCCTTTTGAGCTCTTAGCATGAACTTATCAAGATTATCCTTTGTGTTAAGTATAAAACATCTACAACCAAATATCTTGAAATAGGAAATTCTAGGTGTTCACCCATGATACAGTTCAAAAGGTGTTTTGTTTAGGATAGGTCTAATCAAGGATCCATTTTGGATATAGCAAGCAGTGTTTACAGTCTCAGCCCAAAAACATCGAGTCAGCTTTGACTCGCATAGCATAGGCCAGTCACACTCTTGCAAGGCTCCATTTTTTCTTTCAACTACTCCATTCTGAGGTGCGGCTGTAGGGAAAGCAAACTCATGTTTCATTCCATATTGATCAAAAAAATCAGAAAAAAGATTTACTATGAAATTCTCCATTGTGATCATTTCTAATCCTAATGACTTCAGAACCTTTCTCAATCTGTAGTCTTCGTACTAGCTTACTAAAGACATCAATAGTCAGATCCTTACTTTTTAAGAAGGATGCCCAAGTAAATCTCAAAAAAGCATTGATTATGACTAAACAATATCTGCACTTGCTTAAGCTTTCAGATTTGGTTGGTCTGAATAAGTCTAAGTGAAGTAACTCCGGGGTCGAGAGGTGCTAATCATCCTTTTTGGTTTGTTTACCAACTTGACAAGAATCGCAGACTTTGCTTTTCTTGAAGTTGATCTTTGGCAGGCCTTTGACAAGTTCATGTTTCACAAGTCTACTAATGTTTCTCATGTGAACATGACCTAGTCGTTTGTGCCATAGTATTGCCTCTTCATCAGATGCGACAAGACATTCAAGGTTGTCACATTTGTCGAAGTTGACAGTATAAATATCTTTATGTTTGTTTCCTTTAAGAAGAATTTGTTTGGTTTCTTTATCTCTTATTTTAAAACCATTCGAAGTGAAAGTAATTTTGTATCCTCTATCACAGATTTGACTTACACTAAGAAGATTATGTTTTAATCCACTAAGTAGATGCATATTATCAAATGATGTAGAGGAGTTACCAACTTGGCCAGTACCAATAATACGACCCTTATGGTTGTTCCCAAATGTGACCGTACCACCTTCCTAGCAGTGGAGTTGCAGGAACAGGTCTTTCTCTCCTGTCATATGCTTGGAACACTCGCTACCCATGATCCACATTCTTCCTTCTCGATCCTGTCATTTGTTTGAGTTTGTGAGGTCTTGAATTGTTGGATCTATAAAGTGGCTTCAGATTTACATTTGCTTCTTGATATGTCTACCTCTTATAATCTACTTGACCTACAAAATAGGATTTCAAAAGTGCTTTTGGTACCCATTTTTGTTTGGGTCCACGATGGTTAGCTGGAGCCGCCTGTTTAGGCAAGCTACCTTTCTCCTTCCTTTGGCTAGAACTAGATGCTTCATGATCATTTTTAGGTATATAACCTAACCCAAATTTTGTGGTGCTCTAGGTTTGTGTTCTTAAGAGTTTATGCAAATTTTGACTACCTTTTGTGAATTTAGCTAGGTCATTTAAGAGAATAGCAGAGTGTTCTTTTAGTTTGTCTATGCCTACTTTTAGGTTATCTATTTGTGATCTTAATGTAGTAATTTCAACAGATAACTCTTTATTTTGTAAAGCAAACATATTTTTTTGTGCTTTCTTTTCTCCTAAGGCTTTCGCTAATCTTTTATTTTCTATCTTTAGTGATTTAGCTATGCATGCATCTCAAAGAAAGCTTCTAATAATTCATCTTGTAGAAAGGACGTTACCTCATCTTCTAAAGCCATAAGTCCTAGAAGAGCTTCTTCTTCGGAGGTCTCTTTTGCTGGTGCATAAGCAATTAGGCATCACATTAACCTTTAATGATGGTTTTGATGATGACAAACATCTCAAGTAATTGAGATTAAAATTGGATCTTATGCATAGATATTGCAAGGTTGATTTTCAGGTTGAAGCTCTCTTGACGAAATTCAAAGCCAAGAAGAAAGAGATCATGCTCTTCAAGTTTAGGTCTCCTTGTATTATAGGAATTGAGTTGTAATCTTTTATTCTTTATAATGTAAAGAGAGCCCCAATTAGATCTCATATTAGCATAAACATAAGGGGTTCATATGCAATTCTCACAAGGACACCACACATAGCCTACATAGGTCAAAATATGATAAATCATATCCTTAGGTGTTACTGGATCATCCTAGAACCTCATAGGATCAACAGGACTAGTTTGGACAGTTAGAGGGCCTTTTACAAGCCATCTAACGTTAGGTATATGAGACCTAACGTAAGGTAGTAAGGCTGGTGTCATTTGGAAGCTCCAAGGAATAACGAACTTTGCATTAAACTTTGTACCTAACGTTAGGTAGTTGACCTAACGTTGGATAGAGGTTACCTAACGTTATTCTAGGAGATAGTGAACTTTGCACCTAACTGAGTACCTAACGTTAGATAAAG
Organism: Thalassia testudinum; assembly: GCA_037157565.1. Taxonomy (NCBI): domain Eukaryota; kingdom Viridiplantae; phylum Streptophyta; class Magnoliopsida; order Alismatales; family Hydrocharitaceae; genus Thalassia; species Thalassia testudinum. Next base: position 84,516,730 of record JAZHRO010000024.1, read on the forward strand.
CACTTTTGAAGCATATTAGTTAGCCGTTGGCAAATTCAATTGGGCCATTTTAGCCGTTGAAGAGGGGCATTATGCATACCAAAACTAGTCCACTCACCCCTCTATATATATGAGATGGTTTCCCACTCTTAGAAGGGTAGAACACCCTAAAACTCACTCTAAAGTGCATTCAAGTCTACATTCAACTAAAGCATACATTTAGTATTCTTGGAAGTGATTGAAGCTTTGATTCTTCAACCAACACTTGCTTGAAGCTTCATCACTTCAACTCCCAGCAACATCATCTTCTCACAATGACTAAGGGAGTTCTTTTTAGTCTCCTAGATAGATAGTTTATATAATTAATTTCATATCTTATTGGGGTATCTATAGGAGCTAAATTGTGTTTTTAATTCTATTTTATTTCTTCATTTACTTGTAATCTGAGGGCCTAGGTTGTGGGTTCCCTTCTTTTTGATAAAGAGGGGTTTGCTCTTGATTGGAATATCAAGTGGGATTGAAAAAGGGTTTGGTACCCATTGCTCTTAATTGGGATATCAAGAGGATTTTTAAAAGGATTTGGTATCCCATAAGTACTGGTTAGTATTCCAAGTTGGACTCAGGGCAAAAACCTAGATTGGGAGATCTAGGTAGTGGTTTTTCCCAGGGTTGGGTTTCTAATTGCACAGCAATCATAGGACTTAAATGACCTAAATTAAGTTAAAACTTAGCATAATTGTAGTGTAAGGTAGGCATAAATTGCATACATTGCACCCTTCCTATTTGATTTAGATATGCATAAAATAATGCTATAATGTACCAATTAGTGCATTATTGGGATTATAGGTAATAAGAAGCTGAGGAGATGTCCTAAAGGTGGATCTGAAGTAGGAAAGAAGCCAGAGTTGTAGTAGAGCTAGAGCAGAAGCCCTGGAATAAAGAGGAAGAAATAATGTAGGGAGAGGTATACTACTCTACTAAGTAGAACTTTAATGTAGAGTTAAATTATGAAGAACATAGGATCTTTCCTAAACCCTAGACACCCTTAGATTAGGTCATCTCAGCCTAGGATACCTCAAAACCCTCATTTCAGCCCATATCTGGACGTCCAGGTAGGTTGCTGGATGTCCAGAGCCCTTAGACATAAACCGTGGACCTAGAACCCAATTCTCCTAGAAAATTGGACGTCCAAACAAAGTGTCAGACATCCAATTTCTATAGAATTCCAAGACAGAACCTAAACTCCTCCCCGACTCAACATTGGACGTCCAAACCAAAGTTCTAGACTTCTGATTTTGAAGTATAAGTCATCTGATTGTGAAATTAGATGTCTGGAACCCTTCTCCAATCCCTGTTTTTGAAATAAACCTTGGATCTTGATTTCCTAAGCCCCTAAACCCAATTCTACACCCTAGGGAACCTAAATTAAGGTGCCCTAAGCCTAATACACCACCCCAAGACCCTCCTAAGAACATAATCAGGTTCTCACTAAGCCCAATTGACTTGGATCTAAGTCAATCACACTCACCTAATCAATTGGACTTATAGACTCCAATTAAGCTCAGATCTCAACCAATATAAGTCTAATTGGACTCAGTGAGAGTCCAATTGACTCAAGCCTAATCTGATTGGGTATCTTCTCTCCTAATTATACACACATCCACTCAATTAAACTTGTGATAAGTTTAATTGCACATTCACCTTAGTAATAGGGTTTATAACACTACTTCTAGGAGCCTACCTAAACCCAATTACCTAGACCTATAGGACTTGACCTAAACACCTAGCCACACCCACACAAGTCACACACACACATTCTGGCCAACTCTAGAGTTCTCTAGAGTCTTCCAAAGGTGGAGCCACTTTGAGTTGCCAAAAATAGCAACCAAAGTGGCCCATTCTTAGATCCACAATTTTTGGATCTAAGATGACCCACGCAAGACCAAGTGGACAGACACCTAAGGGTCTCTCTAGAGTCTTCTATAGTTCTCTAGAGAGACCACTTAAAGGCCACCCAAGAGTCTATTTAAAGATCCTCTTGGATGGCCATGCACCTAATCTTGGACTCTCCATTGGTGGCTTCTTCCTCCATCATCATCTCTGTGAACTCCCTCCACCTCCAAGCACCTTGGGACGTCCAAAAGAACCACCTCCTCCACCTCTCAAGAGGTTGGCCTACCCACCATTGGCTGTCCCTATCTTCCCTCCCACCACCTCTAGCCCCACAGGCCATTTGAGACCACCTCCAATGCCCTAATTTCTCTTAGATAAGTTGTTCTTCCTAGTTTAATTTCCGCATTAACTTCCTGCTTAGTAGTGTAGTCATCCTCTACCTGAATGAAGCATGCATAATCTTCTGTAGATACAGGCATGCATCCATTTTCTGCTAGCTAGAATCATTACTTTAATCATTCATGTACAAGCTTTCCTTAAAAAATGATTGTAATGACTATTTTTGAAGGAATGAAATCATCACTTGCTTGACTCATATATCCATATTGTGATCATCAGTTTCCTGACTTAAGCTCCTATGTTATTGCAACAAGATGTTAGTTCCTGAAAATATAGAAGACCTTGTGATTGATGCATTTTCTGTTAATAGCCATCGTGAAGTTAGAATGGTGCGTACTAGTACACATATGTTCACATTCATTGTTTACTTGACACACGCACACGTAGTCAGGGTTAACAACGTGACTGGCGAGACTGACATTCGCAGGCTTGAACCAATGTATGATATTAAGCAAGTAGTGAAAAGAATCAAAATCAATTTCGCTTTTTCTAAATGCTTCCCTGAGATCGAACGTGACTCACCGTCTCGTTAACTTAATTTTTTTGTTGAGTCATATTTCGCACTATACTACGACGTTTTCCTATCAAATCTGTGATTTACGAATACCAATAGTTTCCATTGTAAATCCTTGTGTTTATTTGTGGTTTGTTTGAGCATATCTTAAATCTGCATTATTTGCAAATAGCAAGTTGTTTACCGCCTTTAGCACTAATCACCCCCTCTCTAGTGCACTTCTTCTTCTTCTGAGCTTGAATCTGACTCATCCCATGTGGCTTGAAGAGCCTTCTTCTTTCCTTTCCTTCTAGGGAATCTCTTATTCTTCTTTGATTCCTTCATGAGAAGTGGACAATCCTTCTTGATGTGTCCTTTTGATTTGCAGTTGTAACAGATAATGGTGTCTGCTTTGGATTCTTCTTTCTTCTTTTTCCAACTCCTCTTATTTTTGAGGAACTTTCTAAACTTTATGGAGAGAAGAGCTATGTCTTCCTCTTCATCTTCGCTTGAGGAGTCTTCCGATTGATGGTTGACTTCAAGCGACTCGGTCTTCTTCTTAACCCCTTCGTTTTCATGCTCCTTCATGTGCTGAAGCTGAACTTTGTATGCCATCAAGCTACTGATAAGATCATCTAGTTTTAAAGTAGACAGATCCTTCGATTCCTATATGGTTGTGGCCTTTCTCTCCCAATCGATGATAAGAGATCGGAGGATCTTCCTCACTAGAGCTTTGTTCTTTATTTCCTTGTCTAGGTTCTGTAGAGAGTTTACGATGTCCATGAATCTCATAAACATCTCTTTGATTGACTCTCCTCTCTTCATCCTGAAAAGCTCATAATTTTGTGTTAGTAAATTAACTTTGGTTTCTTTTATCTTGGATGTCCCCTCGTGGGTAACTTCGAGGATGCTCCAGATCTTGTAAGCTGTCTTGCAAGCTGAGACACGATTGAATTCTGCTCTAGAAAGCTCACAGAAGATCACATTCATGGCCTTCGCATTATGCGATGCCATTTTCTTCTGATCTGGAGTTACTGCCACTCCCTCCTTAATCTCAAGGTGTGTGTACTTGGAGGTAGTGACATCCCACACCTCGAAATCCATCAATTCCGGGAAGATCTACCTCTTGGTCTTCCAGTATTCGTAATTCGTTCCATTAAATAATGGAGGTCGAACTATGTTGGGGATCATAGATCGCGTATTTGATTTAAAACACATCGTAGTATAGCGCGAAATACGACTCAACAAAACATTTTAATTAATGAGACGGTGAGTCCCGGTCGAACTTAGGGAGGCGTTTATAAAGGCGAGATTGATTTTTGATCTTTTCTCTACTTGCTTAAAATTGGAGTCTGGTGTTTAAAATACGAATACAATCTTCTATATCTTCTGGAACATACATTTTGTTGCAAAGTAATAGAAAGTGAAATTAGGAAACTCATGATCACAATAGAGATTGATAGAATAATGATTTCATCCATTCATGAAGGTTGTCATTACAATCATCTTTCATGGAAAGCTTGTACATGAATGATTAAAGAGAGAATTCTAGCTAGTAGAAAATGGATGCATGAATGTATCTACGAAAGATTATGCATGCATCACTCAAGTAGAGGATGACTAGACTACTTAGCAATAATTTAATGTAGAATTAAAATACGAAGAGCTACTTATCTATGAGAACTGAGGGCATTGGAGGTGGTCTCCAATGGCCTTGGGAGTCTGAGATGATAGGAAGGAGGAGGGGCGGCCAATGGTGGGTAGGCCGGCCCTTGGAGAGGTGGTGAAGGGTTGCTCTTGGATGTCCACTAGTGCTTGGAGGTGGAAGGAGCTCGTGGAGATGGACATGGAAGGAGAAGCCATCAATGGAGAGTCCAAGATGGGTGCATGGCCGTCCAAGAGGTTCTATTTGTAGACTCTTGGGCTACCTTCAAGTGGTCTCTCTAGAGAACTATAGAAGACTCTAGGGAGACCCTTAGGCGGCCATCCACTAGGTCTTGAGTGGGTCTTCTTAGATCCACAAATTGTGGATCTGAGAGTGGACCACTTTGGTTGCTATTTTTGGCAACTCAAAGTGGCGCCACCTTTGGATGACTCTAGAGGATTCTAGAGTCGATGGCAATGTGTGTGTGTGGCTAGGTGGTTTAGGTCGAGTCCTATAGGTCTAGGTGGTTAAGTTTAGGTAGGCTCCTAGAATTAGGGTTATAAACCCTAATACTAAAGTGAATGTGCAATTAAGCTTATCACAAGTTTAATTGAATGAGTGAAAACCTAATTGAGAGTGAGATTACTCAATTAGGTTAGGCTTAGGTCAATTGGACTCTCACTGAGTCCAATCAGGCTTGTGTGGGTTGATATCATAGCTTAATTGGATTCTATGAGTCAAATTGACTAGGCAATTGTAATTGACTATGATCCAAGTCAATTGGGCTTAGTGAGAGCCTAATTAGGTTCTTAGGAGGGTCTTAGGGTGGTGTACTAGGCTTAGGGCACCTTAATTTAGGTTCCCTAGGGTTTAGAATTGGGTTTAGGGACCTAGGAAATCAAGATCCACGCTTGATTTTCAAAACAAGGTCTAGAGAGGGGTATCAAACATCCAATCTAAGTGTCAGATGACTTATACTAAAAAATCAGAAGTCCAAACTTCTTCTCTGGACGTCCAATCAGAGGTCAGGATGGATTCAAGGTTCTGGCTTGGGATTCTGCAGAAATTGGACGTCTATCAACTTGTATGGATGTCCAATAACACTATAGACTTGGGTTCTAGGTTTGCAGGTTGTGCCTAAGGGTTCTGGATGTCCAATAACTTATTTGGACGCCCACATGAGGGCTGGAACTAGGGTTTTGAGGTATTCTAGGCTAGGGTGACCTAATCTATGGATGGCTATGGCTTAGGATGGTCTCTAGGGCTATCCTAGGGCTAGGATTGGTCCTAAGTTCTTCATAATTTAAACTCTACATTAAATTCTACTAAGTAGAGTAGCTTACCTCAACCCTACATTATTTTTCTACTTTATTCCTAAGTCTTCTGCTCCAACTCTGTTGTAGCACCGGCTTCTCTTTATTCTTCAGATCCAGCTTCAGATCTAGCTTCAGATCTTCTTATTACCTACAAACCATATAATGCACTTAATCAGCATATTATAACATTATTCTATGCATAGCTAAAATAAAGAAATAAAGATGCAAAGTATGCTCATGAATGCATGGATTAACTAAGTTATGCTAAGTTCTAACTTAATTTAGGTCATTTAAGACCTATGATTGCTGCGCAATTATACCCCCATGCCTAAATCTTACTAGTCTCTAGCAAATGCAAAACTAAGTTATTTACAACTGGGTATCTAAAGGATTGATCATTATCAAGTGGATGACTAGAGAGTCATTCCTTCTCGTTTTCATCCTAGAATCTAGAAATCCAGACAATTGTGTAAGTGCAGCTGTGTAGCTTAAGCAATGGATTCGAGTAAAAAATCGATTCACCTCTAAAGCCTGTACTTGACCCCTAGTAAAATTCTAGCAAGATAGACAAACTTCTTCCCTTGGGGTATCCAAGATATTCTATGAATTCCACCCCGGCTTTAAGCTTAGGTAGGGAATGTCTAAGGCAAATAGGTGTTTATTTGGTAGCTCACTCTCATTTGGTGCTACATAGAGATTAGTACTACAGAATCTAGATTCCCATATTATTAAGTGAATCGACCCAAAGAAAAGCCAGAAAAACTATGCTCTCTTTGGTTCCTTTGTATTCACTCTCTTCTTCTCTTCTCTTTTCTTTTTCTTTTCTTTTTCTTTTTGAGGTCACAATCTCACCAAATTTATACATACATTCCATATTTGGTGGTCTCACATGGCATTAACACTTTAATAGAGTTTTAATAACCCTAATACTAAGTTGGAATTCCTCAGCCAATATCAGGCGGTCAGGAACACAGGAAAATGGGTTAAGGCCATATTTGGTGGATCGCAAATGTGGTGGGTAATATTGCCTCAATGTAATTGAAATATACACTAAAACACTCATAAACTCATCACTTTTTTTTCTGTTTTTCTAATTTTTTTTCTTCTCTTTTTTTTTTATATATATTTTTTGATCTTTTTTTCTTTCTTTCTTTTCTTTTTTATTCTAATAATTTTTTCACACAACTCAATATAGCACATGACATCTACAAATTTTATTCAGGAGGTATTATTAGGAATTGGTGGTGTTCAAGAGATATTGGGTGGCTTATTTGGTGAAAGTGCCTACTCTCGGCACAAGGAAGAGATGGATAGGACAGCGTATTGATTGCACAGCAAAAAATACACCAATAAAAATGCCATCTTGTGTCATTTCCTAGCATTGCCATTATATAGTAGGCAACCATAGTTGCATTTGTAAAAATTAACACATCCATGCATTTAATTGAGAGGGGAGGAAAGTGAATAATTGGCCTTGCAATTAACGTCTTCATCAAGGGTTGCATAACAAATTCACCATCTTCAATTTTTTTATTTGGCTTTGAACTTCTCCACGCGGCTTAGGGCATGGCTTGCTCTTCGCGCCATTCTCTGCCACAACTTGCTCTGCCAGTTGCATGGCCGGTCATGTGCAGCCCAGGGCATGGTTGTGCATGCTTCTCCCTCCTTTAAAAAGACAGGCCATTCTCCTTGTGCAAGTGAGCCTGGTCCATGCAACACACCCGCACACCCTTCTCCAGGCCGTCTCCTCCCCTCGCCCCTCCATACGCAGCACGTCTTCTATTGAGGAGCTACGTTGCGGGCAGGAGCAGCTCACAGTGGTACATGACTACCACTGTGAGTCCCACCATCACCCATCTCATCAAAGAGCCGGTGGGCGTGGTGGTTCACCTCTCTGTTTCACCCGTTCAAGCTCTTCCGCCATTACCACAAACTCGAGCTTTGAAGTTCAAGTGCAGCAGTAGCAAGGCATCGGAAGCTCCACGCAGCATGCAAACCTCTGCACGCACGCCAGCAGCCGATGCCATCTCTTTCTGCGCACGCAGGCTCACTCCACAGCGCCCGCGCACGTAGGACCGACTGCAGCCGATCGTCTGAGCCGCGCGCGCACTGTACCTACTGTTCACGCATCTCTGCGGAACACTATAGCTACAATGCGGTGACCGGAAAGTTACTCACTTATCCGGTCACCGTGCTCTCTCTCTCCACGCCGCAACCATCTCCAGCCCGTCCGCGCGCCTACTGCAAAGTACTCCAGCGCCCGTGCCCGTCTGCGCCCGTGCCCGCATCCGCGTCTACTTCTGAGTCACTCTAGCCCGCAGCGTGCTACGCTACACTCTCCCCTCACGCCTGCAGCCTCTAGTGCGTGAGCACATTCTTGCGTGCTTGCGCTTGTGCGTGCCTGCGCCTGCGCGTTGGCGTCCAGACGTTGGCTGCAGGCTCCAGAAGCCTTAACTTGCCGTGCCCTCTCTCAGTCACTCTCTCACTCCCTCCTGCAGACACACACGTACACACACCACACTTGTACATAATCACGTGTACACACACACACTCACTTGTACATGACTATATACTTATATATATATATACATATATTATTGACTATACAACTAAGTATAAATATATATACATATATATATCTACATATATATGCACATATATTTATACACATATATTTATACATACATACATATATATATATATATATATATATATATACCAATATCCATACATATATACATATATATATATATATATCTACATATATCTATATACATAGATACTTATACTAATATATCTATATACATATATACATATATATAACTATATACATATATTACTATATATATATATATATAGTTATATATACATACATATACATCTAATTATAAATAAATATATATATATACATACATCTATTTATATATATAATTACATATCTATATATATATACACATATACATATACATACATACATACATACATACATACATACATACATACATACATATATATATATATATATATATATATATATATATATATATATATATACACCTATATAATTATAACCCTATCTATATATATATACATATAAATATATACTTACCTTCATATCACTTACCACGCGTTATATCATGAGAATATTTGCACAAGTTGCTGCTATTCCTCGATACCGCATACAGAAAGCATCTCCGCACACACCTTCCACCCATCCATCTTACACTCCACGCGGCACTTCGTCCTGTTGGTTGCATCTTCCTAGATGACGATCAACTCGACACCGTGCTACATGCCATTTCCACCGCCAACCCCACCCCTATATATCTATATATAATATATATATACTATATTTATCTTATTTCTATTTCTCTTTCCTGCTATTAAAAGATAAAAAAAATAGTAAAAGAGAAGATAATGCTTGTCTTGCAGGTATTCGGTCTTACAGATAGCAAGACCAGTTTTGGAACCCTAATTTGGTTCAACGCCAAGAACATGATTTTGAGGGTGTACCTCAAGGACAAAATTATCAGAAAAAATCTTAAATAGAAAAAAAACACCAAAAACATAATAAATGAACGGAAGAGATTCATTGTAGGAAAGGCGTTGAAACTTATTCACCTCTAATCCCGCCTCCCTAAGTTCGACCCTAGGCCTAAAAGTGACCAAAATAAAATCAAGTAGGCCAGGTTAAAAATTTCGTAAAAAGATGGTTAGGCTTGATTTAGGTTAACCACTATACTCATTTCAACGATTAAATCACCATATTAACACAACCTATTTGAGCCCGACATCACTTTTTCTAGTGCCGTTGCTGGGGAGGTATGCATTCAGGTAAGTTTCTACTCCATTCCTTTAATTTTTCTCTTCTCACACCCTTCTCTTCACGGGTGTTTCTGTTTGTTGGTGTGCAGGTGAACTAGTTGCAAGGAGAAGGCAGGTAGACAAAGTCGGAGATGTGGGCAGATCCAAGGCGGGAATGAGAGCGTGAAGTCGCCGGCACTGCACTGGAGCTTCACCCATGTTGCTGAACAGGTAGGTCTCTCTTTCTTAGCAACTTAGGGCAACTTGTCACTTTAATAAAAAAAAAAAAACTAAAAACACTTCTTGGAATCTCTTGGGGCAAGTGGATTAAAAATCACTTGTTTGATTGTTTGCCATCACTCCCACCGCCCCGGGATTTCCTGCCAAACTTCGCATAGTGAAGATCCAAGAATCTTGATTCTTGAATCTTCCACCGTGTGAAGTATTCTTTGAGGCAAAGATAAATAGATTGATTTCCATCCCTCTTTGCCTCATTTATCTGCAATTCAGGATCACCTTTTTGGTGGGAAGACTTGGAATTGAGTTGATTCAAACCCTACCACGACCTTTCATGTGCCTAAGATTTGATCCCGAATACTTCAACCCCAACAATTTGATTTTCTTTATCTTATGGTTGAGTCTTGTGTGTGGAAAATCATTTTGGTGATTGGGAGCACTTGAATTGAAGTGCTTTGGCTCCCTTTCACACTAATCTAAAATTGACTTGTGCATCCACACATAGAAAACTCCATCTAGGGAAGCCCATTGCATTTTAGCATGCATTAACCAACTAACATTGAAGAAGGGTTTGTTGGGCTTAGAAAAAAACTTGTATTCTCTCAAAACCCGGAGATTGGTTGAATTGGTAATTCAGCGAAATCCTAAAATCCATACTACTTAAGGCTGGAACTCGAAAAACCATTCACCAATTAAAACTTCAATTCGGGGAGTTTCCCCATTGCATGCTTGGTTTACACACTTTATTAAATCAACCACTTGGGCATTACCCGTAAATAACGCCCTTCACATTCCAGAAGCACTTGATCTGAAGCCTCTAACTGAAACTGGTAGCAACTTGACCCTTATTAAGGATTGGAGGTCTAACTACCTACGTGTAGAGCCTACGTGCTGATGAGGGTTCCCGCATGCTATCGAGTGTCTAATACTGGGGCAAACGGCCTTTCAATCTGGCCCGGTGGTTCCGCGGTGCTCGCATTCGGTTCCGTAGGTCGTGATAGTAGGTAACTTAGATCTTTAGGTCTAGGGGCACACTGTAGAGGTTAGGAATTTGATTGTATTGATTTATCATCAAGTGTACCTTTGCGGCGTCATTTCTCTCATCTCCTTTTCCCTTCGTATCCCCCCAATTCTTCTTGCGGTAGTGCATGTTTGGGAGGAGGTCACAAAACCCTGAACTGTTTGAATTATCTGATAATTTTAGGAAAGAAGCCAAATCGTCCTCCTCCTCCACAAACATGGCTGCACGCCCACCCCCAAATCCCAAGGGAGGAAACCACCCTCAAAACCCACAAGGTGGTGGAGCCTTGGATCCCATAACTCACCTCTAAGCCCAAATGGAAATGTATAATGAACAAATTGAGGCCATTAGGGAAACATTGGAGGAAATGCAGAACCCTCCCGAATGGGAGGAGCCTAGGTCTCTTAGCTCCTATTAGTATCCCGCTGCTACAGAGACCATAGGACAAATTCGGGTCCCCATGGGTGGGGATGACTTTGAATTGAAACCTAATGTAATTGGCCTGATAAATTTTCACTTCCATGGTCTTGCAAGTGAAGATCCTTTTCTCCACTTGGAAGACGTAACCCGATTGGCTGAAACAGTTAAACCGAGAAATATTGGGTTACCAATAGTCCTCATTAAAATGTTCCCGTTTTCATTGTGGGATAAAGCATCGTAGTGGTTATGCACCCTTGGGAGAACCATCCACTCTTGGGGAGATGCGAACAGCGTTTCTCAAGAAGATTTTCCCAATCGGGCGAACCAATGCACTTCACCGTGCTATCACCTCCTTTACGCAACAAAATGGCGAATAGTTTCATGAGGCATGGGAGAGATATAATGACCTCCTCAGGAAGTGTCCGCACCACTATCTGCCTAAGTGGCATATAGCCCAGATTTTCTACTATGGGCTAAATGAGACTTTGAAGCAGATTGCAGACGCTTCCCGCGGAGGGAATTTCATGAATAAAGATGAGAATGGAGCATTCGAATTATGTGAAAATATGAGCGAAAACTCAATGAACAATGCCTCCATTGTCACCTTTAATCGTACCAGCCTACCCCGTAATGTCCACGAAGTTGACACGGGACCCTCCCATTCATCCACAGATCTCAACCTTATCGCACAGAAATTGGATGAAGTCTCCGTCGTGCACAAGAAGCTGGACGAGCTTCTGGCCAATCTCGCCCGTTCTATGGCAAACACCCCCACCTCACCACTTCGTCACAATCCCAATTCTTCCAACACCAGGCTTATCCCTAGAAACCCCGTAAGACCTTCCTTACCGAGCGTCGCACCGAGCGATTCGGTAAGTCATGTGGATTTGGCTTCTGCGAGCCAGTATTTTGACACAGAGGACCAAGCCTCCATGAGCTCGGAAGCATATTTACATGCGGACACGTCTTCTGGCATAGAAGACGCTTGCACCCTAGGAAACAACCCGTTCTCTGCCACTTATAACCCAGGGTGGCGAAATCATCCGAACTTCGCATGTTCTAGCAACCCGCAGCGCCAAAACCCCACGGGTGGACCAATGCGACCATCCGCACTCGTCATCCCAAGGGCCCAGTCTAATCCTATAGCGAATTCGCCATCGGGTCCTTGCGTACCGTAAACAGAACATGCATCAAGTCCTCTTGATAAATCGATGCGAATGATGACGGAAATGTCAAAGCGCCATGAAGAGAACATGACCTCTCTTCAGCACCAATTGGCGCAGCAGAATACTGAGATCAGTCAACTACGCATGGCGACTCGATCTCAGGGCACTCTTCCAGCCCAACTTGTTCCCAATCCAAGAAATTTCGTACCTCGTGGTCTACAACCACAGGTACGACCTTCTCAGGGGTAGGTTCATCAGATTCTGTAAGCTCCAAGCATTCCACCAGGATTTCAGGTTAATCCCGCTGCAGCACCTCACTCTTATGTCCCTATTGCGAACCCCCCTCCACCTTATGAACCCACTAGACCCGCATCATCCAATGCGATCACTACGAGGAGCAGTAAGCAGATCGTTGATTCGCCTCGACCTGATCCTAGCCCGTCTTCTTCATCACCCTCTCATTCGGGATGCACGCCGCATTTGTGAGAGGACGATACACCCAAATTGGTGCCAGAATCAGTCCCATTCCCGGAGGCTCTTCTGAGGGAGCCAAAAGGCAAGAAGAAGGATATGCAGGCCTTTGATAACCTACGTAATTTATTTAAGGATGTTGAAATCAAGGTACCCTTGCTAGAGGCTATCGACCACATACTTACTGTCGCCCGATTTTTCAAAGACTACACAACACCCAGGCGACAGTCAAAGAAAACTAAGAATCCGGTGGTTCTCTCGCCTCATGCGAGTTATGCTATACTGTCAAATCTACCACCGAAGCAGAAAGATCCGGGTACACCGCTTATTTCCTGTAGCATCCAAGGTTGCAATTTTAACCGTGCCCTGCTTGATCTAGGATCTTCCATCAATCTTATACCAACCATCATGCTCGAAAAATTTTTCTTGGGAAATCTGAAACCCACCCCTGTCACGTTACAGTTGGCAGATCGTTCTGTCAAAATTCCAAAGGGTGTGGTCGAAGACGTGGTGGTTAGGGTCAACAGTCTCTGTTTTCCTGTTGACTTTCTTGTTTTAGATATGGAAGGTCCTAGCTCACTTTCTGATTGTTTGATCATCCTTGGTCGACCTTTCCTGGCCACAGCCCGGGCCCATATCGACTGCGAGTCGGGCTGTATTGAGATTACCGTTGGATCTGAGAAGCTCAAGCTTAACATCTTCAAGGCAGCCAAGAACTTTGATTGTGATTGCATCGAGGATGACATGTTTGACGAGGACATGGCCGTCAGTGCGTGTATCGGACTAATTGGGACGTATTCTGACTGCTGCGGATTACCTGTAAACACTGACGATTGCCTGACTGACACATATTGTGACGTTCCCCCATCCCTCCTTTGTCCTGTTCCTTCTCCTGACCAGACTTCTAACGAGGTTTTCACCGCTTCCCATACCTCGTGGTCTGAGTGATATCTGGGCTACTCACCGCTGGTCCACACTCTTGAAGACTGGATTGCCCTTTCTTTCCTGCCAAATCAGGAGGATTTGCAACTCCACACTGGGACCTTGAGCCCATATACTACTCACTGGGGCTATTCCTTTTTGGATCCATCTATCCAAGAAGACCCTCTTCTTGGCCAATCTGAGGATCAACTTCTTCCTCCTAACTTGTTTTCCTATCCGCCTGGGACACTCTCGTCCCAAGAAATGCCAGATCTTTCACCATCCACCCCTGAGCTAAAAGAGCTGCCTAGTAAACTTAAGTATGTTTTATTGGGACCAAATGAAACACTCCCCGTAATCATTAGTTCAAAACTGACCAGCGAGCAAGAGTGCAAACTAACAAAGGTCCTTATGGAACACAAGGTAGCCATCGGATGGTCTTTATCAGACTTAACTGGCATTAGCCCCTCCTACTGCACTCACCGTATATATACGGAGGAGGAGGCTCGACCTTCCCGCGAGATGCAGCGATGTCTCAACCCTAACATGCGGGAGGTCGTTAAAAAGGAAATTATTAAGTGGCTGGATGCTGGTATAATCTACCCGATCAGCAATAGCCCCTGGGTGAGTCCGATTTACGTCGTGCCAAAAAAGGTGAGACTCACCATCCGTGTCAATGACAGGGGTGAATCCATCCCTACACGCATTCCTACATCTTGGAGAGTGTGTGTGGATTATAGGAAACTCAATGCTACAACTAATAAAGATCACTTTCCGCTACCTTTCGTTGACCAAATCCTGGAGCGGTTAGCAGGAAATAAAATTTTCTGTTTCCTGGATGGATTCTCAGGATATAACCAGGTGGCAATTGACCCCTGGGACCAAGAGAAAACCACTTTTACCTGCCCCTTCGGCACCTTTGCATTTAGAAGGATGTCGTTCGGACTTTGTAATGCGCCAGCAACTTTCCAGAGATGTATGCTGGCGATATTCCATGACATGGTGGGTGACTTTCTCGAGGTCTTCATGGATGACTTTTCGATCTTTGGACCATCTTTCGATGACTGTCTTGCCAACCTGACCCGTATCCTTAGGAGATGTATTGATGTAAACCTCGTGCTTTCCTGGGAAAAAAGTCATTTTATGGTACACGAGGGAATTGTTCTCGGGCATATCATCTCCGATAGGGGTATCGAGGTTGACAGAGCTAAGCTCGATGTAATTGCTGATTTACCTGTGCCTAGCTCTGTCAAACAAATCCGCTCCTTCCTGGGTCACGTCGGTTTCTATAGGAGATTTATCAAAGATTTCTCCAAGATTTCTTGACCTTTAACTCATCACCTATCGACTGACGTACCCTTCGATATGGGCCCCGATTGCATACGAGCATTCATGCAGCTGCGTAATGCTGTCACCAAGGCGCCTGTTCTCCAGCCACCTGATTGGTCCCTCGACTTTGAACTCATGTGTGATGCTTCCGACCTTGCAGTCGGAGCCATCTAGGGACAAAGACGCGATAGACACCCCTTCGTGGTGTACTACGCCAGTAAGACGTTGGACGAGGCCCGACATAATTATACTACCACTGAGAAAGAACTACTGGCGGTCGTCTTTGGGCTGGAGCAATTCCGCTCTTACCTTCTGGGCTCACATGTTATTGTTTTCACTGATCATGTGGCCATTCACCATCTCATGCACAAGAAGGATGCTAAGCCTAGACTGATTCGTTAGATCCTTCTGCTCCAAGAATTTGACATTGAGATCCGCGATAAGGCCGGAGCCCAGAATGTTGTGGCTAATCATCTTTCTAGACTGGACCCTGACCATATTGGACTTACTCTGCCGATTAATGAGATTTTTCCCGATGAGCACCTATTGGCAATTAATGTGGCAAGTGGACCTTTGTATGCCGACATTGCCAATTACCTTGCTTCTGGATCCCTTCCACGTGGCTGGCCTAAAAACCAGTGTGAGTGCCTCATGGCAGAAGCAAAGTATTATTTCTGGGATAATCCACTTCTTTCTCGAATAGGTGGTGATCAAATCATCCGTCGCTGTATTCCTGACAGCGAATTCCCCGGTGTGCTATCCTTCTGCCACGATCAGGCCCGCGGAGGCCATTTCTCTGGGAGGAAAACTGCAGCCAAGGTGTTGCAGTGCGATTTCTTTTGGCCCTCCCTTCACCAGGATGCACACAATTATGCCAAACATTGCACTAGGTGCCAGTCGTTAGTATCAATGTCACGTCCTGACAAAATGCCCTTGCAACCCATCCTAGCTGCTAAAATTTTTGACATTTGGGGAATTGATTTCATGGGTCCCTTTCCTCCTTCCAACAGCTTTGAATTTATCCTCTTGGCTGTTGATTATGTTTCGAAATGGATCGAGGCTATTCCCACGCGTCTTGCTGACCATGTTATTTCCACTCAATTTTTCAAAGACCACATTTTTGTGCGCTTTAGGATCCCTCGAGCCATTCTCTCGAATGGAGGAAGCCACTTTACCCATGCTTCTTTTCGGGCGCTTCTGAGGAAATACGGAGTCCACCATCGTATCGCATCTCCGTATCATCCTCAGACGAACGGCCAGGAAGAGGTGTCGAACTGGCAAATCAAGCAAATTCTCCCAAAAATGGTTCGGCCTGACCGTAAGGATTTGTCCGACAAGCTGATTGATGCACTTTGGGCGTATCGGATTGCCTTCAAGGCTCCTCTTGGTATGTCTCCTTATAGAATCATTTACGAGAAGCCTTGTCATTTGCCCGTGGAGTTGGAGCACCACGCTTATTGGGCGGTTCGCCAATGTAACCTCGACCTAGACCTGTGTGGTCGAGAAAGGAAACTCCAACTCCAGGAGCTGGAAGAGCTCCGTCGTGAAGCCTACGATTTTGCCTTAACTTTCAAGCAACGCACTAAGTCTTTTCACGACAGCCATATTCGGCAGAAGGAATTTGAGCCATCTTAGCAAGTTTGTCTCTACAATGCCCGGCTCAAATTCTTTCCTGGGAAATTGAAGTCCAAATGGACTGGTCCTTTCCTGGTCTCAAGACCATTTCCCAACGGGGCCGTTGAAATTGAAGATCCCAAATTTGGACATAAATTTACGGTCAATGGGCAGCATTTAAAACCCTATTTACTCATCAACCTGCCCCCGTTGGAGAGACTGTTGCCCTGCTGGAGGGTAACTAATGTCATGCCTCATTCTGAGTCCAGCTGGGAACGTTAAATTCAACGCTCGTTGGGAGGCACCCCAACAACACTCCGCCACTGTCACGTTCACTTCACTTTTCACTTCACCACCCACCATCCACCCACCCTACCACCCTGCACCTCAGCTCTCGTTACCCGATCTTTGGTCCTTCCTCTACCCTACCCTGCATGCATATGAGGACATAGCATCGTTTGGCATGGGGGGGTGGATAGGCATCCATAGGATCTGGGTATTTTATGGTATCATACAGTCTCCATCTATCTATAAATATGTAAAAAAAGAAAAAAAAGAAAAATGATGTTTAGTAATGATCTGAAGGTTGAAACAAAAATACAATAAGTGTTTATGGATATTCAACCACTGTTTTGAAGACTTTCTTGGCCACAGAAGCTTGATTCGCTCAGGCTCGGCTTAATTTACTTGAGCACTGACGAGATAGATCAGAATCTCTCCTAACTAAGGACATATTCTTGTACCCGAGACACCAGTACAGGATCCGTTGGTTTGCTTCTACTCGAGAGCCTAAGTAATCTTGGTTAACACTACACATATCAAGAAAGACCAGGTGAACATAAGATCCAACCCTAGTGTTCATTAAGGAAGGTGGAGTCCTTACCTGTGCGTGCAGGTAGACTTTTTATCCCAGGCTTTAGTCTTGTATTTAGGAGAGACTCTTTCCACCAAAAAGGAACTCTCCCACCAAAAGAAAAGTGTGCTCCTCCAAATAAAGTTGTAAGAGATATACTGACACGTGTTTCAAAAAAAAAAAAAGACAGATGCAAATAAGTCATTATATCTCGCAAATGTCTGTAAAGTCTTCTCCCTACAAAAGTTCTTCAGGGCATGTTACAAATATCCTGTTTTCTTTGAGCCACAAATGTAATAAAATGAGAGTTGAGTTTTCCGTCATCTTTTTAAGGGTCAATCCAAAGACACAAGCTGAAACTAGGACCAACCTGCACTTAAAAATTCATGAAACCCTAGGCTTAAGTCTTAATGTTCATCTGGTCAGTCTTGATCCTTCACTATGCACAGCCATAATCTCTTGAGCTCTCGAGTACGGCAAAAACCTCCTGGGTCCTGGAAATCGTACTTAAGGTTTAAATATCAAGAGTCTAGGTTAGTTGAGAGAGGGTCTATGTCATGTAAGACTTAAAGTACTGGTAGTCTTCTCTACAATTGGTTCTCACAATATCCAACAAATAAACACACCTATGTTGCCTCAGAAGAAAATCTTCAGCTTAAGATCATTTCTAAATACAGTACAAAATGTTTTGCTAGGGACTAGCAAAAGATAGGCATGGGGGTATGATTGCACAGCAAAAATACACCAATAAAAATGCCATCTTGTGTTATTTCCTAGCATTGCCATTATATATTGAGCAGCCATAGTTGCATTTGTAAAAATTAACACATGCATGCATTTAATTGAGAGGGGAGGAAAGTGAATAATTGGCCTTGCAATTAACATCTTCATCAAGGGTTGCATCACAAATTCACCATCTTCAATTTTTTATTTGGCTTTGAACTTCTTCTTCTCCACGCGGCTAAGGGCATGGCTTGCTTTTCGCGCCATTCTCTGCCACAGCTTGCTCTGCCAGCCGCATGGCCGGTCATGTGCAGCCCAGGGCATGGCTGTGCATGCTTCTCCCTCCTTTAAAAAGACAGGCCATTCTCCTTGCGTAAGTGAGCCTGGTCCATGCAACACACCCGTACACCCTTCTCCAGGCCGTCTCCTCCCCTCTCCCCTCCATATGCAGCACCTCTTCTACTGAGGAGCTACACTGCGGGCAGGAGCAGCTCACAGTGGTACACGATTACCACTGTGAGTCCCACCACTGCCCAGCTCATCAAAGAGCCGATGGGCGTGGTGGTTCACCGCTCTGTTTCACTCGTTCAAGATCTTTCGCCATTACCACAGACTTGAGCTTTGAAGCTCAAGCGTAGTAGCAGCAAGGCACCGGCAACTCCACGCAGCGCGCAAACCTCCGCACGCATGCCAGCAGCTGACGCCATCTCCTTCCGCGCGCGCAGGCTCGCTCCACAGCGCCCGCGCACGTAGGACCGGCCACAGCCGGTCGTTTGAGCCACGCGCACACTGTAGCTACTGTTCATGCATCTCTGCGGAACACTATAGCTACAGTGCGGTGACCGGAAAGTTTCTCACTTATCCGGTCACCGCACACTCTCTCCATGCCGCAACCATCTCCAGCTCGTCCGCGCGCCTGCTCCCGCGTACGCCAGCGCCCGCGCCTGTCTATGCCCACGCCCGCATCCGCGTTTGCGTCCGTGTCACTCCAGCCCGCAGCGCGGTATGCTGTGCTGCGCTGCATTCTCCCCTCACGCCTGCAGCCTCTAGCACGTGCGCATTCTCACGTGCCTGCGCCTGCGCGTTGGCGTCCAGACATCGGCTGCGGGCTCTAGACGCCTTAACTCGCCGCGCCCTCTCTCAGTCACTCTCTCACTCCCTCCTGCAGACACACACACCACACTTGTACACAATCACGTGTACACACACACAATCACTTGTACACGACTATATACTTATATATATATATATACATATATATATTTATATACGTGTATATATATATACATATATTATTACCTATACAACTAAGTATAAATATATATACATATATATATATATCTACATATATATACACATATATTTATACACACACACACACACACATATATATATATATATCTATATCTATATAGTTATATATACATACATATACATCTAATTATAAATAAATATATATATTTACATACATATACATATATATATATATACATATACATATACATATACATACATACATACATACATACATATATATATATATATATATATATATACATATACATATACATATACACACATATATATATATATACATACATACATACATATATATATATATATACACATACATATACATACATACATACGTACATATATATATATATATATATATATATATATATATATATATATATATATATATATATATATATATATATATATATATATATATATATATATAACTACATATACACCTATATAATTATAACCCTATATATATATACATATAAATATATACTTACCTTCATATCACCTACCACGCGTTATATTGTGGGAATATCTGCACCAGTTGTTGATATTCCCCGATACTCGCATACAGAAAGCGTCTCCGCACACACCTTCCACCCATCCATCTTACACTCCATCCGGCACTTTGTCCTATTGGTTGCATCTTCCTAGACGACGATCAACTCGACACCGTGCTACACGTCATTTCCACCGCCACCCCCACCCCTATATATATATATATATATAATATATATACTATATTTATCTTATTTCTATTTCTCTTTCCTGCTATTAAAAAGATAAAAAAGAAATAGTAAAAGAGAAAAGATAATCCTTGTCTTGCAGGTACTCAGTCTTGCAGATAGCAAGACCAGTTTTGGAACCCTAATTTGGCTCAACGCCAAGAACCTGATTTTGAGGGTGTACCTCAAGGATAAAATTATTAGAAAAAAATCTTAAATAGAAAAAAAACACCAAAAACATAATAAACGAACGGAAGAGATTCGTTGTAAGAAAGGCGTATAAACTTATTCACCTCTAATCCCACCTCCCTGAGTTTGACCCTGGGCCTAAAAGTGACCAAAATAAAATCAAGTAGGCCAGGTTAAAAATTTCGTAAAAAGATGGTTAGGCTCAATTAGGTTAACCATTATACTCATTTCAACGATTAAATCACCATATTAATACAACCTATCTGAGCCTGACATCACATATTCCTGACCTTGACATTAATACCCTCCTTCAGTCGAGGATTCTATAAAGAGTGGTCGTAACCATCCACCTTAGTCCTAGTTTTATTAGAACTCGATCTCCGAGTATTTTCCTTGGTTGGTGGCTCTCAAAAATTCGCACAAAATTTATACGCGGGAACCAGAAGTAAAACTGTGCTTAACTCCGAGTATCACCACTCAATTATCCAAAATTTCAGATTCCTTGTACTAATCTTAGAGCACTAGTAACACTCTACTCTCATCTCACACTAATTGGTAGATTTTTAGAAGAAGATTTGCCTGACTCCCAAAACACTGTCCAGGGGTTCAGGAAAAGAAGCACTGCTTCTTCTTGACAGACTAAAGACATCTATTGGTCTCCACAGTGAATCCATTGTAAAATCTACGTGAGTGAAAATTTGTATTGGATTCGAGATTACAGGAATCAACTAGAGGATAAAAATCCCTAATGCGTCCTTTTGATAAAAATCTTATTCATGCATGCAATATATACAAATAACCTCTTCTGATTTGTACTTTAATGTTGTTCCCTTATCGGGTTACATTCAGCTTAGTCCTTAATTCATAACAGGAAGGGTGAGCAGATGAGTCGAAAGTGGCTGTTGCGAACAATTTCTAGTTCCAATGCAGGCATTGGAAGTGGAGTTGGTTGTTCTTAAATTTAGGACCCTAAAGTACATATCACATGCTGCTTCGAGGTTTTTCTAAATGTTGGCATAAAAAAAATTTCAGTTTTGATGTATCTACCCCTACATGCCTAAGTTCTTGCATGTCCTCATGCATGAATATAAAAGAAATAAAGCACGATAGGGAGTAAGTGGGTAGAAATCACCTGGAATTGCTCCTGAATTTTTACATTCTGCATCGGCCAACTTGACGATATGCAATATGCAGAAAAATATGCTAAAAGAAAATATGCTATGTATAGAAAGTATCAAATGTTATTTATAAATGCTGAGTTTAACGCCTCCATCTAGGCAAAAACTCAATCAGATGGATCAGTAACTACATAAGAGCAGGTCAAGATCAACAGGAAGATGTGCTCGTGTGTTCCTAGAATTGTGGTCCGCAGATGCGAACCAATTGATGATGCATCCCTACTCCAAAGAGTCTATCTATAGTGGAATGTGGAATAGGGGTAAGAAGTGGAGGATAATCAGAATGAGGATCCTGATGCCAATTTTGTTGATCAACCACGTTCTAGAATTCCGTGGGAAATTGCTGAGGAGGTTGATTGATAAAATGTTTGTCAGCATCAGAGTCTGGATCATAGGGGTCTTCATAATGGTAATTAATGTCAAAGATCATGCCCTCTCTAGGCTCCGGGTCATATGGGGGTATGCACAAAAGTAGAAGTTCTGTGGGGAGATCACTGAAATCCTCATTCGAAATCACTTCATCCTCATCGGAATTCATCTCCGATTCCTTGGAAGCTGACTCAATCTCTGAGTCGAGCCATCCATTAGATTGATTAGGATTGTGGGTAAGTCCCTAATTCATTCTGCTTAGTATTTCCTCCTTATACGTAGTAGGTTCCTCATTAGATAGCATTTCCATTTCCCTGGGCAAATCATCCTAGGCCATTCCTGATCTCTGAGTGTTAGCATTAGTAGAGGGTGTAGTCTTAGAGTTTCTGTCATCCCCTTGATAGGCGGTAGGAAAAAGATTCAAATTAGATGATGTTGGATTCAAATTGGATTCACTTCCCATGGGAAGTGACTCAGATTGATCAGTAGTGTCAAATCCAGATGTTGCACTCAATTCATCCAAGCACGTATGATTATCAGGAATGATTGCTTCTTCCAAATGGAATGCTCTTACTTCCTGGTTTCCATCATGATCCATATCCTCAAGTGGATCTAGTTCCTTCCTCTCAGCTAGGTTGTCCAACCCATGAGGTATCTCCCAAGATTCAGGGTATTTAGATTGAGAGTCAGTTTTGGAGATACTAATCCTTTCCCCATCACTTTCCTGAATGGGGCTCTTAGATGAGTCCATTCGGGATATTCCCTGCTCATGTCCCACATCCATACTAGATTTTTCTTCCCCTTAATCAATTTCGAGTGTCCGCTCCCGAGAATCTCCTACCTCCTTCAGGCGTAGCCATTTTAGGTTCATCAAGGTCTTCAAGGCTATTTTCCACTTGATATCACAAAATTAGTATTTCTTGAAGTTCCCAATTTTGTCCAATTAACCTTGTCATCGCTGCTGGTTCCTGAAGAGCCTCCATCAAAAGTTCTTGAAATGGAATTCAGGCTCGTCTTTATTCCAGATCAGTAGTAGCCTGGATTTCGTGCAGATAGAATGTGCCTTTGTCTTTAATCTTAGCTATAGCTTTGTCCACTCTGTAGTGTGGTCACATATAAAGTGGTAGTTCTTTAGGGGTTCTAGGGGGTGAATTAGGTCTACCCATATTCCATGGGTACAATGGAGTAGTATGGAAATTTTATCCAGGGTCATAAGATTGGGTCCTTTGCGGAGTTGATTAGTATGGGTCATAGTATCCAGGGTTAGGATATGGGTTAACCATTTCGGCAACCCAAGAAGAAGGATCAGGCGAAGCGAGAAGTCATCTTCGCCACCTTGGGTTTGGTTCCCAAGGCCATTATGATTCAGTGACCCAGGCTCCTAGATGAGCCCTTAGGTCTAGATTCTCTAGATCCTGATCAGGTCTAGGTCCAGGGTTAGCCATCTCGGCTAAGAGAGTAGAAGAAGGGTGAGAAGATGGTCCAGGCGATGAGATGAATCGCCTTCGCCTTCTTGGGATTGGCTCCCAAGATCCAACCAGTTGAGGTCTAAGTTACCTCCTTCCTTGCATATACCAACTAACTCCTGGGTTGGTGTAGCCAAGCCAGACAAGGCTAAGGCCCTGTCAATCAGATGATCCTTATGATCAGATGACCAGATGTTTTGTTTTAAGTTCGAATTCCTGAAGAAAAATTCGTCGAGAACTCGACTGAAGGTAATTCCCGCCTCTCAAGCTAACCCAGCCAATCTGTGTACGAGGGGACTAAGAGAAAGGTTCTTCCTTTAGCTTTCACCTCTGGTTCCTTTGTACCCCTTAGCTACGGTCGTTTGACACTACTCCTCAGGTTTAGTCACTAGGTTTGGCAGAAGAGGTTGAAATCACCCAATAGAATGACAATGAATTTGAGTTGATTTATGTGTTTTAACAATTTTCTTTAACCTTTTTCTTCAGCTAGGGTTTATGGTGAGTGGCCCACAAGGTGACCAAGCTCACTGGCGAGTCACTAGACTTGATTAATTCTAGGTTAATCCAAATGTGTGGTCTCTAGAAATTTGACCCTAAAGGTGTAACCTAGAGTTTTAAGTGTGCTGCAGACCAGTTTCAAATCCACATTATTCTCTACGACATAACTTGAATCCAATTGATTTGAAATTTTACAGGAAGATTCCTTTTTCAATTAATTCTATAAAGAATTTTTTTTGAAATTTTTACTAATTCAACCGAATAAATATGAATTTTTAACTGTTAGGGGTCAGATTTGGAATTTTGACCCCTTGTCGATTTTGTAATATCAAATAAATTCAAAATTTCAAAAAAAATATGGAACTAAAAGCTAGTTTGATAAGATTTCAAACCCCACCATTTTTAGTCAAATCTGATTCACGTACTCTTCCGAATCGATTCTTGAAATTTGAAAATTTTCAAATCTGGGTCAATTTGACCCCCTTTGTAATTTATGAATTTTTAAAAATTTTATACTTTGAATTTCTTCAAACGAACAGTGTCATTTGAAAGCTGGTTTGAAAATAAAGATTATTCCTGAATCCATAATTTTTGGCTTAATAAATAGTTGGAAAATGAATTTTTAATTCAAAAATAAAATCTGGCCTAATTTTGTGAGATGGTGAAAAGGCTTTTGAACGAGTTTGAAATTCAAAATCAAGCTTTTTCACCTAAAATAATTTTTTTGATTTTCTTATTTCGAATTTTTTTTTTCAAACCTTTTCAAAACTTTTTTTCTTTTTGGAAGGAAAATTTTTCAATTTTTTTCTTTTTTCTTTTCAAACAAAAACTCTAACCTAAGATTCAAAAGGAGCCCTAAATTTGAAATCTTTTTTTTTTCTCACGAAAATATGCAGATTTTTTTATTTTTCTTTTTTTTTTCAAAAATCAAATTCTACCTAGAGGTGAAGTACCAACCATAGTCGGCACCGAAGAAGGTGAAGTCTTCGGTGGGAGAGACGGCAAGGAGGAAGGAGTCTGGGAGACTCCGCTTTGGTCGGCGAGAGGTGGAAGAAGATGAGGAAGAAGATCCCTTTTCCTATTGTATGAGGCAGAGGGCGACGACGGAGATTTGGAGAGGCTCACCGGAGTCGTGGTGGAGGTGGTTGGAGGGAGAGAAAGTTGAAGATTTTGGGCCAAACCGGACTAAGGAGGACAGTCTGGAGTTGGGGGAGTTCTTATAGAGTTCAGATTGAACTCTAATTGAGGAAAGAGACTCAATTGGACCCTGGCTTAGAAGCAAAGAATCCCACAAATTTCATGGGTTCTCATGGCCTCTCTACCGCCAACCAAAGTCCAAGATTGCATTCACATGAATCTCCAATGTGTGAACTCCAATCCCACCAAATATGGTAGGATTTAGAGTTGATTTGATGAGGTTTTGGTTCGATCAAAGTAGGTGCTTAGGTTGGTTGACCTAGCAATGGCAAAAAGGACCTAACTGTGAAGAATATGAAGAAGTTGGGGACCCATTTGCAATAAAATCGAAAGTTAGGATTCTAAGTGAGAGAAATAGAGATTTTAGGGACTAAATTGCAAACTAGGTCAAGATGGACTCTAATTGGGCCCAAATTTTGGCCTTAGCCTAATTTTGACACAAGGAATTTAATGGTGAAGTTTCATTTGAGTTTTGACCACGTTTGATTTGGTAATTTGCATAGAAATCAAAATTAGGGTAGAATTCCGTTTGCAACTCTATTCTAGGTCAAAATGGGTTTAGATGATTAAACCAAAGGTACCAAACCTCTTAGAATATTTTTCGATGAATTTTGAGGTTTAAATGAATTTTATCCTGACCAGAACCAATTCAATTTAAGTGGATCTAAAATTAGGGTTTTGTGAGCTGTTGCGGTTCTTGGAATGTGTGAAACCCTATTTCTGTCTGTGTTGACCCACTCTTTGGATTTTAATGCTCAATTGACCTCTAATTAACCCTTGAGTGACCCCGTGGTTACTCTGCATTTGTGATGTGATGTTAAAACTGTAGAATTAACCCATTTTATTATTTTCTTCTCAAAATGGATTTGCGTGGAATTACTGTCCTCAAGTGATTATTCAGGAGCATTTGTCACTTGATTTCATCTAATTATAGCTATTTATGGCTAATGATAGTATTACCATCAGTTCCATATTGGGAAAGGTCGTCACGGTGCGAAAAATCGTCTAGTGGGGAAAACCCCTAAGAGCCTACACCAAGAAACAAAACAGAGTAACCAAATAAGAAAGGGGGAAGGCAACTCTAAAAGCAACCCTTCGCTATAAGGAATGAAAAATCATCAAACCCACCAATGCCACAACAAGCGTATCAACTACAGAAAACTCTGAAGACCTCACCTCAGCCCATGCGGCGAGTAGGGGCACCAAGAGTAGTCTATCCTCATCTGAAGAACCACGCATAATCATTCTTTGACTGCTATGCCGAACGTGCAGAGGTTCAACGACGAAATTTTATCAAAAGAGCGAATGGAACAAATGTTCCTCCACACAACTGACAAGTCCCTCAAACACAGTAAAGAGGGTGGAGAGCTGTGAGTTAGGACCCACTATGAACCCCTATTTATAACCCCCTCCCCACAGCTTCTGAGGGCGGTGACATCGTTCCACCTACACCCCCCCGCGGGTCGCAAGTTTCCAAGGAATAAAATCCCCCAAGATACGACGCATATTTCACAACAGCTTGACCGCACTAATAAAATCGTCGGTCAAGGACCCCACACGTTATAACACACTAGGGGCATATAGGTCGATGCTACAGAAGCATCGGTCACCTTATTGAATGGGCACGACGTTTGAGGCCATGACATCTCAAGTCACTAAAAAATTAATGCTTGCCTCTACGAACTACCTAGCGAAGTGCCGCCTCCTAAGGTCGACATGAAGTAGGGCTCATCAGCCACATGGTCAACTTCGACGAAGTGTCATCTCCTAAGGCTGACACAAACTAGGGCTCATATGCCCCACATTCAACTTTGATGATGTGATGCCTCCTAAGGCCGGCACGAACTAGGGCTCATACGCCCCATGTTCAACTTCGATGAAGTGTCACCTCCTAAGGTCGAAACGAACTAGGGCTCATACGCCCTACGTTCAACTTTGACAAAGTGCTGCCTCCTAAGCCCAGCACGAACTAGGGCTTATATGCCCCATGTTCAACTTTGACGAAGTGCCGCCTCTTAAGGCTGGCATGAGCTAGGGCTCATACGCCCCACGATCAGAGTTGGGAGGAAATTTCCTTACACCTAATTGCCTACAATCGATAGGAGACAGAGGCAAACCACTCAACCTTGTCCATAAGCATCTGGCAACTCCTCCATCATGACAAATGTCCTCCCGCTTCATCCTAAGCCCGTAGTACATTTAGGGGCATTGTCTACCGTGGATTTTTAAATGCTATAACTACTCTCTCAGCAGCTCGCGCTAGCTAGAGAGTGGGGGCATATGATGAGGGGCAAAAATCTCCCTCGGATCCAAAACTCCATGAGTAACATAGTAGAAGGTCCAGCTACTCAAATATAGGCTAAATAGGTAGGTCTAGCACTACCCGACCTGCCTACGACTAGCTGGGCCCGGACCTAGACCCGTCCAAGCTACTAGAAGGTTTGGCCCAGCCAAGGCCAGAATCACAACGGGACGAAAATGACAACCTACAACCTGACAATAGACATGTAGTCTAACAAATGTATCAGAAATTACCAGGCTAGGGATCTACTGGTCATCATGGGGTAAGCCTCAGATTGCTCCCTTGACAAAGGCGTGTGGGGAACTTTAAGCGGGCTAGAAGGAACTTCCCCTTTCTAGCTATTAAGCTTTTATTTTAACTTCTTGAGTTGTTCGCATAGGCGAGCATTCTCCTCTTCTACCACAAGACACCACTTCAATTGGTCATCTTCAGGACTGGAGTTTTGGGGCTCCTCCAGTTGAATTTTGCAATCCTCCTTGATCTGCTTGATTTCAAGGAGTTTGTCTACGATCGACTACTACTCGACCTTTAGGGCTGCTAGCCTAGCCTCGTACTCTTCCTCTCTCTCCTGCATTTCAAGGAGAGGGTCTCGCTGAGGATTCTCAAGGAGAGATGACTCAGGTTGTCGGCTACGTTGTGCGGACTTCTCCTTGCTGGGCCCGACGTGCAAGTGGCATCCCTTGGATACCGAGAAGCTGGATTCTACTGGGACTGCCTTCTCAAGATTAGTGCGAGAGGAATTGCAAATCATGGGGGCCATTGCTTGGATTTAGAATAAGGAAACGATATCAAACAATAGTCGATTCCCACATACGACACCAATTGATCGAAGTCCTAAGTGATAGGGGACCCGAATCAACAAAAATTGCAATCAAACACACATAAAGATGCACAAGAGGTTGGCGACTAGTTCCACCTGAAAGGGTGTACGTCTGGTGGGAGGGCGATGTCCCAAAGTTCCACTATAGTTGTTAGTGATACAAGTTCTCTTGTTCTCTCTTTAGGGTTGCTGAAGAGAGCCCCTGAGGGCCCCTCTTCTATATTTATAGTACAAAAAATATCTAACAACATTTAATCCTTCAACGTACTTTGCGGATTCCCCAGCTTGTCCATTGTCTGGTTATAAATAGCATTTGTAATGCTACCATTAGTGCTGACATGGATATTGTTGCCACCTCTTCAACTCCGATCAATCATATTCTCCGGCAGGTTAGGCTCGCCAGTATCCACCTGGATACTAGCAGGCCCGGATCCATTTGGACATAGTCGAGTCGGGTTTGCTCGAATCCACCTAATTATTGGATATATGGGTGGCTAGAATCACCGAACCCTTGATGAGATGGATCCTTTGGGCTTCATGTGAAGTTTTAAACCCGATGAAAATTTTTGCCCCTCATTAGACGATTATTCCATGTTAGTAGGTGAAATGGAGTAGCAGAATGTTGAGATGTGGAAGGATGATTATTTCATGTCAGCAAGGGAAATGGACCAGCTTAATAAGAAGATTGACATGTTGGAATGTCAAGATGTGGAGAGTGATGGTAACACCATCATTAGCCATAACTAACTTGAATTAGTTGAAACAAAGTGATAAATGCTCCTGAATGATCGCCTGAGGACAGTAATTCCACTCAGATCCATTCTGAGGAGAAAACATTAAAAAGGGTTAATTTGTAGTTTTAACATCACATCACAAATGCAGAGTAACCTTGAGTTTTCCCAATGGCTAATTAAAGGTCAAATGAGCATTAAAGTCCAAAGAGTGGGTCCACACAGGCAGAAATAGGGTTTTACACATTCCGAGAACCAAACAACACACAAAACCCTAATTTCAGATCTGCTTGAATTTAAGAGGTTTTGGTTAGAATAAGATTCATTTAAACCTCCTAAAATTCATATAAAAATATTGGAATAGGTTTGTTATCCTTGGTTTGACCATCTGAACCTATTTTGACCTAGAATAGAGTTGTTGACGTAATTTTACCTTAATTTAGGCTTCTATGCAAATTTTCCAGTCAAATGTGGTCAAAACCCAACTCCAACTTTACCATTAGATTCCTTGGGTTCAAATTAGGTTTAGGCCAAAATTTGAGCCCAATCAAAGTCCATGTTGACCTTGTTTGCAATCTAGTCCATTAAAACTCTATTCTTCACACCTAAGCCCCTGGCTGTGAAAATTTCTTACGTTTAGGTCCTTACATTTCTTGTCTTCTTTGCAAATGGATCCCTACTACCATGGTAGGTGTGAACCCAAGCTCATCGACCTTCAAGAGAGGAGATCTCTCTCGATTCGACTCCAAATTCCTCCAAAATTGGAAGGATTGCTGATTAGACAATCAGGAATCCAACCAACCCCATTTGAGGGATTGAAATTGATCCTCTAACTCAGGCGAGCTCAAGGAAATTGAGGGCTTCCTTCTTTCGAGATCAAGGTCCAATCAAGCTTCCTTCCTCATTTAGAGCTCGATTATGAGCTCTATAAAAGATCCCTGTATTTCAACCGTACTCCTTAGTCTAGTCTAAGCCAAAAATCCTCTTCCTCC
The DNA here is from genome assembly GCA_037157565.1 of Thalassia testudinum. NCBI lineage: Eukaryota > Viridiplantae > Streptophyta > Magnoliopsida > Alismatales > Hydrocharitaceae > Thalassia > Thalassia testudinum. The sequence goes on from JAZHRO010000024.1 coordinate 84,546,789, forward strand.
TCTTCCTCCGGCCGTCTCCAATCTTGACTCTGGCAAGCTTCTTGCACAACTTCTTTAGGCCTCCCAACAATCAAATTGGGAGGTCCTCTATCTCCCTCAAGTTTGTCCACTCCTCGCCGATTAAAGCAGAAGTCTCCTCTACCTTCATCCTCACCACTTCTCATCACTGGAGAATTCTTCGTCCACAGAGCCGGCAAGTCATGCCACCGCAGATTCCTTCCCTGTTCTTCCAATAGAGTAGATCTTCTCCCTCCTTTCCTTCCTTAGATTAGATTCCATCCCTTCAAACCCCAATTTGCCCACCGTACACCTGCCTCCCTCTTCGTCTTCTCCAATGCCGGTCGCGCCACCGATGAGGTCGTGCGACTGCTTTACGCCACCATTCGACCAACCAACACAACCACAACCTCCCTCTCGCTTCAGGGATCAAAAGCCCCAAAGTTATTGGAGCTCTCAATCCCTGGAAGCCACTGCCAAACAACCCACTCCCCATACGCCATTACCGACTTCAACCATCCTCCACAAACCTCTAACCACCCAATCAACCACACCATTAGCTTTGCCTCACTTTGGCGAAGCTTTCCATGTGCTTAACTGGGCCCTAGGGCTGTGTTTTCTGTGCAGGCACCTACGTCGTCGCCGTCGTCTCCTCTAGTGCCGACCATCGTCATCCGACCTCGCCATGACCTCTGTTAGGTGCGGATTGACACCACGAAGGTGTCTGGGCCTTCAATTGGCCAAGACAGCAGCAGCTTCTTCGATTTCTCAAGCTTTATCTGCAGCTGCATGTGAAAGAGGAGGCAGGCACCTTAGTGCCACATCGTCTGCGACCAATCTTCTGTAGTGCATAAAAGGAAATTGTGATGAGGGCTTATCGTCTCAGTCACACTGGGGTAAGGTCCCCTCTCCCACATGCTATCCCACGTGCCTTCTCACACCTCACCCGCAACCCACATGCACGTGGGTTTGGTCCCTATACCCGATTACCTGGCTATCCTATGCCCGATTCTGGAATAGAGGAGAGGAGAAATTATGAGAAGAGGGGAGGGTTTTGCACTGTTGACCTTGGGATTCATGCCTCTCCTCTCCTCGCTCAACACTTAGCCATTCTTTGCTTGGGTTGAGGTGTTGGCTCTCTGTGCTTGCTGTTGCTGTGCCGTGTAATCACTTAAGGCTTCTGAGCCTTATGTGCAACATCTGATTGAGGATTACTGTGGACATATTTGGTTGACATATGATTCGGATTACTGTTAAAATATTTGGTTGAATTGAATGCTAGGGTTGTGCTTTGATTTAAGGGAATAATTAGTGATTTAAATCACCACTGATTTGAGCTTTTATTCTTTTTATCCTATGACTTCTTGAGATTCAATTTAGGTTGATATTGCATATATTTTTTATTATTAATTCTTATTGCATATCTCTATGATTGTGCTCATTATTTTTGAATGCGATTAGTGTTGTGAATTCCATATTTTCTCCCTATGAACGACCTCAGACTTACATCGATTTCGAGTTTATAAATTTAAGTGTTTGTTGCGTTTTTGTTGAGTGTACTACAATATGCATCTCTTAACACTCGATAAATTTGAAACAACGGAGAGGCAGCCTCATAGTTGCAGCAAGCCACTCGATGATTGGAGATATAGAATCAACAGATGGACGTGTAAAATAAGCAGTTCCAAGAGTTGGTGGCTTTCTTGCAACGGAGCAAGCCATATCATACATCTTTCCACCATCTACTACGTCGAAACTGTGAAGATTTTGATGGATTTGAGGCTAGTGCCATGTCATAATTTAGTGTATATATATATACATTTCTGTTATATGATTCGTAAACTTATTTTATATATTAACGTTCCGATGAAATTTTTATTTGCTATGTATTGAATGTGTTATGATTTATTTTTATGTGTGGTTGTTTTAATATTTATATGTATTGTAAAATTATTTTTTTACGTTTGCATGATTTTTAAGTATGTGTCTTGGTTTATTTGTAAAAATTATATAATTAAATTTTAAAAATGTATATACATATTTAGTGACGGTTTACTGTAAAACCATCGCTACAGTACCTTTTACGATGATTTTAAAATCGTTGCTACATATTTAGACATTCTTTACACCCGACAACTTTGTGCAACGGTTAAAATTTCAACCATTGAAGATTTCATTTGGAGAAAATTATTAAAAAATTGTCAATAAAAAATTTAATTAATTTTGGGTATTTTTAAACCTTCCACTACAGTTGTAAAAATAGTCGCCAAATCAAACTGACGACGGCTTTTAAATAATCATTGCCTAAAGTACATGACGACGATTTACAACCGTTGTCATACAATCCAAATTTCTGATGGCTGAGGGCAGATAATCGGCGATGGTCTCGAGAAATAACTACGATCGAAAGTTTACTGCAACACAAATTTTTGCAATGATATTCGGCAACGAGTAATTGGGTTTTGACAGCTGCTTCGAACCATCGCAAAAGATGTCTTTTCTTGTAGTGACTTGAGATTAGAGCAACACCTAAGGCTGAATGTGAATTTACGATAGAGGGCGTACAGATGAAGATGGATTGTTGTAGACTTAACAAAAGACAACTTGCGTGGAGAAATCTGAGCGATGGCGTGAAATTGTTAAGAATAGGAATATCTTTGATTTCTATTTGACTTTAATACCAAGTCGAGGTTTCTGGTAGGAATAGAATTGAGTTTTGCATGGGTCTATACATTGAGGAGCTAAGCATCTAAACTTTATACGCCGATTAGAGAGAAACAAAGAGGATAAGAACATGAGTCAAGAGTTTGTACTCCATTCTTATCAGTGGAAGTTCTCTTCTCCGGTGATTGCAAGTGGTTATTGACCCTAACAACCTTACAAATGATTTCTTGTGTGGTTGCATTTTTGCTTTCCCTTGTTCATGTGCCCTTCCTTTTTAAGATCTCCTTCCTCCACAATCTCTCTTAAAATCACCCTCCTATATCCTTCTTTATCCTGCTTTCCCTCTACCACCTCACCTTTTTCTGCCCATCGACTAATTGTTTTCCCAACCTCTTCAAACCTTACTGAGTAGTGAGATTTTGAACGCAAAAAGGATTGAGTTAAAGATCCATCATTGTAGTAGGTAAAAGTCCACTATCAGATAAATTTTATTGAAACTCTAATGAGTTCTAGGTCGAACATAGGGGCAAACATTTGATTAAAATCAATGTTTAGAAATTATTGTCACAAAGTAGATTAGCTAGTAAAAATAAATCTACACGAGCTACTCTACTTAAAGAATAAATAATAATAAAAAAAGAAAGAATAATGCACATAGAGATAGAGAGAATAAATATTTCATAGATCCATGTTCATTACAACTACTTACAGAATTAAAACTACACTAGAAAACAGTAAAAAGATAGGGATGAGAAAATCCTCCTCGATGGCCACTTAGAGGACGAGCCATGCTGTTGGTGCTTGGAAGACGGAGATGGGATGTTGGAAGAAGGTGGACGGAGTCGGAAGATAGGGATGAGACGCAGGACGTTGATAGCACAGGATCTGACTCCCAAATGGTGGCAAAAGGACAACCACGAGTGCTCCACGAAGGGGATGAGAAAATGAACAAAAATTCTTCTTTTTACTCTAGAGGAGAATCCTGGGTTTGAGACTTGCTCCTCAAAGCTTTGGAGAGGTGAGAGGAAGAAGAGAATGGATGCTTGATGACATGGGTGTATGTGCCCTTTTATAGTTGAAGTTCAAGGGAAAAAAGGTCCTTTTAAAAGTTTTAAAATTAAATACAGTAGTTTAGTGACGCATGCACATGTTGCTGAAGCTAAACGTTGCTGAAGGTGCACAGAGAGGAGAGAATTGTTGGATCTTGACTGCATAGCGCGAAGCAGGCATAGCTTCGTGCGTGCGTTACAGGCAGCAAAGGGTCCACCATTCTTAACTGTTGGATCGTGGATCAACGGCCTAGATTGCATGTCGCCTCTCCTTCAGATTGTGCTAACACCTCCGCGTGTGATCACACGTGCGATCTCGCATGATCTCACATGTATGTGCTGCGCTCACATCTAGCACACCTGATTGCGCAACATGGCCGCATCGCGGCCGCTTGATCTTTATTGCGTAGTTGAATTTTGCTATGCCTGCCTCTTCACAAATTTCACTCGCTTGCCGTGACTCGATCCTACATCGCCTCTTCACAACATAGCGTGTGATCGCTACGCTAAGGGGCGAGTAGTATTGCATTTTGGATTTAAGGCACGAGTGCTCATGATCGTTAGATGGGGATCCAATGGCCGAGAGCACTCAAGCCCTCACCTTCAAGAGATGTAAAGCGCGGTCGTGATCGAATATCAGCCCTTGGATCAAAGATCCAACGGCTGAGATTAACTGATCAGAAGAAGGGGAAGGGCTACGGGCACTCCTGTAGCAATTTAAGCGACTGGGATGGTGCCACATGGCACCATCCTAGCCATCCAACTTCTTTAGCTTATAGATGGTGCCACAGATGTTGGATTGGATCGATTTTCACGTCATTGGGCTAGGATTGTTGTTGAGAGCGCTGAATCGGCATTTAAAAGTATTGCGTTGTAGTACAGCCGAAATAACATTTCAAAACAAATATAATTTTATTACTTGAAAAGATTTCGGAGGTCGAACACAGGGAGCAAATTGGTATTTAGAAGTCAAGATCACAATTTATACTGAAAGAAATTGCAATAATAGCAGTATCAGAGTGTAAAAATATGGGAGTAAAATGGTGATGTAGATCACCAAATACTCCTACAATATCACCAAGTGATTCAATGTAAAAATATGCAATGATTCTTTAATCAGATGACCTAAATGTCTGATTGCTTTTCTCTTTCTCTGCCTCTGTCTTCTCCTTCCTTCCTTCTTCTTCTTTCTTTGGCTTTCTGTGATCCTTCTCTTTTCTCCTTGGCTTTCTTTGTCTTCTGCCTTTCTCTTCTACCTTGGTTTTTCCTTCTTCAGCTCCTTCCTTCTTTTCTTTCTCTGCCGTCTGCCTTCTCTTTCTCTTCTTTGCCTTACCTTAAGCCCTACGATTCTCCTCTCCTTCTTCAGCTTCTTCCTTCAGCCCTGCTCTTTCTCTGAATTCGACTAAGTGTCGAAGGTAAACTCCTCAGAGCAAAACCCCCCTTCCCTTGTGTAGCTCTCTTCTCTCTTTCTCTCTTTTCTATTTCAGAGTTGCTCTCCTAGAGCCTTTTAGCCGGTTGGGTATTCGGACCTAACGGAGACCCAAGTCCAGGCTCACCGGCAAGTGTGGTGGTTAGGTCTGTGGGCTATATCGCGGACGAGTCCGTGAGAGGGGGGAGGAGGACCTCACCCTCAGTGTTGGAGGCGATAAGAATCTAACACTTTTTCCCTTTATGCATACGTAGGTGGCCTTCCACTTTCGAGGTGGGACTAAATGCCCCAACTCCCTTCGCGCGTCTGCCGTAGAGCGTGCTTGGCCAAATTGAAGGGCTGCAGCTGCTGGAGTCTTCACATGAGGGTTGCGATGCGTGCAGGCTTCGATTGTGCATAGCTTAGGGGTCTCTCTTGGAGTAGAGCGCGACCTGGAGCAGCTTGAACTTGCTTCAAGCTTGGCAATAATGGTGGAAGGTCTCCTGAACCTGAAATCAATAGCATGGCCTCACAGCCATGTCAAATCGCTCAGGGAGAGTCGTCAGACCACAGTAGATGTGATGGGGATGGTTTTGTGGCTCGGGGGTGCATGTGCAAGCTTGCCTAGGGCACACTGTGTGCGAAGGTGTGGGTGTGTTCGAGAGAGTGTTTGGGTGGTTGATGGAGTGATTGGAGTGAGGGGATAAAATCAGGGAGTCAAGGCGGAGGTTGTAGGGTGGTCGGTGAGGTGTACGGAGGTGCGGACCGACAGGAGCACCTCGCTGGAGGTATTGCCGGAGGTGGAGAAGGTGACAGTGGTCAGTGGCATCGGTTGGTGTTTTTGAGAAATAAAGAGAGGGAAAGAAAGTGAGAGGGAGAAAGAGTCTAAAAACCTACTTCTACGGGACGAAAGGGGTAGGGGATCCACGCCGGTATGGCTGCCAGCCGTGGGGAAGACGAAGCTCCGTAGATGAGGCGGCGGCGAAGACGGGGTAGAGGCGACGTCGGCTAGTGTTGCACGATGCGGAGGATGGAGAGGAAGACAACCCGACCACTGGTATTGTGGTTGGGCGATGAGTGAGTGAGGGAGAAACTGCCAAAGCTTGCGGAGATTGTGGCCGGCGAGGGAGAGAGGAATGTAGGGAGAACCGGCCCAAATTCAAGCTTGGAGAATGCGATTGGATCTGGGGCTCCTTTTATAGGTCATTTGGAGAGGGATTTATGCTTGGAAGCCAAGCTTCCAAGCAAGGCAGGGTCGCCAGAGTTGGAAGCCGTTAGGATACCCATGTCTCTCATGCATTCGCATGAGAGATTGGGAAAGAATCTAGGATCAAAGATGGGTTCAGACAAGAGAGAATTTCTCAGAGAATCTCCCTTCCAATTTTGAAAGAGATTCTCTGAGCAATCAGGGAGAACTCTCCTTCCAAAGCTCGTCGGAGTAGGATTCCTCCGCTATAATGGCGGAGGGACCTAATTTCGAAAATGATGAAGAAGCTAGGGGGTTGTTTATAAGGGTTTTTGAAAGTTAGGGGTACAAATGTAATTAGGTTGGACATGTTTGCAAATTAGGTCAAGATGAGTTCCCCTTAGGTCTAAATTTTGGTACAGACCTAATTTGGACCTAAGAAATCCAATGGTGAAGTTGGATTTTGGGTTTGACCACGTTTGACTAGGAAATTTATGCAAAAACCCAATTTAGGGTAAATATCCATCTGAGACCTAATTCTAGGTCAAGATGGGTTCCAATGGCCAAATTGAAGGTTCTAAACCCTAGAGAATATTTTTCTATGATTTTTAGAGGGTTTAAGTAAATTTTATCCTGACAAGAATCTTGGTTAATCAAGTGGGTCTGTTTTAGGATTTCAAGAAATCATTTAATTCACAGGATACACACAAATTCTTTTCTGTCTGATCCAACCCACTTATGATCTTGTTAAGACCATTTGACCTTTATTTAGCCCTTGAGAAAATCCGTTGTTGTATTGCATTGGTAAAATTACAGTTTTACCCCTAGTTTCTTATTTTTCTCTTGGAAAGGTTATGTAGTGAATTAGGACCTTTAGTAGGCTATGTAAGAGCTTTTATTCACTTCATTGGGTCAAAATGAGCTAGTTAGGGCTATTGATGGTGTTCCCATCATACCCTCAGCCTAGCTTTTGCTAGTCTCTTAGCAAAATTTTAAGGTTTTAACTTTGATTCTAGACCATGTAATTTTTTTTTTATGCTTAAAATTGTGATGTGCGCTTTCCTGGGAATAGTTTCGATCCATTTCAATCTGAATTTTCCTGGGAATAGTTTGAGCTTGGCATCAAAGAGTAGGACATTTTGACTAGAGTAAAAGATCTTTCTGGATATGTGCTTGTCGTGGAAGGCCTTAACCTGCTCTTTGTAAATTTACGAGTTCTCATACGTGTCGTGGCGTAATTCATCGATCTCACTCATTTGAAGCTTTCTGTGGGTTCCAACCTTAGAAAGATCTAGAGTGCAGGTCCGTACTGCCCAATAGGCTTTGTGCTCCAATTCGACGGGGAGGTGACATGCCTTCCCGTACACCAATATGAAGGGAGACATACCTAATTGGGTTTTGTGGGCGGTCCTATAAGCCCACAAAGCTTCCGGAAGTAGGGATGACCAGTCTTTCCTGTCAGGTCGAACCGTGACCTGGAGGATTTTCTTGATCTCCCGATTTGATAGCTCAGCTAGACCATTAGTTTAGGGGTGATAAGGAGTAGAGATTCGATGTGACACCTCGTATTTGGTCATCAGTGACTTGAACTGAGCATTAGTGAAATGGGTCCCTCCATCAGAGATTATAGCACGTGAAATCCCGAACAGAGAAAAGATGCTCTGATGAATGAATTTGATAACCACCTTATGATCATTGGTTTGGGTCGGAATGGCTTCGATCCATTTGGACACGTAGTTAACAAAGAGTAGAATGTACTCGAAGCCGTCCGAAATAGGAAAGGGTCCCATAAAATCAATCCCCCAGACGTCGAAGATTTCACATACGAGAATCGACTGTAAGGGCATCATATCATGGTGGCTCATGTTGCCTAAGGTCTGGCAATGAGTGCATGCCCTACAGTGATTGTATGTGTCTTTGAAAATTGTGGGCCAATAGAAGCCGCACTGGACGACTTTCGCTACGATTTTATGACCTGAGAAGTGTCCACCGCATGCCTGGTTATGGCAAGGCAAGATGTCCTGAATTTCTACTTCCGAGGCACATCGTCGAATGATTTGATCAGCACAGATGTGGAAGAGATACGGGTCTTCCCAGAAGTAATACTTGGCATCGGAAAGCAATTTGTCCTTCTTAGCCTTCGGCCAATCAAACGGGATCTGATGTGATGCCAAGTAGTTTACTAGATCAGAAAATCATGGAAGCCCTATACTGATAGTCAGGAAGCGCTCATCAGGAAAATGTTCCATAATGGGTCCGGAAAGGTCGATAATGTCAGAAGGAAGGCGGGAGAACTGATCAGCTACCACATTCTGTTTTCCCACCTTGTCATGAATCTCGAGGTCAAATTCTTGCAACAGCAAAATCCAACAGATTAGTCGAGGTTTCGCATCCTTCTTCGCAAGGAGATGCCTCACAGCTGTATGATCAGAGTAAATGATAACACGGAAACCCAGAAGATATGATCTGAACTTTTCTAGGGCAAATACTACGGCTAGCAGCTCTTTCTCAGTAACTGTGTAGTTACACTGAGCCTCGTCAAGTGTCTTGCTAGCGTAGTAGATGACCACGGGTTTCTCGTCAATTTTCTGCCCAAGTACCACTCCTACAGCAAAATTAGATGCATCGCACATGATCTCAAAGGGTTGAGACCAATCAGGAGACTGTAGGATCGGAGCTTGGGTGACTCGATCACGTAGGATTTCAAATGCTTGAGTGTATTCCTTGGAGATTTCGAAAGGAACATCCTTAGATAGTAGAGTAGTCAGGGGGCGCGGGATCTTTAAGAAATCAGGAATGAATCGATGGTAAAAATCGACGTGTCCCAGGAAAGATCGGATGTCCTTGATCGAGATAGGCATAGGGAGTTTGGAAATCATATTCACCTTGGCTCGATCGACCTGGATGCCTTTTTCTGATCTGAGATGTCCCAGGACAATTCCTTCAGGAACCATGAAATGGCTTTTTTCCCAGGAAAGAACCAGATTCACGTCAATGCACTGCTTGAGGATCTGGACCAAGTCCAGGAGGCAATTGTCAAATGATTCGCCAAATACTGAAAAGTCACCCATGAAGACTTCCAGATAATCACCTACTATATCTGAGAATATGGCAAGCATGCACTGCTGAAAAGTAGCGGGTGCATTGCAGAGACCGAACGACATTCTTCGGAACGCATACGTCCCTAAGGGGCAGGTGAAAGTGGTCTTTTCTTGGTCTTCAGGATGGATTGCAACCTGGTTATAACCGGAGTACCTGTCCAAAAAGCAGAAGAACCTATTTCCTGCTATCTCAAGGATCTGATCAATAAACGGTAGTGGGAAATGATCCCTCTTTGTGGAGGTATTGAGTCTTCTGTAATCAATGCAAACTCTCCATGAATTTGCCACACGGGTCGGTATGATTTCTCCAATTTCAGTCGTGATCACGGTGAGTCCTGCCTTTTTGGGCACAACCTGGTTGGACTCACCCACCGACTATCAGAGATCGAGTAGATAATCCCAGCATCTAACCACTTGATGATCTCCTTTTCCACGACCTCTTGCAGATTAGGATTCAGACGTATCTGCATTTCACGAGAAGGTCGTGTGCCCTCTTCAGTATAGATGCGATGTGTGCAGTAAGAGGGGCTGATGCCAGTCAAATCATCGAGAGTCCATCCAATGGCTCTTCGATGTTGCTGGAGAATAGTAATCAGACAGGATTCCTGATCAGGTGTGAGTTTGGAGTTGATAATCACAGGAAACGTCTGATTGGAACCCAAAAAGGCGTACTTCAGATGCTCGTGAAGAGGCTTAAGTTCCAGGACAAGGTTATCAGCAGCAGCGGGTGGTTCAGGGTGTGTGTCAGGAGTAAGGGAAGGAGTTATTGGTGTGTCTAGGTCAAGTTCGGACTCCTCTGATTGCAAGTTTTGATCCTCTTGTGGTTGATCAGAAGTAGTCAGGCTTTCCTCAATATACGGATCGTCAACCACAGCCTTGATATTACATATCTATTCTATAACTCTGCAATTAATCCCATGTTGGGCCTTAAAGATGTCGATCTTTAATGTCTGGTTTCCAAATTTTAGTTCAATTTGGCCCTCCTCACAATTTATGTTGACCCTAGCAGTGGCCAAAAAGGGTCTCCCTAGTATGATTGGTGTGTTCCGCGGATTTTCTGGAGCATCCATATCTAAGACTACGAAGTCCACCGGGAAGTAGAAATCCTGAACCCTAACAATGACATCCTCAAGAACTCCTTTAGGTGACTTAATAGATCGGTCTGCCAACTGTAATGTCACCTCTGTTGATCTGAGCTCAGATTCCTCAAGATGGTCAAGTAGAGATGTAGATATTAGGTTTATGGAGGTTCCTAGATCCAATAAAGCTCTATCAAATTGGATATCACTAATTGTATAGGAAATCAGGGGAGTACCTAGGTCTTTTGCCTTAGGTGGGAGTTTGTTCAAAATTACAAAGCTATCTTGCTCTGACAATATAATTGGGTTCCCACTTTTGGTTCGCGGCTTACGCTTAGGTGTACACACATCTTTCAGAAATTGTGCATAAGCTGGTACATGGCGAATCACATCCATCAAGGGGATGTTTATCTAGACCTATTCAAAGAGCTTGACCAGATCCTCCTCAGGTGCCACGGGTTTGGTTGTCCTCTTTCCCTTGGTCAAGGCCTTAGGAAATGGAACCTTAGATGGTTCCTCTAGAATAGGTCTAGGTTCTTGATCTGGGATAGGGGTATCCTGGATGACTATCTTAGGGTTTGGGTTACTACTAGGTTGAAAGTGGCTTGGGTAAGGTGGATCTTGTGTTGCTTTGCCACTATGGGTTGTTACTGAATTCAATCCTGCCTGGTTTTGGTTTGGTGTTGGTAAAATAGGTGGCTGCTGCTAAAATCCCGAGTATGATGTTGAAGCTTCCATCCCTTCGAGTGATGGAGCAGAAGGGGCTTCCTGATAAATCATGTGGGCTTGGCTCGGATTTGGGTTCATAATGCGCCTCTGGTTCGGCATGTTAATTGGATTTGGTAGAGGTTGCGAAGGGAGTGTGCCAGGTTGGCGGGAATTTGCCATCTAGGCAAGTTGATTGCAAACCTTTGTGATCTCTTCTTTGTGTTGTTTCTGCATAGCCGCATTCGTCTTTTGAATGTCCGCCAGAGTCTGAAGGATAAGAGTCATTTGATTTGTCTGAGTTGGCCCGGATTGATAGGTGGGGTTGGGCCTAGGCTAAGGTGACAAATATGGACGAGCTTGTGGACGGGGTTGATATGGTGGTCTTTGATTCTGATTGTTTCTCGCCCATAGGAAATTGGGATGATTCCACCATCCAGGGTTATAGGTGTTAGAGAATGGGTCATTTTGGATGGCATTGAGGCCCTGGCAGGTCTGAGGAACCTCGAAAAAATCAGAGTACGAGGGTTCAGAGTTCCCTCAACTAGAGTAGGCAGGATCAGAGTTTCCTCTGGTCCTAGAGTCAGATGGGGGTGGATACGGGTCCATCCCCTGAGAAGATCGGTGATAGTTGTTATGCACAGCTTCCCTCCTAGAGGGCGGCTGTGCGGACGGGTTTTGCGCAGAGGTGGCTCGTTGCAGATGTCGAGTTATCTCATCCACCTTCTTCTCAATGATAGAGACCTTGTCCAAATGACTGGCCATCAATTCCAAGTCGACAGATGCTGACAAGCCCTGCGTCTCATGTGCTCCCCTTGGATTCGTCGATGCGCGGGCATTCGTTCGGTCGAATAAGCCCATGGAGTCATTATTGATAGATTTCTCACACATATTCTCGAGAATCTCCCACACAATGTCTTCATGTTGACCCATGATATTTCCTCAGCAAGTTGCATTGACGAATAAACAGATATCTTCATGGAGTCCCTGGTAAAAAGACTAGACTTGTTCCCATTTAGGAACTCCGTGATGGGGGCACTTCTGCATGAGATCCAGGAAATGTTCCCATGCCTCGTGAAGTGGTTCTCCAGGTTGTTGTGTGAAGTATGTGATCTGGTGTCGTAAAGCATTCGTCCGACCAACTGGGAAGAACTTTTTCAGAAACTCGGATTACAGTTCAACCCATGTGTTGATAGGATGCATTTGAGTCTGATACCAGTGAGCTACTTTGTCCATGATAGAGGAGAACATCTTCATGAGAAGAATATCCCGATTTTGGACATCTGACCCGAAGGTTTAGGCCAGATGCTTGAGTTGTTTGATGTGCTAGAAAGGATCCTCGGAATTGAGCCCATGAAATTTTGGAATAGAATGAATCATGTTGGACTTGAGTTCAAAATTAGGACCTCCAGCCGGGATTTGGACTCGAGGTTCGATCGCCACCACAACGGGATTGTAATGATCTCGCATCATAGGACGCTGCGGTGGATTCACAAAGGCTTGGAATAAATCATTAAGGCACTGAAGTTGGTTCTCAAGGTTCTCTCCTTCTGAGGGTTGTGCCATGATGATGGAAGAAGGAAAATTGGGTTCAGACGAATCAAAGGAGATATCTATGTGATGGGGTTGCTGCAAAAACACAAAAGTCGAAGCCTAGCCTCAACGGGAGTGAATGACTAAAGGAGGACTTAAGGATGGTCTTAAGGACCTCCTACCGAACATGCATTGATGGTCGGGGTGAGAGTAGAATGTGATGGACCCAATCAAGACACCCAAAAAATTTGGATGACTATAGAGGTTCGGGGCGGATGATACCCCTTAGTCAGAAAGCCATCCACTTGAGAAATACTTGGGCAGCCAGAGAGGGAGAGTCCCGCAAAGACCCCTACACGGTAGAGCGCCCCTACAGGTTACAGGGTTTCCCCCACCCAACCTCTCTTGTCACTGATGTTCCAGGTAGACCAGAATGGGGACTTGACCTCTTGAGTCTACCAGTTTTATTAAAGAGCAAGGGTGCTTAAGATTTCACTTGAACTTTAGATGTATTGAGTGCAAAAAGTGACCTAATTTCAAGGTTGGCTGACCCGACAAGGCGGGTCAACTTCACCTATGTGTCCTTTGAGAAGTTTTAGGTCCCTTCTTTTAGGATTCAAGTGAGATTAAGAGCCTGAAGTTTAGGGTTTACTTGAATAAATCACTTCAACCAAGGCTTAGGCACACATCATTTTTGGAGAGTTGATTCTTGCTTCTGAAGGTCTCTAAAACCCTAAATTGAAATCCTTAATTGGCTCTAATTTTGGTCCAATTTACTTTGCCAAATGTGGTATCTAGGGCTCAAACAAGAATGTGGTAGCCCTAGTTACTTTAAGTGGGTGCACAAATCAGATTTTGTTGTTGAAATTAAATCAGGCAACTTAATGAATTAGCTAAGAATGGAATGCAAGTAGCTCTAACAGATTTTATCCTTTTTTCTTTTTCAGAATGAGGGGCTTAAGATAAAAAGTAATTAGAAATTACCTGCCCCTGGTGTGTTTGATGTGCTGCTATCTTCCTTTGAATCTTCTCCCTAAAACAACCACAACAAAAGAGATATAGCAAGTTAGTACCAAATCAGGAATTGTAATCAAGAATTCTAAATTGCCTGTTTCTCCCCGGCAACGGTGCCAAAATGTTGAGAGCACTAAATCGGTATTTAAAAGTATTGTGTTGTAGTACAGCCAAAATAGCATTTCAAAACAAATATAATTTTATTACTCAAAAAGATTTTCGAGATCGAACACAGGGATCAAATTGGTATTTAGAAATCAAGATCACAATTTATACAGAAAGAAATTGCAATAATAGCAGTATCAATGTACAAAATATGGGAGTAAAATGGTGATGTAGATCACCAAATACTCCTACAATATCACCAAATGATTCAATGTAAAAATATGCAATGAGGCTAAATTTTGTCTTCTAATTCTTTAATCAGATGACTTAAATGTCTGATTGCTTTTCTCTTTCTCTGCCTCTGTCTTCTCCTTCCTTCTTCTTTCTTTGGCTTTCTATGATCCTTCTCTTTTCTCTTTGGCTTTCTCTGTCTTCTGCCTTGGCTTTTCCTTCTTTAGCTCCTTCCTTCTTTTCTTTCTCTACCGTCTGCCTTCTCTTTCTCTTCTTTACCTTGCCTTAAGCCTTGCGATTCTCTTCTCCTTCTTCAGCTTCTTCCTTCATCCCTTCTCTTTCTCTAAATTCGACTAAGTGTCGAAGGTAAACTCCTCAGAGAAAAACCCCCCTTCCCCTGCGTAGCTCTCTTCTCTCTTTCTCTCTTTTCTATTTCAAAGCCACTCTCCCAGAGCCTTTTAGCCGGTCGGGTATTCGGACCTAACGAAGACCCGGGTCCAGGCTCACCGGCATGTGTGGTGAGCGAGGAGTGAACAGGTCGGGTAGTCGGATCGTGGCCAGGTTCGTGGGCTATATCGTGGACGAGTCCATGAGAGGGGGAAGGAGGACCTCACCCTCAGTGTTGGAGGCAATAAGCCTCTAACACTTTTTCCCTTTATGCGTATGTAGGCGGCCTTCCACTTCCGAGGTGAAACTAAATGTCCAACCTCCCTTCGTGAGTCTACTGCAAAGCGTGCTTGGCCAAATTAAAGGGCTGCAGCTGCTAGAGTCTTCACGTGAGGGTTGCGATGCATGCGGGCTTCGATTGCATATAGCCTGGGGGTCTCTCCTAGAGTAGAGCACGACCTGGAGTGGCTTGAAGCTTGCTTCAAGCTTGACAGTAATGGCGAAAGGCGTCTTGAACCTGAAATCAATAGCACGGCCTCGCGGCCATGACAAATTACTCAGGGAGCATCGCCAGACCACAGTAGATGTGATGGGGATGGGTTCGTTGCTCGGGGGTGTGTGTGCAAGCATGCCTAGGGCACACTGTGTGCAAAGGTGTGGGTGTGTTCGAGGGAGTGTTTGGGTGGTTGATGGAGTGACTGAAGTGAGGGGATAAAATCAGGGAGTCGAAGCGGAGGTTGTAGGGTGGTCGGTGAGGTGTATAGAGGTGCGGAGCGACGAGAGCACCTCACCGGAGGTATCGCCGGAGGTGGAGAAGGTGACGGTGGTCAGTGGTGTTGGTGGGTGTTTTTGAGAAATAGAGGGAAAGAAAGTGGGAGAGAGAAAGAGTCTAAAAACCTACTTCTAAGGGACAAAAGGGACAGGGGATCCACACTGGTATGGCTGCCGGCCATGGGGAAGATGAAGCTTCGTAGATGAGGTGGCGGCGAAGACGGGGCAGAGGCGACGTTGGCCGGTGTTGCATGACGAGGAGGATGGAGAGGAAGACAACCCGACCACTAGTATTGTGGTTGGGTGACGAGTGAGTGAGGGAGAAACCACCAGAGCTTGTGGAGATTGTGGCCAGCGAGGGAGAGAGGAATGTAGGGAGAACCAGCCCAAATTCAAGCTTGGAGAATGCGATTGGATCTGGGGCTCATTTTATAGGTCATTTGGAGAGGGATTTGTGCTTGGAAGGCAAGCTTCCAAGAAAGTCAGGGTCACCAGAGTTGGAAGCCGTTAGGATACCCATGTCTCTCATGCGTTTGCATGAGAGATTGGGAAAGAATCTGGGATCAAAGATGGGTTCAAATGAGAGAATTTCTCAGAGAATCTTCCTTCCAATTTTGGAAAATATTCTCTGAGCAATCAGGGAGAACTCTCCTTCCAAAGCTTGTCGGAGTAGGATTCCTCCACTATAATGGCGGAGGGACCTAATTGCAAAAATGATGAAGAAGATAGGGGTTGTTTGTAAGGGTTTTTGAAAGTTAGGGGTAGAAATGTAATCAGGTGGACCTGTTTGCAAATTATGTCAAGATGAGTTCCCCTTAGATGTAAATTTTGGTATAAACTTAATTTAGACCTAAGGAATCCAATGGTGAAGTTGGATTTTGGGTTTGACCATGTTTGATTGGGAAATTTATGCAAAAACCTAATTTAGGGCAAATATCTATCCAAGACCTCATTCTAGGTCAAAATGGGTTCCAATAGCCAAATTGAAGGTTCTAAACCCTAGAGAATATTTTTATATGATTTTTAGAGGATTTAAGTGAATTTTATCCTGACCAGAACCTTGGTTAATCAAGTGAGTTTGTTTTAGGATTTCAAGAAATCATTTAATTCACAGGATACACACAAATCCTTTCCTGTCTAATCCAACCCACTTATAATCTTGTTAAGACCATTTGACCTTTGTTTAGACCTTGAGAAAATCTGTTGTTGTACTGCATTGGTAAAATTACAGTTTTACCCCTAGTTTCTTATTTTTCTCTTAGAAAGGTTATGTAGTGAATTAGGACCTTCAGTAGGTTATGTAGGAGCTTTTATTCTCTTCATTGGGTCAAAATGAGCTAGTTATGGTTCATGATGGTGTTCCCATCAATCGTCAATCCAAACCCATCGTTGCGGTTGGATTTGTTATTAGAAGTCAGATTTTTACCATCTTGCCCCTTGACCTCTGATCTTCCTCGAACTGCCTATGATGCTATAGAGGTCCAATCAGGGCAATCTCGGTGCCGTTGGACTCCAATCATCACCCTGATCCAATCCATACGGTTGGATCTTCAATCTAAGGCCCTGAAATATATCACCTTGTCTGCTGGCCATAATAAGGGGTGAATTAATATACAATTTGTACACATTAATCTAAATGCATGATGATGCATGTTATACAATATTTATAATGCATGATGTGTACACATCACCTTGTCTGCTTCTATGACCCTAGGAACATGCATAAGTAGGCAATTTAGGCCAATTAGATGTGTACACATCACTTGCTCTCCCTCCACTATATAGCATCATGTTCTTCACCATCACCAATGATTACCTTGACATCCACTAGTATAATCAACTGACAACTCTGCTTGAATGACACCTTTATATCAGTGAAGATGTGTATGTTCCCTGTTTCTACTTTAACTATGGCCACGTAAGGCAATCAAAGGAGCTTGAGGTATGAAAGAGAGCATTACCTCGAGGCATCTTCCAGAGGTTCCCAAACACCACAGTAGAAGTAGCATCTTCTACTCATAAATGGTAAGTGGATGATTGTGTCACTAAGAGGATTTGAGCATAATCTTTATGGTATGTAGCATCCTATTTCTAAGATGATGAGAGTATTTTTCAATTGTAGGGACTTCGAGAGTGAATGATATAGGACCTTGTGTACAAAATCTTGTTTTTATCACAGAGCAACAACGCTGTCAAGGATCATGGATTTGGTAAATATAGATGGAGGATAACTTGGCAAATCAACGAGGGTAAAGGGAGTACAATGTGAGGTTCAACATGCTTAGCTGAGCATGATTGAGGATGAGATGTTATGCATAGAACTCTTAAGCACTAGTGTCAAGAATCAAGGGTGACAATGAGGATATTAAAATAAGGGATTTTTATAGGAATGCCTCTCGAATCTTTGCCAATTACATCTATATCCCCATATATTGCATTATTAGATTTATACTCCTAAAAAGTTACGTTGTTCATCAGATATACCCTTCCATTAATATGTAACCATTTTTTAGACTAACTATGCTTAAATCTCAACCATATGCCATGATTATACTCTTAAAAAAATAAAAAAAAGGTAGAGAGAAAGAGAGAGGTTGGGGGAGGAGGAGGAAGGCAAGGGAGGTCTTTGGGGTGAAGGAGGTGGCTAGCATCTGCAAGGTAGAAGGGGAGGGCAGGGGAGGGATTTACAGGATAGGAGAGCTAGTAGGGTGTGGGGGGGTGATCATGGTGAGGGAGTCATTGGAGTCCCACTCCTCCTCTTGCGCCCCACCTCCTTTTCATTCCCCCATTTCAAATGCCCTCTGCTTACCTCCTTAATAGTTCATAACACCCTCATCCCACTCCTCTATCTCTCTCGTCTCTAATCCCAGCAACCACCACTTCTTTTAATACCCAATGTCGAATGATGCCTTAACACTCCCACCTTCCAAGCTTCTGAAAAAAATTCATACGAATAATTAATATAATAATTATTTCATTAATTACAACAGAAAAAATTTTATTTCATTATTTATGGTAAAGTTGTGTCTTGAAGACACGACTTGTTCATTTAGGCAAGTCATGTCTTCAAGACACAACTTTACGGGAAATGGCCAAGTCGTGTCTTTAAGACACAACTTTACCCTAGATAAACTATCACCTACCACCCATGTGAATAGGCTGTGGGTAGCAAAGTCGTCTCATAAAGGCACGAATTTGACATTCCCAGCAAAGTGTGTCCTAAAGACACGCCTTCTGTAGAAATACAAGAGTCATGTCCTGTGAACAAGACTCTAGTTAAACCCTTATATTCCCGTCAAGTGCCCTCCTTCCCTCCTCCCCACCACACTACTATCTTGAGCGCTCCCTGTCACTGGTGCTCTGTCGACGACGCTCCTCTATCGTTGTTGTTCAGTCAGTGGTGCTACATCCTCGCCGTCCATCATCATCGCCATTACGAATGGAGTTTGCCGATGTCGTCCTTACGTTGTGTGGTGTTCTTGTCGCAGTTGTGGTTGTGGCTCAGGTCAGGAAACAAATCCGCCACAACTATGACTCCCTCCTCCTCCCTTGTCGGCGGTGGTGGCCCAACCTCCATTGTCGCAATCGCAATACATATATTCCTGAGGAAGGTACTGGAGTTGACTTTGGAGAACCTATTTTTTTCATTATGGCAGTGATGTAGTAAAGGGCTCTTGGGTGTATGGATTTGTTAACCTAATTGTGAGAACATGTATTAGTAAATTAGGTTTGGATCATACAATAATAATTCCATATTGGAAGCTCCAATTGTAATCCCATAACAAAAGCAAGTTCAACTTCTTATTGACTTATGGTTGGAAAAAGAGATGATAATTTTCTGTGTAGATGGAAGCATAAGCATTCTATTACCCTATGATTTGGGCCGGTAGTTGATTTACTTTACATGGGTCACTATTTGTATTAGCCTTTACTTTAGAAGAACCCTTCTTGCAATGCCACACACTACTCTTAACTCAGTAATATATTGTAGAGTAATTACTAGCAGAAAGTTCCAATTGACAAAAGTTTCAATTAACTTTTAGAACCTTCTAAAAGCATCCACCCTCATCTCAAACGTTCATTATTAATATGGAAAATGACAATTACAAAACTAGGATAATAAACAACACTAACTTTAGAAGAACCAAATGCCCACTCTAAGCAACAAGCAAGACCTCCAACTTGCAAGCTTCCTCTCCAATAAATATATAACGAGCATGCCACTTATCATGAATTATGTTTTATGTTATGGATTCATTTTATGTTATGGATTCTTGTTTTATGGATAAGATAAACATGGATGCAACTAAATGGAAAGCTTTTATTGTTCTCTCTTTCTGCATGTTTGTTGTAGCCTCCTAGTTAGTCTACTGCTACTACTTGCTATTTTTTTAAAATGTAATAGTCATTCATATTCTTACATGGACTTTAATAATTATACATCAATTGTTGATCATGAAACATTGTATACTTGCAGATGGATTCAGACCCAATTGATCGTCAGTTGTTGTACTTCCAGGGGGAGCATTGATCACGATTTGTGTGGGAAGGTCATGTAAGTTTGTAAAAAATTATTTAACACAATACCAAAAAATAAATATTTTTAAGGATATTACTTCATCTAACATTTTTTCCATTACTTCTCATAGGGCTCGGCATGGCTGAAATGTAAGAGAAGAGAAGCCAAGTTGCGGCACAACCAGCCACACGAGTGTATTGTGGCATGCATCCAGGAGGTTGGTTTGGGTTGTATTCTACAATTACCTTTCATCTCTCTTGATTGGAATCTTATCACATCACTAGTGGAGCAGTGGCATCTTGAGGCACATACTTTTCACATGCGGCATTAAGAGATGACTATTAATGTTCGAGATGTAGCGATGAACTTAGGCTTGCCTATTGGAGACTTACCAGTCATAGGTATTGCATTATAATAATAACATCATAAACATTACTTCCAATTGCGTTCATGTTAATCAATTGTTTTCTAACAATGTCAACAATTTGTTTCAAGAGTGATGAAAGTGGACTCCTAGTATCACATCTACAATTAGCTACTTGGAGTTATGCCTCCTAGCTTGAAGGGGGCACGCATGAGCCTTACATGGCTTGCTCAAACTTTCCATGACTTGCCAGAGGGAGCACTAGAGGTCGTGGTTCAGCAATATGCCAAAGCATACATCCTACAATTGATGGGAGGAGTGCTATTCCTGAACAAGTCAGGTTGTTTGGTTTCACTCATTTTCCTACCGCTTCTGAGGGACTTCAGTGTTACAACGAGGTATAGTTGGGGATTTGTGTGCCTTGCTTATTTATATCGACACCTATGTTTGGCCGCACGTGCTGTCACTAGATAGATAGGAGGGTCTTTGATATTATTATAGATTTGGGCAGGGGAGCGCTTTCCACACATCACTCCAATTGTGCACCACCTAGCCGAGTAGCATTGTAGACCACTTGATTGTCGGTGGGGGGCCAACTTTGATGTCACAGAGCATCTCTTACATCTTCTACAGCCTTACCGTGACTCTTTCAATTTGCAATTTGCAAACTAGGTATAATATCTTCCATTACTTTGATATGATATTCAAGAAATGCATGTCCTTGTAAAAGAATAAAAGTTTGTTTCATGTTTTAGGTTGTATGGGAGCCATACACAGAGGCAGTACGAGCACAAGTACCACCATCCTACCTTATTGGCCAAGATTTTTGGCACACTCAGCTACCACCTATTATATTCCACGTAGTGGAACATTATTTCATGGATCATGTCACACATCAATTCGAAGGACGACAATGGGTACCTGATCACCATGACACTGATAGGCATTTGCATGCCATGGATCTTAGAGGCAAAAACGACATCGACTGGGTGGAGCACCATGCTTCGCACATACAAGAATGGAATGCACGTTAAGATCGAGGTGTGGAGATGGACCCCATAAGTGAGCGGCAACAGAGTGTCACATCGGACTATGCACCATGGTACCATAACATTACTCGAAGATACATAGGTTGCCATGGGGAAGTTTTATTGAGTGAGGTATGTAATTTACATTTAATTTAATTGAAGGTATTTATTATTTGAACTTTAATTTAACACATGGTTGCACATTTAATTTCAGCTAGCTAAGTGGGATAAGGCTGCCAACCTATTAGCAGAAGAATGACCTAATCTCGATGAACTACGTCGACTTATTGATGATGCAAGGTCAGACTTGCAGGATGAAATTCATTGACATTTCATTAATGTTGAGGCTCCCCAAGATAATAATGATGAGGAGGCTATTCATCCTCCATTGCAACCTCCAGGTTAAGGACAACGAGTACAACGAGATAGAGGTCAAGGACGTCGAGGAGCTCGTAGAGGTCCAGTTATATAGATGGACAATGACCAGCATGATGATCCACACCATCATCATGACCAGCACCAACAGGACCCACCAATGGATGTGTACCAAGTGCAACACCATGAGTAGCGTCAAGAGCAACCAACGATGGATGCACAGAATGAGTCACAGATGCAACACCAGCAATCAACGATGGAGCAGTACAATGACGATTCACAAGCTTCATCATTGGCTACTGCAGGCGAGATAGATTTCATCACTTCGCCAATTACCATGGCCATTTCACAGTCGGTCACTCCAGGTGCACCCCAGAGGATGCATATAGGCGATGACCAGTCACAAGCTTCCATGTGAACTACACTTACACCGCCACAACCACCCTATTCCAGACTAGTTCACTCATTGAAAAGATTGACTCACAATCTCTCGTTGAGCGCATACCACACAAAGAGACCACTAGGATTTATAAAAGAAAAAGAAAAAAGAATTAGTCTATTTTTGGTTTTTTCTTCTATATGTAATACGAACGCCCACTTTTTTGTATGTATATCAACTTTAGAACATGTTGTATATTAACTCTTGTGTTTTTTATATTGACGTTGGTAATGTTCTGATTGTAATGTTTACGTCTCTTGTGATAGTCACTTTGATGTTGGTAATTTTCAGATTGCGATGTCTAACTCTATTTTGTTACTTTCAGCCACGTTGGTAATCTTGTGGTTGTGATGTCAACTAATTATACGATGTCATGGAAAAAACTTTATATTTCAAATTAATTATAAAAACATTTACCAGCAGCACAACATCAGAGGGAGTAGCAACAACAGCATCAAAGGCAGAAGCACCACCAACATCAAAGCCAGGAGAAGCAGCATCAAAGGCAGATGCTGCAGCAGGGCTTTTTACCAAGTCATGTCTTTAAGACAGGACTTGTTCACTTACAGGGAAGTCAGGTCTTCAAGACACAACTTGGTTGGGAATAACTCATGTTCCCACATTGAGGAAAGGACTACTATCCGCGCAACGCTATCCAGGGCAAAGTCGTGCCTTCATTGTTGCGTTGCTTTTGTCGAGTTTTAAGAAAACACGTCATGGTATAGAGAACAAAAGCGATATAGAACTTAAATTTATAAAACTTAGGAAACAGAAGTGAGTCCAAGGTTGTTCACAGGGAGCAATTCAATCCACTAATCACAATATCAAGAATAATATGCAATTAGAATCAAAACAATGCTCAATGTATATCAGAATAATATCTCAAGAATAATCAGGAATTAGAATGCAAAAAGATTGGGTTAAAATGGTGGTTTGAATCACCAATTTAACCTTAATGTTTAAGTTATCAATTAAATCTCAAATATATGAACAGTAACTGCAATCAAATGTAACCAGAGTAACCAGCAGAATCAGAATAAGGCCTCAGACGATGGGTTAAAGGCTCAGACGCCTTAACCACAATAGCCTCAGCAATGCTAAGGCACAGCAGCAGTAGAGAGAGACACAAGGGTCTCACAAGCACAAGGCACAAGGGCCTCTTAGAGTCTTCAGAAGGCTAAGTGTTAAGCGTGGGAGAGGGCATGATTCTTGAGGTGCAAAACCCTCCCGCCTCCTCCTCAGATTTCCTTTAAAACCAAACCAGACCCGGATAATCGAGGATCGAATCCGGCTCAGAGCCGCAGGCAGAATCGCCAGTGAGGGCACATGAGCACATGCAATGGGGCATGAGTGGGGACCTCACCCCCGTGCGTGTTGAGGCGAACAGTCTTTTGCAGCGTTGTCTCTTATATGCCTTCGCAAGCTCCTGATTCTCCGATGTGGGACTATCCCACTCCTTCCTTCATGTGAGGCTTCGCGTGCTTGCTTCAGCTGGCATCAAGGAACTGATGGCACTGGAGCTCTTCCTTCAGTCAATTGAAGCCCCCAGGTGGGCTTTTGGGCTCTATCTGCATTGATTGAAAGTAGTGGCAGATTAAGTTATGGTTGGAGACGAGCGGACGTGACCAGAGAAGATGGTGATAGTGACGAAGCTCCGACGAGGACCTCGTTAGAAGCATTCAGGAGCTTTGCCTAAACTTGGCGAATGTGTTTGTAGTGGTTTAATGGTGGCTAGAGACCGGAGGTGTCTTGTCGAGGTCGGAGAAGATGTGATGGTGGGTTTCTTAACAGGGAGAGGGAGAGAGTGAAACCCAAAATTTCTTGAGGGCTTCAACTTCGTGTGACACGGCGGAGGTAGTGGAAGTGATAGCGTGGTGTTTCATGGTCAGTGATGGCATAGTGGCTTCGCTAGAGTTCCCACCGATGTTGGAGACAATGATGTGGAGATGTGTGTGTGGTGATTGAAAGTGAGTGCTAAGTAGATAGAAATGAAGAAGAGAGAGAGAGATAAAGAGATTGAGGGAGGTTAGGGATTGAAATGGAGGGGAAGATGACTAGCTTTGAATGGCCGGCGTCGGAGAAGGTGAAGATGACGGCGAGGGAGCAACGGAAGGTCAGAGTCGCACTTTCTTTGGCTGGAAAGCTGCGCGACGAGGAGAGGAAGATGATGAGTCAGTCAATTTGATCGTTGGTCAACTCGAAGAAAGGGGTGGAGGGGCTCGAAGAAGCGAAGGTTGGAGAAGAGAAGAGGGTATTATGGTCTTTTTGTGAGCTAGGGAGGACGGTGGAACTTAGAGGAGTTTAAATAGACCTTCACCTGACCATCCATGAGCTATTTCGAGCAAGTTTTGAGTTGGTTTTTGTGCTCTGTGAATTTGGGTATGCTAGTGGCCAAATTGGCCAAGATTGGCTTTGAGATCTAGCCTAATCTAAGGAGAATTGTCTCAGAAACCTTTTCTCCAAATTTAGAGAGATTTAGGCGAGATTTCAGTGAGAAATCCTCGCTTAAAAGTTAGTGGTGAGCTTCCGTTTACACTAATGATGGTAGGGACCAAAATGAAGAAAAGGAAGAGAAAGTTGGGGACCTATTTGTAATAAAATCAAAAGTTAGGGACAAGGATATGAATAACAAAGATTTAGGGAGTAAATTGCAAAATAGGTCAAAATGAACTCTAATTGGACCCACATTTCGGTACACCTAGTTTTAACCCAAAGAATCAGATGGTGAACTTGGATTTGAGTTTTGACCATGTTTGACTGGGTAATTTTCACCGAAGCCCAAATTAAGGTAAAATCCCGTCTAAAACTCTATTCTAGGTCAAAATAGGTTCAGATGGTCAAACCAAAGGTACCAAACCTCTTAAAATATTTTTCTATGAATTTTAGGAAGTTTATATGAATTTAATCCTGACCAAAACCTCTTCAATCTAAGTGGGGTGGCAATTAGGGTTTTATGTACTGTTTCGATCTTTGAAATGCGTGAAACCCCATTTCTTATCAGTGTCGACCCACTTTTTGGACTTTTGATCTCATTTGACCTTCATTTAACCCTTTAGTGACCCCATGGTTAATTAGTGTTTGTGATGTGCTGTTAAAATTACAGAATTAACCCTGCTTTCCAATTTTCTCTCAAATCAGAATAATATGGAGTTACTGCCCTCAGATGATTAGGTAGGAGCTTTTAACAATCAAAATTGACTAAATGTAGATAGTTAGGGCTCATTATGGTGTTCCCACCATTCACCATTTCCCGTAAAGTTGTAAGACACGACTTTACCTTAAATAACAAAATAATTTTTTTTCTATTGTGATTAACTAAATAAGTATTGTAACATCCCAAAATGCATGTTCCTAGTCATTTCAATGTGGTTCGGGTCAGCTCGAACCTAGAAACCCAGTCAGGGTTTGGTACTGGTGTTAGAACCTCCTTAAATTTCCAAGAATCGTGTATTTCGAGTCAAACCATAGTCTAAATTTATCAAAAATGTGTCATATATTGTATCATTGGATTCCTCTCATCTCAATCTTTCTGGTGTTGCTTGTTTCGTGCAATCTTGAGGTGTATAACCCAAATTATAACCAAAAGAAGTCACTAGGGAACTAAATGTAAGGTGGACCCAACCCTAAAGGGCAATTTAGGTATTTCACCCACCTAAACCTAATTTCAACCACCCCTAAGGTCTATATAAGCACCCTATGGGTCCCTTGGGTTGTCATTAGCCTCCAACCCTCTCTAATCAAGAGAGAAAAAGTTCTCCAAAAATCAAAACTTTATTTATAGGGACCCGATTGCAAATCTGCAAAACCTCGGGTTCCCACCGGAATCTTCGCGAAGGTAGTGGCGGTAGTAAATGTGCTCCGTTTGATTTGGCGGTGGCCTCTGGATCGGCGACACGTGGTGAGTGGAAGCAGTAGCGCGTGCGCGCGAGGCACGTTGGATTGGCGTTGCAAGTCACGCATCAGGGGCGTGCCGGCGACGATCCACGGCGAGCATGCAGGCGAGTGAGCATGCGATGCGTAATGCGGGTGTGCACGCATCAAGTGGCGTGTGCAAGGGCGGTTCGATTTGACTCTGGACCCCTCGTGTTGTTTCGTCTGCTTCGAGGCCTTCCCAACCTCAGATTTTGACAAATTGGGTATCGTTGGAATCGTATCGATGCGTACTATGCGTTGGTATGGTTTATTTTCACTTTAGAGTTCATGAAGCTTGGATTTCGACAAATAAGGTATCATTGGAATCGTATCGACGCGTACTATGCATTGGTATGGTTTATTTTCACTTTAGAGTTCATTTTACTTTTTGAAAAATTAGAAACGTAACTAAGTGTCTCCGACCCCATCGTGGGTCCAATTGAACTAGGTCTTCTCCCCTGTGCGTGCGTGGATCCCGATGTAGGCGTGGAGACTGTTTCTAGGCCCATTGTGCATGGTTCGAAGTCACCATGACCCTCTGGTGCCATTAGGTAGAGTAGTCTATCCCTCTTTTCAATCTAACCGATTTTTCGGGTATTCAAGAACCCGGCCTATGTGATTTTCGTATGTACTACCTCGGTCCACGTGGGTTTTCCTTCATGCTGAGTGGTAACCCTCCGATGTCTTCCTGAATTGTGGCACTATAAACAAGAAATAATGGTTTACATGGATAATAAAGAATTAACAAGTACACATACCCCTATTATCGCATGCATGAAATGAAACCCATTTTCCATGAAACAAGTTCTATTGTCTTTAGAACTGTCTAAATAGTACGGAACAACTGGTAGAAGATGGAATTTTTTTTTGAATAAATAATTTTGGAGATAATATTGTTGGTGCTAGAGCACCACGATCATTTGTTTTGATGATAACAAAACACGTGTTATTTAACATTTGCAATTTGAGTCCTAGATTTCAAGTCAATTGCAAATGAGGACGTGTTTAGACGGAGTTCAAGCTCGCATCCAGGACGGATTGGAGGAGCTTGACGGAAAACACAGGAGGTTCGCGTGGAGCGAAAGATTGGAGATGGAAGACAAGAAGAATAGGATAGATTCTTTTTTATCCTTTCATGTATCTCTTGTATTTATTTTCTTGCTCTTTATTTTCCTTAGACATTATGTTAAAGAGCCTCAAAGAACCCTAACAGTAGTCCTAGGAACACCTGCACAACCCTAGGATACTTAGGTTTTCTGTAGAACACTTAGAAAACCAATATAGGGTTAAAACAGACTTTCCAGACGTCTAATTCACGAATCAGACGTCTGAGAAAGGATTTTAAGACGTCTGACTGTTGTTTCAGACGTCTGATAACTGTTAGGCTGGACATAGTTAGTTCTGTCTGATGAAATCAGACGTCCAGACCTTAGACCAGATGTCTTAGGAGACGTCTGATGACTTTGCCAGACGTCCAGTTAGTGGACCGTTGGCTGGCTTAGAAGACACTCAAGAATATGACCGTTAGAGCCTTATCAGACGTCCATAGGACTTTACAGACGTCTGATAAATGACCGTTTTGCCTCGGCTGACCCAAAATCTCTTCTCAGAGATTTTCTAGCCGTTGCAACTTTTGGAAATCAATTCCCACAGTAAAAGTAGGTTTCCAGACGTCCAGACATAGTGCCAGACGTCCTGTATGTCGTCTGATGGACTTGCACAAAAACCCTGTTTAGATCTGATTCAAGTCAGGGAGAAACCCGCATAGAATCAGACGTCTGACATTGGAATCAGACGTCTTAAAGTGGCCTTCCAGACGTCTGATGCCAGAATTAGACGTCTGATAACCCTGTCAAATGCAATCATTGTCCTGATTTCGGCCTGATTCTCTTGGGCTTTGCACCCAACGGCTATGGAAGCTTTTCCAAGCCTTCCAAAACCTTCCTAAGGCCTCTATAAATAGAGGGGAGCCTTTACACACAAAACACAACAAGAGAAACACAAGAAACACTTTGCAATACACTAAGATCAAGTATTTCCACTCTCTTATGTCCAAGAAGCACTTGCTCTCTAAGCTCAAGCTCCATCATCTTGAGAGCATCATTCCCGTTGCGCACCCGCTCTCCCGGCATAGATAACGAGGGCGACGTAGCGCCATCGCGTGGCACACGCACCGCATCATCGTCGACGCACTCCTTGCAAAGGGGAGTTCCCTAAATCCTATAGAAGCTTAGGTTAATTACTTTGTTGGCTCTATAGGTTTGTTGTTTTTATTTTACCTTTGTTATTTTGGTTGGGTATTCGCTTTGCGAATTCCCGTCTCCTTCGTGGGACAAAATCCTTCTCGTGGAGAGAAGGGGTTGAGGAACGCTACCCTCGTACTTGTAGCGTGGTTGTATTGAGGTTGAATCACCCTCGTTCAAAGTGATTCGGTTAGTGGATTTGATCAACTAGGTTGATCGGAAAATCCTAACTCGA
The DNA here is from genome assembly GCA_037157565.1 of Thalassia testudinum. Taxonomy (NCBI): domain Eukaryota; kingdom Viridiplantae; phylum Streptophyta; class Magnoliopsida; order Alismatales; family Hydrocharitaceae; genus Thalassia; species Thalassia testudinum. The sequence goes on from JAZHRO010000024.1 coordinate 84,575,134, forward strand.
GAGGGTTAGGTGGTGGTTTTTACCCGGTTTGGGTTTCCACCTAAAAATCTTTGTGTACATTGTGTGATTGCTTATTTTTGAGATTGCTTTATATATTTTATTTCCGCAATTTTATTACGTCACCCCTCCTGGTAGGGACGAACCTTCAATTGGTATCAGAGCAGGTCTCGCGAAATCGGCGTTACAAACCGGCGAGGATCTAGATCATGGAGGGAAGCTGTTCCACAAGTAGGATTTCGGAGGGACAGTCCACAACTCGTCCGCCCTACTTTGACGGGAACAACTACAGCTACTGGAAGCTGAGGATGAAGACGTGGCTCCAAGCCACTGAATTCGAGGTATGGGGATGTTGCGAAACCCCATACGAGATCCCGAAGCGACCCCAAGGAGGGTACTCACAAGTACAGATTCTAGAGCTCTCACTCAACGCAAAGGCAATGAATGCCCTGTATTGCGCATTGAGTCCGGAAGAGTTCGAGAAAATCCAAGAATGCACCACCGCCCGCGAGATATGGAGGAGGTTGGAAGGCACTCATGACGATTCCAGCTCGGAGGAAGAAGAAGAAGAAAAGGAAGAAACCGCTTGCTTTGGTTTCATGGCCAGAGGAAGCAATAGCGACAGCGACAGCGAAAGCGACTCCGACAATGAGGTAAACCTGGATTTACAAGAAGCTTTTAATGAACTTTTTGAGATTAGTAAATCACTTAGGGTAGAAAATAAAGGCATTAAAAAGAACCTTACTTTTCTTAGAAATGAAAATGATAGGTTAGAAATAAAACTTAAGGATCTAGAAGCTAGTCCTAAAAATGATAACCTATTATTAGAAAATCAAAACCTCATCAATGAAAATAATAAATTGATTGAGGAAAATAATAGTCTAAAGTTAGAAATTTCTGATTTAAAGACTAAGATGGATATTATAGAAAAAGAAATCGCATGTCTTAGGGAAAACTCTAACAAATTAATCAATAAAGTAGATAATTTTTATAGCCCTAAGATTGAGAAAGGATCTCCATCAAGGAGACCTTCTAACAAATCCGGATCCAAGCTCACTTGGATACCGAAGAAAAAATTAGAATCTTGTTTTGTAGGGTTCAGGGATGACTACAACATAAAGGACTGGACCTACAAGCTCAAGGCTGGTCAACTTAAGTTGGGAGAACCAATGAGTAGACCAAGGAGGAGAAGAAGAAGACCGACAAGACGGCGAACAAACGACGGACCCGCCGCACGTCGACCACCAGATTGGAGACCGGCGCCAATGCCCGGGCCTCCAAGCTACGGATGGGAGCCCCATCCGATGTGGCATCCACCACCACCATTCGGGCCATTTTATTGGCCATGGTAGGTGAGGTAAAAACCCTTTACCCTATCTTTTTATCAGTAGCATTTAGATAGGGGGAGTTAAAAAAGGATGAGCTAATTGTCAATTTTTAAGGGGGAGATATAAGGTAGCTAAATTTCCTTTAGAAAGGGGGAGAAAAATAATAGCTATCGCATTGTTACAAAAAGGGGGAGAATATCACCTTTGTTAAAATAAATTCATAGAAGAGCATGTTTTAAGGGGGAGTTATAAGAAATGTAAAATCAATTAAACCTTTTTGATAATGTCAAAAAGGGGGAGGATTTTTATGCATTATTATTTACGATTTTGTCATCATCAAAAAGGGGGAGATTGTTGGTGCTAGAGCACCACGATCATTTGTTTTGATGATAACAAAACATGTGTTATTTAACATTTGCAATTTGAGTCCTAGATTTCAAGTCAATTGCAAATGAGGACGTGTTTAGACGGAGTTCAAGCTCGCATCCAGGACGGATTGGAGGAGCTTGACGGAAAACACAGGAGGTTCGCGTGGAGCGAAAGATTGGAGATGGAAGACAAGAAGAATAGGATAGATTCTTTTTTGTGCTAGTTGTTAGACAAGGCAACTCGGGTCTCGTCGATTGGTGGGACTCGGGTCATCACAGATGGTATCTGAGCAAGGTCACCCCATTTAGCCATAGAATGATCTGAAAGAGCCATACAAGCATTCTTAATGCATTAAATGAAGGGTACTCATTCTTTGATCAATGGGAAACGCGATTCACATGAGTCTCGCATACCCTGGAAATTTTGCGGACTTATGGATGCTAACAATCGATTTTCACCATGCAAAGAGAGATGGATCCACGGAGGTCCAAGCAGGCTAGTGCTACTAGCCAGGCAGATGAAGATCACCAAGTGGATCCTCCTCAGCAACATCCAGATCTGACCGCCTAGTTTCAGGCCTTTATGTAGAATTTCTATAGGATGGTGGAGCAAAGGCTACCTCCCTCATCTCAAGTGGGAGGAGGGGGCTGTGGGGATCAGGAGCAACCCTCGGTCTTGAGTGTGTGTATTTCTGTGCATGAGGAGAATGGGGAGAACCATGGGACTCCCCCACCAAAGGATGAATCGGTGGACCCTCTGCATCAAGATCAGCAAATCTTCATCGAGTTCAGGAAGCTGAAGCCCCCAACCTTCAAGGGGGATGAGGATCCTACGGGGGCAGAGGACTGGATACAATAGATTGAGAAAGCTTTCGACACTATTCACCCAACTAAGGATTGAAGAGTGCCCTCTACGACATACCAATTAACCAGTGTGGTGCATCTCTGGTGGGTGTCCGTCTACGAGCAGGAGGGTGCTCAGGTGGTGTCTTGGGATCACTTCCTTGAGCTTTTTAGCGACCAATATTACCCCAGGACCTGGCAGAACTAGAGGAGGCTCTAATTCCACAACCTAAGGTAGAGTTCGATGACAGTTAGCGAGTATCGGAGCCAACTACGGTAGTCTTGGAGGCAGACAAATGTTGGAAGTTCGTTCAAGGACTTCGACTTGAGATACGGAAGTATGTCAACCCACTTCCATTAGACACTTTCACCCAAAACTTGCAGGAGTTTTGGCGGTGGACCATGGTAGTGGTCGGAGTTTCGGGGCAAATTTTAGAAGGGAGGGACCAAAGGTACCAGCCATGCAGAGCACCACCACCTGTACCCTCGGCCCCTCAGCAGCAAGCACCAACTCAAACCTAGGGCACCATGGGGCAAATGCGATTAGGACAGGAGCTGAGATCTTGCTACAAGTGTGGCCAACAGGGCCACCTTAAGAAGGATTGCTCAACCAAGACAATGACTAAGGGTGGCTAGAACGGGGAAGTGGCTCGGATGTACCAGACCCATGGCAAGGATTCCCAACATTCTTGTGGAGGTGGGAATGCTCCTAGCTAGAGGCCTACTCAAAGATTGGCTGGTTCTTCTGCACCCTCACTAGCAGGACGAGTATACACACTATCTCTGAGGGATGCAAAGGCTTTGCCATCTGTGGTGGCAGGTATGGTGACTATTGATCAGCATTTAGTGTTTACCTTATTTTACTCCAGCGCTTGCCATTAGTTTATATCACCTGAGTTTTCTGCGAAACTGAAGAAACAACTAGTACTGCTAGATGAACCAATAGTCATCAGGGGATCAGCAGGGCAGCTATGGGTAGCTGAGTCGGTATTCAGGAGTTGTAAGGTAGAAATCAGGGGCTACATTCTGTTAGTCGACCTGATGAAGATCGAGATGAAGGATTTTGATGCCATTCTGGGCATGGATTGGTTGTCAGGACACCATGTGTCAGTGGACTATTTTGAGAAGAGGGTTGTCTTCTCAATTCCTGGAGTACCTCAGTTGGAGTATCATGGCAGATCTGAGAGCAGACTGATCAGGTGTATCTCAGCCTTGTAAGTAGCTAGGCTACTGAAGGGGGGTGCAGTGGATACCTTCTTTATGTATTCGCAACCCCCGGAGAGAAACCAAAGATGGGGAGTGTACCTATCATACGGGAATATATTGACGTATTCCCAGAGGATCTTCCGAACTTTCCACCTGAGCGAGAGATCAAGTTCGAGATCTCTCTCATTCTGGGGACTAATCCTATATCGATTACCCCATATCGGATGGCACTTGAGGAGTTGAAGGAGTTAAAGACACAGTTCCAGGAACTCTTGTTGAAGGGGTTCATTCAGTCCAGTGCCTCACCCTAGGGGCTCCAGTGTTGTTTGTTGACGCGCTCCGAATGCGCTTTTTTAAATCGGTCATTGTAGCTTGCGTTCACACATCGATTTTAAATAAAGAAACAGACGTGAGTTCGAGTGTCAAACACAGGGAGGCATGAAGTCAGGTTTTTCTGTCACTTAGTGTCACGGAAATGGCGGGTTTTGCTTGCGAGAAAACGTAGGAGAAAAGCGAGTGAGAGAGAGAGAGTAGGGTTAGAATCTTTTGATCATATCATTCATGCAACTCACAATAAGGAAAACTTGGTAAAAAGAGAGGCAATAGCTAGAAGAGAAACATCTTCATTTAACATTCAACTTAAGTTTTTGTAAATACAACAATAGACAAATGCTTAAGCTAAAGTAAAGTAATGCTAAGATGGAGAGAGAGAGAAAGGAGACAACGAGGCAGCCACAGTGGTGGAGGAGGGCTCCGTCGGTGGCTCGTCGACTCTAGCGATTACAAAAGGATGCTAAGGGTGGCTAGGAGTAGGGTAGAAGACTTGCAAGGGAATTGAATGCTTTACATGGGTAGTTGGAAGGGTTTATATAGGAAGAAGGGCTTTCCAAATGAAGTAGGGGACTTAGCGACGTCCGGGACATCGCTAAACCCATGCCAAAACCGTCTGTGTAGCCCCCTACCTGCCGGTCTTCCGCGTGCACCGTGCCTCCTCTCCTCTACGATCCGTGTGCATCTATTGTGGACCGTTCGATCCCCGATCAACGGTCCAGATCATGCCTCAAGCGCGCGTGAGATCAGGCATCATCGAATGGCGTAGGTGCACGTGTGGAAGCATCGACGCTTGAGGAGGCGTCGCGTAGAGCTATCAAGACCGCTCGATGGCGATCGAGCGATCGAATTTGGATGCGCGGACGAATTCAGCGAATGAGCTGCAGCGGGCACCTTGAACCTGTGCCTTCTACGCGTGAAGTGGAGGCACAACCATTGCGTTGTCTCCATGGTTGGTCGCGCTTCCTCGTCAATCCTCAGCCATCCAATGTAGGATCGGACGGTCGTGATGAAGCGGAGCTAATGCTGTGCTGCGATGTGCGGGCGTTGCGAGAGACGTTCGATTGAAGATCAAACGGCTGAGATTCATCCTGCGGTGATGGAAGAGGTGGGGCGGTGGCCTGGACGTGCCGATCTTGCGCCATGTGGCACGCTGTGGACTGTTGATCATCAGATCTACAGTCAGGACTTCTTAGGCCAATTGCAGGAGCTTTGGATGTCGGATTTTGTCGATTTTGAGTCCGTTGGACTTCGTCCGTCGTTCTGAATCCATCTGAGCAGTCCGATTGCTCATCTGAGGCCTATTTTGACATGAACTTGTACAAATGGTTATTATCATTGAATTATAATCAATTTTGATGTGCGATGCATGTAATGCTCCCATGCCCATTTACGGTGTATTATTTGTGCATGCTACCCTTAAGATAAACCTCGATTGGAAGAATTATCACCATGAAATATAGTGTTATCATACCCCCATGCTTACTCCTTACTAGTCCCTAGCATGGTTCATCCTAGCCATTATTCTCAGTCAGAATTTAGGAATTGATTACTTAGACATTTTGTTACTTGTCAGCAGGAGGAAATATACTAAAATCCTGATCTACAAAGACTAAACAGTACTCGGGTGTCACCCAAAATCTGAATCACCTGAATCCTTGCTTTAAAGCATATATATATTTTTATTTTTCATCTTTTTTTATTTTTTTGGATTTTTGGAGTTGAGAGTGTGTTGGTAACTTTTTACGGCTACCTAACCCACCCAAAACTTGAAGAAAGACTCTAAGTTCTAAGCATCTTGGTGTAAAGATCGTGATAGACTTACTTAATGGTAATTCAGACAGACTTCGAATTTTTACGCCCCTAGGTGACCGGAAAAGGAAGTGTTTTCCTGAAGGTGTATTTGTCCGATCGGTAGCTTTCTCCCTACTTTTATTTTATTTGGGGTCAACACAAGGGTGTTTCCAATGTATATCTCCCCGGATTGCTCTACTTCCCTGCTTCTTCCTTAAGTGTTTTGGATCTTTTTGTGCATTTAGTGAGCTGGGCTCTGGATAACCGGCCAATGGGCTGTTACCCACGACCACTTGCCAACCATACTCGTGCGGTGAAGTGTGGCTTATTTTGTCCTCTTTTTTCTTCTTTTCTATATATTTATTTATTTATTTATTTATTCTTTTTCTTCTCTTTTTTTCTTTTGTTGTTTAGTAGGTGGCTTCCCTAATTTCAAATTTACCTAGAGGCAATAAGAAGAAAGTGGTCCTGTAGCTGGGCTCTAGACGACTGGCCAATGGGCTGTTACCCACGATAACTTCTTAGCCATACCACCCTAGAAGGTTCATTAGCTACCCAATTTCTGTCAGAATCTCCGAGAAGTGAGTCAGTGCAACAATGTGTGTAGACGCTTAGACTAAAAGTCCCTCCGAGTCAGAGGGCGGATTGATAAGTTGTATACTTATCACCATATTTTATTGGTGAATTTAAATAAATTAAGGTTGCGAGGATTCGAGGCTAAATCCATATTTTAATGGACACCAGGGCTGATTGAGCCTAAAGGCCTGAAAAGTCTAAGTGTTCAGGTTCTTTTCGTATCATTTCCCACTGTTGACAAGTTCCTAATGCCTAAGTTTTCTTCCTAAATTCATCATTTTTTTTAATTTTATTTTATTCAGACTGATAAAATGAACTCAGAACATGCAAATTACCATCCCCCCATGCTTAAGTTGGACAATATCCTCATTGACAAATAGATTGATGTAACGGGGGTGCAGAAAGAAATCACCTGAGTGATGCAGTATACTTGATCAGTTTGAATCTTCTGCGTTGCCTCCCAGGAAGCGCTGAGTTTAATGCCTTCGGCTGGGCATAGTGCACAAACAATAATGGTTTAGGTCAAGGAGGCATATACAAAATCAGCCAGACCCAAAATCAGAAGTCCGCAGATGCGAACAAGGTTGTGGTGGAGTCTCGTTCCTAAGGGGCGGGAACTCTACAACAGATGTATCATGCATGCTCATGTCAGATCCTTTCTTAGTCTGCGGGCATGCAGAGAATTTGATGTGGATGAGTGCACCCTGAATATGATGTGCCAGACACTAAAGATGTAGGTTCTATACTCAGCTTGTGTCCCCATAAAATTGTACTCCGTCAAAGATGTATCAATTCCAGTGCATTCGGGTTGCGGAATCTTTATTCTGGTAGGTAGGGAACAAAATCAAGAGTTTCATAATGAGCCCTACAATCAAGCATGAGGTCTCTCTCCAAAGATGAATCCATCTCTTCCACAACTACGGTTTCATTGTTCATTCCCTCCAAGCCCTTGACCTCAAGATTATTCTCTTCAACCTCTTTCATATCAGATTCACTGTTTGAGGTTGCATTAGAGGTAGGGCTGATTTCATCCTCTAGTTCATATTCCTTCTCTTGGCCCTCCAAATTTGTGATGGGGGTTTTAACGGATTCAGAATCGATTTCTTTGAAATTGTAACTCCATTCCCCATCTCCTATGTTTGCCGTCGTTTCTGCCAAATCACTTCCCTTAGGCAGAATAGGTTTAGGTTTCAAGACATCGCCCCTCACATTCTTGGTTTCCTCCTGATATATGTCCTCAATGCTCCTCAAATCGTGTTCTGAGGAATCTTCAATGGCCTTCTCCATTGAGTTGTCCAACTCCTAGGGGGTATCAATGGTGGACTGAACCAAATTGGGGTGATTGGGTGAAGTCCAATTGATCATGGTAGGTCCTTGCTTCACGAATTCCATGAATGGCGTTGTGTGCAACAGCTTTCTTTGGCCTTCTTCCCCCAATTGTTGGAACATATCCAACATGGCCTATTGCCCTTTAACCAATTCTTGATTCTGTCTATGTACCTCTAACTGGAGGTTATCAGGAATTGACAGGGTGTCATTTGGTGTCCTTTGGATTTCCTCCTTGAAATCTAGGTTAAGAGGGTGTGGTTGAGGTTGTGGATTAGAATCCATACTGGGGTTTAGTTTCTTGGGTGGGTCCTCTATTCTATAATGTTCAGGGTCCAGTTCTTCAAGAGGAACCATTCTCTGCTTGGTCCTACTCCATAATAGTTGAGGTTCTAAGTCCTCCTCCCAGTCAGATTCTTCATCAGGGGACCAAATCAAAGATTGATGATTCTTGGTTTTCCTAGATTTCTGATCATCCTTACATTTCCATTTGTCTAGCATTCCTTCTAATCCAAAGGTCAAGTAGGAAAGATCATTGAATTTAGATGGCCTTTCTTGGTTATTGTCCTGAGAAGGGTAGGGTTCTTGGTGTTCTCCTAGAGTGTAGGTCCCATCAAAGTGGTTAGTGAGTGGGTGGGACCTAAATGACGAGTCGTCATGAAGAGAATCGAGATAAGGATTCCCAAGGTTGGGATCATACCCTTGGGTGGATATGTTGGATGTATCCCAATAAGAGGTTGGTGCAGGTTGGTCATAATTAGGATAGTTGAGCCAAGAGGGATATTCTGGGTCGTACCCCCAACTCGGTGGTTGGTTATCCCAAGTAGGCTGTGGATATGGTCTACTTGGGTTAGCATACAAATCATGTTGGGGGTAGTTTGGGTAAGATGGATAGGCATTGAGATCCATGGTTTGGAAGAAATGGAGGGATGAGGGAAGAACATATGGGCGAGAGTTGTGTGTGCACAACCAAGCAACAAATCTAGGCCCTACAGTGTATTCCTTAGGGGACCTAGAAATCTCCAAAGGAACGATCAAGTCTGTAGGCACAGAATCGCCCTTCCCAAAGCTAATCTGGCCAGGTTGATTACGAGGGGCTTGTGGGGAAGGTTCTTCCTTTGACTTGTGTCGTCGGTTCCGTAGACCCCACAACCGCGATCGTTTGACACTTCCCCGCAGCCTAGTCACCAGATTCTACTAAGGGAATGAAGGCTAAGTGCCCAACAAACAAAACCACGCCTCTTGAGACTTAACCCAGTCCTACCGAGGGTGCGTTTACTCTATTTTAATGGGGCTAGGGCAGTGCTTGTGCTCGGGTTATGTGATGAGGCGTTAATTGGGGTGGTGCCTCTTAGTTATCCAATTTCGATGTATGTGCTTCTAACAAGACATGGTTTTCAAGCAAGGATTTAAGATGTGGTGGCTTTTAACGTTTGTCCTTACTTTAGTGTCTTTTAGGGTTGACGTGTCTTAGTATTTTCAAACAAGTTTCAAGTGGGCACGCCAAGTTTTGTACATAATGGGTGAGAGTGAATTTCCTTTAGCATGATGAGGCTCTAGAATCCTAATGTGCTCATCCTAGTATTCATGCAATTTCTACCAAATGAGTCAATTTTAGGGGTGAGTGGTGCAGCCCATGTCAATTCACGGTGACTTCGTAAACACCACTCAAAAAGAAAGAGAACACTCCAAAAAGATTAAGTCTTTAAGAATGTTAGACTGTATTTTTTTGTTGGGTGCTGAGTTAAGGATGAGAATTAGACTATCATTCACCATGCCAATTTTTTTTAGATTTTAATTTTTTTTTTATTTTTTTAAGCAAGCAAATAACCACAGGAAAAGAAATACTCACAACCAGTCCTTGCTGTGCTTACTCCATCCCTGCCGTCACGAGTCGCACTCCTTCGTTGCCCCGGCACCGAGTTCCTACGATCAATCAAGTAGAGGGAGAAAATGAGTCAGATGATGTGAGTATGGATGTAGAATGGAAGTGACAAAATAAATCCGTTGCCTCCCCTGCAATGGTGTCAATAACTGACATGCTCCGGATGCACTTGTTTAAATCGGTCGTTATAGCTCGCATTTGCACGTCGGTTTTAAATAAAGAAACAGACGTGAGTCTGAGTGTCGAACACAAGGAGGCGTGAAGTCAGGTTTTTCTGTCACTTAGTGACACGGAAATGGCGGATTTTGCTTGCGAGAAAACATGGGAGAAAAGTGAGTGAGAGAGAGAGAGAGTAGGGTTAGAATCTTTTGATCATATCATTCATGCAACTCACGATAAGGAAAACTTGGTAAAAAGAGAGACAATAGCTAGAAGAGAAACATCTTCATTTAACATTCAACTTAAGTTTTTGTAAATACAATAATAGACAAATGCTTAAGCCAAAGTAAAGTAATGCTAAGATAGAGAGAGAGAGAGAAAGGAGATGGCGAGGCGGCCACGGTGGTGGAGGAGGGCTCCGTCGGCGGCTCGTCGACTCTGACGATTACAAAAGGATGCTAAGGGTGGCTAGGAGTAGGGTAGAAGACTTGCAAGGGAATTGAATGCTTTACATGGGTAGTTGGAAGGGGTTTATATAGGAAGAAGGACTTTACAAATGAAGTAGGGGCTTTAGCAGCATCTGAGACGTCACTAAACCCATGCCAAAATCGTCGGTGTAGCCCCCTGCCCGTCAGTCTTCTACCCACATCGTGCCTCCTCTCCTCTGCGATCTGTGTGCATCTACTATGGATCGTTCGATCCCCGATCAACGGTCCAGATCGTGCGTGGCTGCACTCTCAGATCGCGCCTCAAGCGCATGTGAGATCGGGATCGTTGACCGGCGTAGGTGCGTGCGTGGAAGCATCAATGCTTGAGGAGGCGCCACGTAGCGCTATCGAGACCGCTCGATGGCGATCGGGTGGTCAAATTTGGATGCACGGATGAATTCCGTGGATGAGCTACAGCAGGTGCCTCGAACCCGCGCCTTCTACGTGTGAAGTGGAGGTGCGACCATTGCACTGTCTCCGCGGATGGTCGTGCTTCCTTATCAATCCTCAACCGTCCGATGCGGGAACGGATGGTCGTGATGAAGTGGAGCTGATGCTGTGCTGCGATGTGCGGACGCACCGATCTTGTGCGGTGATGGAAGAGGTAGGGTGGTGGCCTGGACGCACCGATCTTGTGCCACATAGCACGCTGTGGATCGTTGATCATCAGATCAACAGTCAAGACTTCTTGGGCCGATTGCGGGTGCTCCAGATGTCAAATTTGGTCGATTTTGAGTCTGTTGGACTTTGTTTGTCATTCTGAATCCATTTGTGTGGTCCGATTGCTCATCTGAGGCCTATTTTGACATGAACTTGTACAAATGGCTATTATCATTGAATTATAAACAACCTTGATGTGTGATGCATGTAATGCTCCCATGCCCATTTACGATGTATTCTTTGTGCATGTTACCCTTAAGATAAACCCCGATTGGAAGAATTATCACCATAAAATGTAGCGTTATCATTCGTGAAGAAGGATGGTACCTTATGTCTCTGCATTGACTACAGGAAGCTGAATAAGGTAACCATCAAGAATAGATATCCCATTCCGCGGATCAATGCTTGTTCGACCAACTCTGTGGGGCCACGATCTTCTCCAAGATCGATCTGCATTCAAGTTACCACCAACTCAGGATAAGAGAAGGGGATGTATCAAAGACTGCCTTCCGAACTCATTATGGTCATTACAAGTTCCTGGTGATGCCATTCGAACTGACGAACACCCCTGCCACATTCATGGACTTGATGAATCGGATCTTCAGGCCCTATCTTGACCGCTTCATTGTGGTATTCATTGACGATGCCCTCATCTGTTCCCGCAATGAGGTGTAACATGAGCAGTATCTCCGGGTGGTCTTGGAGACACTGAGGGAGCATTGGTTATATGCCAAATTCAACAAGTGTGAGTTCTAGTTGCACCAGGTGGAGTTTCTGGGACATGTGGTGTTAGGTGTAGGAATTTTTGTAGATCCTTTCAAGGTTGAGGCCGTACTGAGGTGGGAGCAACCCAAGACAGTGACAGAGATTCATAGTTTTCTGGTTCTAGCGGGTTACTACAGGCATTTCATCCAGGGTTTCTCATAGATCGCTCTCCCATTAACCCAGTTAACAAGGAAGGATACTCCTTTCGTTTGTACTAGTAAGTGTGAGACCAGTTTCCAGATGCTCAAGGAGAAGTTGACTTAACCCTTGTGCTTTCCATTCCTGACAGCAGTGGCGAATTCATTGTATACATGGATGCTTCCCTCCAGGGACTGGGTTGTGTTCTGATGCAACATGGGCATGTGGTTTCCTATGCCTCGAAGCAACTAAAGCTTCATGAGAAGAACTATCCGACACATGACTTGGAGTTAGAAACCATAGTCTTCACCTTGAAGATTTGGTGCCACTACTTGTACGGGGAGGCCTTCGAGATCCACACAGATCATAAGAGCCTGAAGTATCCTTTTGATCAGAAGGAATTGAACCTGAGACAGAGATGCTGGATGGAGCTCCTCAAGAATTATGACTATTCGATAGTTTATCACCCTGGGAAGGGGAATGTCATGGCAGATGCTCTCAGCAGAAAACTGTTTGGCGCATAATTCGCATTTTAAAAGTTAATTCAGTTGTAGTATAGCGCGAAAACACGTCGACAAATAAATTTATAAAATCGGTGAGTACCGGGTCATTCACAGGGAGGCAATCGCAATTTATGCAGAAGAGTTTCAATAGAACTTATTCTAAATAGATATTTATATATGTATATATGTATAGGAATCGTATATGTTTATTCAGAAGATCAAAATTTTATTGCAATTAAACAGAGTTTTCACAATAAAGAATGCTACTAGAATTAAATAGAGAGATAGAGAGAAATAAAGAGAGAGATAGAAAGTGGCAGAGAGACGATGCCACTTGTAGGATGCTTGTGCGAGGTGCGGCAGTACCTCAGATCCAAAGCATCGGGATGAAGGTTGGAGCAGAGTTGCAGAGGGACGAAGAGTTGCAGAGAAGGTGGAAGATATCTGGAGTTGATGGAAGAGAGATGCTTCAACTGGGAGGCCCTGGGCCTTCTTTTATAGTTTTAATGAGTGGCAAAGTGGGTATTTAACCCCTTTATCTCATGCAACAACTCTTATTTGATCAGATCCGTTGATCGGGAGATCAATGGATCAAATCTAGCCTCAAAACACCTTCATTTGTGCCTAAAATGCTTGGATTCAACCTGGGCTTGACATGTGGCAGCTTCTCGGCCTTTAGATCGCCATCGGACTCTCTCGCGTGTGCCCAACCACTCTTCTCTCTTCGCGAGCGCCCGCATGCTTAAATCCCACGCCTTAACTTCAGCCATCCGATCGAGAGATCGGACGGCTTAACTCGCGCTCGCATCTCCTTCGCGATGAAGGAAATGTGTGAGTTCACGCGTGGATGCGCACGTGCAGCCGCCGAGTGCTTAGATCACGCCATGCTTATGCTCCTTCGCCCTCCGATGCTAATCCAACGGCCAATCGCGTGCTTGCTCAATGCTTTCCTGATTTCATGCTCAAACGGTTTCGAACCCACACCGTTTGCTTAAGGGCGAAGGCGCTAACCATTACACCAGGCCCTCTCTTGTGTTGTGTTTCCAAATCACACGTAGCCACTATCAGCCGTTGGATGAAGATCCAGTGGCTGATCTTCTTCCTTCCTTAATGGAGTGGGGGTGGTTGATAACGTGGCTGCTTCGTGGCCGTTGGATATCGATCCAACGGCCGATAGCATGCGATGGAAGAGCCTTTACAAATGGGGCGGTGATGAGGGGGCGGCTGTGATGGCACCACGTGGTGCCATCGTGGCCATCCATCTTACTTTCTTTGTATCTGGTGATGTAGACCTCTGATTGAGATGATTTTTACGCCGTTGGATCAAAATCGTTGATTCGGATCCATCGGTAAGGTCAGATCTTTCATCTGAGGCTTGGATATTTACCCTGGATTTATGATCTCCATTCTTTTATGGACTGCACAAGATGCCCTGGTTGTCTGATCGAGACGATTTCAGAAGCATTGGACTACCGTTGTTGTTCTAATCAGATCTGTTCAGTCTGATCTGACATCTGCAACTTCAAATCATCTACAATTAAAATCATCTCTCTTTTAGGTCATAAAATGATGATATTATCTATATGACTAATTGATGAGAACCTCATCATGAGCCATAACTAGCTCATTCTGACCTAATACAAAGGATAAAAGCTCCTACATATCTCAAGGAAAGGCTTAACTCAGAGAATTCTGAGTTTGAGAAGAAAACAAGTCATAAGGGGTAAAAGTGCAATTTTACCAGTATAATCTGCATACAGGGTAATTCAGGGCCCAAACATAGGTCAAAGCAGCTTAATAAGAATAAAAGTGGGATGAGATGATCTAGCAAGGGCTACAGCACTTCCAAGGAACCAAATGATAATCTGTAACCCTAAAACAACCCACTTCAATTCACAAGGTTCGAGGCAAAGTAAAAATAGAATAAACCCTCTAAAATTCATAGAAAAATAATCTCTAGGGTTTAGAACCTTCAATTTGGCCTTTAGAACCCATTTTGACCTACATTGAGAACCATGCCCAATTAATAACTTAATTTGGGTTTTTGCGCAAATTGACCGGTCAAACAAGGTTTAATATGAAAATTAAATTCACCATCAGATTCCTTAGGTCCTAATTAGTCATGTATAAAAACTTGAGCCTAAGAAGAAACCTCCTTGACCGACTTTACACTTTGGTCCTCATATATTTACTCTTTGGCCCTCAACTTTTGAACCCTCGCATTTTGGCCCCTAACTCTCCTTCTTTCTTTGCAATCAGGTCCCTCCTGCAAAACCTGCCAGCACCATGCTCCGGCGACCTTGCGCGGAGCATGGCGCCGCGCAGGGTGAGGTGAGGGACCTGGCAAGTAAACCGGGGGTGCCCTGCGTCGTCAGCCGTCGCAGGGACACCCCCCTGGTCGTTATAACCCACCATACCGGCCGTGCGAACGCACGGACGGTATGGGTTCTTGCTTCCGGCCATCCTCCGGCGAGGGAGACACGTCGTCTCCCTCCACCTTCCTCCCTGTTTGATCCCTATAAATACCCCCCGTTGCTCCACCGACCAGGGCAGCCTGGATCTGACGGAGAAAATCCCCAACTTTCTTCTCTTCTTCCTCCGGCAGACGCTCACCAGCTCTGGCGGTTTCCTCCCCCTCCACCTCTTCGCTCTGCCGCAATACCAGCAGCAGAGACTTCCTCCCCCGCTCTTCCCGCGCCACGCCGTACCCAGCTGGCGCCTCTCCGGCTCTCTGCTCGCCGCCGCCCCTTTCCCTGAGCATCGTCTTCTCCGGCGACAGTCGATACGACTGTCGCCCTGTTCCTCCCCCTTCGTCCCTGCAAGTAAGCTAGAGCTACTCCCCTTCTCCTCCTCTTTCTTTCCCCGCTTTCAATTTATTCAATTAAGCCCTCTACCGACCCTGACCACCTTCACCCCCTTCGCCTCCGACCACCCTCCGGCGAGCCGCTCCCATCACCTCAGCAACCCACACGGCTCGCCGACCCTCACCGAACCTCCGCCTCATCACACTGAGCACCCTTCACCCCTCCACTGCCACTCCACACCTCCTCAACACTCCCCCGAACAAACCCATTCCTCCGGTTGCAGTCCGACCCAGGGCTGCCGCCAGACACCTCCTTGCGGCCTGCCGCGCAGCTCCTCACCTTCGCCGTGCCACGGCGAAGGTTCCCCAGTG
Organism: Thalassia testudinum; assembly: GCA_037157565.1. Lineage (NCBI taxonomy): Eukaryota > Viridiplantae > Streptophyta > Magnoliopsida > Alismatales > Hydrocharitaceae > Thalassia > Thalassia testudinum. The sequence goes on from JAZHRO010000024.1 coordinate 84,590,675, forward strand.
GTTTGATTAGGCCGCGAGGCCATATTCGTGTCCGACAGGTTTTGAGGTTCGACCGCCATTAGCGCACATTGAAGCAGCTTCTCCCGCGCTCCAGGCTTGAGGACTCCAGGTCTCCAGCTGCTGCGGAGTACGGGGAGTCTTGCGAAGGCAGCCAGCCAGCAACCTATGCCAATAGAAGCCGCAGCTGCAGAAGCCAGGCCGCGGTCTCCCAGCAGGCGCACGCGAGGAACGATCTGCGTTTAGTCCCACATCGGTAAGCCTCACACCCGTTCCACTGTTTAAATTGATTTCGTGCACTAGCCCTATTGCCTCAGCACACGGGGTGAGGTCCCCTTACACCCGCCCGGTTACCCGGTCTCGTCCGCGCTCACGCCCCGCGGACCTGACCCGACCCGACTTAGACTGACCTGCACTCCTCGCCCACCACGCACGCCGGTGGGCCTGGACCCGGGTGTGACCCGAACCCGATTACCCGATAGCTCTGGGAGAGCTTTCCCAAGAGTGGTTTCAGAGAGAAAGAGAGACGCGGGGGGGGGGAGGGTAGAGTAGGTTTTGCCTCTTGACGAAAAACCCTGAAGTGTGCAGGCACAGGCGAAGAAGAAGACCCGCGGAAGAAGAAGGAGCTGCACTGTAGCAAATGCATAGTTAAGTCGTCTAAGCACCGGGTCAGACGACGGAAGGTCAGCAGCCAGAGCAGGAAAGAAGGCAGGCTGAAGAAGAAGGAAGAGCAACGGCCAAAGCAGAAGAAGAAGAAAGGAAGACTTAGTAGCTGAAGGCAGAAGCTCTGCAGCCATAAAGAAGAAAAGGGAAAAGAGAAAGGGTCACCACAATTGCAGAAGAAGAAGAAGAGAGGTCAAGGCAGAAACCAAGGAAGAAGAAGAAAGAGATCTGAAGAGGAGCATCACCTCTGCAGAACGAAGAAGAAGAACAAGGAGCTCTGAAGAAAGAAGAACATCACCTCTGCAGAACAGAGAGAAAAAAGGAGATCTAAAGAAAGAGAGAAAGAAGAGCATCCCCTCTGCAGAACAAAGAGAAAACAACAAATTCTTTCCCTCTCTCTTTCTTTTTGTAAAAGAAACATGTATATCTCTAGAATACAACTTGCTCCCTGAGTTCGACCTCGGGAACTCTTTTATTTTCCGAGTAAAAAAATTTATATTTGAAGTGTTGGTAATAACCGGCTTTACTACAACGTTATAACAAACTAAAACCCGGTTGAAACCGAACCGACTTCATTTTGGCGCCGTTGCCGGGGAGCAACGGCTATTCTAGAGGTAAACATTCCTGTTTCTTTTAATTTCTGATAATCTCCTCTTTTGTGCAGCTACAGGAACCCAAGAAGACAAGCAACCACACAACCACTCCGAAGACAGGTAAATCTTTCCTCTCACTATTAACCCCTAAACTCTAAAGAGGAAGAAAAGAAAAGAACAAGCAATATAGGGCTAACCTGTCTTCCATACTTAGTAACCATAAAGAGTTGCATGTTTTCAACTCATCACTCCTGCACACTATTAAGGGTATTTAAGGGCTAACACATTCTTGCTTGAGCCCTAATTGCCCAACAAAGAGTTAAATGGACCAAGTAGAGCCAACATAAGGTTAAACAATAGGATTTCAGTTGAGACACACCCCTTAATCAAGAATTGAGGAAATCCAAAAGAGGTGTGCCCAAACCATTGATTGAAAATAATTAACAAGAAAAATCCTAAACAATTGGCTCTCTCTAAACACTTGAACCCTAAAAGACAGGACCTAAAAGCTCTTAAAGAAAACAAGAGGTAAAGTTGACCCCTTGGGTCAACCAACCTTAAATTAGGTCACTCTTTGCACTTAAAAAGACTAAAGTTCAAGTGAAACCTTAAGCACCCTGATCTTAAAATTGGTAGACTTAAGAGGTCAAGATCCCCATTCTGGTCTACCTGGAACCGCAGTGACAAGAGAGGTCGGGTGGGGGAAACCCTGTAACCCGTGGGGACGCTCTACCGTGTAGGGGTCTTCGCGGGACTCTCCCTCTCTGGCTGCCCAGGTAATTCTCAGGTGGACGATCTTTCTGATCAAGGGGTCCATCTGCCCCGCACCTCTACAGTCACCCAACACATTTTTTGGGTGTCTTGATTGGGTCCAGCACCTTTTAATCTCATCACATCCTTCAGTATATGCTTGGAAGGAGGTCCTTGAATCCTCCTTTAGGAATTCACTTGCCCTGAGGTTAGGCCTCAGTTCCCTTGTTTATGCGGCACCACCACATTAATCTTTCCTCTGATACTCCCTTCTTCCATCTTGGCACAACACGAGTATACATCGAAGCCTTTGATTCCACATCTTGATTCCACCACCTAATCCAAATATGCAGCCAAACCACCTAAGACTACCATTCAAGAAACCTGAATATCGGAGATCTATGAAAGATAAAATGATCGAGGATGCCATAAAATTCTATGAAAAAGAAGAAAAAACCTCAACACCAATAGGAGATATTCAGGTTGATGTCCCAACAACCACAGCCTTCATCATAAACTGTGCCCAAATTCTATTGACTGAAATTTCAAAAGGATCAACCCGAGATATGCTCATGACAGGATACATTGAGATGGAAAAATTACACCAATCTGAATACCTTCAATGCTTGACAAATCCTGTACTTTGGGAACAACACCAAGATGCCCTTATAAAACGGGTAGAAATGATGAAATCAGTAGAACAAATTATCAACCAGAAATACCCGTATATACCAGAAACAAAGGATGAGTCATCTTGGAACAGTACTAAGAATCAATCCAGTTTCCCAGACCTCGGGATTGAGGCACAAGGTGGTTGTCGACTCCCAACCCAAATAGAAGATAGCATTAAAATAGGTTGGGAAGTTGCAGGAGAAAACAATGCTGAGCCAACCCTAGGCCATGAATCACCAAGCTTAGAACTCCAAGACTCCTGCAATAACAAGATTAGAATTGAACCACTGGAGAGTATAAATTCCACCCCTTGTTTTGATAAGGTGACCCTCGAAGGTTATTCGGACTTAGGTTCTAATAATTCTACCCACATCCTAAGCCTAGAACCTAGATCTGAAACTTATTGGGAAGATTTTGAGGCCCTTTATGAGGAAGATCAAATTTTTACAAAATATGATTCCGGGCCTCTATTTAATGAATATCCCTCTCCAACATCCTCAGGAAATCTGATCGATTTCTCAAAAAACATGCCAATTTATGATACAGAAACTGAGGAGTTGGATGAGCAAGGTTTTAATGGGGTCTATCCTACCAACTTAGAGCTTGAACAGAACATCTTTTTGAGCCCAGAAGTGACATATAGGCTAGAACCCAATCAGGCTGCTGATTCCACATTTGATGATTTTTGCTGTGGTGGAATTCATGATCATGAATCTCATTTTTGCCAACTCTCCGACAATAATTGCGGAGAGATTCCCCTTCCTGAACACGTCAGGCCTATCTACGACCTCAGTTCTCATGACTCTAACTCCGACTCTGAGGTCCTGATTCCCGAGATCACCGATAACACAGAATCATTCCTTTTTGATCCTCAGGAACCAAAAACAGAAAATGCCAAGAGTGATTGCAACCAAGAATCCAAATTTTTTCTCGAATCCGATTCCTCTCATCCTACAAACACTCTTCCGGCATTTGATAGTTACCCAGAGGACTCTCTACAGAAAACCACCTATCATCTGTTTCTAGAAGAGCCCTCGTACACAATGGCCACCTCGTCCGCACACACAGAACGGATCAAAACCTCTCCCAAACCCCGACCCGCAACCAGACTCAATTTCCATTCAGATTCACCTCTCACCGAGCCGATTGCATTTCCACATCGGGTTTCGAACATTGATCAGACTACATACCATGCTCTATCATTCTCTGATCACCCCTGTAGGGTTCCTGCATCAACCACTGATTATCCTACGGGTCCCTACTCTGACCAGGCTGATTCGGCTCAGCCAAACCCTGCGTTTACACTTCCACATCCATCTGAGCTTCATAGTTTATGGTGGGTTCCACACCTTTTTATCCACATCTATCAACCCACCAGATTGATTGGGTTTGGGCTGCATCATCAGCCTGTTGATCTGAACAAGCACCTGGTTGGACCAACCAGGCTCTTAATCAAGGTGCTTGTCGTACAAAACTCCGCAGATTTGACCATCCCCTCTCCATCGCATTTCCCGCTTGGCTGAAGGCATCAAATTTAGCGCTCAACGGGAGGCAGCCCGTCATTCTCTTTGAAAACCTGAAACTTCTTCTGACAGCTTTTTGCACTTGAAGTTCACACTTTAGGACAGCCGACCCCACCTCAGGTGCTTGCATCTGAGATTAGAAATCGTCCGCAAAAATTCAACCCGACCCATCCACTCACCCAAATTTCTGTCTTAAGGAATGAACTAAGACCCCCTAGGTTACAATGAGGACATTGCAAATCTTAGGCATGGGGGGTATGAAAGTACAAAAACTTGTAAGAAAAGGTTTCAAACAAAAAATTCACATATGCCAAAAACACCATAAAAATTAAAAATTTTTTGAAAAAGAATAAGAGGAAAAGAGGAGAAAGAATTTTCTGAAGGAGAAGGAGAAGAGAAACAAAATGAAAAAGGAGCACAAAATTATAAGAAAAGTTGATAGTTATTAGTAAGGAACTAAGGAATTAACCTAAGTTCTAGACCTCATTCAAGAAAATAACTGAAAAGTGCACAATGAGATTAGTAAGAATGCAAACCTTAGGCATTCTTGAATAGACTCTTAATACCCATTAAGATCTGGACACTCCTCAAGAGGTTGAGGAAAATGAAAAGCTGAAGTATTAGGTCTAAGGCTTAGGGAGTATTCGACCTCGTTAACTAATTTTTGGTTTACGGGACTCAGTAACCTAAGCACCCTAACCTCACACACAGCCTGGTTCAGTAAGCGTAAAAATCAGAATCACGCAGAAGCGTCGCAAAAATCTGAAAAGAACACCTAGAATAGGAGCGGCCGATCAACACAAGTTGATTTGGACGAGTTCCCAGCGCAGAGAGGCGGGAAATCCCCTCGAAGATGCGTAACAAAATATCATCTCCTCGGTGCTTGTCTCTTAGGATATTTACATATCCTACTGGGGGCATGTAAGCACTCTGCTGGTTCAGATTCCATGGATGGCATTATCTCGAAGTGTCAATTGCCAGGGTCTGGATTCGGCCACGGAATACCATGGATGGGATTATCTCGAAATCTCAATAGCCAGGGTTCCGAGGGTTGCCATGGGCGGTGCTATCTCGAAGCATCGATCGCCAGGAACCCTTGAGGATTGATGATGGGAGCAAGGAATCTGATACAGACCGTGTTGAAAAGCCAATCCTAGGCTAGAACTAAAAAGAAAAAGAGAGAGAAAACTCTCCAAACAGAAAAACTTTCTATCTCTCTCTTACAAAACGCACTGCGAACTGAGCCAGGGCTAAAATCATTTCAAGCACGGGTGCTTTAACCACGAGGTCCAATAAACCTTAGGATCAGTTCTTGTGGGCCTTAAAAACCTTTGCTAAAAGACTGAGGCTAAGGCTAGACAGATTTGGATCTTGATTGGTACTAGAGTACCTTTTAGGCCTATGGTCAGCATTCTAACCTAATCTATGCTCAAATAAAAAAGGCACTTATCTAAAACTATTAAAAACTTCATGGACTAGAACAAGGGTTGAAACCTTAAGTTTTTGCTAAGGGACTAGCAAAAGCTAGGCATGGGGGTATGATGAGAACCTCATCATGAGCCATAACTAGCTCATTTTGACCTAATACAAAGGATAAAAGCTCCTACATATCTCAAGGAAAGGCTTAACTCAGAGAATTCTGAGTTTGAGAAGAAAACAAGTCATAAGGGGTAAAAGTGCAATTTTACCAGTATAATCTGCATACAGGGTAATTCAGGGCCCAAACATAGGTCAAAGCAGCTTAATAAGAATAAAAGTGGGATGAGATGATCTAGCAAGGGCTACAGCACTTCCAAGGAACCAAATGATAATCTGTAACCCTAAAACAACCCACTTCAATTCACAAGGTTCGAGGCAAAGTAAAAATAGAATAAACCCTCTAAAATTCATAGAAAAATAATCTCTAGGGTTTAGAACCTTCAATTTGGCCTTTAGAACCCATTTTGACCTACATTGAGAACCATGCCCAATTAATAACTTAATTTGGGTTTTTGCGCAAATTGACCGGTCAAACAAGGTTTAATATGAAAATTAAATTCACCATCAGATTCCTTAGGTCCTAATTAGTCATGTATAAAAACTTGAGCCTAAGAAGAAACCTCCTTGACCGACTTTACACTTTGGTCCTCATATATTTACTCTTTGGCCCTCAACTTTTGAACCCTCGCATTTTGGCCCCTAACTCTCCTTCTTTCTTTGCAATCAGGTCCCTCCTGCAAAACCTGCCAGCACCATGCTCCGGCGACCTTGCGCGGAGCATGGCGCCGCGCAGGGTGAGGTGAGGGACCTGGCAAGTAAACCGGGGGTGCCCTGCGTCGTCAGCCGTCGCAGGGACACCCCCCTGGTCGTTATAACCCACCATACCGGCCGTGCGAACGCACGGACGGTATGGGTTCTTGCTTCCGGCCATCCTCCGGCGAGGGAGACACGTCGTCTCCCTCCACCTTCCTCCCTGTTTGATCCCTATAAATACCCCCCGTTGCTCCACCGACCAGGGCAGCCTGGATCTGACGGAGAAAATCCCCAACTTTCTTCTCTTCTTCCTCCGGCAGACGCTCACCAGCTCTGGCGGTTTCCTCCCCCTCCACCTCTTCGCTCTGCCGCAATACCAGCAGCAGAGACTTCCTCCCCCGCTCTTCCCGCGCCACGCCGTACCCAGCTGGCGCCTCTCCGGCTCTCTGCTCGCCGCCGCCCCTTTCCCTGAGCATCGTCTTCTCCGGCGACAGTCGATACGACTGTCGCCCTGTTCCTCCCCCTTCGTCCCTGCAAGTAAGCTAGAGCTACTCCCCTTCTCCTCCTCTTTCTTTCCCCGCTTTCAATTTATTCAATTAAGCCCTCTACCGACCCTGACCACCTTCACCCCCTTCGCCTCCGACCACCCTCCGGCGAGCCGCTCCCATCACCTCAGCAACCCACACGGCTCGCCGACCCTCACCGAACCTCCGCCTCATCACACTGAGCACCCTTCACCCCTCCACTGCCACTCCACACCTCCTCAACACTCCCCCGAACAAACCCATTCCTCCGGTTGCAGTCCGACCCAGGGCTGCCGCCAGACACCTCCTTGCGGCCTGCCGCGCAGCTCCTCACCTTCGCCGTGCCACGGCGAAGGTTCCCCAGTGGTTTGATTAGGCCGCGAGGCCATATTCGTGTCCGACAGGTTTTGAGGTTCGACCGCCATTAGCGCACATTGAAGCAGCTTCTCCCGCGCTCCAGGCTTGAGGACTCCAGGTCTCCAGCTGCTGCGGAGTACGGGGAGTCTTGCGAAGGCAGCCAGCCAGCAACCTATGCCAATAGAAGCCGCAGCTGCAGAAGCCAGGCCGCGGTCTCCCAGCAGGCGCACGCGAGGAACGGTCTGCGTTTAGTCCCACATCGGTAAGCCTCACACCCGTTCCACTGTTTAAATTGATTTCGTGCACTAGCCCTATTGCCTCAGCACACGGGGTGAGGTCCCCTTACACCCGCCCGGTTACCCGGTCTCGTCCGCGCTCACGCCCCGCGGACCTGACCCGACCCGACTTAGACTGACCTGCACTCCTCGCCCACCACGCACGCCGGTGGGCCTGGACCCGGGTGTGACCCGAACCCGATTACCCGATAGCTCTGGGAGAGCTTTCCCAAGAGTGGTTTCAGAGAGAAAGAGAGACGCGGGGGGGGGGGAGGGTAGAGTAGGTTTTGCCTCTTGACGAAAAACCCTGAAGTGTGCAGGCACAGGCGAAGAAGAAGACTCGCGGAAGAAGGAGCTGCACTGTAGCAAATGCATAGTTAAGTCGTCTAAGCACCGGGTCAGACGACGGAAGGTCAGCAGCCAGAGCAGGAAAGAAGGCAGGCTGAAGAAGAAGGAAGAGCAACGGCCAAAGCAGAAGAAGAAGAAAGGAAGACTTAGTAGCTGAAGGCAGAAGCTCTGCAGCCATAAAGAAGAAAAGGGAAAAGAGAAAGGGTCACCACAATTGCAGAAGAAGAAGAAGAGAGGTCAAGGCAGAAACCAAGGAAGAAGAAGAAAGAGATCTGAAGAGGAGCATCACCTCTGCAGAACGAAGAAGAAGAACAAGGAGCTCTGAAGAAAGAAGAACATCACCTCTGCAGAACAGAGAGAAAAAAGGAGATCTAAAGAAAGAGAGAAAGAAGAGCATCCCCTCTGCAGAACAAAGAGAAAACAACAAATTCTTTCCCTCTCTCTTTCTTTTTGTAAAAGAAACATGTATATCTCTAGAATACAACTTGCTCCCTGAGTTCGACCTCGGGAACTCTTTTATTTTCCGAGTAAAAAAATTTATATTTGAAGTGTTGGTAATAACCGGCTTTACTACAACGTTATAACAAACTAAAACCCGGTTGAAACCGAACCGACTTCACTAATGAACTACCTATTGTGTAAATTATAGTGCCTATGAATGCATTATTCCTAAGTTATGCTAGAATCTAGCTTAATTTTATGTGATTTAGGTTGCATGATTGCTATGCAATTAGAAACCACCAGCCAAGTTGGCAGTTCTTCAGGTGTAGAGATGGACCAGTATGGTTGAGGTAGCCCAGTGGAAGCCCTTATGAGTAAGAGGACACCTTGGGGAGTTGACAGTAATGAGGCGTACACAGCTTGATTTAATCTCCTGTATAGCTAAACAGCAGATGGACGATGCTAAGTTACTGATTCTCCATGATCAAATACTCCCGGGAGAACCTAGGGAGCCCACCTTTGAGGATGGAGTGCTCAGACTTCATGGCAGATTATGTGTTTCGAGAGATGACGCACTTCGAAAGGAGCTACTATCCGAGGCTCATTACAGCAGGCTCACCATCCATCCCGAGAACACTAAGATGTACCATGACCTGAAGAGGGACTTTTGGTGGTGTGGTATGAAGAAGGATGTAGGAAAGTTTGTGAAATAGTGCCTGGTATGTTAGCAAGTGAAGGCTGAGCATTAGAGACCAGCTGACTAGTTACAGCCTCTTCCTATCCCCGACTGGAAATGGGAGAGTATATCCATGGACTTTATGACTAGATTACCATTTACTCAGAGGGGACACGATGTTGTCTGGGTGATTGTGGATTGTTTGACGAAGTCAGCTTGACTTTTGCCGATCAAGGTGACTTATGATCCTTCACAACTAGCAGAGTTATATATGGGAGATTGTACGAATGTATGGTGTGCCCAAGGAGATCATTTCATACAGAGATGCCCATTTCACTTCCTAGTTCTGGGAAAGTTTTCAGCAAGCATTGGGTACACAACTGAATTCGAGCACATCTTACCACCCGTAGAGTGATGAACAGATCAAGAGAACCATTCAGACACTTGAGAGACTTGTTGAGGTCCTGTGTACTAGAGTGGAGAGTCTCTTGGAAAGAGCACCTACCCTTGGTGGAGTTCATCTACAATAACAACTATCACGCCACTATCGACATGGCTCCATATGAGACGTTGTATGGTCAGTAGTGCACCTCTCTGCATGCTTAGGATGAGGTGGGTGTGAAGTGGGAGGTAGGCCCCAAACTGATCAGGCGGAGTAAGGAAGTCATCAAGTAGATTAAAAAAAAACTCCTTATAGAACAGAGCCAGTAGAAGAGCTATGTAGACCACTGACGGTGCGACGTGTAGTTTGAGGTTGGCGACTCGGTGTTCCTCAGAGTATCACCAATGAAGGGGATTCAAAGATTTGGGGTGAAGGGTAAGTTGGCTTCACAGTTCGTAGGTCTATTTGAGATACTAGAGTGGGCTGGACCAGTCGCATACAAACTCGCCCTACCACCTCAACTAGCCGACATCCACAATGTCTTCCATATCTTCAGTCTGGGGAGGTACGTGTTGGATCCATACCATGTTCTTAGCTACGAGAACGTGGGGATAGAAGAGGACTTGACCAATCAGGAGCAGCCGGTGCGGATACTGGACCGTATCATTCAAAGGCTATAGAAGAAGGAGATCCCTCTAGTAAAAGTCCTTTGGAGAAGCCAGAAGTACGAGGAGGCAACTTGGGAACCCGAGGAAGAAATCATGAAAAAGTACCTAAAACCTTTCACAAGTGAGTTCATGACTCCCTAGGCTGTTTCTCTTTGAGGTTGTTATTCCTCTTTAAGGTTATTATACACCTGGCCGACTTTCTCTTTTACCTCGATGTTCGCTTAATTTTCAGGGACGAAACTCCCTTTAAAGTTGTTATATCTATAACGTCCCAAAATCCAGGTTCCAAGTCATTTCAAAGTGGTTCGAGTCTTTAAGGTTGTTATACACCTAGTCGACTTTCTCTTTTACCTCCACGTTCACTTGAGTTTTGGGGACGAAACTCCATTTAAAGTTGTTATATCTATGACGTCCCAAAATCTATGTTCCAAGTCATTTCAAAGTGGTTCGGGTCAATTCAAACCTAGAAACTTGGTCAAGGTTTGGTAATGGTGTCAAAACCTCCTCAAATTGCCAAGAATCGTGTATGTCGAGTCAAACCCTAGTATAAATTTTTCAAAGTGGTGCCATATATGGTACTATTGGATTCCTCTCGTTGCAAGCTTTCCAGTGACACTTGTTTCGTGCGATTCCGAGGTGTATAGCTTAAATTATGACCAAAAGAAGTCACCAGGGACCTAAATATAAGGTGGACCCAACCCTAAGAGCAATTTGGGCATTTCACCCACCTTAACCTAATTATAACCACCCCTAAGGCCTATATAAGGACCCCCTGGGTCCCTTGGGTCGTCATTAGTCTCCAACCTTCTCTAATCAAGAGAGAAAGAGAGAAGAAAAACACTCCAAAAATAAAAAATTTATTCATAGGGACCCAATTGCGAATCTACAAAACCCAGGGTTCCCACCGCAATCTTCGTGAAGGCAACAGTGGTGACAAACTTGCACCATTCGATCCGGTGGAGACACGTGGTGAGCGGAAGTGGCAACGCTCTCGTACACAAGGCAACAACACATGATCACGTAAGTTGTGTCAAATTGGCATCAGGTGTCATTCATCGGGCACATGAGGGAGGAGATCCGTGGGCGAGTGAGCACACGACGGGTGGTGCGTGTGTGGCCGCGTTAGGTGGCACGTGGGAGGGAGGTTAGGTTTAACTCTAGACCCCTCGCGCTGTTTCATCTAGTTCGAGGCCTCCCCGACCTTGGATTTCAACAAATAAGGTACCATTGGAATCGTATCGACGCGTACTACACGTTGGTATGATTTATCTTCACTTTTGAGTTCATTTTACATTTTGAAAAATTATAAACGTAACTAGGTGTCTCCGACCCCATCGTGGGTCCGATTGAACCAGGTCTTCTCCCTGGTGCATGTGCGGATCCCGAGGCAGGCATGGAGACTTTTTCTTAGCCCAGTGCACATGGTTTAGAGTCACCGTGACCCTTCGACGGCATTAGGTAGAGTAGTCTATCCCTCTTTTCAATCCAGCTGGCTTTTCAGGTAATTAAGAACCCGACCTGTGTGATTTTTGTATGTACTACCTCGGTGTACATGAGTTTTCCTTTTTGCTGAGTTGTAACCCTCCGATGTCTTCCTGAATTGTGGCACTATAAACAAGAAATAATGGTTTACGTGGATAATAAAGAATTAACAAGTACACATACCCTTGTTATCGCATGCGTGAAACGAAACCTGTTTTCCATAAAACAAGTTCTATTGTCTTTAGAGCTGGAATAGTATGAAACCATTGGTAGAAGATCGAATTTTTTGTGAATGAATAATTTGGGAGATAATATGAATAATTATTAACCCTAAAATTAGTAATATGAAATTACTTAGTGTTCTCGTAATTGACAAGATAAGAAATACAGTTATCTGGAAATTGGATAGATAATACGACGGATATGTTGGAAAAATAAAAGGATTAGATAATTGGTTTCAGCCTCGCTACTTGCCTAAATTTCGGCTGTAGCTTTATGACTTTTTAGGCCAGGTTCAAGGGCTGGTTTAGGGAGTGGTTGGCCTCCCTACGACTCTTTGGTGAGGCTTAGCGGCCAACTGGGGTAGCGGACTGCAAGGCTCGAGGTTTGGAGCAATTCTTTTTGGCCGATGGGTGAGTCATTAGCTGTTTGTGGTTCAACGTACATAGCACTTGTACGTGTTCACGCTACACGACGTAGTCGCCACCCCTTTTCATGATAACCCCAGGGTGACGGAGCATGGGGACTCGACGAGTATAAGAGGTTCTCTCGGCCAGGAGGGTGTTTATATCAATCTTGCACCACAGGAAGTCACACGAGATCGTCTCATGCCCGAGACGTTGATTGACAGTTTGAGACCAATAAGAATATAGGCAAACTACATAAAAGGGACTGGATATGAGATAGATTGTAAAAGAAATGAATTATTAACATAGTGCCTTTTTTCTGAACTCTATTACTTGAGTTACATGTTTAGTTGTATTACTCTACTCAGTTTTCACTGACGTTTTGTCTCAGGTTCCATACTCAGGTGTTGCTGAGCAGTCGAGTCTTGCGGCTGCTGTTGGTTTGACATCCATGGAACTGGGTCCTACCTCAGGAGATGGTCCATACTGAGCCAGTGGCTCACAGGAGTAGTTTCTTTCTGTTGTTAAATTTTAATTCCTATTTTCTTAGTAGTTGTATGCGACTATTTTATTTCTACTTTAGGTGAACTTTGATTTTATTGTCAACACTTAGTTTTCTTTCATTGCTTTATGAATGAATGTTGGCTACAGATGTTTTATGACTCTATGTTGGGTGACTGCGATCTTGCAAGTTTTCGTGCTAGTTGTTAGCACAAGAAGACTTGAGTCTCATTAGTTGGCGGGACTCGAGTCGTCACAAGTATTATATTAACCATCCGTATGAATTTTTTTCTACAATCTTCTCCACCATACCCTTTTCTACACCTCTTGGACTGCACCTGATCACCTTCTCATGGTGCCCTGACACCCCCCTCCAACACCTGCATCATCCTATTGGCCACCAGTAGTGGTGGCTACTCCATGATAGGTGGCAATGATTGCAAGTCCACCATGGTGTTGGTTGGCTGTAGGGTATTGGGTTGTGGGTTGTCCTTCTTGCCATTGTTGTAAGGTAGCAAGCCAACCTGCTTTGTCTTATAGAGCTTCTTGTTATTGGTGGGAATGGGCTCATCTAGGTAGTAGTTCTCGAGGTTGATCTCACTTTGGAAGTAGACAAATATGTTCTTCTTCTCGAGTGGGTAGTAGACGAGGGCCTCATTGCCCTTATGGGTGGACTTGAGCTTCATGCATGCTGTCATTGTAGAGCTAAAGCTCGAGGTCCTCATTGTGAATGGAGAATGGGTTGGTTACAATGAACTTGAGCTTCTCGTGCCGTTGAGGTCAAGGGTACAAGGGATTGTGTGGATGCACTTGATTGCCCATCAAAGTCGAGGAGGGGTAGGGAGGGGTGGGGTGGGGTCTAGGGATGTCACCACCACCATCATTGTCATCGTCAGTGTCACCACCATCATCATTGCCACTATTGATGTCGCCATTCACTACTACAAAAAGCACCATTTGCCTAAAGCCTCTACTAACCGTTGCCTAAAGCACCATTCACTACATACGATTTTATAATCGTCGCTAATGGGTACCTTTAGGGATAGTTTTCCCACAACCGTTGCCTTAAGCCTCCACCCTCCCCGAGACAAACTTAACTTGGGGTAAGATTTAGCGATGGTTTTAGAAATAACTGTCACTAATGATCACTGGAGAGCGCGACTTTTTTATGCGCCAAATGTGAATTAATTGGGGATTGACGATGGTCATCCCCATAACTGTCATGAAGAACGTGCCTCCCTGAATTTAGATGTCTACACAAAAAATAAGTTAAATTCAATTGCCAACGGTTATTTCTAAAATCATCTCTAAGTGCACCCCCATAATGGCATTTGGCAACCAGATATTTTCCACAACACGATCGACCTTCTCCTCCAACTCTCTTCTTCTCTGATCGCCACGCCACAAACGAGCTCGTCCACAGCCTCGTCACATCGTTGATCATGTCATCGTCGCCGTCACCCTCCCCCCATCCACACCAACACCCGTGTCGTGTCCCCCTACATCGTCCCCCACAGCCCCCTCCCCCCCCCTCCCGTGTACGTTGCCACCCCCAACCACACAGGCTCCCTCCCCTCCACTTGCCCCTACCCCTTTTATTTTTTAAAAAATTAGATTTATTTTTTAGTTTGCAAACGATAATTAGTACATGTATGTTAATTGTTAATTGTTAAAATTATAATTAGTTTCATGCAAATTATAAATTTATATTGAAGTTGGCAAATAATTTATACATGGTAATTGTTATTGAATGTGATAATTAATTTTTAGAATTAAGTTATTAATTTGAAATTGTTACATGTGAATTAACATGAAATTGTTAGACATTTTTACTCAAAATTAGTTCATATAAATTATATTGATATTATCATTATGTGTTTGATAACACCACGCAAGGGGGTAGTAATTAGGTTGAATATGGCCCATCTTTAGAATAAAAGGCACAACATAAAGTAGAATAGGAGCGTTGCATGCATCAAGTATCAAGATTGCTTATAAACTGTATTAATGGCCATTTGTATAAAGTATTTATCAAAGCAGGCCTCAGATGAGCAATCGGATCGCACGGATGGATTCAGGACGACGAACGGAGTCCAACGGACTCAAGATCAGCCAAATCCGACATCCGGAGCTCCCACAATGGGCCCAAGAAATCATGACAGTTGATCTGGAGATCAACGGCCCAGAACGCGCCACGTCGCCCCGCCCCCGCCGCTCTCTCGCCCTCAAGCCAGCCAAGAACGAATCTCGGCCGTTAATATTCGATCGAACGGCCGAGATCCGCACGCTCACCCGCGGTCTCCGCGACAAAGCGCGGGCGTGGCGCAACGGTTAGCGCGCACGCCCGCGTCGCAAGGACGCGCGTTCGAATCGCACGGAGCGGAAATCAAGCGCGAGCGAAGGGCACGGCGAAATTGAGCTGCCCGATCAGCAGCGGGCAGTCAGGATTGCGCCACGCGGCGCGACGACAGCGCCCGAGTGCCCACGCGCGCACGCACGCCGGGCGGAAACGCGCACGCGCACGCGCGCCCAAAGCGCGATCTCAGCACGGGCGCGGGAGGATCTCAGCCGTCCGATCTTCGATCGGACGGCTCTCGTTCATCATCCACGGATCGCGCTTGGAGAGAGAGAGGGGGCGGGCGGCTGACCGGCGGCAGAAGGCCTTCACCGACGTATCTGGAAGCGGTTTTAGCGACGTTCTGGATGTCGCTAAAGCACATTCTTCTTCTAGGAGGCCCTTAACTCTATTTAAACCCCCTTCTACCACCATTCAAGGCATCCTCTCCCACTTGCAACTACTCCACTCCTCTCCTAGCTAGTATTAGGCACTCTTGTAATCGCCGGAGACGACGAGCTGCCGACGAAGCCTCCTCCACCGCCGTGGCTGCCTCGTCGCTCTCCACTCTCTCTCTACCTCTCTCTCTCTCTCTCTTTTAAGCTTTCATTTACTTTTGTTGAAGCATGTATTTAATGTTGTAAACCATGAACTATGAATGCATGTTTAATGAAATTATTTTCCATTTAGTTGCTATTTTAATTTCTGTTTAAAGTGCATGATCAAAACCAAGAGCTTTCTAACCCTAAACTCTCTCTCTATCTCTCGCTTTTCAAAACCGTCTCTTTCTCAAGCAAAACTCCTCCTTTTTCGTGACAACAAGTGGTAAACAAAATCTGATTTCCACGCCTCCCTGAGATCGACACTCGGACTCACCTCCGTTTACTTCTTTTAAAATCGACGTATCAAGTGCAACTATAACGACACCTCTTAACACACACGCACGAAGGCACGTCAGTTTTTGGCGCCATTGCCGGGGAGGCAACGGATTTGTTTTATCACCTCCATTCCACACTCATTCTCACATCGTCTAATGCCCTATTTTCCTTTTTACTTGACGGTTGCAGGAATTCGACGCATGGACGGAGAAGCGACGCATTCCACGACGGTAGCAAGGGAGTAGGCGCCTCGAGGACCGATAGTGAGTAACCTATCTCTCATTGTTTGCTTGCGTGAAAAAGATTAAAAAAAAAATCATAAAAACTAAAAAAATTGGTGTGGTGAATGATTGCTTGACCCACATTCTTAACACATCACCCTACAAAAAAATGTACACTCTAATATGCTAGATAAATTCTTGGAGTGTTCTTTTCTCTTTCTCTTGAGTGGTGTTTGCGAAGCCACCGTGAGTTGACCTGGGCAGCATCACTCAACCCTAAAACTGACTCATCTAATAGAAGCTGCACGATTATCAGGATGAGTACACTAGGGTTTTAAAGCCTCTACAAAATAAAAGGAAATCTACTTTCACTAAGTTGTGTGCAGAACTTGACGTGCCCACTGAAACTTGTTTGAAAACATTAAGACACGTCAACCCTAAAAAGTACTCAAGTAAGGATGAAATACTAAAAGACACTATATCTTAACAAATCCTTGCTTGAAAATCATGTTTTGCTAGAAGCACACACTTTGAAAGTGGAACATTAAGAGGCACCACCCCAATCAACGCCTCATCACATCACCCTAAGCACAAGCACTATCCTAGCCCTTTAAAACTGAGTAGACGTGCCCTAGGCAGGACTGAGTTAAGTCTCAAAAGGTGAGGTTTTGTCTTCTAGGCACTTGGCTTTCATTCCCTTGGTAGAATCTGGTGACTAGGCTGCGGGGCAATGTCAAACGACCGTGGTTGTGGGGTCTATGGAACCGGAGGCGCAAGCCAAAGGAAGAACCTTCCCTGCAATCCCCTCGTAATCAACCTGGCCAGATTAGCCTTGAGAAGGGGAGTCCAGTGCTTATGGACTTAATCACCCTTTGTGAGATTTCTAGGTCTCCTAAGGAATACACCATAAGGATTAGGCTTGCGTGCTTGATTGAAACACATTTCTCGCATCTGTCGCCCTCCGCATCCCCTCCTGTTCTTCTCTAGTGTATGCACGGGAGGCGCTCACTGCATCCCGAATTGTGTGTTTTGGGGCAGGAATCTAGGCGACGTAATTCTGTTGAAAACATGGCTGAACCTAGGGTAGATGAGGCTGAAGATCAACCCCCACCAGATGCTATGGCTATCATCTAGGCTCAAATCAATGCTAACCATCGGCTTCAGCAACAACAAATCCACACCATCATGCAAGCCATACAACGGTTACAGAACCCACAAGAACAACCACCACCTTTCAATGACATACCAGGACAACCACCACTTGATTTACCACCATTGCAGGACCAGCCAAGACCCCTCCGTGATTTCTATAACCCTTCTGCCATTAGAGTCGAGCCACACCTTAGGATCCCCGAAGGGGGAGACGATTTTGAGCTAAAACCTAATGTATTAAGTCTAATCCAGAGCCACTTTCATGGAAGCTCAAATGAAGACCCCTTTCAGCACCTAGAAGATCTCGACCGCATAGCAAGAACAGTAAAACCTAGGAACATTAGCCTTGACATTGTTCTAATCAAGATGTTCCCTTTCTCATTAAGAGACAAGGCTTCTCATTGGCTTAGAACCCTAGGTAGACCCATCACCACCTGGGAGGAACTGAGGCATGCATTTTTAAAGAAATTCTTCCCCATAGGAAAGACCAATGCCCTCAGAAGAGCTATCACTACCTTCACACTCCAGGGTGGGGAACAATTTCATGAGGCGTGGGAAAGATTCAATGAACTTTTGAGGAAATGCCCACACCACGAAGTTCCAAGGTGGCAATTGGCCCAGATCTTCTATCACGGTCTGGATAGCAACCTACGGAACTTCGTCGATGTCTCATGCTGGGGAAACTTCCTAAACAAAGACGAGGAGAGCGCGTTTGAGCCTATGAGTGAGAATTCGCTCAACAATGCCTCCATGAACCAGTTTAACAGGTCCAGTCAACCCCGTGGCGGGATTTATGAGGTGCAAGCAAATTCTGGAATGGTTGACATGGACATCATTGCCAAAAAGTTGGATCGAGTGGAATTGGTGGACAAGAAGATTAATGAGCTTCTAAACCAGACCAGGAACCCCTTGCAGACTTTCACCCTAGCAAAGGGAGCACATAATGTTGACCTGGTCCAACCCTTCACCCAACTGAACCTGGAACAACCCCCAACCACGTTCTAGGGAGGGACCTTTGCTCCCTCGACCCTTGATTACTCCCTTCCTTCTTCATCAACATCGGCTATTCTAGAAGATGTGCAAGCCGTCCAAGGATATGCAAAACCTGACCCTTTCTCCAACACTTACAACACCGGCTGGCGTAATCACCCCAACCTTGGTTGGACAAACCAGAAACTATCGCAATTCCAAAACCAGCCCAGGCCAAACCAACAGCCACACTTGCCCCCTATCAGCAAGGACCACCAGTTAGACCCCAATATAACCAAAATAGGGCAGCCCCTCCCCCACAAAACCAAATGGACACCCTAATAAAGATGATGGCTGACATGAACCAAAAACATCAGGAAGAAATGGCCTTGGTAAAGGGACAGTTAAGCCAACTCTTGGACTGTAAACAGCAAGGATCTCTACCTTCCCAACCGCAACCAAACCCGCGAAACATACTTAACAGAGGCCCCAATTCGCAAGGGTTCCAAGGCAACCCCGGGCAGGCTCATATGGTCCAGCCGGCCCCACAAACACCTCCTGGGTTTGGAGCTTCTTCATCCTCGTCTTCTCAAGGATCACCCCATGGCCCCAATGCCTCTGCGAATGCGGTGACCTTGAGAAGCGGCACCAAAACCCATGATCCCAAATGGCCGATTCTCCCCGAGACTTTACCCGACTTAGAAGAAACACCAACCAAGGACCCAGACATGGAACCAATTCAGACACCCTATCCTGAGGCCTTGGAAACAATCAAGAGAAAAAAGAATACTGTGGAAACTGAGGAGCTGATGGAAATTTTTAAACAAGTACAGATTAATATTCCGCTTCTAGAAGCTGTCAAACACATCCCCGCTTACGCCAAGTTCTTAAAGGATGCCTGTACACCCAAGCGTAAGCCGAGACCTCAAGCACCTAGGAAGGTTGTACTCTCTGAGCAAGCCAGTTCCGTGATATCAAGCAACCTTCCACTCAAACGAACTGACCCAGGAGCACCCCTGATTTCCTGCAACATCGGGGACATGACATTTGATAGAGCGCTCCTGGACCTAGGTGCTTCTATCAACCTAATTCCCACAACCTTGTACTACCAATTTGGTTTTGGGGAGCTGGCACCAACCCCTGTCACCATCCAGCTGGCGGATAGATCAGTGAAAACCCCGAAGGGGGTTGTCGAGGACGTGATTGTACGGGTCAAGGACTTCTATTTCCCAGTCGACTTTTTGGTGCTCGACATGGAAGTCCCTGAAAAATTACAGAACGCACCCATAATCTTAGGCAGACCTTTCTTAGCTACGGCTAAAGCAAACATCGATTGCGACACGGGATGTATGGAAATCGCCTTCGGAGACAGGAAAATGCAATTGGATATCTTCCGGGCAACAAAGTCTTTTGATTGTGATTACATTGAGGAACATGATCCCGTGGAAACTTTAATCGAGGAATACCTTACCCTCAGTTCTGTCTCAGACCACCAAACCCGTAGTTCTGACTCATCACCATCATTACCTGTGGACCTCTGTAAGGTTGAGTATCATCACATGACACCATTTGAAGAAATCGATGTTGATCAACTACCGCCCTTTCCATTCCCATCGACTGTGGTCCCACCCGCACCTGAACTTAAACCATTGCCTGAGAATCTCAAGTACGTCTTCTTGGGACCTGGCCAGACCTTCCCAGTGATTATTAATTCCCATCTAACCAAGGATCAGGAACTAAGGTTGACTGCAACTCTTTCAGAACATCGGGCCGCCATTGGTTGGACCATCTCAGATCTAAGAGGAATTAGCCCCACCTATTGCACCCACAAGATTTACCTGGAAGACGGGGCCCGACCTTCCCGCTAGATGCAGAGACGGTTAAACCCTAACATGCGGGAGGTCGTTAAAAAAGAAATTATCAAGTGGCTCGACGCCGACATCATCTACCCTATCTCTGATAGCCCCTGGGTGAGCCCCACTCAAGTGGTTCTAAAGAAGGCTGGGCTCACCGTTGTCACTAATGATCATGGCGAATCCATCCCCACCCGCACCACCACCGCATGGCGGGTGTGTATTGATTATAGGAAGCTTAATGAAGCCACTAAGAAGGACCACTTCCCCTTGCCATTCATTGACCAAATCCTTGAAAGATTGGCAGGGCAGAAGTATTTTTGCTTCCTGGATGGATATTCAGGATATAACCAAGTCGCAATTGCTCCGGAAGATCAGGAAAAGACCACATTCACTTGCCCCTATGGCACGTTTGCATTCCGTCGAATGCCGTTCGGGTTATGCAACGCACCCGCGACCTTCCAACGTTGCATGCTAGCCATTTTTTCAGAAATGGTGGGTGAATACTTGGAGGTCTTTATGGATGATTTCTCTGTATTTGGGAATTCATTCGACCATTGTTTGAGCAACTTGGAGAAAATCCTGAAATGATGTATCGAGGTTAACTTGGTGTTAAGTTGGGAAAAGAGCCATTTTATGGTTCAAGAAGGAATTGTCCTCGGACACATCGTTTCGCATAGGGGCATCGAGGTAGATCGAGCTAAGGTTGATTTAATTTCCAAACTTCCTCCACCTAGTTCGGTCCGACAGATTCGCTCTTTCCTAGGACATGTTGGCTTCTACCGAAGGTTCATCAAAGACTTTTCCAAACTTTCCAAACCCTTGACCGACCTTCTAGCCAACGACGCCACTTTCCACATGTCTCCTGATTGCACTCAGGCTTATCATACCCTCCGGGACTTAGTCTCCACCGCACCTGTACTTCAACCCCCAGACTGGTCCCAGGATTTTGAGATTATGTGTGACGCATCAGATTTTGCCATAGGTGCTGTCCTGGGACAAAGGCAAGATAAGAAGCCCGTGGTGATCTACTACGCGAGCAAAACGTTGGACGAGGCCCAACGTAATTATACGGTCACAGAAAAGGAGTTGCTCGCTGTAGTCTTTGGACTGGAAAAATTCCAATCATACTTGCTGGGATCCCACGTGACTATCTACACCGACCATTCAGCCATCCGACACCTGTTGGCCAAAAAGGACACAAAACCCAGGCTCATCAGATGGATCCTGCTTTTGCAGGAATTTGACCTGGAAATCCGAGACAAGGCCGGATCGAAAAATGTGGTGGCTGACCACCTGTCAAGACTTCATCCAGACCACATTGGACCCTCCCTACCTCTATCTGATACCTTCCCTGATGAACACATCCTAGCCGTGCAAGACAAGAAAATGCCATGGTATGCCCACTATGTCAACTACCTGACCCACACAGCTGGTCCAGACAGCAACGGGACAGGTTCTTGGCTGAGGCCAAGCACTATTTCTGGGATGATCCCATGCTGTTTCGCCTCTGTGCTGATCAGATCATCAGGAGGTGCCTCCCCGAAGACAAAGTTCAGAGTGTGCTTTCCTTTTGTCATGACCAAGCGTGTGGCGGCCATTTCTCTGGCAAGAAAACAGCTGCAAAAGTTTTGCAGTCTGGATTTTATTGGCCGTCCCTATTCAAGGATGCACACATCTTTGCCAAGACTTGCTCACGATGCCAAACACTAGGGACAATGACCAAAAAAGATATGATGCCCCTTCAGCCCATTTTGATTGTCGAAATTTTCGACGTTTGGGGTATCGATTTTATGGGCCCCTTTCCACCATCCAACGGCTTCGAGTATATCCTGGTCTCGGTAGACTATGTTTCCAAATGGATTGAAGCCGTCGCCACCCGACGATGCGATCACAAGACGGTCATGGACTTTGTAAAGAAGAACATCTTTTCCCGGTTTGGAATACCCAAGGCCATGATCAGTGATGGTGGAAGCCATTTCATCCATTCCCAGTTCCGTGCCCTACTTAGAAAATACGGGGTAAACCACCGCATTGCCACCCCGTATCATCCACAAACAAATGGGCAGACTGAGGTCTCAAACAGACAAATCAAGAACATTTTACAGAAGACTGTGAGACCTAACAGGAAAGACTGGTCCACACGACTTGATGATGCCCTGTGGGCATACAGGACCGCTTTTAAGACCCCGATAGGCATGTCACCTTACCGCTTGGTCTTTGGCAAAGCTTGCCATCTCCCTGTCGAATTGGAACACCGGGCTTACTGGGCTATTAAGCAATGTAACATGGATCTCCAGTTAGCTGGTGCGCAAAGGACTCTTCAATTATCTGAGCTTGAAGAAATTCGTCGGGACGCCTTTGACAATAGTCGGCTATATAAGGAGAAAATGAAAGCCGTCCACGACCGACTCATTCATAGGAAAACCTTTGAGCCAAACCAACAAGTCTGGCTATTTGATGCACGCCTGAAACTCTTCCCAGGGAAACTTAGGTCCAAATGGACAGGACCATTTCGGGTGGTCAAGCCCTATTCCAATGGGGCAGTCGAAATCGCCGATCTTACTACCGGGCACACCTTTACAGTCAATGGTCAAAGATTGAAGCATTTCCTGGCCCAGGTACCCCCCAAGGAAAGTGTCACCCTTGTTGAGGGCTGACACCAAGCACCGCCCAGCTGGAGGCGTTAAACTCAGCGCTTCCTGGGAGGCAACCCAGCGGATTCAGACTGATCTAGTAGTTTACGTCACTCAGGTACTATCTTTTTGAACGCTTCTGCATCCATGCATCTGCCAATGAGGACATTGTCCAACTTAAGCATGGGGGGATGGTAAATTGCATAATCCTGAGCTTAATTAATCAGTCTGAATGAATAAATTAATTGATTAAAAAAAAAATTGAATTTAGGAATGAAAAACTTAGGCATTAGAAACTTGTCAATAGTGGGAAATAATACAAAAAGAACTTAAACACTTAGACTTTTCAGGCCTTCAGGCTTAATCAGCCCTAGTGTCCATTAAAATATGGATTTAGCGGCGAATCCTTGCAACTTTAAGCTATTCTAATCCACCTAATAAATAAGGTAATAAGTATACGACTTATCAACTCACCCTCTAACTCAGGAAAACTTTGAGTCTAAGCATCTACACACATTTTTGCACAAACTCACTTCTTGGAGATTTTGACAGAAATTGGGTAGCTAATGAACTCTCTAGGGTGGTATGGCTGGCAAGTTGTCGTGGGTAACAGCCCATTGGCAGGTTGTCCAGAACCCAGCCACAGGCCATTTCTTTTTCGCTGCCTCTAGGTACATTTGAGATTAGGGAAGCAACCTACGAAGAAAAAAAAAAAAGAGAGAGAAGAAAAGAAAATAAACCACACTTCACTGCACAAGTATGGCTGGCAAGTGATTGTGGGTAACAACCCATTGGTCGGTTGTCCAGAGCCCAGCTCAATAATTGCACAAAAAAGACCAAAACACCTAAGGACGAAGCGGGGAAGTAGTACAAGCCGGGGAGATATACACTGGAAAATCCTTGTGTTGACCCCAAGTAAAATGAACGTAGGGAGAAAGCTACCAGTCGAACAAATACACCTTCAGGCAAAAATTTATTTTCTTTTCCGGACACCTAGAGGCGTAGAAACTCGAAGTCTGTCTCAATTACCGTTAAGTGAGTCTAATCACAACATTCACACCAAGATGCTTAGCACTTAGGGTTTTGACCGAGTTTTGGGTGGGTTGGGTAGCCGTAAAAAGTTACCAACCCACACTGAATTCCGAAAATTCTAAAAAGACATATATAGATATATACGTATACATATGTATAGTTATATATACAAAGCAAGGATTCGGGAGATTCGTATTTTGGAAGACACCCGGGCGCTGCTTAGTCTTTGTAGATTAAGATCTTCATATATTTCCTCTTATTGACGAGTAACGAAGTGCCGAAGCAATTACTTCTTGAATTCTCCAAAGAAATAAAGGCTAGAATAAACCTTGCTAGGGACTATCAAGGAGTAAGCATGGGGGTATGATAACACCACGCAAGGAGGTAGTAATTAGGTTGAATATGGCCCATCTTTAGAATAAAAGGCACAACATAAAGTAGAATAGGAGCGTTGCATGCATCAAGTACCAAGATTGCTTATAAACCGTATTAATGGCCATTTGTGTAAAGTATTTGTCAAAGCAGGCCTCAGATGAGCAATCGGACCACACGGATGGATTCAGGACGACGAACGGAGTCCAACGGACTCAAGATCAGCCAAATCTGACATCCGGAGCTCCCACAATGGGCCCAAGAAATCATGACCGTTGATCTAGAGATCAACGGCCCAGAACGCGCCACGTCGCCCCGCCCCCGCCGCTCTCTCGCCCTCAAGCCATCCAAGAACGAATCTCGGCCGTTGATATTCGATCGAACGGCCGAGATCCGCGCGCTCGCCCGCTGTCGCCTCGACAAAGCGCGGGCATGGTGCAACGGTTAGCGCGCACGCCCGCGTCGCAGCGACGCGCGTTCGAATCGGGCGGAGCGGAAATCAAGCGCGAGCGAAGGGCGCGGTGAAATTGAGCCACCCGATCAGCAGCGGGCAGTCAGGATTGCGCCACGCGGCGCGACGACAGCGCCCGAGCGCCCACGGAAACGCGCGTCGGTCGGAAACGCGCGCGCGCACATGCACCCAAAGCGCGATCTCAGCACGGGCGCGGGAGGATCTCAGCCGTCCGATCTTCGATCGGACGGCTCTCGTTCATCATCCACGGATCGCGCTTGGAGAGAGAGGGGGCGGGCGGCTGACCGGCGGCAGAAGGCCTTCACCGACGTATCTGGAAGCGGTTTTAGCGATGTTCTGGATGTCGCTAAAGCACATTCTTCTTCTAGGAGGCCCTTAACTCTATTTAAACCCCCTTCTACCACCATTCAAGGCATCCTCTCCCACTTGCAACTACTCCACTCCTCTCCTAGCTAGTATTAGGCACTCTTGTAATCGCCGGAGACGACGAGCCGCCGACGGAGCCTCCTCCACCGCCGTGGCTGCCTCGTCGCTCTCCACTCTCTCTCTACCTCTCTCTCTCTCTCTTTTAAGCTTTCATTTACTTTTGTTGAAGCATGTATTTAATGTTGTAAACCATGAACTATGAATGCATGTTTAATGAAATTATTTTCCATTTAGTTGCCATTTTAATTTTGTTTAAAGTGCATGATCAAAACCAAGAGCTTTCTAACCCTAAACTCTCTCTCTATCTCTCGCTTTTCAAAACCGTCTCTTTCGCAAGCAAAACTCCGCCTTTTTTGTGACAACAAGTGGTAAAAAAATCCGATTTCCACGCCTCCCTGAGATCGACACTCGGACTCACCTCCGTTTACTTCTTTTAAAATCGACGTATCAAGTGCAACTATAACGACACCTCTTAACACACACGCACGAAGGCACGTCAGTGTTCATGCATGTGAATGTGAATGTAATGTGAAATGTGGGACGTGCCTGCATGTTAATTGCTTTTTTTATTTAATCTGAATGTAGGGTGTGTCTACACATATAATGTGTTTTATTATATGCAGGAATTGAAAAATGTACATATTATTATAGGGAAAACTCTATCGAAATTTATTTGGATTTGAGTTTACCTTCTAGGATTTGGGTTTAGGATGTTGAGTTTAGGTTTTCAATTGACGATGGAATTAGATTTTAACTTTAAAGTGTTGGGTTACGGGTTTTAATTTTAGTGTTCAAAGTGTTAGATTTAGGGTTTTGAGCTTAGATTTTAGGATTTAGCATATTGCATTTTGGGTTTTGATTTAAGTGATTTGAGTTTAGAGTTTAGGATTTTTGATTTAGGGTGGCTTTTGGGTTTAGGTTTTAAGGTATTCAGTTTAAAGTATGTGGTTATGGATTTAAAGTGTTCAATTTTGGATTTAGGTTTTATGCTTTTGAGTTTAGAGTTTAGGATTGGGTGTTGGATTTTGGGTTTAGGCTTTAGGATTTTGAGTTTAGTGTTTAGGGTTAGGTGTTGGGTTTTGGGTTTAGGTTTTAAAGTTTTGAGTTTAGAGTTTAGGGTTTTGGATTTAGGATTTAAGGTGTTCGATTTTATGGTTTAGGTTTTAGGATTTTGAGTTTTGGTATAAAGGTGTTTAATTTATGGTGTAAGATTTATATTTTAAGGGACTTGTTTAATGTTTAGGGTTTAGGGTAGAGTTTAATGCTTAAGGGTTAAGGTTTAGGTTAGGGTTTAGTGTTTAGGGGTTAAGGTGACGATTTTTGTAGATGAAGTTTGTAATAAAGAAAATAATTTTAAAATAAATTTTTTTATTATTAATTTTTTGTATTATATTATTTAATCTCACATACTTGCACAAATTTAGAAGCATTTCATGACAAACAATAAGAATTCTAACCCTTAGGTAATAAGTTGTGGGAGGGATATGATTGTGTCAAAATACTAGCCCATCGAAACTTATAATCATGTTATACGGACAATGCAGAGTATGTGTATACCTCACTTACATGCATGATGCGTTGTCTTTATAACATGTCATAAGTGTCGCCGTCCTTAGTTCAAAGAAGTTTTGAGCTAAGGGAGGTCTTTGAAGATTTGATCATAACTTAAGGTTACTTGTTACATGCAACTAGTGTGTACAAAAATTTTGGATGCATTTTCTCGTTCTTCTTTGGTATACCAACTAATCTTAACTTCGTTCCTGAAGCGCACTTTAGTGGGAGTTATTGGAAACATAGTTAAGGTTAATCTTGGAAGGTATACTGGAAAAGTGTAGGGAGATGCTGCCGAAATTTCTTTACACACTAATTGCATGTAAGAAGTAACGTTGTGATCAAATCTTCGGGGATGGGCTATCAAGTGAAAATCTTCTTTAAAATATAAATACCTTCCATATATTTGCTTCTAACTTGCAGGTTGTTTGTAATAACATTTTAGGTTATAATGGACAAGTCTTAGATTAGTCTGAGGAATTTGGATTACCCTAAGTATAAGAGTGGAGTGATCTCATTCCTGGATTGGGCCTTCAATGAAGATAGGAAATAATACAGATGTGGAGAATTTTTAGAGAAATTATTTTGTTTGTGTAGGAAGTGTTTCAATAGATTCGTTCAAGATAAGAACACAATTCTAGAGCATGTGATATGTAATGGTTGGTGGTAGCATTACATGAAATGGACTACACATGGAGAGGAACTAGCATAGGATGACACACGAAATACAGTGGAAGTGGATGAGTCTGATGACAAGGGAGATGATAATAATTAAATCGATGAGATGCTGCATCAGATGAGAAAGGCTGATCTTGATATTACAAATGATGAGGAAGGACTCAATAGATGTAATCAATTTTATGATTTGATCAAGGCAACTGAGGAGCCTATCGCGCCTAGAATAAGTTCCATGTCGAGGTTGTCCTTCCTATTGAAATTATTTCATATGAAAGTATGATAGAGCTACAATGAAAATGATGTCGGAGGTGCTTCAGTTTATTAATTTAGTATTTCAAATAAAATTAAAATAATTTAGTTAAATTAAAAGTAGATGAAAATATTGAATCATTTTTAGGTGGAGGCACACGAGGGTACACAGTTAAATCAAGTAGGAGTCTATGAGCAAACTCATAGTAAAGGACTCAACAGCTCACGTGCATGGATATATCCTACATACCAAGAGACACATGTAAGTAATTAAAAGTCAGTTACATTATTTCAATTATATAAAAATTAATTTCAAATATATATATATATATATATATATATATATTTGCAAGGTCGTATGATGGATTTGATCCATCCTTCTGAGGTCGCGGACAAGAACTTCAGGAATGTTCTGCGGATGCCTCTAATGCCAGAGGAGGCCTTCAGGACCGTCATGCCTCCAGAGCATGGAGGCTTCGTCCGTAGTGTTGGGAGGAGTGTGACGATCTCCTCTTGGCATGGTAGGAAAGGATCCTCCCCATCCGCCCATGACGATAGTCTACGCACCAAGTTTCCAACCTTACAGTGTCGAGATGCGAAGCGGGAGAAAAGGCTATAGGAGGTCACCGCCCAGCTGTAGGTCGCCACTCCTAGGATGGAGTGTCAGGAGTTGTTAGAGCGGCAGAACAAGCAGTAGGCGAAGGTCTTGTCCTATATCCGAGGTGGTGACGGACCTGATCATTCATCATTTCACATTTCGCGGCGTGGCGACAACGATGATGGTGGTTCTGGGGCTGGTGGCGTAGGTGCCACAACATAGTTTATATGTATTTATATTTTTCATATTTTTATTATTGTTATAATATCTGAACCTCGTTTATATATATAAATTAGTTTAATTGTATAATTTCTTTCTATTAAATATTTTGAACAACTTAGGTTGTTTTTTAGTATCTCTTATTTGTTATGTATAATTATGAAATTAATTATTTTTAAAAAAATTAAAGTATTATTAGCTACAATTATAACCTAAACCATTATAAATTACATTCGGCGATCATTTAATAACCATCTCCATAAATCCATTCTGCGTCACACCATGTTGGCATGAGATATTCCACCTCTTTCGACGACCGTTGAATAATTGTCGCTAATACTAAAAGAGGACGATTTTAACAATAACCTTTCTTAAAAGAGGATGGTTTTCTTGGCACGTAAATCGGGTTCCTACCAAGAACATTGGTGACGGTTAAATTGATAACCATTGGTAATTTACTTTAACGACGTTAGAAAACCGTCATCAAAACATACTTCCATGTTCGCTTGTGCGCGTTGAGAAGGCGACAATAAGAGATTATAACCGTCACCAAATTCAAACAGCGAGGCGATATACCACAACAGTATATGGCGACGGTTTCTCGGCTATTGTCGATAGTTTATAATCATCGTAAACCTTGCATGTTGTTGTAGTGATTATCATCCAATGGAGAGGAAGAAGGGGAAGAGAGGAAGAAGAAAGGGAGGAATGGAGGAAGAAGAAAAAAGTGAAGGAAAAAGAAAAAAAAATAAGCATAAGGGTATGAATATAATTTTTGTATTTTGAGTTGTTAACTTTAATGGTTGTCTGGGAATATTCCTTTAATATCTAACGAAGATTCAACCTGGGGATATAACTGATATGGTTAACAACTTTTTGGAGGTATAGATGTAATAATGATGCATATAGGCGTATAGATATAATTGGTACAGATTTGAGGGATATACATGTAAATTCCCTTCAAATAAAGAGTGTGGCAAAGGTGTCATTCTCTACAAGGTCATGAGGCCATCGAGGACAGACCGTGGCATTTCGTGTCAACAGGGAGTGATGAATTGGATAGGGGGTTAAGGGACGAAAGCAAGATAGATTTTGCAAATTAATAATACACTAAGGGGCAAAGCAAACTTTCTCAAGGCTTCTTTTTGCCACTCTGATGGACTTTTGCTCAACGGGCATTTAGGAGTTACAGCGTAATTTTGTTCACTTGCGTACGTAGTACAAATGTCTAAAAGGGAATAGGTGCAATCAAAGGTTTGTAAGGGCATTTACAAAAAAAACTCTATTGTTCAAAACCAAAGTTATATTAGCAATGAATAATACGGGGAGAGATATGAATGGTCACTAAGTAACGAATATAACTTATCGTATTTGTACATTATTTGACAAAACAACGTAGCTAATTGAAATTGAAATATTGAGAGAAATCATATTAGGCTTTTTTTTTTTTGAAAGTAAGAGCTCCACTTAAAGGATTGAGATAAGTGTAGGTCAAATGACCTATTCCAGCGGTAAACTTTTCCCCCACTGCATATATGCATTGCTAAAGGCCTAGGAGATGATGGTACACTGACATAAAACACCCATCAGTGTTGCGTAGAAATACCGACGGTCGCTGACAAGAGGAGATTAAACTGTTAATAGCAACAATTTTCCCAACGGAATGCAGCCTCAAAGGGTGGGGGAGGGAAGAGACAACCAAAGCTCCCCCTCAAGAGAGCATGGAAAGATACTCTTTGTAACGGGGAACTCCAAAACTAAATAACCAACAAAAAAAAAAAAGGAAAATACAAAAATAAAAAATAACGGAAAAGAAGCATCTTTGAACACCAACTCATAGGAAATTTGAACTAAATAACAACAATGTCGCTGAAAGGGACCGATGGGTTTCCAAAGGTTATCAAAAAATTTATTTACATAGAAAATGTAATATAGCTATAAAAAAATAAAAATAAACAAGCAATTACTTACACACAACATTTGTTAACCTAGTTCTACATTAAGGGATGTACGTAACATTTATTGACCTAGTTTCACATCAAGGGATATACGTGTGGGAGAGGATCTAACCCTCAGTCTCCACTATCGATGGGAAAATACATATCGGGTGGTAAACTAAGAGCCTTACCTTCCTCTTCTTCAAGTCCTTCCCTACCATGTGTAGGTAGGGGTTATTTAGAGAATGCATGAGAGGGAGGTTGTTAAGAGATAGCGGGGAGTGATTGAGAGATATTACGGGGAGTTGTTAAGAGATATTATGTGGAGTTGTTAAGAGATAAAATGTAGACTCGTAACTGCTCCGTGGATCGCACCTCCTTACCTTCCCGCGCAGACCAAGTCCAAGCAGGTTCGATTGGTCTATCCATAAGCCGACTAGACGTATTACGTGAAGATAATTTTCGTCCACATTAGGGACCCTTGGCAATCAACCTGATCTATGCTAACGACCATTCGACAAGTTGAAAGCTAAGATAAATCAGCCAACCACTAGGCTGTATTGGGTGAAGAATCAAGCATCATCCCTTTATAAACCAAAGAATCATGTGGCAGGGGAGGAGGCGGGCCTTGCATTGATCTTCACCACCAAACCCTTTTTGACAACAAACAAAGCGTGCACCTCTTGCCTGACTGGAGACACTTAGCTAATCAAGGCACGAAGAAGGACAATGATGTAGTAGCATTGGGTGGGGGATGGAGACGACAAGAGCCACAGCCTGGAATAGGCAATGAAGATGACAAGATGACATCTCTACCCAAAAAAGGTGTAGGGGGGAAGTGTGGAAAGGTGGAGAGCGAGGGCTGAGGGGAGGGGGTCCCCATTTGGCTTGAGAAGGCCAATTAGGGGCCCTAAAATTGGAGGGAAGTTGGTGATTCTTAAGATAAAACACAACCAACCAATTAAAACACAGCAAATCAGCAACACCTACCTCTCTCTTTTAAGACAACCTAGTAGGGTTACATTTTAGAAAAGATATGCAAGATAGAACAATTCTTTGAGATTCAAAAATTTGATCATACGATTTGGCTATATGATGGAAGTATTAATGAGAATAAAAGATTGTGACATATGTTTCAAAAAAAAAAAAAAGATTGTGACATCCTATCCAACACATGTTATAGACAAATCCATACTAGGATGCAAATGCAAACTAACACCATAAATTGGTTGTCTAAGGTAAAATATGAAAATAAATCAAAATATAATTACAAATGAAAGCAATTTATTTACTTATATATGTAATTATGTTTATAGAAGCATAAGTACTCTTTTTCTCCAAAATCTTCTCACATCCTTGTTTGGGACACAATAGGAAAGAGCAAAGTTGCCTGGTGGGGAATATTTACAATAAATATAGTATGCATAAGAAACATGGATGATTCTCACATCTTATAATTCATCCATAATCTATCGCAGGAAAATTTTTTTAAGTTTATTAGGTCCTTCTTGATATTTATAGTTACAACCATTTAGTCATTTAATAGTGTTACGACCCGATTCCCGAGTCCCTACGAGACACGAGAACCGGACCGACTCGACTAATCCCAAGACCCAGTCGTCCAACGAGGAAGTAACCAAAAGACAGTAAAATAAACCACATTCAGCATGAATATAACTAACAGTAAGAAAGTACAGCAGTAAGGAAAGAAACTACTACAGTAGGTACCACCACAACAGTAAAGCAACATTTATCATATAACAAAAACTGCAGGTAAAGAAAGTACAGTGGAAACAAAACTACTCACTAGAACAGAAACAAAAAGAAGGTACAAAGCTGTGGTAACTCTACTGGACCCTACTCGGCCCAGCGTCCTCTGCAGCCGCCGACCCTGGCTGCTCAACACCTGGTCCTGAAAAAGGTAACGAGTGTAACACGTCAGCAAAACGCTGAGTAGAGTGGCAAACTAACTAAAGGCAACAGTAGAGTGTACAGTAGCTGTTATGTTCTATTACTTCCTTTATTTACATCTTTCAATTTTTCTCACTATTTCATTTACTTCTCAGATCCCTTACCTGATCTCGGATGTCCTCGTGGGACGATCTTGATTGCAGTCTTTTCCAAAAGTAGAAGTAGCACGTGGTGCTCTCCTGGCCGGGAGAGTCCCCCGTGGTGATCCTACCCTCAGTCAACCACCCCAGGGTCACTGACAGACGTAACGGTGACTACGGCACGCGCGATAAACGCACAGGTAGCTAGCCCGCACTGGCACGCGGTCAGTCGTTTCCGTTAACGGGTGCGCCCAAAGCACAGCACGGAACCAGGGCAGAGCCCTCTCAGTAACAGGGGTCCAACCCCTCCACAGTAACCAAACCGGGGCCTTGCCCCTCCACAGTCCGCGCACCCTCGCCTGACTACCCTGGTTTGCCCTAGTGGGCCTAACAAGTCGGTGAAGGAGGCTAGCAGAACCCCGGGGCCCGTGGGGTAGCTAGTACTCTCCTAACACTACTAGCTCTCCTCGGTACTACGTACACGAGGGCCAACAAGTCGGTACAGAGCGGCCAAGCCTAACCCCGGGCCCCTGGGGCGGCTGGCCCCACTCTGCACTAAAACAGGTACATGTACTTCCCTTGGTACTGCGTACCCAAGAGACAGTACAACTACATCTCAGTTCCATTCCTTTTCTTTCCAGGAGTTCCACTCCTAATTCCCCGTAGGGTTCCAGCTCTTTATCTCAGAACATCATATGTTTCACTTTCCAGATTCACGTTCTCACATTCCATGATCTCAACATGATTCTTTATGCATAATAGGCAGCTGTTAATTAAATTTACAGGCCGCTTTATATATATTCCTTTCCATTTTTCCAAGACTGCAGTAATATACATTCCACTAGTTTTTCCATCCTAGGATTCATGCCATATCCTAGGATCTATCATATAATCTAGTTTTCCGGCCCTAGGATTCATGCAACACCTAGGAGCTATCATTCCATATATTTCTCATTCCTAGGATTCATGCAATGCCCTAGGTTCTAGTTATGGTTCCATACTTTAACAGATTTTATTAATACTTAAAACCACTCTACCAGGTACAACGAGAGTAATGGGGGCGTGATCGGGAATCCCGCGCGCCTCCGCGACTCTCAAGACTGCAACCGAACGAGGTCCTATCACAAGGATCAAACACAAGGAGTGTCTCAAAACAGTGTATAGCTACTGTAGGCGGGTAGGGGAATAAATTCTGAAACGAACGCAACTCGAATCGCGGAAAACGGAGCCCAAACGGGCCCTAAACGGGTCGAGAAAGACAATACTGTGCAAAATCAGACGTCTGGAACTCCTTCCAGACGTCTTAAACGGTGGATCAGAGAATTACCTGTTCGGCTTGGTTCCCCGGACGTCCAGAAGTCTGTGGGGACGTCTCTCCTAGATCCCAGACGTCCGATGGTCACTCCGGACGTCTGGAGGTCACTCCCGCCGTCTGGTACAACTTCCAGACGTCTGATTCGCAAAGGATGACGAATCAGAACACCTGCGCACAGCCAACCCTCCTCCCTCAGTACGGTCAGTCGACAAAAAGAAGAAGAAAGCGGAAACTCACCTTTCAGACGTCTGTATGATCTCACAGACGTCGACCTTGCCGTCTGGATATCAGTCCAAACGTCTGATTCTGGAAATTTTTCCAGAATCAGAACCTTGCTCGGCCTCCGCTCGCGACGCCGCCCGCGTCGCACCTCGCGCGTCCGCTGCTCCGCCCGCAGCAGGTCCCTCTCCGCGACGCTCTGCGCCCCCCTGCGCCCTCCGCCGGCCGGCCAAGCCGCTCCCGGCGAGCTCGCCCTCACGGCAGAGCCCCGCCCTCGCACGCCGCAGCTCCTCCGCGCCTACTGCGGCTGCCGCTGCGCCCTCGCGTCCGCTCGCTCTCGCACACAGGTAGGAGAGAAGGAGGAGGATGGTGGAGATGGGAGGGGAGGCGCGCCCCCCCCCCCTTTTAACGCCGCGCGGAGAGGAGAGAGAGACGGTCGCAGTCGCCTGCAGCCGCAGAGAAGATGCAGGATCGCAGGTCTGCGCGCACAGGCGCGCAGACGAATATCCCGTGCGAGCATAACTGTTCGCCAGACGTCTGTAAACTATCCTGGACGTCTGGTCAGACGTCTGGATGTGATCCCAGACGTCTTTACAGACGTCTGGGCCACCTCCCAGACGTCTTAAAAGACGTCTGGGGCACGCGCTCGTTACAAATAGGCACATTATTTCATATGGCAGAAAAATGTGAGTGATCCATCCTTTACATTATCCAAATCCACTACTAGTCTACATTTTAACTAGATTCTACAATATCTCACAAATAGAGATCTAACCCATGATTCAAATTCCAACTCCTGGTCTTAAATGAGTCCATAATCTATTCCAACTTCCTCAGGAGTTCGTAATTTTTCATATATGTTTGAGTGGTAAAAGCACTGCCATCTTAAGGCTACATCATTCCTAATCATAAGGAATTAAGAAGATCATGATAGGATATCTTTTAACACCCTACCATAAAGTAATCTATGCAAATTAGAATCGTGCCTTAGTTCTACAAAGCACTCCTTCAGCTATAATCATGAGTTCTTGACTCCTTACATGTGTATTCCATGAAATTGACTGATATTCCTTCTCTTGCACCTCTTCCTCCTACAACCATATTTGGTTTAGCATGTAGTTAGATGGGCTTGGATGGAAAATGGTGAATGGTGGAGAGTAGTTCGCAAGGTCCATAAGGAACGTAACATCGAAATGTAAAACAAACAAAATACAACCTTCTCTCTACTTGATGAACTTATCTATAACATTATAACCATTATTTAATCTATCATCAAATTCGACACTTTTAGCAACTTAACTCTTCCTAAATTTATCCAATCATAAAATCTAACCCCCATTGAAATGCAACCACATGATTTTAAGGAAAAAGATGATTCTTTTATAACCCACAGGTACATTATTTATCTATTCGTTATAATTAATGGCATTATTAACAATTTGATTTGTTGAAGTTGCTACCTAGGTTCCAGCCAACTACTTTGTAATGTTAGCAACCAAATGTTCTAATTTAAGGCATTCATTTTATTTCCTCCTTAATTCACTTTATTCACAAATACACTTCAATGCCTCAACACTTAAAAGTTTTTTGAACCCTAATTACCTATATGATGATATGTTAAAGGTAACCATGTAAATCATGTCTTATTTATTTAATTTCTAGATCAAACTCTTATTTTAGTTCATTTTATTGGTTAGATTAACTCCAATGGTTATTCCTTAATCCTTACGATCCTTAGCACTCTTGGGTTCTATTTATCTGTATCACCAAATAGAAAATTCATAGATGTAATGCTTAATTCTCCATGTTAAATTTGAGTGACATCTTTTGAGTAACCCTAGCTGCCTGTAGATTTTCCTAGTCTAATACCCTTTCTCACCTCGAATTACCATGTTTACTCCTTAGTTCTTTTCAATTATAATCCTCTTCATTTTATAATCTACTTAACATTTAAGAATTTATATCTTAGTTTTTAAAAATTCCATGTATTAAAGAGATTACAGGAGCATGTATTAGAAAGTCAATAAAAGAGATGTCAAGGGTGTCTAAAGGGTTTAGACTAAAAAGAGTTTGGTGGAGTGGAGAAGCTAGTATAGAAATTTAAAGTCAATAGTGCTTGCTTCAATGGCTTTTATATTGAGATGAAACCAATGAAAACTTGGTTGGCTATAGAAAGTCAAGGAAAGAACTTGGGAAAGGCTATTAGTAAAGCAAGGACAAAAGATTAGGACTATCTTCATGCGAAGCTTGATAAAAGGAAAAAGGAATATCTTCATCTTTAAACGAATTAATGAAAAGGAATACAATATCTTAAACACATAATTGTTATCAAGAATAAAAAAGAAAAGATTCTTGTAGCTAGCAGAGATATCAAGAGGTGAGGAGGTTATTTTCAAACTCTTTTCTATGGAAAAGAAAAAATTGAGATCTCTTTAGATGGATTAGGATTTTTTTAAAAAAAATTTAACTCTATATATGCTATTGATGAATATAAATGAAAAGAGTAAAGGAGGCTTTAAGACTGTTGAAACTAAGGAAGAGCCTTAATGACATTTTTATAAATTGTAAATTTTGAAAATTTTTTAGTGATTACAATATTATTTCATGCCAAGAGAGTGCTTAAAGACTAGAGAAAAAATGTTGTCATAACATTATATAAGGAAAGCGAGACATACTAAACTATTTTGATTGCAATGAGATTAACTTATGGAGTTATAAGAATCATATGCTAAAATCTTTGAATGGACAATTGTAGCTATAAACTAATGCATGATTTGCATTTGTTGATCTTGTTTTCCTTGGTTGTTTGCTGCCATGCCATAATTTCTTTAGTTTGATATGTTAATCTTCATTTTGATTTTTGGTCCATATTCTTCATTTATTGGTTCCCTTATTTTTGAAGCTATTGATCTTTAGTTTTCTACCATGACTGATATGTTGTTTTGCTTAGTTTGATATTTTTGATCTTGATTTTTGTCCATATTAAGATGGTTCCATTTTTTCCTTTTTCCTTTTTCTTGTTGTTTTGCTTAGTTGTAGTGTGTACTCTGATGGTGATTTCTGTCAATGGTTTCATCTGATGATCTCCTGCTAGTTTGTATTATTTCTTCTGATGGTTCTATTTGTTATACCTCATTCGTCTGGTGGCTATACCTTGTTCTTCTTATAACCTCCTCCTTCTTTTGTGGTTATATCTTGTTCCTGTTGGTTCTAGTGTGTACTCTGATGGTTACTTCTGATGTTTTGCTTTTGGTTTGCTACTGCTTTGTTGATACCAACCGCATTCCTACTTTTGGTTATACCTCTCTCCTGCTTTTAGTTTTCTTGTGGTTATACCAACCGTTTATGGTTTACGTAAGAAGCGTCATGCTACCATGCTAAAGAAGCACTTGTTTTTTTTTATCTCATGCGTTGCTGGCCTATCTTGTCGATGATTTCATATTGTTGGTAGTAGCATCTCATAGTTGCTGGTAGTAGCATCTCATAACTGTTGTTAATGATTTGTGTCGATCTTCTTTCTGTTCTCATGGTTGCTGGTAGGGAAGCATCCATTCTAGTGAAGCATCCATGCATGGTTTGCGTTTGTTCATTTTATTTTGTTTGGTTTCCTGTCGATGATTTTTGTTGATCTTCATTTTGATTTTTGGTCCATATTGTTGATTTGTTGGTTCCCTTTGATTTAATATGTTGATTTTTAGTTTGTTGCCATGCCTGATATTTTTTTCTTAGTCTGATATTTTTTATCTTGATTTTTGTCCATATTAAGTTGGTCCCATTTTAGTTTGCCGTAAACCCCAATTCATGCTAATTCTAAACAAACAACTACATGCTTACTAGTTATTTTTCTCCACTCTTTTGATGTTCATTTGCCCTTTTGTTCAATATCGTTATCTAACCTTTCACTTGTTAATTAAACTATTGGGATACCTTCTTTCTACATGCTTGAACTACGTTATTAGATTGCTGCTCCTACTTGAACTACATGGTTACTAGATGATTGTTCAACATCCTTATGTGATGATAACGTCATCATCAGCTATATCTAGTTTTAATTAGTCATAATCCATTGCTAAATGCTCCTACACAATCGTCAAAGAGCCATAACTCATTTCACATCCATTCTGAGAGATAAACATGAAAATATGGGTAAATCTGCAGTTTAACATAATATCTTAATTATAGAATAATTACAGGGTTGCCCAGGGGTTAAATGAAGGTAAAATGGTTATAAATGTCTAATAAGTCGATTCATGCAAACAGAAACGAGTTTTCACACATTTTAAGAATTAAATGACATCTGAAATTCTAAAAAAAGATCTTCTTAATTAACCGAGGTTATGGTTAGGATAAAATTCACCTAAACCTTCTATAAATCATATAAAAATATTCCCTAAGGTTGGTACATTTGATTTGCCTATTGAAACCCATTTTGACATAAAACAGAGTCTTAGATAGATAGTTGCCCTAATTTGAATTTCTATGCAAATTACCTAGTCAAACCTGGTCAAAACCTAAATCTGACTTCATCATCAGATTCCTTGGATCCAAATTAGGTTTGTACCAAAATTTGGGCCTAATCAAAGATCACCTTGATCTAGTTTGCATTTCAGTCCAAAAGGAGTCTTTTTATCACACAATGGCCCCTAACTTTTGAAATCCTTGCAAATACCCCCCTAACATCGTTGTCTTATTCACACTCAGGTCCCTACCGCCATAGCCATGTGAACCCACCAAGTGCTGATCATCAATCAAGGTTTTCTCCCTGATTTCACAAAGAAACTCTTCCAAAATTGGAATGGAGACTCTTGAGGAGATCCCCTTCCATCTAAGCTCTTCCATGATCTTCCTAAATCGTCCAAGAGCTCATGCAAACTCTTGGAAATTCTAAACTTATTTCCTTATTTGTGAAGCTTTCAAGCTTGTTTCCAAGCTTGAAGCTTGACCCTTTGGCCTATAAAAGGACCCCCAATGCATGCCTTATCTTCTTAGCTTGGTTTAGAGGCCGATTCCCTCTTCTTCCCTTCTCCCCGACCTCCACCTCCACCAACTCTGGCGAGCCCCTCATCTACCTTCCTCATTCGCTCTCACAGACTATAGCAAGTGGATTCCTTCTTCCCACGATCTTTCGCATCTCGCAATACCGATGAGTGCCCTTCCAGACCTCATTCTTCCTCGTCGTCCCCCACTGGAGGCATCTCTTCCATGGTGTCGACCAACCAAAATCGGTGTCAATCCTACCCCCTTCAACCATTAGAGTAGGTTAGTTTCCACTATTCAAAACCCAAAAAAGACCCCTCGACTTCCACGCATGCCGTCATCTTCCTTCTCTCCGACCACATCTCCGATAAGGCCTTCCCATCATTCCACCGCACCACACACCTCGCCGAAACCCCCTACACCTCCGCCTCATCCACCTGCACCGAACCCCCATCTTTATTTCCTATTCCATCAACTCATGCGACCCCCCGAACAAACCCACCTTCGCACTCACCTCCTGCCTTCGCCAGCCACCTAAGTCCACCTCTGTAGCATGCCACCGCCACCAACACCTTTACCGCACCATTGAAATCCTCCTGAGCAGTTTAATTGGGGCACTTAGCCCGTATTCTTGAATTCAGGTAGGCCACCGGAGCTCCGCCACCGCATCATCGTCTTCGGCTTGTTCTTCACCCCGCGGCCTTGTTCTTCACCAAGGACCCCTCCATGTTGTGCGGGTGACCTCCAGGAACTCTCCCAGGTCCTCAATTAGAGGCCTTGGTTGCGACTTCAATGCCAATTCGACAAGCCTTCTGTAGCAGCGCACACGAAAGAAAGGAGGGACATTAGTCCCACCTCGAAAACACAGGAGAGCGTAGAGGCTCATAAGTTGATTTTATCTCTATCTCTTACTGCCTCAAACACATGGGGTGAGGTCCCTCACACCCGCACATATACCTGACCCGCCCACTACCACTCCTCGCTCACACCACCACCGATAAGCCTAGACCTGGGTACGCGACCCGAATACCCGATAAGCCTGATTTGAGAGAAAGAGAAGGAAGGAAGGAAAGAGAGAGAGAGAATGAGCAGGGGAGGGGAGGGTTTTGCTCTTCAGAGAAAGGTCCCAACACTTAGTCGCTGGGAAGCTTGCGAAGACCCTTGTGCGTGAGAAGCCAAGGAAGAAGAAAAGAGAAGGCTTGCAAAGGAAAGAATGAAGGAAGAGAAGAAGAAGAATGCAACAGAAGAACAGAAGAAGAAAATCAGAGAAATACTGTAGCAGGCGACAATTAAGTCCTCTGATTCTCGAATTAGACGTCTGAGTACTGTTCATTTATTTGACATTATTAAGTAATTGATATACATGTGCTTAGGCCAATAATTGGTGATCTAAATCACTATTATTTTGTTCTATGTATCTTTTTATCACTAAATACATTGATCTTAATTGAATACTTAATGTGACAGATTAACATTCATTGAATATCTTTATAATGCTTCATTTATTGTACTCATTTACATTTTAATTGAGATTAGCATGTGAATTCCTATTTGCTCCCTGTGTTCGACCTCGGACTTCATTTTTAGATATTTGAGTTATAAATTGTATTTGTTGAAGAGCTAATTAGGAGACTTTACTACAACGAGATGCATTTACATTCTTGAAAAGCCTGCTCAACATTTTGGCACCGTTGCCGAGAAGCAACACGCAATTCACCACTATTCTTGTTTCTATCTGATTATATTTGAGCACTGACTTGCCCTATTTGATTTCTTGTGATTTTGCGAGGTACATCACGAGGCGATCTTCCACGCAAAACAGCCACTCCCAGGGCAGGTAATCTCTCTTCTTCCCTAATCTCTTAATCTTGGGAAGATAAAAATGGAAACAAATCAATTAGGAACTACCTACCTTATTTTCATAGAAAATCTCATTAAAAAGGAAAAGTTTTCCTAACTTGTGAAAATTTTCATATTTGATTGAAGCTTGAAGAGATTCTGATTAGAAAATCCCTACCTTGATTACCTGTACCAATCAAGGACTATGCTTAATTTCTAAATCTCTTTGGGCTAACACACTTCTTGCTTGAAGCCCAAGGTGAACATTTTGAGATCAAATTGAACTTGGAATAGTGCCAATTAGGGTTTTTAACATTAGGGTTTGAAGTGTTAGAACACATTTTCCTACATAAAGAGAATAAACCCTCCTGCATTTGTGTGCTACCCAGGCCCCTGTTTGAAAAGATCTAATCAAGAAGAACACTAAAATCAGGCTTTAAGATTCACTTGAACCTTAAAAATCTTGGACCTAATAACCTGAGAATCAATTCAAGGTAATTTCTGGATCTTGACCTAGATTTCATTCTACCATCTTTAGGGCAGGTCAGGTGAAGTTAGTCTACTTTGTAGGCTAACCAACCTCCAAATTAGGTCACAAGTCAAATCAACTTCTAATCAAGTGAAATTCAAGGCATTAATTAGAAATAAAATTGGTAGATTTAAGGTCTTAAGTTTGTACATTCTGGTCTACTTGGAACCGTAGTGACAAGGAAGGTTGGGTGGGGAAACCATGTAACCCGTGTGGACGCTCTACCATATAGGGGTCTTTGCGGGGCTTTCCCTTCCTTGCTGCCCAGGTATTTCTCGGGTGTGCGGATTTCTAATTTAGAGATATCATCCACCTCGAAACTGCCTTAGTCATCCTAAAATCTTTGGTTGCCTTGATTGGGTCCAATTAATATCTAGTCCCTCATCTTTTCTATAGAGCACATACACAGGAAGGTGATTAGGCTTTTAACCTAAGAGACCTCATTAGATCTTCTTGGGAATATCTTTCAGATTTGATCAACTTCAATCTAACCTGAGTGTGATTCTACATCTTGATTCCACTACCTGATTTGAAAATGCAACCTAACATGTTAGGAAAAGTAATTAAGAAACCTATGTTCCAAATGACTATCAAGGATAAGATGATTGAGGCTACCTATAGACACCATGAAGAATATTATGAAGCCTTAGATAGGGACATTCGGGATAAATTTAAGAAAACAATGGACCACATTTTGAACCGTATAGAGATGATATCGATATGACTAAACCGCGATTCAACCTGGGATGATCTCTTAGCAAAACACATTAAATTGGTGAAATTACACAACAACAATTGTCTGCAATATTGGTCAAATCCTTCAGTTCCGGAAGAACTCCAGAATTTTTTAGAAAAATGAGGAGAATTACTGAATAGGTTTTATAGATCCATTGATAAAAAATACCCGTCAAAAGTTAAGATGACATCTTGGAGTAAGTCTAGTGATCTACGTAATTTCCCAAATCCCAGGTTTGATGATTAGAGTTGTTGTGGACCCCCAACCCAAATGAATTCACATTCAAACTTCATAACAATTGACATTCTTAATCTTGATGAGGGTTGGGAGGATCCAATTGCAGGTGTTCTCGATTCTGAACCGGCCCTAGGAAACCAAGAAGCTGATCCATCAAGTTTAGATTTCCCCAATACCTGTAATAATGAGCTTAAAATAGAACTTCTCAAGAATGTAAATCCCGAGCCTTATCCTCTTAAGGTGATTCTTGAGAATGATTCTGACATCCCTATAGAGCCCAGCTCAGATTCTAGTGATCCAATCCTTACCCTTAACCTGGAATTTGGATTTGAGCCTATCTAGGATAATCATGAGGACCAAAGTGATGAAAGTCAAATCTTGAATTTGAATTACGATTCAAGGCCCGTATGTGATGAATACACCTCTCCAACCTCCTCAGAGACACTAATTGATTTTTCGGAAATCACGCCAATATATGATAAAGAAATCGAGGAGTTGGATGAGTTGGGAATTGATTGGGTCTACCCTAAGAGCCAAGAACCTGAGCCCATGCCTAATCAGGACACCTTTTTAATCTTGGAATCTAAAATGAGGATATATCCAAGACAGGTTGCTAATTCTACATCTCTTGATCATTTCTGTGGTGGAACCTCTGATCTAGAATCGAATTCAGAACACAATCTTCGCAAGTTCTTCGATGATTTCGAATCCTACTCTGATTTTGGAGAACCTTTGTTTCCTGACGATTATGAACCAATCTACGACTTCAGCATCCATGATCCGTTCTTCGACTTTGACTCTGAGGTCCTTGATCCTGAGATCATTGATTCAAAATCAAGTTCCATTGAGATGGAATCATTCCTTTTCGATTTACAGGAATCAGAAACAAGTGCCAAGAGTGTCTGCAATCCCTAGTTCGAATCTTTTCTTGACTCAGATTTCCATGATCCTATAAGCACTCTTCAAGCATTTACCTTTGATTTTGATGGCCGTTATGAGGACTCTCTAGATGAACCTACTTTTGAATCCTTTCTAGAGGAGCCCTCAACACACATAGTTCTCAAGGAAGCCACCTCTTCGAATCCACATACAGAACCTTCTCGAATCCAATCCCAA
Organism: Thalassia testudinum; assembly: GCA_037157565.1. Lineage (NCBI taxonomy): Eukaryota > Viridiplantae > Streptophyta > Magnoliopsida > Alismatales > Hydrocharitaceae > Thalassia > Thalassia testudinum. Next base: position 84,633,982 of record JAZHRO010000024.1, read on the forward strand.
CCCCGACCCACCACCGGAATCAACTACTCTGATTCTCCTCTCGATGATCCGGTTGCACATGGTTCTTCTCCATCTTTTGATCGGGATTCGGATATCGATCTGACTACTAATCACGTCCCATCCTTTTCTGATCACTTTTGTAGGGTTCCTACATCCTCCACAGACTTTTTTTCATTTGAGGATCCCTACTCTAACCAAGCTGATCCGATTCAGCCAAGCCCACGTTTTGCACTGCCACATCCTTTTGAGTCACTGAATATCTGGTGGGCACCGCATCTACTGATTCACATCCATCAACCCACCAGACTGATTGGGTTTGGGCTGCATCATCAGCCTGTTGATCTGAACAAGCACATGGTTGGACCAACGAGGCTATTGATTAAGGTGCTTGTTCAACAAAATTCATCTAATTTGTCCACTTCTTCTCCATGACCACCTTTTGCTCGGCTGAAGGCATTAAATTTAGTGCTTAATGGGGGGCAACCCGTCATTACAAAAATATGAGATCCTTCTGATCATCTTTTGAGCTTCACGTCTATTGTACTACTAAGTTCAGAGTTAGAACAATCGACTCCACCTTTGATACTCGTACCAGACCTTGAAATCGTCCGCAACAATCACCTCGACCCGTTCACCCACCCTTTTTACCCTATTCAAACCCATGAACCAAGCTGATTTCATACTCTCTAGTTTACAATGAGGACATTACAAAACTTAGACACGGGGGGTGTTAAAGTGCAAACACATAAAAATTCAAGTTTCTGAAGGGTTCTCACAAAAAAATTACTCATTCAAAAAAAACAAAAGCCAAAAAAATTTAAAAAAAAATTGAAAAAGAACAAAAAAATGGAAAGGGGAGAAAATTTTAAGAGACTAATTACATATCATTTTTAAGGAGGAAATGAGGAGGTGATTTAAATGTCAAAAAGGAGCAAAATAATTTGAAAAAAAAAAGTGATAGTAGTAAATGATTATGAAATCTACTTAAGTTCTAGACCAAATCAAAAGAAAAAATTAAGTCTTAGAATAAAAGAGAGACAAAGAGATTAGTATGAGTGTTAATCTTAGGCCTCTTGGGTTTGTTTTGGGCTTAAACATTCATGTATCCGTTAAGATCTGGATAGTCCTCAAGAGGTTGAGGAAAATACGAAGCTTACGTATTAGGTCTAAGGCTTAGGAATTATTCGACCTCGTTAACTGACATCTGATTTGCGGGACTCAGTAACCTAAGCACCCTAATCCACACATAGTCTGGTTCAGTGCGCTTAATAATCAAAATCACGCAAAAGCATTTACTTTGTTTTAAAAAAAAAGCTACCTAGATTAGGAGCGGCTTATCAACACAAGTTGATTTGGACGAGTTCCCGGTGTGGAGAGGTGGAAAATTTCCCTCAAAGATGCGCAATAACATACCGTCTCCTCAGTGCCTGTCTCCTAGGATATCTAAATATCCTATTAAGGGCATGTAAGCACCTTGTGCCAATTCAACTGCCATGGGCAGGATTATCCCGAAATGTCAATCGCTAGGGCCTGAATTTAGCTATAGAATGCTATGGGCGACACTATCTCGAAGTTTTGAAAGCTAGGATTATGAGGGTTACCATGGGCGATGCTATTGTTGAATGCTCAAATTGCTACGCTAACGTGTTAGGTTTTGGAGAACCTGTCATTGTAGCTTGAAAGCGAAGAATTCATATTCAACAAATAAAATTTATACCGAAATGAAAATTCTGGGTCAAACACAGGGAGGCGGATGTTTAATTTAAAAACTACGCGTTTCTTTTTATTTGTCACGAAGTAATTCAATTTAAAACTATCGAATTATTTGCAATAAATAGAAGAGAGAGAGAGGGTAAGAGAGAGAGAATATTACACATAAAAATAAAAAAATGAGATGTAGAATAAACAGAGAATTTATCATTAAGGAGGTTGTTCATTACAACTAGAAAGCATAACACAATTGCACTAGAAAGCGATAAATTTACTCTAGAAAGCATTAAAAGAATGGAGGGAGAAATGTCCTCCTCGACAATCGCTTGGAGGACGAGCAGAACTACTCTAGAAAGCAGTAAATCTATACTAGAAAGCAGTAAATCTATACTAGAATGCAGTAAAAAGAATAGGGAGAGAGAAATCCTCCTCGACGGTCGCTTGGAGGACAAGCCGGACGGGACGACACCTGGATGAAGGAGGACGAAGTAGGACGAAGGAGGACGAAGCAGAAGAACGGGATCCACTTCCGAAGGGGGAAGACAATTTGGACTTTATCTCCCGAGGAGCATCCCGGGTGCGGGACAAGCTTCTCTTGAGCTTTGGAGAGGTAGAGAAGAGAAGGAAGGGATGAGAATTTCGTATAGAGGGGGTCTCCTTTTATAGTTGCAAGGAGTGGGAGCAAAATAGTCATTACATCTTTAAAATAATAAATGAGGGGTCTTTAGTGATGGATAAAACCGTCACTAAAGCCCTAACGTGGGCGTAGCACCTGCGCCCACGCGTGCCTCCTCAGCTGCGCTCTTTCTCAATGTCCGCGCACGTTCTTTAATTCTCAGTCGTCCAATCGCGAGATCGGACGGCTTAAGATGCGTGATCGCCCGCTGCTGCGCACTCGCCCAGCGCATACGATCGCGCGTCCTTGCCGCGCATGCAATAGCGCGTGATCTCTATTGAGTGCAGACGGTCATCCGATGACAATCCAACGCCCGCCCGCACTCGCTCGCCCGCGCCTTCCTCCCCTTCACTGCGGCTCAAACCCGCAGCTATAGCTCGCGCAAGCGCTCTCGACCGCTTCGCTATGAGGCGCGGATGGTCGAGCGGGCATTTTTAGGAGCGGCTGTCCACAGCCATTGGATCGAGATCCAACGGCGGAGTGGGAGTGGGTGCGGGGTCTTCAGAGAATGTATGCGACCGTTTGGGCCGCCGAGATGGCGCCACGTGGCGCCATCTTGGCCGTCCATCTTCTGGATGTTGTAGATGGTGCCACGGATGTCGGATTGACTCGATTTTTGCGTCGTTGGTTGTGATCGTTTATCCGAATTCATCCGTGTGGTCAAATTTATAATTAGAAGTGTGGATTTACACCATCCTGGCCCTTGATCTTATAGGGTTCCCCGGTCACTATCTGATGCTACAGATGCCTGATTAGGGTGATCTTGGAGTCGTTGAACTCCAATCGTCGTCCTGATCACATCCATACGGTTGGATATTCGATCCGAGGCCCCGATAAAATGTTTGCCCTGTCCAAGCACATAAAAGGAGACAATTAACCTCCATTTTATTTAAACTATTCTAAATGCAAGATGATGCATGTTATGCAATATTTATATCATGAAATGCAATCCTATGCTTAAGAACATGAATAAATAGACATTTTAAGTAGTGTAAATGTGTTTACATCAGCTATCTCGAAGCATCGAATGCCAAGGACCCCGCGAGAATTGATGGTGGAAGCAAGGAATCCAATACAGATCGTGTTTTTGAACCAATCTAAAGCTAAAAATAAAGCAAAAGAAAAAGAGAGAGAAAACTCTCCAAAAATACAAAGAAATTCTTCTATTCCTCTCGCTAACAAAAAACGTACGGCAAACTGAACCTGGACTAACCACGTTACAAGCACAGATGCTTTAACCGCTGGGTTCAACGAACCTTAGGATAATTTCTATGGGCCTTAGAAACCTTCAGGCAGACTGAGGCTAAAGCTGGTCAGATCTGGATCTTGGTTGGTACTTGAGTACCTCTAGGCCTATTATTAGCATTCTAACCTAATTTCTAAAAAGAATAAATCAGGACTCTGAACTGCAAAGCATGGTCTACAATTCAAGTTAAATTTCATAAGATTTTACTAAGGGACTAGCAAACGTTAGGCATGGGAGTATGATGATAACGACATCATCAGCCATATCTAGCTTTAATTAGTCATAATCCATTGATAAATGCTTCTACACAACCGCCAAAGAGCCATAACTCATTGCACATCCATTCTGAGAGATAAACATGAAAACAGGGGTAAATCTGCAGTTTTAATAGAATATCTTAATTGTAGAATAATCACAGGGTTTTCTAAGAGTTAAATGAAGGTTAATTGGTCATAATGTCTATTAAAGGGATTCATGCAGACAGAAACAGGTTTTCACGCGTTTTGAGAATCAAATGACATCTAAAACCCTAAAAACAGAAGTCAATTACAATTCACCTGATACACAACGGATGGTGGCTAGGGTTAGGGAGGATGATGATGGCTGGAGGGTGTGGAGGTCTAGGAGGTGGCGCCAAAGATAGAGGATGGAGGCCGACCAGGAGAACAATCGTGCTACTTTTGGGGTCGGCGACTCCTAGAGGAGATGGAGAGGGGGGAATGCAGATGTAGTATGCTACCGATGCAGAAGAAGGAGGCACATAGCAGCGGTCTGTAGATCTCCAACGTTGTGTTTGGCATGTGGAGGCTGGAGCCATAAGAAAGATTCGTGCATAAGGGTGGGGAAGAAAGACCAGCAAGAAGGCTAACAACAAAGGGGCCAAGAAGTGAAGGGGGCGGTGCCGCCTCCACCGCCGGTGAGTAGAGGGCAAGCATATGATGTTGAAGTCCCTCATACGGAGAGGTTAGGGCGGCGGAGATGGTAATAAAGGGCGCCCTGATCGGCAAGATCATGACTAGCTCCTTCTCCCACGAGTGGATACAAAATGTGGTAAGATCCCTATCTTTGTCATCTCAGGGCTGGAAGGTAGCGCATCTGGGTGGTGCTCGTTTTGTGCTTTTCGACCTGGGTATGAGTGATGTCAAAGGTCTTCACTTTTGGACAACAATCTTCGAGGAGATGACTGTTCTGTGGAGGTTGGTGTCCCCCTTCTATGGGGCCTTGCAAGACCATCCTCCGCAAAGGGCAGAGAATAGAATGGGAACCATAGAGATTTGGGGGCTCCCTCTGCATCTCCGAACTAGAGGGGTGGTGGAGGGGGTGATGGCGGGCTTCACCGCCTTGGTAGAGGATGCAAGGGTGGGTCTCTATGAAGGGGATGGGAGATCAGTTATGGTGGAGGTGTCAGTGCTGGGGAGGGGGCAATTCCAGACAAAATTATACTTAGGTGTGGGGGAAGCTCGTGGCTCCTTCGGCTGAAGATGATTTGCCTTCGTGTTGAAGAACCGTAGCAAGAGCAGCAAAAAGCACATGGGGTGAAGACTGAAGCGCACACTGCTGTCAACAACTATAGACCCGTTGAATCAGATCGGCTGGAACCGAAGAAGAGGAAGGAACTACATTTTTCAAAAATGCGGGAGAAGATGCAGGGGGTGGAACAACCATCAACTACGAGCGCCATGGTGCAAGAGGCAGAATTCAATAGGGAACTTGTAGTGGTGAATCCAGATTGGCAGGGGCAAGAGGTTACACGATTCACTGCAACACACAGTTCAGATCCTTTCTCTTTTATGACCCCGGAGGGCTCGAGTTATGATATGGGGTCGTCATCGAATGGTAAGGCTGCGCATTCCCCTTATAAGCTTCGGGGAAGAACAATTGCTAGTGGTCAGCAACATAAAGAGGAGAGGATTGCATCCATTCATGTGTAGAGAGAAGGGCTGGGGAACAGCAGGGGGCTAAAGAAAACAAGGGATGAGGATTATGACTTGGAATGTGTGTGGGTTGCGCGACGAGGTGCGACGAGCTTAACTGGCTCGATATCTTTGGGAGTGGGAGGTGGATTACGCTCTACTGTAGGAAACTCACATTGAGGACAGAGGAGCTTCTCTGTGGCAATCACTTCTTCAGGGTGGTCAAGTTGAGGTCCGGGCTATGGATTCACAAGGAAGATCTGGAGGTCTGGCTGTGTGGTGGAAGACATCTAGGTTGGTTCTGAAAGAGGTTTGGAGGGGTCAATTCCAGGTGTCTTGAAAATTTCAATCAGTCGAGGACGGTCAGGACTTAGTCATCTCTAGTATCTATGGTCCATGTGTAGATCATTTGAGGAGTCATCTGTGGACTGAACTGCGGCAGATGTCGGGAAGTATTGAGGGTTTACCATGGCTAGTGGGAGGAGATTTCAACTGTGTTATCAGAGAACGATAGAGGTAGTGGAAGAGTTGACCAAGCTTCCCTTGGGTTCCAACTGGTGGTCTCTGAGCTGGGTTTGAATGAGTACCCCTCATCTGGAGTGGAGTTTACATGGAGGAATGGGAGTGGGCTGGTTTCAAAACTGGATAGGATCTTTGGGAATGCGGACCTATTGGCGAGATTCCAACTCTCGACTGTGACAGGAATGCCTAGACCCTTGTCGGATCATACTCCCTTGTTATGGGATAGCAGGGAGGACTCTATCATAGGTACTTATTTTAAATTCAAAAGGACTTGGCTTAAGGAAGTGGGTTTTAGAGAAATGGTGAGTCGGTGGTGAGAGCAAAAATAGGTGGAGGGGTCAACAACCTATTTACTGGTGAGGAAACTGAAAGAGCTGCGGCTAGTGCTGAAAGAATATAGGCTGACCATTGAGGTGGTGAAAAGTTAGCAAAGGACTGAAGCTCTGGCAGCACTGCAGGACCTAGATGAAAAAGAGGACAGTGGGATCTTGGCTGAAGAGGAGTTGGCGTAGAGGAGGATATGGGAAGGTGTGGTTCAAGCAGAGGACTTGATGAGAGAGGTGGACTGGAGGGAGAAGTCGAGGCAGCTGTGGCTGAAGGAGGGTGACACGAATACGAAATTCTTCCACATGGCAGCCAGCTCGAGGAGAAGGGTGAACCTCATCTCCTCCTTGAAGAAGGATGGTTAGATTCTAACCTCCTCTGAAGACATTCATGGGGAGGTAGTTAGATACTTTAAGGAAACTACCAGGGCAGCAGAGAGGGGAGAATGGAGGATGGCAGCTTCACGTATGCCACGGATAGATGATTCTACAGCAAAAATTTTGACTGCTGGCATTACTGAACAGGAGGTGATTGATGCAATGGCTGGACCGAATGCTGAAGGTTCTCCAGGCCTGGACGGGTTTCAAGTGTTTTCTTACAAAGAGTTTTGGCCGGTTGTCAAAGGGGATGTTATGGAGGTCATCCAAGAGTTTCAACGTGGAAATTCAGGCGTGGAGTGACTGAATAAGTTGTATCTTTTTCTTTTACCAAAGATGTGTGCGGATAAAAAGGTGTCGGACTTTAGACCCGTAGCACTTTTGAATTCGTTCTACCTAATAATTAGCAAAGTGCTTGCAAACCGACTAAGAGGGGTACTAGCTAAGTTGACTAGTCCTATGCAGTTAGCGTTCCTCCCAAATAGGTCGATTCAAGAATCTTTCATTGTGGCGCAAGAGGTGGTGGCTGGATGGCATAGAAGGAAAAGCAAAGCGTATATGTGGAAGGTTGATTTTAGTAGAGCATATGACTTTGTTACTTGGTCCTACTTATGGGAGATCTTCAAGCAACGAGGCTATCCTCCACTTTGGACCCAATGGATGAAAAGATGCATAGTCACTTCATCCTTCTCACCTTTGGTTAACAGGCGACCATGCGGGGTTTGGCTACAGCCACAATGTGGAGTGCGACAAGGGTGTCCTTTAGCGCCTCTTATCTTTAACTTAGCTGTGGACACATTGGCTCAGTATACTTGTATGTTGGCCAGTGAGGGTTTGGTGAGGGGATATTCCATTTCCATCTCTACTGCTTTGGCACCAATTTTGCAATATGCCGATGACACGATTTTTTTTGTTGAAGGAGGAAGGGATGAGGCAGAGACCCTCTCCACTTTGGTGAGCATTTTTGGAGAGATTTTGGGCCTTAGACTTAATGGAGCGAAGTTGTCTTTGGTTTGCTTCGGTATGGTAGGTCAAGAGAGGAATACTATCTCAACCATCCTGCATACTCCGCTGGCTACGTTGCCAATTAGATACTTGGGGATGCTGCTAAGAGAAGGTAAACTAAAGAAGAGTGATTGGGCAATGTTGTTTGAGAAAGTGTCAGCTAAATTAGAGGGTTGGAGCAGCAGATTTTTGTCCAAGGGAGGGAGATTGATTCTCCTCAATTTGGTTATCACATGTATCCCCGTTTTCTTCTTCTCTATGTTCAGATCTCCGAAGGCGGTTTGGAAGAGGTTAGATATCATGAGGAAACGATTCTTTTGGAAAGGTGTGAAGGCAGAAAGAAAAATTCTTGCACTCGATGAAGTAGCAACACCTATGCAGACCTCGCTCCAAGGGTGGGATGGGAATCCGATCTCTCAAGGAATTCAACAATGCCCTTCTGCTGAAATGGGTAGTTAAGTTGGCAAACGCTGAAAGGAAGGTCTGGGCTCAGCTGGTCATGCAGGCACACGGCAGTTCGCAGGTTCAGCAGTGGGTGACCCAGCCTCGTCGTCCTTCCCCATTCTGGTGCTCTGTCTGGAAAGCGATGCAGGCCAACATGTCAAAATTCGACCCAGTTGTGCAAGACGGAAGGCATTTCAAGTTCTGGACAGATCAGTGGTCGAACTTGGGTAAATTGAACAAGGCCTTTCCACGGGCGTATGCTGCAGCTCCAGACGGCAACATCCCCGTTGCTGATTGCTGGGATTTTGCAGCTGGAAGGTGGAATATTGCAAGGGCTGGTTTGCACACGGGTGGACGCATGCAGGCTGAACAAGAGAGGTTGCTGGCAGACTTGCTGGCTTTTCAACCGGTGGACAGGGCAGATGGGTTTAGGTGGAAACATGGGTTGTTCACCCCGGCCAAGGCATACAAAAAGTTGTTGACCTCATTGGCTACTGACCAATCAAGGGAGAGATGGATTGCGTCAAGATTTGGTCATTAAAGATACCCTTAAAAATCAAAGTGCTCCTTTGCCTTTGCCGTCGGGACTGTCTCATCATCGGTGAAATGAGGTCGAAAAGGATGGGGACGCCTCCCCAAAACTACCCCTTGTGTACATTTCCCTCAGATGACAAGATGCACTTTTTTTATTCATGTTTAGTGACATACCGTGTATGGAGGGACATATGTGGAGTTGCTCTATCCACGTAGGACAATTTGTGGCAGTCCATCCTGATGAAGGGAGGGGAGTAGGTGAAGATGGTGAGCGTAATGTGGGGTGTATGGCGAGCTCATAATGAAATTCTGTTTAATGGGGGTGTGTTGAATGTTGGGGGTATTGTAAGGGAGTGTTGGAGATTTGCTAGAGAGTGGTGTGACTTCCTATAACTTCATGCTTTTTTCTCATGAATAAATTGTTTCTGGTCTGCTATCGTCATCGATGGCACTCATTTTTCAAAAAAAAAAAACCCTAAAAATAGATTGGCTTAATTAACCGAGGTTTCGGTTAGGATAAAATTCACCTAAACTTTCTATAAATCACAGACAAATATTCCCTAAGGTTTGGTACTTTGATTTGACCATTAGAACCCATTTTGACCTAAAACAGAGTCTCAGACAGATAGTTGCCCTAATTTAGGTTTTCACGCAAATTACCTAGACAAACTTGGTCAAAACCTAAATCCAACTTCACCATCAGATTTCTTGGAACTAAATTAGGTTTGTACCAAAATTTGGGCTCAATCAGAGATCACCTTGACCTAGTTTACATTTTAGTCCAAACAAACTCTTTTTATCACACAATGGCCCCTAACTTTTGAAATCCTTGCAAATACCCCGCTAACTTCGTTTTCTTCTTCACACGCAGGTCCCTACTGCCATGGCCGTGTGAACCCACCAAGAGCCCATCTTCAATCAGGGTTTTCTCCCTGATTTCACAGAGAAACTCTTCCAAAATTGGAAGGGAGACTCCCGAGGAGATCCCCTTCCATCTAAGCTCTTCCATGATCTTCCTAAATTGTCCAAGAGTTCATGCAACCTCTTAGAAATCCTAAACCTATTTCCTAATTTGTGAAGCTTCCAAGCTTGTTTCCAAGCTTGAAACTTGACCCTTTGACCTATAAAAGGACCTCCAATGCATGCCTTACCTCCTAAGCTTGGTTTGGAGGCCGGTTCCCACTTCTTCCCTTCTCCTCGACCTCCACCAACTCCAGCGAGCACCTCCATCTACCTTCCTCGTCTGCTCTCACAGACTATCACGAGCGAATTCCTTCTTCCCACAATCTTCCGTGTCTCGCAATACCGGCGAGCACCCTTCCAAACCTCATTCTTCCTCGCCGTCCCCCACTGGAGACTTCTCTTCCACGATGTCGGCCAACCAAAACCGGTGTCAATCCTACCCCCTTCGACCATTAGAGTAGGTTAGTTAGGTTTATTTAGTTCCTTAGGTAAGTTTCCACAATTCAAAACCTAAAAAAGACCTCTCGACCTCCATGCATGTCGTCATCTTCCACCGCTCCTGCCACATCTCCGGCAAGGCCTTCCCATCATTCCACCGCACCACACACCTTGCCGAAACCCCCTACACCTCTGCCTAATCCACTTGCAAAGAACCCCCATCTTTATTTCCTATTCCATCCACTCACGCGACCCCCCGAACAAACCCCCCCTTCGCACTCACTTCCCGCCTTCGCCAACCACCTACGTCAACCTCCGTAGCATGCCACCACCAACAACACCTTTGCCGCACCATTGCAATCCTCCTGGGCATTTTAACTGGGGCACTTAGCCCATATTCTTGATTTCAGGTAGGCCACCAGAGCTCCGCCACCACGTCATCGTCTCCGACCTGTTCTTCGCCCCTCAGGTTTTCGCAGCCTCAACGCTCGCGCACAATCTCGCCTTATCACGATTGGACGGCTTATATCGCTTCTCGCCAGTGCTTCCTCGTCTGCCTAACGCTTAATCACGCGTTCAATTGTGCGTGAAGTGGGGTGTCTGATCCCGCGTACGTCCGAGTGGGCGATCAGCGCCGTCCGCAGTCGATTGAGCAGTTGTGATGGCACACCCGCACACGAGAAGGGGATGCCGCTCTACGATTCGAGCCCTCGTCTCCTGCCTACGCAGCACCTTAACCACTGCGCTACACGTGTGGTTAAGGCACGTTGGTGATTTTGTGCACAGCCGATCTCGGCCGTTGGATCTTCATCCAACGGTTGAGATTAGGCGTTGATTATGCTTTCAGATGAAGAGAGGCGCTGGATGAGCGACGATGTGGCACATTCTCGACCGTTGGATGGGCATCCAACGGCAGAGATTTGTCGAGCGGGTGAAGAAGAAGAGCTGTGGCCAGTGCTGGGTGGTTATGATGGCACCACGTGGCGCCATCATGGCCGTCCATTTTCGTTGAATTGTGAATGGTGCTACGGATGTTTGATTGGACCGATTTTCACACCGTTAGGCTGCGATCATCGATCTAAACCCATCGGTGCAGTCGAATTTATCGTCTAAGGTGCGGATTTACACCATCTTGGCCCTTAATCTTTAGGGTTCCTCAATCTCTATCTGGTGCTACTGATGTCCGATCAGGACGATCTTGTAGTCGTTGAACTCCAATCGTTGCTCTGATCAGATCCGTATGGTTGGATCTTCGATCTGAGACCCCGATTAACAAGTTGCTCTATCCTTTGCCATAAAAGAAGATAATTACTATACAATTTATACAACTTGACCTAAATGCATGATTATGCATGTTATGCAATATTTACAATGCATAATGCTAATATGGTACTAAGAACATGCATTAATAGACATTTTAGGTTAATCAGATGTATGCACATCAACGAACCATAAGTAATTACAACAAGGAGGTTGCCCAAGCAATAAAGAAGTTTCAATATGAGTTTATTACCTTTCCAAAGGATTCGGCACCAGTTCCCAACAAGATAAGGAGGAACAAGGACCTATATCCATACTTCAAGGTAAGGTGCTTCACATAAACTTAGGTAAGGTTTTTAATTTTGAATGAACTTCATTTCTCGTCGCCAATCTTTGCAAGTGATTGGGGCTATAGATGGAACACACATTAAGTTGTGAATAAACCCTACCGAAGCCAAAAGGTATCGAAACTGACACGGTTGGTGTTCACTAAACGTAATGTGTGTTGCATCGATGGATCTGTCAATTCAATATGTTTCTAGTGGCTAGGAAGGATCCACCGCAGATATGACGATACTTTGATGGGCAGTGCAAGATGACAACAATCCAATACCTTCAGGTTGAGTTTATCTTGTGGATTGTGGGTATGCTAATACCTTCAATTTCTCACCCCTTACCGAAATGTAAGTTATCATATAACGGAGTACAACTCCAGGGTAACACACAACAAGTATTACAATAAGGAGCTTTTCAACCACCATCACGCAAAAATTTGGAATTGAGTTGAAAGGTGTTTTGGTGTTTTAAAGAAGAGATTCCTTTGCTTGAACTATTTATTCGTCTACTCCATTGAAGTCCATCGAGATGTAGTTGTTGCTTGCTAGATGATTCACAACTTCTTAGTAAGAGACGGGGGACAGGATGAATTTTACAACAAAAACTACGTAGCTTCCTAAGGTCACCACTCTGGAAAGCAACGACCACCTCCCAGGACTGATAACTTGGGTGACACAACGCCAAAGTCATCTATGACATTGAGTCAGGCAGATATTCGGAGGGGCGACCAAATTAAGGAGTCCATAGCTGATGTAATGTGGGGGGACCTCCAAATGAGAAATACACGAGGATAATGTAATGTGGGGTTTCTCGCATTTTTCCAGTCCTTGTATCATGTTGTAGTGCTTTAATTGCTAATGTAATAAGTTTTCTGTTGTATGCAAAGCTAGATACATATTTGAACTTGCGTGCAATTTGTAAACTTCCGATATTAGATGTGTGAAGACACAATTTCAGGGATGGAGACTACTCCTTACTACACTGGAGGATACTAGTATCATGGACATCAATGCCTATGTTATGAACCATGCAAGCTAATTTTAGAATTGGAAAACATTCGAAGTACAGATTCCCTTGATCGTTTGTTTTATATGTGTCCTCGGGGGGACAGAGTAAGTGAATTGAATAATCCCTTCATTATAATACGAGTTGAATTAAGCTTGTGGATCTTTATTTATTTCTATCCAGGGTTGCAACTACAGACAACCTGCAGGAGCGAACTTTCCCAATTTCCATACATTGAAGGTCGAGCATAACTTCATGGCTCGCTTGTATGCGAAGCTGGAGGCAAGAACTAACTTTAGGCAGCATGTGGAACTGCAGAGTGCATACGTGGAGGTGCAACATTTGAAGTTTGAGTTGCAGGAATTGGGAGAGAAGACAGACACCGAAGTCAATGATCTCATGTCTTCCATAGAATGCATTAACTACGATTAGTGAATGTGTCCTCCTATTCCATAATGTAGTATTGTATTAAAGTTATTAAGCATTTCGGATGTCTTGGTTTTCTTCATGACCAGCATCTTCTTAAGGAGTTGTTCTCATGATCTATTAAGGAAAATATCTCTCTGTAATTCTGTTTCATTCCTTATTTTCAAATTAGTTATCTTAACCTCTTAGCTCACTGGAATGTCTACGTCACGAGGATTAAGAACACTTGAAAGGAGATGCAATTGTGGACACTTGGTGGAACTTGTCTTTGAGGAAGAAACTAGTATACGTAATATCTTAGACGGGTTGAATTACAAGTATCCTTACGAGAATAGCGTAATATTCATCTTCCAAATTACTGTCATTCGATTGAAGTTCTTAGTGAAATCCTACATTGACTTTTTCGTTTTAGGGATGCATAGTTTGAAAATCCCCTCTCAAGTTCCAGCCAATGTTGAAATCCCAAAAGGTGGAGTTAATGTTCATGACTTGCATGTATTATGAAGTTTGCTGCGAGCAGCGAGAGGAGAAAAGGAAGAGGCTTGAATTGGAGCAACAATTACATATGTTAAGAAAAAAATTAGAAAGCATTAATTATGAAGGTTAATTGTACCCTCAAATAATTATTTATTAGTTCCTTATAAATTAGTAGATGCAAATCTCAGAATACCCGATAATGTCACGTACGGTATGATGAAGAGGTTTCTATAAAAGACTCAATCACTGTTGGGAGGATGATTTTTTTTAGAAATATTTTCTTCATGAGTAATTCTCAACTATTATATAAGTTGAATGCTGATGTACGGAATTTCGTATGTAAAAAAAATTTGGTTTGAAAATCCATCGTTGCAATCACGTAAAAATCCGCTATCAAATAAAATTTACTGAAACTCTGGTGTGCCTCAGGTCGAATACGGGGAGGCGAACGTTTGATCAAAAACCACGTTAGGAATTATTGTCACGAAGTAGATTAGCTGGTCGAATTAGATCTATGCTAGTTATTCTACTTAAAGAATAAACAATAGAAGAAAGAGAAAGAATAATACAAAGAAAGAGAAAATAGGGAGAATGAACAAGTATTTCATAATTATAGCATTATGTCCATTACATCAACTTGCTACACTAGAAAGCTAGAAATCTACACTAGAAAGCGATAAAAAGAGAATGGGGTGAGAAGTTATCCTCCTCGACAGCTCCTTGGAGGATGAGCTATGTTGATGGAGCACTCGGATGATAAGGATGAGATGCTAGATGAAGGAGAACAAAGCAGGGTGACGTCGCAGTATGATCCACTTCTTGAATGGTGGTGAGAAAACAACCACGGGATGCTCCACGAAGGGGTGAGAAGATGTAAAATTATTTTACTCTACCTCTAATGGAGCATCCCGTGTATGGGACCACCTCGTAGATCTTTGGAGGGGGTGAGAGAAGAAGAGAAAGGATGGATAAAAAGTGGAGGGCATAGGGGCTTTATATAGGTGAGTTTTGAGGGCAAAAATGTCACTTAACATCTTTAAATCTTTAATACAGGTCTTCAGTGACGAATACGTACGTCACTGTAGACACACGTCACTGTAGCTGTGCATGCAACGTCAACTGCATGATGGAGATCCAAGCACTCAGAGCGTGCCACATCCCCGCCTCCTCTTCAGCAGTTCACAAGCACGTGCACTGAGTTATCTCAGCCATCCGATCACATGATCGGATAGCTTAAGCGCCGCGACTGCTTCCTTTTCGCATGTTATGAGGTGACACAGCCACCCTTCGAGCTATTATATCAAGATTGAATGCTCCAGATCACTCACGAGCACGCACACTGCAGAGCGCGTCTAATTGTGCGTGAGATCTAAAGCCCAATCGCGCGTCCATCTGATCGGTCAATCTGAGCCTTTGGTGCTTGATCAAATGGCCAAATTGTGCTCTTCGCGTGCGATCAAGAGGTGCGGAGCGAAGGCTCGATCGAGCGACCTCCAGTGGTGAAGCGCCTTACCCACTACACTAAGGCCCGCTTTTGGTCGCGTTTGCATTTTAAGGGGTGAGAACTCACAACTGTTGGATGGCGATCCAACGGTCGAGAGTGCTCGAACCCTTTCCTTCAGTGGAAATGATGCGTGGCCTGAGAGTGAATCTTAGTCATTAGATCAATGATCCAATGACTAAGATGCATTGATCATTAACTAAAGAAGTGTTGTAGGGAGCTTAGGCCATTTTGGGTGGTTGGGATGGCACCACGTGGCGCCATTCTAGCCGTCCATATTCCAATGTTGGTAGATTGTGCCACAGGTGTCGGATTGGATCGATTTTCATGCCATTAGGTTGAGATCGTCGATCCGAACCTATCTGTGCGGTTGGATTTGTCATCTAAGGTATGAATTTACACTACCTTGTCCCTTGACCTTTGATCTTCCTTGGACTGCATCTAATGCTACGGAGGTTCGATCAGGGCAATTTTGGACGTGCTGGACTCTAATCGTCGCCCTAATCATATCCGTACGATTGGATCTTCAATCTGAGACCCCGAAATGGCATCACCCTGTCCCCTGGCCGCAAAAGGGCAAATTAACATATATTTTGTACAAACTAATCTAAATGCAGAATGATACATGCTATGCAGTATTTATAATGTTGAATGCAATTATACGCCTAAGAACACGCATAAATAGACAATTTATGGGACATAGATGTGTCTACATCAAATGCCATTTTTGAAACTTTTTACCGTAGGAATGGAATCTTTCAAGGGTTGGACATTCGAAAGGATACATGCCCCGTCACAGCATTTCAAAATTTGAAAGAGAATGGAGACTATGTTAATGGTACTTTCACAACAAGTGCCTAACACCTTTTGAGGGATCACATGGAATATCATTTCAATGAGGAAATCTCACTCACTAAAATTATGAACCGCTGGAAGTTCCTGAAGAAGAGCTATCAGTTGGTGTTGGAATTGTTAATTGATGAGATATGGACATGGGATATCAAAGAACATGTCTTTGTCCTAAATATTCCAACCCAATGGGAAAATGTAAGATTCCTTCCGTTAAGCATTATTCTCTTTATTTATCTTCTTTCAAAGATAGGTTTTTATTTTTTTTCACTTTGTAAGTTAATGTAAAGTACAGAAAGTTACGAGGTCTTTAATTGCCATTCCTGGAAATTATGGATGAGCTCGTCGCTTAGTTTCGATGTTCATTCGATCATTGGTGGGATCTATTCATCTGTCTACGGTTCGATGACAGAAATTTATCTTCATTTAGTAGTTATTATGTAATAAGCGTTGTGACCGATAAGTTCTTATCACCAACTTTGGATATTATTTTCTTTTTTGTTTATTTTGCTTATTGAATGGTTCTGAATGTTATGTGCTTTCTTTGGATATTGTTTTCTTTCAAAATCTCGTAAGTTATGTGGTTTTCTTTATATATATATTTATTTATGTTCTCGTATAGGTTAATAATATATTATCTCCCAAAGATTTCTAATACGCCTGCAGGATGCAATGAAAAAAACTTTACGAGGGTTATATAGGCAATGATGAAAGCTTCCGATGCTTGAGGGCAAACCTATTAACTAATTGGATAGTGTTGGTTTGGTTGGCTAGTGAAAATTAAACCAGACAACCCTAGTGAATATGTTTACATACGTAGGACAGCTGCAGTACAGCAACCCTATGCAACACAGAAGGTGATAGTTACTTGTGTTTACATGGCATAGATGGCTGCAATGCAGCAACTCCATGCAACACAAAATTCGAGGGCTAAATTTTTTAGACCATCAATAGTTGATAGAATTTGTCTGATACCAGCATTAAAAATTTCTACAATGAAGCAATCTGAGCCTACTGCAAATTTAACAATCTATTTTTATTACCTCTCCAGATGTGCCATTACAGGTTAGTAATTTTACACCTACAATTTCTCTTACTTATATATCAATGAATGAAGGCCTCTGTTGATTTACACATAATGCATTTAACTTATTTGTACAGGTTTGATTTTCTTATTAATTACAAGCAACCATCACTTCTTCAAGACGATACAATAACTTCTCATGGCTTCCCAGATAAGTTAACAAAAATATCCACTACAATTACTCAGCCTTCCATTTATTAAGGATTTTAAGAGGAAGTCTTATAATATATTTCTTCTTGTTTAAGGTTGTGGATCATATCACTTACCTGATTGAAAGAATTTGCCATATCTGCTATGCCAAAGATGAAGACCTTAGATGTAAATCAGAGCTGCTCATAACTTAAATTGTTGAAGGGAAATCCAAACCAATTTTTGTAAAGGAATAATATCTTTTTCTTATTTATGTTATTTTTATTTCTCAATGTAATATATCATGCAGCAATGTCACTTGTAACAAACTTAATGATTCACATGAAAATAAAATGAAAAATTTTTCTAATACAAGTTCATTCTCTTTTCTATTTGACATTATTAAATTATTATTATTTAAACAAAAAAAACCCCAACTAACTTACCTACCATCCCAAGGACAAACATGTCTTTTGCCACTTTAACCCCCATTTTAACCTACATTCCCAAGTAAACATCCTCCTGTCACATCACAAGATAACCCCCATTCCTAACCCCCATTCAGTAAACACAAACAGGGGTTAACCCCTGTTTGCAAGTAAACACAAACAGGGGTTAACCTCTGTTGCAACTTTGCTAACCCAGGTTAGCTAACCCGTGTCGTAAACTAACCCTAAGGGTGCATAAGGTTTGGATTGAAATTTTTGCCATCCAATCTAATCTAATCCATTTCGAGGTCCAATCCATAAAATTTTGGTTCAGATATAATTAGAATGGATTTTTTTTTTTAATTATACATGATTTTGTAGTTTTTACATGATTTCCTATTAACTAATGCAAACTTTTAAATTTAGAGTTTATCTTTTTCCAATTAGGCTATTAACATAGTGACATTAACTTGTAAAAAAACTTCTAAAAATTATACTAAAGAAACACAAAATTATTTACTTCATTTCTCTTATAATAAAATAAAGAAACTAACATTAAAGGTAATAAAGAAGTAATAAACATACTTGTAAAGGACTTTTGTATTACATGTCCTTCAATATTAAGGATCTATTTCTTCTTATATGTAATACATATGTCTATGTGTGTGTAAATGTTATTCTTTTATGAATTACATATTAGATTAAATCGGATTACATATATCATAAATCTTATGGATTACGAATTGGGAAAGGCTTCAACCCAAATCCAATCAAATCAAAGCCAAATTCTGATACAATCTAATCCATAATGGTAAAAAACCCAATCCAATCTAGTCTAATTAGATTGGAATGAATTGGATTACGAATTAGTCCAATCCGTGTACACCCTTACTAGAAACATAATGAATGGAAAGCTTAAATAATTAAGAGAGGCACTTGAACCAAAAGTTTTCTCAAAGTAAAATGAGGACTTAATCTATTAATGTGAAAATTGGGACATTTCATTCTAGAGAAGAAGATTTTTTCACCAAGATTAAGGAATTGATGAGGGTTTCGCATGTAAAATTCAAAGAAAATTTAGTTTCTCATATGGTGTGTGTTGATGCTCAAGTCGTAAAATAGCACATTGAAACTAAAACTGACTTAATTGTTTTGCAATTAGGGTGAGCTCGGTCAAATCCACAAGGAGGTTATATTGTTATGTTCTCTGATCAATTAGACAAGCATAAGTATTTTTTTCTATTTTTGAAAATGTTTTTTAATTTTTTTTGGATTTTTATTTGGCAAGTAAGGTAGAAGGACTATTCTAACCCTACTTGATTCACACGCAACTAACCTACACCTAAAGAACCCATAAAATACAGAAAATTTATCTCTGAAACTAAACTCAATAAGGAAACTGGTGCCATAGATTTCACACAGTTTAGAGTCGTAATTAATTCACTAAAAATTCAGCAAGAGAGAAAAGTTAGGTTCGGTCTAGAGTCCAACCCCAAAGCAGTGTGCAAATTTTATTTTTTTTCCTAGAAAAGTTTAGGCTTTGAAATTTGGTACCATGCTTTCCTACTTTAGAAACTACATATAAACAAAATCTTAGAATTTTTGAACGACTAGAAAGAACTACATGAATTTCGAAAACTAAACTAAGAAACTAACCTAAAAGCAGATAAAGCGGGATGCAAAAGGTGTTTTCATAGGGTTTTCTCAATGTAATGAATACGTGCAGCATTTCAGGAAATAGAAGCAATATTAAAAAGATAACTTGATGGGATAAATATGGGTGGCCGCTTCCCCTAGGCTTATCCTATCAGACACGTATTTTTTAAGGGTATAATCTAGCATAAACTCAAAGGTCCTAAGCTTGGACTATCCTATATAAACACGTACGCGCATCAAACAACTCGATTTACTGATGAACCATAACAAGTGTATCTAGCCTATCACAATTGAAGCACAGGTCGATCCTACACCCTCACCCCACATGCAAAGTGTTTGGCCACACATAGATATAGAAATGAAGCACAAAAACTCAATGGAAACAAAAATAATCATTCTATTGCAACTATTTAAGAGTTCAATAGTAAAGATGAAACAATATGGAATAGAAAAAATTTCAAGATCCCTCGAGATGCAAAGCATGGCGTGTCTCCTCGCTGAAGGTGGTGGTGAGACACAACGAAAATCTCGACGTGAAGCATACACCTCCAATCCTTCTCCAAGCAAGTCCTCCGATAAATGCTCCTCCAATTGGTGTGAAAATCAAGTTGATGGAGATGTTGGAGTGTGGAGGAGATTGATGATGATGATGGCGAAGTAGGAAGGGAGGGGATGACCTTCAGGTGGTTGTCTTTGAAAGTACACTAAAGGGGGGTGAATAGTGTAATTAATTGCAAATTACAGTGGGAGTAAATGAAAATTTGCAAGAATAATCATACAATGGAAATAAGAATTTTTAGGTGAAAACCCCAATTGGGTAAAAACCACTAACTAAGTCAACCCGACTTATGATTGACTCAAATCTTTTCGCAACCATTGCAAACCATTCGTCATGAATGGGTTCATCGACTTCTTTGAGTTGAAGAGGATTTGAAACTTGTCATTTTCTTTGAAACATATGAATATAGCTAGATTTTTAAAATTGATTTGTTTTAGGAATTTTAAAACAAACATCTCCCACTGTGTCTAATTTGAATTTTGTTCCCTCTACAACTTTCAAATTAAGAGACACGTTGATCATAATGTCTCAAGTGGGATCGAACTCTCCTCTCTATTCAGATGGTGCATTTACTTTAGCAGTTTACACAATCTCAACAAGAGAAGTAAGAATAGTTTTCACCTCACAAGTTTAACTTGTGCATTCATGTTTTGGCCTTTTGGCGTCACCACACCATGTGCATCAAACCATCACTAAGTTATTTTGCACATGAACTCTCGAATGCACCTAATGTTTGGGCTAGGAACTACAGACAGGCTGGTTCACACACAACCCATCCCTAGGAAACAAAGAGTTCGCTCCACGTGCATGTCATTGCCAATGTTGTCCCTAGGGGGATCTTACCCATTAACACAACCCTGTGATTACATCTTCCTAGCCTTTGTGGGGCCAATAGTTCATCATGATGATCCACTTGATGCTTATGGGATCCAGTCTTACTAGTTTGACTAGTTCATTTTGATAAAATTCAATTTAATCCTATTAAATTACTAATCTTGACCTAGTCTAAAATTAGAATCGCATTCTAATATCTCCTATGTATTGTGTTTGAGATTGCATCCTAATGCATCTAATCACATACATACATTATTCCACAAAATTTTACATCACATGTGAAAATAATTCCTAATTATAGGGATTACATTAAAAATACTCAACCTGCTTAACAACACTCCATTGCGTGCCATAATGACCATATCATTTATTCACAATATAAAACCATCAAAACATTGAGAGAAAATGACACATAAATACTTATCACATCACATGTCAATAGGATGCAAGTGTTTATTTCTGCTATGATTACTAATTAATCATATTATGGCAAGCGTAGTCATTTATTACTAGTAAACCCTGACTTGAGATCTAATTTGGAGTGAATGAGGGCATCCTATTATTTTGAGTATTTGAATTCCAGAAAAATAATCCTATTATAAATCTAAAATTTATTTTCCAAAATAATTTTCAGTTTGTTTGAGATTTTGGAACCTTTGTGTACCTAAATCTACAAGGATTACATCCACATAATCTATTCATAAGCATAAAAACCAAAATAAAAAAATAATGAAAAATTATTGAAAAATAAATGGATATTCCCTAATGCTTGTATCAGATTTCTCATTAAAGGTTGGATCAAATTAGATTCAATTTTGGGTCAAAATGCACTAAATGTCAAGTTTCCAATACTACCCGATGGACTAATGACTCTTGTTGGTCGACTAGCTACAACAACCAAGGTTACTGAAGTCATATTTCAGTAATCTAACGTCTAGCTCTCTTGTCAGTAATCAGACAATTGAGTCAGATGTCCAAAAATAAAATCGTTGCGTTAGAAAACAATAGGAATAATTTTCTTTTGTAGTTAGATGTCTACTTCTCTAATTGGACATCTAGTTTATGCAGTATCGAACGTTTGATACTCTTATTAGATGTATGGTTTCTTGATATGTGACCCGTGCACTTGGCATCCAATATTAAGTGTTCTGGGTTCACAAGTCAGGCATCTTGCAAATTCAGACGTCTGGTTTGACTATCCCAATGCGATTAAACCTTAACTTCACGACTCCACAAAAATTAGACTGACCTAAGCTCTGATACCACTATAGGGAAACATGATCTCAAACCTGCTCGACAATCGACGGGCATGGGCACTCGAACGATTCAATCCCCGTTTCTTGTGGCATAACAAAAGCATGAAAACATAGGCTTTAAAATTTTCATCAAATATGAAACTTGGGTTGATGCCTATAAAACACAAATACAAAAATCAATAAAATAAAGTAAAGCCCATGTAACTAGAACAACATAAAGAGATATAGTATCTCCCCATTTGGAGATCCCTACAAATAAGAATTTTCTACCTGTGGGTGGCGTAGAATAGCATCCCACGTGTTGTGCCTCAAATAAGCCTCGCTTAAGGGACTCCCTTCATCTCAGTAAATAGATGAGGCCCTTCACACTGAGGACGATTGATTTCATTGTGTGCAACGTGAATAATTCACATCCCGCGAACTCTTCGCTAGTGGGGAGGAAACCTGCCCCTCTAATCCACTACGAACTTGTCCTAGGGGATCAAATCCTCTTAGTCAAGAACAAGCAAGTCAACCTACCTCCTCTCCTAGTCAACGTCCAACTATTAGGAATGAGGATCAGGAAGGCATCTCTCCCTTCAGGAAGAAAAAGCCACGATCCATGCTCTAATAGGACATCCAGGAAAGGCCTTGGATGAGTTGCTACTATGTATAGGGAGAGGAGGGGGGCAGCTGGTGAGGAAGCAAGCTAATTCCTTGCTTCTTCTTAAGAACAAGGAGGTTAGATGATGCGTCCAAAGGCCTTTTTGCTTCTTCTCGTTCACAAGAACCGGAAGAAAAAATGAAGAACAAGAGAACTCAAGCAACATTATTGTTGAGTGCGAGAATCGTTGTTTTAGGAATATAGAGTCATAGTATAGGACGAAAATCGCTACAGCATTTAAAATTTATAAGAGCTCGAAAATAAAATTGAGTCCGAGGTCATTTACAAGGAGCAAATTAGAATTCATTCTCTAATCACAATTAATAATAATGTGCACAATAATAAGAATATGCAATGAATATCAGTAATCAAAATGTATTCAATAACTGGCCCAATTGTATCTCATAAAACATTGGGATAAAAAGAATATCAAGAGCCATAAAAATGGCGATTTAAATCTCCACATTAATTACAAATATCACAATATTCAATTTCCCAAATTTTCCCATAGTGGTCTTGAACCACTTATGCAAACATCCATGACTGATAAGCATCTCAAATAACTCAACAGTATCAGAATTCAAGCCAAATCAGATGTCGGGCATAATCCCCAGACACCTTAAGTATCAAGCCACAACAGGCACATAGGTGCCCAGCACAGAGCAGAAGCCTCTCAGAGATGCTAAGCATAGAACACATAGGCGCGCATCCTAAGGAGCATAGTGCAAAACCTAACCCTATCCTCCTTAGAATCTCCTAATCAAGTCGCTAACCAGGTAATAGGATCCGGGTTGAGTCCAGACCCCCCAGCATGTGAGGCAGGTGAGGAGTGCGTGAGAGTAAGGAGGGACCTCACCCCTCAATGTCGAGAGGCAACGAGCCCACTTCACAAAATTGCTTTATATGTTGTTGTGCGATCGTGGATAACCCATGTGAGACTAATGCGCGCTGTCTTCTTTGTGAGGCAACTGCAATAGATTGTTGCATGCGGATTGAGGAGATTTAAGATGCGTTCATTGTAGTACACTCCTAAATCGCACAACAAACACTTAAATTTATAAACTCATAATCTAATTGGAATCCGAGGTCATTCGCAGAGAGCGAATATGAAATTCACTCATTAATATTCATTCAGAATAAATGATCACAGTAAATTAGGTATCATATAGAAGATATTCAATGAATAAACTGGTCAGATTAGCATTCAAACGTAGATCAAAGTATCTCATGAAATAGTAGGGACAAAAAGAATGGAAGAAATCTAAAAGTGGTGATTTAGATCACCATTTTTATTCTTCTAATTAAGCATACACCCAAGTATTCAAATTATCCAACAATATCCTCAATCAATTAATCACCATCAACTTAGGTACTTAAATAATGTCACAATAACCAGAATCAAAGGCTCAATCAGATGTCGCCTATCAAAGCCAAACAACTTAACCTTCACATAGCACAACCCCACAGAAGGCACAAGGGCAACGGCCTCTCAAGGCCTTTTCTTAAGCACAGCCTTCTCCTTCCTCAAGCCTTTAAGCACACCACAAGGCAACTCAGAGGCTAAGTGTTAGCCTCCTCCTTCAGCATGTGCCCAATGCTGATCTCTCCTCTTTCTTCTCTCTCAGACCAGGGGGTAATCAAACATATAGGTAGGTTAGGCAAGTAATTGGATCCTGAACAGTGGCCAGACCCACGGGCGTGATCGCGGGTGAGGTGTGTGTGGCATCTGAGTGGGACCCAACCCCTGGTGTTCATGGGCAAATAGCTGCAACCACAAATTCCACTTATACCTAGTCGCGAACACCTCAGCCCACGATGTGGGATTAAAGTGAGGTGCTCCTCCTTCGTGCGATGCAGCTGAGGTTATTCTCTTGATTGCAGCTGCTACTGATCCTCCCTCACTCAATTGAGGGTCAGGTCTTCATCGTGGTGCCAATCCACGTTGATTGATGGTGGGGGCAAAGCCTACAAGTGACGAACGGCGACTGATTGTGTTGGGGAAGACGACCGGCAACTTTGATGGTGACCTGCAAGATAATACGACCTAGGGCCCAATTAAATGGCTGGAAACCTTTGTCGTGGTGTGGCAAAGGCAATGGTGGATGTGATTTGCTGTGAGATGCAGTGGAGTGGCCGAAGCGTGAAGGTGAGCGGAGCTCCGACGAACGGAGTCGAGGAAGGAGGTAGCGGTGTTGAAGTGCTAAATTAGGTTGGGCAAAAGTATAGTGGAGGTGTGCATGAACTCTTGCCCAACCTAATTTGGGTGGAACGGGGTAGGGGAGTTCCGGCGATGAAGGCAGTCGTGGAGGTGGTTGCCAGAGTCGGAGAAGGAGAAGAAGGAATTAGGACCTAAGGTTTAGCCTAAACCTAATTGGAGGGTAGAGAGAGAGAGAGAAGCCCTAAGGTAATTGGATGAATGGAGGTTCAGGGAAACTTGCCGAAGGTACGCCGGAGCTGTGGATGAAGGAGGTGAAGATGGAGCCGACGAGGAGGTAATTGGGCCACCTTCTTTGTCTAAAAGCACGGTGAGGAGTAGAGAGAAAGCCCTCTCCCTATGATATGTGGAAGCAGCCAACGAAGAGGATTGGTGAATTTCCAGGCCTTCATTAATGGCGGCCGAAGACGAAGGAGAAGAGATGGGTAGTGCACCAAAAACTAGACAAGGGAAGATTGAACAAGTGTGGCCACTTTTATAGGCGAGGTTTCTCTCCCTTAAAATGCCCAATAGGAAGGTGTCCTGAACCGCCTGTAGAGCTTGGTTTCCTCGAGCTCGCCAATGCAATTTCCGGCCATGATTGGCCACAAAGAAGATCTTGGTCGACACGGAATGATCTGAGGATCAATTTCTCCAAGTTTGGCAATTTTTGGTTTAGATTTCATCAACAAACTTGCAGGATTAAATGAAGTAATTTGGGTTTAGGAGCTGTGAGTTTCCTTCTCTGCTTCGCGAGGAAGACGATGGCAGTTGGACCTGTTTGCAAGAGAGGTGAGAAGCTAGCGGCTTCTTTGAAAAGAAAAGATGAAAGCTAAGGGGTTAAATGTAAGGAACAAAGGACTTAGGACTGAAATGCAAACTAGGTCAGGATGGACTCTAATTGGGCCAAAATTTTGGTACAAACCTAGTTTGAACCCAAGGAATCTAGTGGTGAAGTTAAATTTTAGTTTTGACCAAGTTTGACTGGGTAATTTGCGTAGAAACCTAAATTAGGATAAAAATTCATTTGAGATTGTTCAAGGTCAAAATAGGTTCAGATGGTCAAATTAAGGATACCAAACCTCAAGGAATATTTTTATATGAATTTTAGGAGGTTTAGATGAATTTTATCCTGACCAAAACCTCTATAATTTAAGTAGGTTTGAAATTAGGGTTTTGGGTGCTGAATTAATTCTTAAAATACGTGAAACCTTGTTTCTATCTGTGTGGACCCTCTTATTAGAATTTAATGCTCATTAGACCTTAGATTAATCCCTGGCAAATCCCGTGGTTACTCTACTTTCCGGATATGATGTTAAAACTGTTGAATTAACCCTGATTTAATGTTCTTCTCTCAAAATGGATCTGAGTGGAATTATGACTCTCAGGCGACTATGTAGGAGCATTTTTCATTTGATTTTGACTAATTAAAGCTAGTTATGGCTCATGATGGTGTTATCATCATAAATTGCTTCGTGAAATTGGAGTGAAGCCTTACGATTGCTACTCGATTGGGGATGTAGATAGCTTCGTGAAGTGAGGTTGCGTTGAGTGGACATTGTATCGGGATGGATGGCAGTCGAAGAGAGGCGGACGACTTCGACGAAGACGACAGCGACGACAGAGATCCAATTAAGATACCTGAAACACGAATACGGGTTATAAGCCCAAGTTAAAACGTTCAATACGATTGTCAAAGCATAGAGAATGTAGTGGTGGTCATGGATTGGTGCGAGGGTGCATGTAGATGAGTGGTGAAGTCAGAGAAGGTGACCGGAGGAGGAAGTGTTCAAGGGAGTCGTAGAGTGAGTGAAAGTGAAAATAGGTAGAGGGCTTTTGTGTGGGGAGGTAAGGAGGAGCTCGTGGACTCGGTGGTTTGTGGTTTCGTGTAGTGTAGCGGCATGGTGGCTTCGCTAGAGACGTCGCTGGAGACAGAGAAAGCGAAGGGGGAGAGATTGGATAAATGGTCAAATCGAGGTGTTAACAGGCTAAAGCTATCCTAAGGAGATAGAGGGAGAGAAAATACAGACTCTAACGAATGAAAGGGGAGGAATGGCACCGACTGTGATTGACCAGCGCCAGAGACGATGGATGCTTCGAAGATGAGAACGACAAGGAGGAAGGGTCGAGGGCGCCCCTGATTTGGCTATCGAGAAGCAGACAAAGGCGAGGAAGAGGAAAACACTCTCAATTTGATGGTTGAGAAGCTGAAGGATGACGGAGGAGGGTGTTGTCAAAGCTTGGTCAGAGAAGGCCGAGGAAGGAGGAGAAGAGGTCTTTTGGCCTCAAACCTAGCTACTCTTGATGCTGGAAGCACGGGGAGCTTTTATAGAGGAGTTCCAGACCCGTAATTACAAGGAATCAATGTGAATTCATCAAACTAAGGCAGGAAATCTCACTAAAATCGCAAGTTCGCCCAAGCTTCTAGAGTTAGTTTCGAGTCTTAGATCAAGTCCAACGGATTGGGCAACCTTTCTAGATCAATGCCTCCAAATTTGGAGGGGTTTGGCTAAGGAATCAAGGAAGAATCCTTGATTGAAGGTTGGCGGGTTTAGGTTCACACCATTGATGGTGGAAGAGACCTGTTTGAATAAAATAACGAGAAGTTAGGGACCTGAATGTAATAAATTTGAAAGTTAGGGGCTTGGATGTGAAGAATAGAGATTATAGGGACTAAATTGCAAACTAGGTAAAGATGGACTCTGATTCGGCCCAAATTTTGGTGTTAACCCAATTTGGACCTAAGGAATCTAATGGTGAAGTTGGAATTGAGTTTTAACCACGTTTAACTAGGCAATTTGTATAGAAGCTCAAATTAGGGTAGAATTCCATCTGAAACTGTGTTATAAGTCAAAATGGATTCAAATGGTCAAACCAAAGGTACTAAACCTTTTAGAATATTTTTTTGTAAATTTTAGGAGCTTTAAATGAATTTTATCCTGACCAAAACGTCTTCAATTCAAGTGGGTATGAAATTAGGGTTTTGTGTATTATTTTGGTTCTCGAAATACGTGAAACCCTGTTTCTATTAATGTGGACCCACTCTTTGGAATTTTATGCTCAATTGACCCATAATTAATCTCTGGGTGATCCTGTGGTTACTATGTATTCATTATGTGATGTTAAAACTACATATTTAACCCTATTTTAATGTTCTCACCTCAAAATGGATCTAAGTGGAATTACGGTCCTCAGGCGATTATTTAGGAGCATTTGTCTCTTAATTCTAAGTAATTTAAGCTAGTTATAACAAATGATGGTGTTACCATCACTTATGGCCAGTTGCCCTTCTTCTTATGTATGTTAACTCTTGCTTGGAGATCAATGCACTCAATAAAATAATTTGATTGGTTTGATTAGACTCAAAACCTAGGGTTTCCCTTTTGGCTTGGGAGATATTTGTAGGATTCCCAATCAAATCCTAATATGGCGTGAGCCCTTAGATTTCCATCCAAAGATTGGGATCTAATCCCACATGATTTTGCATGATTGCTCCACAATAATTTATGGCATGTTTAGATCAAATATCTAAACATTAATTAATTGCAATCTAACCCTTGGATTTTGTACCTATTCAAATTAGGTGTAAGTAATCATCAAATCGAATGAGATTTAACTCCTTAAATCATATCAATCAATCCTACAAGTAGGAACAAACCAAAATGTAGAAACAAATCAAAATGATTATTGGTTTCATCATGCCAATAATCAAGGGTTTAGGATCAGAGGAATTCCTTAGGTATTTCAAATACCCATGAATCCTTCACACTAAGAGAAATATGTAACCCTTGGGATTGAGTTTCAAATTCATTATCCATTACATCATAAGATATATACTTTTTACATTCTCTTTATACAATTAGGACAAGAACGAAGACCAAGTCCTTTCCTAAAGTACTGTCTTCTACTCTTCATGCAAGGGTCTGCTTAGGACCCATGCAACCATGCTTGGAATTTCATATTTCCCATACTCAGAGCGAGCTCGATCCACCCGATCTACGGTGTACACCTACAATAACATATCTGTGTTATCCCTTTAAGATGTCACATGTCTCCTATGCCCTCATATGCACACTGACTTTCCAATCTCAACACCAAGGTGGGTGTGTCCTCTATCGATCCACCAAATGTGCATACTTCGACATAGAGACACATATCTCTCTTAAGTTAAAGGATGCGTCTTCTCTATGATAGCCTTGAATCTTTATTCTCATGCAGAGGATGTGTGTCAAGGGCATTAGTCAAGAAACTTTATCTAGAGAAGATTGCCACTCTTTTCAAACTACAGATAATAGTTGGATATCATAATGGTTCCTGATGACGTATTAAAATCCTCAATCGAAACTATTTGGATCCTTTGATACTGTTTGACACAAAATTGCGAACATAGAGTTTTACGTTATCGTTGTAGTTGCAAAACACGTCGAATCAAATAAATTTATAAATCAGAATTTGGTAAGTCTTGAGTCGTTCGTAAGAAGACAAATTAGGATTGTTAAAACCTTTTGCACCAATTATTCTATTCTAATGAAAGCACATAAAGGGAGACAAGATATTCATTGAATAATGAACTTTGTTGCTAATCTTAAATAGTTTTACACATGAATTCTAGAAGAAAGCTTACAAATAGCATAAAAATAAAGTAATGAAATAGAGAGAGAAAGAGATAGAGATTGTGGAGCCGCTTGAGGGATGCTTGTATGAAACTTAGCAGAGCTTCAGATCCAGGGCACCAAGAAGAAGACTAGAGAGAGAGCTTGGACAGAGAGGGCATGGACTATGTGGTGGCTATTTTTTTTCTATCTCTAGGTATCTAAGTTTTCTTCCAAAGGGTAGAAGCTAGGTCCTTTTATAGAAAAGTAGGTGGCTTCCTATTTGTTGATCTCGAGTGCCTAAGATCACTAATTTGGATGGTGTAGATTTAATCAAAAGTGATGCCTAGGATTGGTTGAATATGGACCTTAGGATCTAAGTTGTAGGGCTAGGATACGATAAGGATTTTCTAAAAATAGGAAACTTAGGTGGGTGGCTACCAAGGGATAAAATCTTGCCAAGAGATAAGATCTTATCTCTTGGCCAACCACTAAGAGATAAAATCTTCTTAAGTTGGCACTAACTTAAGAGGACTAGGCTAGGATTTTCGTGGGTCTCATGTGGGTAGGGTTAGAGTTAGGTTTTGTAGACATAGGTTGTGAGAATAGGTTCCTAATTAGGCTAGGTTGACCCTAAGTTTAGTGGGTTGGGTCCAATTGGGTAGGTCCTAGTCTAATTGTGTATGTAAATGTGTAATTGGGTTAAGGGAAATCTAAATAGGTTCTTGGGTTAGGGTTTGGGTCTAGGATAGGTTGTCTAGGTTCTTGGATAGTAGAAAACTTTATGGATAAGGGATTAGGATCATGGATAGTGTTATCCATGATTTTGGCATTTGAGCTCACTTGTCCAATTTGAGCTATCCTAAGGGTAGGAGTTGGGATAGGGGTATCCTAGGGTTCTAAATGTAGGGTTAGGTTATCATAGTCCCTTTCTCTCTTCTTCTTTATTTAAGTCTTCATTTCTTCTCCAATCATGTCTTGCTCTTCAACCAGCTCCTAACCCTGTAGCTTTATTTTCCATCTCGTTCATGATTCCATGCTATTCTCTAGATCTTGTACCTACATTATTCACAAAAGTCTAAAATTAGATAATTAGGCATAAAATAAACACAAAGCCTAAATATACATGCATGCTCCAAATGCAGTATTTACAAACCTAATGCATGATTTTACTAAGGAGTTAGCCCTAGATTAAGCCAATTAGGGTAACAAATTAGGCTAGTATCACAGCCCCATGCCTATCTTTTGCTAGTCCATAGCAAAATCAACATGCAAAAAAACTACAAAAATCATGTGAGAATCACAATTCGCAGGTTTTCTTTATTTCCAAAAGTATAGAATATTTTCTTTTATAAAGGTGTTGTCAAGGAATCGAGCCATCTTAAATAAAAAAATCCCAATGAGATCTTTTTACTAACAAAAGGAAATTGCGAACAAATCCTTAATGGCAAAGACTCAACAGTTCTAAAGTATCGGTGGGAGGATGGAGAGGAAAGGGGGTGCTAGGGTTTAGGAAGGAGACGATGGGTGGAGAGTCTGGCAATCTAGGAGACGACGACAAAGAGAGAGAATGGAAGTAGGGGGGCCTAGTCCGCAAGCAGCCCAAGGTGTGGGTGGGTTTTGGAGGAGTAGGAGGGCGGGAATGCAGACATTATGTGTTATCGGTGTCGAAGACGAGGGCACATGGCAGCGGTGTGCAGGTCGCCGACCCTTTGTTTGTCCTGTAGGGGATGGGGACATAAGAAGGCGAAGTGCAAAACAAAGGGGAGGGCGATGCAGCGAAATGGTGGACAAGCCAGGGTCCAAGAAGCGAGTGGTGTTGTACCACTGCCACCCCCGATGGAGCTGGGGCAACTATATGATGTGGAAGTTCCACAATCGGAGGAGGTCATGGTTGCCGAGATGGCGATTCGAGGGACCCTCATCGACAAGATTATGGTGGGAAGGTATGAGGATGAGCAGATTCTCAACCATTCTCCACAAGATCTGTCTTTGTCCTCTCAAGGGTGGAAGGTGGCACACTTAGGTGGGGCAAGGTTTGTGTTATTCAACTTGGGTATTTTGGATTTGGAAGGGCTCTGATTTCACACAAGTACCCTAGAGGGGCTTACAATGATGTGGAGAATGGTTTCGCCATTCAATGGAGCTCTCCAAGATCGCCCTCCTCAAAGAGCAAAGATTAGAAGGGGAGTGTTGGAGATATGGGGACTGCCGTTACATCCGAGATCAGATGGGGTGGTGGCAGGAGTTGTGGCTAACTTCGCGGCTCTAACAGAGAATGCTAATGTGGGTCTCTGCGAAGGGGATGGGAGATCAATTAGAGTTGAGGTGAAGGTGACAAGGGGGAGGCCAATTCCTAACAAAGTCAACCTCAGGTGTAGAGGAAGTTCATGGCTCCTCAGAATGAAATTCAACCTTTTCAATGTGGGCGAATAGCAGGTGGAAACCCCGAAGGTACATGCGGAGGGGAAGGTTCCCCAGGGCGATACTCAGGAGGGTGGGCTAAAAAGAACTGACAGGCAGGAGGTGAAGAAGAGGAAAGAATTTCATTGGTCGAAGGTCCAAGATGTTAAAATGAATGGGGTAGATCAACCACTGGCAGAGGATGTGATGGTGCAAGATGAAGGTGGGGGTAGAGAGGTCATGATTATGCCTACAGATCCATAGAGACAATAGGAGGAGCGCAAGCACACACCTGAGAACCCACATAAGTTTTTGTTTGTGGCTCCAGGGGGTTTGAAGTATGGAGTGGGGTCTTCATCTAAGGGGAAAGCTATGCGTTCTCCCTATAAACTGAGGGAAAGAAGAGGTGGATGTGACCAGAGATCCACTAATGAGAAAGTGGCAGCTATTCTGAATGTTGAGAGGAGGTCAGGGGGACCTCAGAGGACCTCGATGTCCAAGGAATGAAGGTGCTCACATGGAACGTGCATGGGTTGCGTGACTAGGTGCGGAGAGCCTCGTTGGCTAGATATCTCCATGAGTGGGAGGTGGATTAAGCTTTAATCCAAGAGACACACCTTGAAGGTGGAGTGGACATTGCATGGCAGTCGCTTCTTCAAGTAGGTCAGGCAGATTTTAGAGCAGTGGATGCACGTGGAAGGGCAAGTGGACTGGCAGTCTGGTGGAAGACATGCAGGCTGAGTCTGAAAGAGGAGTGGATGGGCCACTTCATGCTCTCGTGCAGATTCAAATGCCTAGGGGACGATCAGGAGTTGATCTTTTCATGTGCATATGGCCCTTGTGCTGACAATCAAAGGAATGCGTTTTGGCAGGAGTTGCGTGAGATGACAAGCAAAACTAATGGGTTGCCATGGCTTGTTGGTGGAGACTTCAACAATATCATGTCGGAGAACAATCGAAGGAATGGGAGGGTGGATAGATCATCGCTTGGTTTCCAGTTGGTAGTTTCAGAGGTCGAATTAAATGAATATCCATCAGTTGGGGCAAAGTTCACATGGAGGGGGGAGGGGGGGAATGGTTTGGTCCCAAAGCTAGACAGATTTTTCGGGAGTGTGGAGATTTTGGAAAGATTCCAACTCCTGCCGATTATGGGACTCATTCTCCCATTCTCTGACCATACACCCTTGCTTTGGGACAGTGGAGAGGAGTCATATGTTGGCACCTATTTTAAATTCAAGAAATCATGGCTGCAACAGGAGGGCTTCAAGGAGATGGTTAGTCGGTGATGGGAGCATCAGCAGGTGGGTGGCTTTGCCACTTACCGCTTGGCCAGCAAATTGAAAGATTTTAAAGCTATGCTAAAGGAATACAAACGAATTGTGGAGATGATGAGTCAAAGACATTCTGAAGCCCTTTCCATGGTGCAGATGCTGGATGAGAAAGAGAATGGAGGACAGTTGGCTGAGGGTGAGGCAACACAACGAAAATACTGGCAAGGAGTGGTTCAAGCGGAGGACTTGGCAAGGGAAATGGATTGGCGTGAAAAATCGAGGAAACTAGAGTGGAGGAATGATCACTAAGAGAGTAGGAGAGAGCGATCCCCTGCGCACGTGACCACTGAGGTACTTAAATAGCAATCTCAGTGGCTCAGATCACTGCGTGGGTGAAGATAGATGTCGAGGGCACCAGCAGCAAGGATGAGAGGAGAGGAGCGCGCGGGCTACTAATTTGAAATCTGACTGTAGGATAGGATAGGATCTGGGGGGTTGGGTGAGCATACGCGCCGCTTCGCACGAAGCTTTGATTCAGATCAAGCTGTAGATCAAGATCAAAGGAGAATGTACGGTCGAGATGCCCCGAGTTCTTCGCACGCACAGTGCACGCAAAGAGGCTCCAGGTAGCCAACTTCTAAAGGGCAAATTGCAAGGAGGCCCTTCTGTGAAGGGGTAGAACATTTATAGGTAGGCCCATAAGTGGTAAAAAATGATAGCTGAATGAACCCTAAGGGCTTTCAAAGAGGTCCCAATGAGTTACAAATAGGTCCGGGAAAGTTTTCTAAAGAAGGAAATGTGATGCATAAAGGACCTAAATGTAAATTCTAGGTTTCTATGCCTTAATGATGTCCAAATGCCTTCAAGTTTTTATATGTACTTAATTGAACAATTGAGAAGTTAATTATACCTTTGATTTGGACTTTTAAACTTGTTTGTGTGTTCAATTAACACTTGAATCACCATTTGACCCTTTTCTCAAGAATATCTTGTTTTATGACCTAATTACGTAATTTTAACACAGAATTAAGATTTTAGGTCTTTTTCTTAAATTCCCACACTTAACCCTTTTTATGTGTTCATTTGATATTATTTAACCAAATTACTAACTAAACTTTAATTTTTTAGCTATGATGAGTAGCCACTCATCATACTCCTATACTTAGGTTTTGCTAGTCGCTTAGCAAATAATTCATTAAAGTGCAAAGCAATTTAAGTATCAACAAGGTAAGTGTGATGAGATATCTTTTCTTTTCATTTTTCTCAAAGTTTTAAGTGTTTGAAGATGATCTTTAAGCTGAATGATTTTCCGACAAATCAATTGTGTTTATGTTTAGACATTGTGAGAACCTTATTACTGAGGAAGACTGACCAGAACTCAAGACTTAAATGACATAGACCATCTCTCAACTAACACGGACTCTTGATATTTAAACCTTAAATCGAATTCTAGGACTTAGGGGGCTTTACAGAGACTCAGAATGCTATGAGGTTATGGCTGCACTTTGTGATAAGTCAAGACTAACCAGGTGAATTCTAAAACTCAATCCTAGGGTTTCACCTCTTTTTAAGTCCAGGTTGATCCTAACTTCAGCTCATGTTTTTGGATAACTCTCAAGAAATGACGAGTACTCAAACCCAACTCTTATTGTGTTTGTGGCTCAAAGAATTTGTGGTGGAAGAATAGGGTATTTGTATTGAACCCTAAAAACATTTTTGGTGGAGCATTTTGTATTTGCAAACTTGGAGAACATACTTGACTTATTCACAAGAACTTTTTTTTTCTGTCAGTATGTCTCTGACAACTTTATTTGGTAGAGCACACCTTATTTGGTGGGTGAATTTTTTTTTTTTTGTGGAAAGAGCTTCTCCTAGACACAAGATTAAAGGTTAAGACAAAGAGTCCACCTAAACGCACACGTAAGGACTCCACCTTCCCTAATAAACACTAGGGTTGAATTTCAGGTTCAAATGATTTTTCCTGACATTGTGTAGTGTAAGCCAACGTTACTTAGACTCCTAAGTTAAAGCAAACCAGCAAATCTTGTACTGATAACTCAAGTACAAGAATATGTCCTAAAGTTAGGAGAGACTGTGGTCTATCTTGTCAAAGCTCAAAGTGTATTAAGCCAAAGTTTAAATTAAGCTACAGTGGCCCAACAAGTCAAACTAGCAAAGGTTGAACATCCATAAACACTTATTCCATTTTTGTTTTCAGCCAGAAGATCATAATTAAACATTTATTTTTCTTCTTTTAAAGCTTTTTCTATCTCCTTAGAAATTTCTTTGGATTTCTCCCTTGGCAATAGAGTGCATGTCCCTTATTGTATTTTTGAAGTTTTTGTGTTGTCATTTTTTTGTATTTTTGGCTTTGTATTTCCTTTTCAAAAGTTTTCAATTTTTTTGGTGTTTTTGATAATACTATACTATAGGTGTGTCTACAATTACATTTCAATTGAATGGTCCACCATTTACATCCCCTCATGCTTAAATGTTGCAATGTCCTCATTGAATGAATAGGGTGGATGCAAATGCATGCTCTGCTTTTTACTATCCTAGACTGGGTGATGGAAGGAAGTTGGAATGAGGAGATAAAATCCCTGTGCGGACGATTTCAAGTCTGATAAAAGATCAGAGTGGAAAGTCAAGCTAAGAAGTGAAATGCATGACATATGTGTCAATCAAAGTGTGCTAAAAATGCAAAGATAGACACCTAATGCAAATAAAGGTAGAAATAAGAAAGGTGAAAAATAGCTATATACAAGGGTAGGTTTTACTAAGTTTAATGCCTTCAACAAGGCGTAAACCCAGTCGGTAATTCAAAATGTAGGAGCGAAATGGTGGAATTGACAAGTCTGAGATCATGTGGCTCAATGAAAGGTTTTAGTCTTTGTTCATTGACGATAAAAAATTCAGATTTGTCAATTTCAGTGATCTCAACTGCTCCATTATCAAAGATTCTCATGATTTTGAAAGATCCAGTCCATTTGGATCTTAGTTTCCCTGGAAAGAGTTTTAGCCTAGAGTCGAAGAGGACTTTTTGACCAAGGTGAAATGATTTCCTATAAATGTGACGATCATGGAAGGCCTTAAGTTTATCCTTATAAATCCTTGAGCTTTCATAAGATTCATTCCTTAACTCATCTAGCTCGAAAATTTGTAATCTTCTATGATCACCGGCCTTCTCTAGGTCTAAGTTACATTTTCTGATCGCCCAATAGGCTTTGTGCTCAAGTTCTATAGGAAGATGGCCGTGTTTCCGTACACAAGTCTAAAAGGAAACATGCCTAATGGGGCTTTGTAAGCTGTCCTATATGCCCACAACGCATCAAAAAGGCAGGAAGACCAATCCTTTCTATCTGGTCAAATGGTAGTCTATAAAATCTTCTTGATCTCCCAGTTGGACAATTCAACAAGTCCATTGGTTTGAGGGTGATATGATGTAGTAATCCTATGTGACACCCCATACTTTTGAAGTAGGGACTAAAAACATGTGTTTCTAAAATGAGACCCTCCATCACTAATGATGGCTTTTGGTACCCCAAATCTAGAGAAGATGAAATCTTGAAAAAATTGTGTCACAACTCTATGATCATTAGTCCTCGAGGGGATGGCTTCTATCCATTTAGAAACATACTCAACTGCTAACAAGATATACTAAAAGTCATAAGATTTAGGAAAAGGTCCCATGAAGTCAATGCTCCAAATGTCAAAGATTTCGCACACTATGATCGGATTCAAGAGCATCATGTCACGGCGGCCAATACTACCAAGAGACTGACAGCGTGTATCTTCCCTGCTATATTTGTGTGCATCTTTAAAGATCGTAGGCCAATAAAAATCGCTCTGCAAAATCCTTACAGCAGTCTTTTTGCCAGAGAAATGACCACCGCACGCCTGTTCATGGCAGAACGACAAGATGCCTTCTATCTCCTTATCAGGGACACACTTCCTAAGAATCTGGTCTTTGCAGTGCTTAAAAAGCCATGGTTCTTCCCAGTAATAGTGCTTGGCCTCAGATCTAAGTTTTTCTTTTTGATGTCGGACCCAATCAGTGGGGAGGATTCCAGAAGCCAGGTAGTTCACAATGTCAACATACCAAGGAAGATCAGAATGAATGACCAGCAATTGCTCGTCAGGGAAGTGGTCAGAAATAGGCAAAGGAGAAATCGCTTTAGAAGGAAGGTGGGATAAGTGATCAGCTACCACATTCTACTTTCCAGCCTTATCACAAATCTCTAAATCAAATCCTGCAAAAGTAGGATCCATCTAATCAGACAAGATTTCGCGTCCTTCTTTGCGAGAAGATGTCGAACTGCAGTGTGGTTGGTGTAGACTATAATGTGGGAACCTAAAAGATAAGGTCTAAATTTTTCCAGTGCAAATACTACAACTAGCAATTCCTTTTCCGTGACGGTGTAATTCCTCTGAGTTTCATCTAAGGTCTTACTAGCGTAATAGATGACTGTAGGTTTCCCGTTCAATTTTTGACCAAGGACAACCCCTACTGCATAATCAGAGGCATCACACATGATCTCAAAAGGGTGAGACCAATCTGGAGGTTGCAGTATTGGTGCCTTGGCGACCAGATCACGAAGTGTTGTATAGGCACGAACACAATCATCAGAGATCTGGAAGTCTACATCTATAGAGAGGAGATTAGTGAGAGGTTGGGCTATTTTCGAGAAATCTGCTATAAAGCAGCGATAAAAACCAACATGCCTGAGAAAAGATCTAATTTGTTTAACCGACAAAGGTAGTGGTAGTTCAGAAATCAATTTTACCTTCACACAGTCAACCTTTATTCCTCTCTCAGAGATAAGGTGACCTAATACTAGTCCTTCTGATACCATGAAATGTGATTTCTCCCAGGAAAACACCAGATTCACATTTATGCATCTTTGCAGGACCTTAGTCAGGTGGTCTAAGCATGCATCAAATATGCTCCTGAAGATCGAGAAGTCATCCATGAAGACTTCTAAGTAATCACCTACCAAATCGGAAAAGACTGCAAACATACACCACTGAAATGTAGCAGGTGTGTTGCACAATCCAAAAGGTATCCTACGGAATGCAAAGGTTCCATAGGGGCAGGTGAACGTCGTTTTTTCCTGATCATCGGGGTGAATCGACACCTAATTATATCCAGAATAGCCATCCAAAAAGCAGAAAAATCTATTCCCCACCAATCTTTCCAGTATCTGATCAATGAAGGGCAATGGGAAATGATCTTTCTTCATGGCTTGGTTGAGTTTCCGGTAATCAATACATACTCGCCACGAACTAGCAATACGTGTAGGAATGACTTCTCCAGAATTAGTGGTTATGACAGTAAGTCCGACCTTCTTTGGCACAACCTGAACAATACTTACCCATCTGCTATCAGAAATGGGTAAGATAATTCCATTATTTAACCACTTAATCATCTCATTTTTCACCACCTCTTGAAGTGTAGGGTTCAATCTACACTGGGGCTATCTAGTAAGTCTAGATCCTTCAGTGAAAATCCTATGTGTGCAGTAAGGACTAATGCCAGTCATGTCAGAGAGGCTCCATCCTGTAGCCTGTCTATGTGCTCTCAGGACAGATAAGAGTCATGATTCTTGATCAGATGATAAAAAAGAGTTGATAATCACAGGATAAGTCTGATCAGGTCCTAAGAAAACATGCTTAAGAGAATCAGGGAGAAGTTTGAGCTCAACAGGTACAGGATCAGAAGGAGCAGGTGTGGAAATTTCAGGAGATCCTAGAGACACTAATGGAATAGGAGGTAAGTCCTCAGTCTCTAAAGTGGGTATCTCAGTGAAAGTTAAGTCAGAGTCCAAAGAATGTTAAGGTTCTAAATTTAGTGAGTCAATTAAGGTATCCTCAACCAACCAATCCAAAGAATCCAAGGAATAGATTTCCTCAATTAAACTACAAGTCGGTCCTCTTTAGGCCTGAAAAATATAAATTTTTATTTTCTAATCTCCGAACTTCAATTCTATTACGCCCTCCTCACAATTAATGTTTGCCTTGGCCGTAACCAAGAAAGGTCTTCCTAAAATGATAGGTGTGTTCTGGATATCCTCAGGTATTTCCATGTCAAGGACTATAAAGTCTACAGGAAAGTAAAAATCCTTGACCCTCACTATAACATCTTCCAACACTCCCTGAGGTGTCTTAACTGACCTGTCAGCTAATTGCAGGGACACCTCGGTTGGCTTCAGATTGCCAACCTCGAAATGTGTCACTAGAGAGGTTGGGATAACATTGATGGAAGCACCTAGGTCAAGTAATGCTCCGTTGAATGTGGTGCTACCTATCATGCAAGATAGGAGAGGGGTGACTGGATCTTTCATCTTAGTAGGGAGGGTACTGGATATAATGGAACTAGCTTGTTCCGAGAAGATGATTTGACTACTCCCTTTTTGAATCCTTGCTTTACGCTTAGGTGTACATAGGTCTTTTAAAAACTTAGCATAAAAAGGTATGTGGCGAATTGCTTCCAACAAGGAGATGTTTATGTGAACTTGCTCAAATAGCTTAAGCAAATCCTCCTCAGGTGCCACACAGGTCTTTTCCTTTCCTTTCCCCTTCTTCTTTAAAGCCTCTGGAAATGGTACAAAAGTGGTGACAAGAGGGTCATTCCTAGGTAAAAGAGAAGCAGGAAATAGTGAATTAAAAGGAAGAGTGGAGGTAGAAGACTTGGTACAAGATGTAGAAGCACGAAAAGGTGGATCTATGGTGCTTTTACCACTCCTAGTGACTATGGCATTTAGTTCGACCCTAGATGTAGATGGTAATTCAGAATTAGGTAGCAAAGGTGGTTGGGTTTGTGTATACGAAGAATTTGGGTCAGTGTAAAATTCAGTGTCGTGCAAGGGTTGTGAAATGACATGTGCTTGACCTTGCACTGCCGGTCTAGGCTGGACATACCACTAGGCAGGTATGTTCCTAAGGTTGGGTTGTGCTTGAGATGGAAGTGAATGTGGTTGTCGGGATTCCGTCAAGTGTGATAACTGGGCTCTCATCTCAGCTAAGGTCGCGTCCTGTCTCTGCTACATAGCAATATTCTGCTATTGCATATCAACTAGAGCTTTCATGATAGACCCCAACTGGTCATCTCGTGTAGGCCCAGGTTGAGAGTATTGGGCAGGCCTGGGTTGGGGTTGCTGGTGGGCACGTGGTGGATATCCGTGTGATTGTAGAGGTGGTGCTCGGATCGGGTTGTGCTGTGGTGGTGCAGAAGGTTGTTCAAAAGGTCTCTGTGAATTTCCTGACCACGAGAAATTTGGATGATTACACCATCCAGGGTTGTAGGTCTGAGCAAAAGGGTCATTGTGAATGGCATGGAGCTCCTCCGAAGCTCCAGAAGGTGCAGGGAAGTTAGTGTAGGGAGGAACAAAGGTTCCTCCAACTGGTAAAGGATATAGAAATGGAAAATCCGATAGTGCAGATTGTGTCACAGAAAGGTTATTCACAGTTTCCCTCCATATGGGAAACTGGGAAGAAGTGTTTTGTGCCAGTGACTGAGGAGATGATGAACGTTTTGAGAGAAATTTTCATACTTCATCTACTTTCTTCTCGATTAAGCCCACCTTATCCAGTTGACTAGCCACTATCTCTAAGTCTCTGCTACTGAATTGGGCTTCGTGTACCCTAATATGTGAGTGGGAATGTGAGGACTTTCTATTAAACATGCTCATCGAAGCATTATTAATAGAATTCTCGAACATACCTTCAAAGAGCTCAAAGGCTGAGTCATCATCCCGACACAAGAAATTACCTCCACAAGCGACATCTACGAAATTCCGTGTGTCATAATGGAGCCCATGGTAGAAGATTTGGACCCGTTGCCAGCGTGGGACACCATGGTGGGGACATTTTCTCAGAAGCTCATGGAATCGCTCCCAAACCTCGTGCATTTGTTCTCCTGAATTCTGAGTGAATGTGATGATAGCATGCCTTGAGGCGTTAGTGCGGCCTACAGGAAAGTACTTCTTTAAGAATTCATGTTCTAAAGAAGCCCAAGAACCTATAGGTGTAGTCCGTGTAAATGTTCTGAACCAAAAGGCGGCCTTATCTTTTAATGAAAAGGAGAACATTTTCATCAAAAGCGTGTCCTGATCATGACCTTGCGGACCTAGAGTTTGAGCAAGATTTTTCAACTCCTCTAAATGCTGAAAAGGGTCCTCAGAAGCAAGTCCATGGAAGTGAGGAATAAGTGTTATAATGTTCAACTTTAGTTCAGCAGCACGACCCCCATCGGGATATCGTACCACAGGCATCGGTTAAGCAACTACGAGATTATAGTAATCCCGTAGTTGAAGTCTACAAGGTTGGGGTGGTGCCTGAGGGTTTCTAAGTTGAGGTGGTTGTGGTTGGGGGTTAGCTAAGAGATTAATAGCTTGAGTAAGCTGTTGCACCTATTGGGTTAAGGTATTCATTTGTAGTTGTGTTTCGAACAGGTGATGAAGATGAGGCATAAGTCCTCTCTTCGGGGGTGGGTTAGGAAGATTAGGATATGGTGGAGGTTGGAACCTATGGGTAGGTGGTAGTGGTGGTGGAGGATGTGTAATCAGATGTGGAGGAAGTTCTTCAAAATCCTTGAATTGTGATGACTCATGATCATCCTCATGGTGAGTGGAATAGTGAATAGGAGTTTGAGACTCGGGAGGCAAAGGATTGGAAGTGGAAGGCAAAGAAGTGGATGCAATTATTTGGACATCAGTACCCAAGGGGAGTACTAGCTTTGGGTTCTGGGATCTCCTACCTTCTATTGTGTTGATTTTTGGAAAATGAATTTAATACAATCAGTCACAACTCAATGGAAAAGTCTAATTTTAGCTTAATTTTCAGAGAGCAAAAAATCCCAATCAAATCTCAATCAATTCAAGAGACCAATGCAAGCAAGCAAGAAGAATCAAATTTTACCTAGAGGCTGCTACACAAAATTATATAGTACGCAAACAACTGTTTCAAACAATTGTACGCATCCTAAAATAGACCTAGCGATGTGCAGACCTCTGAAATCCACTGGGAGTCTGGATAAGACTGGCGTGCGAATCCAGATCCTGTGGTTGCAGAAGGAGATAAGGTAGAAACCCATGTGTTGTGATCTTAAGTGATCATGCTGTGTGCACAATAGCAATCAACACAATGCGGTAAAAATCTCAATCAAGGTTTCACTCATATTTAAATGTCTCCTTTTGATTTAGTTCTAGTGATTATAAGATGACTTCTATGCTGCTCATCTCGCTTTTTAATCAATTCAATACACAAGATGGTCTTCTTAGATTTTTAAGTCAAATGCACTTATGACAGGAGTTTGAGAAAGGTAAGGAATGCATACCTGACTCCAGCAATCTATAATATGCAAATTTGACTTGGAATTAAAATCTAGTAGGTAAAATATGCAACCTAAGATGGATGCCTAAGGGTATGCTGTTGCTAGATAAAGATGAAATCTTTTTGAATTTTTTTTTATATATTTTTTTTTAATTTTGAATAATGCAACAAAGAAAGAAATCAATACAGAAAATCGCAAGCAGAAAACCGTGTCGATGAGAGATAGTCTAAGAAATAGAAAAAAACAGTCCAAAGAGTCCACAGTTATTACAATAAATGTGTGAGAATAGGCTCTCACAACTTATTACTAACAGATGGTCCTAAGCAGTATACCTAAGTTTAACTAAACTGTACTATACTACACTACTATACTACTCCTACAGCTGCTCTGAGGGAACACTCTGCCTGGACGTCGGGTCAGAAGCGCAACGACTCCAGCAGGAAGACAACCTCCACCTGGAAGGTGATGCTGCTCCTCCTACTCCTCAAGTGCTGTGGAAAAACAACAAATAATTAGTAAAAGAATAAAAGAATATCTATACAACAAAAATTAATCAACAGAAGAAAAAAACTATGTACCAATAATGGGTTTGAATGAATCAAGAATTATATACAAATAAAGAATTAAAGAGTAATTTTGACGTAAAGAGAGTTGCCTCCCCAGCAACGGCGCCAAAAAATGGTGATGATAATTATAATGGTTTAACGTGATGGAATCCATTATATGATCGTCCACGGTTCATATCAAAAATGTCATTATAGTATATGTC
Organism: Thalassia testudinum; assembly: GCA_037157565.1. Taxonomy (NCBI): domain Eukaryota; kingdom Viridiplantae; phylum Streptophyta; class Magnoliopsida; order Alismatales; family Hydrocharitaceae; genus Thalassia; species Thalassia testudinum. Next base: position 84,677,137 of record JAZHRO010000024.1, read on the forward strand.
AGAAATACAAACCATTATCACGACCATTTTATTTAATTACCTAATTTTTTCTAGTTTATTCCAGGTCCTTCATTGGGAGGCAGTTATTGATATACATCACTCTCTAGATCCAAATTATTCTTTAATTCCAAAAAGAAATTTTATATCCAACAAAGAATAAATGAATGTATGCTTGATTTAATTATGCATAAAGAATTAATTAAAATGCTTGCAAAAATTAATTACAAACAAGCATCAAACACTTCATAACTATATTATAAACTATCACTTATAAATTATACTGTCAACACTTTCATTTATATACCATACTAACTAATAATACATACTCTACTTAACTTCATATGTTAACATATACAGTAACAGATATAGTAGCTACACGACAGATATAAACGTCGCTGGACCCCAGAAAAACTATATACAAACTTTAAGAAGGAAATAAGGGTTTCTAGTGACATTTATTTCACCTTCAGCGACATTTTATTCTGTCAATAAAAACATGAAGTTATATATATCTATATATATATAAAGCTATACTACTTATACATATACATACTATTTACCTTATACTTATTTATTTACAAATACTATCTATACGGATATCTGTTATATATTATACATATACATACTCCCTCTCTCACTCTTCAAATCTTCTCAGTGTTTCTTCTTCTCTTAATTTTTCTCTTCGTTTTAACACTTAGGCGTTCTTTAGCTTACATTCTTCTCCGTGTTTAAAGTGTCATTAGGGTTCTTACTTAACAAAATTTTGCTTAATTTGCAGGCACGCTTTTCGAAGGATACACAGCAACCAGAGATTGGGTGGGACCAGACCTCTACTAAGCGCATCCTAATTTCTTAATTAGGCCGCTTAAGTATGTTTTGGCACACATTTGGGCTTAACCAAGCCCTCACACAGCACACAGGCCCTCGGCCCACACTCACACATGCTCAGAATGCTCAGTAGTACATAGGATGATCGACTACTTGGGCGCCAGACGCCCGTGACAACTGATCGTCCTATAACACAAAAACAATAAAAAGTGCTACGGGCACTTCACCGCAGCCGATATGGCACTATCTTAGCACCAGTGCAGCGAAGGAATTCCAACGGCTGTGCAGGAAATTGATATTTTGGCCCTTAATTCGAGAGCCATAATTTATTATAAAATAAAAATAAATTATGGGACAATAAAGTATTTACATAGTACTTCTTGATTGTACAATTAATTTAGATTTTTAATTATATTTACTGTATAAATAATTTCAATAAAGTACACAATTTGTACAAATAGAATTATAAGTTTTATTCCTTAATTACATATAAATTAGTTAATATATGGTCTAAATGACCTTATACAGAGTTAGTAAATATGTTAAAGTATTTAATATATATTTTTATTGTATTTTACAAGCTTTATTTCTATTTTATTTACATTTAAATAATTCAATTTCTGACTATTTTATATATAAATTCAGTTTACATAGTATTATACATTTAAAATGACTTAAATTAGCTTAACTTACTCAAACTACATTAGTGTAAATATACAGTATAGCTTAACTAGGTTTTAACTTAATCTACTAATTTATTTTAATTTAAACTACTAACTTAACTGTTAACTTAATAAATTAATTATTTATTCTAGATATATAATTAAATTAAGATACAAGGATTAATATGTTTATTATATACATATAATTACATATATACAGCATTATAACTTAATATGGCTGTTTATAGTATTTATTACTTTATATAGCTTATTGTACATATACATTAGTTTAATTAATAATTAGTTGTATAATTAAGATATATATAATATAATCTAACTTAAATATTTAGTTTACATACTAGAGTATATACATAACTTATTTATCTTATAAATATGTATAATTTACATTATAGCTAAGTAGGCTTATTAAATAGCTTCAATATATACCTATATACATATTATACAAGGGATTTTTAGTATTTGTAGAGTTTTTTCACTTTTTATGGCTTTTATATATGTGTTAGAGATAAGAGATGAGAAGGGAGGAGATAGATTAGGAGAAAGAATTGTTTTTGTCCTTTTTATGTTTGGTTTCTTTTATTAAATTTCATGGTATACAGAACCGTCGACTGGTAAATTCTACCAAGTCGGGGATTCTGATTGCCACGAAACTTGGTATGTATGTAAAAAAATACCTAATCTTCAATCAGACAAGTTTATTTTATTTTTTTAGATTTTTCTATATGATTTTTATTTAAGTCCAAAGTTCTCACATTCTAGGCCTTTTAAAGGTTTCCTAAAGTGTGTTAAGGCGTAGAATGGATCCTAAGGGGTCTAAAAGGCAGTCAACTACCTTAATGGTCCTAACACAACATATGGACAAGATAAAAATAGTTTAGCATGCAGATCACATGGATTACAATTAATTAAAACAATGATCAGTTGGGTTTATTAACTAGCTGACAAAAGATTCATTTAGAAGAATACAAACATTCAAAGCCTATGAAAAGAGTTCATTTAGTTTACAGGAAAGCTTGTACAGAAGTTGAATACAACTTTCTACAACAGGCAGCTATTTAAAACCTAAACTAATGCCCATATGGTTTACTTAGATCTAGAGTTTCTGCTGAACAACAGAAACAAGCCAATCATAACAGCAGTAGCAGATCTCAGCAGAAGCTGCTGAAACAGACCCCATCATCACACCAAGTTCCTCTTCAGATGTCTCAACTACTGCTGCAGTTAACTCATCTAAAGAGGAACAAGTTTGCAGCAGTTAGTTGAGATTAATTCCAACATGTACCTCCTGATTTAGCCTTTTTTATATCCCAGATCAGGTCATGGACAGCCTGATCAAGGATTTAAAGGAGTTAATCCAAGGAGCATAGGTTGGAATTAAGGGGGAGGGAATGTAGCTGCTTCTGCAGCAAATTGCTATACATCTGGGATTTAAAGACAAAATCAAAAATCACTCTAAAGAAAAACTCTGACAAGGATTTATGTTCTCATAAAAATCACTCATGAATACAATTCAAACTCAAAATCCCATGTCAATAAAATCTCATTAAAAATTGAAAGAGATCTGATCTAGCTCTTTCTAATGCTATAGACAGCATGTAGGAGTTAGATCAGTCTATTTAAAATCTAAACTTAAATCCCAGATACCTGAAACCTTAAGGAGTATTGAGAACTCCATAGGTTGAAAACCAGAATTCTATAAGCAAATAACTAATGAATACAGGATAGAACTTCAAATCACCAAAGTGATTTTCCTTAGCCCTATCATGCATTCAAGGCATTGAAAACCTCATGAAAACTAAATCAGATTAGGGATCCCCTGAGGTGAATTCTAACCTTAGAATCACCTTAGATTCCTAGCCTAACAATGAATCAAATGGACATTAACTCAGTTTGCTAGATCAAAGAATTCAAAGCTCACAAACATCTAAATCCTTGAAATCTGACTTTATCAAACAAATCTGGCAAACCGGTTCCAATTCAAGCTCAAATCAAAGGCTTTTGTGACAAAACATGGGATGAGTGGGAAGCCCCTAAAAATGAGTTTTGACGCTAATTTCAGATCTGAGGTTGTAAACCAATTAGATCTGAGATTAGGTCTAATGAGTGGGTGTATTGCGAGAAAAATTGAGGAAATCAGAAGTGAAATGACAGTGCGTAGAGGGAGAAAAAAACATGAGCAATGACTGAGGGAAATTGTCCCCTCTGATCTGGGATGATCAGAGGAGGTGAGAGGGGGAAGAAAACTAATCTAAATCTACTCATACTATTCTAACATGCATAACAGATCAAAATAAATTCTATATCTAATTCTATTGCTAATCTATCTAACTAACACTAAAGCTAACTACAAAACAATAAAACTATTTTAAAAGGAAGAATAGGACCTATGGGTCCTTAGCCGGTGGCTAAGGAGGAAGAAGGGAGGGAGGTGAGCTCCAGAGGAGTGAAAAGCCTGCTAGCAAGGCTTCAGGGTCGTCCTCAGGTGCTCTGAGGTCCTTAACGACGAGGAGGGTCGAAGAAAAGTCGAGAATTTCACAGCCGGTGGCTGTGAAATCAGAAATGAGATGAAGAGAGGAAACTGGAGTGGAGGAACGATCACTAAGAGAGTAGAAGAGAGCGATCCCCTGCACGTGCGATCACTGAGGTGCTTAAATAGCAATCTCAGTGGCTCAAATCACCGCGCAAGTGAAGATAGATGGTCAAGATGCCCCGAGTTCTTCGCACGCACAGTGCACGCGAAGAGGCTCCAGGTAGTCGGCTTCTAAAGGGTAAATTGCAGGGAGGCCCTTCTGTGAAGGGGTAGAACATTTATAGGCAAGCCCATAAGTGGTAAAGAATGATAGCTAAACGGACCCTAAGGGCTTTCAAAGAGGTCCCTGCAGGTTACAAATAGGTCTGGGAAAGTTTTCTAAAGAAGGAAATGTGATGCATAAAGGACCTAAATATAAATTCTAAGTTTCAAGGCCTTAATAATGTCCAAATGCCTTCAAGTTTTTATATGTGCTTAATTGAACATTTGAGAAGTTAATTATACTTTTGATTCGGACTTTTAAACTTGTTTGTGTGTTCAATTAACACTTTGATCACCATTTGACCTTTTTCTCAATAATATCTCATTTTATGACCTAATTATATAATTTCAACACAGAATTAAGGTTTTAAGTCTTTTTCTTTGATTCCCACACTTAACCCTTTTTATATGTTAATTTGATATTGTTTAACCCAGTTTCTAGCTTAATTTTAGCTTTTTAGCTATGATGAGTAGCCACTCATCAAGCTCTGGCACCAATTTTACAATATGCAGATGACACCATGTTCTTTGTAGAAGGAGAACAGCATGAAGCTGAAATCCTTTTCTCTTTGATCACCATATTTGGTGAGAGAGTAGGCTTAAGGTTGAACGGGGCAAAGTCATCTCTGGTGTGTTTTGGTATGTCAGCTCAGGAAGGGGAGACAATGGCAGCCACCGTACACTCTTCATCTACAACCCTCCCTGTGAGATATCTAGGATTACCTTTAACTGGTAAGAAACTCAAGAAGAGTGATTAGGCATCCTTATTTCAGAAAGTGAACACCAAGTTGGAATCTTGGAGCAACAAATTTCTCTCTAAGGGTGGAAGATTGATTCTGCTCAATTCGGTCATCACCTCGATACCGATCTTCTTTTCAGTTTTCAGATCACCGTAGGCAGTATGGAAAAGGCTAGATGTAATGAGGAAGAGATTTTTTTGGAAAGGAGCGAAGGTAGAGGGTTGGTTCTTGCATCCGATGAAGTGGGGGCAGCTTTGTAGGCCTCAATTGAAGGGAGGGATGGGCATTTGCTCCTTGAAAGATTTTAATGATACTATGTTACTGAAGTGGGCCATTAAATTGACCATAGATGAGGGGAAGATGTGGGCTCAATTAGTTAAAGAGGCATATGGTCACAACTTAGTGCAACTATGGAAGAACCTGCCAAGAAGGCCTTCTCCATTCTGGACGTCAGTCAAGAGAGTAGTCCAATATCACTAGTCTGACTTTGTTCCAGAATTGGGGGACGGTAGGCAGTTCTTGTTCTGGTCAGATGTGTGGTCTGAACTGGGCTTGTTATCTGTGAACTACCCAAGAGTCTTTGCTGCAGCTGTGGACAGTGAAGTCTCAGTTAAGGACTGCTGGGATGCTAAGAATAACAGATGGGTTGTTCCTGTAGCAGGCACACTCGAGGGAGGATGCACACAGTAGGAGCATGCTCAGCTGATTGCAGACTTGAAGGCATTCCAGCCGACTGGGGGCGTGGACTGTTTTAGGTGGAAACATGGCTTATTTACTCCATCCAAGTCGTACAAAGGACTGATGGATGCTGGGGAAGCAGTCTACACATCTGAAGACTATGATTGCAGCAAAATCTGGAAGTTGAAAATTCCACTTAAAATCGAGATATTCTTATGGCTTTGTAGACGTGATAGACTCGTTACAAGGGAAATGAGGAGCAGAAGGCTGGGAGCTTCAGTATAGGATTACCCACTTTGTAACCTCCCCACAGATAGCAAGGAACATTTATTTGCGTCATGTTTGGTGACGGATCAAATTTGGAGGGGACTCTGTGGGGAACCTCTGCCTACTTGGGAGGAACTCTGGAGGAATCTTTGGACACATGGGAGTGTACAGGTGAAGAAGGTGGTGGTTATGTAGAGTGTGTGGCGTGCTCGTAATGAGCGTTTGTTTAGAGGGGGATCCATCATTGTGGGAAATATTGTAAGGGAATGCTGGGGGAATGTGAAAGAGTGGGAGAATCTCATGTAATGCTCTGTTTTCTATATAAATAAAAGGATCCCGATCTGCTATCATCATCGGAAGCATTTCTCATCGTTTCAAAAAAAAAAAAAAGTTCTAAAGTATCGACTCAAATCCGGACCTCCTAAATCAAATCAAAAATTTTATTAGCCATTAGACTTGGGTCGCCAAAGTGACTTTCTTTAACTAAGTCGACCCACCCAAGATTCGAATCGAATGTGAGAAATAAGCGTCTTGTGTGTGATTTTTATGTGACTCGTCAGACGAACAAACAAGTTGATTCCTAGTATTCAATAAGACTTAGAATGTTTCTAACTCTCTCTAAGACAACCTATCTTCGATTAGGCTATACTAGGACTTGGCAGCTTTCTCCTCACCACTATTCTTCCCCGAGGTCAACACACTAGGTGTATATCTCCCAAGCTGTACCTTTAGGTCTTTTATTCCGAATTCTTTTCTCCGTATTTTTTTTCTTTTTTCTATAGGATAAACACCCATTGGTAGCGAGGTATTTTTATTCAAAAATGGAAAAGGGTAGCATCCATATGTAGTGATGGTAGCACTATCATGGGCCCTAACTAGCCACATTTACTTAGGTTTGAATGATAAAATCTCCTACCTAATCATCTGAGGGTTACAACTCCGCATCATTCTGATTAGAGAAGAAAATAGGGAATTAGGCTTAATTCTACAATTTTAACAGCACATCACAAATATAGAATAACCATGGGGTCACTCAGAGGTTAATTGAAGGTCAAATGAGCAAAAAAGTCTAAAAAGTGGGTCAATACTGACTAAAACAGGGTTTCACACATTTCGAGGGCAAAAACAAACTGAAAATCCTAATTATCAAACCCACTTAAATTGAAGAGATTCTGGTTAGCATAAAATTAATATAAACCACATAAAATTCGTAGAAAAATATTCTAAGATGTCCGGTATCTTTGGTTTGACCATTTGAACTCATTTTGACCTAGAACAAAGTTTCAAACGGGACTTTGCCTTGATTTAGGCTTTGTGCAATTTACCCAGTCAGACATGGTCAAAACTCAAATCCAAGTTCACTAGTAGATTTCTTGGATCTAGATTAGGTTAACACCAAAATTTGGATCTAATCAGAGTCTATCTTGACCTAGTTTGCATTTTAGCCCCTGATAACTCTAATTCTCATTTAAATCCCTAGGTTTCAATTCTATTGCAATTTGGTCCCTAACTTCTCTTTGTTCTTCTCCAAACGATCCTTGCTGCCATGACCGTCTGAAAAGGATCCTCAAAGCTTCCTTACTGACATTTGATTGCAAAGTTGATTAAAGAAATCTCAATCTAAAACCGCCAGACTTAGTAGATTCCTTTTCCAAATCAAGGCCGATCATTTGAGCCCTCTCACGAGCTCAATCAATCCCGATTCCGGTGCCGACAAGCTCGGGAAACCCAAGCTCAAAGGTCAGTGTGGCCACTTGCCAAATGCACCCAAATTGGTCCAATGGGGATCCTATTTAAAGCCCAGTTCATCGCCCCATGTTTCTTCATGCATTCTTTATCGGATCTCCCCTCAAATTCTTCATCCTCATAGGCGGAGAGGACCACCACCGAAACTCTTTGAATCCTCATTGTCGCCCTTTGCCACGTACAATAGGCGAAGGGATCTCCTTCCTCGATCGTCTGCGAAGCTTCCCATGAAGCTTCAACCTCTCCACCCCCTTCTATCGCTCTAGCTACTTCGTCATCTTCCTCTGCTCTGGCGTACCTCAAGCAGCCTCTTCCTCGCCTCCTTCCTCTTTGTTAGTTTAGGGCTTCTACTTCTTTTCCTCCCAATTAGGCCCAGAGCAGCTCTCGACCTCAATCTCCCTCTCCTCTCACTTCTCCGACACCGACTACATTACCGCCGACCACCTCCACCACCGGCACACCTTCGCCCATCACACACCCCATAACCACCACCACCAACATTGCCTCACCTCCGCGGAGCTTCCCAGCTCCTCAATTTCACCACACACCGACTCCATCACCCTCCATCACCGCCGACTAAAGCTCATAACAGCTTCTTCGCTGCATGCCCACGACCACCCACACCTCCAATCACAATGGGGTTTTTGTCCGACAAGTAGCGCTGGACCTCTGTGCGTGCTTAACGTCGGCTCTAGGGTCGTATTCTTGTCGTAGGTGCTCCACCGGCGCTTATCATCATCTCTGTCTCCAGCCACCATCATCCAGCCAACTCCAGTCTCGCTTCCACCACCAATCGACACAATTCTACCATACAAAGCCATCTGCATCAGCAATTAAGACAGAGGTAGCAAGGAAAAGCCTCAATTGGAGCAGCTTCTTCACTGCAGTGTCGCACTAAGATAGCAGGGGAGTTTAGTCCCACATCGTGTCAGATGAAATCCGTGAAGCGCACAAAGGCAATTCCTGCTAAGGGCTCGTTGCCTCAGCACGCACCGGGTCCCCATTCACACGCACATATGCATGATGTAGACACAATTATTGAGGGTAAAATGCCTATTCATACATGTTCGTAGGCTTAGATTTGCATTTCATGTTATAAATATTGCATAGCATGTATCATTTTGCATTTAGAGCAGTTGTATATAATTTAGGTTAATTGCATCCATTTTGTGCTCAAGAGAGAAGGATATTTATTTTGGAGCCTCAGATTGATAATCCGACCGTACAAATCTGATCAAGACGACGATCGAAGTCCAACGCCTCCGAACTTGCCTCGATTAGAGTCCCATAGCACCATATGCAATCCAAGAAAGATCAATGGCTGAGGGACTAGGTGACGTAATCCAGAGCGTCAAACGACAAATCCAACCGCACGAATGGATTCGGGTCGACGACCACAGCCCAACGACGTGAAAATCAACTCAATTCAACCGCTGTAGCATCCCCTACAAAGGAAAGAAGATGGACGGCCCAGATTATGCCACGTGGCGCAACCCAAGCCGCCCATGCGCACGCACGCGCAAGAACAGTGCATGTGCTAAGGCAGCTGCAGCAGCGGCGTGTATCGTGTGTGCGCGTGAGACAAGGGTGCGTACAGCACACGCTAGCGGTGCGGCAGCAAGGGCGCGTGAGCGGGATCTTCGGCGACGTTTGTGGCGGATCTTCAGCGACATTTATGACCGTCACTAAATGTCCTGTACACGAATTTGATTCTTTCCTTCACTATAAAAGGACCCCTACCCCTTCCATTTTTCTTCATCTCTTTCTTCCTCTCACCACCTCCAAAACTCTAGAGAGAACTTGTCCCAAGCCTAAGATGCTCCTCTAGAGTAGAAAACCAAATAGTTTTCTCGCCTCTCATCCCCCTTCATTGAGCATACCATGGCCATCCTCTTACCGCCCTTCGGGAAGAAGATCCTCGCCGCAACGCCGTCCTGCCCCATCCTCCGTTCTCCGGCTCCGTCCTCCTTCGCCCCGCTCCTCACCACCTTCCTTCAAGCGACGATAGAGCGAGTCGTCGTCCGAGCAACCGTCGAGGGAGATTCTCTCACCTCTTTCTATCTTTCTTTCGCTTTTGTAATGTAGATTTTCCGCTTTCGTAGTTGTAACAAACAATTCTTTTTGAGTAGATGATTGTTTCTCTCTCTCTTTCTCCCTCTCTCTCTCTTAAATTTTTGCAAGTAGATAAAGTTTTCATCGACCTAATCTCTTGCTTGATAAAAATACCAAAAAAATTAGAAAAGATAAAAACGATAAAACGAAATAAAGCGAAATGTGGATTTCGTAAAACCAAACGTTCGCGTCCCCGTATTTGACCCGGAACTCACTTTTCGAGTTTCAGTTATAAATTTTATTTGATAGACGTGTTTTGTAAGCTACGATGATGGGTCCTCCAAACCCCAATTTGAATTCGCGAAGCATGCTTATATCATTCTGGCACCGTTGTCGGGGAGGCAACGCTCTTTGGTTTTTCTCGTATTTTTCTGCCTTAACTTTTTAGCTCACTTTGCTCCTTTCTGTGATTACAGGTACCCTTCCAAGGCGAGCCAAAGCGGATAGATTAGAGTAAAGTGCGATTAAAGAGTTTTGTATGTTTATCCCCACCACCCCCACCTTAGTTTTCATTCCATAACCTAATAACTCAAATCCAAATCAACTTAGGTGCTTTTTATATACCGTAGGATAGATTTGGTTGTTTGTTTGCCACCTCCACTAACCTCGCCATCCACATAAATAAAAAAAGTTATCTGATTGTGGGATTTTCTGAAAGAGACACACCTTAACACCCACAACTCTCAACTTAAGGCGTACCACTCCACTTTGATTCTACCATTTAACAGGGATCTAACCTGTGGACCCGGTACACTTCAACTCAAAACACATAAGTGAGTAGAAATCTGATTAGGCTAAGACATTACGTGCCTTAATCTGTGGTGCGAATAGGCCAATTGATTGATTTGTTTGGGCCGCACCACTCAAGATAAAAGCGATTCATCAGTAACTTCCCACTTAAGGTTGATTTTTAGAGCTGAACCATGCACTCCACATTTTTTTCTGATTTCTAAAGGAATACACCATCACTAGCGTTTGTAAAACCTGGAGTATTCTACTGGACCCTGATTGAACAAACCTAAAGATTAAACCCTAAAAGCTACTAAACAAGGTTAAACCTTAAAAGACACATCATCAAATAACCTTGTTTGAAAACCTTGGTTGTGCACGCATACACATTTTAATTGATCATTAAGGGTACAACCCATCCAAAGGGCCCATCACATTCCAAGAGCACAATCATCCCAAGCCTAATTAAAATTGAGTAGGCGTTGGCCTTAAGGATTGATTCGCTCTTCGAGGCTCAAACTAAGATTTTTTTCGATTAATCTACTTCTGCTAGTCCATCTGATGTCTAGCTAGGGGCGTAGTGTCAAACGACCGCGGCTGGGGGTATGCTAGGAACTGAAGGTGTAAGCCAAAGGAAGAACCTTCTCCCCAGTCCCTCCTTCTAACTGGTTGGATTGACTGGATAAAAGTAGACCAAATCATTTATAATCTCAAGATGGGTCCTGGGAGTCTGTAGGTCTTTAGGCTAACCTACCTAAGGACAGGGTTGATTGCTTGTATTGCAGGGCTCCTTTCTCTCTTCTGATTTCCCTCTTACTCCACAATGTATCCTTCCACATCCTACACACATTTCACATCCTATCCACCTACCACCACTTATCCCGAAGATGATTACTATCCCGACTTGACTTATAATTACCCATTCGCTAGCCAAGATAACTTTGATTGGGGATACGAATCCGGACCTCAGTGTCCAGGGCCTAACCCTGGACAACAAGACTATGATTGCTATGCTTCCCAAACCTACAATGATTATGGATCTCCATCCCCTGATGACAAAACTAACCCGATCTACAATCAGGAAGGATATGTTGATTATAACACTTACCCTCCCCAATATTCCATTGAAAATAGGTCATCACCATTCTTTAAACAACCTGAAACGACTTACTATCAGGGAGGGACCCGAGAACCTCGACATCTTGACTCCCCTAGATTTAACCCAAACCCACCCAAACCTTAATCGAACCAGTCGGTTCAAGTGAACTAGATCCAAGATAGGGTGTTGACTAATTTGAGTAACACTATACAATCTTTAGAAGCTCAACCAACACCATGCACTGAAGCATTGGACCATATGATCAAAAAGATTGATGAACTTAATAGTTCTCTATTGGATTTACTCCAAAGTGTTAGGGATAGGGACCAAGGTGAGTTTCTTCTTGGGAAATTATCGAGGTTGAAGATGAAATTTGTGGTTGCCTTAGTCAAATCTTGGGATGATTCTCAAGATGAACCCCCTTCAGGAGAGCCAATATCTAAACCCGCTCAGGCGCCTGTCGGGGGGGATACATATTCTAAGATTGGAGATGACCAGGTTGGTCTAAAGCAACCCTTCGAGGATGAATCGAGCTTCTCACCCAAGATCCCAAAGTTAGGGAATGACGAAAAATATGTCTGCACGGACCATGAAATGACATATGATTTTGAGACATATACAAATGAAGATCATGGATTCTTTGATTCTTAGGGTGAGGAATCTCTTCGTCAAGTCTCACTTGAGCTTAAGGAAGATGATTTTAGTGAGACAAATGGGCTCGAGGAGCATGACGAACCATTTGATATCCCATTCATTGAAGATTTTGATTTGGTTGGGGCTAACTTGGAGGATTCGAATCGTCATTTACTAGAATATTCAACTAGTAGCCCCATCCATCAACCACACCCCGAAGGGATTGATTGTGATTTAGAAATCAGTATGCCCAAGTCAATCCTGATTCAACGGCAATTATTGGACTTAGGTACTTTAGATGGGGTGTACAACGATTTGGAGGTTCTAAAAACATTGACTTCGAAGGATAGGAAGTTGGAATTAAAAATCTGGAAAGTTAATTCTAAGGGAACTTTGATTTTGGATCTGAGGGTTCCTGTTGACCTGAACCACCTACCTTCTATCAGGACCCTTATGATATCTTTCACGTGCGACCCAAGCTTAGAATAATTAACTATCTTCCTAAGCTAAACTATAAGTGGACACCCGATTTTAATGAATCAGATCAACCCATTGTCCGACACTTTGGTCTTGGGTTGCACACCACAAACCCATAGGCCCAGCCCCGTAAACACAATAATCTTAGGTTCTATGTGATTTTCATCTAGAACCTTAGAACCACTCAAGCCTGGGGCATGGGTCTGCACCACAACTTAGTCCACATTTGTGGACATCTCCTGCTGACGGGTTTAAGGATCAATCTTTTAATTATGATTCTGACCCGTACCTGTGAATTCTTAACCTCATCTTTGTTTGTATTTTATGCCTAACTAAAGCCATTAAATTTAGCACATGTTTATATTCCACGTTCTCGCGGAGCTGACCGAGTTGTCACGATGTTCAGGTGATATTTTATTTACTCTGCCCTTTTCATGTCTTTGTTTTTACAATGAGGACATTGCGTCATTTAGGCATGGGGGTAGATACTTTATCTTGAAATCATTTTGTTAACTCCGTATAATTTCTTTTGTTTGCTTTAAAAAAAAAAAGAAAAAGAAAAAAAAGAGAGAGAGAAAATAGAATTAGGAGAAGAGAACTTAGGCTTTTAGGTGTTATTAACTTTAAGAAATGATACGAGAGGACTTAAACACTTAAACTCTTCAGGTCTTCGGGCTTAATTAGCTCGAGTGTCCGCTCGAATGTGGACTTAGTCTTGAGTCCTCACCAAATAATTTTATCTTAAACTGGTCAATAAATTGGGGTGATAAGTATATGACTTATCAACTCGCCCTCTAATTTGAGGGGACTTTAAACCTAAGCATCTACACACTTTTTGCACTAACTCACTTTTTAGCGGTTTCTTCGAAAATTCGGCAGCTAATGAACTATCTAGGGTGGTATGGCTGGCAAGTTGTTGATGGTAACAGCTCATCGGCCGGTTGTCTAGAGCATAGCCACAATACCATTTTCATCGTACTGCCTTTAGGTAAATCTTAGATCAGGGAAGCCACCTACTTGAAAATAAAAAAGAAAAGAAAAAGAAAAAATATATAGAAAAGGAGAAAAAAATAAAAATAAAAATAAACAAATAAAATCACATTTTACCGCACGAGTATGGCTGGCAAGTTACCGTGGGTAACAACCCACTGGTCGGTTATCCAGAGCCCAGCTCACAAAAATGCACAATAATTCCCAAAACACTTAAGGAAGAAGCAAGGAAGTAGAATAAACCAGAGAGATATACACTGGGTTTGCCGTTGTGTTGACCCCATAAATAAAAGAAGTAGGGCGAAAGCTACCGTTCAAAAAGATAAACCTCTAGGCAAGGTCATCTAGGGTTGTAGGAACCCGAAGTCCGTTTTAACGGCCGCCTAGTGAGTCTTTCACTCTTTTCACTAGATGCTTAGCACTTAGAGTCCTTTCCGAGTCTTAGGTGGGTTGGGTAGCCGTAAAAAGTCATCTCGAAACTCTCAAACTCCAAAAGTACAAACAAAAATTAAAAAAGAAGAAAAACAAAAAAAATTGCATCTTCTCTTTTCAAATAAGGCGAGGACTTAGGCAATCTACATTTTGGTAGACACCCGGTTACTGTTGAGTTTTCGTAGTTTATGACCTTAGTTGAAATTTTCTATTGTTAATAAACTACTTAAGCCTAAGCGATCGAGTCCTAATTCTATTTTTATACATAGCATGCAGTTTAATTTTGCTAAGGACTAGCAAAAGATAGGTATGGGGGTATGATGTATCTATAATTATTGAGGGCAAAATGCCTATTCATGCATGTTCCGAGGCGTAGATTTGCATTTCATGTTATAAATATTGCATAGCATGCATCATTCTGCATTTAGGGTAGTTGTACATAATTTAGGTTAATTATGTCATTTTTGTGGTTAGGAGAGAACTATATTTATTTCGGAGCGTCAGATTAACAATCCGACCGTACGGATCTGATCAAGACAATGATCGGAGTCCAACGCCTCCGAAATCGCCTCGATCAGAGTCCCGTAGCACCATATTAAATCCAAGGAAGATTAACGGCCGAGGGACCAGGTGATGCAATCCGAAGCGTCAAACAACAAATCTGACCGCATGGATGGATTTGGGTCGACGATCGCAGCCCAGCAACGCAAAAATTGACTCAATCCGACCTCTGTAGAATCCCCTACAAAGGAAAGAAGATCGACAGCCCAAATTGCGCCATGTGGCACAACCGAGGACGCCCATGCGCACGCATGTACATGTGTGCGGAGGCACGTACACGCAAGCGCAGTGGCTCGTGCAGCAGCATAGCGCATGCGGGGAGGCAATGGCAGCAGCAGAGCATATCATGCGTGCGCGCGTGACAAAGGCGTGTACAGCAAGCACGAGTGGTACGGCAGCAGGGGCACGTGAGCGGGATCTTCAAGGATGTTTGTGGCGGATCTTCAATGATGTTTATGATCGTCACTAAATGTCCTGTACACGAATTTGATTCTTTCCTCCACTATAAAAGGACCCCTACCCCTCCCATTTTTCTTCATCTCTTCCTTTCTTCCTCTCACCACATCCAAGGCTCTAAAGAGAGCTTGTCCCAAGCCCACGATGGCCCTCTAGAGTAGAAAACCAAATAGTTTTCTCGCCTCTCATCCCCCTTCATTGAGCATCCCATGGCCATCCTTTCACCGCCCTCCGGGAATAAGATCCTCACCGTAACGCCATCCTGCCCCATCCTCCGTCCTTCGTCCCGCTCCTCACCACCTTCCTTCAAGCGTCGTCAGAGTGAATCGTCCTTCGAGCAACCATCGAGGGGGATTCTCTCACCTCTTTCTATCTTTCTTTCACTTTCGTAGTGTAGATTTTCCACTTTCGTAGTTATAACAAACAATTCTTTTTGAACAGATGATTGTTTCTCTCTCTCTCTCTTTCTCCCTCTCTTAAATTTTTGCTAGATAAAGGTTTCATCAACCTAATCTATTGCTTAATAAAATTACCAAAAAAATTAGAAAAGATAAAAATGATAAAAAGAAATAAAGCAAAACGTGGATTTCATAAAATCAAACATTCGCCTCCCCGTGTTTGACCTAGGATTCACTTTTCGAGTTTCCATTATAAATTTTATTTGATAGACGTGTTTTGCAAGTTACGACAACGGGTCCTCCAAATCCTAATTTGAATTCGCAAAGCGCACCTACATCAATGGACGCTCTCGCTTGCGGTTCATGCACATAGGCCTAGGTTGGATCCAATTGCCCGGTTACTGTTTACCCAAGTTTGAGCTTGAGATAGAGAGATCTGAGGGAGGGTTTTTGCATGTAGCCTCGGGAATCGTGCCTCCCCTCTCCTCGCTCAACACTTAACGTTGCTGAGCCTTGCTTGCCTCTTGTGCCTTGTGCTTGTGAGGCTTGTGCCTTGCGGTTCTTCTAAGGTTGAGTTAAGGCATCTTGGCCGTAGCACGCCATTTGACTTGGTTGCTTTGCCTTGGTTCTGAGATTGCTGCGGATATTCGGTTGTGATTACTATTGGATTATTTGAGATATTTAATTAAAGCTTAATTGTAGGGCTAATTTGGTCGTTTAAACCACCATTTTTAGCCCATTCTTTTTTCACTCTAATACCTGACACTTTAAGATACTTTTTTGATATATATTTATCATCATTTTGATCTCACTTGCATATTATTCTTGATATTGTGATTAGTGATTGATTTGTTTAAATTGCTCCTTACGAACGACCTCAGACTCATTTTTGTTTCTTGAGCTTATAAATTTAAATGTTGTATTGATTTTTGTCACTATACTGCAACGTGATCTTTTTACGATGATTTTTGACAACATTTTGGTGCCATTGCCAGCGAGCAATGCGTATTTCATTCACTGATTACAATTTTGATTTGATACTAACTTGCTTTATCTGATTTGTTGTGATTTTGCGAGGTGAATCTAAAAAGTGATCACACAAGCAACCACACCAGGGGCAGGCAATCTCATTCCCTTCTTCTTAAGCCCTTTATCTCTGAAAGGATTAAAAAGGAAATCAGTTAGGATCAACTCTCTTTATTTCATAGTAATCAATCATCTGAGTTGCTTGATTTGATCTGATTTGCTTAGAGACCCCCATCCTGATACTTGCACCTATTAGGAAATTAAAGTGCCCAGGGCTATTCACCTTCTTGTTTGAGCCCTATGTTGGAACCTTGTTCCACATCTTGTTTTGATGTTATCAAAATTATTATGGATTAATGTTTGCAATTGAGTTCTTTTTAGACTTAGGTAAAGATCAAGGCAAACAAGAAGTAATGGAGGCATGATTATGAGAAAAAGAAGATGATGACAAGGAGGCAAGATGACAAGGATGAGTCGAGGAGAAGAAGATCATCTTCGACCTTTAGTTTTTTAGCTTAGGTTTTTTTACTTATAGAATGTATGCCTCCTAACAAAGGAATATAACTTAGATCGTAAAAATAATTAGAGATAAATTAGGATTAATATTGCGATCATTTTCAAAGAAAGTAATTGATTAAATCACTTAAAAAAATGTACTTGTTAACCCACAAGTACCGGTACTAAAGTTTAGTACCGGTACATGTGAGTTACAGGTTTGGGTTTTCTCAAATAAACAAACCTGTACCCCGTGAGTAACGGTACTCGTGATCAGTACCGGTACTAGAGGGAACGAGTATCGGTACTCATGATCAGTACCGATACAAGTGAGTTACAGATTTTTGTTAAGAGTTTGAAACCCAAATCTGGAAGCAACGAGTACCGGTACCCATACTCTAATACCAGTACCAGGTAGCCATTGGCTCAAAACTGAACACCTAGAAAATTAATTTTGGCTATATGAACGTTGGGATTTAAACCCCCAACGTCTAGTAGACGTCCCAACTAGGTCCTAACTCTATAAATAAACCCTTAGACCCTTAGTTTGCAAATTAGAAAAGAGAAGAAAAATTCCTAGAGCTATATTTCAAATTTCCACCATATTTTCAAGAGAGAAGAAGCTTGTCATTCACTCTCTCTACATTCCTACAAGCTCAATGACGTGTTTTTGTCACGCATCTACGAAGCAATTCACGTCCATCCTAAGCTCTCAATTGGTATTCTATTTAATTATTGCTGAGAGACATAGGAACTTTGTTGTAAGATTTTATTTTCATTACACCTGTGCTTTATTTGTTTTTGAGCTTCTTGCTCATTGGGTTGTAACAAACCCGTTATTGTACTTGGGTTGAGGTAACCTGTTAATTACCTCATTTAGTAAATTGATTTCCTCAGGGTTGAGGGAATCAGGTTAAAAACCCTAAGCTAAGAGGCTTAGGTAGTGGAATACACAAGTGAGTGGGGAACCACTATACATTTTGTATCCTTTGTGGTTTGAATTGATTGTGCAAATCTTTCTTATTTTCAGGGAAACACACTTGCATGATTTAAAAAGAACATATTTCCCGCATCGTGTGTTACCCAAGCCCTGGTTGAATTGATCTAATCAAGTGAACCCTAAAAGAAGGCTCTAACAATCACTTGAATCACTAAAACTTGGGACAAAATAACCTGTTTGCAAACCACTCATGGTGATTCTGGGCGCTTTACCCAACTCATCCTCAATTTTAGGGTAGGTTAGGTGAAGTTGATCCACTTTGTGGGGAAACCAACCTCCAAATTAGGTCACAATCAAAATCAACTCTAAAGTTCAAGTAAAATTCAAGGCACATACTTAGGATTAAAATTGGTAGACTTAGGAGTCAAGCTTGCTCATTTCGGTCTACTTGGATTCTCGGTGACAAGGAAGGTCGGGTAGGGGAAACCCTGTAATCCGTAGGGATGCTCTACCATGTAGGGGTCTTTGCGGGATTCCCCCTTCTTAGCTACCCAAGTAATTCTCGGGTGAGTGAGTTTCTGATCCAGAGGTATCATTACACATTCTATCCCTCATCTGATTCTCTAATGCATGTTCGAGAGGCCCTTAAGATCACACTTGAGGCCTCCATTAACAGTTCACTCTCGTCAAGGCCAAGCCTCGACCCATCTATTTGTACTACCACCTGACCAAATTGACATTTCTTCCGACTCTTCACATCTGAGCTCAGATCTCCATCATCTGCATCCATGGAGAACCAAGAAGAAGAGCCCAACATTCATAATTAATTGCAACGCCTCACTAATCTATATCATGCATTCATAAACTTACGCAGCGTCCATAGATGCAAAACCATTACAATCCCGCTGTGGTGGCGATCGAACCCAGGGTGCAAATCCTAACTTGAGGGCCTGATACTGAACTGAAGCCAATCTAATTAATCCAATCCCCAAATTCCACAGCTTAAATTCCGAAGATCCCTTCCACCACATCAAACAACTGAAACATCTAGTCAGACCATTGGACCACTTGTTCAGAATCGAGACATCCTGCTCATAAAGATGTTCTTCGTCTCTCTTATGGATAAGGCTGCCCACTGGTGTCAAAGTCTAACTCGTTCGATTGACACTTGGGAGGAACTCCAATCTGAATTCCTAAAGAAATTCTTCCCAGTTGGTCGCACTAATGCAATGAGGCACCAGATCACACATTTCACGCAAAATGCGGGAGAACAACTTCATGAGGCATGGGACCGCTTTTGGGATCACATGCGGAAATGCCCCCATCATGGAGTTCCTAAGTGGAAACAAGTCCAGTCTTTTTACCAGGGACTCCATGAGGATATAAGGCTATTTGTCAATGCAACCTATGGTGGCAACATCATGGGTCAGCATGAAGATACCATTTGGGAGATTCTCAAGAACAAGTGCGAGAACTCCATAAACAATGAATCTATGGGTGTGTTCGACTAGACGACCACCCCCACATTGACAAACATGCAAGGGGCACACGAGACTCAAGGCTTATCCGCATCCGTCGATCTAGAGTTGGTGGCCAATCTCCTGGATAAGGTCTCTATCATTAAGAAGAAGGTCGACGAATTGATTCAACATCTATAGAGAGCCACTACCGCACAGCAGAGCACATATGCACAACCACCCTCAGTAGAGAGGCTGTGCATAACATTCACCACCACTCGTATCAAGGGATGGACCTGTATCCACCCCCCTCTGACCCCTGGTTCGAAGGAAACTCCGAACCCACCTTCTCTAGTTGGGGGAACTCTGAACCCTGATACTCTGATTTCTATAGAGTGCCTTAGGCCTGCAAGGATCTCCAGGCCATCCAAAATCCTCCATTCTCTAAGAACCATAACTCTGGATGGTGCAATCATCCTAACATCACATGGTCAGGAAATAATCAAAACTCGCAATCGCAATTCCAACCCTGACCATAGGCTCCGGCCCATAGCAGCCCAGTCAACCTAGGCCCAATCCGAATTACCAATCCAGGCCATCAAGGGAAGATCAAATGAATATGATTTTACAAACCCTGGTTGACATCCAAACGACTAATGCAGCTATGCAGAAACAGCACAAGGACGAGATCACATAGGTTCAAAATCAACTTGCACAGATGGTTGGATCACGCCAGCCTGGCACACTCTCATCTCAACCTCTACCGAATCCGATTTACATGCTGAACCAAAGGCGTGTTATGAACCAGAATCAAGACCAAGCTCACTACATTTATCAAACCCCTTCTACTCCATCACCCGACAGGATGGAGGCTTCCACATCTTAAAAGGGATATCAGCAACAACCACCTCTTTTGCTGACTCCAAACCAAAACTAAGCTGGCCTTAATGTTACCCCCCGTAGTGGCAAATCAACGCAAAATCCACCTTATCCTAGCCCATTCTAAACCTGGTAATTCAGGGCTTAACCCTAGGATGGTTATCCAGGACACCCCTATCCCAGATCTAGAGCCTAAACCAATCTTAGAGGAACCTATAGAGGTTTCATTTCCTGAGGCCTTGATCAAGGAAAGAGCAAACCCAAACCCGTGGCACTTGAGGAAGACTTGGTCAAGCTCTTTGAGCAAGTCCAGATAAACATACCCTTAATGGATTCGATTGCCACGTACTAGCTTACGCGTGAATTCTAAAGGACTTGTGTACACCAAAGCGTAAGCCGTGGAACAAAGACGAGAGTTCAATCATATTATCTAAGCAAGCTACCTCAATCATCCTGATTAAACTCCTGCAGAAAGTGAAAGATCCTGGCACCCCTTTGATCTTTTGTAAGATCAGTAATCTAGAGTTTGATCGAGCCTTGTTGAATTTAGGAGCCTCCATAAACCTCATTCGTACATCCCTACTAAATCATTTCGAGGAAACTGAGCTCAAACCAACTGAGGTGACCTTGCAGCTAGCAGAGAGATCAATTAAGTCACCTAGAGGAGTTCTTGAGGATGTTCTAGTTAGGATTCGAGATTTCTACTTCCCAGTAGACTTTATCTATTAGATATGGATA
Organism: Thalassia testudinum; assembly: GCA_037157565.1. Classification (NCBI taxonomy): domain Eukaryota; kingdom Viridiplantae; phylum Streptophyta; class Magnoliopsida; order Alismatales; family Hydrocharitaceae; genus Thalassia; species Thalassia testudinum. The sequence goes on from JAZHRO010000024.1 coordinate 84,698,292, forward strand.
CTCCTAAAAATCTAAGAGATACTCCAATCATCTTAGGAAGACCATTCCTAGCCACAACTGGGGCAAATATCAATTGTGAAAAGGGCTAGATCGAGTTGAAATTGGGGAACAAGACACTGAGGATTGATATCTTTAAGGCCCAGAAAGGAATAAATTGTGGGGCGATCGAAGAAGTATGAGATATCAGTTCGTTGGTTGAGGACCCGATTACAGAGAAAAACCCGATTATCCCAAAACCTCAACCACAAGAAGATCTTGACCCACAGATAGAGAAGCCTAGAGCTGATCTAGACCTACCCCTAGCTTCCACCCTATCTTCTAAGGCCTATCCCGAACCCCCACCTGCTGCTGATAACTCGATGTTGGAATTAAAGCCCCACCCAGATCATCCGAAGTACATCTTCTTGGGTTCCAATCAGATGTTTCTTGTGATTATCAATTCCCGACTCACACCTGACCAGGAAACAAAGTTGATTTCTGTCCTCTAGCAGCATCAAAGAGCCATCGGATGGACTCTAGATTACCTGACTAGGATAAGTCCCTCTTATTGCACACATCGTATCTACACCGAAGTGGGCTCACGACCATCGAGACAAATGCAAAGACAACTGAATAAAAATCTTCAAGAGGTCGTGAAAAGGGAGATCATCAAGTGGTTAGACACTGGCATCATCTACCTGATCTTTGACAACCGCTGGGTAAGCCCCATTCAGGTTGTGCCTAAAAAGACAGGGCCCAAAGTGATTACGACCGAATCTAGAGAGACCATCCCGACTCGTATTGCAAATTTGTGGAGAGTCTACATAGACTATCGGAAATTGAATGTCTCCACAAAGAAAGATCATTTCCCGCTCCCGTTCATTGACCAGATTCTCAAAAACTGGTGGGAAATCAATTTTTCTATTTTCTGGATGGGTACTCCGGATATAATCAGGTGGCAATCCATCCCGAAGATCAAGAAAAGACCACCTTTACTTGCCCCTATAGTACATACGCGCTTCGCAGGATGCCATTTGGGCTTTGCAACGCACCCACCACCTTCCAACATTGCATGCTAGCCACATTCTCCGATATGGCAAGTAAATATTTTGAGGTCTTCATGGATGACTTCTTGATTTTTGGTGAATCTTTCAACGACCGCCTCCTGCATTTGGTCTAGATCCTTCAAAGATGCATCAAAGTGAACCTAGTTCTCTCCTAGGAAAAGAGCCACTTCATGGTTCATGAGGGCATCGTGCTTGGACACCTAGTCTCTAAAAGAGGTATCCAAGTCGACCGAGTCAAGGTAAATCTGATTTCCAAATTACCAATGCCTACCTCGATCAAAGACATCAGATCATTTTTGGGGCACGATAGATTCTATCGCCAATTCATATCTAAGTTTTCCAAAATCGTGCGCCCCTTAATGAACCTTCTCTCAAAAGACACACCTTTCAAGATGACGAGTGAGTGTATTCACGTGTTTGAAATCCTATGTAATCGAGTCACCCAAGCACCAATCTTGCAATCTCCTGACTAGTCTCAACACTTCAAGATCATGTGCGATGCATTTGACTGCGCACTAGGAGCGGTGCTAGGTCAGAAAATCGACAGAAAATCGATGGTTATATATTACGCCAATAAGACAACGGAAGAGTCTCCACGTAATTACATGATTACGGAGAAAGAGCTGCTGGCCGTAGTGTTTGGTCTAGAGAAATTCAAATCATACCTCCTAGGATCACATGTCATCATTTACTCGGATCACACTATAGCGAGGCACTTACCTACAAAGAAAGACGCGAAGCCTAGATTAATCATTTTTATAAGTTAGTTTGGGTATGCTGATGAGAACCTCATCATGAGACATAACTAGCTCATTTTGACCTAATACAAAGGATAAAAGCTCCTACATAACTCAAGGAAAGGCTTAACTCAGAGAATTCTGAGTTTAAGGAGAAAACAAGTCATAAGGGGTAAAAATACAATTTTACCAGTATAATCTGCATACAGGGTAATTCAGGACCCAAACATAGGTCAAAGCAACTTAATAAGAATAAAAGTGGGATGAGATGATCTAGCAAGGGCTACAGCAATTCCAAGAAACTAAATGATAATTTGTAACCCTAAAACAACCCACTTCAATTCACGAGGTTCGAGGCAAAGTAAAAATAGAATAAACCCTCTAAAATTCATAGAAAAATAATCTCTAGGGTTTAGAACCTTCAATTTGGCCTTCAGAACCCATTTTGACCTACATTGAGAACCATGCCCAATTAATAACTTAATTTGGGTTTTCGCATAAATTGACCGGTCAAACAAGGTTTAATATAGAAATGAAATTCACCATCAGATTCCTTAGGTCCTAATTAGTCATGTATAAAAACTTGAGCCTAAGAAGAAACCTCCTTGACCAACTTTACACTTTGGTCCTCATACATTTACTTTTTGGCCCTCAACTTTTGAACCCTCGCATTTTGGCCCCTAACTCTCCTTCGTTCTTTGCGTTCAGGTCCCCCCTGCAAAACCTGCCAGCACCATGCTCCGGCGACCTTGCGCGGAGCATGGCGCCGCGTAGGGTGAGGGGGAGAGCCTGGCAAGTAAACCGGGGGTGCCCTGCGTCGTCAGCCGTCGCAGGGACACCCCCCTGGTCGCTGTAACCCGCCATACCGGCCGTGCGAACGCACGGACGGTATGGGTTTCCATCTCCGGCGTCCTCCGGCGAGGGAGACACGTCGTCTCCCTCCGCCTTCCTCCCTGTTTTGATCCCTATAAATACCCCCGTCGCTCCACCGACCTGGGCAGCTCGGATCTGACGGAGAAAACCCCCAACTTTCCTCTCCTCTCACTCCGGCAGACGCCCACCAGCTCCGGCGGTTCTTCCTCCTCCTCCTCTTCGCTCTGCCGCAATACCAGCAGCAGAGACTTCCTCCCCTGCTCTTCCCGCGCCACGCCGTACCCAGCTGGCGCCTCTCCAGCTCTCTGCTCGCCGCCGCCCCTTCCCCTGGGCATCTTCTTCTCCGGCGACAGTCGATACGACTGTCGCCCTGCCCCGGCCCCTTTCGTCTCCGTAGCTAGGTCAGAACTCCTCCCCATCTCCCCCTCTTTCTTTTCCTCACTGTCTTTTATTTGATTAAACCCTCGACCGCTCCTGTTCACCCTCACCTTCTCCGCCTCCGGCCATCCTCCGGCGAGCCGCTCCCATCACCTCAGCAACCCACACGGCTCGCCGACCACCGCAGAACCTCCGCCTCCTCATCCTGATCAACCCCCGCCCTTCCACTTCCCCCACATCACCCTCTGCAACCCCACCGAACAAACCCATCCTCCGACCCACAGTCCGACCTAGGGCAGCCCTTGCACGCCGCCCCACGCCTCGCCACCACCCACACGAGCTTCGCCGCACCCTGGCGAAGCTCCCGGCACCTTCTGATTAGGCCGAGAGGCCGTTTTGCTGTGAACAGGCCACCCGACCTCCGCCGCCATTGCCGTGCAGAAGGAGCTGCTTCCGCCTGCAGCTGCAGGCGCGTCACGCCCAGATTCGACTCCCAGACCTTGCGAGGCGTTTCGACAAAGCATCAGGCTCGCAGCTGGGGCGAAAGCCTCGCGTGAAGCCGCGATCGCCCGCTGCTTTCTCCGCTGCGGGCGCTCAATTAGGGTGGGACATTTAGTCCCACCTCGGAAAAGTCTGAAGAGGCGCAGCGGTATAAGGCGCAAAAGTGCTGGAGGCTTACTGCCTCAGCACACGGGGTGAGGTCCCCTACACCCGCCCGGTTACCCGGTCTCGTCCGCGCTTACGCCCCGCGGACCTGGCCCGACCCGACTTAGACTGACCTGCACTCCTCGCCCACCACACACGCCGGTAGGCCTGGACCCGGGCGCGACCCGTACCCGACTACCCGGCAGCTCTGGGAGAGCTTTCCCAAGAGTGGCTTCTGAGAGAGAGAGAAGCGGGGGGGGAGGGTAGAGTAGGTTTTGTCCTCTGATGTAAACTCTGAAGTGTGCAGGCACAGGTAAAGAAGAAGGACCGTGGAAGAAGAAGGAAGCTGAGGGAGACACTGTAGCAACAAGCAGTTTAAGTCGTCTGATTGGAAAATCAGACGACGTCCTGAAGGGAAAAGAAGAAAGAAGGAGGGACGACGTCCCGACTAGAAAAAGAAAAGAAGAAAGAAGGAGATCTGAAGAACAACAGAAGAAGGCGAGACAGAGGAGAACACAAAAGAACAAGGGAAGAACTGAAAGAAGAAGAAAAAGAGAAGAAGATCTGAAGAAAGGAAAAGAAGAAGAGCATGACCGCTCTGCAGAAGAAAAAGGTAGAGCAGGAACAGCTGAAAGAAGAAGAAGAACATCACCACTGCAGATAAAGAAGAAGATAACAGAAGATCTGAGACGAGGAGAAGCAAAGAGAAAAGAAGAAAAGACAACAAATTCTTTCTCTCTTTCTTTATTTTTGTAAAAGAAACTTGTACCCCTAGAATACAACTTGCTCCCTGAGTTCGACCTCGGGAACTCTTTTATTTTCCGAGTAAAAAATTTATATATTTGAAATGTTGGTAATAACTGGCTATACTACAACGCTATAACAATAAAACCCGGTTGCCGTCAACGTTTCATATGCCCCTTACTAACTCATTTTTTGCTAGCTTATTTAAATGTTTGTGATTTATGTGACCTAGCTACAGTGCCATAAATCCACCTCAACATAAATGACAAGCAGACATTTCACAAATTTCTCTTGTGAAAAATGAAGTGCGTAGATATTTTCATATCTAAAACCTTCAATTAAAATTATATTAGTTCGTTCTTTTAGTATATTAAATACAGATTCTGCAAACAATACATCACAACCATTATCACATATTTGACTAACACTAAGCAAGTTATGTTTTAAATTCTCTACTAAAAGTACATTTCATACCTACTTAGATAAATTACCTATTGTACCTTCACCAATAATGCGACAACGTTTGTTGCCACCCAACTTGACGCGTCCTCCATCTTGAATTCTCATCCATTTGGTAAAGAGGTCAGAATGTCCCGTCATGTGCTAGGAACACCGATTGTCTAGGATCCACGTCTTTCTTGATCTGCAAAACAAAATAATTTAATAAAGCTGATTTAGGTACCCATTTCCTTTTGTGTCCTTGATGGTTAGTTCCCTTTAAATTGTTAGATTTATATATCACTTTTGTATTAATCTATAATTCTTAAGATTCTTGACCTTTTGGTAAATCCATGCATGCCTAGGTGCATGTGATTTATTTTGTGTGTTCATTTTACCATGAAATTTTACTTTTAATGCATTACAAAATTCAGTATTCAATCTAGCAGTTATTTTAATATTGTTTAAAGTTTCCTCAAAATGTTCATAAATATTCTCTAATTCTACTATCTTTGCATGCAATTGTGAATTAGTCTCTTTTGTCATATCTAACTCTATTTCTAAATAAGATTTTTCTATTTCCAAAGTCTTATAGTTATTATATAAAACTTTATTTTCTTTTTTAATTAACCTAGCTTTGTAATACAAATCTTCATATGTTTACAATAATTCACTAAAAGTGACTTCAGAATCTACCTCATTTTCCGAGCTGTCGTTGTTTGCCATCAAACACATATGAGCAACTTAATTTTCCTCAGATTCTTCAGAGGAGAATTCCATGTTAGAATCGCTGTCATCCCAAGTAGCATTGTACGCTTTTCTTGAAATATTCTTCTTCTTACGATCAATTTCTTTATCTTTCTTCTTTTCTTCCTTTTTCTTCTTGATCATTGGATAATCTTTTCGTATGTGTCCCCTTTTCTTGCATTCAAAACAAACTATGTTATTACTTACTCTTTTACCTTGCTTTCGGATGAATCGTCAAAATCTTCTTGTTAGAAGAGCAAGCTCTTCTTCGTTGGAGTCGAAGTCGGAGACTTCGAGATCTGAGTCTTCCTTTAGATCTTTGAAAGCAATCTCTTTCTTCTTGCCTACTGATTTCTCCTTGTCTTTCTTCAATCTTCTCCAATTAGACTTCATATGTATTGAAGCAAAAAATCTACGCAAATAGAGTTGAGTTTTGAAAACCCATCGTTATAGTATGATTTGCGAAGAAAATCGTCAACAAATAAATTTTACCGAAACTCAAAAAAAATTTCGAGTCGAACACAGGGAAGCTACGTCGATTTGAAATCCATGATTTTTTTTTAAAATTTTTGTTTAAAGGCAAGATACTCACAATGAATCAATACTAAACTAGAGAGAGAGAACAAAACACTTTTACAAAAATGGATAAAGTTTTAACTAGAAAGCGGGAAATATTACAACTAGAAAGCAGTAAAATCTATTCTAGAAAGCAGTAAAAGAGAAGGTGGAGAGAAGTTATCCTCCTCGTCGGCTACTTAGAAGACGAACCAAAACGGGTGACACCTAGAAGACAGAGAGCGGAGACGGAAGATGGAGAACGAAGCAGGAAGAACTTAGGGCAAGGCAGGACATCGTCGTCACAGGATCCACTTCCAGAATGGGGGCGAGAAGACAACCACGGGAGCTCCACGAACAGGATGAGAGAAAGAGATGAAGGAAGAGATGATTGAAATGTGGGGGGCGTAGGTCCTTTTATAGGTGTAGAGGTTGAGGGCAAATGGGTCAATTCATGCTTAAAAATTTAATGCACAGGTCTTTAGTGACAGATTTAATTCACTAAAGACTTGAACGTGGGCGTAGGTCCGCTCACGCGCCACCTTCTCCTCTCCCCATGCGCTCCACGCTTCTCCCACGATTAGATGATCGCGATCGGACGGCCAAGAGACGCACACGCCCGCTTCCACTTCAGCGCCTCTAACGCCTGTGTGTTTGATCGCGCATTAGATTTCGCGTAAGCTTGGGCATCCAATCGCGCGTGAGCTTGATTGGTTGTTCTGGGTCGTTCATAGCTCATCACGCAGTCGAGATCGTGCTCATCCACACGAGGAGAGGCGCGATGTGGGCGGCTCGAACTCACGTTCCTTACGCAAACAATGCCTTGACCACTGCGCCACGCAACAGTTTGAGGAGCGTGGATTTTTTTGTTCACGGTTGATCTCGATCGTTGGATCTTCATCCAACGATCGAGATTATGTGTTCATGATTGCTTGGCATGATGGAGTGGGAAGCCTTGGCAAGCGTTGAGCGGCTGAGACGACATCACGTGGCACTATCTTGGTCATCCATCTTTTGTGAGGATGGTGCCACGGATGTCGAATTGGATTGATTTTCACGCCGTTGGGCTGCGATCGTCGATCCGAACCCATCGATACAATCAGATTTGTCGTCTGAAGAGTGGATGTACACCACCTGGTCCCTTGACCTCTGATCTTTCTCGGACTACATTTGATATTACGGAAGTCTAATCGGGGCGATCTTGGAGTCGTTGAACTCCAATCGTCCCCTGACCAGATCAGTATGGTTGGATCTTCAATCCGAGGCCCCGATTAAATATTTCCTATTCCTGACCACCAAAAAAGAGTAAATTACTATATAATTTATACACTTTGACCTAAATGCACAATGATGTATATTATACAATATTTATAATGTATGATGCAATTATATATCTAAGAATGCGCAAAAATAGACGGTTTATGTGATATAAACGTGTTTACATCAATATTCCAAAAGACTTCCAATCAAATCATGAAGAGAGGATTGAAAGGTCCTTTGCCTCTTGAATCGTCGTTGACTTCGGAGGCCAGTCACTTGTAAGAGATGTTAAGATCTTTCTTACAAGTTGTTCTTCAGTGAACTTCACTCTTAAATTCTTCATGGGGTTGACTATATCCCCAAACCTCGTGTACATCGCCTTGATGGTTTCACCTTTCCCAATCCTGAAACACTCATAGCTTTTTGTTAGAATAGATATGTGTGTTTTTTTTCCCTTATTAGTACCTTCATAGGTGACTTGCAGTGCATTCCATATCTCATATGCGGATTCGCAAGCTGAGATACGATTGAACTCCTCTTTTGATAACACACAATACAATGTATTCATCGCCTTCGCGTTGCTCACGATCTTTTTCTTCAGATCTGTCGTCCATGCTACTCCTTGTGACTCCAAATCAATGTATCTCTCTTGAATGAGGGTCCACGACTCATCCATCGCTTTGAGAAAGACTTGCATCATCCTCTTCCAGTACCCATAGTCCATCCCCATAGAAATAGGGAGGACATGTGGATGACTAACCTTCGACGTGCTTGGTTGTTGATGCCATCGCGAGTAAGATTTTCTACTTCTCGCAACCTGCTCTAATACCACCTATAGGATCTAAAAGGCACAAGCACACTAGAAGGGAGGATTAATAGTGTGGTAAACAAAAATATGCAAATAAAGCAAACCACAAAAAATATAACACCAGATGTATAGTGGTTCCCCTCACTTGGGTATTCCACTACCTGAGTCTCCCAACTTAGGATTTTTAACCCGATTCCCTCAACCCAGAGGGAATCAATTTACTATAAACGGAGGTAATTAACGTGTTACCTCAACACAATTATAAGATCAGATAAAAACAAAAAGTTCTAGGTGTAAGCAAGAAATAATTTAACTTACAACCAAGTTCCTAAGTCTCCAACAAGAATTAGCTTAAAAGAAAGCTGATCAATTTGGTGAAAAACACTAAAGTGAAAAGGAGTGATTTTACGAGGAAGAATGAATTCGCCATAAAAGTCTTGTTGCAAAGTTAGAATCGCCTTGAAGAAAAATACAACAAGCCAACAACCCTTGCAACTAGAATTGAGAAATATAGAAATTTGAGCAAGGAGAATTTTTATGCTTGTGTTGTATGCAAATGACACACACAAGGTGTTTATATAGGCCACTAAACATCTTCCCTACGATTACTAGCTGTTAGGGGCAAAATGGGAAGATTGGAGATAGGATTAATTGCAAAATAGCCATTCAGATTAAGTACAACGGTTAGTTGGTACCGGTATTGACTACTCACAATTAACCAACAACCAACCCAACAAAGCCTAGGTACCGGTACTCATCATAGGTACTAATACTCAATACTTACAGTTGAGTACCAACTAAGTCACCAAGTACCCATACTCATGATAAGTATCGGTACTTGTGACTCACAGATTTGGGTCAAGTTACAAACTATAACCTACATGTACCGATACTGGTGATTAGTACTGGTACTTGTAAGGTCCAGGCACTACCCATGTTAACAACTGTGAGCACCTGGTACCGAACTCATGATGAGTACCGGTACTTGTTCACAGTTTGGGATTAGGACCCAAACCTATGTCTAGCAGGTATCTATACAGATGAACAGTATAAGTACTTGCAACAAGTACCTTGAATAAAATTTATTAATCAATCTTAGTGATATTTGAATGCAATTATATGATAAATTAATCAAAGAAACGATTTTAGTTTTTCAAACAAATAATTAAACAGGAGTATGGTACCTAATTATCTTTATTTTGATTTTAAATCCTAAATCATTTTTTCTTGTTAGGAGACACAAGAGTCTAAATTACAACATATAAAATCAATCTTCATTCTTCATGCCATCCACACTTCTTCCGTATTTCCTAAATCCTGTGATTTCCTGTAAATGACACTTCATAAACTCATTAGTTTTAAAATAGTTTTGTTAGCACCAAAACATAAAAGAGAAGTGGAACTAGGTTCCAACGGCTCCCACCATAGCCACAGCCTCTCCCTCACCCCTTGTCCAGTGTGGTCCTAGAGCGGAGAGCCACCTTCCTTGCTACTGCTGCGACGTGGAGAGAAAGAGAATGGGGGGCCCTCTTCTCATTTATTTTCCCTCCATCACGTGCTCGTTCCTGGGGAGCTCGTGGGTGGGAACGTGCACTGGCCATAGAGTGGGGGCACGGCTTTTGAGGCCAAGTACACTACACTAGAGAGGGTAGGCTGGCCGAGGTAGCAACGCACACGGTAGACAAGGAGTGGTGCGATAGGGGAAGTTGTGCACGTGGGGGCAGCGCACGCGCACTTCTTGAGGAAGAGGGCTGCGACCCGAGGCCGCAAGTCGTGCAGGCCGAGGCTCTAACACGCGGTTTGAGGGCATAAGTTCGCATGCATGGGTTCTTGTGCGTGGATTTCACATGTGCAGGTTTCGTTTTTGGGCAGGTTCGAGGCCTAAATGAACTCAAATTCGTGCAAGTAAATACCCGTTGGAAACGTAATTAAATTCCCTATGTTTTGATATCCTTTTTGGCTCTGTTAATGCATGTTTAGCATGCTGGAAAATTTGATTAAGCCTAATGACCTTGCTTAAACCCACGGATGCTCTAGAGTTGGTGCTCGGGAGAGGCGCACATTGCAAGGCAACCCTCACAGTAATAGCAGCAGGTAGGGGTAGACCACCCGCACTCCCTAATCCTTCTCAAAGTGGAGGTAGAGTGGTATATTCTCCCCTTACTCTCTAATGTTTATTTTGTGCTTAATGCCTTGGAAATACGAACCATCCTGCAATTAGGCTGGATCTTCAAATAAACCTCCGATCTAGATCAACTACCCACATAAACGGAACTAAGTGGATAAGTGGGGTTACACATATGCATGTGCATCTACGTGATTATGTATGTATGTTGATATTTTTACATATGCATGTGTGTGTGTGTGCACCCACCCTTCATAATCTTATTTTACGCTTTCGGTCAATTCTAGCAAATGATTATTATTCCTCTTTCCTGGTTGTTAGAATGATGACCATCTGAAATGGATTCAATAGTCGGGATTTCTTCTACAACATAGGAAATATGCAACACTAACTACTTTTTGGGACCCTCTTAAACACTTTCTACCCAGTTCTTCCTCATGATTGATGATAGTTTGTCAAGCAATTTTTATAGCTAAAGCATCAAGTGATTGGTTTTTTTATGCAATCCTTCAATGGAGTACAATATTTGCTCCTATCATAGATCATGCATTTTCAGAAAGTTCCAGGAGTATGATTATTATTCCTCTTTCCTGGTTATTAGAATGATGACCATCTGAAATGGATTCAATAGTCGGGATTTCTTCTACAACATAGGAAATATGCAACACTAACTACTTTTTGGGACCCTCTTAAACACTTTCTACCCAGTTCTTCCTCATGATGGTTGATAGTTTGTCAAGCAATTTTTATAGCCAAAGCATCAAGTGATTGGTTTTTTTTTATGCAATCCTTCAATGGAGTACAATATTTGCTCCTATCATAGATCATGAATTTTCAGAAAGTTCCAAGAGTATGATTCAAAAATCAATAATTACGTTATTTTATGAGAGTAGATAAACTGCATTCATAGACAGACAATTAACTGATGTTTACCAGGAAGCTTAAAGGGGATCCTACATTACGAAGATTATTTTTATAAGTGTCCACATAAGTTCTTAACCTATGTTAACATACCTCAATAATTTTCCAAGGGTGGCCTCTTGCATATTGTTGATTTTCACCTGGTTGGTGTAGGGGTACTTATTGAATGGCACCACTCCAAACACACCAAAGGTCGAAATCTAATCTTGTGTAGGAATTTGATGCTCAAGTCAATTTGAGTGTGAAATAAGTTTGTCTAATAATATTCAACTGCAATTTGTTCAATTTCTAAACCTTTAAGTTTGGTCCAAGATAGCTCAAAGTTATTTTAAGTCAATCCAAACTTCTCTACATGAATATGTTCAACAAGAAAAAGAAAAAAAAGAAAAAAAAAGGCGTTCCATTTTGCAATCAGAGGTTAAGAGAATTATTGCTTGGATTTCTTCTACGAATATGGGGAAAAGTGTTTAATGTGTTGGTTATTTGCAGGCATTTTATTTGTAGTTGCTCTTGTTATTTTAAATTAAACTTTGTCTCACTTCTATCCTAAAGTAATCACCCATTTAGATAAGATTTTCTTAGATTGCTCTTGGCAATGGGTTGATTTTCAACTGGGATAAGTTAGTAGGTGGGATTACGCAGTGGGGTTGTGGCTGGCCGTGATGGTACTAGTGTGGGGATGAGTTGGCCTTCGAGTACACGTGTACCAAGGAGAGCCGATTGCCCCATTATGTAGGAAGGGAGCTGGCCTATTGGGTAGAAACTTGGGATAGGAACGGCCTTCCTGCACTGACTCCTGTTGGGCCCACGTAGGTCAACTGGGATAATCGAGCGAGAGTACACGAACTAGTTGAGGTGCACAACCCTAGTACTGTTATGTGGCGTGCTTCTCAGTGCGTACCCGTTAACGGAAATGACTGACCGCGTGCCAGTGCGGGGTAGCCCCCCGTGAGTTTATCACGTGTGCCGTAGTCACCGTTACGTCACAACTATGACCCCAAGGTAGTAGACTGGGTGTAGGACAAACACAGGGTACTCCCCCAGCAAGGAGAGTGCCTCGTGCACACCTTGCATTACGGACATACCACAATAAGATCATCCCAATAGGGGACATGTGCAATAAGAGGAAAGGTGATCCAACCTTAGGGCTACTAATGGGGGGAACTAAATAAATTAATGAAAATAAATTAAACAAAAGGAAAATCGGATGGGACACATGTCTTGTTTACCTTTCCTACCTATATTTATATACTTGTATAAGTTAATTATCTACTGTCACTCTACTCAGCTTTTGCTGATGCCTACTATTTGTACCCAGGTAAGGAAAGTGAGCAGCCAGTTCCATCGGCTGTAGACCGAGCTAGGCTCATCCATGGCCAACCATAATTTAGTGTTGCTTGCAATATTTGTTGGTGCTAGAGCACCATGATTGCTTATTTTGATCATAATAAAACACGTATCTTTTAACATTTGCATTTGAATTCCAATTTTCAGGTCAAATTGCAAATAGAGACAAGTGTTTAGACGGAGTTCTAGCTCACATCCATGGCAGATTAGAGGAGCTGGACAGAGGTGAAGGTGCTTCGCGAGGAGCGAAAGCTTGAAGAAGGAAGGAGATGAAGAATAAGATAGACTTCATTTTATCCTGTTTTATGTAATTTTATTTCTTTATTTTGCTCTTTATTTTTGTCTTAGATCATATGTTAAAGAGGCTCAAAGAATCCTTCAAGTATTCCTAAGAACACCTACACTATCCTAGGATACTTAGGTTTTCTATAGAAAACTTAGAAAACCAAAATAGGGCTCAGACAGCCCTTTCAGATGTCTAATCTGGATTTCAAACGTCTGATAAAAACTTTTAAGACGTCTGACTATTGACTCAGACGTCCAATTATTTAAGATGGACTTAGTTAGTTTTGCCTGATGAAATCAGATATCCAGACCCTAGTCCAGACGTCTTAGGAGATGTCTGATGCCTTTACCAGGCGTCCAATTAGTGAACCGTTGGCTTCCTTTGCAAACGTTGAGGAAATGACCGTTAGCCTTATATCAAACGTCCGTTTTGCCTCGGCTGACCCAAAATCTCTTCTCAGAGATTTTCTAGTCGTTGTACTCCCTTGGGAATCCATTTCCACAGAAAAATAGGTTTCCAGACATCTAGACCTTATGCCAGACGTCCTGTGTGTCGTTTGATGGACATACACTGGAACCCTGTTTAGATTTAATTCAAGTCAGGAAGGAAACCCGCCTAAAATCAGACGTCTGACTTAGTTCCCAGGCGTCTTAAACGGATTTTTCAGACGTCTGATACCTGGACCAGACATATGATGACCCTGTCAGAATCATGATTAATTCTGATTACGGCCTGATTTTCTTTAGATTTGTACCCAACGGCTATGGAAGCCTTCCAAGGCCTTCCAAAGCCTTCCTAGGGCCTTTATAAATAGAGGACCCATTGGCATGAAGACACACCCTTGCTAGAATATTTCCACTCACTTGTCTCTAAAAGAAGAAGATCAAATAGAAAAAGCTCTAGCTCTACAAGCACTCACTTCACACCTAAGAGCTTCGTCCTACTGTGCACCCACTCTCCCGCCGACATTACGAGAACGCTATTGTACCAAAGCGTGGTTCACGCATCCGCATCGTCACTTCGATGCACTTCTACCAAAGGGAAGTTTCCTAACTCCTATAGAAGCTAGGATTATATATTTGAAGCTCTATAGGACTGTTGTATTTTATATTATCTTTGGTTGGGTATTCGCTTTGCGAACTCCGTCTCCTTCGCGAGACAAATTCCTTCTTGTGAAGAGAAGGGGTGTTGAGGTACACTACCCTCGATCCAAGTAGTGTAATTGTAATTGAGGTTCAGTTACCCTCGTTTAAGTGACTAGGTTTAGTGATTTTGATCGACTAGGTCAATCGGGAAATCCTAACTCAAGAGGGTTAGGTGGTAGTTTTTACCCGATTTGGGTTTCCACCTAAAAATACTTGTGCCCTTTTTGTGATTATTCATTTTGTGAGATTGTCTATTTTCATTCCTCAATTTCTTTTTATTACGTCACGCAAATCTCACCCCCTCCAACCAGGAAACTACAATATTTTCCTGCAGTAGTGAGTACTCTTATATCTTTAGAACTCGTTAGCTCTCTTCTCCATTCTTTTGTCATGTTCGTGATAGCTATGGAGTGAACTTTGTTATATTACCTCAGTGCTGATGTTAGTTCTTGGGTTATCCTACTACTTTCCTGTTGCTTAAATCATTTTCTTGCTATGGTGAATGTGTGGAAAATGTTATTGTTTTACGTTTAGTGCTTGTTGGACGACCAAGTCGTGGGATAGGAACATGGTCCGGCCTGGTTTCCAAGCGGATCCGGGTTGGGTCGTAACATGTATGTAGAATAAAAGTATCAAAAGGTAATAAGCAAGAAGAGGGGATTGCAGGATCTTAAGAACACAAGCACACTAGAAGGGGGGATGAATAGTGTGGTAAAAAAAATTGCAAATAATACAAGCCACAGAAATGGAACACCAAATATATAGTGGTTCCACTTACTAAGGTACTCCACTACCTAAGTCTCCCGACTTAGGATTTTTAACCTGATTCCCTCAACCCAAGGGGAATCAATTTACTAAATACGAGGCAATTAACGAATTACCTCATCCAAATTACAAGAACAAACAAGAACAAGATATTACAAGTGTAAGCAAGAAATATAAAAACTTACAACTAGAATCCTAAGTCTCCAACAAGAATATCTTTAGCAATATTTTATGGTAAGATTTAGTAAGAAAAACAATGCGCAAAAATGATTTGTAGAGAACTAAAAATGCACCAAAAGAACTTGAAATTTAGAAATACTCTTAAGAGCTTAAGGCAACAAGCACTATCACCCTTGCTACTAAAATGGAGAGAATATGAATTCTGGAAGCAAGGAAGGTTATTTAATTCTTGTATATTGTAAAGATGGCTCTCAAAGGTCTTTTTATAGACCATTAAGTAACCCTCCTACTCTCCCTAGCCATTGGGGGTGCAATTAGAATGTTAAAGATAAGATTAATCACAAAATAGTCGATCAGATTTGGCACAATGGTTAGTTGGTATTGGTACTAAAATTGTGTACTGGTACTAGTTACTCATAGTTACTCAGCAGCCAGCACAATAGAGCCTAGGTATCGGTACTCATCATAGGTACCGGTACTCAGTGCTTCCAGTTGAGTACCAACTAAGTCACCAGGTACCGGTACTTATCATGAGTACCGGTACTTGTGACTCATAGGTTTGAGATAAGCCAAGCATTGTGACCTACATGTATTGGTACTGAACATGGGTACCGGTACTTGTAAGGTCCAGGCCAAACAGTTACCACAAATTGTGAGCACCTGATATCGATACTCATGATGAGTACCGATACTTGTTCATAGTTTGACACTAAGGCATAAACCAGGGCCCTGTAGGTATCGATACTTATGAACAATACCGGTACTTGCTACAAGTACCTAGAATTAACTCTTTTAATCAATTTTAATACTTTTCAAACTCCATTAAACTATTAAAATAACTAAGAAACGATTCTAATTTTTCAAACGAACAATTATACTTGAGTATGATACCTAATTATCTCTATTTTGATTTTACTTCCTAAATCAAATTTTCTTGTTTAGGAGGCATACACATTTCTAGATTACAACAAATAAACACAACAAAATCTTCATCCACTTTAAACTTCTTCCTTGTCATCATGCACACTTGTTATAATCATGTGATTTTCTCTATAAATATCACTTCACAAACTCATTAGATTTAAAACAGTTTTGTTAACACCAAAACATGAAAGAGAAGTGGAGGTAGGTTCCAACAATTCCCCCTTTCTGGTATTGACAAAACAAAAGAAATACCCATATTTTAAAGATAGAAATCTCGTAAGAGAAGGAATACAAAAAACTCCAATAGGAGTGAAACCTCCCCCTCAAACTAAGCTTCCTCTTTTTAAATATGAGTATTTACCATTTCTTCCCCTTTTTGTCAAGCAAACAAAAAGAATAGAAGTATGCATAGATGATCATCAAGCATTGATAAATTATGCAAAGAAATTAGTAAGTAAAAACATGTCTAAAGCATTTAAACAAATTTGAAGTTCATACATCATAACAAACAACCAAAGTAAATAGTCTCACACATCAAACTACATAACAGAAAATTAGAAACTAAACTAATTGCGAGCTCTTTTTCTAATATATTTCAGAACAACGTTTCCACCGCCATTGTCATCATTGCCACTATCGTCGTCGTTATCATCTCCATCTTTAGCATCTTCCTCATCTTTGTCATCTCCTTCATCTTCATCATCTCCAGCTTCTTCATCTTCATCTTCGGTATATGGAATATCTTCATCTTCATCATTGTCTTCTTCCTCTTCGTCATCACTAAGATAGGTTCTTCTTCCTCCATTTGTGAAGAGACTTGAGATGGGTCTTGAAAATGCCTTTGCCTTCTTTCACTATATTCTTTGGGTGCCTTTGGTTGAGATCTCTTTCGTTGCTTAGGTTGTTGAGTGGAAGAAGCAAAACGGGAAGACTCAATAGAAAGAGAAAGCTCATGGAACTTGCATTCCATGTGACGGATGCCAAAGTTAAGATTGGTGAGATTTTGACCAATATATTTGAATGTGTTAATCATGGTGGGATCGATTCCAGGTACATGAGACAAATTAACCCAAGGCATTTAAGCTTTGGGATAAGGATAGGTCATTGGAACAAATGCAAAAGATGAGCCAAGAACTTGATGAGAAGAAGAATGAGCATTAGGATCAACTTCATCTTCTTCATCATCACTTGAGGATTCTTCTCCAATAAGCCTTACTCCCATTTTCCTAAGTGTAGACCACTTGAAGTAGACCACCTTTCTAAGTGGGGTAACGTTGGAGAGATCAACCCTACTTTTTATAAGAATATGAGAAATAAGTATATCAAGAGGAAGGGCAGAAGCACAGTAATGAGGTCTAAGGAAATGAATGAAAATCGTGTTCCAGTTGGCAGGGAAACTTATAATGATAGCATAGATTAAAGGTAAAATATCTACGGAATTTTGTGAAATCCCAAATATTTGGCCCCTAAATTCCATGCTAACATTCTAAATAAGGCTCTAGAAAACAAAGTCATGTTAGGTGCAACCAAAGACTTTCCCTGGCAATTTGAGAGCAAAAGTGTTTCATGCATTTGAGAGATAGTAAATTTTTCCTTAAGAGTATTGAATGCATGACCTTCATTTGGACATTGTATGATAGCAGAAAAAAATTTTGGTGTGATAGTTACTTTTTGACGAAAGACAGTAGAGGTTAAGACTAGATGACCTCTATTCTCTTATTCTTTGATGTTAACAAAAAATAAGCAATTGACATCAAGGTAGACTCCAGGAACATCAGCAAAGAATGACTCATCAAGGAAATGCATGAGATGTTGTTCAGATAGAAGGGTAGTAAAACCATAAAGATGCAAGGAAAAATCTTTCCACTCAACAGGACTACAATGATGAAGCTTAAGGCCCTTTACCAATCAAATTTAAATCTTGCATCCTTATTGATGCAAAAATTTGTGGAATGCATCTTAAGGTGTTTTTCCCTTACTCTTAGATTTAGATGTCATCTGTGAACATGAAACAATGAGCAGAAGAATCATATTAGGAATCAAGAACAAAAATAACTCCATTCATGCATGCTTACACAACCCACATAAGCCTACATGTACCAGTACTGGTCGTGAGCACCAATACTGGTTGAGTCCAGTTCCAACCAGAAAATCAAACAAGTACTAGTACAGAACATTAGTACCAGTACCTGCTGCCTATAGCAGGCACTACTACATCCAGCAAGTATCGATATCGATAATGGGTACCAGTACCAGTTGGTACCCGACGAAAACAAACATGTAGTAGCAGGTTGAGACTAACATTGAGATGTGGAATTCAAAAAACAAGGTCAAGGATGATCAAGATCTAATAAGAGAAGGAAGGAATACCTTGAATCCTTAAGGAGAGCTTTGGAGAAGGAGATCTTCTTTGTAGGAAACCTTGGAGAGAAAGAGAGCTAGGGTTTTAAAGAGAGCAAAATGAGGCAAGTTTTTGCACTTGCTCTCTTTTATAGAAGAGGGGTAAGTGCAAGTCACATGACCACTTAAGTCGTTAAGAAAATGTGAATTAAAAACTTAGGTGTTGAAAAAAATGTAATCAACACGCTAAGTTAAGCAACAACACTGCAAACAACATCCTGATCTTTCCAGAAATATGGAAATATTGCAATGTACCCCTTGTTAGCGAAAGTAGGTAAATTGCAATTAACCCCTCAGGGTTTTTAATAATTACAAACAAGTTATAAGGCAATCAATCATTTAATTTCGAATTTCTTTAATTGTACAAAGCCCCAATTTTCTTCTTAAGAAGCAAAATCTCTCTACTGCAAGAGGTTTTCTAACAATACCTGCCAATTGCTTTTGGATGTCTATGAATTCTAAGTGAATGGCACCTTGAAGCACATTATCTCTAAGAAAATGATGTTAAACATCTATGTATTCGGTACATGAATGATGTACCGGATTTTTGGATAAATTGATTATGCTTGTACTATCACATAGAATTTTAGATTGCGCAAAAATCAATCCAAAATCGGACGAAGTCTATCTCATCCAAATGACCTGAGAGCAAGCAAGTGAAGTAGCAATATATTCTACTTCGGTCGTAGAAAGTGAAACACATGTCTATTTCTTAGAGAACCATGATACTAAAGATTCTCTAATAAAATGACACGTGCCACCAATGCTCTTTTGGTCTGTTCGACTCTCTACATAATCTGCATCACTATAGGAAAATAAGTCTAAGGTCTGTGCTTTAGGATAAAAGAGACCAAGATCTCTTATGCTATTTAGGTATCTAAATATTCTTTTTACTGCGTTTAAATGAGATTCATTCAGTTCGAATTGGAATCTCGCACATAAACATGTAGCAAAAAGAATATCAGCTCTAGAGGTAGTAAGGTATAGTAGTGAACCTATCATACCCCGGTATTTCTTTTCATCTACCTTCTTGTCGGAGAAGTCTTCACCAAGAGAAGTAGATGGAGCAATTGGAATCTCTTTTCCATTTACATTTTCAAAATCAAACTTCTTGAGACTTTCAAGAACATACTTTGTTTGACTAATGTAGATACCTGTGTTCAATTGAGGGATTTGGAGACACAAAAAGAACTTGAGTTCACCCATCATACTCATTTCAAACTTAGTCTTCATAATCTCACAAAAAATGCTGACACAGGGACTCCTTGGTTGATCCAAATATAATATCGTCGACGTATATTTGGACCAACAGGATGTCATATCCTTCTTCCTTTACAAAAAGAGTTGAATCAACAACTCCAATTTGATATCCATGCTGGAGAGGGAAGAACCTATGTTGATCATACCAGGCCCTAGGAGCTTGTTTAAGTCCACATAACGCCTTATTGAGCTCGAATACATGCTCTAGGTGTGTTGGGTCCTCGAACCCGGGAGGCTGATGAACATTAACTTCTTCCTTAATATAGCCATTAAGGAATGCACTCCTAACATCCATTTGAAATAACTTGAAGCCCTTTTCACTTGCAAAGGCAAGTAGCATTCGAATGGACTCCAAGCAGGCAACAGGAGCAAACGACTCATCAAAGTCAATTCCCTCCTGTTGGTTATAACTTTGAGCAACGAGTCTGGCCTTATTCTTGATTACTATACCAGATTCATCCATTTTATTTCGGAACACCCACTTGGTTCTAATAATGGAATTACCCTCAGGAGCGGGTACCAAGTCCCATACATTATTCCTTGTAATTTGGAGTAGCTCCTCCTGCATAACTACAACCCAAGACTCATCCTGTAATGCCTCATCAACTTTCTTGGGTTCAAGTTGAGAAACAAAGGCATTAAGGACAAAGTTAGCCCTTAATTGAGATCTGGTTTTTACACCTTATTCAATATCACCAATAATTCGATCTTGAGGATGATCCTTACGGTATACCCATTCTTTTGGAAGATCATGTAAATTTCGTGTATCTTCCATTTTTGATACATCAATGAAGGGGGTATCCTCATCGTCAGACTCCAATTAATTTGCTTCAGGTTCTCCTAAAGTTGTTTCATCAAATGAAACATGCAAGGATCTTTCTACAACAAAAGTCCTTGTATTAAAGACTCAATAAGCTTTACTTTTGGTTGAATAGCCAATAAAGATGCCTTCATCACCTTTAGCATCAAATTTATCAAGTCAATTTCGACGTTTAATAACACCAACTTCCAAACACCCTAAAATATGAAATCATATGAGACTTCTCATAATATAGCTCATATGGAGTTTTCATAATAATAGGCCTTCAAAGAGTTCTATTACGAACATAACATGTTCTATTAACAACTTCGACCCAGAAATATTTTTAAAGCCCAAACTCCAAGAGCATAGATTGAGTGCATTCTTGTAGATTGAGATTTTTGCGCTCTACAACACCATTTTGAGATGGTGCCTGAGAACATGAAAATTCATGAGATATTTTAGAATTAACCCAAAAACTTAAAAACTTTTCATTTTCAAATTCACCCACATGATCAGTCCTAAGTCTAAAAATAGAAGATGATTTTTTCTTTTAAAGTCTTTGAGCAAGACTTAGGAAGGAGTCAAATGATTCATCCTTATGTTTCAAGAAGATGACCCAAGTGAACCTTGAGAAGTTATTAACAATAACTAGGCAAAATTTTGATCCATTTAGGCTCTCAAATTATGTTGACCCAAATAAATCAAGGTGTAACAATTCTAAAGGGCGAGTGGTTGAAACTAAATCTTCTGATTTAAAAGAAGCCTTGTGCATTTTTTCAAGTTCACATGATTTACACAATGCATCCTTTTTATATGTGAGTTCGGGTAAGCCCTTTACTAACTCATTTTTGGCTAGTTTATTTAGGTGTTTGTGATTTATGTGACCTACCCTACGGTGCCATAGATCCACTTTAACATGATAGGCAAGCAGACATTTCACAAATTTCTCTTGTGAAAGATAATGAGCATAAATATTTTCATATCTAAAACCTTTAATTAAAACCATATTAGATCCTTCTTTTAATATTTTAAATCCAATTTTTGTAAACAATATATCACAACCATTGTCACAAATTTCACTAACGCTAAGAAAGTTATGTTTTAAATTTTTTACCAAAAGTACATTATGTATCTACATAGTTGAATTACCTATTGTACCTTCACCAATAATGTGACAACATTTGTTGTCGCCCAACTTGATGTGTCCTCCATCTTCAATTCTTGTCCACTCAATAAATAGGTCAAAGTGTCCCATCATGTGCAAAAAACACCTACTGTCTAGGATCCACTTGTCTTTCTTAGCCTACAAAATAGTTTAATAAATTTGATTTAGGTACCCATTTTCTCTTAGATCCTTGACGATTAGTTCCTTTCAAATCCTGAGATTTATAAACCTCTTTTGTGTTTAGATCTATAATGCTTAGGATTTTTGGCCTTTTGATAAATCCATACATGCCTAGGTGCATGTGATTTATTTTGTGTGTTCTTTTTACTTTGAAATTTTACTTTTAAAGCATCACAAAATTTAGTATTCAATCTAGTAGTTATTTTAAGATTATTTAAACTTTCCTCAAAATGCTCATAAATATCTTCTAACTATGTTATTTTTGCATGCAATTGCAAATTATATCTTTTGTCATATCTAACTCTAATTCCAAACATGATTTTTCTATTTCCAACGTCTTATAGTTATTATGCAAAACTTTATTTTCCTTTTTAATTAACTTAGCCTTATGATATAGATCTTCATATGCTCGTAACAATTCATTAAATGAAATTTCATATTCTACCTCATTTTCCGAGTTATCGTCATTTTCCATCAAACATAGATAGGCGACTTCATTTTCCTCGGATTCTTCCGAAGAGGATTCCGTGTTGGAATCATTGTCATCCCAAATCACTTTATACGCCTTTTTTGAGATCTTCCGGTCAATTTTTTTTTCTTTCTTCAGTTCTTCTTTTTCCTTCTTGATCAATGGGCAATCATTTCGTATATGTCCCTTTTTCTTGCATTCAAAACAAACTGCATTATTTGAAAACTTATTCACTCTTTTACCTTGCTTTCGAATGAATTGTCAAAATCTCCTTGTTAGAAGAGCAAGCTCTTCTTCTTCGTCAGAGTTAGAGTCGGAGTTGTCGAAGTCTAAATCTTCCCTTAAGGCTTTGAAAGAAAGCTCTTTCTTCTTGCTAATGGGTTTCTCCTCATTTTTCTTCATGTTCTCCAATTGAACCTCATAGGCCATGAGACTTCCAATCAAAGCGTCAAACGGAAGGACTGAAAGATCCTTTGCCTCTTGGATTCTTGCGGATTTCAGAGACCAATCGCTTGTAAAAGATCTCAAGATCTTTCTTACAAGTTGTTCTTTTGTGAACTTCACTCCAATGTTCTTCATGGGGTTGACGATTTCCCCAAATCTTGTGTACGTAGACTTAATCGTCTCACCTTTCTCCATCATGAAATACCCATAACTTTCTGTTAGAAAAGAGATGCGAGTTTCATTTACCTTATTAGCGTAGGTTCTGATGAAGGGGGGTGAGATATGCGTGATACGAAATAAATGCGGAAATAAAATAACAATCACAAAAATATCAATCTCACAAGTACACAGGTATTTTTAAGTGGAAACCCAAACCTAGGTAAAAACCACCACCTAAGCCTTTCGACTTAGGATTTTCCCGATCGACCTAGCCGATCAAATCCACTATCCGAGTCACTTAAACGAAGGTGACTCAACCTCAATACAACCACGCTACTTTGAATGTGGGTAACGTTTCTCAAAACCCTTCCTCTTCAAGAGGAGCATTTTGTCTCGCAAGGGAGACGGGAATTCGCAAGGCGAATACCCAACATAATAAAACAATATCCTATAGAGCCTTAAAGTAAATGTCTTAAACTTAGCTTCTATAGGCAATGGGTACTTCCCTAAGATGGAAGTGAAGTGCGCAACAGATCATTGTTCTCAAATGCAGATTGTGTAGACAGGAGAGCAATGGCATTTCTAACACTTGAAACTTCTCTTTCAAAGACACAATAAGAGTGGAAGTAATATTCTTAGGTGTATTTGACAAAGGAAGAGTGACCCTCTATTTATAGAGGCTCTAAGAAGGGTTTAGAAGGCTTTGGAAGGCTTTTATAGCCGTTAGGAATAAACCCAAGGCAAATTAGGCCAAAATCAGGGTCATTAATGATTCTGATAGGGTTACCAAACATCTGTTTCTAAGGTCAAATGTCTGGGCCATTGTCTGATCTAAGGATTGGTCATCTGATCTAGAAGGATAAAAGATCTAGACTAGGTTAGATCAAGATAGACTCCTAAAGAAGTGTTTTAAGATGTCTGGGAATCTAATCAGACGTCTAATTCTAGACAGGTTTCCTTCCTATTTTTTAAAGATCGAAACAGGGTTCTAGTGTTAAGTTGCATAGATGACAGATCAGATGTCTAGTAATAGGTTTAGACGTCTGGAAACACAAATCACTGCGGAAATGGATTTCCCGAGGCTTAAACGACTATAAAGACTGACAGGAAGTAATTAGGGTCAGATCTTAGCCTAACGTCTATTTATCAGACATCTGAGATGCTCTATGGATGTCTGAAAGTAGATGTAAATCAAATTAAGGGTTAATCCTCTAAGATAAGCCAACGGTCCTCTAGTTGGATGTCTAGCAAGATCCTCAGACATCTTTTAAGACATCTAGACTAAGGGTTGGACATCTGAAATTGGCAGACAGAGAGTGGGTTTCCAGCCTAAGTGTTTTGGACATCTGATCAAACGGGCAGATGTCGTAAAGTCTAAGATCAGACGTCTGATGTCCAAATTAGACGTCTGATCAGGTTGTCTGATGCCTACTTTAATTTTCTAGGTTCTCTACGAGATGTCTAAGTATCCTAGGGTAGAGCAAGTGTTCCTAAGACTATAATAAATGCCAATTTATC
This sequence comes from Thalassia testudinum, assembly GCA_037157565.1. Lineage (NCBI taxonomy): Eukaryota > Viridiplantae > Streptophyta > Magnoliopsida > Alismatales > Hydrocharitaceae > Thalassia > Thalassia testudinum. Next base: position 84,722,613 of record JAZHRO010000024.1, read on the forward strand.
ATCATTCTTATACATTAAAACAAACCTAGCTCTTAGGATTTTGCTTCGCAAATGGATTTTTGGGGTGCATTTAGGCATAATCTAGGACTAGGCACGCATTGCATTCTTTTTTGTATTTTTAACATCCCTACTTGAGTGTTAAGGTTAAGCAATTATTTATATCATCAAAACCCTAGCATTCAAGAAGGAAGAAAGTGAATAAGAAGCCCAAATCAGATGAACCCTAGCTGGATTCAGCTCATCTCAGTTGAATTCCAGCTCACATTGGCTAAATTTAGCTCCTTTTATCTCTACCCAGCTCATCTTGGCTGAATGGTAGCTCAAGGCAACTCAACTTAGCTAGACCAACCTCAGCTCAACTCAAATCCAGCTCAACTCAGTTGGATCTAGCTCATCCTAGCTCCAATCAATCCACTGGGAGCTCTAGCTAGCTCAACTGAGTTGACTTGAGACCACCACAGCTCAAGCTCAGCTCACCTCAGCTCCAGCCAGCTCACAGTAGCTAGACTCTAAGCTAGTTGAGCTACTACTTGTTAACTAGTAGCTTAGCTAGCTTTGGAGTCCTCATCAGAGGCTGTTCCAGCTCAACCTAGCTCCAGCCAGGTTGAGGTCAGCTCAACTGAGCCCAACTACCCAAGCTTGGCTACTTGCATAAGAATTAAGTAGCTGAGCTAAGTAGTTGAGCTCCCCTTGAAGCTGCCTCAGTAGATCCAGCTCCAGCATAGCTGCCATCAACTCCAGAATTTTCTTCCCCAGCTCCTTCAAGAAACCCTAATTCTTCTACCTCCACTCTACTAGCTAAGCCCTTAGCTCCACCAAAAACTCCATGGCCGTCCACTCTTCAACCCTTAACCCTAACCAAACCCTAACCCAACCTATCCTTGGTGCCAACCCACACCAACCACCACCACTCACACCCCCTCATGTTGGCACCAAAAATGCCTTAGCCATCCCTTCATTTTGGCACCAACATGTGCCTAATTCCTAGCCCTACACCTCATCAACCAAGGCCATCTAAACCCTACACCTAACCCTTTCTACAAGCCCTCCATTGGTGCCAAACCTAACCCCCCATAACTACCCTAAACCCTATCCTAGTTGGAGCCAAAAATCACCCCCTACACCCCTCCATTTGGCGCCAACACCTCCTCCCATCTACACCCTACATATTACCCCTCAACCTATCCTAACCCTCCATCTAGTGACGCCAACTAAACCTCCCCCTTAACCCACCTAAAGTGGCACCAACTCCCTTAACTCCACCATAACTACCACCTCAAGCAACCTTCCCCTTTGGTGCCACCCTATATCTACCCTTCATCCCATAACCACCACCCAACAACACCATCCTAACCGTACAATAACCTACACGCCACCTAACTCTACCACCATAAATCCTAACCCTAGTCCTCTCTTAGGGTTGGCGCCAAACACCTAACACCCCCCCATTTTGTCTCCAACTATTATCAACCCTAGGATCCCTTAACTACCCTTAACCCCCTACCATTCCTACATAAACCCCCTACCACCACCATTAAAACTCAACCTTGGCTACATAATTTTTCCACCTATATCCACATAGAGCTCACGGCCAAGAGAAGAAGAAGAAGAAGATTAAGGGGATACTCTGTCCCCTTGGTGCCTTCCCCTCTTCTCCTCTCTTGTGTCCACGCCAGCCAAGGGAGGAAGCCAGGCATTGGAAGACAACCTAGGGTACATGCCTACCTAGGAAGAGGAGGATTTGAGGGTGGTACACTACCACCCTTGGAGGAAGAATCAAAGGTGGTCCACACCACCTTAAGGAAGAGTTCTTAGAGTGGGAGCCATCCACTCTAGGAAGGAGAAGGCACGCCCATCTAGGGTTTGCCTTTGGAGGACTTCCAAGAAGGAGCAAAGGAATCCTTTTAGTCTTGGGGCAACAGGACTGGAGCAGGAATTTCGGGCAGCACCATCATCATCATCAACATCTTCTAAGCTTTCTTCTACTTTTTTGTTGTTTAGTTGCATGGTAGTTTAGTGCTAGATTTCTACTTGGGTGAAAATTATAAGTGGAAACTCTTTTCACCTGTGAGTTTTCCATTCCTGTTGTAAAACTATTTCGATTAAGAAACATTCTTCTACTTTAAGTTTAAAAAGCTTTTGATTATTTTGTGGCTTACTTCTTCATTACACTAGACCTTTCATGCTTAGGGTGAGTTGAAGAAGTAAGGCACTAGTTGCCTTACAATTTCCATAACTTAGATTTTCGTCTTTCTCTCCGCATTTCTATTTGCTATATTCAAAAACCAAAAAAATTTATATATTCCAAAACCCTAAAAAGACATTGATTTACAAAGATCAAACCGGAGTTTTGATTTAAAAGCTTACTTGCCTCTCTTAGGATGACCCGAATACTTACTCAAGTACTTGGATTCTATAAATTTAAAAGCGATCCAATTTCCGTGTTACAACGACATAAAAACCCACTTTTATAAATCACACATTTTAGCGATCAGACTACTATTTTGTTACTTTGGGCTCTTTAATAAATGATATAAGGAAATAGAAAGCAAAGAACAAAAAGACAAATACATAGAAGAAACAGAAAGAATTTCTATCATATTCTTCATCTTCTTCAAGCTCTCACTCCACGCAAAGCTCCTTCTCCTCCAACGAGCTCCTCCAATCCACCATGGACACGAGCTTGAACTCCTTTACACTTGATTCCATTTGCATTTTCCTGAAACTCATAAACTCAAATGCAAATGTTAAATCGCAAGTATTTTGTTATCATCAAAATTAACGATCGTGGTGCCCTTACACCAACAATTAGTTCCTTCGTATGTGACTTGAAGCGTGTTCCATATCTCGTATGCGAATTCACAAGCTGAGATATGGTTGAACTCCTCCTTGGATAATGCACAATAAAGTGCATTCATCACCTTTGCATTGCTAACGATCATCTTCTTCTAATCTGTCGTCCATGCTACTCCTTGTGGCTCCGAATCTCAATATCTCGCCTAAATGAGCGTCCAAGCTTCCTCATCCATGGACTTAAGGAACACTTGCATACGCTTCTTACAATATCCATAATCCATCCCATCAAAGTAGGGAGGATGTGTGGATGACTAGTCTTCAGTGCGCTTGGTTAAAGATGATGCCATTTTTCAGTCAAGTTGTTATGTCTTCTCGCAACCTCACTCTGATACTACCTGTAGGATCTTAAGAACACAAGCACACTAAAACGGGGGATAAATGATGTGGTAAAAAAAAAATTGCAAATAATACAATCTCCAGAAATGGAACACCAAATATATAGTGGTTTCCCTCACTTGGGTACTCCACCACCTAAGTCTCCCGAGTTAGGACTTTTAACCTGATTCCCCCAACTCGGAGGAAATTACTTTACTAAATACGAGGCAATTAATGGGTTACCTCATCCCAATTACAAGAACAAATAAGAATAAGATATTACAGGTATAAGTAAGAAATATAAAAGCTTACAACTAGAATCCCAAGTCTCCAACAAGAATATCTTTAGCAATATTTTATAGTAAGATCTAGCATGAAAAACAGTGCGCAAAAATGATTTGTAGAGAACTAAATATGCACCAAAAGAACTTGATGCAATTCAAAAATCCTCTTGAGAGTTTAAGGCAACAAGCACTATCACCCTTGCTACTAAAATGGAAAGAATATGAATTCTGGAAGCAAGGAAGGTTTTTTTATTCTTGTATATTGTAAAGATGGCTCTCAAGGGTCTTTTTATAGACCACTAAGCAACTCTCCTATGCTCCCTAGCCGTTGGGGGTGCAATTAGAATGTTAGAGATAAGATTAATCACAAAATAGCCGTTCAGATTTGGTACAACGGTTAGTTGATACCGGTACTAAAGTTGTGATACTAATACTAGCTGCTCACAATTACTCAGCAGCCAGCACAACAGAGCCTGGGTACTGGTACTCAATGCTTCCAGTTGAGTACCAACTAAGTCACCAAGTAGTGGTACTTATCATGAGTACCAGTACTTGTGACTCACAAGTTTGAGATGAGCCAAGCACTATGACCTACATGTACCGGTACTGATCAAGGGTACCGGTACTCGTAAGGTCCAGGCCAAACACTTACCACAAACTGTGAGCACCTGATACTGGTACTCATGATGAGTACTGGTACTTGTTATTTACAGTTTGACACTAAGGCTCAAACCTATGCCCAGCAGGCATCGGTACTTATGGACAGTACCGATACTTGCTACAAGTCCCTAGAATTAACTCTTTTAATCAATTTTAATACTTTTCAAACTCCATTAAACTATTAATATAACTAAGAAACGATTCTAATTTTTCAAATGAGCAATTATACTTGAGTTTGATACCTAATTATCTCTATTTTGATTTTACTTCCTAAATCAATTTTTCTTATTTAAGAAACATACACATTTCTATGTTACAACAAATAAACACAAACAAAATCTTCATCCACTTTAAACTTCTTCCTTGTCATCATCCACACTTGTTATAATCCTGTGATTTTCCCTATAAATATCACTTCACAAACTCATTAAATTTAAAATAATTTTATTAACACCAAAACATAGAAGAGAAGTGGAACTAGGTTCTCACAAGGATATCACCTAACTAAGCTTGTTGCTCCAAGTCAGCTTATAAAGATCTCAATACCTATATAGAACACTGGGTTGCTGCCCAGCTAGCATTATGTTTTATGTCATTTGCCGGACTAAAACCCAAAAGACATATATACTTCAATATTGTGGGTCAAGAGGAGTAATAATTATTGCTCAGAGAGTCAAGATTAATATGAAAATATGGTTCTGCAGTGCAAGAATCAATGATCTACAAATGTAGACCAGCTGATGGTGTAGCCCTACTCCGAAGAGTTTTTCTAATCTGAAGTGTAGAATATGGCTAGATAGACGAGGACAACAGAAATGAGGTTCATGATGCAGAGCCTGCTCATTAATCCAATTCCATAATTCAAGCAGAGTTTGTGGAGGAGGTGGATTGAAATTATGATTAACATGACAGTCAACTTCAAAGTTTGAATCATAAGGATCCTCATAATGGTGATTGACATCAAAAATCATGATTTCTCCAGTCCTTAGGTCATATGAGGCTAAAGGTAAAGGCTGTGAGATTGGAAATTCTATGTAGAATTAACTAATCCTCATCAAATATTATCTCTTCATTATCAGAAATAATCTCATGCTCATCAGAATTTATCTCATTCTTAGAATCAAGCCATCAATTATGATTAGTAGGATTATAAATTTGACCCCAATTGGCTCTGTTTTGAACTACATCTTCTAAGGTAATGTCTTCTTATTTCTCATCAATCAAATCAAGTTCCTTAAAATTCTCTGATTCAGATGAGTTGATCACTTCCTCAGGAAAATCATCATAAGTCATCCCCAATAGTTTTGCAATCTCTTGAACATCTCTTTCATAAGGGGATTGTCTGTCTTGTTCAATCTCAAGATGTTGGGGATTAGAGTCAGGAGGAGGGTTTTCCTCAAGACTCTAGTGGATGGGAAGAGAATGGTGAGAATCAACTAATATAGAAGTGAAAACATATTCAACTTCTATATGGAATATCTGATAATGATTAGTACGTCGAATCCAGATATCATAATTGAATCAACTAAGCAAATATAATCATTATAATCCTTAGACAAAATCATATCAGAACCATCTAAATGTTCCTGGCTAGGAGTATCATTGTCCTCAATCCCTCCATCCTCTTGAGGGGGCTCTTTCGTTTCTCTATGATTGTCATCTTATTCTGATTCTCCCAAATTTCTCAAGATATCCAAATCCAAATCATCCCCAAGGTCCAACTATGCATCCTCAAACATAAAGGACTCACACTCAGGCCTACCAGAGATTTGTTCCTCAAAATAGAATGATTATAAATCAAGGCTTGAATCAAGATCTATATCCTCAAGCAAGTCTTCCTCCTCAATCTCAACATGGTTATCAGATAATGTAAATTGGATTCCATGAACATACAGTATCCCCCAAGATTCAAGACCTTTAGATTGAGAATCAATCTTCGGGATGCCAACACTTTCCTCATCATTTTCCAGGATGGAGTTTCTAGATGACTTAATTCCATATGTGTCATAATCAGTTCCAAAGACCCCATCAGATGTCCCTTCCATAGATATGCCGTTCATTTCAAAGTCAGCCTTTGGAACATCAAAACTATCTATTAGTTCAGATGTAGGCCTAGGTAAGATCTATTCTGGATAATCATAGGGCTGGTGGGTGGGCTCGGTGTAAGTAGCGGTTGGGATTGAATAAGATGTCATACTTAAGGTCGAATCCTCAACCCTGAGTGGCTCACCACCAACTTGTGGCACACTCAAACCAAGTTTATAATGTTGTGCTTCCTAGATTCTATTAAGCTCCCTCTTCATGTCTTCAGTGTTTCTTTTATTAGATTCTCTCATCTCATGGAGCACTTGGAGCAATTGAGTAATCTCAGGATCACCACCATGGTCAAGGGTTTGAGTAGGCTAAGGATAATAATTTTCAAGATTTCTAACCTCGGTCAAATCAGAATATCTATCATCAACAAGATTTGAATAGCTAGGGAAAGGATCATATCCTTAGTTGGGTGGTGTAGGGTTATCCCAATAAGAAGGTGGAGTGGGTTGGGTGAAATTGGGATAATCTAGAAAGTGATTTTGATGATGGGATTGATATCCTAGGTATTGGGACTCTGAGGCATATCCCCGACTAAGGGAGAGATGAGTCTGGTTGAACCGGTCAAAATAGTTGATCATGCCGATCAAGTGTTGGTCCTATAGGGAGAGTGTCTCTCGAGATTATAGAGATCCTTGATATCCAGAGATTTGTGTGGAATTCTGTAAGGATAAGGTAGGCCTAGCTATTCCCGGGGAATATGGGGTGTAGGTAAGGGAATCAAGCCCCGGGTGTTGAGGAGGGTTCTCCCATCCTGACGAAGCTGGAGTCATGGGTGGGTTGGGATAAGGAGAAAGGGAGGAATAGTGGGATGAAAAAGAGTGCGGGTCCAAGCTCTCCTCCTCAATCAATTCTTCCTCATGGTGATTAGCCATGGGAAAGGATTCAAAATCAAAACCAGATTTAGAAAAAAAACAAGTCTTCTCCTAGGATTTCTCTCTCAAGGTGGCATCAAATCAGGGTTTAAAGACCTTCTACCTTACATGCACCAAAAGAAAGTTGATAGATGAGAGAGAGAAGATAGATGAGAGAATACCTACCCTCACAAAACAAGCAATCAAGCTAGTTCTTATAGTGTAAACCCTAATTAGACCTAATCTTAGCTCCCCAAAATATGACTAGTTAGACCAGCCCTTGAATTACTTGGCTAGCCAAAAGGGTGGGACCCCCTATGACACCCCACACGACGAGACACCACTAGAGATTAACGCGGTTACCGCATCGAACTTTCTTGTCACCGAGTTGGTCCAAGTAGACAAGGCCTTGATTTTAACGCAATCTAACTTCAAGTTACCAAGTAGATTAGTCCTACTTAGGGCACGTCTACTCAATTTTAGTCTTAGGCTTGAAGTGCTTTTGGAATACGATGGGTATTAGGGGGGTGTTGCCCTTACAGATAGATTGAAGAGTGTGAAGTGCACAAGCAACGAGTTCACAAGCCTTTTTTTTGGTGAAGTGAATTTTAAGGTTCAATTGATTGTTTAAGTGTATTTTAGGGTTTCTTGATTAGATGAATTCAAGCAATGTTTTGATGGAGCACTGATCGCGAAAAAGTGTGATTTGTTAAAACGGGTTTGAATGTCATTGCAACACACAATTGTGATCGCTTTTAAAATTTGTAAAGACCAAGTACTTGGCGAGTATTCGAGTCGTCCCAAGGGAGATGGAAATGCAAATTAGAAGTCTCTTGCTCAAAAAAAGAACTCAACTTTCTTTTTTCTTTTTGAATGTGTAATTTTTTTGGATTTTGATTAGGGCAAAAACACACCAATTGATAAGTTGCGAAGAAGCAGGAAACGAATAAAGCAACTAAGTGCTCTACTCTTCCAACTCACTCCAAGTATAGGTGACTTGGAGTAATGGAAGGGCAGAGACAAAAAGAGAAACAACCAAACTAAACTGTAGAGGAATGCTTGTATTAAACAGAATGAAATTCAATTACAAGAATTCTGGAGAGCTCACAAGTAGGAGGAATTCCACACTTATGATCCCCAGGAAATCCAACTAGCTATAACAAAAATGAAATAAATGCTAGAATAAAAATATAAGGTTTAGTAGATGAAGATGCAGCCAACACAGAATCCTCACTCCAATTCCAGTTGCCTTGAAATTGAAGAGTACTTCTCCTCCTAAAGGTCTTCCTCCTAACAAGCCCTGGTAGGCGTGCCTTGTCTCCTCCTTAAAGTGGACATCCACCACCCTTAGATCTTCCTCCAATGCCTAGCCATCCCCTTGGTTGTGTCCTCTTTGGCTTGGGCACAAGAGAGAATGGAAGAGGGGGAAGGCACCAAGGAAGCAAGCATGCTCCCTTGATCTTCCTCTCTTCTTCTTCTTCTTGGCCAAATATATGTGGTAGATATAAGTGGAATTATGCTAGAAATAATGTAGCCAAGGTGTTTTGGAAGTGGGTAGTTAGTGGTGTTTTTATAGGAAGGGAAAGTGGTGGTTGGCGTGGGGGTTATGTGTAAGGCTAGGATGGGCTTTCATGGGTAGTTAGGTGATCCTAGTGTGGAGGATGTTTCGTGACAACCTAAGGGTGTTATGGGGGTGGTTATGGGTGGCTAAGGGGCACCTAAAGGTGGCACCAACCATGGAAGGGTGCTATGGTTTGGTGACAAACTTGATGGCTTCTAGAAGATGGTTAGGTGGATGGATGAGATGTGTTGTGTGGTGATGTGTACGGTAAGGATATGGGGTTGTTTTGGTGCCAAAAGAGAGGGGTTCTAGAAGGTTGTTTTGGAGGGAAAAATAGGTGGCTTTTGGTGGTGTTGATGGGATGAAGGGATGGCTATTAGGTGGCACCAAAAGGAGGTAGCTAGGTGGTTGCTTAGGTGGACTTAGGTAAGCTTATTTGATGGAGTTAGGTAGAGTTTTAGGGTTAGGGTTAGGACCATGGAGTGGAGAGAGCTTAACTAAGCTAGCTTAGCTAGTAGAGGGACGGTGGAGGAGCTAGGGTGAAGTAGCCAGGAGCTGACTGGAGCTGGAGTAAAGCTAAATAAATCTGCCTGGAGCTTATGAAGGTTGAAGAGGTCTTTTAAGGGCTCAGCTACTTAGCTTGGCTAACCGGTTCTTCTGCTAGCAGCTAAGCTTGAGTAGTAGAGCTAAGTTGAGTTGGTCTCTACTTATCAGGAGCTAGGTTGAACTGGACATGCTTCTCTTGAGAACTCCTGAACTAACTTAGCTACTAAGTTGACAACTAATAGCTAAACTAGAGGGAGTTCAGCTATCATGAGCTAAGTGAAGCTGGGAGAGTTGGACTGTAGCTGAAGTGAACTCAAGTCAACTAAGTCGAGCTTGCTTGAGCTCCTAGTGAACTGATTGGAGTTAGGATAAACTATACTCAACTAAGTTGAGCTGGATCTGAGCTGAGTTGAGCTAAGTTAAGCTATCCTAAGCTCCCATCCAGCTAAGATGAGCTGAATGGAGCTAGAGAGAGCTAAACCCAACCTAGTTGAGCTGGAATCCAACTATGATGAGTTGGTTTCAGCTAGGGTTTAGCTAGACTGATCTTCTCTTTCATCTGTTGCCTTCCTAAGTGATAGGGTTTTAGGGATCTGGCTATTTGTTCATCCCCAACACTCAAACAAACATGTCAAAATACAAAAAGTATGCAATGCATGCCTATCCTAAATAATGCCTAAATGCAACCCGAAAATCCATTTGCAACAGTAAAACCCTAAGTGCTAGATTAGTTTTACGACATAAAAATGATAATAAACTGACGTTTATCACATCCCCATGCTTATCTTGCTAGTTTATTAGCCAAATTATTTCACAAAATGGATTTTCGAGAAAGACTAATTTTCCTTTTTTTACTTTTGAAGAGAGCAAAATTACGGGACCTTGGTTGATTGAAAACATGGGAGATACAGAATTTGCTAAGGATAAATCATCAGGATTTGTCTTTGGATCCAAAAGTTAGAAAAAATCGGGATCAATGTATCCTTCAAAATTTTCAAGTAAACTTTTTGTTAATTCAAATGACTTGAAATCGTTTTGCAGTTAAGATTTCCTTAGCTCTTGAATCCGATTCACAACTCGCATAACTTTTAAAACCTTGTGTCAGTGCTTGCGAATGCCAACATTTATAAGGTTGTGTTTTTGAAACCTTTTTTTTTCCCCAAGCTTATTCCTAGCTTAAGCCTACAACAGATGTGTCTGGATCATAATTCCCATTAAAAATCCTCAAGGGAGCTCTGGCACCAGCACTTCGAGATAGTACTGTCCAAGATACCACCCACGAGCTCACAACCCCAAACCACAATGCGGTGTAAAGGAGTGCTCCAAGCGAACTCAAACTCTTGCTCCGACACTTTGGGTAGAGCACTATCCAAGACACCTGAGCTACAAAATTGTGCCTTAATACTCTGTCTAAAGATATGAAATATAGATATAAAGTAGCACCGAGGTGGTAACATGTTGACATCACATCCTTAAAGGAGGCATTTTTTTCCTTCTCGATGGTGGGAACTCAAACAATCATCTGCTTCAGATATCACTAAGACTAAATGAGGGGATTTTCTAATTTTTCTAGTTATTTTTAGGTGTTGGATTTATGTGTGGAGTTTGACACAAGAATTTTGCAAGAGATGCAAATTTTTGGATCGGAAACTAAGCCAAGTAATTTCCAGGTCATAAAAAGAAATCAAGTCACCTGAATCATCATGAGTTCAGGTGCAATTTAGAAGAGGATACTTGATCTAGTCAAAAAATAGACCTAGAGATTATATCAATCAGTTCTGCATCCTAGTCCCTGGTTTGTTAAAGATTAAATCCCATTGTACCTAAAAATGAATCTTCAACCGTGGTCCCGACTTCAAAATTTTTCAAAAAGTTTTCAAAAATTTTTACTTTTTTGGTATGCATGCAAAAATGAAACAAATATTTGAATGTTTTTAGGTTTTGAAAATCCTGAATTGATCGTCAAAATTTAAAAACGTCTCCCCATGCTTAAGATATGCAATGTCCTCATGCAATGAAAAGGGACAAATAAGTCACCTTGGTGAAGGTGGTCAGGCTCAGGATAGCCAAAACCTCTGAAAAAGAAAATGAAAAACACAAAAATAGGAAAAACAATGAGTTACCTCCCATCCAATGCTATCTTTTACACCATTCTGCTCAGCATGAAGTCACCAATTGTCAGGTACATTGTGGAGGTCTCGAGTGTCAAATTTCAGGTTAATGGAATTGTCAAGATAGGGCTTTGTAGGATCTGTAAAACACAAGCACACTAGAAGGGAGATGAATAATGTGGTAAATAAAAAATTGCAAGACAAAGCAAACCACAAAAACACAAAAGATATATAGTGGTTCCCCTCACTTGGGTACTCCACTACCTAAATCTCCCACCTTAGGATTTTTAACCCGATTCCCTCATCCCGAAGGGAATCAATTTACTAAAACCTAAGGTAATTAACGGGTTACCTTAACCCAATTACAAGATATCAAAAAGAAATAAAGATACAGGTGTAAGCAAGATGTAAATAAAAGCTTACAACAAATTCCTAAGTCTCCAACAAGTATATTGCTTAATAAAAGTATATAAATTAATCTAACGAGAATACTAAGGCATAAACAATCGATTGAACAATGAAGAACACGATCGCCTTTGATGACTTGTTGCAAATGGAGAGAGGCCTTGAGAGGAATGCAACAAATCAAGCTCCTTTTTAGCTAGAAAAATTGAGAATATGAGGCATAGGCAAGGATAGCATTTTTTGGCTTCTTAGTTGTATGCAAAAGACACTCAAAAAGTGCTTATATAAGCCACTAAACACCCTCCCTACGATTACTAGCCGTTAGGGTCAATTTGGGAAGATTAGAAATAGGTTTAATTGCAAAATAACCGTTCAGATTGGTCACAACGGTTAGTTGGATTGGTACCGGTACTAAACTTTTGGTATCGGTACTAAACTACAGTCAGCCCAACTAAGTCACCAGGTACCGGTACTCATGATGAGTACTAGTACTTGTAACTCAGATTTGGGTCCAGTGACCTACATGCACCAGTACTAGTGATTAGTACCGGTACTTGTAAGGTCCAAGCAAAACCAAGTGCACAAACTGTGACACTTGGTACCATTACTAACGATGAGTATCGGTACTTGTGGTTCACAGTTTGGGACTTAGGCCCAAACCTGTGCCTAACATGTACCGGTACTTATGACCAGTACCGATACTTGCTACAAGTACCAAATATTATAAGTGTAAGTCAATTTTTAGAGTTATCCCATCTACTCTATACGACTTTATTTTGAAAGAATCGATTTTGAGTTTTGAAACGAATGAATGAATGAAATTCTGAATCCTAATTATCTCTACTTTGATTTTAACTCCTAGATTATGTTTTACTTGTTAGGAAACATACAAAGATTCAAAAATATAATGAATACAACAAAAACTATAGTCTTCTAGGCTTCTTCCTTCATATGTTATCTTGTTGCTTGTATCCACAGATTCTTTTGACTTGTAATACTTCATAAACACATTTGATTTTAAAAATGATTTTGTTAACACCAAAACACAAAAGAGAGATGGAACTAGGTTCCAACTAGCTTAAGCCATTGGCCGTTGACTTTGAAAGTGTTGTTTGTTTTTGGATCCAAAATCTCAACGGCACCATGGGGATAGGTGTGAATTACAATGTAAGGACCAATCCATTTAGATTTAAGCTTACCAAGAAATAGTCCTAACCTCATGTCAAAAAGCCACATGTGTTGATCAAGTTCAAAAGATTTCCGAACGTTGAATTTGTCATGAAATTTCTTTATTCGATCTTTGCAAATGCATGCATTTTCATAAACCATATTGCGAAGTTCTTCAAGTTCGCTTAATTGCAATTTATTTCCTATGTTTTCCAGCTGCATCCTAATTATAATTAAATTCCTTCATCGCCCAATAAGCCATGTGTTATAGTTCAACCGGGAGATAACATGCCTTGCCAAAAATTAGGTGGAAAGGTGACATGCCGATCGGAGTTTTGAAAGCCGTATGATAAGCTCATAATGCATCGTCAAGTTTGATTGACCAATCTTTTTGGTCGGGCTTTACCGTTTTTGCAATATGTTTTTAATCTCTCGGTTGGAGACTTTAGCTTGGCCATTTGTTTGAGGGAGATATGGTGTAGAGATTTTATGGTCCACCCCATATTTAGCGAGAAGTTGATGAAATTAAGAATGCAAAATGCAATCCTTTATCACTAATTATGGCCTTTGGAACACCAAAATGCGAAAATATATTTTTCTTAATGAACTCCATGACGACCCAATGGTTGTTAGTGCGCATGGGTACCGCTTCAATCCATTTTGAAACAGCAACTAAAAAAAATTAGTACCCAAAAGAAGTGAGAAACGGTTCCATGAAGTTAATGCCCTAAACATCAAAAATCTCAACTTCTAAATTCGGGTTGAGGGGCATCATATCCTTAGGGTTCATGTTGCCGATGCTCTAGCAACGCACACAGGACCGTGAGAATTCATGAGCATCTTTGTGTACGCTATGCCAATAGAATTCGGCATTTAAAATATTGGCAGTCATTTTCTTCCCTGAAAAATGTCCACCGCAAGCCATTGAAAGACAATGGTTCAAAATATCGTGTGTTTTTGAATCAGGAACACACCGTATAATGACCTGGTCGGCACAGATGCAGAACAGATCAAGGTCCTCCCAAAAGTAATATTTGATCTCGGAAAAGAACTTATCCATTTTCTGCTTAGGCCAGTCAGAAGGGAGCCGTCCAGTTGTGAGATAATTTGCATAATTAGCATACCAAGGGAGGGATTTGAGGGTAAGGAGTGCTTCATCTGGAAAAACGTTACCAATCTCTAGTCAAGATAGGTGATCGGCCATGACATTTTGTGAACCCATTTTATTTTTGATCTCCAAATTAAATTCTTGTAATAATAAAATCCATCGAATTAAGCGGGGTTTCACATCTTTCTTGTTTAGCAGATATTTCAAGGCCGAGTGATCAATGTAGATGGTGATGTGTGACCCTACCAAATATGAACGGAATTTTTCGAGGACAAAAACAATCACAAGAAGTTCTTTTGCGGTGATGGGTGTAGTTCCGTTGTGTTTCTTCAAGAGTTTTATTGGCATAATAAATCACAATGGGTTTATTGTTAATTTCTTGCCCTAAAATGACTCCTACTACATAATCTGAGGCATCTGTCATCAACTCAAAAGGATGGGTCCAATCAGGTCCTTGCAAAATAGGTGCCTCAGTAATCGCCTGTTTCAAAATTTTGAAACTCTCCAAGCATTTTTCATTAAAATCAAAGGGTTGGTCTTTAGTCAAAAGGTGGCTCAAAGGTCAGGAGATTTTTGGAGAAATCCTTTATGAATTGTCAGTAGAATCTCACATGCCCTAGAAAAGATTGTATCTGTTTCACCGAACTGGATGGGGGAATTTTGAGATTGTATCCACTTTTGCTTTCTCTACCGAGATTCCATTTCGAGAAATAACATGGCTCAGGACAATGCCTTCCTGAACCATGAAATAGCTTTTTTCCCAACTGAGGACCAAGTTAACCTCAACACATTTTTGGAGAGTTCTTTCTAAATTTTGAAGGCAATGATCAAAAGAATCTCCAAAAATGAAAAAATCATCCATAAAAACCTCCAGGCAATCACCTACCAAGTTAGAAAAGATTGCTAACACACACCATTGAAAAGTTGTGGCTGCATTACACAATCCAAAGGGCATTCTTCGAAAAGCAAAGGTTCCAAAGGGACAGGTGAAAGTGATTTTTTCCAAGTCCTCAAGGTGGACTACCACTTGATTGTAGCCGACATATCCATCTAAAAAGCAATAATATTCTTGTCCAGCTAACCGCTCCAAAATTTGATTAATAAAGGGGAGCAGAAAATGATCTTTCTTCGTAGCGGTATTTAATTTCCAATAATCAATACAACTTGCCATGAAGAGGCAGTCCAAGTTGGGATTTCTTCACCCCGATTGTTTGTAATGACAGTAAGGCCAACTTTCTTGTGTACGACCTGTGTAGGACAGACCTACTGGCTATCGGAGATAGGGTAAATAACTCCCACATCGAGTCATTTAATGATCTCCCATTTTACGACCTCCTGCATTTAGGGTTTAAATGATGTTGTGGCTAGCGAGAGGGTCTAAATTTGTCCTCAAGAAAAATACAATGTGTGCAATAGGACGCATTGATGCCTTTCAAATCATTTAAAGTCCAACCAATTGCTTTTTGATACTTTGTTAAAGCTTGGAGTAATTTTTCTTCTTGTACCCTAAAAAGATGTGCATTAATAATAAGGGGCATTGTATGATTAGGGCCCAAAACCACGTATTTTAAAGAATCCGACAAGGGTTTTACATCCAATTGTAGGTCGGGTTTGGGAATGTGGTTTGGGAAATGGGGTTCTTAAAGAAGAGGTGTTTGTGAGGCAACCACGTGGATTTGTGTCTAGAGCATCCAGACTATGTCTATAAACTCAAGAAAGCTCTTTATGATTTTAAGCAATCTCCTAGAGCTTAGTATGAGAAATTAAGAACCTTCTTGTTGGATTCTAAGTTTGAGGTTGGTCAAGTTGATCCTAGTCACTTCATTAAAAGAAAAAATAAAGACACTTCTTGTGCAAATCATGTGGATGACATAATTTTTTGTTCTACTAAATAAGTTTTGTGTGAGAATTTTGTCATGTCAATGTAGGAGAACTTTGAGATGAGCATGATGGGAGAACTCAAATATTTCTTAGGTCTCCAAATTACTCAATTAGATGGAGGAATTTTCTTGAGCCAACACAAATACACAAGGGAGATGCTCAAGAAATTCAAAATGGAAGGATCAAAAGGGAAAAATACACTAATGAGCCACTACTCAATGGATACAAATGAAAACAATAAGAGTATCGATCAAAAGAAATACCAAGGTATGTTCAACTCTCTTTTGTATTTAACGGCAAGTAGGTCGAATATTTTATTCTCCACATGTCCTTGTGCTAGATTTCAATCATGTCCTAGAGAATCACATTTAAATGTCGTTAAAAGAATTTTTAGATATTTAGTTGATACATGTGATGTTGGGTTATTTTAACCCAAATCCGCAAGCTTGGATCTCACATTCTATAGTGATGCAGATAATGGGGGCTCTAGAACGGATGGTAAGAATACTAGTAGCACTTGTCACCTCTTAGGTGATTCACTAGTCTCTTGATTTTCCAAGAAACAAAATTGTGTAGCCCTATCAACTACCAAGGCGGAATATATGGCCACCGCCTTAGCTTGTTCACAAGTACTTCAGATGAAACAAACTCTTAAAGATTTTGATTTAAACTTAGACTGCACAACCATTAATTGTAATAATACAAGCGTAATAAACCTTTCCAAGAATCCGATAAATCATTCTAGAACATAACACATTGATGTTAGTCACCACTTTCTTAGAGATAATGTGCTTAAAAATCAGATTAAATTAGAATTTATCTCTACGGAATATCAATTAGCGAATATATTCACTAAACCACTCAATTATGAGAGATTTGGTGAAATTAGGAGAAAATTGGGTCTATGTAAGATTAGTGACATCAAGGCCTAATAGGATTGCATTCAACTTAGAAATATACTTCAAATAGGACCATTATGCATAAGTCGGAGAAAAGGCACCTTGGTCTTGTTACATTTGATTTTGAGATTCATTGAGTATGTGGTTGCAGTTGTTTCAGTATATCTTTTTTCATTCCCTCTTAACCTTTGCAACCCATCTCATTTCACCAACCTCACCTTCATTTTTCACTTTCCCATCTTTTTTTCACCCAAGAGAAGAAACCAAGGAGAGAACCTAAGGAGAAGACCCACGTTCTCCCTCTTCTCTCCATCTTTGAAGGAGTTGATCTTACTTGTGAAGGAGATCTAACATTGGATCTCACTCCTCGAAGAAGGGATCTCAAGGCATAATCTCCATTCCTCCCTTCTTTAGAAATTCCTTGTGATTTCTATCTTAATCTAGGTCAAAAATTAGGGCTTTTGTTTGATTTGATGTTTAGACTTATGTGGGATATTGTATTTGATGTAGTCTTGCAAGTTTGCATCATCATTCAATCATCAATCTTTGATTTGGCCCATAAAACCCTTGTTTTCCTGTCGTGATCTGCATTCTATCCTTTAGCTAATGTTAGGTCTTGTCTATTTTGCCAGACTGCAGCAGCCATCAGAACTAAGATTAGTTCATCCCGACCTAACGTTAGTCAGCCTATCTTGACAAGTTCAAGCTTTTTCTGTTCATTTCCATACTCAAATTTGTCATCTATATTCTTCCTATGGCACCCAAATCCTGAAAGGACAAGGGGAAGGGACCGGCATCCTCTAGTGATGTGTCCTCGGACCTGTTCCAATCGGAGCTCCTCAGGTATGCCCATTCTGATGAGGTAAAGGAGCGTCTTACTAAATTTGGTGCTTTTACTGCCTATCCAATTCA
Organism: Thalassia testudinum; assembly: GCA_037157565.1. Classification (NCBI taxonomy): domain Eukaryota; kingdom Viridiplantae; phylum Streptophyta; class Magnoliopsida; order Alismatales; family Hydrocharitaceae; genus Thalassia; species Thalassia testudinum. The sequence goes on from JAZHRO010000024.1 coordinate 84,740,263, forward strand.
ATCGATTATTTGGGATGACTTTAGAAATTTTGATTTAAAATCAATGTTGGACGTGAATGGCTTCTCAACCCACTTTGACTATAACTAAAACGACATTCACTACCCCTTTTTGACAAAAGTTTGGTATGCCAACATGACCTGGTCTCACCATCCCTCTTCTGGAAAAATTCTTAAGACCAATCTTTTCGGCAAAAATATTGTACTTGACTCTGTTAAACTTTTAGGGATCTTTGGGGTCTCTCACTGTGGTTCTACCATTCAATCTATCTCCTATGAACTTGGTTACCATGGCATCCTAAGGGACTTAGAACCCTTAGAAAGTGTTATTGTAGGTAACTACCGCTTGGCACCTAACACTATGTATCCTCTCCTAAAGTTGATTGCTAGGATTCTTTACTATAGTCTCTTTCCTAAAAGGCAATCAAGCGGGTTTGATCACATCTCCTCTAACTTAGCCTTTGTCACCTATGCTGTCCTCACCAAGAAAACACTTTACTAGGCTAAGATTGTTCTCGATGAGATGATCAAACAACCGGTCAATTTCCTACCCTTCTCCAACATCATAGCACACATCGCTCTGCACTATGGTGTTCGCCTTGAGTCCCTTCAATGCATCAAGATCCAGAAGCATGATTGCTTCAATGTTACAACAACAAGGAAAATGCATATCATTGATGATGAGGAGGAGGAGGACGACGATGACATGGATGAGGATGATCAAGGAGAAGCAGGTGGGAGCTCTCATGAGCCATCCCACCTATATGATTATTATTCGGAGGACATCCCACATCCCCAACCTTGGGAGTGGGCTGAGACACATCCACACACACGCATGAACTATGACAACTACACCGTGCAGGACACCATCGTCGGAATAAATTACTTGACTAGTTCTATTTAGAGCATGCGCCTTCAGAATGAGACCTACAACTACTTTGTGAATGTTCATCACCAATTTGCTCATGATTTGTCTGCAATACGTTATCACGATTCCCAAATAAAGGAGGATATTCACACCTTGTCCAAGGGAAAAGGCAAAGGGAAGCGTCATAACTAGCCTTATGTCGCCATCTCCAGCTTCAGTTTAAATTAGACATGTGTAGTCTTATCAATAATTTCATCTCATGTATTGGTAGAACTTGGGCTACACAAACATCTTTAATTAATTTATATGGTTTGTAATAGCTAGTTTTCTTATTTCTTCAAAACTATTGCTTTTGCTATGACTATGAACCATGTTGAACTTATGATGTTTTTGTTGAGCTATATGTGTAACCTTCATGTTGAATCATGCAAATCTACGATATGAGCGATATAATGTTTGGATTGTTAAATGCTAAACCTCTCTCTATTTTTTAAATGATGTCAAAAGGGGGAGGATGATATGAGGTTGAAATGTGTATAGCATGTACTTCTTGCATTGCTTCTTTGATCTAACTTTCATTGTTAATATCTCCAAATGCTTGAAATAGAGCACTTAGTGAGGGGGTGTTTTTTCAACCTCTTCATTGAATGTTTGTCATTATCAAAAAGGGAGAGAATGCAGGTACATAAGCAATTAGGTACCACATTAACCTTTAATAATGGTTTTGATGATAACAAGCATATCAAGTGGTCAAGATTAAAATTGGATCTTATGCATAGATATTGCAAGATTAATTTTCAGGTTGAAGCTCTCTTGATGAAATACAAAGCCAAGAAGAAAGAGGAGATCAAAGTTAGGTCTCTTTGTAATTTTAGGAATTGAGTTATAATTTTATATTCTTTAGAATATAAGGAAAGCCCCAATTAAATTAACATCAATTTACATTATTAAGACACCACTTTCATAAATCTAATTTGGTCAAAAATATAATAAAACATATCCTTAGGTGTTAACGGATCATCCTAGAACCCCATAAGATCAACAAGACTTATTTGGACAGTTGGAGAATTTTTTACAATCCATCTAACGTTAGGTAGTAAGGCTGAGGTCACCTTGAGGCATCCAAGGAATAACTAACTTTGCATTGAACTGAGCATCTAACTTTAGGTAGTTGACCTAACGTTAGGTAGGCTATTTTAGGCCAAATTGAACAACTCCAGGAGATAGCGAACTTTGCACCTAATTGAGCACCTAACGTTAAACAGCTCACCAACGTTATATAGCTTTTAACTAACGTTAGGTAAAGTACTTTTTGACCAACTTAATTAGCCGTTGGCAAATCAAATTGGGAAACAATTGAGCCGTTAAATAAAGATCTCTTGCATATCTAAATAAGTCCAAACACCCCTCTATATATATGAGATGGTTTTCCACTCTTAGAAGGTTAGAGAGAACACTAAAAACTCACTTAAAAGCTCATTCAAGTATACATTCAACTAAAGCTTACACTTGGTATTCATTGGAGGTGATTTGAGCTCTTGTTCTTAAAGATCACCTTCTTTGGAGCTCAACCACCTCAACTCCCTACTGTGCCACCTTCATACATTCACTAAGGGAGTTCACTCCAGTCACTAGATAGCTATTTAATACAATTGATTGCATATCTTTTTGGGGTTATCCATAGGAGCTAAATTACGGTTTAATTCAATTTTATTCCTTCATCTACTTATAATTTGAGGGCCTGGGTTGTAGATTCCTCTCCTCTTGTGCAAGAGGGGTTTGCTCTTGATTGAAATATCAAGAGGATTTGTAAAAGGGTTTGATACCCCATAAGTACAGGTTAATTTTTCGAGTTTAATTCGGGGCAAAATCCTAGATTGGGAGATCTAGGTAGTGGTTTTTACCTAGATTTGAGTTTCCACTATGCATGATCGTGTTGTGATTATTGTTATATTTGTGGATTGCTTGAGTTTACATTAAATCTGAATTAATTTCAATTAGCAATTTATTTACCATTTTTAGCACTAATCACCCCCCTCTAGTGCTTTCAAGCTAAATCCAACTTAGTTAAGTTGGAATCCAGCTCTGATGAGCTGATTTCAACTAAGGTTTCGCTAGACTGAGCTTCTCTTTCATCTGCTGCCTTCTTGAGTGCTAGGATTTTAGGGATCTGACTATCTATTCATCCCTAACACTCTAACAAATGTGTCAAAAATACAAAAAGTATGCAATGCATGCCTATCCTAAATAATGCCTAAATACAACCTGAAAACCTATTTACGACAGTGAAACCCTAAGAGCTAAATCAGTTTTAGAGCATAAGAATGATGATAAAGTGATGTTTATCAACCGCACAAAAAGTTTTTCAAATTCCAATTTGTGAGATCAATTTCCTTTAAGGATATAAGATGCAAATATGCCCTATCCTATGATTGAAACCCTAAAAACAAAATATTGACTGCATGATTCAATTAAGTCCACAAATAAGGAAGATGGTGCGACTCAATCAATGCAACCAATTGGTCCTACTGCACCACCAACTAGGCACTCAAAAAATACTTTTTCAAGAATTTTAATGCATAGTTTTTATTTTTTTCAGATATAAAGTGTACTAGGGGTTCTGTAGTCTATTTTGACCCCTAATTAATGATCGAATGTTCTATATAATCAAACATGTAGGAATTATCTTTTTTAGATTTTTTCTAAATTCTTGATTAACACATGAATTCAATACCTCAAATTTCAAATAAATTGGAGTAATAAAAAATTCCAATGATTTTTGAAATTCTGAAAAGTCAGGAAAAATAACAGATCTGATAGCACTACAGTTCAAGAATTTTTAAAAATTCTATACTAATCAGATTTATGCGAAATGTGGATATGTTGTTCCTGACTTAAACACTTATGCCCACAAGTAATTCCAGAATTTTTGGAAGTATAAAATTTTGAAAAATGGTTTTTAAGTCACACAATTAGTTATCTGAATTTCAGGGAGGTTGTTTTGTTGTTTCTCAAGAGATAATGCCCACCGAAAGGAGTTTTTTTTTCTTTTTCTTTCTTTATGAGGAAAGCAAACAAACACAAGTAAATACGTCTAATCTTAAGGATCAAGCAAAGCACCTAATTTTTTTTTATATCAAAAGGAAATCTAATACTAATCTAAGATACGAGTACTTACATGAAGATAAAAAATTCGCAATCCTTCTATTGTCACATTTCTTCTTGAATTTATGTGCTTCCTACACACACGTAACCAAATAGAAATAAAACCAAGTTAGAAATCTCAAGTATGCACAAAGAAGAAAAGCTTTAAGAACAACTCCATTGCTTCCCAGCAATGGCGCCAATTTGTTCGACACGAAATTGCGAAAAGAGATTTTTACGTTATCGTTGTAGTTGCAAAATACGTCAAATCAAATAAATTTATAAATCAGAATTTGGTAAATCCTGAGTTATTCACAGGGAGGTAAATCGAGATTCTTAAAACCTTTCACATCAATTATTCTATTCTAATGAAAGCACATAAAGAGAAACAAGATATTCATTGAATAGTGAACTTTATTGCTAATCTTGAATAGTCTTACACATGAATTCTAGAGGAAATCTTACAAATAGCATAAAAACAAAGTAATGAAATAGAAAGAGAGAGAGATTGCGAAGCCCCTTGAGGGATGCTTGTATGAAACTCGGCAAAGCTTTAGATTCAAGGTGCCAGGAAGAAGACTGGAGAGAGATCTTGGATGGAGAGGGCGTGGACTATGTGGTGGCTACTTTTTTCTATCTCTCGGTATCTAAGTTTTCTTCCAAAGGGTAGAGGCTAGGTCTTTTTATAGAAAAGTAGATGGTTTCCTATTAGTTGATCTAGAGTGCGTAGGATCACTAATTTGGATGGTTTAAATTTAATCAAAAGTGTTGCTTATGATTGATTGAATAGGGACCTAGGATCTAAGTTGTAGGGCTAGGATAGGATGAGGGTTTTCTAAAAATAGGCAACCTAGGTGGGTTGCTACCAAGGGACAAAATCTTGCCAAGAGATAAAATCTTATCTCTTGGCAAGCCTCTAAGGGATAAAATCTTCTTAAGTTAACACCAACTTAAGAGGATTGGGCTAGGATTTTCGTGGGTCTTATGTGGGTAGGGTTAGGGCTAGGTTTTGTAGACATAAGTTGTGAGAATAGGTTCCTAATTAGGCTAGGTTCACCCTAAGTCTAGTGGGTTGAGTCTAAATGGATAGGTCCTAATCTAATTATGTGTGAATCTGGGAGGATGGCGGGCGACCCTAGAGCGAATGGAGGGAGAAATCGCGATGGTGAAGGCTGGACAACTTGGAGGTCTAGGGCTTGGAGACGGAAGGAAAGAAGAGGAGCCAGGGATGCTAGAAGATGGGGAGCAAGTATGGGAAGAGCAAATAGGGGGAGGCACTGAGGCGACAAGGAGGTTTTGTGTTTCAAATGTCGACGCCGAGGGCACATGGTGGTGGTTTGCCGTCATCCAATCGTATGCCTTGTGTGTGGAGGACATGGCCACAAGCGGGATGCCTGTGTGACCAATAGAGGGCAGGAGAGGGACGAATTCAAACTGCATCCAGGGGTAGCAAACTTTAGGAGGCCACCACCGCCGCCGCCTCCTACCTATGGGGTTCATACGGTGGATGTTGAGGTACCCACGACGGAAGAAATCAAAACCGCTAAACTGGTGCTGCGGGGGGCTATGGTAGGAGAGGTGATGACCGGCACTTCCTCCTCGGATAATATTCGTTAGTTGGTAAGGTCTCTATCTCTGTCGACTGATGATTAGAAGGTTGCATTACTCTCCCCCATGCAATTTGTGCTTTTTGATTTGGGGATGATGGATGTTGAATGTATGTGTTTTCGGTCAAGTTCTGCTAATGGACTAATGGTGATTTGGAGACTAGTCTCTCCTTTTGATGGATCCTTGCCCGAACGACCGGCCCAAAGGACAGGTTCTAGATCGGGAAGGCTAGGAATCAGGGGTCTGCCTTTACATCTGAGATCGAAAGAGGTGGTGGCGACCATGGTTGCAGGATTTGCTACTCTAACTGAAGATGCGGAGGTTGGTTTAATGGAGGGAGAGGGGCGGGTTATGAGTGTCTTGGTGGATGTCTTCAAAGCAGGTTCTGTCCCAGAACAGATAATTCTCCGATGTGGGGGGAGCTCCTGGCTTCTGGCAATAAGCTTCACAATGGGCGATAGTGAGGGGGAGAATTGTCAAGATAAGCCATCTTATGCGGAGGTGACTAGTGTGGATGCAGGGCAGCAGACAAGTAGGATGACCCTTGATGAGGCACCTATGCCCAAGAAGCGTAAGGATCATCACCATCTTGGGGAGAAGGAGGAAACAATGGAGTTGACGCTAATGCAGCAACTCAATCTTTGTCAGATGTAGCAGAAGAGAGGATCCTGCAAGAGATTTTAAATACTTCTAGGCAACCCCAATCCAAGTCAAATGCAATGGAAGGTCTGAAATTTGGAGCTGGGACAAAAACCAAAGGAGGTGTGGGTAGATCTCCTTATAAACTTAGATAGAGAAAACCGACCAAGGCTGTGAAAATTGATGAAAACTTGGTGGTTGCTATTATGAAGGTGGGTAGGGCCCAGGATGCAAATAGGGGGAATTCCCTTGGAGGACAATGAGAGTCCTCACATGGAACGTGTGTGGGTTGCGCAACAAGAGCCGGAGGGCTTCCCTCTCAAGGTATCTAAGAGAGTGGGAGATTGATTGTGCCATAACTCAAGAAACACACATTGAGAACAAAGAGGACAGGGCCTAGACTGACTTAAAGAATGTGGGGATGACTGAATGTGTGTCTATCAGTGCGCAAGGCAGATCAGGTGGGATAGCTCTTTGGTGGAGAAAGGCTTCTCTTCAGATGCTGGAGGTGCATAAAGCCTGGCATTTGGTGACATGTAAGTTCAAAAGATGTCAGGGGGAAGATGTGTATTTCATCACTGGTGTATATGGGCCATGTCTTGCATCGATGAGGCAAGAATTATGGGATGACTGGATTGCAACTGTAGAACTTATACAAGGGGCTGCTTGGTTGGTGGGGGGGATTTTAACTGTGTGTTAACAAAAAGAGACAGGCCAAATGGTGTAGTAGACAGTGCATCACTTGGATTCCAATTGTTGGTCCAAAATCTGGGTATAAGTGAATACCCATCTTCTAGTGCTGAGTTTACTTGGAGAAATGGTAGTGGCCTTATGTCAAAGATTGACAGATTTTTTGGAAATACGAATCTCCTTGAAGTGCACCATCTATCAACAGTTTCAGGGCTGGAACACCCTTTTTCAGATCACACCCCCTGGTTTGGGATAGCAGGGAACAAATTCAGGCTGGCTCTTATTTTAAATTTAAAAGGTCATGGATGCGTGAATCGGGTTTTGTTGAGATGATTGAGATGTGGTGAAGGGCCAAACGAGTGGAAGGATCAGTTACTGTCAAGTTTGCATCTAAACTGGCTGATTTGCACAAAATGCTTAAAGAATATGGGGTTGTGATATCTACGTTGAGACAACAAAGACGTTTGGAGGCTTTGGAGAAGATCAAGGGTTTGGACATAAAAGAGGCAGCAGGACCTCTATCTGACCAAGAACTTGCTGATAGAAGAATGTGGCAAGGAGTGGTGGCGGAGGAAGATTTGAAACAGGATATGGATTGGAGGGAGAGATCAAGACAACTTTGGCTGAAGGAGGGTGATGCCAACACTAAATATTTTCACCTCGCAGCCAGCTCTCACAGAAGGACGAACATAATCTCTTCCATAGTCAAGAATGGTCAAAGAATCTCCTCTATGCAAGAGATTAGATTGGAAGCCATCAGATACTACAGGGATGCTTCGCAGGCTACAGCTAGAGGCATGTGGAGGATGACAGTGAGTGATGCACCTAAACTTTCTGAGGAACAGGCTTTCAAATTGATGGACACCATAACTGAGAAAGAAACTATGGATGCCATAAAAGAGCTAAACAGTGAGCGCTCCCCTAGACCTGATGGCATCCAAGTCTTCTTTTATAAGGAGTTGTGGAGCTTGGTCGATAGGGAGGTGATGGAGGTCATCAAGGAATTTGAGAGAGGGAATTCGGGCTTTGATAAGATCAACCGGTCCTTTCTTTTTCTGCTATTGAAGGTCCAAGGAGCAGAGAGTTTCTCTTATTTCAGGCCTATTTCACTCTCAAACTCAACTTATTTGGTGGTGAGCAAAATACTGGCAAATAGGTTGAGGTCGGTCTTGCAGAATATGATTCATCCTTTCCAATCAGCATTCCTCCCAAATAGATCTTTGCAAGAATCGTTTATTATGGCTCAGGAGATGGTGTGTGGGTGGCACAGAAGGAAATGTAAAGCGTTTATGTGGAAAGTTGATTTCCGGAAGGCTTATGACTATCTCATGGCCGTATCTCTGGGAGGTCTTTACGAGAAGAGGGTTCCCGTCACTATGGATCCAATCGATGAAGTGTTGTATCACAACCTCTTCTTTTTCCCCTTTGATTAATGGCAAACTGTAACGACCCGATTCCCGAGTCCCTACAAGACACGAGAACCGGACCGACTCGACTAATCCCAAGAGCTGGTCGTCCAACGAGGAAGTAACCAAAAGAGCAGTAAAATAAATCACATTCAGCATGAATATAACTAACAGTAAAAAAATACAGCAGTAAGGAAAGAAACCACTACAGTATATACCACCACAACAGTAGAACAACATTCATAACATAATATGAACTGCAAGTAAAGAAAAGTACAGCGGTAACAAGAACAACTCACTACAGTGGAACCAAAAAGAGGTACAAGAGAACAGTGGTAACTCTACTGGACCCTACTCGGCCCAGCGTCCTCTGCAGCCGCTGACCCTGGCTGCTCAACACCTAGTCCTAAAAGGTAACGAGTGTAACACGTCAGCAAAACTCTGAGTAGAGTGGCAGCTAAACTAAAGAAACAGTAAAGTGTACAGTGGCTGTTTTAATTTTCTTTCTTCCTTTATTTACGTCTTTCTATTGTTTCATAATTTATCTATTTCTCAGATCCTTCACTTGATCTCGAATGTTCCTCGTGGGAACGATCTTGATTGCAGTCTTTTCCAAAAAGTAGAAGTAGCACGTGGTGCTTTCCTGGCCAGGAGAGTCCCCCGTGGTGATCCTACTCTCAGTCAACCACCCCAAGGTCACGGACAGGCGTAACGGTGACTATGGCACGCGCGATAAACGCACAAGTAGCTAACCCACACTGGCACGAGGTCAGTCGTTTCCGTTAACGGGTGCGCCCAAAGCACAGCACGGAACCAGTACAGGGCAGAGCCCTCTCAGCAACAGGGGTCCAACCCCTCCACAGTAACCAAACAGGGGCCTTGCCCCTCCACAGTCCGCGCACCCTCGCCTGACTACCCTGGTTTGCCCAGTGGGCCTAACAAGTCGATGTAGGAGGCTAGCAGAACCCCGGGGCCCGTGGGGTAGCTAGTACCTCCCTACACTAGTAGCTCTCCTCGGTACTACGTACACGAGGGCCAGCAAGTCGGTACAAAGTGGCCAGTCCTGACCCCGGGTCCCTGAGGCGGCTGGCTCCGCTCTGCACTAAACAGGTACAGGTACTTCTCTTGGTACTACGTACCCAAGAGACGGCACACTACCACGTCTTTCTTTCTCAGTTCCATTCCTTTCTCTTTCTAGGAGTTCCACTCCTAATTCCCCGTAGGGTTCCAATTCTTTTAACTCAGCACATTCAGGTTTCACCTTTCCAGTTTCACGTTCATACATCCCATATTCTCAGACATGCTCATTTATTCATAACAGGCAGCTGTTAAACCAATTTACAGGTAGCTATTATTTCCTTTCCACATTTTCCAAGACTGCAGTATTCATATATTCCACTAGTTCTTCCCATCCTAGGATTCATGCCATACCCTAGGATCTATCATACAATCTAGTTTTCCAGCCCTAGGATTCATGCAACACCCTAAGATCTACCATTCATTCTAGTTTCTCATTCCTAAGATTCATGCAATGTCCTAGGTTCTATTTATGGTTCCATAATTTAACAGATTATACTAATAAACTTAAAAGCCACTCTACCGGTTACGACAGGCGTACTGGGGGCGTGGTCGGGAACCCCGCGTACCTCCGCAACCCCCGAGACTGCAACGGAACGGGGTCCTATCACAAGGATCAAACACAAGGAGTTTCTCAAAACAGTATACAACTATTGTAGATGGGTAGAGGATTTAATTCCGAAGAGCACGCAACTCGAAACGTGGAAAACGGACTCCGAACGGGCCCTAAATGGGTCGAAAACGACAAAGCAGTGCAAAATCAGACGTCTGGAACCTCATCCAGACGTCTTAAAAAGTGGATCAGAGGTTACCTTTGCTCTGCCTGGTCTCTCAGACGTCCAGAAGCCTGCGGGGGCGTCTGGCCTAGTTCCCAGACGTCCGATGGTCACCCCGAACGTCTGGAAGTCCCTCCAGTCGTCTGGCACCACTGCCAGACGTCTGATTCGCGTTGGATGCGAATCCAAAACCTGCGCGTACCCATTTCTCTCTCTCAGTACGGACGGCCGAAGAAAAGGAAGAAGGTACGAAAATAACTTACCTTTCAGACATCTGGACCGTACTCCAGACGACTTCCCCGTCGTTTGGATGGAACCCAGACGTCTGATTCTGGAAGAACTTCCAGAATCAGAGCGCGACTCGCCCTCCACCCGCGACGCACGGCCGCGCCGCGCCTCGTCCGCCTGCTGCTCGAGCTGCAGCAGGCCTCCCGCGTCACCCCGCGTCTGCCGCTCCCCCGCCGGCCGGCTCTAGCAGCCCCGGCAAGCTCGCCCTCACGGCCGCGCGCCTCCTCTTCTCACACAGCACCTCCTCCCGCACTCGCGCACCGGCTGGAAGGAGAAGAGGAAGGGGGCGGAGGTGAGAGTGAGGGCGAGGCTTTTTAAAGCCGCGCAGGGAGAGAAAGAGAGAGAGCGAGAGAGAGAGGGGCGCAGCCTGCGCCCGCAGGAGGGAGAGGGAAAAGGAGAGGAGGGTGCGTTCGCAGGTCTGCGCGCTCAGGCGCGCAGACGAAACCGCGCATGTCGAAAAAAATCGAATCTCAATCGTCTGGAAGGGGTTCCAAACGTCTGGTCCGACGTCTGGGCCACCTCCCAGACGTCTGAAGCCGCGCGTTCGTAACACAAACCATGTGGGGCATGGATTCAACCACAATGTGGTGTTAGGCAAGGATGCCCATTAGCCTCGCTGGTCTTCAACCTTGTTGTGGATGGACTGGCCAGATATGCTTGTAAGCTAGCTGAGGCTGGTGTCATCAAAGGATACTCACTGTCTAACAGAAGAGCTATGGCCCCTATAATTCAATACGCAGACGACACAGTATTCTTTGTTGAGGGGACAACTGCTGCAACCCAAGCATTAGGACACATGGTGAACATCTTTGGGGATCTGTCTGGCCTGAGATTAAATAGGGCAAAATCCACCCTGATATGTTTTGGCATGAATGAGCACGAGCAACATGCACTGTCAGCCACGTTGGCAACTCCTCTGTCCAATCTACTAATCAAATATTTGGGACTGCCACTAAGGTATTCAAAGCTACGAAAGAGTGATTGGAATGCCCTCTTTGACAAGATTTCTGTTAAGTTGGAAGGATGGAACAATAAGTTCCTATCTAAGGGTGGAAGGTTAATCTTGTTAAATTTTGTTATCACTTCCATTCCAGTTTTCTACTTTTCCATCTTCAAAGCTCCAAAATCCATTTGGAAAGGGTTGGATTTGATGCGAAAGAAATTCTTTTGGAGAGGTGCGCAACATGAGGGTAAGTTCATGCAACCACTGAAATAGGCACATCTGTGTCACCCCAAGGAAGTAGGTGGACTGGGGATTAAAGCACTTAAAGAGTTTAATGAAGCCTTATTGATTAAATGGGCTATCAAAATTCTAAATGGGGAGGAAAGGTTATGGATTGAACTTATTAATGATGGCTATGGCTGCTCCAATAGTGATCTGAACAGACTATACCCCTCCAAACCCTCCCCATTTTGGCGATCTGTCAGTCAAGCTATCAGAGACAATTGGCACTTATTGCAGTCGGTTCTGGGAGATGGCAAGCACTTCAGTTTCTGGAAAGAGCAGTGGACGTCATTGGGCACCCTACAAGAGGCTTATCCAAGGGTCTACTCAGCTTCTACTGATAAGGATGGGGTGGTAAATAACTTCTAGTCTAAATCTGGCAGATGTTGGCAGTTGGCTGAATCGGAGGCATGCAGGGAGGGGACTAGACTGTGGGAAGAACAGTAGTGCCTGATTTCAGACCTACAGACCAGCTATCCAAGACCCGGTGTAGAGGATACTTATACATGGGATGGCATCTATATGATGCAACGAGCCTATGGAAAAGTTAGGAGTTCCAATAGTGGTATGGGAGGTGATTATATTGATAAGAAACTATGGCTGTCGAAGGTCCCTCTCAAGGTACAAATATTCCTCTGACTATGTAGAAGGGATGCTCTGATAACTGGAGACCTTAGGCATAGGAGGATGGGGACAGCTCTGCATGAATGCCATCTCTGTGGGATGTACCCTGACAATTTGAATCATTTGTTTTCCTCTTGTTTGGTCACTGACACGATTTGGAGAAAAATGTGCAACGAGCCTCTTCCCTCATGGGAATCTTTATGGCATGGTTTTGGGACAACCGGGAAGCCACATTTACACATGGCGGTGACTCTCTGGTGCATATGGAGAGCGAGGAATAAGAGACTATTTCAGGAGAGACTAGTTTGCTATGTACAAATTGTAAATGAGTGCTGGTCCCTCATACATAGATAGGGATCCAATTTGTAGACCTATCTATATTTCTTATTATTAATAAATTGCTCTCCTGGATTACTATCGTAGTACGATAGCTTTCCTTTCGGTTTCAAAAAAAAAAAAAATTTGTGTGTAAATGTGTAATTAGGTTAAGGGAAATCTAAATAGGTTCTTGGGTTAGGGATTGGGTCTAGGATAGGTTGTCGAGGTTCCTGGATAGTAGGACAACTCTGTGGATAAGGGATTAGGATCATGGCTAGTTGATGGTATAATTCTCAACACAATTAATTAAGGTTATTATGCTTAATTAATCATGTAAAGAATATACTTAGGTTAACTTGATTTGTTAAATTTTTATCGTTAATTGTAGTATAAGGTCAAGCTAACCTACGTTTTAGATTTAAATTCATTTAACTGGTTGAGTCCAGGTCGTTCACTGGGAGGCATTTAAACTTAATTAATTCACCATTTTTATTCTAAGTTATCAAATAGCTAATTACTATGTTAATTACAAAATATGTTAAGCACATAAATAATTGCATATAAAATTAAACTTGGAAATATGGCAATTATTCTATTATAAAAGAAATGTACATAAATGATTATAACAACGAATAACAAAGAGAATTTACATCAAATGTTTATAATATAAAAGGCATAAGAGAAATGATGATAATAAAACAAAGCCTTTATTACAATAGAAGTATCAACACTTACAACACCTTAACTGTCTCATTTAATCTCAACCTCCATCATCAAACGTCTCTGATGACTTAAATCTCATTTTCAGACGTTTCCTTAATCATCTCATCTCTCTTATGCTTCCAACACTTGGCCATTTTAAGACCTTGAGAACCCATCCCCTATTCTCTCTTAACCAAAAATTGGTTAAATGAGTGGGTTCGGTTCTTTCATGGAATCTACAGTCTTTCTGGACCAAATCAACCACTACTAGCGACTAGACCCTAGTTTATTAATTTATGGATTTTAGTGCACTTTTTGGCAAAGTTTTGGGCCATATCTAGCCCACAATCACGCTCACGCCCACGGGCATGATGAGGTGTGACTCATCATAGCTAAAATGCCCAAGTTAAGCTAGAAACTAGGTTAAACACTATCTAATTAACATAATAAATGGGTTAAGTGTGGGATTTAAGAAAAATAACCTAAAACATCAAATTTGGGTTTAAAATGCATAATTGGGTCAAATTAATGATATTCTATTCACAAATGTAGATTGATAATCCAATTGCTAATTGAACACATTTTTTAGCTCAAAAGTTCAAATTAAGGGTAAAATTATGTTCTAATATGTTCAATTAAGCTCCAAGAAAAATTACATTACATTTGGACATCAATAGGACCTTGAAACCATCATATTACATATAGGTCCTTCATTCCCTTACATTTCATGCATACAAAACCTTTTAAGGACTCATTTAATAGTCACAGAGACCTTCTTGTTAGACTTCAAGGGCTTCTTGGTTAACATTCCTACCACTTATGGGCTTGGCTGCAAAACATGCAGGGTTTCAATTTAAACCCTTCCTTGCAAATGTTCCATTACACCTGCAGCCACTCCTCCGTTGTTCACACGAAGAACACGACCCATCTAAGTTATCGTTCCCATGCTCCTTGAGATCAACAGTGGATCTTCCACCATCCTCCCCACACCTTTGCATGAAGCACCCTTGCCTCTCCCAAATCCCATATAGTAGCTGAAATTTGGTTTGAAACTTCCCGCATGTCTCTTCCCCTAATCCCACCGTCAATACCTATTTCGCCTAATCTCACCCCTCCGATCACCATAATTACTCCCTCGCCTACTTAAGCTTCACCACTAAGATCACATGTGAGGCATCAACCCCCTCCTACACCTCTCGAGCTGATCCTTCTTCCTCTCCAGCTTCTTCCCATATCGCTCAACTCCATCAGTGACAGAGGTGGAGCTCTTCCTCAATTCCTCCACGTCGTTAAGGATGACTTAAGCCTGAGGACGTCCCTGGAGCTTCACTAGTAAGCTCTTCACTCGTTGGAGATCTCTCTCATTTCATCCTCTTTAGTCGCCAGCTGAGGATTCAGGAGAGTCCCCTTCTTCCAAATTAAAGTAGAATTTCCTGCTTTTTAGGATAATTATGGTGTAGTGTAGATCAATTAGGAGTAGAATTAGCCAGCGAACTGGTAGAGATGATCCAATTTAGTTAGATTAGAGGTAGATTAGACTAGTCCCGATTTCGCCCTCTCTTATCAATTCAAATCAGAGAGGTGTTTTTCCACCTCCATTTCAATCCATTCCTCTTCCTCCTCACCTCACCTCACGATTCACGTTCGCTCACTTGCTACACAATATCGTCACCAATCACCCATTCACTAAAGTAATCAACATATTTGAAGCTTATTAGCTTTTAGATCTATTGAAGAGCTCAAAATCAACTTGAGGGCATCCCATTCAACCCATATATCCATCAATGCCATCATCATGGATTTAATTACGATAGATTCACTTGATTCATGTGGATATGTTTCTCATGCTAGATTGGAAGCTTAAGATTCAATTGGGTTTTAATGAGTTTTAATCAAGTGAATAGAGTTTGCCTCTAAGTAATTGGACTTAATGAAAAGGGCTTGAGCATCTGAGATTGGATTTTTAGAGTTTAACTAGCTCATGCCTAATTTTGAATTGATCCTATATTTTCCTTCATCACCAGGTAGTAAGGATGCCAAGGAAAATCCAAGGAACGGATTTAAGGTTCTCATGATGACCTAATGATTTCTAGATGATCGTTTAGGACACTTGAACACTAATCAATAGTGTGTAAGTATTTTAGATTATTAAATCATCTCAGCAACCATAAATTAAAACCCACATGGGCGACATTATTTATCAATCCAAAATGATTTTAATTTGTTGATTGAGGTTTTAATGAGGGTTAAACAATCCTAACAAAGGTCCTTAATCAAGTTTCAAGTGAATTGAATGGCTAGTTTAATCCAATCCTCTCTCACTGTCTATGGCGGAGAGGAAAGGATTAAACTAGGGTTTTTAGGATTTGCCAACTGTCAATTTGATGTAAGTGGTTTCAGATCTTCAGAGAAGCAATTGTGATGACTTAATATGGATTTTACATGTTTTATTCAGATTTGGAGAGTTTGACAGCAGCAACTACTACTTTATCTCTTACTGTTTGAATGGATTTTTATGAGAAGGTTTTGATTCTAGATTTTGGGTGATTTGAGAATGAAATGGTTTGCTAAGCTTTTATTGCATTCAGATCTGTTTTCAGATCTAAGTTGGATTTCTTAAGCATCATATCAAATGAATTTGGTCTGGTTCTATGCAACAACTACAACTATGAACTACTAAAATCAATGCAACAATAGCTAGTTTAGCTATTGAAAATGCAGCAATAGCAGCTACTACTACACTAATTCAAAGAGAATTTAAGCTGGGATTTTGGATTCTAATGGGCTGACATTGTATTTTATTGTTAGAACTTCATGAACAAGCATGTATCTACAAGTTTGAACTTCAATCCATCTGAAATAGCTTGTAATTCTTGTATTTGATTCATGTCAACTACATGTCAATGTCTCTAACTATCCAAAATGAAATTTGATGAAATTCATGATCAAAATCTTGTTTAAATGTTCAAACACCTTCCTTGTGTTGTATGGAGAGTTTCTGAATGCTTAGATTCATTTTCCAGCCAAGTGAACTGAATTCTAAGGCTTAGGCTCCTCATTGAACATACATTTAGGCCTTCTTTGTATGAGATTCAAAATATGTAAAAAATCATAAAAAGTTGTAAAAAAATAAAACAAAGCTATCTTCAGTAAGATCGGGTATTTCTTTAGGTGTACGCAAAGTTTCAAAATATTCCGAACCCTTAAGCTAGTAGAACGTATTAGCCGATGGTTTAGTCTACTCTGAAATTCAATAAAATAACACAACACAAAACTCGCAAAAAAAATTCCTCTCTCTATCATCTCATTTGTCTCACTCTTCTCCTACCTCTACTAAATATATAAATACTATAAAAACTTGAAAATACCCAAAAACACATAAAAATACCTTATATACAATATTTGTACTTGTAAATATCAATAAATTAATAACAACGTAATGTGTGTTTATACTGTACATAAATAACTTATATATGTATTATATATATTTAAATAAGTATTTAGGTTGAGTTATTGCAAATATTTGTTTATTATATAATTATCTAATAATGTATCCTAGATTATATGTACATATATTTATATAATTATAAATAAGTAAACATGTACAATCATATCAATTACTATACATAGGTAGTTAAGTAACAATTATATACTATATGATATATGTATATTTACTTATGCATTTATTGTAGGTAATTAAGTTATTAAGTTAAATATCTAAGTTATTAAGTTAAAATAAAATAAATTAGTAATTTAACTTATTTTGAAGTAATTTATATTATATACTAATATACTATTATTTCAATTATTTTTAACCTATATGTAATATATTTATACTGTATATTATTTTTTATATGTGTAAAACGTCTACATAATTGTACATAAATTCAATTAAATGTTCTAAAATTAAATAAAAGTGTATAATAAATACCTTATTATGTTAATTAACTAATTATAAGGTCAATTGACTTATCAATCTATTAATTTGTACATTAATTAAGTAATTAAATCATAAATTAACGTGTATAAATCACTAACTTTAACTTATTTTTATATATAATTAAATAAGTTATTTTTGTAAATTAAATACATAATTATATAGCTCTATATAAGGACTTTCCAACTCTATATTTTATTTGGAATTTGGACTCCATTAAGGCTCTCAAATCGAGGCCCAAATCTCGACTCACAAAATATTATGCACGTCAGCCGCTAGAATAGCACATCGGTGCTTTGCAAACACCCTCAAACATATAAAATGAAATCCGTTCGCTACTCTCCCCGTCGTCACACATTGGGCGTAGTTATACCCAAGCATATACCCATTACCCATGAACATTGTTTGAGCATTTGAAATGAAATTGATTTGTGGGCTGGGAACCTAGTGTACACAGTATGGTCCTACCTGAGAGGGTGTACGAAAAGTTTGGTTCTCCAACTAAAAACCTAATTTTGTTTAAGTGAGGGCTGAAGTGTGAATGAAAGAAACGAGCCAAAATTTGTCTAAGTGTTTGGAGACTTATGTGAATTTTGTGTGAGACTTAGGCATGTTGTGTGTGTGTGTGTGTGTGTCTATAGTATAAAAGTATATGTATAATATGTATATTGTATACATATGTATAGTATATAAGTATTTATAGTATATATATATATAGTATACACATTTTTTGAGCTTTTTATTCGTATATATGTTTAAGGCTTTAGTGACACTTGTACTTGTCACTGTACGTATATCATACGTTAGTATAAGTAGCAACATATGTTAGTATGGTGTATACTTACTATTTTTGTACCTACACTTAGGCATTGTCTACTATAGTATATATAATTAATATAGAGTTAATTTAGTTTTTTATGCATGTTTGATTGTAAATATGTTTAAGGCATTGTAGTTAACATAAATTGATTCTTTTGTACATAATTAGCTCATTCACTCATTCTTTAATTCATTGATTCATTTTGTATATATAATTGACTTTTTGGAATAAAAGGGCATTTTTAGAACATAGAAAGGGATGTATATCAATAACTACCTCCCAGTGAATGACACGACATCTGTTTGCATTACAACTATACTACAATGACAACTAAATCACTATTTTTATGCAATACGATTTGTCGTTGGCCAGAGCTCACGCCCACACACCTGCACATGCACATGCTCAAATGTACCTGTATGCTCATAATTCTCATTTCAGTGTGACCGATAAGACACGCGAATCTTTTTATTCCACTGCAGGCGCTCAAGGGTTTCCGAGGTGGGACTAATCCAGCCTAATCTCCTTCAGAGACACGATTTTCTCGCCAGCACTTCAAACGAAGATTCCAGGTAGCTCTGACTTCCGTTCATGGTGCATAAGAGCTTGTTGGAAAGCTCTTGATCTCCTTTATCTATTGTATCAACCAATTTGAAGATTGGACCAAGTTTTATCTGTGCAATTGATATGTAAACATGGCTCTTTCGCCATGTGTATTTGCAACTTCAGATAATGTGATTCAGGTCAAAGGACTTGTGAATGAGATTGAATCTCTCAATTGAGATTCCAAATGACTTCAGGAGATCATTCCACACGAATTGGAAGCAGTATCAAAGTGAGAGAAGCTCTGAAAAGCTTAGAAGATTGAGAGCTTCTTTGCTTGACTTCAGAGATCTAATTTCTAGACCTGATTAGTTCAGAAGATGGAATAAAGCATTTAGAATAGATCTGAATAACTCCAAAAGATGAAGAACAATAGATCTAGGCATTTTTTAGCTTGGAAACTCAACATAAACACTATGAATAGCTTTGGGTTCTAATTTGAACCCAAATTGGATAGATAATGGAATCCTCCACAAATCTTGGTAAAAACTCCTCAATTCAGTTTCAAAAGATCCACAATCACACCAGGGACTCAATTAACCTATTAAATTCAAGATTTAACCTTTCAGTTACCATAATCGAATGAGAGTTGACTGAGAAAGCTAAAAAGTTGACTTTCCAAGTTTAAGCATTCCAGATCCAATGAAAGGTATAGATTGACTTAAATCATCATGAGAAATTGAATGAACACCTCAAAACCATGTTTTGACCATTCTATAAGTGATTTTGAGCTCATCACTGGAGTTATGATCAGAGTTTGTTCATCGGAAGAATTCAAAAGTTGTTAAACCTAAGTGAAGCTCAAATTAGGTTCCACATGATCTTCTCTTGCCTCTAGACCTGAAATAAGACTCTAAACCTCAATGGATTCATCTATCCAACTTTGCCAAAGTTGGAGAAGACGACATTCGTCCTAGAAATATAGACATCAAAACACAAGTTTGAAGGTCAAAATATGATCCTCTAATCAAGATATATCTTTCTGGAGCTTCACACGTTGTTTCGAAGGCTAAAGCTCATTATTCAAATCGTCGGACTTCGCCGGAGCTCCAGTGAACTCCGTTAAAGAACGCTGGAGACAAATTCTTCACAAAATAGATCATAGAATGATTCAAAAGCTTCCTAAGGTCACAAGGAACCTTAGAAACTTGTCAATTGACTCAATAATCGATCAACTGCATAGATTTATCAAGGTATGCTCAAGAATCAAGTCTGGGCTTATATCAGCTCAGAGGAATGGATCTCACTCAATTAAGCGAGGGGAAATGGTTAGGAAAGTGTAGTGACGATGTACATGTATGGAATTAAGTGGAAAAACTCCTCTAAACTCTCCATGGACAACGAGTTCAGAGGTTGCATGGAAATTGGGCATTTTGTATATATGAGCTTATAGATATAATTAAAGGTGGGAATAGGGCCCTTGTGAGATGACTAGGTGATATACGGCCCCAATTGAGTGTGAAATTAGGCGGAGACCTCCGCCATAGATAGGGGAGGTGATCCAGTGAGTGTATAGTGGAATTAGGCGAATAGGTGATAAAATTAAGAGGGGAGAAGGTGGAATATGATCATGAAGTGATGAGAAAGGTGTACAAGTGAATAGATTGATGGAAGGTCTAGCAAGCCAGAATTAGCTCACCGAAGACAAGGAAGACGACTAAGAATCTAGGCATTATTGTGATCTAACTACCTAACTAACTAGCTAGATCTAATCTACACTAAATTCTAGGCTAATCTACGATTACTCGGACGAAGGAGATTAAAGGAACTCCGTAGAAAGGATGTAATGAAGGAAGAAATCAGAGGGAGAGGACAGAAGGCTCTCCGGCGAGAAATTGAAGCAAGAAGGAAGATCAATGGCGCGCTCCAAGCCCTGTCACAACCGTTGGAGAGGAAGAAGAGGTGAGGGAGACGAACTCCACCGAAGAGGTGAGGGAGACGAGCTCCACTGCTGAAGAAGCTCCGATCGGGAGTGAGAGGTCGCTAGAGGCTGGGACGAATAGCCTATCATCAGTTCAATGTGGGGAAGAGGGTTAGGGAACCGACTAACCGAGATCAAAGGTGGGCTGGGGTATTTATAGCTAGAGGTCGAGGTGGAGAGGAAGGTATCTAGGCGCAATCGCGTCCAAGTACATCGTAACCTAGGTGATCTTCTCCAGCGGCGATGAGTTTACCGTGTCAGTGTGAGTTAGATTTAGGAGGATCTAAACTGTTGGATATCAAGAAGGTGGTGAGCTTAACTAAGGCAGCAACAGCGAAAGTGTTTGGACGTGAGATTAGCGGTGATCCAAAGGTGTAAGCACTAGTCGTTCTTGGCTGTCCACGATGAAGAAGAGGAAGAAGAAGAACAGCGTACAGGGGTATTTTTGCAAATATAAGAGGACCTAATAGATATAAAAAGGACTCATTAGCAATGGAAATTAGGGACTGAAACGTAAACAATGACTTTTAAGGCTTAATTAATTTTATTTCTTTTTTAACTTTTTATATATTATTTTAAATAATGTACATAATATATTTATGCCTTACAATTACATTTTTACCCTTTTTAGCTATATTTATTTAATTGATAAGATTTATTAGGTTAATTAAGTACTTAGGTTTTTAATTTATTTAAGTTATATTAAATACTTCATATATAGCTAATTAGTATTGATTTGAGTCCAAATTATTAATTAAACTTATATTAATATTAATTAAGCTTTAATTATGTTATTTTAGCTTATTTTCTAAGTTCTTATATTTTACCCCTTATATTATAATTAACCCTATATTTATGATATTCTTTGGTAATTAGTTAGGGAAAATAACTAATTAATGTTAATTAAGAGGCATAATGAGTCTCTCATCAATAGTGTTATCCATGGTTTAGGCATTTGAGCTCACTTATCCAATTTGAGATATCCTAAGGATAGGAGTTGGAATAAGGGTATCCTAGGGTTCTAAGGATAGGGTTAGGTTATCCTAGTACCTCTCTCTCTTCTTTATTTAAGTCTTCATTTCTTCTTTAATCATGTCTTGCTCTTCAACCAGCTCCTAGCCTTGTAGCTTTATTTTCCATCCTGCTTGTGATTCCATGTTATTCTCTATATCTTCTACCTACATTATTCACAAAAGTCTAAAGTTAGACAATTAGGCATAAAATAAACATAAAGTCTAAATATGCATGCATGCTTTAAATGCAGTATTTATAAACTTAATGCATGATTTTACTAAGGAGTTATCCTAGATTAAGCCAATTAGGGTAATAAATTAGGCTATTATCAAATACCTATCACCGGTATACCCAACATGGCATAGTATATTATCCTAATTGTGCTGAGGGATCCATCTAACCATATTAATGTATCCATATGATCTTACACTTAGATCTAAATCACTAATCGAGTGATTTGACTCAAGTTGGTTTTCTCAGGGCACATAACTCCAAAAAATAACCTCTCTTCGTTCTCTCGCCAAAAGATCCACCATTGCCATGAATACCTTGCTCCCTCATCCTGCTTTCATACATAAGAGAGAGAGAGTGAGTGAAAGAGAAGGGAGAAAATGAAAGGAAAGGTGAGGAGCCAAGAGCTAGAGAGAAAAGGAAGGGGTGGCAGCAACAGCTACAACAGTGACTTTGATGGCTACAAGGTGTGTGCGCGGGTGTGCATCAGCAACAAGGCACTCTAGTCATGTCGAGGGTAGTGTCAACAACAATTGAGAAGGTATGAATGTCTGCTTCCTACTTTTTACAGGAATGCATGAAGAAGTAAGAAGGAAAAATGAGGAGAGGAGGAAGAACAATGGAAGAAGAAGAGGGAGTGGAGGTCCTTGTTTCGGCCATATACTAGAGGTTGGCAGGTGTGGAGACAAGTGTAAGCCTAACAATGACCTGCCATGGCAGGTGGGTGACACCGACAACAGGAGTTCTCCCTTAGACACATGGGTTCAAGCATGAGAAGATGGACATGAAGGGAGGAGAAGTTTTCCAGAGGGGGGAGCACATGGTCAAAAAGAGTCAGCAAGATGTCAATGAGGCAACTTGATCTCAAAGGATGGTGACGTAGTGGGAAGAGGAGAGTGGAAGGTCAATTGGAGAACTACCATAGACTAACATGGTGGCCAATGGACATGGTTACAATGGGGGAGACCAATTGGTGGTTGAAGGTAGCCACGATGACTGGGCAAGAGCGATGGGTGGCAGTGGTTGTCGCCCTATGCATGTGAAGGAGGAAGGAGCTACAAGGGAGGAGGAAAAGGATTGATTGAAGGGATAGAAAAATTATGAATTAAAAGTTACACTTTTTCACCTTTATAATTTAACCCCTATGAAGGAATGGTGTGATAAATCAATCTGATGGTTGGATTTTCTTTCCCTTAATCTAGGCCATTAGAGGGCAAATTCGAGCAATCTACAGCTCAAATTAAGGGTTGTTTAGAGTTCCAAACACATCCATATGATCAGATAGATTTCATTCCAATTCTTGAGATGTTGTTTAGAGGAAACATACACAAGTGATCATGCAAGAGGGTGAGCACTCCCACACATGTGACGTAGAATGCCACCACTCATTATATTTATTGTCTCTTACTAGTTTACACACTCTTTCTTGAAACTTACGCATGCAGGATAATAGCTTAACTACTCGATTAGTTTCTCTCCTTTAAACTAATGCCTTATTTAATTTACATCTTAATACCCATGCTCTTTAACGTATGTGGGAATTGATTTGTTATAAATATGGTCTAATATGAGATCATTATAATTAACTACTAGAATAAAGATGATTAAGTGCAAAATTTTATATTATTATCTTGATTTGATTATTTATGAAAAGTTTAATTACATTGAAGGAAGCCTCATTATTGTATGTATGAAATGAATCCTAGTTTTTATAGAATTGGAACTGTTATAATCCCTAATTGATAAATTGATTAGGACAAGTGTTAGAATTTGAAAACAAGTAGTTCAACTATTATCATGAGCAATGACATGAATTGAACCTCCTTTACATTCACTACAACAAAATACACTTGTGGCGATGGCCTGTGAGGACGGAATTGAAGGTTATAAGAACAGATTTTAAGGCAGGTGACAGAAAATCCATCCCCAAAAATCCATCTCCCAAATGAGGGTCACTAAAAGTTTTAGGAATGGATTTTCCATCCTCAAAACTATTATGACAAAAAATTAATCACAATAGATTGGACAAAAAAAAAAGGTAATGGCATGGCATTAAATGTTTTTAGGGACAGATTACTCTATCTCTATAAGTTTTAGAAACAAAAATAATTGCCCCTCATAACTTGTTAAGGATTATGTAATTGTGAATATAAATTATTAAGATAAAACATCGAAACGTTCTTATTTTTTGTAATATATACAACATGAATAACTTGACATCAATTTTATTGAAATTGAAGTACTTGTTACAATATTGTGAAGAACTTATAAAAAAACAATGAAAAAAATGTTGGTGCTAGAGCACCACGATCATTTGTTTTGATAATAACAAAACACGTGTTATTTAACATTTGCAATTTGAGTCCTAAATTTCAGGTCAATTGCAAATGTGGACGTGTTTAGACGGAGTTCGAGCTCGCATCCAGGACGGATTGGAGGAGCTTGACGGAAAACAGAGGAGGTTCGCGTGGAGCGACAGATTGAAGATAGAAGACAAGAAGAATAGGATAGATTCTTTTTAATCCTTTCTTGTATCTCTTGTCTTTATTTTCTTGCTCTTTTTTTTTCCTTAGAAAATTATGTTAAAGAGCCTCAAAGAACCCTAACAGTAGTCCTACGAACATCGGCACAACCTTAGGATACTTAGGTTTTCTGTAGAAAACTTAGAAAACTAATATAGAGTTCAAACAGCACTTCCAGACGTCTAATTACCAAATCAGACCTCTGATAAAGTATTTTAAGACGTCTGACTGTTGTTTCAGACGTCTGATAACTGTTAGGCTGGACATAGTTAGTTCTGTCTGATGAAATCAGACGTCCAGACCCTTATACCAGACGTCTTAGGAGACGTCTGATGGATTTGCCAGACGTCCAGATAGCGGACCGTTGGCTAGCTTAGCAGGCACCGCAGAATATGACCGTTAGAGCCTTATCAGACGTCCATAGGACTTACCAGACGTCTGATAATTGACCGTTTTGCCTCGGTTAACCCAAAATCTCTTCTCAGAGATTTTCTAGCCGTTGCAATGTTTGGAAAATCCATTCCCACAGTAAAAGTTGGTTTCCAGACGTCCAGACATAGTGCCAGACGTCCTATATGTCGTCTGATGGACTTGCGCAAAAATCCTGTTTAGATCTGATTCAAGTCAGAAAGAAACCCGCATAGAATCAGATGTCTGACCTTTAAATCAAACGTCTTAAAGTGGCCTTCCAGACGTCTGATTCTATAATTAGACATCTGATAACCCTGTCAAATGTAATCATTGTCCTGATTTCGGCCTGATTCTCTTGGACTTTGTTCCCAACGGCTATAGAACATTTCCTAAGCCTTCCAAAGCCTTCCTAAGGCCTCTATAAATAGAGGGGAGCCTTTACACACCTGGACACACCAAGAGAAACACAAGACACACCTAAGCAACTTAGTTTCACTCTTTTGTGTCCAAGAGAAGCCCTTGCTCTCCAAGCTCTAGCTCCATTCCCTTGAGAGCATCAAACCTTCGCGCACCCGCTCTCCCGCCGTTGTTCACGAGAGCGACATTGCGCCGTTGCGTGGCTCACGCACCCGCGTCATCGTCGACGCACTCCTTGCAAAGGGGAGTTTCCTAATTCCTATAGAAGCTTAGGTTTAAATTCCTTTGTTGGCCCTATAGGTTTGTTGTTTATTTTATCTTTGTCTTTTGGTTGGGTATTCGCTTTGCGAATTCCCGTCTCCTTCGTGGGACAAAATCCTTCTCGTGGAGAGAAGGGGTTGAGGAACGCTACCCTCGTACTTGTAGCGTGGTTGTACTGAAGTTGAATCACCCTCATTTTAAAGTGATTCGGTTAGTGGATTTGATCAACTAGGTTGATCGGAAAATCCTAACTCGAGAGGGTTAGGTGGTGGTTTTCACCCGATTTGGGTTTCCACCTAAAATTACTTGTGTACTTGTGCGATTGTTTGTTTATTCTGTGATATTGTTTATTTCCGCATTTTATTACGTCACCCCCCTTAGTAGGGAAACCTACAAAAAATACATCACAATACAAAAGAGCACTCAACTCTTTTTTTTTACCTCTTTACAATAGAAGTTTAAACCATTCCAATCTAAGCATATTTGGTGAAAGCTATTTACAATATTTAATCCTATTTATAATATTCCACCTCATGCAATGTATTCAAAAGGTTGTGGAGCCTGGGGCTCATCATCAAATGCCATGGCTGATGAAGTAGGACCCTATTGACCAGTCATTGTTCCAGTACCATCAGCAGTTGTGGTTGCAGGAGCATCAATTAGCACAAGTTCCTCAACTTCAGCTAGCTTAGATCCTTCAAGAGAATGAAGCCTGAAGGGGCAACCTTCATGCTAACATGCTTTCGTTGAAGATTAATAACGTATCGTAATATAGTCAATAAAAGCGAATCAACATTTAAAATTTATAATGCTCGAAATATGAGTTCCGAGGTCGTCTCAAGGAGCAATAGATCGCAACTTAACCACTAATCAGGTACTTAGAATAATGCTCAAGAGATTGATATAACGAGAAATATATTCATGAAAAGCAAGACATGTATCAAGCTCAAAAGATTTATAAGTCAAAGACCAAAAGAAATGTGTTTCAACTAAGCTTATGGCCTGAATACTTCTATCAAACGTCTACAAGTAATCATCAACCGGCTTAAAATTCAAAATCAAAAGTCTAATATTTAGCTAAATCCTTCACAAAAGTAAGCCAAAATTCCCTCAATGCCCGCACGAATCCCAAGGAAAAATCAACCCCTTTCCCTAGGCCTAGCCCTTTTCTCCTCTCTCTTTCTCTATACAGAACCATAACCAGACCCAGACTAGACCCAGAGCCACCTAGCATGAGTAGCAGGTAAGGGCATGCGTAGCACGTGCATAGGGGACCTGACCCCATGTGCTTGGGCAAAGAGCTAATGTACAAAATTCCTTTTATTCCCCGTTCAATTCAATAGTCCACAAGGTGGGACTATAGCTCAATGCCTTGTTCATCATCCTCGTGTGGAGATCGTACTGCTCAATTAGGAGCTTAAGTCTATTGGACCTCTAATCCAATGGCCTAGGAATCCTCCTCAAAGTGTTCCGCATGGAGAGAGCTCAAGTCCCTGGTTAATTGTTCGCCGAAGATGGGAGGACAGAGCCGGAGAAGATGATGGCGACGTCGAAGCTCATAAAACAAAAACATGGCCTCATGGCCCAATTAAGTCCTCAAATACCTTCATTGTAAGGTGACGAAGGTAGTGGTGGTGTTTATTTGGTGAATCGTGGTGTGTGGTGGCTGGGCAATGGAGCTTCGACGACGCTCCGGTGACGTTGATGGTGGGCGGTCAGCAGTGATCGTATGGGCTAATAGACCTATGCAAAAACTTGGTGTGAAGGTGAGAAAGCTTTTTCCTAAGTTCATTGAGTGCTCGAAAGGCGGATGGTGTGGGATGGTGAAGGTGGTCGGCACGGAGGAGGTTGGCATCGGAGAAGGTGATTGAGCTAATGAATGGAGCTCTAGAGCTCCAGAACCCTAATTGAAGGGGAAAGGAGTGAAAGCCCTAAAGAAATTTTGGGGAAGGAAGAAGGGAGAAGGTCTCCGGAGGAATTCCGACGAGGAGGAAGGAGGTCGTGCTGGAGCCGAGGAAGGAGAGAGGGAGTCCAAAGCTTCATGGGAAGCTTCGTGGAAGCACGGGGAAGAAAACCCCTCTGCCTATTATACATGGCAGAGGGTGAAGAAGAATGGTGAGGCTCCATTGGTGCATCCTTCTTGCCGGCAAGGAAGAAGATGGAGGAGAAATCTGACGAAATTGAGCACGAATTAGTCTTCAGGACCTTTATATAGACAAAGATTTCAAATCAATTGGTCCATGAATTGCCAAAGTAGCATGCGATCTTATTAGCTTTTGAATCCCCTGAAAATTGCCTCACCGACGGTGCTACTTTCTAAATTGGATCTCGAGAGAATGCTTAATGGATTCGGGATGAACTCAGGATCAATCCTGCCAAATTTGGTGGGATTTGATCGTGATTTGAGGGGTCAAATTGATGCTCAAATCTCGGCAAGTTTGGGTACTTGCTGTTGTAGCTCTTTCACATGACAAAGAAGGAGACGGCGACAGGGGGCTGTTCATAAGAATAATGAAAAGCTAGGGACCTAACATAAGGAAAACACAAAAGATAAGGGTCCAGATGTAATAAATAAAGATCTATAAGCTAAAATGCAAACTAGGTCAAAATGAACTCTGATTGAGCTTAAATTTTGAGATCAACTTAATTTAGACCCAATGAAGCTAATGGTGACCTCATATTTGAGTTTTGACCAAGTTTGACTGGAAAATTTATGCAGAAGCCCAAAATAGAGCAGATTCCAACCTAAGTCTATTTTTTGTCAAAAAAGATTCCTTCGATCAAAACGAAGGTTCCAAACCTCATAGAATATTTTTAAATGATTTTTATGAGGTTTAGATTGTATTTATTTCCATCAGAACCCATTTAATTGAAGTGAGGCTGCATTTAGGGTTTTTATCAATAAAATAATCCTCAAAATGTGAAAAACCCTATTTCAATCAGTCTGCGCCCACTTCTTGAAAATTTAAATTCACTTGACCCTCTATTAGACACCACTCAGCCCCTGGTTAATCTGCATTAGTAATTGCTCATTAAAACAATAGAATTAACCTAATTTCCTATCTTCTTCTCGCATTCAATTCAGTACAGAGTTATTATCTTTTTAAGAATATTTAGGAGCATTTATTACTATAGTTAAGCTAAATTAGGCTCATTAACACTAATGATGGTGCTACCTTCACTTCGCAAAGACATATCTGCTCCCTTCTAGAAACTTGATGTACTTCTCTTGAGCAAGAACTCGTGTAGGGTTTGTAAATTTGATGTACATTCAAGACTACTTGCTTAGATAAATAAAGAACAAAAAGAAACCATGACTGTCAGAACATCCCTCAATTCTGCAAGACATCATACAAAGTGGGCAAAGCACATTAACCTATTTGGCCAGATAAGATCAATGGTCATATTTACCTAGTTTGAGTGTAGATCCAAAGTACCTAATTGAGATAATCTCCCTATCTATTCTGGTCTAGATGAGATTAAATTTGTTTTGCATCACAAAGTGATCAAAATAAATATCAATTTTTATACATGAACGTTCAACTTGTAATGTTATATCCAAAGACATGCCCAAGATATAACTCAATTAGAGAGTTGCAAGTTCCTATTGATGAACATGCATGCGGCAAGTTGGATGCTTTCTGATGCTGGTTCTGCAAAAAAAATTTATGCATATACAGACAAGGATAGGGCTTGGATAAACAAAATAACTAATTTAAGACAATTTTATCAACACAAATAACTCTCTCAAAAGCTAATTGAGAATCACATATTATAAGATCAATTAATTGGATAGGATTATAACATCAAGCTAATAAGTTGAAGTAAACAAGATCCATTTTTTCCGGTCAACCATGATCAAATTAATTTAACCACTTTACAACTTCTTATACAAGAATTTTCACGTCATAACTTTACACAATTATAACTTCTACCTTCTTTTCCAAAGATAATTTAAAAGAAAAACCTTATGCCATGGGTGTGCCTTTATCTATGGAAACTTGAATTCCGTATAGTTAGGATTCATGCATTTGATTTCCTCTCTAGTGGGTGTACCAAGCACCTTAATGATTTCCACCAGCTGGTCAACTCCACTCTCTCCAGGGAATAAGGGTTGTCCAATGAGAAGCTTTGCTAGAACACAACCTGCAGACCACATGTCAATTGCAATTGTGTAGTCTATAGCTCCAAATATCAGCTTAGGTGCTCAATGGTAGCGAGAACAAATATAAGATATGTTTGGCTCGTCCTTAACAAAAACTTTTGCACTCCCAAAATCACATAGCTTCATCTGGTGAGTATATGGATTAACCAATAAATTTTGAGGCTTGATATCCTTGTGGCATACTCCAATGCCTCCATGAATATAAGCAAGTGCTCTACAGATCTGATAAGCAAACAATTTGACATATATAGGAGGCATGCACTGATTCACCATACTATGATGCTTTGTCACATGATATATAGTCTGAGGTACATATTCAAGCACCATCATTGGTGATTCTCACATCACCAATATCGTCAACAAGCATCTGGTGTTAAAAACACAGTTTGACAATATAAAACTTTCCATTTCCTATCTTGATTTCCAACATGGTCAAATAGTATCTCTTTAAAGATCCTTATTAAACAGTCATAAATTACCAAGCAATAGGTTTTGACATTTGAGAACAACTCTATAAGCTATTGAAACGTCTTGGTCTTGCTGTTAAATCTTGTGAAAGTGAAAGAGATATGCAAGATTTTGGCCAAAGTGGACAATACAAAACCATCAGAAGTTCTCAAGAAGTTTACATGCACCCATCATCTATCTTATTCAGGGTAAACCTGTTAGGAAATAAGTGTCGATTTTATCTCCTTATTTAGTTATTCTATTTTTAGTAAAAGGTTGTTTCCATGTATACCATTTTCCCTCTCTATATAAAGAGGGTTAAGGTCTCCTTTTATGAATAACAACAAATATTTTTCCCACCTAAAATCTCTACAAAACCCAAAGTGGGTCATTTATCTTTCAAAGCAGTACATGCGCAATGTTATTGTAATCAATCTGTCATGGCTTATAGAGGCCACACCTCAATTCTACCAGATTCAGGTGCCTTCCTTTCCAGAATAAAAACTCTCGATGCTATAAGTAGGTGATATAGCTACCAGTAGGTGATCGATTTGTCATGGCCAATTATACTTCTTTTTTTCTATTATATAGCTATCAGTAGGTGATTGATTTGTTGAAAGCATGTTATTACTCTATCTTGATTGTAATTACTATTAATGGATCACGGAAAATATACAAGTCCTAGTTGATATATAAACTGTCAATGTCATTTTGTGAGACAACAACTTGGACGCTCTAGGGACACAGAAAACAAAAAAATAACTACCAGGTAAAAAACCTCTACATGGAACCTTAATTTGTATGAACCAAATAGAAAACCATATTATATCAGTAAGAAAAAAAGATATTCACATGTATAAGAAGAGTGGAAAGACATATACTTACCTTCAAGTCTATACCTGAATCAAACTAGTATGGCAGATAGGGGAGTGGAATGACAGGACCTGTACATAATTTTGAGAAAGCAGCTTTAAAATTTACATTTAACTATATCCAAAAGCAATATGAACACAAGCTGATGAAAAGCATACCATCAAAAAGTTTTCTAGACTAACGAAACCATCTTTAGGTTTCAAGAGCTCAAATTGCTCTCTGATGTAGAAGAGTTCATTTTCCGTCAAAGCCTTTGACAGAGCCTAGTGAACAGATAAGAAATTATTAAGAATTTGAAGTTCTTTCAGACTTAACTGTGAATTGAAACTTTCCAGATGCACATGCATGAAATAAGAGATTGACTGAGATAGGCAGGAAATTCTATGCTTTCATGAGTTAACGAACTACTGTTAGTTCGCTGTTGTCAAATCTCCCCACCCCACAACACACACACTGAGGGCAACGACTAGCAGAGGCATTTCATCAAACACCTCAACGACATACCACGAGGATCCTACCATGGGCTACGACGACGACCCCTTCTCCTTTACCATCACCACTTCGAGTTCCAAAATCCCACACTCCTCTATCTCAAGACCATCATAAAGCCACTTCCTCCTGATCACATTCTAGCATTGATTTAGGATCTCCTCCACCTAAAAACACCTCCAACACCCCTTGAATTTGATCTGACCTCCATCGAGCACACAAGGAATAGGCTAGGAATTAACCGATCGGCCTCCACAGTCTTGATCGAGACCTGCGTAGGATGACATTAACAAGGTATAGCCCGAGAGCTCCATCGATTGGGAGGCGATCAGTCTCGGACGAAAGAGGGAGGTTATGGACAAGATCGAAGGTGGGAGAGCCAAGGGGAGGAGGAGGCGTCTGTCATGGATCGGAGGTGGGGAAAGTAATCACCGGCAAGGTGGTGAGTTTGCTTGGTATTGCACACATTGTTAGGGAGGGCAGAGGGACTTTGAGGTGAACGACTAGATGGACTTTGAGGCCTTACCAAAAGTGATACGTGCAAACCAAGATGGCCCAGTTGTTGCTGCGCATCATCGACAGCGACATATAGGGCAGAGATCAGTAGGAGTAGCAGTGCCACCGTGGAGAGCTTATGAGGAGCAACCATGGGCGCTCACCAAGGGGTGGTGGAGGTAGGGCTATCGGTTAGAAAGCTCTTCCAACATCAAAAGTGTGTCGTGATCGAGAGACAAGCCAAGCGAGAGAGAGAGAGAGAGAGAGAGAGAGAGGTAGTGACGAGGATGAGGATTGGAGGGGGAGGAGGAGGAGGCGGGGGGAAGACGCTTGAGGTTGTGGGTGATGGAAGCGGGAGTTGAAAGGGTTCGAGGAATGGTAGGATTTGTGTGGGTTTTCGGTGGGAAAGTA
Source organism: Thalassia testudinum (assembly GCA_037157565.1). Taxonomy (NCBI): domain Eukaryota; kingdom Viridiplantae; phylum Streptophyta; class Magnoliopsida; order Alismatales; family Hydrocharitaceae; genus Thalassia; species Thalassia testudinum. Next base: position 84,772,642 of record JAZHRO010000024.1, read on the forward strand.
AAATCATGGGTGAGAAACAATTTGGGTAGGTGGGACCAAATTTCAGTGAGTAAATATAGGTCTTAAAAATATTAATCAATTTTTTGAGATATTTTTTTTTTAATCTTTTTTTATCATCAAAAATAAATTTACCCTTAAAATGTGGTTGTCAAAGATGTATTTTGATCTAGTGATTTGTGAATCAAATATCATGAGTAATTAAAGATATTGTGAATTCTACTCACGAAGAATCTAAAAATAGTTTTATGAGTCGATTGTGAGCTTATTAAAAAAACTTGTTAATAAATTATTCTCTGAACCACTAACACTATTGCGCACACACACATATATATATAACCAGTGATTACTTATAGCAAGATAGTAACATGCCCCCTGTGACTTAGGCTTGTAGTCAAGTCGGGTATAACCTTGGCTTTTTCTTTTGGAACCAGATGTTGAGATTGTAGGTGCATAAGTAATTAGGCACCACATTATCTTTAATTGATAACTTTGATGATAACAAATATCCCAACTGGTTGGGATTAAAATTGGATTTTATGTCTTGTTCCTATAAGAATGACTTTCAGGATGGAGCCAATTTGATGAGATCTAGAGCCAAGAAGAAGGAGATTGCCTCAAGATGATGAGATCTAGAGCCATTTGATGGAGCCAATTCTTGTAGAAAAATAGAATTTGTTAACTTCATTATAAAGAGAAGAGGTGTAGGAAAATAGCACCATGGTCCATAAAAATAAAGAAATATAAAATAGACAAGACATAACACCACCATATAATACTCCACCTCAAGCTGGAGCATGAATATCTATCATGCTCAGCTTGGAACAACGCACCTCAAAGGCAAATCTCGCCAAGGGCCTTGTGAAGACATCTATAGCCTGCTCCTCAGAAGTGACACTTGTGGTATGTAATGTCCCATGCTAAATGAAATCTCGAGTGTAGTGTCAGTCAATCTCTACATACTTTGTCCTCTCATGGAACAGAGCAATGTAGGTCACTGGTCTGTTGTCACACCGCATCTTCATAGAGCTATCCAGAGGAACATGAAGATCTTTCAAAACTAACTTGACCCAAACCATCTCAACAGCTATCTGGGCCATGGCCCTATACTCTGACTCCGCACTGGATCTAGATACGACCACTTACTTCTTACTCCATGTAACCAGATTGCCTGCACAAAGGTGCAAAACCCTGTGGTAGATTTTCTGTCCCCAACACAGCTAGCATAATCATCATTAAAGTATGCTACAATCCACATGGACATTCCGTTACGGAATAATAATCCTCGTCCTAGTACTTTCTTCATATACCTAAGCACCTGCATTGTAGCCTCCCAGTGCTGCCTAGTTGGCTTATCCATAAACTGGCTAAGCCTACCAACAAACAAAGACAAATCTGGACGAGTGATGGTGAGGTAAAGGAGCTTACCCACCAGCTGCCTGTTGGCCCTACTGTCAACCACCTCAAATTTCTCATTATATAAATGGACGTTGGGATCCATGGGAATATTTGCAGTCCTAGCTGCTAACATGCCAGTCTCCTGAAGAAAATCAAGAGCATACTTTCTCTACGAGAGTACCACTCCATCCCTACCACGTGCAACCTCAATGCCCAAGAAATACCTTAACTATCTGAGATCCTTCATGACAAATTTCTTTAATAGGTGCCTCTTGACTTCGTCTATCCCATCTCTGTTATCCCCAGTGATGATGAGATCATCAACATATACCAGGAGTGCCACAGCCCCCCCATCAGTCTTCCTGGTAAATAAAGAGTGATCTGAAGTAGAACGCCTTAGACCAATTTGGTGGAGTACCTCTAATAACTTCTGGAACCAGGCCCTTGGACTCTACTTCAAACCATAAATTGCTTTCCTCAATCTTCACACATACTCCCCCTGAACCTTGAAACCTGGGAGCTATTACATGTAAACTTCCTCCTGAAGATCGCTGTAGAGAAAGGCATTCTTCACATCAAGCTGATATAACGGCCAGGCTTTGTAAGCAGCAATAGAAATAAGTATCCGGATAGTGGCAAGTCACATAATAGGGGAAAAAGTAGCAAAGAATTCCACCCCATATGTCTGGGTGAACCCCTTTGCTACTAGCCTGGCCTTATGTCTTGAAATAGACCCATCAAGGTTATATTTCAAGGCAATGACCCATCAGTAGCCAACTAGTCATGCGCCAGTAGGAAGTGAGGTGAGATCCCAAGTCTGCCTACTCCGAAGTGCTGCCATCTCATCCTCCATTGCTTGACGCCACTCTGGATCAAGCATAGCTTGCTGGTAGGTAGACGGAATGTGTGACACTGTAAGTGCCTAACAGAAACTGCTAAATTGAGGAGCAACACCATCAGTAGCCAAACTGCCTGCAACCCGATATCTAGACTCACAAGTGTGCGATGCTCTCTTAATGGCAATAGGGAGATCTTAACCATCTGGTATCTCAGACTGAGTCGCTGCAAAAGGAGCCTCACTACTGTGGTGATCTGCACTGTCAAGGGAATCAGGTCTAACCAAGCTGTCACTGGCATCAGGTACACTCTCAACTACCTGTGAACCATCAACCGGTGGTAAGGGAGGAGGCCTCTGAAATGTAGTGTGATGCTTGTGATAGGTACATAACGACTCGTGCAATCTCTCAAAGTCATCCAGGGAGGAAGAGCTCATCTGTCTATCAGCTGGAGGTATGGACTAAGAAGTAGACACCTGAGTCTCTGCACATGGAATAGGCAGGGGAAGAAAGGCAACACCATCACAAGAGCTCCTCTATCCAGTGACTGAGAAATATGGTATATCCTCATGGAAAGTCACATCGGTACTAACATAATATATGTTCTGCAGAGGATCATACAATTGTACCCCTTTTGTGCCCTATAAAACCCAAAAATACGCACTTAATAGCACGAGAAGCCAGCTTGTCACAACCAAGTGATGGCACATGGACGAATGCAACACATCCAAAGGTCTATCTTACTAGCTTGGAACTTGAGCCTGGTAAGAACACCTTTTTAAGCTTAGAATTGACATATAGGCGAATCCACATCATGTGATTCATTCTGTGGTGGAACTCATGATCTCGAATCTCATTCAGAACTTGATTTTTGCAAACTCTCCAACGATTTCGAATCTGACTATGATTTCGGAGAGACTCTGCTTCCTGAATACACCAAGCCAATCTACAACCTCAGCTCACACGACTCATTCTCCGACTCCGACTCTGAGGTCCCAATTCCCGAGATCACTGATTTAAGTTCAGGTTTCAGTGACATGGAATCATTTCTTTTCGATCATCAGGAACCAAAACCAGAAAATGCTGAGAGTGACCAAAACTAGAAAATGCCGAGAGTGATTATAACCCAGAATTCAAATATTTTCTCGATTCAAATTTCCCTGATCCTATTGACACTCTTCAAACATTCACTTTTGATTTTGAAAGCTACTATGAGGGCTCTCTACATGAAACCACCTATAACTTCTTTCTAGAAGAGCCCTCATACACAATTCTCATTGAAGCCACCTCTTCCGAACATACAGAACCAATCAAAACTTGTTTTCAACCCCGACCCGCAACCGGACCCAATTTCTATTCTGATTCACCTCCCATTAAGCCGTTTGCAGATGATTCAACTCCACACATACACCAGGTATCAAACATTGATCAGACTGAAGACCATGCTCCATCATTCTCTGATCACCCCTGTAGGGTTTCCACGCCATTCACTGATTATTTTACTGATCCCTACTCTGACCAGGCTGATTCGACTCAGCCAAACACCGCATTCAAACTTCCACATCCGTCCAAGCTTCATAGTATATGGTGGGTTCCACACCTCTTGATCTACATTTATCAACCCACCATATTGATTGGGTTTGGGCTGCATCATCAGCCTACTGATCTCAACAAGCACCTGGTTGGACCAACCAGGTTCTTAATCAAGGTGCTTGTCTTACAAAACTCTGCTGATTTGACCACTCCCTCTCCATACCATTTCCCGCTCGACCAAAGGTGTCAAATTTAGCGCTTAACAGGAGGCAACCTGTCATTCCAAAAACAGAGATCCGTCTAATTCTCCATCTGTACTCTACGTCTATTGCACCTTGAGTTCAGCCTTAGATAGTCGATCCCACCTCTGGTACACATACCAGAGCTTGAAATTGTCTGCATCAGTCATTTCCTAACCCATTCACCCACCCAATGTATCATGTTCTAAGCCCCCGAACCCAACACTGTTTCACACCCTTTGTTTACAATGAGAACATTGTAAAACTTAGGCATGGGGGGGTGGTAAAAGTGCATACATACAGAACCAAGAAAACGTCAGAAGGATTCTCAAAAAAAAAAAAGGGGAGGAAATTTTGTGAGCCACATAATCATGAGGAGGAGAAAAAGAGCACAATGCCAAAAAAGGAGCACAAAATGAAAAAGAAAGAGATAGTCATTAGTAAGAAATTAAGGCATTAACCGAAGTTCTAGACCACATCAAGAAAAGTAAAGAAAAGTGCTAAAGAAACACAAAGAGAATAGTAGGAACGCTGACCTTAGGCCTTTTTAACTAGACTCTTAGTACCCGCTAAGATCTAGATAATCCTCAAGAGGTTAAGGAGAATGCAAAGATTAAGTATTAGGTCCAAGGCTTAGGGAGTATTCGGCCTCGTTAACTGACCTTCGGTTTGCGGGACTCGGTAACTTAAGCACCCCAATCCACACACAGTCTAGTTCAGTACGCATAACTATCAAAATCACACAAAAATGTTTTAATGTTCTGAAAATGTTGCCTAGATTAGGAGCGGCCGATCAACATAAGTTGATTTGGACGAGTTCCCGGTGCGGAAAGGCGGGAAATTCCCCTCGAAGATGCGTAACAACATATCATCTCATCGGTGCTTGTCTCTTATGATATTTACATATCCTACCGAGAGCATGTAAGCACTCTGCTGGTTCAGATACCATGGGTGGCATTATCACAAAATGTTGATTTCCAGGGTCTGGATTTAGCCACAGAACGCCATGGCCGGGATTATCTCAAAAACCAGGGTTCTAGGGGTTACCATGGGTGGTGCTATCATGAAGCATCGATTGCCAGGGACCTTTGAGGATTAATGATGGGGATGAGGAATCCGATAAAGATCGTGTTGAAAAGCCAATCCGAAGCTAGAATTAAAAAGAAAAGAGAGAAAAAACTCTCAAAACAAATAAATCATCTATCTCTCTCATACAAAAACGCACTGCAAACTGAACCAAGGCGAAAATATGTCTCAAGCACAAGTGCTTTAACCACGGAGTCCAATGAACCTTAGGATAGTTCCTGCGGGCCTTAAAAACCTTCGTGGAGGACCGAGGCTAAAGCTGGTCAGGTCTAAATCTTGGTTGGTACTAGAGTACCTCTATGCCTATTGTCGGCATTCTGACCTAATCACAGAAAAAAAGAAGAAAAAGCACTTATCATAACTGGTGAAAGAAATTCATTGTCTAGAACAGAAGTTAAAACTTTAAATTTTTGCTAAGAGATTAGCAAAAGCTAGGCATGGGGATATGATGAGAATCTCATCATAAGTCCTAACTAGCTTATTTTACCTAATAAAGTGAATAAAAGCTCCTGCATAACCTAAAGGAAGGCCTAACTCAAGAGATTACTGATTTGGAAAGAATACATGAAATAAAGGGTAAAACTGTAATTTTACCATTGCAGTACTTCAACGGGATTTCTCAGGGTCTAGACATAGTTCAATTGAACTTAATAAGAGAAAAAGTGGGATGGTTCAGTCAGAAAAGGGTTATTAAGAAATTTAAGAATTAAATGACATTCTATAACCCTAAAATAAACAAACTTAATTTCACAAGATTCCAATTAGGATAAAAATCAACTAAATCCTCTAAAATTCATGGAAAAATATCCCGTAGGGTTTAGAACCTTCAATTTGGCCTTTGGAACCTGTTTTGACCAAGATTGGGGTCCAAGCTCAACATTTGACCTAATTTAGGTTTTTATGTAAAATATCCAGTCAAACGTGATCAAACCTAAAATCCAACTTCACCATTGGATTCCTTAGGTCCAAATTAGGTTTTTACCAAAATTTGGACCTAAGGGAAGGTCATCTTGACCTACTTTGCAAGATAGTCCACCCAATTACATTCTAACCCCTAAGTTTTGAAAATCCTCGCGAAAACCCCCTCAACTTCCTCGTCACTTTCTGCATTCCGATCCCTCTACCATTACAGCAGAGGACCCATACCTCCGGTGAAGATTCGAGGAGGATTTCTCCTCGCTTCCCTAGGGAGGTGCTCTCATATTTGAAAGGGGAGTTCTCTGCCAAGTCCCCTACCGTCTGAGCAGCTCCCCATGCCCTGATTCGCACCATACCTCTCGTGCAAACGCTTGAGAGGTATGGGTGTCGTACCTCCGACGACCTCCGGCGAGGATTCTGCTCACCTTCCAAGCTTCAGACCCTTTGCCTATGCTTATAAATGATGCTCCAGGTCCAGTCGCTGGAGGGAAGCTCGACTTGGCTGGAGAATCACCCCAATTTTGTCTCCTCCTCCTTCGGTCAGGAGTCCAGCGAGCTCCGGTGAGCCCTCCTCCTCTTTTTCGTCGCTCTGCCATAATACCAGTGGCAGAGTTGCCCTCACCACCTTCCTCCACATCGTGCAACACCCGCGCGCGCGTCTCTAGCCCCGTCGTCGTCGTCACCCCTCCCCTGGACATCGTCTTCTCTGGTAGCAGTAGGAACGGCCAGCCGCCTCCTCTCCCCCTTTGTCCACTTAGCTAGGTTAGAATTACTCCTCTCTATACCCTCTTCAATTTCCCTCTTTCTATTTCCCCTTTTTGACCCCACGCAGGCACTGTCCACCGCTCCACACCTCCACACGCCTCTCCAAACACCTCTCCACCTCCGCCATCGTCCACTGATCACCTTCCGCCCATCCACTGATCACCATCACCGCCCTAAACACCCACAGAACAAACCCATAAGCACGGCCACAGAGCGACCTAGGCACGCACGCCTAGGCCGCCCCACGGCCTGCCACCCACCGTATCACCTTCTCCAAGATGCGACGAAGCTCCTCAGGAGTTTTAATGGGGCTGACAGGCCGTATTGAGTGAAATGCAGGTCGACCCCATTTCTACCATTGACACTGAAGCAAGAAGGTTGCAAGGTCGCTCCAGGCCGCATCCACCCAGGTGTTGCACTCCAGGTGACGCGCGTTGAGTGCACGAACACATCCAGACAGAGAACGAGCCTAGAGAGCGACTACTGCAGTGGCAATTAGGCAAAGGCCTTCTGCGGGTGTGCGAAGAAGTGGGTGGGACTTTTAGTCCCACCTCGTGCACTCAAGAGTGAGGTGCGCGACTTATATTGTTTTTGTGTTTTCTTTAGGTTGCCTCAGAACACAGGGGTGAGGTCCCTCGCCCTCGCTTGCTCACACCTCATCCTCGACCTGTCCCCGCGGACCTGGCACCCAACCCGATTACCTAAACCTAGCACTCCTTGCACATCACACCCACGCCGGTGCACCTGGACTCGGGCGTGCACCCAACCTGATTGCCCGGCTCTAGGAGAGCGTACCTAAGAGCGAAATAGAGAGAGAGAGAGAGATGCGGGGGAGGGTAGGGGTAGGTTTTACTTCTGTGTGTGTGCGTAGGGAAGAAGAAGAGGAGCAGCTGAAGGAGAAGGGCTTGAAGGCAAGCTAAGGGCAGGCGCTTGAAGAAGAAGGAAGGACTTGGAGGCGCAGCTGAAGAAGACAAGGCCAAAGTTGAAGAGGGACTTAGCTGCAAAAGAAGGAAGAAGGAAGCAGAGGTGAGGCTAAGCAGAGCGGAAGCAGAGAAAGGCAAGCACACAAGAAGCCAAGGAGAAGGAAGAAAGAAGTAGAAGGCATGGCTGAAGAGAAAGACAGAGATCAGAGAATCAAAGTTGAAGGCACTGTAGCAATCGTAAGTTAAGATATCTGATTTGCAAAAATCAAACGTCTGATTCACAAGGAAAGAGAAGGCAAAGAATGGAAGAAAAGAACATTTTTTTATCCAATTTACCTTTTATTGCTGCATGTTAATATTCATAAATTCATGCTTTATATTTTGAATTAGATTTTGAGTAATTTAAGTGTTCAAATTACATTTATTGAGGTTAGTATGAATTCCATTTGCTCCCTGTGTTCGACCTCGGATACTTAGGTCTTCAAGTAATAAATTCTTATTTGTTCATAACATTTTTCGACTATATTGCAACGAGACTAATTTAAAATACGACAAAGCGTTACGAACATTTGGTGTCGTTGTAGGGGAGCAGCCGGAGATGGAGAAGATGGTGGTGGGCAGTGGCTGCGAGGGGTCAAGAAGGGGAAATAGAAAGAGGGAAAGTGAAGAGGGTATAGAGAGGAGTAATTCTAACCTAGCTAAGTAGACGAAGGGGGAGAGGAGGCGGCTGGTTGTTCCTGCTGCTGCCAGAGAAGACGATGTTCAGGGGAGGGGTGACGGCGACGACGACAGGGCTAGAGACGTGCGCGCGGGTGTTGCACGACGCGGAGGAAGGTGGTGAGGGCGGCTTTGCCACTGGTATTGTGGAAGAGAGACGAAAAAGAGGAAGAAGGCTCGCCAGAGCTCGCTAAACTCCTGGCCGGAGGAGGAGGAGGAGACAAAATTGGGGTGATTCTCCAGCCAAGTCGAGCTTCCCTCCAGCGGCTAGACCTGGAGCATCATTTATAAGCACAGGCAGAGGGTCTGAAGCTTGGATGGTGAGCAAAATCCCCGTCGGAGGTCGCCGGAGGTACGACACCCATACCTCTCGAGCATTCGCACGAGAGGTATGGTGCGAATTAGGGCATGGGGAGCTGCTCACACGGTAGGGGACTTCTCAGAGAACTCCCCTTTCAAATCTGAGAGCAACTCCCTGGGGAAGCGAGGAGAAATCCTCCTCGAATCTTCGCCGGCGGTATGGGTCCTCTGCTGTAATGGCAGAGGGATCGAAATGCAGAAAGTGATGAGGAAGTTGAGGGGGTTTTCAAAAGTTAGGGGTCAGAATATAATTGGGTGGACTATTTTGCAAAGTAGGTCAAGATGACCTTCCCTTAGGTCCAAATTTTGGTAAAAACCTAATTTAGACCTAAGGAATCCAATGGTGAAGTTGGATTTTAGGTTTGATCACGTTTGACTGGATATTTTGCATAAAAACCCAAATTAGGTCAAATGTTGAGCTTAGACCCCAATCTAGGTCAAAACAGGTTCCAAAGGCCAAATTGAAGGTTCTAAACCCTAAGGGATATTTTCCCATGAATTTTAGAGGATTTAGTTGATTTTTATCCTGACTGGAACCTTGTGAAATTAAGTGGGTTTGTTTTAGGGTTATAGAATGTCATTTAATTCTTAAATTTCTCAATAACCTTTTTCTGACTGAACCATCCTACTTTTTCTCTTATTAAGTCTAATTGACCTGTGTCTAGACCTTGAGAAATCCCGTTGAAGTACTGCAATGGTAAAATTACAGTTTTACCATTTATTTCATGTATTCTTTCCAGATCAGTAATCTCTTGAGTTGGGCCTTCCTTTAAGTTATGCAGGAGCTTTGTTCACTTTATTAGATCAAAATAAGCTAGTTAGGGCTCATGATAAGGTTCTCATCAGGGCACATGGAATAACTCATCATCTGGATGCAGAAGAACTGGTATCTACTCCTGAAGAACTGAATTGGGCATCTTGTTGATCAGATAAGTCGTTGTCAAAACTGTGTCCCCCTAGTATCTCTGTGCCACATTGTGACGAATCAATAGTGTATGGGCAACATCCAATAGGTGTCTGTGCTTCCACTATGTGACTCCATTCTGCTGTGAAGTGTGAGGAAAGTGGTCTGGTGGATAATCCCACGGGTCCTATAGAAGTCCTTAAGTCTGGCAATGCAGAACTCAAGGGCATTATTAGTCCATACCATCTTCACTGTTGCTTAATATTGCATGTTGATCTCCAGAAGAAGAGTCTCTATGCATCCACCAACCTCTGCCTTGTTCTTCAATAGGAACACCCATGTGGCTTTAGAGAAATCATTTACGACAACCAAATAGTACCGGTGTCCCATCCAGTCTAAGACTCTACTTAGTCCCCATATGTACATATGTAGCAAATGAAATAATGTCGAAGATCCCGGAGAGGTGCTAGTTGGAAAAGAGGACCGATGGTGATTACCCAATTGGCAAGCATCATACTGTATGGTAGCAACTGAGGAAATATGTGGTATCACCCTCCTGAGGCGATCTAGAGACAAGTGGCCAAGACGAACATGCCATTATAGAACACTCTCGTTACCATACCGAGTAACTCTTGCAAACAGCTCCTGTCCCAGACGGTAAATGCCATTCTCCTCTGTACCTCTAACAACAATCCTCCCGGTGAGCTTGTCATGGACAACGCATTCGACACCATCAAAGATCACTCTGCAGTTGAGATCCTTCACGATTCTACTCACGGACAATAGGCTAAGTGCGAATTCTGGCACGTGCAACATGCTAGAAAGCTATAAACTAGGGGTCACAAACACCTCCCCCTCACCCCAAACTGGGGTGTATCTGCCATCAGCTACCTATACAGTCCTCCCTAGAGGAACGGACTGTAGCGAGATGAAATAGGTCAGATCACCACATAGATGTTGTAATGCACCAGAGTCGATCAGCCATCCTGCTCTATTGTGGCTCCTATACTGGTGCACCATACTCACATACTTTGTCATTGATGCCAAATAGACCGCATCTAGAGAAACAATGGCACAGACCTAAATTCCTGCATTAATAGATGCTAATTTATCATCATTCTTATGCCCTAAAACAATCTAGCTCTTAGGTTTTTCACTCCGCAAATGGGTTTTCGGGTTGCATTTAGGCATTACCTAAATTAGGCATGCATTGCATTCTTTTTGTATTTTTAACATATTTACTTGAATGTTAAGGATAAAAAGATGATCAAACCTCTAAAACCCTAGCACTCAAGAAGGCAGAAAGTGAAGAAGAAGATCAAATCAGCTAAACTCTAGCTAGATCCAGCTTATCTCAGCTGGATGTCAGCTCATCTGGGTTAGGTTTAGTTATCTCTAGCTCCATTCAGCTCATCTTAGCTGAATGGTAGCTCAAGGTATCTCAACTTAGCTCAAACCACCTCAACTCAGCTCAGATCCAACTCAACTTAGTTGAGTCTAGCTCATCCTAGTTCCAATCAATTCACTAGGAACTTTAGCTAGCTCAACTTAGTTGACAGGAGTTCACCTCAGCTCAGGTCCAGCTCTCCCCAGCTCCACTCAGCTCAGGACAATTGAACTTCCTCCAGCTTAGCTACTACTTGTCTACTTAGTAGCTAAGCTAGCTTGGGAGTTCAAATCAGAGGCAGATCCAGCTCAACTTAGCTTCAGATAGGTTGAAACCAGCTCAACTCAGCTCCACTACTCAAGCCTAGCTTCTAACAGAAGAACTAGCTAGCTAAGCTAAGTAGTTGAGCTCCTAAGACGACCTCTTCAACCATCATCAGCTCCAGGAGAATTATTTCAACTCTAGATCTACTTCAGACAGTGTTGAAGCGACTGACTTAATCGTGTTTTAACAGTTATTGCGTCGTAGTATAGGTGATCAAGCGTTGTCAACAAATAAAAGTTTTTATTACTCGAAAATCGGAGTATCCGAGGTCGAACACAGGGAGCAATCGGAATTTACTACTAATCTCAAATGTAATTGAACACTCTAATTTACTCAAAAGTTTAATTCAAATGCATTTAAAAAGTAATCTAGGCAAGAGTAAAATTGGACGTCTGATCACAAGATCAGACGTCTTAAAAGTGTTTTCCCTTCTTTGGTTATTCTTCTTCTTCTGATCTTGCTTTCTTTCTCTTCTGTCTTGGCCTTTCTTTTTCTCTGCAGTCTCTCTCTTCTTCCTTCTCTTCTCTCTTCTGCGAAGGCTTCTTCTTCTTCCTTGGTCTTCTGTTTCTTCTCTGCATCCTTTCTTCTTCTTCTTCTTCTCTGCCTTGCTCAGCCTCTCCTTCAGAGTTTCTTCTTCTTCTGCTCCTTCTCTTCTCCTTCCTGCGGCTAAGTCTCTTCTCTTCAACTCTCAGCCTGCCTGCACAAGGAGCAAAACCTATCCCTCCCTCTACCCGCACGTCTCTCTCTCTCTAAGAATCACTCACAGGACGCTCTCCCAGAGCCGCGGATAATCGGGTCGGGTAGCGCACCTGGGACCAGGCACACCGACGTGAGGGTGATGCGAGGTGTGCTCAGATAAGGTCGGGTCGGATCCCGCCAAATCCGCGAGGTGAAACCGCGGACGAGACGAGCGTGGGTAAGGTGAGGGACCTCACCCCTGTGCGTTCGGAGGCAACGAGAAGATAACACAAATTCACTTTATACTACACCTGCGCCTCGTAGATTTCCGATGTGGGACTATTAGTACTGCCCTGCTCTCGCGCGCGCCTGCAGAACGCTCTTCGCTCTCCGCTCAGTTGCAGCCTCAACTCTCTTCACTGGATAACTGGCTGCCTGCGCGCAACTTACTCTACTCCACAGCAGCTCAAATCCTGAAGCCACGGAGCCGAGCGTTCTTGGAAGCTGCTTCAACCGTTGTCAATGGCGGCTGCAACTCCGATCCTGTCATGCATGAATACTGCCTATTGGCCTAATCAAACCTCCTACAGACCTTCGTCGTGGCACGGCGAAGGTGGTGCAACGTGCAGCAGGTCGCGAGGCGGCCTATGCGTGCGTGCCTAGGTCGTCCTGTGACCGGAGGTGTGGGTGTGTTCGGGGGGCTGTTGTGGAGCCGTAGAGGGATGGTGGATGGGCGGAGGTTGCTCGGTGAGGTGAGGCGGAGCCTCTGAGTTGGTCGGCGAGTCGTGCGGAAGTGTGGAGCGACAGGGGCGACTCACCGGAGGTTGGTCGGAGGCGAGGAAGATGGCGGTGGTCAGCGACAGTCGAGGGTCGATTGATGAAATAAGGTGAGGGGAATGAAAGAGGGGATAGAGGAGAATAGTTTTAACCTAATTGTAGGGACGAAGGGGGCGGAGAGGCGGACGGCTGTACCTGCTGTCGCCGGAGAAGAAGATGCCCAGTGGGGAAGGACGGCAGCGACGATGGGTCTGAGGCAGCGTGCGCGGGTATTGCGCGACGCGGAGGAGAATTAGGAAGAAGTCTCTGCCACTGGTTTTGTGGCAGAGTGAAGAGGAACGGAAAGAAAGCTCGCTGAAGCTCACTAGGTACCCTGGCCGGGAAGGAAGAGACGAATCTGAGGTGAAACCCCGGCCAGGTCAAGCTAAAAATGAGCGACCGGGTTTGGGGGTTCTTTTATAGGCATAGGCCATGTGTTCAGAGCTTGGAGGGCACGCCTTCGTCTCCGATGGCTCGCCGGAGAAGGAAAGTGGGTAGATACCCACATCTCTCGTGCGTTCGCACGAGAGATTGGGTTCACATCAGGGATCAAGACTGGCCTCAGATGGAAGGGAATTCCTCAGAGAATCTTCCTTCCATTTCTGGGAGGGGATCTCTGAGGAATCAGAGAGTATTCCCTCTCTAATCCTCGTCGGAGAAGGATTCTGCCCCAATAATGGCAGAAGGACCTGATTGCAAAGGTGGCGAGGAAGTTAGGGGGCTCTCTGCGATGATTTTCAAAAGATAGGGACCAAATTGTGATTTAGGTGTACTGAATTGCAAAGTAGGTCAAGATGACCTCCCCTTAGGTCCAAATTTTGGTACAAACCTAATTTGGACCTAAGGAATCCAATGGTGAAGTTGGATTTTAGGTTTGACCATGTTTGACTGGATATTTTGCGTAAAAACCCAAATTAGGTCAATTGATGAGCTAAGACCCTAATCTAGGTCAAACTTGGTTCCAAAGGCTAAATTGAATGTTCTAAACCCTAGAGGATATTTTTCCATGATTTTTAGAGGGTTTACTTTATTTTTATCCTGACCGAAACCTTGTTGATTTAAGCGGGTCTGTTTTAGGGTTACCAAATGTCATTTAATTCCTAGATTGCACATGAACCCATTTCTGATTGATTCAACCCACTTTTTATCTCATTTAGATCATTTGACCTATGTTTTGCCTTTGAGAAGTCCCGTTTATGTACTGCAATGGTAAAATTACAGTTTTAACCTTTATTTCATGTTTTCCTCCCAGAACACTTATTCCTTCATTTAGGCCTTCTACTAGGTTATGTAGGAGCTTTTATTCTCTTTATTGGGTCAAAATGAGCTAGTTATGGCTCATGATGAGACTCTCATCAGACAGCTTCTAGCTACTCTCTCCAAGTTAAACCCTAATCTCCTCTACTCTCTAACTAGCTAAGCTACCTTAGCTAGCTAACCCTAGCTCCTCTCCACTCCATGGACATCCACCACCACCCAAAAGCCTACCTAGCTAACTCCACCAAAAACACCTAACCTTTAGTCCACCTAGCTAACCTACTTTGGTGCCAACACACACACAACCCTTCAACCCACCACCAACACCAAGAGGCACATCATGTTGGCGCCAAAAACACCCAACCACATCCCTTCATTTTGGCACCAAAAATGCACCTCATCCTAACCCTACACATCACCCCACAAACCATCTTAAGCCTACACCTAACCCTCTTTCTAGAAACCTAACTTGGCACCAACTTAAAACACCTCTCCACCATAACCACTACCCTTTAACCACCCTTAGTTGGCACCAAAATAACCTACCCATACCCCTTCAACTTGACACCAACTCTCCCTTAAATCTCCACCCTCCACGCCACCAAGTAATCACCATCCAAACTATCTCCACCCTCCATCAATCCAACACCAAGATGCCCCCCTTAACCACACCTATACTTGGCGCAAATCCAACCTAACCATCTTCAAAACATCCCTTCATATGGCTTCAAGAACCCTCCACCATAAGATCGCCTAACCACCTTATCTAAACCCATCCTAACCTTACAACACACATTACAACCCCTTAACCCTAGTTCCCACCTAGGATGGGCTCCAACCCTTAGGTACCCCTTTACTTTGGCGCCACCAACCCTAGCCTTAGGATCCTATAACCACCACCTACAATCCATCCTAGCTGTCCCCTCTTAACCAAACTTACTCCCCCCTTCCACTGTATAAAAAGACCACTAACCGCCCATTTCTAATGATCCTTGGTTACATATTTTTCTACCTATATCCACCTTCATAAACAACCAAGGAGAGGAGGAGGAGGAGGAGAAGATTAAGGGGACACTCTATCTCCTTGGTGCCTTCAACATCTTCCCTTCTTCTTCCTTGTGTCTTCACCAAGCCAAGGAGGAAGGTCAGGCAAGGAGGACGTCTAGAGGAGGAGCAAGAAGGGTGGTCCACGTCCACCATAAGGAGGAGTTCAAGAGTGGAAACTTTCCACTCTAGAAGGAGCCAAGCACGCCATACCTAGGGCTTGCCAAAAAGGGAGAGCCAGGAGCATGCTTCTTTCAATTCAGGGGCAACCTGAATTGGAGCGGGAGTTCTACAGCATCATCACCTTCTTCATATGCTTTCTTCTACATTCTTTTTGTTGTAATTTTTGCATGGTAGTGTAGTGTTCAAATTTTGTTGGAGATTACAAGTGGGAATCCGTCTCGCTTGTGAGTTCTCCAACCCTGTTGTAAAATAGTTTTTATTTCAAGAAGCATTCCTCTACCTTTTGTTTAGATAGATTGTGATTCTTGTCGTGTGCTGTACCACCATTACTCCAAGCCTCCCGTGCTTGGAGTAAGTTAGAGAAACAAGGCACTTGTTGCCTTACTTCTAGTAGCTTTAATTCCTATTTTCTCCGCAATCGTTTTGCCCTTATTCAAAAACCCTTAAAAAAAAATTATGTATTTCAAAACTCAAAAAGAAAGTTGATTTCCAAATTTCAAGTGAGAAATTTCAAATTGCATTCGTACCTCCTTTGGGACGACCCGAATACTCATCGAGTACTCGGCCTCTACAAATTCAAAAGCGATCAAAATTGCATGTTGCAATGACTTAATTCTTGATTTTTACAAATCACACTTTTTCGCGATCATGCATCAAGCATCAATGTTCGAGCGTAATTTGCACACAATACCAGAGGGGAATACACACCCCAAGAGTCATCCAATAAGGAAAATACACACCCCAAAATCAAACTATAGATCTAGGAAAAAATCATACCACTACTAGGAATCATCAATAGATCTAAAGTCAGATGTGATCAAACCTGCATCTTCTCAGAAAAATACCCCTTTGAATGGGTGTTGGCCTAGTCCGAGTGCAGGGAGATCACCCAAGATGGCCTCAATGCGACCTAGGTGTCTCTCTTCTTGTGATCAAAGAGGATGTAGCCTTAGGAAAAGACTACAACCCTCTCAGATGTGCGTTAAAGACATTGCTATGTCTACTGCCGACCCCACATGTTGATTGCGCACCGCTACTGCTGATCACGCGCCAATCAGACCTGCTGCCATATCTCAGCACCTCTAGCCGCTTAGATCACTGCCGTGTCAGGGAGGTGCTGCAACGTCACCGACAATGCAACACCCACGCGTACAGCACTACACCGCCGGTGCACGCTGCTCATGCTGCTGGAGCGCCACTGATGGACCTCATCGCAAATGGGCACTCACGCGTTCAACGCTGCGCCACCAATGCATGCCACTCGTGGCCGCTAAAGAACCACCTGTGGGCTGTGCCTCCGCCGTCGCAGGGAGAGAGAGGAAGAGGGGGTACGATGGTAGGGCTTGGGGCCTTGGGGGTGGGATATCAAGAGCCACGGTCTAGGACCGATGCTCTGATACCAAGTGGGAAAATAAAATCCGCTAACTTCATTATGGGAGCCCTACAGCTCTTTATAAAGAGAAGAGGTGTGGGACAATAACACCATGGTTTATAAGAATAAACATAAAATAGACAAGACGTAACACCACTATCTAACTCATAAGTAATTAGGCACCACATTATCCTTAATTGATAACTTTGATGATAACAAATATCTCAACTAGTTGGGATTAAAATTGGATTTTATGTCTTGTTCTTGTAAAAATGACTTTCAGGATGGAGCCAATTTGATGAAATCTAGAGACAAGAAGGAGATCATGGTCATCAAGACTTTGTTTATTAGGTCTCTTTGTAACATAAGAAAATAGTTGTAAGCTGATTTTTTTTAGAATGTAAGGAGAACCCCAAATAAATTTCATTTTTAGTAAAAAAATTAGGGGTCTTATATGAAAATTTCATGAAAGCACCTCATTTGACCTAAATAGGTTTAATTGATCTTTAATTAAATTATTAGGTGCTAATGTAATGCTCTTAATAAAGTTAAAACTTAAGAAGACCATAAACCCAGCTTGGTAGGCACTTAATAGCTTATCTAATGTTATGTAAGGAAGCTAGACTCGACCAAATGGATTTCAGGATATAGCGAACTTTGCATTTAACTGTCCATCTAACGTTAGACAGTCTATATATCATTAGATAAATAGTTCCTAATGTTAGATAACCTTTCCTACACCAACTAGGAGTAGATCAGGATATAGAATACTTTATACCTAACTGAGCATCTAATGTTAGATAATGAACCTAACATTAGTTAAAATACTTTTTGATCATTTTAATTAGCCATTATCAAGGCTCGAGTAGGGATGTTTTTGAACGTTGGGGAGTGTGCACTCCACACAGTTTGGAGTTCGAATCACAACCCCATATATATTGTTGGTCTGCCACTCATTTGACAGCACACCTACACCTCATATCCAAGCTTTCAAGTCCACATTCAAAGCTCATACATTGATTTGCTGCTCTTGGACGACTTTGTCTTGTACATCATCTTCTTGTTGGAGCTCCATCACTTCACCTCCCCGCTATGCCACACTTACACATCAAGGGAGTTCTTTCTTGCTTCCTAGATAGCTCATTCATGTTAATATTTGCATATTTTTTTGGGGTTGTCCATAGGAGTAGTTGAGTTGTTTATTTCAGTTCATTTCTTATTTATCTTACTTGTAATCTGAGGGCTCAGATTGTAGGCTCCTTTCCTCTCAAGGAAGAGGGGTTGTATAAAGGGTTTGGTGCCCCCACAAGTACCGATTAATATTTCAAGATTGACTCAAGGCAAATCTTAAGTAGTGAATTTTCCCTATTTTGGGTTTCCACTATATATCTTGTGTTGTGAGTTGTGAATTATTTGCGGTTTGAATTATTTAATTTGAATTCCAGTTGAATTTTTCAAATTAGCAATTATTTACTTCCTTAAGCACTGTTCACCCCCCTTTAGAGCTTTTAGAGATTTATGTCCGTAAGTGTTGCGAGGAGAAGAACTATTCAAGGCAGACGACATCTTACCCTAAGATGGAGCTTCCCTCAAGTTGTTTTGAGGTTGTATACCGATCACGTCCTATATTGTGGGTTCTCAAGACGGGCTAGATACTGCTGCCCCGATTGGGCCTAAATCAAGGGATTTTACGAGAAGTGACAAGTCTAGATTTATAACTAAGATCATTGACAACTAAAACAAGGGATAAATGAATAATAAGCAATTATCTAACTAATGAACTAAATTATTTTTAATTGATCCCACTGAGTTCTAAATGATCGATTAGATACTAATTATGCATTCTTGTCATTTTTATTACCTTATTATATTTTTGATGCCTTGCTTTTAGTTGCTTATACATTAGTTATCACGTTCAGTTACGTTTTATTAGAAGTTTTCTCTTTAGCCTAACTTCAGATGCAAGTGAACCATCACTAGCTTAGGTGATGGTTGGAGAAATTTTGGAGCAAGGTGCGGATTAGTGAGACAATGATTTATCAATTATCCACTGCTCCCTCGCAATACAGTTTACTTGCTTTTCCCAATTTTTTCATGATGTAACAGATTAGTAGACCCTTTCTTAGAATGTTTTTACTTTTCTACTTGAATATGGTAATATTTTACATTTTGCTTTGCAATTTATATTTTAGTTAGTTATTCATTTGAATTTGGATATACTTCTCATGTTTACATGTTGAGCAAATGTCAATCCAAGTTTGGGATCTACAACCCAATGTCACTTGATATCAGGTTGCCACACTTGTCATATTCTTGTTTCATGCTCTCTCATTATTGGCTAAAATAAAGTCAACTAATTGTTTCAAATTTTCAACATATAGTAACTACTAAAAATAATTTGTCAGTAGAGCTCACCTTTAGTATGGCACTTGTTTAAGGTGAGTTCTATTTAAAAAAGAACTCACCTCAACAAGAGGTGAGTTCTTAAAGGGGATTTGTGTTTTTGTAAGTCGACATTGAACTTGCCTTTAGTAGAGGCAAGTTCTATGTAAAAATACTTAACTCACCATATTTCAAAAAACATTATTTGGGAAGGGAAATCCCCTAACTCGTCTTTACTACAGTCAAATTTCACAAGGTTAATTAAAAAAATCTCTTGTAAGATAATTAGGATTATTAATTCCAAATTACCTTATTAAACAAATTTCTTCCTACACCTCCTCCAAATTGATAGGTTTCTTTATAAGCACTTCATTCCCATATATTTTTACCATCCACCATGCTATGATTTCTACTAGCTCTTTATCATCCTTCTCCTTTACACAATCAAGTGCTTTTAGTGTTGTATGAGTACCTCTTCTTGTTAGTCCATTCTAATAGCAACCTTTCAGGGTCTGTTTGTTTCCAAGGATTATCCCTGCCATCTCTCATTTGGGTCTTTTAATCTCAGGATTAGGCTTGCAATTCTAGGATAGGACAATTCCAGGTAAGGGCATAAGAATTGTCTCAATCTTGGATTTCAATCTGCTACCCTCATTCAAATGTAAAAATAATCCCTCGCAACAAACACATATACACTCTCCAATCCCTTGATATAATCAACTGACCAATCAAATAACATTTTTTCTCTATCCCAAATTTATCACACTGTCCTACTTCCAACAAAGTCTATCTCTTAAAAATAATTTCTCCTAACAATCAATATCATAAGTGCTTTACCTAAAATAGACCCTTGATGTGACAGAAATCATGTGAAATAGTTTGATCTTGATATAAATGTAGAAAATGAGTGCATGTAGTGACAATAAATACTTATGGAAGACGGTGGTTAGGATAAGAACGGAGACAATGAAGACTGCAGGTGACGAGGTAAAGCCACGTGAACTAAGAGGAGGTAATACAAGACGTACAATCTGGGAGGAGAGATCCAATCCTAGATCAGTTGCTTACCGCGTCAATAGCATCCACAAGTATACTTTCAGGCTGCATATGATGGCAAGATAGGGATTATATTGAAAAAAATTACTGTAAGGATAAATAAGAAAAAATATTTGGTTGGGTATAAAGGAAGTGATGGAATAAAATGACGGATATTATGATGTGATGTTGGTAAATAATTTTTTAATAATATAATATATGTGTAAGTGAATTGATGTGATAGAGTGAATACATTTTAATAGATAAATTATGTTAAAGTGAATATATTTTTTAATAATATTGATCTTGATGTGATGTAATAGGATAGTTTGATATTGATATTGATTGATAGAGTGAAATAAGTTGTATCATTTGACTTTAAAATTAATTTCTTTGATAATATTTTAACTAATGGATAACCCTTAGGTTATCTCCTTACCAAACAGAACCTCAATAGATGAGTTCCTGGTGGAGGAGAAGATGAAAATCTGGGAGTGAGGAATCCCAACAACTAGCCTCCTTGAACCCTATCACTTCATAGGAACAACGACTAATAGTAAAACTCTTTCAATCCTTTGATGATGTTACTAAGTGCATGTAAAACAGGACACTTAGATGTTGTTTGGTAAGGGGAATGATTAGAATGAATAAAAATTAGAAGTAAAAGAAATAGAGGAATTAAGGGATTTTTTCTACCTGATTGTTTGGTTAGGTTTGTTGTCTTATCAAAGAAATTAAGAAATTTTATTCCATCTGAAATATTTGTTTGGTAGAATAAATTAGTAGAATAAGAAAAAAATTAATTAAAAATAAATTAATAGACAAAATTAAATAATTTTACGAGAAAATGTGAAATTACCTAATTTTAGAGTTACACTCTTATTTCTGAAATCACCCAATTATAAAATTAAAGGTATCAAATGCAAAATTAAGAGTATAATTAAAGTTAATTCCATGCAGCAAACGTCCTCGAATTTAATGGCCACGGTCTAAGTAATCAAGTTCCTATCGATGTACTGGATATTATACACAGTTATTAAGAGCATTAAGTAATGGAGGATTGTTTCGTTTCCCAACAAAAAAAAAAAATAGAAAGAGAAGAAGAAGGAAAGCGACCAACTGTACACAAAATGTGATGCATGAGCGGGACAAGACAACACATGGTGGGGCCACGTGTCTGCGAGACAGCACCGCAATGTTTCAAGTCAGAAAATTGAAGCTCGTGTCATCGGCTCAGGTCCAACGTTCCATTGGGTCCCCTTCGCCAACAGTAATCGACCCCTTTTTATAAAATCTTATTTCTAGGGTTTGTTTACAACGTGAGTTAGTTAATTTAAGTTAATAAATTTATAGTAGGAATTAATTTTTATTTTTATTTATTTATAAATAAGGGTTAATTTTTATTTGTATTTATTAAATGAGGGTTAGGAAGGAAGGTTATCTTATGATATGATAGGAAGGTGTTTACCTGAGTATGGAGGTTAGAGCAGAGGTTAAAGTGGCAAAAGACATATTTATTCTTGGGATGATAGGTAAGTTAGTTTAGATTATTTTTTATTTAAATAATAATATTTTAAATAGCAAGGTTGAATGGCAAATAGGAAAGAAAATTAACTTGTATTGGAGAAACTTTTTATTATATTGTCATGTGATTAATCAAATTTGTTACAAAAAATATTGCATCATCACATATTATATTGTCAAATATAAATAACAGAAATAAGAAAAAGATAATGAACCATTTAACAGAAATACCTGCAATTACACACTACGTATTCAATTTATGTGAATTATAAAGTTTATTACAAGTAATATTGCTGTATGCAATATTATAATGAGAAATAAAAATAATTTAAATAAGAATAAGATATTATCCCTTTACAATAATTGATTTGGATTTCCCTTCAACAATCTAAGTTATGAGGATGTCTGATCTATGTCTGAGGTCTTCATCTTTTGCATTGCAAATATGGGATATTCTTTCAATCAGTCAAGTGTTGCAATCCACGACCTTAAATAAGTAGAAATATATTTTGAGACTTCCTCTTAAAATCCAATATAAATGGAAAGTTAAGTAATTATAGTGGATGTTTTTCTAACTTAAATGTTAACTTATTTGGGAAACTATGAGAAGTTTTAGTATCGTCTTGAAGAAGTATGGTTACAAGTAATTAATAAGAAAATCAAACCTATAGAAACAAGTAAAATGCATTATGTGTGAATTAACAGAGACCTTCATTCACAGATATATAAGAGAAATTGTAGGTGTAAAATTAATAACCTGGAATGGGGTTGCAGCCATCCATGCCATGCAAATATAATTAACCGTCACCTTCAGTGTTGCATAGGGTTGCTACACTACAGCCGTCCTACGTATGTAAGCACGTTCACTGCGGTTGCCTAGTTTAATTTTCACCATGCAACCAAACCAACACCGTCCAATTGGTTAACAGGTTTGCCCTCAACCATTGCAAGCTTTCATCATTGCCTATATAACCCTTGTAAAATTTTTTGCAATACATCTTGCAGCCATATTAGAAATCTTAGGAAGATAATATAGTATTAATCTATATGATTTCAAAAAAGAGACATATATATATAAAGAAAACCACATAACTTGCGAGATAAAAAAAACAACATCCAAAGAAAATAATATCCAAAGAAAGCACATAACATTCACAAACATTCAAGAAGAAAAATAAATAAAAAATAATATCCAAAATTGCTGATAAGAAATTAACGGTCACCACACTTATTACATGATAAGCACTAAATTAAGATAGAGTTCTGTTGTCGAACTGTAGACAGATGAATAGATCTCAGCAACGATCGATCGAACATGGAAACGAATCGACGAGCTCATCCATAATTTCCAAGAATGGAAATTGAAGACCTTGTAACCCTCTATACTTGGCATTAACCTACATAGTGGAAAAAAATGAAAATCTATCTTTGTAAGAAGGTAAATAAAGAGAAGAATGGTAGACAGAAGGAATCTTACATTTTTCCACTGGGTTGGATCATCTGGGACGATGACATGTTGTTCGATATCCCATGTTCATGTCTCCTCAGCTAACAATACCATGACCAACTGATATCTCTTCTTTAAGAACTTTCAGCGGTTCATAATTTTAGCGAGTGACATCTCCTCATTGAAATGATATTCCATGTGATCCCTTAAAAGGTGCGAGGCACTTGTTGTGAAAGTACCGTTAACATAGTCTCCATCCGCTTTTAAATTTCGTAATACTGTGACGAGACATATATCTTTTCAAATGGTCCAACCCCTAAAAGATGCCATTCCTACGGCAAAAAGTATTGAAAATGGTATTGAACTTAGATAATAGTCAAGAAATAGTCATGAAGAAAATATTTGTAAAAAAAATCGTCCTCCCAAACTATGGTTGTCTTTTATAGGAACCTCTTTATCATACAGTAAGTGACATTATTAGGTACTTTGATATTTGCATCTGGTAACTTATAATAAACTAATAATAATTATTTGACGATACAATTAACCTGTATAATTAATGCTTTCTAATTTTTTTCTTAACATATGTAATTGCTACTCCAATTCAAGACTCTTCCTTTTCTCCTCTCGCTGCTCAACGTGGGATTTCACCGAAAACTTCAATTGAATGGTAGTAATTTGAAAGCTACATCTTACGCTATTCCCATAAGGACACTTGTAATTCAATCCGTCTAAGATATTATGTATACTTGTTTCTTCTTCAAAAACAAGTTCCACCAAGTGTCCACAATTGCATCTCCTTTCAAGTGTTCTTAATTCTCATGATGTAAATATTCCTGTGAGTTAAGAAGGTAAGATAACTAATTTGAAAATAGGGAATTAAACATGACTGCAGAAAGGTACTTTCCAATAGATCATGAAAACAAGTCATGAAGAAGATGTTGGTCATGAAGAAAACTAAGACATTCGAAATGGATAATAAGTTTGATACAGGACTACTCTATGGAAAAGGAGGATGCATTCACTAATCACAGTTAGTGTGTTCTATGGAAGACAGCAGATCATTGACCATTGTGTCTGTCTTCGCTTTCAATTCTTCCAACTCACACTTCAGGCATTGCACCTCCGCGTATGCACTCTGCAGTTCCACATATTGCCTTAACTAGTTCTTGCCTCCAGCTTAGCATATAAGCGGGCCATAAAGTTATGCTCGACCTTGAGCATATGGAAGTTGGGGAAGTTCCTTCGTGCAGGTTTTCTGTAGTTGCAACCCTAGATCATAATAAATAATAATCCATAAGCATAATTAAACCTGTATTATAAGACTGAAAGGACAATTCGATTTACTTACTCCGTCCCCACGAGGACATAAATAAAACAAATGGTCTAAAGGATCCGTAGTTCAAACGTTTTCCAATTCGAAAATCAACTTGCATGGTTCATAACATAAGCACTAATGTCTGTGATACCAGTCTCCTCCATCATAGTATGGAACAGTCTCCATCTCTAAAATTGTGTCCTCAAACATCTAATATTGGAAGTTGACAAATTGCACGCAAGTCAAAAAATGTATTTAGCTTTGTATAGAACAAACGACCTATTACATTAGTAATTAAAGCACTACAAGAGGATATAAGGAGTGGAAAAAGGCGAGAAATGCCACGTTACATTATCCTCGTGCATTTCTCATTTCAAGGTCCCCCCACATTACATCATCTATGGACTCCCTTACCTACTCGCCCCTCAGAATATCTGCCTGACTCAATTTCGTAGATGCCTCTAGTGTTGTGTTGCCTGGGTTATCAATCCTAAGAGGTGCTCATATCTCTCCAATGGAATCTACATATGATGTCTCTTCAAGACTTTTGTTGTAAAATTCATCCCTTCCCCTATCTCTCAGCAAAAACTTGTGAATTATGCAACATGCAACAACCACATCTCGGTGGACCTCAACGGAGTAGAATGAGGGGTACTTAAGGCAAAGAAATCTCTTCAACACTCCAAAACATCTTTCAACACAATTCCGAATATTCGCATGGCGATGGTTGAATAGTTCCTTTTTATTGCGATACCTATTGCGCACTGATCTTGAATTATACCTAGGGGTGACATTCCTGTATGGTGCTAGAAATTGATGGGTATTAGCATGCCCGCAATCTACAAGATGCACCCGACAAGGTGGTACGAGAATATTGTCCTCTTGTACCGCCCATCGAAGTACTATCATATCAGAAGCGGGTCCTTCCCATCCACTAATGACATACTGTATAGAGAGATCCAGACATGCAATGCACATCACATTTAATGAACACCAACTGTGTCTGTTTTAGTAACTCCCAGCTTCCGTGAGGTTGACACATATCTCAACATGTGTTTCGTCTGTAGCCCCAACGACATCCTGCAAGGATTGGATCCTAGAGATGATGTTGTATGTAATGTAAGAAAACATTGATTACAGATGTTAAGAAGCTTACCTTAAAGTAGGGATAGAGATCTCTATTCCTCCTTATGTTATTTGGGACATGTGTGGAATCATTGGGCATGGCAATGAACTCAAATTAAAGCTCCTTCACAGCTCGGGCAACTTCTTTGTAGTAATTACTTACAGTTCTAGATGATCATTCAAATCGTCCTTGCATGTTACTATTTGTAGCCCATTGACCAGTACCATATAAGAAGATAGTAAGGGCCTCATTCGGGTGCTTCTCCTTTGTTTGTTTTAAGTATTTTCTCTCCGTTAACATGTTCCGTAACTTGATAAATTGAGAGCTTTCCATTCGAAACATATCCATAGAGCATTCATGGTGTCCTTCTATGACCCTATTTACCCACACCAAACCTTTCAAATCCCCAATGTGCTTTCGTACGTGCGGAACACGTGTAGATCATTTCATGGCATCGGCAACATAATGCATGGTTTCTTCCAACATGACTTCTACGATCTGCTCTCCCAACTCATCATTGTCAACAAAACAACTACCAGTCCACATCTAATGGGTAGTTCCAGAATGAAGAATACGACTGAGTAAGTAATTCATTGAAGATAACTTTCATACACCCATAAGAAATTAATGAAGATAGCATTGTTGTAATTAACGAAACATAACACTTCAAAAATTACGACAACATGGCACATTGCAATGTCTATAATCAAACATATGACCAACCGAAGATACATACTAAATAGACCAATGCAGAATGATGAGTAGAACAAAACGAGATAATTTTTAAATGAGAATGGATGCTACGAAATGACATCACACATCACCATTCATCACCATCTTCACCAGCTCCATCATATCCTCTACATTACTGCGTAGAAAGACCCTCATGATATCTCTAAAAGATGGATCAGAAAGCTGTTCAACCATCCTTGATCTTGGACCAACCAGTAAGTCCGGTAGCATTAAGGCTAACCCAACAACACAATTGTCAATCTATTTCATTTCAAAGTCACAAAGTATTTTACTCTTGCTAAACGTAAGGAACACCTCCATCACTGTTGCCATTTTATCAACCCCATCAGAAGTAGAGGCCCCACTACGTCGACGCTTCTCGCCGCTCCTTGTTGTGTTCTCCAATGGATTGGGTGTTGACCTCAATGACGGTGATCTATCGATAACAATTTGAGGGACCTCAGGGTCGTGGGCCATCCTAAATTCCGACGGTGCATCTTGCGTACTATTGTTGTTCCTCATGTTGGGAGTTTGCGAGAACATTGTTGCATTGTCATTAATAGAGAATTCCATATGAGAGAGATTAACATCGCCTTCACCTTCATATTCACCAAATTCGTCATTGTCCATATGCCTCATACTAGATGTAGCATTGACCTCCCTAGCAGTCTCCCCTCCGACAATAACCTCCAATTCCTTGTAGTAAGGAAATGTCTTCCCTCTCAACTTCTTCAAATGCTCGGGAATCTACATGTATATAGCATGCATTTCAGTTATTAGATTGTTTTCGTGAAGTTGGACTACTTTAATCAAAAGCGCACTAACCTCATCCCATGCACTATTATCATACGGGATGGGACATTTCCGATGATCATCCCATCCCCACCCGCTTCTGTTGATCAATGCAACAAAAGCATTGTAATTCTTCTTGAGATTCTTGAAACGATTTTGTAGTTGCTCCTTCACGTACATCAAACCACTCTCTAAGTTGAACTCCAAAAGAATCTCAAGCCACCCCGTTCTAGTGATTGACTCATTAACGAAGTCATTCTCGTAGTGGTCATTGAGAAGCCTTATCAACAACCTATCTTGGTCAGGTGTCCAGTTGCCAATCCGTGGAGCTCCCCTGCTATTAGGAACTTTCTGGACACCCTTCCCCCGATTAGAACCTTCTCTGTTCATCCTACAAGCGGAATGATAAGTACGTTACCCATTGCACTTTGTAAGCAAGGCACCATATCTGAAACGAAGTTGCACTAATCCTCTGGAAAATGTTTACTGTATACCTTTGTTTAGGTAATCGTTTATCCGCATTAGGGTTGTGATCATCTTGCATCTCTCAGTCAAGGATCATTATAGCAATTGCAACTATCATTTGGGCTATGTAATTATGTTCATGTTCAATGGTTTTCTTCCTTTCAGGGTACAAATAATGGCTGGCCCAACTAGATTCGTCAACCAATTCTGGTCTCAACGAATCTGGTGGGAAATCCATGAACACTCTACCTAGACATAATTTCGACATAATTTATGGTAGTTAACTATAAAATTGTGTACGATACTATTCCATAAATCAAATCACTCTCATTTGCTCCAAATGAACAGCAACAAATGAAACAATGTACATATTCTACCATAATAAATAGCCTCCTAAACTTCTATTACACCTTTCCACCTATGGCCCTATAATCGACATTGAGGTTACATCTCTCCTTGCTGAAGTCCTGGTATTTGGATCCTACCTAATTGGATATGTATGGATATCGATCTACTATAAGTTCTAATAAGTGTTCGAAATTGGAAAAATGGACACTACTAACACATTTGTTATGAGAAAATGATTTTTTCACATACTGAAAAATAACCTCTTTTCAATCATTGACTAACACCTAAAATCTCTTTTAAAAAAAATCATGCATATATTCACCCAGATATGAATCCCAAAGATAAAGTTAATTAATGTCCAGGATATATACCATCATTTATTAGTGGAGGATTAATAGTACATACAACATTTACTGATTGATAAGCACTGAGGAGAAAAAAGAATCAGTTGAGTCTAGAATGTCATATCTCTGAGCTTGGGAAATCCAAAAGAAAAGGGGATTCTAAGGTGCTGTTGGAATTTTAGGTGCGCAAGGCTAAAGTAAACGCTATAGCTATTATTCTTGTAAGGTTCCTCCTACCAGCTAATTAGAATCAAAATACAGAGTAACCAAAAATCATAATGAAGAATAAACAAGCAAAGAATAAAGGACCAAGAAGCTTATGTTCTTGGACACACACAGAAAGCTACAAAATAATAATTTCGAATAAGCATCACAGGACTTCGATAATTTCCTTGTTAAGAATATGCTTTGTAATTTTCAACTAAAATTCAAAATGATCTTAACAAAGACAGATCTATCTTTGAGGTATATTATCACTTCACTAGCACTCTTGTTTAGTCTATGCAATTTTTAGATAATTCATCAAATTAGGCTACTAAATACACTCTTATTCTGTACTACTATGCATAATAAGGAATTTGAATGGTAGTTAAATTTATTAGGATAATGTAACGACCCGATTCCCGAGTCCCTACGAGACACGAGAACCAGACCGACTCGACTAATCCTAAGACCTAGTCGTCCAACGAGGAAGTAACCAAAAGAGAAGTAAAATAAACCACATTCAACATGAAATATAACTAGCAGTAACAAAATACAGCAGTAAGAAAAAGAACTACTACAGCATGTACCACCACAACAGTAAAACAACATTTATAATATAACAAGAACTACGAGTAAAGAACAGTACAGAGAGTAACAAAAACTACTCACTACAGTGGAACAAAAGGGCACAAAAGAACAGTGAAACTCTACTGGACCCTACTCGGCCCAGCGTCCTCTGCAGCCGCTGACCCTTGCTGCTCAACACCTGGTCCTGAAAATTAACGAGTGTAACACGTCAGCGAAACGCTGAGTAGAGTGGCAGCTAAACTAAAGAAACAGTAAAGTGTACAATAGCTGTTTTATTTTCTTTCTTCCTTTATTTACGTCTTTCTATTGTTTCATAATTTATCTATTTCTCAGATCCTTCACTTGATCTCGAATGTTCCTCGTGGGAACGATCTTGATTGCAGTCTTTTCCGAACAGTAGAAGTAGCACATGGTGCTCTCCTGGCCGGGAGAGTCCCCCGTGGTGATCCTACTCTCAGTCAACCACCCCAAGGTCACGGACAAACGTAACGGTGACTACGGCACGCGTGATAAACGCACAGGTAGCTAACCCGCACTGGCACGCGGTCAGTCGTTTCCGTTAACGGGTGCGCCCAAAGCACAGCACGGAACCAGTACAGGGCAGAGACCTCTCAGTAACAGGGGTCCAACCCCTCCACAGTAACCAAATAGGGGCCTTGCCCCTCCACAGTCCGCGCACCCTCGCCTGACTACCCTGGTTTGCCCCAGTGGGCCTAACAAGTCTGTGTAGGAGGCTAACAGAACCCCGGGGCCCGTGGGGTAGCTAGTGCTCTCCCTACACTAGTAGCTCTCCTCGGTACTACGTACACGAGGGCCAGCAAGTCGGTACAAAGTAGCCAAACCTAACCCCGGGTTCCTGGGGCGGCTAGCTCCGCTCTGCACTAAACAGGTAACAGGTGCTTCCCCTGGTACTACGTACCCGAGAGACAGCACACTACCACGTCTTTCTTTCTCAGTTCCATTCCTTTCTCTTTCCAGGAGTTCTACTCCTAATTCCCCGTAGGGTTCCAGCTCTTTTAACTCAGAACATCTAGGTTTCACCTTCTAGTTTCACGTTCTTACAATTCATATTCTCAATCACGTTTATTTATTCATAACAGGCAGCTGTTAAATCAAATTACAGGCAGCTATTTATTCCTTTCCACTTTTCCAAAACTGCAGTATTCATATATTCCACTAGTTTTCCCATCCTAGGATTCATGCCATACCCTAAGATCTATCATACAATCTAGTTTTCCAGCACTAGGATTCATGCAACACCCTAGGATCTATCATTCAATCTAGTTTCTCATTCCTAGGATTCATGCAATGTCCTAGGTTCTATTTATGGTTCCATAGTTTAATAGATTATGCTAATAAACTTAAAAGCCACTCTACCAGTTACAACGGGAGTACTGGGGGCGTGGTCGGAAATCCCGCGTGCCTCCGCAACCCCCGAGACTGCAATGGAATGGGGTCCTATCACAAGGATCAAACACAAGGAGTTTCTTAAAACAGTATATAATTACTGTAGACGGGTAGAGGATTTAATTCCGAAAAGAACGCAACTCGAAACGTGGAAAACGGACTCCGAATGGGCCCTAAACGGGTCGAAAACGACGAAACAGTGCAAAATCAGACGTCTGGAACCTCTTCCAGACGTCTTAAAAAGTGGTTCAGAGGATACCTTCGCTCTATGTAGTCTCTCAGACGTCTAGAAGCCTGCGGGGGCATTTGGCCTAGTTCCCAGATGTCCGATGGTCACCCTGGACGTCTGCAAGTCCTTCCAGTAGTCTGGCACTGCAGTCAGACGTCTGATTCGCGTTGGATGCGAATCTCGGCCTGCACGTACCCACCCATCGCTCTCAGTACAACGGTCGCAGAAAAAGGACGAAGAATGGAAAAGAATAACTTACTTTCCAGACGTCTGGATAGTCCTCCAGACGTCTTCACCGTCGTCTGGTTGGAAGACCAAACGTCTGATTCTGGAAAAATTTCCAGAATCAGGGCTCGACGCGCTCTCCGCCCGCGACGCACGGCCGCTCCGCGCCTCGTTCGCCTGCTGCTCGAGCTGCAGCAGCCCTCCAGCGACGCTCCACGCCCGCGGCTCCCCCCCAGCCGGCTCCAGCTGCCCCGGCAAGCTCGAGCCCTCACGGCCGAGCGTCTCCTCCCTCGCGCGACACCTCCTCCCGTACACCCGCTGCGGCTGCCGCTGCCGCCGCTCACACTCGCACTCGCACTCCGACTGGAAGAGGAAGAAGGGAGCGGAGGGGATGAGAGTGAGGGAGAGGGCGAGGCCTTTTAAAGCCGCGCGGGGAGAGAGAGTGTGAGAGAGGGGGGGCAGCGCTGCGCCTGCGGAGGAGAGAGGGGAAAAGGGGTATCTGCAGGTCTGCGCGCACAAGCGCGCAGACGAAATCCACCCTGCCGCAGGCCAAACGTCTGGAAGGGGTTCCAGACGTCTTAAAAGACGTTTTGAAACTGCGGTCGTAACAGATAATATATTTAAATATGAAAGTGGTTGTGGTAATTATATTTATTGTTTTGTATTAAATATTGGTGATTATTTATATAAGTAATGCTATGCAGTAGTATGATAAATATAGAATTATTTTTAGGTAATATAAATAATATATTATTACATATATTTGGATATAATGTTATATTGGTGATTATTAATTTAAAATTAAATATAATTAGTTGGGGGTGAAGAAGCTATTGCTGCACATGAAAAAGATAAAGAAAACTCTATATGAATAGAAATATATTGGATACCTAATAGAAAATGTAATAAAGCAATTTACCAGAAAGAAAAATAGTAATATCAAATTCAAGAAATTATTCTAAGATATTCATTCCACCACATAATGAAGGCTTTCTATGATTTACTTCTCCTCCAAATTTTTGAGTTTCGCCCTGTGTTGGAAACTTTTGCATCCAACATTTATCGCTATAAAGGACTTTTACAAATAAAGAAGGCTTTTTTTTCTAGGAAGGAATTACATGATCAAGAACACCTTCAATAGGCATAAAGCATGTTGCTTGTGGAGCTCCCATATGGAAAATTATTAGATTTTGAAATTTAATGTTTTGCATAAATGTGTTTTGAAGTGTGTCTGTAGCCACTGTTATTTATAGGTGGAATATGAAATTGGTTTCCACATTGCCACGAATTTGTTAATGTCCTTTCTCAGAAAAAAAAAAAAGATTCATACAACAAACCACTCAAATAATAACAACTAAGATTATTTTTGAGAGAGTAATTTTATTGTAAATGAAAGTTTCACAAGTTCGACAGTAAGTGGTTCTCTGGCCTAAGTGTTTTAGGCATCTAATCAAACAGTCAGACGTCTTAAAAGTCAAGATTAGGGTTGTCTAATGTGAAACTTTCATACTCAGGGTTGTCTGAGTATCAAACAGGCTTAATGTAAATGAAACTTTCATACTTTTAACAAACCCTAAATCTGTCTAACTGTTTGATTAGACGCCCAAAACACCTAGGCCAGAGAACCACTTACTGTCAGCCAAATTTAGACGTCCAGCCCTTAGTCCAGATGTCTTAGCAAATGTTTGATGATATTGCCAAACGTCCAATTAGTGGAATGTTAGCTTAAAAATATAATCGTTGAGGATTGACCTTTAATCTTCTATCAAACGTCTGTACAAGACCTCAGATGTCCGATAAATAGAAGTTAGCCCTCGATTAAGCCAAAATCACCTCTCATCAGATATATAGCCGTTTGTGCCTCGAGAAATCCATTCCTGCAGAAATCTAGGCTTTCAGACATCTAGACCTAGTGCCAGACGTCCGACAAGTCGTCTGACCAACTTACACAAGAACCCAATTTAGGTCTAACCCAAGTTAGTAAGGAAATCCGTCTAGGATTAGACGTCTAATTTAGTTTCTAGACATCTTAAAAGTAATTTTCAAATGTCTGAGACTTGACCCAGACGTCTGATAACACTATCAGAATCATTAATGACCCTGATTCTGGCTTGATCTGCCTTGGGTTTGTTCCCAACGGTTATAGAAGCCTTCCAACGCCTTCCAAAGCCTTCCTAAGCCATCTATAAATAGAGGGGGAGCTCTCCTTTGTTAGAAACACCAAGACACACCTTGAGAATCCATTTCCACATCTTTTGTGTCCAAGAAAACCAAGGAATCACCTAAAAGTGTTGTTACTCTCCAAACCCTTGTCTACACTCGAGAGCTTCATCTCTGCTGCACACCTGCTCTCCTGCCGTCGAATACGAAAGTGTCATCGTGCTTCGCATGGTTCACACACACGTGTTGCTAGCCAACACACTTCCATCAAAGGGAAGTTATCTTTTCCTATAGTAGCTAGTTTCATTTACATTCTTTGTGGCTCTATAGGATATTTTGTATTTGTCTTTGGTTGGGTATTCGCTTTGCGAATTCCTGTCTCCTTCGTAAGACTAAATACTCCTCGTGAAGAGGAGGGATTTCGTTCAAAGTAGCATGGTTGTAAGAGGTTGAGTCACCCTTGTTTAAGTGACTCGTTAGTGGATTTGATCGACTCGGTCGATCGAGAAATCCTAAGTCGAGAGACTTAGGTGATGATTTTTACCCGGGTTTGTATTTCCACCTAAAAATCCTTGTGTACTTGTGTGTTTGCATTTTTGTGAGATTGTAATTATATTTTCTGCATCATCTATCTTTCCGCAAATCTCACCTTTTCCCGTAGGAAATTACATTGGAGAACTTTTTAGATTATTAGTTATGATTTTGTCATCATCAAAAAGGAGGAGATTGTTGGTGCAAGGGCATCACGATCGTTAATTTTGATGATAACAAAACACTTGATATTTGACATTTGTTTTTGAGTCCTAGATTTCACGTCAATTGCAAATGGATACAAGTGTGAAGGACCTTAAGCTCGCGTCCATGGTGGATTGGAGGAACTCGTTGGAGGAGGAGCTTCGCTTGGAGCGAGAGTTAGAAGACATGAAGAATAGGATAGATATTTATTCTATTCATGTATTTTGTATCTTTTGTTATTTGCTCTTTATTTGTGTTTAGATCATTTGTTAAAGAACCTAAAAGTTGCCAACCTTAAGTCTTAGGATCGCCTACTAAACCCTAGGACACTTAAACATTTCGTAGAGAGCTTAGAAAAGCAAAGTAGGCATCAGACAGCCCGATCAGACGTCCAATCTGGACTTCAGACGTCTGATCTTGACTTTTAAGATGTCTGACTGTTTGATCAGACGTCCAAAACACTTAGGCTGGAGAACCACTTACTGTCTGCTAGATTTAGACACCCAACACTTAGTCCAGACGTCTGATAACATTGCCAGACATTTAATTAGTAGAATGTTGGCTTAGAAATATAATCATTGAGCATTGACCTTTAATATTTTATTTGACGCCTGTAGAGGACCTCATACGTCTAATAAATAAACGTTAACCCTCGATTAAGCCAAAATCACCTTTCATCAGTAATCTAGTTGTTTGTGCCTCGGGAAATCCATTCCCGCAATAATCTAGGTTTCCAGACGTCCAGACCTAGTGCTAGACGTTCGACAAGTCATCTGACCGACTTACACAAGAACCCTGTTTAGGTCTGAACCAAGTTAGTAAGGAAACCCATCTAAGATTAGACGTCTGATTTAGTTTCCAGACGTCTAATTCTTGACCCAAACGTCTAATAACACTGTCTATAAAGACTTGTTCTAATTTGAGCCTTTTAAGATGTCTGGATTGTTAGTCAGACGTCTGGCCAGACGTCTTGACCCCTTCCCAAACGTTTGGAAGTTGAGAAATCTATACGCAATGTTAGTTTTACGTGCAACCAGCATGCAGACCTTTTTTCCTTCTCTCTCTTCTTCACTTTTCCCCCGTTGAACCCTAACCCCTGGCCTATAAGAAGCCACCTTCCTCTCCTCTCCATTCTACCACCACCTTCCTTCCCACTCCACTGCCATGTGTGAGGCGCGCGAGAGAGAGGGAGCGAGAGCAAGGAGGAGGAGAGGGAGTGAAGAGAAGGTCGAGCTCGCGAGCTTCGTGGGAGATCGCCGGAGGTTTGCACGGCTACTGCGACACGTGTGGGAGGAGGAGAGCATCGAGGCGTCGTCCCCGACTTCCTACAGCAGTTGGAGCTACAGCAAAGCAGGAGGAGCCGTGGCGGAGCGCGGGGAGAGAAGCTGGAGCGCGGTCTGATACTGGAGTTTTTCGAGTATCAGACATCCGGAGTGCCTTCCGGACGACGGGCTCGACATCTGGCGATGACACCGAACGTCTGAAAGCGGGTATTCGCTCATTTACGTTTTCCTCGCTGTTACGGCCATGCAGGCCGCACCGCAGAGGAGATTTACTTGGCTAAAAAGGGTATGCTGCTCTATTGTGCATAGGAGCAACTTTGGGAAGGTACGCGACACGCCCTCCCATGCTTTTCGGACGTCTGGATAGCTTACCAGACGACTGAAGGCATTCCCAGACGACCGGAGGACAAGTTGGACGTCTGGAACTGAGTCCAGACGGTCACGGAGGAGTCCTGGACGTCTGAGGTCGTCATAAAAACTTGAGGTGAGTCTTTGATGACTTTTAAGACGTCTGGACTTGGTTCCAGACGACTGATTTGGGTCTGCAGATATGTTTTTGACCCGTTTAGGATCCGATCGGGATCCATTTTATGCAAACGAGATATCTGTGGTTTCCTTATGAGTTCCTCTACATATTAGAAACCTTTATATACTGTGTTAAACGTTCTGTTGTGATGTGTTCCTTGGTAATGGACTTCGATCTGTTGTGTGTCTGGGGCTTGCAGAGGCATGTGGGCCTGTAGTTCGAGCCTTCAGTACTCCCGGATTGTCTGGTAGAGTGGTTCCCCCCTATTCTATTTATAAAACATGAATGCATCTATGATAATTAGATAACTGGAAACCTAGGATGTGGCATGAATCCTAGGACGAGAAATAATTACACTATTTGTGCGCGTGATTGAGAATGTATTTATAACTGAATGAGTTGAATTGTTAGCAACTGCATGTTAATGAATACGAGCTGCCTGTTAGAATATGAGTTGCCTGAGATAATTAAACTGTTACCTGTGATATTACTTGTTGCACGTGTTAAATTGTGGAAATACGAGTTGCATGTATATAATATGAGAATGGAATTGTGAATGATGAAACCTGATATAGAATAATATGATGAATATGAGCATGAACCCTACGGGGAGTTAGGAATAGAGCTCCTGTGGATGAATGGAAAGGCCTGGAAATGTGGATGGGAAGTGTGCTGGCCCCTGAGTACGTGGTACCAAGGAGAGCGACTGTCCCCTTTTTAGTGTAGAGCGGAGCTAGCCGCCTTTGGGTTGGGACTCGAGGTTAGGATTGGCAACTCTACACCGACTTCTGTTGGCCCTCGCATACGCAGTACCGGGGAGAGCTACTAGTGTAGGGAGGGAGCTAGCCACTCCACGGGACCCGGGGTTCAGCTAGCCACCCTACTTGTTAGGTCCTCTAGGCAAACTGGGGTAGTCAGACAAGGGCGCGTGGACTGTGGAGGGGCGAGACCCTTGTTTGGTTCTGAGGGGCGAGACCCCTGTTTTTGAGAGGGCTAGGCCCTATACTGTTCCGTGCTGTACTTTGGGCGTACCTACTAGCGGAAATGACTAACCGCGTGCCAGTGCAGGGTAGCTACCCGTGTGCTTATCGCGCATGTCGTAGTCACTGCTACGTCTGTTTGTGACCTCAGGGTGGTTGACTGGGTGTAGGACTACCATGGGGGACTCTCTCGGCTAAGAGAGCACCACGTGTACCTTCTACTCTTCGAAAAAGACTGCAATCAAGATCGTTCCCACGAGGAACATGCGAGATCAAGAAAGAAAGCTAAAAGTAAACCAATGGGGTGAAAAGGAATTACTTGTAAAATAAAATAATTGAAAAAGATAAATTTACATGTTAGCTTTTACTGCTTTAGATAGTTTGGTTACCACTCTACTCAGCGTTCGCTGACTCTGTTTTCTCATAACTCTTTACAGGTCCAGGAGTTGAGCAACTCGAGTTACCGGCTACAGAGGGTGCTGGGCCTAGTTGAGCCCAACCATAGTTTTCCGTACTGTTGTTGTACTCTCTTTTTGCTATAGTGAGTTTTAGACTTTGTTTACTGTTCCAGTTATTGTTACTGTTGTTCAACTTTCCTATTGTGGTGGTGGTATGTACTGACTAGCAGCTTTTATTTCCTTTACTGCTTGTACGATTTTATTGTTAGTTACATTACATGGTGGATGTAGTTTATTTTCCTATTTTTTGGTTATTTCTTGTTGGACGATTGGGTCTTGGGATTAGTCGAGTCGAGTCAATCTCGAGTCCTGTAGGGATTCGGGAATCTGGTCGTAACACTGTCAGAATAATTAATGACCCTGATTCCGACTTGATTTACCCTGGAATTATTCCCAAGAGCTACCTAAAGGTTCCTAAGCCTTCTATAAATAAGAGAGGCCCCTTCCTTTGTTAGATACACTTAGAGACACCAAGAATTAGCATTTCCACATACTTTTGTGTCAAAATCATCTTGAGAAGAGTTCTTGCCCTCCAAATCCATAGTCTTCACTTAAGAGCATCATCCCAGCCGTGCACCCGCTCTCTCGCCTACAATTACGAGAGCGTTGTTGTACTGTCGCGTGGATCGCGCACCCGCATCACTTGTCGATGCACTTACATTAAAGGGAAGTTATCTTTACCTGTAGTAGCTAGTTTCATTTACATTCTTTGTGGCTCTATAGGATATTTTGTATTTGTCTTTGGTTGGGTATTTGCTTTGCAAATTCTTATCTCCCTCGTGAGATAAAATACTCCTCATAAAGAGGAGGGTTTTGAGGTACGCTACCCTCATTCAAAGTAGCATGGTTGTAAGATGTTGAGTCACCATCATTTTAAGTGACTCATTAGTGGATTTGATCGACTTGGTCGATCAGAAAATCCTAAGTCAAGACTTAGGTGGTGGCTTTTACTCGGGTTTGGGTTTTCACCTAAAAATTCTTATGTACTTGTGATTGTTGCCTTTTGTGAGATTGTCTATTAAATTTCCGCATATTTTTCGTATCATGCATATCTCACCCCCTCCTGTAAGGAAAATTACAGTAGAGAGGTACTTGAAAAGCTCCCCACTTCACGAAATGAAAGCTCCTCGACAGCAAGTAGCTCAAACTCTTTACCTTGATCACCTTCTAGCTTAAGAGCACACATGAAGAATGAAAGAGCCATCTTCCACATTTCATTTCAAGAAATAAAAAGGAGGGTGAGAAATCTTCTTGGCCACAAGAACAAGAAGAAAAACTTGACACCCACATGACCATAGACCAAAAATTGGTATCAATTTCATCCAAAGGACTCTCGTAGGTGGATGGTAAGAAATATGATAGGAGCACATTTTGCAACTATAAGCTCTTATAATGCAAGACAGGCAAACAATGCTGCAAGAATAAAAATTGCAACCAAGCCAAATGGGCATGAGGCAACAAGAGTATTAGATTTCCAAAGAGAAGCCAAAAGACAAATCATTGAGATGCTAGATTTTAGAGATGACACCATCCATCTTCCAAATAAAAAGGTAACAAAGACCTTAGTGGAACTACTCTCACTACAAGAAGACAATTCAACTTCTATAAAATCTCCTGTTGGGTTGCTAGGTATTGTGATTGCTTTAAAGCTATGGAGATTGATCCCACCCATATTTCTCCTGTGCTGGTACATTAATCTTTGGGCATCTTTTGAGATTAGATAGTGGGTCTGAACTCACAAAACCCTTCCCCTTGATCAGAAATTGGACTCAACCTCCCTCAAGCAACAAGTTGAATGTTTCCTCATCAATTAAAGTTCCCTCCTGATGCCTTGTTAGGATGACATGCTTTGCAATTTTCGAATAAGCTCATTGGATAATTTTGTTGAAGATCAGAGAAATGAGTTCAGACAAATTTTCACTCAACAAAGATGCTCATTCAGTCTAGATGTTCAACACAACAAATCAAAACAAGATTATGATTATTAGAATAGGAGAGACATGTTCACTCATAAATAATTGAGAGCCCATTCAAGTTGGAAAACCTCACATATTTTCATACCTCAGTACTTGATTGAAGATTCAAATAGATTCACCAACTGCATTGCTTCCGTGGAACCAACCCAAGATAATCTTGCACAAGGTGCTTCACCAAGAAAAACAAACAACAAATTTGTTAGACAACACAAAGAACACCTCAACCAAATGAACAAGCAAAATAGAATGAAGCCACACATGACGAGGGCTTTTGGGTAGCGTGGAGAAGAGGATGGCCGAAGATAACCCCTTTTATAGAGGTTGGAGGCATCGAAAATATGGATGCATTCAACAACCAAAGACAAATTAGTCGGTAAAAACAATAAGAGCGATTTCAAAACCAACTAAATTCGTGGATTCAAGAGAAAGCTGCAC
This sequence comes from Thalassia testudinum, assembly GCA_037157565.1. Taxonomy (NCBI): domain Eukaryota; kingdom Viridiplantae; phylum Streptophyta; class Magnoliopsida; order Alismatales; family Hydrocharitaceae; genus Thalassia; species Thalassia testudinum. The sequence goes on from JAZHRO010000024.1 coordinate 84,812,098, forward strand.
CAACAACCCCTTGTAACAGGGGATGTAACAAGAGAAGTGTTTCGGGAATGAAAAACCGATAGTAATGGCTACCTACTATGCCTTTATTGCAGATCTGAGACAAATCGACACACATGAAGAAGGGAGATCAATCAAACCTCGGAAAAGGGTGCCGGTGTCAACAAACAATAATCGTCATTCGAAACGAGAGAAGCGACACTGTGCCTTTGTTGTAGATTTGAAACGGTTGTCGACACACATAAAGGGGAAGCCTCGCAGGATGCGAAAGGGTGCCTGTGTCGACAACTGACAACTGACAATCATCGTTGGAAACGAGGGAACCAAGAGCTCTGCACTTTCTGGTTTCTGAAATCACCGTGGAGCGCAAGATTCCTGAGGAGGGTGACTACCCTCACGGAGGAGGGCGACTACCCTCACGGAGGAGGGCGACTACCCTCGCAGAGGAGGGGCATCTTTGGGAGAGAATCTCATGAGAGGGGTAGAAGGAGAGAGAGAAAACATGGGTTACAATGAGGGTTTTGCTAACCTTCGAAGAAACACAGGTTCCCTTAACACGGGATAAACATCTAAACTTAGGTTCGGCCACCCCCACCGTAAACAAGGGATAACCCTCAAAAAGAGGTGTTATCCCCCACCGTAAACCACCCCTAAGTCCTAGTTTGGTAAGGGGGATAACCCATTAAAATAAGGGTTAACCTTATTTGGTGAAAATGATATTTTAACTTAAGTTGAGAGGACTTAACTCGTGATAAGTTATTTTAGGATTCATGTAAAATAAGTTTTTTTTATCAATTATCCCATATATTTTCACAGATTAACCCAAAAATTTTTCAAATAATCATAAATTAATCCATCTTAATAACTTTCATGACTTTCAAATAAAAATAAAGGATAACCCAATTATAAAAAACTTACCTCGTTAAACCTATCCCTCCATCCAAATTAATCCAAGGAAAAAAAAAAGCTTCCACCGTCACTATCGGTGCTTGCCTACATCGCTCTTACCCGTCATATGTGTATATCTTCATTTATGTAAATGCGTGTTCCTCCTCCTCCTCCTCCTCGTGCTTCACCACACCTTCCACTTAACTAATGCCGCCGCCAGCAGCAGCAGCAGCCATGGGTGGTGTGACAATGGTGGCGGCAGCCGTGTTCTGGGTCATGTGCTCGCCGACAGCAGATGCCCGGACAGTGAGGAGCAACGGCTTGAGGTCAGGCGAGGAGGAGGCACGGCGGATGCTATTAGACAACGGATTGGGACTCACCCCTCCAATGGGGTACGTACGTATACGTTCTTTTGCTATCATTTTGTTCCTCCACGACCAGGTCAATCAATTTTGTTCCTAAACGTGCACGTCATTTAATTTGGTTTGTAACTTTTTCCTACATATGGTTGCCTACGTATTGGCCTAAGTTCGATCGAAACCATTCACAAGCTCATCAAACCCCGTCACAATATCCTGATAGTGGCTTGATACAAGTCTCGACCATAACCATTGGAAGTGGCATTGCATCACTTAAGAACCTTGGTAACCGTTGCAATCAAGCAGTGACTTCTTACGGATTTACATCGAAAAAGAAGGCGTGTGAAGATTCACCTACTTAAAAGAGGGACCACGAGGAAGATCTTAGATTTTCATTTTTCCTCATTTTAATTGTTCGAATGGATATGCTAGTGGAAAAGGAAACGAGGATGTGTCTTAAATCGATCTTGGAGTTAGGTGTTCTTACATACATCTCTCGTATTTGACCAATCGAATGAGGAAGGACCCCTCCAGTTCTTACCATTTCCTCTTTTTTCTTTTTCTTTCTTTCACGATCAACGTGAGATTCTGTGCAATCTTAGAGGAGCCATAGAGGGAACCCAAGTGTGAATGAGGATGCAAGAGGGAACACGGGATAAGTGGTTTGAATGGTGATGAGTGTTGTAGATCGATGGTCGATGAAGCTGGCAGTCACCTCCTCCTTGCTCTCTCTTCCCCTGGGAAGATGTAAAAACGGTGGTGTCGGTGGACCCCACTCTGCAAGTTTTCCGGGTCAGAAGGTTTTTGTCTTACGTCTACTTTTGTTAAACAGATGCACATGGGAAAGCAATGGAGTATATTGCCATTGTTCTCTTGCCTCGAGTTTACAAATTGAGTCTGCTTAAATGTTTGAATTTTAGGCTTTTATTAGGCTGCGTTTTGACGTAGGATAAATTTTATATCGAGATAAAATTGTAGAGATAGATGAAAAGACACGTTTCTTTGACTGTTGGAGTAAAATTACATTTGGACGCAGATTAACAGGAGTGCTAAGTCCGTTTGGAGTGTTTATTTCACTGTGCATGAACGGGTTGTAGGGGAAGATGGGAGGTTTTGTCGAAATCAACGGGTGCTATTCTTCACACTCCATCGGGTCTTTCCCATGCCATGATGCGACAACGCACCAACGGCTTAATTGCCTCGCCAAATGCGCGACCATTTAAATGTCCTGCACGTCATGGGTCTACATCCCCTTCCCCCTCTCCCCGAGTTCCGTCCTCCCAACGAAAAAGCAAGAGGTCTAGATCCGCAAGTAAGGCATCCGGAGCACCGTGAAAGGACGATGGTCAAGGAGATTTGTCGTCGAGGATGTGATCAAAGGGTACGGATGACCTACAGTAGTTGCCATGGGCTACATTCATATATCTGGATTTGTTGAGGATAATTTATTAGGTTGTAAGTTGAAATCAAAATCGAGCCACTGATTTTATGATAGGGTAACCAATATGAATTCCGTCTGTGGATGATGTTCAATGGACTTTATATGTTAAACCTTTAGGGTGTGTTTGTTTCGTAGTAATGGAATGGAGATGGAATGGAATCAAGTATAGAATGGAATGAAGCAAGTAATGGAAAGGAATGATTGATTCCATATCTTTGTTTGGATCATGGTAAGAATGGAATCATTAAACATGGATTTAATTCCTTTCAATTGTTGGGTAGGATCAGTTATCGAGATGAATAGAATCGAAACATTTTTACATATTTGACCCAATACATTTTTAAAAATATGGTAACTATCAATTTTAACATAAAATTTAAGTTACTTACATCTTAATCCATTAATAAGACGCCCGCGCTTTGTCGCGGCGACCGCGGGCGAGCGCGCGGAGCGAAAATCATCTGCGGGCGAAGGGCGCGGCAAAATTGAGCCGCGCGATCAGAAGCGAGCGGCTAGGATCGCGCCACGCGGCGCGACGACAGCGCCCCACCTCCCACGCGCGCGCGCACGCCGGGCGGAAACGCGCGCGCGCACGCGCGCCCGAAGCGCGATCCTAGCGCAGGCGCGAGAGGATCTCAGCCGTCCGATCATCAATCGGACGGCTCTCGTTCGACGCCCACGGATCGCGCCTGAAGAGAGAGAGGGGCGGGCGGCTGACCGGCGGCAGAAGACCTTCACCGACGTATATGGAAGCGGTTTTAGCGACGTTCTGGATGTCGCTAAAGCACAGTCTTCTTTTAGGAAGCCCTTAACTCTATTTAAACCCCCTTCTACCACCATTCAAGGCATGCTCTCCCACTTGCAACTACTCCACTCCTCTCCTAGCTAGTCTTAGGCACTCTTGTAATCGCCGGAGACGACGAGCCGCCGACGGAGCCTCCTCCACCGCCGTGGCTGCCTCGTCGCTCTCCACTCTCTCTCTCTACCTCTCTCTCTCTCTTTTAAGCTTTCATTTACTTATGTTGAAGCATGTATTTAATGTTGTAAACCATGAACTATGAATGCATGTTTAATGAAATTGTTTTTCATTTAGTTTCCTTTTTAATTTCTGTTTAAAGTGCATGATCAAAATCAAGAGCTTTCTAACCCTAAACTCTCTCTATCTCTCGCTCTTCAAAACCGTTTCTTTCGCAAGCAAAACTCCGCCTTTTTCGTGACAACAAGTGGTAAACAAAATCCGATTTCCACGCCTCCCTGAGATCGACACTCGGACTCACCTCCGTCTACTTCTTTTAAAACCGACGTATCAAGTGCAACTATAACGACACCTCTTAACACACACGCACGAAGGCACGTCAGTTTTCAGGAGGATCGTCATCGTATTGGCCCTGGTGCCCTTCCTCGCGCCTCTCTACCTTCTCGAGAATATCGACTCCCTCGTTGTCTCTTACGCTGCATGCATTGCACTCGCCGTCGTCTTCATTTTGTTGGCCTATGCCATTGCTTGAATCAAGATTGCTGGTGGCAGTGCAAAGGTTCCTAGAACATGCCTCAAAAGATGAACAGGGTGAGTAGGATCCCCATCGTCCTGTGTGTTGCCATCTACTCGTCGACGGCCATATTCGGTTACCTCTTGTTTGGGGACGAGATGGAGTCGGATGTGCTGACCAACTTTGACAAGGATCTAGGCATCCGCTACAGCTCCATCTTGAATTACATCGTGAGAGTTGGTTACGTGTTGCACCTGATTTTGGTTTTCCCCGTCATCCACTTCTCCATGAGGCAGATCGTCGGTGCACTGGCCTTTGAGCGTTCCGTTTCCATTGGAAGGAAGAGGATGGTGTCTTTGAGGACTCTCCTTTTGGCCCTCATCTATCTTGGTACTACCACCATACCCAATATATGGGTTGCCTTCAAGTTCACTGGAGCAACCACTGGCCTTTCCTTGGATTTCATCTTCCCTTCTCTCATCGCTTTGAGGTTCAATGACTGTGGAGCTCAGCAACAGTAGCAGCAGAATCTTTGGTGGCTCAGAGGGGAGGTGTCGCGCTCAAGGGGGTCGCGAGAGAGAGGGGCCAGTCGAGCTGTCGGAGAAGGATCGTGAGCGGGAGAGGGAGCGGCACTCGGAGATGGATTGCGAGAGGGAGAGAGCGGGGCACTGGGAGAAGGATCGCAAGAGAGGGGAGCGTTGGGAGAAGGATCGCCATTGCGAGATAGAGGGGCCAGTCAAGCTGTCGGATAAGGATCGTGAGCAGGAGAGGGAGCGGCGCTCGGAGATGGATCGCGAGAGGGAGAGAGCGGGGCACTGGGAGAAGGATCGCAAGAGAGGGGAGCATTGGGAGAAGGATCACCATTGCGAGATAGAGGGGCTGGTCGAGCTGTCAGAGAAGGATCATGAGTGGGAGAGGGAGGGGTGCTGGGAGATGGATCGCGAGAGGGAGAGAGTGGAGCACTGGGAGAAGGATCGTAAGAGAGGGGAGCGTTGGGAGAAGGATCTCCGTCGCGAGAGAGAGGGGTCGGTCGAGCTGTCGGAGAAGTATCGTGAGTGGGAGAGGGAGGGGCGTTGGGAGATGGATCGTGATAGGGAGAGAACGGGGCACTGGGAGAAGGATCACGAACGAGGGGAGCGTTGGGAGAAGGATCACCATCGCGGGAGAGAGGGGGACGCTGCGAGATGTGATGCGAGAGAAAGGGGTGCACTGGGTTGTTTCCATGGGAGAAGGAAGAGCAATTACGGTGGAATTGAAAGGGAAATCTGAAAGGGGGCTTGGATTGGAAATTTTATCGCTTATGGTAATTTAAAATCCCATGCAAATGATATTCCCATCCTATACTTGACAGCCAAACTCGGAAAGGAATTGATGGGGGCTTTTCCATTCCATTTTGCCCCCCATTCCTGCAAAACAAACATGCCCTTAGGTTTCCACGTAGTCAAATCTGGGAATCCAATGGCTTCCTTTGATTGAAGGTCTAGTCTATGGTGGGAATGACCAGTTTTGGTGATGGGTGGTTGAGATGTATCCTGGAGAGGACAACCATCGCTAGTATGATATATTGTTTACGCTAGATAGGAGATATTAAGTAGGGGGACATGTTTCCCACGTGTAGGAACTCTAAGACACTGTTGGTTTAGGGGAATTGGTTTTGGAGAATTGGAAGTTAAGGGTACGGGATTATGCCTCAATCATGAGATTGAGAGGGTTAATTGTTTGTTTAGTGGAACATGGAAATGGAGGGATTGAGGGGGGTATCCTCCATTTAGTAAAGCTGGAGTGTTCATTTGAAGGGATTGGACATTAAAGTAAAATGAAGGAATATGGAACTCACGGAGGATTGTGATCGTTTTGCAAGGAGCCGGCGATGCATTACCACATTCAGGCATGGAAAAAATTAAATGTACCGATGGGTAGGAGACACGATAGAAATGGTCTTTTCAAAAACATAACAGTCACTCGCATACGCTATCGGTGAAGTCGCTGCATTTGATCAACCCGCATACACTGTCAATCGGTGAACTTCGTTGTGTTCGAGCAACCGTCTGTTCTTCAAGCTTGAAAGCTTCTTTGATAAGAGCAATGAAGGGGAATAGGAGCAAAATGAGGTACGCTTCGTTATATATTATAGAACACGTCGATTAGTATTGGTGTTTAGGAGCGAGAAGATTAGTATGGATGTATATTATTTGAGAATCGTAAAACCCAAAGCACGAAGCTCTTTAATCTAGCATAGACTATGGTCTTTTGTGAAAAGCATCAGTGTATGCGACTAATGAGTGGTAAAAAATGCCCTCAGACTCAACTCCGTGAAAAGTCCAACAAAAAGGATCGACCCGCCTACATTCAGAAGATTCAGATACAAGCGAGTCCGAGGATTCGACCCGCTTATGTTCGGAAAGACTCGGATATAGGTAGGTCTGGGGATCCGACTCACTTACGCTTGGAAAGACTTGGATATGGGTGGATCTAAAGGACCCGACCCGCTTAAGGATCTAGCACCAACAAAGAGACGACGAAAAAAGTCTTAACACAACCATGCCTTCAATAAATGATGGCATAGCCGCCGTAATTAATAACTAGATGATCGGACCTCCTAATTGATCGGAGGGTTCGACTCAACAACGCAAGCAATCACATGGGAAACAAAGAAGTTGGTAACCCAGTTCCACCACAAGGGATGTACGTTTGGGTGGGGAGGATGATGCTCCTAGATATGCACTGATAAGAAACAATATTACAATCTCTCTCTCTCTCTCTCTCGAATTGCCTGACCCCCGGCCTTGAGGGCCTCTCCTCGTTATTTATAGGGCTGGGGTCGGTCCTTTTGCAAGATCTTCTGACTGGATACGCTTGTTGCAAGGGTATGTATGTTGTCAGGTTATTAATTGCAGCGACCATGCCATCATTTATTGGAGGCATGGCTGTGTTGGACTTTTTCCGTCGTCTCTTTGTTGGTGCTCGATTCTTAAGCAGTTAGGTCTTCTGGATCCGTCTATATCCGAGTCTTTCCAGGCGTAGGCGTGTCAGATCCCTAGACCTGCTTGTATCAGAGTCTTTCCGGATGTAGGCAGGTCGGATCCTTTTCGTTGGGAGTTTTGAGTCTGAGGGCATTTTTTGCCCCTCATCATATGTCCCTTACTCTCTAGCTAGTGGATGCTTGCTGAGAGAGCAATTGTAGTGGTTAAAAACTCCGCAATAAGTAATGCTCCCAAATGTTGCCCTGGCTGATTGTTTAAGTGGGGGAGCATTTGTTATGGAGCAAAATTTATCCCGGATGTTCGCCTGTTATGTTGCCTGACCTTGAGAGATGACTTCAGGTGCATTCATGTAGTGTATTGCCGTCATTAGGAGGAGGTTGGGGGCGTATTTGCCTATATTTTTATCGACCTTAAGAGGCAGGTGAAGGTGCGTGTGCTTGTATTATCGACCTTAAGAGGTGGCTTGCTGGCCTTAACAGGAAGCAATGCCAAAGGAACGTGAGGTGCGTCCGCCTAAGTTCCTGCCGGCTTTAAGAAGCAGCCCGTTGAGGGAGCAAAGGCATATTGGCACCTGGTCCTTGCTGGCCTTAACAGGCAACAATGCTAAAGGAACATGAGGCGCATCTGCTTAAGTTCCTGTCAGCCTCAAAAGGCGGCCTATTGAGGGGGCAAAGGCATATTGGCACCTGGTCGTTATTGGCCTTAAGAGACAACTACCCGGGAAATGGTGTGGCGTAAGCGCCACCTCCCACTAGTGATGGCTAGTCACCGCAGGAATTGATTTTTTGTCTTGGGTGTGACAAGACCGGCATTAATTGCTGTTAGATGAGGTGAAGACCTCAAGTATCGTGCATGTCATTGATGGGACTGACCTCTCTGTGGCAGTGGATATGCGTGCAAGAGGTATTTAATGCCCGTAATGATGGTCGAGGTATTTTTTGCTCTTGAGGGTATATTTGGAATCCGTGCCAGATACGACAGAATTTGACTTTTTCGAAACATACGTCCCATAAGGGGGGAACCACCCTCCGTAGGATATATATATATATATGTGGTGGGTCATAGTTAATACCTCATCTACCTTGGAGAGCATTGTGCTTGGTATTCATTTTCAGCGGGATGCTGTGAGAGAGTGTCCTTCGTCGGAGCATCTTCGTCTCAAGGTTTCTTAGAGGAAACATCATCATGTCAAGACTTCTAAGCAAGGGTAAGTCCATTGCTTCCTCTTCTAGGGTCTCTACTGAAATGAGGGATTTTTATAATTTTTTGTTAGACTTTTGTAGTTGGTTCGCAATTTTGTCTTTTTTAGAGTACGGACTTGGTGGAGTACCGTTTCACACTTGTGGGTCCCAGACCCCTCTATGTTCGGATGGGGTGAGTGACATGTTTATAGTTTGTAAATACGCCATAGAGCACAGTCTACGAGTACCTTTGAACTCCTTTTTGCCCTTCTTCCTTTCCTTTTACAACCCCGCCCCTTCACAGCTTAGCCTTAATTGCTGGTTGGTTTTGAATATTTTTACTGTCATTTGCCTTCACTTGAGGATTGTCCCCTTCCTTATTTTATTCCGCCTGCTTTTTAGGTTTATGCCCCTGAAGGTAAAGAAGGGTAGGCCTCCATCAAGCACTTACACCATGTACAGCTGGTAGACCGAATATTGGATAGTGGATCTCCCCGATAGTTTGAAGGGGCAGGACACCATTTCTTTTCTTTTTTTTTCAATATCGAAGACCTTAGAGTCCCCTATACTTGGCAAGGCCTGCTTGAGAGGAACCAATCGCCCTAACCCGAGGAGCTTAGCTCATTTACGTGAGCATACGCAGACAAAATAATTAAGTTTGGTCCAATTGCCCGGTTGGAACTCAGGCGGAAGGACGTTCGGGAGGCTTTGTCATGGGTGGCGGACTCGTTGCCCACGCCATGTAAATAGGGAGGAGGCAATATCTTTCGTATCACGTATTGCACCTGTCAGTTACTTGTTAATTCGGTGTTTTGGTTCTTTTGGCTGCAGCTTTCGAGCGGTTCTCTCGGTTGGTCGCTCCCAAGCATCCAAGCAGTGGCTCGCTTGCTGTGGTTGCGGCATGGCGAGGAAAGGCCAGTGGAGTAGGGGGAGGGGTGGCTCTTGGAGCGGGGCCAGGGGAGTCAGCCCGCTTATCAAAAGGGGCAGAAGCGGAAGGAGGAGGCCCTTGAAGAGGCCGTGGAAGAGTCGGAGGTCCCCTTGAGGCGTGCCAAAAAGGGTCGTCATGTGGAGCTTCCGTCGGAGGACTCAACGACGTCCTCTTTGCGGAATCCTGACAAGGTTGAGGGGGAGGGTGTGTCTTGTGTCCTCTGCCCCTTTGGAGCCATCTTGCCGCCTGAGGCAATTACCTTGAGTGACTCCCCTCTGGAGATGCCCTTGAAGGTGACTTGTGCAGGGGATACTGTAGACTTCCTGGCTTCGTCGACTGCTCCTGGAGCATTCACCCTGTTGGCGCAAGAGGTAGGTACCATTGGTAACATCTTCGACCAGCCATACTGTAGGCGGAGCTCTACAGGTGTAACGGTCTTGGTGGATCCCCTTGGCTGAGGGGGCTCAGGAATGATCGGCCATATAGTCGGGTCCGTTGCTGGATCCGTGTTGGAGGGCACTCCTAATGGCCCCACACCCAGTCAGGTTGTGCCAGTTTGGCTGGGGGCATCAAGTAGTGCCCCTGGTTTAGAACGACAGGTGCTAAGGCAGCTAAATGATGCACTGTCTTGGGCTACTTCTGAGCCTAGGGGCATGAACTTCAAAGACGTTTTCTTTTACTGTATGTGCGCAGTAAGCTCCTGGGGCTTGTCTTTTATCAATTTTTTCTCTGGCCAAAGCTTTTTATATTTTGACATGCTAACTGAGATGCTTGGGACCTCCTTCATTTCGCACGACACTCCTCTCGACCTCCCCAACCCGGCTGGCAATGTTGACATGGTGGACGTGGCCGCCTAGTGGGTCGTGATGGCCAAGGCTGTGCAGAGGCAGTTGCTCCGCCAAGTGGCGAAGGTTGTTGTCGCTTGGGAGAAGCCAGAGAAGGTGGCAGAGGAGGCTGAGCGGAAGCTCCATTGCAAGCAGTAGGCGGCAAGCGAAGTGGACCGATTGGAGGGTGAGCTGAAGAAGGCCTGCCCTGCTCTAAAGGGCCCTCCATGTTGGTGAAGGGCTAGAGGAAAGCCTCATTAGAGCGCACAGGGTTAACATGGTGGCTCTGGGGGCTTGTCCGAGCACCTCTTGACTGCCTGCGCTAACATCCTTTCTTGAAGGAGGAGGTGCAAGTACTCAGGGCTGAACACTCCTCGTCCATGGAAGGGTATGAGAGGGATTTTGAGGAAGAGCGTGTCTGCTTGAATGCCTCGATTGATAGACTTGCTTTTATGCGAGCAAGTCTGGAGAAGGCAGAGGCAACTGCAGGGGACTTGAGGGTCGACCTCAGTAAGGCCCAGCAGCTCGTGGAGGAGAGGGGCCAGCAGGTGGCGGAGTTGGAGGAAGCTGCACAGCTGGAGCTGGATGTAGAGACAGTGATGGCGTTTTACTCAGATCCTTCTATGGAGGCGAGTTGGGAGGAATTGTCAAAGGAGGTTGGGAAGCATATGCTGGCTGCTGTGTAGTCCCTTCTCGTGGGGAAGCATACTCCTGTTGAGGAGTTATGTAACGGGTCTATCGACCAGTTTTTGTCGTAGTTAAACCGTTAGAAAACTGTCGGTCTTATTATCGACAAAAAACCCGTCGGACCGCCCATGGACCAGCTAGCTGGCTCTCGAGGAGGAGGTAAACCAGTCGGGGTTGTTGGGGGCCGTCGAATCGCCTTCAGGGGTGATCAGTCCGCTCCACCTCTCGCCCGCGCTCGAGGGAGACATTTTTGGGCCATCAGAGAGGAGTTCTTGAGCTTTTAGTTGGTGTTGCCTTCTTGTTTTCTTTTTGAAATGTAATAGGCAACACTCTTTTTGAATAAAAATAAAAAAGGAAAATTTCTATCTTTATTGCCTATCTGTATTTATACATGGTACAAACGTAAGTTGCTCGCATACCAAGTGTGGGGGATGCCTTTGCTACTTAGGGTTTGTAATTTGTAGAAGTCTTCAGGTTGTATTTATGAATCTTATAAGGCCCTTCCTAGTGCGGGTCTAGCTTTCCGCCTAACTGACTTGGCATGGAGACTTTGCACTTGCGCAGGACTAAGTCTCCTTGAGAGAATGTTCGCTTACGAACCTGCCTATTGTAGGAGGTGGCGGTGGCTTCTTTATGTTTGAGCACTGCCTCTGATGCCTTATCTCTTAGCTTATCCAGGAGGTCTAAGGATATGCAAACTTGATCATCATTGGTGGTAGGGTCTGTTTCAATAGGCAGTCGGACTTCCATGTCGTATACCAGGCTGAATGGTATATGACCCGTGGAAGTCTTATGGAAAGTCTTGTAGCCCCAAAGAACATCCAACAGCTTGTCCGCCCATCTCTCTTTGGCTGAATCCAACCGGCGTTTTAGTACTAAGATGATGGTGCGGTTAATCACCTTCGCTTGTCTGTTTGCCTAGGGATGTCCCACAACGTGAAGCATAGGCAGATATCACAGCTGGTGCAACATTCTTCGAATTTTTTGCAGGCGAACTGGGTTCCATTGTCTGTGACAATGTAATGGGGTATCCCATATTAAGTTATGATGCTTTTACAGACGAATGATATAACTCTACCAGTTGTTGAGCTGGCCATGGCCTCAGCTTCGACCCATTTGGAGAAGTAATCGATAGCCACCAGTATGAACCGCTTTTGAGCTGAGGTTGGTGGGAAAAGGCCAATGAAGTCCATGCCCCATTTTGCAAAAGGGATGGGTGACATCACATGCACTAACTTTCCAGGCGGTAAATGATGCAGGGTAGCGAACCTCTGGCAGTTGTCACACTTGCGCATAAAGTCCTTGTAGTGTTGCTCAATCTGAGGTCATAAGTAGCCTACCTGGAATAATCGGGTCAGGAGTGCCTTGTATCCTTAGTGATTTTCGCACACGCCTCCGTGGGCTTCTCAAAGGGCCTGTGCTGCTTCCTCTTATGTTAGGCAGCACAGCAGGGGGTGGAATACCGTCGCTTGCACATAGCTGCCCCTCTATCAAGGTGTACCTTGAGGGTTTCAGGCGAAAGGCCCTAGGTCGAGGTTCCCTCATGGTAGCCGCCAGAGTTCAGATAGGTGATGATAGGCGTCATTCAAGAGATGGACTGCTCTATTGTGAAAGTCTTGGGAGCAAAGACACTTGGCTCTTTCAGGGTTTGGAGATAGATATTTTCCTCTTGTCCCCGAGCGATGACAGCAGCGAGTCTGGCCAACACGTCTGCCAAGGGGTTGTTTGCTCAGGGCGCCCACTTGATCGAGACGGTCTTGAAGTCCGCCAACTCCTCTCTGACCTTGTCAGCATACAAGATCATGCTTGGATCTCAAGCTTAGTATTCGCCATTTATTTAGTTGGCGACCAGTTGGGAGTCCATGTAAACCTCTAGCGAGGTGACTCCTGTGGATTTGGCTACCTGGATGCCTGCCATCATGACCTCATACTCCGCTTGATTATTGGATGCAGGGAAGTCCAATTTGATGTACTTATGCTATCTCGGCCCCATACTCAGCTGTTATAGATGAGCCGTCATCATACAACTACCAGGGGAGTGTGAGGGAGGCATTGGGATTCGTGAATTTCGTTACAAAATCTGTTAAGACCTGTCTTTTGATGGCTCTCCTTGGCTGGTACTTGACGTCAAATCCTGCCAATTCCATAGCCCATTTAATATGTCGTGTAGACCCTGTGGGCTTATGTAGCATTCACCGCAGGGGATAGTATGACAGGACCATTATAGTGTGGGCTTGGAAGTATGGGCGTAGCTTCCTGGCTGCAAATATGAGAGCTAGCCTTAGTTTCTCAACGATCGGATACTTAGCTTCTGCGCCTTGATAGGTGTTGCTGACAAAGTATACGGGTTGCTGTGTTCCCCACGGTCGCCAACTAGAACAATGCTGCCGACAGACATGGATGTCGCCAGGTATAGTGAAAGAATCTACCTGGGTTAGGGAGACGTTAAAATAGGGGACTTCGGAGTGCGGCTTTGGCCTCCTTTAAGGCCTTCTGGCAGTGAGGGGTCCAGTGGGCAACACTATAGCCTTTGCCCTTCTTTATGCACTTGAAGAAGGGGGGCATTTGTTGGAAGATCGAGATAAGAACCATCCTAATGAGGTGATCTTGCTAACTAACGACCGCATCCCTTTTAAGGTGCCTCGCAGTTGCAGGTCTATGATTGCTTGGATCTTATCCGGGTTAGCTTTGACTCCCCAGTTGGAGAACAAGAACTCTAAAAATTTACCGGCTGAGACCCCAAAGGTACACTTGTCGAGGTTCAGGCAAAGGTGGGTGTTCCATAGAATCCGGAATACCTCTGCCAAATATTCTAGGTGTTGAAGGAAATTGGATCCCTTTACAAGCATATCATCTATGTACACTTCAAATGATTTTCCTATTATTTTTTAGAACATCATATTTACAAGGCACTGGTAAGTTGCTCCAACGTTTTTCAAGCTAAAGGGCATGATTCTCTACTGAAACAGGTCTCTATCGGTAATGAAGGAGGTGTGAGGCCTATCTGCTAGAGCGAAGCTATCTGGTGGTACCCGCTGTAGGCATCCAGGAAGGACATGTGGGATTGTCCACTATAGGAGTCCAATAGGGCGTCCACCCTAGGTAGGGGAAACTTGTCCTTTGGGTAGGCTTCATTGAGGTTGGTGAAGTCACGCACATGCGCCATTGGCCGTTGGCCTTCTTCACCATTACCACGTTCGAGAGCCATGCCGGGTACATGGATCCTTCGATAAATCTACCTTCCAGGAGCTTTTGGACTTCGGCTTTAGTCGCCTGCCATTGCTTGACCAATTTGTGCTGGTGCACTTGCTTGATTACGTGGGTGCTTGCTTGAATGTAAAGATGGTGCTGAATCAGGGACAGGCCTACTCCGGGCAGGTCATTAGCGGATCAGGCGAAAATGTCTGTGTTGTCCCGAAGTAGAAGTAGCAACTCTTGTACCTCGGAGGGTGCAAGGTCCGCTCCAAACCATACGAATTTGGTAGTGTTGTCGGGAAACATTTGTATGGCCATGGTTGAAGAGCCTAGCTGTAGTCTCGAAGTTGTTGGCGAATCAGTCGGAATTATCTTCTACTAGATTGCCTAGACTTTGTTTCTTTTCTTTCCCCATTTCTGTAGCCTGGGGGCCTTTGGCTCCATGGACAGCTCTAGCTCAATCATGAGGAGCTCGCACCCGGCCGTCTGATCCCCATGTACTATTCCTACTCCGTGTGAAGACCGGAAAAGCACAAATTGAAAATATGACAAGGGGATCAATCGGAAGGCGTGAGTAGTTGGACGGTCGAGGATGTCGTCAAATGTCGCCGTTAATCCGGCCACTATAAACGTGGCCGTCTAGTTGAGGTACCTGTCCCCGTCACAGATAGATAGGGGGAGGCTGATCTCTCCTTTTGGCATCACCTTGTGGTTGCTGAATCCTACAACCGGGTGAGTTGACAGGGAGAGGTGCTCTTCTGTGAAACCCAATTGACGTAATATTTTGGAGAAGAGGATGTCTACTGCACTACCCTCGTCAACTAGGAGCAAGGGTTGCTGTTGTCCCGCTAGCAGGAGCATCACCAGGAGCAGGTCAATGTGCTCTATCGGATTTGGCAGTGAGGCAAACAGTCGGGAGGCCACCTGCTTAACGGGGACTCTCTCACCCCACTGGAGGGTAGGGAATGCACCATAGGCCACCTATCCGGAGGGGGTGAGTTGATTCGGGGTGGCATTGATCCCAAAAATCACTTCAACCTCCTCGCCCACGGAGGGCGGATGGTGAGTGTTTTGGGGAAATCCGGGCATAGCTGCCAGGACCTGGCGATGCTACTCAGTTGGGGAGAGCAGGGGGATACTGTCTGTTTGAGGCGGAGGGCCACGATGTCGTTGGGCTCTTGGTCCTCGATGAGGACCATGTTGACCTTGTGGAACTGTTTAAACTTCTCGTGTTAGTCCTCTAGGCCCTCCATGGGCCATTTGCCCTTATTCTGGCCCACATTCCACTTGACGAAGTGGGCCAGATTTCAATACCGGATCTGGGACTCGATCTGGTCCCGCAGGTCCTGACACTTGAGTGGCATGTCCCCGAGCCTTGTGGTACTTGCAATAGGACTAGAGTCGGCCTTCTTCATCGACTTGGACAAGGGTAGTAGGTGTTTATCTGTAGACCATATTTTCTCCAGCACGTTTGCCTGGTTCACCGCGAGGGGAGTGTACTCTTCAAAGTAATCTCACCTAGGTTGGCGGGCTCCACTATTTCGACCCTTAGTTGGTCGATCATTCCTCCACTATGGGAAGCTAGCTTTGCACTTGTTGAAGTGGCTGCCTCCGTGGATGGAGATGGGGGTGGATTCTACCAGGGCCCACCTCTCCACGACCAGGCTGACATCGTCTCCATATCCCTTTGCCAGCCAGCTACGGAAGTAGAAAGAGTCTTCCTGCTCTGTGAATCTTGTAGCTCTGTCTCAGAGCTCCGCAATATCTCTAAGTGGGAAATTGGATACAAGCGGGTCCAGGGATCCGACCTGCCTACATCTGGAAACACTCGGATACAGGCGGGTTTAGGGATTTGACCTGCCTACACCCAAAAAGGCCAAATCTGGGCGGATCTAGAGGACTTGACCCACTTAAAGATACGGTGCCAACAAAGAGATGAAGGAAAAAGTCCAACACGGCCATGCCTCCAATAAATGATGGCATGGCTGCCGCAATTAATAACCTAACAACATACATATCTTGACAATAGGTGTATCCAACCAGAAGATCTCGCAAAAGGACCGATCTCAGCCCTATAAATAGCTAGGAGAGGCCCTCGAGGCCAGGGGATGAGGCAATTCGAGAGAGAGAGATATTGTAATCTTGTTTCTTATTAGTATATATCTGGGAGCATCATCCTCCCCCCAGACATATACCTCTTGCGGTGGAATTGGATTACCAACTTCTTTGTGTCCCATGTGATTGCTTGAGTTGTTGAGTCGTACCCTCCGATCAATTAGGGGATCCGATCGGCAACCAACACAATGTTGCATTGTATGACCAAGTTAAGGGAAGAGGAAAGCACTAGTGGGGAGGAGGAATGTATGTTGTGCATCTGCGTAATCCACCGGTGGATTGTGGAATCTTTGGGCTGGAGAATGCAGTTATGGAGAGAAAAGCACCAGTGGATTCGAATAATCCACTGGTGAGTTATCATGATCCATTGGTGGGTTGTAGAATGATTGGGTTGTTGAATGAATTTGTGGAGGGATGCACAAGTGGATTTGAAGAATCCACGGATGCATTCATGGAATAGACTGGTGGATTGTACAATGATTGGGTTAAATGAATTTATATAGGATCAATGCACGAGTGCATTTGGAGAATCCATAGGTGTAGCGACAAAATCCACTGGTGTGTTGTAAGTTATGGGTAAAGGATAATATCGATGCTATAGAAAAATCCATCGTTGCATTCTAGGAATGCACCATTGTATTGAAATATTCCACCAATGTATTATCAAAGTGCATTGGTAGAGGGTTGTTGAATTAACCTGTGGAGATGTAAAGTCCAATGGTGTGAAGTACCAACCAATTGGTGGATTGGCAAGGTGAAGGGTGTGAAATATGAATCCATCGATGGATAACAAAAATGCACCGATGGATTCACCATGTAATGGGAGGTTGACCACAAATGCACGCTGCTAGTGATTAAGAAAGCACTTAAGTATGTTAAGGACGATGTGGTGGAGTTATTTGAGAGGATTCCATTTGGTGAAATTGTGAAAAATGAGAACTATTTCCCTTGGTATAATGATATGGAATTGTTTGGGGATTTGGTAGAGAGGTACAATGCAGAGACAAATGAGTTTCATATCGGAGAACTTAGGCTGAAACTGTTGATCAAATAGAGAAGATAGGGTTGAAAAAACGAAGGAAGGAGACTTGCCTTGATCGATGGAAAAAATTTGAATGAGAGGTTGAAGGTATAAACAGAAAACTTCTCGACCGTTAAGCCTAAGGTGAGGATTGTAGTGGAGAAATTACATCAATTCAATCCAGATGTGAAAAGAAGGGGAAAGGAAAGGCGAAAGCAAAAGGAAAGGAAACATTTGAGGAGAGATGGGAGAAAGTAGAGAAAGAGACGAAGTTGTTACTTGTCACACTTGGGTCATTCCTCTTTTCCTATGGAGATCAAGCTATCATAACTTCACTCTTGATATGGTCAAAGATTTGCAATCATTAGATTCTTACAATTGGGTTGAAGTGCTAGATTACTTCCTTCATGAAAGGCTACAAGAGAATAAGGTGTAGAAGCAAGCACGACTTAAAGGTTGTGCCATTGTACTACCAATACAGGCAATTGAGACATTCAAAGTTGCTGAGCGAATGAATGTAGAGGCTGACATGGTTATACAAAAATATAACCAAGAGAAGACATTCACCGAGTGAGTCAAGAATGTTAATTTTATTTTGAAAAATGCAACAAAGAACTTGAGGGAATTACCATTTGGTAAAGTGTATGTGGAGAGTGATAGGAAGCGAAAAGCTGATGGAAGGGGGAAGAAGGGAGGAAGAGAAGCAGGCAATGAAGGCAACAGGGAGAGGAGAGAGGGACAATATGGGAGATCGAGCACATAGCTAAACAGTAGCTGTTAGAGGGGAAATTCTGACGAAGGCTGAAAGGACGAAGAAAATAAAGGTATAAGAATGGTACTTGAGGTATATGAAAAAACAATTAAAGAAGTTGAGGGTTAAGAATACCCAATTAAGAGGGAAACGAGGAGAAAGAGGATCTGGAAGGAGAGAAAAATAATGGAAGAGTTCTTTTGTGCCTTCATAGAAGACACGAAAGAAGAGAAACGAGAGGGGGAGAAGTAGGAGGTAGAGAAGTAGGAGGAGGCGGAGCAGCAGCAGGAGGTGGAGTAGTAGGAAGGGAAATAGGAGGAGAAGCACGAGAAGGAGGGGAAATAGGAGAAGGATAAGTACGACGAGAAGTAGGAAGAGGGGAGTTAGGAGGAGGAGGAGGAGGTGGTGGTGGTGGAGGAGGGGACTCAGGAGGAGAAGCAGGGTGAGAAGCATGAGAAGGAGAAGGAGAAGAACGAGTAGGAGCATGATGTAGAGGACCTCGTGCAGCTGGAGGAGGCATCCTTGCAGCCAATTCAGACAAAGATGGTTGAGGTACTTTTCAAATGGTCCATTTATAGTTTCCACCGGTGCATATTTTGCGTGAAGTTAACTTACTTTTAATAACAAGTGGTTTTACATTATAGTCAATGGATTAATTGTCAATATGCATCGGTGATTTCTGATTGTTAGCCAGTTGGTTGTCCAAATCCACCGGTGTGGCATAGAATTTCACTGGTGTGTTGCCATTATCAACCGGTGGAATATATAAAACCACCGGTGTGATATAGAAATCCACCGGTGTGCCACACAAATCTCGGTGTCTTACCATTATCCACTCGTGGAATATATAAAACCACCGGTGTGAAAGAGAAATCTACAGGTGTGCCACACAAATCACCGGTGTTCCTATTATTCACTGGTGAAATATATAAATCTACCAATATGATATAGATATCAATCGGTGTGCTAAACAATTTCACCATTGTGTGCCTATTATCCACTGTAGAATTTATAAAAGCATTGGTGTGATATAGAATTCCATTGGTTTATTCCTTGATTTTGTCGGAGATCACTAGTTGGTTGGTAAATTCCATCGGTGGATTCTTCAAATTTTGTAGTTTACAGTGGGCCATTCATCGATTGATTGTCATATTGAATCGATTGACGTTGGATTGTTCATGGATGTCACCTTTCTTGTAGGACGAGGGGGCGATAATGGATAACCTGAAACGCAAAGGGACATCATCTGAGGACGTCGTACAAAATTTGTTGCATATAGGCCTACGATGCCTTCAAAGAGGCCAACCCAATTTAGGAAGTTGATAACATACAAGGAAATTGCTAACTTAGATAAGGACATCCTAAAAGGCCTCTTGGAATTGGATACACTTCTCATCAATTGATTGGCCACGCAGAGGAAGGACCTAGATGAAGTGCTCTTGAGAATGGGTCATAGATTTGTGGAGAGGTCAATGCATAACTTATTTATAAATAGTAGGTTCACAAATGACGAGGTAACTTGGATGAAATCTATTTAAGTTGTAGATGTACATTACAGATATATGTAATTGTGTTGCTCCAAAGGGTTCATTGAAGCTATCAAAGATAATCTTCAACAAGAGAAGGGAAACAAATACCCTTGCTTTTCACACTAACTTATCTACTTATGTTAAGTGTGTAAACATGGATCAAATAAACACCTACATAGAGAATGCAGGTGATGAGTGGTATACTTGTAAATGATAGCAGTACCGGTCAACACAAGCGAAATCTCTCATTGGACACTTGTCGTCATCGATATTGGCATAAATTGATGATCCAATACGACAGCGACGTTCGTTGCTATACTCAAAGGACTCAAGGACAGTAAAATGCATGTAAGTTTTCTTTAATTTCATGAAGTAGATCCATTGTAATGTAAGGGCATAATTCACATACGATCATATTCCTTTTAATTTCATTTTGATATGATGGCGCATTTGTTGACAATGAGAGGAATAAGTGCTAATGGATGGCAGGAGAAGCACTACATTGAGGCATTGCAACAAAGAAGTGCAAGCAACGATTGTGGCATTTTTGTGATACGGTGGATTGAATGCTTGTTATGCGGTCTTAATCCTATGGTGGTGACTCGTGAACATGATGTACACAAATATAGAGCAATTTATGTTGCAATGCTTTTGAAACATAAATTCACTCAAGTCGATTTAATATGAACAATTTCACGACGTTTATATGTTGAAGTGTGTTACGTGCATATCATGTCAATATAGTCATGTATGTGACTTTATTACCTTAAGCTTCTACATTGAATATATGTTTAACTTACCATCTAAATCATTTCCGTTGCTTGTAATCCACTGGTGGATTGTCTGAAAGCATCGACCTTTACGTACACATATAGTGATAATACACAGGTGTGCAACATATAATCCACCGGTGTGATCCCATTATCAATTGGTGGAATATATAAATCCACTAGTGTGCCATCTAAATCCATCGGCATGCCATCAAAATCCACCAGTGGTTTTTATAAATCTATTGATGTGCCATCAAAATTTACCTGTGTATTCCTATTATTCACCGGTGGACTTTATAAATCTACTAGTGCCAATTTGAATCCACCGGTGGACATTATAAATCCATTGGTTTGCCATCACAATACAACAATGGAATTATAAATTTGCAGGTGGAATATATTAATACACCGGTGTGTTTACATCGGTGGAATATCGAATTTGTTATACATATAAAGTCATTGGTGTGTTCCTATCATCCATGGTGTCATATAAATCCACAGATTGTGCCATAGAAATCCATTAGTGTGGGATACCTCTAGCACTAGTGGAGAATGGTCAAAGGATCTTTTAGTCCTTTCTCTTGATGATTTCATTGAAAGCCTCATCGCCTATGATGTTCAACTGGAGAACATGAAGAAGAATGAGGAGAAATCAGTAAGCAAGAAGAAAGAGCTTGCTTTCAAAGCTCTAAAGGAAGATTCAAATCTCGACGACTTCGACTCTGACGAAAAGGAAGAGCTTGCTCTTCTAACAAGAAGATTTCGACGATTCATCCGAAAGTAAGGTAAAAGAGTGAATAATTTTCAAATGAATAGTTTGTTTTGAATGCAAGAGAAAGTGACATGTATGAAAAGATTGCCTATTGATCAAGAAGAAAAAGGAATAAAAGAAGAAAGATGAAAAGTTGATCAGAAGAAGATCTCAAGAAAGGCGTATAAAGCGACTTGGGATGACAGCGATTTCAACATGGAATTCTCCTTCGAAGAATCCAAGGAAACTGAAGTTGCCCATCTGTGTTTGATGGTAAATGACATCAACTCGAAAAATGAGGTAGAATCTGAAATTACTTTTAATAAATTATTGCATGCATATGAAAATTTGTATTACAAAGCTAGGTTAATTAAAAAGGAAAATAAAGTTTTGTATAATAACTATAAGACCTTGGAAATAGCAAAAATCATGTTTAGAAATAGAGTTAGATATGACAAAAGTTACTAACTCACAATTGCATGCAAAAATAATAGAGTTAGAGGATATTTATGAGCATTTTGAGGGAACCATAAACAATCGTAAAACAACCATTAGATTGAATACATAATTTTGTAATGCTTTAAAAGTAAAATTTCATAGTAAAAAGAACATACAAAATAAATCTTATGCACCTAGGCATGCATGGATTTACCAAAATGCTAAAAATCCCAAGAATTATAGATCTAACAAAAAAGAGATCTATAAATCTCAGGATTTGAAAATGAATTAACCATCAAGGACCTAAAAGAAAATGGATACCTAAATCAGATTTATTAAATTATTTTGCAGGTCAAGAAAGACAAGTGGATCCTAGAGAATGGGTGTTCCAAGCATGATGGGACACTCCGACCTCTTTATCAAATGGATTAGAATTCAAAATGGACACGTCAAGTTGGATGACAACAAACGTTGTTGCATTATTGGTGAATGTACAATAGGTAATCCATCTAAGTAGGTACGAAATGTACTTTTAGTAGAAATTTAAAACATAACTTGCTTAGTGTTAGTTAAATATGTGATAATGGTTGTGATGTATTGTTTACAAAAATTAAATTTAAAATATTAAAAGAATGATCTAATACGGTTTTAATCGAAGGTTTTAGATATAAAAATATCTATGCTCTTTACTTTTCACAAGAGAAATTTGTGAAATGTCTGCTTGCTACTTATATTGAAGTGGATTTATGGCATCGTAGGCTAAGTCACATAAATCACAAACACTTAAATAACCTAGCCAAAAATGAGTTACTAAGGGACCTACTTAAACTAACTTATAAAAAAGATGCATTGTGCAAGTCTTGTGAACTCAGAAAAATGCACAAGGCTTCTTTTAAACCAAAAGACTTAATTACAACCATACATCCTTTAGAGTTGTTACACCTTGATCTATTTGGTTCAACACGATTTGAGAGCCTAAATGTATCAAAATTTTGCCTAGTTATTATTGATGACTTCTCAAGGTTCACTTGGGTTATTTTCTTGAAACATAAAGATAACTCATTTTATTCCTTCCTAAATCTTACTTGAAGACTTCAAAAGGAAAAATCTTCAATTCTTAGACTTAGGATTGATCATGGGGGTGAATTTGAAAATGAAAAATTTTCAAGTTTTTGTGTCAATTCTGGCATATCCATGAATTTTCATTCCCTTGGACACAATCTCAAGATGGTGTTGTAGAGCGCAAGAATCGCACTCTACAAGAATGCACCCGAACTTTGCTCTTGGAGTCTGAGCTTCAAAAATATTTCTGGGCTGAAGCCGTTAATATAGCCTGTTATATTCTTAATAAAACTCTTTTAAGGCCTATTATTAAGAGAACTTCATATGAACTATATTATGAGAAGTCTCCTAGGATTTCATATTTAGTGTGTTTGGAAGTCGATGTTATTTATTAAACTCCTGAGATCGACTTGATAAGTTTGATGCTAAAGGTGATGAAGGTATCTTTATTGGTTATTCAACCGGAAGTAAAGCTTATCGAGTCTTTAACAAAATGACTTTTGTTGTAGAAGAATCCCAGCATGTTTCATTTAATGAAACAACATTAGGAGAACCAAAATCAAATCAACTAAAGTCTAATGATGTGGATACCCATCATCGATGTATCAAAAATGGAAGATACACAAAATGTACATGATCTTCCAAAAGAATGGGTACACCACAAGGATCACCCTCAAGATCAAATTATTGGTGATATTGAACAAGGTGTAAAAACCCGATCTCAATTAAAGGCTGACTTTGTCCTTAAAGCCTTTGTTTCTTAACTTGAACCTAAGAAGGTTGATGAGGCATTAAAGGATGAGTCTTGAGTTGTAGCTATGCAGAAGGGGCCACTCCAATTTACAAGGAACAATTTATGAGACTTGGTACCCACTCTTGAGGGTAATTCCATTATTGGGACCAAGTGGGTGTTCCGAAATAAATTGAATGAATCTGGTACAGTAATCAGGAATAAAGCCAGACTTGTAGCTCAAGGCTATAACCAACATGAGGGAATTGACTTTAATGAGACATTTGCTCCTGTTACCCGCTTGGAGTCCATTTGGATGCTACTTGCCTTTGCAAGTGCAAAGGGCTTCAAGTTATTTCAAATGGATGTCAAGAGCACTTTTCTTAATGACTATATTAAGGAAGAAGTTTATGTTCATCAGCCTCTGGGGCTCGAGGACCTAGCACACCCAAAGTATGTATTTAAGCTCAATAAGGCATTATATGGACTTAAACAAGCTCCTAGGACCTGGAATGATTGACTTAGGTCATTCCTTCTCCAGCATGGATATCGAATTGGAGTGGTTGATTCAACTCTTTTTGTAAAGGAAGAAGGAAATGACATCTTGTTGGTTTAAATATACATCGACGATATCATATTTGGATCAACTACGGAGTCCCTATGTCAGCATTTTTGTGAGACTATGAAGACTGAGTTTGAAATGAGTATGATGGGTGGACGCAGGTTCTTTTTAGGCCTCAAAATCCAACAATTACACATAGGTATCTACATTAGTCAAACAAAGTATGTTGAAATTCTCAAGAAGTTTGACTTTGAAAATGTAAATGGAAAAGAGACTCCAATTGCTCCATCTACTTCTTTGGTGAAGACTTATCCGGTAAGAAGGTAGATGAAAAAAAATACCAGGGTATGATAGGTTCACTGCTATACCTTACAACCTTTAGGCCTGATATTCTTTTTTCTACATGCTTATGTGCGAGATTCCAATCCTAACCCAAGGAATCTCATTTAAACGCAATAAAGATAATATTTAGATACCTAAATAGTACAAGAGATCTTGGTCTCTTTTATCCTAAAGCATAAATCTTAAACTTATTATCCTATAGTATGCAGATTAGGTAGGGAGTCGAATAGATCGAAAGAGCACTAGTAGCACTTGTCATTTTATTGGAGAATCTCTGGTCTCATGGTTCTCTAAGAAACAGACATGTGTTTCACTTTCTACGACCTAAGCAGAATATATTGCTGCTTCACTTGCTTGCTCTTAGGTCATTTGGATGAGATAGACTTTGTCCGATTTTGGATTAATCTTTGCGCAATCTAAAATTTTATGTGATAGTACAAGCGTAATAATTCATCTAAAAATCCGTACATCATTCACGTACTAAGCACATAGATGTTTGACATCATTATCTTAGAGACAATGTGCTTCACGGTACCATTCAGTTAGAATTCATAGATATACAAAACCAATTGACCGATATTTTTACAAAACCTCTTGCTGCAGAGAGATTCTACTTTATAAGAAGAAAATTGAGGCTTTGTACAATTAAAGAAATTCGAAATTAAATGATTGATTACCTTATAACTTGTTTGTAATTACAAAAAAACCCTTAGGGCTTAACTACAATTTACCCACTTTAATTAAAAAGGGGTATACTGTAATATTTCCATATTTATGTAAATATCAGGGTGTTTTTTGCAAAATGGTTTCTTAACTTAGAGTATTGATTACATTATTCTTTAATACCTAAGTTTTTAATTTACATTTTTCTCAACCACGTAAGTGAACATGTGACTTGCACATGACCCATCCCATATAAAAGAGAGCAAGTGCAAAAACTTGCCTCATTTTGCTCTCTTCAAAACCCTAACCCTCATTTTCTCCAAAGCTTCCTCCAAACCTTAGCTCTAAAAAAAAAGGATCTTCTCCATAGCTCTACTCAAGAATTCAAGGTATTTCTTCCTTCTCCTGGTAGATCTTGATCATCCTTGACCTAGTTTCCTTATTTTCACATCTCTTTGCTGGTCACTACTTGCTACTGCATATTCTTTTATCAAGTACCAACTGGTACCGGTACCTATCATCGATATCGGTACTCACTGGATGTTGCAGAGCCTGCTGTAGGTACTGGTACTAATGTTTTGTATTTGTACTCGCTCGATTTTCTGGTTGGAACTGGACCCAACTAGTACCAATACTCATAACCAGTACCGACACATGCAGGTTTATGTGTGTTATGAATGTACGCATGAAGGGAAATATTCTTGCTTTCTCATAGGATTTTTCTACTCTTTTTATTGTATGTTTATAGATGACACCTAAATCCAAGAGTAAGAGAAATGCACCTCAAGATGCATTCCACAAGTTTTACATCAATGAGGAAGCAAAACCCAAATTTGATTGGTATAAGGGCCTTAAGCTTCATCATTGCAGGCCTATTGAGAGGAAAGATTTTTCCTTACACCTTTTCAATTTCACTACCCGTCTATCTGAACATCTCATGCATTTCTTTGATGAGTCATTTTTTGCTAATGTTCTTAGAGTCTACCCTGACATTAATTGTCTATTCTTTGCAAACCTCCAAGAATAAGAGAATAGAGGTCATCTAATTTTAACCTCTAATAACTTTAATCAAAAAGTAAGGGTCACACCAAATTTCCTTTTTATTATAACACAATGTCCACATGAAGGTCATGCATTCAATACCTTTAAAGAAAAATTCACTACTTCTCAAATTCATAAAACCCTTTTGGTCCCAAACTATCAAGGAAAAGCTTTGGTTGCATTTAACATGACCTTATTTGCAAGAGTCTTATTTAGAATGTTAGCATGGAATTTAAGGGTCAAACATTTGAGATTCCATAAATTCCCATAGATATTTTAACGTTAATCTATGTTATCATGACTAGTTTCCCTGTTAATTGGAACACGGTATTCATTCATTTCCTTAGACCTCATTACTGTACTTCTGCTCTCTCTCTTGATATACTTATCAAGAGTAGAATTGATTTCTCAAACTTTACCCTGCTTAGAAAAGTGGTTTACTTCAAGTGGTCGACACTTTGGAAAATGAAAGTAAAGCCTGCTAGAGAAGAATCATCAGGTGATGATGAAGAAGAAGAAATTGATCCTAATGCTCAATCTTCTTCTCATCAAGTTCCTGGCTCATCTTCTACATTTGTTCCTATGACCTATCCCTATCTTGAAGCTGAAATGCATTGGGTTAACTTGTTTCATGTACCTGGAACTGACCTCAATATGATTAACACATTTAACTATATTGGTCAAAATCTAATGAATCTCAACTTCGGTATTCGTCACATGGAACGCAAGTTTCATGAGCTTTCTCCTTCTATTGAGTCCTGTTTTGCTTCTTCCACTCAACAACCTAAGCAATGAAAGCACACTCAACCAAAGGCACCCAAATAATTCAATGAAAGATGACAAAAGCATTTTCATTACCAGTCTATTGTTTCCTTTCAAATGGAAGAAGAACCTATCCTTTGTAATGATGAAGAGGAAGAAGAAAATGATGACGATGAAGAAATTTCATATGCCGAAGATGAAGATGAAGAAACTGAAAATGATGAAAATGAAGAGGATGACAAAGATGAAGATAATGATGACGATGACGATAATGGAGATGATAATAATGGCAGTAGAAATGTTGCTAAAAAATATATTAGGAAAAGAGCTTGCAATTAGTTCTACTTTTATATTATGTAGTTTGAGGTAATTTATTTTTGGTTGGTTGTTATGTTGTATGGCTTTAAAAGTTTGTTATTTAATGTTTTAGTTCAACTTTTATGATCTCCATGATGAATGGCTTTCTCTCAACTTTTATCTTTGAATGTTTTTTTTACGCATAATTTATAAGTGCTTAATCGTTACCTATGCATATTGCTTGACAAAAGAGGGGAGAAATGGTAAATATTTATATTTAAAAGTAGGAAGCTTAGTTTGAGGGGGAGGTTTCACTTCTAATAGAGTTTTCTATATTCCTTCTCTAATGAGGTTCTATAATTTTAAATATGGATATTTCTTTTGTTTTGTCAACACCAAAAAGGGAGAGATTGTTGGAACCTGGTTTCACTTCTCTTTTATGTTTTGGTGTTAACAAAACTGTCTTAAATCTAATAAGTTTATGAGGTGTTATTTACAAGAAAATCACGGGATTTAGGAAGTGTGGATGATAATAAGGAAGAAGTGTAGATAAAAGAGGGATGAAGATTGTTTTTGTGTTCATTTATTGTAATCTAGAAATTTGTATGTCTCCTCAAGAAAAATTAATTTAGGAAGTAAAATCCAAATAGAGAAAATTAGGTATCAAATCCACGTTTAATTATTCATTTGAAAAATCAAAATCATTTCTTGGTAATATTAATTGTGTAATTGAGTTTGAATAGCACTAAAATTGATTAGAACAGTTAATTAAGGTGCTTGTTGCAAGTACCGGTATTGTTTATAAGTACCGATACATGTAAGGCACAGGTTTGGGCCCTAGTCTCAAACTGTGAACAAGTACCGAGATGAGTATCGATACTAGGTGCTCACAGTTTGTGGACAGTGGTAGTGCCTGGACCTTACAAGTACCGGTACTAATTACTAGTATCGGTACATGTAGGTCACAATTTTTGACTTGTCTCAAACCTGTGAGTCACAAGTACCGGCACTCATGATAGGTATCGATACCTGGTGATTTAGTTGGTACTCAACTGTAAGCACCGACTACCGATACCTATGATGAGTACTGATACCCAGGCTCTGTTGGGCTAGCTGCTGAATAATTGTGAGCAGCTAGTATCGGTACCAACTAACCGTTGTGTTTGATTTGAACTGCTATTTTGCAATTAATCTTATTCCTAACCTTCTTATTTTGCCCTCAACGGCTAGGAAGCGTAGGGGAGTTAATTACTGGCCTATAAAAACACCTTGTGAGTGCCTTTTTTGAAGATATCAAGAATTAAAAAATACTCCTTGCTTTGATTTTCATCTCTCAATTCTAGCTGCAACAGTGATAGGCTTGTTGCATCCATCCTTTAAGAAGATCTTTATTTCGCAACAAGTTCATTTGGCGCGTCTGGTTCTCATAAAATCATTTTTGCGCATTGTCATTTTTCGCTAGATATTTCTATCAAACATTTGCTAAACTAATTCTTGTTGGAGATTTAGGATTTGAGTTGTAAGCTATTGTATTTTCTTGCTTACACCTGTTATATTTTGTTTATATTTGCTCTTATAATTGGGTTGAGGTAACCGTTAATTACCTCATTTTTAGGAAATTGATTCCCTCCGAGTTGAAAGAATCGGGTTAAAAATCCCAAGTCGGGAGACTTAGGTAGTGGAATACCAAGTGAGGGAAATCATTATATATTTGGTATCCTATTTCTATAGTTTGTTTTATTTGCAATAATTTTTTACCACACTATTCATCTTTCATTCTAGTGTGCTTGTATCATTTAAATCGTACAGAAGACATGTCAAAATTAATATATGTCCAAGTAAAGAAATGAGGTTTGAACGCTTAGAGAATTGCATCCTTACACACATGAAATGAAATTAAATAAGAATACAACATTTAAGCTAAAGCAATTATGAATCGTATAATGCAAGTGGAATCTCATCTCAGTAAATTAGAAAAGACGAGCATGATGCACAACGTCATCGAAAGAACTCAATGTCCTCGGTGATATGCGCACAAAGCATCGACAATTTGATCTCTTGACAATTCCCCAGCTCTTACAGCACAGTCGTCCACCATGTCATCTCGCACCTCTACGTCCCCTATGTCCTCAAGTGTCATTTAGAAGAAATCGTTATCGACGTTCTAGCAACGTATTATGTTGTGAATGATACAGCATGCTTCAACGATTTTTGTGCTGAGCATTAAAAGTATAGAATGGCCAGGAATCAAGGATCTTAAAATGCCTTTTCAAAGTTCCAAATGCACGCTTGACAACATTTTGAAATTGTGCGTGGCGGTAGTTGTATATATCTTTATAATTTTTGTGCTGAGTATTAAAAGTATAGAATGGCCTGGAATCAGATCTTAAAATGCTTTTTCGAAACTCTAAATGCACGCTCGACAACATTTTGAAATTGTGCGTGGCAGTAGTTATATATCTCTTTATAATTTTGGTATCTATTTATTCGATTTTGATACTCCTGCAAGTGATGATGAGAAGTCTATGTTGGTGTAATCAAGATCGACAAAAAACCTCCGTCTACTTGGGATATTTAGGTCACTTTTAACTACCCACCGCAAGACCTGCATGTCCATAGTAGAACCCTCTCATCTAATACCCATGAAGACAAATTCCAAATTGGAGTGGCATTTTAGCTTGTTTAACCCTTCCGATTTCGAGAACGAGTCTAGTCCATGGCTGAAATAGTAACGTATACGTAATATTCATCAAGAGCTTCGACCGCATTCTTTAAAAGATAGTGAAACAATGAATGCAATATTTTTTCAAACTTTTGTTAAGTTATTACTGTGATTCACATAACGAATACTTAAAAGAAATGGAAGAATTTTTTATTTTGTCGAATATTTAGTAGTACATCCGCATGAATCTTTGGCATCCGAATAAACATATGCATGAAAGAAACCAACGCTTCTAAAACTAAATTAAAATACCTAAAGATCCTCTCATCGAAGTGTTGGAATCGTTCGGCAAGATACCTATTTAAGGTTGCTTGACCAATACCATAAAAGAAAATTGCTAACTGCTTGTTCACAGTAACACCTTGCGAATCTTGTAGGTTGGATGCATTCTTTGTAGGATCTAAAGGGTACAAGCACACTAGAAGGGGATGAATAGTGTGGCAAAAAATATTGCAAATAAAACAAATCATAGAAAAAGTATACCAAATATATAGTGGTTTCCTTCACTTGGGTAGTCCACAACCTATGTCTCCCGACTTAGGATTTTTAATTCGATTCCCTCAACTCGGAGGGAATCAATTTACTAAATAATAAGGTAATTAACCGGTTATCTCAACTCAATTACAAGAGCAAATATAAGCAAACTAACACAGGTGCAAGTAAGAAATAAAATAGCTTACAACTCAATTTCTAAGTCTCCAACAAGAATTAGTTTAGCAGATATTTGATATAAAGATCTAGCGATAAATAATAAAGCTTAGAAAACGATATTATGAGAATAAAACAAATGTGTCAAAAGAACTTGTTGCGAAATGAAAATCTCCATGAAGGATGGATGTAACAAGTCTATCACTCTTGTAGCTAAAATGAGAGAAATATGATTTGGAGCAAAGAGGATTTTTGATTCTTGTGTTATATGAAAATGACACTCAAAAGGTGTTTTTGTAGGCCACTAATCAACCCCCCTACGACTTCTAGCCGTTGGAGGTAAAATAAGAAGGTTAGGAATAAGATTAATTGTAAAATAACTGTTCAAATCAGACACAACGGTTAGTTGATATCGGTATTAAAGTTGTGATACCGATACTAACTGCTTACAGCTATCCAGCAGCCAACTCGACAAAGGAATTAGTCTTCCTATCTCGACTTGAAATATGACCCTTGTATATATCTTCCTTTGACCAAATATGAAACCCACCTCTACCTCATGAAAGAAAATTGCTCACTAAAATGAGCTTGCAATTGAAATATGTAACACTGGGATACCCTGAACTCACTGAAATGCACTTGCGATTGGAGATGCATGCCAGTTTCAACTTACCAGATTAAGATAAACAAAATGTCCAAGTGAAAGATCACATATTGAGGAAGTGCTAATGCTATCTATTTCGTTAAGAAAAAAAAAAAAGAAAAAGAAAGGAGAGGAAAAATAAAAAAATATATCAGAAAAAAAAGAAGAGACGTCAACACATAAAGTTAAATTGGTTTGGATTCATAAAGCATTCTCAGTTAATGAACCAATTTCATATGAGTTTACTAACAAATTTCATAAAACTCAGTACAGTAGCAGCCCATAAAAACCTTTGCTGTTAACCTAATAGCAAGATGAAAATGAGTAAATAAATTTTAATTTTCGATGCTTCTTGAGAATGACTGAGTTCATTATATGGGTCATCACAGGTGGAACAGCTGGAATCACTTTCAGTGTCACATTGATGAAAAATTGATCAAGAAAACAGGTCCGATTGTTGTGTTGTTTTTGTGTTTGCAGTTTCACTACTGTAAGTGCAGCATGTCTGAGCATTACAGCTTGTAGTAATCTGCTTGATCTATCTTTCAGCGGAAGCGATTGTCTCCACTGGTCTTACCTCACTGGGCTACAGATATATCAATATTGGTATGGTGCAGATTCAACAAATGCTGCAAATAGACTTCTAGGTAGGTAGTAATTCCAGTTATTTGACATCCTTTATTTTGCTCCACAGATGATTGCTGGGGAGAGCGCAATAGGGATTCTCAGGTAATAGTTACATCCGGACAAACCAGAATTAGTATTGTTATCATGCAAGGAGAGTTGGTGAGTTCCAAGATTTGAGTAATAGCATCGTCAGGTGCATATTACAATCTGGCAATAGTAATTAGTTTTTGGTTGAAAAGAATTTGGTTATTTTTATTAACAAGAGAAAATACTTGAAAAATAAATAAAACAGAGAATTCATTCTAACTTTTATGGAGTATGTTCTGAAATAATTTACTGATCTAAATTTCTTAAATCCAAACCTGCTCAAAGGTTTATTTTGTTTTACAGGGCAATTTGGTTCCTAAAGCTTCGACTTTTCCATCTGGTATAAAAGCTCTTGCACGATACATGCATGCAAGGGGGCTCAAACTTGGTCTCTACAGTAATGCTGGGTACTAAAACATCTATTTGACAAGCTTACACTAATAGATGAAACTTCACCTTAACAAAAGTAAACGACAAGCTTACGTTAAAAGTAATTGATCATAGTTAGGTAAATATCAAAAAAGAAAAAAAGAAACTTTCTTTGATGGTGTCTGAGTAAGATGGAAAACTTCTTGTGGTTGAAGCTAAATTAGATCAATGTTGAACAGTGTGAAACTGAAATAATTTTGTTTCCCTATATTCATTCATGAGAACTTATTTGATTATAATTTAGGCCAAACTAACCTGATGTTGAATGTTGAATAACTTCGATCAGCATGAAACTGTGATAATAATTTTGGTTGGTTTTTCTATTCATGAGGAAACCTCATTTGATTATGGTTTGAATTCTCTAATTTTTAAACTCATTTTGATTATGGTTTAAATTGTGTGACTAATTCTTAGATAAAACAATGGAATAAGGTTTGGTTTTGGTTTGAGAGGTGAGTTAAGAGAACCCAATATATGTGCATGTTATTTACATTTGTGTAAAGCCTTCTTTTACACATTATATATATAATGCATGTAGCATGTGCATGTACAAAAAGATTTACATGAGGTACTGCAGTCATCAGAAATTAGTACAACATAGTGTTATCTCAAAATGATTTTACTGAGTTAAAAAATGATAGGGATTTTGATTCTTAAAAGTCTTGCTTTGATCTAAGTTGAATAAAATAAATCAACGGAAGTGTGAAAATATCAAGCATAAATAATAATAACACTTGGGTTTAGGTGGAAACCCACTCACGAAGAGTAAGGAGAAAATCACGAGAGAAGTACCCCTATGGGTGTGTGTATCTTTGTTATTTTTTCTCAAAGGAATAGGTGGGGGGTACACGCCTATTTATAGGTCACTACACACATAATAAAATTCCACTCCACTATGTGGGACTAACCACTACACAATTCTCTCGACACTCCCCCTCAAGCTGGAGTATGGAATGTTTAACTTGTAACACAAAGAAAATTCCTCTACATAGCAGAATAAACAATACTCTCAACAGGTACAACTGACACTCCTCTGAAGATGACAATTGTACTATTGTTCATGCCTGTAGGCAAGTATGATGATGACGACATATCAGATTGGTTGGAGCTTGACGACAAATTGTTGTAGCTAGTCCTAATAAGGGTCGTCCTCTAGAGACCTCAACTAGTGCTGGTGGCTCCCCACTTAGTATCCCTGCATTAAGTCTTCCTCTGAAGACCTCGAAATTGGATCTTCCTCTTTGGAGTCCACAAAACTGGATCTCCCAGATAGAAACCTGAAATGGACCCTTCCTTTGAAGACCTTGAAACTATGGACCTCCCAAAGTTATGGTTTCCCATGTGTAGCCCAGACACAAAAGAGACTCTTAAATGGGAGTGACTATAACAGGCCCAACACTCTCCCTTTCTCTCATACTCTTATGGGAGAAAAATAACAATGAGAAGAAATAATAAAAACCAGTGAAGAGCCTCTCCCCTCTTCTCCTAACATAACCATATTTTTTCTCTTTTTTTTTAAATTTTTTTGTCTTCCATTTTTTTTTTCTTCTCTCTCCTTTCTCTCTTTTTTTTTTCTCCTTATCCTCCTTTTTTCGTCAAGTTCCTTTTGTCCCCTCCTTGGTTTTTGTCTCACCTTTTTTTTTGTTAAGCTTAAATAAAAGAAGAAAATAGCGGACTAAACATACAAATGTCAGAAGAGATTTTTTTTTCTTCTTCTGAGGGTTCTAGGAACCTAGTGAGGAGGAAAAAAAATCCATGCCACTACCTCTTCGTGCTTCTCCTCAACAGCAATAGGGGCCTTCACCTCTTTTGTTGTGGCAAGGTTCTAGTCAGGCTTCATGTCGCTTGGTAGTGATCCACGTTGCCTCACCGCCAACAGTCAACGTAGTGGCAGCGGTCCCCATCGAAGGTGCACTCAGAGTAGATGGCCCCCAAAGTCGAGGAGGCTTGCTGCGTTGGCGTGGCTAAAGGTGATCTCCACCACCATCGGATCCTCTCCTCCCCTTCCTGAGGGCGTTGGTGGCAGTGGCAACGCCCTAGCCAATTCGGCCATCTCTGCCCTCGACGAACTCCTTGAGGGCCCCTTCACAGTCTCCGCCTTCTAGATCCATCTCAATGGTCGATGTCAACCCATAAGGATGACCCACTCAAGGCTCCTTCAAAGAACACATCCTCGTTGCCCTCGGCGACCACCACGGCACCCTCAGCGAGGGCCAGGTCTTCTGCGCCAAGAAGGCGCTCGCTAATATCTCCATTCTCCACGCCAAGAGGCCTTCATGAGGTCCTCGGCCACGTCCACTATTCCATCACAGGCGTCACCTCCCCTTGTCGCGATCGTTGAGGCGATGCGCAAAGTTGAGGCGACAGATATCATCATGGATGGCGGCGTGCTCCCACCGGATGGCAACCATCCACTATTGGATGGTGGCGTGCCTCCTTGCAGATCCTTCCATGGAGCTCTCATGTTGGGTTCTTGGAACCCTATCAAGTGAGTGTCGTCGGATGATGCCATGAATATGGCATAACCTTTTCCAAACAAAACTCATGACTAATGATAAAACTCAAGAATAATGAATACAATGATAAACTTGATTATAAACCCAAGAAATGACTTGCTTTGATACCAAGTTGAATAAAATAAATCAACGGAAGCGTAAATGTATCAAGCATAAATAACAATAACACTTGGATTTACGTGGAAACTCGACTCACAAAGAGTGAGAAAATCACGAGAGAAGCGCCCCTATGGGCATGTGTATCTTTTTTATTTCTTCTCAAATGAATAGGTGGAGGGTACACGGCTATTTATAGACCACCACACATATAACAAAATTCTACTCCATTACGTGGGATTAAATTACTACAATTCTCTCAACAATCTATGGTTTGGTTCAAAGCTAAATTGGACTAAATTGCCTGAACATCCCATTTCATGGAGCTGCTATAGTTTTCTTTTCTTTATGGTATTTTCCACAATTCTTGAATTTCCAAATATGTAAGTTTGGTAGCATTCTGAAACCCCCACCCCCCCCCATTTTACAAATACAGAGGAATATTTCTTTTTTTAAAAGGCTCTAAGATGCAATTTCCTTTTTTTTTTTAATTTCATAATCTCTTTTCCAGTTCCCGTACTTGTTCCATGACCATGCCAGGTTCTCTAGGTTTTGAGGACCAAGATGCAAAGACCTTTGCCTCATGGGTATTATTGATGCATCCAACATTATTTTATACTAAAAATTTATCTCTATTATCATTGTATGCCTTATTATTTCATATAACTTTTATTTCAGGGCATTGACTATTTAAAATACGATAATTGCAACAACAAAGGAATTAGTCTTAAGGAGAGGTAATTCCATGCTTAATGAAAAACTTGCTTTTTACTTCTTCAGTTTGAATGCAAAAAATTATTCACAGCGAGGCTGCCTTTCTATGTGGTATTATGAGCTTCTGACATGGTACTGGAGATTGGTTCTCTATTATTGATGGGGTTATAAATGGACTTTACGAACCAGGTGTAAATTGAGTCTTGTATAAGCCAAGCCTAAGATCACAAGACATGCTTTTACAACTTAACCATCAGGACAAGTAAGTTTGAAGAGACCTGTATTAGGCCAATATAGTTGAGATACCAATATGGTTATTGTTAGAGATAAAATAGAAATATGAATAATTATAATAGTTTTCTTGAGAGAGGAGTTAGGATTTTTTATTTTGCTATGTTACCATTAGGATTTGATTTGATTCTATTTTATTTCTTAATTAATTAGGATTAGAATTACTATTATTATCCCATTTTTCTATATAAAGAGGTGTTAGGGATTTCTATGTTCAAGCAATGAGAACTATTTCAAAAAACTTCTACATAATATCAAAGCGGGAAGATCCTAAGGATCCCCATCGCCAATCTATCTCTTTTTAAAGGCTAATTCCCTATTCTCTCCTCTAAGGAACCTCCTCTCTCCTGTTGCCTTCCCAGGCGGTCTTGTTGCCTTGGATCTACCTCCCCTGCCCATACTGCTGCGACTGGTGTTGCCACTACCCTCCTCTTTTCTCTCTCTCCTATGCATGCTACGTGGAAGGAGGGCTACGTGTGTTGTTGGTGCTGCTGCTGCCACTACTACTAACTTCTCTACCTTCTATGCGCCTAATGCATGCCTCTTGCCCTTGTTCTGCATGCATCACAGGCACCTGGCCTAATCTTAGCCATGCAACCAGTGCATGGCTCTGCCCTGATGATGTCGCCCTTGCTATTGTTGATGATGTTGTTACTACTATTGCCCTTTGACTCGAGACTGTGGACTCTATTGAGTAAGCCATCCTCTACTACTTTGTAGGCACATATCCCTTCTCTTGTCGCCAACGATGCTCTATCTCACCATGGGGGTGACCCAACTTCATAGGCATGAATAGGAGTGCTACCAGTAGCCCCTAGTGGCCTCCAATTACTGTTGTCACCACTAATCACCACTAGGATACTTCTCTAGCCCTGCCACGAACTCCAATCGCCTTGGTTGCTCTGTAACGGTGCTTGGTGACAATTTTTTTGTGAGCTTTTTCCCACCATCAGACTTAGTTGAGTTGTCTTGATGCACTAGAGACCTTGTTTCACTTGTGATTTGTTCGATCTCTGGTTGAGGACAAGATGGTGTCAGAACATTCATTGGGGCAAATGTTGAAGTAGGGGCCTTAGATGAGCCCATTCTTTAGTCTTATGGCTAAGTTGGATGAAACCAACTATGTCCGATGGTCATAAACCTTCTTGATGATTGTAGGTCATGATAAAGAACATATCTTACTCGAATTGGAGCCTACGGAGAAGAGTGGCAAGAATGCCATGTGAGAGAGATGTTGGGAGGATTGTGTGTTGGTTGAGTGCCACATTGGAAGATGTGGGCTTTCCATTGTGTGTGATGGCTTATAAATAGGCATGTACTCCCATTTTCCTTTGAGAAGAAGAAATACAAATCAATGCTTTTGATACTCCTATTTATATTGTTTATGTTTATTGGGGACTGTTTTGTTATCTTTATATTTTGTCTGGTTCTTTTATTTATTTTTCCCAACATCTCTCTCTATATAGAGAGGTGTTGGGTTTTCTCAATAAAACAGATTGGTCATTTCTTCCCACTTGGTATCATAGCACCGATCCTAACCATGGTTCTAGGTATCCCACCCCTCACAGCCTCCAAAACCCTAACCACCAAAACCCTAATCCTCCTTTCTCCCTTGAGAGCAGCAAAAGCTCTTGGCGGAGCTTCGGTGGCACGCTGCAGCATGCGTGATGGTGTTGCGGCGATGCAAGTGAGCCGGTAGCACCCTCAGGAGGCGCTTGCGGCGGCGCAGCAGCGTGTTTAGAGGCCTTCTTAGTTTCCAGCGGTGGCACAGCAGTCAGCACACTAATTGTGGTGGCTCTGCGACGTTGCTCACGACTCTCAGTGGTGACGCAGCAGCATCAAGAGGCGCTCGTGGCGATGCTGCGACCTCTTAGAGGTTGACCTGGTCACCGGAGACACCTTTGAGGCTGGTGCTGGGCCGGTGCTTCGCCTTAGCATTGCCACAGCAACCACTAGAGGCTGCTGTGAGGGGCAGCGGTGCACCTAGGGCTGTTGTGCCGCTAGCAGCGGGACACTTGAGGCTGCAGTAGGCTGCGGTGATGCCTCTGGGGATGCTGTGCCATTGGTGCTTCGCCAGAGCACCTCCTCAAAGACCGCCAGAGGGCTGATCGGAGGCTGGATGCTTCTTCTGTTAACTTCAAGGGGTTGGTGCCATTCTAGAGTCCACCAATGATTTGAAAACTCAATGTCAGGTCATGGTTTTGTGCTTCCAGATTAAATTTTGCATCTAGAGTGATGCCTTGGTGATTTTACATCTATGATGGCGAGTTCTAGCTCTTGGTTATTCACTACATTGCTACTATGGCAGGAGTGGTTGAGTATGCTGGCTTGATACTGCAGAAGCATGACAGGAGTTACCATGGTACAGGATGGTTAGTCGATTCTGGTGCTTCGCAGCATCTCTGTGGAGATCAGAACTATTTCCAGTCACTCAGTTCTGTTGCATTAAGGAGAATGGTACAGGTTACTGATGGCAAACATGCACCCATTGTTGGCCACGGAGAAGTATCTGTGACCCCCACGTTGTGGCTGCTGAGAGCACTACACGTACCGGAGTTTTCCATGAGCTTGTTATCCATGAGCAAGATCATGAAGGATCTTCATTGTAGGGTGATTTTTGATGAGGTAGGATATATTGTCTAGGATAACTTCATTGGGAAGACCATCGCCAGAGGTACATAGGAGAATGGTCTTTATCATCTTGGTCAGGAGCCATTTGCAGGTGTTAGTAGACATGATGGTGGGAGTGTCTTATAATGGTACGTTTGTCTAGGACATTTACGTCTGGATCGCCTCAGGAGGGTGATTCCACATATTTCACCTGTTGATACTATTAGGTGTGATGCTTGCCAATTGGGTAAGCATTATCGGTCTTCATTCCCTGCCTGTACTTCTCCTGGATCAGCTGCTTCCTTTGAGTTACTCCATATGGATGTTTGGGGACCGAGTAGAGTTCCAAACAGGATAGGACATCGTTATTATCTCGTTGTTGTCGACGATTTCACTAGAGTATCCTGGGTGTTTCTTATGAAGAACAAGGCAGAGGTTGGAGGTATTATAAAGATTCTTCTCTTGGAGATTGTGATTCAGTATTCTGCCACAGTGAAGATTGTACGGACAGATAATACCCTCGAGTTTTGCACTACTAAACTCGCAGAGTTTTATAGGACTCATGAGATTATCCATCAGACTTCTTGTCCCTATACCTCGCAGCAAAATGGAGTTGCCGAGTGGAAGCACAGACACTTGTTAGAAGTTGCCTGCACTCTTCTTATCCACCACAATGTTCCACAGAGATACTAGGGCGATGCTGTTTTGACAGCGACCTACCTCATTAACAGGATGCCGAGTTCAGTTCTTCACGAGCAGATACCGATTCTCCTGTTACACCCAGATGGTGAGCTTTTTCACGTGTCTCCTAGGAGTTTTGGATGTGTTGCTTTTGTTCATGTACCATCACCAGGACGTGACAAGCTTGCTCCTCGCGCTGTTAAGTGCATCTTCTTAGCGTACTCCAGAAGTCAGAAGGGGTACCGCTACTATGATCCCATACACCACAGGCATTATATTAACGCTGATGTTACTTTTCATGAGGCAACATCATATTTTTCTGTTGCTGGACATACGAGTGTTCATGATGATGCAGCTCCCATGCCTATTTC
Source organism: Thalassia testudinum (assembly GCA_037157565.1). Classification (NCBI taxonomy): domain Eukaryota; kingdom Viridiplantae; phylum Streptophyta; class Magnoliopsida; order Alismatales; family Hydrocharitaceae; genus Thalassia; species Thalassia testudinum. The sequence continues at coordinate 84,851,341 of JAZHRO010000024.1, forward strand.
TCCGATTTCACTTGAGGATATTCCGGTCTCCATCCCTCAACCGACCTCTTCAGGCTCCACTACCCTTGTGGATGACTACCAGAGATTGCATGGTCCTCTACGCACATATAGTAGACCTCATGCAACACTACAAAGGCCATCGACTACACCAGTGACTGATGTTTCACAGGCAGTTGAGATTGACTCTGGTGGCAGTGATAGTCTAGTTAGACTTGATCCCCTTGACAATGCAAATCATCACAGTAGTGAGGCTCCTTCTACAGTGACTCAGTCAGAGATACAAGATGATTCTAACCTTCTTATTGCTATTAAGAAGGCATCTCGTACATGTGAGTCCAGATATCGTGTTGTAGGCAATTTGGCTACCGATGGTCTTGCTCCTGAGTTTAGCAGCTTCTGTCAGGCACTTACAACGTCACTCCGTCTACCTACTAGCAGGCCATGCTTGATCCTAAGTGGCGTCAAGTCATGGAGGATGAGATGGCCGCACTTCAGAGCAGATAGACTTGGGATCTCACCTCGCTTTCTATAGGTGTGAGACTTGTTGGCTCCAGATGGGTCTTTGCCTTGAAATACAACCTTGATGGGTCTATTTCAAGGTATAAGGCCAGGTTGGTGGCAAAGGGGTTCACTCAGACTAATGGGTTGAACTTCTTTGATGCTTTCTCTCTTGTTGCACGTCTTGCCATCGTTCAGATACTGATCTCTGTTGCTGCTCATAGAGGTTGGAGGGTACATTAGCTTGATGTGAAGAACGCTTTTCTCTACGGTGATCTTCTGGAGGAGGTTTACATGTAGCAGCCCCCAAGTTTTGAGGTTCAGGGAGAGTGTGTGTGCAGACTCAGGAAGGTCATTTATGGCCTGAAGCAGAGCCTGAGAGCCTAGCCTTAGAAACTATCAGATGTGTTGCAGAGGATGGGGATGCAGAGGTCCTCTTCAGATCATTCTCTGTTTGTTAGGAAAACAGAGAATGACATTGTAGCACTACTGGTTTATGTAAATGATTTGATTATCACCAGCAGTGATGAGGCTGGGATAAGACATGTCAAGGATTCTTTTGCACAGAAGTTTGTTAAGAAGGATCTGGGCCAGCTTAGATACTTTGTAGGGATTGAGGTTGCTAGGAGTAAAGATGGGATTATTCTTTCTCAACACAAGTTTGCGTTGGATGTTCTTCAGGAGACATGCATGCTGGGTCCAAGCCAGCCAATATTTCTATGGACCCTAAGGCACATCTACATGATGAGGAGGTAGAGGTAGCTGATAGCAGAGCGTTGTTGTTGAAGTGAGCGAAAAAGGAGATTTAAATATGCATTCATTGTAATATCCTATAAATTGCTCAATCAACAAATACAATTTATTACTCGAATTTAAGTTCGAGGTCGAACACAGAGCAAATATGAAATTTACGCACTAATCTCAACAAATAATATAAATGAGTACAAATAATTACTCAAAACTAATATTTAATGTAGCACATGAGTATATGAAGGATCTAATGAGGTAAAAAGACATCTAAAGCAAAATAATGGTGATTTGAATCACCAATTATTAGCGTAGATATACATATAATAATTACTTAATGATCTAAATAAATGAACAGTATCAACCACTTTAAATCCACGCAAGCATTAGTGCACAGTGCATTATCAGACGACAGAACTTTCAACTAGACGGCTTAAGTGTCTACTGCTATAGTGCCAAGAGGGCACTGTACTTCTGTCTTTCTCCTTCCTTTACCTTTCTTCTTCTGTCTCTTCTCTTCTCCAATCACAGGGGAAATGGCTCGAATTTTGGCTAAATATTAGCCAATGCACAGAAGAACAAAACCCCCTCCCCCCTCTCTCTCTCTCTCTCTCTTCCTTCTCTTCTCTTCCGCAAGGGCAACCGGGCATTCGGGTAATTGGGTGAATGTGTACCTGGGACCAGGGCTGTGTGTGTGTGTCACAGCCGAGGTGTGAGTATAGCTTAGGCGGGTAATCGGGTTTGGAGCCAGGCTCGCGTGGAGTAGTGTCACGGGCAAGGCGTGTGGGGTGTGCAAGGACCTCACCCCCGATTTTACTTGAGGTGAACAACTAAGATAAGAAATTCCTTTTATGCGTTGTTGTTGGTCTTTCTCCCACCGATGTGGAACTAAACCAGCCCTCCTCGTCACATACGGCTGTGGATGAAGCCTCGTCCAATTGAGGCAGCTATTGAGGTTGAAGCATGCAATCAAAGGCCTAGGAAGATGTTTGGAACAACTCCGCACAACCTGGAGGTGGAACCTAGGGCTTTCGACGCCTAGAGCAAGCTTCAAGCAAGCTTGAACTTGCTCAGTAATGGCGGCTGAAGCTGGTACCTGAAATACAAGAATACGAGCTTTTCGCCTTGGTTAAAAAGCTCAAGAGGGTCGTCGGTGGACGAGGAATGCAATGGTGGTGGTTTTGTGGCGTGGGAGTAGGTGTAGTGGCTGGACGGTGACGGGAATGGAAGTTGGTGATGGGTGTGTTCAGGGGCAGTCATGAGAGCGTGAATGGTGAAATAAAGAGAGTGCTTTAGTTTGGGTGGATGTGGCAAGGGTGTAGAGGGTTTCGACGAGGCAGATGGAGGGGTGTAGCGACGAGGATGCCTCGCCGGAGGAGCAGCCGGAGACGAAGATGAGGGTGATTCACGGTGTCGAGGGGTTGAAACAAGAGTTAAGAGGGGGAGAATTAACCTAAGAGTCTAAGGGAAGTAAACTACTCTTAAACTAACGAACGAAAGGGGGGAGATCGACTTGATGGGGGTATGTTAGTGCTGGGGACGAAGGTGCTTCGATGGGGGTAGGACGGTGAGGATGACGGAGGGAGAGGCATCGGTTGGTACGACACGACGCGGAAGAGAGAGGGAAGGATAAATTAGTCGCCGGTATTGCGAACGGATGAAGAATGGAGTTGGGGGAGATCGCCGAACATTGAGGAACTATTTAGTCGAAGAGGAGGGAGGAATTGAGGGTTTTCCGGCCAAATTCGAGTGTAGGGAAGATGGACAGGCCAAGGGGATCCTTATATAGGCCCCAAGGAGTTGGTTTAGCTTGGGAATCAAGCTTTGCGAGCTTGGAAAGCTTGCCAGAGAAGGAAACTCATAAAATACCCAAATCTCTCATGCGTTCGTATAAGAGATTGGGAAGGTGATGGAGATTGAAATTTGATCCGTTGGAAAGAGAACTTCTTAAGGAATCTTCCTTCCAATTTTGGAAGGGATTCATTGATTAGAGGAGTTCTCTTCAATCAAAGGTTGCCGGAGAAGGATTCCTCCGTGATAATGGCTGAGGGACCTATTTGCAAAGAGTGACGACAAAGATAGGGGCCTATTTGTAAAGAATTCAAAAGTTAGGGGCATGTGTGTGAGAGAAAAGACTCAGACTGGACCAAATTACAAACTAGGTCAAGACAATCTCAGATTGGGCCTAAATTTTGGTACAAATCTAATTTGGATTCAAAAAATTTAATGGTGAAGTTGGATTTAGGTTTGGACTAAGTTTGACCGGGTAATTTATGCAAAAACCTAAATTAGGGCAACTGTCTGTCTGAGACTCTATTTTGGGTTAAGACAAGTTTTGATGGTCAAATTGAAGGTACAAACCCTAGAGAATATTTTTCTATGATTTTTAGAGGGTTTAGGTGAATTTTATCCTGACCAGATCTTCAGTGAATCAAGTGGGTCTAGTTTTAGGGTTTCAGATGTCATTTAATTCCTGAAATGTGTGAAAACTCGTTTCTGTCTGCACGGACCCACTTGTTAGACATTTAAGACCATTTGACCTTTAATTGACCCCTGAGAAATCCCGTGATTGTTCTGCAATTGAGATATGCTATTAAAACTACATTTGTACCCCTATTTTACTGTATTTCCCTCAGAATGGATTATGCAATGAATAATGGTCCTATGGCTATTATGTAGAAGCATTTAATGATAGAATATGACTAAATAGAGCTAGATATGACTGATGATGATGTTATCATCAAGCATACGACATCTTGTAGGCAAGCTGCTGTATCTGACCAATATCAGATCGGATATTACGTTGGCAGTAGGCAAACTTAACTAGCTTATAGAGAAGCCAATGAAGCTACACTAGCAGGCAGCTATGCAGGTGCTTAGATACTTGAAGAAAGCACCAGGTCGTGGTATTCTCTTCCAGAGAGGCTCTCCTATGATAGTGGTAGAATATTTTGATGCAGATTATGCAGGATGTGTGCTTGACAGGAAATCTACCACTGGTTTCTATACCTTTATAGCTGGTAATCTGGTTACTCGCTCCAGAGCAAAGTCAGATTATAGGGCAATGGCCCAAATTACTGTAGAGATGGTTTGGATACAGTCTCTACTACATGATTTACACATCCAGATTGAGAAACCTATGAAGATGCGATGCGACAATCGGGCTGCTACATATTTAGCCAACAACCCGATGTTTCATGAGCGCACCAAACACGTTGAGGTTGACTGCCACTATACCAGAGATCTCATACAGCGTGGTTTGCTACATACTAATGTTGCATATGCGGATCAGACTGCTGATGTGTTCACAAAGCCTCTACCTTGATCAACATTTGATTATTGTTGTTCCAAGCTGAGCATGATTGACATCTATGCTCCAGCTTGAGGGGGAGGTTGATACTCCTATTTATATTGTTTATGTTTACTGGAGAATGTTTTGTTATCTTTATATTTTGTCTGGTTCTTTTATGTATTTTTCCTAACATCTCTCTCTATATAGAGAGGTGTAGGGTTTTCTCAATAAAGCAGATTGGTCATTTCTTTCCACTAACGCCCTATTGGGGCCTTCTCCCATGGTTTTCTCCCCGCTCTTCGTTAGTGGGGTCTTTACATAAACCCAAGTGTCTTGTAATGATTATATGTTTTGATATTATTGCTTTCGTATTTTTTAAATCTTTCAGCTATTTGTATTTCTTCTTCTCAAAGAAAAATGGGAGGAGTACACGCCTATTTATAGGCCATCACACACAACGGAAAGTCCACATCTTCCAATGTGGCACTAAACCAACACACAATCCTCTCAACAAAGAGTAGGGAAAAAACTATGAGAGAAGGTCCTGATAGGGCTCAGATTTGTATTTCTTCTTCTCAAAGGAAAATGGCAGAAAGCCACTCACGAAGAGTGGAAATCCCATTCATGAAGAGTGGGGAGAAAACCACGAGAGATGGCCCTGATAGGGCTCGGATTTGTATTTCCTCTCAAAGGAAAATGGGAGGAATACATGCCTATTTATAGGTCATCACACAATGGAAAGTTCACATCTTCCAATGTGGAACTAAACCAACACACGATCTCAACACTCCCCCTCAAGCCAGAGCATGGAATGCTCGACTTGTAATACAAATCCACTCTACACAACAGAAGGAACAACACTCTGGACTGGTTCTTACTTGTAGGCGGAAACACGAGCTGGAGCTGCTGGATGAATTGTAGCTGATTCTAAAGATCTGGTGTGGTGCCTCCCCATTCAATTTCCTTGAAATTAGGCCTTCCTCTGAAGACCTCGAAGGTGGATCTCCCTCTTTGGAGTCCACTAAATTGGATCTCCTACATAGAAACCTGAAATGAGTTATTCCTCTAAGGACCTCGAAGCTCTGGACCTCCCAGAGTTGGGTTTCTTATGTGGAGTTTATGAACAAAAGGGACTCCCAAATGGGAGATGACTACCACACGCTCCCACACTGCCCCTTTCTCCCATACTCGTATAGGAGAAAAAATAATAAGAGAATAAATAAAACAATAAAAACTAATGAAGATTCCTTCACCTCTTCTCTTAAACATGAACCTCATAATCTTTTTTTTCTTCTTTTATATATATATATATTTCTCTCTCTATCTCTTTTTTTTTCTTCCTTTTGAAATTTTCTTCAACTCTTTTTTTCATTTTTTTTTATTTTTCTCTTTCTTTCTTTCTCAACCTTTTTTTTCTTTTCTCTTCATTTTTCCTTTAAAGCACCCTTGGGCACCGTCGGTCACCCCTTAGGGTTTGGGGGAACCAAATCAATGAGGCACGACAACTCCTCCCACTGCCAACCACGTCCGCTTCAGTTGCCACCTTTGACTGCATCCACTTTGGCTATCACCTCCAGTCGCGGTCTTCGGGCATCGTGTGCTCCACGTGCCGCCTCCTCCTCACTCGGCCACTGCCTTTAGTCTCGTCTGCTCCGGATCCACGACCTCGTCGGTAGGCTGTACCACTACCTAGTCCTCGCCGACCGCGATCTCGCCTGCGACCACAGCCCCGTTGGTGACTACAGCGTCCACCATGGGGATGTCCTCCACCTCGTCGACTTTGCACTCCACCCCAGCGGTCGCTCTGACCACTAGTGCCGCACTGCCTCGTCTTCATCTCGCGTGAGATCTCAGCGTGATCAACTCTGTCTCCATCTCCATCTCCCTCGTCGCCGCTGATGCTATGTTGTGAGCTCAACCTCGTCGATCGCATCCCCCATGTTCGCATCCACCATCCAGATCAGTGACCCCATGTCCATCGACTGTGTCGTGCATGCAATATGTACCTTCCATGGAATCGTCGAGGTCACCGAGGAAAGAAGGCCTCCTCACCTTCCTCATATCGTTCCTCGTTGCCTGGGGGAAGCCACTTCTTCCTCATGAAGGTAATGCCCACAGCAGCATTGATGCGACCATGCACTTTGCTCTCGAGATCTCAACCTCGCCGCACCTGATCTCGACCTTGACCATCGTGGTGGTCAGGCAGATCGCACTGCCTCCACAGATCTCTAGATGATCATGGAGTAAACAAAACTCCCAAGAATAAGAATAATAAAACATGATAATCAAATAAACATTATAATCTAAGGAACGAAACTGATACGAAGTTGAAAGATTTAAAAAATACGGAAATAATAATATCAAAGTATATAAGCATCACAAGACACTTGGGTTTACGTGAAAACCCTACTCATGAAGAGTGGGGAGAAAATCGCGGAAGAAGGCCCCGATAGGGCTTGATTTGTATTTCTTCTTCTCAAAGGAAAATGGGAGGAGTACATGCCTATTTATAGGCCATCACATAACGGAAAATCCACATTTTCTAATGTGACACTAAACCAACACACAATCCTTTCAACAAAAGATAATCCTGTAGTTTGTGCTTGGATCATGAACTTTGTCATTCCTCGAATCGAAGATGAAATTGTGTACTATATAAGACCACCAAGAAAATGTAGGATAGCCTAAAGGATACTTATTCACGTGAGAAAAACTCTAATGGAGTGTTCTAGATCTATAATGTGATGACCCATCTTCGGCAAGAGGGCAAATCTTTCTCCTAGTACTATTCAACTCTTAAGTCATTCTTTAAGAAATATAATGTCTGTCGCACCAAAAGACATACAGGAAGAAAGCGACAATTCTACAAGTTTTGGTTGGATTAGGACCAAAGTACTTGGCAACATGATCTTAAATGTTATATTTCTTTAAGCCTTCTTAGTAAGTATTTATTCATTATTTCATAAGATATGAGTCTTAACTCCCATCCCAAGTTCAACACTAATATCAATAACATTTTATAAGTATGATCCCTCTACAATGTGAGTTGGAAGTCCATGAGTCAAAATAAGGCTTGTGATAGCTCTACCAACCCTCTCCTGTGCATTCTCAAAACTAGGCCTACCTTCCCCTTAGTGCTACTAGATTGGAAGAAACCATCAAAACCAAACTTTTGTTTTTTGGCTTGTTTCTTTGCACCACTTGTGCCAACATCTACAAACCTCATGTACTGTGCTCTTCTGTCACTTGTAAGCTCTTGTTGTTCATACCCACTTTTAAGTACATTTTCTCTATTGCACCGACCTCTGAAATACTTGGATATTTGTATTCTTCATCGAAATTAGTCTACATCATAATATTCATGATTACCTCACGGATGGCTCCTCTGGACCTCTACTTTATTACTTTCTTTTCTCGCTTTAACAAATTTTCAACAATCACTTCACATACATCATGCAGACGGTTCTCACCTTTTACAATATTCTTGTTATTCCACAACCTGTTAACTATTTTCCACAGAAGTTATGCCCAATCATCTGTTTCCTCCCCTCTAATTTGGTGGAGTATAATCATCTAATATCTTCGTTATTGTCCTTATGATTCAGCTTCCCACTTTCTTCAATAAAAGCATTGCCTTTTTCAAACATACTGCACCCTCCGTGCAGCGGTCTACCACCGAACCGGAGGGGAAGCAGGTAAGGGCCAGTAGTCCCCGGATATGCCTTTGCCAAGATACCATCAGGTGACCAAGCATGCATCCTAACCTCCAGTGCCCTCAGCTATTGAAAAAAATAGTATGTGTAAAACAATTTGCATTTAATTTAGGTTCTTTATTGTAAGTTCTAATCTCCTGGGCCCTTAGCTACGAAAAAAATAGTATCCGTTAAACAATTTGAAGTGTGCTTACACAGGATAGTTTGGATAACAAGACAAGCCAGTCCTACATTTTACGTAACATTACTAATTACGCAAATAAGTAATGTAATCAGAACCTTACCAAATATGTAATACATAAGTAATTAGATGTAAATGTAATCATAAATGTAATACATAAGTATTAAACAATTCTTGAAGTGGTAATAAGATGTAACCCATAGGTAATTACTTGTACATGTAAATGTAATCATAAGATGTAATGCATATGTCATACGTTAACAATTACTAATCAAGTAATATTACTAATTACGTAATACAAAAGTAATTATTTATAGATGTAATCATAAGATATAAATTAATTCATAAGTAATATATAAGTAATTACTTATAGATGTAAATTATACTTATAGGTGTAATTACTAGTCATTCAATACATAAGTAATTATAAATGTAATTATTATCTATAACATATATTTTTAGAAGAGAATATTCATTTTATTGTATTTTATTTTTTAGTTCATTTCTATTTTTAGCCTTGGCTATTTTTAACCTTTCTATATTTGGTTTTGTACACCTCTATAAAATCATTCTGGTTTTCCATCTCAACATGGTATAATGTCCTTGACTAACATTCCGGTATGCCACCAAATATTGCATTCCCATCTCTTTAATCCTTGATCTAAAGGATCTCTGCAAAGTTCACACTTCATCTCTGGCATCTCACCTGGCCACCGTTGGGCCAACTACCTCCAAGTGCTATTAGAGGCTTCCTATGGCGGTTTGGGCGGCGCTGCTCATAGCCCAACGGTGGTTTAGGTTGCACCATCATATTGGATTTGTGGTGATCAGGGCTGATCTCACCTCCAGATCTGATCTGCCCTCTTCTTTGGTCACTGCTAGATGTGCTTCACCTTTAGATTGGTGCAGATCTATACCACATCTAATTTGTATCTCCATGTCTGATTTGGGGTGCTATTTCTCTGTCCACGGTGGACTATCAGGTTTGATTTGGTCTCTTCCGGGCTATGTTGATACTTAATGCGGCTTTTTCCCTGACTTATCTGATTTTCTAGCTTAAATTCTATAAATTGGGTTTCTAGGGATGACGGAAGGACATTCTTGGTGACTCGTTGGGGAAGATGTCTACTACAAGCACTATATCTTCGATGCAAGGGACCTTTATAAAGTTGGGTGGTACTAACTTCCCCTTTTGGTCTACTTCTTTTGCTCATTTTATTGGGCTACGTAGAAAGAAATATATTTTTTTCAAGGATGAACCTACAGAGGACAAAACTAATGATCGAGACACTAATAATGATTGAGTAGCCACATGTATGGCAAATAGTATGAAGGAACCTGTTTCAAAATAGGTTATGCCCTATTCCTCTGTCAAGAAGATGTGGGATGTACTTCATGAGATTCATTCCCATAAGAGTAATGTAGCTCGCTTATATTGTGTTATTGAGGATATTCACACCTTTAAGAAAGGCTCTATGTCTTTGGTTGAATGTTACAGGTTATTGAAAAACCTATGGGATGAACACGATACCCATCAACCTCTAACTTTAGATGTCTCTATTATGGCAAACTAGAGAGAAGCTATTCATTCTATTCAGTTCTTAGCAACACTTGGCCTGAAGTATAGTGCTATTAAGGACCAATTAATGACTCTTAAGTAGATACCTACTCCTGCCCAAATTTATGCCTGACTTTCCAGACTTGAGGTGTCTGAGCCTACAATGCCTTTAGACTCCTCTATTATGGCCTTTGTAAGCAATCGAGGCTGCGGAGGATTCTTTGATAGGGGAGAGCGCGTCCTCCTAGAGGCAAACCTTGGAGGAGGATGTGGATGACGATGCGGTAGCTTGTTTATGTAGGAAACTAGAGAGGTGCATTGGGTGGGAGTGTGAAGTGTTGAGTTATTTGAAGAATGCTCTCGGAAAAGGATTGTCGTTCTAGAAGCATGGCCACCTTGATGTGTAGGGTTACTCCGATGCTGACTATGCTACTGACTATGCTAGGGCTCATGAAGATCAGAGATCCACCACTTATTATCGTGCATATGTGGGTGGAAATCTAGTTACTTTGCGAAGTAAGAAACAGAATGTTGTATCTAAATTCAGTGTAGAGTCAGAGTATAGAGCTATGGCACATACCACTTGTGAACTTTTTTAGGTTCAACCCATTCTACACAATTTTGGTGCACCTGTATTTGGCCCTATTCCTATGTTTTGTGATAATAAATTCATTACATTTATTGACATATTAAGGTGGATTGCCATTTCTCAGAAATGCTATACTTACTAAGAAGATATCTACCCTCTACATCTTCACTGAAGATGAAGTGGCTTACATCTTCATTAAGGAACTCTCCAGGAAATGTCTTGACTATTTTTGTTCTAAGTTGAGCATCTTTTACATTTATGTTCAAACTTGAGGGGGAGTATTAAGAGTTATTTGTAATGTATAGGTCTTTTTGTTATTTTATTATTGTCTATGGGTATGTGTTGTAATTGTCTCATGGTGCCTTTATATAAAGGCACCTAAGGTTTTCCGAGTAATATGATTCACTCATTTGTCTTGACAATTACCTTTCGTCAATGTCTGGAGTTGCATTCATAGTGGTAGTGTCTTAATGTAAGGAGCTCCATAGGCTTTGGACATTGTGTGCCAATGTTGTAGGAAGTTTTATGTCCTACAACTTTTGGGAAGGACCTCCTTAGAGAGAGACGAAAAAAAAGACTCATAAGGGTCTTATCTCCCTTAATCTAGGTGGCACGGGTTGAATCCTGTTGCACAGTAGAGGAAGTTGCTTCAATTGATGCTGTTAAAGATGAAGAGCACGACAAAGTTGCTGGAGTATTAGGGCATTGGTTGGACCCACAAATGAGACCCACCAGGTCATGGGAGTGAAGAAGTGGAGTTAGGTTTTGCCATCAAAGTTAATTGGTGGGAATGAGTTTAATGGTAAGAAAGTGATGAATATTCGGGAGAGGGAGAGAGGTGGAAGGAGGGTGGAGCTGGGAGCACTCATCGTCAAAGGGGAAGATATTGGTGCCTAAAAGCATGTGCAAACTAAAGCCAACATAATTGGAATGCTTAGTGGTGGGGCACGGGGAATATGGGCGAAGCTGAAGGTGTTGTTGGGGTATACTTAGGTGATGTGGGTGGGGTCCTACGTGTATGCACAGGGGTATACCAAGGGAGAGGCAAGCTTGAGATTAAGGTGGTAGATAAGTATGGTAAATAGGGGGAGTGGTGAGGGATATTTTGGGTATAGGTGGGGATGAGTGAAATAGGGTTTTGGGAATGGTTTTAGTCTTGGTAGGAGAAGGAAGTGGTGGGTAGTGGAGGGGAGTAGGGCAAGTGTGTAAGGAAGGTGGGGTGAAAGTAATGATTGGTGGGTGAGGTTGGGTAGGTGAAGGGGCAGATGATCGTGAAATCGGGTAAATGATAAATTTGTCGTCATAGTTGTAAAAACACATCATTTAAATTTATAAAATGATCTCCGAAAAATACGAGAATAATATTGAGAGTACAAGTCATCTCACAGAGAGGCAGAGATATCTAAGTATTTTCAGACCTAGCAAAGGTAACTTTTTTTTATATAATGAAAATAAATAAATGAAATAAATACAAAGACGAATGCAGAGAGAACACGTGAATGAAAATAAGAATTTTTATTACTACCAGAAAGTCACAATAATACGTAAAACAGATAAAACATAGAATAATAATAATAACAAAGTGAAGAAGCTTAAGGAGAAGTTCGACGAGGTCGTGACGGGGGCGAAGATTGCAGTTGATGGTTGTCGGTGAAACACGCGTGCAGAGGCGAGAAGTCAGTGGAGTCATGGAGGAGATGTGCAAGAAAATGAGAGTTGCGACGTGTCGAGATGCAGGAATTGTTGAACAACCTGAAAACAAAAGAAAAATTGTCGAGAGAAAATGCAAAGATTTAGAAAGAGAGACGAAGAGAGTGAGTGTGTAGAGAGGGAGAGAGAAGGCGATGTAGAAAGAGAAGAAAGAGAAAGAGAAGGTGTAAGATGAGAAAAAGATGGTAGTGGTGTAAAGAAGATAGAGGAAGAAAGACAATGTGTAGAAGTAGAAAGTGGAGAAGATAAAGAAGAGGTTGTGGAAGGAGGAGATGAAGAAGAACGAGGAGGGGGAGTTGAAGAAGAAGAGAGGAAGATGGCTGTGGGCGTGCAAGATAGAGAGGAGAGAGAGATCATGCAAGAAGAAGAAAAGGAAGAGGTTTGTGAAGAGAAGTTGTGGAAGGAGGAGAAGGAAACATGGAAGGTGAAGAGAAAGAGTAGGAGTAGGTGGTGGACTTGTTGTTGCATTGAAGAGAGAGGAGAGGTCGGAGGTGGACGGAGCCGGAGGTCGTCGGTTGGAGTTGGTGTGGTTGCACGAGAAGATGGCCGGAGGGAGGAGGCTGGTCACGAATGTTAGACCTTGTTTCATATTTTGTTTTGATGTTAACAAAATTATTATAAATTAATGTTTATAATTAAGTTTTTTTCAGATTTAGGTGAAGATCAAGGCAAACAGGAAATGATGGAGGCTTGTTGAAAATGAGAAGATCATGATAAGAAGGCAAGATGAAAAGGAAGAATCAAGGAGGAGAAGATCATCTTCGACCTTTAGTGTTTCTAGTTTAGATTTTTTATTTATAGATTGTATATGCCTCTTAACAAAGGAATATAACTTAGATCGTAAAAATAATTAGAGATAAATTAGGATTAATATTGTGATTATTTTTAAAGAATGTAATTGATTAAATCACTTAAAAAAGGTATTTGTTAGCCCACAAGTACCGGTACTAAACTTTAGTACCGGTACTTGTGGGCTAACAAGTACCTAGTACCGGTACATGTGAGTTACAGGTTTTAGTTTTCTCAAGAAACAAACCTGTACCCCGCGAGTACTGGTACTCATGATTAGTACCGGTATTGGAGGTAACGAGTACCGGTACTAACCATGAGTACCGGTACAAGTGGGTTACAGATTTGTGTTAAGAGTTTGAAACCCAAATCTGGAAGCAACGAGTACTGATACCCACACTTTAGTACCGGTACTAGGTAGCCGTTGGCTCAAAACTGAATGGCTAGAAAATTAATTTTGGCTATATGAACATTGGGATTTAAACCTCAACATCTAGTAGACGAATCCTTGAGGTCCTAAACTCTATAAATAAACCCTTGGACCCTTAGTTTGCATATGAGAAATAGAGAAGAAAAATTCTAGAGCTATATTTCATATTTTCACAATATTTTGAAGAAGGAATAGTTTGCTGCTATCAATCTCTCTACGGTTTTGCAAGCACATCAACTTGATTTCTTTACATATTGTCAAGGCATTGACTTTCATTCTAGGCTCTCAAATTGGTAGCATTATATTTACATTTGTTGAGAGGCTTAGGTTCTAGTTGTAAGATTTATCTTTCTTTCCTACACCTGTATTTCATTTGTTCTTGAGCATTTGCTCGTTGGGTTGTAACAAACCCGTTATTGTACTTGGGTTAAGGTAACCCGTTAATTACCTCGGTTAGTAAATTGATTTCCTCGGAGTTGAGGGAATCGGGTTAAAAATCCTTAGCTGGGAGGCTTAGGTAGTAGAGTACCTAAGGGAGGGGAACCACTATACATATTGTGTCAATTTTCTGTGGTTTGATTATTTGTGCAAATCTTTCTTGTTATTACTGATTTGTTTGTTTAAGTATTTGTGCGCATAGCCATATTCCATATATCCTATCTTTAGATCCTACAACGAAGGGTGGAAAGTTGTTGGGTGGTGTGTTCGGAGATAAGGGAGCACAAGGAAGAGAGGAGCGGGGGAGAGGCATCGGGCATGGTGTTGTGAGAAGAAAGAGCGGAAGGCGCGATGAGGAAAAAGAGAGTGCGGAGGGAGAAAGAGCGAGGAGAGAGAATGAGAAGAGAGGTAGTGGGGGGGCTTTATGCGAGTTCATGCATGCTGGTAGGTCCACTTTAGTGAACTATAATTACGCCCAAGAACATTCAATTTGAATATTTAAGAAAATTTTGAGCATACATTGCATTGGAAAATTTGTTAAGCTCATGAATTGACATTCATGCATTTTTATTGAGGTACTGTATTTGCATATGTTCTTAATGCACATTCATATGCTGGTTTATTTGTGTGTGTGTGTGTTGTAGGTTTGATTGAGAATCTAATTAGGAAAACCATTTTGGCATCTTGGATTTCCACCAAAAAAATAAAAGACAAATCAAAAGAGAGATCGACTATTTTGGAATGTGGGATTCTCAAATCCCTCTCTCTATTTTTTTGGCTAATCATGAAACAACCTATTAATTTTTTGTAATCAACCCTTTACGCATGCACAAAACGACAGAGACCGCATGCGATACTTGGCTCTCTCTCTGACCGACCAGCCATTCTCAATCTCTCCCCTTGTCATTTTTGTTAAAATGTTGGGACCCATCGTCACCCACAAAAAGGATCCTCTTGATCACTCTCCTCTCCCCCTCAAAAGATCTTTCCTTGCACCTCTCACCACGCATGCAGATGGGACGACAATGCAGCTCTCGCTCTCCAGACACACGCAGCACCGCTCACGTCCCTTGTTTACCTCCCTCCACAACACACTCACGTGAAGACAACGCCCCCTTCGACTCCTGTTAATCTCTGTGACCACCTCGTCTTCTTCCTCCCTCGACACAAACAGAGATCGCGCCGCCCAAAATAGGGGCACCTCCTCCGCTCCTCTCTACTCCTCCCCGCTTCTTGCGCCAACTGGAGGACCCACCTGCGACCTTCACTTAGAGAACCAACACCCGCCATACAACATTCTGAGAACTTACATGTGCCTAACATAGGTGCCCCTAATGAGATTGATATTGAATTAGATAACTTGGATTAATTTTTGTCTTAGGGACATAAAGATTTGATTTTTGATGAGGATAAGGAAACACTTGAAGTACTTGATCTTAACGTTGAGGATTTTCTTGAGTCTCAAGGGCACGAGGGAAGAAACAGAAAGGAGGATGATGAGTTTGAGGGGCCCAGACTCAGAGTATGGAGTGACTCTAGGGGGAATATGTTTTGTTTGAGGACTTAACCCTCATGGACCTTACTGTTTTAGCCGAATTTGGATTCCTATCTACTGTTGATTATAAGAATCATCCTCCCAAAAATTGGGAAGAAATGGAAGTAATTGATACTCCTGAGGAGGGAATCTATACACCCAAGGGGTAAGATCTTAGCATCAAATAAGAATTTGGGGATGTCATTGTTGAGGAAAGTCCCATGCCTATTGCTTCCAACCTATCTTCACATGACAGTGAAATGGGGGCTACCCTTGATCTGTCCAATTTGGAAAGTAAACACTTGGCCCCATTCCAGGATGAGCATCCCAATGATAGGAATGATGAAAATCAATTATTTACCAAGGCTGTTAGAGATGACATTCAGGAACTGGAACAATTGTTAGGGATGAATGCTGAACCTTTCAAGCCCTCTTTGACCCTCTTCACCACCTTACAACTTAGAGACTTAAACTCCTTAAGAACCAACTTCCTGAAGTCTCTGCTCACATTTCTGCTTTACGAGGGGATAACCGGACTGATACATCCTACAGTGGGGTGGCGAGTATGGATTGACGCTTGTCCAGGTTAGTCCATCATCTTTCAGGTATTCCTTGTAGCACCCTCTCTTCCTTACACATCTCTGCTTGAGGAGCCTTTGCCTCCTCCCCCTGCACTCCCTAAGGTCATGACTCGAGTATATTATGTGAGACCTCCAAAGGTGGCCTAAGAGTATCTTGTTTTCACCTATGTTTGGTGAGCATTTGGCTTCACTCTCCATCACCATCTTGTCAACATCTTGGGTTACCTATTCACAAGGCTTGCGTTGTTACGTACCTTTTTCGGGTCTTTCTCTACTTTTCTAGACCGGATTTGCAGGAATTGCCCGTCTGGCTCGTTGAGAGGAAGCGTAGCTCTTCTTCAGGTATTATCTACGCTTTTGCACGCAATGAGGACATTGCACATTTTAGGCATGGGAGAGTAATGATAATACTTGGGGATATGAAGAGAGCATTATTATATATTTCCATATACAAAAAAAAAGAAGAGATAGAGGAAAGAAAGAAAGACAGAGAGAAATGAAGCAAAATTGTGATTAGTACTAGCATTTGATTATGGAAGAGTTTACCTAAGTTTTGGGTTGGAATGAATGATTAATTAAGACCTGAAGTACTAGACCTTAGGAGATAAGTAAGATATACTGACTAATAAGCAAGATTTTACGTGAGAAAAATCGAGTTCGGAAACCCGTTGTAGTTGTGAAAAATCCGGCTATCAAATAAATTATCGAAACTCTGATGAGTCCCGGGTCGAACACGGGGAGGCGAATGTTTGATTTAAAACTCGCATTTAGAAATTATTGTCACAATGTAGAATAGTCGGTTGAAATCAAACTACGCGGACTGCTATACTTAAAGAATAAATAATAGAAGAAAGAGAGAGAATAATACAAAGAGAATAAGAGAGAGAAAAGAGGGCAACTTTCTCTAAGAATATTGTTCATTAGAGAAATTAAATCTACACTATTGAAAGTAGTAAAAAGAATGGAGAGAAGAAATCCTTCTTGATGAACGCTCGGAGGACAAGCTGCATTGACAGAGTGCTAGGGAGATGGTGGTGAGATGCTAGACGAGGGAGAATAAAGCTGGAGGTAGGAGGACGAAGCAGGGTGGTGTTGCAGCGGGATCCACTTCTCGAACGAGGTGAGAAGATAGCCACAGGTACCCACGAATGGGGTGAGAGGACAGGAAAAATTATTTTTATAAAATCTAGTGGAGCATCCCGGGCATGGGACTAGCTCTTTGGAGCTTTAGAGAGGGTGAGAGAAGTATAGAAGGGGATGAAGATGGAGGGGTGTAGGTGCCCTTTTATAGGTGAGATTTGGGGGCAAAAAGGTCATTTTAAGGACTTGAATTTAATGGCTCAGCCTTTAGTGACGCATTCAATCGTTGGTGAAGGCAGACGTGGCTGATGGTATTCGTGGAAGGAGAGCCCTCCGATCTCGATCGAGTGGCCCACATTTGGCCACGTGCATGCGTGGTTAGTCTTCAACCGTTGGTGCCTCAACAAGTTGTTGTAGCTACATGGCTGTACCTTAGCCATTTGATGAAGATCGGAAGGCCCAAGATCACGCGCATAGCCATTCAGATCGCGCCTGCTAGATCACGATCAGACGATTGGGAAGGCACTTGGATGACTTAAGATCGCACGGTTGCACGTTTGTTGCTGATGTAAAGCACTTCTTGGAGGCGACATGGCTTCAATAGGGCCACACGATCAAGATCGTGGTCCTATTTCAATTTGGTGCGCTACTTAGTCTTTTGGTGAGACTCGAACGCGCGACCAGCTGTTGATGAAAGACCTTATCCACTGCGTTATGTGTGTGGATTGATGAGAGACCATCAGACATGCAAATGCTTACGACGGTTGGATCATGGATCAACGGCTGTAATCGTTTGATGGAAGCTTCTTTTGAGGACGTGTGTAGGCATGGCTTGAGTTGACTCAGCCGTTGGATGGCGATCCAGCGACTGAGATTGCACAGTAGATACACGCTTTAGGCTGAGGAGAGAAGTGGTGGCTACTTTGGGTGACCTGGATGATGTCGAAGATGGATGGCCTAGATGATGTCATGTGGCATCATCTGGGCCGTCCATCTTCAAATGCTCGTAGGTGGTGCCACAGATGTCGAATTGAGTCGGTTTCGTGTTGTTGGGTTGTGATCGTCGATCTAAGCCCATCCGTGTAGTTGGATTTATCATTCGAGGTCTAGATTTTGCACCACCTTGCCATGTTTCCTTTGATCATCTGTGCCTTGTACAAGATGCTACGGATGTCAAATCTGAGTGATTTCAGAGGCGTTGACTCCAATCATCACTCTGATCGCATCCGCAGGTTTGATCTTCAATCAGATGCCCAGAAAGATGTCACCTTGCCCCTTAGCCAATAAAATAATAAAATTAATATACAATTTGTATAAATTAATCTAAATGCATGATGATGCATGTTATGCAATATTTATAATGCATGATGTTTATATGGACCTAGGAACGTGCATGAATAGGCAATTTAACATGGGCAAATGTAGATTTATCACTGACTTTAGGCCTTTACGACCTATTTGGCTAAAAAATTCAAGTATTTGTTAAGATATGGATTATTCTTCAAGTGGTTGAGAAAGTTGAGAAGTTGATGTATTAAGTCTAAGGCTTATAGAGTATCTGACCTCTTTGTCTGCTCTTTGGTTTGCAGGATTTGGTAACTTAAGCATCCACATCTTACACACTAGTCTGGTTTAGTATGGTTAATGAAGAAAACTTCAAAAAAATTCCTTCGTCTAAAAAATAGTTTTCTTGAAAATCTGACTTAGGAGAGGCTAAAAAACACAAGTTGATTAGAAGAGTTCTCACCGCATGAGAGGAGTAAATGCTCCCCTTGAGGACACATTATAACATGTCATCTCCTTGGTGCCTGTCTCTTAGGATATTTAAATATCCTACTGAGGGCACGTAAGCACATTGTATTGTTTAGGTGTCATGGGTGACATTATCCTGAAATGTCGATTGCAAGGGCCTGGATTAGCTAAAGAATGCCATGAGAGGTACTATCACAAAGTGTCGATTGCTAGGGTTCTGGGGGTTTCCATGGGCGGTGCTATTTCAAAGCATCGAATGTCAGGGATCCTTTGAGGATCGATGATAGGAACAAGAAATCTGACACAGACCGTGTTGAAAGCTAATCCGTGATTAGATTTAGAGGATTCACAAAAATTACAACAAGAGAAAAATCTCAAAAGTATCTCCATCTCCATTTAAAAAAATAAAGGAAAATGCGCTGACAAGTTGAACCTAAACCTTTTGCACGAACGCATAGGTGCTTTAATCTCTAGGGTCAATAAACCCTTGGGTAGGTTTTGGGGCCTCAGAAATCTTTGTTGGGACCTAAAGCTAAATTCGATCAGGTCTGTATTTTAACTAGTATTTGAGTACCTTAAGGCCTAGGGATGGTATTTCAAACTAGTCTCTAGAGGTGAGGCATTATAAGGCATCCTAATGACAAATACTTGTCTAGAGATTGGTTCTCTTCCATATTATTTTGCTTAGGATTAGCAAAATTTAGGCATGGGGGCATTTGATAGGTCCACTTTAGTAGATTATAATTATACCTAAAAACATTCAATTTGAAGATTTAAGGAAATTTCGAGCATATATTAGATTGGAAAATTTGTTAAGCTCGAATTGATATTCATGCATTTTTATTAAGATACTCCATTCCATAAATTGATTTATTTGTGTACTTATATATTGCAGGTTTAATTGAGAACCTAATTGGAAACATCATTTTGACATCTTGAATTTTCACCAGAAAAGAAAAGATAATTTAAGGGCTAGTTTACTTAGGAGGTTAAGAAAGTGGTGTTAAGAAATGTGAAACTAGTGTTAACCCTCAATTGTGTTTACTTACAGAGTGGTGTTAACACTAGTTTGTGTTTACCTGAATTAGTGTTAAGTTGGAGTGTTAACCCTTGTGGTGTTTACTTGATAGTGGTGTTAGGAATTTGAATGGTAGTTGAGTTTGTTATGATAATATATGTAAATGTGAAGGTGGTTATGGTAGTTATAATTATTTTTTTTGTACTATGTATTGGTAATTATTTATATAAGTAATGTTATAATTGTAAATATATAAATATTTTTAGGATAATATAAATAATGTGTTATTAAATATATTTGGGTATCAATTTATATTAATGATCATAAATAAAAAATTAATTAAATTAATTCAGTTAAAATTAAGTTAAATAAATTCAGTTATTTATTCATTTCAATATGATCAATAACTTTGTTTTAATTACGTAGTATAAAAGAGATGTTGAAAATCAAAATAGATCATCTCTGTGAAAGTGATGATTACTATTGGATTGAATCCATGGACATTAGGTTGCAAACTTATGGAAATGATCTCTTCTAACATTAATTTGGGTCTATGCAATAGCACCGGTCTCCTAGGGTGAGGATGTTAAGTCTGAAATAGGATCATTAAGAAATATAATCTTCAGAAAAGAATCCTACCATGCTCATAATATTAATTACCACCTTCATTTTCAGTACTACTGAATGCAATACATAGAAATGATATTAAATTGACATACAAGAAACAACCTTTATTCATAGTAACACTTAGACGCCTGAAAAACAAGTACATAATAGTGTACGATCGATCAATACATCGTAAATATAAAAATGAAGAAAATAACGAATCTAGTTATAAAGTATAACACAATCTTATTCCTTCTATCATTGATGTTTTTCAACCTTCTCCTCAAGTCCGCATTCTCATCCATAAAGTTTAGTATGATGTCCTTTGTATAACGGCATGTTGGGGGATCGAACCATTCAAAGTAGTTGCATCTACCTTTAGGAAACTCGCAACATCTAAGGAATCGACGTTTGGGGTTGTCTCGCATCCATGATGTCCGTACTTGTGCTTTTAAGCTGTAGTTGCAGAACCTATATACTTGAACCCCATCGGATTGAGAAGATTGCCTCCAAGTGGATTGAGAAGATTGTGATGTAGACATATTGACCTACATTAAAGAAAAACTCAAGTCAATGGTTGGTTTCATTTGCGCTAAAGGTAAATTGTATGAAGTGAATGATCATACCTGTAGCTATGAACTCTCTTTTCTAACCTCATCACAAGATGATCATTTTTATTACTCATAAAGGAATTATCATCTTAATTATAAACACAATCGATGACATAATTTCTTACAAGGCATGCAACTAAAGTCTAGCTAAATAGATAATAAATGATTCAATTATACAATTGATCTCTAGCTAAATAGATAATAAATATTTTAGTTATACAATCGAAGTTAAGCTAAATAGATAATACTACGTAAAAGGATCACGACTGCATTAGTAGGTTTGCAGAATGAAATCTAGTATCCCCTTCATTGGGAATTGGTAGTTGCGGAGCCACCTTAATTGTAGATCAACTTGAAATTAGTTGAACACAGATCATTTACAAGTTTTCCTTTTGCAATGGTTATGAAATAACATTTTCCTTACCTCATTCCACATCAGAGAATTTGTAGGAACTAGCGTGTCAGTGTTATCATCCCAGCACCAGTCTACATCATCGATTATTTTGTGGATTGAGCGATAAGTTACCTTAAGAAACATCCACCTGTGCACTACATCATCTTTGGAGTATTCAGTTTGTAGTTGTCGATTTAGTTCTGCAAGGCAGTAACGCCATGCGATACTAGTAAATGCCCCATGCATGTATTGACCTTCACTCTTTAGCTTGTATAGAATGTAGACTAGAGTCCAATCACGATGTATGCTCCAATTCTCGGAGTTGCAAGTCATTGCTAATTAAGAAGGAAAAAAAGTTAATGGTACTATATATATATATATATATATATATATATATGTGCAATGGGCTCAGATTTATTCACAATATCTATCATTGAATGTAAATGTTAAATCGTAATTCCTACATATAATGAAAGGATCCACCAATATAAGTAACCTTTGGGGTTGCTAATTACAATGTCAAAATAATTCTTCCCTTACCTAGATAGCCATCCAAATCAAAAGCTAACCATGGGCAAATCACTTCGTATATCGTACATCAGTCATGCAATTAAAGGATCCACCAACAATGGTAGCCTTTAGGGTTGCTCATCTATAATGTAAGAAAAATTTTTGACATACGTAAATAGCCATCCCAACCAAAACCTACCCATAGGCACATCACTTTCTATATTCGAAATTTATAGTCATAAGATAGAACATTAATAAATTTTATCATTACCCACTAGTATGATAAATATGTTCCCACCTGCATATTAAAGGAAAGTAACATAGATAGAAATTCAGTTCAACTTTCCCAAGCAAATCTTCATTGAACTACGAAATGCCAATATAAAAGAAATAACCTAACATAATAAAAAATATAAAAGAAATAACCTAACAATGAACAAACAATACAAACTAGCAAATCGAAATCAGAATATATAAGAAAGGTCTAAATAGTACAAATATGTTAACTACATGGTGGACCATAACTAATAACCCCTCTGTTGAAAGCGCTCCCACATCATATCAGCAATGGCATCCCTGACTTGTGTACCTCTTTTCACTTGTTCCTGGGTAATTATGCGCGAGTGGGTTTTGTTTGGAGTGTTGTTTGGCTCAACATCACTCGGATTATCAGTATGTGCACGTCCATGGTTTGTATTATCTTCACTCGAATTTCCTTGTTCCAAATTTTTATTGTAATACTCATCCCTTCCTCCTTCCTTGAGAAGGAAGTTGTGTATTACACAACATGCAACTACAACATCTGCATGAATCTGAGGGTGGTAGAAGGATTGGTAGCTTAAACATTGAAATCTTTTCTTCGATACCCCAAATGCCCTCTCAACACAATTACGAATTTATGCATGACGGTGATTAAACAACTCTTTCTTGTTCCGGTACTTATTATGATGTCGAGCGTTGTATCCAGGTATATGGTAACTAACATTTCTATACAGAGCCATATAAAGGTCAGTATTTGCATAACCACAATCAACTAGATATTGTCGTCCTCTAGGTGGCTCGAAGTGGTCATCTTGGATTGCTCATCAGAGAACCTTCATGTCAGACGATGACCCCTCCCAACCGCTTGCTACGTACAAGAAAGCAAGATCTAGTGAAATAGCGCACATCACATTCAATGATGTCCAATGATGCCTGTTGCGAAACCTGGGAGCTTCACTTTGAGGAACGACCTCTACATGTGTTCCATCAATTGCCCCAATAACATTCTACAGCAAGACATGCAGATGCCTTCATTATACTAGATGCATGATTAATTAGGGAGAAAGATGGGGGTGTAGGTGTATGTCTCACCTTGAAATATGGATATTTTTCCCTGTTATTCCTTATCTTCGAATGAATTGGAATCGAGTCATCGGGCAACATGATGTGATCATACTGCAACTCCTTTATCCACTGCGAAACTTGGATGTACCATTTGCTAATAGTCCTTGCGGATCGCTGGAATCTTTCTTGCATCTCACTATTGCGTGGGTTGTGTCCAGCTCCACAAAGAAATATAGCCAACATCTCGTTCGGATGCATATTTTGGTTCTTCTTCATTATTTTCCTATCTAAAAGCATGTCTCATAGCTTGAAAAACTGCTCGCTTGTCATACAGAACATGTCCATGGGTCGCTCAACATGGCCTGCTAAAACATGATGCACCCAATCTAAGCTAGACAATGACAGAGTATGCTTTGGTTGCCTAGGTATCGGATGGCTTTGCTCCCACATTACTTCCATTGCTTCAATGGTTGTCGCATACATGACTCCCATCATTATAGAACCCATATTGTTCTCTCGATTTTGGAATGTGTGATTGTCATCCATCTATAAATTGAAGAGATATTCAAATAATTTATTCATGGAAAGAAACCAATGTACGTACTGAAATGAATTTCAAAAAATGCACTTGACATATTCATTATGAGTTCGCAAACACTTGACATAGATTCAGAAAACCTATAGTCCCTCAAATCCACCCTAATATCATCCAACACCATCCTAACATTCCCCATCCAACACCATCCTAATATAGTCACTCAACTCCTCAACTGGACCATGCAGAAAGACCTTCAGAACGGCACGGAATCCTTTATCTGCCAGACGAGAAATGAGCCTAATACACTCTCTCATTAAGGTTCGGAAGCAAGGTAGTGAGTGTTGCAGCACAGTACTCAACGTCTTGACTACTGTTCTCCTTTGCCAGCTTCTTCTCCTCGATCTCCACGAATCGATCCATGCTCTCCTTCATCTCGCTCATCCTTTACATGAACTAATCGTGGTCAAGAGCATTGCGACGTCGCTTCCCGCTTGATGAGCCACCACCTTCAACTGTACGTGTCGTTTTCTCCTTTCCTGCCACGACACCTCTCGCAGCAAGAAAGGGACCTTCGTTACGAGCCATCTCTTGGTATGTGTTTGCGTAAAGTTGTGACTGAGATCTACCCCTGGCACTTTGCACGTTGGTTTGTGTTTGCATGGGTTCCTGGTAGGAGCTCCCTCTGATATGCATTTCAAACAATGGAGGTGCCGATAAATCCCCCAGACTCGAACCTACATTATTCTGTGTAAATGCAGGGGTTGACATTTGCTCATTAGAAAATGCATAACCAACTTGTGGTGATCGAGACTTATCATATAGTCTGATCTCATCTTCCTACTCTAGGGTGGTCGATTGCCGACAACTCGATGTGGCATACGTCCCCTTTTCTACCTCTCTACCAACTATGGCCTCCATAAGCTTGTAGTATGGAAACGACTTCCCCCGCAAGGCTTGGAAATGTGCAGGAAGCTGCATGGATGAATACACGTATTTATTTGTATTAGGCATGGGGATACAATTACTAAATTATTAGCGTAAATACTAACCTCATCCCATGCGCTATCATCCCACGGCACTGGGCAATTGCTTGCATCATCCCAACCCCATCCACTCTTATTCATCAAGGTTGTGTATGCCTGAAACATCCTTTTCATGTTTTTCCATTTGTTCTGTAATTGATCCTTTGTTAACAATACATTGCATGTTTTGTTGAATTCAACGACTATCTCCTTCCAACAAGTTCTCAAAAAATATCCATTAATGTATTCACCATTGTCGTAACGTTCTCGAAGTATCTGAACGAGGACTATAGAATGGTTAGCTGCCCAATTTCCTAAACGAGGGGCCATAGTCTTTTCACGATTTTGAGTTGGTGTCGACATTCTACAAGGATTGACGGTGAAGACGTTATAAAATGTTGCATAACATTTACTTCAATTAGTCAAGTGCAATTCAATGAAAGATAGTTACCTACCACCGATTTCCTTGAGTTGAGCGATTGCCATATAAATAATATTTGGTTTCTTGTGTTCTTACATTGAATATCATTTGCAAGAAACACATAAACATATAGCAATAGTCCCAAACATTATTAACACATAACTTCCTTCTTCTTCGATAGGTACAACACTCGACTACACTCATCTAGGACTATGCATGTTTTGGAAAGAGACTCCATGATAAACGTAAAAATGATCAGGGAAGATACGTTAATGTCTACTTCCATTGATTTTCACACATTCCAATTACAACTTAAACACAAGATACTACATGAAATTAACCTATTCCACTATTCAAGAGAAAGCTGCACGAAAATCAACCAAAAAGTAACATGCAGGTGTGATGAAGTCGAAATGCCTAATCTTCGACGAATAGAAATAATTCAAGTGAAAATTTTGATCTTTGGGGGAAAAATGGTCAACCAATTGACCACAATGAAGGAATATCCAAATTATAAGTGATTGTATACAATAAGGTAGATTATAAGTTCACAATCATTCTTCACAATTTTTTTCCCTAGAACATTTACGGTGAATGCTTTAAATGCACCTTGTATGTGATAATTTATTCCATGTAGTCAATTTCCATCATGGCAGAGGTAATTAATAAAGGAGAGGGAGGCTTACTTGTAGCAGGTAATGTAGATTGACATGGGGCATTAAGGGGCGTCAGGGCATAGGCATCCTCTGTAGGATAGGAATGTACGTGCTGTGGAAAATGGGGGCTTGCAAGGACATTAGATTCAACATGTGCAGGAGAAGTTTTTGAAGGCTCACCGACAGCTTCCCCTGAATCATTTTTGCCAACACAGTCTAGCAAAGGTTGAGTCAGTAGTAGATCTTCTCCTCTTGAATGTGTCTCATCTGTTCTAAAGGCATTTGGAAGATCTCTCTTCCTTACTGTAAGGAAGAGGTAGGTTGTTCAAGGATTGCAATCCTTTTCTTCTAACATCCACATTTGGATGCTCATCTATCTTTCTTTTTATCTTAAGGAGCTCATCACAATCAGGAAACTCATGGTCAAGCTTGAGGTCACCATCAAAATGACAAGGGGCTCTATGCACAGCTGTTATATCAGCTTCAGTTTTGATGGTAGCTAACCATCTTCCTATCTCCACTTCTACCACTGATGGTTGCGAGGAGAACGTCCAGGCTTTGGAGACAACTTCTAGAACTGCTCTAGGCCTGACCTTCCTAGTCGCAAGTATCCTGAAAAATAAATTTCTCCTACATTTTTGATAATCTGCGAGCTCCTTCACTGCTACATTGGCCTTAGCTTTAACTGCCTCTTTTCTTACCAGGCTTTCAATACCTCGTATGATATCAGCTTCTAGTTCCTCCATAAAAGACAAGGGCGTGAAGGCCTAAAACTAGAAATCTAAATAGCAGACAACCAACAGGTTAGAATAGCAAGATTAGTATCTACCACTAGGGGGGTACTACATTGATAGATGAACACACTAAAATTTGTAAGTAGAAAAACATATCATGAACATGAGACAACAACAGAGTCCCTAAATCAATAACCTCCATTTTAACTTGTTTATTACCCTGAGATTTCCCACCACCACCAGATCTCGTTGATGAACCATTCTTGGCATTGCCCTTTACTTGTTTTTGGGATCGAGCAGCAGATTCACCATTTGCGCATCCATTTACATCAATACACAAATGGAGCATCTCTTCAAACATTTTCGAAAGACCTTCCCCAGACGAAACAACAGACATCTTAGCACTCCCACCTCCCTCAAAATCCAAATCATCACTACGAGAATTCTTTCTCCCCCTCGAATTGCCGTTGCTTAGCTCTTCTCCTCCCCTAACCTCTGCTAATTCCCCATCTGATTTATGATTTTGGGGAAGCAATGAGCTTCCAGTCTGCAGATCAGAGACCACCGGACCACTTCCCGGTAGGAATTTCCTTGAATCCTGTAGAACCTTATTAAATTGTTCAACAGGTTGGCTACCAAAATAAAGATCTGGCATGCTTAGTTCACCTAATGGGTATCTATCCGGCCCATCTACATCACTATTACTTACACTGGCGAAGGAATCAAATGACGATGGAGATGCATAATCAATTGATACACTTTGTACATGGGAATAATGGCTCTCGGCAAAATCAGAGACGAGGCTGTTACCCATCACCCCATTGGTAGAGACCCCGTTGTTCAAAGTAAAATATTTTGTTCCTACATTGCTCTCTTTTATTGGCAGGTAAAAGTCTTACGCTCTATGAAGCCATTGCAACTTGATAATGTGGTGATTAGCCAGTATAAGGTCCATAAAAGAGGTGGTGTGGAATACCCTGCCTACATAGATGACGAGACTGTTCCCAAGAACAGCCTTACTCCTACATTTGCTGCAGCTGCACTTTTCATAGATACTGCAAGGTGGCTATTGAATTCAGAGCCATACCTACAAATGAGATCGATTAGAAGCAGGAACTTCCCAATCACAATTAGCTTAGCTCTTCTTAATAAGCCCTTGTTGGTTTTGCTACCTCGCTTAGGCCCCTTTCCTGACTTAAAATTCTCTTCTGAAAGCCAAAGGGCATTGACTTCAGAGCCATACCTACATATGCGAGCGATATGAAACATGAACTTCCCTAGCACAATCAGCTTAGCTCTTCTTAATAGGATCTTGTTGGCTTTGTTTCCTCTCTTAAGCCACTTTCCTGACTTTGCCCCCACGACACTTCCACTCCAAACTTGGCTTTCTAAGCAAGATGCCTCACTATTTCTCCTTCAGGGGATGCACCTCTGCCTCATTATGATGCAGGAGTCTAGGATGAGAAGAGAAAGATGTTAGATTTCTCTAGCAGCCCTTCAATCAAGTCAAGCCGAGGCCAGGAGGTTAAACAAAAGGAGGACAGGACACAACCTGACAAAAACTAGGCTGGGATAGTGGCACCCATTCCTAACCAGTTCTGAGAAAATTCAGTCATGTTGGAGGGTACAGTTAGTGATCATGTTTTGCTTTCCTTGAATCGCCGCTGCTTAGCTCTTCTCCTCCATGTTTTGCTTTCCTTTTCCAAAAGAAAAAAGGAAATCCAGTCAAGTATCCACAATCCCCCACCTTTAAAAGGAAATCCAGTCAAGTTTATTTGGAGGAAAAAAACTAGAGGCCAACATACATTGCAATAACACAGTCATGGAAAACAACATGACATCCATGGTGTAGGTGTATGAAATAACAACTTTAATTAAAATGCATACCTTTCTAAGCCTTGAAACTGAGTGAAGCAAGTAACTGCGAAAAAGCTACCACACCTGACTATCAATTCCAAGCACCACTCCAATAGAGCAACATGATGTTATATAGGAAGAGAAGGAAGTGTCACGCATATATATAGGAAGAGAACAAATTAAGAAGAACATAATACCTCCTGGAAAGTAATAAAGAGGACCTGCTTTGCACAGCTTGATAGGGGAGGAATAAATGAAGGAACTTTGCAGAGGATTAAAGCCAATGGCATACCCATTGGAAGAGGAGGATGGTTGCAACGGCAATGCCTGTTCACGAGGGCATTGGAGCACACGATTGGGCGTGACAAGGTCGAGGCCGCAACCCATTGGACTGTGACTACAACAAGGTCACGAGCGATCAAAAGGGCGAGGCCTGCGATGGACGGTGAGGCTGATTGGAGGGGGAGAACTGTGAGGGTGATGATGGACGACGACCGTGAGGGTGACGATGGGCAAGGATCGCGAGGGCTCTGTCAAGAGGGAGTAAGGGTGCGTGAGGAGGCTCGACACCTCAGTCGAGAACAAGGTGTGAGAGGGAGCCGAGTAATCAAGGCCGACTGGTGGGCGGGGGGGCATTAGGACGAGAACTGCGAGGGTGACGATGGGCGTGTGAGGAGGCTTGACAGGGAGTGGAGAGCACGACGGGAGGAGTGGAGAGCATGGGACTCACCGAGTGGGCGGGGGGCATTAGGGACTTGCGCGTCTGTGGGTGTTTAACACGGGTTTTCCTAACACCGATAGCAACCGGTGTTAGGCAAACAGGTGTTAACAGCCTCTAACCCATGTTAAGTGAAAGGAGGTTAACCCATCATGTAAATGAGGCCTAAGAGAGAGATAGGCTATTTTAAAATATGAGATTCTCATATATATATATATATATATCTTTTTTTTTTTTGTCTAATAATGAAAAGTTTCCTAATTAGCCCTTCACGCACGCACAAAACGACAGAGACCGCACCCGATACTTGGCTCTCTCTCAAACCCACCGGCTCGATCTCTACCCCCTCGTCATTTTCCTTAAAATGCTGGGACCCATCGCCTCCCACTAAAAGGACCCTCTCGATCTCTCTCCTCTCCCCCTCAAAAGGTCTTTCCTTGTACCTCTCACCACCTCACCGGCTCTCCCTCTCCAGACGCATGCAACACCGCTCACGTCTTTGGTTCACCTCCCTCCACGACGCACTCACGTGCAAACAGCGCTCTCTTCGACTCCTGTCAATCTCTACAACCACCTCGTCTTCTTCCTCCCTCGACCTGAATAGAGATCGCACCGCCCAAAATAGAGCCACCTCCTCCGCTCCTCCCTGCGACGACTGGAGGACCCACTTGCGACCTCAGCCGGCCTCCTCATGACAGCACCACTGCGACGACTCCTCACCGCGACAACCACTACTGTGCTCCGCCTCGGCTCCAGCCACCACGTTCGCGAGCTCCTCTGCTGCGTCCCCACCGCCATGACCACGCCATCGACAGCGTTCTCGACGGCGACTTCATCATCACCGCGACCCTCCTCGACGTCAACACCGCGTTCAACCATTGCGTTCACCACCGCGCCACGATTTCGTCTTCGACTGCGACCGTGCCCATCGACTTCCTTCGGCCATGTGGTGACAGCACGTGACTCCTAACCGCGCTTCCTCGACCTTCACTGCGAACGGCCGCACCACGCAACTGTCTTTCCGTGGGGAAGTGTGGTGACAGCACGCTTCGCCCACTACACCGCGACAACTGCGACCGTGTCTCTTCGACGTTCCCATCATCTCACCGCGTTCACGACCGCGTATTCTCACCGCGATTCCACATCCACTGTGATTTACTGCATTTGCTTTAATTTTAGTAGTTCATTGATTTTACTCACTATTGGAATCATTGTTTATCATCCTTATATTTGTATACTGAACCTATATGCGTATCTGACTCCGACGATATTATATTCTCGTGGTTCATCCTCACTTGACATCTAAGTTTGAATTGATTGAATCTTTGGTGCGAACATTTGATTATTTCTTGATTGGAGACTGATTTGATTTCGTTAGCTCGTATTGGTCAAGTTTGATATTAATTGATTTCTTGATCTAGGACTTTTCCACCATGAGTTATACTACATGACACATCATTATTATTATTACCAGTATTATTAGTTATTGCAAAAGCGAAAGAATCCTATGATCACATGCAACATGAATTGTGAGGAGAGAACGTAAGGGGAAAGAGAAAAGATAGTGTTGGTTGAGAGGAAGAGAAGAGCAGGTGAACGTGGAATTGAGAGGAGTAGGGAGGGTGTGGGTGATTGCGTGATATCGAGCAGGGGAGAAAAAGAGAGGAGTGTGGCCTTTTAACGTGCATGCATGTGGATCAAATAGGAAAGTAGAGCCCATGTGATTTCTGGGATTTTAAAGGGGATTCAAAGAGGTGAAAAATAGGAATAGGAGAGGTAGCACTGTGCATGGGGGATTGATGTGGCTGAGAAGAAGAAAGAGGAAGCTGTTGGCTTTGGATGTAAATTGAAATGGGAAAGGAAAGGTGAGAGGGAGTTTGTGTTGGGAGCATTTGGGATTTGCATGGGTTAAGAAGGTAGGATTAGTTCTTGGAAAGTGAGGTGTGACGGATTATATATTTTTTTCCTCATTTTCACATTTCTTGCATAATGTTCAATACGCACACCTGTTTTGAATTCCGTTTTTGCCACTGACCTTGTCTCGTGCTCTTTCTTTAGAGACCAATAATGAAATATTTATGCAAGAGCATGAAATAATGCATAATTAGATGAGTATTTAATTAATACAAAATCAAGTAGTATAAACCTAATTTAAGCACATAAAATAATCGACATGCAATTGTGACCTAATCAAGCAGTATAAACCTAATTTAAGCACATAAAATAATCGACATGCAATTGTGACCTAATCAAGTAGTATAAACCTAATTATACATAAGGTAAGTATAATATATCAAGTTCAAGTGTCTCTTCTTAATTCTCAAATGTCGACATGCAATTGTGACCTAAAATGTACTATCTATAATGCAATAATGCTAAGAAACTAACACAATTAAATATGTTATCCCTTTAAATTATGCACTTATTAGCCGGCATCCAAGGAGGGGTAGTGATGGCAATTGGGTGGTGATGGACCATGGATGAGAGACCATGGCAATGATGGAAAGAGGGTGAGGCGATCACAATGTACAGATAGTAATGAGCTAAAATCTAACTACTGTGGATGGTTGTGTCGACATAGAGGTCTCTTTGTGGCGGATAAGGATGAAACGTGAGCCCTCCAAAGTTGGTGATGGGGTTGGCAACGACGACGGTGAGTAGAGCCGATGTGATGACCATTGGTGGACATGTGTGACTAGTAGCAGAGATGGAAATGGCTATCAAAGCATCATGAAGTATGGATGAGAGAAAGGTGGTTGCTAGGCGGCTACTTCAATGCATCGGTCTAAGAAGCTCGATTGCATGTGGGGGAAGTTGGAGGTGGTAGTGGTTGGGTCCTATTCAGGAGAGGACGTGGATATGAGTTTCGTCGACATTGCAGGACTGAGTTGGTTGTCGCGGATGACAAACAAAAAGGCACTAGTAGAGAGGACTATGTCGGCGATAGGATGGGATCAGGAGGCGTTGGAGAAGTTTGTGATGATGCTTTAATACCATATTAAGGTAAGGGAGAATTGAATTTTATTGCTTGAGAAACATTGTGTACAAAAGGTCTATTTATAGACCTTTGTTTTACATTTGAATTTATGATAAGGAGAAATAGGAGGAAGCTTGTTGCACATATGTGAATCAGTGGAGATTGGAGGGAGGGGGGGTCCATCGGGTCTCCAACATGCAATTGCACCAACATTCCACATGTTGAACAACACGTTATGATCAAATCATGTGCAATGACAAATTCATCAACTAGTAGCTCTAATACCATGGTAAAATTCACTTACAATCACTCAAGCAATTGCATATTGCAAAACTAAGGTGGCATGCATGATTTATTTATTCTTTT
The DNA here is from genome assembly GCA_037157565.1 of Thalassia testudinum. NCBI lineage: Eukaryota > Viridiplantae > Streptophyta > Magnoliopsida > Alismatales > Hydrocharitaceae > Thalassia > Thalassia testudinum. The sequence continues at coordinate 84,883,987 of JAZHRO010000024.1, forward strand.
GGGGGGTGGGGGTGGGGGGGGGGGGGGGAACAACATAAGCATGAAATGGTAAGCAACAAGGGTTCATTCTTTAGAAAGGAACAAAAGTGGAGTGGGTACAATATATGTAGATACATATAATAATTGGAGCCATCTCGAAGATCCAATCAAGGTTCTGAATGTCGGTTTCGATGCTATTTTGATAAATCTCAAAGTGTGCATTTTGAAGGCACACCAAGGGCATGCCATAATAACACTTGTATTTCGATGGCAAATTTTGACGATTTTGATGCCTTGAAAATAGTCTATTTCAGAGGCATGCAAGGGCATGATGACAAAAATGGCATTTCATCTTTTTCCTTTCTCTCCTTACCTCATCTCCTTCCACACTGGAACTTACCCCTTACTCCACCACCAACATACCTTCTACCTTAAATCTTCTCTCCTCTCCTCTGAGTGAGCTAATAGACCCACCACATCTCCTTCCTCTTCCTCGCAAGGCACGAGTCATAGTGCCACCGCCATCAAAGTAACCGAACCACCACTCTGGCTACCTTAATAGCAAGCAGCAGGTACACATATGCAGGAGCAGAGTAGCAGCCAACAGGCAGTAGCATGCTTTGAAATGGTCATGCTAACCAACATATCATCGATATGGTCAACATGGTTGAAATTGTCAGCATATTGTTGACACCCCTGTATTTCGTGTCCATATGGTCCTCCACTCAAAACCCCCATTTCACTGGCAAGCCGACGACATCTTGATCACTGGTATTAGAATGATTAGAATTATTTTGAATTCATATAATTGTGTTAGAAAAACTTGATAAACACTTGAACATTACTCCGATAAAAAAAATTTAAACAACAAACTCTATAAAATATGTAGATCAAACAATCATAGAACTAATTAATCTACCATAAACTCATAGATCTGCAAATGCGTCGTTAAAACTCAGAATAAGATCTAAACCTAATGATTGTAGCTTAAACTAGCTTTTTTTTTTTGAAAAAGAAAGGAAAGCTATCAAGGACAATAGCAATCTGGAGGGAGTTTTATTGAATTAAAAAAAGAGAGCCTTACAAAATAGACCCCCACATCTGTATGAGAGACCAACAGTAATTCACAATTTGCTCCACGCAAATCGGTCTCCCCTGAAAAAGACTCATTTCTTGCATTCCAAATTGACCACAACACTGTCGCTATACAAATCCGCGGCTTATTAGTTATTACAACACAAAAAGTTGTCACAAACATCCCACATGGGGAGAGACTACCTGCAAATCTATCTCCATATAGATTCTATCATTAAACATGATGAGAAAACATGTCTGGCACTATCAGATGGTAAATTGCATAGCTGGCAGAATTGTGCAGGCATCCCTATTCTTCTATGTCTCAAGTCACCTGTAATTAAGCCATCTCTTCTATTTAAACAAAGGAAAATCTACACCTTCAATGGAATCTTCAACTTCCACAGGCCCTGCAAACGTAATTAGCCTCCTCCGATCTCCCTTGTATAATGAGTTTATTGTATGCCTTGGCGGGTGTGAAAAGGCCAGTCCAAGCATATCTATCGGGCTCCCCTGCTATTGGTTTGAAAGCATCTATCATTTGTTGCATCTTCTCATATTCCCCACAAGTGTGGCTACCCTCCCTAAAGTGAGCGTTGATTAGCCACCTTCCACAAGCGCCGTTCCAATTAACATCCACTGTGCAATCTTTATTTGTAGTTACTCTAAAGGCTCTTGGAAATAGATCTTACATCTGGCCTTTTTGCATCCAATCTTCTTTCCAAAACAAGAAAGACGAGCCATCCCCCATCTCAAGATGAAATAATGCCCAATTGTCATTAAGGGCTCTAGTGACTGAATGCCAGAAAGGGGACGATCTATTGGGCATTAGTCTATTCACCACAGAATGGGAGTGGCCATAGTTCTCCCGTACAGTCTCTGTCCACGCTTTGTTATCCCTACTAAACAATTTAATAGCCCACTTAAGTAATAAGGCGTCGTTGAACTCCTTCAAAGACTCCAATCCCCCCTCTCCTTAGGCATACACAACTTGTCCCATTTTTGGTTGGAAGAAACAACCCTCATGCGAATCTCCTTTCCAGAAGAAATGCTTATGTACAATGTCTAGTCTCTTCAATATTGACTTTGGTGAAGAGAAATAAAAGACCAGTGTAGAAGTGATCACCGGGTTGAGCAAAATTAAATGGCCACCCTTCGATAGATACCGGCTGCTCCACTTTTGCAACTTCATGGACACCTTCTCAAACAACACATTCCAATATGCTTTTTTCAATTTAAACACCTTTAGGGGGAGGCCCAAATATTTGATTAGCAATGAGACCAACGGAGTACCAAGCAATTTAGAGATGGCTACCTTCTCTTCTCCATTCTTCCCAAAGCAAACCAAAGATGATTTGGCACCATTTAATTTCAACCCTGATATTTCACTAAAAATATTCACAAGATGTAAGATCACCTAAGCTTCTTGTCTATTCCCTTCAATAAGAAAAATTGTATTGTCAGCATATTGTAGTACACGAGCCAAGGCATAACCGTTGGCTATAGAAAAGCCACGTATCAGACCTACCTTGGAGAGTTTGCATGCATATCTAGCTAAGGTGTCAACAGTTAAGTTGAAAACCAATGGGTTAAGGGGGGCAACCTTGTCGGGCGCTACATTGAGGCTGAATCCATGTACCACATGACTTACCATTTATTAATGGTGAAAAAGATGCCGTTGTAATGCACCTCTTCATCCAATGTAACCATCTAAAAGGGAATCCTCTTCTTTTGAACACCTCCCATAGGTAACTCTAAGATACGAAGTCGTGAGCCATGGAAAAATCAACTTTTCACATGAATGCTCTACATTTTCGTCTCTGCCACCCCATCACCATTTCTTGAGCCACAATAAAAGATTCTTGTAGTAAACAGTTAGGAAGAAGGGCCGACTGGACTGGATGGATAAGACTTTGAAGCACCACTCTCAACCTGTTTTACAATGCTTTGCTGATAATCAAATAAATGGAATTAGAGTAAGCTATGGGTTTGAAATTCGTAAACCTTTCTGCCCTAGGTTTCTTAGGAAGTAAAAAAAAGGTATGATCTATTAATTTTGTTGAAGCCTCTATTCCCCTCTTCAAATTCACGAATGACAACCATTACATCTTCCTTAAGTAGATACCATAGCTCTTTATACACAGGCACCTGAACCCCATCAGGTCCTGGGGTTCTCCCCATTTAAGTCATTAATGGCTTAGTAGACTTCTTTTTCAACAATAGGTGCAATTATATTTTCAGCTTGTCACTGACTCGAGGGAAAGAAGAATTGGCCATCCTCCAAGTCCCTCTAGCCGCTGCCCTTGTATTCTCTATAAAATAGTGATTTGGTGCAGATTTAATATCTTGAATGGAAGTCAACTGCTGGTCATCCACCTAAATAGATGAGATCAGATTGCTTCGATGCCTTGAATTGGCTACGAGATGGAAGAACTTGGAATTGGCGTCTCCTTCTTTAAGTCAGTGTTGCTTAGACTGTTCACGCCAGTCCATTTCCCTCTTCAAGAAACAAATATTATTTAACTTTGGAGAAGTTAAATTACTTTAAAGATCTAACAAATAGAGAGAGAAAATACTTGCAAGAGTTCTTATCACTCCAACAAATAGTCGACAACAGTAATGGACAGAAATGGGTTACTGAGTTGCCTCTGTCAACCTTAAAATATGGTAATGGCCTAAGAATCATACCTAGTATCATCCATTTCGCTGATATCATCAACCTATTATTTTGCTGTGGGTACGCTGTGGGCATTCAGAACACTCCAATCACCTAAATATTTATTTTACAAGTGTATTCCCCAACTTATCCTATTTGTTAGCCTTTTTTGAACTCGTCATAGACAGATTACATTGGCTGATTGGACAACTAGTGAATAAATCTAGAAACTATATTATCTGGCTTCTACACCATATTATGATATTCAACTCAAAACCATCAGCATTTGGAATAAAAGCTGATTTTTTTGAAAAGGAATAAAAGCTAATACTTGTTAACCTTATCCTAAATTCAATGTGTATTGATAGATATAGTTACCGAATTCTGCAGCATATGGGGTTGGTAAGGCTTTAGTTTTGGAACAACTGTCAAGCATGTTCCATTTGTATTTCATACCTGTAGTGTAGTACCTTATATGAGGTAGTACCGGATAAGATTAAGAGCAAACTTTGAAGGGTGTTGGAAGGCTCTGGTAAATGGTGAATTTTACGGATTAGGGATGAGCAACAGAACCTTAATGATGTTGAGATCAGAGCTTGTTTTAAATGAGATAAGTGAATTGGAAGAAAAATGAAAATCTCGGTAATGTGGGGAGCATTTAAACAAATAGATGCATATGTGCTTTAAACATAGAATAGGTTAGAATCTTGTATGAGTCTCTATAGAAACGTTTGAAGCCAATTTCTATTTTTTCCATCACTGCTTTCTCTATGTAATCATATCATTAGTTTCTGTTATCTGTGTGGGTAATTAATTTTCTCCCATATAATGTGTAATTAGGTATGCTAATATGAGCAAAGCCTTGCTGACTTCTGGGAGGAAGATATTTTTCTCTTTGTGTGAATGGTCAGTTTATCATTTGACTACAGGAAGGCTATTTTCTTTTTTCTTTTCTTTTTTTTCCATTATACTTTATGTGCATATCTATCTTTTTCATGGTATTCATGTTGGAAAAAACAATCTGATTTGTTATGAACTCTACTGCTCTATATATATAGAAGATTGCTAAAGGGAAAAGTTACAAAAATGCCCCAAGGGGAAATAAGAAATAATTAAAGAAATCAACACAATAGTGCAACATGGATATCCACCATGCTCAGTTTGGAGCAACTATAGGAAGGGAGAGCATGCAAGGGATTTCCAAAGACATTTGTAGCTTGATCTTTTGGATCATGCCACAAGTGAAAATGGCAGTTGACTTAAATATGCTTGATCCTCAAAAAGATTGTCTCATCTGTAACGACATATAGCTTCCTAGTTATCACACTACATACTCATTGGATCTCCATTGTAGACAAGAAAATAAATCAAGAGAAACCAAATCCACCTCCTGCTGGTTATCACACTACAATTCATAGGATCACCATTGTAAATAAAAATAATCAAGGGAAACCGAACTTACATGAACTCCATTTTAATCTGAGCCTAACACTAATATACTCTGATTTTGCATTGGATGATAGCATTATAGTCTATTTCTTGCTTCTCCGAGTTATGGTGCAACATGTGTGCAGAAATGTGTTTTGGATTACCTGTCATGAAGAGAATTGGAATTGGAATTGGAATTTCAATAATCTATTTTAGTGTAGGCTATACAATTCAGAGAGCTACCCTTTAAATAGAAGACCTTTCTCATTAATGAACTAGGATATCTCAGAACAATCATAGTTGCATCTCTTACTAATATGCTGTAATGGTTTGACATAAAACTGAATTGTCTTAGTCTAGTTACTATAACATGCATAAACTTTCCATTAGGCATTTATGTTATAACATATATAAACTTTCCATTAGGCATTTATGTTATTTGGCATCAAAAGTCCAATATTCCTTTTACCTTAAAGCCAACAAGGATCCGATTACCCAAAGGATAGGGTGGATTCGACTATCCAACGTGTCCAAGTTAATGACAATTTATGACAGTAGTTGTCGTAGTTTAATGTTATTTATTGCTAAATTATGGGATTGTTAGAGCCCCCATGATCTCCACCTTTTGTTTAATCTCCTTTATAAATAGTTAAGTGAGGTTAACTTTTAGAGGTACACAATCTTAGAGAAAAGAAGCAGAGAGCTTGTAATACTAATTCTAGTGAAATTTCGGGAGCATGGCCCTTTCCCCAGACCTACACTTATTGGGTGGAATTGGGTCAACAATTCCTATGTTCAATTGGTTGTAATAACTTAGTTTTATTAGAAACCCTAGGGCTCTCTTATATAGAGACACCGTAGAGTCAAAAGTACAGAAATGTCTTTGAGGGACAAAACACCTATACCCTTACAATAAGAGAAAATAAAAGAATCACATATGGGTAACACCCCTCTCAAGTTGGAGCATAAATATTTATCATGCTCAGCTTGGATATACAATAATCAAATGAAGATTTGGTCAAGGGCTTGGTGACAATATCTGCAGTTTGCTCCTCAGATGCAACAGATGTGGTATATAACAACCCCTTCTGAATAATGTCCTTGGTATAGTGATAGTCAACTTCAACATGTTTTGTCCTCTCATGAAATGCAAGGTTGTTGGTAATGAAAGTAGCTGCTCTATTATCACATCGCATTTCCATAGGGCTAGAAAACTGTACCTGTAGGTCAATAAGCAAGGATCTTATCCACATCATCTCTGCAGTCGTCTGAGCCATAGCTCTGTACTCAGACTCGACATTGGATCTCGCAACTGTGCCCTGTTTCTTACTCCGCCATGTGATCAAATTTCCTGCTAGGAAGGTACAAAACCTAGTAGTGGATTTGCGATCCACATGACATTTGGCATAGTCTGCATCAGAGTAGCCAACTAGTGTCATAGAAGACCCCTTGGAGAAAAAGTGACCCTTCCCAAGAGCCTTCTTGACATATCTAAGCACCATCAATGCTACACCTAATGCTCACGTGTTGGCTTGGCCATGAACCGACTCAATCTCCCAACTGCAAAGGAGATATCTGGTCTCGTGATAGTAAGATACAGCAGCTTGCCCACAAGCTGTCTGTACAGTTTGCTATCCACAACCTGTGCATTCTCATCATAAAGTGACATCTTAGGGTCCATGGGAATATAGGCCTCCTTAGCTCCAAGCATACCAACCTCTTGCAGGATATCTAAATCATACTTCCTCTGAGATAAGACTACACCCTTCATACTGCGGGCAACCTCAATACCAAGGACATACCGTAGAGCTCTCAGGTCCTTTATGACAAACTGCTTTGTTAGGATGCACTTAACCTCAGCAATACCCTGCTCATCATCCCCTGTGATGATTAAATCAACATAAACAAAAAGTACCATAGTATCTCGTTTAGTCCTCCAGACAAAAAGTGAAAAATCACCTGTCGATCTCCTGAATCCAGGTGCCTCCATAACTTATGAAAATCTCTGAAACTAGGCTCTGGGACTCTGTTTGAGGCCATATATAGCCTTACGTAATCGGCATACACACTCTCCCTCACTCTCAAAGTTAGGTGACTGCTGCATATAAACTTCTTCTTGGAGATCATCATACAGGAAGGCATTCTTTACATCTAACTGATGTAGGGGCCAATCTAATTGAACTGCCACTGCAACCAACACCCATACTGTGGGAAGCCTGGCAACAGGGGAGAAGGTATCAAAGATGTTCACCTCATAAGTTTAGGTGAACTCCTTTGCCAGGGCTTTGTACCTAGCAACACTACCATCAGGATTGAACTTCACAGTAAATACCTACCGACAGCCAACTAGTGCAGCACTGTTAAGAAGTGAAGTGAGCTCCTAAGCCCCATGGCCACGAAGAGCGGCCATCTCATCCTCCATGGCTGCTCGCCATTTTGGATCAAGCATGACCTCACGATGAGTAGCAGGAATTTGTGTAGTACCTAGCGCTTGAGTGAATCCAGCAAATCTAGGAGCTAGACTATCAGTAGCAAGTGTCGCAGCCGTGGGCTAAGTAGTGCAGGTCCGTGGTTGCTTCCAAATGGCTATCGGAGGATCAAGATCACCCGACACATCACCTGTCCTGTCCCTGTGACCATCACAAGGTACACATACGTCAGTGTCTAAGGAACTCACCTGAGAAACCAACGGTGAAGGTAAGGAGGGGATCTTTGATAGGTAGTATGAGGGCGAACATATGTCTAGAGTGGCCCATTCAGGCGTGGAAAGTGATGTATAGGAGGAGGTGGTAGTGGTGTAGTAGGGATAGGAATCTCAGGAAAGCTCCCAAAGCGAATGGGAGTATATGGCATAGGCGCCATATTACACTCAAGAGGCATCTCAGCAGTCATTACGGAAAAGAAAGGTACGGCTTCATGAAAGGTAACATTTGTGGAAACATAGTGTTAAGAAGTAAGCGGATCAAAACAATGATATCCTTTTTGTGTCCGGGTATACTTAAGAAAGACATACTTAACTGCTCTCGGTACTAGCTTATCCTGACCTGGTTCCAACAAATGGACAAAGGAAACACAACCAAAAGTTCGAGGGGTGACGTGACGTAGGGGTCGATCAGGATACATAACCTGCAAGAGACTCCGTTCATATAATGCAGCATTAGGTATCCTATTAATCAAAATACATGCAGTCAAAACGTCACTCTAATAAAGGGAGGGAATCGAATGGTGAATCAACAGAGTACAAGCAACATCAAGAACATAGCGATGTTTTCTCTCAGCAACACCATTTTACTGAGAGGTGTGAGCAATGTTTTAAATATCAATATCAATATCATATCGACAAGTCAAAAAAGGGATATATCGGTGAATTTTGAGGAAATTGCTCAGAAAGTTATAAAATGTCTCAAAATGTCACAAATTTTATGAAAATTAACATTTTAATAACTGATACATCATGAAGAAATACCTAGAAGACGAAAATTATAACTTTTGAATGAAAACATAATAGAAATATATTAGTCGCATATCGACAAAGTCATATTGAAAAGGTGTATAGAACAAGATAATAATTGAAAAATGTTCATAGTAATGTTACTCACAAAAACAATGAAATATAAAGTGTAAGAGTATCAATTGACTGCACAAAGTATGGAAGCACCAGCCAATGCCACCAAATCAATATCAGGTTAAGCTTTGACCTGGTTCGATACCTTTCCTCTGATTATCTTCCTCGATTTGTAGTGCTCTAATATATTCACAGTATGACTCTCACGTCATGTAGCTATATCGAGTATTATATTCATTGATGTATCATTGATAGTCTTCATCACTGCAATAGAAAAGTATTCCAAGATGTGGATATCGACTGTGATTGTCGGACGAGCTACCCTTGCTTCTAGTTCTAGATCTACCCTGATTCTGAGTAGACTCATCTCGATGTCCTCTTGAATCTGTGGATGCGGTAGACCCACCTCATTTCAGTGTAGAATCTGATGATTTACAAGGTTCACGCTGTCTCATCGATGAACTTCGTGGTGGTCGAGGAGGAAGTGCTGCAGTAGAGTGGGAATGTTGATAAGAAAATTGTTGAGGACCATGAGATGCAAAATACTCAGGGAAAATCCCATAGCTATAATTTACGGATGCATGATCACTTTAGGTGCTATTACTTTGATGGCGACCATCATGCCCGTAGCCATATGAGGAATCATAAAAAGATGGAGGGCTGGTGTAGCTGGGGAAGTAATTAGATGAACTTTGCGCCTCATTTTGGGGTTGGTATTGAAGGTTGGTGTAATGAGATCCGTAGCCACCATAGTAACTTGATGATGATGATCTTGGGCTACCTCCAAAGAATGATTCTGACGCCAGATTAAGAGATTCTACTGATGAACTTAAATCATTGATGGACATAGAATGGCCTGAAGCATACCCATACCCTGTCGGGCTTGTCCCTACGTTATAGTTACAAGATGACTTGGTACGAGATCACCATGTATATTTGTATATCTTTTTATTCATTCATGTTGGGTATCCTCTCTATTAGGACCTTGATGATGATATCCCTCATCTCCTCCACTACTTTCTTCATGTAACTCATCAACTATCACTGCATCATCATCAAGGTTTTAAATATCGATATTGTATCGACAAGTAAAAAAAGGGATATATCGGTGATATATCGTCGATATCATGGTAAAAAGATACTATCAATGGTATCGATATGCCTAACGTTGGGGATATCGATATATTGGCGACATATCGTTGATATATCACGGTATTTCAATCTGTGTGGGCACGTGGTCCCATGAATAATGTCATGATTAGAAAAGAAAGTATGCAAACGAGTAGTATAGGACTCTAAGGCATTATCAGACCGAAAACGTGTCACAAGATAAGAGTGCTGTGTTTTTATTTTCTTAGCAAAGTTCTTAATGACTTGTTCCACATCGAACTTATTCTACAAAAGAAACATCCAGGAAATATGAGAAAAATCATCCACTAATAGAAGATAATATCCATTCCCAAGTCGATCAGGAGTGCGATTGGGACCCCACACATCCATATGAACCAAGTAAAAAATAGCAACAGAAGAAATAAAGGTAGAACTGGGAAAACTAGCCCTATGATGTTTGCCCAGTTGACAAATATCACGTGTGAGGGTAGTAGTGGAGGGTATGTGCGGCAAATTTCGTTTGAGGTGGTCAATAGGCAGATGACCAAGGCGATGATGCCACTGAAGGGGAGATCTAGTGGAGGCAAGGCCCCGAGTAGTAGAAGCAACAACAATGGTCTGGCTCAGATGGTACACCCACCTTTCCTCACGCCCTCCACCAATTGTCTTCCCAGTGAGTTTGTCTTGCAAGACACAAGAAGATGCATAAAAAATGGCTATGTAGTTCAGATCCCTAGTAATACTGTTAACAGACAATAAACTCAAGGGAAAATCCAACACAAAGACATTTGCAAGTCTTAGAGTAGGAGATAGAGACATATCTCCCTTGCCAACCAGTGACTTATGCCTCCCGTCTGCCACCTGCACTGTCCTAGCTGGTGTAACAGGGGTTAATTGAGAGAAAGCACCTCTGTTGCCACATAGGTGCGTAGATGCACCAGAATCAATCAAGTAATCACCAGTGGACAAGCATGAAGACATATCAGCTGCAGGTGCCTGTGAGGAGGTAGCAATAGCTACAGTATGTGAAGACTGGGAGGATGAGGCCTGTGTCAACTGCGTAATCTGCTGTTGCAGAGTCTCAATCCTGTACTCAGAGGGCTCACATCAGGACTAGTAGGCACGCTATCTATAACCTCTGCTGCCTGATTGGCCATGGGTGGCCTATTGCACTTCTGCCAGCATGTAGCCTTTGGATGACCAAGTCTGCCAGAATAAGTACATGATGTTTTAGTACGTGTACCAGACAATCATCCGCGTTCACGATCACGTGCAGGGGAAGGAGTACGCCTACCACGTCTAGGGATCGCTGCCAGTGCAGACGTCTGAGTACTAGTGTCTTGAGCGAGAGTGCGAATTGCAACTCTGCTGAGTCTGCTATGGAGCGGTGAGAATATGATCTTTGGCAGTTGTATACTTAAGTCCGAGACCTACCAGGGTAGGAAGCTCGGGAGCGGTGAGAATATGATCTTTGGCAGTTGTATACTTAAGTCCGAGACCTACCAGGAAGAGAGAGATGACCAACTGTCTCCAAAAATCCCTCTAGGAATCACAGGCACACCCCAACAGATAAGATTGATGCCTCTCCAGCATTCTCTTCAAGAGGGAGTAGTACTGTGGCAGAGTGTGTCCTTCCTGATGTAAATAGAAAATGTTGTAGAAGACCTGAAAGGCCCGTGTAGAGTTCTTGGCATGATAATAGGTCTCGCGCAAGGACTCCCACATCTTTTTTATGGTGTCGTAATACATGATCTCATTCATTATACAGGGAATAACTGTCTACATAAGCCACATAGAGACCATGGCATTATCTCTATCCTAGGTGGCATTGGTGCTAGTTGCGCTCTCGAGCTTCAGATTTGTAAGGATGTGGCTCTTCCCATGATCCTTGATGGTCATGAGGAAAGTCTGAGACCACCAAGGGTAGTTGGTCTCGTCCAACTTGATGATAGGATCAAAAAATGGATTCTTCAATACCCCGGTATCCAAAGAAGTGCTTGAATTCACCTTAAACTGATCATCTGAAGCCATCCTTATAATTTTTGAGCCACAATTAGACTTTTATATCCAACCGATCATTAATCAGATCTAAAACATAAAAAATCATATCTGCATCTTTATAAGAAATTCCCTTAGACTAGCTTTGGCCTAGCTTGGGTACGGGGAGACCACCTGAGAGGGCCCCACGGAGATTCCCCCCTGTGATAGGAGAGGAGAGTAGCCCTAGAGAAGAAGCTGCAGTCCTCTTTGGTCATGTTGCAGATGGAGAATCAATGCCGGCGCCATTGTCGCTCTGGTTCACGTTAGGCAGCGTCGCCGTCACTGCCCAATCTTTGCAGTTGGGTGCTAGTGGAGCGAATCGCCACTGCTCGCATCGGGTTGCGTTGTCGCTGGGTGCTTGAGGCGGCACCATGCAACTGTGTGTTGCCCAACGCGCGAAGGAGAGCCCCCCCCCGATTGCCACCGCCTATGCATAGTCGAGCATTGGTGTGCGTGGCGCCCTACGCGTGCAAGAAGGGGCGCACTGCCCTATGCCGCTGCTGCCACTGATGCTAGCAGGTGGTGGATGGATTGGGGAGAAAGGGATTTAGGTTTAGGGTTTTGGAGGCCTTAAGGGTTGGATACCAAGAGCCACGGTCTAGGACTGGTGCTCTATTACCAAATTGGTTGTAATGATTTAGTTTCATTAGAAACTCTAGGGCTTTCTTATATAGAGAGAGTCCGTAGAGTCAAAAGTACAGAAATGTCCCTGAGGGACAAAACACCCATAGCCCTTACAATAAGAGAAAATAAAAGAATCACATTTGCTAACATGCTCCTTTGTGATTGTTCTTGAGTCAAGCCTACTATTCTAACAGGCCTGATCAATTGGTATCGTTTGTGGGAAATTGAGTTATTACACCTGATTTTCTACATTTTCATACATTCAAATGGCTCCTTCAACTCGCCACTCTTCACGAAGCTAGCGGGAGAAGGCTGGTCCTGTTGAATCAAGCATTTCTGTTTCACAGAAACATCGTCAGATCGAGGACACCAGCAAGGGGAAGAAGTTGCTGCTTGGCACCCAGCTTGAATCTCCTCATGAGGAAGGTCCAATAGAGGACCTGCTCCTCAAAATCCAAGCTAGAGAGGAGTTCAAGGATAAACTTGTAGCTCTTAAAGTCGAGCAGCAGTTAGTGGTTGAGCAGCTCGAGGAAATCCGATTGTTCCGAGAGAACGCCCAACTCTTGCCACTCGAGTCGTTGGAGCCACAAAACTCTAGCCGTATTGATGACCAGTTGAAATGGCGTCGCGTGGTAGAGGAAGAAAATGCCCATTTACGTGAACAACTCAAGAAATTGAAACGAGAGCTTAGTAACTAGAAGGGTGAAATTCCCCCTGGTCCACCTAAAGTTCCACTCTTGCTTTCGTGGGAGTTGGACGAACAATCGGGGGTGCACCCCTTGGTGACTAGCGAGGAGGGTCAATTCCTGAGATTGTCTGTCAGGTCACTCGGGCGATGCGGGGCATACGCCCCAGGGCATATGTAACTATATATCCCTTTACAGAGGAGGTGATGACTGCCCCTCTACTTGAGAAGTTTAAACAACCAGTTTTGGCTCAATATGATGGATCTTCTAATCCTAATAGCTACGTTAGAAGCTATCGATAAATGATGTTAGTGCATGGATGCTTGGATGGAGTTCTCTGCTGAGTATTCCCATCCTACCTTGTTGGCATGGCTCATGAATGGTTCAACGAACTACCAGCCGGTTAAATAACCTGTTTCCAAGAGCCAGCGGACAAGTTCTGTCAGTGTTTCGCTGGGCAACAAAGGGTTAGAGATAACCTTGAGAGGCTCTCCGAAGTCTGGCAGCGATGACAAGAGTCTTTTCGATCTTACATAGATCGATTTCATACTCAATATTTTAATTGCAAGATGGCATCGTCATACAACACTTTAAGTCAGGTCTTTTGACCCAAAGATTTTGGTATGACATCAATGATTTCCTACTTAGAGACATGGCCGGACTATGGACAGAGCAACGAAGTTCACAGAGTAGGATGACTCCTTGCATTCCTGTAGTCGCCTGGCGGAGCAACAAAATGAGGAGAGGTATTCTCTTGATGAAAAGAAAGGCACAATGGATATTGCTCCTTTTCGTGGAAATAATCGCTTTAATAAGTGAAAAGCGAATTTTTCAGATAACAAGGACTAGCAGAATAACGGTCGAGTTAGTGGGCCTTGCCAGCCTAAGCAGGATTTTTATGAGGAATACACTCTTACAGTCAACCATGTGGAGGTGTTGGCGGAAGTATGGTCTTCTAGCAAGGACCTACTCCCCCCACCGAATCCTATGAAAAAGGGACTTCGGGCCTTATTGTAAATTTCACCAGTCCCGGGGACATGCCACTGAAGACTGCTAGGATTTGCGGGATCAAATAGAAATTTAGATCCGGCATGGCAATCTGGCTAATTTTGTTAGAAGAAATGAGAGTCAAGATAAGGGTAAGTGCCCTATGGAGGGCCAGAGGATTATCATAAAGAAAAGCTCTAGCAACTCAGAGGACCCAATATGGTACTACCACGGGGGTTTGAGTTAGAAGATCCCACCAAAGAATGCTTTGGAAAGGGACTCGCCGCAACTTCCCCCATAAGAGTATCAGCGCCAGGTTCTGGCGGTCATAGAGGTAGAATGCCTAGGAAGTTTCCAGCCATCACCAGTTCGGGTGGTTTATTCCACCTAACCGGAAGGGGCCGAACGGGTGGATGTTATTTTTGGAGTAAACGTTGCTCCGACAATTAAACCTACCCTATCAGCTGAGGGATGTGATCGGGATTCTTGACCCACCATGCAGTGGACAGAGGGAACCTCTGTCCATCAGTCAGTAGGAAGGCTTTTCTCCTCCCTGCCGAATCTAGCTGAACACATCGACCCGTTGTTGGTAACTTTAACGCTTGTAGGGCAACGACAGCCAAGGCTGCTCATTGACGGAGTGTGGTAGATGTCATTTTCCTTAAAACCTTAACTAATATGGGTTCTAAAAGAGCATTTGTCCCCATCCAATTACCCTGTGGTGGCTTTTGGCAACCACAAAGTCATGCCCAAGGTAGATTTGCCTCCTTTTGAGGTTCAAGAACTGCTTCTCTTCTTGCGAGCCAACGTTGATGTCTTTGCTTGGTCCACCAATGATTTTCCAAGGGTAGATCCCTCGTTGATAATGCATCACCTCGATATTCAACCGAGGGTTAAAGTAGTCAAATAGGCTTGTAAGCATAAATTTACCGATTAATGGCAGGCGACAGCAGCTGAAGTAGACAAACTACCGGAGGCGGGTTTCATTGAGCACTTTCTTTATCCCACCTGGTTGTCCAACATAGTCATGGTGAAGAAATCAAATGACAAATGGAGGATGTGCGTTGATTTTACCAATTTAAATGAAGACTGCCAAAGATTGATGCTCTGATGGATTCTTGTAGTGGGTAGTCCCACATATCCTTCCTGGACACATAAAGTGGGTACCATTAGATAAGCTTAGCCTTTGCTGATAGGCCTCATACCTCTTTCATAACTGATGGAGGTTTATTTCAATATAGAGTCATGCTCTTTGGTTTAAAAAATGCAGGGGCTATTTATCAACACCTTGTAAACATGATCTTTACCTACTTAATTGGAAAATCTTTTGAGGTGTATATCGATGATATGTTGGTGAAAGGTGTAAGTTTTTCTCAACACTTAGCAAATTTAGCTGAGGTTTTTCAAATTTTGAGGGAAACTTGGCCACGCCTTAATCCCAAAAAATGTGCTTTCGGTATTTCTTCGAGAAAATTCCTTGGCTTCATGGTATCCAATCGAGGAATAGAAGCCAATCCTGACAAATCCAGGCGATCATGGCCTTAACCCCGCCTACCACATTAAAAGGCATACAATCATTAGTCAGTAGGATCGCAGCTTTAGGTCGATTCTTGTCTCAATCTTCTGGCAAAGGTATCACATTCTTTGAATGCATTAAGAAGGGTTATTCTTTAAACCATTGGACTCCCCAATGCCAAGAAGCTCTAGACCAAGTAAAGAAAGCCCTGCAACAACCATCAATATTGACGGCTCCAGTTGCGGGCGAACCCCTATTTTTATATTTAGTAGCCTCTATGACTACCATCAGTGCTGTTCTTGTAAGCGAAAGAAAAAGGCTTCAGCAGCCTGTCTACTTAGCAAAACCTACCAAGGAGCTGAAGCCACGTATACAATAATTGAAAACTCGGTCTTACTCTTGCTGTTGTCGCCAAGAAATTGCGGCCCTATTTCCAAGCACATACCATCTTGGTCTTGTTTGATTACCTGCTTCACAAAATGTTATATAAACTAGCCGGATCCTCAAGACAAAATGGGCTATGGAACTAGTGGAGTTTGATATTAAATATCAACCTTGAAAGTCCATAAAGGGATAAGTTTTGGCGGATTTTGTTGCAGAATTCATTATTC
The DNA here is from genome assembly GCA_037157565.1 of Thalassia testudinum. NCBI lineage: Eukaryota > Viridiplantae > Streptophyta > Magnoliopsida > Alismatales > Hydrocharitaceae > Thalassia > Thalassia testudinum. The sequence continues at coordinate 84,900,263 of JAZHRO010000024.1, forward strand.
CTAACAATATCCAAGCATTGCCTTGGAAACTATTTGTTGATGACTCATCTATGTTTGCCAGATTCGGAGCCGAGGTTGCATTATCAGCACCAAATGGCAATACTTATAAGTATGCCATAAAATTAGCATTGCCTACCTCTAATAACATTGCTGAATATGAAGCTTTATAAGCAGGCATAAGGGTAGCCAAGTCCATAGGAGCCCCTTTGCTGGAAATCCTAACGGATTCTCAGTTAGTAACGAACCAAATAAATGGGGAATATCAGGCTCATGATCCTGAGCCTCTATGTTGAAAAGGCAAAAGCAGAGTTATTAGAATTTCAAATAGCCTTTGCTAGACAGGTTTCACAGTTAGATAACCCTCTAGTAGACGCGTTAGCCTGCCTAGCCTCTACTATCCCTATGGGTGAAGATAATATCCTTCTACAACCAATAAAGGGGTCCACTATCCTCGCACCTTAAGCATTGGCCATTCAGCAAGCCGACTCATGGATGACGCCAATAATGCATTTCTTGAATACAGGGGAGGTCCCCCCAGATGAGTCACATCCTAGGGCATTTCGCCTAAAGGCCTCTAGATATATAATTATTGACGGACAACTTTATAAGCGAGGTTATTCAACTTCCTTATTATGCTGCCTCACGATGGAAGAAGCTGCATAAGTATTAAAAGAGATCCATGTTGGAATTTGTGGCAATCATTTAGACGGGGTATTTTTTACCACAAATGAGGCAGCACTGCAAGGCCTTTGTATGGAAATGTGATAAATGCCAAAGATTCGCTATGGCCCATCACCTTTTGCTTGGAAAGATGGTGCCAATCTTATTCCCTATTCCATTTGCTAAGCGGGGAATGGATTTTGTCGAACCATTTCCACCAGCCCCATCACAGGAAAGATATATCCTAATAGCCGTGGATTATTTTTCTAAATGGGTAGAGGCTATGGCAAGTCAGATAGCCGATCGAGTTATAACGTTTGTGAGGCAGAATATCATCACTCGTTATGGTATCCCTTGTACCATTATTACTGAGAATGACACAGTTTGCTATAAAGAAATTTGAAGAGTTCTGTTCAAACTGGGGTATTCGCCTGTGTTTCACATCAGTGGCTCACCCTTAGGCGAATGAACAGGTGGAGGTAACTAACAAAACAATAATCTCCACCCTTAAAAGACATCTGGACGTAGCGAAGGGAAAATGGGCAGACGAGTTGCCAGAAGTACTGTCGAGATATAGGACAAGCAAAAAAAACTTCAACAGGACATATGTCTTTTAACTCAGTGTATGGATGGAAGCAAGACTTCCTTTTGAAACAATCCTCCCAACCTTCAGGATCCAGCTGTATAATCCGGATGAGAACAATGATCAACTCTGCTTGGCTTTGGACTCAATTGAAGAATTAAGGACCGAAGCCTCTTCAACAGGAAAGTATAAAAGAAGAATGGAAGACTCCTATAACAAAAGTGTCCGTAAGCGAAAATTTTCAAAAGGAGACTTCGTCCTTAGAAAGGCTACTGCCTCACAGCCGACAGAATTATAGCCGGGAAGTTGGATCCTAATTGGGAGAAACCCTACAAAATAGGTGGAGTTAATAGTAGAGACTATCATAAGTTGCAAACTGTGATCGGGAAGCCAAGTCCTTGCACCTGGCATGCTAGCAACTTACGTATGTACTATGAATGAATAATAATAAAGGAAAATTTCTCTTTCATTCTCTTTCAAATATCTTTGTCATACATCACTTGGGCATCGCTCGCCAAACAACAAAGAAAAATAAACAAAAGACAGGTAAAACAAAGGGAGGAGAAGCTAAGTATTTCAATTAGCATCCAGAAGGTCACAACGGGGAGTTGTCAGCCATTCTTCAACCTGGGGAGACTCGGGACTAGGGCTCCCTTCACCAACTTTTTCTCCTGCCTAAGGAGCGAAGGGACCTGCCTGATCCTCACCCGACAGATCTTCAGGTGGAAGGAGGGGGCTCTCTCTAATAAAACCTGCTTGCACTGGCGATCATATTCAGAGTTTAGTTTCTTGATAAACCAAGTGCACAGATTCTCCTTTGAGATATGACCACCCTCAAGGATGGCTTCGACTGTCGCTAGGACGAACTTCCCCACCTCATTCGAAACGAGATTACGGCTGACTTCCATGGAAGGGCCAGTTGCAAAGAAGTTCATCACTTCATCTGGGTCCCTGCTCAGGCGGAGTTGCTCTTTAAGCTCCTCCACATGCCGAGTCTTAGCCCCCAAATTTTGGTTGGCGGCAGCAAGATCCACCTCCAACCTAACTACGCCTGCTTCTGCATCCTCTCGTGCTACCTTGTGTTTGGATATTTCACCCATCGCAAAGGCAAGGCTGAGGTGCTCTTCTTCAAGGGCTTTCTCAAGCCCTTCTACCTTGGAGGAATGCACTTCTTTCAGCACTTGCACCTCCTCCATGTCGGAGAAATGGTTGAAAGCGGAATCTACCTTCTCCGCCAACCCATCCATCCTTTCAAGATCCCCTTTATGAGTCTTGATGATGGAGTCATAGAGCTTCCTGGCAACCTCCCCAGTTGATGCTAGTCTGGTACGAGTTCCCTTCAGCTGCCTAACCTAGCTAATCACCTTCTGCTGGGACACTAGCCTGTGATGAGCCTCCACCAGCTCCTCCTTCTGGTGGGCAGTTTGAGCTACTTCCAACTTACGGAAGAGGTTCCTCTATTCATCTCGGGCGAAGGTCGCCCACTTGACCATCTGGTCCAATGCCTCGATAGTGTCACTAGACCTACCACTATCGATGCCTACTTCACCCAGACCCGGAGCAAATTCAGGAATAAAATGATTCCCAATAGCCTCCACCTACATAGTAAGCAAGCGGGAAAATTTTTTCAAAAATATGAATAGCAAAAGAACTCGAAGAAAATTTTTTCTCAAACAAAGAGATCTTACAATATGGAGGGAGTAAAATTGAATGTATTTGAAGTTTGCCTCCCCTTGGGAGGTGATGCTTAGCTAATGGCATCATTCAGGTGCTTAAGCACCCGTCTCTCCAGGCTGGGGGTAAACGCATCTCCCCCTGCTTGGACACTGTTGCCCTCCCCTCCGGTTGTCCTCCCTGATTGAGGGCCTCTCGGGATAGACCTCGTCAGCGAGGCCACGGTTTGCCTAATTGCACCAGCTCGAGCAAAGGCACTTGGCACCCCAGTAGATGTCGTTGGGATGCCAACCATTTCCACATTGGCCAATTTTGTCGGGGGATGGAAGGCAAGCTCCTTAGCATCGCTTACTCCATGGGAAGATGCCTGTTGCGCCTTCTTAGGAAGGTCTACTCCATGGGAAGAAGCATGCTACGCCTTCTCGGCAAGGTTTTGCATCCTCAGATGCTTCAGAGGGGGGTGCTTCGAGATGGCGTGACCTCCTAATGGTTCCTTTTCTCCTCCCGAGAACTACCGACCTGGCTACTTCCACCCACATCGTCTTCCTTCCCCTTTGGTACAGAAGGCCCTTTCTCTCCTGCTGGGGGTTGGCAGCCTGATTGCTCTCCGCCTGATCCTTCTTCTCCTATGCTTGAGAAGGAGATCCAGCCCGCCTCCTGGGGATGTCCGGGCAGACGAAATGGTCGAAAGCCGCAGAAGAAGACATTCATAAAGTCGGTTAAATATAACAGGGAATAGGATTTAAATTTATTCCCCCCAAACTTACAGGGCATGGGGTAAGAATCCGCAACTCACGTCAATGCTGCCCAAACTCCTTCCTCCTTAGTTCTGACTGAGCACTTGGCCTAAAATCCATTATTCTTTCTGCGTTCACTTGAGCAGATGAACTAAGATCTTTGGGACCAGGCGACATCTCTTTCTCAGGAGGGCCTTGCCACTTATATGGGACTTCTAACTTCTCCGTACTGTGAATAAAGAAAAAATGGTGGTCTTGCCCTTTCAAACTGTCCGGCAAGTCTACGATTCTATATTTGGTATGTCGACTATACAAGGTATATGTATCAAAAGGAGGCTTACCCCTTTTCACCTTAAGGGGCATGAGGCCAAAAATTTTGGCGGAATAAGCCTACTTGGGGAACAATACCCAGATGGAAACATATGACGGTAAATGCATTTAGAATGAGCCAACAGTTTAAACTGAGCTGAGAGGGGGCAAGGTTATAGTAGCAAAGAAAGGAGGTCAAAAAAGGGTTTAAAGGAACCCATAAACTATTCTCTATGGCATATTTACAAATGAACATGTGCATCCTCCCATTGGAATAGGCGGGTCACGGACTCGCACATATGGAATTAGACTCCATTAAGTCCATGAGTCACCAGAAACTCCTTAATGGTAGACTTGCTACGGAAGTCGGAACTAAAATTATACATGTCCCTCGTTTCAGGTGTAAGCCCCACTGAGGAAAAGCCGGACTTACCCTTGCCAGCGAGGCCAGACATCTTCAAGCTGCTACTACCTCTCGGAGGTGGTGGCTTCTGGCGAAGAAAGCTTCTCACGGATTGTTCGAGGCTCAGCAACTGTGAGCTGGTGAGATGAAACTTGCAGCAGTAAAAGGGAGTAGGTGGGGCATTTACTCTGCCCCACCACCCTATTTATAATCCCCAGGGAAAAAAAACTCCCTCCACGGTCATGAAGTTTGAAAATGGAATCCCACGTTACGAGGCGTGGATTTTGAAAGATCCCGCCAGATTCAAAACGAATGCAATTATCATTACGAGCATTTAATGCCTACGTAATCATTACGCCATAATGTTATTCCAAGTATTATTACCGAAATATCAGGCAGATTTGCACGATCTCTGCATTTAATTGAGGATGGCATTTAATGCCCATCCTTTTAACGAATAAAGACAAAATTCCTGTAGTGATTGGTCACCACTTGCGGATGACAATGCTTTCATTTTATCACAGAGATACCCGGGAAGATAGCTTCCACTAGCTATCTGGAAGTTTAGGTGGATACTCCGTCTAACTCTCCAAAGTATACAGGTGGTGATATGCTTGTTTCAAAAAATATATATATCCGACAACGTGGTGTTCAAGCATTGTCCTCGCCTAAACATTTGGCAACACCCTGTTCATGGTGCCTTGCCCGCCTAAACGTTCACATTTACTTCTCATGGTGCCTCGCTCGCCTGAGTATCAATACTATCTTATCCACTGTGTTTTTTAAAAATTATTGACCCGCCAAGAGCGTGACCAATCATTGGGGGCATACAACAGATGGAGTTTTTTGAGAATTACTACTCTATGCTGTTTTACATAAACAGAGTGAGGGCAACTGATAAGGGACAAAATATTCCTCACACCTTAAAGCCAACAAGGATTTTATTACCCAGAGGATAGGGTGGATTTGACTATCCAAGGTGTCCAAGTTAATGATAATTTATGATAGTAATTGTCATAGTTTAATGTTATTTATTGCTAAATTGTGGGATCATGGGAGCCCCCACGATCTCCACCCCTTGTTTAATCACCTCTATAAATAGTTGTGTGAGATAAGCTTTTTGGGGTACATAATCTGAGAGAAAAGAAGCAGAGAGCTTGTAATATTAATTATAGTGAAATTTCGGGAGCATAGCCTTCCCCCGAAACGGACACCTATTAGGTGGAACTGGGTCAACAATTCTTGTGCTCCTTTCTGATTGTTCGTGTCAAGCCTACTATTCTAAGAGGCCCGGCAGATCCCTCGTTCAAACATGCCTTGGGATTCATAGGAAGATTTCCTAGTTTGGCTCTTAACATACCGGTCTCCTATATTATGTCCATCATGTACTTCCTATGAGAAATAAGTACCCCATGTCTGGTTTTAGAACTTCTATTCTAAGAAATATCTGCATAGCCTTAATACATTGGAATAAAATGTTTGGGCAAGTAGCACTTAGCTTCTTGAATGCAATACATATAATTAGCTATCAATACGATGTCATCTACATACACTAACATAGCTAATATGGCTACTATCCTTTTGATAGAGTAGGAGATAATGATTTTTATTATTCTCAAATGAAATCCTACACCTCTTTATATAGAAAGAGGTGTTGGAAAAAATACAGCATAAGTCCAATAGGACAAAAAACAATAATAAATGACACCAAAGTAGAAACAACACATAACTAGAGTGCTCTACCAACACTCCTCAAGCTGGAGCATATATATCAATAATGCTAAGCTTGGAACAACACTTATCAAATGCGGTCCTTGGAAGAGGCTTGGTGAAGATGTCCGCTATCTGATCTTTAGAAGAAACAGATGAAGTGTAAATGATTCCTCGTTGTATTAGGTCTCTAATGTAGTGGTAATCAACCTCAACATGTTTTGTCTGCTCATGAAACATTGGATTGTTTGCAATATATGTAGCAACACGATTATCACACCTCATCTCCATCGGTCCCTTTATCTGAACATGAAGATCATGTAGCACTGATCTGACCCAGATCATCTCTGTAGCAGTCTGAGCCATAGCCCTGTATTCTGACTCTACATTGGATCTGGATACCATTTGCTACTTCTTGCTTCTCCAGGTCACTAAGTTACCTGCCACATAAATGCAGAATCTAGTTGTTGACTTCCTATCTATTATGCACCCTGCATAGTCAGCATCAGAGAAACCAACAACACTCATAGTAGAGCCCTTCTGAAATAAGACACCTTTGCCCGGTGCTTTCTTCACATATCTAAGCACCTGTATAGCAGCATCCCAATGCTGCCTGATCAGCTTTTCCATAAATTGACTGAGTTTTCCAACAACAAGGGAAATATCTGGACAAGTAATAGTAAGATACAACAGTTTACCAACCAATTGCCTATAAGATCTGCTATCTACAGGCGGAGACTCGGCATCATAAAGATGTCCTTTGGGATCCATAGGTATATTAGCAGATTTAGATTCCATCATTCCTGTTTCCTACAAGATATCGATGGCATATTTGCGTTGACTAAGAACAATACCCTCTCTGCTACGTGCCACTTCAATTCCAAGAAAGTATCTGAGTTCTCCTAGGTCATTCATCACAAAGGCATCGGCCAGCTTCCTTTTTACCTCAACTATCCCAGCAACGTCATCTCCAGTAAGAATCAGATCATCAACATAGACAAGGAGTACAATTACTCCCCTCTTTCCTTTCCTAACAAGCAGAGAGTGATCAACAGAAGATCGTATAAGCCCATGACCTGTACCTCCTTTGAAAGCCTCTGGAACCATACTCTTGGGCTTTGTTTTAAGCCATAGATAGCTTTCTTCAATTTGCATACACACTCCCCCTGAGTTTCAAACCGAGGAGGCTGTTGCATATAAACTCTCTTAAAGATCTCCATACAAAAACGCATTCTTTACATCCAACTGATGAAGAAGCCAGTTGTAGTAGGCAGCTACGGACATCAAAATTCGAACAGTAGACAGTCGAGTAATAGAGGAGAAGGTATCAAAGAAATTTATCTCATATGTTTGGGTAAATCCCTTTGCCACCAATCTCGCCTTATAGCGAGAAATTGTGCTATCTGGGTTGTATTTGACAGCAAAGACCTATCGGCACCCAACTGTTCTGGTGTGAGGAGGCAAAGTGGTAAGTCCCATGTCCCTCTAGAGCGCAGAGCAACCGTTTCATCCTCCATGGCTTGACGCCATTTTGGATCCAGCATGGCCTGCTGATAGGAGGTAGGAACGTGCGTTGCAGAGAGAACTGCTGTAAAAGTAGCAAAGGATCTACCAAGATTGGCAGTGGAGATTGTCTGTACAGTATGATATTGAGCACAACTCCGTGGCGCCTTCCTAATAGCAATTGGAAGATCAAGGTCTTCTTCCATATGCTCAGTACTAGCAGAAGAAGACTCATAAGAAGAACCTACACAAACACCACTGGGACAACTTACGTCGGTATCAATCCATACCTGACCAGGGGAGATAGGTGGCTGAGGAGATGGGGGGGTGTGTTCTTCTCGCTATGCATGCTATTTGTATGTCACAGGTAGCTTATAAACCTGAGTGATCTCAGCCTTCTGTCTCATGGGAGTCTCTTCACTATGTGTAACAGGAATTTGTTCCAAGGGAACTAGTGGGATAGGCATCAGAGCCAAGTCTCCCTCAAATGTCACCTGATGACCATCAGTGGAAAAATAACGAATGGGCTTATGGAATGTGACATCTACAGTCACATAATGCTTCTTACCACATGGGTCAGAGCATCTGTATCCTTTTTGGGTGTTGCTGTAACCCAAAAAGATACACTTCACTGCTCTTGGAGCTAACTTGTCCCTACCATGTGCCAGAATGTGCACAAAGGCTACACAGTCAAACACCCGAGGTGGAACAGTGAATAAATCCTTCTTAGAATAGAGGACCTGCCAAGGAACTTGTTCTTGGATAGCTGAGTTAGGCAACCTGTTGTTTAAATAACATGCAATTAACACTGCATCTCCCCAATACACCTATGGCACATTATGTTGTATCAATAGTGTCCTAGCCACATTAAGCACGTAACGGTGTTTTCTTTCCACTACTCCATTTTGTTGCGACGTATGTGGATAGGATGTCTGATGAACAATCCCAAAAGATCTGTAAAAGGCTACCAACTTAGATGTATAGAATTCTAAAGCATTATTAGACCGTACAACCTTCACAATAGTAGAGAACTGAGTCTTTATTTGCAATATAAATATTTCAATTACTGATCCAACATTAGATTTGTCTTTCAAAAGAAATAATCACGATATCCTGGAAAAATCATCTACAACAAGTAGATAAAGTTTGTGACCCAATCTATCTGGGACACGACTTGGTCCCTATATGTCCATGTGCAGTAAATCAAAGATAGCAGTAGAACTTTGAGATGAACTGGAAGGAAAATTGGTGCTGTGATGCTTTCCCAGCTGGCATGCATCACACAAAATCTCCGTAGCTGGCGAAATATGAGGAATGACGCGTCGAAGCCTGTCCAGTGAGGGGTACCCAAGATGACGATGCCACTGAAGAGCTGTGCCAGCACTAAATGCAACCTCGCCTTGACATATAGTTGCAAATGGAGTCTGGATCAGGCGATACACACCCCCTTCTTCATGTTCTCCACCAATCGTCCTCCCCGTGAGTTTGTCTTGAAAAATACATCCTAACTCATCAAATATTGCACGGCAATGTAAGTCTTTTGTAATTCTACTAACAGACAAAAGACTAATCGGAAATTCTGGAACATAAAGAACATTAGGCAGCGTTAGTGTAGAAGTCACTGCCACATCTCCTCTACCATGAACCTTATACTGCCTGCCATCTCCTACCTGCATAGACCTTCTTGAGGGAACATCATGAACCCGTCTAAAACATGTCTCATCTCCACTGAGATGCTGTGATGCACCAGAATCCACTAACTACAAGGCACTGTCTGTGTTTCCAGACCTGTAAGCAGAAGTCACACCTGAAGTCCTTGAAGTAGCCAAGGCAGCTGTATTAGCAGTAGTATTGGTCTCTTGGGTCAACTGGGAGAGGCGTTGGACCACAGCATTATAGTCCGCACGGGACACCATATCGCTTACCTCCTCTGAAGAAGCAACCTAGTTAGCCATGAGAGGTCAACCATGTTTCGTTTAACAATGGGCCTTTATGTAGCCAATCTTCTCACAATGTGAGCAGATGGTGTGAGGTCTACCACTCGTACCACGACCACCACGTCCTCTTCCCTTAATGGATGGAGCACCACGTCCTCCACATGCAGCAGCAACAAGCACAGGTGCCTGTCCAATCTCTGACATGGATGGCCTAACAACTACCCTACTCACCCGGCTATAAGCCTCCTTTAGAGATGGAAGCTCAGCCAGAGTAAGGATCTGGAACCTAGCAGCCTCATAGTATGGTCCAAGTCCGTCAAGAAACTGTAGGACATCATACTCCTTCCTCTATGCCCTTTGAGTGGCGCAAGTGCAGACTGGTCGACCGGCATTGTACTTCTCAAGTAGTCCCTTTAGAATGGCACAGTACTACGAAAGTGACTGACCCTCCTATTTGAGACTACCAATAACATAATGAATCTCAAACACCTTGCTGGAATTCTTCTTATGTGAATACATGTCTTGTAAAGAATCCTACATTTCCTTAGCGGTTTTATAGTACATAATCCCATCACCAATCTGAGGCTCAACAGAATTCATGATCCAAGTATGGACCATTGAATTATCTTTCTTCCATGTGACAGTCTTTTCTGATTTATCTTGCGGCTCCAACTCCAGCAATAGATGCTTCTTATCATACCCCTCAATTGTCATGAGGAAAGTTTGAGACCACCTAGTATAATTGGTCTCATTTAGCTTGGTGATAGGAATAAAGAAAGGGCATTTATAGCCCCCATTGTCTGTAGTGGTAACCGACGACACTTTCGAAGAACTTGGGGAGGCTATCGTGCCTTAGGACTGCCACAAGATCCCACAGATATGATTTGAAACCAATATTCAGATCTGAAACATCACACAACAGAGAGATACGATCTCTTGATCATGAGATCTAAGGTTAAAAGACCCTAGAAAACATCCCAAGAGTCGCACACACCCTTTGAACCAAGACTTAGCGCATGTTAGGGTACAGGAAATACCCTAACAACGCTTCTACAGGGTGGTGTGTCCCTTTTCCGGTTGGAGAATCACCACGCAAAGCTTGTCAAACCCACAACAGGTCTGAAAATAGGCTGTGGCGGTGCTGTTGGCGGCGTCGCTGCCGGTGGAAGGTGCTGGTGGCGCTTCTGGCAGCGAGATCTGCTGGTGGCGACGCCTAGCAAGGTCTCAGCTGGTGTAGTGTTGCCTAGGAGCAACAAGACCCCAGCAGCGTTGCCTAGGGATCTTGCACTGGTCCCTGTGCTGCCACCCGAAGTGGGTTAGGCACTCTTGTGAGGTTCGACGAGGCTCCGATGGCCTCTGTGGCACATTGCCTGGAGGTGCATTGCCCGATGGGGCCATGTGGTCCCCCCACGAGACTCCCTGCTGACGCTAAGAGCAGGTGGAGATGACCCTGTGCCGGCGAGGAGAGAGATAGACTGGCGGTGATGGAAGAAGGAAGATGGCTTTTGAGTGTTAGGGTTTTGGGGGTTTTTCTCGCTGAGATATCAAATCCTGGCCTAGGATCGTGCTTTGATACCAAGTAGGAGAATGATTTTCTTATTATCAAATGAAACCCTATACTTTTTTATATAGAGAGAGGTGTTGGGAAAAGTACATCATAAGTCTAATAGGATAAAAAATAATAACAAATGACACCAAAATAGAAATAACGCATAACTAAAGTACTCTACCAACAGATGGCATCTACACAAACCACGATTCATGATGAAATCTAAACCGTTAACTAATTTTGACAGTTTGTGGTATTGCACCCTTTTTTTTATGATTAGATGGTACTACACTTATGAATTCTTCATTCGGCCACATATAACTTTCATTATGATACACATTTTGGAACCTTTTCTCTCTGGAAGCTACCGTATGCAAGACTTGTTCTATTAGGTTGCCGCAAAAGGAAGCAATTTTGACACCTAATTGGTGCAAAGGCAAATCTAGGTCTGTGCAAACAATACATAATGAGCAACAACATTTACACCATATGTTAATCTATACAATCCTCTTTGTAACAAGTCATGCCTTATAGCTTTTTAGATTAAGTAGAGCATGTTGATGCATGCCAAGTATTTCAACATTGGATAAATTAGTTGCAAGTTGTTACATCCGGGATTGAGATGCTCCATAAAACAGCCAAATATAGGACACATGGTGCAATTGTGCCTCCTTTTCATCAAAGCAATAGGGAAGTTATCATCTAAATGTTGCTTGGTAACCCCATATTCATGGCCTATACCTTTGGAATCTACAAGGTCACCTTTATCTACATGGCTACCATTATTAGTTACATGATCACAAGTTTTATTATTTCAAAAAGAAGTTACATGCTGACAAGTAGTTATAAGTTTGGAGGATGTTGTGATTTTTTTTTAAAATGTGTTGGGTTACCGTATGGGTTTAGGATGTGTAGGTGGGTTTGTATAAATAGTGCAGGTGGGCTAGGCATGGTTTACTAAGTGTGCATTTTACATGCCTGTTTACAATTCATCAACTCACCCACCATATCGAATCACTACCTACCCTACTTTATAACAAAATCATAAAAAAAGACAACCCAATATCAAATATGAAATGTGTAGCTAGAATTGTACTTAAATCATGTCAATTCATAGTCCCTCCATCAAACCCAACCTTTCTAACTTCACACTAAATCTTTCAAAAAAAAAAAAAGAAAACTCAAAACTTCTTGAAACTTGGCTAGTGTTAAACACTAACCAATTCAAAATCAAAAGAAGCCTAAAGGTATAAGAAAGGCAATGTGTAGGAGCTAAATCATTAGACTAGAAATTCTTACCCAATACTACACTATGACGATGAAAAATATAAATGAATGATAATGGTGCCTGCATGGGAGATCAAACCAATAGCAATTATTTTGTGCAAGTGAATATCCCAAAAACATACATTTAACAACATATTTTTTTAGGCACATCCAACGGCATATGAGGACAACTTATTTCTACCAACTCAAAATAGTTGAAAAAAATGCAGCAGGCCCACGTACCATTAGTATGACAACAAAAGGATCCTTATCAAGGAACATGATTGTATGAGAATCTATTCTTCAAGTACATATGAAGGCTTCTTATTTATCAAATGGCACACAATTAGATTTGTTCCCCCGGATATGTTGATGGAACACATGTAAGTACTTGGCTTATGAAGATATGACGCTTCATCTTGGCAACACTTTCTTGTTGAGATAACATAGTGGTTTTCATCTGTGATAGAAAATTGATTATCCATCTCCAAAATGAAACTCTTTATTCCATCTTTGCTATCACATTTGGACATTAACAAAATAAACCCACAAGAAAAGTCATAGCTATAACTAAATAAAAATGATGCTGCAACTATTGTAAGTAGAACAAGGAACCAAATATCTATATGAAGTAACTAAAATAAGGACTCAAAACTAGGATTCTTGCTCATTGAAATGGACCCTTAATAATTTCCCAATTGGAAAACTTCACACAAAAGAGCTATTAAAGTTGATAATTGAGGGATAATCTAATGAAGCTTTTGACAATGGAAAATGACCAAGATGGAAGTGCTACAAAACAAAGATTGTTATGGGACCTCTCCACACTATTTATAGTTTTGTATGGGTAGCTTACTATTTATTTATTTCTAGTTGGTTCACTAATGTAATTTTTCTAACACCTTTCTCTATATAAAGAGGTGTAGGATTTTTTTTTAGAATAAGATCATTTATTTCCTTTGACTTAGTATCATAGTGGCGATCCTAGGTTGGCACTTTGATATCCTACCTAAATAGGCCGCCTACCCAACCACTTAAACCCTAACCTCTCTTCTCTCCTCACCACGCCATCAACCTAATCTTCATCAGCAATAGCGGCAAGAGCAGTGGTAGCAACCCAGCAGCGGCAATAGAAGCACCACCGATCGACAATAGTGCTGTTCGTGGGTGTTGCGCCACTTTTGCAGTGTCGAGGGGAGGCGGAAACATCTCCTGGAGCGTCGCTAGGGGTCCCTCTTGACCCTAGCATGCGTTTCATCTCCTTCGGAGGGGTTGTCATGTAGTCTTGACATGTTTTTCAAGAAACAGAGTACTTGGATTTCAAGTTGGATCACCTTTTTCATTGTTTTATGGTGATTCTCTGAATTTGAAAAGTCCGTTTTAGATCTGTTTGTGGTGATTTCCTGGGTTTGTGGGCATCATGGCTACGTTTGAAGCCTTATAGGAGACAACCCTAGACAACGGGAACTATAAAAATCCATTTTTCGTTCCCATTGTGAAGTTGGATGAGGGCAGCTATACTCGGTCATAGATGTTCCTCGTGACGGTCTAGGGTCATGATAAGGAACATATTCTTCTTGAGCCAGAGCCCCAGAATAAGATAGGCAAGTAAGCCACTTGGAAGAAAGACAATGCTATGGTGAGAGCATGGATCATGAATGCGGTTTTGCCTTGAATTGAAGATGGTATTATGTACTACAAAACTGCTAAGGAGATGTGGGATTCTCTTCATGACACTTACTTTCATGAAAAGAATTCAAGCAAAGTGTTGTAGATTTATAACATGTTCACACTCAGACAGGAGGGTCAGCCTTTGCCTCAGTACCATGCCACTCTAAAGGGGCTTTTGGAGAAGTACAATGCATATAGATTTATGGTGATTCTCTAAATCTGAAAAGTCTATTTCAGATCTGATTGCGGCGATTTCTTGGATTTGTGAGCATCGTGGTTACATCTTCTACGTTTGAAGTGTCATCGAAGACAACCCCAAACAAGGGGAACTATAAAAATCCATTCTTTTGTATCCATCATGAAGTTTGATGAGACTAACTATACTCGATCACAGATGTTCCTCATGATGGTTGAGGGTCATGATAAGGAACATATTCTTTTTGAGCCAGAGCCCCATAATAAGTAGGAAAATACGCTATTTGGAAGAATGACAGCGTTATGGTGAGAGCGTGGATTATGAATGTCGTTTTGCCTCGAATTGGAGATGGTATTATGTACTACAAAATCACTAAGGAGATGTAGGATTCTCTTCACGACACTTACTAGTGGGAAAGAATGATCAAATTTTATTATTCCAAAGAGCCCCACACCCCTTTATACAGAAGAGACGTGTGAGAAAATAACATGATAAGTCCAAGAGAAATAAAAAACACATAAGATGCAATATAGTAAAGAAGCCAGATATGTCAACACTCCTCAAGCTCGAGCATAGATGTCAATCATGCTCATCTTTGAACAACAAATATCAAACGCTCCACGTAACAAGGGCTTCATGAAGATGTCTGTCGTCTGGTCCTCTAAAGCAAAAAAGGTTGTGCGTAATATTCCACGCTGAATCAAGTCTCTAGTATAGTGCCATTCGACTTCCACATGCTTAGTGCGCTTGTGGAACATTGGATTCTTGACAATATATGTGGTAGCTCTATTATCACATCTCATCTCCATAGGCTCAACCTGAACATGCAGATCTAGTAACAAGGATCTAATCCATACCATCTCAGTAGCAATCTCGGCCATGACCATGTACTTTGAGTTAGCACTAAAATGTGATACCACAACTTGCTTTCTACTTCTTTAGGTAACTAGATTACCTGCAACAAAAGTACAGAAGCATGTAGTAGATTTCCTATCTGTAACACATCCTGCATAATCTGCATCGGAGTATCCCACAATAGTCATAGGAGCTTCAGCCTGAAAGAGTGCCACATCTAGGTGCCTTCTTTAAGTACCTAAGCATCTGCATAGTAGCCTGCCAATGCTACTTGGTTGACCTATCCATGAACTGACCGAGCTTGCCTACAGCAAGTGCAATATCAGGTTGTGTACTAGTCAAATAGAGTAGCTTGCCAACTAACTATTTGTATGATCTACTATCAGTTGCCTCTACCTCATTATGATGTGCCTTGGGGTCCATAGGAATATTGGCTGGCTTGGACCCCAGCATACCTGCCTCTTGAAGAACATCCAACGCATACTTGCGTTGAGAAAAAATAATCCCATCTTACTCCTAGCGACCTCAATCCCCAAAAGTTTCTAAGCTGGCCCAGATCCTTCATACCAAACTATCACGCAAGAGACTCCTTGACTTAACCCAGCCTCATCGTTGCCAGTGATAATCAAGTTATTTACATAAACTAGTACTACAACCACACCATTCTCTATTTTCCTTACGAATAGAGTGATCTAAAGATCTTTGCATCCCATCCTCTGCAACACATTTGAGAGCTTTTGAAGCCAGGCTCTCGGGCTTTAGTTCAGGCCATTGATGGCCTTCCTGAGTTAGCACACACACTCTCCCTAAACCTCAAACCTCAGGAGCTGTTGCATGTAAACCTCCTACTGAAGATTGCTATAGAGAAGCATTTTTCACATCATGTTGATGCAACTGCTAATCTTTGTGAGCCACAACAGATATAAGTACATGAACAGTAGCGAGGTGTGCAACGGGGGAGAAAGTGTAAAAGAAATTCACTTCATAGGTCTGGGTGAACCCCTTCGCCACTAACCTAGCTTTATTTCTTGAAATAGACTCATTAGGGTTGTATTTTAAGGTAAAGACCCTATTTAGAGCCAACCAGTCGTGCCCTTGTAGGAAGTGTGGTGAGCTCCTAAGTCTATCTACTCTGGAGTGCTGCCATCTTGCCCTCCATGGCTTGACACCACTTTGGATCAAATATAGTCTATTGGTATGTAGATGGAATGTGTAAGACTGTAATTGCTTGGTAAAAACTGCCAAACTTAGAATCAAGACCATTAGTAGCCAAACTGCCTGCAACAAGGTATTTGGACTTACTCGTGTGGGGCGCCTTCCTAATAGCAATAGGAAGGTCAGAATCATCTGGCACCTCTGTGTGAACATTTGCAAAAGGAATCACACTACTACTGTAATCAGCACTATAAGGAGGATCAGGTTGAACCAAACTGTCATTGTCGTCAGATACCATCTCAAGTGCCTGTGGAGCATCAACTATTGGTGAGGAAGGTGACCTCTGTAGTGCCATATGTGGTCTACTATACATGCGCAGCGGATCATGCAATCGTTGGAAATCATCCAAGGAGGTTGTGGAGTCTGGAGACATCGGCTGAGAGGTAGAGATCAGAATTTCCTTAAGTGGAATAAGAGGAATAGTAATCAGAGCTACATCATCATGAGAACTCATTTATCCCGCAACTGAAAAATATGGTGGTCTCCTGGAAAGTCATATTAGCATTAACATAATGTCTACTGTGGATGGGATCGTAGCATCAACAACCCTTCTAACTCCTGGAGTACCTTAAGAAGATACACTTGATGCACTTGACAACTTGTCACAACATGGTGTTGGCACATGAACAAAAGCAATACACCCAAAAGTCCTTGGAAACACATGGAAAAGCTTACCATCTGGATGTAATAGAAAAATCGATATCTGCTTGTGGAGAACTAAACTCGGCATCCTGTTAATGAGATAGCACATTGTCAAAATTGCATCCCCCAGTATCTCTGTGGAGCACTGTGGTGGATAAGAGTATGGGCAACCTCTAACAAGTGTCTATACTTTCGCTCTGTAATCCCATTCTACTGCGAGGCATGAGGATAAGTGGTTTGGTGGATAATCACGACCCTTGTAGAACTCTGTAAGTCTAGTAGTGTAGAACTTGAGTGCATTATCTGTCCGAATAATCTTTATGGTGGTGGAGTACTGAGTCCTGATCTTCAAAAGGAGTCTATAACATCTCCAACATCTGCCTTGTTCTTCAGAAGAAACACCTAGGATACTTTAGAAAAATCAACGACTGTAAGATAATAGCGATATCCCATCCTGTCTGGAACTTTACTTGGTCCCCAAACATTCATATGAAGTAACTCAAAAACAGATGTTGATCAAGGGGGAGTACTAGCACGAAAAGATCGATGATGCTTATTTAACTGGCAAGTGTCACACTTAATAGTAGTGACAGGAGAAATATTTGGAATCACCCTCCTAAGGCGATCCAAAGGCAAGCGACCTAGACGAATGTGCCACTGTAGTGCACTCCGACCAACGGTTCTTGCCTGAGATGGTAAACACTATTCACCTTTGTGCCTTTGGCAATGGTTTTCCCAGTGAACTTATCCTGGATGATACATCAAATCTCATCAAAGATAACCCTGCAATGAAGGTCCTTCGTAATACTGCTCATAGACAACAAGCTCATGGGAAGCTCTAACACATGTAATGCTCTCGGTAGTCACAAAGTGGGGGTTACAGACACTTTCCCCTTACCAACAATAGGAGCATGCCTGTCATCTACCACCTGCACCATTCTCCTTAGCACCGTAGAACTAAGTGATTGAAAATAACTTTGATTGCCATAGAGATGCTGTGAAGCACTAGAGTCAACCAACCATCTTGCACTATGATGACTCTTGTCATGCTCTTGATGCACCAAGCCTGCATACTCTGATGGTAACACTATCATTTGCTATAATTAGCTTAATTTAGTTGTGATTAAAAGACAAATGCTCCTAAATGATCGCTTGAGGACTGCAATTTCACTCATATTTGTTTTAAGGAGAGAACAATAAAACATAGGTAATTCCGTTGTTTTAACATCACATCATGAATGCAGAGTAACCACGGGGTTACCTAAGGGTTAATTAGAGGTCAACTAAGCATTAAATATCGAGAAGTGGATCCATACTAACAGAAATCGGGTTTCACACATTTCAAGAATCCAATTAGTACACAAAACCTTAATTATCAGGCCATTTAAATTGGAAAGGTTTTGATTAGGATAAAATTCATCTAAACCTCATAAAATTCATAGGAAAATATTCTAAAAGGTTTGGTACCTTTGATTTAACCATCTGAACCTAATTTGGCCTAGAACAAAGTTTTAGACGGGATTTTACCCTAATCTGGGCTTTTGTGCAAATTGCCCAGTCAAATATGGTCAAAACTCAAATCCAAGTGCATCATTAGATTCCTTAGGTCAAAATTAGGTTAACACCAAAATTTGGGCCTAATTAGAGTCCATCTTGATATAGTTTGCAATTCAGTCCCTAAGATCTCTATTTCTCACAATTAGCCCCTCAACTTTCAAGTTTATTACGTTTGGATCCCTAACTTCTCATCGTTTTCTTCAAACAAGTCCTTGTCACCATTAATGTGAACAGACCTTCATTGCCAAGATTCGAGCGAGGATTTCGTGCTCAAGTCTTGCCCAAATCTCTCTAAATTTGGAGAGATGGTCAGTTTGGGCTAGATTCCAAAGACAATCTCAATCTATTTCGCCGCCGACGATTCTAAAACCCTCAAGCTCTAAAACTGACTTCAAACTTGAATTAGCTCTTGAGGGGTAGGTAAGGCTTTATAAAAGCTCCTCTAAGTCCCAGGATCTTCCTCAGCTCGGGTTAAGGCCAAAAACCCTCTTCTTCCCCGACCGTCTTCGATCTAATTTCCGGTGACCCTCACACTCTTACTCTTCCAGCCACCCAACGGCCAAATTAGGTGGCCCAACATCCTCACCTCCTTCGCGTCTCGCCAGCCACAGCGGGAGCGTTCTCCCCCTTCATCCTTGCCGCTTCTTACCACTGAGGAATTCGTCTCCTCTGGCACCAGTCAATCAAAGCCGGCCCCAATTCCGTCCCTTTCATCCAAAAGATAGGTCCTTTCTCCCTCTCTCTCTCCTTAGACTCTATCTCTCCCCTTATCTACTCGATTTGACCACTTATCCACACTTTCCCCTTTCGTCTTCTCCGACGCCAGCTGCGCCTTCGGCGAGGCTGCACAACCGCATCCGACCACCAAACGCACAACCATTCCCACCATAAGCTTCGACATCGCTCCACCTTCAAAAGCCCTAACCTAATTTGGGCTTCCACTCACTCCACCCCGATGACCAAACCCATTGACCGCCTGTTACCTCGACATCATTCGACCACCTTCACCTCTCAAAACACACCGCCACTACCACCATCACCTTCCTCGCCTCCCGGCGAGCCCTCTGAGCCACTTAATTGGGGCATTTAGCCCGTATTTGTGCATTTCAGGGTTCGCCGGACATCAGCTGTCGCCTCCGTCTTCATCAACTCTGTTTGTCGTGCTCCAATCGACTCATACCTTGCCTCCACCTTGAGTAGTAGCGGAGTACCCCCACGAAGAGTTCTAGGTCTTCAAACAAGCAGCAACGCTCCAGCAGCTATTTTGATTCAAAAGGAGCTCTCATTGGCTGCACGCGAAGGAAGAGGGGGACATTTAGTCCCACCTCGTGTACTGACGAACCAAAAGAGACACATAAAAGGGATAAGTCACAAGGGCTTACTGCCTCGAACACGAGGGTGAGGTCCCCTCGCCCATGTGCTTACTCATGCCCCTCTCACACCTCGCTCACTACCCACGTCAATGAGCCTGGTTCCCCATACCCGGATTCGATAACCGGATTGGCAACCTGATTAGAGGAAAATTTGAGGGAGGGGGTGGTTTTGCGATGGGATTCATGCACACATGTACCTCAAGATTTGTGCGTATACACCCAACACTTAGCGAGTTCTGGTTATCTAAGGCCTTGTGATTGGGTCTCGCTTTATTTGACATTTGATCTGATGGTACTGTGGATATATTGAGCTTAGTTGTAGACGTGGATATTTGAATAAGTGGTTGAGAAACCATTGTAGCAAAATTGATTTCATTGGGATGTGCTTAAATGAGGGATCTAAGTGGTGATTTAAATCACCATTTTTAGGATTTTGATCTTTTTATCCCATCAACTTTTGAGATACAATTGATATTATTGAACATTGTTTTGAGTAAATCTCTATTATTCATTGAATATCTTATTGCGCTCATTGTTTAATATTGCGATGAGTGTTATGAATTCTACATTTGCTCCTACGAACGACCTCGGACTCATTTCTATTTTCAAGCACTTATAAATTTAAATGCTTATTCGATTTTGTTGACCGTACTATGATGCATATTCGCTTAAACTATAATGAAAGCATGTCATCATACTCTACTATTCTTATTGCAGAAGCGGTATCCAATGCCATTTTTGCTCCTCCTGAGATTGGCATTGTGCCTAGTAGGAACTAAGAGATCACCAATTACTAGAACTTCCCATAACACAGACCACATAACAACATGATCGTAAATGGGCACCCAAACAACTTCAAGAACAAGATCTGGAAAAAATTTTCAGACCATAGATACCATCAAGACAAGGTCAATCAAACCTTAAGCGCGGAAATCTAGTGCTTTTGCAGTCTGAAAGTTGTGCCTAAGGGAGGAGAAACGTCCCCTACACAGTGTGGCGGGGTGCACAAGGGCCTAGGGGAAGCCCAACGCACCCATGAGATGGAGCACTACTCCTTAGGCCTTAGGGAACAACCTAGCAGCACTTCTAACAAGGTTTGTTGCTATACATACTCTGCTGCCATGCGCTGCGGTAGTGCCCTACAAGCCTTGCCTGTCATTGCTAGGCCTTGCTGCAGCCCTGAGGAGGCTACTGTGCACCGCAACAGGGCCTGAAAGGGGCCTCCTCGCCGCTGCTAGGCCCCCTGTGCTGCCCTCTACAACCAGTGTTGGGAGAGACAATCGGCGGCGATGGAGAGGGAAGGTGGTGGCGGTGAGAAAGAGGAGGGGGCTTTTGGTGTAGGCTTTCAGATGGGTTTTTTTAGTGGGATGCCAGAACCTGGCCTAGGACCGTGCTTTAATGCTAAGTGGGAAAGAATGATCAAATTCTATTATTCCAAAGAGCCCTACACCCCTTTATATAGAGAGGTGTGGGAAAATAATGTGATAAGTCCAATAGAAATAAAAAAACACATAAGATGCAACATAATAAAGCAGGTAGATATGTCAACATTACTATCATGAAAAGAATTCAAGCAAAGTGTTCCAGATTTATAACATGTTCACACTCAGAGAGGAGGCTTAGCCACTGCCAAAGTACCATCCCCCTCTGAAGGGGCTTTTGGAGAAGTACAACACGTGCAGATTCATGGTGATTCTCTAAATCGGATAAGTCTTGTTCAGATCTGATTGCAGAGATTTCCTTGATATGTGGGCATCATTGCTATGTCTTCTACATTCAAGGTGTCATCGGAGACAACCCCGGACAGTAGGAACTATAAAAGTCCATTCATTGTTCCCATCGTGAAGTTGGATGAGAGCAACTATACTCGTTGGTCATAGACATTGTTAGCCCCTACGATCTTCCTTATTTATTATTTCCTTTTTTATTGTTTCCCTGTATGATGGTTGCCTTAGTTGTGATTCCTTGTATGGTATTTTCCTTTATAGTAGTTGCCTTAGTTGTGGTCCATTGTATGGAAATTGCCTTTATAGCAGTTGCCTTATCTGCCTCGCTTTGTCTTGTAGAGCACTCTACTCCACCTTTATATATTGAGAGGTTGGACAACGGAATAAAATCTTACTCATTTCTCCCAACTTGGTATTAGAGTGACGGTCCTAAACCAGTGGTCTATTATCCCACCAAATACCTAGCCCCCACACCTCCATTGTCTCCTTCCTTCACTGCAGATTAGTAATGTTGGCCAGATCAGATCTGCTGTTGTTGCTGCCTACGTGGCAGATTACCATTGCCAGCGATGGCCAGTGCTGCCGGTGACTTTCCCAGCCTTGCTTGTTGCTGCTGGGCTTTGCTGCAGGCCTGAGGAGGCTACTATGCATCGCAGCAGGGCCCAATAGGGCCTCCTCGCCACTGCTAAGCCCCCTGCATCGCCCTCTACAACTGGCGTTGGGAGAGACAACCGACGGCAATGGAGAGGGAAGGTGGCAGCGGTGAGAAAGAGAAAGGGAGGGCTTTTGGTGTAGGGTTTTAGGTGGGTTTTTCTAGTGGGATACCAGAACCCGACCTAGGACCACGCTCTGTTACTAAGTGGGAAAGAATGATAACAAATTCTATTATTCCAAAGAGTCCCACAACCCTTTATATAGAGGAGAGGTGTGGGAAAATAGCACGATAAGTCCAAGAGAAATAAAAAACACATAAGGTGCAACATAGTAAAGAAGCCAGATAGATCAACAATGTACATCTGTGATTCCTAATCCAGGAGATACCTAGACATCTCCAACAATAGTAATAAGGGAGATTGCCCCATTGGCTACTTTAACTTGCCTGACCTTCCATGGCTTGTTCAAAGTTTTCAACACTATTAGATCTCCTGTAAGATGGAGATGGTGTCTTTTTGTTATTTTATGTTTCTTTATGTTGTTGGACCATGGTGTTATTTTCCCACACCTCTTTTCTTATAAAGAGGTGTAGGGCCCCCCATAATGAGATCACTCAATTGTATTTTTTGTTATTTAATGTTTCTTTATGTTGTTAGACCATGGTGTTATTTTCCCACACCTCTTTTCTTATAAAGAGGTGTAGCGGCCCCTATAATGAGATTACTCGATTATATTTTCCTACTTGGTATAAGAGCACCAGTCCTAGACCGTGGCTCTCGGTATCCCACCCCCAAGGCCTCGAACCCTACCACCGTATCCCCTCTTCCTCTCTTTCCCTACAGCAGTGATCACCCATCCCTCTAGCGACGCTCCACAGCCACGATTGGCATCAGCGACGCTGCAGCAGCCTACGTCTGATTGGGCGACGTTGCAGCAGCCTAAATTTAATCGGGCGGCGCTCCTGCAGCCTTGATCTAATCAAGTAGCGCTGCAACGGCTGTGACTTGGTCAGGCGGCGCTACGACGATCGCGGTCTGGTGAAGCGATGCTTTGACAATCGTGCCTCGTGCACCTAACGTAGTGCAGCAGCAGCAGCGGTGCGGCGTGGTCAACAGCGAGCGGCGCGGTCTGTAGTGGCAGTGCTGCTACTTTGAGGAGTTGGTAGCCCCTCTCTAGGGCTACTTTGCTTCAGACCACAAGAAAGAGAGACACCTAGGTCCCCTTGGGGCCATTTCGGGTGTTCTCCCCACATTCAGGTTAGGCCAATGCTTATCCAAGGGGGCTTTCCACAAGAATGCAGGTCTGAATGCGTTTGGTTTCAGATCTACTGATGATTTCTTGGTTCTAGATCTATGGTCTATTTTTTTTAGGCATGTATTCCCCTTATTGGATGACTCTTTGGGAATTTAGATCTATGCTTTTGTTTCTCTAGGTGTGGTCTGCTTGACATTAATGGTGCATGAGTCTGGTGCACCAGGAGCAGTACAGGAGCCACCATGGAGTAGGGTGGTTGATCGACTCTAGTGCATCATAGTGTTTGTGCGGTGATCAAACCTACTTCCGCTCGCTACAGTCTGTTCCTCTAGGGAGAATTGTATAGGTAGCTGATGGCAGATACACCCCAGTTAGGGTTAAGGGGGAGGTGCCTGCGACCCCCAGTTTGCAGTTGTCTGACGTATTGCATGTGCCAGAATTCCTGCTTAGCCTATTGTTCGTGAGCAGAATCACGAAGGATTTCAATTGCAGAGTGATCTTCAATGATGTGGGATGTATTGTTTAGGACAAGCTTACTGAGAGGATTGTTGTCAGAGGTATAGAGGAGAATGGTGTTTATTGCCTGGGATAGGAGTCATTTGCAAGAGTTACTCGATATAGTAGTGAGTGTTCTACAATGGCATGTTCGTCTTGGCCACTTATCTCTGGATCGCCTTAAGTGGGTAATACCACATATTTCTCCAGGAGCTACTATATAGTGTGATGCTTGCCAATTGGGTAAGCTCCATCGGCCTTCTTTTCCAGCTAGCACCTCTCTTAGATCCTCGACATTATTTCAGTTGCTTCACATGGACGCATGGGGACAGAGCAGAGTCACAAACCAGTTGGGACATTGGTACTACCTGGTTGTCGTAGATGATTTCTCTAGAGCCACATGGGTGTTCTTGTTGAAGAGCAAGATAGAGGTTGGAGGATGCATAGAGATTCTTCTTCTGGAGATAAGTACACAATATTCAGCCACAGTAATGATGGTGTAGACTAATAATGCCCTTGAGTTCTACACTGCCAGACTTAAGGAGTTCTACAGGACCTATGGGATTGTCCACCAGACCACCTGTCCTTACACTTCACAGCAGAATGGAGTCGCAGAGTGGAAACATAGGCACTTGTTGGATATTTCCCGTACATTATTGATTCATCACAATGTGCCGTAGAGATACTGGGGGAATGCAATTCTGACAGCGACTTATCTCGTCAACAGGATGCCCAGCTCAGTTCTTCACAAGCAGATACTAATTCTCTTTCTGCATCCAGATATGAGTTATCTCACGTGTCTCCCATGACCTTTGGATGTGTTGCGTTCGTCCATGTGTCGTCACTTGGTCATGATAAGTTGGCTTCTCGCACTATCAAGTGCGTATTTTTGGGGTACTCTAGGACATAGAAGGGGTACCGTTGCTATGATCATCTACAAAACAAACATTATGTTAGCGCGGAAGTGAGTTTCCATGAGAATACACTGTACTTCTCAATCACTGGACAGAGGAGCTCTTGTGATGATGTTGCGTTTCTTTCTCGGCCAGTTCCATATGCAGAGACTCAGGTGTCTACCTCTAAGTCCAGACCTCCAGCTGATAGACAGATGATCTCTTCTTCCCTGGATGACTTGAGAGATTACACGGGTCATTACGTACCTATCATAGGTATCACACTACATTTTAAAGGCCTCCTTCCTCACCAGTAGCTAATGGTTCACAGGTAGTTGAGGGGATATCTAATGTTAGTGACAGTTTGGTTGACTCCCTTGACAGTGCAGATCACGACAGTAGTGAGGCTCCTTCGGTAGAGACTTAGTTAGAGATACCAGATGATTCAGATCTTCCTATTACCATTAGGAGGGCACTGCGCACTTGTGAGTCCAGATACCGGGTTACAAACAGTTTGGTTACTGATGGCCTTGCTCCTCAGTTTAGCAGCTTCTGTCAGGCACTTACAGCGTCACGCATTCCGTTTACTTACCAGTAGGCCATACTTGATCCAAAGTGACGTCAAGTCATAGAGGACGAGATGGCAGCACTTCGGAGTAGACAGACTTGGGATCTCACCTCACTTCCTGCTGGTGCACGACTAGTTGGCTCCTGATGGGTCTTTGGCTTGAAATACAACCCTGATGGGTCTATTTCAAGGTATAAGGATAGGTTAGTAGCAAAGGGGTTCACCCAGACATATGGGGTAGACTTCTTTGATATTTTCTCCCTCGTTGCGTGGCTTGCCACTGTCCGGATACTTATTTCTGTTGTGGCTTACAGAGACTGGCCTTTATACCAGCTAAATGTGAAGAACGTCTTTCTCTATGGCGATCTTTAGGAGGAGGTATATATACAACAGCCCCTGGATTTCGAGGTTTAAGGGGAGTGTATGTGCAGATTGAGGAAAGCAATCTATGATTTGAAGCAGAGTTCAAGGGCTTGGTTCCAGAAGTTATCAGAGGTGTTCCACCAGATTGGTCTTAGGTGCTCTACTTCAGATTACTCCTTATTTACCAGGAAGACTGATAGTGGGACTGTGGCTCTCCTGGTATATGTGGATGATCTTATCATCACTGGGGATGACAGAGATGGGATGGACGAAGTCAAGAGGCACTTATCAGAGAAGTTTGTGTCATCAAGGATTTGGGACAGTTGAGATATTTCTTGGGGATTGAGGTTGCACGTGGCAGGGATGGAGTGGTACTCTGGTAGAGGAAGTATGCTCTTGATCTTCTTTAAGAGATTGGTATGTTAGTAGCTAAGGTTGCAAATATTCTTATGGATCCCAAGGTCCACTTATATGATGAGAGATCTGAGGTGGTTGATGGTAGAGCTTATAGGTAGCTGGTGGGTAAGCTCCTTTTCCTCACCATCACTCGTCCAGACTTGTTTTTGTCGGTTGGTAGGCTTAGCCAATTTATGGATAATCCAACTAGGCAGCACTGGGAGGTTACAATACAAGTGCTTAGGTATGTGAAAAAAGCACCAGGACGATGATTATTGTTCCGTAAGGGAATACCCATGGGGATTGTAACATACTCTGTTGCTGATTATGTTGGTTTTATTGGGGATAGAAAATCTACCATAGGGTTTTGCACCTTTGTTGCGGGCAATCTGATTACCTGGAGGAGCAAGAAACAAGCGGTTGTATCTATATCCAGTGCGAAGTCAGAATACAGGGCCACGGCCCAGACAACAGCTGAGATGGTTTTGGTCAAGTCAGTTTTGTCAGATCTTCATGTTCCTTTGGATAGCTCTATGTAGATGTGGTGACAACAGAGCAGCGACCTACATTGTCAATAATCCTATGTTCCACTAGAGGACAAAGCATGTAGAGATTGACTGCCACTACACTCGGGATCTCATCCAGTACGGGACATTATATACCACAAGTGTCACTTCTGAAGAGCAGGTTGCAGATGTCTTCACAAAGCCCCTCGCGAGATCTGCGTTTGAGCTATGTTGTTCTAATCTAAGCATGATAGATATTCATGCTCCAACTTGAGGGGGAGTGTTAGATGGTGTCTTTGGTTATTTATGTTTCTTTATGTTGTTGGACCATGGTGTTATTTTCTCACATCTCTTTTCTTATAAGGAGGTGTAGGGCCTCCCATAATGAGATCACCCGATTCTATTTTCCTACTTATGACCCACTGTGTAGATAATCATTGAGGAACTCCAATCTTCTTGTGTACGGATAACGCTAGACCACACACATCTTGCACACACTTAAGATCATGGTGCACAATCCATAGCCCTCCAACCATGACACACATGGAGGTGCTTATGGACACAACTTGGGATAAAATCCCAAGCACAGTGGAGATCATTGTTCTGCACAATGCGCACAAAGCGCTACACGTCATTCACATGTGCACGCTAACCATCACAACCAACGACACCACATGCGCTGTCCAGTGGTGTGCCAAAGCCCTTACGTCAGATCCTCAACGCGTCAACGCTGCCGTGTAGGGCCCCCATCATGCCAGTGCCACTGCGTATGGCCTTCAGCATGCCAGTGCCGCTACTTTAGATTCGGTACTTGCTCCTTGCATCATCAAATGTTGTGGTGGCACCATGTGCATCACTACATGATGTTCACGCATCCCTCAAGAATCACTACGATGGTTGGTGATTCTTGCATGACAAGAATATATTTGGTGGATTTTTTTGTGAGATACTAGTGCACCATCTAGGATTGCTGCTCTAATATCATATGAAAAAGAAAATCATCCTTCTCTCAAAAGAAATCCTAGTCTCTTTTACAGAGAAGAAACCGGTTAAAATCCAATGATACCCAACACAAAATAAAAAACTAACAATGCCCTCTAATACATGGAAAAAACGTCTACAGTTGGAATAAGAGAAGAATATGATTTATTATGAACCTCCGATCCTTTATCTAGGAGGTAAAATTACATAAATGGCCCAAGAAAATAAATAATTAATAAAGAATGCCTTTCAAACTGAAAAGAAATAAATAAAGGAAACAACAATGTAGCATACCTCAACAATGGTTAAATTGGAAGATGCATCCTCTTACAATGTCAAATATCTTGCATAAGTTTCCAAGAACCTAGTTTCTTTACTCTCATGACTGTAATTCATTCAGGTTAAGATCGACTTGTGTGTCCTTGTGAACTAATTATTTTCTGACTTAATTTCCAATGTCAATTCCAGTTTGGTTGTCTCTGCTAGAGATCTATGCTCGGTTAATGCAGTTATGTACTGTAATTCAAGTGAAGCCTGTAATGCTTTATGAGTGCTAAGATTTTGTGTAGACACCTATCCAACCACATGCTGAGATTAGCTATTAAACAGTGAATTTGGGATTCGAATGAGGTGTTTTTGTGTATTTTCTTCTCAGCTAGAATGGAATAGTTCACATTGTTTTGATGTTGGTTGATTCTCTATTGACAATATTTTTTTTTTGTTAATGCTTGCTTTTTTTTTTTCTTTTTCAATTTGCAATGTTGATTCCTTAAATTGCACATGGTATATAGTGAGTATTTCTCAACCATTTGTGAGGGAAAATTTTTATGATACATTTAAGAAGTGATTGAGCCTGCGAATTTTTTTGTGACCACAAAATGTTCATATAGAGAACCCTATAAAAAGTTAGTCCTGAATATTAAGGGAATGCCTTTTCCGTTATATGCAGGGGAATGGAAGATCCAGCAACATGGGCACCAAAGCTAGGAAATAGTTGGAGGACTACAGGTGACATCCGTGATAATTGGAAAAGGTAGAGAAATGTTCACTTTGTAGGCATCTGTAGTTAAGAAGAAAGGCTGCTAGCTAACATGATTTTGTTGTAGCATGACTTCCCTTGCTGATCAAAATGACAAATGGGCATCTTATGCTGCACCTGGTGGGTGGAATGGTAAGTTTTCTTTTCTGCCAATTGAGATTTGACTCATGCAGAGTGGAAATGTCAAAATTCCCCACAATGGGTATGTTCAATTTACTTCAAAAGGTGCCAATAATATCCATCTAGTATGAAATTGCTTGTGACATGCTAGGAGATCTCCAATAACCACGATTGTAGTATGTATTGATTTAGTTGCAGCATGTTGTATATAAGGATGCAATTATGCATTATAACTTTTCCTTTTAATTTTTGCTTTTCTTTTCTTGTTGGCACAACATTGGGTATTTATTTTTCCCTAGGTAAAGGATGGCTATTAGAGGTTAGTAACCATCCACTCCATTACTTCATCCAAAAAAGTGGACAGGGCATTACGGAAGTTGTTTCCAAAAATCAATGAATGAAAGCACCTCCCTTACTTTTCATCACCTCATGGGGCTAGGATTACTTTTTGTAGCCCTTTAGGTGCTCTCAGACTTAATGTGGAATGAAAGCTAGTTGCTAATTGCTCCAAGGAAAAATAAGGAAGGATGATAACATGTTGGAGCTATATGCTTATATAACCAACATCGCAACGGAGATTGAAAATTAATGTAACCTAGATCATTTTATTTGGGAAAGAGCTTAATTTTATCACACAAATGTACACTCTCACCTGGTTAATTGTTTCCATGGAAACCTAAAACAACTGGAACAATATCTAAGCTTGTGGACAAGATGATTAGAAGAAAAAAAGATGACACTTAAATCTAATGAGCTTTTGAATTCACATATACATTAGATTAAGTTAGAAGACATACACTTGTTACTCAAGACTAGAGGTGTGCCTACATATAAAAGAGCACACAGGTATAGAATAAGAGTAAGATCACACGAATATGCAATTCTATAAATGGGAATACAAGAAAGAAAAAAGATCTCAAAGAATTAGAGAGGATCCTGGAGAATCTGAAATATTCTGTATGTCTCCAATGTTCCCCCTCAAGCTAGAGCAAAGATGTCAATTATACTTAGAGTAGCATTTGTCAAATGAAGCCTATGGAAATGGCTTGCTAGAAATGTCCATTATCTGGCCCTTGGAAGAAGCATGCATTGCACAAATAGGCTCTCACTATATAAGGTCTTTAGTATAGTGAAAATATAAAGGAAATGGTACATTATAGAAGCATGGGGATCATTTTAAAACTTTTTCAAAATATAAAATGTAATCCCAAAACATTGATCATATAGGGATTGAAACATGAACAAACTATTTTCAAATCTTACAAGTTAGGGGGCATACCTGGCTATCATGAGAATATGATAGTGTGTGGAAGCGATTCCACGTCTACTTGAAGTCCCCAACACAGATAGTAACTCTTCTAGGCATATTGATAAGTGCAACATCGAAGTCACGTAGAGGAATACGTTCTTCACACATTAGGGTTCCTTACTGCTTCATCAAGCGCAAGCATGGAGAAACAAGAGGAAGACACATGCCTCTTCTTTCCAGATGAAAGAAGGTGGCTAGAGAGAGAGACTAATCATCCTCTAATTGTTGGAACTTGTCTCTCTATATAGAGGCAAAACCTTGATTCCAAAATAAATCATCTTTTTTGAACTTTTCGACAATGCCCTTGTCTAGAGCTCTTTCTAATTTGAAAGAATTTCAACGCTTTAATATTTAGAAAAATGCACTTGGTGCTTCTGTAAGTACTATTAGTTATATATTTCAACAAATTTGAAACACAATTCAATTTCTCCTTGGTGTTGTGTTGCTAGTTGATGCATTGTATTTCTGGGAGACCTTTTAGGCAATCCATAATATATGTATGTCTAAAATCATTCTAAATCATGGGCTCATATCAATTATTGGTCTTATTTAATTCTAATAATCATTTATGAATTCTTTAATTGAGAAATTCATATAGTTGAATAAAATAAATCAAATGGAAACAAAAATGATATCAAGCATAAACAATAATAACACTTAGGTTTATGTGGAAACCCCACTCACGAAGAACGGGGACAAAACCAAGGGAGAAGGCCTCAATAGGGCACGTGTCTATATTTTCTCTCGAAGAAGAATGAAGAGGTACATTGCCTATTTATACGCCACCACACACCACACAGTCCCATACTAACCGATGTAGGACTAAACTATACACACATTCCAACACTCCCCCTCAAGCTGAAGCATACAATGCTCAGCTTGTACAACACTCAAATCCCACTCTACACAACCGAACATACACCCTTGGCTGATCCTCGTCTGCAGGCAGGTATGCTGATGTCGACACATCGGCAAGGGCTGAAGTTGCTGGATGTTGTAGCTAACAAATGGCCTATCCTATGGAGACCTCAACACGTGCTGGTGGCTTCCCATTTAGTATCCCTGTAACGGGCCTTCCTCTGAAGGCCTCGAAAGGTGGATCTCCCTCTTGGAGTCCACAAAACTGGATCTCCCACATGGAATTTGAAATGGGCCCTTTCTTTGATGACCTCGAAATTGGATCTCCCTCCTTGCGACCTCGAAACTCTAGATCACCTAGAGTTGTGAATCCTTGTGTGGTGATCTCGAACAAAGGACTCCCTCCTGGTGGATGACTATAATAGGCTACACTCCCCCTTTCTCCCATACTTGTATGGGAGAAGAAATAAAAATCAAAGAAATACACATATATAGAGAAAAGTTTCTCCCTCGCTTCTCTTGAATTCTTCTTCTTCTTTTATTTTTTATTTTTATTTTTTTAATCTCTTTTATTTACTCCCCTTTTTCTCTCTCTTTTTTTCTCCTTTTTTTCTCTTCCTTTTTTTTCTCTACCTTTTTTTTTTAAATTTTTCTTTCCTTTCTTTCTCGCTTTCTTTCCTCTTTTTCCTTCTTTTTTTTTTATAACTACCAAATAAAGGACCAAGTGAAAAAGGCAACTTAGGTTTTAAGAACCCTAACAGAGGCCAGCAACCTCCCTGGCGCGCATCATCACGTGGATCCCCACAAGCTCCACCTTGAACCTGGCGGATGCCTTCGCCTCCTCCCTGTGGGCCCTCTCCTCGGGGTCCATCACTGACGCGGCAGCACACTCACGCTCTCGGACCACTCCAAGGGCTTCGTGGAGCTTCTCTTGCAGCTTACCACCTC
This sequence comes from Thalassia testudinum, assembly GCA_037157565.1. NCBI lineage: Eukaryota > Viridiplantae > Streptophyta > Magnoliopsida > Alismatales > Hydrocharitaceae > Thalassia > Thalassia testudinum. The sequence goes on from JAZHRO010000024.1 coordinate 84,932,214, forward strand.
TCTGCCCATCCAAAGCCGACAACCACGTGGAGGCCTTGAAGTGGGTGGTGTCCTACGTCCCCTTAGTGGTGGACAGGCCCGGTTAGTGGGTCTGCCACTGGAGGGGGTTTAGCTGCACCGCTCTCCTCCAGAGGACTTCGTCGTAGCCCTGCTCCGCGGAGATTGCACCGCCCTTGAGGTCGTGGAGTACAGTCCACGCCATCGCCACCTCCTTCGTTGCCCGTTGCCGATGTCATCCACTCAATCTTCACCGCGGGAACGCGGCCGCCGCTCTTGCTGTCGTCATCCATGCAGGGAAGCACCCCTCGGACATGCTTGGTGGGGGCTTCTCTTCGGATTGCGCCCTGTGGTGGGGTGCCCCGGACCTCGGCCTCGAGGTCGCCGTGTCCTCTCTCGAACGTGGGCTGCTCCGCGTAGCCCCAGCGCCGACGTCATCGCCATCGATGGCGTGCTCCACCTTTTACATCGCGATGGCCCTTTGCCGCTACGACCTCATCTTTGGCGTCACGTGTGCCCTAGCCATGCCGACCTGTAGTGGCTCGCTGCCGTTTCTCCATTCTCCAACAACAAAGATACTCTAGAATAGAATATGATGATAATAAACTCAACAATCTCTAATAATAAACCTAAGAACGACTTGCTCTGATACCAAGTTGAATAAAATAAATCAAATGGAAGCAAAAATGATATCAAGCATAAACAATAATAACATTTGAGTTTACGTGGAAACCCTACTCACGAAGAGCAGGGAGAAAATTACGGCAGAAGGCCTCAATAGGACACGTGTCTATATTTTCTCTCAAAAAAGAATCAAGAGGTACACTACCTATTTATAGCCCACCACACATCACACAGTCCCACACTAACCGATGTGGGACTAAACTATGCACACATTCCAACACATATCGATAAATTAATCTGATCATTACTCCATAGTTCTCCAATCATGAGTAATCTCTAATTCATTAATTAGTCCTATACTTAATGCAACCACTAGGTGTTCATCACACAACCCTAGTGAAGCATGATGGTTATTGGATGTTAAGGCAATGACCAACCCTCGAGATATACTAGTATATTCCATATGTCCACACATAGAGGCACATATAAACAATTCAAGGTTTAAGATCCTATCCTATAGTCATCTTGTCCCTTTGAAAATTAGTCCATGTAAAGTATCATCATGCTTTGTATGGAAGAAACATTGGATAACTTCTTTTAAGTTCATCTAGTTCCTTCAGTTTGTTTCAAATTACTTATTAAAATGACTACCGGTGAAATTGGACCTCTAAAGCTATTAATGGTAGGGCTTAAACACTACTCAAACTATTGGAGCTATGTTAATCCTCATTTTGAGAAGATATCTACCTCTTATATCGAATCATGTAAACTAGCTTCCTGATATATTGGCTTCGTACTTTATGAAACCTCAACCATTAAGTTGCCAAATGTACAATCTTGTCTTAGGTACAAGGACACTTGGCTCTTTCTTTATGGACAATATCTAATCAAGGACTTCCGTGACCTCTATTCTGATGATTAAATCTTTGCTCATACATCATACCCATGTAATAATTTTAGAAACTTTATTCCCATGGAACTCCTTCCAACAGGAATTTAGTCTTGCATCAGTGTTATGAATAACCTAGAAGATCGCTATCTATTCCGAGATTGGGAACTATAATTAAGACAATGAGTTAATGATAGTAGAGATGGACACAAGTATTAGCATGGGGGGGGCCATGGCCCCTCTTCAACTTTTCCATGCCTTTGTTAATGTATTGATTATTTTACATGTTGGGCCCCTTCCTTTGTATATTGATCTAGACATTTTAAAAAAGATTAGAAATAATGCTCTTTGCTACTTAGTTTAGTTAAGCAAAATATACACAATTGAGCTGATGAAGCTTACCATCAGAGAGATATGTGAAAGACAAATATACTTGATATTTTATTAGGTGATGAATACATGTGACACTCAATTATTTGTAATTTCTTTTTATTAATAAATACATATGGGATATATGTTGATGTCTTCCTTTCAATTTAACAATAAATTAGACATTTGACAAGGTTCTCGTGTAATATTTTCCTTATTGCTATTTTTGTTAACGTTATCATCCCTTTAAGTGATCTTGAAAATATTCATTGTTTCCAAAACTCCATTTATATGGTCACAAAATAATATCTTTCGAAGAAAATGATATATTAAACTTCAAACAATAAGTGTTTTTTTATGAGAAATCCAAGCAATGGTTTGATTGCCCCTCTTTAGTAAAGTAACTTTTCTAGTAATTTTAATTGTTATTTGCAACAAGTGTGTATTTAGTTGGTTTTGTCAATTACATTACATAATACCTTTTTAACAAATAATTTGATTGATGATTTTTTATTTGAATAAAGGCTAAGAGGTTATTTTTTATTTTAAAAAATAAAAATGGGTTATTTTATCAATTATTTATTTGTTTGTGTTATACTCTTTGGTTTATTTATGCTTTATTTCTATGTAAGGGTATTTTTATGTTCTTTTTTTCTTTCTTGGAGTTGTGTTGTAATTGTCCCACCTCTCTCTTAATATAAAGAAAGGTAGGATTTGAGAATAAAGTGATTGACTCATTTTTCCTAACTTGGTATCAGAGCAGTGGTCCTAGATCGGATCTCTAGATACCCTACCCAAGTAGTCCTCCAACCCATCCACCTAATCCTTCTCTTCTCTTCCTCACCGTTGCTGGTGATCTCTCTCAGTCGGCAGCAGCACCACCACCTCCTACCAACAGTAGCAATAGCATCGTAGGAGCGCTAGCCTCGTTTGCAATAGCACTAGCAGAAGACGGGGCTTTGCCGACGTTGCCGCTTGTGGGCTGCCCGACCCCAGTAGCGCCATAGGTAAGCCCGACAACGCCGCTGGTGGGTTTCCTTTTGTCGCCCAGCCCCTTTCAAGGGTCTGCGGTTGTTGCTGCAGACCATTGACTTGTCGCCAATCCCATCCGGGGTGATCGGCAACATCATGGTCTTGGTCTAAAAAAATTTTTTTTTAGATCAATTTCTCCATCACATTTGTTTGATCTACCCTGATTTAGTGCTTCAGAGGTTTGCCTTTTGGTAGATCTGTAGGTTGTTTTTACGATATCGGTATGCTTCCTTTGACATTGGTCCAAGTACTACCATATAGAGGTTGGCAGATGATATAGTGACCCATTACTCGAAGTGAGTATGAGAGACTACTTTGAGGTTGTAACCATGATGATGGGCTCCAAGGAGCCACGGAGTTGGGTTCTATTACACAATAGGAATCGGCGTAGTACGGAGTGGCTTGTTGATTCAGGGGCTTCATGGCATCTTAGTGCAAATCAGGATCATTTTACCCATCTCAGATCTATACCCGCAGGTAGGACAGTGCAAGTTGCAGATGGCAGGCACTCCAGGATAAAAGGTCAGGGGGAGATACCAATGACTCCTACCTTGAGGTTACCTGATGTTTCTTATGTGCCAAGATTCCTTATGAGCTAACTCTCAGAGAATACGATTACTAAGGAGTTCAATTATCGTGCTATCTTTGATGACGTGGGATGCATCATTCACAAGATAAATTGACAGGGAAAACGATTGGTAGTGGAAATATAGAGGGTGAAGTTTATCGTCTGAATCAGTCTCCACTTGGCTCTGCATGTCAAGGAGATGTATAATTTATCGTTGGGAGCATATTTCAATGGCATCTTTGACTTGGACATCTTCCCTTGGACAACCTCCAGTGGGTCATTCCACAGATATCTCTTGTGACTCGGATATGCTATGATGTGTGTTAGATAGGCAAGCACCATCGTACCTCCTACTCGGTGAGTACTTGTTCTGGGTCGACGGTCTTGTTTGAGCTATTGCCATGGATGTGTAGGAGCCCAAGTAGGATACTAGATAGGTAGGGTCACTATTATTATTTAGTAGTTGTGGATGATTTTTCATGCCTATAAGGGGTATTCTTGCTGAAGAACAAATCAGATGTTGGTTCTGTCATTCAGCATTTCATGATAGAGATTAAGACTTAGTATTCAGCTGTTGTTAAGGTAGTTAGATATGATAATGCACTAGAGCTATGTACCACCAGACTATCTGCGTTTTACAGGTCACATGGGACAGTGCACTGAACTACTTATGCTCATATCTCTCAGTAGAATGGGGTGGCTGAGAGGAAGCATTGACACCTTGTGGATGTGGATCACACTTTGTTGATTCATCATAGTGTGTCTCCCGTTATATTGCGGTGATGCAGTTTTTACAGCGTGTTATTTAATTAACAGAATGCCTAGTTTAATGCTTCATAAGCGAAGCCTTAACACATATTGTACCCTTAGCGAGAGCTGTTTCACGTCCCACCACGTGTGTTTGGCTATATTGCTTTCGTTCACCTATTCTCTCTAAGTCGAGACAAGCTTGCATTGAGAAGTTAAGTGTGTTTTTGAGATACTCATAAACTAAGAAAGGATATAGATGCTTGAATCCCATTACTGGTAAGCACTATGTGAGTGCTAATGTTACCTTTCATGAGTCCATTTCATACTTTTCTATAGCTGCTCGGAGTCTATCTCCTAAGGTTATAGAGGCCCCCATTCCTATACCTCTTGTTTCCTTGTAGGAGATACCTGTTTCTACTCCTTTGGCCACCATGATTGGACCCATGTGGTTTTCTGAGCATATTGTTACTTATAGATGCCCTCATAGTCCTTTCCAGATGCCAATTGCACAGACATCACCCTCTTCAGTCCACGTGACCACGGACAGCTTGCATATTGATGATACAGGATCTAGTGGTGATACCACAGGTCCAGATATGGATGTTCGTACCCTAGAGTCAGTACAGGAGGATCACGTAGATGATCTTGAACTTCCTATTGCCATTAGGAAGGCACCTCGCACCTGTGTGTCCAGATACCGTGTTCAGGTAGTTTGGCTACTCATGGCCTTGGGTCTGCTTTTGGGAGCTTTTGTCGTGCTTTTTTTGTCATATCTATCCCTGCCACCTACGAGCAGGCCATGCTTGATCTAAGATGGTGCCAGGTTATGGAGGATGAGATGACTGTTCTTACTTCACGCGATACTTGGGAGCTTACACCTTTACTAGAGGGTGCTATGGTAGTTGGTTGTAGATGGGTGTTTATAGTTAAGTACAATCTAGATGGGTTAGTTGCACGCTACATGGCCCGACTTGTTGCCAAAGGGTTCACCGAGACATATGTGGTGGACTTCTTTGACACTTTCTTATCCGTGGCCCGATTACCTACAGTGAGGATTTTGATTTCAATGGTAGTTCAGCGAGATTGGCATCTACACCAGCTTGATGTGAAGAATGCCTTTCTCTATGGGGATTTACAAGAGGAGGTTTACATGCAGTAACCTCCCAGTTTTGAGGTTTAGGGGGAGTGTGTATGTAGATTGTAGGTCATTTATGGCTGCAGAATCCTCGTGCTTGGTTTCAGAAGTTTCTCCAGGTGGTTGAGTCTGTTGGGTTTTAAAGGTTGTTTGCAGACCACTCTGTTTGTCAGGAAGACAGGTAGTAGTGTTACTGTTCTTTTGGTCTATGTAGGTGACCTGATTATCGCAGGAGATGATTATGAGGGGATAGTTGAGATCAAAACATGCTTGGCTAAGCGGTTTGTGATGAAGGATCTGGGTCCATTGAAATACTTTCTTGGGATTGAAGTGGTCTGTAGCAAAAGTGGCATTGCTTTGTCCTAGAGGAAGTATGTGATACGCTTAATCTATGTGATTAGAATATGAAATTGTTGTAGCGTGTAAATAAAGTGATCAATTAAAATTTATAATACTAAACGACAAGGGGTTCAAGTCGAACACAGGGAGTCATTATTGCAAGCCTTTCGTGGTTATTATATAATAAAGTAGCCAATATTATCAATAGAGACAAGGATATCAAATGGATACCATTTTTTATTGCCAATATCAAAATGTCTCACAAATAAGATCTATATTAGAGAATACAATAGGAATAAAATGTAAGAGAATAGAGAAAGAAATGAAAGAGAGAGGAGCCGCTTGTGGGATGCTTCTTGGAAGCTTCTGAAGGAGCTTTAGATCCAGAGCATCAGGAGGAAGAAGACCAGAGAGGTGTGAAGGTGGAGGGAGGGTCGTAGGCGTGCACTATAGTAATGCTAATTCCTAAGTGGCTAATTGGGTTCCAAGTGGTAGAGGCAGGTATTTTTATAGATGTGCAGAAAAAAATGTAGGTCGTAGGATCTAGATCTAAGGATTAGGTTTAGGCTAACAAATCAAGGGAGTTGTTAACCCTTGGATGGAAATCCAAGGGTATGTGTGCAAGGGTGTGTTGGTCGGCCATGTAGCTTCCTAGGGAAGCCACGTATGGCCGACCATGTGGAGGGGTTTAGGGCCTTAGATGTTGGCATTGAGGGTGGAGATTAGGTTTAGCTATTTGTTGGTTGTTGAGGGTTTAGTGGAGAGGAAAAGTTCTTCTAGGTGGAGCCTTAGGAAGCCATGGGGTGGTCGGCTATGGTGTATCAAGTAGGGCCATTGGATGGTGGTTGAGTGGTGGATAAAGGGCTAGAGGGGTGGTGGCTAGGTTGTTAAGGTTAGGGTTTTGGTGGCCGACCATGGGAAGGGATGAGATCTTTAGGTGGCCGGCCACCTATAATAGGATAAGGCTAATGTGGGCCGTTAGATGATAGGTGGAGGGTTGGGTTTATTTTAGGTTTAGGTTTTCTAAAAATAGGAAGGTCTAAGACAAGGTGTTTTAGGTGGAAAAGGTTGTTCTAAGGGTCTAAGGTAGGGTTGAATTAGGAAGGGACATGTGTCCTCCCCTGTCTTCATTTCTTCTTTTGGTCTTTAATTCTTGAGCTCTTGTCTTGATCTCCCTTGTATCTTCATAATTCAAGCTCCTAAGCGGTAGCTTCTTCTCTCCAACCTTATTATGAAGTTCCTCAACTTATTCTCTAGGACCTATCACCTAAATTATTCACAAAAGACTTAGGAGATAGTTATTTATAAAATAGATGCAAAGCTAAAATATGCATGCATGCTCTAAATGCAATATTTATAGACCTAATGCATGATTTTACTAAGGAGCTAGCCCTAGATTAAGCTAAGGTAATAGATTACACTATTATTAGTATGCTCTAGATTTATTGCAGGAGATTGGTATGCTGGGAGCCAAGCTAGGAAATATACCCATGGATCCTAAGGTAAATATTTATGACACTGAGGCTGAGGCAGTTGATAGCAGGCCATATAGACAGCTTATAGGAAAGCTTTTATACCTCACCATCACTAGACCAGACATCTTTTGCAGTTGGCAGGCTGAGTTAGTTTATGGTCAAGCCTACTAGACAGTATTGGGATGTAGCGATGATAGTCCTTAGATATCTCAAGAAGGCCCCTAGGCAGGGTGCCACCTTGACCAGAAATCCACTACAAGTTTTTGCACTTATGTAGTTGGCAATCTTGTAACCTGGAAGAGCAAGAAGCAAGCGTCAGTCTCCAGGTCTAATGCAGAGTCAGAGTATAGGGTGATAACCCAAACTGCAGTTGCAATGATGTGGATCTGGTCTCTCCTGACTTACATATTGAGAAAGATGGGGTCATGGAAATAAGGTGCGATAATCGAGATGCTACCTATATAGCCAACAATTTTATGTTTCATGAGTGTATGAAACATGTGGAAGTTGACTGTCACTACATTAGAGATATTATCCAAAGAAGGTTGCTCTACACAACTTCAGTATATTCTGATGACTAGACAACAGATATATTTACCAAGCATCTTACTAGATCTAGTTTTGATGTCTATTATTCTAAGTTGAGCATGATTGACATCTATGCGTCAGCTTGAGGGGGAGTATTATATCCCTTGGTCTATCTACGCTTTATTTCTATATAAAGGTATTTTTGTGCCCTTTTTTCTTTTTTGGAGTTGTGTTGTAATTGTCCCACCTCACTCTTAATATAAAGAGAGGTAGGGTTTGAGAATAAAGTGATTCACTCATTTTGCCCAACTGTTTGATAAAAGGTATTGCATCATTAGCCCCTCAATGATTTTTCTGATTTTACCCCAAATGATAATGATTATATATAGATAAAAATCTAATATCCACTATCGAAAACTGTCCTAAAGAGTTGATCAACTATCCTCACTTGCCGAATTGGGGCAATCAACCCGTACGTCTCTCTGCAGGTCGTCGCCGGATCGACTCCACCGCCGTCGTCTTCTTCGATAGCATTCACCCTCTACCAGCCACCATCCCACTTCAGACCACTTGCAATCAACATGGAATCATCTAGAGAGCTCACTTGCAGCAGCACTGGAAGGAAGCAACGCAGCTGCAGCCTGGAATGAAAGGAGACACTGAATGCAACTTCGTGCGGAGAAGGGCTGTGAGGATAGTCCCACATCGGGGACGTTGAAGCTCACGATAGCGTATATTACGCAAAGGTGAAGAGGTCTTTTTGCCTCAACACGGAGGGGTGAGGTCCCTCGCCCCATTCACGCCTTTCACTCCTCGCTCACCACCACATTCGGTGATCCTGGACCCCTTACCTGGATCCGATTACTCGATTGCTTGCCCGATTAGGGAAATAGAGAATTTCTAAGGAGGGGTAAGGGTAGGTTTTGCACTGTAGCCTCGAAATCTGGGCCTGCATATGCTGAACACTTAGCAAGATTTCGAGAGGCTTAATCCTTGAGGTTGCTGAGGCCTTGTGCCTTGGCTCTCTCTGAGTAGTTTAAGTTGTCTGTAGTACCTTGACGACGTCTAACTTGGCCTTGGCTATGATACTGTGGGCATATTTGGTATCTGAATCTGACGTGGATATTGCTTAAGTGGTTCAAGGACCACTGTTGGAAAATTTGATTGGTTGATATGCTTGGGATATATGCTTAATTTGAGGAATAATTGGTGATTTAAAGCACCATTCTTTTTAAAATTTCTATTCTTTTTATCCCAACTTCTGAGGTACAATTTGGTTCATCATTCAACATATTCTTGAGAATATTGTTCGTTGCATATTTTTGCTGAAATTAATTATTGTGCTCATTAATTTATATTGTGACTAGTGTGTGAATTCCACATTTGCTCCCTGCGAATGATCTCAGTCTCAATTCTTATTTTCGAGCACTTTATAAATTTTAAATGTTGTAACATTTTTGTTGATCGTACTACAACGTGCATTTCCTAAACTCAACGGAAGCATCTCAATAGTTAGTGATCGTATGCTTCATTAAAAGAAATTAGGTACAAAGTTAGAGATACATTATAGTGTGTTCTAAAGAGATGAAAACCTCGAAACATACATATGTTATCAATAGAAGGATTACCCCCTTTGAAAACCACCCCGTTTCTCTATAGCCAAAGCCCGTATAAAATGGCAATAGGCGTTGCTCACTCCTTTCTCGATCGAAAAGTGCCATGACGCATAAAGGCTTAAAAGCTATCCTAAGAGTTAGTAATAGCCCTAGATGGACCAAGCATCTACCATGCGCGTGAGGCAAACTTGCAACCAAAGAAGTGCTCCAACATCTCCTCATCACCTCCATAGAGTGGGCAAGTCAAATCTTCTGTGTAGGCAAACCTCTTCCTATAGGACCTCATCAATATTCTCCTCACCAACCGTGCAAACACCTTCAATTTCATTGGCATCTTACCTTACCAAAGTAGGTTGCAATCCTATAAAAGATTTTGATCTCATTCTCACCCATGACAAATGGAAACTTGTAGGCTGACTTAATAGAGAAGGTATTGTGTGCCCAAGCCCAACTGTCCATTGCTTCCATTATGACCTTTTATTGTTCAAAGTGATGTGCAAGTGAAGGAAATCCTGCACGCTTTAATCTAAAAGCAGGCTTAAGAACATGGGTACCCAACATCCTCTTTCCGAATCCCAATCATCAGGCACTATAGTGACTATGTTAGATGCCAAGTGGAACAAACACGGAAATTTATTTTCCAAGGCATCGAAAGTTGTCCACTCATTCAACTAGAACTTAAAAATTCTTCCATTCACGAACACAATAGAGAAGTAATCTTTCATGGAGGCTCCTTTTACTACCGTAACAAGACTTCAACACCATGTCCACCAAGCCACCCCCTCTTGCTAGTAGTTGGCACACCCATTTGCAAAGCAAGGTGTTATTCATTATGCGAAGATCCAGCACCCCTAGGCCCCCCTTATTCAAAGGACTGGCAAATATCATCCCAAGAAACCATGTGTAGGGCTCTCGACTCTTCCTCAACTCCCTTCCAGATGAATCTCCTCATCTTATCAATCTCCTTAAGAACTTTGCAATGTTAAAGCTGGATGGAAATGTAGGACATGGAACAACAAATGGATGAGGGTCTAGAACAAGGTAGAATGGATTAAGGGGACAAAGAGGAGTAAAAGGGGGGTAAAGGTAGGGGGTGCAGTGGAGAAGGACAAAGGAAAGAGTGATGCCTACCTCTAATCAATTGATTCGTCATGGTAGAAGACAAAAAAAGGTGAATGGACTATACTTGAGCTTTGAATCAATGCCCCTACAAGCAAGGAATATGCACACTCGAGCAATCGACATGATATATTTTCTTACATTCCTAATTGTATCTCAAACATTAACAAGTAAAATAAAGGGATGGATGGCTGATAAAATTGATTTCAGGGTTACTAGTCACCTACTTTTAGATAAATGCTAGGACTTCCACTCATTTAATCGGTTACGCTTCTTCCTAAAAACCTCATGCCAGTCTACACTATGTAATGGCCTATCATTCCTTTATACAAAAAATTGCGTGAGGATTGGTTGTCATGCTTGTGATGATGGGCAAGGCATTGTTGATTTGAAGAGCCTTGCAGGAAAATTTATCGTCAAAGACTTAGGATCAATTCACTATTTTCTCATGATAGAGGTTCTAGATGAATTATTCTATCTCGAAAGAAGTATGCCACATATTTGTTACAAGAGACCTACATGATGAGCAGTCCGAGCCAGTTGACACCTGTTAGTATAGAAGATTGGTTGAAAAGCTTTTCTATCTAATGATCACATGACTAGATATTTATCTAGCAATCAGGAAGCTGAGTTAGTTTATGGACAGTCCCACTAAGTAGCACTAGGATGTTGTTATGATGGTACTTAGATACCTAAAGAATGCTTTAAGAAAGGGGATTCTTTTTACCAAAGGCACCTTTCTAGATATTGTAGCACATATAGATGCGGACTATGTAGGTTGCATTGTTGGCAGGATGTCTACTACATGCCTCTGTACCTATGTAGTTGGGAACTTAGTCACAGACCATTGTCTCTAGATCCAGTGCAAAATTTGAATATCGAGCAATGGCTCAAATTGCTACTAAGATGATGTGGGTATGATTGCTTCTATCAGACTTGAATATCACAGTTCAGCCCACAATGGAGATGAGGTGTGACAATCGAGCTTCCACTTATATAGCGAATAATCCCATGTTCCACAAGAAGACTAAGCTTGTAAAGGTTAACTGTCACTATGCACGTGATGCACAAGTCATGTAACTTTTAAGGACTAGACTGTTGACATCTTTACCAAGACAATTCCTCGAGCTCTCTTCGACAAATGTTGTTCCAAGTTGAGCATAATTGATATATATGTTCCATCTTGAGGGAGAGTGTTAAGAGTTATGGGAATTACATCTTTTGTATCCTCTTTTATATTTTTCTTATTTTGTACGGATTGACCTGTATTTTTCCCACATCTCTATATATTAAAGTTGAAGAAAATGACAAGTCTTATTCTCAAATGAAACCCTACACCTCTTTACATAGAGAAAGGTGCTGGGAAAATTACATCATAAGTCCAATAAGACAGGAATCATAACAAACAACTCCAAAAAATAATAATAAGTACTCTACCAACACTCTTCCTCAAGTTGGAGCATATATATCAATGATGCTCAGCTTGGAACAACACTTATCAAAAGCGGATCTAGCAAGGGGCTTTGTGAATATGTCTGCAATTTGATTTTCAGAAGATGCAGGTGAAGTGTAAATGATTCCACTTTGTATCAAGTCTTTGGTGTAGTGGCAATCAACCTCAACATGCCTTGTCCGCTCATGGAACATTGGGTTGTTTGTAATATATGTAGCAGCATGATTATCACATCTCATCTCTATTGGCCCCTTTATTTGAACATGGAGATCATGTAGCACAGATCTGACCCAGACCATCTTCGTAGCTGTCTGAGCCATAGCCCTGTATTCTAACTCTACACTGGACCTAGATACCACCTGCTGCTTCTTGCTTCTGCAGGTCACTAAGCTGCCTGCCACATAAGTACAGAATCCAGTTGTTGACTTTCTGTTTTTCATGCACCCTACATAGTCGACATCAGAATAGCCAACAACACTCATAAATGTGCCCCTCTGAAATAAAACACCTTTGCTAGGTACTTTCTTTACATACCTAAGCACCTATATAGCAGCATCCTAATGCTGCCTGGTCAGTTTGTTTATGAACTAGCTTAGTTTCCCCATTGCAAGGGAAAGATCTGGACGTGTAATAGTAAGATACAACAATTTACTAACCAACTGCCTATCTGATCTACTATCTATAGACGGAGACTCAGTATCATAGAGGTGTCCTTTGGGATCCATATGTATATTAGCAGGTTTGGACCCCATCATTCCTGTTTCTTGCAAGATATCAAGGGAATATTTGCACTGACTTAGAACAATGCCCTTTCTGCTGCGTGCCACTTCAATCTTAAGAAAGTATTTGAGTTCTCCCAGATCCTTCATCACAAAAGTTGAAATACTTAAATAATGCGGAAGCATAAATCAAAGCAATAGATAATCATGAAATACTTGGGTTTACGTGGAAACCCTACTCACGAGTAGGGAGAAAACCACTGGAGAAGTGCCCCATGGGCGTGATTTCTCTATATATCTTCTCAAAGGAAATGGGAGTACATGCCTATTTATAGGTCATTACACACACAAACTCCACATTTTCCAATGGGACACTAAACCAACACACAATCCTCTCAATACTCCCCCTCAAGCTGAAGCATGGAATGCTCAGCTTGTAACATAAATTTACTCTACACAACAGACCAAATAACACTATGGACTGGTTCTTGCTTGTAGGCAGGAACACCGGCTGGAGTTGCTGGACAGACTGTAGCTGGCTTTGAAGATTTGGTGCTGGTGGCTCCCTATTCAGTATCCCTGTAATTGGGCCTTCCTTTGAAGACCTCGAAGGTGGATCTCCCTCTCTAGAGTTCACGAAACTGGATCTTACACATAGAAACCTGAAATGAGTCCTTCCTCTGAGGACTTCGAAACTCTGGACCTCCTAGAGTTTGATTTCTCATGTGAAGTCCATGAACAAAATTGACTTCCAAACGGGGGTGACTACAACAAGCTTCCACACTCCCCATTTCTCCCATACTCGTATGGGAGAAGACAATAACGAGAAGAAAATAAAACTTGAAAAACTAGAGAAGACTTCACCTCTTCTCATGATCTACATGATTTTTTTTTACTCCTTTTTTTTCTTTTTTTTCACCAATTTTTCCTATCTCTTCTTTTTCTTTTTATTTCTCTCTTTTCTCCCTTTTTTTTGATATCCTCCCATTTTTTCCTTTCCTTTGCAATACATTGAAGGGACTCAAAATAAAATAGAAGGAAACAACACCCTACGTAAGAAGCGCAAAAAATATCTTAAGGGTTCAATAAAAACCTAACATTAGATCTCCTTCAGCATCTCCTTGGCAGCATATTTCGCCAAGATCCTCGCCGCCTGCACGCATGGTCACCAGCAACCTGTTCGTCTTTGTGAACACTCGGGCCATCCTTCTCGACTACTGCCAGCACATCATTGTCTGCACCTTGCCAGAGATCCTTGGCGCCGCCATCATCCCCTTCGACTTCGCTACAACGTGTCGTCTGTTGCCACCGTCTTCTCCGACCAATGCACCCTTGCTCTCGCCACTAAGGGTACTGCATCTACCTCGCTTGCTCGGTGCGGAGGGCTTGCTAGCGGTGCCATCGATGCCTTAGCATGGCTGCCATCGCCATCGCCTCCATCGTGGGAGATCTCCACGCGCTATCTGTTGTCTGTTGTTGCATGCCGTCTCGTGCTACCTCGCCTGCTGCTGTACACCACCACTGCCGCTTTCTTGACTTCCTCACTACCTTTGCGGTGGTGCTCTCGGTGGGAATTGCTATGCTTATGGGAGTCCTCGCTCTTGTGGTGCTTCCTCTTGCAGTCCTCATCCTCATCGTGATCGGTGCTCTCAACCTGCAACACTGGTGCCATTTGCCCTCGACAGCATGTCTTTGCCTTGCAGCACTGACAACGGCCATCATCGCCACTGTTGCTAGGAGGATGACTTATTGCCTCGAGGGTTACCAGGCCTAGCCCCACGACCTCCTTTGCACCTTAGGGTTCCTTCGAACCTTGATGGTGCCTTTCTCCAGATCAAAAAAGATATTGGAACTTTAACAACATAATGATGATAAAATAAACCCAAGAATCAAACATGCTCTGATACCAAGTTGAAATATTTAAATAACGTGGAAGCATAAATCAAAGTTATAGACAATCATGGAACGCTTGAGTTTACGTGGAAACCCTACTCAGGAGAAGCAGGGAGAAAACCACGGGAGCACCCTATGGGCATGATTTTTGTATGTTTCTTCTCAAAGGAAATGGGAGAACTACATGCCTATTTATAGGCTATTACACACAAAGTCCACATTTTCCAATGTGACACTAACCAACACACAATCCTCTCAACAACAAAGGCATCAGCTAGCTTCCTTTTGACCTCAGCTATCCCAGCAAAATCATCTCCAGTGAGGGTTAGGTTATCCACGTAGACAAAGAGTACAACCACTCCCCTTTTACTCTTCCTGACAAAGAGTGATCAGCAGAGGACCTTATAAGTTCCATTACCTGTACCTCCTTTGAGAGTCTTTGGAACCGTACTCTTGGGCTCTGCTTCAAGCCATAGATGGCTTTTTTCAATCTGCATACACACTCCCCCTTAGTCTCAAACCCAGGAGATTGTTGCATATAGACCTCTTCCTGAAGATCTTTATACAAAAATGCATTCTTCACATCCAACTGATAAAGAGACCAGTCATAATGAGCAGCTACAGACATCAAAATCCTAATAATAGACAGTTGAGCGACATGAGAGAAGGTATCAAAGAAATCTGTCCCATACATTTGGGTAAATCCCTTTACCATCAGTTTGGCCTTGTAGTGAGATATCATGCCATCTCGGTTGTATTTGACCGCAAAGACCCAGCGACACCCAACTGTTCTAGCATGAGGAGGCAAGGTGGTCAAGTCCCACAACCCTCTAGAACATAAAGCAGCTATCTCATCCTCCATGGCCCGACGCCATTTTAGATCAAGCATGGCCTGCTGATGGCAGGTAGGAACATGCGTTGCAGAGAGAGCCACTGTGAAAGTAGCAAATGAACTACCAAGTTGGCGGTAGGGACTATCTGTATAGTATAATACTAGGCACAACTACGTTGAGCCTTCCGAATAGCAATCGGAAGATTGAGATCGTCCTCACTATGCTCAGTAGCAACCGGAGTAAGAGATTCATCAAAGGAACCTCCACAAGCATCACTAGGACAACTCACGTCAGTATCAACCCATACCTGACCAGGGGAGGAGACAGGTGGCTGAGGTGGTGGGGGGCATGTTCTCGTCATGCATGCTGTTTGTATGTCACAGGTAGCCTATAAACCTTAGTAATCTCAGCTTTCTGCCTTATAGAAGTCTCTGTTGTAGTGATATCCTCACTATGTGTAATGGGGAACTATTCCAAAGGAACTAGTGGAACAGGCATAGGGGCCAAGCCTCCCTCAAATGTCACATGATGATGACCATCTGTAGAGAAATAAGGAATGAGCTCATGAAATGTGACATCTGCAGTCAGATAACACTTCTTACCATGTGGGTCATAACTTCTGTATCTTTTCTGGGTGCTACTGTAGCCCAGAAAGACACTTCACTATTCTTGGAGCCAACTTGTCCCTGCCAAGTCCAAGAATGTGAACAAAGGCAACACAGCCAAACACCTGAGGTGGGACAGTGAATAAATCCTTCTCAGGATAGAGGACTTGCTAAGGAATTTGTTCTTGTATAGCTGAGTTGGGCAACTTGTTGATCAAATAACACGCAGTTAACACTTCATCTCTCCAATACACCTGAGGCACATTGTGCTGTATCAATAGTGTTCTAGCCACATCAAGCACGTAACTGTGCTTTCTTTCCACTACGCCATTCTGTTGCGATGTATGTGGACAGGATGTCTGGCGAACAATTCCAAGAGATCTGTTAAAGATTGCCAACTTAGATGTACAAAACTCTAGAGTATTATCAGACTACACAATCTTCATAATAGTAGAAAACTGGATCTTTATTTGTAAAATAAATGTTTCAATCACTGTTCCAACATCAGATTTATTTTTCAAAAGAAATAACCATGGCATCCTGGAAAAATCATCCACAAGTAGATAAAATCTATGACCTAGTCTATCTAGGACATGACTTGGTTCCCATACATCCATGTGCAGTAAATCAAAGATAGCAATAGAACTCTAAGATAGACTAAGATGAAAACTGGCTTTGTAATGCTTTCCCAGCTGACATGCATCACACAAAATCTCCGTAGCTGGCGAAATATGAAGAATTGATGCATCGAAGCCTATCCAATGATGGGTGTCCAAGGCGATGATGCCACTGAAGAGCTGTATCAGCACTTAATGTAACCTCGCCCTGACAGCAGCAAATGTAGTCTGGATCAGGCAATACACCCCCCCTCTTCATGTTCGCCACCAATTGCCTTCCCGTGAGTTTATCCTGAAAAATACAGCTTAACTCATCAAATATTGCACAACAGTACAAGTCTTTTGTAATTCTACTAACAAACAAGATTAATTGGAAATTCTGGAACATAATGAACATTAGCCAGCGTCAATGCAGGAGTCACTGCCATATCTCTGCCATGAACCCTACATTGCATGTCATTTGCTACTTGCACAGATCTCCTTGAGGGAACATTATGAACTTGTCTAAAACATGTCTCATCCCCTCTGAGATGCTGAGATGCACTTGAATCTACCAACCACAAGGCACTGTCAGTGCTACTAGATCTATAAGCAGAAGTTATACTTGAAGTGGCCAAGGCAGCAGTATCCGCAGCAGTAGTGGTCACCTAGGTCAACTGGGTGAGGCGCTAGACCACAGCATCATAGTTTGCACGAGACACCATTTCGCTCACATCCTCTGAAGAGAGCCTGGTTGGCCATAGGAGGTCGACCATGCTTCTTCCAGTAAGAGGCCTCTGTATGAACAATCTTCCCACAATGCGAGCAAATGGTGCGAGGTCTACTACTCGTACCTCGACCACCATGCCCTCTTCCCCTAGTGGATGGAGCACCACGTCCTCCACATGCGGCAGCAACAAGTACAGGAGTTTGTCCAATCTCTGACATGGGTGGCCTAACAACCACCTTGCTCACACGGATATAAGCCTCCTCTAGAGATGGAAGCTCAGCCAAAGTAAGGATCTAGGACCTAGTAGCCTCATAGTCTGGTCCAAGTCTGTCAAGAAACCATAGGACAACATACTCCTTCCTATGTGCCTATGAGTGGCACAAGTGCAGATAGGTCAACAGGTATTGTACTTCTCAAGGGGCCCCTTTAGAGTGGCATAGTACTGCGATAGTGATTGACTCTCCTATTTGAGACTACCAATAGCATGGTGAATCTCAAACACTTTGCTAGAATTCTTCTCATGAGAATGTGTCATGTAGAGAATCCCACATCTCCTTGGCGATTTTGTAGTACATAATCCTATCACTAATCTGAGGCTCAACAGAATTCATGATCCAAGCACGGGCCATTGAATTATCTTTTTTCCACGTGGCATTCTTCCCTGTTTTATCTTGTGGCTCCAACTCCAACAGTAGGTGTTCCTTATGATGTCCCTCAACAGTCATGAGGAACGTCTGAGACCATCTAGCATAATTGGCCTCGTTCAACTTGGTGATAGAACAAAGAAAGGAGATTTGTAACCTTTGTTGTTCGTAGTGGTAACCAACAACACTTCCGAAGAATCTGAAGAGGCCATCATACCTTAGGACTGCCACAAGATGCCACAGATGCAATCTGAAATCAATATTCAGATCTGAAAACTTCACAATCAGAGAGATCATTGAATATGAGATCTAAGATCGAAAGACCTTAGATAACATCTAAAGAATCACAGGCACCCCTTAGATCATGGGTTAGGCATGTTAGGATGTGGGAAAAACCTAATGAAAGAGCGATCTTCGTTTTCGTTGAAAACTTTAACATAAAATGATGTGTCGTATTTAATTGCGTGGTAGAAAATTACTTTTTAAAACATTTTAATTTTCAGAATCTAATCATGAATAGTTAGGTCGTCTCCACAGGGAGGAATTAACCTATCAAAACTAATCTAACTAACCGACATGCAGTTCAAACAATTCAAATAATCCTATAATCTAAATAAATGGGAACACGCTCTCGAAAATACGTTCCCGCATACAAGACCGATAAGAAATAAAAAAACACTGGGAACACATTTCCAAAAATACCCGACAAGGATTCAAAAGATAGAAATTAAATTCTAATGTCTATCTAAACTAAATCTAAACTAAGCTCTAATGGCTAAATCAGAAACAGGCTTCTCCGTAAGCCTATGTGCATGAGATCAAGGCCCACTTGTTCCTATTGTTGGCCTCCAGGTGGCGTCAAGGTCCACCAAAAAGATCATCTCCGCCGTGCGTGTTCGTCGCGTTCGTCGTTTGATTCGTGCGCACAAAGAGAACCAATGCCAATAATTCAGAAAAGCTTTTAAAATAGCATCAAAATAATATAAAATTCCTGAAAAAATTAATAGGCGTGTTTCCTCCGACAACGGCGCCATTTGAAAGAGCGATCTTCGTTTTCGTTGAAAACTTCAACATAAAATGATGTGTCGTTTTTGCTCGCATGGTAGAAAATCACTTTTCAAAACATTTTAATTTTCAGAATCTAACCACGAATAGTTAGATCGTCTCCACAGGGAGGAATTAACCTATCAAACATGAGTAATGATGTATCAAGTAATCGGGAATTTCAACGGATGTGCATGCTAATTAGTATTCTCATTTCCAGCATAAATTCTCAATTTAAATAATTAACCAAGAATCTGAGGGTGCACATGCAAAATCACCACTATAGAAATACCAGAATTGCTATCTTAATACTGACAAGTGTCATCAAATTTGTCTAAATCAGAATGTGTTCCCTATAACAAAGATACATGTTAGCTTAGTCATGAGATGAATATAATGTGACTGCCTGCAATTCAATTAGAATTGAGGGACATTCATGTAATTCTACCGTAATATAATAATAAGATAAATAAGTAAATAGTATCTTTGACAATGGCAATGCTTGTAATTTTTAATAGGGTGTTCACTTATCCAAAATAGAGTAATTGCTCTTCTTGGCACGCACGAGGAGGGCCCACGGCTGAAAAAGAGAAGCCCAGGAGAGGTTGGTCACGACGAGAGGATCACGATGGCGGTGGTGACGTCGACTATGGTGGCCTGAGGTCGTTGGCAGCCGAGGAGGAACCCGCCGATGGTGGGCTACTCCATGTGTGCGCGCGGTTCTTGGTGGGCACGTCAGAGGGTGTGGTCGTGTTCGTGAGGTTGAGTCGAGCTTAACCGAGGCGACAACATGGATAACGGCGGTCTGTGGCGGTGGCTGCACTTGGTGAACGGCCGGCGATGGGTTCCTCCGGGGAAGAAAGATGAACAGTGCGGTATCCCCGTGTGTTGAGAAGAAGCCGACTGGCCTCTGTGGTGTTTGCATGCACGCGTTGGCTAGATGTGTGCACACAAGGGTGCGCAACTTCTGGCCGCGAGGGGTGTGCAAGTACTGCTGGCTTTGGTGGCTGCGGTTGCACGCTTGCAAGGTGCGCTTGCAGGTTGCGGGCACTGATGGGTGGAGCAGGCGGTGGAGGGTGTGAGGGCGATGGTGTGGTGAGGGCAGGTTGGCGTGGTTGCAAGGGCGTGCGCGTGCAGTGGACAGGCGGTGGAAGTTGCAGGCACGGTGATGTGGCGAGGTTGGCGGTGCGTGGTGGCAGTGGAGAGGATGGTGGAAGTTGGTGCGCACAGTGCTTGCTGGTTCCACAGTACCCGCCCTCTGCACGGTGGGGAAGGTGGAGAAGAACTGATATCCCCTCAGGGGGAAAGAAGACGAAGACTAAGCCCTCTCTCTCTCTCTCTCGCCAGAACCTCTTTTATCTCCTCTCCCCGCACAAGTCAAGGGATTTTCAAAATCCCTTACTAAACATGGCCGGCGCTTTTGGGTTCTGTTGAAGGACGGCCATAGGTTGAGATATTTGTGGGGGGGAAAATATCTTTTCACCCCCTTTCTTTTCCACAATTGATCCTCCTCCCTCTTCTTCCCAATTATTAGCCTGATGGAGTAGATTAAGTGGAGAAGATGAGCGCACTGTTGCGGGACCTTCAGGAAATATAATTACATAATAAGCAATAGAAGAAATGTAAACTTAAATAATGACACATGCAATCATTTAATGACCTAATGTGCTTATTAACAAACATACAATGTTAGAATTGAATTACTTAGGCGTAACAATAGTTCATTAAAATGGACTTATCACCTAATAGCGCTTCTAAGAGGTGTAACACCTCCTCTATGATAAGGAAATCATGCCACCAACCCCACTACCTGCTGCACACAGCAGGCATAAGGAGATATAGGCTTGCAAGAGGCGGCGCTACCTTCAGTAGATGGCTCTGTAGGGAGTCGCAACTTGGAAGCGACGAGGAGGCGGTGCTCCGACGTCAAAAACGGGGTTGCAAGACCTTGAGGAGCACTGCCGTGACCTGCAGGCGACGAGGAGGTGGCGCTCCGATGTCAAAGGTAGGGTTGCAGGGCCTCGAGGAGCATCAGCAGCCGTTTACAGTGGGGTGTTGGCGCTCTGTGACTATCGGAAGCGACCCGCTAGGGCCAGCAGTAGCCAGCGGCGAGCGCCAGCAGCAGCTGTGACTGCGGCGGCGACCTGCTGGGGCTGGCAAGGCTCCTATGGGTGTCTACCCAAAGGAGATTAGGGTTTTGGTGGAGGGGTATGGAGATTTGTGAGGGGTGGGATACCAGAACGACGATCTAGGATCACCGCTCTGATACCAAGTTAGATAAAATGATAAGTCTTATTCTCAAATGAAATTCTACACCTCTTTATATATAGTGAGGTGTTGCAAAAGTTACATCATAAGCTCAATAAGATAAGAATCATAACAACTCCCAAAAATAATAATAAGTGCTTGACCAACAATTAAGTTATAGGGTTTTGGAATAAATAATTTCGCTCATTTCTTTCAACTTATCTGCCACCTGTGTACTTGAAGCATCACTAACTGCTACATCTTCAATGACGCCAAAATCTATACTTACCTTTTGAGATGATGGCTATGCAGGCTCCGAAGGAGAATAACAACTATAAGCTATAAAGGGGTTACAATACCTTGTAGGATCGGAGACTGGGTTTTCCCCCAATTATGGTGAAGGAATAAGCATAAACACAATATTAGGAACCACACACATGACCCAGTTGTGAAGAAACTCCAAAAAAGTTACATTTGCATTAATATAATGATAGTGTTAATGAGGATCATAACACAGTTGAAGAAAATGAAAGTTCTTATTTTACTAAGTTGGCCCTACACCTTTTTATATAGAGAGAGGTGAGGGAAAAATATAGCAGTAGTTCAACAATCAAAAAAATGACAAAAAACCCTCAACATAACGTAACGTAACACTCTCCCTCAAATTGGAGCATATATATCAACCATGCTCAGCTTGTTCCTACACTTTTCAAACATAAGGCGAGATAGAGGCTTAGTAAATATATCTGCAGTCTATTCTGAAGAGCAGACCCTACTGAATTAAGCTCCTCGTATAATAACAATCCACTTCCACATGTTTAGTCCTTTCATGGAACATAGGACTGTTAGCAATATAAATTACAACCTTGTTGTTACAATACATCTCCATAGGCTCCTTAGGAATAACATGAAGGTCTCGTAACAAAGATCATATCCATATCGTTTCTGCAACTGTGTCATGGCGTGGTACTCTGATTTAGCACTCGAGAGTGACCATACTTCTTGCTCCTCTAAGTCACCAGATTCCCTACTACAAAGTCACAAAAACCTGCAGTAGAGCTTCTGTCCCCAACGTCACCTGCATAATCTGTATCTGAATAAGCAACAGACATAGGAGCTTTCTTCTAGAATAAAAGGCCTCGACTTGGATAGTCTTTAATATATCTCAACACCCGCATCATTGCTTGCCAACGATCATTAGTAAGTTTGTCCAAGAATTGACTCACGTTACCTACTGCAAGACTAATATCTGGCCTAGTGATGGTCAGATACAATAGCTTCCCCACTAACTATCTATAAGCCTTCTTATCCTTCAATCTTGTTGAGTCAAACAAATGAACCTTTGGATTTGTAGGGATATTGGCACCCTTAGATCCAAGCATGCTTTCCTCGTGGAGAATTTCTAAAGCATATTTCCTCTGAGACATAACAATACCCTGTTTACTCATAACAATCTCAATACCAAGAAAGTACCAGAGCTTCTTAAGGTCCATAGCAAGTTATCGTGCTAAATAACCTTTCACCTAAGAAATACCATTCAAATCATCTTCTGTGAGTATAAGATCATTGATATACATAAGTTGAGCCACAACACCACCATTAGTTTTCCTTACAAACAAGGAATGGTCAGACGAGGATCTCTGCAACCCAACAACTGCCAACACCTCTGACAGATGCTGAAACTAAGTTCGGGGATTCTGTTTAAGGCCATAAATGGCCTTTCGTAGGCTACAAACACACTCCTCTTGAACTTCAAAACTAGGAGGATGTTGCATATAAATCTCCTTCTGAAGGTTGCTATAAATAAAGGCATTTTTG
Organism: Thalassia testudinum; assembly: GCA_037157565.1. Taxonomy (NCBI): domain Eukaryota; kingdom Viridiplantae; phylum Streptophyta; class Magnoliopsida; order Alismatales; family Hydrocharitaceae; genus Thalassia; species Thalassia testudinum. The sequence continues at coordinate 84,955,237 of JAZHRO010000024.1, forward strand.
ACGTCTTGCTGGTGTAACAACCAACCATAGTATGCCGCAACAGAAATAAGGATATGGACAATGGAAAGACGAGCAACCAGGGAGGTGTCAAAGAAATCCACCCAATAGGTTTGGATGAATTCTTTGGCCACAAAGCGAGTCATACTAGAAATAGACTCATCGGGATTGTATTTCAAGACAAAGACCCACCTAGCACCAACAAGGTGTGCACCGGAGGGTAACAGAGTGAGCTCCCAGGTGCCTCTGGTACTAAGAGCAGACATCTCTTCCATGGCAGACTTCCAATGTGGATTCAAAAGAGCCTATTGATATGAAGTAGGTATCTCAGAACTAGTAATAGCAATAGTAAAGGCATGAAACTCAACGCTAAGAGGGTCAATGGAGACTGCGCTCCTAGCCACATGGCATTGGGCACATGAACGAGGAGCCCTCCAAATCGCAATAGGAATATCATCAACAATCATAGAAATAAGACCTAGAGAAACATTAACAGAAGCACTATCAATGGGCTCAACACATTACCTGATTGGGGGAGGATGATGGTGGCTCAGGCAGAACTGAAGGGGAGGGGGTGTGTGTAATTTTCTCTCTATAACTGACGGATAGCTGATACATGGTACCCTTAAATGTCTTCTCAGCTAGTGGTACCACTCTAAATGTGCTCTGAAGTAGATCTGCTATTGCTAGGAAAATCATCAATGGATATTGGAGGCACAGACATAGGCACGGCAATCTCCACATCATGTAATTGATGCGCTGACGTGGAAAAGTATGGAATGAACTCATGAAATGTGACATCAGCATTGACATGCTTCCGATGTATAGGATCAAAGCATCTATATCTCTTGTGTGCGACAGTAGCTAAGAAATGCATCTTGACTGCTTGAGGGGTAAGTTTATCACGACCAAGTCTAAGCAAATGCACAAAGGCAACACAATCAAACGACCTGGGAGGCACTAAAAATAACTCTGCATCAGGATATAGCATTGTCCATGGTACTTGCTCATGGATCACGGAGGAGGGAAGCTGTTAATAATATAACAGGCTGTAAGGACTGCATCCCCCCAGTAGATCTGTGGTACGCTATTCTAAATAAGCAAGGCATGCGTTATATCCAGAATATGTCTGTGTTTTCATTCTGCAACCCCATTCTGTTGTGACATTTAGGGGTAGGAGGTCTGGTGCACAATACCAAGAGAGCCATAAAACACTGCCAACTGTTTGGTACAAAACTCTAATGCATTATCTGTCATGATAGTTTTGATATAAACACCAAATTGATTTTTCATAAATGCTACAAACTGCTGAATAATAGAACTAACATTTGATTCATATTTCAACAAAAATAGCCATGATAGGAAAGAAAAGTCAACTACAAGTAGATAATAACGATGGCTCCGACTATTTGCCACACGACTAGGACCCCAAACATCACAATGAACTAAATCAAAACATGCTGAATGTTGAAGTGGAAAATCGTCGCAAAAAGAGTTTAGTCTTGAAAATCCGTCGTAGCGTAATTTGTGAGAAAAATCCATCAATAGATAATTTTAACCGAAATTCAAAAGGAGTCCCGGGTCGAACACAGGGAGTCGGACATTTGATCAAAAACAGCGTTTGATTTGTTGTCACATAGATTAGCTAGTATTAAATTTACGCTAGCTATCTACTTAAAGAATAATTAATAGAAGAGAGAAAGAATGATACAAATAAAGACAAAATAGAGATAGAATGAACATGTATTTCATAACCACTGAATCAAGTTCATTACATCTAATCACTACACTAGAAAATCGGAAATCTACGTTAGAAAGCAATAAAAGAGGTGGAAAGAAGTTATCATCTTTGACGGCTGCTTGGAGGACGAGTCGCGTTGACGGGGTGCCCGTAAGAATGTGGTGAGATACAGAACGAGGGAGAACGAAGACGGATGACGGAGGATGATGTAGGGCGATATCGCAGCGGGTTCCACTTCTCGAACAACGGTGAGAAAACAATCGCAGGCGCTCCATGAACGGGGATGAGAAGGTGGAAAGATTCTAATTTAAACTCTAATGGAGCATCTCGGGTTTGGGATAAGCTCTTACAACTTTAGAGGGGGTGAGAGAAGAAAGGAAGTGATGAAAGTGTGGGGGTCGTAGGGCTGTTTATAGGTGAAGAATGGAGGGGCAATTAAGTCATTTCATGTTTAAAACATTAATGTAAGGGCCTTAGTGACGGATTTAAGCGTCACTAAAGCCCTGAATGTAGGCGTAGGTCACCTGCCTGCGTGCCTCCTCTCCTTCCTCTGCTGCAATGCCTTATGCACGGTCGCAAAATCTCAGTCGTCCGATCTTACGATCAATGGTTGAGAATGCATTGCAGCCATGGCTTCAAAACGCCTCCTGCGTGCAGAGGTGCGTTTGATCGTGCGTGTGGGGCTCCTCGCATCTGGGCGCGCCATGTGGCACTCCTACCGCCACTCATCTCAATCCGACGGTCCAATTTCGCGCTCTAACGCCCGTGCCTTTGTATTGAGGTGTGCGGGGCTCGAACCTACAACCTCTGGGTCGTGTTAAGTCACTTGACCGCTGTGCCAAGCCTTGACATGTGCTCCGTTTTAATTCAAAGCCCAAGCGCCCTCAGCCGTTGGATCAAGATTCAACGGCTGAGATTGATCAAGCAGCTGAGGAGAGAGAGAGGGCAGCGAGCGTTCATGGTTGGTGTAGGCGGCTGAGATGGCGCACATGGTGCCATCTTAGCCGTCCATCTTCTGTCTTATAGATGGTGCCACGGATGTCGGATTGGACTGCTTTTTACGTTGTTGAGCTGCGATCGTTGATCCGAACCCATCTGTGCGGTTGGATTTGTCATATGAAGTACGAATTTACACCACCTGGCTCCTTTATCTCTGATCTTTCTCGAATTGGAAATCCGATCGAGGTGATCTTGGAGTTGTTGAACTCTGATCGTCGCCCTGATCAGATCTGTACAATTGGATCTTCAATTTGAGGCCCCGATATGATATTGCCCTATTTCCTGACCACGAAAAGGAAAAATTAACATAAAATTTATACAACCTAATTTAAATGTATGATAATACATACTATGTAATATTTATCATGTATAATGCAACTTTATGCCTAAGAACATGCATAAATAGACGGTTTATGTGATATAAATATGTTTACATCACTGAACTACTAGACTATGTAGACATTGGAAAACTGGTTCTATGGTGCTTCCTCAACTGACAGGCATCACACTGAATCTTGGTAGCTGGTGAAAGATGTGGGATGATCCAACGTAGTTTGTCCAAAGATGGATGGCCTAGTCGTCTGTGTCACTACAAGGCACTCCAGGCAGGACTCGTTTGATAAGCTACAGCAACTGGACTTTGACTAGTCGGTACACACATCCCTCCTTATGTCCGCCACCAATTATCCTTCTCGTCATGTGGTCCTAAAAGGTACATCCAGCAGCATAAAAAATAACACGGTAGTTTAGTTGCTTTATAATAGTATTAATAGAAAGCAATTGCATGGTCATGTCAAGTACATAATAAACATTTGAAAGATGTAAAGTAGGTGTAACAGACACCTCCCCATTACCATAAATGGAGGCATACCTACCATCTGCAAGCTGGACTGAATGTCCCTGTGGAACATCCTGCATACCTCTAAAACAGTGGGGATTCCCAGCAAGATGATTTGAAGCACCAGAATTTATCAACCATGTACTATTCATACCTGATGCTGAGGCATAAGTTGTGCCTAAAGACTGAGGCTGATCATGTGTCAACTGTGCTAGATGTTGTACCACATCAAAGTCTGCCTTTTCAAGTGTAACTGGCTCAATAGTAATTGCTGGGGTAGACGTCACGGTAACTTTGTTGGCCACAATATCCTTCTAAGTTTATTCTAGCAGTTGGCTTCAACATGGCCAATCCTCCCATAGTAGGTGCATGTACTGCGTGCACCATCACCACGTCCTCGACCTCTACCACAAAAAGATCCACCCTGTCCACCACAGGAACAAATAGTTGCATGGGCAGAAGAGGTATTAGTAGAGACTACTTAATGCGTAGACTGAACCTGTAGCTTGCTAAGTCTCCTGTAAATCTCCTCGATAGGAGGAAGCTTAGATGAAGTAAGAATTTGAGAATGAACGGTAGCATAATCATCACTTAAACCTGCAAGGAACATGTAGGTAGCAAACTCCTTCGTGTAATCTTTGCACGTGGTAGATGTACACATGGGTCTGCAAGCATTGTATTTTTCCAAGAGGCCTTTCATAGTAGAATAGTACTGTGGCAAGTTCATGGACTCCTGCTTGAGGTGACATAAATCATAAGGTATTTGGAAAGCTTGAGTTGAATTCAACTCATGAGAATAAGCAACTTTCAAGCCATCCCACATCTATTTGGCGGACTTGCAATACATGATTTCATCTCCAATGCAGGAAATCATACTATTTAGAATCCAGTCTCTCACCATAGCATCATTTTGTTTCAGGTTACATATTTCCCTATTTTCTGCTCTAGTGGTGCTTCTGTAAGAACATATTGCTTCTCATAACCTTCCACTGTAATAAGAAAGGTTTGATACCAACCGGAGTAATTGGTTTCATCCAACTTCACAATTGGTGCAAAAAACAGGTTTTTGTAGACTGCACTATCTCCATTTTGTCTAGACACCACCTCAGTCTCCAACGATGATGAGGCCATAGTGCAATCACAACACAAACAACTTCAAACACAAATATGATTTTGAATAAAAACTAGAGAATACATGCCTCGAAATCCTACCACACGCGGTTTCAAAACTGTGTCAATGATTCAAGGGAAATACACACCCTAAAAATCTCATCAAGGGGAACACACCCCAAATAAATTCAGAAGTCTGATTTGATCATACCATCTAGTAGAAACACTTCAAAACATCTCCTGGAGGTCTTCAACCTTAGCAAGACATCACACCAAGGTCAAGGACCTTCCTAGAGACCTAAGCGGTAGTTCAACCCATCCCCCTGCTTCCCAGCAGGGAGAGGAGACACTCGGCAAGAGCGCTGACTGATCCTAGTTGGTGACGACGCAAGGGTAGGTGGTCGATGGCGCTGGCTGTTGGTGGTGCTATCGGTGCTACTGGCAGCCAGCAGTGCCGGTTGCTGGCTGGTGACGGTGGCGAGGAGAGAGAAAGAGGTTGGTGGTGGGGTTATTGTTTTGTTGGGTGGTGTTCGTAACTAGGTTGTGATACCAAGTTGAAGAAAATGAAAGTTCTTATTTTACTAAGTTGGCTCTATATCTCTTTATATAGAGAGAAGTGATGAAAAAATATAATAATAGTTTAACAAGAAAAATAATTGACAAAAGGACCCTCAACATAATGTAACGTAACAAACACCAATACCCCTTTCATGACCAAGAATGCCTATGAAGATACACTTCATTGTTCGAAGGGCTAACTTGTCCATGCCTAAACCAAGGGCATGAATAAATGCCATGCACTCAAAGTCACAAGATTGAATAGATAATAATTGTCCCCTAGGGTATAGAAACTGTATTGTGACCCATTCTTCAAGCATTGACAAGAGCATGTGATTAATGAGGTAATGAGTTGGAAGAACTGCATTTCCTCAATATGTAGAAGATGCATTATTATTGATCAACGGCGAGTTAGCAACATCTAGAATATGGCGATACTTGCATTTAACAACACCTTTTTGTTGTGATTGTATGTGAACAAGTATTTTTGATGTGGTATATCTCGAGACTCAGAAACCACATGAAAACATAATGCAAAACTCGAAGGCATTATCAAAATGAACTGTTGGATTTTGTTTGCCCTGAGAGAGCCATCCAAATAATGTAATATGCTTATATTTGCATCTAAATAAAAGGAATTAGATTATTTTCCAATATATGAATTGGGTCCCTTAGTACAGATAGGGTAATGTGCTTAGTCATCGTTGCCTGATTGATGTTCTTGAATAGAGATTTAGAACTGTCATGTGGATCGGGTTAAGTTACCCTGATGAAATAGGAGATAGCCAAAGTCCTTTTCTAATGCTGTCATAGAGAAGGCGTATCTTTTGACCTGAGATAGATATCTTTATTCACAAATGCATGCATTTGGTAGACCAATAATAAGATGCACCCATCTTAGTGCTGAAACCGAAAAGTTGTATGTGGGAAGGGATAAGAGGTGCATGATCTCTCGAAGGGATCACAAAAATCTGTTACATAGGTGCATGTGACAGATTGGAGGAATGAGCTTACTTTGAGTATATTGGGAATAACAATTCTATTTGTGATCACAGAGTCCTCTGATTAGTCTTAATGCAGGAAATTAAGATGTTATTAGCTATGCAACGACCAGCACGTGCCTGTGTGAGGAGCAGATCGCAAGAGTACCTGAGGTGGCTGCTCACGCTAGCGAGGGGCCACTGACTAGCCCAGAGGCCAGCAACGGTGGTGTTGAGATCCTATGCACTGCCTCCTAGGTGTTGATTCCTTACGGGAGAGGGTGAGATTTGCGGGATATAAAATAAAAGCGGAAGCAAAATAAAACAAACTCACAATAAGATATCACACAAGATACACAAAGATTTTAAGGTGGAAACTCAAACTGGGTGAAAACCACCACCTAACCTTCTCGAGTTAAGATTTCTCAACCGATCGAGTCGATCAAAATCTACTAATTGAGTCACTTAAAATGAGAGTGACTCAACTTCAATCCCACGTTACTTTGAACCCGAGGGTAGCGTAACCTCAAACCCCTTCTCTTTACGAGAAGGTTTTTGTCACACGAAAGAGACAGGAATTCGCAAAGCGAATACGCAACCAATTAACAAAAATAAAATATAATACAACCTATAGAGCCCCAAATAAATGATTGAATCTAGCTACTATAGGTAAATGATTTTCCCTTTGCTGGAAGTGCGTCAACTTGATGACATAGGTGCGTGAACCATACGTAGGCACTACGTTGCTCTCGTAATCGCGGAGTGAGAGCGAGTGCACAGCTGGATGAAGCTTAGGTGTGGAACGAACGCTTGGAGAGCTAAAGCTTCTTTTACTTCTCTTAGACACAAAAGATGTGGAAATAGTATTGCTTGGTAGGTCTTAGTGTATCTTTACAAGGCAAGGGGCCTCTCCTATTATAGATGGCCTAGGAAGGCTTAGGAGGGCTTTGGAAGCCTTAGGTAGCCGTTGGGGATCATCCCAAGGCAAATCAAGTCGCAATTAGAATCATTAATGATTCTGACAGGGTCATCAGACGTCTGGGAAAAGTATCAGACGTCTGGAAGACACTCTTAAGACGTCTGGAAACTAAATCAGATGCCTAATCTTAGGCGGGTTTCCTTACTGACTTGAGTCAGACCTAAACAGGGTTCTTGTGTAATTCAATCAAACGACATATCGGACGTCTGGCACTAGGTCTGGACGTCTGGAAACCTAATTTACTGCGGGAATGGATTAGCCTCAAGAGAAGTGATTTTGGCTCAATCGAGGGCTAACGGTCACTTATCAGACGTCTAAGGTCCTCTACGGACGTCTGATAGAAGCCTAAAGATCATTTCTCAACGATCATATTCTGTAAGCCAACATTCCACTAATTGGATGTCTGGCAAAGTTATCAGACGTCTGTTAAGATGTTTGGATTAAGGGTTGGTCGTCTGATTTCAATAGACAGAACCTACTAAATCCAGCCTAAGTGATTGGACGTCTGATCCAACATTCAGACGTCTTAAAGTTCACTATCAGACATCTGATTTTTGTGTTAGATGTTTGAAAAGGCTGTTTGAAGCCTATTTAGATTTTCTAAGTTCTTTACGGAAAACCTAAGTATCCTGGGGTCTAGTAAGTGTTCCTAGGACTACTGTATTGTTACTTTCGGCTCTTTAACAAGTACTTTAAGAAAATAAAGAGCAAAGAACAAGTGAAAATAAATTACAAACTACAAGACAAAAGAACATCTATCTTATTCTTCTGTCTTCTAGCTCTCGCATCCTACGAAGCTCCTCCTCCAACGAGCTCCTCCAATCCATCATGGCCACGAGCTCTGAGGTCCTTTACACTTGTATCCATTTGCATATTCTTGAAATCTAAAGCTCAGATACAAATGTTAAAATAGAAGTGTTTTGTTATTATCAAAATTGACGATCGTGGTGCCCTTGCACCAACATTAAGGTTTTGGTGTTTTTCAATGGAGAAAGGAGGTATGGGAATCCAAGTGGGTATCGAACCCTAGTCTAGGATCGAGGCTTTGATAACAAGTTAGAAGAAATGAATTTAGTTGTCTTATTTCATATCCCTACCACTTAATATATAGAGGTGGAAAAATTACAAGAGTCCTAAAAAATAAAGAAATACAACCAAGTGTAAATTACAATAAATAATAAAAGTCTGAAGGAGTTACCTTTGATACATGAAAAATCAATTTTTTTTATTATCGATTTTAATTCATTCACCCTTTCTTTTTTTATGCGAAGAGCTTCATTTACTATGAATAGTGATCGATCATGAATTGATCAATCAATTTAAATGGTTGGTCGATCAATCTACATAAGAAATTACGTGAAATATCAAAAGATTTCTTACAACTAATGGTCAATCAATAAGTATATTGGTGGATCAAAATGCGTAGAAAAAGTTTCACCAACCTTAAGTGATCAATGACTTTAAAGGGCCGATTAAGGAGATATTTGGTCACTCAATATTATTAGTTAATTGATCAAATTGCGTGAAAAATTTTTCGCATAAAAATGCATCAATTTGGCGGTCATATTACAAGGTTGGTCGATTAACTAAGCTAATTGACCTATCAATTTATGTGAGAAGTGAAACATCACTCCACTTGCAAATTGATTGGCCAAATAAATTTTATTGTAGACCATTTTATTATGAGGTTCCATGACAAGAGTCCTAAGAAAAAATAAACACACAAGGACTCAAGAAAATATAGACTAAACACGATATGAATCCAAACTTGATGCATCCATCCTTAGTCTTTTAGCCTTCAAATTTACATGAGATCGAGGCCTTTTCAAATGATTGCTAGTTGAGTTCCTAGAAGGTTATTGTTAGTACATATTAGCTTTTTATTTTTCCTCTTATTATAAGGGCTATGATAGTCTTTGTCCCTTAGGGATATTTATGTACTTTTGACTCTATGATCTCTCTCTATATAAAGAGGCCTAGGGTTTCTAATGAGATAAGCTCTTTTCATCCAATTTGGTATCAGAGCATCGGTTATAGACCGTGGCTCTAGATATCCCACCCCTCAAGGTCTCCTAAACCCTGCCACCGAATCCTGATCTCTTTTCCTTCCTCGGCGATGGCAGCGGCCTCTGGCGGCCCTCCGGCTGCATGCAGTAGCCCCAGCGGCCCCCGATGGCGCTTCGGAGGCATGCTTCAACCCTTACAATGGGGCTGCGGTGGTGCGGGGGTCGCTGAACCACCATAGTGGCGCTCCGGCGAGGGTCGGTCGACCAGCGCTGTTGCGCTGTGACCTGCTATAGCAATTGACGAACGCGCTGCCGATCCAAGGACCTTCGGCGACGCTTTGCAACAGGTGCTACCACCGGCGACAAGCTTCAGATCGGCAGTGGCAACCTCTTCAGCGCCACAACGGCCATCTGCAGTTGCGATCGACAGCGATCGGTGATGCAACCACCTGCTGAAGTGGCGTACGGGGCTTCTGATCTCTGTGCATCAATCGTGAGGGGTACCTTGCCCTGATGTAGGGACTGTTGTCCCTGTTCTTATTGTGAGGAGGCTAGATCTCTTTGGGGCCTCCTTAGGTGTTCTCCTTGCACCCAGGTGAGGCCAACATCTATCCAAGGAAGCCTCTTATCAACTATGCAGATTTGAATATTTTATGGTTTCTTGGTCCTAAGTGCTTGATCGAGGCTTTCGGATTGTAAAGATGGCTTCAGATGATTAGTCCGAGGTATCTTCGGGCTCTATTTCAAACACCGAGGTACTCAAGAACTTGTTCTTTGATCCTGTTGTTAAGTTGGATGAGACCAACTATCCGCTGTGGTCCCAGACCTTTCTTATGACTATCAGGGGTCATTAAAAGAGCTATATACTTACAGATCCGGAGCTTGAGAACAAGACTGGCACAAATGTCAACTGGGATAGTGATAATGCCATGGTTTGTGCATGGTTGATGCAGACAGTTATTCCCCGAATAGGAGATGAGATCATGTATTATACTTTAGCAAAAGAGATGTGAGAGTCTTTACATGACACCTATTCACACACCAAGAACTCCGCATGAGTTTTCCAGGTCTTTTACGACCTTTTCTATCTACGTCAGGAGGGATGCACGCTGTCACAGTATTACTCCCTTATGAAGGGAATGCTGGAGAGGCACTACTTCTACCTACAAGGGTGTGCCTGTGAGTCCTGGAGGAGTTTCAAGAGACAGTTGCCTGTCTCCCTTTTCCTGACTGGCCTTGGACCTGAATATGCTGCAGCCAGAGATCAGATTCTTATTCCTCCTGAGCATCCTACCCTGGAGGAAGCATATAGTAGCCCCAGTAGAGTTGCAGTGCACACTCCTGCTCCTGACTTTTCTGCTTAGTCATCTACACTGGCTACGATTCCTGGATGTGGCAGGGGTACCACTTATCCTGCACGTGGTCGTGGACGTGGATGTTTTTCTGGTACATGTTTAATGCTTTCGTCGAGTGTTAAGAAATATATACGTCGTAATATAGTCGACAAAATCATACAAAACACTTAAATTTATAAACTCGAAATCAAATTGGAATCCGTGGTCATCCACAAGGGGGTAAATGTGGAATTCACGCACTAATTTCAATTCAAAATTAATGGGCACAGTAAATTAAACACAATAAAGATATTTCAATGAATAATCTTCTCAAAATGGTATTCGATCATAGACCAATATATCTCAAGAATAATAGGATAAAAAGAATAAGAGAATACAAAAATAATGGTGATTTAAATTACTACATAAATTCTCTAATTAAGCATGCATCCTAATTATTCAAAGCAACTCAAATAACCAACAGTGTCTCAATCAGAAAATCCATGTCAACTTAAGCACCTAAATGTCAAGCATAGAGTTTCACTAGACGTCGGCCTTTATTTTCAGACGACTTAAAGTATTAGGCACAACATCAGTAAGCACACAAGAGCAACTGCTTCTCAAGGCCTCTACAGCACAAGGCCAAACTTCTCAGAGGCTAAGTGTTAAAGCCTCTTCCTTCAGCATGCGTCCCAAGGCACTTAACTGTGAAGCAAAACCCTGCCCCCTCTTACAAAGCCTTTTATTTTCCTCTCAGAATCGGACGTAATTGGGTTAGAATGCGGGTAATCAAATCCGGGCAGGGGGGACCAGGCTCATCGGGCATGATGGTGAGCAAAGGGTGTGTGCTCATGTGAGAGGGACCCGACCCTTGTGACTTGGGTGAACAGCTCATGTCACTTTTTCCACTTATACCGCTCAAGCGGTTCCTCTGCTTACGATATCGGACTAAGTCCCTTGGCTTTCTTCGCGTGACGTAGCAGGCAGGTACTCCTTCCAAATTATAGCAGTTGCCGATGTCCTCGTCCTTAATTGGAGTTGTAGTGCTGCTCCAGAAGGGAATCCGCTTCAGTTAGGAGTGGCTGCAGGGTGTGTGTAAGTCGGTGGACGGTGGACGGCACTAGAGATGGTGGCGATGGCGAGTGTACGATGAGACCTGAAACATGAACACGAGCTCAAAAGCCCCAATCAGATAGCTCCTGAACTTCGTTAAGTGATGGCGAAGGTGATAGTGGGGTTCTTACGGCGTGTGTGCGTGTAGAGGGTGTGCGAAGTCAGGGAAGGCGAGCGGAGATGGGATTGTTCAGTGGGAGTTTTGGAGGTGCGGAAGGTGAAATAATGAGAGGAGTTTTGATGGTGGAGGTGAGGCGAAGGTTTTGGAGGTGATGCGGGGATGTTTTGGTGGCCTGTGGAGTGTGATGAGTGGCTACTCATCATGGCTAAAAGGTCGAAATTAAGCTAGACACTAAGCAAAACAATATCAAATTAACATATAAAAAGGGTTAAGTGTGGGAATTAAAGAAAAGACCTAAAACTTTTAATGTGTGTTAAAACCTCCTAATTAGGTCACAAAAATGAGATATTCTGAAAACTAAAGAACAAATGATGATCCATGCATCAATTGAACACATAAACAAGTTTTAAAAGACAAATCAGTAGTAAAATCAATGTCTTAAATGTTCAATTAAGCACATGTAAAAATTTGAAAGCAATTGGACATCATTTAGGCTTAGAAATAAATAGATTACAATTAGGTCCTTCATGCATTACATTTCTACCCTTCAAAACTCCTTCTTGGACCTTTTTGCAAGCCGCAGGGACCCTTCTGTATGACTGCAAGGCCCTTCCAGTTATAGTTTTTTTCACTTTTGGACCTGCACGCTATTCTTCTACCCCTTCGTTCAAGGGTCTTCCTGCAAGTTTTCCCTCATTTCAGAGAGAAGCCTGTGTTCTTCACGCGCACTGTAGCACGCAAAGAACACAGCCATTCTCAACCGTCCATCGCACTTTTGATCTCGATCTGCGGCTGGAATCAAATGGAACCTTCGCGCGATTCGGTGCGTGCGTTCACCTCTCTTCCCATATCTCATCTGACGGTCAGATCTCTCTCTTGACTCGCCGCGCGCTCTACCCATCTCATCCTCACCGCCGGCTTAATTTTGATTAACCTCACCCTTGCGGTGATTCCAATCACTGAGCTGCTACTTAAGCACCTCAGTGGTGTCGCGCGCAAGGGATCGCTCCCTCCTACATCTCTTAGCGATCAGTTCGTCCACTCCAATCTCTCCTCCTCATCTAGACCCTGATTTCACAGCCACCGGCTGTGGAATCATCGCCTGCTCTCGACCCTCCTCGTCGCTAAGGACCTCGTAGCACCTGAGGACGACCCTGGAGTCTCACTAGCGGACTCTTCCCTCCGCTGGAGTCACCCTCCTCCTTTCTTCCTCCTTAGCCGCCGGCTAAGGACCCATAGGTCCCATTCTTCCTTTTAGTTTAGGTTTTTAATTCTGCACAAGTAGTGTTAGATTTAGTTTGCAGTAGTTTAGAATAGATTTAGTTTTAATTGTTAGTGTTTAATGTTAGCTGTAGTTAGATTAGTCTTAGGAGTAGAATTAGTATTAGATCCCCTCCCTCACCTCCTCTGATCAGTCCAGATCAGAGGGGAAGAATCATCTGTTCATTGTTCAATTTATCTCCCTCTTCATGTTTTGTTTTTCCGTCATCCAAATTCTGATTCTTGTTTTTCCTTTTAACGACGAATTTTTCATCAATCACCCACACATCCTGACCCAATTTCAGATCTGATGGTGCACTGCCTCAGATCTGAAAGTGGCGTCACAAGCACCATTTGGGGCTTCTCACTCACTCCATTTGTTTCACAAAAGCCCCTCTGTTTTAAATGGATTGCCTCAGTTTGTCAGAGCACTTTTGATTTGGATTTTAAAGGATTTTCTCTCTGAAATGTTTTGACAGATCTGACAAATTGAAGGGATTTTTGGTTTTCATTGTGGGCAAGGACTCTGAGAAGTTCTCTGGTGACAGAGAACCAATCAGAAGAGCCTTTCATGATTCTGTTTATACTTTATTTTGAATGCATTCGCCAGCTTCCATTAAATTTCCTTAATGCATTCTTAGTCTCTTTTTGCTATTTCAGAACTGCCATACACTATTTGTGTTGATCATTTCTGTATGGTGATTCTCTAACCTAAGGAGTTTTCCATACTCCTTAAGGTTGCAAGAAACTGGGATTGTATGTTGTTGGTTTTAATTGATTGAGCTAAGTCTTCCTTCATGCTGTCTATGGCATTAGGAAGACTAACTCAATGCCATTTGTTGTTTTGATCCGAAAGGATGCTTCTGATAAGGTTTTTCCTAATGAGTATTTGAGCTGAATTTACATGAGATTTTCGTGAGATTTAAACCCCTTTCAGATTTGGATTTCATCTCTTCAATTTTTAGTTTGATTTGAATTTTATCTTACTCCCAGTTACACAGCAACATGCTGCATCTAGCAGCTACATTTCCCTCCATCTCTAAATTCTCCTCTTCTCTAAATTTTCCTCTCATATGTTGAATACATCCCCCTCTTCAAATGGACTAACTGCAGCAGCAGTTAGCCCATTTGACAGTGGCTTAAGCCACTGCTGATGCTAAACAAAACACCCTGAACAGCACACCTTCTCATCCCTCTCCATCTTCTCTGACAGTAGCCTAGCTGCTGTTTAAATTGAAATCAAAACTTAATTAACCCTTCTTCTCTCATTTCCTAACTTCCTACTAAAACCTAATTATACATACTTATTTTAAAACTGTAAATATACCTATCCATAGTATTATAACTATAACATATAGCCTAATTATGTAAGTAAGATACATAGTTATACTGTAAATATGTATAAAATCTGCACATAAATCCATATACATATGTAATCTATGTAAATATATGTATATATACTAAACTATTATGTATGTATCTACTTAATAATGTATATATATATAAACAGATCCCTATTTACATATTTAATAGCTAAATTATAGAGTAACTTAGCTAAATTAATAATTTAGAGCTATAATTAAATTAAATAAATCTATAAACTTAGGATAATATATATAGTAAGTAATTTAAGCGAATTAAAGTGTATTTATACCTAGTACAGCTTACTGTAAAACTACACAGAATTGCTATTTTAGCCTAAATAAAACATAAATAAATTCGTAAAAATACAATAAAAATATGTATTAAATACTTAAGTATGTAAATTAAAACTGTTTAAGGTAAATTAGACCATTTACTATTATTTTATAAGTAATTAACTATTTAATCACCTAAATCAACCTGTATAATCAGGCTAGTTTAGCGAATTTATTTGTATAGTAAAAATATTTAAAATTCGAAATTAATTAATAAATTATGTAGTATTATGTAAATATTTTATTTACCATATTTTATTTTATTTTATTTAATAATTTATGGCCCCCAAATCGAGGGCCAAAAACGTGCCCAGACGCAGCTGCGCCTGATTTCCAGTGCACGATGTGGCGCTGGAATAGCACCACATCGTGTGCTGCAAGTCAAGCGCAGCCATATATAAGTTAACTATGCTGTAGATTCACCAGTCGTCACGGCGCCGGGCGCCCGAAACAGAATCCTATTCCAAGTGATCCGATTACCCGTAAACCATGTACTGTCTGATTTGCGATGAATGTGTGTGGGGCCGGGGGCCCGAGCGTGCGAGCATGTGGCGTTTGGCTGTGGCCTTGCGCTGATATGAAAACGTAATTAAGCCACCTAATCCGAGATTAGGGCGCGCTTAGTAGAGGTCTGGTCCCACCCTCTGGGTGCAGCGTATCCCTCGAAAAGCACGCCCGCAAACTAAGCACGTTTTAAACTAATGACATTAGCCTAACCCCCTCCCCACCGCAGCCTCTGAAGTATCTTAAGACAGAAGAAAAGAACAGACGAGTTAACACAAAGAGAAGAAAAAGAGAGAACACAAGAGATAACAAGAACAGAAAGACAGTAGAATAAGTAATATACATACGTATAAGTAAACCCACATAATTACTAACAGAATAAAATGACACTATAAACGTCGCTAAAGACCTCAGTTTGCTTCTTTAGGTTGTATATAGTGTTTTCTGAGATTTAGCGACGCTTATATCTGTCACTGAAACTGCTGTATATGTTACTATAAATAACAAACTGATAAGTTAAGCCTCTACACCATTGCATCCTAAGGTATTGTATACTATTATGTTAGTATTAATAGTATAACTTGTAAATACATAGTTTAGAGTATAATAATAGATTGTTTGATGCTTGTTCATAGTTAGTATTTTTGCAAGCATTTCTTAGTAATTAGGTAAATAAAACACACATTCATTCATTCTTTAATAAGATGTAAAGTTTCTTTTTGGAATTAGAGGACAATTTTGAGATCAAAGAGTGACCGAATTAAATTCAATAAATTGCCTCCCAGAGAACGACCTGGAACAAAATCAGTAAAAATTAGATAAATAAGCAAATGATAATAATGGTTGTAATGACTGGTACTCACCCATACTCACCACTATACGACATTCTTAATGTTATATTATACACCCTATACTACAACGACATGATCATAACAATAATCATTCATCATCATACAACCATTGTGTTATATACACATTATACAACACCATACATCATCAGAGTGCAGATGACCTTACCGAAGGCTTTGTCGGAGAGAAGGAAGACGATGGGGGAGGCGATGATTCGGCAGTCGAAGTAGGGAACTAAGGGTCCTAATCTAAACTACGGAGAGAGAGAGATTTAGAACCTAATTAAGGACGAAGGGGGCGAGGGAGGCATCGGCTTTGATTGGCCGGCGTCGGAGAAGAGAACTCCTTTGGTGAGGGAACAACGAGGAAGAAGAGGGTATGGAAAACTTCTGCCAGTATCGCAAGAAGCGGAAGGAGCTGAAGACAATCCTGCTACCTATGGTATGTGGTAGCGGGCAAAGAAGTCAGAGAGAGAGGAGTCGCTAGAGCTACGGCGGAGGTGGTCGGAGAGAGGGATTTGTTGAAGAACTACGACCAAACCGAGCTAAGGAGCTAGGTATGATGAGAGGAACCTATTTAAAGGCCTCCGGGTGTCTTCTAAACAAGGTTGGAAGCTTGGTGAGCTCGAAAACTCAGGGAAGAGGATCCCTGAGATTGCAAGCGTTCGCATGAACTTTCTGGAGTAAATCAAGGTTCAAAACCTAGTCCAATCGATAGAGGATCTCTTAAGGATTCTCCCTTTCAATTTTGGGAGGATTTGGCTGAGAATCGAGTAAGAAAACCTCACTCGAATCTCGGCGAGAAAGCTCTATTCACACCAATGGTGGTAAGGACCTTTTTGTAAAAATGATGACAAAGTTAGGGACCTGGTTGCAAATATTTCAAAAATTAGGGGCTTAATTGAAAGGAACAAAATTTAAATGGACTGAAATGTAAACTAGACCAAGATGAACTCTGATTTGGCCTAAATTTTGGTACAAATCTAATTTGAACCCAAAGAATCTGATGGTGAAATCAGATTTGAGTTTTGACTAAGTTTGACTAGGTAATTTGTGTAGAAACCCAAATTAGGGCAGAATTCCGTTTGAGACTGTTCAAGGTCAAAATAAGTTCAAATGTTCAAACCAAGGATACAAAATCTCAAGGAATATTTTTCTATGAATTTTAGGTGATTTATATGAATTTTATTTTGATCAGAACCTCTTTAATTTAAGTGAGTATGAAGTTAGGGTTTTAGGTGCTGATTTGGTTCTCGAAACACGTGAAATCCTATTTCTGTCTGTGTGGATCCACTCAATGGACTTTAATGCTCATTAGACCTTCAATTAATCTCTAGGAAATCCCGTGGTTACTCTGCATTTATGATTAAAATGGTAGAATTAACCTTATTTTAGTGTTTTTTCCTCAGAATGGATTTGCATGGAATTCTCTCGGGCGATTATGTAGGAGCATTTGTCATTTGATTATTTTTAATTAAAACTAGCTATGGCTCATGATGGTGTTACCATCGGTACACGCACTAGGATCTCGTGTACTTACTATGGCAGACTTCGTCACTCTGAGGCTACATGTTGGCAGAAGCATGGTAGACCACCTGTGGCCAATCAGGTAGCTGAGATATCAAATTCAGTTCTTCCTACCTCTGATATTAGCTCCTTGAGTACTGAGATTGAAACTTTGCGGCAGCAGATTGCTCAGTTTACTTAGGCTTCTTCTCAGACTCCTGACACTACACCTATGGCTACCTCTTCAGAGACATCTGCGACTGGTATGCCATCCCTTTTGTTTTCTGGTGAGTGGCTAATTGATTCTGGCACATCCAAGCACCTATGTGGCGACAGAGTCTCTTTCTCTCAGTTAGCACCTGTTACACCTGCCAGGACAGTATAGGTGGCTGATGGGAGACACTCGCCAGTTTTTGGTAAGGGAGATGTCTTTATCTTCTACCTTGAGGCTTGCAAATGTTTATTATGTGCCTGATTTTCCTTTGAGTTTATTGTTTGTTAGCAGTATTACTAGAGATCCGAACTGCAGAGCTATTTTTGATGCGTCTTCTTGTGTCTTGCAGGATAAATTCACTGGGAAGACAATTGGTGGAGGGCGTGAGGAACATGGGGTGTATCGTCTGAGCTGTATTGCTTTTGCTGCCTCAACTAGTCAGGGCCTTGCTTCTGCTGGATCTCCTCTCCAGTGGTACCACCGCCTTGGCCATCTATCCATTCATCGCCTCAGGCGTGTTCTACCACACATTCCCTCCACTATTGCTCTCACCTATGATGCTTGTTAGCTTGGCGAGCACCACATGATTAGTTTTTCTAGTTCTTCCTCTGTTTCATTTGTTGTTGCATTTGATCTGATTCATATGGACGTGTGGGGCCCCAGTCGTACTCTTGATTGACTTGAGAACAAATATTATCTTGTTTTAGCTGATGAATTTTCTCGTGTTTCTTGGATATTTCTCTTGAAAAGTAAGTCTGATGTGGGACATTATTGAGAACTTGTCAAGGAAATAAAAGCTCAGCATTCGTGTTTGGTGAGGTGCTTTTGTTTTGATAATGCCTTGGAGTTTTGTACTATGCGTTTGCGTAGTTTCTTTTCTAGTTGTGGCATTATCCATGAGATAACATGTCCTCATACCACTCAGCAAAATGGTGTTGCAGAGAGGAAACATTGCCATATTCTTGATGTTGCCTGTACTTTATTGATTCATTATTCGGTCCCATCTCTTTACTAGGGTGATGATGTTTTAACTGTATGTCTTTAGATTAATCAGATGCCCAATGTTGCATAACATGAACGGATTCCTCTTCAGGTCATGTATCCTGATCGCCCCCTTTTTCATGTCACCCCTTAGACTTTTGGTTGTGTTGCCTTTGCCCATTTGTTGGGATCAGGTCGGGATAAACTTACACCGAGAGCAGTTAAGTGCATATTTCTAGGGTATATTCGGACACAAAAGGGATATCACTATTTTGATTCGCTTACTTATCGACACTATGTTTCTGCGGATGTTACCTTTCATGAGGTTGTACCTTTCTTTTCTATGACGACTGCTGAAATGCCTCCTGAGGGTGATATGACACTTATGCCATATACTCCCATTCGCTTTGGGAGCTTTCTTGAGATTCCTGTTCCTACTACACCACCATCTCCTGCTACGCATCCTTTTTCACGCCTGATAGATCCACTCCAGACATATGTTCGCCCTCATACTACCTATCAGGGAGCCCCACTTCGCCTTCACCATTAGCTTCTTAGGTGAATCCTTTAGACACTGACATGTCTGCCATGTGATAGTTACAGGGATAGGACATGTGGTGTGCCAGGCGATGATCTTGATCTTCTGATAGCCATTTGGAAGCGACCACGGACCTGCACCACTTATCCCACGGCAGGGGCACTTGCTACTGACAGTCTAGGTCCTAGATTTGCTGGATTCACTCAGGCGTTAGCTATTACGTAGATTTCAGCTACTTACCGTGAGGCCATGCTTGATCCAAAATGGCGGGCAGCCATGGAGGATGAGATGGTTGCTCTTTGAGGCCGTGGGACTTGGGAGGTAACTCCACTTCCTGATGCTGCTGCACTCGTTAGCTGCTGGTGGGTATTTACTGTAAAGTTCAATCTTGATGGTGGTGTTGCTAGGTACAAAGCTCATCTCGTGGCAAAGAGGTTCATCCAGACTTGTGGGGTGGACTTCTTTAACACCTTGTCACTAGTTGCTAGGCTCCCCATGGTTTGGGTATTGGTTGCAGTGGTAATTTAGTTAGATTGGCGCTTGCATCAACTAGATGTCAAGAATGCCTTCCTTTATGGTGATCTCCAAGAGGAAGTCTATATGCAGCAGCCACCTGGCTTTGAGAGTCAGGGAGAGTGTGTATGCTGATTATGGAAGGCTATACATGGCCTCAAATAGAGTCCTAGAGCCTGGTTTTAGAGGTTGTCACAGGTTATTGAGGCAGTTGGATTCAGGAGATTGACAGTTGATTTTTCACTCTTTGTCAGGACTACATGAGGTACTGTGGTGCTTGTTTGTGTTGATGATTTGATTATCATAGGGGACAATGAGTAGGGCATTGCTGAGGTTAAACGTATCCTTACAGAGCAGTTTGTCATGGACTTGGGGGCTCTACGGTATTTTCTTGTTATTGAGGTTGCTCACAGCAAGAAGGGTGTGGTCTTATCTTAGAGGAAGTATGCTTTAGATATCCTGCAGGATGTTGGTATGCTTGGGGCCAAGGAGGCTAATATTCCTATGGACCCCAAGATGTTACTTTATGATGATGTGCAGGTGGTGGACAGTAGCCAGTACAGACAGCTTGTGGGCAAGCTGTTGTATCTTAGTATCACGAGGCCAGATATCTCCTTTGCAGTTGGGAGACTGAGTCAGTTCATGGATGAGTCAGCATTGGGATGCGGCATTGATGGTACTTAGATATGTCAAAAAGGCTCTTGGGAAGGGTCTTTTCTTCTCCAAGGGGTCTTCTATGATGTTGGTTGGTTACTCTGATAAAGACTATGCTAGATATCATGTGGATCACAAGTCCACTACTGCATTGTGCACCTTCTTAGCAAGAAATTTGATCACATGGAGGAGCAAGAAACATGATAGTTGCGAGATCTAGTGTCGAATCTGAGTACAAAGTTATGGTTTAGACGACTGCTGAGATGATGTGTCTCAGATCTTTGCTTATTGATCTACAGGTATAGTTTCTAACCCCATGGAGATGCAATGTGATAATAGAGCAGCCACCTTCATTAACAACCCAGCATTTCACGAGAGGATAAAGTATGTTGAGGTTGATTGTCACTATATTAGGGACATTATTCAGAAGGGGCTGTTATATACCGCTTCGATTGTATCTGAGGAGTAGACTGCAGATATTTTCACCAAGCCCTTGGCCAGATCTTCAATTGATTCTTGTATGTCCAAGCTCAGTATGATAGATATCTATGCTCCAATTTGAGGGGGAGTGTTAGTACGTATTAGCTTTTTATTTTTCCTCTTATTGTAAGGGCTATGATAGTCTTATCTACAGTCTCTCTCTATATCAAGAGGGCCTAGGGTTTCTAATGAGATTAACTCTTTTCATCCAATTGTTATTCATGCAACTGAATATATGTTAACTTTGTAATCATGAAAACTAAGGGTTTAACTAGGTGTATGTGAGAGATTGGAGGAATGAGCTCATTCTGAGTACACTGGGAACAATAATTCCATATGTGGTCACAGAGCCCTGATCAAACTAAATGCAAGAAAGAAAATAAGACAATCTTTAGGAAAAGATCTAGTCTTTGCTCTTATCCTAATGATATAAAGAGATGTTAGAAATAATATTATCCGATGAATGACGACTATCTAATAGAATTGGACATTAGAATAATATTATCCTCTATGTGTGAAGTATTCACAAGTATTTGGAATACCTAGGGAGGCGTAGTGCCATAATTTCATGAATCCTAAATGCTTCATTTTTTGCGTGATGAAATCAACAATGATTTTGATGGGTTCCTACTTATAGGATAAATCAATTATAATTTGAAGAGTTAAATTGCACTTTGGTTTAGTGATTAATTGCACCTAATTCGATTATGTTAAAAATCTAAGGGTTGGATTGTAATTAATTTATACTTGGATACTAAAACCAATTCCATAAGTTATCGGTTTATTTTATAAAATTCAAGTAGGAATTGCTCTCACCTTTGGATAGAGATCCAAGGTTCCCTATTATATTAAGATTAGGATTGGATCCTTATAAATATCTCCCAGAGGCAAACCCTAACCGTAATTCCAATCAATTCAATCATAATTAACTTCCATCAATTCCTCTTATCGCAAAGAGAGAGAAGAGAGTGTTGCCATACTCTCTGTCCCACATGAATTAGATGTCGAGACTTCTCATGAGAAGTCTGGACGCTCGCCTAAATGTTTAGACTCTTTTCTGGACGTCTAAGAAAGTAGACGGCCAGAAGTTCTGAACGTCTAATCTTGCGGATTCTCTTCTATTTGCTCTTGATCACCGGGAGATCTTGCTAAGGAGAAGGATGATCGCGGGATCTAATTATGGTTGGACATCCTCGACACGAAGGGTTTCATCTACCCATCAAGGAGGAGGGTTCCCATCGAGGAGGAGGCACCACATGGGGGGTGCTTATCTACACTACCCATAAAGATAAAATTCTTTTTCTTATAGGAAATCGAAATGAGAAGTTAATTTCTTTCATGTGGTTTCGATTTTTAGGGTGTTTTGTTTCATTACTTGATTATGTCTTTGGCATCGATTCGATCTTAGTTTTGAAAAATTTTTAAACATCATGTTTCATACTTTTGCGATGTCACAAATTGATCCAACCAATCCCTTCATGAACAATTTCGATTGCAGCATCAAACACGCCTTCATCTCCAAATCAATTTTTTTAATAATCATCCCTGCATCAAAGTTTTGCTTGATCAAGAACTGAGTGAGCATAGTCACCATTTATCACCAAGTAGCTATGATGTTCCAACCTATTAAGCACTCAATTAGGACCTTGGACATCCATATGAATGAGTTCAAATAGGGACTCAAATCTCCAAGTCTAACAAGTAGGTGCTCCAATTGTGTTTCTCCAATTAACATGCCTTGCACTCATTCTTAAGACAAGGAGAAATTTGTGGATCAATACAACGAGGTTTGGTACGAAGGTGACCAAGATGCAAGTGCCATTATAAAGGAAATGTAGAAGAAACAGGAACGCTGGTACACTCCTTTATGGCCTTTACTAGTTGTCCTCCCTATCATATATTATGAAAGTGGGAAGAAATGACTAATGTACTTTATTGAGAAAACCCTACACCTCTCTATATATAGAGAGATGTTGGGAAAAATACATAAAAGAATCAGACAAAATATAAAGATAACTAAACAGTCTCTAGTAAACATAAACAAGAAATATAAATGGGAGTATCAACACTCTCCCTTAAGCTGGAGCATAGATGTCAATCATGCTCAGCTTGGAACAACAATATTCAAAGGCCGATTGAGGTAGAGGCTTTGTGAATACATCAGCAGTGTGGTCCTCATATGCAATATAAGTAGTACGTAGCAAACCACGCTGTATGAGATCTCTGGTATAGTAGCAGTCAACCTCAACGTGTTTGGTGCGCACATGGAACATCGGGTTAGCTATATATGTAGCAGCCCGATTGTCGCATCACATCTCTATAGGTTCCTCAATCTGGATGTGTAAATTATGCAGTAGAGACCGTATCCAAACCATTTCTGTAGCAGTTTGGACCATTGCCCTATACTCTGACCCTGCACTGGAGCGAGAAACTACCCCCTGTTTCTTTCTCGTCCAAGTAACCAGATTATCAGTTACAAAGGTACATAAACCAGTGGTAGATTTCTTATCAAGCACACATCCTGCATAATCTGCATCAGAATATCCTACCACTGTCATAGGAAAGCCTCTCTGGAAGAGAGTACCACAACCTGGTTTTTTCTTTCAAGTATCTAAGCACCTGCATAGTTGCCTGCCAGTGCAGCTTCATTGGCTTTTCCATAAACTAGCTGAGTTTGCCTACTGCCAAGGCAATATTCGGTTTGGTAATGGTTAGATACAACAACTTGCCTACAAACTGTTCGTATGCTCTACTATCAGCTACCTCTGCCTCCTTATCATGTAGATGTGCCTCGGGGTCCATAAGAATATTAGCTAGCTTGGACCTTAGCATGTCTGTCTCCTGAAGGTCATCCAATGCATACTTGCGTTAAGAAAGAACAATCCCATCTTTACTCTTAGCAACCTCAATCCCCAGAAAGTATCTAAGCTGGTCCAGATCCTTTATAACAAACTTTTGTACAAGAGACTCCTTGACCTGTCTTATCCCAGCCTTATCATTGTCGATGATAATTAGATCATCTACATAAACTAGTAGTACTACAATGCCATTCTCCGTTTTCCTGACAAGTAGAGAATGATCTGAAGAGGACCTCTGCATCCTCATCCTTTGCAACACATCTGAGAGCTTCTGAAACTAGGCTCTCGGGCTCTGCTTTAGGCCATAAATGGCCTTCTTGAGTCTGCACACACACTCCCCCTAAACCTCAAAACTTGGGGGCTGCTGCATGTAAACCTCCTCCTGAAGATCACCATAGAGAAAAGCATTTTTTACATCAAGCTGGTGTAACCTCCAATCTCTGTGGGCAACAACGGAGATGAGTACCCGAACAGTGGCAAGACATGAAATAGGAGAGAACGTTTCAAAGAAGTCCACCTCATAAGTCTGGGTGATCCCCTTTGCCACCAGCCTGGCCTTATACCTTGAAATAAACCCATCAGGGTTGTATTTCAAGGCAAAAACCCATCTAGAGCCAACAAGTCGTGTGCCTGTAGGAAGTGAGGTGAGATCCCAAGTTTGTTTGCTTCGAAGTGTGGCCATCTCATCCTTCATGGCTTGATGCCACTTAGGATCAATCATGGCCTACTGGTAGGTAGACGGAATGTGTGACGCTGTAAGTGCCTGACATAAGTTGCTAAACTGAGGAGCAAGACCATCAGTAGCGAAACTGCCTGCAACACGATATCTGAACTTACATGTACGGGGTGCCTTCCTAATAGCAATAGAAAGGTCAGAATCATCTGGTATTTCTAACTGAGTCTCTGCAGAAGGAGCCTCACTACTGTGGTGATCTGCATTGTCAGGGGGATCAAGTCTAACTAGACTATCACTACCACCAGAGTCAATCTCAATTGCTTGTGAAACATCAGTCACTGGTGTGGCTGGTGGCCTCTGTAGTGTCGGATGAGGTCTACTATATGTGCGTAGAGGACCATGCAATCTCTGGTAGTCATTCACGGGGGTAGTGGAGCCTGAAGAGGTCAGTTGAGGTATAGAGACCGGAATATCCTCAAGTGAAATCAGAGGAATAGGCATGGGAGCTGCATCATCATGAATACTCGTCTGTCCAACAACAGAAAATATGTAGTCTCATGAAAAGTCACATCAGCACTGATATAATGCCTGTGGTGGATGAGATCATAGCATCGGTACCCTTTTTACTTCCTGGAGTATCCTAAGAAGACACACTTAACAGCATAAGGAGCAAGCTTGTCACGGCCTGGTGATGTCACATGAGCAAAAGCAACACATCCAAAACTCCTAGGAGACACATGGAAAAGCTCACCATCTGGGTGTAACAGGAGAATCGGTATCTGCTTGTGAAGAACTGAACTTGGCATCCTATTAATAAGGTAGGTCGTCATCAAAATAGCATTCCCCCAGTATCTCTGTGGAACATTGTGGTGGATAAGAAGAGTGCGGGCAACCTCTAACAGGTGTCTGTACTTCCGCTCGGCAACCCTATTCTGCTGTGAGGTATGGGGATAAGAAGTCTAATGGATATTCCCATGAGTCCTGTAAAACTCTGCGAGTCTAGTAGTGCAGAACTCCAGGGCATTATATGTCCGTACAATCTTCACTATAGAAGAATACCGAGTCCCAATCTCTAAGAGAAGAGTCTCTATAATACCTCCAACCTCTGCCTTGTTCTTCATAAGAAACACCCAGGATACTCTGGTGAAATCGTTGACAACAACGAGATAGTAACGATGTTCTATCCTGTTTAGAACTCTACTCGGTCCTCAAACATCCATATGGAGTAACTCAAAGGGAGCAGCTGATCCAGAAGAAGTACTGGCAGAGAATGAAGACCGATGATGCTTACCGAATTGGCAAGCATCACACCTAATGGTAACAACAGGTGAAATATGCGAAATCACCCTCCTAAGGCAATCTAAAGGCAAATGTCGTAGACGAACGTGCCATTGTAAGACACTCCCACCATCATGTCTACTGACACCTGCAAATGGCTCTTGACCAAGATGATAGAGACCATTCTCCTCTGTACCTTTGGCGATGGTCTTCCCATTGAACTTATCCTGGACAATACATCGACCTCATAAAAAATCACCCTCCAATGAAGATCCTTCGTGATCTTGCTCATAGACAATAAGCTCATGGGAAACTCCAGTACGTGTAGTGCTCTCGGCAGCCACAACATGGGGGTCACAGATACTCCCCCTGGCCAACAATGGTTGCATGTTTGCCATCAGCAACCTGTACCATTCTCCCTGATGCAAAAGAACTGAGTGATCGGAAGTAGCTCTGATCTCCACAAAGATGTTGTGAAGCCCCAGAATTGACTAACCATCCTGTACATGGTGACTCCTATCATGCTTCTACGGTATCAAGCCTGTATACTCAACCAATGTCATTTCTACTCCCCCTAAGATTGGCATTGTGCCTAGTAGGGATGAAGTGGATCACCAAGAGCTAGAACTTGCCATCATAGATGTAAAATCACAAAGGAATCACTCTAGATGCAAAATTTGATCTGAAAGCACCAAACCATGACCTAAAATTGAGTTTTCAAATCATGGATGGACTCTAGAATGGCACCAGCTCCCTGATATTAACACAAGAAGCATTGCAGCCTCTTGTCAGCCCTCAGGCGGTCTCCGAGGAGGTGCTCCGACAAAGCATC
Organism: Thalassia testudinum; assembly: GCA_037157565.1. Classification (NCBI taxonomy): domain Eukaryota; kingdom Viridiplantae; phylum Streptophyta; class Magnoliopsida; order Alismatales; family Hydrocharitaceae; genus Thalassia; species Thalassia testudinum. Next base: position 84,981,852 of record JAZHRO010000024.1, read on the forward strand.
AGTGGTGCAACAGCCCTAGAGACATCGCCGCAGCCTGCTGCAGCCTCAAGTGTCCCACTGCTAGCGACGCAGCAGCCCTAGGTGCACCGCTACCCCTCGCAACAGCCTTTGGTGGCTGCTGTGGCAGTGCTGAGGCGAGGCACCAGCTCAACACTGGCCTCAAAGGTGCCGTAGCCATTGTTTTAAAAATCGCGCCTCGAGGCTATAGAGGCGTACGCCTTGAGGCGAGGCGACCCTAAATAGCCTTGAGGCGATAGCCTCGGGGTGCACTCAAGAGGCGTGCGCCTCGTCGGAGCCGAGGCGGTCTGAGGCGCTCGAGGCGGTGAGGGGTCGCCTCAGCTGCCTGTGAAAGGAGGCTTAGGTTAGGTCTTCAAGCATTGGTGCTACTGCTGCAGCATCGTCGGAGCTCAAGGCGGAGCATCGCCGCAGCAGCGTTGGAGCTCGCATCGTGCAGTAGCGTCGGAGCTCGAGGAGAAGAGTCGCCGCAGCAACATCAGAGCTCGAGGAGCAGTATCGCGCAGCAGCGTTGGAGCTCGCATCGCGCAATAGCATCGGAGCTCGAGGAGCATCGCCGCAACATCGTCGGAGCTGGAGGAGCAACATCGCTGCAGGCCCATAGCAGTGTTGGAGCTCGAGGAGGTTGGTTCTTCAAAGCTTGTCGTTGCAGAAAGTTGGTTTTTTTTTTTGAAAAGGGTTTGTCAGTGCAGAAGGTTGGTTTGAGGCTATAATTTCATCTTGAGTCTTTAGGATTCAGAGGTTTTTTTTATCAAAATTGATAGGTATTATTTATAGGGGATTTGAGTCTTATAAATATGTTGTATGCCTTCATCTTATAATTTCCTCTTCCATTTTTTTGACTATATGTTGAAGTCGTTAAACCTCTGGGTGCTTTCATGGTAGAAGTATGGATTAATTTCGAGAAGGATGAGCTTAGTCATTTCCATTAACATGAGTTGTACTGGTTGGGGAGAGAATGCACTAGTGAATGACTTGATTCAGCATGTATACTAGTCAAAGTGGAACCTTTGTTATTTATTTGATAGTTTTACTTATTTATCAAGTTTAGGTCATTTATTTGATAGTTTTATTCATTTATCAGGTTTTATTTCCTTATTAGCACTTAATAAGTATATATCATTTTATTTTTTGATGTTTTTTATGCAATTCCTGAGGCTTACGCCTCGACTGCCTCGAGGCTTACACCTTGCCTCGATGAAGGCAAATCGCCTCGGTACCGCCTTACGTTTTTTAAAACCTTGGCTGTAGCTTCTGGTGGTTGCAGTAGCAGTGCTCAGGCGAGGCATCGGCCCTGCAACGACCTCAGAGGCGTCATCGCCCCTTGCTCACCCTCTAATGGCCACTGCTGCAGTGCTTAGGCAGAGCATCGACACTGCAGCAGCCCCAACGGTCTCACGACCTCCCTATTTGCATCCTCCCGTCGCCTGAGACTTTGGCGAGGTAGGGAGGAGGTGGTGACGTCGATAGCCGCCGGTGGAGACCTGCTGGCGACTAGGGTTAGGGTTTTGATAGTGTTGGGTGTTGGAAGCCTATTTCGGTGGGGTACAAGGGCATCAGTCTAGGACTACTGCTCTGATATCAAGTAGGAAGAAATGACCAATCTACTCTTGAGAAAACCCTACACCTCTCTATATAAAGAGATGTTGGGAAAAATACATAAGAGAACCAAATAAAATATAAAAATAACTAAATAGTCCCAGTAAACATAAACAAGATATATAAATAGGAGTATCAATAATAAAAGATATAGGAGAGGCGATGCCAAAAATAGCTTGACAATTCAATTTCTTGATAATTCTACTAACAGAAAGTAAACTAATAGGGAAGTTAGGGAGAAAAACACCTATCAGCTACATGGTAGGGGTGACCATCACACCCCCTTGACCAGTAATGGGAGAATATTGGCCATTAGCCACTTGAACCATTTTCCTACATGAATCAACTGTAGGCTAAAGTGTCATCAATCACCACACAAGTGGCATGATGTCCTAGTGTCAACAAGCAAATTTGAATAGCAAGTACTGCTAGTCTGGGTAGAAAGGGCAACACGACTTGAGTTTGCTCATGTGAGTACAACCCCATCATGCAATTACTATTTTATTATACATAATCTCATCATTAATGTAGGCCGTGAGTGGGGCGGGTGATGTAAACACATTTACACTACTTAAAATGTCTATTTATGCATGTTCTTAAGCATAGGATTGCATTTCATGATATAAATATTGCATTACATGCATCATCTTGCATTTAGAGTAGTTTGAATAAAATGGAGGTTAATTGTCTCCTTTTATATGCTTGGACAGGGCAAATATTTTATCGGGGCCTCGGATCAAAGATCCAACCGTATGGATATGATCAGGGCGACGATTGGAGTTCAAAGACTCCAAGATCGCCCTAATCAGGCATCCGTAGCATCAGATAGAGACCGGGGAACCCTAGAAGATCAAGGGCCAGGATGGTGTAAATCCGCACTTCAGATGACAAATCCGACCACACGGATGAATTCGGATCGACGATCGCAGCCAAACGACACAAAAATCGAGTCAATCCGACATCCGTGGCACCATCTACAACTTCCAGAAGATGGACGGCCAAGATGGCGCCACGTGGCGCCATCTCAGCCGCCCAAACGGCCGCTGGCATTTTGTGAAGGCCCCCGCCCGATCGCTCTCCACCATCAGATGGAGATCCGACTGTGGCCGCCCGGCGCTTAAAACGTGCGCTCGACCATCCGCGCCACGCAGCGCAGCGGTCGAGCGCGCTTACGCGAGCGCGGGGCGCGGGTTCGAGCCGCGGCGAGTGGATTGGAGGCGCGTGGAGCGTCGGATGGAGATCGTGCGGTCGCGGGCACCCGATAGCGTCGACGCGCGATTGGATGCCCCGTGTAACGCGCGATCGCACGCGCAGGCGGGCGGGTTGCAGCGGGCGCGGACGCGATTTAAGCCGTCCGATCTCGCGATCGGACGGCTGAGACTTCGCGGACGTGCGTAGGCGTTACGCACGCGGGCAGCCGAGCGGGCGCGCGTGGGCGCGGCGGCGACGGCCACGTCGTCGCTTTAGTGACGGAGTTATCCGTCACTAAAGACCCCTTATTTATTATTTTGAAGATGTAATGTCCATTTTGCCCCCACTCCTTGCAACTATAAAAGGAGACTCCCTCCATACGAAATTTTCATGCCTTCTTTCTCCCTCTACCCCTCCAAAGCTCAAGAGAAGCTTGTCCCACACCCGGGATGCTTCTCGCGAGATAAAGTCCAATTTTCGTTCCCCTTCGAAAGTGGATCTCGCGACGACGACGGCGTGCTGCTTCGTTCCCGTTCTTCTGCTTCGTCCTCCTTCGTCTCTCTTCGTTCTCCTTCCTCCAGGCGTCGTCCCGTCCGGCTCGTCCTCCAAGCAACGGTCGAGGAGGATTTCTCTCTCCCTATTCTTTTTACCGCTTTGTAGTATAGATTTACTGCTTTCTAGATTAAGCTACTCGTCCTCCAAGCAATCGTCGAGGAGGACATTTCTCTCTCCATTCTTTTAATGCTTTCTAGAGTAAATTTATCGCTTTCTAGAGTAATTGTTTTATGCTTTCTAGTTGTAATGAACAATCTCTTCAATACAAAAATTCCTTGTTTATTCTACATCTCATTTTGATTTCTCTGTGTAATATTCTCTTTCTCTCTTACTCTCTCTCTCTCTTCTATTTATTGTAAATAATTAGATGGTTCTAAATTTAATTATTCTGTAACAAATAAAAAGAAACGCGTAGTTTTTAAATCAAACGTCTGCCTCCCTGTGTTCGACCCGGAATTTTAATTTCGGTATAAATTTTATTTGTTGAACACGAATTCTTCGCTTTCGAACTACAACGACAGGTTTTCCAAAACCAATCTCGTTAGCGTAGGTTCGTAATCGTTCAACATCGGGGGTCATATTGTTCATTATCCCAGTGTATGTCCTTTTTTCATGTGGTACCTGTTAGGATCTAAATGAGTTGATTTTATTAGAGAGACCCTAGGCCTCTTTACATAGAAAAAGGCACCAGAGGGGAGATTGTAAATATACCCATTCACCTTACAACGTAATGAAAGAAAAACCATTACATATAACTCAACACTTCCCCTCAAGCTAGAGCATAGGCATCAAACATGCTCAGCCTAGTACAAATATAATGTAATCTCTTCTTGCAAAGTACTTTAGTGAAAATATCTGCCAACTGGTCTTTAGTGCTGATATAAGGTGTAGAAATCTTCTTGGCTAGGATGTCCTCTCTGATGAAGTGACAATCAACTTCAATATGCTTGGTCCTCTCATGAAAAATTGGGTTCTTTGCAATAAATGTGGTAGCTTTTTTGTCACAGGGCATTGAAATAGAATCAGGTACCTTCACTCCAAAGTCTTCCAGAATGAAATGAACCCATAGTAACTCATAGGTAGTCTAAGACATGGCCCTGTATTCTGATTCAGTAGTTGATTTGGATATCATTGCCTATTTCTTGCTCCTCCAAATAATCAGATTACCTCCAACAAATGTGCAGTACCCTATAGTAAACTTCCTATCCTCATGAGTACTTGCATAGTCTGCATCAGAGTATCCACACACATTCAAGTGCCCACTATCTTTGAAAAGATGTTATTTCCCAGGTGCACTTTTCAAGTACCTAAGAATCTAGCAAACACCATCCTAGTGGATTTCTCGTGGTGACTGCATGAACTGGCTTAATATTCTAACTGCAAAAGCAATATTAGGGTGAGGGATAGTTAAATACAGTAATTTATCAATCACTGCTCGGTATCTGGTGACATATTGCAGTAGTAGGCTCTGCAATAGGCAAGGACACGTCCATGGGCACATATGTCGGTTTGCACCCCAGCATACCATGTCTCTCAGCATGTCAAGAACATACTTACGTGGGGAAAGCACAAGTCTCCAGTGTGTTGCACCTCAATCCTTGGTAACAAATTGCGATTGTAACATTTTCCTCGTTTCCTCTATGCCTTGCTTGTCACTGCTAGTCAAAAGTATATCATCCACATACACCACAAGTATGACGGAGCATGTCTATTTATGCAATGTAAGATAAAATGATCTGCCGACGACCTGGTAAAGCCATAATCTTGGACTACCCTACTGAATCTCTCAAACCAAGCTCTAGGATCCTGTTTTAGTCCATAGATAGCTTTATTCAGTCTGCACACCTTTTAACACTCCCTCTGAATAGGGAAGCCAAGTGGCTACTCCATGTAGACTTTCTCCTCCAAATCTCCATATAGAAAAGCATTTTTGATATCCAGCTGATGTACAATCCAATGTTTGTTGACAGCAAGAGATAGCAATATCCGGACAGAGTTAAGACGAACAACCGGGGAGGTCTTAAAGTAGTTAACTCCAAACGTCTGAATATATCCTTTGGCCACCAAGCGTGCTTTGTACTGATTCACAGTTCCATTAGGGTGGCATTTGAGGGTGAACACCCATCTACACCTCACAACAGTAGCTCCTGGGGTAGATCAACCAGGTCCCAAGTGCTATGGGACTGTAAAGCTGCCATCTCCTCCATTTCCAATGTCTAGGATGGATCTCAGAAGGCCTCATGATGATCTCGAGGTACCTGCATGCTGTCAATGGCCAGGGAAAACTGACGTCCAACTGTAGACAGGCTATCAAGAGACATAAACTAAGACACAGAATATTTGGCATAAGAATGTGGAGCCTTCCTTTATGCAATAGGAAGGTCCAGAGTAGTGTCCTCAGTAAGAGTTACATGGTCCTCAGACAAATCATCAGCAGTTGGTGGGGACTGAGTAGAGACAGTAAACAGTGCTTTATCCATATGAGGAATATCCTGGGTCCTACGTTGGAAGTGTTTAGGGAAGGTATCCATATCAGGAATCTCAGGACGATACATAAAGGGACCTAGATCAGGTTGAGTAGTCCTGGGTATAAGTGGCTTAGTGGGCATAGGAGAACCTCATGTGATGGCTCAGTAGGTTCCTCCCCCTGTTTTTTGTAATATGGTATCTCCTAAAAAAAAGTGACATTAGCAAAGCCAATTTATGTGAAATAGCGTCATAGCATCTGTACCCTTTCTGGATCTTAGAATAGCACAGAAACACACACTTCACAGACCGAGAAGAAATCTTATCCACTTTATGCAAATGGACAAAACACAACCAAAGATGACAGGAGTAACATAAAACATATCCTTGCCAGGAAACAATAAAGAATACAGAGTTTTACCTCCTAAGACAGAGGAACAAACTCCGTTCACCAGATAAGTAGCAGTAAGAACAGCATCAGCCCAAAACTACAATGGAACATTCATGTGAAATATGATAGAATAGGCAACATCAAGTGTCAGCTTACATTCAGTAACCCTATTTTGTTGAGAGGTGTGAACACAAGCAGTCTGGTGAATAATATCCAAAGATTTAAAGAGAGCATTCAAAAATTCCAATCCATTGTCACTTCGAAAAATCTTAACAGTAAAAAACTGAGTCTTTATTTCCAAAATAAAATTTTTGACAATATCAAAGACTTCGGATTTTTCTTTCATCATAAAAACCCAGTATATCCTGGCATGATCATCTACAAGAATAAGAAAACCTTGAAATCCTTTAACACTCTTGACCCTACATCCACAAGAGTAAAAATAGGCTTTGCTCTTTTATTGTTAGGTGGAAAAGAAGACCTATGGTGTTTGCCTAACTGACAGGCTTCACACCCCAAAATATCGAGAAAAGACAATGCAGGAAACTGACGATGCAAAACATGTAAACTAGGATGACCAAGTCTCAAGTGCCACTGGAGAGTAGTAGTGGCACACAGCATCAGTACTTGATGGAGGAGGGATATGTAGGTAGTAGAGCCTATTCTACGCAAGTCCACCAATCCACCTCATCGTCTGGAGGTCTTGCAAGACGAAATACTGGTCATGAAAAATAGCCCGACATCTCAAATCTTTGGTAATTTGACTAATAGACATCAAATTAAATGCAAATCTAGGAGCATGCATGATGTTAAAAAGAGGCAAGGTGATACAGATAGAGATATTTCCGAGCCCAGTAACAGGAGACAACCCCCATTAGTCACTTTGACCTAAAATGGTGTAACAAGGTCATGAAGAGACAAAAAAAGTGTACCATCACCAGTAATGTGGGAGGAGGCACTAGAATCTACAAGCCAGACAGGAGCTTGGGATTCAACTGACATGGCAGAAGTACCTGCAAACCTCTGAACAGAGGCAGAAGTAGATCTCTGAGACACTATGAATCGCTCGTAATTAGCCCTGGACACAGTGATCTCGTTGTTATCCTCTTGCACTTGGGTAGTTTCCTCTGCAAATACCTGATGGGCACGTGGATTCATACCCTGTGGGTACCCATGCTTTACCCAACATCAGTCCACAATGTGTCTGTTCCTATGACAGTACTCACAGAAAATGGAACTCTGACCACGACCACGTCCACGTACACTACCACCATGAGCTTTGCCACCTCTTCCCCTTGAGTTTCCTCTACCACGACCAACAGTACCCATGGCAGAGGCATCAATAGTGGGCACGGGATCCGAGGTGGCAAGCCTAGAGAGATGAGCGTAGATCTGCTCTGGTGTCGGGATCTCGTCCATTGCCATGAACTGATCTTTAACTGCCTTGTACTCGGAACCAAGATCAAACAAAAGTTGAATAGAGCGAATGGCTTCTCTCTGCTTGGCTATAACAGCAGCGTCCGTAGAGAAAGGTTGATACACATCTTGCTCGTCTCATAGATTCCGTATAGTGCCATAATATTCGGACAAGGACATTCAAAGATTGTGAATATCCTCCACAACACTGTTTAGTATGGTAATGTTACTTCTATGAGAGTGTATCTCTTGAAGTACTTCCCACATTCTCTTGGTTGAAGCATGAGTCATCACTTGCTTGGCTATGGTCTGGGTGATGCTGTTGAGAAGGCAAGTAGCAACCTAGTCGTTGTCTGCCTCCCAATCGGTAGACTTAACAACAGGAACCGTATCAGTCAAGATATACTTCTTCCTGTGGGATCTAGCAAACCAAGAGGAGGTGGACCGGAGCAAGAAGTTGGATCCGTCCAACTTGATCGATGTCCCCTGCATGTGAGGAGTGCTTGTGGTAGAGTTCTTCCCTATCAAATCACTCACATTGTCTTTCTGGTCCCCCATGATATGCGGAGTTGAGATCCACGAAGAATCACTGATTTAGCATCTAAAAATCAGATCATGAGACCTGAAAAATCAGATTTCAGATCAACAAAATGCCTTCCAACAGATTTTGTAGATGCTAAGGCATAGAAGAAGCCCTAGCGGTGCTCTTCATGGTGGTAGCTGCTTGGAGAGGCCTTGGCAGTGGTGCTGGGCTGGTCGGAGGGCCTGGGCGGTGACACTGAAGAGCTATGCCATCGGTGGCGACCGCTCAGAGGTGCAGCAAACCTCTGCGATGGTGCTATAGAGCCTCGCGGTGGCATTGCTACAACCCTCGAGCTTGCTACGGCAGCGCTAAAGAGCTAGGTCATCTGTGGCGACCACTCAAAGGTGCAGCAGACCTCTACGATGGCACTACAGAGCCTTGAGGTGGTGCTGCTACAGCCCTCGAGCTTGCTGCAGCGATGCTGCAGGCCTAAGTGCGGCTTGCGGCACTACTACTAGTGGATGGGAGATTGGCACAACCTTGCTGTGGCGATGCTGCTGGCCTAGATGGCTGGCGATGCCATAGAGAGGAGATGGCCTAGGGTGTTTGGTGAGAGGGAAGGGAGGCTAGGGTTTTGGTGGGATACCAGAGTCCCGATTTAAGATCACTGGTCTGATATCATATTAGAACTGAAATAAGTTGATTCTATTAGAGAGACCCTGACTTCTTTATATAAAGAGAGGCACTAGAGGGGAGGTTATAAATATACCCCTTCACTTTACAACGTAATGAAAGAAAAATCATTACATATAATTCAACAGTATCTTTGCCTATTTTCTCCTTGGGCTCCAATTTTGTGAAGATGTCCTTGATATCATAACTCTCCAGCATCATTAGGAAGGTATGTGACGATTAGGCATAAATGCCTGCATCCAACTGGACCATTGGACTAAAAAAGGGGTTCTCATAGACATCTGTCTGTCACCTTCGATGCCACCTCCGAAGAATCCAACGAGGCCATCTCATAGGTGAAGTGGAACCTCCAAAGAATAGAAAAAACATTTAAAGATCAGCCCAAGCCCCAAAACAAGAAAAAATATCTAATTTCACAACCAAAAAAGCAATTGAAATGGCCAAAAGGGGCCTATTATGGCAACTTGCAGATGAGGTGGTCGGCCAGTGGTGGTCAACAGGGGGTCACCCCGGTTGGGTTGTTGTGGCCGTCAAAAGTCAGTTTTCGACTAATGGTGACCTTTGGTAGTTGGTTAGGGCTGCTGTGGTGGCAGTGGCACGATGACTGGTGATAGCCATCTCAAGGTCAGTGGTGCCCTAATTGGAATTGGAGACAGATCGGGGTGACCTTTACATTTTGTTAACAAGGAAAAACTAGATTTTGTTTTTGGTAGCGAAGAGGAAAAAGATGAGAAACGTGAAAGGTATTGACCATTAATCTAGGACTACCGTTCAGATACCAAGCTAGATGAATAGACTTTCTTGTTGTTGAAGAGTAAAGGTGCTCTCTAGAGAACATATAGGTACGAACTAGGAATGATATCACATAAATAGGCAATCCCATTAATGGGAATACAAGACAGAAAAGAAGGTTCTTAGAGAGCATCCCAGTGAATCGGGATTTTAGATAATCAGAGTGGATCTCAGCTGAGAATATTCTGTATATCTCTAATGGATTAGGATGGAAAAAAGTTTTCCAAATCAAAATGCCTATCTGTTATTGTAGAATGACATTGCAACAATTTTCTGGAAAGTAAGAATTGATTGTGCAGTGATGCTTCAAAGGTGCACTCAGCATGTCAAGTTGGAAGCTGAAGTGAAACTGCAAATATTTTAAGGGTTATTCACTTATTCTCTATTATAAAATTGTGAATTCTACCATACACAGAACTATTCTTTCTATAAAAAATGCATATAGTTTCATTTCAGCCCCTAATTTGAAAAAAAAAAAGTAGGAAGTTCAAGTGATGTAAAAGATGCATTCCACTGTTAATATTTTAAGCACAAGCACCAGGATAGCATTAGAAAATGCTATCTTAAGATGGTTTTGATGATTCTTTTATTTGATATTTCAGTTAGCATATAGATGTAGTTTGTTACAATTATAATAACACATCTCAAATACCACTGCATCAGATCCCGACATGCTTGAAGTAGGGAATGGAGGAATGACTACTGAGGAATATCGATCACATTTTAGCATATGGGCTTTGATGAAGGTATGCCAAGATTTGGCCAGATATTGTTCACATATTATAGAACTCCATTAGATGATTTACTATCTAATCACACTGGTGTAGGCACCATTGCTTATCGGTTGTGATGCTCGAAACATGAGCAAGGAAACATATGAAATACTTAGCAATGCTGAAGTCATTGCAATAAACCAAGGTAAAAATAGCTAGTATATTTCTTTCTTTATTTGTTCAGAAATATTTGATTTTATTTTATGGTGAAACAGAAATTCACTAAGGTATTGAATTTTACGATGGACAGACAGACTTGGAGTTCAAGGGAGAAAGGTGAAATCAAAACATGGATTGGAGGTACTTAAATTTTATGCCTTCTACTATACTTCTAATGCAACTTGATGTAATTCTATTTAATTTTAAACTTGAATTACGCAGATAGGAATGTTGATTTGTTGTTTGCATATATGGACTACACGAATAAAATATTAGTAATATTTATTTTTCCCTCTAAGTTACACATCATCTGCTAGTGATAAACAAATGTCAGAAATACTAGAGGCTTATATTTTAGTTGTTCAGGTACCTAAGAATTATCTGCATTTCACAATCGATTCTGCATACGAGTTTATATTCAGTTTTTGTGTTTCATCGGACTTGAATGCCAACTGCCAAAATAGCTGATGTATCTCCACTGCTTATACCATTTGGCTTCACTCTCTAAAAGTTCTTTGGTATGTTCAGATTAGGTGCCTAAAATGCCCGAGTACAGAGAAGTCTACTTCTTGGACTTGTTATGCACTGATTAATTTGGCTAAAAAATCTTGGGCTTGAAAATCTGGCCTCTTCATTCACTCACACATGGTATTAGAGTAGTAGCCTAGGTCAGTGTTTGATACCTCTTTGATTTCCATACCACCTTCTTTCTCCCACTGACAAATTTCTCAGCCGATCCACCGCCGCTGCCCTCTCAACACCATCAACAGCAGCAGTAATGGGTGTGTGCAGCAACACCACTAGTGTAGAGCAACAACATCAGCAACATGTGACAGTGGCACGCAATATCAACATGTGGTAGCAGGGTGTGCAACGCCACAACACACGCAATGCCATAGCCCGTGCAGCAGCACAAGGCTCGCAATAGCATGCAAAGCGCCGCAATGTGTGCAGCGTTGTCGCAGTGCATGCGGGACAATACAGTGACGCACATGAGTCCCCCCATTTTTGTCATTCTCTCCCTCCGTAGGCGATTCTCTATTCTTTGTCATATGATCTCTAGCTATGCTCCTGTTCTATCTACCTAATCAGTGGGTCGTAGTTGATTAGATCTCTTCCATGAAAACTTGGAGTTTTCATTTACTGATTGGGGTTGTTTCCCAATTCTTGCTTGGGATTGTCTCCTCCTACTGCTTGAGATCGTTTCCCATTGTTACCCTCGACTCAGCATGCTATCTTCTCATAGGGCTTCTACTTCGATGGATCTGCAGTGGCAACACCTTTACCATGTGTAATGGTGATCCTTGTGTGCTAGTTGCTTTCACCGATGCTGATGTGGCTTAGGCAAATTTGACATTTACTATTACTAGCGAGTGATTGACTCAGGCGCACCTACTCATCTCACCGGCAGTCCTAGTTCTTTGTGTACGACTCAGCCAACCAGAGTAGTAACATTCGTCAAGTTGGAAAATGACGACTCTCTAATGATTGCAATTGGAGATGCTCAATTTTCTTCTAGACTTTAGTTGTTAGAAGTTGAATAATATGAATAAGTGGAAGCATAATAACAAGATATCAAAATCATCACATAAAGAATGCCTAGGTTTATAAGTAAACCTCACGAAAAGTAGGGAGAAAACCACTGGAGGCCCCTGATAGCACTGATTTCTGTATTGATCTTCTCAAAGAAACAAGTAGGGGTACATGGCTATTTATAGGCCACCACACACTCCACTTTTCTACAATGCACGATGTGGTACTAAATGACCACTACACACAATTTTCTCAACATCAGATGTGCACTGTGTGCCTGAGTTCCCTATGAGTCTTCTCTCTATAAGCAAGCTATGCAAGGATCTGAAGTGACAGTGTCCAAAAATGACCGCGAGTTCATGAATGATAAGTCTATCGTGTGTGATATTACAACCATTTATTTAGTTCTGAACTTGTAACGATAGAAAAGAATTAAGTAAAGCGAGAGTATAAGCTATACCATACGGAGTCAAAACCATTAAAATCACTTCCTACTATCCCAAACTAACATAATTTTTTAATTTTTTTTAATTTTCAAAATTTTTTGGGTATTTTTAGAAGAGGATAAGATATTAGAACATGGGGACAAGGGATAAAATGCAACACATAGACCTAAACATAGTTTGTGGAAATATTTTTTAAAAATTCTAAAAATCTTAAGTAAATTTCTTAACTTACCTAATTAAGAACCTATCGAGTTTCACGCTAAAGGCACTCTTAAAACACCTGTAATACTTTCTGAAAGAAGTTTAGGGACTAAATTGTAACAATGTAAGGGCCATATGTAAATCATTTTTTATTTTTTATAAGGAATGAGCGTACAAAATTTTGGGGATTTTTTGGATGCATGAAAATTAATGTAAAAAATTTAGGAAGAAAATGTGATTATCTAAATGTAACACAAATAAGCAAACATGCAAACAAACCAACTAACAAGAAACAACAAATCAAATGTGTAAGCAACTATGTAATTGAATATATATTTTTTTAATTTTATTGAAGAACTAAGTAAGAATCACAAATACTTTAGAAAGCAAAAATAAACAAAGACGGGAACTAGAACTAAAGAAAAGGGAAACAAAAATGGAGGGTCAATGGAGCAACATTGTGGCATAGATGAAGACCAAAGACAAGGGATGAAGGTAGAGAAGCATGTTGATGGCCATTGGATGTTGCTTGTTCAAAAGAAGTCTAGAGGTGAAGGTAAGGGAAGAAGGTGACTTCGAGATAGAAGAATGAAGGTTTGAACTTGGAAGGATCCAAATTGAATGCCTCTTCTCAGTTGGTCTTGAGGGGTATTTATAGACTCAAGAGGAGCCTTTAAGACTCCTATTTTAATTAGTGTCAGGGAATTTTGATGTTGTGAAAATAAAAGTTATCCCTTAATCTTATTGACGAATAGGAGTACCATTTTCTTCTCTTTTCTGTTCTTTTTTTCTCTTCTTTTCTTCCATTTTGCATCAAAGCCCTTGTATGAACTGTGATTTCTTCAAAAGCTCATTTGTGGACCGAATCCCTCATATTTGAATCTCCTGATCATTGTGAAAATTGCAACCGCCTCCAAATATCAAATTAAGCCTCGAATATGAGAAAAGTTATTTCTCCACAAATGGTAAATAATGCATAAATTAATATATTTACATTCTAATAATTTGAAAATGGCAATAATTAGGCACATAATGCAAATAAAATTATGACGTGATTAGTTATGTAGGGAGAAGAGGAATAGGCCAAGTGGAGGGTCCTATAAAGGAGAGTGGCAGTGGAGATCTATCAAGGGTGAGGCAACGACGAGGGAGAGATGGTCCAGTAGAGGTGATTGTTGGTACGAATGTCAAGGTTTCTCGAGGGCAAAGTAGCATCCAAGCTACACGTGTAGGGCAAGCTCGGATAAAGCAAGGTGCTCGATTGAGTTGGTCTAGCAAGGAGGTCAAGGATCAATGAAGAGATGAAGCGACAGTGAAGTAGGCGATCACCGATGATGAAGCAGGCTAGTGAAGGACAAGTCAGTGAAGCAGAGAGATTAGGTGGCGATGACGACAAGAGGTTGAGCTGGTAAGCTTCGGTTGAGCTTGCATTTACCGAGGAGGTGGCGTCACATTCGCCAAAAATTGGTAGTTCAAGCGATAGAAAGGGCAGTTGATCAAGGAATCGAGAAGATTCCCATGGTAGTGACGAGCAACGAAGAAGTGAAGGGAGATGGATAGCATGTGATGGTTAGATGATGGTGGAGGCGATGAGATGGAGCGGCTCCAAGAGTGGTGGTGGTCTAGTGATAGTGGAGGTACGACTATGAACAAGGTCGACTGATTGAAGATCTGAGGGTACATCTAATTGGTGTTAGAGAGGAATATGATGATGGGGGCATTGTCGGGCAGCAATGTGAACCGGAGGAAAGTGGTCAGTTGATCACTCTAAAACATTGGTCCGAGAACAAGGTGTACTCATTGGCTGTAATGCGAGTTAAAATGGGAGATGCGACTTTCATCAGTCCAAGTTCAGCAGGTTAGGGACGATGGTCGTTGATGAGCGAGAAGATGGAGAAAGGTCGAGGGGAAAATGCTCGACAATGTCAAGGAGCTCGTCATCAAATAGGCTATGTAAGTAGAGGAAATATTGCTGCAAACTCACCTTGATGAGATACACTGCTATTTGTAAAGATTTCTGTACATTTGAATTTACACGGTTTGTTGAGAAATTTATGGGATTTGAGATAATCATGCTTGATTGGGGATGAGGACAGCTCGGTCAAGCACTTTTGAAACTTGTTGAGAAAGAGAAGACTCGGTCTCCTTATTTGGTTGATAGACAAGAATGGGTCTAATTACAAAACTGAAGATAAGGGCTAAACTTGAAAGCTTAAATTCATGAATGATTGAATAAAAGATAATTACCCAATCATATCTTTGAATATCTAGTGGAGCTCTTAATTAATCAATAATTAGTACTTGGGTTGGTTAACGCACAACTATAACTTAATTGGAGGATTTAATTCATGAGTTATCAAAGGGTCTTTTGTTTGCCAAGAGCACATCATTTTAGATTGTATCCTAATTAGAATCAAATAATGTTGGATGTCTTAAGGATTAGAAATCTACAACAGGTTTTAACATATATGTAGTTGGAAATCTTGCTACATGAAAGAGCAAGAAGCAAGTTATAGTCAAATCGATATAGCATTGAGTCAAAACAAAAGGCCATGGCATATACATAAGTTGAATTGATGTGGGTATGCTTTCTACTTTGCGATCCCTATGTTGTTATAGAGTCTTTCATGGAGATGTAATTTGACAACCTAGTTGCACTTTTTATTGCAATTAATCATGCCTTATCTTTTATGAAAAAGCTAACAATATGGAGATATATGGCCATTATACCAGAGATTTGATCTATAATGGTTTCACCAATACTATGCTAGTTCCTTGTAAGATTAGACAACTCACATGTTTAACAAAGCTCCTTTTCAAAAAAAATATATGTTATTTCAAGCTAAGCACGATTGACATCTTTACTTTAGAAGAAATAATGCAACTGGTAGTTTAGTTAGTCAATTAATCTTAGTCGACCATTGGCTAATTCTAATATAAATAGTAAAACTTATGGTTGGCTAGCTTGACTGATTATGCACTCTAAGTAAGAAGGCGACTAAGAAAGACTACCCATTTAAGAATTCGACAACCTCTTTTAGAAATCCAATTGCTGTTTCTTTACCATCTCCACGTCCTATTTGTATTCATCCCCTATCTCTTTTGCGCTTATATATCTTAATTTATGTGCTTCTATTGTTTAAACATCATGACTTAGTTTATATTATCTAATAGCTTGTTGAAATTCTAGTCTTCATATATAGCTTACTAGGAGATTGCACAAGTCATACATGTTATTGATACTTATTTGCAAAACTGTGTATACACTTCTTATAATATTTAAATATTAAAATTTACTTGACCAATTGTCTTTGATCACTCTCCTGAATATCACATACTCATTTGTTGATGACATTGTAAAGAATTGATGATGCGTGGAGGTGCCCTTCTCCTTCTAGTTGGCGTATGGAGAGAGGAGTTGGTGGTGTGGGAAAGGAAGAGAGGAGGGAGTTCTTGAATGCCGAAAATAGTTTATTTAAAGTCAAAAGAAAATAAGGAGATTTGATTTCTATTTAATGAGAACCAATCTCGATTACAAACCCAATCATAATCCTAACTAATTTAGGATTTGCTAATCCTATTTCCTAAAACAACTCAATCAATCAACTCAATTAATCCTAAATTGACTCAATCCTAATTTGCACTCTAACAATCAATCACAAAATAATTTGCCACTAGTGTCACCAAAAAAACTTGGAAAATGTCACACCAAATCCTAGACACATGCACACATGCATACACGTCACGTGCTCAAAATGGGCCCACCAACTGCCACATGGCACTGGCAAATGGTTTATTTGCCATACGCTAACATGCCCCCTTAAGTCAAACTTGAAGAGGGTGAAGACTTGCATGATGTTTTTTTTCTTGAACTTTTGTGAGGCTAGATGTCTCACCACTCTTTCTTCACTATCCGCATCCATGTATGCTCCTAGATCATTGAATGCATCCTGTAGTGTAATTGCGAGTCCTTTTGCAACTTCAGTAGTTATTGCTTCTTTGGCAACCTTGAAAGTCATTGCTATGGTCGCAGTTGTCTTTGTTTCCTCCTCGAGTAATGTCTGGAGCTTTTCTAAAACCATGGATGTAAACAAGACGATGTGATTCTCCTTCTCTTACTTCTTTGCCTTAGTCCCCTCGCAATTTTTAGGTATGCTCTGCAGGATAACATAGAGCTTGGTGATTGGGGCCTCTACATCAGCCATAATTGTAGCTTAGGGAGTCTCCATGCCTCTTATTGTACATCTAGAAGTCAAGTATTATATCTTGGCATTCCCTGGTATGTAAGAGGTTCACGTACCCCTTGAACTTCAACTTTAAGGTCTGTATATCTCTTCTTAAATGCCTCAGAGCCAAGGTCCTCTACTTGGCTTTTTTGGGTGCATGAAAGGTTCACTCACCTTGAACATGAATGAACTTGGCTTGGCACTTGACCTTTGGCACGTCTTCACGTGTCACGCGTGAAGAGAGATCTCTCTTCCACGCACATGATCAATAGGCCTGGAGGACCCTCACTAATACCATGCGAAGAATTGATGATGCGTGGAGCAACCCTTCTTCTAGTTGGCATGTGGACAGAGGAGGAAGAGAGTTGGTGGCATGGAAAAGGAAGAGAGGAGGAAGTTTTTAAATGTGAAAAATAGTTTATTGCAACTCAAAAGAAAATAAGGAGATTTTGTCTCTATTTAATGAGAGCCAGGACAAAAAGAGGTGCTCCAGGACAAAAGGAGGCTTGGTGGTGGAGTGAGAAAGTGCAGGAGAAGCTTAAAATTAAAAGAGTCTGCTTTAAAGTCTTATATCGAGATAAGATCGATGAAAATATGGAAAACTATAAAAGAGCAAAGAAAGAAGCAAAGAAAATAGTTACTGAAGTAAAAGCAAAAGCAAAAGTTTGGGAGCATTTTTATAAGAAACTTGATTCTAAAGAAGGTGAAAAAGATATCTTCAAGTTAGCTAAAGCAAGAGAGCGGAAAGCAAAGGACCTTACACTTGTAAGATGCATCAAGGATGAAGAAGGAAGGGTGCTTATAGCTAGTGAGGATATAAAGACAAGATGGAAAAGATATTTTCATAAGCTTTTTAATGAAAAACAAAAGAATGATATCATCTTAGGAGAGTTAGCCAACTCAGAAGATTATGTGAATCGGGCAAGTTATCGAAGGATACAAAAGAAAGAACTAGAGGAGTCTTTGAAGATAAAAAGGAGGGTTGTTGGGTCTGATGATATTCCTATTGACGTTTGGAGAATGATGGGAGAACGGGGTATAACTTGGCTCACAAATTTATTTAATATTATTTGGAGAGGCAAGAAGATGCCAGAGGAATGGAGGAAAAGTTTTGTGATACCTTTATACAAGAACAAGGGTGACATACAAGATTATTCCAACTATAGAGATATTAAGTTGATGAGTCATATGATGAAACTTTGGGAGAGAATAATTGAAAGAAGGGTAAGGCAAGTCTCTATGGTAACTGAAAATCAGTTTGACTTTATGCTAGGTCAGTCTACTATTGAGGCAATACATCTCTTGAGACGTATGATGGAGACATACAAGTCAAGAAAAAGGATTTACATATGATTTTTATTGATTTGGAGAAGGCCTATGATTATGTATATCAACCTCATAAAGGATATGTATTATGGAGCAGCAGCTTGTGTAAAGACTAAGGATGATTTGACGAATTACTTTGATATCACCATTGATCTGCATCAAGGTTCGACTTTAAGCTCTTATCTTTTTTGCTTTGGTCATGGATGAGTTGACAAAGTATATCCAAGTTGAGGTGCCTTGGTGTATTTTTTTGCTGATGACATTATGTTGGTTGATGAGACAAGAGATGGAGTGAATAGAAAACTTAAACTTTAGAGAGAAGCCTTGGAAGATAAAGGATTACGCATAAGTAGGACGAAAACTGAGTATATGGAATGCAAGTTTAGTAGTAGAGGGAATAATGAAGGGATTGATGTAAAAATTGGAGAAGAGTGCATTCCAATGAAAGATGTTTTTAAGTACTCGGGATCCATTTTCCAACATGATGGTGGAATTGGAGATGTTACACATAGAATTAATGCAGCGTGGTTGAAATGGAGGGGTGCATCTGGTGTTTTTTGTGATAAGAGGGTTCATTTAAAAGTCAAAGGAAGATACTATCGAGCTGCGGTAAGACCAACCATGTTGTACGGTTTTGAATGCTGGGCTATAAATTATAGGCATGTACATAAGATGTCTGTGGCTGAAATGAAGATGCTAAGATGAATGTGTGGTCATATAAGAAAGGACCGTATTTCAAATGAGATTATTAGAAAAAAGGTTAGGGTGTCATCGATAGAGGATAAAATGAGAAAGGCACGTCTAAGGTGGTTTGGACATTTACAAAGAAGGCCACTAGATGCTTCAGTTAGGAGATGCGAGAAGTTGGAGGCTGAACTCGCTAAGAGGAGGCGAGGAAGACCAAACAAGTGTTGGAAGAAAACTATTAGTATGACCTCAATTACTTTAATTTAAGTCCTGAAATGGCTGAAAATCGATCCGTGTGGAGGCAAAGAATCCATATAGCCGACACCACTTAGTGTGGGAAAAGGCTTGGTTGTTGTTAATGAGAGCCAATCTTAATTAAAAACCCAATCACAATCTAGGGTTGCTAATTTTATTTCCTAAACCAACTCAATCAATCAACTCAACTAATCCTAAATTGATTCAATCCTAATTTGGACTCTTAACAATCAATCACAAAATAATTTGCCACAAGTGGCATAAAAAAAGAAAAGAAAAATACCACACCAATTCCTAAACATTCGCACACAGCATGCACATCATGTGCCCAACATGGGCTCACCAACTCTGCCACATGGCACTACCATTAAGTATTGACTATGGATGTCTATCAAGCGTAATGGGCTAAGCTCGAGGCTAGCTTAGGCTTGAGCTAGATAAGACAAGTCAGCTTGAGCTTTGACTTGAGCTCAATTGGGATCAAGCCCTGATCGAGCTTGATCTTTGATGAGCTCAAGCTCTTTTAGCTCTTAATCAGGTTTAATAAAATCACTGAGTACAAATATCGTAACTTTAAAAACTTAAGAAGCATATGAAAATAAATTTATGTCAAATAAAATGATGAAAAAGAAAATCATCACCTACGACACTAATGATTAATCAAAAGTTTGTGGGTGGGTAGTGTTGTTAGAGAATGATGGGGAAGAATAGGGTAAAGGGAAGGTTTTGGAAAAAGTAACACCTTAGGCTTTATATTATTAATTTTTAAATAAAGTACCTATATATATATAAAGCATACTTACATTCTTATTAACCTAGAGCCCTTATCGAGCCAAGCGATGCTTGGCTTGGGCTCAACTTAATAAGCTTATCAACTTCAAACTTGGGCTCGAGCTCAACTCGTTAATGGATCAAGTCGAGCCCAAGCTAAGCTCATTGAGCCCGAGCTTTTTTGACAACCTTAGTATTGACCATCTAGTTCTACATTCTTGTCATTAGAATTTGACAAATGCATTTCCTTTTTGGTTTTCTTCCACTTGTAAATGTTCCTTGTATGCAGGGATGAGCCAAGAATTTAGGTTAGGGTACGCAAAGCCAAATGAAGTCATCATTATTTATGGAAGCCTAATAGCTAAGGGGAAGGGGGAGGGAACATGAAAACAAAGGACTAATTTTGTAAGTTTTGATATATTATTCTTATGGCCCCCTCCTTTCACAGCAATGCCATCACCTGCTTTTAAGGTAATCCCAACACCTAATGAGACATGAAATTTTTAGTTCTGATAATATAGGCAACCCCACATCTTCTCAATCATATGGAGAGGTTCCACTAGACACTGATACAAAGGTTGATCTTGATCTCCCTATTGCCTTACGGAAAGGCACTAGGTCTTGTACCTTGCATTCTTTGTCTAGGCATGTCTCCTTGGCCCAATTGTCTCCAGAGCATTGACAATTCATTTCTACACTATTTGCAATAAAAATTCTCCCTTCTCATCATGTGGCTATGGGAGATCCACAGTGGAAGAAGACCATGGACGAAGAGATGTTAGCTTTGCAATCAAGGGGGACGTGGTCATTAGTTGACCCCCCCTTGAGGGCTCTAAGATTGTTGGATGTTGTTAGATTTTCACTGTTAACCATCAACTAGATGAGTCTGTCGAGAGATATAAGGCATGACTTGTTGCCAAAGGTTATACCCAAACCTATGGCATCAATTATTTTGACACATTCTTCCTAGTGGCACGGTTACCTATTGTGCAGATCCTTATGTTTATGGCAACATATTTGAGTTGGGATCTTCATCAACTTGATGTCAAAAGCACTTTTTTCTATGGCAATCTTGATAAGGAGGTATATATGGAACAACTTCACGACTTTGAGATTCATGAGGAGTGTGACAGAGTATGTAGACTCCATAAGGCTATCTATGGCTTTAATTGAAGTCCTTAGGTGTGGTTTTAGAAGTTGTCCAAAGTAATTGAGAAAATTGGGTTCAAGAGATCAACTATTGATCGCTCTTTATTTGTCCGAGCAACCAAACAAGGAAGAATCGTGATGCTTGTATATGTCTTTGAAAGAATGATGCTTGTATATGTTGATGATAGGAGATGATATATAGGGATTTTTTTTTTGAAAAGAAAGGACAAGACGCTAGAGTGGCTCTCATCTAGTTTTATTAATCACAAAATTGAGCTGCATGGAATGATATACAGGGAATTGTGACCACCAAGAAGTTATTGATGCAGGATTTTGTCACCAAGGACTAATTAGGGCAACTCAAACATTTCCTTAGCATTGAAGTTGCTCAGAATGCTGATGGGGTGGTGTTGTAATGGTTTTGTTGAGTGTTAAGAAATATATGTGTCGTAGTATAAGCGACAAAATCACACAACCATTTAAATTTATAAACTCAAAATCTAATTGGAGTATAAGGTCGTTCGTAGGAAGCAAATATGGAATTCATGCATAAATCTTGATTCAGAATAAATGAGCACAGTGAATTAAGCACAATAAAAGATGTGCAATGAATGTATCTCAAAAGATCAAGGATAAAAAGAATTAGAAAGATAAAATAATGGTAATTTGAATTACCAATTATTCTTATTAATTAAGCATATATCCCAAGCATTCAAATCATGCAAATAATTAACAGCATTCCTCAATCAATTAATCCACATCAACTTAGGTACTTAAATGATGTCACACTAACTAGAACCAAAGGCTCAATCAGACATCACCTATTAGAACAAGGCAACTTAACTTCATCATAGCATAGCCCCATAGAAGGCACACAAGGGTGCTAAACCTTCTTCACGCCTTCTCAAGAACAAGGCCTTTTGTCTTCTTCGACACATAAAGGCAACTCAAAGGCTAAGTATCAAAGCCTCTTCCTTCAGCACGTACCCAAGGTATTACAAGACGAAGCAAAACCCTCCCCCCTCCTCATAGATCTCTCCTCTTCTCTTCTCTCAAACCCGAGGCTAATCAAGTATACAGGTGGGTAAACGAATCCAGGCAGGAGACCAGGCTCACTGGGCGTGGTGGTGAGCGAGGAGTAGGATGAGTAAGCGGGGAACCTGACCCCCTGGTGTACTTGGGTGAAGAGCAGCAATCACAAAATCAATTTATGCCCAGTCGTAAGCCTCTAAATCCATGATGTGGGACTAAGTAAGGAGGCTCTCCCTCGCATAGCAGCTGCAGGTGAACCTGAAGAAATTGAAGATGCTGTTGTGGCTTCACGTCTCAATTGAGGCCTTGGGAAGGCTCCTGGAACTAGGCCGTAGCATCTGGATATGGTAGCAGGGTCGGAGCAAGGCGGTCAGAGGTGGAGATGATGACGGCGAGCGACGACGAGACCCGCAATTCACAAGTATGGGCTCAAAAGCCCCAATTAGATAGCTCCTGAGCTTCGCCAAGTGATGGCGAAGGTGATGGTGGGGTTCTTGTGGCGTATGGGTGCATGTGATGGCCTGACGAAGTCGAGGTGGTGTGGAGATAGAGTTCGGTGGGAGTTTCGAGGGTGTAATTCCCTTGATTTCTTGAGGGGTTTTGGTCGTGGAGATGAGGTGGAGATTGTGAAGGTGATAGCGGGTTGTTTAGAGGTCTGCGGAAGGCGGAAGGCCTTGTCAGAGTTCGACCGGAGCGGAAGAAGACGGAGGGAGAGAACAAGATAGGGAGATTCAAGAGAAGAGGAAGGATTATACCTAGCTAGTGGACAAAGGGGATGAGGGAGGCGCTGACTGTGATTAGCCGGCGTCGGGGAAGAACCTCTGGTGATGGAAGCAGCGATGATGAGAGCGTTTGGGAGCTCCTGCTGTGGCTAGCGAGGAGCGTAGGAAGGTGAGGATGATGATCCTGCTGCCTATGGTATGTAGCAATGGGCGAGGAAGTCAGGGAAGATGTCGTCGAAGCTTCTATGGAGGTGGCCGGAGGAGAATTTGTGAAGAGATGCGGCCAAACAGAGCCAAGGAACAAGGCCTAAAGCTCCAGGAGCTTTTATTAAGCTCCAATGTGCTCTTAATTCCTAAATTGAGCGAGATTTTCTCTAGGAAACAGAGGAGTTTCCTCTTTCTGAAACGAGAACTTGGTGGAGCTTTTGAAGGCTCCAATCTGTAAAAACTTGAGGCACAATTGACAAAGAATCCTTCAAGGACCAATCCCTCCAAATTTGGAGGGATTTGGTTACCAAATGCAAGAGCTTTCCCTTTTTGAAGTTAGCGGTCTTTGGGTTTTAGGAGTCTGCATTGGAATCAGGCGGCAGGGAGCATTTGGTGAAGAAAATGACAAAGATAGGGGGCTGAATGCAAAATATTTCGAAAGTTAGGGGCTTAATTGAGAGGAATAAAGTTTAAATGGACTAAAATGCAAACTAGGTCAAGATGGAATCTAATTGGGGTCAAATTTTGGTACAAACCTAATTTAGACCCAAGGAATCTAATGGTGATGTTGGATTTCAGTTTTGACCAAGTTTGATTGGGCAATTTGTGCAGAAACCCAAATTAGGGTAGAAATCTGTCTGACTCTGTTCAAGGTCAAAATAGGTTCAGATGATCAAATCAGGGATATCAAATCTCAAGGAATATTTTTCTATTAATTTAAGGAGATTTAGATGAATTTTATTCTGACCAGAACTTCTTTAATTTAAGCGGGTCTGAAATTAGGATTTTGGCTATTGTATTGGTTCTCGAAACGCGTGACACCCTGTATCTATCTGTGTGCACCCACTTATTAGAATTTAATGCTCATTTGACCTTAGATTAATCCCTGGGAAACCCTGTAGTTACTCTGCTTTCATGATGTGATGTTAAAACTATAGATTAACCCTGATTTAATGTTTTCTTCTCAAACTGGCTTTGTATGGAATTATTGTTCTCAGGCGATTATGTAAGAGCTTTTGTCACTTGATTATTACTAATTAAAGATGGTTATGGCTCATAATGGTGTTACCATCAGGTGGTGCTATTTCAGAGGAAATCTATCTTAGATTTTCTCCAAGAGATTGGCATGCCTAGAGCCAAGCCAGCAAAGATTCCTATAAACCCTAACGTACACCTCCATGAAGATAGTTCTTAGCTAGTTGATGCGAAGGAATTCAGGACTCTAGTAGGCAAGCTACTATATGTGACAATATCTTGGCCTGACGTTATATTAGCTGTTAGTAAAGTAAGTCAATTTATGGAGAAGCCACGGAGGACACATTGGGATGCCGCCATCATGATATTTGAAGCACCTCAAGTCTGCCCCTTGGAAGGGGTTGTTTTCCTCATGTAGAGGCACTCCTGGGGTCATAGCTTACATAGATGTAGATTATGCAGGGTGTCCAAAGGATAGGAAATCTGCATCAGGTTTTTGCACCTTCGTATATGGAAATTTGGTCACTTGAAGAGGTAAGAAGCAAACTGTTTTGGCTAAATCAAGTGCAGAATTAGAGTATCGCACCATGGCACAAGCTGTAACTGAATTAATGTGGATCCGCTCCATTCTCAGGACCTTCATGTCCCAGTAGTAGAACCCATGGCGATTAAATGTGATAATTGAGTGGTCACTTTCATTGCTAGCAACCCTACATTTCATGAGGACAAACCATGTTCAGGTAGACTGCCATTACACTAGAGACGTGATCCAAAGAGGATATATCTACACCTCTCATGTTTCTTCCGAGGAGCAAGCTGCAGACATATTCACCAAGGTACTTTCCTCATCAAAGTTCGAGAAATGTTGTTCCAAGCTGAGCACGGTTGAAATCTATGCTTCAGCTTGAGGAGTGTCCGAGACACTATTGTTCCTTTTCTTTAAGTACATGTCTAATGTTTTTCCTTTGCTTCTTCTCCAGTAGGGGCATGTATGAACTTTTCCCAAGATACCTTTCTATATATAAGGTCCTACTCACGCATGTAATCATGAAATAAAAAATCGTCGTTGTAGCACAAAAATGCAGGAAAATTTTTAAAATATCGAACTCACAAAGAAATAAAGATGGTGAGCCCGAGTCGAACTTGAGAAGGCAAATGTACTCTCTCACTTTCTTAGCACTCTCTTGTTATTTTATTTTTGTCTTTTGGCTTTCATCAATTTTTTTATCTTTTATAATGTGAATGGAATTTCAATATTGCAAGCGAGATGCTATTAATTACACCATTATATTAAGCAACAAAATAAACAAAGAAAGCAACAAGAGTAAAGCGTCGAGAGTAAGAAATAAATGGAGGAAGTGGAGATAGCAACTATTGGCACAAAATGAAATCAACAACTATTTTCATTCATTAAAATAAAGATCTATGGTGCAAGAAATGAAATAGCTGCAACAAAAGTGAAAATAAGAAAGGGGCAAATGTGGTCTTGGGGTGAGCTCGCAAGGGGAATGGGTGTCTTAATGCAATAACCGAGGGTCGACCTACTAGAAAAATAAAAAGAATAATAAAACAAAATAACAAAAGAAAGAAAAAAAATAAAATTAGTGCTTGCAGGCAACACTCCGCGCATCGAATACAACCACTTAGGATGTTGCCTCATCGATGACCGTTTGGAGGAGGGGTGGTCGTGGGTTATGGTGGAGAGGCTTATGGGCGTGAATAGATGGTTGCAATGGGAGAACATAAGGTGATGGAGATGGGAAAGGGTGGTGGCGTTGGAAATGGATGGGAGGTGGATGGTTTGCAATAGAGGAGAGGAGAGTAAAGGGTGGGAGGGGTAAGGTTACATAGAAGTGGTGGGGTGGCTTGTAGGAGGGGCTAGGGTTTTAGTATGGTGGAAGTTGAGGTGGAGGGTGAGGTGGAGAGAGGTAGTGAGGTGGAATGGTAACTAGGATGATCATGGGGTAGAGTTCTTAGGTGAAATTTTAGTAGAAGATAGGGGGTGTCTCATGGGGTTTATGGGTGTGGTTTAGGCTTACGGTGGAGTTTGGGATTGGAGTTAAATGATATTTCTTTCTGTGGGTTGGTGCAGATCCAATGCGGGCTCCTCATGTTGCCTTGAGATGCATGGTCCTTATTCTTTATTTCGTGCCTTAGCTCGTGCAATCGAAGATGAGCATTTGTTAACATAATTATTCATTATTAACTCTTAAGTACTTGCACGGCCTAAGAGTGCATGAATGCATGAAATGCAATGTATATGTACACATGAGTGTGATGCAATGTAGGTTACTAAGCATAAAATAACCACATTATAGATGTTAACCATGGTTTCATCAAGTCCTAGGGTTATAGGTAATAATGTAATGAATCATTTTTCTTAATAAAATGTTTATGGGGAGCGTAAAAGTGCTATAAGTGGAGATGATAATCAATCTCCATATCACAATCAGCGAGAATCGTACAAACCATATTAAAATTTTTTTGATCGCTTCTTTGATAATTACGGAATGGATCACACAAACCATAACAATATGGTTTCCTTTTAATCTTGTTAAAACATGTAGAGATTATGTTATGGGATCAATTTCAATCATGCTATGGCTTATTTTGATTCATCACAATAATATACATGGGATGTAGAGTTCAACTTTACCTCTCTCTCTCCATCATATTAGAAGAGGAATATCCTTTCGATATAGCAAGATTAGTGTTACGAGTATTTCGATTGTGCCTTCGAGATCTTCACAGATTCTCCTTCCCTTCGCCTACAGTGTCACGAGTTCCATTAATGGCAAGGAGAACCCCAAAGGTTTTTCTTTAATGACGTCAAGGATACCAAATAGGTTGACCCTCTTCTTTCTATAAGGCTAGGGTTGGAGGGATTCCCAATCCTGATCAAAACCAATTCTGTCTTGACCACTAATTATTAATGTGATGCCTCCATTTGGTTCAATTTATTCATTGACTAATATTAGTCCGATTTAATTATTTGATTAAATCATATGAATTACTTTAATGTATAAATTCTAACATTCTCCCCTTTGATTCATATGATGCTTTAAGACCAAATAATAACTTTAAGCACACCTTTTCATGAGTCTTCTTTGATGTCAATGAATCACTTAGTTCAATCAAATTGAGATTAGTAGGATCATGGCGACTACACATCATACATCTTGACATTATCCCTTTCCATGCATCGCAATACTAACTCAATCCAATCAAACTTTAATCGAGGAGAATATTATCCTTTATCATGATGTCATGTAAACAAAACATGTTATCCACACAAACATGCATGTGTCACGTAATGATAACATAAAAAATAATATAAATAAAAAACAAATAACTATAATGAATCCAAAACATTGTATATAATGAGCACCATAGATAAAATTACTAATCAAGTATCATAACAAGGACTTATCTAAGACACCCATCCTAACAGCATGCTCAGAGAATGCCATGGGTGCCATACCTTTCGTTAATGGATCCGCTATCATCATATTAGTACTAATGTGCTCTATTAACACCCTTTATTTCCAAACTTCTTCCTTTACTGTCAAATAGTTTATCTCCTTGTGCTTTGCACCCTTAGAGTACGTGTCAATCTTTGAGAAGACAACTGCAGAGTTATCACAGCAAATTCTTAATAGCTTGCCTATGTTATCGACAATCCCAAGCCATGAGATAAAATTCGGCAGTCACAATCCTTGAATTGTAGCCTCAAAGGACACTACAAATTCAGCCTCCGTGATTGAAGTAGCAATGGCGGATTGCTTTGCACTCATCCATCACACCACTCTTTCAGCCAAAAGGAATATGTAGCCAAAGGTTGACTTCTATGTGTCGATGCATCCCATAAAATTTGAATCTGTGTATCCAATCACCTTAAGGTGATCTGACCTTCTGTACATAAGCATGTGATCCTTAGTGCCTTGTAAGTACCTCATAACCTTTGCAGCTTTCCAGTGGTCCATACTAAGATTCTTTGATATCGACTCAACATTGCAATGGCAACACTAATGTCAGGTCAAGTGCATGTCTGAGCATACATGAGACTCCTAACCACTGGCACACAAGAAATTTCCTACATTTTCTTCCACTCCAAATTATTCTTTGGACATTGATTCAAATTGAAAAACTATTCTTGTGGAGCATTTATCAATTATAAATGTCTCCAAGACCTTAATATATGCTTCTTGAGATGATCCTAAAATTCCTTGTGATCTATCCTGAATATCTCTATTCCACTGACCTAGGATGCCTTACCCATATGTTTCATTTCAATGTTCTTGGAAGGAAACTTCTTTACATCTTGTAATATGCCTATTTCATTTGCAACCAACAAGATGTCAGCATATCAGAACAATATAATGAACTTCATGTAGGCACTCTAATCACCTCTTAATTGTGGTTTTGATGATAGCAAACAATTCACACTAACCAAGTCTATAATTAACATCATATTGGTTTTTGTGACGGCTAACATGCAGGTTGAAGGCCTTAAGAAGCTTAAAAGAGGCTTTAAGGATAAAAGCCTTATTAAAGTGTTGGTTGAAGGCACTTTAGCAAAGGACTTGGACATGAAAGCCCATCTTGTTCATGGGAGTTCAATGTGTCTAGGTTTCAAATGTAACCTAGGACTATTAGGTTGTATTTCTTATTCATTTTTGTAAAGATTGTAAGGAAAAACCCCATGCTAGTCAAACTAGGCATAACACAAGTTATTCATGCATAATCAACTCACTTAAGTCATTAATTAGGTCCCATGTACCAAATTTAAGGTAATCAAGCCTAATCCACTCCCAATTAGGCCACTACTTCTAATCATGCCTTAATTACACTCTGGTGACCTTAAGGTAGATAAAGGAGTGGTGGTTGCCTTTAGAGAATGCAAAATAGAAAATCCAGGGCACCTAACGTTAGTTGTTAGGCCTAGCACCAAACTGCTCCAGACTACACTTCCAGAGAATTATGAATGATGCTAGCTAATGTTAGTTGTCAGCTAACGCTAGTTGACCTGGAAAAATCTTTTGGAAAAGTGATTTTCCCGGTTGGTTGAAGGCTTGTAGGGACATTTTTGAATGTTGAAAGGTGCTCCCTTGGGTGTGTTTGGACCCCATTTAACCCCTCTATATAAGGGAATCGCCTTCAACCTTGTAGGAAGATTTTGGAACATTAAATCCACATTTCTTGAATACCTAGAAATTAAAGAGAGCTTCCCTATTAACTTCACTCACTTTTTTAAGCTTTCCTACAGCTAGCTGAGCCCTCCGACATTCTTCTACAAATCTTTAGGCTGTAATACATTCTCCACTCCCTCTAATGCATACTCACTCGCAAAGGGAGTAAAGCAAGTATTAATTTAAGTTCTAGTAGTCTTCTCATTACTATTGCATTTCCGGCACTAGGGACTACCTATAGTGCTTTGATTTATATTTTTTGGGTGCTTAATCCTCTCTTTTCTTTATCTAAAGCTATTGTAATCTAAGGGCCTGGGGTGTGGGTCCTTATTCTCAAAAGAGTGAGGGTTCTCTTGATTTGGGAGTCAAGAGTGGGTTGTAATCCCATCCCTTCCTAACTGGTCACCCTCCTTAACAACCTATTAAGAAGGCAATATACAAGGTCCTATCAAGTCTGTTTGACCATGCATAATGCTAAAAGCCAGCTACATTCAGGTAAATTGGTCGGGTACCTTTGTTATTGGTCAGCCAAAATCAAGCCTTAAAGGTCTATTGAATGTCCCTTTACTCGTAAATCTACAACTAGTTAGGAGTCATAATGACCAAAAGATCGATTAGTTTTCGCGCACGACAAGCCAATTTACTAATCGACTAATTCGTACTACCTAATCAATTAATCGCAAAATCAAATTCTCTATCATTCGATTAAATATTAGATCAATCGATTAGTGCACGATTAAGGTTGATTCCTTACGATTTTGATGAACAAACTTGAACAAAACCAAACCCCATTAAACAATTATCATCCCAAACACAAATTAACTTAATCGATGATCTGGTACCACATGAAAGTTCTATAAGTGGAAACGATAATCGATCAATCCCCATATCACTATCGAGAACCGTACAAACCATATTAAAATTTTAGTGATCGCTACTTTGATAATCACAGGATGGATCACAAAAACTATAACAATATGGTTTCCTTTTGATTTCGTTAAAACATGCAAATTGGTTGAAATGATTTGAATTTTATTAGAAATGCTATGACTCTCTTATATATTGAGAGAGATCGAAAGGGTGAAAGTACATAAAAGCCTTTGAGGAGCAAACCAAATCCAATAATCGTACAACAAATAAAATAGAAATAGAAAACATATGCTAACTCTCCTCATTAAGCTGTAGCATAGATATCTATTATGCTCAACTTGGATACACATGAATCAAATAGAGATCTGGCTAAGGGCATGGTAAAGATATCAGCAATCTGCTCCTTAGATGTGACTGGCATGGTATAAAGCAATCCCTTCTGAACGATGTCTCTGGTATAGTGGCAATCAACCTCAATATGCTTCGTCCTCTCGTGAAATGTTGGGTTAGCAATAAAGGTAGCTGCTCTATTATGATATCTCATCTCCATCGGGCAACTGTATTTGCAAGTTAGTAAGCAGGGATCTAATCCACATCATCTTTGCAGTCATCTGAGCCATAGCTTTATACTCAGATTCGATACTAGATCTCGCAACTGTGCCCTGTTTCTTACTCCATGTAATCAACTCCCTGCTAGAAAGGTACAAAACCCAATAGTGGATTTACGGTCCACATGACATTTGACGTAGTCCGCATCAGAGTAGCCAACCAAAGTCATGGAAGACCCCTTGGAGAAGAGAAGACCCTTCCCAGGAGCCTTCTTAATGTATCTGAGCACATCAATGCTGCATCCCAGTACTGATGTGTTGGCTTGGTCATGAACTAACTCAATCTCTCTACCGCAAATGAGATGCCTGGCCTCGTGATAGTGAGGTATGGCAGCTTGCCCACAAGTTGCTTGTACTGTCTGCTGTCCACCAACTGTGCATCCTCATCATACAGTAGCATCTTGGGGTCCATAAAAATATTGGCCTCCTTGGCCTCAAGCATACTAATCTCCTACAAGACGTCCAAAGCATACTTTCTCTGGGACAAGATCACGCCATTTTTTGCTACAAACAACCTCAATACGAAGAAAGTATCGTAGAGCTCCTAAGTCCGTGACAAACTGCTCTGTAAGGATGTGCTTAATTTTCAGCAATACCCTGCTCATCTCCTATGACAATCAAGTTATCAACATAAACAAGTATCATTGTACCTTGTCCATTCCTCCTGACAAAGAGACGTCGGCTGTCGACCTCTTGAATCTAGCTGCCTCTACAACTTGCAACAACCTCTGGAACCAGGCTCTGGGACTCTGCTTAAGGTCATAGATGGCCTTCTGTAGTCGGTATACACACTCCCCTAGAGCCTCAAAGCCAGGTGGCTGCTGCATATAGACTTCTTCTTGGAGGTCCCTATAGAGGAAGGCATTGTTCACATCCATCTGATGTAAAGGCTAATCTAACTGAACTACCACTGCAACAACACCTGTACAATATGAAGTCTGGCAACTAGTGAGAAGGTGTCAAAGAAGTCCACTCCATAAGTTTGGGTGAACCCCTTCGCCACGAGACATGCTTTATATCTAGCAACACCGTCATCTGGGTTGAACTTCATAGTGAATACCCATCGACAGCCAACAAGGGCAGCACCAGCAGGAAGTGGAGTGAACTCCCAGGTCCCACGGCCTTTAAGAGCTGCCATCTCATCCTCCATGGTTGCCTTCCATGTCGGATCAAGCATGGCCTCACGATGAGTAGTTGGAATCTGAGTACTAGCTAGCGCTTAAGTAAATCCAGCAAACCAAGGGCCTAAGCCATTAGTAGCAAGTGCCCCAGTCATGTGATAAGTAGTGCAAGTCCGTGTTTGCTTCCGAATAGCTATCGGAAGATCGAGATCATCACCTGTCACACCATCTGTCCTGTTCCTATGATCATCACATGGCAAATATGCATTAGTGTCTAAAGGACTTACTTGAGAAGCTATGGTGAAGGTGAGGGTAGGGGTCCCTGATAAGTAGTATGGGGGAGGACATATGTCTAGAGTGGCTCAGTCAGCCGAGGAAAGGGATGTGTAGCATGAGGTAGTGGTGGTGGTGTAATAGAGACAGGGATCTTAGGGAAACTCCCAAAGCGAATGGGGGTATATGGCATAGGCACCATATCACCCTTAGGAGGCATCTCAGCAGCAGTCATAGAAATTAAAGGTATTGCCTCATGAAAGGTAACATCCGCAGAAACATAGTGCTGAGAAGTAAGCGAATTGAAACACCGATACCCTTTTTATGTCTGGGTCTACACAAGAAAGATGCATTTAACTACTCTCGATGCTAGTTTATCCCGACCTGATCCCAACAAATGGACGAAGGCAAGACAACCAAAAATCTGAGGGGTGATGTGAAATAGGGGTCCTGCAAAGGAATCCGTTCATGTATTGCGGCATTAGGCATCCAATTGATCAAAAAACATGCAGTCAAAATTGTCACCCCAGTAGAGAGAGGGGACCGAATGGTGAATCAACAAAGTGCGAGCAACATCAAGAATATGGCGATGTTTCCTCAGCAACATGGTGTGAGGGCACGTTTTATGGATAATGCCACAACTAGAAAAAAAACTGTGCAAACGCATAATATAAAACTCTAAGGCATTATTAGAACGAAAACACTTCACTAAACAAGAATGTTAAGTTTTTATTTCTTTAACAAAGTTTTCAATGATTTGTCCCAATTCAGACTTATTTTTCAAAAGAAACATCCGAGAAACACGAGAAAAGTCATCAACTAAAACAATATAATATCTGTTCCCAAGCTGATCAGGAGTACGACTGGGATCCCAAACATCCATATGTATCAAATCAAATATAGCAACAGATGAAACAGATGTAGAATTAGAAAAATTAGCCCTGTGGTGCTTGCCAAGCTGACATGCATCACAGGTAAGAACAGTAGTAGAGGGTATGTGCGGTAGAACACATTTGAGGCGATCAATAGATAGGTGGCTAAGGCGGTGGTGCCACTGGAGAGGAGATCTAGTAGAAGCAAGGCCCTAGATAGCAGAAGTAGCAATAGCAGTATGACTCAGACGGTACACCCCATGTTTCTCACGCCCTCCACCAATCGCCTTTCCAGTTAATTTGTCCTGCAAGACACAAGAAGACGCATCAAAAATAGCTTGGCAGGTCTCTAGAAATACTGCTAACAGATAGTAAACTCAAAGGAAAATCAGACACATAATAAACATCTGCTAGTCTCAAA
This sequence comes from Thalassia testudinum, assembly GCA_037157565.1. NCBI lineage: Eukaryota > Viridiplantae > Streptophyta > Magnoliopsida > Alismatales > Hydrocharitaceae > Thalassia > Thalassia testudinum. The sequence continues at coordinate 85,015,309 of JAZHRO010000024.1, forward strand.
GTAGGAGATAAAGACATCTCCTTTGCCAACAAGTGGCGAGTGTCTCTCATCTGCTACCTATATTGTCCTGGCTAATGTAAGTGGTGCTGATTAAGAAAGAGCTTCTATCACCACATAGGTGCTTGGATGCACCAGAATCAATCAACCAATCACCAAAAGACAAGAGTGACGACATACCAGTTGCAAGTGTCTCAGAAGAGGTGGCAATAGCTATAGTGTCTGGAGTCTGAGAAGGTGCTTGAGTCAACTGAGCAATCTGCTGCCACAAGGTCTCAATCTCTGTGCTCAAGGAACTAATATCAGGACTGGGGAGGACTGCATTTGAGAACTCTGCTGCTTGATTGGCCACAGGTGGCCTACCATGCTTCTGCTAGCATGTAGCCTCAAAGTGACCAAGTTTGCCATAATAGGTACATGGAGTCCTAGTGCATGTACCAGAAGAGCGTTCACGTCCACGACCACGTGTAGGAGAGGGAGTACCCCTACCACGTCCAGGGATTGCGGCCAGTGCGGACGTCTGAGACTAGAGTCAGGAGCAGGAGTGCGCACTGCAACTCTGCTGAGTCTACTATAAGCTTCCTCCAAGGTAGGAAGCTTAGGAGAGGTGACGATCTGATCTCTAGCTACGGTGTACTCAGGCTCAAGGCTTGCCAAGAAAAGAGAGACTGCCAACTGTCTCCTAAAGCTCTTACAGGACTCACAAGCATACCCCGGCAGACAGGAGTGATGTCTCTCCAACATTTCCTTCATAAAGGAGCAGTACTATGACAACGTATGTCCTTCCTTATGCAAGTAGAAGAGGTCATAGAAGACCTGAAACACCCGTGCAGAGTTCTTGGTATGTGAATAAGTATCACACAAGGACTCCCACATCAGCTTCGCTGTAGTGTAATATATAATCTCATCCCCTATTCAAGGAATAACAGTCTGCATAAGCCATGCATAGATCGTGGCATTGTCGCTATCTCAGTTGGCATTTGCATTGGTCTTGTTCGCAGGCTCCAAATCCGTAAGAATGTTGCTTTTCTTATGACCCTTGACTGTCATAAGAAAGATTTGGGACCATCGTGGGTAGTTGGTCTCATCCAACTTGGCAATAGAACCAAAGAATGAAATTTTCAGTACCTCGGTGTCCGAATAGAGCTCGAAGTCACCTCGGACTGATCATTTGAAGCCATCTTCGCAATTTGGAAGCCTCAATCAGCCTTACGTAGTTAAGAAATCATCCGTAGATCTGAAATACGACGTATTCAGACCTACATCCTTGTAGAAAGCTCTCTTGGACAAAGGTAAGCCTCACCTGGGTGCAGGGAAAACACCCGAGATGGCCCCAAGGAGACCTAGGTGTCTCTCTCCCTTGCAAATAGAAGAGAAGTAGCTCTAGAAAAGGGCTATCAACTCCTCAGTCGTAGGTGAACCACTGCAGACGATGCTGTGCCACCCCTACTCCCTACGTTAGTCACGCAGGGCATCTGCAGCGCTGCCCGATGTCGCCGAAGCAGCCGATGTGCCACCCAGCACCTACTGCACCCTGCAGCACTGTCGCACCTGTCGCCGAAGCTGCTGCACTCAAATCAGTCCACTTCGAGCATCGCTGCATGCAATGCTGCACTCAGGTTGGGCCCACGAGCGTCGCCACATGCAGTGCTGCACTCAGGTCAGGTGCACGAGCGCTGTCGCACACTGCTGCATGCAGACTAGACCTGTTGTGCATGTGTGGCACCGTGTACGGTCGCTAAGAGCGTCGGAGGAGGAGATCCGATGCTGCTACTGCCGCTGGGAGAGAAGAGGGCGTAGGTGTAGGATTTGGAGGCCTTGGGGGTGGGATATCAAGAGTCACGGTCCAGGACCGGTGCTTCGATATCAAATTGGTTGAAATGATTTAAATCTTATTAGCAACCCTAAGGTTCTTTTATATATAGAGAAACCGAAAGGGTGGAAGTGCACGAAAGCCCCTAAGGAGAAAATCAAACTTAATAGCCGTACAACAAAGAAAATAGAAATAGAAAACATATGCTAACAATGCAGATAAAGATTACATTTGGTGATTGACTTCAATCATGATATAAGGCTATTTTGATTTATCATACTAATATACATGTGTTTTAGGATTCGACTTTACCTCCATCATAGTGGGAGAGGAATATCCTTTTGATATAACGGGCGGGAGTAGTGCAGTGAGTATTTAAGCCATGCCTTCGCCTAAGGTGTCACAAGTTCCCTTGATGGTGAGATTATGGTTTTTCTCTAATGACAAGGATACCAAATAGGTCAGCCCTCTATCCTTTTATAGGGCTAGGGTTGGAGGGATTCCCATTCCCAATTGAAACCAATTCTATCCTAACAACCAACCATCAACATGATCTCCTTATTTGGTTCGACTTAACCATTAACTAAGAGTAGACCCGATTTAATTATTTGACCAAATCATATGAATCACTTTAATGGATAACTTCCAATAGGGCAACGTCCCCATAAGCCTCCCTTGGCTCCACCCTTGCTTGTATGAATACACCCTAATTAAACACACCTTGTATGGTCCTCTCTATTCATCTATAGATAAAGAGGCACTCCTCAATAAAGCATCCAATTCTTTAATATACATGTAATTTCTTTCCTTGAATCCTGCATCCATCTCAAAGTGCTTTAATCGAAGTCGTTTTTTTCAGATAAATTAAGGTGAGAAAACCAACCGTTTAGGTAGTAATGTAAGCACTATGATTGGAGAAGAGTTGAATAACATGTTGGTAAAACATTGCAGGTATGGGCAGGTCCTCTCAGTGGTGGTAAGGTAGCTGTGGTCCTGTGGAACAGAGGGGACTCGCAGGCATCGATCACTGCCAGCTGGTCAGATATTGGCCTCTCACCATCTAAAATGGTGAGCGCAAGGGATCTGTGGGAGGTAAGATTTCCTGCAACTTGAATCCTCCTTTGGAATGTACATAAGTCCTTATCCATTGACTGATTGTTGCAGCATTCAACCACTCATTCTGTTAGAAGGAAGCTGCGTGCAACTGTCAATTCCCATGCTTGCAAGATGTATGTTTTGACTCCACGATAGAAGGATGCCGGCCTTGTGAGCGGATCATGACAGAAGGGAAGCTGAGGGGAACTTCAGGCAATAGCGATAATAATTCCTTCATCTGCCAAATTGATCCAATGTGCCAATATCTAGCTAGAAAATTTGTACTCTGGAACCAACAAAATTATGAACTCTTGAACTTGGTACGTGAGTTCATGTTTTCCAAGAATGTTACAGGACGGACCTGAACTAGTGTTCATTTATGGATACTCAGCTTGCCCTCAAAAAGTCAAAATGGCTTTTCCTGGTATGTTTATTCCGTTTTCACAAAGTTGAATCCGAGTGGTTCACGTTGGTCATCGAATTATTCTTCTCCATCCAATTGAGAGCTTATTGCTTGACTTTTCAGTGAGAAATCACCTATCTAGCTGCTATGCTCATACCAGTTGATTTGCATTATAACGATATTGAAACATTTAAAAGTAGCAACTTAAAATCTGCCGCATTATATTCATATCTACATAACTATGCATCTATGTAGATATGTGCATCGTATGCAAGTATTCTCGAGTAATTCCTAGAAAACTAATTTCAAAATTTAAGACATCCGGGAATCTTTAGGATGTTTATACTTGGCTTATTTAAGAATAAGAGTTAAATAGTAGTTTTGTATTCTTTTTCGAATTTCAATTCTAACCTGTCCTTTCAATTATGCCTGGCTAAATTATTTGCATAATTGTTTAAGAAATTGAAAATGCAGACCTATGAAAAACGAAAAAGACGTGGAGAATAGACTAGAACTAAATTGACGCCCGTGGGGCATGTTGGCAAGTCGGCACGGTTTAAGATTTTATAGGCAGATTTAGATTTTCTCTTGATATGTAAGTAAATCTTTTTAAATGGCATTTTTTTGAATTTGTTGAAAATGTAAATGGCAAACACGATAGTTACGTACATGCGTCTCTGGTTCCTGCCACGAAATCATTAATGCCCTACTAGTCTCAAGGATGCAATGAAAACGTGTTGCAACGCATTCGGCAACTCGTTGGTCGTCACGCAATAATAGAATGATGGATCCACCCACTTAAAAAAAATACTTGTTTTTTAATTGTTGATTTCAATTGATGTGTCCTGTGGAAATCATTTTTTATATATGAAAAAGGGGAAAAATTACTTTCAAATAATTTTTCATTGATAGAAAATTATTTTTAATTAATTATATACTTTAATTTTCAATTGATGTATTTTGATTTTTAATTTATATATTTTAAATTTTTTACCTGTGATTTAGTGGTTACCTTTTTTTTAGTAATGGTGGATCCTATAGTATTTGAGTTACTTTTTTGAGTGAATGGTGAATGTGTAACTTTTGATGTTCATGCATATGTCAATGAGGATCCATTGGTTGTAACGTATGTTTCTTTACTTTTTCATTAATCTCTGATAATGGTCGGTGGGAGTAGAGTTATGCTTTTCGATTAATCATCCTCCTATTGGAATAATACCTAAATAATTTGTGATCAATTTTATTTGTCATTCTTTCAAAACTAAAGCATTGGAAGTTCTTGTCCAAAGGAATTTTTACATGTAGCTTGTAAAAGCACTCTCAATTACACAAAAATAATAGAAAGTTAATAACTAGTTAACTACAAATGCAAGGGGTGGGGAAAGAGGATTTAGGGGAGAGAAATCTCTGAGAGGAACTGGAGAGGAGAGTTTTAATCTGACAAAATCTCAACCCTAAAAATGGATAACTAACCAACAAAGATTAATGTTAACGCAATGTTCAACTTCAAGGCCAGCAGAAGTAGCGTCTAAACACAGAAACATGCGAGGAAATTTTATTTAATTGAAAATGTTTTGGTCGGTACCCTATGTTTTACTAGAGAGATTGACGGTATAAGAGAATGAAATTTTGTTCTTCCCATCCAAAAGATAGGACCATCTGAGAGACTTTTGAATAGGGATGTAAATGGATAGGGTTCGAGTTAGATTTGGTTAAATCCATATCCATATCTATATCTATTTACAAAATCTATATCCATATCCTACCAATTTACCCATCGTGTATAAAAATTCAAACCAATACACATATCCATCTAATCATCGAGTATCCTTTTACCCATCGATATTCATTTATAAATTAATCTTACAATCAAATCGTATTCAAATTAGAATTAAAGAAGAAAAATTATATATAATACAATTCATCAATTATTTATTTTTAACATGCACAAAACATAGGGGCTCAGGCTACTCCAATTTTAATGATCACTATTGAAATTATTATAAAAATAACTTCAAGGAGAATATATCAAAAATAAAAAATACAAAGAAAGACAAAATACAAATATATTTTAAATAAAAGATCCTCATCCTAGAAATAAATTTTCAATGGAAGCTTCAGAAGTACTCCCAACCATTAAAATCATAGAGGGAATCATGAGGGAGATTTAAGCTGGGGGAATGAGAGATTTAAGTTAGGACTTATATATCTCAGATAAATTGGGATTTTATTTGGGTACTCGGATCGAATAATCGGATATAGATCAATACCCATACCCATAATCAATCTAATTTTACCCATTCTTTTCGGGTCGGATTAAGTCGGGTTTGGGTCGGTTTACCAAAACTTGTATCCATACTTTTGAAGAACACCTACCACAAGGTTTGATCAAATCAACTTGCAACATGAAAAGAAGTCATGAAGACTAGTTGCCAAATTCTATGACCACTCAAATAGGTTGGGGACACCCTGACCATCCGTGCTGATCTCTATTCCCATCGTGGATACTACTAGAATAGAAATGGACGTGAGTAGGGACTTACGCATTGTAAAACACTTTGCAATTTGCATCCTCGCTCAACAAATCACACCAGTGCATTATCGGTGTATTTTAATATTCAACTGGTGTGTTTTGATTTTCCACCAATTGAAAATCAAAATACATCGATTAAAAATGAAAACACACCGGTGTATTTTGATTTTCAACCAATTTTCACCTATGCAAAGTGATTCTTCACTTATGAGAAGTGTTTCTTCACTTAGAAAGTGCTTTTCATCTTTGGGTTTAGGGTTTAATCTTTGGTGTTTATGGTTTCCCTTAAACATTAATGACTAACCCCTAAACCCAAAGGTGAAAAAGTACTTTCTAAGTGAAAAATCATTTTCCATAAACCTAAACCCTAATTCCTAAATTCTAAATCCTAAACCTAAAACCAATAAGTGAAAACCACAACACCTGTGTTTTCATTTTCAATTGGTGTATTTTGATTTTCAACCAATGTATTTCGATGGAAAATCAAAACACACCAAAATACATCAATGTATTTTGTTGAACAAAAAATATATATTGCAAAATACATTGCAATACACATTTCTTTTCTTTTTGACAATAGAAATCACTAGTAATCTACTTAGTAATCTTAGCTCTCTAAGCAGTATCCTAGGTAGGCTTCTAACACCTTCGGTCCCCTTAACTAAGGTTGGCTTATAGTGAAGTGTGAATAAACAAATAGCTACGTGTATAGATACTAGTTCCCATTCTCTTTGATTGAAAAAAAATCTTAGCAAATTCCACATGACGTAACCAACTTGACGTCGACAATTGCCAATACCAAGTGAAAGTGTCGTTTCAAAAAAACCATGTGAAAGTGTATTGAAGAAGAACCATGACGGCATTATTGTGAGAAGATAGGAGAATGTATATAAATGTGACTTTGATAGCTTACGTATGTAAATTTTTAGAAAAATCAAGCTTACAAAGTAGTCGACAAAATAATAATCAAACGACCACCTCCCATGCCTTGAATATTATGCAAACCCACAATGAAACGCACTGAACTACTACGCACATGGGTTGAGCTGGGACTCAACCCACGGTTTGTGGGTTGGGATTTTTAGCAACTCAATTTAACCTATTACACTACTAAATTCCAACCCTACCTAACCTATAAAATCAGGTCAGGTTTGGTAAGGTAAAGTGGGTTTTTGACTAATGAAAATTTATATTTATCTTCAACATGCTTCCTACATCTTTCTTACTTAAATAACAAAAAATTTCAAACTCAAACAACTTATAACTTATAAAAAAGTGAATAAAATAGGTAAAAAAAAGAACTTCAAAGAAAAAAATAAAGATATAATCTAAAAATAATAAGAAATGATAAATGCACATAAAAGCTAGGTCTACACTAATAATTGACAAAAATTAGCTTGTAAGACAAATATAAATAGTTGAATATAAATTTTTATAATATTAAAGTTAATAAAGCAAATTAAGTAAATGGAGCTATCATGCTTACAAGCAATTATAAACTTAAAAAAAATCATTCATTAACATAATAAGTCTAAAATCACATGGAAACAAGTGGCAGGTCAGGTGGTGGTAGTGTTAAGGCCTTGAGGGAGAGAGGGGCAAGTTAGGTGATGGATCATCAGGTAGAGGTGGGGGACTGAGGGAAGAGAAGGGTGAGAGTTACTTGAAGAGAGTGGTTGAGAGAGGGTGTCGCAGTGGCCAGTCACCGCCACTAAGGAAAGGAGAGAGTGTCATTGTCGTTGAGGAAAGGAGAGGACATGGAAACTTGCTGGAGCTTGGAGGTGAGGATGTCGCCGGAACGTGAGAGGGCTTACAAGAGATCATGATTGTGGGAGATGAGGGGGACACAAGAGATGAGCGTTTGCCTCGTTTAGGACCTTTTAGTGGGTCATGTGGGGGACCAAAATAATGTCAACCATTGTTTGGATATCATCTAACAGTTGTCAATAAGTTCCTTGTACGTACATATACTATATACATATAATATATATATGTGTGTGTGTCAACAGTTGTTAATAAGTTCCTTATATATATATATATTATGTGTATGTGTATAAATTGGGTTATATCGATTTGGGTGAGCCTCAAATATTCCAACCCAACTCACTTTTTATCCACCCAACTGATGGGAACACCATCATAAGCCATAACTAGCTCAATTTGATCTAATTAAGTCAATAAAAGCTCCTACATATCCATCAGAAGGTCTTAAGGGCATAAAACATTGATTTGAGAAGAAAACAAGAATACATGATTATTTCTGCAAATTTACCATTCTATCACAAAAATAGAATAACCAAGGGTTCTCTCAGGGATGGAACAAAGGTCAAAAGGTCTTAAAAGTCTAATAAGTGGGTTAGAACAGACAGAAAAGGGTTTTCATGCGTTATAGGAATTAATGGACATCTAAAATCCTAAAAACAGACCTGCTTAATCCATTGAGGTTCTGGTCAGGATAAAATTCACCTAAACCCTCTAAAATTCATAGAAAAATATTCTCTAGGGTTTGGTACCTTCAATTTGACCATCAGAACCCATCTTGACCCAAAACAGATTCTCAGACTGACATTTGCCCTAATTTAGATTTTTGCATAAATTATCTAGTCAAACTAGGTCAAAACCAAAATCCAACTTTACCATTGGATTCCTTAGGTCCAAATTAGGTTTGTGCCAAAATTTAGGCCCAATCTGAGATTGTTTCAACCTAGTTTGTAATTTGGTTTAAGTTTGATTTCCTTTATTCCACATGGGTCCTTAGCTTTTGAATTTCTTACACAAAGCCCCCTAGCTTTGTCATCATTTTCACAGAAAGGTCCTTACTGCCATAAATCCTAATCCTACAAACTCCGACGACCTTAAAATGGCATGTTCTCCTTGATTCCTTGACGAATCCCTCTTAGATTTGAAAGGGAAGTTCGTTAAGGAATTCTCTTCCATTTGAGCCAATTCCTAAGCCCTAAAACTTTCCCAATCTCTCATGCGAATGCATGAGAGATTAGGGTATCTTGGAATTTCTATCTCTGGATTAGGCCGAACTTCTCAAGCTTGATTCCAGCCGTGAAATCCCCATATTCCTCCTTCCTCTTCCGACTGAGAAGCTCTACAAACTCCGGTGACTCTTCCGAACCTCCTTTGTCGTACGTCCACAGTACCAGTGGCCAGATCCCTTCCTCTCTCTCATCCGCTCTTGGCCGTACCAGCAGGAGCATTCTTCCTGTCGTCGTCGCCGTTCCTACCCTTACCAGAGCACTTCATATTCTTCGTCACCAATTTACCCCAGGTGCATATTCTCCCCCCTTTCGTCTGTTTAGAATAGGTTAGTTAGGCTTAGTTAGGTTTACACTATCCTTTCCTACTCTCCATATCCCAATTTTGACCCTCGACGCCGCCGTTCACCTCTATCGTCTTCCCCGTCTCCGACCACTCCTCCGACGAGGTCCTCCACCTAATCCACTGTCCCAAATACGTCGCCAACACTGCCAAAACCTCTGCCATGGCCCCTAGAGTAAAAGCCCTAACCTTTCCAGGCCTACTGCCCACTCCACCTCCTCATCGAACAACCCACCTCCAGACCTTCATCTCCGCCTTCGCCAACCACCTATGACCACCTTCGCAACTCGCCACCACCACCCACACCCTCATCACATCCTTGCGAAGCTTTTGAACTTATTTAATATGGCTGAGAGGCTGTATTCTGATTTTCAGGTAGCAGGTCCTCCGCTGCCATTATTGAAGCTTTGAGCGAAGCTTGAAGCTTGCTCCAGCACCTGCAGGCCCCAGGCGAAGTCTCAGGTGCAGCGGAGAGTCTCCAGGATCACTACCTAGGAACCAATTTGGTCCTTTGACTAGGCCTTTGACTGTAATTGCAAGAAGTAGCAGCTGCAGCTGCACGGAGAGGAAGGGCAGTGGGATAGTCCCACCTCAGAAGCTGAAGGGCGCCCGCAGCTGAATAAATTGAATTCTTGCCACAGGCTGTTCGCCTCAACTGACACAGGGGGTGAGGTCCCAACACCCCTTACGTGCCTCCCCCGTGACATTGCTCACACGGGTTTGGTACATCCTGTAACGACCCGATTCCCGAGTCCCTACGAGACACGAGAACCGGACCGATTCGACTAATCCCAAGACCTAGTCGTCCAACGAGGAAGTAACCAAAAGAGCAGTAAAATAAACCACATTTAGCATGAATATAACTAGCAGTAACAAAATACAGCAGTAAGAAAATGAACTACTACAGTATATACCACCACAAAAGTAGAACAACAATTATAACATAACATGAAGCTACAAGTAAAGAAGTACAGAGAGTAACAAGAACTACTCACTACAGTGGAACAAAAGGGGTACAAAAAGAACTGCGGTAACTCTACTGGACCCTACTCGGCCAACGTCCTCTGCAGCCGCTGACCCTGGCTGCTCAACACCTGGTCCTGAAAAGTAATGAGTGTAACACGTCAGCGAAACGCTGAGTAGAGTGGCAGCTAAAACTAAAGAAGCAGTAGAGTGTACAGTAGCTGTTATATTTTCTTTCTTCCTTTATTTACGTCTTTCTATTATTTCACAATTTATCTATTTCTCAGATCCTTCACTTGATCTCGAATGTTCCTCGTGGGAACGATCTTGATTGCAGTCTTTTCCGAAAAGTAGAAGTAACACGTGGTACTCTCCTGGCCGGGAGAGTCCCCGTGGTGATCCTACTCTCAGTCAACCACCCCAAGGTCGTTGACAGACGTAACAGTGACTACGGCACGTGCGATAAACACACGGGTAGCTACTCCGCACTGGAACGCGGTCAGTCGTTTCCGTTAACAGGTGCGCCCAAAGCACAGCACGGAACCAGTATAGGGCAGAGCCCTCTCAGTAACAGGGGTCCAACCCCTCCACAGTCCGTGCACCCTCGCCTGACTACCCTGGTTTGCCCAGTGGGCCTAACAAGTCGGTGTAGGAGGCTAGCAGAACCCTGGGGCCGGTGGGGTAGCTAGTGCTCTCCCTACACTAGTAGCTCTCCTCGGTACTGCGTACGCGAGGGCCAGCAAGTCGGTGTACTATGGCCAAACCCACCCCGATCTCAACCTGAGGGCGGCAAGCTCCCCTCTACACTAAGAGGTAATGTGTGCTCTCTTTGGTACCACGTACCCAAGAGACAACACACTTCCACGTTTTACTTTCTCAATTCCATTCTATTCTCTTTCGAGGAGTTCTACTCCTAATTCCCCGTAGGGTTCGTATTCTTTTAACTCAGCACATTTAGGTTTTGCTGTTCCAGTTTTACGTTCATACAACCCATGTTCTCAATCATATTTATTCCTTCATAACAGGTAGCGGTTAAATCAATTTACAGGTAGCTATTATTTCCTTTCCACCTTTCCAAGACTACAATATTTATATACATATCACTAGTTTTCCAGTCCTAGGATTCATGCCGTACCCTAGGATCTATCATTTAATCTAGTTTCCAGTCCTAGGTTTCATGCAATACCCTAGGATCTATCATTCAATCTAGTTTCTCAATCCTATGGTTCATGCAGTTCCCTAGACTCTATTAATTATTCCACAATTGTAACAAATTTGATTAAGTAAATTAAAAGCCACTCCACCAGCTACAACGGGAGTACTAGGGGTGTGGTCGGAAATCCCGCGCGCCTTCGCAATCCCCAAGACTACAATGGAAAGGGGTCCTAACACAAGGATCAAACACAAGGAGTTTCTCAAAATGATTTATAATTACTGTAAATGGGTAGAGGATTTTATTCCGGAAAGAACACAACTCGAAACGCGGAAAACAGACTCCGAACGGGCCCTAAACGGGTTGAAAACGACGAAACTACCCAAAATCAGACGTCTGGAACCTCTTCCAGACGTCTTAAAATGTGGGTCAGAGCGTACCTTCGTTCTGTGTAGTCCCTCAGACGTCCAGAAGCCTGCGGGGGCATCTGGCTTAGTTCCCAAACGTCCGATGGTCACCCTAGACGTCTGGAAGTCCTTCCCGTCGTCTGGCACTGCGACCAGACGTCCGACTCACGTGGGATGGAGAGCCCTTGCGCCCTCCCGAGCAGAACCTGCACGTACCCACACCTGTTCTCAGTACGACGAGTCGCTGACGAAGGCACGGCGGACGGCTACATGGCCGTACGCGCGAAAAAGGAAGTAGAACGAATATCTTACCTGCCAGATGTCTGGACAGTCCTCCAGACATCTTCACCGTCGTCTGGTTGGAAGCACAGACGTCTGATTCTGGAAAAACTTCAAGAATCAGAGCTCGACTCGTTCTTCGCCCGCGACGCACGGCCGCGCCGCGCCCTGTCCGCCTGTTGCTCGAGCTGCAGTAGCCCCTCCGCGACACTCCACGCCCGCTGCTCCCCCGCCGGCCGGCTCTAGATAACCCGGCAAGCTCGAGCCCTCACAGTCGAGCGTCTCCTCCCTCGCGCAACACCTCCTCCTGCACACTTGCCGCGGCTTGCGCTCTCGCACCGGCTGGGAGAAGAAGAGGGACACGGAGGAGATGAGGGTGAGGGAGGGGGTGAGGGGCCTTTTAAGGCCGCGCGGGGAGAGAGAGAGAGAGAAGCGCCGCGCCCTGCAGGAGGAGAGAGGGAAAAAGAGGGAAGAGAGAAGTGGGTGCAGGTCTGCGCGCACATGCGCGCAGACGCAACCCCGTACGTCGCAAAAATTAAATACCAGACGTCTGGGCCACTTCCCAGACGTCTTAAAAACCGTCTTGAGGCCACGTTCGTAACACATCCGATTACTCACCTAACCAAGCACTCCTCGACTGCCACTCATGGTCGACAGCCTTGGTCCCAGGTGCGCTCTACTCGAATACCCGATAACCCGAGGCCCTGGGAGGGCAAATCCCTGAGAGAGAAGGAGAGAAAGCACACGGGGGAAAAAGGGGGGTTTTGCTCTATAATTCAGTGGCTAACACTTAGCCGTTTAAGGAGCCCTTTCCCTTATGCATAAAGAAAAAGAAGGAGAGGAAGCCAGAAGAGAAGAAGAAGAAGAAGGATAGCAAAGTAGAGAAGCAAAAGAAGAAGGCACAGAAGAAAGCCACAGGGAAGGAGGAGAAGAAGAGAGAAGCCTAAGAAGAAGAAGAAGAAGAAGAGAAGAGAAGCTGAAGCAAGAGAAGAAGAAGAGCTGAGTGATTTAAGCCGTCTGATTGGCAGAGAAGACGTCTGAAGTGCATTGTGCACTTATCCTATGTGGCAATTAATTGCTTAGTACTATTGAGTTATTTGATATAATTGTGAGGGGTAATTGATGATTCAAATCACCATTTTACCCCATTCTTTTTGCACTATTTGACATACGCTTTCATTCATATATCATTACTTCTTGGAATTTTGTTATAATGCTCATATATTTGCTTGAATTTCAATCTTGAGAATCATTTTACCAATTGCTCCCTGTGTTCGACCTTGGACTTCTTTTCTGATATTTGAGTTATAAATTTTACTTGTTTTTTTCGCGCTGATTCGACCTATATTACACGCATTGATTTTAAAATACGTTTCAGAGCGACTAAACACCAACCCAACCCCATTGGATTAGATTAGGTTGGGTTCAAGTAAAACTTGACCCATGTGCACCCCTATCCAATGGTCCCCTCCCCTATGGGTTAGGATTGGTCACTTTGTTAAGCTAGGAAAACTTTCTTTTTCTAAAACCTAGGGCAAGCCAACTTGAGTCTATTTGAAACTCAAAGCCCCCAGAAAAAAATCGTGCTCTAACCTCCAAGATGTATCGAACAGAGGCCTGAAATGATTTGGAAATACATGGTGGCAAGGAATCATGCACAAGCTTGAGAAAGCCCAAAAGGCTCAACTAAGGGTATACAAATGTCGGGTTGGGACTCAACCCAAACCTAACCCACGATTTGCAGGTTCATATTTTTTCAACCCAACCCATAAAATTAGGTCAGGTTAAGTCAAGTTGAGTAGGTTGTTGACTAGTCAAAGCTTATGTTATCTCGTACATGCTTCTTGAAATGACCCGTTGCCCTTTTAGTCGGATAAGACGTCTGGAGTTTCAGTCAGATGTCTGTCCTGACATCTGGACAGGGGCCTGAACGTCTGAAAGTGGGAATTTTCGTACGTTCCATTGCGCTTTGCGCACGAGTGGCGCGCAGAGCTTCTCTCTCCTCCATACCCCTCACCCCTAAACCCTAACACCCCCTCTATTTAAACCCCTTCTCACCACCCTCACCCCTTCACCACCAACCACCACCACCTCTAGCATCCTCCCTGTGCGGCCGTGGCGAGGGAGAACGAGAGTGACGAGAGAGAGGGCGAGCGAGGGAGAATGAGAGGGAGAGAGAGGAAGGAAGAGTGTGAGAGGTCGGTGGACCTTCGAGGAGCTCGGTGGAGCTCGCGCGGTCGGCGGCAGGCGCACGCACGAGGAGGAGGGGCTTGGGGAGGTGGCCTCCCGGCCCTCTGCAGCTGCTGAAGCTGCTGCGGTGCACTGCAGGCGATGCTGCGAGGAGTAGCGTCGCGGAGGAGATTCTGGTACTGGAAGTTTTCTAGTATTAGACGTCTGGAGGGGCACCAGGATGTCCGGAGCTGAAGCCGGATGTCTGAAAGCATATTATTGTGCGAGGTACGTATCTTCTTGCACTACTTTTTGCCATGCAAATTGTTGCACAGGAGATGTTGAGCTGAGAATGGACCTACGATTTTTGTATGCAGGTAAAGGGCTTTGGGAAGGCACGTGGTGTGCTTTTCCAGGCACTTTTGGACATTTGATCACGTGGTCAGATGTTCGAAGGTACTTTCAAACGACCGGAGACTTTGTCTGACGTTTGGAGCTGCCCCTAGATGGTCACAGAAGGATCCAGACATCTGAGGGTACCGCAGGAGACACAAGGTGAGATCTAACGTCTTTTAAGATATCTAGGACTAGTCCCAGACGTCTGATTTTGGATAGTAACATTGTTTTTGGCCCGTTTAGGGCCCAAACGGAATCGGATTTTCACAAATAAAGTACCGATGTTTTCCACTCGAGTTTCTCTACGTGTTCATGTTGAGTATCTATTGTTTTGACCTCGTCTAATGTAAATTAGTCGCTGATACAGGTTACCAGCCGGTGGCATGTTCGGGACCCGCGGAGACAATGAGATCTACAGTGCAGGCCCCCATTCCTCCTGTGACACCTAGTAGAGTGGTTTAATTCATTTGTTAAGATGTGAATAAAGAATATGCCTGCTTAGATTAGATTGATTAAAACTCTAGGATGTGGAATGAACCCTAGGGTAGAAATGTATGAGCCTGATGTTGAGCTACTCTGTTTACTTGAGATGCATGTTAAAATACGAATTGCCAGTATGTGAATAAGAAATTGAACTGTGAAATCACAAGTTGCATGTATATGATTGAGAATTGTATTGTGAAAACACGAGCTGCCTGTATATGGATGAGGAACAAGTTATGAACCATGAGATCTAAATACTTATAAGTGGAATGAATATGAGCATGAACCCTATGGGGAAATAGGAGTAGAACTCCTGTGTATGAAAGGAAATCTGTTATGTAGATGGGAAGTGAGCTGGCCCTTGTGTACATGGTACCAAGGAGAGCAACTGTCCCTTTTAGTGTAGAGCAGAGCTAGCCGCCCTTGGGTTGAGACCTAGGGTTAGGATTGGCCACTCTACACCGACTCCTGTTGGCCCTCGCGTATGTGGACCGAGGTGTGCTACTAGTGTAGGGAGGGAGCTAGCCACCCCACGGGGCCCGGGGTTAACCTAGCCACCCTACACCAACTTTGTTAGGCCTGTTTGGCAAATCGGGGTAGTTGGACGAGGGTACGCGGACTGTGGAAGGGCGAGACCTCTATTTGGTTCTGAGGGGCGAGACCCCTGTTCTGAGAGGGCAATGCCCTATACTGTTCCGTGCTGTACCTTAGGCATACCCGCTAGCGGAAACGACTGACCGTGTGCCAGTGTAGGGTAGCTACCCGTATGCTTATCACGCGTACCATAGTCATCGCTACGTCGCGACAGTGACCTCGGGGTGGTTGACTGGGTGTAAGACTACCGCGGGGAACTCTCCCAGCCAGGAGATTACCACGTGTACCTTCTACTCCACGGAAAAGACTGCAATCAAGATCGTTTCCACGAAGAACAAGCAAGATCAAGAAATACTTGGATACCTTGTGAAATAGAAATACATAAATGAGATAAATAGAAATGAGAATAAAATCTGCTTGTTGTTTTTACTTTACTTACACATAAATAATGTAAACACCACTCTACTCAGCGTTCATTGACTCTGTCATTTCGTAACCCTGTTTAGGACTAGGAGTTGAGTAGCCCGAGTTTCCAGCTGCAGAGGGAGCTGGGCCCAGCCGAGCCTAGTCGTAGTAGTTTCTTTCCAGCTCTTTTGTTTCTGCTGTAGTTGTGAGTACTGGACTTTTAAATTACTGTTCCTATTACTTTCTGTCTCCTTTTCACTGTTGTTGTTGTGGTGGCATGTACTATTTTGAGATAGTTGCTTTACTTTCCTTTACTGTTTCGTTCATCTTTCTGCTTAGTTATATTGCATGTGTGAATGTAGTTTATTTCCTACTTTTGGTTATTTCTCATTGGACGACTAGATCTTAGGATTAGTCGAGGCGAGCCGGTCTCGAGTCCTGTAGGGATCTGGGAATCGGGTTGTAACATTTCCTATATCTCAGGTTAGAGAGAGGTCATCCAATAGTAGTGGCCTTAGTGGTGGGTCAAGGGTCTTGTAAGGAAGAAGAGGAGACGAGAGGAGGTGCTTTGGTGGTGGTGGGATCCTTGCACTGTGGGAAAGAAGAGAGGAAAGGTGAGTCATCTGGCAGTGGTGGTGGTGTCCCTACGAGGAAGAAGAGAGGAGAGGTGGATCATTCGGTTGTGGTGGGGGAGTCCTTACAAGGAAGAAGAGAGAAGAGGTGGGTTGTTGGGGACTCAAGCGGAGGTGGGGAGCTAAAGGAGGAGAGAAGGTTAAGGGCTACCTAAAAAATGCCAAGTATCGCCACCACCAAGGAGAGGAGAGGACACTGCCTAAATCTTGGAGTTGAGGAGGCACTACTTGCAGTGGAGATAGGAGGTGAGGTGAGGGCAAAGGAAGCCACCTGAAGCTGATGGAGGTAACTATGAGAGAGATGAGGGGTCGGTGAGGGTTGATAATTGGGAATTTGGGATGTAGGAGTGAGGAGATGTCGAGATCGATGAGTTGAAGGTTCTGTCGAGTCATATATTATTATTATTATTGTTATTATTATATCGGTTGGAGATGTTGGACTCAAGATGAGGTTTTGAATTTTCATTTGTTCCTTGGCTCCCGTTCTATATTATATACATATAATACATTATATATATGTATTGAGTTGTGGACTAGGTTCGGTTAGTTAAATATCAAATCCAACTCAGCATTATAACTCTCAACCCAACCTAATCAGGTTTGATTTGGGTTGAATCCAACCTGTTCACATATATCATGTGGCTTAGCTATCTCAGCTACAGGGCTATCTTTTATTTGAGAGGTTACAAGGTTATTTCTTACGAAAAATAGAAAGACTACATGATATTGTTTCAAACATCCACTTCCTCCGTACTTTGACTCCAATACCGTCCCCCTTTCTCCTCAAATCCTAGCTTTTCTTATGCGTGCTGCCTCTGGGCCCCCAACCAACCTTGTTATGCAGCTCGAGTCCACATTCCCTTCTCAATGTCCTCCACCTCTTTCCGGCGACCTGAATCTTCACCTAGCCCTGATGCAGACCTGTCGAGTGTGGGAAGATTGAGGTTCCCTTCTTGATGCAGTTGTTCAAGGTGGAGCCGAGATCGTTGGTGGTTTTGTTCTCAGCTTCCGAGGTAGCGAATCCATCACAGGGGAGCACCGATTTGGTGGTAGTTCTCCATCATTTGTAGCAATATTTGTAGCCATCGCTAGATTTAGTTGATACCCTCTGCGATGGGTGAGAATAGTCCCTTTCTCAACAATGTGGCATGGTTTCGGTTCTGTGACCTCCCCTTGATCTAGTGAGGGATGGGGTGCTCGTGGCTCTATCTAAAGTCGTGACTGAGGTCTTATCCCCCACCCCCTCAGCCCGGTTTCAGGTTTATCGAACACTTTGGACAGAAGATTTTTCAATCTCGTCTACATGGAGAGTCTTCGTCTCTCCGCCATAGGCTGTGGATTTCGCTCCCCTCAACTCCTCTTCCCAGATTTGAGATTTATGGTGCTTGAGTTTCACCCATCACAACTCAGCCTCCTTGTTTTCTTTTTTTGACGATGGGGACCACTCGTGACAACATACCTACAAATGATTGAGACGTAGCTAGGCTCATTCCTGTTTTCGGCCTTCGTTGGATTTCTCGTTTGCGCGAACTAGATAGATCATCAAGAGCTCTCTCGATGGTGCAGTCATCATCTACGAGCATGGAGTTGTTGCCTAAGTTCTAGTTCCATAGATGGAGCACCGCTCGGATTCGTTACTTCTTGGTTACACTTCTTTTTATTTGTTGTAATTTTCTTTTCTTTCTTTTTGTTCTTGTTTCTTTGGATGTTTTCATTTAGCACCTTGTTGGTGCATAAGCACTATGATATTTGATTTTAATGATAATAAAATATATTATTATTACACTGCACTTTAGAGATTAACATTTCATGAACAAGGAGGCAAAGCAAGGAAGAAGAGTTAAGTTGATGGTTAAGAAGGAGGAAGCTAGATGAATAAGAAGCTTGAAGTTTAGTTATGTAGTTTTTGTTATTTATTTGATATATTTTACCTTTCTTTATTTGGACATGATGTAAAGAGATCAAGTATAATAATCAAAGTCCTAAACATCCTTATGCAATGTTGGGCTTCTTAGGAAAACCTTAGAATCAAAATAGAAATTTGAAACAACAAACAGATTGCCTAATTAGATATTTGATATTCTTGCCAGATGTCTAATAACCCATTATCAAATGATTAAGTCTCTCTTCAGACACCCAGACCTTAATAACTCTTGAACTGTTTGGTTCACCAAATCAAACGTCTAACGATAGCACCAAGCGTCCTGATGTGAATGTTAGGATTTGAAATTCCAAATCTTTTCATGTCAGATGTAATCCAAGCTTCCCACTAATTGAGAGATTTGTTTTCGAACCTATATTCAACGATAAGACATATGATCCGTTGTCATGACGTCTATGATCTGGACCACTGTTCTAGACGTTTGATCCTTAGAACATAAAATTATCCTTCGACCAAAAATGAATTCTTGGTCAACCAACCTCTGAAGCCTGCCTTATTTTAGACGTCTGATCGTTACTCCAGATATTTGATATTATTCTGTCAGATATTGATTGGTTTGCACACTTGTTGGATTTTGTCCAAATCTTTCCTAGATTCTTCCCAATGGGTATAAGCCCACCCTTAAGAATTCTAAAGCCTTCATAACTCCTCTATAAATAATCTAGTGGCTTACCATTCTTGGATACACCATAGAAACAATTCTTCTTGCCATATTCACATAGAGAAAACATCAAAAAGAGAAAAGGGTCTACACTTGCTCTTTAAGCTTCAAATTCACCCATTGAGAGCTCAATACAGTACACTCTAATCCACTTCCATGGAAGAGAAGTTTTTAAACTTATAGGAGCTAGTATTTCCTTTCATATTGTGGCTTGTAGGTGATGAGTGGCTACTCATCATAGCTAAAAACCTAAAGTTAAGCTAGACATTGAGTTAAACAATATCAAATTAACAGATAAAAAGGGTTAAGTGTGGGAATCAAAGAAAAAGGCCTAAAACCTTGATTCTGTATTAAAATTACATAATTAGGTCATAAAACGAGATATTCTTAAGATAAAGGTCAAATGGTGATCCAAGTGTTAATTGAACACATAACCAAGTTTAAAAGTCCAAATCAAAAGTATAATTAATTTCTTAAATATTCAATTGAGCACATATAAAAATTTAAAGGCATTTGGATATTATTAAGGTCTTGAAACTTAGAGTTTACACTTAGGTCCTTCATGCATCACATTTTCTTCTTTAGAAAACTTTTTTGGACCTATTTGTAACCCGCAAGGACCTCTCTGAAAGCCTTTAGGGTCCATCCAATTACTATTTCTTCCACTTATGGACCTGTGCACAATTCTTCTACCCCTTCATGAAGGGCTTCTCCTTGCAATTTTGCCAAAAGACCCAAGCCACCTGCAGTTCTTCGCACGCACTGTAGTGCGCAAAGAACTTGGCGAATCTCGACCGTCCAACCTCTCTTGATCTTGATCTGCGGCCCGATCTGAATCGAAGCTTTGCGGGAAGTAGCGTGTGTGCTCACCCTTCTTCCCAGATCCCATCCGACGGTCAGTTTTTAAGTTGGCAGCCCGCACGCTCCTCTCCTCTCATCCTTGCCGCCGGTTCCTTCAACGACTATCTTCACTCGCGCGGTGATCTGAGCCACTGAGATTGCTACTTAAGCACCTTAGTGGTCGCGCGCGCAAAGGATCGCTCTCTTCTACATTTTTAGCGATCATTCTTCCACGCCAGCTAACCTCCCCACCAAATCCCTGATTTCACAACCAACGGCTGTGAAATCCCGGACTTCTCTTCGACCTCCTCGTCGCTAAGGACCTCATAGCACTTGAGGACGACTATGAAGCCTCTCTAGAAGGCTTTTCCCTCCGCTGGAGTCATCTCCCTCCTTTCTTCCTCCTTAGCCACCGGCTAAGGACCCATAGGTCCCATTCTTCTTGTTAGAATAGTTTTAGTATTTTGCAATTTAGCTGTAGCAGTAGTTAAATAGATTAGCAGTAGAATTAGAGTAATTTGTAGTAATTAATTCTGTTGTTCTGTTAGTTTAGCAGTAGGAGTAGAATTAGAGTAGATTCACTCCCCTCACCTCCTCTGATCATTCCAGATTAGAGGGGATGGTTTCACACAGCCATCTATCGTGAGTTTTCTCCCTCTTCATGTTTTCATTCCGCTTCTGATTCCCATGATTTATTTCTTGCTTTTTTCACCCACTCATCAGACCTAATTTTAGATATGATTATCTTCTGATATCAGATCTAAAATTAGCGTCAAAGATCATGTGAGGGGCTTTTCACTCACTCAATTTTGCTCACAAAAGCTCCTGATTTGAGCTTTAAAGAAAATTGGTTTGCTAGATTGATGTCAAAATTTGGATTGCAATGAATTTGAATCACTTGAGTTTTGAACGTTTGATCTAGCAGACTGAGTTTTTTTTTAATTTTGATTCATTGCTTCGCAAGGAATTTGAGGTGATTTTGAAGTCAAAATTCACCTCAGAAGAGCCATGATTTTAACTGGACTTTTATGAGTTTTGAACTATCTTGAATGCATGGGTGAGTCTGAAAAATCCTTTAGTTGATTTGAGACTCTACCTTGCATCCTTTAGTTGATTTGAGGAGCAAATCTGTTTTCCTAACCTAAGGAATTATCCATATTCCTTATAGTTACAGAACTCTGGGATTGGAGTGTTTAATTTCATTGGACTAAGTTGATTCTTTCTACATGCTGTCTATAGCATTAGAAAGAATCAGATCAGTTGCTCTTTTAATTTTGGTTTGATCAGATGTTACTGACAAGGGATTTTGGTTTTGATTTGTAATCCCGAGTAGTTTTTCTCTAAATTAAGACCCTTGTCAGATTGTGTTGAATGAATTACTGATTTATGTTTTGTGTGTTTCAATCCCAGACCTATAGTAAACTGTTACAGAAGCAGCTACATTCCTCTCCTCAATTCCAGTTAAGTGCTCCTTGGATTAACCCTTTTTAATCCCTGACCAGATTGTCCGTAATCTGATCTGGGATATTAAGGGTTAGATTAGGAAATACATGTTGGAATTAACTCCTTTGTCCTGCTGCAAATCAGTTCCCCTTTAGATGAGTCAACTGCAACAACAGTTGAGACATCTGAAGAGGGATTTGATTGGATGATGGGGTCAGTTTTAGCAGCTCTTCTAAATTCTGATCTGCTGCAGTGAATAGCTTCTTCCTGCTGTTCTAGCAGGAATCCCAAGGTTTTATCACCATGTGGACAGTAGCTTAGATCTAATCGTGTTAGAAGCTGATTGATGTGAAATGTTGTATCAATTGTATATAAGCTTTCCTTTATTGTAATTGACTTGTAATATCTGTTGAATGCTTGTAATTAAATCTTGTTAATCTTTTGTCAGCTAAATAATGAGTTCAACTGTCCACTATATGAATTTAATTAAAATTTGTCTTGAGTTGCATGCTTAACTGCTTCTATCTGTTGCATAACCTAGACTGAACACATTCAAGGCAGTTCCCTGCCTTTTAGATACTTAGGACTCATCCTAAGCCCTTAGGACACTTTAGACATTTCTTTAAAGGCTTAGGATGAGTGAACTTGGGATATAAATAAAAAATTTAAAAAATCTAAAAAAATGAAATAAAACTGTTTGATTGAAGATAAGATATTTCCTTAACTTCATGCCAAGTTTCATGGTATTCTGAATTCCCGACTTGGTATTATTTGCCAGTCAACGGTTCTGTATACCATGGAATTTAATAAAAGAATATACCTTTAAAAACATCAAAAACATTTCCTCCTCATCTTTCTTTCATTCGTATCTCCTACCTCCATAACATAAATAAAAGTCATAAAAATTGAAAAAGACTCTAAAAATAATAAAAATCCCTTGTATATGTATATAAGTATTTATTTAAGCTATATAGTAAGCTTACTTACCTATAATGTAAAGTATACATATCTATAAGTTAAATAACTTATGTATGTATTGTATTTTGTAAAGTAAATATTTAAGTTAGATTATACTATATATATCTTAATTGTATAGCTAATTATTAATTAAACTAATGTATATGTACAATAAAGCCATATAGGTAATAAATACTATAAATAACCTTATTAAGTTATAAGACTATATACATATATTTGTACGTATATAATAAACATACTGAATGTGGTACCTTAATTTAAGCATGTATACAGAATAAATCATTAATTTATTGAGTTAATAGTTAAGTTATTAGATTAAATTAAAATAAATTAGTAGATTAAGTTAAAACTAAGTTAATTTATACTGTATATGTATACTACTGTATTTTAAGTAATTTCATTTAATTTAAGTATATTTATAATATATACACTATTTAAATTTAATTTACAAATAAAACAGTCCAAAAATTTACTATTTAAATGTAAATAAAACATAAATTAAGTCTGTAAAATATAATAAAAATATTTATAAAATACTTAGACATGTATACTGACTCTGTATAAGGTCAATTAGACCATATAATAACTAATTTATACGTAATTAAGAAACAAAACCTAAAAATAAGTATGTAGAAACTGTATACTTTAGCTAATTTATTTATACAGTAAATATAATTAAAACTCCGAAGTAATTGTATAATTGTGTAGTACTATATAAATACTATATTTTCACATAATTTATTTTTAATAACTAATAAATTATGGCCCTCGAATCGAGGGCCAAAATCACGAATGCTGCACTGCCGCCTTGCATTTTTAGCGTTGTGCTTGCGCCCAAATAGTCCCACATCGTGGGCGGGTGAGCGCATGTTGTCTTTAAATTGTTTTTGTTACTTAGGCTATCTAGTCGTCATGGGCGTCGGACGCCCGAATAATCGGATACCTATGACCTATCCGAGCATATCTGAGCATGAAATGAGCTGTGTGTGTGTGGGGCCGGGGGCCTGGGTGTGTGCGGGCTGTTAAGCCCAAAGATCTGAGCATGAACATATAATTAAGCGGCAATTAGGGTGCGCTTAGTAGAGGTCTGGTCCCACCCTCTGCGTGCTGTGTATCCCTCGAAAAGCATGCCCGCAAATTAAACAAATTTTTGATTAATTAAAAACCATAATGACACTGTCTAAACACCTAAGTATCTAATGCCTAAGTGCCGCTGAGAACTTAAGACGAGTAAAAGTAAGAAGTGCTAAGGAGAAGTAAAGAGTGAAAGAGGGTAAAGGTACTTATAAGTATAATGTATATACAGAAACCTGTATAAATAAATATGTATAAGATAACTAAAGTGTATATATATGTACACAGTATAGCTATTTACATTTATTTATAACTCCATACCTTTACTAACAAAATAAAGTGTCATTGTAGGCGAAAGAACTGTCGCTTCTTACAATTTGTATTTAGTTTTTTTGGGGTCCAGCGACGTTTATATCTGTTGCTGTAGCCATTATATGTGTTGCTGTATATGTCAGTACAGTAAGTTAAGTTAGTATGCTATGTAATATGAGTTAGTAATGTATAATTATGTAAGTATTAGTAATATAACTTATAAATAAATAGTATAGAACATACCTATGTATCATTTGATGCTTGTTTGTAAGTAGATTTTTGTAAGCACTTTTATTGATTTTTCTTATACATCATGGAAATTTTAATTCATTCTTTATAGATTTATTCATTCATTATTAATTGTATATAAAATTAATCATTTTTGGAATTAAAGAATAACTTTGGACCTAGAGAGATGTAAATCAATAATTACCTCCCAATGAACGACCTGGAATAAACCAGTAAAAATTAGGTAATTAAATAAAAAATGGTCGTAATAATGATTTGTATTTCCTACATTTACTACTACAACATCAATTCATCACAACAACAATTATGACCATCATAGTAGGGTTTTCATATTTATTTTTGTTTTTATTGTAAGAGTGTTCGGGTTGTGGATCACTGTCTGTTGGAGACAAAATTGAATAGGTTTGATCCAGTACATTGTTATATTAAGGTATACTACCCTCAGTTAAAAGAAGTGTAATTAGTGGATTTGATGGACTTGATCCATTGGGAAAATTCTAAGTTAGGGTAACTTAGGTGGTGGTCTTATCCACTTATAGATTTTCACCTAAAAAATCATTATGCCATTTGTGGTGTGATTTTATTTGTATATTTTTTTGAAAGGATTTTATTTGTATACTATTTTTCATTTTTATCATATCACACTATTTATCCTCCCCTCTAATATATTTTCAGTTGGTATTAGAGATAGTTTCTTGCATTTTGATGTAACAAACTAGCAAGGATATGATGGAGGGAAAGATTGTCGTGATTGATTGCAATGGACAATCCACATCACAACCTCCATATTTTGATGGCATGAACCATCCTTATTGAAAACTTGGAATGACAACTTAGTTACAGGCTCATAGCTTCATTTTATGGGAGAGATGTCAAACCCTTTTTGAGATCCCAGAAAGATCCGCAAATGGCTACATCGAGTAGTAAACAAGAGAGGTCTCAGTTAATGCGAAAGTGATAAATGCTCTCTATTGTGCACTTAGCCCAAAAAAAGAGTTAAACTGGATCTCCCAATGCCAAATCGCCTACAAAATTTAGAGAACTTAGGGGTTAATGCAGGAAGGAACTAGTTAAGAATTCAAAAAATAACCTTCTTTCAAAGAAATTTGAAGCATTTTCAATGAAAATTGAGAAGCTTAAGGATATGTTCACAATGTTCAATCTTATAGTGAACAATCTCAAGTCTTTAGGGAAGATGATGGCATTGCCACATCCTCTATATCTAACTCAATTTAATTAAATTCTGAAGCTAAATTCACCTAATTGATGCATTAAAGGTATAATTCAATCAGGACTAAATCAAGAGGAATTGAGTTAAATTGGATCGATTCTGTTATTTTAAGAAGTAAATTTTAAATGCAAAATAGCTAAGGGTTGAACCTATGATTAATTAAAGGTCAATTAAGTTTAAATTTCCTACAAATGGATTGATATATTGAGTAATTTAGAATTTTCATTCAATTTGAATGTCATTTCTTAATTAAAAATCATAATTTCAGCCTCAATTTAATTAAAAGGATTCCGATAGAAATAAATGTAATATATAAGAGAGAAAAGAAAAAAGAGGATTTTAGGAACAAAAGGGACTAAGGTTGTACATTATTTTTAAAAAGGTAGATAAGGGATTTCATTTTTAACAAACTTAGGAATGAGTTTGAGGATCCTATTGTTGGACTTTTTAGATCTAAAAACTTAGATCAGATTATTTTATCCCATAAGAACTTTTTAACCTTTGACGGTTCTGAGTTCTAATTCTGTTTAGTGACCTGGGTAGTACTTGGCTTGATTCTCGTCCAAAAGTTTTGAATGACTTTTGAAAACCAAGTGTCAAAACTTGAGCACACACAAAAAGCCGACCCCATAAAGCCCAAAAAAAAAAAACAAAAATAAATAATTTTCCATTATGTAGTCTTGGTGGAAGACCGAGCTAGTTGATTGGTTTGAGTTCCTGTCGTTGAGAAGGTAAAATTTCCTTTAATGACACGATGTAAATATGTCACCGCCTTGACACTTGCTTTAAATCTAATCACATATCTTTATACGGAGCATACAGAGTGCATTATGTAGCTCAAGTGTCTCGGACAATACTATCTCGAAATATCGGGTCGGGAACCTGAGCTCACTAGGAGTGCCCCTTACAATGCTTTCTGTTTGTGGTTGTAAGCTCCTAGGGTGTGTCTTAGATGGTGCTTCTCATGAGTGCTGGCACTAGAGCCCCCATCGAGGATTTAGTGATGGAAATGATCACAACTGTATTAGGACTGATCTGAGTCTAGGTATGGGGGAGAAAAGCAAAACAAAACAAAAAATCTTTATTCTATTAGAAAGATAAATAAGTCTTTCAAAGACACATCCAAGCAAATAAAGTTGGCCAATCACAAAGTACTGACACTTGGATTTTCAAGGTCATGCAAACCGCAGTACGAGTTCTTAGGTCAATGAGGCTCTAACTACGAAAACAGATTTTGGGACTTATAAGAATCAGAAAAGGGTAGATTAGTTGAATTCGTGGGTGGATACGTAGATCTTGATTACGCTAACTTTAGGATCTGAAAAATTCATTCTGACGTTTAATTTTTAACAAAATTCCGTACCTACATTATTATGAAGAAATAACCACAGTCCTACTTTTCTTTTAATCCAGATAAATAAATAAATAATGTTGACGAAAGAGGATGGAGGAATCTTCTTGAGTTAAATGTTAAAAATACACTGAATGTTTATTTCGAATTCTAGAATTTGCTAAGGATGTAGTAAATGTTAGGCATGGGGATACGATGGCATCGCCATCATCCTTTGTATCTAACTCAATTTAACTAAATTCCAGAGCTAAATTCACCTAATTGATACATTAAATGGTATAATTCAATCAGGACTAAATAAAGAGGAATTGAGCTAAATTCGGTTAATTCTACTATTTTAACAGACAAATTTTAAATGAAAAATAACTAAGGGATGTACCTATAATTAATTAAAGGTCAATTAAGCTTAAATTTTTTAGAAATCGGTTGATATTGAGTAATTTAAGGATTTCATTCAATTTGAATGTTATTTCTTAATTAAAAAACCTAATTTCAGCCTCACTTTAACTAAAAGGATTCCAATGGAAATAAATGTAATCTAAACCTTATAAAAATCATGTAAAAATATTCTATAAGGTTTAGAACAATCAATTTGACAAAAGGAACCTATTTTGACCTAAAACAGAGACCAAGGCTAGTATTTGATACATTTTAGGTCAAAATGTAAATTGATTAGTCAAATTTCATCAAAACCCAAAATTGAAGTCATCATTAAATTCATTTGGTCTAAATTAAGTTACATCAAAAGGGCTCATTTGTATTTTATCTTCACCTACTTTACATTTT
The DNA here is from genome assembly GCA_037157565.1 of Thalassia testudinum. Lineage (NCBI taxonomy): Eukaryota > Viridiplantae > Streptophyta > Magnoliopsida > Alismatales > Hydrocharitaceae > Thalassia > Thalassia testudinum. Next base: position 85,042,828 of record JAZHRO010000024.1, read on the forward strand.
AGCCCTCAACTTTCAATTTTCTCTCAATATTATCCAAAACTATGCTTTTCAGGTCTCAGGTCACGTCATGCTGACGTCACCTTGTCTTCCACCTCTAGATCGTCGACCAAGCTGCAAGTTCATCTCTCGTGCAAATTTTGAGGATGAATTCCTCTTAATCCTCCCGGTGGATCTCGATTTTTGGAGTAATTCCTCACCTCAAGTCGAGTCAAATGAACTCAATGGCGTCCCCATACATTTATTTGATCAGCCAAAATCGTCACTATAAGACCTGGGTTTCAAACCCAACTAAACCGGCTCCAATCACGTTGAAACGACTCGATTTGATGCGTGATTGGGTCCTATTTAATCCCCTCCTTGCCATGATCATGGTGTGCTCAAGTGGCATGAACTCTTCTTCACCCGATTAACGAAGCACCTCGGAGATTCTTCAACCTCTTCGTCTGTCGCTCTTCCGCTGAAATTGGAAGAGGGCTTCTCTTCCCCGATGTCCTACGAAGCTTCATGCAAAGCTTCGCGACTTCTTTCCTCGACTTCGACTCCAATTTCTTCTCCTTCCTTGCTGGCCGACCTCCTCCGCAGAGTAATCCCACACCTCCTCTCATTGAATTAACTTGGGGCTTCTCTTCCTCTCCCCTTCAATTAGATGGTTTGAGCTTTAGAGCTCCATCCATAGCCTCCTCCTCCATTTAACGTTGTCGACGACAGCCAAGAAGGTCTTCACCGTCGGCGTCCATCGGCCCTCTCCACCGTCGATTGGCTTTGGGCTTTGCTCTGGCACCTCACGCCAGAGCTTCTAGATATTTAATTGGGGCCACTCGACCCGTATTTTGCTCTCTAGGACACGTCGAATTCTCGCTGGAGCTTACCATCCTCCCCAACTCCGGTGTCGTCGTTCGCCGTCGCCCTTGCTGCAGATCATTGATCTAACCCCACCATCACCTCGGCCAGCAATAGGGGTCTTCACTAAGCCCTTCACCATCCCCATCAAGCGATCCGATCTCATCTCTGACAATCCCATTGGCAACGAAGAAGCGAAGAAGATTGAGGCAGGGACCTATCTGAAAGGAAAATAAAATCACAGGGACCTTTTTGAGAGGTTGCAGGGACCCAATTGCAACAACTCAAGGGTAGATTTACGAATCTTGTTGGATTTGCTTCAAAATTTGTTTCTAAGTGGTTTTTAGGTCAATATCTTGTCCAACATTCTTGTTAATGATCATTTGTGCCTAATTAGATGAATACTTGATTATTAATTTTTATTGAGCATTAAATAACCATTTAATCATATTTTTTAACACTTGATATATATCATCGCCTTATTTTGCAACTTAGAGTGCCATCGTGAGCTTGTTAAATTTTTTAGATTTCATCTGTAATACAAGTTCACCAAAATCATCTGTAAATAGTTAAATAGCGGTATTTGCACCCTTGATTGCTCCTAGAGAACGACCTTGGATTACACATAATTTGAGATATAAATTTTAAATGTTGATCTCGCTCTAATCACCTATATTACAAAGTGACGCAAGTTTTTAATTCGACTTTAGCGGCTTAACAAAAGACCTTTATCAAAGGTGAACTCCCAACAAAGTTGCGTTCTCTTGGTTCGGAATGGGAATAAAAGTTCAATACTAAGTTTAAAAAAAAAAAGCTCAATACTATCAAAGAAGTGCAACAAATAGAAGATTTGGAGATGGACGACCTAGTTGGAAATCTCACAGTGTATGAAAACAAATTAAAACAATGGAAATCTAAGAAGGAAGCTGCTGAATCGAACAAGAAGTCACTTGCATTCAAGGCAAACATCGATTCGAAGGTAACTTTCGATGACAATGAATTTCTTACTATTGCTAAAAAAATTTCATAAGTTTTCAGGGACAAAGATTTCAAAGGCTAGAAAGAGAAGGAAGAATCGATTAGATGCTACAATTGCAACAAGAAAGGATACTTCAAAAATGAATGCCCTCTCTTAAAAAAGGATAAGAAGAATGAAGAGAAAATGTGGAACATGAAGAAATCTAAGAAGAAGGAATTTCAAGCCAGTTGAGATAACTCAAGTTAAGACAAGGAAGATGGAGGAAAGAATAAAAATGAAGAAATTGTGTCTTAGATTTGTTGTAATCAAAGACGACAACGAAAGCGAAGATGAAAGAGACAATGATGAGGTACAACCATACACTTTAGATGAATTACAAAATACTTTTAATGAGCTTTATAAAATTAGTAGGTTGTTAAAAATAGAAAACAAGAAGTTGAAAATTTCTTGTAGTACTCTTGAAAAAGAAAATATGAGCTTGCTTGAGAAAACTCAACTCTTGGGATGGAAAAGACCAAAGCTCTTAAAGTGAATAGTTCTTTGAAAGAAGAAATTTCATTGCTAAAAGGAAAAATAGATTTTGTTGAAAAAGATGTAGCTAGTCTTAAAGAAAATTCAAATAAGTTAGTTGATGATCTTATTAAGGTTGTAAAAGGGAAAACTAGAGTAAATGAAATTAGGTCTAGCTTTGCACACACTAAAAAAGAAAATTGTGCACAAAAGCCAAGAAGGTGGAATCCAAGAATAATACACTCTTGGATGAGAAATTCTAATCCGAAAGGACCACAAAAGATGTGGGTACCAAAATATTTGGTTGATTCTTGTTTTGTAGGACATCAAGATGCTTGTAGAAACCCAAGATGCTATCTCTATGGAGTTTATGAAAGAAGAGCGAAGATAATTGGCCAACCAACTCGATATGGAGGTGGAATCTATATCAATGGAGGTAAAACACTCTCTTTGTATCAATTTCATTTGGTATTCAGAGGTAGGATTCCCTCATTTGGTAAGTTTATTTCATTGTAGATTTTGATGATCTAGAAGATGCATTTAGATAAAAGGAGTATATCTTGTTTAAAAGAATAAAAAAGTGGGAGATAAATTTGTAAAGGGGAGTTTAATTTCCTATTGCCTTAATTTCGACTATTAAAAGGGGGAGATTAGAAGCTTTCATTGTTAGCACATCTTTAAAGGAAGCTAGATTTAACAAGGAGTAATTGATTGATTGAAGAAAATTTTAATTCTTTTTGATAATGTGAAAAAGGGAGAAAAGAGAAAAAATGAGTAGATAAACAAAATTCTTGTTATTAGTTTCATGAAAATGTGTTTTGTTTATAAGGTTTTGTTGTCATTCTAAAGGGGGATATTGTTGGTGCATAAGCCCATGATATTTGATTTGAATGATAACAAAACATATTATCATTGTATTGCTCTTTGGAGATTCACATTTTAGGAACAAGGAGCTAAAGTAAGGAAGGAAGAAGAGCTAAGTTGATGGTCAAGAAAGAGGAAGCTAGAAGAAGCCTAAAGTTTGGCTATTTAGTTGTTTTTATTCATTTGATGTATTTTATCTTTGTTTATTTGAACATGATGTAAAGAACTCAAGTATGATAACCTAAGTTCTAAACATTCTTACGTAATCCTAAGTCACTTAGGCAAAACTTAGAATCAAATTAGAAATCCAAAACAATAGATAAATTTCCTAATCAAGCATCCAATATTCTTGCCAACCGTCTAATAACCCATTATCAGACGATTGAGCCTCTCCCCAGATGTCTAGACCTTAAGATCAGCACCAAATGTCTGAGACTTGAATGTTAGGATTTGAAATTCCAAATCCTTTCATGTCAAACATAATCCTACCTTCCTACTAATTGAGAGATTTGTTTACAAACCTATTTTCGAAGGTAAGATGCCTGATACATTGTCTAGACATTTGATGATCTAGGCCATTCCCAACAGTGAGAATCTTGCGTTTTGAATAGAGCCTCATTCACATTTTCAAACATCTCATCCCTATTCTAGATGTCTGATCCTTAGAACCCAAAATTATCCATCGACCAGAATTGAATTCTTAATCGACCAACCATTGAAGGTTTCCCTATTCCAGACATTTGACCTTTACTCCAGATGTCTAATACTATTTTGTTAGACATTGATTAGTTTGCACTTTTGTTAAACTTTGTCCAAATCTTTCCTAGTTTCTTCCCAATGGCTATAAGCCCTCTTTTAAGCATTCTAGCACCTTTCTAACACCTCTTATTGGATACACCATAGAGCAATTCTTCCCATCATATTCACATAGAGAGAAGATCAAAAAGAGAGAAAGCTCTACACTTGCTCTCCAGACTTCAAATACACCCATTGAGAGCTCAATACACTATGCCTATACTCCGAACCACTTCCATGAAAGAGAAGTTTCCTAAACCTATAGGAGCTAGTATTTCCTTTCACATTGTGGCTCTATAGGGTTTTTGTGTTTCTTTTTGTTTTTATTGTAAGAGATCCAAGTTGTGGATAACCATCTCTTGGAGATAAAATTGTGTGGGTTCGACCTGGTACGTTATTATATTAAGATACACTACCCTCGGTTCAAAGTAGTGTGGTTAGTAAATTTAATCAACTTTTTCGATCAGGAAAATCATAAATCGAGGTGACTTATAGGTGGTGGTTTTAACCCAATTGGGACTTTTACATAAAAATCATTATGCCATTTATGGTATGCTTTTATTTGTGCATTATTTTTTATTTTTATCAATTACACTATTCATAACCTCTTCTAGTGTACTTTCAGTTGATATTAGAGCACAGATTCTTGCACTTCAACATAACAAATTGGCAAGGATTCGACGGAGGGAAAGATCATCGTAATCAATTGCGAGAGAGATGTCAAACCTTGTTCGAGGTCCCAAAATGACCTGCAAACGACTACACATAGGAGTAAATGAGGCAACTCTCACTTAATGCAAAGGCAATAAATGCTCTTTGTTGTGCACTTAACTTAGAAGAGTTCAACTAAATCTCCTAATGCCAAACTGCCTACGAAATTTGGAGAACTTTGGAGGTAGCCCACGAAGGAACTAGTTACACTAAGAATTTGAAATTTAACTTTCTTTAGTAGGAATTCGAAGCTTTTTCAATGATGGAGAATGAGAAGCTCAAGGATATGTTCACATCGTTCACTCTCAAAGTGAACAATCTTAAGTCTTTAGGGAAGAACTTTGTCGAAGTGAACTCCAAGCAAAGTTGCTACATTTCCTTAATCCGAAATGGGAGCAAAAGGTCACTGGCATTAAAGTACCACAACAAATAGAAGATTTAGAGATGGATGACTTACTTAGAAATCTCAGTGTATGTAAACAAATTGAAACAAAGGAAATCTAAGGAAGCCACTGAATTGAAAAAGAAGTCACTTACACTCAAGGTGATCCTATTCAATGGTAAGTTTTGATGACAATGAATTTCTTATTATCAGTAAAAAATTTCATAAGTTTTTAGGGGAAAAACATTTCGAAGGCAAGAAAAAGGAGGAAGAACCAATTAGATGCTACAATTGCAAGAAGAAATGACACTTCAAAAGTGAATGTCCTCTCTTGAAAAAGGACAAAAAGAAGGAAGAGAAAATGAGGAATATCAAGAAATCTACGAAGAAGGAATTTCAAGCTACTTGAGATAACTCAACTTCTGAAGAAGACAAGGAAGATGAAGAAAAGAGCAAAAAGAAAGAAACCACGTGTCTCAGACTTGTTGCAATCAAAGGCGACAGTGGAAGCAAAGATGAAAGTGACAACGATGAGGTACAACCTTATACTTTAGATGAATTACGGAATGCTTTTAATGGGCTTTATGAAATTAGTAGGTTGTTAAAAATAGAAAACAAGAAGTTGAAAAATTCTTGTAGTACTCTTGAAAAAGAAAAACATGAGCTTGCTAGAGAAAACACAACTCTTTGGATGGATAAGACCAAAACTCTTAAAGAGAATAGTTCTTTGAAAGAAGAAATTTCTTTGCTAAAAGAAAAAATAGATTTTGTCTAAAAAACATAGCTAGTCTTAAAGAAAATTCAAATAAGCTAATTGATGATCTTGCTAAGGTTGTTAAAGGGAAGACTAAAGTTAGTGAAATTAAGCCTAACTTTGCGCACATTAAAAAAATTTTTGTGCACAGAAGCCAACATGATGAAATCTAAGAATAACACACTCTTGGTTGAGAAATTCTAAACCCAAAGGACCCAAAAAGATGTGGGTATCAAAATATTTAGTTGATTCTTGTTTTGTATGACATCAAGATGCTCACATAAATCCAACATGCTATCTGTTTGGAGTTCATGAAGGAAGAGTGAAGATAATTTGTCAACAAAATGGATATGGAGGTTGGAATCCACAGCAATGAAGGTAAAAATACTCTCTTTGTATCAATTTCATTTGGTATTTAGAGGTAAGATTCCCTCATTTGGTAAGTTTATTTCATTGTAGATTTTGATGATCTAGAAGAAGCAATTAGATAGGGGTGCATATTTTGTTTAAAAGAATGAAAAAGGGGGAGATAAATTTGTTAAGGGGAGTTTAATTTCTTATTACGTTAATTTTTTTTGTTAAAAAGGGAAGGTTAGATTACGAAAGAGAGTAGAATCTTTAATTGTTAGCACCTCTTTAAAAGAAACTAGAATTAAAGGGGAGTAATTCATTGATTGAAGAAAATTTTAATTCTTTTTTATAATGTCAAAAAGGGAAAGAAGGGAAAGAATGAGTAGATAAATAAAATTCTTGTTATTAGTTTCATGAAAATGCATTTTTTTATAAGGTTTTGTCATCATAAAAAAAAGTAGATTGTTAGTGCATAAGTACCATAATATTTGATTTTGATGATAACAAGACATTATTGTTATGTTGCTCTATGGAGACTAACATTTTAGGAACAAGGAGCCCAAGTAAGGAACAAGAGCTAGGTTGATTGGCTTTCACACTTATTTGATTTTGTTCAAATCTTTCCTAGATTCTTCCCAACGACTATAAGCCATCTCTTAAACATTTTAGAGCCTTCCTAACACTTCTATAATCTACAAGCTTACCATTGTTAGATACTCCATAGAAACAATTCTTCTCACCATATTCATATAGAGAGAAGATCAAAAAGGCAGAAAGCTCTACACTTGCTCTCCAAGTTTCAAATACACTCACTAAGAGCTCAATACACTGTGCCTACACTTCGATTCGTTTCCATCAAAGAAAAGTTTCTTAAACCTATAGGAGCTAATATTTCCTTTCATATTGTAGCTTTATATGATTTTCGTATTTGTTTTTGTTTTTATAGTAAGTTTGTCTGGGTTATGGATTTCTATCTCTCGAAGATAAAATTATATCAGTTTGATCTAGTACGTTGCTATATTAAATTATACTACTCTTGGTTCAAAGTAGTGTGATTAGTGAATTCAATTGACTTAGTCAATTAGGAAAATCTTAAGTTGGGATGACTTTGGTGGTGAGTTTTATCTAGTTAGGGTTTCCATCTAAAAAAATCATTATCATTTGGAGTATGATTTTATTTGCACATTATTTTTCATTTTTATTGTATTTACACCATTCAAACAACCCCTCCCCCCAAGTGTACTTTCACACCTTCCCCCCATTCCACGAGTGGAAGCAGTTGTCTCTTCTCCCTCTTTACCCTTTTCACGATCGCGTCTAGTTGTACTAAATTTCTTTCCATTAATGGGAAGTATTAACTTCAAATAATAATAGTAATAATCCATGTTTTTGTTTCGGTTGCTGTTTATCAATGAACGTTTTTATACCCGTCGTGAAGCACTGGTAAGATTGCACCAATTTTGTCTACCTATTCTCTATTAGTAGTTAAAACATTCACACATTGATAAACTAAAAGTTAGGGTTGTAACTCTAATACCTAGATTCTCATCGAAAAAACTGGAGTACCTCTCTAGATATACATAACAGGAATGCCTTTAACAAAATAACTTATGCAGTTAATAAAGTAATGCAAAAAATAAGAAAGAGGAAAAGCACGACACGAATTTTGGAAGCCTTGAAATGTAATGAAGGAGGTTGTTCATGAAATGAAAAGAGCCGAAGGGGCATTGACGTGAAGAAAAAGAGTAAAAAAGGGGTCATTTGGTGACGTTTCATTAAATTCAAGAACTTTGTGGACTTAACTGCAATTTGACAAGAAAATGGGGGAAAAAAAACAAAAAGGAGACAACGAAAGTAGCACCTCTTCAAAAGAGAGATACTGCACAACAGAAGAGACAGACCACACAACAGGACTCGAGACGGAAGTTTCTTTCGATTGAACAAAAAAAACCAAAAACGACGACGTAAATAGTGACCATCAGACCCGGCACCACACGCGGCTTCAATATATATATATATATATATATATATATATACCATACTACCTATACAAGAAAAGAGAGAAATGTAGTCTTCTCGCATTTGAGCTTTCAGCCTTTAGCACGAAATCATAGATCTACAACCTCTTTTTGCCTAATCAGACAACTGAACTGGAATAAGATCATAGCTGCTACCTTATTGCAGGACTTGAAACATACCCTGTCCAGTCCACAAGGATTTATAGGTGATTTAAGATTCACCAGGCGACAAATGAGAAGCAAAAAGGGTGGGTAAACCATCACCCGTAGCCAATTAGCCAGGACTGGGTTTAGTTTTGTAGACAAGCTTCCAACTAAGAAGACAGTTTATGCTTTTGTTCCCAATTGGTTGGCCCAAAGTATACAAACTTCGCGACATTCAATATAAGATTCATCCTTTTTTGCACAATTTAGACAGCCTTCCCTGGTTCGAAAATTTAAAGAGCACAACAAGCCTTCACAGTTGGAATCAAAGGAACGAATACAGAAAGTTACTAACCTCAAAACAAAAAAAGAAAGAAGACAAAAAAAAAAGAAAGTTACACCTTGTGTACAACAAACAAGCATATATTTACCATATGTAAACAAGAAATGAATTTTATCATATTTCTCCTACAAAACCTTTTCCAAAAAAATATATTTCTCCTATAAAAAGGAGGCTGTACAAGTAGAAAACCCACCTAGATGCCAACACCATATGGATGTGAATGAACAGCGTGTACTTGAAAATGACAAAAAATGTGGACATCAACACTCTGGTCTTGTGCTGAATATACTTCACCTGAATGGGCCACCACTGATTGAACCACCCAGGCTGCTGCCATCAAAGGATGCCCTCGAACTTTCTTTGATCTTTTCAACCATATGTCTTCCTTTTTCCTCAATATGACGTCGCTTCTCTTCAAATTTTTCTCCCATTCTCTTCCCTAAGTCCATCATCTTTCCCCTCCTCCAATGCTTCTTTGCCTTAGGGTCCTCTTGAGTGGGGAGGGTAGGCTGCGTAGCTACTTCAGAGCTCGAGATTGACAAATTCTCCACTGGTTCAGCTATGCTTGGACTTCCACTCACTTGATCATAATAATTTTTTTTTGAAAGGGTCACTTGATTATCACAATTCTCAAGTAGTGGGACCTTCAAATCTTCAAGAACAATTTTAGAGCATGATTCATCAGAAGAGAATGATGTTGACCCGATTTCAGATGCTGCAGGATTTAAAACTGATTCTTTGCCAGACAGTTGGAAGCAATCGCTGCTATTTCTCTTCTCTTCATCATTGTTGAGAGTGTTGCTGTCGCTGGATATTTTCCCTTTACCACTGTCAAATTTAATAGTCTGGTCAGATTTACTCCAAGACTCCACAGTAACCTGGGAGTTTGCCGCAACCTTTCGAGGCAACTCATTGTTTTCTTGCCTAAGCCATATATATGGTGCAGCACTTCGAGGTAGCCAGTCACCTTTCTCTGCAGACATCCATGGAATGCATATGCTTTCACAGTTTGGCAGTACTATAGATTCACGAATAGCTACCTGAAAAACAAACAGCTACATCAGAAGACTGTCTTATCTTGCAGTCATTGATTTTACTAGTTTCAACAAAATAGATAGTTAATCACAAGAACCTGGTTTTTGGCTCTAGTAAAAAAACACACTACCTTAAGACGATTCGCAATGATCAAACCAACATGACTGCTGGAGATTTTACGGTCCCCAAATGAAGAGTCTAGACTGAAATCAATCTCAGGCATTGATGTAAATCCGTACCACAGTTGATCTGATGGAGGTGGTTTGATTCGCAAACACAGGGTTCCACGGAGTGAGGCAACTTTTATCGCCAAAGTAATGGGTACCTTCAATAGTGAAGGGAGAAAAGCAACATTAACATGAGCTAGACTTAACAATAAGAAGCATTAAGTACAATGCATGGCAGAACCTGTAGGGCAGCAACCTTTAACAATAAAGGACAACTATATCTAAAAACAATGCAATGCTTCTTTAACTCTAGTATCTCTTTGGCATGTAGATTGATAAGGAAATCATGTCATTATTACGGTTGAAGGAAATCATTTCATTGATGCTAGAAGCTAGTATCATTAATATTAATTGTTTGTGTGGAATAAAGGCCACGTCAACAGTCAGTGGCCATGTGACAGAGTCCAGTTGGTCCACTGTTAGGCACGTGAAGTTTAAGATTTGGTGTAGTATTTCTTAGTTTGTTTTGCATCACATGTGACAAGTTTTGTTAAGAGATATTTTGGTTTCTTAGTTGTCAAGTTAGAGAGTTTTGGGAAAGTTCAAATTAGGATTAGGATTTGGTTATTTGATTTGTTTCTTGTTTTGCAAGTTTGTTATGGTGATTGCTTCTCTATAAAAGGAGGGTAATGCACCAAGTTTATTCTTGAGTTGAGTTGCAATAATATTTTCTAGTTTTCTACAACTCCCTCCTTTCTCCCCACCATAGCTCCCAGCCCTCTCTCTTCTCTTTCCACGCATCATCATATGAAGGAAGAAGGGCCCTCTCCACAAGTTTCAAATCTTCACATTAATAATAAGACCTATATATATAGGTAGTGAGGACATGCATATGGTTGGAGGAAATCCTAAAAGCAAGCTGCATATATAGGTAGTGAGAACCTGAGGTGGTGCTGGCCAATAGAGATGGTACAATGGCTAACTCAATGAAAGGCTATAAACACTTTCTAAGTCAAGATTTTAGTTAGTATAATAAGACCCATAACAACCAAAATGTTATGTAATTTTTTAATCCTCTATTAGGAGCACCAAACTTTGAAAAATGAAGGGCATACAAATCAGAAAATCCTAGATCACTTGGAAATAGGGCATTTGAGTAAATAAAGTAACATGGAAACTTGATAATCTCTAGTTCCCATTAATAGTTCAACATTAATATTACGACCAAGACAAAGTTGGGAAACATATGAGGTGAATCATGCAATCTGTTCAGAGGTCCATTGCCCACATAAGTATTAAAAGTTTAACATTTGGAGGCCTCAGTTCAGAGGAATCCTCTTCTTAGGTTACATGATTATCAAGTAGTTGTTCTCAGGCCAGTTTGCTCTCCAATGCACCATCCAATGGGTGAGGTTTGCCACCAAAATATTCAACCATTGCAGGGGTTGGGATGAAAAGAAACATGGCAACTTACCTGTGATACATGTTCAGCAATAGAATTGACAATAGTTTTCCACCTTGCCTTGTAGGTTGATGCCCAACTGCTACTCTTCGTCGTTCTTAATCCCTCTGAGTAACATGAAGGGCACACAAGATGGCTAAAAACTACCAAATATAGGAAGGAGGGTTGTGACAAAATAAAATGCATAAATCAACTATGAAAAGCACTTTAACCCCCCCAACTCCCAAAAAAAACCAACCACCCCACCCAGACACATGCATGCATGCGGAACTGCCAAAGAAGAAATCCGAGGAAAAAACAGGAAGGCAACAAATCTTTTATCCAGCCTAAAATCACATCATCAACAGGTTCAGTTTTGTGTAAGAAAAAATAGGTAATTACAATGGAAAATCCAAGACGGAGCATGCCCATCCAGCGAAATTCGCAATGTGAAATAACAACTTAAGATTCTTTGTAAGATCTCATCCTGAAAAAGCATTCAGAATATGATTACGCACCATTTCTGTTTGCATCTTGTTTGTCATTTCCAAATGATGCGCTAGTCTTGAAATTCAACTGATTACTATAGGACTCAAAATCCTCAAGGAGATCTGATGTGGTATCCTCTGCAGAATTTTGTTCCAAACTCGTGTCAACGATTCCTTGGAATTCAGGTTCACGAACATCAAGTCTTGTTTCAATTTCTATTGTAAAACCTCCACTGTACTCAATATCAACTTCAAGGGCACATACTTCCTTCATGTCCACCGGAAGGGTTCTCACTTGATGAATATAAGGGGGTAGGTTTCCCACATTTAGACTGGTGCAAGTTATTCCACCAATGTAATTTGGAGTCCTCACGTTTGACAGTGTCTTCTGTTCATGTAATATGGAACATGAAATGCAGAATAAGAAATGTATATCAAATTAAAGTTGTAATGTGCGAAAAACAAAAAGAAAACAAGTTGACCTGTAGACGTGTAGTTATCAAATTGTTGATTTCAGTACTTCGTTTGGCATCAAAGAAAAGGCGTGCTAGCAGCATATTTAAACAGAGAGTGCCTTCATCAAGACAGCCTTTCTCATTGGAAGGAGAATCAGAAACCAGAAAAGATGAAGCAGGCGGAACCACACCTCGAAAGGAAGACTTCTCAGACGACGATGAGGACGTTGACCTCGTTGAGCCAGATGTAGATAGTGCATCTTGGGAAATTCGTAACTTGTCACCAATTTTTTTGTCTGCTCGAGTAGAAAGTGATTCCACATTGGATTTACAATCATAACCAATTCTCGATGCTTTTCTTGCAAACTTCTTGAAAAAATGGCGGATTCTTGAAGGAGGTTCCTCAATCTTAATGCTCTTGTCAGTTGACTCTGAAAGCATTCTTGAGGGCTTCTGGAACAAGGGATAATCAACAGCCAAGGACACCAGATAAGAGTTGAAGCCCTCTTGCAGCTCAGCATACAAAGCCATCTTCATCTTATCTGAATTAGAAGCCAGACGAAGAGCCTTGCACCATGACTCTTTCTCCGACGAGGTTTCAAAATATAAGTAGCAAGTTTTTCTTCCATCATATATGAGTGTATTCTTGTTTTCAATAATGACAGGATATCTTTTATACCTAAATTGTGGAGAAATGAAAAGAGTTTTCAATGATAGCACCTTATCATAAGTCATGCAAGGAACTAATTCATTCTAACAGGTTGTGTTGACCGTTATAAATCCAGCCTACCTCTTCAAGTTTCTTTATAACAAACTTCAAAATTTTAACAAATTATTGAGATGGATTATTCTGTAGCAAAACTAGTAGAGATCTGTATTAGAAGAAACCTTGAAAGAAAGATCTAAATCCTGGAATGGATGTCCAGAATCACATACCATTTCCTTGAGGGCAGGTTTGTGGAGGAAACAGCCAATACACTGCAGTCCAAAAGTGGAATGGATGTTTGACTGCCATCATTGCCTGTCAAGATAAGATAATGATCTATGATTTTTGCATTCTTTTTGACTGGTGAAGTTTCAATAGTTTCTTTTTTATTCTTCAGCTCCTTTGTCTCCCTTATCTGTGGATCAGAGCAACTCCTTGGAAGCTTTTCTTGATCCAAAACCCAAACCACACCCTGAAAATCAAATCCTCTAGTGAAGACATACATGCTTTGCTTTTAGTAGAAAGAGGCTGCTGTGATTACATAAAGCTGTGGAAAGATAAAAGAATTACAAATTTCAATGAAAGTCTAGGAAACAATTAAAAGTACACAATTTAATAAGAAATAATGATCCATCTTATTGAACCAAAAGAACCCTACACCTTTTTATATAAGAGGTGTGGGTAAATAGCAATACATATCTAGACATAAAAATAAAATAACAAAAGAGGAGTCCTACAACACTCTCTCAAGCTAAACCATAGATATTAATCATGCTCAGTTTGTCACAACATATATCGAAGGTAGAACAAGATAAGGATTTAGTAAAAATATTTGCCGTCTGGTCTTCAGAAGCAACTAAAGATGTGTAGATAATGCCCCACTGAATTAGATCTCGTATGTAGTAACAATCCACTTCAGCATACTTTGTATGCTCATGGAACATTGGATTATTGGCAATATAGGTAGATGCTCAATTGTCACATCTTATTTCTATGGGAGCCTCAATCTAGACATGTAAATCCTGCAAAACATACCTCAACCAGACCATCTTTGCAGCTATCTGTGGCATAGCACGATATTCAGACTCAGCACTAAAACAAGAAACAACGCTCTGCTTCTTGCTTCACCAAGTAATAAGATTTCCAGCTACATAAGTGCAAAACTCAATGGTAGACTTCCTATCAACCATGCATCCTGCATAATTAGCATCAGAATAACCAACTACATGCATGGAAGTATCTCTGGAAAATAGTAGACCACAACCAAGTGCTTTCTTTAGGTATCTAAGCACCTACATAGTTGCTTACCAATGCCGCTTTGTAGGTCTATCCATGAATTGGCTCAATTTTCCTATGGCTAGGGAAATATCTGGTCTGATAATAGTGAGATAAAGACACTTGCCCACAAGCTACCGATAAGACCTGCTGTCAACTAGAGAGGAGTATGCATCATATAGGTGTCCTTTAGGATCCATAGGAATATTTGCAGACTTAGTACCCAACGTTCCTATCTCCTAAAGAATATCAAGTGCATACTTACGAGGGGAAATAATACCTTTCTTGCCTCATGCCACAATGCTCAAGAAATATCTTAAATGCCCCAAGATTGTCATCATGAATTTTTCTGCCAAAGTCTTCTTCATCTTCTTTATTCCTACCTCATCATCTCCAATAACAAAAAGATTGTCCACATATATCAGGAGCAAAATTCCTTTATCACTCTTCTGCATAAATAAAGAATGGTCTGCCGAAGATCTCTGAAGGCCAATGTGCTAGACTACTTCTGATAAGTTTTAGAACCATGCACGAAGACTCTGCTTAAGGTCATAGATGACCTTCCTAAGTCTACATGCACACTCCCCTTAAGTTTCAAAATTAAGAGGCTACTGCATATAGAGTTCTTCTTGGAGATCACCATATAAAAATACACTTTTCACATCCAATTGAAATAGAGATCAATCAAAATGAGCAGCAACAAAGAGTAAAATTTGCACTATCAGAAGTCATGCCACTGGAGAGAACGTGCCAAAGAAATCTACCCCATAAGTCTAGGTGAACCTCTTTTCAACAAAGAGAGCCTTATGTCGTGAAATAGATCCATCTGGATTATATTTTAGGGCAAAGACCTAGCAGCAACCCCCCAAAATGAGCACCCTGTGGCAACGTAATCAGCTCCCAAGTCCCTTTGGAACGTAGTGCAACCATTTCATCCGCCATGACTTGACGCCACCTTGAATCAAGCAAAGCTTGCTAGTAAAAGGAATAGTGGAAGTTGTCAGTGCAGAATAGAAGAAGCCAAAAGACACATGAAGCCTTTCAAGTAGCAATTGGAAGATCCACAGTGGGATTGGGGACCTCAGACCCAAAAACCTCCTCAATAGCAGGAGAAAAATCACAAGAACCTACACGAATAACCATTAGTACCATCAACATGTACTTGATCCAGGGGAGATGGTGGCATGGGGGAGGGGGATGTCTCAATGCATATGAAATAGGCAATTTGTATAGTTTAATTGGATTATCATATCTGACTCTATCCCGCTCTAACTCTGACTCAGCCGGGTTAAGACTGACAAGAACATGCTCTAAAGGAATAGGATGAACTGGCATAAGGGCAGACTCTACCTCAAAGATCAACCGATGCCTCGTGGTTGAAAAATATGGCATTGCCTCATGGAAAGTAACATCTACACTGACAGTGTTTCTTAGCCAATGGGCCATAACACTTGTTAAGGAAAAGAGAAGTCATATTCATCAAAGTAAACCCTAGCCTCTCTTTTATATTGGAGAGGTTTGGGAGAATTACAAAGACACCCTAAAAGAATAAAAAATAATAAAGGTCCCTAGGCTCAACACTCTCCCTCAAGTTGGGGCATAGATATGTACAAGACCCAACTTGTCGCATAAGAAATCTAGACGCTTTTTCTTTAGAGCCTTAGTGAATATATCAACCAGTTGAAATTCTGAGAAGACATATGGGGTGCTAATCTTGCCGGTGAGAACAACATCACAAACAAAGTGGCAGTCAACTTCGATATGCTTAGTCCTCTTAGGAAAGATTGGATCCGAAGCAATGTAAGTGGCTGACTTGTCATAGAGAAGTGGAATAGGTGTAGTAGCTTGGATGCCAAGATCCTGTAAGAAGGAAACAACCTGCATAATCTCACAAGCAGCCTGTGCCATTACTCTATACTCTGCCTTACATTTGATCATGCAACCACACTCTGCTTCTTACTTCTCCATGAAACTAGATTACCCCTAAAATAAACTGCAAAGCCCAATGTAGAGTGCCGATCATCTATAGACCCAACGACATCAGAATATGCAATAATATCTAAACTGCCACGATCTCTATAATATAGCCCTCTGCCTGGTATCCCCCTAAGGTACCTCAAGATAAAGCAAACCTCATGCCAGTGAGTGTAACGAGGAGTCTACATGTGCTGGCTAGCCCTACTCACTGCAAAACTGATATCGAGCCTCGTGATAGTAAGAGTAGATAACCCACTGTATTATGGTAATGAGTCACATTCTCATAAAATGGATCTTTCTCATCTAAGGAATGTGTTGGCGAAGACTCGATAGGTATACCAGAAGGCTTGGTCCTAAGCAGACCTATCTCCTGAAGAATCTGAACTGTATACTACCTCTGTGACAAAGACAAACTTAACTCCTGTCGTACCACCTCAATCCCCAGGAAGCATCTCAACTCTCCCAAGTCCTTGCTGACAAATGTTGAATGTAGGAAGGACTTGGTCTAGGCAATCCCATCCCATTCTCATCATCACCAATAAGAATCATATCATCCACATATGCGGCAAGAATAACTACTCGAGCAATGACCTCCATACTCCGTCTTCCTGATGAAGATAGAGTGATCAAAAGTAGAACGGTGAAATCCAACAGTCGCAATCTCTATTCTAAGCCTCTCAAACCAGGTATGAGGACTCTGTTTCAACCTATATATTACCTTCCTATGCAACAAACATGCTCCCCCTGATAGTTGTAGCCTAGAGGCTGTCTCATGTACAACTCCTCAAACAAGTCACCATATAAGAAAACATTTTTAATATCAAGTTGATGCAATAGCCACCTCCTAATCACAACAATTGAAATAATAATCCTGACAGAAGTAATACGAGCAATAAGAGAGAATGTCCCAAAATAATTTACCCCATAAGTCTGAGTAAAGCCTTTGGCAACAAGCCTTGCTTTATATCTGTTCATTGTCCCATCTGAGTATAGACCCATTTGCAATCAACTACAATAGCACCTACAGGACACGGCACTAAGTCCCATGTCTGTCATGATTATAAAGCCTGTATCTCCTTATCCATGGCAACATGCCATCTGGGGTCCTAGGAAGCCTGGACAAAATCCCTCAGAATCACAACAGTAGTAATAGCAGAAGCAAGCTGATGGATGTCATCCTCCAAATGCAAGACCCCAGTAAATTGAGAAAGAAGATGGAGTGTGTAAGCTCTAGTGGATTTCCTTGGCACCGATTACTCTTTTGTGTCTGAACTGCCCTCATTTGCCAAATCAAGACAAGGCCCAGTGTTTGGTAAAGTATGTGGCCTACGGTGATAAACATGAGTCTCCTCCAAAGCAGCCTGTATAGATGTTCCATCCTCTAAGAAGTAAAAAACTTTCTCAAAGAAAGTGACATCTGCTATGACAACATATCTTCTACAGGTCGAGTCATAACACCTGTAGCCCTTCTGTGTTCTGAAATATCCAAGGAAAATGCATTTAACTAGCCTAGGAGAAAACTTGTCCTGATTATCATATGCCTGGATAAAACAAGTGCACCCAAACACCCTCAGGGGTAGAGCAAATGGTCTGTCACAATCTGGATGAATCACCTGAAAGGGAATCTACCGATGAAGAACTGACGAAGCTACTCAATTAATCTGATAGGCTGCAGTGAATATGGCATCTTCCCAAAATTACTTAGAAACCCTCATATGGATCATCAGCGTCTTAGTAATATCCAGGAGATGTCGAAACTTGCACTCAGCCACACCATTCTGCTGAGATGTGTGAGCACAAGATGTCTGATAAATAATGTCCCAGGAAGAAAAGAGGCTCTGAACATCTCGTTACACAAACTCTAAGGTATTATCACTGCGGAAGACTCGAACTGTGCCATCATACTGAGTCTGAACCTTTGCCAAGAACTGATAAGTAACCTGGGGAATATCTGAGCGAGTCTTCACTAAGAAGACCCAAGTAAGGCAACTATGATCTTCAACAATAACCATATAATATGTGTCCTCCTAGGGTAGGAACCCTGGATAGCCCCCACACATCACAATGTACTAAAGCAAAGGGAACAGAACTCACTCCAGTATCCCTCTGTGGGTAAGTGCTCTTGTGGTGCTTCCCAACCTGACAATCCTCACACTACAGGGTCAAGGAATCTAGAAGACTGAGATATATCTGTCGCATCTTCTTGAGCGATAGGTGCCTAAGCCTCTGGTGCCATAGTCAGGGATCAGTAGCTATAGAAATTGCTCCAGCAAACAACATAGGTGTGTCAAGATAGAAAAGACCATCTCGTTCTATGCCTCCACCGATAATACCTCTTGTTTGTCAATCCTGGAAATGACAGTGGCCCTCATAAAAAACAACAAAACAATCAGGATCTTTACAGATGTAACTCACTAACAACAGGTTCATTGGAAACTCTGGTGCACAATGAACCCCCTCAATCAGTATCTCTAAAGAGGCATGTACACGCTCAACTGCTGTGATCGATGATGTGGCTCCATTGGCCACTCTAACATCCTTGATCCCACATGGACCAGTGGAATCTATAAGTCTCTCCCTGTCTCCTGTGAGATGAACAGAGGCACCAGAGTTGATTATCCATGCTCCTCTAGTTAGTCCTCTTTTTCTTCCTCTTGGACTGCACACGCTAGTCCCTTCCAATCTGAAATTAAGGAAAAGAGAAGTCTTATTCATCAAAGTAAACCCTAGCCTCTCTTTTATATTGGAGAGGTTTGGGAGAATTACAAAAACACCCCAAAAGAACAAAAAATAATAAATGTCCTTAGACTCAACAACATCGATAACCTTTCTGGGTACTACTATAACCCAAAAAGACACATTTCGCAGCTCGCGGTATCAGCTTATCACATCTTGGACCAAGTGTACAAATGTTACACAGCCAAAAATCTTAGGTGACACATGAAATAAATTCCTGTCAGGATAAAGAATTTGCCAAGGTATCTGCTCCTCAATAGATGTGTTAGGAATTCTATTAATCAAATAACATGTGGTGAGAAATGCATCTCCTAATATAAAGATGGAACATTATGATGGATTAGTAATGTAAGCCACATCTAAAAGATGATGGTGTTTCCTTTCTGCTATTCCATTTTGTTGGGATGTATAGGGTTAAGATGTTTGGTGTACAATCCCATGTAAGTGAATAAGTGATAGAAAGCAGCTAATTTAGCAGTACAAAACTCAAGAGCATTGTTAGACCGGACAATCTTAATCACTATAGAAAACTGAGTCTTTATTTGCATAATAAATGTCTTAATTACATCACCAACTTCTAAGTTATTCTTAAACAAAAATAACCAAAGCAATATGGAAAAATCAACTATGATCAAATAGTAACGATGGCATAGTCTATCAGGAGTACGACTAGGATCCTATACATCCATATGAGCCAGATCAAAACAAGCAGTAAAACTCAAGGAAAAACTACCAGAATATGTAGACAGGTGATGTTTTCCAATCTGACATGCATCATAGAGAAGCTTAGTAGCAGGAGAGGTGCAGTATTGCTTGTCGTGGCCTATCCAGAGAGATGTCCCAGTCGTCAGTGCCACTATAGTGTTGTACCAATAATAAAGGTGGCCTTTCCTTGGCAAGAAGCTACAATAGGTGTCTAGACTAGGCAATAGACATCTTATGTCCGCCACCAATCATCTTCCCCATGAGTTTGTCCTGAAAGGTATATCATACATTATCAAAAATAGCTCGACAGTTGAGATCATTTGTAATTCTATTGACAAATAATAGATTAATCGAAAAATCAGGCACAAATAAAATATTAGGCAATCTGAGTGTAGGGGTAACTACAACATCTCCTTGTCCATTTATCCAAGAGTGATGGCCATTTGCAACCTATACTATCTGACCTGGTGGAACAAACTGCATCTTCCTGAAAGAAGAATGATCCTCACTCAGGTGCCTAGACACACCTGAGTCAACCAGCCACATAGTACCATCTGCAGACCCCCTGTACAAACTAAAAGTAAGGGCACTATTTGACAAGGAGGCAAAGGCTACGGTATCTGTGGTAAGGATAGAGTCCCATGTCAACTAAGAGTCTAAGAGAGTCTTTGCACAATAGCATCATACCTTGCATAAGAGACCATGTCAAACTGATCCTCAGAACAGTGATCAAAATGTCATCAGCATACCGACAGCATGGTAGCAAAACAGAGGTTTTTGACAAGATGCCATATCGACACGTTATAATTATCAAAATGTAAAGATATCATTGGCATGCCAGCAACATGCCATCGAAATTGTTAGCATGTCGACAATTTGTTGCCTGCTACTAGGTCACGTGCGCGTGCAACGCATGTCGTACGCCGTTGTCGTCGTTGGCTGCTGCTAGTACTACTGTTGTATGACTTATGTATCGCATATCGCCAACTTTTTTTTTTAAAGGGAAAGGATAGTTATTTAAATGATAGCCACCCAGAAAAATTATATTATAGTAAAAAAACGAAGGCGGATGGCCAGATTACAAATCAAAACTCCACAATCTAACCAGAGAGGAAACAGACTCTACAAAATTTTCCATATAGGGCTGCTACCCCTTGAATACGACAGCATTCCTCTCCAACCAAATGCTCCACAATACCGCCAATGGCTTCGCCTTTTCCTTCATCTGTAAGACATTCCATCCCACATTGCTACCCCCACTCCTGAAAGATCTCCAGAACTCATCAAAAGTAGAAAACTTCCACCACCCTGCATCAAGATAGCTCCAGATCTAGGTAGTAAAAGGGTACCTAAAGAACAAGTACTCAACATCTTCATCCACCCCAAGACAGCAGGGGCACTCTTTCTCCGCCTCAGGCACCCACCTAGCCCACCACATTCTTGTCATAAGTCTGTCTCCTGAGCAGCCAAGCAAAAACCTTCACCCTAAGGGGGCAAGCCGCCGACCAGATATGATTACAATCTCTACTCAGATCTAGGTCCATCAGCGGACCTTTATTTCCCAACCTCCTATACACATCTCTAACTATAAAATTACCTTCATCCCACAAGAAAGCATCAATGCCACCCTCCAGTTGAAAGCCCTCCGGCTTTCGCAACAAAGTCTAAAATTCTTGTATCCTTAGGTTCGATAGGTTCCCCGCAAAAGTAGGGCACCAGCAGTTTGGGCACCAGTAGTCTGCCCAAACTCTGTCCATAGTCATCGCAAAGAGTCTAGGGAACCACTTGCACAATCTCCCCTAACCCATCTAGTCATCCGACCAGAATTTGAGCACGTTACTCGAACTAACAACCAAGACAAAAAAAACTCTGCACTCTGAGCACCACTAAGGATAAACCTCTAAGAAAGTGCAAGGCACCCCTCAGGGGGGAAAGGAGGAAGTCTAGGGATGTAAACGGGTTGGGTTCGGATCGAGTTTGGCTAAACCCATACCCATTTAAAAAATCCATACCCATACCCTACTCATTTACCCATTGAATATAAAAACCTAAACCCATACCCATATCTATTCTATCTATTAGGTACCCATTTATAAATTGATTTTACAATCAAATCGTGCCATATTAAAGCTAAAAAAGAAGAAAAATCTATAATACAATTCGTTAATCTTTATTTTTAACAAGTTATAAGCATAGGAGCTTGGGCTACTCTAATTTTATTGATTTCCACTAAAATTATTACAAAAAGAGTCCTTCAAGGAGAATACATCAAAAATAAAAATACAAAAATACAAAGAAAGAGTAAATACAAGTACATTTTAAACAAAAAATCTCCATTTCCGAAATAAATGTTCAATGGAAGCTTCGGAAGCATTCCCAACCTTCAAAATTATGGAGGGAATCATGAGGAAGATTAGGGTTAGGGGAATGAAAGACTTAGGGTGGGACTTATATATCTCAGGTAAATGGAGATTTTATTCGAGTATTCAGGTAAGGTAATCGGGTATAGATTCATACCCATACCCAAATCCGATCGGGTTTTTTAGATAAAACCCATATTCGAACCCGATCAGGTTCGGGTCAGGTTTTACCTATTCTTTTCAAGTTGAGTTCGGGTCAGGTTTACTGAAACTTGCATCCCTAAGGAAGTCCCAACACACTGGGCCAACATAGCATGATCAGAGGACCTTCCCCCACAAGGCCCTTCCCGTTCTCCAATAACCTACAAATCCATTTTGTTAAAAGGCTATCATTCATCCTTCCTAGCTCCTTAACACCTAGGCCCCCCTCTTTCAAGGGCTTGCACACCTCCTCCCAAGCCACCAACTTCGCCCCCTTCCTAGCTATGTTATAATTGGTCCAGAAAAGTTTCGCATCAGACCCAATATCTTCTTCCCGATCTGTTATGGCATCTTCAAGACGGAAGTAATATAAGATGGCATAGAGGACAACACCGCCTTAAAGATGACTAATCTCCCACCTCTTAAGAGAATCCTAGATGCCATCCTGCCAACCTCCCCTCAATCCATTAGAGAGAATCTGCATATCACCAACTTGAAAGATATTGATGATCCGTACCGCAGGAGGCTCCTTAAAACATGATTTTAAATCTTCTAGAGCCTAGGCATTTTTTCATATTGCAACATTTTCACCATTTTAAAGTCATTTTGAGTAATTTCCTCAAAATTTCCTAATATCAACGATATATCACAAATATATCCCCTTTTGAATTAACATTAGCACTTTTCTTCTTGTAGTCCTTAATTTTAAAAATAGTTTTCCATTTTAATATGAAATATAAGATAAGATAATGTTTAAATGGAAATATTTATCCGTTTAAATAATTATTCCTAAAATTCTAATCATTTTGACTATTTTTATCGATATGCATTGACATGCCTCTGAAATGGACTATTTTTGGGATATCAAAATTATTGAAATCTAACGTCAAAATGCGGGCATTTCCACAGCATGCCCTTGGCGTGTCAGCAAAATATGCACTTGAAAATTTATCAAAACGACGTCAAAATCGATATTTCGAACCTTGCCTCAGAAGACATGGTGGCTGGTTGGCAATTGAAGGTCTACCATGTTTGATCCAACACAGCCTCGATATGACCAACTTCACCACAAAAGGTGCACGTAGTCCAGGGCCTATTGGGCTAACCTTGTCCGCATCCTCTACCACGAATAGAGGGTGCTCCACGTCCTCCATGGGCTCCAGAAGCTACCAAAGCTATTGTTTGCCCAAGAGTATTAGTAGTAGATGTCTTCATCACAATCCTGCTAAGTCGGCTATAAGAATCCTCTAGTGAGGGGAGCTCAGAAAGAGCCATGATCTGAGAACGTGCCCCATCATATTCTGGTCCAAGGCCATCTAAGAACTGAAGTACTACATAATCCCATGTTTAATGCAACACGTAGCCTCGATAGGACTAACTTTACCACAAAAGGTGCACGTAGTCCAGGGTCTATTGGATTGACCTCGTCCACATCCTCTGCCACGAATAGAGGGTGCTCCACATCCTCCATGGCCTCCAGAAGCTACCAAAGCTATCGTTTGCCCAAGAGTATTAGTAGTAGATGTCTTCACCACAATCCTGCTGAGTCGGCTATAAGCATCCTTTAGTGAGGGGAGCTCAGAAAGAGCCAAGATCTGAGAATGTGCCCCATCATACTCTGGTCCAAGGCCATCTAAGAACTAAAGTACTACATACTCCCGACAATACTCCCTTTAACTAGCACAAGTACACACAGGATAGGAAGCATTATACTCCCCAAGGAGTCCCTTAAGAGATGTATAATACTAAGTAAGCGATTGTCCTTCCTGTTTAAGGCTTCCTAGATCATGATGAATATGAAAAACCTTACTGAAGTTCTTTCCATGGGAATATGTATCATGCAACGAATCCCACATCTCCTTGGTCGTCTTATAGTACATGATACCATCTCCAATTCAAGACCGAACTATATTCATGATCTAGGAGCGCACCATCGCATTATAATTCTTCCACGTCACATGTTTTCCCGTCTTGTTGGCAGGCTCAGTCTCTAGCAGTATGTGTTCCTTGTCATGATCCTCCACAGTCATGAGAAGCATCTGAGACCACCGTGCATAATTAGTCTCACCAAGCTTGGAGATGGGCACAAAGAACGAGTTTTTATACATCCCCGTTTTTGTAGAGGTATCCGATGACACTTTGAAAAACCTAAAAATCAGATCTGAATCTCTGATTTCAGATAATAGAAATCTCTGAAAGTAGAAGGTTGAATCTCTTGATTACGAAATTCAAGCACACATAGCCTGGAAATCAAACCAAGAGCATCAACGAAGCCCTTGAAATTGAACACGGTAGCACTAGGTTGTGGGGAACCACCCTAATGCAGCCAACCAGGGGCTGCTGCCCCTCCTTGCCGTCGCTAGAGAGAGGAGCCCTCACCGGCAATGCCTCTGCTAACCGATGAGAGGTTGTGCGACACCCTGCAGCATTGGTGTGAGGTCGGTGGTGACCTTGGTGGTCCCTACCGACACCTCAACTAGCCACAACGGTGCTGCATAGGCTGGGCAGCAGACACTTGCAACCGCTGGAGAGGTCGCTGCAGCCTCTGACAATGACTGGTAGCAACAGTAGCCAGTGGCGGCGGCAGTGCAACTTGGAGAGGGAGAGGGGTTAGGGTGATTACAGTTTCGAAGGCCTACTTGGGTGGAATACTAGAGCCACAATCTAAACTAGAGCCACAATCTAAGACCAATGTTCTAATACCAAGTGAGAAATAATGATTAGTCTTATTGAACCAAAAGAACCCTACACCTCTTTATATAAGAAGAGGTGCAAGTAAATAGCAATACATGTATAGACCTAAAAATGAAATAACAAAAGAGGAATCCTACAACAAATTGTGAATATGGATATTTTAAATGTGCAAGTAGAAAAGGAAATTGGAAATAATATTCAACATTCTGTCTGTTCGTGTCCTATAGTAATTAATTCTCAGAATAAGGTATATGTAGAACAAAACCCATGTTTGCATAACAAACTCGGAGGTACACAAATAATCATGTGCATCAAACACACTTTTTCCCTTAACAATATCAACTCAGATAGCAAAACTATCCTTCTCCAGGCTAACACGTGAATGAATTTAAGGTCATATAAAATGCACCCCAAGCATACAGGTAGGAGTGTGAATTAACTCAATTAAGCATCAGAAAATGATTTACATGTGTCCTTCAGAGAGTTTATTTATGAATCAACGAAAAAAAAAGAAGTAAAAAAGGACAAATAAGCGTGAGAATAAAATCCAAGCCCCCATTGCAGCCCTCACTATAGAGAATTTCCAATCTCAAATCGGCCACCTACTGTAGTGGATGTGGATATCCTTTCCTAAGTACACTTGAAGATGCAGACAAAGCCATTCTAAAATCTAAACAGCAGCATCATTAGGTGGCTCAACCACACACGCCAACTCATTCTCATCTAGTGAAACTCTTGGAGAGATGGTCTTCCAGATAAGGTTGACCATAACGAGAAATGCTCATAGATTAATAGCATGGAAACAAGTTTCTTGTGATATGCTCTCCCCACAAATATACCCAAGTTTCTATGCTGAAGAATCTGAAGGTACAACTATCAATTCCACGACTAACTAGATGAAGCATTTGGACCGCCACAACTTTTCCTAGAGAATAGGAATATAGGATCCATCACCTTCAAGTAATCAAAACAGAACATTTCGTAAAGAAAAAGTAACCAAAAGCACTAAATACCGCTCTCAGAACCCGAATTGGGTAACTACTACTCTTTAAATCCAGATACCTCCGAGGCATCAACTTTCCACCTAACAACAAACCCACACGGCCCGAAATGAAAAACCAATGGGAAAACAATCAAACAAAACCACCAGAATGACAACCACCGCACCACAACCTAACCCCCATTCTTCCACAATCCAAGACACCCAAAAGCGATCAACCAACAAAACCAGAGAAGATAGAAATGGCCCCACAAGGCGCCTCCTTTGACCTCGCAAACGCCCAATTTCAGTGAAAGTGACAAAACCCAACAACCGAGACCTCACCTGCTTCTCGTAGGGGTAATAACTCTGAGCCCATTGCTCGACGGCGTCGGGTTCACGCTCTTTTCCGGCAACCACCACCTTCTTCCTGCTCAATCTCCGGACTACCCAATAGAGGACGAGGCCCTCCGAGGCGAGGAGGACCACTGCGCCGAGGAGGAACCCAAAGAGGAGGGCCACAAAGGCCATGCCTTTCTGCGAGATCCTCTGGTTGTCTGTCTGGTCGGGGAGAACTGGGGAGAAAGGGGTGGAAGAGATGTGTGTGTATGATTTTGCCGTTGGAGAAGTGCAGGGCGATTTGGGTCCTCAGCTCTCTCTCTCTCTCTCGGTGGTGGTCTTCTCCGCTACAATTCAACCAAAAACGCTGTGAGAGAGAGAGAGAGTTCCTGCTCGGCCACGCACACAGCAAGAGAGAGACAGCGACAGGGAGGGAGGGAGGGAGGGAGGCAGATTGTGCTCGGCCACGCACAGTGTGCTCATTAATTAAGGACCGCGTACGCGTCTGTCGGGCGAGGATATACCGGGTGACGATCCGACCAGTGGTAATCGGTTTCAGGTTCCTTACTTAGGATCCGATTTCTGCTTTTCATGGGATGATTGGGAGGCAATGATAAAGTTTGATGCATCAACATTCAACCAAGGTAGAGGTGGATAGCCTTTTTTTTTTTATTTAGATCTTATTTTTAGGCTACGTTTGGGTGAAACACAAGACATTGTAGTAGTTTAGGAGTATTGTAGCCCATAAGATTGGCGTGAGATGGATACAAAATCAAAAAGTGCAAGTGTAACCTTCGAACCGATGGCAGTGCCTTAAATGCTCAAGATACCCCACTGACATATGTGAATTGATAGGATGTAAAAGATGAATTAGTCACTACCGTATCAATAAATGAAAACTTGCGTTCTCTCATCTCCCACAATCAACTCACCGAACTAGACTTCTCTCAATCCCCACGATTACCACGTCTAGGGCAGGAAGGAGAGAGGGCATGCATCGGAGAGTAGCGGAGCATCTTCGGAAGCTATCAGAGTTCTGCAATATTCTACTTGTGCTACTTTCCTCCAGCTGGGTCTTCTCCGCCAATGCAGTAGCATCAAAGGCTGTCGGCGCCTTTATTTGGAAGCATGTAGCCTCAAATACTGAATTGAGAAATGGACTGTGCTCCGCGTGAATGGATTCCCCAAGCACCCAAGGTACTGTTGGGTCGAGTGTTTCCTCTCCTCTGCGTACCCCTCTGGCCCCCTCTATATATTGTCAGGTTCTTCCTCCAATGGTGATCTCATGATTTGAAACGCTTCTTTTGGATTGTGAGAGCGTAGCCCTTCCCCTCCCCATCGAAAACCCTCGTTGCTGGAAGCATGTTTGTGAGGACTTCCTCGACGACGCTCTTCGATTTTTCGTCGTTTCTGCGATCTCCATCCTCGCATGCTCCTTGTCGTACGACCACAACCTTAGGTATGCCTCTCCTAAATACGTAGCCGCCTCTCCAAGCTCGCGACCAACCGCCGACCATGAGGACAAGTCCTTTGTCGCAGCCACTCGTCTCCACCATTCACGAAGTGTAAGGACCCACCCAACACTGGTCCCGCACCCAACTGGAGCCCCAAACTGGCACTCTAATCCCCAACCACCCTCCCCCGCACATGCATAGCACAATGTGGTTGAAAGGCTGCCCCCTCGCACACCCCCTGTGGTCCCCAAACACCACCAACCACGACGAGAATATTCATCCACATCTTTGGCTCTTTCTTCACTGAAAGAGAGGGGAAGGAGTCCCCCACAACTATATCAAGCTGGAACCGGTCTTTCATCCATTGCTCCTCCTTCGAAGCCTCCTCCCCACACATAGGAAGCACGACCACCGGCCACCAAACCATCGTTGCTCCCCTCCCATTAACCTAGACCAAGAGGAAGAACATCTCCCCTTGGGGAACCCTTTTCCAGTCCCATCACATTTTTGCAACACATCTGGCCACCTCCACTGTAATACACCCTCCCTCCCACATCGTAGAAATGGAATCATTTTCTTAGAAAACATTCATTTTTTTTGTGCTATTGATTGTGGAGTTTTGTCCATGATTTGATTACCATGTTTATGTTTATGGATTTTTGATGTTTTTTGTTATTTTAAACTATTCTGCATGATGCCTACCCCCTTGTTATTTCCCCACGGTCTCACACATCCTTATCATTGCAAATGTCTATTAGTAGATTATTTTGTTGATGATGTTGCTGATGTATAGAGATGTTATTAGATTGCTTTAGTTGGTTTGTTTGAATATATTGCATGATGTTAGAATGATGATTCATAGATTTAACCTTGACTTGAAGTGCTCATATTCGAACTTCTTTTGACAACCTAGTCAATATTTCCTACTTTAGCTATTCGATGAATGTGAATAATTTAATTAAGTTTATCTATGAATGACTCAGAGGAGTCCCATGCAATCAATCTTCTTTATAGGGTAAATTTTTAATTGCTTTTGCGATTTGTTAATAATAATATACGGGTTAGTAAGTTTAAAACACCTCACATTATTGATCTTTACTATTGTTCAATCTGGTTACGTTGGGTAGGAGCATTCAAATGACATTATTTCGGTTAGAAAGTTTATTACATAACATAGTCAAACATGTGACATCACATCTTAAATAATATCATTACCATATTTTAAGTATAATAAACATCAATGCCCTTAAAATTACAAGTAAAATAAAGAGGTCAACCCATATTGGAGGAGAATGTTTAATAATTGGACTTTATATTTACATACTAAAATAAATTACTAAAATCCAAATCTAACCAGATTCGTTATCAATGTAATTGCACACATAGTAAACACCAGTACAATACTATTTACCTTTTACTTGAATTGTCAAATGTTAATCTTCTTTTATCTTGATGTGATAGTTATACAATTCGTAGCATGACACAACCATGTTTGGGAAGGTTTATGTTCAAATAACGTAAATCATGTGTAGTGATTTATGCCTTGAAAACAAGTTCTAAGTCCTACTATAAGTAACAAATTGTATAACCGTAATTCAAAATTACCTTGATGTTAGTACATAGGACAACGACATAAAAAACCTTGTAGAAAAATGTGGAGTCGACATTTGGTTAACCTTTACAATTACAATTGTAAGGAGATTTACTTCCTTGGGTTAATAATTCGTGGATAATTTGACCTGACTTGTTTTTAGGTCATCCCAAATTAGGTTTGTCATTGATAGTTATACAATTTCAAAGAATAGTTCATTTTCGAAAACCAATGGAAGTTCCCATATGAGTTTAGGTTTTGTAGTGATTGTTACCCAAATTCAGAACAGATGGGTGTGATCTCATTGGAGTATAGGGTGTGAAGTTACTTTCAAGGGTTTACGAGGTGTTGTTAGCATTTTCGTCGATGTTTTAGGAAAGAGATGCTTGCATTGTAGTATAGTCGACAAAATCGCTACAATATTTAAATTTTTAAAGAGTGCTCGAAAATAAGAATTGAGCCTGAGGTCGTTCATAGAAGTAAATATGGAATTCACGTACTAATCGCAATATAGAAATAATGAGCACAATCAATGAATCATAATTAAAGATATTCAATGAATAATCTACTCAGAATGATATTCAATTATAGACCAATGTATCTCAAAAACAATGGGATAAAAAGAATAGAAGAAACCCTAAAAGGTGGTGATTTGAATCACCAATTAATCCCTTCAATCAAAGCATATATTCAATTAAGCAATTAACTCAAATTTTCCAACATTGCCTCAACCACTTATCCTCATAAATACGTCCACAGTATCAGAATTTCGAGCCAAAGCCAAGCAATACAAGCCTCATATAATCCCACGGTACCTTCAATCAGTCGTCAGACCCTAAGGTCAAATAATTTAACCATTCAAAACTCAGACCAAGGCACAAGGGTAACCATAGACTAAGCCTTCTTCCTCAGAAGCTAAGTGTTAAGCTTTTAAGCACGCACCTCGAGGATCCACAGTGCAAAACACTCCCCCACCCCGCTCACAATTTCTCCTCTCTATTCTAGAATCGAGCATTAATCAGGTTTATAACGGGTAATCAGATCATGAGCATAGGGGACCAGACTCACGTGGCAGTGGTCGTAGGTGAGGTGTGAGGCATGTGCATGGGAGACCCGACCCCCCGTTTACTAGGCAAAGAGGCCTCTTCACAAAAGCATTATATATGCTGTTTAGGAGCTTGTTGCATCCGAGGTGGGACTATTTGGGACACTTGATCATTCGAGGGTTGCTGCTGCTCTTCTCTTCGCAATTGGTTGCTACTGTGTGGATGCTAGGCTCAATTGAGGATGCAAACACCTCCCGGAGATGAAGCTGCTTTGATTGAGTGTGACAGCAGGTCGGATGGTGGCCGGAGAGAGGCAGTCGACGTCAAGGAAGACGAAGGCGGTGGTGGATGTACGACGAGCACCTGCAAAGCACAAATACGGGCTAAAAGCCCTGATTAAAGAACTCAAAAGCTCCACCGTGGAGTGGCGAAGGTGATGGTGGTGTTATTCAAGTGTGCGGAAGTGTGTATTGGCTGGACAGAGTTGGCGATAGCGTGCGAAGATGGGTTTGTGTGATGGAGCCGTGGAGTGGGTGGACAACAGAATTTCATGAGGGGTTTTGATGAGGGTGATGCGGCGAAGGTTTCGGCGGTGATATCAAGTGGTCTGGTGGTCTGTGGCGGCTTGGCGAGCTCGTCAGAGCTACGTCGGAGGTGGAGATGGAGAGGGAGGCTGTAAGCGTCAGTAGAAATAAGAGGGGAAAGGGTTAGGAAAGATCTGGAGAGGAAGAGGAGTAGGTTGGATCTAAATTAGGGATGAAAGGGGGAGGATTTGGCACCGGCTTTGATTGGCCGACACCAGAGAAGGTGAAGCCTCTAGAGGTTAGGACGGCGACGAGGAGAAGGAGAGGCAGCTCCTGAGTTGGCTGTTGAGGAGTGGACGAAGTTGGGGAAGAAGGAGAACCACTTGATTTGTCAGTCTAGTGGCCAAAGGAAGGAAGCCGAGGAGACTCGCTGGAGCTCAGTCGGAGAAGGCCGGGGAAGGAGTTGAAGGATTTTGGGCCTAAACCTTACTAAGGAGGACGATGGAACATGGGGAACCTTTTATAGAGCTCAAGGATGAGCTCTAATTGAGGAAATGTGCTTGATTTGCTTGGAAATTAGGACATAAGAAACCCACGAATTTCGTGGGTTCGCCAGGGCACAATAGAGTGAATTGGAAGCCAATATCTTGCACAGATGATTCTCTGCAATGTGAACACCAATCCCACCAAATTTGGTGGGATTTGGAGTTGATTTGATGAGATTTTGAGATGGTCAAAGCACGCCTATAGGTCAGTTGACCTATCAATAGAGGCAGGGGTATTTCTGCAAAGAAGCTGAAGTTAGGGACCCATTTGAAAGGTATTTCAAAAGTTAGGGGTCTAAGTGTTGGAAACATAGGTTTTAGGGATTGAAGTGCAAACTTGATCAAGATGCACTCTGATTGGGCCCAAATTTTGGCCTTAACATAATTTGGATCCAAGAAATCTAACGGTGAAGTTTGGTTTCAGTTTTGACCATGTTTGACAGGATAATTTACACAGAAGCTCAAATTATGGCAAAATCCTTTCTGAAGCTCTGTCCAAGGTCAAAATGGGTTCAAATGGTCAAACCAAGGGCACCAAACCTATTAGAATATTTTTTTATAAAGTTTAGGAGGTTTAGATGAATTTCATCCTGACCAAAATCTCTTCAATTCAAGCGGGTCTGAAATTAGGGTTTTGTATTTTGATTTGGTTATCGAAGCGCGTACAACCCTCGTCTCTATTTATGTGGACCCACTCTTTGGTCTTCAATGCTCAATTGACCTTCAGTTAACCACTGGGTGACCCCGTGGTTACTTTGCATTTATGATGTGATGTTAAAATTGCAAAATTAGTCCTATTTTAGTGTTTTCTCCTCCAAATGGATGTAAGTGGAATTACGGCTCTTCGATGATCATTCAAGAGCACTTATCTTTCAATTTCCACTAGTTCAAGTTAGTTATGGCTAATGATAGTGTTACCATCATGAGATATGTTGTTCATGAGTATAATAGAAAGATGGAATGGCTTATTACCGATGTATAGTTGCCACATCATTAAAGTGCTTCGTATTCACTATAATAATACAATCAAAAGTTGCACTCACTCCTTCGTCTTTTGACACTCGAGTTGTGAAATTTCAGCACCATGAACTTGAACGAAAACCAATTTAATGAATGCTGGGAGAGTGAGGAATATGCGTACCAACCATTTTCACAACCTAGATTACAGTACTCAAATCGTCGAGAATATTGACTTGAAGGTAGGACATTGAGTAAAACCCAGTTTGATTTTGCAAATGATTTAGATGATGTGGTCAATGGTTTAGTGATGCAAGGAGGTCATGATGATAGTCGAAGATGCATTACATGGACAGTAGAGAATACCAAGGGCTTGCTAGCCATCATGCGAAGTATGAAGAAGCAATACATTGGTGGCACTTTTAACAGTCCTGGGTGGGATAGAATTACAAATCGCCAATTTGGACTTCAACATGGCTATTACAAAGGAACAAATACAAAATAAGTGGAAGACCTTGAAGCTTCAATACACCATCTTTCGATGGTTGCTGGAAAAGAGCGGGTGGGGATGGGACAATGAAATGAAACAAGCGCCTCTGTATCCAAAAGCTTGGGATGAGATCAGTTCATGGAGATTTTAACCTCTACTTTCACCCAAGACATGACGTTTAATTTGGTATTCATTTCCTCCACATCTCCCTTTGTAGTTGGAGGACAAGTACAGGAAGTTCCAAAACAATCCATATCTATTCTACAAGGATATGCATAGCATACATGGTGACGACTCCGTAATGGGTGATCGTGCTGTTGGTCTTAACCAAAATTGGGTCAATGCAGTTGGTACTGTACACAGTCCCACCTACCCTTCTAGATGTAATAGGGGGAGAGCACGTATGGAAATCTTGGGGAACCAGAAGAAGAAGGAATTGAGATGGTGGATGGTAACAATGATGACAACATCCCCAATGTGGCTATTCTTCATGATTGTACCGCAAGAAACTCACGAAGCTCTGCAAGCTTAAAGAAGGGCAGGAGTGAGGTCCCATCATTGGAGAACATCTAATTGGGTCACCTTATGGTGGAAAGTACAATTGAGTTAGTTAGGTAGAATCTTAGGCCATGTTCTGTTGATCCACTGGGACGTATTGGTGATGAAATAAGAGCTTTGCATCAAGTTAGGCCTAACCTTGATCCAGTGAAGTTTACCAGGTTGGTTATGGTATTTAAAGATTCATCGAAGAGGTATGCATTCTTTGAGATGATACGGATGCCGGAGTACATCTTGGATGAGTGGCAAGTGTAGCAACTGGCATCATGGAAGGACTAGTGCAGTACCCCCTTCCACTACTCTAATATTGTCCCTTTAGTCAATGTGGTCTTGGATGGTTATGTTTAAATGTCTATCATGTTACTTTTGTAGTAAAGTTTAATGTCTTAGGTCATGTCAGGACAATTTTTGGAAATGTATTTCCCCTTTGCAACGGATGTTATCATATTTGCAAACCATTAATGTTTATGGAGCTTCTATTTTAATCGACCTTTCTTGATAGCGTTATCGGTATCATTTTTGTTGACAATATGGATTTGACTCAACATTACATTTTTTTTTTTTTTGAGAAAGAAAGGAATGCTATCGAATCACCGATAGCAAACCAGAACATTACATGTTTTCTCGGGCACAACTATCGATTGCCAGGTTGAACTTAAACTTTGTTGTGGGCTTACTTCAAGAGGAAGACGATGGTCAAAATAGACATACTCGACCTCCTCGTCCAATACATATAGCGCCAATGGGAAGACATGTGTGGATATCAGAAATGATGTAGGCCATGAAGTCCGCTCTTATCGGTCATTTCGTATGCATTCGAATGCCCTAAAATCATTTGTACAATTATTAAAGGGACATGGTGGATTGCAAGATTCAACACACATGACGAACCATCGAGCAGGTCTACATATTCCTATTCGCAACTAGCCATTCAACATCCAACTGTGATCTGCAGGAGCGATTTCAACATTCCGGGGAGACAATTAGTCGCAACTTCAGATCAATTTTAGATGCAATTTTATGTTTGGAGCCAATGTTAATCCGACCACCAGTGCCGAGGACTCCATTGGAGATAACTGGTAATCGAAACTACCACACTTACTTTGAGGTATACGTTACGCTACAGTTAAAACCCTCTCCCCATCAAGTTTCGTTCAACCCTACATTTTCTTAATGTAGGGAGTAATTAGCGCCATAAACGGTTGCCACGTAAAGATTTTTGTACCAAGGCGTGAGGAGATAAGGTATCGGAATAGGCACTTAGACTAGACATAGAATGTGATAGGCATAGTCAACTTCAACATGCTTTTCATTTTTGTCATCACTGGATATGAGGGTTATACCAATGATATGGCCGTTCCTAGTAGACTGTGGTTGTGTGAATATGGATCATTTCTTAGCACCATTTCGATGCACCACATACCAGAGTGGCAAGAGAGAGGTGGCCTTGCAGAAAGCTACAAAGAGTTATTTAATCATAGGCATGCGTTGTTGCGTGTTGTTGTGGAGAGAACTTTTGTCATTTGGAAGAAGTGGTTTGAGTGCTTGAAAAGAATGCGAGAATATCCAATAAGCATCCAATGATACATTTTCTGTGCGACTTGCATCATTTACAACTTCATTCGCCATTACAGGATCAACCATTGGTTCCCACTTGCTCAAACAATTGTTGATGAGATGAATGAACCTGATATAGGGGACGAATTCCCACGTGTTACTTTCAATCGAGAAGACATTGCTCAAGGGGAGACTGTAAGGGATGCAATAGCATTGCAAATGTGGCACGATTATGTTGATAGATGAAATTAGAGAAGGCGTTAGTTATGTGTATGTCGCAATCATATCAACTATTGTCATTGTAAGGGAACTGTGTTGATGTAGCACTGACTTCGGTTATGTCTAGCATTGTATGATGAGATTTTCGTTGCTATTGTTGAAAAGCTTGCTTCTAATTAAACAATTGTTAATATTATCCCATGTGTAATGAACAACCTTTCAAATTAATACAAATGTCTTATGTTCTTTGTTTCAATGCGTTGTTTTCTCCCTTTCTAATTGAGGATGAGACTTATTGCAAGTGCGGGCACAAGACAAAGATGATATACATATCTAATCTAAGCGATGAGCATGTTGAAAGGTTGGTGTACATATGCTGCAACGAATACTTGGTAAGATCAAATTCTAATGAAATGTACCCATTAAGAACAAAGTTCACATACAAGCCTCCCTCATCTAGATTTAATGGTCAACCAGGACTATGGAGTCATGTGGAGAGCTAAGGAGTTTCATGCCTTAAAAAAGTTGATACACTAACTGATCAATTTAAACCACTACATGAAGGAGACCAAGGACGAAATTTGGGAGTTGAAAGACTTGTTGTAGAAATAGGAGGAGAAGAGTAATAGGTTGAGAGTAGTGATGTGCCATCTGGATTGCTTGTTAATTAAGGTTTATTATCGTTGTAGTAGTATAGTGTCGCAATCTAGACAGATGTCATTTTATTTATATACAATTTTTATCGATTTTATTCTAGGTTGTTCATTGGGAGGCAGTTATTGATATACATCACTCTCTATTATCCAAAGTCAATGTTAGGTTTATTTACAAAAGAATGAGTTAGAATCAATATAATCAAAGAATGATCTAATCTAAGTTAATTATTTACAAAAGAATAGATGTTAATATATAATTCCTCAAGAATATTTACATTATAAAGGCATAAAAAATAACTGCACTAAACTGTATACAACTGAATAAACAACATAACTAACATATAATGATATACAAAACATATATAATTAAGTCACACATAATCTACATATACAAATTTATACTAACTTAATATATTTAACACCTATTAAGACTACTTATATATATATTGTATATATATGTTTAAACTTGTATGTAGTTAACTAATGTAAATAAATCGATAGTAATAATGTATATATGTATTGTATGTGTATATATATATATAACACTTATAAATAACACTAATACACATGCACACTAATACTTAGTTTCATTTCAAGTTAAACACTCATTAAGTGGCCCAAAAAGAATGGTGGGTTTTTCACGCACCTGAACGACCCAATGGGTCGGATCGGCTGCTACTAAGCCCACCCTACAGGGGAGGCAATAGCCACCCATATCAACCCAGCACAACCTAGCATTCTAGGCCCATACAGGCCTACACCTCTCTCTCTCGCATGCCATGCTCATGATAAATGGGTATGGAGAGCCAACCCTCGTATTGGCCAGCAAACCTACGGGGGTGGTTCTTAATATATGGCGCAAAAACTCGCACTACGAGCGATGTGGGACTATCTGTGGTGCTAATTTCAGCTACGGAGCGCATGGATTAGGGTTAAGTTTGGATCTTAATTAAGGTTTAATTACTGATCTAATTTACAGATAAATTACATAAGTATGTAGCTAATACATAGGGCTATCGATTGGTGTAATTAGATTAAATAATTATGTGGTTAATTACTTATTTTAATAAGCTAAACTTAGGGATAATTACATGTTATATTTAGCTATAATTACTTATATATAGTATAAATTAGTGAATAAATTATTCAATTGAGACTTAATTTAGTTAATTTGCATATTTACATGATTAATTAAGATTTTTAAATAATTTAATTTGATTTATTTATATATTTACATATTTATGTGCACGAATTATATAGATATATATAAATTATATAATTTACACAGCAATTTACATTATAAATAAGATCATAAATATAATTAAAATAAGTTAAAATATAATTTGTAAGACTATAGTATAAATTACTTCATTAGTTAACTTACTAATTTGCATTAGCTTAACTTAATAATGTACATTATTAACTTATATAACTATATACAATGCATAATTAATTATATATAACAAAAATAGATTATTTTACATAATAAATACTATAATTAGTATATTAAGTTATATACATAAATATACTAGTGTACAAGTATAGGTTATATATAATATATATTAGTTTACATATATAAATAATATTAGATATTATAAGTTAATAAATAAAATAAGTTATGCTTAGGTTATCTATATACATTATACTTTATTTACATATAAATAATATATCTATATAATTATTTTATATACATATGTATATATAATTTACTATACTTTACAATATATACATATATACACTATATACAAAGGGCATTTTTATGATTTTTAGAATTTTTCTGATTTTTGTTTTGTTTTTATGTTTTTAGTGAAGAAAGAAAGAGGAGAGAAAGCTTAGGAAAGAAGGGAAGGACTTCTTTTTGTGCCTTTTCTTCTTGAATCTTTATTTCTAGAACTTCTGTAGATATGTTTGTTATACTAAACACATTAAATCCTAGATCTAAGCACACATACAAGTTCTATCTAAGTTATTCTCCCTCACTACACCCTTCAATTATTTATTCACACCATTTGTGTATTTTTCAAGGTATTTACAATCAGGAATGCTGGAAATTAGGCTATAAAAGATTAGAAATAGATATCAGGCCTTAAAAATCATTAAAAAATGTTGGAATAAAGATTAAGGCATGAGAAACATCCATATATCATTTAAAACCAGATTCAAGCACTAGAGCATGTTCTAATTATTGAATTAAACATAAATGCATAGTTTGAACAGTTAACAAATTGTCTAATTGCTGTCAAAGGATTCCAGAAACTATTTACAGAGCTTACAGATTAAATTAAAACTCATTATCTATATATGAATGCTTGTTTACGTCATAATCCTTCAGAAATCCATTTAAACTTCCAATGGCATCAGAAATCAATTAGACTTGATCTTCCTTTATTGCTAGAAATCTAAATCAGTTCACACTCGTTTAATGTTCAATCCATGTGTAACAACACTTGTTCATGGCACTAAAAAATATATCCATACAAGATTTATACTACAAACTTCCTTACAAATATTAACCCATTCCAAAAGCCAATTGAAACAACAATCAATCCTCATTTACAACTCATCTAAAAAATCCACTAGTTACTGACTTACTGACAAAAACTTCTCCAATCAAAGTCAGATCTCAAATGTTCTTCAGAACACTCTAATATATTGCATAAACATCTAATATCATCTACGATCTTTTCCAAAGCATCAAAAATCCATCTAAAGCCCTCAATTCCTCTAGGTCAATCTGGATGCTGAAGATCAGAGTCAAAAATCTCAAAACTAATTCAAGTCACTTAGAACACTTTCTCATTTATTGCCAATATCCAAGAGAGATTCTGGGATTCAAAACAAACCAGATCGGAGCTAAATGAACCTTCAAACTGTCACGACCCGGTTCCCGAATCCCTACAAGACCCGAGACCGGCTTGACTCGACTAATCCCAAGACCCAGTCGTCCAACAAGAAATAACCAAAAAGCAGGAAAGTAAACCACATTCACTATGCTAAGTAACTAACAGTAAAAGAGTACAAGCAGTAAAGGAAATAAAAGCTGCTAACAATACATATCACCACCACAATAGTAAAGTAGAACAAAGTACAGAAACAGAAACGGTAACAACAGTCTAACCCACTAGCAAAAAGAAAGTACAACCACAACAGGAACTACTGCTGGGCTCTACTGGGCCCAGCACCCTCTGCAGCCGGTGACTCGGGCTACTCAACACCTGGACCTGAAAAGGGTTAAGAGTAAACGGAGTCAGCGAACGCTGAGTAGAGTGGTAACCAAATTAACTAAAGCAGTAAAGGCTAACAGGTAAATTTATCTTTTCCAGTTATTTTATTTTACTAGTCATTTCCTTTTACTCATTGGTTTACTTTCAGATCTCTTTCTTGATCTCGAATGTTCCTCATGGGAACGATCTTGATTGCAGTCTTTTCCGAAGAGTAGAAGGCACACGTGGTGCTCTCCTAGCCGGGAGAGTCCCCCGTGGTGATCCTACACCTAGTCAACCACCCCAAGGTCACGGACAGACATAGCGGTGACTATGACACGCTTGATAAGCGCAAGGGTAGCTACCCCGCACTGGCACGCGGTCAGTCGTTTCCGCTAGCGAGTATGCCCAAAGTACAGCACGGAATAGTATAGGGCTTAGCCCTCTCAATAACAGGGGTCTAACCCCTTAGAACGAAACAGGGGTCTCGCCCCTCCACAGTCCGCGCACCCTCGTCTGACTACCCTGATTTGCCCAGTGGGCCTAACAAGTCGGTGTAGGGTGGCTAGCTGAACCCTAGGCCCCGTAGGGTGGCTAGCTCTCTCCCTACACTAGTAGCTCTCCCCGGTATAGTGTACTCGAGGGCCAAAGAAGTCGGTGTAGAGTGGCCAATCCTAACCCCGGGTCCCAACCCAAGGGCGGCTAGCTCTGCTCTACACTAAACAGGGGACAGTCGCTCTCCTTGGTACCACATACTCAAGGGCCAGCACACTTCCCACTCACATTTCCAGATCCATTCCATTTATCCACAGGAGCTCTACTTCTAATTCCTCGTAGGGTTCATGCTCGTATTTACCATGTTCTATACCAGGTTTCATCATTCACATTTCCATTCTCATTATACACATGCAGCTCGTATTTCCATAATTTAACATATACCGCAAGTATTGTCACAGGTAACTGCTTAACTAGCACAGGCATTTCATATTTCACATGTAGCTCATATTTATTAATAGGCAGTTATTTACATTTTTATTCATTCATTTATGACTGTAATCTCAGACACGCATACAAATAGTGCAAGTACTTCTTGTCCTAGGAGTCATGCCACATCCTAGGTTTCTAGTTATCTAATTTCACATATACATGCATGTTTTATAATTAAAATAGGAAAAATCACTCTACCAGACAATCCGGGAGTACTGGGGGCTCGAATAGCAAGCTCACGCGCCTTTGTAGGCCCCGAACATGCAACAAAGTGAAGTCCGATACCAAGAGACATACCACACGGAATGTTCAGAATTGTATAGAACGATTCCTAACATGTAGAGGAACTCACAAGGAAACCACATATATCTTGTTTATGTAAAACGGACCTCAAACGGACCCTAGACGGGTCAAAAACAGAACTGTAGACCTAAATCAGACGTTTGGCACAAGGTCCAGACGTCTTAAAAGTAACCAGAATCTCACCTCAGGTTCCTGCGTCGACTTCAGATGTCCAAAACCCCTTCTTGACCGTCTGGACCCAGCTCCATACGTCCGACCTCTCCTCCAGTCGTCTGGGAGTGCTTCTGGTCGTCTGGTAAGTTGTCCAAACGTCCGAAACGCATGGGAGGGCGTGCCCTACTCCTTCCCGAAGCTATCCCTGCACGCGACAAACGATATCTTCTACATTTAGCCACGCAGATCGTAGCTGCGGTGTGGCCTGCATGGCCGTAACCGCAAGAGGAACGTACCTTTGTGAAGCTCTGCTTTCAGATGTCCGGTGTCGTCACTAGACGTCCAACCCGTCGTCTGGACGACTCGCTAGACGTCTGATTCTAGGAAAATCCCAGAACTAGACCAACCTCCAGCTCCTCTCACCGCGTG
The DNA here is from genome assembly GCA_037157565.1 of Thalassia testudinum. Lineage (NCBI taxonomy): Eukaryota > Viridiplantae > Streptophyta > Magnoliopsida > Alismatales > Hydrocharitaceae > Thalassia > Thalassia testudinum. The sequence continues at coordinate 85,083,749 of JAZHRO010000024.1, forward strand.
TAGCCACAGCCCCTCCTCCTCATTTGCAGCTCTGGCTGTAGCAAAGTGTCGGGGATGTCTCCCCCAACTCATTCCTCCTCACGCACGCGCCGCTCTGGCGGTGCGTCCTCCAACGAACTCCCATGAGCTCACGGACACAAGCTCTTCCTCCTCTCTTCATGCCACCTCTCCTCCTCTCTCCTCTCTTTCGCTCCCTCTCTCGTGCTCGCCCCTCTCGTTGCAGTGGAGAGGAAGAAGGAAGGTGGTGGCGGTGGAGTGGGGAAGAGAGGAAGGGGGGAGAGGGGTTATATAGGAAGTGCACTAGGGTTTTGGTGGGGGAGAGAAGAGAGAGAGAAAAGAGGGGGTCTGTTTGCGTGGAGTCAGCGCGAAGACGCGAGCATGCATACAAAATTTTCAATTTCCAGACGTTTGGGAAGGGGTCCAGACGTTTGACTGAAAGTCCAAACGTCTTAAAAGGCTCAAAACAGAATGGGTCTTTACACAAACCTTAATTTGATTCTCACCTTACTCTATAGACAGCATGAAGGAGTGAATCAACTCAGGCATTGAAATCACTTCCAAGAAAATCCCAAATCTTCCTTAAAACATTTCAAACATCAATCATTCTCTAAATGATGGATTAAAATAATTTAGATAAGAAGAACATTGTTGCTCACCTGAGCTTTTAATCTTGAATCACCATGATGATATGATCATCTAGAACACCTGCACACTATGGATTAGTGTTTAGGATTCCTAGGTGATCCTTTAGAAATAGTTGGTCATCTCTATGGCCTCCAATCCATGTGTTGGATTTTCCTTGGCCATTGCTACTAGGCGAGGATAAAAATTAGGAGCTGACATAAAAATTAGGCGTGAGCTCAAGAAATAATAAAAACCAAATCCAAATAGCTCACACCCATCACATGCAATCTAATTAAAAAGATATTAGCTCAATTTGGACAATAGATATCGATTGTAATAAAATTACTTCTCAAATTTCTCAATCAACAGTGGAAATGAAATTGAAATCAATCGATCAAATTAGTGCAATTCAAATCACAAGGAGGGTCCTTGTGATTAAATGGAGTGAGTGAGAAGACCCTCTGTGGATTTTGAGTGCAATTTAGATTTGAAACCTAGAGAGCTTCAGATCTAAATCGACTTTGATGGATGGGGTGATTTGCAATTAAAACATTGAAAAATAGAATGAATGTGAGTTTGTGAAGTGTAGAGGAAGGCTTATGAATTGAGATGGATGGGTGAATTAGCCTCTCTTATTTGAATTGATCAGAGAGGTATGATCAAGGGAAACTAACAACTAAAATTAATCTACTCCTAATCTAACATAATCAACTAATAAATCCTAATCTAAACTATCTAATTAAGCTGCAAAAATAATAAATCTAATATAATAAAGCTGTAAATCTACTTTAATTAATTAGATGAATAAGGACTACAAGAAACCACAACTTATGGCTATGGTGATGAATGAGGGAGGAAGCTTTAGCGATAAAGAGTCCACTAGTGGAACTCCAGGGTTGCCTTCAGGTGTTTCGTGATCCTAATGGCAATGAAGACCTGAGGAGGAAGTTACTACCCCTATCATAGGCAGCGGATGAAGAAAGGAAGGAAACTGGAGGGGAGCAATGACCAACTCGAGAAATGTTGGAGAGGAGCTGGTCACTCGTGGAGGGGGCTATGGGGTTGCTTTTATTGGCAATGGAGCTCAGGAGCACCGGGAATTAGAGGTAAGGTCTGATGAGCATCAACGGCTAAGGAGCAATCTGGAGGGCACAAAGGAGGATTGGATTGAAAGATAGCCATTGGGTGAGATCTGGGAGAGGGTGCACAGCTGTGGGAACCAGCTCCAGAAGGTTGGAGCAAGATCTACCATAGGATCAAGATAGGAAGGATGAACGGCCAGGATGTTCTAAGTTCATCGAGAATGAGCAGCTGAAGAAGAGGTGTGTGCCTAGGTATATTGGTGAATTTGCAGGGTATGCCCCTGAGGTGAACCAATATAACAATTGCAACCAAGCCCATAAGTGATAGGAATGGTTACCAAGAGGTTCCTGAAGACTTGCAAGAAGGTCCCTGATGACTTTTAGCTTAAGGAAATGTGAAGGCTAATTATATAGGAAGGACCTAACTGTAAAACACTCAATTCAAGTCCTAACCAAGTCAGAGTGCAATGAAGTTTTTATGGCATATTAATTGAACATATTAGAACATAAACCAACCGTTGATTTGTACTTTTAAGCTCATTTTGGTATTCAATTGGCATTTGAAGCAGCCATTTACATAATTAATAGCAAATCTCTAAAATATGACCTAATTATGCATTTTTTACACAGAATTGATGTTTTTAGGTCATTTTCCATAATTCCCACACTTAGCCCTTTTATTGTGTTAATTAGATAGTGTTTAACCTAATTTTTAGCTTAACTTGGGCATTTTTGCTATAATGAGCCACACCTCATCAAAGGGCTACGCTCGAAGAGTGTCCGACTTGTTCCTTAGTAAATAATGAACTTGTATGGGACAAGCATGTCATTTAAAGTCCCACCATTTTGTAAATCACTGGTAGGATTTGGTAGTACTGTTGTTAGGCCTTGAACATGACGTAGTGCATTCTCAGAATCGCCTTATTTCCATGTTATCTTCTCTACATTGAACTTGTATGGTTGCTTTGAGTTTCTTATTTCTTTATGTCATTGCCTCACATTTCATTCGTGAAAAAATGTTTTTTACTACGTTCAGGATTTGCTTATGTTTGTATGCAGTGTTTGCTATGGTAATGATCTAAGTACTATTGCACAGTAGCATGTATTCTATAGCGCAATGATGAAATACATTTATTTGCTGAGGACAGGAGAATATATTACTATGTTAGGATGTTTGTGCATTTGTCTTGCTGTTGAGAGGTTTGGATGTCTCATTGCGTACTTTCATCTAAGGGTCTTCGATACTACACTTGTTACCCTTTGTAATGGGTCAACCCCATGCAGTAGATGTATGTATGAGTAAACAATATCCTAACTACAGTAACATGGCCCACATCATCTAATGATGTGAAATGCTATGACCTAAGCCGAATATCTAAATTAAAATTTAATTTGTAATTTCTTCTCTCTGTATATGACCGAACACGATTGATTTACAAATCTCAGAATTTCCATAGTATGCTACGTAACGGATTAGAGTTTAGAACATAAGGACATATTCCATCGATTGACTGGTATCTTGCAGCATTAAACTATCTTGGGAAGAAATCAATCGAATGAAGTAGGCTTACTTCTAACGCTCCAATCAAAATCTTCAATTTAACATATTTGAGAAGATTTTCCCATGGCGTGTAAGTGGGTCGTACAATTCAATACCATTTGTTACGACCCAACTCAAATCCGCTTAGAAACCAGGCTGAGCCACATCCTTATCCTAAGACCTAGTCGTTCATCGAGTAATAAACATAAAACAATCAACATTCACCAACATTCACCATAATAGAGAAATAGAAGGACGAAAAACTATGATAAATCCATTAGCTAGCACAGCACAGAGAAAGTAAAATAAAGCCCATACCATAGCCATCACAATAACGACAAAAGAGCATGTGCAAAAAAACTAACAAGTTTCTAAAAATAAGTACTCACTACTATAGGAAATACGAAATCAAGACTAAAGCTACGGTTAGGCATGGCTAGGCCCAGGTCCCTCTGCAACTAATAGAACTGGCTGCTCACTCCCCTAAACTAGGTACAAATAGTAGGTGTCAGCAAAAAGAAAGCTGAGTAGAGTGGAAGTAGAAAAGAAAATTAACTTATGCAGACATTTAATACAAATATGAGAAAAACATGACATGCGTCGCATCCATTCTCAATTATTTAATTTATTTACGTTAACTCATTTGGTTTCTTCCCACTAGTAGCCCTAAGGCTGGATCACCTTTCTTTTTATTTTATATGTCCCCTATCCAGACGATCTCGTTGTGGTATCCTCGTAATGCAGGGTGTGCATGTGGCACTTTCCTGGTCAATAGAGCACTCGTGTTCGTCCTACACCCAATCTACCTCCTTGGGGTCAATATCGTAGTGTAACGATGACTACAACTTGCGTGATAAACGCATAAGAGGTTATCCGGCACTGGCACACAGTCAATCGTTTCCTCAAATGGATACACACCAACAAAATAGTACAACATAGAACAAGGGTTAGGCCCCTCAACAACTCTGTGTACCTTCGCCCAACTATCCTGGTTGGCCCTACATGACCCAACAGGAGTCAGTGCAGAAAGGTCGTTCCTACCCCAGGTCCCCACCCGGGAAGGTCAGCTCTATCCCTGTACGATGGGGCAATCAGCTCTCCTTGATACACGTGTACTCGAGGGCTACCTCATCCCCACATCGGAACTCAACACGGCTCGTCTCGGCCCCACATTTTCATTTCCACTCATCATCAATCCCAAAAATTCCATTCCACACTTAAGATTGTCTCTATTTTGCCTTAGGGTTCAAGAAGGTCCCCTAATTGATTTCTAACAAATGCAACGTCATTAATCTCAGGATTTCACATATTGCCAACAACTAGTTCTTCCCTAGGGTTCAGATGCATCCCTAGTCTTGTTGCTAATGCGTATTCAAGCACAGACATTTGTTTTGATAGATCTTGACGAAGCCCTTTTTATGAGGAACTTCACAATCCAAGGCAAACTTGAATTTAACGAGGCATATAAACCATGGTGCATATATTTAGAGCCATCAATTACACATAGGAAAGAGTACACAAGTGTATCACAAAAGGTATAGGTAGTGTGCATGCATAGCACTGAACTTAAACACCACAACACTTAGCTGCAAGTTTGTGGTGGTGGATTGGGCCTAATTTGCGCAATGTATTCCCATAGCATTAAATCATAATGGAAAGAAGACAAATAGAAGCACTACTCTACCTCAGGGTTTTGGGAGGTATGGGGGCGTGGGCGACTCGCTCACACCTCCAGCAGGTGCCGCTCACCTCTTCTCGCATATCGCGTTGCGCTCAAGAGCATTACCTAGGTTATCACAAGGGCTAAGAACATTATTTGGTGCGTTAATAAATTTTTTTCCGTGTGCTTAATGTTCTTTAAATGGAGTGGGAAAGATACCAAAACGTAGGAAATCTCACTAGCTTTCCAACGATACCTTGTTTGTGAGATTTCGAGACCAGATAAGCCCTAAATCGGCCCAAGAAAGGGATCTGGCTCCCTTGAACCAAGCTAGATCGACTTGGCCCCAACCAGCCTGGCCGAACCGATCTTAGGAGGCTTACCTGGTGCCATGTGGCACACTGTGACTCACACGCTCATCCTCGTGACTTGCACGCTCATCCTCGTAACTCACGCCGTATTCATGTCCCGTGCGCACTATAGCCTCATGTGTCACACCAGCTTTGCATGCTACATGATTTGCCCTTGCAACTCATGCCCTCCTCACGTCGTGTGAGCGTTGTGGCCTTGCATGCCGCACCAACCCTGCGCTCTGCGCCTCACATGCAGCCCGCTCTACCCTCGAGCACCATGTGGCGTTGCCTGCTGCACCTGCCTCGACAATTGCATCAACCTCGCCCCTCAGCATAGGCACACCTGTCGAGGCGCTATAGTCTACGCCTCTCCTTCTTGGTGTGCGAGTACGAGAGGAGGGAAGAGAAAGTGCACTAGAAGGGAGGTGATTAGTGCAAGAGGTGGTAAACAAACAACTAATTGTAAATAATGTAGATTTAATATAAACTTAAGCAAACCACAAATGAACACAAGGATTAACAGTGGAAACCCAATCCCGGTTAAAACTACCCAGATCTCCCAATCTAGCATTTTTCCCCTGTTAGTCGCTCTGAATCAGATTTTAAATCAATGCGTTGCAGTACATATTGAATCAGTGCGAAAAATAAATAATATTTATACTTGAATATCAGAAATGAAGTTCGAGGTCGAACACAGGGAGCGATTAGCAAAAATAGTTCTCAAGATCGCAATATAAGCAATGTATAGTAGAACCCCAACAAGAATGATATATAAATGAAAGCAGATGTCAATAATGTAAAAAGAATGAGGTAAAATGGTGATTTGAATCATCAATTATCCCTCACAAGTATATCAAATATTTCAATAGTACTAAGCAATCTAAATCCACGTAGGATAAGTGCACAGTGCACTTCTGTTGAATCTTAAATTCTTCTTCTTCTGTTTGCTTTAGCCCTTCTATTTCTTCTGTGCCTTCTTCTCCTTCTTCCTCTTCTCTGGCTTCCTCTCCTTCTTCCTTCTCTTCTCTGTGGCTGCTCTTCTTCTTCTTCTTCTTCTGTGCCTTCTCCTTCTTCCTCTTCTCAAGCTTCCTCTCCTTCTTCCTTCTCTTCTCTGTGGCGGCTCTTCTTCTTTCTTCTTCATGCACAAAAGAAGGCCATCCCTCCTACAACTAAGTGTTACAAAGAGCAAAACCCCTGCCCCCGCTCTCTCTTTCTTTCTCTTTCTGGGATCATCTTCCTCACCTTCCCAAGGCCCTCCACAGTATCAGGCTATCGGGTTAACGGGCACACGCGCACCCGGGACCAGGCTCACCGGAAATGGGTGGTGAGCGAGGTGTGCTTAGATTAGGCAGGTAATCGAGTGAGTTCCTGACGGGAACCGTTCTCACACATTTGAAAGTCATCGGAATCGTAGTATAGTCGCGCAAAAACGTTCGTCAAAAATTAAGTTTGTAAAAATAACGAGACTTGAGTCCCGGTCGTTCGTCTCTAGGAGGCGTCACTTTTACTTTTGAAATCGATCTTACTCTACTTTGTTTAGAATCGCATGTCAGTTCGTGATTATTACATATTTAGGTATGACATGCTTAGTTGCAAGAATATTAGGAATTGGAAACAGGCAACTTAAATCACACAAAAAGAATGACAATTATTAAGCTCATGGTGATTTCAAACATATAGAGACAAATATATATATAAAAGAATTTTTCATTCATTCAGCGGGAGAGTTGTTTGCAACATAAAACGTAGAGGAAAGCTTGTACATAAATGCTTGAAAATTAAACCTAGCTACTAGAAAATGATCACATATAAGAATCTATGGGGGAATTTTGCATGCATCATTGGGGTAGAAGTAAGACTACACTATTAAGCAGTAATAAAAGCAATAAAATTATAAAGAGCATGAATTAAATCTAGAAGAATAAAGGGCATTCAGGGGTGGTCCCCGATGGCCTTGGAGTGGTCGGGAGGAGAATGAGGGGCGGCCAATGTAGCTTAGGTTGACCCTTGGAGAGAGGTAGGGTTGATCCAGCATCCGGGCATGGTGTCCTCCATGATGGTGGTGAGCTCGTGGAGGTGGAGTAGCTAACCTAAGTGAAGGTGGGCGTGTATGGAGCTAATGAGGTGAGTGGTGCCAATGAAGCCAAGGGATGTGAATGGGTGCAAATGGCCACCCCTTAGGTCTTTTTATAGACCTAAGGGAAGCTCTCTAGAGAATTATGGAATTCTCTAGAGAGGCCTATGGTGGGAGCTCATGAGAGAGTGAGAGAGAGAGAATGGATGGTGGTTTTTAGATCCACCAAATGTGGATCTAAAAATTGAATGGCTCTTGGTTGCTAATTTTGGCAACCAAGGCAACCACACATGGTAGAGAGTTCTAGAGAACTCTAGGCTAGGTATTTTCGTGTGGATGGTGTGTGTGGGTGTGTGTGGGTCGAAACTTAGGTGGCTAGGTTGATTAGGTTAGGCTCTAGTGGGTTTAGGTCAAGGTATGTCTCAAATTAGGGTTATAAACCCTAATTCACTAAGGTAAAGTGCAATTAAACTTAATATAAGTTTAATTGGGTGTGTGGAAACTTAATTGAGAGTAAAACAACTCAATTTAGGTCTAGGTCAATTGGACTCTCACTGAGTCCAATTGGACAGTGTGTGCTGAGATAAGGGCTCAATTGGACTCAATGAGTCCAGTTGAATAGGCTGATGGAATTGACTAAGATCTAAGTCAATTAGGTTTAGTGAGGACCTAATTAGGTCCTTAGAGAGGTCTAGAGGTGATGTACTAGGGTTAGGGCACCTTAATTTAGGTTCCTATGGGGTTGGAATTGGGTTTAGGGACCTGGAGATCCAAGATCAAGGCTTAAATCTCAAAATAGGAATTGGAGAGCAGTATCAGACGTCTAATAATAGTGTCAGACGTCTTATACTAAAAAATCAGAAGTCCAGACTTGTTGTCTGGACGTCCAATCAGAGTCAGCAGGGATTTTGAGTTCTATTTTGGGTATTCTGTAGAAATTGGACGTTTGATAAAGTGTCTGGACGTCCAATAACACTGCAGAAGTGGGTTTGAGGTGTACGGGAGATGGCTAAGGGTCTTGGACGTCCTATAACTTATCTGGATGTCCAGATAAGGGTTGAAACTAGGGTTTTAGGGCTTCCTAGGGTGTTGTGACCTAATCTAAGGGTGGCTAAGGCTTGGGGAGGTGTAACGACCCGGTTCCCGAGTCCCTACGAGACACAAGAACCGGACCGACTCGACTAATCCCAAGACCTAGTCGTCCAACGAGGAAGTAACCAAAAGACAGTAAAATAAACCACATTCAGCATGAATATAACTAACAGTAAGAAAGTACAGCAGTAAGGAAAGAAACTACTACAGTAGGTACCACCACAACAGTAAAACAGCATTTATCATATAACAGAAACTGCAGGTAAAGAAGGTACAGCGGAAACAAAACTACTCACTAGAACAGAAACAAAAGAGGTACAAAAGGCTGTGGTAACTCTACTGGACCCTACTCGGCCCAGCATCCTCTGCAGCCGCCGACCCTGGCTGCTCAACACCTGGTCCTGAAAAAGGTAACGAGTGTAACACGTCAGCAAAACGCTGAGTAGAGTGGCAAACTAACTAAAGGCAACAGTAGAGTGTACAGTAGCTGTTATGTTCTATTACTTCCTTTATTCACATCTTTCAATTTTTCTCACTATTTCATTTATTTCTCAGATCCTTTACTTGATCTCGAATGTCCTCGTGGGAACGATCTTGATTGCAGTATTTTCCAAAAGTAGAAGTAGCACGTGGTGCTCTCCTGGCCGGGAGAGTCCCCCGTGGTGATCCTACCCTCAGTCAACCACCCCAAGGTCACTGTCAGACGTAACGGTGACTACGGCACACGCGATAAACGCACAGGTAGCTAGCCCGCACTGGCACGCGGTCAGTCGTTTCCGTTAACGGGTGCGCCCAAAGCACAACACGGAACCAGGGCAGAGCCCTCTCAGTAACAGGGGTCCAACCCCTCCACAGTAACCAAACCGGGGCCTTGCCCCTCCACAGTCCGCGCACCCTCGCCTGACTACCCTGGTTTGCCCTAGTGGGCCTAACAAGTCGGTGAAGGAGGCTAGCAGAACCCCGGGGCCCGTGGGGTAGCTAGTACTCTCCTAACACTACTAGCTCTCCTCGGTACTACGTACACGAGGGCCAACAAGTCGGTACAGAGCGGCCAATCCTAACCCCGGGTCCCTGGGGCGGCTGGCCCCACTCTGCACTAACACAGGTACAGGTACTTCCCTTGGTACTGCGTACCCAAGGGACAGTATAAACTACATCTCAGTTCCATTCCTTTTTCTTTCCAGGAGTTCCACTCCTAATTCCCCGTAGGGTTCCAGCTCTTTATCTCAGAACATCATATGTTTCACTTTCCAGATTCACGTTCTCAAAATCCATGATCTCAAACATGTTTCTTTATTCATAACAGGCAGCTGTTAATTCAAATTACAGGCAGCTTTATATTCCTTTCCATTTTTCCAAGACTGCAGTATTATACATTCCACTAGTTTTTCCATCCTAAGATTCATGCCACATCCTAGGATCTAGCATACAACTAGTTTTCCAGCCCTAGGATTCATGCATCACCTAGGAGCTATCATTCCATACATTTCTCATTCCTAGGATTCATGCAATGTCCTAGATTCTAGTTATGGTTCCATACTTTAACAGATTTTAAAAAAATAACTTAAGCCACTCTACCACGTACAACGGGAGTAATGGGGGCGTGATCGGGATCCCGCGTGCCTCCGCGACTCTCAAGACTGCAACCGAACGAGGTCCTATCACAAGGATCAAACACAAGGAGTGTCTCAAAACAGTGTATAGCTACTGTAGACGGGTAGAGGAATTAATTCTGAAACGAACGCAACTCGAATCGCGGAAAACGGAGCCCAAACGGGCCCTAAACGGGTCGAGAAAGACGATACTGTGCAAAATCAGACGTCTGGAAGGAGACTGGAACTCCTTCCAGACGTCTTAAACGGTGGATCAGAGAATTACCTGTTCAGCGTGGTTTCCCAGACGTCCAGAAGTCTGCGGGGACGTCTGTCCTATACCCTAGACGTCCGATGGTCCACACGGACGTCTGTAGATCACTCCCGCCGTCTGGTACAACTTCCAGACGTCTGATTCGCAAAGGATGGCGAATCAGCGAACCTGCGCACAGCCAACCCCCCTCCCTCAGTACGGTCAGTCGAGAAGAAGGAAGAAGAAAGCGGAAACTCACCTTTCAGACGTCTGTATGATCTTATAGACGTCGACCTTGCCGTCTGGCTATCAACCCAGACGTCTGATTCTGGAAATTTTTTCCAGAATCAGAACCCTGCTCGGCCTCCGCTCGCGACGCCGCCCGCGTCGCACCTCGCGCGTCCGCTGCTCCGACCGCAGCAGGTCCCTCTCCGCGTCGCTCCGCGCCCCCTGCGCCCTCCGCCGACCGGCCAAGCCGCTCCGGCGAGCTCGCCCTCACGGCAGAGCCCTGCCCTCGCACGCCGCACCTCCTCCGCGCTCACTGCGGCTGCCGCTGCCGCCCTCGCGTCCGCTCGCTCTCGCGCACAGGAAGGAGAAGAAGGAGGAGACGGTGGAGACGGGAGGGGAGGCGTGCCCTTTTAAGGCCGCGCGAGGAGGAGAGAGAAGGTGGTCGCAGCGCGCCTGCAGCCGCAGAGAGAGAGAGAGAGAGAGGAATCGCAGGTCTGCGCGCACAGGCGCGCAGACGATTCTCCCGTGCGAACATAACTGTTCTCCAGACGTCTGTAAACGATCCCGGACGTCTGGATGTGATCCCAGACGTCTGGTCCGACGTCTGGGCCACCTCCCAGACGTCTTAAAAGGCGTCTGGGGCACGCGTTCGTTACAATATAACAAACTCAAAGGAAGTTTCGTCCCCGAAACTTGCGCCAACTAGGGTGCGGGAAAAAGATGTCCAAATAACCATAACAAACTCAAAGAGGACCGAAGCCGGTCCAAAAAGACGTACCCGCGAAAAGCTCCGGGTACCGCTCCTGCATTGCCGCCTCAGGCTCCCAGGTAGCCTCCTCGTACCGCTGGCTCCTTTACAAAACCTTTACCAGGGGTACTTGCTTTCATCTCAACCTGCGGACGGTTCGGTCTAGGATCTGCACTGGCCGCTCGGGGTAGGTCAGGTCGTCGCTCACCTCGACGCTCTCGTGCCTCAGTACGTGGCTGGGATCGGCTACGTACTTCCTGAGGTTGGACACGTGGAACCCGTCGTGCACACCAGAAAGCTGCGGGGGAAGGGCAAGTCTGTAAGCAACGGGCCCAACCCGCTCCAGGACCTCAAAGGGCCCCACGAACCTCGGCGCGAGCTTCCCTCTCACCCCAAACCGCTGTAAGCCCTTCATGGGCGAAACACGAAGGAAGACGTGGTCCCCAACCTCGAACTGCACCTCTCTGCGTCTGCGATCTGCGTAGCTCTTCTGTCTGCTCCTGACAGTGCGGAGTCGTCTGTGGATCTGCTCAACTACCTCCTGACTCTGCCGGATCAACCTGGGGCCAACCTCCCACTTGGTCCCCACCTCAACCCAACTCAAGGGTGCCGTGCATTACCGTCCGTACAGAGCCTCGTAGGGAGCCATGCCGATGCTCGAGTGATAACTGTTGTTGTATGCAAACTCCGCCAGGGGCAGGTGCTCCTCCCAAGAGCCCCTCCAGTCTAGTACACAGGCACGCAAAAGGTCCTCAAGTGTCTGTATCGTGCGTTCCGACTGTCCGTCCGTCTGGGGGTGGTAAGCCGTGCTAAACCTCAACCTCGTCCCCAAAGCCTGCTGAAACTCAGCCCAAAACTGGGACGTAAAGCGGGTATCCCGGTCGGATACGATCTCCCGCGGAACTCCGTGTAGTCGCACCACATCACGGATATACCTCTCTGCCGACTGTGCTGGTCCCAAAGTGACTCGGATCGGCAAGAATCGTGCCGTCTTCGTCAATCTATCCACTATTACCCAGACTGCGTCGTGCCCTCGCTGGGTAACAGGTAAGCCCACCACCAAGTCCATGGTGATGCTCTCCCACTTCCACTCTGGCACTGGAAGCGGCTGAAGCGGCCCTGCAGGCCTCTGATGCTCGGCTTTCACCTGCTGGCACACTAAGCACTGCTGCACGAACTCACCCACATCCCGCTTCATCCCTCTCCACCAAAACTCGCGTCTCAAGTCATGGTACATTTTCGTGTTTCCGGGATGTATGGTGAATCTGGAACCGTGTGCCTCAGTCAGGAGCTCTCTCAACAGCTCCTCGTCTCTAGGAATGCACAACCGTCCCCTCAAGCGTAGCACCTGGTCTGTGAAAGAGAAGTCCCTTGGGTCCCCTGATAGTACTCTGTCGCGCAAAGACTGCAAGTATGGATCGGCCATCTGTCCCGTGATGATGCGGTCTATCAACTCTGGCCTGGTCTGCCGTGTCACCGTCACTGCCCCACAGTACCCTCGTAACTCTAGAGGTCGCCAACTGCCCACCTCCTCCAAAAGGCTCCAACTCTGTAACTGTAGACTGGCCAAGCGTGCGGGCGCCTTACGGCTCAAGGCGTCAGCCACCACATTGGCCTTTCCCGGGTGGTAGGAGATGCTGCAGTCGTAGTCCTTCAGGAGCTCCAACCAACGTCTCTGTCTCATGTTGAGCTCCTTCTGGTCAAAAAGATATCTGAGGCTCTTGTGATCTGTAAAAATCTCGAAGGTCTCACCGTACAAGTAGTGCCTCCATGTCTTCAGCGCGAAGACAACAGCTGCCAACTCTAGATCGTGGGTAGGGTAGGTATGCTCATGGGGCTTCAGTTGCCGCGAAGCGTAAGCGACCACGTGACCCCTCTGCATGAGCACACCTCCTAACCCCTGCAAGGAAGCGTCCGTGTACACAACGAACCCGCCACTACTGTCAGGGATGGTGAGCACGGGAGCTGAGGTCAACCTCTCCTTCAGCTCCAGAAAACACGCCTCACAGGCGTCTGTCCAAGCGAAAGGCACGTCCTTCCGGGTCAACTGTGTCATAGGACGCGCAATCTGTGAAAATCCTCTGATGAACCGTCTGTAGTAACCTGCCAGTCCCAGGAAACTGCGAATCTCAGTGACTGAACGCGGTCTCTCCCACCTGAGCACTGCCTCGACCTTGGCGGGGTCCACCGCCAGGCCGTCTCCAGAGATCACATGACCCAAAAAGGTCACCTCCCTCAACCAGAACTCGCACTTGCTGTATTTGGCGTACAGCCTGCGTCGTCTCAGAGTGTCCAGAACCATCCGCAAGTGCTGTCCGTGCTGCGTCCGATCTCTAGAATAGATGAGTACATCATCTATGAAAACCACCACAAACTGGTCCAAGTACGGTCTAAACACCCGGTTCATCAGGTCCATGAAAGCAGCGGGGGCATTGGTCAACCCAAACGGCATGACCAAAAACTCGTAGTGTCCGTAGCGGGTGCGGAAAGCTGTCTTGGAGACATCGGTCTCCCTGATCCTCAACTGGTGGTATCCAGACCTCAAGTCGATCTTGGAAAACACCGTGTCACCCCGCAACTGGTCAAACAAATCGTCAATCCTCGGCAGCGGATATCTGTTCTTGATGGTGACCCTATTCAGCTGTCGGTAGTCCACACAAAGGCGTAGGGTCCCATCCTTCTTCTTCACAAACAGTACCGGGGCTCCCCAGGGAGATGCACTGGGCCTCACGAAACCCTTCTCCAAAAGGTCCTGCAACTGGGACTTGAGCTCTCGCAGCTCAAGCGGTGCCATTCTGTATGGCGCGGTGGAGATGGGGCTGGTCCCTGGTACTAGTGAGATCTCAAACTCGATCTCACGCTCGGGCGGTAGTCCTGGTAACTCGTCTGGGAACACGTCGGAGAACTCTCTGACCACCGGGATGCTCTGGAAGTCTGCCATGGGGCTGTGCTCTGCCACCACACAAGCTAGGAAGCCCTCACACCCCTGGCTCAAAAGTCTCGCCGCCCGAAGTGCCGAAATGCACCTGAACCCTCCGTCCACTGGCTACCCGTGAAACTCGAAAGAAGGCAACTCCGGAATGGAGAAGACAATCTTCCTCTCAAAACAGTCTACCAAGGCGTGGTAAGCGGACAGCCAATCCATCCCCAGAATCACTCCAAAGTCCTCCATCTGTATCATAATCAGGTCAGCTGGCAGGCTATGTCCCCCGATGCTAACCCCGCAACCCGTGTACACCTCCTCAGCTACAAACAGCTGACCACTCGGACCTCTGATTACGAACGGATTCTCTAACAGTGTATAATCCTGGTCCAAACTAACTGCGAAACAGGCTGCGACAAACGAGTGCGTAGCGCCGGAATCGAAAAGCGTGTAAACGAGTCTGCCAGAAACTGAAACCATACCTGCTACCACGGATCCCGAAGCTCTGGCATCCCTGTGTGTTAGGGCGTTGATACGCCCCTCAGCTCTAGGTGCGGACGAAGCAGCCACACTCTGCGTCGGACGGGTAGGTGCTGGCCGGTACCCTCCTCGCGACTGCGGTCCTCCTCCTCGTGCCTGGGAACCGCGGCCTCCTGCACGCCCTCCAGTGCTCTGTACGGGAAGTATCTGCTGACCTCCTGCCCTAGATGGGCAGTCCCTCCTGACGTGGCCCGGCTGGCCACACTGGTAGCAGAGGGGAACCCGACTCCCGCCCTCAGTGAGTCCCTGCTGTCGGCTAGGCGGGGGTCCGGTGCTGGCGACTGGCCCCTGTCGAGGGCCCCCAAAGGCCACTGATGGCTCTGCACAACGTGACGGCTCTCCTGCGGACGCCACGTGTCTCCGTTGAGTTCTCCTAACACGCCTGGTGTGGCGGCGAAAATCTCGTTCCACCACTAACTCCCCTGTCGTACTCTCGGAAGGGGGAGGGGGGTGGCGACGTGGGTGGAAGCTGAAATTCTTCTCGAACCACCTCTCGAATCAGTTGGACGAGGTCCCGAGACGGTATACTCAGGAGAAGAGGAGGGGTAGTATGTATTCCAAGCCCGACACATCTGTCCCCCGGGCCCTGACCTTGGCCGCGCCTGCGGCCCACCCTCCTAGCTCCACGACGCGGCATCTCCTACAATGGAGATGCGAAACAAAATGAAAAGCGTCAAAACAAACGGTACCTAACAAAACTTCTAAGAGCTCATGTCAAGAGATATGTTGTGGTGGCTACTCTAGCTATAAACATGTGAATTGGTTATTTTCCAGTTAGTTGATTCACTTCTCGGGACGACCTTGCTCTGATACCATCTTGTAACGACCCGGTTCCCGAGTCCCTACGAGACACAAGAACCGGACCGACTCGACTAATCCCAAGACCTAGTCGTCCAACGAGGAAGTAACCAAAAGACAGTAAAATAAACCACATTCAGCATGAATATAACTAACAGTAAGAAAGTACAGCAGTAAGGAAAGAAACTACTACAGTAGGTACCACCACAACAGTAAAACAACATTTATCATATAACAGAAACTGCAGGTAAAGAAGGTACAGCGGAAACAAAACTACTCACTAGAACAGAAACAAAAGAGGTACAAAAGGCTGTGGTAACTCTACTGGACCCTACTCGGCCCAGCGTCCTCTGCAGCCGCCGACCCTGGCTGCTCAACACCTGGTCCTGAAAAAGGTAACGAGTGTAACACGTCAGCAAAACGCTGAGTAGAGTGGCAAACTAACTAAAGGCAACAGTAGAGTGTACAGTAGCTGTTATGTTCTATTACTTCCTTTATTCACATCTTTCAATTTTTCTCACTATTTCATTTATTTCTCAGATCCTTTACTTGATCTCGAATGTCCTCGTGGGAACGATCTTGATTGCAGTATTTTCCAAAAGTAGAAGTAGCACGTGGTGCTCTCCTGGCCGGGAGAGTCCCCCGTGGTGATCCTACCCTCAGTCAACCACCCCAAGGTCACTGTCAGACGTAACGGTGACTACGGCACGCGCGATAAACGCACAGGTAGCTAGCCCGCACTGGCACGCGGTCAGTCGTTTCCGTTAACGGGTGCGCCCAAAGCACAGCACGGAACCAGGGCAGAGCCCTCTCAGTAACAGGGGTCCAACCCCTCCACAGTAACCAAACCGGGGCCTTGCCCCTCCACAGTCCGCGCACCCTCACCTGACTACCCTGGTTTGCCCTAGTGGGCCTAACAAGTCGGTGAAGGAGGCTAGCAGAACCCCGGGGCCCGTGGGGTAGCTAGTACTCTCCTAACACTACTAGCTCTCCTCGGTACTACGTACACGAGGGCCAACAAGTCGGTACAGAGCGGCCAATCCTAACCCCGGGTCCCTGGGGCGGCTGGCCCCACTCTGCACTAACACAGGTACAGGTACTTCCCTTGGTACTGCGTACCCAAGGGACAGTACAAACTACATCTCAGTTCCATTCCTTTTTCTTTCCAGGAGTTCCACTCCTAATTCCCCGTAGGGTTCCAGCTCTTTATCTCAGAACATCATATGTTTCACTTTCCAGATTCACGTTCTCAAAATCCATGATCTCAAACATGTTTCTTTATTCATAACAGGCAGCTGTTAATTCAAATTACAGGCAGCTTTATATTCCTTTCCATTTTTCCAAGACTGCAGTATTATACATTCCACTAGTTTTTCCATCCTAAGATTCATGCCACATCCTAGGATCTAGCATACAACTAGTTTTCCAGCCCTAGGATTCATGCATCACCTAGGAGCTATCATTCCATACATTTCTCATTCCTAGGATTCATGCAATGTCCTAGATTCTAGTTATGGTTCCATACTTTAACAGATTTTAAAAAAATAACTTAAGCCACTCTACCACGTACAACGGGAGTAATGGGGGCGTGATCGGGATCCCGCGTGCCTCCGCGACTCTCAAGACTGCAACCGAACGAGGTCCTATCACAAGGATCAAACACAAGGAGTGTCTCAAAACAGTGTATAGCTACTGTAGACGGGTAGAGGAATTAATTCTGAAACGAACGCAACTCGAATCGCGGAAAACGGAGCCCAAACGGGCCCTAAACGGGTCGAGAAAGACGATACTGTGCAAAATCAGACGTCTGGAACTCCTTCCAGACGTCTTAAACGGTGGATCAGAGAATTACCTGTTCAGCGTGGTTTCCCAGACGTCCAGAAGTCTGCGGGGACGTCTGTCCTATACCCCAGACGTCCGATGGTCCACACGGACGTCTGTAGATCACTCCCGCCGTCTGGTACAACTTCCAGACGTCTGATTCGCAAAGGATGGCGAATCAGCGAACCTGCGCACAGCCAACCCCCCCTCCCTCAGTACGGTCAGTTGAGAAGAAGGAAGAAGAAAGCGGAAACTCACCTTTCAGACGTCTGTATGATCTTACAGACGTCGACCTTGCCGTCTGGCTATCAACCCAGACGTCTGATTCTGGAAATTTTTTCCAGAATCAGAACCCTGCTCGGCCTCCGCTCGCGACGCCGCCCGCGTCGCACCTTGCGCGTCCGCTGCTCCGACCGCAGCAGGTCCCTCTCCGCGTCGCTCCGCGCCCCCTGCGCCCTCCGCCGACCGGCCAAGCCGCTCTGGCGAGCTCGCCCTCACGGCAGAGCCCCGCCCTCGCACGCCGCACCTCCTCCGCCCTCACTGCGGCTGCCGCTGCCGCCCTCGCGTCCGCTCGCTCTCGCGCATAGGAAGGAGAAGAAGGAGGAGACGGTGGAGACGGGAGGGGAGGTGCGCCCTTTTAAGGCCGCGCGAGGAGGAGAGAGAAGGTGGTCGCAGCGCGCCTGCAGTCGCAGAGAGAGAGAGAGAGGAATCGCAGGTCTGCGCGCACAGGCACGCAGACGAATCTCCCGTGCGAACATAATTGTTCTCCAGATGTCTGTAAACGATCCCGGACGTCTGGTCAGACGTCTGGATGTGATCCCAGACGTCTGGTCCGACGTCTGGGCCACCTCCCAGACGTCTTAAAAGGCGTCTGGGGCACGCGTTCGTTACAGGAGGTCTCTAGGCTATCCTAGGGCTAGGATGGACCTAAGCTCTTCACATTTTACTGCTTTATTTATACTTAATAGAATAGATAACTTTTAACCCCCTTACATTATTATTCCTACATCTAAACTAGGCCTTCTGCTTCAGCTATGCTACAACTCCCGTTATTTCAGATCTAGCTTCAGATTCTACTCCAGATCCAGCTCCAGATCTGCTTATTGCCTTCGATCGACAAAATATACTTAATCAGCACAGTATAACATTATTTTATGCATAGCTAAGGAAGAGGAGTAAAGATGCAGATAATGCGTATGCATGCATGAATAACCCTAACTTATGCTAAGTCCTAGCATAATCTAGGTCAATTAAGACCTATGATTGCAGCGCAATCAATGCTAGACTCGCGGAGTATATGTCACGGGTGAGGCACAGGTGAGGGTGTAATGAGACCTCACCCCGTGGTTGGAGGCGATAAGCCCCAATCACAAAAATAATTTATGCGTGTGCTTCACTTCGCATGGTTCAGAGGTGGGACTAAATGTCCCCCTCCTTCCTTCGTGCAGTAGCAGGGTCCTTCGTCCAATTGCGAATGAATGGGACGTGGTGTCCTTCTATTGGCAACCTGGGATGCAACCTAGGAGTAAGCTGCGCTGCCTGGGCGTGGAATTGGTGAAGAACACGATCGGAGAAGCTTGAATGACATCGAAGATGGAGGTAGCGGCGATGGAGCTCCGGCAGCAACCTAAAACCACGAACATGGGCTAAACGCCCTAATTAGTATGTTCAGAAGGTTCGCCGGACCACGGCAAGTGCAAAGGTGGCCATGGTTTGGTGTGTATGCATGTGTGGAGGGCTGACAGTGAGGCGAACGAGGGCTGAAGGTGAGTGTGTTCGATGGGGAGGTAGAGGGTGTTAAACCCTAAATTTCTTTAGGGTTTTTGAAGGGTGAGTTGTGGCGGATCTTTTGGAGTTGGTGGCGAAGCGGATGGAGTTGTGGAAAGATGGAGACGCTTCGCTAGAGATGTGGCCGGAGCGAAGGACGACGATGGGGTCAGAGGCGTAGCGACGGTTGAAATGAGGTCTTGAAGGTGTATAAATGATCGCAAGAGAGGGAGAAAGAGTTTAGGGAACTTAGGGAGATGTTGGGAGGCAGAGACGGTCGGTTGTGGTGGACCAGCGCCAGAGAAGGAGGGAATGGCGTGACAGCGACGATGAAGTAGACGAAGATACGCCCTCCCTTTTGTTGGGGAGGGTCATGACGAAGAGAGGAGTCGAGAGAGCCGACCAATTTGGTTGTTGGACGGCCGGAGGAGGAGGATCAAAGAGGGTTGCCGGAGCAAGGGTTTTGGTGGCTAGAGGAGGAGAATCAAAGGTGGTTTACTCACAAAAACTTGCTGAGAGGATGCACAAGGCCACGAGGGTCCTTTTATAGAGCTCTAGATGGAGTTCTAAGCTTGGAAACAAGCTTAGAAACTCCGAGCTCTTCACCGACGATAGATATCCATTCAATTAAAACATTCGCATGAGGATTCTAGAGGGATTTAGGATCCTTGGATGGGCTCATTTGGAAGGTAATTACTTGACAAGTTTTCCTTTCAATTTTGAGAGGGATTCATCAAGAAATCATAGAGATCTTGCCATCTTAAGGTTGCCGGAGTTTGTAGGACTAGGATTTCATGGTGACAAGGACCTGTTTGTGAAAATGATGATAAAGGTAGGGACCGAAATGCAAAGGATTAAAAAGTTAGGGGCATATGTGTGAGATAAAAGAGTCAAATAGGACCAAATTGCAAACTAGGTTAAGTGATCTCCGATTGGGCCCAAATTTTGGTACAAGCCTAATTTGATCCTAAGGAATTCAATGATGAAGTTGGATTTTGGCTTTGGCCTAGTTTAACTAGCTAATTTATGTAAAAACCTAAATTAGGGTAAAAGTCTGTCTGAGACTCTATTTTAGGTCAAACTGGGTTCTGATGATCAAATCAAGCATACCAAACCCTAGAAAATATTTCTCTATGATTTTTAGAGGGTTTAGGTGAATTTTATCCTGATCAAAACCTCAGTACATTAAGCGGGCCTATTTTTAGGGTTTTAGAAGTCATTTAATTCTCAAAACATGTAAAAATCATTTTCTGTCTGTACTAACTCACTTGTTAGACTCTTAAGACCATTTGACCCTTAATTAACCCCTGAGAAAACCCCTGGTTGTTCAGCATTCAAGATATGATAGTAGAATTACAGTTTTAACCCTGGTTTCTTGTATTTCTCTCTGAAAGGATTTAGAATGAATTATGGCTTTCTGATGGATATGTAGGAGCATTTAATGACTCAATCAGATCAAATTGAGATAGTTATGGCCCATGATGGTGTTCCCATCAGCCCCGAATCCAACTCGGAATATTAACCGATACTTATGGGGTACCAAATCCTTTTACAAACCCTCTTGATATCCCAATCAAGAGCAATGGGTACCAAACCCATTTTCAATCCCTCTTGATATTCTAGTCAAGAGCAAACCCCTCTTTCTCAAGAGGAAGGGAACCCACAACCCAAGCCCTTAAATTATAAGTAGATTAAGGAATAAAACATAATTAAAACACAATTTAGCTCCTATGAATAGCCCTAATAAGATATGCAATTAATTATATGAACTAGTTATCTAGGAGATTAAAAGAACTCCCTTAGTGATTGTGAGAGGATGATGCTGTTGGGAGTTGAAGTGATGATGTTTCAAGCAAGTGTGAGTTGGAGAATCAAAGCTTCAATCACTTCCAAGAACACCAAATGTATGCTTTAGCTGGATGTGGACTTGAATGCACTTTAGAGTGTGTTTTTGGGGTGTTCTATCTCTTGCAAAGAGTGGGAAATCATCTCATATATATAGAGGGGTGAATGGTGTAGTTTGGGTGTGCAAAAGCCCCTCTTTAACGATTAAAAGGTTCTTCAATTGGATTTGCCAATGGCTAACTAATATGATCCAAAAGTGCTTTATCTAACGTTAGGTAAAAGTCATCTAACGCTAGGTGAACTATCTAACATTAGGTACTCAGTTAAGTGCAAAGTTTGCTATCTCCTGGAGATGTCCAATTTGGCCCAAATAGCTTACCTAATGTTAGGTAACCTCTATCTAATGTTAGGTCAGCTACCTAACATTAAGTACAAAGTTTAGTGCAAAGTTTGTTATTCCCTGGAGCTCAAGGTGGCCTTAGCCTTACTACCTAACGTTAGATGGACTGTAAAAAGTCTTCTAACTATCCAAATGAGTCTTGATGATTCTATAGGGTTCTAGGATGATCCTTTAACACCTAAGGATATGTTTTATCATATTTTGACCTATTTAGGCTATGTGTGGTGTTCTTGTGAAGCAAGTTTGACCTATTTAGGCTATTTTATCCTTTAACCCCTTATGTTTATGCTAATATGAGATCTAATTGGGGCTCTCCTTACATTCTAAAGAATAAAAGATTACAACTTAATTCCTATAATACAAGAAGACCTAAACTTGAAGAGCATGATCTCCTCCTTTTTCTTGGCTTCTGATTTCATCAAGAAAGCTTCAACCTGAAAATCAATCTTGCAATATTGATGTGAAAAATTGCGTGATTTGTAATTAGGGTTTTTAAAATCGTTGTAACATGCAAAATCGCATACGCTTTTAAATTTCTATTCCTAGATAGGGGAGTATCTAAAGTCATCCAAGGAGGCCAGTTTGCAATTCAAATCTCTTGCTTTTACAGGAAACTCAATCTTTCTTTTTAGTATTTTAAATATATAATTTTATGTTTTGAAATAATGGAGGCAAAATGTGAATTGTTGATGGAAAAACAACTAACACCTACAATCACTAAGCTAAAACCAAAGTGACAAATATGACCCCTCCCTAAGCTCACTCTAGGCACGTGGAGGCCTAGAGTAGTTAGGAAGTGGAAGTGAAAAAGTGCTAGAACAAAAATAAAGCAATTGCAATAGAAAATGAAAAGAAGGCAAATTGATTTAGTAGAATTTGTGTTTTACAAAAACATATAGAGGAATGTTTCTACTTAAAATGAAAAATATAAAAGCAATAAAAAAAAACAAATCCTCTTGCAGAATCTGGTGAAGAAGGGAGTCCTCTTGCACCAAGTATAGCTGCTCCTTGGCTTGAAAAGAAGGTCTCCTTCTTCTCCTTCCTTGAATGCTCCTCCAAGGTGGATGCTCTCCACCTCAATTCTTTCCTCCAAGGGTGGGCGTGCACCACCCTTTCTCCTCCAATGCCTGGCCGTCCTCCTAGTGGTGGAGTGCTCCTCCTCCTTGGCGTGACACAAGAAAAGAGTGAGAAGGAGGAAGGTACCAAAGGGGCGGGTGATGTGCCCCCTTAATCTTCTTCCTTCCTTCTTCTCTTGGCCGTAGGGTGTAGGTGGGTTTAGGTGGAATTAAACACTAATGGAGGATGATTTTTATGTGGTGATATGGTGGGTTTATATAGAGGTGGAGAGGGGGGTAGTTGGCGGTAATAGGTGGAGGGCTAGGATGGAGTTTGGTGGTGGTTATGGGTGGTTAGAATGATCCTAGGGCTAGAGTTAGTTGGTGCCACCTTAAAGGGTGTTAAGGGGTTGGTTATGGTGGCCAAACGGCACCTAGAGTTGGCACCACTTTTGGCTTCTAGAAGGGGGGGTTAGGTGGATGGCTAGATGTGGTTGTAGGGTTAGGTGTATGGTTGATATGGGGGTGGATGTTGGTGCCAAAAAGGGGGGTAGTTAGGGTTAGGTTTTGGCACCAAAATTGGTGCCTTTTGGTGGTGATGATGGGGTGAAGAGGTGGCTAGGTGGTGGAGCCAACTTGGAGTAGGATAGC
The DNA here is from genome assembly GCA_037157565.1 of Thalassia testudinum. Classification (NCBI taxonomy): domain Eukaryota; kingdom Viridiplantae; phylum Streptophyta; class Magnoliopsida; order Alismatales; family Hydrocharitaceae; genus Thalassia; species Thalassia testudinum. The sequence goes on from JAZHRO010000024.1 coordinate 85,106,795, forward strand.
TAGCTTAGGTGAGCTTAGTCGATGGAGCTAGCTAGGGTTGAGTTGAAGGTGGTGGATGGCCAAGGAGCTGGGTGTTAGCTAAGCTAAGCTAAGATAAACTAGCTTAGCTAGCTATGGAGCAGAGGAGTAGGTAATGTGAGCTAGGGTTTGAAGAGAGGAGCTGAGGAGGAGAAGTTTGGAGCTTGAAATGGAGCTGGTAGCTGCTGAAGAGGCTGGCATGGAGCTACTCTACCTGGCTTAACTTGCTAGTTCTTTGCTAGCTGCAAAGCCAAGCTAAAGTGAGCTGGCTTCTACCATAATGAGCTTAGGTGAGCTGGGTCTGGTGCTCTCCCAGGGAGGATCAAGCCGGTTGAGGCAGCTAAGGTAGCTTAGCTCAACTGAGTTGAGCTAAGCTGAGTCCCCGGGAGCTGGACTTGAGCTTCCTGAGCTGGAATGAAGTCATCTTCAGTTGGCTGGAGTTGAGTGGAGTTGGATGTAGTTGGACCTGAGCTGGGGTGAACTCCAGTCAACTCAGCTGAGCTAGCTAGAGCTCCCTGTGGACTAATAGGAGATGAGATGAGCTAGACTCAGCTAAGTTGAGCTGGATCTGAGCTGACCTAAGCTAGGGTGAGCTAAGATGAGCTCTCTTGAGCTGCCATTCAGCTGAGATGAGCTGAATGGAGCTAGGATGAGCTAACCCTAATTCAGGTGAGCTGAATTCCAGCTATGGTGAGCTGGATCAAGCTAAGTTCCAGTTGGTGAGAGCTTCTCCTTCACCAGTTGCCTTCCTGAGTGCTAGGGTACTAGGGATCTGACAATCTGTTTATCCCTAACACTCACAAAAACACATTAAAAACATAATAAAAAATGCAATGCATGCCTAACCTAATTTATGCCTAAATGCAAGCCAAAAATTCATTTACGGTGCATAATCCTAAGAGATTGGTTTGTTTTAATGCATAAGAATAATGCTAAACTGGCGTTTATCACACCCTCATGCTTATCTATTGCTAGTCTCTTAGCAAAACTTTAATTTTTTGGAAAATAGAATTTTTAGAAAATCTAATTTTTTTTGACTTTTGAGGAGAGAAAGATTAAGGGACCTTGGTTGATCTAAATACAGGAGGCACGGGATTTGTTAAGGATAAACATCAGGATTTATTTTTGGATCCAAAAATTAGACAAAACGGGATCAATATATCCTCCAGAAAATTCACAAATTAACCCCTTTGAAATTTTTGTTTTTAGGATTTTTCTAGTTCTTGAATCTGATTCGCAACTTGCAATGTCCTTTAAAACATTGTGTCCATGCTTGTGAAAAGCCAACATTTATAAGGGGATGTTTTTGGTTTAAAACTTTTTTTTTTCTCCCCGATGCTTATTTTTAGCTTAGTCTTACAGCAGATGTGTTGGGATCATCATTCCCATTACCAATCCTTGAGGAGGCTTTGGTGCGAGTACTTCAGGATAGCACTGTCCATGACACCACCCAGGAGCTCACAACCCCAAAACACAATGCGGTGTAAAGGGGCACTCCAAGAAAACTCAAGCTCTTGCTCCGACACTATAGGTAGAGCACCGTCCAAGACACTTGAGCTGCTAAAATGCGCTTTAATGTTCCGTCTAAAGATATGAAATATAGATATGGAGTAGCGCCGAGGTGGTAACATGTTGACATCGCATCCTCAAAGGAGGCATTTTCCTCCTTCTTGATGGTGGGAACTCAAACCAATGATCTGCTTCAGACTTTTACTAAGTTCAAACAAGGGAGTTTTTCTAGTTTTTAGTTGTTTTTAAGTGTTGGCTTGTGTGAGAAATTTGGCACAGGAAGTTTCGCAAGAGATGCAAGTTTTTGAATCAGAAACTAAGCCAGATACTTTCTATATTACAAAAGAGGATCAAGTCACCTGAACTATCATGAGTTCAGGTGGAATTTTAGATAAGGATATCTGATCTAGTCTACAAATAGACCCTGAAATTCTAATGATCAGATCTGCATCCTCAACTCTAGTTTGTTAAAGATTAAATCCCATTGTACCAAAAGTGAGTTTTTCAACATTAGTCCCGATTTCAAAAATTTTCCTCAAAAAGTTTTCAACATTTTTTTTTGGGTATGCAAGCAAGAAAATAACTAAAGAAAAATGCATGTTTTTAGGTTTTGAAAATCCTAAATCGATCGTTAAATTTTAAAAACACCCCCCATGCTTAAGATATGCAATGTCCTCATGCATTAGGAGGGAAAAGGGATCACCTTAATGAGGAGTGGTTGGGTTTAGGATGGTCAAAACCTAGAAAAAAGAAAGGAAAAAGGAAAGCAGGAAAAATGATGGGTTACCTCCCATCCAGTGCTATCTTTTACGCCATTCAGCTAGACGTGAAGGTATGCACAAAAGATGGAAAATCATGTAAATAGTTGGACACTTGGATGCCCACATAAAATGTGTCTTCTTCTAGATCCCTAGAAAATTGATTAGAAGCAATATTGGGATCAAAGTTAGATGGAAAATGATAAGTGTAGCCCAAGTCTGGCCATGGTTTTAAATCAGGTTGGATGCCAAACTCGGGCGGGTCTGGTGGTAGGTCCATGGGAAAGGGGTCGGGGAAGGGATGGGAAGGATTTGGTGAAGTTAGTGTGGAAGGGTGGGGTGATGGAAGAGTGGGAGGGTCAGGGTAATTAGGGGGCTCATCAGGAAGGTTCTTTTGGTCAAGACAAGTTTCCAAATAATAGATGTCGCCGACCATTGATTCTGAATTGGAGTCCTCAAAAAGATTGTGGTCGATGAGGGTATTTATCAACATTGTCTCCTCCACCATATTGGAAATTTCCGTATCTGAGTCCTCAAAAAAGTTATCATCATGGAATCTCTTGGAGGATTTAAAAATATCTAAAGTGATAGTTTGGCCGACGCAAGTGATATCCATTTTGCTTGTGTGGCAATTGATATTTGCCATTGCAGTGGCCAAAAAAGGTCGTCCAAGGATTATTCGGGCATCTAATAATGATTCTGGTACCTCAATGTCAAGGACCAGAAAGTCTGCAAGGAAGACACAATTCTAGACCTTGACCAAAACATCCTCGACAATCCCACGAGGTTTGATTGTAGATCGATCGGCTAATTGCAAGGTAACCTAGACGGGTTTTAATTCACCGATTTGAAACTCTTCAAATAAAATCGTGGGAATGATATTAACTGTGGCACCAAGATCAAGGAGGGCACGATCAAAGGTAGTATCATCAATAACCACTGAAATTAATGGCGCCCCCAGATCTTTCATCTTAGGAGGCAGCTTGCTCTGTATGACAGAGCTTACTGTCTTCGAAAGATGTACCTATCTTAGATTTTTGGCCTGCCTTTTAGGAGTATAGATCTCCTTCAAAAATTTGACGTAGGCAGGTATATATTTGATGGCATCTAGGAGAGGAATATTGATTTGAACTTGCTCAAATAGATCCATGAGTTCTTCGGTGGTAGGCTCAGATTTCTTTTTTCTATTGGTGGTGGGGTGGAGAGCTTGTGGAAAAGGGATAGGAATTGTGTCTTGAGATTTTTGAATTTCTTTTTCTTCCTGATGGGGAGGTGGGGAGTCAATTTGCACAGTGATGGGAATTTCACTAGGTTTGTGTGAAGGCCCGGGATTAGTGGTGATTTTCCCATACCTCAACGTAACTGCATGTGCAGTCGGATTATTATTTGGAGGAGGTGGGGGGGCCTGCGGTTGTGGAAACCTGGGAGGCTGCTGAGGTGGTGGATTAGCAGGAGGCTGATTCGGGTAGTGTGTATTTCTGCCCGGATATTGGTTCCTTTGGTGATTAGGGTTGGGCATGGGTTGGGACGGAAGATGTCCTGCAGGTCTTTAAGTGGGAGTAACCCCAATTTGATTGTTCAAATTTGTGATGGTGCGGGTTACTTCCGTCATTTGTGTCTGCATGTCCTGCAGGGTTCTCATCATCTGGGCATTGATGTCTTGTTGGGATGGCCCAGGATGAAAGGTTGGATTCGACTCATACCCATTAAAATGATTTGGTTGAGAAGGAACCTGATTATTCCAGGAGTAGTTCGGGTAATTTTTCCAATTAGAAGAATTTTTAGAGGGCTCCTGGATGGCAGAAATATTTTGAGTGGGGTTAAGATCTGGATAGTTATAATTCCCCAGAGAATCATAGAAAGTCTCCGAATATTGGTAATAATCAGCAGGGGTAGTGGTGAGATTGTGCAAATTTTCTCTTCATGGAAGGTTAGGTTGGGTTAGGTGTTGATTGTGTGGAGCTTGGGTTGATGTGGCAAGTCTTTCCTCAATTTTCTTTTGATTAATATGCATCTGGTCGAGTTTTTGAGCGATCATTTGAAGATCATCTTGGGTGACAGGGATAGATTGAGTGCCTACTTCATGAACATCGGACTGCAGGTTTTAAGTTCTGCCAAATGTGTTCATGGAAGCTTGATTAAATGAGTTTTCACTCATTTCTTCAAAAAGATCATAGGCACTCTTAGCATCCTTATTTAAGAAGTTGCCGCCACACGAGGCGTCGACAAAGTGTCGAAGTTGATCTTCTAAACCATTATAGAAGACCTGCATGAGCTGCCATAAAGGAATCTTATGGTGCGGACCAATTGTTAAAAGATCTTGGAATCTCTCCCAAGAGTCATGGAAACTTTCGCCAGATTACTGTTGGAAGGTCGTAATGGATCTTCGTAATGAATTAGTACGACCTATGAGAAATAATTTCTTGAGGAAGGTGTTCTTGAGCTGAGGCCAAGTTGTGATGGGTCGGCCAATGGTTCTGAACCAATAAGCAGCCTTATCTTTAAGAGATAATGAAAATAGCCGCATCAGCCATAGGTCTTCTTGCACATTTCGGGAACGGGTTGTTTGTGCAAGAAGAGTTAGCTCTTCAAGGTGGCTGAAAGGGTCTTCCCTAGGAAGGCCATGGAAGTGCTTAATCAAGTTCAGGACTGTTGGCTTGATCTCAAAGTCCCCCTCTGGTATAACCACCCCTGGTCATTCCTCATAATAAGACGGATCATAAAAATCTTTTAGTGGAATAACAGGCTGCTGACGGGTTGGTGGGTTTGGCCTTTGATTGGCTAGGTTTTGGATGTTCCTAGTCAATGGTTGTTGATTGGAATTTAATTTAGGAATCTGCTCAGCTATCATTGTTAAGAGATCAGGCAGGGGGTCATGATGTTGTGATTGAGGCAAATCAAGATTAGGGAGCTCCAAGTGTGGGAAGTTAAAGGTGGGTGGGTTTTGGGTGGAAGGGTCAGAATTAAGGTTAGTAGTGGGGTTAAAGGTAGGATTAGAGGTGGAAGTGGAAGGGTTAGTGGGCCCATTTTGTTGATTTTCCATTTTAGAAGAAGAAGAAGAAGGAAAAAGCGGTCTCCTTGTGCGGGGGGCGAATTCAAATGGTCCTTCCAAGTGCAGATTTTGAGACTGTCGCCCGTGCATAAAATGGAAGAACGGGAGGGGAGGAGAAGAGATGGAATGAGAGAAGTGTGCACACAAGCAATCAATTTCTAGACCTAACTTAATTGTGACTCCCTAGAAATTAACCTAAGACTTGGTCTACCTAGGAAATAAGTAATTAACAGTGAATACCCATTTTGTCAACAAATCTAGCCAAGTTACTTAAGGGGAGGCTTGGGCCCAAGCGTTTCCTAGGAAAATCCCCAGGTGCTTGGACAAACCCGTGCCTAGTCTTTTGACACGGTCCCTCAACCTGAACACCAGATATAGATGACAGAATTTGTATTAACTAGAGAAAACTTAAGTCCTATATAGCAAGCCTAAATTGATGAAACCTTAGGGGTCAATTTGCTACGAATTTTAGTTAGGGCTAGGATACTAAAGTGCACACGGAATGTGGAGGGCGTTGATTGGGTTGTTGCCCTGTTATTTCAACTTTTTTTGTGTGTGTGCAAGAATTGGAAAGTGGTTCCAATTAAAAAGCAAGTTATCACACAATTTCTTATATTTTTGTCTTTTAGGATTTGATTTAATTCAATGTATTTTAGGGTTTCTCTTTTTAAATTTTCAAACAAGTTTTGAAACTCCACAATCAAAGGAAAAACAAGTTGTATTGGTGATGGTTAATTTCCTTTAATGTGAGTCTCTAAAAAAAAGAAAGAAAGAAACCCTAAGCCAATTATCCTTAAGATAGAAAATTACTACCAATGAATTATTTTTAGGCTTTCTGCATTAAGTAGTGATCCAAACAAGTCAAACAATACCACTACTTTGAAGAAAATCAAACAAGGATTCCAGAAAAGATTTTTTCAAGATTTTAAGAATTTGTTTGATAATTATTTTGAATTTTTATTTGTACTGATGTCAAAGTTCAAAAATGATATTCGTGGGTATTTTGGACTTTTCAGTATTACCACCGACCTCAGAAAATTTTGGTGATTTTATATGATGTGTAAAATTTCACAAGAATTCCAGAAAGCTAAATTTCACAAAACTTGGATGGGTATAAAAATTCTGAAAATTCATAGACAGTAGCAAAATAGGAAGATTAGAGGGTGTGACCCCTCTATAGTCCACGAATTTTTAAAAATTAAATACAAATCCAATTATTCTGAAATTTGGAACATATGCTTCCAACTTGATTTGAAATCTCTGTGTAAAATTCCAAGATTTTAGAAGGCCTGTGGTGATCAGAATTGATTTTTCAAATCTTGACAGAAGTCTGGATCTGAAAAAATAGAACACCAATGCTAGAAATGGAGTGGTGTTAATGGTGCAAACAAGCAATCACTGGGTTTTAAATTGCACCACTCCACTTAACTAAGTTGTTTAGGGTCCTAAAAGTTAAGTTTAGCATATTTTGGTAGTTTTTTTTTTTTAGGTTAGGTGTGACAAGTAATAAGAACCAACCTGAATGTTCGCGGGATAACAAGGAACTTTGAGCTTTCGCTTCCAAATTCCTGCTTTCCTGCTGTAGTTCCTGCACACACTAGAGAAAAGAAAGAGAAGGGGATGAGATCCACTTCAAGCAAGAGAAAAAATGATTAAGCAAAGCCGTGCCTCCCCAGCAACGATGCCAAAAAGTGATGTGAAAAATTGCATGATTTGTAATTAGGGTTTTTAAAATCAGTGTAACACGTGAAATCGCATACGCTTTTAAATTTCTATTCCTAAATAGGGGAGTATCTAGGGTCGTCCAAGGAGGCAAGTTTGCAATTCAAATCTCTTGCTTTTACAGGAAACTCAATCTTTCTTTTTGGTATTTTAAATATATAATTTTTATGTTGTGAAATATTGAAGGCAAAATGTGAATTGTTGATGAAAAAGCAACTAACACCTACAATCACTAAGCTAAAACCTAAGTGACAAGTATGACCCCTCCCTAAGCTCACTCTAGGCACGTGGAGGCCTAAAGTAATTAGGAAGTGGAAGTGAAAAAGTGCTAGGACAAAAATAAATCAATTGCAATAGAAAATGAAAAGAAGGCAAATTGATTTAGTAGAATTTGTGTTTTACAAAAACATATAGAGGAATGTTTCTACTTAAAATGAAAAATATAAAAGCAATAAAAAAAAAAAACAAATCCTCTTGCAGAATCTGGTGAAGAAGGGAGTCCTCTTTTACCAAGTATAGCTGCTCCTTGGCTTGAAAAGAAGGTCTCCTTCTTCTCCTTCCTTGAATGCTCCTCCAAGGTGGATGCTCTCCACCTCAATTCTTTCCTCCAAGGGTGGGCGTGCACCACCCTTTCTCCTCCAATGCCTGGCCGTCCTCCTAGTGGTGGAGTGCTCCTCCTCCTTGGCGTGACACAAGAAAAGAGTGAGAAGGAAGAAGGTACCAAAGGGGCGGGTGATGTGCCCCCTTAATCTTCTTCCTTCTTCTCTTGGCCGTAGGGTGTAGGTGGGTTTAGGTGGAATTAAACACTAATGGAGGATGATTTTTATGTGGTGATTTGGTGGGTTTATATAGAGGTGGAGAGGGGGGTAGTTGGCGGTAATAGGTGGAGGGCTAGGATGGAGTTTGGTGGTGGTTATGGGTGGTTAGAATGATCCTAGGGCTAGGGTTAGTTGGTGCCACCTTAAAGGGTGTTAAGGGGGTGGTTATGGTGGCCAAAAGGCACCTAGAGTTGGCGCCACTTTTGGCTTCTAGAAGGGGGGGTTAGGTGGATGGCTAGATGTGGTTGTAGGGTTAGGTGTATGGTGGATATGGGGGTGGATGTTGGCGCCAAAAAGGGGGTAGTTAGGGTTAGGTTTTGGCACCAAAATTGGTGCCTTTTGGTGGTGATGATGGGGTGAAGAGGTGGCTAGGTGGTGGCGCCAACTTGGAGTAGGATAGCTAGCTTAGGTGAGCTTAGTTGGTGGAGCTAGCTAGGGTTGAGTTGAAGGTGGTGGATGGCCAAGGAGCTAGGTGCTAGCTAAGTTAAGATAAGCTAGCTTAGCTAGCTATGGAGTAGAGGAGTAGGTAATGTGAGATAGGGTTTGAAGAGAGGAGCTGAGGAGGAGAAGTCTGGAGCTTGAAATGGAGCTGGCAGCTGCTAAAGAGGCTGGCATGGAGCTACTCTAGTTGGCTTAGCTTGCTAGTTCTTTACTAGTTGCTAAGCCAAGTTAAAGTGAGCTGGCTTCTACCATAATGAGCTGAGGTGAGCTGGGTCTGGTGCTCCCGGGGAGGATCAAGCCGGTTGAGGCAGCTAAGGTAGCTTAGCTCAATTGAGTTGAGCTAAGTTGAGTCCCCGGGAGCTGGACTTGAGCTTCTTGAGCTGGAATGAAGTCATCTTCAGCTGGTTGGAGTTGAGTGGAGCTGGATGTAGCTGGACCTGAGTTGGGGTGAACTTCAGTCAACTTAGCTGAGCTAGCTAGAGCTCCCTGTAAACTAATGGGAGTTGAGATGAGCTAGACTCAGCTAAGTTGAGTTGGATCTGAGCTGACCTGAGCTAGGGTGAGCTAAGATGAGCTCTCTTGAGCTGCCATTCAGCTGAGATGAACTTAATGGAGCTAGGATGAGCTAACCCTAATTTAGGTGAGCTGAATTCCAGCTATGGTGAGCTGGATCAAGATGAGTTCTAGCTGGTGAGAGCTTCTCCTTCACCAGTTGCCTTCCTGAGTGCTAGGGTACTAGGGATCTAGCAATCTGTTTATCCCTAACACTCACAAAAACACAATAAAAAATGCAATGCATGGCTAACCTAATTTATGCCTAAATGCAACCCAAAAATCCATTTGCGAAGCATAATCCTAAGAGATAGGTTTATTTTAATGCATAAGAATAATGATAAACTGGCGTTTATCAAATATCTATGCATAACATATAATTTTAATCTCAATCACTTGAGATGTTTGTTATCATCAAAACCATCATTAAAGGATAATGTGGTGCCTAATTACTTATGCACTAGCATTCTCCCCCTTTTTGATGATGACAAACACTCAATGGAGAGGTTGAAAGCCTCCCCTTGTCTAAGTGCTCTCTTAAATAAAATCTAAGAGATGATCACAAGGAGCATTTAGCACATAATGTCATAACAAGATTTTAGCAAGATTTAAGTATCATGATCTCAATATTTATTCAACCTCCTATTCAACCTCTCATATATTATCCTCCCCCTTTTGGCATCATTAAAAAGAAATCAAAGGAGGCATAGCATGTTCATATTTCAACATATGAGAATATAACTTCATGTAACATTCAACACAACTCATCAACTCTCATATAGCATTATAGACATCATCATATATAGCTCAACAAGATAATTGGAACATCAAAACCATGAGCATTAAAGAAGTGCAAGGTGCAAGAAGAAAATATAACTATTGGTTAATGCATGCCAAGGATATAAACTAGAAAAGTTTGTGCAGCCCATGCTCTTACAAGTATATTAAATGATGAAGCTAGAGTACTAGGAACTAAAATCAAGTTCTTTTCTAACTACTTTATCCTATACTCCCCCTTAAAAATGGAAACGTAGCTATATTCATATTTGAGACCTCCCCCTACTTAAAAGAGTCCAAACATATAGGCAAAGCTTATATATCTCCCCCTTAATGATGGACATATAGCATATAACACATTTTTATCTCCCCCTATCTAAATGCTATCTATTAACATAAAAGAGAGGGTAAATGGTTTACCTCACTTACCAAGGCCAATAGCATGGCCCAAATGGAGGTTTATGCCAAAGTTGATGGGGCTCCCATCTTAAACTTGGAGGTCCAGGCATCGATGTTGGTCTCCAACCGAACGGTTGAAGCATGGCAGTTCAATTACCCACCAGTTGTCTCGTCTTCTTCTTTGGCCTACTCCTTGGCCCTCCTAATTCGAGTTGACCATTCTTCAATTTGTGGGTCCAACATTTGACATTGAAATCTTCATCTAAACCTACAAAATAAGATTCTAATTCTCTCTTCGATATCCAAATCAATTTGGATCCAGATGTGTCAGTTGGTCTCCTTGATGGGGATGATGGGGATCCTTTCTCAACCTTTTGTTTTTGAGTGTTATGGCTAAAAGCATATGCATTGTAAAATTATTTTTGAGTCTTATGGCTATACAAGTATGCATGATAAGTTTGTTTTTGAGCCTTGGGTGGCACAAAGGTGTTTTTGGCTTTGGGTTTCACAAAATTTATTGACTTCTTGGTTGTAGATGAAGGTTCAACATAACCAATGCCATGCCTAAAGGTTGATGGTAATTGACTCGCAAGCATTTTTTGTAGGTTCTTACTACCATTAGTAAACTTAGCCAAGTCATTTATCAATCTATTTGTGTTTATCCTAAGTTCGTGCACATCTTTTTCTAAGCAAGTAATTTTATTTTTCAATTCAAGGGTCTCTTCCATCAATATGTTTTTCTCAATAAGCATGCTAGTGTTAGAAGTAGTAAGATTTTCATTCGATCTAGTCAAGTTCAAATATTCAGTTTTCAGAGTTACATTTTCCTTTTCTAAATCCAAATTCTTATTAACAAGAAGGTCATATTTGTTAACAAGTCATTTTCGTCTATTCTAAGATTTTTCAAGGCTCTATTTTAATGTTTAATTTTCTTACATTCATGAAAAAGCTCATCATATGCATCAAGTAACTCATCAAAAGATGTAGAGTCTAGTACCTCAGTCTCATTTGCCATGAGACACACGTGTGCAACTTCTTCCTTGCTTGAGTTGAAGTTGGAGTCAGAGTCGGTGCTATCACTTGCACTTTGATCCGAGTCATCCCAAGTCGCCGCAAATGCCTTCTTTTTCTTCTTGAAGAATTTCTTCCTTGACTTGTCATTGGTCCTTGACTCCTTTTCCTTCCTTTCCTTCTTCTTCTTGTCTTTCCTATCCTCATTGAGTAAGGGACAATCTTTTAGTATGTGGCCCTTCTTCTTACATCCATAGCAAGTGGGAGTTTCATCATCTCTCCTCTTTTTGAACTACTTCTTCATTCTCACATATTTCTTGAATCTTCTAGAAAACGTGGCCATCTCTTCATCATCTTCACTTTTATCATCTTCATCAAGATCGAAATTTTGGCTTTGAACATCAAATTCTTCTTCTTGGAGCTAGAAGCTTCATTGTCTTCCTTCTTGGATAGCTCAAGCTTCACTTCATGAGCCATTAGACTTCCAAGTATCTCATCCATACTAGTGTTCTTCAAATCCTTTGCTTCCTCAATTGCAGTGACATTTGGCTCCCATTCCTTGGTTAGAGCCCTCAAGAATTTGGACACCATCTCATTTGAGGGATAACTCTTCTCAAGCACCTTGAGAGGGTTGATGATGTTGGTGAATCTTGTGCTCAATTTCTTCATGCTTTCACCTGGCTTCATCTTGAACATCTCATATTCTTGGGTTAAGAGACCAATTTTTGTCTCCTTCACCCTTGATGTTCCTTCATGAGTCACTTCAAAGCATTTTCAAATCTCATGTGCTGTCTCTAGCTGTGAAATTCTATTAAACTCATCATTAGAAAGGGTACAATATAATATGCTCATAGCCTTACAATTGATTGATATCTTCTTCTCATCTTCCAACTTGTAATCTCCGGTGGTGGCATCTACTTCCGGCATTTTGAATTCTTTCTCAACCATCTTCCATAGTGAAAGATCTCTGGGGGCTGATTTGAGGTAGATTGCCATCTTCCACTTCCAATGTGTGTAGCCATTTCCATCAAAGTAAGGAGGTCGGTAGGTCGACAATCCCTCAATCCTTGAGTTGCTCGATTATGCAATTGTCGTCAGTGTGAGGAAGTTACTCCAAATTACACCAACCTAGGCTCTGATACCAAATGAAAGTGCACTAGAGGGGGTGTGATTAGTGCAAGAGGTGGTAAACAAACAACTAATTGTAAATAATGCAGATTTAATATAAACTTAAGCAAACCACAAATGAACACAAGGATTTACAGTGGAAGCCCAATCCCGGGAAAAACCACTACCTAGATCTCCCAATTTAGGATTTTGCCCTGAGTTCAACTCGGAATACTAACCGGTACTTATGGGGTACCAAACCCTTTTACAAACTCTCTTGATATCCCAATCAAGAGAAATGGATACCAAATCTTTTTTCAATCCCTCTTGATATTCCAATCAAGAGCAAACCCCTCTTTCTCAAGAGGAAGGGAACCCACAACTTGGGCCCTCAGATTATAAGTAGATTAAGGAATAAAATAGAATTAAAACATAATCTAACTCCTATGGAGAGCCCCAATAAGATATTCAAGTAATTATATGAACTAGCTAACTAGGGGACTAAAAGAACTCCCTTAGTGATTACGAGAAGATGATGCTGCTAGGAGTTGAAGTGATGAAGCTTCAAGCAAGTGTGAGTTGGAGAATCAAAGCTTTAATCACTTCAAAGAACACCAAATGTATGCTTTAGCTGAATGTGGACTTGAATGCATTTTAGAGTGTGTTTTTGGGGTGTTCTATCTCTTGCAAAGAGTGGGAAATCATCTCATATATATAGAGGGGTGAATGGTGTAGTTTAGGTGTGTAAAAGCCCCTCTTCAAGGGCTAAAAGGTTCTTTAATTGGATTTGCCAATGGCTAACTAATATGCTCCAAAAGTGCTTTATCTAACATTAGGTAAAGGTCATCTAACGTTAGGTGAACTATCTAATGTTAGGCACTCAGGTGCAAAGTTCACTATCTCCTGGAGATGTCCAATTCGACCCAAAATAGCTTACCTAACATTAGGTAACCTCTATCTAACGTTAGGTCAACTACCTAACATTAGGTACAAAGTTCAGTACAAAGTTCGTTATTCCCTGGAGCTCAAGGTAGCCTCAGCCTTATTACCTAACATTAGATAGACTGTAAAAAGTCCTCTAACTGTCCAAATGAGTCTTGATGATTCTATAGGGTTCTAGGATGATCATTTAACACCTAAGGATATGTTTTATCATATTTTGACCTATTTAGGCTATGTGTGGTGTTCTTGTGAGAATTACATTTGAACCCCTCATGTTTATGCTAATATGAGATCTAATTGGGGCTCTCTTTGCATTCTAAAGAATAAAAGATTACAACTCAATTCCTATAATACAAGAAGACCTAAACTTGAAAAGCATGATCTCCTCGTTCTTTTTGGCTTCTCATTTAGTCAAGAGAGCTTCAACCTGAAAATCAATCTTGCAATATCTATGCATAACATATAATTTTAATCTCAATCACTTGAGATGTTTGTTATCATCAAAACCATCATTAAAGGCTAATGTGGTGCCTAATTGCTTATGCACCAACAGGAAGGGGGTGCGTGCCTCGGAGCTAAAGCTGTGCACTGCTCGAGGATGGGGGAGTCGAGTGTTGTTCTCGACGAGGTGGAAGAGAGGGTATTTATAGGGCAATAAATGTAGGGTAAGGGTTGTAGTGGTGTAGGGGAAAACATAGGATTTTATCCCAAGGTTTGTCCTCTTTGCGTGAGGACCCCCGACCATCAACCTAAGGGTGCAGAAATTGCTTCCAACAGCCCTAGTGTGGAAAATAATGTCCCAAGTATTCGAGACACACCAAGGGCACGCATGATCTGTAGAAACCCCCCTTGGAGTCTAGAAGATTATGAAATGACCCTTAGATGCTGTTTCGACTTATGAAAATTACAGAGGCCACCTCGGGGAACTTAAAAATTCTACGATGGCCCTCGAGGCCATTTCACCATTGTCAATTGAATGCAATGCAACTTCTGTAAATGCAATGTGCCATTCACATAGTACGGTTGGGTTTCTATTACACTTGGTAGAAGTCCTTATAAACGATAAATCATTGAATTCAACTTCTTAAATTGTTCGATGTAGCATGTATCCGTTCAATGAGCAAGAGGCCTTTCAGATATGCATGCCTCAGTCACTGATACAACAAAAGAGAGAAGGAAAGTTCATAAATGGTCAATTCTTTACGGGAGCTTGGACACTCGTACAAGATGAACTTCTCCACCATGGGTATGAGCATATTCATTTTCTCAAGTTGTATAATATGTGGGGAAGGCTAAAAGAAATATTCTGCTTCATCAACAACTGTATTAACGACGACAACTATTGTTGGGACGATGGGACACACATATTACTTCCATTGGGAGGAGACTACCAATGGGATGAGGTAATGCCATCATTTTGTCCCCTACTCTCAAATTGTCTTTGGCGTACGAAGGGAAAATGACATGTGCTTTGATTCGCAGGTTGATGATAAGTACATCAACATGCTGTAGGGTTGTCGTTTCTTTCAATATGAGCTCATGAGGATGATCATTTCTCAGTTTTGACTTTGTAGTAGTAACAAATTTATGATGTTAAGCAGTTAACATCATTGGTAATATTGCTAGCACCGATTGAAGTTTTTAGTACTTGTAATAAATATTATGCCATGGAACCATTACTTACTTTCTTAGGTACTGAAATGCATGAGAGCACTTTCCCAACTTACCTTGTGTTTATTCATTTCACTATGCACACTGCTTCTCATATATCATCGATTAATTACATATATTCGACAATAACCTTGCCATTATTATTACTTGAAATTAGTAATACCTCGTTAAACGTTTATGTCATGTTATTATGCACAAGCAAATGGATGACAGGATGATTTTTGTTCTCAAGTGAGCTCGATGACTGCTATTCACAGACAGACTTTTAACATTGATAGAGTGGATAAACAAATTCAAGAACCATTTTGCACATGATGATCTTCTGGTAGATCAGCTAACTACAGAGGAACGAGCTAGGACGTGTCACCTTTTCGTTCAACAACTAATCAACAATGGTATGAATGCTGTTGGCGTAGCTACAAGTTTTGGGATAACGTTCTTCTAGCCTAAAGGTAGACGAGTTCAAAATTTCATACATCGTCAATGGAGTTTATGTTTTCAATCTTATTACCATGACTTCTATTAGACAGCTTTCATGTGTAACTATATGTATGGTCAATGATGTTTGAAATATCTGAACCGAACTACTTAGTATGGTCGAGGTTAACGTAATCGCCATCTTCCTTCAAATGCGTTGTCATGCCAGTGACACTCTCTTCCAATACTCCTACCTCAATGGATTTAGTGGTTCTTCTGTGTCAAAGTAATGTTATTTTGCTCCTCGACCTTATCCACAGTGTAAGATAACAGATAGGGAAGATTATTTATGAGGCCAAAGAATAGTACAAAATAACATGATTTGCAATGGGTTAAGGGACGACATACGAAGAATACAATTACTTCAGGTAATATATATAACATCACATTAGAAGACATCTTTTCAAATATGTACATGCCATTTGAACGATGTTTGGCATTACAAAGTACATAATATGCTTTCGAAGTATTGGTTAGTTCATTCGTTATGAGTTGTTGATAGGGTAGTGTGTACCATCTATGATACCGTTATATGATTTGATCTGTCATTTAAAACATTGCACCATACATGGGTATTTAACGTCGATTAATCGAATGGAGAAACCTTTCTAGGTGAACATTGCGGAATGGCACACTTGTTGTCAAACAACTAACAGTGGTTCCTCCTTTATGCCCTACTAAGGAGGAAGAAAGAGGGAGAGTATAGGTGTCATCATTTTACTCATGTAGATTGGGGTCGCATTGAGTATGAGTTTGGTCAATCTACACATTTTTATGTTGGAGTAAATGTATTGCGTGCTTGTTGGAACCACTTCTATGACACATATTGGTTGATAAATGACCCAATCAAACTTGATGATTGGGAATGGGACAATGCTGCATGTACAGTCATTCCACTTCAAGGAGAACATCAATGGTTGTATGTTTGATGTTCAAGACTCTTGCTTGAATTTACTATACTTATCGGTCACAACATTTCTATTTACCAAATACCTTCTAGCAAGTCAACGAGAGGCATGAGTGCTTGTGTGCATAGTATTTCCCACAATTCACTCTTGTCGTGATGATATTGTAGTATAAATGTCAGAGGTAAGCAAGGCCATTCGCCTAATCAATAAACTTCCATGGTCGTAGCAACATTGATACTAGTGTGATCGAACTTGTACTACATTGTTGCGTACTTCTGTGTCATCATTGCACTTTCGTTAGAGTTGGTTATATAATTAATGCTCGATAGTGTATTTACCATTGTTAATTTTCGAGTATGTGTAATACGTTACTATGTCTATTCGGGAGGTAACCCTTCTTCCATTTGTGTACCCCTTGGTCCTTGTGGAATGTTTATGTATGAATTTGTCGTTGCTTCTTGATGTCATCGCATGCTTTATTCTCTTAATGATGCATAATGTGGTGAATATGGTATGAGGAGCTATGTAGCCAATGTTCCATTATTATTTATTCCCTTCGAACATAACATAGTAAAAATTGGATCTCCTCGACTCAGTAGGCTATTTACCTTGATACACTTTGCTTATGTACACGTATAGTGTTGACATTCCTTCCAATTAGTTGTACAATTTAGCATAACCTACAATCGAGGGTGAAGATGAGTAGTACTGATAACAATATTTTTCACATAATAAAATTGTGTGTTTGTTGTAGCTGCGAGAACACATGTATTAATTAAATTTGTAAAAACTCATGTGAGTCCGAGATCGTTCGCAGAGAGGTGAGATAATAACACAATTTTGCTTTTATTTTATTTTTTAATTTTTATCTGTTATTTTTTTGAAACAATTTATTATATATATATATGTTTTATAATAGCTCGAAATTAAACTCAAGTAGGTGCATAGATTGACTAAGTAAATACTTCTCAAACATAATAATCAAAAGCCAAAATTTACTATAAGGAGTTTATGAACTACAATGAAATAAAGAAAATTGGAAATGAAATATAGAGGTAGAATGAGAT
Organism: Thalassia testudinum; assembly: GCA_037157565.1. Classification (NCBI taxonomy): domain Eukaryota; kingdom Viridiplantae; phylum Streptophyta; class Magnoliopsida; order Alismatales; family Hydrocharitaceae; genus Thalassia; species Thalassia testudinum. Next base: position 85,124,024 of record JAZHRO010000024.1, read on the forward strand.
AAAGAGATGAGCCTCGCTTGTGGGATGCTTGTACGGTTGTGACCATCAGGTCCATGGAGCTCAGAAGAAGCTGGAGGAGATAAAGAATAGTTGCAGTAGGTTGAAGAGGAGGAGCTGTGATGAATGTTGATGGGGGGGAAGAAGAAGTTGGCGAGAGAATAGGAGGTCGACATTGCTAATCATGGTGGCTGGTGGAAGATGGCACATCAAAGGGAGAGAGTGTCGCTGGAGGAAGGAGCTAGGAGGAGGTGTTGGGTTGACGGTGGAGGTAAGGAGAAACTATACTAATGGAGGAAAGGATGGGGGAGGTGGTATTCTACGTGGAGAAGGGAAGAGGAAGAAGGGGCAACAATGGGAGAGGAGAATGGAGTTGGAGAAGGTGGAGGAGCAACTTATTTTCGAGTAGGGAGGAGAGGGGGTGTAGAGGGATGCCCTCCATGGTGCATGGACATGTGTTTATATAGGTGAGAAGGGGAGTGTTTAAAGGCAAAGGTTGGGATTGTTCTTGGTGTATTTTAGGAAGGGGCTCGTCCATGGTTGGCATGAGTGGGAGGAGATGGCGTGGGCATTGTTTTTGTGATCTTGCATGGCTAGATGGGGGTACGTCATGCAAGTGTGCATAGCTGGACGTTGTGTGGGTGTGGAATGCACAAAGGAAAGGTTGCACATGGGTTGGAATGAAGAGAGAAAAAGAGAGAGATCACTGGGGAGAGAGGCATTGGTGCATGCAAGTGCAATTAAAGGGTAGTAGTATATATACATATATATAGCATAATCCTACCAAAACCTACTTGTCGTCCATGATGGCATAATCCTACGAGGAATGTCACTAAATCCCACCTCCAATCATGGTTCAAAACGCAGGGGTTGGATGTCCTATCAAATTTGAAATTTTGAAAAAAAAATGTATAAAACCTCTGGTGTCTTTCTTAAGGGAGGGGGGAGGCATTATTTGTCATAATCAAGACCTCAGTTATAGAGCACTGGAAGCTCCAACCTAAACAACAACCTAACAACCTAAACAACAGGGAGAAATCTTCAGTTCCAACGTCGATAGAGGAGTGCAACGATGTTCCAAATGTTGGAGGTGCTCAATCAGGTTAGCAGGAACCATTTGACATATAAGTTTCGTTTCATTTACAACCTACTAGCAAGGTAGTGCTAAATTTTTCTTGAAATGGGAGCAGATTAGGAATTCTGATGTAGGTGTTGACATCATGCTTCTTTGGAAGATTGGAGAGTTCTCCAGCATTAAAGATTTCCAACCTACCACTGCAAGAAGAAAGCACTATTGTTGTTGGAATGTCCCAGCGGAGAGGAACATCTGCAAGGGTATTATGTATGTAGTAAGTCAGTAGGCTTTTTGGAATGCATTTAGAATGCTTTTGTTATGAGATTAACTGTTGTAAATTTTTGACCAGGTTTGTTTGTACAAGGAGTGGGGGCGGGATCTTCCCCTGAGTATTGACGCTTTGAAGGAACAAGTATGTAGTTAATTTAATGTTTTCAGAAGTGCATTGAATCGCCGATTATGAAAGTTTCTATGTAATTGCAAGTTTCCCTCTTGGTTTCACTCCTACAGGTTTGCGGTGTTGAAATCTTGCAATTGACAAAGGAAATTGAGGACCTAAGACGATGTGATATTCATTCGGATGTTATTAAGAAGGAGCCAGCTAAGAGGAAGTCTGTGGTTAGCGAGTGCCACATCGCTGTAGGGAGCGAAACTCGTGTTATGTGGGAGTAGACACCAGAGGCAACTGGGGAGAGTAGACATCATGCATTGTGAAGGGTTAAATACTTCTGAATTTAACATGCGTTGTGGTTTAGGAGTCGTGGTTAATGTTAATCTTCGAATTTGAATGAGTTGAACTTCAACTTATGTGAAGCATGAGCACGTAAATTTTTTTTGGGGGGTTACATTCATTTTGAAGATGTGCTTATTATGTTTGAGTGCTCCTGTTGATGTTGTAATGGTTTTAGTGAAACTTAATTTAAGTTGGTTATGAAAATTTCGTTCATAGAAGTGCAAAAATATTTCTGATTATCAATTTGGAAATAGTTTCGAAATTGTGTTTATTGTAATTAGATAGTGTAAATGTGGTGTCCTTGTAAAGGAGAATTTCATATTTGCAAAAAATGTCAAAGGTTAGTAGTATGCGAAATCTGCTTATATGGAGGATGAAGGAAATTATCTAGGTTTGGAGTAGTTGTGAATAATGGTAGCATAGCATAGCTATTTGGAGTGTGGTTTCCTCTTCTGCGATGGCAGATGTGATTTGACAGTGGCTTTTAATGATGACTGTGCCAGGTGTGAGAAACGATGAGGCTGATTTAAAATATAATAAATCCAGGTTTGACAACAGTAGTTGCGGATGCCATAAGATTTCACAATGAAATTTAAATTGTGTTATTGGTTCCGCAGCGGTTATGGGAACCAATAGGGACATTATATTCAGTTTTCATAGAGAGAACCTTCGAAACTAGTAGAGAATGAGGAAGGAGAGTGTTGTGGCATCTAAGAATAGCAAGATGGAATGGCCAAAGAATGGAGGAGTCCGTGAGAGCGTGGAGGAGAGGTCGAAAATTGTAGAAAGGTTAGTCTTGTGGTATAGTAAGAAGGCCATTTGTTAAAGATAGGAGTACTTGGAAAATGATTGACATGTCGATTGTAGAGGTTGTAGAAGCACCCAAACTAGGGCAAGCGAGGACACTGGCTTGAAAATGATTGTGAAGGGGCACTAGAAGGGCAAAACTGATGAGGTTAGCAAAGAGAGTAGGCTATTGTAGTCAAAAATCATCGTAGTTTAGTGGGAGTAAACGCATCATAGTATAGCAATGAAAATCAAATCGACAACATTTAAATTTGTAAATGTTTGAAAAATCGTGAGTTTTGAGGTCATTTGCAGGGAGCAAATATGGAATTCAATCACTAGTCAGATATGAAAAATAATGAGCATAATAATCAATCACAATAAAGATATGCAATGAATAAATGATCCACTAAAATATATTCAATAAGAGTCAAATAATGTATCATAGAATCAATGGGACAAAAAAAAAATTAGAAGCCTAAAAATTATGGTTTGAACCACCAATTAAATCCCATAATCAGGCACAATTCCCAATATCAACAGTAGTCTCAAGCTAAGTCAGATCTCAATATTTCCAAAGTACTCAAGTCAATATCTCAACCAAAGTCAAAGCCAATGCTACTCTCAGATTAGACGTCAAATATGAGGCTTAGACGCCTTAAGGAGCAAGCCCAGATCACCTCATAATTCACCCAAGTGTTGGGCATGAAACCCAATGTGCTACAGTGCAAAACCACCCCCCTCCTCCTTCAGAATTTCCTTTCTCTTTCCTCAGATCTGGGTCAAGGGCTAATCGAGTAAATAGGTTAGAGGTCCAGGCCCGCGTGCACGTGATCATGTGTGAGAGTGCGCATGTGTGAGTGGGACCTCACCCCATGGAGACTTGAGGTAAAGAGCCAATGGAGGCAAAATGTTATTAAGATGTTTTTGAAACATCTTTGAACAATGTGGGACTATGTCCCACTCGTTCTTCTTTGTGCTGCAGCAGAGGTGATGTTCCCTCATATTGGTGCTACTTTTGATGTGCTTTTGTTCAATTGAAGCTCTTGAGAGCTTTGCAACTTCAATCCACAGCTGCTGGAAGTGGTTGTGAGGGCGGATGTGAATGGAGCTCAGTGAATGACGAAGGAGTTGATGATGGTGGTGACGGAGCTCCAGTGAAGTCCTTGAAATCAAGAATACGGACTCTTGGCCCTGATTAAATGGTTCATAAGCACCGTCGTGATGCGTGGAAGGTCATGACGATGGTGGCGAGGTGATTAAAGGTGTATGGAGGCCACACAATGTCAGAGGAGAAAACGATGGATGGGTATGGTTGATGAGGTGGAGTGGTTGAAAGCTCCAATAAGGAGAGGGCTTTGGCTCGAGGGAGTATGGCGGAGCTTTTGGCAGTGTTAGTGGAGTGTTTGGTGGTCGATGGTGATGTGGCAGCCTCGCCGGAGGCGTAGCCGGAGTCAGAGAAGATGGAGGGGGAAAGGGGTGATCATTGGTCGAATTGGGATCCTAAGGGTCTAAATCTAGTCTAGAGAGGGAAAGGGAGTGGTAGACCTAATCTAAGGGAGAAAGGGGGTAGGATACGCGTTGGCGTGCCTTGTTAGATGTGAAGGAGTTGAACCCTCCGGTGGGGAGGAACGACGAGGAAGAGAAGGAAAAAGGACTCCTGCTTGGTATGCGAGAAGCAGACAAAGGAGAGGAATAGATTGGACCGCCCAATTTAGCAGTTGGACGGCTAGAGGAAGGAGATAAAATAAGCTTGCTGGAGCGACGGTTGGAGGTGGCCAGAGGGAGAGGGGAATGTTGATTTTGGCGAGAATCGGGCTTAATTTGATTGTGGGATGGAGTGGAGCTTATATAGAGGAGGAATTGACCCTCAATTGTGAGGAATTTGCGAGATTTCCTCGCAATTGAAGCAACTCAAATCCGTGATTTTTGAAGAGCTCGCTGATGATGTAGGAATCTAGTCAGGCCTCATGGCCTTGTGCATTTGATAGAGGATCACTTTAAGATCAATCCCTCCAAATTTGGAGGGATTTGATCTTGAAACGAGTGAGAAATTAGTAGATGAAGTTTGCGTGTTTGGGTGGAGATGCTGTTCACATTATTCATGGCAGTAGGGACCTTTTTGTGAAGATGAAGAGGAAGTTAGGAGCCTATTTGTAATAAACTTAAAACCTAGGGGTCTGAATGCGAGAAATAGAGTTTTTAGGGGCTAAAATGCAAACTTAGTCAAGATGGACTCTGATTGGGATCAAATTTTGGTGTTAACCTAATTTGAACCCAAGAAATCTAATGGTGAATTTGGAGTTGAGTTGTGATCACGTTTGATTGGGTAAATTACATAGAAGCCTAAATTAAGGCAAATTCTCATTTGAATCTCTGTTAGGTCAAAATGGGTTTAGATGGTCAAACCAAAGGTACCAAACCTCTTAGAATATTTTTCCATGAATTTTAGGAGGTTTAGATTGATTTTATCTCAACCAAAAGCCTTTCAATTTAAGTGTGGTTGATAATTAGGATTTTTAGTCTTATTTTTATCCTCGAAATGCATGAAACTTTGATTCAGTCAGTGTGAGCCCACTTCTTGGTAAGTTCATTTGACCTTTAATTAACACCTGAGTAACCCTGTGATTAATCTGCATTTGTGATGTGCTGTTAAAATAAAAAAATTAACCCTATTTTCTTATCTTGTCAATCAGATCAGAGTGGAATTATGGCCCTCAAACAATCATTTAGGAGCATTTATCATTGGATTCTAACTAAATTTAGTTATGATGAATGATGGCGCTACCAGCATAGTTGAGCTTCATTTCGTCGTTTTTATCCGTTGATTTGCACATTATGAAACTTAGAAGAATCATGTGGAGAGGATGTTAAATATAAAAATAGGAATTGCTTTCCGACTATGACTTCTTAGAATGGAAGTAATGTCCCACAGAAATTTTATTGTCAATCTTTGAATGGAGGTTGATTTAATGTCCCACAGAAAGTTTAGTTGAGTTTAATGGAATCATGGCATTGAAATTTTAATGGCGCAGTAGTTACTCATTTCTGTGACAATGGTATAAAGTACAGGGAAGTAGTTTCTCTAATAACCCAATTACTCTGCAGCGAATGAGGTATAGTAGGAAGTGTTATCTGATTGAAATCTTTATATAGATTTCATCCATATGTTGCAAATGTTAATCCTGACAAAGCTTCGTAGTTGTTGGCTTTAATGAGTTATTTCATTTGTAAACCACTCCGGTGAAGTAATCTACACAGATGAAAAAGGTAGCCGTTGTCAAAACTGAATGGATTTACTATTCTTGATTTGGATTGCAACCCTCTAATTAGTTCAAATGCTTATCTTGACAATGCATCGCAACTGAATGAGTTAGTGTAGTATATCATCTATGAACCTTCCTAGTGAAGTAACCAATCCAAATGAGAAAGGTATCCACTATCTAAATTTCTTGGATTTAGCTTCACTTTAGAAATTGAAGTTATTGAGTACATATCGAAAAGAGAATTTCATGTTTTTGAAGTAAAAAAAAAAATTGGGAATAATTATGTTGGAGTATGTGGTTATATTTCAATATTGCATGGCATAGTTTATCCATTAAAAATTACACACAAAGACACACCAACCTCCCATTCGAATCTGTAGGTATTTTATAACTTGCTTGTAGAGAACATGATGCCCTTTACCCCATTAATGAAGTTCGGGTTAGGCAGTGATTGTTAAGGTGTCTGAGCAAACATGATATGTTATACTAAAGAATGTTAGCAAATGTTTGAAAGTATGGAAAAATACAGTAACAAAAAAGGGACCAGTTATTGAGTAATAGTTTTCGCATAGTAGAATATGTTAATGAAATGTTTTTCTCTTGGTAATCGTTACAATAAAGCGAAGAGGAAACACCATAGGGAGGAGAAGAGAAGAGAAAAGGAGCATAAGAAACACAAACATGGGAAGGATTGAAGTCATAGGTTAGTGATTACACCGCAAAAATACGTCTGCAATTGTGCCATCTTGTGCTATTTCCTAGCATTACCAATGCATATTAGGTCTCCATAGTTGCATTGTAAAAATACATGCATGCATGCATTTAATTGGGAGAGGAGGAGAATAAAATAAATGGCCTTGCATTTTACATTTTTTCTCAAGTGCATCTTTGCAAAATTCCCATCTCTATTTTTATTTCCATTTGATTCTCGCGGCTGCATGAAACACCCTTTTTTTCTCGCGCCATGCTTCCCTGCTCCAACCCTTCCCTGCGGCTGCCTCTCCCTGCCAAGCCATACCAACCTCTCCCTGCAGCCGCATGTAAGCCATGCATTAGCCTTGCCTTCTTCCTTTATAAAAGACCACGGCTCCATCCTTTGAAGGCAGCCTGGTCCCAACCGAAAAAAACCACACCAGCACTTCTTCTCCAGGCCACCACCCTCTCCTCCCTCTCCCTCCATACGTCGGCCCTCCTCGGAGACACCCGGCGAGCAGGACCCCTCACTGTGGAGCACACCACCACAGTGAGACCACCACCGCCCAGCTCTTCAAATAGCCAGTGGGCGTGGTGGCTCTTTTCTAGTTTTTTTTCCATTCCAGCACCTTCAACCATGGCCGCAAGCTTCAAGGTCTAAAGCTCGAAGCTCAGCGGCAGCAGTTGCGGCAAGGCAGCAGTGGTAGCAGCAGCAGCCCCAGCCATTCCGGGCAAGCCTGCAGGCGCCCCAGCCACTTCCGCACGCGCCTGCACGCCTCTCCGCCTCCCGCTTTCTCTGCCCTATCGCGCTTTCTTCCGCCCGCAACCAGCCTCTGCAGCGACCGGCTAACCCTCACCACGCACCCCAGCAGCGCCCGCGTCGCCCTCGCCTTCCACCGCGCACGCCAGCAGCCTTCTCTGCACGCTCTGTTGCAACCTTCCGCCTGCAAGCCACCAGCCGAAGCCACTTTGCGACGCGCGCCGAGTCAGACACACTCAGCACCGCCTGCTGTCGGTTGCGTGGTGCGGACGACCACTGTAGCCACTGTTCACGCGAGTCTGCGCGACATTGTGGCTACAGTGGGGTGACTGATGAGCTTCTCACTTTACCGATCACCCGACGCACCGCGACCGCCGTTCGCCCGTGCGTGCACCCACCTGCGCGTCTCCGCCCGTGTACGCCTGCATGCGCCAGCCCTCTCCCAACACCTACAGCGCCCGCTCCCTTCGCGAGCGCCTGCTAGCGCCCGCTTCAGCCTTCATGCGGCATAGTGCACTACGTTTTCTCTCCGCGCCTTCGCCCTCGCCCTCCAGTGCGGCTTGTCTGCGTGCGTACGTGCCTGTGCATGCGAGTGTGGATCAGACGACGCCCGCTGGTCGTAGACGCCTTAACACTCCAGCGGCTGCCATCTCTCCTGCCCTCTCTCTCTCACTCTCTCTCACAACACTCTCTCACTCTCTTCACCGACGTTTACACACACATACACTCACACTTCCACACACACACACACACCTATACTCTATTATAAACATATATATATACGTATACTTATATATATTGATATATATATATATACATATATAAATATATATATATATATATCTATATACTTATATATATATATACACACACATATATATACCTATATATATACATACATTTATATACATATATATATATAAATATACATATATCTATATATATACTATTACCTATATAACTAAGTGTATATATATATATATATATATATATATATATATATATATATATATATACCCACACACACACACACCTACTTATATATACTTACATATATACATATATATATCTATATAACTATACATATATACATATATACTAATACATACATATATACCTCTATATAGTTATATATACATACACATACCTATATATATATACATATACATATATATATAACTACATATATATATACCTATATATTTATAACCATATATATATATATAGATATATTTACATACATATATATATATACATATTTACACATTATTTACCATACATGGTATCACTGGAATATCTGCACCAGTTGGTGATATTCCCCGATACACGCGTACAAAAAGCGTGGTTACATACATCTTCCACCATCCATCCCACACTCCACACGGCACCTAGTCCTATCGGTTGCGTCTTCCTAGACGACGACCGACTCGACACCGTGCTACACTCCATCTCCGCCTCCACCCCCACCCCTTTATATACATAATATATACCTGTATATATATATACTATATGTACTTTATCTCTGTTTCGCTTTCCTGTTAGTAAAAAGATAAAAAAATATATAAAAGAGAAAAGATAATCTTTGACTTGCAGGTACTCCATCTTGCGAATAGCAAGACCCATTTTGGAACCCTATTTTGGCTCAAAGCCAAGAACTCAATTTTGAGGGTGTGCCTCAAGGACAAAGATTACCAGAAAAAATCTAAATAGAAAAAACACCAAAAACACAATAAACGAACGGAAGAGATTCGTTGTACGAAAGGCGTAGAAACTTAACTTGTAACCCCACTTCCCTGAGTTCGACCCTGGGCCTAAAAGTGACAAGATAAAATCAAGTAGGCCAGGTTAAAAAATTTTGTAAAGAGATGGTTAGGTCCGATTTAAGTTAACCACTATACACACTTCAACGATAAAATCATCATATTAACAACCTATTCGGGTTCGACACCAGTTAGCAGCTATCGAAATTTGCAAAAGTAACAATTGGTCTTTAAGGTAAATTTTGACCATACTCGAACAACGTGTTCTTTAATCAGGAAGCACAAAAGAGAGGAATGTAATAAGGACTCAGACACTAAGGGGGCGAAGGGATTGATGGTTAGTGGTGCTGAGCCAATGATCAGAAGTGAAGAAGGAGATCTAAATAGAAGGTAGGTCAGTGTGATTTAAATAGTTTCATTGTTGATGGTCATTATAAGTTAACTAAAGGTTGAGTACTTAACAGTGTGGAAGCAGGCAAGTCGAAAACAAATTTGAAAGAAGAATCCAAGCTAACTGAGGGAGTAGGTGCCGTCGATAAAGTAAGGTAAGTGTATATGTCTATGAAATTGGAAATGAACTTTGAGTAAGTTATTTCGTTGCCTATGTAAGCAAAATATGCTAATAAGTCTTGTATGTGTTAGCCAAAGGAAGGGGAAGGGAAAACAATCATATGAAGGTACTCCAGTATCAAATTTAGCTAGGAGGTGGACAAGGAGCGTTGAGAGGAGACTTGAAGATCTGTTAAGGTAGATGTAGGGGAACCTTGGTTTAATTTAATAGGAGAAAAAAATAACAGGAGAAAATGTATTATATGCTTTTGGCAAGGTCATGAATGAAGATACTGCTAAGTCAAAGGTAGGTGTTGGTTTTGACAGGTGCAGGTTTGCAGATGACCTGACAATTTCAATTACGAATGAATAATCACATCTGATTCAATTTAGTAAAATGCAGCGAATTGGAGATGATACATAGCATGGAGTTTGTAGACATAGTAGAATAAGAGGAAGACTCAAAGCCCTCAAGAAATGAAGGGAAAAAGGCAATTGAACAATTAAAACTTGCTTCAAAGAAATTCAATATATGCATGAGGTGTGGGATGGAAAAATTCCAGGAGTTGGTCCAAAATTGTAGCTATGAAGTACAGGATAGGTTCAGTGAGACTCCATTTCATTGGCTTGTTGATTTGAAGTTCCCCTCAAATGACCAGGAGTTCGTTTATCAGCTGGTAATGGCATTCCTTCCGAAGTCTTGCATATTTCGAATTGGGAAGTGTAACTACATTTAGGATCAGAAACAAGTTTCTAAGATGATCGGTTTACCTAAGAAAGGTCTACCAGTCTTCCTTGATTGGAAGGATGATAGCCAAGATGTTCAGTCGTACCTGAGATCGTATTTGTTTAAGAAAGCAGATCTGAATGTTGTAAATGTAAAGAAGTGATGGTAATACCATCATTCGTTATAACTAAATTGAATTAGTTGGAATCAAGAGATAAATGCTCCTAAATGATTGCTTGAGGACCATAATTCCACTCTGATCTGTTTTGAGAAGAAGAAATAAAATAGGGTTAATTCTACAGTTTTAACAGCCCATCACAAATGTAGAGTAACCACAGGTCCACACTGACTGAATCAGGGTTTCACACATTTCAAGGGCGAAAACAGGACTAGAAACCCTAATTATGAACCCCACTTAAATTGAAGAGGTTCTGGTCAAGATAAAATTAATCTAAACCTCCTAAAATTCATATAAAAATATTTTTCGAGGTTTGGTACCTTTACTTTGATCATATGAACCCATTTTGACCTATAATAAAGTTTTAGATAGAAATTTACCCTAATTTGGGCTTCTCTGCAATTTACCCAGTCAAAAGTTGTCAAAATTCAAATTCAAGTTCACCATTAGATTTCTTGGGTCCAAATTAGGTTAACACCAAAATTTGGGCCTAATCAGAGTCCATCTTGACCTAGTTTGCATTTTAGTCCCTAAGACCTCTATTTCTTACATTTAAGCCCCTAAGTTTCGAGTTTTGCACATCCATGCCCTTAACTTCTCATCATTCTCACAAAAATGTCCCTGTCGCCATTGATAAGTCAACCCAAGTAGCACCGACCTTTGACCGACTCCAAAGTTTATCAAATCAACACCAAATCTCACCAAATTTGGTGGGATTGATATTCATACAATAGAGAATCGAATCAACTAGGTTTTGGCCTTTGATTCACTACACAGAGCACCGGCAAACTCAAGGAATTCTTGGGTTTCCTACCTTCCAAATCCGTGAATAGACTTGTGAAAATTGGGCATTTGAGTGCTTGAGCATCCTCTATTTAAGCTCCTCAAGCTTCCAGCATCCAAATTGAGCCCGGTTCCAGGCCAAAAACACCTACTTCCTCTCTTCTCCAACCACCTCCACCACGGCTCCGACGACCTTCTTCCTCCGTCTTCCTCCAATCGACCAACGGTCAAATTAATCGGCCCTCCGCCTTCCTTTCTCTCTTCCACCTCTCACTAACCACAGCGAAGGCCGTCTCCCCCTTTCCTCGCCGCCTTATCTCTCGCTGGAGGTCTTGTCTTCTCCGTGTCTGGCAAGCCACACCGGCACTGTTAGTTGCTCTTAAACGAGTTTTAAAATCGTTGCATTGTAGTACAGTTCTAATCAATGCGGAAAACAAATAATATTTATAACTTAGATGAAAGTCCGAGGTCATTCACTAAGGGCAAGTGGGAATTCACACACTAACCTCAATAAATAATGTAAATGAGCATAATTAATGATAATAAGTACTCAAAACGAATACTCAATGTAGCACATGAGTATATCAAGCATCTATTGAGGCAAAAAGTCATCTAAGAGAAAATAATGGTGATTTGAATCACCATTTATTAACTTAGATACTAAATAAATGAACAGTATCAACCATGCAAACTTTAGTGCACAGTGCACTTCATTAGACGATAGGGCACTCAATCAGATGGCTTAAGTCAGCCCTGCTACAGTGACAAGAGGGCATTGTACTTCTCTTCTTTCTCTTGGCTTCTTCTTCTGCTCGTCTTCTTCCTTCTTCTCTTCTTCAAGCATAGGGGAAAGGGCTCGAATTTTGGCTAAGTGTTAGCCAATGCACAGAAGAACAAAACCCCCCTTCCCCTGCTCTCTCTTTCTTTCTCTTCCTCTTCCAGGGATAACCGGGTATTCGGGTTTGGATTAGAGCATGTACCCGGGACCAAGGCTACAGGCGTGGGTTGCAGCCAAGGTGTGAGTATAGCTTAGGTGGGTTATCGGGTTCGGAGCCAAGCCTGCGTGGAGGTGTCACGTGCGAGGCGTGAAGGGTTCACGGGGAACTAACGCGCTACGGACGCGTTTGTTTAAGAGTGTCATTGTAGCTCGCGTTCGCTGCGTTAATTTTAAATATAGAAACGGATTTGAGTCCGAGTTTCATACACAGGGAGGCATAAAATCGAGTTTTTCTATCACTTAGTTGTCAGGGAAATGGCAGGTTTTTTTTTGCTTGCGCAAGAAAATGCAGGAGAAAAGTAAGTAAGAGAGAGAAAGAGAGAGAGAGTAGGGTTAGAGTTCTTTTAAGTCATGGCATTCACTTAGATCAAGATGAAAACAACATCAATACTATATTTAACATGCAACTCAAGTTTTACAATTACAACACTAGATAAATGCTTAAGCACAAGTAAAGTAAAGCTAAGCTAGAGAGAGAGGGGAAGAGAAAGGAGACGGCGAGGCGGCCACGGCAGTGGAGGAGGGCTCTGTCGGCGGCTCGTAGACTCCGGTGATTACAAAAGTAAGCTAATGGTGGCTAGGAGTGGGGTAGAGCACTTGGAAGTGTATTGAATGCTTTACATGGGTGGTTGGAAGGGGTTTATATAGGAAGAAGGGCTTTCCAAATGAAAAAGGGGCTTTAGCGACGTTCGAGATGTCCCTAAATCCATGCCAAAATCGTTGGTGTAGCCCCCTGCCCGCCGATCGCACGCATGCGCTATTTTTCTTCTCCTTCGCGATCCGTGTGCAGCCACTGAGGACTGTTTGGTTGAAGATCGGACGGTTGAGATCGTGCGCGGAGCGCGCCTTCAGATCGCACCTTGCGAGCGCTGTGTGCGTGCGTCATCACGCGCATCTGGCGTGAGCGTCTGCGATCGCGTCGCGTCGCTTGCTTCCACGCCGTTCGATCGTAGATGAGCGACTATAATCGCACGCGCCTCATGATCGCTCGAATTTGAGGTGCGGAGGGTGCCTCGAACCCGTACCCCTTAGTGCGAGGAAGAGCTGCGTATCGTTACGCTATGTCCTCCGATTGTCGCGGATACGACACACTGGCGCGGTGCTGGTGACCGTTGGATGAAGATCCAACGGTCTTGATCTGCTGTAGTTCGTGGGCGCTGCGGACGTGCAGGCGAGGGGCGTGCGCTCTGAGCTGTCCGATCCGCCGATTGGACGGCTTAAAGTTGCTGAGCGTGGTGCGGTAGTGCTGCACTGCGGGCGAAGGGCACGGCAATGGCGCCATGTGGCAGCTTCGTGGCCGTTGATCATCAGATCAATGGTCAGAACTTCTTAGGCCATTTGTGGGAGCTCTGGATGTTGGATTTGGTCTATTTTGAGTCTGTTGGACTTTGTTCGTCATTCTGAATCCATCCATGCAGTCCGATTGTTCATCTGAGGCCTATTTTGACATGAACTTGTACAAATGGCCATTAATACTTGTTTATAACCAATCTTAACATGCGATGCGTGCAATGCTCCCATGCCCATTCATGATGTGCTATTCATGCGTATTATCTTTAAGATAAACCCCAATTGGTAGAATTATTACTCCAAAATATAGTGTTATCATACTCCCATGCTTACTCCTTGCTAGTCCCTAGCAAAGTTCATCTTAGTCATTATTCTCAGTCGGAATTCAGGAAGTGATTACTTAGACATTTTGTTACTTGTCAACAGGAGGAAATATACTAAGATCCTAATCTACAGAAACTAAACAGTGCCCGGGTGTCTACCAAAAGGTGAACCGCCCGAATCCTTGCTTTAAGGCATATATTTTTTTCTTTTTCATCTTTTCTCATTTTTTTGGATTTTTGGAGTTGATAGTGTCTTGGTAACTTTTTACGGCTACCCAACCTACCCAAAACTTGAAAAAGACTCTAAGTGCTAAGCATCTTGGTGTGAAGATCGTGATAAACTCACTTCGCGGTAATTCAGACAGACTTCAGGTTTCTACGCCCCTAGGTGACCGGAAAAGGAAGTGTTTTGCCTTAAGGTGTATCTATTCAATTGGTAGCTTTCTCCTTACTTTTATTTTATTTGGGGTCAACACAAGGGTGTTTCCAGTGTATTTCTCCCCGGATTGTTCTACTTCCCTACTTCTTCCTTAAGTGTTTTGGGTCTTGTTGTGCATTTAATGAGCTGGGTTCTGGACAACCGACCAATAGGCTGTTACCCACTATCACTTGCCAGCCATACTCGTGCGGTGAAGTGTAGCTTATTTTATTTTCTTTTTTTCTTCTTTTCTATATATGCTTTTTTTTCTTTTTCTCTCTTTTATTTTTTCTTTTGTTGTTTGAGTAGGTGGCTTCCCTAATATCTAATTTACCTAGAAGCAATAAGGAGAAAAGTGGTCCTATGGCTACGCTCTAGACAACCGGCCAATGGGTTGTTACCCACGACAACTTGCCAGCCATACCACCCTAGAAGGTTCATTAGCTACCCAATTTCTATCAAAATCTCTGAGGAGTGACTCAGTGCAACAATGTGTGTAGATGCTTAGACTAACAGTCCCTCCGAGTTAGAGGGCAGGTTGATAAGTCATATACTCATCACCCTATTTATTAGTGAATTAAAATTAATTAAGGTTGCGAGGATTCGAGGCTAAATTCATATTTTAACGGACACCAGGGCTGATTAAACCTGAAGGCCTGAAAAGTCTAAGTGTTCAAGTTCTTTTCGTATTATTTCCGACTATTGACAAGTTCCTAATGCTTAAGGTTTTCTTCCTAAATTCATCATTTTTTTAATTTATTTTATTTTATTCAGACCGATTAAAATGAACTCAGAATACGCAAATTACCACCCCCCATGCTTAAGTTGGACAATGTCCTCATTGACAATTGAATTGATGCAACGGGGGTTCAGAAATAAAGCACTTGAGCGAAGCAGTATATCTGATCAATCTAAATCTTCTGGGTTGCCTCCCAGGAAGTGCTGAGTTTAATGCCTTTGGCTGGGCGATGCCTTGTGTCAACCATCAATGAGGGTGACAACCTCCTTTGGGGGAACTTGGGCAAGGAAGTGCTTCAGTCTCTGACCGTTTACCATGAAAGTGTGTCCAGTGTTCGGATCTGCGATTTCAACCGCCCCATCGGAATAGGGTTTGAGCACCCTATACGGTCCTGTCCACTTCGATCTGAGCTTCCCTGGAAAGAGTTTGAGTCGAGCATCAAAAAGCCAGACTTGCTGGTTGGGCTTAAAGGTCTTCCTGTGGACGAGTCGGTCGTGGACGGCTTTCATCTCTCCTTGTAAAGCCGACTATTCTCAAAGGCGTCCCAACGAATTTCCTTGAGCTCGGAGAGTTGGAGCGTCCTTTGTGCATCGACTAATTGGGAATCCTGTTACATTGCTTAACTGCCCAGTAAGCTCGGTGTTCCAACTCGATAGGAAGGTGGCAGGCTTTGCCAAAGACCAGGTAATAAGGTGACATGCCTATTGGAGTCTTGAAAGCAGTCTAGTATGCCCATAGGGCATCATCCAGTTGTGTGGACCAGTCCTTTCTATCAGGTCTCACGGTCTTCTGTAGAATGTTCTTGATTTGCCTGTTTGAGACCTCGGTTTGCCCTTTAGTTTGTGGATGATACGGGGTGGCAATGCGGAGGGTAACCCCATATTTTCTGAGTAGGGCACGAAATTGGGTGTGGATAAAATAACTTCCACCACCGCTGATCATGGCCTTCGGTATTCCAAATCAAGAAAAGATGTTCTGCTTAACAAAGTCCATGACAGCCTTATGATCACAATGACGGGTGGCGATGGCTTAAATCCATTTGGAGACATAGTCTACAGAGACTAAGATATACTCAAAGCTGTTCAATGGTGGAAAGGGGCCCATAAAATTAATACCCCAAATGTCGAAGATCTCGACAATCAGAATGGGCTGGAGGGGCATCATGTCTTTCCTGGTCATGGTCCCTAGAGTCTGGCAGCGAGAGCAAGTCTTAGCAAAGTTGTGTGCATCCTTGAATAATGAAGGCTAGTAAAATCCAGACTGCAAAACTTTTGCAGCCGTCTTCTTCCCTGAAAAGTGGCCACCACAAGCTTGGTCATGACAAAAGGATAGCACACTTTGAACTTCATCCTCCGGAATACAACTCCTGATGATCTGATCAGCACAGAGGCGAAACAGCATGGGATCATCCCAGAAATAGTGATTGGCTTCAGCTAAGAACTTATCCCGTTGCTGTTTGGACCAGCTGTGCAGGGTCTGTCCTACTATCAGGTAGTTGACGAAGTCGGCATACCAAGGTCGTTTTCTGTCTTGCACAACTAGAATTTGCTCATTAGGAAAGGTGTCAGATAAGGGTAAGGAGGGCCCAATGTGTTCCGGGTGGAGTCTGGACAGGTGATCGGCCACAACATTCTTTGACCTGGCTTTGTTGCAAATTTCTAGGTCAAATTCCTACAAGAGCAGGATCCATCTAATGAGCCTGGGTTTAGGTCCTTCTTGGCCAACGAATGCCAAATGGCCAAGTGGTCTGCATAGATGGTCACGTGGGATCCCAGAAGGTAAGATCGGAACTTTTCGAGTCCAAAAACTACAGCGAGCAATTCTTTTTCTGTGACCATATAATTTCGTTAGGCCTCATCCAACGTCTTGCTCACGTAGTAGATCACCACAGGCTATAATTTCGTTAGGCCTCATCCAACGTCTTGCTCACGTAGTAGATCACCACAGGCTTCTTATCTCGTCTCTGTCCCAGAAGTACGTTAATGGCAAAGTCTGATGCATCGCACATGATTTCAAAATCCTGGGACCAGTTTGGGGACTGTAGTATAGGTGAGGTGGAGACTAGGTCCCTGAGGGTGTGGTAAGCCCGGATGCAATTAGGTGTCATGTGGAATAGGGCGTCATTGGCCAGAAGGTCGGTCAAGGGTTTTGAGAGCTTGGAAAAGTCTTTGATAAACCTTCTATAGAAGCCAACATGTCCAAGGAACGAGCAAATATGCCAGACCAAGCTAGGTGGGGGAAGTTTGGAAATCAAATCAACTTTAGCTCGATCCACCTCAATGCCCCTATGTAATACGATGTGGCCAAGGATAATTCCTTCTTGAACCATGAAATGGCTTTTTTCCCAACTTAACACCAAGTTAACCTTGATACATCACTTCAGGATTTTCTCCAAGTTGCTCAAACAATGGTCGAATGAGTTCCCAAATACTGAGAAATCATCCATAAAGACCTCCAGGTATTCACCCACCATCTCAGAAAAGGTGGCTAGCATGCAACGTTGAAAGGTAGCAGGTGCGTTGCATAACCCGAATGGCATACGACGGAATGCGAATGTGCCATATGGGCCAGTGAATGTGGTCTTCTCTTAATCTTCAGGGGCAATTGCGACTTGGTTATATCCTGAATATCCATCCAGGAAGCAAAAATATTTCTGCCCTGCAATCGCTCGAGAATCTAATCAATGAATGGCAAGGGGAAATGATCTTTCTTGGTCACCTCATTGAGCTTCCTGTAATCAATGCACACCCACCATGCAGTGGTGGTGTGGGTGGCGATGGATTCGCCATGCTCATTGGTGACAACTGTGAGCTTGGCTTTCTTGGGGACCACTTGAGTGGGGCTCACCCAGGGGCTATCAGAGATTGGGTAAATGATGTCAACATCAAGCCACTTGATGATGTCCTTCTTTACAACCTCCCGCATATTCGAGTTTAATCATCTCTGCATCTGACGGGAAGGTTGGGCCCCATCTTCCAGGTTAATCTTGTGGGTGCAATAGGTGGGGCTAATTCCTCTCAAGTCCAAAATAGTCCAGCCAATGGCAGCCCTATGTTCTGATAGGGTCGCGGTCAACCTAAGTTCCTGATCCTTGGTTAGATGGGCATTGATAATCACTGGGAAGGTCTGGTCAGGTCCAAGGAAGATGTATTTGAGATTCTCGGGTAGCGGCTTTAGTTCGGGTACGGATGGAACAATGTTTGATGGAAAGGGGAAAGGCGAGACTTGATCAACATCAATCTCCTCGAACGGTGCTGGTTGATAGTAATCAGCCCTACAAAGGTCCGCGTGCATAGATGGTGACGGGTCAGAACAGTCGTCACAAGATTGGGTCTGGTAGTCTGAGACAGAACTAAGGGTGAGTCATTCCTCGACCAAAGGCTCCACGGGATCGTGTTCCTCAACCCAGTCGCAATCGAAAGACTTGGTCACCTGGAAGATATCCAACTGTATCTTCCTGTCTCCGAAGGTGATTTCCATGCATCCCGTGTCACAATCGATGTTCGCCTTAGCCGTAGCTAAAAAAGGTCTGCCAAGGATGATGGGTGTGTTCTGTAGCTGTTCAGGGACTTCCATGTCGAGCAGTAAAAAGTCGACTGGGAAATAGAAGTCCTTGACCCGTACAATCACGTCCTCAACAACCCCCTTCGGGGTCTTCATAGATCTATCGGCCAACTGGATGGTGACTGGTGTGGGCGTCAATTCTCCAAATCTAAATTGGTGGTACAGGGTTGTCAGAATCAGATTAATTGAAGTACCTAAGTCCAGGAGCACTCTATCAGATGTCATGTTCCTGATATTGCAGGATATCAAGGGTGCTCCTAGGTCAGTTCGTTTGAGCGGAAGGTTGCTAGAGATCATAGAATTGGCTTTCTCGGAGAGCACAACCTTCCTAGGTGCTTGGGGTCATGGTTTACGCTTTGGTGTACAGGCATCCTTTAGGAACTTAGCATAAGCCGGGATGTGCTTGACTGCCTCGAGGAGCGGGATATTAATTTGAACCTGCTTGAAGATTTCCAAAAGCTCCTCATTTTCCACAACACTTTTCTTTTTCTTGATCTTCTCCAAGGCCTCGGGATATGGTGTCTGAATGTGAATAGGGTCTATTTCTGGGTCCTTGGGTTTTTCCTGCGCCTCTTCAAAGTCGGGCATTTCAGGGGGTGAAGTCACGGGAGGAGTCGACCATTTGGGATCCTGGGTCTTGGTGCCTCTTCTCAAGGTCACCGCATTTGCAGAGGCATTGGAACCATGGGTCGATCCTTGAGAAGACAAGGAAGAAGAAGCACCAAACCCAGGGGGTGTTTGTGGGGCTGGTTGGACCATGTGGGCCTACCCGAGATTGCCTTGGAACCCTTGTGAATTGGGGCCTCTGTTAATCACGTTTCGCTGGTTCGGTTGTGGCTGAGAAGGAAAAGATCCCTATTGTTTACAATCCAACAACTGCCTCAACTGTCCCTCCACTAAAGCCATTTCCTCCTGGTGTTTTTGGTTCTTTTCAGCCATCATTTCTATCAGCGTGTCCGTTTGGTTTTGTGGGGGAGGAGCCACCCTATTTGGGTTATAAGGGGGTCTAACCAATGGACCTTGCTGATAGGAGGGTGGGTTTGGCTGATGGTTTGGCTTGGGCTGGTTCTGGAATTAAGGCAGTTTCTGGTTTGTCCAAGCAAGGTTTGGGTGATTACATCATCTGGCGTTGTAGGTGTTGGAGAAGGGGTCAGGTTTGGAATAACCTTGGATAGCCTGAACATCTTCAAAGATAGAAGGTGTTGAGGGAGAGGGAAGAGAATAATCAGGGGTTGAGGGAGCAAAAGTCCCTCCCTGGAACATGGTCAGGAGTTGTTCCAGGTGCATCTGGCTTAGTGGCGGGACCAGTCTACGTTGTGAGCTCCCTTTGCTAGGGAGAGGGTCTGTAGCGGGTTTCTTGTTTGGTTCAACAGTTCATCTATTTTCTTGTCTACCAATTCCACTCGATCTAATTTCTTAGTAGTGATATCCATGTCAACCTTTCCAGAATTTGCTTGTACCTCATAGATCCCACCACGGGGTTGACTGGATTGACTAAACTGGGTCATGGAGGCATTATTGAGAGAATTCTTGCTCATAGACTCGAAGAGCTCAAACGTGCTCTCCTCGTCCTTGTTCAGGAAGTTTCCCCCGCATGAGGCATTGACGAAGTTTCGAAGGTTGCTGTCCAGACCGTGGTAGAAGATCTGGGCCAATTGCCACCTCGGTACTTCGTGGTGTGGGCATTTCCTCAATAGTTCATTAAATCTCTCCCACGCCTCATGGAACTGTTCCCCGCCCTGGAGTGTAAAGGTGGTAATGGCTCTTCTGAGGGCATTGGTCTTTCATATGGGGAAGAATTTCTTTAAGAATGCATGCCTCAGTTCTTCCCAGGTGGAGATGGGTCTTCCTAAAGTTCTAAGCCAGTGAGACGCTTTGTCTCTCAATGAGAAGGGGAACACCTTGATCAAAACAATGTCTAGGCTAATGTTCCTGGGCTTTACAGTCCGAGCGATCCGGTCAAGGTCCTCTAGGTGTTGGAAGGGGTCCTCATTCGAGCTTCCATGGAAGTGGCTCTGAATCAAGCTTAGGACGTTTGGTTTTAGCTCAAAATCATCTCCCCCCTCAGGGATCCTATAGTGTGGTTCAATCCAAATCGCAGAAGGATTGTAGAAGTCGTCGAGGGGCCTAGGTTGGTCCTGGAATTGTGGTGGATCAAGTGGTGGTTGCCCTTGCGGGTCCTGCAAAGGTGGTGGTGGTTTCCCTTGCGGGTTCTGCAATCGGTGTATGGCTTGCATGATAGTGTGGATCTGTTGCTACTGAAGCCGGTGGTTTGCATTGATCTGGGCCTGGATGATGGCCATTGTATCTGGTGGAGGTTGGTCCTCAACCTCATCTACTCTAGGTTCGGCCATGTCTCTAGTAAGATCAAGTCTCCTGGATTCCCATCCCAAAACAAACAACTTGGGATGAAGTGATCGTCTCCCGTGCATACACTAGAGAAGAACAGGAGGGGATGCAGAGAGCGACAAATGCGAGAAGTGTGTGTGTATAATCAAGCAGGCAAGCCTAATCCTTACAGTGTATTCCTTAGGGGACCTAGAAATCTCTAAAGGAACGATCAAGTCTGTTGGCATGGGACCGCCCTTCCCAAAGCTAATCTGGCCAGGTTGATTACGAGGGGATTGTGGGGAAGGTTCTTCCTTTGGCTTGCACCGCCGGTTCTGTAGACCCCACAACTGCGGTCGTTTGACACTTCCCCGCCGCCTAGTCACCAGATTCTACTAAGGGAATGAAGGCCAAGTGCCCAGCAAACAAAACCACGCCTCTTGAGACTTAACCCAGTCCTACCTAGGGCACGTCTACTCTGTTTTAATGGGGCTAGGACAGTGCTTGTGCTCGGGTTATGTGATGAGGCGTTGATTGGGGTGGTGCCTCTTAGTTATCCAATTCAAGTGTGTGTGCTCCTAACAAGACATGGTTTTCAAGCAAATATTTATGATGTGGTGTCTTTTAATGTTTGTCCTTACTTTCGTGTCTTTTAGGGTTAACATGTCTTAATGTTTTCAAGTAAGTTTTAAGTGGGCACGGCAAGTTTTGCACACAATCGGTGAGAGTGAATTTCCTTTAATATGATGAGGCTCTAAAACCCTAATGTGCTCATCCTAGTGTTCATGCGATTTCTACTAGATGAGTTGATTTTAGGGGTGAGTGGTGCGGCCCAAGTCAAACCACGGTGGCTTCGCAAACACCACTCAAAGAAAAATAACATTCAAAATGATGAGGTCTTTAAGAATGTTGAAGTGTATTTTTTTTGTTGGGTGATGAGTTACGGATGAGGATTAGGCAATCATTCACCACGCCAATTTTTTTCTGATTTTAAAAATTTTTTTAGATTTTTTTTTAGGCAAGAAAACAACCACAGGTAGAGAACTACTCACAACCGGTACTTGCTGCACTTACTCCATCATCGTCACGAGTTGCGCTCCTTCGCCGTCCAAGCATCGAGTTCCTGCAGCCATCAAGTAGAGGGAGAAAATGAATTAGATGATGTGAGCATGGATGCAAAATGAAAGTGACAAAATAAATCCATTGCCTCCCCGGCAATGATGCCAAAAACTGACGCGCTACGGATGCGTTTGTTTAAGAGTGTCATTGTAGCTCGCATTCGTTGTGTCGATTTTAAATATAGAAACGAATGAGTCTAAGTGTTGTACACATGGAGGCGTGAAATTAGGTTTTTCTGTCACTTAATTGTCACGGAAATGGCGGTTTTTTTTTGCTTGCGTGAGAACATGTGGGAGAAAAGCGAGTAAGAGAGAGAGAAATAGAGAGAGAGTAGGGTTAGAGTTCTTTTAAGTCATGGAATTCACTTAGATCAAGATGAAAACAACATCAATACTATATTTAACGTGCAACTCAAGTTTT
The DNA here is from genome assembly GCA_037157565.1 of Thalassia testudinum. Taxonomy (NCBI): domain Eukaryota; kingdom Viridiplantae; phylum Streptophyta; class Magnoliopsida; order Alismatales; family Hydrocharitaceae; genus Thalassia; species Thalassia testudinum. Next base: position 85,146,529 of record JAZHRO010000024.1, read on the forward strand.
ACAATTACAACACTAGATAAATGCTTAAGCACAACTAAAGTAAAGCTAAGCTAGAGAGAGGGGAAGAGAAATGAGACGGTGAGGCAGCCACGGCGGTGGAGGAGGGCTCCGTCGGTGGCTCGTCGACTCCAGTGATTACAAAAGTGTGCTAATGGTGGCTACGAGTGGGGTAGAGCACTTGCAAGTGTACTGAATGCTTTACATGGGTAGTTGGAAGTTGTTTATATAGGAAGAAGGGCTTTCCAAATGAAGAAGGGGCTTTAGCGACGTCTGGGACGATGCTAAATCCATGCCAAAACCGTCAGTATAGCCCCTTGCCCGCCGATCACAAGCACACGCTGTTCTTCTCCTTCGCGATCCGTGTGCGGCCGCTGAGGATCGTTCGATCGAAGATTGGATGGTTGAGATCGCGCGCGGAGCGCTCCTTCAGATCACGCCTTGTGAGCACTGTGTGCGCGCGTCATCATGCGCGTCTGGCATGAGCATCCGCGATCGCGCTGCGTCGCTTGCTTCCGCATCGTTCGATCGCAGATGAGCAGCTATAATCGCGTGCGCCTTGAGATCGCTCGAATTTGAGGTGCGACGGGAGCCTCAAACCTGCGCCCCTCAGCGCGAGGGTGAGGGGCGCATCGCTGCGCTACGTCCTCCGATTGTCACGGATATGACACGCTGGCACGGTGCTAACGGCCGTTGGATGAAGATCCAACGGTCGTGATCTGCTACAGTTCGTGGGCACTGCGGATGTGGGGGAGAGGGGCATGTGCTCTTAGCAGTCCGATCCGCCGATTGGACGGCTTAAAGTTGTTGAGTGATGTAAACATGCTTACACTACTTAAGATGTCTATTTATGCATGTTCTTAAGCGTAGGATTGCATTGCATACTATAAATACTGCATAACATGCATCATCTTGCATTTAGATTAGTTTGAATAAAATGGAGGTTAATTGTCTCCTTTTATGTTCATGGACAGGGCATACTTTTTATCGAAGCCTCGTATCGAAGATCCAATCGTACAGATGTGATCAGGGGGACGATTGGAGTTCAACGACTCCAAGATCGCCCTAATCAGACATCTGTAGCATCAGATAGAGACTAGGGAACCCTAGAAGATCAAGGGCCAAGATGGTGTGAATCTGCACTTCAAACGACAAATCTGAACGCATAGTTGGATTTTGATCGACGATCGCAGTCTAACGGCGTGAAAATCAACTCAATCCGACAACCGTGGCACCATCTACATCATCCAGAAGATGGACGGCCAAGATGGCGCCACGTGGCGCCATCTCAGCCACCTAATCGGCTGCTACACCCGTCGCTCCCTGTCTTCTTTGATGATTCTCCGCCGTTGGATGCACATCCAATGGCTGTAAGCGCGCTGACACAAAACTCAAAGCGCGACACAAACGCGCTTGTAGCGCGTTGGTTGAGCGTGCTTACACGATGCAGCGACGCGCGTTCGACCTTGTGCAAGTGGCATCTGAGGCACGGCGATGGAGATCGATTGACCGCTCAATCGCGATCAAGCGGTCGCGCGCGTCCGATAACGCTGACGCCGCATCAGACGCCTGCGCGTAACGTCGGATCAGACGCGGCAAGCGCACGCAGAGGAGGCGGGCGGAGAGGCGACTTAAGTTGTCTGATCTCACGATCAGATGGCTGAGATCAGCTGAACGTGGAGCGCACGTTACGTGCGAGCAGGCGAGTGGCCATGTGGGCGGTGCCCCGCTACGCCCACAATGGGGCTTTAGCAACGGTTTTATCTGTCACTAAAGATCCCTTATTTAATGTTTTGAGATTTCAATGACCGAATTGCGCTCACTCCTTGCAACTATAAATGGAGACCCCCTCCACATGAAATTCTCATCCCTTCCTTCTCTTCTCTCCCTCTCCAAAGCTCAAGAGAAGCTTGTCCCACACCCGAGATGCTTCTCGTGAGATAAAGTCAATTTTTCGTCCCCCTTTCGGAAGCGGATCCCGCGACGACGATGACGTATTGCCCCGTTCCCGTTCTTCCCGCTTCATTCTCCTTCGTCCTGCTCTGTTCCCCGTCTTCCACGCGTCGTCCCGTCCGGCTCGTCCTCTAAGCGACCGTTGAGGAGGATATCTCTCGCCCCATTCTTTTTACTGCTTTCCAGAATAGATTTACTACTTTCTAGAGTAGATTTACTGTTTTCTAGTGTAATCATTTTCCCGCTTTCTAGTCGTAATGTTTAGTATAATGAACAATCCTTTCGATAATGAATTCCATGTTCATTCTATATCTCTTTTTGGTTTTTGTTTGTAATATTCTCTCTCTCTCCCTTCTATTTATTGTAAATAGATAGATAGTTTCTAGTAAATTAAATTACTTTATGACAAATAAAACAAACGCGTATTTTTCAAATCAAACGTCCGTCTCCCTGGGTTCGACCCGGGATTTCTATTTCGGTATAAATTTTATTTGTTGAACACGAGTTCTTCACTTTCATACTACAACAACAGGTTTTTCAAAACCAAATACGTTAGCGTAGCAACTCGTAGCATTCTACATTTTGGCGCCATTGCCAGGGAGGCGACGCTATTTGATTTTTTTTCTCGTTTTCCAACTTATGAATCATTTACCTCACTTCTCTCCGTTCTTAATGTGATTGCAGGTACTCTTTCGAGACGAGCAAGAGCGGTAGATTGGAGTAAAGTGCTGTTGAAGGTTCTGTAAGTTATCCCCCACCTCCTGCCCATTAGTTTTCATTTGACCACATAATAACACAAACATCAATCAACCTAGGTGTTCTTATAAACTCTAAGGTTAGATTGTTTGTTGTTTGACACCTACACCCGCCTCAACCTCCACATTTAAAAAGAAAAATTAAAAAAAAAATTTCACAGAGGTACACAACCTCATCTGATTTTCAAACTCAACCGGTAAACCGATCTTTGGAGCCGGTACACACATCCAAACACATAATTGAGTAGAAATCAGATTAGGTAATCACTTGTGTGCCTAATTAAGTGGTGCAACAGGCCGATTGTTTGAGTTGATTGGGCCACATCACTTCAATTAAAATCAACTCATCAAGTAGCTGCCGATTAGGTTCAACTCTTAGGGATTTACCAGGCACTCCACATTCTTTTAAGTTTTAAAGGAAAACATCTTCACCTATGCTTTCAAAACCTGGTGTGCCAACAAAACTTGTTTGAAAACACTTAAAGTTGAATCCTAAAAGCTACTAAGCAAGATTTGAACCCAAAAATTCACCGCATCAAAAGTAATCTTGCTTGAAAATCACTGGTTGTGCTCGCACACACAAATCAATCATTCATTATGGGCACAACCCAGATAAAGGGCCCATCACATTCCAAAGCACATTCAAACTTAGCCCTAAATAAGATAGAGTAGACGTTGGCTTTAAGGATTCGGCTCGCTCTTCAGAGCCCAGAACGAGATTATTTTCGATTAGTCTGTTTCTACTGTTCAATCCGATGTCTAGCTAGGGGAGTAGAATCAAACGATCGCGGTTAGGGGGTACACTAGGAACCGGAGGCGCAAGCAAAGGAAGAACCTTCTCCCCAGTCCCTCCTTCTAACTAGTTGGATTGAACAAACAGAAGTAGATCAAATCGTTCCTTTATCTCAAGACGAGTTGTGGGAGTCCGTAGGTCTTTAAGCTAGCCCACTTAAGGACAGGTTTGATTGCTTGTATTGCAGGGCACCTTTCTTCCTCCCATTTATCATGAATCCTTCCACATATTATTTGCATTCCCGCTCTTTCCCTTCTGTTTTGAATTATCCTCAACATGACAATTATCCCAACTCGTACTGTAATCAACCATTAGTTAGTTGGGATAATTCGGATTGGGGATACAATTCCGGACCTCCGTGTTTAGGGTCTAACCCTGAACACTATGATTGTGATTTCTATCCTTCTCAGAGCCACATCGATTATAGATTGTCACCCTTTCATGGATAACCTAATACGATCTACAATCAAGAATGATACACTGATCCTTACCCATCCTCTGATTACACTGTCTTTAGGTCATCACCACCTTTTGAACAATCCGAAGTGACCTATTATCAGGAAGGGTATAATGAATCTCAATTCGTTAATTCCCCTGCATTAATCTCAAACCCGCCCAACCCTGAACCAACTCATTTGATTCAGGGTAACTAGGTTCAAGATAAGGTTCTGGCTAACTTGAGGAATATTATACAAACTTTAGAAGTTCAGCCAACACCTTGCATTGAAAAATTGGAGCCCCTGATTGAGATGATTGATGATTTGAATAAGTATTTGTTGGATTGGCTCCAGGATGTTAAGGGTAAGAACCCGAGTGAGTTTCTACTTGGGAAGTTAGCGAAATTGAGGATGAGATTTGTGGTTGCTTTAGTTCAGTCGTGGGATGATTCCCAGGATGAACTCCCTTCAGGAGAGTCAATGTCAGAACCCTCTCAAGCACCTGTTGGGGGGACACGTGTTACGAGGCTAATCAGATTGAATTAGAGCAACCAATTAAGGATGATATAATTTCTTCACCTGAGATCCCTAAGCCGGGGTACGAGGAAATGTATGTCTCCATGGATTAGAAAGTGACAGATGATTTTGGAACATACATTAATACGGATTTCGATTTCTTTGATTCTAATGGTGAAGATTCAAGTTGCGAAGTCTCACACGAATTTACAGAATATGAATTCTGTGAGACAATTGGGCATTAGGAATCTAATAAATCATTTGATAGCCCAATAACTGAGGAAACTGATCTTATTGGGGCTCACATTACGGATCCATAATCGCATTTTTAGGAGGATTCAATCCAATGCCCTGATTGTCAGTTACACCCGATTAAGCTTATCGATGATTTTGTTTTTGAGATAACTAGACCCAAGTTAATTCTGATTCAGCCACATCTTTTAGACTTGGAAATTTCAGACGGGGTGGTTAATATGAAGGAGGTCCCAGAATTTGATATTCTGAATGAGGATAGGAGTAGGGAAATTTTGATTTGGGAAGCAAATTCCGGAGGAAACAGAAGACTGAGTTGAAGGGTTCCAATTAAACTGAAACCATCAAATCAAGACCCTTATGACATTTGTTCTGAGGATGTCCAACCCAAGCACACATCCATTGATTATCTATTCGAATTCTCTATAACCCGACTTTTTGGTCTTGGATTGAATCCTCATAAATCGCAGGTCCGAACCTGCTTGCATACTGACTTTAGGTTTTGGGTAATTTTTATCCAGAACCTTAGATATTCTCGATTATGGGGTATGGGTCTGCACTACAATCTGGTCCACATCTATGGACATTTGCTGGTAGGTCTGAAGTTTCATCTTTTTATTCTGATTCTGACCTGCACTTGTGAATTCTTTATTTCTCTTCTTTGTATAGTGTGCCTAGCTGAAGGCACTAAATTTAGCGCGTATATAGTTCTTTTTAGTTTTTATCTCAGAGCAGACCTGACATTCACGCATTTCAGGTGCTTTCTACTCTATTACACTCTATTTTATGTCTTTTTATTACAATGAGGACATTGCATTAGATAGGCATGGGGGGGTGGATATTCATCTCTGAATTAATTTGTCAGCTCCGTAGATTTGTTTTATTTTCTTTTATTTATATTAAAAAAAATTGTGGAATTAGGAAAGAGAACTTGGGTTTAAGAAAATTTTCAATCTTAGGAAATACTACATTATGATCTGAACACCAAGACCCTCCAGGGCTTTGGACTTAATCAGCTCGTGTATCCACTAAAATGTGGATTTGTTTTTCGAGTCATTGCCAACCTGAATTCTATCTTAATTAGAGTAAATAAGTTTAGGTGATAAGTACACGACTTATCAACCCGCCCTCTGATTTGAGGGAATTTTGAGTTTTAAGCATCTACACACTATCTTGTCACTGACTCGTTGTTCGGCGATTTTAACGAAAATTGGGTAGCTAATGAACCTTCTAGGGTGATATGGCTAGCAAGTTATCGTGGGTAACAACCCATAGGTAGGTTGTCCAGAGCCCAGTCACAGGACCTTTCTCTTTTTGCTTCCTTTAGGTAAATCTTAGACCAGGGAAGCCACCTACTTAAAAAGAGAAAAAGAAAATCAAAAAGAAAAGAAAAAAAAAAGGAGCAAAGAAAAAAAGAAATAAGCCACACTTCGCCGCACAAGTATGGCTGGCAAGTTGTCGATGGTAACAGCTCATCAACCGGTTGTCCAAAGCCCAACTCAATAAATGCACTGAAAATTCCCAAAACACTTAGGAAGAAGCGAAGAAGTAGAATAAACCGAGAAGATATACACTAGATTCACCCTTGTGTTGACCCCGTAAAAATAAAAGTAGGGAGAAAGCTTCCAGTTGTAAAGATACACCTTTAGGTAGAATTCCCTTTTTAAGGTCACCTAGAGGCGTAGAAATCTGAATTCTGTTTTTACTGCCGGTCAACGAGTCTATCACATTCACAATAAGATGTTTAGAACTTAGGGTTCTCATCAAATCTTGGGTGAGTTGAATGGCCGTAAAAAGCCACTCTTAAACCCTAAAATTCGAAAATCCAAAAAAATTAGAAAAGAAGAAAAAGAGAAAAAGAAATTTCTTTCTTTGAATAAGGTGAGGGCTTGAGACGGTTTGTATTTTGGCAGATACCCGGGCACTGTTGTGTCTTTAAAAGTTTAGATCCTAAGTAAATATTTTCTTAATGATTGAAAATAACTCAAGCCCAAATAATCCAACCTGATTCTTTTATAAATAGCATATAATTTTTACTAGGGTCTAGCAAAAGATAGGCATGGGGGTATGATGTAAACATATTTACACTACTTAAGATATCTATTTATGCATGTTCTTAAGCATAGGATTTCATTGCATACTATAAATATTGCATAACATGCATCAACTTGCATTTAGATTAGTTTGAATAAAATGGAGGTTAATTGTCTCCTTTTATGTTTATGGACAGAGAAAACTTTTTATCGGGGCCTCAGATCGAAGATCCAACCATACAGATGTGATCAGGTGACGATTGGAGTTCAACGACTCCAAGATTGCCCTGATCAGACATCTGTAGCATCAGATAAAGACTAGGGAACCCTAGAAGATCAAGGGCCAAGATGGTGTGAATCCGCACTTCAAACGACAAATCCGACCGCACAGATGGATTCGGATCGATGATCGTAGCCTAACGGTACGAAAATTGACTCAATCCGACAACCGTGGCACCATCTACATCATCCAGAAGATGGATGGCCAAGATGGCGCCATGTGGCTCCATCTCAACCGCCAATCAGACGCTACACCTGCCGTGCCCTCTCTTATTCGACGATTCTCCACTGTTGGATGCACATCCAATGGTTGTAAGCACGTGCACACAAAACTCAAAGCGCGACACAATTGCGCTTGTAGCGTGTCGGTCGAGCACACTTATGTGATGCAGCGACGCGCGTTCGAGCCTGTGCGAGCGGCATTTGAGGCGCGGCGATGGAGATCGATTGACCGCTCGATTGCGATCGAGCAGTCGCGCGCGTGCGATAGCAGTGACGTCGCATCAGATGCCTGCACGTAATGCGGGATCAGACTCGGCAAGCGCACACAAAGGAGGTGGGCGGAGAGGCTACTTAAGCCGTTCGATCTCACGATCGGACGGCTGAGATCAGCTGAACGTGGACCGCGCGTTACATGCTAGCAGGCGAGCGGCCGCGCGGGCAGTGTCCCACTACGCCACGATGGGGCTTTAGCGACAGTTTTATCCATCACTAAAGACCTTTTATTTAATGTTTTGAGATTTCAATGACCAAATTGCCCTCACTCCTTACAACTATAAAAGGAGACCCCCTCTACACGAAATTCTCATCCCTTCCTTCTCTTCTCTCCCTCTCCAAAGCTCAAGAGAAGCTTGTCCCACACCCAGGATGCTTCTCGCGAGATAAAGTCAATTTTTCGTCCCCCTTTCGGAAGCGGATCCTGCGACGACGACGACATGCCGCCCCGTTCCAGTTCTTCCCGCTTCATTCTCCTTCGTCCTGCTCCGTTCCCCGTCTTTCAGGCGTCGTCCCGTCCAACTCGTCCTCCAAGCGACCGTCGAGGAGGATATCTCTCTCCCCATTCTTTTTACTGCTTTCTAGAATAAATTTATTGCTTTCTAGAGTAGATTTACTGCTTTCTAGTGTAATCATTTTCCCACTTTCTAGTCGTAATGTTTAGTATAATGAACAATCCTTTCGATAATGAATTCCATGTTTATTCTACATCTCTTTTTGATTTTTGTTTGTAATATTCTCTCTCTCATTCTCTCTCTCTCTTCTATTTATTGTAAATAGATAGATAGTTTCTAGTTAATTAAATTACTTCGTGACAAATAAAACAATCACGTATATTTTTTATCAAACGTCCGCCTCCCTGAATTCGACCCGAGATTTCTATTCCGGTATAAATTTTATTTGTTGAACACGCATTCTTCGCTTTCATACTACGACGACAGGTTTTTCAAAACCAAAACGTTAGCGTAGCAACTCATAACGTTCAACATTGAGTGCTGTGAGGTAGTGCTGCACTGCGGGCGAGGGGCACGACGATGTCACCACGTGGCAGCTTCGTGGCCGTTGATCATTAGATCAACGGTCAAAACTTCTTGGGCCATTTGTGGGAGCTCCGGATGTCGAATTTGGCCAATTTTGAGTCTGTTGGAATCCATTCGTCGTTTTGATCCATGCGGTCCAATTGCTCATATGAGGCCTATTTTGACATGAACTTGTACAAATGGCCATTAATACTGGTTTATAAGCAATCTTAACATGAGATGCATGCAATGCTCCCATGCCCATTCATGATGTGCTATTCATGCATATTATCTTTAAGATAAACCCCAATTGGTAGAATTATTACTCCAAAATGTAGTGTTATCAGGACCTCAGCCCCCTGTGTTACTTGAGGCGGTAAGCTGAGATGAGAAAATCAATTTATGCACACACACTGCCTCTTCTCTTCACGATGTGGGACTAAATCCCACTCTTCCTCTTATTGCAGCTGTGGATGAAGCCTCGTCCAATTGAAGCACGAGGGCGATCAGCATCCTAATTCGTTGGTCCACGCGCATTCTAGAAGGGTTCCGTGCCTCCTGAAGTGGGAACCTAGAGCTATTGAGACCTGGAGCAAGCTTCGACCAAGCTTGAAGATTCTTGGTAATGGCAGCTAAAGATGGCACCTGAAATATAAGAACATGGGCTTCTCGCCTCGGTTAAAAATCTCAAGAGGGTCGTCGGTGGATGAGGAATGCAGTGGTGCTGGTTTTGTGGCGTGGGAGTAGGTGTAGTGGCCGGATGGTGATGGGGATGGTCGTGAGAAGGTAGGTTATTCGGTGGGTGTTTTGGGTGGATGGGAAGGTGAATAGATAGAGGGCTTTTGTAGAGGGTGGCGTGGCGGAGCTTATGGAGGTGATAGTGGCGCGATTCGTGCAGTGGAGCAGCGATTGGGTGTCGTCAGAGCTTCGCTGAAGCGGAAGAAGACGGAGGGGGAGACGTGTGGTTGGCGGTTGTTTTCAGAGGTAGAAATAGGGAAAAAGGAGGGAAGGAGAGGGAACGTTGGAACCTAAAATTAAGGACGAAAGGGGACGATATTCCCATGCTGGTGTGATGGCCGAACGTAGGGAAGACGAACCTCCGAAGGGAGAGACGGCGAGGAAGAAGGGGCTAGGGCACCTCTGATGTGGTCGTCGAGAGGCGGAGGAAGGCGGGGAGGAAGAAGATGCTCCTATTTTGGTCGTTGGGAGGCCATGGGATGATGGGGGAGGAACTCGCCGGAGCTAGGTTGGAGGAGGTCGGAGGTAGGGTTAAGAAGAGGGTTTTGTGGCCAAATCCTAGCTGAAAAGCACAGTCGTGCCCTGGGGCTCCTTTTATAGGGTTCAAGAGGTCGGTTTGAGCTTGGAAGCCAAGCTTCCAAGATTAGGAAATGTCGCCAGAGCAGGAAGTTTTAAGACACCCAAATCTCTCATGCGTTCACATGAGAGATTAAGAAAGTTTTAGGGCACATGGACGTATTCAATGGGAAGAGGACTCCTCAAGGAATCTCCCTTCCAATTTTGGAAGGGATTGATTGAGTGGAGGAGTTTTCTTCAATCAAAGGTCTCCAGAGTTGTAAGAATAGGATTCATGCCAGTGGGGACCTTTCTGTGAAGAAGATAAAGAAGTTGGGGGGTTATTTGTAAGGAATTCAAAAGTTAAGGGTCTGAATAAGATAGAAAGAGTCTAATTGGACCAAAATGCAAAGTTGGTCAAGATGATCTTAGATTGGGCCCAAATTTTGGTACAAACTTAATTTTGACCTAAGGAATCCAATGGTGAAGTTAGATTTAGGTTTTGACCTCATTTTTATGGGTAATTTATGTAAAAATTCAAATTAGGGTAAATGTCAATCTGAGACTCTATTTTGGGTTAAGACGGGTTTTGATGATCAAATTGAAGGTATCAAACCCTAGAAAATATTTTTATATGAATTTTAGAGGATTTAGCTGAATTTTATCTTGACCAGAACCTCAGTTAATTAAGCGAGTCTGTTTTTAGGATTTTAGAAGTCATTTAATTCTCAAAACACGCGAAAACCCTTCTCTGTCTGCATGTTTTTAGGATTTTAGAAGTCATTTAATTCTCAAAACACGCGAAAACCCTTCTCTGTCTGTATGAACTCACTTGTTGGATATTTAAAACCATTTGACTCTTAATTACCCCCTGGGAAAACCCGTGATTGTACTGCATTCATGATATGATGGTAAAATTATAGTTTTAACCCTATTTTCTTATCTTTCCCTCAGAATGATTATGCAATGAATTATGGCCTTCTGTCAGTTATGTAGGAGCATTTATTCCTTGATAATGACTAAATTTAGCTAGTTATGGCTCATGATGGTGTTCCCATCAGGCACGAACCTCCCTTCCGTTCGTCCGTTAGAATAGGTCTATTTTTCCCTCTTACTCCCTAGAATAGGTTTAGGACTTCAGGACTTAGATTTGACCACCGTACGCCTCACTTCCCCCTAGTCTTCTCCACCTCCGACGTAGCTCCAACGAGCTTGCCACATCACTACAAACCTCGAAACACGATGCCACCACCACCACCACAACTTCTGCCTCACTTCATAGAACAAAAAGCCCTCAACAAATTAAGGGCTTTGGCTTGTCTTTCATTTGGCCAAATAGACCCACCTCCATCATCGTCCACCGTCCACACACCACAATACACCTCAAAAATATCACCAACACACTCGCCATCCTCCAGCGACCCTATTGAGCACTTTAACTTGGGCTATTAGCCCGTATTCTTATTTTTAGGTAGTTGTCGGACCTCTACTGTCTTCGTTGAATCACCACCATCGTACGCCGCCATCACTTGTCGTCCACCCTCGCAACCACTTCTAGTAGACACGGATTACATCTAGGGAGCCTTCCAAGCTCTCAATCAAAGAAAATGCAGCAACTACAACTCCAATTAACACAAACTTCTCCTGTAGAACACACACGAAGAAAGCTTTAATCATAGTCCCACATTGTGTGTGGGAAATTCTGAAAGTAGAATAAAAGAGGTTTAGTGTAGTGGCTGTCTGCCTTGACACGGAGGGGTGAGGTCCCTCACGCCTCACGTGACCTTCTCACTCCTCGCCCACCACCATTGCCAGTGGGCCTGGTCTCTATACCCGACCCAATTAGAGATCTGATTACCCGTTCAGAAAGAGAGAGAGAGATCTAAGGAGGAGGGAAGGGGGTTTTTGCACTGTGGAGCCTCGAAATTCGTGCCCCCCCTCTTTGCTCAACACTTAGCCATTTTAGGGCTTGTTCCTTATGCTGCTAAGGCTTTGTGCTTGACATCTGGCTCTTGTGCTTGACCTTGGCTTGGCTCTGATCACTATGGATGCTTATCTAATGTGGATATTTGTGGGTTAGTGGTTCAAGACCACTGTTGGAAAATTGAATTATTGTTAGCATTGGGATATGTGCTTGTTTAAGGGAATTAATTGGTGATTCAAATCACCATTTTTAGGATTTTATTATTCTATTTATCCCATTGACTTTTGAGATATAATTTGTTATTATTGAATATATTTTTTATTGATATTCATTGCATATCTTTTTTGAATTATTGTGCTCATTGTTTATAATCACAATTAGTGTTTTAAATTCCATATTTGCTCCCTATGAATAACCTTTGAACTCACATTTGTTTTTCGAGTATTATAAATTTTAAAGGTCAATCCACTTTTGTTGACTATACTACGACACATATTTCTAACTCGATGAAAGCGTGTTAATAAGAAGTTCATGGAGATTTCATCAGACCCCTCACCGGGATTATATTCAACAGAAAAGGTGGACAACCAAGTCAAGCTAATCATCATACATTACTTTGCAACATTCTTATTCCCCTATGGAGATTACAACATTTATCCTTGTTTGCTAACAAACATCGAGGATCTACATTCTTTGGGAGGAAATGCATGGGCAAGTGCTGTAGTAGAGCTACTCCATCATACAATAGAGGAAGCAAACAAGAAGCTTAAGCAAAGAAAGTCCCTTGGTTATTTGAAAGGGTGCACGCTGCTCCTTCAGGTAGTAAGTGCTACCTCAGTAATTTTTATGCAATTGCTTTCCAGTATCGAAACATGCATTTATGTAATTATATGTATTGTAACACAGGTTTGGGCATATGAGCTTGTGCACCTTACAGACATGAAGGAGATTCCAAGGGGGACCCCCTAGCAAGGAAATGGACAGGGGCATTATCCATGAGCAGACTCATGCAAAAGCAAAGAATGCAACTATCGACAATTGCAAATTGCTACATGAGGAGCTCTAAATTTGTAAAAGTGATGCATGCTGATTAGCGAGATTTTGTACGCAAAAAGTTTGAGTTAAAACCCATCATTGTATTGAGTAAAAATCTACTATCAAATAAATTTTTCCAAAAACTCTGGTGAGTCCTTAATCGAACACAGGGAGGCTACGTCAATTCTAAATCCGTAATTATATATTTTTTTGCAAATTTTTTTATAACTAAATCATTCACAATACTAATTTACTTGTAATATAAATAAGAGAGAGAGAAAGAGAGAGAGAGAGAATAATAATTTTATAATTATGATAATGTCAATTACAACTAATTACTACAACTATAAAGTTGAAAATCTACACTAGAAAGCGATAAAAATATAGGGAAAGAGAGATTATCCTCATCGATGAATGCTTGGAGGACGAGCTAAATGGACGACGCCTCGAGGAAGGAGAGTGGAGACGGAGGTAGGAGGGTGAATCTAGAAGAACCAGGGATGAGGCAGGGCATCATCCTCGTGGGATCCACTTCCAGAACGGGGCGAGAGGATAGTTGGCAAGAGCTCCGCGAAGGGGGTGAGAAGTGGAAAACTGAACGACTAGAAAATTAACTTTGGCAATATGAACGTTGGGATTTAAATCCCAACGTCTAGTAGACGTATACCTGAGGTCCTAAACTCTCTAAAATGACCCTAGGACTCTTTGTTTGCACACAAGATATATGAGAAATAGAGAAGAAAAATTCTAGAGCTATATTTCATATTCTCACAATATTAGTAATAACAAGAAAGATTTGTACAATCAATTCAAACCACAAAAGAACAAAAAATGTATAGTGGTTCCCCTCCCTTGGGTACTCCACTACCTAAGCCTCCCAGCTTAGGGTTTTTAACCCGATTCTCTCAACCTTGAGAAAATCAATTTACTAAATCGAGGTAATTAAAGGATTACCTTAACCCAAGTACAAAAATGAGTTTGTTACAACCCAACGAGCAAATGCTCAAGAACAAATGAAATACAGGTGTAAGAAAGAAAGATCTTACAACTAAGTTCCTAAGTCTCTCAACAAATGTAAATATAATGTTACCGATTTGAGAGCCTAGAATGAGCTTGAATGCCTTGACAAAGCGTGAAGAAATCACGTCGAAGTGTTTGCAAATGCGTAGAGAAATTGATAGCAGCAAACTATTTCTTCTTCTTCAAAATATTGTGAGAATATGAAATATAGCTCTAAAATTTTTCTTCTCTATTTCTCATATATCTTGTGTGCAAACAAAGAGTCCTAGGGTCATTTTATAGAGTTTAGGATCTCAGGTATACGTCTACTAGACGTTGGGGTTTAAATCCCAACGTTCATATAGCCAAAATTAATTTTCTTGCCGTTCAGTTTTAAGCCAACTACTACCTGGTACCGGTACTAGAGTATGGGTACCAGTACTCATTGCTTCCAGATTTGGGTTTCAAACTCTTAACAAAATTCTGTAACCCCCTTGTACCGGTACTCGTTACCTCCAGTACGGGTACTGATCATGAGTACCGGTACTTGCAAGGTACAGGTTTGTTTCTTGACAAAACTCAAACCTGTAACTCACATGTATCGGTACTAAACTTTAGTACCGGTACTTGTGGGCTAACAAGTACCTTTTTTAAGTGATTTAATCAATTACATTCTTTGAAAATGATCGCAATATTAATCTTAATTTATCTCTAATTATTTTTATGATCTAAGTTATATTCCTTTGTTAAGAGGCATATACAATCTATAAATAAAAAATCTAAACTAGAAACACTAAAGGTCGAAGATGATCTTCTCCTCCTTAATTCTTCCTTGTCATCTTGCCTCGTTCTTATCATGATCTTCTTTTCATCAAGCCTCCATCATTTCCTGTTTGTCTTGATCTTCACCTAAATCTGAAAGAACTCAATTGCAAACATTAATCCATAATAATTTTGTTAACACCAAAATAAGATATGGAACAAGGTTCCAACAATTTATTTTTTAACTCTAATGGAGCTTCCCATAGCTTGGGAGACTAGAGCGAGATCAAGAACTTGTTCTTAGCTCTTTGGGAGGTTGACAGAAGAAGGAAGGGATGGTGAAATATGTGGTAGGGGTGACCCTTTTATAGATGGAGTTTAAGGACAAAAAGGTCCTTTTAAAGCTTTAAAAGTGAATGCAAGGCCTTTAGTGATGGATGTGCATGTTGCTGTAGCCACACGTTGAAGTTGCGCATGCGTCCTCAGTTGTGCGATGGAGATCGGAGAGCTCTCGTGCGACCACGTCATGCGCTCTTCACCTTTAGCTGTTTGAGGTGTGGTCTGATCGCAGCCGTCCGATCAAGATCGTGTCGCCTAGATCGTGCCTCCGCTACTTCTACTTCATCGTAAGAGGCTACGTAACACCTTTGATCACCGTTGGATCAAGATCGAAGGGGTGAGAGCTGCCCTCAACCGAGCTTGCAATGGACTTACGTGTGATCATGTGTGCGATCGCTCACCACGCTCATCCGATGCATGAGGGTATGCCACGTGGGAGCTCTGGGACTGCTTGATGGAGATGAAGCGGTCGAATTTCAACGGTTGCTGCTTCAACGGATTTGCTTTGCTCCCCACGACTCGAGCGTACACATCTCGTTGCACACAGGAGCCTCGACTGTTGCGCTACGTCCTCAATTTTGTCTAGCTTTTGTAATTACCGCTCGTGCGATCTCGACCATTGGATCTCCATCTAACGGTTAAGATCCGATGGTGTGGATAAAGAAGGAGGAGGCTGGTGGCTGTGGGCAGCTTGGATGGCACCATGTGGTGCCATATGGGCCGTTCATTTTCTTCTACTCGAAAGTAGTGCCATGGATGTCGAATGGGTTGATTTTTGCGCCGCTCGGCTATGATCATCAATCCAAACCCATTCGTGCAGATGGATTTGTTGTCTGAAGTTTAGATTTTCACCACCTTACCCTTTGGCCTCTGATCTTCCTCGAACTGCATATGATGCTACAGAGGTTCAATCAGGGTGATCTCGAAGGCATTGGACTTCGATCATCGCACTGATCAGATCTATATGGTTGGATCTTCAATCCGAGACCCAAATAAATACCGTCCTGTCCCTTGACCATAAAAAGAGCAAATTAACCTATAATTTGTACAATCTATTCTAATTGCAGAATGATGCATGCTATGTAATATTTGTAATGTTGAATGCAATTATACGCCAAAGAACATACATAAATAGACAGTTTATGTGAAATAGATGTATCTACATCACATGTGATCTATGAGAAAGAAGAAGCAAAGGTTGAGAAGGAGGATCCTTTCAGTTCACCCATTGTGAGGGAGGAGTTGGAAAGAAAACGTAAAGAAATTGCAACATTAGAAGATGAAGTGTCGAAGCTACATGAAGACAAAGACAAGCTACAAAATGGTAACGATGCATACACTAAGGAGTTGCAGGAACTCCATGTGGTACAAAGGGAAAATCGTGATGACATAAGTTCACTTCGAAAGGAGAATCAATATCTCTCTTTAGCGTTAAAGAAAGTGAAGGGACATCTTGAAATTGGAGAGAGGGTATGTACCATTCATATATATTTGACCATTTAATAATATTTATGATGAATAAAATGTGTTAGCGATGCAAATGCAGGTGCATAGGCAATTGGCAGGCCCAAGTAGTTCAAAGATTGACAAGAAAGGTGAATTTAAGGTTAAGTAATTAAAATTTCCCCCATTGATAGTAAAGGGTATTTTAATGCATGCTAACCAAACATTGACTTGTTCAAATACACAAGAGAGTTGTTACGACCTGGTTCCCGAATCCCTACAGGACCCGAGACCGACTCGCCTCGACTAATCTCAAGACCCAGTCGTCCAACAAGAAATAACCGAAAAGCAGGAAAATAAACCACATTCACATATGCAATGTAACTAAGTAGTAAAAACATACAAGCAGTAAAGGAAAGTAATAGTTGCTAATTCAGTACATACCACCACAACAACAGGAAAGATGGAACGAAAGCAACAGTAATAGAAACAGTAGCAAAAAGTCAGGAACTTACTATAACAGTAAAGAGAGTACAACAAAAGGTACTGAAAACAACGGTTGAGCTCAACTGGGCCCAGCCCCTCCGAAGCCAGTAGCTCAGGTTGCTCAACTCCTAGACCTTAACAGTGTTATGAAAAGATGGAGTCAGTGAACGCTGAGTAGAGTGGTAACCATACTATCTAAAGCAGTAAAAGTAGCAGGTATATTTATCCTTTTCAAGTTATGTTATTTTACAGGTAATTTCTTTTCACCCCATTTGGTTAACATTCAAATTTCTTTCTCGATCTTACATGTTCCTCGTGGGAACGATTTTGGTTGTAGTCTTTTCCGAAGAGTAGAAGGTACATGTGGTGCTCTCCTGGCCGGGAGAGTACCCCGTGGTAGTCCTACACCCAGTCAACCACCCCGAGGTAGTGGTGACTACGACATGCGTGATAAGCACAAGGGTAGCTACCCCGCACTGGCACGCGGTCAGTCGTTTCCGCTAACGGGTACGCTCAAAGTACAGCACGGAACAGTATAGCGCCTAACCCTCTCAAAAATAGGGGTCTCGCTCCTCAGAACCAACCAGGGGTCTCGCCCCTTCACAGTCCGCACACCCTCGTCTTACTACCCCGGTTTGCCCAGAGGGCCAAAAAAAAGTCAATGTAGGTTGGCTAGCTTAACCTCGGGCCCCGTGGGGTGGCTAGCTCCCTCCCTACACTAGTAGCTCGCCTCGGTACTACGTACGCGAGGGCCGACAGGAGTCGGTGTAGAGTGGCCATTCCTATTGTAATGACCCAATTCCCGAGTCCCTACGAGACACGAGAATCGGACCGACTCGACTAATCCCAAGACCTAGTCGTCCAACGAGGAAGTAACCAAAAGAGCAGTAAAATAAATCACATTCAACATAAATATAACTAGCAGTAACAAAAATACAGCAGTAAGAAAAGGAACTACTACAGCAGGTACCACCACAACAGTAGAACAACATTTATAACATAACATAAACTACCAGTAAAGAAAAGTACAAAGAGTAACAAGAACTACTCACTACAGTGGAACAAAAGGGGTACAAAAGAACTGCGGTAACTCTACTGGACCCTACTCGGCCCAGCGTCCTCTGCAGCCGCTGACCCTGACGGCTCAACACCTGGTCCTAAAATGTAACGAGTGTAACACGTCAGCGAAACGCTGAGTAGAGTGGCAGCTAAAACTAAAGAAGCAGTAAAATGTACAGTAGCTGTTTTATTTTCTTTCTTCCTTTATTTACGTCTTTCTATTGTTTCACAATTTAACTATTTCTCAGATCCTTCACTTGATCTCGAATGTTCCTCGTGTGAACGATCTTGATTGCAGTCTTTTCCGAAAAGTAGAAGTAACACGTGGTGCTCTCCTGGTCGGGAGAGTCCCCCGTGCTGATCCTACTCTCAGTCAACCACCCCAAGGTCACTGACAGACGTAACGGTGACTATGGCACGTGCGATAAACACACGGGTAGCTACCCCGCACTGGCATGCGATCAGTCGTTTCCGTTAACGGGTGCGCCCAAAGCACAGCACGGAACCAGTATAGGGCAGAGCCCTCTCAGTAATAGGGGTCCAGCCCCTCCACAGTAACCAAACAGGGGTCTTGCCCCTCCACAGTCCACGCACCCTCGCCTGACTACCCTGGTTCGCCCAGTGGGCCTAACAAGTCGGTGTAGGTGAGCTAGCAGCACCCCGGGGCCCGTGGGGTAGCTAGTACTCGCTCTACACTAGTAGCTCTCCTCGGTACTGTGTACACGAGGGCCAAAAGTCGGTACAAAGTGGCCAGACCTAACCCTGGGTCCCTCGCTCTGCACTAAACAGGTAACAGGTGCATCCCCTGGCACTACGTACCCAGGAGACAATACACCTCCACATCTTTCATTCTCAGTTCCATTTCATACTCTTCCCAGGAGTTCTACTCCTAATTCCCCGTAGGGTTCCAGCTCTTTTAACTCAGCACATTCAGGGTTCACCTTTCTAGTTTCACGTTCATACAACCCATATTCTCAATCACGTTCATTTATTCATAACAGGCAGCTGTTAAATCAAGTTACAGGCAGCTATTATTTTCTTTCCACATTTTCCAAGACTACAATATCTATATTCATATCACTAGTTTTCCAGTCCTAGGATTCATGCCGTACCCTAGGATCTATCATTCAATCTAGTTTTCCAGCCCTAGGATTCATGCAATACCCTAAGATCTATCATTCAATCTGGTTTCTCATTCCTAGGATTCATGCAATGCCCTAGGTTCTATTAATTGTTCCATAATTGTAACAAATTATGTTAATAAGTTTAAAAGCCACTCTACCAGCTACAACGGGAGTACTGGGGGCATGGTTGGAAATCCCGCGTACCTCCGCAACCCCTGGGACTGCAATGGAACAGGGTCCTAACACAAGGATCAAACACAAGGAGTTTCTCAGAACAGTATATAATTACCGTAAACGGGTAGAGGATTTTATTCCGAAAAGAACGCAACTCGAAATGCTGAAAACGGACTCCGAACGGGCCCTAAACGGGTCGAAAACGACGAAACAGTCCAAAATCAAACGTCTGGAACCTCTTCCAGACGTCTTAAAATGTGGGTCAGATGGTACCTTTGTTCTGCGTAGTCTCTCAGACGTCCAGAAGCCTACGGGGGCGTCTAGCCTAGTTCCCAGACGTCCGATGGTCACCCCATATGTCTGGAAGTCCTTCCCGTCGTCTGGAACTGCGGCCAGACATCTGATTCATGTTGGATGGCGAATCTCAGAACCTGCACGTACCCACTCCTCGTTCTCAGTACGAACGGTCGCAGAAAAGGAAGAAGGACAAAAATAACTCACTTGCCAGACGTCTGGACAGTCCTCTAGACGTCTTCACCGTCGTCCGGTTGGAATCCCAGACGTCTGATCCTGGAAAAATTTCCAGAATCAGAGCTCGACTCGCTCTCCGCCTGCGACGCACGGCCGCGTCGTGCCTCGTCCGCCTGCTGCTCGAGCTGCAGCAGCCCTCCCACGTCACTCCACGCCCGCTGCTCCCCCGCGGGCCGGCTCTAGCTGCCCCGGCAAGCTCGAGCCCTCACGGTCGAGCTTCTCCCTCGCGCAACACCTCCTCCCGCAACTCGCCGCCGCTCGCTCGCGCTCTCGCACCGACTGGAAGAAGAACAAGAAGGAAGCAAAGGAGATGAGAGTGAGGGAGAGGGCGAGGACCTCTTAAGGCCACGCGGGGAGAGAGAGAGAGAAGGAGCGCAGCCTGCGCCTGCAGGAGGAGAGAGAGAAAAAGAGGGTGTTCGTAGGTCTGCGTGCGCAGGCGCGCAGACGCAATCGTGCGTACCGCAGAAATTAAAATCCCAGACGTCTGGAACCCCGACATCTGGGCCACCTCCCAGACGTCTTGAAACCGCGTTCGTAACACCTATCCTGGGTCACAACCCATGGGAGGCTAGCTTCGCTCCACACTAAAAGGGGACAGTCGCTCTCCTTGGTACTACGTACTCAAAGGCCAGCACACTGCCCGTCAACATTCCAGGTTTCCAACAAACCACAGGAGTTCCACTCCTAATTCCCCGTAGGGTTCGTGCTCATGTTCATCATACTATTCCAACCTATATTTCATCATTTATAATTCAGTTCTCGTTTATACACAGGCAACTTGTATTTCCACATTTTAATCCGTGCAACAAGTGATATCACAGGTAACTATTTAGTTCTCAGGCAGCTCATATTCTAACAGGCAGCTCATACGTATTTACAGGCAGTGGCTAATAATTTAGTTCATTCACCTATATATACAATTACAATTATACAGAACAATTTGGTTCAACCATTTCTCTATCTTAAGGTTCATGCCACATCCTAGGTTTCTAGTTGACTAATTTTCAAAGATGCATTCATAGTTAATAAGTATAATAGGGGTGGACCACTCTACCAGACAATCCGGGAGTACTGGGGGCTCGAACTGCAGACCCAGGCACCTCTGCGAGCCCCCGATACGCAGCAAATCGAAGTCTTATACCAAGGAACACATCACAACGGAAGGTTCATAACAGTGTATAAAGGTTTCTAATACGTAGAGAAACTCACAAGGAAACCACAGATATTTCGTTTGCATAAACGGATCCCGATTGGATCCCAAACGGGTCAAAAACGTATCTGCAGACCAAAATCAGACGTTTGGAAACAAGTCCAGACATCTTAAAAGTCACAGAGACTCACGTCAAGCTCCTGTAGTGACCTCAGAAGTCCAGAACTCCCCCGCGATCGTCTGAAAATAGTTCCAGGTGTCTGACCAGTCCTTTGGTCATCTGGAAATGCCTCCAATCGTTTGATAAGTTGTCCAGACATTTGAAAGTGCGTGGAAAGGCGTTCCGTGCACCTTCCCAAGGCTGCTCCTGCGCACGACAGAGCAACAACCCACTTTAGCGTAAACCAAATCGCCTGCGATGCGGCCTGCATGGCTGTAACCGCGAAGAAGACGTACCTTCACGATACAGATGCATTTAGACATCTGGTGTTGACGCCAGATGTCCAGCCAGTTGTCCAGAAAACACTCCAAATGTCTGATACTGGGAAAATCCCAGTATCAGATCGCACTCATGCGCTTCTCGCCGCGCTCCGCCGCAGCTCCAACTGCTACAGGTGGTCGAGGACGATGCTCCAACGCCCTCCTCCTCCCGCACGTACCGCGGTGGCCGTGCGAGCTTCCGACGAGCTTCCACGAAGCTCTCGACCTCGGCCTTCTCCTCCTTCTCATGCACCCTCTTCCTCACTCGCACGCTCTCTCTCGCATGCCCTTGCTCACGGCAGTGGAGTGGGGTGTGGTGGTAGTGGTGGAGTGGGGAGGAGAGGACGGGGGTGGCCTTCTATAAGTCTGCGGTTAGGGTTCTGTAGGGTGGAGGGAGGAGAAAAAAGAGAGAGAAAAGTTCTATGCACCACTCGTGCGCAGAACGCAGAAGGCATACAAAAATTTAATTTCCAGACGTCTGGGAAATGGTCCAAACGTCTTAAAGGCTAAAAACAGGACGGGTCTTTACAAGAGTTCATCAAGTGAGAGTGACTACGAAAGTATGGATGAGGAAACTGGGAGTTTATCCTCAGGTAGCAGCGATGGAAAGAAGAGGAGACTAATTTGGAGTGCAAACTGGATGAGGTAATATTGGAAGGTGTCCTAAATTGCATTTCATTACCAATTATCGATGTCCTAATGAGAGCTGTAAAAATCAGGGCAAGCATTTGCGTGCATCAACAGGGAACGTGAGTACCAAAAAGGAGAGAGAGTAGGTCAAGGAAAATGAGGAGTAAGGCATCATCATCAAAGAAGGTAATTTAAACGTTTCTAATGACTATTAACGGTACCAAATATAAGCATGTGCTAAATTCATTAACAAACAATAGATTAGCAAGTCATCATCAACATCGCATATCAGTGAAGAGAAGGTTGAGCAAATTGGGTCATCGACGTCGTCATCGTCAAGCAATGACGAAGAAGGTAGCTCTGAGGAGACATCTAGTGATATCACTTCTGGATATAAGTCGAATTCGAAATATGAAGAGCCAAAGAGCGATTCAAATGCGAATGGAAATTCACAAAAGTTGAGTGGAAGTGGTACGAACAGCAAAATGTATCCATCAAACAAGCAGGAGACATCATCAACAACTGAGGGCAAAAAAGTGAAGGGAGGAAGTCTTGAGGTAGAGAAAAAAAGCAAAAGTAGTGGTGAAGTAATGAAAAAAAGAAGAAGCTGAAATGGAAGTTGAGGGGCAAGAATTAAAGGCTACAGAATATGGGAATGGTGGTAACGAACCACCAATAGCTGAAGGGATGATCGACAATTTGGACTGCTTATTAAATAGGGTTAATTATTTACATTGTAATATAGTGTCGCAAACCAGACGGATGTCATTTATTTATATATAATTTTTACTGATTTTATTTCAAGTTGTTCACTAAGGGGTAGTTATTGAGAAACATCACTCTCTATTATCCATAAATCAACTTTCATTCTAAAAATGATAATTTTATTTACATGTGAATGAATAATGAATGAAAGAATCTAAGAATGAACTAATCTAAGTCAATTATGTACAACAATGAATGAATTATGTTAATGACAATGCCTCAAGAATATATACAGATATAAAGGTATCAAAAACTAATCTAAACTAATTTAGGTTAATTATGTACAATAATATCTAAGTAATGCCTTAATATAGGCACAAAAATAATATATACAACTATATTACTTACTGTACTAACATATAAATACTATGTACACTAACATATATAAACGTCACTAAAAAGCCCTAAAAACAATTATATACAAAATAAGGCAAAAATAATATATATATAGTATATAATACATATACTCTATATATTGATATATACATGTATACTAAACTACTATATATACTAATTATATTAATTCTAATACGCACTCAAACACATACGTTTAACACACTCAACTCACACGGGCCCACATTTCACAGAATCAAAAACCCCTCAAGGGGTTGGATCAACCACTACTAAGTAGGCCCTAGTTTTTATTTGATGCATTTGTGTATAGTTTTGGGCCCATAAAGACCCACAAGAATCGCTCGACCCAACTAAGCCACCGGGTTCCCAACCCCCTCTCTTTCTCTCTCTTAGAATGCAAGGTTATGAATGCTTGTAGGGATCTGACCTCCATTTTGGATGGGTGGTCATCCCACGAGTTATGTTAAATAGCACCACAGGTCATTTGTAGTTAACGATGTGGGACTTTAGTTGAGTGTCGATTCCAACGCAATTCCGAGGTTTATGGCCACTTTAAGGCCTCAATTAAGATACTTGATAGTTAATTATTTTAAAATTAAATTATATAGTTATGTAGCCTATAGATGCGACTTTCAATTTGTATAATTTATTTACAATAATTGAATATATAATTATGTTTAAAAATTTCTTAAAGTTAGTGAAAAATACATATTGATTTTAAGTTTAATTCGTTAATTAAAGTATAAATTAATAAATGAATGATACAATTGACTTATAAATTAGTTAATATACATTATTATCTAATTATTATACATTTTAAATTTATTTTTATTGATTTATTTCAATTTATATACATTTAAATACATGATTTACATATATATACATATATATACAATATAAATACTATTCTTCAATATAAATAAGGTATAAATATATTGAAAATACTTTAAGCTATAATATACAAGTATACAATATAATTTATTTCAATAGTTTATTAAATTACTAATTTAAATTATATTAACTTACTAATATAACTAATTAACTTATAAACATAATTATGTACAATAAATAAATAAATATAGGGGTATATTACTGTACATTATAATTACTTTAAGTTATATCTATAATTATAAATACAGTTCTAAGTATATACATAGCTATTTACAAATACATAGCAATTATGTGCATATAATATAAATAAATATACATATAATTATATTATAATAATATGTACTGTATAACTCATCATAAATACCTACCTAAGTAAATAAAATAAATATAAAATTTATTTATATACTTTATATACATATAAGTTATTATGTATAATTAATTTAGGCTTATATACAAGTATAAATACTATGTACAAAGGTATTTTTATGGAATTTTTCAAATTTTTATTTTCTTTTTATGATTTATAGAGATAGAGGAAGAGGAGAGAAAGTTAGGAAGAAAGGGAAGAAGACTCTTTTTGGTATTTTTATGTTACTTTTCTTATTTCTAACACACACTTCTATCGGTAGGTTCTTCTAACTAACACACTCAAATCCTAAATCTTAAAACTAAACCTAATCTCAGTCAAGACACATTTATTTTATTTATTTACATTTATTTTTTATTTTTTCTGTATTCACAAATTGGCTAGAACAAGACTTGAAAGAAGGTTATGTCATGAACTTAAAGCCTTAAAACTCATTTAAGGTGCTGGAAATGTAAAGTTGGGTAGCATAAACATCTAGAGATAGTTTAGAACCAAATCAATCATAGAAACATGCTTTAATCATTGAATTACACAAGATTGCTCAATTTGGACATAATTCAGCAATTTGAATTGCTGATAGAGATCCTAATGAGGCTTTACAAAAGATTACAACTCATTTCCAAGCCCAACAAGAATTATCCATATACATGAAAGATTTTGAAGTCTATTTCTAACATTACAAACTATTTGATAACCCAATCCATTTATGTTTACATTAAAAGTTACTTCAGATTTGCAATTATAAATCCATCCAAAACATGAGACATCTGCTACTGACAAGGAAGACTCAGAACCTATTAAGGTTTAATCTAAATACTTCAGCTCAAACATCTGAGAATTGAATATGAGCAAATTCCCTTTCAGAAAATCCATTACACTTCAGATTATCCAATTCCAATTAATGGTCACAATTAGGTGTTCATTCATTTCAGTTCAAATAAAACAACTGCTATCATCAAAAGCACATTTCATATTTGATCCACAGCTCCAAACATCAATCAAAACACACCGTTGTATTCTAAAGTCATAAAATTCATCTTTACAACTAAATCTATTCAGTAGAATATTCGATGAATGCTTAGAACCTTTAAATCATCAAAAATATAGGTGATGAAATATGAAACTAAATAAAATCCCAAATCAGACTTGAATCCATTGCATAACTTATAGATGCATCGCAAATGTTTCTAAATAGATATGAAATCTATACAAATCAATTTGATGAGCATTAAATCCCAAAAACCCTAGTCTGATCTCCCCCTTGCACTATGGATGGCTTGAAGGAGAGAGACCAAATTAGAACTTTACTTGAAATCCACTTCTAGACCTCCATTCAACTCTTTCAATCATCATTCAAACTCAAATCAATAGATAAAACAAATTAAAATAGAAATAGGTTGTCGCCCACTTACGCATTTTGATTTAGCTTCGCTAAGGTGATATGATCACCTAATCATCCTATACACACTATTGATTGGTGTTCAGGATGATTAGGCAATACTCTAAAATCATTTAGGTCATTGCGATGGCCTAAAATCCGTGCATCAAATTTTCATAGGCTCTCGCTACCCAGAATACAAAGAAAAATAGTAATCATATAAGAAATTAGGCATGAAGATCTCTGATGATAAAAATCCAATCAAATAAGTTCAACATCATCGCATTAAACTCAATCAAACTTTAAACAACTCAATTCAATCAAATAAAACCAATTAAAACAAATTGAATCTCTAATCATTTGATTAGACATGAATATCAAATATGATTCAATTGAATTAGTTGTAACCAATTCAAACCAGATGGAGGGCCATTGTGATTGGGTGAAATGAATGAGATGACCCTTCAGTGGAATTTGGCACTCTAATGGATTGGAGAGCTGCGGAGCTTCAGATCCATTAGCTGCTCTGGTGGATGGGATGATTGGCAATTAAAACAACATGGAAATAAAGAGAAGGCGATCATGAATCATAGAGGAAGGCTTATGATCAACTGGATGAGTGTGGATTACAGTCTCTGATCAGGATTGATCAGAGAGGTGGAATCAGAGAAGAAAAGCATTACACTAAAATCTATACTAATTCAATGAAATCAAGTGACTAATTCTAATCTAAACTATCTAATTTATGCTAATCTACTCTAAGAAAGAATTAAATCTAACTAATAAAGCTGTAAATCTATCTATCAAAGTGGTAAAGTCCTATCTACTCAAATGAAGGTGGTGTCCAAGGTCCACCCGGTGTCGACCGATGGTGACGAAAGGAAAGGGACCTCCAATGGAAGAAGGAGGTGTCCTGGGCCAACAGCCATCGGCTGAAGGCAATGAATGGGGAAGAAGACACCATTACTGTCACCAGTGGTCGAAGAAGGGGAATTGGAGCAGAGGGGTAGACAACTGACCAACTCTAGGGGGAGGGAGCTGATAGGCATGTAGGGGTCCTATGGAGGTCCTTATATAGGGAGTGAAGCTTAGTGTGATCAGGTACAGTGAGTGCAAGCCGTTGAGCTTCAACGGTAGAAATAAATTGGTAGGGAGCGTGGGAAGGATCAGGATAAAAGTCAACTGTAGGATGTGATCTAGAGATCGACATGAAGTTGTGTGCACCGGCTCCATCAAGTGCGATGGAGAATCGACCATTGATTGGATGGGGAAAGGGATGGACGACTTTGGTGCGTCGAGTTTGTCGATATGAACAGTGCACGAGAAGAGGACTTGCAGGTATGTTGGGAAATTTGCAAAGAAGCCCTGATGATGAATTGACAGGAAAATTATGCAACAGCCCATAGGTGGTTAGAATACTAACCAACAAGTCCCTGTGTGCTTGCAAGCGAGTCCCTAACCTCTTTTCATGTGTATAAAATGTGAATGGCTTAAGATAGAAGGACTTATATGCAAATCATTCAATCCAAGGTCCTAATGCATTCATGGTGCAATCAAGTTTTTATGGCATATAAATTGAACATTTTAGAAATTATTCAAACCATGGATTTGCAAATTTGAGCTCATTTTAGTGTTCAATTGGTATTCAAAACATCCATTTACATATTTAAATATATAATCTCTTAAAATTAACCTAATTAAGCATTTTTAGTACAAATTGAGTGTTTTAGGTCTTTTTCCATAATTTCCACACTTAACCCATTTCTTATGTTAATTTGATAATGTTTAACCTAGTTTCTAGCTTAACTTTGGTATTTTAGCTATAATGGGCCACACCTCATCAAGGGACACTAGAAGTCGTTACTAAGGAAACAAATATGAAATTGGCAGCTGTCATAGAGGTAATGTAATTAATCATCAATGACTCTTGAAAGCATTGTAATTACAACAATTATATAAAGTCTGAAATTTCTTGTAACGTATCTATCAGGAATCTAGAGTGAAGGAAGTTGAGCCTCACAATACATCATCCGTCAAGGATGCTAGTCACACTTTGGAGGATGAAGAGGTTGGGAAAGGAGATATGGAAGTAGAGAGAAGTTCACCAGAAGGGGCGCAGCAGAAGTAAATAAAGTAGAAGAAAGAGTAGGCCCAGTGAAGAAGTCTAGGTTTCAAAAGGAGGATGAAGGCCTGAAAAATGGTTTGTCAGGTACGAAACATAGGGACGCTGGTGGAAAGCTCAGTATTGGCAGTAGCAATGCAGGGGAGCAAAGAAAAGGCTGTAAAAAAGTCGAACTGTAGTGTTGGACAATTTAATTGTTAAAATGGAACCGAATTTAGCATTTCATTTATTTGTACTTCTGTTATGGCGCTTTGCAATTCGTGAAATTGCATATCGACAATCTGATGGAGATTGCAATTAAAAAATTTTTCAGTTTCCTTTACGCATGTCTCTTTCAATTTTGTTAAGAGAATGTTATTATGCTTTGTTGACGGAAATGTCAATTAGGGGTTCAATTAATATCACTAAATTCTTGTATTTGATTCTATTTTTCATTGTAACTGCTAGTTTCATTGATGGGTAGTTGTATGTGAGAAATTGCATGTTGAAGAACATGGATTGAACATCGATATGTGCATTAATTAATGGCTATGAATAAGCGTAGAAGACAAATCAATACAAAGGAGAGTAGAATGTGGTAAGGTTGAGCCACATACAAATGCACTTCTGAAGGACTTAACAATGACGTAGAAGTTAAAAGTAGAGGATAGAGAGATTGATATGTGTTATAACTGTTAGAACCTTGTTTCACATCTTATTTTGATGTTAACAAAATTATTTTAGATTAATGCTTGCAATTGAGTGATATTTCAGATTTAGATGAAAATCAAGGCAAATGGAGAAAGATGACAAGGAGGCAATATGACAAAGAGGCGATGATGATAGAAGATCATCTTCAGTCAAGTGTTTATGTCAATTAGATTAGGTTTTTACTTTATTTTTAGAATGTATGCCTCTTAACAACGACCCAAGAATTAGATCCTAAAAATTATATAAAGATAAATTAGGATAAAGCATTATGATTATTTAAGTTATTTCAAAGAACGTGTTGTTTATAAGATATTATTTTAATGATTAAAGTATTTGTTAAAGTAAACTAATGAACACATTAGTAATTCACATAAAAAGGTACTTGTAAGCAAGTACCAGTACTGTTCATTAGTACCGGTACATACAAGACACAGGTTTGAGCTTATGTCTCAAACTATGACAACAAGTATCGATACTAACCATGAGTATTGGTATCTGGTGGTCATAGTTTGTAGACTCGGTTTAGGCCTAGACCTTACAAGTACCAGTACCCATGATAAGTACCGATACATGTAGGTCACAGTGCCTAGTGAGTCTCAAACTTGGGAGTCACAAATACCGGTTCCCATGATAAGTACCGGTACCTAGACTATTTTGTGTTGGCTACTGAAGGATAGTGAGCAGCTAGTACCGGTACCACTACTTTAGCACTGGTACCAACTAACCGTTGGGCCAGTTCTAAATGGCTAGAATATTTATTTTGGCAATATGAATGTTGGGATTTAAACTCCAACATCTAGCTGATGAATAACTAAGGTCCTAACTCTATAAAAAGACCTTTAGACTCTTAGTTTATACACAAGAAATAGAAGAGAAAATTCTAGAGCCATATTTTCATATTTCCACCATATCCTCAAGAGAAGAAAAAGTAGTTTGCTGCTCTCAATCTCTCTACACATTTGCAAACTCAACGACGTATTTTTCTCATGCATTTATAAAGTGATTCACATCTTTCCTAAGCTCTCTAATTGGCATATTCCTTTTAATTGTTGTTGAGAGGCTTAGGTATTTTGTTACAAGATTTATTTCTATCTTACACCTGTGTTTACTTTGTATTCAGCTTTTGCTCGTTGTTTGGGTTGTGACAAACCCAACTTATTGTACTTGGGTTGAGGTAACCTGTTAATTACCTTGGTATGTTGGTTCCCTCAAGGTTGAGAGAATCGGGTTAAAAATCTTAAGCTGGGAGGCTTAGGTAGTGGAGTACCTAAGTGAGTGGGGAACCACTATACATCTTGTGTTCATTCTTTGTGGTTTGATTTTTATGCAAATATTTTTATTGGTAATATCTTGCATCTAGTTTGTTTGTGCGCATAGCATGGTGCTTTAAGATCCTACAGTAACATCTTATTGGATGAGCTTTCTGAAAATGAAGAAAATTAGACCCTTCAGAAAAGGGTAATCCTTGCCATGTATATGATATCATCTATTATAGAAACATTAAACTATAGAAGAAGCTAACCCACATTACCATTATTGAAGTTGGAGCAGGAACGAGTTTCACTTGTAAAAGCTACAACAACAAACATCGATGACTGTGGTGGCCAAGGATGAGGTCACTAGTGAAGAGAATCAAGGAAAGGACTCGCAAGGGGAAAAGAGTTCAAACAAACAAAGGAAGAACCCTCTCGTATAGTAATCAAGAAGGAGATGAGACCCTAACAGCTATTAAGAATAGAAACAATGAACAACTTGGGAAGAAGATTCTTTCCTGTACAATTGACAAGGCCTTATTCATGGGAGCTTCGGAAGAAGATATGAGGTAGTACAAATGCTGATGCATGGGTTTTGGCGAAGTAAATCAGGGTTAAGAGAAATCCGTTGTCGTAGTTCACAAAACATGTTATCAAATACAATTTTTAATCGAAACTCCAAGGGAGTCCTAGGTCGAACATAGGGAGGCGACATTTACTTTCATTGAAATCCGCATTTCATGTTGTTTCTTTTTGGTGTTTTAGGATTTTGTGATTTTTTTTGGTGTTTTTGTAAAGAAAAGACAAGCAAGATGACTTCACAAAGTGGAGAAACAAATCTGATATATCATGCAAATGTTTATTACAATATGTTAAGAAATACAAAAGAGATAGGGGTGAGAAGAAATCTCCCAAATCGGTTGTTTGGCGAGATGACAGTACTTGGCGGCAGCTTGGACGAAGAGGGTGAGGTGCTGGATGATGAAGGTAAGATGTAGGAGGATGCCGGGTAGAGGAATGCTTCACCAAGGCTTTGGAATGGGGATGAGGAGCTGGGGATGATCTTCTATCGAAATGGAGGTGGGAGGATGGCTCCAAGGCTTCCTATAAAGGTGGTGAGATGGAGGATGAATATTTGGTGGGGTATAGGAACATTACACTAATAGGAGGCCTTTGGAGCTTGGGAATAATCTCTAAGGGAGCTTTGGTAGGATACTAGAGCTTAGGAGTAGGTGGGAGTAGAGTAGGTAGAGATGGTTTGGAAGGGAAGGGGTCATGGTGTTTATATAGTGGTGGAATTGAGGTGTTTTACGTGCACGGGTCTTCAACAACATTTAAAATGTCACTAAAGACCCACCGAGGGTGTCGCTATACATTCAAGCGCCTCTATTGGCATGAGGAGGCGCGACTGCAACTGGCACAGTGCACGGAGATCTCCAGCCATTGGATCAGGCTTGGATGGCTGAGATCGTGAGGAGGAAGCGCATGCTTGCTTGCATTCAAATCGCACGCTCGCTGGTAGTCGTTGGATGAACCATTGCACGACTGGGGGCTCCTGCAGATTGTGCCCTCACGGTCATTTAAATCACGCGCTCGCTTGTCGAGGAAGCATCTCCACCGTTCAATCTTGATTGTGTGGCTGAGGAGCGCACGCAGATCATGCCTCTTGAGAGATTTGAATCACACTCATCGCGCGATCGCGAAGATCAGACGACGGATAATGCGTCTGGTCGACTTAAATGAGCACTCTAGATGGCACGCGTCTACCTTGGCGTGCAGTTGCGTGTCGTTGTCTAACTCGCGTGCGTCATCTCGACCGCTCGATCAAGATCGAGCGGTCCAATTTAGTCGATGCGGGAGTGGGTGCGGAGGATTAAGGCTCGAACCCACGCCTCTCATCTGCGGAGCAGGCGATTCACCGTTTGGCCAAAGAGTCTCTTTATCGCGTGGAGGCGAGGTGCGGCCGCGTGCCTCAACCATTGGATGAAGATCCAACGGTCAAGATGAAGCCTTCCTTGCTACAGTTTGGAGGAGAGATCGGACGATGTAGAGCGTTCTTAGCCATTGAATTGAGATCCAACGGCTGGGATTGCTCCTTGCATGAAGGTGGGGAGGCTGTGGCTCGTGTAGGGCGTCCTAGATGGTGCCACGCAGTGTCATCTGGGCCATCCATCTTCTTCTTCTTATAGAGGATGCTACGAAGCTTTGATCGGGGTGATTTTCGCGCTGATGGACTGCGATCGTCGCTCTAGATTCATCCATACGGTCAGATTCTTCATCCGAAGCCCGTAAATATGTCACATTGCCTCCTGGTCATATAAAATGTTAGAATTAATATATAGAATACATAAACTATCCTAAATGCTATGCAATGAATGTTATGCAATATTTATACTATGATATGCAATGCTAAACCTATGAACTATCATAAATAAACATTTTATCATGAATTCATGTGTGTTTATCAAATGCTCATTGAGAGAAGCAAAAGAATTTATCGACAAGTCGAGGTAAGGTTTGAGTATAGCATAAACCTCAAAGAACTTATTCAAATTATTGAAGTTGGAGGGCGCATACACAATACAGTACGTACAATGCATTATTCTAATTCAAGACATGTTCAGTTCACTTAATTATTATCAATAGTAATGTCCCATTCATCGTAAGTCGTTGATGCAACTGGTCAGTTACTTGTAGAGGAACAATCAACACCATTCAATGAATACAGTGTTAGAATTCTCCCAACATCACTTTCTTGTAGCATTGCAAATGAGAAAAGGGAGATCATGAAGCAGATTTTCTATACCAACAATTCAATATTGTTGGATTGTTAACTTGCTTCTGCTACCATTAGAAACCAATGACGAGTGGCACCTAGCTGCTATATATTTGAAACAAAAGCACGTCTTCCATTTCAGTTGCCATCCTATGGTGGAGTTTGACAACCCGTGGTGTTGCATGCGAGAACAGTTGTAAAAATCTTAACATAATATATCATGTTTTTTAACATGCAATACGTATGATTTACTTTACATTAATTTATTCATTCTACACCAGGCCAGAAATGTACATGCTTATTTGAGTAGATTTTGAAAGGACATCACAAGGCAGTGAGATTTCAACATCTTTGAGAAATACCCTTCGAATTCTAGATGTCCATTTTGATGATGGCATCTACTTAATCGGGCTTGTTGAATGCATTTGGGGAGGCAATACCAGAATGGATGCAATGGCAAATGAGGAAGTTCACAAGTTTAGGAACATTTTGATGCTAAGGTTGATAAAGTCGAAATACTTTATCATGTCGAAGGAGATAGGAATTTGAACTGGTAAGCAACAATTTCCAAATGCCGGAGATATTTCATTTTTGCAACCCAGTTAACATGGCTTAGGCATATTTCATTTTTGCAACCTAGTTAACATGGGTTAGGCATGTGTAGATAGCGTATGTCACATTTTCTAGAAATGTATAGTTAGTAATTACTTCATAAATGAACTACAATATAGTGTAGATGTCCTCTGGCAATCCAAATATAATTGCAGGAAAACATGGTCGACATTTTGCAATATAGAAGTTCCGATAAAAGCACACTATATATAGTGTTCTCACTAAAAATGCAGCTATTGCATTACATAGAAACGTAGAAATCAATGAGCATAACATTTTCCAAAATCTAATCCACACAGTTGTTGCATATTGTGTAGATTTTCCCTATCAATCTATAGATATATAGTGCTACCTTGTCCGTTATCCACTGTAGAGAGTAGCAACTGATGCTTTGGAGAATACTTATCATAGTGTAAAAAGAAAAAGTAGATTTACTAACATACGTAGAATGTTCTAGAAGACAATAATATCAGAAAGAGTAATTAAAATAAACCAAAAATATACTAAGCACAACTTCCATCAAACTATAAATCAAGAAGATGTTCATCACTAGCGGAGGAGAGCTCTGCATGTTGACGATTTCTGTAGGACAAATTATCACACTCCAACTTTTCCAACATGAACAAAAGACTACAATTTTCGTACTTCTTTGGTTTCAAAACATTCTCCAGGTGATCAAGATTAAGCATAGCCCTTTGAAGTTTACAACTCAGGAAATCTATCACTTCTGAAAGAATAGATTTTGTTTCCGATACATATTTCATATATTGCCTAAAATCACACACCTGGTTACAATAGAAGTTGCGTTAGGATTGTTGAAACTTTCAAGACAAAAATAAAAGGCACGTACCTCATTCCGACAAACATAACAAATTTGATCCTTCGACATAACAATAAAACAAAAAGCATCAAGCTATAGCTGAGTAGAAACTTCACAAAAGGAGCACACTTTCACTTCATCAGCACCACCTTCTGCAAATCCACTGCTATCCATAGCAATATTACTTGAGTTCTAGAATAAAAGTTGAACTACAAAGACTATGAAGATGAGGACTGCCATATTTATAACTGACATATAAACAGATTTTGTAGGGCAGCATTTACTTTTGGTTGCTAGAAATCACCAACCAACAATACTAATAATAACAAACTTCAAGCAATGATTTGACATCTACCAACGATTGATTGGCAACTATTGTTGAACAAGAGAGCATACCTCTCTCAAAAATTGTAATTTTTTCTTCACAGATTCAATTTCAATGTAATTTGATAGCTGACATGAAATAAAAAATTTACTATAATATATAAAGCAACATTAGTTGAGTTCTAGAATAAAAGTTAAACTCCAAAGACTATGAAAAAGAGAACTCCAATATTTATAAGCAACATACAAATCAATTTTGTAGGCCAGCATTTACTTCTGGTTGTCATAAATCACTAACCAACAATACTAATAATGACAAACTTCAAGCAACGATTTGACATCTACTAACAATTGTTTGGCAGATAATCTTGAACAAGACAAAATACATCTCTCAAAATTTGAATTTTTTTCTTCACAAATGGAATTACAATGTAATTTGACAGGTGATGTGAAATTAAAATCTTACTAGAATATATAAAGGGAAATTCACTCCACTTAAATGTAGCATGGCAAACATTTATTGCCCTTCCATTCAATTTAGTAGGGGTTGTTGAGGGGAAGGAAGTATGCAAATAATTGCACGAAATTTGCAAAATGTTCAATAGATCACTACTTTGGGAGAAATAAATTGTTCAATAAAATAAGAAATTGTGAATAGTAAAAAATGAACGAAGAAATTGACCACTACCATTCATGACAAGTCATCAACTTTTAATGTCATAACATACATCCAAGCATTGGTGTAATCATCTATTAAGCACAATGACCATAACTCAATAGCACAATCCAAACATACTCACTAACAGATCCCATATAGTAAAGTACTCAAACCAAAACAGACCCTTTATCCACAACCAGGAAAATAGACTACCTGCCATTTGATTCAACAGTTCCACTCTTAAACGAAGAAGCCCCGGTCAATGGTAATATCAGACGACTCCCAACTGAACACTTAGCAGAGCTCCTAGTGTTCACATTTCCTTGAATGAAAAAAAATCATATGTTAGATTCTAGATTATTTGACAAATGCATAAAGGAGTAAGACTCCATACATGGAGAAGGGAATCCATCCATACCATTGATAAGTCGTTGGATGGCAATGAAGGACTGGCATACATCTGTGAAGCCCTTCCCTCAATAGAAGCTAGCAAGACAACCATGGAATCTAATGACACATTGACAGACCCTTGAAGTACTCCATGATCACAATGTCCCGGTCCTTCCATAGAACATCCAACAGCTTGGATAGCTTGTTGTGAACATCGTGTAGCCCTCATTTTCTGCACTCGTATCTTGCACATTGGCTTTTTCCTCTTTATAGGCGGTCTACCTTGATGCAGACAATGGTGAGGATCCATTATATGAAAGCCATTAGGATTGTCGTTGCACCTCTTAGCAGAATTGTCA
The DNA here is from genome assembly GCA_037157565.1 of Thalassia testudinum. Taxonomy (NCBI): domain Eukaryota; kingdom Viridiplantae; phylum Streptophyta; class Magnoliopsida; order Alismatales; family Hydrocharitaceae; genus Thalassia; species Thalassia testudinum. Next base: position 85,182,246 of record JAZHRO010000024.1, read on the forward strand.
AGTTCCTAAAAAGATGAGAATTGCAAGCATGTTTTCGACAGTTAAACATCGATAGGGGGATAACAACGATAAGGACAATAAATGAAACGTCACTTACATTCTATGAAATACGAGATTTTAACTCAGCCAATACATGATCAAATAACTGACAACGGCTGTAACTTTCTTTTGTTGAAGCAGCAATCTCTACTATTTTCGTCGATCTCTTGCATACGTCCTCATACCTGTCGATGGGATCATTGGAAAGAATAGTTTGACCAAAATCCTCTGTAGAGGATATTCTGACAATATCTTTCCTCCATGTATCAATTATGTATCTCTTTGGAATCAAGTCAACATCATTCTCTTTCAAGATCAGAAGCTCATGCTTACAAAGAAACCCTCTACATTCAAATGACCCACATGAACAATGAACAATTGGTCCTTGGAAAATCAAACTCTAAACAATTGCTTCTTCACAATTCTTGAGCCATCGTCTAATTCAATAATCTTTCTTTCAACCACATCTGTCCATGACCTAAGTCAACATTTCCAAATTTGGAGCACTTCAATATTCCAAATAACTCTTGCTAAAATCGTCTAAATATACCAGTTGTGTAAATTTCAAACATCTACTCCTCCATACACAAAGCAATACTAGTTTGAGGAGACTTGTGAAAGCAATCAAAATCAGCCTTAGCTTGCTTTTCATACTTTTTGGTTTAATGCCAACTCATATGTGACACAAACTGCTTAAGGGTAGTTTTTGAGTTGACATAACCATAAGAAAAAAACATTCATTTCTTCATACCTTTAGGTTGTGTTCATATCCGCCCAAAACCTATTGTTCACAGGTGTAGGAACCCACAAATGATGTATCTCAAACATTCTCGACAACCATGTGTTCTACTCGAGACCTACTAACGATTAGATTTCTCCACTCAGTGTCAAACTCTTCTATTATTAGACACTCATGCACAATTCTCTTCACATCCTATTGAGTCATAGAATCTTTGCCAATCTTTTCAAGGATCTTGCTCATGATATGCTAAAAACACAGCCTGTGCTTTGTATTTGGAAAGACATTCGCAACTACAGTAATAATTTCTTGAGCTTGATCTATTATTATGCCTTTAGGAGCAACACTTGTTTCATGATAAAAACATTAGCAGAATGTCAGTGCTAACATATTATCTAACAAACATAAATTACAAACATAGAGTATTAACATATTACTAAAATGGAGAACAAAGATAGCGATAAATTGATGTACCTTCCATGCATTGCACCAAGCCTCAAAAAGCCAAACGAAAGTGTCAACTGTTTCCTCGCACAAAAGAGCACAACCTAACAAAATTGAATGACCATGATGATTTACTCCAACGAAAGGTGCAAAGGTCATTCTATACTTGTCTGTTAAGTAGGTAGTATCAAACATGACAACATCACTAAAATACTTATATGATAACCTTGAACGACTATCAAGCCAAAACACGTTCCTTAAACGACCTTCACTATCAAGATCCATCAAATAGAAGAAACGAGAGTTCCTCAATTGCATACAGCAAAAATAACAATAAACGTCTTCGGCATCATCATCACCCAAAGATAACACCCTACTCTTCTTCAGAACATTCCGAACATCAACTTCAGTTAAAGCAAGATTCTCATGACCACCTGCTTAAACAATTAAAGATTGCATGGTTTTTGATGCTCGAACATCGACCCTATCGTTCAACGCAATCCAATAATGCTTTGAGAGCGGAACCTAGTGCTTAGAGGTCAAGAAACGCATCTGCCTATTATCCAGCATTTCATGATTATGATCATCACCTAATTACACAACATAATAAGGTCCACCATTCATACAAAGTGTACACATCTTTGCAGGGCAATTCATTTTGGCATTAAGTTTCCTCTGAAATATATTCTGTAAGATAAAATTCTTCATATTACAAATTACATAAAGAAGAAGAAGCAAATAGAATCAATACAACATTGAAATGTAAAAACACAAACCTAACAACTACAAGGCATAATGGAAATTAATAATGAAGTGTCCACTATATAAAACAAAAAGCTATCATGATTGTACATAAAAACAAACCTAACATCTGCTAACATACTACCGAATTACAGTTTCCAATTTTACGTGCTAAACAAACATCAACAATGGAAACAAATAACGAAAGTACATAGCTCTCAAATTTAAGCAACAATAACATCATCTAACAACACAACTACACAACATAATAAGGTCCACCATTCATACGAAGTGTATGCATCTTTGCAGAGCAATTCATTTTGGTAGTAAGTTTCCTTTGAAATATATTGTGTAAGATAAAATTCTACATAATACAAATTATATAAAGAAGAAGACAGACATAATTAATACAACATTGACCTGTAAAAACACTAACCTAACAACTGCAATGCATAGAGGAAATTAACAATGAAGTGTCCATTATATAAAATAGAAAGTTGTCACGATTATGGATAAAAACAAACGTAACAACAGCTAACATACTACCAAATTATAATTTCCAACGAATTATAGTTTCCAAATTTATGTGCTAAACGTAAAACAACAATGGAAACAAATAACGAAAGTACACAACTGTCAAATTTAAACAACAATAACATCATCTACCAAAATTCTCCCCTACTAAGAAATGGCAAGCCAGACAGCATGGAGAGAGAGACAATAATAACCAAATCAAATAAAATACCTTGTGCACAGAGTTGTAAGGATTAGCAGGTGGTGACCCACCTCTATAGCACCCAAGGGTAGCACGATCAACAATACCATTCTTCTTCGTAGAATGTGAACAATAACACTAAATCCTCTCCGATCAGCATACCTGACATAGAAACTACGAACATCTTCGAAAGAGGGAAATGATAAACACCAGTTTATCATCATTCTTATGCCCTAAAACAAATCTAGCTCTTAGGCTTTTAACTCCACAAATGAGTTTTCGGGTTGCATTTAGGAATAATCTAGGTTAGGCATGCATTGCATTCTTTTTGTATTATTGACATATTTACTTGAGTGTTAAGGATAAGCAAATGATCAAACCTTTAAAACCCTAGCACTCAAGAAGGCAGAAAGTGAAGAAGATCATTTCAACTGAACCCTAGCTGGATCCATCTCATCTCAGCAAGTTATCAGCCTACATGAGTTAGGTTTAGTTCCCTCATGCTTCATTTAGCTCATCATAGTTGGATGGTAGCCCAACTTAGCTCAACTCACCTCAACTCAGCTTAAATCCAGCTCACTTAATTGAGTCTAGCTCATCCTAGCTCCAATCAGTTCACTACGAGCTCTAGCTAGCTCAACTTAGTTGACAGAAGTTTACCTCAACTCAGGTCTAGCTCTACCTAGCTCCGCTCAGCTCACGACAGCTGAACTCCCTCCAACTTAGCTACTACTTGCTTACTTAGTAGCTAAGCTAGCTCAAGAGTTCTCATCAGAGGCAATTCCAGCTCAACCTAGCTTCAATTAGGTTGAAACCAGCTCAACTTAGCTTGACTACTCAAGCTTAGCTACTAGCATAAGAACTAGCTAGCTAAGCTAAGTAGTTGAGCTCCTATGAAGACCTCTTCAACTATTATCAACTCCGGGAGAATTATTTCAACTCCAGATCTACTTCAGGAAACTCTTGGCTACCTCCTCTCAGCTAAACCTTAGCTCATCCACTACTACCCTAGCTTAGCTAAGCTCAACACCAGCTTCACCTACATGGCCATCCAACCTAGCTACTAGCTCCACCAAAAATCACCTCCACCTCCATCCCTTTTTGGCGCCAACCTCCTTCAACCACCACCACCACTCACATCATTTCAATGTGGCGCCAAAAACAAGCCACCCCTTCACCAAAATAACCACCCTTAACCCCCCCTTAGTTGGTGCCAAAAACACCCATACATCTCTCCATTTTGGCACCAACTAATCCTAGCCTTTCATCACCTAAATACCACCACATGTAACCATCCTATCCCCTCCTACCATTCCATGCCAAACCTAACCCCTAACCACACATCAATTGGCACCAAAAAGTGACTAACCATACCCTTATGCATCCCTTCCTATGGCACCAATTAACCCCCACCAATGATCCTATAACTACCACCATTTAAGCCTATCCCAACCCTACACATATCCCACACCAACCATTCTTCTAGAACCCCCACTTAACCACCATATAACACCTTCCTACAACCCATCATTGGAGCCAAAACATAACCCAATCTCCACCCTACATCCACCTTCAAACCATGTCACCACCATCCAATTTTGGCACCAAAAATCAAAGCCTTAACTACACTAGTTTTGGCGCCAACTCTACCTAAACACTACCTATCTACATCCCTCCATTTGGCGCCAACCTACATCAACCATCCATTCCTTTAACCACCACCAAATAAGTCATCTCAACCCCTCACAACATCCCACGCCACCTAACCTAAAGAGCTACCATGGTTAATGCTAACCAACCACCACTAAATCTATAAAAACCCCATGTAACCACCACTTGGAGGGCATCCTTGGTTACATATTATTCTCCACCTAGATCTACCATTACCAACGACCAAGTAAGAAAGGAGAGGAAGAAGAAGATCAAGGAGACACTCTGTCTCCTTGGTGGCTTCAACTTCTTCTACCTTGTGTCATCATTAAACCAAGAAGGAAAGCCAGGCAAGGAGGACGTCTAGAGGAAGAGAGATCAAGGGTGGTCCACACCACCCTAAGGAGGAGATTTGAAGTGGAATTCTTCCACTCAAGAAGGACCCAAGCACGCCCCACCTAAGGCTTGCCAAAAGGAAGGAGAGCCAGGAGTCAAGAGCAAGCTTTCTTCATCCCAAGGGCAACCTGAGTTGGAGTGGAAACTCTGCAACACCATCATCATCTTCTTCATAAGCTTTCTTCTACATTTTTTTTGTACTTTGTTGCATGGTAGTTTAGTGTTTTTATTTTTCTTGTTGGAGATTACAAGTAGGAATTCTTCTTACTTGTGAGTTCTCCAACTTTGTGTAAAACGATTTTCATTTTCAAGAAGCATTCCTCTACCATTCTTTTAGATAACTTCTGATTCTTTATTGTGGCTTGTTTCTCCATTATTCCAAGCCTCCCTTGCTTGGAGTGAATTGGAGAAACAAAGAACTTCTTACTTTATTTCTCATAGTTAGAATTCCCGCTTTCTCTACAACTGATTTGCCCTTATTCAAAAACCCTAAAAAAATATATATTTCAAAATGCAAAAAAGAAAGTTGACTTCCCAATTTCAAGCAAGTGTTTTCAAATTGTATTCCTACATCCCTTGGGACGACTCGAATACTCATTGAGTACTCAATCTTTTATAAATTCAAAAGCGATCAAAATTGCGTGTTGCAACGATTTAATTATCAACTTTTACAAATCACGTATTTTCACGATCACTTTTTGACACCGTTGTCGGAGAGGCATGGCTTTGCTTTATCTAAATTCTCTTGCTTAATACGTAGATCTCACCCCCTTTTCTTTCTCTCTCATGTGTGCAGGCACTATAGGAAGAACGCGGGATTTTTGGAAACGAATGCTTAAAGTCTTTGTCTTCCAACGGATTCGAGGTTAGTGTCTTCTTACTTGTCACATTAAACCTAAAAACTATCAAAAAAATATTAAATCAGGCTTTCAGGATCAAAAACATATAAATTTGGTAAAGTGGTGATTTCTAAAAATCATTGTTTGCTTGTTTGAATCATGTAACACCACTTTACCCTAAGTGTTGGTGTTCTGATTTTCAGGTCCAGACTTCTATCCAAGCTTCCAAAATCAATTCCCAACACCACAACCCTCCTAAAATCTTCAAATTTCACCAAAAGCTTCTAAATCAAGTCAAGAACATTTGTTCTAGATTTTAGAGCATTTGAAGTTGTAGAGAATTTTTAAAAATTTGCGGACCACAAGGGGGTCATCTCCTCTAATTTCATTATTTTGTTACTATCCACGAATTTTAGGAATTTTTATACTTATCCAATTCTGTGAAATTTAGCTTTCTAGAATCCTTGTGAAATTCTACACAACATATAAAATCACAAAAACTTTTGGTTGCCGATGGTGTTATTGAAAATTCCAAAATACCTCCACCAGTATCATTTCTAAACTTTGACACCAGCACAAAGAAAAATCTCAAAAAAATATCAAATTAATTCCTAAAATCATAAAAAAATATTTTTGGAATCCTTGTTTGATTTGCCTTCTAGTAGTGGTGTTTTTTTCTCTGTTTGGATCACTACTTAACAAGAAAAGCCTGAAACAATTCACTGATAGTAACATTTCTGCTTAAGGATTCAAATCAATTAGGGTTTCTCATCAATTATTCTAGTCCCACATTCTAAAGGAAATCTACTTTCACCAATACAACTTAATTTCTCTTTGATTGTGGATCTCAAACTTGTTTGAAAGAATAAAAATAAAACTCTAAAAGACATTAACTTAAATCAAATCCTAAAAGCAGAAGACAACAAAAATTGCGTGATAATTTGATTTGGCATTGGACTCACTCTATCCAATTGCACACACTTAAAATTTGAAATAACAGGGCATTACCCCAATCAACCTCCTCTACATTCCTGTGCACATTCAAATACCTAAGCCTAATTTAAAATAAGTAGTCACTTGACCACTTAAGGACTTCATCCAATTTATGCTTGATATTCGACATTTAAGAATCATTAAGCACTTTTAATTTCCTTAGAAAATGCGGCGACAGACTTGGAGGGAAGTCAAATGACGAGTAAGGGTTTACACAAGCCCCTGGGGATTTTCCCAGGACATGCTTGGGCCCAAGCCACCTCTTTAGTCTAGTCGGGTGCTCTTTGGGAAGTGGGATTCACTTGGTGATCCGTTATTTGCCGAGTTCCCAAGTCTTAGGTTTTTAAGGAGTCAACCCTAAGATAGAATTAGGCTTGGTTGCTTGTTTTGCACACTTTCTCTTATCTATATCTTCTTCTCCTCTCCCATCTTCCATTTAGTGTATGCATGGCCGACGATCCTAAAACCCGCACTTGGAGGGACCAACTATTTTTTTGACCCACCGCACTGCCTGTACTCAAATGTTTGCTTAATCTTCTTCCACCATAGAAAATCAACAAAAAATGGAAAACACCCAAAATCCTACAAAAATACTAATAACCCATCCTCTTCTAACCAACAAAACAGGAACAACACGCATCAATTTCACCAACCAGAAATTGAAGTTCCCGAACCACAATTAGAAATGCCACAATTTGAGCTGCCACCTCAGAGAAATCCGACAGGAAATTTAAACTTGAAAATTCCAACCCGTTACTCATGGTAGTAACCCAACTTCAACAACCCTAAGCGAATCAGCAACAATTGACTAGGATCGTCACAAACCTAGCCAATAATAGACCACCCAATGCTGCACCTACTATTTCGTTGAGGGATTTCTATGATCCCTCAAATTATGAAGAAAGACAAGGGATAGTGATGGGAATACCATCATGAGCCCTAACTAGCTCATTTTAACCTAATGAAGAGAATAAAAGCTCCTACATAACCAACTAGAGATCATAATTCACCGAATAACCTTTTTGAGAGAAAAGCAAGAAACAAGGGGTAAAATTGCAATTTTACCATTGCAGTACAACAACGGATTTTCTCAAGGGTTAAAAACAGGTCAAAAGGTCTTAACAAGATAAAAAGTGGGTTGGATTTGACAGAAAAGGGTTTGTGTGTGTCATGTGAATTAAATGATTTCTTGAAATCCTAAAGCAGACCCACTTGATTAAACAAGGTTCTGGTCAAGATAAAATTCACCTAAACCCTCTAAAAATCATAAAAAAATATTCTCTAGGATTTAGAATTTTTTAAATTTGGCCATTAGAACCCATTTTAACCTAGAATGGGGTCTCAGACATATATTTACCCTAAATTAGATTTTTGCATAAATTTTCCAGTCAAACGTGGTCAAACCCAAAATCCAACTTCACCATTAGATTCCTTAGGTCCGAATTAGGTTTCTACCAAAATTTGGACCTAAGGGGAACTCATCTTGACCCACTTTGCAAATAGGTCCAACCTAATTACATTTCTACGCCTATATTTCGAAAACCCTTACAATCAGCCCCCTAGCTTTCTTATCATCTTCACAGATAGGTCCCTCCGCCATTATAGCGGAGGAATCCTACTCTGACGAGCTTTGAAAGGAGGATTCTCCTTGATTGCTCAGAGAATCCCTCCCAAAATTGGAAGGGAGATTCTCTGAGTAATCCCCTCCAATCTGAACCCATCGATGTGCCCTACTTGTTACCCAATCTCTCATGCGAACGCATGAGAGATTTGGGTCTTTTGAAGTTTCCATCTCCAGGGACCTTGAGTTGCTTGGAAGCTTGGCTTCCAAGCACAAATCCTTCTCCAAAGGCCTATTTAAGACTCTCTAGATTCAACCGAGTCTCAACTTGAAATTGGGCCAGATTCCCCTACATTCTTCTCTCCTCGCCGGCCGCAACACCTCCACAAGCTCCGACGGCTCCTCCCTCGCTCTCTCGTCGCCCAACCACAATACCAGTGGTTGGGTTGTCTTCCTCTCAATCCTCCATGTTGCGCAACACCGGCCGACGCCGCCTCTGCCCCATCTTCGTCGCCACCTCACCTACGGAGGTATTCATCTTCCCCACATTCAGCGACCATACCGGCGTAGGATTCCCTTTCCCTTCGTCGTTAGATTAGGTTTCTTAGACTCTCTCTCTCACGCCCTTTCCCTCTATCTATTTCCTTAAACCTACCCTCGATGCCACTGATCACCATCACCTTCTCCATCTCCGGCGATCCCTCCGGCGAGGTGCTCCCGTTGCTCCGCACCTCCATCCACCTCGCCAACCACCCTACAACCTCCGCAACGACTCAATGATCATTTTCCTCCACTCCATTCACTCCGTCGACCATCCAAAAGCACCCCTGAACACACCCACTTACACGGCCACAGTAAGCCCTAGATCCGCCACCACAGCCATCCCCACGCCAACCACTACAGCACACTCGTCGTGCCTCGGCGAATCTCCCTGGATGATTTGACGTGACTGCAAGGCCATTCTCATGTTTTCAGGTATCGACCATAGGCCGCCATTGACGAAGGAGCTTGAAGCTCGCTTGCTATGCTCCAGGTGCTGCTGCTCCAGGCGAGAGTCCCAGGGGACGTGGACTTGAGACACGAACGCATCCAGGCTATCAAGTGGAGTCAAAGGCCATAGTAGCCTCGCCAATTAAGCCAGACATTTGCTGCTACAGCGCGCAAGGGAGGTGGGACACTTAGTCCCACCTCGGAACTGGAAGAGCGGCCGGGTGTGCATAAATTGAATTTGCGCCATTAGCTTATCACCTCCAATTCACGGGGTGAGGTCCCTCTCTCCCCCTCTCATGGCCTCGTCCGTGGCACTGCCCACGCGGACCTGGCCACGACCCGTTGACTCGACTGACTCACTCCTCGCTCACCACCCACGCCGGTGAGCCTAGACCCGGGTCTCTGTTAGGTCTGATTACCCGAACCAGTTGTGGCTCTGGGAGAGCAAACCTAAAATAGAGAACAGAGAAAGAGAGGAATGCTACACAGGGGAAGGGAGGTTTTGCCTTGGAAAGCTTCGTTCCACACTTAGCCAAATCAAGAGAGGAAGAAGAAGAGGTCAGGCAGCGAAGAAGAAGAAGGAAGGAGAAAGGCTAAAGAAGAAGGAGAAAGTCAGAGAAGGAAGAAGCCAAGGAAGAAGAAGGAAGGAGAAAGTCAGAGAAGGAAGAAGTTGAAGAAGAAGCTTAAGGCAGAAGGCAGACAAAGAGTAAAGGAAGAGACAACCAAAGATAGAGAAGGAAGAAGAAGACAGAACAAGGCAAATGAAAGAGAAGACAAAGAGAAGAAGGAGGAAAGCCAGAGAAAGGGCAAAGGAAGAAAAGAGCCAGAGAAGAAGGAGCCAACGACAGAGAAAGAAGAAAAGGAAGAAGAAGAATCAAGAGAGAGAGAAATCAATTCCATTATTTTTAGCTACAATTCTTTTTATGCTTCATATACTCATGCTTTACATTCCTAATTAGATTTTGAGTAGTAGTATTATGTGTTCAATTTGCATTTATTATTGAAATTAGTATGTAAATTCCATTTGCTCCATGTGTTCGACCTCGGACTTCAAATTCGAGTAATAAAATTATATTTGTTTTAAACACTTTTTCGACTGTACTACAACGCGATACTCTTAAAACCTGATCAAGCACACTCAACAGGTAGTCATCCCTAATGGAGAGTTTGAAATCAAACCCACAGTCCTAAATCTCATTAAACATTTTCATGACCCTCCTCGAGAAGACCCATTTAGCCATTTAGAGGAGCTCACGGTCCTCGCCCAAACTGCCAAATCTCGGAATATTTCGGAAGATTTATGGCTAATGCAGCTTTTCCCGTTATCCCTTAAAGATAAGGCCACTTATTGGTTTAGGACTGTAGGAAAACCTATTACTACCTGGACTCAATTAAAAAGTGCACTTATAAAAATATTTCTCGATTGGTCGAACTAATGCTTTATGTCATGCAATAACTACTTTCCAACAAAAATTCAGCTAGCCTATGCATGAAGAATGGGAAAGATTTTACGACTTATTAAGGAGCTGACCCTACCACGAGGTGCCACTTTGCAACTCGTATAAATATTCTATCATGGTCTTGATGACCAATTGAGGCGATTTGTTGACGCCTCATGTGAGGGTAACTTTTTTAAATAAAGATGCTGGAAGTGCCTACAAACTTTTCGATGAAATGAGCGAAAATTCTTTCAATCATTCGTCCATGGACACCTTTGGCAGAAATGCCAATCCCCGTGTAGGTGTTCATGAAGTAGGCACACACCAACAATCTCTCCTTGTCACACAAGGCAATTTGCAACTTTTTGCATAAAGGCTTGACCAAATGCAAATCAATCAAGAGAAAATGGAAGAAAAATTTAATGCACGACCGCAAAATTCTGTTCCGACTAACCCTAACTCTTGCCTTTCTAACTCCGACACAAACCTAACCCTCCTCCGCTGAGAAAATTTGCAACAAATGGATACAAGTGGATTTTAAAACCTTGACCTTGCACCTGATTTTGCTGGGACTTCTGACAATTCTTCCATGTATGTCCTAGTCAACGAAAATATTTCCTCTCTTCAGGATAATTTTAGAAACAATTCCTCCAACTTCTATAATCCCACTTGGACGAATAACCTTAATTTTTTCTGGAAGAATACCAATCAAATTCCGCATTTTCAAAATCAAATGGGGAATTTTGGCCAAACAACCTTCGCAGGTTGATATTAATAACCAATTACTGAAAACCCTGCAAGGAATGCAGCAGCAAATGAATGACGTTACCCGTGCTGTTTCTAATTTACAAAATCAAATTGTCGTAATGCCCGATCAAAGGCCAATGGGAAATTTGCCCTCCCAGCCCATTCCAAACCCCAGGAATCAATGGAATCAATTTCAAAATGGAAATAATCAAGGTCAACAACCAATAAATCCCGCACTTCAATTTCCACCAGATTTTCAAAACCCACAACAAAATCAACGTTTTCCACAGCAAAATAATCACACTGTCAATGCAATAACATTAAGAAGTGGTAAAATTACACACAATGCGGGTACCTCACAACCGGAACCAGAGCAAAATTTTCCCATTACCGTTCACTCTTAGGAAAAAGAAAAAGAAGATAACACAAACACGACACCTTTTCCACAAGCATTAAATTAAAAAAAAGAAACCCAGAAAAACTAAGCCAACTGAAAAACAATTACATGAATTATTTGGCCAAGTGGAAATAAATATTCCTCTCTTAGATGCAATCAAATACATTCCTGCCTATGCAAAATTTTTAAAAGAAATTTGCACACCAAAAAGGCAGCCAAAAAATCTAGGAAAGGTTATCCTTTCTGAATAAGTTAGCTCTGTTGTTTAGAGCAAACTACCTCATAAAAGAAAGGATCCGAGTGCCCCACTAATATCAGTTGTCATTAACAATACGACTTTGGATTGCGCCCTTTTAGACCTAGGTGCATCCATAAATCTGATCCCTACTATCTTCTTTGATGAATTCCAGTTCGGTGAACTTAAACCAATGAAGGTCACCCTTCAACTCACTGACCGATCAATTGTTCATCTAAAAGGAATTGTAGAGGATGTTATTGTTTGGGTACAGAATTGTCTCTTTGCTGTGGACATTTTAGTCCTCGACATTGATGTACCTGAAGCTCTTAAAGATGCACCTATTATTCTTGGAAGGCCCTTCCTCGCCACTGCTAAAGCCAATATAAATTGCGATTCCAGTAAAATGGACATCACATGTGGTGGCGAGACAGTCACTTTGGATATTTTTAAGGCTTCCAAGAGATTCCACAAGCTAGATTTCTTCGATGACTCAAATTCTGAATCCTCAAGTCTTGTTGAGGAATGCTTTCTATGAATACGTGTTTTACGATGAATTCTTCTCCTGAGTTGCAGAAATCGTCTAACCCACCCTCACCCACCAAACCTAATTTCATGCTAACTCCTAACCCCATTTCAAAGCTCGGCTTGCAATTACATTTGAAACCTTTGTCGGATTCTTTAAAATATGTGTTTTTGGGCCCATACCATACAAAACCACTTGATGATAACGTCATCATCAGCCATATCTAACTTTAATTAGTCACAATCAAGAAATAAATGTTCCTACATAATCACCAGAGAACCATAATTCATTGCATAATCATTATGAGAGAATAACATGAAAATAAGGGTAAAACAGCAATTTTAATAGCACATCTCAATTGCAAAACAATCATGGGATTTTTTAGGGGTTAATTAAAGATCAAATGGTCATAATTGTCTAACAAGGTCTATGCAAACAGAAATGAGTTTTCGCATATTTCATGAATTAAATGACATTTGAAACACTAAAAACAGACCCGATGGATTCACTGAGGTTATGGTCAGAATAAAATTCACATAAACCCTCTAAAAATCATAAAAAATATTCTCTAGAGTTGGTATGCTTGATTTAACCATTGGAATCCAATTTGACCTACAACAAAGTCTCAAACAGACAGTTGCCATAATTTGGGATTTTGCATAAATTACCTGATCAAACTAGGTCAAAACCAAAATCTAACTTTACCATTGGATTCCTTAAGTCAAAATTAGGTTTGTATCAAAACCTGGGTCTAATATGAGATTATTTAGACCTAGTTTGCATTTTGATCCAAGTTTAATTTTCTTTATCTCAAATGGCCCCTCAGCTTTCAAATTTATTACACAAAATCCCCCAACTTTATCATCATCTTCAAAAAGGTCCCTGCCGCATAGAACTCCTAATCCTAAAGCTCCAGCAACAATCAACCAAGGATTTCTCCTTGATTGATTGATGAAACCTCCTCAAATTTGAACCGGAGATCCCTCTTGAAATCCTCTTCCAATTAGACCAATTCTTGAGCTTCAACTCTTTCCCAATCCCTCATGCGAACGCATGAGAGATTTGGGTTTCCAACTCCGACGAACTTTCCAAGCTTGCAAAGCTTGATTCCTAAGCTTAAACCGACTCCCTGAGGCCTATATAAGGATCCCCATGGCAAACTAATTTCCCCACGCTCGAATTTGGCCAGAAATCCCTCAATTCCTCCCTCCTCTCCAGTCGAATAGCTCCTCGACGTCTAGCGATCTTCTCCGACCTCCCTCATCGTCCGCTCGCAATATTGACAGCGGATTCATCTTCCTCGTCTTCCTCCGCGTTGTGCCATACCAACCGACACCTCTCCCTCTGTCATCTTTGCCGTCCTACCCTCACCGGAGCAGTTCTCTTCCACGGTGTCGGCCATACCATACTCAGCATCCTCCTTATCCTTTTCAACCCTTAGAGTAGGTAGTTAGGTCTCTCCAGTTCTTTAGATTAATTTCCCTTATCAAAAACCCAAAAACAACCCCTTGACACCATGAATCACCCTCGTCTTCTCTATCTCCAGCCGCTCCTCCGACGAGGCATCTCCACCACTACACCCCTCCATCCGCCTCGCCACCACGCCCTACACCTCTGCCTCAACTTCACGAACAAAAGCCCTAACATTTCCAGGCCTATTGCCCACTCCATCTCATCACCGATTGACCCATGTTGGGTGGTCGCAGATCGCATATTTGATAGAAAAAAGTGTTGTAGTATAGTCGCGAAGTACAATCCAACAAAGATACTGTTTTACAAAAATTACGAGACTTGAGTCCCAATCGTTCGTCTCTGGGAGGCGTTACTTTCACTTTTTAAAATCAATCTTTTTTACTACTCTACTTCGTTTAAAGACGCACGCCGGTTTCCAATCTCCTAACTAAAACTTTACCACTTCGGTTATTAACTCAGATCACATGCGCATGCGTCAAGTAAATTACGAAAGTGAACGTGTGAGTTTCTGTGCGCACGATTCTAGTGAGATGGTGACTAGTTATGGAGAAAGCATCTATTGTTAGATTTTCAATATCCTCAGGAAACGACATGCTGGTGCGTAACAGGTAGACAGTTAAAGAACAGGCACTTAAATCACGCAAATACGATAATTATTAAGCTCATGGTGATTTCAAACACATAAAGACATATATATATATATATAAATGTGTTTTCATTCATTCATTTGGGAGTTGTTGCACAAGTTATCTAGAGGAAAGCTTGTACATAAATGCTTGAAAATTAAACCTAGCTACCAGAAAATGATCGCATACAAGAATCGATGGGGGGATTTCGCATGCATCATTGGGGGAGAAGTAAGACTACACTACCAAGCAGTAAATAAAAGCAATAAAATTATAAAGAGCATGAATTAAATCTAGAAGGATAAAAGGGCATTCAGGGGTGGTCCCCGATGGCCTTGGAGTGGTCGGGAGGAGAATGAGGGGCGGCCAATGTAGCTTAGGCCGACCCTTGGAGAGAGGTAGGGTTGATCCAGCATCCCGGCATGGTGTCCTCCATGATGGTGGTGAGCTCGTGGAGGTGGAGTAGCTAACCTAAGTGAAGGTGGGCATGTATGGAGCTCATGAGGTGAGTGGTGCCAATGAAGCCAAGGGATGTGAATGGGGGTGTTTGGCCGCCCATGGGGTCTTTTTATAAACCCAATGGCTTCTCTCTAGAGAGGTGTGGAACTCTCTAGAGAGAGTCCAAGAGTGGCCGGCCACATGGGGTTGGAGGTGGTCTTTGAGATCCAAAAATTGTGGATCTCAATTTGAATGCCTCTTGGTTGCTAAATTTGGCAACCAAGAGGTGGCGCCATCTCAAGAGAACTCTAGAGAATTCTAGAGAAGTGTATGCGTGAATGGGTGTGTGTGTGTGTGTGTGTGGTCATGCTCTACATGGCTAGGTGGCTTAGGATAGGTCCTAAGGGGTTTGTGTAGGTGTAGGTCTTGATTTAAGGTTACAAACCCTAATTGCTAAGGCGAAAATGCAATTAAACTTAGCCTAAGTTTAATTGAATGAGTGTGAACCTAATTGAGAGTGGAATAACTCAATTAGGTTGGGTTTAGCTCAATTGGACTCTCACCAAGTCCAATTAAACTTGTGTGGGTTGAGATCTAAGCTCAATTGAACTCAATGAGTCCAATTAACTTAAGTGAAGGTAATTGACTTTGATCTAAGTCAATTGGGTTTGGTGAGGACCTAATTAAGTCCTTAGGTAGGTCTAGAGGTGATGTACTAGGGTTAGGACACCTTAGTTTAGGTTCCCATGGGGTTGGGATTAGGTCTAGGGAGCTAGAGATCCAAGATCAAGACTTGAATCTCAAAACAGGGACTGGAGACCAGCATCAGACGTCCAATAATAGGATCAGACGATTTATACTCAAAAATCAGAAGTCCAAACTTCAATTCTGGACGTCCAATTTGAGTCAGGGGAAATCAGGGTTCTGTTTTGGGTACTCTGCAGAGATTGGACATATGACAAAGTGTCTGGACGCCAATAACACTGCAGAAGTGGGTTTGAGGTGTGCGAGAGATGGCTAAGGGTCCTGGACGTCCAAATAAGGGCTGGAACTAGGGTTTTAAGGCTTCCTAGGATGTTGTGACCTAATCTAAGGGTGACTAAGGCTTGGGGAAGTCTCTAGGCTATCCTAAGGCTAGGATGGACCTAAGCTCTTCACATTTTACTGCTTTATTTCTACTTAATAGAATAGAAAACCTTTAACTCCCTTACATTATTGTTCCTATATCTAAACTAAGCCTTCTTCTCCCGCTCTTCTACAACTCCCGTTATTCCTGATCCAGCTTCAGATCCTGCTCCAGATCTGCTTATTGCCTGCAATCGACATAATGTTCTTAATCAGCACATTATAACATTATTTTATGCATAGCTAAGGAAGAGTAGTAAAGATGCAGATAATGCGTATGCATGCATGAATAGCCCTAACTTATGCTAAGTCCTAGCTTAATCTAGGTTAATTAAGACCTATGATTGCTGTGCAATCAACCCACTGCCGCACCACCATCTTCGACCTCCGCACACCACCATACGCCCTATTACGACACGCCACCGCCACCCACACCTTCGCCGTGGTTCAGTGAAGGTCCTGAAGTATTTTAACTTGGCCGCATGGCCGTATTCATGCTTTTCAGGTCTTCAGTCGAAGCTCCGCCACCGTCATCCTCGCCGCCTTCATTCTTCGTGTTCGAGGCCAAGTGAGCCCTAGGTCATTACTCTAGGTGGTGCGAAATCAGTCTTAGAATACGCCTAGGTCCTTGATTGAGAACGCGAACCTCAGCCCTTGCTCTAATTGAGGAGACCACCTGCTGCCGCACGCGAAGAAGAGGGTGGGATTTAGTCCCACCTCGTGAAGTGAAGAGGCGGTGTGCGTGCAAAAAAGGAATTTCTTCTTTAGCGTTTTCACCTCAGGGAACACCGGGGGTGAGGTCCCCGCACACCCCATACGCCTCACCTGTGACAACTCCACATGGGCCTGGCTCCGAACCCGATAACCCGCTTAATTTATACTCACACCTCGACTGCGACCCATGCCCGCAGCCCTAGTCTCGGGTGTGCTTATGCCCAATTACCCGAATACCCGGTTGCCCTTATGGAAGAGAAGAGAATGGAAAGAGAGAGAGAGCGCAAGGTAGGGGGGTTTTGTTTTTCTGTGCATTAGCTAACACATAGTCATTTGACGAGTTGTTTCCCCCGTGCGTGAAGTGAAGAAGAGGATGTTGAAGATGAAGGCCTGAAGAAGAGAAAGAGAAGGGCAAGACAGAAGAAGACTCGTTGTCACTATAGCAGTGGACGGTTAAGCCGTTTGATTGAGAGCTCTACCGTCTGATTTGCTTGACAGGGAGTACACTATGCACTAAAGCTTGCGTGGATTTAAAGTGGTTGATACTATTCATTTATTTAGATCATTAAGTAATTATTATATGTGTATCTAAGCTAATAATTGGTTACTCAAATCAGCATTATTTTGCCTTAGATGTCTTTTTGTCTCATTAGATTTTTGATATACTCATGTGCTACATTGAATATTAGTTTTGAGTAATTAATTATGCTCATTTATATTAGTTGTTGAGATTAGTATGTGAATTCCATATTTGCTCCTTGTGTTCGCCTCGGATTTCTTTTGAGCTATAAATTATATTTGTTTTCACGATTTATTAGATATACTACAATGCAACAACTTTTCAAACATCAATTTATCGTGTCAACACCCCTTATTATTAATGCACATCTTTCGAGGTTATGAGGAAAAACTTCTCCAAGTCTTAAACAAATATCAAAAAGCCATCGATTGGACATTAAATGATTTAAAAGGCATTGATGCGTCCTATTGCACTCACCGCATTTATCTTGAGGACGATTCTAAACCCTCCCGTCAAACTCAACGTTGACTAAACCCTAATATGCAGGGGGTTGTAAAACGAGAAATCATTAAATGGCTCAATGCGGGAATTATTTACCCTATCTCTGACAGCCAGTGGGTTAGCCCTACACAAGTTGTACCCAAGAAAGCTGGCCTCACTATTATTACAAATGATAAGGGTGAAGAAATTCCCACTCGGACTGCTTCTTCGTGGCGTGTTTGTATTGATTACCAAAAATTAAATACTGCCACAAAGAAGGATCATTTTTCTCTCCCCTTTATCGATTAGATTTTGGAGCGACTGGCCGAACAAGAATATTATTATTTTCTTGATGGATATTCCGGCTACAATCAAGTCGTAGTTCATCCTAAGGACTAGGAAAAGACCACTTTCACCTGCCTCTTCGGAACTTTTGCTTTCCGAAGAGACATTTGGATTATGTAATGCATCACAACTTTTCAACAGTGCATGTTAGCAATCTTTTTTTATTTGGTAGGTGATTGCCTGAAAGCCTTTATAGATGATTTTTCCATTTTTGGAGATTCTTTTGATCACTGTCTTTGGAATTTAGAAAGAACTCTCCAAAAATGTATTGAGGTTAACCTGGTTCTCAATTGGGAGAAGAGTGATTTCATGGTTCAGGAAGGCATTGTCCTGGGCCATGTTATTTCTAGAAAAGGAATCTTGGTAGATAAAACTAAAGTTGATACAATCTCAAATTTCCCCCGCCCAATTCGGTGAGACAAATACTATCCTTTCTGGGGCACGTGAGATTCTATCGACGGCTCATTAAAGATTTCTCCAGAATTTCCCGACTATTAAGCCACCTTTTGACTAAAGACCACCCTTTTGACTTTGATAAAGATTGCTTGGAGAGTTTTAATATTTTAAAACAAGCAATTACTGAGGCACCCATTCTACAAGCACTCAATTGGGTTCATCCTTTTAGCTTATGACAGATGCCTTAGATTACACAGTAGGAGTCATCTTAGGGCAACGAATCGACAAGAAACCCGTTGTGATTTATTATACCAGTAAAACACTTGATGAAACACAGCGAAAGTATACTGTCACCTTAAAAGAACTTCTTGTGATCATTTATGCCCATGAAAATTTTCGTTCATATCTATTAGGGTTACACATCACCATTTACACTGATCACTCAGCCTTGAAATATTTACTTAATAAGAAAGATGCGAAACCCCGCTTAATTCGATGGATATTATTATTACAAGAATTTGACTTGGAGATCAAAGATAAAGCGGGTTCACAAAATGTCGTGATCGATCACCTTTCAAGACTTAAGACTAGTGATGTTTTGACCCGAACTACAATTTTTCCAAATGAAACGCTCCTACACTGAAATCCCTCCCTTGGTCTGCTGATTATGCGAATTATCTCACCACTGGACGATTCTCTTCTAACTGGACTAAACAAAAAAGGGATAAGTTCTTTGCCGAGATCAAATATTACTTCTGGGAGGACCCCGATCTATTCCACATCTGTGTCGATCAAGTCATTCAACGGTGCATTCCTAATTCAGCTAAAATGGCCAAATTAAGTTAGAAACTAAGTTAAACACTACTGAATTAACACATGAAATGGGTTAAGTGTGAAAAATAATGAAAATCTATGTTAAAAACGTGAAATTAGGTCATTAAATGAGATATTCTATTTATTAATATAAATTGATAATCCATTTGCAAATAGAACAAACATTTGAGTTTAAAAGTTCAAATCAAAAGTAAAATTAACTTCTTAAATGTTTAATTAAGGTTAAACAAAAACTTGGTTGCATTTGGACATTATTAGGACCTTACATTAGTAGTTTTACATTTAGGTCCTTTGTTCACATACATTTATTCACATTAAAAACCTTATAGGGACCATTTTGAAAGCTGCAGGGGCCTCTTTGAAAATTCTAGGGACAGCTCTGCAGAACTTCTTCACCACTTATGGGCCTCAACACAAAAACTCTACCCCTTAACCCTCAGAGGGCTTCCCTGCAAAAACTCCAACAGACCTGCTACGCTGCTTACACTGTAGCCGCGATGAACACAAGAAATCTAGGCCGTTCATTTCTTACTCCTGCGATCTTGTGGCCCAGATCCAATCAAAGCTTCGCATGCTTTGGCACGTGTAGTCACCACCTTGCCCAGATCCCATCCAACGGCTGCATTTTGGATTGGAACTTTGCACGCGCTCTTCTTTTCATCACAGCCGCCCATACCCTAGGTGCCTAATCGCACCACTATGGTGCTCACATTCAGTACCTCGGCTACTTTAAAAAAGTCCCTCCCTGAGCTCGTGCACACGCCAAGCAGCTCCCTCCCCTTGAGTGGTTCCTTTCATCCACCCTCCAGTTCTCCTTCCTCCTTCATCAAGGTCGCCAGTGACAGGGGTGACTCTCCCTCAATTTCGTCGCCACAGCAACCCGTTGTGGATCCAGGGATGCCATTTTTCATTGGAGTCCTCATCTCCCTTCATCGCTGCAGTGACCAGCTGCATCCTAGGCATCCCGTTCCTCCTTTAGATTAAGATTTATCTGCTTTCTAGAGTAATTAGATTAGTAATTGTGTAATTTAGATCAATAGGAGTAGATTAGAAATCAAATTTGATGATGGATTAGTGTAGTTTAGGAGTAGATTAGTGTAGATCCACTCCGCCCTCTCTGATCAATTCAAATTCGAGAGGTGTTTTTCCACCGCCATTTCGACGCATACAGCTTTCTCTTCGCTTCACGATTCGCTTCTGATTTTTTTCTCGCAATTTTATTCATAATCCGCTCCTCCATCAAGGTCAAATTGAGATTTGAAGCCTTGCCTTCTAGATCTGAATTTGCACCTAAAAACCCACTTGGGGGGTCTCCCACTTACTTCATAAGTTCACAATGACCCCTGATATGATTTGACTGTCTCAAATTGCTTGATTATCTTTCAATTTGCTTTTAATGCCTAATCTCATGATTTGGAGCCCATTTGGTTTTCATCGGATTCAATCAAGCTTTTTGAGATTTTTAATTGCTTAATTAAGTGTCATGCAATGAATCCAAGGTTTTGGATTTAGCTTTTAATATGTGGATGAGCATGCACTTAATTTAAGTGTTATTTTGGAGAGTTTAGCTAAGGATAATCAGTAAAACTGATTTGAGGTTGAACAAGGACCCAACAGATCCTGAGATAATCATTAGATCACCTTGAACACCAATTAATGGTCTCCAAGACGATCAGGTGATCAGATCAATGAGAGATCCATATCAACAGCCCAAATTAGGGCAACATTATTTCAACTCTAAATGATTTCCAGATTTCTGATTGAGAGATTTCCACAGCTGAGAATTGACTTTTTGAAAAATATGATTTGATTCATATCAGAATTAAACAGTTGTTCTATTGATGGATTTATATTTTTAACTGATTTGATTAAGAAATGGATTTTATGTGCCTTAGATGAGACCTTCTTAGGTCTGATCTGGACTGGTTTCTAGCAAACTGATGTAGCAAATATTGCAACTGAGATAGCAGCAGTGGCATTGCAGATGTTAAGATGTCTGAACTGCTTCTTTTCTTCTAAGTTTTGCTAAGAATAGTAGTAGCTACAGCTGCTATATTTCAGAGCAAGTTGAGCAACTAAATCAGCTGCTAGATTTCAACAACTGTCGCTGCTATATTTATTGCAGCTGCAGCTACTGTATGGAGTCTAATCTGTGTGGACTTTGGGATGAAATTGGGAATGAAATTGAGTTGACCTATTTTATAGTGTAGGAATTATCTATACAAGCATTCGTGTACTGAATTTGGATTTTAATTTAACTTGAATTGCCTGTATCTTGTCTAAATTCTTTTGTCAGCTAATGTTTCTTGTGTAAAACTATCCAAAACTTGAAATTTAATGAAATCACAGCATAAATCAAGTTTAATTGTTCATATATGTTTTAGATACTGTGTTGAGTGTTTTGATGTGTTTCCCAGCCACTAGAAGTGTTTTCAAGGCCTTAGGTTCTTTTCGAAAATCCTTTCAAGGCCTAAACTTGTTGAATTTTGTAAATAAATAAAAATCATAAAAAAATTCAAAAAAATAAAATAAACCTGTTTTGATCAAGATTAGGTATATTTTTAGGTGTATGCCAAGTTTCAAAGCATTCTGAACCCCCGATTGATAGAACATACCAGCCGATGGTTCAGTATATTTTGAAATTTAATAAAAGAACTTAACATCAAAAACAACAAAAACAACTCTCTATCTCTCATCTCTTTCTTCCTTTCTCATCCCTTATCTCTATTATGCTTATAAAACCTATAAAAATCAGAAAAACCTAAAAAATTCCCAAAAATACCATGTATACTATCTATATACTTGTATATATAACATAAACCTAAGTTATATGTAAATATTATATAATATGTATAAAATACCTTTAAACAACTTATATATGTATTCTATATAGTAAAATAAGTATTTAAAGTAATTTAATCTATATATAACTTTATTGTATTATTTTATATTAATTTATATAACTTAAATGTAAAATAACTAAGTAATTATTCAAATATAATTAAATGTACATATCTATAGATCATACTATATATACGTATTTATACATGCATTATGTATAAAAATATACTTGTAATCTAATTTAATTATATATATACAGTAAATAATTAAGTTATTAAGTTAATTACGTAATTTATTAAGTTAAAATGAAATAAATTAGTAAATTAAGTTAATACTGAGATAATTTATATCGTATACTTGTAATATGTTATAATAAGTATTTCAACTTATTTATATCATATTTATATTGTATTATAGTATTTATAGTTTATTTATATGTATAACTAGTTAAAACATGTATTTAAATCTAAATAAATTAAAATAAAGTTTCTAAAATTTATTAAAAATATGAAACAAATAATTTATCATGTATATTATTATTTTTTTAAGTCAATTATAATATTAATTAACTAATTTATACTTTAATTAGCTAATTAAACTTTAATTTAATGTATATAAACCGTAAACTTCACCTAATTTAATTATATAATAAACTATCTTATTTTTGTAAACTAACTTCATAATTATGTAACCCTATGTAAGGGCTTTAAAATCCCATAATTTATTTAAATTTATGGCCCTCAAATCAAGGGCCAAAGTTAACACATCAAACAGCCAATTGTGCGTGGTTGCAACTCAATTGCCACGACTTTATAGTCCCACATCGTTAACTCTAAAGCTCCTGCACAACCTTATTTTGTTGTTGTGTTTCCCTCCGATCAGTTGTCAGATGCGTCGGGCACAGAACATTACCATCTGTCCTCTCTCTCCTCTGATATTGATATGAGCATATAGGTGCGGTGCATGGGGCGAACTGTGCACTATGCATGGGCCTGTATGGGCCCAATAACGAACTATAAACCGGATCTAATACACCTACTAAAAACTAGGGTAGCCCTAGTAGAGGTCCAGTCCCACCCAATAATGAGTATTATATCCCTCAAAAAGACTGCCCGCCCACTAAATAAATTTTGGACCGACTAAGAATTAAATCAAGCCGGTCTGAACTAGCCGTAAGAGAAGAGGAGAAGAGTTGAAATCGACTAAGTGTTGAACTACCACCCTCCTGTGCTTTGTGTGTGTGTAAGCTATATGTGTAGAGTGTGCCTTAATGTATATTGTCTATGTTATGTGTGCGTCTGTATATATGTATATATATGTAGGTGTGTAAAGAATATGTATATAAATAATTATATGTAAATAAATAATGTATACGGTAAATAATATAGTATTGTATATATGAGTGTATATAGAGTATAAGTGTTTGAGCTCTTATATTTGTATATAAATAACATTGGCTTTAGTGACAGTCTTATCTGTCACTGTAGATAGTTATATATGTCAGTAAAGATGAGTATTTTACCTTATGTTATGTATATAATTTACTGAGATCTTAGTGACACTTATATATGTTACTGTATATATTATATATGTTACTATAGGTATTAATATGTTATAATGAGTTAGTATAGTAAATATTATTAACTATTTTTGTACCTATACTTAGGTATTAACTATATTAGTTGTAAATAACTAACATAGAGTAGTTGTACATAGTTTTTAATGCTTGTGTATGTACATTTGTTTCAAAGTATTGTAATGTGTTTTAATTCATTCTTTTATATATAATTAACCAAATTCTTTTATTCTTTTATTTCTTTTTGTAAATAAAATTAACATTTTTGGAATTAAAGAATATTTTTGGACTTAGAGAATGATGTATATCAATAATTACCTTCCAATGAACAACTTGGAATAAACCAGTAAAAATTAAGTATATAAATAAAATTGGCGCGACAACGATTTGTATTTGTGACAATACTACAACAACGACATTTTAAAACCCCTTTTTTGTACGAATTGGTCCATCACTGACAACTTCCCTGACGAGCAATTGCTGGTGATTCATTCTGACCTTCCCTGGTATCCTGACATTGTCAACTACCTAGCTTCTGGAGCAATTCCCCTTGATTGGAATCGACATCAAAAAGACAAACTTAGATCCAAAGCTAGTCATTACTTCTGGAAGAACCTTGGCTTTTCAAATCTTGCTCTGACCAAATCATTAGGAAGTGTGTACCTAACAAGGAGATAGAAAGCATTCTATCGTTCTACCATGGCCAGGCTTGTGGCGGTCACTTCTCTGGCAAAAAGACCGCCACTAAGATTTTGCAGAGCAGTTTCTTCTGGCCCACACTTTTCAAGGATGCATACGAATATAGTAGGGCATGTTCACGTCGTCAGTCTCTCAGTAGTATTGGCCGCCGAGACATGATGCCCTTGAATCCGATTTTAGTATGCGAAGTTTTTGATATCTGGGGCATTGACTTCATGGGACCTTTTCCAAATTCCTATGGCTTCGAATATATCTTATTAGCAGTTGATTATGTTTCTAAATGAATTGAAGTCATCCCCAGAAGGACAAATGATCCAAGATTGTACACCAGTTTGTTCAGGATTACATCTTCTTTAGATTTGGGGTACCAAAAGTCATCATTAGTGATGGAGGGTCTCACTTTAGGAACATACACTTCCAATCCCTACTTCAGAAGTATGGGGTGACTCAAAGGATTGCTACATGATAAACGCTAGTTTATCATCATTCTTATGCATTAAAACAAAACTAACTTTTAGGATTTTGCTCTGCAAATGGGTTTTTTGTGTTGCATTTAGGCATAAATTAGGTTAGGCATGCATTTTACTTTTTATTGTCTTTCTGATGTATTTTTATGAGTGTTAGGGATATACAGATTGACAGATCCCTAAAATCCTAGCACTCAAGAAGGCAACTGGTGAAAAAGAAGCCCAAACCAGCTAGAACTCAGTTGGAATCCAACTCATCATAGCTGGAATCCAGCTCACTTGAACTAGGGTTAGCTCATCCTAACTTCATTCAGCTCATCTCAGTTGAATGGCAGCTCAAGAGAGCTCATCTTAGCTCACCTTAGCTCAAGTCAGCTCAGATCCAACTCAACTTAGCTGAGTCTAGCTCATCTCAGCTTCCATCAATTCACTGGGAGCTCTAACTAGCTCAGCTGAATTGACTGGAGTTCACCTTAGCTCAGGACCAGCTACATCCAGCTCCACTCAACTCCAACCAGTTGAAGATGACTTCATCTTAACTCAGGAAGCTCAAGTTCAGCTCTAGGGGACTCAACTTAACTTAACATAGTTGAGCTAAGCTACCTTAGCTACCTCAACTAGCTAGGTCCTACCCGGGAGTATCAGACCTAGCTCACCTCAGCTCCTTTCAGCAGAAGCCAGCTTGCTTTAGCTTGGCTTAGCAACTAGCAAAAAACTAGTAAACTAAGCCAGCTAAAGTAGCTCCATGCCACCCTCTTCAGCAGTTGCCAACTCCAGTTCAGCTTTAGACTTCTTCTGTCCAGCTCCTCCCCTCAAACCCTAGCTCCAATTACCTCCTCCTCTACTCTATTACTAGCTAAGCTAGCTTAACTTAGATATGCTCCAGCTCCCTTAGCCATCCACCAACCTAAAACCCTACCTAACTAGCTCCACCAAGTAACCCAACTTAAGTCCACCTAAGCTTTACCTAGTCCACCCCTCAACCACCACTAAAGAGCACCAAAAATTGGCACCAAAAACACCCATAACCACCCCGTCTTTAGCGCCAACTTTTTCCTCCAAAAATACCCTCATCTCAACCCTACACTTACTCCCTCAACCCAACTCCCCCATCCACCTAACCCCCCTTATAGAAGCCTCTAGGTTGGTGCCAATTTGGTGGTGTCTCTCCACCACCAAGAGCCACCAACACCACCATAACTACCACCCCATGTGACCCTTAAGTTAGCGCCAGCCTCTCCTAGCCCTAGGATCCTCAACCACCTCCCAAAACCTAATCCTATCCCTCCATCATCTCCACGCCAACCACCACCTTCCCTTCCTATAAATACACCATTAACTACCCACATTTCTCCATCCTCCATTGGTGTTAACTCTACCCTATATCCACCTACATCTCACGGCCAAGAAGGAGAGAAGATTAAGGGGGCATCCTACCCACCCCCTTGGTGCCTTCTTCCCCTTCTCTCTTCTTCTTGTGTCATGCCAAGGAGGGGGAGTATTCCATTAGGAGGATGGCCAGGAAAGTGGAGGAGGAAGGGTAGTGCACGTCCACCCTTGGGAGAAGCATAGGCACGTGCCCCTTTAGGGTTTGCCTTGGAGGACATCATCTTGGCATAGCATTGCAAGGAAGGAGTTGGAAAGCCCCTTTTCAAGCCCAGGAGCCATTGAGCTTGGAGCAAGGAGCCTCCCATCTTCACCATCATTACAGGAGGATTGGTGTTTTTGTCATTTTTTGTAGTTTTTTTAGTAGTAGAAAGCATTCCTCAACTAGGGTTCTCATGTAAACAATCTGCCTTATTAAATCAAGTTGCTTTCTTTACAAATCTTTTGCCGCATTTGTTTTCTCTCTCTAGAACTCTTCACTCCCTCTCCCTAATTACTCTAGGCCTCCACGTGCCTAGGGTGAGCTTAGGGAGAGGAATTAATTATCACTTAGGTTTTAGCTTAGTGATTGTAGGTGTTAGTTACTTTCCTGTCAACAACTCACGTATTTGTCGTTATTTCAAAACTATAAAAATTATAAATTTGAAAAGACCAAAAAGAAAGCTTATTTCCATTTCCAAGAAAAAGATTTGATTTCACAAATAATTGCCTCCTTAGACGATCCTCGATACTTCCCTATCTAGGTCATAGAAATTTAAGAGTTGATCGATTTTACGCGTTATAACGATGTATTTTACAAACCACGTAAAATCCTCGATCACTACACCTTATCACCCTCAAATCAATGGACTAGCTGAATTGTCCAACCGGGAGATCAAGAAGATTTTACAGACTACCATCCAACCTGATAGAAAGGATTGGTCTTCCCGCCTTTCTGATGCATTTTGGGCGTATAAGACAGCTTACAAAACCCCATTAGGCATGTCCTCGTTTAGACTTGTGTATGGGAAACTCTACCATCTTCCTGTAGAACTTGAGAACAAAGCCTATTAAGCCATCAGAAAGTGTAACTTGGACTTAGAGAAGGCCACTGATCATAGAAGACTACAAATTTCTAAGCTAAATGAATTAAGGAATAAATCCTATGAAAGTTCAAGGATTTATAAGGATAAATTAAAGGCTTTCCATGACTGTCACATCCGTAGTAAAACCTTTCACCTTAATCAGAAAGTCCTATTTGATTCCAGACTTAAAACTCTTCCCAGGGAAACTCAAATCCAAGTGGACAAGATCCTGAGAATCTTTCACAATGAAACCATTGAGATCACTAAAATTGACAAATCTGAACCTTTCACTATCAATGGACAAAGATTGAAACCCTTCATTGAACCACATGATCTCAGACTTATCCATTCTACTATTTCGCTCCAACTTCTTGAACCTATTTTTACTAATACATCTTTATATAGGTTTACGCCTAATTGAATGTGTTAAACTTAACAAACCTATCCTTTGCATATAGCTATTTTCACCTTTCTTATTTTCACCTTTCTTGCATTAGGTGTCTACCTAACATGCATTCATTGTCACATATGTCATGCATTTTACTTCTTAACTTGACTTTCCACTCTGATCTTGTATCGTCTACACAAAGAATTTTATCTCCTCATTTCAACTTCCTTCCGTCACCCAATCTAAGATAGTGAAAAGCAGAACATGCATTTACATCCACCCTATTCATACAATGGGGACATTGTATCATTTAAACATGGGAGGATGTAAATGATAAATCATTTACTGAAATGTAATAGTAGACACACTTGTAGTGTATATAATATAATATTATCAAAAATACAAAAAAATTGAACAATTTTGAAAAATTTGAAAAAAATTACATAGTCAAAAATACAAAAAAAAATGTCAAAAACAAAAATTCCACAAATATAATAAGGGACCTGACCTGAACTTTATTGTTGAAAAAGAACACAAAAAAACTTTGAGGAGAGAAAAAACATTGAAAGAATTTAAGTGTTTATTTATGATCTTATAGATGAAAACAAAAATAGAATAAGTGCTTATGGACATTCAACCTTTGCTAGTTAAACTTTCCGGACCATTGTAGCTTGATTCGCTTAGACTTTGACTTAATACACTTTAAACTTTAACAAAATAGACCACGATCTCTCCTAACTTAAGATGTATTCTTGCACTTGAGTCACCAGTACAGGATTCATTGGTTTACTTTGACTTAGAATCTAAGTAACCTTGGTTTACACTATACAGTGTCGAGAAAGATCTT
Organism: Thalassia testudinum; assembly: GCA_037157565.1. Classification (NCBI taxonomy): domain Eukaryota; kingdom Viridiplantae; phylum Streptophyta; class Magnoliopsida; order Alismatales; family Hydrocharitaceae; genus Thalassia; species Thalassia testudinum. The sequence goes on from JAZHRO010000024.1 coordinate 85,210,916, forward strand.
CTGAACATATTGAGTGTATGGTCAACAATGGTAAACCACATATTCTATAGCACAACAAAATCAAAGTCCATGACTCATATACCAAAAAAGAAAATGAACTTCTAATCAAAAGAAAAAAAAGGTCGAAGAAAACAAGATAGATTCTTTACTCATTGGTTTTCCGATGCATGTAGAAGGGTCTCTTTCAGTTTTGTACGTATCAAAGTTGGATCAACACCTGAGTTTAGCTAAGTAACCAGAAGAAATTAGAAAGTTTTTTTTTTAATCAAAACAAGTCTCCATTACTCAAGGCTCAAGCTATGTTATGTGACTAACAGCTAAAACTGAAAAACATAAGCATGAATCAAAACATTTGGTCAAACCTTAACCAAAGAAATCCAACAAAACTAAGGATACCACAACAAAGATCCATGAATAATAGCAACATATGAAGCCTCTCAATAACCTCCCTTGAGATCATTGACCACATCATATGGAATGGGTGTCACAGTCTCCAGGGTAGCACTTGCCACCATGAAACCAGGCTTGGGACCCTTTGGCCACCTCTTTGTGCTAATGACCTCACCTCTGGTCTTTGCCTCTGCCTTAAGTTTGTCGTTCCTCAGCTTCTTATGGCGGAATTCCTTAGTGTAGCAAGAAGGTTGTACATGCTCTACACAAACATGAACCCTTTTGCAGATGATCCTATTTCCAACCTAACACAATAAACAAAGACCACTTATCAAAATTATGTACAAAGAGAATGAAAAGAAAGCACACAAGTTTTACAATTGTAACTAACTTAACTTCCAACACAAAAACAAAGGAATTATACTACAAAGAACAAATAAAATTTCCAAACAATATTAAGATATTGCTGAATGCACAGTTGAGTGCTAAGTAAGGGCAACTTTGGATTGCCAGGGGAAATGATAGGTGTTGGGTGATCAAAGCTACTTCATGCTCAAGTATGAATTTGCTCTATTGAGCTACATGATTCTTCGATAAGATGATGGGTACTAGTTTTTCGCTAGGAATAACTACAGGACTTCTGATGCTTGTTGGATGATCCCCTTGAACAAATCATGGAAAGAAAATAAAATGGAGATTTGCTTTGAAGATGTAGCAAAGGCCAGATGAGCACACTGCTTCAACAAATAGCCAGAGAGTTCACTGTCTGATTAAGTGACATATTTACAGTGTCGTTTCACGTGAGATAAATCCAAGGAGGTTTGCATAAGGACATTACTATGCCTGTCAAAGAAAACATTCCTCTTTAACGAGGGATTCACCGAAGTGAACATCCGAGATTCATATTCTAAAATTTGGAAAAGGTCCTATTATTAAAGCACAAGCCGAAACAAATAATTAAGGGCTTCTAGGTATATATGCACAAATTCTTTCCTTTCTTTTCTGAAAAATAGAGGAAGGCTACTAGAAAATAATGCCCATAGGTAGTAAATACAAGAATATAGAAAGGCTTGCATTTGGAAGGATTGTGAAGATGCTGGAACTAGAATTAGTAAGCAACAAAAGCAAGAAAACAATAATGAAATGGAGATTGGAAAGTTGGATGTTCACAGTCTAATGAAATCAACAGTGAGGAAGCATAAAAAGTTGGCTATGAAGGGAAAGTTCCTTGTAGGTAAAAAAAGAGAAATTAAATGCTAACTAAATTCAAGCAATTTGGCTAAAGGAAGGTGGTCATACAACTTTTCATAGCTATGCTAATGAAGGCAACTCAATCGACAATTAAGTGAAAGACTAAAATCTTGATAAGGAGAAATGACAGAACTGCATATGCAGCTCACTTTATGGATTATAGTTTGGATCAACTTGGATAGAATGTAGAGGTTCCTCAGAGTTGAAAGCAGTAGCTAATTTGGTCAATTTCAATTGCAGTGGAGGCATGGGAATCAAGCTAGAGAGGCACTGGTTGTTTTACATTGTTTCAGGAGGTGATGGATAAATTTTTTTGGGTTTGCTGGATGCTCAAGTTGCACCCATTTTTATATTTCCATTTCAAAAACAAAACAGGGTTTGCTGGATGAGTTTGGGGGAGTTATTATAACATTATTGTAAGATTTCAGACATGGCTGTTGATTTAAGGTTAATGATATCGATTCTATTGATTGTACCATTGATTACATGCCGATTAAATCATTGAAGTTTTAACACAGTTATAGCACAATTTCTGCCATAAAAAGAGGCAATTGCACATTTGATTAAAGAGGCATAAATAACATAAATAGGATATTAAAAAATGGTGCAACCTTAAACCATTATAACATGAGATTGCCACTAGAAAGAAAAGGAGAAAGGGGATTTCCTTACCAGAATCAATTCAGCTACTATCCAAGGAAAATGGAGTTCACGGTTTTCTCAGTTAGTAGATTGTATGGATTGCAGTAGAGCAAACAATAGATTCACTGAAAACAAGAACAAAGAGAACCAAGATCCTGTTGTTCCAAAACGACGAGCAGACACATCTGATTCTGACAATGATGGTACCTAGTCAATATACTGTGGTAAGTAGGATGTAGCTTCTTAGGTTTGAATGTTCCAGCCTGAGCAGTTGCTCTTTGTTAACAAAAATGATATGAAAATTTAGCTATAGTGGGTATATGATTTAAAGAAACTGCGAACAAACAATGGAGCATCTGATAAGCGATCCACTTTGGGGCAAAGGAGTCGAGAGGGAAGGAAGAGAGGGACGAATTGTTGCCTGCTTGTTGGTCTCAATGTCGATGGCGCTCTTGGTGACGTTCCAGACCCTGCCAGTGCTGTGGTAGAACTTGTGGGGCATCCCCTTGTGGATGACGCCGTTCACCTTGACGTCCACGTAATCCCCGATTTTGTAGGTCCTCGGTACGTCATCAAGGGTATGTAACCCTTCTTCTGGAAGGGCTACGCGAAGAGGTCACGCGTGCGCGAGTGGACACTGTGTCCTGCAACAAACAACAAACAAGATCAAATACCTCGACCTCAAAAGCAAGGATCAGTTGTCGACCAAGAAAGGCCCCCAATAAAGCACTGATACTTTGTTTCCTCCATCTTTACGTGCGGCTAAAGAAGAGATAGATAGGCGAAACCCTAGGGAGAAGCGCAGCGGCGACTCGAAGGAGAAGCAAAGGACCCGAAGGCTCCAAAATGGGAGGAAGGGGAGGGGGACGATTGTGATTGAAGTTGCCGATGCTGATAGGGTTGGGGATTAGGGGGAAGGAGGCTAAGGGTAACAACGGGTGGTGGAGGAGAAGGATGGGTGGGGGTTTAGATGGAGCCCTTTGTTGGGCATTGTCAGGAGGAGGAACGAGGGTGGGCGGCATTTGGTGTTGGCGGCATTTGGTGTTGGGGGAGGGAATAGGAAAGTAAGGGCCAAAGTAGTGAAAGGAAAAAGTTTCGATAGAATTGGGGAGAGGGGTAGGCGGGAGAATAGCCACTCTTTCTTTTTTTCAGAATTTTGCAACTTTTAGTTTTGGTCTCAAAAACTCTTGTGATTGGTTTTGAAAAGGATACGGTATTATTGTCATAAAAAATAAATATTTTTGTGATAGAAAAATTTACCATGGTAAATAATCGTCTCAAAAACACAGTTTTCATGTAATGCTATGTGTAGAAGTTTTTCAAGGTGGTGGAAGGGGTCATCGAAATTGCAGCCATGAAAGTGGGAAATCAGATTGATGATTTGTGGTTTAAGTTCAAAATCATCCCCATATTGAGGTACCCTAACAAAAGGTTCTGGTTGGGCATCAAGAGGATTATAAAATTCTCTGAGAGGTTGGTCAGCTCTCCTATTTTGGAGTCGGGTAATGGCCTGCACTATGACATGTATCTATCTGTTATGATGCTAACCCTGCTTAGTAATCTGCCTCTGTAAGAGAGCCATTGAATTCATATTTTGTTCCTCCTCTTCAATCTCATCTTCCTTGTGGTGACTAGCCATTGAAGAAGGTTTAGATTCAGATTTTGGACAATTAGGTCTTCTCCTAGAATTTCTTTCTAAAGGTGGTAATAAATCAGGATGTAGAGATCTTCTACCTTGCATGCACAAGAAGAATGTCTACAGATAAGAGAGAGAAGACAGATGTGAGAATACCCCACCCTCTCAGTACAAGCAATCAAGCTAGTCCTTAGAGTGTAAACCCTAAATAGACCTAATCCTGATTCCCCAAAACACGACTAGGTTAAATCAACCCTTGAATTATTTTGTTGGCCAGAAGGGTGGGACCCCCTAGGACACCCCACACGGCAAGACACCACTAAGGGTTAATGCGGTTACCTCACCAACCTTTATTATCACTAGTGAGTCCAAGTAGACAAGGCCTTAACCTTAGCCCAATCTAATTTCAAGTTACCAAGAAGATTTATCCTACCTAGGGAACGTTTACTCAATTTTAGGTTTAGGCTTGAGGTGCTTTTGGAATATGATGGGCGTTAGGGGGTATTGCCTTTAAAATTGATTTCAAAAGTGTGAAGTGCATAGGCAAGGTGTTCACAAGCAACTTTTATGAGGAAGTGAATTTTAAGGTTCAATTGCTTGTATTAGTGAGTTTTAGGGTTCACTTGAGTACATATCTTCAAGCAATGGTTCTGATAAGAAACACAAAAGGTTTTACAAGTCTCAATTGTTTGATAGATTTCCTTTAAGTATGGCAATGCAAGTGTGCTCTACCTTAGTGTGAAACCCTAAGAGTAGATAATGCTAGATGATTTTTAAGTCCAAAATCAGGGAAGTAGTGCGACCCAAACAATGCAATCAATTAAACCTTTTGCACCACTAACTAGGCGTTCAGAAAATATTTCTTCAAGAATTTTAATATACGTTTTCTATTTTTTTCAGATTTAAAGTGTACTGGGGGTTCTGTAGTCTGTTTTAACCCCAGTTGGTGATTGAATAGTACGTGCAATCAAACGTGCATAAAATATGTTTTTCATATTTTTCATAAATTCTTGATTTTCACATAAATTAAGTACCATAAATTTTAAGTCAATCGGAGTTGTATAAAAATTCTTGTGATTTTTTGAAATCCAAAAAATTAGGAGCAATAATAAATTTGATAATAGTTAAGTTCACAAATTTTTAAAATTTTTATATAACTTAGAATTGTGCCAAATTTGGATATGTTGTTCCTGACTTCAAACCACACGTCCAGTAAAAATTTTAGAATTTTTGGACGTATGAATTTTTGGAAATTGAATTTTTAAGATGAGAGTCTATTTCAGCCCAAAAATATAGGAGGTGGTTTTGTTGATTCCCACCGACAAGAGAGATTTTTTGTTTTCAAAAAGAAAGCAAATGCTAATCCTAAGGATCAAGCAAGCACCTAATTTTTTTAATTTTTTTTTGAAAAGATATCTAACCTAATCTAAGATATGAGTACTTACGTGAGATTCAAACCCATTTTTTTCCATTGCCGCACGTTTCTTATCGTAATTTTGCGATTCCTGTGCACACACAATAAAAAAGAATAACAAGTTAGAATCTCAAATAAGCACTTGAAAGAAAAGCTTCAGAAACTTCTGTTGCCTCCCTGGCAACGATGCTAACTTGTCTGTTGCAAAACGAGTTAAAAGAGTTTTGTATCATTGTAGTTGTGAATCACGTCGAAACAAATAAATTTATAAATATTTCGGTAAGTACCAAGTCATTCGCAGGAGGCAAAACATGATTTTCAAAACCTTTCGTACTAACTAATCTATCCTATGCAACATATAAATAGAGACCAAATATTTAGAGAATCAGATTTCTATTATTATTTGCAAATAGTTCTAAAATAGGAATCTAAACAAATATGCTAAAGAATAGAGAGAGAGAAAAAGTAGACAAAGGACAGCATCGCTTGTAGGATACTCGTGCGAAGTACTGTAGCACTTCAAATCTAGAACGTTAGGAGGAAGATCGGAGAGAAGTTGCAGAGAGAGAGAGACTAGAGATGTATCTGGTGGGAGTTGCCTCTCAACTAAGGGCCCTGGAGCTCCTTTTATAGCTTCAATGAGGGGCAAAGTAGGTATTTAGGCCCCTAAAATCGTGTAACAACTTACGTACGATCAGATCTGTCGATCGGGAGATCAACATATCATATCGCGCCTGAAAATAACCTCTATCGTGCCTTAAACGCGTGGAATGCATTGGATGGAGACACATGGCAGCCGTTGGGCCCTTTGATCACTATTGCGCCGCACCGCTCTTGCTTCACGCATGCGTGCACGTTCATCTGATCTCACGATCGGACGGCTTATGTTGTGCACCGCATCGTCTCTATCCCCGCATACAATGGGCCGTCAGGTTGGGCATTCAATAGCGCATGCATCCATGTCACCACATCCATTGCGCCTCCGCACACCACATGATCGCGTCCTTGCCACTCGATCTGATCTGATGGCTCTATTTCGTCAGCGCTCCATCGCCACTTTAATTTCACGTGCCACACGATTTGAACTCGTACTCGTGCTTGCATGCGAGCGCACTAACCAATGCATTGCAGATGCATTTGTGTCGCGGTTTGAAATTCAGGTGCAGCCACTCTCAATCATTGGATGGAGATTCAACGGTTGAGATGCGTTCTTCTTTGATGAGGGGCACATGGAGAAGGTGACCTAGCTCCTTCGTGGCCATTGGATGACTTTCCAATGGCCCACGTTTTTCCTTCAGTAGTTGGGGCATGGCGATGGGCTGCTGGGATGGTGCCACGTGTCACCATCTTGACAGTTCATCTTCCCACCTTTGTAGTCAATGTTACAGGGCTCCGATTGAGATGATTTTTGTGTTGTTGGACTGTGATCGTTGAGTCGGATTCATTCGTACGATCGGATTTGACATCTGAGGTTTGGATCTCTACTATCTTACTCTTTGACCTCTGATCTTCTACGGGTTGTTTATGATGCTACGAACATCTGATCAATACGATTTCGGAAGCGTTGGACTCCCTTTGTCATCCTGCTAAGATCCACATGGTTTAATCTATCATCTGCGGCCTGAATCATCTACAATTAATATCGTCTCTCTTTTAGAGCATAGAATGGCAGTATTATCTATAAAGCTACCAAACTAACTACTATGCAAATTATGATGCTTATGTAAGCATTGTTCTTAAGTTATGCTAGAATCTAACTTAATTCAGGTAGATTAGGTCCTATGATTGCTGTTTAATCACCTAACTTATGAAGACGCACGAATTTACAATGACTGGACCAAGAAATTTCATGATAAACTCATCGTTCGAAAATCTTTTGAACCTAAACAACGCATGTGGGTTTTTGATGCAAGGTTATGCATATTTCCTGGTAAACTAAAATCTAAATGGATCGGTCCTTATATTATAGTTTAAACTTATCCCTACGGTGCCATTGAAATTTTGGATTAAAAAAACAATAGTACTTTCAAAGTCAACAGCCAAAGACTTAAGCCCTATCTTGATAACAATCTTAACGCGAAATTGGATTCTCAAGACCTCTACAACCTACCCAATAATTAGTGACTTCATGCCTGGCTGAATGGCATAAAAGATAGTACTGGATCAGAGGTAACCCATCATTTTTTTTCTACTTTTCGTTGATATTTGTCAGAGGTTTTGATTATCCTGATTCCGACCGCCTTTGGTGATCTCTTTTCCCTTCTTATTGCATGCGGACAAGTTATATCTTAAGCATAAGGGGGTATTTTTAAATTTTTACGATCAAATTAGGATTTTTAAAATCGAAAAACATTAAAAAAAAATTTTTCTTTTTCATTTTTTTGCATGCATAACCAAAATAATAAAAATGTTAGAAAGCTTTTTGAGAAATTTTTGAAATCGGGACTAAGGTTGAGAAATTATTTCACGGCACAATGGGATTTAATCTTTAACAAACTAAAGATTAAGATGCAGATCTAACTATTAAAATTTCTAGGTCTTCTTTTAGACTAGATCAAGTATCCTTCTATAAATTCCACCTGAACTGATGATTCGAGTGACTTGATCTTATTTTGTGACCCGAAAACTATTGACTTAGTTTCCAACTTAAAAACTTGTATTCCTTGCAAAATTCTTGTGTTAAATTTCTCACATAGCCAACACTTAAAAACAAATTAGAAAAATTAGAAAAGCCCCTTATTTAGTCTCAGTGAAACCCAAGCAGATGATTGGTTTGAGTTCCCACCACTGAGAAGGAAGAAAATGGCTCCTTTGATGACGTGATGCCAACATGTTACCACCTCGACATTGCTCTATATCTATATTTCATATCTTTAGATGAAGCATTAAGGTGCAATTTTGTAGCTCAAGTGTCTTGGATGGTACTATATTTATAGCGTCGAAGTAAGAGCTTGAGTTTGCTTGAAGTGCCCCTTTACACCGCATTGAATTTTGGGGTTCTGAGCTCCTGAGTGGTGTCTTAGACAGTACTATCTCGAAGTGCTGGTGCTAGAACCCCCTCAAGGTTTGGTAATGGGAATAATGATCCCGACACATCGGTTATAGGGTTACGCTAGGAATAAGCATGGGAGAGACAAAAAAAACTTCCAAAAAAAAACACGACCTTATAAATGTTAGAATTCACAAGCACTGACATTGGATTTTGAAAGATTATGCAAGTTGCGAGTCGAATTCAAGAGCTAAAGAAATCCTAACTGCAAAATGATTTCAAGTCATTTGAATTGACAAGGAGTTAACTTGTAAATTTGTAAAGGATACATTGATCCCGATTCATTTAATTTTTGGATCTAACGACAAATCTTGATGTTTATCTTTAATAAATCCTGTGTATTTTAATTAACCAAAGTCCCGCAATCTCCTTTTTCTCAAAAGTCAAAAAAATTAGTCTTTCCCAAAAATCTATTTTGTAAAATTAAAGTTTTGCTAAGAGACTAGCAAAAGATAAGTATGGGGGTGTGATAAACACTTGTTTATTATCATTCTTATGCCTTAAACAAATCTAACTCTTAGGTTTTTAACTCCGTAAGCGGATTTCTGGGTTACATTTAGGCATAATCTAAGTTAAAGCGAGTTTCTTCTACATTTTTTTTGTACTTTGTTGCATGGTAGTTTAGTGTTTTGATTTTTCTTGTTGGAGATTACAAGTAGGAATTCTTCTTACTTGTGAGTTCTCCAACTCCGTGTAAAAAGATTTCCTTTTTCAAGAAGCATTCCTCTACCATTCTTTTAGATAGCTTGTGATTCTTTATTGTGGCTTGTTTCTCCATTATTCCAAGCCTCCTTTGCTTGGAGTGAATTGGAGAAACAAAGCACTTGTTGCTTTATTTCTCGTAGGTAGAATTCCTGCTTTCTCCACAACTGATTTGCCCTTATTCAAAAATTCGAAAAAAATATATATTTCAAAATGTAGAAAAGAAAGTTGACTTCTTAATTTCAAGCAAGTGTTTTCAAATTGCATTCCTACCTCCTTTGGGATAACTCGAATACTTATACTTTACTCGGTCTTTTATAAATTCAAAAGCGTCAAAATTGCATGTTATAACGATTTAATTCTTGACATTTACAAATCACGCATTTTCGCAATCAAGAAACAACAAGGCCACAGCAAAATTATCTTCGATGTTATCATCAATGTTTACACATTCCTCCTCAACAACGGGACGTTCTTTACCGGCAACCTCAACTACATAAGAGAAGAAAGAAAAGTAACAACACATTAACAAATAAAGAAGAGAAAGCAATGGGATAACTTCTTCAAACCATCTTGACAAGGGTTTGCCAAAGAAAGTAGCACAGCATCAGCACACTCCACAATAGCACCTGCAGTGATCTTTGCATTAACTGCATTCAGTTGAGAAGCTTCTTAGCAATATATGTGTAGAGAAGAAATGGTAACGAAAAAGAGAGAAGTTGTTACCCATATATCAGTGTAGCAAAGGTCTGTCTTGGAATATCGTCGATGAGATGAATGAAGCTTTCCTTCAATCGATCGAGTTAAAACATCCAAAGAAAGAGTATAGATTTGCCTCCAAATCAAACCTTTTCAATGGGAAGGAAGGAGAAGCTTCAATCGATTGAAGGAGAAGCTTCACTGCACATAGAATAAGACTAAACCAGCACAAGTACAAGTACCATACTGACGTGACAACTAGCAACTCTCGTGTTTACGATCACATCACATATTTGGGTAGGAAAAAATTTGCCATGGTGGCACTCGATGATGTCATGGTGACACTCGAACACGTGAATAAAATTACATAGGACACGTCGGATTAGGATGAAAATGTAGATGGTAGAAGTGGTATGCCAAATATTTTCCTAATTTAAAGGAGAGAGAAGAGAGAACGAGAGCGAGGAAAGTGCACTCGTTGAGGAGGGGAGAGAGAGAATATGTGGTCCCCTCATGGGAAACTTGCAACCAAATCCATGCAATTGAGAGGGGGAAAAACTTAGGTACTTAAGTTAAGAACTAAATTGCTAGGGAGGCATTATGCTGTCTCCCTTTGTACTTTCGGATTATCTTTTCTTTGTAATCTTACTCCTTGTAAAAAACATAAATGCCTTTGATGAATAAACCCTCATCTTTCAATCCAAACCCTTGCATTTAGTCTGAATAATGACAGTTATAATATGTATAAATTATACATTAATGCATGTATTATCTTAATAATATTAGAATAAATCTAATGCATTATTTATAATCTAAATGTGATGTATTTATATAGGAACTAAGCTAAATTACACAGATATATAATTATATATTTATCAAGTAGGTTGTTTACCGAGGATGAGGAAATGTTCATGCTTTATAAGTTATCGAGGACCACGGAACGTGGTGCTCTTGGGTTATACTTTTAATAGGATGCATTACGTACGACGAAAGAGGAGATGACGTGGGAGTTTGTGATAGACGTATCTTCTGATGATGTTGGAAAGTATTGGATCACATTTCATACGATATACTACTATATAATGAGACTTATTACTGTAACGAAAAGGAGTTGCAACGACGAATTTGACCTCCTCATTATAAACAACGAACTTGATGCATGGCTTAATGTGAGGTTACACGTTAATTGTCAGTTTGCTTACTCCAGGAAAACATCAATTTAACCTTGATGTATTTCTTTATGTAGATTGATACATAGTATCGTTAGTTAGTGGGATAATGTTATCCTCAATTTTGGATTGTACTTATAATAATGGAGACATGTAGAATGCCATACGCAACTAACAACTGAAGTTCTTCATATCTAATTGTTAAGGATCAATTTTCTTATAAACAACGTTCATGTAAGCATCCATAATTTTCCAATCCTCATGAAATAGTTGAAGGCAACGATTTCATGTTATGATGAAGTTTGGTACAATGTCGATGGCAATTAACATTCGTGATCGTCGGCTTTACTGGCACGCGGTCATGCCATTACAATTATACTTTCATACTAGCTACTTACTATTCCACACCTTCTTTATGTGGATATAACATAAACCATATCATTGTCTTCTTTCCACTTTAAATTACACAAAATCATCTGGCAGCCACATATACATCATGTAAATGGAAGAGGAATATTCGTAAAAGATTTTCACCCATGTTGTTAACGGTACTAATTGAACTTTGTAATCTTACATTCATGACCTATACGATTCAAAGCAGGTGCAAAAAGAGGAAATATTGTGACAATAACTCATTCGACCTGAGTATGAACGTTGGTTGCTTTGTTCTTCCACTCATACAAACTTGTTAAGAAAAAGGAAGAAATTGAGGGACTTTTAATGATATATTGCATGCAAATCTTATCCTACGTTAATCATATGTTCAAATTACATGTAATTATAAATTTATACATATACCGTCATGCAAACTTTACCATTATCTTTGTTCAATAAATCACACATATACTAAAAAGTTAAATTATTTATGCAAGGCATCATGGGTTTAGCCTCATAAAATTCCAACAACGGCCATAGGGCATTTATTCCTCGCATGACTTATTTCTATGATTGTCTTGCAGTCATGAGGACATCGGTAGCATGGAGCAAAGACAAAATATTTTACATTTTTCAAATAAATAAGTGTAAATTCTTCTAATTAGTTAGACGATGAGACGTACAAAAATGAGAAAGAACACATTTTGATTGGTCAATGAATTAAAACATCTTAAGGAGATAGCGATAGATAATAACTATAACATTCATGTGTTTCGTAGTCACCTTAAATATTTGCTAATTTGTGTCAAGGTGGTTATTGCATGTTTGATGGTAAATGTAGCAATCAAAATGTGTATGCCATGGAAATCACATCTAGTGGAAGGGATGAATGATGCTTCATGGTGTACTTTGAAGTAAAAGAATGTATCTTATTTCAGTAACGCAAATGCATCTTTACTACTGTTAATTTATATTATTTGTTGCTGCTGCTAATACCCTAAGGTATGAAAATTTCAATTGGAGAAAACAACCTTAGGATTGGCAATTACATCATGTTCGTATTTACGCTAATGCAAATTAAACCTTACATTAATATGCAGTAAGTTATATATGTTGCGAAATATTATCTACATTTACCAAATCCAATTTATCCTTTGGCCTCATTAATATTTCAAAATGATGGCCTCATTTCATTGCTTTGTAGAAAAGGTTTTAATAAAGTAGTACATATACACAAATCCTTCAAGGTAATTATAAGTTAGAAATTTTACGTAACGAATTCCCTCAACATCGGAGAACTTCACGAATTGTCTTGTAGAAATGAAGAGTAATTATTCTTGCATTCAATAATGTGTAGCATGGATTACATATTCTCACATGAGGAGTGGATTCTTCTACATGCATTATTTAGAAGAAAGTAGGAAGGATAATATCGACGCAGGCACTTTACTCGTGTAGCATAGGAGCAAATTAACTACTACCCTTTGATGAGATGTCTATACAAATATTGGAATTATTTTTGAAGTACATACCGCTTCCTCACTGAATTGACACACAACGACAATTGGGTGTGATACAGCGACACTTGCACTATTAGCCCCATTCATGGCAACAATCAATGGCTCCATGTAAGTTTATGACATCTTTAACAATTCATTAATGTATTCCACTATTTTATCACAAGTACTAAAGGATAGGTTGACCAAAGATGCCGGTGGTTTCAAGGATGTTACTTTCTGCAATGCACTTTGATTCGTACAATTGTAGAGTAGTTTATATGCCTTCTGGCTTCGAAACGCGTCAATGGTATGATGTCAAGACGTTTAGAACATTCAACTTCTCATGATGTACCATGTTTGCTTCCTATTAAACTTCAACTTTATTTGAATCTTTTCTGCAGCAGCTTTTTCGCAGATCCATAGTAGCCTATATTTTGTTTTATGTAATTTCATTTCATGGTGTTAGTTACGACTAACCTCTACAACAACGCTTTCTAGATCATTCCTAATGACGTGATATTGTATGGAATTAATTTTCAATCCCGTTAAATGCATTTTACTTACTGTGAAATGAGAATATAACAGTAACTACGGTATGTTAATCTTCACGCCTGAACCATGCTCCATTGAAATCTCATTGAAGTAATTACAGTGTGCCATTTCAACATTAATAAATGTTACTCAAGATGTTTGTCCCCTTACATGTGATAATGTCAATGCCTTTGTATATGTCAGTGTGCGCTTACGGTTACTTACCACATTCGTATTAAATTTTTAATGCATGTTTCTATGTAAAGGAATCTCCCTAAAAATTAAAAATGCCGCTGGTAAATATATCGTACGTAGGTAGATAGATTTTATACCATTGATGATTTTAACATAATCATCAATTCAGCTTATCTTTGTTTATAGAGTGTTTTATCAGGATAAATAAATGTCCTGTTCATAAATGTATTGTACAGAGATGATAGATTAGATGATATGAATATTGATAAATCTATATTTATCTATATTAATTTGCTTATTTAAGTATTATATATTATAAATATTACATAATATGTATCATTATGTATTTAGATTAATTTTTATAAATTACATATTAATTTTCTTATTTTATTAGTTAGGAGACAGAGCGACATCTTTCTAGGCTTCTGATTGAAAAATAAACCTTTCGAATGTGATCAGGGTGATGATTGGAATCTAACGCCTCTGAAATCACTCAGATTTGACATCCGTAGTATCTTGAACAAGCCAAAGAAGATCAAAGGCAACAGGACAAGGTGGTGAAAATTTGAACCTCAGATGAAGAATCCGATCATATAGATGAGTTCGGATCGACGATCGTAGCCCAATGATGCAAAAATCAATCCAATTCGACATCCGTGACACCACCTACAAGCAATAGAAGATGGATAGTTCAGATGGCGCCATGTGACACTATCTGAATTGCCCATACCCTCCCAAGCTATTCTCATTGTCTCTGAAGACAACTTCATTGAGCGATCTAGACCGTTGGATGAGAATCCAACAGTCGAGAAATCTCTATGTCGCCACTCCACAGCTTCTCCGAAGGAAGCATCTTAGCCGTTGGATGAAGATCTAATGGTTGAGATGAGGCCATGTCACCCCCCAAGCATTTCACAACCTCTAAATGCGCCTCTCTCTCTCGTTCTCAGCCGTTGATCCACGATCCAACAGTTGAGCGAACGTGGGCACAAAATCATCTTTGCGACATTCCAAGGCATGTAGTGTAGCGGTCCAATGCCCTACACGTAGCGTGAGATGCATGTTCAAGTCACGAGGAGCGGATTTGATTAGCTGAGAAGGGGAGCGGATGAAATTGCACCATTTATGCGCGATCTGACGGTGGATGGAGCAGCAATGTGGCCGCACAGATGAGTGGCTAGCATAACGCACGTGATGATGCATTTCAAGATGTGTCCTACCGTTTTATCAAGCGTGGGCATGAACACTTCTTAACCGTTCGATGGACCAATCATGATGGTCAAGAAGAGGCACGTGACATGGTTGCACGTGGAGCATCCGATCATGATCTAAGGGTCCTCCTTCCATGTGCACTTTAGTAATGTGCACCTTTAGCAATGCATGCATGTGTCACTAAAGGCCATAGAATTAATTCTTTAGGCCTTGAAATGATCTTTTTGCCCCTATGTCTTCACCTATAAAAAGCCTACCCTTCCTACCCATTTCACCATCCCTTCCTTCTCTTCTCACCTCTCCTAAAAGCTAAGAATATAAGTTCTAAAGCTCGCTCTAGTGCTCCCAAGCTATGGGAAGTTCTGCTAGAGTTAAAAACAAATATTTTTCCACTTCTCATCTTGTTCGTAGAGCTCTCGCCAGCTATCTTCTCGCCCTTATTCTGGAAGTGGATCCCGCGACAATGATGTCCTACCTCATCTTTGGTTCTTCTAGTTTCGTCCTCCTTCCATCTCAATTCTTCCTCCAAGAGTCATTCTACGGACTTGTCCTCTAAGCATTCTTCGAGGAGGATAATCTCTCTTCCCTTATCTTTTTATTACTTTCTAGTGTAGATTTCAATTTTCAGCATTAGTTTTGTAATAAACATTTGTTAGTTGTAAAAGTAATTTCTCTCTCTCTTTCTCTCTTATTCTTTTTCTCTCTTTATTTTGTAAGTAGAATGGAATAGAGTAGAGTTGGAAATATTGTGATATTTTCCCTTATAGAAAATATAGAAAAAAAATCATGGATTTCCAAAAAAATTGATGTAGCCTCCCCGTGTTCGACCCAGGGCTCATTAGAGTTTCAGTAAATTATTTGACTAAAGCATTTTTTGCAACTGCGATGATGGGTTTTCAAACTCAATTTTACTCGTGTAAAACCTCACTTATCATTTTGACG
Source organism: Thalassia testudinum (assembly GCA_037157565.1). Lineage (NCBI taxonomy): Eukaryota > Viridiplantae > Streptophyta > Magnoliopsida > Alismatales > Hydrocharitaceae > Thalassia > Thalassia testudinum. The sequence goes on from JAZHRO010000024.1 coordinate 85,226,622, forward strand.
CTGTTGCCGGGGAGGCAACGAATCTCGATTATTTTCCGCATTCCTCTTGCACTTATTCATTCTCTAACCTCTCTTTTCTTTCTTCTATTATCTTATAGGTATCCTGACAAGGAAATCTACGAGTTGTAGATAGGAGTAAAGTATAGTTGAAGACCGCTGTAAGTGCTCCCCCATTCTTCCCCACTCCATGGTTTTCATTTTACCACCAAATAATTCAAACCTTAATTAACCTAGGTGTTCTCATAAGCCCTAGGTTAGTTTGATTGTTTGTCACCTCACTCCACCTCACCTCGCATATAAAAAAAACTAAAAAAAATACTTTGATCTGATTATGGGATTTATTTAAAAGACACACTACATACACCCACAAGCTTGAGGCGCACAACCTCTTCTGATTTTTATTACTCAACCGATAACCTGATCTTTGAATCAATACACTCACAAACACATAATTAAGTAGAAATCAGAATAGGTTAACCACTTTGTGTGCCTAATTCAATGGTGCATCAAGGCCAATTGTATAAGTTGTTTGGGCCGCATCATTTCATCTAACATAAACTCAACCACTAGCTTGCTCCTTAGGGTTGAAATTTAAGGTCAAGAACCAGGCACTCCACTTTATTTTGAATTTTAAATGAAAATATCTTCACCAGTGCTTGCAAAACTTGGTGTCACTCCTGAACTTAATTGAATCAACCTTAATCCAAACCCTAAAAGCTACTAAGCAAGATTTGAACTCTAAAATTCACCTCATCCTTAATAATCTTGCTTGAAAACCTTGGTTATGCATGCACACATGTTTTAATAAATCATTAAGGGCACAACCCATTTTATGAGCTCATCACACTCTGAAAGCACTATTATCCCATGGCTTAATTTAAAATTGAGTAAACATTGACCCTAGGATCCATCAATCCGTTCCACGGAATTACTCAAATAGTAGTTCGAATTTGTGACGTCTACTTTCTTTAAAAGGTGCTAAGTTGGGGGGCCTGATTGTCAAATGACTTAAGCAGGTAGGGATTTGGCATAATTAGCAACCTTTACGACATGCTCCCCCTGCTTTGCCGGCCCAACTTAACCAGCTTCTGGATTAAGGACAACACAAAATTTGTGTTGTGGTTGGAGTATACCTTGGAGCCTAGGTCCTAAGGATACCCAATTTAAGGATAAGCTTATATATTTTGTGCTGTAGGGCTCCATTCTCCTGTCCTTCTGACCTTCTTCTAGTGTATGCTTGGAAGGAGGTCATTGAACTCCTCTCTGGAAGGACCTTTAGACCATTCAAGGAGGCATAGGTTAAATTTTGGTCCAGTAGATCCCATGGCTGACCAACCACCTTCGAATCAGCACGAGTTGCTGCAAAGGCAGCTGGAAGAACTACAGCAAATGCAAGAATGGTTCTAGTGGATGAATGGTCAGGGCATTCAGCCCTTGAAGGATTTTTATGATCCTTCAAATTATGGAGACTATCTCAGTGTTCTGATTCCAGTGGATGGCGTAGAAATCAAGCCCCAAGTATTAAGCCTGATAAAACATTTTCATGGGCTTGGTTCCAAAGACCTGTTTCACCATTTGGAGAACTTGACCACTTTAGTCCAGACCACCAAAGCATAAAATGTGGACAAGAAGCAGATGATCATGAGGCTTTTCCCCCACTCTCTCAGGGATAAGGTTGCACATTGGTACAGAACAATTGGGAGGCCAATAAACACTTCATCCAGTAGCTGGGAAATCGGCCTTCTTGGAAAAAAATTTTCCTGTTGGGCGTACTAATGCTCTGCAACGGGCGATTACTACTTTCGCCCAATAGCCGGGAGAACCGCTTCATGGTGTTTGGGATTGATTCCAAGATCTGTTGCGGAAGTGTCCACACCATGGGGTGCCGAAATGGCAACTCGTGCAGATTTTCTATCACGGGTTGACGGATCAACTTCGTAATCATGTGGATGCTTCTTGTGGAGGCAATTTCCTCAGCAAGGATGTAGACAGTGCACATGACTTGTTCGAGGAAATGAGCGAGAATTCTATTAATCACGCCTCCATGGAAACTTTCAACCGGTCCCAACAACCTAGATCAAATGCTAATGAGGTCCAGGACTCTCATTCACTTGATATGGAATTGATTTATAATAAACTGGATAAGGTAGACTTGGTTGCGAAAAGGATGGAGGAGTAGATGGCTAGAAATTCTGAAAATGTTTCTAGATCCACTCAATCCTAAAATTCGGGATTCCACTCTTCACGAGCTCCTACTGGACGGGAGTTAGTCAATCAACTGGAAATGGCTCAACCTATGAGCCAGCATTTCTCGGAACCCCACGGTTCCAAACTGGGGCCTTTGATCCTAGTTTCTCTTATTCTTCTCCTTCCTTTTCACCATCCTTACCCTATGAGGATGTGTATGTGATGCATCTTTTCTCAACACAGTTAATTAAGATTGTTTAGTCTTAATTAATCATGTAACGAATGAACTTAGGTTAACTTGAATCATTAGGTTGTTGTCGTTCATTATAGTATAAGGTTAAGCTAACCTAACATTTTAGATTTTATTTCTTTTTAACTGGTTGAGTCCAGGTCATTCACTGTAAGGCATAAATGTAGTTTAATTCACCATTTTTATTATTTAAATTAACAAATAACTAATTACTATATTAATTACAAAATATGTTAGGCATATGAACAATTGCATATAGAATTGAACACGAAAACATGCAACTATTCCATTAATGAAAAGAAATGTACATGAAAGATTTTTACAATGAATGGCAAAAGAAAATGAATATTTATTAAAAATGTTACAAAATGTAAGAAATAAAAGAAAATACAATACAAATAATGCCTCTTATTACAAGAAAGCTCAAACACTTCATTTAATCTCTTCATCAGCCTTCAGTTTTGATTATTAAATGTCTCTCTCTCTCCTTTTTATTTAAATTCTCTTTTCATTCTCTCCTCTTTAATCTCTACTGTGCATACATATCCACACTTAGACATTTTTAACCCTTAACCCACTTTCAACACTTAACCAAAAATTTGTTAATGGGCGGGCCAAGCCTCTTTCAGGTATACACAATGTTCGTTAGGAGCGGGACTAGACCCTACTCAAGGCACAAACCTAGTTAGATTAATGGTGTACTTTTAACATTTTAGATTGCACAGTACCAGGCCCAACTAGATCCATAAGCTCACACCCACACCTGGGTCCACACACACAAGTGCACGCACACACGCCGCACGTGCACATGCACACACTCAGAGGATCAAATGGTCAGAAGGGAATGTGCGCCCAGTGCTTGACGACCGAAGCGCTGGGTACACGAGTCTGTTTTATACCCATGCTGGCGTCCTTTGGTTTCTGATGTGGGTTTATTCTCTAACCAGTTCCCTTCACGCAACACTTGCCAGCGTCAATCTTCCGAAGATGAATCCAACCAACTCACTAGACCAAATCAAGAGTATAATAGCTCGATCGAAAGCTTTTGGTCTCAATTACAAGATTCTAACACCAATTTGGTGTTTGGATCTCATCTGATCCATGGATTCATGGATTGAATATGGCTATTTCCATGGTTGGAACAAGCTCAGAAATAGATTTAAAAGCCAACTGACCTCCAGAAATGTTTGCTCTCTTATCTAAGAGTCAAGGAATGATCAGGAATGCATTTCTCAAGGATTGAGAGAGAGTTTGAGCAGAGAAAGAGCTTCATAGACTCTAGAATCTTGAAAACTTCTTGAATCAGTGTACAAAACATTGATTCAAAGGTGAATCAGTCCAACAAACAGATGAGATCCTCATCTAACAACCCAAATTGATTTAAAAGGTTAAATGGAACTAATCTAGACTGAATTTGAGTTGAAATCTCGACAAGAGTGCATAAAACAGATTGGGTTTCAATTTAAACCCAAAATACGCAGATCTATAAATCTTGATCAAATCTCAACATAACTTCACTAAATGTATTCTAAATGATTCTAAATCATCATAGAAACTCAAATAATTCATTAAATTAGAGATTCAATCATTTTAAACCTCGAATTGAACTTGAGCTGACTTTAGAAGCTCAAAGTTTGTCTTTCAAGTCCAGAGCTTTTCAGATCAAATTAAAAGTGTGAATAGGTCTAATTCAACCCTAAGAATCTATTTAGCACCTCAAAATTAGGTTTTGAGAAGTTGTGCTAACAGACTTTGCCACTTGAGCTCTAAAAGAGGTTTGTTCGATAGATTAACTCAGGGGTTCTAAGATCTAAGTGAAGATCAGAATAGAATCTATAAGGTCTGCACAAGCTTTAGGGTCTAAGTTCCATCAAACATGTATCTCCAACTCTGCCAGAGTTGGAGAAGATGATGGTCAACTGGTAGTAATAATCGTCAAAACACCATTCTAATAGCATGAAATGAATCTACATCTCAAAATTAATCGATCTAGAGCTTCTCAAGGACTTTGGAAGGCTGAGGCTCTATTTGAAGTCACCAAAGCTTGCCAGACCTCAGGTGAACATCGATTCTGATCGCTAGAGATAAAATATCCACTAAACATTAAAAGAAAGACATTATTGTGTTCCTAAGGGCACGAAGAACCTCAAAAACACATCAATTGAAGCAATTAATGAAGATGTGAATGATCTAACCAAGAAGATAGTAAATTTTATCTTGGGTTTGAACGAACTCGAGATAAGTCCTCTCACTCAATTAAGTGAGGGGAAACGCTATCTATGATTAGGCGAAGATGATTAGGTGGTTAATTAGGTGACTTAACTCTTCTAAGGTAGCCATGGACAGCGAACTTAGAAGTTTGAATGAAAATTAGGTGTTTAGGATATGATGATTAATCGAATAAATTAAGTCGATGATAAGGGTTGTTATGTCATGGGAAAGTGGTGGAGAACCTTGATTGGATGTGATTTAGTCTCGGATACCTCCGCCATAGACAATGGAGGAGATTCGATGAAGGTGAATTGGATATAGGCGATTAAAATGATAAATCATGTAATTCATGTGATAGAAGTGATTATGACAGAGTTAAGAAGGTGACTGATGTGTTTAAAAGAACAAACAAAGCTTTGACAAGCTCAAGGAGCTTGCCAGAGTTGGAGAAGATAGAGTGAAACATAACATTAAAACCACACTAAACTAGCTATCTAACTACATTAATCTAATATACACTACTCTAAGATCCTATTTCTACTGTTACCTAGATGAAGGGGATCAAGAATCTCTATCAAAGGCTCATGACAGAGGAGGAAATAGAGGGATAGAAGAAGAGCTCCGGTGGCAGAGAAATATGATGTGTATAAGAGATGGATGGCGGTGTAGCCTCATCAATAGACGCAACAGAGAGTGGCAGAAACTGGGAGGAGGTTGTTCTCCTCGGAGAAGACCATAGGATAGAGGAAGAAGTTGTCGAAGGTGTAGATGAATAGCCTATTGAACAACCTCAGTAGGGGAAGTAGGAAGGGGGTTGCTAACCGGAATTTGAGGTGAGAATGGGTATTTATAAGTGGAGATGGGGGTTAGGGGGTCTGTATCAGGATGGGAAAGTGTCTAGGTGCATGAAAATAGCCAACGTCATCGCTAACGCCGGTGAGCTTAAATGCCTAAGCTAAATAGAATTTCCATGAAATCCAGCCAGTTGGATGAAGAGATGGCGATGAGCAGACTGTTGGCAGCAACAGCGAAGGTTTCCAAGTGTTGGATAGGAGGTGATCGTCGAGTGTGGTCACCGGACGTCGTAGACCGTCCATGGCAAGGATGAAGATAAAGAAGAAGACGACTCAACACAGGGGTATATTTGTTAGAAAAAGGATCGAAATGAAATAAAAGGACTCAATCGAAATAGAAATTAAGGACCTAAACGTAAACAATAAGTTTCAAGGTTTATTTTAATTTATTTCTTTTTTAACTTTTTATATATAATTATAAATTAGGTAAATATTATATTTATGCCTTGAAATTACATTTTTACCCATTTTTAGCTATATTTATTTAAATGATACAATTAAATATGTTAATTACACACTTAGGTATTAATATTAATTTAGTTTAAATATTAAACATCTAGCTAAATGATTATTAATTTTATCCAAATTATTATTTAAATGATTAGTATGATTAATTAATTTTTAACTTAGTGTTTTTAACTTATTTTGCAAGTCCTTAGCGTTTTTACCCCTATAGTATAATTAACTTTGCGATTAATGTATTCTTAGTTAATTAACTAAGGAAACTAGTTAATTAATGATAATTAGGAGCTATGATGACTCTCTCATCAGTATGCTATATAGGAGAATGTTAGGTCTAACTCGTATGCTAACTCTTGCAACCCGGGTTAGAGGAACCACCCTAACTTCTCTTGGAAGAACTAGGGGCAACAAACCTAAATGCAACCTAGCAATTATGCACAGCAATGACCAATGGGTCAGGGTCATGTATATACTCAGCTGCCCCTGAATTAGGTCAATCAGCTAACATGGAATATGCGACAACCTACAGGTCAAGTTGATATGAGCTGCCATATGGTAGAAATGCACGGATCTATGATCCAGCTCATGCAACAAATGAAAACTTCGCTAGACAACTTGCAATCCAGGCTCATTGCTAACACCCGACAACCCAGATCTCTACCATCTCAACCCATACCCAACCCCCAAAATATACAAAATCAGGGCAATGAAGCCCAAGGGTACGGGAATTAGAGGGGACCCACATGCACATGCTCAGGTGGTTGAGCAGGGTCTTTCTTCTGTTTCTTCTTCTAATCTTGGATATTTGGCAAGTCAAGCCCTTCCAATCTTTCCTAACCCTCCCCAAGACCCGAACCCGTATGCTTCCGCAAACTCTATCACCTTGAGGAGTGGAAGGCAAACCCAGGACCCAAAAATACCTTCAACTAGCAAGCAAAACCCTGGTGAGCCTAAGAAAGAAATGGAGAAAATTGAAGAAGATATTAAGGGTTAGGAACCTGAAACTAGTGATCCCACTCATATCTCATTTCCTAAAGCTTTATTGAAACCTAAGAAGAAGAAACCTTTAGATAGCAACGAGGAGCTTCTGAATACATTCAAGAATGTCGAAATCAATATCTCGCTCCTCGATGCTATTAAGCATATTCTGGCTTATGCTAAGTTCTTAAAGGATTTATGCACTCAAAAGCGTAAGCTGAAAGAACCTACACCAAGGAAGGCGATACTCTCCGAGCAGGCTAGTTTTGTTATCCTGCATCACCTTCCTCAAAAAAAGAGAGATCGAGGTGCCCCATTGATTTCATGTGTTATCGGAAATTATACTTTTGACCGGGCACTCTTGGATCTAGGTGCATCCATTAACCTAATCCCAACGTCCTTGTATGAAAGGTTCGAGTTAGGTGAAATCAGGCTGACCTTAGTAATACTACAGTTAGTGGACCATTCGCTTACCAACCCACAAGGTGTTATTGAGGATGTTATCGTCAAGGTCAAGGATTTCTATTTTCTTGTAGATTTCCTCGTCCTTGACATGGATGTACATGAAGAGTTAAGGAACACACCCATCATTCTGAGGCATCTGTTCCTGGCTACCGCTAAGGCCAATATTAATAGTGAAAGCGGTAGTATGGAGATCGCCTTCGGAGGTAGAAAATTGACACTTGATATTTTTATGGCGATCAATAAATTTGAGGATTGTGGATATATCAAGGACTTCGAGGATACTGATCACAATATCGAGACTTGTATGGCTATCACTGTTCTCGAGGATTCCACCCATACTAACGAACCTGAACCACAAATGTTTAAGCTCAAAGTCGTCTTTTAGAGAAATACGTCATAGTATAGGATGAAAATCACACAAACACACTTGAAATAGATGTGACTCTGAGGTCGTTCGCAGGGAGAAAATATGGAATTCACGCACTAATCACATTCAGAAATAATGAGCACAATAATAAAGATAAACAATAAGAATCAATAATAAAAAATGTATGCAATATCAGCTCCAATTATATCTCAAGAAGTCATGGGATAAAAAGAATAGAAGCTAAAAAACAATGGTGATTTAAATCGCCACTTAATCCTCTAATTAAGCATACATCCCAAGCATTCAATTTAACCAAATATTTCAATAGTAACCTGAATTATATATCATTTAAGAACTCCAAATAAACCCACAGTAGTCAGGACCAAAGGCCTCAATCAGACGTCGCACATGAGGCTTAGACGCCTTAAGTCATCACCTCAGAGAACTAAGGCAAAGCACCACAGAAGAGACACAAGGGTCTCGTAGGCTAAGTGTTGAGAGAGGAGGGTGCGAATTTCGAGGCACCAAAACCTACCCCTACACTCAGAGTTTCCCCTGTAAGAACCAAGTTGGACCCAGTAACTGGGTAATTGGACTTCAGCCCAGACCTGTAGGTGTGATCACAGGCAAGGGCGCGTGAGCAGGCACATGTGAGCACACGTGCATATGGGTATGTATAGGGACCTCACCCTCATGCTGTTGGAGGTAGTAAGCATAAGGTAGTAGAACACTTTATGTGGCTCTCCTACACTTACGATGCACGAGGTGGGACTAAATGTCCTCCTCTTCCTTCATGTATGCTGTAGGCAAGAGTTCAGCTTCAATTGATGCTATTGTGTGCGTCCTTCTTCGATTGCAATTGCAGGTTGCTTCGTGGAGGGATTCCACCCTTGCTGAAGTTGGTAGTGAGGTCGAAGTTGGTCGACGCATGGTAGGCGAAAGCGGAGATAAGAGACGTCGACGGTGGTACTTGAGATACACGAATACGGCCTTGTGGCCCAATTAAAAGGGCTTAGATGCTTTGCCTGACCATGGTGAGTGTGATGGTGGTGGGAATTTGGTGCGAGCATGTGTGTGGTGCTCAGATAGTGACGGGGAAGGTGGCCGGAGTGTGGGTTATTCAGCAGAGCGGTTGGGTGGTTGTCCGACCAAATATAGTTAGGGATTTTGTAGGTGAAGTCAAGGTGAAGCTTCTGGGAGTGTTGGTGGAGCGTTTGGTGGAGTGTAGTGTCGACCCGGCCTCGTCAAAGGTGCAGCCGGTAGTGGAGAAGACGATAGGGGAGGAGGTGATTCGGTGGATGAATTGAGGGGCTAAGGGGTGAAATCTAACTTAGAGATATAGAGGGAGAGATAGGACTACTTTACTGGATGAAAAGGGGAGGAATCTGCAGTGGTGTGACTTGGCAGTGCCGTGGACAGAGAATTCTCTGGTAGGGAGCAGCGGTGAAGAAGGGGTCAAATGCGATGGGGCTTTGGCCGGCCACCGTCGGAAGAAGGTGAGGAAGAAGGCTGCACCTCCAATTTAATGGTTGGAGGCACGGATGAAGGAGAGAGAGAGAGCCATTGGAGCATAGGTCGGAGATGGTTGGAGGTAGGGTAGAAGAGGGTTTTTGGCCTTGAAAACTAGCTAAAGAAGATGGTGGAACATGGGGAAGCTTTTATAGAGCTCAAGGAAGAGCTCTATAGAGGAATTCATCATGATTTGATTTGGGTTCCATGCAGATTTTGAGATCTTCACTTGAGCTCTAAGATGAGAGTTAGGATCCAAGATCCTGATCAATTGATTCCTTGTAGTATGAACACCAATCCCACCAAAGTTGGTGGGATTTGGAGTTGATTAGGTGCAGTTTTGAGATGGTCAAAGCACACTTGTAGGTTGGTTGACCTACAATGGTAGAAGGGGTCATTTTGTGAAGAAGAAGAATTTGGGGGCTAAATGTAAGGAATTTCGAAAGCTGGGGGCTTAGGTGTGAAGAATAGAGTTTTAAGGGACTTGATTGCAAACTAGGTCAGGATGAACTTTGATTAGGCCCAAATTTTGGCCTTAACCTAATTTGGATCCAAGAAATTTGATGGTGAACTTGGATTTGAGTTTTGACCATGTTTGATTGGGCAATTTTCATAGAAGCCCAAATTCGGGCAAAATCTCGTCTGCGACTCTGTTCAAGATCAAAATAGGTTCAAATGGTCAAACCAAGGGTACCAACCCTCTTAGAATATTTTTATATGAATTTTATGAGGTTTTGATGAATTTTTTTTCTTGATCAAAACCTCTTCAACTCAAGCGGGTCTGAAATTAGAGTTTTGTGTGTTGTTTTATTTCTCGGAATGCGTGAAACCTCATTTCAATTTATATGGACCTACTCTTTAGAATTTAATGTTCAGTTGACCTTCAATTAACCCCTGGAAAATCCCATGGTTACTCTGTAATTATGATGTGATGTTAAAACTGCAGAATTAGCCCTTTTTTAATATTTTCTTCGCAGAATGGATCTGAGTGGAATTATGACTCTCAGACGATCATGTAGGAGCATTTATCTTTGCATTTCCATTAATTCAAGTAGTTATGGCTAATGATGGTGTTACCATCAACAACCCTCAGTGGCAGACCCGACACACCTTGAAGAAGTTATTGATTTTGTTCATTCTCAACCTCTTCCTCTAGATCGTCCTGATGAGCCTTCATCAACATCTTCCTTGCCTTCTATTCTCATTTTGCCCCAGCTAGAGCTAAAACCATTGCCTGATAGTCTAAAATATGAGTTCTTAGGATCAAAGAAGATGCTCCCTGTGATTATCAGTGTAAAGTTGACTAAGAAGCAATAATTGAAACTGCTTAAGGTCCTTAAGGCACATAAAAAGGCAATTGGTTGGACCATTCATGACCTTAGGGGGATTGAGCCATCTTATTATAATAAATGAATTTATATGGAAGATGGATCCCACCCTTCTCGCCAGATGCAGGGGAGATTATCCCAATATGCGAGAAGTGGTTAAGAAAGAATTCAAGTGGCTCAAAGCAGGAATAATATACCTAATCTCAGATGGTCCATAGGTTAGTATAATGTAAATTGTTCCCAAGAAAGCAGGGATAACTGTAGTGACTAATGAGAATGGATAATCTATCATGACTCGTTCAGTTTCCTCTTGGAGAGTTTGTATTGATTACAGGAAGCTGAACATAGCCTTGAAAAAGGATTATTTCCCATTGCCCTTCATCTATCAAATCCTTGAAAGGTTAGCCGGGAAAAAGTATTTCTGTTTCCTGAACGGTTATTTAGGATATAACCAAGTCCCTATCCATCCCAAATACTAGGAAAAGACAACTTTCACCTGTCCTTACGGAACCTTTACATTCCATAGAATGCCGCTCGAGCTTTGTAATGCACCTACGACTTTTCAAAGGTGCATGCTAGCCATCTTCTCAGACATGGTGAGAGATTGTTTAGAGGTATTCATGGAAGATTTCTTCATTTTTGGAGATTCTTTTGAGGTTTGCCTGGCTAACCTGGAATTGATCCTAAAGAGATGCATCCAAACTCGATTGGTCTTTAGCTAGGAGAAGAGTCACTTCATGACACAAGAAGGCATCATCTTAGGTCATTTAGTCTTTGATCGGGGAATTGTAGTTGACCGAGCTAAGGTGGATTCTATCTCTAAACTTTCCCCACCCACATCTGTTAAGCAAATCTGATCATGTCTTGGTCAGGTGGGTTTTTACAGGAGGTTCATCAAGGACTTCTCAAAGGTTGCTCGAACCATGAGCAACCTTTTGGCCAAAGATAAGCCATTTGACTTTGAGGAATTTTGTGACAAGGCATTTATTTACTCAAAATAGCAATCACTTGTGCTTTGATGTTTCAACCACTAGTCTGGACAACCCCATTCGAGATTATGATTGATGCTTTTGATTACGCGGTCGAGGCTGTCTTGGGTCAAAAGATTGAAAGAAAGACCTTTGTCATCTACTACGCTGGCAAGACTTTGGACGAGGTCTAGAGGAATTATATTGTCATAGAAAAGGAATTGCTAACTGTAGTTTTTGCTCTAGAAAGGTTTAGGGCTAATCTCTTAGGTTCTCATGTAATAATTCATGCCGACTACTCGACCTTGAGACATCTCTTGGCCAAAAAGGATGCCAAACCTCGGCTCATTTGATGGATTCTTTTACTTCAAGAATTTGATCTTGAAATTAAAAATAAATCTGACTCATCAATGTGAACAGGAGGAGGCCTTGATGGAGGAGGATGTAGGCCATGCACTTGCATTGAGGGAAAGTTCAGGAGAGGGGGGAGGTGTTGACGCTTCTGAAATGCAGTTGATTGCGGAGGATAAAGATAGATGTAGTGTTGGGGAGGTGGTGGGGAGGATATCTCAATCTTTTCATGCTCTGGAGGGGTTGAAATATGGAATTGGTGTGAAGGGTAAGGGAATTATGATTTGATCTCCATATAAACTTCGAAGGAGGAAGGATGAGGGCAAGAAAGTGATGGATGAAGGATCATTGGCATCTATGCTTGGTGTTGCACGGGTGAAAGATGGGAGTGTTGGGGGATCATTGGAAGGAAGATGAAGGTCTTGACATGGAATGTGCGTGGGCCTTACGATAGTGTTCGAAGGGCCTCTCTTGGGTGGTATTTGAGGGAGTGGGAGGTAGATTGTGGTCTTATACAGGAAACACATATCAGGGAGGATGGTCACTTTCAATGGAAGTTGTTGGGGCAAGGAGGATATGTACATGTGGTATGCATGGGGGAAAATGGTCGTGTTGGGGGCTGGCTGTATGGTGGAAAGTAGCCAAACTACAGCTCTGGATACTTTGAATGGCCAACATGTAATCACTGTTAAATTCAAAATGATTCAAGGGGGAAACAAGTGGTGTGTTACATGTGTTTATGGCCCATGTGTGGCAGATCATAGGCAAGAGTTATGGAATGAGCTGTCTAAGGTTGCAAATGTGGTAGGGAATCTTCCATGGCTTGTAGGCAGGGATTTCAATTGTACTCTTTCATCTTAGGACAGAGGGAGTGGAAAGATTGATTCAGCTGCGATTGGTTTTCAATTGGTTGTGCAGGGTGCAGGTTCGAATGAGCTTCCTTCATCTGGAGCTGAATTCACATGGCGTAATAGAAGTGGACAGAAATCAAAATTGGATCAATTCTTTGGGAATACAAGTTTACTTGAAAGATTTCATTTGTCATCTGTGGTTTAATTGGAGAGACCATTCTCTGACCATACACCACTACTTTGGGATTGTGGTGAAGGCTCCTTGATAGGGTCTTACTTCAAGTTTAGAAGATCTTGGCTAAAGGAATTGGGGTGTAAAGAGATGATAGCTGGTTGGTGGGAAGCCAAACAAGTTCAAGGCTCGTCTACAGCAAGACTTTCTGCAAAACTGCTGGCACTCAGAAATCTTATGAGAGAATATGGTGCGACTATTGGGGTACTTCGAGACCAAAGGAGGTTGGAGGCTCTGTCCTTGCTGTGGGAATTAGATGAGAAAGAGGTTAACAGGGCACTGATAGATTAGGAGATGCAGTAGAGAAAACAAACACAGCTAGTGGTGGACGAAGAGGATTTGAAAAGGGAGATGGATTGGCATGAAAAATCGAGACAACTGTGGTTGCATGAAGGTGATGCTAACACAAAATTCTTCCACTTGGATGCCAGTTCAAGGAGGCATTTCAATCTGATATCTTCCATCCAAACAGACGAATAGAGGCTGACTTCAATGGCAGCAATAAGGTCTAAAGCTATGAGGTATTTCAAGGATGCTACAAGATCAGTTGGCAGAGGAGCTTGAAGGTTAGCTATGACAGATTATCCGAACGTGTCCATAGAGCAGGTGATGAGCCCATATTTGTGGGCTAATTAGTTACTTAAACGCCTAGACATTAGAGTAATATTAACATATAAATAGCATGCTTTAAGATGTAAATAATGTAGTTTATATATATTTGCTTGTAGGCATAACATTCATATTATTTACAACTTTTGCATGCATACATATGCATAGTTCATACATTAAAAGTAAATGCAAAATATAAATAGCATGCATTAGAAGTAGGTTGCAAACATGTATTAGAAATAGGAGGTAATGCTCATAAATAACCCATCTATTTTTCTTCTAATTTTTTTAATCACATCTTCCTCTCCCTGCAGTAAGTTACGAAGGAGCTGTACCGCATTGAAAGCCAAATATAGCATGGAAGGCCGATGATCCAGGACTGGCTGTCTACCATTGAAGGGCAATGAAGACCATTAAAGGCCGTAACATGCAGATCTTGGATGCTCTTCCAGCACCACTCCATTTCAAATGACAATCAGCTGCGGCTATAAGAAGGAATGGAGGTTGCCATTCTCTGGGAGACTCCGCCCAAACTCCACCACCGTGAAGAGCTTCGAGCTCACCTCCAACACCACCACCGTGCATCTCCAAGGTCGAGCGTCGCCACATCATGGGCCGGTGGGGTGACAGACCACCGCGCCAATCCAATGAGCACAGCCATCACCTTGTGCGTGTGTCTTTGATGGCCATGCAACCATCACCGTGCACATGTGCCTTTGGCCACACAATTATCTTACTATGCCCCCTGTTCATCCTGCCTTCATCCACCTCAAGTCCCTAAGGGGAGAACATCGTCACCACCACCTTCAACAACTCCTCACCACCATCACCAGCAACCACCATCATCAACACCACCGCTACCTCCACACACCACCTTCACCTTTATCTTCCCCTCCAGTTAAGACGTCTGGGAAGTTTCTCGGACGTCTGAAGCCCCTCCCCATCACTACGCCTCATCACCTTTCTCTTCATTTTCTTCTCCTTTATTCTCTTCCTCTCCACTATTCATCTTCTCCACGAAGGACCCAACATTCCCAATGATGAGAGCCTCATCATGAGCCATAACTAGCTCATTTTGACCCAATAAAGAAGATAAAAGCTCCTACATAACCTAGAAGAAGGCCTAAATGAAGGAATAAGTGCTCTGAGAAGAAAAATGAATTAAAGGTTAAAACTGTAATTTTACCATTGCAGTGCATAAACAGGATTTCTCAGAGGCAAAACATAGGTCAAATGGTCTAAATAAGATAAAAAGTGGGTTGAGTCAATCAGAAATGGGTTCATGTGCAATTTAAGAATTAAATGACATTTGGTAACCCTAAAACAGACATGCTTAAATCAACAAGGTTCTGGTTAGGATAAAAATCAAGTAAACCCTCTAAAAATCATGGAAAATATCCCCTAGGGTTTAGAACACTTAATTTGGCCTTTAGAACCTAGTTTGACCTAGATTAGGGTCCTAGCTCATCAATTAACCTAATTTGGGTTTTTACGCAAAATATCAAGTCAAACATCGTCAAACCTAAAATCCAACTTCACCATTGGATTCCTTAGGTCGAAATTAGGTTTGTACCAAAATTTGGACCTAAGGGGAGGTCATCTTGACCTACTTTGCAATTTAGTACACCTAAATCACAATTTGGCCCCTATCTTTTGAAAATCATTGTAGAGAGCCCCCTAATTTCCTCGCCACCTTTGCAATCAAGTCCTTCCACCATTGTTAGGGCAGAACCAACCTCCGGCGAGGTTTTGAGAGGGATTACTCTCTGATTCCTCAGAGATTCCCCCCCAGAAATGGAAGGGAGATTCTCTGAGGAATTCCCTTCCATCTAAAGCTAATCACGATCTCTAGTGTGAACCCAATCTCTCGTACGAACGCACGAGGGATTTGGGTATCCACCCTCTTTCCTTCTCCGATGAGCCGGCCGAGGTGATTGCGCGCCCTCCACGCACTAGAAAGTTCGGCCAACACCTATAAAAGGATCCCTAGACCCGGCCGCAAATCTTCAGACTTGTTTTGGCGGAGATTCCCCCAAATTTTCCTCTCTTCCATCTCCGGCCAAGAAACCCGCAAGCTCCGGCAACATCCTCCCCTCCTTCTCGTTGCTCTGCTGCCATACCAGCAGCAGAGTCCACTTCGCCTCTTTCTCCCGCATCGCGCAATACCAGGTGCCCGTTCTCCTGACCCCGTCCTCGTCGCCGCTCCCTCCCTCAGGGTTCTTCTTCTCCGACGACGGTAGCTACGCGCCGTCCACTCCCCTGCCTCCCTCCCTTCCAGAACACTCCAGATACCTTCTCCATATTCCCCTATCTCTTTTCCCCCTTTTATTTCATTTAATTGCCCCGCGACCGTCACTGACCACCCTCATCTTCCACGTCACCGACCGACCTCCGGCGAGCCGCCCCCACCATTCCGCCCCTCCACACGGCTCGCCAACCGTCTCATAAGCTCTGCCTCACCACAAGGAACAATCTCCGCCCATCCACCATCCTTCTACGCCTCCACCACAGCCCCCCGAACACCCCCACACTTCCGGTCACAGGTCGACCTAGGCACGCACGCCTAGGCCATCCCACGACCTGCGTCACCGTGCACGACCTTCGCCGTTCCATGGCGGAGGTCCCCAGCTAGTCTGATTGAGCCGAGAGGCTTTTTTTGTGTGTGACAGTATCGAAGCCCCTGCCGCCATTGACGACGGTTGAAGAAGCTTCAAAGCAGCTCCAGGCGTCAGAAGCTCCAGGCCTCAGGTGCAGTGGACTCGCGCAGCCAGTGCGAAGACATCTGGTCCAACAAAGAGCGCAGCGACGTCCGCAGCCTTGGCAATCGAAGAAGAATCTTCTGCGGGCGCACGCGGGAGCGGGGCAGAGCCAATAGTCCCACATCGGCGAAACGCGAAGCGCATGTATACTTTAAATAGTTTTTGTGATATTACCTCGTTGCCTCCGAACGCACAGGGGTGAGGTCCCTTACCTTATCCCACGCTTGCCTCGTCCGCAGTTTCACCTCGCGGATCTGGTGGGCTCCGACCCGACCCAACCTGAGCACTCCTTGCGCATCACCCACCTACCGGTGAGCCTGGTCCCGGGTGCGAAATCCGACCTGAATACCCGTGGCTCTGGGAGAGCGGCCTTGAGTGAATTTCAGAGAGTGAGAGACGCGCGGGTAGAGGGACAGGGTAGGTTTTGCTTCCACCTCTCTGTGCAGGTAGGCTGAGCGTTGAGAGACTTAGCCGCAAGGAGAAAAAGAAGTAGAAGAAGAGGCTGAGCAAAGAAGAGAAGAGAGAAGAAGAAAGGACTGCAGAGAGAAGAAAGAAGACCAAGGAAGAAGCCTTCGCAGGAAAGAGAAAAGAAGAGAAAGAAGTTCAAGGAAGAAGAAGAGCCTACGAAGAAGAAGAAGAAGGCAGAAGAGAGAAGAGAAAGCAAAAAATTCAGAGAAGGCCAAGGCAGAATCAAAATAGGAAGAAGAATAGTTGCATTTAAGACGTCTGATATAGAAATCAGACGTCTGATCCTGTTATCTTTTAGCAATTCTTTTTATAACTCTCTCTCTTTGAATCAATTGTTCTTCATTTAAAAGTTGTATTCCTTAGTTTTAAAAGTACTGAGATTGCTCCCTGTGTTCGACCTCGGATACTCTAGTTTTTCGAGTAATAAAATTCTCTAATTGTTTGAATGCTTTGTCGGCTATATTACAACGTATTATCTTTTAAAACCCGATCGAGCGCGAAAAACATTTTGGCGCTGTTGCCGGGGAGCAACAGACACTTTTAAAGCTTTTGATTACAACTTTTTGATCCAATAGTTGACCTAACTCCTCTCTTTTGTTGTGCTCAAAACAGGGAAAGCAAAAAGGAAAGAAGAGCAGCTGCACAACAGACACTCCAAGGAACAGGTAACTTCCATAAGCCCTCTCTCTTAACTCTCTCAAAATCTGAAAAGAAAAAAAAGAGAACAATCAACTTAGGGCTACCAATTTCATATTTAGTAACTCATCAAGTTGCCTGATTTTCATTTCAACACATTTTTATCTGCTCATCCAACTAAGGTAACTAGGGCTAAAACTTTCTTGATTGAGCCCTAGGTACTAAATTCTGAGGCAACTAAATTGGTCCCACTAGAGCCAATTTAAGGATTAAAAAGCTAGGGTTTTTAGAGACACACCTTATCTTAAACAAAGAAATAAATTTTCCCAAAAGAGGTGTGCCTAAACCTTGTTTGAAAAGATCTATACAAGAGGAACCCTAAGCAAATCAGGCTTTTAATCGATTTGAACCTTAAAAGAAAAGGACCTAAAAGCTCTTAAAGGAACAAAAGGTGAAGTTGATCCCTTGGGTCAACCAACCTTAAAAATAGGTCACTTTTTCACTCAAAATTATTAAAAGTTCAAGTGGAACACTAAGCACCTTGATCTTAAAGTAAGAAAAAGGTAGACTTAAGAGGTCAAGGTCCCCATTCTGGTCTACCTGGAACCGCAATGACAAGAGAGGTCGGGTGGGGGAAACCCTGTAACTCGTGGGGACGCTCTACAGTGTAGGGGTCTTTGCGGGGCTCTCCCTCTCTGGCTGCCCAAGTATTTCTCAAGGGAACGACCTTTCTGACTAAGGGGTCCATCCGCCCCGAACCTCTATAGTCACCCAACAATTTTTGGGTGTCTTGATTGGGTCCAACACCTTCTAATTTCATCACATCCTTCGGTGCATGTTCGGTAGGAGGTCCTTAAGGCCACCCTTGAGACCTCCTTTGGAAATTCATTCTCGTCAAGGCCAAGCCTCGACACCCTTGTTTGTGCAGCAACCCCACTACATAAATCTTTCATCTGATTCAGACCCTGGTTCTCCTTCTTCCATCATGGCACAACCCATTGAAGAGGAGAATAACCTTGAACACCAACTTCAACGCCTTAACGATCTCTTTCAGAACTTTGTAAACCCACCGCAGCGACCTATGATGCGAGATCACTATAATCCCGCTACGGTGGCGATCGAACCTCGAGTACGAATCCCGATTGGAGGACCTGATTCTTAATTGAAGCCCAATATGATTCATGCCATACCAAAGTTCCATGGGCTTAACTTTGAGGATCCATTCCAACACATTAAACAACTCAAGCATCTGGTCCAGACCTTCGGGTCAGATGTACAAAATCGGGATATCCTACTCATGAAAATGTTTTCGTTCTCCCTCTTGGACAAGGCTGCACATTGGTATCAAACTCAGACCCGTCCGATCAACACATGGGAGGAACTGCAATTCGAATTTTTGCAAAAATTCTTCCCCGTTGGCCGGACGAATGCCTTGCGCCACCAGATCACTCATTTCACTCAACAACCGGGAGAACCTCTTCATGAAGCATGGGATCGATTCTTAGATCTCATGCGAAAGTGCCCCCATCACGGAGTTCCTAAGTGGGAACAAGTCCAGTCTTTTTACCAGGGACTCTGTGAAGATATTCGTTTATTCGTCAATGCAACGTGCGGAGGAAATATCATAGGTCAACATGAGGACACGGTGTGGGAGGTTCTCGAAAACATGTGCGAGAACTCCATAAATAATGACTCCATGGGCTTATTCGACAGGACGAATGCCCGCGCATCGACGAATCTAAGAGGGACACATGAGATGCAGGACCTGTCCAATTCCGTTGACTTGGAACTGATGGCCAGTCGGTTGGACAAGGTTTCTATCATAGAAAAGAAGGTGGACGAGCTAACTCAGCATTTGCAGCAAGCCACCTCTGTGTAAAACTCTTTTGCACGACCACCTTTGGCAAGGGAAACTGTGCAAAACATCTATCACCAATCTGCCAAGGGGATGGACCTATATCCAACCCCATCTGCCTCTCGGACCGGAGTGACCTCTGATCCATTCTACTCAAGTTGGGGGAACTCTGAACCCTCGTATTTTGACTTTCCTGAGGTTCCTCAGAACTGCGAGGACCTCAACGCCATCCAGAATGACCCATTCTCCAATACCTACAACCCTGGATGGCGAAATCATCCTAACTTTCAGTGGGCGGGAAATTCTCAAAGACCACCATATCAACCTCGTCCACAAGCCCCTTGTCCATATCAGCCGCTTCAGCCTCGGCCCAATCCCACCTACCAATTCGGGCAAAACCATGATCAACTGACTCTTATCCTTCAAACACTGGCTGATGATGAGAACCTCATCATGAGCCATAACTAGCTCATTTTGACCCAATACAAAGGATAAAAGCTCCTACATAACTCAAGGAAAGGCTTAACTCAGAGAATTCTGAGTTTAAGGAGAAAACAAGTCATAAGGGGTAAAAATGCAATTTTACCAGTATAATCTGCATACAGGGTAATTCAGGGTCCAAACATAGGTCAAAGCAACCTAATAAGAATAAAAGTGGGATGAGATGATCTGGCAAGGGCTACAGCAATTCCAAGGAACTAAATGATAATCTGTAACCCTAAAATAAACCCACTTCAATTCACGAGGTTCAAGGCAAAGAAAAAATGGAATAAACCCTCTAAAATTCATAGAAAAATAATCTCTAGGGTTTAGAACCTTCAATTTGACCTTAGGAACCCATCTTGACCTACATTGAGAACCATACCCAATTAATAACTTAATTTGGGTTTTTGTGTAAATTGACCAGTCAAACAATGTTTAATCTAGAAATAAAATTCACCATCAGATTCCTTAGGTCCTAATTAGTCATGTATAAAAACTTGAGCCTAAGAAGAAACCTTCTTGACCAACTTTACACTTTGGTCCTCATATATTTACTTTTTGGCCCTCAACTTTTGAACCCTCGCATTTTGGCCCCTAACTCTCCTTCGTTCTTTGCGTTCAGGTCCTCCCTGCAAAACCTGCCAGCACCATGCTCCGGCAACCTTGCGCGGAGCATGGCGCCGCGGAGGGTGAGGGGGAGAGTCTGGCAAGTAAACCGGGGGTGCCCTGCGTCGTCAGCCGAACGCACGGACGGTATGGGTTTCCATCTCCGGCGTCCTCCGGCGAGGGAGACACGTCGTCTCCCTCCGCCTTCCTCCCTGATTCGGTCCCTATAAATACCCCCGTCGCTCCACCGTTCTTCCTAGCTCGGATCTGACGGAGAAAACCCCCAACTTTCCTCTCTTCTCACTCCGGCAGACGCCCACTAGCTCCGGCGGTTCTTCCTCCTCCTCCTCTTCGCTCTGCCGCAATACCAGCAGCAGAGACTTCTTCCCCTGCTCTTCCCGCGCCACGCCGCACCCAGCTGGCGCCTCTCCGGCCCTCTGCTCGCCGCCGCCCCTTCCCCCGGGAATCTTCTTCTCCGGCGACAGTCGATACGACTGTCGCCCGCTCCGGCCCCTCCTCGTCCTGCTAAGTAGGTAGAACTCCTCCTCTTCCTCCCCTCTTCCTTTTCCTCACTTTAAACATCTACTGTCGCCCTCGATTCCGACCAATCACCCTCACCTTCTCCGCCTCCGGCCATCCTCCGGCGAGCCGCTCCCATCACTCCAGCATCCCACACGGCTCGCCGACCTGCACATAATCTCCGCCTCCTCACCCTGATCCATTTCCGCCCCTCCACTTCCCCCAAATCACCCTCTGCAACTCCACCGAACAAACCCATCTCCCGACCCACAGTCCGACCTAGGGCAGCCCTTAGGCTCCGCCCCGCCGCCTGCACACCCCCCGACCACCTTCGCCGTGCCACGGCGAAGGTCCTCCGCGTTTCTGATTGGGCCGAGAGGCCGTTTTTCTGTGGGCAGGTACCTGCGCTCGTCGCCGCCATTGTTGAAGCGAAGCAGCTTCTTCACCTGCTGCCCCAGGTGCGTCACGCCCAGGTTACTCTCCCAGACAGCGCAAGGCGCCTTCGCGAAGTACCAGGCTGCAGTCGAGTCGCAGCCCTCGCGCGAAGGTCTCGCGTAACGCTGCGATTACCAGCTGCTTCCTCCGCACAGGCGCGAAATTGGGGTGGGACATTTAGTCCCACCTCGGAAGGCTCTGAAGGAACGCAGCGGTATAAAGCGAAAAAGTGCTGGAGGCTTATTGCCTCAGCACACGGGGTGAGGTCCCCTTCACCCGCCCGGTTACCCGGTCTCATCCGCGCTCACGCCCCGCGGACCTGGCCCGGACCTGACTAAGACTGACCTGCACTCCTCGCCCACCACGCACGCCGGTGGGCCTGGACCTGGGCGCGACCCGTACCCGGCAGCTCTGGGAGAGCTATCCTATGAGCGGATTCTGTGAGAGAGAGATGCGGGGGAGGGTAGAGATAGGTTTTGCCTTCTCTGATCAAGCTGTGTAAGTGTGCAGGCACAGGTGAAGAAGAGCACGAGAAGAAGATCTGTAGAAAGGAAAAGAAGAAAGAAAGAAGAAGAAGAAGAACAGGATCGCTCTGCAGAAGAAAGAAGAAAGAAAGAAAGAAGAAGAAGAACAGGACCGCTCTGCAGAAGAAAGAAGAAAGAAAGAAAAAAGAAGAAGAACATCACCACTGCAGATAAAGAAGAAGAACAAAAGAAGAGAGCAGAGATCTGAGAAGGAAGAAGAGGAGAAGCAAAGAGAAAAGAAGAAAAGCCAACAAATTCTCTCTCTCTCTCTTTCTTTATTTTTGTAAAAGAAACTTGTACCCCTAGAATACAACTTGCTCCCTGAGTTCAACCTCGGGAACTCTTTATTTCCGAGTAACAAATTGTATTAAATTGGTAATCACCTCCCTCTATACTATACTACGACGAAATAATAAAACTATAGAGGAAGTTTCTACACCAGCTGACATTCAAAAGACAAATACAGCAATGCAAAAACAACACAAGGACGAGATCACAAAGGTTCGCAACCAACTGGCCCAGATGGCAAATTCCCGCCAACCTGGCACCCTTCCTTCGCAACCTCTGCCCAACCCAAATAACGTACTAACCCAGAAGCGCGTTATGAATCCAAATTCAGGCCAAACACATCTGATTTATCAGGCCCCTGCTGCTCCATCACCAGACGAGATGGAAGCTTCAACATCTTATGCGGGATTTCAGCAGCAGCCACCCCTCCTACCAAACCCAAACCAGAATCAGGTCGGATTAAACTATGTAACAACACGTAGTGGTAAAACAACCCAAGACCCACATTATCCGAACCACTTCAAGCCTGATAATAGCCAAGACCCTAGGATAGTCATCCAAGATACTACTGTCCCAGATCAAGAACCTGGACCTATCCTAGAGGAACCAACTAGGATCCCATTTCCTGAGGCCTTGACCAAAGGAAAAAGGATAACTAAACCCGTGGCTCCCGAGGAGGATCTGGTCAAGTTCTTTGAACAGGTCCAGATAAACATCCCATTGATGGATGCAATTCGCCACATACCGGCTTACGCAAGATTCTTGAAAGACATATGTACCCCTAAACGTAAGCCACGAACCAAGGATGGGAATCCAATCGTACTGTCAGAGCAAGCCAGCTCTGTCATCTTGAGCAAACTCCCACCCAAGGCTAAAGACCCAGGAACTCCCTTGATTTCCTGCAAAATTGGTGAAACCCAATTTGATAGAGCCTTACTAGACCTAGGTGCCTCCATAAATTTAATACCTACATCCCTCCTTGACAACCTTGAAGAATCTGAACTTAAACCTACTGAGGTGACATTGCAGTTAGCAGATCGATCCATCAAGTCACCTAGAGGAATACTCGAGGATGTCATTGTCAGGGTACGAGATTTCTATTTCCCGGTGGACTTCATAGTATTGGACATGGATGCACCTAAGAACCCAAGGGACACACCAATCATATTAGGGAGACCCTTTTTGGCCACTGCTAGGGCCAACATAAACTGCGAAGAGGGCCAGATAGAATTAAAATTTGGGAATCAAAACCTGAAGATTGACATTTTTAAGGCCCAACAAGGGATTAATTGTGGGGTTATAGAGGAAATATGTGATATCAGAGTCGTGGTTGATGAATTGCATATAGAGGACAACCTGATTATCCCTGATCAACCACTAGAGAATCAAAACCCGCTAACACAGGAGTGCGAAAATGATCTAGACACACCTATGACTCCTACCCTTGTTCCTAATACAAATCCCGAACCGCCCGCTGCTACTGAAAATCCTGTCATGGAACTCAAGCCCCTTCCCGAGCATCTGAAGTACGTCTTTTTGGATTCGAATCAGACGTTTCCTGTGATTATCAACTCTCGACTCACACCTGACCAGGAACTCCGTTTGATTTCTGTTCTCCAGCAACATCGTAGAGCCATTGGATGGACTCTCTATGATTTGACTGGTATAAGCCCTTCATACTGCACACATCGAATCTACACAGAAGAAGGCACACGACCTTCAAGAGAAATGCAAAGACGCCAAAACCCTAACCTACAGGAGGTCGTGAAAAAGGAGATCATAAAGTGGTTAGATGCAGAGATCATCTACCCGATCTCCGACAGTCGTTGGGCGAGTCCAATACAAGTGGTGCCTAAAAAGGCAGGACTTACTATCATCACGACTGAAACTGGAGAAGTCATTCCGACCCGAATAGCTAACTCGTGGAGAGTCTGCATTGATTACAGAAGACTAAATTCCTCCACGAAGAAGGATCATTTCCCACTACCGTTTATTGATCAGATCCTCGAAAAACTAGCGGGAAATAGGTTCTTCTGCTTTCTTGACGGGTACTCCGGTTACAATCAGGTGGCAATCCATCCAGACGACCAAGAAAAGACCACATTCACCTGCCCCTTCGGGACGTACGTGTTTCGAAGGATGCCTTTCGGTCTCTGCAATGCACCTGCAACTTTTCAGCGGTGCGTGCTTGCCATATTCTCAGATATGGTAGGTAACTATCTGGAAGTCTTCATGGACGACTTTTCAGTTTTTGGAGAATCATTTGACGATTGCCTCCAACACTTGGTCCAAATACTCAGGAGGTGCATCGAGGTGAATTTGGTTCTTTCCTGGGAAAAGAGCCATTTCATGGTGCCTGAGGGAATTGTCCTGGGACATTTAATCTCGGAGAAAGGCATCCAAATGGATCGAGCTAAGGTTAACCTGATTTCCAAGCTCCCTATGCCTAGCTCGATTAAGGACATCCGATCTTTTTTGGGGCACATCGATTTTTACCGTCGATTTATCCCTGATTTCTCCAAAATCGCGCGCCCCCTGACCAATCTTCTCTCCAAGGATGTGCCTTTCAAAATTTCCAAGGAATGCACTCAAGCATTTGAGATCCTACGTGACCGAGTCACCCAAGCCCCGATCCTACAGTCCCCTGATTGGTCTCAACCCTTTGATGTCATGTGCAATGCATCTGACTTCGCTGTAGGAGCAGTTTTGGGGCAGAAAATTGACGGGAAACCTGTGGTCATTTACTACGCCAGCAAAACACTGGATGAGGCTCAGCGTAACTATACGGTTACTGAGAAAGAGCTGCTGGCCGTAGTATTTGCCCTGGAAAAATTCAGATCATACCTTTTGGGTTCCCGTGTTATCATATACTCGGATCACACAGCTGTGAGGCATCTGCTTGCAAAGAAGGACGCGAAACCTCGATTAATCCGATGGATCTTGCTGTTGCAAGAATTTGACCTTGAGATTCGCGACAAGGCGGGAAAGCAAAATGTGGTAGCTGATCACTTGTCCTGCCTTCCTTCTGAAATAATTGACCCTTCCAGACTTATCACAGAATATTTTCCTGATGAGCACCTCCTGACTATCAATACAAGTCTTCCATGGTTCGCTGATATAGTTAATTACCTGGCATCACATCAGATTCCGTCCGATTGGCCGAAGGCCAAAAAGGACAAATTGCATTCCGATGCCAAGTATTACCTATGGGAAGACCCATATCTATTCCGCATTGGTGCTGATCAGATAATTCGACGATGCATCGCGGAAGTGGAAATCAAAGACATACTCTCATTTTGCCATGACCAGGCATGCGATGGACATTTCTCAGGACATAAAACCGCATCAAAAGTCCTCTAGTGTGGATTTTACTGGCCCACAATTTTCAAGGATGCATACAATCACTGTAAGGCATGTTCCCGTTGCCAGACTCTGGGCAACATGAGCCATCGAGACATGATGCCTCTACAGCCGATCTTGGTATGCGAAATTTTTGATATTTGGGGGATTGATTTCATGGGACCCTTCCCGATCTCGGATGGCTTCGAATACATCTTACTCGCAGTTGACTATGTTTCCAAGTGGATAGAAGCCATTCCGACCCGAACCAACAATCATAAAGCTGTTATAAAATTCCTTCATCAAAATATTTTCTCAAGGTTCGGGACTCTGCGTGCTATAATTTCCGACGGGGGACCCATTTTACAAACGCTCAGTTCAGGTCACTGATGACCAAATACGGGGTGTCACACCGAATCTCTACTCCTTACCACCCCCAAACTAATGGTCTAGCTGAGCTATCTAACCGAGTGATCAAGAAGATCCTTCAGGTTACTGTTCAACCTGATAGAAAAGATTGGTCTTCCCGATTTCCGGAAGCATTGTGGGCCTGTAGGACCGCCCACAAGACCCAATTAGGAATGTCTCCCTTCAGACTAGTGTATGGGAAGGCATGTCACCTCTCCGTCGAGTTGGAGCATAAAGCCTATTGGGCAGTACGGACCTGTAATCTGTATCTTTCTAAGGTTGGAACCCACAGAAGACTTCAAATGAGTGAGATCGATGAATTACGCCACGACGCCTATGAGAACTCGCGAATTTATAAAGAACGGGTTAATGCTTTTCACGACAAACACATTTCTAGAAAAGGTCTTTCATCCTGGTCAAAAGGTTTTACTCTTTGATGCCCGACTCAAATTATTCCCAGGAAAGCTAAGATCTAAGTGGGTCGGACCCTACCTAGTCCGACAAATCTTCGGAAATGGAGAGATTGAAATCAGCCCACTCAGCTACGATTCTGAACCCTTTGTCGTGAACGGTCAGAGACTCAAGTCATTCATTGACATGACCGATATAGATTTGGATGAGTCATCCTTTACCCTCCATTCCTCTTGAGCTCATTGCGCCCAGCCGATGGCGTAAAACTCAGCCCTTAACGGGAGGCAACCCATCATTCTTTGAAAAACCCGAAACCTTTTCTGACATCTCTATGCGGAATTCATATTGCACTTTAGGGTTCATCCATTAGAACAGCCGACTTCACCTCAAGTATCCCTACCCGAGATTAAAAATCGTTCACAACAAGTCACTTCAACCCATTCACTCACCACACACCTATCCTAATGCATGAACTAAGCTGAAATCGAACCCACCTAATTTACAATGGGGACATTGCAAATCTTAGGCATGGGGGTGTATGAAAGTGCAAAATGTCAGGAAAATTCATATCAAAAAAGGGTTTCAATAAAATAAAAAAAAAGACTTGATGGAGGGGAGGAACAATTCAGGGTCATACGAATGAGAAGAGGAAAAACGTAAAATGACAAAAAGGAGCACAAAATGAAAATGAAAAGAAATAGTCATTAGTAAAAGATTAAGGGGTTAACTGAAGTTCTAGACCAAATCAAGAAAAAGAAAAAAAAGTGCTAAGGAGGCATAACAAGAGATTAGCGGGAACGCTGATCTTAGGCCTCTTGGGCTAGATTTGTTAGCTTAAAAATTCACGTATCCGTTAAAATCTAGATAATCCTCAAGAGGTTGAGGAAAATGCGACGCTTAAGTATTAGGTCTAAGGCTTAGGAAGTATTCGGCCTCATTAACTGACCTCCGATTTGCGGGATTCGGTAACCTAAGCACCCCAAATTCACACACAGTCTGGTTCAGTGCGCATAAACATCCAAATCACGCAAAAGCGTTTAATGTTCTGAAAAAGTCACCTAGGTTAGGAGCGGTCAATCAACACAAGTTGATTTGGACGAGTTCCCAACGCGGAGAGGCGGGAAATTCCCCTCGAAGATGAGTAACAACATATCGTCTCCTTGGTGCTTGTCTCTTAGGATATTAAAATATCTTACTGGGGGCAAGTAAGCACTCTGCTGGTTCAGATACCATGGGCGGCATTATCACGAAATGTCGATCGCCAGGGTCTGAATTCGGCCATGGAACGCCATGGGCGGGATTATCTCGAAATCTCGAAAGCCAGGGTTCTAGGGGTTGCCATGGGCGGGATTATCTCGAAATCTCGAAAGCCAGGGACCCTTGAGGATTGATGATGGGGACGAGGAATCCAATACAGACCGTGTTGAGAAGCTAATCCGAAGCTAGAAATAAAAAGAAAAGAGGGAGAAAAGCTCTCCAAACAAATAAATCTTCTATCTCTCTCTTACAAAAAACGCACTGCAAACTGAACTTAGGCTAAAAATATCTCAAGCACGGGTGCTTTAACCGCGGAGTCCAACAAACCCTAGGTTAGTTTCTGTGGGCCTTAGAAACCCTTGCGGAGGACTGAGGCTAAAGCAGGTCAGGTCCGGATTTTGGTTGGTACTTGAATACCTCTAGGCCTATTATCGGCATTCCTACCTAATCACAAAAGAAAAAGAAAAGCACTTACACTCAGGGTCTAGAACAGAAGTTAAAACCTTGAAATTTGCTAAGGGACTAGCAAAAGCTAGGCATGGGGGTATGATGAGAGCCTCATCATGAGCCATAACTAGCTCATTTTGACCCAATAAAGAGGATACAAGCTCCTACATAACCTAGAAGAAGGCTTAAATGAAGGAATAAGTGCTCTGAGAAGAAAACATGAATTAAAGGTTAAAACTGTAATTTTACCATTGCAGTGCATAAACAGGATTTCTCAGAGGCAAAACATAGGTCAAATGGTCTAAATAAGATAAAAAGTGGGTTGAGTCAATCAGAAATGGGTTCATGTGCAATTTAGGAATTAAATGACATTTGGTAACCCTAAAACAGACATGCTTAAATCAACAAGGTTCTGGTTAGGATAAAAATCAAGTAAACCCTCTAAAAATCATGAAAAAATATCCCCTAGGGTTTAGAACACTTAATTTGGCCTTTGGAACCTAGTTTGACCTAGATTAGGGTCCTAGCTCATCAATTAACCTAATTTGGGTTTTTACCCAAAATGTCCAATCAAACATGGTCAAACCTAAAATCCAACTTCACCATTGGATTCCTTACGTCCAAATTAGGTTTTTACCAAAATTTGTACCAAAGGGGAGGTCATCTTGACCTACTTTGCAATTTAGTACACCCAAATCACAATTTGGCCCCTATCTTTTGAAAATCATTGCAGAGAGCCCCCTAATTTCCTCGCCACCTTTGCAATCAAGTCCTGCCGCCATTGTTAGGCGGAACCGACCTCCGGCAAGGTTTAGAGAGGGATTACTCTCTGATTCCTCAAAGATTACCCCCCAAAAATGGAAGGGAGATTCTCTGAGGAATTCCCTTCCATCTAAAGCCAATCACGATCTCTGGTGTGAACCCAATCTCTCGTGCGAACGCACGAGGGATTTGGGTATCCACCCTCTTTCCTTCTCCGGCGAGCCGGCCGAGGTGATTGCGCGCCCTCCACGCACTAGAAAGTTTGGCCAACACCTATAAAAGGATCCCTAGACCCGGCCACAGATCTTCAGACTTGTTTTGACGGAGATTCCCCCAAATTTTCCTCTCTTCCATCTCCGGCCAAGAAACCCGCAAGCTCCGGCGACCTCCTCCCCTCCTTCTCGTCGCTCTGCTGCCATACCAGTAGTAGAGTCCACTTCGCCTCTTTCTCCCGCGTCGCGCAGTACCAGGTGTGCGTTCTCCTGACCTCGTCCTCGTCGCCGCTCCCTCCCTCAGGGTTCTTCTTCTCCGACGACGGTAGCTACGCATCGTCCACTCCCCTGCCTCCCTCCCAGAACACTCCAGATACCTTCTCCATCTTCCCCTATCTCTTTTCCCCCTTTTATTTCATTTAATTGCCCCGCGACCGTCGTTGACCACCCTCCTCTTCCACGTCACCGACCGACCTCCGGCGAGCTGCCCCCACCATTCCGCCCCTCCACACGGATCGCCAACCGTCTCATAAGCTCCGCCTCACCACAAGGAACAATCTCCGCCCATCCACCATCCCTCTACGCCTCCACCACAGCCCCCCGAACACCCCCACACTTCCGGTCACAGGTCGACCTAGGCACGCACGCCTAGGCCGTCCCACGACCTGCGTAATCATGCACGACCTTCGCCGTGCCACGGCGAAGGTCCCCAACTGGTCTGATTGAGCCGAGAGGCTTGTTTTGTGTGTGACAGTATCGAAGCCCCTGCCGCCATTGACGACGGTTGAAGAAGTTTCAAAGCAGCTCCAGGTGTCAGAAGCTCCAGGCCTCAAGTGCAGTGGACTCGGGCAGCCAGTGCGAAGACATCTGGTCTAGCAAAGAGCGCAACGACGTCCGCAGCCTTGCCAATTGAAGAAGAATCTTCTGCGGGCGCACGCGGGAGCGGGGCAGAGCCAATAGTCCCACATCGGCGAAATGCGAAGCACAGGTATACTTTAAATTATTTTTGTGATATTACCTTGTTGCCTCCGAACGCACAGGGGTGAGGTCCCTCACCTTATCTCACGCTCGCCTCATCCGCGGTTTCACCTCGCGGATCTGGTGGGCTCCAACCCGACCCAATCTGAGCACTCCTCGCGCATCACCCACCTACTGGTGTGCCTGGTCCAGGGTGCGAAATTCGACCCGAATACCCGTGGCTCTGGGAGAGTGGCCTTGAGTGAATTTCAGAGGGTGAGAGACGCGCGGGTAGAGGGACAGGGTAGGTTTTGCTTCCACCTCTCTGTGCAGGCAGGCTGAGCGTTGAGAGACTTAGTCGCAAGGAGAAAAAGAAGCAGAAGAAGAGGCTGAGCAAAGAAGAGAAGAGAGAAGAAGAAAGGATTGCAGAGAGAAGAAAGAAGACCAAGGAAGAAGCCTTCACAGGAAAGAGAAAAGAAGAGAAAGAAGTTCAAGGAAGAAGAAGAGCCTACGAAGAAGAAGAAGACAGAAGATAGAAGAGAAAGCAAAAAATTCAGAGAAGGCCAAGGCAGAATCAAAACAGGAAGAAGAATAGTTGCATTTAAGACGTCTGATATAGAAATCAGACATCTGATCCTGTTATCTTTTAGCAATTCTTTTTATAACTCTCTCTCTTTGAATCAATTGTTCTTCATTTAAAAGTTGTATTCCTTAGTTTTAAAAGTATTGAGATTGCTCCCTGTGTTCGACCTCGGATACTCTAGTTTTTCGAGTAATAAAATTCTCTATTTGTTTGAATGCTTTGTCGGCTATATTACAACGTATTATATTTTAAAACCCGATCGAGCACGAAAAACACCCAACCTCATAACTGCACGCACCGCCCACTCCCATGCCCACACCATAGGCGACCATCACTAGCACCTCGACCAGCCCTTGCGTGCCCTCAGCTAGACCTCTCGCGCGCTCTCCATTAGCTCCACCATGCGCCGACGTGCCTCACGCACACGGCTAGCATGCCATCGGCGCTGCGTGTGACGCCAGCCACGTGTGCGTGTACCTCCGTGCACACCTCTAGCACCAGTGCACATCTCTCCTCTCCGCTCCCTCGTCTCCAGCAGCAATAGGAGGAGCTTCATCGCCAACCATCCAAACGACCAGCCGCCACCTCCGGCTGCCATTGACCATGCTGCCACCATCGCCAGTAGCTCTCAGCCCACTTGAACTCCACCACACTCGCCACTACCGCAAACCCTCTCCTCCGTGCATGTGAGCAAGGGGAAGGATCTCTCCTTTTTCGCTATAGTAACAACCACATTAGAAATTACATCTCATGCCATTGTTAATTTTTATTAATAATTTATTATAGTGCACATTACAGCAAAGCTCCTCCCCTTTTGCATTATTATTATTTTAGCATATCATGCCATTGATTAGCCTAATCTTAAGGGGATTTCAACTTGATTTTTGGGGGAAGTTAATAGTGAACATTTGATTTCAATAGTAATGAGTTTTAATAGGCCATTACCTCCCTGTGGATACAACTCGCTTTTTTAAGTGGTTTAATTCAATACTTTGATTAATCAATTTTCCACCACTTAGAAATATAAACAACAAATCATTATCATCTTGTTAAGCGAGAATCGACTTGTCAGTAGGCTGGTAGGTTAGAATCCCTTATTATTGAGCAAGAGGTGGTTGATGCTATAAATGGTCTTAACATGGAAGGATCTCTAGGACCAAATGGGTTCTTGGTCTATTTTTAGAAAGAGTTCTAGAGTGTTGTTAGGAAGGAGGTGATGGAAGTCATTCATGAATTTCAGTAAG
Source organism: Thalassia testudinum (assembly GCA_037157565.1). NCBI lineage: Eukaryota > Viridiplantae > Streptophyta > Magnoliopsida > Alismatales > Hydrocharitaceae > Thalassia > Thalassia testudinum. The sequence goes on from JAZHRO010000024.1 coordinate 85,258,437, forward strand.
GGAATTGTGGGTTTGATATATTGAATAGATCATATCTTTTTTTTCTTCTAATGAAACAAGGGGTAGAGAGGTTCCAAGATTTTTGTCCGATCGCATTGTCAAACTCAATATATCTTATTGTTAGTAAGGTGCTTGCTAACAGGATAAAAGTGGTATTGAAGGATCTGATGCCACTGGTTCAGTCTGCTTTTCTTTCTGATAGGTCGTTTCAAGAATCCTTGATTGTGGCATAAGAGACGGTGATGGGATGGAGTAGAAGGAGATGTAAAGCTTTCATGTGGAAGGTCGATTTTAGAAAAGCATATGATTCTGTGTCTTGGCCGTACTTATGGGAGTTATTCAAAAGGAGAGGTTTTCCTCCTGTATGGATACAATGGATGAACAGGTGCATTACTACTTCAGCATTTTCACCATTGATTAATGGAAAATCGCGTGGTACATGGATTGAACCCCAATGCAGAGTAAGACAGGGATGTCCTCTGGTGCTGCTAATTTTCAACTTGGCAGTAGACACATTTGCATGTTTTGCATTCAAGTTATCAGAGGCGGGTGTAATTAAGGGGTATTCACTATTAGGTAGGTGTGCCATGAACCCGGTGCTCCAATATGCTGATGATACGGTGTTTTTTGCAGAAGGTGATCTTCGAGAAGCACAGGTCCTCTTTTCTATGGTAAAAATTTTTGGGGAGTATCGGGTTTGAAGTTAAATGGGGATAAGTCCTCTCTTGTGTGTTTGGGATGAATGTAGCTGAGCAGGGGGTTCTTTCTGAGACATTGCTAACACCTTTGGTTTCATTACCCATTGATGCAAAGACATGCATGATTTGTAATTAGGGTTTTTTATTGTTGTAACGAACAAATCCGATCGCTTTTAAAATTTGTAAAATTGAGTACTTGGAAAAGTATTCGGGTCGTCCCAAGGGAGGTAGGAATACAATTTAAAACACTCTTGCTCAAATATGGAAATCAACTTTCTTTTTAGATTTTTGGATATAAGATTTTTTTTTTTGTTTTGAAATAACGGGAAATTACAGAATTGTAAGCGGGAAATGGCTACACCTAATTTTCTAAAGTTAACACCAAGGTGATAGAAGTAACCCCTCTCTAAGCTCACCCTAGGTACGTGGAGACCTAGGGTAATTAGAGAGAGGGAGTGAAAAAAAAATACTAAAGTGAGCAGTCAAAAGATGAACAAAATTTTAGAAAGGCAACTTTAAATATGGAGAAAATTTGTTTAATAGAAATGCTTGTAGAGGAATGCTTCTACTACAAAATGAAAGATAAAAGAAAATGGTAAAACAAAGATCATCCTGGTGATGGTGGTGAAGAGGAGAGAGTCCTTTCTCCATGCTCAGCTACTCCTGGGCTTGAAAAGGGTCTCTCGAACTCCTTCCTTAAAAAGCTCTCTCAAGTTGGTGAGATCCTCCTTTGACAAGCCCTAAGGGGGGCGTGCCCTTGCTCCTCCAAGGGTGGATGATCTCCACCCACATGTCTCCTCCTAGGGTGGCATGCACCACCCTCAAGACCTCCTCCTAAGGTCTTCCTTGCCTAGCTGCTCCTCTGGCTGGTGAGGGCACATGAGAGAAGGGAAGAGGGGAAGGCACCAAGGTGATAGAGTGTCCCCTTAATCTTCTTCTTCTCCTTCTCTCTTGGCCGTGGATATGGTAAAAGGATGGGGGTTGTAGGTGGCTTTTGGGATGGTTGGTTAGGATGGGTTTTTAGGGTAGTTAGTTGATCTTAGGGCTACTATAGGTTGGCTCCAACTCAAAGGTGGTGATTACCATCCTAGGTGCCTCTTGAGTTGGCGCCGAAAAGGGGGTTCTAGAAGGGGCTTGGTTGGCGCCACTTAATGGAGGGTGGAGATGGTTTGGGTGATGAGGTGTAGGGCCATGATATGGTGGTGTTTTGGTGCCAAAACAAAGGGCTTCTAGAAGGGTATTTTGGTGCCAAAACAAGGTGGCACTTGGTGGTGGTTGAGGGGCCAAGAGGTGTTTAATGTTGGCGCCAAAAGTAGGAGCTAGGGTGGACTAGGCTTAGGTCTACTTAGTGGAGCTTAGGTAAATGGGTTCTAGGGTTAGTTATAGGTGGTGGACGACCATTGGGAGCTAAGGTGTAGCTAAGCTAAGTTAGCTAGCTTAGCTAGTAGTTGAGTAGAGGAGGTGGGATGGAGCTAGGGTTTAGGGAAGAGGAGTTGAGGAAGAAATGTCTAGAGCTAAATTGGAGTTGGTAGCTGCTAAAGGGAATTGTAGGGAGCTACTTTAGTTGGCTTAACTTGCTAGTTCTTTGCTAGCTGCTAAGCCAAGCTAAATTGAGCTAGCTTTTGCTCAAATGTGCTAAGGTGAGCTTGGTCTGATCTTCCCAGGGAGGACCTAGCTAGCTGCAGTAGCTAAGATAGCTAGGTTGAGCTAAGTGGACTCCCCAGGAGCTGGACTTGAGCTGGCTTGAGCTATTTGAAGTTATCTTCAGCTGACTTGAGTTGAGTGAGTTGGGAGTAGTTGGACTTGAGTTGAGGTGAACTCCTGTCAACTTAGTTGAGCTAGCTAGAGCTCCCAGTGAACTGATTGGAGCTAAGGTGAGCTAAACTCAACTAAGTTGAGCAGGGTCTGAGCTAACTTGAGCTAGGGTGAGCTACCCTGAGCTACCATTCATCTAAGATGACCTGAATGGAGCTTAATGGAGCTAACCCTAACTCAAGTGAGCTGGTATCCAGCTATGGTGAGCTGGATTTGGCTGAGTCCCAGTTGGAATGAGCTTCCTCTTCACCAGTTGCCTTCTTGAGTACTAAGGCTTTAGGGATCTATCTATCTGTCTGTCACTAACACTCAAATAAATGTGTCGAAAACATAACAAATTATGCAATGCATGCCTAACCTAAGTGATGCCTAAATGCAGCCTTAAAACCCATTTGCGGAGTTAAAATCCTAAGAGATAGGTTTGTTTTAGAGCATAAGAATGATGATAAACTGGCGTTTATCACACCCCCAAGCTTACCTTTTGTTAGGCTCTTAGCAAAACAAATTTTCACAAAATGAAATTTTTTAGAAAACTAATTTTTTTCAACTTTACGAGATTTGTTATAGATAAACATTGGGATTCATTTTAGGATAAAAAAATTAGACGAATCGGGATCAATATATCCTCCAAAAAATTACAAATTAACCCCTTGTTAATTCAGATGACTTGAAATTTTTGTAGTTAGGGTTTCTCTGGTTCTTGGATCCGATTCGCAACTTGCAATATCCGTTAAAACCTTGTGTCTATGCTAGTGAGAAGCCAACATTTATAGGGTCGTGTTTTGGTTTAAAACTTTTTTTTTGTCTCCCCCATGCTTATTCTTAGCTTAGTCATTTAAGAGATGTGTCAGGATTATCATTCCCATTACCAATCCTTGAGGGGGCTCTCACGCCAGTACTTTGAGATAGTACTGTCGATGACACCACCCAGGAGCTCATAACCCCAAAATACAATGTGGTGTAAAGGGGCACTCCAAGCAAACTCAAGCTCTTGCTCCGACGCTATGGGTAGAGCACCGTCCAAGCACTTGAGCTGCAAAAATGCACCTTAATGCTCTGTTTAAAGATATGAAATATAGATATAGAGCAGCAGCATCGAGGTGGTAACATGTTGACTTCGCATCCTCAAAGGAGGCATTTTCCTCCATCTCGGCAGTGAGAACTCAAACCAATGATCTGCTTCGGATGTTTACTGAGGCCAAACAAAGGGTTTTTCTAATTTTTAATTGTTATTTTAGGTGTTGGCTTGTGTGTGAATTTTGACACAAGAAATTTTTGCATGGGATACAAGTTTTTGAATCAGAAGCTAAGCCAGATACTTTCCATGTTACAAAGGGGGATCAAGTCACCTGAACTATCATGAGCTCAGGTGAAATTTTAGAGAAGGATATTTGATCTAGTCTAAAGGTAGACCCTAAAATTCTAATAATCAGATCCATATCCTTATCCCTAGTTTGTTAAAGATTAAATCCCGTTGTATCTTGAAATGAATCTTTCTTTTCAAAATTTCCTCAAAAAGTTTTCAACATTTTTATTTTTTAGGTATGCATGCAGAAAATGAAACAAGAAAATTGCATGTTTTTGGGTTTCGAAAATCCTAATTTTATCGTCAAAATTTAAAAACACCCCCCTATGCTTAAGATATGGCATGTCCGCATGCAATGGGAATGGAAAAGAGTACCTCGGTGAAGGCAGTCAAAATCTGGATAGTCCAAACCTCTGAAGAAAAGAAAAAAAAGATGGGTTACCTCCCATCCAGTGCTATCTTTTACGCCATTTAGCCGAGCGTGAATTGCATCAACGATCATTAGTGGGTAGCTTGGTTAAATCAAGCATGCCTGAAGGAAGATTCGGAGTATTATCGAGATAGGGCTTTAAATGCTGGCCGTTGACTTGAAAAGTAGTGTTCGTCTTAGGATCGAGAAGATCAACAATGCCATATGGATATGTTTTGAGGACAATAAATGGGCCGATCCATTTGGATTTTAATTTTCCAGGAAAAATACATAATCTATCATCAAAAAGCCAAATGCGTTGATTGACATCAAAATGTTTTCGAAAGATATATTTATCATGGAACTTCTTTGTTCGATCTTTATAAATTCACGCATTTTCATTAGAGAAATTACCTAATTCTTCCAATTCGGTTAATTACAATTTCCTATGGGTACCGGCTTCAGAAAAATCCATATTTAATTGCTTTATTGCCCAAAAAGCCCTATATTCAAGTTCTACCAGAAGATGGCATGCCTTTCCAAAAATTAAATGGAAAGGAGACATACCCAGTGGAGTTTTAAAATTGGTATGGTAGGCTCATAAAGCATCGTCCAATTTATTGGATCAGTCTTTACGATCAGGCCTAATCATCTTTTGTAAAATAATTTTTATCTCTTGGTTAGAAACTTCCGCTTAGCCATTTGTTTGGGGGTGGTAAGGAGTGGAAATTTTATGATTAACCTCATATTTAGAAAGAAGGTGACAAAATTGAGAGTGAGTGAAATGTGATCCTCCATCACTGACGATGGATTTGGGAATGCCGAATCTCGAGAAAATCTTTTTCTTGATAAACTAGACAACCACTTTGTGATCATTGGTGCACGTGGGTATTGCTTCGATTCATTTTGATACATAGTCGACTGCAACTAGTATATATAAATACCCACAAGAGTTGATGAACAGTCACATGAAGTCGATGCCCCATACATCAAAAATTTCAACCTCTAAGATTGGATTTAGGGGCATCATATCCTTCCGAGTCACGTTGTCGAAGCTCTGGCAATGCACACCGGACCGAACAAAAGAATGAGCATCTTTGTGCAAGCCGAGCTAAAAGAATCCAGAATTGAGGACCTTAGCTGCAGTTTTCTTGCCCAAGAAATGTCCGCCACAGGCCATTGAATGACAATGTGTCAGAATATCATGAATTTCTGAATTAGGGACACATCGTCTAATGACCTGATCAGCACAAATGTGGAAAAGGTTGGGCTCCTCCCAAAAATAATATTAAATGTCAGCAAAGAACTTATCCCTTTTAGTTTTTGGCCAATTAGAGGGGATTTGTTCAGTTGCAAGTAGTTTGCAATAGGTGCAAACCAAGGGAGGGTATTGGCAGCTAAGATTGTCTCATCAGGGAATTTATTAAGGGGGTCAACATATCATTCGTCATAAGACGAGAGAGATGATCGGCCACTACATTTTGCGATCCCACCTTATCCCTAATTTCTAGGTCAAATTCCTGGAGCAGTAGGATCCAACGGATAAGGTAAGGTTTTGCATCATTCTTGTTTAGCAGATATTTAAGTGCTGAGCTGTCGGTATATACTGTGACATGTGACCCCAATAGAAAAGAGCGAAATTTTTCTAGGGCAAAGACAATGGCAAGAAGTTCTTTTTCAGTTATTGTGTAATTCCGTTGTGCATCATCAAGAGTTTGCTAGCATAGTAGATCACAACAGGCTTCTTGTTAATTCTTTGCCATAGAATGGCCTCCACAGCAAAATCAGAGGCATCAGTCATTAATACAAAGGGACAATTCCAGTCAGGTCCCTGTAAAATTGGTGCCTCTGTGACATCCTTCTTCAATTTATTAAAACTCTCCAGGCATTGGGCATTGAAGTCCAAAGGTTGGTCTTTGGTAAGTAATTGACTTAAGGGCTTAACGATTTGGGAAAATTTTTTAATGAAACGACGGTAGAAACCCACATGCCCCAAAAAAGATCAGATCTATTTTACAAAAGTAGGCGGTGGGAGCTTGGCGATAGCATCAATTTTAGCTCGATCTACCGCAATTCCCTTTTTGGAAATAACATGGCCTAGGACAATTCCTTCCTGAACCATGAAATGACTTTTTTCCCAACTAAGGACTAGGTTAGCTTCTATGCATTTTTGGAGAGTTCTTTCCAAATTTCTAAGACAAAGATCAAAAAAATACGCAAAAATAGAGAAGTAATCCATAAAGACTTCTAGACATTCACCTACTAGGTTTGAAAAAATTGCAAGCATACACCTTTGAAAAGTCGCAGGTGCGTTGCAAAGACCGAAAGGCATTCTCTAGAAAGCGAAGGTTCCGAAGGGGCAGGTGAATGTAGTTTTGTTTTAATCCTCAGGATGGACTGGAACTTGATTATAGCCGGGATAACCATCAAGAAAACAACAGTAATCACTTCTGGCTAATCGCTCCAAGGTTTGATCAATAAAAGGGAGCGAAAAATGGTCCTTCTTGGTGGCAGTGTTTAATTTTTGTAATCAATGCACACACGCCAAGAAGAAGCAATCCGAGTGGCTATATTTTCGCCATGTTCATTAGTGACAACTGTTAGTCCAGCCTTTTTAGGAACTACTTGTGTGGGACTAACCCAGGAGTTGTCAGAAATGGGGAATACGATATCAGCATCAAACCACTTTATAATCTCCTTTTTTACCACCTCCTGCATGTTAGGGTTCAAGCGCCTTTGTGGTTGGCGGGAGGGGCGAGAATCATCCTCAAGATAAATTCAATGGGGCAATAGGACGAATTAATTCCCTTAAGATCAGAAAGGGTCCAATCAATAGCTTGTCTATTTTTGCTTAAGACCTGGAGAAGTTTTTCCTCTTATGCCCCAGTAAGTCCAGGATTGATAATCTGGGGCATAGTCTGGTTTGGACCCAGGAAAACATATTTATGGGAGTCGGGCAAGGGTTTTAAGTCCAGTTGAGGGCCTAGTTTCGAAATGATTTCTGCTTGTGGAGTGAGGGGTGAAGTGAGAGGGAGAGAGCTAGATGGAGAATTAGATGGAGAAAGTATGGTTAGGGTGGGAGGGTGGGGTAAATCCGATTGTTTAGGAACCATGTGAATTGCAAAGCAGGAACCCAGGTGTGAAATCTGCATTGTTTCCTTCACTAAACGTTCGATCTCTGAATCTGAGTCATCAAAGAAATCTGGTTCTTGGAAACCCTTAGAAGCTTGAAAAATATCTAAGGTAATAGATTCACCGCCACACATGATCTTCATCTTTCCAGAGTCAGAATTAATATTGGCTTTGGCGGTGACTAAGAATGGTCTTCCAAGAATTATAGGGGCATTCTTCAAAATTTCCATTACCTCTATGTCCAGGACCAAAAAGTCTACGACAAATAGACAATTTTTGACCTAGACTATTACATCCTTAACAATTCCCTTGCATTTAATTGTAGATCAGTTTGCTAGTTGAAGTGTTACTTCGATAGGTTTTAATTCATCTATCTTGAATTCCTCAAAAGCAACAGTGGGGATGAGATTAACTGAGGCACCGAGATCCAATAGGGTGTGATCAAATGAAGTGTCATTAATGACCACTTGAATAAGGGGGGCACCTGAATCTTTTCCTTTTAGAAGTAGTTTGCTCTGCACAACTGAGCTTACTATCTCTGGAAGGATCACCTTTCCTAGGTTTCTAGGCTGCCTTTTTGGGGTACACAAATCCTTCAAGAATTTGGCATAGGCAGGAATGTATTTTATGGCATCTAGGAGAGGGATATTGATTTCTACTTGACCAAAAAGATCCATCAATTCCTTATCAGTGGGCTCGAATTTCTTTTTCTTAATTTGTCAAGAGTGAAGGGCTTGTGGAAAAGGTGCTAGGTGTACCTATTTTGCATTTTTGGGTTCTTGAACGGGGTTAGAAGAAGAGGGAGAAGAGCTGATCTACTTTTCTTTTAGGTAGGTTTCTTGAGCAGGCAAGGGATCATGAGTGGTTTTCCCGTTCCTCAGAGATACTACATTTGTAGTATGGTTGTTTCTAGGAGGAGGATGGGGGCCTGATTTTGATTAAAACTTGGCGGGTGCTATGGTGCTGGGTAGATAGGTTGACTGGGATATCCACCTTGATACTGATTTCGTTGATTGCTAGGATTGGGCATGGGTTGGGATGGCAGATTGCTAGCAGGTCTATGATCACGAGTAACCTTAACTTGATGTTGCAAGTTAGTTATCATGTGGGTTACTTTTGTAATTTGATTATGCCGATGGCGCGAAGCTTCAAGGTCCGTAGACGTGGCTGCGAGGAGGACGTCAATGATGACTTTGGGTTCTTTCACTGCGTGACAGATGCGAGGAAGAAGAAGATGAACAGTTGTGCATGCGCACGCAAGGGAACGAGGGGTTGTTGTGTGGTCCTGCAGGCTACGCGCAAGGTGGTGCTGCAGTTGGTGCGTTCACTGGGGGCAAGGCGGCGGTGGTGTTGATGAAGGTGTTTGATTGCGCAGCAATCATAGGTCTGAATTGGCCTAGATTAAGCTAGGACTTAGCATAAGTTAGGGTTATTCATGCATGCATACGCATTATCTGCATCTTTATTGCTTTCCTTTAGCTATGCATAAAATAATGTTATAATGTGCTGATTAAGTGCATTATGTTGATTGCAGGGAATAAGCTGATCAGGAGCTGGATCTGAAGCTGGATCAGGAATAACAGGAGTTGTAGCAGAGCTGGAGCAGAAGGCCTAGTTTAGATGTAGGAATAATAATGTAAGGGGGTTAAAGGTTTTCTATTCTATTAAGTAGAAATAAAGCAGTAAAATGTGAAGAGCTTAGGTCCATCCTAGCCCTAGGATAGCCTAGAGACTTCCCCAAGCCTTAGCCACCCTTAGATTAGGTCACAACACCCTAGGAAACCCTAAAATCCTAGTTCCAACCCTTCTCTGGACGTCCAATTTAAGACGTCCAGGACCCTTAGCCAACTCCCGCACACTTCAAACCCACTTCTGCAGTGTTATTGGACGTCCAGACACTTTCTCAGACGTCCAATTTCTGCAGAATAGCCAAAACAGAACCCGAAATCCTTCCTGACTCTGATTGGACGTCCAGAAAACAAGTATGGACTTCTGATTTTTGAGTATAAGACGTCTGATTCTATAATTAGACGTCTGATACTGCTCTCCAATTCCTGTTTTGAGATTTAAGCCTTGATCTTGGATCTCTAGGTCCCTAAACCCAATTCCAACCCCATAGGAACCTAAATAAAGGTGTCCTAACCCTAGTACATCACCTCTAGACATCCCTAAGGACCTAATTAGGTCCTCACTAAACCTAATTGACTTGGATCTTAGTCAATTCCATCAGCCTATTCAATTGGACTCATTGAGTCCAATTGAACCCTGATCTCAGCACACACTGTCCAATTGGACTCAGTGAGAGTCCAATTGACCTAGACTTGACTTAATTGAGTTGTTTTACTCTCAATTAAGTTTCCACACACGCAATTAAACTTGTATTAAGTTTAATTGCACTTTACCTTAGTGAATTAGGGTTTATAACCCTAATTTGAGACCTACCTTGACCTAAACCCACTAGAACCCAACCTAATCAACCTAGCCACCTAAGTTTTGACCCACACACACCCACACACACCCACACACACCATCCACACGAAAATATCTAGCCTAGAGTTCTCTAGAACTCTCTACCATGTGTGGTTGCCTTGGTTGCCAAAAATAGCAACCAAGAGCCATTCAATTTTTAGATCCACATTTGGTGGATCTAAAAGCCACCATCCACCCTCTCTCTCTCACTCTCCCACGAGCTCCCACCATAGGCCTTCTAGAGAATTCCATAATTCTCTAGAGAGCTTCCATTGGATCTATAAAAAGACCCCATGGGTGGCCATTTGCTCCCATTCACTCCCTTGGCAATTGCTCTCCATTGGTGCCATTCACGCCACCTCCACTTAGCCACTCACTCCACCTCCTCGAGCTCACTACCACCACCATGGAGGACACCATGTCGGGATGCTGGATCAACCCTACTTCTCTCCAAGGGTCGGCCTAAGCTACATTGGCCACCCCTCATTCTCCTCTCGACCACTCCAAGGCCATCGGGGACCACCCCTGAATGCCCTCTACTCTTTTAGCTCTAGATCATGCTTTTCATAAGTTTTACTGCTTTCATTTACTGCTTAGTAGAGTAGTTTCTCTTCTCCCCCAATGATGCATGCGAAATCCCCCCGTCGATTCTTGTATGCAATCGTTTTCTAGTAGCTAGGTTTAATTTCAAGCATTCCTGTATAAGCTTTCCTCTAGATTTCCTGTACAAACAACTCTCCCCCAATGAATGAATGAAAATGCATTTATATATATATATCTCTCTTTATGTGTTCGAAATCACCATGAGCTGAATGATTATTTTATTTGCATGATTTAAGTGCCTGTTCTTTAACCGCCTATATATTGCGCACCAGAATATTAAGCAGAGCGGCTTTAAGATCGATTTCAAAAATAGAAACACGCCTCCCAGAGACGAACGACCGGGACTCAAGTCTCGTTATTTTACAAAACAATATCTTTGTTGGATCGTATTTCGCAACTATGCTACGACGCTTTTATCAAAAATGCGATCTATGATTTTCCGTCAGTGTTGCATGTGTGCGATGGCGAGAGGTTGAAGGTAGTGCTGGATGTTGTTGGTGGCTTTGATGGGTGATCGAGAGTTTTCGCTTTTCAAAATAATGAATCAGAAAAATATGTTGTCACAGTTTGTAAATCGTGGTGGAAAATCCCGAATAAAAATGTATATCAGTAAGACTAACCATGAAGAGTTAGGTCGTATCCACAGAGAGGAGCAGATCAATAAATTCACAAATGTTTTGGCCTTGTATTCGTCCAATCGAATGCGAGATTCGTGCTCACATCTAATGTGAAATGCGATGAAAAGAAGACATACAATAACTTGAGAATGTAAGGTTATATGTGTAATTTTTCCTCAATAAATATGTGATCAGTAGTGGCATCTCATGTAATTTTCAATTGCACGCATGCTCGCAAGGAATTATGCAAATTTGAATCCAAATCCAATGTAAAATGATGCACATAACATGAGTCAAGCTAATATAAGAAAGCGTAAGTGCACAGTTGCAACTTCACCTCAATATAATAATAAAAAAAATAAAAAATAAAAACTTGGCAATGGAATTGAATGTAAATACTAATTATACCCAAAATAGAGGATTTCTTTCCTTCGATGGCTCGCAAGAAAGAGGGAACGGCTGGCCGTGAGAAGCTCCGAGGAGGTCGAGCACACGGAGAGCTTCGTGATGGTGGTCGTGGCGTCGACGAAGACGGTCAGAGCTCACCTATTAGAGCTATGGAAACTACTGGCGGTAAGGTTCTCCGGCCAGCCATTGAGTGGTCGGTTGGTGCGGCCGAAGGTGTGGTTGAGGTTGTGGTGTCGAGGAGCGTGCAAAGGAGTCAATGGCACGTCGAACAGATGGTTGTGGTGATGGCTACGTGGAGAGGGGTGACGTTAGTGTTGGGTTCTTCTTTGTTGGAGAAGAAGAGAATGAAGAAGATGAAGCCGACTTGCTGCTTGTGTGCACAGGGGTGGCGCTACGCGTGCGTGAGGATGGTGGCGCGAGCGTGCACGCGCATGCGAGGAGGGCGTGCAGGAAGGTGATGCGCGAGAGGGTGATGCGCTGCTGGAGACAAGGACGAGCGTGGTCATGAGGGGAGCCTACGCAGTGGCTGTTGCTTACTGTTACAACCTTGTTCCCGAATCCCTACAGGATACGAGACCGGCTCGACTTGACTGATCCCAAGACCTAGTCGTCCAACGAGAAATAACCAAAAAGTAGGAAAGTAAACCACATTCACTATGCTAAGAAACTAACAGTAAAAGAGTATAGCAGTAAAGGAAGTAAAAACTGCTACAGTACATATCACCACCACAACAGTAAACAGTAGCAGTGTACAAGAACGTAAAGGTACAGAAAAGTAAAGGTACAAGAGTCTGTACTCACTACAACAAAAAGGTACTACAACAGAAGACTACTGCTATTGGGCTCTACTGGGCCCAGTACCCTCTGCAGCCGAAGACTTCAGCTGCTCAACACCTGGACCTGAAAAGGGTTATGAGTACACAAAGTCAGCGAACGCTGAGTAGAGTGGCAACCAACTAACTAAACAGTAAAAGTGAATAGGTAGCTGTTTATTCCAATTACTTTATTTCACAAATTATTCCTTTTCACCCATTGGTTTATTTATCAGATCTCTTTCTTGATCTCGAATGTTCCTTGTGGGAACGATCTTGATTGCAGTATTTTCTAAAGAGTAGAAGTCGCACGTGGTGCTCTCCTGGCCGGGAGAGTCCCCTGAGGTGGTCCTACACCCAGTCAACCACCCCAAGGTCACGAACAGATGTAACGGTGACTACGGCATGCGCGATAAGTGCACAGGTAGCTACCCCGCACTGGCATGCGGTCAGTCGTTTCCACTAACGGGTGTGCCCAAGTACAACACGGAATAATATATGGCCTAGCCCTCTCAGTAACAGGGGTCTCGCCCCTCCACAGTCCGCGCACCCTCGCCTGACTACCCTGGTTTGCCCAGTGGGCCTAACAAGTCGGTGTAGGGTGGCTAGCTGAACCCCCGGTCCCATGGGGTGGCTAGCTCTCTCCCTACACTAGTGGCTCTCCCTAGTACAGTGTACACGAGGACCACAAAGTTGGTGCTAAGTGGCCAAACCCACCCTGGGTCTCAACCCGAAGGGTGGCAAGCTTCCCTCTACATTAAGAGGGAACATGCGCTCCCCTTGGTACCACATACTCAAGGGCTAGCACACTTCCCGTCACATTTCCAGACCATTCATTTATTTCCAGGAGCTCTACTCCTAATTTCCCCGTAGGGTTCATGCTCATATTCCTCATGCCATTCTGTACTAGGTTTCATCATTTACATTTCTATTCTTAGGTTGTACACATGCAGCTCGTATTTCTATCATTCATGTTTCCATTCTCAGGTTATACACATGCAGCTCATATTCTAGCATTTAATGTATACAATAGGTAAGGTTACATGCAACTGTTTCACTAGCACAGTTAATTCATATTTCACGGGCAGCTCTTGTTCATTAACAGGCAGTTGTTTTCTATCTACTCATTCAAGACTGCAATTCAATCACGCATACAAACATTTCAAGTGTTTCTCGTCCTAGGATTCATGCCATATCCTAGGTTCTAATCATTCATTCCACACATGCATTAAGTTTGTAATTAAATTAGGGGAAGCCACTCTACCAGACAACCCAGGAGTAGTGGGGGCTCGAACAGCAGACTCACGTGCCTCAGCAAGCTCTGAACCCGCAACGGAACGAAGTCCTATCACAAGGAACAATCACAAAGGAACATTCAGAATGGCATAGAAAGCCTTCTAACAAGTAGAGGAACTCATAAGGAAAATATCGATATCTTGTTTGTGTAAAACGAACCTCAAACGGACCCGAAACGGGTCAAAAACAGGGTTACTGACTCAAATCAGACGTCTGGAACAACTTCCAGACGTCTTAAAAGTGTCCAGAAATGCACCTTAGGTTCTGCATCGTCCCCTGACATCCAGGACCTCTTCTGGACCGTCTGAACCCGGTTCCAGACGTCCGACCTCCTCTACGGACATCTGGAAGTGCTTCAAGCCGTCTAGTAAGCTACCCAAACATCTGAAACACATGGGAGGGCGTGTCCCGCGCCTTCCTAAAGCAAATATTGCACGCGACAACAAAAATCTTCTCAAATTAGCCATACAAAGTGTAGCAGCGTAGAGGCCTACATGGCTGTATCCACAAAAGGAACGTACCTTTGCTAAGATCTGCCTTCAGACGTTTGGAGTCATCTCCAGACGTCCGCTCCATCGTCTGGACGTCGTTCTAGACGTTTAATTCTAGGAAAAACCCAGAATTAGAACCTTCTCCTGCTTGCCCTCGCCGCACGTAGCCGCACCTCGCCTGCAGCTCCGGCTGCAGCAGCTTCAGGGATGACTCCCTGACGCACCCCTCCTCCTCCCGCATGCGTCGCTTCGGCCGTGCTCCCTCCGGTGAGCTTCCACACGAGCTTGTGAGCTCAAGTTCCTCCTCTCTTTACGCCGCTCCTCCTCGTCGTCGCTCTTGCACTCTCTCACTCATGCCGGCTCCTCTCGCAGGGGTGGAGAGGGAGAGAAGAAGGGGCTGGTGGCTGTGGAGTGGGGAGAATGAGAGAGGAGGAAGGGGGTTTATAAAGATGGTGGGTTAGGGTTCGTTGAAGGGGGAAAAGAGAGAGAGAAGAAGGGAAGAAAAAGAGAGGGTACCGTCTGCGCACAGCCAACGCGCAGACGCGAGCTCGTACCAAAAAATTTTGATTTCCAAACATCTGGGAAAGTGTTCAGACGTCTGACCAGATGTCTGACCGACAGTCCAGACGTCTGACCTATAGTTTAGACGTCTTAAAAGGCCCAAGACAGAATGGGTCTTAACATCATAACAAACTTAAAAGAAGTTTCGTCCTTAAAACTTGAGCTAGCTAGGGTGCGGAAAAGAAATATATGCGCATAACAAACTTAAAGAGGACCGAAGCTGGTCCGAAAAGATGTACCCTCAAAAAGCTCCGGGTACCGCTCTTGCATCGCCACCTCAGGCTCCTAGGTAGCCTCCTCGTACCTCTGGCTCCTCCACAAAACCTTCACCAGGGGTACCTGCCTCCATCTCAAACTCTGGACAGCTCTATCTAGTATCTGCACTGGTTGCTTGGGGTAGGTCAGGTCGTCACCCACCTCGACACTCTCGTGGCTCAGAACGTGACTAGGATCGGTGACGTACTTCCTAAGGTTGGACATGTGGAACACGTCATGCACACTGGAAAGCTGGGGAGGAAGGGCAAGCCTGTAAGAAACGAGTCCTACCCGCTCCAGGACCTCAAAGGGCCCCACAAACCTTGGCGCAAGCTTCCCTTTCACCCCAAAATGCTACAGGCCCTTCATGGGTGAAACGCGAAGAAAGACGTGATCCCCAACCTCAAACTGCACCTCTCTACGCTTCCGATCAACATAACTCTTGTGTCTACTCCTGACCGTGCGAAGTCGTCTGTAAATCTGCTCAATCACCTCCTGACTCTGCCAGATCAGCCTGGGGGCAACCTCCCACTTGGTCCCCACCTCAACCCAACTCAAGGGTGCAGTACACCTCCGTCCATACAGAGCCTCGTAGGGTGCCATGCCGATTCTCGAGTGACAACTGTTATTATATGCAAACTCTGTCAGGGGCAAGTGCTCCTCCCAAGAGACCCTCCAGTCCAGTACACATGCAC
Organism: Thalassia testudinum; assembly: GCA_037157565.1. Lineage (NCBI taxonomy): Eukaryota > Viridiplantae > Streptophyta > Magnoliopsida > Alismatales > Hydrocharitaceae > Thalassia > Thalassia testudinum. The sequence goes on from JAZHRO010000024.1 coordinate 85,274,004, forward strand.
GTAAAAGGTCCCTAAGTGTTTGTATCATGTGCTCCGACTGTTCATCCGTCTGGGGGTGGTACGCTGTACTGAATCTCAACTGTGTCCCCAAAGCCTGCTGAATCTCAGCCCAAAATTGGGATGTAAAATGGGTATCCAGGTTGGATACAATCTCACACAGAACTCCGTGAAGACATACCACGTCACGAATATACCTCTTTGTCAACTGCGCTAGTCCCAAAGTGACTCAGATCGGCAAGAAACATGCTGTCTTCATCAATCTGTCTACAATCACCCAGACTGCGTCGTGTCCTCGCTGGGTAACGGGCAAGCCCACCACCAAGTCTATGGTGATGCTCTCCCACTTCCACTCTGGCACAGGAAGTGGTTGCAACGGCCCTGCAGGCCTCTGATGCTCGGCCTTCACCTGCTGACACACCAAACACTACTGTACAAACTCACCTACATCCCGCTTCATCCCCCTCCACCAAAAGTCACGTTTCAGATCATGATACAACTTCGTGTTCCTGGGATGTATGGTTAACCTGGACCTATGTGCCTCAGTCAGGAGCTCTCTCAACAACTCCTCGTCTCTGGGAACGCACAAACGTCCCCTCAAGTGCAGTACCTCGTCTGTAAAGGAGAAGTCTCCAGCGTTCCCTGACAGCATGATGTAAACATGTTTACATTGCATAAGATGTCTATTTATGCATGTTCTTAAGCATAGAATTGCATTTTATACTATAAATATTACATAACATGCATCATCTTGCATTTAGATTAGTTTGAATAAAATGGAGGTTAATTGTCTCCTTTTATGTTCATGGATAGGGCAAACCTTTTATCGGGGCCTCGGATCAAGGATCCAACCATACAGATGTGATCAGGGAGACGATTGGAGTTCAATGACTCCAAGATCGCCTTAATCAGACATCTGTAGCATCAGATAGAGATCGGGGAACCCTAGAAGATCAAGGGCCAAGATGGTATGAATCCACACTTCAAACGACAAATCTGACCACACGGATGGATTTAGATCGACGATCGTAGCCTAACGACGTGAAAATCGACTCAATCCGACAACCGTGGCACCATCTACATCATCCAGAAGATGGATGGCTGAGATGGCGCCACGTGGCGCCATCTCAGCCGCCCAATTGGCTGCTACACCTGCCGCGCCCTCTCTTCTTTGATGATTCTCCACCGTTGGATGCACATCCAATGGTTGTAAGTGCATGCACAAAAAACTCAAAGCGTGACACAAACGCGCTGATAGCGCGTTGGTCGAATGTGCTTGCGAGAAGGCGAGGCATGCGTTCGACTCCTCGCGAGCAGCTGCTGAGGCACGGTGAGCAGGCGCGATTGACTGCTCGATCATGATCGAGCGGTCGTGCGCGCGCAATAGCGTTCACGCCGTATCGCACGCCCACGCATGATGCGCCATCACACGCGCGAGTGCATGCTGAGGAGTGGGTGGGGAGGCGAGTTAAGCCCTCCGATCTCACGATTGGATGGCTAAGATTCGTAGATCGTGGAGCACGCGTTATGCGCGAGCAGGCGAGCGCACTCCGCCCCACTACGCCCATGATGGGGCTTTAGTGACGGTTTTATCCGTCACTAAAGACCCCTGATTTAATGTTTTTCAAATTAAAATGGCCCAATTGCCCTCACTCGTTGCAACTATAAAAGGAGACCCCCTCCACACGAAATTCTCATCCCTTCCTTCTCTTCTCTCCCTCTCCAAAGCTCAAGAGAAGCTTGTCCCACACCCGGGATGCTTCTCGCAAGATAAAGTCAAATTTTCGTCCTCCTTTTTGTGGATCCCGCGACGACGACGATGTGCTGCCCCATTCCCATTCTTCCCGCTTCGTCCTCCTTCTTCTTGCTCTACTCCCCGTCTTCCAGGCGTCGTCCCGTCTGGCTCATCCTCCAAGTGACCGTCGAGGAGGATATCTCTCTCCCCATTCTTTTTACTACTTTCTAGAGTAGATTTACTGCTTTCTAGTGTAGTCATTTTCCCACTGTCTAGTCGTAATGCTTAGTGTAATGAACAATCTTTTTGATGATGAATTCCATGTTCATTCTACATCTCTTTTTGATTTTTGTTTGTAATATTCTCTCTCTCTCTCTTCTATCTATTGTAAATAGTTAGATAGTTTCTAATCAATTATTCTGCCTCGTGACAAATAAAACAAATACGTGTTTTTAAATCAAACATCCGCCTCCCTGTGTTCGACCCGGGATTTCTATTCCGGTATAAATTTTATTTATTGAACACGAGTTCTTCACTTTCATACTACGACGATAGGTTTTTAAAAACCAAACACGTTAGCGTAGTAACTCGTAGCGTTCAACATTTTGGCGCTGTTGCTAGGGAGGCGACGCTATTTGATTTTTTTTTTCGTGTTTTTACATCTTACAAATCATTTAACTCACTTTTCTCCTTTCTTATTGTGATTGCAGGTACTCTTTTGAGACAGGCAAAAGTGGTAGATTAGAGTAAAGTGCTGTTGAAGGTTCCGTAAGTTATCCCCCACCTCCTACCCATTAGTTTTCATTCCACCACATAATAACACAAACATCAATCAACCTAGGTGTTCTTATAAACTCTAAGGTTAGTTTTGTTTGTTTGTTTGACACCCACACCAGCCCCAACCTCCACATTTAAAAAGAAAAATTAAAAAAAAAATCTCACAGAGGTACACAACCTCATCTAATTTTCCAACTCAACCGGTAAACCAACCTTTGGAGCCAATACACACATCCAAGCACATAATTGAGTAGAAATCAGATTAGATAATCATTTGTGTGCCTAACTAAGTGGTGCAACAGGCCGATTGTTTGAGTTGATTGGGCCGCACCACTTCAATTAAAATCAACTCATCAAGTAGCTGCCGATTAGGCTCAACTCTTAAAGATTTACCAAGCATTCCACATTCTTTTAAGTTTTAAAGGAAAGTATCTTCACCTGTGCTTTCAAAACCTGGTGTGCCAACAAAACTTGTTCCAAAACACCTAAAGTTGAATCCTAAAAGCTACTAAGCAAGATTTGAACCTTAAAATTCACCGCACCAAAAGTAATCTTGCTTGAAAACCACTGGTTGTGTACGCACACACACATCAATCAATCATTAAGGGCACAGCCCAGATAAAGGACCCATCACATTCCAAAGCACATTCAAACCTAGAGCCCTAAATAAAACAGAGTAGACGTTGGCCTTAAGAATTCGACTCGCTCTTTAGAGCCCAGAACGAGATTATTTTCGATTAGTCTGTTTCTACTGTTCAACTTGATGTCTAGCTAGGGGAGCAGAATCAAACGATCGCGGCTGGGGGGTACACTAGGAACCGGAGGCGCAAGCCGAAGGAAGAACCATCTCCCCAGTCCCTCCTTCTAACTGGTTGGATTGAATAGACATAAGTAGATCAAATCGTTCCTTTATCTCAAGATGGGTTGTGGGAGTCTGTAGGTCTTTAGGCTAGCCCACTTAAGGACAGGTTTGATTGCTTGTATTGCAGGACGCCTTTCTTTCTCCCATTTATCATGAATCCTTCCACATATTATACGCATTCCTGCTCTTTCCCTCCTATTTTGAATTATCCTCAACATGACGATCATCCCGACTCGTACTGTAATCAACCATTAGTTAGTTGGGATAACTCGGATTGGGGATACTGTTCTGAACCTCCGTGTTTAGGGTCTAACCCTGAACACTATGATTGTGATTTCTATCCTTCTCAGAGCCACATCGATTATAGATCGTCACCTTTTCATGGAAAACCTAATACGATCTACAATCAAGAAGGATACACTGATCCTTACCCATCCTTTGATTATACTGCCTTTAGGTCATCACCACCTTTTGAACAATCCAAAATGACCTATTATCAGGAAGGGTATAACGAATCTCAATTCGTTAACTCCTCTGCACTGATCCCAAACCCGCACAACCCTGAACCAACTCACTTGGTTCAGGGTAACCAGGTTCAAGATAAGGTTCTGGATAACTTGAGGAATATCATACAAACTTTAGAAGTTCAGCCAACACCTTCCATTGAAAGATTGGAGCCCCTGATTGAAATGGTTGATGATTTGAACAAGTATTTGTTGGATTGGCTCCAGGATGTTAAGGATAAGAACCCAGGTGAGTTTCTACTTGGGAAGTTAGCAAATTTGAGGATGAGATGTGTGGTTGGTTTAGTTAAATCTTGGGATGATTCCTAGGATGAACCCCCTTCAAGAGAGCCAATGTCGGAACCCACTCAGCACCTGTTGGGGGGGACACATGTTACGAGACTGACCAGATTGAATTAAAGCAACCAATTAAGGATGATTTGATTTCTTCACCTGAGATCCCTAAGCCAGGGTATGAGGAAACGTATATCTCCATGGATCAGAAAGTAACTGATGATTTTGGGACATACATTAATACGGATCTTGATTTCATTGATTTTGATGGTGAAGATTCAATTTGCGAAGTCTCACGTGAGTTTACAGAATATGATTTCTGTGAGACGATTGGGCTTGAGGAATCTGATAAATTTTTTGATAGCCCAATAATTGAGGAAACTGATCTTATTGGGGCTCACATTACGGATCCAAAATTATATTTTCTGGAGGATTCAATTCAATGCCCTGATTGTCAGTTACACCCCATTGAGCTTATCGATGGTTATGTTTCTGAGATATTTAGACCCAAGTCAATTCTGATTCAGCCACATCTTTTAGACTTGGAAATTTCAGATGGGGTGAGTAATATACAGGAGGTCCCGGAATTTGGCATTTTGAATAAGGAGGATAGGTGTTGGGAAATTTTGATTTAGGAAGCAAATTCTGGAGGAAACAGAAGACTGAGTCAAAGGGTTCTAATTAAGTTGAAACCATCAAACCAAGACCCTTACGACATAGGTTCTGAGGATGTCCAACCTAAGCATACATTCATTGATTATCCTTTTGAATTCTCTGTAACCCGACTCTTTGGTCTTGGGTTGCATCCTCATAAATCGCAAGCCCGACCCTGTGTGCATACTGATTTTAGGTTTTGGGTAATTTTTATCCAGAACCTTAGATATTCTCGATTATGGGGTATGGGTCTGCACCACAATCTGGTCCACATCCGTGGACATCTGCTGGCAGGTCCAAGGTTTCATCTTTTTATTTCGATTCTAACCTGCACTTGTGAATTCTTTATTTCTCTTCTTTGTATAGTGTGCCTAGCTAAAGGCACTAAATTCAGCACGTATACAGTTCTTTTTAATTTTTATTTCGGAGCGGACCCGACATTCACGCAATTCAGATTCTTCTACTCTATTCCACTCTGTTTTATGTCTTTTTAATACAATGAGGACATTGCATTAGATTGGCATGGGGGGTGGATTTTCATCTCTGAATTTATTCGTCAACTCCGTAGATTTGTTTTATTTTTTCTTTTATTTATATTAAAAAAAATTGGAATTAGGAAAGCGAACTTGGGTTTAAGAAAATTTTCAATCTTAGGAAATATTACATTATGATCTGAACACAAAGACCCTTCAGGTCTTCAGACTTAATCAGCCTGTGTATCCATTAAAATGTGGATTTTTTTTCCGAGTCATCGCCAACCTGAATTCTATTTTAGTTGAAGTAAATAAGTTTGGGTGATAAGTACACGACTTATCAATCCACCCTTTGATTTGAGGGAACTTTAAGTCTAAAGCATCTACACACTATCTTGTCACTGACTCGTTAATTGACGGTTCTAACGGAAATTGGGTAGTTAATGAACCTTCTAGGGTGATATGGCTGACAAGTTATTGTGGGTAACATCCTATAGGTAGGTTGTCCAAAGCACAGTCACAGGATGTTTCTCTTTTTGCTGCCTTTAGGTAAATCTTAGATCAGGGAAGCCACCTACTTAAAAATAAGAGAAAAGAAAGTCAAAAAGAAAAAAAGAAAAGAAAAGGAGAAAAGTAAAAAAGAAATAAGTCACACTTCGCCGCATGAGTATGGTTGGCAAGTTGTCGGTGGTAACAGCTCATCGACTGGTTGTCCAGAACCCAGCTTAATAAATGTACTGAAAAATCCCAAAACACTTAGGAAGAAGCAGAAAAGTAGAATAAATCGGGGAGATATACACTGGATTCACCCTTGTGTTGACCCTGTAAAAATAAAAGTAGGGAGAAAGCTACCGGTTGTAAAGATACACCTTTAGGTAGAATTCTCTTTTTAAGGTCACCTAGAGGCGTAGAAACCCGAAGTTCGTTTTAACTGCCGATCAACAACTCTATCACATTCACAATAAGATGCTTAAAACTTAGGGTTCTCATCAAATCTTGGGTGAGTTGAATGGTCATAGAAAGCCACTCTTAAACCCTAAAACTTGGAAAATAAAAAAAAAATTAGAAAAGAGGAAAAAGAGAAAAAGAAATTTTTCTTTGAATAAGGCGAGGGCTTGAGGCGATCTACATTTTGGCAAATACCCAGGCACTGTTGTGTCTTTGAAAGTTCAGATCCTAAGTAAACATTTTCTTAACGATTGAAAATAACTCAGGTCCAAATAATCCAACCTGATTCTTTTATAAATAGCATATAGTTTTTGCTAGAGACTAGCAAAAGATAAGCATGGGGGTGTGATGTAAACATGTTTACATTGCAAAAGATGTCTATTTATGCATGTTCTTAAGCATAGAATTGCATTGCATACTATAAATATTGCATAACATGCATCATCTTGCATTTAGATTAGTTTGAATAAAATGGAGGTTAATTGTCTCCTTTTATGTTCATGGACAGGGCAAACATTTTATTAGGGCCTCGGATCGAGGATCCAACCATACAAATGTGATCAGGGAGACGATTGGAGTTCAACGACTCCAAGATCGCCTTAATCAGACATCTGCAGCATCAGATAGAGATCGGGGAACCCTAGAAGATCAAGGGCCAAGATGGTGTGAATCCACACTTCAAACGACAAATATGACCACACAGATGGATTCAGATCGACGATCGTAGCCTAACGGTGCGAAAATTGACTCAATCTGACAACCGTGGCACCATCTACATCATCCAAAAGATGGACGGCCAAGATGGCGCCACGTCCACTTGGTCGCTACACCCGTCGTGCCCTCTCTTCTTCGATGATTCTCCGCCGTTGGATGCACATCCAACGGTTGTAAGTGCGCACACACAAAACTCAAAGCGCGACACAAACGCGCTTATAGTGCGTTGGTCGAACGCACTCGCGAGAAGGCGGGGCACGCGTTCGACTCCTCGCGAGCAGCTGCTGAGGCGCGGTGAGCGGGCATGATTGACCGCTCGATCGCGATCGAGTAGTCGTGCGTGCGCAATAGCATTCACACCGTATCGCACGCCTGTGCGTGATGCGGCATCACATGCGCAAGTGCGCACTGAGGAGCGGGCGGGGAGGGGAGTTAAGTCGTCCGATCTCACAATCGGACGGCTAAGATTTGCAGATTGTGGAGTGCACGTTATGCGCGATTAGGCGAGCAGGCGCGCTCACTCTTCCCCACTACACCCACGATGGGGCTTTAGCGATGGTTTTATCCGTCACTAAAGACCCTTGATTTAATGTTTTTCAAATTAAAATGACCAAATTGTCCTCACTCCTTACAACTATAAAAGGTGACCCCCTCCACACGAAATTCTCATCCCTTCCTTCTCTTCTCTCCCTCTTTAAAGCTCAAGAGAAGCTTGTCCCACACCCGGGATGCTTCTCGCGAGATAAAGTCAAATTTTCGTCCCCCTTTCGGAAGTGGATTTCGCGACGACGACGTGCTGCCCCGTTCCCATTCTTCCCGCTTCGTCCTCCTTCTTCTTGCTTTGCTCCCCATCTTCCAGGCATCGTCTCGTCTGGCTCGTCCTCCAAGCGACTGTCGAGGAGGATATCTCTCTCCCCATTCTTTTTACTGCTTTCTAGTGTAACCATTTTCCTGCTGTCTAGTCGTAATGCTTAGTGTAATGAATAATCTTTTTGATGATGAATTCCATGTTCATTCTACATCTCTTTTTGGTTTTTGTTTGTAATATTCTCTCTCTCTTCTATTTATTGTAAATAGTTAGATAGTTTCTAATCAATTATTCTGCCTTGTGACAAATAAAACAAACACGTTTTTTTAAATCAAACGTCCGCCTCCCTATGTTCGACCCGGGATTTCTATTCTGGTATAAATTTTATTTGTTGAACACGAGTTCTTTGCTTTCATACTACGACGGCTGGTTTTTCAAGACCAAACACGTTAGCCTAGCAACTCGTAGCGTTCAACATAGTACTTTGTCTCGCAACGACTGCAGGTACGTGTCTATCATCTGTCCTGTGATGATGCGGTCTATCAGCTCTGGTCTCGTCTGTCAGGTCACTGTCACTACCCCACAATGCCCTTGTAACTCTAGGGGTCGCCAACTACCCAACTCCTCCAGAAGCCTCCAACTCTGAGCCTGTAGACTGGCCAAGTGGTCAGGCACCTTCCGGCTCAAGGCGTCAGCCACCATGTTGGCCTTCCCCGGATGGTAGGAGATGCTGTAGTCATAGTCCTTCAGGAGCTCTAACCAATGTCTCTATCTCATGTTAAGCTCCTTCTGATCAAATAAGTATCTGAGGCTCTTATGATCCGTAAATATCTCAAAAGTCTCACCGTATAGGTAGTGCCTCCATGCCTTCAGTGCGAAGACAATAGCTGCTAGCTCTAAGTCATGGGTAGGGTAGCTATGCTCAAGGGACTTTAGTTGCCACAAAGCGTAAGCGACAACATGACCCCGCTACATGAGCACACCCCCTAACCCCTGCAATGAAGCGTCCGTGTAGACAGCCAAACCGCCACTGCTGTCCGGAATGGTAAGCACGGGAGCCGAAGTCAGCCTCTCCTTCAACTCCTAAAAACACACCTCACAAGAATCTTTCCAAGCAAAGGGCACGTCCTTCCGGGTCAACTGAGTCATAGGATGCGCAATTTGCGAGAAACCTCTGATAAACCACCGGTAGTAACTTGCCAGTACCAAGAAACTGCGGATCTCTGTCACTGTACGTGGCCTCTCTCACCTGAGTACTGCCTCTACCTTGGCTGGATCCACAGCCAAGCCATCCCCTAAAATCACATGACCCAAGAAGGTCACCTGTCTCAACCAAAACTCGCACTTGCTGTATTTGTCATATAGGCTACGTCATCTCAACGTGTCTAGAACCATCTGCAAGTGCTGTCCGTGCTGCGCCTAATCCTACGAGTAAATGAGTACATCATCAATAAATACCACCAAAAACTAGTCCAGATACGGTCTGAACACCCAGTTCATCAAATCCATGAAGGCAGCGGGGGCGTTGGTCAGCCCAAACGGCATGACCAAAAACTCGTAGTGTTCGTACCAGGTGCGGAAAGTTATCTTGGGGACGTCGATCTCCCTGATCCTCAACTAGTGGTAGCCAAATCTCAAATCTATCTTGGAAAACACCGTAGCACCTCGCAACTGGTCAAACAAATTATCAATCCTTGGCAGCGGATAACTATTCTTGATGGTGACCCTATTCAGCTGTCTGTAGTCCACACAAAGGCGTAGGGTACCATCCTTCTTCTTCACAAATAACACCGAGGCTCCCCACGGAGACACACTGGGCCTCACAAAGCCCTTCTCCAATAGGTTCTGCAACTGGGACTTGAGCTCTCGCAGCGCAAGTGGTGCCATCCTGTAAGGTGCTGTAGAAATGGGGCTGGTCCCCGGTACCAGTGAGATCTCAAACTTGATCTCACGCTCAGGCGGTAGTCCTGGCAGCTCCTCTGGAAACACATCAGGGTACTCTGTGACCACCGGGATGCTCTGAAAGTCTGCCACGAGGCTGGGCTCTGCCACTACACAAGCCAGAAAGCCCTCACACCCCTGGCCTAAAAGTCTTGCCCCCCGAAGTGCAGAAATACACCTGAAGCCTCCGTCCACCGGCTGTCCGTGAAACTCAAAAGAAGGTATCTCCGGTATGGAGAAGACAATCTTCCTCTCAAAATAGTACACCAAAGCGTGGTAAGTTAATAGCCAATCCATCCCCAGAATCACGCCAAAGTCCTCCATCGATATCACAATCAGGTCAGCGAGGAGGCTGTGTCCCCCAACACTGACCTCACAGTCCGTGTAAACCTCCTCAGCTACAAACAGCTAACCACCCGGACCTCTGATCACAAACGGATCCTCTAACAACACACAGTTCTGTCCCAAATTGATAGCAAAACTCACGGCAACAAATGAGTGCATGGCACCAGAATAAAAAAGTATGTAAACTAATCTACCGGAAATTGTAACCATACTTGCCACCACTGAACCAGATGCTCTGGCGTCTCTGTGTTAGGGCGTTAATACGCCCCTCAGCTCTTGGTGCGAAAGAAGTAGCCACACTCTGTGTCGAACGGGTAGCCACTGGCCGGTACCCTCCCCGCGACTGCTGTCCTCCCCCACGCGCCTGGGAACCACGGCCACCTGCTCGGCCTCTAGCGCTTGATGCGGGGAGCATCTGCTGTGCTTTGGCCCTAGATGGGCAATCCCTGCTGATGTGGCCTGGCTGGCCAGACTGGTAGCAGAGGCGAACTCGACTCCCACCCTTGGTAGGTCCCTGCAGACGGCTGGGCGAGGGTCTAGTGCTGGTAGCTGGCCCCTGTCAAGGGCCCCCAAAGGTCACTGACTGCCCCGCAAAACGTGACGGCTCTCCCACGGGCACCGCGTGCCTCCTCTCTCGTCAGCCCTGTGAGTACTCTGGCTGGTAGGGCCTCTTCTGTCTGCTGTCAGTGTCTCGTGTGGCCGGGTTGGTCTCTTCATACGTCATAGCTGTCTCTACCACTCTCGAGAACGTGGGCAGCTTTAGGGGTTTGACATACCCCCGAATGGCAGGATGGAGCCCCTTAGTGAACCTCCACAGGCGCTCCTCCTCAATAGCCACACTGTCGCAGTGAAATGAGACAGCTCCAGGAAACGCGTACGATACGAGCTAACAGTCATCGTCCCCTGGCGGAGAGTGTGAAACTCCTGCCTCCTCTGATCCTGCCATGTCTGCGGGAAGTATTGCTCGTGGAAGAGGGTCACAAACTGGTCCCATGTCGGCTTTTCCCTCTCCTGGCCTCTGACTGCCCTCCACCACTTGTGTGACGCACTCTCTAGCTAGTACGTGGCAAAGGCCACGCGGCACTCCACAGGGGGCGAAGGGTGTCAAACACCTTCTCGATCTGCTCCAACCAGTCCTCTGCCTTAGTCGGGTCCTCATCCCCCTTGAAGGAGGGGGGCTTCAGCTTCCGGAACTGTCCGAAAAGCTCGTAGTGTCACTGTAGTAGGGAAACGAGCACACCTCCAGGCGGGGAGGGCTCATGCTCGAAATTGTCAGAGTGCGGTGGGGGCAGTGGAGGACCACCCCCTTCCCCACGTCCAGCGATGCGTCGATCTCATGGTCCCATAGAGAACTCCCCCTCCGTGTTCCCAGGGAAAGGCGCTCGTGGAGGCGAGTGGAGCTCCTCTCATACTATCTCCCATATCAACTGGGCGAGGTCCTGGGCCTGAACGCCAGGAAGAAGTGGTTGGTCCACTGAAACCTCAGGCCCAGCGTGCCCGCCCCCCCGACCTCATCCTCGGCCGCGCCCGTGGCCTGCCTCAAGGACTCCATGTCGAGGCATCTACGTGTCCTGTATGGAGATGCGAAAAACAGAACCAAAAAGATGTCAACCCTAACGGACAGAACCTTGGAACAGATGTCAAAAGATACATTGTGGTGGCTACTCTAGTTACATGCATGTGAATTGGTTATTCTCAAGCTAGTTGGTTCATTTCTTGGGACGACTTTGCTCTGATACCTCTTGTTACGACCCGGTTCCCGAATCCCTACAGGATACGAGACCAGCCCGACTCGACTTATCCCAAGACCTAGTGGTCCAAAGAGAAATAACCAAAAAGCAAGAAAGTAAACCACATTCACTATGCTAAGCAACTAACAGTAAAAGAGTACAGCAGTAAAGAAAGTAAAAACTGTTACAGTACATATCACTACCACAACAGTAAACAATAGCAGGGTACAAGAACGTAAAGGTATAGAAAAGTAAAGGTACAAGAGTCTATACTCACTACAACAAAAAGGTAATACAACAGAAGACTACTGCTACTGGGCTCTACTGGGCCCAGCACCCTCTGCAACCGGAGACTCGAGCTGCTTAACACCTGGACCTGAAAAGGGTTATGAGTACACAAAGTCAGCGAACGCTGAGTAGAGTGGCAACCAACTAACTAAACAGTAAAAGTGAACAGGTAGCTTTTATTCCAATTACTTTATTTCACAAATTATTCCTTTTCACCCATTAGTTTATTTATCAGATCTCTTTCTTGATCTCGAATGTTCCTCGTGGGAAAGATCTTGATTGCAGTCTTTTCTGAAGAGTAGAAGTCGTACGTGGTGCTCTCCTGGCCGGGAGAGTCCCCCGAGGTGGTCCTAGACCCAGTCAACCGGCCCAAGGTCACGGACAGACGTAACGGTGACTATGGCACGTGCGATAAATGCACGGGTAGCTACCCCGCACGGGCACGCAGTCAGTCATTTTCGCTAACGAGTGCGCCCAAATACAGCATGGAATAGTATAGGGCCTAGCCCTCTCAGTAACAGGGGTCTAGCCCCTAAGAACCGAACAGTGGTCTCGCCCCTACACAGTCTGCGCACCCTTGCCTGACTACCCTGGTTTGCCCAATGGGCCTAACAAGTCAGTGTAGGGTGGTTAGCTGAACCCCGGGCCCCGTGGGGTGGCTAGCTCTCTCCCTACACTAGTAGCTCTTCCCGGTACAATGTACGTGAGGGCCATAAAGTCGGTGCAAAGTGGCCAAACCCACCCTGGGTCTCAGCCTGAAGGGCGGCAAGCTCCCCTCTACACTATGAGGGAACATGGGCTCCCCTTGGTACCATGTACTCAAGGGCTAGCACACTTCCCGTCACATTTCCAGATCCATTCATTTATTTCCAGGAGCTCTACTCCTAATTTCCCCGCAGGGTTCATGCTCATATTCCTCATGCCATTCCGTACTAGGTTTCAACATTCACATTTCTATTCTCAGGTTGTACACATGCAGCTCATATTTCTATCATTAACGTTTCCATTCTTAGGTTATACACATGCAGCTCGTATTCTAGCATTTAACATATATAACAGGTAAGGTTACATGTAACTGTTTCATTAGCATAGTTAATTCATATTTCACAGGCAGCTCTTGTTCATTAACAGGCAGTTGTTTTCTATCTACTCATTCAAGATTGCAATTCAATCACGCATACAGACATTTCAAGTGCTTCTCGTCCTAGGATTCATGCCATATCCTAGGTTCTAATCATTCATTCCACACATGCATTCAAGTTTGTAATTAAATTAGGGGAAGCCACTCTACCAGACAACCCAGGAGTAGTGGGGCCTTGAACAGCAGGCTCACGTGCCTCAGCAAGTCCCGAACCCACAACGGAACGAAGTCCTATAACAAGGTACAATCACAAAGGAACATTCAGAACGACATTGAAAGCTATCTAACAAGTAGAGGAACTCACAAGGAAAATATCGATATCTTGTTTGTGTAAAACGAACCTCAAACGGACCTTAAACGGCCAAAAATAGGGTTACTGACTCAAATCAGACGTCTGGAATAACTTCCAAATGTCTTAAAAGTGTCCAGAAATGCACCTCAGGTTCTGCATCGTCCTCAGACGTACAGGACCTCTTATGGACCGTCTGAACTTGACTCCAGACGTCCGACCTCCTCTACAGACATCTGGAAGTGCTTCCAGCCGTCTGGTAAGCTGCCCAGATGTCAGAAACGCATGGGAGGGTGTGTCCCGCACCATCCCAAAGCAAATTCTACATGCGACAACAAAAATCTTCTCAAATTAGCCACGCAAAGCGTTGCAGCGGAGCGGCCTGCATGGCCGTATCCGCAAATGGAACGTACCTTCGCTGAGATCTGCCTTCAGATGTCTGGAGTCGTCTCCAAATGTCTGCTCCGTCATCTAGACGTCGTTCCAGACGTCTGATTCTGGGAAAAACCCAGAACTAGAACCTTCTCTCGCTTGCCCTCACTGCGCGCAGCCGCTCCTCGCCTGCAGCTTCAGCTGCAGCAGCATCAGGGACGACTCCCTGACGCACCCCTCCTCCTCCCACACATGCCGCTTCGGCCGTGCGCCCTCCGGTGAGCTCCCACACGAGCTCGTGAGCTCAAGTTCCTCCTCTCTTCATGCCGTTCCTCCTCGTCGTTGCTCTCGCTCTCTCTCACTCGCGTCGACTTCTCTCACAGGGGTGGAGAGGGAGAGAGGGGGCTGGTGGCTATGGAGTGGGGAGAACGAGAGGGGAGGAAGGGGGTTTATAAAGATGGTGGGTTAGGGTTCACTGGAGGGGGAAAAGAGAGAGAGAAGAAGGGAAGAAAAAGAGAGGGTACTGTTTGTACGTAGCCCGTGCATAGACGCGAGCTCGTACCCAAAAATTTTGATTTCCTGACATCTGGGAAAGTGTCCAGACGTCTTACCAGATGTCTGTCTGACAGTCCAGACATCTGACAAGACGTTTGACCTACAGTCCAGACTTCTTGAAACGCTCAGGACAGAATGGGTCTTAACACTTACGCGCACAGGCAGTGGCAGGCGTGTACGTGGTTGTGGCCAGTCAACTCTGGTGGTGCTTGAGGAGGTGGATGCTGTTCAGTTGCATGGTCTAAAGGAAGAAGAAGATCACGAAGGAGGAGGATGCAGTGGGTTTGGATGTCTTAATTGAAAGGGAGTAGGGGTATGTGCACGGTGGTGGAGATGGAGCACAGTGGTGGTTGTCGTCGAGGCGGAGCATGGTCGTGAAGTCGGATTCACAGTAGCAGACGCAGTGTTGAGGAGCACGCTGTCACCACACTCGTCGAGGATGAAGCAGGGCACGATGGTGGTTCGGTCGTCATGGTAGAGGGCAAGATGCGGTGACGAATGTCGGGGGCGAGATGCAGTGGCGGTGGCACACGGTGGAGTTGCTTTCTCCCCTTGAAGAGAGAGATGGTTGGAGAGGGACCCCCTCTCGTGAGAGAGGAGATAGTTCTGTCTCTTCTTTCTTGCACATATATAGAGAAAGATATGAATAAGAGAGAAACAAAGGAAAGAGTCAAAGAGAGAAAGAGAGTCATCAAAGAGAGGAGAGATTTGAGGGAGAGAGAGATTCGTGAGGGATGATAAGCTCATATTTGTGAGCTAATTAAATGTCTAAATGCCTAAACATTAAGGTAATGCATCCATTTATTTAGCATGCATTAAGATGTAAATAGATTAATTTATATTTCTGATTTAATTACATAATTCATGCATTGCATTCATAATTAAAGGCATTTGGAATTGACTTAGAATGGCATGTAATTAGGTGCATTATATGCATTATTTTAATTAACATAGAACTTAAGGATTTGTGTATAAATAATCCTAATATTTTATTTTTTTAATTTTCTCCTTCCTCAAGTAACCGCTCCACTTCCTCCTCATGTGCATTCACTCTTCACAGCTACCAGCATTCACTTGACGGTGGATCTCCTCCTGCCTGTCTGGATTTCAAATCCTTGTAGCCACAGCTACAAAGGAGGAGGAACGACTGCCATTCACCAGAGGCCTTCATTCCCTTTCCTCACTGTGCAAAGAGTGCACCACTCTTGTCCGCTCCACCATCACCGGCCTCAACTGTGGCGACAAGCCTCCACCATCGTGGGCGTGTAGTGTGATAGGCCACACCTCCATTTGGAGCTTGTTTGCATTACCGTGAGCACCTCAGCGTGCAATACCCTCATCACCATCACCAGCATCCACCACTGTAGTCGTCGCAATTCCACGCCCTGCATCTTCATCTCCCCCATCAATTAAGACTTCCCTGAAGCCTAGCCCCATGTCTTCTTCTTTCTTCTTCCTCCTCTATTTCTCTTCACCTCAAAAACAAACCCAACACCATGCCATCACCACGCGCAGCAGTAGCCACCTCCTACTACCCGAGCACATCTTCCCTTCCACGCACAGCTTGCGCGACTTCCCTCCAGCTCCACCGCGCGCAGGCATGCGATACCCTCGCTATGCTCCCTCTCCATTCTCGCACACACATGGCCCGCAGACACAGCAGCACGCATCCTCCAATTGCACCTTTGCAGCACGCATCATGCCCTCAGCGCTGCGCCCCCCTCGCTACGCCTCCGCCACGCTCGCAACCAACAGTCCGTGCGTGTAGCAGCCTCTTCCAGCAGAAGCCGTGCGTGCAGCAGCTTCCTCTCCACCGCACGTGCGTGCCCCTACCCCCCTTGTGCGCACGCCCAGCAGGGCAAGTGCTGTCCTCCGCACTTTCACCTCCTACGTGCAGCCGGCAACACACCTCCGCACGCACTCCTCGCGCATGTCCGCTCCTGTAGATGCACCAGCAGCCATCGTGTGTAGCCACAACTTCCCGCGTGCATCCTTCACTAGCTCCCCTCACGTGGGACGCCTCAACGCGAGAGTGTGCGCCCTTCAGTAGCCATGCGCATTCAGTAGCTCTAACACCTCCAGCAGGCTGCCGGGCACCCACTATGACCTCCTCTCCGACCGGCCACCTCCGGCCACGCCGTGCCCCGCTGCCATTGATGAACACACATAAATTCATGATAAATTGCTTATTTATGATAGTTCCTAGGCTTAGCATTGCATATCATGTTAGAAATATTGCATAACATCCATTGCATGGCATTTAGGATAGTTGTATGTTTTGTATATTAATTCCTTCATTTTATATAACTAGGGGGCAATGCGACATCCATAGGGGTTTTGGATGGAAAATCCAACCGTACGGATGGATTCAAAGCGACAATCACAGTTCAACATCGTGGGAATCATCTCGATCTGAGCACCATGGCACCCTCTACAAGAAGAAGAAGACGAACGACCCAGATGGTGCCACGTGGTGCCATCCAGACTGCCCAACACCATTCAGCAGCCACCGCCCACTCCCTTCATCATCTGCACCCTTGAATCCTAGCCATTGGATCAAGATCGAACGGTTGGGAAGTGTCTGCATTGAGCTCCTCCTCGTGACATAAAGGTTGACCTAGTGCAATGGTGGGAGCAGTGGTTCTCAAGGGAGGGGCGTGGGTTCGAATCCTTGCAGCCCCCCCATTCTCAATCGGTCGGGCAGCACTGCACGCAAGCAGTAGTGGTAGCTAGCGCGTGCGCACACCAGTGGGACGTCGCGCGATCAGCGCGTGTGATGGGTGGCAGCGTAGCATGGGCACAAGTGCGGTTGGTGCCAGCTTTCAGTGACAACTAGGCTGACCTACAGCGACACTTATAGCCATCGCTACTTCATTGCAAGCCAGCAAAGCCAGCTAAGGGCATGAGCGGATGTAAGCTGTCTATAGCAACATTTCCAGCGATGGTCTAGAAGTCGCTAAAAGTCCTTTACCCATTTTTAGCCTCTTCTCCTCCATTATAAAAGGACCTACACCCCCTCCCTTCCAAGCCATCTCTACCTACTCTACTCCCACCTACTCCTAAGCTCTAGCAAGCCTACCAACGCCCCATTAGAGCTTGTTCTCAAGCTCCCAAGGTGCTTATTAGTGCAGCGAACCTCTACCCCACCAAATACTCCTCCAACTTCCCATCCCCATTCATAGGTCACCTTAGAGCTGTCCTCCCACCTCCAATCCGGTAGCAGATCATCTCCATCTTCTCACCTCCATTTCTGAGCCACGTCGAAGCTTTCCTCAACCTGACGTCCTTCTGCACCTCACCTCTGTCATCCCGCTCCTCACCTCCTTCGTCCAAGCTTCCGCCAGGCACCGTCGTCTCGTTGAACAGCCAATTCAGGAGATTTCTTCTCACCCCCCTCTCTTCTTATGCTTTCATAGTTAATTGTAATAGACATTAATGCAATACATCACATTTGATTCCATCTCTATCTTGCGATTACTTGTCTTTTATTTCAAAAACACAAAAAAAATAACAAAACCCTAAAATACCAAAAAGAAACAAAATGAGGTGTGGTTTTCACTTAAAGTAAACATTGCATCCCTATGTTCGACCTGGGACTTCCTTGGAGTTTTGGTATAAATTTTATCTGATTGACGTGTTTTGCAACTACGACGACAGGTTACTTGTAACCTTGATTTCTAACACGTGAAACGCGCTCGACCATTTTGGCACCGTTGCCGAGGAGGCAACAGAATTTACTTTATTATTTATTGTGTTTATTTGCATTTACATAGCATTAACCCTACTTGTCTTTGATCTACTGTCTTGCAGGTACCCTAGCATGGAGATCCAAGTGGGGTAGATCAGAGTAAAGTGCGGGTAGAGTACTCTGTAAGTGTCCCCCACATCCCCCCACTAGTTCATTTCGCCACACTCATAACCAAGACCTAATCTACTTAGCTGTTTGCATAAACCCTAGGATAGAATTGTTTGTCTTGTTTGCCACCTTCATCCACCTCACCCCCGCATATAAGGAAAACAAAACAAAAAGAGATACTTTCTGTGGGACGAATCAATATACACACTCTATACACCCACATTTGAGGCACATAATCGTATTTGATTTTCATCTACTCAACTGGGCTTCCGACCTGTGGACCCGGTACACAAATTCAAAACATAAAAGAGCAGAAATCATATTAGGTTAACCAGCTTTTTGTGTGCCTTAATTGGTGGTGCATTTGAGCCAATTGATTGAATTGTTCAGGCCGCACCACCTAAACTAAAAGAGGTTCATTTTCTAGTTGCCCCACAGGATTCAATAACAAGGTCAAGCTAGGAACTCCATATTTTTCTTGATTTCTGAAGGAAAATACTTGAACACGTGCTTTCAAAAACAAACTTGGTTGAAAACACCTAATTTTTGAATCCTAAAAGCTATTAAGCAAGGTTCAAACCCTAAAACTCACCTCATCATTAATAATCTTGCTTGCAAACCTCTTGGTTGTGCACATTCACACTTTCTCAAACAAATCATTAAGGGCACAACCCATTAAGGGCCCGTCACATTCTAGAGCACCAATTTCCCAAGCCTAACTAAAGTCAACTAGACGTTGGCCCTAAGGATTCATTCGCTCGTCGGGATTCAGATTGAGATTATTCATGATTAACCTGCTGATGAGAACCTCATCATGAGCCATAACTAGCTCATTTTGACCCAATACAAAGGATAAAAGCTCCTACATAACTCAAGGAAAGGCTTAACTCAGAGAATTCTGAGTTTAAGGAGAAAACAAGTCATAAGGGGTAAAAATGCAATTTTACCAGTATAATCTGCATACAGGGTAATTCAGGGTCCAAACACAGGTCAAGCAAACCGAATAAGAAGGAAAGTGGGATGATCTGACAAGGGCTACAGCAATTCCAAGGAACTAAATGATAATCTGTAACCTTAAAACAAACCCACTTCAATTCATGAGGTTTGAGGCAAAGTAAAAATAGAATAAACCCTCTAAAATTCATAGAAAAATAATCTCTAGGGTTTAGAACCTTCAATTTGGCCTTCAGATCCCATTTTGACCTACATTGAGAACCATGCCCAATTAATAACTTAATTTGGGTTTTTACATAAATTGACCGGTCAAACAAGGTTTAATCTAGAAATAAAATTCACCATCAAATTCCTTAGGTCCTAATTAGTCATGTATAAAAACTTGAGCCTAAGAAGAAACCTTCTTGACCAACTTTGCACTTTGGTCCTCATATATTTACTTTTTGGCCCTCAACTTTTGAACCCTCACATTTCTGCCCCTAACTCACCTTCGTTCTTTGCATTCAGGCCCCTCCTGCCAAAACCTGCCAGCACCATGCTCCGGCGACCTTGCGCGGAGCATGGCGCCGCGCAGGGTGAGGGGGAGGGGCTGGCAAGTCAACCGGGGGTGCCCTGCGTCGTCAGCCGTCGCAGGAACACCCCCTGGTCGCTGCAACCCACCATACCGACCGTGCGAACGCACGGACGGTATGGGTTTCCATCTCCGGCGTCCTCCGGCGAGGGAGACACGTCGTCTCCCTCCGCCCTCCTCTCTGATTCCGCCTCTATAAATACCCTCGTCGCTCCGCCGTTCTGAGGAGCTCGGTCCTGACGGAGAAAGACCCCCACTTCCTCTCTTCCCACTCCGACAGGAAGCCCTCCAGCTCCGGCGGCCTCCCCTCTTCCTCCTCGTCGCTCTGCCGCACTACCAGCTGCAGGGTTGCTCTCCCTCGCTCTTCCCGCGCCACGCCGCACCCAGCTGGCGCCTCTCCGGCCCTCTGCTCGCCGCCGCCCCTTCCCCCGGGCATCTTCTTCTCCGGCGACAGTCGATACGACTGTCGCCCGCTCCGGCCCCTCCTCGTCCTGCTAAGTAGGTAGCACTCCTCCTCTTCCTCCCCTCTTCCTTTTCCTCACTTTAAACATCTACTGTCACCCTCGATTCCGACCAATCACCCTCACCTTCTCCGCCTCCGGCCATCCTCCGGCGAGCCGCTCCCATCACTCTAGCATCCCACACGGCTCGCCGACCTGCACATAATCTCCGCCTCCTCACCCTGATCCATTTCCGCCCCTCCACTTCCCCCAAATCACCCCCTGCAACTCCACCGAACAAACCCATCTCCCGACCCACAGTCCGACCTAGGGTAGCCCTTAGGCTCCGCCCCGCCGCCTGCACACCCCCCGACCACCTTCGCCGTGCCACGGCGAAGGTCCTCCGCGTTTCTGATTGGGCCGAGAGGCCGTTTTTCTGTGGGCAGGTCCCTGCGCTTGTCGCCGCCATTGTTGAAGCAAAGCAGCTTCTTCACCTGCTGCCCCAGGTGAGTCACGCCCAGGTTACGCTCCCAGACAGCGCAAGGCGCCTTCGCGAAGCACCAGGCTGCAGTCGAGTCGAAGCCCTCGCGCGAAGGTCTCGCGTAACGCTACGATTACCGGCTGCTTCCTCCGCGCAGGCTCGAAATTGGGGTGGGACATTTAGTCCCACCTCGGAAGGCTCTGAAGGAACGCAGCGGTATAAAGCGAAAAGGTGCTGGAGGCTTATTGCCTCAGCACACAGGGTGAGGTCCCCTTCACCCGCCCGGTTACCCGGTCTCGTCCGCGCTCACGTCTCGCGGACCTGGCCCTACCCGACTTAGACTGACCTGCACTCCTCGCCCACCACGCACGCCGGTGGGCCTGGACCCGGGCGCGACCCGTACCCGGCTACCCGGCAACTCTGGGAGAGCTATCCCATGAGCGGATTCTGTGAGAGAGAGACGCGGGGGAGGGTAGAGATAGGTTTTGCCCCTCTCTGATCAAGCTGTGTAAGTGTGCAGGCACAGGTGAAGAAGAACCGTGGAAGAAGACGAAAGCTGAAGGAAGGAGGATCACCGAGCGGCACTGTAGCAGCTGCGGTTTAAGTCGTCTGATTGGAAAATCAGACGACGTCCTGAAGGCAAAGAAGGAGAAGGAAGGCGAGGCAGAGGAGAACGCAGGGAGGCCAAGACAAGAACTGAAAGAAGAAGAAGAGCACGAGAAGAAGAAAGTCTGAAGAAAGGAAAAGAAGAAAGAAAGAAGAAGAAGAAGAACAGGACCGCAAGGGAGCAGAAAAAGAAAGAGACGAGCAGAAACAAGAACTGACGAAGAAGAACATCACCCACTGCTGCAGATAAAGAGAAAAGAAAGAAGACAGACGAGAAAGAAGAAGCCAACAAATTTTCATCTCTCTCTCTATCTATCTATGTTTTTGTAAAAGAAACTTTGTACCCCTAGAATACAACTTGCTCCCTGAGTTCGACCTCGGGAACTCTTTTATTTTTCGAGTAAAAAATTATATATTTGAAATGATGGCAATAACTGGCTATACTACAACGACATAACAATAAAACCCGGTTATCTCTTCACGCCATCGTTATCACCTGCTTATACTAGTCAATCTAATGTCTAGCTAGGGGAGTAGCGTCAAACGACCGCGGCTAGGGGATACACTAGGAACTGGAGGCGCAAATCAAAGGAAGAACCTTCTCCCCAGTCCCTCCTTCTAATTGCTTGGATTGCCCAAGTAGAGTAAATCATCCATAATCTTAGGACAGATTCTGAGAGTCAGTAGACTTTAGGCTACCCCATCTAAGGACAGGATTGTATTCTTGTGCTACAGGGTTCCCTCTTTTCCCCATCCTTCTGACTTCCTTCCAGTGTATGCTTGGGAGGAGGTCATTGAACCCTAGATTGGAAGGCCCTTTAGACCATTCTAGGAGGTAGAGGTTGAGCTATAGCCAAGCAGATCCCATGGTTGATCAACAATTACCTCCCCCTCCTCTGAACTAGTAGGAGTTGATTCAGAGGCAGTTGGAAGAATTGCAGCAGATGCAGCAATGGTTCCAACGTATGCATGGTCAGGGCGCTCGGCCCTTAAAGGATTTTTACGATCCTTCAAACTATGGGGAACGTCTCAGCATCATGATTCCTGCTGGAGACATAGAAATCAAACCCCAAGTCTTAAGTTTGATTAAGCATTTCCATGGGCTTAGCTCGAAGGACCCATTCCAGCACCTAGAGGATCTGACCACTTTGGTTCAGACCACCAGAGTAAGGAATGTGAACGAAGAGCAAATGATCATGAGGCTTTTCCCCCACTCTCTCAGGGATAAGGCCGCACATTGGTACCGGACTATAGGAAGGCTGATTGAAACTTGGGCTACTCTTAAATTGGCTTTCTTGAAGAAATTCTTCCCTATCAGAAAGACCAATGCCTTGCGAGGGGTGATTACCACTTTCGCCCAGCGATCGAAGGAACCGTTTCATGGTGCCTGGGAGCGATTCCAGGAACTTTTGAGAAGTGTCCACACCACGAGGTGCTGAAATGGTAACTCGTGCATATTTTCTATCACGGGTTGGTTGAGCAACTCCGTAATCACGTGGACACTTCTTGCGGAGGCAATTTCCTCAACAGGGATGCAGATAGCGCATACGACCTATTTGAGGAAATGAGCGAGAACTCAATTAATCATGCCTCCATGGATGCAGTCAACCAGTCCCAACAACCTAGGTCAAGTGCTAATGAGATCCAGGATTCTCATTCATTTGACTTGGAATTAATTTGTAATAAACTGGATAAAATGGACTTGGTTGCTAAGAGAATGGAAGAATGGATGTCTGGGAATTCAGGAAACACTTCTCTACCCACTCAATCCCAAAATTCAGGATTTCATTCCTCATGAGCTCCCACGGGGCGGAATTCGTGAACCAACTTGATTCGGCTCAACCTATGAGCCAGGATTTCTTAGAAACATATGGGTTCCAAACTGGGGCCTTTGATCCTAGTTTTTCTGATCCTTCCTTCTCTCCATCCTTGTTTTATGAGGATGCACATGCAATGCAGGAGAATGATAGGTCCAACACATATTCCAACACTTTTAACTCAGGATGGAGGAACCACCCTAACTTCTCCTGGAAAAATTAGGGGCAACAGACCCAATCTCGACCCAGCAACTATGCATCTCAAAAACCTATGGGTCAGGGTCAAGTATACACCCAGTTGCCCCTGAGACCAGTTAATCAACCATCTTGGAATGCCCAACAATCCGTAGGGTAGGCTGATTTAAACTGGTAGATGCTGGAAATGCAAGGGTCCATGCTTCAGCTTATGCAACAAATGAAGACATCCTTGGATAACTTGCAATTCAGGTTAATTGCAAACACCCGACAACCCGGATCCCTACCATCTCAACCTGTACCCAACCAGCGTAATGTGCAAAATCAGAGCAATAAAGCCCAAGGGTACGGGAATCAAAGGGACCCACACGTACATGCTCAGGTGGTTGAGCAGGGTCCCTTATCTTCTTCTTCTGGTTACATGACCAACCAAGGCCCTCCAATCTTCACTAATCCACCTCAAGACCCAAACCCTTATGCCTTTGCAAACTCTGTCACCTTGAGAAGTGGGAAGCAGACCCAGAACCCTGAATTACCTTCTAGAAGTCAAAACCCTAGGGAGCTTGAGAAAGAGAAGGAGGTTGAAGAAGACAATAAGGCCCAGGGACTGAAAATTGAAAATTCCACCCATATCTCGTTCCCTGAGGCCCTATTGAAAACCAAGAAGAAGAAAACCCTAGACAGCAATGAGGAGCTTCTGGATTTATTCAAGAGCATAGAGATCAATATTTCGCTCCTCGATGCTACTAAGCACATCCCGGCTTACGCTAAATTCTTGAAAGAACTGTGTACCCAAAAGCATAAGTCGAGAGAACCCACTCCAAGGAAGGTGATTCTCTCTAAGTAGGCAAGTTCTATGATCCTGTATCACCTTCCTCAAAAGAAGAAAGATCCAGGTGCCCCCTTGATCTCATGCATTATTGGGGAATACACTTCTGATAGGGCACTATTGGACCTAGGTGCATTTATCAACCTAATCCCAACTTCTATTTATGAGAGGTTTGGGTTAGGCAAACTCAGGCCAACCTCAGTAACGCTACAATTAGCAGACCGATCGGTCACCACACCGAGAGACGTTATTGAGGATGTAATTGTCAAGGTCAAGGATTTCTATTTTCCTTTAGATTTCCTCGTCCTTAACATGGATGTACCTAAAGATTTGAGGAACACACCCATCATTCTGGGGCGTTTGTTCCTAGCTACCGCCGAGGCCAACATAAACTGTGAAAGTTGTAGTATGGAGATCGCCTTTGAGGATAAGAAATTAACTTTGGATATTTTTAAGGCGATAAGAGGATTTAAGGATTGTGGATTCATTGAGGAACTCGAGGATCAGGATCTTGAGATGTGTATGACAATCAACATACTCGAGCACTCCACCATCTTTAGTGAACCCAACCCACAACCCTCCTCTGTGGTAGACCTGCCACATCCTGAAGAGGTTGTTGATTTTGTTCATTCCCAGCCTCTTCCACTGGATCATCCAGATGAATCTTCATCAGCATCCTCCCTACCTTCTATTCTAAACCCACCCCAGCTGGAATTAAAACCATTGCCCAAAAAATTGAAATATGAGTTCTTAGGACCTGAAAACACGCTCCCTGTGATTATTAGTGCTGATTTGACTAAGGAGCAAGAATAGAGGTTAATTAAGGTCCTTAAGAACAACAAGGAGGCAATTGGTTGGACCATCCACGGCCTTAGGGGGATCGAGCCATCTTATTGTAATCATCATATTTTCATGGAAGATGGATCCTGCCCTTCTCACGAAATGTAAAGGAGACTAAACCCGAATATGTGAGAACTGGTCAAGAAGGAGATAATCAAGTGTCTTGATGCTAGGATTATTTACCCAATCTCGGATAGTCCGTGGGTTAGCCCCGTTCAGATTGTACCCAAGAAGGCGGGAATAACCGTTACGACTAATGAGAAAGGGGAAACCTTCACCACTCGTTCAGCTTCTGCTTGGAGAATCTATATTGACTATAGGAAGCTGAACACAGCCACTAAAAAGGGTCACTTTCCCTTGCCATTCATCGATCAAATCCTCGAAAGGTTAGCTGGGCAAAAATATTTTTGCTTCCTGGACGGTTATTCGGGATATAACCAAGTCCCTATCCATCCCGAAGACCAGGAAAAGACAACTTTCACATGTCCCTACGGAACCTTTGCATTCCATAGAATGTCGTTTGGGCTTAGCAATGCACCTGCGACTTTTTAAAGGTGCATGCTGGCCATCTTTTCTGACATGGTGGGAGATTGTCTTGAGGTGTTCACGGATGATTTCTCTATTTTTGGAGATTCTTTTGTGTCTTGCCTAGCTAACCTAGAATTGATCCTTCAGAGATGCATCAAAACACGGCTGGTCCTTAGCTGGTGATGAGAACCTCATCATGAGCCATAACTAGCTCATTTTGACCTAATACAAAGGATAAAAGCTCCTACATATCTCAAGGAAAGGCTTAACTCAGAGAATTCTGAGTTTGAGAAGAAAACAAGTCATAAGGGGTAAAAATGCAATTTTACCAGTATAATCTGCATACAGGGTAATTCAGGGCCCAAACATAGGTCAAAGCAGCTTAATAAGAATAAAAGTGGGATGAGATGATCTAGCAAGGGCTACAGCACTTCCAAGAAACTAAATGATAATCTGTAACCCTAAAATAACCCACTTCAATTCACGAGGTTCGAGGCAAAGTAAAAATAGAATAAACCCTCTAAAATTCATAGAAAAATAATCTCTAGGGTTTAGAACCTTCAATTTGGCCTTCAGAACCCATTTTGACCTACATTGAGAACCATGCCCAATTAATAACTTAATTTGGGTTTTTGCATAAATTGACCGGTCAAACAAGGTTTAATATAGAAATGAAATTCACCATCAGATTCCTTAGGTCCTAATTAATCATGTATAAAAACTTGAGCCTAAGAAGAAACCTCCTTGACCGACTTTACACTTTGGTCCTCATATATTTACTTTTTAGCCCTCAACTTTTGAAAAATCACATTTTGGCCCCTAACTCTCCTTCGTTCTTCGCATTCAGGTCCCCCCTGCAAAACCTGCCAGCACCATGCTCCGGCGACCTTGCGCGGAGCATGGCGCCGCGCAGGGTGAGGGGGGAAGCCTGGCAAGTAAACCGGGGGTGCCCTGCGTCGTCAACCGTCGCAGGGACACCCCCCTGGTCGCTGTAGCCCACCATACCGGCCGTGCGAATGCACGGACGGTATGGGTTTTCGTTTCCGGCCATCCTCCGGCGAGGGAGACACGTCGTCTCCCTCCGCCTTCCTCCCTGTTTTGATCCCTATAAATACCCCCCGTTGCTCCACCGACCGGGGCAGCTCGGATCTGACGGAGAAAACCCCCAACTTTCCTCTCTTCTCTCTCCGGCAGACGCTCACCAGCTCCGGCGGTTCCTCCCCCTCCTCCTCTTCGCTCTGCCGCAATACCAGCAGCAGAGACTTCCTCCCCTGCTCTTCCCGCGCCACGCCGCACCCAGCTGGCGCCTCTCCGGCTCTCTACTCGCCGCCGCCCCTTTCCCTGAGCATCTTCTTCTCCGGCGACAGTCGATACGACTGTCACCCTGTTCCTCCCCCTTCGTCCCTG
The DNA here is from genome assembly GCA_037157565.1 of Thalassia testudinum. Classification (NCBI taxonomy): domain Eukaryota; kingdom Viridiplantae; phylum Streptophyta; class Magnoliopsida; order Alismatales; family Hydrocharitaceae; genus Thalassia; species Thalassia testudinum. Next base: position 85,300,954 of record JAZHRO010000024.1, read on the forward strand.
CAAGTAAGCTAGAACTACTCCCCTTCTTCTCCTCTTTCTTTCCCCGCCTTCAATTTATTCAATTAAGCCCTCGACCGACCCTGACCATCGTCACCCCCTTCGTCTCCGGCCACCCTCCGGCGAGATGCTCCCATCGCTCCACAGCCTCACACACCTCGCCGACCCTCACCGAACCTCCGCCTCATCACACTGAGCACCCCCCACCCCTTCACTGCCACTCCACACCTCCGTAACGCTTCCCCCAACAAACCCATCCTCCGACCCACAGTCCGACCTAGGGCAGCCCTTGCACGCCGCCCCGCGCCTCGCCACCACCCACACGAGCTTCGCCGCACCCTGGCGAAGCTCCCGGCACTTTCTGATTAGGCCGAGAGGCCGTTTTTCTGTGAACAGGCCACCCGACCTCCGCCGCCATTGCCGTGCAGAAGGAGCTGCTTCCGCCTGCAGCTACAGGCGCGCCACGCTCAGCGCCACGCCCAGATTCGACTCCCAGGCCTTGCGAGGCGTTTCGACAAAACACCAGGCTCGCAGCTAAGGCAGAAGGCTTCGCGTGACGCCGCGATCTCCCGCTGCTTTCCCCGCTGCGGGCGCGCAATTGAGGTGGGACATTTAGTCCCACCTCGGAAAAGTCCGAAGAGGCGCAGCGATATAAGACGCAAAAGTGCTGGAGGCTTACTGCCTCAGCACACGGGGTGAGGTCCCCTTCACCCGCCCGGTCACCCGGTCTCGTCCGCGCTCACGCCCCGCGGACCTGACCCGACCCGACCCGACCCGACTTAGACTGACCTGCACTCCTCGCCCACCACGCACGCCGGTGGGCCTGGACCCGGGCACGACCCGTACCCGATTACCTGGCAGCTCTGGGAGAGCTTTCCCAAGAGTGGTTTCAGAGAGAGAGAGACGCGGGGGAGAGGGTAGAGTAGGTTTTGTCCTCTGACGTAAGCTCTGAAGTGTGCAGGAACAGGTGAAGAAGAAGGAAGCTGAGGAAGACACTGTAGCAACAGGCAGTTTAAGTCGTCTGATTTGGAAATCAGACGACGGCCTGAAGGGAAAAGAAGAAAGAAGGAGGGGCGACGTCCCTGACTGGAAAAAGAAAAGACGGAAGAAGGAGGTCTGCAGAAAGAAAGAGCATCACCTCTGCAGAACTGAGAAGAAGGAGATCACCTTTGCAGAAGAAGATCACCTCTGCAGAACGAAGAAGAAGAAGGAGATCTGAAGAAAGAAAGAAGAGCATCACCTCTGCAGAACGAAGAAGAAGCAGATCTGAGACGAGGAGAAACAAAGAAAAAAAAGACACCACATTCTTTCTCTCTCTTTGTTTATTTTTGTAAAAGAAACATGTATATCTCTAGAATACAGTTTGCTCCCTGAGTTCGACCTCGGGAACTCTTTTATTTTCCGAGTAAAAATTATATATTTGAAATGATGGCAATAACTGGCTATATTACAACGACATAACAATAAAACCCGGTTATCTCTCGAAGCCATCGTCCTCTCTATCAGCTGGGAAAAGAGCCACTTTATGACTCAGGAAGGCATCACCCTGGGTCACATGGTCTCTAGTCGGGGAATTAAAGTTGATAGAGATAAGGTGGATGCCATCTCTAGACTTCCTCCACCCACATCCGTAAAATAGATCTGCTCTTTCCTTAGGCATGTGGGTTTTTACAGAAGATTCATTAAGGATTTCTCGAAGGTTGCTCGGCCCTTGAGTAACCTTCTGGCCAAAGACACGCCGTTCGAGTTTGATGAATCATGCCGTAAGGCATTTTATTTATTGAAAACGGCAGTCACCTCTGCCCTGGTATTGCAACCACCGGTCTGGATAGCCCCATTTGAGATTATGGCTGACGCATCTGATTATGCCGTCGGGGCTGTCTTGGGTCAAAAGATTGAGAAAAAGCCCTTTGTGATTTACTACGCTAGCAAGACTCTGGATGAGGCCTGGAGGAACTACACCGTTACTGAAAAAGAATTGCTAGCCGTAGTTTTCGCTTTAGAAAAATTCAGGGCTTATCTGTTAGGTTCTCATGTCATCATCTATACCGACCACTCAACCTTGAAACATCTCTTGTCCAAAAAGGATGCCAAACCCCGGCTTATTCGCTGGATTCTACTGCTTCAAGAGTTCGATCTTGAAATCAGGGATAAAGCCGGGGCACAAAATGTAGTGGCGGATCACCTCTCGAGAATCCTAATTGATCCTCCTCATCTGGATGCCCCAATCTCTAATACTTTTTCGGATGAGACTATCCTCACAGTCTCGGGTATCCGAACCCCCTGGTTTGCGGATATTGTCAATTATTTGGCCGTTGGTCAAATCCCCTAGGATTGGACCAAACAACAACGAGATAGACTTGTGTCTAAGGCCAAATATTATTTTTGGGATGATCTCGAGCTGTACCGCATCGACGTAGACCAAATTATTCATCGATGCATCTCGAAAATCGAGTTCCATAGCATACTTGAGTTCTGTCACACATTCGCGTGTGGTGGACACTTTTCCAGGAAAAAGACGGTTGCAAAAATTTTGCAATCCAGATTCTATTGGCCGTTATTATTTAAGGATGCCTACGAATTATCTAAGTCATGCACCCGATGCTAGACACTCGAGAACATGGCTAACAGAGATATGATGGCCCTAAACCCAATTCTTTCCGTCGAAATTTTTGACATCTGGGGCATTGACTTTATGGGACCCTTCCCTCCTTCATTTGGACACCAGTATATTCTGGTCACTGTTGATTACGTGTCCAAGTGGATTGAGGCAATTCCCATCCAAACTAACGACCACAAGGTGGTCATCGATTTTGTAAAGAGAAATATCTTCAGTTGGTTTGGGGTTCCAAGGGCAATTATCAGTGATGGTGGCACACATTTCACTTATGCCCAGTTTCAAAATTTACTGGGGAAATATGGGGTGAACCATCGGATTTCCACACCTTACCACCCTCAGACAAACGGACAAGCCGAGGTCTCCAATCGGGAGATCAAGAACATTTTGCAGAAAACCATTAGTCCTGATAGGAAGGATTGGACCCAAAAGCTATATGATGCTCTTTGGGCTTACCGTACGGCATACAAAATGCCTATCGGTATGTCTCCATTCTGTCTGGTGTTTGGTAAGGCGTGTCACTTACCTGTAGAACTTGAACACCGGGCATTTTGGGCCATCAAGAAATGTAATGTGGACCTTGAGTTGGCTGGGAAAATCAAGAAACTTCAACTATCTGAGTTGGAGGAGCTTCGAAATATTGCTTATGAAAATGCCAGAATCTATAAGGCAAGGACTAAAGCTCTCCATGACCAGATGATTTCATGTAAGAGCTTTGAGCCGAACCAGAAGGTCTGGCTTTTCGATTCTCGATTGAAGCTTTTCCTTGGAAAACTCAGGTCTAAGTGGGATGGCTCGTTCATTATTGAGCAGATTTTCCCTAATGGGGCCATTGAAATCTCTGACCCAAAGACGGGAAATATTTCCAAGGTCAACGGACAGCGTCTTAAACCCTTTGTTGACCAGGTGCTCCCTAAACCCGTCTCGGACAAGGTTGCTCTTACCTTGCCGTAATCATCGCGGGCTGATCATCGCCCAGTTGAAGGCACTAAACTCAGCACATGTAAAGACTGTTCCAAGCTGTCTAGAGTCTCACGAAAGCCAGGTGCTATTCTTCCACTTCTACTCTCCTGCATGGTTTCATTTTTTTTCACAATGAGGACATTGCAATAGCTAAGCATGGGGGGGTGGACATATTTTATAACCTTTTTGTCAGCTGTAACAGTAATTTCTTGTTATTTGATTCTTGTTAAAAAATGGAAATTTGAAAAAGAAAAAAAAAATAGAATTAGGAGATGAGAACTTAGGCATTAGGAGTTGTAAACTTTAGGAATTGATACTTTGAGACCTGAATCTTAGACTCTTCAAGTCTTCGGGCTTAATTAGCTCGGGTGTCCACTCGAATGTGGGCTTAGTCTTGAGTCCTTGCCAATCCAAATTCATTTTAATTTGGTAAAGAAATTGGGATGATAAGTATACGACTTATCAACCTGCCCTCTGATTTAGGGGGATTTTAAGGCTAAGCATCTACACACATTTTTTGCATTAACTCACTTTCCGATGGTTTTTACTGAAATTGGGTAGCTAATGGACCAACTTGGGTGGTATGGCTGGCAAGTTGTTGGTGGTAACAGCTCATCGGCCGGTTGTCTAGAACCCAGCTCACAAGAAAAGTGCATAATAATTCCCAAAACACTTAGGGAAGAAGCGGAGAAGTAGAATAAATCGGGGAGATATACACTGAGTTCGCCCTTGTGTTGACCCCATAAAAAAAGTAGGGAGAAAGCTATCGATAGAAAAGATAAAACTCTAGGCAAGGTCACCTAGGGTCGTAGAAACCCAAAGTCTGTTTTAGCGACCGTCTAGTGAGTCTTTCACTATTTTCACAAGATGCTTAGCACTTAGAGTCCTTTTCGAGTCTTGGGCGGGTCGGGTAGCCGTAAAAAGTTATCTCGGAACTCTCAAACTCGAAAAGTACAAAAGAAATTAGAAAAGACGAAAAATAAGAAAAGAAATTTTTTATCTTCTCTTCTTAAAGAAGGCGAGGGCTTGGACGGTCTGCATTCTGGCAGGCACCCGGGCACTATTGAGTTTTGTAATTAGGTCTTGGGGTTGAGATTTTCTAAAGCAATCAATGAATTTTGCCTAAATACTCGAACCTTGATTCTACTTTTATACATAGCATTTAGGTTAATTTTGCTAGGGACTAGCAAAAAGTAAGCATGGGGGTATGATGAACACACATAAATTCATGATAAGTTGCTTATTTATGATAGTTCCTAGGCTTAGCTTTGCATATCATGTTATAAATATTGCATAACATCCATTGCATGGCATTTAGGATAGTTGTATGTTTTGTATATTAATTCCTTCATTTTATATGGCCATGGGGGCAATGCAACATCCATACGGGTTTTGAATGGAAAATCTGACCATACAGATGGATCTAGAGTGACGATCGTAGTTCGGCAACGCATGAAATCATCTCGATCTGAGCACCATGGCACCCTCTACGAGAAGAAGAAGACAGACAGCCCAGATGGTGCCACGGGATGGCACCACGTGGCGCCATCCAGACCGCCCACACCCTTCATCATCTGCGCCCTTGAATCCTAGCTGTTGGATCAAGATCCAATAGCTGGGAAGCATCAGCATCGAGCTCCTCCTCGTGACACAGAGGTCAACCAAGCGCAATGGTGGGAGCAGTGGTTCTCAAGGGAGGGACACAGGTTCGAATCCCCGTAGCCCCCCCAATTCTCAGATCGGCCGAGCAGCACCGCGCGCAAGCAGTAGCGGTAGCACAGCGTGCACACTAGCAAGACACTGCGCCATCAGCGCGTGTGATGGGCAATAGCGCAGTGCGGGCGCAAGAGCGGTTGGTGCCAACTTTCAGTGATAGCTGGGCTGACCTACAGCGACGCTTACAGCCGCCACTACTTCATTGCAAGCCAACAAAGTTAGCTAAGGGCGTGAGCGGATGTGAGCTATCTACAACAACGTTTCCAGCGACATTCTGGAGGTCGCTAAAGGTCCTTTACCCATTTTTAGCCTCTTCTCCTCCACTATAAAAGGACCTACACCCCCTCCCTTCCAACCCATCTCTACCTACTCTACTCCCACCTACTCCCAAGATCTAGCAAGCCTACCAACGCTCCATTAGAGCTTGTTCTCAAGCTCCCAAGGCACCTATTAGTGTAGCGAACCTTTGCCCCACCAAATACTCCTCCAACTTCCCATCCCCATTCATAGGTCGCCTTGGAGCCATCCTCCCACTTCCATTTCGATAGCAGATCATCTCTGTCTTCTCACCTTTATTCTAGAGCCACGCCGAGGTTTTCCTTAACTCGACGTCCTCCTGCACCTCACCTCCATCGTCCCGCTCCTCACCTCCTTCGTCCGAGCTTCCGCTAGGCACCGCCATCTTGCCGAACAGCTCATTCGAGAGATTTCCTCTCACCCCCTCTCTTTTTATGCTTTCATAGTTAATTGTAATAGACATTAATGCAATACATCACATTTGATTCCATCTCTATCTTGTGATTGCTTGTCTTTTATTTCAAAAACACAAAAAAAATAACAAAACCCTAAAATACCAAAAGGAAACAAAACGAAGCGTGGTTTTCACTTAAAGTAAACATTGCCTCCCTGTGTTCGACCTGGGACTCCCTTAGAGTTTCGGTATAAATTTTATCTGATCGACGTGTTTTGCAACTACGACGATGGGTAACTTGTAATGTTGATTTCTAACATGCAAAGCGCGCTCGACCAGCCACCTCCAAAAGAAGCGGCCCGACAACAACTACCTCCGATGAGAAGCTCCACTCCGATCTCCACGTCCTCCGTGCGTGGAGGAGCTCAAAGCAAACTCCCCTATTTTTGCACAGTAACTCCTCTATTAATTTTTATGACTCATGCCATTGTGAACTTTCATTTTTCCGATTTCATTATCATGGTGAATTTATGAGAACCTCCTTCGTTGTTTAGTTTATTAAGCAAATCAATTTCTTAACCCTAATCTAAGTGGATTTCCATTCAAATCTTGGAAGACTCCTGCTATAGGAGAAGCTTAATTTGTATTTACATTTAAGTGCCATTGTGAGGATTTTATTCTTACTATATTGTGGTACATATTACATTGAACCCCCTTCTATTTGGCTTAAATACAATTTCAACTTGCGCTTTTATTTAAACTCATATCTACATGATTTTTCAACACAATTTCTGGAGGAAATCATTTGTGAACAATAATTTTTTATTTATCGCGAGTTTGTAGTAGCCATTGCTTCCCTGTGGACATGACCTGCTCTTCTGCGAGTGGTTTAATTTTTATTTTTTTGATTTACGATTTTCCATCACTTGCATACTATAACACGACATTCTATATGCGAAACAACGAAAGTGAAAATCGACTCATCAAGGGACAAAGAGAAAAAAGGAAGGTTTGTTTTCTTTTTCTTTCTTTCTTTCCTTTTTGGTGTGAATTCCAAACTCTCCCTTGGGAAATCTTCTAATTAGGATAGCATCCATTCCTTCCAATAGTTGGAGATGGGAAGTGGAGAACTCTTTCCTTTCTTATATGTGACAAATTAAATATCTGGCATTCCAATCCTTCCAATTTGTCCCTTCCATAATAATGCAATGCATGAAATGATAATTCTAAAGCTTACATAATTTTGTCCATATAATGGATACTCTAAATTAAATTCTTATTTCAAAGATAATGTACTTAGGCTCTAATTTAGCCCACTAAAGTGGACCTATCAATGAGTTGGTGATGAAGGTGGTTCTGGTGAGGGGTAGGCGATGATGGTGGAGATGGTGTGTGTGTTGTCACCTCACACACCACAGCAGGGGAAGGTCGGCGGAGGCGGAGTAGGCTCAGATCATGGTGCACTCCATGGACACAGTGTATGCATGAAAAGCACGGTGGAGCGCGTTCTTCATGGTGGTGAGGGATGGAGGAGGTCCCTATTAGGAGGGGGTGATGGATCCTCCGCCCGCTCTTCTTCTTATTAAAAACACCCGTTGTTTGTTGTTTTTGCTGAAAAGTTCTCCAACCACTCATCGAAGATTGCAAGTGGTTAGAACGCCCGGATAAGCTTGGCGGTATGGTATCAGACGTCTTAAATAGTGTAGACATCAGCAAGTTCATGATGGTGGTTCCTAGACATCCAAACTAGGCTCCAGACGTCTTATAGAGTGACTTTGGACATCTGACTGATGCCTTAAGCTGTCTTGCACCTAGCCTGCATCCACCAAATGATTATCATATCATGTCATATGTTATTAAATATAAAATTGGTGCATGAGATTATATGTAGACAAAGGTGAACTCCCATTTAACTCCTAATAAATTAACAATTAAGAATAATTAATTAAAGAGTACTTATGCCAAATAATGGTCCATGAAAGTAGACTTATCAAATGCCCCCATGCCTAGGTTTGCTAGTCCCAAGCAAAAAGTGAAAACAATGGAAGTAACCAAAAGATTTCTTCTTTTCTTATTCCAAAAAATTAGAGATCCAGACAAATGTGAAGTGATAATAGCCTAGGTAATGGATCAATTTGAAGCTCTTACTTAACCCTTAATAAAATTCTACCAGGATAGGCAACTACTTCCCTCGGGGATAAAATAGAAAATGATCTATAATTTGACCCCAGCTTTTTGGCTTAGGCAAGAGATACTGAGTTGAATGGATTTATATTTGGTGGCTTACACTCATCTAGTGCTACATGTATTCTAGTACTGCAGACTCTAAATCTCTAGACTATTAAACGAGTCAACCCAGAGAGAGGCTAAAAATTGTGCTCTCTTTACGTTCCCTTGTGCTCACTCACTCACTCTTTTCTCTTTTTTTTTCTTCTATCTTTCTGAGATCACATAACTTACCAGATTTTGTAAGTGTACTCAATGTTTGGTAGCCTCACATGGCATTCACACTTCACTTAAAGTCCTAACAACCCTACAACTAAGTTAGAAGTCCTCAGCTAGTATTCGGGCGATCAGAAATACTGAAAAGTAGGTATGAGTCATATTTAGTGAATCACAATGGGTGTTTTTGTTGCTGCAATGATATAGACACTTGATAAATTGGCACCGAAGAGAGCTACAACTCAAATTTTTTTTTTGTATGTATATATTTTTTCCCTTCTTTTTCTTCTATATATATCTATATATTTCTTTCCTTCCTTTTCTCTCTCTTTTCTTTTCTCTCTCTTTCTTCTCTCTTTTTTTTTTATTCTTTTTTTATAACTTCAACACAACACAACGTAGACTTTTATTCATGAGGCATTATTAGGGATGATGATGGTCAAGAGGATATTGTGTGGCTTATTTGGTGGAAGTGCCTAATCTCAGCACCGGAAAGGAATGGATAGGTCAAGCATATTTCTGACCTTTGATACTATTACCCTCCTTCAGCCGAGGACTCTATGAAGGACGGTTGTAACCATCCACCATAGTCATAGTTTTATTAGGACTCAATCTTGTGTATCTATCTTATTTGGTGACTCTCAGGAATTCACACAATGTTTGCACACAGGAACAGAGAGCGAAAACTATGCCTAACTCTGAGGTATCATCATCTAATTATCCAGAACTTAAGAGTCCTTGAACTAGACTTAGCGCACTAGTAGTCTCTCTACTTTCTTCTCACAAATATTATGTGGATCTAATAGAAGATAGTATGCCTAACTCCCTTCAAATTGTCCAAGGATTCAGCCAACTAAAAATGCTTATTGATTTTCTACCGAAGATCCATTACCTGATCTACATGAAAGTGAATGTATTGGATTCTAAACTCTGAAACAATTTAAGAAAATCTTCAATGACACCTCCTTGATAAAGATGTTTTGCTAGGGCTAACCAATTCATCTTAAGAAAACAAAAGAGAATTTTTATTTGCTATTGCACCTAACCTAAATGCATGAATACTACCTAAAAATGCAAAATGCACCCCCCATGCCTAAATCCTACAATGTCCTCATTGTAAAATTAAAATAGGGGGAGAAAGGAAGGAAATCACCTGATGAAGGTGTTATTCTGGACGTTGGGTTGTCTCCCAATAAGCACTGCATTTTCTGTCAGCAGCCAAACTTATAAGGAACCTATAAATCTGGTTCCGAACAGAAAGAGCTAGGCCCTAAAAATATGCGTAAAAGCACGGGCCTAGAGAATAAGTAGCCACAAATGTTGGCGAGCTTATGATGCAACGTGATTCCAAATGCTTGGCAGAAGACATGAAAACAGACAACCTTGCAGACTACCTGGAGTGGTCTAGGAAAAAGAGTAATAGAAGAAGGGACCTCTTGAAATATGAGTAGAGGATAACAAGGATCTTCTAAAGCAGGAAGGGTTTTAAACGATATAATCATAAGTATGTCAAACCCTTGAATGGTGAGAGTAAAAGTACACGCATTAATCCAAACTCGCCATTCCACGCAAGGGTGTATTGGACTGATATGCTCCGTAGAAAGAATGTAAGTGAGCAGAAACCTGAGCCAAGGATCGGTTAGGGAGTGTAAGGGTTGTTTGTGGTGTTGGGAGGTAATGATTAAGTCCAAGGAGGGCTTAGTCCGTGTTAAGTCCAGCTCCCACAACAATTCAGATTCTATATTAGTCTCCCTAATAATTGTTGCAGAAAAATTCACGTCACCCTACCTATCATTAATGATTTCCTCAAGAATTGAAGTCATATTTTCACCTTCTAGTATATGTGAATCAATGGTGGACTCCAAATCACATTTATTTGATGGTAGGGTCGAAGTAACCGAATCATTATCACTAATTTCATCCCCAGATTCTTTTGGTTCACTTATGTTTTTGTCGGGGTGTATATGTGATTCACCAGTAAAGAGAGGAGTTGCGTCAGTATCGTCAATTATTTATAAAGGAGGATCAGTTTTAATGTTTTGGAGTAAGCTTATATCATTCAATTGTTTGTTCTCCTTGAGGCATAAATCCTCAATTGATGTGTATTGTCCCCGAGAGTCTCTCCTAGGCTTCTAACTATTGTGTTCGTCCTCCTCCAACATCAACTCCCTATCTTCCTGATTTTGCGGAGGATGATTTTCAAAATCAAACGTAGGGAGGAATCCTGATTTCACCAAATCATTAATATCCTTGAGGGGTAAGTCCTCAAATAACACATGATCCCCTGGAGATTCACTCCAAACTCTTAGTCCGGGTTCCTCCATTGAGTTATCCTTGTCCTCTAAAATAGACTCTGTATTATTGAGACCAAAATATATCTAATTCATCCTCCATTCCCTTAGGGTCACCTTCATTGGATAGATGTAAATCCTCAGAATGCTGAATGGTAGGTGTTGGTTCCCTAAGTGGAGGGTCGAGATTAGTCTCACTAAGGGTGGAATGGGGTTCCACCACATGATTAATAGGGGAAGTGGCATGAACAATATGGCCTTGACCCAAGGTATCAAGGGTAAGAAAAATAATGTCAGTAGGGTCAAGGTCCTCAAATGGCACCATCTTCCCTTTCTTTTGACTCCAATATAACTCGGGTGGATAATCGTTAAGATACTTCTACTTTAGTGGTCGTGTCTCATGGGGAGAGTCTAAATAATACCTACTCAAAATGGGATCCTTATTATCCGTTGTTTCCTCATAATCCTTTTGATGATCACAATTAACGGGTAGGGATCAGAATTAATAGTAAGAGAGTAGCTAAGCTGACGAATTTGCTTATTTGACTATTCCTCATCATCTCTCCCATAGACTCCATCATTTCCTTTTATTGTTTTTGCATTTCTATCATAAAAGAGGAGAGGCTACTGTCAGATTGGGGAGGATAGTTAGTTTCAGGCTCAGGTTGCCTTAGGGTATCGGTCCAACCTTAATGAGAAAAATCATGAAGGGTGGGAGGGCTGGGTGTTTGCAAACTGGAAAATTTTGCTCCTAGGCTCTGCTCAAAGTGGGAGTTATCCGGTAAGTACTCCTAGGATAGGAGTATGATTGATCCCATGAATTGTCATTGTACCCATCAAAGGATGGATATGCTCGGGGCATGGGGTCCTGATTAAATGATGGGAAGTATTAACTCTGATAATCTAAATGATAGGAGTAAGGGTGATCATTTCTTTAAGCCAAACAGATTTAATTCTATAAGGACTTAGAAAAAATCAGAATACAAGTAGAAACTTCCTAAAGAGTTCTACATTGTCAAAACAAACGCAAATACGATGTGATCTATTTTTAGTAGATTCTAGGTCTTAGAATTAAGTATTCAGTTGGTGGCCAAACAAGTTTTGCAAGAGTTACGCTTCTTAGGCCTACCTTAGTTAGTGCCTCCAACCTACTCGCAAGGGATGGAAGTCTCGAATCGAGCCCACAGACGAGGAACAAAAGGAACTTAGTGGATAGGCTTGTTGATTTCTGACTAACTTCCCTTGTGGTGCAAAGAGGAGAGGTAGAAATTAATCTAGTGACCTTATGTGCGATGTGCATAGTGTCTCAAGTGTGCAACACACGTACGCATTTTGTATCTTGAAAACTTGCAAGCAAGTCTTTTGCACACAATTTTAAGTCACTGATTTTAACGTCCAACCTCTTAGCAATCCCAATTTCTTAAAGTGACCATTAAATTAATTAGATTCACACACTTTAATGGTATTAAATTTAAGTCCAATGCGAATTAATGACAAGTAATTGATGCTCAAGAAAAGACGTACCTTACTCTAGCTCTCATCAATGTAGGATGTTTGCAATGCAGAAAGAAAAACTAGATGCTGCTCAAACAATCCTAGATGGTCACCCCATAGATATGCAGCTTCTACCAGGTAGTTTGATTTTTTTTTAATAATTAGCAAACAAACCTAATCTAATTTAGCTAACTAACTAACGTGTAGTTCAAACAATTCGAATAATCCTATAATCTAAAGAAAATGGGAACACACTCCCAAAAAGACACTCCCACATACAAGAGCGATAAGCAATAAAAAGCACTGGGAACACGTTCCCAAAAATGCCTAACACGTGTCCACAAGACAGAAATTAAATGTCTAATGTCTATCTAGCCTGATCTAAATCTAAAGCAAGCAAACAGGTCTTCTATCACCAATAATCCTTCCACATGCATGGGATTAAGGCCCATGTGCTCCTGTTATTGCCCTCTAGGTGGCGTCAAGGTCCACCAAAAATATCATCTTCGTCATGCGCTCCCGTTGCATTCGTTCATTTTTGCACGCAAACAGAAACAGGGTCAGCAATTCAAAAAAGCTTCAGAAATAGCATAATAATATAAATTTCTTGAAAAAATTAATAGGCGTATTTTCTCCCCGGCAATGGCGTCATTTGAAAAAGCGATCTTCATTTTCGATAAAAGTTTTAACATAAAATGTCGCATCATTGTATTTAGTTGCGTGGTAGAAAATCGATTTTCAAATATTTAATATTCAAAATCTAACCACGAAAATAGTTATGTCATCTCTACAGGGAGGAATTAGCCTCTTGGACTAGTGAGTAGTGCTTCATTTGTTCAGGAATCTCAACGAATGTGCATGCTAACTAGTGCTCTCATTTGCAACATGAATACTCATTCTAAACACTTAATCAAGAATGTAGGTGTTTAGATGCAAAATTACCACCATATAATATTCTGCTAACGAGTGAATAGTGATCTTGGCATATAGCAATCAATGTAAATATTAATCTCCAATAGAATAGACCTTGTTTACTATAACCATATCTCATGCTCTGTATCCTTCATGAAAGTAATTCAAATAAATAAGAGGTATATCCATGCAAATTACTTCTCATAAATTAATGCATTAAATAAATGAATAGGAATATCCGCAATGGCATGGATGGTAATTAGTAATGAGAGTAGAAACAGAGCATTCTCCCTCTCCCTTCCTAATGTGCGGGATGGAGGATCGTCGGCTGGTTGGTTCTCGGTGGAGGTTGGCCACGACGAGAGGAACACAATGGCAGTGGTGGCCCGACGAACGATGGCAGGAGATCTTTCCAGCATCGAGGAAGGTCGGCGGCGGTGGTGGCATCTCGTCGGTGCTAGCAGGATGTCGTGGCTTGTTCTGAGGGCGTGGCTGCCCTCGTGTGGTCAAGACGAGGTTGTTGGCGCCGATGGCGCAAAGCTTCGAGGTCCGTGGACGTGGCTGTGAGGAGGATGGAAAAGATGACTTTTGGTTCTTTCACTGCGTGATAGATGTGAGGAAGAAGATGAATAGTTGTGCGTGCGCTCGCAAGGGAATGAGAGGTTGGTGCGTGGTCGTGCGGGCTACGCGCGAGGTGGTGCTGCAGTTGGTGCATTCACTAGGGGTGAGGCGACGGTGGTGTTGATGAAGGTGTTACATGTGTGCGATGGCAGGAGGTTGAAGGCTGTGCTGGATGGTGTTGGTGGCTGTGATGGGTTGGTGATGAAGGTGGTGACGGTAAGGGGTAGGTGATGATGGTGGAGATGGTGTGCATGCTGTCATCGCACACACCATGGTAGGGGAAGGTCGGAGGAGGCGGAGTAGGCTCAGATTATGGTGCACGCCATGGACACAACGTATGCAAGAAAAGCACAGTGGAGTGCATTCTTCACGGTGGTGAAGGATGGAGAAGGTCCTTATCAGGATGGAGTGATGGATCCTCCGGCTGCTCTTTTTATTAAAAACACCCGTTGTTTGTTGTTTCCACCGAAAAGTTCTCCAACTACTCGGCGAAGATCTCGAGAGGTTGGAACGCCCGAATAGGCTTGGCGGTATGCTATCAGACGTGTGATAAAATCTCCAGACGTCTTAAACAGTGTAGACATCAGTGAGTTCATGATGGTGGTTCCCAAACATCCAAACTAGCATCCAGACATCTTATAGAGTGACTTTGGACATCTGACTGATGCCTTCAGCTGTCTTGCACCTAGCCTGCATCCGCCAAATGATTATCATATCATGTCATATGTTATTAAATATAAAATTGGTGCATGAGATTATATGCAGACAAAGGTGAACTCCCATTTAACTCCTAATCAATTAACGATTAAGAATAACTAATTAAAGAGTACTTAAACCAAATAATGGTCCACGAAAGTGGACTTACCAAATGCCCCCATGCCTAATCTTTTCTTATTCCAAAAATTTATAGATCCAGACAAATGTGAAGTGATAGTAGACTAAGTAATGGATTCAAGTGAAAAGCCAACATACATTTGAAGTTCGTACCTAACCCTAGATAAAATTCTACCTGAATAGACAATTACTTCCCTTGGGGATAAAGCAGAAAATGATCTATAATTTGACCCTAGCTTTTTGGCTTAGGTAGGAGTTGAATGGATTTATATTTGGTGGCTCACACTCATCTGGTGCTAGATGTAGTCTAGTACTGCAGACTTTAAATCTCTAGACTATCAAATGAGTCAACCCAGAGAGAGGCAAAAACCTATGCTCTCTTTGCGTTCCCTTGCGCTCGCTCACTCACTCTTTTGTTTTTATTTTTCTTCTTTCTTTTCTAAGAGCACATAACTTACTAGATTTTGTAGATATACTTAATGTTTGGTGGCCTCACATGGCATTCACACTTCACTTAATGTCCTAATAACCCTACAAGTAAGTTAGAAGTCCTCAACCAGTATTCGGACGATCAGAAATACTGAAAAGTAGGTATGAGTCATATTTGGTGGATTGCAATGGGTGTTTTTGTTGCCTCAATGATATAGACACTTGATAACTCGAAATTGTTTTTGTATATATATATTTTTCTCTTCTTTTTTTCTATATATATCTGTATATTTCCATTCTTCTTGTTCTCTCTCTCTTCTTTTCCCTCTCTTTCTTCTCTCTATTTTTTTCTTTTTTTCTTTATAACTCCAATACAACACAATGTGGACTTTTATTCATGAGGCATTATTAGGGATGATGATGGTCAAGATGATATTGTGTGGCTTATTTGGTGGAAGTGCCTACTCTCGACACCGGGAATGAATGGATAGGTTAAACGTATTTTTGACCTTTGACACTATTACCCTCCTTCAGCCGAGGACTCTATGAAGGATGGTCGTAACCATCCACCATAGTCAGTTTTAGTAGGACTCAATATCTCTGTATCTGCCTTATTTGGTGACTTAGGAATTCACACAATGTTTGCGCATAGGAATAGAGAGCGAAAACTATGCCTAACTCTGAGGTATCATATCTAATTATCCAGAACTTAAAAGTCCTTGCACTAGGCTTAGCGCACCAGTAATCTCTCTACTTTCTTCTGACAAATATTAGGTGGATCTAATAGAAGATAATATGCCTAACTCCCTTCAAATTGTCTAAGGATTCAGCCAACTAAAAACGTTTATTCATTTTTTACAAAGATTTTTTTGGTTCACTTACATTTTTGTCGGGGTGTATATGTGATTCACCAGTAAAGAGAGGAGTTGTTTCAGTATCCTCAATTATTTCTGAAGGAGGATCAGCTTTAATGTTTTGGAGTAAGCTTATATCATTCAATTGTTTGTTCTCCTCGAGGCATAAATCCTCAATTGATGTGTATTGTTCCCGAGAGTCTCTCCTAGGCTTCTCACTATTGTGTTCGTCCTCCTCCAACATCAACTTCTTATCTTCCTGATTTTGCGGAGGATGATTTTCAAAATCAAAAGTAGGGAGGAATCCTGATTTCACCAAATCATTAATATCCTCGGGGGGTAAGTCCTCAAATAACACATAATCCCCTCAAGATTCACTCCAAACTCTTAGTCTATGTTCCTCCATTGAGTCATCCTCATCCTCTAAAATAGACTCTTTGTATCCCTGAGACCAAAATCGATCCAATTCATCTTCCATTCCCTTAGGGTCACCTTCAATGGATTGACGTAAATCCTTAGAATACTGAATGGTAGGTGTTGGTTCCCTAAGTGGAGGGTCGGGATTAGGCTCACTAAGGGTAGAATGGGATTCCACCAC
Source organism: Thalassia testudinum (assembly GCA_037157565.1). NCBI lineage: Eukaryota > Viridiplantae > Streptophyta > Magnoliopsida > Alismatales > Hydrocharitaceae > Thalassia > Thalassia testudinum. The sequence continues at coordinate 85,317,413 of JAZHRO010000024.1, forward strand.
ATGATTAATAGGGGAAGTGGCATGAATAATATAGCCTTGACCCAGGGTATTAGGGGTAAGAAAAATACTGTCAGTGGGTTCAAGGTCCTCAAGTGGTACCATCTTCCCTTTCTTTTGACTCCAATATAGTCAGGTGGATAATCATTAAGATAACTCTCCTGTAGTGGCTGTGTCTCATGGGGAGAGTCTTAGTGATAGCTACTCAAAACGGGATCCCTATTATCTGTTGTTTCCTCAGAATCTTTTTGATGATCACGGTTATATGAGTAGGGATTAGAATCAATAGAAAGGGAGTAGCTAAGCTGACGAATTTGCTTACTCAGTTGTTGACTATTCCTCAACATCTCTCCCATAGACTCCATTTCCTTTTGTTGTTTTTGCATTTCTATCACAAAAGAGGAGAGGCTACTGTCAGATTGGAGAGGATAGTCAATCTCAGGCTTAGGTTGCCTAGGGGTATTAATCCAACCTTGATGAGAAAAATCATGAAGGGTGGGAGGGCTGGGTGTTTGCAAATTGGAAAATTCTGCTCCTAGGCTCTGCTCAAAAGTGAGAGTTATTGGGTCAATACTCCCACGGTAGGAATATTATTGATCCCATGAATTGTCATTGTACCCATCAAAGGATAGATATGCTCAGGGCATGGGATCCTGATTAAAAGATGAGAAGTATTGACTCTGATAATCTAAATGATAGAAGTAAGGGTGATCAATTTCTTTAAGCCAAACAGATTTAATTCTCTTAGAACTTAGAAAAAATAAGAATAAAAGCAGAAACTTCCTAGAGAGTTCTACCACTGTCTAAACAAACACAAATATGGTGGATCTGTTTTTAGTAGATTCTAGCTCTTAGAATTAAGTGTTCAGTTAGTGGCCAAACAAGTTTTGCAAGAGTTACGCTTTCTAGGCCGACCTTCGTTGGTGCCTATTTCTTTCTCGCAAGGGATGGAAGTCTTGAATTGAGCCCACGCATGAGGAACCAAAGTAACTTGGTGGATAGGCTTGTTGATTTCCAACTAACTTCCCTTATGGTGCAAAGAGGAGAGGTAGAAATTAATCTAGTGACCTTATGTGTGATGTGCATAATGTCTCAAGTGTGCAACACAAGTATGCATTTTGTATCTTGAAAACTCACAAACAAGTCCTTTTGCACACAATTTTAGGTCACTGATTTTAAGGCCCAACCTGTTAGCAGCACCAATTTCTTAAAGTGACCACTGAATTAATTAGATTCACACACTTTAATGGTCTGAGATTTAAGTCCAATGGGAATGCATGACAGGTAATTGATGCTCAAGAAAAGATGTACCTTACTCTAGCTCTCTTCAATGCAGAATGTTTGCAATGCCGAAAGAAAAACTAGATGCAGGTCAAACAATCTTAGATGGTCGTCCTATAGATATGCAGCTTCTAGTAAGCAGTTTGATTTTTTTTTTTATAATTCGCAAACAAACCTAATCTAATTTAGCTAAATAACTAACATGCAGTTCAAACAATTCGAATAATCCTATAATCTAAATAAAATGGGAACACGCTCCCAAAAAGATGCTCCCACATACAAGTGCGATAAGCAATAAAAAGCACTGGAAACATGTTCCCAAAAATGCCCAACACGGGTCCACAAGATAGAAATTAAATGTCTAATGTCTATCTAGCCTGATCTAAATCTAAAGCAAGCAAACAGGTCTTCTGTCGCCAATAATCCTTCCATGTGCGTGGGATCAAGGTCCACGTGCTCTTGTTACTACCCTCTAGGTGGTGTCAAGGTCCACCAAAAATATCATCTCCGTCATGCGCTCCTGTTGCGTTCATTCGTTTTTGCATGCAAACAAAAACAAGGTCAACAATTCACAAAAGCTTCAGAAATGCCATAATAATATAAATTTCTCGAAAGATTTCCTCCCCAGCAATGACGCCATTTGAAAGAGCAATCTTCATTTTCGATAAAAGTTTTAACATAAAATGTCGCATTGTTGTATTTAGTTGCGTGGTAGAAAATTGATTTTCAAAATATTTAATATTCAAAATCTAACCACGAAAATAGTTACATCATCTTGACAGGGAGGAATTAGCCTCTTGGACTAGTGAGTAGTGCTTCGTTTGTTCAGGAATCTCAACGGATGTGCATGCTAACTAGTGCTCTCATTTGCAACATGAATTCCCATTCTAAACACTTAATCAAGAATGTAGGTGTTTAGATGCAAAATCACCACCATATAATATTCTGTTAACAAGTGAATAGTGATCTTGGCATATAGCAATCAGTGTAAATATTAATCTCCAATAGAATAGACCCTGTTTACTATAACCATATCTCATGCTCTGTATCCTTCATGAAAGTAATTCAAATAAACAAGAGGTATATCCATGCAAATTGCTTTTCATAAATTAATGCATTAAATAAGCGAATAGGAATATCCGCAATGGCATGGATGGTAATTAGTAATGAGAGTAGAAACAGAGCATTCTCCCTATCTCTTCCTCATATACGGGATGGAGGACCATCAACCGGTTGGTTCTCAGTGGAGGTTGGTTGCGACGAGAGGATCACGATGGCGGTGGTGGCACGGTGGTCGAAGATCTCACCAGCATCAAGGAAGGTCGACGATAGTGGCGGCAGCTTGCCGGTGCTCGCAGGCTGTCGTGGTCAGTTCTGAGGGTGTGGCTACCCTCGTGTGGTTGAGGTGAGGTCGTTGGCGCCAATGGTGCGAAGCTTCGAGTTCCATGGATGTGGCTGCGAGGAGGACATCAACGATGACTTTGGGTTCTTTCACTACGTGACAGATGTGAGGAAGAAGAAGATGAACTGTTGTACATGTGCGGGCAAGGGAACGAGGGGTTGGTGCGTGGTCGTGCGAGCTACGCACAAGGTGGTGCTGCAGTTGGTGTGTTCATTGGGGGTGAGGCGGTGGTGGTGTTGATGAAGGTGTTGCATGTGTGCAATGCCAGGAGGTTGACTATAGTGCTGGATGGTGTTGGTGGTTGTGATGGGTTGGTGATTGATGTAAACATGTTTATATTACATAAAATGTTTATTTATGCTTGTTCTTAAGCATAGAATTGCATTACATACTATAAATATTGCGTAGCATGCATCATCTTGCATTTAGATTAGTCTGAATAAAATGGAGGTTAATTGTCTCCTTTTATGGTCAGGGATAGGGCAACTTTTTATCGGGGCCTCAGATCGAAGATCCAACTGTACGGATCTGATCAGGGCGACAATTGGAGTTTAACGACTCCAAGATCTCCCTAATGGGATATCCATAGCATCAGATAGAGACTGAGGAACCCTAGAAGATCAAGGGCCAAGATGGTGTTAATTTGCACTTCAGATGACAAATCCAACCACACGGATGGATTCGGATCGACGATCGCAGCCTAACGGCGTGAAAATTGACTCAATCCGATACTCGTGGCACCATCTACATCACCCAAAAGATGGACGGCCAAGATGGCACCACGTGGTGCCATCTCAGCCACCCAACCAGCCACACACAACCACTGAAGCCCTTAGCGCCAACGCCTCTCCGTCGTTGGATCAAGATCCAACGGCTAAGATTGGATCTCGGACCGGCGCCTTCATTATCAAAAGCCAAAGAAGAAGCAGTCTTGACCGTTGGATCTCGTTCCAATGGTCCAAATCTCGCGCCACGTAAACACTCCGCTTGCCAATCCACGTGCGCAGCGCAGTGGATAAAGCGCTCGGCCGCCTCAAGACATGGGTTCGAAACTGCGAGGCGCTTCACTTAGGCGCAAATGAGCGGTTGCTATCGACCGCACGATGGAGATCGGGCGGCCGTGCGCGCCCAATCGATTGGACGCTCCATCTGACGTGGTGAGGAAACACAATGAGGCGCGCGGTTGAGGAAGGCGAGGATGTGCTCTCAGTCGTTCGATCTCACGATAGAATAGCTAAGATTGAGAGATCGTGGATGAGCATTGAAGCGCGGGGAGTTGAGTGGGCACGCGCATGCCGCCCACAAAGGCCATGTTCAGGCCTTTAGTGATAGATTTATCCGTCACTAAAGGTCCTGAATTAATGATTTTCAACATGTAATGACCGAAATGCCCTCACTCCTTGCAACTATAAAAGGAGACCCCCTCCATACGAAATTCTCATCCCTTCCTTCTCTTCTCTCCCTCTCCAAAGCTCAAGAGAAGCTTGTCCCACACCCGGGATGATCTTCGAGAGATAAAGTCAAATTTTCGCCCCCATTTCGGAAGTGGATCCCACGACGACGACGATGTGCTGCCCCGTTCTTGTTCTTCCTGCCTCGACCTCCTTCTTCCCACTCCGTTTTTCGCCTTCCAGGCGTCGTCCCGTCCGACTCGTCCTCCAAGCGATCGTCGAGGAGGATAACTTCTCTTTCCCATTCCTTTTTCCTACTTTCTAGAGTAGAATTTTCCTGCTTTCTAGTGTAATAGTTTTCCTGCTTTCTAGTGTAATTCCTTGCCTAATTGTGTAAACATTTTGAAGTATTAAGTGAATGTTCTCTCTCTCTCTCTCTTATTCTAATTTTTTATAGTGCTTCATTGTAATTACTCCGCTTTTCAACAAAAACACGAAAAAAATATAATTGCGAATCTAGATCGACGTAGCCTCCCTGAGTTCGACCCGGGATTTCTAATCCGATATAAATTTTATTTGTTGAACACGAGTTCTTTGCTTTCAAACTACAACGACAGGTTTTCAAAACCAAATACGATAGCGTAGTAAACCGTAGCTTCAACATTTTGGCGCCGTTGCCGGGGAGGCAATGATTTCTGATCTTCTTTTCGCATTTCACGCACTTTATTATCTTCTAACTTGCTTTCTCTTGTGTCTATTGTTTTGCAGAGACCTCCATCAGGGAATCGTCAAGAGGTAGACCGGAGTAAAGTGCAGTTGAAGACAACTGTAAGTGGTCCCCATTCTTCCCCCTCCAAAGATTTCATTTGTCACCTTAAATTCAAATTCCAATTAACCTAGGTGTTTGCATAAATTCTAGGATTAGTTTGGTTGTTTAGATTTTCACTCACACTCATTCCACCCTCGCTTATAAAAAAAAAACAAAAAGATAATTTTGTGGGGTAATTTTCAATAAGACACACAACATACACTCACAATTAAGGCACTTAACCTACTTGATTTGCTTCTACTCAACCGGGTTCTGATATATGGAATCGGTACACACAAAGCAACACATAAAAGAGTAGAAATCATGCTAGGTTAACCATTTTTGTGTGCCTAACCTAGTGGTGCAGTTGTGGCTAGTTGTTTGAGTTGTTTGGGTCGCACCACTTAACCTAAAATCAACTCATCAAGTAGCTTCTTCTTAGGGTTTTCAATCTAGGTTCATACCAGGCACTCCACTTTACTTCTGGTTTTAAAGGAAAGCAATCTTCACCCGTACTTGAAAACCTGGTTTGCCTCAAACTTGATTGAAATCAACCTAATTTTAAACCCTAAAAGCTACTTAAGCATGATTTGAGCATTAAAATATACACATCACAAATAATCTTGCTTGAAAACCCTGGTTGTGCACGCACTTGCACAATACTCAATCAATCATCAAGGGCACAACCCATTTTAAGGGCCCATCACATTCCATAAGCACTACAATCCCAGGCCTCAATAAAATCGAGTAGACATTGGCCTTAAGGATTGATTTGCTCTTCGGGGCCTAGTCTGAGATTGTTTATGATTAACCTATTTGTACTGATTAATCTGATGTCTAGCAAGGGGAGTAGCGTCTAATGATCATGGTTGGGGGGTACACTAGGAACCGGAGGCACAAGCTGAAGGAAGAACCTTCTTCCCAATCTCTCCTTCTAATTGGTTGGATTGAGCTGACACAAGTAGAGTAAATCATTTATAATCTTAAGGCAGGTCTTGGGAGTCTGTAGATCCTTAGGCTACCCCACTTAAGGACAGGCATGTTTTGTTGTGCTGCAGGGTCCTTATCCCCAGTCCTTCCGACCTTTTCCTAGTTTATGCTGGGAAGACAGTCATTGAATTCCTGATTAGAAGGACCACTAGAGTATTCTAGGAGGCGTAAATTGGATTTTGGTCAAATTGATCCCATGGCCAATCAACAGCCTCCTCTGCCTCGGGATCCACAGGAGGAATTCCGAAGGTAGTTGGAACAAATGCAGAGAATGCAGGATGGTTCCAAAGAATGCAGGGTGCTCAACCCTTGAAAGATTTTTATGATCCTTCAAATTATGGGGAACGTCCCGGCGTCTAGCTTTTGGCTGGAGACGTAGAAATCAAGCCCCAGGTGTTAAGCCTGATCAAACATTATCCTGAGCTTGGCTCTGAAGACCCATTTCAGCACTTGGAGGACTTGACCACTTTGGTCCAGACCACCAAGGCACGAAACGTGAATGAGGAGAAAATGATCATGAGGCTCTTCCCCCACTCTCTCAGGGATAAAGTCGCTCATTGGTACATGATTATAGGAAGACCAATTGCAACTTGTAATGAGTTGAAATCGACCTTTCTAAAGAAAATCTTCCCTATCGGACGTACCAATGCCTTGAGACGGGCAATCACTACCTTTACCCAGCAGCCGGGGGAGCAGTTTCATGTGGCCTGGGAGCGATTCCAGGACTTATTGCGGAGGTGACCACACCACGAGGTGCCGAAATGGCAACTCGTGCAGATCTTCTACCATGGGTTGACTGAGCAACTCAGAAATCACGTGGACGCTTCTTGCGGAGGCAATTTCCTCAACAAAGACACAGATAGTGCACACGATTTGTTTGAGGAAATGAGCGAGAATTCAATCAATCATGCCTCCATGGATACTTTTAACCGATCCCAGTAGCCCAGATCAAATGTTAATGAAGTCCATGACTCTCATTCATTTGATATGGAATTGATTTGTAACAAACTTGATAAGGTGGACTTGGTTGCTAAGAGAATGGAAGAGTGGATGGCTGGAAATTCTATGAACTCTTGATCCACTCAATCCCAGAATTCGGGAATTGATTCGTCGCGAGCTCCTTCTGAACTGGAGTTCGTGAATCAACTCGATGCAGCTCAACTTATGAGTCAGCATTATTCGGAATCCCATGGGTTCCAAACTGGGGCCTTTGATCCCAATTTTTTTGATCCTTCCCTTTCTTTCTCTCCATCCTCACCTTATGAGGATGTCTGTGCTATACAGGAGAACGTTAGATCCAACCCCTACTCTAATGCTTGTAATACGGGTTGGAGAAACCACCCTAACTTCTCCTGGAGAAACCCGAGGCAACAGACCCAATTCCGACCCAGCAACTATGCTCTGCAACGACCAATGGGTTAGGGTCATGTGTATACTCAGTTGCCCCCAAATCAGGCCAATCAGCCAGCTTGGAATGCTCGTCAACCCGTAGGGCAGGCTGATTTGAACCGGCAAATGGTAGAGATGTAAGGATCCATGCTCCAGCTCATGCAGTAAATGAAAACCTCACTGGACAACTTGCAAACTGGGCTCATACCTAACTCTCGTCAACCCGGATCTCTACCATCCCAACCCGTACCCAACCCACGAAATATTCTAAATCCGAGCAACAAAGCCTATGGGTACGGAAATTAGAGGGACCCACACACACATGCTCAGGTGGTTGAGCAGGGTCCTTCCTCTTCTTCTTCTTCTGCACATCAACAATTCTTGGCTAATCAAGCCCCTCCAATCTTTCCTAACCCTTCCCAAGATCCAAACTCTTATGCATCTGTAAATTCTATTACCTTGAGGAGTGGCAAACAAACTCAGGATCCACAACCACACTGTTCTGGTTTACCTAATCCTGAAGAACCTGAGGAGGGAAAGGAGAATTATGGAGAAGAAATCAAGGCTCAGGAACCTGATTCCAAAGATCTGACTCATGTTCCTTTTTCTGAAGCCTTGATCAAATCAAAGAAGAAGTTTGTTGATAGCAAGGAGGAGCTTCTAAATATTTTCAAGAATGTTGAGATCAATATCCCGCTCTTCGACTCTATCAAGCATATACCGGCTTACGCGAGATTTTTAAAGGATTTATGTACACAAAAGCGTAAGTCAAGAGAATCTGTTCCGAGGAAGGTGGTACTCTCCGAGCAGGCTAGTTCTGTTATCCTGCACCACCTCCCTCAGAAAAAGAGAGATCCAGGTGTTCCGTAGATTTCTTATGTCATCGGATATTACACTTTTAATAGAGCACTTTTGGATCTGGGCACATCCATCTACCTAATTCCGACTTCTCTTTACGAGAAGTTTGGATTAGGTGAACTTCAGCTGACTTCGGTAACACTGCAGTTAGCGGACCATTTGGTCACAAATCCGCAAGGTGTTATTGAAGATGTTATAGTTAAGGTCAAGGATTTTTATTTTCCTGTAGATTTCCTTGTTCTTGACATGGATGTACCGGAAAATCTGAGGAACACGCCCATCATCCTGGGGCATCTGTTCCTAGCTACCGCTAAGGCCAACATTAATTGTGAAAGCAGTAGCATGGAAATCGCCTTTGGGGATCAACGAATGAAGTTGGATATTTTTAAGGCAATTAATAAATTTGAGGATTGTGGATTTATTGTGGAACTTAAGGAGGATAATGTGAACATTGAAACTTGTTTGATGGTTTCTTTAATTGAAAGTTCCTCCTTTGATGATGAATTGGACCCACAACCCTCTATGGCAGACCTACCATCTTCTGAATAGGTTGTTGATTTTGTTCACTCTCAACCTCTTCCTCTTGATGAGTCATCAGCATCTTCCTTACCTTCAATCATCAACTCACCCCAGCTTGAACTGAAACCATTGCCTAAGAATTTGAAATATCAATTTTTAGGACCATAGAAGATGCTCCCTGTGATTATCAGTGCTAAATTAACAAAGGAGAAGGAGATTAAATTGATCAAGGTCCTGAAGGAACATAAGGAGGCAATTAGTTGGACCATTCATGACTTTACGGGGATCGAGCCATCTTACTGCAATCATAGAATATTCTTGGAAGATGGATCCCGCCCTTCTAGCCAGATGCAGAGGAGATTAAATCCAAATATGCGAGAAGTGGTCAAAAAGGAAATCATTAAGTGACTCGATGTAGGAATTATTTATCCAATCTCTAATATTCCTTGGGTAAGTCTCATGTAGATTATTCCCAAGAAAGCTGGGATTACTGTTGTGACTAACGAGAGAGGAGAATCTATCACAACTCATTCAGCTTCCTCTTGGAGGGTTTGTATCAATTACAGGAAACTGAACACGGCCACGGAAAAGGATCATTTCCCTCTACCTTTCATTGATCAAATCTTGGAAAGATTAGCCAGGCAGAAGTACTTCTATTTTCTTGATGGCTACTCAAGATACAACCAAGTTCCTATCCATCCCGAGGATCAGGAAAAAGTTACTTTCACCTGTCCCTATAGAACCTTTGCTTTCCGTAGGATGCCTTTCGGTTTATGTAATGCACCTGCGACTTTTCAAAGGTGTATGTTAGCCATATTCTCTGACATGGTGGGAGAGTTTATGGAAGTCTTCATGGACGATTTCTCTATTTTTGGAGAATCGTTTGACTCTTGTCTGACTAATCTAGAAATGATTCTTAAATAATGCATCAAAACACGATTGGTCCTTAGCTGGGAAAAGAGTCATTTCATGACACAAGAAGGCATCGTCTTAGGTCATGTAATCTCTGAATGGGGAATTGAAGTGGATAAAGCTAAGGTTGATACTATTGGTAAACTTCCACCTCCCACATCTGTTAACAAATTCGATCATTTCTTGGTCATGTGGGATTCTATAGAAGATTCATCAAGGATTTCTCGAAGGTTGCTCGTCCTTTGAGCAATCTTCTCGCCAAAGAAACGCCGTTTGTTTTTGACGAATCATGTTGTAAGGCATTTGATTTCCTGAAAACAGCAGTCACTTGTGCTTCGGTGTTGCAACCACCGGTTTGGACAGCCCCTTTTGAGATCATGATCGATGCTTCTGATTACAGGGTCGGGGCTGTTTTGTTCAGAAAGTGGACAAGAAGCCCTCTGTCATCTACTACGCTAGTAAAACTCTGGATGAAGCCCAGAGGAATTACACTGTTACTGAAAAAGAATTACTTGCCATAGTATTTACTTTGAAAAAATTCAGGGCTTATCTCTTAAGGTCTCATGTCATCATTTATACCGACCACTCGGCCTTAAGACATCTCTTGGCCAAAAAGGATGATAAACCCCAGCTTATTCGTTGTATTCTTTTGCTTCAAGAATTTATCTTGATATCAAGGATAAAACTAGGGTACAAAATGTGGTGGCAGATCATTTGTCGAGACTTCTAAGTGATTCTTCTTGTCCGGACATCCCAATTGCTGATACTTTTCCAGAGGAGACCATCCTTATAGTTTCAGGTGTCTAAATCCCATGGTTTGCTGACATTGTTAATTATTTGGCCGTTGGTCAAATCCCCCAGGATTTAACCAAGCAACAATGGGATAGACTCAAATCTGAGGCTAAATACTACTTCTGGGAGGACCCTGAACTGTATCGCATCGACTCTGATCAGATTATTCACCGATGTGTTCCGGAGAACAAATTCAACAGTATACTAGAGTTCTGCCATTCATCTATGTGTAGTGGACATTTCTCCGGGAAAAAGACGGCTGCAAAGATTTTGTAATCTGACTTTTATTGGTCGTCGTTATTCAAGGATGCCCAAGATTTCTCAAGGTCATGTTCCCAATGTTAGGTACTAGGGAGCATAACTAAGAGAGATATGATGCCTCCAAACCCAATTCTTATTGTCGAAATCTTTAATGTTTGGGGAATCGATTTTATGGGACCCTTTCTCCCTTCATTTGGACATCAGTACATTCTTGTCTCTGTTGATTATGTCTCCAAATGGATTGAGGCAATTCCCACCCGAACCAATGACCACAAGGTGGTCATCGATTTCTGTTGAAGCTGCGAGTTACTACACTAACGTATTTGGTTTTGAAAAACCTGTCGTCGTAGTTTTAAAGCGAAAAACTCGTGTTCAACAAATAAAATTTATACTGGAATAGAAATCCCGGGTCGAAGTTAGGGAGGTGGACATTTGATTAAAAAATGCATTTGTTTTATTTGTCACAAAGCAGATTAATTGATTAGAAATTATCTATCTATTTACAATAAATAGAAGAGAGAGAGAGAATATTACAAACAAAAATCAAAAAGAGATGTAGAATGAACATGGAATTCATTATCAAAGAGATTGTTCGTTACACTACTCATTACGACTAGAAAGCAGAAAACGATTACACTAGAAAGCAGTAAATCTACTCTAGAAAGCATTAAAAAGAATGGAGAGAGAATTATCCTCCTCGACGGTTGCTTGGAGGACAAGCCGGACGAGACGACGCCTGGAAGATGGGGAATGGAGCAAGATGAAGGAGGATGAAGCGGGAAGAACGGGAACAGGGTAGCACGTTGTCGTAGTCGTGGGATCCACCTCCGAAAGGGGGACGAAAATTTGACTTTATCTCTTGAGAAGCATCTCGGGTGTGGGACAAGCTTCTCTTGAGCTTTGGAGAGGGAGAGAAGGGAAAGAAGGGATGAAAATTTTATATGGAGGGGGTCTCCTTTTATAGTTGTAAGGAGTGAGGGAAATTTGGTCTTTACAATTTCAAAACATTAAATAAGGGATCTTTAGTGACGGATAAAACTGTCGCTAAAGCCCTAGTCTTGGGCGATGTGCGCCGCCCGTGCATGAAACGCGTTCTCACATTCATCAAGTCTCAACTGTTCGATCGTGAGAAAGAACGGCTGAGATGCGTCCTCACCTGCCTCCTCATTGCACGCTCGCACGTGCGATCTCGTGTTACGTGCGAGCATGCAATAGCGCGTGGGCGCTATTGAGCACCCACAGCCGCTCGATCGCGATCGAGCGGTCAATACGCTCGCTCGCCCTCTCCTCAGATCCGCTTGCGAAGAATTGAACGCCCGCCTTTGCCTTGCGTAAGCGTGTTCGACCAACGCGCTACAAGCGCGTTTGTGTCGCGTTTACGTTTTGTGCACGCACATCCATAGCCGTTGGATGCGCATCCAACAGTGGAGAATCGACGAAGAAGAGAGGGTGCGGCGGGTGTAGCAGTCGGTTGGGCGGCTGAGATGACACCACGTGGCGCCATCTTGGTCATCCATCTTCTGGATGATGTAGATGGTGCCACGGTTATTGGATTGAGTCGATTTTCGCGCCGTTAGGCTGCAATCATCGATCCGAATCCATCTGTGTGGTCGAATTTATCGTCTGAAGTGCATATTCACACCATCTTACACCTTGATCTTTTAGGGTTCCCCAGTCTCTGTTTGATACTACAGATGTCTGATTAGGGCGATCTTGAAGTCGTTGAACTTCAATCGTCGCCCTGATCAAATCTGTACGGTTGGATCTTCGATCCGAGGCCCTGATAAACATTTGCCCTGTCCCTGACCATAAAAAGAGACAATTAACCTCCAATTTATTCAGACTAATCTAAATGTAGGATGATGCATGTTATGTAATATTTATAGTATGTAATGCAATTCTATGCTTAAGAACATGCATAAATAGACATTTTATGTAATGTAAACATGTTTACATCAATTTTGTCAAGAAAAACATCTTCAACAGGTTCGAGATTCTGAGGGCCATCATCAGTGATGGTGGCACTCATTTTAGGAATGCCCAGTTCCATAATTTGTTGGCCAAATATGGGGTTAATCATCGAATCTCCACACCTTACCATCCCCAGACGAATGGACAAGCCAAGATCTCTAATCAGGAGATCAAGAATATTCTGCAGAAAACAGTTGGCCTGATCGCAATTACTGGGCTCAAAAGCTTGAGGACGCTCTTTGGGCCTACCGTACGGTGTATAAAATGCCCATCGGCATGTCTCTGTTTTGTTTGGTATATGGAAAAGTGTGTCATTTACCCGTAGAGATTGAACATAGGACATTTTGGGCAATCAAGCAATGCAATTTAGATATGAATTTAGCTGGGAAGACCAGAAAACTCCAACTATCTGAGTTGGAAGAGCTTAGAAATGATGCATATGAGAATGCCAAGATCTACAAGGCTCGAACCAAAGCTCTACATGATCAATTGATTTCCCGTAAGAGCTTTGAGCCGAATTAAAAGGTTTGGTTATTCAATTCTCAACTTAAACTCTTTCCCGGTAAACTTAGATCTAAATGGAACGACCCATTCATTATTGACCAGATTTTTCCAAATGAAGCCATTCAGATCTCTGACCCAAAGACGGGTAACACACTTAAAGTCAACGGTCTATGTCTGAAGCCTACATTACCGTACTCTTCCAGAACCCATCTCAAACAGGTTGCTCTAGCCATATTATGACTTCTTTGGCTGGACTTCGCTTAGCTGACGGCATTAAACTTAGCAGTTGTACATATGACACAAAGCTGACTCGAGCTTCATATTCAGGTGATATCTTTCATACTCTACCCTTTCTTTCATGTCTCTTTTTCTCAATGTGGACATTGCATCAGCTAGGCATGGGGGGTGGATTCATTTTTGAATCATTTTGTTAGCTTTATGAAATTCTTGTAAATTGTATTTCTCTTCTTATATACACATAAAAGAAAAATTCAATTAGGAAGGAATACTTGGATATTAGGACTTTTCAATCTTAGGAAATATTACATTAGAATCTGAATACAAAGACCCTTCAGGTCTTTGGGCTTAATCAGCCCGGGTATCCACTAAAATATGGATTTGTTTTTCAAGTCCTCACCAACCTGAATTCTATTTTAATTTGAGTAAATAATTTTAGGTGATAAGTACACGACTTATCAACCTGCTCTCTGATTTGAGGGAACTTTAAGTCTAAAGCATCTACATACTTTCTTTTCACTGACTTGTTGATCAGTGGTTCTAACGGAAATTGGGTAGCTAATGAACCTTCTAGGGTGATATGGCTGGCAAGTATCATGGGTAACAGCCCATAGGTAGGTTGTCCAGAGCCCAGTCACTGGACCATTCTCTTCTTATTGCCTTTAGGTAAATCTTAGATCAGGGAAGCCACCTACTTAAAAAAAAAGCAAAGAAAGAAAAAAAAGTAAAAAATAAAAGAAAAAGAATGGGAGAAAAGAAAAAGAAAACAAAAAAATAAGCCACACTTCGCCGCACGAGTATGGCTAGCAAGTTGTCGATGGTAACAGCTTATCGACCGGTTGTCTAGAACCCAACTCAAGAAATGCACTGAAAATTTCCAAAACACATAAGAAGAAGCGAAGAAGTAGAATAAATCGGGAAGATATACACTAGATTCACCCTTATGTTGACCCCATAAAAATAAAAGTAGGGAGAAAGCTATCGGTTGTAAAGATACACCTTTAGGTAGAACTCTATTTTTAAGGTCACCTAGAGGCGTAGAAACCCGAAGTCTGTTCTAATTGCCGATCAACGAGTCTATCACATTCACAATAAGCTGCTTAGAACTTAGGGTTTTCATCAAGTTTTGGCTGAGTTGAATGGCCGTAGAAAGCCACTCGTTAACCCTAAACTCAAAAATCCAAAAAAAAATTAGAAAAGAAGAAAAAGAGAAAAAGAAAATTTTCTTTGAATAAGACGAGGGCTTGAGGCGGTCTGCATTTTGGCAGATACCCGAGAGCTGTTGTATCTTTGAAAGTTCAGATCCTAAGTAAAAAATTTTCTTAATATTGAAAATAACTTATACTCAAATAATCCAACCTAATTCTTTTATAAATAGCACGTAGTTTTTGCTAGGGACTAGTTAAAGATAGGCATGGGGGTGTGATGTAAACATGTTTATATTACATAAAATATCTATTTATGTATGTTCTTAAGCATAGAATTGCATTACATACTATAAATATTGCATAGCATTCATCATCTTGCATTTAGATTAGTCTGAATAAAATGAAGGTTAATTGTCTTCTTTTATGGTCAGGGATAGGACAACTTTTTATCGGGGCCTCAGATTGAAGATCCAAATGAACGGATCTGATCAGGGCGACGATTGGAGTTCAACGACTCCAAGATGGTCCTAATCGGATATCCGTAGCATCAGATAGAGATTGAGGAACCCTAGAAGATCAAGGGCCAAGATGGTGTTAATCCACACTTCAGACGACAAATCCGACCACACAGATGGATACGGATCGACGATCGCAGCCTAACGATGTGAAAATCAACACAATCTGATACCCGTGGCACCATCTACATCACCCAGAAGATGGACGGCCAAGATGGCGCCACGTGGTGCCATCTCGGCCACCCAACCGGCCACACACAACTGCTGAAGCCCTTAGCGCCAACTCCTCTTTGCTGTTGGATCAAGATCCAACGGCTGAGATTGGATCTCGGACTAGTGCCTTCATCATCAGAAGCCAAAGAAGAAGCAGTCTTGACCGTTGGATCTCAATCCAACAGTCCAAATCTCGCGCCACGTAAACACTCCACTTGCCAATCCACGTGCGCAGCGTAGTGGATAAAGCGCTCGGCCGCCTCCAGACGCGGGTTCGAAATCGCGAGGTGCTTCACTTAGGCGCGAATGAGCGGTCGCTATCGATCACACGATGGAGATCGGGCGGCCGTGCACGCCCAATCGATTGGATCGCACGATGGAGATCGGGCGGCCGTGCGCACCCAATCGATTGGATGCTCCATCTAACGTGGCGAGGAAACGCACCATCGTATGCAATGAGGCGTGCGGTTGAGGCGGGCGAGGATGTGCTCTCAGTCGTTCAATCTCACGATCGAACAGCCAAGATTGAGAGATCGTGGACGAGCGTTGAAGCGCTGGGAGGCGAGCGGGCACACGCGTCGCCCACAAAGGCCACGTTCAGGCCTTTAGTGATTGATTTATCTGTCACTAAAGGTCCTGAATTAATGATTTTCAACATGTAATGATCGAAATGCCCTCACTCCTTGCAACTATAAAAGGAGACCCCCTCCATACGAAATTCTCATCCCTTCCTTCTCTTCTCTCCCTCTCTAAAGCTCAAGAGAAGCTTGTCCCACACCCGGGATGCTCTTCGAGAGATAAAATCAAATTTTCGCCCCCATTTCGGAAGTGGATCCCGCAACGACGACGATGTGCTGCCCCGTTCTCGTTCTTCCTGCCTCGACCTCCTTCCCACTCTGTCCTTTGCCTTCCAGGCGTCGTCCTGTCCGGCTTGTCCTCCAAGCGATCGTCGAGGAGGATACTTCTCTCTCCCATTCCTTTTTCCTGCTTTCTAGAGTAGAATTTTCCTACTTTCTAGTGTAATTCCTCACTTGCTTAATTGTGTAAACATTTTGAAGTATTAAGTGAATGTTTTCTCTCCTTTCTCTTATTCTGATTGTTTATAGTGCTTCATTGTAATTACTCCGCTTTTCAACAAAAATATGAAAAAAATATAATTGTGAATCTAGATCGACGTAGCCTCCCTGAGTTCTACCTGGGATTTCTATTCTGATATAAATTTTATTTATTGAACATGAGTTCTTTGCTTTCAAACTACAACGACAAGTTTTCAAAACCAAATACGATAGCGTAGTAACCCGAAGCTTCAACAGTGATGAAGGTGGTGACGGTGAGGGGTAGGCAATGATGGTGGAGATGGTGTGCACGTTGTCACAGCACACACCATAGCAGGGGAAGGTCAGCGAAGGTGGAGTAGGCTCAGATCATAGTGCACGCCATGGACACAGTGTATGCATGAAAAGCACGGTGGAGCACGTTCTTCACCATGGTGAAGGATTGAGGAGGTCCCCATCAGGAGGGGGTGATGGATCCTCCGGCCGCTCTTCTTATTAAAAACACCTGCTCTTTGTTGTTTCCGCCGAAAAGTTCTCCAACCACTCGGCGAAGATCGCTAGTGGTTGGAACGGCCGGATAAGCTTGGCGACATGCTATCAGATGTGTGATAAAATATCCAGATGTCTTAAATAGTGTAGACATCAGCGAGTTCATGATGGCGGTTCCCAAACGTCCAAACTAGGCTCCAGACATCTTATAGAGTGACTTTGGACATCTGACCGATGCTTTTAGGTGTCTTGCACCTAGCCAACATCCACCAAATGATTATCATATCATGTCATATGTTATTAAATATAAAATTGGTGCATGAGATTATATGTAGACAAAGGTGAACTCCCATTTAACTCCTAATCAATTAATATTTTAGAACAACTAATTAAAGAGTACTTAGGCCAAATAATGGTCCATGAAAGTGGACTTATCAGTGTTGATATCCTCCTTGGATGACCCAGGTTGATATAAGTTTTGCCCATAATTTCGAAATTGATTTTGTTTGGGAAACGGAATTTGATTTGGGGCTTTCCAGGAGGGATTCGGGTTGGTCCTCCAGTTTTGATTGTAAGTATTGGAGGGATTTCTAAATTGCTCTTGGAGAGCAAAGATGTTTTCAGTGGTGGAGTCAAGAAGATTTTGATTCATGTAATCAAAAGTCCTAGTCAATAGATCTTGTGAGAAATCAGAAGAAAATTGCTGCCCAGTAGAGGTAGCATTGATATTGTGCAGATTCTCTCTTCAGAAGGTGAGGAGAGTTAGGATAAGGAGCTTGTTTTCGGGTGAGCTTTTCTTCCATTTTTTTCTAGTTGATTTGGATTTGATCTAGTCGTTGAGCTATCATGTGTAGATCATCTTGAGTGACTGGAACGGATGTGGATTTGGAGTCAATTTCATTGACTCCAACTCTTGGGTTGTTGGTTCTACCAAAAGTGTCAATTGAAGTCATATTAAATGAGTTTTCACTCATTTCTTCAAAAAGGAGGTAGGCACTTTCGGCGTCTTTATTAAGGAAATTACCCCCACATGAAGCATCCATGAATCTTTTTAGTTGATCTTCTAATCCATGATAGAAGATCTGCACCAGTTGCCATCATGGAATTTCATGGTGGGGGCAACTTCTGAGAAGTTCTTGAAATCTCTCCCAAGACTCATGAAGAGGTTCACCAGATTTTTGTTGACAGGTCGTTATTGATCGACGTAAAGCATTTGTATGACCTATCAGAAAGAATTTTTTGAGAAAAGTGCTTTTTAATTGGGGCTAGGTAGTGACAGGACGCCCGACTGTTCTAAACCAATGTGATGCTTTGTCTTTAAGAGAGAAAGGAAAAAGTCTCATGAGCCATACCTCTTCCTGCACATTGCGGGAACGGGTGGTTTGCGCGTGGACAGTTAACTCCTCGAGGTGGCAAAAGGGGTCCTCTCCCGGAAGACCATGGAAATGTTTAATTGGGTTTAGAATGGCAGGTTTAATTTCAAAATCCCCTTAGGATATAACCACTTCGGGTCTCTCTTCATAATTAGAAGGATCATAAAAATCCTTAAGCGACATGAGAGGTTCCCCGAGTGTCTGACCCATCTCTGATTAGCTAGGTTCGTGACAGTCCTAGCCAATTGTTGTTGGCTTTGTTGAAATCGAACCAATTGGTCGACCATAAGAGAAAAGGGGTTTGTATTTGGATATAAAGAGCCACCTAACCATTCAGGGTTTTGAGGTAGCTCCAAATGAGGGAGGTTAGGGATGGTGAAGTCAGCTTGTGGGTCAGCAGATAGGTTAGGTGTGGGTTGGGATGTGGAAGCAGAATTTTTTGAATTGTTTTCCATATTAAAAATAGAGGAAGAAGAAGAAAACAAAGATCTTTTGATGTGGGGGGCAAAATCAAATGGTTCCTCAAGATGTGGATTCTGGGACCTTCGCTTATGAATAAAATGGAAGAATGGGAGTGAAGGAGAGAGAGAGATGAGAGAAAGTGTGCAAATCAAACAACCAGGCCTAATCTGTCCTAAGGTTAACTCCTTAATGCAACCTAAAACTTGTGAACCCAATAAAGAAGAAATTAATAAGAGAACCTAGTTCCTTAAGCTTACTTGGCTAGACTAAAAGAAGTGGATTGGGAAAATCACTAGGGACTTGTGTAAACTCACACCCGTCATTTGACTTCCCTCTAAGTCTGTCGCCACGTGTTCCTAAAGGAATTAGGAGAACTTAGTAATTCTTAGATATTGGATGTCAAGCCTAAGTTTTGATGAAGTCCTTAAGTGGTCAAATAACTACTTGTTTTAATTTAGGCTTGGGTGTCTAATTGTGCATTGAAATGTGGAGGGCGTTGATTGGGGTAATGCCCCATTATTTCAAATTTTTTGTTGTGTGCAAAATTGGAAAGAGTGATTCCAATGTTAAACAAGTTGTCACACAAACTTTTTGTAGTTTTTCTGCTTTTAGGATTTGATTTAGATTAATATCTTTTAGGGTTTTCTTTTGATGTTTTCAAACAAGTTTGAGTTCCACAATTAAAAAGAAATCAAGTTGTATGGGTGAATGTAGATTTCCTTTTAAAATGTGGATCTCTAAAAAAATTGAAAAGAAACCCTAATTGAATCGATCCTTAAGCAAAAATGTTACTACAAGTGAGTTGATTTAGGCTTTTCCTTTTAAGTAGTGGTCCAAATAAAGCAATCAACACCACTACTAGAAGAAAAATCAAACAAGGATTCCAAAAAATATTTTTTTGTGATTTTAGGAATTTGTTTGATATTTTTTTGAGATTTTTCTTTGTGCTAATGTCAAAGTCCATAAATGATACCTGTGGGTATTTTGAACTTTTCAGTACCACCATCTGCCACCAAAACATTTTGTGATTTTATATGATGTGTATAATTTTGCAAGGATTCCAGAAAGATAAATATCACAAAAATTGGATAAGTAAAAAAATTCCTAAATTTTGCAGACAGTAGCAAAACAGTGAAATTAGAGGAGATGATCCCCCTGTGGTCCACGAATTTTTAAAAATTATATACAACTCCAATTGCTTTGAAATTTGGAACAGATGTTCCTAATCTGATTTGAAATCTTTGGGTGAAATTTCAATATTTTAGGAGGCTTGTGGTGTTGGGAATTGATTTTTTAAGTCCAGACAGAAGTATGGACCCAAAAATCAAAACACCAACACTTAAGGTAGAGTGGTGTGAATTTATGCAAACAATCAACCAATGAATTTTTAAAGACACCACTCTACTTGATTTAAATGTTTATGATCTTGAAAGCCTGGTTTAGTTTTTTTTTTTGTAGTTTTTAAGGGTTAATGTGACAAGAAGGAACCAACTTGAAATCCGTTGGAAGAAAAGGAACTTCAAGCTATCACTTTCAAAATCCCACTTTCTTCCTATAATACCTGCACACATGAGAGAGAAGAGAGAGAAGGGGATGAGATCCACTTATCAAGCAAGATAATTACTAAATGTAAAGCCATGCCTCTGCAGCAACGACGCGAAAAAGTGATGTGAAGAAATGCGTGATTTGTAATTAGGGTTTTTTTATCATTGTAATGAACAAATCCGATCGCTTTTAAAATTTGTAATTGGGTTGACCCAAGGGAGGTAGGAATGCACTTTAAAACACTCTTTCTCAAATATGGAAATCAACTTTCTTTTTAGGTTTTTGGATATAAGATTTTTTTTGCTTTGAAATAATGGGAAAATATGAAATTGTAAGTGGGAAATAGCTACACCTAATTTTCTAAAGCTAACACCAAGGTGACAGAAGTAACCCCTCTCTAAGCTCACCCTAGGTACTTGGAGACCTTGGGTAATTAGAGAAAGGGAGTGAAAAAAACTAAAGTGAAAGCAGTCAAAAGATGCAACAAAATTTTAGAAAGGCAACTTTATATATGGAGAAAATTTGTTATACAAAAATGCTTGTAGAGGAATGCTTATACTATAAAATGAAACATAAAAGAAAATGGTAAAACAAAGATCCTCCTGGTGATGGTGGTGAAGAGGAGAGAGTCCTTGCTCCAAGCTCAGCTACTCCTGGGCTTGAAAAGGGTCTCTCCAACTCCTTCCTTGAAAAGCTCTGTCAAGTTGGTGAGATCCTCCTTTGGCAAGCCCTAAGGGGGGTGTGCCCTTACTCCTCCAAGGGTGGATGATCTCCACCCACAAGTCTCCTCCTAGGGTGGTGTGCACCACCCTCGAGACCTCCTGCTAAGATCTTCCTTCCCTGGCTACTCCTCTGGCTGGTGAGGTCACAAGAGAGAAGTGAAGAGGGAAAGGCACTAAGGGGATAGAATGTCCCCTTAATCTTCTTCTTCTCCTTCTCTCTTGGCTGTGGATATGGTGGGATGAAGGTGGAAAATATGAAGCCAAAGGATGAAGGTATGGTGGTGGTTAATGGGGATATATATAGGAAAGGATGGGGTTTGTAGGTGGCTTTTGGGATGGATGGTTAGGATGGGTTTTTAGGGTAGTTAGTTGATCCTCGGGCTACTATAGGTTGGCGCCAACTCAAAGGTGGTGATTACCATCCTTGGTGCCTCTTGAGTTGGCACCGAAAAGGGGGTTCTAGAAGGGGCTTGGTTGGTGCCACTTAATGGAGGGTGGAGATGGTTTGGGTGATGAGGTGTAGGGCCATGATATGGTGGTGTTTTGGTGCCAAAACAAAGGGCTTCTAGAAGGGTATTTTGGTGCCAAAACAAGGTGGCTCTTGGTGGTGGTTGAGGGGCCAAGAGGTGTTTAATGTTGGTGCCAAAAGTAGGAGCTAGGGTGGACTAGGCTTAGGTCTACTTAGTGGAGCTTAGGTAGATGGGTTCTAGCGTCAGTTATAGGTGGTGGGCGGCCATTGGGAGCTAAGGTGTAGTGAAGCTAAGCTAGCTAAGCTAGCTTAGCTAGTAGTTGAGTAGAGGAGGAGGTGGGATGGAGCTAGCATTTAGGGAAGAGGAGCTGAGGAAGAAATGTCTAAAGCTGAACTAGAGCTGGTAGCTGCTAAAGGGAATTGCAGGGAGCTACTTTAGCTGGCTTAGCTTGCTAGTTCTTTGCTAGTTGCTAAGCCAAGCTTAAGCGAGCTGGCTTCTGTTGAAATGTGCTAAGGTGAGCTGGCTGATCTTCCTAGGGAGGACCTAGCTAGCTGGAGTAGCTAAGATAGCTTAACTCAACTAGGTTAAGCTAAGTGGAGTCCCTAGGAGCTAGACTTGAGCTGATCTGAGCTATTTGAAGTCATCTTCAGCTGACTTGAGTTTAGTGGAGCTGGAAGTAGCTGGACCTGAATTGAGGTGAACTCTTGTCAACTTAGTTGAGCTAGCTAGAGCTCCCAGTGAACTGATTGGAGCTAAGGTGAGCTAGACTCAACTAAGTTGAGCAGGGTCTGAGCTAACTTGAGCTAGAGTGAGCTAAGATGAGCTTCCCTGAGCTACCATTCAGCTAACATGAGCTGAATGGAACTTAATGGAGCTAACCCTAACTCAAGTGAGTTGGTATCCAATTATGGCGAGCTGGATTTGGCTGAGTCTCAGCTGGAATGAGCTTCCTCTTCACCAGTTGCCTTCTTGAGTGCATTTGTCCCTAACACTCAAACAAACGTGTCAAAAACACAACAAATTATGCAATGCATGCCAAACCTAACTAATGCCTAAATGCAGCCCAAAAATCCATTTGCAGAGTTAAAATCCTAAGAGCTAGGTTTCTTTTAGAGCATAAGAACGATGATAAACTGTCATTCATCACCCATCACATATCTCGGTTTGCCTCTGAGGATTAGGAAGTTGAAGAAAGGGGATTGGAATATCCTTTTTGAGAAGATTGCAGCCAAACTGGAATGTTGGAGTAGCAGGTACCTATCCAAAGGGGGAAGATTGATTTTTTTGAACTCAGTAATTACGTCTATGCCAATGTTCTATTTCTCTATTTTGAAGGCTCCCAAATTAGTATGGAAGAGATTGGATATTATGAGGAAAAGATTATTTTGGAAGGGCGCTAAATATGAGGGGAGGTTCCTACAACCTATGAAATGGAGTTGTATCTATGTACCTAAGGAGCACAAGGGTCTTGGGATATGGCCCCTAAAGGAATTCAATGATGCTTTGCTGCTGAAATGGGCGATCAGAATTTTTGAAGGGGAGAAAAAGCTATGGGCAGATTTGATTCGAGGGACTTATGGGGAGTCTAACTCAACAAGGAATAGGCTCCACCCAGCCAAAGCTTCTCCTTTTTGGAAGTCTATTATGGTTTCATTGAAGGAGAATTGGAATTTCTTCAAGCCAATCTACGGTGATAGAGAAACTTTAGATTCTGGGAGGATAAGTGGCCACCGATTGGAGTACTCCAAGAGAAATTTCCACGAATGTATGGGCATGCAGTTGACAAGGAAGTGCCGATTAGTGCTTACTGGTGTGCAGCTAAAGATGATTGGTGCATTCCTAATAGTGGCTACAGGGGGGTCTACGTACTGATATGGAGAGAGAGAGGATGGTGCAGGTCCTTCAAGCGTTCAAGTCGGTTGGAGGTGAAGATAGGTATTACTGGATGGAAGGTTATACTCCATCTAAATCCTATGATGAAATCTTGAAGCGGGCACAAAGCGAGGAGGTGGATGCGATTTCCGTGGGTTTCTGGAAATTGAGAATTCCACTTAAGGCTCAAATTTTTCTTTGGCTATGTAGGAGGGATGGCCTAATCACGAGGGATTTGAGGCATAGGAGAATGGGGTTCCTGCTCAGCCATGTCAACTTTACGACTTCCAAATGGATAGTGTGACGCATATTTTTAGCTCTTGTGTGATTACAAATTATGTGTGCAGAGAGGCATGTGGGAGAGCTATGCCTGTTTGGGAGGAACTGTGGGGTGATTTTTTGGTGGTTGGTAAGCTGCATATTTTTATGATGGCTATTTTATGGAGTGTTTGGCATGTGCAAAATTTGCATCCTTTTTAGGGGAGACCTCTGTGTGAGGCAAATTGTACACGAGTGTAGGTCTCTCATATGAAATTGGGAGAAGTTGTAAATATGATAGTTTGATTTGGTAATAAATGAATTCCGGATTGCTATTGTATTCAATAGCATTCCTTTCTTTGTCAAAAAGAAAGTGTAGTGGCGACTCATCTTTCGAGAATCCTAATTGACTCTCCTCGTCCGGATATTCCAATTACTGACACCTTTTCACACGAGAGAATCCTTATTGTTTCAGGTGTCCAAACCCCTTGGTTGCTGACATTGTTAATTATTTAGCCATTGGTCAAGTCCCCCAGGATTGGACCAAGCAATAACAAGATAGACCTACATCTGAGGCCAAATATTACTTTTGAGATGATCCCAAGCTATATCGCATTGGCTCTGATCAAATTATTCGTTGATGTGTCCTGAAAAATGAATTCCAAAATATACTTGAGTTTTGCCATGCATCTGTGTGTGGTGGACACTTTTTGGAGAAAAAGATGGCTGCAAAGATTATGCAATCTAGGTTTTATTGACCATCTTTATTCAAGGCTGCCCAGGATTTCTTAAAGGTCATGTTCCCGATGTCAGACACTCGGGAGCATAGCTAAGAGAGATATGATGCCCTTTAACCTGATCATTCTCGTGAAAATTTTTGACGCTTGGGGCATCGACTTCATGGGACCCTTCCTCCCTTCATTTGGACACTAGTATATTCTAGTTGTTGTTGACTATGTGTCCAAGTGGATCGAGACTATTCCTACCCAAACTAATGACCACAAGGTGGTCATCAATTTTGTAAAGAAGAATATCTTTAGCCAGTTCAGGATTTCGAGAGCCATCATTAGCAAAGGTGGCACTCATTTTACTAATGTTTAGTTTTGAAACTTACTAGCTAAATACGAGGTGAATCACAGGATGTCTACACCTTACCACCCCCAGACAAACGGATAGGCCGAGGCCTCCAATCAGGAGATCAAGAATATCCTTCAGAAAATGATTAGGCCTGATAGGAAAGACTGGACCTAAAAGCTTGATGATGCTCTTTGGGCTTACCGTACGATGTACAAGACTGCTATCGGCATGTCTCTGTTCTGTCTGGTGTATGGTAAAGCATGTCATTTGCCCATAGAAATTAAACATCGGGCATTCTAGGAAATTAAGAAATGCAATTTTGACTTAGTTTTAGATGGAATGACCAGGAAACTCCAACTATCTGAGTTGGAGGAGCTTAGAAATGATGCCTATGAGAATGCCAAGATCTATAAGGCTAGGACCAAAGATCTTTATGACTAGATGATTTCCCGCAAGTGCTTTGAGCCAAACCAAAAGGTTTGGCTCTTTGATTCTCGACTTAAGCTCTTTCCTGGTAAGCTTAGGTCCAAATGAAACAACCTATTCATCATTGATCGGATATTCCCAAAAGGAGCCATTGAAATCTCTGACCTAAAGACAGATAATTCTTTTAAGGTCGACGGACAACGTCTTTAACCTTTTGTTGACCGTATTATTCCTGAACCCGTCTTACCTTAATCTGACTTCTTTTGGCTAGACCTTGCCTAGCAGATGGAACTAAAATCAGCAATTGTACAGTCTGACTCAGAGCTGACTAGAGCATCACAGAATGCAGGTGATATTTTCCTTGTTTTGCCCTTTCTCATGCCTCTTATTTTCAATGAGGGCATTGCATAAGCTAGGAATTGGGGGGTGGATTCATTTCTGAATTATATTGTCAGTTTTGTAGATATTTTGTAAATTTATCTAATTTTTCCCTTTATTAAAAAAGAAAAAAAAAGAAATTGAATTAGGAAAAGAGAACTTAGGCATTAGAATTTTTCAACCTTAGGAAATAATACAATAGAACCTGAACACTTAGACTCTTCAGATCTTCGAGCTTAATCAGCCTCGTTGTTTGCTAAAATGTGGACTTGTTTCTCAAGTCATCGCTATTTTAATTCGTTTCTAATTGGTTAATAAGTTGGGGTGATAAGTACACGACTTATCAACTCTATAGGATCTTAAAGCTACTATGCTATGCACACAAACACACTAGATGCAAGATATTAGCAATAAAAATATTTGCACAAAAATCAAACCACAAAGAATGAACACAAGATGATAGTGGTTCCCCACTTACTTGGGTACTCCACTACCTAAGTTTCCCAGCTTAGGATTTTTAACCCGATTCCCTCAACCCCGAGGGAATCACTTTACTGACCAAGGTAATTAATGGGTTACCTCAACCCAAGTACAACAACGGATTTGTTACAACCCAACAAGCAACAAGCTCAAGTACAGAATAAGCACTGGTGTAAGAAAAATGAAAACTTACAACAAAGATTCCTATGCCTTCCAACAATAATTAAAATGAATACCAATTTTAGAGCCTAGGATGGATGTGAGTAGCTTTGTAGATGCGTGAGAAAAAACACGTTGTTGAGCTTGCAAGATGTAGAGAGAGTGAATGGCAAGCTTCTTCTTTATCTCTTGAAAATATAGTGAAAATTTGGAATTCAAAGCTCTAGAATTTTCCTTGTGTATCTTATGTGTAAACTAAGAGTCCAAAAGTCTTTTCATAGAGTAAGGACCTTAGTTACTCGTCTACAAGACATTGGGGTTTAATTTCCAACATTCAAGTTCTCAAAATCAATTCAACAGTCATTCAGATTTGAACCAACGGCTAACTAGTACTGGTACTAGTGACATATTGTTTTGTGTTTTAAGTTAACTTGTCACAGACAGTACCTATTGGGTACCGATACTAATCATGAGTACCAATACTCATTACTTCCAGATTTGGGTTTTAAATACTTAACACAAATCTGTAACCCACTTGTATCGATACTGATCATGAGTATCGATACTCATTGCCTCCAGTACCGGTACTGTTCATGAGAACCGATACTCACGGGGTACAAGTTTGTTTCTTTGAAAAACTCAAGCCTGTAACTCACACGTACCAGTACTAAATTGTTGCTATAATTGTATTTTTTGATAATGGCAAATGAGCTATTTCTTGGAAAAGACTAACATGTTGCAGAAAGAATTTAAAGTGCAGGAAGGCCTTAAAGATTAGGATCAAGGAAAAGGAAGGGCAAAAGATATTATTTCTAGTTTATTTTAAATTTTTAGAATGTCAAAAGCCTTGATGTCTTGTCCTCTACTCGCATTCTTTAAAGTCTTATTTCTATTGGTTTTTCAAACGTCTCTCTTTACCTTCGGACATCTGAATCTGATTTTTAAGGCATCTAATGCATTTTTTCAGATGTCCAGGATCATGTCCAGAACCTATATTCATTGCTAGATCTAGCAACCTCTGTCATTTGAGTTTTTCAGACGTCTACTATTTGTTTCAGATGTCTGGTTTATTGATTTTCAGATGTCTCCTTAAACTTGCAGATGCCTCCTTGAGATGTTTGATGTGCATACATTTGATTAACCTAACATGTCTATTAATGCATGTTCTTAGTGTCACATTAGCATCATACATTGCAAATAGCGCATAACATGAATAATCATGCATTTAGATCAAGTTGTATAAATTGTACAGTAATTATCTCCTTTTTATGGTAAGGACAGGGTGACCTTTTATCGGAGCCTCAAAACGAAGATCCAACCGTACGGATCTAATCAAGGTGACGATTGGAGTTCAACAACTCCAAGATTGCCCTAATCGGACATCCGTAGCACCAGATAGAGATCGACAAACCCTAAATATCAAGGGCCAAGATTGTGTTAATCTGCACCTCAGACGACAAATTCGACCACACAGATGGATTTGGATCGACAATCGCAGCCTAACGGCATGAAATTCGATCCAATCTGACACTTGTGGCACCGTCTACAATACTCAAAAGATGGACGTCCAAGATGGCGCCACGTGGAGCCATCTCAACCGCCCAACCGGCCCCAAGGACTCGCCTCTGCCTTTCTTCTTCATTTGATAGATTCTTCTTCGCCGTTGGATTCTCATCCAATGGTTGCAGGACCGCGCACACAAAACAAGCGCGTGACACAAAGCCGGCTGCAGCACGTTGGTTGAGTGTCTTCGCGAGAAGAGAAGACGCGTTCGAGCCCGCTGCGCCTCAAATTGAAGAGCGGAAGAGCAGGCGCGCGAGCTAACGGAGCTGCACAATGAGGATCAGACGGCACTGTGCCAGCGATAGCGCCTACGCACGATTAGACGCGCGACGCTGATGCGTGATCGCATGCGGGCGTGCGGTGTGGGCGAGGATGGTTTAAGCTGTCCGATCTCTTGATCGGACGTCTGATATTGCGCGTACATGCACGGGCATTTTGAACAGAGAAGAGGAGTGGGCGTGCTCAACGCGAGCACACGTTGGCCACGATGGACCTTTAGTGACGTTTAAGTCCGTCACTAAAGGTCCCATATTAATGTTTTTCAAATTAAAATGTCCAAAATGCCCCCACTCTTTGCAACTATAAAAGGAGATCCCCTCCATATGAATTTCTCATCCCTTCCTTCTCTTCTCTCCTTCTCCAATGCTCAGGAGAAGCTTGTCCCACACCCGAGATGCTCCTCAAGAGATAAAATCAATTTTTCACCCCCATTCCTGAAGTGGATCTCACGACGACAACGATGTGCTGCCTAGTTCCCGTTCCTCCTGCTTCGACCTCCTTCTTCCCACTCTGTTCCTTGTCTTCCAGGCGTTGTCTCGTCCGACTCGTCCTCCAAGCGATCGTCGAGGAGGATAACTTCTCTCTCCCATTCCTTTTTCCTACTTTCTAGAGTAGAATTTTCCTGCTTTCTAGTTGTAATAATTTCCTGCTTTCTAGTGTAATTTCTCACTTTCTTAGTTGTACAAACATTTTGCAACTTCAAGTGAATGTTTTCTCTCTCTCTCTTTTATTGTCTATAGTTATTTCATTTCATTGTGATTACTCCACTTTTTAAACAAAAAAAAACACAAAAAGAATATAATTGCGAATCTTGATCGATGTAGCCTCCCTGAGTTCGGCCAGGGATTTATTTTTCGGTATAAATTTTATTTGTTGAACCCGAGTTCTTTCGCTATTCAAACTACAACGACAGGTTTTCAAAACCAACTCCGATAGTGTAGTCCTCCGACGTTCAACAATGTTGTTTATCTCTGTAACTTTTTTGTACAATGGTCATAATCTTAAGAGTTATTCAAACATCTGACTTTGTCTTGAGCCGTCTAAATCCATCCAACGTTCACTTTCTTTCCAACGTTTATTTTGATTGCATTTAAGTACTTCTATTACACTTTGATTTTGGAATGTTGAAGCCTATCAAACGTCCTTAAATTTATTCAGACGTCTACTGGTTCTTTTTAAGTCGTCTAACCAAATTTTGTTAGATTCCTGTTTGGGTCTAATTTCATTCTAGTAACAAGCACTCTTTCCCTGATTCTTTTTCAAACATCCAATTTAATTTTTCAGACGTCTAAACATTTATATTCAGAAGTTTAACTTTTGATCAGACGTCCCTGTATTTGATCCAATAACCAATTTGGGTTTCTATGAAATTTACCCAGTCAAACTTGGTCAAAACCTAGATCCGACTTCACCATCAGATTCCTTGGATCTAAATTAGGTTTATACCAAAATTTGGGCTCAATCAGAGATCACCTTGACCTAGTTTATATTCCAGTTCAGACAGACTCTTTTTATCACACAATGGCCCTTAACTTTTTGAATTCTTTACAAACAGGTCCCTAACTTCTTCATCTTCACATCCAGGTCCCTACCACCATTACAAATAGCTGTAGCACCTCCGGCAAGATTCGAGCGAGATTTTGCCGCTCGTTTTTCAATCAATCAATCCCAGATTTGAAGTAGAGATTCCTTGAGGAATTCTCTTTCAATCAAACCCAACCTTGGATCCTAAGTCTTTCTCAATCTCCCATGTGAACGCATGAAAGATGTGGGTATCCCACATGTACAAGAAGCTCGGAGTTTCCAAACTTGCTTCCGAGCTTGGAACTCCATCCTAAGTCCAATAAAAGCACACCCAATGCAAGGCCGTGCTCCTTAGCTAGGTTTTGGCCCAAAAGCCCTCTTCAAACTCCCTCTTCGGCCACCTCCACCCTAGCTCCAGCGAGCCTCCTCCTCCGTCATCCTACGGCCTCCCAACAGCCAAATTGAGAGTGTCTCCTTCCTCCCCAACTTCCTCCGCCTCTCAACGGTCAACTCAGAGGTGCCCTAGCCCCTTCTTCCTCGTCGTCTCCCTCGTTGGAGAAATCCTTTGTCCTTGGTGCTCCCCAACCACAGTCGACGTCGCCCTATCTCCTTCGTTCTCAATTCTAGGTCCTAAAGCTCCCTTATTTCTTTTATTCTTTTCCCCCCTCTTTAGATTCTAATTTCGATTACCAACGCTGCCACTCACCCTCCATCTTCTCCATCTTTGGCTGCCCTTTGGTGAGGCTCTCTGCACGCTACACACAACCACTCGCCTCGCCGACAACTCCACAACCTTTGCCGTCCATCCACCATCCAAACCCCTCACTCAATTCCACCAAAAACCCACTAAAATGCCACACCGAACTCACCCACTTCTGCTCACCTCCTCCGAGTTCGCCCAACCACTCTATGTCACCACACACCACGAGGACTTCGCCATCACCTTCGTCGTCCTCAGGCGAACCTTCTGAACTACTTTGACATGGCCGTAAGGTCATTTTGCTTGTTTCAGGTCTCAGTCCCCGTTGATGTTCCTTCCATCGTCATCCGCCGTCGTTAGATGCTTCCAAACCTCGATTCCAACTCCTAAAGCCGCGGAACTACTTCACCTATCTACCTGTATTGGCAATTAGAGAACAAAGCTCTGTTAATGCTCCAATTGAAGGTGCTTCTTCCTATAGTTGCATGCGAGTGAAGGAAAGTTGGATAGTCCCACATCGTGAACCGAGTTGGGATCATAGAGTGCATATTTGATCAGAAATGTATCGTAGTACAGTTGTGAAATACGATCAACAAAAATAATTTCTAAGATAATGAGACTTAAGTCCTGGTCATTCATCGCTGGGAGGCACTTTGGAAATGCAAATTCAAATTCGATCTCGCTCGCTCTACTCGTTCAAAATCGCATGTCGATTTATACTAAATACGTATTGATGCACGACATGCTGTTACCATAATATCAGAAATTGAAAACATGAAACTTTAATCACACCAAAAGAGGATAATCAGGCACATGGTGATTTTCAACATATAAATATATATAAATATTTTCATTGAGGAATGATGATGGTTACAGCATGGGTAGCGGAATGCTTGTACAGGGAAATTTAAATCTAGCTAGCAGAAAATGACTGTATACATGAATCTATGGGGGGGATTATGCATGCATCATTGGGGGAGAATATGGAGCTACACTACTAAGCAGTAAATAAAGCATTAAATCTATGAAGAACTATAATCTACTCTAGCAGAACTAAGGGCATTTAGAGGTGGGCCCCGATGGCCTTTGAATTGGTGAGAAGAGAAAGAGGGGTGACTAATGGTGCTTAGGCTGGCCCTTGGAGAGAGGTTGGAGAAGTTGATCCTGGTCTAGGATTGGCGTGGAGGTGGTGGCATCATGGTGGAGCTCCTGAACATGGAGGTGGAGGTGGTGATGGCTTATGGAAGGTGGAGCTATGCTAAAAGACTAAGATGGACCAAATGGCCACCCCTTAGGTCTTTTTATAGACCTAAGGGAAGCTCTCTAGAGAATTATGGAATTCTCTAGAGAGGCCTATGGTGGGAGCTCGTGGGAGAGTGAGAGAGAGGATGGATGGTGGTTTTTAGATCTACCAAATGTGGATCTAAAAATTGAATGGCTCTTGGTTGCTAATTTTAGCAACCAAGGCAACAACACGTGGTAGAGAGTTCCAGAGAACTCTAGGCTAGGTATTTTCATGTGTGTGGGTGTGTGTGGGTTGAAACTTAGGTGGCTTGGTTGATTAGGTTAGGTTCTAGTGGTTTTAGGTCAAGGTAGGTCTCAAATTAGGGTTGTAAACCCTAATTCACTAAGGTAAAGTGCAATTAAACTTAATACAAGTTTAATTGAGTGTGTTGAAACCTAATTGTGAATAAAATAACTCAATTAAGTCAAGTCTAGGTCAATTGGACTCTCACTGAGTCCAATTGGACAGTGTGTACTGAGATCAGGGCTCAATTGAACTCAATGAGTCCAATTGAATAGACTGAAGAGACTGACCATGATCCAAGTCAATTAGGTTTAGTGAGGACCTAGTTAGGTCCTTAGGGAGGTCTAGAGGTGATGTATTAGGGTTAGGGCACCTTAATACAAGAGGTGATGTATTGGGTTTAAAGACCTAGGAATTCAAGATCCAAGCTTGAATTCAAAAATAGGAACTAGAGAGTAGTTTCAAATGTCTAATAATAGTGTCAGACGTCTTATAGTGAAAATTAGAAGTCCAGACTTGTTGTCTGGACGTCTAATCAAAGTCAGGAGGGATTCTAGGTTCTGTCTTGGGTATTCTGCAAAAATTGGACGTCTGACCAAGTGTCTGGACATCCAATAACACTGCAGAAGTGGGTTTAAGGTGTGCGAGAGTTGGGTAAGGGTTCTAGACATCCTATAACTCATTTGGATGTCCAAATAGAGGCTGGAATTAGGATTTTAAGGTTTCCTAAGGTGCCATGACCTAATCTAAGGGTGGCTAAGGCTTGGGGAAGCTTCTAGGTTGTCCTAGGGCTAGGATGGACCTAAGTTCTTCATAATTTATTGCTTTATTCCTACTTAATAGAATAGCATACCTTAACTCCCTTACATTATTATCTACTGCATCTAATCTAGGTCTTCCGCTCCACCACTGCTGCAACTCTGGCTTCAGGTCCAGCTTTAAATCCAGTCTCAGATCCAGCTCCTGAGCTTCTTATTTCCTGCAATTTATACAATATGCCTAATTAGTATATTATAGCATTATTCTATGCATAGCTATAGGAGGAACAGTAAAGACGCAAATAATGCTTATGCATGCATGTAACGAGCGCGTGCCCCAGACGCCTTTTAAGACGTCTGGGAGGTGGCCCAGACGTCGTACCAGACGTCTGGGATCAAATCCAGACGTCTGACCAGACGTCCGGGATAGTTTACAGACGTCTGGAGAACAGTTAGGTTCGCACGGGAGATTCGTCTGCGCGCCTGTGCGCGCAGACCTGCATTTCTGCCCTCTTTCTCTGCGGCTGCAGGCGGCTGCGACCGCCTTCTCTCTCCTCTCCGCGCGGCGTTAAAAGGGGGGGCGCGCCTCCCCTCCCGTCTCCACCATCTTCCTCCTTCTTCTCCTGCCTGTGCGCGAGAGCGAGCGGACGCGAGGGCGCAGCGGCAGCGGCAGCCGCAGTGAGCGCGGAGGAGCTGCGGCGTGCGAGGGCGGGGCTCTGCCGTGAGGGCGAGCTCGCCAGGAGCGGCTTGGCCGGCTGGCGGAGGGCGCAGGGGGCGTGGAGCGTCGCGGAGAGGGACCTGTGCGGGCTGAGCAGCAGACGCGCGAGGTGCGACGCGGGCGGCGTCGCGAGCGGAGGCCGAGCAGGGCTCTGTTTCTGGAAAATTTTCCAGAATCAGACGTCTGGATTGATATCCAGACGGCAAGGTCGACGTCTGTGAGATCATACAGACGTCTGAAAGGTGAGTTTCCGCTTTCTTCTTCCTTCTTGTCGACTGACCGTACTGAGGGAGGGGGGTTGGCTGTGCGCAGGTTCTCTGATTCGTCATCCTTTGCGAATCAGACGTCTGGAAGTTGTACCAGACGGCGGGAGTGACCTCCAGACGTCCGGAGGGACCATCGGACGTCTTGGATCTAGGCAGACGTCCCCGCAGACTTCTGGACGTACGGGGAACCAAGCCGAACAAGTAATTCTCTGATCCACCATTTAAGACGTCTGGAAGGAGTTCCAGACGTCTGATTTTGCACAGTATCGTCTTTCTCGACCCGTTTAGGGCCCGTTTGGGCTCCGTTTTTCGCGATTCGAGTTGCGTTCGTTTCAGAATTAATTCCTCTACCCGCCTACAGTAGCTATACACTGTTTTGAGACACTCCTTGTGTTTGATCCTTGTGATAGGACCTCGTTCGGTTGCAGTCTTGAGAGTCGTGGAGGTGCGCGGGATTCCCGATCACGCCCCCATTACTCCCGTTGTACCTGGTAGAGTGGCTTTAAGTATTAATAAAATCTGTTAAAGTATGGAACCATAACTAGAACCTAGGGCATTGCATGAATCCTAGGAATGAGAAATATATGGAATGATAGCTCCTAGGTGTTGCATGAATCCTAGGGCTGGAAAACTAGATTGTATGATAGATCCTAGGATATGGCATGAATCCTAGGATGGAAAAACTAGTGGAATGTATATTACTGCAGTCTTGGAAAAATGGAAAGGAATATACAAAGCTGCCTGTAAATTTAATTAACAGCTGCCTGTTATGAATAAAGAAACATGTTTGAGATCATGGAATTTGAGAACGTGAATCTGGAAAGTGAAACATATGATGTTCTGAGATAAAGAGCTGGAACCCTACGGGGAATTAGGAGTGGAACTCCTGGAAAGAAAAGGAATGGAACTGAGATGTAGTTTGTACTGTCTCTTGGGTACGCAGTACCAAGGGAAGTACCTGTACCTGTTTTAGTGCAGAGTGGGGCCAGCCGCCCCAGGGACCCGGGGTTAGGATTGGCCGCTCTGTACCGACTTGTTGGCCCTCGTGTACGTAGTACCGAGGAGAGCTAGTAGTGTTAGGAGAGTACTAGCTACCCCACGGGCCCCGGGGTTCTGCTAGCCTCCTTCACCGACTTGTTAGGCCCACTAGGGCAAACCAGGGTAGTCAGGCGAGGGTGCGCGGACTGTGCAGGGGCAAGGCCCCGGTTTGGTTACTGTGGAGGGGTTGGACCCCTGTTACTAAGAGGGCTCTGCCCTGGTTCCGTGCTATGCTTTGGGCGCACCCGTTAACGGAAACGACTGACCGCGTGCCAGTGCGGGCTAGCTACCTGTGCGTTTATCGCGCGTGCCGTAGTCACCGTTACGTCTGTCAGTGACCTTGGGGTGGTTGACTGAGGGTAGGATCACCACGGGGGACTCTCCCGGCCAGGAGAGCACCACGTGCTACTTCTACTTTTGGAAAAGACTGCAATCAAGATCGTCCCACGAGGACATTCGAGATCAAGTAAAGGATCTGAGAAATAATGAAATAGTGAGAAAAATTGAAAGATGTGAATAAAGGAAGTAATAAAACATAACAGCTACTGTACACTCTACTGTTGCCTTTAGTTAGTTTGCCACTCTACTCAGCGTTTTGCTGACGTGTTACACTCGTTACCTTTTTCAGGACCAGGTGTTGAGTAGCCAGGGTCGGCGGCTGCAGAGGACGCTGGGCCGAGTAGGGTCCAGTAGAGTTACCACAGCTTTGTACCCCTTTTTGTTTCTGTTCTAGTGAGTAGTTTTTGTTTCCGCTGTACCTTCTTTACCTGCAGTTTTTGTTATATGATAAATGTTGTTTTACTGTTGTGGTGGTGCCTACTGTAGTAGTTTCTTTCCTTACTGCTGTACTTTCTTACTGTTAGTTATATTCATGCTGAATGTGGTTCATTTTACTGTCTTTTGGTTACTTCCTCGTTGGACGACTGGGTCTTGGGATTAGTCGAGTCGGTCCAGTTCTCGTGTCTCGTAGGGACTCGGGAATCGGGTCGTTACAATGCATGAACTACCCTAACTTATGCTAAGTCTTAGCCTAATTTAGGTTAATTAAGACCTATGATTACTGTGCAAAATAAATAGGCATTTTTTTTTCAAATGAAATTGATAGAAGAAAATCAAACCTAGACTAAGAAATATATGATGTGCACCTGGTATTTTTTTTTCCATGCTCGTTGTGTGCGCAGATCCCGTTTTTCCCTATTTTCCTGCACATCAAAAGACAAGCAGAGGAAGATTTATCAATGATAATTCTAGAGATCAAAATAAAAAATGACATTGACTCCCCAGCAATGGTGCCATTTTGTTGGGATCGTAGAGTGTGTATTTGATCAGAAATGCGTCATAGTACATTTGCGAAATACGATCAACAAAAATAATTTCTAAGATAATGAGACTTAAGTCCCGGTCTCTCGTCTCTAGGAGGCATTTTGGAAATGCAAATTCAAATTCGATCTCGCTCGCTCTACTCATTCAAAATCGCATGTCAATTTATACTAAATACGTATTGATGCACGACATGCTGTTGCCAGAATATCAGCAATTGAAAGCATGCAACTTTAATCACACCAAAAGACGAAAATCAGGCATATTGTGATTTTCAACATATAAATATATATAGATATTTTCATTGAAGAATGATGATGGTTACCGCACAAGTAGCGGAATGCTTGTACAGGGAAATTTAAATCTAGCTAACAAAAAACGACTGTATACATGAATCTATGGGGGGGATTATGCATGCATCATTGGGAGATAATATGGAGCTACACTACTAAGCAGTAAATAAAGCATTAAATCTATGAAGAACTATAATCTAGTCTAGCAGAACTAAGGGCATTCAGAGGTGGGCTCGATGGCCTTTGAATTGGTGAGAAGAGAAAGAGGGGCGGCCAATGGTGCTTAGGCTAGCCCTTGGAGAGAGGTTGGAGAAGTTGATCCTGGTCTAGGCTTGGCGTGGAGGTGGTGGCATCATGGTGGAGTTCCTGAACATGGAGGTGGAGGTGGTGATGGCTTATGGAAGGTGGAGCTATGCTAAAAGACCAAGATGGACCAAATGGCCACCCCTTAGGTCTTTTTATAGACCTAAGGGAAGCTCTCTAGAGAATTATAGAATTCTCTAGAGAGGCCTATGGTGGGAGCTCGTGGGAGAGTGAGAGAGAGGATGGATGGTGGTTTTTAGATCTACCAAATGTGGATCTAAAAATTGAATGGCTCTTAGTTGCTAATTTTAGCAACCAAAGCAACAACACATGGTAGAGAGTTCCAGAGAACTCTAGGCTAGGTATTTTCATGTGTGTGGGTGTGTGTGGGTTGAAACTTAGGTGGCTTGGTTGATTAGGTTAGGTTCTAGTGGTTTTAGGTCAAGGTAGGTCTCAAATTAGGGTTGTAAACCCTAATTCACTAAGGTAAAGTGCAATTAAACTTAATACAAGTTTAATTGAGTGTGTTGAAACCTAATTGTGAATAAAATAACTCAATTAAGTCAGGTCTAGGTCAATTGGACTCTCACTGAGTCCAATTGGACAGTGTGTATTGAGATCATGGCTCAATTGAACTCAATGAGTCCAATTGAATAGACTGAAGAGACTGACCATGATCCAAGTCAATTAGGTTTAGTGAGGACCTAATTAGGTCTTTAGGGAGGTCTAGAGGTGATGTACTAGGGTTAGAGCACCTTAATTGAGGATCCTACGGGGTTAGAATTAGGTTTAGGGACCTAGGAATTCAAGATCCAAGCTTGAATTCGAAAACAGGAACTAGAGAGCAGTTCCAGACGTCTAATAATAGTGTCAAACATCTTATAGTGAAAATTAGAAGTCCAGACTTGTTGTCTGGATGTTCAATCAAAGTCAGGAGGGATTCTAGGTTCTGTCTTGGGTATTCTGCAGAAATTGGATGTCTAACCAAGTGTCTGGGCATCCAATAACACTGAAGAAGTGGGTTTAAGATGTGCTGGAGTTGGCTAAGGGTTCTGGATGTCCTATAACTCATCTAGACGTCTAGATAGAGGCTGGAATTAGGGTTTTAAGGTTTCCTAAGGTGCGGTGACCTAATCTAAGGGTGGCTAAGGCTTGGGGAAGCTTCTAGGCTATCCTAGGGCTAGGATGGACCTAAGTTATTCACAATTTATTGCTTTATTCCTACTTAATAGAATAGCATACCTTAACTCCCTTACATTATTATCTACTGCATCTAATCTAGGTTTTCCACTCCAGCTCTGCTGCAACTCTAGCTTCAGGTCCAACTTCAGATCCAGTCTCAGATCCAGCTCCTGAGCTTCTTATTTCCTGCAATTTATATAATATGCCTAATTAGTATATTATAGCATTATTCTGTGCATAGCTATAGGAGGAACAATAAAGATGCAAATAATGCTTATGCATGCATGACCTACCCTAAGTTATGCTAAGTCCTAGCCTAATTTAGGTCAATTAAGACTTATGATTGCTGCGCAATCAAACCGCAAGGCTCGCGACCACAAATATATTGATTTTGTGTTCTCATCTCATTGCCCTGTAACACGAGGGGTCGGGTCCCTCATCCCCTCACATCCGCTAACCCGCCTACGCTCTTCTCGGTCCCCACACATGCTCGGTGACCCTGGACACTATACATGATCCAGTTACCCATGTATGGATC
The DNA here is from genome assembly GCA_037157565.1 of Thalassia testudinum. NCBI lineage: Eukaryota > Viridiplantae > Streptophyta > Magnoliopsida > Alismatales > Hydrocharitaceae > Thalassia > Thalassia testudinum. Next base: position 85,355,377 of record JAZHRO010000024.1, read on the forward strand.
CAAATATGCCCTGAGTCTTGAGAAAGAGAAGGCAGGAAGGAGAGAGAGAGAAGGGGGAGGGTTTTTCTCTGTAGAGTCGCCAACACTTAGCCAAATTTGAGGGGTTATTTCCCTTGTGCTGTGAAGGGAAGAAAGAGAAAGGCTGAAGAAGAGAGACAGAGGAAGAAGCTAAAGAAAGAGAAGAAGCTGAAGGCAGGGAGAGAGAGAAAGAAGAAGAAGAAAGGCTTTGAGAAGCCTTGTGCTTGTGTTCACTTAAGCTGTTTGATGATGCATAGGACCGACGTCTGGTAGCCCCTTTGAGATTGATACTATTGGTTTATTTCATGACATGGAAATTGGCTAAGTGGTCCTTATTACTGTAGCAATATTGATTAGCTAATATATATGTATCTTGACTAAATAATTGGTGATATAAATCACCATTGTTTTTGCTCTAGGTTTTTTTTGCTATGTCAAACTCTTCATATACTCATGTTATACATTGATGATTAATTTTGAGTAATTATTATTTATTGCATATCATTATTTGGCTTATTTTCTCATGCTCATGTATATATTCATTTCGATTAGCATGTGAATTACAATACTTGCTCTTGTTCGAACTCGGACTTCATTTCTTGATTCTGAGTTATAAATTGTATTTTTTTTAAGTGCATTTGTCCTATACTACAACACATATCTTAAACAACGACGAATTCGCTTTAAACACCTATTTTGTTTTTAGATGCATGGAATAGTAGTTTCAGACGTCTGTCATTATTTTTTGGACGTCTGATATAGTCAAAATTTGAGTTATTGCTTTATAGACGTTCTTTCTCAATTTATTCCAATTCAATTTAAATTTCAACGACTACGTAAGCTCAAATATGACCTCCTACACCTATATATACCCCCCATAGGTAGCCTTAAGAAATTACAACAAAGAAATTCACATTCTAATCATTTGAAAGCTCTTGATCTCATTTGTGCTCTCTTGTGTGTTCACTTGTGATACTGTTCTAAAGAGAAACTCTTCTTCCTGCTGCTCATATGTTTGAAGGAGTATTCTAATTCTTTCATTCAAGGCTTATAGATTTATATTGCTTTTTGTTAGTTTATTTAGGTACCCGGTTTGTGGGTTTCTCGTTTCCTCTTAGTAGAGGGGCAAAACTCTTCTTGGGGTTTGTCTAGGAAGAAGAATTTTGTAATATTACTTGTTGTTAGTAATTCCTACCTGGGTAGGGGCAAAATCCTAGATTGAGAGATCTAGGTAGAGATTTTTCCCATGAGGGTTTCCTCTTTAAATACTTGTGTTCTTGTTGTAATTGTTTATTTTTAATTTTGTTGTACAATTCAAATCCCCCTTCTTGTGCCACTAACATTTGGTATCAGAGCCTTGTTTATTCTTGTGTGTAGGTGTTAAAGCCTGTACATGACGATCAAATGGCATCCAGGGTGGTGGCAACAAGTAGCAATTATGGTTTCTCAACTACAAAGCCACCTAACTTCGATGGTACAAACTACTCGTACTGGAAACAGAGGATGATAATCTCCCTTCAGTTGGGAGATTATTCCATTTGGGAAATGGTGGAAACATCATTTGAAAGGCCAGTGAAACCAGAAAATAGAGCTTTGACGGATGATGATAAGAAGAAGCTCTCACTCAACTCCAAGGCTATGAATGCCTTATACTGTGCACTCAGCCCAGATGAGTTTAACCGGATTTCTCAATGCACAAGTGCATATGAAATCTGGAAAACTCTTGAGGTTACACATGAGGGAACCAATAAGGTAAAGAATTCCAAAGTTGTTTTACTAACCCAAGAATTTGAGAAATTTGAAATGCAGGAAAATGAAAGTGTGAATGATATGTATATCCGTTTCACTTTCATCGTCAACAACTTGAAGGCTCTGGGAAAGACCTTCATAAGAGGTGAGCTTGAAGGTAAAATTTGACATTCTTTGACTAATATTTTTGAACCTAAAGTCACAGCTATAGAAGAAGCCAATGAAGTTAAAAACTTAAACATGGATCAACTTCTTGGAAATCTCATGGCATATGAGACCAAGCTTAATCAAAAGAAGAAAGGAACGAAGGAAGTGAAGAAAAAGCAATTAGCTTTTAAAAAGTATTCAGAATCCAAAGATAGTGATGGAGAAAATGAAGACCTTGCCATGCTTACTCGTAAGTTTAGAAAATTTTGAGATATAACAAGAAATTCGAGGAAAAGGGATCAAGAGAGGATTCAAAGGTGGAACCAATCATTTGCTATCAATGCAAAAAGAAGGGGCATATTCGAAAGGATTGTCTACCTCTTAAGAAGGATGGAGAAAGGAGTAAAAAGAAACAAGAGAAGGATTCAAAGAAGTCCTTTAACAAGTACAAGAAAAAGAAAGCTATGTAAGCTACATGAGATGATTCAAATTCAAGCGAAAGCGAATTAGAGACTGATTCAACCATGGAAGAAGCTGCATGCCTTGGACTTATGGCATTAGAAGATGAGGTAAATGATTTATCTTTAGAAGAACTTGGAGAAGCCTTTGATGATTTATATTGTACTTTTAAAAAGACTAAGTTAGAAAATAAAGATCTTAAAGAAAAATATCAAGATCTTCAAAATGAAAAAGACAAGATTATGTGAGAAAAAATTTTCTATGTGATGAGACTAAAAGTTTAAAGAATAAAATAGAACTTCTTGAAACTAATGTTCAAGATCTTAAAAATAATTCAAAAAGGTTATTAAAAGATCTTGCTAGGTTTACTAACGGAAAAGAAAATTTAGATAGACTTTATCATCACAAAAATCTTCTTCTTGAAAATTTGGTCTTGGATATTCTCATGAAGCTAGTTCATCAAAAGGAAAAGAAATTAATTTTATTTCTAGTCAAAAGGAAGAAAGGAAGTTTTCATTTTCAATTATGAAAACAAAAACTAACTAATATGGACCCAAGAAAAAATGGGTACCAAAGAAACTTGTTCAATCTTGTTTTGTAGGTCAAGAAGAAGTAGATTTATCAAGATATATCTTTAAGAGAACCAAAGAAGGACTACATGCCTATAGAGAGATAGTAGAGCAACCAAGAAGATCAACTCAAAGACGATCATGTTTTGTAGGACAAAAACAAAGGAACTTGGATCATGGACACCGGATGTTCCAAGCATATGACAGGCAACAAGGAACTTTTTACGGAGGTAACGTACAAAGAGGGTGGTTCCATTACATTCGGGAACAACCACAAAGGACAAATTATAGGTATAGGTAGTAAGAGGATTAAAGCACAATCTTTTAAGTGTAAGCTAGATTTGTGACAAAGGATATGATATTCTGTTTAGTGCTAAGTTTTTAAGATATTTGATAGTATAACAAATGAAATTCTGCTAATTGGATAAAGGTTTAAGGATATATATATATATTGCTGAAATAGATAAAAATGGAACTTATGATTGTTTAGTAGCTTCAAATGATGAAATCTTTACTTGGCATAAATGATTAACTCATTTGCACTTCAAATACTTAAATAAATTAGTCAAATATGAATTAGTTAAAGGATTGCCTAAGAAAAAGTTTAATTTAAATACTTTTTGTGATGCATGTACACTTAGTAAGTTGAATAAAAGTTCTTTCAAAAGCAAAAATAGTCTCTACATCTAGATCTTTAGAACTCTTACATTTAGATTTATTTGGACCAACTAGAACAAGTAGTTTAAATGATAGTATATATTGTCTTGTAATTGTAGATGATTATTTAGGATTTAGATTGGTATATTTTCTTAAACTTAAAGACCAAACCCTAGAAATTTTTAGCAAGTTTTTAAAACTTGTTCAAAATGAGAAAGGATATATGATTTTCGAATTCGATCCGATCATGGAGGAGAATTTGAAAATCAAGATTTTTCTCATTTTTGTGAAGAACTAAGAATAAAACATGAGTTTTCATTTCTTAGAGCTTGTAACGAACGCGTGAACCGGACGTATTTTAAGACGTCTGGGAGGTGGCCCAGACGTCTTACCAGACGTCTTGGATCACATCCAGACGTCTTGCCAGACGTCTGGGATGGTTTACAGACGTCTGAAAAACTGTTATCATCCACACCCGCGAGTCGTCTGCGCGCCTGCGCGCGCAGACCGCATATTCGTTATTCTCTCTTTTTCCCTTTCTCTCTCTGCGGCTGTAGGCGGCCTGCCACCTCCTCTCTCCTCCTCGCGCGGCCTTAAAAGGGCCACGCCTCCCCTCCCGTCTCCATCGTCTCCTCCTTCTTCTCCTTCCTGTGCGTGAGAGCGAGCGGACGCGAGGGCGGCAGCGGCGGCCGCAGTGAGCGCGGAGGTGCGGCGTGCGAGGGCGGAGCTCTGCCGTGAGGGCGAGCTCGCCGGAGCGGTTTGGCCGGCCGGCGGAGGGCGCAGGGGGCGTGGAGCAACGCGGAGAGGGACCTGCTGCGGTCTGAGCAGCAGACGCGCGAGGTGCGACGCGGGCGACGTCGCGAGCGGAGGCCGAGCAGCGCCCTGATTCTGGAAAAATTTCCAGAATCAGACGTCTGGGTTGATATCCAGACGGCAAGGCCGACGTCTGGAATCTCATACAGACGTCTGAAAGGTGAGTTTTCCGCCTTCTTCTTCCTTCCTGTCGACTGACCGTACTGAGGGAGGGGTTGGCTGTGCGCAGGTTCGCTGATAAGCCATCCTTTGCGAATCAGACGTCTGGAGGTTGTACCAGACGGCGGTAGTGACCTCCAGACGTCCGGGGTGACCATCGGACGTCTGGGAGATAGGCCAGACGACCCCTCAGACTTCTGGACGTCTGGGAAACCACGCTGAGCAGGTAATTCTCTGATCCACTGTCTAAGACGTCTGGAAGGAGTTCCAGACGTCTGATTTTGCACAGTATCGTCTTTTTCGACCCGTTTAGGGCCCGTTCGGGCTCCGTTTTCCGCGATTCGAGTTGCATTCTTTTCAGAATTAATTCCTCTACCCGTCTACAGTAGCTATACACTGTTTTGAGACACTTCTTGTGTTTGATCCTTGTGATAGGACCTCGATCGGTTGCAGTCTTGAGAGTCGCAAAGGCACGCGGGATTCCCGATCACGCCCCCATTACTCCCGTTGTACCTGGTAGAGTGGCTTAAGTTTATTATTAAAATCTGTTAAAGTATGGAACCATAACTAGAATCTAGGACATTGCATGAATCCTAGGAATGAGAAATGTATGGAATGATAGCTCATCGGTGATGCATGAATCCTAGGGCTAGAAAACTAGTTGTATGCTAGATCCTAGGATGTATCATGAAACCTAGGATGGAAAAACTAGCGGAATGTATAATATTGCAGTCTTGGAAAAAAGGAAAGGAATATAAAGCTGCCTGTTATGAATAAAGAAACATGATTGAGATCATGGATTGTGAGAACGTGAAACTGGAAAGTGAAACATATGATGTTCTGAGATAAAGAGCTGGAACCCTACGGGGAATTAGGAGTGGAACTCCTGGAAAGAAAAAGGAATGGAACTGAGATGTAGTTGTACTGTCTCTTGAGTACGCGGTACCAAGGGAAGTACCTGTACCAATTTAGTGCAGAGTGGAGCCAGCCGCCCCAGGGACCCGGGGGTTAGGATTGGCCGCTCTGTACCGACTTGTTGGCCCTCGTGCACGTAGTACCGAGGAGAGCTACTAGTGTTAGGAGAGTACTAGCTACCCCACGGGCCCCGGGGTTCTGCTAGCCTCCTTCACCGACTTGTTAGGCCCACTAGGGCAAACCAGGGTAGTCAGGCGAGGGTGCGCGGACTGTGGAGGGGCAAGGCCCCGGTTTGGTTACTGTGGAGGGGTTGGACCCCTGTTACTGAGAGGGCTCTGCCCTGGTTCCGTGCTGTGCTTTGGGCGCACCCGTTAATGGAAACGACTGACCGCGTGCCAGTGCGGGCTAGCTACCTATGCGTTTATCGCGCGTGCCGTAGTCACCGTTACGTCTGTCAGTGACCTTGGGGTGGTTGATTGAGGGTAAGATCACCACAGGGGGACTCTCCCGGCCAGGAGAGCACCACGTGCTACTTCTACTTTTGGAAAAGACTGCAATCAAGATCGTTCCCACGAGGACATTCGAGATCAAGTAAAGGATCTGAGAAATAAACGAAATAGTGAGAAAATTGAAAGATGTGAATAAAGGAAGTAATAGAACATAACAGCTACTGTACACTCTACTGTTGCCTTTAGTTAGTTTGCCACTCTACTCAGTGTTTTGCTGACGTGTTACACTCATTACCTTTTTCAGGACCAGGTGTTGAGCAGCCAGGGTCGGCGGCTGCAGAGGACGCTGGGTCAAGTAGGGTCCAGTAGAGTTTACCACAGTCCTTGTACCTCTTTTGTTTCTGTTTTAGTGAGTAGTTTTTGTTCCCGCTGTACCTTATTTACCTGCAGTTCTTGTTATATGATAAATGTTGTTTTACTGTTGTGGTGGTACCTACTGTAGTAGTTTTTTTTTTTTCCGCTGCACTTTCTTACTGTTAGTTATATTCATGCTGAATGTGGTTTATTTTACTATCTTTTGGTTACTTCCTCGTTGGACGACTAGGTCTTGGGATTAGTCGAGTCGGTCCGGTTCTCGTGCCTCGTAGGGACTCGGGAACCGGGTCGTTACAAGATGGTATCAGAGCAAGGTCGTCCCGAGAAGTGAATCAACTGACTGGAAAATAACCAATTCACATGTTTATAGCTAGAGTAGCCACCACAACATGTCTCTTGACATGAGCTCTTAGAAGTTTTGTTAGGTACCGTCTGTTTTGACGTTTCCGTTTTGTTTCGCGTCTCCTTGCAGGAGATGCCTCGTCGCGGGACTGGAGAGACTGGCCGCGGGCGCGGCCGAGGGCGAGGTCGGCGAGGTGGACGTGCTGTCGTTGACGTCTCGATGGACCAGCCACCACTCCCTGGCATCCAGGCCCAGGACCTCGCCAGACTGATACGGGATATTGTACGAGAGGAGCTCCACCCCCCGCCCCGAGCACCTCCTCCTGGGGTTGCAGAGGGGGAGTCCTCTGTGGGACCACGCGACGGACGCGGCGCTGGACACGAGGGAGGGGATGGGCCCCTGCCGCCACCACCTTCCTCCGACACTTCTGTACACGAGGCACCTTTGCCTGGAGGTGCACCAGCACCTCCCCTACAGCGCCACTTCGAGCTTTTCGGACAGTTCCGGAAGCTGAAGCCCCCTCCTTCAAGGGGGATGAGGACTCGACCGAGGCAGAGGACTGGCTTGAGCAGTTGGAGAAGATCTTCGACACCCTTCGCCCCCCGGTGGAGTGCCGCGTGGCCTTTGCCACGTACCAGCTGGAGAGTGCGGCACACCGGTGGTGGAGGGCGGTCCGGGGACAGGAGAGTGATGAGCCGACGTGGGACCAGTTCGTCACCCTCTTCTGCGAGCAGTACTTTCCCCAGACGTGGCAGGACCAGAGGAGGCGAGAGTTCCACACTCTCCGCCAAGGGACGATGACCGTGAGCGCGTACCGCACGCATTTCTTGGAGTTGTCCCGCTTTGCAGCGACAGCGGTAGCCACTGAGGAGGAGCGCCTTTGGAGGTTCACCGAGGGGCTCCGGCCTGCGATCCGGGGGTATGTCAAACCCCTGAAGCTGCCGATGTTTTCGAGGGTGGTAGAGGCAGCTATGACTTACGAGGAGACCAACCCGTCCGCGCGGGAGACCGACGGCGGGCGGAAGAGGCCCTTTCAGCCAGACTTCTCACAGGGCCGGCGAGAACGGAGACACGTGACGTCTGCAGGAGAGCCGTCACGTTGTGCAGGGCCATCAGTGGCCTTTGGGGGCCCTCGACAGGGGCCAGTCGCCAGCACCGGACCCCCGCCTAGCCGACAGCAGGGACTCACTGAGGGCAGGAGTCGGGTTCCCCTCTGCTACCAGTGTGGCCAGCCGGGCCACGTCAGGAGGGACTGCCCATCTAGGGCAGGAGGTCAGCAGATACTTCCTGTGTAGAGCACTGGAGGGCGCGCAGGAGGCCGCGGTTCCCAGGCACGAGGTGGAGGACAGCAGTCGCGAGGAGGGTACCGGCCAGCACCTACCCGTCCGACGCAGAGTGTGGCTGCTTCGTCCACACCTAGAGCTGAGGGGCGTATCAACGCCCTAACACACAGGGACGCCAGAGCATCGGGATCCGTGGTAGCAGGTATGGTTTCAGTTTCTGGCAGACTCGTTTACACGCTTTTCGATTCCGGCGCTACGCACTCGTTTGTCGCAGCCAGTTTCGCAGTTAGTTTGGACCAGGATTATACACTGTTAGAGAATCCGTTCGTAATCAGAGGTCCGAGTGGTCAGCTGTTTGTAGCTGAGGAGGTGTATACGGGTTGTAAGGTCAGCATCGGGGGACATAGCCTGCCAGCTGACCTGATTATGATACAGATGGAGGACTTTGGAGTGATTCTGGGGATGGATTGGCTGTCCGCTTACCACGCCTTGGTAGACTGCTTTGAGAGGAAGATTGTCTTCTCCATTCCGGAGTTGCCTTCCTTCGAGTTTCACGGGCAGCCAGTGGACGGAGGTTTCAGGTGCATTTCGGCACTTCGGGCGGCGAGACTTTTGAGCCAGGGGTGTGAGGGCTTCTTAGCTTGTGTGGTGGCAGAGCACAGCCCCGTGGCAGACTTCCAGAGCATCCCGGTGGTCAGCGAGTACCCCGACGTGTTTCCAGACGAGTTACCAGGACTACCGCCCGAGCGTGAGATCGAGTTTGAGATCTCACTAGTACCAGGGACCAGCCCCATCTCCACCGCGCCATACAGGATGGCACCGCTCGAGCTGCGAGAGCTCAAGTCCCAGTTGCAGGACCTTTTGGAGAAAGGTTTCGTGAGGCCCAGTGCGTCTCCCTGGGGAGCCCCGGTACTGTTTGTGAAGAAGAAGGATGGGACCCTACGCCTTTGTGTGGACTACCGACAGCTGAATAGGGTCACCATCAAGAATAGATATCCGCTGCCGAGGATTGACGATTTGTTTGACCAGTTGCGGGGTGCCACGGTGTTTTCCAAGATCGACTTGAGGTCTGGATACCACCAGTTGAGGATCAGGGAGACCGACGTCTCCAAGACAGCTTTCCGCACCCGGTACGGACACTACGAGTTTTTGGTCATGCCGTTTGGGCTGACCAATGCCCCCGCTGCTTTCATGGACCTGATGAACAGGGTGTTTAGACCATACTTGGATCAGTTTGTGGTGGTCTTCATAGATGATGTGCTCATCTATTCTAGAGATCGAACACAGCACGGACAGCACTTGCGGATGGTTCTGGACACTCTGAGACGACGCAGGCTGTACGACAAATACAGCAAGTGCGAGTTCTGGTTGAGGGAGGTGACCTTCTTGGGTCATGTGATCTCTGGTGACGGCCTGGCGGTGGACCCCGCCAAGGTCGAGGTAGTGCCCATGTGGGAGAGACCGCGTTCAGTCACTGAGATTCGCAGTTTCCTGGGACTGGCAGGTTACTACAGACGGTTCATCAGGGGATTTTCACAGATTGCGCGTCCTACGACACAGGTGACCCGGAAGGACGTGCCTTTCGCTTGGACAGACGCCTGTGAGGCGTGTTTTCTGGAGCTGAAGGAGAGGTTGACCTCGGCTCCCGTGCTCACCATCCCTGACAGTAGTGGCGGGTTCGTTGTGTACACGGACGCTTCCTTGCAGGGGTTAGGAGGTGTGCTCATGCAGAGGGGTCACGTTGTCGCTTACGCTTCGCGGCAACTGAAGCCCCATGAGCATACCTACCCTACCCACGACCTGGAGTTGGCAGCTGTTGTCTTCGCGCTGAAGACCTGGAGGCACTACTTGTACGGTGAGACCTTCGAGATTTTTACAGATCACAAGAGCCTCAGGTATCTTTTTGACCAAAAGGAGCTCAACATGAGACAGAGACGTTGGTTGGAGCTACTAAAGGACTACGATTGCAGCATCTCCTACCACCCGGGAAAGGCCAATGTGGTGGCTGACGCCTTGAGCCGTAAGGCGCCCGCACGCTTAGTCAGTCTACAGTTACAGAGTTGGAGCCTTTTGGAGGAGGTGGGCAGTTGGCGACCTCTAGAGTTACGAGGATACTGTGGGGCAGTGACGGTGACACGGCAGACCAGGCCAGAGCTGATAGACCGTATCATCACAGGACAGATGGCTGATCCGTACCTGCGGTCCTTGCGCGACAGAGTACTATCAGGGGACCCAGGGGACTTCTCTTTCACAGACCAGGTGTTACGCTTGAGGGGACGGTTGTGCGTTCCCAGAGACGAGGAGCTGTTGAGAGAGCTCCTGACTGAGACACACGGTTCCAGATTCACCATACATCCCGAAAACACGAAAATGTACCATGACATGAGACGCGAGTTTTGGTGGAGAGGGATGAAGCGGGATGTGGGTGAGTTCATGCAGCAGTGCTTAGTATGCCAGCAGGTGAAAGTCGAGCATCAGAGGCCTGCAGGGCCGCTTCAGCCGCTTCCAGTACCAGAGTGGAAGTGGGAGAGCATCACCATGGACTTGGTGGTGGGCTTACCTGTTACCCAGCGGGGACACGACGCAGTCTGGGTAATAGTGGATAGATTGACGAAGACGACGCGATTCTTGCCGATCCGAGTCACTTTGGGACCAGCGCAGTTGGCAGAGAGGTATATCCGTGATGTGGTAAGACTACACGGAGTTCCGCGGGAGATCGTATCCGACCGGGATACCCGCTTTACGTCCCAGTTTTGGGCTGAGTTTCAGCAGGCCTTAGGGACGAGGTTGAGGTTTAGCACGGCTTACCACCCCCAGACGGACGGACAGTCTGAGCGCACGATACAGACACTTGAGGACCTTTTGCGAGCCTGTGTACTGGACTGGAGGGGCTCTTGGGAGGAGCACCTGCCCCTGGCGGAGTTTGCATACAACAACAGTTATCACTCGAGCATCGGCATGGCTCCCTACGAGGCTCTGTACGGACGGAAGTGTATGGCACCCTTGAGTTGGGTTGAGGTGGGGACCAAGTGGGAGGTTGGCCCCAGGTTGATCCGGCAGAGTCAGGAGGTAGTTGAGCAGATCCACAGACGACTCCGCACTGTCAAGAGCAGACAGAAGAGCTACGCGGATCGCAGACGCAGAGAGGTACAGTTCGAGGTTGGGGACCACGTCTTCCTTCGTGTTTCGCCCATGAAGGGCTTACAGCGGTTTGGGGTGAGAGGGAAGCTCGCGCCGAGGTTCGTGGGGCCTTTTGAGGTCCTGGAGCGGGTTGGACCCGTTGCTTACAGACTTGCCCTTCTCCCGCAGCTTTCTGGTGTGCACGACGTGTTCCACGTGTCCAACCTCAGGAAGTACGTAGCCGATCCCAGCCACGTACTGAGTCACGAGAGCGTCGAGGTGAGCGACGACCTGACCTACCCCGAGCGGCCAGTGCAGATCCTAGACCGAGCCGTCCACCGGTTGAGACAAAAGCAAGTACCCTTGGTAAAGGTTTTGTGGAGGAGCCAACGGTACGAGGAGGCTACCTGGGAGCTTGAGGCGGCAATGCGGGAGCGGTACCCGGAGCTTTTCGCGGGTACGTCTTTTCGGACCGGCCTCGGTCCTCTTTGAGTTTGTTATGGTTAATTGGACATCTTTTTCCCGCACCCTAGTTGGCGCAAGTTTCGGGGACGAAACTTCCTTTGAGTTTGTTATATTGTAACGAACGCGTGAACCGGACGTATTTTAAGACGTCTGGGAGGTGGCCCAGACGTCTTACCAGACGTCTTGGATCACATCCAGACGTCTTGCCAGACGTCTGGGATGGTTTACAGATGTCTGAAAAAATGTTATCGTCCACACCCGCGAGTCGTCTGTGCGCCTGCGCGCGCAGACCGCATATTCGCTATTCTCTCTTTTTCCCTCTCTCTCTCTGCGGCTGCAGGCGGCCTGCCACCTCCTCTCTCCTCCTCGTGCGGCCTTAAAAGGGCCACGCCTCCCCTCCCGTCTCCATCGTCTCCTCCTTCTTCTCCTTCCTGTGCGCGAGAGCGAGCGGACGCGAGGGCGGCAGCGGCGGCCGCAGTGAGAGCGGAGGTGCGGCGTGCGAGGGCGGAGCTATGCCGTGAGGGCGAGCTCGCCAGAGCGGTTTGGCCGGCCGGCGGAGGGCGCAGGGGGCACGGAGCGACGCGGAGAGGGACCTGCTGCGGTCTGAGCAGCAGACGCGCGAGGTGCGACGCGGGCGGCGTCGCGAGCGGAGGCCGAGCAGCGCCCTGATTCTGGAAAAATTTCCAGAATCAGACGTCTGGGTTGATATCCAGACGGCAAGGCCGACGTCTGGAATCTCATACAGACGTCTGAAAGGTGAGTTTTCCGCCTTCTTCTTCCTTCCTGTCGACTGACCGTACTGAGGGAGGGGTTGGCTGTGCGCAGGTTCGCTGATAAGCCATCCTTTGCGAATCAGACGTCTGGAGGTTGTACCAGACAGCGGTAGTGACCACCAGACGTCCGGGGTGACCATCGGACGTCTGGGAGATAGGCCAGACGACCCCTCAGACTTCTGGACGTCTGGGAAACCACGCTGAGCAGGTAATTCTCTGATCCACTGTCTAAGACGTCTGGAAGGAGTTCCAGACGTCTGATTTTGCACAGTATCGTCTTTTTCGACCCGTTTAGGGCCCGTTCGGGCTCCGTTTTCCGCGATTCGAGTTGCATTCTTTTCAGAATTAATTCCTCTACCCGTCTACAGTAGCTATACACTGTTTTGAGACACTTCTTGTGTTTGATCCTTGTGATAGGACCTCGATCGGTTGCAGTCTTGAGAGTCGCAAAGGCACGCGGGATTCCCGATCACGCCCCCATTACTCCCGTTGTACCTGGTAGAGTGGCTTAAGTTTATTATTAAAATCTGTTAAAGTATGGAACCATAACTAGAATCTAGGACATTGCATGAATCCTAGGAATGAGAAATGTATGGAATGATAGCTCATCGGTGATGCATGAATCCTAGGGCTAGAAAACTAGTTGTATGCTAGATCCTAGGATGTATCATGAAACCTAGGATGGAAAAACTAGCGGAATGTATAATATTGCAGTCTTGGAAAAAAGGAAAGGAATATAAAGCTGCCTGTTATGAATAAAGAAACATGATTGAGATCATGGATTGTGAGAACGTGAAACTGGAAAGTGAAACATATGATGTTCTGAGATAAAGAGCTGGACCCTACGGGGAATTAGGAGTAGAACTCCTGGAAAGAAAAAGGAATGGAACTGAGATGTAGTTGTACTGTCTCTTGAGTACGCGGTACCAAGGGAAGTACCTGTACCTGTTTAGTGCAGAGTGGGGCCAGCCGCCCCAGGGACCCGGGGGTTAGGATTGGCCGCTCTATACCGACTTGTTGGCCCTCGCGTACGTAGTACCGAGGAGAGCTACTAGTGTTAGGAGAGTACTAGATACCCCACGGGCCCCGGGGTTCTGCTAGCCTCCTTCACCGACTTGTTAGGCCCACTAGGGCAAACCAGGGTAATCAGGCGAGGGTGCGCGGACTGTGGAGGGGCAAGGCCCCGGTTTGGTTACTGTGGAGGGGTTGGACCCCTGTTACTGAGAGGGCTCTGCCGTGGTTCCGTGCTGTGCTTTGGGCGCACCCGTTAACGGAAACGACTGACCGCGTGCCAGTGCGGGCTAGCTACCTGTGCATTTATCACGCGTGCCGTAGTCACCGTTACGTCTGTCAGTGACCTTGGGGTGGTTGACTGAGGGTAGGATCACCACGGGGGACTCTCCCGGCCAGGACAGCACCACGTGCTACTTCTACTTTTGGAAAAGACTGCAATCAAGATCGTTCCCACGAGGACATTCGAGATCAAGTAAAGGATCTGAGAAATAAACGAAATAGTGAGAAAATTGAAAGATGTGAATAAAGGAAGTAATAGAACATAACAGCTACTGTACACTCTACTGTTGCCTTTAGTTAGTTTGCCACTCTACTCAGCGTTTTGCTGACGTGTTACACTCGTTACCTTTTTCAGGACCAGGTGTTGAGCAGCCAGGGTCGGCGGCTGCAGAGGACGCTGGGCCAAGTAGGGTCCAGTAGAGTTTACCACAGTCCTTGTACCTCTTTTGTTTCTGTTTTAGTGAGTAGTTTTTGTTCCCGCTGTACCTTATTTACCTGCAGTTCTTGTTATATGATAAATGTTGTTTTACTGTTGTGGTGGTACCTACTGTAGTAGTTTTTTTTTTTTTCTGCTGCACTTTCTTACTGTTAGTTATATTCATGTTGAATGTAGTTTATTTTACTGTCTTTTGGTTACTTCCTCGTTGGACGACTAGGTCTTGGAATTAGTCGAGTCGATCCGATTCTCGTGCCTCGTAGGGACTCGGGAACCGGGTCGTTACAGAGCTCCACAACAAAATGGTGTAGTGGAATGGAAAAATCGAACTCTTCAAGAATGTGCCCACACACTTCTTATAGAATCTGGTCTTCCAAAGTATTTTTGGGTCGAAGCCACCAACATGGCTTGCCATGTACTAAATAGAGTCTTGATTAGGCCTACGCTTAATAAAACAAGTTATGAACTTTATTATAATAGAACACCTAAAATTAGTTATTTCAAAATATTTGGAAGTGCTATATGCTTATCACTAAAGAAAATATTAATAAATTTGATGCTAAATGAGATGAATGTATATTCATAGGATATTCATCCCAAAGTAAAGCTTATCGAGTATTCAATAAGAGAACTCTAACAGTAAAAGAAACACTTCATATCAAGTTTGATAAAAATTCTTCTATAGATAATAAACAAGTTGAAGTAGTAGATAGTGATGATGAGGACATACCCTTTATAGATGTATCTCACATTAAAGATCAAAATACACATAATCTTCGTAAAGATGGAGCTTTCATAAGGATCATCAAAAGAACAAATAATAGGAGAGATTAATGACAAAGTCAAAACTAGATCACAAGTTAATTTTGTTGTAAATGCTTTTGTATCTCAACTTGAACCCAAAATTGTTGATCAAGCTTGTTTAGATTCTTCATGAATACTTGCTATGAAAGAAGAACTAAATCAATTTGAAAGAAATCAAGTATGGGAATTAGTTTCTAAACCAAGTGATAATTCTATTATAGGAACTAAATGGATTTTTAGAAATAAAACTAATGAAGAAGGTCAAGTAGTAAGAAATAAGGCCAGACTCATTGCACAAGGTTATAATCAACAAGTGGGTATAGATTATGAAGAAACTTATGCTCCTGTAGCTAGCCTTGAATCAATTCGATTGCTTCTTGAATTTGCATCACATTTAGGTCTTAAATTATATCAAATGGATGTAAAATCAGCTTTTTAAATCATTCATAAAAGTTTATGTAGCCCAGTCTCCTAGGTCTATAAATTTTGAATTTCCTGATCATGTGTATAAGCTTAAAAAGGCTCTTTATGGTCTCAAGCAAGCACCTAGGGCATGGTATGAGAGATTAAGAAATTATCTCATTAAATTAGGTTTTATAATGGGAAAAGTAGATCCAACTCTTTTTATTAAGAATCAACTTAATGATTTAATAGTTATTCAAAGTTATGTAGATGATATTATTTTTGGCTCTACTAATGAAAATTTGTGCAGAGAGTTTTCAAAGATTATGTAGGATGAATTTGAGATGAGTCTCATGGGAGAACTAAAATTCTTCCTTGGACTTCAAATCACACAAATGGATGAAGGAATCTTCATATGTCAAACAAAGTATACTAATGACACATTGAAGAAATATGGAATGGAAAATGTGAAGGGAAAAACCACACCGATGGCTACAAACATAAATCTCAACTTGGATGAAAATGGTAAGCAAGTTGATGAAAAGATATACAGAGGTATGATAGGATCTTTACTTTATCTTACTGCAAGTAGACCTGATATAATGTTTGCTACTTGTCTTTGTGCATGTTTTCAAAATCCACCTAGAGAATCTCATATGTCTGCATTGAAAAGAATCTTTAAATATTTAAAAGAAACTAGTGATTTTGGTTTGTATTATCCTAGAACTCATACTCTGGACTTACTAGCATATAGTGATGCCAAATATGCTAGTAGTAGGACTGATAGAAAAAGTACTAGTGGTACTTGCCATTTTTTGGGTAATGCACTTGCTTCTTGGTTTTCTAAGAAACAAAATTGTGTTGCATTATCCACCACTGAAGATGAATATATTTTAGCTGCTTTGGCATATTCTCAAGTACTTTGGATGAAACAAACATTATCTAACTTAGGATTAAATTTTAAACAAACTAAAATATGTTGTGATAATATAAGTGCTATAAATTTATCCAAAAATCCGGTAAATCATTTTAGAACAAACATATAGATGTAAGATATCATTTTCTTAGGGATAATGTATTAAAAGGAGAAATTAAGTTAGATTTTGTAAACACTGAGGACCAACTTGAAGATATCTTGACAAAACCACTTAGTTTAGAAACACATAGTCACATTAGAAGGCATCTGGGAATTTGCAAGTTGAAAGATTTAGAAAACTAAGTTTTTCAGATGTCTAAATGTCCATATCAAACATCTTATTGTCTTGTGTATGTAATTTTCTTCCTTGGAAAGAATTTCTGGGAATTTCAAACGTCTTGAATGCTTCTCAGATGTCTGTGTTTCTATCTAATCGTTGTTTAATGCACTCTTTGATCATTCAACGATCACCTTTTTGAATTTCAAATGAAGTGTTTTGAATTTAAATTCAAACGGTCTTTCAGATGTCTGATTATCTAATTTCATACGTCCGTCTTTATCAAAAGACGTCTGATATTTTGAATACTCTTGGATTCAAAATTTGAAAATAACTCTTTCTTTTACCCATTGGATATGTGACCTCTTTTGCAAATTTGAAATCTACTCTGTCAAAAGTGCAATACCACCTCATGGTCATTCCCATATCTTTTTACTTTCTACCACACTCAAAAGAGCTCTTCCACTTTCACTTCTCATTCTCCATATTCCTCCATTAAAGAACACCTGAGAGCATCGGATGCCTCCTGATCTTTGTTGGGTGCCTTCTGTGTCTCATTAGATGTCTATTGTGCTCACCGGACATCTGTAGCCGCATCTTCATCTCTTTATCTACAAAGGTCTCTTGTCAAGGAAGATCATATCTTCTTCCTTTGGTAATCACTACATCTTCACATCTTGATCTTGTATTCTAATACGAACTTGTATGAGGATACATTTGTGTGTGTGATTAACTCTCTTCTTTGTTTTGGTTTTTGGGGATTCCGTTATTTTGTTTCTTATTGATATAATTCTTTTTGATCAGACGTCTTGTTACATTTTCGGACTTCTACTATTATGACTTCTGTTTCTCAAACTTTCGGGCATCTGTTTTTTTTTCGATCTTCCAATTTGTGATTTTAGATGTTTGACTTTCATTATAGATGTCTGATTGAGGCTATTTTAAAAAACTTGTTCTTCTCTCATTTTCTCATTATGCCTCGAAGGAAGCAAAAGAGTGCTAAACCTAGTAACCCACCTCCTATAGAAGAACTACCTAATGTGATGGAACAATTTTGTTTAACCAAAAAGGCCTCCCAAAAACTTAACAATTTTGAGAAATTTAACGTTAGGTGTGGCAGACCAATTATGGGATGATTTTAAGGATTATGGTCTTCTAGCCCTATTTCAAGCTCAAGGAATTCAACATTTCTTTGATGAGGAATTTTTTCCTAGTGAAAAAATTCCTGGTATATTTCCTGAGCTTGTGAAATTATTTTATGCCAATCTAGCGAATGACTCCACACTTACTACCTCTATCCTAAAATCTAATGTTTTGAATGTATCCCTTGCCGTTACTAATGAAGTAATTTCTTCTATTGTTTGCACAGCTGACTCAGGAGTTCATTGGCGGGACATTGCAAAAGAAGCTACTTTCCCCACTACTACAAAGACATTAGTTAAAGATGACGTTTATTTTGAAGGGATGAAACTTGAATCTCGTCATCTTAAGGTTGTACCTCGCATTTTAGCTAGACTTGTCTCTTGGAACTTACATGGAAAATCAGGATCATTTGATCACATTTCTAGAGAGATTAAACCGTACCAAATTGAATTAGTGTGATTTAATTATGGACACATTATGTAGCACACACTGTAGGAACCTTCCTTTAGGTGCCTTTATTTCCAACATGCTTCTCCATTTTAACCTTGATTTGAAACGCCAGTTTGTAGATGAATCTATTAAGAAGTTTGACCACACTACTTTACTTCTTATGGGTCTTAAGAAAGTAATTGAAGAAGAATAAGTACAGGAAGAAGTTCCTCAGTCCCCACCTTCTCCTACTTCATCACAAGTTCCTCTCATGCTTCCTGATCCTTCTACTCATTCCTTTTATTCCATTTCTTGGGATTACTCTTAGGAAAATGTCCAGGGAAATCAAGAAGATTTTCTAAAGGCCATGTTTGATGGGATGAATCTTCAAATGAAGTGGCAACATGAAGATCATAACTATCTAAGGAGCTTCACCAATCAATATGCTATGCAACTATCTCGTCTTGATGACCACATGAAGAACTTGGAGTCTGCTTACTCCAAAGGAATGAAGAAACTTTAATTCTTGTCTTTAGATGGCTGCTTTACGTCAATTAGAAGTTTACCAAAAGCTTTGTAATGATCATCATTTGATTTTTTTTTAACTTTCATATATATTCATGTTTCTGCCTTTGATGTATGTTTTTAACTTTCGTATATTCATGTCTTAAAGTTTTCTTGCTAATGCCAAAAAAGGAGAGACATGATTGATTGCTAAAAGGAGCTCATAAGCTTTTATTTAGGGGGAGTATGTCATATCAATATTTTTTTCATTATAAAAAAAGGGGGAGTTTGTTCTTATAATTGTATTTTTTGATAATAACAAATGAGCTATTTCTTGGAAAAGACTAACATGTTGTAGGAAGAATTTAAAGTGCAGGAAGGACTTAAAGATTGGTATCGAGGAAAAGGAAGGGTAAAAAATTTTATTTCTAATTTATTTTAAATTTTTAGAATGTCAAAAGCCTTGATGTCTTTTGCTCTACTCGCATTCTTTAAAGTCTTATTTCTATTGGTTTTTCAAATGTCACTCTTTACCTTGAGATGTCTGAACCTGATTTTTAAGACGTCTAATGCATTTTTCCACACGTCTAGGATCATGTCCAGAACCTATATTCATTGCCAAATCTAGCAACCTTTGTCATCTGAGTTTTTAGAGATCTGCTATTATTTTCAGACGTCTAGTTTATTGATTTTTAGATGTCTCCTTAAAATTGCTGACACCTCCTTGAGATGTTTATCTCTTTAACTTTTTAGTACAACAGTCATAATCTTAGGAGTTATTCAGACGTCTAGCTTTATCTTGAGCCATCTAAATCCATCCAACATTCACTTTCTTTCCAACATTTTTTTGATCGTATTTAAGTACTTCTATTACACTTTGATTTTGGAACGTTGAAGGCCATCAGACATCCTTAAATTTATTCAAACAACTGCTAGTTCTTTTTAAGTCATCTGACCATATTTTGTTAGATCCCTGTTTGGGTCAAATTTCATTCCAGTAACGAGCACTGATTCCCTGATGCTTTTTCAGACGTCTAATTTAATTTTTCAGATGTCTAAACATTTGTATTCAGATGTCTAACTTTTGATCAGATGTCCCTGCATTTGATCCAGTAACCACTTTGCTTTTCTGAAGTTTTGTTAGATGTCTTTTTTTTTTCAGACGGCTGGAAGAGTAGTTTCAGACGTCTGATATAGTCAAAATTTGAGTTAATGATTTATAGTCGTTCTTTCTCAATTTATTCCAATTCAATTCAAATTCCAACGACTACCTAAGCTCAAATATGACCTACACCTATATATATCCCTCATAGGTAGCCTTAGGAAATTACAACAAAGAAATTCACATTCTACTCATTTGAAAGCTCTTGATCTCATTTGTGCTCTCTTTTGTGCTTTCTTGTGTGCTTCACTTGTAATACTGTTCTAGAGAGCAACTTTTCTTCCTGCTGCTCATAGGGTTGAAGAAGGGAGTATTCTAATTCTTTCATTCGAGGCTTATAGATTTATATTGCTTTTTGTTAGTTTATTTGGGTACCCGGTTTGCAGGTTTCCCATTTCCTCTTAGTAGAGGGGTAAAACTCTTCTTGGGGTTTGTCTAGGAAGAGGAGTTTTGTAATATTACTTGTTGTTAGTAATTCCTACCTGGGTAGGGGCAAAATCCTAGATTGAGAGATCTAGGTAGAGGTTTTTCCCACAAAGGTTTCCTCTCTAAATACTTGTGTTCTTACTATGATTGTTTGTTTTTAATTTTGTTGCACAATTCATCCCCCTTCTTGTGCCACTAACATAGACTTTAGTATCAGTACTTGTGGGTTAACAAGTACCTTTTTAAACATGAATACAACTTAATTATTAACCATTTTTGCAAATACTTTAAATATTAAAAAACTACCTTTTAAACAATACGTACTTTGAAATAAATTGAATAATCGTAATCTTTTATCTTAATTTATCTCTATATAATTTTTACAATCTAATTCTTTTTTCTTTGTTAGGAGGCATACATTCTAGGAATAAAATAAAAACCTAATCTAATAAATGAAATAAACTCTAGATGATCTTCTATAATCAACTCCTCCTTGTTGTGTTGCCTCCTTCTTGTCATCGTGCCTCCTTGTCATTATTCTCTGTTTGCCTTGATCTTCATCTAAATCTAAAATATTACTTAATTGTAAACATTAATCTACAATAATTTTGTTAATACCAAAACAAGGAGGAAGGAGTAGTGTTGACAATCTTCTTCCTTTGATCCGTAGTCAGCACTACTCCTTCCTCCTTCGTATCTGAATATTTTTGTTGGATAAGGCCTCATGATTCTTCATCCATTGCTTTGAGAAACACTTGCATCATTTTCTTCCAATATCTGTAGTCCATCCCATCAAAATAGGGAGGACGAGTCGACAATTGTCCTTCGGTGCGCCTTGAGGTTGATGCCATCACGAGCAAGATTTTTTACGTCTTCTCGTAACCTGCTCTGATACCACCTGTAGGATCTTAAAGCCACTATGCTACACTCACAAACACACTAAATGAAAGATATTAGCAATAAAAATATCTACACAAAAACCAAACTACAAAGAATGAACACAAGATGTATAGTAGTTCCCTACTCACTTGGGTACTTCATTGCCTAAGCCTCATAGCTTAGGATTTTAACCAGATTCCCACAACCTCGAGGGAATCACTTTACTAACCGAGGTAATTAATGGGTTATCTCAACCTAAGTACAACAATAGGTTTGTTACAACCCAATGAGCAACAACCTCAAATATAGAATAAACACTGGTGTAAGAAAAATGAAATCTTATAACAAAGATTCCTATGCCTCCCAACAATAATGAAAATGAATACCAATTTGAAAGCCTAGGATGGACATGAATCTCTTCATAGATGCATGAGAAAAACACGTCGTTGAGCTTGCAAGAATATAGAGAGAGTGAATGGCAAGCTCCTTCTTTCTCTCTTGAAAATATTATGGAAATTTGGAACTCAAAGCTCTAGAATTTTCCTTGTGTATCTTATGTGCAAACTAACAGTCTAAAAGTCTTTTTATAGAGTTAGGACCTTAGTTGCTCGTCTTCTAGACGTTGGGGTTTAATTCCCAACGTTCAAGTTCTCTAAATCAATTTAACAGCCATTCAAATTTGAACCAACGGCTAACTGGTAACGGTATTAAAGTATGGGTACCGGCACTAGTGACATATTATTTTGTGTTTTAAGTTAACTTGTCACAGACAGTACCTGTTGGGTATTAGTACTAATCATGAGTACCAATACTCATTGCTTCCAGATTTGGATTTTAAATACTTAACACAAATCTGTAACCCACTTGTACCAGTACTGATCATAAGTACTGGTACTCGTCTCCAGTATCGAAACTAATCATGAGTACCGATACTCACGGGTACAGGTTTGTTTCTTTGAAAAAACTCAAACCTGTAACTCACATGTATCGATACTTGTGGGTTAAGAAGTACCTTTTTAATTACATGAATACAACTTGATTCCTAGCCCATTTTTGCAAATACTTTAAATATTAAAAAACTACCTTTTAAACAATACGTACTTTGAAATAAATCGAATAATCATAATGTTTCATCCTAATTTATCTTTATATGATTTTTACAATCTAATTCTTATTTCTTTGTTAGGAGTCATACATTCTAAAAATAAAATAAAAACCTAATGTAATAAACGAAATATAACTCTAGATAATCTTCTATCATCAACTCCTCCTTGTCGTGTTGCCTCCCCCTTGTCATCATGCCTCCTTGTCATTATTCTCTATTTGCCTTGATCTTCATCTAAGTCTAAACTATTACTCAATTGCAAACATTAATATACAATAATTTTGTTAATACCAAAACAAGATGTGGAACAAGGTTCCAACAAACTCGCCCTCTGATTTGAGGGGACTTATTGTCTAAGCATCTGTACACTATTTACACTGACTCACTTTTTTGCAGTTTTAATGGAAATTAGGTAGCTAATGAACTTCCTAGGATGGTATGACTAGAAAGTTGTCATAGGTAACAATCCATTGGCTGGTTTTCTAGAGCCCAGCCACACGACCATTCTCTTTCTACTGCCTTTAGGTAAATCTTAGATCAGAGAAGCCACCTACTCAAAAAAAGAAAAACTTACTCAAAAAAAAAAGAAAAAAATTAGCCACACTTCACTACATGGGTATAGCTGGCAAGTTGCCGTGGATAACCCCCCATTGTCAGTTATTCAGAACCTAGCCCACAGAAATGCACAAATAATTCCTAAGGCCTAGTTTGGTAAGGGGGATAACCCATCAAAATAAGGGTTAACCTTGTTTGGTGGGAAGGATATTTTGACTCGGATTAAGAGGACTTAACTCGGGATAAGTTATTCTGGGGTTCTAGAATAAGTTATTCTGGGGTTGATGTGGGATAAGTTATTTTTGTGGGTTATCCCATTTATTTTCACATGTTAACCCAAAAACTTTCCAAACAGCCACAGGTTAACTCGTCAAGATAACCTTTATGACCCAAACAAAAATGAAGGATAACCCATCTGCAAAAAAGTTATCCCATGAAATCAATTCCTCCATCCAAACTAGCCCTAAAAATTTAGGAAGAAGCAAGGAAGTAGAATAAGTTGGGAGATATACACTGGACTTGCCATTGTGTTGACTCCATTAAAAAATTAAAAGTAGAGAGAGCTACCATTTGAAAATATAAACCTTTAGGCAAAATTTTTTTAAGGTCACCTAGGGACGTAGAAACCTGAAGTCCGTTCTAATTGTCACTTAGTGATTGATGAATGGGTTTTGGTGAAGTAAAATCAGCGTTAGGAGAAACCTGTCGTCGTAGTTCGCAAAACATGTTATCAAGTATAATTTTTAACCGAAATAGCAAGGGAGTCCCGGGTCGAACATAGGGAGGCGACGTCTACTTTTGTTGAAATCCGCACTACGTTTTGTTTCCTTTTGGTGTTTTTGAAATAAAAAGACAAGCAAGATAACTTTACAAAGTGGAGAAACAAATATGATATTTCACAATGTCATTCAAATGTCTATTACAATATACTAAAATATAAAAGAGATAGTGGTGAGAAGGAATCTCCCAAATTAGTTGTTTGGCGAGACGATGGCGCTTGGAGGTAGCTTGGACGAAGAGGGTGAGGTGCCGGATGACGGAGGTGAGATGCAGGAGGACGCCGAGTAGAGGAATGTTTCACCAAGGCTCTCGAATGGGGATGAGGAGATGGAGGTGATCTTCTACCAGAATGGAGGTGGGAGGACGGCTCCAAGGCTTCTTATGAAGGTGGTGAGATGGAGGATGAGTATTTGGTGGGGTATAGGAACATTACACTAATAAGAGGCCTTTGGAGCTTGGGAGTAAGCTCTAATGGAGCTTTGGTAGGATACTAGAGCTTAAGAGTAGGTGGGAGTAGAGTAGGTAGAGATGCTTTGGAAGGGAAGGGGTCATGGTGTTTATATAGTGGTGGAATGGAGGTGTTTTGTGTGCAAGGGTCTTCAGCGACATTTAAAACGTCGCTAAAGACCCGTCGGGGGTGTCGCTACAAATTCAAATGCCTTGGCTTATGTGAGGAGGCATGGCTGTAGCTGGCGTAGTGCGAGGAGATCAACAGCCGTTGGATCGGGTGTGGATGGATGAGATCGCGCGCGCTCACGGATTCAAACGTGCATGCATCGCTAGTAGCCATTGAATGAACCATCACACGGCTAGGGGCACCCTCAGATTGCACCCTCACAAATTTGAATCGCACTCACCGCGCAATCGCGACGATCGGACGACAACTGGTGCTCCTGGTCAACTTAAATGAGCACTCCAGATGGAGCGCGTCTACCTTGGCTTGCGGTTGCACATCGTTGTCCAGTGCGCATGCATCATCTCGACCGCTCGATCAAGATCAAGCAGTCCAATTTAGCCGATGCGGGGTGGGCGCGGAGGATTGAGGCTCGAACCCACGCCTATCATTTGCGAAGCAGGAGCTTCACCGTTTGGCCAAAGCGTTGCTTTGTCGCAAGGAGGTGAGGTGCGGCCACACACCTCGATCGTTGGATGAGGATCCAATGGTCCAAATGGAGCCTTCCTTGCTGTGCTTTAGAGGAGAGACCGACCGATGTAGAGCATTTCTTAGCTATTGGATTGAGATCCAACGGCTGGTATCGCTCCTTGCGTGAAGCTGGGGAGGTTGTGGCTCATGTAGGGTGGCCTGGATGGCGCCATCTGGGCCGTCCATCTTCTTCTTCTTATAGAGGATGCAATAGAGCTCTGATCGGAGTGATTTTGGCACTGATGGACTGCGATCGTCGCTCTGGATCCATCTATATGGTCAGATTCTTCATCCGAAGTCCGTAAAGATGTCGCACTGCATCCTAGCCATATAAAATGCTGGAATTAATATACAGAATATACAAACTATCCTAAATGCAATGCAATGAATGTTATGCAATATTTATACTATGATACGCAATGCTAGACCTAAGAACTATCGTAAATAAACATTTTATCATGAATTCATGTGTGTTTATCATAACCCCATACTTTTTGCTAGTCCCCAGCAAAATTAACCTAAATGCTATGTATAAAAGTAGAATTAGGATTTAATCACTTAGGCACGATTTGTTGGTTGCTTTAGAAACTTTCAACCCAAGACCTGGTTACAAAAACTCGACAGTGCCCTAGTGTTTGCCAGAATGCAGACCGCCCAAGCCCTCGCCTTATTTGAAAAGGGAAGATACTTTTTTTGCTTTTTCTTCTTTTCTAATTTTTTTTTAGACTGTTTGAGGTTGAGAGTTTCGGGATAACTTTTACGGCTACCCAACCCACCCAAGACTCGAAAAGAAAGTGCTAAGCATCTTGTGAAAAGAATGAAAGACTCACTAGGCGACCGTTAAAACGGACTTCAGGTTTCTACGACCCTAAGTTACCTTAAGAGTTTTTGCTTAAAGGTTTATCTTTCTAAATGGTAGCTTTCTCCCTACTTTTAAATTTTTTTATGGGGTCAACACAAGGGCGAACCTAATGTATATCTCCCTGATTTATTCTACTTCCCAACTTCTTTCCTAAGTATTTTTGGAATTATTTATGCATTTTTGTGAGTTGGGCTCCGGACAACCGACCAATGGGCTGTTACCCACAGTAACTTGCCAACCATACTCGTGCGGTGAAGTGTGGCTTATTTTTCTATTTTTTTCTTCTTTTTCTATGTTTTAATTTTTTTATTTTTGAGTACCATTTTTTTTTCTAAGTAGGTAGCTTCTCTGATCTAAGATTTACCTAAAAGTAGTAGAATAAGTATGGTTAAGTAGCTGAGCTCTGGACAACCGGCCAATGGGCTGTTATCCACGATAACTTACCTGGCATACTACCCTAGAAAGTTCATTAGCTACCTAATTTCTGAAGAAACCGCCGAAAAGTGAGTCAGTGCAAATAGTGTGTAAATGCTTAGACTTAAAGTCCCCTCAAATCAAAGGGTGGGTTGATAACTCGTGTACTCATCACCCCAATTTATTAACCAAATTTGAATAAAATTATTTGGTGAAGACTTGAAACTAAGTCCACATTCAAGTGGACACCCGGCTAATTAAGCTCGAAAACCTTAAGTGTCTAAGTATTCAGGTCCCAAAGTACCAATTCCTAAAGTTTGCAACTCCTAATGCCTAAGTTCTCTTCTCCTACTTCTATTTTTTTTTAATAAAATAATAGGAACTTACTGTTACGGCTGACAAAAAGATTATTTCATAAGATATCCACCCCCCCATGCTTAGTTAATGCAATGTCCTCATTGTTAAAATGAAAGCATGCAGGAGAGTAGAATTAGAAGAATAGCACCTGGTTTCCGTGAGATTCTGGTCAGCTCAAAATAACCTTTACACATGCTGAGTTTAGTGACTTCAGCTAGGCGATGTCCTCAATAAAAAATAACTAACATTGAGGCTGCAATAACACAATTTTTGAGCCCCTAAATATGGGTCCCAGAGAGTGAAAATGGGCTTGCCAAAGAGATGATCAATGAAAGTGGCAAGCTGGTGGTGCAGGGTGAGCCCAAATGGTCTCCAATAGGAGTTTTGTTGATTCAGTATAGAGGAAGTGTGGGTGGATATAGAAATTGTGCGATGGTTGGGTGAACAAGGATGATGAGAGTTTTGTGATGTGTTGAGGGTTTGTGGGTACTTTAGAATACCTAACATTTCAAGAGTTTCTCCCCAAAATTCAATTTCATCCTCACAGTTAGGGTGCTTACTCCAACCATTCTGATCCTCATGATTCCCACCCAAAAGTTGAACCTCAAACTCTAAAAATTTAGGATGAGGGCATTATTGGGTTTTAAATTGATCATGTGAATCATCCAACAAATTTCCAATTTCATGAATATCATCCTCATCCCAGGTTGCCACAGTTTGTTGTATGTCTTCATTGTCCTCAATTATCCCTGCAACCGTGTGATTTTCTTCCTGAGTTTGGATTGAGTTAGCCCTTAAAAGGTTGTCCAAGGTATGTATGGCCATTACCTCTACTATTCTGCCAAGCTCCTCCATCAAACCACACTTAATTTTATCCTTCTTTGAGACCTCAAAAATATTAAATTGATTTATTTTATTCCTAGAGGCCATTTCTATATTTCCCGATTCACAATCAATCCTTGCCTTGGCAGTAGCCAAGAAAGGTCTTCCCAAAATAATCGAGGTGTGGTTGAGCTGTTTTGGTGCTTCCATTTCCAAGACCATGAAATTAGCAAGGTAATGCAAATCATTAACCTTGACTAAAACATCCTCCAAAAGACCCCTTAGTTTTGTAATGAATCTATCAACTAACTGCAAGGTTATGTCAGTGTGTTTCAGGTAGCCTAGACCCAATTCCATGTGCAGTGAGGAGGGGATCACATTAATGGAAGCACCCAAGTCGAGGAGGGCCCGGTCAGAAGTAATGTTTCCTATTGTGCAGGAAATCAGCGGAGCCCATGGGTCCTACTTCTTAGGGGGTAGCTTGTTTAAGATCAATGTGCTTGTCTTATCAGACAAGACTACTCTCTTATTATTTTCAGATTCCACACTATGCTTTTCTTTATATGAATTCAGTAAACCTATGGCGTAGGCGGGGATTGGTCCGATAGCCACAAGGAGTAAAATGATTGTCAATTTGAAAGCCTGAAGTAAGGACATCCTTTCCTCCAATTTCTCCTCCGAATTTTTCTGTTTGCCCATACAACATACTCCCAAATAAGACTCTGATGTTTTGTTGATCACATTCTTAGTTGGGAGTCTAGAATTCTTACTACGGGGCCTAATGGTGTTGACATGGGGTTGGGTAGGTCCCTTGTGTCTACTACCACTCCTCAAGGTGATGGTATTTGCAATGGTAAAATGTTGTTGGTTAGTGCCTTGGGGAGGGTTGGGTAAAACAGGAGGCTCCCTGTTGATTATGGTGGGAACTTGGTTCGTTCCAGGAGGGGTTAGGGTAGCTGATAGATAACATGAGCTTGAGCATGAGGCTCCCCACCATTACCAAACCCTTAAGGCCTAGCACCTCGGTTCTGTACATTCCTTGGGTTTGGTATAGGTTGTGATGGTAGAGATCCAGGTTGTCGGTAGTTTGCACTAAATCCATATTGCAAGGTGTCCAACGAAGTTTTCATTTGTTGCATGAGTTAGAGAATTGACCCTTGCATTTCTACCATCTTCAGGTTTAAATCAGCCTACCCGGTGGGTTGTTGAGCATTCCACATGGACTGATTAACCTAATTCGGGGGCAATTAAGTATATACATGACCCTGACCCATTGGTTTTTGCGGTACATAATTGTTGGGTCGATATTGGGTCTGCTGCCTCTGATCTTTCCAAGAGAAGTTAAGGTGATTTTTCCAATCAGGATTGTAGGAATTCGAGTACGGATTGGACCTAACATTCTCTTGCACAGCATGAACATTCTCATAAGATGAGAATGAAGAAGGATCAGAAAAACTAGGATCAAAGGCCCTAGTTTGGAACCCATAAGGTTCCGAGAAGAGCTGGCCCGAAGGTCAAGCCGACTCCAACTGGTTCACAAACTCCTGTCCCAAAGGAGCTTGCAAAGAATGGAATCCCAAGCCTTGGGATTGAGTGGATCTAGAAAAATTAAAGTTTCCAGACATCCATTCTTCCATTCATTTAGCAACCAGATCCACCTTATCTAATTTATTGCAAATCAATTCCATATCAAATGTATAAGAATCTTGGACCTCAATTGCATTTGATCTAGTTGGTTGGGATTGGTTGAAGGTTTCCATGAAGGCATGGTTTAAAGAATTTTTGCTCATTTCCTCAAACAAATTATACGTGCTATTTGCGTCTTTGTTGAGGAAATTGCCTCCGCAGGAGCATCCACATGATTACGGAGTTGATTATTCAACCCATGATAAAAAATATGCACAAGTTTCCACTTAGGCACCTCATGGTGTGGACACTTCCGCAACATATCCTAGAATCGCTCCCAGGTCCCATGAAATGGTTCCCCTTGCCGCTGGGAAAAAGTGGTAATTGCCCGTCGCAATGCATTGGTTTGCCCAATTGGGAAGAATTTCTTCAGGAAGGTCAATTTTAAAGCTATCTAGGTAGCAATCAATCTTCCAATGGTACGATACCAATGTGTGGCCTTATCCATAAGTGAATGGGGGAAAAGCCTCATGAGCATCTGTTCCTCATCCACATTCCACAATTTAGTGGTCTAAACCAGAGTAATCAGGTCCTCCAAATGTTGGGATGGGTCCTCTGAGCCAAGCCCGTGAAAGTGTGTAATTAAACCCAAAACCTGGGGCTTGATCTCAACATCACTGGAGAGGATCACAATGCCAGGACAATCCTCATAATTTGAAGGATCATAGAAATCCTTCGAGGGCCAAGCGCGTTAACCATTCATTCGTTGGAACCATTGCTGCATCTACTGCAATTCTTTCAACTGCCTCTGAATTAGCTCCAACTAGTTCGGGGGTGAGGGAGGTGGTTGTTGATCAGCCATGGGATCTACTTGGTTATAACTCAACCTCTGCCTCCGGGAATGGTCTAAAGGTCCTTCTAAACGATGGTTCAATGACCTCCTTCCAAGCATACACTGAAAGGAAGTTGGAAGGACGGGGAAGAGAAGGAACCTTGCAGCAAAAAAATACAAGACTATCCTTAGGTCAAGTAACAAAAAGGTCTACAGACTCTCAGAATCCATCTTAAGATTATAGACAATTTACTCTACTTGTATCTAGCCAATCCAACCAGTTAGGAGGGACTGGGGAGAAGATTCTGAGGGTTCCCTACTAGGAGGGGTGACGTAATAATATGCAGAAATAAAATATAAAGCAATCTCACAAAAATCAATCACAAAATGTACATAGGTATTTTGAGGTGGAAACCCAAACAGGGTGAAAACCACCACCTAACCCTCTCGAGTTAGGATTTTCCGATCAACCAAGTTGATCAAAATCCACTAAACGAATCACTTTAAACGAGGGTGATTCAACCTCAGTACAACCACGCTACAAGTACGAGGGTAGCGTTCCTCAACCCCTTCTCTCCACGAGAAGGATTTTGTCCCACGAAGGAGACGGGAATTCGCAAAGCGAATACCCAACCAAAATACAAAGATAAAATAAAACAACAGTCCTATAGAGCCAACAAAATTAAACCTAGCTTCTATAGGAAATAGGAAACTCCCCTTTGCAAGGAGTGCGTCGACGATGACGCGGTGCGTGTGCCACGCGATGGCGCTACGTCGCTCTCGTTAACAACGCCGGGAGAGCGGGTGCGCAACGGTTGAATGCTCTCAAGAAAATGGAGCTTGAGCTTGGAGAGCAAGAGAGTCTTTTCTTTGGACACAAAAGGTTTGAAAGTGTATTGCAAGGTGTGTGTCTTAGTGTGTATGTGTGTTTTTCTAAGTGTCTTTGTGTTACAAAGGTTCCCCTCTATTTATAGAGGCCTTAGGAAGGTTTTGGAAGGCTTGGAAAAAGCTTCCATAGCCGTTGGGTGCAAAGCCCAAGAGAATCAGGCCGAAATCAGGACAATGATTGCTTTTGACAGGGTTATCAGACGTCTAACTCTGGCATCAGACGTCTGTAAGGCCACTTTAAGACGTCTGATTTCAAGGTCAGACGTCTGATTCTATGCGGGTTTCTCCCTGACTTGAATCAGATCTAAACAGGGTTTTTGTGCAAGTCCATCAGACGACATACAGGACGTCTGGCACTATGTCTGGACGTCTGGAAACCTACTTTTACTGTGGGAATTGATTTCCAAACGTTGCAACGGCTAGAAAATCTCTGAGAAGAGATTTTGGGTCAGCCGAGGCAAAACGGTCATTTATCAGACGTCTGGTAAGTCCTATGGACGTCTGATAAGGCTCTAACGGTCATAATCTTGAGTGTTTTCTAAGCCAGCCAACGGTCCACTAATTGGGCGTCTGGCAAAGTCATCAGACGTCTCCTAAGACGTCTGGTCTAAGGTCTGGACGTCTGATTTCATCAGACAGAACTAACTATGTCCAGCCTAACAGTTATCAGACGTCTGAAACAACAGTCAGATGTCTTAAAATACTTTATCAGACGTCTGATTTTGGGATTAGACGTCTGGAAATGCTGTTTGAGCCCTATATTGGTTTTCTAAGTATTCTACAGAAAACCTAAGTATCCTAGGGTTGTGCAGGTGTTCCTAGGACTACTTTTAGGGTACTTTGAGGCTCTTTAACATAATGTTCTAAGGAATCAAAAAGAGCAAGAAAATAAATACAAGAGATACATGAAAGGATAAAAAAGAATCTATCATATTCTTCTTGTCTTCCATCTCCAATCTTTCGCTCCACGCGAACCTCCTGTGTTTTCCGTCAAGCTCCTCCAATCCGTCCTGGATGCGAGCTTGAACTCCGTCTAAACACGTCCACATTTGCAATTGACCTGAAATCTAGGACTCAAATTGCAAATGTTAAATAACACGTGTTTTGTTATCATCAAAACAAATGATCGTGGTGCTCTAGCACCAACAGATTCTTCCTTTGGCTTGCGCCACCGATTCCTAGTATATCCCCTAACCACGATCGTTTGACGCTACTCCCCTAGCTAGACATTAGATTGACTAGCATAAGAAGGTTAATTGTGAATAATCTCAATCTGGACTCCGAAGAGCGAATCAGTCCTTATAGCTAGTGTTTAATCAATTTTAGTTAGGCTTGAGGTATTTAGTGCTTTCGAAATGTGATGGGCCCTTAATGGGTTGTGCCATTAATGATTCATTAAAAATGTGTGTATGTGCACAACCAAAAAGTTTTCAAGCAAGATTATTGTTTATGAAGTAAGTTTTAGGGTTTGAATCTTACTTAATAGCTTTTAGGGTTCAAATATTAGGTATATTCAATCAAATTTCCAGGAGGCAAACCAAGTTTGAAATCATGAGTTCAAGTATTTTCCTTTTCAAATCAAGAAAAATATGAAGTGCCTGGCTTGACCTAATTATTGAATCCTATGGGACAGCTACAAAATGAATTCCTTTTAGATTACGTGGTGAGGCCAAAACAATTCAATCAACTGGCCTAGATGCACCACCGATTAGGGCACACAAAAAGGTGATTAACCTAATATGACTTCTACTCCTTTATGTGTTGAATTGGTGTACCGGTTCCACAAGTCGGAATCCCGGTTGAGTAGATAAAAATCAAGTTAGGTTATGTGGCTCAAAAGTATGTGTATGTAGTGTGTATGTTGATTTGTCCCACAAGAAATATCTTTTTGTTTTGTTTGTTTTTGGTTTTTAATATGAGAGGGTGAGATGAATGGAGGTGACAAACAAGACAAACAAATTCTATCCTAGGGTTTATGTAAACACCTAAGTAGATTAGGTCTTGGTTATTGATGTGGCGAAATGAAACTAGTGGGGGGAATGTGGGGGCACTTACAAATTACTCTACTTGCATTTTACTCCAGTCTATCGCACTCGGATCACCTTGCTAGGGTACCTGTAGGACAGTAAATTAGAGGCAAGCGGGGTTAATAATAAGTAAATGCAAAGAAACACGGAAGACAAGAAAGCAAATTCCGTTACCTCCCCGGCAATGACGCAAAAATGATGAACTGGTTTTGGCGAAGTAAAATCAAGTTTAGGAGAAACCCATCGCCATAGTTCGCAAAACATGTTATCAAATACAATTTTTAACTAAAACTCCAAGGGAGTCCTAGGTCGAACACAAGGAGGCGATGTTTACTTTTGTTGAAATTCGTGATTTGTTTTGTTTCTTTTTGATGTTTTAGGGTTTTGTAATTATTTTGGTGTTTTTGAAATAAAAAGACAAGTGAGATAACTCGTTGTCGTAGTTCACAAAACACGTTATCAAATACAATTTTTAACTGAAACCCCAAGGGAGTCCTAGGTCGAACACAGGGAGGCGACATTTACTTTTGTTGAAATCGATGCTTCGTTTTGTTCCTTTTCGGTGTTTTAGGGTTTTGTGATTTTTTTGGTGTTTTTGAAATAAAAAGACAAGCGAGATAACTTCACAAAGTGGAGAAACAAATATGATATTTCACAATGTCATTCAAATGTCCATAACAATATGCTAAAATATAAAAGAGATAGGGTTGAGAAGGAATCTCCCAAATCAACTGTTTGGGGAGAGGACGGCACCTGGCGGTAGCTTGGACGAAGAGGGTGAGGTGCTAGATGATGAACGTGAGATGCAGGAGGACGCTAGGTAGAGGAATGTTTCACTAAGGCTCTGGAATGGGGATAAGGAGATGGAGGTCATCTTCTACCAAAATGGAGGTGGGAGGACGGCTGCAAGGCTTCTTATGAAGGTGGTGAGATGGAGGATGAGTATTTGGTGGGGTATAGGAACATTACACTAATAAGAGGCCTTTGGAGCTTGGGAGTAAGCTCTAATGGAGCTTTGGTAGGCTACTAGAGCTTAGGAGTAGGTAGAAGTAGAGTAGGTAGAGATGCTTTAGAAGGAAGGGGTCATAGTGTTTATATAGTGGTGGAATGGAGGTGTTTTGCGTGCACGGGTATTCGGCGACATTTAAAACATCGCTAAAGACCCACAGAGGGTGTCGCTACAAATTCAAGTGCCTTGGCTGGAGTGAGGAGGCACGGCTGCAACTGGCGTAGCACAAGGAGATCAACAGCCATTGGATCGGGCACGGATGGACGAGATCGCATGGAGATCGCGCATGCTTATGGATTCAAATGCACATGCATTGCTAGCAAGCATTGGATGAACCATCACTCGACTGGGGGTGCCCTCAGATCGCACCCTCTCCAATTTGAATCGCACTTACCACGCGATTGCAACGATCGGACGACAGCTGCTACGCCCAGTCGACTTAAATGAGCGCTTCAGATGGAGTGTGTCTGCCTTGGCATGTGGTTGTGCGTTGCTGTCCAGCGTGCGTGCATCATCTCGATTGCTCGATCAAGATCGAGCGGTCCAATTTAACTAATGCGGGAGTAGGCGTGGAGGATCGAGGCTCGAACCCGCACCTCTCATTTGCGGAGAGGGAGCTTCACCATTTGGCCAAAGCATTGCTTTGTCGCAAGGAGGTGAGGTGCGGCCGCGTGCCTCAACCGTTGGATGAGAATCCAACGGTCCAAATGGAGCCTTCCTTGTTATGCTTTAGAGGAGAGACCGGCCGATGTAGAGCATTTCTTAGTCATTGGATTGAGATCCTGTTTAGAGTGCTTGATCGGGTTTTGAAAAGGTCGCGTTGTAGTACAATCGAAAAAGCGTTCAAAACAAATAATTTTATTACTCGAATTTAAAGTCCGAGGTCGAACACAGGGGGTAAATGGAATTCACACACTAATCTCAATAATGAATGCAATTTGAACACATAATACTACTCAAAAATCTAATTAAAAATATAAAGTATGAGTATATGAATAATGGTAGCTAAAAATAAATGGAAAGTTTATGAAGAATTGGACGTCTAATTACAAAATTAGACGTCTTAAAAATGAAGTGCTACAGTGCCTTTTCTCTAATTTCTTTCTTCTGCTTCTTCTCCTGTTCTTCTTTCTCTTTCTCTTTATCTTCTTTCTTCTCTGGCGTCTCCTTCCTTCTTCTTCTGATTTTGGCTTCTCTCTTCTTTAGCTTTGCCTGTCCTTTGCCTTCAATTTCTTCCTTCCCTTCTTTCTTTCTTCTTTCTCTTCCTTGGTGTCTTCCTTCTTCTTCCTCTCTTCTTCTTCTTTGCCTTAGCTTCTCTGCGGCTCTTTCCTTCAGCTCCTTCCTTCTCCTCTGACTTCTGCCTTCTCTGCCTTAGCTTCTTCTCCTTTCTTCTTCTTCGCTTGACCCTTCTCCTTCCTTCACCTTCTTCCTTCCTTGAATTTGGCTAAGTGTGGAGCCAATCTTTCCACAGCAAAACCCCCCTTCCCCTGCGTAGCATTCCTCACTTCTCTCTTCTCTATTTCAATTCGCTCTCCCAGAGCCACATTCAGGTCAGGTAATCGGACCTATCGAAGACCCGGGTCCAAGCTCACCGGCGTGGGTGGTGACGAGGAGTGAGTCGGTTCGGGTAAACGGGTCATGGCTAGGTCCGCGTAGGCAGTGCTGCGGACAAGGCCATGAGAGGGGGAGAGGGACCTCACCTCGTAAGTAGGAGGCAACAAGGCTTATGCACAAAATCAATTTATGTGCATACACCCGCTCGCCCACTTCCGAGGTGGGACTAAACATCCCACCCCCCTTACGCATACTGCAGCAGCAAGTGTTCCCTTTGATTGCGAAGCTGCAAGGGCTTGTGGCTTTAATTGGCAGCCTAGAGTCGTTTGCGAGAGCTCTCCGCGCAACCTGGGACTGGATCCTGGAGTGGGCACGACCTGAAGCAGCTTGCAAACAAGCTTCTAGCTGTGTGTCAATGGTGGCGAGCCCCTGGACCTGAAATCACACACACAGCCTCGCGACCACATTAAAAAACTCAGGGAGCTTCGCCAAGGTGCGGCGAACGTGCAGAGGTGGTCGGCGTGGTGTGGGAACGGCTGTGGGAGCGTGCCTAGGGCACACTATGGTCGTGTGAGTGGGTGTGTTCAGGGGTGCTTTTGGGTGGTTGTCGGAGTGATTGGAGTAGTGGGAGATGATCAGTGGGGTATTGCAGAGGTCGTAGGGTGGTTGGCGAGGCGGATGGAGGTGCGAAGCGACCGGGACACCTCGCCAGAGGTATGGCCGGAGGTGGAGAAGGTGATGGTGATCGGTGGCGTCACGGGGTATTTTCGAGAAATAAAGAGGGGGAACGAGAGTAGGAGAGAGGGAGAAGCTAACTGACCTGAACTAAGGATGAAGAAGACAGGAGGGGTGTCTGGGCTGGTATGGTCGGAACCGGAGATAAAGATCTCCGTAGATGAGGTGGTGGTAAAGATGAGGGCAGTGGTGGCGTTAAGCCTGGTACGGCCGACGCAGATGAACGAGAGAAAGGCAGCCCAACCAATAGTATTGTGGTTGGGCGACGAGAGAGAGAGGACAGAACAGCTGGAGCTTGTGGAGATGTTGTGGCCGGCGAGGAGAGACGAATTGAGGGTGGATCGGCCCAATTCCAAGCTGAGGAGATGCGGATGAATCAGGGGTTGCTTAAATAGGCTTCTGTGGACGGATTTGTGCTTGGAAGCCAAGCTTCCAAGCAAGGTATGTCCACCGGAGATGGAAGCTTCAAAAAGTCCCAAATCTCTCATGCGTTCACTTGAGAGATTGGGTAGGAATTAGGGCTCATCAATTGGTTTAGATTGAAGAGGATTACTCAAAGAATCTCCCTTCCAATTTTGGGAGGGATTCTCTGAGCAATCAAGGAGAATCC
This sequence comes from Thalassia testudinum, assembly GCA_037157565.1. Taxonomy (NCBI): domain Eukaryota; kingdom Viridiplantae; phylum Streptophyta; class Magnoliopsida; order Alismatales; family Hydrocharitaceae; genus Thalassia; species Thalassia testudinum. Next base: position 85,391,662 of record JAZHRO010000024.1, read on the forward strand.
TCCTTCTAAAGCTTTCCTGAGTAGGATTCCCTCTGCTATAATGGCGGAGGGACCTATTTGCAAGGACGATGAAGAAGCTATGGGGTTTCTGCAGAGGTTTTCAAAAGATAGGGGCAGAAATGTAATCAGGTTATACTTATTTGCAAAGTAGGTTAAGATGAGTTCCCCTTTGGTACAAATTTTTATAAAAACCTAATTTGGATCTACGGAATCCAATGGTGAAGTTGGATTTTGGGTTTGACGACATTTGACTAAGCAATTTACGTAAAAACCCAATTTAGAGCAAATATCTAGCTGAGACACCATTCTAGGTCAAAATGGGTTTCAAAGGCCAATTTGAAAGTTTTAAACCCTAGAGGATATTTTCTATGATTTTTAGAGGGTTTAGGTGAATTTTATCCTGACCAGAACCTTAGTTAAGCAAGCAGGTCCGTTTTAGGATTACAAGAAGTCATTTAATTTCCAAAACTCACACGAAACCTTTTCTATTTGATTCAAACCACTTTTTATCTTGTTAAGACCTTTTGACCTTTGTTTAGCCCTTGAGAAACCCGTTATTGTACTGCAATGGTAAAATTACAATTTTGCCCCTTGTTTCTTGCTTTTATCTCAGAATGATTATTCAGTGAATTAGGACCTCCAATTGGTTATGTAGGAGCTTTTATTCTCTTTTATGGGTCAAAATGAACTAGTTAGGGCTCATGATGGTATTCCCATCAGATCCAACGGCTGGGATCACTCCTTGTGTGAAGCTAGGGAGGGTGTGGCTTATGTAGGGCGACCTAGATGACACCACATGGTGCCATCTGGGACATCCATCTTCTTCTTCTTCTTCTTACAGAGGATGCTATAGAGCTCTGATCGAAGTGATTTTTGAGCTAACGAACTAGGATCGTCGCTTCGAATCCATTCGTATGGTCGGATTCTTCATCCGAAGACCGTAAAGATGTCGCACTGCCTCCTAGCCATATAAAATGCTGGAATTAATATAAAGAATATACAAACTATCCTAAATGCAATGCAATGAATGTTACGCAATATTTATACTATGATATGCAATGCTAGACCTAGGAACTATCATAAATAAGCATTTTATCATAAATTCATGTGTGTTTATCTATGATCCTATCACTTCACAATAAGATTCTTAGCACTTAGAGTTCTTTTTGAGTCTTGTGGGTTGGGTAGCTGTAGAAAGTCTTGTGAGGGCTTGGGCGATTTACATTTTGGCAGGCACCTAGGCACTGTTAAATCTTTCTAGTTTAGGTCTTTAGTAGAAATTTCTTATTGTTGAGAAAAACTCTTGTCTAAGTAATTTGATCCTAATTATGTTTATACATAGCATTTAGTCTAATTTTCCTAGGGACTAGCAAAAGATAGGCATGGGGATATGATAAATCTACATTTATCCATGTTAATTTTCCTATTTAAGCATGTGCCTAGGTTCATAAAAGTATTATGCATTATAAATATTGCATAACATGCATCATCATGCATTTAGATTAATTTGTATAAATTGTATATTAATTTTCTTATTTTATTAGCTAGGAGATAGGGTGACATCTGCTTACTCACTTCGATCGTATTATAAAATTGTCATGTCGTAGTATAGTGATCAAATCGAATTAAGCATTTAAATTTATAACTGGAATAAAAAGAAATCCGAGGTCGTCTCTGGGAGTAATTATTCGCACAATTTATCACTATCAAAAGGTAATATATGCTGAGTAAATAAAGTGCTTCTTTATAGAGATAAAAAAATAGAGTAAAAGTGGTGGTTTAAACTACTAAGTTCACTAGGTTCAGTGCAACTCTCAATTATAAACGGTTAACTCAACACTTTACCATCAGACGATAGAGAACAGGCATAGACGCCTTAAGTATTGAGGGCGAGGGTGCACAAGGTATTGTTCCACACTGCAAAACCCCCCTCCCTCCTTCAGTATCTCTTTCAAACCCAGCCAGACCCGGGCAATCAGATCCTCGACCCAGACCCACGGGCGTGTTCGAGGGCGTAAGCGCGTGCGTCTGTGCATACGGAGGGGACCTCACCCTGTGCATTCTAAGGCGATAAGCTTCAGGTGCTTTTACGTAATAAACGCTGTGCTTCACTTTGTCCTACACAATGTGGGACTATGTCCCTTGGCTTTACAAGCGCGATGTTCTTCAATTCGAGCACACTAGCCAGTGGATTGCCTTGATGCACCATTGGATCAATTGCTGCTAGTGGTGCGCTTTTGATTGGCGAGGTTCCTATCTGATCAGGGGTCTGGATGGTGCGGTGAGGTGTCGTCGAAGATGGTCGGAGGACTATGGCCAGAGGCGAAGACGAAGGGTAGCTCCGGCGAGTACCTGTGCAAAGCAAAACGAACCTCTCAATCCTAGATCAGTCCAGGAGCTTCAGGGAAGATCCCCAAAGCTTTTCCCTATTTCTATGTGCTGTGCAAAGGGGCTCGGTGATGTGGCGAAGAAGCTCACCAGAGTCCTTAAAGATGGTGGTCGGTGATGGCTCAAACAGGGTTGGAAGTTAAAATTGGAGAGATGAGAAGGTAGAGGGAAGGAAGGGGAAGAAAAGCCCTAACCTAATTTGGAGGAAGGAGAGGTGGAGACCGGTGGTAGTGGCAAGCCACCGACGAAGAATTGGAGAAGGAATTGAGGTCGACGAAGGAGGTAGAGAACTAGCTACTAGGCTAAGAAGCTTAGCGAGAGAGACAAAGGCAGTTGCACCCTCATTTGATGGAGAGAGGCAACAGAGCGAAGGGGCGAAGAAGACCTCAAGGTCTAGAAATGGCGGTGCATGGAGGAAGAGGACAAGGTGGTGCTTGCACTCGGATTCCAGATTATTCAACTCGGCGGGGCATCGCGAGGCTTTATAGAGCCTTGGCCATGCATGAATTAGTTGCAAGAGGTAGCGAGAAGTCCTTACAATAACTCGTATCTCTGCATTTGTTTTTGATCGAAGAACACGGGTTGTTACAACGATGGCAGCAGACGAGATGTATACCGATCGACGAGGAGCAAAACGGTGAACAACTTCGTCTCAAAGGTCGAGCTCAGCTGATGCTCGAAGCGACTGCAAATGGAGTTGGAAAGTCGTCTATCAGTTCGATCAACGGCCCCTTGGCTGTCGAAGGAAGAAGACGACGTCGGGGACCATTTTGTAAGAAGAGAAGGACCTAGGAGTAATGAAATTAGACCTACTTGTAAGGATTTAAGGAACTTAAGGGCCTAAATGCAAAGTAGGTACGAACATTGTCAAATCAAGCCCAACTTTTTATGGAAGCTCAATTAAGATCTAGGGAATCCAATGGTCATGTCAATTTTGAGTTTTGTAGTTGTTTGGTTGGTAAATCCTCCATTTAAACTCATTTGACATTAATTATTCACCTAGGTCATTGTTTTAGGTTTAATTGGCTCTTTTGACGTACCTGATCAAATTAAACCTTGTAGAATATTTATTTATAATTTTTAGAAGGTTTAATTTGTAATATTTTCATCAGAATCCTATCAAACTAGGTTAGATCAAACATAGGGTTTAATTATTCTCTTTAATAACATAATTTCAAAGGAAACGCTAAATTGGTTATTCTTACCTGCTTTGCAGTCTTTTGGGTTTATTCTGATGAATCTTCCTCCATACGATATTGTACCCTTTTTATGTATTATTTAGGTCAATTTACCTTAGGACTTAGCTAAATTATGTGAGTTATAGAGCACGATGGCACTGCCATCAACATCTTTCTGGGCTTCTGATTGAAGATCAGACCTTGTGCATGTGATCAGGGTGATGATCGGAGTCTAACGCCTCTGAAATCGCTTAGATCTGACATCCATAGCATCTTGTACAAGACACAAAAGATCAAAGGTAATAGGGTAAGGTGGTGAAAATCCAAACCTCAGATGAAGAATTCAATTGTATGGATGAGTTCGGATCGACGATCGTTGCCCAACGGTGTGAAAATCAATCCAATTCGACATCCGTGGCACCACCTACAAGCAATAGAAGATTGACGTCTCAGATGACACCATGTGGCACCATCTGAACTGCCCACAACCACCCAAGCTCTTCTCAACGTCTCTAAAGACAACTCCATCAAGCGATCTTGATCGGTGGATGAGAATCCAACGGTTGAGAACTCTCCACGTCGCCACTCCTCAGCTTCACCGAAGGAAGCATCTCAACCATTAGATGAAGATCCAACAGTCGAGATGAGGCCACGTCACCCCCCTAGCATTTCCCGACCTCTGAAGGTGCCTCTCTCGCACATTCTCAGCCATTGATCCATAATCCAACAGCCGAGCGAACGTGGGCACAAAACCATCTTTGCGAGTTTCCAAGGCATGTAGCGCAGTGGTCCAACACCCTACGCCCAACCTAAGACACACATTCAAGTCGTGAGGAGTAGACGAAATTGTGTTGTTGATGCGCGATTTGACGATAGATGGAGTAGCCATGTGGCCGCATGATAAATGCCAGTTTATCATCATTCTTATGCATTAAAACAAACCTAGCTCTTAGGATTTTGCTTCGCAAACGGGTTTTTGGGATGCATTTAGGCATAATCTAGGATTAGGCATGCATTGCATTCTTTTTTTGTATTTTTAACATCCCTACTTGAGTGTTAAGGTTAAGCAATTATTCAGATCATCAAAACCCTAGCATTTAAGAAGGAAGAAAGTGAAGAAGAAGCCCAAATCAGCTGAACCCTAGCTGGATTCAGCTCATCTTAGCTAAATTCCAACTTACATTGGATAAATTTAGCTCCTTTTAGCTCTACCAAGCTCATCTTGGCTGGATGGTAGCTCAAGATAGCTCAACTTAGCTAGACCAACCTCAGCTCAGCTCAAATCCAGCTCAACTCAGTTGGGTCTATCTCATCCTATCTCCAATCAATTTACTGGGAGCTCTAGCTAGCTCAATTGAGTTGACTTGAGTCCACCTCAACTCAAGCTTAGCTCTGGAGTCCTCATCAGAGGCAATTCTAGCTCAACCTAGCTCTAGTCAGGTTGAGGTCAGCTCAACTAAGCTCAACTACCTAGGCTTGGCTACTTGCATAAGAACTAAGTAGCTGAGCTCAGTAGTTAAGCTCCCCTTGAAGCTACCTCAGTAGATCCAGCTCCAGCATAGCTACCATCAGCTCCAGAATTTTCTTCCCCAGCTCCTCCTTCACAAACCCCTAATTCTTCCACCTCCACTTTACTAGCTAAGCTAGCTTAGCTAACCCCTTAGCTCCACGAAAAACTCCATGGCCGTCCACTCTTCAACCCTTAACCCTAACCAAACCCTAACCCAACCTATCCTTGGCGCCAACCCACACCAAGCACCACCACTCAGACCCCCTCATGTTGGCACCAAAAATGCCTTAGGCATCCCTTCATTTTGGCGCCAACATGTGCCTAACTCCTAGCCCTACACCTCATCAACCAAGGCCATCTAAACCCTACACCTAACCCCTTCTAGAAGCCCTCCATTGGCGCTAAACCTAACCCCCCATAACTACCCTAAACCCTACCCTAGTTGGCACCAAAAATCACCCCCTACACCCCTTCATTTGGCGCCAGCACCTCCTCCCATCTACACCCTACATATTAGGCCCCCAACCTATCCTAACCCTCCATCTAGTGACGCCACCTAAACCTCCCCCTTAACCCACCTAAGGTGGCTCCAACTCCCTTAACTCCACCATAACTACCACCTCAAGCAACCTTCCCCCTTGGCGCCAGCTTATATCTACCCTTCATCCCATAACCATCACCCAACAACACCATCCTAACCCTACACATAACCTACACGCCACCGAACTCTACCACCATAAATCCTAACCCTAGTCCTCTCTTAGGGTTGGCGCCAAACACCTAACACCCCCCTCCCCCCCCCCCCCATTTTGGTACCAACTATTATCAACCCTAGGATCCCTTAACTACCTCCAACAAGCCATCCGAACCCTCCATCGATTAACTACCCTTAACCCCCTACCATTCCTACATAAACCCCCTACCACCACCATTAAAACTCAACCTTGGCTACATAATTTTTGCACCTATATCCACATAGAGCTCATGGCCAAGAGAAAAGAAGAAGAAGAAGAAGAAGAAGAAGATTAAGGGGATACTCTGACCCCTTGGTGCCTTCCCCTCTTCTCTTCTCTCTTGTGTCCACGGCAGCCAAGGGAGGAAGCCAGGCATTAGAAGACAACCTAGGGTACACGCCTAACCTAGGAAGAGGAGGATTTGAGGATGGTACACTACCACCCTTGGAGATAGAATAAAAGGTGGTCCATGCCACCTTAAGGAGGAGTTCTTGGAGTGGGAGCCATCCACTCTAGGAAGGAGAAGGCACACCCATCTAGGGTTTGCCCTTGGAGGACGTCTAGGAAGGAGCAAAGGAATCTTTTTAGTCTTGGAGCAACCAGGACTGGAGCAGGAATTTCGGGCAGCACCATCATCATCATCAACATCTTCTAAGCTTTCTTCTACTTTTTTGTTGTTTAGTTGCATAGTAGTTTAGTGCTAGATTTCTGCTTGGGTGGAAATTATATGTGGAAACTCTTTTCACTTGTGAGTTTTCCATTCCCGTTGTAAAACTATTTTGATTAAGAAGCATTCCTCTACTTTAAGTTTAAAAAGCTTGTGATCATTTTTGTGGCTTACTTCTTCATTACACTAGGCCTTTTGTGTTTAGGGTGAGTTGAAGGAACTAGTTGCCTTACAATTTCCATAACTTAGATTTTCGTCTCTCTCTGCATTTCTTTTTGCTCTATTCAAAAACAAAATAAAAATTTACATATTCCAAAAACCCTAAAAGACGTTGATTTCCAAAGATCAAGCGAGAGTTTTGATTTAAAAGCTTACTCGCCTCTCTTAGGACGACCTGAATACTTACCCAAGTACTCGGATTCTATAAATTTAAAAGCGATCCAATTTGTGTGTTACAACGACATAAAAACCCACTTTTGTAAATCACGCATTTTGGCAATCACCGCACGGATGAGCGACTAGCATAACATGTGTGATGACGCATTTCAAGATGCACCCTATGCGTTTTATCAAGTGCGGGCGTGAGCGCTTCTTGACCATTTGATCTCCATCAGATAGTCGTGATTGGTCCACGTGTCACGGCACTTGGTGAGCACTCTTCAACTGATAAAGAAGCGGCGCATGACGTGGCTGCACGTGGAGTGTCCGATCTTGATCTAAGGATCCTCCTTCCATGCACGCCTTAGCAATGTGCACCTTCAGCAATGCAAGCATGTGTCACTAATGGCCATAGAATTAATTCCTAAGGCCTTGAAATGACCTTTTTGCCTCCATTTCTTCACCTATAAAAAGCCTACCCCTCCTACACATTTAACCATCCCTTTCTTCTCTTCTCACCTCTCCTAAGAGCTAAGAACACAAGTTCTAAAGCTCACCCTAGTGCTCCCAAGCTACGGGAAGCTCCGCCAGAGTTAGAAACAAATGTTTTTCCATTTCTCAATCCATTCGCGAAGCTCTCGCCAGCTATCTTCTCACCCCCGTTCTAAAAACGGATCCTGCAACAATGACGTCTTGCCTCATCCCCGATTCTTCAAATTTCGTCCACCTTCCATCTCTATTCTTCTTCCTTCAGGCGTCCTTCGATCGGCTCGTTCTCCAAGCATTCGTCGTGGAAGATAATCTTTCATTCCCTATGTTTTTACTATTTTCTAGTATAAATTTTAATTTACAGAATTAATTTTGTAATAAACATTTGTTAACTATAAAAGTAATTTCTCTCTCTCTCATTCTTTTTCTCTCTTTATTTTGTAAGTAAAATAGAATAACGTAGAGTTGGAAAAATTGTGATCTTTTCTCTTATAGAAAATAAAAAAAATTGATTTTCAAAAAAATTAACATAATGTCTTCGTATTTGAACCGAGACTCATCAAAATTTCGATAAGTTATTTGATTAGCGAATTTTTTGTAATTGCAATGACAAATTTTCAAATTCAATTTTACTCACATAAAATCTCCCTTATCAAATATTCGTATTGGAGTCATCAGTTCTGCTTACGTTGGCTTATACACTGTTTGACCGTCTGAGGAGATAGAGAGGTACAGGGGATTAGGGAATGCAAATCACACCCATGGGGACATATAGGGTCTATCGCAAATTATTGAAAGGAGAAGATTATAAATAAAAAAATTACCATTAGACCCGTCACTTCAATTCTAACTACAAAAGTATAACAGAGTAAATTGATGAAACGATGTAAGTTCCCATAATTCTTTCAAACTGAATGAAGTTTACCTAAATTGTAGAGAGAGAGAGAGAGAGAGAGCAGCAGAGAGAGGGAGAGAGAGACGCTAGAGTCCGATTAAAAAAGAAGTAAATAAACAGGCAGATCAGCCATGCAGAGGGGAATCGAGGAAATTTCTGTCAGACAGATCGATGGGAAGAGACTCCACTATTGGGATAAATTGGAATTATGACATGAAAATTGAGAGGTGCTTTCACTGCCCCCACACAATGCCATGACCAGCTGCAGTCTACACCTGCTTGCAGTATTGACTTAAAATTATACGCATACAATTAATTTATTTAATCATAATATAAGTCAAATATATATCAACCATTAATTCTCATTGCACTGCATAATATTAATAACACCCACTTTATAAAACAACAAAACATCAACTTTTTTATTAAAAAATAATTATATCCATCATTTTAACATAAACCACCACACATTAATTACCTATCATTAACATCATATTAAAAAATCCTCAACTCTCACTTAAATTTATTAAATAAATATCAACTGTCAAAATATCACATTACTTATTCTTATATCAAAATTAAATATCCCAGAACTTATCTCTTCGATATGTTATCCTGATGTAACCCTTACCCTCAAGCCAATGATCCTGGGAATCGAATAAAGTTAGGTAAACCTATCTAGCTCCCCGAGCTAACTTAGCGAATCAATTACGACGTCCATGCCCTAATCAACTTATTTATAATTGGGTCAAAATTAGTCTATTGGTTAGATTAGATGTCGAGGTAGAAGCTTAGGCCTACAGACTTACCGTTAACTTGTCACTTTATGTACCTACGAAGTCTAACCAACCAAGGATGGATGGAGAATGGCTTTCCATTGGAGGCTACGTTAAGTAGTTACATAGGTCTTTTGAACCAAATTGTACATATAGATATATACGTAACGCTTTAACAACCACAGAGACTTTGACAACTATAAGGGTGGAAAAGTACATGCTGGGAGTTGAAATTATATATTTGTAAATTCACTGTGTTAAAACGATAATGATTTTTTTTGCATGAAAAAATGAGTATAATTTTGTATGCGAGTAAGGAAATATGCGTCAAAATGCATTTTATAACATGCATTTTTATCCAATTAAATAGTTCACGTCTAACTTCAACTGATTCAATTGATGTGTTTCAATCAATTGTTACCAACTCTAAGTGATTCTTAACCTATGTAACGTAATTTTTATTTGGAAAAGTAATTTTTTACCTTAAGATTTATGATGTAGTCTTCGCTAAATCCCAAATCCTAAACCTTAAGATGAAAAATCACAATTTATAGGTAAAGAACCACTTTCCATAAATCTAAATCCTAAACTCTAAACTGTAGACCCTAACTCCTAAATCCTAAACATAAACCCCATAGGTGAAATCACTTTTCACTTTTTAAGAGGAAATCAATTGGTTAAAAAGAAAAATCAACGGGTTGAAAAGGAAAGTCAACCAATTGAAAATCAAGTACACCAAAACACACCAATTTGAAATCCATTTTCCACCGGTTGAAAAGTAAAATCAACTAGTTGAAAATCAAGTAAACCAAAAACATACCGATTAGAAATGATTTTCAACCGGTTGAAAACCAAAATATACCTGTTGAAAATCAAAATACATCAGTGTATTTACCTTTTCAGAAGTGAGAAATAATTTTTCAACTTGAAACGTGATTTTTTTACCTATGGGGAGTGATTTTACTTAAAAATAATTTTTTATTGGTGAAAAATAATTTTCACAAAAATAATTTTCACCAATAGAAAACCACAATACATCAGTAAAACCATCGTTATCATCCATACGTTGCAAAATATGTTACAGTGTCAGTTTCTTTACTTCGTTTTTTTTTGCTATAATTTATATGATAAATATTCTAAAGATCGGAAAACACACGTTCAACGGTGAGTACACTAAAGGTATAATACTCTATACATAGATTCATATCTATGGACTTTTTAAAACCAATTTTAGCAGGGAAAGTCTACCACCATAAAAATCCTTTGAGAGCTGTAGCCCCCGTTTTGGATCCGACGCTGCAACCAATATATTAAATTGGAAATTGGTTTGACCTTTTAATTTGAAAGCAATGCACAACTATTTAAATTAAGTGCATAACCCGATTGGTTGCTTACTCCATGATTTAATTAAAGTAGCCACATATAAATAAAAAAATATATGGCATGAAGATGAAGCATGTATAACTAAAAAATATTCTAATACTATTGTATTTGTTGCAAGATTAATTATTGAACTAAACTAGATCAAATCAGGCTTGAATGTTGAAATTCCCCACCTATGCTAAACTCATTTATTAGTAGGTTAGGCTTGCATTCTATTTAGCAAATGCCATAATTTTTAACCAAAAACTAGCTAGATTAGGATTATTATTCTTAAGTTTTTAGTCTTTATTTCATTTGAATTAAGACCACGTTTATCTCAAGCTTACACCTATCTTATCTCTCCTACTTCTTTTTCCTAACTCTTTCTGTCGTATGCCTATACTCTTATGAAGCTATTGATTCATGACTTCTTGACCCCTTTCACTTGCTTAAAGTCCTTCCTTCCCTCTTATTCCTTACAAAATAACTATAAATCAAAATATAACTAGCAAGTTTCAAAAATGCTCCTTTAAGGAGTGTTGGCCTAAAAGACTCGTCGTTGAAAATTATTTGGAGTTTTCAAGTATTATGCAAGGACTTAGGTGAGAATATGTAACTCACCCACTTATTATAAAAGAGACCCAATCATCATTGCTCTACCTCAATGATCCAATACAATCATAATAAAAAATCGAATTTAGTGTTTAACCTAAAGAGTATACATTTAAATTAATCCACTTATGGATATCTATAATCGAACTCCTCCCTCTCCTCAAGTGTAGATATGGTATTGCTATCAAAGTTCTTGAAAGTTGATTGGTCAAGTGGATGCTATATTGAGGAATTTAATGATGCAAAATGGGATCCACTTTGATAGCCAGCTTCCTCCTAGAGATGAGTTATTGGGCGTTTAACGGTTTGTCAGGCAGGTTGCCTCTACGACGTGGGTAGTATGAGGTGATGGAAAGTGAGAAGCGCATAGCAATCGTATAAGGCAGGCAACTTTTACTAGGTTTTACTTATGAATGAGGTATATGTCCTGGGAGGGGCCTAACCCTCAAATTGCACTACATCAAGGTATAGAAAGTGATTACAATACAAAAATTACTCTTACCCTCTCGAGGATACATGCTTTGATGATTGTTTGGCTTTGTGTCATGTAATTTTAATGAACTCTTTAGCATGTGAGAACATATAATGTTTCTTCTTTTCCTTTTATAAGAAAAACTTACGGGGTGCTTAGGAGATGTTACCCTTCTATGCTTTTGTAGGACATGATTTTCTGATGAATAAATCCTTTTATTCCGTGAAGCTAAGCCTTAGGAACTATTCTTCATCTCATTAAAATGTCTCCTTTTTGGGAAAATATTATTTAATCATTTGATATAATGGGATGTATTGTATATAACCTTAGATGTAGTAACCATCTCCGATTTATTGCATGCCATCTTTGTGGCAATGCTTGTCCTTTCATATCTTCTACATCATATGATCTATTTAGATAATAAGATGTGATGACTTTGTAGGAATCCTTCCAATTTCATGCAAACTTTCCCCAAACTAAGTTAGGTGCAGATGTTTCTGCTTGTCTTAACATGAACATCCCCTCCCCCCACCCTCCCTTCCCCCACTTCTTCACCCTTTAGTTACAATATCTAATCATGGCATAAGGGTGACTCTTATGGATTCTTCGTTTCTTTCCAGATCAAGCTAGAGGCTCCTATATGGCATAAGGAAGACTCTTATGGACTTCAGCTTCACATCCGTATGTTGTTTGGAATGAGGTTTGCCTTGTAATAGTCCTAGAGGTTGTGCAATAACTTTATAGAATGTAGGGTAGTTCGTTTGCCCATTTCCCTTTGCTAAGTCAAGCTTGGCTTTCAAGGCACAGATAATTGTTCTCTTGGTCACCCCAACTTGGTTGTTGACTAGGGTTTTATCAATGATGCAAACTTAGGTTAATTCCCCAATCACTGTAGAAGTCCTGGAACCTCTTTGAACTAAATTAGGGGCCATTATCCATTACGATGATGTAAGGCACTCCAAATAATAGATAATGTCCATCCTGATGAAGATGATTACCCTTTCAATGTTAGGTTTGGCCATGGCTTTTCCCTTGACCTACTTTGAGAATAATCTATGATGATGAGGGCATATCCCTTTTGCCCTTGTGTCATTAGAAACTTACTGATAATATTTAGTCACCATCTTGTAAAGGTGAGAGGGCTAAATGTCACAATCATCTTTGCCAAAGGTAGACATGAAATTGAAGTGAATCTTTAGGATGTGCCACATATTTTGACAAACTACTTCGCATCATTCACCAAAATGAGCCAGAAGTAGCCATAACTTGGAGTTTAAAGGCTACAATCTTGGCCACTTCATGACTGTTGTTGAGTCCCATGTTGACCTCTTCTAGTTCTTGCCCTACGTTGCTTGGCATAAGGCATCTTAGTAGAGGGTTGAATAGCCTCTTCTATTTATAATACTAAAGTACCATAGTAAAGTACCATCCACTAGAATGAAGTTGTTTGCCTTCATCTTAAAGATTGAGGATCTTTGCATCCTTTAGGAATTTCTCCCATAAGGATATAGTCCCAAAAAGGGTCAATCCAAGTCCTTTCCATCTCGATAGTTAGGATGGACTCTATCCTAATACTTCAAGTTTCTCAAGAAATAAGTGGGCCTTCTTAACTTTTGGGGAGGATGACCCTTGCCTTTCTAGGGCATCAACCATTGAATTCTCTAATAAGGGGACCCTTTGCACTATTAGCTTTTTCAATTCATTGATCAGGTTTTTGAATGACGAAGTCATTGATTTGGAATTGCCATTGACTTAGTTGATTATTAATTTGGAAATCCATATAGTCCTGAATGGATCATTTACTCGTTAGGGAGGTGGGGTGGTGATAGCTAGGAAGGTGGGAGAACGTAGGGTAACGATGGCTTGGGTTGGGGGGTAGGATGAGGAGGAAGGGGAAGTGGTAATAACTGAGGAGGAAAGAGGACGAGACGATGGCTAGGAAGAAAGGAGGGGTGGGTCAATGATGGTTAAGCTGGAGGAGGGGTGACAATTAGTGAGGAGGAGGAAGGAGGAGGTGATGGTAACACCATCATCCTCTCTATCTATCTAAATTTGGATAATTTCTCAGACTAAATTCACCTAATTAATCATTGAAATAGTATAATTCAAATATGGTTGAATCAAGAGGAAGTAAATCAAAATGGGTGAATTCTACTATTTTAACAAGATAATACAAATAAAAATTAACTTAAGGGTAAACCTACACTTAATTAAAGTTCAACTAAGCTAAAATTTCCAATAAGTGAGCTCACACTGATTGATTTGAGGTTTCCCAGAAGTAAAAGTTAAATTTACAATTAATAAAATCCTGATTTCAGACTCATTTTAATTTAAAGGATTTTAATGAAAATAAATGTAATCTAAATCTTCTAAAAATCATTGAAAAATATTATATAAGGTTTAAAACAATCAATTTGATAAAAGGAACCTATTTTGACTTAAAACAAAGACCTAGGTAGATATTCAATATATTTTAGGTTAAATGTAAATTGACCAATCAAAACTCATCAAAACCCAAAATTGATGTCACCATTAGATTTCTTGGGTCCAAATTAAGTTACTCACAAATTTTGAGTCCAATCGAAGTCTATTTTGACCAAGTTTGTAATTTGCTCCTTTAATTTCTAATTTCCTTGCAAAGTGCCCCTTAACTTTCAATTTTTCTTGCATTGATACCCCTGTGACCATCTTCCTTCAGTAGCCCCTCCTTGCAAAATGTGCGTCTGGAGCCATCTTTGGAAGCTTGTTTCTTCTAATCCACATGGTGGAATTCCACCAAATTTGGTGGAGGGATTCCCCAATCATAGGTCTTTGATTTCGAGTAATCTCTAGTCGTTTCCATCCATAGTAGCCGCAATCTATGGCCAAAGTTGTCGCCAAAGCAATCTCTAACCACGTCAATCTCAACCTTGATTGGCCGCGATCTCTCCTCAACACTCACGGCCACGCTCCTATAAATCTCCGCAAGGTTCATGTGAACCTCCTAGTCAAGTCTTCACGTGTTCATACCTCCTCCTTCCGCGATGTCGCCATCGACGAAGACCTCGGAGCTCTTCAACCTCCCTCGTCATTTCTCCTCTACGTCAACTAAGGGTGTAGTTATCTCCCTAGCATCCTCACTAGGCTTCCCAACACCGAAGTCGGTCCCTCCATCCCCTTCCTCACTCCGAACTCCCTCGTCGAAGTCTTCATCTCCTCCAAGTCCGGCTGGCCAACGCTGAGCATCTCCTCACCTCCTCGTCATTTCTCAGATACCCCTTCCTCTCCCTCTCTTCCTATAGATTAGATTAGGGTCTTTTAGATTTAGATATCACCTACAAACACCGCCTCCATCACATCATCTTCCTCATGGCCGACGGACACTCCAACAACAACCAACCACCCACCCACACCTCCTCGTCAGTCGTCGACCATCTCAAGACCTTCATCACACCTCTCCGAGCAAAAGCCCCAATGTTATTAGGTTGACTACTCGCTGGACTTCCACGCCCGACACCAACCGCCGCCCTCATCTTCCTCAACTCCTGCTGGCCTCCTCCAACCTTGTCACACCAATTCAATGCAACAACTACCTTTGCCAAGTCCATATGAAGCTTCCTAGCCACTTGGTCGAGGTCGAAGTCCTTTCCCTCGACCGGCCGATCATCGTCATCTCCACGGTCAACTACAACGTAAATGGAGGCTTTCTCCCACCCTCGACCCCTCAAGCTTCACAAGAAGCTTCATAGGGCCATGAAGAACCTCCAGCAACCTTCAAAGGGTTGTTTCATGTGCTAAAAAGCTCCTGCAACCCTCGTCAGAGCCATCGACTACCTCCTCCATTTCCGCCTCCTTCGTTGCTTCAACCGTCAATCCAAGGTTACCATCATGTCGACTGAGCTTCAACGACTATCCTCAGCCAATGCTAGCCCCATCCAATGGTTAGATCTCCTGGGCGACCTCCCTCCGACGTCCCTCCAGCACCCCCATCGGTAAGGAAGGAGAAGAAGCACAGGAGGTGCTAATAGGGACCTCTTTGCAAGAAAAAATATTTTATAGGGACCAAATCACAAGCCTTTAGGGACCAAAATGCAATAAAATAAGTTTTTATGGACTGATTTAAAGTATTTATGGATTTGGTTTACGCCTTGATTCTGAATAGGTTTTTAGTGCAATTTCTTGCTCAAACGTTCTTGATAATTAACTATCTAGTGCTTAACTACATTCACACTTGATTATTTTATTTTGTTGAGCATAAAAAAATTTATTCTTTGCAATTGATGTTTAAATTTAATCGATTAATTTTGTAAAATCAAGTGCAACTTTGAATTTTTTCGATTATTCAAAATTTACATTCAATACAAGTTCATCAAATTAAGTTGTAAATAATTTTGATAGTGGTATTCTGCACTTAATTCTTCTAGGGAATGATCTCGAAATACTTTCGTTTCGAGAAATACAAATTTTAAAAGCTGATTGTCCGTGTTTCAATTGTATTACGACATGATCTTACAAAACTCAATTCACGTTCGTCAGGTAAGTAGCCTTCAATACGACGAAGAGTAAAAGAAAATGTGGATAGGGATAATGATATAATTTAAAACATATGTAGGGCTATTGATGCAATTGTCAAATCATGTGTCATTTACTCTAATGATCATTAGGAAATATTCCCCCGAATCTAAGACTTAACTTGATGGTATAACTGTCATGATAGTGCAAGTTTGTAAGGGTATGGATATAATAATCAGGTATCATGGGATATTATTATAATTATGTATGTTTCTAGGGACATGGATGTAAAAATACATGATTTCAAATATCCTAAGACTACAATCATTAATTACTAAATAGTGATACTTGAAGGGGATTGTGTGTAAATCACCCAATAAATAATTAAACATGGGAAACAGAACACAAAATCACATTAAAACAAGCTTTGGATGTATAAAGGTGGAGGAAGGGCCGTAGGTGGGATCGTCTTTCTAGCTAATTATGTAAGCCCAGTTTAAATGCCTAAACAGGCTCTTTGGTCTTCTACAATTGCCGCTCTGCGAGTGCCTAGTGGCTATTCTCATGAAGATCCACACCTTTGATCCCACCATTCACTTGATCTGCCAACCATAATCAGCATCCTACCTTTTTCTTGAGCAAAATTTGGGGGGGGGTGGGGGGGCTCGTGTGTGGGATTTTTGTTGTAGTTTTTCAAAGTTTTTCCCATCAAACCATTATAATCTTCGTTCACTTTTAATATTAAATAAATATCCACTAATATCCTTGACTCCTTTTAATATTAAACAAAAATTCACTAACATCACATTAATACATTAACCATTTTATCCGTCTACTTATCCCACCACTTATTTCACCACCCAAACAAACGTCTCGCTTCACTTATTTTATACTAACATATCCCTACAGTGTTTCATCATGCATCTAAACGGAACCTTAAGGTTAAAGATGTGGATTAGCTTTGATTTGTGTGAAAGCCTCTCATGGAATGGGTTTCCTGGGAGTTTGATCCTTCAAGCATGAACTTCGGCGAAACATTGCTCATTAGACGCATGTCTTTGGCTTTGGACATCTAATTGGGCCAAGCCTTGCCTCCATTTAAGGAGCTCAAGCCCTCCTGGTTTGAGCACATACCCAACTTTCACGTTCTTCAGTCAGTGTCTGTAAGGAAGATGAGAGACCTACCGGTGGAGCACCGGTGATAGTCCGTAATCCAGTAACTCTTATTGATTGAATAAAGAGCTTAGGTTGATACTTCAAAGTTTGGGATATGGTCTCTTGACCCTTCCCTTGGTAGTTGCTAGATGGACATGAACCTTCTTGAGGAACCGGTGCTTTCGTTCAGCTGCATAACCTGAGCTTTAAGCACATATTATCCTCTAATTTTCGAGTTTTTGAGGAAATTCAAGCTCCAGGAATCTAATAGAAACACCTCTCCTTGAGAGGGAATAGTAACCCAATCATGCCAAGGTCGACACAAATCAAGTTTCCGTTTAAGGTCAGGACAGAGTTGTCTAAAACTGATAAATAGATGTCTAAAGCTGTGCAAGCACTTTTCCCCACCATGTGCAAATATAGGTGCCTAAACAGATGGTTTAGTTGCTTAAATATAACCAGACCTGGAACCATAATCTAGTTTGAATTAGACATCTTGATCATGATTGGCTATCTAAAGATTGGACCCCCATGCGACTTAATGATAAATCCAGATTATGAGAATCTATTACATCTGGAATTATAGCCTATCGAGCAATAAATGCCAATTTAGGATGAGTCAAATGCTAAACTGCCTATGATTGCTTAATGGGGATTAAATATTAAAGTCATCCACATTCAGTGAAAAAACCTTAGATTATGATTTTGTTAGTGTCCATATTTTAATGTAACAAAATTATGTCTTTATTGAGGACTAACCACTACAGGTCAAATCAATTTACGATGAGTCCTCCTCAAGTGATTTCAAACTTTTCAAATGATATCAATTCAAGAAGAAGACTTAAATATTAGTTTTACCTTTTATTGAGTCTAAAACTATGTAAGTAACCTTAATAAAATAACAAACGATGAGTTTCCAAATTCACAAAAGTCGTATTCCTTTTGAAACTAAGTCTTTATTACTGTTGATCGACCGATTCTATTGCTTAATTGATCAAAGACCTCTAACGGTCATATTTCCATTTTAATCGATCAACCTTTTTTGTTTAATTGATGAAATCATTCCAACGATTAAATTCTTTTTGAATTTATAAAGTCAATCAAATTCCCAATTTAATCGATCAACATGGAATCGATCAAAAGTATTTTTATCGACCAACCCCAAGTTTTGATCGATCAAAATCATATTTTCAGTATTTCTAAAATAGGTCAAAAACACCTATAAATAAGACCATCAACCCCCCTCTTAAAAATAAACCTCAAGAGCTTTCAAAGAGCAAAACACACATTCTATTAAGTGCTTTCGCACCTCTGTGCCTACGGTTACTGTGATCCAAAGTACGATTCTTTGTGAATCTCAAAAGTTTGATTTGTTCTAATCTTACTGAGGTTCCATAGGAATATGTTATATTCCTTTTATTCTTGTTTTTATTTGTGATCCAAGTTGTTCTGAAAGTCCCATTGCTATTCTTCTCTTAGTCAGGTATAAAGGAGAAGACGTCTTGTAAGAGGTTGTGTCACCCTCATTCATGTGGTATGTTAGTGGATTGTCTAGCGTTGATTAATCAGAGAAATCCTAAGATGGGAGACTTTGGTAATGGATTTTTCCCGTAGGGGTTTCCAGTCTAAATCAGGTGTTATCAATTCCGATTTGTGCATATTTGTATTTTTAATATGTGGTGAATGATTTTTAATTGATCATAAAAGTTAGATATTACACTGTTCACTCCCCTCTAGTGTATACTTGATCCTTTAAGCCTCACACACACTCACATCTGGTATCAGAGCCTCATTCAAATTAGTCAGGATGTCAAAATCCTTTGAGGTATATGCTGAGGGACAATCTGCGGTCAGACCTTCATTGTTCGATGGCACCAATTATGGATACTGGAAGAGTTGAATGCAAATATTTTTGGAATCCATGGACTATGAGGTGTGGGATGTGATAGCCTCCAAGTACACTCGACCAGAAAAGAAAGGAATTGCTATCACATTAGATTAAAAGAAGACAGCCACGCAAAAGCTATGATTGTTATCTTCTGTGGTCTTTCAAAAGAAGAATTCAATTGTGTTTCTACCTGTAAAACTGCATACGAAATTTGGAATATACTTAAAGTCACTCATGAAGGGACTTCAAAGGTGAAGGAAATATGAATCAATCTCCTCACACAAAAGTATGAATTATTCTGTATGAAGAAAGGAGAGACCACCAAGGAGAAGTATACTAGATTTACTGACATCATTAACTCCTTGAGAAACCTAGATCAGGCAATCACAAATGAAGCCCTCGTTTGCAAAATACTCAGATGTCTCACTAGTGATTAGGAGACAAAGACAACTACGATCCGAGAATCAAAGGATCTCTCAGTGCTCCACCTTGATGATCTCATAGGAAGCCTAATGGCCTATGTGAAAGTTTCCCTTCGAAGGAGGGGGTGACGTAATAATTGCGGAAATAAAATAAACAATCTCAAAAAAATCAATCGCACAAGTACACAAGTAATTTTAGGTGGAAACCCAAACCGGGTGAAAACCACCACCTAACCCTCTCCAGTTAGGATTTTCCGATCAACCTGGTTGATCAAATCCACTAACCGAATCACTTTAAAACGAGGGTGACTCAACCTCAGTACAACCACGCTACAAGTACGAGGGTAGCGTTCCTCAACCCCTTCTCTCCACGAGAAGGATTTTGTCCCACGAAGGAGACGGGAATTCGCAAAGCGAATACCCAACCAAAAGACAAAGATAAAATAAACAACAAACCTATAGAGCCAACAAAGTAATAAACCTAAGCTTCTATAGGAATTACGAAACTCCCCTTTGCAAGGAGTGCGTCGATGATGACGCGGGTGCGTGAGCCACGCAACGGCGCAATGTCGCTCTCGTGAACAACGGCGGGAGAGCGGGTGCGCGAAGGTTTGATGCTCTCAAGGGAATGGAGCTTAAGCTTGGAGAGCAAGATCTTTTCTGGACACAAAAGAGTGTGAAAGTGTGTAGCTAAGTGTATCCAAGTGTGTGTTTTGTGTTGCAAAGGTTCCCCTCTATTTATAGAGGCCTTAGGAAGGCTTTGGAAGGCTTAGGAAAGGCTCTATAGCCGTTGGGAACAAAGTCCAAGAGAATCAGGTCGAAATCAGGACAATGATTACATTTGACAGGGTTATCAGACGTCTAACTCTGGCATCAGACGTCTGGAAGGCCACTTTAAGACGTCTGATTCCAAGGTCAGACGTCTGATTCTATGCGGGTTTCCTCCTGACTTGAATCAGATCTAAACAAGATTTTTGTGCAAGTCCATTAGACGACATACAGGACGTCTGGCACTATGTCTGGACGTCTGGAAACCTACTTTTACTGTGGGAATTGATTTCCAAACGTTGCAACGGCTAGAAAATCTCTGAGAAGAGATTTTGGGTCAGTCGAGGCAAAACGGTCATTTATCAGACGTCTGGAAAGGCCTAAGGACGTCTGATAAGGCTCTAACGGCCATATTCTTGACTGTTTGCTAAGCCAGCCAATGGTCCACTAATTGGACGTCGAGCAAAGTCATCAGACGTCTTCTAAGACGTCTGGACTAAGGTCTGGACGTCTGATTTCATCAGACAGAATACTAACTCCAGCCTAACAGTTATCAGACGTCTGAAACAATAGTCAGACGTCTTAAAATGCTTTATCAGACGTCTGATTTGGGAATTAGACGTCTGGAAGTGTTGTTTGAACCCTATATTGGTTTTCTAAGTATTCTACAGAAAACCTAAGTATCCTAGGGTTGTGCAGGTGTTCCTAGGACTACTGTTAGGGTTCTTTGAGGCTCTTTAACATAATTTTCTAAGGAAAATAAAAAGAGTAAGAAAATAAAGACAAGAGATATAAGAAAGGATTAAAAGAATCTATCTTATTCTTCTTGTCTTCTATCTTCAATCTGTCGCTCCACGTCAACCTCCTCTGTTTTCCGTCAAGCTCCTCCAATCCGTCCTGGATGCGAGCTCGAGTTCCATCTAAACACGTTCACATTTGCAATTGACCTGAAATCTAGGACTCAAATTGCAAATGTTAAATAACACGTGTTTTGTTATCGTCAAAACAAATGATTGTGGTGCTTTAGCACCAACAATCTCCCCCTTTTTGATGATGACAAAATCATAAATAATAATGCAAAAAATCCTCCCCCTTTTTGACATTATCAAAAAGGTTTAATTGATTTTACATTTCCTATAACTCCCCCTTAAAACATGCTCTTCTATGAGTTTCTTTTAACAAAGGTAATGTCCTCCCCCTTTTTGTAACAATGAGATAGCTATTATTTTTCTCCCCCTTACTAAAGGAAATTTAGCTACCTTATATCTCCCCCTTAAAAATTGACAACTAGCTCATTAATTTTAACTCCCCCTATCTAAATGCTTATGATAAAAAGATAGGGTAAAGGATTTTACCTCACCTACCATGGCTAATAAAATGGCCCAAATGGTGGTGGTGGATGCCACATCGAATGGGGCTCCCATCCGTAGCTTGGAGGCCCGGGCATCGGCGCCGGTTTCCAATCTGGTGGTCGACGTGCGGTGGGTCCGTCGTTTGTTCGCCGTCTCGTCGGTCTTCTTGTTCTCCTCCTTGGTCTACTCTTTGGTTCTCCCAACTCGAGTTGACCAGCCTTGAGTTTGTAGGTCCAGTCCTTTGTGTTGTAATTATCCCTGAACCCTACAAAACAAGATTCTAAATTTTTCTTCGGTATCCAAGTGAGCTTGGATCCGGATCTGTTAGTGGGTCTCCTTGATGGAGATCCTTTCTCAATCTTAGGGCTATATAAATCATTTAATTTGTTGATTAGTTTGTTAGAGCTTTCCCTAAGACATGCAATTTCTTTTTCTATAGTATTCATCTTAGTCTTTAAATCAGAAATTTCTATTTTCAGACTATCATTTTCCTCAATCAATTTATTATTTTCATTGATGAGGTCTTGATTTTCTAATAATAGGTTATCAATTCTAAGATTAGCTTCTATGTCATTAAGTTATTTTTCTAACCTATCATTTTCATTTTTAAGAAAACTAAGGTTCTTTTTAATACTTTTGTTTTCTATTTTAAGTGATTTACTAATCTCAAATAGTTCATTAAAAGCTTCTTGTAAATCGAAATTTACCTCGTTGTCGCTGTCGTCGCTTCCGCTTTCGCTGTCGCTGTTGCTTCCTCTGGCCATGAAACCAAAGCAAGCGGTTTCTTCCTTTTCTTCTTCTTCTTCCTCCGAGCTGGAATCGTCCCAAGTGGCTTGGAACGCCTTCTTCTTAGATTTCTTTTCCTTTTTCTTCTCCTTTTTGAGAAGAGGGCACTCTGGTCATAGGTGCCCTTTCTCGTTGCAATGGTAGCAACGTCTCGGGCTTTTCTTCTCCTTTTTCTCTTTCTTTAATTCCCTACAAAACTTGGAAAAATTTTTAAGTAAAATTCTAAAGTCTTCGTCGTCGGAACTTACCTCGCTATCCGACGCGGCTCTGAAGGCAAGGGTCTTCTTCAGTTTTAGCTCCGGTGTATCCTTCTTCTTCTGCTTCAACTTTGTCTCGTAGGCCATTAGATTGCCTAGGAGATCTTCCATGTTGAGCTCCTTTACTTCGTTCGCCTCCTCGATGGCGGTGACTTTCTATTCCCACTCCGGTCCACGGGAACGAAGAAGCTTCCCTTGAAGCTCCCCCTTGATGAAGGTCTTCCCTAATGCTTTCAAATTATTTACAATCAGAGTGAACCTAGTGTTCATCTCACTTAAAGACTCGTTAGGTTTCATAGAAAAAGATTCAAATTCTTGACAAAGTAAATCAATTTTAGAAGTTTTTACCTTAGAGGTACCTTC
This sequence comes from Thalassia testudinum, assembly GCA_037157565.1. Lineage (NCBI taxonomy): Eukaryota > Viridiplantae > Streptophyta > Magnoliopsida > Alismatales > Hydrocharitaceae > Thalassia > Thalassia testudinum. Next base: position 85,414,605 of record JAZHRO010000024.1, read on the forward strand.
GTGAGTTACCTCAAGTGTGTGCCAAATCTCGTATGCGGTGGCGCATTGCGAGATTGTGTTGAACTCCGGGCTGAGCGCGCAATACAACGCATTCATTGTTTTCGCGTTGAGAGAGAGCTCCCGGATCTGCTCTAAGGACGGTCATTTATCAGACGTTTGGAAAGGCCTAAGGACGTCTGATAAGGCTCTAACGGTCATATTCTTCACTGTTTGCTAAGCCAGCCAATGGTCCACTAATTGGACGTCTGGCAAAGTCATCAGACGTCTTCTGAGACATCTGGACTAAGGTCTGGACGTCTGATTTCATCAGACAGAATACTAACTCCAGCCTAACAGTTATCAGACATCTGAAACAACAGTCAGACGTCTTAAAATGCTTTATCAGACGTCTGATTTGGGAATTAGACGTCTGGAAGTGATGTTTGAACCCTATATTGGTTTTCTAAGTATTCTACAGAAAACCTAAGTATCCTAGGGTTGTGCCGGTGTTCCTAGGACTACTGTTAGGGTTCTTTGAGGCTCCTTAACATAATTTTCTAAGGAAAATAAAAAGAGTAAGAAAATAAAGACAAGAGATACAAGAAAGGATTAAAAAGAATCTATCATATTCTTCTTGTCTTCTATCTTCAATCTGTCGCTCCACGCGAACCTCCTCTGTTTTCCGTTAAGCTCCTGCAATCCGTCCTGGATGCGAGCTCGAGTTCCATCTAAACACGTCCACATTTGCAATTGTAACGACCCGGTTCCCGAGTCCCCACGAGACACGAGAACCGGACCGACTCGACTAATCCCAATACCTAGTCGTCCAACGAGGAAGTAACCAAAAGAGCAATAAAATAAACCACATTCAGCATGTATATAACTAACAGTAAGAAAGTACAACAGTAAGGAAAGAAACTACTACAGTAGATACCACCACAACAGTAGAATAACATTTATCATATAACAAGAACTGCAGGTAAAGAAAGTACAGCGGAAACAAAAACTACTCACTAGAATCGAAACAAAAGAGGTACAAAAGACTGTGGTAAACTCTACTGGACCCTACTTGGCCCAGCGTCCTCTGCAGCCGCCGACCCTGGCTGCTCAACACCTGGTCCTGAAAAAGGTAACGAGTGTAACACGTCAGCAAAATGCTGAGTAGAGTGGCAAACTAACTAAAGGCATCAGTAGAGTATACAGTAGCTGTTATGTTCTATTACTTCCTTTATTCACATCTTTCAATTTTCTCACTATTTCATTTATTTCTCAGATCCTTTACTTGATCTCGAATGTCCTCGTGGGACGATCTTGATTGCAGTCTTTTCCAAAAGTAGAAGTAGCACGTGGTGCTCTCCTGGCCGGGAGAGTCCCCCGTGGTGATCCTACCCTCAGTCAACCACCCCAAGGTCACTGACAGACGTAACGGTGACTACGGCACGCGCGATAAACGCACAGGTAGCTAGCCCGCACTGGCACGCCGTCAGTCGTTTCCGTTAACGGGTGCGCCCAAAGCACAGCATGGAACCAGGGCAGAGCCCTCTCAGTAACAGGGGTCCAACCCCTCCACAGTAACCAAACCGGGGCCTTGCCCCTCCACAGTCCGCGCACCCTCGCCTGACTACCCTGGTTTGCCCTAGTGGGCCTAACAAGTCGGTGAAGGAGGCTAGCAGAACCCCGGGGCCCGTGAGGTAGCTAGTACTCTCCTAACACTAGTAGCTCTCCTCGGTACTACGTACACGAGGGCCAACAAGTCGGTACAGAGCGGCCAATCCTAACCCCGGGTCCCTAGGGTGGCTGGCCCCACTCTGCACTAAACAGGTACAGGTACTTCCCTTGGTACTGCGTACCCAAGAGACAGTGCAAACTACATCTCAGTTCCATTCCTTTTTCTTTCCAGGAGTTCCACTCCTAATTCCCCGTAGGGTTCCAGCTCTTTATCTCAGAACATCATATGTTTCACTTTCCAGTTTCACGTTCTCACAATCCATGATCTCAATCATGTTTCTTTATTCATAACAGGCAACTGTTAATTCAATTTACAGGCAGCTTTATATTCCTTTCCATTTTTCCAAGACTGCAGTATTATACATTCCACTAGTTTTTCCATCCTAGGGTTCATGTCACATCCTAATATCTAGCATACAACAAGTTTTCCAGCCCTAGGATTCATGCATCACCTAGGAGCTATCATTCCATACATTTCTCATTCCTAGGATTCATGCAATGTCCTAGATTCTAGTTATGGTTCCATACTTTAACATATTTTAATAGTAAACTTAAGCCACTCTACCAGGTACAACGGGAGTAATGGGGGCGTGATCGGGAATCCTGCGTGCCTCCGCGACTCCCAAGACTGCAACTGAACGAGGTTTTATCACAAGGATCAAAACACAAGGAGTGTCTCAAAACAGTGTATAGTTACTGTAGATGGGTATAGGAATTAATTCTGAAAAGAACGCAACTCGAATCGCGGAAAACGGAGCCCGAACGGCCCCTAAACGGGTTGAAAAAGACGATACTGTGCAAAATCAGACGTCTGGAACTTCTTCCAGACGTCTTAAACAGTGGATCAGGGAATTATCTGTTCAGTGTGGTTTCCCAGACGTCCAGAAGTCTGCAGGGACGTCTGTCCTAGCTCCCAGACGTCCGATGGTCACCCCGGACGTCTGGAGGTCACTCCCACCGTCTGGTACAACTTCCAAACGTCTGATTCGCAAAAGATGGCGAATCAGCGAACCTGCGCACAGCCAACTGCCTCCCTCAGTACGGTCGGTCGACAGGAAGGAAGAAGAAAGCGGAATACACACCTTTCAGACGTCGATATGAGCTACCAGACGTCGTCCTCGCCGTCTGCCTATCAACCCAGACGTATGATTCTGGAAATTTTTCCAGAATCAGGGCGCGACTCGGACTCTGCTCGTGACGCCGCCCGCGTCGCACCTCGCGCTCCTGCTGCTCAGTCTGCAGCAGGTCCCTCTCCGCGTCGTTCCGCACCCCTGCGCCCTCCGCCGGTCGGCCAAGCCGCTCTGGCGAGCTCACCCTCACGGCAGAGCTCCGCCCTCGCACGCCGCGCCTCCTCCGCGCTCACTGCGGCCGCCACTGCAGCCCTCGTGCTCGCTCGCTCTCGTGCACAGAAGGAGAAGAAGGAGACGGTGGAGACGGGAGGGGAGGCGTGGCCCTTTTAAGGCCGCGCGGAGAGGAGAGAGAGAAGGCGCGGCAGGCGTCTGCAGCCGCAGAAGAAAAGAGGGAATAACGAATATGCGGTCTGCGCGCGCAGGCGCGCAGACGACTCGCGGGTGTGGACGATAACGATTTTTCAGACGTCTGTAAACCATCCCAGACGTCTGGCAAGACGTCTAGATGTGATCCCAGACGTCTGGCCAGACGTCTGGGCCACCTCCCAGACGTCTTAAAATACGTCCGGGGCACGCGTTCGTTACAATATAACAAACTCAAAGGAAGTTTCGTCCCCGAAACTTGCGCCAACTAGGGTGCGGGAAAAAGACGTCCAATTAACCATAACAAACTCAAAGAGGACCGAGGGAGGTCCGAAAAGACGTACCCGCGAAAAGCTCCGGGTACCGCTCCCGCATTGCCGCCTCAGGCTCCCAGGTAGCCTCCTCGTACCGTTGGCTCCTCCACAAAACCTTTACCAAGGGTACTTGCTTTCGTCTCAACCGGCGGACGGCTCGGTCTAGGATCTGCACAGGCCGCTCGGGGTAGGTCAGGTCGTCGCTCACCTCGACGCTCTCGTGACTCAGTACGTGGCTGGGATCGGCTACGTACTTCCTGAGGTTGGACACGTGGAACACGTCGTGCACACCAGAAAGCTGCGGGGGAAGGGCAAGTCTGTAAGCAATGGGTCCAACCCGCTCCAGGACCTCAGAGGGCCCCACGAACCTCGGCGCGAGCTTCCCTCTCACCCAAAACCGCTGTAAGCCCTTCATGGGCGAAACACGAAGGAAGACGTGATCCCCAACCTCGAACTGCACCTCTCTGCGTCTGCGATCCGCGTAGCTCTTCTGTCTGCTCCTGACAGTGCGGAGTCGTCTGTGGATCTGCTCAACTACCTCCTGACTCTGCCGGATCAACCTGGGGCCAACCTCCCACTTGGTCCCCACCTCAACCCAACTCAAGGGTGCCGTACACTTCCGTCCGTACAGAGCCTCGTAGGGAGCCATGCCGATGCTCGAGTGATAACTGTTGCTGTATGCAAACTCCGCCAGGGGCAGGTGCTCCTCCCAAGAGCCCCTCCAGTCCAGTACACAGGCACGCAAAAGGTCCTCAAGTGTCTGTATCGTGCGCTCAGACTGTCCGTCCGTCTGGGGGTGGTAAGCCGTGCTAAACCTCAACCTCGTCCCCAAGGCCTGCTGAAACTCAGCCCAAAACTGGGACGTAAAGCGGGTATCCCGGTCGGATACGATCTCCCGCGGAACTCCATGTAGTCGCACCACATCACGGATATACCTCTCTGCCAACTGCGCTGGTCCCAAAGTGACTCGGATCGGCAAGAATCGCGCCGTCTTCGTCAATCTATCCACTATTACCCAGACTGCGTCGTGTCCCCGCTGGGTAACAGGTAAGCCCACCACCAAGTCCATGGTGATGCTCTCCCACTTCCACTCTGGTACTGGAAGCGGCTGAAGCGGCCCTGCAGGCCTCTGATGCTCGGCTTTCACCTGCTGGCACACTAAGCACTGCTGCACGAACTCACCCACATCCCGCTTCATCCCTCTCCACCAAAACTCGCGTCTCAAGTCATAGTACATTTTCGTGTTTCCGGGATGTATGGTGAATCTGGAACCGTGTGCCTCATTCAGGAGCTCTCTCAACAGCTCCTCGTCTCTGGGGACGCACAACCATCCCCTCAAGCGTAACACCTGGTCTGTGAAAGAGAAGTCCCCTGGGTCCCCTGATAGTACTCTGTCGCGCAAAGACTGCAGGTACGGATCAGCCATCTGTCCTGTGATGATACGGTCTATCAGCTCTGGCCTGGTCTGCCGTGTCACCGTCACTGCCCCACAGTATCCTCGTAACTCTAGAGGTTGCCACCTGCCCACCTCCTCCAAAAGGCTCCAACTCTGTAACTGTAGACTGGCTAAGCGTGCGGGCGCCTTACGGCTCAAGGCGTCAGCCACCACATTGGCCTTTCCCGGGTGGTGGGAGATGCTGCAATCGTAGTCCTTTAGGAGCTCCAACCAACGTCTCTGTCTCATGTTGAGCTCCTTCTGGTCAAAAAGATACCTGAGGCTCTTGTGATCTGTAAAAATCTCGAAGGTCTCACCGTACAAGTAGTGCCTCCAGGTCTTCAGCGCGAAGACAACAGCTGCCAACTCCAGGTCGTGGGTAGGGTAGGTATGCTCATGGGGCTTCAGTTGCCGCGAAGCGTAAGCGACAACGTGACCCCTCTGCATGAGCACACCTCCTAACCCCTACAAGGAAGCGTCCGTGTACACAACGAACCCGCCACTACTGTCAGGGATGGTGAGCACGGGAGCCGAGGTCAACCTCTCCTTCAGCTCCAAAAAACACGCCTCACAGGCGTCTGTCCAAGCGAAAGGCACGTCCTTCCAGGTCAACTGTGTCATAGGACGTGCAATCTACGAAAACCCTCTGATGAACCGTCTGTAGTAACCTGCCAGTCCCAGGAAACTGCGAATCTCAGTGACTGAACGCGGTCTCTCCCACCTGAGCACTGCCTCGACCTTGGCGGGGTCCACCGCCAGGCCGTCACCAGAGATCACATGACCCAAGAAGGTCACCTCCCTCAACCAGAACTTGCACTTGCTGTATTTGGCGTACAGCCTGCGTCGTCTCAGAGTGTCCAGAACCATCCGCAAGTGCTGTCCGTGCTGTACTCGATCTCTAGAATAGATGAGCACATCATCTATGAAAACCACCACGAACTGATCCAAGTATGGTCTAAACACCCTGTTCATCAGGTCCATGAAAGCAGCGGGGGCATTGGTCAGCCCAAACGGCATGACCAAAAACTCGTAGTGTCCATACCGGGTGCGGAAAGCTATCTTGGAGACGTCGGTCTCCCTGATCCTCAACTGGTGGTATCCAGACCTCAAGTCTATCTTGGAAAACACCGTGGCACCCCGCAACTGGTCAAACAAATCGTCGATCCTCGGCAGCGGATATCTGTTCTTGATGGTGACCCTATTCAGCTGTCGGTGGTCCACACAAAGGTGTAGGGTCCCATCCTTCTTCTTCACAAACAGTACTGGGGCTCCCCAGGGAGACGCACTGGGCCTCACGAAACCTTTTTCCAAAAGGTCCTGCAACTGGGACTTGAGCTCTCACAGCTCAAGCAGTGCCAACCTGTATGGCGCGGTGGAGATGGGGCTGGTCCCTGGTACTAGTGAGATCTCAAACTCGATCTCACGCTCGGCCGGTAGTCCTGGTAACTCATCTGGAAACACGTCGGGGAACTCTCTGACCACCGGGATGCTCTGAAAGTCTGCCACAGGGCTGGGCTCTGCCACCACACAGGCTAGGAAGCCCTCACACCCCTGGCTCAAAAGTCTCGCCGCCCGAAGTGCCGAAATGCACCTGAAACCTCCGTCCACTGGCTACCCGTGAAACTCAAAAGAAGGCAACTCCGGAATGGAGAAGACAATCTTCCTCTCAAAACAGTCTACCAAGGCATGGTAAGCGGACAGCCAATCCATCCCCAGAATCACTCCAAAGTCCTCCATCTGTATCATAATCAGGTCAGCTGGCAGGCTATGTCCCCCGATGCTGACCCCGCAACCCGTGTACACCTCCTCAGCTACAAACAGCTGACCACTCGGACCTCTGATTACGAACGGATTCTCTAACAGTGTATAATCCTGGTCCAAACTAACTGCGAAACTGGCTGCGACAAACGAGTGCGTAGCGCCGGAATCGAAAAGCGTGTACACAAGTCTGCCAGAAACTGAAACCATACCTGCTACCACGGATCCCGATGCTCTGGCGTCCCTGTGTGTTAGGCCGTTGATACGCCCCTCAGCTCTAGGTGCGGACGAAGCAGCCACACTCTGCGTCGGACGGGTAGGTGCTGGCCGGTACCCTCCTCGCGACTGCTGTCCTCCTCCTCGTGCCTGGGAACCGCGGCCTCCTGTGCGCCCTCCAGTGCTCTGCACGGGAAGTATCTGCTGACCTCCTACCCTAGATGGGCAGTCCCTCCTGACGTGGCCCGGCTGGCCACACTAGTAGCAGAGGGGAACCCGACTCCCGCCCTCAGTGACTCCCTGCTGTCGGCTAGGCGGGGGTCCGGTGCTGGCGACTGGCCCCTGTCGAGGGCCCCCAAAGGCCACTGATGGACCTGCACAACGTGACGGCTCTCCTGCGGACGCCACGTGTCTCCGTTCTCGCCGGCCCTGTGAGAAGTCTAGCTGAAAGGGCCTCTTCCGCCCGCCGTCAGTCTCTCACGCGGACGGGTTGGTCTCCTCGTAAGTCATAGCTGCCTCTACCACCCTCGAAAACGTCGGCAGCTTCAGGGGTTTGACATACCCCCGGATCGCAGGCCGGAGCCCCTCGGTGAACCTCCACAGTCGCTCCTCCTCAGTGGCTACCGCTGTCGCTGCAAAGCGGGACAGCTCCAAGAAACGCATGCGGTACGCGCTCACGGTCATCGTCCCTTGGTGGAGAGTGTGGAACTCCCACCTCCTCTGGTCCTGCCACGTCTGGGGAAAGTACTTCTCGCAGAAGAGGGTGACGAACTGGTCCCACGTCGGCTCGTCCCTCTCCTGTCCCCGGACCGCCCTCCACCACCGGTGTGCCGCACTCTCCAGCTGGTACGTGGCAAAGGCCACGCGGCACTCCACCGGGCGGCGAAGGGTGTCGAAGATCTTCTCCAGCTACTCAAGCCAGTCCTCTGCCTCGGTCGGGTCCTCATCCCCCTTGAAGGAGGGGGGCTTCAGCTTCCGGAACTATCCGAAAAGCTCGAAGTGGCGCTGTAGGGGAGGTGCTGGTGCACCTCCAGGCGAAGGTGCCTCGTGTACAGAAGTGTCGGAGGAAGGTGGGGGCAGCAGGGGCCCATCCCCTCCCTCATGTCCAGCGCCACGTCCATCGCGTGGTCCCACAGAGGACTCCCCCTCTGCAGCCCCAGGAGGAGGTGCTCGGGGCGGTGGGTGGAGCTCCTCTCGTACAATATCCCGTATCAGTCTGGCGAGGTCCTGGGCCTGGATGCCAGGGAGTGGTGGCTGGTCCACCGAGACGTCAACGACAGCACGTCCACCTCGCTGACCTCGCCCTCGGCCGCGCCCGCAGCCAGTCTCGCCAGTCCCGCGACGAGGCATCTCCTGCAAGGAGACGCGAAACAAAACGGAAACGTCAGAACAGACGGTACCTAACAAAACCTCTAAGAGTTCATGTCAAGAGATATGTTGTGGTGGCTACTCTAGCCATAAACATGTGAATTGGTTATTTTCCAGTCAGTTGATTCACTTCTCGGGACGACCTTTCTCTGATACCATCTTGTAACGACCCGGTTCCCGAGTCCCTACGAGACACGAGAACCGGACCGACTCGACTAATCCCAAGACCTAGTCGTCCAACGAGGAAGTAACCAAAAGAGCAGTAAAATAAACCACATTCAGCATGTATATAACTAACAGTAAGAAAGTACAGCAGTAAGGAAAGAAACTACTACAGTAGATACCACCACAACAGTAGAACAACATTTATCATATAACAAGAACTGCAGGTAAAGAAAGTACAGCGGAAACAAAAACAACTCACTAGAATCGAAACAAAAGAGGTACAAAAGACTGTGGTAAACTCTACTGGACCCTACTTGGCCCAGCGTCCTCTGCAGCCGCCGACCCTGGCTGCTCAACACCTGGTCCTGAAAAAGGTAACGAGTGTAACACGTTAGCAAAACGCTGAGTAGAGTGGCAAACTAACTAAAGGCATCAGTAGAGTCTACAGTAGCTGTTATGTTCTATTACTTCCTTTATTCACATCTTTCAATTTTCTCACTATTTCATTTATTTCTCAGATCCTTTACTTGATCTCGAATGTCCTCGTGGGACGATCTTGATTGCAGTCTTTTCCAAAAGTAGAAGTAGCACGTGGTGCTCTCCTGGCCGGGAGAGTCCCCCGTGGTGATCCTACCCTCAGTCAACCACCCCAAGGTCACTGACAGACGTAACGGTGACTACGGCACGCGCAATAAACGCACAGGTAGCTAGCCCGCACTGGCACGCCGTCAGTCGTTTCCGTTAACGGGTGCGCCCAAAGCACAGCATGGAACCAGGGCAGAGCCCTCTCAGTAACAGGGGTCCAACCCCTCCACAGTAACCAAACCGAGGCCTTGCCCCTCCACAGTCCGCGCACCCTCGCCTGACTACCCTGGTTTGCCCTAGTGGGCCTAACAAGTCGGTGAAGAAGGCTAGCAGAACCCCGGGGCCCATGGGGTAGCTAGTACTCTCCTAACACTAGTAGCTCTCCTCGGTACTACGTACACGAGGGCCAACAAGTCGGTACAGAGCGGCCAATCCTAACCCCGGGTCCCTGGAGTGGCTGGCCCCACTCTGCACTAAACAGGTACAGGGACTTCCCTTCGTACTACGTACCCAAGAGACAGTACAAACTACATCTCAGTTCCATTCCTTTTTCTTTCCAGGAGTTCCACTCCTAATTCCCCGTAGGGTTCCAGCTCTTTATCTCAGAACATCATATGTTTCACTTTCCAGTTTCACGTTCTCACAATCCATGATCTCAATCATGTTTCTTTATTCATAACAGGCAACTGTTAATTCAATTTACAGGCAGCTTTATATTCCTTTCCATTTTTCCAAGACTGCAGTATTATACATTCCACTAGTTTTTCCATCCTAGGGTTCATGTCACATCCTAGTATCTAGCATACAACAAGTTTTCCAGCCCTAGGATTCATGCATCACCTAGGAGCTATCATTCCATACATTTCTCATTCCTAGGATTCATGCAATGTCGTAGATTCTAGTTATGGTTCCATACTTTAACATATTTTAATAGTAAACTTAAGCCACTCTACCAGGTACAACGAGAGTAATGGGGGCGTGATCGGGAATCCTGCGTGCCTCCGTGACTCCCAAGACTGCAACTAAACGAGGTTTTATCACAAGGATCAAAACACAAGGAGTGTCTCAAAACAGTGTATAGTTACTGTAGATGGGTATAGGAATTAATTCTGAAAAGAACGCAACTCGAATCGCGGAAAACGGAGCCCGAACGGCCCCTAAACAGGTTGAAAAAACGATACTGTGCAAAATCAGACGTCTGGAACTTCTTCCAGACGTCTTAAACAGTGGATCAGGGAATTACCTGTTCAGTGTGGTTTCCCAGACGTCCAGAAGTCTGCAGGGACGTCTGTCCTAGCTCCCAGACGTCCGATGGTCACCCCGGACGTCTGGAGGTCACTCCCGCCGTCTGGTACAACTTCCAGACGTCTGATTCGCAAAAGATGGCGAATCAGCGAACCTGCGCACAGCCAACTGCCTCCCTCAGTACTGTCGGTCGACAGGAAGGAAGAAGAAAGCGGAATACACACCTTTCAGACGTCGGTATCAGCTACCAGACGTCGTCCTCGCCGTCTGCCTATCAACCCAGACGTCTGATTCTGGAAATTTTTCCAGAATCAGGGCGCGACTCGGACTCTGCTCGCGACGCCGCCCGCGTCGCACCTCGCGCTCCTGCTGCTCAGACTGCAGCAGGTCCCTCTCCGCGTCGTTCCGCGCCCCCTGCGCCCTCCGTCGGCCGGCCAAGCCGCTCCGGCGAGCTCGCCCTCACGGCAGGGCTCCGCCCTCGCACGCCGCGCCTCCTCCGCGCTCACTGCGGCCGCCGCTGCAGCCCTCGCGCTCGCTCGCTCGCTCTCGTGCACAGGAAGGAGAAGAAGAAGGAGACGGTGGAGACGGGAGGGGAGGCGTGGCCCTTTTAAGGCCACGCGGAGAGGAGAGAGGGAAGGCGCGGCAGGCGTCTGCAGCCGCAGAAGAAAAGAGGGAATAACGAATATGCGGTTTGCGCGCGCAGGCGCGCAGACGACTCGCGGGTGTGGACGATAACGATTTTTCAGACGTCTGTAAACCATCCCAGACATCTGGCAAGACGTCTGGATGTGATCCCAGACGTCTGGCCAGACGTCTGGGCCACCTCCCAGACGTCTTAAAATACGTCCGGGGCACGCGTTCGTTACAGCAATTGACCTGAAATCTAGGACTCAAATTGCAAATGTTAAATAACACGTGTTTTATTATCATCAAAACAAATGATCGTGGTGCTCTAGCACCAACACTATGAACTTCAACTCGAGCACATGAAGGAACACAAAGGAGAAAGTAGGAAGAAAAAAGACCTTACTCTAAAAGACAATATTGACTTCAAAGAACCAGAAGATGAAGATGAGGAAAATATAACCTTACTCTCCAGAAAATTCAAAAGGTCCTTGAAGAATAAGAAGAGTTGGAAGAAAAAAAGGAAGAACCATAAGAAAGTCAAGTCATCTGCTACAACTGTAAGAAGAAAGGGCATATGAAGAATGCCTTCAACTCAAGAAAGAGAATGAGAAGAAGGTTCAAAAATTTCCCAGGTGTGAAACAAAGAAGAAAGCCCTTCAAGTCACTTGGATGACAGCGACACTAGCTCAGAAGAAGAAGACACATCAAGTGAAGAAGCACTCTGCAGCCTAATGGCAATCAAAGATAAGGTATCCTCTTTCACTTTTGATGAACTGTTAGAAGCCTTCTATGAGTTGCATGATTTAGCTAGAGCACTTAAAGTAGCTAATAAAGAACTAACAAGAGATCTAGATAAAGAAACTAAGCTAAAACACAACTTAGAGTCACTAAATCAGCAACTTTCACAAGAAATCACTACTCTTAAACTCAAGTAGACTCACTCCAAGTAGAGTTAGGCAAACTAAAGCAAAAGTCCATTACTCTTGTAAATGACTTAGCAAAATTTACTAAAGGTAGGGCAAACCTCACAAAATTAGTAGGCAAACCAACCCAAACCACACTACCAGATTTGGGTTAGGTTATATTCCTAAGTATGATCACGAAGCCTCTACTTTACAAACCAACACACTAAAATCTTTTAGCCTTAAGGCCAAGAATGAGCTCATGCCTAAACATGATCAACCTTTTGGAGAGCTAGTTAATTAATTAGGGTTAATTAGTCATGTTGTAGTATAGTCATAATCCATACTGATGTCATTTTATTTATTTACAATTTTTACTGATTTTATTCCAGGTCGTTTACTGAGAGGCAGTTATTAATATACATCTCTTTATTACCCAAAAATGATCTTTTATTCCAAAAATGTCAATTTTATATAAAAATGAATAAATGAAAGAATCAAAGAATGTATTAATCTAAGTTAATTATGTATAAGAATAAATTAATTAGTATTAAGGACAATGCCTTAAGAATATTTACAGGTAAAAAGACATCAAAAACCAATTTAAACTAAGTTGGTTTAGTTACGTACACTATTCTAATTAATGCCTCAATATAGGCACAAAAATACTAAATATACACTATACTAACATATACACTTTATACACTGACATATATAAGCGTCACTAAAGAACCTTTAAAACCTTTAAGTAAAATAGTGTATATTATACTTAAATTGCCTATATGCATGTATGCATACTTACTAATACTTTTATATATATATATATGCTTAACCATAGTTAAACTATACCTTAAACAAAAATTATTTGATTGGTGGGCCCATCATTCACAGGATCAACGACCCACTAGGGGTCGAATCGATACCATTACTAGGCAAGCCCTAGTTAATTTATGGTTGATTAGTGTATTGTTCCAAGCTCAGCACGGCTCCCAACCACACCCACACAGGCCCACTCATGCATGCACACACATGCACCCACACATGCTCGTTATATTTATGCCCTGTGCTAATGATTGGTGAGGTCATGAGTGCATTAACTTATATAGTGGTGTGGTGGCTTTAAACCTTCCACTGTGGCACCATTTAAGGCACCAAAATTGGCACGCTGTGGGTGGTGATTAGGCTTTTTTCGGTGCTTAATTAAGATATTAATTTATTAATTAATTTACAAATAAATTATATACATGTGTTGCCAATATCTAGGGCTACTTATTTGTATAGGTTTTTTAATTTAATTTAATATATAAATATATTTAAAAAATCGTTAAAGTTAGTCAAATGTACATGTTAATTTATTACTTAATTCATTAATTAAAGTTCAAATTGAAAACTTATTGACTCAATTGAGTTATAATTTATTAACTATACATTATTAACTATTTATTACACATTTCAAATTTATTTTTAGTTATTTACTTTAATTTATATACATTCAATTGCATGATTTATATAGATTTATGCATAATTACAGTATAAATACTATTATACAGTATAAATATGTTATAAATATATTGAAAAGACTTAAAATTATATTGTACAAATATACAACATAATTTAATTCAGTAACTTATTAAATTACTTAAATTCTTTTAACTTACTAAACTACCTAATTAACTTTGGAATGTAATTATATACAATATATAAATAAATAAATATAAGGCTACATTACTGTATAGTATAATTACCTTATGTTATATATACAGTTATAAATACAATCCTAAGTGTGTACATAATTATTTATAATTACTTAGGTTTATATACATATAATATAAATAAATATATGTATATAATTATAGTACACACTGTATAAATCAAGATAAATACCTACTTAAGTTAATAGAATAAGTATATAAGTTATTTACATATGTTATTTACATATAAGTAATTATTTACATTTAACTTAATATTATACTATATACATTATATACAATATATACAAGGATATTTTTATGGTTTTTTTGTATTTTTCAAATTTTTATTTTGTTTTTGTGTTTAACAGAGATAAGAGAAGAGGGAGGAAAGGTGAGAAGAAGAGAGGAAGACTTTTTTTGTGTTTTTATTGTATTTTGCTTTTATTTCATACCAGAAGAGATTTAACCATCTACTGGTATGTTCTACTATGTACAGGACTCAAAACCTACTCAAACTTGACATACACCTAAAACTATTCTTAATCTAACTCAAGACATATTTATTCTATTTTTTTACACTATTTTTGTAATTTTTCCATTATTTACAATTTGGGCAAATGTGTCTTAAAGAGATGTTGAAACATGAGACATAAGCCTTGAATTTTAGTTTGATGGTGCTGCTATAAGAGGAAATACGTGCAAAATGTCTAGCAATCATCATTCAACAAATTGGAGCATTAAAACATGATTTTAACTCTAAATTCATTCTAATTATAGATTTGGATAAATTTATACATTGCATACAATTGACAGTGGCTTTGCAAAGAGATTACAAGCTATTCAAGTCAGATTTATGTCCAAGAATTGTACAAGAATGCTTATAACATGAAATTCTATCAATACAATACATCATGAGCTCAAAAAGACTATCAAAATCAACTCAGACCCAGATGAAACCCATCCTAGTTCAGTTGTTGCTGCTGTGCAAAATCAGAAGATAAATCAGGCTTTTGAAATCTAATCTGATGATATTTTAGACAATAAAACACATCCGGATTATCCAATTCAAAAACTTCATTACAAGATCAAGACCAACAAAAACACTCGAGAATCATGATTAAAGACCATTCACCCATAATATCCAACAACACTATTATGCTAATAGAGATACCCCTTAGACCTCATTTGAAAACCAAAACATCATTCAATCACTCCATTGGACTCTAAAAACCTCGAAAACCATCTTCAAATCTTTGTCATAACGTTAGATCAGTGATTGAATATTTAGAATCCAAATATCACTTCAAACCTGGGCAATGGAACTTCACATCCAGATCTGATTCAATCCACTAAAACATCCATCTAATATGTAGCAAACATTCAGAAAAGTATTTGAAACTCAATGAAAATCTGATCAAAACTTAATAACTCCTAAAAGCCCTAATGGATCCTCCATTCTATGCTCTAGATAGTGTTGTCATAGCGAAATCAAGGTTAAAAACTACGTTATAGTATAGCCGAAATCGCTTTGAAAATAGATAAAATTTATACTCAAATTTTAAGTCCGAGGTCGAACACAGGGAACAATATGGAATTCAAAACTCAAAATCACAATTTAAATCAAGAATATAAGAGATTGTAATAAGAATAATGTCAGGTATGAATGTATAAAAAGAATGGAGTAAAATAGTGATTTAAATCACCAATTACTCCTAAATAACAATTAAACCAAAGCCTCAAATATATGTAATCAAATATATCAGACGGCTTAAACAGCCTGTGCTACAGTGCTGTTTAGAGACTTAAGGGTCTCTCTGCTTCTACCTTTCTTTCTCTGTGCTTCTCCTGCCTTGTCTTCTCTTCTTTTCTCCATCTCTTTCTCTATGCTTCTTCTACCTTGTCTTCTCTTCTTTCATCTTCTTCTTCTCTTCTCCTTCTCTTTCTCTTCCTATGAGGCTTTTCCTTCTCTTTTCTTCTTGTGCTCAAGCCTTCTCCTCTTCTTCTTTCTTTCTCAGTGCTTCTTCTTCACGCAGAGGGGGAAGATCCTTCAAATGGCTAAGTGTCAGCCATTTCTCCCTGTAGAAAAACCCCCTGCCCCTGCGGGCTATCTCTCTTTCCCTCTCTAGGTCATGCTCTCCCAGAGGCTTCCACAGTACCAAGTAATCAGGTTTTGGACCTAGAGGGCACCTGGGTCCAGGGCTGTGGGTGTGATCACAGCCGAGGAGTGGAACGGGTTAGGCGGGTCGGATCTACGCTAGGCCCGCAAGGGACGGGTCACGAGAGAGGCGCAAGTGAGCGGGTAAGCAAGGACCTCACCCCCAGTGTCTGAGGCAAACAGCCTTAGACATAAATTCAATTTATGCTCCTCGGTGCACTCTTCAGCTTCTGATGTGGGACTAAAGTCCCACCTTGATTTTGCACATCTGCAGCAGCATGGTCTCTCTTCAATTGCCTTAGCTCACGAGGCCAAGTCGTCCAATTGACCACCTGGGCGTGTGCGCGAGAGGTTTCCGGGTGACCTGGGACTCCCACCTGGGGCTGTCAAGACCTGGAGCGAGCTTCAAGCAAGCTCAAAGGTCGGCTGTAATGGCGATGACTGGAACCTAAAATCCATGAATACGAGCATTAAGCCCCAGTTAAAACGTTCTGGAGGGTCGTTGGTGAATGAGGAGAACGGTGGTGGTGGTTTTGTAGCATGGAAGTAGGCGTAGTGGTTGGACGAGGTCGGGGACGACGACGAAAAGGTGGGTTGTTCGGGGGTGCGTTTGGGTGAGTGGTGGAGCGAAATAGGAGAGGGGTTTCGTGCGGAAAGGTGAGGCGGAGGTTCTGGGCTTGTCGGCAAGATGGATGGGGGTGCGAAGTGGTGGAAACACTTCGTCGGAGGAGTGGTCGGAGCGGAGGGCAAAGAGGGTGGTTAGTGTGATGTGGCGGTCGAAATGAAGTGTAGTTGGTGTGTAAAGGGAGTAGAGGAACTATGGAACTTATCTAGGTGATTGGCGAGTGAAGAAAGGCAGAAGCGACGTCGGTTGTGGTATGGCCGACACAAGAGACGAAAGTGACTCCGGTGAGAAGGGAACGGCGAGGAAGACGGAGCGAGAGACGCCCACTAGTACGACGTGGCACGGAGGAAGGCAAGGAAAATGAATCCGCCGCTGGTATTGCAGACGGACGATGAGAGAGGTCAGAGAGGATCACCGGAGCTCAAGGAGCCTTTCGGCCGAGTCAGGAGAGAGGAATTTAGGGGAGATCCCGGTCGAAATTGAGCTTGGGGAGTTTAGCTTGATCTGGGCTTGCTGTTATAGAGCTTAGGAGGGGATTTTAAGCTTGGAAACCAAGCTTTCAAGCTAGGAATCATCGCCGGAGTATGAAACCCAAATCTCTCATGCATTTGCATGAGAGATTGAGAAGGTTATGGGGCGTGGGATTTGGCGCAAAAGGAAATAAATTCCTTGGTAAACTTCCCTTTCAAATTTGAAAGGGATTCGTTAAGGAATCAAGGAGTTCTTGCCATTTTTAGGTTGCCGGTGCTTGTAGGAGTAAGATTAATGGCGGTAGGGACCTGCTTGTGAAGACGATGACAAAGTTAGGGGTCTATTTGTAAAGATTTGAAAGTTAAGGGCATAAATGTAATCAAACAGGATCAAATTGCAAACTAGGTCAAGAAAATTTTATCTTGGGTCCAAATTTTGGTACAAACCTAATTTGGACCTAAGGAATTCAATTGTGAAATTGGCTTTTGGTTTTGACTACGTTTGATTGGGTAATTTATACAAAAATCTAAATTAGGGTAAATGTTTGTCTAAGACTATTTTGAGCCAAAATGAGTTCTGATGGTTAATTTGAAGGTACCAAACCCTAGAGAATACTTTTCTATGAATTTTAGAGGGTTTAGATAAATTTTTTCCTGACCAGAACCTTAGTTAATTAAGCAGGTCTATTTTTAGGATTTCAAAAGTCATTTAATTCTCAAAACACGTGCAAACCATTTTCTATCTGTTCTAACCCACTTGTTATCCTTTTAAGACCATTTAACCCTTAATGTGGTTGTACTGTATTCAAGTTATGATGATAAAATTATAGTTTTAACCATGATTTCTTGTTTCTCTCTTAGAATGGATTTGCAGTAAATTATGGCTCTCTGGCAGTTATGTAGGAGCATTTACTGACTTAATTAGATCAAAATGAGTTAGTTATGGATGCTATGGTGGGTTCACAAATGGTTGGAATAGATCATTGAGGCGTTGAAATGCTTTGGACTTGACTTGGAATGAAGGATGGAAAACATGAGAGAGAGAGAGAGGAAGAGAGAGCGGTCGGTGTCGGGCGGCAGGCGGCGGTGGTGTGGAGGCATCTAGGGCTGTAGAAGGGGGTGAGTGGAAGACGTGGAGGTCGAGGAACTGGAGGAGAAGGGAGCGGGTCTGGCAGGAGAGGGCTAATAGGTCGACTGCAAACTATCCAAGAAGGCCCTGGAGGAGAATGAACGGCGACATCTTGTGTTTCAGATGTCGACAAAGGGGGCACTTAGCGGCGACCTACAGAAACCCTTTGATTTGCTTGGCGTGCAGGGGTGAAGGGCACAAACGTGATTCTTGGCCTAGGAGGAAGCTGTTGCATACAAAGATGACATTCGGGCGCCCTGGCTGGGTGGTGAAGAAAGAGGCCCGACTGCCACCGCCGCCGATGTTTGGCAGGCATTCAATTGAAGTAGAGATCCCGATATCTGAAGAGATCTCTTCTGCAGAGATCATGCTAAGGGTTCTCTGATTGGTGAGATTATGGCAGGTAAACCATTGATAGAAAAGCTTCAAGATCTGGTATGTTCCCTAAACCTTTTGTCTGTGGGCTAGAAGGTGGCTATGCTATCCCAATCTCGTTTTCTGGTATATGGTTTGGGCATGATGGATGTTGAGCGACTGAGATTTCGTTCGAGCTCGTTCGAAGAGATTAATGTGATCTGGAGAATGGTGTTCCCCTTTGATGGGGCTCTCCCAGATCGGCCTCCTCAAAGAGTGGGTTCTAGGAGGGTTTTTCTTGAGATTAGTGGACTGCCATTGCAACTGAGATCTAAGGGAGTTGTTACTAAGATGGTCGCAGGCTTTGCTTCCATCTGTGAAGAGTCTGAAGTCTTGATTGGAGAAGGGGACATTCGATCTCTTAGAATTGAGGTTGATGTTTTCAATGCTAGCTCGATTCCTGATAGGGTTACGATGAGATGTGGGGGTTCCTCATGGGTTATTCATCTAACAGTGGTTGGACAGGTGCCCGGGTAGTTTGAGCAAGGGTAGGTTAAGATGTTTGGAGCCAACACTGCGGAGAGGAAACAGGATGAAAGGGTTGGCCGCACTTCACCAGATGAAGCTCCTAAGTCCAAAAAGAGGAAGAACTGCCACCAGGACTATGCAGAGGAGGACCTGATGCATATGGAAGAGGTTAATGCAGTAGGAGGTTGCAGCCAAGCCTTGGTAGCCAAAGAGGATGGTTATATGAAGGTTGCTGATATTTCTGAGATAGAATCAGAGGCCCTTAGCAGCAAAAAGGAGGGTATGACAGGAATGGAACTGGTACTCAACAATGACAGCAGAGCTCTCAAAGAGGTGAATCAGGTGTAGTTCTCAGTTCCTGCTGATCTGAAATATGGTAGCGGATCCAATTAGAAAAGAGGTGTGGGCAGATCCCCTTATATGCTTAGAAGGAGAAGGAAGGAGAACTTGACCCCTATTGCGAAGCAGACTATTGCAAACTTAATCATGGTTGAGTTTGTGGGCTGTGTGGCTCAAGGGGAGCAATCTAGCAAGGAATGAGAGTGTTGACTTGGAATGTGCGTGGGTTGCGCAATAAGATGAGAAGGACTTTCTTGTGTAGACATCTCTATGAGTGGGAGATTGATTGTGCTCTCATCCAAGAGACACATGTGGAGATGGAGAATGGTCAGGAATGGGATTGCTTTAAGCAATCTGGATGCACTAATGTTGTGGTAAAGGGTGCATCTAGAAGGTCTGGTGGAATGGCTTTTTGGTGGAGAAAGTCTTGCCTTTTGGTAATTGAAGTCATTCATGACAGGCACATGCTTACTTGCATATGCCAATCTCCCCAAGGAGATATGGAATGGTATGTGTCATACATTTATGATCCTTGTGTGGCTGCAGACAGGTCTGGTCTTTGGGAGGAACTCTCTGCAATGCATCAAAGAGTGCAGGAGGCCCCTTGGCTTTTAGGGGGTGACTTTAATTGTCATCTCTCAAGTGATGACAGTCCTGGTGGGAGGTTGGACAGTTCTATGGCAAGCTTTCAAATGGTTGTGCAAAATCTGGGAGTGACAGAATACCCTATTAGTGGAGTGGAGTTCACTTGGAGAAATGGCAGTGGACAGACTTCTAAGTTGGACAAGTTTTTTGGCAGTCCTAGCTTGTTGGAGAGGCATCAATTATCAGCAGTTATGATCCTTGATAGGCCTTTCTCTGATCACACTCCGCTTGTATGGGATAGTGGGACGAATTCTGACATTGGATCCTATTTCAAACTCAAGAGATCTTGGTTCAGGGAGGGGTTTGTAAAAATGGTGTCTCAGTGGTGGCAAAACAAGGCAGTGCAAGGGTCTTCCACACAGCAGCTGGCTGCAAAGCTGACAGGCTTACGTGAAATGTTGAAAGAATATGGATAGGCAGTGGCAGTGATCAGAGAACAGAGGAGGGAGGCTTTGGCAATGATCAAAGAATTGGATCTGAAGGAGTGCAGGCAGTCTTTGAACCCCCAGGAGCAGCAGCAAAGACAGCAGATGCAGTCTGTAGTGGGGGAGGAGGATCTGAAAAGAGAAATGGACTGGTGTGAAAGATCTAGACAGTTATGGCTCAAGGAGGGTGATGCCAACACGAAGTTTTTTCATCTCGCAACCAGTGCTAGGAGGAGATTCAATCTTATCTCATCAGTTAAAGTAGAAGAGAGAACTGTTACTTTTGTTAGTGAAATCAGAACTGAAGCAGGTAAATATTTTAAAGAATTGACCAAGGCTGCACCAAGGGGCTCTTGGAGGATGGCATCGGTGAACTTCCCTAGTGTCAGTTGTGATCAGAGAGATATGTTAGTTACTCCTATATCTGAACAAGAAGTATTAAAAGCAATTAAAGACTTAAACAATGAAGGGGCCCATGATCCGGATGGGATTCAAGTTTTCTTTTACAGAGAACTGTGGAGTGTTGTCAAAGTGGATGTATTGAAGGTTATTCATGAATTTGACCTGGGCAACTCTGGTTTTGAGAGGTTGAATAAATCTTGTTCCTGCTTCCTAAAAAATCAAGTGTGGAGAAGTTTTCTGATTACAAACCCATTGTACTATCTAATTCTATTTACCTTATTATTAGTAAGATTATAGCCAACAGATTGCGGGAGGTTTTGAAGGACCTGATATTGCCGGTCCAATCTGCCTTTCTTCCTAGGAGATCACTACAGGAGTCCTTCATATTGGCACAGGAGATGGTAATGGGATGGCATAGGAGAAAGACCAAGGCCTTTTTATGGAAAGTAGATTTTTCCAAGGCTTATGATTCAGTCTCTTGGTCATATCTGTGGGAAATCCTTAAAAGAAGGAAATTTCCACCTTAGTTGATACAGTGGGTGAAGAGATACATCACGATAGCCTCCTTCTCCTCATTGATAAATGGGAAACCATGCCGAACTTGGATTCAGCCCCAGTGTGGAGTTAGGCAAGGATGTCTACTTGCCCCTCTAATTTTTAATCTTGCAGTGGATACATTGGCAAGATATGCATGCAAACTGGCAGCGGATGGATTTATAAGGGGGTATTCAATGTCTAATAACAAGGCTTTAGCTCCCATCCTCCAATATGCAGACGACACTGTTTCTTTTGTGGAAGGGGGGAAGAGGGAAGCAAAAGTGCTTTTTCATATGGTTAAGATTTTTAGGGAGATTTCTGGTCTTAGACTTAATGGAAACAAATCCTCCCTGGTCTGTTTTGGGATGAATGGAATGATCCAGAATGACATCTCTACCACTTTGGGTACACCTGTGGTCCCATTGCCTATCAAATATCTGGGTTTGCCTCTGAAATGCACTAAAATGAGGAAAGCAGATCGGTCCTTCCTATATGAAAAGGTGGCTACGAAATTGGAGGGCTGGAGTAGTCAATACCTATCAAAAGGGGGGAGGTATATATTACTGAATTCTGTCATCACATCGATTCCAGTTTTCTTCTTCTCTGTTCTCAAAGCCCCGAAGTCAATTTGGAAAAAACTTTATGTGATGCGCAAAAGATTCTTCTGGAAAGGGGCCTCTCACCAAGGGGCTTTTCTTCAACCTTTGAAATGGGATTCAATCTGCAAACCAAAAAAGATTGGTGGCATGGGTGTTAGATCCCTCAAGGAATTTAATGATGCTTTGCTGTTGAAGTGGGTTGTTTGACTGCTGCAGGGGGAAAAAAAATGTGGACAGAAATAGTTCAGGATAGCTATAGGGCTGCCAATGATGAGAAGAATTGCCTAAACCCCCATAAACCATCTCCTTTTTGATCTTCGGTGGTGCGTGCCCTGAGAGATAATTGGATTTTGTTCAAATTCGTATTAGGTGATGGGAAAAGCTTCAGATTCTGGTTGGAGAATTGGGTACCTAGGGGGGTGATTAAAGACAGGTTCCCCTTGCGTATGCAGCGGCTTCGGATAAAAATGTTGTGGTGTCTGATTATTGGGATGTGGAGTCAGAGCAGTGGTCGTTTAATAATACTATGTGGAATAATCATGAAACAAGAACACAAGCAGAGAATGAACGACTCATGCAAGAACTTGCTGCCTTCAAACCCATGCCTCATGAGTATGACACATACAAATGGCAGGGTAAGTTTTCTTCTGCGACTGCCTATGACAAGTTGATTAATTCTTCCAGGATGGCGGAACTTGATGAGGTGGGGAAAAAGTTATGGAAATTAAAAATACCACTGAAGGTACAAACTTTTTTGTGGCTCTGCAGAAGGGACAATCTAATTACTAGAGATCTGAGGCATAGGAGAATGGGAACTACCACTTAGTTTTGCCACCTATGTGGAATGCATAATGATTCTAGCACTCATATTTTTTCTTCGTGTGTGATCACTGATTATATCTGGAGGAGAGTCTGTAATGATTCCCTTCCCACATGGGAGAATCTGTGGTGCTATCTTGCGGATGGGAATAAGCCATGTTTACCTATGGTGGTTGTGTTATGGTCTATATGGAGGGCTAGAAATGAGTATTTTTCAGGAGACCCCAGTGAATGTGGATAAGATTGTAAATTGTTGCTGGAGTCTCATACAGCAATGGGGTTCGAATATGTAATTGTGTTCATTTTTTATTAATAAAAGCTCTCCTGGTTTGCTATCGGTGACTCGATAGCATTCCTTTCTGTTTCAAAAAAAAAAAGATTATTTTCTTCTGCTGGTTGTGCCATGATGATGGATGAAGGAGAATCAAGTTCAGATGGGTCAGAAGAGATATCGATTAGATTGGGTTGTCGCACAAACAAAGAGGTCGAGGCTTGGCCTCGACATGAATGAGTAGCTAAAGGAGGCCTCAAGGATGGTCTTAGAGACCTCCTCTTGAACATGCACCGATGGAGTAGATAAGAGGTAGAATGTGATGGACCCAATCAAGACACCCAAAAATTTTGGATGACTATAGAGGTTCGGGGCGGATGATACCCCTTAGTCAGAAAGCCGTCCACCTGAGAATTACTTGGACAGCCAGAGAAGGAGAGTCCCGCAAAGACCCCTACACGCTAGAGCACCCCCACGGGTTACAAGGTTTCCCCCACCCGACCTCTCTTATCACTGATATTCCAGGTAGACCTGAATGGGGACTTGACCTCTTAAGTCTACCAGTTTTAATTAAGAGCAAGGGTGCTTATGATTTCACTTGAACTTTTAAAATGTTTTTATGAAAAAGTGACCTAATTTGAAGATTGGTTAACCCAACAAGGTGGGTCAACTTCACCTGTATTGTCCTCTTTGAGAATTTTAGGTCACTCTTTTAGTGTTCAAATGAATTTAAGAGCCTGATTTTAGGGTTTTGCTTGAATAAATCAATTCAATCAAGGTCTAGGCACACATTGTTTTGGAGAGATAAATTCTTGATTAAGTGTGTTTCTAAAACTTTAAACTGGAATCCTTAATTGGCTCTAATTTGGTCCAATTTAGTTTGTCAAAATGTGATACCTAGGGCTCAAACAAGAATGTGATAGCCCTAGATACCTTAGCTTCAAATGGGTGCACAGATCAGGTTTTGAATGTTTTAAGAATGTATCAAATCAAGTAACTTGATGGTTAATCTAAGAATATAATGCAAGTAGCCCTAATTGATTTCTTCCTTTTTAGCTCTTTCAGATTCAGGGTTTTAGAAGAAGGTAGATGGAGTTTACTTGCCCCTGGAGTGGTCGATACGTGGCTGATCTTCCTCAATGGATCCCCCGAAATAGATCAAAGTCAAAAGAGATAGAGCAAGTTAGTATTGACTCCGATATTGCAGCCAAGAGATTTGAATTGCACATTGCTCTTCGACAACGACGCCAAAATGTTGTCGTAGCAAAATCAAGGTTAAAAACTATGTTATAGTATAACCGAAATCGCTTTGAAAACAAATAAAATTTATACTCGAATTTTAAGTCAGAGGTCAAACACAGGGAGCAATATGGAATTCAAAACTCAAGATCACAATTTGAGTCAAGAATATAAGAGATTGCAATAAGAATAATGTCAGGTATGAATGTGCAAAAAGAATGGAGTAAAATGGTGATTTAAATCACCAATTACTCCTAAATAACAATTAAACCAAAGCCTCAAATATATGCAATCAAATATATCAGACAGCTTAAATAGCCTGCTACAATGTTGTTTAGAGACTCAAGGGTCTCTCTGCTTCTTCTGCCTTTCTTTCTCTATGCTTCTCCTTCCTTGTCTTCTCTTCTTCTTTTCTCCTCTTTCTCTGTGCTTCTTCTGCCTTGTCTTCTCTTCTTCTTTCATCTTCTTCTTCTTCTTCTTCTCTTCTCCTCTTTCTCTTCCTGTGAGGCTTTTCCTTCTCTTTTCTTCATGTGCTCAAGCCTTCTCCTCTTCTTTCTTTCGCAGTGCTTCTTCTTCACACAGAGGGGGAAGATCCTTCAAACGACTAGGTGTCCGTCGTTTCTCCCTGTAGTAAACCCCCTGGCCCCGCACGCTATCTCTCTTTCTCTCTCTGGATCACGCTCTCCCAAAGCCTTCCACAGTATCGGGTAATCGGGTTTCGGACCTAGAGCGCACCTGGGTCCAGAGCTGCGAGCGTGATCGCAACCAAGGAGTGGAATGGGTTAAGTGGCTCGGATCTACGCCAAGCCCGCAGGGGACGTGTCACGGCGAGGTGCAGGTGAGCGGGTGAGCGGGGACCTCACCCCCAATGTCTGAGGCAAACAGCCTTAGACACAAAATCAATTTATGTGCCTCAATGCTCTCTTCAGCTTCCGAGGTGGGACTAAAGTCCCACCTTCCTTTTGCGTGTCTGTAGCAGCACAATCTCTCTTCAATTGCCTCAACTCACGAGGCGAAGGCATCCAATTGACCACCTAGGCATGTGCGCGAGAGGTTTCCGTGCGACCTGGGACTTCCACCTGGGGCTATCAAGTCCTGCAGCGAGCTTCAAGCAAGCTCGAAGGTCAGTTGTAATGGCGGTGATGGCTGGAACCTGAAATCCACGAATACGAGCGTTAAGCCCCAATTAAAACATTCTGGAGGGTCGTTGGTGAATGAGGAGCACGGTGGTGGTGATTTTGTAACGTAGGAGTAGGTGTAGTGGTCAGACGAGGTCGGGGACGACGACGGAAAGGTGGGTTGTTCGGGGGTGCGTTTGGGTGAGTGGTGGAGCGAAATAGGAGAGGGGTTTCATGTGGAAAGGTGAGGCGGAGGTTCTGGGCTTGTTGGCGAGGTGGATGGGGGTGCGTAGTAGTGGAAACACTTCATCGAAGGAGTGGCCGGAGCAGAGGGCGACAAGGGTGGTTAGTGTGATGTGCCGGTCGAAATGAAGTGCAGTTGGTGTGTAAAGGGAGTAGAGGAACTATGGGACTTATCTAGGTGATTGGCGAGTGAAGAGAGGCAGAAGCGACGTCGGTGGTGGTATGGCTGACACCGAAGACGAAAGTGACTCCCGTGAGAAGGGAACGACGAGGAAGACGGAGGGAGAGACGTCCGCTAGTACGGCATGGCGCAGAGGAAGGCAAGGAGAATGAATCCACCGCTGGTATTGCGGACGAACGATGAGAGAGGTCAGAGAGGATCGCCGGAGCTCAAGGAGCCTTTCAGCTGAGTCAGGAGAAAGGAATTTATGGGAGATCCCGGTCGAAATTGATCTTGGGGAATTCGGCCTAATCTGGGCTTGCTTTTATAGAGCTCAGGAGGGGATTTTAAGCTTGGAAACCAAGCTTTCAAGCTAGGAATCGTCGCTGGAGAATGAAACCCAAATCTCTCATGCGTTTGCATGAGAGATTGGGAAGGTTATGGGGTGTGGGATTTGGTTCAAAAGGAAAGAAATTCCTTGGCAAACTTCCCTTTCAAATTTGAAAAGGATTCGTTAAGGAATCAAGGAGTTCTTGCCATTTTTAGGTCGCCGGTGCTTGTAGGAGTAGGATTAATGGCGGCAGGGACCTACTTGTGAAGATGATGACAAAGTTAGGGACCTATTTGTAAAGATTTGAAAGTTAAGAGCATAAATGTAATAAGACAGGACCAAGTTGCAAACTAGGTCAAGACAATTTTATCTTAGATCCAAATTTTGGTACAAACCTAATTTGGACCTAAGAAATCCAATGGTGAAGTTGGATTTTGGTTTTGACCGCTTTTGACTAGGTAATTTATGCAAAAATCCAAATTAGGGTAAATGTTTATCTGAGACTCTATTTTAGGCCAAAACGGATTCTGATGGTAAGTTTGAAGGTACTAAACCCTAGAGAATATTTTTCTATGAATTTTAGAGGATTTAGGTGAATTTTATCCTGACCAGAACCTCAGTTAATTAAGCAGGTCTGTTTTTAGAGTTTCAAAAGTCATTTAATTCTCAAAACACGTGCAAACCATTTTCTGTCTGTTCTAACCCACTTGTTATCCTTTTAAGATCATTTTACGCTCAATTATCCCCTAAGAAAACCCATGGTTGTACTGTATTTAAGTTATGATGGTAAAATTACAGTTTTAACCATGATTTCTTATTTCTCCTTTATAATGGATTTGTAGTGAATTATGGCTCTCTGGCAGTTATGTAGGAGCATTTACTGACTTAATTGGATCAAAATGAGCTAGTTATGACTCATGATGGTGTTCCCATCAAACAACATGAAAATGAGAATGTAAATTAGGTCCTAAAATTCATCTCCAAACACTCTCAGACCTCCATTGAAACCTTTCAAACTTCTTTCAGCTCCTTGTTTGCAGATTAAAACTTCTTTGGATTAACATCAGATTTCACCCACCTGGGCGATTAATTTGAGATTGCCACAGTGACTTGGTCGCTTAGGTAACCTGCACACCATTGATTGGTGTTTAGGACACCCTTGCAATTGTCTAAAGCCAATCAGGTCATTGCTAAACCCTCATCTTAGTGCCTCTGAGTTCCCTAGCCATAGCTACCTCAGGTGGAGAAGAAAACAGTATCTCAAGTAAAAATTGGGCGTGAGCTAATTAAATTATAAAAATCCAATCCCAAATGCTCAAACCCATCATATTAACTCCAATTAGACATATAAAAACCCAATCCACTCGATTAAATCCAATTAAACCCAAATTAGATCTCTGATCCTTAGATCAAGCATAAGAACCAAATTCACATTAATCGAGCAGATTGTCATAATTAAATCCAGATGTGGGGCCTTCGTGATCAAATGAAATGAGTGGAGAGACCCCCTGGTGAATTTGACTGTGATTTGGATCTGAAAGCTTGAGAGCTTCAAATCCAAATCAACTCTAGTGGATGGAGTGGTCTGGCGATTGAAAATATAAGGAAATCAGTGCATATGGATTGTAAGGTGATGAGGGAGCTGTATGGATCAAAATGTCACGATGGAATCGCCTCTCGTATTTGAATTGTTCAAAGAGTCAAATCAAGGAAATTGAGTGCTAACATTAATCTACTTCTAATTAGACACAATTAAGTGATGAACTTTAATCTAAACTATCTAAACTACACTAGAAAGCAATAAAATAATCTATGAAAGCAGGTAAAATCCTATGTACTTAGATGGAGTCTAAGGTCCACCCGCCGTTGGCAAGTAGCAACGAAAGGAAATGACCTCTAGCAGACGAAGGTGGTTCCTTGGGATCCACCAGCTGTCGGCCGATGGCGAGTAAAGGAGGAAGAAGACTTGTGTTGTCACCATAGGCGACGAACGAGTAATTGGAGTTGGACAGGTGGAAGAAGGGATCGACTCAAGGGGGGATGGAGTCGATAGCGGTCGTAGGAGCCCAGGGATGTTTCTTATATAGGTGTGATTTGGGCACCACATTAGTGGGCCATAGACGTTGAGGGCATCAACGGAGGATGAGTGGGTGCAAGGGTGCGAGAAAGTTTAAGATCAATGTAAGTCGTCCGATGTGATCTAGGAGGTGTTACAAAGGTGTGGACACCAGCGATGGAGCTCTGGTGGAAGATCCACCGTTGATCTGATGTGGAAGAGCATGAATGGTCCTGGGCTTTTGCATTCTTCGCAAGGAACAGTGGAAGAGGAGGCAGGCAGGCAGCAAGTGTGTTGGGTTATTTACACAAAAGGCCGTCAAAGAGAAACAGTATGAATTTTGCAAGGGGAACCCATAAGGCCTAGTTTAGTAAGTGGGATAACCCATCAAAATAAGGGTTAACCCTGCTTGGTGTAAAGGATACTTTATCGCAGGTTAAGAGGACTTAACCCAAGATAAATTATTCTAGGGTTGAGGTGGGATAAGGTATTTTGTGGGTTATCCCTCGTTTTTCATGGGTTAACCTATCCTGCCTACAAGCATATGTGTCAGAATAGAAACCCAGATTTGCCCTCCCCTCTCCTTCAACCCTTCCCAACGACCATGCCCCTCACCTCTAGCTCAACACTTCCCAAGCACCACACGATGGCCTTCCTGAGCACCATGTCCCTCATCTCTCCCTCAACTCTTCTCTAGCACCTCGCGATTGCCTTCTCGAGATCCCTCACCTCTCCCTTAACCCTTCCCGAGCACCATGCGATGGCCTTCACGACGACTGCCACCTCCCCCTCAACCGTTCCCAAGCAACCCATGGTGGTCTTCTTGATGCCCCTCAACTCTCCCTCAACCCTTCTCGAGCACCATGTCCGATGCAATGGTCTTCCCAAGCCATTATTGGACTTCCCACCGAGGTCACCATCTTCAATGCTCGTTCACTAGGTGGTTAGGGCTCATCTTCTTGTTGTAAAGGACTATTGGTGGCATCACTATATAATGGGGGCTAAGGGAAGCTCTCATCTTCCAAGTATTCATCTCATCTGATCGGGTAGGTTTTATTTTTATTTTTATTTTTTAACTTTATGAGCTTCCCTCTTTGGCCAAAAATTTTAGTTTTTTTCCATTGGGACAGGGCCTCAACTGATGGTGTCATTTGCCTTGAGCGTGTTGCCTTCAGTTGGGAGGTACTCTTTCTCTCGAAACCATGTTGTGCTTTGTGGTTTAATTGATGGGGGATGGATGCTTTGTTTGAATGGATAAAAAGATAAACCATAGGGGGGATGTGTGGCATAGGGGATGCCTGGTGGTCTCTTTTTAATCTTGGAATGGTTTGGGGCTTGAAATACAACCATTCCTTCTGCTTAGATGCAAGTTTCCATAATAAGAAACATAAGGAAAAGAAAAGGAAAAAGAATCAAAGTTTCCTTATCCCACTAACCTGAAACTTTCTGCAAAACCCAATCAATTGTTGTACAAAAATATTAGTGAAGTAGATCCTCTGTTTGAATGGAAAAAAAAAACATAGAGGATACAGATTTTTGGCAGCCATGCTTTCTGATGGATCCATAATAGGAGATTGACTTTGTTGACGATGTAATTTTGGGCAATTTTAATGATGGAGGCAAAGAACAAAGAAGTCATTACCAAACTATTGTGCTTATTATGGGTGAGGGGTGCCCTGGTTTGGAATCCTTGTAATGCAGCATTTATTTATTTTGTATGTCTTAAAATACTAACTGTTGTGTTCCATTTGGAGTGGCTGTTTGGTTCATGCATGTGTACATTTGCTTGATATGCTCCAGCTCATTCATGATTGACCATCTAAAGTATAGAATTCTACTATCCATTAGACGAAAGTCAACAATAATAATAATATTTAAGATTGGATTCAAATATATAGCTTCAGGCACTATCATTTGCCCCTACTCTTGCTAGTTGGTTGGCAAAGAGAAAAGATCATGCAAAGCTAGTGCTTTGGGGTGCTTAGTCTGGGATTAATGATCTGAACCAATGCTTGTAAGGTCAATCTACCTTTCTTATAGAGATGATGGGAACACCATCATGAATCACAAACTAGCTCAAATTGACCTGATTAAGTCATTAAATGCTCCTATATAACCATCAGAAGGTCATAATTCATTGCAAATCCATTTTGAGGAAAATACAAGAAAACAAAGTTAAAACTGTAATTTTACCATCATATCATGAATGCAGAATAACCACGGATTCTCTCATGGGTTGAATAAAGGTCAAACGGTCTTAAGAGTCTAATAAGCGTGTTAGAATAGACAGAAAAGAGTTTTCATGCATTACAGAATTAATGGACATCTGAAACCCTTAAAATAGACCCGCTTAATCCATTGAGGTTCTGGTTAGGATAAAATTCACCTAAATCCTCTAAAAATCATAGAAAAATATTCTCTATGATTTTTTACCTTCAATTTGACCATTGGAACCATCTTAACCTAAAATAGAGTTTCAGATAAACATTTGCCCTATTTGGGTGATTGTGCAAATTACCCAGTCAAACTAGGTCAAAACCAAAATCCAACTTCACCATTAGACTCCTTAGGTTAAAATTAGGTTTGTACCAAAATTTGGACCCAATCTGAGATTGTTTTAACCTAGTTTGCACTTTGGTCTAAGTCTAATTTCCTTTATTCCACATGGGTCCTTAGCTTTTGAATTTCTTACAAAAAGGCCCCTATCTTTATCATCATTTTCTTCAAATAGGTCCCTACCACCATGAATCCTAATCCTACAACTCCGACGACCTTAATATGGCATGTTCTCCTGAATTCCTTGACGAATCCCTCTTAGATTTGAAAGGGAGGTTCGTCAAGGAATTCCCTTCCTTTTGAGCCAAATCCTAAGCCCTAAAACCTTCCCAATCTCTCATGTGAACGCACGAGAGATTCGGGTATATTTCAATTCTTATCTTCGGCGAGCTTTTCTAGCTTGGGAA
Source organism: Thalassia testudinum (assembly GCA_037157565.1). Taxonomy (NCBI): domain Eukaryota; kingdom Viridiplantae; phylum Streptophyta; class Magnoliopsida; order Alismatales; family Hydrocharitaceae; genus Thalassia; species Thalassia testudinum. The sequence goes on from JAZHRO010000024.1 coordinate 85,445,519, forward strand.
GCAAGCTTCCCAAGCCTAAAACACCCTCCAGATGCCTATAAAAGATATGCCCTAAATCAAACCAAAGAGGGCAAGCTTGATTCCAGCCGTGAAACCCCCTTCCTCTCTTCGCTCCGACCGAGAAGCTCCGCAAGCTCTAGCGATTCCTCCTAACCTCCTTCGTCGTCCGTCCGCAATACCAGCGGCCAGATTTCCTTCCTCTCTCTCATCTGCTCTTGGCCGTACCAGCAGGAGCCTCCTTCCTATCATCGTCACTGCTCCTACCCTCACTAGAGCACTTCTCTTCTCCATCGCCGACGTACCCTCGGCACGAATTCTCCCCCCTTTCGTCCATTTAGATTAGGTTAGTTAGGCTTAGTTAGGCTTACACTATCTTTCCGGCTCTCTATATCCTAATTTCGACCCTCGACGCCGCTGTTCACCTCCAACATCCTCCACTCTGACCAGACCTCCGGCAAGGCTCTCCATTCATTCCACTACTATAAACGCTCGCCGACCACCTCATAACCTTCGCCTCATCCTCTCGCACAAAAGCCCTCTCCTTATCTCTCCATTCACATGCCCAACACTTCCCCTGAACACACCCATCACCGGTTTCCTTCCCCGACTCCGACCGGCCACCACATACCACCATCCTCCACGAAACCACCTCCGCTACACTCTCCGTGGTCCGGCGAAGCTTCTGAGGTATTCTAACGTGGCCACGAGGCCCTATTTCACATTTCAGGTTTTCACCTCCAGTCGCCATTAACGTGCAAGCTTTGAGCTTGCTTGAAGCCTTCTCCAGTAGCTACAGTTCCAGGTGTCCGCATCAGGCAACATGGAATCGACCCAGCTTTGCTCCTGACCAGTCAATTGGGGTGTTGACCGCCTCCCTCGCACAAATCAGCCGAAGATAGCTGCTTCTGTGAACAAAGAAGACAGTGTGGGACTTTAATTCCACATCGTAAACTCGCGAGCTCCTACAGTGGCATAAATTGAATTTGTGCCTATGCCTCTTCGCCTCCTAACATGAGGGTGAGGTCCTCCTTACCCATGCACGCCTCACCCGCGACACCTACTCCCCAGGTCTGGCGCTCACCCAATTACCCGCTTAAGCTAAGCACTCCTCTCTCACCACCCACTACCAATGAGACTGGTCCCGGGTGCACTCACCCAAATACCCGATAACCTGGACTGTGGCCCTGGGAGGGCAGATCCCAGAGAGAGAGAGAAAGAGAGAGCAGGGGTAGGGGGGTTTTGCTCTCTGTGACACTTAGCCACTGGAGGGATTGCCTCCCTCTGTGCGTGAAGAAAGAAAGAAGAAGGAAAGCCAAAGAGAGAAAGAGAAGAGCAGAAGCAGAAGAAAGAAGAAGAGGAGAAGAGGATGAAGACAGGCAGAAGAAGGAGGACTTGAGAAGAAGCAAGCCTGAAGAAGAAAGAAGAGAAGAGGAAGAAGAAGAACAGTGCTTCCCTAGCACTGTAGCACCTATTGGTTAAGCCATCTGATTAAATGACTCAGCCATCTGATATTTGAGGCTTTATCTGGTTATTTAAGTACCTAAGTTTAATGGTTGATGGCACTGTTGCATTATTTGAACTCAATGCATATATGCTTAAATTGAATAATTGATGTTCTAAATTACCATTATTTTTGCTTTGAGATTCTTTTTGCCATGCATACTTATTGTTAAACTCATGCTTTACATTGATTATCATTTTTTACTAATTTATTGGCTTATTTCTTGTGCTCATTTACTTGTTAATCAAGATTACTAATTGAACTCCTATTTACTCCCTATGTTCAACCTTGGACTTCCATTTGAGTATAAATATTATTTGTTTTCAAGTTATTTCGACCTATACTACGACGTAACCTTTATAACCTCGATCTCGCTCGACCAACAGCAAGCATTTTGGATGTGGGAGATGCTTCTTTCTAGATCACAAAATACAAGTCCTACTAAGGTTTAAGGTTAATTAGTCATACCCTTCCAAGTTTGGAATAGAAAAGCCAATTAATCTCTAGTTATATGCCCATATACCATATGAAATTCTTACCACGTTATGCTAGATTGTATTTATGTTTTGTAGCTTTAACTTGATTGAGGTTTGATCGTGTTTGACATGGTTTTGCCTAATGATATAGCTTGAGATGTCCTGTTTTATGTGAATAATTCTTGTTAAACCCAATGTGTTTGTTGGAATAATTCCTTGACAGACTTATGCATGGTTTCTCAATCCAGCCTTGTTAGAAATTCTTATAACTATATTACTTAATTGCAGCTCTTGGGCCAAGCCTTATCCTTTTCTTTTGGGAATTTTTTCCCTATTTTCAGCAAAAGATAATTCCCCTTTTGGTAATCTGTAATGATCTATGGGATCTGTTGTGTTATTGGTTTATGGAAGAGTTTAATTTTCCACCCAATTCTATCATGTGTCCCAAGTTTTTACAAGGCTATTATTCACAGCCAATCCTAGTATGCTTATAGAACTTGATTTTGGCTTGTCTCTTTTGCATGTGTAGTTGGTGGACTTAGATCCCTCTAGACCTAGGTTTGCCCTAATTTGGGGTGCCTTGAAATATTTTAGGTGTTTAAGTTATTACCAACATAAAGGGGACCAACATGGAGGTTTCTGATGCCTCGAGTTATGTTGGTCATGTAAATCCGTCATATTCGAGGGGTAGAAGTCTATATGGATCTGATTTGACATTGTCAATTTGGAGACAATGGTTACAATTAATGTTTCTCAATACAATGATCGATGTAAGCCATCCAAAGTTTGGTGGATGTGCTTGTTTTCATCCTAGAGAAAGGTAAATCTGCAAGCATAGGTTAGAGTAGGTGCGATAATCCAAATTTCTTTCTACAGATTTTGCAGGAACAGAGCTCCATTCTATTTGCTTTTCTGGTTACTTTTAAGCAAACATTATTGTGGTTACTATTTTTGGCAACCAAAGTGGCACCACCTAGAGAAGACTCTAGAGGATTCTAGAGTGGGTGGCTATGTGTGTGTATGTGGGTGTGTGTGCGTGACTAGGTGGGTGTGGTTAGGTAGTCTAGGTCGAGTCCTATACGTCTAAGTGATTGGGTTTATGTTGGCTCCTAGAATTAGGGTTATAAACCCTAATACTAATGTGAAAGTGTAATTAAACTTAATACAAGTTTAATTGGGAGAGAAAATACCTACTTAGGTCAAGCCTGAGTCAATTGGACTTTCACTGAGTCCAATTAGACTTGTGTTGGATGAGATCTGAGCTCAATTGGACTCTGAGTCCAATTGAATAGGTGAAGTGTAATTGACTTAGATCTAAGTCAATTAGGTTTAGTGAGAACCTAATTAAGTTCTTAGGAGGGTCTTAGGGTGGTGTACTAGGCTTAGGACACCTTAATTTAGGTTCCCTAGGGTGTAGAATTGGGTTTAGGGGCTTAGGAAATCAAGGTCTGGGCTTGATTTCAAAAACAGGGTTGGAGAAGGGTTCCAGACGTCTAATTTAACAATCAGACAACTTATACTTTAAAATCAGAAGTCCAGAACTCTGGTTTAGATGTCCAAAGTTGAGTCAGGGAGGAGTTTAGGTTCTGTCTTGGAATTTTGCAGAATTGGACGTCCCCTAAGCTCTCTCTTCTCCCTTCCACGCCCTCCCTCTTCCTCGCTCACACTCTCCCCCTCTCCTCCTCTCGCAAGCTCCTCTCCTCCATGCGCGGCTGCAAGCAGAGACGGAAGGCCATTGGTGCTCGCCGGCAGACAAGGGAAGGAGGTGAAGGTGGGGGTGTGATGGTGGAGAGGGGTGGCGTAGGGTTTTATAGGGAGAGTGGGTTAGGGTTTGGAGGAGGGGGAAGTGTGCGTGTGTGTGTGTGCATGAGTGTGTGTGTGGTGTGGGAGGAGAGAGAGAGGGAAAGTTACAAAGCGTCCCCTGCTAAACCTCACCTTTTCCTGTAAAGCCCACACACTCAACTCAAAGGGTCAAAATTTTCACTCATGCCCCTAACTTTCCAAAGAAACTCTGAATAGTCCTTGGAAAAGGTCATTTCAACATAACAAACTTAAAGGAAGTTTCAACCCTGAAACTTGAGCTAAGTAGGGTGCGGAAATAACGTAAAAGCGCATAACAATCTTAACGAGGACCAAAGTAGGTCAAAAGAGACATACCCTCAAAAAGCTCTAGGTATTGCTCTCTCATCGCTGCCTCAGGCTCCCAAGTCACCTCCTTGTATCGTTGGTTTCCCCATAGGACTTTCATCAGTGGTACCTACTTCCGTCTCAGACTCCGGACGGCTCTATCTAGTATCTGCACTGACCTCTCGAGATAGGTCAGGTCGTCTCCCACCTCGATGCTCTCGTGGCTCAGAATGTGGCTGGGAGCGATGACGTACTTCCTGAGGTTAAACACATGGAACACGTCGTGCACTCCAGAGAGCTGGGGAGGAAGGGCAAGCTAGTAAGCAACGGGTCCTACCTGCTCCAAGACCTCAAAGGGCCCCACAAACCTCGGCACAAGATTCCCTTTCACCCCAAAACACTACAAGCCATTCATGGGCAAAACACGGAGGAAGACGTGATCCCCAACCTCTAACTGCACCTCCTTGCGCTTCTTGTCAGCATAGCTCTTCTCCCTACTCTTGAAAAATACGGAGCCGTCTGTGAATCTGCTCTATCACCTCCTGACTCTAACAGATCAGCCTAGGACCAACTTCTCACTTGGTCCCCACCTCGACCCAACTCAAGGGTGCAGTACACTTCCTCCCGTACAGAGCCTTGTAAGGTGTCATGCCGATGCTAAAATGATAGCTGTTATTGTATGCAAACTCTGCCAAAGGCAAATGCTCCTCCCAGGAGCCTCTCTACTCTAGTACACAAGCGCGTAGGAGGTCTCTAATGTCTGTATGGTGCGCTCCGACTACCCATTGGTCTAGGGGTGGTAGGCGGTACTAAACCTCAAACGAGTCCCCAAGGCCTACTGAAACTCTACCCAGAATTGGGAAGTGAAGCAAGTATCCTTGTCGGATACGATCTCGCGAGGGACTCCGTGCAAGCGCACCAAATCTCTGATGTACCGCTCTGCTAGCTGTGCTGGCCCAAAGGTGACTTGGATCGGCAGGAGTCGTGCCATCTTCGTCAACCTATCTACTATCACCCAAACGACGTCGTGTCCTTGCTGTGTAACCGGTAACCCTACTACCAAGTCCATGGTGATACTCTCAAATTTCCACTCTGGCATAGGAAGTGGCTGTAGCAACCCTGCAGGCCTCTGGTGCTCGGCCTTCACCTACTGGCATACCAAGCACTGCTGAACGAACTCACCAACATCCCACTTCATCCCTCTCCACCAAAAGTCACGTCGTAGATTATGGTACATCTTTGTATTCCTAGGATATATGGTAAACCTGGACTCATGCGCCTCAGTCAAGAGCTCTCTCAACAGCTCCTCATCTCTAGGAACACATAGGTGCCCCCTCATGCGTAGTATCTCGTCAAAGAAGGAAAAGTCTCCTGGGTCCCCTGTCAACACCCTGTCTCGCAGTGTCTGTAAATATGGATCGACCATCTGCCTTGTAATGATGCAGTCTATCAGCTCTAGTCGCACTTGCCGCGTCACTGTCACTACTCCGCAGTACCCCCATGACTCCCGGGGTCACCAACTGCCCACCTCCTCCATGAGTCTCCAACTCTGTGCCTGCAAGCTGGCCAAGTGAGCAGGTGCCTTCCGACTCAAGGCATCAGCCACCACATTGGCCTTCCCTTGATGGTAGGAGATGCTGTAATTGTAGTCCTTCAGGAGCTCTAACCAACGTCTTTGTCTCATGTTGAGCTCCTTCTGGTCAAACAGGTACCTGAGGCTCTTGTGATCTGTGAAGATCTCAAACATCACACCGTAAAGGTAGTACCTCCATGTCTTCAGCGCGAAGACAACTGCTGCCAGCTCTAAGTCGTGGGTGGGGTAGCTATGCTCATGGGGCTTCAGTTGCCGTGAAGCGTAGGCGACAACGTGACCCCGCTGCATGAGCACACCACCCAACCCATGCAACGAGGCATCGATGTAGACCACAAACCTGCCACTGCTGTCTGGGATGGTAAGCACAGAAGTTGAATTCAGTCTCTCCTTCAGCTCCTAGAAGCACACCTCACACTCGTCTATCCAGGAAAAGAGCACGTCCTTCCGAGTCAGCTGAGTCATAGGACGTGCGATCTGAGAGAACCCTCTGATAAACCGCCGATAGTAACCTGCCAATCCCAGAAAGCTACGTATCTCTGTCACTGTGTGTGGTCTCTCCCACCTGAGTACGGCCTCGAACTTGGTTGGATCCACAGCCAATCCATCTCCTGAAATCATGTGGCCCAAGAAAGTCTTCTGTCTCAGCCAAAACTCACACTTGCTATACTTGGCGTACAGCCTACGTTGTCTCAAAGTATCCAGGACCATACGTAGATGCTATCCATGTTGTGCCTGATCCCGAGAGTAGACTAGGACGTTGTCGATGAACACCACCACAAACTGGTCCAAGTATGGCCTGAAAACACGGTTCATCATGTCCATGAAAGCAGCGGGGGAGTTGGTCAGCTCAAATGGCATGACCAAGAACTCGTAGTGCCCGTATCGAGTACGAAAAGCTATCTTGGAGACATCGGTCTCCTTGATCCTCAACTAGTGGTAACCTAACCTTAGATCTATCTTAGAGAACACTATGGTGTCCCTCAACTAGTCAAAAAGGTCGTCGATATGAGGCATTCGATACTTGTTCTTGACGATGACCCGATTCAGCTGTCGGTAGTCGACACAAAGCTGCAGGGTACCGTCTTCTTCTTTACAAACAATACAGGGCATCCCCACGATGATGCACTGGGCCTCACAAAGCCCTTCTCCAATAGGTCCTGTAACTATGACTTGAGCTCTCGCAACTCAAGTGGTGCCATCCTGTACAGTGCAATAGAAATGGGGCTGGTCCCCGATACTAGTGAGATCTCAAACTCGATCTCATACTCAGGCGGTAGTCCTGAAAGCTCCTCTAGGAAGACATCGAGGTACTCACAGACCACCGGGATACTCTGAAGGTCGACCATGGGGCTAGACTTTGCTACAACACAAGCTAAGAAGCCCTCACACCCCTGGCTCAAAAGCTTTGTTGCCCGAAGTGCGAAGATGCACCTGAAACCTCTATCTACCGGCTGGCTGTGAAACTCAAAGGTAGGAAACTCCGATATGGAGAAGACGATCTTCCTCCCAAAATAGTCCACCAGGGCATGATAGGCAGACAGCCAATCCATCCCTAGGATCATGTCAAAGTCCTCCATCGGGATCACTATCAGGTCGGCGGGAAGACTATGTCCCCCTATAGCGACCTCGCAGTCTATAAAGACCTCCTCTGCTATGAACAACTGTCCACCTGGCCCTCTAATCAGAAACAGAACCTCTAACAGTACATTGCTCAGCCCCAAACTAATGGCAAAACTCTAGGAGACAAAAGAGTGTGGCACTAGAATCGAAAAGAACGTAGACTAATCTGCCAGAAACGGTAACCATACCTGCCACCACAGAACCTAAAACCCTGGCGTCTTTGTGTGTTAGGGCGTTGATATGCCCCTCAACCCTGGGTGCAGAAGAAGTGGCCACGCTCTGGGTCGGGAGAGCAGCAACTGGCCAGTACCCTCCTTGCAACTGTTGTCCTCCTCCACGCGCCTAGTGACTGTGGCTGCCAGATTGGCCTCCAGCGCTCAGTGCAGAGAGCATCTGCTGTACTTTGGCCCTAGATGGGTAGTCCCTCCTGATGTGCCCGACTGGCCACACTGGTAGCAGAGAGGGACACGACCTCCTCCCTCAATCAGTCCCTGCTAGTGGCTAAGCGGGGGTCCGATGCTGGCAGCTGGACCCTGTCTGGGGCCCCCAAAGGCCACTGATGGCCCCGCAAAACGAGACGACTCCCCTGCGGGCGCCGTGTGCCTCCTCTCTCGATGGCCCTGTGAGTACTCTGGCTGGTAGGGCCTCTTCCGTCCACCATCAGTGTCTGGCGTGATCAGGTTGGTCTCCTCATAGGTCATGGCTACCTCGACCACGCGAGAGAAAGTAGGCAACTTCAGGGGTTTCACATACCCCTGAATTGCAGGTCGGAGCCCCTTAGTAAACCTCCATAGGCACTCCTCCTCAGTAGACACAGCTGTCGGGGCGAAGCGTGATAGCTCCAGGAAACACATACGGTACGCGCTAACTGTCATCGCCCCTGGTGGAGAGTGTGGAACTCTCGCCTCCTCTGGTCCTGCCAAGTTTGCGGAAAGTACTGCTCGCAGAAGAGAGCCACGAACTGGTCCCACGATGGCTCTCTCCCCTCCTGGCTTTTGACTGCCCTCCACTACCTGTGGGCTGCTCTCTCCAACTGATACATGGCAAAGGCCATGCGGTACTCTGCAGGAGGGTGGAGTGTGTCAGAAACCTTCTCTTTCTGCTCCAGCCAGTCTACCTCGGACGGGCTCTCATCCCCTTTGAAGGAGGGGGGCTTTAGCTTCCAGAACTGGCCGAAAAGCTCATGGTGGAGCTGCAACAGGGGAACAGGCACCCCTCCAGGCAAGGAGGGCCCGTGCTCAGAAGTGTCTGAGGGTGGTGGAGGATTACCCCCTCCCTCTCCAGCTCATATGGCACTGCGGCAATTCCCTTGTCCCACAGAGGACTCTCCCGCCACGTCGTCAGGGAGGGGTGGCCAAGGAGGCTGCTGGAGCTCCTCTCGTACTATATCCCGGATCAACTGGGCGAGATCCTGGGCCTAGATGTCCGGAAGGAGAGGTGGGTCGACTGGTGCCTCAGGTCCGACGCATTCGCCCCTCCGACCCTACCCACGGCCACGTTCGCAGCCTGCCTCAAGAACTCCTCGACAAGGCATCTCCTACAAGGAGATACAAGAGAAAGAACAGGAATTGTTAATGATACCGGATTACATAAAGAAATAAGACTCGGAAGCGAAGATCAAAGCGATACGTTGTGATGGCTGTCTTAGTTACACACACGTGAGTGGTTACTTCAACATCATTTGGTTTATTTCTCGAGACGACCTTGCTCTGATACCATCTTTGTTACAACTCGATCCCAGATCCCTACCAGATCCGAGACCGGCTCTCCTCAACTAATCGCATTACCCAGTCGTCCAACGAGAAATAACCAAAAGCAGAAATATTCCATAACCACAGATGCAATGTAACTAAGCAGAAATAATCAAAAGACAGTAAAGAAAACAGAACGAAGTGTCTCACAATATTACATGCCATCACAACTACAATAGTGGAAAATAAAGTGGAAATGTAACAGAAATAGTATTACTTGCTAAAGTACCCACTACTACAACTGAAAGCTCGGAAACAGAAAGGTGACAACTGCTATGGCTGGGCTCGACTGGGCCCAGCTCCCTCTGTAGCCGGTGGTGCTGGTTGCTCAATTCCTTGACCTGAACAAGGTTATAAAATCTATAATTAGATAACACTGAGTAGACCGCTGGTTAATCCATTTATATGCAATTAACGTAAGACAAGCAACTAATTTATCATTCAATTCCATTTAGCTCAATTGAGTAGTTTTGATTTATTTATTCCCTTAAGAATCCGGTCATTTCTTGATCTTGTCTATCCCTCAAGGGAACGATCATGATTGCAGTCTTTCCTGCGATGTAGGTTGTACACGTGGTGTTCTCCTGGCCAAGAGAGTCCTCCATGGTAGTCCTACACCTAGTCAACCACCCCGAGGTCACGGTCGCAACGTAACGGTAACTACGACATGCACGATAAGCACAAGGGCAGTTACTCTGCACTGGCACGTGATCAATCGTTTTCGCTAGCAAGTACGCTTAAAAGTACAAGACGGAACAGCACAAGACCTTGCCCTTTCAGAACAGGGGTCTTGCCCCTCCACAGTCTACATACCCTCATCCGACTATCCCGGTTTGCCCGGTGGGCCTAACAAGAGTCGGTGTAGGGTGTATAGTCCTAACCCCGGGACCCGTGGGGTGGCTAGTCCTAACCTCGGGACCCGTAGGGTGGCTATCTCCCTCTCTACACTAAGTAGCTCACCTCGATACCATGTACACGAGGGCCAAATAGGAGTTGGTGTAGAGTGACTAGCCCTAACCCCAGGTCTCAACCCAGAGGGGCGACTAGCTTCCCTCTACACTAAAGGGACAGTTGCACTCCTTGGTACGGTGTACACAAGGGCCAGCTCACTCCCCGTCTACTTATAGGATTCCTTCCGTATACAGGAGTTCTTATCGTAGTTCCCCGTAGGGTTCATGCTTGTATTTGTTTCATTTCATTTCTCAACATGCTTATCTTGTTATTCATCTTCTGATTCTCATTCATATAATAGGCAGCTCATGTTTTTACAACTGAAGAAGTATCACATCATGTATCCATATAGTTTTTAGCAATTAGGGTTTAACAGGGATCTCAAGGTAGATAGTGCAGCTCAAGCAATGTTCATTCACTTCTACCCTAGGGTTCATTTCACATCCTAGGGTTCAATAAAGTTATTCTAAACATGCACTTTATTTATTTAAATCTGGATATTAAAGTAAACCACTCTACCAGGATTCACGAGTCGAATGGGGGCCTAGAATGCAGATCCCGTCGTCTCCATGGGCCCGAAACACGCTACAAGCTGGAGACTTGTACCAGTGACTTAGTCACATCATACGAGTTCAAAGCATTATATAATTGACACTAACACGTAGAGAAACTCGAGCGAAAATAATGGTATTTCGTTTGTGTAAATCCGACTTTGTTTAGGCCCTGAATAAGCCAAAAATGTGCACACATACCAAAATCAGACGTCTGGGAATAAGCCCAGATGTCTTAAACTATGTCAATAACTCACCTTGTGTTCTTGCATTGCTGACAGATGTCTGGAACCCCTTTACAGTCATCCTGGGTCTTTCCAGACGTATATTAGTGCGCCCAGGTTTGTGGAGACATTCAAACGTCCTAAAGCACGTCGAAGTGCATGCTTGCACACCTTTCCAAGACTTATACCTGCGCATGCATTCGCAGGTTTAAAACCATGACAGCACAACGTTACATACTCCACGTACAAGCATGCATGAGCGTACAGGACTCATACCTCGGCACTCCGCGTATTTTCAGATGTCCAACTTCAACTCCAGACATCCGCTGCTGCTCCAGATGTCTGGCAGATGCTCCAGATGTCTAATACTGAAAAAATCAAGTACGCAGAACTTCCTTGCGCGATCTTGCTTCTCACGAGCTCTGCTCGCAGTGCCTGCAACAGCGACTCCAGCAGCTGCAGGAGGTCGAGGACCCTCCTCCGGCATCCTCTCTCCCACGAGCTCCTTCTCGAGCTCCAGCGACCGCACTCTGACCGTGCCTCCTCCCTCTCGTAGCCCCGGACTCCTCAGAGGTCCTCGCACCTCCGAGCTCCTCATGGCTACAACCGTAGCTCCCCCGCGCGAGCAAGCTCTCCTCCTCGAGCTCCTCCAGCTGTGCACACTTGAGCTCCCCTGAGTTCTCTCTTCTCCCTTCCATGCCCTCCCTCTTCCTCGCTTACACTCTCTCCCCCTCTCCCTCTCCTCTCATGAGCTCCTCTCCTCCACACATGGCTACAAGCGGAGACGGAAGGCTGTTGGTGCTCGCCGACAGACAAGGGAAGGAGGTGGAGGTGGGGGTGTGATGGTGGAGAGGGGTAGCATGGGGTTTTATAGGGAGAGTGGGTTAGGGTTTGGAGGGGAGGGGGAAGTGTGCGTGTGTGTGTGCATGAGTCTATGTGTGGTGTGGGAGGAGAGAGAGAGCAAAAGTTGCGGAGCCTACCCCACTAAACCTCTCTTCTTCCCGTAAAGCCCACATACTCAACTCAAAGGGTCAAAATTTTCGCTCACGCCCCTAACGTTCCGAAGAAACTTCGAACGGTCCTTGGAAATGGTCATTTCAGGCACCCACTAACAAATTTGGACCCAAAAGAAAATGGGTACCAAGAAAAGATTTACAATCTTATTTTGTAGAAACTGATATCAAGGACTAATAAAACACTCAGATTGGATCTACCATCAAAAAGATGGACATCTTGTAGCTATACGAAGAAACATTGGACCTCACAGGCGTAAACTAATGACAGGTCCAAGGGAAAGGAAGATGGGTTATGGACAGTAGTTGTTCAAAGCACTTGATAGGAGAAGACCTGTTCCTTAAGATCAACCACAAGGAAGGTCGTTCAGTCACTTTTGGTAACAACAAGGGTCATATTATTGGTACTGACCAAATTAGTAACTCCAAAACCTCCTTTAATAATGTTCATGTTGCTAATAGCTTAAAACACAACTTACTTAATGTAAGTCAGATTTCTGATAAAGGTTATACAGTCACTTTCACCTCAAAAGGTTTTAAAATTAAGGATAAGACATCAAAGGAAATCCTTTTGATCGGAGATAGATCAAAAGATATCTACACTATTGACTTTGATAAACGTAGTGATCATAATTGCTTAGTTGCATCAAAAGATGAGTTAATACTGTGACATCATTGACTCGATCATGTTCAAATGCAGAATATAAACAAGCTTATGAAACACGACTTAGTACGAGGCTTGCCTAAGATTTCCTTTAGAAAGAAAAATCTCTGCACTTCCTGTGAACTTGGAAAACTTCATAAAACCTCTTTTAAACCAAAAAGCATGGTCAACACCTTCAAGCCACTTGAGTTGATCCACTTAGATCTATTCAAACCAACCAAGTCCAAAAGTCTAAATGGGTGCAGATATTATCTTGTCATTATTTGTAACGACCCGGTTCCCGAGTCCCTACGAGACACGAGAACCGGACCGACTCGACTAATCCCAAGACCCAGTCGTCCAACGAGGAAGTAACCAAAAGACAGTAAAATAAACCACATTCAGCATGAATATAACTAACAGTAAGAAAGTACAGCAGTAAGGAAAGAAACTACTACAGTAGGCACCACCACAACAGTAAAACAACATTTATCATATAACAAAAACTGCAGGTAAAGAAGGTACAGTGGAAACAAAACTACTCACTAGAACAGAAACAAAAAGAAGGTACAAAGCTGTGGTAACTCTACTGGACCCTACTCGGCCCAGCGTCCTCTGCAGCCGCCGACCCTGGCTGCTCAACACCTGGTCCTGAAAAAGGTAACGAGTGTAACACGTCAGCAAACGCTGAGTAGAGTGGCAAACTAACTAAAGGAAACAGTAGAGTGTACAATAGCTGTTATGTTCTATTACTTCCTCTATTTACATCTTTCAATTTTTCTCACTATTTCATTTACTTCTCAGATCCTTTACTTGATCTCGGATGTCCTCGTGGGACGATCTTGATTGCAGTCTTTTCCAAAAGTAGAAGTAGCACGTGGTGCTCTCCTGGCCGGGAGAGTCCCCCGTGGTGATCCTACCCTCAGTCAACCACCCCAAGGTCACTGACAGACGTAACGGTGACTACGGCACGCGCGATAAACGCACAGGTAGCTAGCCCGCACTGGCACGCGGTCAGTCGTTTCCGTTAACGGGTGCGCCCAAAGCACAGCACGGAACCAGGGCAGAGCCCTCTCAGTAACAGGGGTCCAACCCCTCCACAGTAACCAAACCAGGGCCTTGCCCCTCCACAGTCCGCGCACCCTCGCCTGACTACCCTGGTTTGCCCTAGTGGGCCTAACAAGTCGGTGAAGGAGGCTAGCAGAACCCCGGGGCCCGTGAGGTAGCTAGTACTCTCCTAACACTACTAGCTCTCCTCGGTACTACGTACACGAGGGCCAACAAGTCGGTACAGAGCGGCCAAGCCTAACCCCGGGTCCCTAGGGCGGCTGGCCCCACTCTGCACTAAAACAGGTACAGGTACTTCCCTTGGTACTGCGTACCCAAGAGACAGTACAAACTACATCTCAGTTCCATTCCTTTTCTTTCCAGGAGTTCCACTCCTAATTCCCCGTAGGGTTCCAGCTCTTTATCTCAGAACATCATATGTTTCACTTTCCAGATTCACGTTCTCAATTTCCATGATCTCAAACATGTTTCTTTGTTCATAACAGGCAGCTGTTAATTAAATTCACAGGCAGCTTATATATTCCTTTCCATTTTTCCAAGACTGCAGTAATATACATTCCACTAGTTTTTCCATCCTAGGATTCATGCCATATCCTAGGATCTATCATACAATCTAGTTTTCCGGCCCTAGGATTCATGAAACACCTAGGAGCTATCATTCCATATATTTCTCATTCCTAGGATTCATGCAATGCCCTAGGTTCTAGTTATGGTTCCATACTTTAACAGATTTTATTAATACTTAAAACCACTCTACCAGGTACAACGGGAGTAATGGGGGCGTGATCGGAAATCCCGCGTGCCTCCGCGACTCTCAAGACTGCAACCGAACGAGGTCCTATCACAAGGATCAAACACAAGGAGTGTCTCAAAACAGTGTATAGCTACTGTAGGCGGGTAGAGGAATAAATTCTGAAACGAACGCAACTCGAATCGCGGAAAACGGAGCCCAAACGGGCCCTAAACGGGTCGAGAAAGATGATACTGTGCAAAATCAGACGTCTGGAACTCCTTCCAGACGTCTTAAACGGTGGATCAGAGAATTACCTGTTCGGCTTGGTTCCCCGAACGTCCAGAAGTCTGTGGGGACGTCTCTCCTAGATCCCAGACGTCCGATGGTCACTCCGGACGTCTGGAGGTCACTCCCGCCGTCTGGTACAACTTCCAGACGTCTGATTCGCAAAGGATGACGAATCAGAACCCCTGCGCACAGCCAACCCCCGTCCCTCAGTACGGTCAGTCGACAAAAGAAGAAGAAAGCGGAAACTCACCTTTCAGACGTCTGCATGATCTCACAGACGTCGACCTTGCCGTCTGGATATCAATCCAGACGTCTGATTCTGGAAATTTTTCCAGAATCAGAACCTTGCTCGGCCTCCACTCGCGACGCCGCCCGTGTCGCACCTCGCGCGTCCGCTGCTCCGCCCGCAGCAGGTCCCTCTCCGCGACGCTCTGCGCCCCCTGCGCCCTCCGCCGGCCGGCCAAGCCGCTCCCGGCGAGCTCGCCCTCACGGCAGAGCCCCGCCCTCGCACGCCGCAGCTCCTCCGCGCCTACTGCGGCTGCCGCTGCCGCTGCGCCCTCGCGTCCGCTCGCTCTCGCGCACAGGCAGGAGAGAAGGAGGAGGATGGTGGAGACGGGAGGGGAGGCGCGCCCCCCCTTTTTAACGCCGCGCGGAGAGGAGAGAGAGGCGGTCGCAGTCGCCTGCCGCCGCAGAGAAAGAGGCAAGATCGCAGGTCTGCGCGCACAGGCGCGCAGACGAATATCCCGTGCGAGCATAACTGTTCGCCAGACGTCTGTAAACTATCCCGGACGTCTGGTCAGACGTCTGGATGTGATCCCAGACGTCTTTACAGACGTCTGGGCCACCTCCCAGACGTCTTAAAAGACGTCTGGGGCACGCGCTCGTTACATTATTGAAGACTTTTCCCAATTCACTTGGATATTGTTCTTAAGGTCTAAAGATTCAACATTTGAGGAATTTAGAAAATTAGCCAAAGAAGTTCAAATCGAAACTGGCCTATCCATCACTAGGATTAGGAGTGATCATGGAGGAGAATTTGAAAACTAAAATTTCCAAGATTTCTACCCTTCTTATGGAATAAAACAAGAATTTACCTTTCTAAGAGCAGTTCCTCAAAATAGTATTGTAGAAAGAGAATAGAACTCTACAAAAGTGTAATCGCACTATGTTGTGTGAGTCAAAGCTGTTGGTACTAGAGCACTGCGATCGTTTATTTTGATGATAACAAAACACGTGTCATTTAACATTTGCACTTGAAGTCCTAGATTTTAGGCTAATTGCAAATGGAGACATGGTTAGACAGAGTTTGAGCTTACATCCATGAAGGATTGGAGGAGCTTGACGGAGAACAGAGGACCTTCGCGAGGAGCGATGGCTTGAAGAAGGAAGGAGATGAAGAATAGGATAGATTTCCTTTCCTTGTAACCGTTGTAATTTTGTTTCTTTTGTTGCCCTTTTTGTTACTTCGATTCATGTTAAAGAGCCTCAAAGTGCCCTAATAGTAGTCCTACGAATACTTGCACAACCCTAGGATACTTAGGTTTTCTGTAGAGAATTTAAAAAAACAAAATAGGGTTCAAACAGCCTTTTCAGACGTCTAATTTGAAAATCAGACGTCTGATAAATACTTTTAAGACGTCTGACTGTTGACTCAGACATCCGATTATGTTTAGGCTGGACTTAGTTAGTTCTGTCTGATGAAATCAGACATCCAGACGTTAGTCCAGATGCCTGATGACTTTGCCAGACGTCCAATTAGTGGACCGTTGGTTGGCTTAGCAAACAATGAAGGATATGACCGTTGCCTCGTATCAGATGTCCGTAGAGGATACCAAACGTTTGATACATGATCGTTTTGCCGTGGCTGACCCAAAATCTCTTCTCAGAGATCTTATAACTGTTGCACTCTCTTGGAAATCCATTCCCGCAGAGAAGTAGGTTTCCAGATGTCCAGACATAGTGCCAGACGTCCTGTGTGTCGTCTGATGGACTTTCACTAGAACGATGTTTCGTTCTGAGTGAAGTCAGGAAAGAAACCTGCCTAAAATCAGACGTCTGACTTTGTTCCCAGACGTCTTAAGCTGGTTTTCCAAACGTTTAATGCTAAGATCAGAGGTCTGATAACCCTGTCAGTGTAATGATTAACCCTGATTTCAGCCTGATTCTCTTGGAGCTTGCAACTAACGGCTATGGAAGCCTTCCAAGGCCTTCCAAAGCCTTCCTAAGGCCTCTATAAATAGAGGAGAACCTTTGCCACTCAAAAATACACCAAGACACACTTAGCCACATACTTTCCACTCTTTTGTGTCAAGAAGAAGAAGATCAAATAGAAAGCTCTTGCTCTCCAAGCCTACTTCTACAACTAGAGAGCATCGATCAAATTACGCACCCGCTCTCTCGCCGTAGTTCACGAGAACACCATTGCGCTGTCACGTAGTTCACGCATCCGCGTCGTCGACGTACTTCTGCAAAGGGAAGCATCCTAATTCCTATAGAAGCTTAGGTTAAGATTATCTTTGTTGGCTCTATAGGACTATTTGTAATTTACTTTATTATTTGGTTGGGTATTCGCTTTGCGAATTCCCATCTCCTTCGTGAGACAAAATCCTTCTCATGAAGAGGAGGGGTTTGAGGTATGCTACCCACGTATTAAGTAGCGTGGTTGTAATTGAGGTTGTACTACCCTCGTTTAAGTAGTACATTAGTGGATTTGATCAACTTGGTTGATCGAAAAATCCTAACTCGAGAGGGTTAGGTGGTGGTCTTCACCTAGGATGGGTTTCTACGTAAAAATCATTGTATACTTTATGCGATTGTTGTTTTGTGAGATTGTTATATTTTTATTCCGCACTTTATTACGTCACCCCCTCCTACTAGGGAATCTACAATTGGTATCAGAGTAGGTTCCTGCAAATTCGGCGTAACAACCAGCAGGAAGATCTATGGAGGGCGGCATGTCCGCGAGCAGGATTTCCGAGGGCCAGTCTACAACCCGTCCGCTGTTCTTCGACGGAAGCAACTACCCCTACTGGAAGCTGCGGATGAAGACGTGACCGACTTCACAATATGGGACCATTGCAAGACCCCCTTCGACATCCCAGAAAGACCCGCCGCAGGATACTTGCAGTAGCAGATCCGGGAACTCTCGCTCAACACAAAAATAATGAACGCGTTGTATTGCGCACTCAGTCTGGAGGAGTTCAACAGAATCTCGCAATGCGCCACCGCAAACGAGATCTAGCACACACTCGAGGTAACTCATGAGGGTACCTCTAAGGTAAAATCTTCTAAAATTAATTTACTTTCACAAGAATTTGAATCATTTTCTATGAAAACTGACAAAACTTTGAGTAAGATGAACACTAGGTTCACTCTCATAGTAAATAATTCGAAAGCTTTAGGAAAGACCTTCATCAAGGGGGAGCTTCAAGTGAAGCTTCTTCGTTCCCTTGGACCAGAATGGGAGCAGAAGGTCACCGCAATTGAGGAGGCAAACAAGGTGGAGGAGCTCAACATGGAAGATCTCCTAGGCAATCTAATGGCCTACAAGACAAAGTTGAAGCAGAAGAAGGATACACCGGAGCCAAAATCGAAGAAGACTCTCACCTTCAAAGCTACGTCAGATAGCCAGGTAAGTTCCGACGACAAAGACTTTAAAATTTTACTTAAAAAGTTTTCCAAGTTGTGTAGGGGAATCAAAGAAGAAGGAGAAGGAGAGCTCGAGACGTTACTACCACTGCAATGGGAAAGGGCACCTACAACCAGAGTGCCCTCTTCTCAAGAAGGAGAAGAAGAAGGAAAAGGAGAAGAAGTCTAAGAAGAAGGCGTTCCAAGCCACTTGGGATGATTCGAGCTCAGAGGAAGCAAAGGAAGATCCCGAGGAGAAGGAGCCTGAGTTCTTTGGTTTCATGGCTATAGGAGAAAGCGACAGCGAAAGCGGAAGCGAATCTGAGGACGAGGTAAATTCTAATTTACAAAATGCTTTTAATGAGCTATTTGAAATTAGTAAATCACTTAAGATAGAAAATAAAAATATTAAAAAAAACCTTAGCTTTCTTAAAAATGAAAATGAAGGGTTAGAAAAATAACTTAAGGATTTAGAAGCTAGTCCTAAGGATAATAACTTGTTATTAGAAAATAAAAATTTAATCAATGAAAATACTAAATTAATTGAAGAAAATGCAAGTCTAAAGTTAGAAATTTCTTATTTAAATACTAAGATGAATATTAGAGAAAAAGAAATTACATGTCCTAGGAAAAATTGTAACAAATTAATCAACAAAGTAGAAAATTTGCGTAGCTCTAAGGTTGAGAAAAGATCTCCGTCAAGAAGACCCGCTAACAAATCCTAATCCAAGCTCACTTGGATACCGAAGAAAGATTTGGAATCTTGTTTTGTAGGTTTCAAGGGTGATTACAACACAAAAGACTGGACTTACAAGCTCAAGGCTAGTCAACTCGAGTTGGGAGAACCAAAGAATAGACCAAGAAGGAGAATGAGAAGACCGACAAGACGGCGAACAAACGATGGACCCACCACACGTCGACCGCCAAACTGGAGACCGGCGCCGATGCCCGGGCCTCCAAGCTACGGATGGGAGCCCTATCCGATGTGGCATCCACCACCTCCATTTGGGTCATTTTATTGGACATGGTAGGTGAGGTAAAACCCTTTACCCTATCCTTTTATCATTAGCATATAGATAGGGGGAGTTAAATTATGAGCTAATTGTCAATTATTAAGGGAGAGATGTAAGTTAGCTAAATTTCCTTTAGTAAGGGGAGAAAAATAATAGCTATCTTGTTGTCACAAAAAGGGGGAGGACATTACTCTTGTTAAAAGAAATTCATAGAAGAGTATATTTTAAGGGGGAGTTATAGGTAATTTAAAATCAATTAAACCATTTTAATAATGTCAAAAAGGGGAAGGATTTTTTGCATTATTATTTATGCTTTTATCATCATCAAAAAGGGGGAGATTGTTGGTGCTAGAGCACCGCGATCATTTATTTTAATAATAACAAAACACGTGTCATTTAACATTTGCACTTGAAGTCTTAGATTTCAGGTTAATTGCAAATGGAGACGTGGTTAGACGGAGTTCGAGCTCGCATCCATCACGGATTGGAGGAGCTTGACGGAGAACAGAGAAGATTCGTGAAGAGCGATGGCTTGAAGAAGGAAGGAGATGAAGAATATGATAAATTTCCTTTCCTTGTAATCGTTGTAATTTCGTTTCTTTTGTTGCTCTTTATTTTGTTACTTAGATTCATGTTAAAGAGCCTCAAAATACCCTAACAGTAGTCCTAGGAACACTTGCACAACCCTAGGATACTTAGGTTTTCGGTAGAAAACTTAGAAAACCAAAATAGGGTTCAAACAGCCTTTTAAGACGTCTAATCTGAAAATCAGATGTCTGATAAATACTTTTAAGACGTCTGACTGTTGACTCAGACATCCAATTATGTTTAGGCTGGACTTAGTTAGTTCTGTCTAATGAAATCAGACGTCCAGACCTTAGTCTAGACATCTTAGAAGACGTCTGATGACTTTGCCAAACGTCCAATTAGTGGACCGTGAAGGTTCGCCCTACCAGGAGGGGGTGACGTAATAATTGCGGAATTGAAATATAAACAATCTCACAAGATGCAATCACACAAAGTACACAAAGTATTTTTAGGTGGAAACCCAAACCGGGTGAAAACCACCACCTAACCCTCTCGAGTTAGGATTTTCCGATCAACCAAGTTGATCAACTAAACCGAATCACTTTAAACGAGGGTGATTCAACCTCAATACAACCACGCTACTTAAATGAGGGTAGCGTACCTCAACCCCTTCTCTCCACGAGAAGGATTTTGTCTCGCGAAGGAGACGGGAATTCGCAAAGCGAATACCCAATCAAATAACAAAGATAAAAGAAACAACAAGTCCTATAGAGCCAACAAAGTAATTTTTAACCTAAGCTTCTATAGGAATTAGGAAACTCCCCTTTGCAAGGAGTGCGTCGAGTTGATGACGCGGAGCGTGTGCCACGCGACAGCGCAACGTCACTCTCGTAAACAACGGCAGGAGAGCGGGCGCGCAAAGCTTGATGCTCTCAAGATGAATGGAACTTAAGCTTGGAGAGCAAGAGCTAGCTAGGACCTAAGAGAGTGGAAAGTGTATTACAAAGTGTTTCTTGTGTATCTTGGTGTCTCTAGGTGTTTCTTAGTATATATTTGTGTTGCAAAGGTTCCTTTCTATTTATAGAGGCCTTAGGAAGGCTTTGGAAGGCTTAGGAAGGGTTCTATAGCCGTTGGGAACAAAGCCCAAGAGAATCATCCCGAAATCAGGAATAATCATTGCTCTGACAGGCTTATCAGACGTCTAATTCTAGCATCAGACGTCTGGAAGTTCACTTTAAGACGTCTGATTTCAAGGTCAGACGTCTTATTTTGGGCGGGTCTCTTCCTGACTTGGATCAGATCTAAACAGGGTTTTTGTGCAAGTCCATCAGACGACATACAGGACGTCTGGCACTATGTCTGGATGTCTGGAAACCTACTTTTTCTATGGGAATGGATTTCCAAACGTTGCAACGGCTAGAAAATCTCTGAGAAGAGATTTTAGGTCAACCGAGGCAAAACGGTCAATTATCAGACGTCTGGACAGTCCTATGGACGTCTGATAAGGCTCTAACGGTCATATCCTGAGTGTTTGCTAAGCCAGCTAACGGTCCACTAATTAGACGTCTGGCAAATCCATCAGACATCTCCTAAGACGTCTGGTCTAAGGTCTGGACGTCTGATTTCATCAGACAAAACTAACTATGTCCAGCCTAATAGTTATCAGACGTCTGAAACAACAGTCAGACGTCTTAAAATACTTTATCAGACGTCTGATTTGGGAATTAGACGTATGGAAGTGCTGTTTAAACCCTATATTGGCTTTCTAAGTTCTCTACAGAAAACCTAAGTATCCTAGCGTTGTGCAGGTGTTCCTAGGACTAATGTTAGGGTACTTTGAGGCTCTTTAACATAATTTTCTAAGGAAATAAAGAGCAACAAAAGAAACGAAAAATACAACAAGTACAAGAGAAGGAAATCTATCATATTCTTCATTTCCTTCCATCTTTAATCTATCACTCCTCGCGAATCTCTTCTGTTTTCCATCAAGCTCATCCAATCCATCCTGGATGCGAGCTCGAACTCCGTCTAATCACGTATCCATTTGCGATTGACCTGAAATCTAGGACTCAAAGCGCAAATATTAAATGACACGTGTTTTGTTATCATCAAAACAAATGATCGTGGTGCTCTAGCACCAACAGACCGTTGGCTGGCTTAGCAAACAATGAAGGATATGACCATTGCCTCGTATCAGACGTCCGTAGAGGATCCCAGACGTCTGATACATGACCGTTTTGCCTCGACTGACCCAAAATCTCTTCTCAGAGATCTTAAAGCCGTTGCACTCTCTTGGAAATCCATTCCCGCATAAAAGTAGGTTTCCAGACGTCCAGATATAATGCCAGATGTCCTGTGTGTCGTCTGATGAACTTTCACTAGAACCTTGTTTCGATCTGAGTGAAATCAGGAAAGAAACCCACCTAAAATCAGACATCTGACTTTGTTCCCAGACATCTTAAACTGGTTTTCCAAACATCCAATGCCAGGATCAGATATCTGATAACTCTGTCAGTGTAATGATTAACCTTGATTTCAGCCTGATTCTCTTGGGGCTTGCACCCAATAGCTATAGAAGCCTTCCAAGGCCTTCCAAGGCCTTTCTAAGGCCTCTATAAATAGTGGAGAACCTTTGCCACTCAAAAATACACCAAGACACACTTAGCCACATACTTTCCACTCTTTTGTGTCAAGAAGAAGAAGATCAAATAGAAAGCTCTTGCTCTCTAAGCCTACTTTTACATTTAGAGAGCATCGATCAAATTGCGCGCCCGCTCTCCCGCCGTAGTTTATGAGAGCACCGTTGCACCGTCGCGTAGTTCACACATCCGCGTTGTCGACGTACTTCTGCAAAGGGAAGCATCCTAATTCCTATAGAAGCTTAAGTTAAGATTATCTTTATTAGCTCTATAGGACTATTTGTAATTTACTTTGTTATTTGGTTGGGTATTCGCTTTGCGAATTCCCGTCTCCTTCGTGAGACAAAATCCTTCTCGTGAAAAGAAGGGTTTTGAGATATGCTACCCTCGTATTAAGTAGCGTGGTTGTAATTGAGGTTGTACTACCCTCGTTTAAGTAGTACGTCAGTGGATTTAATCAACTTGGTTGGTCGGAAAATCCTAACTCGAGAAGGTTAAGTGGTGGTTTTCACCCGAGTTGGGTTTCCACCTAAAAATCATTGTGTACTTTGTGCGATTATTGTTTTGTGAGATTGTTATATTTTTATTCCGCACTTTATTGCGTCACCCCCTCCTACCAGGGAATCTACAAAAGCTCTCTCGGTATTTTTGGGTTGAGGCTGTAAACATTGCTTGCTATATCAAGGATAAGGCATCCATCAGACCTACTCTTAAGAAAACACCCTTTGAACTTTACTTTGATAGGACTCCCAAGATTTCTTACTTCAAGGTATTTAGTTGCAAATGTTTCATATTGAATATAAAGGAAAACTTGGATAAGTTTGATGCAAAAAGTAAGGAAACAATTTTCATAGGATACTCCTCTAGACGTAAAGCCTATAGAGTTTTCAATAAGAAAAATTTGATGGTTGAAGAAACTATGCATGTTTCCTTTGATGAAACAAATCAAATAGAAAAGGCATCAACCATAGATG
Source organism: Thalassia testudinum (assembly GCA_037157565.1). Classification (NCBI taxonomy): domain Eukaryota; kingdom Viridiplantae; phylum Streptophyta; class Magnoliopsida; order Alismatales; family Hydrocharitaceae; genus Thalassia; species Thalassia testudinum. The sequence continues at coordinate 85,468,840 of JAZHRO010000024.1, forward strand.
ATGATCAAACACTAGTTGATCGCTCAAATATTCATGAAGAAACCATCACTATTGACTTACCGAAAGATCTAACCTACACTAAGGATCATATTAAAGAATTGGTGATTGGTGAAGTCACAAAAGGAGTTCAAACCAAATTATCTCTAAATAACATTGCACTTAGTGTTTTTGTGTCCCAATTAGAACCCAAATTTGTGAAAGAAGCATTCACAGATGATTGTCGGATTGTTGCAATTCAAGAAGAATTGAACCAATTCGAAAGAAACAATGTTTGGGAATTAGTACCTAAGTTAGAATCTCGATCAGTCATTGGAACAAAATGGATTTTAGAAATAAGCTTGATGAATTAAGAAAGGTTGTAAAGAACAAAGCTAGACTTTTGGCTTAAGGCTATAATCAAGAAGAAGGAATCGACTTTGATGAAACTTATGTACTTCTAGCTAGACTAGAATCCATTAGAATGTTACTAACTTTTGCTGCTCATATGGGATTCAAATTATTCCAGATGGACGTCAAAAGCACATTTCTCAATGGATTTCTAAAAGAAGTCTATGTGAAACAACTCCTGGTTTTAAAAGTTTAGAAAATCCTAATCACGTGTTCAAACTAAACAAAGTCTTATACGGACTAAAGCAAGCTCCTCGAGCTTTATATGAAAGACTAAGAAACTACTTAATAGAAAATGAGTTTAAATTAAATTGGCTTAATTGATCCAACCTTATTCAGCAAAAGAAGAGATAACCAACTAATTTTAATACAAATTTATGTTGACGACATAATATTTGGTGCTACTAATGATCTTCTGTGCCAAGAGTTTGCGAAGGTTATGCAAGATTAATTCGAGATGAACCTGATGGGAGAATTAAAGTTCTTCCTACGGTTGCAGATTGATCAACTGGAAGATGGAATCTTCATTTTGCAAACCAAGTACACAAGGGAAATTCTAAAGAAGTTCAAAATGGATAAAACAAAAGGAAAAGATACACCAATGGCTACCACTACACAACTCAAAGAAGATGAGTCAGGTAAGTGTGTAGATCAAAAGTTGTATAGAAGCATGATAAGATCTCTGTTGTACTTGACTACTAGTAGACCTGATATACTTTTTAGTACTTGTCTGTGTGCTAGATTTCAAGTAAACCCTAAGGAATCTCACCTTAATGCCATAAAATGGATACATAGGTACCTTCTTAACACAGTTGATCTTGGTCTATTCTATCCCAAGTCAACCACACTTGATTTATTCTCCTATTATGATACTGATTATGCGAGTAGTCAGACAGATCACAAGAGTACTAGTGGAATATGTCAATTTCTCATAAATTTCCTAGTCTTTTGGGTCAGTAAAAAACAAAATAGTGTTTCTCTATTCACAACTGAAGCTTAATACATCGCTGCATCATTGGCATGTTCGCAGATTTTGTGGATGAAGCAAACACTTAGAGATTTTGGACTAAGTTTTGAAAACACTAGGATCCTCTGTGACAATACTAGTGCTATAAACCTATCCAAAAATCCTATTCAACATTCTAGAACAAAACATATAGATATTAGACATCATTTCCTTAGAGATTATTCCCTAAAGAAGGAAATAACCCTAGAATTCATTCAAACAGAAAATTAACTAGCCAATATCTTCACAAAACATCTAGCCAAAGATAGACTTATAGCAATAAGAAGATAATTAGGCTTAACAAGACATACTAAGCTTTAATTGTTTATTGTTGTTTTGTCTTGTAAGCTGTTGGTCGATCAAATATGGCCTTTGATCGATCAATCATTTGACTTGGGGAAGCCCACCAAGTCGCCTTAGTTCCATCCTCTTCTGCGGTTCCTAAACTGCGTATTTCTATGGAAGTTTATGTCCAAGTCAACCTCTTTCGAAAACTGTCATGGTCCAATGCTAGTAGCCCTCTACGCCTTCATGACCAATAAGGTGTTTAATTGGAACCATTTCATCCTCACCTTTATGGAGAGGAAACCCACAAGCGTCTTTCCTTCTGGCGCCCTTCTTTCCCACATCTTCCTGCACTTTAGTGTCCCCAGGGACATTAATCATAAGCAATTTATCTCTCATGTTTCCATTTTTGGAGAGCTCACCTACTCCAAAATGGAATAGGAGCATCATCAGGTTCGTCAATATCCCCCTCAGGTAGCAGCTTCCTTTTCCCAGCCTCCTTCTCAAGTTGGACCTTCCTATGCTCCACCACCTTATACTCCCTACCAACACTTTAATGCTTACTACCCTCCTCTAGTGAGACCTACTCCCTCCTTCAACACCGAGTAGCCTTACCTTAACAGGAAGTTCTCCAAACACGACTCGCTGGGAGTACAAGACATCACAAATGGCATCTCTCTGATAATGCATCGCCAGAGAGAGACTAACCAGGTTATGATGGAGCATGGTACTTAGGTTTCTGCCTACCTGAGTAGACAGGGTCAGTTTATGGATAAGATAAGAGAGAAGATCCACTCACTCACAGTTAGAGACTAGCAACCCCCAGATCCAGACATGCACCAGCAACAGCAACAACTCCTCCTCGGAGTACAGCAGCACCACAATAGCAGCAGATGATGGTAACACCATCATCCTAAGGCTAAATTCACCTTTTTTTTTTTTGAAACTGCGAGGAAAGCTATCGTGCTACGATAGCAATCCGGTGGGCATTTATTTCATACTATATAAAAAGAAAAATGGAGAACTACACATTGGGTCCCGATTTATATATGAGGGACTAGCACTCATTTACAATTTGCTCACAGCATACTGGTCTCTCCTAAAATAACTTGTCATTTCTCGCCCTCCAAACACACCACAAGGTCACAGCCATACGCATATATGGCCTTCCAGGTGTTGCAAACCTCTGCTATAGGGACTCCCATGTAGGTAGAGGTTCCTGACATATTTTTCTCCATATCATATCTGTGACCAGGCATGAAAAGAATATGTGGGATAAACTATCAGTGTGCAACCCGCATAGATAGCATTCATTTAATGTTGTCCCCATTCTTTTGTGTCTAAAATCTCCCGTGATCAAACCTTCCCTCCTGCACAACCATAAAAAATTTATACTTTCAATGGGATCTTCAATAGCCATATCTTCTTGTCAACCAGGTCACTTTCCATACTCCTGCTAGATCTGATAATTTTTTCATATGCCCGTTGGGTAGTGTACCTGCCATTCCAACTATATGTGTCCACGCCAGGCCTTGGACTGAAATTCTGCAAATCTGAGATCAAGCTCTGCCTTTCCTTCCACAGCCAGGTACCCTCTCTACTGGTTTCAGACTCATCAATCAACCAGCAGTCGCCAATTTCAGACCATAAGCTGCTGACTGAGGCATCTTTATCTACAGTAGCTGAATATGCTCTTGGATAGGAGTCTTTCAGAATACCCAGCGGTGACCATTGTTCATTCCAGAAGCTAAACTCATGGCCATCTCAAAGCTTGAGCTGCATCAAATGCCAATTGCATTTGATAGCTAGAATGACCGATCTCCAAAAAGGGGATGGTTTGACTGGGAATAGTCTCTTCAACATACTATTTGAGCAGCCATAACAGTCCTTAATAAGTTCAATCCATAGCTCTTCTTTGCCATCAAAAATCTTGATCTCCCATTTAATCAAAAGGACCTCATTGAATTCTTGAAGAGCCTTGATCCCTAATCCACCCACTTCCTTTGGCCGGCATATGCGATCCCACTTCATAGGTTGCATGAATCTCCCCTTATGTCGAGCCCCTTTCCAAAAGAATTTCTTTCGCATTACATCTACACGTTTCTAAATAGATTTCGGGGCTTTGAAGATAGAGAAGTAGAACACCAGGATAGAAGTAATAACTGAATTTAGAAGGATCAGTCTTCCACCTTTTGACAAAAATTTGCTACTCCATCCTTCCAACTTGATAGAAATCTTGTCAAGAAGAATATTCCAATCACTCTTCCTCAGTTTCGAGCACCGCAGTGGCAGTCCCAGTTATTTAATTGGCAATTTTGAGCAAGGCATTCCCAGTGTAGTTGACAGAGTTTCTTGCTCCTGTTCATTCAGGTCAAAGCAGATCAAGATAGATTTCTCCCTATTTAGTTTCAGACCTGATATGTCTCCGAAGATCTTCACCATGTGTCCTAGAGCATGAGTTGCAGCAGTTGTCCCCTCCACAAAGAAGACCGTGTCGTCTGCGTATTGTAAAATAGGGGCTATAGCCCTCCTATTGGATAGGGAATAACCTCTTATAACACCAGCCTCTATCAATTTACATGCATATCTAGCAAGCCCGTCAACTGCAAGGTTAAAAATTAAAGGGGCTAATGAGCATCCTTGTCTAACCCCACATTGGGGTTGAATCCAAGCTCCACAAGGTTTCCCATTGATCAATGGGGAGAAGGAAGTGATTGTAATACACCGCTTCATCCACTGGATCCAAATGGGAGGGAAACCTCTTCTTTTGAATACTTCCCAGATGTAAGGCCATGACTGAATCATAGGACTTTTGGAAATCCACTTTCCGCATAAATGCTTTGCACTTCCTTCTATGCCACCCACACACCATTTCCTGGGCCATAATGAATGATTCCTAAAGGGATCTATTGGGTAGAAAGGCAGATTGTATAGGGTGGATCAAGTGCTGTAAAATAGTTCTCAATCTATTAGCCAATATCTTACTCACCACTAAGTAAATGGAATTCGATAGAGCGATTAGTCTAAAATCTGAAAATTTCTCAGCCCCCTGTGTGTTTGGCAACAGAAAGAGAAAGGATTTATTAATCTTGTCAAAGCCTGCATTGGTCCTCTCAAACTCTCTTATAACATCCATCACCTCATTGCCAATCACACTCCACATTTCTTTATAGAAGAAAACTTGAATACCATCCAGTCCGAAGGAGCCTTCATTGTTTAATTCTTTTATGGCATCTATAGTTTCCTTTTCAGTGATAGTAGCCGTCAGCTTGGAAGCCTAATCATCTGAGACTCTAGGTGCATCACTCGCTGCCATCCTCCAGCCACCTCTCTCTACTACCCGTGATGAGTCCCTATAATACCTGATAGCCTCTGCTCTAATTTCTTGCATAGATGACAGTCTTTGCCCATCTTTGAGGATGGATGAAATAAAGTTTACCCGTCTACAAGAGCAGGCTGCGAGGTGAAAGAATTTTGTGTTGGCATCCCCCTCCTTGAGCCATAGCTGTCTAGACTTCTCCCTCCAGTCCATCTCCTACTTGAGGTCCTCCTTTGCTGCCACACCTTGCCACATTCTTCTAGCTGCAAGATCCTCATCAGATAGTGGGCCTATTGCCTCCTTAGAATCCAAGATCTGGATTTTATTTAGAGCCTCCAAACACCTCTGCTGCCTTAGTGCAAACACCGTAGCTCCACACTCTTTCAAGACTATGCGCAGAGCAGCCAGCTTGGAAGCAAGCCTGATAGTAGCTGAGCCCTCCATCAGTTTGGTTTTCCACCACGAACCAATCATCTCGTGAAAACCAGGCTCTCTCAGCCATGATCTTCTAAGCTTGAAGTAGGAACATGTTTGGAGCTCTTCCCCACTGTCCCAGACCAAAGGAGTATGGTCTGAGAAGGGGTGTTCCAGTCCAGCAATAGTAGAGAGCTGGAACCTATCGAGGATAGTAGCATTCCCAAAGAATCTGTCAATCTTCGACATAAGGCCATTGCCATTTTGCCAAGTAAATTTAGCTCCTGAGGATGGGTACTCATTCAAACCAAGAGATTGGACCACCAGCTGAAAACCAATAGAAGTACTGTCCATGGCCCCATTCGGCCTGTCATTCCCTGTCAGTACACAGTTGAAGTCCCCTCCTACTAGCCAGGCATCCCCTTGCACAAGTTCCGTAGCTACTGCCCAATCATCCCAAAGTTCCTGTCTCATCGAGGCAACGCATGGACCATAAACACCGGTAATATAGATGTCATCTTGCCCCTGATTTCTTTGGAACTTACAGGTCACCAGGTGGCGAGCTTTGTGAACTTCTAGCAAATGTAACTAAGCCCTTCTCCACCATATAACAATGCCTCCAGACCTGCCATGTGCGTTAAGCATCACACACTCATTCACCCCCGTAGCCTTCATATCATTCCATACCCTATCAGATTCATTCTCAATGTGGGTCTCTTGTATTATCGCACAATCGATCTCCCACTCTCTCAAATATCTCATCAAAGAAGCCCTCCGGCTCTTATCATGCAACCCACACACATTCCACGTAAGGACTCTCATCTTCCCTTTTGAGACCCCTCCCTCTTTTGGTTTTAGCTCTTACTAACCTTCATAATCGCGGCTACTGCATTTTCATCCAAGATCAGGTCTGAATTTAGCCTCCTCTATCTAAGCCTGTAGGGTGATCTGCCTACACCAACCTTGGTAGTAGGTCCAGTATGGAACTTTAGGCCTTCCACATCTTTTAAATTCAATTGGGTTCTCAAGGAGTTATTCGAGATCTCTTTCAAAACTTGTACCTCAGTTTTATTAGTCGTTGGCTGTGGATCACCCGCTACCTCAATCGCGGGCAATAATGCCTCATTCTTGGCTGATTCCACCTGCTCCGCATCCATCATCTCCCCCAGTTCCCCAAGGTGGTGGTCTTTACATTTTTTGGTTTCCGGTGCCTCATCTAGGGAAAGCCTGCTCGGTACATATGCGTTCGTCTCTTCAACAACCTGCATATCAGACGTCTTATCTTGCCCCTTCTTCTCAGCATTATCTCAAACTATGAATCTCAAGATCAGCAGCCAAGAGCTACCCCCGCACCGAAGGATCAACCTATCAGGGACTAATCCTACCTTGAAGACATCCACCATAACATTAAGGACCCAACCATCCCCCTCAATCAAACCAACATCCGCATCTTCAGCCAATATAGCAAACCCAGAAATCATGGTCACCACGACCTCTTTTGATCTCAAGTGTAGCAGCAGACCTTTAATCTCTAGTCTCCCCGATCTAGAGCCTAACCTCTGGGGTAGCCTCTCCGACAAATCTCCATCAAAAGGAGAGACTAATCTCCATATCACCATCAATCCTTCAAAGGAACTCAACTGAAAGCGTAGACATTCGACGTCCATCATCCCCAAGCCAAAAAGCACAAATCGTGTGGGGGATAGAGAAGCGATTTTCCAACAGTCAGTCGATGGGGATAACGAACTTACCAGTTTTTGGAGCTTCTCTGAGCACCTAATTAATTTATAAAAGTGTATAATTCAACTATGGATGAATAAAGAGGAATTATTTTGAAAAGGGTTAATTCTGTTATTTTAACAGGAAAATACAAGTGCAGATTAACCAATGGGTAAACCTAAAATTAATCTAAGGTCAAATAAGTTTAAAATTGAAATAAGTGGGCTTGCAACGATTTATTTAAGGATTTTATGAAATAAAAGCCAAATTACAATTAATAAAATCCAAATTTCAGGCTTATTTTAATTTAAAAGGTTATGATAGAAATAAATGTAATATAAACCTTCTAAAAATCATTGAAAAATATTCTATACGGTTTAGGACATTCAATTTTACAAAATGAGCTCGAATTGACCTGAAACGAAGACCAAGGCAGGTAATTGATAAATTTTGGGTTAAAATGTAAATTGACCGGTCAAACTTCATCAAAATCCAAAATTGATGTCACCATTAGATTTCTTGGATCCAAATTAGGTTACCCACAAATTTTAAGCCCAATTAGAGTCTATCTTGACCAAGCTTACAATTTGGTCCTTTAATTTCTGATTTCCATGCAAAGAGTCCCTTAACTTTCGATTTTCTTGCATTTATGTCCCTTGCTGAAGTCATGATGATGTCAGCATCTTCAACCTCCAACAACAAGTAGAGCTTGCATTTTGTCCTACTCATTGTGACTTTGGAGGAGGATTACATGTAATCCTCTCAATGAAACTTCACCAAAATTGGAGGGATGATTCATCATTCAAAGGAGAATCTGTTTACGCAATTCCCAACCAATTCTTCCATCTATGAAGCTTGTAATCAGTGTCTAAAGTTGGCACAAAATCATGTAGTTTTTGAGCTTGGGAAGGTCGCAAATCCACCTCAATCCTTGTGGCCAACCATTTATAAAGCTTGGCCGACCTCCCCTGATGCGAGGTGTACAAACTTTGGTATGAAACATCACCTCATCTTCTTCTTCCTCTTCCACCATTGTTAAGCACCTTGGAGCTTCTTGACCTCGCTTCTTTGCTACACCTCGTCGTCAAATGAGATCATGGATCAACTCCCCTTGTCGTCGCCGTGTTTCTTGCCAACGAAGGCGACTCTTCTAGCCTCTTCTTCGCTCCAACCAACTCACCAAATTTCGCTTCTTCCTTGCATCTGGCCGACCAACACTAGACACAACCTCACCACCTCTAACATCCCATAGGTAGTATATCTTCCTCCTATCTCTCTATAGTGTAGACTGTTGCAACGTCGAGAATCGTCGTAAAAATATAGCGTTGTAGTATAGTGACGAAAATCAATGCAAAATTTAAATTTATAATTCTCGAAAAACAAACATGAGTTCCAAGGTCATTCGCAGGAAGCAAATATGGAATTCAATCACTAATCGCAATAATAAAGAATGAGCACAATAATACAAGAAAGATATGCAATGAATAATCCTCAAAAATATATTCAATAAGTAGCCAATTGTATCTCAGAAATCAATGGAACAAAAAGAATAATTTGAAGCTAAAAATGATGATTTGAATCACCAATTAAATCCTCAATCAAGCACATATCCTAATGTCAACTCTCAAGTCAATCTCAAATCACAATCAAATGTTTCAACAGTGGTCTTGAACCACTTATCCAAGAATATCCACGTCAGCCAAATATCTAATAAGTTCACAGTACCCAGAACCAATATCAGAGTCAGACTTCAGACACAAGGTCAGACAGCTTGATTAAAGTTGCCAAGCACAGTACCCTTTCAAACCTCAAAATTTTGCTAAGTATTGAATACAGAGGCACGCTTCCTGCAGATCCACAGTGCAAAGCCCCCCTCCCTTCCCTCAAAATTTCCCTTCCTTTCTCTCTCTCAAAACTGGGTATACGGGTGTACATAACGGGTAATCAGATCCAAGCAGAGGGACCAGACCCACGGACAGTGGTCACAGGTGAGGTGTGAGAGAGAGAGTGAGGGGACCTCACCCCTATGTGAGAGGCAATACGCCTACACACGCTATTCAATTTGTACCGAAATCCAAAATAGGTGGCCACAATGTGGCACTCTCTTGAGCACATTTCTCCTTCATGCGCAGCTGCTAAAGGGCTACTCCAATTGGTGATCTTGTTGCGTTGCTTCACACAATTGAAGACCCAATTGTCTTCATGAGGTTGAGTCGCGTCTGCTGGAGGTAGAGGCGAAGTCAGCGATCAACGGATGGTGGCGAATGACGATGACGATGAGCGGCAATGATGGTAGTCCTGTGAAGAAGACCTGAAACAAAATATGGGTTAAATGCCCCAATCAATACGTTCATAAGAGACACCGGAGTGTGGGAAATTCGGTGGTGGTGTTCGTTTATTGGATGGAGGTCGGACGTGGAGGGACGACGTCGGAGAAGACGGTGGAAGGGTGGATTGTCCGGTGGGTCGTGTGAGTGTCAAAATGACCAATAAAGTGAGTACTTTTGGTCGTAGAGAAGTGGTGGAGGTTTTGGTGGCGTCGTAGAGTTGTTTGGTGGAGTGTTGTGGCCGGGCAAAGCTCGCTGGAGCATCACCGGCCACGAAGAAGACAGAGTGGGAGGAGGTGATAGTGTGGTCGAATTAGGTTCCTAAGGAGTTAGACCTATGTTAGGGAGAGAGAGGAAGAGCATGACCTAGTTTACGGGACGAACGGGGAAGGATTTTGTGACGACGTGTCTTGTCGGTCGCGAAGAAGATGAAACCTCCGGCGATGAAGAGGGCGATGAGGAGAGGGGAAGGAGGCCTCCGTTGTAGCTAGTGAGAGGAGGACGACAATGAGGAAGAAGAGGGCACTCCTAATTTGGTCATTGGGAGGCCGTAGGAAGACGGAGGAGGGTCGTCGGAGCTATGACAGAGTTGGCCAAAGAAGAGAGGAATTGGCAGATTTTGGCCAGAACCGAGCTTAAATTGGACCTAGGGATGTGCATGAGCTTAAATAGAGCTCGATTGGACCTTGAACTACACAAAATCAATGCGAATTCCTCGCAAAACTCTCAAGGAAACCTCACTGATTTTATGAGTTTCACTAGGGCTCTAGGATTGATTTTGGGATTTGTGAGTTGATCCAATAGATTGGGCAACTTCTCTAGATCAATCCCTCCAAGTTTGGAGGGATTTGATCAAGAAACTAGAAAGAAATCCAGGATTGAATGATCATAGTTTGGGTCTGAGGTGTTGTTCACACCTCCAATGGCAGCAACAACCTGATCGTAAAGACAACGAGAAAGTTAGGGGGCTATTTGTGAGAAACTTGAAACATAGGGGCTTTAGTGTAAGAAATAAAGTTTCTAGGGGCTGAAATGCAAACTAAGTCAACATAGACTCTTATTAGGTCTAAATTTTGGTGTCAACCTAATTTGGATCCAAGAAATTTAATGGTGAATGTGGATTTGAGTTTTGACCATGTTTGACTAGGTAAATTGCGTAGAAGCTCAAATTAAGGCAAATTTTCATCTGAAACTCTATTCTAGGTCAAAATAGGTTCAGATGGTCAAACTAAAGGTATCAAACCTCTTAGAATATTTTTCTATGAATTTTAGGAGGTTTAGATTGATTTTATTCTGACTAGAACCTTTCCTATTTAAGTAGGGTTGATAATTAGGGTTTTTAGTCCTATTTTCATCCTTGAAATGCATGAAACCCTGATTCTATCAGTGTGAGCCCACTTCTTGGTCTTTTATGTTATTTTGACCTTTAATTAATCCCTTAGTAACCCCGTGGTTAATCTGCATTTGTGATGTGCTATTAAAACAGCAAAATTAACCATGTTTTCTTGTCTTCTCGAATCAAATTAGAGTGGAATTATGGTCCTCAGGCAATCATTTAAGATCATTTATCTCTTAATTCCTATTTATTCAAGTTAGTTAAGATGAATGATGGTGTTACCATCATACACCAAACCCCTTAGAACACGAACTCCCCCCCACCACCTCCACTTTCTCCACAACCGGCAACACGCCAGCGAACTCCTCCAACTCGCTACAGCCGTCGCCTCCACTCGCCTTCCACCCTACAAGCTCCTCCACACCCTAGGGAATAAAAGCCCTCAATCAATTTGGGCTTTCGACGCCCTTCAACTCCGACCAAACGCAACCCCTTTCCGTCGCCATCCGAGCGTCCTCCAACCTTCCTCCGAGATCCCTGCTGATGTAAACATGTTTATATCACATAAATCGTCTATTTATGTGTGTTTTTAGGCATATAGTTGCATCATACATTATAAATATTGCATAACATGTATCATTATGCATTTAGATTAGGTTGTATAAAGTTTAGGTCAATTTTCTCTTTTTTGTGGTCAAGGTGCAAGGCGGTATTTAATTGGGGCCTCAGATTGAAGATCCAACCGTATGGATCTGATCAGGGCGACGATTGGAGTTCAACGACTTCAAGATCGCCCTGATCGGACTTCCGTAGTATTAGATGCAATCCGAGAAAGATCAGAGGTCAAGGGGCAAGGTGGTGTAAATTAGTACCTCAAACGACAAATCCGACCGCACAGATGGATTCGGATCAACGATCGCATCCCAAAAGCATGAAAATTAATCCAATCCGACATTCGTGGCACTACCTATGAGCATATGAAGAGGGCAACCAAGATGGTGCCACGTGACACCATCCCAGCCATCCACGCATGCCATCAGCCCGCTCCTCTTCCTCAAAGGCCTCTCCATCATGCAATCTCGGTTGTTGGATCTTGATCAAATGGTCGAGATTCACTTGAGGCCGCGCCCCTCCTCATCTAAAGGCAAATGCTCAATGCACCTCAACCGTTGGATCTTCATCCAACGGCCAAGGGCACTGAGCGTTAAAACAACAAAGAGACCAAAAGTCCGTTGTAGCGCAGTGGTCGAACGCGCTATATAGTTCGTAGGACGTGCATTCGACTCGCAATCAGAGGCACACGCGGATTTATCTCGACCATGCGATTGGCTACGAACGGCCTGGATCTGTCAATTAGGCACACGCGCGATCGGACATGCCTCTGCACCATCGCACGTGCAAGCGCGCGATGAGAAGGCAAGCGATGAAGCGTTTTAAGCTGTCCGATCTCTTAATCGAACGATTGAGAACGCCCAATTGTGCATGAGCGTTGAGCGCAGAGGAAGGAGAGGAGGCGAGGGCGTGCACATGTTCTTCAACAATGTGGTTTCTTTAGTGACATTTATATCCGTCACTAAAGACACCCTCATTTAATGTTTTAGGATGAAATAACCTTTATGCCCCCTCCGATCTTCACCTATAAAAGGCCCTACGACCCCCATACTTTCTTCATCCCTTCCTTCATCTCTCTCTCCCTCCAAAGCTCTAAAGGAGCTTATCCCAAACCTGAGATGCTCCTCTAGAGTTAAAATCAAAATTTTGTCCACTTCTCACCCCGTTCGTGGAGCCCCCATGGTCATCTTCTCACCTCTGTTCCGGAAGTGGATCCTGTGATGACGATGCCCTGCCTCACCCCCGATTCTTCCCGCTTCGTTATCCATCTTCCGTCTCCTCTCTATGTCTTCTAGGTGTCGCCCGTTCTGGCTCATCCTCCAAGCAACCGACGAGGAGGATAATTTCTCACCTCCCTTCGTTTTACTGCTTTCTAGAGTAGATTTACCACTTTCTAGTTGTAATATTTCTAGCTTTCTAGTTGTAAAAATAATATCTTTGTTATAAATGTGTTTTGTTCTCTTTCTCTCTAGTATAGTATCGATTCATTGTGATTATCCCGTCTTAAAGCCAAAATTACACATAAAAAATATAATTGCGGATTGCGAATCAACGTAGCCCCCTTGTGTTCGACCTGGAATTCCTTTTGAGTTTCGATAAATTTATTTACTTATGGATTTTCTCGCAAATTTCTCTACAACGATGGGTTTTCAAAATTCAAATCTTTCAGCGTAGAATTTTTCCGCATTAATATTCTGGCGCCGTTGCCGAGGAGGTGACGCTCTTTGATTTTTTGCATTTTCCGACTTACTAATCGTTTACCTCACTTCTCTCATTTCTTATTGTAATTGCAGGTACTCTCACGAGGCGGGCAAAGTTATATTGAAAGGTCTGTAAGTAACCCCACCTCCCCACCCACTAGATTTCATTCCTCCACCTAATAACACAAACACTAATTAACATAGGAGCTTGCATGAACTCTAAGGTTAGTTTTAATTGTTTGTTTGACACATCCACCTACCTCACCCTTCGCATATAAAAGAAAAATTTAAAAAAAAAATCTCATAGAGGTACACAACCTCTTCTGATTCTTCATACTCAACCAGTAACCCGATCTTTAGGACCGGTACACTTATGAACACATAATTGAGTAGAAATCAGATTAGGTAATCATTTGTGTGCCTAATTAAGTGGTGCATCAGGGCAATTGTTTGAGTTGTTTGGGCCGCACCACTTCAACTAAAAATAACTCATTAAGTAGCTGCCAAATAGGTTCAACTTTTAGGACTAAACTAAGCAGTCCACATTTTTAGTTTGATTTCAAAGGAAAACATCTTCACCTGTGCTTTTAAAACCTAGTGTGCCAGCTAAACTTGATTGAATAAACCTAAAGTTGAATCCTAAAAGCTGCTAAGTAAGATTTAAATCCTAAAATTTACCACATCCAAAAATAATCTTGCTTAAAAATCACTGGTTGTGCATGCACATACATATCAATCAATCATTAAGGGCACAACCCAGATAAAGAGCCCATTACATTCCAAAGCACATTCAAACCTAACCCTAATTAAAACAGAGTAGGTGTTGGCCTTAAGGATTGGACTAGCTCTTCGAAGCCCAGATCAAGATTATTTTCGATTAGTCTGCTTCTACCGTTCAATTTGATGTCTAGCTATGGGAGTAGAATCAAAAAATTGTGGTTGGGGGGTATCAAAGGAACCTGAGGTGAAAGCCAAGGGAAGAACCTTCTCCCCAGCCCCTCCCTCTAACTAGTTGGATTGACTGGAAAGTAGATCATATCGTTTCTTCATCTCAAGACAGGTTTTGGGAGTCTATAGGTCTTTAGGCTAGCCCACTTAAGGACATGTTTGATTGTTTACATTACAGGACACCTTTCTTCCTCCCATTTTGTCATGGATCCTTCGACATCCTATTCGCACTTCCACTCCTAGCACTACTTATTCCCAAAATGATTATTATTCCAACCAAGCTTATTCTCATCCATCTTCTAGTTGAGATAATCCTGATTGGGGATACAATTCCAGACCTCTGTGTTCAGGGTTTAACCCTGGACACCATGATCTTGATTCTTATCCTTCTCGGAGCTACATTTGATTATTAGTCACCACTCTTATATGGACAACCTAATGCGATCTACAATCAAGAAGGATATGCTGATCCTTACCCTTCCTCATATTACACTGTATATAGGTCATCACCCCCTCATGGACAAACCAAAATGACCTATTATCAGGGAGAGTATCACGAAACTCAATTTGTTGACTCCCCTGGACTGAACCCAAACCTGCCCAACCCTGACCCAAACCATTTGGTTCAGGTTAACTAGGTCCTAAATAAGGTCTTGGCTAACTTGAGGAATACCATACAATCTTTAGAAGCTCAGCTAACACCTTGCCCTGAAGAATTTGAGCCTCTGATTAAAATGATTGACGATCTTAATAAATATTTGTTAGATTGGTTCCAGGATGTTAAGGATAAGGACCTGGGTGAGTTTTTACATGGGAAGTTATCGAAATTGAGGATGAGATTTGCGATCGCTCTAGTCCGATCTTGGGAGGATTCCCAGGATAAACCCCTGTCAGGAGAGCCGATGTCAAAATCAACTCAGGCACCTATAGGGGGACACGTTTTCCAAGACCAGGGTTGACCAGGTTGCTTTAGAGCAATCAAATAAGGATGAATTGATTTCTTCACCTAAGATCCCTGAGCCGGGGTCCGAGGAAATGTGTGTCTCCATGGAACAAAAAGTTATTGATGATTTTGAGACATACATTAATGCAGATTTAGAATTCTTTGATTCTGAAGGTGAAAAATCATTATGCAAAGTCTCACCTGAGTTTACAGCACACGATTTCAATGAGACGACTGGCCTGAGGAATTCGATGAATCATTTGATGGCCCTAAAATTGAGGAATTTGATCCTGTTGGGGCTCGCATGGTGGATTCAGATCCTCATTTCATGAAGGATTCAATTCAAAGCCCCATTCCTCAATCACACCCTATTGAGCATAATGAGGATTCTATTCTTGAGATCATTCGACCGAATTCAATTTTGATTCAGTCACAACTTTTAGACTTAGAAATTTCAGATGGAGTGTTAAATATGCAGAAGGTCATGGAAATTAAAATCCTAATTGCAGAGGATAGGAAGTGGGAAATGATGATATGGGAAGCCAATTCCAGAGGAAGCAGAAGACGAGTCTAAGCATTCCGATTTGCCTGAAACTCCCAACCTTCTACCAGGACCCTTATGACATTTTTCATTCTGAGAATGTGCAGCCCAAGCATAAATTCATTGATTATCCTTTTGAGCTTAATTTCTCTATTATCCGACTTTTTGGACTTGGGTTACATCCTCACAAATCGCAGGCCCGACCCTGCTTGCATACTGATCTTAGGTTTTGGGTAATTTTTATCTAGAACCTTAGATATACTCGACCATGGGATATGGGTCTGCACCACAATCTAGTCCACGTCTGTGGACATCTTCTCCTGATATGTCCAAAACTAGATTTTCTTATTCTGATTCTGACCTGCACCTGTGAATTCTTTATTTCTTCTTTGTACAGTGTGCTTAGCTGAAGGCACTATATCCAGCACGTATACAGTCGCTTTTTCATCTCAGAGCTGACTTCTAATCACGAAATTCAGGTACTTTCTTCTCTACTCCACTCTATTTTATGTCGTTTTAATACAATGAGGACATTACATTAGATAGGCATGGGAGGGTGGATATCATTATCTGAATCATCTTGTTAGCTTCGTAGATTCTTTTTATTTTTGAAAAAAAAATTGAATTAGGAAAAGAAAACTTGGCTCTAGAAATTTGTCAACCATAGGAATGATACTATATGACCTGAACACTTAGACCCTTCAGGTCTTCGAGATTAATCAGCCCGGGTGTCCACTAAAATGTGGACTTGTTTCTCAAGTCCTCACCATTCTAAATTCAAATTTTAATTGGTTAACAAGTTGGGGTGATAAGTACACGGCTTATCAACCCGTCCTCTGATTTGAGGGGATTTTAAGTCTAAGCATCTACACACTATTTGTACTAACTCGCTATTCGACAGTTTTAACGGAAATTGGGTAGCTAATGAAGCTTCTATGGTGGTATTGGTGGCAAGTCGTGGGTAACAGCCCATTAGTCGATTGTCCAGAGCCCAGCCACATGACCATTCTTTTCCTGCTGCCTTTAGGTAAATCTTACATCAGGAAAGCCACCTACTTAGAAAAAAATAGAAAAATATCCAAAAAGAAAAGAAAAAGAAATAGAAAAGGAGAAAAGAAAAGAAAAAAAAAATAAGCCACACGTCACCGCACAAGTATGGCTGGCAAGTTATCGTAGGTAATAGCCCATTAGCCGGTTGTCCAGATCCCAGCTCAAGAAATGCACGTATAATTCCTAAACACTTAAGAAGTATAATAAGTCTAGGAGATATACACTGGATTCGCCCTTGTGTTGACCCCATAAAAATAAAAGTAAGGAGAAAGCTACCGGTCGAATAGATATACCTTTAAGCAGAATTCCTTTTAAGGCCACCTAGAGGCGTAGAAACCTGAAGTTCGTTCTAATTGCCGATCAATGAGTCTAACACTTTTCACGAAAAGATACTTAGAACTTAGAGTTCTCATCTAATCTTGGGTAGGTTGAGTAGCCGTAGAAAGCTGCTCCGAAACCATAAACTCAAAAATTCAAAAAAATTAGAAAAAGAAGAAAAAGAAAACGATGCTTCTACTTTTGAATAAGGCGAGAGCTTGAGGCGATCTGCAACACCCGAGCGTTGTTGTGTCTCTATAGTTCAGGTTTTAGTTGAAATTCCTAAGAGTTGAAAAATAACTTTTACCCAAGAAATCTGATTCTAATTCTCTTATAAATAGCATGTAATTTTACTAGAGACTAACAAAAGATAGGCATGGGGGTGTGATATAAATACGTTTATATCACATAAACCGTCTATTTATGCATGTTTTTAGGCATATAGTTGCATCATACATTATAAATATTGCATAAAATGCATCATTATGTATTTAGATTAGGTTGTATAAAGTTTAGGTTAATTTTCTCTTTTTGTGGTCAGGGTACAGGGCGGTATTTAATTGGAACCTCGGATTGAAGATCCAACCGTACGAATCTCATCAGAGCAACGATTGGAGTTCAACGACTCTAAGATCGCCCTAATCAGACTTCCGTAGTATCAGATGCAGCCCGAGACAGATCAAAGGTCAAGAGACAAGGTGGTGTAAATCCATAAGTCAAACGACAAATCCGACTGCACGGATGGGTTTGAATCGACGATCGCAACCCAACAGCATGAAAATTGATCCTATCCGACATCCGTGGCACTACTTGCGAATATATGAAGATGGGCAGCCAGGATGGTGCCACGTGGCACCATCCTAGCAATTCGCACGTGCCGTCAGCTAGCTCCTCTTCCTCAAAGGCCTTCCATCGTGCGATCTCAGCCATTGGATCTTGATCCAACAGCTGAGATTCACTCGAGGCCACGCCCCATCCTCATCTGAAGACAAACACTCAACGCACCTCGGCTGAGGGTGTTGATCATTAAAATAATAAAGAGACAAAAAGTCCCCTGTAGCGCAGCGGTCGAATGCGCTAGACACTTCACAGGACGCACGTTCGACTAGGAATCAGAGGCACGTGCGGATTTATCTGGACTATGTGATCAGCTACGAACAACCCGGATCTGCCAATCAGGCGCACGCGCGATCGGATGAGGCTCTACATGCTCTATCGCATGCGCAGGCGTGCGATGAGAAGGTGAGCGATGGAGCATTTTAAGCTATCCGATCTCTTGATCAAATGGCTAAGAAAGCCCAATCGTGCGTGAGCGTTGAGCGCAGAGGAAGGAGAGGAGGCGGGGGGTGCGCACGTTCTTCAGCGACGTAGGGTCTTTAGTGACATTTGTACATGTCACTAAAGACCTCCTCATTTAATGTTTTAACATAAAATGACCTTAGTGCCCCCTCTAATATTCACCTATAAAAGGCCCTACAACCCCTATACTTTCTTCATCCCTTCCTCCATCTCTCTTCCTCTCCAAAGCTCTAAAGAAGCTTGCCCTAAACCTAGGATGCTCCTCTAGAGTTAAAATCAAAATTTTGTCCACTTCTCACCCCGTTCGTGGAGCTCCCGTGGTCGTCTTCTCACCCCCGTTCTGGAAGTGGATCCTACGACGACGACACCTTGCCTCGCCCCCGGTTCTTTCCGCTTCGTTCTTCATCTTCCATCTCCGCTCTACATCTTCTAGGCGTCGCCCGTTTCGGCTCGTCCTCCAAGCAGCCGACGAGGAGAATAATTTCTCACATCCCTTCTCTTTACTGCATTCTAGAGTAGATTTACCACTTTCTAGTTGTAATATTTCCAACTTTCTAATTGTAAAAACAATATCTCTGTTATAAAAGCGTTTTGTTCTCTCTCTCTCTCTAGTATAATATTGATTCATTGTGATTATCCCATCTTGAAATCAAAATTAAACAAAAAAGAATATAATTGCGGATTGTGAATTAATGTAGCCTCCCTGTGTTCGACCCGAAATTCCTTTTGAGTTTCGGTAAATTTATTTGTTGACAGATTTTCTCACAAATTGCACTACAACGATGGGTTTTCCAAACTCAATCTTTTTACGCAGATTTTCCGCTACTACACCTACGCAACATCAACACTACCATCACCTTCGCCAAGGTCTGACGAAGGTTTCTAGGCCTTTAACTTGGGCCGCAAGGCCATGCTCTCTTGTATAGGTCTTCGCCAAACCCATCTCCGTCCCTGACGTCGATCAATGAGCTTCGACTGTCTCAGAGACCCTAAGCTTCGCAAGAAGCTCCACGACGACACAAGGAGCATTTTGCGACCTCAACCGCCGCTTACCACGTAAGGAGCAACTCCAATAAGCTCTGCTAGATCCCCCTAGCTCCAGTGTTGTCATCAACGACCATAGTCGCTGCCAACTGCCATGGCACCGCCGCAATCACATCAATCGTCCGTCGCTGAATCTAATCCACCATTTGTCACACCACATCGCCCCCTCAAGCTTGATTCCGGCACTGCTTTGGTGAGCCTCGCAAAAGCTGAAGGAGCTTATGCTCCTGATGTTGGAAGGGGCACATTTGTGAAGAAAACATTCGTAGGGACTAAATTGCAAATTCAAAGGACCAGATCATGAGAAGAGTTTTATTCCCAAGGACTAATGTGTGATCCTGTTTAATTAGTTTTTGATTTGATTTTATTATTGGATATATAGAGGTTTTATTGCAAACATTATTAATTATATACATTTAATTAGTGCTTAATCATATTTATTGATTATTTTCCATTAAAGATTAAGATATAATCTCTATAATTATATTGAGTGATTTATCTGCATAATTTAAAATTAGATTTGGTGCTTAAGGAATCAAACTCAATCAATCTAATTCCTGAGTTAATTTTTTTTTTTGCGAACTCTTGATAGTGATAAGTCGTGCATTTTGTTTGCTCCCAGTGAATGACCTCGGAATATACTTTGTTTCAAGATTTACAAATTTTTAGAAGTTAATTTGTACAATTCAACTATACTACGACATGTTTTTAACGAAACTCGTTTCGCGCTCGTCAGCAATCCAGCCTGATAGTCCCACCATCCTACGGATCCACTGATATTTAGATCTCACCTATTTTGGGATGCAAACTTCACTTTTCCTCCACTACCTAACCCAACACCAACACTCCTCCATTTTCTCTAGACAACTTCGACATTGATGTTGAGTTTCCATCAGATATTGAGTTTCTGAGGTTCTTTTAGACTGTAGTATTTATTTGGATTGTAGTACTTCATATTTCTATTTTCTGGCATGTAGTACTTTATATCTCTGGTAGTTGATTTCTGCTATTATATCACTTTTTTATAGAACTCTGATATAACTCCTTTAGCTTGCATATAATTCAAAAGTTTCAATTTATGCTCTTAATATTCTTACAATTTTATTCATAGCAACATATCATGAATTGCATAAAACTTTGAATAAGGGGGAGCAGCTATTAATTGTTTAAGTCTATATGGGTTGATTGCTTAAATCTTTTTGTTAATAACAAAGGGGGAGAAAATTTCATCATGCATCTTTATACTTATGCATTTTTAATTATAATTTTGTTATCATCAAAAAAGGGGGGAGAATGCTAATACTCGTGTTTTGATATAACAAAATTATGTCTTTATTGAGGAATAACCATTACAAGTCAAATCAAGTTACGATGAGTCCTCATCAAGTGATTTCAAACTCTTCAAGTGATATCAATTCCAGAAGAAGACTTGAAGATTGGTTTTATCTTTTATTGAGTCTAACACTATGTAAGAAACCTCAATGAAATAACAAACGATGAGTTTTCAAATTCGCAAAAAGTTGTATTCCTTTTGAACCTAAGTCTTCATTACTGTTGATCTACCAATATTTGTTTTTGATCGACCAATTCTATTGCTTAATCGATCAATGACCTCTAACGGTCATATTTCCATTTTGATCAATCAACCCTTTTTGTTTGATCAATGAAATCATTCCAACGGTCAAATTCTCTTTGAATTTATAAAGTCGATCAAATTCCCAACTTAATCGATTAACATGGAATTGATCAAACCTTTTATTTAATCAAACAAAGTATTTTTGATCGACCAACCCCAAGTTTTGATCGATCAAAGCTGTATTTTCAGTATTTCCAAAATAGGTCGAAACACACCTATAAATAGGACCCTCGACCTCTCTCTTAAAAACACTCAAGAGTTTTCAAAGAGCAAAACACACATATTCTATTCAGTGCTTTCGTGCCTCTGCGCCTACGATTACTGCAATCTAAAGCACGATTCTTTGTGAGTCTCAAAGGCTCGGTTTGTTCTAATCTTACTGAGGTTTCATAGGAATATCTGTTATTTTTTTTTTATTCTTGTTTTTTATTTGGGATCCAAATTGTCATGGAAGTCTTGTTGTTGTTCTTCTCTTAGTCAAGTGTCAAAGAAAAGATGCTTGTAAGAAGTCATGCCACCCTTGTTTAGGTGATACGTTAGTAGATTGGCTAGCATCGACTAGTTGGAAAAATCCTAAGTTAGGAGACTTAAGTAGTGGTTTTGACTCATAAGGGTTTCCACTCTAATCAAGTGTTATCATTTCTGGTTGCATATTTGTATTTTTAATCTGTGGTGAATGATTTTTAATTGATCATAAAAGTTAGATATTACACCATTCACCCCCTTTCTAGTATATACTTGATCCTTTAGGCTATGCACGCACTCACAATTTTGACCTAAGTAGAGATGGTATCTAGCTTTAATATGAATTCAAGCCTAAGTTGCATCGAGTATCAAGGATGTTTGTCCTCTCCTTGGCTAAGCAATAACTCGTTATTCTAACACCTTGTGGTGGATATCCTTTTCACTAGAACCTTTAAGCATATGGCATGCCTTCCTTAAGTGTGATGACTCTCCTTCTAGACTCGCATTGCTAACTACTTGGTGGGGCACTAGAGCTAATTGTGGGTAGAGTCCTTATAGGCTCGTTTGCATGATGGTGCTCAAGTGAATCACCTTGCGTTAGAGTCATTGCATTCTTTATGGTTCTAGTAGATTTTTGAAAAGAGATAAAATGAAATTTGAAACAATGAAGTGGTGAATCCTTGACTCTTGAATCTTTGGGGTGCCAATAAAACTTGGAAGTTAGAGGGAATGCATGTGTATCTATTATTTAGTAGCACAACCTTTTATTGTTAGCCTGACTTCTTTCTCCTTCTTGGGTTTATGCCCATTCCTTGCTTTTCTACGTATGTTTGTTGTCAATCCAAATGAAA
Organism: Thalassia testudinum; assembly: GCA_037157565.1. NCBI lineage: Eukaryota > Viridiplantae > Streptophyta > Magnoliopsida > Alismatales > Hydrocharitaceae > Thalassia > Thalassia testudinum. The sequence goes on from JAZHRO010000024.1 coordinate 85,491,040, forward strand.
ATGGAGAACTAGGATCTTAAGAATGAAGGGAATGACATGCACTCTAAAGTGGATTGGTGAAATGAACTTTACAAAACAGTACGTGAACAAAGTTTTAATGAATGGTTTTATGTTCTAGTTGCTATGGTTGCAAAATTGCTATAAGCTATATGTATATTTACTTGGAAACATTTTGTATTAATGGCAAAGCTTGTAATTGATGTAATGTAGAAACCACTATAGGACTTTCTTTCCTACATGCTTGTTAGCCATCAAATTTTACTTGACGTTTATCTAATGTACCTATGAAAGTAATTAAGAATAAGATCTTGGGTATTTGGTGTTGGGAAAAACAACCTTAAACCCGCTCAACCATTGAGGGGGGCCTGGGTTTGATCCCCAATTCCTGTGGCATTGTGAAAGCATGAAACATAGATGTTTAAATTTTTTATTGAATCGAAACTTGAGCTGATGCCTAGAAATCCAAATAATGGAAATTGAGAAACTACATAAGCCTATGTAACCGTAACCACATGGAAAGATCTAACATATTCCCATTCCAAGATCCCCATGAGTAAGACATTATACTTGTGGGTGGTGTATAGCACAATACCCTACGTGTTGTACTTCCTCAAATAAGTTCCACCTAGAGGGACTCCCTTCTTTTCGGTAGGCGGATGAGACCCTTCATGTCGAGAACACTTGATTCCTTCAAGTGCAATGTGAATGTTTCACACCTTGTGAATCCCTTCGCGAACCGAGAGGCGACTCTCGCCTCAAAACCACCAAGAACCTGGCCTTAAGGATCAAATCCTCACGGCTAAGTGCAAGCCCGTCGACCAAGGACCTCTCCTGGTCAACAACCAGGTAAGAAGATTAGGAAGAGACCTCGCCCTATGTGGATCAAATGCACGACATCATGCACTGCTTGGATGACCTGGAGGCTTCCTAGTTGATGCCCTAGTGCATGTCGGTAGGGGATGGCATTGACTGAGGGATGCCTTGGCCAACCTATTTCTTCTTTCCGAGAAGAAAGGGGATGGCTGGGGTTCTTCCTAGCCGACCTCCTTCTTCTCCTCCAAGGAACCATGAAGAAGAAGAAATATAGAAGAAGATGGCCGACAACCTCTCTTTCCTCTCTTTAAGGGTGACTGCACACAAATTGGAATCAATTAGGGTTTCCCTTTAGGTTTAAAAAGATATTTATAAGGTTCCAAAAACTACACTTAATATGATGGGGACCCTTAGATCTCTATCCATATGTTGGGATCTAATGAGATCTAATCTTGTTTGATTTTTACAAGATTGGCCCATAAAAACTTATGGGATATTTTGATCTAATATCAAAACATTAATCAATTGCAATCCAACGATTGAATTTTGTACCAAATCAAATTGGGTACAATTGATCACCAAATTGAATGTGATTTAGCCCTTAAATCACATTAATCAATTCTATCAAATAGGAACCCACCAAAATGATTATTGGTCTCATCACGTCAATATTCAAGTGTTTTGGATTAGTTGAATTATGGCACTACACCTCTTTCAGGTATTCCAAATACCCATGAATCCTTCACACTAGAAGAAATATGTAACCCTTAGGATTAAATCCCAGAATCACCGTCCATCCTATATGGGTCACATACTTTTCACTTCCCGTCATTGGGACAAGAATGAAGATCAGATCCTTTCCCAAAGGACTATCTTCTTTTTTATGTATGGGTCTGATCAAGACTTGTACGACCATGCGCATGGAATTTCATACATCTTAATACATGCAGAGTAATCTCGAGTCTCTCAATCTACTGCATACACCTACGACAGTGGATCCGTGTGATCTTTTTGAGAGATCATGAGTCTCCTATACCCTCATATGCACACCAGCTTTTCAATTTTAACACTACATTGGATGCATCAATTATTGATCCACTAAATGTGCATACTCAGACATAAAAACATATATTTGTCTTCGATCAGAGGATACTGATTACCGAAAATTTCACAAAATAGAAATTTTGAAATGTTCATTGTAGTCACAAAAATTCGAATCAAATAAAATTGTAACTCCTAGATGACTTCAGGGTCATTCTTTAGGAGGTGAGATGAAGGCACATAATCGCTTTATTTATTTTTGGTGTTTTATCTTTTTATATTTTTTATTTTTTATAAAAGTAAATTCATGACAATAAACACAAGATAAGAAAAATAAAATTCAAGAATATATTTCATGAATGTGATTTTTATACATGAAGATAAAACGAAAATACAACTATAGAGAAGAAAAGAGGGTGGGAAGAAGAGGTAGAAGGTAGAAAATAAGTAGAACTTCTATAGGTGGACGCTTGGAGGGCGAGTGCAGAGTCAAGGTCGGTCCCAAACTTGGTCTCATTAGTCGCTCGAAGCTTGAAGGAGTCAAGGAAGAATTTGGATATGGAAGGTGTCCTAGGGAGAGGTTGAGATCGAGGTTGAGGAAGCCCAAAGAGGTGCCACACCAAGTTGGTGGCATGGAGAGGTTGAGGAGGAAGGATAGGAGGCCGTGGGTTGGAGGAGACGTGAGGGAAGGAGGAGGAGGCTAGGTAAGGAGAAACTATATATACTAATGGGGGAAAGGAAAGGGGAAGTGCTATTCTACGTGGAGAAGGGAAGAGGAAGAGACGATAGCCATGGGAGAGGAGAATGGAGGTGAACGAGATGGAGAACATGGAGGAGCACCTTATCTTTGAGTAGGGAGGAGATGGGGTGTAGAGGGATGCTCTCCATGGTGCATTGACATGTGTTTATATTGGTGAGAAAGGGAGTGTTAAAAGGCAAAGGTTGGGGCTATTCTTGATGTATGTGGACGTGTATTTGGGAAGGTGGTTGTGCATGGTTGGGGTTTGGTGGGATTGTGAGAGAGATCGATCCCTTGCGGGGGGGGGGGGGGAGGGAAGAAATGTTTTACGTATGGAAGGTTGCATGTTGTGGAGAGAGAGAGAGAGAGAGAGGAGAGAATTAAAGAGTGGCGTTGGATTTAAGTGGTGTGGACCCCATTTGGATCTTGCAAGGGAATCCAAGCTGGGTGTGAATTTAATTGGTAGGGGAGAGAACTTAGGTGTTAAAGAAGAATATTGCGATGACACCCTTGTGACTTCTCGAATGGGTTTCCCTTTGCATGCCCCTTACGTAAATGCCTTCGACAAATGAGCTTTCATCTTCCAATCCGAGTCCATGCATTTATTCCTGCTCAAAATTATAATAGTTATAATATATACCAATTATGTATTAATCCAGGCATTATTCTAATATTCGTAGAATGAATCTAATGCATTATTTATAATCTAAATGCGGTGTGTTTACCTAAGAATTAAGCTAAATTAGACATATTAGGATATATAATTATATAATTATCAAATACACCTTCTCCATGACAGTGATAAGAGGACGTTCGCATCTCCATCTCGTCAAGTCAACTCTTTAAATCAACTTATGTGAACCTTGATTCTCTATTCCCCATGTGGAGGATGTACATCAAGGGCATCAGTTAGGCAATAGTCTCTAGAGAAAATTGCCACTCTTTTCATATTGGAGATAATAGTTGGATATCATGATAGTTTTTGATGACTTATTGAAATCCTCAATCCAAACTGTTTGGATTCTTCAATACCTGCCATCGGTATATCCAACATAACACAGTACATTATCTCAATTGTACTGAGAGACCCATATAATTGTATTAGTGCATTTACATGATCTGACATTCAGATCTGAATTCAATGATTCAACTCAAGTTGGTTCTCTCACGGCACGTAACTTCAACAAACTTGCACTTGCTCTAAGAGCCAATCCTGAATTTTCTCTGACTTATGATGCCAACTCGACACTCAAGAACTTTACCATAAAGCCTTTATTGACCAAAGTGTCAAGTCATAAATTAAAGCACTGCATATGATAACTACCTTATCATATGCAACATCTATTTCATGATGGGGACTTTTCTCTGTGTACACGCTTTTGTTCTGAGAAACCATTTCTCAAAAAGAGCGATATTCTTGTTATCATCATAACAATGGGAGTTTTAGCAAAGGAAACTACGTCAATTCCTTCCAAAGGTCTTACGTATCCACATCATCCATGTTGTAGCTTCATAAACTACATTTACTTCAACATTCATATGGTGGCACATATACTTCCAAAGCAAACTATACCATTCAAGTCGATCATATGTGGACTATCCACATTAGACTACAGATGTCGCATCTCAACTTACTGACATCGATTGAATTAGTGCATCGCAACTCTTTGAAATCACTTTTCATTCTTTCATTTCTTTTTCAAGGAACATCAAGGACAACTTGACAATTTATCCAGAGTGCCTTGCAGGTTGATTATATATTATCCTCTCACTATCTCTAACATCTCTATTTGGAACTATGCTTGATTTGTGTGTATTGCATGCACACATCATATTTTCTCTCTCAAACCTTTGAGTTGATATTTTCTTCATAAGAAGACATCAAGAAACACTTGCATCGACTTTCATCATATGAAAATCAACCAAACATTTCACATTCCAGAACTCTTTATCTTGGAAAATAATTTTTTGTTTACCATCCTTGGATATTATTATCTGTCTCATCATATGAGCACAACAGTTATCTACATGTGGTATTTTCCTATTGTTTCTCATGAGTCTAAGAATCATTGAATACATCCATAACACTTTATGAATTATTCACTTTTAGGTTCCTATTCAGATAATGATTGAGTTTTACTATATTGAAACATTTTCAAGTAGTATAACATATTTGGTGGATTTGATTCCCTTTGGATTTGATTGGGATCGTGAATAGGTTCTAGTAACGTTACAAGATTTCTTATTTCTTTTGGTCTAATTCTCATTACAAGTATTGATTTTCATGAAACCCAATATCCCACAGGTTGAATACTTCTCAAGAATCTCATATAGAAATAGGAACATTTTCCATATCATTTTGACCAATAAGACTTATAATTGCTTTTATATCCAACTAGCTTGGATATACCGCAAGCCCAACCATTGATTTGCAAGGCTCAATTAGGATGAGTTATGTAACTCTAATATCATGTATTATTATTGAATTGAATCCTAGTAGGTGATTCATCATTACGGAATTTAGCACCATTTTGAAATTCACATCACATAGCTGACAACTATTGTCATGTGTAAAGTCTTTAAATATTGTAATCTATCCTAAAATCCAACTCATTTGGATAAGACATTAGAGCTAAGTAGATTCAATCCCAGTGGCCTTATCTTGGTTGAGTTCAAGCAACTCCCCAAGAATTCATCTTTGGATTGGATTAAGCATTCATTCTTTAGGAATCTAGCATTTCACAAATTATGCTTGACAAATCCATATCACAATGTTAATTTACGCTTGTGACATCCAAAGGATTGTCCTAAAGTCCAACTAATTTAAACTTGGAAATAGGCAATTAATACCAAATCCTACCATCCAAATCATTGTCCACATCATATGTAAATAAGAGATCTTGATTTGAATTTGTGGAGGATACGCATTCTCTAATGCAAATCCTCGTTGGATTCAGGGAATCAAATATTCACCATTATTTGAACTTCATTAAGTTTGATCTTGTCTCTTGATCACAACTACTGATTTGTACGAAAAAAGATGTTATTGTAGTATATGTCACAAATACAAACCGTTGTCACGTCAATTTTATTTATATACTTAATTTTTATTAGTTTATTCCAAATTATTCACTGGGAGACAGTTATTGATATACATCTCTCTAAGTCCAATAATATTCTTTAATTCCAAAAAGATTGATTTATGTACAACAATGAATAAATGAATCGACTAATGAAAGAAGAAAATAATTATCTACAAAAGAATGAATTACAATACTTGTAAACATTTATCTACAAACAAGCATTAAAAAACTATAATTAAATTCTTTATAAATTTATTTACAATTTATAATACTAATACTTAGATATATGTACAATAATAAGTAATAATATGTACTATACTAACTTAACTTACTAATATCTACAATAACATATAATGTATCTACAATGACGTATGAAAGTGTCGCTATAACTTTAGAAAAACTATATACATAAGCTAAGGTAAAAACTATTATCCATACTAACATATAATACTATGTACAGTGACGAACAGATCTGTCACTAAAGCTTTGATGTTATTTATATACAAAATAGAGCTCAAACAATACTACGTACACTTACATGTGTGTGTGTGTAACAAAAACTATACTTATGTACAGGCACAAAGCACAGAGGGGTGTTGGCTAATACTTAGCCAAATTTCTAAGCCTTTTCCTCTTCTTAGCTTTAGATCGGTTCACAACCAATTCAAATCAATTTTTAACCAAAAATTGATTTAATTGGCGAGCGACCTTTTCGAGGGATACATAGCACCCCTAAGGGTGGAACCAAACCTTTACTGTTACGAACGTGCGGCTTCAGACGTCTTTTAAGACGTCTGGGAGGTGGCCCAGACGTCTGGAACGCCTCCCAGACATCTGGGATTCGGTTACGGCGGCACGCGCGGTCGCGTCTGCGCGCCTGCGCGCGCAGACCTGCGGGTGTCCTTTTTCTCTCTCCTCCGCAGGCGCTGCCCCCCTGTCCCGCTCTCTCTCTCCTCCCCGCGAGGCTTTAAAAAGCCTCGCCCTCTCCCTCACTCTCACCACCTCTGCTTCTCCTTCTTCTTCCAACGAGTGCAAGCGCGAGCGAGCGGCGGCGGCGACAGCCGTGGTGAGTGCGGGAGGAGGTGCTGCGAGAGGGAGGAGGCGTCGGCCGGGAGGGCTCGAGCCTGCCGGGGCAGTGGGAGCCGGCCGACGAGGGCGCAGCGGGCGCGGAGTGACGTGGGAGGCCTGCTGCAGCTCGAGCAGCAGGAGGACGAGGTGCGGCGCGGCCGTGCGTCGCGGGCGGAGGGCGAGTCACGCCTTGGTTCTGGAAATTTTTCCAGAATCAGACGTCTGGGCTTCCAACCAGACGACGAGGAAGACGTCTGGAGAACTGTCCAGACGTCTGGTAAGTAAGTTATTTTCGTACCTTCTTCTTTCCTTCAACCGTCCGTACTAAGCACGAGGAATGGGTACGCGCAGGGTCTGAGATTCGCATCCAACGCGAATCAGACGTCTGGTAGTGGTGCCAGACGACTGGAGCGACTTCCAGACGTCCAGGGTGACCATCGGACGTCTGGAAACTAGGCCAGACGCCCCCGCAGGCTTCTGGATGTTACGAACGCGTGCCCCAGACGTATTTTAAGACGTCTGGGAGGTGACCCAGACGTCGGACCAGACGTCTGGGATCGTTTCCAGATGTCTCGAAAACAGTTTTTTCGCACGAAAGATTCGTCTGCGCGCCTGTGCGCGCAGACTCGCGATTCCCCTCTCTCTCTCTTTTTCCCTCTCTCTCTGCGGCTGCAGACCTACCGCGCTCTCTCCCCCTCCTCCTCGCGCGGCCTTAAAAGGCCACGCCTCCCCTCCCGTCTCCACCGTCTCCTCCTTCTCCTTCAGCCAGTGAGCGTGAGCGTGAGCGCGAGCGCGAGGGCGGCTGCGGCGGCTACAGTGAGCGTGGAGGAGGTGCGGCGTGCGAGAGCGGAGCTCTGCCGTGAGGGCGAGCTCGCCAGAGCGGCTTGGCCGGCCGGCGGAGGGCGCAGGGGGCGCGGAGTGACGCGGAGAGGGACCTGCTGCGGTCTGAGCAGCAGACGCGCGAGGTACGACGCGGGCGATGTCGCGAGCGGAGGCCGAGTAGCGCCCTGATTCTGGAAAAATTTCCAGAATCAGACGTCTGGGTTGATAGGCAGACGGCTAGGACGACGTCTGGTAGCTCATACAGACGTCTGAAAGGTGTGTATTCCGCTTTCTTCTTCCTTCCTGTCGACTGACCGTACTGAGGGAGGTAGTTGGCTGTGCGCAGATTCGCTGATTCGCCATCCTTTGCGAATCAGACGTCTGGAAGTTGTACCAGACGGCGGGAGTGACCTCCAGACGTCCGGGGTGACCATCGGACGTCTGGGAGCTAGGACAGACGTCCCCGCAGACTTCTGGACATCTGGGAAACCACGTTGAACAGGTAATTCTCTGATCCACTGTTTAAGACGTCTGGAAGAAGTTCCAGACGTCTGATTTTGCACAGTATCGTCTTTTTCGACCCGTTTAGGACCCGTTCGGGCTCCGTTTTCCGCGATTCGAGTTGCGCTCTTTTCAGAATTAATTCCTCTACCCGTCTACAGTAGCTATACACTGTTTTGAGACACTCCTTGTGTTTGATCCTTGTGATAGGACCTCGTTCAGTTGCAGTCTTGAGAGTCGCGGAGGCACGCGGGATTCCCGATCACGCCCCCATTACTCCCGTTGTACCTGGTAGAGTGCCTTAAGTTTATTATTAAAATCTGTTAAAGTATGGAACCATAACTAGAATCTAGGACATTGAATGAATCCTAGGAATGAGAAATGTATGGAATGATAGCTCCTAGGTGATGCATGAACCCTAAGGCTGGAAAACTAGTTGTATGCTAGATCCTAGGATGTGGCATGAACCCTAGGATGGAAAAACTAGTGGAATGTATAATACTGCAGTCTTGGAAAAATGGAAAGGAATATAAAGCTGCCTGTAAATTGAATTAACAGCTGCCTGTTATGAATAAAGAAACATGATTGAGATCCTGGATTGTGAGAACGTGAAACTGGAAAGTGAAACATATGATGTTCTGAGATAAAGAGCTGGAACCCTACGGGGAATTAGGAGTGGAACTCCTGGAAAGAAAAAGGAATGGAACTGAGATGTAGTTTGTATTGTCTCTTGGGTACGCAGTACCAAGAGAAGTACCTGTACCTGTTTAGTGCAGAGTGGGGCCAGCCACCCCAGGGACCCGGGGATAGGATTGGCCGCTCTGTACCGACTTGTTGGCCCTCGTGTACGTAGTACCGAGGAGAGCTACTAGTGTTAAGAGAGTACTAGCTACCCCACGGGCCCCGGGGTTCTGCTAGCCTCCTTCACCGACTTGTTAGGCCCACTAGGGCAAACCAGGGTAGTCAGGTGAGGGTGCGCGGACTGTGGAGGGGCAAGGCCCCGGTTTGGTTACTGTGGAGGGGTTGGACCCCTGTTACTGAGAGGGCTCTGCCCTGGTTCCGTGCTGTGCTTTGGGCGCACCCGTTAACGGAAACGACTGACCGCGTGCCAGTGCGGGCTAGCTACCTGTGCGTTTATCGCGCGTGCCGTAGTCACCGTTACGTCTGTCAGTGACCTTGGGGTAGTTGACTGAGGGTAGGATCACCACGGGGGACTCTCCTGGCCAGGAGAGCACCACGTGCTACTTCTACTTTTGGAAAATACTGCAATCAAGATCGTTCCCACGAGGACATTCGAGATCAAGTAAAGGATCTGAGAAATAAATGAAATAGTGAGAAAATTGAAAGATGTGAATAAAGGAAGTAATAGAACATAACAGCTACTGTACACTCTACTGATGTCTTTAGTTAGTTTGCCACTCTACTCAGCGTTTTGCTGACGTGTTACACTCGTTACCTTTTTCAGGACCAGGTGTTGAGCAGCCAGGGTCGGCAGCTGCAGAGGATGCTGGGCCGAGTAGGGTCCAGTAGAGTTTACCACAATCTTTTGTACCTCTTTTGTTTCTGTTCTAGTGAGTAGTTTTGTTTCCGCTGTACTTTCTTTACCTGCAGTTCATGTTATATGATAAATGTTGTTCTACTGTTGTGGTGGTACCTACTGTAGTAGTTTCTTTCCTTACTGCTGTACTTTCTTACGGTTAGTTATATTCATGCTAAATGTGGTTTATTTTACTATCTTTTGGTTACTTCCTCGTTGGACGACTAGGTCTTGGGATTAGTCGAGTCGGTCCGGTTCTCGTGTCTCGTAGGGACTCGGGAACCGGGTCGTTACACTGGACGTCTGAGAGACCACGCAGAACAAAGGTAACCTCTGATCCACTTTTTAAGACGTCTGGAAGAGGTTCCAGACGTCTGATTTTGCACTGTTTTGTCATTTTCGACCCGTTTAGGGCCCGTTCGGAGTCCGTTTTCCGCGTTTCGAGTTGCGTACTTTTCGGAATTAAATCCTCTACCCGTCTACAGTAGCTGTATACTGTTTTGAGAAACTCCTTGTGTTTAATCCTTGTGATAAGACCCCGTTCCGTTGCAGTCTCGGGGGTTGCGGAAGTACGCGGGATTCCCGACCACGCCCCCAGTACGCCTGTTGTAACCGGTAGAGTGACTTTTAAGTTTATTAATATAATCTGTTAAATTATGGAACCATAAATAGAACCTAGGACATTGCATGAATCCTAGGAATGAGAAACTAGAATGAATGGTAGATCCTAGGGTGTTGCATGAATCCTAGGGCCGGAAAACTAGATTGTATGATAGATCCTAGGGTATGACATAAATCCTAGGATGGGAAGAACTAGTGGAATATATGAATACTGCAGTCTTGGAAAATGTGGAAAGGAAATAATAGCTACCTGTAAATTGGTTTAACAGCTGCCTGTTATGAATAAATGAGCATGACTAAGAATATGGGATGTATGAACGTGAAACTAGAAAGGTGAAACCTGAATGTGCTGAGTTAAAAGAACTGGAACCCTACGGGGAATTAGGAGTGGAACTCCTGGAAAGAGAAAGGAATGGAACTGAGAAAGAAAGGTGTGGTAGTGTGTTGTCTCTTGGGTACGTAGTACCAAGGGAAGTACCTGTACCTGTTTAGTGCAGATCGGAGCCAGCCACCCTAGGAACCCGAGGTCAGGACTGGCCACTTTGTACCGACTTGCTGGCCCTCGTGTACGTAGTACCGAGGAGAGCTACTAGTGTAGGGAGGTACTAGCTACCCCACGGGTCCCGAGGTTCTGCTAGCCTCCTACACCGACTTGTTAGGCCCACTGGGCAAACCAGGGTAGTCAGGCGAGGGTGCGCGGACTGTGGAGGGGCAAGGCCCCTGTTTGGTTACTATGGAGGGGTTGGACCCCTGTTACTGAGAGGGCTCTGCCCTGTACTGGTTCCGTGCTGTGCTTTGGGCGCACCCGTTAACGGAAACGACTGACCGCGTGCCAGTGCGGGTTAGCTACCTGTGCGTTTATCGCGTGTGCCATAGTCACCGTTACGCCTGTCCGTGACCTTGGGGTGGTTGACTGAGAGTAGGATCACCACGAGGGACTCTCCCGGCCAGGAGAGCACCACGTGCTACTTCTACTTTTTGGAAAAGACTGCAATCAAGATCGTTCCCACGAGGAACATACGAGATCAAGTGAAGGATCTGAGAAATAAATAAATTTTGAAACAATAGAAAGACGTAAATAAAGGAAGAAAGAAAATTAAAACAGCTACTGTACACTTTACTGTTTCTTTAGTTTAGCTTCCATTCTACTCAGCGTTTTGCTGACGTGTTACACTCGTTACCTTTCAGGACCAGGTGTCGAGCAGCCAGGGTCAGCGGCTGCAGAGGACACTGGGCCGAGTAGGGTCCAGTAGAGTTACCACTGTTCTCTTGTACCTCTTTTTGATTCCACTGTAGTGAGTAGTTCTTGTTACCGCTGTACTTTTCTTTACCTGCAGTTTCATATTATGTTATGAATGTTGTTCTACTGTTGTGGTGGTATATACTGTAGTGGTTTCTTTCCTTACTGCTGTATTTTCTTACTGTTAGTTATACTCATGCTGAATGTGGCTTATTTTACTGCTCTTTTGGTTACTTCCTCGTTGGACGACCAGGTCTTGGGATTAGTCGAGTCAATCCGGTTCTTGTGTCTCATAGGGACTCGGGAATCGGGTCGTTACATTTACTAAGTCCAGAGAGGATAAGGGGTATGAGTGATCGGGCACTTGATGCCCATGACGACTGAAGGGGCATAAACACAAATGTCCTTTATATGGCTTCAACGACTTGTGTTCTTTCGATGTGGCACCATTGTGCCACCACTCAGTGCTGCTAATCCAGCATAACGACGTGATAATTTTACGATTTTGGCCCTCGATTTGAGGGCCCAAATTAATTCCAATTTTTAAATAAAATATATTTTTAGAAAGCCCTTATATAGGGCTATATAATTATTTAATTTATTTACAAAAATAATTATATTTACTATATAAATAAATTAACCAAAGTTTACAATTTATATATACTGATCATTAGGTTTATTTCTTAATTAACATTTAAATTAGTTAATTACTGGTCTAATTGACCCTGTATAGAGTTATTATACATGTTAAAGTATTTATTTCAGATTTTTATGGTATTTTACACGATTTATTTTAATTTGTATACATTTAAATATGTGATTTCAGTGTATTATACATATAAATTATATATAAATAATATAATACAATATAAATATAGTTAAATTAGTTTAAATTACTTAAAATACTATGATACAAATATATAATATAAGTTAGTTCAGTAATAACTTAATTTACTAATTTATTCTAATTTAATTTAATAAACTAGCTAATAACTTATTAAATTAATTATTTATTATATATATATAATTAAATTATATTACAGGTCTCTTAGTGTTCATTATATACACATAATTATATATGTACAGTATCATTAATAAATAATGTTATTTATAGGGGTTTATTAATTTATCTAGATTATAGTACATATAAGTTAATTAAATTAATAGTTAATTATATAAATAAGTTATATAAATTTAGGTTATCTTAAATACTTAATTTACATTATAGAATCTCTACATAAGTTATTTATACATATTATGTACATATTTTACATAATTCACATATATAGCTTAGTATATAGCTTATATATACATGTATATACATAGTTTACATAGTATTTTTAGGTATTTTTGGAGTTTTTCTGCTTTTTATGGATTTTATAAGTTTTACAAATGTAGGAGGTAGGAGAGAAAGAAAGAGATGAGAAAAATAGAAATGTTTTTTGTGTCTTTGTAGTTAAGTTCTTTTATTAAATTTAAAGGTAGACTGAACCATCGGCTGGTATGTTCTACCAAGCTGAGGGTTCAAAATGCCTTGAAACTTTACAAGCACTTAGAAATAAAGCCAATCCTACTTGCTACACTTTTTTTTTTTTTTGAATTTTTAAGATGTTTTTATTTATGTGCAAGTCCAACACTTTCTAGGCCTTCAAAAGAGTTATTCATGAGAACCTAAGGCCTAGAAAACCTTTCTAGTGGCTAGAAAAGAGGTTTGAACAGCTAAAAACATCCAACACACTACGTGAAACAAGTATGATCAATTAACCTTGATTTTTGTTGTGATTTTCATTAATATTCCATTTAGACAGATTTACACGATTGATAGGCTAACTGACAACAGAATTTAAACATAATAAAAGCGATTCAAGTTGAAATTCAGTTAATTAAAGGTACAAGAATGCTTGTACATAATATACACCACATTACAACTCAAGTCAACCCCTTAAATAAACTATTCTATCACCTACTGCCCAACTCATCAGACCAACAACAGCAACACAAGCCACAACTGCAGCAGCAGCTTCAAACAACAGTTTCAACAGCAACAGCTGCTGCTGTTAAGCAGCAGTAAAAACTACCTTCAGAAGGAATTCCAAACGTCTTAAATCCCATTCAAAGGCTGCTGTAGTGTTTCAACTCATTTCTAGCAACTCTGAAATGGAGATTTCAGTAGCTACTCAGATGGCCAAATCCAACCCATTATCTTTGTCATAGACAACAAAGATAATGGGATTAGATTGGAAATCAATCCAATAACAAATGTTGCTGCTATGAAGCCTTTTTATGTGCTAAAATTGGGATTCACAACTCACTTTAAAATCTGAATAAACACTGAATCCTCTTAAGAATCGATTGGAAGCATTTCAAATCATGAAAACTTAATCCCCATTTCAAATCAGAGAAAGAGCACTGATTTGACCCCTTCCTAATGCTATAGAAAGCATGAAAGAAGAGTTCAAATCAGCCCATTAAAGCCATCTAACTTGAATCCCAAATGTTTAAAACCTTAAGGAATACTGAAAATTCCTTAGGTTAAAAATCAAAATCTCACTCAAAAACCAATTAAAAATACTAGGTAGAGACTCAAATCAACAAAGTTGATTCTCCTTGGCTCTCTCACACATTGAAGATATTAAAACCCCAACTCATGACAAATTCAATCATGGCTCATCTAAGGAAAAATTCATCATTAAAATTATCTTAGATTCATAGCCATGGACTGATCTACTTCAAAAACATATCGATTCGCTTGATCAAAAACCCTTCAAAACCCAATTTGATCAAAATCTTGCGATCTTACCTTAAAATCCAAATTGAAAATAGATCAAGCAAATCGATTCTTCTCAAATCAGATAAGGGGTCTTTGTGAAATTTTGAAATGAATGGGAAGACCCCTAGATGATTTTTAAGCATAAATCCTCATCTCAAAGTTAAAGAGCAATGAGACAAATTTGACTCTAATGGAGGAGTGAAGTGCGAAATAGAACGCGACTAAATTCAGAACATGAAATTGTGATGTGACGGGGGAGACGAATGGTCAAATGGACGAAATGGATTCATCTCCTCTGATCTAAATTAATCAGAGAAGGTAGGTGTGTGAATTCTACTCGAATCTACTCCTAAGATAACGATCAAACCAGTGGATTCACTAACCGATCTTCTCCTAACTAAGCTACTGTATGCTAATTACTAATCTAAACTGCTCTAACAAAGCAGGAAATCCTAATATAATCAGATGAATGGGACCTTTCGATCCAAAGTCGGCAACTAAGGAGGAAGAATGGGGGGGGGGGGGGGGATCTCCAACGAAGGAAAAGCCCACAAGAGGAGCTTTAGGGTCGTCCTCAAGCATACGTCATCCCTAGCAGCGAGGAGGAACTGGTAGTGAAAAACCACACCACTGTCACTGATGTGGCGAGTGAAAGGGGTAGAAGAGTTGGAGGGCACAAAGGGATCGCCTCAAGAAAGTAGGAGAAAAGGTTGATTGCATGCACACGAGCCCTGGGAGGTGCTTAAGTAGAGTGAGAGAGTGATTTAGGTCACCTTGCAATTGAAATCAATCGCCTAGGGCAGGGACGATGAGGATGTAGCTGTGAGAGCACGGGAACAATCAAAATGAAGAGCCATTGTTGCATGAGATCTGGGTGCTAAGGTGATCGCACACACAAATCGCATAAAGCTTCCAATGGAGGAGAGCCACAAGATCAAGGAACACGAGTTGAATGGCCCTAATTGGTCGTGTTCTTGCAATGAATAATGCACCAAGAGGTGCACCATTGGCTCAAGTGTAATGGTGTTTTTGCAGCAAAAGCCCTCAAGTGAAACGGAGTAAACATTGCAGGGGGACCCTTAAGTGGGTAGGAATGCTATCAGAGCAATCCCTGAAGTCATGCAAACAGGTCCTTGTGACCTACAAATAGGTCCCTGGCAAGTTTTCTAATGAATGATAGGTTATGAATGGATCTAAATGTGAATCTCTAAATGCAAGATTCTATTAATGTCCAAATGCTACCAAATTTTTATTAAAGGTTAATTGAACATATTAGAAGTTAATTTCGCTTTTGATTTGAAGTTTTAACTCATTTGTGCGTTCAATTTGCAATTGGATCATCATTTTGTATTTATTAATGGAATATCTCAATAAATGACCTAATTATGCATTTTTAACACAGATTTCGTGTTTTAGGTCTTTTCTATTAATTCTCACACTTAACCCTTTCTTTGTGTTAATTTAATAGTGTTTAACCTAGTTTCTAGCTTAACTTGAACATTTTAGTTATGATGAGCTACACATCATCCTCTCTCAACTCCATTTCATAGCTTTTCATCTAAGTTTCACACTCAATCAACTCCCCTTTCATAGCTTTTCACCTGAAATCCACTCTCTCAAGCATGTGCAGTGATTGAATGATTTCAGATGCATCAATTGAATAAGATACCTCCCTGTGTATTTGACCTTACTTCCACTGCATGGCTTTTCACCTGAAATCCACTCTCTCAAGAATGTGAAGTGATTGAATGATTTCAGATGCATCAATTGAATAAGATACCTCCCTACGTATTTGACCTTACTTCCACTATACATTGACATTAATATTCAATTTTTAATGGGGTAATGTTGGGGGGGTTTAGATAGTTTTAAGTGTCTCGTTATAGTAAGGTCTCCTAAATAGATCTCTCAACAAATACAATTTATAACTCGAATTCTAAAAGAAGTCCGAGGTCGAACACAAGGAGAAAATTGGAATTCACGTATTAACCTTCAATTAAAATATAAATTAGCATAATGAATGAAGCACAATAAAGATATTTCAATGAATAACTACTACTCAAAATTGATATTAAATGTATAACATGAGTATATCAAGAGTTTAATGAGGCAAAAAAATGTCTAAGACAAAATAATGGTGATTTGAATCACTAATTATTAGTCTTAAGCATATACATATCAAATACTCATTAATATCAAATAAATGAGCAGCAATCAGACGTCTGAATCTCAAGTCAGATGATTTAAATGTCGCCTGCTACAGTACCTTCAAGATAGCTTTCTTCTGTTCTTCTTCTTTTCTGTCTTAGCCTTTCCTCTTCTTTCTTTCCTTTCTCTTCTTCTTTAGCTCTTCTTCTCTTCTCTTCTTTCCTTCTCAACGACTAAGTGTCGCACAATGCACAAAGGAGCAGACACACCCCTCTTCCGCTCTCTCTCTTTCATTTCCTTCCTTTCCTCTTAAATAGCCGATCTAATCGAGTATACGAGCATGCAGTAACCGGGTCCAGGCTCACCGGGGGTGGTGATGAGCGAGGAGTGTATAGGAGGGTCAGGTTGTATGCATGGGTGAAGGGACCTCACTCCATGTGTTTGGAGGCGAATAACCGAGAGCACAAAAACAATTTATGAGTGGGCAGGTGCTCTTCCACGAACAATGTGGGACTAAATCCCACTCTTCTTCTGCGTGCACCTGCAGCAAGGAAGCTTCTTTAATTGGCATAGCTGCTGAGGGTGTCTTCACAAATTAGAGTTGCAGGTGCACCTCTTTCTCCCAATTAAGGACCTGGGAGCCTGGAGGTGTTGATTCCACACCACCTAGAGGTGGACTCGATGGTGAATGTGGCTGGAAGCAGACGATCATAGTCAGACGAAATGGCGGCAACAGAGAACAACGGAAAACACTTGAAACTCACGAATACGGCCTCTCGACCCAATTAAATCACCTCAAGAGCTTCACCATAAGACGTAGAGTGCATTGGCGGTGGTCTTGTGGAGTTTTTTTTTTTAGGGAACGTAGAGGTGTGACGAAGTCGAAGATGGAGTGCGGATGATGGGTTGGTCGATGGGTGATTTGGGTGGCCAATAGGGTGGAATAGGTTAGGGCTTTGGTTCGGGTGGATGAGGCAGAGGTTGTGGAGTAGGTGGCGAGGCAGTTAGACGTGTGTAGCATGCAGAGGACCTCGTCGGAGGTGTGGCAGGAGTGGAAGACGAAGGTGGCATGCGATGGTGTCGAGGGCTAATTTTTGGGTTTTGGATAAAGGGAATTAACCTAATAACCTAAGGGAACCTAACTAACCTACTCTAATTGGACGAAAGGGAGGATTTCCCACGGCAATGGTACGCCAGACGTGGAAAAGATGAAAACTTCGGTGATAGAAGCTGCAACAACGAAGAGGCGAAGATGGCGACCACTGGTATTGCGACTTGCAGAGGAACTTGAGGAAGAGGAATCCACCCGCTATGGTCTGTGAGGGTGGACGAGGAAGGTGATCGGAGAAGTTCGCCAAAGCTCGTGGAGCATTTGGCCAAAGAGGAGGGAAGAAGGAGATTTTCCGGTCAAAAACAAGCTAAGGAGGTAGGGTTGTGCACGAGGATCTTTCATAGGCCATTGGGCGAGTCTCCAAGCTTGGAGAGATCGGATTTCATGGTATAGGTTTAGGATTTTTCAAGATTTCGCACGAGCTTTTGGACGAGTTTGGAAGGTCATGAACAAGCTCAGATGGAAGAGGATCTCGTCAGGAGTCCTTCCATTTTTGGGAGAGATCCACAGCAGATTTAGGGAGAAAACCTTGATGGAAACCTTCCATGTATGGACAAAGGTTCTAATGGCGGTAGGGACCTTTGTACAAAGAAGATGACAAACCTATGGGGCCATTCGTAAAGAATTCGAAAGTTAGGGGTATGTGAGTGAGAAAAGAGTCAGACTAGACCAAAATGCAAACTAGGTCAAGATATTCTCAGATTGAGCTCAAATTTTAGTACAAATCTAATTTGGACCCAAGGAGTCTAACGGTGAAGTTGAATTTTGGTTTTGATTAAGTTTGATTGGATAATTTACGTAGAAACCTAAATTATGGCGACTGTCTGTCTGAAACTCTGTTTTAGGTCAAAATGAGTTTCAATGGTCAAAGCAAGCATGCCAAACCTTATAGAATATTTTTCTACGATTTTTAGAAGGTTTAGGTGAATTTTATCTTGACCAAAACCTCAGTTAATTAAGCGGATCTATTTTTAGGATTTCAGATGTCATTAATTCTCAAAACGTTTGAAAACCTGTTTCTTTCTACACGAACCCTCTTATTAGACATTTAAGAACATTTGACCTTTAATTAACCCTTAGGAAATCCCGTAATTGCTCTGCAATTAGGATATTCTGTTAAAACTGTAGATTTAACCTTAGTTTCACGTTTATCTCTTAAAAAGGATATACAATAAATTATGATCTTCTGGCGATTATTTAGAAGCATTTATCAATGGATTATGACTAAATAAAGCTAGATATGATTAATGATGACGTTATCATTAGGTAAAATTTAATCTATAGGAATCTAAGTATATGTTTTGCAACGACAACTATTCTTTAGCATATGCCTCCATTGTTGCATCATAATTTTGGTGTTATTTCCAAGGAGGTGATGGTTTGTTTAATTGTTTTCTTTTTGAATTCAATTCCATCTCTTTTACATGTGTTGAATTCTCTCTTGCACAAACTTATCTCCACTTTCATTGGGCTAAACATGATTGGACCAACTAGGTACATTCTCTCAGCTCTCTCGTTAGTTATTTTGCATTAGTTTCATGTGTAAATAATTACATGCATTGTAGTTAGTTTTCCCTACTTTCTTGCATTTTCTAACTCTAAACCTGCTAACCATGCCCTAAAATCTATACTTAATTAGCATCTCATATTACAAGGGGATTCATTTTAGGGTGCATTCACCTGTTAGACATGAATTAAGTTGCATTGGACTCTAATTGTTTAAAGGAATATATATATTGCACCAACAATAATACATTTAAACCTTTAAAATCCATAATTAAAACTCTAAGACACATCTAATAAAGGGCAAACCTTAAAGCTCACAAACTTCAAGTTAAGGGAATTATTTGCTTGCATCATTCTTAATTGATTTTAAGGGCAAACACCTCTATAATGTTCATCACATTACAAAACATTTAGACCCCAAGTTTAAATCAACTAAACGTTAATTAGTTCCTGTAGGTGCAATTCAAGTTTGCTTGAATGAACCGTTAGACTTTCTTAAGTCAAACTTGGTGCTAGCTAGTGGATCTAATTACTACAAGACTTAAGCCATGACTAAAAGGTTACCTAATTAGCATCCAAGCAAGTGTTTCGAAAATGCTCCTTTAGTCCTACTTGTCTTAGCCTAGCTATGTTAATAGACAGAAACAAAAGTTGATTTGTCTATAGGCTTGGTTGTATTTGCTTGGCTTTAGGTTCGATAGGATAAAAGACTTTAAAGGCTTGTTTTGTTTGCTTGATTGTGTAGTTAAGGCATATTTTCTCTCTCCTATCTTCTCATCTCCTTATTCTTCCCAACAAATACATGGACTTCCTCAAATGTACACTTATCCATAGAATGATTACAACTTCCATCCCAATCCAAATCAAAATTTCCACTCACCGAATTGGGATAATTTCACTTCATATTGAGGAAATGAATTCGAATCTAGACTCCAATATCAAAATCAAACATCATACCCTTCCAATGATGACTTTCAACATGGGTCATTAAGCTTAGAGGATTACTTAAATATGATCTACAATCAAGGAGGGTATTCTCAACCTTCTTATCCTCAACCATCTTATCTTGAATCTTCTTGCCCTTAATTTTTTAATCCACACCAACCCAAACAGAATTCTAATTACAGGTTCAATTGAAATCAAGTTTCAATTCAATCCCTAGAACCTTAACCTGTACCCCAAAACAATCATATGTACATTGTATTTTAAAATCAGATGATGATTGATATGCAAAATTCAATGACCCAAATATTGCAAGAGTTGTCAAACTAGTTAGCAACTCAAGCTTTGAATCAGATTGGAAATCAGATCCAATAAGTAAGAGACTAGATCCAACTATCCATGAGTAATTTTGAAGGTAAACTATAAACTAACCAACTGAACTTGGGAGAAAATTGTTGGACTAACCTTGAATCATGTGAATCCACTCTGTACCAAGAATCAAACATTACTCCTCATCAAGAAGATGAGAAAGATTTTTGAAATGTGCAAATTGTAACTATCAAGAACCCAATGGAATTTGACTTAATCTTCTTAAAGAAAAGTTTTAGGATCCAAAGACAAAAATAATTGGACTTCTCAAGGATCAATATGTTGAAGGTGTCAATAATGACTTACTTAGGGTTCTTATGTCATACTAGACTCTCTACCCTAAGGAACTAAATTAAAAGACTCATGATTATTGAGCGAAGGATGATAATAAGCTCTCCAATGCTCCACAAATTAGCTATTTCCATTTCTACTTGTGTCATTTCCTTGTTCTAAGTTATTAAAGCCTTGTATGGCTCATTTTGGAAGCTTTCTTTCTTTGTTAGTATTTAGTTTGGTCATCCTTTATTTTGTAGTTCCCATGTTTCTTAGAACTATGGCCCTTATTGTCATTGTTAAAAACTTTCTAGATGAATGAAAAGAACCTTTCAACCATGCTCCAAAAAAAAAGGGGTTCTTAGGTCATGATGCAATTCAATTGGTTGGATGGGGAAATAGTTGCACAAGTGATGCTTTAGATGACGAGTCAACTACAGATATCAACCAATCCAGCCAAGGCCAATGCACTAAATCAATTGACTATGATTAAAGGGACACACACTTAACCCTATGTAGTTATCAATTATCCAAGGAAACCTAATTTGAACTAGATGCAAGTACATTTGTGTGAAGCATTAAAGAAACAAGTCTGATTATTATACAAATGCTTTTGAACCCTATTGTCATTAATTTGAGTGTAAAGACGAGAATCAGGACAAAAATGTAGGATGGAACCTTGTGTAGATGACATACTTAATCCTCCTTTCACATTCCAACTCAAACTGATGCACGGATCACTTGAAACAAAATTTGAAAACCCCACTCACACTTCTATTGTGTTATCATGGATCTAGCTCATGAATTCCATGATACACCAATGTTGAAAGACTCAATTAAGCCAAAATGTGTCATTAAAGAAATAAAGGAAACCTTGAAGGCACGAGCATGATTTAGAGCATTTAAAAGTTAATAACATTGAGAATATAGATTATAAAGAGGGAATTAATGAGGAAAAGATCATTTCATTTGAAGATTTCAATCAAAGGAAGATGTTGAAAATCATAATTAAGATCATTTTGGACTCTAATAAAAAAAAATTGAGAACTCTTATTAGATTGAACTTGAATATCAAAAACTCCTCATTGATTCAACTAAAAATGTCCTAGAAGATAAGTCAAATGAGGATCAAGATTACAAAGTGGAAAACTAGGAAGAGTTCATTTAACTTGAGGATGTTGATCTTAGTGAAGATAAACAACGTAAAGAAGATACCTCATCAAAGAATTAGTATTTCGACGATAATGATCATATGTAAGATCTTTGGATTGACAAAAAATTTGAATATGAGATGGTTCATTTTGAGAAGCAATCATACATTGAGTTTGATTATAAAAATTCAACTTTGATTTTAATGAAAGTCCCCTTCCTGAGATAGGTGAACTAAAGTGAATGAGTTACACTTTGAACTTGATGACACTTAGATGGCTAATTTCACCTTTACATCAACTCTTGAAAAGGCAAAATTTTAATCATTTATCCCTAAATTTGATCTTAAATTTAATGTAACCAAGTTAAAATTAGGCTCGCATAACCTAAAGGACTTGAATTTCATAGAAGGGGCTAAAGAAGTCAAAACTATTTCATTTGAAGGATTGGATAGCATGGGGGATATTAATAAGGAGATGATTATTTTTGCTACTACTAAGAAGCATGACAATGAGAACTTAAGAAGAGATGAATTGCTAGATGAACAGCCTTTTATGTATCTTAAACAATTGTTGGCATTTTTGTTTGACCCTTGGTCTTGATGATAACAAAATTGCATTCTATTATGCAAAGGACTAACATTTTAGAAAGCATAACTCGCTTCAACGATAATTAGCTTTGACAACAACTAGCTTTTATGTTTGGTTTTAAAAGAGAAAAGCATCAATAAAAATTCTATATTGCTTCTTAAAAGGCTCTTATGCTATTAAAAAGAAGAAATCTCTATATGTAATTATTGTATTGTCTTGAAGAAGTTGTATTTTTTTCTTTATAGATTGTAAAAGAACCTCATTAAAGCATTATTCTTAGTTAAGCTTTAGGATTCTTTCACCTACAAAGAACTTATTCCAACCCAAGTCTCTCTCACTTACAAACCTTTCTTTTGATTCCAAAGTACTCCAAATCTTCACACATCCTAAGATTTTCACATCAAATTAACTTGTTCCTCACTTTTTCAATTCCTTTCTAAGTCTCCAATGGACTAATAAACTTTTTAAATCATTTGTACCTTGATCTCTCTTGAAAATCTAAGTTTTGGTGCAATTCTGATCGATAAACTTCTTGTTATGATCAATCAATCTCATTTTGATCTATCAATAAACCTTATGATTGATCAATCTTTCGAAGATTTCATGCGATATTTTCCTAGAAGTCACCCTGATCGATCAACTTTGCTTCACTAATTGATCAACAATTGTTCTAATCAATGAACTTCTCCCTTTTGATTGATTAACCAGGGACTCCTATATGTTGGACATTGATTGATCAACCTTCATTTTTTATTGATCAATATTTGTTATATTTGGTTGTAAATTGGATTTTTTACTTGTTGAACTCAATCTTTATGATGTTTTTGAATGGTGGACGGACCTCCTCTTTATAAAGAAAATGACCCTTTCCTTCCATTCTACACACACAAAACTCACTCCATATATAGTCACTTCATAGTGTTCGTATTGATCAACCATAGCTTTTGGAGGTGATATTGGCTCTTGTGTTGATCTGTGCTACTAACAAATCTTGATCATCTCTTTCTCTACCTTAGAATCTCCTATGGTTTGATCATTCCTGTGGATGGTCTAATTGTTATTCTCGAGGTTTTATAGGTTTACATTTGCTGCTATTCTTTCTTTCTCCATTTGTTTTATATCTTGTACTCGATGCTAAGCATGTCAGGTTTCCATTGTCTACCTTAGAAAGAGAAGAAATTATTCTAATGTAGGGATCTAGAGTTGTGTATTGGTGTGGTTAAGCTTCTAACATTCAAGTAGCTTGACTAATGGAGCAATCGACGACAATTGATATTAGAAAATTAGATAATGATTTTTACCCGAAGGGATTTTCCATTACAAGTCACCTTTGTCCTCTAGCATCTCTATACTTGTCTAGAATTTTGCTTTTTGTTTGCTTTAAATTTTTGAACATTTTGAGAGACTACACTATTCAACTCTCCTCTAGTGTAGTCTTTGATCCTCAAGTTCCCATCAATTTTATGACAACCATTATTATCCTTTCAAATTTGATTGTAGTGAGAAGTTCATGGAACTTAAGTATGTTTAGCAATAAGATCATCATTTTAAGCACCAAGGCCAATTAACACAAGTACCTTATTATATGTATTTATCAAGTTTCTGGCTTTTTGGACTTGTGTTACATTTAATTAAATCTATAATCACTCCATATATGTGTAGGCTTAAAGGTTACACATGCATTTAACATTCTTCATTTAATAAGTATTGAACATGTTGGACTAAAGTTACATCATCGACTAATCAACTAATCCACATCTTTGGATATTGCATAATTGATCTACATGATCACATATTGACTTTGATTTCAACTATATGAAGCAGGTTAATTGATCTAAAGTAACCTCAAGATTTTTTCCCAGTTAAAGACACTAAACTTATCATGGTTAGGGAAATTTAACATGTCTATAGGAAATTTGTTTACATAAGATTGGTTGGGGCATTAATACATCATTTGTTTAAGAGTTTTCCTAAACAATGCTAATAGCATTAGCTTATACGAAATGCTACATTCAGGAGACTCATACTACCAAATCTTATTGATACAAGTATTTAGGGATATTGTAACACTACAAAAAAAATTACATTTAACGATATTTAATATTTACCACTATAAACATTATATTTGCCGCTATATGTAATTAGTGACATTTAAAATAATTGTCACTTAGTTGTCACCTTCACTAGCATCACTAAAAGATCAACAGCAATTATACAATCGCCGCTAAATCAATAGTATTAGCAACACTTTAATTACCGCAAATATTATCACTAATGACCTTCAATGGTAATTTATTTGTCACTATTTCATCACTATTGATTTATATTAGTGACAATTTAATTGACACTATTAGTGTCACTATATACTTCATTTAATGACCTTTTTTTTGTCACTAAGTTACCGCTATTGATTTACTTTAATGATACTTCATTTTACCATTTAATTACCTCTATTGATATTATTTAATAGCAATTATTTATATCTTTAAATCGTCACTATTGATTTTCTTTAATGACATCTTCTTATACCACTAAATCATCATTAATTATTTACTTTAATGACACTTTCTTTTACAATTTAATTACTAATGTTGATTCACTTTAATAATACTTATACAATTTAATTTTATTCTTTACTAAGAAATAAATTTTTTTACAAGTACAAAACATAGGAACCTGAACACAAAGTCCCTTTTATTGACTTCCCAAATCAGTAAAGTACATATTCCCTTTTTTAGGGTGATACAAGAGAAAAGAAAAATACAGAAAAAATAAAAATACAATGAGTTCACACATGATATATTATATCTTCTATAGATCTAATTTCAAATTTCCAATTGCTGAATATCTTTCATAAGCAACTCATCCCTCTTATTAGCCTCCTTCCCATTTCCCTTTTGTAGCATGCAATCTTCTTTTGGTTGAATA
Source organism: Thalassia testudinum (assembly GCA_037157565.1). NCBI lineage: Eukaryota > Viridiplantae > Streptophyta > Magnoliopsida > Alismatales > Hydrocharitaceae > Thalassia > Thalassia testudinum. Next base: position 85,516,291 of record JAZHRO010000024.1, read on the forward strand.
TAGTTATGTGATTTGGCATTTGCAAGCTTGCCAGTTCCAACTCTAGAAGAATAGCTTAATCCTGCTTAATCTAGAAGTCAATTGCCACAAGAGGATCCTACATTTATGAAAAGAAGAGATGACCATGATGAGATACGAAACAATTAAATACATGGATAACTTCATTGAAAGGAAGGGATATGCCAGTTGGAACCAACATGCCGTTGCATCTCTCACTTCTAGTGTCCCTGAGAATCAAGTCCTTTATCTTGTGGTTCTAATTAAATTTCAATGGGATAAAGCAATATCTCAATACCTTGAAGAGCCATTGCTTATGCTACCTTAGAAAACCACCAATCCCAACAAAAAGCTATGACAAAGTTTGACACATCAATGCAAACAAGAAAATTTTCTTCCATGATCTCAAAATCAATAATTTAAGGTTGAAAAATTTTAACTCGATATGCTTCCATCATTTTTTTTATATACACAGAATAGTACTACTTGATTCTAAAAACATTGACGTTGCATCCAACTAATGCAAAAATAGTTAAAGTAATAGACACATTTACTATTGCGAAACCCATATTTAGCATATTTAGTAGGAACTTTTTTTTGAGGGGATATCCAATAGGATCATAAGATGTTTTCCCAAAAAGTAAAGAATAATATTGATGCAACCATGTGAATAAAAAATAACATAATAAAATCAAAATGACCTAATTACCCATGAAAGTAGCCAATCATGTAAGGAAAATACATAAATCATCTATTGTAAACAATACACATCATTAAGTACATGATAAACATTACCTTTCTGTGGTTATAAATTACATGGTGCATGATCGTGAAACACATCCAAAAAAATGCATAGCAACTTTCTAGCAATAGGTGACAAACGGTTAGTCAAGAAAATTAAATTCAGTAAAATCTAAAACATAGCTGAACTTATTTGATAAGTACTAACTCTTTCGCATCAGGATCTATGTCACGGTTACTCCCTGCACATAGGAGTAAATCTACAAGCACATCTTGAATCTCAAGCTAGAAATATATAGAAGCATCCAACATGAAAGTCAAGATTATTATGGTCATATTATATGATTTGGAAACAAAAAGTAAAAACAAAAACAAAATATTGTTAATTGTTGTTAACAATAATGGTTTTACGAGAAGATGTATTGGTAGTTTAAATATGAAACCCTCAATAGTCAATACTTATTGTATGAAGTATAAATGATGCCCAACTTACATTGATGTTCTAATAAAATAAGAAAATACATGAAAGGCCATATAAAAGAAATAGATAGAAAGAACATTATCTACATGAAATGTCTAAATTTTTTAACATGCGGGGGATTGATTTTTCTTTTTTTTTCTAAGAGGTAAAAAATCTATTTTTCATTTTATTTCATATAGAATGCATGATGTCAGTCATTAATCTGTCTCACAGATAATCATACTTGGCTCAAGACTAATTTCCACTCTTGTGACTAATGGACTTTTAGTTGTGTGAAAGAGGACAAGTTCCTAACACCATCTTTTGAAAGTATGCTTACAGAGTGGTTGGTGGTTTTATTTTCTTTTTCTTTTTTTTTGTGGGGGTGGGCGTGGGGGATAGGGGCATAATAACAAAAAATAGGTGCACCCAATTCCAAGTGGGCATCATCTCCATTAAATAGCACATAATTTGACATAAGCAATACATGCAAATGCTAAAAAGTTCTCACTGGATTAAACTTCAATAAAGCTTCTTTACTCACCTGATTACAAGGTATGCAAAATCTACTTGAAGAATCAAAAGTTAACATGGAATAAGCTAATAATAGCTTCTCAAACAAGTTATCTCTTTCTCTTCATGAAACTAGAAAACACTGAACAAAACAACATGCAAGTTTTATATTCCAAAATTATTACCAATGTTAAAGGCAACAAAGAAGGTTCATTCTGAGACAAGATGGATCAAATCTTTTCCTTTGCAAGAACATCATCTATGAGCAAAAGGATACTTCCTCATCAATCCAGTAATAAATAGAGAGCAAAGAAAGAGCATAAATTGGAGCAAACAAATATAAGCACCTGCTCTTGCATTGATAGGAAGTATTTTCACTGCTAAAAACAGTGCATATATACCATCTAATCATAGTACTGCTTTGATAAAGCTAGTCTTGGCAAGTTGGATAAGGGGATCCAGTAGTGGGGTAACCTAGATTGGGTATCAAGTATTACTCATGTGACATATACTAGATGGTGTATCACATGACCTAGAAAGTTAGAAGAAATATAAAGGGGGAAAGCTTACTCAATTGCCAATATATTCGAATTCTTGAATATGACTCTCAAGCATCTAAGATGCCCTCATCTTTTTACTTCTCCCTGATTCCCGTAGATATGAAAGAAATATGCCTAGTTTCACATCCTCACTTTCTGACAAAAAGATAAGAATGTGTTAGATGAAATAATTGGACAAAAAGGAGTGCCACCAAAGAATTCTAAGGGAAAAGATTCTCATCTAAGTGCCCACCATCACTTTTGTAGCAGGAGATAAGAGAGCTAGTAGCTGAAGGAGATAAAATATTTAAATATATGTATGCTATTCTATTTTCCTTTATTTGTTAATATCTGACTTGGATATGAGAAGCTGACTCAATAAGTGTCAGCAGGGACATATCTAAGCAACGTTTGCATAGTTGAAAAACCACAAAGGAATGGCTTGGGTTACACCTTGATTAACAAAGCCAAGAAGCTCAGCGAAACTATACAGTCCATCCTTTTGGTATTGTCCATCCCTTCTAAAACCAAATAAGTGTACATAGGCCAAGCAAATATTCACCTAGCTTGTTTATTTTTGAATACTAATTGTTTCAACTTCCATATTCACCCAATATTTCCATTTCCATATTCGTTCTCAATCTATCAACAAATAACAAGAACAAAAACATATAAATCACCCACTCAGTTGTAGAAAATAGACAATGTGGATAATCTTGCTATATAAAAAACTAACTGCATTAAGTTGTTTGAGGAGTTTTACACAGAAATTTCCCTGAAACATAGTATGGTCTGAGCAACGAGCAGGCACTGTATTGGCCTCTTCCCATCTTCTTATCTTTCTCCAATCCTGTGGAGATGAGACAGGATGAAACAATGAGTAGGATCGTGTGAATTCCAATTCATTTTTCCAGATAGGGAGGGTAGATGACAAAGATCCCATTTCATGTGAACCAAAGAATGGGAAGAAATGATGCTGCAATGACTGATGCTAAGAAAGGGTATGAGTTGGAATAAGTAAAAGTTCAGGGCCTACTTTTAACTTATCTCCATGATTGGGGGCTACAAGCTCGTCTATCATTTCAATTCATCGCCTATAGCCAATTACCTACTCATTTTTTTGTACTTTGATTCCCTGCACCTTTTTTTTTTAATCTTATCTATACTATGGAGAACGATCTAGAAACAATTTCTTGCAGCATCATGAAAAATAATGGAGATCAATTATTTGTGGGGTTCTAGGACCCTTATCTTCATGTGAGGCATCTTGCCACTGGCCTACCAATTCATGTGAGGTATCTATATTGAGATTTCTCCACTAATAAATCTACAATAGATGGTCTTTTATTTTTACATGACCCATAGGTAATTGTTTCCCACATGCATGCCATGTGATTAATTACCCAACTAGTGTGTCTCACCACGTTGAGCCACCTCACACCCTCCCTCTTGCAAAAAAATTTTTGTTCTACAACCATTTCGGTACTGTATCATAAAAATATATTTGTCTTACTTGATGGGAGCTGTTAGATATATCTGCTATCTCAATGTCGGTAACTAAGAAATGACCATAAAAAAATGGCAACTGCAAGCCAACAACTATATGAGATGGATTGATCAGTCATGAACATCAGCTTGATGCTGAATACCGTGATTAGATAAGCTCATATTGCTAGTGACCAACACTTCAATGTGTAAAACTAAAGATGATTTTAACATTCTTTTGAATTAAATTTTAATCTAACTACTAAGAAGTAGGTTTGTAGCAGAGAGAAATATCATTAAAATTTCATAAAAACTGAACCTAAACATTTCAACTTTATCTTGAGCACATCAAGCAGTAGAATTAAAAACACTAACAAGAAATAATGCACAGAGAAAATATCATCACCTGCCACATGCTACAACAATATCATCAAATGGTTTAAAGCATTCACTCTGAAGCAATTGCTCTATCTCCTTAACTGCTTCTATGTAGCCCCTGAAGAATAATATGTGACAGATTAGAGGACATATCTCTACAGTACTAACCATGCATAGCAAAGGTAACTTAAATGCAAGGGCAGTAAAAAATGTTTGGTACAGTACTGGCAAAGTGAGATGTTCAACGACAAAAACTTTCCTCATATGGACAATATTCGCAGTGAGTACTATGATGAAGATAGGCTACAGCGTAAGCCAACTGGTTGTGGTAAATAAGAGAATCTGAGGCTCAATTGAGTGTTTCAAATATCATTCAGTGCTTCAATAAACCTCCCCCCCCCCCCCCCAAAATTCAATTTTTCTTCCATTCTTCACAAAGTTTAAAGAATAAAGATGTGAAATGGGTCCAGCGTAACCTAATACAGTATAGAAAGTGCACTAATTTGAAATGTGATCATTGTGGGCTAGGTTACTCAAGGTCACATGCAAATCTATATTTATGGTCATTCTTCTAATGAATATTTGGTCTCTGATATAGAGAGAAGGGCAATAAGTAGGTAATGGAACAGATAAACAACAGGGAGTGGAACAGATTCATAGTGGCTACAGTACTTTGTGAAAACATTCAAAGAAGAAAAGCACAAGTCAAATAACCAAGAATTATCCAAGGGAGGTTGGAGAACATTTTCTGGACAACTGCATCAGAACACTGTTTCCTATGCTTATATTGTCATTATACTAGACTTTAACCTTCACATTCCCTAACTTGTACATTTACCTTTTTTGATCGAAGCACTATGTGAGATTAGCCTAGGTTACTTTTGAGTAAATCCTTAACACATCAGATAAAGAAAAAAGTATTGAGCAGATAGATTACAATACACTGAGAACATTAAAACTTAGAAACAACCATATAACCACTCTCTCTGTTAGATCAAGAAAATCCTTTTAACAATTTTGTAGGAATAAAAAGCCTTCAAACAGAATTACTCAGAATGATTATCCCTCTAAAAGAAATGCAAGAGATAGAGATGAAGGCTTCCACAGTAATTGATGATTAACCTGATCGTAATGCTACCATCATTGAAATTGATGTGATGTGAGTGCCGCACAAATTAAATTAAAATCTATTATCAATTATCAGAAAACAATAAACCATAAGCTGAAAAAAAAGTGGACTGACAAAGAATTCACTAGCAATTAGGTCATGAAGTAACTACCGGAATCCCAAGTCAACTAGCAAAAGCAATACAAATAGATGGAAAAAACACAGAAAAGGGCACACAAGGCGAAGCAAACCTTTATCATTCGCATCACCACCCAATTCCCAGAAGTGTGCTCCCATTCTCCAGCCATGCCCTCATCTTTCTTCCAGTCGGACTTCACCCATCTCTTCTCCCAGCCATCTGCATCGCCCCTCCAAGTATTTAAAAAAAAACTTAAAATTTAAACAATCGACATACAATACTCGACATTAACTACCGAAAGCAATAAAAAAACAGATGCACACGGCATCAAAATTATAGCAGATAGATCACAAAATAAAACCCATTAATAAAGCAAATGCAGATAGTTCACGGGCAGGAGGAGGAGGAGGACGAGGAGGAGGGCGGGGAGGACGAGGAGGAGGAGGGGGACGGGGATGAGGAGGAGAAGGGTGGGGAGGTGAGAAGCGACGAACTGAGGATGTAGGAGCGGACGGTGAAGGAGGCTAAGGACGGTGGAGCCAAACAAGCAGAGGGCGGAGGAGAGGCGCTTGGATAGCGCCGCTGCAAAGGGGAACCGTCAGTCGAGGGTAGCAAGCGTCGACGATCAAGAGAGGCGCACAGAGATTTGAGAGAGGCGGAGATGAGGAGCAGCGCACGGAGATTGAGAGGCGGAGATGAGGAGCGGCGTGCGGAGATTGAGGGAGGCGGAGATGGGATAGAGAGGGGAACCGCACGCGAGGGTTTGGAAGTAAGCAGTGCGCGGCTAAGGGATTTGAGGAGTCGAAGTTGCGGCGATGGGTTGGGGGAGGGCTTAGGGCGCAAGGGTGGAGCAGTGTGCGCGCGGCTGGGAAATTAGGAAAATTTTGAGGAGTTTGCGACGGGGTGGGGGTTGGCGCGTGTGGTATTTTTTCATGAAAGTGATGAGTTTTAATTAATTTGAGATGGTTTAATATATCCGTCTTAAATTAGTATCTTTAAAGATTTCATGAGAGTAATGAATGTTTGTTAATATTTTTTTATTTTTGTTACTATTTTTTTTAGTCACAAAAACTTTCATGATGTATTTCGAAGAGAGATGTAATTTCTATCACAAAAAATGAAAGGTTGCTATGACGAGGGTTTAGGAGATTGTAATTTCAGAAAAATTTGATGTGGAAAGAGCGCGGGATTTTTTATCAAGAGGTAGCTATGAGTCGAGTTTTCGTAAGTGTTGGGTTAAGGGGAGGAGGGGTGGGGAAAGTTAAGATTATGATTTGCAACATATTAGTATCTCTTATTTTTATTTTTAGTTTTTTTAGTAAACCGTCACAAAAAAACTATCATTTTCGAGACGTTGTTTATCATAACAAATAACTATCCCAAAAGATATATTTTCTTGTAATGAGTTTCAATTTACCTTTTCCCTATTTATGTTATAAAAAAAATGTTAAAGATAAAATAATGACATCATTTCATCTACATCAATTTATTGTTGAAAAAAATATTATAGCAGTATAAGTAAAAATTACTACTAAATCAAATACTATAGTTGTGAATTTATTTGTCACTAATGCTAATTATCATCTTACAAAAATATTATAGTGGCATAAGTAACAAATGTTGCTAAATCAAATACTATAGTGGTAAATATATTTGTCATTAATGCTAATTGTCATTTAACAAAAATATTATATTGGCATAAATAATAATTATCACTAAATCAAAGTCAATAGCGGCAAATATAATTGCCACTAATACTAATTGTCCCTTGACAAAATGTTATAGTGGCAAGTACAAAAAATTTACCAGTAAATCTAAGAAATTAGTGGCAAATGCATTATATGTCACTATGTAATTCACCACTAAAGGCCATTTTTTTTATAGTGGTTGAGTGATTAAGTATCCTAGAGTTGAAAGAATTTCTACCACCTAATTTCTTTGAGGACTTCTATGTAATATGGGTAAATTTAGCTAACATAAAACACTACATTAAGATACCCATACTATTATACTCTATTGCCAATCCACTTAGTCATGTCTTAAGGATCTAACCCTAAATGACTCAATTATGGCAAAGTCATAGGTTGAGTTTTCCTATAGAGACTTTTTGTTCTTGACCTGTAAATAAAAGAAAGCTTTGTCTTTGTAAATAGTTGTAATATTTTCATTTCATCTTGTTGAATAAGGAGCCTAGGAAGAAGAAAAGACACTCAACATTACTTCGAAGGAAGAATCCCATAAAGTTGTATTTATCTAACATCCTAACTTTTTTTTTGTGCTTTAATTTCTATATGCTATTAAGGACATGCCAAATAAGTAAGGGAGAGAGCACTCAATTATTTCAAAAAGATGACCTAATTTTCTTAAGAATGTCTTCATTTTTTTCACGAAGTGTAAAATTTACTAGGGATTACTTCAAAAAGCATTTTACCAAAGGTTTTTGGAGTTTTGAGTTAGGAAAGAATGAGATGCTTAGGTTTCTAGAAATCACCAATCATAGAGACATAATTAAGGCCATTTCACTTAAAACTTTTAAGTCATGTAGATTGTTTCAATTCAAGTATTTATTAAAATGCAAATTTATTTTTTTTTAGTTCTTTAGGAGCCCTTCTAAGGTATTTAGCTCATGGTGTAAGGAGTATTTAACTTGACTTTCCACCATTTTATTTTGATGTTTTTGAAGTCTTAACTATCTCACACATTGCACTCATAATTAATTGACCTGTAGGAAATTAGCATTGAAAAATTGGATTTTGAATGAGGTGTAAGATATAAGGGGCTAACCTTTAAAATTAAGATTAATTCTAGAAAATTCAAAGAGTTTTGCAGGTATAGCTACTGAAAATGGCACAAGAGGGGAGGTGATTTGTGCTTAAAAGAAATAATAAACAACTAAAAATCACACCACAAGAATCAAACCACAAATGGCATGATAATTTAGAAAGGAAGACTAAATTGGGAAAAACCTTTACCTAGTTATCCTTAACTAGGATTTTACCCCTACTTACAAGTAAAAATCATTAAACACACCACTAAAATCTAGGTTGGTGCACCTAAATTACAACCTCAACTTCTCAAACACCCTCAAGAAGGCATTCTGTTCCTCTTCACAAGAGAAATAGGGAAACATACACCTTAGGCACCCAAATTACATCAAATTTGAAAAATGATACAAATTCAAGTCCTAGAGAGCCAATAAATTATGCAAAATAAGCGTATGCATGTAGGACTTAATCAAACTTCCTTATACTCCCTTAAGTAGAAATTTCGAAAATCAAAGTGTAGGAAGCGGAATATGAAAATTTGTTGCAAGCGGAGTATGAAAAAGAGCGCTTTAGTGAGCAAGAGATCTCCAAGAATGTTTGAAAGTGATAGCATTTGAGAGAGATGTTGTATCTTTCTTTAAAAACTTCATAGAGTATTTATAAAAGTATAGAATCCTTAGAAATCATTTAAAATTCGAATTAGGGTTGTTGAAATTCGAACCCAAAAGGTACATTAATGAAAAGATGCAATAGTTAACAAAAATATGAAATTAATCTCTCTACTGATCAATTAATGCACTGTAGCAAAGGCAAAATTAGAAAAATTAATCGATTAAGAAAGATGGGTTAATCAATTAATTTCACCATCTCAATGAACTGCACAAGTCAAAATACCCAAAAATTGATTGATTAGGTGATCAATTAACTGACCATCAAGGACTTTCCCATTGTCGAGGTAATCAATTAACTAATAGTTTCGATTGATTAATTTAGTGTGCACAACTAAAATTAATCGATTAACTTAACTATTTAACCGATTGTTATGACCTTTAATTTTCTACCGGTGTGTTAATCGATTAATTTACGATATTAATTGATTCATTTACTATTCATAACTAAAATTAATCGACTAATTTAATCACTTAATTTGTTACTTTGAACATTGGAATTTTTTAAAATCAAATCTTTTAGCCAAGAGGTGTCTTCAAGATGGTAACTAACCTTCTAGACTCTTCAAATGTTCTCAATCAATTAATTTCTATTTTAAACGAATTTTGAAATTTGTTACGACCCGGCTCCCGAATTTCTATAGGACACAAGATCGGACCGACTCGACTGATCCCAAGACTCAGTCGTCCAACGAGAAATAACCAAAAAGCAGGAAAGTAAACCACATTCACTATGTTATGCAACTAACAGTAAAAGAGTACAACAGTAAAGAAGTAAAAGCTGCTACAGTATATGCCACCACCACAACAGTAGAATAGTAACAAGTTACAGGAACAATAGGGTGTAGAAAAGTAAATGTACAAAACGTAAAAGTACAAGAGTCTGAACTCACTACTATAAAAAGGTACAGCAAAAGAAACTACTGCTACTGGGCTCTACTGGGCTCAACACCCTCTGCAGTCGTAGACTCGGGCTGCTCAACACCTGAACCTAAAAAGGAGTTATGAGTACACAAAGTCAGCGAACGCTAAGTAGAATGGCAACCAACTAACTAAAGCAATAAAAGTGGACAGGTAGCTGTTGTTTTTCAATTACTTTCTTTAACTAATTATTCTTTTTCACCACTTAGTTTATTTATCAGATCTCTTTCTTGATCTCGAATGTTCCTCGTGGGAATGATCTTGATTGCAATCTTTTCCAAAGAGTAGAAGTTGCACGTGGTGCTCTCCTAGCCGGGAGAGTCCCGCGTGGTGGTCCTACACCCAGTCAACCACCCCAAGGTCACGGACAGACGTAACGATGACTACGGCACGCACGATAAACGTACAGGTAGCTACCCCGCACTGGCACGCGGTCAGTCATTTCCGCTAACGGGTGCGCCCAAAGTACAGCACGGAACAGTATAGGGCCTAGCCCTCTTAGTAACAGGGGTTTAGCCCCCAAGAACCAAATAGGGGTCTCGTCCCTCCATAGTCCGCGCACCCTCACCTGACTACCCTGGTTTGCCCAGTGGGCCTAACAAGTCGGTGTAGGGTGGCTAGCTGAACCCTGGGCCCCGTGGGGTGGCTAGGTCTCTCTCTACACTAGTAGCTCTCCCTGGTATAGTGTACATGAGAGCCAAGAAGTCGATGCAGAGTGGCCAATTCTAACCCTGAGTCCCAACCCAAGGGCGGCTAGCTCCGCTCTACACTAAACAGGGGACAGTTACTCTCCTTGGTACTACATACTCAAGGGCCAGTACACTTCTCCACTCACATTCCCAGATCCATTTCATTCAATTCCAGGAGCTCTACTCCTAATTCCCCATAGGGTTCGTTCTCATATTTCCCATGCCATTCCATACCAGGTTTCATCATTCCCATTTCCATTTTCAGGTTATACACATGCAGCTCGTATTTATATCATTCACATTTCCATTCTCAGGTTATACATATACAGCTCGTATTTCTATTATTCACATTTCCATTCTCAGAGTATACACATGCAGCTCGTATTATATCATTTAGCGTAAACAACAGGAATGTTACATGCAACTGCTAACTAGCACAGGTAATTCATAATTCACAGGCAACTTTGGTTCATTTGCAGGCAGCTGTTTAACATTTCTATCTACTCATTCAAGACTGTAATTCAATCACACATACAGACATTTCAAGTACTTATTGTCCTAGGATTCATGTCATATCCTAGGTTATAATCATTCATTCCATGCATGCATTTAGGTTTATAGTTAAATTGGGGGAAGTCACTCTACCAGTCAACCCAAGAGTATTGGGGGCTCGAACAGTAGACTTACGTGCCTCAGCAAGCCCCAAACCCACAACGGAATGAAGTCCTATAACAAGGAGCAATCACAAGTGTAACGAACGCGTGCCCCAGACGTCTTTTAAGACATCTGGGATCGTTTCCAGACGTCTGTAAAACAGTTATTTTTCACACGAGAGATTCGTCTGCGCGCCTGTGCGCGCAGACCCACGATTCCTCTCTCTCTCTCTCTCTTTTTCCCTCTCTCTCTGCGGCTGCAGGCCTGCCGCGCTCTCTCTCCCTCCTCCTCGCGCGGCCTTAAAAGGCCACGCCTCCCCTCCTGTCGTCTCCACCGTCCCCTTTTTCTTCTCCTTCCTGTGCGCGAGAGTGAGCGAGCGCGAGGGCGGCAGCGGCAGCCGCAGTGAGCGCGGAGGAGGTGCGGCGTGCGAGGGCAGAGCTCTGCCGTGAGGGCGAGCTCGCCGGAGCGGCTTGGTCGTCCGGCGGAGGGCGCAGGAGGCGCGAAACGACGCGGAGAGGGACCTGCTGCGGTCTGAGCAGCAGACGCGCGAGGTGCGACGCGGGCGGCGTCGCGAGCGGAGGTCGAGCGGTGCCCTGTTCTGGAAAAATTTCCAGAATCAGACGTCTGGGTTTATAGACAGACGGCGAGGGAGACGTCTGGAAGATCATACGAATGTCTGAAAGGTGAGTTTTCCACTTTCTTCTTCCTTCCTGTCGACTGACCGTACTGAGGGAGGGAGTTGGCTGTGCACAGGCTCGCTGATTCGCCATCCTTTGCGAATCAGACGTCTGGAAGTTGTACCAGACGGCGAGAGTGACCTCCAGACGTCCGGGGTGACCATCGGACGTCTGTGAGCTAGGCCAGACATCCCCACAGACTTCTGGACATCTGGGAAACCACGCTGAGCAGGTAATTCTCTGATCCACTTTTTAAGACGTCTGGAAGAAGTTTAAGACGTCTGATTTTACACAGTGTCGTCGTTTTCGACCCGTTTAGGACCCGTTCGGGCTCCGTTTTCCACGATTCGAGTTGCGTTCTTTTCAGAATTAATTCCTCTACCCGTCTACAGTAGCTATACACTGTTTTGAGACTTTCCTTGTGTTTGATCCTTGTGATAGGACCTCATTCAATTGCAGTCTTGGGAGTCGCGGAGGCACACGGGATTCCCGATCACGCCCCTATTACTCCCGTTGTACCTGGTAGAGTGGCTTTAAGTTATTAAAATCTGTTAAATTATGAAACCATAAATAGAACCTAGGACATTGCATGAACCCTAGGAATGAGAAATAGATGGAATGATAGCTCCTAGGTGTTGCATGAATCCTAGGACTGGAAAACTAGATTGTATGATAGATCCTAGGATATGGCATGAATCCTAGGATGGGAAAACTAGTGGAATGTATAATACTGCAGTCTTGGAAAATGGAAAGAGATTTAAAGCTGCCTGTAATTTGAATTAACAGCTGCCTGTTGTGAATAAATAACGTGGTTGAGAACATGGATTGTAAGAATGTGAAACTGGAAAGTGAAACCTGGATTTTTGAGTAAAAAGGATGGAACCCTACGGGGAAGTAGGAGTAGAACTCCTGGAAAGTGAATGGAATAGTTTTGGGGAAGTGAGCTGGCCCTTGAGTACGGAGTACCAAGGAGAGCGACTGTCCCCCTGTTTAGTGCAGAGCGGAGCCAGCCGTCCCAGAGACCCGGGGTTAGGACTGGCCACTCTGTACCGACTTGTTGGCCCTCGCGTACGTAGTACCGATGAGAGCTACTAGTGTAGGGAGGTACTAGCTACCCCACGGGCCCCGGGGTTCTGCTAGCCTCCCACATCGACTTGTTAGTCCCGCTGGGGCAAACCAGGGTAGTCAGGCGAGGGTGCGCGGACTGTGGAGGGGCAAGGCCTCGGTTTGGTTACTGTGGAGGGGTTGGACCCCTGTTACTGAGAGGGCTCTGCCCTGGACTGGTTCCGTGCTGTGCTTTGGGCGCACCCGTTAACAGAAACGACTTACCGCGTGCCAGTACGGGTTAGCTACCTGTGCGTTTATCGCGCGTGCCGTAGTCACCGTTACGTCTGTCAATGACCTTGGGGTGGTTGATTGAGGGTAGGATCACCACGGGGGACTCTCCCAGCCAGGAGAGCACCACGTGCTACTTCTACTTTTTGGAAAAGACTGTAATCAAGATCGTTCCCACGAGGAACATTCGAGATCAAGTAAAAGATCTGAGAAATAAATGAAATAGTGAGACAATTGAAAGATGTAAATAAAGAAAGTAATAGAACATAACAGCTACTGTACACTCTACTGTTGTCTTTAGTTTTAGTTGCCACTCTACTCAGCGTTTTGCTAACGTATTACACTCATTACTTTTTTTCAGGACCAGGTGTTGAGCAGCTAGGGTCAGCGGCTGCAGAGGACGCTGGGCCGAGTAGGGTCCAGTAGAGTTACTACTGTCTTTTGTACCTCTTTGTTTCCGTTATAGTGACTAGTTCTTGTTTCCGCTGTACTTTTCTTTACCTGCAGTTCATGTTATATGATAAATGTTGTTCTACTGTTGTGGTGGTATCTACTATAGTAGTTTCTTTCCTTACTGCTGTACTTTCTTACTGTTAGTTATATTCATGCTGAATGGGGTTTATTTTACTGCTCTTTTGGTTACTTCCTCGTTGGACGACTAGGTCTTGGGATTAGTCGAGTCGGTCCGGTTCTCGTGTTTCGTAGGGACTCGGGAACCGAGTCGCTACAACAAGAGAACTTTCAGAACAGTAAAGAAAACCTTCTAACAAATAGAGGAACTCGTAAGGAAAACACCGGTATCTTATTTGCATAAAACAAACCTCAAACAGATCCTAAATGGGTCAAAACAGGGTTACTGACTCAAAATCAGACGTCTAGAACAACTTCCAGACATCTTAAAAGTGTTCAGAAATGCACCTTAAGCTCTGCGCTCACCCCAGATGTCCAGGAACTCTTCTGGACCGTCTAGACCTAGCTCCAGTCATTCGACCTCCTCTCCAGACGTCTGGAAGTGCTTCCAGTCGTCTGGTAAGCCTCCCAGACATCTGAAATGCGTGGGAGGACGTGTCCCGCACCTTCCCGAAGCAAATCCTGCACGCGACGACCAAATCTTCTCAAAATATCCATGCGAAGGGGTAGCAGCAGAGTGACCTGCATGGCCGTATCCACAAAAGGGAATGTACCTTCGTGAAGCTCTCTCCTCAGACGTCTGGAACCACCTCCAGACGTCCGCACCATCGTCTGGACGTCGCTCCAGACGTCTGATTATGGGAAAAACCCAGAACCAGAACCTGCTCCCGCTCGCTCCCACCGCACCATCGTCTGGCCGTGGCTTGCCTCCTTACCTGTAGCCCCGGCTGCAACAGTGTCGGGGATGACTTCCTGACGCACTCCTCCTCTCGCACGTGTCGCTTCGGCCATACGCCCTCTGGTGAGCTCCCACACGAGCTCGCAAGCTCACTCTCCTCCTCCTCTCCTCACGCCGCTCCTCGTCGCTGCTCTTGTGCTCTCTCGCTCGCGCTGGGGTGGTGAGGAAGGGAAGAAGTGGCTGGAGGCTGTGAAGTGAGGGAAACGAGAGAGGAGGAAGGGGGGTCTTATAAGGTGGTGGGTTAAGGTTTGCTGGAGGCGGGGAGAGAGAGAAGGGAAGGAAAATGATGGGGTACTGTCTGCGCGCAGCCCACGCGTAGACACGAACTCGTACCAAAAAATTTTGGTTTCCAGACGTTTGGGAAGGTATCCAGACGTCTTACAAGACGTCTGATCGACAGTCCAGATGTCCAACCAGACGTTTGACCAACAGTCTAGACGTCTTAAAAAGCTCAGGACAGAACGAGTCTTAACAAAATTTTTTCTAACTATTTTTAATGAGTAAAATTGAATTGATGTAGTAAGTGAAGTGCTAGTAGCTCTTTATATAGGCTCTAGTAAAATTAAAAATAACTCTTTTCCTTCTTCAAATTAATCTTTGAAGCTTGTTGATGAAATGAGTAGCCACCTTCCATCATCATCTCTTATATTTTCTTTGCATTAGTCGTATTTCTAAAGTTTGCATCTTATCAAATAAACTTGTTAATCATTAATAACTTATTTTGTTAATATCAAAACTATGATAATTAGTGCTTAGCACCGGCAAATATTACATTACACTGAATATATTTTCTAGATGTAAGATATTCAAATCCCAATGTTGCACCTAGATCTTCTCACATTTTCATTGAAGAGGTGTTCATGAACCGGACTTTGAGACGCCACCTAGCTAGAAAAATAATGAGTGAAAAAGAAAAGAATAAAAGAATGATGATGAAATATATATGTGAAAGAATGAAAAATGAGAGACCAAATGTAAGGAGAAAGGAAGGAGAAGAAAATAATATATGCATTCATCTTTGCAAATAAAAGATGCTAGGAGAAGATATTTATGGTGACCTCAAGATACAGAAAGGGAGGAAGTTACATATGTAGTAAGGCAAATGCGAGGTGGGGTGTGTCAAAGTGAAAGATAGACTTGTGCCTTAGGAAATTTGAGTTTTCTATAACATTTGCCTACTTGTTAAAGTAGTATCATAAGCATGGATGCTTAGCATGTTTGGTGTCATTTCAAATGTTTGTTGGACTTATGAGTTGTAGAAGCTATGCTTGAGGCTTAAATTTATGGTTGATGGGATTCCTAAGGGATTAAGAGGTTTGCCTTTTGGTCAATATCTTAATGTTGTTGAGTCTTTATGCTTAAGATCTTGCATATATTTCATGTGATCAATGATAATTGATACCTTTTGAACTACAATATTCTTACTTAAACTCTATCAACATTGCTAGAGACCAGCGATGGTCATTTTGGGTAGGAGGGAGGGGGGGGTTTGGTGATAAATCACAAATCGACACACTTAATTACATTAGAATGGTAATATAACCTAAATTTGCAATTCATCTTAGTTTTGAAAGGCTAATAAGAGATAATTACGTGAACTCTACCCAATTGGTAAAATAATGAAGAAAAATCTAATAACAAGGGGAAAGAACCTTGCGGCTATACTATGATTAGGTTCCCATGGGATTTATTGCAAGGAGAAGGGAAGACACTTAGATTGGAGCCAATTTTGCAATGAAGTGTTAAAAGAGAAATAGCCCTAATTGGAGCCAATAAATTAAATAGAATTGAGCCGAAAGCAAGAAACATCTTAAAGAATGCCCCCAACATGAATAATCAACTATTATACACTCAAACCAAATAATTAGGACTTGCAGGATGAAATTTGCATGCAAATCGAACTTGCATGGTAGATCAGGTCACCAAAGGCCTACTAGGAGCTCTGCATCAAGATTTTGGGTCAAATTAAAAATGTACAAAATCAATAGGGCATTTTAAATGTCGAGGAGTCCTTGCAAGAGGAAAAGAATGGATAAAGGATGCACTCATAGCTCATAAAGCAATCCGTCGTGCACACTTCGAAACTCCCAAAACCCCTAGAACACACAAAAATGAATAAAATAACCATATCTATTGATTTCAGAAGGATCAATCAAATGACACACTTCCGTATGAATTTGACCCTTACTCTTATTGTACGCTTGCCCATAATATTCAATTTTTAACGGGATAAGGTTTAAATTATGTGCATGTAAGTATACACTTTGCAATATACAACTATCCTTTAGCATATGCCTCGATTTGTCGCATCAATTAGCTTCTATCCCTTGGTGGCATACGGAGAAACCAAGAAATTTCCTAGATGACATGCGGAATGTGCACTTAGGATTAAATTTGAGCTTGTATTTTGAAAAGTAGAGAAATCACATTTTTTGAAAAGATTAAAAAAAAATCGGCAATAAGATCTTTTATTAATAAGTATGTCATGGATATATATTTTAAAAGGTTTTACCATCAAGTTTGAAAAGATAAACCTATATAAAGCAAGGAATCCATCCTCTTAATCTATTACTCTCGTGCTTCTTTCACAAGGTACATCTTAGGTTGGAATAATTTAAGTATTATCTTCCAATTAAAGAATGATAAGAGAAAGTCAATAAAATTAATTTAAAAATTAAAGAATGTAACTTATTTAACTCCACTGATTAACATCAACATCAAACTATTCATTATATCATATCATCACTATACAATAAAGTATATCCACTTTAACATAATATATCCATTAAAATAAATTTATTATATTACATCAACTTACTCATATCTATATTATAATATTAAAAAATCATCCACCAATATCAAATCA
Organism: Thalassia testudinum; assembly: GCA_037157565.1. Classification (NCBI taxonomy): domain Eukaryota; kingdom Viridiplantae; phylum Streptophyta; class Magnoliopsida; order Alismatales; family Hydrocharitaceae; genus Thalassia; species Thalassia testudinum. The sequence continues at coordinate 85,533,595 of JAZHRO010000024.1, forward strand.
TACTCTCAATCATTTTATTTCACTACTTATTTTTATACCACCAATCAATCACTTCTCAACTTATCCATGTAATTCTTTATCTTGATATAACCCTTATTCTCCTACCAAATACAACCTTATACTCTTAACTATATTATTCAAGTTGCTTTCCAAAGATGGACCATGGAGTACGTTGATTATGATAGGGATTATCGCATATTCGGAACAAGATCTATTGTGAGTAATTATTTTTTATCTCATTGATGTCAACGTCAAATGAATATTTTAATATCTTATATGTACTTTTTCTGTTTTTTTTTGTTGAATTCACACGATATTGATTCATACTCATTCATAATGGGGTAACAATTTGTGCATTCATGGGATCAAACGCCACCATATATCCTGCGTCTCCCACCATCCAATAATTAGCAGAAGCAGATAAAATGGGAGGTGGGTCGTTCTCCATGCGGTAAGGCGCATAGGATAGAAGTCACGTGATCTTGCTTTCGCAAATTAGTGCCTAATGTTGTTGATTGATGCATTATTATTTTCTAATTTCAACGAACCATCGCCAACGGAAGAAGTTAGAAGATTTAAGCCGAAGGGTTGGCTTCAGAAAAAAGTATATATCCTCTGGGCTCACACGGTCGCACTTCTCTGAGGATCGTAAGTTGATTTGAATTTTCAAGTTTTGAAAAAGTATAAATGCAACAAAGGCCAATGTTATTCGATGGGAAGAAACTCCCGTCGGAGTAGAATCCAACTTATGGAAAGAAGTCGATCGAGATTCTAGATAAGATGGGGATGGATCCAGATCAAAGTACTCCTCTATCGGTGGAAGTCCACATAAATCAACTGAGACAACGACTACAAACATCCGGTCACCATTCTCGACGCCACAGAAAGCTGATTTTCCAGTTATTTTGAATAAAGCTTCAGCAAGAACAATTGATTTGGCCATGCCCATATCTGAAGTCACGAATAGGTAAATGGTAGGGCATTTTAAATCGATCTCAGTTGATTTTGACCTGGGAATGTCGGCCCACGGAAGCAATTAGGCCCATTTGGCTGTAGGATAAAGTGACTATCCTCAATAGTGTAATGGGTTTTACAAGGAGAAAAGGTTTGGTTGGTGGTTTTGACGAAAGCATTTCTAAAGCATTTATACTTCTAAATGGAGATCTATTCCAAAATTACATGTTAATAAGTTTAAGGAAAATAAGCATTACACGAATTCGAATGGAGATTATTATATTAGATGGATATAACGTTCATGACATGTACAACAAGATTGATTCGATTCTTAGATTAACACCAAGAGATGTTAGGTTTAGAGATTACCTCTCTCCATGACGTGTGGAGAGGGATAGCATGTGCGATGAAGTTGTATGACTTAGACCCTACTAATTGATCAAACCTAGTGGGATCTACATCATTGAGTACAAATGACAAGTTCATCACAAGATCGATGTCATCCAATATATAATCACAAAACATATATATAGCCAATAAATCATTTATAAAGTATTAAACAATAAAGAAAAGCAAATGATGATAAAAAATAATCAAATCCACAATTCTTATAGATTGAAAGAAAGTTTAACCATATAATTGTCTGAGGATACAACGATCAAGAAACAAGAAAGAAAACTAAATCACTAAAACAATCAAACAAAAGGCTCTTGATAGTACAGATCGTTTACTGATGCTGAGCTAGGTCCTCCACCAGTTACTCCAAATGTAGCAACTCTAAGAATACATCAGCAAATGTTGAGTAGAATAGTATAAGCAGAACATACAAGAAGAGAGCATAAAAATGGGTACCATTTAATTATTTCAATTATTGATTCCATGTTCACTCAAGTATTTGATTGTATAAGTTGCCCTCACCATTACGGTCATAACTTCCACTAATTAGTTTCCTGGAAGGCACGAGATCCCACTGCAAAAGTATGACAAATGTAAGGAATCCTCTTGGTTGAGAGGAAGAACCCGCATCCATCCTACAACTCGTTTTACCACCCTGAGGTCCCAACATAGGTAGTGTGGTAGCTTCATACTGCGGACTATATGTGTGGTTGCAACCCACATTTATCCACAAATAACCCTCCCCACAACATGGGTATGCATCCCAATATAACATTGTTTGTTTCCACCTTTGTACCCCTATCTTGCTACCGAATTAGCTTATAAACCTATCAAAGATTCGTAAGAAGGCTAACCTGCTTCCTAGTCGTGCAGTCGATCTAAATCCAAACTAGCATATTATAAGTCATTTAGTTATTAGTAGTTCTCATTATTTCATCTTCTCTTTTTTTAACGATCATTGTCTTTTCATATCAATTTCCATGTTAGAGATTAATAATGCACTTGCAAGTGATCTTTCAATAATTAGACTTATTGGTTTGGGAATTATGAACATTCATAAATGACTCATTCATATCAATCATCCACTCAAAGTTCCATAATCAGAAGTACACAAAATACTAACATGATAAGCATAGTGCAAAATTATATAAGCATGTAATCATCATTTACTAAATTTATTCATTTTCTGAGTAAAAAATCATATCAATGAATATTTGATCACTAGTCTCATATTCCACACATATAATAACAGAACCACATCAACTATCCAATTTAGAGTTTATGGTGCCCAAAGCAAGAAAACTCGAGAATGCACCAGCGTGGACTCCTATACACAATGAAAGACAGAATGCATGCAAAATGATAAGGATGCGTAAGCAAAGATATATTGGTGAATCATTTATAGAGAGGGTTGACTACTCTACCTGATGTCATTGAGGGATCACGATGACTTCACAATGCATGCCATAGATTTCTTGCTACTTCCTAGGAGTCTTGGTGCTTTGCACACACTTCAAGGTCAAGTTCTTAGGTCAAAAGTACCAAGAAATAGGTCCCATATGCATAAAAGGTCAACTTTTAAAATTAATATGTGTGAAAAGTATCCAAAAGTGTTTCTAGAATTTACCAATGTGTAGTATGCAAGACGACAATTCCAACGAGTCCTGGAATGCGAAAATTAGGCATTGTTTAGTCCCTAAACTAGGAAAAATACTCCAAATTAGCCTTGAACTAGTTTAGGCCGGACTAATTAGCCTGAACTGATGCCCCCAACTCGTTTGCACCAGGTGGCGTGCTCTCCATCGAAACCGTGCATTGCAAATAGTTAATGGTTTCCCAGATTGGTGCCATGTGTCAGTCCCATGCACGCTTCCCACCACATGCTTGCGACTGTTCCTTTCCCTGCTCTCGTGCTCCTTCACTCTCCTTCCCTTGAATGCAATCAAGCCGTTGCCCAGTTGACAAGTCAACACATGTCGCTCCTCCAATCTTAGCATTCTACATGGCTCCATTGACTAGTTGACCCTGGTCTCACTTGCCTATATGAGAGCATTAGAGGAGGGGAGGCACGAGTCCTCTCCTTCTCTCTCCTCTCTTCTCTTCCCTTCTTTCTTTTCTCTCTCTCTTTCTCGAGATGTGCATCGCCAAAGGGAATTAAACAGTGAGATTTAACCCTAATGACCCTTTTTATAGGTCTATTGATGAGCCCATATTTGTGGGCTATTTATGTATTTTAATGCTTAGACATTAAGTTAACATGTACATTTATATAGCATACATTAGAATGTAAATAGGGTAACATAAAATTGCCTATTTCATGCATTTCATGCATTATATGCATTGATAATATCATTTAGAATAGCATGCATTACAATAGTTAATTAATTAGGTGTATTACATACATTATTTTGTTTTAACATAGAAATTAAGGGTTTGCACATAAATAACCCATCATTTCTTTTTCATTTTTTTATTCTCTTCTTCTTAACAGCTGCAGGAGTTGCAGCCATTGAAGAGCAGCAACGTGGGTGACGAAAGTGGATCTTGGTTGCACACGTTGGTCGTCGCTGCATCTCCTTCCATCAACCATCACAAGCCATCCTCCCTGCAGTATAAGAAGAATCTCTTTCACTAAGCATCGTAGGCCACCACCCCACACCATCATCATGCAGAGCATCAAGCTCCTTCCCACTTTGCCACCGTGGGCCTCGACCGCAGCAAGAGTTTTGCAGAGCCTCGCAACACCACCATCGCGTATCCTCTTCCTCTTCACTCCACGCACACCCACGTTCCCTTCCTCTTCATTTTCTTCTTCTTCTTGTTCTTCCCCTATTTCTCCTCTGCAACAACACACCCGAGGAACCCATAACCACCACTTGCAGCACTCCTTGCCCACGCCTACTCCTCGCCTGTGCGCACCCAGCAACACCTGCGCTCCCTCCATGCAACCCAGAGCGCGACTAGCACCCCTCGACCACGCGCTCGTGCCCGCACTGATAGCCCTCGCGCTCGCCCTCTGCCAGCTCCACCACGTGTTGCTGTGCCTTGCGTGCACAGCCAGCACGCCACTAGCCTCCGCATGCCCCACCCACACGCAAGGCCCTTACCTCTCCTCGCGTCCTGCAGCACGATCGTCACCTTCATGCCTTAACAGGGGGTGTGTTGTTGCTGCTAGCAACACACACACTCGCCACCTTCTCTTCCTCACCGCACCTCGCTCCAGCCGCCATTCTTTGCGTCACCAAAGCCATTGAGTGCAACCCAGCCCAAAGGACCTTCGGCAAGCTTCCTGCCTCCAGCTAACCCTTCCTCCTCACGCATAGTGAAGGGGAAGGTGTTCCCATGTTTCCCTTCGTATTACTTTTTACATCATATGCCATTGCAAAGCAAACATTTTATCATTTAATGGATTAAATATTGTGTGGTTTTATACGATTGCCCCTCCTTTTTCCCTTTATGCTGAAATCTTTGTTATAACTCTAATATAAAGGGATTTCGATTATGTTTCTTTAGGAAATCATCCGTAAACATAAAGTTTTCGACATGTGTGAGTTTTAACGGGCGTGCTCCTCCCTATGGACACGAACCGCTCTCTCTAATGGTAACTTTAATTGTTTTGATGACTGGTTTTCCACCACTTACATACTACGGCACATCATTTTATGTGCAAAAACAAAATCTTTCAAAGCAAAAATCGTTTCGTCATCTATAAACTCATTTTAGGATTAGGATTACCCAGATTGACCAAAATAAGATTGATTTGTAGTTTATTTATGCCTTTAACTAGCTTAACTTGTTTTATGCATAACTTGAGCTACATATCTCAAATTTCCATGAAACAAGAATCGTTGGGAATCTTGTGATGAGAGGAATCCAATGATACTAAATGTGACCTATTTTTGGTAGGTTTGACCATGGTTGATTGGGAAAACAAGCATTTACATTTACGAAGCATTTTGATCCAACTTGTACTCGACGGGCATAGATGGACCCGATTCGATATGCTAGAGTCCAAAATGAATTAGGGACCCAAATTTTGAGGCTTTACAAACATAACAACCTTGAAGAGAGTTTTTCCCCTGAAATTCAATGCATATAGGTAAAGGGAAAAGCATGTAGTTAATTAGTCTATAACAACCTTAAATGGGCATGCAACCTTAAAGAGAATAAACTAGAATGCTATGTACTCACCAACAGATAATTCTATATATTTATCCTACATTTCATCCTCAGGCTCCTAAGTCACCTCCTCAAATTTCTAACTACTCCATAGATCTTTGACTAAAGGTTCGTAGCCTCTTAATTGATTTATCTAGAATATGTACTGGCTTCTCCCAATATGTCAAGTCCTCTTCAATTCCCACATTCTCATAGCTGAGAACATGGTTCAAGCCTGACACATACTTTCAATGATTTGAGATGTGAAACACACCATGTACACTAGATAATTGTGGTGGTAAGGCAAGCTTGAATGGAACGAGTATGGCTCACTCCAAAATCTCGAAGGGGACCATAAACCTCAAAGCTAACTTACCTTTCACTCCAAATTATTGTATGCCCTTCATGGGCGATACCCTAAGGAAGACAAAGCTACCCATGTAAAACTGAAAGTCTAATGCTTGCGACTTGCATAGGACTTCTACTGGCTTTATGTTGTGATAGGTTTATTCTTGATTTGCTCAACAATTCTTTACTCTGGCAAACTAATCTAGGGTTCAAGTTCGATTTTACTCCAACCTCCACCTAGTAGAGAGGGGGACACTACAACAAAGAAGGGTTTTAGTCATGATTAAAAATTGTGACCAAAGGGTTTAAAATCATCACCAATTAACGTCACCAAAAGTTGCATGGTAGAAGAGTTTTGGTCATTGTTCCACCAATAACCGTGACCAAAAGTCCTCACTTTCAGGACTAAAGGCCTTTAGTTACGATTCCTCTTAAAACCGTGACCAAAGCCCCCACAGTTGACTGGGTTTAGGAAGCTTTGGTCACGGTTTAAAACTGTGACCAAAGACATGTAGATAAAGAAGAAAAACATTTGGTGACGGTTCATGAACCATGACTAAAGGTCATTGGCTATGACCGTCACCAAAGGCCACCGTCATCAAAGGGTTTTGGTGACAGTTCATTAACCGTGATCAAATGTCATTGATGACAGTTCATAAACCGTGACAAAAGATCTCTTAATAAGAAAAAAAATAATTAAAAGATGTGAGGGGTTGCTTCTATCGTCCAATCTTCATTGTTCTATAGCATAATCTCAGGTCCAAGCCTTCATACACTTATTTTCCTGGCATCTTTGCAACGAAATATATGTTTAGAACACATGACGTGGTTAACATGTCTAGAGCGAAACATGGCAAATATATGTTCAGAATCACTCATTAAATTATGTATCCATACAAAAATATGACTTGTCCTGTTTACATCCTACTAATAGGCCCATGTTTCCTCAAAACTTACATGTTAAAAGCATCTCTCTTAAACTTACATTGACGGATAGCACTTAAAAAGTTCAAGAAGAAAACACAAACCAAGATAGTGTATACAACTCAATCACGTACGTACAAAAGTTTTATTCACCTATATGGGGCAGTTATTACAATAATTCTAAAGAATATAAATATTAAGTGACCACGGAAAAATGTGCACAATTTTTACACATCAAATAAGCAGAACAAAGGCTTCACTCACATTAACTTGGAAAAAAAAAAATCCCATTGCTCTTCTCACTTCAGAGCCATTTCTTGTAAACTGCATCTCGGCTGTAGCACTGATCCAGAGTTTTGGCTGGGATATGGTGAAGAAGCTTGCAAGGGATTGGAAGATATTGTGGGTGTCATACGCACCTTGAGTAACGAACTTCCTCTCAAATTTATTCAGGAATTCCAGGTAGAGATGCAATGTTGTTCAGACAATTATTTTTTTTTTGAAAAGTATGTTGTTCAGACAATTATTCAACAGGCTCCTTTGTTTGGAGGTTTGGGGCTATGCTCCGATTGGTTTCTCTTGGGTTTCCACTGAAAAGGGTTGCAATTTTATGAGTACCCACTTGATGGAAAGCGATATGAATCAAATTCACGGTGAAGAACATTGTAAAAATTCTATCCTTTCCATGATTTGTTGCAGATTTGAGGTTACTGATTGCTTACCACCATTTTCAGAAGACTCTGGTCCTTGTAATGCTTTCTCCAAAGCAGGAGGCCCTCTAGTCTTTGAAGTTGGCTAATGGAATATCAAGTGAACCAAAAAGGAAGTCATTCACATCCTCGTCTGTTCCCTTAACACCACCATCCTCTCCAAGTGTCTTGAGATATAAAGCGGCCCGATCACGAACCTGAAATCAAGACAAAATTAAAACCCAATTGAAGAAGCAATTAGTGCAAAGTACTTGAAATGACTGCAAATAAAAGGGGGAAAAAATAGAATAATTTTTACAACAATCAGCACAAGGATCTATGAAGCAAACTTTTGCATTAGATGCACTGATGAAAGAAAAGAACCAGAAAATTTTACAGCTAAAAAAGTGTTGTATGCAGTAGACTCTAGCATGAGATGGAGATCTATGCATCTCTTGGTTTTGTGAATAAGAAAGAGCAAAAACCATAGAGATAAAGACAAAAAGAGAGATATATTTATGTGCATGGAGATGTGTTGGATCTGGGTGGTGTTGAGATCTGAATAGATGAAGGAAACCAATTAAATTGTGCAGGGCAGGGGTTGCAGCGAGAATTTCAATGAGGTCCTCCATGTTTCTTCTTGCCTGATGGTGTGTGTATGCATGATCACAACTATTCGATCATATGTTTTTTTCTTCTTTCTGGGGATAGCAGCAATGCTGCATCGACAAACCATTCACAGTCATCAATTTAATTAAGATCGATGCTCACAATTACCATTACCTTTAACAGAACCATTGGGTTTCATGGGTGCAAATCTTGCAGAGCACTTCAACTTGTATGAGATTCAATGGAAACCGTTGTTCCATATGCATATTTTCTTTTTTTTATTTGGAAATGAATGTTCCACACACACACACACACTGCAGTACAGGTAGCAATATTTGCTGGAAGTGAGAGATCAAAGAGAGGGGCTATTTAAGGTAACAGAGGAAAGATGCATGGCAATGTAAAGTTGGGTATGAATACAAGGATTGATTAATTTTCCTTCCATTTACATCACTATATGTTTTGAATAAACAGAAAGGGAAAAGGCATTGCAATGGAAAGTTAATATATTCAAGTAAACAGAAAAAGAAACTTCAAATTACGTGGGGAAGATTTTTAGGGAAATTCAAATTACGCAATCTTGATCAGCACACAGAGTTGGAAATTATTATTACTGGTAACAAGAGATCGACCGATGAAGAGATTTTCATGATCCCCATTCTTTCATACTAGGAGAAGTGATTCCAATTAGAAATAATGGTCAATAGCTCAATCCATTTTCAGTCTAACATGGCATTCTCTGCTTAAAAATGTCAGTGAATAAACAAGAAAGCAATAAAACAAAGATATATGATCCACCACCAAATCCTTAACAACAAATCCAATTCCACATACCATATATACTTTTGTACCCTTGCACTAGCAACATGGTTCTACAAGTAGCTTTGATAACCATGCACATACCAAAAATCACAAAGAAAAACCATGTAAGAAATGCCAATATCCAGACCTAAAATGCAAAGGATATATATGGCATTTTGTCTCTAGTTGAAAGAACAAACAAGTATCAGCAAAAGCAAAATTCTCCGCATGTTTAAGTTAGCCCATTTTAATGTTCTTTCAGTGGAAGAGTTATCACAACAACGTGAAGATGGAGGAATGGAGAACAAGAAGTATGACAGAGTTAATTAGAAGAAGATTAAGAAATAGAGACCTCATCATTGGACTGCTCCATATGCCGAACCTTCTTCCTCTTCCTATCGTCTTCATCACTGGAGAATATGATCTTGATTACTTGGATTTATGCCTAAGGAGAGCTTAGGATAGATCTAAATAAAAGCAAACAATCTATATAGTCGATCCTGCTTAATATAGAAAAATGCTTCGTTGTTGTTCTAGGAATTCAAATTACCAACAGATTTTAAGTCTATAAAAATCAACGTTGTGTAAAAAGTTTGTCTGCTGGTCAAATTTTGTCATGTAACTCTGATGGATTTTGATAAGTTATCTATGAAATTACTATACCTGAACTAGGTTCCCATAGTTGGCCAGTTCAGTCAATATCAAACTTCTGCTGCAGAGCAACTTTTTGTATATTCTTATCTCAATCTAAATTTCACTTCATAAATTGGCAAGATATAGACAGTTGCACTTCTATTTTCATTTCTTCTTTTTTTCCTGAAGCAGGCATATAATGCACCAGTTCAATTTTGATCAGAGGACCAACTGGAATTTCACTTTCTTCCAGGTAAAAGCTCAATGGCAGTTTTAATTGACTATGCTTCAGAACTGTAGATGTTATCTCAAAATTGAACAAGACTAAAAAGGCCATTTCCACATGTTTCTCTTTCTTCTTGGAATACATTGCTGCTGGTTCTGAGAAGGAGAACGTTCACTCTTATTCCTCTATCTAGATGACCATTAAAAATTGAAATCCAGAAAGTGAGACTTCTAGCCTAGCATGATTTATTGCAACTCAATCAAAGTAAGGTATCTTGTTTAAAACTCAATCATCATGTTATAGATTGCACATAATTGAAAGGTAAGATACACATTGCACCCTTTTCTAAAAGTAACAAGGCTTGAAAAAATCAATCTTTTGGCTCATCTCCCTTTTTCAACCAGAGTGTTCACATTTAAGATGATGAAAAGTGGGGAAGCCAAATTCCAATCAGGTCATTATCCCTCTCAGATGACAACTAGATGGTTCCATGCTTCCACTAAAAAAACCACTTCAAATCAGACAAAATTCGAATCAGTTAAAAGTTTGAAGTGAACTTCCATGTAAAATTATAAACAACACCCATTTCAAAAGCAACCTTAACAAGTTAGGTCTCCGTCGGTATTCCAAAAATCTACTATCACCGGTCATTTTCAACCTATTGTTTTCAATGTGCCAGCAAGTACAGCTCATGTAAATCGAAATTTAGGTTAAAGTCAAGGGAGTGAAAAGGACTGTCTAAATTCAAGTTGCCAAATGAATTGCAAACAAAACCAAAACCAACACGAATCACAGCAAGATGGACATTGGGCACTTGGCGTTGATTGGGGGTGGGAAGGGGTGCTTACCGGCCTGAGCGTGGGGGAAGGGGCTTGGAGGGGAACTTCGCGGGAGCCTTCGAGGGGGGGTTCTTCTCCTAGAGGGCGGAGATCACGACCGAGGGGTCGTCGTTGTCGAAGTCGCCGAGGAGGTTGAAGGGGTTCTGGTAGGTCATCTCCGCGGAGGTTGAAGGGGTTCTGGGAGGCCATCTCCGCCGTCTAATGCAACAGTAGAGGGCGTGATTCTTGATTGATCCGACAGCGGTGGAGGAGGAGGAGGAGGTTGTAAGGGTTTTGGGAGAACAGAGTAAAAAGGGGAGCAGTGAGGCGAGACGAAGGGGAGCTCGCAGGGGGGAGGGGAGAATGGTGGAGGTCGTGGTGTTGGGTTCTTGGGCGCAAGGGAGGGGTCGGCTCCCCGATTTTATAGGCAAGGAGAGGGGGGGATCAAAAAGGGTCGAGAGAGGAGAGGGAAGGCCGGTGGAGGGGGAGAAGGGTCGAGAGAGATGGAGAGGGAACCTGCTGCGGGTAGGTCTGAAAGGAACGATGTAGAAGGGAAGGACGAGGAGAAGGAGGAGGGCAGAGGAAGGCGAGGTCGAGGAGGCGTGCGGTCGGAGGTCGAGGAAGGCACCCGGAGGAACGACGTTTGGGGAGGGGAGAGCGCTATGTTTATATTGCATTTTTTTAAGACTTTTTGTCATTGTTTTGAAACCGTGATCAATAAGTTTCACTTAAATTCGTGATTAAAAGATTTTTGTCACAGTTTTAAGAACCGTGGCAAAAATGTTTAGTATAAGCTAAACCTCTTTAATATTTTTGGTTACAATTCCACCTAAAACTATAATCATAGGTTACGTTGAAAACTGATTTTTCTAGTAGTGGGGAGTACCTTTTCGACCATAGAATGCCTCGTATAGGGCCATATCAAAGCTAGCGTGTTAGTTATTATTGTAAGTAAACTCGACCAAAGGAAGATGATCATCTCAAGAGCCTTTCCACTCTAAATTGCATGCTTGTAATAGATCCTCTAGTGTAGGTATAGTTTTTTCTGATTGACCATCACTTTGTGGGTGATGTGATGTGCTAAAATGAAGCTGAGTCCCCAATGCTTATTGAAATCCCACCTAGAACTATGAAGTATAGGAGTCTATATCAGAAACAATCTCTTTGGGGACACTGTGAAGTCACGCGATCTCTTTAATAAATAGCTCCACTGGTTGAGATGAACTATAGGTCATTTTTATTGACAAGAATCGTGTAGAGTTGTTAATCGATTGACAATCACCCATATGGCATCGTGTCCTCTCTATATTGTTGACAATCTGACCATGAAATCCATAGAGATTTTCACCTACTTCCACTTCCATATGGGGAGAGGTTGTAGTTGTTTGGATGACCTCTGGTGCTTCACCTTCACCTATTGACAGGTTAGACATTGTTTTACAAACTCATTGACATCCTTCTTCGTACCACCCCACCAAAACTCTCTCCTCAAGTCATTATACATCTTATAGTTGCCTAGATGGATAGTAAGTCTGATACAGTGGGCCTCTGCAAGTGGTTCTCTCCAAAGACTATCATCTCGAGGGATGCATAATTGGCCACGTAGTCTTAATAATCCATTTGTGAAGTGATGGTAACACCATCATCCTCTTTGGCTAAGTTCTAAAGTTAAATTCATCTAATTAATCATTAAAAGGGTATAACTAAAGAATATCAAGAATTTGAGGGCATAAATCAAAATTGGTTAATTATGCTATTTTAATAGTAAAATACAAATGTAGATTAACCTAGAGGTAAACCTATACTTAATTAAAGGTCAACTAGGCTCAAATTTCCAACAAGTGATCTCACCGTGATTAATTTAGAGATTTTATGAAATAAAAGCTCACTTAAAATTAATAAAATCTTATTTCGATCTAACTTTAATTGAAAGGGTTCTCATGGAAATAAATGTAATCTAAATATTCTAAAAATCATTGAAACCATAAGGTTTAGAACAATCAATTTTGCAAAATGAACCTGATTTGACCTAAAACAGCTAAGTGAATATTTAATATATTTTGGGTTAAAATGTAAATTGACTAGCCAAACTGCATCACAACCCAAAGTTGAAGTCACAATTAGATTTCTTGAGTCTAATTTAGATCACCCTAAATATTCAAGACTAGTTGGGCACCATCTTGACCTATTTTGCATATTGGCCCTTAATTTTTGAATTTATTACATCCAGGTCCAAAATCCTTACTTTTTAGCCCTTGGCTGATGTTATCGTCGTCTTCTTCACCTCCAGCAGCAAGAGTAGCTCGCAGCCACGACTTCGACCTTGGATTGCTCTCAATCCACACGGCGGAATCTCACCAAAATTGGCAGGATGATAGACCTATCATTCTCGTGCATCCTCACTCCTCTTTCTATGCACATCCGCGACTACCAACCATCCCCAAAGCTTCACCACCCCTCCATGAACAAAAGCCCCCAATTTATTAGGGGTTTCGAGCTTCCACAACACCCACTAAACACCCTTCACTTGCGTCCTCCTCAACTCTGGCCAGCCACTCTTGCACTCCTTTCACCAAATCACCATCTCCAACACCTTCAGCAAGGTCCCACGGAGCCTCTTGACCATTTGGTTGAAGTCGAGGCTCTCTTCGATGCACATCCAACCACGCCCGTCGTTGCCATCTTCCTCGCAATCGACCACCACTCTTTGCTGCTCCCGAGCTCCCAACCTTTGCTAGAAGCTTCGAGGAGTTTTGAGGAACACATAACGACCATCAACGGGTCGTTCTGTGCCAAGCTCACCACGAGGTCATCGAACTCCCACCTTCACCACCATTACCGATCGCCCACCTCGCCCCCAATCAACGATCCGAAGCCGCCGTTGAGTCAGTCAGCCTCCCACGACCAAGTCCACCTCTTGCCGGCCCCATCCAATGATTGGAATGCTCGGTCATCTTCCTTCGGCAAACCTCTAGCCACTTCATCGATGTTGAAGAAGAACTCCTCCACTTGCTGGCAAGGTCTCTGATGAAAGAAAAGAAAAATTGTAGGGACCTAATCACAGGACTCCAATGAGCTCAATCTGAGAAAATCAATCTTTCCAAGGACTAATTTGCAGTGTTTGAGGATTTGGTTTATGAGTGGGTTCTAAATGTTTTTTTTATTGTAATTTCCTACCCAAACAAACTCAATAATTGACTATTTAGTGCTTAACTACATTCACATTTGATCATTTTATTTTGTTAAGCATAAAAAATTATTTATTCATTACACTTGGCATTTAAATTTAATCACTTAATTTCATAAAGCAAAGTGTGCCGTTGAACTTGTTCTATTTTTGAAAATCTACACTTAATACTAGTTCAATTGTAATTAATTAGATAGTGGCTTTTGTGTTACATTTTTGCTCCCAGAGAATGACCTTGGAACTCATTTCAAGAAATTACAAATTTTTAAAAATCAATTTGTGCGCTTCGAATATACTACAGTGCATGTTTTTAACGAATCTTTTTTCACACATGTCACTTTTTGGTGCTGTTGTCGGGGAGCAACATGCGCTTACGACTATCATTGTGCATATTTTTTATTTTATTTTGTGTATATTTTGTATTTATTTTCTTTTGTAAATATTTGATTTCTAACTGGCTTGCCCTTTGTTTTGGTTGATTCTCTTAGATCGGATCTAATTCAATCGGGCCAACCACTACACTAATGGTTCAACCACACCATAGGTAGGTAGCTTTCTTCTCTTTTATTTTGTAATCCCCATTTCTCTGTATATATATAATGATAATAATAATAATAATAATAATAATAACTAGGATCGCAACCTTGACTTATTTTTCTAGAATTATCAATTGAGGCAAGAAATTCTTGATTATTTTCTAATTGTAATCGAAGAAATTTTGATTGTGATTAAATACACCCAATCTCATTAATTCCTGTGCCTAGTAGGGACTTGTGCTTAATTTTAGCACACCTTGGACTAACATCTTCTTGCTTAAGTCCAAGGTATGCATTAAATTAAATAAAATTGGATTTCATTTAGAGCCTATTAGGGTTGAAACATTAGGAGTGTTAGCACACGATTGCAAACTTTAAAAGGAAATAATTTCCCACATTGTGTGCTACCTAGGCCTTCTTTGAATTGTTTTAAAAATTCAAACCCTAAAATCCAGGCTCTAAGATCACTCGAACATTAAAATTGGGACTTAATAACCTGTTTGTGAACCAAAATAGGGTGGTTCGGGTGAGTTAACCAAGATTTTAGCCTCGAATCATAGGACAGGTCAGGTGAAGTTGGTTCACATTGTGAATCAACCAACCTAGAAATTAGGTCACAATTGAAATTCATTTCTAACTCAAGTGATAATTAAAGGCACAAACACAATTAGGCCTTAAAATTGGTAGACTTAGGGATCAACTCACACGTTTCCGATCTACTTGGAAACTCAGTGACAAGGAAAGTTGGGTGGGAGAAACCTTGTAACTCATGACGATACTCTACCGTGTAGGGGTCTTTACGGGACTCCTTTCTTGGTTGCCCATGTAATTTTCGGGGTGTGTGAGTTTGTAATTCAGAGGTCCATCTGCCTTGAATCAACCATAGTCATCCAATTATTTTCGGTGCCTTGATTGGGTCCAATTCATATCAATTCCCTCTCATCTTTTCTGTAGTAGACGCACAGGAGGAGGTCCTTAAGACTCATCTTAAGGCCTCCATTAGAGTTTAATTTGAATCGAGGTCAAGCCCCGATTGTTTTGTGTGTCTTCTGATTTAATCAACTACTCTTCTGTTCATTCTGAACCTGAAGGCAATTCTTCATATCTTGATCCAGCACTTGATTTGATTTCTATCACCTTACTTGGGAATCAACCTAAAAAAAAAAAGGAAAATGTCCACTAGCCTTAAACCTTGTAAAATCATGAAAGATTGAATGGTTGAGGATGTTATTAAACATAGCGAAGAATTTTTCAAAACCTCAACCCCTTTTAGCTGAGATCAAGGTAGTGAACTTGAGATCATGAACCCCATCATGGACCACATTCAAATAATTGTAACTTAGATACTGTGGTTCAACCTGGGAAACCCTCTTAGCTCAAATGATTGATGTGAGAAGAATTCATAGAAATGAGGGTTTACAATATTTTCAAATCCTAAACTATGGGAAAATTACCAAGATTTCTTTAAACAATGTGGAGATCTGTTAGATCAATTGGAAGAGAATCTTGGGAATCTTGGGATAACTTTGAGGATAAGCCAGATTTTCCCAATCCTAAGTTCTAGAATGGGGGTTTCTATGCTGAATCCCCAACCCAATTAGAACCTAGTGATGATTTTGTGCACAAGGAATTACCTAATATAGAAAATCAACTTCTAGGTTGGAGGGATTTGATCATAGGTGTTCTTGACATTGAACTAGCAGCCAAAATTTTTGAAGTTGGTTCAACACAATAGGACTTTCTACACACCTATGATGAATTTGATTTTGATTTCCTCGAGGATATAATCCCTGCACCTTATCTTGGTAAGGTCTTCCTTAAGCATAGTTTTGACATCTCAACTGAGTTGAATTTAGATTCTAGTGACCCAATTCCTATACTTGACGTAGAATTTGAACCTGAACCTATTTGGGATGATGATAAGGCTTAGTTTAATGAGGTTATAATCACATATTGAAATTATCAAGATTTTTCTGAGCCTATTTTTGATGATGAAACCTCTCCAGATTCCTCAGAAGAGCATATTGAATTATTTGAATTAAAACCAATTTATGACACAGAATTAGAGGAATATGAAGGGTTGGGATTAAATTGGATCTACCCTAGATATCCTGAACCCAAGCTTATGTCTAATAAGGATACCCCTGTTAGCTTGGAAATAGAATCTAGATTAGATAAATTCCAGGTTGACAACTTTGTTAGTTTTGATACTTCTTGTGGTGGTGATTTTAATTCTGATTTGGGTTCAGAAAATTCTTTTCACCAGTGTTCTGTTCTCGGATTCTCCTATGCTGATGCTAATTTTAAACCTTATTCTGATTTAGGAGAATCCTTCTTTCTAGACAATTATTTCCCAATCTGTGACCTTGATATCCATAACCCGTTCTTTGACTCTTATTCTGAGGTCATTGATTTGGAGCTCAAAGCAGTTGCGCCACTTGATCAAGAGACAACCACCCAAGAATGGTTACTTATGACTCTCAGCAATTGGTCTCCGCCACATGACTCCACTGGAATTCATTTTTATCCTGAATCATCTCATTCCAATATGGTTGGAGTTGATTTTCCACCTCAGTTTGATAATGAGTGGGACATTGATGAATTGATAGTTAACTTCTGATCCCAGAAGTAGGGTTCCTATATTTTCACTGATCTGTTATCATTTGAGGATCCCTATTCTGAACTGGCTAAACCAAGGCAACCAAACCATCACTTTTCATTTCCAAATCCTTTTGAACCAAATTTCACCTGGTGCGCTCCACACCTAATGATCTACATTTTTCAACGCACCAGACTTATTGGTTTTGGTTTGCACAATCAGCCAATTGAATTGAACAAGCACCTGGTTGGCCCGACCAGGTTAATCATCAAGGTGCTTATTCTACAAAACTCCTACACCCTGATCACCCCTTTCTCTTGACCATCTTCTGCTCGGCTAAAGGCATTTAATTTAGTGCTTAACAAGAGGCAACCTATCATTTAAAAAAAAAAGACCCAAGACCTTTCATATTCTTCTTGAAAATCATTCTTATTACACTTTAAAATTCATATTTTAGAACAACTTACTCCACCTCCAATCTTTATATTGTTGCTTGAAATCATCTGCAACAGTGTTTCCGACCCACCCGCCTACCCCTATAATTCTGTTATAAAATATGAACTGAGCTGAATTCAAACACATCCATTTTACAATGAGGGCATTGCAAAACTTAAGCATGGGGGGTATTAAAGTGCAACTAATTGAGAATTCATTTTCTTTGAAAGGTTCTCATAAAAAAATAAAAAAATAAAAATTTTTTGATGAAAGGAGGGAGAATATGTTTTGAACTAAATTGCAAATCTTCTTAATGGCAAAAATGAAGAAGAAAATGTGCTGAATGATTAATTTATTAGTCTTAGTCAAGTCTAAAAGTTGTTTATGCTCTAGTTTAGTATCAGGACACTCATATCCTCAAGTCAGGCCAAATATGCTTAAGTAAGCAAGGCTTAATTTGTCCTACTAAGTAAAGTCAGAAAATCTAATCTCTTAGACTAAGGGGCACGAGTGTTTAAATTAGTTTCTTTGTCACTTTTGGTCTAGGAGTTTGAAGAACAGGAACACAACCTTACATGCACGAATTGAGTTTTAGGACTTGACTAAAACATTGGACTTAGGTAGAGTTAGAAAATAACTCTTTTATAGCAGCTAGCCCTTGAAGGATGGAGAACCACTTCCCTAATGAGGTGCACAAATTTTAATTTTTGTTTTGGTGGGGCTTGTACACATAAGTCTTAGTAAGCAGTGTACCTGTCCTCACCACCTTAGAAGGCTCACAAAAATCCTCACACACTTGCACCACTTATAACTAAAAAAAAATATGGTGTTAGATTTTTACGGGGAGATAAACCTTGAGGTTGACCCCGTTGGAAGCTAGAAAGCTGCCAAATTCATGTAGGAGTAGTCGACTGAGTCCAATAGGTTATTAATTTGACACTTAGAACCTTTAACTAATTCACTCTCACTACACGTGTTCCAACCCTGATAACTACGAAACCAGGAGTGAAGCTGAGACCAACTTGAACCGTGTGCCCCTATATTTAAAAATCAATACTTAGGTGAAATTAAATTAGGGAGCCATTAAATCTGTCTTAAGGAGCCTGTTCATCCAAAGTCCTAGGAATAAGAACACTTATGTTTGTATAAAAATTCTGACTAAGATTAACAAAATAGATTATAAAGCTAAATGCAAAAATATCCTTTTAAGCTGAACTCTGTGCTAAACTCTAAGAATTTGCTAAGGGACTAGAAAATGGTAGGCATGAGGTATGATGATAACACCGTCATACTCTATATCTATCTTAATTTGGCTAAGTCTAAGATTAAATTCATCTAATTGATCATTAAAAGGGTACAATTGAAGAATATTAAGAATTGGAGGGCATGAATAAAAAATTGGTTAATTTTGCCATTTTAATAGTAAAATATAAATGTAGATTAACCCAGGGGTAAACCCATATTTAATTAAAGGTCAACTAAGCTCAAATTTCCAATAAGTAAGCTCATATTGATTTATTTAAGGATTTTATGAAATAAAACCAAATTATAATTAATAAAATACTAATTTTGGCATCACTTTAATTGAAAGGGTTCTGATGAAAATAAATATAATCTAAATCTCTTAAAAATCATTAAAAAATATTCCATAAGGTTTGGAATGATCAATTTTGCAAAATGAACCTGATTTGATCTAAAAGAGAGACCTAAGTGAATATTTAATATATTTTAGGTTAAAACATAAATTGACCAAACAAACTGTATCAAAACCCAAAATTAAAGTCACCATTAGATTCCTTGGGTCCAATTTAGTTCACCCTAAAAATTTGAAACTAATTGGGCATCATCTTGCCCTATTTTCCATATTGGCCGTTAATTTTTGATTTATTACATCTAGGTCCAAAATCCTTGCTTTTTAGCCCATGGTTGATGTCATGCTTACACCAACATCATCTTCTCCTCTAGTAGCAAGAGCAGCTCGCGGCCGCTACTTCGGCTGCGGATTGCACTTAATCCACATGGCAGAATCTCGCTAAAATTGGCAGGATGATATACCTATCATTCCTATGCGTCCTCGCGTAATTTCTAGCCCCTCTTGCCATCTTTGGAGGTCATAATCCATGGATGAAACCTTTGCTGGAGTTCATGTTCAAACTTTATTTTTAAGTCGTGATATGGCCTCAAATGCGACTGCCACTCATTTATAAAGGACGACCATGCTCCTACAAGCTTCCTCGTCAAGTCTCGGCGCATTCCCACCTCACTCTTCTTCCTCAATGTCACCATCAATGAAGACCTTGGAGCTTTTTCGACCTCCTTCATTGCCTCATCTCACCATCAATTGAGGCTGCGGTTCTTCTCCCCTTGTCATCACCGAGCTTCCCACCAAAGAAGCTGGACTTTCTGATCTCTTCCTCACTCCAATTAGCCCACTGAACTCCCCCTTCTTCCTCGCGTCTAGCCATCGACTGTCGACGCCCTTCGTCGTCTTCATCCTCTCCTAGGTAGATTTCTAGCTCCCTTTCTTCTTATAGACTAGATTAAGCCCCTTAAAAGTAAGATTCGTCCATGAAACTCCTCCCATCCTCACCGTCTTCCTCGTGCCCGGTGTCAACTCCAGCGTCACGCTTCACACCCCTTCCGCGCACCTTTGCGATCGCCAACCATCCTCGAAGCTTCACCACCCCTCCACAAACAAAAGGCCCCAATTTATTGGAGATTTTGAGCTTCTACGACACCCATCTAACTCCACCTTCTCCTAGCATCCTCCTCGACTCTGACCGGCCACTCTTACCCTTCTCTGGCCAAATCACCATCTCCAACACCTTCAACAAGGTCCCGCGGAGCCTTCTGACCCTTTGGTTGAAGCCAATGTTCTCTCCCATGCACATCCAACCATGCCTACCACCTCCATCTTCTTCTCAATTGGCCACTGCCGTATGTCACCCTTAAGCTCCCAAGCTTCGCAAGAAGCTCTGAGGAGTTTTGAAGAACACATAACAACCATCAACATATAGTTCTGCACCTCAACAAGCTCACCATGAGATCGCCGAATTCCCACCTTCGCCACCGTCACCGGTCACCCACCACACCCCCGATCGATGATCCAAAGCTATCGTGGAGTCAGTCGGCTAATTACGCAACAATCATAGGTCTTAATCAACCTAAATAATGTTAGAATCCTAGCTAATATGTAAATATTGCATTCATATCATGCATATCATGCATTGCATCATTTTATATTGATGTACATAGAATAATGTGAGATTATCTTGTTATTTAATGCTTTCATTATTATTAGTAGGTAATAAAGCGATCTAGATAAAGTTAGGGTGCGAACTAAAGTGAACTAACGTGAGAAAGAGAAGAAGAAGAAGAAAGAAGAAGACTGATCTAAATAAGAGGAGTGAGGATGATAGCCTTATCCCTACCCTTAAAAACCTTAGGACAGCCTTCCTAAACCCAAACTACTTCCATTAGGACATCTTGGCCTTAGAACCTAAAACATGGATAGTACTATATATCCATGTTCTTATTTGCCTTATCCCTATTCCTAACCTTCACCTAGGATAACCTAAACCTAGTACCTAAAACTTGGATAACACTATCCGTAGTGTTATCATGCTATCCACATAACCTATCCCACTATCCATACCCTTAGTTATCCTATCCCCAACCCAATCCTCACTCTAGAATTCCATATAGGTCCATAACATCCTCAATTGACTCAACCAGAGTCAATTGGGTTAGTTACTACTCCAATTAGGTCCACCTACACCTAATTAGACACACCTAAACTTGATTAGACCCACTTAGATCTAATTAGGTTCACCTTATTTTAATTAGGCTTACATCCTAACCCAAACCCACCTAGCCTAGGTTAACCCAAACTATTTAGCACTTAAATCCCACATCCTACACTACGAAAATTAAACTACACACACCTTCCAAAATCGACTTTCCTAATCTACCCTCCCTAATTTTGGTCACCAACTCTAAGATCCACCAAAAGTGGGGACTTCTAAATTTAGCCACCACAAAAAGTGGCGACCAAAAGAGAACATCCCATAAAGAGGTGTCGTACATATTCATTAGCTCCACTTCTCAATTGGTGATCTCAAGGCCTCTCCAATTCTCGATGATAACACTATCATTTGGCATAATTAGCTTAAATTAGTCGAAATCAAAAGATAAAATGCTCCTAAATGATCGCTTGAGAATAATAATTCCACTCTAATTTGTTTAGAGAAGAAGACAGTAAAATATGGTTAATTTTGTTATTTTAACATCACATTAGGAATGCAGATTAATCACAGGGTTAGTTGGGGGTTAATTAAAGGTAAAATGAGCAAAAAAGTCTAAAAACTAGGTTAACACACTGAAATAGGTTTTCACGCATTTCGAGGACGAAAATAGTACTAAAACCCTAATTATCAACCCCACTTGAATTAGAAAGGTTTTTTTCAGGTTAAAATCAATTTAAATCTTCTAAAATTCATAGAAAAATATTCTAAGAGGTTTGGTACTTTTGGTTTGTCCATCTGAACCAATTTTGACCTAGAATAGAGTTTCAGACAGGAATTTGCCTTGATTTGGCCTTCTCTATAATTTACCCAATCAAACATGGTCAAAACTCAAATTCAAGTTCACCATTAGATTCCCTGGGTCCAAATTAGGTTTATACCAAAATTTGGGCCCAATCAGAGTCCATTTTGACCTAGTTTACAGTTTAGACCCTAAGATCTGTATTTCCTACACTTAAGCCCCTAAGTTTCAACTTTTCTTACAGAAATGCACCTAGTTTCTCATCTTCTTCACATCTGGGTCCTTGATGCCGTTTCTATGTAAATAGCATCTCAAACCCAACATCGACCGACTTCAAAGGAGAAGTTCTCCTTCAATCCGCATCGAATCTCCTTTAAAATTGGAGGAACTACCCGCCATGAGATCTCTCGTTTGAACATGATCTTGAGCCTTGATTTAAAGCCAAGAGCTCAGGAGAGCTCGAAGAATCTGCGAGAAAGAAAACCTAGCCAAATAACGAGAATTCACAATGAATTCCTAAATTAGAGCTCCGCTTTGAGCTTTATAAAAACTCCTCTAGGTCCTAGGACGTTCCTCAGTTGAGTTTAGGCCCAAAAATCTCCAATTCGTCCCTTCTCTGGCCGCCCTCTGGTTTGACTCTGGTGACCTCCTCCACTACCTCCCACAGGCCAGCCAACAACCAAATTGGTTGGTTCTTCCTCTTTCTAGTCTTCTTCTGATGGTGACCGACCACAGCTCTGTCATTTCCAACCTCTTCTTCGTCACCGTCTCCCTCACCGGAGCTTCCTTCATCCTTGGTGCCAGCCAATCAACGGCATGAATCCTCGCCCTATTCGTCCAATAACTAGGTTCTCTCACTCCTCCCTCTCTAACCTCTATCCCTCCCTTCAACTTCCCGATTCAACCGCCCTTCACCTCTCTTCCCCTCCATCCTCCCCAATGATGACGACGCCTTCGGCAAAGTCGCACACTCGTTACCGACCATGAAATTCATTGCCATCCGCACCAAAACATCTGCCACACTCCACTGCCCAAAAGCCCCAACCTAATTGTGCTTATTGGTCCCTCGCTCTCTCTATCAAACAAACCCACCGCCGCACTCCTTTTCCGACCTCGGCAGAGCTCAGCACACCACCAAACACCACGAGACCTCCACTAGCATACTTGCCAAGCTTCTGTGATCATCCTGAATGTGTTTAATTGGGGTAATAAGCCCATTTTCGTGTTTTTAGGTTGTCACTAGACCTCTGCTGTCGCTGTCAAATCATCGCCATCATACACTATCGTCACCCATCCTCCGCCCTTGCCACCACTTCCAGCAGACACGGATTGCGTCCAGGGAGCCTTCCCATCTCTCAACCAAGGAAGAAGCAACAGCTGCACCACACAATTGAAGGAATTTCTTTGGTTGTGTGTGCGTGGAAGGTGGGGGGGATTTAGTCCCACCTCGTTGGCATTATACTAGAAATAGCTTATAAAATGATTTTATCACAAGGCTTTGTTGCCTCAAATGCACGAGGGGTGAGGTCCCCCATACACACGCCAACGCAGGCCCTCGCCCGTGCTCAAGCGCACGCAGGTCTGGCTGGATCTGATTACTCGTTACTATTCATACCCATTTACTCGATTAAGAAAAGAAAATTCTGAGGAGGGTGGGGGGTGGTTTTATATTGGGTTTCATGCACACGTGTGCCTCGATATTCATGTCCACACATGTCAACTCTTAGGAATTTTGAGAGGCTTGTTTCTGAGTTGGCTTTGAGGCTTGTGCTGAGGCTCTGGGTGTTTAAGGCGTCTGACCTTAGGGTTAGATGTTTGATTGAAAGGCATTGTGGACTTATTGAGAGATTATCTGACATGGATATCTTGGTGTTGACGTGGCAAGTGGTTGGGAAACACTCTTGAGATATTGAATTGAAATTGAATACTTTGGGATATGTGCTTAATGGTGGATTAAATTGGTGATTCAAATCACCATTTTTAGGTCCTAATTCTCTTTTTATCCCATTACTCTTTGAGATACAATTTGGTCTATCATTGAACATATTCTGATTATTGATTTTCATTGCATACCTTTATTATTATGCTCATTGATTTATATTGTGATTAGTGTTGTGAATTCCACATTTGCTCCCTGCGAACGATTTTAGACTCACATATTCTGTTGTCGAGAACTTATAAATTTAAATGCTGATTCGCTTTTATTGACTGTACTACGATGCATATTTTAAACTCGATGAAAGCGCGCCAACATTTTGGCGTCGTTGTCGGGGAGCAACACGCAATTCACCACTAGTCTTATCATTCTTGATTAATTGAGTTGATTACTAACTTGCCTTATTTGCTTTGCTGTGTTTTGCGAGGTACATCACGAAGAGATCTTCCGCGCAATCAACCTCTCCAGGGGTAGGTAAAATTTCTCTTCTTCCCTAATCATCTCCTAATCTTGGGGAAGAGAAAAAGGAAATAGAATCAATTAGGATCCACTTGCCTTATTTTCTTAGTAATATCACTTAAAGGTAATTAGTTTCCTGATTTTTGAAATTAAAATATGATTGAAGTTGAGATGATTTGATTAGAGATCCCCATCCTAATTTCCTGTACTTATTAAGGATTTGAGCTAAATTTCTCAGCATCTTGGACTACTCACATTCTTGTTTGAGTCTAGGGTGAGATATTTGGAATTTAAATTGGACTTAGAATTAGAGCCAATTAGGGTTTCCACATTAGGATTTTGAAGTGTTAGTACACATTTGCCTGCAATTAAGGAAATTGACCCTCCCACATTTGCGTGCCACCCTAGCCCTTGTCTGAACTGATCTATTCAAGAGAACCCTAAAATTAAGGCTCTAAATTCACTTGAACTTTAAAAGTTGGGACCTAATAACCTGAGAATCAATTCAGAGTGATTTGGGCCTTAACCCAAACTTCATCCTCAACCTTAGGACAGGTTTGGTGAAGTTGGTTCACCCTGTGGATCAACCAGCCTCCAAATTAGGTCACAATTTGAAAAAACTTCTAAATCAAGTAAAATTCAAGGCATAAATTAAGGCTAAAATTGGTAGACTTAGGTTTCAATTCATACATTCCAGTCTACTTAGAATCTCAGTGACAAGGAGCTCAAGTCAGGGAAACCCTATTGTTGATAGGGCTTTTCGTTAATGTTAAGGAAATGCATTGTAGTATAACTAATAAATAGCTCTTCAACAAATAAAATTTATAACTCGAATATCTAAATGAAGTTCGAGGTCGAACACATGGAGCAAATATGGAATTCACATGTTAATCTCGATTAAAATATAAATGAGCACAATGAATGAAACACAGTAATGATATTCAATGAATGCTAATCTATCACTTTGGATATTCAATGAATAACATAAGTATTTCAAAACTTTAAGAGACCAAAAAGATATCTAAGACAAAATAATGGTGATTTAGATCACCAATTATTAGTCTAAGCACATGTATATCAACTACTCAATGTATATAAAATAAATGAACAGTGATCAGACGCCTGATTTATCAAGTCAGACGACTTAAATGTCTCCTGCTATAATGCTGTTCCTCTGATCTTCTTCTTCTGCCTTAGCTTATTCTTCTCTTCTCTTCTTTCCTCTAGCACTTCTTTCTATTCTTCTCTCCTTCTCTTCTGCCTTCACGACAACCTTCTCCTTCTTCTTCCTTGGCTTTCCCTCTTCTCTTCTTCTTTCAAGCTCTCACGGCTACGTGTTGGACTGGGTATGTACTTCAAAGAGCAAAACCCTCCCTTACCCCGCTCTCTCTTTCTTTCCTTTTCTTCTCTTCTCTCAGATAGTCGGGTAATCAGGTCGTGTAACTGGGTCCAGGGCTGTGGGTGTAGGGTCGCAACTGAGGAGTGAGAGGGATTAGGTGGGTTGGGTCAGGTACGGGTAAGGTGAAGGGACCTCACCCCATGTGTTTGTAGGCTACATGCCCAGAGCAAAAAATCAAGTTATGTTGCAACAGTTGCTCCTAATCCCACGATGTGGGACTATATCCCACCCTTCTTGCTCGCGTGCACCTGCTGTGAAGATGCATCGAATTGAAGCAACTGCCGGGGTTGGTGCCTTCAATTGACCACCTGAGAGTGCTCCTTAGGTGATTTTGCGTGACCTAGAGTGAGCACCTGGAGCTTGCACTGCAAGAACACAAAGAACAACGTCGGCGATAATGGCACGATGGCAGAGCGACGGCATATACCTGAAATACATCAACACGGCCTCTTGGCCACATTAAACAATCTCATAAGCATCACTGGACCATGGCGAGTGTAGTGGCGGTGGTTTTGTGGTGATTGGTGAAGCGTGGAGGTTGGACAGAGGTGGAGATGGAGTGCGAACGGTGGGTTGTTCGATGATGGACGTGGGAGTGTGGACGGTGAAATAAATATGGGGGTTTTGTGTGGGTGGATGTGGCAGAGGTTATGGAGTAGGTGGCATGGCGGTTGGAGGTGTGAGGTGAAGGGCAGCCGAAGATGAGGAAGAAGGTGGCTTGCGTATGCGTTGAGGGGTGTTCTTGGGTTTTTGATAGGGAAAACTAACATAGAACTCGAAAGGGGCCTAACTACACTAACCTAATTGGACAAAAGGGGGGATTTGCCCACGTTGGTGGCATGCTAGATGTGGGGAAGATGAAGCCTCCGGTGAAGGAGAGATGAGGTAGATGTGGAAGAAGACGTCTGCTAGTATTGCAAGATGCAAACGAAGTTGGGGAAGAAGAATCCACCCGCTATTGTCTGTGAGGGTGGACGAGGAAGGTGGTCGGAGGACTTGCCGAAGTTGGTGGAGATGGAGGTCGGAGAGAAGGGAAGAGGGGGTATTCGACCTCCAAACCAAGCTAAGGAAGTAAAGCTTGCATTAGGGGGTCTTTTATAGGCCATAGGAGGCCCTTCCAAACTTGGAAACTAAGCTTGAAAGCTTGGGGCTTATGCACATGTAGGATACCTGAACCTTTGAAAGGTTCACATGAGCTTTGGAGTAGGATTTAGAGCCTCGTACACGGCTCAAATGGAAGGCAACTTCCTCAGGAATCCCCCTTTCTATTTTGGGAGAGAGTTGTCAATCAATCAGGGAGAACTCTCCAATCAAAGGTCTCCGGAGGACTCCCTCTGCAATAATGGCAGAGGGACCTGAGTGCAAAGAATGACGACAAAGATAGGGGCCCATTTGTAATTATTTTGAAAGCTAGGGGCATAAATGTGAGAGAAAAGAATCAGATCGGACTGGAATGCAAACTAGCTCAAGACGATCTCTGATTGGGCCTAAATTTTGGTACAAACCTAATTTAGAACCAAAGATTCTGATGGTGAAGTCAGATTTTGGTTTTGATCATGTTTTATTGGGTAATTTATGCAAAAATCTAAATTAGGGCAATTATTTGTCTGTGACTATTTTAGGTCAACATGGGTTCCAATGGTCAAATAAAAGGTACCAAACCTTAGAGAATGTTTTTCTATGATTTTTAGAAGATTTAGGTGAATTTTATTCTGACCGGAACCTCAGTTAATTAAGCGGGTCTATTTTTAAGGTTTCAGATGTCCATTAATTCTCAAAACACGTGAAAACCTGTTTTGTTCTGCATGAACCCACTTATTAGACATTTATGACCATTTGACCTTTAATTAACCCTTGGGAAACCCCATGATTGTTCTACATTTAAGACATTCTGTTAAAACTGCAGTTTTACCCTTATTTTAATGCACTTCTCTCAGAATGACTATGTGGTGTGTTATGGTATTCTGGCGATTATATAGGAGCATTTATCAATTGATTATGACTAATTAAAGCTAGATATGGCTGTTGATGACGTTATCATCATACCCCTGCCTAACTTTTGCTAGTCCCTTAACAAAAATCTTATGAAAAGAACTAGAATTCTATACCATGCTTTTGATGTTCCAAGTCCTAATTTGTTCTTCTCTTTTAGAAATTAGGTCAGAATGCTAATAGTAGGGCTAGAGGTACTCAAGTACCAACCAAGATCTAGACCTGTCCAGCTTTAGCCTCAGTCTACCACGAAGGTTTCTAAGGCCCACAGAAACTATCTTAAGGTTTGTTGGACCAAGCAGTTAAAGCACCCATGCTTGTAACATGGTTAGTCCTTTTTTAGTTTGTAGTGCATTTTTGTAAGAGAGAGGGATAGAATAATTTTTTCATTTTTGGAGAGCTTTCTCTCTCTTTTTCTTGATTATTTCTAGCTTTGGATTGGTTCAAAAACACAGTCTGTATCGGATTCCTAGCTCCCACCATCAATCCTTGCAGGGTCCCTGGCAATCGATGCGTCGAGATAGCACTGCCCATGGCAACCCCCAAAACCTTGGCTTTCAACACTTTGAGATAGTGTCACCCATGGCGTTCTATAGCTAAATTCAGGCCCCGATGATCAACATGTTGGGATAATCCCACCCATAGCACCTGAACCAGTATAAGGTGCTTATATACCCTTGGTAGGATATTTAGATATCCTAGGAGACAAGCACCGAGGAGACAGATGTTATTGCACATCTTCAAGGGGAATTTCCCACCTCTCCGCGTCGGGAATTCATCCAAATCAACTTGTGTTCATAAGCCGCTCCTAATCTAGGTAGCTTTTTCAGAACAGAATAGACGCTTTTGTGTGATTTTGATGATTAAGCGCACTGAACCAGACTTATGTGTGGATTAGGGTGCTTAGGTAATCGAGTCCCGCAAATCAGAGGTTAGTTAATGAGACCAAATACTCCCTAAGCCTTAAACCTAATATATAAGCTTCACATTTTCCTTAACCTCTTGAGGACTATCTAGATTTTAACAGATATATGAATTTTTAAGCCTAAAATAAGCTCAACAGGCCTAAGATTAGCACTCATACTAAATTCTTTGTCTCTTTATTATTCTAGGACTTAATCTTTTTCTTTTGATTTGGTCCAGAACTTAAGTAGATTTCATAATCATTTACTAATGACTATCATTTTTTTGTTTCAAATTATAGCTCCTTTTTGACATTTAAATCACCTCCTCTTTCTCCTCAAAATGATATGAAATGAAGCTCACAAAATTACCTCCCCTTTCTCCATTTTTTTTTGTTTTTTCAATTTTTATTTTTTTTGGTTTTTTGAATGAGTAATAATTTTTTGTGAGAACTCTTCATAAACTTGAATTTTTATGTGCTTGCACTTTAACACCCCCCATGCCTAAGTTTTGCAATGTCCTCATTGTAAATTGGAGGGTATGAAATCAGCTTGGTTCAAGGGTTAGAACAAGGTTAACGGGTGGGTGAACGGGTCGAGATGACTGTTGGGAACGATTTCAAGCTTTGGTATGAGTATCAAAGGTGGAGTCGGCTATTCTAAAATTGAATTCAGAAGTGCAATAGCTGTGAAGCTCAAAAGGATAATCAGAAGGGTCTCAGATTTTTGGAATGAGGGGTTGCCTCCTGTTAAACGCTAAATTCAATGCCTTCAATTGAGTAGAAAGTGGTCATGGAGACGGAGTGGTCAAATCAGGGGAATTTTGTAGAACAAGCACCTTAATCAATAGCTTGGTTGGTCCAACTAGGTGCTTGTTAAGATCTACAGGCTGATGATGCAGGCCAAACCATATCAATCTGGTGGGTTGATGGATGTGAATCAGTAGATGTGGAGCCCACCAAGTATTTTGTGACTCAAAAGGATGTGGCAGTGTGAATCGTGGGTTTGGCTGATTCCAATCAGCCTTGTTAGAGTAGGGATCCTCAAAAGAGAACTAATCTGTGAAGGATGTGAGATCCCTACGAAAGTGATCAGAAAAGGATGGGACGTGATTTGCATTCTGATCGATGTTCGAAACCCGATCCAAAGATGGAGAATCATATGCGATCGGATCATTAGGAGGAGAATCAGAGTAGAAGTTGATTCTAGTTGCGGGTCGGGGTTGGGTTCGAATTTGAGAAGGTTTTGTATGTGGATTTGAAGAGGTGGCTTCTTTCAAATCATTGAACTCAGCATCAGAATCAAAGGACGGGTCGTGGTCGTTGAGGTTGTAAACAGGTTTGAAGTCATTAGGAAACAACAGTTCTTCGAAATCAGAGTAAGATTCGAAATCATTGGAGAACTTGCGAAGATCGTGATCAAGATATGTAGAATCAAGATATGTAGAATCAACAACCTAACTTGGATCTAACCTAATTTCAGATTACGAACTCAAAAAGATGTCCCTATTAGGCATAGGCTCGGGCTCTTGGCTCTTGGGGTAGGCCCAATCAATTCCCAATTCATCCAACTCCTTGGTTTCTGTATCATAGATCAGCGTGACTTTTGAAATTTTCAATTTGTGTCTCAGAGGAGGTTGGAGAGGTGTATTCATCAAATATAGGCCCAGAATCATAATTCAAATTCAAAATCTGACTTTCATCATTTTGGGCCTCATGATTATCTTAAATAGGCTTGAATCCAGATTCTAGGTTAAGGGTAAGGATTAGATCACTAGAATCTAGGCTAGGCTTAAAAAATACAAGGATGTTAGAATCATTCTCGAGAATCACCTTAACAAGATAAGGCTCGGGATTTACATTCTCAAGAATGTCTATTTTAAGCTCATCATCACAGGTGTCAGGGAAATCTAAGCTTGGTGAACCAGGCTCTTGATTTTCTAGGGCTGGCTCGAAATTGGGAACACCTGTATTGGATCCTCCCAACCCATTTCAAGATCAGGCGTATCAATCTACACATAATTTGAATCAGATTCTATTTGAGTTGGGGGTCCACAATAACCTCGATTCTCTTCCCCAGGCTCTGGGAAATCGTATTGATCCTCAATGTTATTCCAAGGTATCTCATCAATTTCTCAAGGGATGTATAGGTAATTTTGATCAATGGTTTGCTGTAATGTATTCAACATACACCCCCATTTTTCCATAAGACCTTGGTACATCTCCCAAAGGTGTGGATTGGACAAACAATGTATATACTCGATATTGTGTAGTCTCCACAATTCACTATATTCAGTTAAAAGATCATCCCAGGTTGAATCATGTATCATTTGTGTAAATAGCAGTCCAGTATGGTTTATAATGTGAGTTGTTGTTTCTGGTATGGTAACTTGAATCCTGTTAACTGGATTTGAGGTCCTGAAATAGTCATCATGGTGTTTGAGAGCAATCTCAATCATCTTCTCTTTGATGTTCATTTGGGATTCAAGTTTCCTAAACAGTTTTCCTAAAATGTCAGGTTGCATTTTCGAATCAGGTGGTGGAATCAAGATGCAGAATCAAACTTAGGATAGATTGAAGTTGATCAGATATGAAAGAGATTCCCAAGAAGATCTAATGAGGTCTCTTAGGTTAAAAACCTAATGACCTTCCTGTGTATGTGCTCTATAGAAAAGATAAGGGACTGGATATTATTTGGACCCAAGCAAGGCACTTAAAGATTTTTGGATGACAAGGCAGTTTTGAGGCAGATGATACCTTTGAATTAGAAATCCACACCCAAGAAATACCTGGGCAGCCAAGAAGGGAGAGCCCCGCAAAGACCCCTACACGGTAGATGTTTGCATACAAAAAATACACCAGTAAATATGCCATCTTATGTTATTCCCTAGCACTGCCATTGCATCTTATGTAGCTATAATTGCATTTGTAAATAGACGACTACATGCATTTATAGAGGGGGGAGGAGAGTGTGAATAATTGGTCATCCATTCCACTACCATTAATTAACATCTTCATTAAGTGCGGCATTGCAATTTCACCATTTTTCATTTTTTTTATTAACTTTGAATTCTTCTCTCTCGTGTGGCTGCAGGGCATGGGGCATGCGCGCCTCTTCGCGCCTCACCTCCTGCCAACAGCATGGCAGGGGGTGCGCTGCCAGCAGCATGGCTGTGGCATGCCTTCTCATCTTTAAAACCCCTGGCTCTCTCCCTCGTGCGGGCATACACTTTCACACACCTTCAGACACCTTCAGCTCCACCGTCACCCTAGGCCAACCTCCTCCCCTCTCCCTCTCCATACACAGTATCTCTTCTTGCTGAGAAGAGACACACTGTGGACAGGAGAAAACCCATAGTGGTCCTACAGCCACCACTGTGAGTTCCACCACCGCCCAGCTCTTTCGTGAGCAGGTGGGAGTGGTGGATTCACCTTGCGTTTTTACTGCCGTCGTCCTCTCCGCCATTGCCAGAGCTTCAAGCTCAGAAGCTCCAGCAGCTTTGCACGCTAGCCTGCAGCCTAGCTAGCCACCGCGTGCATGCCTGCAGGCCCTGCGCAGCTTCTTCCTGCACGCGTAGGCGCTCCACAACGTGCCCACGCACGCAGAACCGGCTGCTACCGGTCGCTAGATCGCGCACGCACTGTAGCACACTGTAGCGCACGGTCTGCGCGACACTGTAGCCACCGGCTCGTTTCTCACTTAGCCGGTGGCATCACACTCTCTCTCTTCGGTGCTACCCGCTCCAGCCGGTCGCCCACACTTGCCCGCACCCGTCTGCACCCACACTGGCCCACAGCGCTGTGCAGTGCACTGCGTTGCGCTCCTCCCCAGCGCACCGCATGCGCTCTCTTGCGCCTGCGTGCCTACGCTATCAGACGACGGGGCAGCGCAACAGACGGCTTATCTGCTACGCTCCCCTCCTCTGCCAGCACACACACACACCCACTTGTACACACACACTCGTACACTCACACACACCCTTATACGCTCACACATACACACATATATTTATATATCCACTCACATATATACATAAATATATATATACATATCTATATGTTTACATATATTTCCACCTACCCATATCCATATATACACTTCACTACCTATACTCTCGTGCACTAGTCCCTCCACCGCGCATCATATCGCGGGAATTTCTGCACTAGTTGCTGATATTCCCCGATATCCGCGTAAAGCAAGCATTTCCACACACACTCCCACACCTCCGCTCACACTCCACGCGGCACTCCGTCTTGTTGGTTGCGTCTTGCTAGATGTGGACCAACTTGACATTGTGCTACACTCTATTTCCACTTCCACCGCCATCCCTATATATAATATATAACTATATACATATATATATACTGTATCTACTATATATCTATACATATACTAAGCTAAGTATTTCTTTTTTTTCTAGCAGCCTACCTTGTTTTCAGTTATCTTTTATTTCTTGCTATTAAAAAGATAAAAAAAAGTAAAAGAGAAAAGATAAGTCTTGTCTTTCAGGTACTCGGTCTTGTGAATAATAGGACCAATTTTTGGAAACCCCAAGTTGGCTACAAGCCAAGAGCCATTTGGCTCAAGGCCAAGGACTTGATTTTGAGGGTGTACCTCAAGGACAACATTTTCACCAACAAAAAAATATTAAAAATAGAAAAAACCAAAAACAAAATAAA
This sequence comes from Thalassia testudinum, assembly GCA_037157565.1. Taxonomy (NCBI): domain Eukaryota; kingdom Viridiplantae; phylum Streptophyta; class Magnoliopsida; order Alismatales; family Hydrocharitaceae; genus Thalassia; species Thalassia testudinum. The sequence goes on from JAZHRO010000024.1 coordinate 85,566,820, forward strand.
CGCAAGGAAGAGATACATTTTAGGAAAGGTGTAGAAACTCCTTGACCTTCAAATTCCCGCCTCCTTGAGATCGAACCTGGGCCTAAAAGCGACCAAGATAAAATCAAGTAGGCGAGGTTAAAAATTTTGTGAAGCTGGTTAGATTCGATTTAGGTTAACCCACTATAATAACTTCAACGATAATTTCACCATATTAACACAACCTATTCGAGTCGCACTACGCTTTTTTTGGCGCCGTTGCCGGGGAGGCGCAAATTGAGGTAAGTTTCTACTCTCATTCCTTTGATTTTATCTTCTCACACCCTTCTCTTTGTGGGTGTTTTGTTTGCTTGTGTGCAGGTAAACTGGTTGCAAGGAGGAGACAAGTAGAGGAAGTCAGAGACGTGGGCAAATCCAAGGTGGGAGCAAGAGCGTGAAGTCGCCGGCGCCGCATTGGAGCTTTGCCCACATTGCTAAAGAGGTAGGTGTCTCTCTCTTAGTAACTTAGGTTAACTTGTCACCTAAAAAAAAAAAAAACCTAAAAACACTTTTTGGGAATTCCTTGGGGCAAGTGGATTAAAAACCACTTGTTGATTGTTTGCTATCACCCCCAACGCCCCTTGATTTCCCGCAAAACTTTGCATAGCGAAAATCGAAGAATCTTCATTCTTGGATCTTTCATCGTGTGAAGCTTTCTTTGAGGCAAGTTAAAATTGATTGATTGCCATCCCTCCTTGCCTCATTTGTTCACATTTCGGGATCACATTTTTGGTGGGGAGACTTGGAATTGAGTTGATTCCAACCCCACCATGACTTCTCAATTGCCTTAGATTTGATCCCGAATATTTCAACCCCAACATTTTAATTTTCTTTATATCATTTGGTGGTTGAGCCTTGTGTGGTACATCATTTTGGTGATTGGGAGCACTTGAATTGAAGTGCTTTGGCTCCCTTTCACATTGACTTAAAATAAACTCATGCATCCATACATAGAAATTTCCATCTAGGGAAGCCCATTGCATTTTTAGCATGCATTAACTAATTTACATTGAAGAAGGGTTTGTTGGGCATAAAAGAACTTGTGTTTTCTCAAAATTCGGAGATTGGTTGAATTGGTAACTCAATGGAATCCTAAAATCCATACTACTTAAGGCTGAAATTCTAAAAGCCATTCACCATCTAAAACTCCAATTCCGGGAGATTTCTCCGTTGCATGCTTGGTTTACACACTCTTAAAATCAACACACTTGGGCATTACCCGTATACAACGCCCTTCACATTCCTGGAGCACTTGATCCTAAGCTTCTAAATTAAAACTGGTAGCAACTTGACCCCTATTAAGGATTAGAGGTCTAACTACCTACGCGTAGCGCCTACGTGCTGGTGTGGGTTCCCGCGTGCTATCGGGTGTCTAAGATTGGGGCAAATGGCCTTTCAATCTAGCCTGGTGGTTCCGCGGTGCTCTCATTTGGTTCCGTAGGTTGTGATAGTAGGTAACTTAGATCTTTAGGTCTAAGGGCACATTGTAGAGGTTAGGAAATTGATTGCTTTGATTTGTCATCAAGTGTACCCATACGGCGTTGTTTCTCTCATCCCCTTTTCTCTTTTTATCTCCCCAATTCTTCTTGCGGTAGTGCATGTTTGGGAGGAGGTCGCAAAACCCTGAATTATTTGAATTGTCTGATAATTCTAGAAGGATAAAAATTGATTTGTCATCCTCCTCCACAAATATGGCTGCACACCCACCCCCAAATCTCGAGGGAGGAAACCGTCCCCCTCAAATCCCACTAGGTGGTGGTAGAGTCGTAGGCCCCATAACCCACCTCCAAGCTCAAATGGAAATGTATAATGAGCAAATTGAAGCCATTAGGGAAACCTTGGAGGAAATGCAGAACCCTCCTGAACGGGAGGAGCCTAGGTCTCTTAACTCTTATCAAAATTCTGCTGCTACAGAGACCATAAGGCAAATTCGGGTCCTCATGGGCGAGGATGATTATGAACTAAAACCTAATGTCATTAGTCTGATTAACTTTCACTTCCATGGTCTTGCAAGTGAAGATCCCTTTCTCCATTTGGAAGACTTAACCAGATTAATTGAAACAGTTAAACTAAGAAACATTGGGTTATCAATTGTCCTCATGAAAATGTTCCTATTTTCGTTGCGGGATAAAGCATCGCAATGGTTGCGCACCCTTGGGAGAACCATCCATTCTTGGGAAGAGATGCGAACAACATTTCTCAAGAAATTCTTCCCAATCAGGCGAACCAATGCGCTTCGCCAGGCTATAACTTCTTTCATGCAACAAAATGGCGAGCAGTTTCATGAAGCTTGGGAAAGGTACAATGACCTCCTCTGAAAATGTCCGCACCACGGTCTGCCTAAGTGGCATATAGCCCATATCTTCTATTATGGGCTAAATGAAACTTTGAAGCAGATTGCAGACGCTTCCTGCGGAGGGAATTTCATGAATAAAGACAAGAATGGAGCATTTGAATTATTTGAGAACATGAGTGAAAATTCAATGAACAATGCCTTCATTGTCGCCTTTAATTGTACCATCCTACCCCGCAATATTCACGAAGTTGACACAAGTCCTTCCCATTCATCCATAGATCTTAACCTTATTGCACAAAAATTGGATGAAGTCTCCGTCATGCACAAGAAGCTGGACGAGCTTCTGGCCAATTCCGCCCGCTCTATGGCAAACACCTCCACCTTATCATTTCGTCACAACCCTAATCCTTCCAATGCCAGGCTTATTCCCAAAAGCCCTGTAGGACCGTCCTTACCGAGTGTCGTGCCAAGCGATTCGGTAAGTCATGTGGACTTGGCTTCTACAAGCCAGTATTTTGACACGGAGGACCAAGCCTCAGTGTGCTCGGATGCATATTTACATGTGAACTCGTCTTCTGGCTTAGAAGACGCTTGCACCCTAGGGAACAACCTGTTCTCTGCTACTTATAACCCAAGGTGGTGAAATCATCCTAACTTCGCATGGTCCAGTAACCCATAGTGCCAAAACCCCATGGGTGGGCCAATGGGACCATCCGCATCCGTCATCCCAAGGGCCCAGTCTTATCCTATGGCAAATCCGCCATCGGGTCCTTGCATACCTCAAACCGAACACGCATCAAGTCCTCTTGATAAATTGATGAGAATGGTGACAAAAATGTCTAAGTGCCATGAAGAAAACATGACTTCTCTTCAGCATCAATTGGCACAATAGAATGCTGAGATCAGTCAACTATGCATGGCGACTCAATCTCAGGGTACTCTTCCAGCCCAACCTGTTCCCAACCCGCGAAATTTTGTACCCCGTGGTCCTCAACCATAGGTACATCCTTCTTAGGGGCAGGTTCATCAGATTTTGCAAGCTCCGAGCATTCCACCGGGATTTCAGGCTAATCCCGCAGCAACACATCACCCTTATGTCCCTATTGTGAACCCTCCTCTACCTTATGATCCCACTGGATCCGCGACATCCAATGCGATTACTACGAGGAGTGGTAAGCAAACTGTTGGTCCGCCTCGACCTGATCCTGGCCCATCTTTTTCATCGCCCTCTCATTCGGGATGCGCACCGCATTCTTGTGAGGACGATACACCAAACTAGTGCCAGAATCAGTCCCATTCCCTGAGGCTCTATTGAGGGAGAAAAAGGGCAAGAAAAAGGATATGCAGGCCTTTGATAACCTGCGTAATTTATTCAGGGATGTTGAAATCAAGGTACCCCTGTTGGAGGCTATCAACCATATACCAACTGTCGCCCGATTTTTCAAAGACTACACTACACCCAGGCGACAGTCAAAGAAAATAAAGAATCCGGTGGTCCTCTCGCCTCATGAGAGTTGTGCTATACTGTCAAATCTACCACCGAAGTAGAAAGATTCGGGCACACCGCTTATTTCTTGTAGCATCCAAGGCTGCAATTTTTACCGTGCTCTGCTTGATCTTGGATCTTCCATCAATCTTATACCAACCATCATGCTCGAGAGATTTGCCTTAGGAAATCTGAAACCCACCCTTGTCACGTTGCAGTTGGTAGATCGTTCTGTCAAAATACCAAAGGGTGTGGTGGAAGACGTGGTGGTTAGGGTCAACAGTCTCTATTTTCCTGTTGACTTTCTTGTTTTGGATATGGAAGTTCTTAGCTCACTTTCTGATTGTCCGATCATCCATATTCAACCTTTCTTGGCCACAGCCCACGCCCATATCGACTGTGAGTCGAGCTGCATTGAGATTGTTGTTGGCTCTGAGAAGCTCAAGCTAAACAATTTCAAGGCAGCTAAGAATTTTGGTTGTGATTGCATCGAGGATGACACGTCTGACGAGGACATGGCCATCAGCGCGTGTACTAGACTTATAGGGACCTATTCTGACAGTTGTGGATTGCCCTTGAACACAGACCATCACCTGACTGACACATATTGTGACGTTCCCCCATCCCTCGCCTCACCTGTACCTTCTCCTGACCAAACTTCTGATGAGGTTTTCTCTGCTTCCCATACCTCGTGGTCTGAGTCATATTCAGGCTACTCACTGCCGGTCCACCCTCTTGAAGACCGGATTGCCCTTTCTTTCCCGCCAAATCAGGCAGAAATGCGACTCCACATTAGGACCTTGAGCCCACATACTAATCACTGGGGCTATCCCTTTTTGGATCCATCAATCCAAGATGCCCCTCTTTTTGGCCAATCTGAGGGACAACTTCTTCCTCCTGCCTTTCTTTCTTCTGATCCGCTTGGGATACTCTCGTCCCAAGAAAAGCCAAATCTTTCACCATCCACTCCAGAGCTGAAAGAGCTACCTGACACGCTTAAGTATGTTTTCTTGGGACCAAATGAAACGCTCCTCGTAATCATTAGTTCAAAATTGACCAGGGAGCAAGAGTGCAAACTAGCAAAGGTCCTTATGGAACACAAGGCAGCCATTGGATGGTCCTTATCTGACTTAACTAGCATTAGCCCCTAGTACTACACTCACTGTATATATACGGAGGAGGAGGCTCGACCTTCCCGCAAGATGCAGTGACATCTCAACCCTAACATGCGGGAGGTCGTTAAAAAGGAAATCATTAAGTGGTTTGATGCGGGTATAATCTACTCGATCAGCGATAGCCCTTGGGTGAGCCCGATTCATGTCGTGCCCAAAAAGGCGGGACTCACCATTCGTGTCAATGACAGGGGCGAATCCATCCTTATACGCACTCCTACATCTTGGAGAGGGTGTGTAGACTATAGGAAACTGAATGCTGCAACGAAGAAAGATCACTATCCGCTACCTTTTATTGACCAAATCCTGGAGCGGTTAGCAGGAAATAAAATTTTCTGTTTCCTAGATGGATTCTCTGGATATAACCAGGTCGCAATTGACCCCCGGGACCAAGAGAAAACCACCTTTACCTGCCCCTTCGGCACCTTCGCATTTAGAAGGATGCCATTCGAACTCTGTAATGCGCCTGCGACTTTCCAGAGATGTATGTTGGCGATATTCCATGATATGGTGGGTGACTTTCTTGAGGTCTTCATGGATGACTTTTCGATCTTCGGACCTTCATTTGATGATTGTCTTGCCAACCTGACCCATATCCTTCGGAGATGTATTGAAGTGAACCTTGTGCTTTCTTGGGAGAAAAGTCATTTTATGGTACACGAGGGAATTGTTCTTGGGCATATCATCTTCGATAGGGGTATTGAGGTTGACAGAGCTAAGCTTGATGTGATTGCTGATTTACCTGTGCCTGGCTCTGTCAAGCAAATCTACTCCTTCTTGGGACACGTCGGTTTCTATAAGAGATTCATCAAAGACTTCTCCAAGATTTCTAGACCTTTATCTCATCTCCTATCGACCGACGTACCCTTTGATATGGGCCCCGACTGCATACGAGCATTCACACAGCTACTTGATGCTATCACCAAGGCCCCTGTTCTCTAGCCGCCTGATTGGTCCCTCGACTTTGAACTCATGTGTGATGCTTCCGACCTTGCAGTCGGAGCCATCCTGGGACAAAGACGTGATAAACACCCCTTCGTGGTGTACTACGCCAGTAAGACGTTGGACGAGGCCCAGTGTAATTATACAACCACTGAGAAAGAACTACTAGCGGTCGTCTTTGGGCTGGAGAAATTCCGCTCTTACCTTCTGGGCTCGCATGTTATTGTATTCACTGACCACGCGGCCATTCGTTATCTCATGCACAAGAAGGATGCTAAGCCAAGATTGATTCGTTGGATCCTTCTACTCCAAGAATTTGACCTTGAGATCCGCGATAAGGTCAGAGCCCAGAATGTTGTTGCTGATCATCTCTTGAAATTGGACCTTGACCACATTGGACTTACCCTGCCAATTAATGAAGTTTTTCCCGATGAGCACCTATTGGCAATTAATGTGGCAAGTGGTCCGTGGACATTGCCAGTTACCTTGCTTCTGGTTCCCTTCCACGTGGCTGGCCTAAAAACTAGCGCGAGTGTCTCATCGCAGAAGCAAAGTACTATTTCTAGGATAATCCACTACTTTTTCGAATAGGTGCTGACCAGATCATCCGTCGCTGTATTCCTGACAGTGAATTCCCCAGTGTGCTATCCTTTTGCCATGATTAGGCCTGCGGAGGCCATTTTTCTGGGAGGAAAACTGCAGCCAAGGTGTTGCAGTGCGGTTTCTTTTGGCCCTCCCTTCACCAGGATGCACACAATTATACCAAACATTACACTAGGTGCCAGTCGTTAGGGTCAATGTCACGTTGTGACATGATGCTCTTACAACCCATCCTAGCTGCTGAAATCTTTGACATTTGGGGAATTGATTTCATGGGTCCCTTTCCTCCTTCCAACGACTTTGAGTACATCCTCGTTGCTATTGATTATGTTTCGAAATGGATCGAGGCTATTCCCATGCGCCATGCTAATCATGTCATATCTACTCGATTTGTCAAGGACCACATTTTTGCATGCTTTGGGATCCCTCGAGCCATTATCTCTGATGGAGGAAGTCATTTTACCCATGCTTCTTTTCGGGCACTTCTAAGGAAATATGGAGTACACCATCGTATCGCATCTCCATATCATCCTCAGACGAACAGCCAGGCTGAGGTGTCGAACCGGCAAATCAAGCAAATTCTCCAGAAAATGGTTCGACCTGACCATAAGGATTGGTCCGACAAGCTGATTGACGCACTTTGGGCGTATCGGATCGCCTTCAAGGCTCCCCTTGGCATGTCTCCTTATAGAATCATTTACGGAAAGCCTTGTCATTTGCTAATGGAGCTGGAGCACTGTGCTTATTGGGCGGTTCACCAATGTAACCTTGACCCAGACCTGTGTGGGCGAGAAAGGAAACTCCAACTCCAGGAGCTGGAAGAGCTCCGTCGTGAAGCCTATGATTCTGCCTTAACTTTCAAGCAACGTACTAAGCCTTTTCACGACAGCTGAATTCGGCAGAAGGAATTTGAGCTATCTCAACAAGTTTGGCTTTACAATGCCCAGCTAAAATTCTTTCCAGGGAAATTGAAGTCCAAATGGACTGGTCCCTACTTGGTCTCAAGACCATTTCCCAACGGGGCCATTGAAATTGAAGATCCCAAATCTCGGCATAAATTCACGGTCAATGGGCAGCGGTTAAAACCCTATCTCACTCATGAACCTGCCCCCGTTGGTGAAATTGTTACCCTGCTGGAGGGTAACTAGCTTCGTGCCTCACTCTGAGTCCAGCTGGGGAAGTTAAATTCAGCGCTTGTTGGGAGGCACCCCAGCAACACTCCTCCACTATCACTTACACAATTCCATGTCACTTCACTTCGCACTTCTTCACTTTTCATTTCACCACCCACCATCCACCCACCCTACCACCCTGCTATATACCTTACACGTCAGCTCTTGTTCCCTTATCCTTGGACCTTGCTTTACCTTGCATGCATATAAGGACATAGATCATTTGGCATGGGGGGGTGGATAGGAATCCATAGGATCTGGGTATTATACGGTATCATGCAGCTTCCATTATACATATCCATCTATAAATATATACATAGCCTATTTCAAGAAAAAAAAAAAGGTGTTTAGCAATGATCTGAAGGCTGAAACAAAAATACAATAAGTGTTTATGGATATTCAACCGCTGTTTTGAAGACTCTCCAGGCCACAGAAGCTTGATTCACTCAGACTTGGCTTAATTCACTTAAGCATTGATAAGATAGATCGGAATCTCTCCTAACTAAGGACATATTCTTGTACTTGAGTCATCAGTACAGGATTCGTTAGTTTGCTTCTACTCGAAAGCCTAAGTAATCTTGGTTCACACTACACATATCAAGAAAGACCAGGTGAACATAAGATCCAACCCTAGTGTTCATTAGGGAAGGTGGAGACCTTACCTGTGCGTGTAGGTAGACTTTTTATCCCAGGCTTTAGTCTTGTGTCTAGGAGAAACTCTTTCCACCAAAAAGGTACTCTCCCACCAAAAATGTGTGCTTCTTCAAATAAAGTTGTAAGAATGTACTGACACTTTTTCAAAAAAAAAAAAAAAAGAGAAAGAGAAAAAATTTTGCAAATAAGTCAATATATCTTTCAAATATCTGTAAATTCTTCACCCCTAAAAGATTTTTCAGGGCACATTATAAATACCCTGTTTCTACCAAATATTGATAGAGCCACAAAAGCAACAGAATGGGGGTTGAGTTTTCCATCATCTTTTTAAGAGTTAATCCGAAGACATGAGCTGAAACTGTGACCAACTTGCACTTAAAAATTCGTGAAACCCAGGGCTTGAGCCTTAATGTTCATCTGGTCAGTCTTGATCCTTCACTTTGCACAAACCATAATCTCTTGAGCTCTCAAGTATGGCAAAACCCTTTGAGTCCTGGAAATCATACGTAAGATTTAAATATCAAGAGTCTAGGTTAGTCAAGAGATGGTCTATGTCATGTAAGACATAAAGTACTTTTAGTCTTCTCTGCAATTGGTTCTCACAATATCCAACAGATAAACACACCCATTCCGCTTCGGAAGAAAATCTTCAGCTTAAGATCATTTCTAAATACAATACAAAATGTTTTGCTAGGGACTAGCAAAAGATAGGCATGGGGGTATGTTTGCACACCAAAAATACACCACTAAATATACCATCTTGCGTTATTCCCTAGCATTGCCATTGCATCTTATGTAGTTATAATTGCATTTGTAAATAGACGACTGCATGCATTTATAGTGAGGGGAGGAGAGTGTGAATAATTGGTCATCCATTCCACTACCATTAATTAACATCTTCATTAAGTGCGGCATTGCAATTTTGCCATTTTTCATTTTTTTATTAACTTTGAATTCTTCTCTCTCGCGTGGCTACAGGGCATGTGGCATGCGTGCCTCACCTCCTGCCAACAACATGGCAGGGGGTGCGCTACTAGCAGCATGGCTGTGGCATGCCTTCTCATCTTTAAAACCCCTGGCTCTCTCCCTAGTGCGGGCATACACTTTCACACACCTTCAGACACCTTCAGCTCCATCGTCACCTTGGGCCAACCTCCTCCCCTCTCCCTCTCCATACACAGTATCTCTTCTCGCTGAGAAGTGACACACTGTGGACAGGAGAAAACCCACAGTATTCCTACAACCACCACTGTGAGTTCCACCACTGCCCAGCTCTTTCGTGAGCAGGTGGGCGTGGTGGATTCACCTTGCATTTTTACTGCTGTCGTCCTCTTCACCATTGCCAGAGCTTCAAGCTCAGAAGCTCCAGCAGCTTCGCACTCCAGCCTGCAGCCCAGCCAGCCACCGCACGCGTGCCTGCAGGCCCTGCGCAGCTTCTTCCCACCTGTGCAGGCGCTCCACAGCGCGCCCGCACACGCAGAACCAGTCGCTATCGGTCGCTAGACAGCGTGCGCACTGTAGCGCTCTGTAGCGGGTGGTCTGCGCGACATTGTATCCACCGGCTTGTTTCTCACTTAGCCGGTGGCATCACACTCTCTCTCTTCGGCGCTACCCGCTCCAGCCGGTCGCTCGCACTCGCCCGCACTCGTTCGTGCCCGTACCCGCTCACAGCGCTGCACGCTATGCTGTGCAGTGCGCTGCGCTACTCTCCTCCTCAGTGCACCACGCGTTCTTTCTTGCGTTTGCGCACCTGCTCCATCAGACAACGGGGCAGAGCAGCAGATGGCTTATCTACTACGCTCCCCTCCTCCGCTAGCACACATAGACACACCCACTTGTACACACACACTCGTGCACTCACACACACACTGGTACACACTCACACACACCCTTATACGCTCACACATACACACATATATTTATATATCCACTCACATATATACATAAATATATATATACATATATATATACAAATATATATATATACCTATATACGTATACATATCTATATACATATACAACTATATATATATAGTTATAAATAAATAAATAAATATATATATATATGTTTACATATATATCCACCTACCCATATCCATATATACAGTTCACAACCTATACTCCCGTGCACTAGTCCCTCCACCGCGCATCATATCGCAGGAATATCTGCACCAGTTGCTGATATTCCCCGATATTCATGCAAAGCAAGCATTTCCACACACACTCCCACACCTCCGCTCACACTCCACGCGGCACTCCGTCTTATTGGTTGCATCTTGCTAGATGTGGATCAATTTGACATTGTGCTACACTCCATTTCCACTTCCACCTCCACCCCTATATATAATATATAACTATATACATACATATATATATATATATACTGTATCTACTATATATCTATACATATACTAAGCTAAGTATTTCTTTTTTTTGTAGCAGCCTACCTTGTTTTCAATTATCTTTTATTTCTTGCTATTAAAAAGATAAACAAAAGTAAAAGAGAAAAGATAATTCTTATTTTTTAGGTACTCAGTCTTGCGAATAACAGGACCAATTTTTGGAAACCCCAAGTTGGCTACAAGCCAAGAACCATTTGGTTCAAGGCCAATGACTTGATTTTGAGGGTGTACCTCAAGGACAACATTATCACCAACAAAAAAATCTTAAAAATAGAAAAAATCAAAAACATAATAAACTCAAGGAAGAGATACGTTTTAAGAAAGGCATAGAAACTCCTTGACATTCAAATTCCCGCCTCCCTGAGATCGACCTTAGGCCTAAAAGCGACCAAGATAAAATCAAGTAGGCCAGGTTAAAAATTTTGTGAAGCTGGTTAGACTCGATTTAGGTTAACCCACTATAATAACTTCAACGATAATTTCACCATATTAACACAACCTATTCAAGTCGCACCAGCAGTGCATCCCCACGGGTTACAGGGTTTCCCCCACCCGACCTTCCTTGTCACTGCAGTTCCAAGTAGATCGGAATGTACGTACTTAAGACCTTAAGTCTACCAATTTTATTCCTAATTTGTGCCTTGGATTTCACTTGATTAGAAGTTGATTTGATTTGTGACCTAATATGGAGGTTGGTTGGTCCATAATGTAGACCAACTTCACTTGACCTACCCTAAAAGATGGAGAATGAACTCTGGGTCAAGACCCAAAGACCACCTTAATTTGACTCTCAGGTTATTAGGTCCACAATTTTAGGGTTCAAGTGAATCTTAGAGCCTGATTTTTAGGATTTTTCTTGCTTAGATCTTTTCAAACAAAGGCTTGGGTAGCACACAAATGCAGGAGGGTAAATTTCTTTTAGTTCAGGCAAATGTAAATTAGCACTTCAAACCTTAATGTTGAAAACCCTAGTTGGCTCTATTCTAAGTCCAATTTAATCTCAAAATATTCACCTTGGGCTTCAAGCAAGAAGTGTGTTAGGCCAAAGAGATTTAGAAATTAAGCATAGTCCTTAATAGGTACAAGTAATCAAGGTAGGGATTTTCTAATCAGAATCACTTGAAGCTTCAATCAGATATGAAAATTTTTCACAAATAAGGAAAACTTGCTTTTTAAATGATGATTTACTAAGAAATTAAGGTAGGTGAGTCCTAATTTGATTGTTTACTTTTTATCTTCGTAATATTAGGAGGTTGATTAGGAAAGAAAATAGAATTTACCTGCCCTAGGAGTGGTTGTTTCGCGTGAAAGATTACCTCATGATGTACCTCACAAAATCACAAGAAATCAAACAGGGCAAGTTGGTGCTCAAATATAATCAAATAAAACAAAGAATAGCGGTGAATTGCGCGTTTCTCCCCAGCAACGACACCAAAATGTTGATAGGGCTTTTCGTCAATGTTAGGGAAATGCGTTGTAGTATAACTGACAAATAGCTCTTCAACAAATAAAATTTATAACTCGAATATCTAAATGAAGTCTGAGGTCGAACACAGAGAGCAAATATGTAATTCACTCGCTAATCTCGATTAAAATATAAATGAGCATAATGAATGAAGCACAATAATGATATTCAATGAATGCTAATCTGTCACTTTAGATATTCAATGAATAACATAAGTATTTCAAGACTTTAAAAGACCAAAAATATATCTAAGATAAAATAATGGTGATTTAGATCACCAATTATTAGTCTAAGCACATGTATATCAACTACTTAATGCATATAAAATAAATGAATAGTGATCAGATGTCTGATTTATCAAGTCAGATGACTTAAATGTCGCCTGCTATAGTGTTGTTCCTCTGATCTTCTTCTTCTGCCTTAGCTTCTTCTCTTTTCTTCTTTCCTCTGGCACTTCTTTCTGTTCCTCTTCTCTCCTTCTCTTCTGCCTTCACGACAACCTTCTCCTTCTTCTTCCTTGGCTTTTCCTCTTCTCTTCTTATTTTAAGCTCTCACGGCTAAGTGTTCGACTGGGTATGTGCTTCAGAGAGCAAAACCCTCCCTTACCCCGCTCTCTCTTTCTTTCCTTCTCTTCTCTTCTCTCAAATAGTTGGGTAATCGAGTCGCATAACTGGGTCCAGGGTTGCGGGCATGGGGTTGCAGCTGAGGAGTGAGAGGGCTCAGGCGAGTCGGGTCAGGTGCGGGTAAGGTGAAGGGACCTCACCCCATGTGTTTGGAGGCAACAAGCTCAGAGCAGAAAATCAACTTATGTCGCAATGGTTGCTCCTAATCCCACAATGTGGGACTATATCCCATCCTTCTTGCTCCTGTGCGCTTGCTGTGAAGATGCATCAAATTGAAGCAGTTGCTGGGGTTAGCACCTTCAATTGACCACCTGGGAGTGGTCCTTAGGTGATTCTGCGTCACCTGGAGTGAGCACCTAGAGCTTGCACCGTAAGAACACAGAGAACAACATTGGAAATAATGGAGCGACGGTGTATACCTGAAATACATCAACATGGCCTCTCAGCCACATTAAACAAGCTCAAAGGCATCGCTGGATCATGATGAGTGCAGTGGAGGTGGTTTCGTGGTGATTGGTGAAGAGTGGAGGTCGGTCGGAGGCGGAGATGGAGTGCGAATGGTGGGTTGTTCGACGGTGATCGTGGGAGCGTGGATGGTGAAATAAATATGGGGGTATTGTGTGGGTGGATGTGGTAGAGGTTGTGGAGTAGGTGGTGAGGCAGTTGGAGGTGTGAGGTGATAGGAACGCCTCGCCGGAGAGCGGCCGGAGATGAGGAAGAAGGTAACTTGTGTATGCATTGAGGGGTGTTTTTGGACTCATCGGAGTTGGTGGAGATGGAGGTCGGGGAGAAGGGAAGAGGGGGTATCCAGCCTCCAAACTAAGCTAAGGAAGTAAGGCTTGAATTAGGGGTTTTTTATAGGGCATAGGAGATCCTTCCAAGCTTGGAAACCAAGCTTGAAAGCTTGGGGCTTACGCACATGTAGGATACTCGAACCTTTGAAAGGTTCGCATAAGGTTTGAAGTAGGATTCAAAGCCTCGTACATGGCTCAAATGGAAGGCAACTTCCTCAGGAATCCCCTTCTATTTTGGAAGAGAGTTATTAATCAATCAGGGAGAACTCTCTAATCAAAGGTTTTTGGAGTAGGACTCCCTCCGCGATAATGGTGGAGGGACCTGAGTGCAAAGAATGACAACAAAGATAGGGACCCATTTGCAATTATTTCAAAAGTTAGGGGCATAAATGTGAGAGAAAAGAATCAGACTGAACTAGAATGCAAAATAGGTCAAGACGATCTCTGATTGAGCCCAAATTTTGGTACAAACCTAATTTGGACCGAAGGAATTTGATGGTGAAGTCGGATTTTGGTTTTGACCATGTTTTATTGGGTAATTTATGCAAAAACCTAAATTAGGGCAATTATCTGTTTGAGACTGTTTTAGGTCAAAATGGGTTTCAATGGTCAAATAAAAGGTACTAAACCTTAGAGAATATTTTTCTATGACTTTTAGAAGGATTAGGTGAATTTTATTCTGATCGGAACCTTAGTTAATTAAGCAGGTTTATTTTTAGGATTTTAGATGTCTATTAATTCTCAAAACATGTGAAAACCCGTTTTGTTCTGCATAAACCCACTTATTAGACATTTATGACCATTTGAACTTTAATTAACCCCTGGGAAACCCCGTGATTGTTATGCATTTAAGATATTCTGTTAAAACTGTAGTTTTACCCTTATTTTAATGCACTTCTCTTAGAATGACTATACGGTGAGTTATGGTCTTCTGGCGGTTATGTAGGAGCATTTATCAATTGATTATGATTAATTAAAGCTAGATATGGTTGATGACGATGTTATCATCACCTGTAACTCGTGGGGATGCTCTACCATGTAGGGGCCTTTGCGGGACTCTCTCTTCCTAGCTGCGCAAGTAATTCTCTAGAGTGTGGATTTTTGATCTAGAGGTATCATCCATCTCGAAACAGCCTTAGTCATCTAATTTTTTTTTTGGGTGCCTTGATTGGGTCCAAAACACATCTAATCCCTCATTTATTCTCTAATGAACACACATGGGAGTGGTCCCTGGGTTTAACCTAGAGGCCTCCATTAGATTTGATCTTTTGTGGAAAATCTGGTTTGATATGATAAAATTAATCTGGATCTGAATTTGATTCTACATCTTAATCCACCACTTGATTTGGAAATGCAACCTGACAACTTAGGAAGGATGTTCAAAAAACTTGAATCCTGTATGAGCATCATGATAAGTATTACAAAACCTTAGATCCCTTTAGGGGCATTTAGGTTAATGTACCAGAAACAACAATCCTCATTATGAATCATGTTGGAATGATGTTTGCACAAATGATACACGGTTCAACTCAGGATGCTCTTTTATCAGAATACAGTGAATTATGGAGACTACATAATATTGAGTATGTACAATGTCTTACAAACCCACCACTTTGGGAGATACATTAAGGGGACATTGAGAAACGTGGAAATATGTTAAATTTGTTGCAACAAGTCATTGATCAGAAATAACCATATCACCACTAAAAAATTGATCAAGGTGATTTCCTAGGGCCCAGGTTTGAAGGTAGAGGTTGTTATGAGGTCCTTGACCCAAATGGAACCAGATTCAGACTTTGTGTAGAATGACATACCTGATCAAAATATGGGTTGGATGGATCCATCTACAGGTGTTACTGATTGTGAACCAGCCAAAGAAAGCCATGAAACTAGTCCATCATGCCTAGATTTTCCAAACACCTATGACAAGCTAGACTCAGAACCTCTCGAGGATGTAACTCCTACACCTTATCCTGTTAAGGTAGTTCTTGAGAGTGACTTTGACATCCCAGTATAGCCAAGTCCAGATTCTAGTGACCCATTTCCTACCCCTGACCTAGAATCTAAATCTAAGCCTATTTGGGATGATCATGAGGCCCAATATGATGAGAACCAAATTTTAGATCTGAATTATGATTCTGAGCCTATATTTGATGATTATATCTCTCCAGACTCCTCAAAGGAATGAATTGATTTTTTAGAAGTTACACTGATTTACGACATAGAAACAGAGGAGTTGGAAGAGTTAGGATTTGAATGGATCTACCCTAGGTGCCCAGAACCCGAGTCTATGCCTAATAAGGACACCTCTTTGAGCTTGGAATTTGAGACTAGTTTAGACCGAAGTCAAATTGATAACTCCATGGATCATGATTTGTTCAGTGGTGGAAATCTCGATATTGAATCAGGTTTAGAAACTGATTATTGCAAGTTCTCCAATGATTTCGAATTATACTCTGATTTCGGAGAACCATTGTTTCCAGATGATTACAAACCACTTTACGACCTTAGTATCCATGATCCATTCTTTGATTTTGATTCTGAGGCCGATGATTAGGAACTCGAAACATCCACACCTACAGAGCCTGTCAAAACCCAATCCCAACCCCAACCCGCCATCGGAATCAATTTCTATTTTGGCTCACCTCTTTCTGATCCGGTTGCATATGATTCACCTCCATCTTTTGATAGGGAATCGTACATCGATCCAAATGACAACCACATTCTATCCCCCTTTGATCTCACTAGTAGGGTTCCTACATTTTCCACAGATCCATTATCATTTGAGGACCCTTACTCTGATCAGGCTGAGCCGATTCATCCAAACTTAGATTCAATTTTCCACATCTATTCGAGCCACAAAGCATCTGGTGGTTTCCACATCTATTGATTCACATCCATCAACCCACTAAACTGATTGGGTTTGGCCTGCATCATCAGCTGATTGATTTGAACAGGCACCTAGTTGGACCAACTAGACTACTCATCAAGATGCTTGTTCTACAAAATTCCTCCAATCTGACCACCCCTTCTCCTTGAACATCTTTTGCTCAGCTGAAGGAATTGAATTTAACGCTTAACGGCAGGCAACCCATCATTCCAAAAACCTGAGACCCTTTTAATCATCCTTTTGAGTTGCATTAGGGTTTGACTTTAGAACAATAGACTCTACCTTTGATACTTGTATCAGAGCTTGAAATCACCCGCAATAGTCATCCCGACCCATTCACCCACTCTTTAATCCTATTGTAAACCTTGAACCAAGCTAAATTTGTACCCACCTAGCTAGTTTACAATGAGGACATTGCAAAACTTAGGCATGGGAGGTATTAAAGTGCAAAACAAATGGAAAATCCAATTCTCTGAGGGGTTTTCACAAAAAAAAGGACATTAAAAAAAATGGAGAAAGGGGAGGAAAATTTTGTGAAATCTTGCTTGAGGAAAAGAGGAGAAAATAAAAAATGTCAAAAGGATAAAAAATCAGTGACAAAATCGATAGTCTTGGAAATTGATTATGGGATCTACTTAAGTTCTAGACCAAATAAAAATAAGGATTAAGTCCTGAAGTGCTAGAGACAAGGGCATAAGTAGGGGTACCGACCTTTGGCCTCTTGAGCCTGTTGTAGGACTTAAACACTTACATATTTGTTAAGATTTGGATTAATCCTCAAGAGGTTGAGGAAAGCGCGAGGCTGATGTATTAAGTCTAAGGCTAGAGATTATTCGACCCCGTTGCCTACCCTTTGGTTTGCTAGACTTGGTAACCTAAGCACCCAAACAAATCACACACCAGTCTGGTTTAGTGCGCTTAATGAAGAAATAATGCCTAAAAGTGTCCATTCTGAAAAAGGTTTTCCTGAAGATCTAGCTTAGGAGCGGTTCGTAGACACAAGTTGATTGGATGAGCTCCCAATGCAGAGAGGTAGAATGAAAAATACTCCCCTTGAAGATGCGTAATAACATATCATCTCCTAGGTGCTTGTCTCCTAGGATATCTAAATATCTTACTAGGGGCATGTAAGCACCTTGTTCTGGTTTAGGTGCCATGGGCGGGATTATCCCAAAATGTTGATTGCTAGGACATGAATTTAGCTACAGAATGCCATGGGTAGTGCTATTCCGAAGTGTCAAAAGCTGGGGTTCTGGGGCTTGCCATGGGCGGTGTTATCTCGAAGCATCGAAAGCCAAGGACCCTTCAAAGATTGATGGTGGGGAAAGGAATCTGATACAGATCGTGTTTAGGGCCAATCCAATGTTGGATTTAGGGGAATATAAAATAAAAGAGAGAAAACTCAAAATGAAAAATTCCTCTCTATCTCTCTCTTATAAAAAATGCACTGGCAAACTTAACCTGGACTCGCTACAAATACGCACGGGTGCTTTAACCGTTGGTCTTAACAAACCTTTGGGTAGTCTTTGTGGGCCTTACAAACCTTTGCGGTAGACCCTAGGCTGAGGCTGGTCAGGTCTGGATCTTGGTTGGTACTTAAGTAGCTCTAGGCCTATTGTTGGTATTCTGATCCAATTTCTAGAGAAAAGGCACAAAATAGGCTTCTGAACATCAAAAATATGGTTTAAAGATCTAGTTCTTTCCACAAGATTTTGCCAGAGACTAGCAAAAGTTAAGCATGGGGGTATGATGGTAACACCATCATTCTCCATACTAACTTAAATTAGTCGAAATCAAGAGATAAAATGCTCCTAATTGATCGCTTGAGGATAATAATTCTGCTCTAATCTATTCTGAGAAGATAATAAAATAGGGTTAGTCCTATTGTTTTAACATTACATCAGGAATGCAGATTAATCATAGGGTTACTCAGAGGTTAATTGAAGGTCAAATGAGTACAAAAGTCTAAAAAGTGGGTCAACACAGACTAAAATAGGGTTTGACGCATTTCGAGGATGAAAATAGTGCCAAAACCCTAATTTTAAACCCCACTTGAATTAGAAATGTTCTGGTTAGGATAAATCAATCTAAACCTCTTAAAATTCATAGAAAAATATTTTAAGAGGTTTGGTACCTTTCATTTGACCATCTGAACCTATTTTGACCTATAATAGAGTTTTAGACAAGAATTTGCCTTGATTTGGGCTTCTCTGCAATTTACCTAGTCAAGTTAACCATTAGATTCCTTGAGTCGAAATTAAGTTAAGATCAAAACTTGGGCCCAATTAGAGTCCATCTTAACCTAGTTTGCAGTTTAGCCCCTAAGATCTCTATTTCCTACACTCAAGCCCCTAAGATTCAACTTTTCTTATAGAAATGCCCCTACTTTCTCATCTTCTTCACATATGGGTCCTTTCTGCCATTGCTGTGTGAACAACATCTCAAACCCAATACTAACCGACTTCAAAGGAGAATTTCTCCTTCAATCCACATCCAATCTCCTCTAAAATTGGAGGAACTGTTTGCCATGAGATCTCTTGTTTGAACATGATCTTTAGCCCTAATTTAAAGCCAAGAGCTTAGGAGAGCTTCAAGTATCAGTGAGGAAAAAAACCTATCCAAATCGCGAGAAATTTGCGATGAATTTCCTAATTAGTGATCGACTTTGAGCTCTATAAAAACTCCTCTAGGTCCTAGGATGTTTCTCAGTTGAGTTTAGGCCCAAAAATCTCCAATTCGTCCCTTCTCCGACCACCCTCTGACTCAACTTTGGTAACCTCCTTCGCTACCTTTCGCAGGCCAGCCAACAGCCAAATTGGTAGATTCTTCTTCCTCATCTTCTTTCAACGGTGATCGACCACAACCCCATCATTTCCGACCTCTTCTTTGTTGCCGTCTCACTCATCGGAGCTTCCTTCATCCTCGGTGCCAGCTAATCAAAGCCAGCATGAATCCTCGCCCTATTCGTCCAATAACTAGGTTCTCTCACTCCTCCCTCTCTAACCTCAATCCCTCCCATCAATTTCCCGATTCAACCGCCATTCACCTTTCTTCCCCTCTGTCTTCCCCAGCGACGGCAATGCCTCCGGCGAAGCCACGCACCTATTACCGACCACGAAACTCATCGCCACCACCACCAAACCATTCACCACACTCCACTGATCAAAATCCTCAACCTAGTTAGGCTTATTGGTCCCTCTCTCTATCAAACAAATCCACTGCTGCACTCCTCCTACCTCGGCAGAGCTCTGCACACCATGAAATTCCAAGAGACCTCCACCAGCGTACTCGCCAAGCTCTAGCGAACATCCTGAATGTGTTTAATTGGGGCGATAAGCCCATTTTCGTGTTTTCAGGTTGTCACCGAACTTTCACTATTGCCGTCAAATCATCGCCATCGTACGCCATCCTCTGCCCTTGCCACCACTTCCAGCAGAAGCAGATTGTGTCCAGGGTGCCTTCCCAACTTTCAATCAAGGAAGAAGCAGTCGCTGCACCACGCAATCAAGGAGTTTCTTTGGCTGTGAGAGCGAGGAAGACGGGGGGGGATCTAGTCCCACCTTATTGGCATCAAACTAGAAATAGCGTATAAAATGCTTTTATCACATGGCCTCATTGCCTCACAAGCCCTCACCTGCGCTCACGCGCACGCGAGTCTGGGTCGGATCTGATTACCCATTACTGTTCATACCTGTTTACCTGATTAAGAAGTGGAAATTCTGAGGAGGGTGGGGGTATATTTGCGTCGAGTTTCATGTACATGTGTGCCTCAGTATTTGTGCCCACACACATCAACACTTAGGCATTTTGAGAGGCTTATTTTTGAGTTGGCTTTGAGGCTTGTGCTAAGGCTCTGGGTGTTTAAGGTTTCTAACCTTAGGGTCAGATGTTTGATTGAAAGGCACTGTGGACTTATTGAGAGATTATCTAACGTGGCAAGTGGTTGAGAAACATTGTTGAGATATTGAATTGAATTTGAATACTTTGGGATATGTGCTTAATGGTGGATTAAATTGGTGATTCAAATCACCATTTTTAGGTCCTAATTCTCTTTTTATCCCATTACTCTTTGAGATACAATTTGGTCTATCATTGAATATATTCTGATTATTGATTTTCATTGCATATCTTTATCATTGTGCTCATTGATTTATATTGCGATTAGTGTTGTGAATTCCACATTGTGAATGACCTCGGACTCACATATTTTATTTTCGAGCACTTATAAATTTAAATGCTGATTTGCTTTTGTTGATTGTACTATGACGCATATTTTAAACTCGACAAAAGTGCACCAACAATTCTCCACTTGCGTCCACCCTCCTTCCTCTAACAAGCAAGGCCATGGGGGCTTCTTCCTTCTCCTCTTCCAAGGTCTCCATGGACGATTGCTATTAAGAAGAAGAAGGCTGTCTACTTCCTTCTCCTCTCAACTTCAAGGCCGGCCTCCTATTCCTCTCACAAGGGCTCCATCAAGAGCCTCTTAATAAACACCAATTTATCATCATCCTTAGCATCCATTCACATCTAGTTCCTAGGGTTTTGTTAACTGCATTGCATTATATGATTGCAATTAGCATGCATGTACATTTAGGGTTGAGAGCATACATTAGCATTCATTTCACATTATCTCATGTAGTTTCCATTTGATTTCCAGGGATGAATGCATTGTAAATCAGAGAAAACTTGGTAGTATGGAAGGCACTTAAAATAATTGTGAAGACAAAAGCTCCAGTAGTTGGATCCCAGCTGGATCTAGCTCAAATCCAACTCATCCCAGCTCATGGAAGCTCATTACCACTTTGTTTAGCTAGTACTCATGGACTACCTAAGCTAATACAGCTGAGGAGTCATCATTCAACATCAGTTAGCTCATCTCAGCTCTAGAAGAGATGTGGGTAGCTCAAAGTCAGCTCTACTTAGCTCTGCTTAGTACCTCAGCTAGCTAAGCCAATTATGAAGCTCACCAACAACTCTTCATCAGCTCCACTAAGCTCCAAGGCAGCTCATGTCAGCTTAGAGAAGCTCCTTCCAACTCCTCCTTTACTTAGCTAAGCTACTAGCTAGCTTAGCTAGCTCCTCCACTATTCCATCTCCTACCCTACTTCCTCTCCACATTAATGGTCGTCCACCTTATCTAAAAAGCTAGCCAAAAATACCATTAAAATTCCTCCTTAGCATCCCTTCAAGTTGGCACCAAGATAACCCTCATGGCACCTCTTCAAATTGGCACCAACCCTACCCTTCATGCCACCTCTTCATTTTGGAGCCTAGGAAGCTTCCTACTCACCACCTTAAGATGTCCACACTACCACCAACACATTGCCGTCCACCACCTTCATAGCACCTCTTCATGATAGCACCATATTGGCCTCTTCACACCTCTTCATGGCCAGCCATGACATTTAGGCGCTAAAAGCCTCCTCCCATCTCCACCATTCAACCAACATAAAAGCCATCCTATCCACTCATCCTTGATGCCAACCTAGAACATTCTAGAAAACCCAAAAGCTGGTGCCAAGATTGAAGGCATCCCTTCATGGTGACTCCCACCAAAAGGTGCCACTCCCATTCACACTTGGCACCTACTAAATCCAGGCCATCTCCACCATCCAAAATGGTGCCAATCCATCCTTTCCCTTCATCCAAAAGGCACAACCACCCTCCTCTCCACACGTATAAGAAGACCCCCCATTCTACCATTATAAACCATCCTTGGCAAGCAACAATTCTTTGTATCAAACACCTATAGCCACCATACATCCTGTTAGTGGCACAAGAAGGAGGATTGAATTGTGTAATAAAAATATTCACAAACAATTGCAATAAATAATGCAGGTATTTAGAGAGGAAACCTTTGTAGGAAAAATCTCTACCTAGATCTCCCAATTTAGGATTTTGCCCCTACCCAAGTAGGAATTACTAACAACAAGTAATTTACAATTCCCCTCTTCCTAGACAAACCCCAAGAAGAGTTTTGACCCACTACTAACAGGAAACGGGAAACCCACAGATTGGGTGTCCAAAATAAACTATCAAATACAATAAAAGATATTCTTATAAGCCTTGAATGAAATATGGAATAGAAAGATTAGAATACTCCCTTTTCAAACCTATAAGCAGCAAGAAGAAGAATAAAGATTTGCTCTCAAGAACTTAACAAGAAAGGAATAGAACAAATGGAGCATAAGAAAGCACAAATGAGAGCATAAGCCTTTTCTCAAGTGAGTAGAATGTATCTTATTTTTGTGTATATGTTTAAGGCTACCTATGGGAGTATATATAGGTGTATAGGGTCTAGTTTAGGTCTAGGTAGTTGTTGGAATTTGAATTGAAATGGAATAAATTAAGGTAGAATGACTACATTATATTTACTCAAAGTCTGATTGTATCAGACATTTGAAAAACCACGACAGACGTCTGAATAAACTGTTTCAGATGTCTGAGAGTGATGGTAACACCATCATTAGCCATAACTAACTTAAATTAGTGGAAATCAAGTGACAAATGTTCCTAAATGATCGCCTGAGGACTGTAATTCCATGCAAATCCATTTTGAGAAGAAAACATTAAAATAGGGTTAAATTCGCAGTTTTAACATCACATCACAAATGCAGAGTAACCATGGGGTTTGTCAAGGGTTAATTGAAGTTCTAGTGAGCATTAAAGTCCAAAGAGTGGGTCCACAAAAACAGAAATAGGTTTTACGCGTTTCAAGAATCGAATTAGAACACAAAACCCTAATTTCAGACTTGCTTAAATTAAAGAGGTTCTAGTCAGGATAAAATTCATCTAAAACTCCTAAAATTCATAGAAAAATATTCTAAGGTGGTTTGGTACCCTTGGTTTTACCATCTAAACCATTTTGACCTTGAATAGAGTTTCAGATGGGATTTTACCTTAATTTGGGCTTCTGTGCAAATTTTCCAATCAAACGTGGTTAAAACTGAAATCCAACTTCACCATCAGATTCCTTGGATTCAAATTAGGTTAAGGCCAAAATTTGGCCCAAATCAAAGTTCATCTTGACCTAGTTTGCAATTTAGTTCTTTAAAGCTTTATTCTTTACATCCAGACCCCTAACATCGAGTTATTTACAGGAAGCCCCCCAGTTTTATCATCTTCTTCACCAAATGCCCCCTACTGACTCTCTTCTGAATGGAATCCCAAAACCCAAACAAACCGAGATTCAAGAGAGGAAATCTCTCTTGAATCTGCACCAAATCCCTCCAAATTTGGAGGGATTGGTATTCGCATCATAGAGAATCCACTTGACCATATTTCGAGGGTGAAAATCAACCCTACAAGTAAGGAGAAATCGAAATTTTTCCCAAACAAGAGCTCCCTGAAATCCTATGTCATTGAGAGAATTCTTCCTAATTGAGCTCAAATCTGAGCTCTATTTAAGCTCTAGATCGTTCAGCAGCCAAAATTAGCAAGGTTCAAGGCCAAAATCCTTCTTCAACTCCTACCTCTGGCCTGCTCGGACCTACTTCGACGACATCTCCTTGACTTCTTCCTATGGCCTCCCAATGATCAAATTGGGAATGCCACAACCTTCCTTGACTTCGTTCACTCCTCGACGGCCAACTCAGGAGTTGCCTCAACCCCTTCTTCCTTGCCATACCCGCTCTGGAGCCTTCATCTCCTTCGGCACCGAACAATCACAACCAACTCCAAATTCCCTCTCTTCTTGTCCATAGTTAGGTCCCCCGTCTTACTCTCCCTCTCTACTTCAATTCCATCTCCTTAACCTTCACTTTCCACCGCCGTAACACCATCTCCCTATCCATCTTCCTCACAGCTGACAAAATTCCGATGAGTTTGCATGGCCTCCACATCACACCAAGCACCACACGACCACCTCCACAAGCTCCACTTCACCTTTCTGCACAGAAGCCCTCAGTTAATTTCACCTCACACCCACTAACACTCCACTGAACACACCCACCACATGCATACCTCCTCTGTCATCGACAACACTCCACCAGCCACCGCACACCTTGAAACCACCACCATCAAGTTCGCCTCTTCACAGTGAACCTTCTGAGCATATTTGACAAGGCTGAGAGGTTGTATTTTGCATTTCAGCTACACGCCAGAGCACCATCACCGCCATCACCTTCTCTGGTTCTGTTCGCAGTTCTCCGACCATCAACCACTCAGCAGCTGCCCTTAAGAGATGCAGATTCATTTGATGAGATTTCCCAGGTCCTCAATCGAGTAAGGGAGCAGCTGTTGTGCCCTAGTTCCTCAAAGTCATCAGCTGCTGTGCACGCGAAGAGGAGGAACTCTTCTTTAGTCCCATACCGGAAACTTACACACACAACTATGTACAAATTGATTTCGTATCATTGCCTCTTCGCCTAGTACACGAAGGTCGAGTCCCCCATGCATGTGCTCACCCACACAGTTTCACACCTCACCTGCTACACCATGTCAACGGGTTTGGTCCCTTATTCATGACCTGATTACTCGTATACCTGACTATCCTATAACCTAGTTTTGAGATGAGGAAAGAGGAAAAATTCTACGGAGGGTGGAGGAGGGTTTTCTTCAGGATTTGTGTCCTCTAGATGCATGTAGCGCGCCCAATACTTAGCCATTCTGAGATGGCTTTGTGCTATGTTTGGTGCCCTAGTGCGTCTTGTTGAGGCTCTGTGCCTTGGTGGTTTAAGTCATTTGATCTCCCTTGACGACGTCTGGTGAGGCCTTGTGTTGTGAGGATAATTGGCCATGTGCTTGTGCTGGGCATTGATATAGTATTGTGGACTTATTTGACGTGGATTAGTGGTTGAGACCACTGTTTAGAAATTTGAGTTAATTGCTTAATTATGTGTTTAATGTGGGGATTTAAGTGGTGATTCAAATCACCATTATTTTGAGCTTTTATTCTTTTTATCTCATGATATCTTGAGATACAATTTGGGCTGATCTTGAATATATTTTTGCGTATAATATTCATTGAATATCTTTCTTGTACTTAATTGATTGTGCTCATTATTTCTGAATGCGATTAGTGTTGTGAATTCCACATTTGCTCCCTATGAATGACCTTGGACTCATTTCCTATTTTCGAGTTTTATAAATTTAAGTGTTTGTACGAATTTCGTCCTATACTACGACGCGTATTTCTAAAAGACAATCTTCGTGCTTAAATAGAGAGTAAACTAGGACGTCTAAAAAAGCTCTGATGAAAAGTAGTTGTTAGTGGATTTCACAAGATCAAGTACAGGGATGTCTGAACAAAAAGATAGACATCTGAACAGATAGGTTCAGATGTCTGATAATAAAACTAGATGTCTGAAAAGACTTCAGTGTCAATCACTAAGTTACTAGAATTCAATTGGATCTAGACAAGGATTCAAAGACAAATAGTCAGGCATCTTACTAGACGAGATGTCTTAAAAAGAATAATTAGACATCTGAAAAACTACAAAGACGTATAATGGCCCACAACATTCTAGATTCAAAGAGTAACAAACAGAATCAATTGCAATCAAACTAAACGTTGGATAAGAAGTGAACATTGGTCATTCTTAGACATCTCAAGAAGATAATAGACGTTTGAAAGACAACAAAAATCATGACTGTTTTTATTTTGAAGTTAAAGAGATATCACAATTTTAAGGAGGTCTCTGAAAAACATTATTTGACGTCTGAAGAATATCAGAGATGTCTGAAAGCCTAGGTGACAGAGGTCAAGGATTTTGGAGAAGAATCTAGGCTTTGGACAAGATCCTAGATGTCTGGTGAAGTAGATCAAACATCTGAAACATCATACTCAGATGTCTGAATGAACATAAGACATCTTAAAAACCAATGGAAGTTAAGCTTCACAATTTTCAGGATAAGGGTATGGATAGGAAGGCTTTAAAGGAATCCTAAGGATAATTCAAGGCTTATTTACATTCTAAACAAATAAGATAAACTACAAAAGAAGTTCTTTTGCCCTTCCTTTTCCTCGATCCTTATCTTTAAAGAACTCCAAAATCCTGCCTACAATATGTTAGTCTTTTCTAAGAGAATAGCTCATTTGTCATTATCAAAAAATATACTCCAAACATTTTAACAATAATCTTCCCTTTTTTGTAATGACAAAATATTCATATGCTCCAAAAAATATGCTCCCCCTAAAAAAAACTTATCAATCATGTAATCATGTCTCCCCCTTTTTGACATTAGCAAAAAAACAAAAAAAGATGCTTTAAGAATGTTGTATTCTCCCCCTATCAAAAAAACTTATATGCTCTCACAAGATGCTTTAAGAATGCTTTAAGATTCTCAAATAGAAATCAAATTGACATGAAAAATATCGAAAGTTAGTACAATTAAACATGCTACATGAAAGTTAATAATGTGACAATATAGCAAATCATAAAGAAATCATGATGAACATAACAAGTTTAACAATCCTAATCGATGCAAAGCAGCCATCTAAAGACAAAAATCAAGTTTTCATCTTTCCTTTGGAGTATTCGAACTCCAAATTCTTCATGCGGTCTTCAAGGTGAGAAAGCTGCAAAGCATATTGATTTCTGAAGCTTCTTAGATAATCATGATCTTCATGTTGTCTTCTCAATTGAAGGTTCATTCCATCAAACATGGCTTTTTGAAAAGCCTCTTGATTTCCCTGCACATTTTCCCAAGAGTATTCCCAAGAAGTGGAATAGAAAGAATGAGTAGAAGGATCTGAAAGCATGAGAGGAATTTGTGAAGAAGGAGAAGAATGAGAAGGTGGAGACTGAGGAACTTCTTCCTCCACTCGTTCTTGCTCAATTCCTTTCTTAAGGGCCATAAGAAGTAAAGTACTGCAGTCAAACTTCTTAGTAGATTCATCTACAAATTGGCATTTTAAATCAAGGTTGAAATGAAGACGCATGTTGGAAATAAAGGCACCTAAAGGAAGGTTCCTACGGTGTGTGCTACATAATGTGTCCATGATTAGATCACACCAATTCATCTCGGTGTGGTTCAATAAAGCATATAGGATATAGGCAATCTCCCTAGAAATGTGATCAGAGGATCGTGATTTCCCATGTAAGTTCCATGAAACAAGTTTAGCTAAAAAGCAAGGCACAACCTTAAGATGACAAGATTCTAATTTCATCCCTTCAAAATAAACGTCATCCTTAACTAACATTTTCGTAACCATGGAGAAGGTTACTTCTTTTGTAATGTCCCGCCAATGAACTCCTGAGTTGACGGTGCAAACAATAGAAGAAATTATTTCATCGGTCACGATAAAAGATATGTTTAATACACTAGATTTTAGGATAGAGGTAGTAGGTGTGGAGTCATTCACTAGATTGGCATAAAACAATTTCACAAGTTCAGGAAAGATAGCAGGAATTTTACTTCCAGGAAAAAATTCTTCATCAAAGAAATGTTGGATTCCTTCGGCTTGAAATAGGGCTAGGAGACCATAATCTTTAAAGTCATCCCATAGAATTGGTCTTCCACACCTAACCTTAAACTTCTCAAAATTATTAAGCTTTTGGGAGGCATTTTTGGTTAGGCAAAATTATTTCATTACATTAGGTAATTCTTCCTCTTTAGGAGGTGGGTTACTAGGATGTCTGAGAGTAAACTAGGACGTCTAAAATGATCTAGAGGAAAAGTAGTCATTATTGGATTTCACAAGATCAAGTATAGGGACGTCTAAACAAAAAGATAGAATCTGAATAGATAGTTTCAGACGTCTGATAATAAAACTGGATGTCTGAAAAGACTTCCGTGTCAATCACTAAGTTACTGGAATTCAATTGGATCTAGATAGGGATTTAAAGACAAATAGTCAGACGTCTTACTGAACGTCTGGTCAAAAGTGGTGACATCTTAAAAAGAATAATTAGACATCTGAAAAAATACAAAGACGTTTGATAGCCTACAACGTTCCAGATTCAAAGAGTAACGTGTTGGTGCAAGGGCACCACGATCGTCAATTTTGATAATAACAAAACACTTGTGTTTTAACATTTGCATTTGAGTTTAAGATTTCAGGATAATTGCAAATGGATACAAGTGTGAAGGACCTCAGAGCTCGCATCCATGGTGGATTAGAGGAGCTTGATGGAGGAGAAGGAGCTTCGCGAGGAGTGATAGCTTGAAGAAGGTGTGCGATAAGTTCAATTTATTGGACATTTATTTGGTTTAAGTACATATGGAGTACGTTTCCTTGTGGTTTAATGGATTAAGCTAAGTATTAATTATGCTTAGCTTACGAATATTTTATGTCTGCTTTGCATTCTAATGCATACTTTTGTGATTCTTATTTGATATGTGCAGGTAGAAAGAAATGTAACTGGGCGTGAATGTGATTAGCACTTGAATGAGGGGTATACCTATAATTACCCATTACCGTTGCTCCCTCTGCTGGCATTCAAATCAAGTAGTTATGCACCTGTGAAGGGAGAGGCGGAGGTTGTGGATCTGGAGAGGGATAAGAGCTACAGCTGGGGGATCTAGCGAGGACTTACTTCTTCCACTCCGGGGGGCACGCTCATCTTCTTCCTGGTTCCTCACCGTGGACTCGAGGGCATACACTGTGGCATAGATGTTGTCCACCATTCCCTTCAACCGCAGCTCGTCTTCACTGACTCTGTGGCATGCATGGTGACAGCGTGAACGCCACCACCGCCTACCAACACCATCGGCAGCCATTAGCTGCACTCACCCCCCTCACCGCAGCCATCCCAACACCAACCGAACCCACCACCTACTCCACTTCCTCTTCTTTTCATTCGATTTCTTCTTCTCCACCGAACCTCTTCCCTGCTCACCTTCTTTGACCTCCAAAGAACCCAACATCACCATTGAGTAGCACCTCCATTCATCCAACTCTGGCAGCCATCTTCTTCGCCAACATCATCGATGCGACGCCCGTGCTCTACCACAGCTCCTCTCCACATCAGAACACCAACGGATAGCCCCTCCACGCTGGCGGCACTCGACCTACACCGGCCATCCTCGTCGCTAGTTGGCCATCTCCGATGACCTTCTCTCACATCGACACCACGGTCGCGATCCTCATCCTCCAACACACCTCTGACGCTCACCGCTCCGCCCGCCGTGGCCCCCTCTTCGTGCACGACGCCAGCCACCATCCTCCCCTATTTTTCAACAGTGGATGGGGTATTAGATGCAATGATACGTTAGGGAAGTGATTGAGGATGTGGATTTTTATTTATATATATATATGTTGCTGAATTTGCTCTCTAGCCTCTCTCATTCCTTCTATTCTGTGGCAAGCTTTCTCTACCTCTCATAACTAAGGTGATTATGAAGCAAGGGAATATTTATTAAGTGAAAAGCACAAGGTGTTTATCCTAATTTTTGAAGTGTTAATTGCATGAAATATTCCTTAACTCTCTCATCCTTTATTATTTCATCTAACAAAAAGTATTGATGGGAACAAGAAACTCATTTAAAGAATAATCTTACTAAGCATTTTTCTATGAAATTAAGATTAATGTGGAAACATTTGTGAGTTTATTTGGTTCGTACCTCCTTGTGGATGTGACATCATTATTGTGGTTTAATTTGATATATGTTTTAATTTTGATTGAGAGATTTTCCACCACATAAAATATAACAACATATCTTTTTATTGCTATCATTCATAAATAAGCGAAATTCTCTCCATCAGCTTGAAGAAGAGAATATGATAGATTTCTGTTCGTGTTCGTTATACTTTGTTTTTGTTTCTTTTGTCGCTCTTTATTTCTATCCTAGAATATTTGTTAAAGAGCCTCAAAGTACCCTCATAGTAGTCCTAGCAATACTTGCACTACCCTAGGACACTTAGGTTTTCCGTAGAGAACTTAGAAAACTTAAATAGGCCTTTGATAGCCTTTTCATACGTCTAATCTGATAATCAGATGTCTGATAGTGAACTTTAAGACGTCTGAATGTTGAATCAGATGTCTAAGAACACTTAGGCTGGACTTAGTAAGATCCGTCTATTGAAATCTAACGATCAACCCTTAGTCCAGATGTCTTAGCAAACATTTGATGACTTGGCTGGACGTTTAATTAGTGGAATGTTCGCCTTCACAATATGATCGTTGAGAAATGACCTTTAGGCTTCTATCAGACGTCCGTAGAGGACCTTAGATGTCTGATAAGTGATCGTTAGCACTCGATGGAGTCGAAATCACTTCTCTTGAGGCTAATATCTGTTTGTACCTTGGGAAATCCATTCCCACAGTAAATTAGGTTTCCAGATGTCTTGACCCAATGCCAGACGTCCTGTATGTTGTCTGATTGATTTACACTAGAACCCTGTTTAGGTTTGAATCAAGTCAGGAAGGAAACCTGCCTGGAATCAGACATCTGGCTTAGTTTCCAGATGTCTTAATAATGACTTCCAGACGTCTGATATTTTTCCTAGACGTCTGATGGCCTTGTCAGAATCATTAATGATTCTGATTGGGGCTTGATTTGACTTGGGATGATCTCTAATGGCTGCCTAAGGCTTCCAAAGCTTTTCTAGGCCTTCCTAAGCCATCTATAAATAGGAGAGGCCCCTTGCCTTGTAGATACACACCAAGCAGCACATTTCCACATCATATAGTGTAAATGTTATCCTTAGAAGAGATCTAGCTCTCACAAGCTTCAATTCCACATCTTAAGAGCTTTCTTCTTGCAGCGCACCTGATGGGAACACTATCATGATCCATAGCTAGCTCAATTTTATTTGATTAAGTCATTAAATGCTCCTGCATAACCATCAAATGGCCATAGTTCATTGCAAATCCTTTCAAAGAGAAATACAAGAAACCAGGGTTAAAACTGCATTTTTACCATCATATCTTGAATGCATAATAATCATGGGTTTTCTCAGGGGTTAATTAAGGGTCAAATGATCTTAAGAATCTAACAAGTGGGTTAGTACAGACAGAAAAGGATTTTCACGTGTTTTAAGAATTTAATGACTTCTGAAACCCTAAAAACAGACCCGCTTAATTAACTGAGGTTATGGTTAGGATAAAATTCACCTAAACCCTCAAAAATTTATATAAAAATATTCTCTAGGGTTTGGTACCTTCAATTTGACCATCAGAATCCGTCTTGACCCAAAATAGAGTCTCAGACAGACATTTGCCTTAATTTGGGTAATTATGCAAATTACCCAGTCAAACTAGGTAAAAACCAAAATACAACTTCACCATTGAATTCCTTAGGTCCAAATTAGGTTTGTACCAAAATTTGAGCCTAATCTGAGATCATCTTAACCTAGTTTACAATTCAGTCCTGTCTGACTCTTTTATCTCACACACATGACCCTAACTTTTGAATCCTTTACAAACAAGTCCCCAACTTTATCATCTTCTTCTTCAAATAGGTCCCTTCTGCCATGAAGTCCTAATCCTAAAGCTCCGACGACCTTAAGTTGGCAAGATCTCCGTGATTTCTTAACGAATCCCTCTCAAAATTGAAAGGGAAACTCGTCAAGTAATTGCCTTCCAAATGAGCCCATCCAGGGAACCTAAATCTCTCTAGAATCCTCATGCGAATGATTTAATTGAATGGGTATCCTACGCCAGTGAGGAGCTTGGAGTTTCTAAGCTTGTTTCCAATCTTGGAACTCTATCTAGAGCCCTTTAAAAGGACCTCCGTGGCCTTGCACATGTTCTCAGCAAGTCTTGGCAAGCCAAAAGCCTTTAAATCCCTTCCTCCGACCACAAATGACCGCTGCTCTGGCGACCTTCTTCGATCTTCCTCCTCTGGCCGTCCAACGACCAAATTGGTTGGCTCTCTCGACTTCCCTCTTCGTCGCGACCCTGCCCGGCCAAAGGGAGGGCGTACCTCCGCTTACTTCATCGTTGTCGTCTCGCCGTCTTCTCCTCCTTCTCCGACGTTGGTCTACCACAACCAGCCGCCTTCGCCTCTCTACCTTGTCGCTAAGTATCTCTATCCCTTTCTCTCTCCCTCTACTTCTTTTTCTTGCACTCAGAACACACGCACGACCGCTAACCATTCCTCTCCCCCTCCGTCTTCTTCGCTTTTAGCAAGGGCTCTAGTGAGCCTGTGCCACCGCCATAGTCCACCAAATAGCCCCGCGTCAGATCCATAAGTTCTACCGCATCACCCTCTACAAAAGCCCTCAACCTATTTCGTGATTCACCCACTAGGACACCTCCCCGAACTCAAGCACTTCCACTTCACCTTTTCGAGGTCGTCAGGCTTCCACCATCACTCACACCACACGCTGCACCCACCCTCACACTCGCTGCGCCCCAGCGATTCCTCTGGACTATTTTGACATGGCCGAAGGGCCTTATCTTCTGTTTCAGGTTCCAGATCGGAGCTTCGCCGCCGCGTCATCTTCTCCAACCTCGACTGTAGCAACCAGGACGTGTTGTTCAGCGTTCTCTTCCTTAGGCATTGTGGACACCTTCCAGGAACACCCCCAGCTCCTCAATTGCAGTTGCCCAAGTCGCTTGCACCATCAATTCAGATGCCCTTCAGTTGCAGCTCTTGCGAGATTTCACAAAGGATAGTAGGGGGACTTTAGTCCCATATCTGAAACGGACGAAGCTCGCAGAGGGGATAAGTTGAATTCGTGCTGGTGGCTGCACCTCAACACGCACAGGGGGTGACGTCCTCGTTCACTCATGTGCATATGCATGCCCTTGCCCGCGCTCATGCCTCGCGGGCCTGGGCCTTGGTTCGCTTACCCAGTTACCCGGGTCTGTTCTGGTTCGCCTGATTCTGAGAGAGAAAGAAGAGAAAGAGAGAGCGGAGGGGGGTTTTGCTCTGCCGCCCTCCTCTCAACACTTAGTGATTTCTAAGGGAGGCCTTTGCCTCTACTGGTGTTGGTGCTAAGCTCTGTGTTGTGCCTTCTCTTGTGATTAAGGAGATAGAAGAAGAGAGAAAGGGAAGGAAAGGGGAAGGGTGCCCTCTTGGCACCGAGAGTTCCATCATTTGATCTCTGAAGGGAGTGCACTGTGCACTTATCCTACGTGGATTTAAGTTGGTTGACATTGTTGAGATATTTTCTATTATTGCGAGGGTAATTGGTGGTTCAAATCACCATTTTACCCCATTCTTTTTGCACTAGTTGACATTTGCTTTCATTTATATATCATTATTTCTTGGAGTTCTATTATAAATTGCTTATATTGTGCTTGAATTGCAATCTTGAGAATTATTTTGCTAATTACTCCCTGCGTTCGACCTTGGACTTTCATTCGAGTATAAATTCTATTTGTTTTTCGCACTGATTCAATCTATAACTGCAATGCAACGATTCTAAAACCCATTTCAGAGCGACAAACAACACTCGCTCTCCCCACCATAGTTTCCAGAGCGCCATCGTGCATTGCATGGTTCACGCACCCGTGTCGTCACACCGACGCACTTCCACCTAAGGGAAGATTTTTCACCTATAGTAGCTAGTTTCATTTATATTCTTTGTGGCTCTATAGGTTTGTGTTGTAATTTTTACTTTGTTATTTGGTTGGGTATTCACTTTGTGAATTCCCGTCTCCTTCGTAGGACAAAAACCTTCTCGTGAAGAGAAGGGGTTTTGAGGTTATGCTACACTCGGGTTCAAAGTAGAATGGCTGTATTGAAGTTGAGTCACCCTCGTTTTAAGTGACTCGAATAGTAGATTTGATCGACTTGGTCAATCGAAAAATCCTAACTTGAGAGGGTTAGGTGGTGGTTTTCACCCAGTTTGGGTTTCCACCTAAAAATACATGTGTATCTTATGTGATTGCATTTTGTGAGATTGTTTTATTTTGCTTCCGCACTTTATTTTTATATCCTGTAAGTCTCACCCCCTCCTAGACGTCTTACTAAACGTCTAATCAAAAGTGGAGGCATCTTAAAAAGAATAATTAGACATCTGAAAAAATACAAAGACATTTGATGACCTACAATGTTCCAGATTCAAAGAGTAACAGACATAATTGATGTAAACATGTTTACACTACTTAAGATGTCTATTTATGCATGTTCTTAAGCAAAGGATTGCATTGCATACTATAAATATTGCATAACATGCATCATCTTGCATTTAGAGTAGTTTGAATAAAATGGAGGTTAATTGTCTCCTTTTATGTTCATGGACAGGGCAAACTTTTTATTAGGGCCTCGGATTGAAGATCCAACCGTACAGATGTGATCAAGGCGACGATTGAAGTTCAACGACTCCAAGATCGCCCTAATTAGACATCTGTAGCATCAGATAGAGATCGGGGAACCCTAGAAGATCAAGGGCCAAGATGGTGTGAATCCATACTTCAAACGACAAATCTGACCACACGGATGGATTCAGATCGACGATCGTAGCCTAACGGTGCGAAAATCGACTCAATCCGACAACCGTGGCACCATCTACATCATCCAGAAGATGGATAGTCAAGATGGTGCCACGTGGCGCCATCTCAGCTACTGCACTCACCGCACCATCTCTTCTTCATCGCTTCTTCGCTGTTGGATGCGCATCCAACGGCTGCGGATGCGCATGCCTTAACTCATCAGTACGACCATTTTCCCTCCGTAGCGCAGCTGGTGGAGGCTTTATCGCGAGCGGTGTGGGCGAGTGGGTGCGATTGATCGCTTGTTCACGATCGAACGGTCGTGTGTGCACAATTGCGCTCACGCCGTATTGCACGTCGTGCCTCACACGGGATCGCACGTGGGCGGGTGTGTAGAAGAGGCGGGCGGAGGCGCGACTTAAGAGATCGGACGGCTGATAGTAGCTGTACGTGTGCGCATGTTCCGCGCGAGGAGGCGAGCGGCCGCGCGTTGGCGGCGCCCCACTACGCCCACGATGGGGCTTTAGCGACGATTTTATCCATCACTAAAGACCCCTGATTAATGATTTTCAAATTAAATGACCAAATTGCCCTCACTCCTTACAACTATAAAAGGAGACCCCCTCCACACGAAATTCTCATCCCTTCTCTTCTCTACCTCTCCAAAGCTCAAGAGAAGCTTGTCCCACACCCGGGATGCTCCTCGCGAGATAAAGTCAAATTTTCGCTCTCATTTCGGAAGCGGATCCTACGACGATGACGACGTGCTGCTTCGTTCTCGTTCCTCCTACCTCGATCTCCTTCTTCCCACTCCGTCCTCCTTCGTCCAGGCGGCGTCTTGTCTGGCTTGTTGATGTAAACACGTTTACACTACTTAAGATGTCTATTTATGCATGTTCTTAAGCATAGAATTGCATTGCATGCTATAAATATTGCATAACATGCATCATCTTGCATGTAGAGTAGTTTGAATAAAATGGAGGTTAATTGTCTCCTTTTATGTTCATGGATAGGGCAAACTTTTTATCGGGGCCTCGAATCGAAGATCCAACCGTACAAATGTGATCAGGGCGACAATTGGAGTTCAACGACTCCAAGATCACCCTAATCAGACATCTGTAGCATCAGATAGTGATCGGGGAACCTTAGAAGATCAAGGGCCAAGATGGTGGGAATCTACACTTCAAACGATAAATCCGACCACATGGATAGATTCGGATCGACGATAGTAGCCTAATGGCGCAAAAATCGACTCAATCCGACAACCGTGGCACCATCTACATCATCCAGAAGATGGATGGCTTAGATGGTGCCACGTGGCGCCATCTCAGCCGCCCAATCGGCCAAAGCACCACCGCACCTTCTCTTCTTCAATTAGAGCGCCGCTTCTCCACCGTTGGATCTTAATCCAACGGCTGTGGACGCACGCGCCTTAAAACATCTGCGCGACACTTTCCACCGCGCAACGCAGCGGTCGCGAGGCGTTGCGCGTTCGCAGGACGCGAGTTCGACTCGCGATCTACGGCGCGAGCACGATTAAAGGTGACCGGCTGATCCGCTGTGGGCAACCCAGATCACCCGATAGCGCTCACACGCTATTGCACGTGCGACGAAGACGCGGCATCGCATGCAATGGGGCATGCAGCGCAGGCGGGCGGAGGCACGATCTAAGCCATCCAATCTCGCGATCGGACGGCTGAGATCGGCTGGACGTGGGCATGCGTTGAACGCGCGGGCAAGCTAGCGGGCGCGCATGCGCCACCCACTACGCCCACGTTCAGACCTTTAGCGACGGTTTTATTCGTCACTAAAGGTCCTGAATTAATGTTTTAAGAGTTGTAATGACCAAATTACCCCACTCCTTGCAACTATAAAAGTAGACCCCCTCCATACGAAATTCTGATCCCTTCCTTCTCTTCTCTCCCTCTCCAAAGCTCAAGAGAAGCTTGTCCCACACCCGAGATGCTTCTCGCTAGATAAAGTTAATTTTTCGTCCCCCTTTCGGAAGCGGATCCCGTGACGACGACAACGTGCTGCCCCATTCCCGTTCTTCCCGCTTTGTCCTCCTTCGTCCTGCTCCGTCCTCCTTCGTCCAGGCGTCGTCCCGTTCGACTCGTCCTCCAAGCAACCGTCAAGGAGGATATTTCTCTCTCCATTCTTTTAATGCTTTCTTGAGTAGATTTACTGCTTTCTAGAGTGGATTTACTGCTTTCTAGTGTAATCATTTTCTGCTTTCTAGTCGTAATGTTTAGTGAAACAAACAATCTTTTAAATGATGAATTCCCTGTTCATTCTACATCTCGTTTTGGTTTCTGTTTGTAATATTCTCTCTCTCTTACTCTCTCTTTGTTTTATTTATTGTAAATAGTTAGATAGTTTTAATCAATTGAATTACTTCGTGACAAATAAAATCAAATGCGAATTTTTTTAAATCAAATGTCCAACTCCCTGTGTTCCACCCGGGATTTCCATTCCGGTATAAATTTTATTTGTTGAACACGAGTTGTTAGCTTTCATACTAACGATAGGTTTTCAAAACCAAACACGTTAGCGTAGCAACTCGTACGTTCAACACTCGTCCTCCTAGAGATCGTAGAGGAGGATAACTTCTCTCTCCCATTCTTCTTTACAGCTTTCTAGTGTAGCTGAGTTCCCGCTTTCTAGTGTAATTCTTCTTTGATTTTATTGTATAAACATTTTGAATTATTGAATGTGTGTTCTCTCTCTCTCTCCCTCTAAAAAAAATATAATTGCGAATCTAGATCGACGTAGCCTCCCTAAGTTCGACCCGGGATTTTCATTCCGGTATAAATTTTATTTGTTGAACACGAGTTCTTCACTTTCATACTATGACGACAGGTTTTTCAAAACCAGACACGTTAGAGTAGCAACCTGACGTTCAACAATAATCAATTACGATCAAACTGAATGTTGGATAAGAAGTGAACGTTGGTCATTCTCAAACGTCTCAAGAAGACAACAGACGTCTGAAAGACAACAAAAATTATAACCGTTGTTCTTATGAAGTTAAAGAGATATCACAAGTTCAAGGAGGCATCTGAAAAACATTATTAGACATCTGAAGAATATCACAGATGTATGAAAACCTAGGTGACAAAGGTCAAGGATTCTGGAGAAGAATCTAGGCTTTGGACAAGATTCTAGAGGTCTGGTGAAGTAGATCAGATGTCTGAAACATCAGATTCAAATGTCTGAAGGAAGCATGAGACATATTAAAAACCAACAGAAGTTAAGCTTCACAATTTTAAGGATAAGGGTATGGATAGAAAGGTTTTAAAGGCATCCTAACGATAATTCAAAGCTTAATTACATTCTAAACAAATAAAATAAACAACGAAAGAAGTTCTTTTGCCCTTCCTTTTCCTCAATCCTTATCTTTAAAGAACTCCAAAATCCTGCCTGCAATATGTTAGTCTTTTCCAAGAAAATAGCT
The DNA here is from genome assembly GCA_037157565.1 of Thalassia testudinum. Taxonomy (NCBI): domain Eukaryota; kingdom Viridiplantae; phylum Streptophyta; class Magnoliopsida; order Alismatales; family Hydrocharitaceae; genus Thalassia; species Thalassia testudinum. The sequence goes on from JAZHRO010000024.1 coordinate 85,605,057, forward strand.
CATTTGTCATTATCAAAAAATATGTTTCCAAACATTTTAACAATACATCCCATGGCCAAGAACGGAGGAGAGAAGAAGATTAAGGGAGCAACCTATCCGCTCCCTTGGTGCCTTCTTCCTCTTCTCTCTCCTTCCTTGTGCCATTCTAAGGAGCAGGCTCTTCACTAAGGAGGACGGCCAGGTGTTTAAGAGCACTTGATCGGGTTTTAAAAAGGGCCACGTTGTAGTACAATTGAAAAAGAGTTCAAAACAAATACAATTTATTATTCGAATTTTAAAGTCCGAGGTCGAACACAAGGAGCAAATTAGGGTTTAGAAATCAAGATCACAACTTGAGAATTTGAAAGAATATAATATGCAATAAGATCAATGTTATAGTGCAAAAAGATAGGAATAAATGTAAGGCACTAAAGGAACCAATGTATGTGAATAAAGCTCAAAATTGGACGTCTGATTTATGAATCAGACGTCTTAAAATGCTAATGCTACAGTGCTTGGTCTCTTTTCTTTCTTCTGCTTCTTCTCCCGTTCTTCTTTCCTTGTCTTTGACGGCTTGCCTTCAATCTTCTTCTTTCTTTCTCTTCTTTTTTGTTCTTTGGCTTCTGCCTTTCTTCCTTTGCCTTTCTCTTCCTCTACCTTCTTCTCTCTCTTTCTCTGACGACTTTTCCTTCCTCTCTTTGGCTTTGGCTTCTTCCTTCTACTGCAGCCCTTAGCTTCCTCTGCCTTCTTCTTCTCCTTCTGATTTTAGCTTCAGCTTTCTTCTTCCTTCCTTCTTTCCTCTTCGCTGGCTTCCTTGCCTTAGCTTCTCTTCGACATTGTCTTCTCCTTCCTCTTCCTTTGGCTTGGCTTCACCTTTCTCTACAAAGCAAAGCCTACCCTACCTGTGTGAGCTCTCTTCTCTCTTTTCTCTCTTAGGTTCGCTCTCCTAGAGCCACCGCTTCTCGGGTAATCAGGTCGGGTATGTGCTCGGGACCAAGCCCACCAGCATGTGGTGGTGGGCGAGGTGTGTTGGTCGGGTCGGGTCACGAGGTCCACGGGGCGTGATCGCGGACGAGGCGTCGGGTTGGGTGAGTGGGACCTCACCCCGTGAGTTGGAGGCAATAAGCCCAATGCAGAAAATCAACTTATGCAGGTGCGACGTGCCAAATGTTTCCGAGGTGGGACTATCTTCCCACCTTCTTTCACATGCGCTTGCAACAGAGTGGCTTCATCTGATTGCAGTTGCAGGTTCAGCCTTTGACACCAATTGGATGGTTGGAGACTTTTGCAAAGGCTCTTCGCGCGACCTGGGACTGTGTCCTGGAGCGGGCATGGCCTGGAGCAGCTTGCAAGCAAGCTTCAGGCTGTACGTCAATGGTGGCGAGCCTCTGGACCTAAAATCACACAAACGGCCTCGCAGCCACGTTAAAATGCCCAGGGAGCTTCGCCAAGGCGTGGAGAATGTGAAGAGGTGGTTGGCGTGGCGTAGGAACGCTTGTGGGAGCGTGCCTAGGGCACACTGCGACCGTGTGTGTGGGTGTGTTCGGGGGTGCGTTTGGGTGAGTGGTGGAGTGTTGTGAGTGGGGGGTTATGATCAGTGAGTTGGGGCGAGGCTTATGGACCGGTTGGCGAGGAGGGAGGTGGTCTATGGAGGTGGAGCGAACTCGTCGAAGCGGTGGCTGGAGGTGAAGGGGATGATGGTGGTGGAGTGCGGCAATGGTCGTTTGAAGGAAATAAAGAGGGAAAAAGAATGTAGAGAGTGAGAGACTTATCTAAGAGTGAAGAGATGAAGGGGGAGGCAGGGATGGCGTCTAGCTCGTATTGTCGACGCCATAGACGAAGGTGCTCAGTGAGGGTGATCGGCGAGGACGAAAGGGAGGCAGGAGCGTCGGCGGGTGCAGCGTGACGCGGACGAGCGAGAGGAAGAGGAACCTGCCACCGGTATTGTGGCTAGGCGATGAGGGAGAGTGAGAGAGGTCGTCGGAGCTTGATGAGCAAGTCGGCAGGAGGAGAGACGTAATTGAGGGGGTTTTCCGGTTGATTTCAAGCTTAGGAGATGTGAGGTGAATTGGGGTCTCTTAAATAGGCCCTAGAGGTCGGGTTTGTGCTTGGAAGCCAATCTTCCAAGCAAGGGAAGTTCACCAGTAATGGAAAATAAAAAGAGACCCAAATCTCTCATGCATTCGCATGAGCGATTGGGTACCAAATAGGGCTTCTAATTGGGTTCACATTGGAGGAGATTGCTTAGAGAATCTCCCTTTCAATTTTGAAGGGGATTCTCTGAGAGATCAGGGAGAAATCGCTCTTTCAAGCTCGCCGGAGTAAGATTCCCTCCACTATAATGGTGGAGGGACCTAATTGCAAAGAATGAAGAAGAAGCTAGGGGGTTAAATGTAAGGGTTTTTGAAAGATAGGGGTAGAAATTAATTGGGCTGGACCTATTTGCAAAGTGGGTCTAGATGAATTCCCCTTAGGTCCAAATTTTGGTAAAAACCTAATATTGACCTAAGGAATCCAATGGTGAGGTTGGATTTTGGGTTTGACCACGTTTGACTGGGCAATTTATGTAAAAACCCAATTTAGCGTAAATATTTGTCTGAGACCTCATTCTAGGTCAAAATAGGTTCCAATGGCCACATTGAAGGTCCTAAGCCCTAAAGAATATTTTTATATGATTTTTAGAGGGTTTAAGTAAATTTTATTTTGACCAAAACCTTATTTTATCAAGTGGATCTGTTTTAGGGTTACAAGAAGTCATTTAATCCCCAGAATTTATATGAACCCTTTTCTGTTTGATTCAACCCACTTATTTTCTTATTAAGACTATTTGACCTGTGTTTAGCCATTAAGAAAATCTGTTGTTGTACTGCAATGGTAAAATTACAGTTTTACCCCTTATTTCTTACTTTTCTCTCAGAATGGCTATTCAGTGAATTAAGACCTCCAGTTAGTTATGTAGGAGCTTTTGTTTTCTTTTATGGGTCAAAATGAGCTAGTTAGGGCTCATGATGGTGTTTCCATCATACCCCCATGCCTAGCTTTTGCTAGTCCCTTAGCAAAATTTGAAGGTTTTAACTTTGATTCTAGACCACGAGTTCTTTTGATGCTCAAAAACTATGATGAGTGCTTCTTTTCTTTTGATTAGGTTAAAATGCCAATAGTAGGCCTAGAGGTACTTAAGTACCAACCAAAATACGGACTTGACCAGATCTAGCCTCGGTCTGTCGAGAAGGTTTTTAAGGCCCACAGGAACTATTCTAAGGTTCGTTGGAATCCGCGGTTAAAGCACCCATGCTTGTAACTTATTTTAGCCTCGGTTCAGTTTATAGTGCATTTTTTTTGTAAGAGAGAGACAGAGGGTTTTTCTTTGTTTGGAGAGTTTTCTCTCTCTTTTCTTTTTATTTCTAGCTTCGGATTGGCTTCTCAACATGGTCTGTATCAGATTCCTAGTTCCCATCATCAATCCTCGAAGGGTCTTTGCCAGTCGATGCTTCGTGATAGCTACGCCCATGGCAACCCCCAGAACCCTGGCTTTCGAGATTTCGAGATAATCCCGCCCATGGCGTTCTGTAATTAAATCCAGACCCTGGTAATCGAGATTTCATGATAATGCCGCCTGTGGCATCTGAACTAGCACAGGGTGTTTACATGCCCCCGGTAGGATATGTAAATATCCTAGGAGACAAGCACAGAGGAGATGATATGTTATTGCGCATCTTCGAGGGGAATTTCTCGCCTCTCCGCACTGGGAACTCATCCAAATCAACTTGTGTTGATCGGCCGCTCCTAATCTAGGCGACTTTTTCAGAACGGTTTAATCGCATTTGCGTGATTTTGATACTTATGTGCATTGAACCAAACTGTGTGTGGATTGCAGTGCTTAGGTTACCGAGTCCCGCAAACCAGAGGTCAGTTAACAAGGCCAAATACTCCCTAAGCCTCAGACCTAATACTTAAGCTTCACATTTTCCCTAACCTCTTGAGGACTATCTAGATCTTAGCAGATACTTGATTTTTTAAGACTAGGAGTCTAGCCCAAGAGGCCTAAGATCAGCATTCCTACTAATCTCTTTTGTGTTTCCTTAGCACTTTTTTTCTTTCATTTCTTTTTCTTGATATGGTCTAGAACTCAGTTAATCCCTTAATTTCTTACTAGTGACGATCTTTTCTTTTTCTTTTCATTTTGTGCTCCTTTTCTGACATTTTCACTTTTCCCCTTTTTTTTCCTCAGGATTTGTATGACCTCAAAATTTTTCTCTCCCCTCAGAATTTTTTTGTTCTTTTTCAAGAATTTTTTCATTTTTTTGGTATTTTTGTCATATGTGATTTTTTTGTTGAAACCTTTTCTTGTGAGATGATTTTTCATGGCGTTTTGCACTTTCATACCCCCCCATGCTTACGATTTGCAATGTCCCCATTGTAAATTAGGTGGGTTGGAGTTTAGCTGAGATCATTCATTAGAACAGGTTTTGGGTGGGCGAACGGGTTGAGGTGATTGTTGAGAACGATTTCAAAACTCGGGTATGGGTACCTGAGGTGGGGTCGGCTGTTCTAATGGATGAACCCTAAAGTGCAATATGAATTCAGCATAGGAATGTTAAGAAAGGTTTTGGGTTTTTAAAAAATGATGGGTTGCCTCCCGTTAAGTGTTAAGTTTTAAGCCATTAGTTGGGCGCAATGAGCTCAGGGAGAATGGAGGGTAAATGATATCTCAGCCAAATTTGTATCAGTCAGGTCAATGAATGGTTTGAGTCTCTGACCGTTCACGACGAAAGGTTCTGAATCATGGCTGAGTGGACTGATCTCGATTGCTCCATTTCCAAAGATTCGTCAGACGAGGTAAGGTTCGATCCATTTTGATCGTAGTTTTCCTGGGAACAGTTTGAGTTTGGCATCAAAGAGTAGAACTTTTTGACCAGGATGGAAGATCTTTCTGGATATGTGCTTGTCATGAAAGGCCTTAACCCGCTCTTTGTAAATTCGCAAGTTCTCATACACGTCGTGGCGTAATTCATCGATCTCGCTCATTTGAAGCTTTCTGTGGGTTCCTACCTTAGAAAGATTTAGGTTGCAGTTCCATACTGCCCAATAGGCTTTGTGCTCCAATTCGACGGGGAGGTGACATGCTTTCCCATACACCAATTTAAAGGGAGACATACCTAATTGGGTTTTGTGGGTGGTCCTATAAGCCCACAAAGCTTCCGGAAGTCAGGATTGCCAGTCTTTCCTGTCAGGTCGAACGGTAACTTGGAGGATTTTCTTGATCTCCTGATTTGATCGCTCAGCTAGACCATTAGTTTAGGGGTGGTAAGGAGTAGAGATTCGGTGTGACACCCTGTATTTGGTCATCAGTGACCTGAATTGTGCATTAGTAAAATGGGTCCCTCCATCAGAGATTATAACACGTGGAACCCCGAACCATGAAAAGATGTTCTGATGAATGAATTTGATAACCACCTTATGATCAATGGTTCGGGTCGGAATGGCTTCGATCCATTTAGACACGTAGTCAATAGTGAGTAGAATGTACTCGAAGCCGTCTGAAATAGGAAAGGGTCCCATAAAATCAATCCCCCACACGTCGAAGATTTTGCATACGAAAATCGGTTGTAAGGGCATCATATCATGATGGCTCATGTTGCCTAAGGTTTGGCAACGAGTGCATGCCCTACAGTGATTGTATGTGTCTTTAAAAATCGTGGGCCAATAGAAGCCGCATTGGAGGACTTTTGCTGTGATTTTATGACCTGAGAAGTATCCACCGCATGCTTGGTCATGGCAGAAGGACAGGATGTCCTAAATTTCTGCTTCCGCGACACATCATCGAATGATCTGATCAACACCAATGCAGAAAAGATACGGGTCTTCCCAGAAGTAATACTTGGCATCGGAAAGCAATTTTTCCTTCTTGGCCTTCGGCCAATCGGATGGGATCTGATGTGATGCCAGGTAGTTTACTATATCAGTAAACCATGGAAGCCCTGTATTGATAGTCAGGAGTGCTCATCAGGAAAATGTTCCGTGATGGATCCGGAAGGGTCGATAATCTCAGAAGGAAGGCAGGACAAGTGATCAACTACCACGTTCTATTTTCCCACTTTGTCACGAATCTCGAGGTCAAACTCTTGCAACAGCAAGATCTAGTGGATTAATTGAGGTTTCGCATCTTTCTTCGCAAGGAGATGCCTCACAGCACAAGAACCCAAGAGATATGATCTAAAATTTTCCAGAGCAAGTACTACGGCTATCAACTCTTTCTCAGTAACCTGTAGTTACACTAAGCCTCGTCAAGTGTTTTGCTAGCGTTGTAGATGACCATGGGTTTCTCGCCAATTTTCTGCCCAAGTATCGCTCCTACAACGAAATCAGATGCATCGCACATGATCTTAAAGGGTTGAGACCAATTAGGGGACTGTAGGATTGGAGCTTGGGTAACTCGATCATGGAGGATTTCAAATGCTTGAGTGCATTCCTTGGAGATTTCGAAAGGTACATCCTTATATAGCAGAGTGGTCAGGGGGCTCACGATCTTTGAGAAATCATGAATGAATCGACGGTAAAAATCGATGTGCCCCAAAAAAGATCAGATGTCTTTGATTGAGCTAGGCATAGGGAGTTTGGAAATCAAGTTCACCTTAGCTCGATCGACCAGGGTGCCCTTTTCTGATATGAGATGTCCCAGGACAATTCCTTCAGGCACCATGAAATGGCTCTTTTCCGAGGAAACAACCAGATTCACGTCAATGCACCACCTGAGGATCTAGACCGAGTGAAGGAGGCAATTGTCAAATGATTCTCCGAATATTGAAAAGTCATCCATGAAGACTTCTATATAATCGACTACCATATCTGAGAATATGGCAAGCATGCACCACTGAAAAGTAGCGGGTGCATTGCAGAGACCGAATGGCATCCTTCGAAATGCGTACGTCTCGAAGGGGCAGGTGAAATTAGTCTTTTCTTGGTCCTTAGGATGGAATGCCACCTGGTTATAGCCGAAGTACCCATCCAAAAAGCTGAAGAACCTATTTCCTACTAGTTTCTCAAGGATCTGATCAATGAATGGTAGTGGGAAATAATCCTTCTTTGTAGAGGTATTGAGTCTTCTGTAATCAATGCAGACTCTCCACGAATTCATCATACGGGTCGGTATGATTTCTTTGGTTTCAGTCGTGATCACGGTGAGTCCTACCTTCTTAGGCACAACCTGGATTGGACTCACCCACCGACTGTCGGAGATCGGGTAGATGATCCCTGCATCTAACCACTTGATGATCTCCTTTTTCACGACCTCCTGCAGATTAGGATTCAAACGTATCTGCATTTCACGGGAAGGTTGTGTGCCCTCTTCAGTGTAGATACGGTGTGTGCAGTAGGAAGGGCTGATACTAGTCAAATCATTGAGAGTCCATCCAATAGCTCTACGATGTTGCTAGAGAATGGTAATCAGACGAGATTCCTAATCAGGTGTGAGTCTAGAGTTGATAACCACAGGAAATGTTTGATTGGAACCCAAAAAGACGTACTTAAGATGGTCGGAAAGAGGCTTGAGTTTCAGAATAAGGTTATCAGCAACAGCGGGTTGTAAAGACTTGTCTCGTTTTTAGCCTTTTAAGATGTCTGGAGTGTCAGTCAAACATCTGTCCAGATGTCTGGACCCTTTCCCAGACGTTTGGAAATTAAATTTTTGTACGCCTTCTGCGTTCTGTGCGCGGGCGACGCGCAGAACTCTTCTCTCTCTCTTTTTCCTCCTCCCTCCCTGCTGTAGAACCCTAACCCGCGGCCTTATAAAAGGCTACCCCCTCCTCTCCTCTCCACTTCACACCCTACCATCTCCATCATCAGAGTGCATGCCGGAGCGGCGGAGGAGGTGAGCGAGGGAGAGCGTGAGAGCGAGGAGGAGAGTGCATGAGAAGGAGGAAGCCGAGGTCGGACGCTTCGTGGAAGCTCATCGAAGCTCGCACAGCCACCGCGGCACGTACGGGAGGATGGAGAGGTCCGGAGCGTCGTCTTAGACCCCCTGCAGCAGCTGGAGCTGCGGCGGAGCGAGGAGAAGCACGGCGGAGTGCGGTGAGGAGCACTGGAAATATGGTTTGATATTGGAATTTTTCCAGTATCAGATGTCTGGAGTGCTTTTCGGATGACCGACTGGACGTCTGGCGTCAACACTAGACATCTGAAAGCATCTGTATCGTGGAAGTACGTTCTCTTTGCGGTTATGGCCATGCAGGCCGCACCGCAGATGATCTGGTTTGGGCTAGAGTAGGATGGCTGCTCTGTTGTGCACAAGAGCAGCCTTGGGAAGGTGTGCGGAATGCCTTTCCACGCACTTTCGGACGTCTGAATAGCTCATTAGACGACCGAAGGCATTTCCAGACGGCTGGAGGACTAGTCAGACATTTGGAACTATTTTCGGACGGTTGCGGGGGAGTTATGGACATTTGAGGTCACTGCAGGAGCTTGAGGTGAGTCTCTGTGACTTTTAAGACGTCTGGACTTGTTTCCAGACGTCTGATTTTGGTCTGCAGACACGTTTTTGACCCGTTTGGGGTCCGATCGGGATCCGTTTTATGCAAATGAAGTATCTGTGGTTTCCTTGTGAGTTTCTCTATGTATTAGAAACCTTTATACACTATCCTAAATCTTCCTTGTGATGTATACCTTGGTATAGGACTTTGACCTGCTGCGTGTCTGGGGCTCGCAGAGGCACCTGGGTCTGTGGTTCGAGCCCTCAATACTCCTGGATTGTCTGGTAGAGTGGTCCACCCCTGTTATTTTTATTAAATATGAATGCATCCATGAAAATTGGTCAATTGGAAAACTAGGATGTGGCATAAAACCTAGGACAGAGAAATGATTGAACCAATTGTTCTGCAAAATTATAGTTGTATACAGGAATAAGCTAAATTGTAAGTCACTGGCTGTAAATAAGTATGAGTAGCCTGAGATAACTAAACAGTTACCTATGATATCACTAGTTGCAAGTATTAAATTGTGGAAATATGAGTTTCCTGTGTATAAATGAGAACTGAATTGTGAATGATGAAACCTGGATTGGAATAATATGATAAACATGAGCATGAACCCTAAGGGGAGTTAGGGGTAGAGCTCCTGTGGTTAGATGAAAAAGTCTGGATTGTGGACGGGGAGTGTGCTGGCCCTTGAGTATGTGGTACCAAGGAGAGCGACTGTTCCCTTTTTGTGTAGAGCGGAGCTAGCCACCCTTGGGTTGGGACTCGGGGTTAGGATTGGCCACTCTACATCGACTTCTGTTGGCCCTCACGTACACGGTATCGAGGTGAGCTACTAGTGTAGGGAGGGAGCTAGCCACCCCACGGGCCTGGGGTTTAGCTAACCACCCTACACTTACTTGTTAGGCCTCTGGGCAAACCGGGGTAGTCAGACAAGGGTGCACGGACTGTAGAGGGGTGAGACCCTTGTTTGGTTCTGAGGGGCTAGACTCCTGTTTTTGAGAGGGCTAGGTCCTATACTGTTCCGTGTTGTACTTTGGGCGTACTCACTAGCGGAAACAACTGACCACGTGTCAGTGCAGGGTAGCTACCTGTGCACTTATTGCATGTGCCATAGTTACCGCTACGTCTGTCAGTGACCTCAGGGTGGTTGACTGGGTGTAGGACTACCACGGGGGACTCTCCCAGCCAGGAGAGCACCACATGTACCTTCTACTCTTCGGAAAAGACTACAATCAAGATCGTTCCCACGAGGAACATGCAAGATCCAAAAAAATCTGAATGTTAACAAAAAGGGGTGAAAAGGAATTACTTGTAAAATAAAATAACTCGAAAAGATAAATATACCTGCTACTTTTACTGCTTTAGATAGTATGGTTACCACTTTACTCAGCGTTCGCTGACTTCGTCTTTTTCATAACACTGTTTAGGTCCAGGAGTTGAGCAGCCCGAGCTTCCGGCTGCGGAGGGTGCTGGGCCTAGTCGAGCCCAGCTGTAGTTTCAACACCTTTTTTTGTACTCTCTTTACTGTTATAGTGAGTTTCAAACTTTTGCTACTATTCTTGTTGCTGTTGCTTTCATTTCCGTTTTTCCTATTGTTGTAGTGGCATGTACTGAAATAGCAGCTTTTACTTTCCTTTACTTCTTGTATGTTTTTACTACTTAGTTACATTGCATATGTGAATGTGGTTTATTTTCCTGCTTTTCGGTTATTTCTTGTTGGACGACTGGGTCTTGGGTCCTGTAGGGATTCGGAAACCAGGTCGTAACATGGGTGGTTCAGGGTGTGTATCAGTAGCAAGGGAGGGAGTTATGGGTGTGTCTGGGTCAAGTTCGGACTCCTTTGATTGCGGGTTTTGATCCTTTTGTGGTTGATTGGAAGTGGTTAGGTTGTCCTCAATATACGGATCGTCAACCACAGCCTTGATGTCACATATTTGTTCTATAACACCGCAATTAATCCCTTGTTGGGCCTTAAAGATGTCGATCTTTAATGTTTGGTTTTTGAATTTTAGTTCAATTTGGCCTTCCTAACAATTTATATTGGCCCTAGCAGTGGCCAGAAAGGGTCTCCCTAGTATAATTGGTGTATCCCTCAGGTTTTCTGAAGCATCCATATCCAAGACTACAAAGTCCACTAGGAAATAGAAATCCCTCACCCTAACAATGACATCCTCAAGAACTCCTTTAGGTGACTTAATAGATCGGTTAGCCAACTGTAATGTCACCTCTTTCGGTTTGAGCTCAGATTCCTCAAGGTGGTCAAGTAGGGATGTAGGTATTAAGTTTATGGAGGCTCTTAGATCTAATAAAGCTCTGTCAAATTGGGTATCACCAATGGTACAGGAAATTAGGGGAGTACCTGGGTCTTTTGCCTTAGGTGGGAGTTTGCTCAAAATTACAGAGCTGGCTTGCTCTGACAGTAAGATTAGACTCCCACTTTTGGTTCGTGGCTTACGCTTGGGTGTACACACATCTTTCAGAAATTGTGCATAAGCCGGTACGTGGCGGATTGCATCCATCAACGGGATGTTTATATGGACCTATTCAAAGAGCTTAACCAAATCATCCTCAGGTGCCACAGGTTTGGTTGTCCTCTTTCCCTTGGTCAAGGCCTTAGGAAATGGAACCTTGGATGGTTCCTATTACAACCCGGTTCCCGGATCCCTACAGGACTCGAGACCAGTTCGCCTTGACTAATCCCAAGACCCAGTTGTCCAACAAGAAATAACCAAAAAGTAGAAAAGTAAACCACATTCACATATGCAATATAACTAAGCAGTAAGAAAATGTGCAAAGCAGTAAAGGAAAGTAAAAACTGTTGTTCCAATACATACCACCACAACAACAGAAATAACGGAAACGAAAGCAACAGTAACTAGAAGTCTGAAACTCACAACAACAGAAAAAGGGGGTACAACAGGAGTGCAGAAAACTACGGCTAGGCTCGACTGTGCCCAGCACCCTCTGCAGCCAGAAGCTCGGGCTGCTCAACTCCTAGACCTGAACAGTGTTATGAAAAAGATGGAGTCAGCGAACGCTGAGTAGAGTGGTAACTATACTATCTAAAGTAGTAAAAGTAACTGGTTTAATTCTCTTTATTTTATTTTACATGCATTTCCTTTTCACCCCTTTTTCCTCAACTTTCAGATTTTTCTTGATCTTGCATGTTCCTCGTGGGAACGATCTTGATTGCAGTCTTTTCCGAAAAGTAGAAGGTACACGTGGTGCTCTCCTGGCCGGGAGAGTCCCCTGTGGTAGTCTTACACCCAGTCAACCACCCCGAGGTCACTGTCAAGACGTAGTGGTGACTACGGCACGCGTGATAGATGCATAGGTAGCTATCCCTCACTAACATGCGGTCAGTCGTTTTCGTTAGCGGGTATGCCCAAAGTACAGCAGGGAACAGTATAGGGCATAGCCCTCTTAGAAATAGGGGTCTAGCCCCTCAGAACCAAACAGGGGTCTCACCCCTCCACAGTCTACGCACCCTCGTCTGACTACCCCGGTTTGCTCAGAGGGTCTAGTAAGTCGATGTAAGGTGGCTAGCTGAATCCCGGGCCGCATGGGGTGGCTAGCTCCCTCCCTGCACTAGTAGCTCACCTCGGTACCGTGTACACGAGGGCCAACAGAAGTCATTGTAGAGTGGCCAATCCTAACCCCGGGTCCCAACCCAAGGGCGGCTTGCTCCGCTCTACACAAAAAGGGGATAGTCGCTCTCCTTGGTACCATGTACTCAAGGGTCAGCACACTTCCCGTCTACATTACATATTTCTATCTGACCATAGGAACTCTACTCCTAATTCCCTATAGGGTTCATGCTCATGTTCACCACATTATTCGGGTCCGGATTCCATTATTCACAATTCAGTTCTCGTTATATACAGGCAACTTGTGTTTCCATAATTCAATATATGCAATTGATGGTTTCACAGGTAATTGTTCATTTATCTCAAGCAACTCATGCCCTAACAGGCGGCTTACAACTTTATTACAGGCAATTTCTAGGAGTTTAACTTAATCATGTATACAAATACAATCATGTAGTACAATTGGTTATTTCATTTCTCTATCCTAGGGTTCATGCCACATCCTAGGTTTCCAGTTAGCTAATTCCATAGATTCATTCTTATTTAATAAGATTAACAGGAGTAGCCACTCTACCAGACAATCCGGGAGTAATGGGGGCTTGAACCACAGACCCAAGCGTCTCTGCGAGCCCGAAACATGCAACAGGTCGAAACCCTATACCAAGGAATACATCACAAAGGAAGATTCAGAACAGTGTAAAAAGGTTTCTAGTATGTAGAGAAACTCGCAAGGAAACTACAGATACCTCGTTTGGGTAAAACGGATCCCGATTGTACCCCAAACAGGTCAAAAATGTGTCTACTGACTAAAATCAGACGTCTGGGAACAAATCCAGACGTCTTAAAAGTTACAGAATCTCACCTCAAGTTCCTGCGGTGTCCTCAAACGTCCAGGACTCTTCTGCGATCGTCTGAAAGCAATTCCAGACATCAGACCAGTCCTCCGGTCATCTGGTGAGCTGATCAAATGTCCGAAAGTGCGTGGGAGGGCGTTCCGCACACCTTCCCAAGGCTACTGCTGCGTACGACAGAGCAGCCACCCCAAAATTAGACTAGCAAATCTTCTGCAGTGTGTCCTGCATGGTCGTAATTGCGAAAAGAACGTACCTTGGCGATAAAGGTGCTTTTAGACGTCTGGTCTTGACTCCAGATGCTCAGCCAGTCATTCGGACTTCACTCTAGACGTCTGATACTGGAAAATTTCCAGTATCAAAATGCTCTTCCAACACTCCTCGCCGCGCTCCGCTGTGCTTCTCCTCGCTCCGCTGCAGCTCTAGCTGCTACAGGTGGTCGAGGATGTCGCTCCGGACTCCCTCCTCCTCCTGCACACGCCGCGGTGGCCGTGCGAGCTCTGACAAGCTTCCACCAAAGCTCCTGACCTCGGCCTCCTCCTTCTCCCGCACTCCCCTCCTCCTCGTTCTCATGCGCTCCCTCGCTCGTCTCCTCTCGCCGCTCCGTCGTGCTCTGAAGGTGGAGATGGTGGTGTGTGGAGTGGAGAGGAGAAGAGGGGAGGGTCCGTGGGTTTAGGGTTTGGGTAGGAAGGAGGAGAAAGGAGAGAGAGACGAAGTTCTGCGCACCTCCTATGCACATAGCGTAGAGTGTGTACAAAAATTTCATTTCCAGATGTCCGGGAAGGGGTCCAAACGTCTGACTGACACTCCAGACGTCTTAAAAGGCTAAAGGTGGGACGGGTCTTTACAATTCCTCTAGAATAGGTCCAGGTTCTTGATCAAGGACAAGGGTATCCTAGATAACTATCCTAGGGCTTGGGTTACTACCAGGCTGAAAGTGGCTTGGATAAGGTGGGTCTTATGTTGCTTTGCCACTACGGGTTGTAACAGAATTCAGTCCTGCCTGGTTTTGGTTTGGTGTTGGTAAAATAGGTGGCTGCTGCTGAAATCCCGCATATGATGTCAAACCTTCCATCTTGTTGGGTGATGGAACAGAAGGGGCTTGAGAAATCATGTGGGCTTGGCTTGGATTTGGGTTCATAACGCACCTCTGGTTCGACATGTTATTCAGATTTAGCAGAGGTTACGAAGGGAGTGTGCCAAGTTGGCAGGAATTCACCATTTGGGCGAGTTGATTGCGAACCTCTGTGATCTCATCCTTGTGCTATTTTTGCATAGCTGCATTCGTCTTCTGAATGTTAGCCAGAGTCTAAAGGATAAGAGACATTTGATCCGTTTGAGCTAGCCCAGATTGATAGGTGGGGTTGGGCCGAGGCTGAGGTGGCTAATATGGATGAGGAGCTTGTGGATGGGGTTGATATGGTGGTCTTTGATTCTGATTATTTCCCGTCCATAGGAAATTGGGATGATTCTGCCATCTAGGGTTATAGGTGTTAAAGAATGGATCATTCTGGATGGCGTTGAGGTCCTCGCAGGTCTGAGGAACCTCGGGAAAGTCAGAGTATGAGGGTTTAGAGTTCCCCCAACTAGAGTAGGTTGGATCGGAGTTTCCTTCTGTCCTAGAGTCAGACGGGGGTGGATACGGGTCCATCCCTTGAGAAGATCAGTGATAGATGTTATGCATAGCTTCCCTCCCAGAAGGCGATTGTGCAAACGGGTTTTGCGCAGAGGTGGCTCGCTGCAGATGTTGAGTCAGCTCATCCACCTTCTTCTCAATGATAGAGACCTTGTCCAACTGATTGGCCATCAACTCCAAGTCGACGGATGCGGACAGGCCTTGCGTCTCATGTGCTCCCCTTGGATTCATCGATGCACGGGCATTCGTCCAGTCGAATAAGCCCATGGAGTCATTATTGATGGAGTTCTCGCACATATTTTTGAGAATCTCCCACACAGTGTCTTCGTGTTGACCCATGATATTTCCTCAGCAGGTTGCATTGATGAATAAGCGGATATCTTCACGGAATCCTTGGTAAAAAGACTGGACTTGTTCCCATTTAGGAACTCTGTGATGGGGGCACTTTCGCATGAGGTCCAGGAAACGGTCCCATGCTTCATGAAGGGGTTGTCCAGATTGCTGGGTGAAGTGTGTGATCTGGTTTCGTAAGGCATTCGTCTAACCAACTGGGAAGAACTTTTTCAACAACTCGGATTGTAGTTCAACCCATGTGTTGATTGGACGCATTTGAGTCTGATACCAGTGAGCTGCTTTGTCCATGAGAGAGGAGAACATCTTCATGAGAAGAATATCCCGATTTTGGACATCTGACCAGAAGGTCTAGGCCAGATGCTTGAGTTGTTTGATGTGTTGGAAGGGATCCTCGAAATTAAGCCCATGGAACTTTGGAATAGCATGAATCATATTAGGCTTGAGTTCAAAATTAGGACCTCCAGCCGGGATTTGAACTTGAGGTTTGATTGCTACTGCAGTGGGATTATAGTGATCTCGCATCATAGGACGTTGTGGTGGGTTTACAAAGGCTTGAAATAAATCATTAAGGCGCTGAAGTTGGTTTTCAAGGTTATTCTCTTCTTCTACTAGTTGTGCCATGATGATGGAAGAAGAAGAATTGGGTTTCGATGAATCAGAGGAGATGTCTATGTGGTGGGGTTGCTACACAAACACAGACGTTGAGAACTGCCCTCTGCGGGAGTGAATCACTAAAGGAGGCCTCAAGGATGGTCTTAAGGACCTCCTACCGAACATGCACCGATGGTTTGGAAGAGAGTAGAATGTGATGGACCCAATCAAGACACCCAAAAAATTTGGATGACTGTAGAGGTTCGGAGCGGATGATACCCCTTAGTCAGAAAGCCGTCCACCTAAGAAATACTTGGGCAGCCAGAGAGGGAGAGTCTTGCAAAGACCCGTACATGGTAGAGCGTCCCCACGAGTGACATGGTTTCCTCCACCAGACCTCTCTTGTCACTAATGTTCTAGGTAGACCAGAATGGGGACTTTGACCTCTTAAGTCTACCAGTTTTAGTTAAGAGCAAGGGTGCTTAAGATTCTACTTGAACTTTAGATGTATTGAGTGCAAAAGTGACCTAATTTCAAGGTTTGTTGACCCAACAAAGGGGGTCAACTTCACCTACTTGTCCTTTGAGAAGTTTTAGGTCTTTTCTTTTAAGATTCAAGTGAGATTAAGAGCCTTGAATTTTAGGGTCGTCTTGAATAGATCTCTTCAACCAAGGCTTAGGCACACTCTTTTTGGAGAGTTGATTCTTGCTTATGAAGGTGTGTCTCTAAAATCCTTAATTTGGCTCTAATCTTGGTCCAATTTAGTTTGTCAAAATATGGTATCTAGGGCTCAATCAAGAAGGTGGTAGCCCTAGTTACCTTAAATGGGTGCACAAATCAGTATTGTTATTGAAATCAAATCATGCACTAGGTGAATTTAGCTAGAAATGTAAAGCAAGTAGCCCTAATTGATTTTATCCTTTTTTGCCTTTTCAGAGTGAGGGGCTTAAGAGAAGGAGATTAATCAGAAATTACTTGCCCCGGGCGTGTTTGATGTGCGGCCGTCTTCCTTTGAATCTTCTTCTTAAAACAACCACAACAAAATAGATATAACAAGTTAGTACCAAATCAAAAATTGTAATCAAGATTTCTAAATCGCCTGTTACTCCTCGGCAACGGCGGCAAAAATGTTTAAGAGTGCTTGATCGGGTTTTAGAAAGGGCTGCATTGTAGTACAGTTGAAAAAGTGTTCAAAACAAATACAATTTATTACTCGAATTTTAAAGTCTGAGGTCGAACACAAGGAACAAATTAGGGTTTAGAAATCAAGATCACAACTTGAGAATTTGAAAGAATATAATATGCAATAAGATCAATGTTATAGTGCAGAAAGATAGGAATAAATGTAAGGCTCTAAAGGAACCAATGTATGTGAATAAAGCTCAAAATTGGATGTCTGATTTATGAATCAGACGTCTTAAAATGCTAATGCTACAGTGCTTGGTCTCTTTTCTTTCTTCTGCTTCTTCTCCCATTCTTCTTTCTTTGTCTCTGATGGCTTACCTTCAATCTTCTTCTTTCTTTCTCTTCTTTTCTGTTCTCTGGCTTCTGCCTTTCTTCCTTTGCCTTTCTCTTCCTCTACCTTCTTTTCTTTCTTTCTCTACCGACTTTTCCTTCCTCTCTTTGGCTTTGGCTTCTTCCTTCTGCTACAGCCCTTAGCTTCCTCTGCCTTCTTCTTCTCCTTCTGATTTTGGCTTCAGCTTTCTTCTTCCTTCCTTCTTTCTTCTTCACTGGCTTCCTTGCCTTAGCTTCTCTTCGGCCTTGTTTTCTCCTTCCTCTTCCTTTGGCTTTGCTTTACCTTTCTCTACATAGCAAAATCTACCCCTACTCGCGCGAGCTCTCTTCTCTCCTTTCTCTCTTAGGTTCGTTCTCCCAGAGCCACTGCTTCTCGGGTAATCGAGTCGGGTACACGCTCGAGACCAATCCCATCGGCGTGTGATGGTGGGTGAGGTGTGCTGGTCTAGTCGGGTCACCAGGTCCACAGGGCGTGGTCACGAACGAGGCGTCGGTTGAGAGGAACCTCACCCCATGAGTTGGAGGTGATAAGCCCAATGCAGAAAATCAACTTATGTAGGTGCGGTGTGCCAAATGTTTCCGAGGTGGGACTATCTTCCCACCCCCTTTCACATGCGCTTACAACAAAGTGGCTTCGTCTGATTGCAGTTGCAGCTTCAGCCTTTGACACCAATTGGATGCCTGGAGACGTTCGTGAAGGCTCTCCGCAGGGACTATGCCCTGGAGCGGGCACAGCCTGGAGCAGCTTGCAAGCAAGCTTCAAGCTGTGCGTCAATGGCGGCGAGCCCCTGGACCTGAAATCACATAAACGGCCTCGCGACCATGTTAAAAAGCTTAGGGAGCTTCGCCAAGGTGCGGCGAATGTGCAGAGGTGGTCGGCGTGGCATGGGAACGCCTGTGGGAGCGTGCCTAGGGCACACTACGGCCGTGTGTATGGGTGTGTTTGGGGGTGCATTTGGGTGAGTGGCAGAGTGTTGTGAGTAAGGGGTTATGATTAGTGAGTCGGGGCGGGGCTTATGGACTGGTCGGCGAGGAGGGAGGTGGTCTATGGAGGTGGAGCGAACTCGCCGGAGTGGTGGCCGAAGGTGAAGGGGATGATGGTGGTGGAGTGCGGTAGTGGTCGTTTGAAGGAAATAAAGAAGGAAAAAGAATGTAGAGTGTGAGAGAGACTTATCTGGGAGTGAAGAGAGGAAGGGGGAGGTAGGGATGGCGTCTGGCTCATATCGCCGATGCCGGAGACAAAGGTGCTCAATGAGGGTGATCGGCGAGGATGAAGGGGAGGCAGGAGCGTCGACGGGTGCTGCGCGACGCGGACGAGCAAGAGTAAGAGGAACCTGCCGACGGTATTGTGGCTAGGTGATGAGGGAGAGTGGGAGAGGTTGCCGGAGCTTGATGAGAAAGTTGGCCGGAGGAGGAGAGACGAAATTGAGGGGGTTCTCCGGCTGATTTTAAGCTTAGGAGATGCGAGGTGAATTGGGGTCTCTAAAATAGGCTTTGGTGGTTGGGTTTGTGCTTGGAAGCCAAGCTTCCAAGCAAGGGAAGTTCGCTGGTAATGGAAAATCGAAGGAGACCCAAATTTCTCATGTGTTCGCATGAGAGATTGGGTACCAAATAGGGCTTCTAATTGGGTTCACATTGGAGGAGATTTCTTAGAGAAACTCCCTTTCAATTTTGAAGGGGATTCTCTGAGAGATCAGGGAGAAATCGTTCTTTCAAGCTCGCTGGAGTAAGATTCCCTTCGCTATAATGGTGGAGGGACCTAATTGCAAAGAATGAAGAAGAAGCTAGGGGGTCAAATGTAAGGGTTTTTGAAAGATATGGGTAGAAATGTAATTGGGTTGGACCTATTTGCAAAGTGGGTCTAGATGAATTCCCCTTAGGTTCAAATTTTGGTACAAACCTAATATATACCTAAGGAATTCAATGGTGAGGTTGGATTTTGTGTTTGACCACGTTTGATTGGGCAATTTACGTAAAAACCTAATTTAGCGTAAATATTTGTTTGAGATCCCATTCTAGATCAAAATAGGTTCCAATGGCCAAATTGAAGGTTCTAAACCCTAGAGAATATTGTTCTATGATTTTTAGAGGGTTTAGAAGAGTTTTATCCTGACCATAACCTTGTTTAATCAAGTGGGTCTGTTTTAGGGTTACAAGAAGTCATTTAATTCCCAGAATTCACACGAACCCTTTTCTATCTGATTCAACCCACTTATTATCTTGTTAAAACTATTTGACCTGTGTTTAGCCCTTCGGAAAATCCGTTGTTGTACTGTAATGGTAAAATTACAGTTTTATCCTTTGTTTCTTGCTTTTCTCTCAGAATTGTTATTTAGTGAATTGGGACCTTCAGTTGGTTATGTAGGAGCTTTTAATCTCTTTTATGAGTCAAAATGAGCTAATTAGGATTCATGATGGTGTTCCCATCACCAGGCAGGAGGAAAGAAGGGTGGAGGATGTCCACTCTTGAGAGGAGCAACTAAAGGAGATAGAAGGAAGCCTTCTCCAAGTCTGGGAGCCACCATTTCAGGAGCGAAGGTTGCCTCAGCTAGTTGGGAGAGTTTTCTGTCTTTTACTTTGTTGCCTTTTTAACTCTTGTTAAGCATTCATCTACCTAGGGATTAATTAAGTGGAACCTCTACTTAGTTGAGCTCCCTAGGTACTTTGTAAATATTTCTTCTTAATAGCAAAGTGCCTTTCTTCATCCTTGAGTTTTCCTTTCCAAGTAGCATTTTCATTAATTTTAGTGCACCACATCTCTCTTCTAATTACCCTAGGGTGAGCTTAGGAGAGAAGACATCTTTTGTCACTTAGGTTCTAGTTGATAGGCATAGTCTTCTTTAGCGTAGTTCTATCTTTGCATTTGTGTGCCTATTATTTTGAAAACCTAAAAACAACAAAAATCAAAATTACAAAAAGAAAAGTGCTGATTTGAGAGGTAAGAGAGAATCACTTATTTGACTAACAAATTGGCCTCCTTGGATGACCCTAAATACTGCCACTATCTTGGAATATAAACTTAAAAGTCGATCGAATTTCCACATCTCAACGACACTAAATACATCAATTAACAAATTGCGTAAATTTTGCCATTACCTCTCCATGGTCGGCCAAGAAGGCTAGAAAATCTTTCATTCAAGCTTCAAGGATAGCTAACAGGAAGAAGGGTTCTCCACCCTCTTCTTTTCTTGGAAGTGCTCTCTCTCCACCCCATAGAGAGGACATCCATCTTCTTTCTCTCTTCTTTTGGACGGCCAAGAAGGCTTCCTCATAGCCTCTCTTAGTTGATTCTAGCCTTTGCTTGGTTCTAGTTTCTTTTTATGTATTTTTGCAACTTCATATAATTAGTTAATGCATGATTAGTTTCCCTTTGAATAATTAGTGATATGCTTTTGTTTTCATCATTGTGAATACACGCCCATTAGTTAAGTCTAGGTTGGGGTTTTTGCGTCGCTTAGGTAGATTTAGGATCATATTAGTTTTCGTATTGCTTTTGCATTTCGAAAATAAAAAACATAAAAAAAATTGCAAAAGAGGAGAAGACAAAAATACTAGATCTAGTTTGAGAATAAACGGATCTAAATCTAATACTCTCGCTTTATGCCTCCCAGAGATGACCAGGACTCATGAATTAAAAAGATAAATCAATGTGAGTTTCATAATAACATAAATATTTTTGATTAAGGGGTTAGCGCAACTATACTACAAATCCGATGATGTATTTCAAAACACACGCAAAACAGCTTGCCACTGGCCTCCCACGACCAAGTCCACCTCTTGTTGGCCCCATCCAACAGTTGGAATGCTTGGTCGTCTTCCTCCGGCGAACCTCCAGCCACTTCATCAACGTTGGAGAAGAAGAGCTCCTCCACTTGCTGGCGGGGGCTCCAATGAAGAAAAGAAAAATCATAGGGACCTAATTGCAAGAATCTAAGGACCTCAATGTGAGAAAATCAATCTTTCCAAAGACTAATTTGTCATGTTTGAGGTTTGGTTAACAACCGGGTTCTGAATGATTTTTTATTTCAATTTCCTCCCCAAACAATCTTGATAATTGATTAATTAGTGATTAATTACATTCACATTTTATCGTTTTATTTTGTTAAGCATAAAAAAATATTTATTCATTACACTTGGCATTTAAATTTAATCACTTAATTTTGTAAACCAAGTGTGTCATTGAACTTGTTTAATTTTTGAAATCTACACTTAATAAAAGTTCAATTGTAATTAATTAGATAGTGGCTTTCGCGCTACATTTTTGCTCCCAGAGAAAAACCTTGGAACTCATTTCGAGAAATTACAAATTTTTAAAAGTCGATTTGTGCAACTCGGATATACTACAATGCATGTTTTTAACAAATCTCGTTGCATGCATGTCATGAGTCACCTAAATCTTTTGCCAAGATCTAGTAATGAATTTCCTTCAACTCTGGGTTAGCTATCTAACAACTGATACACGATCTATTAACTCAGGGCTAGTCTTCTCAAAATGGTCAGAGTTCCCAAGTTACCATGCAATAATTGTGACTTCTACCATGCCACCTCAGTCATTTGCCTCCATAGTTGTGCCTAAAGTATTTCCAACCTCTTCGTTGGCTTCCTATTATGGGTGTTAGCCATTACATTACCCTTTCATAGGTGAAATGCAATGGAATAGTCATAGTCCTTCAATAGTTCCATCCAATGCCATTGCCTCAAGTTCAGCTCCTTTTGATCAAATAGGTATTTCAAGTTCTTATGATTAGTGTGGATCTCAAAGGTCTCACAATATAAGTAGGGCCTCCAAATCTTCAAGGTGAAGCAATGGTTGCTAACTTAAGATTATGAGTTGAAAAATTCTTCTCGTGTTGCTTCAGTTGCCTTAAAGCATAGGTGACCATGTGTCTACGTCACATCAATATGCAACCTAAATCCTAGTGAGATGTATACATGTATACTATGTATCCACAACCACTGCCCGGTATCATAAGAATATGGGTCGTTGCCAGCTTTCTTTGAGCATTTGGAAGCTTGCCTCATGTTAACAATACTTGATCTTCCCCAGCAACGGCGCCAAAATGTTTACAGACGCTTGATCAGGGTTTTAAAGATAAAGGCTGTTGCATCGCGTCGTAGTATAGGGGATCAAGCGTTGAAAACAAATAAGAATTTTACTACTCAAAAACCTAAGTATCCGAGGTCAAACACAGGGAGCAAATGAAATTTATTCATTAATATCAATAATATAATTTGAACACTTAAATCTACTCAAAATCTAATTTATAATATAATGCAAGAGTTTATGAATTAAAATGTAGCAAAAATAGAAGAGAAATTGAGAGGAATAGAATAAAAAGGTTGATTCTTTTCTTGGCTCTCTTCTTTAGCTTCTTCTTTCTTCTTTCATTTCTTCTTTGGTTCTTCTCTTTCTTCTTTCTCTGACTTTCCTCTGCGTGTCTATGCCTTAGCTCCCTTTCTTCTTTTCTTCTTTGACTTTGGCCTTTTGCTTCTTCTTCCTTGCTGCCTTCTCCTTCCTTCTTCTTTCCTTGGCCTTGGGTTCTTCTTTCTGCCTTTTCTTCTTTTCCTTTAGCTTCCGCCTTCAACTTTTCCTGGCCTTTTCTTTAGCCGCACCCTCTCTTGCTACAGTGCCGTCTCCTTCATCTTCTACCTTGATTCTCCTGCCTTCTTCTTCCTTGGCTTCTGCCTTCAACTTCTTCCACAGCTTCTTTTTCTTTTTCCTTCACAAGTCCTTCAGCAGCTGCCTCTTCCTTAGCCTTTCTCTACGGCTGCACCTTTCTCTTCCTTCTTTCCCTACACTGCGAAGAGAAAAACCTACCCCTACCCCCCCGTGTACACACTCTCTCTCTATTTCTCTCTTGGGTTCGCTCTCCCAGAGCCAGTCGGGTTGTCAAGTCGGGTTGCACACCCGGGTCCAGGTGCACTAGCGTGGGTGGTGCGCGAGGAGTGTGGGGTTAATCGGGTCGGTTAGCCAGGTCTGCGGGGGTGTGGGTCGTGGACGAAGCGGGGGTCGTGGGCAAGGGGACCTAACCCCGTGTCTTGAGGCGAAGAGAGGAAAACATAAAAACAATTTATGTTACGCACCTCACTCCTGAGTTTCCGAGGTGGGACTTTTTGGGACTAAAAGTCCCACCCGCTTCGCTCGTGCGCCCGCAGGAGGACTTTCGCTCAATTGCCACAGTTGGGTTCCTTGCAAGGCTTGCTCTCTGGCTGGGTGCATGCGCGAATCCAACCCGCACCTCCTGGACCTGGAGTGAAGCGGCTTGGAGTGAGCTTGCAAGCTCCTTCAAGCCATTGCTAATGGAGGTGGAAGCTCAGACTTGCACTTCACTGAAAACGGCCTTTCGACCCCATTAAAGCACACAGGCAGCTTCACCGTGGCATGGGAAAGGTGAGGCGGTTGGTGGCTGGCCGCAGGGCGGCCTAGGCATGCATGCCTAGGTCGCTCTGTGGTTGTGAAGGTGGGTTTGGTTGGGGGGTGCTTATGGAAGTGTTGGCGGTCAGTGAAGGGGTGGAATATGCTCAGTGGATGATGGCGAAGGTTATGAGGGGTCTAGCGAGGTCTGTGGAAGTGTGGAGCGGTGGATGCGCCTTCACCGGTGGTCGACTGTAGATGGAGAAGGTGGTGGTGGTTTGCGACATCGAGGGGTCGAAAGTGAAAATTAAGAGAGGGGAAATGAAGAGTAGAGGGAGAGGAAGAGTTCTAACCTAACTAAGTGGACGAAGGGGGATAGAAAGGCAGCTGGCCGTACCTGCTGCCGCCGGAGAAGAAACTTCCAGAGGAGGGAGAATGGTGACGACGACAGGGCTGGAGGCGCGCGTGCGGGTATTGCGCGACGCGGAGGAAGGAGAGGAAGATGGCTCTGCCACTGGTATTGTGGCATAGTGATGAGAAGGAGGAGAAGAGGTCACCGGAGCCTGCTGGTCACTTGGCTAGAGGAGAAGGGACGAATTTGGGGGTGGTTCTCCGGCCAAGTTAAGTTGAAAATGTGCGGCCGGAGGTGAGGGTCTCTTTATAGGTGCTGGCAAGGGCTCTTGTGCTTGGAAGGCAAGCTTCCAAGTGCAAGGGTCCTCGCTGGAGAAGGATTCAGGGAGATACCCAAATCTCTCAAGCTTTTGCATGAGAGATTGGGTGCAAATTAGATCAGGGAATTGTGCTCAGATGGAAGGGAATTCCTCAGAAAATCTCCCTTCCAAATCTGGGAGGAGATCTCTGAGGAATCATGGAGAAATCCTCCTCAATTCCTCGACGAAGTAGGACTCCTCCACTGTAATGGTGAAGAGACCTAATTGTAAGAGTGGCGAGGAAGATAGGGGGTCTCCGCAATGAATTTCAAAAGCTAGGGGTCAAAATGTAATTGGGTGGACTGTTTTGCAAAGTAGGATAAGGTGACCTTCCCTTAGGTCCAAATTTTGGTAAAAACCTAATTTTGACCTAAGGAATCCAATGGTGAAGTTGGATTTAAGGTTTTACCACGTTTGACTAGACATTTTACACAAAAACCCAAATTAGGTCAAATAATGAGCTAGGACCCCTACTTAGGTCAAAATAGGTTCGAAAGGCCAATTTGAAGGTTATAAATCCTAGGGGATATTTTTCCATGAATTTTAGAGGGTTTAATTGATTTTTATCCTAACCATAACCTTGTTGAATTAAGCGAGTCTGTTTTAGGGTTATTAGATGTCATTTAATTCTTGGATTGCATATGAACCCATTTCTGACTGAACCAACTCACTTTTTATCTTATTAAGACCATTTTACCTATGTTTAGCCTCTGAGAAATCTCGTTGATGTACTGCAATGGTAAAATTATAGCTTTACCCTTTATTTCATGTTTTCTTCTCAAAGCAATTCTTCCTTAGATTAGGCCCTTCTCTAGGTTATGTAGAAGCTTTTATTCTCTTTCTCAGGTCAAAATGAGCTAGTTAGGGCTCATGATGAGGTTCTCATCATACCCCCATGCCTAGCTTTTGCTAGTCCCTTAGCAAAATTTCACGGTTTTAACTTCTGTTCTGGACCAGAAGTTTCTTTTATTAGTTAAGATAAGTGCTTTTCTTTTTGTTTTGAATAGTTTAGAATGTCGACAATAGGCCTAGAGGTACTTGTTGAAGCTACGAGTTACTACACTAACGTATTTGATTTTGAAAAACCTGTCGTCGTAGTTTGAAAGCGAAGAACTCGTGTTCAACAAATAAAATTTGTACCGGAATAGAAATCCTGGGTCAAACTCAGGGAGGCTACGTCGATCTATATTTGCAATTATATTTTTTTTAGAGTTTTTGTTGAAAAGAGAAGCAACGTAATTACAATGAAGCAATATTAACAATCAGAATAAACGAGAAAGAGAGAGAGAGAGAAAACATGCACTCAATGTTTCAAAATGTTTATACAATAAAACTAAAGAAGAATTATAGTAGAAAGCGGGAAATCAACTACACTAGAAAGCAGGAAAATTCTACTCTAGAAAGTTGAAAAGAAGAATGGGAGAGAGAAGTTATCCTCCTCGACGATTGCTTGGAGGACGAGCTGGACGAGATGCTGCCTGGAAGAAGGAGGATGGAGTGGGAAGAAGGAGGTCGAGGTAGGAGGAACGAGAACGGGGCAGCATGTCATTGTCGTTGCAGGATCTGCTTACGAAATGAGGGCGAAAATTTGACTTTATCTCTCGAGGAGCATCCCGGGTGTGGGACAAGCTTCTCTTAAGCATTGGAGATTGAGAGAAGAGAAGGAAGGGATGCCCATTTTGTATGGAGGGGTCTCCTTTTATAGTTGCAAGGAGTGAGGGCAATTTGATCTTTACAATTTCAAAATATTAAATAAGGGGTCTTTAGTGACGGATAAAACCGTTGCTAAAGCCCCAGTTGTGGGTGACGTGTGCCGCCCGCTCACCTCCCACGCAGCCCATGTCCATCAAGTCTTAGTCGTTCGATCGCGAGATCGAACGACTGAGATGCACCCTCGCCGCGCCTCTTCAAGCCGTAGCGCCAGCGTTTGATTTCGCGTTACGCATGAGCGTGCGATAGCGCGTGGTAGCTCGCAGCCACTCGATCGCTATCAAGCGATCGCTACGCCCGCTTGCCTGCACCCCAGCAGCCACTCCTTGCGAATCGAACGTGCGCCTCCTGATCTCTCGAGCGCTCTCACCTGCTACGCTACAGAGGCATTTGTGTCGCGGAAATGTTTTGTGTGCGCGCATCCACAGCTGTTGGATGCGTATCCAATAGTGGAGAAGCAGCACTCAAAATGAAGAAGAGATGGAGCAGCGAGTGCAGTGGCCGATTAGGCGGTTGTGATGGTGCCACATGGTGCCATCTTGGTCGTCCATCTTCTGGATGATGTAGATGGTGTCACGGTTGTCGGATTGAGTTGATTTTCGTGCCGTTTGACTGCGATCATCGATCCGAATCCATTTGTGCGATCAGATTTGTCGTTTGAAGTGTAGATTCACACCATCTTGGCCCTTGATCTTCTAGGGTTCCTCGGTCTCTATCTGATGCTACAGATGTTTGATTAGGGCAATCTTGGAGTCGTTGAACTCCAATCGTCACCCTGATCAAATCTGTATGGTTGGATCTTCTATCTGAGGCCTTGATAAAATTTTCCCTGTCTCTGAACATAAAAGGAGACATTAACTTCCATTTTATTCAAACTAATCTAAATGCAAGATGACGCATGATATGTAACATTTATAGTATGTAATGCAATTCTATGCTTAAGAACATGCAAAAATAGATATCTTATGTAGTGTAAACATGCTCTCATCACACCCCCATGCCTATCTTTTGCTAGTCCCTAGCAAAAACGACATGCTATTTATAAAAGAATTAGGTTGGATTATTTGGGCATGAGTTATTTTCAATTATTAAGAAAATGTTTACTTAGGATCTGAACTTTCAAAGACACAACAGTGCTCGGGTATCTGCCAAAATGCAGACCGCCTCATGCTCTCACCTTATTCAAAGAAAAATTTCTTTTTTCTCTTTTTCTTCTTTTCTAATTTTTTTGGATTTTTGAGTTTTAGGGTTTAAGAGTGGCTTTCTACGGCCATTCAACTCACCCAAGATTTGATGAGAATCTTAAGTTCTAAGCACCTTATTGTGAATGTGATAGACTCGTTGATTGGTAGTTAAAATAGACTTCGGATATCTACACCAATATATGACCTTAAAAAGAAAATTCTGCCTAAAGGTGTATCTTTACAACCGGTAGCTTTCTCACTACTTTTATTTTTATGGGGTCAACGCAAGGGTGAATCCAGTGTATATCTCCCCAGTTTATTCTACTTCTCCGCTTCTTCCTAAGTGTTTTAGGAATTTTCAGTGCATTTATTGAGTTGGGTTCTGGACAACCGGTCGATGAGCTTTTACCACCGACAACTTGCCAGCCATACTCGTGCGACGAAGTGTGCCTTATTTCTTTTGTTTTCTTTTTTTTTTCTTTTCTTTTTGACTTTCTTTTTCTCTCTCTTTTTTTTTAAGTAGGTGGCTTCCCTGGTCTAAGATTTACCTAAAGGCAGCAAGAAGAGAATGGTCCAGTGACTGGGCTCTGGACAACCTACCTATGGGCTGTTACCCACGATAACTTTCCAGCCATATCACCCTAGAAGGTTCATTAGCTACCCAATTTCCGTTAAAATCGCCGAACAACGAGTAAGTGAAAAGAAATTGTGTAGATGCTTAAAACTCAAAGTTCCCTCAAATCAGAGGGTGGATTGATAAGTCGCGTACTTATCACCCAAACTTATTTACTCCAATTACAATAGAATTAAGATGGCGAGGACTCGAAAAGCAAATCCACATTTTAGTGGATACACGGGCCGATTAAGTCCAAAGACCTGAAGGGTCTTTGTGTTCAGATCCTAATGTAATATTTCCTAAGATTGAAAAGTCTTAATGTCCAACTATTCCTTCCTAATTCAATTTTTTTTATATAAATAAGAAGAGAAAAATAATTTACATGAATTTCACAAAGCTGACAAAATGATTCAAAAATGAATCCACCCCCCATGCCTAGCTGATGCAATGTCCACATTGAGAAAGAGACATGAAAGAAAGGGTAGAGTATGAAAGATGTCACCTGAATATGAAGCTCGTGTCAGCTTTGTGTCATATGTACAACTACTGAGTTTAATGCCATCAACTAGGCGAAGTCCAGCCAAAGAAGTCACAAAATGACTAGAGCAACCGTGTCTGAGACGGGTTCTGAAAGAGTATGGTCAATAACAGGCTTCAGACCTTGACCGTTAACTTTAAATGTGTTACCCGTCTTTGAGTCAGAAATCTGAACAGCCCCATTTGGAAAAATCTAGTCAATAATGAATGGGCCATTCAATTTAGATCTAAGTTTGTCAGGAAAGAGCTTAAGTCTAGAATTGAATAACCAGACCTTCTGGTTCGGCTCAAAGCTCTTGCGGGAAATCAATTGATCATGTAGAACTTTGGTCCGAGCCTTGTAGATCTTGGCATTCTCATATGCATCATTTCTAAGCTCTTCCAACTTAGATAGTTGGAGTTTCCTGGTCTTCCCAGCTAAATTCAGATTTAAATTGCATTGTTTGATCGCCCAAAATGCCCTGTGTTCAATCTCTACGGGTAGATGGCATGCCTTTCCATACACCAAACGAAACGGAGACATGCCGATGGGTGTTTTATACGCCGTACGGTAGGCCGAAAGAGCGTCCTCAAGCTTTTTAGTCCAGTCTTTGTGATCAGGCCTAACTATTTTTTGCAGAATGTTCTTGATCTCCCGATTGGAGATCTCGGCTTGTCCATTCGTCTGGGGATGGTAAGGTATGGAAATTCGGTGATTAACCCCGTATTTGGCCAACAAATTTTGGAATTGGGCATTAGTAAAATGAGTCCCATCATCACTGATAATGGCCCTTGGAATCCCGAACCTACTGAAGATATTTTTCTTGACAAAATCGATGACCACCTTGTGGTCATTGGTTTGGGTGGGAATCGCCTCAATCCATTTGGACACATAATCAACAGCAACAAGAATGTACTGATGTCCAAATGAAGGGAGAAAGGGTCCCATGAAATCGATGCCCCAAACATCGAAAATTTCGACAGGAAGAATTGGATTTAGGGGCATCGTATCTCTCTTAGTTATGCTCCCGAGTGCCTGACATCGAGAACATGACCTTGAGAAATCCTAGGCATCCTTAAATAAAGACAGCCAATAGAAGCCAGATTGTAAGATTTTTGCAGCTGTTTTATTCCCGGAGAGATGTCCACCACATGCAGATGCATGGCAGAACTCGAGTATATTGCTGAATTCATTCTCCGGTACACATCGACGAATAATATGATCAGAGCCGATGTTGTACAATTCAGGGTCCTCCTAGAAGTAGTATTTAGCCTCAGATTTGAGTCTATCCTGTTGTTGCTTGGTCCAATCTGGGGGGATTTAACCAACGGCCAAATAGTTAACAATGTCAGCAAACCACAAGGTTTGGACACCTGAAACTGTAAGGATAGATTCGTCCGGAAAAGTGTCAGCAATCGGGATGTCCGGACGAGAAGAATCACCTAAGAGTGCTTACATGCCCCTGGTAGGATATTTAAATATCCTAGGAGACAAGCACCAAGGAGACGATATGTTGTTACGCATCTTTGAGGGGAATTTCCTGCCTCTACGTGTCGGGAACTCATTTAAATCAACTTGTGTTGATTGGCTGCTCCTAATCTAGGCAACTTTTTTCAGAATACTTAAACGCTTTTGCGTGATTGGTGCGTGTTTTTCACTCAACTCAGTAATTAAGTTAATTTCACTTAATTAAGAGTAGAAGAAATCACTTAGGATAACTCGAAGTTGTGTCGATTGTGTAGTATAGGGTCGAATTAACCTAACATTTTAGAAATTTTTACTAGTTGAGTCCAGGTCGTTCACTGGGAGGCATAATAATTTTTCTCTAAATTCACCAATTTCCTTTTATCTCTTTAAGTTTAGGAGGTAAAACTAGTTTTACTTTTCAAAACATGAATTTTGTCAAAATATTTAACTATAAAGAACATACAAAATTCCATACGAAACATATTTACTCAAAATGTTGTACTTTATTAACAAGTAAACAAGCTATTTTTTTTTATTTTATTCTAAGAAATTAAGGCAATTAGAAAATTATCCAATTAAACATGCCTTTTACAATTAAGAACAAAAAGATACTCATGCAAGAGAAAATTCATTTATCTCTTCATCTCTTTACAGCCTCTAATCTTCTTCTTTCTTTCTTTTCTCTCTCTCTAATTTTCTTCTCTGTCGAGCTCTCTTTCTTCTTATGTTGTTCCTGCCTTCTTATCTTCCTTAGTTCTTCTTTTTCCTTTTAATCTTTCCCTACCTTCTCTTCTTCCGTTAGTTTTTCTCCTTTGTTAGTTTTTTTTTCTTAACACTTAGCGTCTGCACTCCTTTCTTCCTTAGCCTTTGCATCCTTTAGCACTTAGCTTTCTTCAGCGGCTTCTCTTTCCTTAAGCTCTCAGCCGAACTAGGTTTTTTCTACTTTTTAAACCAAAAGTTTTTGTATTTGCGGCGAGGTCCTTTCGAGGATACACAGCACCCTGGGATCAGGGTGGGACCAGACCCTACTCGGTCCTCGCCTAATCTCATTTAGGTTGGTTTTGGTTCATTCATTAATCGGTTCACAGTTTCGAGCCGCATCGGCTCAACCCGGTCTCCTAGGCCAAACTCGCCCTCCCAGGGCACATTCACATCTGCACGCCCCCAAGGGCGCACACACCTGCAGGCTAATGCCCACACACTCAGAACAATGCTCAGATCAGATCAGAATCGAAACCGGTGCGCCAAGCGCTGACGACTGCACAGCCATAGGAACAAAATAGTTTTATACCCAGGCGCGTGCTCATGGATATTCGAGGTGGGACAAACATTCCCCTTCCAGACTCGAATTCAATCGATCATAACTTCCTACCCAGAGCTCCAAATTGGATGATTTAAAGTTCGTTGGAAAGCTCTAAGGGTAATCTATTCAATTTTAAGGTCAATTTAATGTTTTATTGATGTTTGGCTCTTCAATTTAAGGGATGAAATCAGGGGTTTCTACGATTTTTATAAAAACCTGGAAAGTGTTTTAACTCAGGCAAGTCCTCAGATGGACTTCTCTCATCTATTAGAAGGTCTGTACATATTATATAAGCAATTCCGCTTCTGTTAGTATAGATTTTGAGTTCTCAAGACCTACAGAACTTGCAGAGAAGCTTTTCTCTTCTCTGAAAACTTTAGAGGTTGATTTCAGACATCAATTTGTGCAACAGATACTTTAAAGTGTTCCTAATCTATTTAGATTAATTCTAAGGGTTTTAACTAGTCAATCTGGGCAGGTTTTAGATTTTAATTTCAACAGAACAGTGCTTCTGTTGGTTTGGGTTCGAGAGTAACCCAAATTGGTAGGAACAAAATCTTCACACCTTACATCATCTGAGCTTACTTAAATTGATTTTAGTTCATCAAATAAGATTCCAGAAACAACTTGCACATCTCAATTCCTCAATTTAAGCTCAGAACACCATTATCAGACTCAGGTTTGACTATAAAAGCTCGAAAATTGACTTTTTGTTTAAAGCTTCTTCCTAAGAAATTAATGCATCAATTAGAGTCTCTTCATCATCTGGAACTCACTCAGATCTTCAAATTTGTGTTTCAACCTTAATTTCTAGGGTTTCAGGATTACCGCCTGGACTAAAATAAGTGTGTGTTTGACAGAGTTGTTCAGTGGTAGTTACAGTGTTTTAAAGACTTAAATAGCTTCAGTGCATCGCACTGAAGCTTCTGAGCTCCTTAAGTGTTTCTCAAATCCTTCATAACAGACTTCTCCAACTCACCAGAGTTGGGGAAGATGAAGTTACATCTTTAGCTCCAGTGGTTGAAACATCAAGAAAATTTCTTTAAAATGATCAATAATCCTTATTTTATTGTTCTGGAGTCACTTAACAAGTTTAAGAGGCTGCAACACATCTTTGGCTCGCCGGAGCTCGCCGGAGCTCCGGTGAGTCCAGAAAATATAAATTGTTTATATAGATTAACAAAATTAACTATTTTTGATCCAAAAATGATTATGAGGTTTCAAGGAACCTCAGTATCACTTTAAATTCTTCATTTGTTCTTTGAAATATAAGATTTGACAGTAAGTTTGTTTCTTAAAAATTTGATTGGTTTATGCTCAGGACTTGATTTAACTACTCGATTGAGAAGTTAAATCAAGTCAACAGATGTTATTAATCATAAATATATGTTTAATTTATAATTTGAAATGTTCCTGAGCCGCCATGGACAGCAAACTCAGAAACTTAAATTAAATTTGGGCGTTTAATTATAGATGATAGTAATAGGTAATATAATGTCGATTAGGGTTCATTAGTGGTGATAGGTGATGAAAAAACCCAGTGAAGGTGGAATTAGATCTACTTCTGTTACCATGGATAGTGAAGTAGTCGGTGAAGGTGAGATATGAATTAAGCGTTTAGGTGATTCAATTAAACTATTTAGTGATTTAGAAGTGAACATGGAAGATAAAAGAAGGTGAACAGTGAGTTAAAAGACAAAATTAAGATCTTTGGCGAGCTTAAGGAACTCGTCGGAGCTGGAAGAGATGAAGCTAAATTCTAAAATTACTCTAACCTAACTAACTAAACTAACTAACTAAGCTAGCCTACTCCTACTCCTACTCTTAGTCTACTGTTACCTGGACGAAGGGGTCAATAGGGTTCCGCCGAAGTTTCATAGCGGACGACGAAATTAGAGGGTTGAAGAAAGAGCTCCGGTGAGCGAATTTGAGGTGGAGCGGAGGAATCCTAGGGTTGGCGCCTTTGTCAGAGGTGCGGAAGACCACGACGAATTTCCTCGGCTACTTAAGATGGACGGAGGAAGTTAGAAGATGGAATGGGGAATCGCCGGAGGTTTGGAAGAATAGCCTATTGGATTGGCTACAGTATTAGAAGAGGGAAGGGAGCCAACTTACTAAAATCAGAGGTGTGAGGGGGTATTTATAGTAGTTTGCGGCGAAGAGAGGGGCGGGGTCTGGCCAAAGAAGAAGCTTGAGGAGCTTAACCTCCATCGTCGTCTCCGACGACGGTGAGGTTATCTCCCACTGAAAAATAGGATTTTCGGTTAATCTAGACCGATGGATCAAGTGGAGGTGGTGAGTGCAAGCTGCAAGAGCTTGGGCAAAGAGGAATGATGTCGACAGGGCGGTGATCGCGCGGTGGGATGACTCTCTGCCGCCAGCCGTTCGTTTGGCTGGAGAAGAAGAAGAAGAATAAGACGAAGAGGGACTTAGAAGTAATAAAACTTAAGGACCTATGTGATAAATAAGGACTCGACTGTAATGAATATTAAGGACTAAAATGTAAACCCAGGTTTTGAAGGTTTATTTTAATTTAGATCTTTTTCAACTGTTTATATATGTTAATAAATAAGGTAAATATTATGTTTACACCTTGAATTTACATTTTTGAACTTTTTAGATTAATTTATTAGATTAAGTAAAATCACTTAAGTTATTATATACTTAGGTATACATTATATTTAAGTTACTTATCTTATTAATTAAGAGAATGATTAGTATGATTTCGAGTCCAATTATTATCTAAATTATTAATAATGTTAATTTAATGATAAAATGTAATTTTTAACTTATTTTAAGGTCCTTAACTAAATATCCCTTATTCTATAATTAACCCTTATATATTTATAACCCTAGCTAATTAACTAGGAAGACTAGTTAATTAGGGGTAATTAGAGATCATGATGAGTGTCTCATCAGTGATTTTGATAGTTATGCGTACTAAACTAGACTTTGTGTGGATTGGGATGCTTAGGTTACTGAATCCCGCAAACCGAAGGTCAGTTAACTAGGCCGAATACTTCCTAAGCATTAGACCTAATACTTAAGCTTCGCATTTTCCCCAACCTCTTGAAGATTATCCAGATCTTAGCGAATACTTGAATTTTTAAGCCTAAGAGTCTAGCCCAAAAGGCCTAAGATCAGCATTCCTACTAATATCTCTTTGTGTCTCATTAGCACTTTTTCTTTTCATTTTCCTTTTACTTGATGTGATCTAGAACTTTGGTTAATCTATTAATTTCTTACTAATGACTATCTCTTTTTTTCTTTTTTCATTCTATGCTCCTTTTTGTCTTTTTTCTCTTTTCCTCCTCATGATTTATGTGGCTTCAAAATTTTCCTCCCTCCTCCATTGTTTTTTCTTTTTCATAATTTTTTATTTTTTTGGTATTTTTGATATATGTGATTTTTTTGTGAGAATCCTTCTGACTTTTCTTGATTTTGTATGTTTGCACTTTACCACCCTCTCATGCCTAAGTTTTGCAATGTCATTGTAAACGGAGGGTGTGAAATAGTGTTGGGTCTAGGAACTTAGAACATGATATATCGAGTGGGCGAATTGGTCGGGAATGACTGATGCGGATGATTTCAAGCTCTGGTATGTGTACTAGAGGTGGGATCAACTGGTCTTAGGCTGAACTCAAGGTGCAATAGACGTGGAGTACAGATAGATAATCAGACGGATCTCGGGTTTTTGGAATGACGGGTTGCCTCCCGTTAAGCGCTAAATTCAATGCCTTCAGCCGAGCGGGAAATGATATGGAGAGGGAGTGGTCAAATTAGCAGAATTTTGTAAAACAAGCACCTTGATAAAGAACCTAGTTGGTCCAACTAGTTGCTTGTTAAGATCAACAGGCTGATGATGTAGCCCAAACCCAATCAGTCTGGTGTGTTGATAGATGTAGATCAACAGATGTGGAACCCACCAAATGCAATAGAGCTTGGTTGGATGTGAAAGTGAAAACTTGGGTTTTAGCTGAGTCGAATCAGCCCGGTCAGAGTAGGGATCTATAAAGTAATCAGTGAATGGTGCGGAAACCCTACAAAGGTGATCAGAGAATGATGGATCATGTTTTTCAGTCTGATCAATGTTTGATACCCGATATGTGTGTGGAGTTGAATCATCTGCAAACGGCTTAGTGAGAGGGGAATCAGAATAGAAATTGAGTCCTGTTGCGGGTCGAGGTTGGAAATGGGTTTTGATCGGTTTTGTATATTTGGAAGAGGTGGCTTTGATGAGAACTGTGTATGAGGGCTCTTCTAGAAAGAAGTGACAGGTGGTTTCATTGAGTGAGTCCTCATAGTGTCTTTCAAAATCAAAAGTGAATGCCTGGAGTGTCTATAGGATGATGGACATTTGAATCGAGAAAAGATTCGAATTCTGGGTTGCAATCACTCTCGGCATTTTCTGGTTTTGATTCCTGAGGATTGAAAAGAAATGATTCCATGTCACTAGAACCCGAACTTAAATCAGTGATCTCGGGAACCAGGACCTCAGAGTCAGAGAATGAATTATGTGAGCTAAGATCGTAGATTGGTTCGTTGAATTTAGGAAGCAGATTCTCTTCGAAATCATGGTCAGATTCGAAATCGTCAGAGATATTGCGAAAATTCAGTTTTGAATAAGATTCAAGATCATGAGTTCCACCATGGAATAAATCATATGATGTAGATTTAGCAACCTGACTGGGGTCTAACCTATATATCAATTCTGAGCTCAAAAAGGTGTCTGTATTTGGTCTAGGCTCAAGTTCTAGTCTCATAGAAAAGACTCAATCAAAACTCCACTCGTCCAACTCCTCTATTTCTGTATCATAAATTGGCATGACTTCCGAAAAATCGATCTGATTCTCTGAGGACGTTGGAGAGGGATATTCATCAAATAGAGGCCAAAAATCATACTCTTCATTGAAAATTTGATCTTCTTTATACGGGGCCTCGTAATCTTCCCAAGATGTTTTAGATCTAGATTCTAGGCTTAGGATGTGGGTTAAATCACTAGGATCTAGGTCCGAATTACCTTCGAGGGTCACCTTATTAGAATAAGGGATGGGATTTACACCCTCGAGAGGTTCAGTTCTAATCTCATTATTGCTGGAGTCTTGGAAGTCTATGCTTGGTGATCTATGGTCTAGGGTTGGCTTTATACTGTGTTCTCCTACAATTGGAACTTCCCAACCTTCTTCAATCTCAGGCATGTTGTATTCTATCTGGGTTGGGAATCCACAACCACTCTTTGCCTCAAACCTGAGATCTGGGAAATCGGATTGATCCTCAATACTGTTCCAAGATGGTTCATCATCTGTTTGGGGCATGTACGGGTATTTTTGATTGATAATTTGTTTCAACAATCTCATCATCTCTTCCCATTTTTAAATATCATCTTGGTGTTGGTACAGGGTTTGTCATGCATTGAAGGTATTCAAAATTGTGTAACTTTTCTATCTCAATGTATCCTGTGATGAGAATGTCTCGGGTTGATCCTTTTGTGGCTTTTGTCAATAGAATTTGGGCACAGTTTATGATGAAGGTTGTGGTTGTTGGGACATCAACCTGAATGTCTTCTATTGGTGTTGAGGGTTTATATTCAATTTCATAGAATTCAAGGACATTCTTAACCATCCTATCTCTCATGGATCTCTGTGATTCAGGTTTTTTGAAAGGTAGTCCTAAGTAGTTCGGCTGCATGTTTGGATCAAATGGTGGAATCCAGATGTGGAATCAGAATTTTGATGTAGAATCAAGTTGTGAAGCGATTAAATTTGAATAAAGAGTCCCACTGAAAACTTTATGTGTGTGCTCTAAAGAGAAGAGATGAGGGACTGGATGTTTTTGACCCAATCGAGGCACCCAAAAAATGTTTGGATGACTATGGAGGTTCGGGGCGAATGATACCCCTATATCAGAATGTCGTCCACCTGAGAATTACCTGGCCAGCCAGAGAGGAAGAGTCCCACAAAGACCCCTACACGGTAGAGCGTCACCACGGGTTACAGGGTTTCCCCCACCCGACCTCTCTTTTCACTGAGATTCCAGGTAGACCAGAATGGGGACCTTGACCTCTTAAGTCTACCACTTTTAAGATCAAAAGGTGCTTAGGGTTTTCACTTGAACTTTAGATGTTTTGATGTTGTGACCTGATTTGGAGGTTGGTTGACCCCAAAGGTCAACTTCACCTGACCTGCCCTAAAGATGGCAGAATGATTCTAAGTCAAGACCTAGAAATCACCCTGATTTGACTCCCAGGTTATTAGGTCCAACGTTTTTAAGATTCAAGTGATTTTAGAGCTCAATTTTTAGGGTTTTTCTTGCTTAGATAATTTCAATCAAGGGCTTGGGTAGCACACTGATGCGGGAGGGTTTGTTTTTCTTTTAAATGGGCACATGTAAACTAGCACTCCAAAACCCCTACTATTGAAACCCTAATTTGGTTCCATTTCCAATCCTTTTTTCTTTTCACAAAAAGTTCTCTTTGGACTTCAAACAAGCAGTGTGTTGTCCGCGGAGATTAAGTATGATTTCTACTAGGCACAGGAATTTGTGGGGTTGGATCTAAAAATCGCTTCTACTTCAATATGTTTTTGAAAAATTTTTGCAAAATCAGGAAACTTTTGCCTTAAAGATGGTAATTACTATAAACAAAAGGCAAGTGATTCCTATTTTGATTACTTCCTTTTGTCTTCCCAGAATTAGGAGATGGATTTAAGGAAGAAGAGGGAGTTTACCTGCCCTGGAGTGGTTGACTTGAGTGGGAGATTTCCTCGTGAGATACCTTGCAAGATCACAACAAAACAAAATAGGGCAAATTAGTGTTCAAATATAATCAAAAAGAGTGTAGAGACTAGTGATAAATTGTGCGTTGCTCCCCAGCAATGGCGCCAAAATGTTAACAACACTTGATCTTCTTCGGCAATGGCGCCAAAATGTTTACAAATGCTTGATCGAGGTTTTAAAGATAAAGGTTGTTGCGTCGCGTCGTAGTATAGGGGATCAAGCGTTAAAAATAAATAAGAATTTTATTACTCGAAAACTTAAGTATCCGAGGTCGAACACAGGGAGCAAATGGAATTTATTCACTAATCTCAATAATGTAATTTGAACACTTAAATCTACTCAAAATCTAATTCAGAATATAATGCAAGAGTTTATGAATTAAAATGTAGCAAAAATAGAAGAGAAATTGAGAGGAATATAATAAAAAGGTTGGTTCCTTTCTTAGCTCTCTTCTTTTGCTTCTTCTTTCTTCTTTCTTTTCTTCTTTGGTTCTTCTCTTCTTCTTTCTCTGACTTTCCTCTACGTGTTTATGCCTTAGCTCCATTTCTTCTTTTCTTCTTTGACTTTGGCATTCTGCTTCTTCTTCCTTGCTGCCTTCTCCTTCCTTCTTCTTTCCCTGGCCTTAGCTTCTTCTTTCTGCCTTTTCTTCTTTTCCTTTAGCTTCTGCCTTCAACTTTGCCTGGCCTTTTCTTCAGCCGTACCCTCTCTTGCTACAGTGCCTTCTCCTTCTTCTTCTACCTTGATTCCTCCTACCTTCTTCTTCCTTGGCTTCTGCCTTCAACTTCTTCCGCAACTTCTTCTTTTGCCTTCGTAAGTCCTTCAGCAGCTGCCTCTTCCTTAGCCTTTCTCTACGGCTGCACCTTCCTCTTCCTTCCTTCTTTCCCTGCACAACGAAAAGCAAAACCTACCCCTACCCCCTCGCGTACACTCTCTATTTCTCTCTTGGGTTTGCTCTCCCAGAGCTAGCCGGGTTATCGGGTCGGGTTGCACACCAGGGTCCGGGCGCACCGGCGTGGGTGGTGTGCGAGGAGTGAGGGGTTAATCGGGTCGGTCAGCTAAGTTCACGGGGGTGTGGGTCTTGGACAAGGCGGGGGTCGTGGGTAAGGGGACCTAACCCCGTGTCTTGAGGCGAAGAGAAGAAAACATAAAAATAATTTATGTTACACACCTTACTCCTGAGTTTCCGAGGTGGGACTAAAAGTCCCACCCGCTTCGCTCGTGCGCCCGCAGGAGGACTTTCGCTCAATTGCTGCAGCTGGGTTCCTCGCAAGGCTTGCTCTCTGGCTGGGTGCATGCGCGAATCCAACCCGCACCTCCTGGACCTGGAGACTTGGAGTGAAGCGGCTTGGAGTGATCTTGCAAACTCCTTCAAGTCGTCGCTAATGGAGGTGGAAGCTCAGACCTGCACTTCACTGAATACGGCCTTTCGACCCCATTAGAGCACATAGGAAGCTTCGCCGTGGCATGGCAAAGGTGAGGCGGTTGGTGGCTGGCCGCAGGGCGACCTAGGCATGCGTGCATAGGTCGCTTTGTGGTCGTAAAGGTGGGTCTGGTCGGGGGGTGCTTATGGAGGTGTTGGCGGTTAGTGAAGGGGTGGAATATGCTCAGTGGATGATGGCGAAGGTTATGAGGGGTCTAGCGAGGCGTGTGGAAGTGTGGAGCGGTGGATGCGCCTTCACCGGTGGTCGGCTGGAGATGGAGAAGGTGGTGGTGGTCTGCGACGTCGAGGGGTCGAAAGTGAAAATTAAGAGAGGGGAAATGAAGAGTAGAGGGAGAGGAAGAGTTCTAACCTAACTAAGTGGATGAAGGGGGATAGAAAAGCGGCTAGCCGTACCTTCCACCGCTGGAGAAGAAACTTCTAGAGGAGGGAGAACGGCGACGACGACGGGGTTGGAGGCGCACACAGGGGTATTGCGCGACGCGGAGGAAGGAGAGGAAGATGGCTCTGCCACTGGTATTGTGGCAGAGCGACGAGAAGGAGGAGAAGAGGTCGCCGGAGCTTGCTGGTCACTTGGCCGGAGGAGAAGGGACGAAATTGGGGGTGGTTCTCCAGCCAAGTCACGCTGAAAATGTGCGGCCAGAGGTGAGGGTCACTTTATTGGTGTTAGGAGGGGCTCTTGTGCTTGGAAGGCAAGCTTCCAAGTGCAAGAGTCCTCGTTAGAGAAGGATTCAGGGAGATACCCAAATCTCTCGAGCTTTCGCACGAGAGATTGGGTGCAAATCAGATCAAGGAATTGTGCTCAGATGGAAGGGAATTCCTCAGAGAATCTCCCTTCCAAATCTGGGAGGAGATCTCTGAAGAATCAGGGAGAAGTCCCCCTCAATTCCTCGCCGGAGTAGGACTCTTTCACTGTAATGGCGGAGGGACCTAATTGTAAGAGCAGTGAGGAAGATAGGGGGCCTGCGCAATGAATTTCAAAAGCTAGGGGTCAAAATGTAATTGGGTGGACTATTTTGCAAAGTAGGTCAAGGTGACCTTCCCTTAGGTCCAAATTTTGGCAAAAACCTAATTTGGACCTAAGGAATCCAATGGTGAAGTTGTCTTTAAGGTTGACCACGTTTGAATGGATATTTTACATAAAAACTCAAATTAGGTCAAATAATGAGTTAGGACCCCTACTTAGGTCAAAATAGGTTCAAAAAGATAATTTGAAGGTTCTAAACACTAGGAGATATTTTTCCATGAATTTTAGAGGATTTACTTGATTTTTATCCTAACCATAACCTTGTTGAATTAAGCGAGTCTGTTTTAGGGTTACCAGATGTTATTTAATTCTTGGATTGCATATGAACCCATTTCTGACTGAACCAACTCACTTTTTATCTTATTAAGACTATTTTACTTATGTTTAGCCTCTGAGAAATCCCTTTGATGTACTGCAATGGTAAAATTACAGTTTTACCCTTTATTTCATGTTTTCTTCTCAAAGCAATTCTTTCTTAGATTAGGCCCTTCTCTAGG
Organism: Thalassia testudinum; assembly: GCA_037157565.1. NCBI lineage: Eukaryota > Viridiplantae > Streptophyta > Magnoliopsida > Alismatales > Hydrocharitaceae > Thalassia > Thalassia testudinum. The sequence continues at coordinate 85,645,642 of JAZHRO010000024.1, forward strand.
TTATGTAGGAGCTTTTATTCTTTTTCTCAGGTCAAAATGAGCTAGTTAGGGCTCATGATGAGGTTCTCATCACCTCACAATCCTCTTACCATATATAGAGTGTATCCTTTTGGTTCAAATGCATCAATGGCAAAGCTGTTAGTGAGAATTGGTTTGTGTTGCATGTAAGTCATAAAAATCGCACTTTGAAACTTAAACCGACTTTATTGTATTGCAAAAAGTGTGAGTCAGGTCGAATCCTAAGGGAGACTGTACGAATGTGTTCTAAGATAAGTTAGAAAATTCATGATTTTTTTAGGGATTTTTGGGAATATTTTCTGATTTTTTGGATTTTTCTAAGTCAAGCGGGTCAAAAGGACTATTCTGACCCCCTCTTATTGATCAAACCGAGCACTAAACCTAAGGACCCCAAAAAAATGTGCCAAATTTATCCTTAATACTAGACTTACCAAAGAAGAGACAACCACTTATTTCATGTAAATGAAAGTTGTAAGTAATTTGCTAAAAATCTAACAAGTCAGAAATTTTGCATCCTGATTTTAGTGCGACCCCCAGTTAGTATATGAATTTTATCTTTTTTTCTGTAAATAACTAGACTCTGAAATTTGGTATGGATCTTTAGTACTTAAATACACAACTTTGGACAAAATTTGATGATTTTTGAAGTTCTAGAATTTACAGCAGGATTTTTACAAAACTAAAGTCAAAATTAGTGCCAACAAGGGAAAACGCACGTATGCGAATGGAAAACAATCGATGCGAGAATTCGTGGTGGGTACCGGGAATTAGAATCAATGACTAAAAGATAATTAAATAAGTTGAAATCACTTATGATTGATTGCTCTCCCCTAGGCTTTCTCATCCCATGCAAGCCTGCTAAGGCTATCAGATTCTAGATCCTAGGCTTGGACCATCCTATGTGTGACTACGTGCATATGAAACAACTCAATTTTCTAACAATCATTTAAGAGAGAATAAAAATCCTTCAATGATGAAAATATGTCGATCCTAACCCCTCATCCACACGCGAAAAAGAATTTAGCCACCCTTAGATATGACAAGAACGTAAAACATCCCAAATGAAATAATCATCATCATTAAAATACTTAAAAGAGTTCTATAGGAAAATATAAGGACAAAGAGTAAGAGGAACCCTTGAACCCATCGAGATGCGTGCGGCTCTACGTGCAAGACTCCTCACGGTAACTTCTTATTAAGAGGAACCCTTGAACCTGTTGAGATGTGTGTGGCTCTATGTGCAAGACTCCTTGTGGTAACTTCTAAATGCTCTAAGTCCCACTAATCTCTTGTAAAGCTCCTCCTTTAAGAATGTGTCTTCTCACGAAAAGACAAACACGCGAGATGCGAGTGTGAAGACAAGGATTATACTAATGGAGAGAGGGTGTCCAACCTTATAGGAAGGCTTATGGATGTCCAATAAATTGTATGAAGGTGGTGGTTAGGGTTTTCGAAGAAGGTGTAAATCGTGGCTATAGAGGCAAGGGAGAGGATATTTATAGAGAGTGTTGCAACAGCCTTTTAGGGTTTCCCTGATTTATTTGGAATTTTCGGTCACCTTACATTCTGCATTTCAATTTTCACATAAAAGGAAAGTTGTATCCCTTGAAATAATCTTCCAAATTCAACTTGAATTACTTAATTTGGATTTAAAATGAAAAAGGTATAGCCAAAATACTAAAGGTGTGTCAAGTTATGATGTGCCATCTGGATTGCTAGTTAATTAGGGTTAATTAATCGTTATCGTAGTATAGTATTACAATCCAAACGGATGTCATTTTATTTATATATAATTTTTATTGATTTATTCAAAGTCGTTCACTGGGAGACAGTTATTAATATACATCACTCTCTATTATTCAAAATCATTTTTTATTCCAAAAATGTTAAGTTTATTTACAAAAGAATGAGTTAGAAGTAAAAGAATCCAAATATGAATTAATTTGAGTTAGTTATTTACATACAATACACATAATACACTTAACACACAACATACATAAAATATAACACATTAAATACTTAGTTAATATATACTCTACACACAAACATATATAAATCTAACTCTAACACACACAATCAACACTTAACTTATTTTTGCTTAATACACTTATTTATATACATATATGGCCACACACAATCATTATCATAATCTTAAGTCCTTAGAGCCTTATTCCAACATTTAGTCTTTTCTTTTAACTAACACTTAGGCTAAAAAGATTGGGCCAACTTTTCACAGGATCAATGGCCCAAGAGCTGGATCGATACTGCTACTAGGTTAGCCCCTATGAGGGAGGGCTACAGCCACAATATGCTCAATTTCTGCCTGTAGGCAACTCCCAATGGGTCGCCCCTAGTGGGTCGTGCTCAATAGCCCCTTAACCTAGGTCTCTAGGACTCTAGACTTCTAGACTATAGTTGACATGCATAGCATATGGTCAAATCATTAGAGAGCATGCATGGAGGTGCGCTCACCTGGGAGTCGATCCCTAGTTTGGGCGATAAGCCTCTAGGGAAGATTCATTTTATACCGCTAAAGCGATCAATGTGCCCATGATGTGAGACTATCTGGAGCGACCTTATAAGCTACGCTCAGTGCTACTGTGCAATGATTTATTAGGTAATTAGGATGGTTAATTAGCAGTTAATTAAAGGTGATAATTACAAATTAAATACATAAACATTAAATTAATATATAGGGCTCTTAATTACATAATTTAGATTAGATAAATTATGTCTATAAATACGTATTTACAGTAGATGTACATATGTACAAGTTACATTTACAATAAGTTAATATATGCTAATGTACATTATAAATTACTACATAAATTGTATAATTAGATCCTAATTAAATTAATTTACATATTTAGATGTTTTATTAATAATTTTAACTAATTTAATTTGATTTATTGTTGATTATACCCATATAACTTACTATGTATAAGTCATTTATAACTTATGTACATACTATTATTGTTACACCCGTAAATTTTAACCAAAGTCCGAACTTAGTTTGAGTGCACTTTTGAGAATCCATTGACACTTGTTGGGTGGGAGTCGGATTCATGTAGCTGAAAATGAAGAAACAAGGATCTCGATCCATTCTGGTCAAAGCTTGTGGGATGATTTCAAAATAGTTATCAATCTTAGTGTTATTAGTTTCCTCTCCTAAAGAATTGTCCAATGCAACCAATTTCACGGAAATCGAAGTCACGTGTTGGAAGTTACGTAAGGCATGCGTTGCATGCAGTTAGGTGATTAATTAACCTAATAAGAGATAATTGGAGGGGTTTTTTTTATTTTAACTAATTGAAGGCCACTATTTAAGTTCCTAGAACCTAAATCTGCACCAAGTCGTCACCTTGTTTAACCTTCCCGGAGTGAGAGAAAGAGAATGAAAGCAGGAAAAAGGAGGGAGAAAGAAAGGGGTGCACCCATCGCCATCCTTATCTTCCCCACCGTACTTATCCCCAATCCTAACGGCTTCCCCTCTCGTATCCCTTTAAATAATCCCTTCAAGATCAAATCCAACCCTCCACCACCTACTTCTTCCAACAAAAAACCAAGAAAGAGAGAGACCGGAGAAAAGAGATCGGGGACAAAAAGGAGAGTCCGTCGCCCCTTGGCTCTTCTTCTTCTTCCTTCCGCACCACCGAGGAAAGGCCGGACGACGGCCAACATCGTCGACGAAGGCACGCACGAGCGGTGGTGAGAGTCTCCTTCCTCATTTTCATTTTCGTTTTCATTCTTTCTTTTCATGCGTTCGTGTTAATGGTCGAAAGAAGAAGAAAGATGGAAGGGAAGAAGAGGAGCAGGGGTGGAGGAGAAAGACGATGGCCGACGTATTCCTCGCAGCCATTGGTGGCCGGTAGCGAATGTGAACGGCGGCGTGGGGGCGACTACGCATGGGTTCTTGCAACCATGCGATCGGTTGAGAGAGAAGAGGAATGGAGGGAGAAAAAACCGCTGACGGACGACGAGTCGATCGCCGGACGATCGACAGAGCACCAGGGAGGTCAGCTGGGCTGGTGAAGGTCGGCGTGACAGTGACCTCAGCCACGCACGTAGAGCGTGCATGGCTCTTCATGAAGAGGAAGAGAAGGCCGAGGACGTTGCGGGAGTGGTTGCCAGCCGGACGGCGGTGGCCAGCAATGCTGGCAGCAACCGGCCGTGGTGGCAGGCGGCGATTGGAGGGTGGCCGAGCAACCTCCGTGTAGGCACATGGACAGTGCCATGCACAGAGGTGTCGTGCGCGTCGCGTGAAGAAGGAAGAAGAAGAGGTGTGATGAGAGTTTTAACTGGAAATATTATGCAGGTAAAATTTTCAGTTCTGATTATTACGTCTAGGTTCCTGTTAATTCTTCCCCTTAATTATTTGATTCAAGGAGCATTCGTGGTTCAATGTCGGCAAACTACACTTCGCCGGAATCCCGCTGAGACATACTTCAACGTGGTAAGTTCCTTTTTTTCCTTGGAATTGTTAATTTATGATTTCATCCTTAGATTTTGTCAATTATGTTATAACTCATCATCATTTTAATTAGAAACGGACGTCCAAAGTGTGTACGGAGCATGGAAAGTCTTCGATGTATATCTTGGAGTCACTGTAACCTCCGGTGACCTTAGGTAGAGTAGCTCTACACCTCTGATTTAATGGTTCCATTCTGCATATTATCTATTAACTGAATCAATATTGGATTGTTGTATCTTCCTTGGTGAGTTCATGACTCTCATGTAATTAAGAAATATTTTGTACTAAATTGATTAATGTACCGATTAAATTACCTGTGTAGATAACTAATAATGATCGATACTTTTCAAATAAATAAACCACTGACAATTCCTTTGGCTAAATAATCAAACTTCTGACTCACTTATTCACAACACTAGAATTAAGACACGTGGATAATTGATAATGACATGGATATTGAAATATGATGGGTATGCATTGCTGTTACAAGAGGTTGCTAATATGAGGGATGTTGGGTACGTGTTGCTAATACAAGAGGTTATTTTACTTTCGAATCCTATAGTGGAAAGGATTGGACATGTGTCAGTGCGAGATAGCTTGCTACATGTTTATCGCACAGGTCGTAGTTGCCACTACACCATGTTAGCTAGGACCTCAGGGTGATTCATTAGGTGATAGAGTGGATTCGAGTCGTTCCCTCGGCTAAGGGGGTAGGCCATACACAAACTACCATCTAAGATATCGTAACTAGATCTCCCCATGCCTTACGAGAAACCAATTATAATAAATAATCGACTGAAAGGGGTGGCAAGGCACAAACAAGAGAATAAACAAGAAATGAATTAAATTAATAAGAATAGTAACCACTTTTCTTGCTCCTTTTTTACTTGTTTGATTTTGTTCTTCTGCTGTTTTGCAAATTTACTCAGCATTCGTTGACATTTTCTGTGGACTCTGTACTTAGGACCTAGAGAGTTACATCTAGGCTCTACGGCTGCAGGAGTTGACGGTGCCAGTCTGAGCACAATACCATAGTTTGTAGTATCAGTCCTAGCTACTGTTTTTCCTATTTTCTTGTAGTGTGTTAGTTAGATTTTGTTCAAGTTTAATTCCTTCCATTGCATCTCTAGTTATGATGGCTACATACCTTCTTTTTATAAAATGTTTCAATTTTGATTCTTTTGTTGTTTATATTGTTGTGATGCGATATGCTATGAATACATTATTATTCTATGTGTATACGATGGATGGCTAGATCTTGGGTATTTGACAAACCAACTCAAGTCCTTACTTGAGTAAGGGGTTCAGGTCATAACAAATGGTATCAGAGCAAGGTCATCTCGTATAGATGTACAATAGTATAAGTAGCATATCGATATTGCATCATGAATCATAGCCATCGGATAGAGTCTTAAGTCCTCCTTATTTTCGAAGGGCCTGTTAGTTGAGGTATGACTATCGCCTTACGATCTAATCTCCTTTTGACTATCCTTGCAGAAGATGGCCCCTCGACATGGAGCTCGTGGTGAGTAAGGTGGCCTCCATGTCCAGGCTAATGAAGGGCAAGGCCAAGTTGCTTAGGCTTAGCAGGTAGCACAGATGTTGATTGTCTTCCTAGGGCAACACCTTCCTCAGCAATAGGGTGAAGTAGGCTTCTAGGATGCTCCAAACGAGGAGGCCTCTGTTGGCTAGAGTAGGCACTGTGGTAGCGGCAGTATTGGAGGTTGGGGTAGAGGATGTGGTGGTAGCCGAGCAAGCAAACGTCTGAGATGCAGAGGAGGGGCTCTGCCGCCTTCTCCACCCCCAGAGGACAGTACATACTAGGTGATGCCACCACCCAAAGGTGAGTAGGCAAACCTGATGCAACAACATCGCGAGTTGTTCGTTGATTTTAGCAAGTTGAGCCTCCCACCTTCAAGGGAGATGAGGGTCCAAATGAAGCAGAGGACTGGTTAGAATAGATAGCGAAGACTTTTGACACACTACGTTCACCTGAGTAGTCATGTCCCTTTTGCAGCTTTCCAGCTGACTAGTGCCGCAAATCGATGGTGGCGGGCCATCCGAGAGTAGGAGGGTGGTGAGACTACCTGGGAGAGGTTTGTGGAACTCTTCTACGAGTAGTATTACCCTCAGACCTGGAGGGACTGGAGGAGGCGGGAGTTTCACAACCTTCGCCAGGGTCCGATGACTGTTAGTGCCTATCTGTCGTGACCACTGAGGAGGATAACCTGTGGAAGTTTACAAAGGGTCTGAGATCCCCAATTTGGGGATATGTGAAGCCCTTGAAGCTGCCTACGTTCTCCAGGGTTGTCGAGGTAGCAATGGCCTACGAAGAGAATAATTGACCCTTGAGAGATGCAAATTGGGAGCTAGGAGGAGAGTGTCCTACCATGACCGTGTCCAGGGGTGCCAAGAGAAGAAGAACCACCCAGCATAGCTTGTTGCACCCACTTAGGAGATGTCCTAGTCTATGGAACATCCTATTTCTACAGGTACTACACAACAGAGGCTAGCCCCCAGTGCCTAGCAGCAAGGCAACTCTAGTAGAGCACAGACAGATGTGAGCGGATCTCATATCCACAACTGTTACTAGTGGGGACAACCTAGACACTTAAGGAGGAACTGCCTAGTGAGATTTAAGGTTGCATTAGGGATATAGAACACTAGGAGTAAAGGGAGCAGTACTTGGACAGTAGGGATTACAGGCCATACTTATCAGACTAGAGGGGGATTTTAGTAGTTCTGAGGGGGTTACATACCACCTGCTGATGGCAACATCATCATGGGCTCTAACTAGCCACATTTAGTCAAGATTGAATGATAAAAGCTCCTACCTAATCATCTGAGGGTCACAACTCCGCATCATTTTGATTTGAGAAGAAAATAAGGAAACAAGGTTAATTATATAGTTTTAACAGCACATCACGAATGTAGAATAATCACGGGGTCACTTAAGGATTAATTGAAGGTCAAATGAGCATAAAAGTCTAAAAAGTGGGTCAACATAGATTGAAACAGGAGAGGATGAAAAAAATACCAAAACCCTAATTATTAAACCCACTTAAATTAAAGAGGTTATGGTTAGGATAAAATAAATTTAAACCTTCTAAAATTCATATAAAAATATTTTAAGAGATTTGGTACCTTTGGTTTGACTATCTTAACCTATTTTGACTTAGAATTGAGTTTTAGACGAAAATTTACCTTGATTTGGGCTTCTATGCAAATTGCCTATTCAAACATAGTCAAAACTCAAATCCAAGTTCACCATTAGATTCCTTGGGCCCAAATTAGGTTAACACCAAAATTTAGGCCCAATTAGAGTCCATCTTGATCTAGTTTTCATTTTAGTCCTTGAAAACTCTAATTCTCTCATTTAAACCTGTAGGTTTCAATTTTATTGCGATTGGGTCTCTAACTTTCTCATCGTTTTCTACAAAGGGGTCCCTACCGCCATTGGTGTAAACAAAGCTTCTCCATCGACTTTCGAGCGAAGATTTCTTGCTCAAACCTTGACCAAATCCCTCCAAATTTGGAGGGATAAATCTTGAGGAGATTCCCAATCTTTTGAACCACCTTAGGGATTCCAAACCAGTCCCTAGAACTCAGGCAAGCTTGAGGAAATTAGGGAGTTTTCCTCCCAAAATCAAGGCTCAATCAGGCCTCTTCCCTAATTTAGAGCTCGATTCTGAGCTCTATAACGAACCCCCTTGGTCCCAACGTCAATCATAGCCAAGAACAAGCTAGATTTGCCCTTCTTCCTCCTTCGGTCAACCGCACTTGCACTCCGGCGACCTCCTCCATCTCCTTCCTCTGACCTCCAAACAATCAAATTGGGAGGCTCACCATCTTCGTCTCTCTCTTCCACCTCTCGCCAGCCAAAGTAGAGGTTCCTTATGCCCTCGTCATCACTGTTCTCCCTCGTCGTCGATCTCTTCTCCGACTTCAGCCCATCAACGCCAGATGACTCTTCCTCTCTCGCTCCCCCTAAGTCTTCCTAAACTCTTCTCCCTCTCTAAAACACTCCTACACCCATAGATTCTAAGAATGACTAGTAGATCACCCTCAACACCTCTTTCTTCCCCACGTCCAGCATGAGCTCCGGCGAGCTCGCACCGACGCTACACCTCACCACACTCCATGCCACAGCACCCAAAAGTGTCACCACACCTCATTGATCAAAAGCCCCAAAAAAAATTTGGGGCTTTGATCGCTCTTTCACTCTACCAAACGCTACACCCTCTACTTGCCTTCTCCGACGACAACAGACCTCCTCCGACCACCACACGCCTTTAAACCACCACCACTGCACTCGCCTTCACACGGTGAAGCTGCTGAGTGTATTTTACAGGGCTATGAGGCCATTTTCATGCATACAGGTCTTCACAGAGCATCATCGCCGCCTTCATCTTCTCCGACTCTGTTTATCCGACTCCGGCCATCATCCGCCCTGTTGTCACTCTCCATTAACACGAACCAAACTCTTGAAGTCTCCTAGGCCCTCAATCAAAGTAGCAGGCAGCATCCACTGCCTCAATTCAATGACACTTGCCCTACTACAGCACACGAAGGAAGGCCCTGGGATTAGTCCCACATCGTGGGTTTCAAACTCTGCAACAATGCATAAAAGCAATTCATGCCATCAGCTCATTGCCTCTAAGAGCACAAGGATGAGGTCCCTCACATGCCCCCACGCATGCGCCCTCACTAGTGCTCACGCCACGTGGGTCTGGGCCTGGATCCATATACCTGGTTACTGTTCACCCAGGTTTGAGCTTGAGAGAGAGAGATATAAGGAGAAGGGAGGGGGTTTTGAACTGTAACGCTTTGGGATTTGTGCTCCCTTCTCCTCGCTCAACACTTAGCCATTCTTAAGCATTGTTAAGCCTTGTCTCCACTGAGCCGTGCCTCTGTGCTATGCTTTGCCTTAGTTCTTTTGAGGCCTTGGAGTTAAGGCATCTGAGCCTTAGTCTTGATGTCTGAATTGGTTGCTTGCCTTGGTTCTGATATTGTCGTGGATATTTGGTTGTGGTTACTATTCAAATATTTGAGTTTGATTAGAGCTTAGAATTTAGGATTAATTTGGTGGTTTCAACCACCATTTTACCCCATTCTTTTTGCACTTTGATACTTGACATTCTGAGATATATTTCTAATATATATTACATATCATTTGATTCAATTGCATTATTATTTTTGATAATTGTGATTAGTGGATTGATTGCTTAACTTTCTCCCTGTGAACAGCTTTAGACTCATTTCTATTTTTGAGCTTACAAATTTAAATGTTATATTGATTTTCGTCACTATATTGCAACACGATCTTTTTACGACGATTTTTGGTACAACATTTTGGCGTTGTTGCCGGGGAGCAACACGCATTTCATTCACTAATTACAATTCTGATTTGATACTAACTTGCTTTATCTGATTTACTATGATTTTGCAAGGTGAATTTGAAGATCGGTCACACGATCAACCACACCAGGGGCAAGTAATGTCGTTCCCTTCTTCCTTAAGCCCCTCATTTCTGGAAAGATTAAAACAAAAATCAATTAGGATCAACTCGCTAATTTCATAGTAATCAATTATCTAAGTTTCTTGATTTGATTTGATTTGATTAGAGATCCTCATCTTGATACTTTCACTAAGTAGGGACTTAAGGTGCCTAGTGCTATTCACCATCTTGATTAAGCCCTAGGTACTAATTTCTAGAAAGAATTAGACTTGGAAAATAGAGCCAAATTAGGGTTTCCATATTAGGGTTTCAAGAAAACACACTTACCTGATTTAAAGAGAACATATCTCACGCATATTGTGTTACCCAAGCCCTGGTTGAATTGATATAATCAAGTGAACCCTAAAAGCAGGCACTAACAATCACTTGAATCACTAAATCTTGGGACCTAATAACTTGTTTGCAAACCACGTTAGGGTGACCTTGGATTTTTAACCCAACTCATCCTCAATTTTAGGGCAGGTTAGGTGAAGTTGATCCACTTTGTGGGTTAACCAATCTTCAAATTAGGCCATAATCAAAATCAACTCTAAAGTTCAAGTGAAATTCAAGGCACATACTCTGGATTAAAATTGGTAGACTTAGGAGTCAAGCTCGCTAATTCTGATCTACCTGGATTCTTAGTGACAAGGGGTCTTTGTTGGACTCCCTTTCCTGGCTGCCCAAGTAATTCTCGGGTGAGTGAGTTTCTGATCCAGAGGTATCATCCGCCTCAAACCTCCTTAGTCATCCAAAATTTTTGGGTACCTCAATTAGGTCTGCAACATGTTTTGTCCCTCATCTTATTCTCTAGTGCATGTTCGGGAGGAGGTCCTTAAGACCACACTTGAGGCCTCTGATTGTACAATAATCATGCAACCTAAAACACTTGAGTTAAGTTAGATTCTAGCATAACTTAGGAACAATGTATTCATAAGCATCGTAATTCGCATAATAGTTAGTTTGTTAGCTACATAAATAATATTATCATTTTATGACCTAAAAGAGAGCTGAAATAAATTGTAGATGATTCGAAGCCACAGATGATAGATCAAACCGCACAAATCTAATCAGAACGACAATGGGAGTCCAACACTTCCAAAATCATCTTGATCAGACAACCAGAGCATCATGTGCAGCCCATAAAAGAATGAAGGTCAAGGAGCCAGATGACAAAGATCAAAGCCTCAGATGAAAGATCCGACCACACAGATGGATCCGGATCAACAATTGCGGTCTAACGACGCAAAAATCAACCCGATCGGAGGCCTACATTACCATTTACAAAGAAGAGCAGATGGACGGCCACGATGGTGCCATGTGGCACCATCGCAGCCACCCTTGCCGTGCCCCCAACCTCTGAAGGAGGAAACGAGGGTTGTTGGATCAACATCTAACAACCAAAAGGTAGCCACGTCGCATGATCTCCCTGCACCCTCATCAAAGAAGAACGCATCTCAGCCGTTGAATCTCCATCCAACGATCGAGAGCGGAGTTGCCTAATTCCTACCTGCAATATAAAAGGTGGCACAGCGTAGTAGTTAGCACCTTCACCCGCAAGGAGCTGATGCAGGATCGACTCGCGATTAGCGCAGAATTGGGAAAGCCGGTGGGCGTGGGCACTATTAACCATCGGATGGCGATCGAGGGCGGATAAGTGAACGCATGGGGCAATCAGCGCTCTCCTCGGCTGTACGTGCTAATAGATGTGTGCTCAATGTGCAATCACACGCACTCTTCAAAAGGCGGTGCGGACGAGTTCTTTAAGCCGTCTGATCGTAAGATCGGATGGCTGAGGAGCATTGGCGCACGATTATAATTCAAAGCATGCGAGTAATGGAAAGAGAAGCAACGAGTGGGAGTTGGGCAAGCGCGAGGAGCGAGCGGGGCCGTCAGATCGTGATCCAAGGGCCGTGGGTGCACCACGCGTCGGCTAGAGAAGCAATCCATGCGATGAAGGCACGTTGGAGGCTATTTTTAGGTGCGATCAAAGCGTTGATCTTTTGATCGATGGATCTAATCACCCAGGGGTTGTTACACTAGTTGGAGGGCTAAAAGGTCCACTTTTCCCCTCATCAAAGCTATAAAAAGAGGCCTAGGGCCCCCTATTGAAGGCATCTTCTAGACATTTCTTCCATCTTAGATACAACTTCCACCATCTCTCTTCCAGACCTCTCTCTCTCTACAACTATGCTTCAACCTTCATCCCGGTGCTTTAGATTTGAAGTGCTGCCACGCTTCACATAAGAATCCCACAAGCGACATCGTCTTATCTCTCTCTCTAGTTATTGTTTAGCATAGCAATCTCTATTTTGAAAAACTATTTATGCATGCAATAAAATTCTGATCTTTTGGATATCTGATCTATACATATATACACACATATATATATCTGTTTAGAATGAGTTTTATTGAAAAGCTTTTGTATGAAATCGTGATTGCCTCCCTGCGAATGACCCGATACTCATTAATTTTTATAAATTCATTTGTTCCGTCGCAATTCGCACTACGATGATAATATCTGACCTTTCTAACGCATCTCACAGTGACAAACAAGTTGGTGTCATTGCCGAGGAGGCAATAGAAATTTTTGAAACTTTTCGGTGCTTATTCGAGATCTCTAACTTGCTATTTTTCCATTGATTTTAGGAAGCATGGAAATTTGAATAGGACATGACAAATGGAGAAATCACGGGTTCGAATCTTAGGTAGGTACCCGTAGTTTAGATTAGTTAGATTTAGAAAACTTAGGATTTGCTTGAACCATAGGATTTGTTAGAATTTGCTTGCCTATTGAAAAAAAAAAATTCTCTCTTGTCAGTGATTTTTGGGCTGAAAGAAACTCTTAACTTATAAATTCAATTCCCAAAGATCCTCATATCCAAAAATTCTCAAATTTTTATTGGACGTGAGTTTTGAAGTAAGTAACAACATACCCAAATTTCACAGAAATCTGAGTTCAAAATATCCAAATTTCTCTCAAACTGCACTAATCTATTATCAATTCGGTTACTGTTCCTAATTTTTTGGAGTTCAAAATATCATAGAAATTTTTATACAACTTCAATTGACATGAAATTTATGCCACTGAATTTCTAAGATAATCAAGAATTTAGGAAAATTTTGAAAAAAATATTTCTTGTACGTTTTATTGCACGAATTATTCAATCATCAACTAGGGGTCAAAATAGACTACAAAACCCCTGATACACTTTAAATCAGAAAAAAATAGAAAACATGCATTAACATTCTTGAAAAAATATTTTATGAGTAGTTAGTTAGTGGTACAATAGGACAAATTGTTTGCATTGCTTGGGTCGCACTACTAATCTGATTTTTGGACTTAAAAGAACACTTAGCAGCTATTTGTGGGCGGCAGGCTGCGAGGCGACCTAGGCGTGCATGCCTAGGTCACTCTGTGGCCGTGTTTATGGGTTTGTTCGGTGGGCGTGTGTGGTGTTGGTGGTTAGTGGAGGGTTGAATGATGATCTGTGGGTGATGGCAAATGTTCTGAGGTTGGTGGCGAGGCGTGTGGATGGGTGGAACGACGGGAGCGCCTTCGCCGGTGGCTGGCCAGAGATGGGAACGATGGTGGTGGACTGCGGCGTTGAGGGGATAAAAATAGCAATAAAGCTAGGGGAAATAAAGAGGGGAGTGAGAGGAATAATTCTAACCTAGTTGAGTGGACGAAGGGGGGCAGGAGGTGGATGGCTCATTCCTACCGTCACTGGAGATGAAGATGTCCAGGGGAGGGGTGACGGCGATGACGACAGGGCTAAAGACGCACGCGCGGGTGTTGCACGATGCGGAGGAAGGTGGTGAAGGTGGCTCTGCCACTGGTATTGTGGCAGAGCAACAACAATGAGGAGGAGGGCTCGTCGGAGCACGCTGGACTCCTGATCGGAGGAGGAGGAGATGAAATTGGGGGAATTCTTCGGCCAAGTCGAGATTGCCAGAAGCGGCTGGACCTAGAGTTTCTCTTATAGGCACCGGCAGAGGGTCAGATGCTTGGAGGGCGAGCAAAATCCCTCGCCGGAAGTATGGCCGGAATTGATACCCATACCTCTCGAGCATTCGCACGAGAGGTATGGGGCGATTCAAGGCATAGGGAGCTGCTCAGGTGGTAGGGGGTTTCGTAGAGGACTCCCCTTTCAAATCTGGGAGCAGCTCCCTAGGGAAGCAAGGAGAAATCCTCCTCGAAACCTCACCGGAGGTATGGGTCTCTGCTACACTGAATGTGAAAAGTGACAAGGAAGTTGAGGGGGTCTTCGCAAGGGTTTTCAAAAGTTAGGGGCCAAAATGTAATTGGGTGGACTATTTTGCAAAGTAGGTCAAAATGGTCTTCCCTTATGTCCAAATTTTGGTACAAACCTAATTTAGACCTAAGGAATCCAATGGTGAAGCTGGATTTTAGGTTTGATCACGTTTGACTGGATATTTTACATAAAAACTCAAATTAGGTCAAATATTGAGCTTGGTCCCCAATCTAGGTCAAAACAGGTTCCAAAGGCCAAATTGAAGGTTCTAAACCCTATGGGATATTTTTTCATAAATTTTAGAGGGTTTAGTCAATTTTTATCCTTCCTAGAACCTTATGAGATTAAGTGGGTTTGTTTTAGGGTTACAGAATGTCATTTAATTCTTAAATTTCACAATAACCTTTTTCTGACTGAACCATCCCACTTTTTCTCTTATTAAGTTCAATTGACCTATGTCTAGATCCTGAGAAATCCTGTTGATGTACTGCAATGGTAAAATTATAGTTTTACCCTTTGTTTCATATTTTCTTTCTATATCAGTGCTCTCTTGAGTTAGGCCTTCCTTTAGGTTATGCAGGAGCTTTTGTTCACTTTATTAGGTTAAAAAGAGCTAGTTAGGGCTTATGATGAGGTTCTCATCATACCCCCATACCTAGCTTTTGCTAGTCTCTTAGCAAAATTTCAAGGTTTCAAGTTATGTTATAGACCATGAGTTTCTTTCACCAGTTATGATAAGTGCTTTTTCTTCTTTTTCTTCTGTGATTAGGTTAGAATCCTGACAATAGGCCTAGAGGTACTCTAGTACCAACCAAGATCTGGACCTGACCACCTTTAGCCTCAGTCTTCCGCGAAGGATTTTAAGGCCCGCAGGAACTACTTTAAGGTTCATTGGACTCCGTGGTTAAAGCACCTGTGCTTGAGACGTATTTTTGCCTTGGTTTAGTTTGCAGTGCATTTTTGTAAGAGAGAGACAGAGAATTTATTTGTTTGGAGAGTTTTCTCTCTCTTTTCTTTTTAATTCTAGCTTCGGATTGGCTTCTCAACACCGTTTGTATCGGATTCCTCGTCCCCATCATCAATCCTCAAAGGTTCCTAGCAATCGATGCTTCGTGATAGCACCACCCAAGGCAACCCTCAGAACCCTGGTTTTCGAGATTTTGAGATAATCCCACCCATGGCGTTCCGTGGCCGAATCCAGACCCTGGCAATCGACATTTTGTGATAATGCCAACCATGGTATCTGAACTAGCAGAGTGCTTACATGCCCCCGGTAGGATATGTAAATATCCTAAGAGACAAGCATCGAGGAGACGATATGTTGTTACACATCTTCGAGGGGAATTTCTCACCTCTCTGTGCCAGGAACTCGTCCAAATCAACTTGTGTTGATCGGCCACTCCTAAATTAGGCCACATTTTCAGAACATTAAAATGCTTTTTGTGTGATTTTGATAGTTATGCATACTGAACCAGATTGTGTGTGGATTGGGGTGCTTAAGTTACCGAGTCCCGCAAATCGAAGGCCAGTTAACGAGGCCGAATACTCCCTAAGCCTTAGACCTAATACTTAAGTTTCGCATTTACCACCCCCCTATGCCTAAGTTTTGCAATGTCCTCATTGTAAACGGAGGGTGTGAAACATTGTTGGGTTTGGGGGCTTAGAACAGGATACATCGGGTGGGTGAATGCGTTGGGAAGTGACTGATGCGGACGATTTCAAGCTCTGGTACGTGTACCAGAGGTGGGATCAACTGTTCTAAGACATCCGAACTCGGGGTGCAATAGACGTGAAGTACAGACGGATAATCAGATAGATCTCAGGCTTTTTTCAAAGACTGACGGGTTGCCTCTCGTTAAGTGCTAAATTCGAGGCCTTCAGCCGAGTGGGAAATGGGATGGAGAGGGAATGGTTAAATCAGCGAAGTTTTCTATAACAAGCACCTTGATCAAGAGCCTGGTTGGTCCAACCAGGTGCTTGTTTAGATCAGTAGGCTGATGATGCAGCCCAAACCCAATCAATCTGGTGGGTTGATAAATGTAGATCAAGAGGTGTGGAACCCACCATATACTATGAAGCTCGAACGAATGTGGAAGTGTGAATGCGGGGTTTGGCTGAGTTGAATCAGCCTAGTCAAAGTAGGGATCCGTAAAGTAATCAGTAAATGATGCGGAAACCCTAGGGGTGATCAGAGAATGATGGAGCATGGTCTTCAGTCTGATCAATGCCTGAAACTCGGTATAGATGTGGAGTTGAATCGTCTGCAATCGGCTCAGTGAGAGGGGAATCAGAATAGAAATTGAGTCCGGTTGCAGGTCGGGGTTGAAAATGGGTTTTGATCGGTTCTGTATGTGTGGAAGAGGTGGCTTCAATGAGAATTGTGTATGAGGGCTCTTCTAGAAATAAATGACAGGTGGTCTCCTATAGAAAGTCTTCTAGGTAACTGTCAAATGCAAAAGTGAATGCCTAAAGAGTGTCTATAGGATGAAGGAAATCTGAATCGAGAAAAGATTCGAATTCTAGGTTACAATCACTCTCGGCATTTTCTGGTTTTGGTTCCTGAGGATCGAAAAGAAATGATTCCATGTCATTGGAACCTAAACTTAAATCAGTGATCTCGAGAACCGGGACCTCAGAGTTGGAGTCAGAGAATGAGTCATGTGAACTGAGGTCGTAGATTGGCTTGGTGTGTTCAGGAAGCAAAGTCTCTCTGAAATCATAGTCAGATTCGAAATCGTCGGAGAGTTTGCGAAAATAAAGTTCTGAATGAAATTCAAGATCATGAATTCCACCATAGAATAAATCACATGATGTGGATTCAGCAGCCTGACTGGGGTCTAGCCTATATGTCAATTCTAAGCTTAAAAAGGTGTTCTTACTAGGCTCAACTTCCAAGCTGGTAGGATAGACCCAATTGAAACCCCACTCGTCCAACTCCTTGATTTCTGTATCGTAAATTGGCATGACTTCTGGAAAATCGATCTGATTTCCTGAGGAAGTTGGAGAGGGATATTTATCAAATAGAGGCCCGGAATCATACTCTTTATTGAAAATTTGATCTTCATCATACAGGGCCTCGTAATCTTCCCAATAAGTTTCAGATCCAGATTCTAGGCTTAGGATGTGGGTTGAATTACTAGAATCTAAGTCCGAATAACCCTCGAGGGTCACCTTATCAGAATAAGAGGGGAGATTTACACCCTCAAGAGGTTCAGTTCTAATCTCACTATTGTAAGAGTCTTGAAATTCTAAGCTTGGTGATTCATTGTCTAGGGTTGGCTCAACATTGTGTTCTCTTGCAATTTCCCAACATAATTCAATATCAGGCATGTCTTCTATCTAGATTGGGAATCCACAACCATTATGTGCCTCAATCCCGAGATCTGGGAAACCAGATTGATCCTCAATACTACCCCAAGATGGTTCATCCTCTGTTTGTGGCATATACGGGTATTTCTGGTTGATAATTTGTTTTAATAATCTCATCATTTCCTCCTATTTTTCAAGATCATCTTGGTGTTGTTCCCAAAGTACAGGATTTGTCATGCATTGAAGGTATTCAAAATTGTGTAATTTTTCTATCTCAATGTATCCTGTTATGAGCATGTCTCGGGTTGATCCTTTTGTGACTTCAGTCAATAATATTTGGGCACAGTTTATGATGAAGGTAGTGGTTGTTGGGACATCAACCTGAATGTCTTCTATTGGTGTTGAGGTTTTGTATTCAATTTCATAGAATTCAAGGGCATCATCAACCATCTTTTCTCTCATGGATCTCTGTGATTCAGGTTTTTTGAAAGGTAGTCCTAAGTAGTTTGGCTGCATATTTTGATCAAGTGGTGGAATCAAGATGTAGAATCAGAATTTTGATGTAGAATCAAGTTGTGAAGTGAATAGATCTGAATAGAGAGTTCCACTGAAAATGTATGTGTGTGCTCTAAAGAGAAGAGATGAGGGACTGGATGTTTTTGACCCAATCAAGGTACCCAGAGATGTTTGGATGACTATAGAGGTTCGGGGCGGATGATACCCCTGGATCAGAAGGTCGTCCACCTAAGAATTACCTGGGCAGCCAGAGAGGGAGAGTCCCGCAAAGACCCCTACACGGTAGAGCATCCCCACGGGTTACAGGGTTTCCCCCACCCGACCTCTCTTGTCACTGAGATTCCAGGTAGACCAAAATGGGGACCTTGACCTCTTAGGTCTACCACTTTTAAGATCAAAGGTGCTTAGGGTTTTCACTTGAACTTTAGATGTTTTGATTTTGTGACCTAATTTGGAGGTTGGTTGACCCAAGGGGTCAACTTCACCTAACCTGCCCTAAGGATAGCAAAATGACTCTAGGTTAAGACCTAGAAATCACCATGATTTGACTCCCAGGTTATTAGATCCAATGTTTTTAAGATTCAAGTGATTTTAGAGCTCAATTTTTAGGGTTTGTCTTGCTTAGATTTTTTTTCAATCAAGGGCTTGGGCAGCACACTGATGCGGGTGGGTTTGTTTCCTTTTATGCAAGCATGTGTGCCTTAGCTCTCCAAAACCCTACGATTGAAACCCTAATTTGGTACTATTTCCAATCCTCTTTGTCTTTCACAACAGTTCTCTTTGGACTTAAAAAACAAGAAGTGTGTAGTCCGCGGAGATTTAGAAATTAAGCGTGATCTCTACTAGGCACAGGAATTTGTGGGGTAGGGTCTCTAAAAATTGCTTCAACTTCAATAAGCTTTGAAAAAAAATTTCGCAAAATCAGGGAACCTTGCCTTTAAAATGGTAATTACTATGAAAAGAAGGCAAGTGATTCCTAATTTGATTATTTCTTTTTTTTGTCTTCCCAAGATTAGGAGATGGATTAGGGAAGAAAAGAGAATTTACCTACCCTAGAGTAGTTGATTTGCGCAGGAGATTTACTTGTGAAATAGCTACAAAATCACAACAAAACAAATAGGGCAAGTTAGTGCTCAAATATAATCACAAATAATGTAGAGATTAGTGATAAATTACGTGTTGCTCCCCGGCAATGGTGTCAAAATGTTTGTAATGCTTTGTCGTATTTTAAATTAGTCTCATTGCAGCATAGTTGAAAAAGCATTATAAACAAATAAGAAGTTTTTATTACTCGAAAACCTAAGTATCCGAGGTCGAACACAGAGAGTAAATGGAATTCATACTAACCTCAATAAATGTAATTTGAACACTTAAATTACTCAAAATCTAATTCAAAATATAAAGCATGAATTTATGAATAGTAACATGTAGCAATAAAAGAGAAATTGAGAAGAATTGGATAAAAAATTATTCTCCTTTTCTTCCATTCTCTGCCTTCTCTTTCCCTGTGAATCAGACGTCTAATTTTGTGAATCAGATGTCTTAACTTGCAATTGCTACAATGCTTCAACTTTGATTCTCTGATCCCTGTCTTTCTCTTTAGCTGAGCCTTCTTCTTTCTTCCTTCTCCTTGGCTTCTTCTTCTTTGCGTGCTTGCCTTTTCTTTCTCTGCTTCTGCTCTGCTTGACCGCACCTCTGCTTCCTTCTTCCTTCTGCACTTAGCTTTCCTCAGCTCCTGCCTTCTCCTACCTTTGCCTTTGGTCTTGTTCTTCTTCTTCCTTCTTGCTTCTTCTGCGGCTAAGTCCTTCAGCCGCTACCTTCTTCCTTCACTTCTTTGCTTCGCCTCCTCCTTACCTCCTTCTTTCCTGCACAACACCATGCAGCAAAACCTACCCCTACCCTCCCCCGTGTTGCTCTCTCTCTATTTCTCTCTTAGGAATACTCTTCCCGAGCCAATCGGGTACTCGAGATGGGTCAAGCGCACCTAGGTCCAGGCACACCGGCGTGGGTAGTGCGCGAGGAGTACAGGTTAAACGGGTCAGCCAGGTTCGCATAGCGTGGGTCGCGGACTAGGCGGGTATACAGGCGAGGGGACCTCACCCCGTGTTCGGAGGCAACCAGGCTAAAACGCAAATTCAATTTAAGCCGCTCACCTGCGTTGAAAACTTCCGAGGTGGGACTAGAGTCCCACCCGCTTCTTCGTGCATCCGCAAGGAGGTGCTTTGCTCAAATGCTGCTGCTGTGGTCAATTGCCAAGCCAATGTCTTGGCTATATGAGTTCGCGCACTCATCCCACTTCACCTGGGACCCTGATGCCTGGGGCACGCGACCTGGAGTGCTGTTGCAAGCTCCTAGCTTCAGCAGCAATGGCGGAATGGGGGGTCGACTTGAAATCACTCAATACAGCCTTGCGGCCCTATTAAAACATACGAGGAGCTTCACCGTGTCTTGGCGAAGGTGAGACGATAGGTGGCAGGCCGTGGGGCGACCTAGGCGTGCTTGCCTTGGTCGCTCTGTGGTCGTGTTTATGGGTTTGTTCGGTGGGCATGTGTGGAGGTGTTGGTGGTCAGTGGAGGGTTGAATGATGATCAGTGGGTGATGGCAAATGTTTTGAGGTCGGTGGCTAGGCATGTGGATGGGTGGAGCGACGGGAGCACCTTCACCGGTGGTCAGCCGGAGATGGGAATGATGGTGGTGGACTGCGACGTTGAGGGGACAAAAATAGCAATAAAGCTAGGGGAAATAAAGAAGGGAGAGAGAGGAATAATTCTAACCTAGCTGAGTGGATGAAGGGGGGCAGGAGGCAGACGGCTCGTTCCTGCCGTCATCGGAGACGAAGATGTCCAGGGGAGGGGTGACGGTGATGACGACGAGGCTAGAGGCGGGCACGCGGGTGTTGCACGACGCGGAGGAAGGTGGTGAAGGTGGCTCTGCCACTGGTATTGTGGCAAAGTGACGAAAAAGAGGAGTAGGGCTCACCGGAGCTCACTGGACTCCTGACCGGAGGAGAGGAGACGAAATTGGGAGAATTCTTCGGCCAAGTCGAGCTTGCCAGAAGCGGTTGGACCTGGAGTTTCTCTTATAGGCATCGGCAGAGGGTCAGATGCTTGGAGGGTGAGCAAAATCTCTCGCTGGAGGTATGGCCGGAACTGATACCCATACCTCTTAAGCGTTTGCACGAGAGGTATGGGGCGATTCAGGGCATGGGGAGTTGCTTAGGCAGTAGGGGTTTCACAGAGGACTCCCCTTTCAAATCTGAGAGCAGCTCCTTAGGGAAGCGAGGAGAAATCCTCCTCGAAACCTCGTCGGAGGTATGGGTCTCTGCTGTAATGGTAGAGGGACCTGAATGTGAAAAGTGACGAGGAAGTTGAGGGGGTCTTCGCAAGGGTTTTCAAAAGTTAGGGGCCAAAATGTAATTGGGTGCACTATTTTGCAAAGTAAGTCAAGATGGCCTTCCCTTATGTCCAAATTTTGGTAAAAACCCAATTTGAACCTAAGGAATCCAATGGTGAAGTTGGATTTTAGGTTTGACCACGTTTGAATGGATATTTTGCATAAAAACCCAAATTAGGTCAAATATTAAGCTTGGTCCCCAATTTAGGTCAAAACAGGTTCCAAAGGCCAAATTGAAGGTTCTAAACTTTAGGGGATATTTTTCCATGAATTTTAGAGGGTTTAGTTGATTTTTATCCTGCCCGAAACCTTGTGAAATTAAGTAGGTTTGTTTTAGGGTTACTGAATGTCATTTAATTCCTAAATTTCGCAATAACTCTTTTTTGACTGAACCATCCCACTTTTTCTCTTATTAAGTCCAATTGAGCTATTTCTAGATCCTGAGAAATCCCGTTGATGTACTGCAGTGGTAAAATTACAGTTTTACCCTTTGTTTCATGTTTTCTTTCTATATCAGTGCTCTCTTGAGTTAGGCCTTCCTTTAGGTTATGTAGGAGCTTTTATTCACTTTATTAGGTCAAAAAGAGCTAGTTAGGGCTTATGATGAGGTTCTCATCATGCTTAGGCTTCCACATTAAGGGTAGAGTATACCCGCATTTCCATATTTAAAGGAAATCTATCAAAAAATTGGGATTTGCAAAACTCTTGTGTGCGTCATCAGAACCTTGATTGAAGATATTAACTCAAGTGAACCCCAAAATGCATTAACTCTAGCATTTGAATCTTAAAATTCACTTTATCATAAAAAAATTGCTTGTAAACCCCTTTTGCTTGCGCACTTCACACATCTGAAATCAATTTTAAGGGCATCAAACCCAAGCCTAAAGTTGAGTAGACGTGCCCTAGGCGGGACTAATAGTCTTGGGGACTTGAAATTAGATTGGACTAAGGTCAAGGCCTTGTCTACTTGGACCCACTGGTGACAGGAATGGTCGATGCAGTAACTGCGTTAACCCTTAATGGTGTCCCGCCGTGCGGGGTGTTCTAAGGGGTCCCACCATTCTGGTCAGCCAAGTAATTCAAGAGTTGATCTAACCTAATCGTGTTTTGGGGAACTAGGATTAGGTCTATCTAGGGTTTACACTCTAAGGTCTACTTTGATTGCTTGATTGTGAGGGCGGGGATTCTCTCATCTGTCTTCTCTCTCTCATCTATTAACTTTCTTCTGGTACATGGATGCTAAAAGGTCTCTGAACCTTGATTTGGTACCACCTTTAGAGAGTAAACTAAGGAGAAGACCCAATTTTTCCGAATACATTCCAATGGCTAATTACCATATGGAAGAACTGATTGAGGAGGAAACCATGGACCCATACTCTTTTGCCTCGCACTATTCCTCCTTTTCTCCCAATCCCAACCCTTCCCTAACTTCAACTTCTTCAAGATGGGAGAACTCTCTCCAGCACCCAGGACTTGATTCCCTTGCCTACACCTCATATTCCCCAGGTATAGCTAGGCCTACCTCGAATCCCACATGAATCTCTGGATATCAAGGATCTCTACAACCTCAAAAGACACTCTCCATGCAGGACCAGCACCTAATTGGCATGACCAACTATCTTGATCGGTTCAGCCAAACTCATCTCTCCCCAGATCAAAGATATGCCTCAGAATCTCAATACCTAGTATATCAATCCTATCCTCCAAATCACTTTGCAAATTATCTCAATTCCACCCAAACAACTTCACCTTCTTATTGGGATAACCCTACACCACCCAACCAAGGATATGATTCTTTCCCTAGGTATTCAAATGATAGATATTTTGATTTGACTGAGGTTAGAAATTCTAAAAATTATTATCCTCAGCCTGCTCAAATCCCTCACCATGGCGGTGATCTAGAGATCACCCAATTACTCCAAGTAGTCCAGGGGATGAGAGAAGCTAATAAAAGAAATATAGATAATATGACAAAATAACTCAATAGAATTCGGAAAGCACAAGGTGATAAACCTGGTTCGAGTATGCCACAAGTTGGTGGTAAGCCACTTAAGGTTGAGGATCCAACCTTAAGTATGACATCTTATCCAATCCCAACCTCTACATACACTGAGCCCACCCACCAACCCTATGATTATGCAAAACAAATCCTACTTAGGTCTACAACTAAACTAATTAATAATTTTGATATCCCAAAAACTAACTTTAAGGAGGAAGGCTCACTTGTGGAATTATATCTTGATTTAGGCCCTGAATTGCAACCATTCTATTTTGAGGAGCTAATCTATGGTGGGCTGGAGTATGAGTCTTTTATGTTTAAAGACACAATTAGACTACATGGATGATTTGGGAGAATCAAAGCAAGATCAAGAAGATAGAAAGATTGGGAACAGTGACACTCCCATCCATGCATGGTTGGATGGCTCTAATGTGATCTTGTCTGAGGATTACCATGATTAGATGTGCTTAAATGATTCGATATTTGGATTTGGCAATACTAATCATTCTAAGATATGCCATATAGAAGTCGAATCTACTTTCACTTCTATTTTAGCTAATTCATACCCTTCTCTTCCCATTCACTAGAGTCTTGAGGAAAAACCTGACCCTTATCCCCAACATTTCGAGATTGAACAAAACAGACAATCCCCTTATGAAAAAGATGTTCAAGAAATTGCGGAATTATTAGGGATGACTTTTGAGGATTTATCTGAGAAAGCAAATAATTTAGCTGAATCATGGAATCTTGAGGAGTTTGATTTGATTGATAAGGAATAGAAAAGCATTCCCTTAGAAGATGTAATTCAAGAGAAAGACAATTGGGATTAAATTCAGAAGTTCACATATCTAAAAGAATTTGAGATTTGACTAATCTAGATTCTGATCTTACTCCCCATGGGGCAGTGATTCTAAGGAATAATAAATTTTCATCCGTTACATTTGAAGACTTGCATCATGAATTAAAATAAGATTTGGACGACTCAAATGAGATTTTTGATCACCCCAGGGATGAGATTGAGGATTCTGATCCGGATATCCAGTATGATGTGGGTAAATCCGGAACTAGTGAGATGGACCACTGAATCTTATTTGACTCAACTACTCTACATCCATCTACACCTAACTTAACTTACGAAGTGGTTTCCTATACCATTTCAGACTACACCACTCGGATTCCTCCTTTCATTTCCCATCACTTTCAGGACCCATATGATTTATTCCCAACGAACCACCCTGATGAATGGGTTTTCGCGAGGGAAAGTTGGGGTTAGGAGAAACTTGTCGTTGTAGTCGTAAAACATGTTATCAAATAAGATTTTTTATCGAAACTCCAAGGGAGTCCCGGGTCAAACACAGGGAGGAGACATTTGTCTTCGTTGAAATCCACGCTTCGTGTTGTTTCTTTTTTGGTATTTTAGGGTTTTGTTTTTTTTTTTGTGTTTTTGTAATAAGGAGACAAGCAAGATAACTTCACAAAGTGGAAAGAACAGATTTGATATATCTCAATGTGATGCAAATGTTTATTACAATATGCTAAGAAAATATAAAAGAGATAGGGGTGAGAAGAAATCTCCCGAATCGGCTATTCAACGAGACAACGACGCTTGGCGGCAGCTTGGACGAAGGAGGTAAGAGGCTGGACAATGGGGATGAGATGCCGAAGGACGCTAGGTAGAGGAATGCTTCACCAAGGCACGGAACGGAGATGAGGAGGTGGAGGTGATCTTCTACCGGAATGGAGGTGGGAGGACTGCTCCAAGGCTCCCTATGAAGATGGTGAGAGGGATGAGGAATATTTGGTGGGGTAAGGGATTGCTACACTAGTAGGGCACCTTTGGAGCTTGAGAATGAGCTCTTGGGAGCTTTGATGGGCTTCTAAAGCTCTAAACTAGGTAGGAATAGTAAAGGTAGAGATGCCTTGGAAGGGAGAGGGTCATGGGGTTTATATAGTGGTGGAAGGGACGTGTTTTGCGTGCACAGGTCTTCAGCGACATTTACAACATCGCTGAAGACCCGTCGAGGGTGTTGCTAGAGCCTTCACTCACCTCTTCTGGCGTGAGGTGGAGCCCTGCAATTGGTACAATGTGGGGACACTTGCAGCTGCTGGATTTTCATCAAAGGGTGGAGAGAGAGTGCGGATCATGTGCTCCCAAATCGCGTGCGTCGCGCCTTCGTTGGAGAGGAAAGATCTCCATCGTTTGATCTTGATCGCGCAATTGAGGAGTGCATGCAAATCGTGCCCTTGCAAGATTTGAATCGCACTCATTGCGTGATCGCGAAGATTGGACGACGGATAACGCACCCAGTTGTCTTAAATGAGCACTCCAGATGGTGCGCGTCTGTTTTGGTGTGCGTCTGCGCATCGTCGAGAGGTGTCTCCTCGCGCATGTGCAACGTTGACAGCTCGATCAAGATCGAGCGATTCAATTTGGATGGCACTACTACGGCCTCAGCGGATTAGAGCTCAAACTTGCACCTCTCCCTTGAGGAACGGGCGCATGACCAATGGGGCATGGGCACCGGATGATCATGCGGTCGTTTAGTGCTTACAGTGGCCTCGACCGTTGGATGAAGATCCAACGATCAAGATCAGATCTTCCTTAAGGTGGTTGAAGGAGGTCGAGTGAGGTTGGGTGCATCTTAGCTGTTGGATTGAGATCCAACGGTTGGGATCTTCTCCTTGAGGTGAGGTTGGGGTTGCGGCTCATGTGGGGCGATCTAGATGGCGGCTCATGTGGGGCGACATGGTGCCATCTGGGCCGTCCATCTTCTTCTTCTTGTAGAGGGTGCTATAAAGCTCTAATCGGAGTAATTTTTGCACTGACGGACTATGATCGTCGCTCCGGATCCATCTATATAGTCGGATTTTTCATCCGAATCCCGTAAAGATGTCGCACTGCCACCTGGCCATATAAAATGTTGGAATTAATATACAGAATACACAACCTACTCTAAATGCAATGCAATGAATGTTGTACAATATTTATACTGTGAAATGCAATGCTAGGCTTAGGAACTATCATAAATAAGCATTTTGTCATGAATTCATGCATGTTTATCATACTCCCATGCTTACTTTTTGCTAGTCCCTAGCAAAATTAACCTAAATGCTGTGAAAAAGTAGAATCAGGGTTTGATTACTTAGACAAGATTTGTTGGTTGCTTTAGAAAATTTCGACCCAAGACTTGGTTACAAAAATTCAACAATGCCTCGGTGTCTGCCAAAATGCAAACCGCCCAAGCCCTCGCCTTATTCGAAAAGGGAAGATACATTTTTTTGTTTTTTTTCTTCTTTTCTAATTTTTTTTTGGACTTTTGGAGTTTGAGAGTTTTGAGATAACTTTTTACGGTTACCTAACCTGCCCAAGACTCGAAAAGGACTCTAAGTGCTAAACATCTTGTGAAAGGGTGATAGACTCACTAAGCAACCGTTAAAATGGATTTCAGGTTTCTACGACCCTAGGTGACCTAAAAAATTCTAACTAAAGGTTTATCTTTTCGATTGGTAGCTTTCTCCTTACTTTTATTTTATTTTTTTATGGATCAACACAAGGGCGAATCCAGTGTATATCTCCTCGATTTATTCTACTTCCCCGCTTCTTCCCTAAGTGTTTTGGGAATTATTTGTGCATTTGTGTGAGCTGGGCTCTGGACAACTGGCTAATGGACTGTTACCCACAGTAACTTACCAGCCATACTCGTGCGGTGAAGTGTGGTTTTATTTATTTTTTATTTTCACCTTTTTCTATTTTTTTATTTTTTTCTGTTTATTTTTTAGTATCATTTTTTTTTTCTTTTTCTGAGTAGGCGACTTCCCAGATCTAAGATTTACCTAAAAGCAGCATAATGAGTATAGTCATGTATCTAGACTCTGGACAACCGGCCAATGGACTGTTACCCACGATAATGTGTCAGCCATACTACCCTAGAAAGTTCATTAGCTACCTGATTTCCATAAAAATAGTTGAAAAGTGAGTCAATGCAAATAGTGTGTAGATGCTTAGGGTTAAAGTCCCCTCAAATCAGAAGGCGGGTTGATAATTCGTGCAATTATCACCCCAATTTATTTACCAAATTAAAATAAAATTACTTGGCGAGGACTAGAGACTAAGTCCACATATGAGTGGACACCCGGGCTGATTAAGTCCGAAGACCTGAAGAGTTTAAGTGTCCAGGTCCTAAAGTATCAATTCCTGAAGTTCGCAACTCCTAATGCCTAAGTTCTCTTCTCCTGATTCTAGTCTTTTTTTCTTCTAATAAATAACATGAGAGAAAATTACCGTTACAAGATGACAAAATAATCATTTCACAAAATATCCAACCCCCCATGCTTAGGTAATGTAATGTCCTCATTGTTAAAATAAAAGCATATAAGAGGGCAGAATTGGAAGAATAACACCTGATTTTCGTGAGATTTCAGTCAGCTCCAAACAGTCTTTACACGTGCTGAGTTTAGTGCCTTCAGCTAGGCGATATTCGGCCAGCGGTGGTTAGGGCAAGGTGAGAGCAATCTTGTCTGATACAAGTTCAGGGAGCACATGGTCAACATAAGGTTTGAGACGTTGTCTATTGACCTTGAAGGAATTACCCATCTTTGGGTCAGTGATTTCGATGGCCCCATTAGGAAAAATTCGCTTGATAATGAACGGGTCATTCCACTTAGACCTAAGCTTACCAGGGAAGAGCTTCAGTCAAGAATCAAAAAGCTAGACCCTCTGGTTCTGCTCAAAGCTCTTACGTATAATCATCTGGTCATGAAGAGCTTTGGTCCTTGCCTTATAGATTTTGGCATTCTCATAGGCATCATTTTTAAGCTCCTCCAACTCAGATAGTTGGAGTTTCCTAGTCTTCCCAACCAACTCTAAGTCGAAATTACATTTCTTGATGGCCCAAAATGCCTGGAGTTCTAACTGTACGGGTAAGTGACATGCCTTACCGAACACCAGAAGGAACGGAGACATACCGATAGCCATTTTGTATGTCGTACGATAGGCCCAAAGAGCATCGTCTAGCTTTTAGGTCCAATCCTTCCTATCATACCTCATGATTTTCTGCAAAATGTTTTTGAGTTCTCGATTGGAGATGTCCGCCTGTCCGTTCATCTGGGGGTGGTAAGGTGTGGAAATCCGATGATTCACCTCGTATTTCACTAGTAAATTCCAAAATTGGGCATGAGTGAAGTGTGTGCCACCATCACTAATAAGGGCTCAAGGAATCCCAATTCGACTGAAGATATTTCTCTTCACAAAATCGATTACCACCTTGTGGTCATTGGTCCGGGTGGCAATTGCCTCAATCCATTTGGACACATAATCAACAACGAGCAGAATATACTGGTATCCAAATGGAGGGAATGGTCCCATGAAATCGATGCCCCAAATGTTGAAAATTTTGACGGGAAGTATCGGGTTTAGGGGCATCATGTCTCTCTTGGCCATGTTCCTGAGTGTCTGGCATCGGGTGCATGACCTTGAGAATTCCTGGGCATCCTTAAATAACGACGACCAATAGAATCCGGATTGCAAAATTTTTGCCGCCGTCTTTTTCTTGGAAAAGTGTCCACCACACGCAGATGCATGGCAGAGCTCAAGTATACTATGGAACTCATTTTTCGAGATGTATCAACAAATAATCTGGTCGGCGCTAATACGGTATAGCTCGGGATCATCCCAAAAATAATATTTGACCTCGGAAATAAATCTGTCCCATTGTTGTTTGGTCTAATCTTGGGGGATTTGACCAATGACTAAATAATTGACGATATCCGCAAACCAGGGGATTCAGATACCCGGGACTGTAATGATAGTCTCATTCGAAAAAGGGGAATCAATTATGATTCTTGACAGGTGATCCGCCACTACATTTCGTGCCCTGGCTTTGTCCTTAATTTCAAGGTCAAATTCTTAAAGTAATAGAATCTAGTGAATAAGCTGGGGCGTAGCATCCTTTTTGGCTAAGAGATGTTTCAAGAATGAGTAGCTAGTGTAAATGATAACATGAGAACCTAAAAGATAAGCCCTGAATTTTTCTAAAGCGAAGACTACGACTAGCAACTCCTTTTTAGTAATGGTGTAGTTCCTCTAGGCCTCATCTAGAGTCTTGCTAGCGTAATAGATCACAGAGGGCTTCTTATCAACTTTCTAACCCAAGATAGCCCCGATGGCATAATCAGATGCATTAGCCATGATCTCAAATGGGGCTGTCCAGACCAGTGGTTGCAGCACCGAGGCACATGTGATTGCTGTTTTCAATAAATCTAATGCCTTACGGCATGATTCATCAAACACAAACAGCGTGTCTTTTGTCAGAAGGTTACTCAAGCGTCGAGCAACCTTTGAGATGTCCTGTTTCATGGATGTGGGTGGAGGAAGTCTAGAGATAGCATCCACCTTAGCCTTATCAACTTCAATACCTTGATTAGAAACCACGTGACCCAAGACAATGCCTTCTTGGGTCATGAAGTGGCTCTTCTCCCAGCTAAGGACTAGCCGTGTCTTGATGCATCTCTGGAGGATCAATTCCAAGTTAGCTAGGCATGACTCAAAGGAATCTCTGAAAATGGAGAAATCATCCATGAACACCTCAAGACAATCTCCCACCATGTCTGAAAAGATGGCCAGCATGCATCTTTGAAAAGTCGCGGGTGCATTGCAAAGCCCAAACGACATTCTACGGAATGCAAAGTTTCCGTAGGGACATGTGAAAGTTATCTTTTCCTGGTCTTTAGGATGGATAGGGACATGGTTATATCCCGAATAACCATCCAGGAAGCAAAAGTACTTTTTCCCAGCTAACCTTTGTAGGATTTGATCAATGAATGGCAAGGGGAAATGATCCTTTTTGGTGGCTGTGTTCAGCTTCCTATAGTCAATACAAGCTCTCCAAGCGGAAGCTGAACGGGTGGTAAAGGATTCTCCTTTCTCGTTAGTCGTAACGGTTATTCCTGCCTTTTTGGGTATAATCTGAACGGGGCTAACCCATGGACTATCCGAGATCGGGTAAATAATGCCTGCATCGAGTCACCTTATTATCTCCTTTTTGACTACTTCTCGTATATTTGGGTTTAGTCTCCTTTGCATTTTGCGAGAAGGGAGGGATCCATCTTCCATGAAAATACTGTGATTACAGTAAGATGGCTCGATCCCCCTAAGGTCGTGGATGGTCGAACCAATTGCGTCTTGATTATCTTTAAGGACCTTAATCAATCTCAATTCTTGCTTCTTAGTCAAATCCGCACTAATAATCACAGGGAGAATATTCTTAGGTCCTAAGAACTCGTATTTTAAACTTTCCAGCAATGGTTTCACTTCCAGCTGAGGTGGGTTTAGTGTAGAGGGTAAGGAGGATGCTGATGAAGATTCATCAGGATGGTCCAGTGGAAGACGTTGGGAATGAACAAAATCAACAACCTCTTCCGGGTGTGGAGAGTCTACCAGAGAGGGTTGTGGGTTGGGTTCGCTAAAGCTGGTGGAGTCCTCAAGTACACTGATCGTCATACAGGTCTCAGCATTAAAATCATGATCCTCGAGCTCTTCAATGAATCCATAATCCTCAAATCCTTTTATCACCTTGAAAATATCAAGAGTCAACTTCCTATCCCCAAAGGCAATCTCCATATTACCACTCTCACAATTTATGTTGGCCTTGGCGGTAGCTAGGAACGGACGCCCCAAAATGATGGGCGTGTTCCTCAAGTCTTCAGGTACATCCATGTCAAGGACCAGGAAATCTATGGGAAAATAGAAGTCCTTAACCTTGACAATAACGTCCTCAATAACGCCTTTCGGTGTGGTAATCGAATAGTCTGCTAACTATAGCATTACTAAGGTTGGCCTATGTTCATCGAAGTGAAATCAGGTTTTAAAATAAATGCATCGTAGTATAGCCAAAATCGCTTTGAAAACAAATGAATTTTATTACTCGAAAAAAATGTAAACCCAAGGTCGAACACAGGGAGCAAATTGGGGTTCAAAAACCAAGAACACAACATTCAAATTTGATAAAATATGCAATGAAGAATCAAAGTTATAATGCAAACAAAGTAAATAGATCCAGAAGATATCAAATGTGTATAGAAGCAAAAAATATGGATGCCTAATTTTGGAAATCAGACGTCTTAAATGTGTATTTGCTACAGTGCTTCTTTGATTTCTCTGGCTGATCTCCTTCTTCTTCTTTCTCTTCTTTCCTCTGTTCACTGCCTCAGATGGCCGTCTTCCTTCTTGGCTCTTTCTTCTTCTCTGACTCTTAGCTCTTCTTCTTTCTTCTTTCTTCTTTCTCCTTCTGTCTCTGACTTCAGCTCCTCTTCAGCCTTGCCTTCTTTTCAACCGGGCCTTGCCTTCTCCTTCCTTAGCTGCTCAGGCTACTGCCCTCTCCTTCTTCTTTCTTTGGCTTCCTCTGCCTTAGCTCCCTCTGCGGCTTCTTCCTGCTTCTTCCTTGGCTTCACCCTTAGCTTCTTCTGCCTCTTTTTCCCCTGAGAGCAAAACCTACCCCTACCCTCCCCGCAATCTCTCTTCTTTCTTCTCTCTTAGGCTCACTCTCCCAGAGCCTTCTTGGGTTATCGAGTCGGGTTAGCGCACCCAGGACCAAACCCACCGACGTGCGGTGGTGACGAGGAGTGCACGGGTAGTCGGGTATCCGAGTCAGAACCAGATCCGCGTGGCGTGGGTCACGGACGAGGTGGTGGGTGAGTGGGACCTCACCCCGTGGTCAGGAGGCGATAAGCCTATACGAATTTTTCACTTTATTCCATAGCTTCTGCTCCTGATCTTCCGAGGTGGGACTAAATGTCCCACCTTCTTCACAGGCGCCCCCGTAGCAGAAGTCTTCACGAATTGCAGCAGCTGCGTGGGACTTGGTCTCCAATAGCTAGGCTGTGAGTGTGCGCAAAAGAAATCCGCACTGTTTGGGACCTGGAGCCTAGAGCCTGGGGTCTTGGATGAAGCTCTCGAGCTTCTTCGTGCCTACTTTGATGGCGGTGGAGGCCTAAACCCTGTCCATAAGCAAACGGCCTTACAGCCTCGACAAAATCTGCAGGAAGCTTTGCCTTGACACGGCGAAGGTGGCAGGGTGGTCGACGTGGCGTGGGGTGGCCTGAGCATGCGTGCCTAGGTCACCCTGTGCGTGCGGATGTGGGTGTGTTCATGGGACGTGTTGGGGGTGTGTGGCGATGAATGGAGAGAGGGGTTATGGTCAGTGAGATGTGGCAGAGCTTGTGAGGTGGTTGGCGAGGTGGGTGGATGTGTGGAGCAGCTGGAGCACCTCATCGGTGGTCTGATCGGAGGTGGAGAAGATGGTGGTGGTTTACGAGCATTGAGGCGGATTTTAAGAAATAAATGCGAAAAAAGAGATGAGAAGGGAGAGTGGACTTATCTGAGAGGGAATAGGCGAAAGGAGATGCGGAGGGGGTGGACGGCTTGTATGTGCCATCACCGGAGACAAAGGCCCAGTGAGAGGAGGACGGCAACGATGAGAGGGAAGCAGGAGCGTTGGCTGGTGCAGCACGACGCAGACGAAGGAGACAAAGGTAACTCTGCCACTGGTATTGTGGCAAAGCGACGAGAGGAGGAGATAGGAGTCACCGGAGCTTGCTGGGAGGTTGACCAGAGGGGAAGAGAGGAAATTGGGGGTTATCTCGGGCCAATTCAAGCTTGGGAGGAGCAGAAGGATCTGGGGACCCTTTTATAGCCCCTAATAGAGGGCCTTGTGCTTGGAAGCCAAGCTTCCAAGCACGGCAACCTTGCCAGAGTTGGAAGGTCGAAAAGACCCAAATCTCTCATGTGTTGGCATGAGAGATTGGGTAGAAATTGGAGCTCCAAATTAGGTTCACATGAACGGAGATTTCTCAGAGAATCTCCCTTTCAAATTTGAAAGGGATTCTCTGAGGAATCAAGGAGTTATTTCCCTTGAATCCTCGTCGGAGTAGGATTTCCTCCGCTGTAATGGTAGAGGGACCTAATTGCAAAGAACAATGAGGAAGCTAGGGGGTGTCTGCAAAGGTTTTCAAAAGTTAGGGGTAGAAATGTAATTGGGCAGGACTGGTTTGCAAAGTAGGTCAAGGTGAATTCCCCTTAGGTCCAAATTTTGGTACAAACCTAATTTGGACCTAAGGAATCCAATGGTGAAGTTGGATTTTAGGTTTGACTACGTTTGACTAAGCAATTTACACAAAAACCTAATTTATGGCAATCATTTGATTAGGACCCCTATTTAGGTCAAAATAGGTTCTAAAGGCTAAATTGAAGGTTCCAAACCCTAGAGAATATTTTTCCATGATTTTTAGAGGGTTTAAGTGAATTTTATCTTGATCAGAACCTTGTTAAATTAAGTGGGTCTGTTTTAGGGTTATAAGAAGCTATTTAATTCCCAGATTTCACATGTACCTTTTTCTATTTGAACCAACCCACTTTTTATATTGTTAAGACCATTTGACCTGTGTTTAGCTCATGAGAAATTCCATTATTGCACTGTAATGGTAAAATTATAGTTTTACCCCTTGTTTTTTACTTTTATTTCAGAAGGGTTTTTCCTTGGGTTAGGACCTCCAGTTGGTTATGTAGGAGCTTTTGTTCTCTTTTCTAGGTCAAAATGAGCTAGTTAGGGCTAATGATGGTATTCCCATCATACTCCCATGCCTAGCTTTTGCTAGTCTCTTAGCAAAATTTTAAGGTTTTAACTTCTGTTATAGACCATGAATTCATTTGATGTTTTGAGATTATGATGAGTGCTTTTTCTTTTTAATTAGGTTAGAATGCCGACAGTAGGCCTAGAGGTACTCAAGTACCAACCAAGATCCGGAACTGACTTGCTTTAGCCTCGATCCTTCACGAAGGTTTTTAAGGCCCGCAGGAACTATCCTAAGGTTCGTTGGACTCCGCGGTTAAAGCACTCGTGCTTGCAACATATTTTAGCCACGATTCAGTTTGCAATGCATTTTTTGTAAGAGAGAGACAGAGGATTTATTTGTTTGGAGAGTTTTCTCTCTTTTTTCTTTTTATTTCTAGCTTCGAATTGGCTTCTCAACATGGTCTGTATCGGATTCCTCGTTCGCATCATCAATCCTCAAAAGGTCCCTGGCAATCGATGCTTCGTGATAACACCGCCCATGGCAACCCCCAGAACCCTGGCTTTCGAGATAATCCCGCCCATGGCATTCTGTAGCTAAATCCAGATCCTGGTGATGAGTTAATTTTAATGGACTAACATTACGCCTAAGTAACTTTAATTATACATTTTAGGTTTGTTAATAACTACACTAAGTTATAGAATAATTGTATGCATTATAATTTAATTTTATAACATTCTATAATTTAATGTGTAATGATTATGTTCTTTTTATGTGCAGAAAAAATAAGTGGCAAAAGAATGAGGAGAAAAGGGTAAATTACCCTTTCAAACAACCGACGGCTGCTCTTTTCCCTCTCTATCGGCCACCCTCAACAGCCGCCAGCGTCTCCCCAACAGCCTCCTACCAAAATTAGAAAAGGGATTTGAAAATCCCTTGATTGGCGCATGCGGGGAGAGAGAGGAGTTAAAGAGAGGAGGTGGAGAGAAGAACGGAAGCTATCTTCCCCCTTGCGGGGAACAATACCCAGCGTGCACTGTGGACCAGGATCTACATATTCTCTGTGCGCACATCTCCAGCTGCTTCTCCAATCCAAACACACCGCCCACCTATGCCCGCTCCTTCATCACCAAGTTGCCACTGCCGCACCCTCCTTCCTGCAAGTTGACTGCAGGCGCCCGCATGCCATCTCCCGCACCTCAACCTACTTACGTGCCAACCTTCCAGCCACCGCTCCAGCCTGCCCTACAGTGCAACACCAAGCCCTCAAGCGCCCCCTGCTGCAGGTGCTCACGCCACCGCGCCAGCGCGCCTACCTCGCCCGCGTGCCTGCCTCCATCCATCTGCAGGCGCATCCCCCGGCGCACCCACAGGTGCACTCCATCTCTGCACGCAAATCCACCTCCTTTCAGCGCCCCCATCGTTCCAGCGCACCGCAGTGTGCACACCGCTCATCTGCCAGCCCGCAACCCATCTACCGGCCCACACTCCATCTCCAGCGCCCCTCATCACCTTCCGCCCACACCACAGCAGGCGCTCACGCGCTCTCTGCCCACACGCTTGCAAGCGCGCCCGCAACCCATCTGCAGAACTGCCTGCCCACCAGCGCACCTACAGGCGCCAACTGCAGCGCTCCTTCTCACTCTCCACCGCCCATCTGCAGGCGCACCAGAGCGTGCACGCCCGCGCAACAGCGCGCGCGCACGCACATCCGCGCAGCCATAGCAGTAGCCCCCGTCTCCTCCAACAGGCCGACGCTTCAGCCACCTCCGCCGGCCGCCGGCGGCCACCGATGCATAGCGCTCGTCAAGCTGCACCTCCCTGTTGATTCTCGCGGCAAACCGTGCGCGGCCGCACACGCGAGGAGGAGAGAGGAGAGATCCTCTGTTTTCCTCTCCATTAAAATTTACATTCAATGCCATTGCCACCAATTTGATTTTCTTATTATTATTATATTATGGCAGAATTGCATTCAAACACTCATAGTTCTTTATAATTGCATGGTATTGATATTGACTAGTTTAAAGATTGATTTTGGACTTAATTTAAGTACTAATTGTCTTTAGTATACATCATGGGATTTCGCACTATTCGAAATAACATTAAATAATTAAGCATTGATTGCATCATTGCCTCCTTGTGGACACGACCCGCTCTTCTGCGAGTGGTTATTTTCATTGTTTTTGATTAGTTGATTTTTCCACCACTTAAATACTATAACGCTAAGCGAAAAGTCGTCTACCAAAATTGGCACCGTTGCCGGGGAGGCAACGGATGCAATAGATTTACTTTATTATTTTTAAATCTTTTGAGTTGCGAAATTATCTAATCATTTTTATTATTGTGCGAGGAACCTGACATGGCTACGAGGCATAGCAAAGCGACAACTTTGAACGTGAACAACGTGCACGGCGGAGACGATCTTTTTGGTGGATCTTGACGCCACCGGGAGGACGACAATAGGAACACGTGGGCCTTGATCCCACGCATTTAGGCTTACGGAGAAGCCTATTTCTGATTTAGGCAGTAGGTCTCAGTTAGATTTAGTTAGATAGACACTAGAATTTAAATTACTGTCTTTTGGACCCTTGTTGGGTATTTTTGGGAATGTGTTCCCATTTATTTAGATTATAGGATTATTTGAACTATTTTAAACTGCATTTCAGTTAGTTAGTTAGATTAGGTCTGTTTATTACTATTATTTAAAAAAAAAATCGAACTGCCTGCTAGAAGCTGCATATCTATAGGACGATCATCTAGGACTGAATGAGCAGCATCTAGTTTATTTTTTATTGCATTGCATTCATACACTGCACGAAGAAAGCTGGAGTAAGGTACGTCTTTTCTTGAGCATTAATTACTTGTCATGCATATGCATTGAACCTAAATCTAAGACCACAAAAGTGCTTGAATCAAATTAATTTAGTGGTCACTTTAAATAAATTGGGACTGTTAAGAGGTTGGACTTTAAAATCTGTGATTGAAAATTGTGTGCAAAAGGATCCTGTTTGCGGAATTTCAAAAAAAAATCAAAACGCGATCGTATGCTTGCACACTTGAGACACTGTGCACCTCACACATAAGG
This sequence comes from Thalassia testudinum, assembly GCA_037157565.1. Taxonomy (NCBI): domain Eukaryota; kingdom Viridiplantae; phylum Streptophyta; class Magnoliopsida; order Alismatales; family Hydrocharitaceae; genus Thalassia; species Thalassia testudinum. The sequence continues at coordinate 85,682,752 of JAZHRO010000024.1, forward strand.
TCACTAGATAAAATTCTACCTCTCCTCTTTTGCACAACAAGGGAAGTTAGTCGGAAATCAACAAGCCTATCCACCAAGTTACTTCGGTTCCTCGTGTGTGGGCTTGATTCGAGACTTCCATCCTTTGCGAATAGGTTATAGGCACCAGCGAAGATTGGCCTAAGAAGCGTAATTTTTGCAAAACTTGTTTGGCTACCAAGTAAACATATAACTCTAAGACCTGCAATCTACTAAAAACAGGTCCCGTTGAATTTGCGTTTGCTGTGACAATATGATTCTTTAGAAAGTTTTCTGCTAAATCCTAAGAAAATTATTTTGCTTAAAGAAATGGATTATTCTTACTCCTATCATTCAGATTATCAGAGTCAATACTTCCCATCTTTTAAGTAGGATCCCATGCTCTGAGCGTATCCATCCTTTGATGGGTACATTGATAATTCATGGGATCATTCTCATTCTTACCCTGGGAGTACTGGCTTGATAACTTCCACTTTTGAGCAGAGCCTAGGAGCGAGATTTTCCAATCCTGAAATCCCTACTTCCATGCAAACACCCAACCCTCCCACCCTTCATGATTTTCCATATCGAGGTTGGACTGATACCCCTAGGCAACTAGAGCCTGAAATTAACTATCCTCCCCAACCTGATAATAGTAGCCTCTCATCTTTTATGATAGAAATGCAAAAATAGCAAAAGGAAATAATGGAATCAATGGGAGAGATGTTGAGGAATAGTTAACACTTAAATGAAGAAATAAGACAACTTAGCTACACACTTCCCAATAATCCTGATCCCTACCCAATAAACCATGATCATGAAAATAATTCTGAGAAACCTAATGACAATAAGGATCCAATTTTAGGTAGCCATCCCTTAGACTCTTCCAATGAGACACGGCCACTAGAGGATAATGATCATAGTGATTATCCACCTGAATTATATTGCAGTCAAAAGCAAGGGAAGATGGTATCTCTTGAGGACCTTGACCCCAATGACGGTATTCTTCTTACCCCTACCAACCCGGGTCAAGGTTATATTATTCCTATAACTTCCCCTCTTGATTATTTGATGGAATCCCATTCTACTCTTAGTGAGCCTACTCTTGACCCTCCACTTAGGGAATCAACACCTACCCTTCAATAATCTGAGGATTCAAATGCACCTAATGAAGGTGACCCTAAGGGAATAGAGGATGATCAATTCTGGTCTCAGGCATATGACGAGTCTAATTCTGAAGATGAGGATACCCTAATAGAGGAACCTGGACTGAAAATCTGGAGTGATTCACAGGAGAATTATTTATCATTTGAGGATTTACCTCCAGAGGGTAGAAATAATATGATTAAATCCAGATTCCTCCTTTCTTTTGAAAGCCATCATCCATCAAAATAGGAGTTGATATTAGAGGAGGACGAACAAAATAATGAGAAGTCTATGGGAGACTCTCGGAGACAAAACACATCAATTAAGGATTTATACCCCGAGAAGAATGACGAATTCAATGATATAGACTTTCTCCAAAATATTAAGATTGATCCTCCTTTAGAAATAATTGAGGATACTGATCCAACTCCTAATGAATCACATATACACCCCGACAAATATTTCAGTGAACCAAACGAATCTGGGGATGAGCTGAATGATAATGATTCTTACATTTTGACCCTCCCATCAAAAAGTTGTAATTTGGAGTCTACCCTTGATTCAAATATGACTCTGATTATTAATGCTAGGCAGGATAACTTGAAGTTGTCTACTACTGTTAGGTAGTGTACACAATCTGAATCATTGTTGGAATTGGACCTAACATCAACTAAGCCTTCATTGGACTTAACCATTACCTTCCAACACTACAAACAACCCTTATACTCCCTAACCGATCCTTGGCTCAGATCTCTGCTCATGTACATTCTTTCTGGAGAATATATTAGGCCAGTACATCGTAGGGTAGAATGGCGAGTATGGATTGATGCTTGTACTTTTACTCTCGCCATTCAAGGGTTTGAACTAATTATGTGTATATCTTTTAAAACCCATCCTGCTTTGGAGGATCCTTGTTATCCTCCACTTATTCTGTTTCGGGAGGCCTCTTTTCGCATTCCATTTCTTATTCCTAGACCTCCCCAGGTAGCCAACGAGATTTTCTGTTTTCATTTCTTCTGGCGAGCATTTGGAATTACATTGCATCATCAGCTCGCCAACATCCGTGGTTACCTATTTTCTAGGCCTGCACTGTTACGCATATTTTGAGGGCTTAACCTTTTCTGTTTGGAACTTGACTTACAGGTTCCTTATAAGTCTGGCTACTGATAGAAAATGCAGCGCTTGTTGGGAGGCAACCTAGCAAACTGTGTCAGGTGATCTTTTTCCTTTCTCCTCCTATTTTAATTTTACAATGGGGACATTGTAGGATTTAGGCATGGGGGAGTGCATTTGCATTTTAGGAAGTATTTATGCATTTAGGTTAGTATTAAAAAAAAAAAATTGAGTTAAATGGGTTAGTCCCTAGCAAAATACCTTTGTTATTGGAGGTTCTTTTTCTGGAATTATTTCTTAAGTTTAGAATCCAATGCATTTATTTCACGTGCACGTAGATTTGGTAAGGGATCCCTGAGGAAAACCAATGAGCATTTGTAAGTCTACTGAACCCTTGGACAGTTCATAGGGAGTCAAGCATACTATCTTCTAATAAATCCACCTCATATTTGTGAGAAGAAGTAGAGAGTTTACTGGTGTGCTAAGTCTAGTGCAAGGACTCTTAAGTTTTGGATAATTAGATAACGATACTTCAGAGCTAGGCGTAGTTTTCACTCTCTGTTCCTGTGTACGTACTTTGAGTGAATTCCTGAGAGTCATCAAATAAGGCAGATACACAAAGATTGAGTCTTAATAAAGCTATAACTATGGTGGATGGTTACGACCGTCCTTCATAGAGTCCTCAGCTGAAGGAGGGTACTAGTGTCAAAGGTCAGAAATACGCCTGTCCTATCTATTCCTTCCCGGTGCCGAGAATAGGTACTTCCACCAAATAAGCCACACAACTTCCTTTTGACCATCATCATCCCTAATAATGCCTCGTAAATAAAAGTCCGTATCGTGTTGTGTTGATTGAAAAAGAGACAAAAATAAGAAGAAATAAAATAAAAAGAGAGAGAGAGAGAAAAGAAGAAGAAAAAGAAGAAACAGAAAGAAGAAAAAGAAAAAAATAGTTATATTACAAAAAAAAAAGTTCCAAGTGTATAATGTAACACTATTTCTGAGGCAGCAAAACACCTATCGTGTTCCACCAAATATGACCCATACCTACCTTCTAGTATTTCTGATCGCCTGAATACTAGTTAAGAACTCTAACTTAGTTGTAGAGTTTTTAGGACTTGAATTGAAGTGTGGATGTCATGTGAGGCCACCAAATAGTGAGTACAATTTCTAAATCTGGCGAGATTCGTGATCTTAGAAAGAAAGAAAAGAGAGTGCCCAGGAACATCAAGAGAGCACACTTGTGTTGCCTCTCTCAGAGTTGACTTGTCTAATAGTCTAGAGAGATAGAGTCTGCAATACTAGACTATATGTAGCACCAGTAGAGTGTGTGCCACCAAATACAAATCCATTCAACTTGTTATCTCCTACCTAAGCTAAACACCGGGGTCAAATTACAGATTATCATCTGCTTTATCCCCGAGGGAAGTAGTTGCCTATCTCAACAGAAATTTTTGCCAAGGGTGATGTACGAACTACTAATGCAAATCGGCTCTTTCACTTGGATCTGTTACCTAGGCTATCAGCACTTCACATTTGTCTTGATTTCTAAAGTTTTGAAATAAGAAAAGAAGAAGTCTTCTGATTACTTCTATTATTCATTTTTGCTAGGGACTAGCAAATCTTAGGCATGGGGGTATTTGATGAGTCCATTTTAATGGACTAACATTACGCCTAAGTAACTTTAATTGTACATTTTAGGTTTGTTAATAACTACACTAAGTTATAGAATAATTGTATGCATTATGATTTAATTTTATAACATTCTATAATTTAATGTGTAATGATTATGTTCTTTTTATGTGTAGGAAAAATAAGTGGCAAAAGAATAAGGAGGAAAGGGTAAATTACCCTTTCAAACAACCGACGGCCGCTCTTTTCCCTCTCTATCGGCCACCCTCAACAGCCGCCGGCATCTCCCCAACAGCCTCCTGCCAAAATTAGAAAAGGGATTTGAAAATCCCTTGATTGGCGCATGCGGGGAAAGAGAGGAGTTAAAGAGAGGAGGTGGAGAGAAGAACGGAGGCTATCTTCCCCCTTGCGGGGAACAATACCCAGCGTGCACTGTGGACCAGGATCTACATCTTCTCCATGCGCACATCTCCAGTCGCTTCTCCAATCCAAACACACCGCCCACCTATGCCCGCTCCTTCATCACCAAGTCACCACTGCTGCACCCTCCTTCCTGCAAGTTGACTGCAGGCGCCCGCATGCCATCTCCCGCACCTCAACCTACCTGCGCGCCAACCTTCCAGCCACCGCTCCAGCCTGCCCTACAGTGCAACACCAAGCCCTCAAGCGCCCCCTGCTGCAGGCGCTCACGCCACCCCACCAGCGCGCTTACCTCGCCCACGCGCCTGCCTCCATCCATCTGCAGGCGCATCCCCCGGCACACACACAGGCGCACCCACAGGCTCACTCCATCTCTGCCGGAAGATCCGCCTCCCTTCAGTGCCCCCATCATTCCAGTGCACCGCAGCGTGCGCACCACTCATCTGCCAGCCCGCAACCCATCTGCCGGCCCGCACGCCATCTCTAGTGCCCCTCATCACCTTCCGCCCACGCCACAGCAGGCGCTCACGCACTCTTTGCCCACACACTTGCAAGTGCGCCCGCAACCCATGTGCAGAATTGCCTGCCCACCAGCGCACCTGCAGGCGCCAACTGCAGCGCGCCTTCTCACTCTCCACCGCCCATCTGCAGGCGCACCAGAGCGTGCACGCCCTCGCACCAGCACGCACGCGCACGCACATCCGCGCGAACATAGCAGCAGCCCCCATCTCCTCCAACAGGCCGACGCTCCGGCCACCTCCGCCAGCCGCCGGAGGCCAACTCCGGCCACGCCATTGCCACCGATGCGTAGCGCTCGTCAAGCCGCACCTCCCTGCCGATTCTCGCAGCAAACCATGCGCGGCCGCACACGCGAGGAGGAGAGAGGAGAGATCCTCTGTTTTCCTCTCCATTAAAATTTACATTCAATGCCATTGCCACCAATTTGATTTTTTTTATTATTATATTATGGCATAATTGGATTCAAACACTCATAGTTCTTTATAATTGCATGGTATTGATATTGACTAGTTTAAAGATTGATTTTGGACTTAATTTAAGTACTAATTGTCTTTAGTACACATCACGTGAACTGCATGAATTCATCCTAAATTTATTGAGGATTTCTGTGAGGGAAAACTGCACTTATACCCTTAACTTTTTAGGTTATTGCAAATCTACTTTCCTTCACATTTTAAGTCCGATTTGAAAAGGGATTTCACACTATCCGAAATAACATTAAATAATTAAGCATTGATTACATCATTGCCTCCCTGTGGACACGACCCGCTCTTCTACGAGTGGTTATTTTCATTATTTTTTATTAGTCGATTTTTCCACCACTTAAATACTATAACGCTAAGCGAAAAGTCGTCTACTACCTGGCAATTGACATTTCGTGATAATGCCACCCATGGCATCTGAACCAGCACAGGGTGCTTACGTGCCCCCAGTAGGATATGTACATATCCTAGGAGACAAGCACCGAGGAGACGATATGTTATTACGCATCTTCGAGGGAAATTTCCCACCTCTCCACGCAGGGAACTTGTTCAAATTAACTTGTGTAGATCGGTTGCTCCTAATATAGGCGAATTTTTTCAAAGCATTTAAACACTTTTGCGTGATTTTGATAGTTATGTGCACCAAACTAAACTGTGTGGATTGGGGTGCTTAGGTTACCGAGTCCCGCAAACCAAAGGTTAGTTAACGAAGTCGAATACTCCCTAAGCCTTAGACCTAATACTTAAGCTTCGCATTTTCCCCAACCTATTGAGGACTATCCAGATCCTAGCGAATACTTGAATTTTTAAGCCTAAGAATCTAGCCCAAGAGGCCTAAAATCAGCATTCCTACTAATCTCTTTTGTGTCTCATTTAGCACTTTTTCCTTCATTTTTCTTTTTCTTGATATGGTTTAGAACTTCGATTAATCCTTTAATTTCTTACTAATGACTATCTTTTTTTTCTTTTTCATTTTGTGCTCCTTTTTTGACATTTTGCTCTTTTCCTCATGATTTGTATGGCCTCAAAATTTTCTCTCCCCTCAGTATTTTTTGTTCTTTTTCCAAGATTCTTTTCATTTTTTTGGTGTTTTTTTTGTGATATGTGATTTTTTTGTTGAAACCTTTTCTTGTGAGATGAGTTTTTATTGTGTTTTGCACTTTCATACCCCCCATGCCTACGATTTGCAATGTCCCCATTGTAAAATAGGTGGGTTTGAATTCAACTTGGATCATTCATTAGAATAATTTTTGGGTGGGCAAATGGGTCGAGGTGACTGTTGCGAACGATTTTTATACTCGAGTACGGGTACCTGAGGTGGGGTCGACTATTCTAATGGATGAGCCCTAAAGTGCAATATGAATTCAGCATAGGACTGTCAAGAAAGGTTTCAGGTTTTTCAAGAATGGCGAGTTGCCTCCCATTAAGCACTGAGTTTTACGCCATCAGCTGGGCGTAATGAGCTCAGGTAGAATGGAGGGTAAAGGATATCTCAGCCAAATTTGTATCGGTCACGTCAATGAATGGTTTTAGTCTCTGACCGTTCACGACAAAAGGTTTAGAATCGTGGCTAAGTGGACTGATCTCAATGACTCCATTTCCAAAGATCCGTCGGACTAGGTAGGGTCCAATCAATTTTGATCGTAGTTTTCCTGGGAATAGTTTAAGCTTGTCATCAAAGAGTAAGACCTTTTGACCAGGATGGAAGATCTTTCTAGATATGTGCTTGTCATGAAAGGCTTTAACCTGCTCTTTGTAAATTTGCGAGTTCTCATACGTGTCGTGGAGGAGTAATTCATCGATCTCGCTCATTTAAAGCTTTCTATGGGTTCCTGCCTTAGAAAGGTCTAAGTTACAGTTTTGTACTACCCAATAGGCTTTGTGCTCCAACTCGACGAGGTGACATGCCTTCCCATACACCAATCTAAAGGGAGACATACCTAATTGGGTTTTGTGGGCGGTCCTATAAGCCCACAAAGCTTCCAGAAGCCGGGATGACCAGTCCTTCCTGTCAGGTCGAACAGTAACTTGGAGGATTTTCTTGATCTCCTGATTTGATAGCTCAGCTAGACCATTAGTTTGGGGGTGTGTTGAACGTTACGAACGCTACGCTAACGTGTTCGATTTTGGAAAACCTGTTGTTGTAGTTCGAAAGCAAAGAATTCGTGTTCAACAAATAAAATTTATACCGAAATGAAAATTCCAGGTCGAACACAGGGAGGCAGACGTTTGATTTAAAAACTACGCGTTTCTTTTTATTTGTCACAGAATAATTCAATTTAAAACTATCTAATTATTTACAATAAATAGAAGAGAGAGAGAGAGTAAGAGAGAAAGAGAATATTACACAGAGAAATCAAAATGAGATGTAGAATAAACAAGGAATTTTCCATTGAGGAGATTGTTCATTACAACTAGAAAGCATAAAACAATTACTCTAGAAAGCGATAAATTTACTCTAGAAAGCATTAAAAGAATGGAGGGAGAAATGTCCTCCTCGATGATTGCTTGGAGGACGAACAAAAGTACACTAGAAAGCAGTAAATCTATATTAGAAAGTAGTAAAAAGAATAGGGAGAGAGAAATCCTCCTCGACGGTTGCTTGGAGGATGAGCCGGACGGGGCAATGCTTGGACGAAGGAGAACGAAGCAGGACGAGGGAGGACAAAGCAGAAGAACGGGAACGAAGCAGCACGTCGTCGTCGTCGCGGGATCCACTTCCGAAGGGGAACGAAAATTGGACTTTATCTTGCGAGAAGCATCCCGGGTGTGGGACAAGCTTCTCTTGAGCTTTGGAGGGGTAGAGAGGAGAAGGAAGGGATGAGAATTTCGTATGGAGGGGGTCTCCTTTTATAGTTGCAAGGAGTGGGGGTAAAATGGACATTACAACTTCAAAATAATAAATGAGGGGACTTTAGTGACGGATAAATCCGTCACTAAAGCCCGATGTGGGCGTAGCTTTCGCGCCCACGCACGCCGCTTCAGCTGCCCGCGCGCTCAATGCTATCGCACGCACAACGATCCTCGGCCGTCCGATCGCAAGATCGGACGGCTTAAGATGCGTCTCTGCTTGCTGCGTTGCGCGCTCGCCTGCGTGCGATCGCGCATCCGCGCCGCGCGTTCAATCGCACGTGGACGCTATCAGGCGCGCACGGCCGTACAATCTTCATCTGACTCTCCACCCGCGCCTCCAGCCCTCTACTGTGGCTGGAACCCAGTCCCGCTGGTCGCGTAAGCACGCTCGACCGCTGCGCTACGGGGCGCGGATGGTCGAGCGGACGCTTTTAAGCGCGGCCGACCATAGTCGTTGGACCAAGATCCAACGGTGGAGAGCGAGCGGGTGCGGGGCTGTCGTAGAATGCGTGCGGCCGTTTGGGCGACCGAGATGGCACCACGTGGCGCCATCTTGGCCGTCCATCTTCTGGAAGTTGTAGATGGTGCCACGGATGTCGGATTGACTTGATTTTTGCATCGTTGGGCTGCGATCGTCGATTTGAATTCATCCGTGTGGTTGGATTTGTCATCTGAAGTGCGGATTTTCACCATCCTGGCCCTTGATCTTCTAGGGTTCCCCGATCACTATCTGATGCTATAGATGTCTGATTAGGGCAATCTTGGAGTCGTTGAACTCCAATCGTCGCCCGGATTACATCCATACGGTTGGATCTTTGATCCGAGGTCCCGATAAAATGTTTGCCCTGTCCAAGCACATAAAAGGAGACAATTAACCTCCATTTTATTCAAACTACTCTAAATGCAAGATGATGCATGTTATGCAATATTTATATCATGAAATGCAATCCTATGCTTAAGAACATGCATAAATAGACATTTTAAGTAGTGTAAATGTGTTTACATCAGGGTGGTAAGGAGTAGAGATTCGGTGTGACACCCCGTATTTGGTCATCAGTGATCTGAGCTGAGCGTTAGTGAAATGGGTCCCTCCGTCGGAAATTATAGCACGTGGAATCCTGAACCGTGAGAAGATGTTCTGATGAATGAATTTGATAACCACTTTATGATCATTAGTTTGGGTCGGAATGGCTTCGATCCATTTGGACATGTAGTCAACAACGAGTAAAATGTACTCGAAGCCATCCGAAATAGGGAAGGGTCCCATGAAATCAATCCCCCGTATGTCGAAGATTTCACATACCAGAATCGGCTGTAAAGGCATCATATCACGATGGCTCATGTTGCCCAGGGTTTGGCAACAAGTACATGCCTTACAGTGATTGTACGCGTCTCTGAAAATTGTGGGCCAATAGAAGAAGCACTAGAGGACTTTCGTTGCAGTTTTATGACCTAAAAAATGTCCACCGCATGCCTGGTCATAGCAGAAAGATAGTATGTCTTGAATTTCTGCTTCCGTGGCATGTCGTCGAATTATCTGATAGCATCGATGAGGAAAAGATACGGGTCTTCCCAGAAGTAATACTTGGCATCGGAAAGTAATTTGTCCTTCTTGGCCTTCGGCCAATTGGACGGGATTTGATGTGATGTCAGGTAGTTTACTATATCAGCAAACCATGGAAGCCCTGTATTGATAGTCAGAAGGTGCTCATCAGGAAAATGTTCCGTGATGGGTCTAGAAGGGTCGATGATCTCAGAAGGAAGGCGGGACAAGTGATCAGCTATCACATTCTGTTTTCCCTCTTTGTCACGAATCTTGAGGTCAAATTCTTGCAACAGCAAGATCAAGCGGATTAATCGAGGTTTCATGTCCTTCTTTGCAAGGAGATGCCTCACAGTTGTTGGATCCGAGTATATGATTACACGGGAACCCAGGAAATAAGATCTGAATTTTTCCAAAGAAAATACTATAGCTAGCAGCTCTTTCTCAGTAACTGTGTAGTTACGCTGAGCCTCGTCAAGTGTCTTACTAGTGTAGTAGATTACCATGGGTTTCCTATCAATTTTTTGCCCCAGTACTGCTCTTGCAGCGAAATCAGATGCATCGCACATGATCTCAAAGGGTTGAGACTAATCAGGGGACTGTAGGATCGAGGCTTGGGTAACTCGGTCACGGAGGATTTCAAATGCTTGAGTGCATTCCTTGGAGATTTCAAAAGGTACATCCTTAGAGAGTAGAGAGGTCAGGGGGCATGCAATTTTTGAGAAATCAGGAATAAATTGACGGTAGAAACCGACGTGCCTCAGAAAAGATCGGATGTCCTTGATCGAGCTAGGCATCAGGAGTTTGGAAATCAAGTTCACCTTGGCTCGATCGACTTGGATGCCTTTTTCTGAAATAAAATTTCCTAGGACAATTCCTTCGGGCACCAGGAAATGGCTTTTTTCCCAAGAAAGAACCTGATTCACGTCAATGCACTGCCTGAGGATTTGGACCAAGTGCAAGAGACAATCGTCAAATGATTCTCCGAATAATGAAAAGTCATCCATGAAGACTTCCAGATAATCACCTACCATATCTGAGAATATGGCAAGCATGCACTGCTGAAAAGTCGCAAGTGCATTGCAGAGACTGAACAACATCCTTCGGAACGCGTATGTCCCGAAGGGGCAGGTGAAAGTGGTCTTCTCTTGGTCCTCAAGATGGATTGCCACCTGGTTATAACCGGAGTACCCATCCAAAAAGCAGAAGAACCTATTTCCTGCTAGTTTCTCGAGGATTTGATCAATAAATGAGAGCGGGAAATGATCCTTCTTCGTGAAGGAATTGAGTCTTCTGTAATCAGTGCAGAATCTCCATCAGTTCACCACACGGGTCGGTATGACTTCTCCGATTTCAGTTGTGATAACGGTGAGTCCTGCCTTCTTAGGCACAACTTAGATTGGCCTCGCCCACCGACTGTCAGAGATCGGGTAGATGATCCCTGCATCTAACCATTTAATGATCTCCTTTTTCACGACCTCCTGCAGCTTAGGGTTTAAACATCTCTGCATTTCATGGGAAGGTCATGTGTCCTCTTCGGTGTAGATACGGTGTGTGTAATAAGAGGGGCTGATACCAGTCAAATCATCGAGAGTCCATCCAATTCCTTTACGATGTTGCCGGAGAACAGCAATCATACAGGATTCCTAGTCAGGTGTGAGTCTGGAGTTGATAATCGTAGGAAACATCTGATTGGAACCCAAAAAGACGTACTTTAGATGGTCGGGAAGAGGCTTGAGTTCCAGAACGGGATTATCAGCAGCAGCGGGTGGTTCAGGGTGTGTATTAGGAGGAAGGGAAGGGGTTATGGGTGTATCTAGATCAGGGTCAGACTCCTCTGTTTGCGGGTTTTGGTCTTCTTGTGGTTGATTGGGAGTAATCAAGTTGTCCTCGATATATGGTTCATCAACCACGGCCTTGATATCACATATTTATTCTATAACACCGCAATTAATCCCTTGTTGGGCCTTAAAGATGTCAATTTTCAGTGTTTGGTTCCCAAATTTCAGTTCAATTTAGCCTTCGTCACAGTTTATATTTGCCCTAGTAGTGGCCAGAAAGGGTTTCCCTAGTATAATTGGTGTATCCCTTGGGTTTTTAGGTGCATCCATGTCCAAGACTATAAAATCCACTGGGAAATAGAAATCTCATACCCTAACGATGACATCCTCGAGTACTCCTTTAGGTGACTTAATGGATCGATCAGTTAGCTGCAATGTCACCTCTGTCGGTTTGAGCTCAGATTCTTCAAGGTGGTCAAGGAGGGATGTAGGTATTAGGTTTATGGAGGCACCTAAATCTAATAAGGCTCTATTGAATTAGGTATCACCAATAGTACATGAAATCAGAGGAGTACCTGGGTCTTTATCCTTAAGTGGGAGTTTTCTCAAAATGACAGAGCTGGCTTACTCTGACAGTACGATCGGACTCCCACTTTTGGTTCGCTGCTTACGCTTGGGTGTACACACATCCTTCAGAAATCATGCGTAAGCCGGTACGTAGCGGATTGCATCCATCAAGGGATGTTTATATGGACTTGTTCAAAGAGTTTAACCAGATCCTCCTCAGGAGCCACGGGTTTGGTTATCCTCTTTCCCTTGGTCAAGGCCTCGGGAAATGGAACCTTGGTTGGTTCCTCTAGAATAGGTCCAAGTTCTTGATCTGGGATAGGGGTGTCCTGGATAACTATCCTAGGGCTTGGGTTACTACCAGGCTTAGAATGGCTTGGATAAGGTGGGTCTTAAGTTGCTTTACCCCTATGGGTTGTTATGGAGTTAAGTCCTGCGGATGGCGTTGAGGTCCTTGTAGGTCTGAGAAACCTCGAGAAAATCAGAGTACGAGGGTTCAGAGTTCCCCCAACTAGAGTAGATCGGATTCGAGTTTCCTCCGGTCCTGGAGTCAGACGAGTGTGGATACGGGTCCATCCCCTGAGAAGATCGGTGATAGATGTTCTGCACAGTTTTCCTCCCAAGAGGTGGATGTCTAAACGAGTTTTGCGTAGAGGTGGCTCGCTGCAGATGTCAAGTCAGCTCGTCCACCTTCTTCTCGATGATGGAGACCTTGTCCAACTGACTGGTCATCAGTTCCAAGTCGACGGATGCTGACAGGCCCTGCGTCTCATGTGCTCCCCATGGATTCGCCGATGCGCAGGCATTTGTCCGATCGAATAAGCCCATGGAGTCATTATTGATGGATTTCTCGCACATATTTTCAAGAATCTCCCACACAGTGTCTTCGTGTTGACCCATGATATTTCCTCCGCAGGTTGCATTGACGAATAAGCGAATGTCTTCACGGAGTCCCTAGTAAAAAGACTGGACTTGTTCCCATTTAGGAACTTCGTGATGGGGGCACTTCCGCATGAGATCCAAGAAACGGTCCCATGCCTCATGAAGAGGTTCTCCAGATTGCGGAGTGAAGTGAGTGATCTGGTGGCGCAAGGCATTCGTCCGACCAACGGGGAAGAAATTTTTCAAAAATTCAGACTGGAGTTCAACCCATGTGTTGATCGAACACGTCTGAGTCTGATACCAATGAGCTACCTTGTCCATGATAGAGAAGGAAAACATCTTCATGAGAAGAATATCTCGATTTTGTACATCCGACCCGAAGGTCTAGGTAAGATGTTTGAGTTGCTTGATGTGCTGGAAGGGATCCTCGGAGTTAAGCCCATGAAACTTTGGAATAGCATGAATCATGTTGGGCTTGAGTTCAGAATCAGGACCTCTAGCTGGGATTTGGACTCAAGGTTTGATCACCACCGCAACGAGATTATAGTGATCTCGCATCATAGGACGCTGTGGCGGGTTTACAAAGTTCTGAAATAGATCATTCAAGCGCTGGAGTTGGTGTTCAAGATTGTTCTCTTCTTCAATTGGTTGTGTCATGATGATGGAAGAAGGAGAATTAGGTTCCAATGAATCAGAGGAGAGGTCTATGTGGTGGGGTTGCTGCACAAACACAGACGTCGAGGCTTGGCCTCGGCGGGAGTGGATTTCTAAAGGACGTCTTAAGGATGGTCTCAAGGACCTCCTACCAAACATGTATTGATGGATTAGACGAGATTAGAATGTGCTGGACCCAATCAAGACACCCAAAAAATTTGGATGACTATAGAGGTTCGAGGCGGATGATACCCCTTAGTCAGAAAAGTTGTCTACCTGAGAAATACCTAGGTGGCCAGAGAGGGAGAGTCCCGCAAAAACCCCTACAAGGTAGAGCGTCCCCACGAGTTACAGGGTTTCCCCCACCCGACCTCTCTTGTCACTGAGATTCCAGGTAGACCAGAATGGGGACCTTGACCTCTTAAGTCTACCACTTTTAATTAAGATCAAAGGAGCTTAGGGTTCCACTTGAACTTTAGATGTTTTGAGTGCAAAAGTGACCTAATTTCAAGATTGGTTGACCCAACAAAAGGTCAACTTCATCTATTTGTCCTTTTAGAGCTTTAGGTCCTTTCTTTTAGGGTTCAAGTGAAATTAAGAGCTTGATTTTTTGGGTTTCTCTCGAATAAGTCTTTTCAATCAAGGCTTAGGCACACCTCTTTTTGGAAAATTGATTCTTGCTTAGAAAAGATGTGTCTCTAAAACCCTAGATTAGAATCCTTAAGTTGGCTCTAATTGGTCCAATTTAGTTGCCACAGTATGGTACCTAGGGCTCAATCAAGAAGGTGGTAACCTTAGTTACTTTAAATGGATGCACAATTCAAAATGTATTGAAATCAAAATCAGGCAACTTTGGTGGATTAGCTAAATATGGAAAGCAGGTAGCCCTAAATTGATTTTTTCTTTGTTTTTCCTTTTCAGAATGAGGGGATTAAGAGAAAGGGTTAATCAAAGATTACCTGCCCCGAGTGTGGCTGTTGTGCGGCTGTCTTCTTTTGAACTTTTCTCCCCTAAAACAATCACAACGAAAGAAATAGATCAAGTCAGTATTGAATCAGAAGTTGTGATCAATATTTCTAAATCACCCGTTGCTCCCCGGCAACGGCACCAAAATGTTCGTCGAAGCGAAATCAGGTTTTAAAATAAATGCGTCATAGTATAGCCAAAATCGCTTTGAAAACAAATGAATTTTATTACTCGAAAAAAATGTAAATCCGAGGTCGAACACAGGGAGCAAATTGGGGTTCAAAAACCAAGAACACAACTTTCAAATTTGATAAAATATGCAATGAAGAATCAAAGTTATAATCCAAGCAATGTAAATAGATCCACAAGATATCAAATGTGTATAGAAGCAAAAAATATGGATGTCTGATTTTGGAAATCAGACGTCTTAAATGTGTATTTGCTACAGTGCTTCTTTGATTTCTCTGACTGATCTCCTTCTTTTTCTTCTTTCCTCTGTTCTCTATCTCAGATGGTTGTCTTCCTTCTTGGCTCTTTCTTCTTCTCTGACTCTTAGCACTTCTTTCTTCTTTCTACTTCTGTCTCTGACTTCAACTCCTCTTCAGCCTTGCCTTCTTTTTAGCCGGGCCTTGCCTTCTCCTTCCTTAGCTGCTCAGGCTGTGCCCTCTCCTTTCATTGGCTTCCTCTGCCTTAGCTCCCTTTGCGGCTTCTTCCTACTTCTTCCCCGGCTTCACCCTTAGCTTCTTCTGCCTCTTTTGCCCCTGAGAGCAAAACCTACCCCTACCCTCCCTGTGATCTCTCTTCTTTCTTCTCTCTTAGGGTCGCTCTCCCAGAGCCTTCCTAAGTTATCAAGTTGGGTTAGCGCGCCTGGGACCAGGCCCACCGGCGTGCGGTGGTGGGCGAGGAGTGCATGGGTAGTCGGGTATCCAGGTCAGAACCAGATCCGTGTGGCGTGGGTCGCGAACGAGGCATGGGTGAGTGGGACCTCACCTGTGGTTAGGAGGCGGTAAGCCTATAAGACTTTTTCACTTTATTCCACAGCTTCCTCTCCTGATCTTTCGAGGTGGGACTAAATGTCCCACCTTCTTCGCAAGCACCCCCACAGTAGAAGTTTTCACTAATTGCAGCAGCTGCGTGAGACTTGGTCTCCAATAGCTGGGCAGTGAGTGTGCGAGAACGAAATCCGCACCGTCTGGGACTTGGAGCCTGGGGTCCTGGATGAAGCTCTCGAGCTTCTTCATGCCTACTTCAATGGCGGTGGAGGCCTAAACCTTGTCCACAAGCAAATGGCCTTACGGCCTCATCAAAATACGCAAGAAGCTTCGCCTTGACACGGCAAAGGTGGCACGGTGGTCGGCGTGGCACGAGGTGGTCTGAGCGTGCGTGCTTAGGTCACCCTGTGCATGCAGATGTGGGTGTGTTCGTGGGACATGTTGGGGGCGTGTGGCGATAAATGGAGGGAGGGGTTTTGGTCAGTGAGACATGGCAGAGCTTGTGAGGTGGTTGGCAAGGTGGGTGGATGTGTGGAGCAGCTGGAGCACCTCGCTAGTGGTCTGACCGGAGGTGGAGAAGATGGTGGTGGTTTGCGAGTGTTGAGGCAGATTTTAAGAAATAAATGCGAGAAAAGAGATGAGAAGGGAGAGTGGACTTATCTGAGAGGGAATAGACGAAAGGAGATGCAGAGGGGGCCGACGGCTCGTATGTGCCATTGTCGGAGATGAAGGCCCAGTGAGAGGAGGATAGCGACAATGAAAGGGAAGCAGGAGCGTCGGCTGGTGCGACACGATGCGGAAGGAGACAAAGGTAACTCTGCCACTGGTATTGTGGCAGAGCGACGATAGGAGGAGATAGGAGTCGCCGGAGCTTGCTAGGATGTTGACCGGTGGGAAGAGAGGAAATTGGGGGTTATCTCGGGCCAATTCAAGCTTGGGAGGAGCGGAAGGATCTGGGGACCCTTTTATAGCCCTTGATAGAGGGCCTTGTGCTTGGAGCTTCCAAGCACGGCAACCTTGCCAGAGTTGGAAGGTCGAAAAGACCCAAATCTCTCATGTGTTGGCATGAGAGATTGGGTAGAAATTGGAGCTCCAAATTAGGTTCACAAGAACAGGGATTTCTCAGAGAATCTCCCTTTCAAATTTTAGAGGGATTATCTGAGGAATCAAGGAGTTATTTCCCTTGAATCCTCATCGGAGTAGGATTTCCTCCACTTTAATAGTATAGGGACCTAATTGAAAAGAACAATGAGGAAGCTAGGGGGTGTCTGCAAAGGTTTTCAAAAGTTAGGGGTAGAAATGTAATTAGGCTGGACTGGTTTGCAAAGTAGGTCAAGGTGAATTCCCCTTAGGTCTAAATTTTGGTACAAACATAATTTGGACCTAAGGAATCCAATGGTGAAGTTGTATTTTAGGTTTGACTATGTTTGACTGGGTAATTTACACAAAAACCTAATTTATGGCAATCATTTGATTGAGACCCCTATTTAGGTCAAAATAGGTTCTAAAGGCCAAATTGGAGGTTCCAAACCCTAGAGAATATTTTTCCATGATTTTTAGAGGATTTAGGTGAATTTTATCTTGATCAGAACCTTGTTAAATTAAGTAGGTCTGTTTTAGGGTTATAAGAAGTCATTTAATTCCCAGATTTCACATGAACATTTTTCTATTTCAACCAACCCACTTTTTATATTATTAAGATCATTTGACCTGTGTTTAGGCCATGAGAAATACCATTATTGTGCTGCAATGGTAAAATTACAGTTTTACCCCTTATTTCTTGCTTTTATTTCAAAAGGGTTTTTCCTTGGGTTAGGACCTCCAGTTGGTTATGTAGGAGCTTTTATTCTCTTTTCTAGGTCAAAATGAGCTAGTTAGGGCTAATGATGGTGTTCTCATCAGCCTAAGTTCACCCAACCCAAACCTTTCATAAAGAGAGGTCGGGATTAGGTTGATGAATGCACCTAGATCCAATAGTGCCCTATCAAAAGTATAGTCTTCAATGATGCATGAAATCAAGGGGACACCTGGATCTCTTTTCTTCTGAAGAAGGTGGTATAGGATGATAGAACTCACTTTCTTAGAGAGAATCACCTTCCTCAAGGTGCGTTCTTTTGGCTTACGCTTTTGGGTACATAGATCTTTTAGGAATTTAGCGTAAGCCGGGATGTGCTTAATAGCATCGAGGAGTGGGATATTGATCAATACACTCTTTAATAAATTCAGGAGCTCCTCGTTACTATCAAGGGTTTTCTTCTTCTTGGTTTTCAATAAGGCTTTAGGGAATGGGATGTGGGTGGTGTCCTCAATTTTAGGTCCCTGGGCCTTGTTGTCTTCTTCAATCTCCTCCTTCTCTCCCTCGGGCTCCCCAGGGTCTAGGTTTCTAGAAGGTAATTCAGGGTCCTGGGTCAACTTCCCACTCCTCAAGGTGACGAAGTCTATAGAGGCGTACGGGTTCGGGTCTTGAGGTAGGTTAAGAAAGATTGGAGAGCCTTGATTGGTCAAATTTCCAGGAGCAGAAGAAGAGGAGGGACCCTACTCAACCACCTAAGCATGTGTGTGTGGGTCCCTTTGATTTCCATACTGTTGGGCTTTATTGTCCTAATTTTACACATTGCAAGAGTTGGGTATAAGTTGGGATGGTAGAGATCCAGGTCGTTGGGTGTTAGCAATAAACCTAGATTGTAAGTTTTCCAATGATGTCTTCATTTGCTACATAAGCTGAAGCATGGACCCTTGCATTTCTACCATCTGCTAGTTTAAATCAGCTTGTCCTACAGATTGTTGGGCATTCCAAGGTGGCTGAGTAATCGGTCTTGGGGGCAACTGGGTGTATACTTGACCCTGACCCATAGGTCATTGAGATGCATAGTTGCTGGGTCATGTTTGGGTCTATTGCCCCTGACTTTTCTAGGAGAAGTTAAGGTGGTTCCTCCAACCTGGGTTATAAGTGTTGGAATATGAGTTGGACCTAGCATTCTCCTGTATCGCATATACATCCTCATAGGGCAAGGATGGAGAGAAAGAAGGACCATAAAAATTGGGATTAAAGGCCCTAGTTTGGAACCCATAAGGTTCCGAGAAATCCTGGCTCAAAGGTTGAGCCGATTCGAGTTGGTTCACGAACTCCCAACTCGTGGAAGCTCGTGAAGAATGGAATCTCGCATTTTGGGATTGAGTGGGTATAGAAGTGTTTCTTAAGTTTCCATCCATTCACTCTTCCATCCTTTTCGCAACCAAGTCCACCTTATCTAGTTTGTTGCCAATCAATTCCATGTCAAATGAATGAAAATTCTGGATCTCATTACCGTTTAACCTGGGTTGTTGGGATCGGTTGAAGGTATTCATGGAGGCATGATTTATTGAATTCTTGCTCATTTCCTCAAACAGGTCATATGTGTTATCTACATCTCTGTTGAGGAAATTACCTCCGTAGGAGGCATCCACGTGATTACGGAGTTGTTCAACCAACCCGTGATAGAATATTTGCACAAGTTTCCATTTTAGCATCTCATGGTGTGGACACTTCCTCAAAAGATCCTGGAATCACTCCTAGGCATCATGAAATGGTTCCCTCGGCCGCTGGGCGAAAGTGGTAATCGCCCGTCGCAAGGCATTGGTTCATCCAATTGGGAAGAATTTCTTCAAGAAAGCCAACTTAAAAGCAACCCATGTTTCTATCAGTCTTCCAATGGTTCGGTACCAATGTGTGGCCTTATCCCTGAGAGAGTAAGGAAAGAGCCTCATGATCATCTACTCTTCGTTCACATTCCTAGCTTTGGTGGTCTAAACCTCCAACTGCTGGAAAGGGTCCTCCGAGCCAAGCCCATGGAAATGCATAATCAAACTTAGCACTTGGGGTTTTATTTCTATGTCTCCGGTGGGAATCATGACATCGGGACATTCCCCATAATTTGAAGGATCATAGAAATCCTTCAAGGGCCAAGCGCCCTAACCATTCATTCATTGGAACCATTGTTGCATCTACTGCAATTCTTCCAACTGCCTTCGAATCAGCTCCTATTGGTTCGAGGGCGGGGGAGGTGGTTGTTGATTAGCCATGGGATCTGCTTGGCTATAACTCAACCTCCGCCTCCGGGAATGGTCTAAAGGTCCTTCCAAACGAGGGTTCAATGACCTCCTTCCAAGCATACATTGGAAGGAAGTCGAAAGGACGGGGAAAAGAAGAAACCCTGCAGCACAAAAATGCAAGCCTGTCCTAGGTTGGATAGCCCAAAGATCTACGGACTCTTAGAATTCGTCTTAAGATTATAAGTGATTTACTCAACTTTTATCTGATTAATCCAACCAGTTAGGAGGGGCTGGGGAGAAGGTTATTCCTTTAGCTTGCGCCTCCAGTTCCTTTGATATCCCCCAACCGCGATCGTTTGACACTACTCCCCTAGCTTGACATTAGATTGACCAATATAAGCAAGTTAATCGAGAACAATCTCAATCTGGGCCCTGAAGAGTGAATCAATCCTTAAGGCCAACATCTAGTCAATTTTAGTTAGGCTTGGGATATTAGTGCTTCTGGAATGTGATGGGCCCTTAATGGGTTGTGCTCTTAATGATTCGTTTGAGAATGTGTGTATGTGCACAACCAAAAAGTTTTCAAGCAAGATTATTGAGGATGAAGTGAGTTTTAGGAATCAGATCTTGCTTAGTAGCTTTTAGGATTCAAGTATTAGGTATATTCAACCAAATGTTCGAGGGGCAAACCAAGTTTGAAAGCACATGTTGAAGTATTTTCCTTTATAGACTAAGAACATATGGAGTGCCTGGCTTGATCTAACTATTGAATCCTACGGGGCAGCTACAGGATGAATTTCTTTTAGATTAGGTGGTGCAGCCCAAATAATTTAATCAACTGGCCCAGATGCACCATCGATTAAGGCATACAAAAGGTGATTAACCTAGTCTGATTTCTACTCCGTTATGTGTTGATTTGTATGTGTACTAGTTCCACAAGTTGGAATCCCAGTTGAGTAGATAAAATCACAAAAGGTTATGTGCCTTAAATGTGGGTGTATGTAGTTGTATGTTGATTTCTACAATCAGAAGATAATTTTTTGTTTTTTATATTCGGGTGTGAGATGAGTGTAAGTGGCAAACAAGACAAATAGATTCTATCCTAGGGTTTATGCAAACTCCTAAGTAGATTAGGTCTTGGTTATTGATGTGGTGAAAGTGAAACTAGTAGGAGGGAATGTGGGGGGCACTTACAAACCACTCTACCCGCACTTTACTCCGATCTACCGTACTTGGATCTCCTTACTAGGGTATCTGCAAGACAACAAATCAAAGGCAAGAGGGTGATGATAACGTCATCATCAGCCATATCTAACTTTAATTAGCCATAATCCATTGATAAATGTTTCTACATAACCGCTAGAAGATCGTAATTCACTGCATATCCTTTCTGAGAGATTAACATAAAATCAGGGTTAAAACTACAATTTTACTATCATATCATAAATGCAGAACAACCATGGGATTTCGTAGTGGTTAATTAAATGTCAAATGGTCATAAAATGTCTAATAAGAAGGTCTGTGCAGACAGAAGCGGGTTTCACGCATTTTAAGAATTAGTAGACATTTCAAATCCTAAAAACAGATCCACTTAATTAATTGAGGTTTTGGTTAGGATAAAATTCATCCAAATCTTTTAAAAATCATAGAAAAATATTCTATAACGTTTAGTACCTTTGATTTGACCATTGGAACCCATTTTGAGCTAAAATAAAGTCTTAAATAGACAGTTGGCCTAATTTATATTTTTGTGCAAATTACCCAATCAAACTTGGTCAAAACTAAAATATGACTTCACCATTAGATTTCTTGGATCCAAATTAGGTTTATATTAAAATTTGAGCCCAATCAGAGATCATCTCAACCTAGTTTGCATTTTAATCCTATTCTGACTCTTTTCCTTACAAGAAGCCCCTCAACTTTCAAAATTTTTTCAAAAACCCCCTTAACTTCATCATATTCTTCACAAATAGGTCCCTACCACCTTTAGAATCCTAAACACATCACCGGCAACCTTCAATCTTGATTTTCTTCCTATTTTCATGGTGGAACCCTTCCAAAATTGGAAGGTGGATTCGCGACGAGATCCTCTTCAATTTGAACCTACTCCTACCTTCCAAATCCCCTCATGGAGCTCATGCGAACTCCTTGAATTTGTAGATCCCAAGCCCTGATTTTCATAAAAGACCTCCATCGACTGCCTTACCTCCTTAGCTTGTTTTTGGCCGAGATACCTCCTTCGTCCCTCCTCTTCGGCTGAATGCTCCACGAGCTCCAGCGACCTCCTTCGACCACCTTCTTTGTCCACCCTCACAGACTATAGCGGGTGGATTCTTATTCCTCTTATTCTATCGAGCATCACAATACCAGCGGCCGCTGCCTACGCTCCCTTGTCGTTGCCACTTCTCCCACCAGAGGCACTTCCTTCCACGGCGCCGGCCACACCATACCCAACGTCATCTCTACCCCTTCGTCCATAGAGTAGGTTAGCTAGGTTTCCTTCTCCCTCTATTATCTTTCCCTCTATTTAAAACCCAAAATCAACCCCTCGACACCATTCCCCACCATCTCCTTCATCTTCGGCCATACCACCAGCGAGTCCACCCCACCTCCACAAGCCACCAAACACCTCGTCGACAAGTCCACAAGCTCCACCATATGCCTCTGCACAAAACCCCTCTCCTATTTCACCCTATCGCCCATCCAAATCACTCACCGAACAACCCACCTTCACACAACCTTCTCCGACCTCACCCTACGCACATTCGCCTCCAAGTAGCACGGCACCACCACCATCACACTCGTCGTACTCCAACGAACCTCTTGAACTATTTTGACAAGGTCGAGAGGCCGTATTCTCTATTTCAGGTAGTTCACCGGACCTCTGCCGCCGCGCCATTCTTTCCGCGGAATTCGTGGTGTTCTTGCCACAATAGCCCCAGGTGCTACCTTCAGGACACGCGAGTGACTTCCAGGCATCTTCTTAGGTCCTTAATTAGAGCCCTCACCCGCAATTTCAACGTCAATTAGACGAAGACTCCAACTGCTTCACACAAAGGAAGGAGGGCTAATTTAGTCCCACATTGTGGGAATTGGGAGAAACACAATAATATAAGTGGTTTTTCTGCATAGGGCTTATCGCCTCAAGACTCTGGGGGTGAGGTCCTCGCTTCTCCCGCTCACCCAACCTGCGTAAGCCTATTCACTCCACGGCTGTGACACCACGCACGCAGCCCTGGACTTAATATTGAAGGTTTTCCCTTCGAAGAGGGGTGACGTAATAAATGTGGAATTGAAATATAAATAATCTCACAAATAAGCAATCACACGAGTACACAATTATTTTTAGGTGGAAACCCAAACCGGGTGAAAACCACCACCTAACCCTCTCGAGTTAGGATTTTCCGATCAACCTAGTTGATCAAATCCACTAACCGAATCACTTTAAAACGAGGGTGATTCAACCTCAGTACAACCACGCTACAAGTACGAGGGTAGCGTTCCTCAACCCCTTCTCTCCACGAGAAGGATTTTGTCCCACGAAGGAGACGGGAATTCGCAAAGCGAATACCCAACCAAATGACAAAGATGAAATAAAACAAGTAATCCTATAGAGCCAACAAAGGAATTTAAACCTAGCTTCTATAGGAAATAGGAAACTCTCCTTTGCAAGGAGTGCGTCGAGTTGATGACGCGGTGCGTGTGCCACGCGACGGCGCAACGTCGCTCTCGTAGACAACGGCGGGAGAGCGGGTGCGCGAAGCTTGATGCTCTCAAGAGAATGGAGCTTGAGCTTGGAGAGCAAGAACTAACTAGGACACAAGAGAGTGGAACTATGTTGCTTAAGTGTGTCTTGTGTTTCTCTTAGTGTGTCTCTTGTATATGTCTTGGTGTGTCTTGTGTTGCAAAGGTTCCCCTCTATTTATAGAGGTCTTAGGAAGGCCTTGGAAGGCTTAAGAAAGGTTCTATAGCCGTTGGGTGCAAAGCCCAAGAGAATCAGGCCGAAATCAGGACAATGATTACATTTGACAGGGTAATCAGACGTCTAACTCTGGCATCAGACGTCTGGAAGGCCACTTTAAGACGTCTGATTTCAAGGTCAGACGTCTGATTCTTTGCTGGTTTCCTCCTGACTTGAATCAGATCTAAACAGGGTTTTTGTTCAAGTTGATCAGACGACATACAGGACGTCTGGCACTATGCCCGAACGTCTGGAAACCTACTTTTACTGTGGGAATGGATTTTCCAAACGTTGAAACGGCTAGAAAATCTCTGAGAATAGATTTTGGGTCAGCCGAGGTAAAACGGTCAATTATCAGACGTCTGGATAGTCCTATGGACGTCTGATAAGGCTCTAACGGTCATAATCTTGAGTGCCTGCTAAGCTAGCCAACGGTCCACTATCTGGACATCTGGCAAGTCCATCAGACGTCTTCTAAGACGTCTGGACTAAGGTCTGGACGTCTGATTTCATCAGACAGAACTAGGTATGTCCAGCCTAACAGATATCAGACGTCTGAAACAACAGTCAGACGTCTTAAAGTACTTTATCAGACGTCTGATTTGGGAATTAGACATCTGGAAGTGCTGTTTGAGCCCTATATTGGTTTTCTAAGTATTCTACAGAAAACCTAAGTATCCTAGGGTTGTGCCGGTGTTCCTAGGACTACTGTTAGGGTACTTTGAGGCTCTTTAACATAATATTCTAAGGAAAATAAAAAGAGTAAGAAAATAAAGACAAGAGATACAAGAAAGGATTAAAAAGAATCTATCCTATTCTTCTTGTCTTCTATCTTCAATCTGTCGCTCCAGGCGAACCTCCTCTGCTTTCCGTCAAGCTCCTCCAATCCGTCCTGGATGCGAGCTCGAATTCTGTCTAAACACGTCCACATTTGCAATTGACCTGAAACCTAGGACTCAAATTGCAAATGTTAAATAACACGTGTTTTGTTATCATCAAAATAAATGATCATGGTGCTCTAGCACCAACAAATATTGCATGATCCGTGTACTCGGTTATGACCCGAATATCTGAGAGAGGAAGAGGCAGGAAAGAGAGAGAGTGGGGGAGGGGAGGGTTTTGCTCCTGCAGGCATTACGCGACACTTAGTCATTGAGAAGAAAGAAGGCACTGGCTGAAAGAAGGAGAAGTGAAGAAGAGAAAAGGCTTTGAAGAAAGAAGAAGGAAGAAGAAGACTTGAAGAGAAGAAGAGAAAGAGAGTAGAGCAAGAAGGGGAGAGGCCTTTGCCTCTCTCGAAAGCACTGTAGTAGGGCAACATTTAAGTTGTCTGATTTGAGAAGCTGACATCTAATAAGGCATCGAGGCTTGATACTGAGGAAGTATTTACTGGTGTGGAAATTGGCTTAAGTGGTTCAAGCCATTGTTCATTTATTTGAGCATTTGATATATGCTTAATTAAGGCTAATAATTGGTGATCTAAATCACCATTATTTTGCCTTAAGCTTTCTTTTTGTCATATTTAACTCTTGAAGTACTCATGCTTGTCATTGAATATCAATTTGAGTCGTTATTATTCATTGAATATCATTATTGGCTTGATTTATTGTGCTCATTTATATATTCATCTCGATTAACTCATGAATTACAATACTTGTCCCATGTGTTCGACCTCGGACTTCATTTTATATATTCGAGTTATAAATTATATTTGTTGTTCGATCGATTGAGGATTTGAACTATGACGACGATAATATAAGCCCTCGATAAGATCGCTACAACATTTTGGCGCCGTTGCTGGGGAGCAATGTGCAATTCACCGCTATTCTTTGTTCTATTTAATTGTATCTGAGCACTAACTTGCTCTGTTTGTTTCTTGCGATTTTTGCGAGGTATCTCATGAGGCGATCTTCCGCTCAATTCAACCACTCCAAGGAAGGTAAATTCTCTTTTCTTCCCTAATCAACTTTCTAATCTTGGGAAGATAAAACAGGAAACAAATCAATTAGGAACTATCTACCTTATTTTCATAGTAATTTTCATTTAAAGGCAAGTTTCCTGATTTACGAAAAAAATTCACATTTGATTGAAGATTGAGATGATTCTGAATAGAAATCCCTACCTTAATTTCCTATACCTATTAGGGATTATGCTTGATTTCTAATCACCTTAGGCTAACACACTTGTTGCTTGAAGCCCAAGGTGAACATTTAAGATCAAATTGGACTTGAAATAGAGCCAATTAGGGTTTCAACATTAGGGTTTGAAGTGCAAGTTCACATTTGCCTAAATTAAAGAAAGTTAAGCCTCTCTCATTTGTGTGCTACCCATGCTCTTGTTCGAAAAGATCTAATCAAGAAGAACCCTAAATCAGGCTCTAAGATTCACTTGAACCTTAAGAATCTTAGACCTAATAACCTGAGAGTCAAATCAGGATGGTCTTTGGATCTCGACATTGAGTCATTCACCATCTTTTAGGGCAGGTTAGGTGAAGTTGATCTACTTTGTGGGCCAACCAACCTCCAAATTAGGTCACAAGTCAAATCAACTTCTAATCAAGTGAAATTCAAGGCACAAACTAGGTTAAAATTGGTAGGCTTACGGTCTTAAGTTTGTACATTCCGATCTACTTGAAATCGCAGCGACAAGGAAGGTTGGGTGGTGATTGCGTAGCAATCATAAGTCGTAATTGACCTAGATTAAGCTAGGACTTAGCATAAGTTAGGGTTATTCACGCCTACATACGCATTATCTGCATCTTTACTACTTTACTTTAGCTATGCATAAAATAATGTTATAATGTGCTGATTAAGTGCAATATGTCAATTGCAGGTAATAAGCTGATCAGGAGCTAGGTCTGGAGTTGGATCTGGAGAAGGATTTGAAGTCGGATCAGGAATAACGGGTATTGCAGCAGAGCTGGAGCAGAAGACTTAGATTAGATGTAGGAATAATGATGTAAGGGAGTTAAGGTTAGCTATTCTATTAAGTAGGAATAAAGCAGTAAAATGTGAAGAGCGTAGGTCCATCTTAGCCCTAGGATAGCCTAGAGAACTCCCCTAAGCCTTATCCACCCTTAGATTAGGTCACAGCACCCTAGGAAGGCCTAAAACCCTAGTTCCAACCCTAATCTGGATGTCCTGGACGTCCTATAACTTATCTGGATGTCCAGATAAGTTATAGGACATCCAGGACCCTTAGCCATCTCCCGCACACCTCAAACCCACTTCTGCAGTGTTATTGGACGTCCAGACACTTTGTCAGACGTCCAATTTCTGCAGAATACCCAAAACAGAACCCAAAATCCCTCCTGACTCTGATTGGACGTCCAGACAACAAGTATGGACTTCTGATTTTTGAGTATAAGACGTCTGACACTATTATTAGACGTCTGATACTGCTCTCCAATTCTTGTTTTGAGATTTAAGCCTTGATCTTGGATCTCTAGGTCCCTAAACCCAATTCCAACCCCATAGGAACCTAAATTAAGGTGCCCTAACCCTAGTGCATCACCTCTAGACCTCCCTAAGGACCTAATTAGGTCCTCACTAAACCTAATTGACTTGGATCTTAGTCAATTCCATCAGTCTATTCAATTGGACTCATTGAGTCCAATTGAGCCCTGATCTCAGCACACACTGTCCAATTGGACTCAGTGAGAGTCCAATTGGACTCAGTGAGAGTCCAATTGGACTCAGTGAGAGTCCAATTGACCTAGACCTAAATTAATTGAGTTATTTTACTCTCAATTAAGTTTCCACACACCCAATTAAACTTGTATTAAGTTTAATTGCACTTTACCTTAGTGAATTAGGGTTTATAACCTTAATTTGAGACATACCTTGACCTAAACCCACTAGAAGCTAACCTAATCAACCTAGCCACCTAAGTTTCGACCCACACACACCCACACACACCATCCACACGAAAATACCTAGCCTAGAGTTCTCTAGAACTCTCTACTATGTGTGGTTGCCTTGGTTGCCAAAATTAGCAACCAAGAGCCATTAAATTTTTAGATCAACATTTGGTGGATCTAAAAACCACCATCCATCCTCTCTCTCTCACTCTCCCACGAGCTGCCACCATAGGCCTCTCTAGAGAATTCCATAATTCTCTGGAGAGCTTCCCTTAGGTCTATAAAAAGACCTAAGGGGTGGCCATTTGCACCCATTCACATCCCTTGGCTTCCATTGGCACCACTCACCTCATTAGCTCCATACACGCCCACCTTCACTTAGGTCAGCTGCTCCACCTCCACGATCTTACCACCACCATGGAGGACAACATGCCGGGATGCTGGATCAATCCTCCCTCTCTCCAAGGGTCAGCCTAAGCTACATTGGTCGCCCCTCATTCTCCTCTCGACCACTCCAAGGCCATCGGGGACCACCCCTGGATGCCCTTTATTCTGCTAGATTTAGTTTATGCTCTTCATAATTTTTACTGCTTTTATTACTGATTAATAGCGTAGTCTTAACTTCTGCTTAATGATGCATACGAAATCCCCCCGTAGATTCTTGTATGCGATCGTTTTCTGGTAGCTAGATTTACATTTTTAAGCATTCATGTACAAGCTTTCTTCTACCTTCCATGTTGCAAACACTCTCTTGAATGAATGAAAATGCATTTTTTTATATATATATATCTCTTTATGTGTTTCAAATCACCATGAGCTTATTGATTAATATTGTATTTGCATGAATCAAGTTGCATGTTTCTAACTCCTAATATTCTTGCAACTAAGCATGTCGTACCTAAATACGTAATAATCACGAACCGGCATGCGATTCTAAACAAAGTAGAGGGGAAAAAAGATCGATTTCAAAAGTAAATCAAATGCCTCCCAGAGACAAACAACCGAGACTCAAGTCTTGTTATCTTTACAAATTATTTTTTGACGAACGCTTTTGCGCGACTATACTATGATTCTGATGACTTTCAAATGTGCGAGAACGCCTTCTGTCAAATGGCACCGTTGCTGGGGTGGCAACGTCATTTTCTATGATTTCGATCTTTTAAAATATCACTGACACATTTTTCTCTACTTTGTTTTTGATGTGCTGGAAAAACGGAAGAAAAACGGGATCTGTGCACACATCGAGCGTGGCAAAGAACAAATTCGGGTGCACATCATCTCATTTTTAGATTAGGTTTCACTTTTTGCAATTTCCTTTGAACTTTTTTTTACTCATTGTCGCGAAAAAAAAATAAAAACAAAAAATTTTCAAAAAAAATCTAGATTAGGGTTCCTT
Source organism: Thalassia testudinum (assembly GCA_037157565.1). NCBI lineage: Eukaryota > Viridiplantae > Streptophyta > Magnoliopsida > Alismatales > Hydrocharitaceae > Thalassia > Thalassia testudinum. The sequence goes on from JAZHRO010000024.1 coordinate 85,711,544, forward strand.
TCGAATCTTAGGTTAATTTGAAAAAAAATAAAAAAAAAGATATTTTCTTTAAATCTTTTGAAAACCTTCTTTTTGTAAAAAAAATACGTGCAAAAGTTTTGAAAAAAAAAATCTTTTTGGTGGAAAGCTTAGATTTTAAGTTTAAACCTCTTTAAAAAGCTTTTCCACCATCTCCTGATTTTCAGCCAAATTTCAAGCTTGATTTAAAAATTTGATTGCCGAAAAACTAGTATGCGAAAAATTCTGAAATTTGGGCTAAACCTTCATTTTCAAACCATCTTTCAAACACCCCCATTATTTTAAAAAATTCCAAGTATACAATTTTTAAAAATTCGTAAAGTGCATGGGGGTCAGACTGACCCAAATTCAAAATTTTTCAAATTTTAAAAAGTGATTTCGACCAATCTGCGAATCTTTTTTGACTAAAAATGGTGGGGTTTGCAAGCTGATCTCATTGGCTTTATTTTCCATATTTTTCTCGAATTTTTGAAGGTCATTTGATACTATTTCAAAGTAAAAAACCGACCAGGGGTCGAAATTCCAAATCTGACCCCCTAATATTCAAAATTCCCTAAAAATTCAGTTGAAATTGTAAAAAATCCAAAAAAATATTCTCTGAAAAGCTAATTGAAAAAAAGAATCTACACGCCAAATTTCAAATTAATTGGATTCCAATTATCATCAGAGAACCAACTTTACTTTTGTGGTTTGCTGAAAAAAAACCTAGAAGTGCGTGCAACTTAGGTTGAATCTTTAGGGTTTCAACTAGAGACCACACCTTGGGCTAACTTAGTCTTAATCAAGTCTAGTTAGCCGGTGAGCTTGGTCACCTTGTGGGCCACTCATCACAAACCTCACTGAAGAAAACGGGTTAAAATTAATTTTAAAACACGAAATCAACTCGAGTTCGTTGTCATACTACTGGGTGTTTTTAACCTCTCTTGCCAAACCTGGTGACTAAGTCTGTGGGGTAGTGTCAAACGACCACGGCTCGGGGGTCAATGGAACCGGAGGTGTAAGCCAAAGGAAGAACCTTCCCCTTAGTCCCCTCGTAACCAGACTAGCTGGGTTAGCTTGAGAGGCGGGATTCACTTTCAGTCGGTTGAACGACGAACTTATCTTCAGGAATTCAAATTTATAACGAAAAATCTAGTCACCTGATCCATAAGGACCATTTGATTGACAGGGCCTTAGCCTTGTCCTACTTGGCTACACCAACCCAAGGGTTGGGTGGTGTACACAAGGAAGGAGGTCGCTTAGACCTCAACTGATTGGACCTTAGGAGCCGCTCCCAAGGAGGCGAGTCACTTCTTCTATTTGCTGAGCTGCGATGGCTAACACTGGATCTGGACTTAATCCAGATCCAGAAGAGCTGGACCCACGAGCTTATCTGAGAGCTCGGGTCACTGAATCAGCTCAACCTTGGGATCAGAACCCAAGGTGGCGAAGATGACTTTTCACTTCGCCTGATCCTTCTCCTCAAGTTACCAAAATTGTTAACCCATATCCTAACCCTGGATATTATGACCCATACCAGTCGGTCCCTCAAAGGACCTCATCTTATAACCCAGGATATGGATTTCATACTCCTGCTTCTCACCCATGGAACATGGGTAGACCTGATTCACCCCTTGGAACCCCTGAAGAGCTACCGGTGCATATGTGGCCGCATTATAGAATACAGAGAGCTATAGCGAGCGCTAAGGAAAAGGCCACATCCTATCTACATGAAATCCAGGCTATCATTGAGCCGAACCAAAGACAAAGCTGGATTCTGCATCAACAAGCTGTGATGGAGCTTCTTTAGGAAACAGTAGAGATAACAAGGCTAATGAGACAAAATCGGGAAACTCAAGAACTACTACTTTTGAGATATCAAGTAGAAAATAGCCTTGAAGACCTCGAGGAATCCGAAACGATTACGCCGAAAGGACACACAGAAGATTCTCGGGAGCAGATATTGGAAGATCACTCAAGGGAAAAAGAATCTAGCGTGGATATGAGACAGGAGAAGGAAGTATGCCAAATGGGTTCATATGAAATTGAGGAGGAAAGGACTGATATCTCCAAGACTGAGCTGCAATCAGATTATCCTGAATTTTGGGAGACACCTCTCGGGTTAGATAGCCCAATCGAGACAAGGGAAGTAGATCCAATTGAGGATATGGATCTTGAGGCAAGCATTACATGCGAGACTACTGATCAGCCTAAGTCACTTCCCATTGTAGGCGAACCTATGCTGGAGCCAACATCTTTTGATCTGCACACTTCTTCTTTCACCTACATCCCTAATTCGGATGCTAGATATTTTGAGATGACACTTCTATCCCCGAGCATGACATACGAAAACCAGAAATAGCTATGGATGCCGGAATTACTGAGGAACCCAATGCATATGAGGGTGAAGCTTTGAGCAGAAGGAGCTGGGGACGCACCTATCATCCTAGTCAATCTAATAGATGGCTCGACTCTGAGCCTAAGGAGACAGCCTCTGATGAATAAGAGATGGGTACTGATGAGGACGAAGTAATTTCTGACGAGGATTTCAGTGACCTCCCCACAGATCTTCTACTTTCACGGATACCCCCATATGACCCAGAGCCTGGAGAGGGCATGATCTTTGATGTCAATTATCATTATGAGGATCCCTATGACTCAGATTCTGGTTCTGAGATACATTTTGATATACTCCCTCAGCAACTTCCTACTGAATTGTGGGACATGATAAATCAGCTGAATCAACATCATGATCCCCCCTCTGATTATCCTCTATTTTCCACCACCACTCCACACTTTCTTATAGCTAGACTTTTTGGAGTAGGGGTGCACAATTAGCTAGTTCGCATCTCCGGTCCACTGATTCTAGGAGCATACGAGCATATCTTTCTCTTAATCTTAGACGGCTCCTATGCTAGAAATGACACATCTGATTGAGTTTTCGCCCAGCTGGAGGCGTTAAACTCAGCACGTATAGATACCATTCACCCCACATTCCATGATCATTTATATATAACCATCTTTATATGTAGCATATTTTTGTTTTAGCATATTTCCCTTTTGTATATTGCATGCTAATAGGTTGGTCGGTGCTGAATATAATTTTAGGAGCAATTACAGGTGATTTCTACCCATTCTCTTCCTACAGTATTTATTTTCTTATATTCATGCATGAGGACATACAAGAACTTAGGCATGAGGGGGGTAGATACAACAAAAACTGAAAAATTTTTATGCCAACATTTAGGAAAACCTCGGAGCCGCATGTAAAACGTACTTTAGGACCTTAAATAAAAGAACAACCGACTCTACCTCCAATGCTCGCATTAGAGCTAGAAATCGTTCGCAACAGTCACTTCCGACTTACCCGCTCACCTTTTGTTCTAAATTTAGGGTCAAGCAGATCGTAACCCAATATGGGAATTTCACGAAGTACAAATTATACGAGGTTACATGTTTATAGCATATATAGATATTGCATTCATGAATAAGATTATTTTATTAAGAGAATGCATTAGGGATTTTATCCTCTAGTTGATTCCTGTAATCTGGAATCCAGTACAACTTTTCACACACATGTAGAATTTGCAATGGATTCATGGTGAAGGCTGATAAACGCCTTCAGTCTGTTGAGAAGAAGCAGTGCTTCTTTTTCTGAACCCTTGGACAGTGTTTTGGGAGTTAGGCAGATTTTCTTCCAAAAATCCACCAAATAGTGTGAGAAGAGAGTAGAGTGTACTGGTGCTCTAAGATTAGTGCAAGGAATCTGGAATCTTAGATAATTAGGTGATGATACTTTGAGTTTAGATATAGTTTTCGCTCTCAGTTCCAGCATATACATTGTGCAAAATTTTGAGAGCCACTGAATAAGGCAAATACGCTGAGAGCGAGTTTTCATAAAACTAGGGCTAAGGTGGATGGGTACAACCATTCTTTATGGAATCCTCGGCTGAAGGAGGGTATTGATTTCAAGGTCAGAAATACACCGTCCTATCCGTCTCTCCTGGTGCCGTGAGTAGTCACTTCCACCAAGTAAGCCACCTAATGTCTCTTGAGTACCACCAATCCCTAATAATGCCTCCTCAATAAAGTTCATGGATGTATGCTAGTTGTATTATGTTGAAAAAAAAATGATGAAAAGAAAGAAAAACTGAAAAAAAAAATTAGAAAAAGAAGAAAAAGCAAAGAAAAGAGTGAATATTTAGTTTAGTTGCATTGAGGCAATACCACCAAATAAATCTGAGATCCACTAAATATGGCCTTAACCTATTTTTCTTATGTTTCTGACCGCCCGAATACTGGCTGAGGAATTACGACCTAGTGTTAAGGTTATGAGAACTCAATTAAAGTGTTAATGCCTAGTGAGACCACCAAATACAAGTCATATATGTGAATCTGGTGAGGTTGTGAGCTTTAAGAAAAAGAAAGAAAAAGAGTAAGAGAGAATAGATACAAAGGAATCAAAAGAGAGCATAGTTTTTCTCGTCTTTCTCTCTGAGCTGAGTCACTTAGTAATTTGGGAATCTAGATTCTGTAGTACTAGTCTCTATGTAGCACCAAGTGAGAATGAGCCACCAAATATATAATCCTTTCCCTCAGAGATTCTCTACTTGAGCCTAAAGCTGGGGTGGAATTCATAGAACATCTTGAATACCCCGAGGGAAGAAGTCCACCTATCCTGCTACAATTTTTACTAGGGGTCAAATACAGGCTTTAAAGGTGAATTAGTTTTTCACTCGAATCCATTGCAAAAGCTACATAGCTGCACTTTCACAATTGTCTGGATTTCTAGAGCATAGGATAAAAACAAAAAGGAGAAAAACCTCTACGCATACTCTTGATAAAATAATCAGTCCCTTAGGGACCCTTTCTGTGAATAAATGAGTCTTGCATTTGCTAGGGACTAGCAAGATTTAGGCATGGGGGTATGATTGCGCAGCAATCATAGGTCTTAATTGACCTAGATTAAGCTAGGACTTAGCATAAGTTAGGGTTATTCACGCATACATACGCATTATTTGCATCTTTACTGCTTTACTTTAGCTATGCATAAAATAATGTTATAATGTGCTGATTAAGTGCATTATGTCGATTGCAAGCAATAAGCTGATCAGGAGCTAGGTCTGGAGCTGGATCTGAAGCAGGATCAGAAGCCGGAACAGGAATAACAGGTGTTGCAGCAGAGCTGGAGCAGAAGACTTAGATTAGATGTAGGAATAATGATGTAAGGGAGTTAAGGTTAGCTATTCTATTAAGTAGAATAAAGCAGTAAAATGTGAAGAGCTTAGGTCCATCTTAGCCCTAGGATAGCCTAGAGACTTCCCCCAAGCCTTAGCCACCCTTAGATTAGGTCACAGCATCCTAGGAAGCCCTAAAACCCTAGTTCCAACCCTAATCTAGACGTCCAGATAAGTTATAGGATGTCCAAGACCCTTAGCCATCTCTCGCACACCTCAAACCCACTTCTGCAGTGTTATTGGACGTCCAGACACTTTGTCAGACGTCCAATTTCTGCAGAATACCCAACACAGAACCCAAAATCCCTCCTGACTCTGATTGGACGTCCAGACAACAAGTCTGGACTTCTGATTTTTGAGTATAAGATGTCTGACACTATTATTAGACGTCTGATACTGCTCTCCAATTCCTGTTTTGAGATTTAAGCCTTGATCTTGGATCTCTAGGTCCCTAAACCCAATTCCAACCCCATAGGAACCTAAATTAAGGTGCCCTAACCCTAGTACATCACCTCTAGACCTCCCTAAGGACCTAATTAGGTCCTCACTAAACCTAATTGACTTGGATCTTAGTCAATTCCATCAGTCTATTCAATTGGACTCATTGAGTCCAATTGAGCCCTGATCTCAGCACACACTGTCCAATTGGACTCAGTGAGAGCCCAATTGACCTAGACCTAAATTAATTGAGTTATTTTACTCTCAATTAAGTTTCCACACACCCAATTAAACTTGTATTAAGTTTAATTGCACTTTACCTTAGTGAATTAGGGTTTATAACCTTAATTTGAGACATACCTTGACCTAAACCCACTAGAAGCTAACCTAATCAACCTAGCCACCTAAGTTTCGACCCACACACACCCACACACACCATCCACACGAAAATACCTAGCCTAGAGTTCTCTAGAACTCTCTACCATGTGTGGTTGCCTTGGTTGCCAAAATTAGCAACCAAGAGCCATTCAATTTTTAGATCCACATTTGGTGATTCTAAAAACCACCATCCATCCTCTCTCTCTCACTCTCCCACGAGCTGCCACCATAGGCCTCTCTAGAGAATTCCATAATTCTTTGGAGAGCTTCCCTTAGGTCTATAAAAAGACCTAAGGGGTGGCCATTTGCACCCATTCACATCCCTTGGCTTCCATTGGCACCACTCACCTCATTAGCTCCATACACGCCCACCTTCACTTAGGTCAGCTGCTCCACCTCCACGAGCTTACCACCACCATGGAGGACAACATGCCGGGATGCTGGATCAATCCTCCCTCTCTCCAAGGGTCGGCCTAAGCTACATTGGTCGCCCCTTATTCTCCTCTCGACCACTCCAAGGCCATCGGGGACCACCCCTGGATGCCTTTTATTCTGCTAGATTTAGTTTATGCTCTCCATAATTTTTACTGCTTTTATTACTGATTAATAGCGTAGTCTTAACTTCTTCCTAATGATGCATACGAAATCCCCCCGTAGATTCTTGTATGCGATCGTTTCTGAAATTACACAATGATTGTCTGCAATATTGGTCAAATCCTTCATTTCCGGAAGAACTCCAGAATTCTTTGGAAAAATGGGGAGAATTGCTGAATAAGTTAAATAGAACCATTGATAAAAAATAGTCGTCAGAAGTTAATAAGACAACTTGGAGTAATTCTAGTGATCTACATAATTTCCCAAATCTCGGGTTTGATGATTAAGGTTGTTATGGACCCCTAACCCAAATGGAATCAGATTCAAATTTCATAACAATTGACATTCCTGATCTTGATGAGGATTGGGAGGATCCAATTGTAGGTGTTCCCGATTCTGAACCGGCCCTAGCAAACCAGGAAGCCGGTCCATTGAGTTTAAATTTCCTTGACACCTGTGATGATGAGCTTAAAATAGAACCTCTCGAGTGTAAATCTCGAGACTTATCCTATTAAGGTGACTCTCAATTCTGACATTCCTGTAGAGCCCAACCTAAATCCTAGTGACCCAATGCCTACCTTTAACCTAGAATCTAGATCTGAGCCTAATTGGGGTGAGTATGAGGCCCATTTGATGAAATACAGATTTCGAATTTGAAATACGATTCAGGGCTTATATTTGATGAATACACCTCTCCAACCTCCTTAGAGACACTAATTGATTTTTCAAAAGTCACTCAAATTTATGATACAGAAACCGATGAGTTGGAAGAGTTGGGAATTAATTGGGTCTACCCTAGGAGCCAAGAACCTAAGCCTATGCCTAATGGAAACATCTCTTTGAGCTCGGAATATGAAAATCAGGTTGTTGCTTCTACATTCTTTATCCTTTCTATGGTGGAACCCTTGATCTGGAATCAAGTTCAGAACACGATCTTTGCAAGTTCTCCAATGATTTCGAATCCTACTTTGATTTCGGAGAACCTTTGTTTCTTGACGACTATGAACCATTTTACGACCTCAGCATCCATGATCCATTCTAAAACTCTGAATTTGAGGTCCCTGATCCTGAGATCATTGATTCAAAATCAGGTTCCATTGAAATGGAATTGTTCCTTTTTGATCTTCAATCATAAACAGTAAGTGCCGAGAGTATCTGCAATCCAGAGTTCGAATCTTTTCTTGATTTCCTTGACCCTATAAGCACTCTCTAAGCATTTACTTTTGATTTTGATGGGTATTATGAGGACTCTCTAGAGGAACCTACTTTTGAATCCTTTGTAGAGGAGCCCTCAACACACATAGTGCTCAAAGAAGCCACCTCTTGTGATCCTGTAAAGACCCATTCTATTTTGAGCCTTTTAAGACGTCTGGACTATCAGTCAGATGTCTAGTCAGATGTCTGGACCCCTTCCCAGATATCTAGAAATTGAAAAATCTATACGCAGAGTCGGTTCTGCGCACTGGCTACGCGTAGACAACTTTCCTTCTCTCTCTTCTTCTTTTCTCCCCCTCACTGAACCCTAACCCCACCGCCTATATAAATGCCCCCTTCCTCCCCTCACCACTCCATCACCACCACCTTACTTCTTCTCCACTGCCTGAGAGAGACGAGCGAGAGAGGAGCAAGAGCGAGGAGGAGCAGCGTGAAGAGAGGAGGAGGAGGTTGAGCTCGCGAGCTTCATCGGAGCTCGTCGGAGTGCGCATGGCCACCGCAGCGTGTACAGGAGGAGGAGAGCATCGGGGAGCCATCCCCGACTTCCTGCTGCGGCCGAAGTTGCAGCAGAGAGGGAGAAGCCTCGGTGGAGTGCGACGAGAGGAGCAAGAGTTCGTTCTGATACTGAAATTTTTCCAATATCAGACGTCCGGAGTGCCCTTCAGACAATGGGCTGGAAGTCTGGTGACGACACCGGACATCTGAAAGTCGAAATTCACACAGGTACATCATTTCCACGGTCGCGGCCATGTAGGCCGCACCGCAGTATGATTTGCTTAGTTAAATAAGGGCGTGCTGCTCTGTCGTGCGTAGGAGCAGCTTTGGAAAGGCGCGCGGCACACCCTCCTACACGTTTCGGACGTCTGGACAACTTACCAGATGACCGGAGGCACTCCTAAACGACTGGAGGATAGGTCGGACATCTGGAGCTGAGTCTAGACGATCAAGTGGGGGTCTTGGATGTCTGAGGTCGACGTAGGGACTTGAGGTGAGACTCTGGTGACTTTTAAGATGTTTGGACTTTGTTCCAGACGTTTGATTTGGTTCTACAGTTTTGTTTTTGACCCGTTTAGGGTCCGATTGTGGTCCATTTTACGCAAACGAAATATTTGTGGTTTCCTTGTGAGTTCCTCTACATGTTAGAAATCCCTATATACTGCTTTGAACGTTCCATTGTGATTTGTTCCTTGATATAGGACTTCGACCTGTTGCGTGTCCGGGGCTTGCAGAGGCACATGAGTCTGCCGTTCAAGCCCCCAGTACTCCCGGATTGTCTGGTAGAGTGGTTTCCCCTATTCTACTTATAAAATATGAATGCATCCATGAAATTAGATAACTAGTAACCTAGGATGTGGCATGAATCCTAGGACGAGAAATAGCTATACTGTTTGTATGCGTGATTGAGATTGTAGTCATCAATGAATGAGCTGAATTGTAACCAATTGCCTGTTAATGAATATGAGCTACCTGATAGAATATGAACTGCCTGAGATAACTAAACAGTTGCCTATGATATCACTTGTTGCATATGTTAAATTGTGGAAATACGAGCTACATGTGTATAATACGAGAATGGAAATTATGAATGATGAAACCCGATATGGAATATTATAGTGAATATGAGCATGAACCCTACGAGGAATTAGGAGTAGAGCTCATGTGTATAAATGGAAAGATCTGAAAATGTGAGTGGGAAGTGTGCTGGCCCTTGAGTACGTGGTACCAAGGAGAGCGACTGTCCCCTGTTTAGTGTAGAGTGGAGTTAGCCGCCCTTGGGTTGGGACTCGGGGTTAGGATTGGCCACTCTACACCGACTTCTGTTGGCCCTCGCATACACTGTACCGGGGAGAGCTACTAATGTAGGGAGGGAGTTAGCCACCCCACGGGTTCCGGGGTTCAGCTAGCCACCCTACACCGACTTGTTAGGCCCACTGGGTAAACTGGGGTAGTTAAACAAGGGTGCACGGACTGTGGAGGGGCGAGACCTCTGTTTGGTTCTGAGGGGTGAGACCCCTGTTACTGAGAGGGCTAGGCCCTATACTATTCTGTGCTGTACTTTAGGTGTACCCGCTAGCAGAAATGACTGACCGCATGCCAGTGCGGGGTAGCTACCCGTGCGCTTATCGCGCGTGCCGTAGTCACTGCTACGTCTATCTGTGACCTCCGGGTGGTTGATTGGGTGTAGGATTACCACGGGTGACTCTCCCGGCCAGGAGAGCACCATGTGTGCCTTCTACTCTTCGGAAAAGACTGCAATCAAGATCGTTCCCATGAGGAACATACGATATCAAGAAAGAAATCTGAAAGTAAACCAAGGGATGAAAAGAAATTACTTGTAAAATAAAATAATTGGAAAAGATAAATTACCTGTTAGCTTTTACTGCTTTAGATAGTCTGGTTACCACTTTACTCAGTGTTCGCCGACTCTGTTTTCTCATAACCCTTTACAGGTCCAGAAGTTGAGCAGCCCGAGTCACCGGCTGCAAAGGGTGCTGGGCCCAGTCGAGCCCAACAGTAGTTTTCTGTTGTAGTTGTACTCTCTTTTCTACTAGTGAGTTTTAGACTGTTGTTACCATTTCTGTTACTGTATTTTTGTTCTACTTTCCTGTTGTTATGGTGGTATGTACTGTTTAGCAGCTTTTACTTCCTTTACTGCTTGTACTCTTTTACTGTTAGTTACCTTGCATAGTGAATGTGGTTTATTTTCCTGCTTTTCAGTTATTTCTTGTTGGACGACTGGGTCTTGGGATTAGTTAAGTCAAGTTGGTCTCGGGTCCTGTAGGGATTCGGGAACCGGATCGTAACAGATCCACATTCAGAGCCTTCTCAAATCCAATCCCAACCACAACTTGCCACCAGAATCAATTTCCACTCTGATTCTCCTCTCTATGATCCGGTCGCATACGATTCCTCTCCATATTTTCATCGAGATTCGGACATCAATCAAAATACAAATCATGTCTTACCCTTTTTTGATCACTCTTGTAGGGTTCCTACATCCTCCACAGATCCATTTGCATTTGTGGATCCCTACTCTAACCAGGCTGATTAGAATCAACCAAACCCACGATACTCACTGCCATATCTATTTAAGCCACAAAGCATCTGGTGGGCATCACATCTTTTGATTCACATCTATCAACCCACCAGATTGATTGGGTTTTAGCTGCATCATTAGCTTGTTGATTTGAACAAAAGTTGGACCAACCAGGCTATTGATCAAGGTGCTAAAGTTATTCATGACCACCTCCTTATTCTACAAATTTGAGCTGCATCACATCTTATTCTACAAATTTTTGCTAATTTGACCACTCCTTATCCATGATCACCTCCTGCTCAGCTAAAGTTATTGAATTTAGCTTTTAATGAGAGGTAACCCATCATTTCAAAAACCTGAGATCCTTTTGATTATCCTTTTGAGCTTCACATCTACTGTACTTTGAGTTCAGTGTTAGAACAGCTGACTCCACCTTTGGTATTCATATCAAAGCTTGAAATCGTCTGCAACAGCCATCCCGACCCATCCACCCACCCTTTGAACCTGTTCCAACCCATGAACCAAGCTGACTTCATACCCTCTGATTTGCAATGAGGACATTGCAAAACTTAGGCATGGGGGGTGTTAAAGTGCAAACACATAAAAATTCAAAGTTTCTAAGGGGTTCTCACAAAAAATACATATTAAAAAAACTAAATAAATAATAAATTGAAAAAGAACAAAAAAATGGAGAAAGGAGAGAAAATTTTGAGAGATCATTGCATATCATTCTTGAGGAGGAAAAGAGGAAGTGATTTAAATGTCAAAAAGGAGAAACATTCAAGAACAAAAATGAAGAGTCATTAGCACTTGATTATGGAAATTACTTAAGATCTAGACCTAATCAAAAGAAAAATTAAGTCCCGAAATAACAGAGTGACACAGAGATTAGTATGAGTGCTGATCTTAGGTCTCTTAGGCCTATTTTAGGGCTTAAACATTCAAATATCCGTTAAGATCTAGATAGTCCTCAAAAGGTTGAGAAAAACGCGAAGCTTATGTATTAGATTTAAGGCTTAGGGATATTCGACCTCATTAGCTAACCTTTGGTTTGCGGGACTCGGTAACCTAAGCACCCTAATCCACACACAAGTCTGGTTCAGTGCACTTAATCAATCAAAATCATGCAAAAACATTTATTCTGTTATGAAAAAGCTACCTAAATTAGGTGCAGCTCGAAAACACAAGTTGATTTGGACGAGTTTCCAACGCGGAGAGGCAGGAAATTCCCCTCAAAGATGTGTAATAACATACTATCTCCTCAGTGCTTGTCTACTAAGATATCTAAATATCCTACTAGGGGCATGTAAGCACCTTGTGCTGGTTTAGGTGCCATGGGAGGAATTATCCTGAAACGTCGATTGCTAGGGCCTGAATTTAGCTACAGAACGCCATGAGCGGCACTATGTCGAAGTGTCAAAAGTCAGGGTTCTGGGGGTTGCCATGGGCGGTGCTATCTTGAAGCATCGATTGCCAGGGACCCTGCGAGGATTAATGGGGGGAACTAGGAATCCGATATAGACTATGTTTTTGAGCCAATTCAAAGCTAGAAATAAAGAAAAGAGAGAAAGCTCTCCACAAATGCAAAGAAATTCTTCTATCTCTCTCTTAAAAAAACACATTGCAAATTGAATCTGGACTAACCATGTTACAAGCACGGGGCTTTAACTGTTGGGTTCAATAAACCTTAGGATAGATTTTGCAGGCCTTAAAAACCTTCATGGCAGACTGAGGCTAAAGTTTGTTAGGTCTGGATCTTAGTTGGTACTTGAGTACCTCTAAGCCTATTATTGGCATTCTGAGCTAGTCTCTAGAGAAAAAGCGCACGTCAGAGATCTGAGCATCAAATGCATAGTCTAGAACTCTAGTTCTTTTCTTAAGATTTTGTTAAGGGACTAGCAAAAGTTAAGCATGGAGGTATAATGATAATGTCATCATCAGTAATATCCAGCTTTAATTAGTCATAATCCATTGATAAATGCTCCTACATAACCTCCAGAAGACTGTAATTCACTACATATCCTTTTTGAGAGATTAACATAAAACTAGGGTTAAAACTGCAATTTTACCATCATATCATAAATGCAGAACAGCCACGGGGTTTCCCAAGGGTTAATTAAAGGTCAAATGGTCATAAAATGTCTAATAAGAGGGTTTGTTGATGTAAACATGTTTATATTACATAAAATATCTATTTATGCATGTTCTTAAGCATAGAATTGCATTACATACTATAAATATTGCATAGCATGCATCATCTTGCATTTAGAGTAGTTTGAATAAAATGGAGGTTAATTGTCTCCTTTTATGTTCAGGGACAAGGGCGACCTTTTATTAGGGCCTTGGATCAAAGATCCAACCATATGGATCTGATCAGGGTGACGATTGGAGTTCAACGGCTCCAAGATTGCCCTAATCGGATATCCATAGCATCATATAGAGACCGAGGAACCCTAGAAGATCAAGGGCCAAGATGGTGTGAATTCGCACTTCAAACGACAAATCCAACTGCAAGGATGGATTCAAATCGACGATCGCAGCCTAACAGTGGGGAAATCGACTCAATTAGACACCTGTGGCACCATCTACATCATTTAGAAGATGGACGTCCAAGATGGTGCCACGTGGTGCCATCTTGGTCGCCCTCAACTTCTGAAGCTACTAGCACCCACGCATCTCCGCCGTTGGATCAAGATCCAACGACTAATAATGGATCTCAACCGGCGCTCTCAAACTCTGAAGGATCACTTGGCGACGTAGCCCTGACCGTTGGATCTTAATCCAACGGTCCTGATCGCACGCTCAGATGTCTCTCCGCCTGCCCATCCACACGCGTAGCACAGTGGGTAAAGCATTTGCTCGTGGATGGATGTGGGTTTGAGCTGCGAGGAGAGGGAGCTGAGGCGCGGGCGAGAGGGTGCGCTTGATCGCCCGATGAGGATCAGACAGCCATGCACGCTCAATCCAGATCACGTGCCATCTCACGCCCATGCGTAACGCGGGATCGTACATGCTAGGCACGCGTTGAGGCACTGCAGTTAGCAATCCTCAGCCGTTCGATCTCACGATCGAATGGCCGAGATTTGATGAACGTGGGCAGCGCAAGAGGTGAGCGGGTGGCAGGAGCGGTGCACATTGCCCACGACCTGGGCTTTAGTGAAGCATAATTCCATACTAAAGGCCCCTTATTTAATATTTTGAAATTGTAAAGACCAAATTGCCCTCACTCCTTGCAACTATAAAAGGAGACTTCCTCCATACGAAATTCTCATCCCTTCTTTCTCTTCTCTCCCTCTCTAAAGCTCAAGAGAAGCTTGTCCCACACCTGGGATGCTTCTCAAGAGATAAAGTCAAAATTTTTGCCCCCATTTCGGAAGCGGATCCCACGACGACGACGACTTGTTGCCCCGTTCCCGTTCTTCCCGCTTCGTCCTCCTTCCTACTCCGTTCCTTGCCTTCCAGGGGTCGTCCCGTCCGACTCGTCCTCCAAGCGATCGTCGAGGAGGATATCTCTCTCTCCATTCTTTTTAATGCTTTCTAGAGTAAATTTACTGCTTTCTAGTATAATCATTTTCCGCTTTCTAGTCGTAATGAGTAGTGTAATGAACAACATCTTTGATAATGAAATCCATGTTCATTCTACATCCCTTGTTGGTTTTGTTTGTAATATTCTCTCTCTCTCTTCTATTTATTGTAAATAGATAGATAGTTTCCAATCAACTATTCTGCTTAATGACAAATAAAATAAACATGTATTTTTAATCAAACGTCTGCCTCCTTGAGTTTGACCCCGGATTTCTATTCCGGTATAAATTTTATTTGTTGAACACGAGTTCTTCACTTTCAAACTACAACGATAGGTTTTTAAAACCAAATACGATAGCGTAGTAACTTGTAGCTTCAACATCTGTGCAGACAGAAACAGGTTTCACGTATTTCAAGAATTAATAGACATCTAAAATCCTAAAAATAGATCTGCTTAATTAACTAAGGTTTTGGTCAAGGTAAAATTCACCCAAACCTTCTAAAAATCACAGAAAAATATTCTATAAGGTTTGGTACCTTTGATTTGACCATTGGAACTCATTTTGACCAAAAACAGTCTCAGACAAATAATTACCCTAATTTAGGTTTCTATGCAAATTACCCAGTCAAACTTGGTCAAAACCAAAATCTAACTTCACTATTAGATTTCTTGGGTCCAAATTAGGTTTGTACCAAAATTTGGGTCCAATCTGAGATCATCTCGACTTAGTGTGCATTTTAATCCTGTTCTGACTCTTTTCCTTACAAGAAGCACCTTAACTTTTGAAATTTTTGCAAAAAACCCCTAATTTCATCGTATTCTTCGCAAATAGGTCCCCATCGCCTTCAGAATCCTAAATCCATCACTGGTGACCTTCAATCTTGATTTTCTCCCTGTTTTCACAGTGGAACCCTTCCAAAATTGGAAGGAGGATTCGCGACGAGATCCTCTTCAATTTGGACCTACTCCTACCTTCCAAATCCCCTCAGAGCTCATGCGAACTCCTTGAATTCACGGATCCCAATCCCTGATTTTGCGAAGCCTTCAAACTTGTTTCCAAGCTTGGAAACCTCTTTCAATGGCCTATAAAAGACCTCCATTGACTGCCTTACCTCCTTAGCTTATTTTTGGCTGGGATACCTCCTTCTTCCCTCCTCTCCAGCTGAATGCTCCATGAGCTCCGACGACCTCCTCCGACCACTATCTTCGTCCACCCTTACAGACTATAGCGAGTGGATTCTTCTTCCTCTTATTTTTTCGCACGTCACAATACCAGCGACCGCTACCTACGCCCCCTTGTCGTCGTCACTTCTCCCACCGAAGGCACTTCCTTCCACGGTGCAGGCCACACCATACCCAGCAACATCTCTACCGCTTCATCCATTAGAGTAGGTTAGCTAGGTTTCTTTCTCCCTCTATTTAAAACCCAAAATCAACCCCTCGAGCTGTTCACTGGCATCTCCATCTCTGGCCACACCTTCGGCGAGTCTGCCCCACCTCCACAGGCCATCAAACACCTCGCCGACAAGTCCACAAGCTCCACCGTACGCTTTCGCACAAAACCCCTCTCCTATTTCACCCTATCGCCCATCCAAATCACTCACCGAACAACCCACCTTCATGCGACCTTTTCCGACCTCGCCCTATGCACATTCGCCTCCAAGCAGCACGACACCACCACCATCACACTCGCCATGCTTTGGCAAACCTCTTGAACTATTTTGACAAAGCCAAGAGGCCATATTCTCTATTTCAGGTAGTTCGCTAGATCTCTACCGCCGTGCCATTCTTTCCGACGTCATTTGTGGTGTTCTTGCCACAATAGCCCTAGGTGCTACCTCTAGGACACGCGGGTGACTTCTAGGCATCTTCCTAGGTCCTCAATTAGAGGCCTCGCCCGCGACTTCAACACCAATTAGACGAAGACTCCTTCAGCTGCTTTGCGTGGAGGGCCGATTTAGTCCCACATCATGGGAATTGGGAGCAACGTAGTAATATAAGTGGTTTTTCTGCATAGGGCTTATCACCTCAAGACACTGGGGGTGAGGTAAAATCAAGATGGTTTTTGGGTCTTGACCTAGAGTCATTCACCATCTTTTAGGGCAGGTCAGGTGAAGTTGGTCAACTTTGTGGGCCAACCAACCTCCAAATTAGGCCACAAGTCAAATCAACTTCTAATCAAGTGAAATTCAAGGCACAAACTAGGTTAAAATTGGTAGACTTAAGGTCTTAAGTTCGTACATTCTGGTCTACTTGGAACCGCAGTGACAAGAAAGGTTGGGTGGGGGAAACCCTGTAACCCATGAGGACGCTCTACCATATAGAGGTCTTTGCGGGGCTCTCCCTTCCTAGCTGCCCAGGTATTTCTCAACTGTGCGAATTTCTGATTCAAAGGAATCATTCGCCTCGAAATAGCCTTACTCATCCAAAAATCTTTGGGTGCCTTGATTTGTTTTAGTTGGTGTCTCATTTGCAATAAATATAAAATTTAGAGGGTTGATGTTGGGAAATAGAAATTTCTAAGGACTAAATTGCAAACTAGGTCAAGATGGACTCTGATTGGGCTCAAATTTTGGTCTTAACCTAATTTTTACCCAAGGAATCTAATGGTTAACTTGGATTTGAGTTTTGACTATATTTGACTGGGAAATTTGCATGGAAGCTTAAATTAGGGTAAAATCCCATTTGAAACTCTATTCTAGGTCAAAATGGGTTCAGATGGTCAAACCAAAGGTACCAAACCTCTTAGAATATTTTTATATGAATTTTAGGAGGTTTAGATGCATTTTTTCCTGACCAAAACTACCTCAATTTAAGTGGAGTTGAGAATTAAGGTTTTATGTACTATTTTGGTTCTTGAAATGCGTGAAACCCTGTTTCTGTCAGTGTGGACCCACTTTTTAGTCTTTAATGCTCAATTGACCACTAATTAACCCCTAGGTGACCCCGTGGTTACTCTGCATTCATGATGTGATGTTAAAACTGTAGAATTAACCCTAATTTGTTGTTCACTCCTCAAAATAGATCTGAGTGAAATTACGGTTCTCCGACGATCATTCAGGAGTATTTCTCTTGATTCAAACTAATTCAAGTTAGTTATGGCGAATGATGGTGTTATCATCATACCCCCATGCCTAACTTTTGCTAGTCCCTAGCAAAATCTCATGGAAAGAACTATATCTCTAGACCATGCTTTGATGTTCAGATGCCTGATTACCCCACTTCTCTAGAAATTAGATCAGAGTACCAACAGTAGGCCTAGAGGAACTCAAGTACCAGCCAAGATCTAGACCTGACCAGTTTCAGCCTAGGTCTGCCGCGAAGGTTTCTAAGGCCCGCAAAAGTTGCCCAAAGGTTCGTTAACCCTAGTGGTTAAAGCACTCGTGCATATTTGTATCAAGTCCAGGTTCAGTTTGCTAGTGCATTTTGATAAGAGAGAGATACAGAAGGATTTTTTTTCATTTTGAGAGTTTTCACTCTTTTATTTTTATATTTCCCTAAATCCAGCATCGGATTGGCCCTAAACATGGTTTATATCGGATTTCTTGTCCCCACCATCTATCCTAGAAGGGTCCCTGGCATTTGATGCTTCGGGACAGCACCGCCCATGGCAACCCCTAGAACCCAGGCTTTCGACACTTCAAGATAGTATCACCCATGACATTTTGTAGCTAGATTTAGGCCCTGGCAATCGACATTTCAGGATAATCCCACCCATGGTACTTGAATTAGCACAAGGTGCTTATATGCCCTCGGTAGGATATTTAGATATCCTAGGACACAAGCATCGAGGAGACAATATGTTTATTATGCATCTTCAAGGGGGTATTTTTCATTCCACCTCTTCCCGTCGGGAACTCGTCCAATCAACTTGCGTCTTCAAACCGTTCCTAAGCTAGATCTTCAGGACAACTTTTTTAGAACAGAACACTTTTAGCATTATTTTTTCATTAAGCACATTGAACCAGATTGGTGTAGATCTTGGGTAATTAGGTTACCAAATCCTACAAAAGAAAGGGCAGGAAACGAGGACGAATACTCCCTAAGCCTTAGACTTAATACATCAACCTTGCACTTTCCTCAACTTCTTGAGGACTAATCTGGATCTTAATAATTATGTGAGTGTTTAAGCCCTAAAACAGGCCCAAGAGGCTTAAGATCAACACTCTTTACTAGTCTCCTTGTCTCTAGCATTTCAAAACTTAATCCTTATTTTGATTTGGTCTAGAACTTAAGTAGATCCCATAATCAATTGCTAGGACTATTGATTTGTTTATATTTTTCCTCCTCTTGACATTCTGCATTTCCTCCTCTTTTCCTTCTCAAGAAAGATTTTCAATCATTTCACAAAATTCTCCTCCCCTTTCTCCATTTTTTTTATATATGTATTTTTTTGTGAGAACCCCTCAAAGAATTGAATTTCCATTTATTTCTACTTTAACACCCCCTATGCTTTAGTCTTACAATGTCCTCATTGTAAACCAGGAGGGTATGAAGTCAGATTGGTTCACTATTTAGAACAGGGTGAAAGGGTGAGTGAACGGGTCGAGATGACTGTTGTGGATGATTTCAAGTTTTGATATAGGTATCAAAGGTGGGGTCGGCTGTTCTAAAGTTAAACCCAAAAGTATAGTAGGAGTGCAACTCAAAAGAATAATCAAAATGATCTTAGGTTTTTAGAATGATGGGTTGCCTCTCGTTAAGCGCTAAATTCAATGCCTTTAGCTGAGCAAAAGGTGGTCAAGGAGAAGGGGTGCTTAGATTAGAGGAATTTTATAGAACAAGCACCTTGATAAGCAGCCTGGTTGGTCCAACCAGGTGCTTGTTCAGGTCGACAGGCTGATGATGCAAATCAAATCCAATCAGTCTGGTGGGTTGATGGATGTAAATCAATAGGTGTGGAGCCCATCAGATACTTTGTGGCTTGAAAAGATGTGGAAATATGAATCTAAGGTTTGGCTAAATTGGCTTAGCTTGATCATAGTAGCAGTCCTCAAATGAAAATGGATCTGTGAAAAATGTAGGAACCCTACTGATGGGATCAGAGAGGGATAAGATGTGGTTGTCAGTCTGATCATCGTTCGACTCCTGATCAAAAGATGGAGGTGAATCATATGCAATCGGATCAAAGAGAGGTGAGTCAGAGTAGAAATTTATTCCGGTGGCAGGTCGAGGTTGGGATTATATTTTGAAAGGCTCTGTGTGAGGTGTGGCTGCTTTGAGTTCCAAATCATCAGCCTCAGAATCAGAATCAAAGAACAGATCATGGATACTGAGGTTGTAAACTAGCTCATAATCATCCGAAAATAACGGTTCTCCAAAATCAGAGTATGATTCAAAATCATCAGAGAATTTACAACAATCAGTTTCTAAACCTGATTCAAGATCAGGGTTTCCACAACTGAATAAATCATGATGCATGGAGTCAACAACCTGACCTTGGTCTAACCTAGTCTCAAATTCCAAGCTCAAAGAGGTGTCCTTATTAGGCATAGGCTCAATTCTGGGCACCTAGGGTAGATCTAATTAAATCCCAACTCTTTCAACTCCTCTATTTCTGTATCATAAATCGGTATGACTTCCGAAAAATAAACTTGTTCTTCTGCGGAGTCTGGAGAGGCATAAACATCAAATATTGGCTCGAAATCAAAATTTAGATCTAAAATCTGATTCTCCTCACATTGGACCTCATGATCATCCCAAATGGGCTTAGATATAGATTCTAGGTTAGGGGTAAGAATTGGGTCACTAGAATTTGGACATGGTTCTATTGGGATGC
Source organism: Thalassia testudinum (assembly GCA_037157565.1). NCBI lineage: Eukaryota > Viridiplantae > Streptophyta > Magnoliopsida > Alismatales > Hydrocharitaceae > Thalassia > Thalassia testudinum. Next base: position 85,731,745 of record JAZHRO010000024.1, read on the forward strand.
CAAAATCACTATCAAGGATTAACTTAACAGGATAAGGTGCAGGAATTACATCCTCGAGAGGTTCTAACTCAAGCTCATCATAGGTGTTTGGTAAATCAAGGCATGATGGACCTACTTCATAGCTCTCTATGGCTGTTCATAATCAGGAACACCTGCACTCAGATCCACCCAATCCACTTTTTGATCAGGTATGTCATTCTGCACAGAGTTTGAATCTGATTCCATTTGGGTCGGGGGTCCATAACAACCTTTCTTTTCGAACCCAGGCTCTGGGAAATCATATTGATCTTCAACATTGCTCCAAGATGTCTCATCAAATTCTAAATTTTGATATGGATATCTCTGATCAATGGCTTGGTGTAACGTATTTAACATATACCCACGTTTCTCAATGAGACCTTGGTGTATTTCCCAAAGTGGTGGATTTGTCAGACATTGTATATACTCAGTATTGTGTAACCTCCATAATTCACTGTATTCTAATAAAAGATCATCCTGGGTTGAACCATGTATAACTTGTGTAAATATCATTCCGATACGGTTCATAATGAGGGTTGTTGTTTCTAGTACATTAACCTAAATGTTCCTAGATAGATCTGAGGCTTTGTAATACTTGTCATGATGTCTAAGAGTAGCCTCGATCATTTTTTCCTTGATGCTCATATGGGATTCAAGTTTCCTAAACATTCTTCCTATGTTGTTAGGTTCCATTTCCAAATTAGGTGGTGGATCAGGATGTAGAATCAAATTCAAGTTCAGATCAAATTAATCAGATCAGATCAAAATTCCCACAGAAGATCAACTATAATGGAAGCCTCTAGGTCAAACCTAGGGACCTCTCCTGTGTATGTGCACAATAGAATAGGTGAGGGACTGGATGTGTGTTGGACCCAATCAAGGCACCCAAAAGTTTTGGATGACTAAGGCTGTTTCAAGCTGGATGATACCTCTGAATTAGAAATCCACACACCCGAGAATTACTTGGGCAGTTAGGAAGGGAGAGTCCCGCAAAGACCCCTACATGGTAGAGCGTCCCTACGGGTTACAGGATTTCCCCTACCCGACCTTCCTTGTCAGCGAGATTCCAAGTAGACAAGAATGTATGAATTGAGAACTTAAGTCTACCAATTTTAGCCCTAATTTGTGCTTTGAATTTCACTTGATTTTAGAAGTTGATTCAAATTGTGACCTAATTTGTAGGTTGGTTGGTCCACAGGGTGAACAACTTCACGTGACCTATCCTAAGGTTGATGATGAAGTTTGTGTCAAGACCCCAATCACCCAGAATTGATTCTCAGATTATTAGGTCCCAACTTGTAGAGTTCAAGTGAATTTAGAGCTTTGATTTTAGGGTTTGCTTGAGTAGATAAGTTCAGATAAGGGCTTGGGTGGTATACAAATGCGAGAGGGTCAATTTTCTTTATTTCAAGCACATGTGTACTAACACTTCCAAACCTCAATGTGGAAACCCTAATTGGCTCTATTTTCAAGTACAATTTGATCTCAAATATAGTACCTTGGGCTCAAACAAGAATGTGAATAGTCTAAGATGCTTAGAAATTTTAGCACAAATCCCTAATAGGCATAGGAAATCAGGATGGGGATTTTCTAATCAAATCATCTCAATTCAATCAGATATCAAATTTGCAAATCAGAAAATACTTTGCCTTTAAATGATGTTAGTAAGAAAATATAGCAAGTGGATCCTAATTTATTTTGTTTTCTTTTTCTCTTTCCCAAGATTAAGAGATGATTAGGGAAGAAGCGAAATTTTTACCTACTCCTGGAGTGGTTGATTGTACAAAAGATCTCTTCGTGATGTACCTCACAAAACTTAGCAAAACAGATAGAGCAAGTTAGTAATCAAATCAATCGAGTAAGATAAGACAAGTGGTGAATTGCGTGTTGCTCCCCGACGACACCAAAATGTTGCATCGCTTTCATCAAGTTTTAAGAAATACGCGTCATAGTATAATGACAAAAATCGCAACAACGTTTAAAATTTATAAACGCTCGAAAACACAAGTGAGTTTGAGGTTGTTCGCAGGGAGCAAATATGAAATTCACACACTAATCAAAATATAGAAATAATGAGCACAATAATGAAGATATGCAATGAGAATCAATCAATCAGAATATATTCAATAATGGCTCAATTCGTATCTCAAGAAATGAGGGGATAAAAAGAATAAGAAAGAACTATAAAAATGGTGATTTAGATCACCACTTAATCTCCCACGTTAAGCACATATCCCAAATATCTCAATTTCCCAACCAACTCAAATATCGCTGCAGTAGTCTCAACCACTTATTCTCAAATTCCACGTCAGCATTGGACCAATATCTCCACAGTAACAAAGATCAGACGTCGGCCATAGAGACCAAATGAATTAAACTCTTAAGGTCATAGAATAAGGCACAAGGCCTTAGTAGAGCCACAACATAGAGCCAAAGCACCAAGCCTCAGAGTTGCCTAAGTATTGAGTGTATAGGCATGCATCTCGAGGCACAGGGCATGAAACCCGAGGTAAAACCAGCCCTCGCCCTCCTCAGAAATTTCTCTCTCAAAACCAAGTCGGACTTGGGTAACCGGATGATGAACAGGGACCAGGCCCACGCGCATGTGACCGCTGGCAAGGAGTGAGTGAGTGAGCTAAGCGGGGACCTCACCCTTAAGTGAAAAGGAAACGTGCCACTGCGAGAAATGTGTTTTATATGCTACGTTGGGGGTGTGGGTAACCGATATGGGACTAATTCCCATAGCCTTCCTCGTACGAAGCACCGTGGAGTTGGAAGCAAAATTATTATTGCTTCTGCTTTGTTTCCGTCAATTGAAGATACAGTAGGCTTCTTGGTAGTTGTCTGCAGTGCTTGGAAGTGGAAGCAAGGTCAGCTGACAGAGAATGGCAGCGAATGATAATGGTGGTAGGTGGAGCTTTGGAAACACCTAAGAAAGAAAAACACAGGCTTCATGCCTAAATTAGAAGGTTCCTGAGCATCGCCATGAGGCGAGGAGTGCAGTTGTGGTGTTAATTTGGTGGACGGAAGTTTCTGCTGGCCGGAGGGTGAAGGGGTGATCGGCAAGTTGGTGGTTTCTTCGGCCGGTGATTTGCGTGAGCGAAACCCTCAATTTCTTGAGGACTTTTGCTCACATGGTTGTGGGCGAGCTTGTGGACCTGATGGAGCGAAGTTTGGTCGAGTGTGTGGCAACCGGGTGAAGCTCGTTGGAGCTTCGCCGGCTGCAAAGAAGGTGATGGGGGAGAGTGTGATTTAGCAGTTTAATTGGCTAGGTTAGGAGCTAGAATTGATCTGGAGAGGGAGGAAGATATGTTTGTCTAGCTAAAGGTCAAAGGGGGTGAGGATCCATGCCAGCTTTCATTGGCCAGTGTCGGAGGAGATGAATTCTCCAATGGACAAACAACGATGAAGAAAGGGTTGGAGACGTTGGGGCTTTGGTTGGCCACCGTCAGAGGAAGATGAGGAGGAGCACTGCACTTCCAATTTGTTCGTTGGAGGCATGGACAAGGGATATCGAGAGAGCTGCCGGAGCGTAGGTCAGAGTTGGCCGGTGGTAGGGTAGAAGAGGATTTTTGGCCTTAAAACCTGGTTGGGAGGAACCTGAGACCTTCAGGAGCTTTTATAGAGCTCGAATCTGAGCTCAAATTGGGAAAAATAGCAAGCAAATTTCATGGAAAGTTCAGATCGTGAAGAATAAAGCTTTGTTGGATATTCCTTGCTTCGAAATCGGATTCCAAACCTAGTTCAAATGCTTTCCCACTATCTAAATACCAATCCCTCCAAAATTGTAGGGATTTGGTGACGATTTTGTGAAGTCCTTTCTTGATTTTAGTCGATGGTGATGGGTTGATTAGGAAACCCTAGAGTTGAAGGTGGAAGGGGACTTATTGCAAAGAAGATGACAAAGTTGGGGACCTATTTGCAATAAATTTGAAAGTTAAGGGGTTGATGGTAAGAAATAGAGATTTCAGGGACTAAATTGCAAACTAGGTTAAGATGGACTCTGATTGGGCCTAAATTTTGTTCTTAACCTAATTTGGACCCAAGGAATCTAATGGTTAATTTGGATTTGAGTTTGAACCACATTTGACTGGAAAATTTGCATAGAAGCTCAAATTAGGGCAAAATCCTACCTAAAACTCTATTCTAAGTCAAATGGGTTCAGATGGTCAAACTAAGGGTACTAATCTTCTTAGAATATTTTTATATGAATTTTAAGAGGTTTAGATGAATTTTATCATGACTAGAACCTCTTCAATTTAAGTGGGCTTGAGAATTAGGGTTTTATGTACTACTTTGGCTCTTAAAATATGCGAAACCCTATTTCTATCAGTGTGGACCCACTTTTTAATCTTTAATGCTCAATTGACCACTAATTAACCCCTGGGTGACCCTGTGGTTACTTTGCATTCATGATGTGATGTTAAAACTGCAGAATTAACCCTAATTTGTTGCTCTCCTTAAAACAGATTTGAGTGAAATTACGATTCTCTGGCAATCATTTAAGAGCATTTATCTCTTGATTCCAATTAATTCAAGGTAGTTATGGAAAATTATGGTGTTACCATCAACTCCGAAGATCACCTCCAGTACATCAAGTAGCTGAAACATTTGGCCTAGACCTTTGAATCACCTGTTCAGAATCAAGACATCCTACTCATGAAGATGTTCTCCTTCTCTTTTATGGATAAGACTACCCATTGGTATTAGACGCTAACTCATCCGATCAACACATGGGAGGAACTCCAATATGAATTTTTGAAGAATTCTTCCCAGTTGGTCGCACCAACGCATTGAGGCTCCAGATCACACATTTTACGCAAAATGCGGGAGAACCACTGCATAAGGCATGAGATTGCTTTGTAGATCTCAAGAGGAAATGCCCCCATCATAGAGTTCCTAAATTGGAACAAGTCCAGTCTTGTTACTAAGGACTCCGTGAGGGTATCAGGCTTTTGTCAAAGCAACCTATGATGGCAACATCATGGGTCAACATGAAGATATCGTTTGGGAGATTCTAGAGAACATGTGAGAGAACTCCATAAACAATGAATCTATGGGAGTGTTAATTGGATGACCACCTGCACATTGGAAAACATGTGAGGGGCACAAAAGACTCAAGGCTTATCCGCATTCGTAGATCTGGAGTTGGTGGCCAGTCACTTGAATAAGGTCACCATCATTGAAAAAGAGGTGGATGAATTGACTCGACATCTACAAAGAGCCACCTCCGCACAACAGAGCACGTATGCACAACCGCCCTCAAGTAGGGGGGCTGTGCATAACATTCACCACCACTCTTATCAAGGGATGGACCTGTATCCACCCCTGTCTGATCCCGATTTCGGAGGAAACTCCGAGCCATCCTACTCTAGTTGGGGGAACTCTGAACCCTTGTACTCTAATTTCTCTAGAGTTCCTCGGACCTGCGAGGATCTCCACGCCATCCAGAATGATCCATTCTCTAACACCTATAACCCTGGATGGTGCAGTCATCCCAACTTCACGTGGTCGGGAAATAATCAGAACACGAGACCGTAATTCCAACCCCGACCACAGACTCTGCGCCTATATCAGCCTGCTTAGCCTAGGTCTAATCCGAATTACCAATTCGGGCCATCAAGGAAAGATCAAATGAATATGATTTTGCAAACCCTGGCTGACATCTTAAAGACCAATGCGGCTATGTAGAAACAACACAAGGATGAGATCAGAGAGGTCTGAAATTAGCTCGCACAGATGGTTGGGTCTCGCTAGCCTAGTGCACTCCAGTCTCAACCTTTGCCAAATCCAAATAACGTGCCAAACCAGAAGCACGTTATGAACCCAATTCAAGGCCAAGCTCACTACATTTATCAAGCCCCTTCTGCTCCATCACCCAACGAGATGGAGGCTTCCACATCATATTCGGGATATCAGCAACAACCACCTCTTTTGCCAACTTCGAACCAAAACCAGGTTGACCTTAATGCTGTTACCACCTATAGTGGCAAATCAACTCAGGATCCACCTTATCCTATCACTCTAAACCTGGTAGTTCAGAGCCTAACCCTAGGATGGTTATCCAGAATATCCCTATCCTAGATTTAGAGCCTAAACCAATCTTAGAGGAACCTACAAAGGTTCCATCTCTTGAGGCCTTGGTAAAAGGAAAGAGGAAACCCAAACCCATGGCACTTGCGGAAGACTTGGTGAAGCTCTTTGAGCAAATCCAAATAAACATCCCCTTGATGGATGCGATCTGCCACTTACTGGCTTATGCATGATTTCTGAAAGACTTATGTACACCAAAGCGTAAGTCGTGAAACAAAGATAGGAGTCCGATCGTATTGTCTGACCAAGCCAGCTCTATCATCCTAAGCAAACTCCCATAGAAAGTGAAAGATCCTGTCACCCCTTTGATCTCTTGTAAGATTGAAAACCTAGAATTTGATCGAGCTTTATTGGATTTAGGAGCTTCCACAAATCTGATCCCTACATCCCTACTAGATCATTTCAAGGAAACTAAGCTCAAACCAACTAAGGTGACCTTGCAGCTAGCAGACAGATCAATCAAGACACCTAGAAGAGTTCTCAAGGATGTTCTAGTTAGGATTCGAGATTTCTACTTCCCAGTGGACTTAATTGTATTAGAGATGGATACTCATGAAAATCTTAGGGATACACTGATCATTTTAGGGAGATCATTCCTAGCCACATCTAGGGCAAATATCAACTGTGAAGAGAGCCAAATCGAGTTGAATTTCGGGAACAAGACACTGAGGATTGATATCTTTAAGGCCTAGAAAGGAATAAACGATGAGGCGATCGAAGAAGTATGCGACATCAATTCTTTGGTTGATGACCTGATTACAGAGGAAAACCCAATTATCCCCGATCCACAGCCACAAGAAGATCTTGACCCATAGATAGAGAAGCCTAGAGTTGATCCAGACCTACCCATAGCTTCCACCCTATCGTCTGAGGCCCATCCCGAACCCCTACCCGTTGCTGATAACCCGGTGTTGGAATTGAAGCCCCTCTCGGATCATCTGAAGTATGTCTTCTTGGGTTCTAATTAAATGTTTCTTGCGATTATCAATTCCTGACTCACACCTGATTAGGAAATAAAGCTAATTTCTATCCTCTAGCAGCATCGAAGAACCATCGGATGGACTCTAGATGACCTGACTGGGATAAGCCCCTTCTATTGCACACATTGTATCTACACCAAAGATGGCTCACAACCATCAAAAGAAATGTAGAGACGACTGAATCCGAATCTTCAAGAGGTCATGAAGAAAGAGATCATCAAGTGGCTAGACACTAGAATGATCTACCTGATCTCTGACAGCTGCTGGGTGAGCCCCATTCAAGTTGTGCTTAAGAAGGTAGGGCTAACCGTGATTATGACCGAATCTGGAGAGACCATCCCGACTCGTATTGCGAATTCGGGGAGAGTCTACATAAACTATTAGAAATTAAATTCCTCCACAAAGAAAGATCATTTTCCACTCCTGTTCATTGATCTGATTCTTGAGAAACTGGTAGGAAATCAGTTTTTCTATTTTCTGGATGGGTACTCCGGATATAATCAGGTGGCAATTCATCCCGAAGATCAAGAGAAGACCACCTTTTACCTACCCCTACAGTACGTATGCGTTTCGCAGGATCCCATTTGGGTTGTGCAGCACACCTGCCACCTTTCAGTGGTGCATGCTAGCCATATTCTCCAATATGGTAGGTAAAAACCTTGAGGTCTTCTTGGACGACTTCTTTATTTTTGGTGAATCTTTCGACGATTTCCTCCTGCATTTGGTCTAGATCCTTCGAAGATGCATCGAAGTGAACCTAGTTCTATCTTGGGAAAAGAGCCACTTCATGGTTCCTGAGGGCATCGTGCTTGGACACCTTGTCTCCAAGAGAGGTCTAAGAGTGGTATCCAAGTTAACCAAGCTAAGGTAAATCTGATTTCCAAATTACCTGTGCCTATCTCGGTCAAAGACATCAGATCATTTTTGGGGCACGTCAGATTTTATCGTCGATTCATATCTGAATTTTCCAAGATTGCACGTCCCTTAACAAATCTTCCCTTAAAGGACATGCCTTTTGAGATGACAAATGAGTGCATTCACGTATTTGAAATCCTATGTGACCAAGTCACCCATGCACTAATCCTGCAATCTCCTTACTGGTCTCAACCCTTCGAGATCATGTGTGATGCGTCTGACTACACAGTAGGAGTGGTGCTAGGGCAGAAAATCAACGGGAAATCGGTGGTTAGATATTACACCAGCAAAACACTGGAAGAGGCTTAGCATAATTACATGATTACAAAAAAAGCGCTGCTAGCTGTAGTATTTGGTCTGGAGAAATTCAAGTCATACCTCCTAGGATCCCACGTCATCATTTACTCAGATCACACTGTGGTGAGGCACTTACGAAGAAAGATGCGAAGCCTAGATTAATTCGTTGGATATTGATGTTGCAAGAATTCAATCTTGAAATTCGTGATAAGGTGGGAAAGCAGAATGTGGTAGCTGACCATTTGTCTCGCCTTCCTTCTTCAGTCATTGACCCTTCTGGACCTATCACCGAGCATTTTTCGGATGAGCATCTCTTGGCCATCAATGGACTTCCTTGGTTTGCAGGTATCATGAACTACTTGGTTACGGGGAAAATCCCCCCTGATTGGGTGAGCTCCCAGCGGGACAAGCTAGTTTCCGATGCCAAGTACTATGTCTGGGAAGATCCATATCTTTTCCACATCAGTAATGACCAAGTGATCCGGAGATGTATTCTTGACGACAAGGTCAATGATGTCATCTCATTCTGTCATGACCAGGCCTGCGGTGGCCATTACTTTGAGCGTAAAATCGTCGCAAAGATCCTCCATTGTGGGTTCTTTTGGCCACAATGTTCAAAGACACAAGCACAATCCTATTGTTGGGCATGTGCTCGTTGTCAAACCCTCGACAACATGAGCCCGTGCGATATGATACCCTTGAATCTAATCATCATGTGCGAAATCTTTGACATTTGGGGAATTGATTTCATGGGACTCTTTCCAGGATCTAATAGCTTTGAGTACATCTTACTTGCTATTAATTATGTCTCGAAATAGATCGAAGCCATCCCCACCAGAACAAATGATCATAAAGTTGTTCTTTGGTTCATTCAGAAGAACATCTTTTCCAGATTTGGGGTTCCAAAGGCCATCATTAGCGATGGCGGGTCTCATTTTGCGAATGTGCCCTTCCAGTCCCTGATGAAAAAGTACAGGGTGTGCATCATATCTCGACTCCTTTTCACCCCAAGACCAATGGATTGGTTGAATTATCCAATTGGGAGATCAAGAAGATCCTTCAAGTCACTGTTTAGCTTAATAGGAAAGATTGGTCTACCTACCTTCCGGAAGCCTTGTGGGCCTATAAGATCGCCCGTAAGACCTAGTTAGGAATGTCTCCCTTCAGACTCGTGTACAGGAAGGCATGTCACCTCCCTGTAGAAATGGAGCACAAAGCCTACTGGGCATTATAGAAGTGCAGTCTAGATCTCATGAAGGCTAGAATCCACTGCCGATTGCAAATGAGCAAGATCGAGGAACTATGCAATGATGCGTACGAAAACTCACATATCTATAAAGAGTGGGTCAAAGCCTTCCATGACAAGCACATTTCATGAAAATCTTTCCATCTTGGTTAGAAAGTATTATTCTTTGATGCCAAGCTCAAGCTCTTCCCAGGAAAACTAAGATCGAAGTGGATTGGACCATTTCTCGTTCGACAAATTTTTGGAAATGGGGCTGCCGAAATCAATGAACTCAACCTCGACTCAGAACCATTTGTCATGAACGGTCAGAGACTCAAACCGTTCCTCAAACTCATTGATTCGAATCTGTCTACAGTATCTTTTGATCTCCATTCTCCTTGAGCTACATTGCGTCTAGCTGATGGCATTAAACTTACCACTTAATGGGAGGTAACCTGTCATTTTGAAAAACCCAAGACCCTTCTGGCCTATCTTTACACTAAAATCAAATTGTACTTTAGAGTTCATCCATTAGAACAGCTAACTCCACCTTTGATACCTGTATCAGGGCTTGAAATTGTCCGCAACAGTCATCCTGATTAGTTCACCACCCACCAAACTTGTTCTAATGTACAATCTAAGCTGGACTCGAACCCACCTAATTTACAATGACATTGCAAATCTTAGGAATGGGGGGGTATTAAAGTGCAAAACCCTGTGAAATTCAATTCATGGAGGCATTTCATCCAAAAAAAATGGAGAAAGGGGAAAGAAGAGGTCAATGTTGAGCTAAATTGAAAAGAATTGAGGAGGTAAAGAAAAGAAAAAAGGAGCAATCAAAAGGAAAGAAAATGAGATAGTCCCTATGATTGAGTATGGAATTTACCTAAGTTCTCAGTTGGATCGGATGATGAATTAAGACCTGGAAGGCTAAAACTTAGGAAATTAGTGACGAGTAACAACCTTAGGCCACTTGGGTTTATTCTAGGGCATAAGCACTCACGTATTTGTTAAGATCTGAATTAATCCGTAAGAGGTTAAGGAAAGTGCAAGGCTGATGTATTAAGTCTAATACTTAGGGATTATTCGACCTTGTTGCCTACCCTTTGGTTTACGAGACTTGGAAACCTAAGCACCCAAAATTCTCACATAAGTCTGGTTCAGTGCACTTAACGAAGAAATAATGCCTAAAGTGTTCTGTTCTTAGAAAGGTTTTCCCAAAGATTTAGCTTAGGAATGGCTTGAAGACACAAATTGATTGGACGAGTTCCTGGCATGGAGAGGTGGAATGAAAAATACTCCATTCAAAGATGCGTAATAACATATCGTTTCCTCGGTGCTTGTCTCCTAGGATATCTAAATATCCTATCGAGGTCATGTAAGCACCTTGTGCTGGTTCAGGTGCCATGGGCAGGATTATCCCGAAATATCGATTGCTAGGGCTTGAATTTAGGTACAGAATGCCATGGGCGGCACTTTCGTGAAATGTCGAAAGCCAGGGTTCTGGGGGTTGCCATGGGCGATGCTATCCCAAAGCATTGAAAGCCAGAGACCCTTTGAGGATTGATGGTGGGGACAAAGAATCAATTACAGGCCATGTTTAGGGCCAATCCAATATTGGATTTAGGGGAATATAGAAAGAAAAGAGAGAAAACTCTCAAAAAGGAAAATCTCTCTCTATCTCTCTTACCAAAATGCACTGGAAAAGTAAACCTGGACTTATTATAAATACGCACGGGTGCTTTAACTGCTGGGGTCAACGAACCTCTGGGCAGTTTTTGAGGGCCTTCGAAACCTTCGCAGTAGATCCAAGGCTGAGGCTGGTTAGGTCTAGATCTTGGCTAGTACCTGAGTACCTCAAGGCCTAATGTTGGTATTTTGATCTGATTTCTAGAGATGTAGATTAGTAGGGCATCCTAATGGTTACATCCAGCTTAGAGATCTGGTTTAGTCCATAGAATTTTGCTAAGGACCAGCAAAAGCTAGGCATGGGGGTATGATGGTGATGTGCATACATCTGAATAGCCAAAAATGTCTATTAATACATGTTCTTAGTATCATATTAGTATCATGCATTGTAAATAGTACATAACATGCATCATCATGCATTTAGGTCAAATTATACAAATTGTATAGTGATTTCTTTTTTTTGGTGGCCAGGGACAGGGTAACTTTTAATCGGGGTCTCGGATCAAAGATCCAACTGTATGGATCTGATCTGGGCGACGATTGGAGTTCAACAACTCCAAGATCACCCTGATTGGACTTCCGTAGCATCAGATATAATCTAAGGAAAGTTAAAGATCAAGGGCCAATATGGTGTCAATCCACACTTCAAATGACAAATCCGACCGCACATATGGGTTTGAATCGATGATCGCAACCTAATGGCGCGAAAATCGGCCCAATCCGACATCCGTGACACCTTCTACAAGTCACAAAAGATGAACGGCCAAGATGGCACCACGTGGTGCCATCTCGGCAGTCCAAACCGGCCCAACTAATATGCGAGGACACGCCGCACTCTCTCTCTCTCCTCAACGCAAGATAGATCTAGGCCGTTAGATCTTGATCCAATGGCCACGAGCGCGCGCGTCGCGGTTAGAGAGTTGACAAAGAAGAGGGGGTAGCGCAGCGGTCGAGCGTCTCTCCGTGAAGCAGAGGCGCGGGTTTGATCCCGCTGTGCCTCAAATCAAGGTGCGGGAGCGAGAAAGGCTAAATCAAGCCGTTGGATGGGGAGCAGGTGGTGCAGATGCGGAACATGTGGCTTGCCCAGATGCGAGGAGCTCGAACGCGCCATCAGATGCACTTTTGTGAAGGCGGGCGAGCATGCGTCCTGAGTCGTTGATCTTCGATTCAATGGCGATGAAGGAGGCTGCGTCGCCTCTTAACAGCTGTTGAAGGAGATCGGGTGCAGCCTCTTAACGGGCGATGAAGGAGGCCACATTTAAGCCATCTGATCTCGTGATCGGACGACTAATAAGGCGAGATCGTGCGTAGGCGTTGAGGCGGCCGAAGGTGAGGAGGCAAGTGTGCACACGGATTTTCAACCCACATTCAGACCTCACTAAAGGCCCTGAATTAATGTTTCATATATAAAAAGTCCTAATTGCCCCCAACCTCTACACCTATATATAGCCCTACGACCTCCACTTCTTCTTCATCCCTTCCTTCACCTCTCTCCCTCTCCAAAGCTCTAAAGATGCTTGTCCCAAACCCAGGTTGCTCCTCTAGAGTCAAAATCAAAATTTTCTCTCCCCCATTCAAAAAGTGGATCCCGCGACGACGATGACACCCTGCCTCGCCCCCAGTTCTTCCTGCTCCGTTCTTCATCTTCCATCTTCGTCCTCCGTCTTCCAAGCATTGCCCCGTCTGGCTCATCTTCCAAGCAACCGTCAAGGAGGATAACATCTCTCTCCCTTCTTTATTGCTTTCTAGAATAGAATTTTCCTCTTTCTAGCTGTAATCATTTCCTTCTTTCTAGTTGTAAAAATAATATTCAGTTGTAAAGTGATTGTTCTCTCTCTCTCTCTTAGTGTTAATATCAAATTCATTATGATTATCTCACTTTTAAACAAAAATACCAAAAAAATATAATCGCGAATTTTAGATCGACGTAGCCTCCCTATGTTTGACCCGGAATTTCTTTATGAATTTAGGTAAAAATTTATTTGTTAACGAATTTCTTCACAAATCATACTACGACGATGGGTTTTTCAAAATCCAATCCCATTTGCATAGATCTTTCGATACAACATTTTGGTGCTGTTGCTGGGGAGGCAATGTTTCTCGATTTTCTTTCCGCATTTCCCGCACTTTATTATTTTCTAACTTGCTTTTATTTCTCTTCTATTGTTTTGCAGGTGCCTCAACAGGGAACCTTCAAGCGGTAGAAAGAAGTAAAGTGCAGTTGAAGACAACTGTAAGTCCTCCCCATTCTTCCCCCCTCCATAGATTTTATTCCACAATCTTAATTCAAACCCCAATTAACCTAAGTGTTCGCATAAACCTTAGGATTAGTTTGGATGCTTTGATTTCCACCTCTACTCATCTCATCTTCGTAAAAAAAAAAACTAAAAGCATACTTCTTGTGGGATAAATCAATATACACACTACATACACCCACATTTAAGGCACATAACCTAACTTGATTTTTATCTACTTAACCGGGATTCCGACCTGTGGAACCGGTACACGTAAATCAACACATAAGAGTAGAAATCAATCTAGGTTAATCATCTTGTGTGCTTAACTTAGTGGTGCATTTCGGTCAATTGTTTGAGTTGTTTGGGCCGCACCACTTCATTTTAAAATCGGCTCATCAAGTAACTTCCCCTTAGGGTTTACAATTTATGTCAATACTAGGCACTCCACTTTACTTTTTGATTTCAAAAGGAAAAGATCTTCACCCATGTTTGAACACCTGGTTTGCCTCTGAAACTTAATTGAATTCACTTAATTCTAAACCCTAAAAGCTACTTAAGCAAAATTGAACCTTAAAATCCATTCATCCAAATAATCTTGCTTGAAAACCCTGGTTGTGCACGTACTCACACATATTCAATCAATCATTAAGGGCACAACCCATCTTAAGGGCCCACCACATTCCATAAGCACTACAATCCTAAGCCTAAGTAAAATCAAGTAGATGTTGGCCTTAAGGACTGATTCGCTCTTCAGGGCCCAGACTGAGATTGCTTACGATTAACCTACTTGTACTAGTTAATCTGATGTCTAACTAGGGGAGTAGAATCAAATGATCACGGCTGAGGGGTACACTAGGAATCAGAGGTGCAAGCTGAAGGAAGAGCATTCTCCCCAGTCCCTCCTTCTAACTGGTTGGATTGACTGGATACAAGTAGAGTGAATCGTCTATAATCTTAAGACGAATTTTGAGAGTCTGTAGATCCTTAGGCTATCCAACTTAAAGACAGGTTTGTTTTGTTGTGCTGTAAGGTTCTTATCCCCAGTCCTTCCAACCTCTTTCTAGTTTATGCTTGGAAGGAGGTCATTGAACCCCCGATTAGAAGGACCATTAGATCATTCTGGGAGGCATAGATTAAATTTTGGCTAAATTGATCCCATGGCCGATCAACAACCTCCTCTACCTCAAATCAACAGGACATGTTTCAAAGGTAGCTGAAACAAATGCAAAGAATGCAAGAATGGTTCCAGAGAATGCAGGGCGCTCAACCCTTGAAGGATTTTTATGATCCTTCAAATTACGGGGAACGTCCTAGCATCCAGATTCCTACCGGAGACGTAGAAATCAAGCCTCAGGTGTTAAGCTTGATCAAACACTTTCATGGGCTTCGCTCTGAAGACACGTTTCAGCATTTTGAGGACTTGACCACTTTGGTCCAGACCACCAAAGCACGAAACATGAATGAAGAGTAGATGATCATGAGGCTCTTTCCCTACTCTCCTAGGGATAAAGCTGCTCATTGGTACAGGACCGTAGGAAGGCAGATCGCAACATGGAACGATCTGAAATCGACTTTCCTAAAGAAAGTTTTCCCAGTCGGGCATACCAATGCACTGAGGCAGGCAATTACTACCTTCGCCCAACGGCCGGGGGAGCAGTTTCATGTTGCCTTGGAGTGATTCCAGGTCTTATTGTGTAAGTGTTCACACCAAGAGGTGCCGAAATGGCAGCTCGTGTAGATCTTTTACCACGGGTTGACTAAGCAACTCAGAAATCACATGGACGCTTCTTGCGGAGGCAATTTCCTCAACAAAGATGCAGATAACGTGCACGATTTGTTTAAGGAAATGAGTGAAAATTCAATCAACCATGCCTTCATGGATACTTTTAACCGGCCCTAACAACCTAGATCGAATGTTAATGAGGTCCATGATGAGAACCTCATCATAAGCCATAACTAGCTCATTTTGACCTAATACAGAGACTAAAAGCTCCTACATAACCTTAGAAAGGCTTGGCTCAGAGAGATTCTAAGTTTGTAAAGAAAACATAAACTGAGGGGTAAAAATGCAATTTCACCAATCCAATCTGAAAACAGGGTAACTCAGGGTCCAAACATAGGTCAAAATAACCTAATAAGAAGAAAAGTGGGATGAAATGACTCAACAAGGGCTACAGCAACTCCGAAGAATTAAATAACATCATGTAACCCTAAAAATAAATCCACTTAAATACACGAGGTTCGAGGCAAAGTAAAAATAGAATAAACCCTCTAAAATTCATAGAAAAATAATCTCTAGGGTTTAGAACCTTCAATTTGGTCTTAGGAACCCATTTTGACCTACATTGAGAACCATGCCCAATTAACAACTTAATTTGGGTTTTTGCGTAAATTGACCGGTCAAACAAGGCTTAATCTAGAAATAAAATTCACCATCAGAATCCTTAGGTCCTAATTAGTCATGTATAAAAACTCGAGCCTAAGAAGAAACCTTCTTGACCAACTTTACACTTTGGTCCTCATACATTTACTTTCTGGCCCTCAACTTTTGAACCCTCACATTTTGACCCCTAACTCTCCTTCGTTCTTTGCGTTTAGGTCCCTCTTGCAAAACCTGAGCAGCACCATGCTCCGGCGACCTTGCGCGGAGCATGGCGCCGCGTAGGGTAAGGGAGGGGGCCTGCCAAGTCAAATGGGGGTGCCCTACATCGTCAGCCACCGCAGGAGCACCCCCCTGAGTGCTGCGACCGCCCATACCGCCCGTGCGAACGCACGAACGGTATGGGTCTCCTTCCTCCGACGTCCTCCGGCGAGGGAGACACGTCGTCTCCCTCCACCCTCCTCTCTGATTCTGCCCCTATAAATACCCCCGTCGCTTCGCCGTTCTTCCCAGCTCGGATCTGACGGAGATACCCCCTCACTTTCCTCTCTTCCCACTCTGACAGACGCCCCCTTGCTCCGGCGGCTTCTCCTCCTCCTCCTCGTCGCCCTGCCGCACTACCAGCAGCAGGGTTACCTTCCCTCGATCTTTCCGCGCCACGCTGCACCCAGCTGGTGCCTCTCCGGCCCTCTCCTCGCCGCCGCCCCTTCCTCCGGGCAATTTCTTCTCCGGCGATAGTCGATATGACTGTCGCCTGCGCCAACCCTTCCTCATCCATCTTAGCAGGTAGAACTTCTCCTTTTCCTCCCCTCTTCCTTTTCCTCACTTTAAACCTTTACTGTCGCCCTCAAGTCCGATCCTGACCACCGTCACCCCCTTTGTCTCCGGCTACCCTCCGGCGAGACGCCCCCATCACTCCACTGCCCCACACGGCTCACCGACCTTCACAAAACCTCCGCCTCCTCACCCTGATCAACCTCCGCCCTTCCTCTTCCCGCCACTCGCCCTCTGCAGACCCCCCGAACAAACCCATTTCCCGCGCTACAGTTTGACCTAGGGCGGCCCTCATGCTCCGCCCCGCCGCCTGCTAGACCCCCCACCACCTTCACCGTGCCACGGCGAAGGTTCTCCGCGTATCTGATTAGGCCGAGAGGCCATTCCTCTGTGGATAGGTATCTCGACCGCCGTCGCCATTGCTGCGCTGAAGAAGCACCTTCAACCTGCAGCTCCAGGTGCGCTTCGCCCAGGTCCAACTCCCAGGCTGCGCGGGGCATCTCCGCGAAGAGTCCCAGGCTCACAGCTGGGGCGAAGGCCTCACGTGAAGCCGCGATTGCCAGCTGCCTCCTCCGCTGCAGGCGCTCAATTGGGGTGGGACATTTAGCCTCGGAAACTTTGAGAGGCACATGGGCGCTTAAAGGCAAAAAGTGCCTTAAGCTGTTCGCCTCCTGATCACGGGGTGAGGTCCCTCTCACCCGCCCGACTACCCGGCCTCGTCCGTGCTCACGCCCCGCGGACCTGGCCCGACCCGATTAGCCCGACCTGCACTCCTCGCCCACCACCACACGCCGGTGGGTCTGGACCCGGGCACGACCTATGTACCCGATCAACCGGTTGCTCTGGGAGAGCTTTCCTAAGAGTGAATTCTGAGAGAGAGAGACGAGGGGGGAGGGTAGAGTAGGTTTTTCCCTCTGACTTAAACCGTGAGTGTGCAGGCACAGGTGAAGAAGAAGAAGAAGGAGAAGGAGACACACTGTAGCAGCAACAG
This sequence comes from Thalassia testudinum, assembly GCA_037157565.1. Lineage (NCBI taxonomy): Eukaryota > Viridiplantae > Streptophyta > Magnoliopsida > Alismatales > Hydrocharitaceae > Thalassia > Thalassia testudinum. The sequence goes on from JAZHRO010000024.1 coordinate 85,749,344, forward strand.
TTTAAGTCGTCTGATTGAAAAATCAGACGACGTCCTGAAGACAAAGAAGAAGAAGAAGAAAAGAAGGACAGAACCGCAACAAAGAAGAAAAAAAGAAGAGGAAAGCAGCGAGCACTTAGCAGCTGCAGAACAGGAAGAGAAGACAAGAAGCAAAGAAGCAAGAAGAAAAGAAGAACACGAGGACAAAGAAGAAAAAGAAGATCTGAAGAACAAGAAGGAAGACCAAGAAGAAAAAGAAAGAGAAGAGAAGAAAGCACAGGTGAAGAACAGCCAAGAAGACAAGAAGAAGAAAGAAGAGAAGAAGAAGAAGCAAAATTTTCCCCTCTCTCTCTCTCTCTTTCTTTTTGTAATAGAAACTTTGTACCTCTTAGAATACGACTTGCTCCCTGAGTTCGACCTCGGGAACTCTTTTATTTTCCGAGTAAAAAAAAAAATATCTGTAATGATGGCAATAACTAGCTGTACTACAACGTAATTTCTACAACAAAAGCTAGTCACAACGCCGTCGTCAGTCCACGACTCTCATTCATTTGATATAGAACTGATTTGTAATAAACTAGATAAGGTGGACTTGGTTACCAAAAAGATGGAGTGGATGGTGGAAAACTCTGCAAATAATTCTCGATCCACTCAATCCCAGAATTTGGGATTCCATTCTTCGCGAGCTCCTTTTGGACGGGAGTTCGTGAATCAACTGGATGCGGCTCAACCTGTGAGCCAACATTGTTCGAAACCTTACAGGTTCCAAACTGGGGCCTTTGATCCCAGTTTCTCTGATCCCTCCCTTTCTTTCTCTCCATCCTCACCCTATGATGATGTCTATGCTATACAGGAGAACGTTAGGTCCAACCCTTACTCCAATGCTTATAATCCTGGTTGGAGGAACCACCCTAACTTCTCTTGGAAAAATCCAAGGCAACAGACTCAATTCTGACCCAGCAACTATGCTCCACAAAAACCAGTGGGTCAAGGTCATGTTTACACTCAGCTGCCCCCAAATCAGGTCAATTAGCTAGCTTGGAATTCCCGTCAACCTGTAGGGTAGGTTGATTTGAACCGTCAGATGATAGAGATGCAAGGATCTATGCTTCAGCTCATGCAGCAAATGAAAACCTCACTGGACAACTTGCAAACCAGGTTCATTGCTAATTCCTGTCAACCCGGATCTCTACCATCTCAACCCATACCTATCTCGCGTGATATATAGAATCTAGGCAATTAAGCCTAAGGGTACGGGAATCAGAGGGACCCACACACACATGCTCAGGTGGTTGAGAAGGGTCCTTCCTCTTCTACTTCTTCATCAAATCTGAGGTTTCTGGATAATGAAGCCCCTCCAATCTTTCCTAACCCTCCCCAAGACCCAAACCCTTATGCATCTGCTAACTTTGTTACCTTGAGGAGTGGAAGGCAAACCTAGGACCCAAAACTACCTTGTTCTGATCAACCAAATCCTGGAGAACCTGAGGAGAGAAAGGAGAACTTTGAAGAAGAAATCAAGGCTCAGAAACCTGATTCCAAAGATCTGACTCATGTTCCTTTTCTTGAGGCCTCGATTAAAGCTAGGAAGAAGAAGCCTATTGAGAGTAACGAGGAGCTCTTGAATATATTCAAGAATGTCGAAATCAATATCCCGCTCCTCGACGCTATCAAACACATACCGACTTATGCTAATTTTTAAAGGATTTATGCACACAGAAGCGTAAGTCGAGGGAATCCATTCCAAGGAAGGTGATACTCTCCGAGCAGGCTAGTTCTATTATCCTGCATCACCTTCCTCCGAAAAAAAGAGATCCAGGTGCCTCTTTGATTTCTTGTGTCATCGGAGATTACACTTTTGATAGGGCACTTCTTGATTTAGGTGCATCCATTAACTTAATTTCGACTTCTCTTTACGAGAAGTTCGGATTAGGTGAACTTTGGCTGACCTCAGTAACACTGTAATTAGCAGACCGTTCGGTCACAAATCCAAGAGGCGTTATTGAGGATGTTATTGTCAAGGTTAAGGACTTCTATTTTCTTGTAGATTTCCTTGTCCTTGACATGGATGCATCTGAGAATTTAAGGAACATGCCCATCATTCTAGGGCATCCATTTCTGGCTACCATTAAGGCTACTAGCAACTGTGAGAGTGGTAGCATGGAAATTGCCTTTGGGGATCAAAAATTGAAATTGGATATTTTAAAGGCGATTAACAAATTTGAGGATTGTGGATTTATAGAGGAACTTGAGGAAGATAACTTGAATATTGAAACATGTATGGCGGTTTCTACAATTGAAAGTTCCTCCTGTTGTGATGGATCTAACTCGTAACCCTCTGTGGCAAACCCGCCACATTTTGAAGAGGTTATTGATTTTGTTTACTTTCAACCTCTTCCTCTTAATGAATCTTCATCAGCATCATCCTTACCTTCCATCCCAAACCTACCCCAGCTCGAACTGAAACCATTGCCTGAGAGTTTGAAATATCAATTTTTGGGACCTCAAAAGACTCTCCCTGTGATTATCAGTGCTAGATTAACTAAGGAGCAGGAGATTAAACTGATCAAGGTCCTAAAAGAACACAAGGAGGCAATTGGTTGGACCATTCATGACCTTAGGGGGATCGAGCCATCTTACTACAATCACAGAATATTCATGGAATATGGATCCCGCCCTTCTCGCCAGATGCAAAGACAATTAAACCATAATAGGCGAGAAGTGGTTAAGAAGGAAATAATTAAGTGGCTCGACGTAGGAATCATTTATCCGATCTGAGATAGTCCTTAGGTAAGTCCCGTGCAAATTGTTCCGAAGAAAGCCAAGATTACCATTGTGACTAATGAGAATGGAGAATCTGTCACAACTCGTTCAGCTTCCTCTTGGAGGGTTTGTATTGATTATAGGAAGCTGAACACAGCCACGAAAGAAGATCATTTCCCTTTGCCCTTCATCGATCAAATCCTTGAAAGACTAGCCGAGCAAAAGTACTTCTGTTTCCTAGATGGTTACTCAGGATACAATCAAGTCCCTATTCATCTCGAGGATTAGGAAAAAATGACTTTCATCTATCCCTATGGAACCTTTGCTTTCCGTAGAATGCCTTCGGCTTATGCAATGCACCTGCGACTTTTCAAAGGTGTATGCTAGCCATATTCTTTAACATGGTGGGAGAGTTTATGGAAGTCTTCATGGACGATTTCTCTGTTTTCAGAGAATTATTTGATTCTTGCCTGGCTAATCTTGAAATGATCCTTAAAAGATACATCAAAACAAGATTGGTCCTTAGCTAGGAAAAGAGCCATTTCATGACACAAGAAGGCATCGTCTTGGGTCATGTTGTCTCTAAATGGGGAATTGAAGTTGACAAAACTAAGATTGATGCTATCTCCAAACTTCCTCCTCCCACATCTGTCAAACAAATTCGATCATTTCTTAGTCATGTGGGATTCTATAGGAGGTTCATCAGGGACTTCTCTAAGGTTTCTCACCCTCTAAGCAACCTTCTCACCAAAGATACGCCGTTTGATTTCAACGAATCATTCCGTAAGGCATTTGATTTTCTTAAAACGATAGTCATTTGTGCTCCGGTGTTGCAACCACCAGTTTGGATAGCCCCATTTGAGATCATGACCGACGCTTTTGATTATGCGGTCGGGGCTGTTTAGGGTCAAAAGATTGATAAGAAGCCTTCTGTCATTTACGACGCTAGCAAAACTTTGGATGAGGCCCAGAGGAATTACACTGTTACTGAGAAGGAATTGCTAGCTGTAGTATTTGCTTTGGAGAAATTCAGGGCTTATCTCTTAGGGTCTCATGTTGTAATTTACATCGACGACTCGGCCTTGAGACATCTCTTGGCCAAAAAGGACGCCAAACCCCGGCTTATCCGATGGATTCTTCTGCTACAAGAATTTGATCTTGAAATCATAGATAAATTCGGGGCACAGAATGTGGTGGTGGATCATCTTTCGAGACTTCTAAGTGATTCTTCTCGTCCGGATATTCCGATTGCTAATACTTTTTCGAACAAGACTATTCTTACAGTATCAGGTGTCCAAACCCCATGGTTTGTAGACATTGTAAATTATTTAGCCGTTGGTCAAGTCCCCTAGGATTGGACCAAGCAACAACGAGTTAGACTCAAATCTTAGGCCAAATATTACTTCTGGGAGGGCCCTGAACTGTACCGCATCGGCTCTGATCAGATTACTCATCGATGTGTTCTGGAGAATGAATTCCAAAGTATACTCAAGTTCTGCCATACATCTATGTGTGGTGGACATTTCTCTGGGAAAAAGATGGCTGCAAAAATTTTGCAATCTGGATTCTATTGGTCGTCTTTATTCAAGGATGCCCAGGAATTCTTGAGGTCATGTTCCCGATGCCAGGCACTTGGGAGCATAACTAAGAGAGATATGATGCCTCTAAATCCGATTCTTCCCGTCAAAATCTTTGACATTTGGGGCATTGACTTCATGGGACCCTTCCTCCCTTCATTTGGACACCAGTACATTCTCGCCGCTATTGATTACGTGTCTAGGTGGATTGAGGCTATCCCTACCCAAACCAATGACCATAAGGTGGTCATCGATTTCATGAAGAAGAACATCTTCAGTAGGTTTGGGATTCCGAGGGCCATCATCAGCGATGGTGGTACTCATTTCACTATTGCCCAGTTCCGTGGTTTACTAGTAAAATACAGGGTAAATCACAGAATCTCCACACCTTACCACCCCCAGACGAATGGACAGGCCGAGATCTCCAATCGGGAGATCAAGAATATTCTGTAGAAAACGGTTAGACCTGATCGTAAAGATTGGACTCAAAAGCTTGAGGACGCTCTTTGGGCCTACCGTACGGCGTACAAAACGCCTATCGACATATCATCGTTTCGTCTGGTGTATGGAATGGCGTGCCATTTACCTGTAGAGATTGAACATAGGGCATTCTGGGCAATAAAGAAATGTAATTTGGATTTGAGTTTAGTCGGAAAGATCAGGAAACTCCAACTATCTGAGTTGGAGGAGCTTAGAAACGATGCATACGAGAATGCCAAGATCTATAAGGCTTAGACCAAAGCTCTTCATGACCAATTGATATCCTGCAAGAGCTTTGAGTTGAACCAGAAGGTCTGGCTCTTTGATTCTTGACTTAAGCTCTTTCCCGGCAAACTTAGGTCAAAATGGAACAACCCATTCATCGTTGATCAAATATTTCGAAATAGAGCTATTCAGATCTCTAACCCAAAGATGGGTAATTCTTTTAAAGTCAACGGTCAACGTCTGAAGCCTTTTGTTGATCATATTGTTCCAGAACCTGTCTCAGACACGATTGCTCTACTCATATCATGATTTCTTTAGCTGGACTTCGCCTAGCTGATGGCATTAAACTCAGCACATGTACAGTCTGACTCAGAGCTGACCCGAGCATCATATTCAAGTGATATCTTCTACATTCTACCTTTCCTTTCATGCCTTTCATTCAATGAGGACAGTGCATCAGCTAGGCATGGGGGCTGGATTCATCTCTGAATCATTTTGTTAGCTCTATGGAATTCTTGTATATTCTACTTATTTTTTTCTATTCTTTTTTAAAAAAAATGAAAAAAAATTGAATTAGGAAAGAATAATTAGGCATTAGGATTTTTCAACCTTAGGGAATAATACAGTAGAATCTGAACACTTAGGCCCTTCAGGTCTTCGGGCTTAATCAGCCCGGGTGTCCACCAAAATGTGGATTTGCTTATCGAGTTCTCGCCATTCTGAATTTACTTCAAATTAGTTAAATAAGTTGGGGTAATAAGTACACGACTTATCAACCCGTCCTCTAATTTGAGGGGATTTTAAGTCAAGCATCTACACACTATTTGCACTGACTCGCTTTTCGGTGGTTTTTACGGAAATTGGGTAGCTAATGAACCTTTTAGGGTGGTATGGCGGGTAAGTTATCTTGGGTAACAGCCCATAAGTAGGTTGTCTAGAGCCTAGTCACACGACCATTCTTTTCCTGCTGCCTTTAGGTAAATCTTAGATCAGGAAAGCCACCTACTTAAAAAAAAAGGAAATAAGCCACACTTCACCACACAAGTATGGCTGGCAAGTTACCGTGGTAACAACCCATTAGTAGGTTGTCCAGAACCCAACTCAAGAAATGCACGTAAAATTCCAAAACACTTAGGAAGAAGCGCAGAAGTAGAATAAGCTGAGGAGATATACACTAGGTTCGCCCTTGTGTTGATCCCATAAAAATAAAAGTAGGGAGAAAGCTACCGGTTGAATAGATACACCTTTAGGAAGAATTCCTTTTCAAGGTCACATAGGGGTGTAGAAACCTGAAATCCGTTCTAATCACCGATCAGTGAGTTTATCACATTTCACACAAAGATGCTTAGAACTTAGGGTTCTCTTCAAGTCTTGGGTGGGTTGAGTGGCTGTAGAAAGCTGCTCCGAAACCTTAAACTCAAAAATCCAAAAAAATTAGAAAAGAAGAAAAAGATCCTCCTTTGAATAAGGCGAGGGCTTGAGGCGGTTTGCATTTTGCCAGACACCCGGGCGCTGTTATGTCTTTGTAGTTTAGGTTCTTAGTAAAAATCTCCTAATGTTGAAGAATAACTTTTGCCTAAGAAATCCGACCTAATTCTTTTATAAATAGCATATAGTTTTTGCTAGGAACTAGCAAAAGATAGGCATGGGAGTGTGATGTGCATACATCTAAATAGCCAAAAATATTTATTAATGCATGTTCTTAATGTCATATTAGCATCATGCATTATAAATAGTGCATAGCATGCATCATCACGCATTTAGGTCAAATTGTACAAATTGTATAGTAATTTCTTCTTTTTGGTGGCTAGGGATAGGACGAATTTTAATTGGGGCCTCGAATCAAAGATCCAACCGTACGGATCTAATCAGAGCTATGATTAGAGTTCAATGACTCCAAGATTGCCCTGATCGTACTTCCGTAGCATCAAATATAATTTAAGGAAGGTCAGAGATCAAGGACCAAGATGGTGTCAATTCACACTTCAAATAACAAATCCGACCGCACGGATGGGTTAAGATCGATGATCGCAGCCTAACGGCATGAAAATTGGCCCAATCCGACATCCGTGGCACCTTCTACAAGTCACAGAAGATGGATGGCCCAGATGATGCCACGTGACGCCATCTCGGCCGCCCAAATAGGTCCAACTAATACGCGAGGACCTGCCGCGCTCTCTCTCTCTTCAAAGAAAGATCAGATTTGGGATGTTGGATCTTGATCCAACAGCCACGAGCTTGCTCACCATAGTTAGAAAGTTAACAAAGAAAAGGGGGCAGCGTAGCGGTCAAGCATCTCTCCACGAAGCAGAGGCGCGGGTTCAATCCCCGCTACGCCTCAAATCAAGGCACGGGTGTGGGAGAGGCTAAATCAAGCCGTTGGATGACGAGCGGGTGGTGTAGATGCGGAACACGTGGCACACCTAGATGCAAGGAGTGCGAATGTGCCATCAGTCGTGCTTTTGTGAAGGCAGGCAAGCATGCGTCTTGAGCCATTGATCTTCGATCCAACAGCGATGAAGGAGGCCGCGTCACCTCTTAACAGGCGTTGAAGGAGATCGGGCGCGATGCATTTAAGCCATCCGATCTCATGATCGAACGGCTGATAAGGCGAGATCGTGCATGGGCGTTGAGGCAGCTGAAGGTGAGGAGGTGGGTGTGCACGCAGATCTTCAGCCCACATTCAGGCCTTTAGTGATGAATAAATCCATCACTAAAGGCCTTGAATTAATGTTTCATATATAAAAAGACCTAATTGCCCCTAACCTTTACATCTATATATAGCCCTATGACCTTCACTTCTTCTTCATCCCTTCCTTCACCTCTCTCCCTCTCCAAAGCTCTAAAGAAGCTTGTCCTAAACTTGAGATGCTCTTCTCGAGTCAAGATTAAAATTTTCTCTCACCTGTTTCGGAAGTGAATCCCGCGACGACGACAATGCTTTGCCTCGCCCCTGGTTCTTCCTGCTCCATTCTTCGTCTTCTATCTTCGTCCTCCGTCTTCCAGGCATCATCCCGTTCGGCTCGTCCTCCAAGCAACTGTTGAGGAGGATAACATCTCTCTCCCTGGTTTATTGCTTTCTAGAATAGAATTTTCCGCTTTCTAGCTGTAATCATTTCCTGCTTTCTAGTTGTAAAAATAATATTCAGTTGCAAAGTGATTGTTCTCTCTCTCTCTTAGTGTTAATATCAAATTCATTATGATTATCTCACTTTTAAAACAAAAATACAAAAAAAATATAATCACAGATTTTAGATCGACGTAGCCTCCTTGTGTTCGACTTGGAATTTCTTTACGAATTTTGGTAAAAATTTATTTATTGACGGATTTCTTCACAAATCATACTATGATAACAGGTTTTTCAAAATCCAATTCCATTTGCATACGTTTTCCGATCAACAGATGGTAACATCATCATGGGCCCTAACTAGCCACATTTAGTCAATATTGAATAAAAGCTCATACCTAATCATCTGAGGGTCACAACTTCGTATCCTTCTTATTTGAGAAGAAAATAAGAAAATAGGGTTAATTTTACAATTTTAACAGCACATCACGAATGAAAAATAACCATGGGGTCACTCAGGGGTTAATTAGAGGTCAAATGAGCACAAAAGTCTAAAAGGTGGGTCAACATAGACTGAAACAGGGTTACACGCATTTAGAGGGCAAAAATAATACCAAAACACTAATTATCAAATCCACTTAAACTAAAGAGGTTTTGGTCAGGATAAAATAAATCTAAACCTTCTAAAATTCATAAAAACATATTCTAAGAGGTTAAATACCTTTGGTTTGACCAACTGAACCTATTTTGACCTAGAATAGAGTTTTGGATGGAAATTTGCCTAGTCAAACATGATCAAAACTCAAATCCAAGTTCACCATTAAATTCCTTGGGTCCAAATTAGGTTAACAAAATTTGAGCCCAATCAGAGTCCATCTTGACCTAATTTGCATTTTAGCCCTTAAAAACTCTAATTCTCTTATTTAGACCCCTAAGTTTCAATTTTATTATGATTCGGTCCCTAACTTTCTCATTATTTTCTACAAAGGGGTCCCTGCCGCCATTGGTGTGAACAGAGCTTCTCCATCGACTTTCGAGCAAAGATTTCTCGCTCAATCCTCGAACAAATCCCTCCAAATGTGGAGGGAAGAATCTTGAGGAGATTCCTGATCTTTTGAACCGCCTCAGGGATTCCAAATAGGTCCCTAGAGCTAAGGCAAGCTTAAGGAAATTTGAGAAGTTTTCCTCCCAAAATTGAGGCTAAATCAGGCCTCTCCCTGATTTAGAGCTTGGTTCTGAGCTTTATAAAGAACCCCCTTGGTCCTAAAGTCAATCTCAACCAAGAACAAGCCGGATTTGCCCTTCTTCTTCCTCCACCGGCCGACCGCACTTGCGCTCCGACGACCTCCTCCATCTCCTTCCTCTGACCTTAGAACAATCAAATTGGGAGGCCCACCATCTTTGTCTTTCTCTTCCGCCTCTCGTTGGCCAAAGCAGAGGTTCCTTATGCCTTCCTTGTCACCGTTCTCCCTTGCCGTTGATCTCTTCTTCTATGACTCCAACCCATCAATGCCAAATGACTCTTCCTTTCTCACTCCCCCTAAGTCTTGCTAAACTCTTCTTCTCCCTCTCTAGAACACTCCTACACCCTTAGATTTTAGGAACGACCACCAAATCACCCTCAACACCTCCGTCTTCCCCACATCTAGCACGAGCTCCTGCTAGCTCGCACCGGCACTACACCTCACTACACTCCATGCCACAGCACCCAAAAGCGTCGCCACACCTCACTAATCAAAAGGCTTAAAGAAATTTAGGGTTTTGATCACTCTTTCACTCCACCAAATGCCACACCCTCCGCTTGCCTACTCTGGCAACGACAGACCTCCTTCGACCACCACATGCCCTCAAACCACCACCACTGCACTCGCCTTCACATGGTGAAGCTGCTGAGCGTATTTAACAAGGCTGCGAGGTTGTTTTCCTGCGTGTAGGTCTTTACAGGATCATCGTCGCCACTTTCATCTTCTCCAACTCCGTTCACCTGACTCCGGCCATCATCCGCCCTGCTGCCACTCTCCATCGACGCAAACCCAACTCCTAAAGTCTCCCAGGCCCTCAATCAAAGCAGTAGGAAACATCCATTGACTCAATTCAACGACACTCACCCTGCTGCAGTACGCGAAGGAAGGCCTTGGGATTAGTCCCACATCATGGGTTTCAGACTCCGCAACAATGCATAAAGGCAATTTGTGCCATTTGCTTGTTGCCTCCGAGAGCATAGGGGTGAGGTCCCTCACATGCCCCCAGGCACGCACCCTCGCCTACACTCATGCCACGCAGGTATGGGCCTAGATCTGTATACCCGGTTACTGTTCACCTGGGTTTGAGCTTGAGAGAGAGAGAGAGAGAGAGAGAGAGATCTGAGGAGGGAGGGGGTTTTGCATTGTAGTGCTTTGGGATTTGTGCCCCCCTCTCCTCGCTCAACACTTAGCCATTCTTGAGCGTTGCTGAGCCTTGTCTCTACTGAGTCGTGCCTCTGTGCTGTGCTTTGCCTTAGTTCTTCTAAGGCCTTGGAGTTAAGGCATCTGAGCCTTAGTCTTGACATCTGAATTGGCTGCTTGCCTTGGTTCTGATACTATCATGGATATTTGGTTGTGGTTACTATTAAAACATTTGAGTTTGATTAGAACTTCGAATTTAGGTTAATTTAGTGGTTTCAACAACCATTTTTACCCCATTCTTTATGTACTTTGATACCTGACATTCTGAGATATATTTCTGATATATATTACATATCATTTGATTCACTTACATTATTATTTTTTATAATTGTAAATAGTGGATTCATTTACTTAACTTTCTCTTTGCGAACGACCTCGGACTCATTTCTATTTTCGAGCTTACAAATTTAAATATTGTATTGATTTTCATTGCTATACTGCAACGTGATCTTTTTACGACGATTTTCGGCACAACACTAGCATGTCGATCTACTCAAAGCGTGGTAACATCCAGTGCACCTAGACTGGAGGGCCACGTCAAGGCCCTATCACTCATAGATGCCAAGGCTTCTACTTCTGTGGTGGCAAGTATGGTCGCCATTGTTGATCGTCTAGCCTACATTTTGTTTGATTCGGGTGCTTTGCAATCCTTTGTTTCCACTGAGTTTGCTTCTAGTTTGAGGCTGTTGAGTATTTTGTTAGACTATCCTTTCCTAATCAAAGGACTAGGAGGACAACTCTTCGTAGCAGAATTAGTCTACTAGGGGTGTACTATTGTTGTAGGAGGTCAAAAGCTTCCTACAGATCTGATAGTTCTAGAGCTAGAAGATTTTGACGCCATCCTGAGGATGGACTGGCTGTCTGTATATCATGAAATGGTTGGCTATTTTGAGAAGTGCGTGATTTTCTCTATTCCAGGAGTTCCATAGTTTGAGTTCATGAGTAGACCAGTGAATAGATCTTTTCGGTGCATTTCTGTACTATAAGTAGTTAGGCTACTTGACAAAGGATGTACCAGTTATCTTGCTTTCATGGCAGCCACACCTGATGAAAAGTTCGAGGTACATAGTGTTCCCATCGTATGAGATTATTCGGATGTGTTTCTAGATGATCTTCCCAAACTTCCTCCTGAGCGTGAGATCGAGTTTGCGATCTCACTAATTCCTGGCATCGATCCGATTTCTATCACGCCATATCGGATGGTGCTTATCGAACTGAGGGATCTCAAGTCCCAGCTGCAAGAGCTACTAGAGAAGGGGTTCATTAGACCCAGTGCCTCCCCGTGGGGAGCCCCTGTGCTCTTTGTGAAAAGGTAGGATGACACCTTGTAGTTATGCATCAATTACCGACAATTGAACAAGGTGAAATCGATATCCACTGTTGTGAATCAATGATCTGTTTGACTAGTTAAGAGGTGCGACAGTATTTTCAAAGATTGATCTATGATCAGGATATCACCAAGAGAGGATCAAGGATTCAGATGTCCCTAAGGAGGCATTCAAGACTCGATATAGACATTACGAGTTCCTGGTTATGCCCTTCAGCCTAACGAATGCCCCCACAACCTTTATGGACCTGATGAACATGGTTTTTTGCCCTTAGATCGATTCATGGTGGTTTTCATAGATGATGTTCTCATCTACTCCTAGGACCAATCTCAACATGAGCAGCACCTTCGCACAATTCTAGATAACTTAAGACATCATTAGTTATATGCGAAGTTCAGTAAATGCGAATTCTGGCTAGGTTAGGTCACTTTTTTGGGACATATAATATCTAGAGCAATCATCTCTACGGACCCCGCCAAGGTAGAGGCAGTTTTGAAGTTGGAATGACCGATGTGAGTATCTGAGATGCATAGTTTCCTGGATTTTGCCGGTTACTATTGACGTTTTATCCGAGGATTCCCACAGCTAGCCCTTCCTATGACATAGTTGACTCGAAATGATGTACCCTTCTCCTGGACAGAGGAGTGTGAGGACAGTATCCGAATTCTCCAGGAGAACTTGACTACAACACTTGTGCTCGTGACCCCTGACGATGATGGTGGTTTCCTGGTCTATAAAGATGCTTCACATCAGGGTTTGGGGTGTGTATTGATGCAACAGGGACATGTGATTGCCTATTCTTCCAGGAAACTAAAGCCTCATGAACACAACTACCCTACTCACAATCTTGAGTTGGCTGCGATCGTGTTTGCTCTAAAGATCTGGAGGCATTACCTATATGGGGAGATGTTTGAGATACATACAAATCATAAGAGTTTGAAATATTTATTCAATCAGAAGGAGTTGAACTTGAGACAGAGGCGCTAGATGGAGTTTTTGAAGGATTATGACCACACCATTATGTACTATCTAGGGAAGGCAAACGTGGTAGCTGACGCACTGAGTAGGAAGCCACAAGTTAGATTGGCTAGCCTTTAGGCTTAGAGGTGGAGTCAAATGCTTGAGGTCAGCTTGGAGGCCTTAGGAGACGGGCAAATACTTGGGGGTAGTCACATTGATGAGACGTCTATGCCCATAGCTCATTGACAAAGTCTTGGAAGAGTAAAAGATGGACCCAAAGTTACAAGGTATCGGTGATCTGGTTCTGGTCGGAGATCCTGGGGACTTTACTTTAGTAGATGGGGTGTTGAGATTGCATGGACGACTTTGTGTTCCTCAGGATGATGCACTTCACAGGGACTTACTAGCAGAAGCCCATAGTTCGCAGCTAACCATTCATCTTGGGAATAACAAGATGTATCAAGAGTTGAGGAGAGACTTTTGGTGGCATGGGATGACGAAGGATGTTGGGGAATACGTTAAGCAGTACTTAGTTTGCCAGCAAGTTAAGGCAGAGCATTAGAGGCTTGTAGGCCCACTTCAGCCCCTTTCTGTGCTTGAATGGAAGTGGGAGAGTGTTACTATGGATTTAGTGATTGGGTTGCTTATTACTCAGAGGGGTCACGATGCCATCTGGGTGATTGTTGACTAAGTGATAAAGACTGCACAATTTTTAACTATTCGGGTTACTTACGGTCCCGCATAGTTGGAAGAATTATATGTTCGAGAAATTGTGCCCCTTCATGGAGTTCACAAAGAGATCATATCAGATAGAGATTCCAGGTTTACCTCCCACGTTCGGGGAGGATTACAGCAACCTTTGGAGACTCAGTTGAGATTTAGTATAGCCTACCACCCTCAGACAGATGGACAATCAGAATGTATAATTCAGACTCTCGAGATTCTGTTATGGGCTTGTATTTTGGAGTGGAGGAGGTCATGGGAGGACCATCTGCCCTTAGTAGAATTCACGTACAATAATAGCTACCACTCTAGCATAAACATGGCCCCTTACGAGGCACTCTATGGACAGAAGTGCATGTCTCCTTTATGCTGGACGAAGGTGGGAGCAAAGTGGGAGGTTGTCCGAGGGGTGATTCGATAGAGCCAAAAGGTAACGGTGCAGATCCAAAAGAAGCTCCTAGCAATAAAGAGCCATTAGAAGAGTTATGTAGATCAAAGATGTAGAGAGTTACAATTTGAGGTTGGCAATCACATTTTCCTTAGAGTTTCACCCATGAAGGGTGTTCAATGGTTTAGAGTGAAGGGCAAGCTCGCACCAAGATTTGTAGAGCCATTCGAGATCTTAGAGCGAGTTGGACCTATTGCTCATTAGCTGGCTCTACCACCGCAGTTGGCAGTGTCCACGACGTTTTTCACATCTTCAACCTAAGTAAATATGTCTTAGACCCAAGCCACATTTAGAACTACGACAATGTCGGAATAGAAGAGGACTTGATCTATCAAGAGCAGTTGGTGCAAATCTTAGATATGATGGTTAAAAAGCTAAGGAAATTCCCCTAGTCAAGGTGCTTTGGAGAAGCTAGAGATATGAGGAGGCCACCGAGGAACCTAAGACAGACATGCGTGAACAACATCTACAGTTGTTTACTAGTAAGTTTTAGAGTCTAATTTTTATTCCTCTCTAAGGTTGTTATTGACTCCAGTTGTACTTTCTGCACTTTACCCTTTGCAAGTTCCGACGGTGAAACTCCCTTTAAAATTGTTATATTACACCCCAAAATTTTAACCTAAGTTCGAACTTAGTCTGAGTGTACTTGTGAGAATCCATTGACACTTGTTGGGCAAGAGTCAGATTCATGTAGCTAAAAATAAAGAAACATGGGTCTCGATCCATTTAGGTCAAACCTTGTAGGATGATTTGACAATGGTTATTAATCTTAGTGTTATTAATTTCCTCTCCTCAAAAGTTGACCAATGCAACCAATTTCACGGAAATTGGAGCCACCTGTTGGAAGTTAGGTGACACGTATGTTGCATGCAATTAGGTGATTACTTAACCTAGTAAGCGATAATTGGAGGGTTATTTTTTTTTATCCTAATCAATTGAAGGCCACTATTTAAGTTCCTAGATCCTAAATCTGTACCAAGCCGTCACCTTGTTTATCCCTCTCAGAGTGAGAGAGAGAGAACGAAAGTAGGAAAAAGGAAAGAGAAGGGTTGCACCCATCTCCATCCTTATCTTCCCCACAGTGTACTTATCCCCAATCCTAACAGCTTCCCTCTCCTGTCCCTTTAAATAACCCCTTCAAGATCAAATGCAACCCTCCACAACCGTACTTCTTCCAACAAAAAACCAAGAAAGAGAGAGACCGAAGAAAAGAGATCGGGGAGAAAAGGAGAGTCCGTCGCGCCATGGCTCTTCTTCTTCTTCCTTCTGCACCACCGAGGAAAGGCCGGACGACGGCCCCCATCGTCGACGAAGACACGCACGAGCAGTGGTGAGAGTCTCCTTCCTCGTTTTCATTCTTTCTTTTCATGCGTACGTGTTAATGGTCGAAAGAAGAAGAAAAGGAGAAGAATCGCCGGACGATCGACGGACCACCAGGGAGATCGTCCGGGCTGGTGAAGGCCAGCGTGACCAAGACCTCGGCAACGCACGCAGAGTGTTCATGGGTTTTCATGGTGAGGAATAGGAAGGCCAAGGACGTCGCGGGAGGGGTCGCCGGTCGGACGGACGTGCCGGCAGCAACTAGTCGTGGTGGCAGGCGGCGATTGGAGGGTGGCCGGGCGACCTCTGTGCAGGGCTGATTCATGCAGGCATGTGAGGTGTTTGCGGAAATGCCTAGTAAGGAAAGGGATAGACAATTTCGGTAAGTGATGGTAGTGTAGTGCGCCTATTTCAGGGATTGTTTTGGGAGACTGCTACACCTGAGTGTGTAGTAGTGCAAGGGAGGAGAATTCACACTTGAGCAAGCCCCTATGCACACTTGAACAAGCCCCAAACTGAAGCGAGGAGAATTCTTATGGCATATGATCTAGTGTCTGGTATCTACTGTATCCTTAGAACTTCAAGTTCAGGTTCCCTATTCTGTAAGATTTGCATATGTATGCAGATGAGTTTTCTTTTTGTCTCAAGTCAAGATACCATATAAATATCTGATGGTTTCTCTCATCTGAAATTTTTTCAGTACTAACTTCTAACATAATACTACCATACCAATCTATTATTTTACTTTCATCACCTAAAATAAGGATCCCGCCTTCATATCCTGCTCTATGGTTTTTAATAACTTTTACTAACCTGTCATTGTTGCCATTATCGTCGCAAAGTTTGTCTTCATTTCTTCGAACATCATCTGCTAATCAAAAATCCAGTACGGTTCTGTGGGAATCTACAAAACTTTGAGAGGAATTGGCATTTTATACCCTGCAGTGGAGGTGACTTCAACTTCTTTCACCATGGGATCCTTTTCCATTAGCTCAAGGTTTGCCCTTATGTATCTACCTCCCTTTGAATCATCAAGATCCAAGTGTTTAATTTCAGCCCAGCCATTTGTTAATCTCATCATCGTCGATCTACATCTACATTCCGGAGGTTGCATCTATATTCGATATATATCGGATACATATGTGTTAAGAGAGATCACATCTATATTCCGAAACCAACCTCATTACCCTTTCTGAACAATCATTAGCTAGGGCTAGGATGGCAAGTAATCAAGCAGTAGATGATCCCAAGCTACAAGCAGAACACACAAGAGTACCTAAGACATGATATGAAAGAGTAATTAAATAGCATGGCATCCCAACTACCAAGCAGATGTATGGAGACATTCCACACAAATCAGGACTTAACTTCATGCATTCCTTCCCCATGCCAGACACTGCCTGACCATTTGATGCTCTGCTTGGCCCCTGCTAAACTGCCAAACAACCCCATGAATTCTCCAGCATATGGTGACCAGACATAGAATCCTAAAAATATTTTTCTGGTTTGCAGGGAATTTTTTCCCCTATTAGCTTATACAGTCATGAAACCTGAAGTCACCAAAAAGAGAATGATACAAACCGAAAACTTACATGTTTTGAAACCTAACGGATGTACCATAAATTACATAGACAAAGTTTATTTAGAAAATCATAAATACTTGTAATTTTGTGGAAGTTTACTCTACTTGAAATCAGAAATACTTGCATTCGTAATTTATTGTCTGCATGTTGGTGATTTGATCCTTTTTCTTTTGTTTTTTTAATTGGATCATTTCTCCATTTGTGCATGTCATGTTTTCGCAGGGGTCATGCTAATCATCTCTATAGAATTCGAAAATAAATTAATATATAAGCTGATCATTAGGGTTAGGTAATCTAATTTAATCTGATTGCTTATGTTTCCTGCGAAGTTATTTTATGGAATTCTGAAGGGAATCTTGCTGAAACAACGGTAATTAATTAACCGAAAGAAAGGAAGTCTGCTCTAAAACTTGAGATACTCTGACGGAAGACGAAACTGCTTGGCAGGGAGAATATCTTTGCATAGCTACATGTTAGATTTCCTCTCCCAACTTTCTTTTGCATCAAGCCCCCAATGCAAGTTCTGACGTTTCTTTGGTTTTAGAGTCAATGGAGTTTCTACCTTGAGGTTTTCGTTTATTTTTCTGCTACATTTTTCTACTACTGATGTTAGTGTCAAGATGCTTAAAATGCTAATGCTGTTAACATGCCCTACCTTGCTCAAGTAGAATGGTGAACTACTTTGAAATCTTGTTATCCCTCTTAACACATGTAAATTTGGTATACATGTAATCTACTCCTATTTGGTGCTTTTTTGTGGTGAAGCTACTATCAGAGAAGTAGCCAATTGGTTACAACCAATTTTTCTTTGCTTGAAAATTTTTATTTTTGTTTTTTGTTTCCAAATCATGTAATAGGACCTTAAAAGTCTTAAGTTTCATATCTTCCTTGTTGATGGCATTCCTTTGTTTCTTTTTTGTTAAAGCTTCCACACATGCAATCGTTAGACTAGTGGCAAGATACTACAAGGACTAAGCATGGACAAGTTGTAAGGATCATTCGTGGATAGGTTACAAGGATCATTCATGGATAGGTTGTGGTCAGACATCTAAATGCTGAGTACAATTGTGATATAGTTTGTGTTTTGTTTGGTTATGAACTACAATTAACTTCATGTTTTAGACACTACTTTTTGTTCATTTCTACAGAAATTTAGCCAAGTTTTTTTTTAGGTACTTAAATTCTCAAAAGGTTTATAAAGGTAGGTAGCTTTTTATTTGACTTGTTTGTATAAAACCTCTCCACAATCTTTCAGGTGTATTTTTTATAAAGTTTTCATTAGAAAATTTCAATTTGTGAGGAATGTTTTAGTGGATATTGTAAAATAAATTTTTATTTTATAGGTAATCAACATAAATTATAAGTATGATATATTATGAGTGTTTTAAAGGATGATTACTAAAATTTTTTATTATTCCAACATTGCAACGAATTAATTGTTGGCATTTATTTACAAGGCGACGAAAAAAATCGTTATTAAAAAAAGTAAAGACAACGAAAATATTCATCACTAAATTTAAAGTATGTGAAGATTTTAATGACAATTTTATTCGTTGTTTGAAGTTGTGAATGAATATATTATTTGTTGTAGATTTAACAACGGCTCGTATAGCAACGAATGTGGTGATGAATAAATTATTCATTAGCAGGTCATATAACGATGATTTATTCATCCTCATCTTCATAAAATATTCGTCACCTTGGATCTTTTGATTGTAGTGTTTGTACTTGCTTAGCTTTGTTCGTCTGTCATTTTGCTACTTTACTCAGCATTTGCTGACTTTTTGGATGGACTCTGTACTAAGGACTTGGAGAGTTACAGCCAGGCTCTGCGGTTACAGGAGTTGACGGTGTCGATCCGAGCACGGTACCATAGTTGGTAGTACCAGTCTTAGTTGTTTTTCCTGTTTTCTTGTAGTCTGTTAGTCAGATTTAGTTCAAATTTAATTCTTTCCGTTGCATCTCTTGTTACGATGGCTATGAACCTTCTTTTTATAAAATGTTTCAGTTTCGATTCTTTTGTTGTTCATATTATTGTGATGCGATATGCTGTGAATGCATTATTATTCTATGTGTATACGATAGGTGACTAGATCGTAGGTATTTGATGAATCGACTCGGGTCCTTACTTGAGTAAGGGGTTCGAGTTGTAACAATTATATATAAATATATGGTTCTAAATAAGATAAAATAAGTTAAAATATAAATTAGAAGAATACAATATAAATTAGTATATTACTTAGCTAAATTACTAACTTAAATTAACTTAATTTTCTAATATACATTATTAACTTATGGTAATGTACATATATAATACTTAATTAAGTATAAATAACATAAATATGATATTTTACATAATAAATACTATATATATATATATATATATATATATATATATATATATATATATATATATATATATATAGCCATTATAATCTAACAAATAGGATAAGTTATACTTAAGTTCCTTACCTACATAATAGATTATTTATATATAAATAATACATATATAAATAGTTTATATATGAATAGACATATAATTTAATATGCTATACAATTTTACCATATATACATATTTACATTGGTTATATAAGGGATTTTTAGGGCCTTTGGGTTTTATGAGAAGAAAGTAATAAGAGAGAGAGCTAAGAAGGGAAGAGAAATCTTTTTGAGATTTTTCTTTTTGAATTTCTTTATTTCTAACTTGAGAAGTCTTGAACTTCTGTAGGTAAGTTCTCCTAACTAGGGGACTTAAAACCTATAACTAAGGACTCAATCATCTAAAGCAAATTCTAATCTTGCTCAAGACACTTTTCAATTATTTATTTACACTATTTATCTAAGTATCACTCCAATTATAGCAACGAAGCATAAATTAGACCAAATAAATGTTAGAAATTGAAATCAAGCCAAAAAAATTCCACAAAGACGTTGGAAATAAAGATTTGAACATAATGAACTTCCAGAAATTGATAAACACCAGAATCAAAACTCAAAATCATGATTTACTCATTGATTTACATAAGATCATGGGTTTCTAAAGGCCTCTTAGGGTTTCTAAAGGTGCCTCCAATGTAAACCCAAAGGGAATATTCAATGGGTGTATTCATACTTGAGAGAATTAAGGAAATTGAATTAATCAAGTTTAGTTGATTGGAATTGAAAACTCTTGATTGATTTTCTTCCAAAGAATAATATCACAACAATAAATATGGATTTTTTATGGAAGAATAAAGTGGATGGACCATTTTACCCCTTAGGATTAGGATTTCAAGATTCCTCTTCCATTTCAGCCCATTTCTGACCTCTCAAAACCATTTCTAATCCATTTCTTCTCCATTTATGAGCTTCGGAGCATTGCTAGCATCCATTTCTCTTTGTATCATCCTAACTCAGCCTGCATTAAAATCATATATTACCATTCTAATCCAAAAATAAGATATCAACACAATATGAAGTATTTAAATGCAATTAGGCCTTTACTATGAAACTAACATTCTTTAGATATATAGATATGTGTTCATCAAGAATCTTTAAATGAATTGCCTATAGTATCCAGTGAACCCTAAAAAGCTACGCACTTTTGTCACTGTCTTTGGTCGTTCCCACTTCAGCAAAGCCTTAACCTTGATAAAATTGATAGATATTTCCACACTAGAGATCATATAACCCAAGAAAGTTATTTAGCATAGCCAAAATTCACACTTGCTAAACTTGGCATACAACTTATGCTTCCTTAATGTCTCCATAACTAGGTGAAGGTGTTGCTCATGTTGACACTCATTGCAAGAACAAATCATGATGTCATCGATAAATACCACCACAAAGTGGCCTAGATATGGCTGAAAGATGTGATTCATTAGATCCATGAATGCGGCAGGTGCATTCGTCAATCCAAATGGTGCCACAAGAAATTCGTAATGGCCATAGCACATTTGGTAGGCGATCTTCGAGATGCTAGCTTCCTTAATCTTAAGCTGGAGATAGACAGATTGCATCTCGCAACTAGTCAAACAAGTCATCAATCCATGGAAGAGGATATTTATTCTTGATTGTCACCATATTCAATTGACTATAGTTGATACAAAGACATAAGGTGCCATCCTTCCTCACGACTAGGACCAGAGCTCTCCAAGGTGATGCACTTGTCCTGATGAAGCCTTTTTCAAGCAACTCTTGCAACCAGGTCTTTAATTCCTTCAGTCTTGCTGGTGCCATATGGTAGGGTGTAATAAATATGGGGTTTATACCTAAAATAAAGTGAGATCTCAAACTCAATCTCATGATCGAAAGGAAGTTTGGACAAATCTTTCGAAAATACATTTGGATGTTCCCAAACTACTAGCACATCGCTGAATTCTAGCATCGCTCTGGGGGTTGTCATGTAATCCAAGTAGCCACTACACCCCCCTCATCAATAGTCGTGTCGCTTGTAAAGTTGAGATACACCTGATAGGCCTACCTTCTACTTGGCTATAGTATTCAGACTGTGGTATGCCAGGTATTAGAGAGCATCACTTTCTTCTCAAAGTAGTCAATAAGTGCATGATGTGCTGATAACCAATCCATATCGAGGATGGCATCACAGTGCTCCATCTTAATTTCCATGAAGTCAATTAGCAACTCATTGCCCCCGATGTGAACCATACAGTCTCTAAAGATTGTCTCAGCAATCAAGAGTTGTCTTGTTGGGCCCTTAATCACTAATGGCTTGTCTAATAGTTCCCATTGTTTGTTTAAATTAGCAGCAAACCCAACTAATATAAATGATTGCGATGCTTCAAAATTGAATAGAATAAATACTAGTTGGTCATCAATTATAACCATAACTACTAAAATAAAGGGAGAGGCCCGAGCATCTGTTAAGGATAGAGCATAAACTTGTCGGGGGTGCATAAGAACCATCCACGCTTTGAGCCGCTACTGTCTCTACTATAACAAAAAGTACCTAACGCAACGAATAAATAACAACGATTTATGATATTTATTGTTACATTTAAATGTAATAATAATGTTAAATATTCATTGCTATCCTTCTAAAAATAAGAACGATTATTTGTATTCGTCGTTATCTATTGTAATAATGAAAAAAATCGTCGTCAATAGTTTTGAACATGGATAATCGTTGTCCCAATCTCTTATATGTGAAAAGAATATTTACAATTTTTCCAATTAAATCGGAACCCCCAACCCCCTGCTATGAGCCCTCCTCTTCCCTTTCCGTTCTCTGTTGATAATCGTCAATCCACTTGGTTTTTGTTGATTTTGTGGGGGCGACGGGTTAAGGATCGGGGTGTGATATGCAGTGGTGTTGTAGCCTTATGCACATCAAATGCTTTGCTGAAATGCCTTAATGAGTTTTGTTCTGTTAGGATTAGGAATCAGATTATGCACACCAACTGTTTGTTGAAATTCCCCAATGAATTAGATAATTAGGTGTGCATTGTGTGCTTGTGTTTTTCCATTCATTTGGAATTTCAAGTTACTTGCTGAAATTATTTGGTTCTGGATTTATTGATGGATTGCTAGATAACCTATATGAAATATAGGGCACATGTAGTTAAGTATTGCAGGTAAAGAGTGGTGAAAAAAGCGCTTAGTGGTCAATAGAATGGTTTAAATTCAGATTAAATCTTTTCATTTGACTGTAAACTCTGATTGATGATGATGGAGATGATGACAGGACTTGTAAGACTTGCTTTTAAGTATTGTTTAATTGCAGTTGAGGATTATTGTAAGTAGTGAAAAGCACTTGGGGGTTAATATCTTGCTTTGAATTCGAGTCGGATTTAAATCAGCTGATCTCAAGACGTTAATAATGATAGTGAAGTCAATTTAGCAAGACTAGGATCTGGATTGTTTTGATTATTCTTTGTCACAACTTGTTTCGCTTTGTAGTTATCATAATCAAAATATGGTTGCTGCTATTCCATCAAGTAGCAGATGTCGGAGATTGTGAAACAACGGAGTAAGAGTTGCAAGGACGAAATGTTAAAAAGCACATGAGACTTAAATTTATTTGTTTGTGTTTTACTTGATTTGTTCAAAGGTTTTGTTTAGTGCTTTGTATGAGGTATTGCGCAGAGGAGGGGGTGAGGATCTGTTGAGGGTGTCCTCACTGCTCCTTGAGGATCCACAGTCACTGGATGGGGCACACAGGGGTTCATCGAGGCATGTACATCTGTAGAAGAGGACTTGACGCTCCCTCGATAGATTGGATGAGGTTGTTGGCTTTGCACCCATCTGGCTATTCTTCTTCTTGGTCATTTTCCCCTTCTTGTGTCGATGGTGGTTGTGGCGAACTTTTTCTATTTGTTAAAGAGGTGATCCTTAGGCTACTGGTTGCTGTTTGTATAATTCTGAAGGTGATCAAGCGTTTCTTAATGGAAACATGGCTAGTGGTGCTTACGGCTTCGATTGGTAGCTCTCAGTCATGATTATGTTATCTTTAAGTTCATTGAAGGTCTAGCTTTATCCCTTTCCTTTTCTTTGCTTCTTATATCAGAAAACACTTACTTTTTTGGGATTTAAGTTCCAATTGCAAGCTCTTCGGTCTTTTTTGTTCATGTTTTTCAAAATTCCACCTAATTTTTGTTCAAGTGTAGCTTTTGAGGTGTATCATGGTTTTATAGTAGTTCACAATTAAAGAATTTGTGGACTGGAGTGGCGATTGAACTTAGAATTTTTTAGCAACGTTACTGACCTATAAATGTCAGAATACCAGAAAACTATGAATGGGCCATCTAATTGTTGCTAATGCTCCTGAAATTTAACAGGTTACACCTTTTGAGGGAAAATAAAAAATAATGGATTGGTGTCCTGCTCAATTTGTCAGCAAAAGGCTTGGCCAATGGCTTCCTGGAGATAAAAGAGATGGACCTGCTTTCTTCCTTTACAACTCAAGCCTACCCTTTAGGCTGCTGTCATGGTACATATTTAGTGTCAAAGGGTGAATCTTGCCCATTGAAAAAGAAGCATTGACCATGACTTCCCTTCTTTTGTATTGCATTAGCTTTTTACCATCTAATTATTGTGTGTGCCTTCTACTAAACGTGAAGGGGCACACATGTGAAGTGTCGTAGTTGTTGATATCCAATTATGATCTAGCCAATTTTTCCATTAATCAGAGTGTTATATTTTTTGGAGTTTATTGGAGTCATTACATTGAGTCCTAAATGACCCACTTTTTTTAGCAAGGTAAGATTTGAATCGTGGCCTTTTGAATGTAAGGTTAACTTTTCAAATGCTAGAACATTAAAGTGGATACTAAAGATCCTTTTTTATTTAGTCATTCGTACCAAGTATCTTTTCTAAACCAGCATGATCATTTAGTTTGATTGAAATGCTTTATTTACTGAACTTATCTATAGTCCTTTTTCTTGGCTGCCTACGATTTATTCGTCCTTGTCTACACTGCATATTCTTCTATTTGCTTCTGTCAAAGAGAAGAACCTTGCTATGAAACCTATTTGGTCATGGCAGTATGCTTTCTTTATCACATATTTTTGACTTGTGCTCAAGAGATTCTTTTGGGGTACCACATCTTCTGATATTTTTATTTATCAGAAATCATGAAAGCTTCCCAAAAAATACCTATATATAGATGTCATGAGCAGTGTCTACCGAATCATTTGGAACTTAGGCAGAATTTTTCCTATAGTTGACTTGCCTAGATGATCCATTTAGTGGTGGATTATGGGATCGATGAAGGCACTTATATGGGATAACATCCTGAGGAGTCGTGAGATTAGATTGAAGTAACTACAACATCTCTCTGGATGCAATGGTTTTCCACAGAACTGTTGACTTTAAAGGATTGGATTTGGTAATCTGGTAAAATAGGGAAATAATTGTCAAAAACTGTATTAGATGAGCCACAACAAAAGGTTTGGTTGAAACTCATCTAGGGTATGTTTAGGTTTTGGCTTGACTTTGTGAAGTAATATAGGAGTGTTTCTGCATTTTTGGTTTATTGATTGTGATAATCAACTCCTAAAAACTTATTGCTTTTCTCCTGGAAACAGTAGGCTATATATTTCTAGTTTTATGCAATTGCTTAGATTGTTTCTTTCCATGCAGCTCATGATGTTCTAGGCACGAATATTGTTGGGTGAAATGGATGTACTTGATCTATACACATTCTTGTTAATAGAACTGGTGAAATAGAACTAATTTTTATTTTCGCAAACATGAAGCAAGTACACATTCTTGTTAATGTTCCATTTATTTTCGTCCATGTCTTGGACTAATAGTTACTTCATCACAGATTTTACTTGTGAGAATCATCTAAGATTGGGGGAAGGTTGGTCTGGTATGTGCCATATCTAGCTATCAATTTCGGTTTAAGCCATTACATTTCATTTCTGAATTCAGAAGTATTCTCTACATTCCTGGAATGGCTCCTCTGAACAATGAGGATATATAAATCCAAAGACTAAAAACAATGAATTCAGAAGTACATTGCTTGCTGTTGGTTTTATTTCCTTGGCTGATAATGCAAGTGATTTGGATGATGTAAAAGAGAGAGAAGACAGACAAGAGTATAATCTCCTTTGTGAGTGGATAAAGCACCAGCTAGGTGACAAGGTAGCGAAGGTGCAAATATCAAAGAGGCTTAGTTCATCTCCTTGTGTCCTTGTTTCTGGCAAGTTTGGATGGTCTGCTAGCATGGAAAGGTGACATTTCAGCAGTTCATATGCAAATCTCTTGCAAAAAACTTGTTGCAACATGCTGTGCTAATCTCTTTTGTAGGCTCATGAAAGCACAAACACTTGGAGACACATCAAGCATGTAATTCATGAGAGGGAGGAGAATCCTGGAGATCAATTTTGATCACCCTACCATCAAAGATTTGAATGTAAGTCATAGAAAAAGCATTTGATATTGAGCAAACTTAGCAATTTAGAGCACCACAATTCGATTGGGCACTATTTCTCATTGCTCATATATTATTGTATCCCCGTCAAATTGATGTTGCAGGCTGCATGTAAGAATGAACCAAGCAGCACATAGGCCAAAAGGGTTGTTGATCTACTATATGATACTGCCTTGATTTCAAGTGGTTACATAGAAAGTTATTCTAAGCTGCAGATATCTAAACCTTTACTCTCTTTTGCTTTGATCTATATCTTTCATTTAATCCAAATAGTCAACAGAGTTGTTATTTTTGCTCAGATGTTTCAAAAGTAGCAATTGCAACCTAATGTAGGATGTGTATCATTTGTACCTTGTACCTTCAACAATACTGATTAGGATTCTCCCTTGAGGATCTCCAGTGACAATTTTCCAATTGTCATGTCGAATCGATGATTCTATTTCTAAAAGGTCACATTTTGAAAATAAAAGGTACATGATAAATTAAGGAGTGAATATGAATAGTTTAAGGTTCAGTCTAATGAAAGTAGATTATTTAGAACAATAGATACAGATCCAAACTTAGCTTTCTGCATGTAAACACCCTATTTCTACCCTAGAAAAACAAAAACAAAGTGCTGTGCCGATTTTGAGTTTCATCATGAAATCACAACTCATTCATAATTACAAGTTTTGACCCGTCACTTGTCTGAAGAGAATGGTGGTTAGAATTGAAAAGTTTGTCATTTTCAAAAAATATAATGTTTTAAAAGAGATAGGAGATCCAATCATTTATGATACATTTTTCTTATACAGTAATTTCTTTTCTGAAAGTATCCTATATATCCTGTGTGGGCTTTGCATTTTTCGGGCATGTATGGGTTGTGCTATAAAAGTTTTATCATGACAGTACTTGTTAATGTTGAAACGAGAAGAAAATAATTAATTTTTACGTATAGTTGCATTAGTGTCAAAAGTTCTATAATTATTAATTAGTACAGTTGGGTGCTTAGTGAGAACTATTATAGTGAACATTTTTCGATCTTCTTTTACCGGGCTTCTTTTGTTGAACAAGCAACCTAGCTTTGCAAAATATATTATATGTGTGCCTTCACTTGTTTTTTATTGATGAAGTAAAACTTTGATGTAGTAGACTCTTTTATGTAGATCATATCTACTGTGGTATGTCTATTTTAGAGTTACTTGGTAGTTATTTCAATTTTTTGACTATTTTAGATTGTTGGATTGTTTATAGTTCTTTTATCATGAAAATAAAGCAAATTTTTGTCCTTTCAAACATGTGCTACAATGAAACCTATCCACAACGGTGTATTTTTTATAAAGTTTTCATTGAAAAATTCAATTTGTGTGGAATATTTTGGTAGTTATTGTAAAATGATTGCCTATTTCATAGGAAATCAAAATAAATTATAAGTATGATGCATTATGAGTATTTTAAAATATTAATAAATTTTCGTACCTTCCTTACAGTACGACAAATTAATTATTTGCATATTCTTCATAAATTGATGAAAAAATTGTTGCTAAAATAAAGTGAAAATAATGAAAAGATTTGTTGCTAAATTTAAAGTATACGATGATTTTAGTGATAATTTTAGCAACGATTTTATTTATTGTTTGAATTTGTCAACGAATATATTATTTGTTATAAATTAATAATGACTTGTATAGCAACGAATATGGCAACAAATAAATTATTTATTGGCAGGTTATATAACGACGATTTATTCATCGTCATCTTTACAAAATATTCGTCACCTTTGACACTTTGTTTTAGTGTCTGTGTTGCTGAACCTCCCCTTAATTGGTGAGGACCCCTTCCATGAGTTTAAAAAGAATGGCTTGTGTTTCTAATAGATTGCAAGGATCTAACACCACCTATTCCATGTGTCGATTGTGCCTTGGTCTGCACCCTAGATTTAGTTGGATATCTCCTACTGATGTATCCTTGTTGTCTACTATTGTATAGGCACGCCTGTCCTATCTTGTATTTCTTAACAGTGCCCTCCAACACTTTTTTAGATCTATGTCTTGTTCCAGAATAGGCTAGAGTAGTCTTCAAGAGCATCGGTTGCAACTATTGCTAAGAAGCTTGAGGTGCAATAAATGGTGCTTGAAATGGGTGGGTATATTTGGTCAGACCACTTTTGGAACTTATTTTGGAAGGGCATTGATTGGGCATTTTTGATGCAAAAATTAATTTGGAAATACGTCGTGGTAGTATAGTTGCACCTAAATTCGATCAACAAAATTTGTTTTTAATGAAACTTGCATATTGATTTTATCTTTTTACTTTGAGTCCCGATCATTTATCTTTGAGAGGCATTTTTGAGAAAGAGTAAGTGTTGTTTAGATCAAGATCTGTTAACCTAATTGTAACCTAATTTTTTGATTTTTTTTCATCTTTTGTGATTTTTTTTTTTTGTTTTTCTATTTTCTTTAGAACCAAGGATGGCTACAAACAACATGGAACTAGTGTATGGCCATGGGGACATGCAAGTGATGTGCAAAACCTAAGGGGGACAATCCTAGCGAGAACTACAAAGAGGGTGGCATGAAAAACATAAAAGAACTAGGAAGAAGGTGGCATGAAAAATATAAGGAAGGGGATGAAGAAAAATGTAAAAATAGCAAGGGAGAAGAAGAAAACATGCATTTGAAATCACTAAACTTTATATCTATGCATTCCAACATTCAACCAACAAAAATATGAGCATATCAACTATCAAAACATTAAACAAATATCAAATAACATCACTACGTTATTGAAATTAAAAAACACATAAGAAGAAGAAATCCCTAATGTCAGGAGTGCCTGCAAGGCCATTGGCTTTGTGTGAGGGTGTTGGTTAGATCGTGGGTGCGAAGACCCATCTACATGTCGTCCAAGGGGAGGATGACCAAATAAGGTATAAAGGGGCCTTGTTGGCCATTCAAGAGGAGTGGGGGTGGATGGCTCTCCCAAGGAGGAAGAGAACCCGTCCAAAGGAGAAGAAGAGGAGGGTGAGGTTGTCCTCTCTCTAAGGAGGAAAGGAGTGGCACCCTCTTGTTCTTCTTCCCTGAAGCTTGGTTGGAGGGGAAGCCTTGGAGGAGGACGGTAGAGAAGAGAGGAGAAGAGGAAGGTGGTGACAATGGGAGGGGAGGGGAGAAGAATGATGGGCGACAACCTTATGTATTGGGTTTTCTATGTGGTAGGGTTTTATTTCTTGAGATTGGGAAGGGTGTGTTGAGTTGCAAGTTGTGGGTTGTGTGGGTGTGTGCACGTGAGTTATGTGGTTGGGTGGACCTAATTGAGGGATAGGTGGGGCTAAGTGAGTCCAATTAGGGCCTAAGTGGGTCTAATTAGATCTAGGTGAATGTAATTGGGTCTATGTTAGCCTAATTGAGTGGTAGTGAACCCAATTGACTCATGAGGAATCTAATTGAGTAACACCTAACCTAATTAGGAGCCTAAAGGGTAATTGGGATAGGGAATGTGGAATTGGGATATGGGTAGGCTAATTGGGATAGAGTAGAGTAGGGATAGGGTTATGGATAGTAGTTTTGGGATCATGGACAGTGTCATCCAAGTTTGGTCTAAAGGATGGGCTTGATTGGGGTTTAAAGTAAACTAAGGTTAGGAAGGTTATCCTAGGGCTTTTAGGACTAGGATAGGGTTATCCTTCCCTCTTCTTGTTTGAATCATGTCTTCTTTTCTTCTTCTATCCCTTTCTTCCCACTTTATTCCACATTCCGATCCTATCCGAATCATCTTATTACCTACAAATAGAAATAAAAATATTAGATAACAGGATAATCATGCATTATTTTATGTATAGCAAAACAGGATAGTATGATTTAATATATGAATTTTATGCATGGTAAATGCAAAGGATAGCTAGGTTCTAATATTATTTAGGTTTTTTTAAGTTCCATAATTACTGTGCAATCATACTTCTATGCTTAAACGTTGTTTGTCCTTAGCAAATGAATGCATTTTTTTTATAAGAGATTTTAAATGAATTTACTGAGTCAAGAATTGGACCACTAAGAACCAATTATTTCCAACCCTAAGAACTATACTTAGGATCTCATCTACAAGGACTAAACAATACTTGGGTGCCTGTCAAAATGTAAACCACTCAAATCCTTATCTTATTCTCTCTTTTGCTCTTTCTCTCTCTTTTCTCTCATCATTTTTTTTTAAACTTTTTTTTAGAATTTTGGGGTAACTTTCTATTGCTACCTAATCCACACAAGACTCAAAAGACTTGAAAATGCTAAGTGCCTTATTACTGTATGTGTGGCTCACCATACGAGCAACTGGAATGGACCTCAAGTATCTCTTAACTCCCGGCGACCCTAAAATAAAATTATTTTTGCTTAAAGGTTTATCTTATTTAACTAGTAACTTCCCCCTCCTTTTTTCGTGGGGTCAACATAAGGACGAATCTAGAGTATATCTTCCCAAGTTTTATTCCAATTCCCTAACTTCACCTTATTTCAGGATATTTTTGTGCATTTTTGTAGGTTAGGATCTAGACAACCCACCCTAAGGGGTTACTTCAAGGCCACTTACCAGCCATACCCGTGTAGCAAATTGTGGCTGTATATTTTTTTCTTCTCTTTTTTTCTCCTTTGCACTTTTTTTTCGTATATATTTTTTTCCTTTTGGGTTTTTCTACGTTTTTTTTTCCTAAGCAAGTGGCTAACCTACAAAGTCTACCTGCTACGTGCTAAATCGATTAGATTAAGATGTCATTATAGCTTGATTTCTCACACCTACTAACTAGGTCATTTTGAAAACTTATTACGAACTCAAATGATGTGATTAAAGATGGAGTCCCGATCGATCCATGGCGAGGCATACTTAAATAAGGGTTGCTTAATGCGTTTCTTTATTCTATTTTTGTGATTTTTTCCTTTGTCATTTCTTTCGTTTTTTTTAGTTGAATAAAGATAAAATGAGATGCTACTCATAATGACCTAATCTTTTTGGGATTTTGTTTGTGTTGCAAAAACAAGAAGTCTAATTAACTTTCTTTTTAGTCTTTTCTCTTTTATATTTTTTTTGGGCTTTTGTTTGATAACTAGAAAGTGCAAAACTAATCACAACTACAAGTAACGAATGTGATGAAATATTTTTGCGGTTTTTGTTTTTCATTTTTTTCTTTTTGCTTTTGTAAATCACAAGGAAAACAACATTTTTTTTAGTTTTTGGATGAGAGCAAGAGATATTCACAAAGTTAACATTTGCTATCATTTGAAAGGTACAGAATATACAATAGAAATCATAAAACACTTCATTAACTCAACTTGTGTAGCTTGAGCTACTTATACAAAACATGGGATGGTGGTGATTACAAGCGAAATGTGATGTCGCCTTTGGTGCATGCTTGTGTGGAGATGTGGAATAGGGTATGCTGTTGGAGTGATAGTGGTAGTGGTGGTGATAATAGGGGTGACAACTAGAAAGAATAGAGCCATTTAACCTAGGCTAGGAGGGTGTGGTAGAGGGTATGAATGTGCCTAGATGTAAGAGGTTCGGTGATGTGAGTGATTATGTGCTCATTACTCCTAAGGTTGTTGGTGAGGGATAACTAGTGTGGAGATGAGGGATATAGTGAGGTCAATTCTATACTTAGATGTCTATAGGATTTGTTCAATCACTGTATTTTCAATGTAGTTTATTTGATGTGCATGGTGATAGGGAGATGGAACCGTCATAAGCTAGGAACCTAAGGGGTGTGGTGGTGATAATGGAGACTAGGGTAGGTCATTAGGTGAAGGCTCTACCTAAGTGGAGTGTGTGTGTGTAGTGAGTGAAGATGGTGACCTAGAGAAACTAAGAGTTTGACTAGAAGAGTGTAAAGTAGCGATGGTGATATGTGAAGTGAGTGTGAATGTGTGTAAGTGTGGCTGTGGGGTGTACATAGTGATAGTGAGTGAAGTGGTGATGGTGGTGTTGTGATGTTGGTGTGCAAGTGAAAGGTGGTGGCCGTGTGAAGTAGTGATGGTAGTGGTAGTGGCGTGTGTAATGAGTGTGCGTGTGAGTGAAAACAAATAAAAAGCAAGAAATGTACACAAAGATGAAGGAAAGCAAGTAAAATAAGGAGAGGCAATAAAAGAGATGTTACTCTACCAAGCAAGAAAAGAAAGAAATCAAACTTGCATGGAATATAAAAACTAAGTGCTAGAAAGGAAACTAACTACACATAATGAAAATAGAATGGATAAGAGGGGAAGGTGTCCTCCCAATGAGAAGCTACTTGAGCTTATTGCGAGGTGAAGGGATCCTTGGGTAATGCCTACCCTTCTTCACCTTGAGTACTAACACTAGAAGTGAGCACTTGAGAGTAGAGAGCTTATGGTGGTTGAGAGGAAGAGAATGTGTGGGCGGGGGGGGTGGCGGGCGCTTATGGGAGGGATCTAGGTATGGTGGTCCTAAGGAGGTGTGTAGGGTATAGGTTAAGGGCATAACCTAAGGGTATGGAAGGTTCTAGTGTGGTGTACACCTAAAGGTGAGCGTATAGGTCAATGTGAGTCAAATAGAGGTGGATAGGGATGGGGGTAGCATTGGATAAGGTGATTAGTGGGGGTGGTTTGGGTGGTGATTAGACTAGGTTAAGGTGGCATGGATGTTAGGTTTAGGTTAGGTGAAGGTTATTAGGGTGGTGTTGGGCTTGAGTGGTGTGGACTATATGTCGGCATATGTGGGCTAGGAAATAAAAATAAAAGAAATTAAATCATTTAGTGGTGTTCCTAGGACCACATTCTAGTGTCACTAAATAAATAAAAATGTGTAGAGTGTGTGTTGCATGATAATGTGCACTTGTGTATTTGTGTGCTCAATTGTATATAGAGTGATTGTGTGCACATAAATTTATGTGTTTATAGTGTGTGCATGGGTGTGTGTGTTTTTGGACGTGGAATATGGCCTTGCATGGGTTTGCATGGTCTTGTCCTGACAAGACCATGCTTGTCCTGATGTTGCATGAGCTTGTCTCCCTCTCTTCTATTCTTCTAGTTTTTGGCTCTCCTCTTTGTTGTCTATATGTGGGAATGATGTCTCTGAATTTCTTCAGCCCAATTGTAGCTCTCTTTTCATGGTCCTATGCACATGATGTGACAATATTACTAATAGGGACATAAATAGGGAAATTAGGTCAAGAATATACATGAGATGCTGATGCATGAAATGCATGGAATAGTTATTAGCTTAATTTAATCAATTTAGTTCCTATGATTGTCGTGCAATCAGCGACTTCCCTTGTCTAAGATGTACCTAAAGGCAACGATCAAAAGAATTAGGTCTAGTAGTTGGGATCTGGACACCCAGTAATGGGGAGGCTCTCCCACTGCTATATGCCAGCCATACCACTCATGTGTATTTATTAGCTACCTAATTTCTGGTACAATTGCCCATATGATAATTCAGTGTTATAAAGTGTGCAAATGCTTAGACTTCTAAGCCTCTTCAAATTAAAGGATAGGTTGATAAATCACATACTTATCATCCTAACTTATTAATATATTCAAGTTTATTTTAAGATGGGACTGACTTGAGAAACATGTCCACATCATAGTGGACACCTAGGGTAATTAAGTCATTAGACCTGAAGAGTCTAAACAGCATAACCTTAATTGCATTATTTCCTAGGACCAGTGACTTCTTAATACCTACTAATCCTATATATCCTGACTCAATTTTATTTCAATCATAATAATTGAAATCATAAATGCTTAGGGTTTTAAAAATAAAGATTGAAGATTGAACTCATATTGTTGAAATGAAATTGTTGGCATTTTGAAAAGAAATTTCATATACACTAAAGAATGTAATTGTAAGTTTACATGAAATGATAATATCAGCATGAAATGAGATATGATTATAAGTTTAAATGATACCTTCACATATAAAAAACAAAAGTTAATGACATAGTTTTATATGTGCAAAATGAGCAAATCTTTTACAACATAATTTCAACAGAAGCCTCATACTTTCTATTATGATTGTCAATATTGTATTACTAATTAGCATAGAGATTTCATATGTTATATGGAGCTAACCTAGGATGAGATGTTCTACTATGAACAAGTAATGGCATAAGCTCTAAGATGATTATTTTACCTTAGGAATGATTTTATGGTGTTGCTAGCTTTTTTAACTTTAAATCAAGGGATTTTTATATCCATACATGTATAAACATACTTAATTGCATCCATATCTTATAAACTTAATTATTACATCTATATCCTTACAAACTTGCACCACTACTCATAAATACCCATACTATTAGATCTAGTAGATGATTGTAATTATGGTTGATATGTTACTCCCCATCATAGTTGATAAACCTTTGCTTCCTTCCTTCACCATAGAGAGAGATAAAGAGAGGCCATGAGCTTTGCAACCCTCCATCGACTTCTGCTCCCTACACACAAATCTTTATAGAGAGATATAGAGAGAGGAAGGAGGGAGTGTAAGGGGGAGTAGTAGACCTTTGTAGAAGTAGAGTTAACCACCATTAGTTTTGATTTGGGGAGTATTATAGTTCGTGCTTCAACATTGGAGGTGTGATTGTGTGAGGGGATGAGTTGTAACTATAGGACGGCACGGAGGGGAGGATGACCTATTGGACTAGAGGGAGAGAATAATAGGTGAGTGGAAAGCATTAACGAGCGATATTGTGGTTAGGATGTTGTAACTAAGGGAGGGAAGAGTGGAGTTTGCAGTTGTGGGATGTTCCAGGGCTATGGATTTAGGCTTTTCTTGTGAGGCCCTACTTTTGTGTACGACTAGGGATGAGGAAGGGGGAGGGATGCTGGAAGGGGAGTAGGAAAGGTAGTGAGGTGGTGACAAGGGAGGAAGGAGGGATAATTGGGGAGGAAGGAGGAGGAGGTACTTGCAAGTGGGTGGAGGTGAGAGGAAGGAAGTGAACATCCAATGAGGACCTTGACGTGGTTGCTGCTTTATCCTCTCGAGAGGAGTTGCAATCCGAGCTTGGGAAGGAAATGGGGGAGTAGTGGAAGAAGAAAGAAGAAAAAAAAGAAAAAGGTGGATGGGAGTATTGGTATAATTTTTGAACTTTCCACAAAGTCAACAATCGTTAGGGAATATCGGATGAATATTTCCTTAGATCCAACAAAGACAATATCTAGGGGTATGACCATGTCTATTAGTAAATTTGCAGGCATATAGATGAAATAATTGAAAAATAGGGATATAGATGTAATTAAATATGTTTATAGAAACATGGATTTAAACTACATTTAAATCAAATATTTCTTAATATGCATCATCTTCATTATTTACTTATCCAATTAATTAGTTACATCAATAAGTTTTAATTAGCATCAAGCACTCTGCTTTGCATGGGAAAATAAGTATATCCACCGATCGATTCTTCAGGCTAGAAATATATTTTAATGTACATATATATGCATGATTGCGATATATTTATTTATATCGGACAATAGGAAAAACTAAATAGTTAGAGTGAGAAATTACGGAAAGGATGTACACGTCAAATTAATCTTAATATAATCTAATTGTACACAATTATTTTAAAAAAAAGCTGACACGGTGATTTAGATACATATGCATTTCACTAAACTACGACATAATATAATAATAGCGTAAAAGTGAATGATGTATATAATTTCTGTAGGATTTAGTAGTTGGATTAAAAAAAATAGGAATACATGAGAGTTGGACCATTGAGAACCCATTTTGACTACATAAGTGTTCACATCCTAAATATAATATGTACAAAATACAATGGGACTAGGAGATATGTTGAGATTTCACCTTAGAGTGGAGGTGAATAGTGTGAAAAATAAATATGATGAATAATTTAAATATAAAAATCAATCGCAAAAAGTATTCA
This sequence comes from Thalassia testudinum, assembly GCA_037157565.1. Lineage (NCBI taxonomy): Eukaryota > Viridiplantae > Streptophyta > Magnoliopsida > Alismatales > Hydrocharitaceae > Thalassia > Thalassia testudinum. Next base: position 85,784,984 of record JAZHRO010000024.1, read on the forward strand.
CCACATGAGACAAGTATTTTTAGGTGGAAATATAACCACGATAAAAATCACTACCTAAGTTTCCTAACTTAGGATTTTTTGATAGATCAAATCTATTAATGTATCACTTAAATGAGGATGACATAATCTTAATACAACAACACTATCTTATATGAGCGTAGTGTATCTCAGATCCCTTCTCTTCACGAAGACTATTTTGTCTCATGAGAAGAGAATTTTCCACGTGAATATTCAACCAAAAACAAAAACAAAACAAGCCTATAAAGCTCGAAAATAAAGTATAGACCTAACTCCTATAGGTGTAGATTACTTCTTTGAGTGCGAAAGGGGATTGGCGTAGAAGCACAGCTTAGACGGTGCTCTCAGATGTGAAGTACCACTCTTAGTGAGCAACTTGTTAATCACTCTATCTTATTTTTACTCCAAGATGTAAGTGAATGGAAGAATTGGCTCACAAGAATGTTGCACGCTTGAATTCTCTCTTATAGCTTTGTTTGTCATGTTCTTAGGCTTAGGAGTGTCCTTACTATTTATAAAGGTGTTTGAAACACTTCAGAGAGGCCTAGGGATCTTAACTAGCCATTGGACAACTTAAGGCTGACAAAGGCTGCAACAAATATCTACAAAATCAAGCGAATTTTTAGACAGTAGTAGCCGATGGGCTCTTGGTCGCCTAGCTACAACAAGATCGGTTGACCATTATTCAAGATAAGTCGACACCCTACTATGGGTGAAAGTGGCCCTAAGTAGCCTTTACAAGCAGGTTGACGGATAGTCGGCTGGGTGTGTGCTAATTGGTCAACTGATAGTCAGCTGGCTACTGAAGGTTCCTAAGTTTAGAGTTTCTAGACTTGGGAATTTTGAAAGCTGATCATCTCCTGTTACAGTATCAGCCGATGCCTTATACTAGTATGGGTTGGCTGGCAGTTGACTCCCTATAAAGGTGTACTTCGAAAAACAAAGCCTTATTAATATGGTAATTAATGTGTGCAAGTTCTTGGACTTTTTGAATGTTAGAATCCCAACGACTAGTCCACTAGTCGATGGCCGATTGTTGCCCTATAGAGAGGCTGATCGGTAGGTAAACTCCTCAGTCAACTGGCTAATGAAGAGCTAGTCGGCAAGTAAGATTTGTGGCCGGCACCCTAAAGCAAGTTTTTGTTGTTTTGGTAGCTTTAAGTGTTGGGTTTGGTTCTACCTAATGGCCAACTAAGTTCCTTAACTATATTTTGGGCTCTTTTACAAGTATTTTAAGAAAATAAAAAAGCAATAAAAAAAATGCATAGAATACATCAAATAAAATCTATGCTATTCTTTTTTCTACTTTGTCTTCAAGCTTTAGCTACATGCAATGAGTCTAAAGCTCCTACTTCAAAGCTTCTTCCTCCAAGTGTTCTTTGATGCTTTTGCTCATCATTAAGCTCCTCCATCTCCATAGATTAAGAGCTTGAGCTTCTCCAACACCTTTAACTTAATTGCATTTAACTTGAAATCTTATAACTTAAATGCAATAGTTAAATACAGATATTTTGTTATCATCAAAATCAAGGACCAAGGTGCACTTGCACCAACACATATAGTAACGGTAATCTCTATTTGGGATGTGACAATGGATTTTCTATTTCAAAATTTCCAATTGGTGTATGTTTTTAGAGTTTTTTTAGGGGGTTAAGACAATCGAAAAAGTTTCAAATCACAAGGGAGATGAGGTGCAAGCCAGTTCCCTTGACAGTCAATTCTAGCATAATGATTTGCTAAAGTATGAGTAGAAGCAACATTAAACCTAGGAACACCAAGTCAAGGAGATTGAAGTGGTACGATGGATCAACTCCTTACAAACTTTAATGATTTTTCTTGTAGTCTAATGGGATTGTCTTGTTCCAACAATGTTACTAACAAGATTAAGAGCATCACTCTTAATTAAGTAATTCCTGCTAGTATTATCCAAATCATTTGAATAGCAAGTCTAATGGAATGAACTTTAACTTCAACTGAATTTGGTAGAACCTTGATCACTTGAGTTGAGAGAATGGAGTCATGTTCTTCATCTTTTCCAATAGCTGTAATGTAAGAATACTCAATTCTAATAGCGGTAGAAGTATTGGAATACCCAATTCCAATAACTGTAATGTAAGATGGGTTATTCTGCATTTTTGTTTGGAAGTCATAGAAGTTATCCTGGAGGGTTAGCTTATAGCTATTTGGAAAGTTTCTGGATTAACCTACAAAAATAAATGAGATAACCTACAAAAATAGCTTTTCTCACATCAACTCCAGAATATCTTATCCTATGTTAAGTCCTTTTAACCCAGGTCAAAATATCCTTTCCACCAAACAAAGTTAACCCCTATTTTGATGGGTTATCCCCCTTACCAAACTAGGCCTAAGGGACAGGGGCGAGCCCCATTCCCTACCGATTTCCATCATCCCCGACCTTGCGAGGGGAGACCCTAGTGGCTCCTCCTCTCCTCTCATCTTCCTCGCCTCCTTCACCACTGCATCATCGCCATCACCGACCGTGCTTGTTCTCAACATCGACCTCTCCGCCATCACTGCGACCACGATCGTGCTCTGCTCACCATGCTCATCTTCACGTCAACAAAGCAATCGTCACCGCGACCGCACCACGATCATCGTCGGCACCACCTCAACAGCCCCGTCGTGGTGATAGCGTGAGGGGTGTGTGGGTGGTGATCTCACCTCCGATCTCCAATCCTCCACCTTCGTGGTCCAAGCATGCACCGTGGATTCTACAAGCTACTGTGTCCTCTTCACCATCGTGCTTCTCCATCACCCTCGCTCCCCACGCACGAGGGGAGTCACCGTTCCCCTTCTGTAGTTGCATTTTATTTTGTTGAATTTTAATTTAGTTTATAGTGTCATTTAATTTGAATGTGAACAATATATCTGGTTATATGTGTTAGTGTTGTATGTTTGGTTTGAAATAAATGAGATCTTGATGTATGCTTTTAGTCTCAGTGGATATGATAAATACTCCCCGCTATATGTGGTTCTCTTTTTATATCTAATTTTGTATCATATGCCGCTACGATTCAACGACTTAGTACGTATTCGATATTAATTGCAAATATTATTTTTGATATGGCAAAATGATCTGATGGCACCATTTCTGGGGAGGCTAACCCACATCTTGATCCCATTTAGGCACCTATATATTAGTTTTAGGTTGTTTAGCACTTAGGTTAGTAGTTCTAGAATTTAGATAGTGAGTTGGTTAATTTTCAGATTTGCGAGTTTTACTGTCAGAGTTTCTCGTGCTGATTTCTGACCTCGTTTTGCAAGCCGAAAATTCTGAGTTTCTCCTATTGTTAGATCTGTGAATGAGCTTTCTAACAAGCTATGGTGAGTTTTCTAACTCCATATGTGCACTAAGTTACAAGCTCATGAAGGTCCCACTGTCATACTGATTTGCTGCTACCGTGCAGCAGGTTTGACGAATTTTCAGATTTTCTATGAAGCTGGGATTTCAATGAATTTTTTTTTTTTTGAGAGCTTCCTTGGGTAATCTAGTTTATGCAGAAAAATTTTCAAAAATTTTGGAGATGGTTTCATGTAGCTGCCACTGATTGGATTACTCACATATCGGTCTGATTTTCAGACATGCTTTTTGAGTTTGTGTGATTTTATTAGATCTGCATATGCCTCAGATTTCTTGGAGATTTGCACCATTATTTTTATGAAAATGTTTAAAAACTTTTGTTGAGGTTTGAATATAATTTTTGTTTGATTGAGAGTTGTATACATGGAGGGACCGACGGCGTAGTAGATAATGCGAGGTGTGGGAAGGAGGAAGGATTGACGACCGGAGACTTATTTTTCTTTCTATTAGATTTAGATTAAGCTAGATAGACATTAGGCATTCTATCTTGTTGGATTCGTGTTGGGCATTTTTGGAAGTTTGTTCCCATTTTATTTAGATTATAGGTTTTTTTGAACTTTTTGAACTGCATGTTAGTAATTAGTTAGCTAACTTAGATTAGGTTTGTTTTCTTATCACATAAAAAAAAAAATTCAGAAACAAAAATGATAAAAAAAAAATCACAAGCTCGTTGCCTAGAAGAAGCATGTGTGGGATGAGCATTCTAGGAATTCAATTTAGTTGCCACTAGATCTTTTTGATTTGCATCATTTTGCATGAAGAATTGCTGGAGTAAGGTATGTCATCTCTTTAGCATCAAATATCTGTCATGCATCTACATTGGATCTAAATCTAAGACCTCTAAAGTATTTGAATCCAATTAATTCAATGGTCACCTTAAAAGAAATTGGGACTACTAAGAGAATTGATTTTAAAATCAAGTGACAAATTGTGAGCTAACATAACTCGGCTACGGAATTTTCAAATCTGAATGCGCACGTGTGGGCACACATGAGCATGGGTGCACATCACACTTAGGCATTAGGAATCTCTCCTCTTGCACCATAAGGGAAGTTAGGTGGAAATCAATAAGCCTATCCACCAAGTTACTTCAATTCCTCGTGCGTGCATTCGATTCAAGGCTTCCATCCCTTGTGAGTAGGTTCTGGGCACAAATGGAGGTCGGCTAGGATTTGTAATCACCGAAAAACTTGATTGGCCACCAATTGAATATTAATGCAAAGACCTAAAATCAACTAAAACTAGATCCTATTGTATTTGCATTTGCTTGGCGATGTTGTGTGCGTGGCTAGAACTCTTTAGGAAGTTTTAGTTTTGAATTAATAGAATCTCGTGAGAGTTTTAAACCACCAAACTCAAAGTCATGGACCCCCTTTACTCTCATTATTCAAGTTTTCAGAACCAATACTTTCTATCTTTGAATCATGATCCCATGCCCCAAGCACATCCCTCGTTTGAGAGAGACAATGACAATTAATGGGGTCATTCAGATTCTCACCTTGGAGTACTGGCCAGATAACTCTCACTTATTTTGAGCAAAGCCTAGGAGCAGGATTCCCACCCTTGGAGTCCCCACCAGTATGTAAACAACCAACTCTCCCACCCTTCATGATTTTTCTTGTCGAGGTTGGACTGATACCCTTAGGCAACCTAAGCTTGAGATTGACTTACCTCCCCGATCTAATAGTAGCCTCTCATCTTTTATAATAGAAATGCAAAAACAACAAAGAGAGATGGTGGAGTCTATGGGAGAGATTTTGAGGAATAGTCAACGACTAAATGAGGAAAGCTACCCTCCTACTATTGATTCTGATCCTTAACTCTACACCCGTGATCATCAAAACAATTTTGAGGAAACTAATGATAATAGGGATCTCATTTTGAGAAGTAGCTATCACACAAACTCCACCCATGAGATATGAACACTAGAGGACGAAGGTCCCATTCATTATCCACCCGACCTGTATTGAAGTCAAAAGAAAGGGAAGATGATACCACTAGAGGGCCTTGACCCTAATGATAGTATCTTTCTCACTTCCGATGACCCGGGACAAGGTCACGTTATTCATACCACTTCTCCAATTAATCACGTGGTGGGACCTCATCCTACCCTTAGAGCCCAATCCCGACCCAACCCTTAGGGAACTCACCCCTAATTTCCATCTGAGGACTCACCTATCATAGTTGAGAACTAATCATCCAAGATAGCTTTCCCTAGGGTGTATGATGATTTTATTACTGATTCACTACCTCGGGAAGATATGGAGTCTAACTTGGAGGAGGATGAACATATGATTAAGGAGCCTACTTTAAAAATATGAAGTGACTCTCAAGGCCAATACGTATCATTTGAGGATTTATGGCTTGAGGAGATCAAAGAATTGAGAGAAATAGGCTTCCTCCATTTGTATAACATTGGGAATGATCCTCTTTTAGAAGTAATTGAGGATATTGAAGCAGTTCTTGCTCTTAATAAAGAATCAAATATACTCTCCAATGACGATTTAAGTGACAAACAAGAGCCCAAGGATGACACTAATGCTATTGATTTAGTTGCTTCCACCCTACCAACAAATATATGCGATTCAGAGTCCACCATTAATTCGCCTACTCCTGAAGATGAAAATGTGACTTTAATTCTTGAGGAAATCATTAATGATAGGCAGGATGAATTAAATTCCTCCACAAAAATTGTTAGGGAGAATAATACAGAATCTGAATTATTGTTGGAACTAGACTTGACACAGACTAAGCCCTCATTGGACTTAATCATTACCTCCCAACCACCCAAACAACCCTTACACTACCTAACCAATCCTTGGCTCAGGTCTCTACTCACATACATTCTTTATGGGGAGAATATCCACTCAGTACAACCTTGGGTGGAATGACGAGTTTAGATTGATGCTTGTACTTTTGCTCTCGCTATTCAAGGGTCTGACATATTTGTGAATGTCTTTTAAAACCCTTCCTGCTTTGGAGGACCCTTGCTATCCTCCACTTATTCCTTTTTGAGAGGTCCCTTTTCATCATCTATTTTTTAACCACTCCAGGTAGCTTGCAAGGTTTCCTGTTATCACGTCTTTTGGTGAACATTTGGGATAACTGTACATCATCAGCTCACCAGCATCTGCAACTACCTATTCTTTAGGCCCACGCTTTTACGCATATTTTTAGGGCTTAGTTCTTTCTGTTTGGAACCAGACTTATAGGTTTCCTATAAGTTTGGCTGTTGACAGAAAATGTAGCGTTCGTTGGGAGTAACCCAACTTCTTGCTTAGGTATTATCTTTCCTATTTGCATAATGAGGACATTGTAAATCTTAGGTTTGGGGGGGTCGGGGTAAAACCTGAGCTTTTGATTTTTCTAATTTGTGCATGCATTTTCCTGCTTTTTATTAGGAATTTTTTTTTTCCAAAAACAAGGGGTATTAAGAAGAAAATAAAGCAATTAATATTGTGTCATGAGAATACAATCTGGGCTAGGAGAAGAGGTAGAGACGAGTCGAGTAGTCTTTAACTCTTAAGGGATTTGGGATGAGTCTTGGTTTTAAACTCTTTGGGCCTAAAATAGGCTTAAAAACTTAGGTACTTTCTAAGATTTAAACTATTTTTTAAATCATTGAAGAGACCGTGAGGCCAATGTATTAAGTTAAAGGCTTTGAGAGTATCTCACTCCCTTGTCTACCCTTGAGTTTGCAGATTTTGGTAACTTAAAGCATCCACCTCTCACACTTCGCTCTAACTCAGCGTGCTTAATAAGACAAAATCATAAAAATGCCTTCTAAAAAATAAGTCCCTCTAGGTTTTGACTTAGGAGAGGCTTGAAAAATAATCTGATTGGAAGAGTTCCTGCCACATGAGAGGAGTTTATACTCGTCTCGAGGATGTGACAATAACATGTCACTCCCTTGATGCTTGTCTCCTAGGATATTTAAATATCATATCAGGGACATGTAAGCACATTGTGCTATTTAGGTGCTGGCATTATCACGAAGTGGTATGTCGATTAACAAGGCCTGGATTAGCTTAAGAATAGCATGGGCGGCGTTATCATGAAGTGTCGATTGCTATGGGTTCTTGGGGTTGCCATGGGTGATGCTATCATAAAGCATCGAATGCCAAGGTACCCTTCGAGGTGTGGTGATGGGAGCGAGGAATCCGACACAGACCATGTTGAGGGTCAATCCGAGGTTGGACTTAGAGGGATAAAAAAAAGATTACAAAAAGAAAAATCATAAAAATATCCTTTTCTCTCTTATCTAATACACATGCAAGCTGAATCAAGACCTATTGCACATATGCATGGATGCTTTAACTTCTGGGGTCAACAAACTCTTGGGCAGATTTAGGGGTCTAAAAAACCCTTGTCAGTGAGCCAAAACAACGGCCGATTAGAATCTGATAGGATGAAGAGGTCTTTATCTTAGATGGTATTGGAGAACTTCTAAGGTTAAATCTTGAATTTTTGAGCTTATTCTTTGAGGATTGATTAGATGAGGGTAGCTTGACTTCTACATCTTGGTCTAGAGGATTGTTCTTAGTAGCATAATATTTTGCTCAAGACTAACAAAACTTAGGCATGGGGGTATTTGATGAATTCATTTTAATGGACTATTGTTGTGCCTAAGTAGGTTAGTTTCTACACTTTAGATTGTATTAATATCTGCATTTGGTTACAAAATAAATGCATGCCCTAGGATTTAGATTTACATATTTTTTTTGCATCCCATAAGTTATGTATGTAAATAATAATGTGTAGTTCATTTCAATTGCAGGTATTTTATTGAAGGTTGTATCTTCCTCTAAATTAAATCCCCCACACTATGCATTTTTACATAGATTTACCCCTTCAATAATTAATCTCTTTCCCTTCCATTTTTCCATGCATTTCTAGCCCACTTCCATTTTGTAGCCTAATAACCCCTCATTTCTCAGCACCTACCTCCTCTCATTTCTCTTCTCACTCGATCTCACATCCTATAACACAACACACACGACCCCTCTTTCTCCCTCACGCACACAGCACACACACACCCGAACACATAGCACAACGCTACCCATACCTGACACCCTCTCATGATGACCCTATGTACACAATAGCATGCACACTCGCTACCTAGTTCTCACTCGTAGGCTCCTTTTCCTCTCACGACCCAAATACCCGCTCCCTCTTACACTCCAAAGGACCCACTCCATCTCACGACACGAGGGGTGAAACCACTCCCAGCGTAGGTATTGCTAGCGAAAATCATCATTTAAAATATAGCATCGTAGTATAGTGACAAAATCGTAACATTTAAAATTTATAATCTTGAGAAATAGGAAATGAGTTCGAGGTTGTTTGCAAGGAGCAAATTAGAATTCACAACACTAATCACAATATAAACCAATGAGCACAATGATAAAGATATGAAATGAATAAAATCTACTCAAAATGATATTAATAGTAACAATTGTATCTCAAGAAATAATGGGACAAAAAGAAGATTAAAAATCCTAAAAATGGTGATTTAAATCACCACTCAATCTCCCACATAAGCACATATCCCAATGAAATCAGCCACTCAAATTTTTCAATAGTGGTTAGAACCACTTATCCAAATATCCACGTTAGCCAATTGTCAAATTCAACCTCAAATATTTCAACAGTACCAAATCAGACATTGGCCACAGAGATTAGATGCCTTAAGTGATCACAGCACCAATAGTCACAGAACACAAGGCAAAGCCTCAGAGATGCCAAGTGTTAAGTGATGTGCGGAAGACACGTATGTTTAAAAGAGTCGTTATAGCTTGCGCTCGCAATGTCGGTTTTAAATGAAGAAATGGATGTGAGTCCAAGTGTCGATCTCAGGGAGGCGTGAAAATCAGATTTTTCTTGTCACTTAATGTCACGGAAATAACGGGTTTTTGCTTGCGCGAAGACGTGGGTGGAAAGCAAGTGAGAGGGAGAGAGAGAGGGAATAGGGTTATAATTTTTTCATTCACAACATGCAACTTAAACATAAAAGAGGGCAAGTAACTAGATAGGAAACAACTTCATTTGACATGCAACTTTAGTTTTATAATTACAACACTAGATAAATGCTTAAACATAAGTAAAGTAAAGCTTAAGATAAAGAGGGAAAGAGAGAGAGAAGACGGTGAAGCAGCCACGGCAGTGGAGAGGGACTCCGTCGGCGGCTCGTCAGCTCCGACGATTACAAAGAGAGCTAATGGTGCCTAGGAGTGGGGTAGAGCACTTGCAAGTGAATTGAATGCCTTGCCATGGGTGGTTGGATGGAGTTTATATAGGCAAAAGGGTTTTCTAATTCAAGTATGGGCTTTAGTAATGTCCAGGACGCCGCTAAACCCATACTAAATCCGTCGGTGTAGCCCCCTTCGCCCGCCGGTTGCCAGCGTGCCCTATGCTTCTTTGGAGGCGATCCGTGCGCGCGTTGTAAGCCGTCCGATCGAAGATCGAACGACTGAGATCTCGCGAAGGGCACGCTCGCGGATCGTTGTTTAGGCGCGCACGTCTGTCGCGTCATCGTGCACGTGAGCATCCGTGCGCATCCGTTGCGCCGCGCGTGCTCCATCTGCACCGTTCATTGTTGATCGAGCAGTTGTAATCAAGCGTGCCTCAAGTCATGTAGAATTGGGAAGCGGCGAGCGTTTCGAACCCGCGCCTCTGAATGCGAGGTCGAAGCATCGACCACTGAGCTGCGGGGACGGATTGTCGCGGCGAGAGTTGGGTGCACGGGCGTTCTCGGTCGTTTGATCGAAGATCGACGGCTGAGAGTTATCCTCTGGGTGAAGGCAAAGACAGGCGGTGGTTTGGATGCAACGAGCGAGCGCCACGTGGCACGCTGTGGGCCGTTGATCATCAGATCAACGGTTAGAACTTCTTGGGCCCATTATGGGAGCTGCAGATTTCGGATTTGGCCGATTTCGAGTCCGTTGGACTCCGTTCGTTGCTCTGAATCCATCCGTGCGGCTCGATTGCTCATCTGATGCCTGTTTTGACACGAGCTTGTGCAAAAGTCCATTAATACTATATTATAAGCAATATTGATGTGTAATGCATGCGATGCCCCTATTCCTATTTATGATGTGTTATCTGTGCATTTCGCTCTTAAGATAAACCCCAATTGACAGAATTATCCCCCCAAGATGCAGTGTTATCATTAATCATATATGGGCACGCATCTTGAGGTAAAACCTACCCCTACCCTCAGATTTTCCTATAATCAGGTAATCGGGTCTATAATCGGATCCTGAGCAGAGGGACCAAGCCTATGCCCGCGTGACCGCAAGCGAGGTGTAAGTGCGTGGGTGAGCACGTGCATGGGGGACCTCACCCCTTGTGTACTTGAGGCGATAAGCCTCTTTCACTTTTTCGTATTATATGCTATAGTCACTCTGGTGATACATGATGTGGGACTATCCCCACTCTTCTTCCTCATGTGCAACTGCAAAGAGTTTGAAGCTTGAATTGGAGTAGCCACTGCAGCTCTTCTCTTCGATTGACATTGCAGGTGGATTCAGGGATTGAAGCTGCAGCTGTTGGGGGTGACCGTGGAATCAGTGGTCGGTGATGAACGGCGGATGGAGGTGGTGTGAAGCGGAGATCTGGTGAACACCTGCAATCCAAAATACAGGCTCGTGGCCCCAACTAATACGTTCACAAGCTTCGCCTAGGTCTCAGGAAGGTGATGGTGGTGGTTACGTGGAGTTTGGAGGTGAATGGTGTTTGAACAAAACCGGACTATGCAAGTGGAAGGTGGGTTTTCCTACAGGGTGGAAGGGACGCCAAATCTCCAAATAATGTTGGGGCGTTTACTCGTGGAGGTGAGGCGAAGGTTTTGGTGGTGGTGGTGTGGTGTTTCGTTGAGTGTGGCGACCGGACAAAGGTCACCGAAGCTTTGCTGACCGCGAAGAAGATGGAGAGGGAAGGAGGTGAACTACGGTGGAATTGAAGTTTTGAGGGGGTAGAATTAAACTAGGGAGAGAGAGGAAGAAGGGAGACCTTATTATCGAACGAATAGGGTGAGGGTTCCATGCCGGTGTGATGGCTGGATGTGGAGAAGATTAATTCTCCGGTGATGCGAATGACGAGGAGGAAAGGGGTGGAGAGCCTCTTCTTTGGCTGGTTAGAGACGAACAAAGGCGAGGAGGATGGAGGACTGGCCAATTTTATCGTTGGCTGGCGATAGTAAGATATCAATGAGGCTTCCCAGATCCACGATTGGAGACGACCGAAGGGAGAAGGAGAACAATATTCTTGCCTTAAACCGAGCTAGGGAGTATGCTGGGAACACAGGGAGCTTTTATAGAGCTTAGGATCGAGCTCCAAATGAAGGAGGCTTGATTGAGCCTCGGTCTCAGAGGAAAGAGTCCCTCAACTTCCTCAAGCTCGCCTGAGCTCTAGGATTTGATTCGCAGTTTTTGAGTTAGTTCATCATATTGGGCAACTCCTCTAGAACAATCCCTCCAAATTTGGAGGGGTTTGGCTGAGGAATTAAGGAGGAATCCTTGATTGAAGGTCAGTAGGTTTGGGTTCACACCTTTAATGGCGACAGGGGCCATAATGCAAAGAAGAGAAAGTTAGGGACCTAATTGCAAGAAATTTGAAGGTTAGGGGCTGATTGTGAGAAATAGAGATTTTGGGAACTGAAATGCAAACTAGGTCAAGATAAACTCTGATTAGGCCCAAATTTTGGTACTAACCTAATTTAGACCCAAGGAATCTAATGATGAACTTAGATTTTACTTTTGACCACGTTTGACTGGGAAAATTGTATAGAAGCCCAAATCAGGGTAGAATCCTGTCTGAAACTCTGTTCTAGGTCAAAATAGGTTTAGATGGTCAAACCAATGGTACAAAAACTCTTAGAATGTTTTTTTTATGAATTTTAGGAGGTTTAGATGAATTTTATATTAACCAAAACTTCTTTAATTTAAGTGGGGTGATAATTAGGATTTTATGTACTATTTTGATTCTCGAAATGTGCGGAACCCTATTTCTGTCAGTGTTGACCTACTTTTTTGTCTTTAGGACTCATTTTACCTCTAATTAACCCCTGGGTGACCTTGTTGTTACTCTGCATTCATGATGTGATGTTAAAACTGCAGATTTAACCTTAATTTATTGTTCTCTCCTCAAAACTGATCTGATTGGAATTACAGTTCTCAGGCAATTATTTAGGGGCATTTATCTCTTGATTCTGACTAATTCAAGCTAGTTATGGCTAGTGATGATATTACCATCATATCCCCATGCCTAACTTTTGCCAATCCCTAGCAAAATCCCATGGAAAGAACTAGATCTCTAGATCATGCTTTGATGTTCACATGCCTAATTTGTGGCACTCTCTAGAAATTAAAATAGAATGCCAACAATAGGCCTAGAGGTACTCAAGTATCCGCCAAGATCCAAACTTGACCAGCTTCAGCCTAGGTCTGCCGCGAAGGTTTTTGAGGCCTACAAAAACTAGCCAGAGGTTCGTTGACCCCAGCGGTTAAAGCACTCGTGCGTAGAATGTATCAAGTCCAGGTTCAGTTTGCCAATGCATTTTGACAAGAGAGAGTTTTCTCTCTTTTCTTTCTATATTTCCCTAAATCCAGCATCGAATTGGTCCTAAACATGATCTGTATCAGATTCCTTGTCTCCACCATCAATCCTTGAAGGGTCCCTGACTTTCAATGCTTCGGGATAGCACCACCCATGGCAACCCCCAGAACCCTGGCTTTCGACACTTCGAGATAGTGTCGCCCATGGCATTTTGTAACTAAATTCAGGTCTTGGAAATCAACATTTTGGGATAATCCCGACTATGGCATCTGAACCAACACAAGGTACTTACATATCCCTGGTAGGATACTTAGATATCCTAGAAGACAAATACTGAGGAGACGATATGTTATTACGCATCTTCGAGGGGAGTGTTCATTCCACCTCTCCGTGTTGGGAACTTGTCCAATCAACTTGTGTTTTTGTGTCACTCCTAAGTTAGATCTTCAGGATGACCTTTTCAGAATAGAACACTTTGAGCAATATTTTTTCGTTAAGCTCACTGAACCAGACTAGTGCGTTATTTTGGGTGCTTAGATTACCAAGTCCCGCAAACCAAAGGGCAAGCAATGGGGCTGAATACTCCTTAAGCCTTAGACTTAATACATGAGCTTCACATTTTCCTCAACCTCTTGAGGACTAATCCGAATCTTAACAAATATATGAGTGTTTAAGCCCTATAATAAGTCCAAGAGGCCTAAGATCAGCACTCTTTACTAATTTCTTTATCTCTAGTACTTCAAGACTTAATCCTTATTTTGATTTGATCTAGAACTTAAGTAAATTCCATAATCAATTACTAAGACCATCGATTTATTTTTTATTTTTGCTCCTTTTTGACATTTCGTGTTTCCTCCTCAAGAAAGATTTTCAATAATTTCTCAAAATTTCCTTCCCCTTTCTCCATTTTTTTTATTCAATGAGTATTTTTTTGTGAGAACCCTTCAAAGACTTGAATTTTCATTTGTTTTGTACTTTAACACCTGTCCATGCCTAAGTTTTGCAATGTCAGGAGGGTACGAATTCAACTTGGTTCAAGGATTACTACAAGGTAAAAGGCTGAGTGAACGGATCGAGATGACTGTTGCGGATGATTTCAATCTCTGATACACGTATCAAAGGTGGAGTCGGTTGTTCTAAAGTTGAACGCTAAAGTGTAATAAGAGTGCAGCCCAAAAGGATGATCAGAAGGGTCTCAGGTTTTTGAAATGATGGGTTGCCTCCTGTTAAGTGCTAAATTCAATGCCTTAAGCCGAGTAAAAGGTGGTCAAGGAGAAGGGGTGGTCAGATTGGAGGAATTTTGTAGAGCAAGCACCTTGATGAGTAGTCTGGTTAGTCCAACCAGGTGTTTATTTAGATCAATAAGCTGATGATGCAAACCAAACCCAATCAGTCTGGTGGGTTGATGGATATGAATCAATAGGTGTAGAGCCCACTAGATGCTTTGTGGCTCAAAAAGATATGGAAATGCAAATCTAGGGTTTGGCTGAATCGGTTCAACCTGATCAGAGTAGGGGTCCTCAAATGATAATGGATTTGTGAAATATGTAGGAACCCTACTGATGGGATTAGAAAAGGATAAGACGTGATTGTTGGTCTGATCTGTGTCCGATTCCCGGTCAAAAGATGGAGGTGAATCATATGCAACCGGATCAGAGAGAGGTAAGCCAGAGTAGAAATTGATTTTGGTGGTGGGTTGGGGTTGGGATCGGATTTTGAAAGTCTCTGTGTGAGGTGTGCCTTCTTCGAGTTCCAAATCATCGACCTCAGAATCAGAATCAAAGAACGAATCATGGATGCTGAGGTTGTAAACTAGCTCATAATCATCTGGAAACAAAAGTTCTTCGAAATCAAAGTATGATTCAAAATCATTGGAGAAATTGCGACAATTAGTTTCTGAACCTGATTCAAGATCAAGATTTCCACCACATAATAAAACATGATGCATGGAATCAACAACCTGACTTTGGTCTAACCTAGTCTCAAATTCCAAGCTCAAAGAGGTGTCCTTATCAGTCATAGGCTCGGATTCTGGGCATCTAGGGTAGATTCAATCAAATCTCAACTCTTCCAACTCTATTTTTGTATCGTAAATTGGTGCAACTTTTGAAAAGTCAATTTGTTCATCTGAAGAGTCTGGAGAGGTATAATCATCAAATGCGAGCCTAAAATCACAACTCAGATCTAAAAGTTGATTCTCATCACATTGGACCTTATGATCATCCCAAATAGGCTCAGATCTAGATTCTAGGTCAGGGGTAAGAGTTGGGTCACTAGAATTTGGACATGATTCTGTTGGGATGTCAGAATCATTCTCGAGGATTACCTTAACAGGATAAGGTGCGAGAACTACATCATCGAGAGGTTCTGACTCAAGCTCATCACAAGTGTTTGGTAAATCAAGACATGATGGACCAGTTTCATGGCTCTCTATGGTTGGTTCATAATCGAGAACACCTATACTCGGATCCACCCAACCCATATTTTGATCAAGTATGTTATTCTGCACAAAGTTTGAATCTGATTCCATTTGGGTTGGGGGTCCACAACAACCTCTACTTTCGAACCCGGGCTCTAGGAAATCATATTAATCCTTAACATTGCTCCAAGATTCATCATTAGTTTTTGAGTGGAGATATGGGTGTTTGCTCAATGACTTGTTGCAACAAATTTAACATATTTCCACGTTTCTCAATGTCATCTTGGTGTATCTCCTAGAGTGGTGGATTTGTAATACATTGTAAGCCCTCTGTGCTATGCATTTCCCACAATTTACTGAATTCTGTTATTAGGGTATCCCGGGTTGAACCATTTATCATTTAGGTCAACATCAGATGGGCACAGTTCACAATGAGGGTTGTTGTCTCTAACACATTATCCTGAATGCTTCTAAAGGGATCTAAGGTTTTGTAATACTTATCATGATGTCTAAGAGCAGCCTCGATCATTTTCTCTTTCATATTTGTATAGGATTCAAGTTTTCTAAATAGTCTTCCTATGTTGTCAAGTTGTAACTTCAAATCAAGTGGTGGATCAATATGTAAAATCAAATTCAAGTCTAGATCGAATTGATCATATCAGATCAGAATTCCCACAGAAGATCAACTCTAATAGAGGCATCTAGGTTAAACCTAGGGACCTTTCCTGTGTATGTGCACCACAGAATAGATGAGGAACTGGATGAGTATTGGACCCAATCAAGGCACCCAAAAATATTTTGGATGACTGAGGCTATTTGGAGGTGGATGATACCTCTGGATCAGAAATGTACACACCCAAGAATTACTTGGGCAGCCAGGAAGGGAGAGTCCCGCAAGACCCCTACACGGTAGAGCGTCCTCATGGGTTATAGAGTTTCCCCCACCCAACCTTCCTTGTCACTACAGATCCAAGTAGACCGGAATGTGTGAACTAAGACCTTAAGTCTACCAATTTTAGTCCTAATTATGCCTTGAATTTCACCTGACTAAGAAGTTAATTTAATTTGTGACCTAATTTGTAGGTTAGTTGGTCCACAGGGTGAACCAACTTCACCTGACCTATCCTAAGGTTGAGGATGAAATTTGGGTTAAGGCTCAAATCACCCTTAATTGACTCTCAGGTTATTAGGTCCCAACTTTTAAAGATCAAGTGAATTTAGAACCTTGATTTTTAGGGTTTATTTGAATAGATTGGTTTAAATAAGGGCTGGGTGACATACAAATGTGGGAGAGTCAATTTCTTTTATTACAGGAAAATGTGTACTAACAGTTCAAAACCTTGATATGGAAACCCTAATTGGCTCTATTTTAAGTCGAATTTGTTTTTAAATATGACACCTTGGACGCAAACAAGAATGTGAATAGTCCAAGATGTCGAGAAGATTTAGCCCAAATCCCTAATAAGTACAAAAAATCAGGATGGGGATCTCTAATCAAAATCATTTCAATCTTCAATCAGTTATCAATCAATTTTCGCAAATCAGGAAACTTTTGCCAAAAGCGTGATTGGTGCCAAATAGTCCAGATTACAGGATTGGTGCATGGGTGACTTGTTTATAGGGCTTTTTAGGAGTTTTTAGTGTTTCATTGTTGTAGCAAAATCTCCTAAATAGTTCAATCAACAAATAAAATTTATAACTCAGAATCAAGAAATGAAATCCGAGGTCGAACATAGGGAGCAAGTATTGCAATTCACACATTAATCAAAATGAATATATAAATGAGCACAGGAATTTAAGCACAATAATGATATACAATGAATAATATCTACTCAATTTGACATTCAATGACAAACATGAGTATTGCAAGAGTTGAAGAAGATAAAAAAGATATCTAAGATAAAATAATGGTGATTTGAATAACCAATTATTAGTTTAGACAAATGTATATCAATTACTCAAATAATACTACAGTATTTTCAACCACACAACTTAGGTACTTAAATGTTCCAACAGTACCGGCATCAAACCTAAATCAGACATCGCCTTTATAAGTAAGACAACTTAACTTCACAGCACCTTAGTAGAGCACAACGCTCTCTCAAGAGCCTTTTAAAGACCAAGGCTTCTCTCTCTTCACAACCTTCTCAAGCATAGGGCACGTCCAACACTTCTTTGGAGGCTAAGTATAAGCCTCTTTCTCCCTTTAGCACGTGCCCTATGCACTGCAAAGCAAAACCCAACCCCCTCCTCTCACAAAACTCGACCTCCTCTTTCTTCTTTCTTAAACCTAGGTGTAAGCGGGTTAAAGGTTGGGTTATTGGATCCTATGAAGTGGTTAGACTTGCGTGCGTGAACCGCGGGCGAGGTGTGTATGCTCGTGAGCGTGGACCCGACCCCTAGTGTTTTGGGCAATGGGGCGTAAACACAAAATCTTAATAAGTGAATGCGGGCCCTTTCTCCCACCAATGTGGGACTAAACCCACAGGCTTCTCTTCGCGTGCGCACAGCAGTGAAGCCTCATCCAACTAGAGCAACAACTGAGGTTGTGGTGCTCAATTAAAGACCTGGAGACCTGCCTAGAGCTACTCCACTCTGCCTGGAGGTGAAACCTAGAGCTTTTGTGGCCTTGAGCTCGAAGAATAAGGCAGAGATGAGGGTGGTGATGGCGGAGCACCGGCGAAATATGAAAGTCATCAACACGGCGTCTCGGCCACATTAAAATAGTTCATGAGCATCGCCAGAGGGTGTGGAGTGTGATGGTAATGGTTGCATGGCATGAGGGCGTGTGTGGTGGTCAGGCAAAGTCGAAAATGGTGGTGCGGTAGTGGGTTGTTTAGAGGAGGTTTGGAGTGGGTGAAGGGTGAAATTGGTTGAGGGGTTTTGTGCGGGGATGAGCGGTGGAGCTTATGGAGTAGGTGGCGAGGTGTTTGGTGCGGTGGAGCATGCAGAAGACCCCATTGGAGGTGTGGCCAGAGACGGGAACGAAGGTAGATGGCGGTGGCGTTGAGGGTTGAAACTAAGAGAGAAGAGTTGGGGAAGATTTAGGGGAAGGAGAGGAAGAGTTTAGGATGTAGATTAAGGATGAAAGAGGGAGATTCCCATGCCAGTGTGATTGCCAGATGTGGGGAAGATGAACCCTCCGTGAGGGAGACGGTGGTGAGGAAAGGGTTTGAGGACCTTCACTTTGGTCAACGAGAGGCAGAGGAAGATGAGGAGTAAGAAGGATGGGCAATTTGACCGTTGGCCGTCCGTAGGAAGACGGAGATGGGGACCGTTGGAGCTTAGGTTGGAGGAGGTCGGAGTTGGAGAAAGAGGAAGATTTTTAACCCTAAACCTAGCTAAGGAGGTAAGGCAGGTATCCTGGGTTCTTTTATAGGGCTTAAGAGAGCATTCCAAGCTTGGAAGCTAGGAAGCTTCACGCATAAGGAAACCCTAGGTTTAAATTGATTCGCATTAGGATTTGGGCACAAATCAGAGCCCAATGCATGGCTCAGATTGAAAAGGACTACTTCAGGAATTCCCCTTCCAATTTTGGAAGGGTATCGTCATGAAATCAGGGAGAAAACCCTGATTGAAGTTCATTGCTGAAGAAGGTCCCTCTGCGATAATGGAAGAGGGACTTGATTGCAAAGAAGATGACAAAATTAGGGGGTTATTTGCAAAGATTTCAAAAGTTAGGGGCATATGTGTGAGAGAAAAGAGTTAGCTGGACTGAAATGCGAACTAGGTCAAGGTGATTTCTGATTGAGCCCAAATTTTGGTACAAAACTAATTTGAACCCAAGGAATATGATGATAAAGTTTGATTTTGGTTTTGACCAAGTTTGACTGGGTAATTTACGTAGAAACCCAAATTAAGGTAACTTTCTTGTCTGAGACTCTATTTTAGGTCAAAATGGGTTTCAATGGTCAAATCAAAAGTACCAAACTTTCTAGAATATTTTTATATAAATTTTAGAAGGTTTAGGTAAATTTTATCCTAATCATAACCTCAGTTAATTAAGTGAGTTTGTTTTTATGATTTTGGATGTTCATTAATTTTTGAAATGCGTGAAAATCCATTTCTATCTGCATGAACCCTCTTATTAGACATTTATGAACATTTGACCTTTAATTATCCCCTGAGAAACCTCGTGATTGCTCTGCATTTAGGATAGGATGGTAAAATTGTAATTATAACCCTAGTTTTATGCTTAACTCTCAGAAAGGATATACAGTGAGTTACGGTCTTTTGGCTGTTATGTAGGAGCATTTATCTTTTGATTGTGACTAATTAAAGCTAGTTATGGAAGATGATTACATTATCATCATGACTCGGTCACCTAGGATCTCCAAAGTGTGAATGCACTCACTTGATATCTCAAATGGCGTGTCCTTCGAAAGGAGATTCGTCAAGGGGTGTGCGAACTTAGAGAAATTAGGTATGAATCGACGATAAAATCCAACATGCCCCAAGAACGATTTTGATGTCTTTGATTGAGTTAGGCACAGTTAGTTTGGAAATCAGATTTAACTTAGATCGGTCGACCTGGATACCTCTCTCAGAGATGAGGTGTCCAAGTACGATGCCCTCAAGAACCATGAAGTGGCTCTTTGATGCATGAGAGAACCAGGTTTACTTTGATGCATCTCTTAAGGATCTGGACCAAATGCAGGAGGCATTCATCGGATGATTCACCGAATACCGATAAGTTATCCATGAAGACCTCAAGGTAATTACCTATCATATCTAAGAATATGGCTAGCATGCACTGCCAAAAGGTGGCGAGTGCGTTGCATAGCCCAAAAGACATCCTGCAGAATGCGTACGCACTATAGGGGCAGGTAAAGGTGGTCTTTTCCTGATTCTCAGGATGAATTGCCACCTGATTATATCCGGAGTTTCCATCCAAGAAACAGAATAATTGATTTCCCACTAGTTTCTTGAGAATCTGGTCAATGAACGAAAGCGAGAAATGATCTTTCTTCATGGAGGCATTCAATTTTTGATAGTCTATGCATACTCTCCACGAATTCACAATACATGTCGGGATGGTCTCTCCAGACTCAGTCGTAATCATGGTGAGCCCTACCTTCTTGGACACAACTTGGATCGGGCTCACCCAGCAGCTGTCAGAGATCGGGTAGATGATACTTGCATCTAACCACTTGATGATCTCCTTCTTCACAACCTCCTGTAGATTCAGATTGAGTCTTCTTTACATCTCTTGAGATGGTCTTGAGCCCTCTTCAGTGTTGATACGGTGTGTGCAATACGAGGGGCTTATACCAGTCAGATCGTCGAGAGTCCATCCAATGGCTCTTCGATGCTGTTGGAAAATAGAAATCAGCTTCGTTTCCTAATCAGGTGTGAGTCGGGAGTTGATGATCACAGGAAACTTGATTGGAACCCAAGAAGACGTACTTCAGATGATTTAGGAGGGGCTTCAATTCCATAACCGGGCTATCAGCAGCTGGTGGGGGTTCGGGATGGGCCTCAAAAGATAAAGTGGGAGGTATAGGTGAATCAGGATCAGTTCTGGACTCCTCTATCTGTGGATCCAGGTCTTCTTGAGGTTGAGGATCGGGAATAATCAGGTTTTCTTTTGTAATTGGGTCCTCAACCACAGAACTGATGTCACATAGTTCTTCAATTGCCCTACAGTTTACACCTTTTTGGGCCTTAAAGATATCAATCCGTAATGTCTTATTCCTGAATTTCAACTTGATCTGGCCCTCTTCATGGTTGATGTTTGCCTTAGCTGTGGCTAAGAATGGTCTCCCTAAGATGATCGGTGTGTTCCTCAGATTTTCAAGAGTATCCATATCTAATACAATGAAGTTCACCAGGAAATAGAAATCTTGGATCCGTACTAGAATATCCTCAAGAATTTCCCTAGTTGACTTGATTGATCTGTCTACTAACTACAAGGTCCCTCAGTCGCTTTGAGCTCAATTTCCTCAAAGTGGTCTAGTAGGGATGTAGGGATCAGGTTTATGGAGGCTCCTAAATCCAACAATGCTCGATCGAATTCTAAATCACCGATCCTACAAGAGATCAAAGAGGTACCAGGATCTTTTGCTTTTTGTGGGAGTTTGCTCAAAATGATTGAGCTAACTTGCATATACAAAATGATCGGACTCCTGTCTTTGTTTCATGACTTACGCTTTGATGTGCATAAATCCTTCAGAAATCTGGCGTAAGTCAGTACGTGGCGAATTACATTCATCAAGGGGATATTTATCTGGACTTGCCCAAAGAGCTTGACCAGATCTTCCTCAAGTGCCACGGGTTTGGGTTTCCTCTTTCCGTCAAGGCCTCAGGAAATGGAACCTCTGTAGGTTCCTCTAGAATTGATTCAGTCTCAGGATCTGGCATAGGAGTGTCCTGGATAACCATCCTTGGGTTAAGCTCCGAATTACCAGGTTTTGAGTGGCTAGGATAAGGTGGATCCTGGGTCGATTTGCCACCATAGGTGGTAACAGAATTAAGACCCGACTGGTTTTGGTTCGGAGTTGGCAAAATAGGTGATTGCTGCTGATATCTCGAATATGATGTTGAAGCCTCCATCTCATCGAGTAATGGAGCAGAAGGGGCTTGATAGACATAATGAGCTTGGCCCTGATTCGGGTTCATAACACACCTCTGGTTCGACACGTTATTCATATTCGGTAGAGGTTGAGATGAAAGTGCACCAGGTTGGTGAGATCCCACCATCTGTGCGAGTTGATTTTGAACCTCTGTGATCTCATCTTTGTGCTATTTTTGCATAGCTGCATTAGTCTTTTGGATGTCAGCCAAGGTTTGTAAAATCAGAGTCATGTGATCTTCCCTTGGAGGCCCAGATTGGTAATTTGGTTTGGGCCTAGGCTGAGTGAACTGATATGGGCGTGGGGCCTATGGTCGGGGTTGTAATTGAGATCTGGTGTTCTGATTATTTCCTGACCACACGAAATTAGGATGATTACACCATCTAGGGTTGTAGGTATTGGAGAATGGATCATTCTGGATGGCGTGGAGATCCTCGCAGGTCTGAGGAACTCCAGAGAAGTTAGAGTACGAAGGTTCAGAGTTCCCCCAACTAGAGTAGGTGGGTCAAGAGTGTCCTCTGAAACTGGGATTAGATGAGGGTGGATATGGATCCATCCCTTGGTGAGAGTGGTGGTAAATGTTAAGCATGCCTCCCTGCCTGAGGGCAGTTGCACATACGTGTTTTGCTGTGCAGCGATGGCTCTCTGCACATGTCGAGTCAATTCATCCACCTTTTTCTCGATGATTGAGATCTTATCCAAGCAATTGGCCACCAACTCCAGATCGATGGATGCGGATAGGCCTCGAGTCTCATGCACCCCCCGCATGTTTGTCAATGCACGGGTGGTCGTCCGGTCGAACACACCCAACGATTCATTGTTTATGGAGTTCTCGTACATGTTCTTGAGAATCTCCTAAACTGTATCTTCATGTTGACCCATGATGCTTCCACCATAGGTTGCATCGACAAATAGCTTGATATCCTCACGGATCCCATGGTAAAAAGATTGGACTTGTTCCTACTTAGGAACTCCGTGATGGGGGCATTTCTGCATGAGATCCAAAAAGCTGTCCCATGCCTCATGAAGTGGTTCTCCCGCATTTTGCGAGAAGTGCATGATTTGGTGCCTTAAAGCATTTGTTCAACCAATGGAGAAGAATTTCTATAAGAATTCAATTTGGAGTTCCCCCCATGTGTTGATTGAACAGGTTAGGGTCTGAAACCAATCGGCAGCTTTATCTATGAAAGAGAAGGAGAACATTTTCATGAGTAGGATGTCTCGATTTTGTATGGCAAGCCCGAAGGTCTGGGCCAGATGCTTTAGCTACTTGATGTGTTTGAAGGGATCTTCAGAGTTCAAGCCATGGAATTTAGGGATAGCATGGATCATATTTGGCTTGACTTCAACATCAGGCCCGCTAGCTGGGATTTGTACCTGGGCTCGATCTCCACCGCAGTGGGATTGTAGTGATCTCGCATCTGAGGACGCAGTGGTGGATTTATGTGTGCATGGAATAGATCATTGAGTCACTGTAGCTAATTTTGGAAATCGAGTTCTTCTTCATGATTCTCCATGGATGTGGATGAAGGATATTTGGGCTCAGAAGTAGATGAGTCGGAAGAGATATCAATCCGGTTGGGTGGTAGTACAAACAAGTGGGTCGAGGCTTGGCCTTGACGAGAATGGACTGCTAATGGAGGCCTCAAGGGTGGTCTTAAGGACCTCCTCCCAAACATGCACTATAGAGCTAGATGAGGGACAGAATGTGTGATGGACCCAATCAAGGCACCTAAAAAAAAATCTTTGGATGACTAAGGAGGTTTGAGGCAGATGATACATCTTGATTAGAAAGTCACTCACGTAAGAAGTACTTGAGCAACCAGGAAAGGAGAGCCCTGCAAAGGCCCCTACACGGTAGAGCGTCCCCACGGGTTACAGGATTTTCCCCACCTGACTTTTCTTGTCATTGAGAATCCAAGTAGACTAGAATGAGCAACTTGACCCCTTAAGTCTACCAATTTTAATCCTGAATTATGGAGCTTTGAATTTCTTGAACTTGAATTGATTGTGATTGTGACCTAATTTGAAGGTTGATTAATCCACAATGTGGGTCAACTTCACTCAATTTGTCCTAAAGTTTAGGATGAATTGGGTAAAGAACCCAAAATCACCCTGAGTGGTTTGCAAGCAGGTTACTAAGTCTCCAATTTTGGGGATTCAAGTGAATGTTAGAGCCTTCTTTTAGGGTCTTTTTATTAGCTCAATTCAATTAAGGCATGGGTGGTACACAATGCGGGAAATCATTTTTTTTTAATATTAGGCAAGTGTGTTTTCTTGAATCCCTACAGATGGAAACCCTAATTTGGCTCTTTTCCAGGTCCAATTCTTTCCAAATTTGGCACCTAGGGCTCCATCAAGAAGGTGAATAGCTCTAGGCACCTAAGTTCCTAATAGGTGCAGATATCTGGATGGGGATTTCTAAATAAAGCAAATCAAGCAACTCAAATGATTAATTCTAAGAAAGAATGCGAGTTGATCCTAATTGATTCTTCTTTTTTTTAGGTCCTTCCAGAAATGAAGGGCTTAAGAAGAGAATGAAGTTACCTACCCCTGGAGTGATTGTTGTGCAGTTGATCTTCTCTCATGTACCTCGTATAATCACAACAGATTAGATAATGCAAGTTAGAATCAGATCAGAATTGTAATCAATGAAATGAAATTGTATGTTGCCCCTGGCAACAATGCTAAAATGTTGAACACGTTTGAGTCGTCTCTTAAGAAATGTATTTGCATTGTAGTACAGTTGACAAAAACGTGGCAAACACTTAAATTTATAAAGCTCGAAAGCAATTAAAGTTCGAGGTCGTTCGCAGGTAACAAAAATGACAATTTCAATTCACCAATCACAATAGCAAAAGTAATATGCAATTGAAACCAATGAGAAGCTCAAAATAATATTCCAATAAAGAATAGAGAGTCGGTGCAAAAAGATGGGGTTAAAATGGTGATTTGAATCATCAAATTAACCCTTAAGTTTAAGCTTACAATTATTTCAAATAATTGAATAGTATGCTTAATCAAATATCAGAGTTAGAACCACTCAAATGGTAGATCAAACAACAACAAAAGGCCTTAGACACCTTAAACAGTAGCACCTCACAAGGCACAAGGGCCTTGCCTTAAGCCTTACAAAAGAGGCACAACAGCAACACACTAATAGAGGCACAAGGGCCTCGCATAAAGCCCTCAGATGTTAAGTGTTGAGAGAGAGAGGGCATGAATCCCAAGGTAAAGCAAAACCCTCCCCCCTCTCTTTGATTCTCTTCTCAATTCTTAGATCGGACCTGGGTAATCGGATCCAATGGCCAAGTCCGCTTGTGTGGGTGGCGAGCGAGAGCGTGTATGCGACACATGGAGAGGGACCTCACCCCGTACTACTGAGGCAACGGGGCTACAGCACAAATGCCTTTTGTATGCTGTTGGGCACTTGAACCTTTCTGATGTGGGACTATATACCACTGCAATCCTTCGCAAAGCTCCGTGTGAGCTGCAGCTGAAGTATGCGCCAAATCAAGGCAGCTGGAGACGTGTGCTGCTTCGATCGTCACCTGGACTCTCCTCAGGACCTAGAGCCACGTCAGGAGAAGGTAGCAGCAGGGCGTAGAATGGCTAGAGCAACGATGCGGTGCTCGGAGAAGACGAAGGCGGCGGTGGCTGTCTAGCGTACACCTGAAACACACAATACGACCTCTCGGCCCTGTCAGAAAAGCTCAGGAGGTTCGCCTGAGTGTGGAGAACGTGTTCATGGTGGTTGCGTGCAGTGACGAGGTGTGTGTGTGTAGCGAAGTTGAGGAAGGTGCGTGAAGGTGGTGGAGTTGGTGGGGTGTTCTGGTGGCCAATAGCCCCAGTGATGTGAGGGCTTTTAGTCGTGGGGATTGGTGGTGCTTCTGAGAGTTGGGGTGAGATGATTGGTGCGGTGGAGTGGGAGTGCGAGCTCGCCGGAGGTACGCCGACGTTGAGGAAGGTAGAGGTGGTATGGGTGATGTAGTGTGCGAACCTAAGTTCTAAGGGTGTAGGAAGAGTCAAGGGAAGGAGAGAAGTCGAGAACAAATGACTACGGATGAGGAGAGAGTGGGGATGGCGACGACTATGATTGGTCGGCACCAGAGACAAAGGTAACTCCAGAAAGGGGAATAGTGACGTCTGAAGGGGAAGGAGGCTCTTAGTAGGTATGGCGAGGAGCAAACAACGGAGAGGAAGAGTTTCCCTCTGCCTATGGTATGTGGTAGAGTGCGAAGAAGCTGGAGAAGGAGGGTTGCCGTAGCAAGCTAGAGTAGGCCAGAGGTAGAGGAAGAAGAGGAGATTTTGACCTCAAAACTTGCTAAGGAGAACGACCAATCGTAGGAGGCTTTTTTAAAGGCCTCAAGAAGAGCTCCAAGCTTGGGAAAAAGCTTGAGAAGCTTGAGATTTCAGGGGAGAAGATCCCCAAAATTCTTGCATTCGCCTGATCTAAGGGGCTCGATTTAGGGTTTGAAAGGCGACGCAAACGATTAGGAAGGTCCTCAGGATCATTCCCTCCAAATTTGGAGGGATTCAGTTGAGTAATCAGAGAGGAATCTCTGATTGAAGGTCTGATGCTTTGGGTTCACACCGACAATGGCGGTATGGACCTTTTTGAAGAAAATGATGAATAGTTAGGGGGTAAATGCAAATAATTTGAAAGTTGGGGGCTTGGCTGAAAGAAACAGAGACTTAATGGTCCAAATTGTAAACTAGGTCAAGATGGACTTTGATTCGGCCTAAATTTTGGTACAAACCTAATTTAGACCCAAGGAATCTAATAGTGAAGTCAGATTTCATTTTTGGCCAAGTTTGATTGGGAAATTTGCAAAGAAACCAAAATTAGGGTAAAATTCTGTTTGAGGCTCTATTCAAGGTCAAAATGAGTTCAGATGGTCAAACCAAGGATATAAAACCTCCCAGAACATTTTTCTATGAATTTTAGAAGGTTTAGATTAATTTTATCCTGACTAGAACCTCTTTAATTCAAGCAGGTCTGAAATTAGGGTTTTATGTGCTGTTGTGGTTCTCGAAATGCGTGAAACCCTATTTCTGATAATGCTGACCCACTTTTTGGACTTTTAAGCTTATTTGACCTTCATTTTAACCTCTGAGTGACCCTGTGGTTAATCTGTGTTTGAGATGTTCTGTTAAAATTATAGAATTAACCCTGATTTCCTGTTTTCTTCTCAAATCAGAATATTATGGAATTATGACCCTCAATTGATTATATAGGAGCATTTATCCATCAAACCTGACTAAAAGTGGCTAGTTATGGCCTATAATGGTGTTCCCATCAAAAGAGTCCCTCAAATTCCTCGAGTTTTCCTGAGCTCTAAGATTTGATTCGTAGTTTTTGAGTTGGTTCATTAGATTGGGCAACTCCACTAGAACAATCCCTCCAAATTTATCGGGGTTTGGCTGAGGAATCAAGGTGGAATCCTTGATTGAAGGTCGGTAGGTTTGGGTTCACACCTTTAATGGTGGAGGGACCAGAATGCAAAGAAGATGAG
Organism: Thalassia testudinum; assembly: GCA_037157565.1. Lineage (NCBI taxonomy): Eukaryota > Viridiplantae > Streptophyta > Magnoliopsida > Alismatales > Hydrocharitaceae > Thalassia > Thalassia testudinum. Next base: position 85,812,446 of record JAZHRO010000024.1, read on the forward strand.
AAAGTTAGGGACCCAATCGCAAGAAACTTAAAAGTTAGGGGTCTGATTGTGAGAAATAGAGATTTTGGGGACTGAAATGCAAACTAGGTCAAGATGAACTCTGATTGGGACAAAATTTTGGTGCTAACCTAATTTGGACCCAAGAAATCTAATGGTTAACTTGAATTTGAGTTTTGACCACATTTAATTAGTTAAATTGCATAGAAGTCCAAATTAGGCTAGAATCCTATCTGAAACTTTGTTCTAGGTCTCAGATGGTCAAACTAAGGATACCAAACCTCTTGAAATATTTTTAGGAGGTTTATATGAATTTTATACTGACAAAAACCTCTTTAATTTAAGTGGGGTGATAATTAGGATTTTTTGTACTATTTCTCAAAATGAGTGAAACTCGTTTCTGTCAATGTTGACCCACTTTTTGGTCTTTAGGGCTCATTTGACCTCTAACTAACCCCTTGGTGACCACGTGGTTACTTTGCATTCATGATGTGATGTTAAAATTGTAGATTTAACCCTTATTTATTGTTCTCTCCTTAAAACTGATTTGAGTGGAATTACAGTTCTCAGGCAATTATTCAGGACCATTTATCTCTTAATTCTAACTAATTCAAGCTAGTTCTGACTAATGATGGTGTTACCATTAGTAGGCCCTAAGGGGCAAGGGTGTCCTTGTTCCCTACCGATTCCCATTATCCCCAACCTTGTGAAAGGAGGCCCTAGCGGCTCCTAATCTCCTCTCATCTTCCTTGCCTCCTTTACCACCGCCTCACCACCATCACTGACCATGCTCATTCTCTACGTCAACCTCTCCGCCATCATTGCAACCACAACCATGCTTTTCCACTCGCTGTGCTCGTCTTCACATTAACAAAGCAATCATCACCGCGACCTCACCATGATCATTGCCAGCACCACCTCGACAGCTCCGTCGCAATGATATCGTGAGGGGTGTGTGGTTTGTGGTTCCATCTTTGATCTCCGATCCTCCACCTTTGTGGTTCAAGCATACACCTTGGATCTTGCGAGCTATCGCGTCCTCCTCTTTACCACCATGCTTCGCCATCACATGCCCTCCACGCATGTAAGGGGAATCAACATTCCCCTTCCATAGTTGCATTTTATTTTATTGAATTTCAATTCAGTTTATAGTGTCATTTCATTTGAATGTGAACAATATATCTGGTTATATGTGTTACTATTATATGTTTAGTTTGAAATAAATGAGATCTTGATGTGTGCTTTTAGCCTCTCTATGGATATGATAAATACCCCCCCACAATATGTGGTTCTCTCTTTTTACCTCTGATTTTGTATCATTCGCCGCTACGATTCAATGACTTAGTACGTATTTGATATTAATTGCAAACATCAATTTTGATATGGCGAAATGATTCGATCATATGATCTTCTTAAGATGCTTCCCTCTTCTACTATCAAGAATTGGGAAGCTGATTACACAGCAATCATAGGCTCTAATTCGCCTGAATTAAGGTAAAACCTAGCTTAACATGGGCATTCTGCATGCATACACATCGTACTTTGCATCTTAGATGATTTATCTATTTTATACATAATAATGTGCTATTTGAGAGGTATTAATACTTGCAGGTAATTCAAGGCTGCAGATGACCGATCCAACCTTATGGATCTATTTGGAATGATGATGGAAGTAAAACACTTCCAAGAGAGCATCAATCAGACTCCCGTAGCACCCTAGGGAGTCCTCAGAAGAAGCAAAAGCCTAGGGGCAAATTGAAGAATATCCAAACCTCAAATTACAAATCCAATCACATGGATGGATCCAGATCGATGTTCACAGTCCAACGGCGTAGAAATCACCTCAATTGGAGGCCTATATCATCAGATACAAGGAGAAGAAGATGGACAGCCACGATGGCGCCACGTGGTGCCATCACAATCGCCACTCACCACGCCTTAATCGGGGAAGGAGATTCGTGGGCCATTGGATCATCATCCAACGGCTGCGATGCAACCACGTTGCCTGTCTCCAACCGGCGTATCAAGTGAAGGAGAGATCTCGACCATTGGATTCCCATTCAACGATAGAGGACGGTTACACAAGATTTGGAAAGCGCGACAATCCACATGTGTAGCGCAGCGGAGAGTGTGCTTAATAGATAGCGCGCGACGCGGGTTCGAAGCGCAATTGGGAGTCGAGCGCCCGTGGATGAAATTCCACCATCAAATCTTCATCAGGTGAATCGGCAGTGAACACATGGCGGGTGCAGGAGCGACGGATGCAGACGCGCGCGATGACGCGCACCTTAGTACTCAACGGGCGCTGCGCAGGATTCTCAATCGGATAACTGAAAATCTTTATGAGTTGAGGCACTAATCAAAGGGCAGCGCAGGCATGAATTTGAACCGGTCGATCTTACGATCGGACAGTCGATGTTTGGGTAGGTTTTAAAGGTGAGCAGTGAAGCAAGGAACGTAGTGTGCGAGCGAGGAAGCTGTGGGAGTCATCAGATTCAAATCCAAGGGCGCACAACACACCACGTGGCAGCACCAGATTAAACCATGGATTGAAGAAGGATTTATAAGGCTTAATCGGGGCCGCTAATCTCCCGATCAACAGATCTGATTAATCTGAAGCTTTTGCATGGGATTAAGGGCCCAAATACCCTAAATGCCCTTCACAAAATCTATAAAAAGAGGCCTAAGGGTCCCCTTTGAAGGCATTCTCTTTGTTTCTTCTTCTTCCCGTCTTCTCTACTTCCGTCTCTGCACCTCCGTCTGAAGCGTCCGTTGGGCCACCCCGACGGATCGTTGCTGCTCTTCCCAACCTCTCCAAAAGGCCACCACGAACCACCCGTGGTGCCCTCGTTCTATTACATAAGTAGTTTACGTTTATGTTGGAATTTGTTTAGTTAGATATATGCAATTCATGTTCAAACTCTTTGATTGATATATATACTGCGATATCGTGTCTATACTATTTAGTAATCATATTGAGAAAAAACGCATGAAATCAAAAGTGCTTTCTGCCTCCCTGTAATCGATCGGGACTCACCAAGTTATGTTAATTTATTTGCTCGAGACGTATTTCACGCTATACTACAACGCGCTAATCTTCTACGTGATCTACGCCACGAACAAATTGGTGCCATTGCCGGGGAGGCACGACAACTTTTGATTTTATCTCTAATATACTATTTTTGTGTGTAGGTACGACATGAAGCGGAAAATGAGGAAAAGCGAGCACTACGAAAATCAGGTGCATACATTTTTATTAGAAACTTGGGCAAAAATTAAGTATCATCTTTAAAATTCAATAGCCATGTTTCTAATGCTCCAAAATTCTGAAATTTGGACTGGAACTAGATCTTCAAATTTTCTTTCCGAAGCCGCCTTTCCCAAAAATAAATTTCTTCTGTGCAATTTTTAAAAATTCGTGGAGTACATACTGGTCAGATTGCTTGAAAACAGAACTTTTATGAACTTTAGAAATCAATTTTGACCAACATATAAATCTAATTTACCTACGATTTGTGGGGTTTGAAAGATAATCAAATTAGCTTTCAATATCATATTTTTATAAAATTTTTGGAGCATATTTGATATTATTTTCAACAGAAAAGCCAACACATGGTCTAAGTCCCAGATTTGACCCCTGGTTTGTTAAAAATTCATAACTACTTGTTGGCAATAGTAAAAATTTTAAAAAAATACTCTCTGAAAATTTTATTGAAAAAGGAATCTTTTTACTAAATTTCAAATAATTTGGATTCCATCTTACTTTAGAGTATACATTTGAATTGTGGTCTTAAATTTAAAAAAGAACTTAAAAGTGCATGAGCCTATAGGATCACATAGACTAACTTGGACTCCGACAAGCCTAAGAATTAGTCGGTGAGGTGAGTCACCTTGTGGACCATCCACTATCTACTAAATTGAAGAAACATGTTAAAATTCGCGAAAATATATCAAATAACCTATATTTGGCTTGAAACTACTGGGTAGTTCCAACCTCTCTTGCAAAACCTTGTGTCTAAGCCTGCGGGGTAGCGCCAAATGACTGCAACTGCAGGGTAACAGAATCAGATTCAAAAGCCAAGGGAAGAACCTTCCTTGTAGTCCCCTCGTAACCAGACTGGCCAGGTTAGCCTATGAGGCGGGAATTCCTTACAGTCAGTCTCTCACCGAATTTTTTTAATAACACAAACTTAAATGAAAAATTCGGTCATCTGATCTAAAAGACCACTCTAATTAACAAGGCCTTAGCCTTGTTCTGCTTGACTACACCAACCCTTTGAGTTGGTGTATGCAAGGAAGAAGGTCGTTAGGACCTAAACTGGTGGGACCTTGGGAGCCAAACCTTTCTTCTCAACCTTCTTCCATTCAATTAGTTGAGATGACTAATCCCAATCCTTGAATTCGTCAGGACCCTGAGAATCAGGACCCAATGGCTCGTCTGGAAGCCAGGGTCGAGGAAACGAAACAAAAATACGAGCAGAGCATCAACAAGATTCTCACAACACTCGATCGGATGCAGCATCCACCACGTGGAGAACAACTGCAGGACTTCTACGCTCCGGCGGCAACAATCATAGCACCTCATGTCCGGATTCCCATAGGCGGAGACACATTCGAGTTGAAGCCGAATATCATAAGTCTGATTCAGACTCATTTCCATGGAAACTCGAATGAAGATCCTTTCCAGCACATCGAAGATATGAGTCTGATTGCAGAGTCAGTTTAACCCAGGAAGCTATGAGTCTCATGAAGCTTTTTCCTTTTTCTCCCAAGGATAAAGCTTCTTATTGGTTCAAGGCCAATTGGAGTCTGGGGAGAATTACGTCGCAAATTCCTCCAAAAGTTCTTCCCGATCGGTCGAACAAATGCTATGAGGCATGCGATCACGACTTTTGCCCAAGGCCCTGAAGAAAAGCTGCATAACGTCTGGGATAGATTCCACGATCTTCTCAGGAAGTGCCCACACCATGGTGTACCCAAATGGCACCTCACTCAAGTATTTTACCATGGGCTAGATAACACACATCGGTACTTGGCCGATGCATCTAGCGGTGGGAATTTCCTCGCGAAGGACCAGAACAACGCATTTGAACTGTTCGAGTCCTTAACAAAGAACTCGATGAATGCCATCTCAATGAACCAGTTCCAGCGACCTAGACAGCAATAAGTCAGTGTCCACGAAGCTCAAGCCAAGTCTACCCGAGCCGACATGGACATTATCACCAAAAAGTAGGACAAGGTCTATCTGCTCGATAAGAAGCTCGAAGAATTAATGCGAGCGAGATCTGGATCTTCTGGCAGCACTACTCCATCTTACTGCTCTCAAGCATCCTGAGCCCCCTCTACTCGTACATATCCATTCACTTGAGATGTTTTCTCTCCATCTCCACGGGATCCTACGTACCAGGAACCCATGAACAATGTGGATCTAGCGTCGTATGATGAGAGCCTCATCATGAGCCATAACTAGCTCATTTTGACCTAATAAAAAGAATAAAAGCTCCTACATAACCTAGAAGAGGGCTTAATTGGAGGAATAAGTGTTTTGAGAAGAAAAAATGAAATAAAGGGTAAAACTGCAATTTTACCATTGCAGTACATAAACAGGATTTCTCAGAGACAAAACATAGGTCAAATGGTTTGAATAAGATAAAAAGTGGGTTGGTTCAATCAGAAATGGGTTTATGTGCAAACAAGGAATTAAATGACATCTTGTAACCCTAAAACAGACCCACTTAATTCAACAAGGTTCCGATTGGGATAAAAATCAAGTAAACCCTCTAAAAATCATGGAAAAATATCCCCTAGGGTTTAGAACATTCAATTTGGCCTTTGGAACCTAGTTTGACCTAGATTAGGATCCTAGCTCATCAGTTGACCTAATTTGGGTTTTCACGCAAAATGTCCAGTCAAACATGGTCAAACCTAAAATCCAACTTCACCATTGGATTCCTTAGGTCCAAATTAGGTTTGTACCAAAATTTGGACCTAAGGGGAGGTCATCTTGACCTACTTTGCAAATGAGTACACCCAATTACATTTTGGTCCCTATCTTTTGAAAGCCATTACCTAAACCCCCGTAACTTCCTCGCCACTCTTACAAGCAGGTCCCTCCGCCATTATTGGGGAGAGATCCTACTCCGGTGAGGAATAGAGAGGAAATACTCTCTGATTCCTCAGAGATCTCCTTCCAGATCTGAAATCAATCCTGATCCCTGATTTGCACCCAATCTCTCGTGTGAACGCACTAGAGATTTGGGTACCTAACAAACTTCCATCTCTGACGAAGATTCCCACGCTTGGAAGCTTGGCTTCCAAGAACAGGAGTCCCTGCCTGTGCCTATAAATTAACCCTCATCTCCGGTCGCACCTTCTCAGCTCGACTTGGCTGGAATTCTACCTCAATTTCCTCTTCTCCTCCGGCCAAGGGGTCCAGTGAGCTTCGGCGAGCCCCCCTCCTCTTCTTCGTCGCTCTGCCACAAAACCAGTGGCAGAGCCGTCCTCCTCATCCTCCTCCGCGTTGCGGAACACCCGCGCGACCCGCCCTAACCCTGTCGTCGCTGCCGTCTTCCTCCACTGGACGCTTTCTTCTCCGGCGACAGCAGGTACTGCCGTCCGCCTTCTCGCCCCCTTCGTCCCTTTAGTTAGGTTAGAACTGCTCTTCTCTATCTCCTCTCTCATTTCCCTCATCTTATTTCACCAAACGCTCCTCGACCGCCGTTGTCCACCACCATCTTCATCTCCGGCCACCCTCCGGCGAGACGCTCCCATCACTCCGCAGCCCTACACGTCTCTCCGACCATCGCATAACCTCCGCCTCACCTCAATGAACATCCTCCACTTGTCCACAGACCTTCTACACCACCATAACTATCCCCCAACCAAATCCATCCATCCGGCCATAGGGCGATCTAGGCACGCACGCCTAGGCCACCCCGCGGCCTGCCACCTAGTGCCTCACCTTCGCCGTGACACGGCGAAGGTGCTCCTGTGGTCTGATTAAGCCGCAAGGCTCTTTTTGTGTCAAGCAGGTTTCACTCTCCAATCGCCATTAACGGTGACTCGAGGAGGTCGCAAGCTCATCCCCGCCTACAGTACTCCAGGAGTCTTGGTCCAGCTAACTCGAGGAGGCCTCACGAAGACATCTGTTCCAGAGAGTGGCACCGCAAAGCATGCAGTGCTGCAATTGGAGGACGGACTCTTGCGGGCGCACGCGAAAGAGTGGTGGAACTATAGTGCCACCTCGGTAAGCTGTAAAGCGCTGGAGTGGTTTAAATTGATTTTATGCTATGCGCTTGTTGCCTCCGATTACACTTGGGGTGAGGTCCCTCACCTATACTCATCGCCTCGTCCGTTAGTTCACCACACGGATCTGGCAACCTGACCCGACACCCTCCTGAGCACTCCTCGCGCACCACACCCATGCCGATGCGCCTGGACCCAGGCGTGCGACCCGGCCCGTTTACCCAGCTCTGGGAGAGCGTGCTGAAGAGTGATATATAGAGAGAGAGAGACACGCGGGTGTGGGTAGAGGGATCGATTTTGCTCCTCCTTGGTTTGTGCAGGGAAGGAAGAAGGGAGAAGCAAAGCTGACACTTAGCCGCTGCAAGCAAAGGAGAAGAAGAAGGAAGAAAGCTTTTGCAGAGGAAAAAGAGAAAAGCAAGGCAGAGGGAAGAGGTGAAGGAAAAAGAGAAGAGGAACTGAAGAAGAAAGAAGAAATAAAGAAAGGTAAAGATAAGCAGAAGAAGAAGAGAAGCTGAAGGCAAATGGGAAGCAGAGCCAAGGAAGGAAGAAGAAGAAGACCTGCAGGGAAAAGGAGAAAGAAACTGCAGAAGAGAGGCAAGGCAGAAGACAGAGGAAAATAAGAAGAAAGAAGCAAGGCAAGAGAAGAAAGAAGCACAAAGAAGAAAGGAAGAAAATCAGAAGAAGTAGAACAAGAACAAGGGAAACATCTTTTAAGACGTCTGATCCCATGATCAGATGTCCAAATTCTTTCTTTTTGCTACAATTCACTTTTAAACTCATGCATTTATATATTTTGAATTAATTTTTGAGTAATTAAGTGTTTAATTATATTCTTAAGATTAGTAATAAATTCCAATTGCTCCCTGTGTTCGACCTCGGATACTTAGGTTTTTGAGGAATAAATTTTTATTTGTTGACAACACTTGATCACCTATACTACGACGTAACTAACTGTTAAAACACGATCAAGATTGCGTTAACATTTTGGCACCGTTGCCGGGAAGCAACGCGCAATTTATCACTAGTCTCTACATTCTTTTTATCATATTGAACACTAACTTGCCCTACTTTGCTTTATTGTGATCTTGCAGGTATTTCACAAGAAGATCCCTCTTGCAAGTCAACCACTCCAGGGCAGGTAATTTCTTTTCTTCCTTAAACTATCCCCTAAGCTTTGAAAGACAAAAGGAAGAAAATTAATTTAGGAATCAATTGCTTTCTTTCTATAGTAATCACCATCTTTAAGGCAAACATTTCCTGACTTTGCAAAATTTTTTTCAAATCTTCTTGAAGTTGGAGCGATATTTTTTAAATTCTATCCCACAAAATTCATGTGCCTAATAGAAATCACGTTTAATCTCTGTGAACAACACACTTCTTATTTTTAAGTCCAAAGAGAACCTTTTCAAAAGGAAAAAGAGGATTGGAAATAGAACCAAATTAAGGTTTCTACAATAGGGCCTTGAAGTGCTAGTCCCACATGCCTGTATAAAAGGAAATGAACCCTCCCGCATCAGTGTGCTACCCAAGCCCTTGATTGAAGAGATCTTAACAAGACAAACCCTAAGAAAAATTGAGCTCTAAGATCACTTAAATCTTAAAATCTTGGATCTAATAACCTGGGAGTCAAATCAGGGTGATCTCTAGGTCCCAAGCCTAAAATCATTCTGCCATCTATAGGACAGGTCAGGTGAAGTTGACCCCTTGGGTCAACCAACCTCTAAATTAGGTCATAACATCAAAACATCTAAAGTTCAAGTGAGAACCCTAAAGCACCTTTGAAATAAAAGTTATAGACTTAAGAGGTCAAGGTTCCCATTCTAGTCTACCTGGAATCTCAGTGACAAGAGAGGTCGGGTGGGGGAAACCCTGTAACCCGTTGGGATGCTCTACCGTGTAGGGGTCTTTGCGGGAATCTCCCTCTCTGGCTGCCCAGGTAATTCTTAAGTGGACGACCTTCTGATCCAGGGGTATCATCCGCATTGAACCTCCATAGTCATCTAAACGTCTTTGGGTGTCTTAATTGGGTCAAAAACATCTCCAGTCCCTCATCTTTTCTCTTTAGAGCATACACACACATTTTCAATGGGACTCGTTATTCAGATTTAATCGCTTCATAACTTGATTCTACATCTTGATTCAAACTTTGATTCTACATCTTGATTCCACCACCTGATCCAAATATGCAGCCAAACCACTTAGGACTACCATTCAAGAAACCTGAATATCGGAGATCCATGAGAGATAGGATGATTGAGGATGCCCTGAAATTCTATGAGAAAGAAGACAAAACCTCAACACCAGTAGAAAACATTCAGGTTGATGTCCTAACAACCACAACCTTTATCATAACCTGTGCCCAAGTACTATTGGCAGAAGCCACAAAAGGATCAACCCGTGACTTGCTCATCACAGGATACATTGAGATAGAAAAACTACACAATCTTGAATACCTTTAATGTATGATAAATCCTAGACTTTGGAAGCAACACCAAGATAGTCTTGGAAAACGGGAAGAGATAATGAGATTAGTAAAACAAATTATCGACCAGAAGTACCCGTATATACCACAAATAGAGGATGAACCATCTTGGGACAACATCGAGGATCAATCTAATCTCGGGTTTGCGGCACAAAATGGTTGTGGACTCCCAACCCAGATGGAGTATAATGTGCCTGATATTGAAGAAGGTTGGGAAACTCCAAATGCAGGAAAACACCAGGTTGAGCCCACTATAGACCATGAATCACCAAGCTTAGAATCCCAAAACTCCTGCAATAATAAGAGTAGAACTGAACCTCTCGAGGGTGTAAATTCCGTCCCTTATTCTGATAAGGTGACCATCGAAGGTTATTCGGACCTAGATTCTAGTAATTCAACCCACATCCTAAGCCCAGATCTAGATCTGAAATCTATTTTGAAGATTTCAAGGCCCCATATGAGGAAGATCAATCTTTTAATGAAGAATATGATTTTGGGCCTCTATTTGATGAATATCCCTCGCCAACATCCTCAGAGGAACTAATCGACTTTTCGGAAGTCATGCCAATTTACGATACAGAAACTGAGGAGTTGGACGAGTGGGGACACCAAGCTTATAACCTGAGCTTCTACCAGATAGGGACACCTCTTTAAGCTCAGAATTAACATTTAGGCTAGACCCCAATCAGGCTGCTGAATCTACAGCATATGATTTATTCTATAGTGGAACTCACGATCTTGAATCTCATTCAGATTTTGATTTTCGCAAACTCTCCGACGATTTCATATCTGACCATAACATCGGAGAAAATCTGCTTCCTGATTATAACAAGCCTATTCTCTTTGAAACCACCTGCTCCACATATACAGAATCAATCAAAACCCATTCTCTACCCTGACCCGCAACCGGACTCAATTTCTATTCTGATTCACCTCTCATTAGCCATTTGCAGATGATTCAACTCCATATCTATACTGGGTATCGGGTATCGATCAGACAGAAAAACAGGAGCCATCATTCTCTAATCACCCCTGTAGGGTTTCCACACCATGCACTGATTATTTTTCGGAACCCTACTCTGACCAGGATGATTCGACTCAGCCTAAACCCGAGTTTTCACTTCCATATCCATCCGAGCCACATTGCATATGATGGGTTCCGCATCTGTTGATTTACATCTATCAACCCACTAGACTTATTGGGTTTGGGTTGTATCATCAGCCCACTGATCTTAACAAGCACCTGGTTGGACCAACCAGGCTCTTAATCAAGGTGCTTGTTTTACAAAATTCCACTGATTTGACTACTCCCTCTCCACCCCATGTTCCGCTCAGCTGAAGGCATTGAATTTAGCGCTTAACGGGAGGCAACCCGTCATTCCAAAAATAAAGACCCATCTGATTATCCATACTCCATGTCCATTGCACCTTGAGTTTAGCCTTAGACAGTTGATCCCACCTTTGGTACACATACCAGAGCTTGAAATCGTCTGCATCAGTCATTTCCGACCTATTCACCCACCCGATGTATCCTGTTCTAAGTCCCTGACCTCAACACTATTTCACACCCTCCATTTACAATGAGGACATTGCAAAACTTAGGCATGGGGGGTGATAAGGTGCATACATTTAGAACCAAGAAAAAGTCAGAAGGATTCTCATAAAAAAATTCACATATGTCAAAAATACACAAAAAAAAATTTGAAAAATTATGAAAAAGAACAAAAAAACGAAGGAGGGAGGAAATTTTGTGAGCCACATAATTATAAGGAGGAGAAAAAGAGCAAAAATGACAAAAAGGAGCATAAAATGAAAAAGAGGTAGTCATTAGTAAGAGATTAAGGAATTAACTAAAGTTCTAGACCAGATCAAGAAAAGAGAAAAATAAAAGTGCTAAGGAGACATAACAAGAGATTAGCGGGAACGCTGGTCTTAGGCCTCTCGGGTTAGATTCTTTAGCTTAAAAATTCACGTATCCGCTAAAATTTGGATAATCCTCAAGAGGTTGAGGAAAATGCGAAGCTTAAGTATTAGGTCTAAGGCTTAGGAAGTATTCAGCCTCGTTAACTGACCTTCGGTTTGCAGGATTCGGAAACCTAGGCATCCCAATTCACACACAGTCTGGTTCAGTGCGCATAAATATCAAAATCACGCAAAAGCGTTTAAATGTTCTGAAAAAGTCACATAGATTAGGAGCGGCCGATTAACACAAGTTGATTTGGACGAGTTCCGGGCGCGAAGAGGTGGGAAATTCCCCTCGAAGATGCGTAACAACATATCATCTCCTCGGTGCTTATCTCATAGGATATTTAAATATTCTACTGGGGGCATGTAAGCACTCTACTGGTTCAGATACCATGGGCAGCATTATCACGAAATGTCGATCGCCAGGGTCTGAATTCGGCCACGGAACGCCATGGGCAGGATTATCTCGAAATCTCGAAAGCCATGGTTCTAGGGGTTGCCATGGGTGGTGCTATCTCGAAGCATCGATTGCTAGGGACCCTTGAGGATTGATGATGGGGATGAGGAATCCGATACAGACCATGTTGAGAAGCCAATCTGAAGTTAGAAATAAAAAGAAAAGAGAGAAAACTCTCCAAACAAATAAATCTTCTGTCTCTCTCTTACAAAAATGCACTGCAAACTGAACCTAGGCTAAAAACGTCTCAAGCACGGGTGCTTTAACCGCGAAGTCCAACAAACCCTAGGTTAGTTTTTGCGGGCTTTAAAAACCTTTGTGGAGGACTGAGGCTAAAGTGGGTCAGGTCCAGATTTTGGTTGATACTTGAGTACCTCTAGGCCTATTGTCGGCATTCTGACCTAATTACGAAAGAAAAAGGGAAGCACTTATCATAACTGACGACAAACACTCAAGGTCTACAACAGAAGTTGAAACTTGAAATTTTGCTAAGGGACTAGCAAAAGTTAGGCATGAGGGTATGATGAGAGCCTCATCATGAGTCATAACTAGCTCATTTTGACCTAATAAAGAGAATAAATGCTCCTACATAACCTAGAAGAGGGCTTAATTGGAGGAATAAGTGTTCTGAGAAGAAAACATGAAATAAAGGGTAAACTGTAATTTTACCATTGCAGTACATAAACGGGATTTCTCAGAGACAAAACATAGGTCAAATGATCTGAATAATATAAAAAGTGGGTTGGTTCAATCAGAAATGGGTATATGTGCAAACCAGGAATTAAATGACATCTTGTAACCCTAAAACAGACCCGCTTAATTTAACAAGGTTTCGGTTAGGATAAAAATCAAGTAAACCCTCTAAAAATCATGGAAAAATATCCCCTAGGGCTTAGAACATTCAATTTGGCCTTTGGAACCTAGTTTGACCTAGATTAGGATCCTAGCTCATCAATTGACCTAATTTGGGTTTTCACGCAAATGTCCAGTCAAATGTGGTCAAACCTAAAATCCAACTTCACCATTGGATTCCTTAGGTCCAAATTAGGTTTGTACCAAAATTTAGACCTAAGGGGAGGTCATCTTGACCTACTTTGCAAATAAGTACACCCAATTACATTTTGGTCCCTATCTTTTGAAAGCCTTTACCTAAAACCCCCTAACTTTCTCGCCACTCTTACAAGCAGGTCCCTCCATCATTATTGGGGAGAGATCCTACTCCGGCGAGGAATAGAGAGGAAATACTCTCTAATTCCTTAGAGATCTCCTTCCAGATTTGGAAGGGAGATTCTCTGAGGAATTCCCTTCCATCTGAAATCAATCCTGATCCCTGATTTGCACCCAATCTCTCGTGCGAACGCATGAGAGATTTGGGTACCTAACAAACTTCCATCTCCGGCGAAGATTCCCACGCTTGGAAGCTTGGCTTCCAAGCACAGGAGTCCCTGCCTGTGCCTATAAATTAACCCTCATCTCCGGTCGCACCTCCTCAGCTCGACTTGGCCGGAATTCTACCTCAATTTCCTCTTCTTCTCCTCCGGCCAAGGGGTCCAGTGAGCTTCGGCGAGCCCCCTCCTCTTCTTCGTCGCTCTGCCACAAAACCAGTGGCAGAGAAGTCCTCCTCATCCTCCTCCGCGTCACGCAACACCCGCGCGAGACTCCCTAGCCCCGTCATCGCTACCGTCTTCCTCCACTGGACGCTTTCTTCTCCAACGACAGCAGGTATTGCCGGCCGCCTTCTCGCCCCCTTCATCCCTTTAGTTAGGCTAGAACTGCTCTTCTCTATCTCCTTTCTCATTTCCCTCATCTTATTTCACCAAACGCTCTCGACCGCCGCTGTCCACCACCATCTTCTTCATCTCCAGCCACCCTTCGGCAAGACACTCCCATCACTCCGCAGCCCTACACGTCTCGCCGACCACCGCATAACCTCTAGCTTACCTTACTGAACATCCTCCACTCGTCCACAAACCCTCTACACCACCACAACTGTCCCCCAACCAAACCCATCCGTCTGGCCACAGGGTGACCTAGGCACGTACACCTAGGCCACCCAGCGGCCTGCCACCTAGAGCCTCACCTTCGCCGTGACACGGCGAAGGTGCTCCTGTGGTCTGATTAAGCTGCAAGGCTCTTTTTGTGTCAGGCAGGTTTCACGCTCCAACCGCCATTAACGGTGACTCGAGGAGGTCGCAAGCTCATCCCAGCCTGCAATGCTCCAGGAGTCCTGGTCCAGCTAACTCGGGGAGGCCTTGCGAAGACATCTGTTCCAGAGAGTGGCACCACGAAGCCTACAGTGCTGCAATTGGAGGACGGACTCCTGCGGGCACGCATGAAAGAGCGGTGGAACTATAGTCCCACCTTGGTAAGCTGTAAAGCACTGGAGTGGTTTAAATTGATTTTATGCTATGCGCTTGTTGCCTCCGATTACACTTGGGGTGAGGTCCCTCACCTATACTCACCGCCTCGTCCGTGAGTTCACCACACGGATCTGGCGACTCGACCCGACACCCTCCTGAGCACTCCTCGCGCACCACACCCACTAGTGCACCTGGACCCGGGAGCGCAACCCGACCCGTTTACCCGGCTCATGGAGAGCGTGCTGAAGAGTGATATATAGAGAGAGAGATGCGCGGGTGTGGGTAGAGGGATAGGTTTTGCTCCTCCTTGGTTTGTGCAGGGAAGGTAGAAGGGAGAAGCGAAGCTGACACTTAGCTGCTGCAAGCGAAGGAGAAGGATGGAAGCTTTTGCAGAGGAAAAAGAGAAAGGCAAGGCAGAGGGAAGAGGCGAAGGAAAAAGAGAAGAGGAACTGAAGAAGAAAGAAGAAATAAAGAAAGGTAAAGACAAGCAGAAGAAGAGAAACTGAAGGCAAAGGGAAGCAGAGCCAAGGAAGGAAGAAGAAGAAGACCCGCAGAGAAAAGGAGAAAGAAACTGCAGAAGAGAGGCAAGGCAGAAGACAGAGGAAAATAAGAAGAAAGAAGCAAGGCGAGAGAAGAAAGAAGAAGCACAAAGAAAGGAAGAAAATCAAAAGAAGAAGAAGAACAAGAACAAGGGAAACATCTTTTAAGACGTCTGATCCCATGATCAGACGTCCAAATTCTTTCTTTTTGCTACAATTCACTTTTAAACTCATGCATTTATATATTTTGAATTAAGTTTTGAGTAATTAAGTGTTCAATTATATTATTGAGATTAGTAATAAATTCCAATTGCTCCCTGTGTTCGACCTCGGATACTTAGGTTTTAGAGTAATAAATTTTTATTTGTTGACAACGCTTGATCACCTATACTACGACGTAACTAACCGTTAAAACACGATCAAGACCGCATTAACTCTGTACAATCAGGGTTACGCACCACATGATGATGCAAGTGTGTATTCTTTTGATGAATTTACATCTGAGACATCTTCGGCCTACGAAGATGTCAATGTTATTCAGGGTTACGGGCGTAACAACCTTATTTTGAGATGTATAAGCCCGATTGGTGCTAGCATCCCAATTTCTCTTGGTCTGGTAACCCATAGAGACCGAATCAAGCTCCACACTACTAGACCAGACAATACGGGAATGTGCAGAACACGTATCCTAAGCAGCAACCATTCCCGTCTTAGCAACAATAGACATGCTCTATCTATCAGCCGCTGCACCAAGCTTCCAACTACCCTCCAAAGAGGGCCAACCCTTTGGAGTCTCTGAAGGAGGAATTGTAGGCATCAATTCAGAAATGTACTCATGACAACCTGCAAATAATGAAGGCAATGGTTGATCAAATACAGAGCATACAGAACATGCAAAATCAGATGATGTAGGAGCATAGGTCACAGGGAGCTTTTCCTTCCCAACCCATCCCAAACCTGAGATATGTGCAGAATCAGGGTGCCCCACCTAGATTCCAAGCACCACAGGGGCAGACACATGCTGTTTTGCAAGCACCTCCCGCATCACCTAGTTATGGGCTCGGTCAACCACCTCTGTTGCCAAACCCTGTGTATTCAGACCAACCCGCTCCTCTACCCCTTCATGGACAGCACACCGATGCAAAAGCTGTCACCTTAAGGACCAGAAAGACTACATAGGACCAGCTACCTAGGCAAGCGGGTAATGATTTTTCCTGCGCTCTACCGAAAGATGGCTCACAACCCTCTTCCTCTCACAAGCCATCATCATTAGATAAAGGAAAGAAGCCCTTGACCCTGAAATTCCCGTCCCTTTTCCCGCGACCCTAACGCGAGATTCAACACAGAAAAAGGACACACGAAATTTCGAGGACCTGAAATCTATGTTCAATGAAGTTCACATTTAGGTCCCTCTCCTTGAAGCAATAGATCACATCCCTATTGTTGCTAGGTTCTTCAAGGACTACAACACTTCAAAGAGACAGCAGAGAATCAGACGACAGGCGGTATCATCTGAGGAAGCCAGTGCAGTTATCTTAGCCGACTTACCACCCAAAAAGGACCCGGGCACACCACTGATTTCCTGCTTTTTGCAGGATTCCCCTTTTGATAGGGCCCTTCTTGATTTGGGGTCGTCCATCAACCTAACTCCCACTGCAGTATTTGATCTATTTTGATTTGGGGAGTTAAAGCTCACCTCGGTTACCATACGGTTGGCTGACCGATCAATGAAAACACTGAGGGGGTGGTTTAAAATGTGATCATAAAAGTCCAAGGATTCTGCTTTCCAGCAGACTTTTTTGTTCTTGATATGGAAGTTCCTCCTAATCTCCATGATGCACAGATTATTCTAGGTTGCCCGTGAAATTGCACTAGAGGGGGGGTGAATAGTGAAATTATAAAATATTATAATACAAAAAATTCAATCACAAAAGGTGGCACCAGATTTTTAGGTGAAAACCCAAGATGGGTTAAAACCACCACCTAAGACAATCTCTTGACTTAGGATTTTCAATCACAAGGTGATCAATCTACTAACCACACTACTTAAACGAGGGTAGTGTACCTCAATTACAAATCCCACCTCCGATCCCTAAACGGAGGTTTCTCCCTTCAAAATGAAGAAACGAGGACCCGACAGGCCGGATACCCAAAGTACAAAAATAAGAATTGAAACAACACCTATAGAGCACCCCAATACTTTAATTAGTTTCTTATCTACTAAGCATGAAAAGAACTCCCTGAGGATTTGCAGAACGGAGTGAGCCAGGAGTATGGATTTGCCCTTTGATCAGAATGTTGGCACAGCACAAGGGCAAGATGAAGCTTAGAGTAGTGAGCAAGTGATTTTTCTAAGGGAATTGTATCTCAAGAGGTGTGTTTTGCCTAAGAGGAGTTGTAGTCTATTTATAGGCAAGTTTGGAACCTTCAAGAACACTTGGGAGTGTTCTCCTAGCCGTTGGAGACAAATCTTTAGAGATTAGGATGAAATCCACCATTAATCAGGGTAATGATGAGTCTGACAGCAATATCAGACGTCTAATTTTAAGATCAGACGTCTTATAGGACGTCTGATTATAACTCTAGTCGTCTAATACTGTAGGCCATCCTGAACTGACTCCATTGGATCAAAAGAAGGACGTCTGATATTTTCACATAAGACGTCTGATTATGTTATTGGACGTCTAATAAAGGGTGGATTCATTCCTGTTTTCGTCATATCCAAACAGGGTTCTAGATTTAAAGGATCAGACGTTGTTATGGACATCTGAAGAAATCTCCAGACGTCTGGAAACCAAAAAGGACTTAGCTTCGATTTATGACAAAAGATTTTATGGCCGTAATGAGATACACAGAAATATATGGACAACGGTCCAAAGGTAGACGTCTGGAAGCATGTCCAGATGTCCAGACGTCTGGAAATACATTTTTGCCCTATGCTTACTCTAACGGTTAGTCTGAGAACGTCCAGGTAAAGAATCAGACGTCTAGATGAGCTTATGGACATCTGATAGAGGAGTTCTTCGACTGATGTTCATGAAGACAGAAGCAGAAGGCTGAACTATAGGAAGTTAGACATCTGAGACACTTGTCAGACATCTTAAAGTGGAAAATCAGTCGTCTGACCATTGTTCTAGACGTCTGATAAGAGTATAAGTGTTAGGTTTTTGTTTCTAATTTATCCTAAGTGTAGAGAGCCTAAGTTAGCTATTTATAGGTTATGTTTGGGGGCTCTTAACAACATTTCTAGACTCAAATAAAATCAAAATTACAACCTTTGAAAGTTTACATGAAAAAGCCTAGGACCTAATACTTATGCTACTTGTCTTCACTCTTTTAATCTCCCATCTTGGAAAACTTTATGAAACCTGCAAATATGTTATTACAGAGAGAAACAATATGCTACGCTTTATTTTTTTTTCATTTTTTTCATTTTGTAAAATCATCAAAATATTATATATGAGTGGTTAAACTAACAGCCTGTTCTTGGCAACCGCTTATGCAAACATCAATTGTGCATTAGGATGCATGGAGATTGCCCTAGCGAACGAAAAGCTTAGACTGGACATTTTCAGGGCAACAAAGAACTTCAATTGTGATTTAATCGTGGAGGATAGTGAAGATGAAGATTCGACTTTCTATGGAAACATTGGGCTCCTCTGCAGCGGCCCAATGGTGCATTCATTTTCACTATCAGGAGTCTTAGATCACGATCCACAAGGGACTGAGACTAATGACATACACAATTCATCCCATGAATCTAGTTGTCATGGGTGTTCATCTGCTTCCAACACCCTTGATCCTGATTATCCTGTCCTATCTAACACTGATATCTTAAGGCAGGATTACATGACCACTGTAGGCGGATTCTCTAGTAGTCAGGATCAGCAGATTTTCCCTGTTGTTTCCTCTCCTCCACTGCATAAACCCTCTCCCCACCCTTCGCTACTAGAGTTACATCCCTTACCTGATTCACTCAGGTACATGTTTCTGAGAGAAGTGAGATGTATCCCGTGATTATCAATGCTCACTTGACCCCGGACCAAGAACACTAATTGATTTCCGTTCTGCAAGCACATAGGGCTACTATCGGGTGGGGCATTACTGATCTCCATGGGATTCGCCCCTCGTACTGCACTCACCATATCTACACTGGTGAAGGGGTGAGACCGTTGAGACAACCTCAGAGGTGCCTAAATCCAAATATGATGGAGGTTGTAAGGAAAGAGATCATTAAATGGCTGGATGCGGACATTATCTATCTTATTTCTGACAGCCAGTGGGTGGGTCCCATTCAGATTGTACCCAAAAAGGCGAGACTCACCATAATAAAAAATGAATTGGGCGAATCCATCCCGACCTGCACCACGACTTCTTAGCGGGTCTGCATTGATTATAGGAAGCTAAACTCGGCTACCAAAAAGGATCATTTTCCTTTACCCTTTATTGATCAGATTTTAGAATGGCTAGCCAGGCATAGCTTCTTCTGCTTTCTGGATGGATACTCCAGGTACAATCAAGTAGCGATCAACTGGGAAGATCAAGACAAGACGACTTTTATGTGTCCCTTCGAAACATTTGCTTTTAAGCGGATGCCTTTCGGCCTCTGTAACGCACTAGCTATTTTTGAGTGATGCATGATGGCCATCTTTTTAGAAATTATCGGGGACTACGTAGAAGTGTTCATGGATGACTTCTCCGTGTTTGGAGACTATTTTTCATCTTGTCTTGATAACCACACAAAGATCCTGAGGAGATGTATAGAGGTTAACCTGGTACTATCATGGGAGAAAAACCATTTTATGGTGAGGGATGGCATCGTACTAGGTCACAAGATCTCCTCTAATGGACTTGAGGTCGATCGAGCTAAGTCCAAAATCATTTTGTGATTACCTCCGCCTAGCTCGGTTAGGCAAATCAGATCATTCTTAGGGCTTGTCGGATTTTATCGAAGATTCATTTGAGATTTCTCGAAAATTGCTCATCCATTAATGAATCTTCTGGTAACCGACATGCCCTTTGATTTTGACTCCTCGTGTCTCAATGCTTTTGAGACCTTGCAAAGCGCTATTTCAAGTGCGCCTATTCTCCAACCTCCCGACTGATCTCTCGACTTCGAGATGATGTGTGACACCTCCGACTTTGCTGTTGGAGCCATTCTTGGCTAACGTCGGGAGCGCCATCCATTCGTAATATACTACGCTAGCAAAATGCTAAATGAGGCTCAGCATAACTATACAATCACTAAGAAAGAATTACTAGCTATGGTATTCGGGTTGGAGAGATTCATGTCATACTTACTCGGGTCCAAAGTTATCATCTACATTGGCCATTCCTCCCTCTAGCATTTGTTGGCAAAGGACGCCAAGTCCCACCTCATCAGATGGATCCTTCTTTTGCAGGAGTTTGATGTAGAGATCTGCAACAAAGCCGGAGCACATGATGTTGTGGCGGATCACTTGTCTTGGCTAGACCCAGACTACATTCTGTACTTCTTGTCGATATTAGATCGATTTCAGGATGAGTCTCTGCTGTCTATCAACTCTGTTGAGTTTCCTTGGTATGCTGATATAGCAAACTATCTCGTCATGGGCAGGCTACCTGCAAGATTATCCAAGGATCAAAAACTCAAATTTATATTAGAGGCTAAATTCTATTTTTGGGACAACCCACTGCTCCTTCGCATTGGGGCTGATCAGATCATCCGTAGATGCATCCCTGATTCGAAAATCTTTAGTTTGCTATCCTTCTGCCACACTGATGCCTGTGGGGGTCATTTCTCGGGTTGAAAGACCGCTACAAAGATTTTGCAGTCGGGATTTTGTTGGCCAACCATTTTTAGAGATACACACGAGTTTGCCAAGTGTTGTAAGCGATGCCAGGCAATCCATTCTATGACCTAGAGAGATATGATGCCTCTCTAATCTATTCTTGTTGTAGAAGTGTTCGACATCTGGGGCATCGACTTTATGGGCCCTTTCCCGAACTCGCATGGCTTTGAGTACATACTCCTCGTAGTAGACTATGTCTCAAAGTGGGTAGAAGCTATCCCAGTAAGACGAGCTGGTCATAAGACTGTTATATCCTTTGTCCGGGAATTCATTTTTGCGAGATTTGGAGTTCCCCGTGCCCTGATAAGCGATGGGGGAAGTCACTTCATCCATGCCTATTTCAGGTCATTATTGAAGAATATAGGGTGCAACACCACATTCTACCCTATATCACCCATAGACCAATGTGCATGCTGAAGTATCAAACCGTCAAATCAGGCTTATCCTTCAAAAGACGGTTAGACCTGATAGGAAGGATTGGTCCGATCGGTTGATTGATGCACTATAGGCATATCGGATCGCGTACAAGGCCCTACTCGTAATGTCGCCATACCGCATGGTGTATGGAAAGGCCTGTCAGCTTCCTGTGGAGCTGGAGCATCATGCCTTTTGGGCAGTGCAAAAGTGTAATTTTAACCTCGAGGTCGGAGGTTATGAAAGGAAGCTCCAGCTCAGTGAGTTAGAAGAGATTAGGCGGGAAGCTTACGAAAATGCAAAAAAATATAAAGACAAGACCAAGGCTTTCCATGATCGACACATCCGGAGGAAGGAGTTTGCACCTAACCAGCAGGTCTGGTTGTTTTACTCCCAACTCAAATTCTTTGTGGGAAAGCTCAAGTCCAAGTGGACTAGGCCATTTCTGGTGGTCCACCCATATCCTAACGGGGCGGTCCAAATTTGAGACCCGAAATCTAGGCATGTTTTTATGGTTAATGGCTAGCAGCTCAAACCATTCTTTGCCTAGGAACCTCCTCCTGTTGACGAAATGATACATCTTCTCGAGGACGTGTGACTGATGAGGTTCTCAGCTGGAGGCGTAAACTCAACATGTATATATATATACATACCATATATACATAGCATATTTCATTTACGCATATTGTTTCACATATTGTTTTGCATATTGTATATGGCATTGCAGTGATGGCATGAGCGAACGACAACTCAGAAGCAGTTTCAGGTGATTTCTATCCACATACACCCTACCTTATTTCTTTTGTTCATGCATGAGGACATGCAAACACTTAGGCATGGGGGGATAGTCCATAAAAATTGAAAATTTTCTACCAACGAGTGGGGGATTCGATTGTTTTATCAAGAAGTTTTATTAAAGATTTATTCTTTAGTAGATTTCTAAGCTTAGAATCCAGTATAACCTCACATCTGCATGTAGAATTTGCAATGGATCCACTGTGAAAATCGATAGACATCTCTAGTTTGTCGAGAAGAATATTGCTTCTTCTCTTGAACCCTTGGACAGCAATCAAGGAGTCAGGTAAGTGATCTTCTAGTAAATCCACTAAAACATATGTGAGATGAGAGTAGAGAGTCTACTGGTACTCTAAGGCTAGTGTAAGGAATCTTTAACTTTGAATAATTGAATAATGACACTTTGAGATGGACATAGTTTTCACTCTCAGTTCTTGCATACTAATTTTGTGAGAAATTCCGTACGAGAGCAACCAAATAAGGCAAAAACACAGAGAGCGGGTTCTGATAAAACTAGGACTGAGGTGAATGGTCACGACCTTTATCTGCGAAATCCTCGGCTAAAGGAGGGTACTGATGTCAAGGTCAGAAATACGTTGTCCTATCTGTTCCCTACCCGATGCCAAGAGTAGACACTTCCACCAAATAAGCCACCCATGATCCTCTTGGTCACCCCAAAAATCTCAAATAATGCCTCATAAATAAAAGTATGTATGTCGTGTTGAATTATTGTGTTATGTTATGTTAGTAATGGCATTGTGCTAGTAGAAAAAAAAAAGAAGAGTGAGAAGAAAAAGCATACAAAAGAGATAATTTGCTTTGTAAAAAAAAAAAGTGTAATGTTAAGAAGTTTGAGTTATGTAAGTCAAACTATTTTGAAGTAAAAACACCTACCATCCCCACAAACCACCAAATACAGCCTTAACCTATTTTTCTGTATTTCTGACTACCTGAATATGGGCTGAGTCTGACTTAGTCGTAGGGTTATTAGAACCTAATTAAAGTGTAATGCCATGCAAGACCACCAAATACAATTACAAATCTAATAAGATGTGAGCTCAGAAAGAAAAAGGAAAATAAAAAAAGAGAGAGGGAAAGAGAGAAGAAAAAGTACAAAAGATTAAAAAGAGCATAATTTTCCAACCTTTCTCTAAGTTGATTAATTCAATAATCTAGAAATCTAGTTTCTGAAATACTAGTTCCTATGTAGCACCAGAAGAGAGTGAACCACCAAATACAAATCCAATTAGCTCAGACATCTTCTATCTAAGCCAAAAGCCAGGGCTAAAATTAGAGAATAGTTTATATCCCCGAGAGAGGAAGTTTGCCTATCCCAACAAAATTTTACTAGGAGTCAAGTAGAAGCTTTAAATGTGTATCGACTCTTCGCTTGGATCCGTTGCAGAAGCTACAACATTATATATTCATGGTTATCTGGATTCTGAATTTTTGGATGAAACAAAAAGAAATAAACCTTTAGTTAAATTCTTGATAAAATGCATTTAGTCTTACACTTGCTAGGGACTAGCAAGATTTAGGCATGGGGATATGATTGCGCATCAATCATAGGCCCTAATTCGCCTGAATTAAGGTAGAACCTAGCTTAATATGGGCATTCTGCATGCATACACATCGTACTTTGCGTCTTAGATGATTTGTGTTTTATATATAATAATGTGCTATTTGAGAGGTATTAATAATTGCAGGTAATCCAGGACTGCAAATGACCGATCCAACCTTATGGATCTATTTGGAATGATGACGGGAGTCCAACGCTTCCAAGAGTGCATCAATCAGACTCCCGTAGCACCCTAGGGAGTCCACAGAAGAAGTAGGAGCCAAGGGGCAAATTGAAGAATATCCAGACCTTAGATGATAAATCCAACCGCATGGATCGATCCAGATCAATGTTCGCAGTCCAACGACACAAAAATCAACTCAATCAGAGGCATATATTATTAGATACAAGGAGAAGAAGATGGACAGCCATGATGGTGCCATGTGGCGCCATCGCAGCCGCCCCTCACCACACCCCAATCTGGGAAGGAGAGCCGTGGGCCGTTGGATCGTCATCCAACAGTTGTGATGCAGCCACGTCGCCTGCCTCTAGCCGCCTCATCAAGCAAAGGAGAGATCTCGACCATTGGATTCCCATCCAACGGTCGAGGGCAGCTGCACAGGATTTGGAAAGCGCGAAAATTCACGTGCGTAGCATAGTGGATAGCGCGCTTAACAAATAGCGTGCAACGTAGGTTCGAAGCACGATCGGGAGTCGGGTGCCCATGGATGAAATTCCACCGCCGGATCTTCATCGGGCGGATCAACGACGAACGCGTGGTGGGTGCAGGAGCATTGGATGCAGACGCGTGCGATGACACGCACCTTAGGACTCAGCGGGCGCTGCGTAGGCTTTTTAAGTTGTTCGATTGAGAGATCGAACAACTGAAAAGCTTTAGGAGTTGAGGCGCTGATCAAAGGGCAACGCAGGCATGAATCTGAGCCATTCGATCTTACAATCGGACAGTCGA
Source organism: Thalassia testudinum (assembly GCA_037157565.1). Lineage (NCBI taxonomy): Eukaryota > Viridiplantae > Streptophyta > Magnoliopsida > Alismatales > Hydrocharitaceae > Thalassia > Thalassia testudinum. Next base: position 85,837,059 of record JAZHRO010000024.1, read on the forward strand.
CAATTGGGCGGGTTTTGAAGGCGAGTGGCGAAGTGAGGAACATAGCGTGCGAGTGAGGAAGTAGTGGGAGTCATCAGATTAAAATCCAAGGGTGCACAACACACTACGTGGTAGCACCAGATTAAGCCGTGGATTGAAGAAGGATTTAGAAGGCTTAATTAGGGCCGTTGATCTCTCAATCAATAGATCTGATTAATCTAAAGCCTTTGCATGGGATTAAGGGCCCAAATACCCTAAATGCCCTTCACAAAATCTATAAAAAGAGTCCTAAGGGTCCCCTTTGAAGGCATTCTGTTTGTTTCTTCTTCCTCCTCCTATAACCCCTCTCTCTTCTTCTTCTTCCCGTCGTCTCTGCTTCCATCTCTGCACCTCTATCTGAAGCATCCGTTGGGCCACCCCAACAGATCATTGCTGCTCTTCCCAACCTCTCCAAAAGCCCACCACGAACCACCCGTGGTGCCCTCGTTCTGTTACATAAGTAGTTTACGTTTATGTTGGAATTTATTTAGTTAGATATATGCAATTCATGTTTAAACTCTTTGATTGATATATATACTATGATATTGTGTCTATACTATTTAGTAATCATATTGAGAACAAATGCATGAAATTAAAAGTGCTTTCTGCCTCCTTGTGATTGATTGGGACTCACCAAGTTCTGTTAATTTATTTGCTCGAGATGTATTTCACGCTATACTACAACGCGCTAATCTTCTACGTGATCTATGCTCCCAACCAGAAGTCGTGGTAAATTTCATCTTCTTCCATTTTGGCAGCTCCAATTAGAACAAGGATTGCTTGTTGAATGCCACTCTGAGACTTGCAAAGAGAAGAACATTCTTGACTTTTGCCTGTTAACCTTGTGCCATGTGTGACATAAGGGTGTGCACAGGTCATGTTGGGATTTAACCCAAACCCAACCCATGGTTTACGAGTTGGGATTTTTTTAACCCAATCCAACTTGATACACTGTCAAACCCAACCCAAGCCAACCCATAAAATCGGGTCAGGTTGGGTCAGGTTGAGTGGGTTGTTGAATAGCAAAGCATATGTTTATCTCATACATGCTTCCTATGTCTTTCATATTTAATAATTAAAAAATTTGAACTCATAAACAATTTGTATCCTATAAAAAAAGTGAATAAAATAGGTAAAAACAAAAGAAAACTTCAGAAACAAAAGATATGATCTAAAAGTAACAAGAAAAGATAAAGGGTTCTGTGGGAAAGAAGAAAGGAGAGGGAGGTCGTCTGGTGGTGGTAGGGGAGGTCCTTGTGAGAAGGAAGAGAGGAGAGATGGGTTGTCGAGGACTCAGGTAGAGGTAGGGGGCTAAAGGAGGAGAGAAGGTTGAGGGCTACCTAAAGAGTGCAAGGTGTTGCCACTACGGAGGAGAGGAGAGGGCATCACCTAGAGCTTGGAGTTGAGGAGAGGCATTACTTGGAGTGGAGCTTAGTGGTAAGGTGAGAGCAGAGGGCATCACTTAGAGCTAGTAGAGGTAACTATGGGGAGAGATGAGGGGTCAGTGAGGGCTAGAAATTGGGAATTCGAGATGCAAGAATGAGGACATGTCAAGATCGATGAGATGAGGATTTTGTCGAGTCATATATTATTATATAATAATATATATGCAAGAAATGTTGAAACTCAAGATGAGGTTTCGAATTTTGATCTCTAGCTTATTGTTCCTAATATATATATATATATATATATATAGTAGAAACAATAATATTATATATATAGGGGTGGAGGTGGAAGTGCAAATGGAGTGTAACATAGTGTCAAGACGCAACCAACAAGATGGAGTGTCACATGGAGTGTGGGAGTGTGTGTGGAGGCGCTTGCTTTGAGCGGATATCGAGGAATATCAGCAACTGGTGCAGATATTCCCGTGATATGATGCGCGGTGGAGTGGCCAGTACATGGGCGTATGGATACGGGTAGGTAGGTGTATATATATATATATATATATATATATAGAGCTATAATTATATATGTATATATGTAGTTGTGTACATATGTATATATATATATATGTATGTATGTATGTATGTATGTATAGATATGTAAATATATATATATATATGTATGTATGTATGTATATATTTATAAGTATATATACATAGTTGTATATTTATATAGATATATATATGTGTGTGTGTGTGTGAGTGGATATATATATATATGTGTGTAGGTGTGAGTACATAAGAGTTGGTGAGAGTGTACAAGTGTGTGTGCGTGTGTGTACAGGTGTGTGTGTGCACGTGTACAGGCAGATAAGGGGGAGTGCAGCAAATAAGTCATCTGCTGCGCAGCCCCGTCATCTGGCGCGTGAGGAGGCGCGCACGTGGGGCGCTGGAGAGAGCGCTTGCGCTGTCTTCGCGCGCAGGCTGGTGTGGTGAGCGCAGCGCAGCGCGCAACGCTACGGACGGGAGCGGGCACAAGTGCAAACGCAGAAACCGGCTGGAGCGGGTGACACAGAAGAGAGAGCGCCAAAGCCACCGGCTAAGTGAGAAGCGAGCCGGTGGCTACAGTGTCGCGCAGACCGCTCGTTACAGTGAGCTACAGTGCACGCACGGTCTGCCGACCAGTAGCGGCCGGTTTCGCATGCACAGGCGTGCTGGGAAGCGCCTGCGCATGCGGAAAGGAGCTGCATAGGCTTGCTGGCATCCGCGCGGTGGTCGACAGCTGCTGCAGGCTGACGGATGTGCTATTGGAGCTTTTGACCTTGAAGCTCTGGCAATGGCGGAAACGGTGATCAGCAGTGAAAACGAAGGGTGAATCCACCACGCCCACCTGCTCACGAATGAGCTGAGCGGTGGTGGAACTCACAATGGAGGTTGTGAGACCACTATGAGTTTTCTCTTACCCACAGTGTGTCTCTTCAGTGAGAAGAGATACTACGTATGGAGAGGGAGAAGGGAGGAGGTTGGCCTGACCGTGGATGAAAGTGCCTGTGTGTGTGTAAGGGCCTACCCGCACGAGGGAGAGGGCCGAGGGTTTTAAAGAGGAAGAGGACTGCCAACCCATGCTGCTGACGGCACACCTCTTGCCATGCTGTTTGCAGGAGGCATGGCGTAAAGAGGTGGGCATGCTCACTATCCTGTAGCCGTGAGAAATTCAAAGTAAAGTAAAAATATGAGAAAATGGTGAAATTGCAATGTCACACTTAATGAAGATGTTAATTAATGGTAGTGGAATGGATGGCCAATTATTCACCCCCTCGTCCCCTTTCTATAAATGCATGCAGTCATCTTTTTTTACAAATGCAATTATAGCTATATAAGATGCAATGGCAATGCTAGGGAATAACACAAGATGACATTTTTACTAGTGTATTTTTGGTGTGCAAACATACTCCCATGCCTATCTTTTGCTAGTCCCTAGCAAAACATTTTGTATTGTATTTAGAAATGATCTTAAGCTGAAGATTTTTTTCTGAGAAGTGTTTATCTGTTGGATATTGTGAAAACCAATTGCAAAGAAGACTACCAGTACTTTAAGTCTTACATGACATAGACCATCTCTCGACTAACCTGAACTCTTGATATTTAAACCTTAAGTACGATTTCCAGGACTCAGAGGGTTTTGTTGTACTTGAAAGCTCAAGAGATTATGGTTTGTGCATAGTGAAGGATCAAGACTGACCAGATGAACATTAAGACTCAAGCCAAGGGTTTCACGAATTTTTAAGTGCAGGTTGATCCCAGTTTCAGCTTGTGTCTTCGGATTGACCCTTAAAAAGATGTCGGAAAACTCAAGTCCCATTTTATTGCTTTTGTGGCTCAAGGAATATATGGTAGAAGTAGGGTATTTATGATGTGCCCTGAAACTTTTTGGAGTGGAGAATTTACAAACATTTGAAAGATACACTGACTTATTGACATAGTTTTTTTTTAAACAAGTGTCAGTATATTTCTTACAACTTTATTTGGAGGAGCACACATTTTTGGTGGGAGAGTTCCTTTTTGGTGGAAAGAGTTTCTCCTAGATACAAGACTAAAGCCTGGGATAAAAAGTCTACCTGCGCGCACAGGTAAGGACTCCACCTTCCCTAATGAACACTAGGGTTAGATCTTATGTTCACCTAGTCTTTCTTGATATGTGTAGTGTGAACCAAGATTACTTAGGCTCTCAAGTAAAAGCAAACTAACGAATCCTGTACTGGTGACTCAGGTACAAGAATACGTCCTTAGTTAGGAAAGATTCTGATCTATCTTGTCAATGCTCAAGTGAATTAAGCCAAGCCTGAGCGAATCAAACTTCTGTGGCCTGGAAAGTCTTCAAAAAAGTGGTTGAATATCCATAAATACTTATTGTATTTTTGTTTCAGCCTTCAGATCATTACTAAACACCTTTTTTTTTTTTTGCTATGTACATATTTATAGATGGATATATATAATGGAAGCTGCATGATACCATATAATACCTAAATTCTATGGGTGCCTATCCACCCCCCTATGCCAAACGATGCTATGTCCTCATATGCATGCAGGGTAGAGCAAGGTCCAAAGATCAGGGAACAAGAGCTGATGTGCATGGTATAAAGCAGGGCGATAGGGTGGGTGGATGGTGGGTGGTGAAAAGTGAAGAAGTGCGAAGTGAAGTGACATGGAATTGTGTAAATGATAGTGGGGAAGTGTTGCTGGAGTGCCTCCCAACAAGCACTGAATTTAGCGTCCCCAGCTGGACTCAGAGTGAGGCACGAAATTAGTTACCCTCCAGCAGGGCAACAGTTTCACCGACGGGGGCAAGTTCATGAGTAAGATAGGGTTTTAAACGCTGCCCATTGACTGTAAATTTATGCCCAGATTTGGGATCTTCAATTTCAACGGCCCCGTTGGGAAATGGTCTCGAGACCAAGGGACCAGTCCATTTGTACTTCAATTTCCTTGGAAAGAATTTGAGCTGGGCATTGTAAAGCCAAACTTGCTGAGATGGCTCAAATTCCTTCCGCCAAATTCGGCTGTCGTGAAAAGCCTTAGTGCGTTGTTTGAAAGTTAAGGCAGAATCGTAGGCTTCACGACGGAGCTCTTCTAGCTCTTGGAGTTGGAGTTTGCTTTCTCAACCACACAAGTTTGGGTCAAGGTTACATTGGCGAACCGCCCAATAAGCGCAGTGCTCTAGCTCCACAGGCAAATGACAAGGCTTCCCGTAAATGATTCTATAAGGAGACATACCTAGGGGAGCCTTGAAGGCGGTCCGATACGCCCAAAGTGCATCAATCAGCTTGTCGAACCAATCCTTACGGTCAGGCCGAACCGTTTTCTGGAGAATTTGCTTGATTTGCCAGTTTGACACCTCAGCCTGGCCGTTCATCTGAGGATGATACAGAGATGCGATACGATGGTAGACTCCATATTTCCTCAGAAGTGCCTGAAAAGAAGCATGGGTAAAATGACTTCCTCCATCAGAGATAATGGCTTGAGGGATTCCAAAGCATGCAAAAATGTGGTCTTTGACAAATCGAGTGGATATGACATGGTCAGCATGGCACGCGGGAATAGCCTCGATATATTTGGAAACATAATCAACAGCCACAAGGATGTACTCGAAGCCGTTGGAATGAGGAAAGGGACCCATGAAATTGATTCCCCAAATGTCAAAGATTTCGGCAGCTAGGATGGGTTGCAAGGGCATCATATCACGACGTGACATTGACCCTAACGACTGGCACCTAGTGCAATGTTTGGCATAATTGTGTGCATCCTGGTGAAGGGAGGGCCAAAAGAACCCGCACTGCAACACCTTAACTGTAGTTTTCCTCCCAAAAAAATGACTTCTGCAGGCCTGATCGTGGCAGAAGGATAGCATACTAGGGAATTCGTTGTCAGGAATACAGCGACGGATGATCTGGTTAGCACCTATTCAAAAAAGTAGTGGATTATCCCAGAAATAATACTTTGCTTCTGCAATGAGACACTCACGCTGGTTTTTAGGCCAGCCACGTGGAAGGGAACCAGAAGCAAGGTAATTGGCAATGTCGGCATACCAAGGTCCACTTGCTGCATTAATTACCAATAGGTGCTCATCGGGAAAAACTTCATTGATCGGTAGGGTAAGTCCAATGTGGTCAGGGTCTAGTCTCGAGAGATGGTTAGCAACAACATTCTGGGCTTCGACCTTATCGCGGATCTCAATGTCAAATTCTTGGAGCAGAAGGATCCAACGAATCAGTCTAGGCTTGGCATCCTTCTTGTGCATGAGATGGCGAATGGCTGCGTGGTTAGTGAATATAATAACATGCGAGCTCAGAAGGTAAGAGCGGAATTTCTCCAGCTCAAAGACGACCTCCAGTAGTTCTTTCTCAGTGGTTGTATAATTACGCTGGGCTTCGTCCAACGTCTTACTGGCGTAGTACACCACGAAGGGGTGTCTATCGCGTCTTTGTCCCGGGATGGCTCCGACTGCAAGGTCGGAAGAGTCACACATGAGTTCAAAGTCGAGGGACCAGTCAGGTGGCTGGAGAACAGGGGCCTTGGTGACAGCATCACGTAGTTGCGTGAATGCTCATATGTAGTCGGGGCCCATATCAAAGGGTACATCGGTCGATAGGAGATGAGTTAAAGGTCTAGCAATCATGGAGAAGTCTTTGATGAATCTCCTATAGAAACCGACGTGTCTCAAGAAGGAGCGGATTTGTCTGACAGAGCTAGGCACAGGTAAATCAGCAATTACATCAAGCTTGGCTCTGTCAACCTCAATACCCCTATCGGAGATGATATGCCCGAGAACAATTCCCTCATGTACCATAAAATGACTTTTTTCCCAAGAAAGTACGAGGTTCACATCAATACATCTCCGAAGGATACGGGTTAGGTTGGCAAGACAGTCATCAAAAGAGGGTCCAAAGATCGAAAAGTCGTCCATGAAGACCTCAAAAAAGTCACCTACCATGTCATGGAATATCGCCAGCATACATCTCTGGAAAGTTGCTAGCGCGTTACAAAGTCCGAAAGGCATCCTTCTAAATGCGAAGGTGCCGAAGGGGCATGTAAAGGTAGTTTTCTCTTGGTCCCGGGGGTCAATTGCCACCTGGTTATATCCTGAGAATCCATCCAGGGAACAGAAAATTTATTTCCCGCTAACCGCTCCAGGATTTGGTCAATAAAAGGTAGCGGAAAGTGATCTTTCTTAGTTTCAACATTCAGTTTCCTATAGTCTGCACACACTCTCCAAGATGTAGGAGTGCGTGTAAGGATGGATTCGCCCCTGTCATTGACATGGATTGTAAGTCCCGCCTTTTTGGGCACGACATGAATCGGGCTCACCTAGGAGCTATCGCTAATCGGGTAGATTATACCTGCATCCAGCCACTTAATGATTTCCTTTTTAACGACCTCCCGCATATTAGGGTTGAGACGTCACTGCATCTTGCGGGAAGGTCGAGCCTCCTCCTCTGTATATATACGGTGAGTGCAGTAGGAGGGGCTAATGCCAGTTAAGTCCGATAAGGACCATCCAATGGCTGCCTTGTGTTCCATAAGGACCTTTGTTAGTTTGTACTCTTGCTCCCTGGTCAATTTTGAACTAATGATTACAGGGAGCGTTTCATTTGGTCCCAACAAAACATACTTAAGTGTGTCAGGCAGCTCTTTCAGCTCGAGAGTGGATGGTGAAAGATCTGGCAATTCTTGGGATAAGAGTGTCCCAAGTGGATCAGAAGAAAACAAGGCAGGAGGAAGAAGTTGGCCCTCAGGTTGGCCAAGAAGAGGGGCATCTTGGATTGATGAATCCAAAAAGGGATAGCCCCAGTGATCAGTATGTGGGCTTAAGGTCCCAGTGTGGAGTTGCAATTCCGCCTGATTTAGCGGGAAAGAAAGGGAAATCCAATCTTCAAGAGTGTGGACCGACGGTGAGTAGCCCGAATATGACTCATACCATGAGGTATGGGAAGCGGAGAAAACCTCGTCAAAAGTCTGATCAGGAGAAGGTACGGGTAAAGGGAGGGATGGGGGAATGTCACAATATGTGTCAGTCAGGCAATGGTCTGTGTTCAAAGGCAATCCACAGCAGTCAGAATAGGTCCCTATTAGTCCGATACATGCGCTGACGGCCATGTCCTCGTCAGACGTGTCATCCTTGATGCAATTGCAATCAAAGTTCTTGGCTGCCTTAAAGATGTTTAGCTTGAGTTTCTCAGAGCCAACGACAATCTCAATGCTGCCCGACTCACAGTCGATATGGGCGCGGGCTGTGGCCAAGAAAGGTCGACCAAGGATGATCGGACAATCAGACAGTGAGCTAGGAACTTCTATATCCGAAACAAGAAAGTCAACAGGAAAACAGAGACTGTTGACCCTAACCACCACATCTTCCACCACACCCTTCGGTATTTTGACAGAACGATCTGCCAATTGTAATGTGACAGGGGTGGGTTTCAGATTTCCTAAGGAAAATTTCTCGAGCATGATGGTTGGTATAAGATTGATGGAAGATCCTAGATCAAGCAGAGCACGGTTGAAATTGCAGCCTTGGTTGCTACAAGAAATAAGCGGTGTGCCCAGATCTTTCTGCTTCGGTGGTAGATTTGACAGTATAGCACAACTCGCATGAGGCGAGAGAACCACCAGATTTTTTGTTTTCTTTGACTGTTGCCTGGGTGCAGTGTAGTCTTTGAAAAATCGGGCGACAGTTGGTATATGGTCGATAGCCTCTAATAGGGGTACCTTGATTTCTACATCCCTGAATAAATTATGCAGGTTATCAAAGGCCTGCGTATCCTTTTTCTTGCCTTTTAGGTCCCTCAGTAGAGCCTCAGGGAATGGGACTGATTCTGGCACTAGTTTAGGTGTATCGTCCTCACGAGAACGTGGTGCGCATCCCGAATGAGAGGACGATGGAAAAGATGGGCCAAGATCAGGTTGAAGCGGATCGACGGTTTGCTTATCACTCCTCGTAGTAATCACATTGGACGTCGCTTGTCCAGTGGGATCATAAGGCGGGGGAGGGTTCGCAATAGGGACATAAGGGTGAGGTGCAGTTGCTACGGGATTAGCTTGAAATCCCGGTGGAATGCTCGGAGCCTGCAGAATCTAATGAACCTGCCCCTGAGAAGGTCATACCTGTGGTTGAGGACCATGGGGTACAAAATTTCGCGGGTTAGGAACAGGTTGGGCTAGAAGGGTGCCCTGAGATCGAGTTGCCATGCATAGTTGACTGATCTCAGCATTCTGCTACGCCAATTGGTGCTGAAGAGAGGTCATGTTCTCTTCATGGCGCTTAGACATTTCCATCACCATTCGCATCAGTTTATCAATAGGACTTGATGCATGTTCTGTTTGAGGGATGCAAGGACCCGATGGCGGATTTGCCACAGGATTAGACTAGGTCCTTGGGATGACGGGTGCGGACGGTCGCATTGGTCCACCTGCAGGGTTTTGGCGCTGCAGGTTATTGGACCATGCGAAGTTAGGATGATTTTGCCACCCTGGGTTATAAGTGGCAGAGAACGGGTTGTTCCCCAAGGCGTAAGCGTCTTCTAAGCCAGAAGTCGAGTCCACATGTATGTATGCATTCGAGCACACGGAGGCTTGGTCCTCCGTGTCAAAATACTGGCTTGCAGAAGCCAGATCCACATGACTTACCGAATCGCTCAGCGTGACACTTAGTAAGGAAGATCTCACAGGGTTTTTGGGAATAAGCCTGGTATTGGAAGGATTAGGATTGTGATGAAGTGGTGAAGTGGAGGTGTTTGCCATAGAACGGGCGGGATTGGCCAGAAGTTCGTCCAGCTTCTTGTGCACGACGGAGACTTCATCCAATTTTTGTGCTATAAGATTAAGATCTGTGGATGAATGGGAGGGTCCCGTGTCAACTTCATGAACATTACGGGGCAGGCTGGTACGATTAAAGGCGACAATGGAGGCATTGTTCATTGAATTTTCACTCATGTTTTCAAATAATTCAAATGCTCAATTCTCGTCTTTATTCATGAAATTCCCTCCACAGGAAGCGTCTGCAATCTGCTTCAAAGTTTCATTTAGCCCATAATAGAAGATCTGGACTATATGCCACTTAGGCAGACTGTGGTGTGGACACTTCCGGAGGAGGTCATTATACCTCTCCCAAGCCTCATGAAACTGCTTGCCTTTTTGTTGCATGAAAGAAGTTATAGCATGGTGAAGCGCATTGGTTCGCCCGATTGGGAAGAATTTCTTGAGAAATGCTGTTCGCATTTCTTCCCAAGAATGGATGGTTCTCCCAAGGATGCGCAACCATTGTGACGCTTTATCCCGCAACGAAAATGGAAACATTTTCATGAGGACAATTGATAACCCGATATTTCTTGGTTTAACAGTTTTAGCTAATCGGGTTAAGTCTTCCAAATGGAGAAAAGGATCTTCACTTGCAAGACCATGGAAGTGAAAGTTAATTAGGCCAATGACATTGAGTTTCAATTCAAAATCATCCCCGCCCATGGGGACCCGAATTTGTCCTATAATCTCTGTAGCAGCGGGATTTTGATAAGAGATAAGAGCTAAGAGACCTAGGCTCCTCCCGTTCGGGAGGGTTCTGCATTTCCTCTAAGGTTTCCCTAATGGCTTCGATCTGCTCATTATACATTTCCATTTGGGCTTGGAGGCAGGTTATGGGGTCTACAGCTCCACCACCTGGTGGGATTTGAGGGGGGTGATTTCCTCCCTCGGGATTTGGGGGTGGGTGTGCGGCCATGTTTATAGAGGAGGATGACGAATCGGTTTTTATCCTTCTAGAATTATCAGACAATTCAAACAATTTAGGATTTTGTGACCTCCTAAACATGCACTACCATAGGAAGAATTGGGGAGATAAGAAGGGAAAAGGGATGAGAGAAATGATGCTGCAAGAGTACACTTGATAACAAATCAAAGCAATCAATGTCCTAACCTCTACAATGTGCCCTCAGACCTAAAGATTTAAGTTACCTACTATCACAACCTACAGAACCAAATGAGAGCACCGCGGAACCACCGGACCAGATTGAAAGGTCGTTTGCCCCAGTCTTAGACACCCGATAGCACACGAGAACCCGCACCAGCATGTAGGCGCTACATGCAGGTAGTTAGACCTCCAATCCTTAATAAGGGTCAAGTTGCTACCAGTTTTATTTAGAGGCTTAGGATCAAGTGCTCCAGGAATGTGAAGGGCATTGTATATGGGTAATGTCCAAGTGCGTTGATTTTAAAAAGTGTGTAAACTAGGCATGCAACGGGAAAATCTCCCCGAATTGAAGTTTTAGTGGTGAATGGTTTTTAAAATTTTCAGCCTTAAGTAGTATGGATTTTAAGATTTCGCTGAGTTACCAATTCAACCAATCTCCGGGTTTTGAGAAAACACAAGTTCTTCTATGCCCAACAAACCCTTCTTCAATGTGAATTAGTTAATGCATGCTAAAAATGCAATGAGCTTTCCTAGATGGACATTTCTATGTGTGGATGCACGAGTCTATTTTAAGCCAATGTGAAAGGGAGCCAAAACACTTCAATTCAAGTGCTCCCAATCACCAAAATGATGTTCCACACACAAGGCTCAACCACAAGATAATGTAAAGAAAATTAAAATTTTGGGGTTGAAATATTCGGGATCAAATCTAAGGCACATGAAAGGTTGTGATGGGGTTGGAATCAACTCAATTCCAAGTCTCCTCACAAAAAATGTGATCCCGAAATGTGAACAAATGAGGCAAGGATGGATGGTAATCAATCTATTTTGGCTTGCCTTAAGGAATGCTTCACACAATTAAAGATCCAAGAATCAAGATTTTTGTATTTTCGCTATGCGAAGTTTGGCGAGAAATCAAGGGGTGGTGGGGGTGATAGCAAACAATCAATCAAATTATTTTTAATCCACTTGCCCCAAGAAATTCCCAATAAGTGTTTTTAAGTTTTTTTTTTCTTTTTTTAGGTGACAAGTTAACCTAAGTTGCTAAGAGAGAGAGACACCTACCTCTTCATCAACATAGGCGAAGCTCCAGTGCGATGCCAGCAACTTTACGCTCTCGCTCCCACCTTGGATCTGCCTACGTCTTCGACTTCCTCTGCTTGCCTCCTCCTTGCAACCGATTTACCTGCACACAAGCAAACAAAACACCCGTGAAGAGAAGGGTGTGAGAAGAGAAAATCAAAGGAATGGAGTAGAAACTTACCTCAATTTGCGCCTCCCTAGCAACGGCGCCAGAAAAAGAGTGGTTGAACTCGAAGAGGTTGTGTTAATATGGTGAAATTATCGTTGAAGTTATTATAGTAGGTTAACCTAAATTGAGTCTAACCATCTTTCACAAAATTTTTAACCTGGCCTACTTGATTTTATCTTGGTCGCTTTTAGGCCCAGGGTCGATCTCAGGGAGGCGGGAATTAAAGATCAAGGAGTTTCTACGCCTTTCCTAAAATGTATCTCTTCCTTGCGTTTATTATGTTTTTGGTTTTTCTATTTAAGATTTTTTTTGTTGATAATATTGTCCTTGAGGCACACCCTCAAAATCAAGTTCTTGGCTTTGAGCCAAATGGTTCTTGGCTTGTAGCCAACTTGGGGCTTCCAAAAAACTGGTCCTGTTATTCGCAAGGCCGAGTACCTGTAAGACAAGAATTATCTTTTCTCTTTTACTCTTTTTTTATCTTTTTAATAGCAAGAAACAAAAGATAAATAAAAACAAGGTAGGTTGCTGACAAAGAAAGGAATACTTAGCTTAATATATGTATAGATATATAATAGATATAGTATCTATATATATATATATATGTATATATTATATATAGGAGTGGAGGTGGAAGTGGAAACGGAGGTAAGTACAGTGTCAAGTTGGTCCACGTCTAGTAAGATGCAACCAACAAGACGGAGTGCCACGTGGAGTGTGGGGCGGTTGTGTGGGAGTATGTGTGGAGGCGCTTGCTTTGCGCGGATATCAAGGAATATCAGCAACTGGTGCAGATATTCCCACGTTATGATGCGCAGTAGAGTGGCTAGTGCACGGGCGTATGGATACGGGTAGGTAGGTGTGTATGTAAATATATGTATATATATATATACATAGAGCTATAATTATATATGCATATATGTAGTTGTGCACATATGTATATATATATATTTATATATATATAGATATATAATTATATATATATGTATTTGTATATATATATAAATATATATGTATATATATATGTGAGTGGATATATATATATATGTGTGTGTGTGTAGGTGTGAGTATATAAGAGTTGGTGAGCGTGTACAAGTGTGTGTGTGTGCGTGTACAGGTGTGTGTGTGTGCGCGTGTACAGGCAGATGAGGGGGAGCACAGCAGATAAGCCGTCTGCTGCGCAGCCCCGTCGTCTGGTGCGTGAGGAGGCGCGGATGCAGGAGAAGGTGCGCACGTGGGGCACTGGAGAGATCGCCTACGCTGTCTTTGCGTGCGGGCTGGTATGGTGAGCGCAGCGTGCAGCGCTGCTGGCAGGAGTGGGCGCGAGCACAGATGCAGAGACCGACTGGAGCGGGTGACACGGAAGAGAGAGAGTGCCAAAGCCACCAGCTAAGTGAGAAGCGAGCCAGTGGCTACAGTGTCACGCAGACCGCGCGCTATAGTGCGCTATAGTGCACGTGCGGTCTGCCGACTGCTAGCGGTCGGTTTCTCTTGCGTGGGTGCGTTAGGAAGCACCTGTGTGCGCGGAAAGGAGCTGCGTAGGCCTGCTGGTGTGCGTGCGGTGGCCGGCAGCTACTACGAGCTGACGGACGTGCTGTTGGGGCTTCTGACCTTGAAGCTCTGGCAATGGCGGAAATGGTGATCAGCAGTGAAAACGAAGGGTGAATCCACCGCACCCACCTTCTCACGAAAGAGCTGGGCGGTGGTGAAACTCACAGTGGAGGTTGTGGGACCACTGTGAGTTTTCTCCTGCCCATAGTGTATCTCTTTAGTGAAAAGAGATACTGTAATGGAGAGGGAGAGGGGAGGAGGTTGGCCTGACTGTGGATGAAAGTGCCTGTCTGTGTGTGTAAGGGCCTACCCACACGAGGGAGAGGGCCAAGGGTTTTAAAGAGGAAGAGGAATGCCAACCCATGCTGCTAGCAGCATACCTCTTGCCATGTTGTTGGCTGGAGGCATGGCATGAGGAGGCGCGCATGCTCACTGTCCTGCAACTGCGAGAAATTCAAAGTAAAGTACAAAAATGAGAAAATGGTGAAATTGCAATGTCGCACTTAATGAAGATGTTAATTAATGGTAGTGTAATGGATGGCCAATTATTCACCCCCTCCTCCCCTTTCTATGAATGCATGCAGTCGTCTTTTTTTACAAATGCAATTATAGCTATATAAGATTCAATGCCAATGCTAAGGAATAACACAAGATGGCATTTTTACTGGTGTATTTTTGGTGTGCAAACAATAGCTTATTGAAAAAAGTGACAAACTCCTTCTCAATCCCTTCTTGTGTAGTTACAATCCATTAACAATCCTTCCATCTAGCATTTGGAGCCATTTAATCTAATTTCTTCTTTTTCTTTTCATGGCAAACATATGGTAGAACTTAGTGTTCCGATCTCCTTCAATGATCCAATTATGATGTAAACGTTAGTGCCAATAGACTTTTTCAAGATTGAGAAGGTTCACATATTCTTGAACAAGTTCTCCTTTCTTGATCAAGATCTGATTTGTGACTTGGCCTCCTTGGATGTTGGATAGCTCTTCTTCAATTTTTATTTCCTATCTTTCCACTACCCATATGAAGGTTCATGAGTGGCATTTGGGCATTTTTTCCTCCAAATCATTTTTATAGCTTCTTGATAACCTACCTGTCCATGCTAAACTACCTCAGATCTTAGTTGGTGAAAATTTTTCTTTTTTACTTGACTTGTGAATTGGAGACGAATCGGATTGTGGTCACTTCTAATAGTAGGAAGATAAAGATCAGAGGCATGCAGGTAACTTGTAGGCCAATTTACCAAAGCTAGAGCTCTATCCAATCTTTCTTTAATGTGAAATCTTCTTTTTCTTTTGTTTGACTAGGTATATGCTAGTCCAGATAAGCTAAGATCCAAGAGTCCCAATTTGGAGGTGAAAGAATGTAGATGCATAAACTCCCTACTTGGAACTTTTGATTCCCCTAATTAATCATTAGCAATGATAATTGTATTAAAGTCCCCAATGCAAAGTAATCTGTTAGAGTAATTTTTAGCCAGCCTACTCATTCTCTACTAGAATTCTTTCTTTTTTCTTTTCTTGGGCATGCCATATATAAATAAGAGATGTCAATCTCCTCCATCGGTGTTCTTTATGTGATAGAGAATACAATGTTTGCTTAGAATAGATAACATTCAAATTTAGAAAACTACTATAAAGTAAGGCCAGACCCTTAGAGTGTCCATTAGCACCAACTAAAAAACAAACATAATCTTTAAACCTTCTCATGATTCTATCCATTCTCTTCCTTCTGATGTATGTCTGAGAAATAAAACAAACTGAAGGGACATGTGGCTTTGAGGATATTTTGCACGAGGCGAACCGCAAGGGAACTCCCTAAACCCCTACAGTTCTAAGCTAAGCAACTCATGGTGTTTGTAGCAACCACGAGGTGATAGCTGTCGTGCTTGGATCAAGATAGCATTTGTTGAATCAAGCTATAGGTTTTTAGAACTTAGTAGGGCCTCAATTTTCTCAAGAAGGGTATTCATTCTCTTATTTGGGACTGTTGTGATTTTATCCCTTAACTTCTTCTACGATCTTTTTGGCCTATTAAGGATGAAAGATTTTGTGGCATCATGTTGTTTGGAAAGACATATGACTGAGCCTCCATTGGAATTAGGCTGTTATTTGGTGGAGCAAACGACTAATTTAAGTCCAGCCCTACTATGGCTATGCTCTTTTGTGTTAGGAAAAGAATTATTAGAAGACGAAGACAAGGGCTGGTTGCGACTCTGGGATCATGTCACAGCCAACTTGGGAAGAACAGAGGAAGAGAATCTAGAGAAGAATTGGAACAAGGGAGGGAGAGCAGAGAACAAGGAAACAAGTGTGGAAAAGGGGCTTGGTGTTCCATACCACCCCAAAGCATTCCATCTTATTGCTTTTATACAAGGGTGTTACAAGTATTCAGTTACAACCACCATAACTACTCTCAACTACCATTCTTTACAAATCCTCAACCCTTAAGGAACCTTGACCTCAAGGTTGAAATTAGGATACTTTTGATAGAAAATGTTGTAAGCAATCCACGTAGCCTTTTCGACTAGTTGGCTGGCCCATTGAGTCAACAACTGAGTGATTGCCACATTGCCTCTCTTTATCATCCTACTTGCCAATAATCACTGGGGTTGAGGATATTCTTCTAAAAGCTCTCGCAGAAAATGAGTGTGTACTTGATTGGTTCCATGATGCTTTTTCAATTGAGATATGTGAAATGTATTATGTATTTTTGAATATGGAGAAAGTTGTAAGTAATATGCAACAAGACCCACTCCTGTAATAATAATATGATAAGGTCCAAAATACCATGCAACAAGTTTGTGATTAAATTGTCAAACCAACGAATTCTAACAATAAGGCTGAAGCTTCAAGTATACCCACTCACCTACTTGAAATGTTCGCGTAGTGAGATGTTTATCTGGTGGAGTTTTCATACATTGCTTTGCCTTGTGAAGATGGCTTTCTAATTTCCGCATAATATGGTCACGATTGTGAAGTGAAATGGCAACCTTTGGATTGGAAGTACTCATAATATATGTTGGTAGTGCGAGCGGGGCACAGCTATAAACAATTTCAAAGGGTGTCATACCGGGTGAAGATTATATACTAGTATTATAAGAATACTCTGCATAAGAAAGCCAATTAACCCACGAATGTTGTTGATGGTTGCAAAAGCACCACAAATGTTTCCATGCCCTTATTTAAGCCTTAGACTGACCATCTAATTGTGGGTGATATAAAGAACTCATCTTTAACTCGGTGCCAGATGCATCAAATGGTTCATGCCAAAATGTACTTAAAAATATTGCATCCCTATCGATGACTGATGGGAACACGATCATGAACCCTAACTAGCTCATTTGACCTAGAAAAGAGAACAAAAGCTCCTACATAACCAAGTGAAGGGCCTAATTCAAGGAATAACTATTCTGAGAAGAAAATAAGAAACAAAGGGTAAAACTGCAATTTTACCATTGCAGTGCAACAACATGATTTCTCAAGGGTTAAACATGGGTCAATTGGTCTTAACAAGATAAAAGTGGGATGGTTCAATCAGAAAAGGGTTATTGTGAGATCTGAGAATTAAATGACATTTATAACCTTAAAACACACCCACCTAATACAACAAGGTTCTGGTCAGGATAAAAATCAACTAAACCCTCTAAAATTCATGGAAACATATCTTCTAGGGTTTAGAACCTTCAATTTAGCCTTTGAAACCTATTTTGACCTAAATAGGGGTCCTAGCTAATTACTTACCCTAAATTGGGTTTCTGGGCAAAATGTCCAGTCAAACATGATCAAACCTAAAATTCAACTTCACCATTGGATTCCTTAGGTCCAAATTAGGTTTTTACCAAAATTTGGACTTAAGGGGAGGTCACCTTGACCTACTTTGCAAAACAGTCCACCCAATTACTTTTATGCCCTTTGGAAAACTTTGCAGAAACCCCCCTTATCTTCCTCGCCATGGTTTGCAATTAGGTCCCTCTACCATTACAACGGAGGAGTCCTACTCCAACAAGGATTCGAGGAGGATTTCGCTCTGATTCCTCAGAGATCCCCTCTCAAATTTGAAAGGGAGATTCTCTGAGGAATTCCCTATCATCTGAACACAATCTCCAGCCTTGATTCGCATCCAATCTCTCGTGCGAATGCTTGAGAGACATTGGTATCCTTCGCACATTCCTACTCCGACGAGGATTCTTGTGCTTGGAAGCTTGCCTTCCAAGTACAAGGACCTCTGCCAGTAGCTATAAGAGGGCCCTCTGTCCTTGCCGCTGGGATTAAGCTTGATTTAGCCGCAGAAACCCCCAAAATTCTTCCTCTCCCATCTCCGCCAATAGCCCGCAAGCTCCGACAATCTCTCTACCCTCTTCTTGTCGCTTTGCCACCATACCAGTGGCAGAGTCTTCTTCGCCTTGCTCTTCCACGTCGCACCATACCTGCGCGTGCTTCTTCAACCCTCTCTTCGTCGTCGCCTCTTGATCTCAAGGCTTTCGTCTCCGGCTATGGCAAACACACGCCGCTCGCCCTCCGCCTCCCCCCTTCGTCCAAACACCCTCAGTTAATTTCCTCTCTCCCTACCTTTCACTTTCCCGCTCTTTATTTCACAAAACCCCCTTCGACAGCCACAGACCAACTCCATCTTCCTCATCTCTAGTAGACCACCGGCGAAGGCGCATCCATCTCTCCACTCATCCACATGCCTCGCCACCTATCGCAGAAGCTTCACCATCATCCACTGATCATCAATCGCCCCTTCACTGATTGCCACAAGCACCCTACACTTTCTCCGAGCACACGCACTTTCACGGCCATAGTCTGACCTGGGCATGCACGCCTAGGCCGTTCTGCGCCACGCCACCCACTGCATCACTTTCGCTGTGACACGGTGAAACTACCCAAGTGCTTTGATAGGGCTGCAAGGCCATATTTGTGAGTTGCAGGTTCAACCCCTTGCCGCCATTGGAGCACGAGCAAAGCTTGCTCGCAAGCTTGCTCCAGGTCGTGCTGCTCCAGGCAGTTGAGCCCCAGGTGCGTGGAAACACTCTATGACCCTTTTGCACCCAGTAATCGAAACCACACCATCCGCAGCTACAACAATTGAGCAGGCGTTCTCCCTACATGCATGCGAAGAAGCGGGTGGGACTTTAGTCCCACCTAGGAATCTTTTGGCACTGGTGAGTGGTTTATATTGTTTTTGTGTTTTAAGCTTATCGCCTCAGATCACGGGGTGAGGTCCCCTCGCCCGCTCACCCGCCTCGTCCGCGACCCACGCTACGCGGACTTGGCTGCCTGACCCGATAAACCTTGCACTCCTCGTGCACCACCCACACCTATGCGCCTGGACCTGGGTACGCTTGACCCGACCCGTATACTCGATTGGCTTTGGGAGAGTGAACCTAAGAGAGAGAAAGAGAGAGAGCGTACGCGAGGGAGAGTAGGGGTAGGTTTTGCACTTCTCTGTGCAGGAAGAGAAAGAAGGAAGGGAAGCTGAGGGAAGGAGTTGTGGAAAGAAAAGAAGGCTAAGGGCAGAAGACACTGAAGGAAGAAGAAGGAAGAAGGCGCGGCTGAAGAAGAAAGAGAAGGAAGGAAATCAGAAGGAGCTTAAAGAAGGAAGGAGAAGGCACAGCTGAAGGAAAAGAAGAAGAGAAGAAAGGAGTCGCAAAGAGAAAGAAGCAGAGGCAAAAGATAGAGACAGAGAAAGGAGCCAAAGCCAAAGAAAGAAGGAGATTGAAGGTAGAAGAAAAGAAAGGAGCCAAAGCCAAAGAAAGAAGGAGATCGAAGGCAGAAGAAAAGAAAGAAGCCAAGGCAGAGACAAAGAAGGAAAGAAATCAAGAGAAGAAAAGAAAAAAGAAGACAGAAGAAAAAGTAGCTGCAGAGAAAGAAAGAAGAAATCAGAGAAGGAAGAAAAGAGAAGAAGAGAAGAAAGAAAAGGAAGAGAAAAAACAAACAGAAATTACTTCTATTTCTTTTTATCTCTATTCATCTCTTTGAAGCAATTATATACATTGAACTTAATTCTTTTGCTTCATAATATTATTGAACATCACATTTTATCAATTTGAGATTGTGTTCTTAGTTTTTAAATACCAATTTGCTCATCGTGTTCGACCTCGGATTCTTAATTTTTCAAGTAATAAAATTCTTATTTGTTTACAAGGCGATTTCAACTATACTACGATGTAGTATTTATTCTTTATAAACCGATCTCGCTTTCTGTTAAACATTTTGGCGTCGTTGCCGGGGAGCAACGGGCATTTTAGAAACTTTGATCACAACCACTGATTCAATACTAACTTACTCTCTTTCTTTTGTGTGATTGTTTCAAGGGAAGAAAAGAAAAACAGTCGCACAACAACCACATCTAGAACAGGTAAAATCTTATTAGCCCTCTCTCTTAATCCCCACAAAATCTAAAAAGGAGAACAAAGAAAAATCAATCTAGGGCTACCTACTTCCATATTTAGTAATTCACCAAAGTTGCCTGATTTTTTATTTCAACACATTTTTGAATTGCACATCCATTTAAGGTAACTAGGGCTAACACCTTCTTGATTGAGCCCTAAATACCATTCTTGAGGCAACTAAATTGGATCAAATAGAGCCAACTTAAGGATTACAAGCTAGGATTTTTAGAGACACATCTTTAAGCAAAGAATCAAATTTTCAAAAGAAGGTATGCCTAAGCCTTGTTTGAAGAGATTTATCCAAGAGAAATCCTAAGAAAATCAATCTCTTAATTCACTTGAACCCTAAAAGAGAGGACCTAAAAGCTCTCAAAGGAACAAAGAGGTGAAGTTGACCCTTTAGGTCAACCAACCTTGAAATTAGGTCACTTTTTGCACTCAAAAGATCTAAAGTTCAAGTGGAACCCTAAGCACCTTGATCTTAATTAAAAGAGGTAGACTTAAGAGGTTAAGGTCCCCATTCTAGTTTACTTGGAATCTCAGTGACAAGAGAGGTCGGGTGGGGGAAGCTCTGTAACTCTTGGAGACGCTCTACCGTGTAGGGGTCTTTGCAGGACTCTCCCTCTCTGGCTGCCCAAGTATTTCTCAGGTGAACGACCTTTCTGACTAAGGGGTATCATCCGCCCCGAACCTCTATAGTCACCCAACAATTTTTGGGTGTCTCGATTGGGTCCAGCACATTCTAATCTCATCAAATCCTTTAGTGCATGTTTGATAGGAGGTCCTTAAGACCTCCTTTAGAAATCCACTCCTGCCGAGGCCAAGCCTCGATGCCTATGTTTGTGCAGCAACCCCACCACATAGATCTCTCCTCTGATTCATCAGAACCAAGTTCTTCTTCCATCATGGCACAACCCATTGAAGAAGAGAACAACCTTGAGCACCAGCTTCAATGCTTAAATGATTTATTCCAAAACTTTGTAAACCCGCCGCAGCGTTCTATGATGCGAGATCACTATAATCTCGTTGCAGTGGTAATGGAGCCTCGAGTCTAAATCCCGACTGGAGGTCCTGATTCTGAACTCAAGCCTAATATGATTCATGCCATTCCAAAATTCCATGGGCTTAACTCCAAGAATCCATTCCAGCATATTAAGCAACTCAAACATCTGACCCAGACCTTCGGGTCAGATGTACAAAATCAGGATATTCTACTCATGAAGATGTTTTCTTTCTCCCTCATGGATAAGGCTGCTCATCGGTATCAGACTCAAACTCGTCCGATCAACACATGGGTCGAACTCCAATCCAAATTTTTGAAAAAGTTCTTCCCCGTTGGCTAGACAAATGCCTTGCACTACCAGATCACTCGCTTCACTCAACAATCGGGAGAACCTCTTCATGAGCCATGGGATCGATTCTTGGATCTCATGTGGAAGTGCCCCCATCACGGAGTTCTTAAATGGGAACAAGTCCAGTCTTTTTACCAGGGACTCCGTGAAGACATTAGATTGTTCGTCAATGCAACCTGTGGAGAAAACATCATGGGTCAACATGAGGACACGGTGTGGGAGATTCTCGAGAATATGTGCGAGAACTCCATCAATAATGACTTCATGGGCTTATTCGACCGGTAAAATGCCCACGCATCGACGAATCTTAGGGGAGCACATGAGACGCAGGGCCTGTCCACATCCGTCGACTTGGAGCTGATGGCCAGACAATTGGACAAGGTCTCTATCATAGAGAAGAATGTGGACGAGCTGACTCAGCATTTGCAACGAGCCACCTCTATGCAAAACTCATTTGCACAGCCACCTCTTATGAGGGAAACTGTGCAGAACATCTATCACTGATCTTCTCAGGGGATGGACCCGTATCCACCCCCGTCTGACTCCAAGACCAGAGGGACCTCCGATTCACTCTATTCTAGTTGGGGGAACTCTGAACCCTCGTATTCTGATTTTCCTGAGACTCCTCAGATTAGCGAGGACCTCAACGCCATCCAAAATGACCCATTCTCCAATACCTACAACCTTGGATGGCGGAATCATCCCAACTTCCTGTGGACGGGAAATTCTCAGAATCAAAGACCACCTTATCAACCCCGTCCACAAGCTCCTCGTCCATATCAGCCGCCTCAGCCTTGGCTCAACCCCACCTATTAATCTGGGCCAAACCTAGCAGATCAAATGACTCTTATCCTTCAAACATTGGCTGACATTCAGAAGACGAATGCAGTAATGCAAAAATAGCACAAGGACGAGATCACAGAGGTTCACAGTCAACTCGCCCAGATGGCGAATTCTCGCCAACCTGGCACACTTCCTTCGCAACCTCTGCAGAACCCAAATAACGTACCGACCCAGAGGTACGTTATGAACCCAAATCTAGGCCACGCACATATGATTGATCAAGCCCCTTCTGTTCCACCACCCGACGGAATGGAAGCTTTGACATCTTACGCGGGATTTCAATAGTAGCCACCCATTTTACCAACCCCAAACCAAAACCAGGCAGGATTAAACTCCGTAACAACTCGTAGTGGTAAAGCAACTCAAGACCCACCTTATCCAAACCACTCCAAGCCTGGTAGTAACCCAAGCCCTAAGATAGTTATCCAGGATACCCCTATCCCAGATCAAGAACCTGGACCTATTCTAGAGGAATTAACCAAGGTTCCATTTCCCGAGGCCTTGACCAAGGGAAAGAGGATAACCAAACCCATGGCTCCTGAGGAAGATCTGGTCAAGCTCTTTGAATAGGTCTAGATAAACATCCCCTTGTTGGATGCAATCCGCCACGTACCGGCTTATGCACAATTTCTAAAAGACGTGTGTACACCCAAGCGTAAGCTGCAAACAAAAGGTGGGAGTCCGATCATACTGTCAGAGCAAGCCAGCTCTGTAATATTGAGTAAACTCCCACCCAAGGCTAAAGACCCAGGTACTCCCCTGATTTCATGTAAAATTGGTGATACCCAATTTGACAGAGCCTTATTAGACCTAGGTGCCTCTATAAACCTAATACCTACATCCCTCCTTGACCACCTGGAAGAATCCGAGCTTAAATTGACAGAGGTGACATTGCAGTTAGCCGATCAATCCATCAAGTCACTTAAAGGAATACTCGAGGATGTCATTGTTAGGGTACGAGATTTCTACTTCCCGGTGGATTTTATAGTTCTAGATATGGATGCACCTGAGAACCCAAGGGATACATCGATTATACTAGGGAGACCTTTTTTGGCCACTGCTAGGGCCAATATAAACTGTGAGGAGGGCCAAATAGAACTAAAATTTGGGAACCAAACTCTAAAGATTGACATCTTTAAGGCCCAACAAGGGATTAATTGCGGTGTTATAGAACAAATATGTGATATCAAAGTCGTGGTTGATGAACCGCATATCGAGGACAACCTGATTCTCCCTAATCAACCACCAGAAGATCAAAACCCGCAAACAAAGGAGTCTGACCTGACCTGGATACAACCATAGCTCCTACCATTGTCCTAACACACACCCTGAACTATCTGCTACTACTGATAACCCCGTCCTAGAACTTAAACCCCTTCCCAATCATCTAAAATACGTCTTTTTGGGTTCCAATCAGACGTTTCCTGTGATTATTAACTCTAGACTTACACCTAACAAGGAATCCCATCTGATTACTGTTCTCCAGCAACATCGTAGAGCCATTGGGTGGACTCTCGATGACTTGACTGGCATAAGCCCCTCTTATTGCACACACCGAATCTACACTGAAGAGGGAACACGACCTTCGCGAGAAATGCAGAGACGTTTGAACCCTAATTTGCATAAGGTAGTGAAAAATGGGATTATTAAGTGGTTAGATGCAGGGATCATCTACCCGATCTCCGACAGTCAGTGGGTGAGTCCAATCCAGGTTGTGCCTAAAAAGGCAGGACTCACCATCATCACAACTGAAATCGGAGAGGTCATACCGACCCATGTAGCTAATTCGTGGAGAGTCTGCATTGATTACAGAAGACTCAATTCCTCCACGAAGAAGGATCATTTCCCACTACCGTTTATTGATCAGATCCTCGAGAAACCAGCGGGAAATAGGTTCTTCTACTTTCTTGACTAGTACTCCGGTTATAACCAAGTGGCAATCCATCCTAAGGACCAAGAAAAGACCACTTTCACCTACCCCTTTGGGATGTACGCATTCCGAAGGATGCCGTTTGGTCTCTGTAATGCACTCGCGACTTTTCAGCGGTGCATGCTTGCCATATTCTCAGATATGGTAGGTGATTATCTGGAAGTCTTCATGGATAACTTTTCAGTATTTGGAGCATCATTTGACGATTGCCTCCAGCACTTGGTCTAAATACTCAGGCGATGCATTGATGTGAATCTGGTTCTTTCCTAGGAAAAGAGCCATTTCATGGTGCCTGAGGGAATCGTCTTGGGACATCTGATTTCAGAGAAAGGCATCCAGGTCGATCGAGCCAAGGTGAATATGATTTCCAAACTCCCTATGCCTAGCTCGATCAAGGACATCAGATCTTTTCTAGGGCACTTCGGTTTTTACAGTCAATTTATCCCTGATTTTTCAAAAATCGTGCGCCCCTTGACTACTCTTCTCTCCAAGGATGTACCTTTCCAAATCTCTAAAGAATGCACTCAAGCATTTGAGATCCTCCATGACCAAGTTACCCAAGCCCCGATCATACAATCCCCTGATTGGTCTCAACCCTTTGAGATCATGTGCGATGCATCTGACTTCGCTGTAGGAGCGGTTTTGGGGTAGAAAATTGACGGGAAACCCGTGGTCATTTACTATGCTAGCAAAACACTTGATAAAGCTCAGCGTAACTACACGGTTATTGAGAAAGAGCTGCTAACCGTAGTATTTGCCCTAGAAAAATTCAGATCTTACCTCTTAGGTTCCCATGTTATCATCTACTCGGATCACATAGCTATGAGGCATCTCCTTGCAAAGAAGGAGGCGAAACCTCAATTAATCCACTAGAGCTTGCTGTTGCAAGAATTTGACCTCGAGATTCGCGACAAAGCGGGAAAACAGAACGTGGTAGCTGATCACTTGTCCCATCTTCCTTCTGAGATCATTGATCCTTCCGGACTCATCACGGAACATTTTCCTGATGAGCACCTTCTGACTATTAATACAGGGCTTCCATGGTTTGCTGACATAGTAAACTACTTGGCATCACATCAGCTTCCATCCGATTGGTCGAAGGCCAAGAAAGACAAATTGCTTTCTGATGCCAAGTATTACCTTTGGGAAAACCTGTATCTGTTCCGCATTGGTGCTGATCAAATAATTCGATGATGTGTCGCGAAAGCAGAAATCAAAGACATACTCTCTTTCTGCCATGACCAGGCATGTGGTGGACACTTTTCAGGACATAAAACCGCAGCAAAAGTCCTCCAGTGTGGCTTTTACTGGCCCACAATTTTCAAGGATGCATACAATCACTGCAAGGCATGTACCCATTGCCAGACCTTGGGCAACATGAGCTATCGAGATATGATGCCTCTACAGCTGATTCTGGTATGCAAAATTTTTGACATTTGGGGCATTGATTTTATGGGACCCTTCCCTATCCCGGACAACTTCGAATACATTTTACTCGCTGTTGACTATGTGTCCAAATGGATCGAAGCCATTCCGACCCAAACCAATGATCACAAAGTTGTTATCAAGTTCATTCACCAAAACATCTTCTTACAGTTCGGGATTCCACGTGCAATAATTTCCGATGGAGGGACTTATTTCACAAACGTTCAGTTCAGGTCACTAATGACCAAATACGGTGTGTCGTACCAAATCACTACTCCTTACCACCCCCAAACTAATGGTCTAGTTGAGCTATCAAATAGAGAGATCAAGAAAATCCTCTAGGTTACTATTTGACTTGACAGGAAGGATTGGTCATCCCAACTTCCGAAAGCTTTGTGGGCTTATAGAACCACCCACAAGATCCAACTAGATATGTCTCCCTTCAGACTGGTGTACGGGAAGGCATGTCACCTCCCCGTCAAATTGGAGCATAAAGCCTATTGGGCAATACAGAACTGCAACCTAGATCTTTCTAAGGCTGGAACCCATAGAAAGCTTCAAATGAGCGAGATCGAGGAATTACACCATGACACGTATAAGAACTCCCGAATTTACAAAGAGCGGGTTAAAGCCTTTCACGACAAGCACATATCTAAAAAGATCTTTCATCCTAGTCAAAAGGTCCTACTCTTTGATGCCAAACTCAAGTTGTTCCCAGGAAAACTACGATCTAAATGAATTGGACCCTACTTAGTCTGACGAATCTTTGGAAATGGAGCCATTGAGATCAATTCACTCAGCCACAATTCCGAACCCTTCGTTGTGAATAGTCAGAGACTCAAACCGTTCATTGACGTGACCACTACAAACTTGGCTGAGATATCCTTTACCCTCCATTCTCCCGAGCTCATTGCGCCCAACCGATGGCGTAAAACTCAGCACTTAATGGGAGGCAACACGTCATTCTTTGAGAAACCCGAAACCTTTCTTGACATTTCTATGCTGAATTCATATTTCACTTTAGGGTTCATCTATTAGAACAGCCGACTCCACCTTAGGTACCCGTACCCGAGTCTAGAAATCGTTCGCAACAGTTACCTCGACCCGTTCGCCCACCCAACACCTGTCGTAATGAATGAACTAATCTGAATTCAAACCCACCTAATTTACAATGGGGACATTGCAAATCGTAGGCATGGAGGGGTATGAAAGTGCAAAACGTTATGAAAACTCATATCACAAGAAAAGGTTTCAACAAAAAAATCACATATCACAGAAAACACAAAAAATTGAAAAAAATCTTGAAAAGAACCAAAAAAAATTGAGGGGGGAGAGAAAATTTTTGAGGCTATACAAAACATGGGGAGGAAAAGAGCAAAATGACAAAAAAGGAGCACAAGATGAAAAAGAAAAAGAATAGCCATTAGTAAGAAATTAAGGGATTAACTGAAGTTCTAGACCACATCAAGGACAAAGAAAAAAATAGGAAAAAAAGTGCTAATGAGACACAAAAAGAGATTAGTGGGAACGTTGATCTTAGGCCTTTTAGGCTAGACTCTTAGGCTTAAAAATTCAAGTACCCGCTAAGATTTGGATAATCATCAAGAGGTTGGGGAAAATGCGAATCTTAAGTATTAGGTCTAAGGCTTAGGGAGTATTTGACCTCATTAACTGACCTTCAATTTGCGGGACTCAGTAACCTAAGCACCCCAATCCATACATAGTCTGGTTCAGTACGCATAACTATCAAAATCACGTAAAAGCGTTTAAGTATTCTGAAAAAAGTTGCCTAGATTAGGAGCGGCCGATCAACACAAGTTGATTTAGACGAGTTTCCGGCGTGGAGAGGCGGGAAATTCCCCTCAAAGATGCGTAACATATCGTCTCCTCGGTGCTTGTCTCTTAGGATATTTACATATCCTACCAGGGGCACGTAAGCACTCTACTGGTTCAGATAACATGGGCGGCATTATCATGAAATGTCGATCACCAGGGTTTAGATTTGGCCACGGAACGCCGTGGGCGGGATTATCTCGAAATCTCGAAAGCCAGGGTTCTGGGGGTTGCCATGGGCAATGCTATCACGAAGCATCGATTACCAGGGACCTTTGAGGATTGATGATGGGGACGAGGAATCCGATACAGACCGTGTTGAGAAGCCAATCCGAAGCTAGAAATAAAAAAAGAAAAGAGAGAGAAAAAGCTTTCGAGATCTTGGTTGGTACTTGAGTACCTCTAGGCTTATTGTCGGCATTCTAACCTAGTCACAAAGAAAAAGAAAAAGCACTTATCATAACTGGTGAAAGAAACTAATGGTCTAGAACAGAAGTTAAAACATTGAAATTTTGCTAAGGGACTAGCAAAAGCTAGGTATGGGGGTATGATGGGAACACCATCATGAGCCCTAACTAGCTCATTTTGACCTAAAAAGGAGAACAAAATCTCTTACATAACCAAGTGAAGGGCCTAATTCAAGGAATAACTATTCTGAGAAGAAAATAAGAAACAAAGGGTAAAACTGTAATTTTACCATTGTAGTGCAACAACAGGATTTCTCAGGGGTTAAACATGGGTCAATTGTTCTTAACAAGATAAAAAGTGGGATGGTTCAATCAGAAAAGGGTTATTGTGAGATCTAATAATTAAATGACATTCTGTAACCTTAAAACACACCCACTTAATACAACAAGTTTATGATCAGGATAAAAATCAAATAAACCCTCTAAAATTCATGGAAAAATATCTTCTAGGGTTTAGAACCTTCAATTTGGCCTTTGAAACCTATTTTGACCTAAATAAGGGTCTTAGCTAATTATTTGCCCTAAATTAGGTTTTTGTGCAAAATATCCAGGCAAACATGGTCAAACCTAAAATTCAACTTCACCATTGGATTCTTTAGGTCCAAATTAGGTTTGTACCAAAATTTGGACCTAAGGGGAGGTCACCTTGACTTACTTTTCAAAATAGTCCACCCAATTACTTTTATGCCCCTAACTTTCAAAAACTTTGCAGAAACCCCCTTATCTTCCTCGCCACTCTTTGCAATTAGGTCCCTCTACCATTACAACGGAGAAGTCCTACTCCAACAAGGATTCGAGGAGGATTTTGCTCTGATTCCTCAGAGATCCCCTCTCAGATTTGAAAGGGAGATTATCTGAGGAATTCCCTATCATCTGAACGCAATCTCTAGCCTTGATTCACACCCAATCTCTCGTGCGAACGCTCGAGAGACATGAGTATCCTTCGCACATTCCTTCTCCGGCGAGGATTCTTGTTCTTGGAAGCTTGCCTTCTAAGCACAAGGACCTCTGCCAGTAGCTATAAAAGGGCCCTCTATCCTTGCCACTGAGATTAAGCTTGATTTGGCCGCAGAAACCCCCAAAATTCTTCCTCTCCCATCTCCGGCCAATAGCTTGCAAGCTCCGACGATCTCTCCTCCCTCTTCTTGTCACTCTGCCACCATACTAGTGGTAGAGTCTTCTCCGCCTTTCTCCTCTGTGTTGCGCCATACCTGCGCGCGCTTCTTCAACCCTCTCGTCATCACCGCCTCTTCATCTCAGGGCTTTCATGTCCGGTGACGGCAAACACACGTTGCTCGCCCTCTGCCTCCCCCCTTCGTCCAAACACCCTCAATTAAGTTCCTCTCTCCCAACCTTTCACTTTCCCGCTCTTTATTTCACAAAACCCCCTTCAACAGCCATAGACCACCTCCGTCTTCCTCATCTCCGGCAGACCACCGGCGAAGGCGCATCCATCGCTCCACTCACCCACACGCCTCGCCACCTACCGCAGAAGCTTCACCATCATCCACTAATCATCAACCGCCCCTTCACTGACCGCCACATGCACCCTACACTCTCTCCGAACACACGCACTTTCACGGCCACAGTCCGACCTAGGCACGCATGCCTAGGCCATTCTGCACCACGCCACCCACTGCATCACCTTCGCCGTGACACGGCAAAGCTACCCAAGTGCTTTAACAGGGCCGCGAGGCCATATTTGTGAGTTGCAGGTTCAACCCCCTGCCGCCATTGGAGCACGAGTAAAGCTTGCTTGCAAGCTTGCTCAAGGTCGCGCTACTCCAGGCAGTTGAGCCCCAAGTGCGCGGAAACACTCCACGACCCTTTCGCACCCAGTAATCGAAGCCACACCATCCGTAGCTGCAGCAATTGAGCAGGCGTTTTCCCTACGCGCACGCGAAGAAGCGGGTGGGACTTTAGTCCCACCTCGGAAACTTTTGGCGCAGGTGAGTGGTTTATATTGTTTTTGTGTTTTAAGCTTATAGCATCAGATCACGGGGTGAGGTCCCCTCGTCCACTCACCTACCTCATCCGCGACCCACGCTACACAGACCTGACTGCCTGACCCGATAAACCCTACACTCCTCATGCACCACCCACACCAGTGCTCCTAGACCTGGTGCACTTGACCCGACCCGTATACCTGATTGGCTCTGGGAGAGTGAACCTAAGAGAGAGAAAGAAAGAGAGTGTACGCGGGGGAGGGTAGGGCTAGGTTTTTCACTTCTTTGTGCAGGAAGAGAAAGAAGGAAGGGAAGCTAAGGGAAGGAGTTGCGGAAAGAAAAGAAGGCTAAGGGCAGAAAACGCTGAAGGAAGAAGAAGGAAGGAGAAGGCGCAGCTGAAGAAGAAAGAGAAGGAAGGAAAGCAGAAGGAGCTTAAAGAAGGAAGGAGAAGGCACAGCTGAAGGAAAAGAAGAAGAGAAGAAAGGAGCCGCAAAGAGAAAGAAGCAGAGGCAAAAGATAGAGACAGAGAAAGGAGCCAAAGCCAAAGAAAGAAGGAGATCGAAGGTAGAAGAAAAGAAAGGAGCCAAAGCCAAAGAAAGAAGGAGATCGAAGGCAGAAGAAAAGAAAGAAGCCAAGGCAGAGACAAAGAAGGAAAGAAATCAAGAGAAGAAAAGAAAAAAGAAGACAGAAGAAAAAGTAGCCGCAGAGAAAGAAAGAAAGAATAAATCAGAGAAGGAAGAAAAGAGAAGAAAGAAGAAATTAGAGAAGAAAGAAAAGGAAGAGAAAGAACAGACAAAAATTACTTCTATTTCTTTTTATCTCTATTCATCTCTTTGAAGCAATTATATACGTTGAACTTAATTCTTTTGCTTCATAATATTGTTGAACATCATATTTTATCAATTTGAGATTGTGTTCTTAGTTTTTAAATACCAATTTGTTACCCGTGTTCGATCTCGAATTCTTAAGTTTTTGAGTAATAAAATTCTTATTTGTTTACAAGGCGATTTCAACTATACTACGACACAGTATTTATTCTTTATAAACCGATCTCGCCTTCTGTTAAACAGGGACGATAGAAGAAGAATTCCATGTAAATGGACAACTTCTTGAATGAACACTATACCCACATCCTTAGTGCAGTATGGGTGTATAACTGGAACAAAGTGGCCATATTTTGAAAGTATGTTGACGACGACATACTTACGGTTAGATAGAGGGAGGCCTTCAATAAAATCCATTTCTATGTCTTACCAAATTTGGGTTGTGATAAGTTCCCTTTAGTGGATTATAATTACGCCTAAGAACTTTCATATAGAGATTTAAGCGAATTTCGAGCATATATTACATTGGGAAATTAGTTAAGCTTGTAATTTGTTGTTCTTGCATTTTTATTTCATTGATGTACTTCATTTTCCTATGTTCTTTACTTAATGCACATTTGCATAGTAATTATTATTTACACATGTATGTTTTCCTTGCAAGAATATTTGAGGATCAAAATTGGAATGTCATCTTGGCTTTAAGATTTTTCTCCAATAAAATTGGCAAGGGAATCAACATTGATTTTCTTTGGAGCTTGCTTCGTTATTTTGGCTCTTATTCATTTGGCAAGCTCACTTAACAGAGAATGGCGACACTCTCTTTCTCAATTTGGAGGATTTCCTTTTCCTTCCTCAATCACCGATCACTTAATCAACAAATGCCACCACCACCCTCTATCTTGTTTTGATAGCTAAAAACCCACCGCACCCCCTGCATTCGACTGACATCTACATATCAACCGTGTCCACAACCGTGTGTTCCTACCACGACTACATCTTGGTTTTGACTCTCTAAGTTTGCTTTCATTTGCATATCATATTTGATTTAGTTCTCTTATTATTGGAATTAGTACTTGTCATCCTTATATTTGAATATTGAACCTATTTGCCTTTATGTGCCTCCCTGTGGAGGCAACATTATTTTTCGTGGATCATTTTAATGAATGCATAGTTAAATTGATTATATCTTGGATTTGTTCATATTTGATTGTTTGTTGATCGGGGATTTTTTCACCATGACTTATACTATGATGACGCATTAGCATTATTATCATAACTATTATTATTATTTGCAAAAGCGAAAAATTCTCGTATCAGGTTGGAATTGGCAAAGGTTGAAGTAAGCTTGCACGAGTTTGAGTTTCCATTTTACACTGTTGACATGTATCACCCTGGCGAATGTAGGCGCAAACATCATATTTCATTCCCCTCTAAATAAAATTTCATTTAAGGCAATCTAATGTTTTGTGAAAGCCAACATGTCCTTTTGGAGTGTCATGTGCAAGGTGTGGTGCTCTAGCAATAAAAGGACAAGATTGAGCCAACAAACTACAACCATTATGTCAAAGGATACCATCACGAAAATGACATACATTTCTGTCCAACTGACCATTATTCCATTTTTGTAACAAATTATGTAGAGCAAGATTTGTAACATGAGCTTGTTGAATTTCTTTAAACCATTCTAAAATTGGCATGGATATTGCATGAAGTGATGCATATTCTTCCATTCAAGAAAGCACATCTGCTGCCTGATTATGACACACCTCCTTGTATTCCAGTTAAAAGTTCAAATCCATGAGGAAAATTAGACATTTATGTTGAGCAGGTGTGGACGCCTTCTGCTGTAATAAGTAACACAAGCTCTGGTGGTCTGTTTGGATTATAAACTTTCTTCCCAAAATATAATGATGCCATCTGTCAACTGCAAACAAGATAGCGTGAAGTTCTCTTTCATATATATACCATGCTTGCTACCTTATAGAAAAAGCATTGCTCAAGTAGGCCATTGGTCAACCTTATTGAGACAAAATCTCACCCATTCCTAAACCACTTGCATTACATTCAATGACAAATGGAAGAGAAAAATATGGAAGAGCAAACACCAGTCCCATTATCAAGGCATTTTTTAAAGCCACAATGCTTGAGAAGCTACTTCATTCCAATAGAAAGAATCCTTTTTTAAGAAATCAATTAGTAGCCTTGAAATGCTACCAAAGCGATGAATAAATTTGCAATAATACCCCGCAAGGCCTAAGAACCCTCGTAGAGCTTTTACTGTCAAAGTTGTTGGCCACATTTTGATGGCTGAAGTTGTATTTGATTGAATTGCAACCCCTTATTGATGGGAACACTATCATGAGCCATAAACTAGCTCAATTTGATCTGATTAAGTCTTTAAATGCTCTTACATAACTGTCAGAGAGTCATATTTCATTGCAAAGTCATTCTGAGGGAAAGACAAGAAAATAGGGTTAAAACTGCAGTTTTACCATGTTATCATGAATGCAGTACAAGCATGGGTTTTCCCAAGTGGTAATTAAGGGTTAAATGGTCATAAAAAGCTAACAAGTGGGTTAGAACAGACAAAAAAGGGTTTGCACGTGTTTTGAGAATTAAATAACTTTTGAAACCCTAAAAATAAAATTACTTAATTAATTGAAGTTCTGATCAGGATAAAATTTACATAAATCCTCTAAAATTCATAGAAAAATATTCTCTAGGGTTTGGTACCTTCAAATTGACCATCAGAACCCGTTTTGGCCCAAAATAGAGTCTCAGACAGACATTCACCCTAATTTGGGTTTTTTCACAAATTACCCACCCAAATGTAATCAAAACCAAAATCCAACTTCACCATTGAACTCCTTAGGTCCAAATTAGGTTTGTACCAAAATTTGGACTCAAGTTGAAATTGTCTTGACCTAGTTTGCAACTTGGTCCTGTCTGATTACATTTATGCCCTTAACTTTCAAAATATTTACAAAAAGTCCCCTACCTTTATCATCATTTTCACAAATAGGTCTTTGCCGCCATTAATCCTATTCCTATGAGCACCGACGATCTAAAACTGGTAAGAACTCCTTGATTCCTTGACGAATCCCTTTCAAATTTGAAAGGGAAGTTCGTCAAGGAATTCCCTTCCTTTTGAGCCAAATCCCACGTCCCAAAACCTTCCCAAACTCTCATGCGAACGCATGAGAGATTTGGGTATCAAAAAATTGGAACTCCGGCAAAGCTTTCCAAGCTTGGGAAGCTTGCTTCCCAAGCCCAAAACCTCCTCTAAAGGCCTATAAAAAGAGCTCTAGATTAAATAGTTCTCCTCAAGCTCGATTTCGACCGGATCTACCCTAAATTCCTCTCTCCTAATCCGATCGAAAGGCTCCTCGAGCTCCGGCGATCCCCTCCGACCTCCCTTATCGCCCATTTGCAATACCAGCGGTGGATTCATTTTCCTCGTCTTCCTCCGCATCATGCCATACCAGTGGGCGTCCCTCCCTCCATCTTCCTTGCTGTTTCCTTCTCACCGGAGTCACCTTTGTCTCCGGTGTCGGCCATACCGCAACTGATGTCGCTTTCACCCCTCTTCGTCTACCAATCACCTAGTTAAGTTCCCTAGCTCCTCTACTCCCTTTACATACCAACTGCACTTCATTTCGACTGCCATATCACACTGACCACCCTCTTCGTCCTCCGCTCTGGCCACTCCTCTGGGGAAGTGTTTCCACCGCTACGCACCTCTATCCACCTTGCCGAAAAGCCCAAAACCTTCGCCTCACCTTCCCGCACAAAACCCCTCTCTTATTTCATCCTCTCGCTCACCCAAACTCACCCCCGAACAACCCACCTTTGCGTCGTCATTCCACACCTCATCTGGCCACTACACCTACTCCCATGCTACAAAACCTCCACCACTGCATTCCTCATCCACCAACGATCCTCTAGAGCATTTTAACTGGGGCTTAGCGCCTGTATTCTTGGATTTCAAGTATACCCCCTAGCTACCATTAACAAAAAGCTTCAAGGAAGCTTTAAGCTCGCTTCAGGCCTTGATAGCCCCAGGTGGAAGTCCTAGGTTGTGCGGATTTGCTTCAGGCACTACCCCAAGTGGTCAATTGGATGCCTTAACCTCGTGAGCTACGGCAATTGAAGAAAGGACCTTGCTGCTGCGTTGCGCGAAGAAAGGTGGGACTTTAGTCCCACCTCGGAAGCGAAGGAGAGACTGCGCCCGCATAAATTGAATTTGTGTCTAGGGTTTATCGCCTTAGACACAAGGGGTGAGGTCCCTCACACCCCTCACATGCCTCGTCCGCGACATTTACCCCACGGACCTAGTGCACTCGACCCGCCTAAGCCTTCACTCCTTGCTCACCACCCACTGTCGGTGAGCCTGGACTCGGGTGCGCGCCTACCCGATAACCCGACTATCCTGATATTGGCCCTGGGAGGGCGGATCCCAGCGAAAGAAGGAAAGAGAGAGTGCACGAGGACAGGGGGGTTTTGCTCTTCAGTGTTCTCCACACTTAGCTGAATTTGCAGAAGCCTTTCCCCCCTATGCATCAGAAGGGCCAACGAAGAAGAGGACAAAAGAAAGAAAGGATAAGAAAGAAGGCCTCAAAAGAAAGAAGAAAGCAGAGAAGGAAAGAAAAGAAGAAGGAAGAAGAAAGAGAGCCGCACAGAAAGAAAGAAAGAAGGTAGAAGAAGAAAAGAGGAGCCAGACAGAAAGAAGAAAGGAGAAGAGAAAGAGAGCAGCAAAGAAAAGAGACCATTGAGTCTCTAGGAAGCACTGTAGCAACCGGCTGTTTAAGCCATCTGATACAAGCCTAGATCATCTGATTGCATACATTTGAGGCTTTATTTCCTTGATACTGTTGATTTAGTTGCTATTACACATTGATATTTGACATTATTATTATTGCAATATTTTATCTCTTTGATTCAAATTGTAATCTTGAGTTTTAAATTGACATATTGCTTCATGTGTTCGATCTCGGACTTTCATTCGAGTATTAAATTTATCTGTTTGAGCGTTATTTTGGCTATATTATAACGAAGATATTTTAAAACACCGATTTATCGCTCAAACACTTATTGACTGATCACATGGCCCAAATAAGTAACAGAAGATACTGCAAAGTTGCATTGAGGATGCTTAAGGTAGAGCTTGTTGGCTCGTATTATCTGAAAGACAGCTGCCAAATGTTGGAGATGCATCTAAAAGGTTTTGCTATAAACCAAAATATCATCAAAGAATACCAAAACAAATTAGCGAAGTATTGTCTTGAACAAAGAATTCATAAGTTGCTAGAAAGTAGAGGGTGCATTTGTAAGATCGAATGGCATTACTAAAAATTCATAATGCCCCTCATGTGTTTCTAAAGGCTATTTTGTGAATATCCGGGTCATGCACCTTTATCTGATGATATCTCGACAGTAGGTCCAACTTGGTAAAATAGGTGGACCTACTAACTCATCTAGTAGATCATCAATCAATGGAATGGGAAACTTATCTTTGATGGTGATAGCATTAAGCCTCTATAATCAATACACATTCGCCAAGATCCATCTAATTTTTTTACCAAAAGGACTAGAGTCGCAAATGAGTTGGAGCTAGGCCTAATCAAGCCTTCTTTTAATGCATCTTGGACCTACTGCTCAATCTCATGCTTCTGCAATGGGGAGTGATGGTAAGGAGCATGTGTCACTGTTGGCTATTGCTAACTCATCTATCAAAGGTATTTTTTGATCACAAGACCGTTTTGGTGGCAACCCATGAGGCAACTAAAATATGTCTTGGTATTCATGAAGCAATACAGACAACTCTTGTGGATAAGAATCATGAATCCTCT
This sequence comes from Thalassia testudinum, assembly GCA_037157565.1. Taxonomy (NCBI): domain Eukaryota; kingdom Viridiplantae; phylum Streptophyta; class Magnoliopsida; order Alismatales; family Hydrocharitaceae; genus Thalassia; species Thalassia testudinum. Next base: position 85,873,591 of record JAZHRO010000024.1, read on the forward strand.
CATTAGATTCTTGCAAATGGGCTGCATTGACTTGAATGATAAAGGCCATTTTGGCTACAAACAAGTCTCTGGACATAAGGGCAAATTCTACCAAACATATTTGTTTTGGCCTAACCCTGTGCAAGGAGTGTTTCTGACCACTAATGGTAAATTTCATTGTAAGCTTCTGAAAGTTCCATTCAATTGTACCCAATCTCTTCAACCAACCAATGCCTAATACTACATCACATCCTCCCAACGGTAGCACATAGAAATCTATACCCATATGCAAATTATTTAATCTGATTTTTACTCCCATACACTGACCTGTACTAACCACATGGCAACCATTTGAGACCATAACCTAAATTTTAGATGGATTAGATATCTTCAATCCCATCTTAGAGACCATTTTAGGGTCAAGAAAATTGTCTAAACTCCCGAAATCAATCAAGTAAGAATTCCTTGTATTTTTCCCTTCACACGCATTGTAGAATTCCCATTTGTACTGTTGATAGCATGTGATGAAATCTTCATGCAAGAATCAACATCACCGACATCTACTTGTTCATCATCAATGTAATCACCCAACTGATCATCAGGAACAAGGTGAATTGTAAATAATGTTTTACATTTATGCTCCTTAGACCACTTATCACCACACTGAAAGCACAACCCTTTCTTAACTCTCTCTTCATATTGGGTTAGGGTCAATCTCTTAATAATAGGACTTATCAGGTGTCGGTAACAAACCTTCAGAAGTATAAGAATTAAAAGATTTCTTTTTTGTCAATAGTTTAGCCTCTTGCAATCTGGTCAATACCATTGTCGCAAGAAGATTGGTAGGTCTCAAGGAACAAGCCTCAAATGCCAAATCTTCTCTTAGACCACTAACATATGTGCTCAACAAATGTTCATCAGGGACCTCTCTGACATAATCAGCCAATAACCCAGCCTATTTTGGCGTACTTAATGCCCCATTTGGATCCTCCATAAAATCAGCATTGAATCAAACATTTAAAGTAGTAACAAAGGAATCCCAATCAGCAGATTTCTTATTATTTGTATACCACCAAAACCATTGTAAAGCTTCCTCATTCAAATGGAAAGATGCCAATGGTAAACGCTGGCCATAAGGAACATTGTAAAATACAAAATACTGCTCAGCCTAATGCATGAATCCAGAATCTACACACATTGCATTACTATGAGAACCAGATTCGGCGATCTGCCAAAGCTGCTACTTGAATTCTCCAAGCAATTCATCCATCATACATTGCATCGTATCCGAAAGAAGCAGCTTCATGGCCTCAATTTCCTTAGGCAACATGATTGAAGAAGGGCATGAGGAGGACTCAGACACCAATTTGTTAGGAGAACAATCATTAGAAGAGGAAGAAGAGGGTTGGTTGCAACGCTTCGATCTAGTCACAGCCAACTTGGGAAGAACAGAGGAAGAGAATTTGGAGAAGAAGAACCAGGACAAGATAGGGAGAACAAAGAAGAAGGAAACAAGTCTGGAAAAGAGGTTCGATATTCCACTCCACCCAAAAGCATTGCATCTTATTGCTTTTACATGAGGGTGTTACAAGTATTCAATTACAACCACCATAACTACCGTCAGCTGCTATTCGTTACATTTTGGCTTTGGTCTTCAAAAGAATTTATGGGAATGGGTTGGGGGTTTAACAGTGGCAAGAAGGTTGTTTCTGTGGTAGCAAGAGCATAATTTATGGTGGAATTATTTGCTACCATATGATTGATATTTTGGCTATGGGAATGTTCATTGGGTTTGATGGCGGTGTGGAAGGATTTGGCATGGAGAGTAACAGAGGATTTGACGATGGGATTATTTTTGGTAAAATTTGGGAGTTGGTGGAAGTGTCGTGGTTAATCATCGAAAGAATGGCCATCATGGGGCACCTAATGGGACGAAGACGTAGTTGCTCGATTTGTGACTTCTGAATTTGGTAACCGTCCAATTTGCTTGCCATATTCTGCACGATCTCGTTGATGTTTGGAGATAAAAACTCGATCCATGATCCCCGACCATCGCTCGCGGCGGAGAGTTGGTCGGCCACCGACCACCAACCACCGGACCAAGCAGAAGTTCCCCGAAGCAGTTTCGGATGGCCTCCGGAGCACGAATTTCCATCTCCTCAGATTTGAACTCCACCATCTCTAATGGACAAAAGAATGGAACGTCACCAATCTTCTCCACATGAATCTCCTTCAACAAATATCGCTTCTTGACACCAATATCTACTTTGATCCAAGCATACATTTTTGTGGTAGTCGTCTCCATATCTATATCTTTTTACGACATCCCCAATTTTTACAAGCGATAATCTCCATCTATACTTGGGAGGAAGATCATCTATCTACATCCAATAAGATGTATAGTGGGACGTGTCCAAATGCCAGGGGGATCGATTAAGAACTGCGTAGTACTGTTTTCTTCTTCTCAAAAATAAGCCATCCAAATTTCAGCTATAGCTTCTTGTATTAATGGAGCATAAGAAAACTTTAAAGACATGGAAAGGATTTCAATGATAGCTTTTGGTTGCACCTTCCTATCTGTATGTATCTTGAAGATAAAACATTTCTTCCACATATCTAGTTCATTCAGATCAGTTGTCGTCGTGCGTATTGCATATTTTTCATCTTCAATACGAAGCACCTCTTCAATTCCACGAAGGGTATCTTCATCTTCGGCTGACATGGTGAAGGCTATGATCTTAGAGGGAAGGAGAGAAGGGATGATGGAAGCTTGGGGTAGTGGGAGTTTGTGGATTGGAAGGGTGTTAAAACAGGCAAAGATGAAGGATCTAGTAGGAGGGAATCTGATGCTAGAAGGATATGGCGAAGATAAGAAGGAGCATGGAGGAGGGTGGTGGGAGAGAACCCGGAGATCGAGATTCTGTCGAGCTTCATCGAGATGAATAAAAAATAAGAACGTCTCTCACTTGTAGGAAACGTTGGTGGGGGGGGGGGGGGGGGGGGGGGGGGGGGGGGGGGTGTGTTGTGGTGGGCGCGCCCAATGTTAGAATAATTTTGCTAGACCAATTTTTTTGCTGCCATCACAATACTTTTGAGCATTTATAGATACATGCTAACTAATTACAGGAGAACTCTAAGACATTTATAATGTAATACATTTTCAATCAAAGACTCAAATTTTAGCTTGGCTTCTCATTAGTAAATAATACAATTTTGACTAAACAACAAGAAGCATTCTCATTATTGATAATGTATAAATTTCTATGGGGTGACTTCAACGTGGCGTAGTTAGCAAAATGTTTAATTTATATTCCATGTACTGACATATACTTGTTTGCTTTCCCTTGGATAGCTAAAGGTTAATTAATTACAGGATGAGGCCGATTCAAGTCTAGACTTAAAACCTACTCCGAGGTAGGAACATTACGACCACATAGGGGGCACAACTCCCACCACGTAGGAACATTAATGATCATTCATTGACAGGGGAGATGAAGGCAAATTTTTTAAACTCTGTAGTGAATTAGCAGAACTTTCCTCTCCCTTGCTACAGGTGGGATTCAAACCTTGAACTTCCCCTTTCAAGAGGAGTGGTCATCAACCATGTTACAATTGATTTGCACATATATACCTGTAGTCTAAAGAAAAAGGTACAAAATGTCAAATGTTTAATAAATGTAAAAGATACACCTTTTGAAGTAAATATTTAGGCTTTAAGTAATAATGTGTATTTAACAAGTACTCCATCTTCATTATATATGAGTTATGAAAGCTATATCCTTAAAACTTTGGTTTCTAATGCATTAAAATCCAGAAAGTGGAAAATATTTCCACCTATAATGATTCGAAGATCTCAAATCACACTAGATTTTGAGTTGAAATGAATGAATATGCAAAATGTGAATAATATTTCCATATACAAGGATTGAAATGGGGAATCTCAAGTCACATAACGTAAGCCTATCTTTATATATAGAGGAACAATTCCCACCAAGCTACCATTATTCTTTGTTAATAGAGATACAGATGCTCGTCGATACGCTATTGTACTCTCTGCGGTGGCATATCCGCGTGATATCTTGAACCCTATAGGTACATTACTAGCGTTAAACCCCATGCTTTGCATGGGTAAGAATGCAAACCAAACATGAATTAAACATATATTTTATAATCCGGGATCCCACATTGTCAAATATGGAAAAATCGGTAATCCTCCACATATTAATCTCCCAAGCATATATATATATATATATGAAAACAGTTTTATGACCTAAAAGATAAGACATTCAAGTCATAAGTATGCATTGCAATTAATAAATAATTATGTAATTTACATTAAAGATGTCAATGTAATTTTTACTTAAGAAGATATGACAATAAAAGCAAATGGTCAAATGTCCAAACAATTTTGAGTATACGTTTTAAATAAATATTTATGCCGTAGTTGATGGTTGGGTGTTGGTCTGGTTTTTTTATGAGAAATTATATACAATGGGCACACGTCACAAGGCAGAAACAAACATTGAGCCACTTGCCGTAACATCCGCAGAGAAAGAGTATTTGAAAACTACTTGTATTTAATTAATAGTCCGTGCTACACTCACATCCACAAATTTTAAGGTGATGTGTAGCAGGAGGAATACATTTGTTGAATTGGAAAATGGGTGGTAGGATAGGTGAGTCTTCGTGTTTGTAATGTTTAAGTAGATTTAACTTATTTTATTGAGAATGTAAAATAAATTTACGTCCAATTAATTTCTCTTAATCTAATGTAAATAAAAAGATAGGTAAAGTAGAGAATAAATATAGATTAACTTACTTAATCTATCCACTAAACACCACTTAAGAATGTACATAGACATAGATCGAAAGGATTCGTTGTCCTCCCACTCGACAACTCCAACAGTTTGGATGAGGGGTAGTATTAGCAAAATTTTTCACCCGCAGCTCCTCCATCCCTCCAAACACCCCCCCCCCCCCCCCCCCCCCCCCCCCCTCTCTCTCTCAAATCTGCCCCTGCAAACTCTCTCTCATGAGTGAAAGAGGAGGGAGACAATCATGGCAGAAAAGAATAAAAAGAAAGGGTAATTATTTGTGAGGTTTGTATTTGTTACGGTGAGGATAAGAAAATGATGATAGAAGTTGGTGGGAATTAATTTTTTTATAAAAATATAAAGATTATTTCAGTAGTTGCAAAGTTATATGTTTGTTGTCGAGGATATATATGGAGCGGTGATTTTTTTATGTTATTTTATATGCTAACGTAAATATCGAATCCTATCCTCTTTTATTAACAAGTGAGAGGTGGAGACGAGGGGTTTTCTTCAAAGTTTTTCATGTATGAAAAATTTTTGAGGTACAAAAAAATTATATAAATATGAAAATCTTAGGTTCATTCTCCCAACTAAAAAAGTGTGATTCGTCTTCAGATATATTTCTGTTGTCATCTTCTACCTATCCAATGAATGTCATGAATTGTGTCTATTCCAATATCCATTCCAACATCATGAAAATGTTATCTATATTCTATAATACTACAATGAACATCGAAATAGACACAACTCATAACAACTTATAATAATTATTTGATAGGTAAAAGATAATAGCGGAAGTGGATCCAGGGATGCATCTCGTCGTTTCATAAGGAGGGAGTGGACTCAGCGTATCCATTTCTATATATATTTTCATATACACGTACAATTTTCCTTTCAATTATTACATATTAAAATCTTTTAATATTTACATTGATATCGTTAGATCTTGAAAAAAAAACACATCGAACATGGTTGATGAATGTTCCTCGAAACAAGAAACACTGCTCCAACTTTGGATTTTTTTGTTTGCTTCTATCTTCTTTCGTTAACTCAATTGCAAATTTCATCGATGTTGATGTACCTTGAGCTTTCCCCATCTTTTCGCCTGGTATTTTATTTACTTACCTAAATAAGTATATCTTCTGATTTTTCTTATATTAATGCTAGTACATAAGTAATGAAAAATAGCTATGAAATTTCTGTTTGAATTTTGTAAAAATATTACATTTATCTTTACATCTTTTTCTTTTCTCTTTTTTTCATTCTTTCTTTTCTTTGTTGGGGTAGAGTTCTGCAATGTTCATTGTCGAGAATTATTGATTTTCTTTTTACTTGATTACGTTGAACGAGATGATAGACATCAAGGATCATCAAACTACGAACAAAATGACCTTGCAGCAAAACACATGTTACCAACTAATTCATTGTAATGTAAATTTTTTTTTTTTACAATAACTTTTAACTGGGAAGGTTGGCATTCGACTCGCTTTTCCATTCCAAAACTGTACTGTACTCTAATCAATTACTCTGAGGAACGTTACAGACAGATCGAGATCTTAATGTTTAATTAATTCCACTTCATATGGAATAAGGCCCAAAAAAAATACCAGAATTAAACACCTAGATCCTCGAAGGCAACATGCGCGGATCAACTCCGCGTAAGTTGGTGCATCCACTCCAATGGCTGTCACTGTTTAAAGAGGTCGAAACCGTCTACCAATCAACTTGCAACGCCCATCATCTTTGGATACCTGAAATAGCTAGGAATTTGATTCTCACCGGTCAACACAAACAACCGAAAGAGTAAAGCTCTGATGAAAATATAAAATTCATTACTTACTTATGGACCTTATCCACACACACCCACCCCCCCCCCCCCCCCCACCCCGCTCTTTATGTCTCAACTGCAAACCAATAACATCCAATCAGTCATAAATTATGCTTCCACAAGAGCATCCATCTACTGCCATGGATAACCATTGCTTCATGGAGTGGATCCCACCACGTTGTTATCTCATACTATACCTTTGGAACGGATACGGGAATTTAGACGAGAAAAGGGGGCGTCGCGATTGAGACCTCTCCAACAGAAAATTAGCTTACCTTCTATCAAATTTTTTTTAATAAAAAAGGGCAACAGAACTCTCTATGTTACCGGCTTTGTCGGTTGGCGAATTCGTTTATATTGAGTAGGCAGTCGAGATTATCATATTCCTCTATTGGATAATAGATCCTCTTATTTTGAATGAATAATCGACATGTATTGTTTGCCTCAGATCTCGATCTTGTTTTTAGGCATGTAATCCGTGGGCATTTATAGTCCTCTTTTCGGTTGAGTTTGTTTGAGATATTATGAAATTACGAAAGTTATTTTTTAAATTAAATTTGATTTGATTGTTTCAGAATTGCAATTATGTTTGACTTTCTATAAAGGGATTTACTCGTTTCTTTTATTTCTTGATATTCATCATAATTTTTCTATTTTTTAAATCTTCAACATATTATTAGAGCAATGAACCTAGATGGGTATTCTGTACCTAATTGATTCACTTATTTTTTTCTTCCACCACAAGAAAATAAAACAAAAAAGAAAAGAAAAAGAGAGCAACAACAACCAAAACCTTAAAGGTGGCACCACCAAGCACCAACAACCCTCTAATAAGGGTGTTTGATTCGAGAGCCTAATTGTATCAATCGAAATACAATTATTATATGTTGATGTGTGAATTCATGTTAAAATCAGTAAAATTTGAGAAATATTTTTAGTTTCATATTGGAAGTGGACAAACCTTTTACTGGATGTAAAAGATTTCTGCCTCCAATGGCTTATGTAGTAAAAAGTGAGAGGTGGAACTGAGGACCACATATACACGTGCACGCACCCTGGCCCGCCTCAGCTCGACTCGGGCTCAGGTGAGAATCAATTTGGAACTTGGAACTTGGACTCTTTTGTTACGGATTTTCAATCTCACGATTTTGACCTAGATTAGTCGATCAAAAATTGAAATTGGTCGACAATTGTTTTGGTCGATCAATGAATTAATTTTTATCAATTAATAGGTTTGGTCGACCAGAAGGTTAAGTTTGATCAATCAATGAACTTATTTGGTTGATCAAATGTCGTATTTCCATAAAACGGGAATTTTTTCAAATATCTGGTCGTAGGCTGTTACGAACAGGGCATCAAGCGTCGTTTAAGACGTCTGGGAAGTGGCCAAACGTCTGGCCAGACGTCTGGAAGCCTTCCCAGATGTCTGGTATTAAATTTTTTCGACGTACGGGTTCGCGTCTACGCGCATGCGCGCGTAGACTGAACCCGCCGCCCTCCTTCTTCTCTTTCCTCTCCCTCCCTGCAGACGCCGCCTTTCCTCTTTCTCTCTCCCTGCGACTGCCTTACAAATACGCTTCACCTCTCCCTCACCTTCACTCCATCGCCTTCTTCTTCTCCTTCTCCCTATCAGCGAGAGAGTGGGCGAGCGAGAGTGGCAGCAGCAACTGCTGCGGGCGTGTGGGGAGGAGAAGCTGTTGCGAGAGAAAGAAGGAGCTCGACCGCAAGGGTGCGAGCTTGCCGGGGCAGCTAGAGCCGATCGGCGGGAGAGCAGCGAGTGTGGGGTGCCGTGGAGGAGCTACTGCAGCTCAGGCAGCAGGCGGACGCGGCGCGGCACGGCCGTGCGCTGCGGGCGGAGAGCGAGAAGGTTCTGATTCTGGGAAAATTTCCTAGAATCAGACGTCTGGACTTACGTCCAGACGATGCAGGAGACGTCTGGAGGAAGGTCCAGACGTCTGACAGGTACGTTATTTTTTATCCTCTCCTTTCGCGTGTACGGCCATGCAGCCGTTCCGCCGAGGTCTTCTGCACCCTTTCTTGATAAGAGCGGGCATGTGTGTGTGCAGGACTTGTTCGGGAAGGCGCAAGGGCTCACCATCCCACATAGATCAGACGTCTGGGCACAGCACCAGACGACGAAGAGGGCTTCTAGACATCCGGGGTGACAATCGGACGTCTGGAAACCAAGTCCAGACGTTCTAGCGGGCTTCTGGACGTCTGAAGGACTGCGCAGACCAAGGTAAACTGGTTGTTTTTAACCCGTTTAGGGTCCATTCGGAGTCCGTTTTCCGCATTTCAAGTTTCGTTCTTCCCAGATTTAATTCTCTACCTATTTACAGTAATTGTATACTGTTCTAAGTAACTCCTTGTGTTGATCCTTGTGTTAGGACCTCGTTCCTTTGCGGCTCTGAGGGTTGTGGAGGCGCGCGGGATTGCCGACCATGCCCCCAGTACTCCCGGTTTTGCGGGTAGAGTGGCCCTTTAATTTAATTATCAAAAATTATACATTTATGAAACAAGTAATAGAGTCTAGGGCATTGCATGAACCCTAGGGATGAAAAATTAGATTGAATGATAGATCCTAGGGCATTACATGAACCCTAGGACAAACTAGATTGAATGATAGATCCTAGGGTATGGCATGAATCCTAGGATTGGAAAACTAGTTGAATATATATACATTGCAGTCTTGGGAAAAGTAGAAAGGAAATGATAACTACCTGTAAATTGGTTAACAGCTGCCTGTTTATGAATGAATAATCTCTGTTGAGAACATGGGTTATATGAATATAAAGCTGGAACGGTGAAACCTAAATTGGCTGAGTTAAAAGAGCATGAACCCTACGGGGAATTAGGAGTAGAACTCCTGGAAAGTGAATGGAATAGAATTGGAGAAGTGAGCTGGCCCTTGAGTACGGAGTACCAAGGAGAGAAACTATCCCCCTGTTTAGTGCAGAACGGAGCTAGCTGCCGGAGGGACCCGGGGTTAGGTCTGGCCACTTTGTACCGACTTTTGGCCCTCGTGTACACAGTACCGAGGAGAGTTACTAGTGTATGGAGAGCACTAGCCACCCCACGGGCCCTGGGGTTCTGCTAGCCCTCCTACACCGACTTGTTAAGCCCACTAGGCAAACCAGGGTAGTCAAGCAAGGGTGCGCGGACTGTGGAGGGGTAAGACCTTTGTTTGGTTACTGTGGAGGAGCTGGGCCCCTGTTACTGAGAGGGCTCTGCCCTATACTGGTTCCGTGCTGTGCTTTGGGTGCACCCGTTAACGGAAATGACTGACCGTGTGCCAGTGCGGGGTAGCTACTTGTGCGTTTATCGCGCGTGCCATAGTCACCGTTACGTCTATCAGCGACCTTAGGGTGGTTGACTGAGGGTAGGACCACCACGGGGGACTCTCCCGGCCAGGAGAGCACCACGTGTTACTTCTACTTTTCGGAAAAGACTGCAATCAAGATCGTTCCCACGAGGAACATTCGAGATCAAGAGAAAGATCTGAGAAATAATTCAATAGTGAATAAATGAAAAAATATAAAGAAAGAAATTAAAAATATAACATCTACTGTCCACCTTACTGTTTCTAAACTTTTAGTTGCCACTCTACTCAACGTTTCGCTGACGTGTCACCTTTGTTACCTTTTCAGGACCAGGTGTTGAGCAGCCAAAGTCGGCGGCTGCAAAGGGCGCTGGGCCTAGTAGAGCCCAGTAGTGTTACTTGTGTAGTACCCACTGTACTTTTCTTTCTGTTGTTGTGTGTAGTTTCTGTTACCCCTATACTCTTTTCATTGTAAGCTTCATGTTTATATACATGTTTATTTCTTTACTGTTGTGGTGGTGTATACTGTAGTATTTCTTTTCTTTACTGCTGTATTTTGTTGCTGCTAGCTATATACATGGTGAATGTGATTTATTTTATTGCTCTTTTGGTTACTTTCTCGTTGGACGACTGGGTCTTGGGATCAGTCGAGTCGGTGCGATTCTCGTATCTCGTAGGGATTCGAGAACCGGGTCGTAACATAGGCTCTATATAAGGGCCACAAGAGGGCTCTCATTTGACACATAACAAGAGTAAAAAAGCTCTCTCCACTCTCTTTGTCTCTCTTTCTTGGTGCATTCGTTTGACGTGAGATTAGTAGAAAAATCTCTAATTATTTTTGCCGATATTGCATAAGGAGATTAAGAGATTCACGAAAAATTTTTGGTTGATCAAACCATTAAATTAGTAGATCAATCGGGAATTTGGTTAGAAACCAAATTGCCTCAGCTTCGTTCTCCTGAAGTGATTTTTGAGGACGTCAAAGATTGGAGTGCACTGAATCTTGGAGGTGGATTGTCGTATCCTGGGAGGAGTTCGCCAAACCACGACGCACCGGTATTGTGAGGGGAGATACCTTCTCTAAGGGAAGTTCTTAATGGGCACTTCGATCGAAGTAATATCTAAGCTTTCTTCGTTTTATTTATTTATGCTATTGCATGTTATTTGATCTTTATTTTATTCTAGATCTTGCAAAATCATATTTGATTTGCTTAATTTAATATTTTTCTTCTATCCGAAAATATTGGAAATGTATATATTTTTATTTATTTATTTTCTACATGTGTTTATTTCAATAATCTTAGATAATGTATCGCTTAGATCTAAAATATTTGAGATGTCGAAAATGACTTTCAAATCATGTGAAAACTTATCTGGTATGCCCGAGAAACTTGATGGGCAAAATTTCAAGTGTTGGCAACAATGCATGAGAATTTAGTTGACCATTATTGGTTTGATCTCGTCATTGGAAATCAATTGCTCGATTTTGGATAAGGAAAAATCCACTTCGATTTTGGATGTGTGGAATGAATGCAACCATATTTGTTATGATTGTATCTTATTGGCATTATCCGATGTGTTGTTTGATGTATACAGCACATCCATATCCACTTTTAAGAGACTGTGGGAGGAGTTTGACAAGAAGTATAATACCAAGGATCATAGTATTGAAAAATATTCTGTCGTAAAATTCCTTAAATTCCAAATGGCTAAGGGTAAATCGGTATCAGAACATGCACACAAATTTCTGTTATTGCTCCATGGTTTAGCAGAGGCTGAATTGAAACCTCTTGAGAAGTTTCAAGCTATGTCTATCATTAAGAAATTTCCTAAATCTTAGGAGGACTTCGGGATGACTCTCAAGCATAGGAAGGAAAAAATTTTTCTAGATGACTTGATGATAGCCATTACTATTGAGAAAGAGCATAGGAAACAGAAACCTGTAATTCCTGTGAAGTTTAAGGTAAATGTCATGACATCTAAAGATAAGGACAATAAAAATAAGAATAATAAAAATAAAATGAAGGTCAAACCCAAGATCCAGAAGAAATCTAAGAACAAACCATGCGGCACTGTGGGCAAGTTGGGCATTGGAAGAATGATTGTCTTTTTAATAAAGCTCAAAAGAAGACCACAGATGGGAATCCTCAAGTGAATGTGATCACCAAGGAGGCCGAGCCTAGCAATGGGCATGTCTCAATAAAATCCGAGCTCTATGTTATTAATGATCCTACTGAATGGCTTGTGAATACTGGAGCCAATGTACATATTTGTACTGATATATCATTCTTTTCTTCCTATCAAACCTGTAATGGCGGGACTGTGAAGATGGGGAACGACTCTGCAGCTAAGGTGCTGGGATTTGGACGAGTGGACTTGAGGGTTTCCTCGGGGCGAGTCTGGACACTATGCAGGGTGTTGCACGTTTCTACCATGAAAAAGAATGTTCTTTCTGGTTCCTTGTTAGTTAGAGGATTTTGAGTTAAACTTTAAATGTAATAAAGTTGTTATGCTGAGACATAGAATATTTTATGGAAAGGAGTATTTGGCAAATTTTGATCTATTATTTAGAGTGAAATGTGATATAGATGTATCATCTATAAATGCTCTAAATAATGTTAGTTTTCATTCGATTCAATATGTTTGCAGTAATATTGAATCTTGTGATATATGAAATGGTAGATTGGGTCATGTAAATTTCAATTCTTTAAAAAGAATGATGAAATTAAATATGATTCCTAAACACACTATAGATAAAATTAATAAATGCGAGATATGTGTGCAGGCTAAAAAAACTAGGAACTCTTTTCACTCTATTACTAGAGATATTGAGGTTCTAGATTTAGTGCACATGCATATCTCCAAGTTTAACGGTGTGTTGACTAGGGACAATAAAAAGTATTTATCACCTTTATAGATGACAGTAGTAGATACTGCTATGTGTATTTGCTTAAGTCTAAGGATGAGACATTAGGTAAATTCCTCATCTTTAAGAAAGAAGCAGAAACACAAACTGAGAAAACTCTTAAGAGACTAAGGTCAGATAGAGGAGGAGAATATATGTCCAACTTATTTGATGAATAATGCCAAGCTTTTAGTATAGTTTATGAAGTGACAACTCTATATTCCCCTCAATCTAATGAGATAGCAGAGCGAAATAATAGGACCCTAATTGACATGGTCAACACTCTCTTGCAAAGCTTGGGATTACCTACTTACATGTAGCGGGAAGCTTTGAATACGGCATGCCATATTCTGAATAGAGTTCCCCTCAAGCATAAGAAAAGTAGTCCATTTAAGATTTAGAGAAATAGAAAACCAAGTTTGAAATACCTCAAAGTGTGGAGCTGCCTTGCCAAAGTGGTTGTCTCAGAACACAAGAGGAAGAAGCTTAAACCTAAGACAGTTGACGCGATCTTTCTAGGTTATGTTGATAATAGCTATGCCTATAGATTTTTTGTTATAAAATTTGAGATTTCATACATAGATGTCAACACTATTGTTGAGTTTCGCGATGCTACATTTTTTGAGGATGTCTTCCATATGAAGACTAAATTACCTCAAAATATGACTTTAGATGATCTAGCCACCACATCTAGTTCTATTCCTAGTCAAGTGGAAAGGATGTCTAATGTGGGGCCAAGCTCTTCCCGTTTTGAACCTAATCAAATAGAAGAGTCTCAACCTAGGAGAAGTAAAAAACCAAGAATTGTCAAGGATTTGGGAAGTGATTTTATTGCTTATCAAATCGAGGGCGATCCCCCCACTTATTGTGATGGTATAACTTCGTTTGAAGCTAAGCACTGGATTATGCTATTAAGAATGAGATCATCTCTAATAGTACTTGGGAGTTGGTTGATTTACCTCAAGGGTGTTCTAATATTGGGTGCAAGTGGGTGTTTAAGAGAAAACCCAGGCCTAACAGATCTATTGAAAAATACAAAGCTAGACTTGTTGCCAAGGGGTTCAAGCAAATGGAATGAATCGATTATTTCGATACCTATTTTCTAGTAACTAGGATAACTACTATCCAGATGCTTATTGCATTAGCTTCTATTTGTAATCTCACCATCCACCAAATGGATGTGAAGACTTCCTTTCTTCATGGCGATCTTGAGGAGGAGATCTATATGGACCAGTGTTACGACCTGGTTCCCAAATCCCTATAGGACACGAGACTGGCTCGACTGGACTAATCCCAAAACTCAGTCGTCCAACAAGAAATAACCAAAAACCAGGAAAGTAAACCACATTCACTATGCAAAGTAACTAATGATGAGTCCATTTTAATGGACTAATTTTACGCCTAAGTAACTTTAATTGTATCTTTTAGGTTTGTTAATAACTATATTAAGTTATAGAATATTTGCATGCATCATGATTTAGGTTTACATCTATTTTATAACTTAATATGTGCTTTTTATGCGCAGAAAAATAATTGGCAAAAGAATGAGGAGGAAAGGGTAAAATACCCTTTCAAATAACCGGCGGCTGCTCTCTTCCCTTTCCATTGGCCACCCTCAACAGCTACCGGCCTGAAGAATGTCTCCCCAACAGCCTCCTGCCAAAATTAGAAAAGGGATTTGAAAATCCCTTGATTGGCGCACGCGCAAAGGAGAAGAGTTAAAAGAAGAGGCGGAGAAAGAGGAGAGGATCATCGAGGAAGATAACTTGCACCATCTTCTCCAGCATGCACTGTGGATCCATCTTCCCCCTTGCGGGGAAAAACCCCATCTTCAGCACCAAGTGCACCCTCTCACCCGCACGCCCTCACCATAGCAGGCGCACGCCAAGCATCCTCCAGCCACGCCTGCAGGCGTGCACTCCAACCTCTCCAGCTAGCCCGCAGGCGCACACCTCCGAGCGCCCATCCCCCTTCCAGCATGCTCCAACATCTGCAGGCGCGCCCCCTCTCCCTGCAGAGCGCCCTCTCTCCCAGCAGGTGCGTGCCTTCCTCCAGCGCACCAAGCCTACACCTGCACAGTGCCTCTCTGCGCCAGGCCTGCACCCGCTCACCCCCCTCCAGCCGGACCTGCAGGCACTAGCTCTGCCTCACCGCGCGCCCACCTCCCTTCTCCAGCACCTCCTCGCAGGCGCGCGCCCCTGCAAGCGTCTGCAGCCGCACCGCACCAAGCCTGCAGCCGTGCCCTTGCCCCTCTGCAGACCCGCCTCACTGCAGCCGCTCCAACCTTCTATAGTGCCTCCTCGCAGGCGCACCTTCTCCGCACCGTGCGCCTGCCGCAGCACCAGCGCCATCTGCAGTGCCTGCAGGCATCCGCCTTGCGTGCCCGCCGACCCGTGCCTCTGCCCACAGGCGCATGCACGCCAAACTCTGCTTGCCGCAGCACCACGCACCATCTGCAGCAAGCGGCTACAACAGGCAGCCTCCGCCGACGTCTTCTCCTCCACCGGCCAGCTGCCACCAGCCACCTCTGTCGACGCCGCAGCCTCCATCGGAGAACCCTCATCCTCGCCAACCTCCTTAGCCTCTCCAACGACCGCCGGTGCTCTCTCTCTCTCGCGAGGAGGAGAGAGAGTAAAAGCTCTGTTTTGAAGTTGATTAAAATTTACATTCACTGCCATTGCCACAGAATTTGATTTATTATTTATTATTATTATATTGTGGCAAAATTATGCATGCACACTCATATTCTCTGATAATTGCACATTCATGATATTCATCTATTTCAAGATTGATTTTGGGCTTAACCTGAGCACTAATTTTCTCTAGTACATGTCACATGAAAATTGCATAAAATCATCATAAATTTATTGAAGATTTAATTGAGGGAAAACTGCACATATACCTTTATCTTTTTAAGTTATTGAGAATCTACTTTCCTTCGCATTTTATGTCAAATTTGAATACGAATTTCGCACTTATCCGAAAGAATATAAATTAATTAAGAATTTATTGCATAATTGCCTCCCTGTGGACACGACCTAGTCTTCTGCGTGTGGTTATTTTCATTTTTTTTTATTAGTCAATTTTTCTACCACTTAAATACTACAACGCAAAGAGAAAAGTCGGCTCTTTCAAATTGGCACCGTTGCCGGGGAGGCAACAGACGCAATAGATTTACTTCATTGTTTTTAAATCTTCTAAGTTGCGAAATTATCTAATCAATTTTTTTTACTGTGCGAGGAATTTGAAAGGCGACGAGGCGCAACAGAGCGGCGACAACAATCATGAGTTAAGCTACACGAGGAAAAGACGAAGGAGACCAAGATCTTGTTTTCGCAGAGGATTCTTCGTCGTCACAAATTTAATTTTGTCTTTTCTCCCTTGTAGTAATTGGGGTTGAATTTTTGGGGGTTTGTCCCCGCATTCTTTAGCTACTAGGGCATACAATATTTTTTGTGCATGCGTGATTATATTTTCTACTTGAGCTGTCTATTTAGAAGTTGCATGCCCTTAGGTGCGCTCATTAAGGGGTGATTGAGTAACACATTAGATCTTATTATTGCATTGCAAGCATATTAGCACGAAGATTGCTGGAGACAGGTATATCTTTCTAACTTTTGCATCCAGCTCCTGTTCACACATTTGCATTCAAATTTAAATTCAAGACCACCAAGTTGTTTGAATTTACTAATTCAGTGGTCTCATAACTAAAAGTGGAACTAATAATCAGATTCATCCCTAAAAGCAATTCACATTTGATCTGATTCTAAGGGACTTGTCTACGATTTCAAAAGAAATTACAAAGATTTGCGGTGTGCTGCACACTTCTGACACTGAGCACGCACATTAGGCACCGCACTAAGGCTCAATCCCTTAAGGCTATAGGCACCGATCTCTTTATCGGTGCAGACCCTCCTATTGTGCTTTGTGGTGGTGGTGATACTATCTTTTGACCAAGTGTTTTGATACTCCATGGAGGGGGACACCCCTTAAAGGAACAAAAGGGTAGTTAAGGGGCACCGCATACGCATTGCCTCAAAGGAAGGGTTCGCCCTACTTGCATCCCTTTGTTCGTCCTTGGAGTAACTTCTCACTTGATCACCTGGGAGTATCATCCAAGCAAAGTATAGGTCCTAGGGTACTTGAAGGTTGAATTAAGGCACGTAATTGCAGTGAAAAACTTGTTTGGCCATTTATATTAACTAATTCGACATCTACAATAAAGAAGGTTAAGATTTCAAGTCCACACCCCTCTTATACCACTTACGTGGGAACGGAGGGATAAGTCTTGATCTTTTGACTTATCTTTGGAGTGGAGGTTTAACTTCCTCAATAATAAAAAAAAATCTGAATTGTGTTTTGTATGCTTGGTAGACGCTCTCTTGAGGGTAGTCTAGTGTTTGATCCTGAGCCTGAGAGAATTCTTAGGAGAGCTCACCTAGGAGAAGAAAAAGAAGAAATGGTTGAGCAAGGTGCAAATCAACAAAGGACCCTAAGGGACTATTTTATTCCTACTAACCAACTTGCACAAGCACTAAGACGACCGGCAGGGGATAATCCGTATGAGATAAAGAGAAGTACCATATCTCTATTGCCCACTTTTTATGGTACTACTAGGGAGGACCCCTACCGGAATTTGGAGGAATTCACCAAGGTCTGTTCCACGGTGAAGCTCCAGGGCTTTTCTGATGAAGCCCTGATGAGGACTCTATTTCCTTTCTCCCTAAAGGATAAGGCCAAGCACTGGTATCATACCCTCGATGCAAGGGTAAATGATTGGGCCACCCTTAAGGGAGAATTTTTAAAAAAGTATTTTCCTATGAGTAAAACCAACCATTACAGAAGAGAGATTATGGGTTTTACTCAACAGGAAGGGGAGCAATTTAATGAGACTTGGGAGCACTTTAATGACCTTCTTAGGTTATGCCCCCACCATCAAGTGCTAAGATGACAGTTGGTCGAAAGGTTCTATAACGAATTATCTGAAAGGCATAGGCAAACCATTGATGCAGCCTGTGCAGGAACCTTCATGACCAGAACTGAGGATGAAGCTTGGGCATTATTTGAAACTTTAAGCGACAACTCCATACATTTGTCCTCTGCCTATCAAGAAAGAAAACCATCAATCTTGCAGAGGAAGATAGAGGCCCAAGAAGCTGGGGCTTCTCAGGATTTGGCTTATCAGATTCAGCTATTGAATAAAAACTTTGATAGGCTTTTAGCAAACCCCGGCATGAACCTGCAAGCAGCCTCTATTTTTCAAGCTTCAAGAGAATGCTCCATTTGCCAAAGCACAACGCACGCCACTGCAGAGTGCCATCAGGCAAAACAATTCCCTGAGTTGATTCAGGCCGACTTGAACGCGACCCAAGGTTTCCGCCCCCCTCGCAATAACCCTTACTCCAACACTTATAATCCAGGGTGGCGGAACCATCCAAACTTCTCTTGGAAGCAAGCTGATGCTTCTAACTCAGGGAATACAAGACCCTTACCTCCCCAACCCACATACCAACCTTCTTATGAAAACCCTCCTCCGAATAAGCCCTCTAAGATGGATGAACTGAAGGCCATGATGAAAGCAATGCAAGAGCATCAGAATATGGTTATCAATCTCAGAATAAGATGATTACTGATATGCAATCCCAAATTGGTCATTGATTGCACAATAAAAATGCACCAACAATTGTGACATCTTGTGCTATTTCCAAGCATTGCCAGTGTATATTAGGTAGACATAGTCACATTTGTAAAAATAAATGCATGCATGCATTTATTTGAGAGGGGAGGAGAGTGAATAAAATGGCCTTGAAATTAACGTATTCCTCAAGTGCTGCCTCGCAAAATCACCATCCTCATTTTTTATTGGCTTTGAATTTCTTCTTCTCCGCGGCTTTAGGGCATGGCTTGCTCTTCTTCTTTGCGCCACTCCTTGCCAGCCGCATGCAGAGCCATGCACAGCCCAGGGCATGGCTGTGCATGCCTCTTTCCTCTTTAAAAAGAGCACAGCCATCTTCCTTGCGGTTGGGCCTGGTCCACACAACGAACACATACAGCAGCTCCTTCTCCAGGCCGTCTCCTCCCCTCTCCCCTCCATATGCAGCCTCTCTTCTTCCTGAGGAGCTATGCTACGGGCATGAGCAACTCAAAGTGGTACACAACCACCACTGTGAGTCCCACCACCACCCAGCTCATCAAAGAGCCGGTGGGTGTGGTGGTTCTCCTTTCTATTTTCCTCGTTCCAACCCATTGCCGCCATTGACAGGAGCTTCAAGCTCGGAAGCTCAAGCAGAAGTAGTGGCGCCAGCAGCAGCACAGGCCACCACGCGCCTCAGGAGCCTGTTCCGCATGCTCTGCGCGCGCTAGCAGGTCGCTCTCGCCCCTCTCTGTGCGCCCTATCGCAAATCTTCACCCGCGGCTCAGCCGGTTTCTCGCGCGCCAGCCGGTCAACCTTTTGCCCTTGCACTGTAGCCACGATCTCACGCTGCTATAGTGAGGTGACCGAAAAGCTTCTCACTTATCCGGTCACCACGCACTCTCTCTCCACGCTGCAACAGTCGCCAGCCCGCGCCTGCGTCTCTCCCCACGCCTGCTCCAACGCCTGCGCTCACGTCTGCACCCGCCCGCATTCCTCTTAGCGCCCGCTTCTTCGCCCACATTCCTCTTAGCGCGGAGCGCGCTATGCTGCAGTCCCTCCCTCGCACTCACTCCCTCTAGCGTGCGTGCGCATCTCTGCGTGCCTACGCGCCTATGCCTAAGCTTGGACCATCAGACGTCGGCTGCTGCCTCCAAACGGCTGAACTCACCGCGCTTTCTTCCTCAACAGACGCTCTCTCTCTCTCTCTCACAGCACTCTCTCACTCCCTCCTGCAGACACATACACACACACACACTCTCGTACACACACCCACTCACTTGTACACTACTATATACTTATATATATATATACATATATCTATACATATATTAGTACCTATATAACTAAGTACAAGTATATATATATATATATATATATATATATATATAACTACATATACACCTATATAATTATAACCATATCTATATATATATACACATATAGATATATATTTACATATATGTATATGTATACATATATTTTCATATCACCTACCACACGTTGTATCGCGGGAATATCTGCACTAGTTGCTGATATTCCCCGATACACGCGTACAGAAAGCGTCTTCGCACACATCTTCCACCCATCCATCCTACACCCCACACGGCACTTCGTCCTGTTGGTTGCGTCTTCCTAGATGACGATCAACTCGACACCATGCTACACGTCATTTTCACCTCCACCCCCACCCCTATATACATATATATATACTATATTTACCTTACTTGTATTTCTCTTTCCTGCCATTAAAAAGATTAAAAAAATATACAAAAGAGAAAAGATAATCCTTGACTTGCAGGTACTCAGTCTTGCGAATAGCAAGACCAGTTTTGAAACCCTAATTTGGCTCAAAGCCAAGAACCTGATTTTGAGGGTGTACCTCAAGGACAAAAATTATCAGAAAAAATCTTAAGTAGAAAAACACCAAAAACATAATAAACGAATGGAAGAGATTCGTTGTAGGAAAGGCGTAGAAACTTTTTCACCTCTAATCCCGCTTCCTTGAGTTCGACCTTGGGCCTAAAAGTGACCAAGATAAAATTAAGTAGGCCAGGTTAAAAATTTTGTAAAAAGATGGTTAGGCTCGATTTAGGTTAACCACCATACTCATTTCAACGATTAAATCACCATATTAACACAACCTATTCGGGTCTACACCACTTTTTCTGGCGCCGTTGCCGGGGAGGTGCACATTCAGGTAAGTTTCTACTCCATTCCCTTAATTTTTCTCTTCTCACACCCTTCTCTTCACGGGTGTTTCTGTTTGTTGGTGTGCAGGTGAACTAGTTGCAAGGAGAAGGCAGGCAGACAAAGTCGGAGACGTGAGCAGATCCAAGGCGGGAACGAGAGAGTGAAGTCACCGGCACCGTACTAGAGCTTTGCCCACGTTGCTGAACAGGTATGTCTTTCTTTCTTAGCAACTTAGGTCAACTTGTCACCTTAATAAAAAAATAACTAAAAAAAAACTAAAAACACTTCTTGGGATCTCTTGGGGCAAGTGGATTAAAATCACTTGTTTGATTGTTTGCCATCACTCCCACCGCCCTGGGATTTCTTGCCAAACTTCGCATAGTGAAGATCCAAGAATCTTGATTCTTGAATCTTTCGCCGTGTGAAGTATTCTCTGAGGCAAAAATAAATAGATTGATTGCCATCCCTCTTTGCCTCATTTATCTGCAGTTCGGGATCACCTTTTTGGTGGGGAGACTTGGAATTGAGTTGATTCCAACCCCACCACGACCTTTCACGTGCCTAAGATTTGATCCCGAATACTTCAACCCCAACAATTTGATTTTCTTTATCTTATGGTTGAGCCTTGTGTGTGGAAATCATTTTGGTGATTGGGAGCACTTGAATTAAAGTGCTTTGGCTCCCTTTCACACTAATCTAAAATTGACTCGTGCATCCACACATAGAAATCTCCATCTAGGGAAGCTCATTGCATTTTAGCATGCATTAATCAACTGACATTGAAGAAGGGTTTGTTGGGCTTAGAAGAAAACTTGTATTCTCTCAAAACCCGAAGATTGGTTGAATTGGTAATTCAGAGAAATCCTAAAATCTATACTACTTAAGGCTGAAACTCTAAAAACCATTCACCAATTAAAACTTCAATTCGGGGAGATTTCCCTGTTACATGCTTGGTTTACACACTTTACAAAATCAATCACTTGGGCATTACCCGTAAATAACGCCCTTCACATTCCAGAAGCACTTGATCCTAAGCCTCTAACTAAAACTGGTAGCAACTTGACCCTTATTAAGGATTGGAGGTCAACTACTTGCGTATAGCGCCCACATGCTGGTGAGGGTTCCCGCGTGCTATCGGGTGTCTAAGACTGGGGCAAACGGCCTTTCAATTTGGCCAGGTGGTTCCGTGGTGCTCGCATTCGGTTCCGTAGGTCATGATAGTAGGTAACTTAGATCTTTAGGTCTAAGGGCACACTGTAGAGGCTAGGAGTTTGATTGTATTGATTTGTCATCAAGTGTACCTTTGCGGTGTCATTTCTTTCATCTCTTTTCCCTTCGTATCCCCCCAATTCTTCCTATGGCAGTGCATGTTTGGGAGGAGGTCACAAAACCCTGAACTGTGTGAATTGCCTAATAATTTTAGAAAAGAAGCTGAATCGTCCTCCTCCACAAACATGGCTTCACGCCCACCCCCAAATCCTGAGGGAGGAAACCGCCCTCAAAACCCACCAGGTGGTGGAGCCTTGGATCCCATAACCCGCCTCCAAGCCCAAATGGAAATGTATAATGAACAAATTGAAGCCATAAGGGAAACATTAGAGGAAATGCAGAACCCTCCTGAACGGGAGGAGCCTAGGTCTCTTAGCTCCTATCAGAATCCCGCTGCTAAAGAGACCATAAGACAAATTCGGGTCCCCATGGGCGGGGACGACTTTGAATTGAAACCTAACATAATTGGCCTGATAAATTTTCACTTCCATGGTCTTGCAAGTGAAGATCCTTTCCTCCACTTGGAAGACCTAACCCGATTGGCTGAAACAGTTAAACCAAGAAATATCGGGTTACCTATAGTCCTCATGAAAATGTTCCCGTTTTCATTGCGGGATAAAGCATCGCAGTGGTTACGCACCCTTGGGAGAACCATCCACTCTTAGGAAGAGATGCGAACAACGTTTCTCAAGAAGTTCTTCCCAATCGGGTGAACCAATGCACTTCGCCGTGCTATCACTTCATTTACGCAACAAAATAGTGAACAGTTTCATGAGGCATGGGAGAGATATAATGACCTCCTTAGGAAGTGTCTGCACCACGATCTGCCTAAGTGGCATATAGCCCAGATTTTCTACTATGGGCTAAATGAGATTTTGAAGTAGATTGCAGACGCTTCCTGCGGAGGGAATTTCATGAATAAAGACGAGAATGGAGCATTCAAATTATTTGAAAATATGAGCGAAAACTCAATAAAAAATGCTTCCATTGTCGCCTTTAATCATACGAGCCTCCCCATAATGTCCACGAAGTTGAAACGGGACCCTCCCATTCATCCACAAATCTCAGCCTTATCGCACAAAAATTGGATGAAGTCTCTGTCGTGCACAAGAAGCTGGAAGAGCTTCTGGCCAACCCCGCCCGTTCTATGGCAAACACCCCCACCTCACCACTTCGTCACAATCCCAATTCTTCCAACACCAGGCTTATCCCGAGAAACCCCATAAGATCTTCCTTACCTAGTGTTGTGCCGAGCGATTCGGTAAGTCATGTGGATCTGGCTTCTGCGAACCAGTATTTTGACACGAAGGACCAAGCCTCCATGAGCTCGGAAGCATATTTACATGCAGACACGTCTTCTGGCATTGAAGATGCTTGCGCCCTGGGGAACAACCCGTTCTCTGCCACTTATAACCCAGGGTGGCGAAATCATCCAAACTTCGCATGGTCCAACAACCCGCAGCACCAAAACCCTGCGGGTGGACCAATGCGACCGTCTGCACCCGTCATCCCAAGGGCCCAGTCTAATCCTATGGCGAATCCGCCATCGGGTCCTTGCGTACCGCAAACATAACACGCATCAAGTCCTCTTGATAAATTGATGCAAATGATAACGGAAATGTCAAAGCGCCATGAAGAGAACATAACCTCTCTTCAGCATCAATTGGCGCAGCAGAATGCTGAGATCAGTCAACTACGCATGGCGACTCGATCTCAGGGCACTCTTCCAGCCCAACCTGTTCCCAACCCACGAAATTTCGTACCCCGTGGTCCTCAACCACAGGTACGACCTTCTCAGGGGCAGGTTCATCAGATTCTGCAGTCTCCGAGCATTCCACCTGGATTTCAGGCTAATCCCACTACAGCACCTCACTCTTATGTCCCTATTGAGAACCCTCCTCTGCCTTATGATCCCACTGGACCCACATCGTCCAATGCGATCACTACAAGGAGCGGTAAGCAGACTGTCGATCGCCTCGACCTGATCCTAGCCCGTCTTCTTCACCGCCCTCTCATTCGGGATGAGCACCGCATTCGCGAGAGGATGATACACCCAAATTGGTGCCAGAATCAGTCCCATTCCCTGAGGCTCTACTGAGGGAGCCAAAAGGCAAGAAGAAGGATACGCAGGCCTTTGATAACCTGCATAATTTATTCAGGGGTGTTGAAATCAAGGTACCCCTGCTCGAGGCTATCGACCACATACCTACTGTTGCCTGATTTTTCAAAGACTACACAACACCCAGGCGACAATCAAAGAAAACTAAGAATCCGGTGGTTCTCTCGCCTCATGCGAGTTGTGCTATACTGTCAAATATACCACCGAAGCAGAAAGATCCGGGCACACCGCTCATTTCCTGTAGCATCCAAGGTTGCAATTTTAACTGTGCCCTGCTTGATTTAGGATCTTCCATCAATCTTATACCAACCATCATGCTCGAAAAATTTTCCTTGGGAAATCTAAAACCCACCCCTATCACGTTACAGTTGGCAGATCGTTCTATCAAAATTCCGAAGGGTGTGGTGGAAGACGTGGTGGTTAGGGTCAACAGTCTCTGTTTTCCTGTTGACTTTCTTGTTTTAGATATGGAAGTTCCTAGATCACTTTCTGATTGTCCGATCATCCTTGGTCAACCTTTTTTGGCCATAGCCCGCTCCCATATCAACTGCGAGTCAGGCTGTATTGAGATTGCCGTTGGATCTGAAAAGCTCAAGCTTAACATCTTCAAGGTAGCCAAGAACTTTGATTGTGATTGCATCGAGGATGACACGTCTAACGAGGACATGGCCGTCAGCGCGTGTATCGGACTAATTGGGACCTATTTTGACTGCTGCGGATTACCTGTAAACACTGACGATTGCCTGATCGACACATATTGTGACATTCCCCCATCCCTCCCTATTCTCGTACCTTCTCCTGACCAGACTTCTGACGAGGTTTTCTCCACTTCCCATACCTCGTGGTTTGAGTCATATCCGGACAACTCACCGCCGGTCCACACTCTTTAAGATCGGATTGCCCTTTCTTTCCCACCAAATCAGGTAGAGTTGCAACTCCACACTGGGACCTTGAGCCCACATACTTCTCACTGGGGCTATTCCTTTTTGGATCCATCTATCCAAGATGCCCCTATTCTTGGCCAATCTGAGGGCCAACTTCTTCCTCCTAACTTGTTTTCCGATTCGCTTGGGACACTCTCGTCCTAAGAAATGCCAGATCTTTCACCATCCACTCTCGAGCTGAAAGAGCTGCTTAGTACACTTAAGTATGTTTTCCTGGGACCAAATGAAACACTCCCCGTAATCATTAGTTCAAAATTGACCAGGGAGCAAGAGTGCAAACTAACTGAGGTCCTCATGGAACACAAGGCAGCCATTGGATGGTCTTTATTAGACTTAACTGGCATTAGCCCCTCCTACTGCACTCACCGTATATATACGGAGGAGGAGGCTCGACCTTCCCACGAGATGCAGCGACGTCTCAACCCAAACATGCAGGAGGTCGTTAAGAAGGAAATTATTAAGTGGCTGGATGAGGGTATAATCTACCTGATCAGCAATAGCCCCTGGGTGAGTCCGATTCACGTCGTGCCCAAAAAGGAAGGACTCACCATCCGTGTCAATGACAGGGGCGAATCCATCCCTACATGCACTCCTACATCCTGGAGTGTGTGTTGATTATAGGAAACTCAATGCTGTAGCTAAGAAAGATCACTTTCCGCTACCTTTCATTGACCAAATCCTAGAGCGGTTAGCGGGAAATAAATTTTTCTGTTTCCTGGATGGATTCTCAGGATATAACCAGGAGGCAATTGACCCCCGGGACCAAGAGAAAACCACCTTTACCTGCCCCTTTGGCACCTTTGCATTTAGAAGGATGTCGTTCGGACTTTGTAACGTGCCAGCAACTTTCCAGAGATGTATGCTGGCGATATTCCATGACATGGTGAGTGACTTTCTTGAGGTCTTCATGGATGACTTTTCGATCTTTGGACCATCTTTTGATGACTGTCTTGCCAACCTGACCCGTATCCTTAGGAGATGTATTGATGCAAACCTCAGGCTTTCTTGGGAAAAAAGTCATTTTATGGTACACGAGGGAATTGTTCTCGGGCATATCATCTCCGGTAGGGGTATCGAGGTTGACAGAGCTAAGCTTGATGTAATTGTTGATTTACCTGTGCCTGGCTCTGTCAAACAAATCCGCTCCTTCCTGGGACACGTCGGTTTCTATAGGAGATTCATCAAAGATTTCTCTAAGATTTCTCGACCTTTAACTCATCTCCTATCGACTGAGGTACCCTTCGATATGGGCCTCGATTGCATACGTGCACTCACACAACTACGTAATGCTGTCACCAAGGCCCCTGTTCTCCAGCCACCTGATTGGTCCCTCGACTTTGAACTCATGTGTGATGCTTTCGACCTTGCAGTCGGAGCCATCCTGGGACAAAGACGCGATAGACACCCCTTCATGGTGTACTACACCAGTAAGACATTGGACAAGGTCCAGCGTAATTATACTACCACTGAAAAAGAACTTCTAGCGATCGTCTTTGGGCTGGAGAAATTCCGCTCTTACCTTCTGGGCTTACATTTTATTATTTTCACTGATCACGCGGCCATTCGCCATCTCATGCACAAGAAGGATGCCAAGCCCAGACTGATTCGTTGGATCCTTCTGCTCTAAGAATTTGACATTGAGATCCGCAATAAGGTCGGAGCCCAGAATGTTGTGGCTGATCATCTTTCTAGACTGGATCCTGACCATATTGGACTTACTCTGCCGATTAATGAGATTTTTCTCGATGAGCACCTATTGGCAATTAATGTGGCAGGTGGACCTTGGTATGCCGACATTGCCAATTACCTTGCTTTTGGATCCCTTCCACATGGTTGGCCTAAAAACCAGTGTGAGCATCTCATGGGAGAAGCAAAGTATTATTTCTAGGATAATCCACTTCTTTTTCGAATAGGTGCTGATCAAATTATTTGTCGCTGTATTCCTGACAGCGAATTCCCCAGTGTGCTATCCTTTTGCCACGATCAGGCTTGCGGAGGCCATTTCTCTGGGAGGAAAACTGCAGCCAAGGTGTTGCAGTGCGGTTTCTTTTGGCCCTCACTTCACCAGGATGCACACAATTATGCCAAACATTGCACTAGGTGCCATCCTAGCTGCGGAAATCTTTGACATTTGGGGAATTGATTTCATGGGTCCCTTTCCTCCTTCCAACGACTTTGAATTTATCCTCGTGGTTGTTGATTATGTTTCGAAATGGATCGAGGCCATTCCCACACGTCGTGCTGACCATGTTATATCCACTCGATTTATCAAAGACCACATTTTTGCACACTTTGGGATCCCTCAAGAAATTATCTCGGATGGAGGAAGCCACTTTACCCATGCTTCTTTTTGGGCACTCCTGAGGAAATACGGAGTCCACCATTGTATCGCATCCCCGTATCATCCTCAGACGGACGGCCAGGCAGAGGTGTCAAACCAGCAAATCAAGCAAATTCTCCAGAAAACGGTTCGGCCTGACCGTAAGGATTGGTACAACAAACTGATTGACGCACTTTGTGCATATCGGACCGCCTTCAAGGCTCCCCTTGGTATGTCTCTTTATAGAATTGTTTACGGGAAGCCTTGCCATTTTCCCGTGGAGCTGGAGCACCGCGCTTATTGGGCGGTTCACCAATGTAACCTCGACCCAGACTTGTGTGGTCGAGAAAGGAAACTCCAACTCCAGGAGCTGGAAGAGCTCCGTCATGAAGCCTATGATTCTGCCTTAACTTTCAAGCAACACACTAAGGCTTTTCACGACAGCCGTATTCGACGGAAGGAATTTAAGCCATCTCAGCAAGTTTGGCTCTACAATGCCCGGCTCAAATTCTTTCCTGGGAAATTGAAGTCCAAATGGACTGGTCCTTTCCTGGTCTCGAGACCATTTCCCAACGGGGCCGTTGAGATTGAAGATCCCAAATCTGGGCATAAATTTACGGTCAATGGGCAGCGTTTGAAACCCTATCTTACGCATGAACCTGCCCCCGTTGGAGAAACTGTTGCCCTGCTGGAGGGTAACTAATGTTGTGCCCATTCTGAGTCCAGCTGGGGACATTAAATTCAGCGCTCGTTGGGAGGCACCCCAACAACACTTCACCACTATCACGTTCACTTCACTTTTCACCTCACCACCCACGATCCACCCACCCTACCACCCTGCTGTATACCCTGCACCTCAGCTCTCATTACCCGATCTTTCGTCCTTCCTCTACCTTACCCTACATGCATATGAGGACATAGCATCATTTGGCATGGGGGGGTGGATAGGCATCCGTAGGATCTGGGCATTTTAGGGTATCATGCAGTTTCCACCTATCTATAATATGTTGAAAAAAAAAAGGTGTTTAGTAATGATCTGAAGGCTGAAACAAAAATACAATAAGTGTTTATGGATATTCAACCACTGTTTTGAAGACTTTCCAGGCCACAGAAGCTTGATTCGCTCAAGCTCAGCTTAATTCACTTGAGCATTGACAAGATAGATTAGAATCTCTCCTAACTAAGGACGTATTCTTGTACCTGAGACACCAGTACAGGATCCGTTGGTTTGCTTCTACTCGAGAGCCTAAGTAATCTTGGTTCACACTACACATATCAAGAAAGACCAGGTGAACATAAGATCCAACCCTAGTGTTCATTAGGGAAGGTGGAGTCCTTACCTGTGCGCGTAGGTAGACTTTTTATCCCAGGCTTTAGTCTTGTGTTTAGGAAAGACTCTTTCCACCAAAAAGAAACTCTCCCGCCAAAAGAAAAGTGTGCTCCTCCAAATAAAGTTGTAAGAGATATACTGACACGTGTTTCAAAGAAAAAAAGGATGCAAATAAGTTAGTATATCTCGCAAATATCTGTAAAGTCTTCTCCCTACAAAAGTTCTTCAGGGCAAGTTACAAATACCGTATTTTCTTTGAGCCACAAATGTCATAGAATGGGAGTCGAGTTTTCCGTCATCTTTTTAAGGGTCAATCCGAAGACATAAGCTGAAACTAGGACCAACCTACACTTAAAAATTCGTGAAACCTTGGGCTTGAGTCTCAATGTTCATCTGGTCAGTCTTGATCCTTCACTATACACAAGCCATAATCTCTTGAGCTCTCGAGTACGGCAAAAACCTCCCGGGTCCTGGAAATCGTACTTAAGGTTTAAATATCAAGAGTCTTGGTTAGTCGAGAGATGATCTATGTCATGTAAGACTTAAAGTACTGGTAGTCTTCTCTACAATTGGTTCTCACAATATCCAACAAATAAGCACACCTATGTCACCTCAGAAGAAAATCTTCAGCTTAAGATCATTTCTAAATACAATACAAAAATGTTTTACTAGGGACTAACAAAAGATAGCCATGGGGGTATGATTGCATAACAAAAATGCACCAACAATTGTGCCATCTTGTGCTATTTCCAAGCATTTCCAGTGTATATTAGGTAGACATAGTCGTATTTGTAAAAATAAACGCATGCATGCATTTATTTGAGAGGGGAGGAGAGTGAATAAAATGGCCTTGAAATTAACGTATTCCTCAAGTGTTGCCTCGCAAAATCACCATCCTCATTTTTTATTGGCTTTGAATTTCTTCTTCTCCGCGGCTGTAGGGCATGGCTTGCTCTTCTTCTTCGCGCCACTCCCTACTAGCCACATGCAGCGCCATGCGTAGCCCAGGGCATGGCTGTGCATGCCTCTTTCCTCTTTAAAAAGAGCACAGCCATCTTCCTTGCGGCTGGGCCTGGTCCACACAACGAGCACATACAGCAACTCCTTCTCCATGTCGTCTCCTCCCCTCTCCCCTCCATACGCAGCCTCTCTTCTTCCTGAGGAGCTACGCTGTGGGCATGAGCAACTCACAGTGGTACACAACCACCACTGTGAGTCCCACCACCGCCCAGCTCATCAAAGAGCTGGTGGGCATGGTGGTTCTCCTTTCTGTTTTCGTCGTTCCAGCCCATCGCCACCATTGACAGGAGCTTCAAGGTCGGAAGCTCAAGTAGAAGCAGCGGCAGCCAGCAGCAGTGCAGGCCACCACGCGCCTCAGGCGCCTGTTCCGCGTGCTCTGTGCGTGCCAGTAGGTCACCCTCGCCCCTCTCCGCGTGACCTGTCACAAATCTCCGCCCGCGGCCCAGCCGATTTCTCGCGCGCCAGCCGGTCAACTTTTTGCCCTTGCACTGTAGCCGCGATCTCACGCTGCTACAGTGCGGTGATCAGAAAGTTTCTCACTTATTCGGTCACCACACACTCTCTCTCTGCGCTGCAACCGTCGCCAGCCCGCGCCCGCTTCAGTGCCTGCGCTCACGTCTACACTCGCCCACTCCAGCGCCCGCTTCTTCGCCCGCATTCCCCTCAGCGCGCAGCGCGGTGCGTTGCGATCCGCAGCGCACTACGCTGCAGTCCCTCCCTCGCGTTCACTCCCTCAAGCGTGCGCTCGCATCTCCACCCGCCTATGCGCCTGCGCCTGCACTTGGACCATCAGACGTTGGCCGCTGCCTCCAAATGGCTTAACTCGCCGTGCCTTCTTCCTCAACAAACGCTCTCTCTCTCTCTCTCTACACTCTCTCACTCCCTCCTGCAGACACATACACACACACACACACTCTCTTACACACACCCACTCACTTGTACACTACTATATACTTATATATATATATACATATATATATATATATATTTATTTATTTATATACATATATATATATGTACATATATTAGTACCTATATAACTAAGTACAAGTATATATACATATATATATATACATATAGATATATATTTACATATATATATATATACATATATTTTCATATCACCTACCACATGTTGTATCGCGAGAATATCTGCACCAATTGCTGATATTCCCCGATACACGCGTACAAAAAGCGTCTTCGCGCACATCTTCCACCCATCCATCCTACACTCCACGCGGCACTTCGTCCTGTTGGTTGCGTCTTCCTAGATGACGATCAACTCGACACCGTACTACACGTCATTTTCACCTCCACCCCCACCCCTATATACATATATAATATATACATATATATATACTATATTTACCTTATGTCTATTTCTCTTTCCTGCCATTAAAAAGATAAGAAAAATATACAAAAGAGAAAAGATAATCCTTGACTTGCAGGTACTCAGTCTTGCGAATAGCAAGACCAGTTTTGAAACCCAAATTTGGCTCAAAGCCAAGAACCTAATTTTGAGGGTGTACCTCAAGGACAAAAATTATCAGAAAAAATCTTAAATGGAAAAACGCCAAAAACATAATAAACGAACGGAAGAGATTCGTTGTAGGAAAGGCGTAGAAACTTATTCACCTCTAATCCTGCTTCCCTGAGTTCGACCTTGGGCCTAAAAGTGACCAAGATAAAATTAAGTAGGCCAGGTTAAAAATTTTGTAAAAAGATGGTTAGGCTCGATTTAGGTTAACCACTATACTCATTTCAACGATTAAATCACCATATTAACACAACCTATCTGGGTCTACACCAGTCATCTTACTGAGGCAGTTAGGCAACGTGATCCGGGGAAGCTGCCTAGCTCTTCTGAGGAGAACCATAAGGGCAAGGGGGTTGTATTCAGGGAGCACGCCCAAGCAGTGACCGTGTTGAGGAGTGGAAAAAAGATTGACAAGCCTGATAACACTCCTACGGTTACATCTCAAAATTCCCCTTCCACACCTGACCCGACGTCCATCTCACCCGAGGAAGAGTCACACCACTCTCCCTCACAAAAAATCACCCACAATGAGGATGTCGTCCTTCCACCACCCCTTTCTCGCCATGACGACCCCTCTACCCAGAAGCCAAGGGTGCCCTATCCAGAGTGCCTATCTACTCCTGGGGAATCTTCTGTTGGCTCGTCTGGAGCCAAGGATAGGACGGAAGAGATTAATGGATACTTTTAGGCAAGTCCAGATTAACTTGCCTCTATTGGAAGCGATTAAATAGATTTCGTCCTATGCCAAG
This sequence comes from Thalassia testudinum, assembly GCA_037157565.1. NCBI lineage: Eukaryota > Viridiplantae > Streptophyta > Magnoliopsida > Alismatales > Hydrocharitaceae > Thalassia > Thalassia testudinum. The sequence goes on from JAZHRO010000024.1 coordinate 85,905,549, forward strand.
TTTCTGAAGGACCTGTGCACCCAGAAGCGTCGATCTCGGAAACAAGTCCAAACCAAGGTCATCCTGCTTGACCATGTGAGCTCGGTTCTTTAGCATGGAACACCCCCCAAAATGAAATACCCAAGGGCCCCATATATTTCAGTGGTTATAGGTAACCAACACATTGATGAGGCTCTACTCGATCTGGGTGCGAGGGTAAACATTCTACCGAGCTCTGTCTACGACCCTTTGGGAGGAGGAAAGCTGAAGCCTAGTCCAGTAATCCTCCAGGTTGCAGACAGATCACTTAAGACACCGCAGGGATTGTTGGAAGATGTTCTTGTGAGAGTAGAGGATTTCTTCTTCCCCGTTGACTTTCTGGTACTTGATACTGACCCATCTAATAAGCCCACAAAGCCGTCCATTATTCTGGGACGCCCCTTCTTGGCCACAGCCAATGCCTCTATAAATTGTAGATCTGGGGCACTTAAAATGAGCTTTGGGAACAAGAAGATCCGGTTGAATGTTTTTGATACTTACAAGCAACCCAGATTTGAAGATTGTTCTCAGATTGAGGTCATTGATGAAATAATTGAAGAGACTACTCCAGCACTCTTATGTAGAGATCCCCTTCAGAAGGTCATATCTCAGGATCATCCCTCGATTATTAAAGAAACTGAAAGGAAAATGCCCAAACTAGAAGAGTTGCTGGGGGTACACATTGAGTCTCTGTCCCCACCCTGGACTGTGAAGGTAGATCCGCTACCTGAGGTGAGGACATCTCAACTAAAACCCTCAATCCAAAAGGCTCCTGAATTGGAGTTGAAACCCCTCCCGAGCACATTGAAATATGCTTTCCTTGGTCCTAATAACACGCTCCCCCTTATTATCTCATCTGCATTATCTGAATTGCAAGAGGGAGCTCTGCTTGAGTGTTTACAAAGGCACAAGGAAGCAATTGCCTGGACAATTGCTGATATTAAGGGTGTTGATCCCTCTCTTTGCATTCATCATATATACACGGACAAGTCCGTGAAGCCCGTTCGAGATATGCAGAGAAGGCTCAATCCAAATATTCGGGAGGTTGTTAAAAAGGAGATTCTGAAATGGCTGGATGCAGGGATTATCTATCCCATTTCAGATAGTAAATGGGTTAGTCCTATTCACGTAGTTCTGAAAAAGGCAGGAATCGCTGTGGAGGAGAATGACCAAGGAGAACTGGTGACCACTAAACCCTCAACTGGTTGGAGGGTCTGCATTGATTACCGCCATTTAAACACGGATACCCAGAAAGATCATTTCCCCTTACCGTTTATCGATTAAATTCTGGAACGATTGGCGGGGAACAAGTACTTTTGTTTTCTTGACGGGTACTCTGGGTACAATCAGATAGTTGTTTTTCCTGATGATCAGGAGCGTACCACCTTCACGAGTCCATATGGCACTTTTGCATTCCGCCGAATGCCATTCGGGTTATGTAATGCTCCTGCCACTTTCTAATGTTGTATGATGGCTATCTTTTCTAATATGATCGACGAGTTCGTTGAAATTTTCATGGATGACTTCTCAATTTGAGGCTCGTCGTTTGACCTATGCCTTTCGCACCTTGATAAAGTCTTAACCCGTTGCGAAGAGGCAAAGTCGGTGCTTAGCTGGGAGAAAAGCCACTTTATGGTCCAGTAGGGCATTGTGTTAGGGCATATAGTTTCTGAGAGAGGATTAGAGGTGGACACCGCAAAAATCGATTCCATCTCTAAGCTTCCATTGCCCGCCAATGTTCGTCAGGTTAGATCTTTCCTTGGCCATGCTGGATTTTATAGGAGCTTCATTAGAGATTTCAGTAAAATCTCTAAGCCACTCTGCGACCTGTTAGCGAAGGATGTCTCCTTCGATTTTGATGATAGATGTGGCGAGGCTTTCCAAGCTTTGAAGAAAGCCCTCATTACCGCATCGATTCTCCAAGCACCAGATTGGACCCTCCCATTTGAGCTTATGTGCGATGCTTCTGATTTTGCAGTGGGAGCGGTCTTAGGTCAAAGGGTTGACGGCAAACCTCATGTGCTGCATTATACCAGCAAGACCCTTACGGATCCTTAGCAAAACTACACAGTCACTAAAAAGGAATTACTTGCTGTAGTATTTGCTTTGGAAAAGTATCGGTCTTATCTTTTGCGATCCAAGGTTGTGGTGTTCACTGATCATTTAGCCCTTAAGCATCTTCTGGCTAAAAAGGACACCAAACCTCGCCTAATTCATTGGATTCTGCTACTCCAATAATTTGACCTAGAAATTAAAAACAAGAAAGGAGTTGAGAATGTGGTAGCAAACCATTTGTCTAGGATCCCTATTGAGGCATCAAACCCTGCTGGCGGTATTCAAGAGACTTTCCCTGATGAGTCTCTAATGGTCGTGGAAGCTAAAACTCCTTGGTTCGCTGACATAGTGAACTATCTGGTTACAGGCATCACCCCCAGTACTTGGGACAAGAAGAAGCGAGACAGGTTTCTCCCAAACGCTAAATTTTATCACTGGGAGGAACCCGAGCTTTTTAGAATAGACCCTGACCAGCTATTTCACCGTTGCGTCCCTGATGAGGAACAATGAAGTGTTCTGAGTTTCTGCCATGACCTCCACTGTGGGGGACATTTTAGTGGGAAGAAGACTGCCCATAAGGTTCTTCAGTCTGATTTTTGGTGGCCCACATTATTCCAAGATGCACATACATATGTAGGCGCATGTCTACGTTGCCAGCAGACAGGAACCATTGGAAAAAGAGATGAGATGCCCCAACAACCTATCCTCCCTGTTGAAATCTTTGATATTTGGGGCATTGACTTCATGGGTCCCTTTCCTGTGTCCTTCGGATATGAATACATCCTTGTGGCTGTTGACTATGTATCAAAGTGGATAGAAGCCATACCCACGCGAACCAATGACCATTTTGTGGTCTTGGGCTTTGTTAAGGCTAATATCATTTCTCGGTATGGGTGCCCAAGGACGATCATAAGTGATGGAGGACCTCACTTTAAGAATGTACACTTCACAAGACTACTCCAAAATTTGGGAGTCAACCACATAATAGCCACACCTTATCGTCCCCAAACGAGTGGACAAGTTGAAGTGTCTAATAGGGAGATTAAGCGAATTTTAGAAAAAACTTTCAAGCTTGATCGGAAGGATTGGTCTAAAAAACTAAATGATGCTCTTTGGGCCTACAGAACTGTGTATAAGACTCTCTTGGGCATGTCTCCTTTCCGTCTTGTCTACGGAAAAGCATGCCACCTTCCCGTTGAAATCCAACATAAAGCTTATTGGGCTATTAAAAACGTTAACTTAAATCTGGATAAAGCAGGAAAAGCACGTATGTTAGAATTAAGTGAGCTTGAGGAGCTTCGTAATGAAGCTTATGAAACTTCCCAAGCTTACAAGTAACGTACAAAAGTCTTCCATGACAAGCACATCATTAGAAAGACTTTTGAGCCCAACCAGTGGGTCTGGCTTTTCAATTCTAGACTTAAATTATTTCCTGGAAAGCTCAAGTCCCGCTGGGATGGGCCATACGTTGTTATCAATACCTTCCCTCATGGAGCTATAGAGATTAGGAACCCTATTTCAGGTGCAACCTTTAAAGTAAATGACCGGCGACTTAAACCGTATATTACTCTTTCAGATGGCCAGGTTTTGGACACACTACGACTTAAGGAGCCTTAGCTCCTCCTACTCTCCTCCTTAGGTGATATTCTTCTATGTCTATATTTTTCCAATGAGGACATTATCAGTCTTAGGCATGGGGGGGTATAACCTGAGAATGTTTATAGCATTTATAAATATTTGCATACATATTTATATATATATTATAAAAATAAAAAAAAATTCCCTTTTCTTGAGCTGATTGGGTTAGTCCCTAGTAAAATATATTTGTCATTGGAGGTTTTTCTTCCTGAATTATTTCTTAAGTTTAGAATCCAGTACATTTATTTCACGTGCACATAGACTTGGTAATGGATCCTTGAGGAAAACCAATAAGCATTTGTAGTCCACTGAACCCTTGGACAGTTCATAGGGAGTCAGGCATACTATCTTCTAGTAGATCCACCTCATATTTGTGAAAAGAAGTAGAGAGATTACTGGTGCGCTAAGTCTAGTGCAAAGACTCTTAAGTTTTGGATAATTAGATGATGATACTTCAGAGTTAGGTGTAGTTTTCACTCTCTGTTCCTATGTGCGTATTTTGTGTGAATTCCTTAGAGTCACCAAATAAGGCAGATACATAGAGATTGAGTCTTAATAAAGCTATAACTATGATGGATGGTTACGACCGTCCTTCATAGAGTCTTCGGCTGAAGGAGGATAATAGTGTCAAAGGTCAGAAATACGCCTGCCCTATTCATTCCTTCCCAGTGCCGAGAATAGGCACTTCCACCAAATAAGCCACACAACTTCCTCTTGACCATCATCATCCCTAATAATGCCTCGTAAATAAAAGTCCGTATCGTGTTGTGTTGATTGAAAAAGAAACAAAAACAAGAAGAAATAAAAAAAAGGGAAGAGAGAAAAGAAGAAAAAGAAGAAACAGAAAGAACAAAAAGAAGAAATAGTTATATTAAAAAAAAAAGTCCAAGTTTATGATGTAACACTGTTTCTGAGGCAACAGAACACCTATCGCGTTCCACCAAATATGACCCATACCTACCTTCCAGTATTTCTGATCGCCTGAATACTGGTTGAGGACTCTAACTTTGTTGTAGAGTTATTAGGACTTTAATTGAAGTGTGGATGCCATGTGAGGCCACCAAATAGTGAGTACAATTTCTAAATCTGGCGAGATTTGTGATCTCAGAAGGAAAAAGAAGAGGGAGTGCCCAGGAACATCAAGAGATCACAGTTGTATAGCCTCTCTCAGAGTTGACTTGTCTAATACTCTAGAGATCTAGAGTCTGCAGCACTAGACTATATGTAGCACCAGATGAATGTGTGCCACCAAATATAAGTCCATTCAATTCGATATCTCTTACCTAAGCCAAATGCCGAGGTCAAATTACAGATTATCGTCTGCTTTATCCCCGAGGGAAGTAGTTGCCTATCCCAATGCAATATTTACCTACGGTGAAGTACGAACTTCCAATGTGAATTGGCTCTTTCACTTGGATCTGTTACCTAGGCTATCAGCACTTCACATTTGTTTGGATTTCTAAAGTTTTGAAGTAAGAAAAGAAGAAATCTTCTGATTACTTCTATTATTTTTCATTTTTGCTATGGACTAGCAAATCTTAGGCATTGGGGTATTTGATGAGTCCATTTTAATGGACTAATTTTACGCCTAAGTAACTTTAATTATATCTTTTAGGTTTGTTAATAACTATATTAAGTTATAGAATGTTTGCATGCATCATGATTTGGGTTTACATCTATTCCATAACTTAATATGTGCTTTTTATGTGCAGAAAAATAATTGGCAAAAGAATGAGGAGGAAAGGGTAAAATACCCTTTCAAATAACTGGCGGCTACTCAATTCCCTTTCCATCGGCCACCCTCAACAGCCGCCGGCCTGAAGAATGTCTCCCCAACAACTTCCTGCCAAAATTAGAAAAGGGATTTGAAAATCCCTTGATTGGCGCACGCGCAAAGGAGAAGAGTTAAAAGAAGAGGTGGAGAAAGAGGAGAGGATCATCGAGGAAGAGAAGAACTTGCACCATCTTCTCCAGCGTGCATTGTGGATCCATCTTCCCCCTTGCGGGGAAAAACCCCATCTTCAGCACCAAGTTCACCCTCTCGCCCGCACGCCCTCACCATAGCAGGCGCACGCCAAGCATCCTCCAGCCGCGCTTGCAGGCGTGCACTCCAACCTCTCCAGCCAGCCCGTAGGCGCACACCTCCACGCACCCATCTCCTTTCCAGCGCGCTCCAACATATGCACCCATCTCCTTTCCAGCGCGCTCCAACATCTGCAGGCGCGCCCCCTCCTCCCTGTAGAGTGCCCTCTCCCCCAGCAGGTGCGCACCTTCCTCCAGCGCACCAAGCCTGCACCTGCACAGTGCCTCTCCGCGCCAGGCCTGCACCCGCTCACCCCCCTCCAGCCGGACCTGCAGGCACTAGCTCTACCTCACCGCACACCCACCTCCCTTCTCCAGCGCCTCCCTGCAAGCGCACGCCCCTGCAAGCGTCTGCAGCCGCATCGCACCAAGCCTGTAGCCGTGCCCTCACCCCTCTGTAGACCCACCTCACTGCAGCCGCTCCAACCTTCTCCAGCGCCTCCCCGCAGGTGCGCCTTCTCCGCATCGTGTGCCTGCCGCAGCACCAGCGCCATCTGCAGTGCTTGCAGGCATTCGCCTTGCGCTCCCGCCAACCCGCGCCTCTTCCCGCAGGCGCACGCATGCCAAACTCCACTTGCTGTAGCACCACGTGCCATCTGCAGCAAGCAGCTACAATAGGTAGCCTCCGCCGGCATCTTCTCCTCCACCGACTAGCTTCCACTGGCCACCTTTGTCGACGCTGCAGCCTCCATCAGAGAACCCTCATCCTCACCGACCTCCCTAGCCTCTCCAACGATCGCCGGTGCTCTCTCTCTCTTTCTCGTGAGGAGGAGAGAGAGCAAAAGCTCTGTTTTGAAGTTAATTAAAATTTACATTCACTGCCATTGACACAGAATTTGATTTTTTATTTATTATTATTATATTATGGTGAAATTGTGCATGCACACTCATATTCTCTGATAATTGCACATTCATGATATTCATCTATTTCAAGATTGATTTTAGGCTTAACCTGAGCACTAATTTTATTTAGTACATGTCACATGAAAATTGCATAAAATCATCATAAATTTATTGAAGATTTCATTGAGGGAAAACTGCACATATACCTTTATCTTTTTAAGTTATTGCGAATCTACTTTCCTTCGCATTTTATGTCAGATTTGAATAGGAATTTCGCACTTATCCGAAAGAATATAAATTAATTAAGAATTTATTGCATAATTGCCTCCCTGTGGACACGACCCACTCTTCTGCGTGTGGTTATTTTCATTTTTTTTTATTAGTCAATTTTTCCACCACTTAAATACTACAACTCAAAGCGGAAAGTCGGCTCTTTCAACTAACAGTAAAAGAGTACAATCAGTAAAGGAAGTAAAAGCTACTAACAATACATATCACCACCACAATATTAAAGTAGAATAAAGTACAGAACAGGAACAATAACAACAGTCTAAAACTCACTAGTAGAACAAAGAGTACAACAGAAACAAGAAACTACTGCTGGGCTCGATTGGGCCCAGCACCCTCTGCAGTCGGTAACTCGAGCTGCTCAACTCCTGGACATGTAAAGGGTTACGCGTAAAATGGAGTTAGCGAACATTGAGTAGAGTGGTAACCAAACTAACTAAAGCAGTAAAAGTTAATAGGTAAATTTATCTTTCCAATTATTTTATTTACAAGTTATTCCTTTTCCCCCATTGGTTTACTTTCAGATCTCTTTCTTGATCTTGTATGTTCCTCGTGAGAACGATCTTGATTGCAATCTTTTCTGAAGAGTAGAAGGCACACGTGGTGCTCTCCTGGCCAGGAGAGTCCCCCGTGGTGATCCTACATTCAGTCAACCACCCCGAGGTCATGGACAGACGTAGCGGTGATTACAGCACGCGTGATAAGCGCACGGGTAGCTACCCCACACTAGCACACGGTCAGTCATTTCCGCTAGCGGGTACGCCCAAAGTACAGCACAAAACAGTATAGCGCCTAGCCCTCTCAGTAACAAGGGTCTAGCCCCTCAAAACCAAACAGGGGTCTTGCCCCTCTACAGTCTGCGCACCCTCATTTGATTACCCTGGTTTGCCCAGTGGGCCTAACAAGTTGGTGTAGGGTGGCTAGCTGAACCCCGGGTCCCATGGGGTGGCTAGCTCTCTCCCTACACTAGTAGCTCTCCTCGATACAGTGTACGCGAGGGCCAACAGAAGTCGGTGTAGAGTGGCCAATTCTAACCTCGGGTCCCAACCCAAGGGCGGCTACCTCTGCTCTACACTAAATAAGGGACAGTCGCTCTCCTTGGTACCACGTACTCAAGGGCTAGCACACTTCCCACTCACATTTCCAGATCCTTTCCATTCATCCACAGGAGCTCTACTCCTAATTCCCCACAGGATTCATGCTCATATTCACCATGTTGTTCCATACCAGGTTTCATCATTCATATTTCCATTCTCGCATTTACACATGCAGCTAGTATTTTCACAATTAACATATGCAACAAGTGATATCACAGGTAACTGTTTAACTAACACAGGCATTTCATATTCCAACAGGCAGCTCGTATTTATTAACAGATAATTGTTTACAATTCTACTCATTCATTTATGACTGCAATCTCAAACACGCATACAAATAGTGCAACATTTTCTCGTCCTAGGATTCATGCCACATCCTAGGTTTCTAGTTGTCAAATTTCACAAATGCATTCATCTTTTACAATTAAAACAGGGGGAAACTACTCTACCAAACAATCCGGGAGTACTGGGGGCTCGAACGGCAGACACACGTGCTTCAGCAAGCCCTGAACACGCAACAAATCGAAGTCCTATACCAAGGAACATAACACAATGGAATATTCATAACAGTATATAAGGATTTCTAACATGTAGAGGAACTCACAAGGAAACCATAGATATCTCGTTTGCGTAAAATGGACCCCAAATGGACCCTAAACGGGTCAAAAACAGGACTGCAGAACCAAATCAGACATCTGGCACAAGGTCCAGACATCTTAAAAGTCACCAGGGTCTCACCTCAAGTTCTGCGTCGATCTCAGACATCTAGGACCCCTACTTAACCGTCTGGACTCAGCTCCAGATGTCCGACCTCTCCTCTAATCGTCTGGGAGTGCTTCCAGTCATCTGGTAAGCTATCCAGACGTATGAAAAGCATGGGAGGGCATGCCCCGTCCCTTCCAAAGTTGTCCTTGCATGCAATAGACCAAATCTCCCTACATTAGCCAAACAAATTGGCTCTGCAGTGTGGCTTGCATGGCCGTAACTGCAAGAGGAACGTACCTTCGCGAAACCTTGCTTGCAGACGTCCGGTGTTGTCACCAGCCGTCCAACCCATCATCTAGACGGCACTCCAGATGTCTGATTCTAGGAAATTTCCAGAACCAGAGCGAGCTCCCGCTCCTCTCGCCGCACGCAGCCGTGGCTCCTCCCTCTCGTTGCAGCTCCTGCTGCAGTAGGAAGTCGAGGATGGCTCCCCCGATGCACTCCTCCCGCACGCACCGCTCCGGCCGTGCATCCTCCAGTGAGCTCCCACGAACTCGTGAGCTCAACCTCTTCCTCCTCTCTTCACGTCGCCTCTCCTCCTCGCTCCTCGCTCTCATGCCCTCTCTCTCGCTTGTCCCTCTTACTGCAGTGGAGAGGAAGAAGGAAGGTGGTAGTGGAGTGGAGAAGAGAGGAAGGGGGTGTGGGCTCTTATATAGAGAGTGGCTAGGGTTCGGTGAAGGAGAAAAGAAGAGAGAGAGAAGAGAGGAAGGCTATCTGCGCACAGCCAGCGCTCGGACCCGACCCTAAGTACAAAATTTTAAATTTCCAAACATCTGGGAAGGGGTCCAGACGTCTGCCCAGGCATCTGACTGACAGTCCAGACGTATTAAAAGGCTCATAACAGAACGGGTCTTTACAACCAGCTTGAGGGATTTGTAGCTCCTAGGAATGAGAAAAAGGTTTGCAAGCTTGTTGAATCTCTTTATGGTTTGAAACAAGCATCTAAGCAATGGCATGAAAAGTTTGATAAGACTATACAATCTTTTGGCATTGTAGGTCATAAATCTGACAGGTTTGTCTACTCTATGATTAAGGGTGATATGTGTATTGCCCTATGCCTATATGTTGATGATCTATTATTGTTTAGATCAGACATTAGAATTGTGAATGAAACTAACTTATTCTTGAGTAGTAAGTTTGAGATGAAGTATATGGGTGTTGCAAATGTAATCCTAGGCCTCAAACTGATTCAGTCAGCAAAGGGGATAGCTATTTCTCAATCTCATTATGTTGAGAAGGTTCTTGAGAAATTTGGCTATGAAGACTGCAAGGTTGTAAGCACTCCTTTTGATTCATCAAAAACTCTCTATAAGAACAAAAGTGGAATGCTTGTTTCAGAACTAAGATATTCACAGATTATAGGAAGCTTGATATATTTGGCTAACTGTACTAGACAAAATATTTCTTTTTCCATGTCTAAGTTGAGTAGATACACAAGCTGTCCTGACCATACTCATTGGGATGCCTTAGACCGAGTACTTAGGTATTTAAAGGGAACTGTTTCCCTTAATTTGCATTATGGCAAATATCCTTCAATTTTGGAAGGATATAGTGATGCAAGTTGGATCGATCAAATGGAGGATTCCGGAAGTAACGGTGTTACAGGATATGTTATTACCCTTGGAGGTGGTGCAGTCTCTTGGCGGTCTGCAAAACAGACTATTTTAGCCTGGTCTACCTTTGAGGCTAAGCTATGTGCTTTGGACACCACTGGAATTGAGGTTGAATGGCTAAAGGGACTTCTTACAGAAATCCCCATGGTAAGAAGTCAATTCCTGCAATATCTTTGCATTGTGATAGCATGACTGCTATAGCAAAGATTAAGAGTTCAAAGTTTAATAAGAAAATAACGAGACATATCCAAATCAGACTCAAGTCTGCAAGGGATTTAATATACCAAGGAGTGACTACTGTGGAATTTATAGGATCCAAGGATAGCACAGCAAATCCATTTACAAAAGGACTTGATAGATCTTTAGTCCTTAAGTCTAGGCTTGGGATGAGACTAAGACCCATTGGGAATTTACCTACAATAGCAACCCAACCTACCTAAGTTGAGATTCCATAAAGTAGGTTCAATATGGTAATAACAAGCTATATGGGGAACTGGTTGGCACTCATTGAAATTACACTAGAGGGGGGGTGAATAGTGAATTTATTAAATATCGTAATTCAAAAAATTCAATCACAAAAAGTGGCACCAGATTTTTAGGTGGAAACCCAAGATAGGTGAAAACCACCACCTAAGCCAATCCCTTGACTTAGGATTTTTGATCACAAGGTGATCAATCCACTAACCACACTACTTAAATGAGGATAGTGTACCTCAATTACAAATCCCACCTCCAATCCCTAAACGGAGGTTCTCCCTTCATAATGAAGAGACTGGGACCCGACAGGCCAGATATCCAAAGTACAAAAGTAAGAATTAAAGCAGCACCTATAGAGCACCCCAATACTTTGATTACTTTCTTATCTATTAAGCATAAAGAGAACTCCCTGAGGATTTTCAGAACGGAGTGAGCCGAGAGTGTGGGTTTGCCCTTTGATTAGAGTGGTGGCACAGCACAAGGGCAAGAGGAAGCTAAGAGTAGTGAGCAAATGATTTTTCTAAGGGAATTGAATCTCAAGAGGTGTGTTTTGCCTAAGAGGGATTGTAGTCTATTTATAGGTAAGTTTGGAACCTTCCAGAACACTTAGGAGAGATCTCCTAGTCGTTGGAGGCAAATTCCAAGAGATTGGGACGAAATCCACCACAAATCAGGGTAATGATGAGTCTGACAACAACATCAGACGTCTAATTTTAGGGTCAGATGTCTGATTACAATTATGGTCGTCTAATACTATTGGCCAGGCTGTACTGGTTTCTTTGGATCGAAACAAGGATGTCTAATATTTTCACATAAGACGTCTGATATAATTATTGGACGTCTAATTATGTGTGGATTCATTCCTGTTTTGACCAGATCTAAACATGGTTCTAGATCTGAAGGAACAGACGTCTCTATGGATGTTTGTGAGATTCCCTAATCGTCTGGAAACCTAAAAGGAGTTGGCTACGATATCTGACAAAAGATCTTTGGTTAATAATGAGATACGCACAGAAATACATGAGCAACGGTCCAAACGTAGATGTCTGGAAGCATGTCCAGACGTCTGAAAATGTATTTTGTCCGTTATATATAGAACGAAGATAGGTGGTTAGTCTAACGGTTATTTTGAGGACGTTCAGGTAAAGTATCAGACGTCTGGATGACGCTATGGACGTCTAATAGAAGATTGCTTCGACTGATGTTTATGAAGACAGAAACTAAAGGCAGAGCTATAGGTAATTAGACGTCTGAAACACTTGTCAGACGTCTTATGGATGAAAATCAAACGTCTGACAGTTGTTATGGATGTCTGATTTGAGTATTAGTGTTAGGTTTTTATTTCTAATTTATCCTAAGTGTAGAGAGCCTAAGTTAGCTATTTATAGGTTATGTTTGGGGGCTCTTTACAACATCTCTGGACTCAAATAAAATAAAAATTACAACCTTTGAAAGTTTACACAAAAAAGCCTATGACCTATGACAATACTTATGCTACTTCGTCTCCACGCTTTTAATCTTCCATCTTGGAAAACTCCATGAAACCTGCAATTGTGTTATTACAGAGAGAAAATATGCTACTCTTATATTTTATTTCTTTTTCTTCATTTTGTAAAATCATCAAAATATTATATATGAGGGGTTGAACTAACAATCTCCCCCTTTTTGATGATTTTCAAAATATACCTGTAGGTTCTTATTTTCTCCCCTTGAAAGTTGTACTTAGTAGTCTATACCAATTTTGAGAAGTTTTTTTTCATTTTTATGTTATTCCCTAAGTTTTTACCTACGCTCTTCTCCCCATTTTTGAATATCATCATGAAGGGTTCTGAAAGGGGGTTGAAACTTAAACTACAAGTGTGACATTTATAAAGTGGAGAGCATTAATAAAACTGCATGCTGAATAAAAAATGACAAAGCATTAAAGTAAATTAACTAGAAAAGGAATGCAGGTGCACTAACCAACATGGAAGAAAGAAACATCTTAGCACAGACTAGCTATTGTTCTCAAAATATTCAAGTATGGGGTCAAGGCCCCTTAATACAAACCAACATAGAAGATAGAAAGAAAAAAAGAAAAAAGAACTAGAGTAGTCTTCTTGATCATGGCGACGGCGGCAAGCAGGTCCGTGTCCCATTTGCAGATTTTGAACATCTGAATGAAGTTCGTCGATGTTGCGGCGCATGCTTCCCATATAGGTGTACATCTCGCTGGTTCATCACAACAAGAGGGAGATGCTGGAGGAGAGGGAATCCGTGGCGGGATCCCATGCTTCGTTAAAGCTTGAGCGAGGAGCTTTTATTTGAAGTGGTCGTGCTTCATGGAAATTCGGAAAGGGTGGAAGGGGCTCTTCAATGGGCTCATCGGCTAGCTCAAGATGCTCCCTAAGTATGTGCATCTTGGCGACTGTGGCTCGATTGTAGGGCTCAATTTTCTTGTTAACAGCCTGGTCATTTATGGAGATCTGATGGCTTGAAAAATTTTTGGATAGAATGGACCCAAACGGTAGAGATGCCCCATGGTCCTCATTCATAACACGAACAATGAGGCGGCAATAATTGAAGGGAATATGACGTACGGCGGCAAAAAGGAGCGCCTTGTGTTGGCGTGAGATGTAATCAAAACCTCCTGATTTGTTTAGAAGGTCCCACCCAAAATGCGAGATAGTAAACGGGGAAGAGGTTTGAGGTTTTTGCATGGTAAGGTGCCAAGATTTTCAACATATTTGTCAGGGAAGACTAATTCTTGATTTATGACTTCTGAGTCGTATTGCCTCAGAATGTCATTGAAGTCATTGCCCTCATTGGGGATGGCAAAAAGGGCAGAAATAGAGTCGGAGGTGATGTGGATTTCATGCCCAAATAAGCGGGTATGTAGTTCAAGTTCATTGTTGCTATAGTCTTCAACGATGTTGGTGTAAAAAAGTCAGACAAGATCGGGGAACATGCCAATAGATCCAACGTTAGAATGGAACTGTCGGTCAAAATAATGGAAGAGATGGAGGGTTTCAAAGTGTTCCCGAAGGTTTAGATGGGCAAAATCATTCCAAACAATAAAGTGAGGGCACTTGACTTTGGCATTTGCGAAGCGACGAAATCGCTGCCTAGCGATGTCTCCCCGTAGTTGGTCAGCCAAATAGGTGGAGGAGGAGGTGGAAGAACCCTCGGCTTGCTTCCGACGGGGAGGCACATTTGGTGGAATGGGTGGTTGGGTTTTAGAAGGAAAGGTGGGTGTTTTTAGGATAGAACACCTGCAAAAACATTCATGAAAACAACATTCAACTAATAATGCCAACAAGCCACTCAGAGTCAACCAACATACATGCAAACATCTTTGTAACAAAAATGTGTGGCAATATGCCTTGAGGCAATACAACCTGCCATAATGTTGTGGCAATATACCTTTGAATTCAAGCCACTAAAATGTTGGCTTGAATCTCGTGAGGTAATACCCTTGCCAAAATTATATAACATTTATGCCCCAAGGAAAAATAGGGTTTGATCTAGGGTTTTAGGTTATAGGGCAAACAAGGGAATGAAATAACAAGTAAGCTGAGTGGATCATCAAAGAAAACAAGATGAGGCTAGAGCAAAGCTAATCGTAAGCAAAGGCCGTGGAGATGCCCTAAGGGTTGAGAGATTATACCCACGGGAGAGGGCCTCCAGATGCGCAGATGAGGAGTGGGGGGCATGCACGCAGAGGAGCAACAACGCCGCTAGTCGACTAGGAGGCAGAACAGTCGTCTAGTGGCGAGAGGAGCGACGCCAACTGCAGCTGTGGGTTGTTGGGCGGGAGGGAGAACTTTAGGGATTTGAGAGAGGGGAGTAGGACCTCGCGACAGGGATGTTATATCCCAAGGTCTTTGAGCAAGTCTCCCCCTGAAGTTGGGGAGATTTGCATTCCAAACCATTCAGAGAACAAATGCGAAGCAGCAGATTTTTTGCTAGATCAGACGTCTGGAGACATTGTCAGACGTTGAGATTGGACCTTTGGGATTTTAACCCTTTTGATGGCGTCGTCTGTTTTAACCAGCAGACCACACATTGGACGACTAATTTTAAAATTAGACGTCTAATTTCTGTAGACATACGTCTAATTTATGTAGACATACCTCCCTGGAAAATGGTTTATTCTCCAGGTTGTCGTCCGATCTCTATATCAGATGACCTACCGGACGTCTAAATCTAACATTAGACGTCTGATTTCTGCAAACAGACCTTCCTGGATTTCACTCTAAAGCTACAAAGTCGTCTGATTTCATGGTCAGACAACCTATACGACGTCTAACTATATAATCAGATGTCTGACTCATAATACATGTTCTGATTCAAGGATAGACGTCTATCAACACATCTGGACGACGGTCTAGACGTCTGTGAATGATGAAGGACATCTGAAATAACTCTTTTATCAGCTCTTTTGAGATATAAAATCGACGTCTATCCCAGATCTTTAGACGTCGAATTTTTAAGTATAAGACGTCTGAGATGCTAATTAGACGTCTGGTATTGCACAGAATGTACATTTTGATGTTTGAATTGAGTATGAAGACTCTTAACTTGGTAAAGTTAAGGCTCCTTCTATGTTCATGACAAAAGAAGTTCCATTAAGTCACTAAATTCTTTAAATATCACTTAGCTTACATATGCCTAGTTTCCTACGTATATAATTAAAACGATCATAATTCAAAGGTTTAGTGAAAATATCAGCCAATTGCAATTCAATACAAATAAATTCAACCTCGATTTCTCCCTTAAGTACATTATCTCTCAAAAAGTGATGTCTAACATCAATATGTTTTGTACGGGAGTGATGTACGAGATTTTTCGAGAGGTTGATAGCACTAGTATTATCACATAATATTTTTATTTTATTAAATATCAAGTTAAAATCCTTCAAAGTATTTTTTATCCAAAGCACTTGTGAACATGCTAGAGCAGCGGTTATGTATTCAGCTTCCGTAGTTGATAGGGCTACACTAGATTGTTTCTTTGAGAACTAAGAGACTAGCGATTCGCCCAAGAATTGGCACGTCCCACTAGTACTCTTCCTATCGGTGCGGCTACCTGCATAGTCTACATCGCTATATGTAACTAAGTTGAATTGTGGACTCCTAGGGTAGAATAAGCCATAATCAGATGTGTCAACTAGATATCTAAATATTCGTTTTACAACATTTAAGTGTGATTGTTTAGGGTTTGATTGAAACCTAGCGCATAAGCAGGTACTAAACAAAATGTCAAGTCTACTGGAAGTTAAATACAGTAAAGATCCAATCATGCTACGATAGAGCTTTTGATCTATGGGCGTACCTGATTCGTCTAAGTTTAGGGAAGTTGTGACACTCATAGGAGTGTTCTTCCCTTTACTTTTCATCATTTCAATTTTTTTCAGCATCTCCTTTATATATTTTGATTGACACACAAAGGTTCCAAATTTGAGTTGAGTGATTTGTAAACCCAAGAAAAACTTGAGTTCACCCATCAAACTCATTTTGAATTCTTCTTGCATAATTTCTGAAAACTTTCTACACATAGATTCATTAGTAGCACCAAATATAATAACATCTACATATATTTGAACTAATAAAATGTCTTTTCCTCTTCTTTTAATGAATAATGTGGAATCAACTTCCCCTATAGAAAATTTTGCATTTAACAAATAGTCTTTGAACCTCTCATCCCAAGCTCTAGGAGCTTGCTTTAGACCATATAGTGCCTTGTTTAATTTATAGACAAAATGAGGCTTATCATGAGACTCAAAACCAAGAGGTTGTTTTACGAAAACTTCCTCCTTAATGAATTCATTAAGAAACACGCTCTTAACATCCATTTGAAACAGTTTAAAGCCAAGAAAGGTGGCATAAGCAAGAAGCATGCGAATTGATTCGAGTCGAGCTACAGGAGCATAGGTCTCATTAAAACCAATTCCTTCTTCTTGGTTGTACCCTTGTGCTACCAGCCGAGCCTTGTTCCGAATGACTATACCAGATTCATTCAACTTGTTCCAGAATACCCATTTGGTACCTATTATCGTTTGCCCTTTAGGCTTAGGTACTAGATCCCAGACTTCATTCCTTTGGAATTGGTTGAGTTCCTCCTGCATGGCCATCATCCAAGGTTCTTCAGAGCATGCTTCCTCGACACTTTTGGGTTCAACTTGAGATACAAAGGCTGAGGGACCAAAAGAGCAACTAAAATGAGATCGGGTTTTAATGCCATCAGAAACACTTCTAATGACTTGACCTTCGGGATGATCCCTTTGATATATCCAATCTTTTGGAAGATTATGGATATTGGAGTTTGGAATGTTAGGCACATCAATAGTAGAATCATCTTCATCTTCCATATTGACTCGGTTAATGGAGGACAAATGAGGAGATTCATCGAAGGAAACATGGAGGGTTTCCTCCACTATTAATGTGGTCTTGTTAAAGACCCAATATGCCTTACTACGTGAGGAATAACCAATAAATATGGCTTCTTCACCTTTGGAATCAAATTTATCTAAATTAGAGTGGGTATTCAAAATAAAACACCGACATCCAAAAACTTTAAAATAACTAATTTTGGATATTTTCCCATAGTATAGTTCAAAACAAGTTTTTCGCAACCCGGATCAAATTAAGGTGTGATTTAACACGTAACAAGTCATGTTAACCACCTCGACCCAAAAGTACTTCGGTAACCTCGAGTCTATGAGCAACGTTCGAGCACACTCTTGAAGAGTATGGTTCTTTCTCTCAACCACCTCATTTTGTTGAGGTGTTCGAGGAAAAGAAAATTCATGAGCAATACCTTGCTCTTGACAAAAATCATCAAACAAGGAATTTTCAAACTCGCCCCCATGATCACTACGGATACGAGTGATTTGGTAGCCTTTTTCAATTTAAACCTTCCTACAAAAAACAGAAAAGACGGAAAATACTCCTTTGGATCTCAAGAAGGAGACCCATGAAAACCTCAAAAAATCGTCTACAATCACAAGGCAATATTTGCATCCACTAAGGCTCTCATATTTTGTTGGTCCAAACAGATCTAGGTGAAGTAGTTCTAAAGGTCTTGATGTGGATATAACTTCTTTGCTTTTAAAACTAGATTTCATAATTTTATCTAATTTGCATGAATCACAGATAGACTCATTTAAAAATTTTCCTTTAGGAAGACCTTGGACTAGTTCATGTTTGGCTAGTTTTTGAACTAGCTTCATATGAACATGCCCTAGTCTTCCATGCCATATACTTAACTCATCATTTGCTACAAGACATTCATAAGTGCTATCTTTATCAAATTATACGATATAAATGTCTTTAAATCTAGTTCCCTTAAGAAGGGTTTCATTGGTTAATGCATGCATAATTTCAAACATTTTTGAAGTAAATAATACTTTAAAACCCTTATCACAAATTTGACTGACACATAAAAGATTATGTTTTAGTCCTTTAACTAGAGAAACATTTGAGATGGAAGAGAGAGGGTTGCCTATTTTACCAAGGCCAATAATATGGCCCTTGTGGTTGTTGCCAAATATAACCGTTCCTTCATCCGTAGGTTGGAGGTCCAAAAATAGGAGCTTGTCTCCTGTCATATGTTTGAAGCATCCAGAGTCCATCACCCATTGGCCTCTTTGATGGCAGTGGTCTCCTTGTCTTCTTTCTTGTAGACCTTTTTCCTCCTACAAAAGATCTTCGTTGGTGACTTGGTGTTTCTATAGGTCTTTATAATTTGAGTCATCCATCCTTCATTTTGTATATCCAATTTTTGACATTATGATGTCCTTTCATCCCTACAAAACAAAGTGAGAGTTATCTTTTCAGTATCCATTGCAATGTGGATCCGTATTTGCTAGTGGTCTCCTTTAGAGGAGGGTCCTTTTTCAGCTCACTTTGACTAGGTTCATAAATGCCTAATACAAATTTTCTTGAGGAAGGTTTTTGATGGGCAATGAGCTTGTCCAAGTTATCTTTCCCCTTTGTAAATTTGGCTAGGTCCTCAAGAAGTTGATTTGATTTTTCTTTAAGGTGATTTATCTCTATTTTCATTATGTCTAGTTTATCTTCTAGTCCCCTAATCTCTACTCTAAGTAAGCTACTTTCATCCTTTGTAAAGGAGTTTGACTTTTCAAGCACATGGATTTTGTCGAGTAATTCTTCTCTATCTAGAAATTTTTGTTCACTCATTGCCGTATACAAATCATTTGTTAATGACTCATTTTCAATCATTAGATTTCTTATTTGCATATTTAAGGTAGTGATTTCTTTTGTAAGAATTAGATTCTTGTCTTCAAGATCATTGATTAATTTCTTATTCTCTAAGTTTTCTTCTTTTAAAACTTTGCTTTGGGTTTTTGTTTTCTTAAGATCTAGATATAGTGAATCAAAGGCATCTTGTAATTCATCTAAAGAATAGGGGTTTACCTCAGGTTCCTCAGATTCAGACTCAGAAGCATCTTTTGTTGCCATTAATCCCAAGCATGTCATTTCTTCATTTATTTCCTCCTCCTCTTCTTCTTCGGAGGTGGAGTCATCTCAAGTTCCTTGGAATGCCTTCTTCTTGAATCCCATTGGCTTGGAAATCTTCTTGTAGTCAGAAGGCTTCTTGGATTTCTTCTCATCATCCCTTTTGAGTAAGGGACAATCTTTCCTTATGTGCCCTCTCTTCTTGCAATTATAGCAAACTAGAGGTTCTTCCTCTCTTCTCTTTCCCTTGATCTCTTTTCTATTTCTGAGAAACTTTTTAAACTTTTTAGCTAATGAAACGAATTCTTCGTCATCGGTACTTACCTCATCATCTGAGGTAGCTTTGAAGGCTAAAGTCTTCTTCTTTTGCTCCGATGAGATAGATTTCTTCTTTTGCTCCATTTTTTATTCATAAGCCATGAAATTCCCAAGTAGATTTTTCATGTCTAGATCCTCTACTTGGTTGGTTTCTTCTATTGCCGTTACTTTTTGCTCCCACTCGGGTCCAAGGGAGCGAAGGAGCTTCCCTTGAAGCTCCCCCTTTATAAATGTCTTTCCTAGTGACTTGAGGGTATTCACGATTAATGTGAATCGAGTGTACATGTCCCCAAGTCTTTTATTTTCCTTCATAGAAAAGGCTTTGAATTCCTGCGATAACAACTTAATCTTTGAGGATTTAACTCTTGACATACCTTTGTGAGTTACTTCCAACGTTCTCCAAATCTTGTGGGCAGTTTTGCATTGGCTAACGCGGTTGAATTCCTCTGAGTTGAGTGCACAGTAGAGTGAGTTCATTACCTTAGCATTCAGTCCAAGGTGATGAATTTGCTCCACTATGTATCCCGTTTCTGGTTTCTCGGGAATGATGTATGCAGATTCGCATTTCTTTCTAACGGAGAAATCGTTGGCTTGAAGCCACATCTTCATTCTCAGCTTCCAGTAAATGTAGTTTGTCCCTTCGAAGAGTGGTGGTCGAGTGGTGGATTGCCCCTCAGATCTGCCCATGGAAATGACTTTCCCCTCCATGTGATCTTTCCGCGGATGTTACTCCTGAAAGCGGAAAACCTGCTCTGATACCAAATGAAATTGCACTAGAGGGGGGTGAATAGTGAATTTATTAAATACTATAATTAAAAAAATTCAATCACAAAAAGTGGCACCAGATTTTTAAATGGAAACCCAAGACGGGTGAAAACCACCACCTAAGCCAATCCCTTGACTTAGGATTTTCGATCACCAGGTGATCAATCCACTAACCACACTACTTAAACGAGGGTAGTGTACCTCAATTACAAATCCCACCTCCGATCCCTAAACGGAGGTTTCTCCTTTCACAATGAAGAGACGGGGACCTGACAGGCCGAATACCCAAAGTACAAAAGTAAGAATTAAAGTAGTACCTATAGAGCACCCAATACTTTGATTACTTTCTTATCTATTAAGCATAAAGAGAACTCCCTGAGGATTTTCAGAATGGAGTGAGCCGGGAGTGTGGGTTTGCCCTTTGATTAGAGTATTGGCACAACACGAGGGCAAGAGGAAGCTAAGAGTAATGAGCAAATGATTTTTCTAAGGGAATTGAATCTCAAGAGGTGTGTTTTGCCTAAGAGGGATTGTAGTCTATTTATAGGTAAGTTTGGAACCTTCGAGAACACTTAGGAGAGATCTCCTAGCCATTGGAGTCAAATCCCAAGAGATTGGGACGAAATCCACCACAAATTAGGGTAATGATGAGTCTGACAACAATATCAAACGTCTAATTTTAGGGTCAGACGTCTTATAAGACGTCTGATTACAATTATGGTCGTCTAATACTATTGGCTAGGCTGTACTGGTTTCTTTGGATCGAAACAAGGACGTCTGATATTTTCACATAAGACGTCTGATATAATTATTGGACGTCTAATTATGTGTGGATTTGTTCCTGTTTTGACCAGATCCAAACAGGGTTCTAGATCTGAAGGAACAGACGTCTCTATGGATGTCTATGAGATTCCCCAATCGTTTGGAAACCTAAAAGGACTTGGCTACGATATCTAACAAAAGATCTTTGGTTCGTAATGAGATGCGCACAGAAATACATGAGCAATGGTCCAAAGGTAGACGTCTGGAAGCATGTCTAGACATCTGAAAATGTATTTTTCCCGTTATATATAGAATGAAGATAGGTGCTTAGTCTAACGGTTATTTTGAGGACGTCCAGGTAAAGTATCAAACGTCTGGATAAGGCTATGGACGTCTGATAGAAGATTGCTTCGACTGATGTTTATGAAGACAGAAACTAAAGGCAGAACGATAGGTAATTAGACGTCTGAAACACTTGTCAGACATCTTAAAGATGAAATCAGACGTCTGACAGTTGTTATGGACGTCTGATTTGAGTATTAGTGTTAGGATTTTGTTTCTAATTTATCCTAAGTGTAGAGAGCCTAAGTTAGCTATTTATAGGTTATGTTTGGGTGCTCTTTACAACATCTCTAGACTTAAATAAAATGAAAATTACAACCTTTGAAAGTTTACATAAAAAATCCTATGACCTATGACAATACTTATGCTACTTAGTCTCCACACTTTTAATCTTCCATCTTGGAAAACTCCATGAAACCTGCAATTGTGCTATTACAGAGAGAAAAATATGCTACGCTTATATTTTATTTCTTTTTCTTCATTTTGTAAAATCATCAAAATATTATATATGAGAGGTTGAACTAACACTCATTGTTAGATGTTTTGCATCTGAGTCCAACCCTAGAAGCCTGAGTGCCTTAAGCTGCAAATTTTGGAAGAGCAAAAGCTCTGAAAGGGTTCAAGCCTTTATGGCAGTATATCAGCAGTGCATCCTTGGAGAACATCACCTATGTGAGTGTTACTGTGGGCCGCAGGTAAGGGAATAGGGTCTTCCCCGATTACACTCATGAAATAGGATAGGGTGCATGGCCCGTAAGAGCACAAACCCTGAAGATTATCACCAAGAACTTCATTCTGCTATCACCACTATACACCCCACATCAAAGGTTTAGAGTTCAAGACTAGTTTCACTTTATTCCTATTATGGTGAAGGTGAATGACTCAGATAATGGTTCAAACCAGAAGGTACTTTTACTGAAAGCAAAGTGTGGTAGCCGAGCAATTTATCATTGAATTTCAATGATGAATTTGTGAGGAATTGTTGGATTTGAGAGCCTAATTGCATTAATCGGAATACAATTGTTATATGGTGACGTGGGAATTCATGTTGAAATCAGTGAGACTTGAGAGAGGTTTTTATTCCCATACGAAAAGTGGACAAACCTCTTGGTGGGTGTAAAAGGCTTCTGCCTCCCATGACTTATGTAGCAAAGAGTGAGAGGTGGGGCTAGGGACCACACACGCACACGCGCGCGCCCAGCATTGCCTCAGCCTAACTCCGACTCGGGCTCGAGCTTGGGTGAGAATCAATTTGTAACTTGGAACCTGAACTATTTTGCTATGGATTTTTAATCTCACGATTTTGACCTGGATTGGTCGATCAAAGAGTGAAATTAGTCAACTAATTATTTTGGTCGATCAATGAATTAATTTTGGTTGATCAATTGGTTTGGTCGACCAAAAAGTTAACTTTGAGGTCGGTCAATGGACTTAATTGGTCGATCAATTGTCGTATTTCCATAAAACGGGAATTTCCTTAAACATATGGTAGTGGGTCCTATATAAGGGTCACGAGGGGGCTCTCATTCAACACACAAGAGCAGAAAAGCTCTCTCCTTCCCTCGTTCTTGTCTCTCCTTCTTGGTGCATCCGTTAGACGTAAGATTGGTAAAAAAATTATCAATCACTTTTGTCGATCTTGCACAAGGAAATTAAGAGATTCACGAGACGTTTTTTATTGATCCAACCATTAAATTGGTAAATCAATTAGGAATTTGGTTGGAAATCAAATTGCCTCAGCTTCATTCTCTTAATATGGCTTTCGAGGACGCTCAAGATCGGAGTGTGCTGAATCTTGGAGGTGGATCGCCGTATCCTGGGAGGAGTTCGTCAAGCCTCAACACATCGATATTGTGGTGGGCAATACCTTCTCTAAGGTAAGTCTTTAATGGGCACTTCGATCGGAGTAATCTTTAATTTTTCTTCATTTTGTTTATTTGTGTTATTGCATGTTATTTATTCTTTATTTTATTATAGATCTTGCCAAATCATGTTTGACTTATTTGATTTAATATTTTTGATCTATGCGAAAATGTTGAAAATGCATATGTGTTTATTTATGTATTTTCTATATGCATTTATCTCAACAAAGGGCCCATTGGTCTTCTTCTCTCTAGGTAACCCCTCCAAGGCCTCTCTTGCTTGCTAAGGTCTCAATCGACCCCTTCTACTTACTCCTGCACCTCAGGCAATGGTGAGAAGGCTTCACCGATGCCGCCATCGATGCCACTTCGAGTGACACTATGCAAGGGGCTCATTGGAATGCTAGTGGTTGAAGCCTAATGTTACAACCCGGTTCCCGAATCCTTACAGGACACGTGTTACGAATGAGCCACTTCAGATGTATTTTAAGACGTCTGGGAGGAGGCCCAGACGTCGGACCAGACGTCTGGAACCACTTCCAGACGTCTGGGAATCAGTTATTCGGCACGTGTGTTTCGTCTGCGCGCCTGAGCGCGCAGACCTGCGAAAATTCCCTCTCTCTCTTTTTCCCTCTCCCTCCTGCGCCCTCTGTCGTGCTCTCTCTCTCCTCCTCGCACGGCCTTAAAAGGCCACGCCCTCCCCCTCACTCCCCTTACCACCTCCCCCTTCCTCTTCTCCTTCCAGTCGGTGCGCGAGAGCGAGTGCGGGTGAGCGGCGGAGGCGACAGCCGCGGCAGGTGCGGGAGGAGGTGCT
Organism: Thalassia testudinum; assembly: GCA_037157565.1. NCBI lineage: Eukaryota > Viridiplantae > Streptophyta > Magnoliopsida > Alismatales > Hydrocharitaceae > Thalassia > Thalassia testudinum. Next base: position 85,929,747 of record JAZHRO010000024.1, read on the forward strand.
GCGCGGGGGAGGCGTCGGCCGTGAGGGCTCGAGCCTGCCGGGGCAGCGGGAGCCGGCTGGCGGGGGCGCAGCGGGCGCGGAGCGACGCGGGAGGCCTACTGCAGCTCGAGCAGCAGGCGGAGCACTCGCAGCGTGGCTGGGCGTCGCGACCGGAGGGCGAGTTGCGCCCTGGTTCTGGAAACTTTTCCAGAATCAGACGTCTGGGCTGATAGCCAGACGACGGGCACGACGTCTGGAAGACTGTCTAGACGTCTGAAAGGTGAGTTATTTCCGTCTTCTTCCTTTTCTTCGACTGACCGTACTGAGAGAGAGAGATGGGTACGCGCAGGTTCTGAGATTCACATCCAACGCGAATCAAACGTCTGGCTGCAGTGCCAGACGACTGGAGAGACTTCCAGACGTCCGGGGTGACCATCGGACGTCTGGGAACTAGGCCAGACGCCCCCGCAGGCTTCTGGACGTCTGAGAGACCACGCAGAGCAAGGTAACCCCTGATACACTTTTTAAGACATCTGGAATAAGTTCCAGACGTCTGATTTTGCACTGTTTCGTCGTTTTCGACCCGTTTAGGGCCCGTTCGGGTTCCGTTTTCCGCGTTTCGAGTTGCGTTCTTTTCGGAATTTCATCCTCTACCCGTCTACAGTAGCTGTTTACTGTTTTGAGAAATTCCTTGTGTTTGATCCTTGTGATAGGACCCCATTCCGTTGCAGTCTCGGGGGTTGCGGAGGCACGCGGGATTCCCGACCACGCCCCCAGTTCGCCTGTTGTAACCAGTAGAGTGGCTTTAAGTATAATCTGTTAAATTATGAAACCATAAATAGAACCTAGGACATTGCATGAATCCTAGGAATGAGAAATAAATTGAATGGTAGATCGTAGGGTGTTGCATGAATCCTAGGGCTGGAAAACTAGATTGTATGATAGATCCTAGGATATGGCATGAATCCTAGGACGGGAAAACTAGTGGAATGTATGAATACTGCAGTCTTGGAAAATGTGGAAAGGAAACAATAGCTGCCTGTGAATTGAATTAACAGCTGCCTGTTATGAATAAATGAACATGATTAAGAATATGGGATGTATGAACGTGAAATTGGAAAGGTGAAACCGGAATGCGCTGAGTTAAAGAGCTGGAACCCTACGGGGAATTAGGAGTAGAACTCCTGGAAAGTGAATGGAATAGAATTGGGGAAGTGAGCTGGCCCTTGAGTACGGAGTACCAAGGAGAGCGACTGTCCCCCTGTTTAGTGCAGAGCGGAGCCAGCCGCCCCAGGGACCCAGGGTTAGGACTGGCCACTCTATACCGACTTGCTGGCCCTCGTGTACGTAGTACCGAGGAGAGCTACTATTGTAGGGAGGTACTAGCTACCCCACGGGCCCCGGGGTTCTGCTAGCCTCCTACACCGACTTGTTAGGTCCACTGGGGCAAACCAGGGTAGTCAGGCGAGGGTGCGCGGACTGTGGAGGGGCAAGGCCCCTGTTTGGTTACTGTGGAGGGGTTGGACCCCTGTTACTGAGAGGGCTCTGCCCTGTACTGGTTCCGTGCTGTGCTTTGGGCGCACCCGTTAACGGAAGCGACTAACCGCGTGCCAGTGCGGGTTAGCTACCCGTGCGTTTACCGCGTGTGCCGTAGTCACCGTTACGTCTGTCAGTGACCTTGGGGTGGTTGACTGAGAGTAGGATCACCACGGGGGACTCTCCCGGCCAGGAGAGCACCACGTGCTACTTCTACTGTTCGGAAAAGACTGCAATCAAGATCATTCCCACGAGGAACATTCGAGATCAAGTGAAGGATCTGAGAAATAGATAATTTGTGAAACAATAGAAAGACGTAAATAAAGGAAGAAAGAAAATTAAAACAGCTACTGTACACTTTACTGTTTCTTTAGTTTAGCTGCCACTCTACTCAGCATTTTGCTGACGTGTTACACTCGTTACCTTTCAGGACCAGGTGTTGAGCAGCCAGGGTCATCGGCTGCAGAGGACGCTGGGCCGAGTAGGGTCCAGTAGAGTTACCATTGTTCTCTTGTACCTCTTTTTGGTTCCACTGTAGTGAGTAGTTCTTGTTTCCGTTGTACTTTTCTTTACCTGCAGTTCATATTATGTTATGAATGTTGTTCTACTATTTTGGTGGTATATACTGTAGTGGTTTCTTTCCTTACTGCTGTATTTTCTTACTATTAGTTATATTCATGCTGAATGTGGTTTATTTTACTGCTCTTTTGTTTACTTCCTCGTTGGACGACTAGGTCTTGGGATTAGTCGAGTCGGTCCGGTTCTCGTGTCTCGTAGGGACTCGGGAATCGGGTCGTTACAACACGAGACCAGACCGACTCGATTGATCCCAAGACCCAGTCGTCCAACAAGAAAGTAACCAAAAAACAGGAAAGTAAACCACATTCCCCATGCTAAGCAACTAACAGTAGCAAAACTACAACAGTAAAGAAGTAAAACTACTACAGTACAACCACCACAACAGTAGGAAAGTAAACAAGTACAAGAATATAAAGTACAAAATGTCATAGTACAGAGGTGCAAGAACTACTCCCTACAACTGAAAAGGAGTACAACAAGAAGCTACAACTACTGGGCTCTACTGGGCCCAGCACCCTCTGCAGTCGTAGGCTCTGGCTGCTCAACACCTATACCTGAAAAGGGGTTATGAGTATAAAACATCAGCGAATGCTGAGTAGAGTGGCAACCAACTAACTAAAGTAGTAAAGGTGGACAAGTAGCTGTTGTTTTTCAATTTCTCTCTTTCTTTAACTAATTATTCTTTCTTTCACCACTTGGTTTATTTATCAGGTCTCTTTCTTGATCTTGAATGTTCCTCGTGGGAACGATCTTGATTGCAGTCTTTTCTGAAGAGTAGAAGTCGTACGTGGTGATCTCCTGGCCGAGAGAGTCCCCCACTGTGGTCCTACACCCAGTCAACCACTCCAAGGTCACAGACAGACGTAACGGTGACTACGGCACGCGCGATAAGCACATAGGTAGCTACCCCGCACTGGCACGCGGTCAGTCGTTTTCGTTAATGGGTGCGCCCAAAGCACAGTACGGAATAAGTATGGGGCATAGCCCTCTCAGTAACAAGGGTTTAGCCCCTAAGAACCAAACAGGGGTCTCGCCCCTCCACAGTCCGCGCACCCTCGCCTGACTACCCTGATTTGCCCAGTGGGCCTAACAAGTTAGTGTAGGGTGGCTAGCTGAACCCCGGGCCCCATGGGGTGGCTAGCTGTCTCCCTACACTAGTAGCTATCCCCAGTACTGTGTATGTGAGGGCCAAGAAGTCGGTACAGAGTGGCCAATCCTAACCCCGGGTCCCAACCCAAGGGCGACCAGCTCCGCTCTGCACTAAACAGGGGGACAGTCGCTCTCTTTGGTACTCCGTACTCAAGGGCCAGCTCACTTTCCCACTCACATTTCCAGTTCCATTCCAATGATTCCAAGAGCTCTACTCCTAACTCCCCATAGGGTTCATGTTCATATTCCTCATGTCATTCCAAATCAGGTTTCATCATTTCTATTTTCGTTCTCAGGTTATACACATGCCACTGGTAATTCTACCATTCACATTTCCATATTCAGGTTATTCACAGGTAGCTCGTGTTTCCAACATTCACCTTTCCATTTCCAAATTTTATACAGGCAGCTCATATTATGTGTGCGACAGGAAAGTTACATACAACAGTTAACAAGTACTATATATTTGCAGGCAACTGTTATTCATTTAGAGGCAATTGTTATCATTCTATCTACTTATTCACGACTGCAATCCATTCATTCCATATAGAAATTTCCAATATTTCTAACCCTAGGATTCATGCCATGTCCTAGGTTCTAATCATTCATTCCACACATGCATTCAGGTTTGTATTTAAATTAAGGGAAGCCACTCTACCAGTAAACCCAGAAGTAGTGGGGGCTTGAACGGCAGGGTCACGTGCCTCAACAAGCCCCGAACCTGCAACGGAACGAGGTCCTATCATAAGGATCAATCACAAGAGAATACTCAGAACAGTATAGAAAGTCTTCTAACAGGTAGAGGAAATCATACGGGAAACATTGGTATCTTAATTGTGGAAAATGGACCTCAAACAGACCCTAAACGAGTCAAAAATAGTGTTCCAGACTCAAATCAGACTTCTGGAAAAACTTCCAGACTTCTTAAAAGTGTCCAATGCCATACCTCAAATCCTGCGCCACTCCTCAGACGTCCAGGAACTCCGCTGGACCGTCTAAACCTAGTTCCAGACGTCTGACCACCTCTCCGGACGTCTGGAAGTGCTTCCCGTCTTCTGGTAGATCGCCCAGACGTCCAAATTACGTGGGAGGGCGTGTCCTGTGCCTTCCTGAAGCGAAACCTACGCAAATCCACTAAATCTCCTCAAAAAGGCATGCAACAGTGCCTTGGCGGAGCGGCCTGCATGGCCGTATCCGCAAAGAAGACGTACCTTCGCGAAGTCTACTCCTCAGACATATGTAACCTCCTCCAGACGTCGGCTACATCGTCTGGACGTTGCTCCAGACGTCTGATTCTGGGAAAACCCCATAACCAGAACCTTCTTCCACCCTCTCACGCCGCGCGTGGCCGCACCGCGCCCTCGCGCTTGCTGCTCCGGCTGCAGCAGTGTCGGGGAGGACCTCCCTGACGCACTCCACCTTGCGCACGCGTTGCTCCGGCCGTAAGCTCACCAGCGAGCTCCCACGAGAGCTCGCAAGCTAACTCCTCTCCCTCACACACTGCTCCTCCTCTCCTTCTCATGCCACTCCCGTGCTCACCGCTCTGCTGCTCTCACTGAAGGGAAGGAGGAAGGTGGCTGGGAAGTGGGGTGGAACAAGGGAGAGGAGGGGGCTTTATATAAGGGTGTGGGTTTAGTGTTTCGTTGGGGGCGGAAGGAGAGAAAAGAAGAAAAATGAAGGCGTACTGTCTACGCGTAGCACGCACGTAGACGCGAGTTCGTACCCAAGATTTTTTATTTTCAGACATCTGGGAATGAGTCCAGACATCTTACAAGACGTCTGACCCTCACTCCAGACGTCTGACCTAAAGTCCGAACGTCTTAAAAAGGCTTAACAGTACGAGTCTTAACATCATAACAAACTCAAAGGATGTTTTGTCCCCGAAACTTGAGCTAGCTAGGGTGTGGAAAAAGAATAACGTATGCATAACAAACTCAAAGAAGATCGAAGTCGGTCCGAAAAGACGTACCCTCAAAAAGCTCCAGGTACCGCTCTCGCATCGCTACCTCAGGCTCCCAGGTAGCCTCCTCGTACCTCTGGCTCCTCCATAAGACCTTCTCCAGGGGTACCTGCTTCCGTCTCAAACTCCGGACAACTCTGTCTAGTATCTGCACTGGTCGCTCGGGGTCGGTCAGGTCGTCACCCACCTCTACACTCTCGTGGCTCAGAACGTGACTGGGATCAGCGACGTACTTCCTGAAGTTGGACATGTAGAACATGTCGTGCACACCAGAAAGCTGGGAAGGAAGGGCAAGCCTGTAAGCAACGGGTCCAACCCGCTCTAGGACCTCGAAGGGCCCGACAAACCTCGACGCGAGCTTCCCTTTCACCCCAAAATGATGTAGGCCCTTCATGGGCGAAACGCGAAGGAAGACGTGATCCCCAACCTCAAGCTGCACCTCTCTGCGCTTTCGATCGGCATAGCTCTTCTGTCTGCTCCTGACAGTGCGGAGCCATCTGTGAATCTGCTCAACCACCTCCTGACTCTGCCGGATCAACCTGGGGCCAACCTTCCACTTGGTCCCCACCTTAACCCAACTCAAGGGTGCAGTACACCTCCATCTATACAGAGCCTCGTAGGGTGCCATGCCGATGCTCGAGTGATAGCTGTTATTATATGCAAACTCTACCAGGGGCAAGTGCTCCTCCCAAGAGCCCCTCCAGTCCAGTACACAGGCACGCAAAAGGTCCTCAAGCGTCTGTATCGTGCGCTCCAACTGTCCGTCCTTCTGGGGGTGGTATGTCATACTGAACCTCAACTGTGTCCCCAAAGCCTGCTGAAACTCAGCCCAAAACTGGGACATAAAATGAGTATCCCGGTCAGATACAATCTCCTACGGAACTTCGTGCAGACATACCACATCACGGATATACCTCTCTGCCAACTGTGCTGGTCCCAAGGTGACTCGGATCGGCAAGAAACGTTCCGTCTTCATCAATCTGTCCATAATCACCCAAACTGCATCGTGTCCTCACTGGGTAATGGGCAAGCCCACCATCAAGTCCATGGTGATGCTCTCCCACTTCCACTCTGGCACTAGAAGTGGCTGCAACAGCCCTGCAGGCCTCTGATGCTCAGCCTTCACCTGCTGGCACACCAAACACTACTATACAAACTCACCTACATCTCATTTCATTCCCCTCCACCAAAAGTCACATCTCAGATCATGGTACATCTTTGTGTTCCTGGGATGTATGGTGAACCTGGAACTGTGTGCCTTAGTTGGGAGCTCTCTCAACAACTCCTCGTCCCTGGAAACGCACAATTGTCCCCTCATGCACAGTACCTCGTCAGTAAAGGAGAAGTCTCCAGGGTCCCCTGATAGTACTCTGTCACAAAACAATTGCAGGTACAAGTCTGCTATCTATCCTGTGATGATGCAGTCTATCAGCTCTGACCTCGTCTGTCGTGTCACAGTCACTGCCCCATAGTGCCCCAGTAACTCTAGGGGTCGCCAACTGCCCATCTCCTCCATGAGTCTCCAACTCCATGCCTGTAAACTGGCCAAGTGGGCGGGCGCCTTTCAGCTCAAGGCGTCAGCCACCACGTTGGCCTTCCCCGGATGGTAGGAAATGCTGTAGTCATAGTCCTGCAGGAGCTCTAACCAATGTCTCTATCTCATGTTGAGCTCCTTCTGGTCAAACAAGTACCTAAGGCTCTTATGATCTGTGAATATCTCAAAGGTCTCATCGTACAGGTAGTGTCTCCAAATCCTTAGCGCGAAGACGACATCTGCCAGCTCTAGGTCGTGGGTAGGGTAGCTATGCTCATGGGGCTTCAGTTGCCATGAAGCGTAAGCGACAACGTGACCCTGCTTCATGAGCACACCCCCTAACCCCTGCAAAGAGGTGTCCGTGTACACAATGAACCCGCCACTACTGTCCGGAATGGTAAGCACAGGAGCCGAAGTCAGCCTCTCCTTCAACTCTTGAAAGCACGCCTCACAAGCATCTGTCCAAGAAAAGGGCACGTCCTTTCGGGTAAACTGTGCCATAGGATGTGCAATCTACGAGAAACCCCTGATAAACCACCGGTAGTAGCCTGCCAGTCCTAAGAAATTGCGAATTTCTGTCACCGTACGTGGTCTCTCCCACCTGAGCACTGCCTCTACCTTGGCTGGATCCACAGCCAAGCCATCCCCTGAAAATACATGACCTAGGAAGGTCACCTGCCTCAACCAGAACTCGCACTTGCTATATTTGGCATATAGCCTACGTCGTCTCAAGGTGTCTAAAACCATTCGCAAGTGCTGTCCGTGCTGCACCTGATCCAGCGAGTAGATGAGCACATCATCGATAAATACCACTATGAACTGATCTAGATATGGTCTGAACACCCGGTTCATCAAATCCATGAAAGCAGTGGGGGCGTTGGTCAGCCCAAACGGCATGACCAAAAACTCGTAGTGTCTGTACTGGGTTCAAAAAGCTATCTTGGAGACATCGGTCTCCTTGATCCTCAACTGGTGGTAGCCAGACCTCAAGTCTATCTTGGAGGAAACCGTGGCACCTCGCAACTGGTCAAACAGATCATCAATCCTCGGCAGCGGATACTTGTTCTTGATGGTGACCCTATTCAGCTGTCTGTAGTCTACACAAAGGCATAGGGTATCATCCTTCTTCTTCACAAATAATACTAGGGCTCCCCACGGAGACGCACCAGGCCTCACAAAGCCCCTCTCCAGAAGGTCCTGCAACTGGGACTTGAGCTCTTGCAGCTCAAGTGGTGCCATCCTGTAAGGTGCTGTAGAAATGGGGCTGGTCCCTGGTACCAGTGAGATCTCGAACTTGATCTCACGCTCAAGCGGTAATCCTGGCAGCTCCTCTGGGAACACGTTGGGGTACTCTCTGACCACCGGGATACTCTGAAGGTCTGCCACGGGGCTGGGCTCTGCCACTACACAAGCCAGAAAGCCCTCACACCCCTGGCCCAAAAGTCTCGCCGCCCGAAGTGTAGAAATGCACCTGAAGCTTCCGTCCCCCAGCTGTCCGTGAAACTCAAAAGAAGGCATCTCCGGTATGGAGAAGACGATCTTCCTCTCAAAACAGTCCACCAAAGCGTGGTAAGCAGATAGCCAGTCCATCCCCAGAATCAGGCCAAAGTCCACCATCGGTATCACAATCAGATCAGCAAGGAGGCTGTGTCTCCCAACACTGACCTCACAGCCTGTGTAAACCTCCTCAGCTACAAACAGCTGACCACCCGAACCTCTGAACACAAACGGATCCTCTAATAACACACAGTCCTGTCCCAAAGTGACAGCAAAACTAGCAGCAACAAACGAGTGCGTGGCGTCGGAATCAAAAAGTGTGTAAACTAGTCTGCTGGAAACTGTAACCATACCTACCACCACTGAACCTGAAGCTCTGGCATCTCTGTGTGTCAGGGCGTTAATACGTCCCTCAACTCTGGGTGTGGAAGAAGCAGCCACACTCTGCGTTGGACGGGTAACTGCTGGCCGGTACCCTCCCCTCAACTACTGTCCTCCCCCACGCACCTAGGAACCACGGCCTCCTGCTCGTCCTTCAGTGCTAGGTGCGTGGAGCATCTACTGACCTCCAGCCCTAGACGGGCAGTCCCTCCTGATGTGGCCCGGCTGGCCACACTGGTAGCAAAGGGGAACCGACAACCGCTCTCGGTAGGTCCCTGCTGATGGTTGGGCTGGGGTCCAGTGCTGGCAGCTGGCCCCTGTCGGGGGCCCCCAAAGGCCACTGATGGCCCCGCAAAGCGTGACGACTCTCCTACGGGCGCCGTGTACCTCCTCTCTCGTTGGCCCTGTGAGTAGTCTAGCTAGTAGAGCCTCTTCCGTCCGCTGTCAGTGTCACGTGCGGCTGGGTTGGTCTCCTCATATGTCATAGCTGCCTCCACCACCCTCGAGAACGTAGGCAGCTTCAAGGGTTTGACATACCCCCGAATAGCAGGCCAGAGCCCCTTGGTGAACCCCCACAGGCTCTCCTCCTCAGTAGCTACAGTTGTCGCGGCGAAACGAGACAGCTCCAGAAAACGCGTGCGATACGTGCTCACGGTCATCGTCCCCTTGCGGAGAGTGTGGAACTCCCGCCTCCTCTGATCCTGCCATGTTTAGGGAAGGTACTGCTCGCAGAAGAGGATGACAAACTTATCCCAAGTCGGCTCGACCCTCTCCGGACCCCTGACCGCCCTCCACCACCTGTGAGCCGCACTCTCCAACTGGTACATGGCAAAGGCCACGCGGCACTCCGTAGGGGGGTGAAGGGTGTCAAACACCTTCTCGATCTGCTCGAGCTAGTCCTCCGCCTTGGTCGGGTCCTCATCCCCCTTGAATGAGGGGGGGCTTCAGCTTCAGGAACTGTCCGAAAAGCTCGTAATGGTGCTGAAGTGGGGAAACAGGTACGCCTCCAGGCAAGGAGGGCACGTGCCCAAAAGTGTCAGAGGACGGTGGGGGCGGTGGAGGGCCACCCCCTCCCCCACATCCAGCGCTGCATCTATCTTACGGTCCCACAGAGGACTCCCCCTCCACGTCCCCAGGGAGAGGCGCCAATGGAGGCGGGTGGAGCCCCTCTCGCACGATCTTCCGTATCAGCTGGGCGAGGTCCTGGGCCTGAACGTCCGGAAGTAGTGGCTGGTCCACTGAGACGTCGGGCTCAACACGTTTGCCCCTCCAACCTCATCCTCGACCGCATCCGCGGCCCGCCTCAATGACTCCATGTCGAGGCATCTCCTGCAAGGAGACGCAAACACAGAACAGGAAGATGTCAATTCTAATGGACATTCAGCAAAAGAACCTCAGAACAGATGTCAAAAGGTACGTTGTGGTGGTTACTCTAGTTACAAGCACGTGAATTCATTATTCTCAAGCTAGTTGGTTCACTTCTCGGATGACCTTGTTCTAATACCATCTTGTTACGACCCGGTTCCTGAATCCCTATAGGACACGAGACCGAACCAACTCGACTGATCCCAAGACCCAGTCGTCCAACGAGAAAGTAACCAAAAAGTAGGAAAGTAAATCACATTCACCATGCTAAGCAACTAACAGTAACAAAAGCACAACAATAAAGAAGTAAAACTACTACAGTACACACCACCACAACAGTAAGAAAGTAAAAAAGTACAAGAATATAAAGTACAGAATGTCATAGTACAGAGGTGCAAGAACTACTCACTACAACTGAAAAGGAGTATAACAAGAAGCTACAACTACTGGGCTCTACTGGGCCCAGCACCCTCTACAGCCATAGACTCCGGCTGCTCAACACCAGGACTTGAAAAGGGGTCATGAGTATAAAACGTCAGCAAACGCTGAGTAGAGTGGCAACCAACTAACTAAAGCAATAAAGGTGGATAGGTAGCTGTTGTTTTTCAATTTCTCTCTTTCTTTAGCTAATTATTCTTTCTTTCACCACTTGATTTATTTATCAGGTCTCTTTGTTGATCTCGAATGTTCCCCACCGGGTGCTCTCCTGGCCGCGAGAGTCTCCCGTGGTGGTCCAACACCCAGTCAACCACCCCAAGGTCACAGACAGACATAACGGTGACTATGGCATGCGCGATAAGTGCACGGGTAGCTACCCCACACTGGCACACGGTTAGTCGTTTTCATTAGCGGGTGTGCCCAAAGAACAATATGGAACCAATATAGGGCATAGCCCTCTCAGTAACAGGGGTCTAGCCCCTAAGAACCAAACAGGGATCTCGCACCTCCACAGTCCGCGCACCCTCGCCTGACTACCCTGATTTGCCCAGTGGGCCTAACAAGTCAGTGTAGGATGGCTAGCTGAATCCCGGGCCCCGTGGGGTGGCAAGCTCTCTCCCTACACTAGTAGCTCTCCCCGATAGTGTGTATGCGAGGGCCAAGAAGTCGGTACAGAGTGGCCAATCCTAACCCCAGGTCCCAACCCAAGGGCAGCCAGCTCCGCTCTGCACTAAACAGGGGGACAATCGCTCTCCTTGGTACTCCGTACTCAAGGGTCAGCTCACTTTCCCACTCACATTTCCAGTTCCATTCATTGATTCCAGCAGCTCTACTCCTAACTCCCCATAGGGTTCATGCTCATATTCCTCATGTCATTCCAAACCAAGTTTCATCATTTCTATTTTCGTTCTCAGGTTATACACATGCCACTGGTAATTCTATCATTCACATTTCCATATTCAGGTTATTCACAGGTAGCTCGTGTTTCCAACATTCACCTTTCCATTTCCAAATTTTATACAGGCAGCTCATATTATGTGTGCGACAGGAAAGTTACATACAACAGTTAACAAGTACTATATATTTGCAAGCAATTGTTATTCATTTAGAGGCAATTGTTATCATTCCATCTACTCATTCACAACTGCAATCCATTCATTCCATATAGACATTTCCAATATTTCTAACCCTAAGATTCATGCCATGCCCTAGGTTCTAATCATTCATTCCACACATGCATTCAGGTTTGTATTTAAATTAAGGGAAGCCACTCTACCAGTAAACCCAGAAGTAGTGGGGGCATGAACGGTAGGGTCACGTGCCTCAACAAGCCCCGAACTTGCAACGGAACGAGGTCTTATCATAAAGATCAATCACAAGAGAATACTCAGAACAATGTAGAAAGTCTTCTAACAAGTAGAGGAAATCATACGGTAAATATTGGTATCTTAATTGCGGAAAATGGACCTCAAACGAAACCTAAATGGGTCAAAAACAGTGTTCCTGACTCAAATCAGACGTCTGGAAAAACTTCCAGAAGTCTTAAAAGTGTTCAGTGCCATACCTCAAGTCCTGCGCCACTCCTCAGACATCCAGGAACTCCACTGGACTGTCTGGACCCAGTTCTAGACGTCCGACCACCTCTCCGGACGTCTGGAAGCGCTTCCCGTCATCTGGTAGATCGCCTAGACATCCAAATTGCATGGGAGGGCGTGTCCCATGCCTTCCCGAAGCGAAACCTGTGTGAATCCACCAAATCTCCTCAAAAAGGCATGCAACAGTGCCTTGGCGGAGCGGCCTGCATGGCCGTATCCACAAAGAAGACGTACCTTTGCGAAGTCTACTCCTCAAACGTTTGTAACCTCCTCCAGACGTCGGCTACGTCGTCTGGATGTCGCTCCAGACATCTGATTCTGGGAAAAACCCAGAACCAGAACCTGCTTCCACCCTCTCACGCCGCGCGTGGCCGCGCCGCACCCTCGCGCCTGCTACTCCGACTGTAGCAGTGTCGGGGAGGACCTTCCCGATGCACTCCTCCGCCTTGCGCACATGCCGCTTCGGCCGTAAGCTCATCGGCGAGCTCCCACAAGAGCTCGCAAGCTAACTCCTCTCCCTCTCACACTGCTCCTCCTCTCCTTCTCGTGCTCTCACCGCTCTGCTGCTCTCGCTGAAGGGAAGGAGGAAGGTGGCTGGGAGTGGGGTGGAATGAGGGAGAGGAGGGGGCTTTATATAAGGGTGTGGGTTTAGGGTTTCGTCGGGGGTGGAAGGAGAGAGAAGAAGAAGAAAAATGAAGGGGGTACTGTCTACGCGCAGCACGCGCGCAGACGCGAGTTCATACCCAGGATTTTTGATTTTCAGACGTCTGGGAATGAGTCCAAACGTCTTACCAGACATCTGACCTAAAGTCTGAACGTCTTAAAAAGGCTTAACAGTACGGGTCTTAACACCTAAGGTAAAGCAATGAGTAGAAGGGGTCGATCGAGACCCCTGGTGAGAGAAAGAGGCCCTGGGGGATCACTCAGAGAGAAGATCGATGGGCCCTCATTGGAGGTTTGTTAGTGCTTGGCAGTGTCGTCGTTGCCCCCCTCCCCCCCTTAGGGTTTTGGTGGTTGTTGCTCTCTTTTCCTTTTTTTTGTTTTCTAGTGGTAGAAGAAAGAAATGAGGAGAGAATTAAGTAGGTATGGAACACTGACCTAGGATTGCTACTCTGATACTATATTGAAGGTTTGAAAATAAAAAATGTTATTATGAAGCTCAAAAAACAAAAAGAGATGAGTTGACCCCTTTATATAGAGAAGGCCAATCCTAATTGAAATCCCAATACAATCAAACCAAATCTAATCCTATCCCTAAAAATAGAAAAAGATAAATAAAAAACTTTCCTAATTCTATAATATCTCTAATAGAGCTTAAAGGAGAACTTTTCCTCTCTCATCAGTTGCCCTCACTTCTTTAGTTATCTTATACAAACTAAGAGAGTATAATATATTTTTATCAGGAACCCCTAAATATCTTTCAAGTGAGCTATTGCTTAATTAGGGGATAAAAACACTTACGAGGTTTAGTTTTGTTGTCAAAGACATGGAAGCACGATCATGCTTTTCTTTTGGTGGTTTGTTTCTGCTTACTAAGGTTTTGAATTGACCTTCTTTGGGTGATGTTTTATATCTCCAAATTTAGGTGGGTGGTGGCCAATCGTCGCCTCAGACTTTCCGTTCGTTGTGGTGGCATGCGGATGATGTGTCATCATTATGAGATCATTCATCAAAGATAGGGGTGATGTGTCAATCCATTACTCATTCGGAGATAAACTGTCATAACATGATATGTCATCATTTACTACTAACAAGATGCGGCATTGGAGACTGTTTTGCATCCATTATCTAACTCCATCTCACGTTATAAATAGCAAGTTGGTGGGCAGTAAATACACATTTACCATGGTTGAAAATCAAGCACTCCTCATTTGGTGCCAGCAACCAACTGCTTCTCTATTGCTTTAGCTTGACCACTTGTGACAAAATTCTTAGAGAGATGCTGGGCCTTACAAGAAAAGGTGAGTCGACCACTTCCTTTGGTGCTTTGTCAGTAAACACTCTTACCTTGTCTACTTTTAGTTTAGACTTTTGTAGTCAGTCTGGTATTTACCGATTTAAACTTTGATAACTTAGGTCATGTAAGTTTCGAGGTCCCGAGTAAAGAACTTCGCTTATGTTCCCCTAGGATCTTTGATTACTTTGTCATCTGTAAATATTCCATCGAGCACATATTAAGAGCCCCTCTTAATCCTGTTATTGTTTCCTTCTTGTCATACTATCAATTGGCCCCATCTTAGCTAAGTTTGAACTGCTAGCTAGTGTTGAATGCTTTTGTAGTACTCTACTTCCACTTTGCTATACATCCTCGCATAGGGTTGTTTTTTTTTTTTGAAAAAGAGAAAGGATCGCCACTGTGAATAGTGATCATCCATTTATTAATCAATCAATCAATTACAATGAATTTCGCTACATTTTGGCGCAAAACTCAACCTCCCCACAAATGTTCTCAATCCACACTCTCCCCCCTTTAAAAATAGTGTCATTTCTAGCCCTCCATACACACTACATTATAGCCGCCATGAGGGGGCGTGGCTTGGATGGGCATCTAAAGTCCCTCCACAACCCCACCCACGTTGGGACACCTGTAGAGCAAAAATGCATCCGCACCTCATTCATGACAAGGCAATTGCAAAATAGATGTCTCGACTCATCCTCGTCAAAGCCGTAAAGCAAGCAAGCAACCACCACTGTGGACATAATTCGTCTGCGAAAAGCACCCGTAATCAATCCACCTCCCCTTGCAATCCACAAAAATACTTGCACTTTGAGTGGAACCTTGATCTTCCAAACTGCTACACACTCCAATTGATGCTTCGCGTCAAAATCCATCATCATTTTTTCATAAGCTTTGTGAGGGGACTAAATACCATGTCTCTAGTTGAAGCTGTCCACCCCTTCATTGGGTCTGAAGGCTGCAATAGCTTCCATCATTCTGGCGCTCTTCTCCTTAGACCGGCTTTGGTGTTGCCCCTTAGGAGGAAAAATGTTCCACTTGTTCTCATTCTCCAACCAACAATCAGCCACCTTTACATCTTTATCTAGTGCATTATTATACATCCTGGGATAGTTCATGTCCAGAGGGCCCATACAGAGTCCTGTTCGCATGGGGTTGTTTCGCCTAATCTTTGGGCTAATGCCCCTCAAAGTCAGAAAGGGTAAACCCTCCTTTAGGGAGTACACCCTATACAATAAACAAAATAGGTATGGGATAGTGGACTTGCTTGACAATTTAAAGAGGAAAGACCATTTTTACATGGTGCATAACAGGGAGTCATTGGTCGTGCCAAACTCCTAGCAAGGGTTGCCTCCCAAGGATTAGTTGCCTACCCAAGATAAGCTAGACTTGTCTGCCTTGGATAATGTGGAGAAGCTATTTAACTTTGGGGAAATCTCCCAGATAGACCTTAAGCAGAAGGAGGTTTGAAAGGTGCTGTCATAGGTGGCAAGCTCCTACCCATTGTAGAGTAAGTGGTGGATAGACGGTATCTTTCCTTCATGTCTTCTAAAATTCTAACTTCTTTTTGTTTGTCATAGCCTTCGACTCATTCTCAAAGCCAAATCCCCCCAAGAGGAGGGGCCACAACGATGGAAGCTCCTCTCGTGTCGATAGCCATTTAAAAGGGTGAAGGGGGGGGACTGCATAAGGGGGAGAGCATGCCTCGTAGGCGGAGTACGAACATGAGGGTAAGACAAAAGTGTGAAAGGAGTGCTCTTCTCAATCAATGAAGAGGTTCAAGCCACGAGATGAGCGTTCCTCTTAGGCGGAGAGCCAAGGGATAAGAGGAAGGCTCAGCGAGAGGAGAAACCATGTCTAACAATCGATCACCCTAAGAAGAAGATGAAAGTTGGGTCCACGCAACTTCCTCATTAAATGGTGGTGGTGTCCTCAAGCTCTTATGAGGATGCATCCAGGCAAAGTTCTTCTCTACCATCTGATTAGTCCACTTTAGTGGAGTGCTAATGAGCCTAAATAATTGTTAATTACATATTCCTAATCTTTAACTATTCATGATTTAAATGATATTTTATCTTATCCTACATATATTTGTATGTGTTAAAGTTACCATTAATAACATGTTTTTATGATGACAGACAGGACATGGGGAGTAAATACGTGCATGCCCCCTCAACACACCGCCACCCACCAACTACCAACCCAAGCAGGCAGGCCTCGCACAACCCAACCTCCTCCATCTAACCTGCTCCGTCTCAACCTTCACGTAGGGCCAACCGAATGTTCACTCTATTTTTAGAGTTAACAACAGCCGTGAAAAGGGGAGAGGAGGAGAAATAGATTCAGGAAGAATTTAAAAAGGAAAAGGCATCTTCTCTGAGGGGAGGATCCATCTTCCCTTCACGTTGCGGAGGATCTCCTCCTTCCTCCACCACTATGGAACCAACGTACCCTTTGAACCAAGCAAACACCGTGGCCAAAAGCTTGCTCCACCGCACTTGCCATTCTCCAGAACCATGGGTGCACATGGTGACAACATGCCCACCACCACGCCCTCTCTTCTGTTTCCATCTTCTTCCTCTTGTTCTTCTATCTAACAGACCAGCGCACCTCCTACATGCTACCTACAAGCTGCACGTCCACGCCCCTCAAGCACCTACAGCCATGCACCTCACGCACCTGCGGCCACGTAGCAACAACCCGTGCGTGCCTCCCTCACGGCCAGAAACCACGCGCCTGCGCCGCTCCACACGTACCAGCAGCAAGCGCATGCCCGCACTCCAGCCCACATGCATGCGCAGCTGAACCCCGTGCTCCAGCCCGCGTGCATGCACCCGGCTTCTTCTTCTTCTTCCTCTTCTTCCTTCCACCACCAGCTGCAACTCCAAACGAAAGAACCCAAAGTGCAGCTCACCCCCTTGTCGGCCATGCCACCTCGGGCCATTTCCTTCTTCACCAAAACGACTGAAGTGCTCGTCACAACCTCTGTTGAAGACCCACTCCAACCACGTCGTTGCTCGATAGCCCCTTCTCCCACATCAAATGCCCACGCCGCTAGCATTCTCCGCCATCGACCGACCACCGACGGAAACCTCCTGTCGTGCCTCCTACATCAAGGTGACGCCCTCGGCGGGAAGGACCTCCATCGCGTGGAAGTAGACAGCTGACCTTCCATCTTCAAGCATGAGGAAGAGAGAGGAGAAATCCTCTATTTTTCTTGCAATTAGAAATTACGATGAATGCCATTGCCACAAGCACTATTCATTTATTTTAAGAATTTAATATATTGAAATGAATTTGCATAGATGTCCCTCCATTCTACTTGAATTGCGTATAGTTACATTCGTCTAATGAATAATCGAGCATGGATCTTTGTTATAGGGAACAAATTCTGTTTTAATTAAATTTGACGATGCTTGTCAGTACTAAGATCACAATTCACGCATTTCAATGATGGTGATTTTGTATTTACAAACCTATATTCTTGATTAATTATCCAGATCGAGAATTTATGCTGGAAATGAGAGCACTAGTTAGCATGCATATCCGTTGATATTCCCGATTACTTGATGCATCATTACTCATTTTTAATAGGGTAATTCCTCCCTGTAGAAACGACCTAACTATTTTTGTGGTTAGTTTTGAATTATTAAACATTTTTGAAAAGTGATTTTCTATCATGCAACGAAATACAATGATGAGACATTTTATGCTAAAGTTTTCAACGAAAACGAAGATCGCTCTTTCAAATGGCACCGTTGCCGGGGAGGAAATACGGTTATTAAATTTTTCAGGGATTTTCTATCATTTTTATTCTATTTCTAAAGCTTCTCTGAATATTGATCTATTCCTTTTTCTTGTGCGAGGTACATCTGTTTGGAGGAAACGAACACGATAGGCACACACGACAGAGGCGATATTCTTGGTGGACCTTCACGCCACCTAGAGGGCAACAACAGGAGCACGTGGGCCTTGATCCCATGCACGTCGAGGAAGGATTGGCGACCAGAGACATTTATTTGCTTCTTTTAGATTTAGATGAGTTTAGATAGACCTTAGACATTTAATTTTTGTCTTGTGGACCTGTGTTGGGCATTTTTGGGAACGTGTTCCCAGTGCTTTTATTGCTTATCGCACTTGTATGTGGGAGCGTATTTTTGGGAGTGTGTTCCCATTTTATTTAGATTATAGGTTTATTTGAATTATTTGAACTGCGCATTAGTTAGTTAGCTAAATTAGATTAGGTTTGTTTGCGTATTAATTATCAAAAAAGAAAATTCGAATTGCCTGCTAGAAGCTGCATATCAATAGGGCGACCATCTAGGATTGAATGAGCAGCATCTAATTTATGTTTACTGCATCACATACATTCTTGCACGAAGAAAGTTGGAGTAAGGTACGTCTTCTCTTTAGCATCAAATACCTGTCATGCATTTGCATTGGACTTAAATTCAAAACCACTAAAGTGTTTGAATCAAATTAATTCAGTGGTCACTTTAAAAATTGGGACTGTTAAAAGGTTGGACCATAAAATCTGTGACTAGAAATTGTGTGAAAAGCATCTTGTTTGCAAGATTTCAAATTCAAAACGCGAACATGTGTTGCACACATGAGACACTGTGCACATCACACATAAGGTCACTAGATAAATTTCTACCTCTCCTCTTTTGCACCACAAGAGAAGTTAGTCGGAAATCAGCAAGCCTATCCACCAAGTTACTTCGGTTCCTCGTGTGTGGGCTCAATTCGAGACTTCCATCCTTTGTGAGTAGGTTGTAAACACCAACGAAGGTCAGCCTAAGAAGCGTAATTCTTTCAAAACTTGTTTGGCCACCAACTGAACACCTAATTCTAAGACCTAAAATCTACTAAAAATAGATCCCACTGTATTTGCGTTTGTTTTGACAGTGGTAGAACACTCTAGAAAGTTTCTACTTTTATTCTGATTGCTTCTAAATCCTAAGAGAGTTAAACCATTTAATTGAAAGAAATGGACTATCCTTACTCCTATCATTTTAACCAGGATCCCATGCCCCGAGTGTATCCATCCTTTGATGGGTACATTGACAATTCATGGGATCATTCATATTCCTATCCTAGGAGTACTGGCCTAATAGCTCCCACTTTTGAGCAGAGCCTAGGAGCGGGATTTTCCAACCCTGGAATCCCTACTACTATGCAAACACCCAACCCTCCCACCCTTCATGATTTTCCGTATCGAGGTTGGACCGATACCCCTAGGCAACCAGAGCCTGAGATTGACTATCCTCCCCAATCTGATAGTAGAAGCCTCTCCTCTTTTATGATAGAAATGCAAAAACAACAAAAGGAAATGATGGAATCTATGGGAGAGATGTTGAGGAATAGTCAACAATTGAATAAGGAAATTAGATAGCTTAGCTACGCTCTTACTAATCATTCTGATCCTTACCCGTATAACCGTGATCATGAAAATAATTCTGAGGAAACCAATGACAATAGAGATCCCATTTTACGTAGCTATCACTTAGACTCTCCCAATGAGACACAGCCACTAGAGGAGAACGATCCTAGTAGTTATACACTCGAGCTATATTGGAGTCAAAAGAAAGGGAAGATGATACCTCTTGAGGGACCTTTACCCCAATGACAGTATTTTCCTTACCCCTGATAACCCGGGTCAAGGTCATATTGTTCATATCACTTCCCCTATTAATTATCTGGTGTAACTCCATTCTACCCTTAGTGAGCCTAATCCTGACCCTCCACTTAGGGAATTGTTCGTACGTTTTTGTGCGGGTTTTAAAGAGAATATCACGTTGTAGTATAACCGACAAAACGTTCAAACAAATATAGAGAATTTTATTACTCGAAAAGCTAGTCTCCGAGGTCGAACACAGGGAGCAATCTCAGTACTTTCAAAACCAAAAAATACAACTTTTAAATGAAAGTAATTTCTTAAAAGAGAGAGTTATATAAAAAGAATTTCTAAAAGAAAACAGAATTGGACGTCTAATTTCTATATCAGACGTCTTAAATGTAATCTTATTTCTCTCTTCTATCTTCTTCTTCTTTGTCTTCTCTGCTTCTTTTCTTGCGAAGGCTTCTTCTTCCTACCTTTGTTCCTCTCCTGTCTTCCTCTTCTTTTTGGCTTTTCTGCAGTCCTTCCTTCTCTCAGATCTCTGCCTTGCTCAGCTTCCTTTCTTCAGAGTTCCTTCTTCTTCTGCTCCTGTTCCTTCTTTGTGCTTTCCTTTGAAGTTTTCTCCTTCCCTGTCTTCTCTGCGAGGGCTTCTCAGCCTCTTCTTCCTTCTTTTCTTCCCTTGCTGCAGCGGCTAAGTGTTCGCTTCTTCCTCTGCTCCTTCTTTCCTGTGCAAATCACAGCCAATGCAAAACCTACCCCCGTCCCTCTACCCAAACGTCTCTCTCTTTCTCTGCAATTCGCTCAAGGACGCTCTCCCAGAGCCACACAGGTAATCGGGTCGGATTCGCACCCGGGACCAGGCGCACCTGCAGGTGGGTGATACGCGAGGAGTGCGTAGGTTAGGGTCGGGTTGGACCCGCCAGATCCGCGAGGTGAAACCGCGGATGAGGCAGGCGTGGGTCAGGTGAGGGACCTCACCCCTGTGCTTTCGGAGGCGTTAAGCATAAAACACAAAAATAATTTAAACCATACCTGCGCGTTGCGTTTCGCCGATGTGGGACTATCTGGCCCGCCCCAATTTCGCGCGCACCCGCAGAGGAGTCCTCGTGCAATTGCCAAAGCTGGGAGCTTCGCAGCGCGCCTTACAGGCCCTGATCGCTTCGCAACACCCGTGCGAGCCTGCTACGCCTAGAGCTGCTGCGCCTGGAGCTACTGCACCTGGAGCTGCTTCGACCGTCAATGGCGGCAGGAGCTGAACCCTATCAAACACGAGCACGGCCTATTGGCCTAATCAGACTAGCTGGGCACCTTTGCCGTGGCACGGCGAAGATGGTACACGGTGCTGCAGGCCGCAGGACAGCCTAGGCGTGCGTGCCTAGGTCAACCTGTGGCCAGAAGTGTGGGGTTGTTCAGGGGACTGTGGTGGAGGTGTAGAAGGATGATGGATGGGCGGAAGTTGCTCCTGGTGGTGAGGCGGAGCTTACGAGAGGGTTGGCGAGCTGTGTGGAGGGGCGGAGTGGTGGGAGCGGCTCGCCGGAGGTCGGTCGGAGGCGAGGAAGGTGGAGGTGGTCAGGTACTGTTGTGGGGGCAATTAACTAAAATAACAGGGGGTAAAGAGAGAGGGGAAGATGGAGAAGGTATCTGGAGTGGTTTGGAAGGAAGGGAGGCAGCGGAGTGGACGGCGCGTAACTGCCGTCGTCGGGGAAGAAGCACCCTGAGGGAGGGAGCAGCGACGAAGACGAGGTCAGGGGCATGCGCGCCTGGTACTGCGCGACGTGGGAGGAAGAGGCGGAGTTGACTCTGCTGCAGGTATGGCAGCAGAGCGACGAGAAGGAGGGGAGGAGGTCGCCGGAGCTTGCGGGTCTCTTGGCCGGAGATGGGAGAGAGGGAAATTTAGGGGAATCACCGTCAAAATCAAGCTTAGGCTCTGCGGCTGGGTCAGGGGACCCTTTTATAAGTGCTGGCTGAACCTTCTAGCGCGTGGAGATCGCACAATCAATCTCTGCCGGCTCGCCGGAGATGGAAAGAGGGTGGATACCCAAATCTCTCGTGCGTTCGCACGAGAGATTGGGTTCACACCAGAGATTGTAATTGGCTTTAGAAGGAAGGGAATTCCTCAGAGAATCTCCCTTCCATTTCTGGGAGGGAATCTCTGAGGGATTAGAGAGGAATCCCTCTCTAAACCTCGTCGGAGATCGGTTCTGCCCTAACAATGGCGGCAGGACCTGATTGCAAAGGTGGAGAGGAACTTAGGGGGCTCTCCGCAGAGATATTTAAAAGAAAGGGACCAAATTATGATTTGCGTGTACTAAATTGCAAAGTAGGTCAAGATGACCTCCCCTTAGGTCCAAATTTTGGTATAAACCTAATTTGGACCTAAGGAATCCAATGGTGAAGTTGGATTTTAGGTTTGACCTTGCTTGACTGGATATTTTGCGTAAAAACCCAAATTAGGTCAATTAATGTGCTTCGACCCTAATCTAGGTCAAACTGGGTTCCAAAGGCCAAATTAAGTGTTCTAAACCCTAGAGGATGTTTTTCCATGATTTTTAGAGGGTTTACTTGATTTTTATCCTGATCGAAACCTTATTAATTTAAGCGGGTCTGTTTTAGGGTTACCAAGTGTCATTTAATTCCTAGATTACACAAAAACTCATTTCTGATTAACTCAACCCACTTTTTATCTCATTTAGACCATTTGACCTATGTTTTGTCTCTGAGAAATCCCGTTTATGTACTGCAATGGTAAAATTACAGTTTTAACCTTTATTTCATGTTTTCTTCTCAGAGCACTTATTCCTTCAGTTAAGCCTTCTTCTAGGTTATGTAAGAGCTTTTATCTTCTTTATTGGGTCAAAATGAGCTAGTTATAGCTCATGATGAGGTTCTCATTAGGAATCAACACCTACCATTCAGTATTTTGAGGATTTAAATGCACCCAATGAAGGTGACCCTAAGCTAATGGAGGACGAATTAGATCAATTTTAGTCTCAAGGATATAAAGAGTCTATTTTAGAGGACGAGGATGACCCAATGGAGGAACCCAGACTAAAAATATAGAGTGAATCACAGGGGGATTATTTGTTATTCGAGGACTTACCCCCGGAGGATATAAATAATCTGGTGAAATCCGGATTCCTCCCTTCTTTTGAGAGTCATCCTGCACAAAACTAGGAGTTGATATTGGAGGAGGACAAACACAATAGTAAGAAGCCTAGGGGAGACTCTCAGGGACAAAATACGTCAATTGAGGATTTATGCCCCGAGAAGAATAAAGAATTGAGTGATATAAGCTTACTCCACAACATTAAGATGGATCCTTCTTCAGAAATAATTAAGGATATTGATCCAACTCCTCTCTTTACTGGTGAATCACATATACACCCTAACAAAAACTCAAGTGAACCAAAAGAATCCGAGGATGAAATTAATGATAATGATTCAGTTGCTTCGACCCTGCCAATAAAAAAATTTAATTTGGAGTCCACCATTGATTCACATATACTGAAAGGTGAAAATATGACTCCGATTATTAATGATAGGTAGGGTGACTTGAATTTTTCTGCAATAATTGTTAAGAAGAATACACAATTTGAATCATTGTTGGAATTTGACTCGACACCGACTAAGCCCTCATTGGACTTAATCATTACCTTCCAACACCACAAACAACCCTTACACTCCCTAACCGATCCTTGGCTCAGATCTCTACTCATGTACATTCTTTCTGGAGAACATATCAGACCAGTACATCCTCAGGTAGAATGACGAGTGTGGATTGATGCTTATACTTTTAGTCTCCCCATTCAAGGGTTTGAAATAATAATGTTTATATCTTTTAAAGCCCTTCCTGCTTTGGAGGACCCTTATTATCCTCCACTTATTCCATTTCAGGAGGTCCCTTTTCATATTCCTTTTGTTATTCCTAGACCTCCTCAGGTAGCCTATGAGGTTCTCTGCTTTCATGTCTTCTGGCGAGCATTTGGGATAACGTTGCATCATCAGCTCACCAACATCCGTGGCTACCTATTATCTAGGCCTGTGCTATTACGCATATTTTTAGGGCCTAGCTTTTTCTATCTGAAACCAGACTTACAGGTTCCCTATAAGTTTGGTTGCTGACAGAAAATGCAACACTTGTTGGGAGGTAACCTAGCGTTTTGAATAACACCATCATCAGGTGATTTCCTTCCTTTCTCCCCCTATTTTAATTTTACAATGAGGACATTATAGGATTTAGGCATGGGGGGGTGCATTTTGCATTTTAGGAAGTATTCATGCATTTAGGTTGGCATATATAAAAAAAAAATTCTTTTCTTGAGCTGAATTTGTTAGTCCCTAGCAAAATATCTTTGTCATGGAGGTGTCATTAAATATTTTTCTCCTTAAATTGTTTCTTAAGTTTAGAATCCAGGACATTTACTTTACTTGCACGTAGACTGGGTAATTAATCTTTGAAGAGAACCAATAAGCATTTTTAGTCTACTGAACCCTTGGACAGTTAATAAGGAGTCAGGCATACTATCTTCTATTAGATCCACCTCATATTTGTAAGAAGAAAGTAGAGAGACTACTGATGCGCTAAGTCTAATGCAATGACTCTTAAGTTTTGGACAATTAGATGATGATACCTCAGAGTTAGGAATAGTTTTCGCTCTCTATTTCTATGTGCATACATTGTGTGAATTCATGAGAGTCACCAAATAAGGCAGATATACAGAGATTGAGTCTTAATAAAAATATGACTATGGTTGATGGTTACGACCGTCCTTCATAGAGTCCTCGGCTGAAGGAGGGTAGTAATGTCAAAGGTCAGAAATACACTTGTCCTATCCATTTCTTCCCAGTGCCAAAAATAGGCACTTCCACCAAATAAGCCACACAATATCCTCTTGACCATCATCATCCCTAATAATCCTCATAAATAAAAGTCTGTGTCGTGTTATGTTGATTTATAAAGAAAGAAAAAGAAAAAAAAAAGAAAAAGAAAAAGAAAAAAAGAAAGAAAAGAAAAAAAAAGAAACATTTATATTTAGAAAAAAAATAAAATAAAATAAAGAGAGAGAATAGAAAAAGAAAAGAGTTCAAGTTTATAGTTTTACCTTCGTGACAATGTTTCTGAGGCAACAAAAACACCCATCGCGATCCACCAAATATAACCCATACCTACCTTTCAGTATTTCTGATCGCCCGAATACTGGTTGAGGACTCTAACTTAGTTTTAGAGTTATTAGGACTTTAGTTGAAGTGTGATTGCCATGTGAGGCCACCAAACAATGAGTACATTTACTAAATCTCCTGAGATTTGTGATCTCAGAAAGAAAAGAAGGAAAAGAGTGAGCACAAAGGAATATTAAGAGAGCACAGTTGTTTAGCCTCTCTCTGAGTTGACTTGTTTAATAGTCTAGAGATCTAGAGTCTACAGTACTAGATTACATGTAGCACCAGATGAGTATGTGCCACCAAATACGAATCCATTTAACTCAGTATCTCCTACCTAAGCCAAAAAGCCGAGGTCAAACTACAGGTTATTTTTTACTTTATCCCCGAGGGAAGAAGTTGCCTATCCTAATAAATTGTTTGCCAAGGGTTAAGTACAAACTGTAAATATAAGTTGGCTTTTCACTTGGATCCGTTACCTAGGCTACCATCACTTCACATTTGTCTGGATCTCTAAATTTTTTAAATAAGGAAAAAAGAAATCTTCTGATTACTTCTATTATTTTTCATTTTTGCTCAGGACTAGCAAAACTTAGGCATGGGGGTATTACATATTCCTAATCTTCTCTGCCATCCCAAGCATTGTCATAGGTGGAGGCTTCCTTACGTCCAACTACTGAAGATGCTATCTTTAAGTAGATAGCAAAGCCCCCCAACTGAGCAAAGACATAGCTAATCAGGATATAGGGTCAATCTGATAGGAGGCTTCCTTACGTACGACTACCTAAGGAGCTATCTTTTAAGTAGATAGTAGAGCCCCCCCTCGACTGAGCAAAGACACAGCTAGTCAGGATCAAAGGGTTAGTCTAACACGTCCCCCTCGCACAGAATGGGAACTTTAATGATGATGAGGTATCGTTGAAGTTCAACTGGGCACCTCATCCTGGTGATCCCACCTCCTATCATTGGATAAAAGGGTCAGCATTGGGGGAGGAAGTAAAGAAAGCAGTTTTTTCCATAAGCCCCAGCAACCTCCTATCACACAAGTTGTGAAGCATGTATGGGAGCGCTATCTGCCTCTTAAAGAATTGAAAAAAGAGAGGAGGTAGGCGAAAGGAGAGTTTTCTAGATGTCAATCCTTCCTTCCACCACCTCTCTCACTCATGTGGAGATTCGAAGCAAAATTAAGAGGACCTAGGAAAAGGTTCGCACCCCTTATGCTTTAAGGGAGGCGAGAACTGAACAAACTACAGAAGTCATGTTGCATGCCTTCTAGTAGGTTAAACTTACAATGAGGCAATCAATGCTATCGTTGCTAAGTTTAGCAATGGATTATGCATGCCTGGCTCGTGCCCCATCCAACATGTGGAATTTCTACCACCTTTGCCTCGTTGTGATAAATCTCTTGACTTGGGAATAAAACTTCTATTGAATTCTTGACTTTTGTAGGTAGGCACCATTGGCCAGGATGTTCTTTATAGGAGTCACATCTCCCGATACACTATTCTGACATTGTCTAATTAGTCTCAATGCTTTGCTATGAAGTAGGTGGAAAGTTAGGCAAAGGCAGTTGTGGTGGACAACCATGGGTTGTCTCGCCAAGTTGATGACGCCTTCACCTACTAAGAGAAGGCTGGGGTGGAGGTGGTAGAGGCGTAGAAGCAAATCGCTACCGCAAATGCCACCATTGATAGCCTTTTGTCGCCTCTTGCAAGTGCTTAAAGGGAAGAGTCAATGTCCCAGTCATCACTTCTCATATGTGAAAGGCAGCAGAAGAGCACAACTAGGACATGTTGAAGGTTCACTCCTATTTCGAGGGTCATTTTAAGAAGATGGAAGCCCACAAAAAGTGATTGGCCACCATCCCTCAATACCTGTTGAGCGCCAGAGCAATGGAAGGTGTTCAAGGCTGGGAAGAGGTCTGTCTTTGAAAGCTATGAGTCAACCTTCCAAATGGAATGTAGTCGGCTTCATTTTGTCATCAACAATGGAGTGAAGACATGGGCAGTTATGCACGAGGCATAGGAGATGATTACCTAGCTTAAGAATGATTTGGACGTGAAGGCCAAGTATGCGAAGAAAGAATCAAGCAAGGTTTGAACCCTCAAGGAGGAGAAATGATAGGAGATGCAGTTGGAGGTCGTGATGAAGTTTTTCGCTGAGGACCCGTCTATGGCCAATAACCGTCAACAACTAACTATCAACCTTGGAAAGTATTTATTGGTAGTTTCCTAGTCCATTCTAGGAGGAAACCAATCATTGTAGATGAGTTCACTGGTTGTTTGTTTGAGTGGTTCAACCTCGAGTATGACCAATAAACCTGGGAAAAACTCATCGTCAATCAAGAGCATATCTCCTCGACCCCAGATAAACATTATCTTAGCCCACTTGAAGATGAAGAAGGATCAAAGGATGATGATCTTTCCAAGGGAAGCCAAGGAGAGTAGGCGGGTGAAGGTGCAAGGGTACCTAAAATGACACCTTCACAATGGGAGGCTTGGTTAGAAGAGGGGGGAGAAGTCCTTGGGGCCCTGCCTCAGCAGGAGAGCCAAGAGGTAGCTTTAATTGTAGAGGAGAAAGAGTTTAACGCTCTCCTTTCCACCTTGGTGGACTCTGTGTAATCCATCTTGCCCCTTTTGTTTTTTGATGAGTAAGCTAATTTACATAATTACATGCTTTGTTTTGTTAGTTTTGGGTATTAGTTGCATTAGATTTAGGTCATATCATACATAATTGCTTATTTGCATGCTAAGGGTAAAATGATAATTTTGAGCCTAATTGTGTGCTTTAATATATGCAGGAGTTAGGTACTTAGGCTCAAGAGGAGAAGAAGCAAGAAAACAAAGCTCTAGAGTTGCAAGCAAGAGGAAGAAAATCAATTTATGGCCACTTGAATACAACCTTCAAATTTCAACCTCTTTATGGTTAGAATTTCAAATTACACATAAAAGGAACATTGTAGCCCTTCACATTAGCTTTCAAATACAACTTAAATCACTCAATTTGGATTTAAATTAAGAAAGTTATGACCAAAATACTGAAGGTGTGTTAGGTTGTCCCGAATTTGGGATTAGGATCTTGATTGGAGATATTTAAGGGATTTATTTGGAGACCTAATTGGATACAATCAAGGCTAGACCTCGTCGGATATTTCCTGAATTGTTTACTACTCCAAATTGACTGAAATAGCTTCTAGTAGTTCAATAATCAAATCAAGAATCTTGGAAAAAAAATCTCAAATTTTTTTGATTACTGAAGTTGCTTGATCTAGACGATATTTTGATTAGGGGTCATATCTATCTGTTTTGATCCTAGTGCAAAAACTTTTGTAAACAAGAAGAGTATGTCCCCCTCAACTCATGTTATGAATGCTTATGGAAAAAAATCCTTACTTTGAGTGAATTTTGCCAACTTGTTTGTATAGAACTAAACTATAGAAAATGACCTTTAGGCAAAATATAGCCTCAAATTAATTGCATGCCAACCGTCCCCCCAATGTTTGTATTTTGTATGATCCAGCTTGATTGGAGCTAATGACCTTGTAGAGGCCCTTCCGAGTTGGGGCTAACCTAACGCCTGGTTTTGTCAAATTAGAGGCCTTGGCTCGATGCAATACTAAATTTTATTCTTCTAAATGTCGCCGCTTGACTCTTTGGTTATAATGTTGGGCCACGGCTTCATATTTGTTAGAGAAAACTAAAGCATATTCTCTAACATTATCGATTGAATTCAGGGTTGTTCTCATTTTGTTCCTCATTAAGTGTTGGGTCATAGAACTTCATAGAACGACACCTTATAAAATGGTATTACGACCTCCAAAGGGATTCTTGTCTCAACTCCATACTCTAAATTGAATGGGGTGTAGCCGGTTGAAGTTTCTTGGCTCGTCCCGTACCCCCATGATATTTAGGGTAGTTCCTTAGCCCACTTTTCCTTGGTGGCTTTAAGTTTTCTTTTAAGGGATGATATAATGATCCAATTGATCACCTCAACTTGGCCATTTACCTGTGGGTGGGAAATTGATGTGAACTTTAGGCGGATATCCCAATTTGGAAAAAAAGTCCTTGAATATTTTTAAGGCAAATTGAGTTCCATTATCTATACTAGGACTTGGGGTACCCCTCACCGACAGATGGTCTTTGTGCACACCAAGCTAATGACTCTCTCTGCGTTTGGGCTTGCCATAGCCTCTCCCTCCACCCACTTGGAGAAGTAGTCTACAACTACTATGGAGAACTTCTTTTGGGCTGGTGCTAAAGGGAAAGGACCTATGAGGTCCATTCCCTACCTTGCGAAGGGAATGGAGGAGTAAATAGGAGTCATCTCTTCAGACGATAGCTAGGAAAAATTTGTGAAGTGCTGGCATTTATCGCACTTTTCCACAAACATTTTAGCTTGTTGAGTCATTTGCATCTAGAAGTAACCATACTACAAGAGCCTAACTACCATTGCTTTGTGTCCCTCATGCTTTCCACACATCCCTTCATAAACGTCTTCCAAGGCCTAGTCTACCTCATGTTTATCATGATAGCTTAACAAGGGGGTATTGTACCCTTTCTTATAAACAACTCCATTGAGCAGCACGCATTGATTAGCCTTCAGACATAATGACTTGTGATTAGCCACCCCTGGTAGCACCTCCCTGTCAGCTAGGTATTTTACAATGGATGCGATCCATGAACTATTGGGCTTGAGTTGCATGGCTGTTGGCAGGCTTATCAATGGTGCAACCAACTCTCCAAGGGAAATGTTATCATCTTCCCCTTTAGTCATGGCCAATGCCAACTTGGCTAAAGCATCCTCCAGGGGGTTATTTGCCCTGGGGACTCGGGTGATTTCCAATTTTTTGAATCCTAACATGGCCAATTTGGCCTCTTTTGTATATAAGACCATATTGGGGTCATTTGCTTGGAAATCCCTCTCAATTTGCTTGGCAACCAATTGAGAATCAGTGAATATTTCAAGGCACTTGGCCCCCATTGACCTGGCCAAGCACAGTTAAGGGTCATGTATTCTACAATGTTATTGGTTGCTGAGAAGCCTAACTTAATGGAGTATTTGTGGATATGTCTATCAAGGGTCGATAAGGTGACACCCACTCCTGCTTCATTTCTTTTGGAGGAGCTGTCTACATACAACCTCCATGGGCCGACACCTAAATGATTCACCTAAGTGAATTTTGCCAAAAAGTCTGCTAATACTTGACCTTTGATAGCTAGGAGGGATTGATATTTAATATCGAATTCCGCTAGCTCTAAGGACCAATGCATCTACCAATTCAACCTTGTTGGCTTGTGTAGCATTTTTCTCAGGGGTTGATTAGTGAGGACAATGATAGTGTGAGCTTAGAAATATGGGTGCAACTTTCTAGCAGTCGTGGCGAGGGCTAACCCCAATCTCTCAACGGTAGGGTACTTAGCATCTATGCCTTAATAAGTTTTGCTGATAAAGTACACTTCTCACCAAACGCCTCCTTCCTCATGTACTAAAGTCATGCTAATTGTTGAGCTTGAAGTGGCAAGATAAATATATAGGGGCTCACTCGATTGTGAGGCAGACAAGATAGGAGGATTTTGGAGATAATCATTAATAGAGTCTAAAGCCTCCTGACATTGCAGTTCCCAATGTTTAGCATTATAGCCTTTTCATTTCTTGATACACTCAAAGAAAGAGATACATTTGTCGAACGACCTGGAAAGGAATCTTCCCAAGGCTGCTATCCATCCTACTAAGGATTGCACTACCTTGAGGTTAGCAAGCAGTGTTAACTCCATTACTGATTGTGTAGCAATCATAGGTCTTAAATGACCTAAATTAAGTTAGAACTTAGCTTAACTTAGTATAATCCATGCATTCATGAGCATACTTTGCATCTCTCTTGCTTTATTTTATCTATGCATAGAATAATATTATAATGTGCTAATTAAGTGCATTATTTGGTTTGTAGGCAATAAGAAGCTCAGGAGCTGGATCTGAAGAATAAAGAGAAGTTGTTGCTGCAGCAAAGCTGGAGCAGAAGACTTAGGAATAAAGTAGAAAAATAATGTAGGGTTGAAGTATGCTACTCTGTTTAGTATAATTTAATGTAGAGATTAAATTATGAAGAACTTAGGACAAATCCTAGCCCAAGGATAGCCCTAAAGACCATCCTTAGATTAGGTCACCTTAGCCTAGGATACCTCAAAACCCTAGTTCCAACCCTTATCTGGACGTCCAAATAAGTTATTGGACATCCAGAACCCTTAGGCACAACCTGCAAACCTAGAACCCAAGTCTGCAGTGTTATTGGACGTCTAGACAAGTTATCAAACATTCAATTTCTATAGAATTCCAAGACCATTCAACTAATTTATCCTTTATTGTATGTGCATTATGCCCAACTAAAGGCATTAAACTCAGAGCTTCCTAGGAGGCAACCCAGAGGTTTCAAGCTGACCGGATACATGGTGACGACTCAGGTGATATCTTTCCTTACTCTTTTGCATACATTTATTTTCTAATGAGGACATTGTCCAACTTAGGTATTAAAAGCTTGTCGACTTTAGGAAATGATACATTAGGGACCTAATCGCCTAGACTCTTTAAGTCTTCAAACTTAATCAATTCGAGTGTCTACTAAAATGTGGACTTGGTCTCAAATCCTCACCACTATAATTTATTTTAATTTGGTCAATAAAGCAGGGTGATAAGTATACGACTTATCAGCTCGTCCTTTGAATTAGGAGGACTTTTAGCCTAAGCATCTACACACGTTTTTGCACTGACTCATTCATCGGCAACTCTAGCAGAAATTGGATAGCTAATGAACCTTCTAGGGTGGTATAGCTGGCAAGTGATCGACGGTAATAGCTCATTGGCCGGTTGTGTAGAGCCCATCCACTAGACCAGTCTCTTTTAGTGCTTTTAGGTAAATCTTAATCAAGGAAGCCACCTACTCGAATAAAGAAGAAAAAAAAAGTGATGATACCCTAAAATACAAAAAGAAAGAAGAAAATAAAGAAAAAATAATAAAGTCATACTTCACCGCACGAGTATGGCTGGCAAGTGGCTGATGGTAATAACTCATTGATCGATTGTCCAGAACCCAGCTTAGGAAATGCACAAAAATTCCAACAACACTTAGGAAAGAAGCAGAGAATTAGAATAAAATCGGAGAGATATACACTGGATCTACCCTTGTGTTGACCCCA
Organism: Thalassia testudinum; assembly: GCA_037157565.1. Taxonomy (NCBI): domain Eukaryota; kingdom Viridiplantae; phylum Streptophyta; class Magnoliopsida; order Alismatales; family Hydrocharitaceae; genus Thalassia; species Thalassia testudinum. The sequence continues at coordinate 85,961,687 of JAZHRO010000024.1, forward strand.
TAGAAGATATAAAAAGGTAGGGAGAAAGCTACCGATCGGAAAGATAAACCCTAAGAATTTTTCGGTCACCTAGAGGCGTAGAAATCCGAAATCCATTTAAATTGTCGTTGAGTGAGTCTTTCACAATTTTCACACAAAATGCTTAGTACTTAAAGTTGCACAAAAATTCCAACAACACTTAGGAAAGAAGCGGGAAATTAGAATAAAATCGGGGAGATATACACTAGATCCACCCTTGTGTTGACCCCATAGAAGATATAAAAAGGTAGGGAGAAAGCTACCAATCGGAAAGATAAACCCTAAGACAAAATTTTTAGGTCACTTAGAGGTGTAGAAATCCGAAGTCCATTTAAATTGTCGTTGAGTGAGTCTTTCACAATTTTCACACAAGATGCTTAGTACTTAGAGTCCTTTTCAAGTTTTGGGTGGGTTGGATAGCCATAAAAAGTTACCACGAAATTATCAACTTCAAAAATCCAAAAAAAAAATTAGAAAAGACGAAAGAGGAAAAAATATATGTTTACTTCCATCTAGAATAAAGTGAGGACTCGGGCGGTTGGCATTTTAGCAGGCAACTCGAGCACTTTTGAGTCTTGGCAAGTTAGGTTCTTAGTAGAAATTTCCTCCAATCGACAAGCAACTTCTACCCAAGCGATCAATTCCTAATTTTAGTTGTAGCATTTAGATTAAACCTTGCTAGCGACTAGCAAGGGATGGGCATGGGGGTATGATGACTCTACAATTTTCAGTGTTAACATTATCATTTAAAGTCAATTTCGAGGGTACTTGTGTGATAATGGTCTTGGGAACATTGCATGCATACTGCATGATCTTTACATTTTCATTGCTCAGAATAAATGGTTAATGACCTTGTGTACAAGTCCATATTGAAACAGGTCTCAGATGAGCAATCAGACCATATGGATGGATCCGAATTGACGAACAGAGTCCAATGGACTCAAAGTCACCTTGATCCAACCTCCATAGCTCCTACATCAAGCTTGAGAAAGATCAATGGCCAAGGGGCAATGCAACATCCTTACGGGCTTCGGATGAAAAATTCGATCGTACGGATGGATCCGGAGCGACGATCGTAGTCTGACGACATAGGAATCATCTCGATCCAAGCACCATGGCATCCTCTACAACAGAAAGATGATAAATGGCCCAGACGGTGCCATGTGGCATCATCTGGGTTGCCCAACACCAACCATGAACGCCCAGCACCAGCTCCTCTTCATCCTCATCATCAAATCTCGACCATTGGATCAAGATCCAATGGCTGAGAAGCCACCTCCACCGCATACCTTTGGATCCTCCTCACGATCATTTCAAGGGCATGGTGTAGTGGTCCTGAGAGGAGATCTCCAGAGAGGGGAGCGGGTTCGAATCCCCGTGACCCCCTCAATCACACGCACAGCATGTGTGCGGCGTAGCATGGAGTAACGGCAGGGGAGTAGCATGCAGAGAGCGTGCGTGCACACAGCACAGCGCCAGCACATGCACACGACATGGCGCAAGGCACGCGAGGTAGCTGTGAGCGGGAGTGGTGGCGTTGATGATGTACACGGTAGGTCTTTAGCGATGAATTAAATGTCACTATTGACCCAGTTATGAATTTGAGCCCTTCAACTATAAAAAGGGTCCTACTCCTCCCATTTGCACCATCTTATACCCATGAGTTCCCACCACCTTCTAGAGCTGAGAGCAAGTCCCTGGAGTTGTTGAGCCGCCGACGGAAGCCCCTCTACCTCTGTAGCTACCTCGCCTCTCCACTTAGCTAGTTTTCAATTTATTATTTGTGTTGATTAAGCTTTCATATACCATTATAGTTGTAGAAATGAATGATTCATGCAATATATTCTCTATTTTCTTATCATGCTTTTTGTTTCTTTTGTAGTTAGGCATCATCATAACGATTCTCTAACCCTATTCTCTCTCTCTCTATCTCTTGCTCCCTCTCTCTCTTTCTCAAATCGATTTGCAAGCAAACAAGCGACATTTTTGTGACATGAAGCGACTAAGTGATCTGATTTTACGCCTCCTTGTGTTCAAGACTCGGACTCATGTCCGATTCTTCTTAATAAAATTGACATTGTAAAACATGCTACAACGAGTGGCTCAACGCAAACACATTCGCGACAATCAATTATCCTCCTACTACCTGATGCATGCACAATCTTCTGTAGATCCGTGCATGCACCCAGTTTCTGTTAGCTAGTTATCACTTTAATCATTCATGTACAAGCTTTCATCTAGATCCACTATGTAATAACTCCTTCCGATGAAATGAAAATCACCTGAACTTTATATATATATGTTGTGGAATCACCATGAGCTTCCTTGCAAAATCTTTCTCATGATAATAAGTTGCTTGCTATAACTTCTTATATTTTTTTGCAACAAGCATGTCGGTGCATGAAGATGTTAACGACCTAACGATCGATACTTTTTTGGTAAATTGCCATCACATAACTAGGATCGTGCACACTGATACTCACACGTTCACTTTTGGTATCTATCTAACGCACGCACACGTCATTAGGGTTAATAACGCGACTGGAAACACATTTATTCGTAGGTTGGAAATCGGTGTGCATTTCAAAGCAAGTAGCGAAAAGATCAAAAATCAATTTTGCTTTTCTAAATGCCTCCCTGAGATCGACCAGGACTCACCGTCTCGTTAATTTACAAATATTTTTTATCAAGGGTTTCGTGCAACTATACTACGACATATTTCAAAACACATGCACAATCGACCTCTTGTCAATTACCGCCTTAATTTGTCAGGATTGACTTCGATGCCTCGGTTGGACACTAAAAATCCTAAAAATTTCCCTAAAGAAATGCCAAAGGCATACTTCTCTAGGTTTAATTTAAGGCAATATTCTCATAAGATATGGAAAACCTCTGTTAGATTTTGGAGGTGCTCTTGGAAGCTACCCCCTTTAACCAACATATCATCAATATATATTTCAAATGTCTTTCCCATTATCTTTGCAAAAAAAGGCTTAGAAAGTGCTGATAAGTGGCGCATGCTTTTTAGGCCAAAAGGCATAATGTGATATTGAAAGAGTCCTCTATTTGTTATGAAGGATGTGTGGGGCCTGTCTGCCAGGGCCAAGCTTATCTAGTGGTAGCCATTATATGTGACAATGAAAGACGTGGGATTGCTCAGAGAAGGAGTCGACCAAAAGTGTCAATTTTTGAGAGTAGGAACTTATCTTTACGCACATCTACCACTTGTTAGCCTCTTTTACCATTACCACATTGGAGAGCCATTCAGGATATAGTGGTTTCTCTAAAATCCTTCCTCGAATAGTTTTTCCACTTTGGCAACAACTGCTTTCCATTACTTGGCTGATTTATGGCAGTGCATTTGCTTCACTAGTTGAACGTTAAACTAAACATTCAGGTGGTGTTAAATGATATTCGGATCCGCCCCTATCAGGTCGTTGGCAAATCAAGAGAATATATCCACATTCTCTTGAAGGAGTTGAAGGATGCCTCATGCTTCATTGGATTCCATGTCTGCCCCAATTTTCACTAGCTTGTACACTTGACTAGGATAGAGGTGAACCATCCTTGTAGACAACCTTGGGTGGAGACCCATGGGTGAGGCCTAGTTTTGGGGTTTGTCTCACCAGACAGTATTTACCAAGGCCCTCTTCTTTCGCCACTTCTATGGCTTTAGGGAAATTCCTTACATGCTTTGCTCAAGCTCCAAGTGAAGTAACTCTCATCCAACCACCTGATCTCCATGGACTATTGATGGGAACACTATCATGAACCATAACTAGCTCAATTTGATCTGATTAAGTCATTAAATGCTCCTACATAACCATCAAAAGGCAATAATTCATTGCAAATCCTTTCAGAAAGAAATACAAGAAACCAGGGTTAAAACTGTAATTTTATCATCCTATCTTGAATGCAGAACAACCATGGGTTTTCTCAGGGGTTAGATAAAGGTTAAATGATCTTAAAAGTCTAACAAGTGGGTTAAAACAGACAGAAAAGAGTTTTCGCGTGTTTTGAGAATTAAATGACTTCTAAAACCCTAAAAACAGACCTGCTTAATTAACTGAGGTTCTGGTTAAGATAAAATTCACCTAAACCCTCTAAAATTCATATAAAAATATTCTCTAGGGTTTGGTACCTTCAATTTGACCATTGCAACCCGTCTTGACTTAAAACAGAGTTCTAGACAGACATTTGCCCTAATTCAGATTTTTACATAAATTACCCAGTCAAACTAGGTAAAAAAAAAAATCCAACCTCACCATTGGATTCCTTAGGTCCAAATTAGATTTGTACCAAAATTTGGACCCAATCTGAGATCGTCTTAACCTAGTTTAAAATTTGGTCCTATCTGACTCTTTTATCTTACACATATGTCCCTAACTTTTGAATTCTTTGCATTTCAGTCCATAACTTTATCATTGTCTTCATAAAAAGGTCCCTACCGCCATGAAATCCTTATCCTACAAACTCTGGCGACCTTTAAAGAACAAGATCTTTGTGATTTCTTGACGAATCCCTCTTAAAATTGAAACGTAAACTCGTCAAGTAATTGTCTTCCAAATGAGCCAATTTAGGGATCCTAAATCCATGTAGAATCCTCATGCAAATGATTTGATTAATTGGGTATCTTATGTCGGCAAGAAGCTCGAAGGTTCTAAGCCTGTTTTCCAAGCTTAAAACTCCGTCTAGAGCCCTATAAAAGGACCCTCGTGGCCTTGCGCATTTCCTCAACAAGTTTTAGTGCGTCAACCCCCTTAGATTCTCCTCCGACCACCAAAACCCCTACTCTAGCGACCCTCTTCGACCCTCCTCCTTCGCCATCCAACGACCAAATTGGTCGGCTCCCTCGACTCATCTCTTCGTCGCGACCCTCCCCAGCCAAAGGGAGGGCGTTTCTCCGTCTGTTTCGTCGTTGCTCTCTCGCCGATCTCTCCTCCGGTGCTGGTCGACCAAAACCGGCTGCCTCCGCCTCTCTTTCACCTAGCTAAGTCCCTCACTTGCTCTCTCTCTCACTCTATTTCTCTATCTCACACTTACGACACACGCACGACCGCCAACCACTCCCCCTACACTTCATCTTCTCTGCCTCCAGCCACATCTCCAGTGAAGCATCTCTGCCTCTCCACAACTCCATCCACTTCGCTGACCTGTCCGAAACCTTCACCGTACTCCCCCCATCCAAAGCCCTAACTTTTCATGTTCCACCGTCCACCCAAACCGCACACCGAGTAACCCACCTTCACACAACCTAGTCTGTCACCGACCGACCACCTCCATGCACCAAACCCCATGAATCCACTACCGTTGCACTCACCATGGTCTGGCGAACCTTCTGAGCTGCTCTAAAGTGGCCATCAGGCCGTATTCTTTGTTTCAGGTATCGCCCGTGCCACCACCGTTAACGGAGCTCCACAAACACCTTGACGAAGGTGTTCTTGCGTCTTTCGCTCTAGGCATCACCTCCAGGTGGTGCAGAACTATGTGCTCCAGGTCTCCAGGCTTTCAATTGGCATCAACACGCATCGCTACTGCTTCAATTTGGTGAGAGAATCCACTGCAGCTGCATGCGAAGAATAAGGGAACATAGTCCCACCTCATTTACTAACGGGTGCGCGAAGGCACATAAATTGAAAAAGTGACACCGGCTTATCGCCTCAACACGCATAAAGGGTGAGGTTCCCGCACGCACATGCATACGCATGCCCTCACCAGCGCTCACGCCTTACGGGTCTAGGCTCAGTCCGTTTACCTGGATACCTAGGTCTATTCTGGTCTGCTGGTTCTGAGAGAGGAAGAAGAGAAAAAGAGAGGAGAAGGGGGGAGTTTTGGTCTACCGCCCTCTTCTCAACACTTGTGAGACCTTTGCCTCTGCTGGCATGCTGAGCCTTGTGTTGTGCCTTCTCTGAAGCTTAAGGAGGAAGAAGAAGAGAGAAAGAGAAGAAAGGAGCTGAAGAGGAAGAAGAAGAGAAATACTTTTGAGCAGGATAAGCCATCTGATTGGCTGAGCAGACATCTGAAGTGCACTATGCACTTATCCTAAGTGGCTTTAGATTGATTGTTACTGTTGAAATATTTGATATAATTGTGGGGGGGTAATTGGTGATTCAAATCACTATTTTACCCCATTCTTTTTGCATTATCCGACATTCACTTTCATTTATATATCATTCTTGTTTGGAGTTCTATTATACATTGCTTATATTGCGATCTTGAGAATTATTTTTGTCAACTGCTCACTATGTTTGACCTTGGACTTCATTTCTGATATTTGAGTATAAATTTTATTTATTTTTTGCACTGATTTGATCTATACTACAATGCGATGATTTTTAAACCCGATTCAAAGCGATTAACATTTTGGCACCATTGCCAGAGAGCAACGTGCAACTTAGATCTCTTGATTGCAATATCTGGTTTGGTACTAACTTGCTCTATCTCTTTTGACTGTGATCTGTTTCAGGGATTCATTGGAGGAAGATCAGCCGCACATCAGCCACTCCAGGGGTAGGTAAACTCCATCCAATTTTTTTCTAAGCCCCTGATTCTGAAAAAGCTAAAAAAGAAAAAAAAATCAATTAGGGCTACTTGCATTCTATTCTTAGACTAATCATCAAGTTGCCTGATTTGATACATTCCATTTAGACAACATCCAAACCTTAATTTGTGCACCTACTTAGGGTTTAAGGTATCTAGGGTTATCAACTTCTTGCTTGAGCCCTAGGTACCATATTTTTGACGAATTAAATTGGACCAATCAGAGCCAATTAGGGTGTCCAGTTTGAGGTTTTAGAGACACGCTTGCTTAATCAAGAATTAACCTTTCCAAACAGTGTGTGCCTAAGCCTCAATTGAATTGATCTATTTAAGCAAACCCTAAAAGCAGGCTCTTAATCTCATTTGAACACTAAAAGAGGGACATAAATTTCTCAAAGGACAAAACAGGTGAAGTTGACCCACCTTGTTGGGTTAACCAATCTTCAAATTAGGTCACCTTGCACAAAAACATCTTAAAGTTCAAGTGAAATCATAAGCACCCTTGCTCTTAACTTAAAACTGGTAGACTTAAGAGGTCAAGTCCCCATTCTAGTCTACCTAGATCCTTAGTGACAAGAGAGGTCAGGTGGGGGAAACCCTGCAACTCGTAGGGGTGCTCTACCATGTAGGGGTCTTCACGGGACTCTCCCTCTCTGGCTACTCAGGTAATTCTCAGGTGGACGGCTTTCTAACTTAGGCATATCATCTGCCCCGAACCTCTATAGTCATCCAAAATTTTTTTGGGTGTATTCATTAGGTCCATCACATTCTACCCCTCATCTACTCCATCAGTGCATGTTTAGGAGGAGGTCTCTAAGACCATCCTTGAGGCCTCCATTCGCTATTCATTCCCGTCGAGGCCAAGCCTCGACCTCCCTATTTGTGCAACAACCCAACCAGATTGATCTCTCTTCTGATTCATCTGAACCTAGCTCTCCGTCATCCATCATCATGGAGCAACTAGTAGAAGAAAATAATCTTGAGAATCAGCTTCAGCACCTCAAAGATCTATTCCAAGCCTTTATGAACCCACCACAGCGTCCTATGATGCGAGATCATTACAATCCCGCTGCGGTGGTGATCGAACCTCAAGTCCAAATCCCCATTGGAGGTCCTGATACTGAACTCAAGCCCAACATGATTCATGCTATCCCTAAATTCTATGGGAGTAATTCCAAGAACCCTTTCCAGCATATCAAGCAACTCAAGCATCTGGCCCAGACCTTTGGGTCAAAAGCTCAAAATTGGGATGTCTTACTCATGAAAATATTCTCCCTCTCATGGACAAGGTTGCTCACTAGTACTAAACCCAAACGCGTCCAATCAACACCTGGCCGGAACTACAATCCGAGTTTTTGAAAAAGTTCTTCCCTGTTGGTCGGACAAATGCTCTACGGCACCAGATCACGCATTTCACACAGCAAGCAAGAGAACCGCTTCACGAGGCATGGGATCATTTTCTGGATCTCATGCAAAAGTACCTCCACTACAGAGTTCCTAAATGGGAACAAGTCCAGTCTTTTTACCAGGGACTCCATAAGGATATTCGATTATTTGTCAATGCGACTTACGGAGGAAACATCATGGGTCAACACGAAGACACCATGTGGGAGATTCTCGAGAACATGTGCAAGAACTCCATCAATAATGAATCCATGGGCATGTTCAACCGGACAAATGCCCGTGCATTGATGAATCCAAGGGGAGCACATGAGATGCAGGGCTTGTCCTCTTCCGTCGACTTGGAACTGATGGCCAGTCGCCTGGACAAGGTCACTATTATTGAGAAGAAGGTGGATGAACTAACTCAACACTTGCAGTGAGCCACCTCTGCACAAAACCCGTTCACGCAACCGTCCTCTAGTAGGGAGGCTGTGCATAACATCTACCACCGATCTTCTTAGGGGATGGACCAGTATCCACCCCCGTCTGATTCAGGGTTTGGAGGAAACTCTAGGCCTGCCTATTCTAGTTGGGGGAACTCTAAACCCTCGTATTTTGACTTTTCCGAGGCTCCTCAGACTTGCGAGGACCTCAACGCCATCCAGAATGATCCATTCTCAAACACCTACAACCTTGGATGGCGTAATCATCCTAATTTCACGTGGTTAGGGAACAATCAAAATCAGAGACCTCAATATCAGTCTCGACCACAAGCTTCTCGTCCATATCAGCCGCCTAAGCCTCGACCCAACCCAACTTATCAATCCAGGCCGACTCACGAACATCAAATGACTCTTATCCTTCAGACTCTGGTTGACATTCAGAAAATGAATGCGGCTATGCAAAAATAGCGCAAAGATGAGATCACAAAGGTTTGCAATCAACTCGCCCAGATGGCAAACCCTTGCCAGCCTGGTGCACTTCCTTTCTAGCCTCTTCCAAACCCGAATAATGTGCCAAACTAGAGGTGCATTATGAACCCAAATCAGGGCCAAGCTCACTTTGTTTATCAAACCCCTTCTGCTCCATCACCCGATAGGATGGAGGCTTCGACATCATATGTGGGTTATAGGTAGCAATCACCTCTTTTGCCCACACCAACCCAGAACTAGGCAGGACTAAATTCTGTTACTACCCGTAGTGGCAAAGCAACACAAGACCCACCGTATCCAAGCCACTTTCATCCTGGTAATGCAACCTTGAACCCTAGGATAGTCATCCAGAATACCCCTATCCCAGATCAAGAACCTAGACCCATTCTAGAGGAACCTGCAAAGGTTCCATTTCCGGAGGCCTTGACCAAAGGAAAAAGGAAACCCCAACCCATGGCACTTGAGGAGGTCTTGGTCAAGTTCCTTGAGCAAGTCCAAATAAACATCCCCTTGATGGATATAATACGCCATGTACTGGCTTACGCACGATTCCTAAAATACGTGTGTACACCCAAGCGTAAGCCACGAACCAAAGGTGGGAACCCAATCATACTGTCGAAGCAAGCCAGCTCCGTCATTTTGAGCAGACTCCCACCTAAGCCAAAAGATCCAGGCACCCCTCTGATCTCCTATGCTATCGGTGATATACAGTTTGACCGAGCCTTATTGGACCTAGGAGCTTCCATCAATTTGATACCTACATCCCTACTAGACTACTTTGAGGAATCTGAGCTTAAACCGATAGAGATGACTTTGCAGTTAGCCGATCGATCTATTAAGTTATCAAAAGGAATACTCGAAGATGTCATAGTTAGGGTACACGATTTATACTTCCCCATGGATTTCATAGTCTTAGACATGGATGCTCCTGAGAACTTGAAGAATACACCGATCATATTAGGAAGACCTTTTCTGGCCATATCTAGGGCCAATATTAATTGTGAGGAGGGCCAAATTGAATTAAAATTTGGGAGCAAGACACTGAAGATCGACATCTTTAAGGCCCAACAAGGAATTAATTGCAGAGTTATAGAATAAATTTGCGATATCGAGGCTGTGGTTGACAACCCATGTATCAATGAAAACTTGATTATTTTTTATCAACCACAAGAAGATTAAAACCTGCAATTTGAGGAGCTTGAACCTAACGTAGACACACCCATAGCTCCTTCCTTTGCTCCTGACACCCACCCTGAACCACCTGCTACTGCTAACATCCCAGTTATGGAATTAAAGACTCTACCCGATCATCTCAAATACATCTTTTTGGGTTCCAATCAGATGTTTCCTGTGATTATCAACTCCTGACTCACATTTGATCAGGAAACATGCCTGATTTCTGTCCACCAGCAGCATCAGAGAGCCATTGGATGGACTCTCGATGATCTGACTGGCATCGAATCCTCATACTGCACACATCATATCTATACCGAAGAGGGCTCACGACCATCCCGTGTAATGTAGAGACGCTTAAATCCAAATCTGCAGGATGTCGTGAAAAAGGAGATCATCAAGTGGCTAGATGTCGGGATCATCTACCCAATCTCCGACAGTCGGTGGGTGAGTCCAATCCAAGTTGTGCCCAAAAAGGCAGGACTCATCGTAATCAGGACTGAAATCGGAGAAACCATATCGACCCGTATAGCAAACTCATGGAGTCTACATTAATTACAGAAGACTCAATTCCTCCACAAAGAAGGATCATTTCCCACTACTGTTCATTGATCAGATCCTCGAGAAACTAGTGGGAAATCGATTCTTATGCTTTTTGGATGGGTACTCTGATTATAACCAGGTTGCAATCCGTCTTGAGGACCAAGAGAAGACTATCTTCACCTGCCCCTTCGGGATGTACACATTCCGAAGGATGTCGTTCGGTCTCTGCAATGCACCCGCTACTTTTCAGTGATGCATGCTTGCCATATTCTCAGATATGGTAGGTCAATACCTTGAAGTCTTCATGGATGACTTCTCGGTATTTGGGGAGTCATTTGATGATTGCCTCCTGCACTTGGTCCAAATCCTCAGGCGATGCATCAACATGAACTTAGTTCTTTCCTGGGAAAAGAGTCACTTCATGGTACCTGAGGGAATTGTCCTGAGACATCTCGTCTCTAAAAAAGGCATCCAGGTTGATCGAGCCAAGGTGAATCTGATTTCCAAACTCCCTATGCCAAGCTCGGTCAAAGACATCCGATCCTTTTTGGAGCACATTGGTTTTTACTGTCGATTCATTCGCGATTTTTCAAAAATTGCGCTCCCCCTAACTAATCTACTATCTAAGGATGTCCCCTTCTAAATCACTGAGGAATGCACTCATGCGTTTGAGATCCTACATGATCGAGTTACCCAAGCACCTATCCTACAATCCCCTGATTGATCTCAATCCTTTGAGATCATGTGTGATGCATCTGATCATGCTGTGGGTGCGGTACTTGGGCAAAAAATAGACGGGAAACCCACGGTCATCTACTATGCTAGAAAAACACTTAACAAGGCTCAGCATAACTACACAGTTATTGAGAAAGAGCTGCTAGCCGTCATATTTTGCCTGGAAAATTTCAGATCTTATCTTTTGGGTTCTCGTGTTATCATATACTCGGATCACACTGCAGTGAGGCATCTCCTCGTGAAGAAGGACGCGAAACCTCGACTAATCTCCTGGATCTTGCTATTGCAAGAATTCGATCTAGAGATTCGTGATAAAGTGGGAAAGTAGAACGTGGCAGCTGACCATTTGTCCCTTTTCCTTCTTCAGTCATCGACCTGTCAGGTTCGATCACCAAGCACTTTCCGGACGAGCACCTGCTAGCCATTCACAGTCTCCCATGGTTTGCTGATATTGTAAACTACTTGGTTACAGGGAAAGTCCCGCCAGATTAGGCGACTTCCAGGTAGGACAAATTGATTGCCGAGGCCAAGTACTACATTTGGGAGGAACCATACCTCTTCCACATTGGCAATGATCAGGTGATCCGAAGATGCATTCCAGACAACGAGGTCAATGACGTTATCTCATTTTGTCACGACCAGGCCTGCGGTGGCCATTTCTCTGGGTGTAAAACCGCGGTGAAAATTCTCCAGTGTGGATTCTTCTAGCCCACTTTGTTCAAAGACACACAGATGTATTGTAGGGCATGCGCTCGTTGTCAGACCCTCAGCAACATGGGCCCGCGAGATATGATGCCCTTAAATCCGATTATTGTGTGTGAAATCTTTGACATATGGGGAATCGATTTCATGGGACCCTTTCCCAGATCTAAAGGCTTCAAGTACATTCTACTCGTTGTTGATTATGTCTCTAAATGGATCGAAGCCGTCCCCATGAGAATGAGTGATCATAAAGTTGTCCTCCGATTTATCCAAGAGAACATCTTTACCAAATTTGGGGTTCCTAAGGCCATCATTAGCAATGGCGTGTCTCATTTTAACAATGTGCACTTCCAGTTCCTGATGAAAAAGTATGGGGTGTCGCATCATATCTCGACTCCTTACCACCCCTAGACTAATGGACTGGCAAAACTGTCGAATCGAGAGATCAAGAAGATCCTTCAGGTCACTGTTCGACTTGATACTAAGGATTGGTCTACTCATCTTCTGGAAGCTTTGTGGGCCTATAGGACCACCCACAAGACCCAATTAGGCATGTCTCCCTTCATATTAGTGTACGAAAAGGCATGTCACCTTCCTGTCGAGATGGAGCACAAGGTCTATTGGGCAGTACGGAAGTGCAATCTAGATCTGATGAAGGCTGGAATACACCGTCGGTTGCAATTGAGCAAGATCGAGGAACTACTCAATGATGTGTATGAGAACTCGTATATCTACAAAGAGTAGGTCAAGGCCTTCCATGACAGGCACATTGTACGAAAATCTTTCCACCTTGGTCAAAAAGTTCTACTCTTTAATGCTAAACTCAAACTGTTCCCAGGAAAACTCAGATCAAAATGGATTGGACCATTCTTGGTAAGACAAATCTCTGGAAATGGAGCCATTGAAATTAGTGAACTCAGCCTTGATTCTGAATCTTTTGTCGTGAACGGTTAGAAACTCAAACCGTTCATCGAACTCACTGACTCAAACTTGGCTGAGGTATCTTTTGCCCTCCATTCTCCCTAAGCTCAGTGCGCTCGACTGATGGCATTAAACTCAGCGCTTAACGGGAGCAACGCATCATCTTTCTGAAAAATCCGAAACCCTTCTTGACTCATCTTATGCTGAACTCATATTGCACTTTAGTGTTTGTCCATTAGAACAGTCAACTCCACCTTTGGTACCCGTACCTAAGCTTGAAATCGTCTGCAACAGTCACCCCGACCCGTCCACCCACCCAAAACCTGTTCTAATGTACGATTTAAGCTAAACTCGAACTCACCTAATTTACAATGAGGACATTGCAAATCGTAGGCATAAGGGGGTATAAAAGTGAAAAATGCTGTGAGAATCACTTCACAAGAAAGGGTTTCATAAAAAAAATACATATTCCAAAAAACCAAAAAAATAAAAAAATGGAAAAAGGAAAAAAGATGGAGAAGGGAAGAAAATTTGAAAGATCAATTTGCATATCATTTTTTAGGAGAAAAAAGAGGAGGTGATATAAATGTCAAAAAGGAGTAACAATTTGAAATAAAAAGAGATAGTCATTAGTAAAAGATTAAGGAATCTACTTAGTTCTAAACCAAATCAAAAAAAAAAGAAATAAAAGATGAAAAGTGCTAAGAGACAAAAGAGATTAGTATGAACGCTGATCTTAGGCCTCTTAGACTATGTTTTAAGCTTAAAAATTCATGTATCCGTTAAGATCTGGATAGTCCTCAAGAGGTTGGGGAAAATGAGAAGCTTAAGTATTAGGTATAAGGCTTAGGGATTATTCGACCTCGTTAAGTGACCTCTAGTTTGCGGGACTCGGTAACCTAAGCACCCTAATCCACACACAGTCTGGTTCGGTGCGCTTAATTATCAAAATCACGCAAATGCGTTAAATCTATTCTAAAAAAGCTACCTAGATTAGGAGCGATTGATCAACACAAGTTGATTTTGAAGAGTTCCCAACATGGAGAGGCAAAAAATTTCCCTCAAAGATGCGCAATAACATATTGTCTCCTCGGTGCTTATCTCCTAGGATATCTAAATATCCTACCAAGGGCATGTAAGCACCTTGTGCTGGTTCAGATGCCATGATCGGCATTATCATGAATGTCGATTGCCAGGGTCTGGATTTAGCTACAGAACGCCATGGGTAGGATTATCTCGAAATCTCGAAAGCCAGGGTTCTGGGGGTTGCCATGGGTGGTGCTATCTCGAAGCATCGATTGCCAGGGACCCTGCGAGGATTGATGGTGGGAGCTAGGAATCTGATACAGACCGTGTTGTAAAGCCAATCCGAAGCTAGAAATAAAGAAGAAAAAGAGAGAGAAAACTCTCCAAAATTAAAAAAATCATATGTCTCTCTCTTACAAAAATGCACTGCAAACTAAACCGGGACTAAACATGTCTTAGGCACAGGTGCTTTAACCGCGGAGTTCAACGAACCTTAGGTTAGTTCCTATGAGCCTTAGAAACCTTTGCGGCAGACTGAGGCTAGAGCTGGTCAGGTCCGAATCTTGGTTGATACTTGAGTACCTCTAGGCCTACTATCGGCATTCTGACTTAATCTACAAAAGAAAGCATACAGTAGAAATCTGAGCATAAAAAGACATGGTCTAGAACTTGAGTTAATTCCATGAGATTTTGCTAAGGAGCTAGCAAAAGCTAGGCATGGGAGTATGATGGGAACAACATCATGAACAATAACTAGTTTAATTTGATCTGATTAAGTCATTAAATGCTCCTACATAACCATTAGAAGGCTATAATTCATTGTAAATCCTTTCAGAAAGAAATACAAGAAACCAGGGTTAAAATTGTAATTTTACCATCCTATCTTGAATGCAGAACAACCACGGGTTTTCTCAGGGGTTAGATAAAGGTCAAATGGTCTTAAAAGTTTAACAAGTGGGTTAGAACAGACAGAAAAGGGTTTTCGTGTGTTTTGAGAATTAAATGACTTCTGAAATCCTAAAAACAGACCCGCTTAATTAACTGAGGTTATGGTCATGATAAAATTCACCTAAACCCTCTAAAATTCATAGAAAAATATTCTCTAGGATTTGGTACCTTCAATTTGACCATTGGAACTCATCTTAACCTAAAACAGAGTCCTAAACAGACATTTGCCCTAATTCAGATTTTTGCATAAATTACCCAGTCAAACTAGGTAAAAACCAAAATCCAAATTCACCATTAGATTCCTTAGGTCCAAATTAGGTTTGTACCAAAATTTGGGCCCAATCTGAGATCGTCTTAACCTAGTTTTCAATTTGGTCCTATCTAACTCTTTTATCTCACACATATGCCCCTAACTTTTGAATTCTTTGCATTTCAATCCTAACTTTATCATCATCTTCACAAAAGGTCCCCACCGCCATGAAATTCTAATCCTACAAACTCCGACGACCTTTAAAGGGCAAGATCTTTGTGATTTCTTGACGAATCCCTCTCAAAATTGAAAGGGAAACTCGTCAAGTAATTGTCTTCCAAATGAGCCCATTTAGGGATTCTAAATCCATGTAGAATCCTAATGCAAACGATTTGATTGATTGGGTATCTTACGTCGGCAAGAAGCTCGGAGGTTCTAAGCTTGTTTTCCAAGCTTAGAACTCCGTTTAGAGCCCTATAAAAGGACCCCCATGGCCTTGCGCATTTCCTCAGCAAGTTTTGGTGAGTCAACCCCCTTAGATTCTCCTTCTCCGACCACCAAAACCCCTACTCTAGCGACCCTCTTCGATCCTCCTCCTCCGGCCGTCCAACGACCAAATTGGTCGACTCCCTCGACTCCTCTCTTTGTCGCGACCCTCCCCAGCCAAAGGAAGGGCGTTTCTCCATCTGTTTCGTCGTTGCCGTCTCGCCGATCTCTCCTTCTCCGGTGCTGGTCGACCAAAACCGGCTGCCTCCGCCTCTCTTTCACCTAGCTAAGTCCCTCACTTGCTCTCTCTCTCACTCTATTTCTCTATCTCACACTTACAACACACGCACGACCGCCAACCACTCCCCCTGCACTTCATTTTCTCCGCCTCCAGCCACATCTTCGGTGAAGCGTCTCTGCCGCTCCACAACTCCATCCACTTCTCCGACCTGTCCGAAACCTTCACCATACTCCCCCCATCCAAAGCCCTAACTTTTCACATTCCACCATCCACCCAAATCGCCCACCGAATAACCCACCTTCACGCAACCTATTCCGCCACCGACCGACCACCTTCGTGCACCAAACCCCATGAATCCACCACCATTGCACTCGCCATGGTCTGGAAAACCTTCTGAGCTGCTCTGACGTGGCCATCAGACCATATTCTTTGTTTCAGGTATCGCCCATGCCACCATCGTTAATGGAGCTCCACGAACACTTTGACGAAGGTGTTCTTGCATCTTCCGCTCCAGGCATCACCTCCAGGTGGTGCGGAACTACGTGCTCCAGGTCTCCAAGCTTTCAATTGGCATCAACATGCATCGCTGATACTTCAATTTGGTGAGAGAGTCCATAGTAGGTGCACACGAAGAATAGGGGGACAACATAGTCCCACCTCGTTTACTGATGGGTGTGCGAAGGTGCATAAATTGAAAAAGTGACACCGGCTTATCGCCTCAGCACGCACAAGGGGTGAGGTCCCCGCACGCACGTGCATACGCACGCCCTCGCCCGCGCTCATGCCTCATGGGTCTAGGCTCGGTTCGTTTACTCGGATACTTGAGTCTGCTCTGGTCTACTGGTTCTGAGAGAGGAAGAAGAGAAAAAGAGAGGAGAGGGGGGGAGTTTTGCTCTGCCGCCCTCTTCTCAACAATTGTGAGACCTTTGCCTCTGCTGGCGTGCTGAGCCTTATGTTGTGCCTTCTCTGAAGCTTAAGGAGGAAGAAGAGAGAAAGAGAAGAAAGAAGAAGGAGCTGAAGAGGAAGAAGAAGAGAAATACCTTTGAGCAGGATAAGCCATCTGATTGGCTAAGCAAACGTCTGAAGTGCACTGTGCACTTATCCTAAGTGGCTTTAGATTGATTGTTACTGTTGAAATATTTGATATAATTATGGGGGGGGTAATTGGTGATTCAAATCACCATTTTATCCCATTCTTTTTTCATTATCTGACATTCACTTTCATTTATATATCATTCTTGTTTGGAGTTCTATTATACATTGCTTATATTGCGATCTTGAGAATTATTTTTTCCAATTACTCCCTGTGTTCGACCTCAGACTTCATTTCTGATATTTGAGTATAAATTTTATTTGTTTTTCGCGCTGATTCGATCTATACTACAACTCGACGATTTTTAAACCCGATTCAGAGCGATTAACAACTATTCTGATTCCTAACAGGGAATGAAATAAGACCAGCTGGAAGCAAGAGGATAGTATTACACCGAACCATGGGTGGCTAGTTGTCCGATTATCCTGTCAAAAGTTGTGGTCAAGTTGGCCACTATGAACATCGCTATTCAGCTAATATGCCAAGATCTATTTCCCCCTTCTGCATCACCTTATGATTCTTGAACCCAACTACCGCGCATGTCAAAGGGATTAGATGAAGGTCTTCAAGAATAATACATCCACCACAATTCACTTGTCTATGAGGAAGAATGGCTGATTCTTTCTTGCTACAATGAGGGTAATCATTAGGGGATTTGAATGAATCCCCAATTGCAATAGGAGCTGGAAAAGCATTGTTGCTGCTTTCTCCGTCTCTTGGAGGGGATTACCATCCCTCCATCAAGCAACTAACATAATTGTCACAAGATTGGTTATCACCTTCGACTGAGTAGGGTAGCAGGGATTAGAATTTATGCCAAATATCACCTTAACCACCCCTCTTTGGGGGACACAATGCTAGTCAGCTTGATGTGATCTACGCTTGCCTCTAAGACTACTCGCCTTCTCGCAAGGAAGGCTAGGGCCTATTTGTGGTAGTCCTCTACCAGGAGATCTTTATTGAGACCTCACTTCTTGAGGATCTAGGAGACACCTTCATGAACCACTTCTACCAAGACCATATTATTTCCCCTCAACTATTGCAGCATGTCCCTATGATATTCCTCAAGGTCCTCCACGGGCTTTTTTCCATTATCGATGCTCTCATTGCATTTCAAAAAGTAGGCCAAGTTTCCATGTTGGATATGGTATTCAATCTAATCCCTCAAATCCTGAAAATCTTTTGTAGAATGGCCTTTCGCTTCGTGATAGCAGTGGTAAGGCCCTATATTTGATTTACGCTCGAGAGGAGGGAGTGGTGGTAGGAGATCCTAGTTAGTGACCATAACTTTA
Source organism: Thalassia testudinum (assembly GCA_037157565.1). Classification (NCBI taxonomy): domain Eukaryota; kingdom Viridiplantae; phylum Streptophyta; class Magnoliopsida; order Alismatales; family Hydrocharitaceae; genus Thalassia; species Thalassia testudinum. Next base: position 85,979,970 of record JAZHRO010000024.1, read on the forward strand.
TCAAAGATCTCTGTTCGATTTACTGTGTGGGGGTACTCCCAGTATCCCACTTTTCTGGGATGCTTAGGCTTGTTATCACAATAGAGATTCTATCAGCCCCCTTATTCTCAGGTTGATGCCCTTTCATCTTATTGAAGCAACCTCCATCGCTTTGTCCTTGGCTCATCTCTACTATGGTTTATCTTTCTCATGACGAGTTATTATTTTCTTCCTCTATGTTGTCGGCCAAGCAGCCCTAGGAGTAGAAAGAATCATCCTACTCCACAAATCTTGTGACTCAACCCCACAATTCCACCATATCTCAAGGCGAAAAATTGTCGATGTCATTACCAAAAGCGTTAGACCAAGAGACCCGACTTGAAGTACCAGATGGCTATGGCGTCGTAAGGCCCCTTGCACTTAAAGTACTTAGCCTTAAAATTGTTGAGATAAGAGCAAAAGTATCCCTTTACTACTACTAGATCTCTGATAACCATTCGAGCTTATCTTTAACCCTCTATTGGCTAGAAAAATATTAGCAAAACTTATTGGTCAACTCCTAAAAGCAAGAGATCTGGCCTACCAATAGCTCATTGAAACACTCATAAGCCATCCTAACTAACTATAATAGGAATACCTGGCAAAGTATCACATCTAGGCAATCATGAACCATCATCATCTATAGGAAATCAGTAATAAAATGGTTGGGGTCCACGGTATTGTCATACTATGGGAGCATGAGGTGCTTAAATTTTGTTAGGAGGGTGTCCGGGCGTAAAATCACATTTCGGATTATTAAGTTGTAGTATAGCACGAAAATACGTCGAAACAAATAAATATAATGAAATGGTGAGTCCCAATCGAACTCAAGGAGATAGAAAATGACTTGATTATAATACTGATTCAGAACTAACTAGAACTAGAATAATAGAATATTTAATCTATTCAGATAATAGTCAGACTATTCAAATAAAAGAATAACTAGAACTAGAAGAATCACTAGAAAAACTACTAAAACTAAAACAACAATCTATCTACTAGAATAAGGGCACCAATGGTGGTCCTTGGTGTTCTTTGGAGAGGTTGGGGAGAGCAGCAGCGGTGCACCAAGGTGGTCTTGATGGATGCCTTAAAGGGAGATGGAGCTTGGAGATGTCTGGAGATGGCTGGAGGGAGAGATGAAGGAAGAGATGCCTCTCAAATGGGAGGTCTGGGGTCCTTTTTATAGCCAAAGTGAAGGGCAAAATAGGTATCTTGGGATCTCAAACTGTGTAATAGCCTTGGAGCAACCAAATCCATCAATTAGGAGATCAACGGATCAAATCGCACCTCAAAAGAGCCTCCTTCACGCCTTCATTACCCGAAAGCACCAGAACACGCCACATGGCACACGCACAGCCACCCGATCCACCGCTACCGTGCTCCTCGCACACGCTCCCTCAGATCGCGCCATGTGGCGACTGCTATACTGTCGGATGACGATCCCATGGATGAGCGCACGCACAGCACCGCTCCTGGTTTTCACGTTCAAAGCGAGTGCTACCGCCCGTCATCTCGTGTGTCCGTCACACAGCTTGATCCAATGCTCCACCGCATGCCACGTGACTCATTTTATGCCGTTCAATCGAGATTACGTGGCTCAATTTCACCCGCGCTCGCCACCGCCTTAATTTTGCGCTTCATGTGGTTCAAACGCATGCCCATGCTTCACATGCGAAGGCGGTGACCGCTGTGCTACACATGCAAGTGTGTTGCGATTACACTTTAACACTTGGCCGCCTTCAACCATTGGATGACGATCCAATGGATGAGGTGAACTCCTCTTCAATGAAGGGCCCAAGGAAAGGCAACGTGGCTTTATTGTGGCCGTTGAATGACAACCCAACGGCCCATGTTTGATGCTTCAGCAGCTAAGGGTGCGGAGGTGGACCGTTGGGATGGCGCCACATGGAGCCATCCTGACCGTCCATCTTCACGCCCTTTAATTGGTGCTACAGGACTCCGATCGAGTTGATTTTTGCTCCTTTGGACTACAATCGTTGATCCGAATCCATCTATGTGGTCGAATTCGACGTCTGAGGTTTGGATTTGCACCACCTTACCCCTTGGCCTTTGATCTTCTACGAACTATATGTGATGCTACGGGAGTCCAATCGTGACAATTTCAAAGGCGTTTGACTCCTATCATCTTTTTGAATAGATCTGTATGATCAGATTCATTATCCATGGCCCTGAATTACCTGCAATTATTATTACCTCTCAATTAGAACATAATATAGCATTATTATTTACAAAGCTAATAACTCAACTATGATGAAATATTATGCTACTCATGCATGCATTATTCATAAGTTAAGCTAGGATATAACTTAATTCAGGTAGATTAGGTCCTATGATTGCTGCACAATCAGAGGGAAACATTCATCACTTCCTCGGTAAATGGGTAATTGGTGACGTATGCCTAGGTGCAGATCCCCCTCATTACCTAGGTTACTTGACGAATGATCTTAGGAAAAGACCCTCCCTCACTAGATTGAAAGGCCCAAGAGTCAGATTGCTCATCTAAGTCACACAAGGCTGGAGGTGGGGGCAAGGCTTGTGGAGCCTTACCTCCCCTGTTCCTAATCTAGTGCTCGAGATCCTCTATCTACTCTCTTAAGCGCGCATTCTTTTCTTCCACCATGTGGCACCAACGTGCCTGCTCATCCAATCAATCTTGGAGAGGGAGTGGATTCTATTGGTAAGCGACCTCCTTATGCTTCCACACATTGTGGAGGTAGCCCATAACCTCCTCCCTCTTTGCCTAAAAATTGGAGAGTTGGTCGAGATACCCATGCTCTTCCTTTTGGGCCTATTGAAGAGGATCTAAAGGAGTCTCCTCCTCCACTTGAACAACCTCCTTTTTCTGCCTGTCACCTAGCTTCCTCCAATTGTCACCAACCTCCACCTTCTTATGATGGTCTCCTTTCTCCACCTAACACCAATGATGAGATTGGGTGATACTAGACTATTCATTAGGAACCTTGTCAGCATTAGCCTTAGAGGCATGACATGTTGTATGACATGGAGCACAACAAAGATGGGCGAAAATATATTTGGGAGTGTTAGAAAATTTCCCATAGATGGCACCAATTGATTGAATCCCACTCGTGGAGTTCTATTGGGTTCAAAATGAGACAATCCGATCAAGGAAATAAAACAATCCCACAATAACCCACAGGGATTGGTAATCCAGTTCCATCCTCTAGAGAGGGTGTATGTTTAGGGAAGGGATTTACCTCTCGAAATTTTTACTAAGTATGTGAAAAAAAGGAGAGAATAAGGAGTACACGTAATCTCTTTTTTGGAGTTGTGTACCCACAACGTGGGCTACCATTACCCTCTTATAGAGCCAATCCCCTCCAGATTTTCGATAACCACAACTTGTTAGCGAGATCCTTGGAATTATCCTTCCATAACCGTGCGATATCTTTAGGATTATCCTTCTGTAATCATCCCGATATTTCTAGTGCTCGATCTTCTTAGATTCACGTCGGCTGGATTTGATCATGTCATTCGTGTTCAACAGGGATAATGGTGGAGAGGCGCCATCTGCTTTATCATTCGACAAAGCCTTCCCATTTGACTTTCCTACCGATATTCCAATTGATCCTTTCATCAATATGGCCTCTCTTGTTGGGTTCCTCTATCGAAAAATAGATTTTCCTACCACTATCGAGCAGTGGATTGATGAGTTGACTCATCGTAGTTAAAATGCCTAAGTTAAGCTAAAAACCAAGTCAAAACACTATTAATTAACTCAATAAAAGGGTTAAGTGTGGCATTTATGAAAAATGACCTAGAACACCAAATTTGTGCTACAAAAGGTAAAATTGGGTCACAATTAGGAGATTCTATATTAAGCATGTAAATGGATGAATAAAATGATAATTGAATGCCAAAATGAGTTCAATTTCACAAATTAAGTGTTGAAATAATTTCTAATATGTTCCAACTACATGTCATAAAAGTTACATTGCATTCTGACCTTATTTGGACCTCAAAATATATATTTTGCATTTGGGTCCTATAGATACAAATGAGCCTTCACATTTTATTCACTCAAAACTCTCCACGGACTTGATTGCAAGCCGCTAGGGACCCTCTTGTAATGATTCCTAATCATTTACCAATTCCTATGCTATTTTTCTACCGGTTCACTGAGTCGTTTACTGTGCAATTTCACCAATAGACCTAGGAGGCATTCTGCTCATCTCCTGCTCATGAACAAAGAACTCAGCACACCTAGATCATCCATTCTCCTAAATCTAATCCTATGGTGGATCTGCCATCAACCTTCTAACGCCGGTGCCAATTGTTTTGTGCCACTTTCCAGATCTCATCTAGCGGCTAACATTCAATCCTATCCTTTGCGTGCTTCTCAGATTCCATCCTTACCCTTCATTACCAATGACCTAGACCTATTACACCCAGTCCACTCGAGCTCCCTCTTCCTATATAAACACCACCTCAGAGGCCTTACAACCCCATTAGTTCCCTCCCCCTTGAGCTAATCATTGTCCACTCCTTCAAACCTTCTTTCCTTTCATCCATGGCCTGTGACATAGGTCAATCTCCTTCCTAACTCGACCCTTGCTACTAAGGATCACGTAACTCCTGAGAGCAAGCCTAGACTCCCTAATTCTAGAGCTTTCACTCATGGGATGTCTCTCCCATTTCCTTGTTGTAGCCACTAGCTGCAGTTTATCTCCAGGTCCCATTTGTCCGATTAGTCTAGGTTTTTTCACTTTCCTAGAGTAGATTTACTTTTTTTCTTAGTGTAGAAGATAATTTAGATCAAATTTACTATTCAGTTGCTTTAGATTAGGCATAGATTAGTGTTAGTGCTTTCCTCCCTCGATCACTCCTCTCTGATCAATCTTGATGAAAGAGGTGAATCCACACCTTCATTTTGGATCATAAGTCTCCCCCTACACTCCACTATCGCACTCTATTGTTTTCCTCGATGAATTAATCACCAATTCATTTCCTCCACTGTTGCCGCTTTAAGATTTGAAACTATCTAGTTCTCAGATCCTATAGTGCGCCAATTCCATCAAAGGGTTGTCCACTCATCTCACCAGATGACAAGGGCCCTCCCCCTGGTTATAATTGCACATTATTCAATCAATTGAGTGTAATTTGGTTTTAATGTTGATCAATAGAATTCCAAGCCAATTGAGGTTGACTTTGATTTATTGTGTAATTGGGTTTATTGCGATCGTATCAAGATGTTTGAATTGGATTTTTATTGAGATTTGAGCTCGCACCCAAATCTAATTATCAACACTGGTTTTCTTCTCCGCATAGGTAGTGAGAGCCAAGGAAAATTCAATGCATGGATTTGAGGCTCTCACGATGACCTGATGGATTCATGAGTGTCGCCTAGCCTTCTTGAACACCAGATCCACCTTCCTCAAATGAGCAATCATCATTGTTGGATCCCTCTATCAAGCAAAGGATTCACTGGCCTCGAGTAGGCAGTCGAGATTGCCAAATCCCTCTATCTACCAGCTAATGCACTAAATAAACACGATTTTGTTTTGAAATCATTGTCACATGAATATCTAATGATCAATACTATTTATACTAAACATATTTAACTTAGAGTCTAGGTCGAACGTAATGAGGTAATCGCTTGTTTTAAAACCTTTCCTTTTATTTGATTTTTTTTCATTGTTTTCCATATACAAATATTTTGTGATTTTTAATTATATCAGGTATGAAACATATATCGAGATAAGAAAATAGATTGCAAATAGTGAAACTCAAAAGATACTTCGATTAATTATCACGGAGTTCATGTTGCACAAAACTAAGAATAATCAAAACAAAATAACATAACATAAATAGAGAAGGAGAGAGAGAGTGTGTGAAGAATAAAGGAAGAGTTGCGGTGTTGCATGTTGGATGCTTATAAGTGGCTTCTTGGAGGATCCTCAAATCTAGAGCACCGAGAAGAAGTTGGAGAAGATAGAAGGAGCTGTAGCAAGGTCACCAAGGTGGCATGGAGGAGAAGGGACTAACGAAGAGGAATGGCTATAGAGGAAGCCTTCTAATTAAGGTGGAGGGAAGGTAGAGGTGGAATGGAGATGGAGGATAACCAAGATGGGGTGGTCGGCCATGCAGGTAGAGGGAGAGCTAGGTGCCATGCACTAATGGAGGTGAAGGTAGAGCTAAAGATAGAAGAAGAGATAATGGAAAGGTGGGGGGTCCTAGTGCTTTTATAGGAGTGTTGGGTTGATGTAGACCATTGGATCATATGAAGGGCCAAGATGCACCCATCAATCCTCATTCAAACTAAGCCCATGGAAGGGCATCTAAGGGTGATAACATGGGCTTAGGTGGCCGAACAAGTGAAGCTTCTAGAGCTCACTAGAATGGCCGGCCATTTGGGGTTCAAAAGGGGCCCCTAAGAAAAAGAACTGATGGTGTAGATCAAGTCTTGTAGGTTGAGAGAATTAGGGAGGGGGTTAAGGCCATCCAAGGGTAGTTCTAATGAGGCCCTTGGATGATGATTTGAGGGTGGATTAGGAAGCTAGGTCAATGGCTGGCCAAGGTGGTGGTCCTTGGATGGTAGGTGGCCAACCATGTTAGTCTAAATATAGGCTTGATTGGTGGCCCTTGGATGCTGGATGAGTGGATTTGGTTTAGGTTACTAAGATTAGGTAGAATCCTAGGTAGCCTTAGGATAAGTAATCAATGATTGGGATGATTCTTCTATATTGGGTTTAGGACATGGTTGTGCAAAGAAATAGGTTGTCCTAAGGTCTAAGGGTAGGAAGGGCTTAAATGGAGTCATGTGTCCCTCTTGCCTGTCCCATCCTTACCTATCTTTCTTTCTTCAATCTCCTTCTCTTGAGTTTCATTTATTCACCATTAATTAGCCTCTAGCTAGGTTATTCATCTCCCAAAATAGAATCCTAAGCTCCTTAGCTTATTCTCTTCCCTTCATGATACCTACATTATTCATAAAAAGAACAATTAGTCATTACTAAGGATAAAATATACACAAACCCTAATAATGCATGTAAGCTTAGTTTATAGTATTTACGACCTAAATGCATGCTCTTACTAAGAAACTAACCCAAGATTAAGCATATTAGGAACATAAATTAAGATGTTATCAGCAACGGATTCACATACCTCGAGTGAGCAATCAAGATTGTTGTATCCCTCTATCAGGTAATAGAACTACCTAGCTCAAGTGGGTAGTCAACATTTATTGTTTGCCTCAGATCCCGATATCGTTCTTAGGCTTGTAATTCGTAGGCCGCTATGAGCCTCCTTTTGGTTGGGCTGAGAAGAGAACTTTTCCTCCCTCATCAAGTACAAAAATGCACTTTGTAACACAAAATGCAACATAGGAGTGGAGACTATGCCACATGTTCCCCTCATGTAGGCACTCCCTCCACTTGTATGGGACCCATTAGCAAAATGTATTTGTGCATTCAAAATATCATCGATGATATTTGTTATTACTACACAAAAGGTCACATGTCCCTTACAAAACATGTGGTGGAATCCACCACCTACCAAAGATCAAGAAAACATCAATTATTTTCACCTATAACGAAAAATTATCGGTCATATTTGATTAGTAACTAAAAATCACCAATGATACTTGGTTTAGATGCAAAAATCACTAGTGACATTTAGTTCAGAACAAGAAATTCACAATGAAACATGACTTAATAAAATTAAATTACACCAGTGTAATTAAAAAAATCATCAATGCATTTTGATTTAGAACCAAAAATCACCCGTGTGTTGCACTCATAGGTGGTGGTGGTTGTTTGAGTAGTGGTAGGCTCCACCACATGGCAATACTTGCATTTCTTTTTGCATGTGGGGCCCACCAAATATCACCCACCAACGATCAAGAAATTATCAGCGATTTTCACCTATAATCGAAAATCATTGATGATATTTGGTTAGTAACTAAAAATCATTGGTGATATTTTGAAACTCATTGGTGATATTTAATTCAAATGTAAAAATTATCGATAATATGTTAAAAATCACAAGGGATACTTACTTGCAAATAAGCATAAAAATGCATAATGAAATGTACCTTCACAAAATTAAATTACATCGATGCAATTTAAAAAATCACCGATGCATTTTGATTCAAAATCAAAAAATCACCCATGCATTTCACTTACAAGTGGTAACTCTTTGAGTGGTAGTAAACCTCATCATATGATAATATTAGCATTACTTTCACATGTAGAACCTACTCAATAAATTCACACATCCAACGTCAACATGTACAATAGAGAACACGTTTATTATATGTCATTTTTCAAATTTTTGTATATTTTCACCGGTAAAAAGATAGAGACGTTCCAACAGCAACAGATGGTTGCGCTTCGAAGACCAATAGCCTAATTGGCTAGACAGCTTTGGTATATGGTCATGTCTTACGTGGCCCCCATAGGGCTTATATCCTGAGCAAGGAAAGCCAAACGCAACAAATCAGGGTAGGGCCGTATGGGGCCTCCTAAGGCCCCCATATGGCCCATTACCGTCTCATTAGAAGAGTAGGTCCATCACCATCAAATCGGAGTCTTGTGAGCTCCAGAAAAGGACCGCAAACCAACTGTAACAAAGTTGGTGAACACTCCCTTTAAGAGAGGTTTAGGATTTGAAACCTACTGGTAACAAGTGGTAAGAAATACTACTTGCAAGATGCAAATTGGGGCAAATTCATGACTATCCGGGATAAATGCTTTCAAGTAAAACTGAGGCGCAATCATGATATGCATACCAAGAAGACTGGATGACACCACAAAGTTTGCCACTGCTTAATTACAAGCAGGTGTCATTTCCCTTGCATCCCCCCTATGTGGGGACTCAGCATCTTGTGCCTTCGAGTAGGTACTTGAAATCATATCTTATGAGCACAGTACTCGTAAATAATTTAAAAGTACGTAATTTCATATGTTGAATTATTCTTTTATTTAATGATATCACCACATTTTTTTATTTAGAAGTTTATGAAATCACTACGATACATATAAAATTATATCAATTAATATTATTACATATATTTATGACATATTTAAGTATGAAAATTGACATTCATCTTATTATGACATTTTTAATTTTCATAATTTTACTTATTGATCATTGTTTTTTGTCTTTATATTGTAGTAAATTCTTCATATTTTGTATATTACAACTGTTCATGTAACGTAATTTTTATATTATAATTTTCATAATTAAAGTAAAAATGTCATTGTTTTAATTATAAATTTGTATATAATGTACTTTTATATTACAAATTTTTATAACCAAAGTTTACGATAAAATTTTATATTACAAGTATCCACATAACATAATTTTGTAATATAATTTTTGTAACAAACACGTACAGATCTATCTATATTACAAGTGCTTATGTAGATTAATTTTATATTACAATTTTTGTAACCGAAATGTAAAACATAATTTTGTATCATAAATGTACATGCAACGCAATGATTATATAACTGAAGTATATAGCTTAATTTCGTATTACAAGTATGCAATCAACACGATTTTGTATTACAATATTCGCAATTGAAGTGTACAACATATTTTTGTATTACAATTTTCATAATCGAAATATATAGGCCAATTTATATTACAAGTATATATATAACCCAATTTTACATTACAATTTTATAAGCAAAGTGTATAATAAAATTGTATATTACAAGTATGTATGTAATGTAATTTTATAATATAATCTTTTTATTACAATCATGCATGTTTTGTGTTTGTGTTCGTTACAACGTATGCATATTTCTATTACAAAATACATATTTAATTATTACAAATGCATACTTATTAACTTTTTAATTACAAGATTTTATAATGAAACGTACGTACGTACACTGTGCTCATCCTACAATTAACTCCCAATAGGTCTCTTATTCTTCTTACCGTCAACTTTTTTTTTCCTTTATAATACTACATATTACAATATTTTTTATATAAAATATTCTTCCGCTACATCGCCGCCCGGATGTAGTCCAAAATGAGCAAGGGTTCTCGCATGAGGAACGCATGCGAGTAAAGAAGCTAGTTCCACCACTTCGTCATCGAAGTGTGTCACAGTGTATGCTGAGATTCGGTAGTTGGAATATTGATACCTTGACCAGCAAGCTCATAGAGATTGTGGATACAATGGTAAGGAGAAGGATTCAAATTCTTTACCTTCAAGAGACTAAGTGGGTTGGTGAAAAAGCAAAGGAAATCGAGAGAACAGGTTTCAAACTTTGGTATTCAGGAAAGGACAAAGGTAGAAACGGCGTGAGTATTATAATTCATAAGGATTTGAAGGAGAACGTGGTTGAGGTTAAGAGATTGGATGATCGAATTATTTTGATAAAATTAATCTTAGAAGAAGAGATCTTGAATGTCATTTTAGTTTGTGCACCTCAAGTTGGTCTAGAGGAAAGAATAAAGAATAAATTTTGGGGAGAGTTTGATATGATAATTCAAGGAATCCCACAGACAGAAATGATTTGCTTGGGTGGAGATTTAAATGGACATGTGGGAAAAGATGCTTTAGAGTATACAGGAGTGCATGGAAATCATGGTTTTAGTGTTAGGAATGAAGAAGGGAAGACGTTCCTTGATTTTGCTATGGCTTATGATCTTTTCATAGCAAATACTTTCTTCAAAAAATGGGAAGAGCATTTGATTACCTATAAAAGTGGCTTAACGAGAACGCAGATCGATTACTTTGCTTTGAGAAGAAGGGATCGTTTATCTTGTAAGGATTGCAAGATTATTCCAGGGGAGAGTTTAACTGCTCAACATCGTCTTTTGGTATTGGATGTTCATTTGAAGAAGGCAAAGAAGAGAAAATTAGTGTCTAAGAATTTGAGAATTAAATGGTGGAATCTTAAGAAAGAGCAAGTGAGATTTAAAGAGAAGATGATGCAACAAAAGGCTTGGGATCTTGATGGTAGTGCTGATGAAATGTGGTTAAATATGGTAAACTGTATTAGAAAGGTGGCAAAGGAGGTGTTAGGCGTGTCTAAAGGAGGTGTTCCAGGACAAAGGGAGGCTTGGTGGTGGAGTGAGGAAGTGCAGGAAAAGCTTAAAATTAAAAGAGCCTGTTTTAAAGCCTTATATCGAGATAAGACCGATGAAAATATGAAAAACTACAAAAGAGCAAAGAAAGATGTAAAGAAAATTGTTAGTGAAGCAAAAGCAAAAGCTTGGGAGCATTTTTATAAGAAACTTGATTCTAAAGAAGGTGAAAAAGATATTTTCAAGTTAGCTAAAGCAAGAGAGCGGAAAGCAAAGGACCTTACGCATGTAAGATGCATCAAGGATGAAGAAGGAAGGGTGCTTATAGCTAGTGAGGATATAAAGACAAGATGGAAAAGATATTTTCATATGCTATTTAATGAAAAACAAAAGAATGATATCATCTTAGGGGAGTTAGTTAACTCTGAAGAGTATGTGAATCGATCATGCTATCGAAGGATACAAAAGAAAGAAGTAGAGGAGGCTCTGAAGATGATAAAAAGTGGGAGGGTTGTTGGACCCGATGATATTCCTATAGACGTCTGGAGAATGACGGGAGAACGGGATATAACTTGGCTCACAAATTTATTTAATACTGTGTGAAGAAGCAAGAAGATGCCAGAGGAATGGAGGAAAAGTTTTGTGGTACCTTTATACAAGAACAAAGGTGATATACAAGATTGTTCCAACTATAGAGGTATTAAGTTGATGAGTCATACGATAAAACTTTGGGAAAGAATAATTGAAAGAAGGGTGAGGCAAGTCTCTATGATACTGAAAATCAATTTGGCTTTATACCAGGCAGGTCTACTATTGAGGCAATACACCTCTTGAGACGTATGATGGAGACATACAAAGTGAAGAAAAAGGATTTACATATGATTTTTATTGATTGATTTGGAGAAGGCCTATGATTCTGTCCCAAGAGATATCTTGTGAAGAATTTTGGAGAAGAGACAAGTGCCAATTTTATATATCAACCTCATTAAGGATATGTACTATGGAGCTATAGCTTGTGTAAAGACTAAGGATGATTTGACAAACTACTTTGATATCTCCATTGGTCTGCATCAAGGTTCAACTTTAAGCCCTTATCTTTTTGCCTTGGTTATGGATGAGTTGACGAAGCATATCCAAGTTGAGGTGCCTTGGTGTATGCTTTTTGCTGATGACATTGTGTTGGCTGATGAGACAAGAGATGGAGTGAACAGAAAACTTGAGCTTTGGAGAGAAATCCTGGAAGATAAAGGATTACGCATAAGTAGGATGAAGACTGAGTATATGGAATGTAAGTTTAGTAGTAGAGGGAACAACGAAGGGATTGATGTAAAAATTGGAGAAGAGTGCATTCTAATGAAAGATATTTTTAAGTACTTGGGATCCATTTTCCAACATGATGGTGGAATTGATGGAGATGTTACACATAGAATTAATGCAGGGTAGTTGAAATGGAGGGGTGCTTCTGGTGTTCTCTGTGATAAGAAGGTTCCTTTAAAAGTCAAAGGAAAATACTATCGAGTTATGGTAAGACCAACCATGTTGTACGGTTCTGAATGCTGGGCTATAAACTATAGGTATGTACAGAAGATGTCTGTGGCAGAAATGAAGATGTTAAGATGGATGTGTGGTCATACAAGAAAGGACCGTATTTCAAATGAATTTATTAGAAACAGGGTTAGGGTGACACCGATAGAGGATAAAATGAGAGAGACCCGTCTAAGATGGTTTGAACATTTACAAAGAAAGCCACTAGATGCTCCAGTTAGGAGATGTGAGAAGTTGGAGGCTGAACCCGCTAAGAGGAGGCGAGGAAGACCAAATAAGTGTTAGAAGGAAACTATTAAGTATGACCTCAATTACTTTAATTTAAGTCCTAAAATGACTGAAAATCGATCTGTGTGGAGGCAAAGAATCCATATAACCGACCCTACTTAGTGTGGGAAAAGGCTTGGTTGTTGTTATTATACGCTTTTATGGTAGCAATCATTAACACATTCCATTATTCTACTTATTTTTATATGTAAAATGAGTGATTGCGATGCATTAAATGAAAAGCATCCACTTCAATTGACTCCTTAAAATCAAATATATTAAAATGAGTGATTTTTATTCACATCAAATGATTATTAGTGCATGGTCATTTGATTATTTATGAGCATTGTATGTAGAGAATATATATATATATATATATATATATATATATATATGTATAATGAAAACTAAGGGATTAAAGTTATTTAGTGAAAATATAAAGTGTGTAAAATTTCATTAGTACTTCTATTAGGTAGAGTTAAATTTCGTGATACTTATAACGTTGAAATTGAGCCACCTTCGATATATGGGATACGAGTATCAGACTGACTTGAAATTTTACATATAATATACTTATATAAAATGATCTTAATATCCAAATTTTCACTTCAAAATATTACTTGTAATAGAAGATATTAGATAAACTTCACCTAAATTATATGCAGGTGAACTTCATACTCTCTTCTCTCGATATATACACGTGTGTGTGTGAGAGACATATTCTCTAAACACAATGCTTAAAACACGAGCATACATGGTGACCATTGAATAAAACTAACAAAATGAACAAATCTAGTATTGTAATTCATCGATATTAATGAAAAGTTAGAAGCATACAAAAAATCATTTGAAATATAAATTTCATAAAAAATAAGACTGTTATAGCTAATCCAATCATATATTCTATAAATAAAAATTAATTAATTGATAATTCCATAACTATGTTGTTAATACATAAAATTATTTGAAAGGAAAATACATAAAATTATATATGAGACATATTAATTAAGAAAGTTGAATGTTGTTCATTTTAAAAAAAATTAGAAAGATTATGAAATTATCAACATCAAATGGTTCAAAACAACGAGGGAAACATGTTAGAGAAATGAAAAATGTTATAAAAACAAAAGATAAACATTGTAACAAAAATTAAACGTGTTTGTAATCGATGAGCTTCGTTACAATGTATAATATAACAACTAAAATAATTTAAAATTTCATTATTAAGCTTTAGTTTATGTTACACAACAAAAAATTGTAATACAATTGTAGCAACTTACACGAGAATTTATGATTATCACTCATTCATTAGAAATAATGTTATATATGATTTTGATATGTAAACAAATCATTGTATTACAAATTATTGGGATATTGATTTGGTCTTGTATGTCATATTGTAAAGTTGTAACATAACATCTTTTAACAGATAACTAGCATAAATTATAATATGAATGTGTGTTAAAAGTGAATCTGTAATACAAAACGTAACCAAAAAAGTTGTAAGGTTATAGTAAGTTTTAGATGTCATGAATTGTAATATAAAGTAAACCTACATAATAAAATGAAAAGAGATCAACATAATTTTATAATATAAAAAGGTAATGTGAGTTCATGAATGTATGAGTGTTACAAATTGTGATATAAGTGATTATACATAAGACTTTACTTATACCAAATTAGAAACAACCAAAGATACTTTACTTATTTATGAAAAATATTCTATAAATGACTTCTCCATACATAAGAAAATTAATGTGATTATACATAAATAATAAATAATTTTGAACACAGCTCAAAACCATCAACTAATTAAGATGGTGATTTCATTGGATCAAAACACAATCCAACTATGAGCACTGGGTTTACTTGGACATTTATGAGCACTGCATTCAATGAATACTTTTCATATATGTATATCCACTCTCTCACCGCGACTAACTGGTGGTGTGAATGATAAAAAGAGTGTCTGGCACCTGAATACATTTGAAATATCAGATTTTGAAGAGGCGAAAGTATACACATGAACAAGTTACAGATTTAGATGCACAACAACAACAACAACGTGCATCAAAGCATTAAGGGCAGGTGGTCTTCACAATGTCAAAAGGCTACATTACATTAATGTCTGAACAAACTACTACTACTCAAGGCAGAAAGAAATTTCAGGGAGGGCGCAAAGGCCCAGATTGAAACCTTGACGAACGATTTCAACACAAACTAACAAAGGCTCTATATAAGGTGAAAGACTCCAGTGGGGGGAGAACCCCAGCAGCCAAGCAGCAACTCAAACAGATGATCACTTTATCACCCATCTAGTTTATTAGAAAGCCTCCTTTGGAAAGAGACTCGGTTAAGTTCTCAAAGAAAGCATCATTATCAGCAACCACACCATGACAGCAGGGGCAAAATTCACGGTTGCCATTGGAGATGGCAGGGCGAGAGAAGGCATCATCTTTTCAGGAGCCTGAGTGAGTGTGGTACCTATTATTGTTAATTCACATGCCATGAGCGGCAAAGAAGCTGAAGTCGTGGTGACGGACTTGGAGCTGCTTCAGCCAGGAGTCGGCAGCACTCATGAGAAAGCAGGCACCTTCGTAATCGGTGGCCTCGGAGTTCAGCCAGATCCTTGGTTGCATCCTGTAAGTGGCTAAGCCAAAAGGTGGAAGCGAGATCATGTTGCGCTCACCCCCTTCACGTTCCTCGACACCCTTTTCAACCTCAGAATGGTAAGTATCATCCAGTTCGTCTGCACCAGATGAAGGATCAAACATGAACTTAAGAGTCAAAAAATGCTTCACATCAAAGAGGAAGAACAGATAGTGAAAAAGGTCAACTGTAGGAAAATTACTGCTTAACATTGAAAGCATAAGGTTCCATGGAGTTTCTTTGATGGGTTAATTGCATTTGAAAGCTCACATATAGTTTACATGAGTAAGACAAAAGACATTGTTGGAAACAGTGACTAAAATGCGTGGGTGCATAGTAGAGGTTTCGACTACACAACAAGAGAAGATAAAGACCAGAGTCGTGAAGGATATTCCTTGGAAGAAAAATGGTTTACTAATGAAAAAGCCCACGCAACCCCCCAGTGGGCCCTGCACCCAATTTTGTCCGTTTGATGGACAAGCATGATTTCACGTTTGGGATTGTGCGTGGAATTTTTCATGGAAAACCATTGCTCTGAAACAAAAAGAAGGCAATCTAAAAAAGAGCGTCAAATATAAACAATCCTAAAGGGTCTGTCAAGATGGGGTGACCAGGAGAATATTAACCTGTTTACAATCTCAAGCAAATGGATGATAAAGTGGTCGTTTTTGGTCCTCAAATTAGGATGAGTTCAAAGTTGCACCAACTTGTTGCCTGGTCAACATTAGATGTTCAAGACCTAATCAAACAGAAAAGCAATCACCGGATTTCAGATGAACAACTTCGTTTTAGGCAATGGTTAATATGAAACAAGGACCATACATGTCCAGTATATATGGTAGTGGACGAACACTAAGGCTTGCATGAATTTATCCTTCTAACAGGCATAATTTTGTATATGTATTCCCACTATTTCTACTTATAGATTTGACATAAAAACAATGCACCCCAAGAAAATTGTAAACAGTTCTATAACTCTCATCCTTTCAGTAATTTGCCCTTAAAAAAATATAAATGGAGCATACATATTGCATCCTCAGTTATCCTAACATATTTGGTCAAAAGCATTCGTGCATTGCAGGGAAAGGAACCATAGTAACGGATATAATTGGTCAATCAAATTAGTCAACCACACTTGCCTAGCATTGGAAAACAGCTGCAAAATGTTTCAGAAGACCCAGTCTAAAACAGCAAGAACGTGAATGGATAAACATAAAGCCTTCTAATACTATAAGATGAATTCCCATCAAAGAAAACAATGGGAAGATTATCCTAAAGCACCTTCGAAGATTTGAGTTCACCAAAAGGTATTTTGGAAATTTTATTCCTAAGACTCATATTCATTTTCAAAGTTATCCTCCAGTCCTTCAAACTACCCACCCTACTTCCCACCACCAATCCCACCCTCTTACTCTCCTTTGCATCTTCTGCCAACCCTTTGACCCCAATCACTTCTTCCTTCTCCATCCCACTGCCTCCTCTCCCTTCTTCTGCTCTGACTCCCCCACCCTCCATCATACCCTGTTGTTGCAACTCTGTGTATAGTGCTGCAATTAATGTATTATAATGCAAATAATGGATCGTTGAATGCCATAATGTATACTGATATAAATAATGTGTATGGTGATGCCAATAATGTGCACTGAGCACAAGTGTTCACATTGTCTGCTTCAATGTACATTTTGTATCCCGAAGCATTACGTGGATCATACATTATTTGCACTAGCAGACCCATAGTCAGCATTACTTAAACATCGATCATTTAATCACCAAAAACATCATGTCTGCCGAGTTAAATCTTTACATGCAAAACACACAATTTGCATTAATGTACACATTGCTTGTAAACATTAGTTTGTCTAGACACATCAAATTATTTCCTTTAATAAACAAATTGTTTATATTGCTGCATAGATGGACGTAATGGGCTTATCACTAGATCAACAACAATGGGGAAAAGTTGGAGTGGGTAAGGGTCTGAGTGTTGTGGTGGAAAGGAGGGAAAGGGGGTAGGGTAGTTTGAAGGAATGGAGAAGCTCTAGAACTAAAAATGGGACTTCCAAAGAAGTTTGAATCTGAAAATTCCAATTGATAAGATTAAACCCCCAAAGGGACCTTGTGATAATCTTCCAAAAAAAAATAAAATATTGCCCCAAGGATAGTGAATTCCTTGGAATTGATAGAGAAATGCCCATTCTGGTTTACAAAACTTCCAGGCATGAACAACGAGCACTACGACAAAGAATCAAACCAAATGGAACCATGAGGTCCATGACTGCGCATAAAAGAATGATCCCAATGCCTTTCATTGGCACACCTAGCAGTATTGACCAAGAGGCTTATGAGTGGAATTATGGAAGGTGCCCTCTCCATATCATGCAAAAGAATGATGAACACTGGCCAGAAATTTGAGGCAACAGATTAAGAGTAAAACCTTCAAGTTCAGATTGCATTATATGCTCAAACTATTAAATCTTGAAATCCAAATCTGTTAATTAAATAAACACGGAACAAGAGAGAAACAAGTATCCATGACCAGACAAGGATATAATATGCTGGCAAATCAAGCATGGTCACTAACACGTTCATTAAAAGAACGATGTAAGGTTGTCTGAAGGATAGTAACATTTCTTCCTCCATGGTGAACACCAAAGATTTATGCCTATTTTGTAATAAACTCAAAGTATATATTCCATATGGTATAAGACAATATCACGATACCTTGGAACGTTGAAGATAGGGTATGGTAGGTCAGGAATGAGGCATAAAGCTCCCTGGCGTTTCTACAGGCTGGAATATTGTAAATTGGATACCTGAAAATAAGTTACACAGAAGACCATAAATTTGCCAATAATTTCTTCTGATGCCCCCCTTTTCTTCCAACAAAAAAAAAAATGAAAAAGCAAAAAAAAAAAACACACACACTTAAGACATACCAAGCAACAGCCATCCAACTGGCAGGCGAAATATCTATGCTGTTAAATGACTTCAAAGCATGGTATTTCCGAGCTAAAGCATCGATCTGCGCAAACAAATGATCAGCTCGGAATCAGAAATTTAAGAGCTTGTTCTTCCAAGATCAAGAAAACCCCAGGTCATCGTCCTTACCTTACCCTTGAGTGGTATCCTCCCAAAAGGTGCATCACCTTCAAAGTGCTCGAAGTAGAGCTCCCCAAATCGACTTCGTGTTGAACAACAAGCCTCAAGGCCAATCCCCAACTCCTCCATATCCCATGTCCTGTCAGAGTTGCTGCTGCTCGATCTTGACAGCTTCCTGTCCTCACTCTCACTACTCCACGAATTGGTCTCAAACTCCCCTTCAAAATCTCCACTTGCATCCCTAGCAAAGAAAGCACAAGTGCATCCTTGTCATGATGTTCCAGTAACAAGTAGCCATCAAAAGAATAGAGATTGCATCCGTTTATGCACCTTGAGTATACGGATTTAGCAGTGTAAATCTGAATAGCAGAGAGGTATGGTGTATAATATTGAACCACAGTCTCCCCATTGTTGAGTTGGATGGGAGATCCAACACCATAAGCACTCCACTCATCATAGCAGTCCCAGAGGTCCCCAAGATTGAAATATTGAATTGTATCTCTGCCAAGTGGTTGCCATTCCCAATTCAAATTCTTCAGGCAATTCTGATTCAGAAAAGCAAATGATCAATTAATTATTGTCACTGAAGCTTTTAATAAATTCGAATAACAGGAGTACTCATTTCTTTGTTTACACAATCAAACATTAGGAAAGTTAGTGAATAGGATCAAGTAAATAAAAATAGATTTCTGCGGGAAGGAATCCTGAGCGGATTGGATCTCCATATACCCACAAACAGAACCTAATTAAAATCAAAATTGCAAAGCAGACTAGAAAAAAAGCATTAGAAAATATGGGAGAACAGATTGCCAAAAACAAAACCGATAGAGAAAAAGGACGCACACCAAACTTTTTCACAGAGACGTGATAAAAAAGAAACAAAATCTAAACATCAAAAACGGCACAAAATCACCACAAACTTCCTAAGCATAAAGTGGACTGCATCGAGAAAAAAAAGGTGGTGGTCCACTCCAGGTACAAAAACAGTACTTGTCCCAAAGAGGGCATCCGAACCTGACTGGAGTAAACAGGTAAAAAAAAGAAAATCAAGACTCAATCGAATAGCAATAACCCAAAAGGGTAAAAATGGAACTACCATTCGTCAGAGATCACCCAGACCAAATTCGACCATCCAAAAATCTCCTCCACAAGAAATCGGAAATAAGGATAAACACACATAAGCATCAAAAGGTCCTTAATTTACAATCATACTCTGATCTCCATCATAAATACGCAAAGGAAATGGAAAAGCCACAGTGAGGGGAAGAAAAAACGCTAAGACCCATCAAGCAAGAAAGCAATTTTTTTGCAAAGACAGTCAGAAGAAGAACACGAGAGAAGCCCGCCTGAGCATGGTCGGATGGTGGCAGACCCACATCCTCTGACTTCGACAGACGGGGGTGCCCGTTCGAAGCCAACCTTGCGATGGAGATATGAGCGAGCCCCTTCACCCCCAGTTCGCCACGAAAGTGGAATCTGGGTCAAAAAAAAAAAAAGCCAAAAAAAAAAAACACGAGAGAAATGTAAGGATCATATCATCCACCTTGTGAAGGGAGTGGGCTCGAACCACAGGCGTAGTCCTCCTCAGGAAGCACTCCAAATTCGAGTGACCCATCATCACCGCCATCTTCCAACTTCTCCAAGCAACAACAGCAACTCACCCACTTGATAACAGAAGCGCGCCTCTTTCTACTACTACTACTATTCCTCCTCCTCCCATGCCAAAGGCTGCAATTTCTGGAAAAAAAAAAAAAAAGGCTGCCTTTTAGTAAGCACCACAGAAGATCCTCCTCCTCTGCTCGGATGATAATTAGATAAGGACAATCCGCTATATGTACGGTAAGTTTCAACGACTCGAATTCACGCCCGCCATCACCGGGATTTTGTCCAAATTCGGCAACCCAACTCGTCCTTTCTTCCCCCCTCTCCTATCCCTTTAGTTTGCATATATATATATATGACATGATATGATATGATAATATCTATACCTACCCACGACGACCCGAAAGGCAAAGTTGGCGTAATTGGTGTCTTGGGGAAAATTAAGTGGCGTGGCAAGTGCTGGGAGGCGGGAATGGAATGGAGAGGACACAAAAAAAAGGTGGGTGGGAAAACTAAAAAGATGGGACCTTTGTGGTAGAGGAGAGGGAGTCTGGGCTAATATGGAGAGAATCGACGAAGGTGGGAAACGGCGGGGGTGTGGTGGGGGGGGGGGGGTGGGGGGGTGTTGTTGGTGCTGGCAAGTGGCAGCTGTTGGATCCGGAAGGGACTGTTGGGTTTCGCCGCGTGGCTGCGTGCTGTGTGATCTGCGATGCGAGGAACCACAGGGGGTCGAAGGTTATAGAACTCCAGGGGTATTTCCGTATTTTTAACTAGTTGCGGACTTTCGGGGGCTTGAGTCTCGTTGGATTGGAATGTGCCGAAGGATCCGGAGATCCCCGCCGTGGGCACGTGAAACAAACGCAGCTAACGTACCTCTTGTTGGAAGGAGAAAAAACAAAAAAACTAATAGTTTTCTTCTTTTTTTGTCTTTTTTTTTTCTTTTTGTACTCTGTAAACGGAAGTCAAGCAGGATGCATCCCGTGATAAAAAATTAAGAGATGGGTTCATCCACTTCACATGGTTGTTTCCAAGCTACAAATGTGGAGTTTGGTACGTAAATCGATATTGAATATAAACAAAAGAAAATAAATCACAACTTACCTTTTCCATGAAAATCAAATGACTTTGGTTTCTGATTTAGAATGAATCGATTTGCCTATCAAGATGACTCATGACCAATTTATTATTTGTTCCACTACTTAATCAACGCTTTGGAATATCAATTGTTTGAGACATGAATTTGAGGAAAAAAATAGAACTCAAAATTTGAAATTCCTCGTATGTTTGAGGAGCATTATTTAGATATTTAAAAACATTCAACAATTATTCAAATAAGCTCAAAACAATCAAGGTATAAAGTCTTATGTCTGAAGCAGGTTTTTAACTTGTAGACACGTAGATGCCTTCTAATATGATTAAATTTTTCTACAGTAAGTAATTTGGAAAAGATATATATGAAAGTTGATCTTGTATATTTATAAATTATAATGTTATCTTTGTTGATTTTAGGAACTTAATTGCATTAATTAGAATGCATTGATATATTGTGATATAAGAATTTATGTTGAAATTAATTGGATTTGATAAATGTTTTTAGTATCACACTGGAAGTAGATAAATCTGTTGGTGAGTGTAAAAGATTTCAATCTCTCATGGCTTATGTAGTAAAGAGTAAGATATGGGATTGGGGATCACGCACGCATGCATGCACGCCCTACCCTACTCCTACCTAACCCAGACTCTAGTGATAATCAACTTAAAACTTGGACTCTTTTGTTATAGATTTTTAATCTCATTATTCGATTGACTGATCAGTTAATTGATCAATCAATTATTATGATCAATCAATAGGTTAATCTGGTTAATAAATAAGTTAGTTTGATCCATCAATGGATTAAAATTGATTTATCAATTGATGAAATTCCATAGATATCAAGTCATGGGCTATATATAAAAGTCATGAGGGTGCTTCCATTTGACAAACAACACAACAGAGAAACTTTCCACTCTTCTTTTCTCTCTTTCTTATCTTTCTCAAGGTGCATTTGTTCGACGTAAGATTGGAGAAACTTGAGCCTGCTTGTTTGTTGGGGAAGCTACCTACCACATTAGATGAGATAATTATAATTAAGGGATTGGGTGGCCAAATATTCACGATACACCTAGCATACTTGGATTGTGCATTACAGCTTAAGGGGCATGAACTATTGGCCAATCTTTTAGTGATTCCGATGGAGGATTTCAATGCTATTTTAGGAATGGATTGGTTATCATAGTATTACACTCCTGTGGATTATCAGAAGCTGGTCATTTTCTCCATTCCTGGAATTTCATAGTTCTAGTTCGTGGGCAAGTACAATAGTGGTGCTATACTCTATATGTCTACCCTTCGAGCTACACGACTCTTATAAGGGAGCTGTAGTGGTTACATAGCCTATGTTACGACAGCCACTACTTAGGAGAAAAAGAAAGAATTGAACTTTACTGGTTGGAATTTGAGGCCATGTTTCCTGATGATCTTCTTAGACTTCCTCCGAATCGAGAGATCAAGTTTGAAACCTCTGTGATCCTAGGCACTAATCCTATCTCTATCACCCCCTGTCGAATGGGACTAGCAGAATTAAAGGAACTAAAGGATCAATTGCAACAATTAGTAGTAGGGAAAGGATTAGTCAGGTGAAGTACATCCCCATAGGGTGCACCCATGTTGTTCATGAAGAAGAAAGATGGGATCCTAAGGTTGTGCATTGATTATCGTCAATTGAACAAGGTTACCATCAAGAATAAGTACCCACTGCCCATGATTGACTATCTGTTTGACCAACTTCAGAGTCCTACAATGTTCTCAAAGATTGATTTGAGGTCGAGATACCACTGGTTAAAGATCAAGGAGAAGGATGTTCCAAAGATGACATTGCGAACGAGATACAACCATTATGAATTCTTAATGGTGTCATTCAAATTAATAAATGCCCCAACACCATTCATGGATTTGATGAATAGAGTCTTAAGTCGTATTTAGACCAATTTGTAGTGGTCTTCATTGATGATATCTTAGTGTACTCCAAGGATGAAGCTCAACACGAAGAACACCTCCATATTGTGTTCGAAGTCTTGTGGCAACACAAACTCTATGCCAAATTCAGCAAATGCAAGTTTTGGTTGAAGTGTCCTTAAGACATGTTGTTTCAGATGACGGCATTGCTGTGGACCTGGTAAAGGTGGAAGCAGTTTTGAAGTGGGATAGACCTAGAACAGTGATAGAGATATGCAATTTCCTCGGTTTGGCAGGATATTATTGTAATTTACCTGCTTGGAGGGGGTGAGATATGCGTGACGTAATAAAAAGAAATTGCGGAATTAAAATAGACAATCTCACAAAATAAACAATCACACAATGGGCACAAGTATTTTTAGGTGGAAACCCAAACCAAGTGAAAACCACCACCTAGCCCTCTCGAGTTAGGATTTCCCGATCAAACTAGTCGATCAAATCCACTAAACCCAGTCACTTAAACGAAGGTGACTGAACCTCAATTACAACCACACTAATTAGACCGAGGGTAGTGTACCTCAACACCCCTTCTCTTCACAAGAAGGAATTTATCTCACGAAGGAGACGGGAATTCGCAAAGCGAATACCCAACCAAAGACAATATAAAATATAACAATCCTATAGAGCCTCAAATATGTAATCCTAGCTTCTATAGGAGTTAGAAAACTTCCCTTTGGTGGAAGTGCGTCGAAGTGACGACGCGGATGCGTGAACCACGCTTTGGCACACCTAAGAGCGGGTGCACAGCAGGATGAAGCTCCTAGGTGTGAAGTGAATGCTTGTAGAGCTAGAGCTTCTTCTATTTGATCTTCTACTTCTTTTAAACATAAGTGAGTGGAAATATTCTAGCAAGGGTGTGTCTTGGGTGTTTTTTCAAGCCAAGGGGTACTCTATTTATAGAGGCCTTAGGAAGGCTTTGGAAGGCCTTGAAAGGCTTCCATAGCCGTTAGGTGCAAGGCCCAAGAGAATCAGGCCGAAGTCAGAATTAATCATGATTCTGACAGGGTTATCAGACGTCTGGTCCTGGCATCAGACGTCTAGAAAACTGTTTAAGACGTCTGGGAACTAAGTCAGATGTCTGATTTTAGGCGAGTTTCCTTCCTGACTTAAATCAGATCTAAACAGGGTTCTAGTGTATGTCCATCAGATGACACACAGGACGTCTGGCATAAGGTCTAGATGTCTGAAAACCTATTTTTCTACGGAAATGGATTCCTAAGGGAGTACAACGGCTAAAAAATCTCTGAGAAGAGATTTTGGGTCAACCAAGGCAAAACGGTCATATATCAGACGTCTGGGGTCCTCTACGGACATCCGATACGAGGCTAACGGTCATTTCTTCAACGTTTGCAAAGGAAGCCAACGGTACACTAATTGGACGTCTGGCAAAAGCATCAGACGTCTCCTAAAACATCTGGACTAAGGTCTGGACGTCTGATTTCATCAGACAGAACTAACTAAGTCTAACCTAAATAATTGGACGTCTGAGTCAATAGTCAAACGTCTTAAAAGTTTTTATCAGACGTCTGAAATCCAGATTAGACATTTGAAAAGGATGTCTGAACCCTATTTTGGTTTTCTAAGTTCTCTATAGAAAACTTAAGTATCCTAGGATTGTGCAAGTGTTCCTAGGGCTACTGTGAGGGTTCCTTGAGGCTCTTTAACATGAATCTAAGAAACAAAAATAAAGAGCAACAAAAGAAACAAAAATACATAGTACAAAGGAAAGGAAATCTATCATATTCTTCATCTCCTTCCTTCTTCAAGCTATCGCTCCTCGCAAAGCACCTTTGTTCTCCATCAAGCTCCTCCAATCTGCCATGGATGCGAGCTCGAACTCTGTCTAACCACGTCTCCATTTGCAATTAACCTGAAATCTAAGACTTCAAGTGCAAATGTTAAATGACACGTATTTTGTTATCATCAAAATAAATAATCGCGGTGCTCTAACACCAACAATTATTGGAGGTTTATTAAAGGCTTTTCGCAAATTGCTTTACCACTCACTTAATTGACTTAGAAGGAGACACCATATGTTTGGATCGAAGAGTGCAAGGCTAGCTTCCAAACTTTGAAGGAAAAGCTAACAACAGCTCCTATTTTGGTCATCCCTTCGCCAAGAGGAGGATTCATTGTGTATACAGATGCATCACAGTAAGGATTGGGCTGCATACTGATCGATGTAGTACGGACATGTGGTGACGTATGCGTCACGACAACTAAAGCATCATGAGCAGCAATACCTGACTCATGACCTGGAGCTAGCAACCATTGTTCATGCCTTAAGGACTTGGAGGCACCACTTATACAAGGAGACCTTCGAGATTCATACAGATCACAAGAGCTTGAAGTATTTATTTGATCAAAAGGAACTAAACATGAGGTAGCAACGATGGATGGATCTGTTGAAGGACTATGATCACACTATCATGTATCAGCTTAGGAGAGGGAATCTATTGGCTAATACCTTGAGTCACAAACCACCAGCAGTGTTGGCTAGCCTACAAGCCTTGGAATGGCATATGTTGACAGAGATTAGTGAATGAAAGCCTCGTGTGCAATCAGGACATGTAGGTGCTCTTACCGCTTCCAAACAACTAAGGCCAGGGTTATTGGATTGTATTATCAAGACGCAAATGGAGGACCTAGTATTATAGGAGATACGGGATAAAGTGATGGCCGAAGAGCCAAGTGAGTTCACATTTGAGGACGGGATCCTTAGGTTATGAGGTAGACTATGTGTTCCAAGAAATGCATAGTTACGCAAAGAATTATTGTCTCAAGCCCACAATACAAGGCTAATTATTCACCCAGGGAACATGAAGATGTATCGAGATTTAAAGAAGCATTTATGGTAGCATGGGATGAAGAAGGATATCGATGAGTACATTAGGAAATGTCTCGTTTTCCAACAGGTGAAGGCAGAATACCAAAGGCCTATGGGATTATTACAGCCTCTTCCCATTCCAGAATGGAAGTGGGAAAGTATATCTATGGAGTTCATATTGGGTCTTCAGAGGATAGCTAAAGGACACAATGCTATTTGGGTAATCATTAACAAATTGACAAAGTCAACGCACTTCTTACCCATCTAAATGACCTATACTATTCCCCAGTTGGCAATTCATTAGGTCAAAGAGATCGTGCAATTACACAAGGTGCCAAAGGAGATAATTTCTAGGAGATACAAGATTCACATTGTATTTCTAGGAGAGCTTCAGATTATCATGAAGAAAATGGAGAGCATACCCTAGTTGTTCATCAATTTGGTAGGGTTGCTTGTTAAGATGGGTTCTAAATGGGAATGCAATTTTTTTGTTAGCATCAGGGATACCAATATGATTGCTTTCTTTCTCTGGAAATCAATGCTCTTACTGACATGCACAAAACAAGATTCAATAAAATACGCATCGTAGTATAGTCGAATCACACAAATTGACTTTTAAAAATTTGTATTTCTCGAAATAAAAGCACAGGTCGTTTGCTAGGAGCAATTTTGTTACGCAAATACCACTATCAAGAATTTATGGCTTGGGAACTAGATTCAATTAATCTGGTTTTCTACATGCAAACTCTAGTTCAAAAATATGAGAATTAATCTCTCGATTTAATGCCACAACTAAAGAGATTGTATTTAATTAAGGTTTAATTAGAGATAATCATGAAATGATGTGTTTAAGCACTAAAGAAAACTAAGTCACCAATGCTTTGATATGATGTTTCAATAAAAACCCCAATTATTCAAGAATTAAAATAAACTCTCAATCAATCAAAAGGGTCCTCAAATCGGTCTCTAGAGAGTCACAATCATGCCCCTAAAGATTCACTATCAGGTCCCTGGGAATCATTGCGATTAGGTACTTGGAACTACTTTTTCTTGCACTTAGGTCCTCAAAGCATTTTCCTTCTCTTCTTCCTTGTTGGTGGAGCTCGCCGAAGACACGCTGAACTTGTGCTCCGGCCATCTGATGATGTCGATGAGGAATGGAGGATGACTGCTTGGAGGTCGGTGACTTGACAACGTGGTCAGATTGACGATCGTAGGTGGCTGTAGCCATGGATGATGAAGCCAGATGGTGGAACTCTGACACCTACCTATGTGCACGAATACAAGCTCTTGGCCCTTATTAAATATCCAAATACCTTCGCTGGAGTTTAGCGAAGGTCGTGACGGTGGAGATTCAATGAGAGAAAGGCAGTGGCCGATTAATGAGAGGAGGATGGTGATTGTGGGCAGTACTTGGTGAAGGTCTTGAGGGTTTGAAGCCCTCAATAGATTAAGGGCTTTTCCTCGTTGGTGCTCGACGGAGCCGTTGAGGTAGTCAGCGGTCAATGATGATGCAAGAAGAGGGGCAAAGAGATTCGCTGGCAACTCGCTAGACCTGAAGAAGACGATGAGGATAATGGAGGAGTTGGGGGGAGATTCCTAACTCTAAGGGGTTTAGATTATCCTACAGAGGAAGGGAAAGAGAACTAACTATCTAAGAGATAATGGGGGAGGCTGAAGGGTGTCGATGAAGTTCGGTCGAATGTGGAGAGGGTGAGGAATTCGGCAATGACGTTTGGAGCGACGAAGTAGGAGAAGGGGCTGGCTTTATGGCGGGAAGCTCGGCAACGAGTAGACAAAGGTAACCAGTGACGAGGAAGAACGAAGAAGCTTCAAGGTCATCGTAATGGTGGCATTTGAAGAGGGAGGAGGGGGTGTAGTGCACCAAAACTTGACGAGGAAGCTCGCTATGACACATCCTTGCTTTATAGATGGTTGGTAAGGAGGATTGGGACCAATTCGCAGCATCGAAATGGTAGACACGCATGAGCTCTGGCGATGAATCCAGTCGTGATACACGAGCTCCAAAGATGGAAAGAGCAGCTAGAAAAAACTCCAAATCGAAGACCTATGATAGGGGAATCTCTCCAAATTTGGTGGAATTCCACCGTAAGGATTAAGCGTAATCCGTGGCCAAAGTTGCGACCGTAAAGCTTCTTTGCTGTTGGAGGAAGGAGGTACTGACGTCATCATGACGTCAGTGAAGGACCAGATTGAAATGATTTTGGATCAAAATGAGGGAAATTCAAAAGTTGAGGACCTGATTGTAAAGTAGGTTAAGACAAAGTCCAATTGATCTCAAATTTTTGGGGTAACTTAATTTGGACCTAAGAAATCTAATGGAGACTTCAATTTTGGGTTTTGATGAAGATTGATTGGTCAATTTACGTTTAACCCAAAATGTATCGAATATTTGCTTAAGTCTTTGTTTTAGGTTAAAATTCATTCATTTTGCTAAATTGATTGTTCTATACCTTATAAAATATTTTTCAATGATTTTTAAAAGGTTTAGATTACATTTATTCTAACCAAAACTTTTTTAATTTTAGTGAGGCTAAAATTATGATTTTTAAATACAAATTAACTTTCAATTTTCAGAAAAACCCTAAATCAGTCCATGCAAGCCCACTTGTTGGAATTTTTAGATCAATTGACCTTCAATTAGGTGTAGGTTTACCCCGTAATTACTCTGCAGATGTAAGTGTCTATTAAAACAGTAGAATTAGCCCATTTCAAAATAATTCCTCTTGATTCAGCCAAAATTGAATTATACCCTTTTAATGATTAATTAAATAAATTTAACATTGGAATTTAGCCAAATTAAGCTAGATATGGACAATGATAGTGTTACCATCACTTACTCTTGGGGTTTATTGCAATAACCACATGGTAAGCCCATTGCAATTTGTTTTATGCTTATAGAAAAGTAGATCCTAAGGATACTTTCATCACCCTCTATGATGGATAGGTTTAAAGCACTTCAAGACTAATTGGTCAGTAAGTACCCTTTTCGAGGTTACTTTAAGTTGCAACCACAAATTTCTAACAAGTGATGACAATATAGTCATTAAGATCTATGTGATAGACTTGCTACTTGGGTCATTGTACAAAAGCAAACACATTTTCAAGTAAATTGATTATCGATTCAAATTCACAACTTCTCTAACAACCATTACATAAACCAGATTGCTTGAATAGTCTAGGGACTATAGTGATTTGATATCTAGTTTTTGTCTCAAATCTCGATTAAGGTCAAGTGATCTATGACATCATTACAAAAATAGCTCCTCCTCCAAAGGAAGCTAATTTGACTTCAGCATGTGGAAGGGGAGACAATTTAATCCTATAAGAAACATGTGATTCTTTGAGCAAATTAAGAATTATGAAGTGCCAAACTTAATAGTAATGACAAGTATGAAATATCACTTGAAATAGTTTAGCTTTATTGTTCACAATCCTAAATTATTGGTTGGTAAAGTTCTTATTTCTTTGGTTCCTTCAATAGTTTCTATGTCCTTCATGTTTCTTAGATTATCTGCAAGTGGTATTCAAGCTCTTGTCCGTTTTTTTTCCAACTTTAACTATGACTCATATAAGGGAATCCACGATTGGTCACAGCAAAAAGTAATAACTTTTCATAGGGATAAATGGAATTTAGTTTTAAAATATAGTCTCAATGTCTAATTATGTGTTAGATTGGTCACAGGGATATATAAGTAGAGTTTGTTTTTGTTTTAGAGGAATAATTAGATTATAAGAGATGTGAATCCACTTGTCATGAATTAGCAGAGAGGCCAAGAACTTCGGAGCTCAATATAGAAAAAGTTTTGCAAATTACAATTGGTCATAGCTACATTTTATTATTGGGATCTCCAATCCACCTAGCCCATCGACATATATACTTCAAGCTCTTTGTGCTTGGTTGCTTATGACTGGCATTTGATATTGATTGATGCATCTTGATTTTCATGTGGTTTCATGGTTGACGTGTTGGATACAATAAGGCAAACTATTCGGCTTCAAAAGAAAGAAAAAAAGGTAAACTATCCACCTTTATTTATTTATTTATTTTAAAGCAACTATTCTAAATGAAGTTCCGGTGGTAATTGAGATGTAAGATTGCATCATGTAAATTCTAACTTCATGGTTTTTTGAGCATTCTTTTCAAAAAGATGCAGTATGGTTGATCCAAAAATGTGATAAATGTCAGGGATATGCTATGTATAGCACCTAATATCTAATGCCATTAGGGAAATTATGAAATAGTAGAATGTTAATGACTTAACTCGTTTGGCCCCAACCATGTGTAACTTGATAACTTCCCAAGGTTTTCTTGTCTAACATGGACATGAATTTGGCAGCTACATATGCAACACTTGGTAAGGTTTATTATATAAATATTCTCAATTATTTGTCTTATTGGTCCACTTCTCTTTGTTAGGTGCCTATCATTATCAATTATTTTCTCCATAGTTGGACCTTCTAGTTATTTTTAGACTAGTGAATGGCAAACCTAATCAAATACTTGCCCAACATGGGAATAATTCAACTCCTTATTCAGTGTATAATTCTAACCCCATCCATTTTATACTAAAAAATTGATTGATTAGTGGGTCCAGCCCTCAATTCATAATTAGGCCGAGGTTGATGTGTAGCACTCAAATTTATTGATCAGTGAGGCATTTTCCCCTATTCAACTTACATGACAATGGAGCCCACAAAGTGAGATCAACTAATTTAGGGTTCTCAAAAATAAGAAATGGGTGTTGTCTTTTTGCTATTAATCATATTCTCAAGAAAGAAATTGCTTTCTTAGGGTTAAAGATGTGCCCTTTATTTGTGTCCTTCCAGGTAAAGTTTTATTTTCAAAGTATTTCTTGGGATTATATGGACATTTTGAGTTTTGTGATTGAAAAATCTGATTTTCTTTTTAGTTTTACTTATAGGGCGTGCTTTTGAATGTAAGACTTAACAGCATTGGCATAGTAGTCACTCCCAACTAAACACAATTGGTATAACATCAACTTTTTAACTTCCATTTTTTAACATAGACATACAAAAGTCTGACATTTTAATTGTATTTCTGCTAAAGAAAATTTCTAGTTCTAATACTACACAAAGCTCATGAACATACCATTATAGTGAGCATTGTAGCATATCCTATCTTTAAATAATTTATGATGCATGCTTACAATAACTTGTGATGGTTGAGGTGTGAACATGTAATGAAGTATGATCAAGTGGGTAACCAATAAAGGTTGAGCCCTCATTTGTGGCTTTTATTCCTTTTCTTCTTTTTGCATCAAATATATGTGTATGTTATTTTGATAATTATATTAGCATTGAAATCTAAGGACACATGAAGTTCAATTTTTCAACGAATTTAAAATACCCATTTTTATTTGGCCAAATCTTTTTAGTTGGATCAAATTACAACATATAAATGAAATAGATTAAATAATATACTATCCAACTTCAAAGTTTATGATGTCCAATTTTCCCTAAAAGGCATCTATACATGAAGTTTTGACATTAAAAGGCTTGTTTCGTAGGAGAAATTTTGGGTTTCTTCCATATCTAGAGAGAGTTTTCCCTTAAGAATATCTATTACAAGTTAATAGATGATGCTTGTTGTCATATAGGATATTTAAAATATCCTTAGAATAGTTATTTAAGGACTAAACTAAGAATAGTAGTTTATTCCACTCTGAGATGGAGTAAGATTATTACACATTATCTTCCATGATTTGACATAACTTCTACTTATTAGCTATTTCATGTAACATAAACCCCTTTTATTATATCAAACTAAATAAAAATACAAATTTATTCCATGATTTGATAAACTGATTCATGAAGGGAGATATTCCCCAAAAAAACAAGGTTGAATATGTCCATCATGAAAGCAACTTTTAAATGCTACCTTCTCTTCAAAAAAATGCTACCACAACATTCCAACAAATATTCTCTCTATTTTGTTTATCAAAAAGCAAATAATGTAATTTATAACTTATTTATCAGGGGGATAACCCCCAGTTATCCTACTCAAAGGAATCAAGTGATGTGCTGCAAATAGAGATATCCCACCACCCAGCAAAGTTGGAAAGTCACATCCAAACTCCATTTATCAATTAGAACATATAGCACCTAACTGGCCTATAATAATCTTACTTATTTTAAAAATCAACACTGCTCCAATAGCATTCTTCACCAACTCAAAGTAGAAAAGATGGCAATATGAATAGAGTAATGAAGATCAAAATAGAAAAGATGGCAAGATGAATAGAGCAATGAAGATTAGTGATGAAACTTTTCAGAGTGAAGCAAATAACGAAAATAAATTTATACCTTAAGAAGGTTCATCAAAATCTTCAAGTTGTCTTTTGAGCAAAAATATCATAGCATAATAGAAGAATTTGTATACCTTAGCTATGAACCAAATTAATAGCTAATTTCTTATGCCTTTTGTATAGTAAAGACTCTTTTATTTAATATTTTTCTAATGTCTTTTTAATTGATATCTTTTTAGATTCTTATATTATCTTTCTGTTTAAGGTTCGATCCTTCATACAAGATTTTTCACTAGGCTCTACTCTCATTTGAAGGTAACACTCAATCTTATTATTATAGGTTTTAAGTTAACGATGAACCTTAGGGTTGGAATTGAATGCAGATAGGTAGGTATATGCGAATGTTGTAGTGGGGTGTGCCGACGTTTAAATTAGAGAATAATTATATTTTCTAAAATCATGATGCTAAACAAGTATTTTTGAGAAATACACTAGATTATCGAGGAAACTTTGCCAATTTTTTTTAAAATCACGTATTGTATGAAAGCTTGCTATATTTGTTACAAGTAGATATACAAATCATCCACAACTGAGGTGCATGTGATTAAACAACAGGAAACGAGTACGCTAAGGTTATTTGTTAGAGTGGGTTGATGATGTGTCAAAATACCTATTAGTTCATGACTTGTGATCATGTTATACGGACAATGTATTAATGTATATATATATATATATATATATATAATGCATTGTCTTTATAACATGCCACAAGTCTTTATCATCCTCAATTTGGAAGTGGTCGATATTAAGGAGGATCCTTGAATTATTGATCGCACCTTAGGTCATATTTGTTGCATGTAACCTACGTTTGTAGAAATTTTGGTGGTATCTTCTTGCCCTTCTTTGGTATACTAACTAATTTTAGCTAGCTTTGTTAAGCACCCTTCATTAGGTGTTTGGGGAATCAAGTTAATGTTAGTTTCAGGGGTATGCCGAAAAAGTGCAAGGACATGCTGCCGAAATTTCTTTAAATGTGGTCTACATGTGACAAATAACACCTAAGTTGTGTTCAAATCTTCAAGAATGAGCTATAAAGAGAAAACATTAATAAAAATATAGCTTATGTCCTTTGTCTAACTTTTCTTTATTTGTGGGTGTCATTTTAATTTCTAGGTTGATATGGACTAGTCTTGGATAACTTTGAGAAATATCAACTACATTCATTATAAAAGTGGAGTGAAACAATTTTTGGATTGGGCATTTCATGATGATACGAAACTATTTAGAAAATGAAGATTGTATAATAAGATGTTATGCTCGTGCAAGAATTGTATGAATTGATTGTCATTCGAACAAGATATTATATTTGAGCATCTCATATGTGATGTTTGGTGGCTTCACTACACGTTATGGATTGCTCACGGGGAGGAGCCTGAAATGACCCTTCCCAAGGGTCGTTTGGGTTTTCTGGAATTTATAGGGGTTGTCTCGTAATTGTTTGGTACACCAGAGAACCCCGTGCGGAGTTTTTTAATTTCTAGAGAGGTTTAACGCAATTTTAAACCCCCTGGGACTTGCTTTGTGAGCTCTGCAGGAAAAGAGGGATTTTGTGGGGCCAAAGTCGCAATTAACCTCGACCCCACACCTCACCCACACAACCCTAAAACCCTACCCCTCCCCTATAAAACCCCAAACTCCCCCCCCCCCCCGACACCCACACCACCCCCCCTCCACTCCTTGCTTCCATGGCCACCCACCTCCTTCCCTTCTTCCACCTTGCAACCGTAAGTGAGGGAGGAGGAGGGTGAGAGCAACAGAGAGAGAGGAAGAGTGAGAGGATAGCAGTAGGGAGAGGAAGAGAGAGGGAGATGGGGAGGTCCTAAAGTTGCTGCGGGTGCCATTGCAGTTGCTGCTACAGCTCCAGGGGCAAGGAGAGCTTCGCGAGGAGGTTCTATGCACGGATATTTCCGCAGTATCAGACATCTGCGACATTCGCCATTCATCTAGAGGGGTCGTCGGACATCTGGTAGCATGCAGAATACAAGGTACTTTTATTTCCTGAGCTTTTGTCTCTCGTAGACCCTATTGTAGCAATCGTAGGACATTAGGTGCCTACTGGGTGTGCCTGCAAGTGCCAGAGACGTTGGGAAGGCACGTTTGCACGGTGATAGAGGCACTTTAGGAAGTCTAGAAGCATCATCAAACGTCTGTCTGCCCTCCCAGACGATCGAGAGCAATACCAGACGTTTGGAGACACCCTCAGATGGCTGTGAGGGGATTCAGACGTCAGAAACTGACGCAGGAATGCAAGGTGAGGTTCTGCATACTTTAAAGACGTCTGGGACTCACCCCAGACGTCTGATAGTGGTATGAATACCCTGTTGCAGGCACTAGCCAGTCGGTCCAGCTAGACCAAGCTGCCTGGTCTGGTTCAGCTGAACCCGAAAGAATGTTTAGGCCAGTTCAGGGCCCAAACGAAATTGATTTTACGCAAACGAAGTACCGTTGATTTTCTGTTGAAATTTCCTATGTGTTGGAATCATTTCAGTACTGTTTTGAGCTAGTTCTGACGTGTTGATATGTTAGTCAAAGTTATTAATGTCTGGGTTGACCAACCGTTTGGAATAGGGTTTCAGTTTATGATATGCACGGGACCTGCGAAGGCTTTGGGATCCGTCGTTCGTGCCCCTATATCTCCCATACACTTTGGTAGAGTGGTAATCTCTACTCTTGTGGTTTAAATTATTAAAGTGCATGCTAAATTGGAAATATTTGCTTGAAACCTAAGACATGAGATGAACCCTAAGACTGAGAATGTAAATGTTTATATTTGATGCATGAACCTCGCTTGTTATAAATTGAGAATACATGTGGTTAAATTCCCTATTGTGAGTAATTGAATACTTAAATTGATGTGATGATTGCTTGTCCTGTTGAATCATGGGTTGCCTGTTATATGAATAAGAAACCAAAATGTGAACAGAAATACATGTCGTGTAATGAAATGAGACAAGTACTATGAACGAACCCTATGGGGAACTAGAATGATAGCTTAAGTACTGTGACATAGAAACTTTGATGGTTACAGAATAATTCAGTTACTGTGAGGCATGACAGTTAGTTGAGCTATAACTTGGGTGTGAGCTGGCCCTCATGTACACACGTATTGAGGAGAGCTAATTACCCTTTTCAGGGGATAAGCTGGCCCTTGTGTACGCACGTACTGAGGAGAGCTAATCACCCCTTGTGTAGAGAGAATAAGCTGGCCCTCATGTACACATGTACCGAGGAGAGCTAATCACCCCTTGTATAGAGAGAATAGGCTGATCCTCGCATACGTAGTACCAAGGAGAGCTGCTGTCACTTTTGTGTAGGGAGAGGGCTAACCACCCCTTGGGTTGGGACCCGGGGATAGGATTGGCCTCCCTACACCGACTCCTGTGAGGC
Organism: Thalassia testudinum; assembly: GCA_037157565.1. Lineage (NCBI taxonomy): Eukaryota > Viridiplantae > Streptophyta > Magnoliopsida > Alismatales > Hydrocharitaceae > Thalassia > Thalassia testudinum. The sequence continues at coordinate 86,015,797 of JAZHRO010000024.1, forward strand.
CCACTGGGCCAACCAAGATAGTCGTGCGAGGGTACGCAGACTGTTGAGGGGTAAGGCCCTTATTCTGTTCTGTGTTGTACGTTTAGGCGTAGCCACTAGAGGAAATGATTAACCGCGTGCCAGTGCGGGGTAGCTACCCATGCTTTTATTGTGCATGCCGTAGTCACCGCTACATCGCGACCATGACCCCGGGGTGATAGACCGGGTGTAGGACTACCACGGGATACTCTCCCGACCAGGAGAGTGCCACATGTACATTATGCATCACAGGAAAACTACATCAAGATCGTTCCCTTAGGGAAAACGTGGATTAAATAATGATGTGGACCCTTACTAGAATACGTGAATAATTAAACACATAGTGCATTATAAACAGAAACAGATGATAATGAGTAACTGGAAAGTGCATGAATGGTTTATTGCATTTATTTCATGTTTAAATGCATTTAACGTTCTTATGTGCCACTCTACTCAGCATTAGCTGCAACAGATATATGTAAACATGTTCAGGTTAGGGAGTTGAGCAGCCAGTGCCACTGACTGCAGAAGGTGCTGGACCCAGTCGAGCCCAGCAATAGCTTGTCCATTTCTCCTTTCCGTTTCAAGGACTTTTAGTTACTGTTAATGAGTATTTCTGATATATGTCGGAACCTGTTGTTTATATCATTTCTATTTTGGTTGAGATGGCTAGCTAGCGAACTTTATTTTACCTCCTGTGGAGTGTTGTTCTTCTTGAACTCTATTCTACTTTCCGTTGCTGGCTTTTTCTTATTTGCTTAGCTACATTGCATGTGTGGTTTGTGGAAATATTTATCCATGCATTTGGTTTGTTTCTCGTTGGACGACTGGCTCTTGGGGTTAGTCGAGGTGAGCCGTCCCTAGGTTCCACAAGGGGCCAGGTTCAAGCCGTAACAAAGCCTGCGGAGAGTTCAAAATGACTCACCACTCTTGAATATTCTAATCATTTAGGTCTTGAAAATGTTGAGAGAGATGATAGATGGTCAGGCAAATAAAATGAATCATGAAAGTACATTCCATGATTATAGTAAGTTTTGGGATGCATTAAAAGTAGCGGAAGAACCTATTACGGTAGGGATTAGTTCAATTCTATATTGTCGTTCCTTCTTGAGATGTTTCAAATTAAGGTGATGAATAGAGTGACTTCTAAGTTAATGTCAGATATTTATTGATGAATTGTTAAATATTTCAAAAGATTTTCCATAGTTATGGTATGATGTAGACACATCTATGTCACATAAACTATCTATTTATGTATGTTCTTAGGTGTGTAATTGCATTCAACATTATAAATATTGCATAGCATGCATCATTATGCATTTAGGTTAGATTGTACAAATTATAGGTTAATTTTCCCTTTTTGTGGTTAGGGGATAGGGCAACATCATTTAAGGGCCTCGAATTGAAGATTCAACTGTACGGATCTGATCAGGGCGACGATTGGAGTTCAACGACTCTGAGATCACCTCGATCGGATCTCCGTAGCAGCAGGTGCAGTCCGAGAAAGATCAGAAGTCAAGGGGCAAGGTGGTGCAAATCCATACCTCAAATGACAAATCCAACTACACAGATGGGTTTGGATCAACGATCGCAGTCCAACGATGCAAAAATCGATTCAATCCGATAACCATGGCACCACCTACAAAGCAAAGAAGATGGATGGCTCAGACGATGCCACGTGGCATCATCCAAGCTGCCCATGGCCATCCGCAGCACCCTCCCTTCCAAAGAGGCACTCAAGATTTAATCTTGACTGTTGGATCATGATCCAATGGTCTTGATTAAGCCGTCTCCGCTCTACCTTCCTCTTCAAAGAGCATCTTCAATGAGTGTTTTGGACTATTGGATGGGAATCCAACGGCTGAGATCATGTGATCCATAAACAAAAACTTGACACAAAGAGGGTGGCACATTGGTCCAACACTTGAACTTTCAAGAGAAGGCGCAAGTTCGACTCTCCACTCGCCTCCAATCAGCAATGCGGGCGGGCACGGCTAAAATTCGACCGCTCGATTGCGATCGAGTGGCAGCAAAGGATGCAGCATGACGCAACATCGAGCACCAGATGGAAGAGCATGAGCACGCGTGCAATGACGAGTGATCATACACTCCATCGTACACGGGCACGCGAAACGTATGAAGGTGAAGCGGCTCGCACAATTTAAGTTTGATCGGATGGCTGAGATAAGTTAGGTGCGATGAAGAGGCAACGACTAAAGAGAGATTTGCAGATGTGGCCTTTTATGGGCGCTCGGATCAGAGAGGAAGGGCCCTCCTTACATGCGCAGCTTCAACAATGTTCACCTACAGTGACGTTTATATCTGTCACTAAAGGCCCCAGCATTAATTTCTAAGCCTTAAAATGACTTTTATGCCCTCATATCTTCACCCATAAAAAGCCTACCCCTCCTAAACATTTCACCATCCCTTTTCTTCTCTTATCCCCTCCAAAGCTCTAAAGAGTTAGTCCCATACCTGGGATGCTCCATTAGAGATAGAGTAAAATAATTTTTCCATCTTCTTACCCCCTTCGTAGACCATCCCATAATTTTCCTCTCACCGCCATTCGGGAAGCGGATCCCACTGCGACGTCGTCCTGCTTCGTCCTCCAGCTCCATTCTCTCTCGTCCATCATCTCACCACCCTCTTCCAGGCATTGTGTCAACGCGGCTCGTCCTCCAAGCAACCGTCAAGGAGGATAACTTCTCACCCTCTTCTCTTTTTATCGCTTTTTAGTGTAGATTTCCAGCTTTCTAGTTATAGAAATTAGTTGTAATGAACAGATGATTATCAAATATTGGTTCTCTTTCTCTCTCTTTTCTTTATATTATTTTCTCTCTTTGTAGTATTCTTTCTCTTTCTTCTATTGTTTATTCTTTAAGTAGAATAGCTAGTGTAGATTTAATTCGACTAGCTAATATACTTCGTGACAATAATTATAAATGTAATTTTTAATCAAACGTTCACCTCCCCGTATTCAACCCGAGACTCACCAGAGTTTCGGTTAGAAATTTTATTTGATAGCAGATTTTTACGCGACTACAACAACAAGTTTCAAACTCAACCTTTTATGCCTACAAAAATCTCGCTCATCATTTTGGCACCATTGCCGGGAAATCTCGCTCATCATTTTAGCATCATTGCCAGAGAAGCGACGCTCTTTGATTTCCCACGTTTTCTACCTTACTTATCTTTTACCTCACTTTTCTCTTTTCTTACTGTGATTACAAGTACTTTTTTTAGGCAAGCCAAAGCTATAAGATTGGAGTAAATTATTGTTGAAGGGTCTGTAAGTTTACCCCACACCTCCCATTCCCTAGATTTCATTCCATCACATAAATAACTCAAACCTACATCAACCTAGGAGTTTGCATAAATCCTAAGGTAGATTGGTTGTTTGTTTGTCACTCCCACCCACCTCACCTCCACACGCACACACACACATATATAATCTGATTGTGGGATTTACTTAAACCTACACATCACATACACCCACATAGGTACACGACCTCTTCTGATTTCAATTACTTAAGCGGGAATCCAACCTAAGGACCCGATACACCTACACAACTTATACAAATAAGTGATTAGAAATCTGATTAGGTTAACTATTTTGTGTGCCTTAATTAGTGGTCCATCAGGCCACTTGTCTAATTTGTCTAGGCCATACCACTTAAGATAAAAGTGATCCATCGGTAGCTTGCCTCATAGGATTCAATTTTTAGGGTTGAGCCAGACACACCACATTATTTATGATTTGTAAAGGAATATATCTTCACTTGTGCTTTCAAAACTTGGTGTGCCTCATAAAACCTTATCTGAATACACCTGAAAGTTGAATTCTAAAAGCTACTAAGAAATATTTAAACCCTAAAATTCACTGCATCCAAAAATAATCTTGAAAATAATTAGTTGTGCACGCACACACATTGAAACTGATCTTTAAGGATACAACCAAGATAAAGGGCCCATCACATTCCCAAGCACATTCAAATCGAAGCCTAACTAAAATCAAGTAGGCGTTGGCCTTAAAGATTGGACTCGCTCTTTGGGGTCCAGATCAAGATTATTTTCGATTAATCTACTTTTATCGTTCAATCTGATGTCTAGCTAGGGGAGTAGTGTCAAATGACCATGACTGGGGGTATCAAAGGAACCTTAGGCGAAAGCCAAGGAAAGAGCCTTCTCCCCAATCCCTCCCTCTAACTGGTTGGATTGAACAAAAAGAAGTATATCAAATTGTTCCTTTCATCTTCAAACAAGTTCTAGGAGTCTATAGATCTTTAGGCTACCCCACTTATGGATAGGGTTGATTGTTTATACTGCAGGGCACCTTTCTTTTCTCTTTTCTCTTGCTTTGCCATGGATCCTTTCACATCCTACTCGCATTTCCACTCTTACCCTCCTACCACCACTTATTCCTAAGATAATTACTATCTCGACTCGATTTATGACCATTCATCCACTTTGATTGGGGATACAATTCCGGACCTCTGTGTTCAGGGTCTAACCCTGAACACCATAATTTTGATTTTTATCCTTCTCCGAGTTATATTGATTATAGATCTCCACCCTTTGATGATCAATTTAACCCGATCTACACTCAAGAAGGATATCCTGATTACAACGCATACCATCCCCCACATTACATTGCATATAGGTCACCACCCCTCTTTGAATAACCCGAAATGACCTATTATCTGAGAGGGCACCAAGAACATCAATTCCTTGACTCCCCTGGACTAAACCCAAACCCACCCAACCCTGAACCAAACCATTTAGTTTAGGTGAACTAGGTCCAGGATAAGGTGTTGGCTAACTTAAGGAATATCATACAATCTTTAGAAGCTCAGCCAGTACCCTGCACTGAAGAATTGAAGCCTTTGATTGAAATGATTGATGATCTTAACAAATATTTGTTGAATTGGCTCCAAGATGTTAAGGATAAGGACCTGGGTGAGTTTTTACTTGGGAAGTTGTCAAAATTGAGGATGAAATTTGTGGTTGCTTTAGTTCAATCTTGGGATGATTCCTAGGATGAACCCCCTTCAGGAGAGCCAATGTCAGAACCCACTCAGGCACCTGTAAGGGGGACACATTTTACAAGACCAGGGATAACCAAAATGGTCTAAAGCAACTAGTTGAAGATGAATTGACTTCTTCACTCGAGATTCCTAAACCAAGGTAAGAGGAAAAGTATGTCTCCATGGACCAGGCAATGATTGATGATTTTGAAACATATATAAATGTGGATCTAGAATTCTTTAATTCTGAAGGTAAAGAATCGTTATGTGAAGTCTCACCTAAGTTTAAGGAAGATAATTTTAGTGAAACAAATAGGCCCGCGAAGTATGATAAATTATTTGATAGCCCTATAACTGAAGATTGTGATCCTACTGGGGCTGATATGGAGAATTCTGATCCTGAGTTAATGGATGATTTAATCAATAACCCCAGTTCTCACACACACCCCGTTGGGCACAATGATGATTCTACTTTTGAGATCACCGGACCCAAGTCAATTCTGATTCAGCTACAAATTTTGGACTTGGATATTTTATACGGGGATGATGACACTTTAAAGGTCCTGGAAACACTGATTTTAGAGGATAGGAATCAGGAGATGATAATTTGGGAAGCTAATTCTGGGAGAGATAGAAATTTAGATCTAAGGGTTCCTTTCTATTTGAAACCACCAACCTTTTACCATGACCCTTATGGTATTTTTGACTTTGATGATGTACGACCCAAGTAAAGAATCGTTGATTATATTTTTGAGTCGAATTTTACATGGACAAACAAGCCCATTGATTTAGACTTACCTATTGTCCGACATTTCAGACTTGGGTTGCATCCTCATTAAGCGCAAGCCCGACCCCGCTTGCATATTGATCTCCGATTCTAGGTAATTTTTATTCAAAACCTTAGATACACTCAACCTTGGGGAATGAGTCTGCATCATAACCTGATCCACATCTGTGGACATTCTCTGCTGGAAGGTCTTGAGGTTAATCTTTTTCTTTTCATCCTGACTTGCAATTGTGAATTCCTTACTTCCTCTTTATTTGTATAGTGTGCCTAGCTAAAGGTAATAAATTTAGCACGCATACAGTCTGTTCTCATCTCGAAGTTTACCGGGTAATCACGAAATTCACGTGCTTTCTTCTCTACTCCGCTCTTTTTCATGTCATTTAATATAATGAGGAAATTGCATTAGATAGACATGGGGGGGTGGATATTCATCTCTGAATCATCTTGTTAGCTTCGTAGATTCTTTTTATTTTCTCTTTATTTACGAAAAAAATTGAATTAGGAAAAGAAAACTTAAGCATTAGAGTTTTTCAACTTTAGAGAATGATACGTTAGGACCTAAACACTTAGACCCTTCAGGTCTTTGGGCTTAATTAACCCGGGTGTCCACTAAAATGTGGACTTGTTTCTTGAGTCCTCGCCATTTGAAAAATCATTTCTAATTAGTTAAATAAGTTAAGGTGATAAGTACATGATGATAACGTCATCATCAGCCATATCTAACTTTATTTAATCATATTCTATCAATAAACGCTCCTACATAACCGCCAGAAGATAGTAATTCATTGCACATCCTTTATAAGAGAATAATAAGAGACCAGGTTTAAAACTATAATTTTATCATCCTATCATGAATACAGAATAACCGTAGGATTTCTCAGGGGTTAATTAAAAGTTAAGTGGTCATAAATGTCTAATAAGTGGGTTCATGCAGGCAGGAATAGGTTTTCATGCGTTACGAGAATTAAATGATATCTGAAACCCTAAAAATAGACCCGCTTGATTAACTGAGGTTCTGGTTAGAATAAAATTCATCTAAACCCTCTAAAATTCATAGAAAAATATCCTCTAGGGTTTGATACCTTTGAATTAACCATACTAACCTATTTTGACCTAAAACAGAGTCTCAGACGGATAATTGCCCTAATTTAGGTAACTGCGCAATTTGCCTAGCCAAACTTGGTCAAAACGTAAATCCAACTCCACCATCAAATTCCTTAGGTCTAAATTAAGTTTATACTAAAATTTGAGCCCAATTAGAGATCGTCTTGACCTAATTTGCATTTCAGTCTTGTCAAATTCTTTCTATTTCACAAGTGCCCCTAGCTTTTGAAATTCATTACAAATAGGCCCCTATCTTTGTCATCACTCTTTGCAAAGAGGTCCTTACACCATTGTCGTGGAGGAGTCCTACTCCGATGACCTTCATTTGGAAAGTTCTCTATGATTTCTTGATGAAACTCTCCCAAACTTGAACCAAAGATTCCTTAAGGAATTCTCTTTCCATCGCACCCGGTCTTGGATCCCATAACCATCCCAATCTCTCATGTGAACGCATGAGAGATTCAGGTATCTCTTGTGCATCAAATTTATCAAGCTTGAAGGCTTGGTTTCTAAGCTTCAAACCTCCCTCTAAAGCCTATATAAAGACCCATGATGCACGCTGATCTCCCTATGCTCGTTTTTGGTTGGAAAACCCCTCTTTCCTCCATTCTCTCTGGCTGAAAGGCTCCACGACGTCCAGCGACTCTCTCCGACCACTCTCGTCATCCGCACGCAATACCAGTGGCGGATTCTCCTTCCTCTCCCTCTTCCGCGTTGCGCCATACCAGCGGGTGCCCCAATCCTCGTTGTCGTCACTGCTTCTACCACACCGAAGTATCTTCTTCCACGGCACCGGCCTGCCAATGTTGGTGCCAAATTCCCCCTTTCATCCATTAGTTTAAGGTTAGTTAGGCCCCTTTTAATCTCTAAGTCATTTTCCATATCCGAAACCTCAAAAATACTACCCCAACCACATGTACGTTGTCATCTTCCTTCGCTCCGGCCACATCTCCGGCGAGGCACTCCCATCACCTCAGAACTCCAACTGCTTCACCACCTACCCCACTACCTCCGCCACTTCACGCCCATCAAAACCCCTCTCATATTTAACTCCACCACTGAAATGACCCGTCGCCCTTGTGACATTTAAGACGTCTGGGAGATTGGACAGATGTCTGTCCAGATGTCTGGATTGAGGGTTGGATGTCTGAAAGTGGGGGAAAACTGTACGTTCGCTTGCTTTCAGCGCGCAGGCGTCACGCACGCTTTTTTTTTTCCTTTTTCCCCCTCTGTTCTCCTCACCCAAACCATAACCTCCTCCTCTATTTAAACCCTCCATCTCCACTCCACCCCCACCACTCCAACCATCGCCACCTTCACCTTTCTCTTACGCCAGCGACCTCCACCTTCTCGACGAGGAGGGAGAGTGAGGTTGAGCTAAGGAGAGCGAGAGAGAGGAAGTGAGGGGGTGGGGGGGGGGGGGGGGGGGGGGGGGTAGTAAGGGGAGAGTGAGGGCGAAGGAATGAGAGGAGCATGTGGGAGAGGAGGTGTGGCGGAAGAGCTCGCGCGCGGGGAGGGTCGTGCTGCGTCTGTGGCGGCGTGAGCTCGAGGAGGAGGAACTCGAGGGGGAGATCTCTAGAGAGGTTCGCGGAGCTCGCGAGCTCGAGCTAGAGGAGTTCAGAGCTGTGCAAGGAGGGGGAGCTTACGAAAGGAGGCTCACGACCTTCTGAGGCGGCTGGCATAGCAGCTACAGGCGGCACGGAGGAGTTCGCGCAGAGGAGAAGGATCGCGAGAGGAAGTTCCGGATACTGGCTTTCCAGTATCAGACGTCTGGGACATCGACCAGATGTCTGGAGAGGTATCAAAACATCTAAAACTGAAGTCGGACGTCTGAAAGCACATTTCTCGTGCGGAGGTACGTGTTGTCTGCACAGGTCCGCTCATGCAGACTATAACGCAGAATTTTTGGCTGAAAATGGGTCTGCATCTTTGCACGCAAGTGCAGGGCATTGGAAAGGCACGTGGTGCGCCTTTCCAGGCAACTTCTAGATGTCTGACCACATTGCCAGACGTCCGACGGCACTTCCAGATGACTGAAAGGAGGGTCCGACATCTGGGACTTCCCTCAGACAGATTGCAGAGGAGTCCGAACGTCTAAGGCAGCCACAAGAAGTGAGAGGTATGATCTGACGTCTTTTAAGACATCTGAGACTAGTCTCAGACGTCTGATTTTGGACAGTAATCATGTTTTTGGCCCGTTTAGGGCCTAAACGGAGTCGATTTTCCACAAAGTACCGTTATTTTCCACTCAAGTTTCTCCACATGTTCATATTGAGCTCGTATGATATAAATTAGTCGCTGGTACAGGTTACTAGCCGGTGGCGTGTTCGAGGCCCGCCGAAATGACGAGATCTGCGGCACAGGCCCCCATTCCTCCCATGATACCCAGTAGAGCGGTTTAATTCAGTTGTTAATATTTAAATAAGAATGTACTTATTTGGAATATGTTGACGTGTTCTCGATCGTGTTTTAACAGTTAATTATGTCGTAGTATAGGTGATCAAGCGTTGTTAACAAATAAAAGTTTTATTAGTCGAAAACCTAAGTATCTGAGGTCGAACACAGGGAGAAATTGAAATTATTACTAATCTCAAGAATGTAATTGAACACTTTAATTACTCAAAACTTAATTCAAATATAAATGCATGAGTTTGAAAAGTAATTGTGGCAAAAAGAAGAATTTGGATGCCTGATCAAATGTATTTCCCTTCTCTTATTTTTCTTCTTCTGATTTTCTTCCTTTCTTCTTCTTTGAGCTTCTTCTTTCTTTTCTACAGTGCCTTGCTTTTTTCTTCCTATTTTCTTCTGCAGTTACTTTCTCTCTAGAGGTCTTCTTCTTCCTTGGCTCTGCTTCCTTCCTTGGTTCTATTTGCCTTCAGTTCCTCTTCTTTTCCTTCGCCTCTTCCTTTTCTTCTCTTTTTCCTCTTTCCTCTGCAATGGCTTCCTTCCTTCTTTTCCTTTGCTAGCAGCGGCTAAGTGTTAGCTTCTTTTCTCCTGTCTGCCTGCCCTGCACAAACCACAGCAAAGCAAAACCTACCCCTCTACCCACACCCGCACGTCTCTCTCTCTCTCTATGTAAACCACTCTCAGCACGCTCTCACAGAGCCAGGTAAACGGGTCGGATCGCGCGCCTGAGTCCAGGTGCACTGGCGTGAGGGTGGTGCACGAGGAGTGCTCAGGGCAGTGTCAGGTCGGGTCACCAGATCCGTGTGATGAAACCACGGACGAGGCGAACATAGGTGAGGGACCTCACCCCAAGAGCGTTCGGAGGCAACGAGCCCATATCACAAAAACGTTATAAGTTACTTCAGCGCTTTGTAAGTTACCGATGTGGGACTAATGTTCCACCTCTACTTCACGTGCGCCTGCAGGAGTCCATCCTTCAATTGCCACAGCTGGGGACTTTGCAGCGCCTCTTGCTGGAGCAGAAGTCTTCGCAATACGTCCCCGAGTCAGCTGCTCCTGGAGCCCTGCAGTCCTACAACCTGGAGCAAGCGTGGAGCTTCTTCAAGTTACCGCTAATGGTGGCAGGGGCGTGGAACCTATCAGACACGAAAAGAGCCTCGCGGCTTAATTAGATCACCGGGGGACCTTCGCCGTGTCAAGGTGAAGGTGAAACGCTATGTGGCAGGCCACGGGGCGGCCTAGGCGTGCGTGCCTAGGTCACCTTGTGGCCGGATGGATGGGTGTTTTCGGGGGACTGTTGTGGAGGCGTAGAGGGACTATGGATGGGCGGAGATTATTCAGTGAGGTAAGGCGGAGGTTATGCGATGGTCGGCGAGGCGTGTGGGGTTGCGAAGCGATGGGAGCGTCTCGCCGGAGGGTGGCCGGAGATGAGGAAGGTGATGGTGAATAGCGGCAGTCGAGGGATGTTTGATGAAATAAAATGAGGGAGATGAAAGAGGGGATAGAGAAGAATAATTTTAACCTAACTAAAGGGACGAAGGGAACGAGAAGGCGGCTGGCAGTACCTGCTGTCAACGACGGGGCTAGGGCAGCTCACGCAGGTGTTGCGCGACGCGGAGGAGGATGAGGAAGACGACTCTGCCACTGGTTTTGTGACAGAGCGACGAGGAAGAGGAGGGGGGCTCACCAGAGCTCACTGGACCTCTTGGCCGGAGAAGAAGGAGATGAATTTGAGGTGGAATCCCAGCCAAGTCGAGCTGAGGAGGTGCGACCGAAGTTAGGGTTTAATTTATAGGTGCTGGCCGTGCTTCTGGTGCGTGGAGGGCACGTCTTCTGCCACCGACATCTCGCCGGAGATGGAAGGTAGTTAAATACCCAAATCTCTCGTACGTTCGCACGAGAGATTGGGTGCAAATCAGGAGTTGTGATCGGGCTCAGATGAAGGGGATTCCTCAAAGAATCTTCCTTCCAATTCTGGGAGGGGATCTCTGAGGGATCTGAGAGTATCCCCCTTGTCATCCTCGCCGGAGAAGGATTCTTTCCCAATAATGGCGGAAGGACCTGATTGTAAGGTTGGCGAGAAAGCTAGGGGGTTTATGTGATGGTTTTCAAAAGATAGGGACCACAATGTAATTGGGTGTACTAAATTGCAAAGTAGGTCAAGATGACCTCCCCTTAGGTCCACATTTTGGTACAAACCTAATTTGAACCTAAGGAATCCAATGGTGAAGTTGGATTTTAGGTTTGACCATGTTTGACTGGATATTTTGCATAAAAATCCAAATTAGGTCAATTGATGAGCTAGGACCCTAATCTAGGTCAAACTAAGTTCCAAAGGCCAAATTGAATGTTCTAAACCCTAGAAGATATTTTTCCATGAATTTTAGAGGGTTTACTTGATTTTTATCCTGACCGGAACCTTGTTAAATTAAGCGGATCTATTTTAGGGTTACCAAATGTCATTTAATTCCTAGATTGCACATGAACCCATTTCTAATTGATTCACCCCACTTTTTATCTCAATTAGACCATTTGACCTATGCTCTGTCTCTGAGAAATCCCGTTTATGTACTGCAATGGTAAAATTACAGTTTTAACCTTTATTTCATGTTTTCTTCTCAGAACACTTATTCCTCCAATTAAGCCCTCTTCTAAGTCATGTAGGAGCTTTCATTCTCTTTATTTGGTTAAAATGGGCTAGTTATGGCTCATGATGAGGCTCTCATCATACCCCCATGCCTAGCTTTTGCTAGTCCCTTAGCAAAATTTCAAAGTTTTAACTTCCGTTCTAAACCCTAAGTGTCTGTCATCAATTATGATAAGTGCTTCTCTTTTTCTTTTGTGGTTAGGTTAGAATGCTGACAATAGGCCTAAAGGTACTCAAGTACCAACCAAAATCCAGACCTGACTCGCTTTTGCCTCAGTCCTCCGCAAAGGTTTTTAAGGCCCACAGAAACTAACCTGGGGTTTGTTGGACTCCGCGGTTAAAGCACCCGTGCTTGAGACATTTTTAGCCTAGGTTTAGTTTTGCAGTGCGTTTTTGTAAGAGAGAGAGAAGATTTATTTGTTTGGAGAGCTTTCTCTCTCTTTTCTTTTTATTTCTAGCTTCGGATTAGCTTCTCAACACGATCTGTATCGGATTCCTCGTCCCCATCATCAATCCTCAAGGGTCCCTGGCTATCGATGCTTCAAGATAGCACCGCCCATGGCAACCCCCAGAACCCTAGCTTTCGAGATTTCGAGATAATACCGCCCATGGCGTTCCGTGGCCGAATTCAGACCCTGGCGATCGACATTTCGTGATAATGCCGCCCATGGTATCTGAACCAGCAGAGTGCTTACATGCCCCCAGTAAGATATTTAAATATCCTAAGAGACAAGCACTGAGGAGATGATATGTTATTACGCATCTTCGAGGGGAATTTCCCACCTCTCCGCGCCGGGAACTCGTCCAAATCAACTTGTGTTGATCGGCCGCTCCTAATCTAGGTGACTTTTGCAGAACATTAAACGCTTTTGCGTGATTTGGATATTTATGCGCACTGAACCAGACTGTGTGTGAATTTGGGGTGCTTAGGTTACCGAATCCTACAAACCGGAGGTCAGTTAACGAGGCCGAATACTTCCTAAGCCTTAGACCTAATACTTAAGTTTCGCATTTTCCCCAACCTCTTGAAGATTATCCAGATTTTAGTGGATACGTGAATTATTAAGCTAAAGAATCTAGCCCAAGAGGCCTAAGACCAGCGTTCCCGCTAATCTCTTGTTATGTCTCCTTAGCACTTTTCTTTTTCATTTTTCTCTTTTCTTGATCTGGTCTAGAACTTCAGTTAATCCCTTAATCTCTTACTAATGACTACCTCTTTTTCATTTTGTGCTCCTTTTTGTCATTTTTGCACTTTTTCTCCTCATAATTATGTGGCTCACAAAATTTCCTCCCTCCTCCATTTTTTGTTCTTTTTCATAATTCTTCAATTTTTTGTGTTTTTGACATATGTGACTTTTTTTGTGTGAGAATCCTTCTGATTTTTCTTGGTTCTGTATGTATGCACTTTATCACCCCCCCATGCCTAAGTTTTGCAATGTCCTCATTGTAAACAGAGGGTGTGAAAGTGTTGAGGTCAGGGACTTGAAAAGGATACATTGGGTGGGTGAATGGGTCGGGAATGACTAATGTGAACGATTTCAAACTCTGGTACGTGTACCAGAGGTGGGATCAACTGTCTAAGGTTGAACTCAAGGTGCAATGGACGTGGAGTACAGACAGATAATCAGACGGGTCTCTGTTTTTGGGATGACGGGTTGCCTCCCGTTAAGCACTAAATTCAATGCCTTCAGCCGAGCGGAAAATGGGATGGAGGAGTGGTCAAATCAGCGGAATTTTGTAAAACAAGCACCTTGATTAAGAGCCTGGTTGGTCCAACCAGGTGCTTGTTAATATCAGTAGGCTGATGATGCAGCCCAAACCCAATGAGTCTGGTGGGTTGATAGATGTAGATCAACAGATGCGGAACCCACCATAAGCAATGTGATTCAAATAGATATGGAAGTGAAAACTCGGGTTTAGGCTGAATCGAATCAGCCTGGTCAGAGTAGGGTTCCGAAAAATAATCAATGTGTGGTGTGGAAACCCTACAGGGGTGATCAAAGAATGATGGCTCCTGATTTTCGGTCTGATCAATACCCGATACCTGGTATAGATATGGAGTTGAATCATCTGCAAACGGCTCAGTGAGAGGTGAATCAGAATAGAAATTGAGTCCGATTGCAGGTCGGGGTAGAGAGCGGGTTTTGATTGATTCTGTATATGTGGAGCAGGTGGCTTCAAAGAGAATTGGCTTGTTATAATCAGGAAGCAGATTTTCTCCGATGTTATGGTTAGATTCGAAATCGTCGGAGAGTTTGCGAAAATCAAAATCTGAATGAGATTCAAGATCATGAGTTCCACCATAAAGTAAATCATATTCTGTATATTCAACAGCCTGACTGGGGTCTAGCCTAAATGTTAATTCTGAGCTTAAAAAGGTGTCCATATCTGGTAGAGGCTCAAGTTCTAAGCTAGTAGGGCAGACCCAACTGAAACCCCACTCGTCCAACTCCTCAGTTTCTGTATCGTAGATTGGCATGACTTCCGAAAAATCGATTAGTTCCTCTGAAGATGTTGGCGAGGGATATTCATCAAATAAAGGCCCAAAATCATATTCTTCATTAAAAGATTGATCTTCCTCATATGTGGCCTAGAAATCTTCAAAATAGATTTCAGATCTAGGTTCTAGGCTTAGGATGTGGGTTGAATCACTAGAATCTAGGTCTAAATAACCTTCGATGGTCACCTTATCAGAATAAGGGACGGAATTTACACCTTCGAGAGGTTCAGTTCTACTCATTATTGCAGGAGTTTTTGGATTCTAAGCCTGGTGATTCATGGTCTAGACTGGGCTCAACATTATGTTTTCCTGCATTTGGAGCTTCCCAACCTTCTTCAATATCAGGCACATTGTACTCCATCTGGGTTGGGAATTGTTATGACCCTGGCATCAAACGTCGTTTAAGACGTTTGGGAATTGGTCCAGATGTCTGGTCAGAAGTCTGGAAGCCTTCCCAGACGTCTGGAATTTAATTTTTTCGACGTACGGGTTCGCGTCTGCGCGCATGTGCGCGCAGACTGAACCACCGTCCTTTCTTCTCTTTCTTTCCTCCCTGTAGGCGTAGCCTTCTTTCTCTCTCCCTCCCTACGGCACCTTCAAATACTCCCCCTCTCCTCTCCCTCACCCTCACTCCACCGCCTTCTTCTTCTTCTTGTTAGCGTGAGAGTGAGTGGGCGAGGGCAGCAGCAGCTGCTGCCGTGAGTGCGCGGGGAGGAGGGGTTGCAACGAGAGGGAGGGAGTTAGAGCGCGAGGGTGTGGGCTCGCCGAAGCAGCCAGGGCCAACCGGTGGGTGCACAGCAGGAACGTGGCGCTAGGGAGGAGCAGTTGCAACTCAGGCAGCAGGCGAGGGCAGCGCGGCACGGCCGTGCGCAGTAGGCAGAGGGCGAGGAGATCCTGATTCTGGGAAAATTTCCCAGAATCATACGTCTGGACCTACGTCCAGACGACGTGGGAGACGTATGGAGGACGGTCCAGACGTCTGAAATGTACGATATTTTCCTTTCCTCCTTTCACGTGTACGGCCATGCAACTATTCCACTGCAGGGTTCTGCCTCATTTCGTGTTGAGGACGGTCGCGTATGCGTGCAGGTCTCATTCGGGAAGGCGCAAGGGCACGCCCTCCCACACAGATCGGACGTCTGGGCACAGCACCAAACGACGGAGAGGGTCTCCAGACGTCCGGAGCAACAGTTGGACGTCTGGAAACTAAGTCCAGACGGTTCAACGAGATTCTGGACGTCTGAAGGACCGCGCAGGATCAAGGTATGACCTGAGTCATCGTTTAAGACATCTGGAAGATGTTCCAGACGTATGATTTTGGGCAGACTTGTCGTTTTGACCCGTTTAGGGTCCGTTCAAAGTCCATTTTCCGCGTTTCAAGTTTCGTTCTTCTCAAATTTAGTTCCTCTACCTGTTTACAGTATTTGCATCACGTTCTGAGTAGTTCCTTGTGTTGATTCTTATGTTAGGACCCCGTTCCGTTGCAGCTCTGGGGGTTACGGAGGCGCGCGGGTTTGCCGATCACGCCCCCAGTACTCCCGGTTTTGCACTTTAATTATTTAACAACATTTATGCACTTATGAGATAATTAATAGATTCTAAGGTGT
The DNA here is from genome assembly GCA_037157565.1 of Thalassia testudinum. Taxonomy (NCBI): domain Eukaryota; kingdom Viridiplantae; phylum Streptophyta; class Magnoliopsida; order Alismatales; family Hydrocharitaceae; genus Thalassia; species Thalassia testudinum. The sequence continues at coordinate 86,031,890 of JAZHRO010000024.1, forward strand.
GGCATAAACCCTAGGATTGGAAAACTAGATTGAACAATAGATCCTAGGGAATGGCATGAATCCTAAGACTGGAAAACTAGATTGAATGATAGATCCTAGGGTGTTGCATGAATCTTAGGAACAGAAACACCAAAACGAATGTCGTGAAATTATAAATTGCAGTCTTGGAAAAGTAGAAAGAAAAATGATAATTGCCTGTAATTGGATAACAGTTGCTTGTTATGAATGGCTATTAACTATTGAGAACATGAGCTATATGAATATAAAGTTGAAATAATGAAACCTAAATTGGCTTAGTGAAAGAAATATGAGCATGAACCGTACGGGGAATTAGAAGTAGAGCTCCTGAGAGGTGAATGGAATAGAATTGGGGAAGTGAGCTGGCCCTTGAGTACGGAGTACCAAGGAGAGCAACTGTCCCCCTGTTTAGTGCAGAGCAGAGCTCGCCGCCCCAGGGACCCGAGGTTAGGTCTGGCCACTTTGTACCGACTTTTGACCCTCGTGTACACAGTACCGAGGAGAGCTACTAGTGTAGGGAGAGCACTAGCTACCCCACGGGCCTCGGGGTTCTGCTAGCCCTCCTACACCGACTTGTTAGGCCCACTGGGCAAACCAGGGTAGTCAGGCGAGGGTGCGCAGACTGTGAAGGGGCAAGACCCCTGTTTGGTTACTGTGGAGGGGCTGGACCCCTGTTACTGAGAGGGCTCTACCCTATACTGGTTCCGTGCTGTACTTTGGGGCGCACCCGTTAACGGAAACGACTGACTGCGTGCCAGTGCGGGGTAGCTACCCGTGCATTTATCGCGCGTGCCGTAGTCACCATTACGTCTGTCAATGACCTTGGGGTGGTTGACTGAGGGTAGGACCACCACGGGGGACTCTCCCGGCCAGGAGAGCACCACGTGTTACTTCTACTTTTCGAAAAAGACTGCAATCAAGATCGTTCCCACGAGGAACATTCGAGATCAAAAGAAAGATTTGAGGAATAATTCAATAATGAGTAAATGGAAAAATAAAGAAAGAGATTAAAAATATAACAGCTACTGTCCACCTTACTATTTTTTCTTAGCTTTTGGTTGCCACTCTACTCAGCATTTCGCTGACGTGTCACCTTTGTCACCTTTTCAGGACCAGGTGTTGAGCAGCCAGAGCCGGCGGCTGTAGAGGGAGCTGGGCCTAATAGAGCCCAGTAGTCTTACTTGTGTAGTACCTACTGTACCGTTTCTTTTGTGTAGTGAGTATTTTTCTGTTGCCATTGTACTCTTTTATTGCAAGCATCATGTTTATGTACCTGTTTATTTCTCTACTGTTGTGGTGGTGTGTATTGCAGTAGTTCTTTTCTTTACTGCTGTATTTTGTTACTGCTAATTATAGACATAGTGAATGTGGTTTATTTTACTGCTCTTTTGGTTACTTTCTCGTTGGACGACTGGGTCTTGGAATCAGTCGAGTCGGTCCGATTCTCGTGTCTCGTAGGGATTCGGGAATCGAGTCGTAACAGGAATCCACAACCATTTTGTGCCTCAAACCCGAGCTCAGATTGATCCTCGACGTTGTCCCAAGATGGTTCATCCTCTGTTTGTCGTATATACGGGTACTTCTGGTCGATAATTTGTTTTACTAATCTCATTATCTCTTCCCATTTTTCATGACTATCTTGGTGTTGCTTCCGAAGTCAAGGATTTGTCATACATTGACGGTATTCAAGATTGTGTAGTTTTTCTATCTCAATGTATCCAGTGATGAGCAAGTCACAGGCTAATCCTTTTGTGTTTCCTGCCGATAGTACTTGGGCACAAGTTATGATAAAGGTTGTGGTTGTTGGGACATCAACCTGAATGTTTCCTACTGGTGTTGAGGTTTCTTCTTTTTCATATAATTTCATGGCATCCTCAATCATTCTATCTCTCATGGATCTCCGATATTCAGGTTTCTTGAATGGTAGTCCTAAGTGGTGTGGCTGCATATTTGAATCAAGTGGTGGAATCATGATGTAGAATCAGAGTTTGAATCAAGATGTAGAATCAAGTTATGAAGCGATTAGATCTGAATAACGAGTCCCACTGAAAATGTATGTGTGCTCTAAAGAGAAAAGATGAGGGACTGGAGATGTTTTTGACCCAATCAAGACACCCAAAGATGTTTGGATGACTATGGAGGTTCGGAGCGGATGGTAGCCCTGGATTAGAAGATCGTCCACCTGAGAATTACCTGGGCAGCCAGAGAGGGAGAGTCCCTCAAAAACCCCTATACAGTAAAGTGTCCCCATGGGTTACAGGGTTTCCCCCACCCGACCTCTCTTGTCACTGAGATTCCAGGTAGACCAGAATCGAGACTTTGACCTTTTAAGTATACCACTTTTATTTCAAAGGTGCTTTAGGGTTCTCACTTGAACTTTAGATGTCTTGATGTTGTGACCTAATTTAGAGGTTGGTTAACCCAAGGGGTCAACTTCACCTGACCTGTCCTATAGATGGCAGAATGATTCTAGGCTTGGAGCCTAGTGATCACCCTGATTTGACTCCCAGGTTATTAGGTCCAAGATTTTAAGATTCAAGTAATTTTAGAACTTAAATTTTTCTTAGGGTTTGTCTTGTTTAGATCTCTTCACTCAAGGGCTTGGGTAGCACACTGATGCGGGAGGGTTTATTTCCTTTTATGCAGGCATGTGTGACTAGCATTCCAAGATCCTATTGTAGAAACCCTAATTTGGTTCTATTTCCAATCCTCTTTTCCACAAAAATTCTCTTTGGACTTAAAAGCAAGAAGTGTGTTGTCCGCCGAGATTAAGCGTGATTTCTATTAGGCACATGAATTTGTGGGATAGAATCTAAAAAAAAATCGCTCTAGCTTCAAGAAGATTTGAAAAATTTTCGCAAAATCAGGAAACGTTTGCCTTAACGATGGTGATTACCATAGAAAGAAGGCAATTGATTCCTAAATTAATTTTCTTCCTTTTGTCTTTCAAAGCTTAGGGGATAGTTTAAGGAAAAGAAGAAATTACCTGCCCTGGAGTGGTTGACTTGCGGGAGGAATTTTCTCGTGAAATACCTACAAGATCACAACAAAGCACAGTAGGGCAAGTTAGTATTCAATATGATAAAAAGAATGTAGGGACTAGTGATAAATTGCGCGTTGCTCCCCGGCAACGGCACCAAAATGTTGACGTGTTCTCCATCGTATTTTAACAGTTAATTATGTCATAGTATAGGTGATCAAGTGTTGTCAACAAATAAAAGTTTTATTACTCGAAAACCTAAGTATCCGAGGTCGAACACAGGAAGCAATTGGAATCATTACTAATCTCAAGAATGTAATTGAACACTTTAATTACTCAAAACTTAATTCAAATATAAATGCATGAGTTTGAAAAGTAATTGTGGCAAAAAGAAGAATTTGGACGTCTGATCATGGGATCAGACGTCTTAAAAATGTGTTTCCCTTCTCTTATTTTTCTTCTTCTGATTTTCTTCCTTTCTTCTTCTTTGAGCTTCTTCTTTCTTTTCTGCAGTGCCTTGCTTCTTTCTTCCTATTTTCTTCTGCAGTTACTTTCTACGGGTCTTCTTCTTCCTTGGCTCTGCTTCCTTCCTTGGTTCTGTTTGCCTTCAGTTCCTCTTCTTTTCCTTCCCCTCTTCCTTTTCTTCTCTTTTTCCTCTTTCCTCTGAAATGGCTTCCTTCCTTCTTCTTTTCCTTTGCTAGCAGCGGCTAAGTGTTAGCTTCTTTTCTCCTGTCTGCCTGCCCTGCACAAACCATAGCAAAGCAAAACCTACCCCTCTACCCACACCCGCACGTCTCTCTCTCTCTATGTAAACCACTCTCAGCACGCTCTCACAGAGCCAGGTAAACGGGTCGGATCGCGCACCCGAGTCCAGGTGCACCGGCGTGAGGGTGGTGCACGAGGAGTGCTCAGGGCAGTGTCAGGTCGGGTCGCCAGATCCGTGTGATGAAACCATGGACGAGGCGAACATAGGTGAGGGACCTCACCCTAAGTGTATTCGGAGGCAACGAGCCCATATCACAAAAACGTTATAAGTTACTCCAGCGCTTTGTAAGTTACCGATGTGAGACTAATGTTCCACCTCTACTTCGCGCGCGCCAGCAGGAGTCCATCCTTCAATTACCACAGCTGCGGACTTTGCAGCGCCTCTTGCTGGAGCAGAAGTCTTCGCAATACCTCCCCGAGTCAGCTGCTCCTAGAGCCCTGCAGTCCTACAACCTGGAGCAAGCGTGGAGCTTCTTCAAGTTACCGCTAATGGCGGCAGGGGCATGGAACCTATCAGACACGAAAAGAGCCTCGCGGCTTAATCAGATCACTGGGGGACCTTCGCCGTGTCAAGGTGAAGGTGAAACGCTAGGTGGCAGGCCACGGGGCGGCCTAGGCCAGCGTGCCTAGGTCACCCTGTGGCCGGATGGATGGGTGTTTTCGGGGGACTGTTGTGGAGGCATAGAGGGACTATGGATGGGCGGAGATTATTCAATGAGGTGAGGCGGAGGTTATGCGATGGTCGGCGAGGCGTGTGGGGTTGCGGAGCGATGGGAGCATCTCACCGGAGGGTGGCCGGAGATGAGGAAGGTGATGGTGAACAGCGGCGGTCGAGGGATGTTTGATGAAATAAAATGAGGGAGATGAAAGAGGGGATAGAGAAGAATAGTTTTAACCTAACTAAAGGGACAAAGGGAACGAGAAGGCGGCCGGCAGTACCTGCTGTCGCCGGAGAAGAAGATGTCCAGTGGGGGAGGACAGCGGCGACAACGGGGCTAGGGCAGCTCACGCGGGTGTTGCACAACGCGGAGGAGGATGAGGAAGATGGCTCTGCCACTGGTTTTGTGGCAGAGCGGGCTCGCCGGAGCTTGCTGGACCTCTTGGCCGGAGAAGAAGGAGATGAATTTGAGGTGGAATCCCGACCAAGTTGAGCTGAGGAGGTGCGACCGGAGTTAAGGTTTAATTTATAGGTGCTGGCCGTGCTTCTGGTGCGTGGAGGGCACATCTGCCACCGACATCTCGCTAGAGATGGAAGGTAGTTAGATACCCAAATCTCTCATGCGTTCGCACGAGAGATTGGGTGCAAATCAGGAGTTGTGATCAGGCTCAGATGGAAGGGGATTCCTCAAAGAATCTCCCTTCCAATTCTGGGAGGGGATCTCTGAGGGATCTGAGAGTATCCCCCCTGTCATCCTCGTCGGAGAAGGATTCTTCCCCAATAATGGCGGAAGGACCTGATTGTAAGATTGGCGAGAAAGATAGGGGGTTTATGTGATGGTTTTCAAAAGATAGGGACCGAAATGTAATTGGGTGTACTAAATTACAAAGTAGGTCAAGATAAACTCCCCTTAGGTCCAAATTTTGATACAAACCTAATTTGAACCTAAGGAATCTAATGGTGAAGTTGGATTTTAGGTCTGACCACGTTTGACTGGACATTTTGCGTAAAAACCCAAATTAGGTCAATTGATGAGCTAGGACCCTAATCTAAGTCAAACTAAGTTTCAAATGCCAAATTGAATGTTCTAAACCCTAGGAGATATTTTTCCATGAATTTTAGAGGGTTTACTTGATTTTTATCCTGACCGGAACCTTGTTGAATTAAGCGAATCTGTTTTAGGGTTACTAAATGTCATTTAATTTCTAGATTGCACATGAACCCATTTCTGATTGATTCACCCCACTTTTTATCTCATTTAGACCATTTGACCTATACTCTGTCTCTGAGAAATCCCGTTTATGTACTGTAATGGTAAAATTACAGTTTTAACCTTTATTTCATGTTTTCTTCTCAGAACACTTATTCCTCCAATTAAGCCCTCTTCTAAGTCATGTAGGAGCTTTTATTCTTTTTATTAGGTTAAAATGGGCTAGTTATGGCTCATGATGAGGCTCTCATCAAAATAATCGAATCGAACTCTAGGATTTGGAATGAACCCTAGGGCAGAAATGTATGATCCTGTTTTGAGCTGTACTGTTTACTTGATGCATATTTAAAATAAATTGCTAGCAAATGGTATTAGCGTAATTATGAAATGCATGTTAGAATATGAGTGGCCTGTATGTGAATGAATTATGAGATGCATGTCAGAATACGAGTTGCCTGTATGTGAATGAGAAAGTGAACGATGAAACCACAAGTTGCATGCAAATGATTGATAATTAAATTATGAAAACACGAGCTTCCTGTATATGGTGAGGAACGAGTTATGAAACATGACATCAGAATGTGGATAAATGAGATGAATAATGAGCATAAACCCTATGGAGAATTAGGAGTAGAACTCCCGTGTATGAAAGGAATCTGGAATACAGACAGGAAGTGAGTTGGCCCTTGTGTACGTAGTACCAAGGAGCACAGTGGTTCTTTAGTGTAGAGTGGAGCTCGCCTCCCTTGGGTTGAGACCCGGGGTCAGGATTGGCCACTCTACACCGACTCTTGTAGGCCCTCGTGTACGTGGTACCAAGGCGTGCTACTAGTGTAGGGTGAGAGCTAGCCACCCCACGGGGCCCGGGGTTAAGCTAGCCACCCTACATCGACTTTGTTAGGCTCACTGGGCAAACCGAGGTAGTCGAACGAGAGTACGCGGACTGTGGAGGGGTAAGACCCCTGTTTGGTTCTGAGGGGCGAGACCCCTATTCTGAGAGGCCAAGGCCCTATATTGTTCCGTGCTATACTTTGGGTGTACCCGCTAGCGGAAACGACTGACCGCGTGTTAGTGCGAGGTAGCTACCCGTATGCTTATCACACGTGTCGTAGTCACCGCTACGTCTCGACAGTGACCTCAGGGTGATTGACTAGGTGTAGGACTACCACGGGGGACTCTCCTGGCCAGAAGAGCACCATGTGTACCTTCTACTCCATGGAAAGACTGCAATCAAGATAGTTCCCACGAGGAACAAGCAAGATCAAGAAATACTTGGATCGTTTGTGAAATAAATGAACTGGAAGTACATAAATAAGATAAAATAGAAATGATAATAAAACCTGCTTATTGTTTTTGCTTTACTGGCACATAAATAATGTAAACATCACTCTACTCAGTGTTCGCTTACTCTGTCTTTTCGTAACCCTATTCAGGACCAGGAGCTGTGCAGCCCGAGTTTCCGGCTACAGAGGGAGCTGGGTCCAACCGAACCTAGCCGTAGTAGCTTTCCTTCCAGTTCTTTTGTTTCTACTGTAGTTGTGAGTACTAGACTTTAAAGTTACTTTTTGTTTCCTTTCCACTGTTGTTGTTGTTGTGGCATGTGCTATTTTGAGACAGTTACTCTACTTTCCTTTACCGTTTCTCTTTTTCTTCTACTTAGTTATAATGCATGTGTGAATGTAGTTTATTTCCTATTTTTGGTTATTTCTCGTTGAACGACTAGGTCTTAGGATTAATCGAGGCGAGCTGGTCTCGGGTCCTGTAGGGATCTGGGAACCGAGTCATATCAAGATGGTATCAAAGCAAGGTCGTCCCGGGAAATGAACCAAATGGTCTGGAAGTGACCATTCATATGTATGTAACTAAGAAAGCCATCACAACGTTTAACTTTGATCTCCGCTTTTGAGTCATATTTCTTCATGTAATCGGGTGTTCTTGACAGTCCTTGTTCTTTCACTTTCATCTCCTTGTAGGAGATGCCTCGTTGTAGGCGCAGGGGCAGACGTGTCGGGCTTGGGACCAGTGCTGCCTCGCCTCTCCTCCTGAGTGTCCAGGCCCAAGACCTCGTACAGTTGATTCGAGAGGTAGTACGAGAGGAATTTCAGTTTCCGCCGGCTCCACCACCCCCTGTCACCTCCGAGGGTGTGGAAAGGGAGCCTCCTGCAGCACGGCGTTGTCACCCTAGTATTTAGCGAGTCAGAGGAGATCAGAGGGGGCCCTACCAGTTGGGGCGCTCACAAGGCCGTCGGGAGAGGAGGCACACGGTGCCCGCAGGAGAGCCGTCTCGTTCTATGGGGCCACCAGTGGCCTTTGGAGGCCCTAGACAGGGGCCAACTGCCAACACCGGACCCTCGCTCAGCCGTTAGCAGGGACCTACTATAGGAGGAGGTCGTGTACCTCTCTGTTACCAGTGTGGCCAGCCGGGCCACCTTAGGAGAGACTGCCCATCTAGGGCCGAGGCCCAGCAGATGTTCCCCGCACCAAGTGCCAGAGGCCGAGTTGGCGACCGTGGTTACCAGGCGTGTGAGGGAGGACAGCAGTCACGAGAAAGGTACTAGCCAACTGCTGCTCGCCCGACCCAGAGTGTAGCCACTTCGTCTGCATCGAGAGCTGAGGGGCATATCAATCCCCTCGCACACAGAGACGCCAGGGTTTTGGGTTCTGTGGTGGCAGGTATGGTTACCATTTCTGGCAAATTAGTGTGCGTATTTCTTTTTAATTTCCGGAGCTATCCACTCTTTCGTCTCTACGAGTTTTGCCGTCAGTTTGAGGCAGGGCAATGTACTATTAGAGGATCCATTTGTGATCAGAGACCCAGGTGGCCTGTTGTTTGTAGCCGAGGAGGTCTACGCAGATTGCGAGATCAGTATAGGGGGACACAGCCTCCCCGCTGACCTGATTTTGATCCAGATTGAGGACTTTGGCATGATCCTAGGGATGGATTGGTTGTTCGCCTATCATGCCCTGGTAGACTGTTTTGGGAAGAAGATCGTCTTCTCCATACCGAAGTTGCCTCCCTTTGAGTTTCACGGCCAGCCGGTGGACGGAGGTTTTAGATGCATCTCCGTGCTTCGAGCAGCGAGGCTTTTGAGACAGGGGTGTGAGGGCTTCTTGGCCTATGTGGTGGCAGAGCTTAGCCCCGTGGCCAACTTTCAGAGTATTTTTGTGGTCTGTGAGCACCCTGACGCTTTCCCAGAGGAGTTGTCAGGACTACTGCTTGAGTGTGAGATCACGTTCGATATTTCGCTGGTACCGGGGACCAACCCCACCCTACTGCACTATACAGGATGACCCCACTTGAGCTGTGAGAGCTTAAGTCTTAGTTACGGGACCTATTAGGGGAGGGCTTTGCGAGACGCCACAATGTTCTCCAAGATAGATCTGAGGATCAGGGAGACCGACGGCTCCATGACAGCTTCCCGTACCCGGTATAGGCACTACGAGTTCTTGGCCATGCCATTTGGGCTGATTAATGCCCCCACAGCCTTTATGGATATGATAAATCGTGTTTTCGGGTCATACTTAGACCCGTTTGTGGTGGTGACCTTCGGGGGCATATGGGTCTACTCTCGGGATTAGAGTGGTGCAGCGGAAAGTAAAGCGGAAATATAACAAAATTAGTATCACATATAGCCAAATACTCACTACCACAAAAGGAACTAGAAAATGGAAAGGAAACGTAGCTAAGGCTGGGCTCGACTGGGCCCAACTCCCTCTGTAGCCAGTGGTGCTAACTGCTCAACTTCCTGACCTGAACAAAGTTAAAAAATTCCGTAATCAACTAACGCTGAGTGGAGTGGTAATTAAGTCATTTACATGCAATTAAAACAAGCAACTAATTAATTTTCATTCTCATTTAGCTCAACCAAGTAGTTCTAATTTATTTATTCTTTTATTCATCTGGCCATTTCTTGATCTTATATGTTCCTCAAGGGAACGATCTTGATTACAGTCTTTCTCGTGATATAGGATGTACACGTGGTGCCCTCTTGGCCGGGAGAGTCCCCTGTGATAGTCCTACACCCAATCAACTACCCCGAGGTTACGGTTGCGACGTAGCGGTGACTATGGCATGCACGATAAGCGCACGAGTAGCTACCCCGCACTGGCACGCGGTCAATAGTTTCCACTAGCAGGTACGCCTAAAAGTACAGCACGGAACAACATAGGGCCTTGCCCTCTCAGAACAGGGGTCTCGCCCCTCCACAGTCTGCGCACCCTCGTCCGACTATCCCAGTTTGCCTAGTGGGCCTAATAAGAGTCGGTGTAGGGCGATTAGTCCTAACCCCAGGCCCTGTGGGGCGGCTAGCTCCCTCCCTACACCAAGTAGCTCACCTCGGTACCATGTACACAAGAGCCAAACAAAAGTCGATGTAGAATGACTAGACCTAACCCCGAGTCTCAACCCAATGAGGCAACTAGCTCCCTTCTACACTAAAGGGACAATTGCTCTCCTTGGTACCAGGTACACAAGGGCCAACTTACTTCCCGTATACTTACTAAGTTATTTCCATATACAGCTCCTAATTCCTCGTAGAGTTCATGCCCGTATTCCTTTCATTCCCCTTTTCCAACATTCAGATCTCACTATTCACATTACAAGTTTCATTTGTATAACAGGCAACTCGTGTTTTATTAACTAAGAAAGCATCACATCAATAACCTAATACATTTGCCAGCAAATTGGCTTAACATGCATCTCAACGAAAACAGTGTAGCTCAAGCAATATTCGTTCATTTATGCCCTAGGGTTCATTTCACGTCCTCGGGTTCAATTAAGTTATCCTAAACATACACCTTGTTTGATTAAACTTTGATATTAAAGCAAACCACTCTACCAGGAAACACGGGAGGAATGGGGGCCAGAGCTGTAGGTCCTGTCGTCTCCGCAGGCCCCGAATACGCTACAGGCTGGTGACCTATACCAGTGACTAAGTCACATCAGACGAGTTCAAAACTAGTATAGACTCGACACTAACACGTAGAGAAACTCAAGCGAAAAACAACGATACTTCGTTTGCGAAAATCTGATTCCGTTTAGGCCCTAAACGGGCCAAAAATGCGCATACTGCCCAAAATCAGACGTCTGGAACTTAAAAGACGTCAGAACTCACCCTATGTTTCCTATGGCTCCCTCGGACGACCGGATCCTTCCACGATCGTTTGAGGTGAGTCCCAGATGTCGGACTCTCCTTTCGGTCGTCTAGGAGTACAATCAGATGTCTAATGATGTGCTCAGATGTCCAAAAGTACCTCGAAGGGCGCACTGCTCGCCTTTCCAACACTCTACACTTGCGTATAAACGCACTGACCCAAATTCAGCTAAGGGTCCCATCTGCATGGCTGGACCCCATGCAGAAACATGTACCTCGGCACTAAATGTGCTTTCAAACATCCGGCTTCAGCTCCGGACGTTCTGCTGCTGCTCCAGACGTTTGGCCGATGCTCCAGACGTCTAATATCGGGTAGGTCTGCCCACAGGACTCTCTCGCAAGACTTCTCCGAGCAGACTCCTCCGCGTCGCCTGCAGCTGCTACGCCAGCAGCCTCAAGAGGTCGCGAAACTCCCCTTCGCGAGTTCCTCCTCGCACGACTCCTCTCCTCGCACCTCCGAGCTCCTCCCCCCAAGCTCCTCCTCCTCGAGCTCCATTGAGCTCGCGCCGCCGCACCCGTAGCAAGGCACTCCTCACGCATAAGCTCCTGCGAGGTCTCTCCCTCTTTCTCACACCCTCGCTCACACTCTCTCCCTCTCTCCTTCACGCCCTCGCTTGCTCGTGGCAGAGGGGTGGTGTCAAAGATGGTTTCCGGCAGGGGGAAGAAGATGGAGGTGGCGGTGGCTGGTGGAGAGGGTGGCGTAGGTGTGTGGGGGTTTAAATAGATGGTGATTAGGGTTTTGGTGAGGCGACCGGAGGAAGAAAAACGCATGCGCATCTCATGCACATGAAAAGCAAAAGAACGTATGTTCTCCTTACTTTCAGACATCCTGCCATCTATCCAGACGTCTGGTGAACACTCCAGATGTCTTATCCAACCAAAGAGCAGCAGGTCATTTCAGGTCTCCATCTCTCAATTCATCCAGCTGCAAGCCACACTCAACGCGAAATCCTCAGCCCTAAGTCTCCAGGTCCTCAATTGAGCAGGGAAGCAACAGCAGTTGCTCCAATCACTCGCAGTTGGTTGATGCATTCATGCGAAGAAATTGGGGACACAATAGTCCCACATTGTTAACTAATGGCTCGTTAACTACCCATATATGAGATTTGTGATGATGCTTTGTTGCCCATGATCACGGGGGTTGGGTCCCCTCTCACACATGCACTCCTCGTTCACCCACACCCCCGGTGGACCTAGTCAAACCCGATTACCCGGATCCAAAGGCTCAATTATATGCCCGGTTACATGAGAGAGGGAGAGCAGGAAAGAAAGAGAGAGAGCACAAGGGAAAGGGGCATTTTTGCTCTCTAGAGGAAGTGTCTCTGTGCGACACTTAGCCAAAATTTGAGGAATTGCTTCCCCCGTGCTGTGAGAGGAGAAGACTTAAGAAGAGGAAGAGAGCCTGTGCACGCAGAAGAAGGAAGAAAAGAGATGAAGAAGATGAACAGTGCCTATGCACTGTAGCATCTAGACACTATGGCATTGTTTGAATCACTATTCAATAATTTAAGTACTATGGTTAAGATACATGCTTAAATGTGGATCCAAAAGGTAATTTAAATCATTACTTTTTAGGATCATTTCCAGTCTTTTAGCTATGTCAAACCTATGTTATACATTGATGATTAATTATTGAGTAATTATTCTTCTTAGAATATCATTCTTGGCTTAATTATTGTGCTCATTTATATTTTGATTGAGATTAATGTATGAATGCAACACTTGCTCCCTGCGTTCGACCTCGGATTTCTTTCGAGCTATAAATTTTAAGTGTTCTACGTGCTTTATCGGTTATAATACAACGCATTACTTTTAAAACACTGATTTAGCGGGCAAGCAGTACACGACTTATCAACCCGTCCTCTAATTTGAAGGAACTTATAGTCTACGCATCTACACACTATTTACACCGACTCAACTTTTGGCGGTATTAACGAAAATTGGGTAGCTAATGAACTTTCTAGGGTGGTATGGCTGGCAAGTTGTCATGGGTAACAACCCATTGGTCGGTTGTCCAGAGCCCGGCCACACGACCATTCTCTTTCTGCTGCCTTTAGGTAAATCTTAGATCAGGGAAGCCACCTACTTAGAAAGAAAAAAGAAGAAAAATATAGAAAAAAATAGTCCAAAAAAAAGAAAAAAATAAATAAGCCACACTTCACCGCATGAGTATGGTTAGAAAGTTGTCGTGGGTAACAGCCCATTGGCCGATTGTCCAGAACCCAACTCACAAAATGCACGTTTAATTTCAAACACTTAGGAAGAAGTGGAGAAGTAGAATAAGTCGGGGAGATACACTGGGTTCACCCTTGTGGAGAAGTAGAATAAGTCGGGGAGATACACTGGGTTCACCCTTGTGTTGACCCCATAAAAATAAGCAGGGAAAAAGCTACCAGCCATACAGATACACCTTTAAGTAGAATTTTTTTTTAAGGTCACCTAGGGGCGTAGAAACCCGAAGTCTATTCTGATTGCCAATCAGTAAGTCTATCACATTTACACAAAAAGATGCTTAGCACTTAGAGTTATTTTCGAGTCTTGGATGGATTAGGTAGCAGTAGAAAGCTACCATGAAATTCTAAACTCAAAAATTCAAAAAAATTAGAAAAGAAGAAAAAGAAAAAAAATGCATTTACTTTTAAATAAGACGAGGGCTTGGGTGGTCTGCATTTTGGCAAACACCTGGACGTTGTTGAGTCTTTGTAGTTCAGGTCTTTAGTAGAAATTTCTTAGTGTTGAGAAATAAATATCGCCTAAGTAATTGATCCTAATTTTATAAGTAGCATGTAGTTTTGCTAGGGATTAGCAAAAGATAAACATGATGGTGTGATGTAGACACATCTATGTCACATAAACTATCTATTTATAAGTGTTCTTAGGTGTATAATTGCATTCAACATTATAAATATTGCATAGTATGCATCATTATGCATTTAGGTTAGATTGTATAAATTATAAGTTAATTTTTCCTTTTTGTGGTTAGGGGATAGGGCAATATCATTTAGGGGCCTCGGATTGAAGATCCAACCGTATGGATCTAATTAGGGCGACGATCGGAGTTCAACGACTCTAAGATCGCTCCGATTGAACCTCCATAGCATCAGATGTAGTCCGAAAAAGATAAGAAGTCAAGGGGTAAGGTGGTGCAAATGCGTACCTCAAATGACAAATCCAACCACATAGATGGATTTGGATCAACGATCACAGCACAATGGCACGAAAATTGGTTCAATCCCATAACTGTGGTACCGCCTACAGAGCAAAGAAGATGGACGACTCAAACGATGCCACGTGGCATCATCCAAGCTGCCCATGAACATCTGCAGCACCCTCCCTTCCAAAGAGGCACTCAAAATTTAATCTTGACCATTGGATCATGATCCAACGGTCCAACGGTCATGATTAGGCCGTCTCCGTTCTGCCTTCCTCTTCAAAGAGCATCTTCAACGAGTGTTTTGGACCATTGGATCTTCATTCAATGGTCAAGAGCCCTCCACGTCGCCCTTCTTAAGAGCTCTCCTTTCTCTAAAGGCTAAGCATCACATGATCTCAGCCGTTGGATTCCCATCCAATGCTCGAGAGCATGAGATCCTTAAACAAAAACTCGACACAAAGTGGAGGGTGGCACATTGGTTGAGCACTCGAACTTTCAAGAGAAGGAACCAGTTCGACTCTCCGCTCACCTCCAATCAGCAGCGTGGGCAGGCGCGGCTAAAATTCGACCGCTCGATCACGATTGAGCGGTAGCAGAGGATGCAATGTGGCACGACATCGAGCGTCGAATGGAGCGTGCGCACGCGTGCGATGACGCATGATCATATGCGCCATCGCACATGGGCGCGTGGAACGTATGAAGGTGAAGTGACTCGTGCAATCAAAGCCGTCTAATTGAATGATCAGACGGCTAAGTTGAGTTAAGCTCGATGAAGAGGCAACGACTGAAGAGAAAGTGGCGTGGACATGGCCTCTTGTGGGCACTCAGGTCAGAGATGAAGGGCCCTCCTTGCATGCGCGGCTTCAGCAAGCTCGCCTACAGTGACATTTATATCCATCACTAAAGGCCCCAGCATTAATTTCTAAGCCTTAAAATGACTTTTATGCCCTCGTATCTTCACCTATAAAAAGCCTACCCCTCCTACACATTTCACCATTCCTTCTCTTCTTTCATCCCCTCAAAAGCTCTAAAGAGCTAGTCCCATACTCGAGATGCTCCATTAGAGCTAGAGTAAAATAATTTTCCGATCTTCTCACCCCCTTTCGTGGATCATCCCGCGGTTGTCTTCTCACCGCCATTCGGGAAGTAGATCCTACTGCAACGTCACCCTACTTCGTTCCCCATCCTCTAGCCCATTCTCTCTCGTCCAGCATCTCACCACCCTCTTCCGAGCGCTCCGTCAATGTGGCTCATCCCTCAAGCAGCCATCAAGGAGGATAACTTCTCACCCTCTTCTCTTTTTATCACTTTCTAGTGTATATTTCTAGCTTTCTAGTTATAGAAATTAGTTGTAATGTATAGATGATTATCAAATATTGGTTCTCTTTCTCTCTCTTTTCTTTGTATTATTCTCTCTCTCTTTGTAGCATTCTTTCTCTTTCTTCTATTGTTTATTCTTTAAGTAGAATAACTAATGTATATTTAATTCAACCAGCTAATCTACTTCATGATAATAATTATAAATGCAATTTTTAATCAAACGTTCATCTCCTCGTGTTTAACCCAGGACTCACCAGAGTTTCGGTTATAAATTTTATTTGATAGTGGATTTTTACACGACTACAATGAAGGGTTTTAAACTCAATCTTTTACGCCTACAAAAATCTCGCTCATCATGGTATAATGCTAAGAAACAGTTTCATACCTTTGATTTGAAATGTGATAAGATAGATGCATGCCCCAAAGATTGTGTCCTGTACAGACATGATAACATCTTAGAAAGTTGTCCAGAATGTGGCAAGCCAAGATATAAAGGTGAGAAAAGTTGACATCCTCAGAAGGTGTTCTACTACTTTCCATTGATTTCAGGACTACAATGCCTATTCATGTCTAGTAAAATTGTAAAGTGGATGACATGGCACAATGAAAATAAGTCACGTGATGGAATGATGTGTCATCCTACAGATCTTGATGAGTGGATCGTGTTTAATAAAAAGTATCTAGATTTTGCATTGGAGGCACAAAATATACGTTTAGGTCTTGCAAGTGATGGATTTAATCCATTTAAGAACATGTGTCCTCCATACTCTATATGGCCCATTGTGATAGTTATGTAGTTATGTATAACATGCCTCATTGGATGTGTATGAAATCAACTTTTATGATGTTAAGCTTACTCATCCCTGGACTTAAGGTCTTTGGAAATGCTATTTATATGGTTATTTGCAACCATGACGTGCATGAAATGAGATTCGATAAAAATGCGTCATAAGATATATAGTTGAATCACATAAGTTGAGTTTTAAAATTTATATTCTCAAAATTTGAGTATTCCGAAGTCGTTCACTAGGAGTAAATAAAGTGTGAATACCACTATTTATATTTTTGCAAACATTTAGCTCAGAAACTAGCTATGATGAATTTCATTTTCTACACATGAAGTCTATGTCAGAAATGATTAATCAAACAACTCAAAAATTTAATTGAAAGAAATATATTCCAATTATCTAATGCTCAATCAATAAGAATTAAATGTTGATAGGAGTTAAGCGTCAAAGAATTTATATCAATAATGTTTGAACAAAATTTTGCAATAAAAATTCATTTAAAATCAAGGCTTAAACCAAATTAACAACCTTTGCATATCAGTTCTTAAGAAATTGATTTTCTCACAACTAAGTCCTTGAAATTCTACGATTTGGACCCTACATATTTGCAATTAGGTCCCTACCAACTTTTCTTATTTGCAGATCGATCCTTAGAGCATCTCTTGCTCTTCTTCTTCTTGATGACCAACAAGACTTGCCGGAGCTCATTGGAGACGAAGCTCTAATCGGAAGTCGACATCGGCGAATGGCGAAGGAGGTCGGCGGGTTGGTGCTGACTTAGTGGCATGGTTGGATCGTCAATCAGAGGCAGTGGAGGCAGCGGATGATGACGTCGAAAGTGGAGATGGTGAGGAGCTCCGGTGGCAATCGACGCTGGCGTAGGAAAGGGTCTCATCCTCGACCAAGGGGTCGAGGAGCCATGCCCAACCCTCTTGAAGTTGATGACGGTGGTGATTGGATGTGAGGAGGCCAGAGGAGCTCTTGCAGACGTGACGAAGGTGGCGACAGCGGGCAGCATTTGGCAGAGGCTAGGAAGTGTTAAAACTCCCAATAAATTAGGGCCTTTTTGTTAAGGTGATGTCATGGTGCTTGTGCGAAGGTCGATGGATGGTGGAGATGGATAGAGTGTCATGGAGGTGGACGCCGGCGCTCCACCGATCACGAAGAAGATGACGCAGAGGAGGAAGGTGGAGGCATTGGTTCCTAGACTTGAAGGACCTAAACTACACTACAAAGCAAGGGGAAGGAAGCACGATACCTAAGGTTTGACGAAGGGGGCAGAAGAGCATTCGACCAAGAAGGGGAAGTTCGACGAGTCGATTAGAGTTGACGAAGGGGAAATAGGCCATGTTCTTTGATGGGAAGCATGACAAGTGAACAGGGAAGAAAAGCCCTCTCCCTAGTGTATGTAGGAGTGGCCAAAGGATGAGATTGAAGAAGCTCCAAGGTGCTCGTTAATAGCGCCAGTGAGGTGGAAGAAGAGGAGAATTGACGCCAAAAACCACATATTCACTGAATGATGCACAATCGACTTAAATAGATCGACAGACGAGCAAAAACGGCAAGAAATCAAGCTTGATTTGGTTGGCTCGCGACATGATTTGCAGGAATTTCATCTGCAAATCACAAGCTCTACATGCAGCAACAAGAATTGGAATGAGCTGGCCATATTCGTCAAGGAACGATGATCAATCCCACCAAATTTGGTAGGCTTTGATTTAGAGGTGCTTGCACAATCCATCGTCAAAATCATGTGGATAGAGGTTGTTGCTTTTGCTTGCTCGATGGAGGTGTGGTGAGGAAGATGGTTGCAGGGACCTTTTTGCAAAAAATTTTGAGACTTAGGGGGTTTTTGCAATAATTAGAAATCAAAGGAGTAAATTACAAACTTGGTTAAGATGAAATCTGATTGAGCTCAAAATTTGAGGGTAAATTAATTTGGATCCAAGGAATCTAATGGTGACATCAATTTTGGATTTTGATAAAGTTTGATTGGTCAATTTACACTTTAACTCTGAATGTATCAATTTCTTGCCTTGGTCTTCGTTTTAGGTCAATTTGAGCTCGTTTTGTAAAATTGAATGTTCTAAACCTTATAAAATATTTTTTAATAATTTTTAGAAGGTTTATATTACATTTATTTCCATCATAACCCTTTCAATTAAAGTGGGGCTAACATTAGAATTTTTAATATGTAAATTATGTTAATTTTTGTGAAAATCCTTAAATCAATCCGTGCAAGCTCACTTATTTGGATTTTAAGCTTATTTGGCCTTCAATTAATTGTAGGTTTACTCTTTGGTTACTCTATATTTGTATGTTGCTATTAAAATAGCAGAATTAACCAATTTTTATGTCATTCCTCCTAATTCTTGATATTATTAAGTTATACCTTTTGTTGGTTAATAAAGTGAATTTAACCTTAGAACGTTGTCAAATTAGACTAGATATAAAGGATGATGGTGTTACCATCAAGCCACTTGTAGATGAGTTGAAAATCTTATGGAACATTGGTGTGGAGACTTATGATGCATACAAAAAACAAAACAATTCTTTCATACGCAAATGACATTGTTGTAAACGATAAATGACTTCCTGCATATGCTAATTTGTCTAGTAGGAGCATAAAAGGTAAATATGCTTATCTTATTTGTGTGGAAGATACACACCATCTACGATTGCGGGATGTAACAAATTTTCTTACTTGGGGCATCATAGGTTTTTTCCAATTGAACACAGATGGAGTAGTGATTTTAAGGATCGATTTAATGGTAAATCATGTTATTAGTCGATGAGAAATCCGAAAAACTTATTGATGATAGATACAATTAGTTTGTCAAGGCAAAAGATAATGGATAAGTTACACGAACTCAGTAATGTTTGATTAGGATGTGCATTTAAGTGTGACGTCAATCACTTGCATGGGTTTAAAAAAAAGAGTATCTTTTTCTTGGAGTTATCCTATTGGCAGGATTTGAAATCTGTCACAATCTGATGTCATGCATAAATAGGATAAGTTATCCTATTTTAGATATGTTGAATCTAACAAATAATCCAAAAGATACTTTGAAGACACGAAATGATTTAATGAAAATGGTAATTTGTCTTGAGTTACATATTAAGCAAAATGATGGTAGTAGAGTTGACTTCCCTAATGCATTATATACACTAAATCAAGAACATAGGCAAAAAATATTTACGTTCTTAAAGGAAATTAGGGTTCCAAATGGATATTCTTGAAACATTTTCAGGTGTATAAATGAAGTACAGAAGAATATTAGCAGTCTCAAATGTCATGACTTATGTCTACATGTAAATATTATTTCTATTAGCATCTCATGGAGTTCTACCTCAACTAGTACTCGACATGATAACGAAGATGAGTCACTTCTTTAAAGTTGTGTGTTCAAGGAAATTAGATTACGTTAGAGTACTGTGAAACCATATTGTTATTACATTGTGCAAAATAAAACAAATTTTTTTGCCTACATTTTTTGATATCATGGTACATCTCATGCTTAATTTAGCTAATGAAGTAAGGATAGCTGGACTTGTACAATTTCGATGGATATATCCAGTTGAATGTTTCTTAAAGAAACTTAAGGGTTATGTGCTAAATAAGGCAAAACTTGAAAGGTCACTTGTCAAAGGATATCTTATTGAGGAATGCATTAGTTTATGCGTGATGTACACGGATGGGAAAAATAATCATTTTAATCATATTGAAAGGAATGATCAAGGTCAATACAATGAGTACACCGATGAACGCCTTTCTATCTTTGAGATTCAAGGAAGGGAAATCTTAAAGATAACGTTTGAATTAATGCCTGAAAATGAACTTTACCTTGCGCACCGTTACGACCCGATCCGACTCTACATGGGAATCGGGTCAGACCATATCTTATATCCCAAGACCTGGTTGTCCAACGAATAATAACCAAGACAATAGTATTTTTCCACACATGCAACATAGAAGAGAATTAATTAAACGATATAAGGAAAAGAAATAAGGTTCATGCACTACATCCATTTCGAGAGAGTAGAGTTTCAACATAGCCATCACAATAAACTGTAAAAGCGAGTAAACAAAACTAGTAGTTCTAAAACTAGGTACTCACTAAAATAGAAAATAAGAATGTACTACAGTAGAGAAGACATACAACTAAGGCTAAGGCTGGGCTTGGCTGGACCCAGCTTCCTCTGCAGCTGGTAGGGCAGGCTATCAGTCCCCTTACTTGGGTACAAACAATAGACATCAGCAAAAAGCTGAGTAGAGTGACAGCAGTACGGTAAACGTATAAGAGCAACAATAGAGCTAAAGAAAAGAAAAGAACTAACTTGACATGTATTTTATATATTTTAATGGTTCGTTAACTACATTGTTATTCGATTTCCAACTCATACTAACATAGGGTCATACTTCCACTATATTTACATGTTCCCTAGCGGAACGATCTTGTTACAGTATCCCCGCAATGCAAGACGCACACGTGACGCTCTCCTAACCAAGAGAGCACCTCATGTCCGTTCTACACCCGGTTTACTGCCCCGAGGTCATGGTCGCAGCGTAAGGGTGACTACGGCGCACGTGATAAATGCACAGGGGACTACCCCTCACTGACAAGCGATCAGTCATTTCCGCTAACGAGTACGCACTAGTCATACAACACAGAACAAAACAGAGGTTACACCCCTCACAAGTCTGTGTACTCTCACTCGACTATCCCGGTTGGCCCTATAGACCCAACAGGAGTCGGTATAGGAAGGTCATACCTACCCTGACTCCCTACCCAAGTAGGTCAGCTCCCTCCCCACATAGCAGGTAATCAACTCTCCTCGGTGCACATGCACTCGAGAGCCAGCTCGTCCCATACTAGAAGCCAAGACCAATGGTCACACCTCAATAGTGTAACCAACCTCCTTCAACATTCTCGAAATCTCGTGGAATGAAAACATCCATTCAAATTCTCGGTAACAATTTTACTTGCAAGGTGTAATTATTTGTAGATTTTACAAAGATAAGCACCTCGAGTGCATGTCTAAATTAATAAAATGCATAGTTTGACTTTCTTTCAATACATTAATAAATAAAAAGAAAACTCATAGGCAAGAGCATTTTTCGGTTAGACTCAACTAGCAATGAAGAGCCAAAACTAAAATAAAATAGTCAAAAATATCCCTCTGTCATGGTCTAAAAGTTAACCATGATTCCAAAAGAAATAAAAATATATCAAGTAGATAAAAGTCAGCATTTAGCAGGTGAGAACTTAGAATAGACATTTCTTTTGCCTATTCAAGTGGTAAAGATCAACCTGATCAGAAAATAATGGTCTTTGCACTAGAAGATACTTCAAGCATAAAGAAAAGGTGTGTGGGAATATGTCACCACAGAGAAATTGAATTCTTTGAGGTGATTTATAAAGTACTCACACATGGCAACTAATTCCGAAAGGGATATTATTATTATTATTTTTTGCACGACACATGCTTCGATGAATTCATGAATTGAGATGACAAAAACCTTTGACTGAAAATGGCACGCATGAATTCTTCTTGAAGTTAGATGTTGAACAAAACAAAAAAAACAACTGGCCCGTCCAAAAGCAACTAACTCTTCATGAAACACCTTTTTCCAAAGTACCCAGCAACAATCTCTTCTTTCTCCAAGATACATACCTTTTTTTTTCAAAATATCCTGATGAAGTACTTTGGATCTGAGAATTACACACCCTAGTGTTGAGAAAGAGTTTAAGTTTCTTGCAGACATTTCATTATGAATCATACACTAAAAGTAATACCATTCACCTAATTGGTAGCCAGACACAGACATAACAGAGGGACGACCAGAACCTATAGTTCTCCGACAAATCTACTACACCAAGACACCTCTACTTCTTTATCTTTCACCAATCCTTTCCACCATACTATGATGACAATAATAAAGCAATAAATCGCTCGTATCACCTTTTATTCCCAAAGTCATCCAAACTTCCAGTTCACTGGAGTTCCAAGGGATTCCAAAAACACAAAGTCCCTCCACCCACTTACCAATAACACCAACCAACCAACCCATTTTTCTATCTTTCCCACTACGTTTCAAGGATCACGATCCCAAGTCACAAGGAATCCCAAACTCGCAAAGCTCCCAAGTCTATAAACCTCTCATTTTTATCCTCAATGTCAGTAATTTCCAAACTTGCAAAGCTCCCAAATCCACAAAGCTCGTTTTTTATTTTTTAACATTAACTTCAGCAATTCTAGTTAACCCACTAGTTACCACTCCTTCTCACTCCCAAACAAAATCAACTCTTGAAGCTCAGCCATCCACCTCCAATTCCCACTAAGCACTAACTAACGTTCTTATACCTCCTGAAATCAAAATACTACATAGAAATAGGCACAAAAGATTGAATATTTTTGGAAGGAAAAGGTGAGATACGAATCCTCTCTACCTTGATTTTCCAGGAGTGAGGGCGTGCTAAGTCTGCCTGACACTCTGATAGGCGCTGCACAACCTCTCGTCGAAGTCGTACCGACGTTGAGAGCCAAACCTTTCAAACGGGTCTTGTCTCGTGAGATTCCAGGTTCGTTTGAGCCTCAAATCGGCCCCAAAACAATCTCTACGTCACGTGAACCGAGCTTGAATCGGCTTGATCTAGCCGGTTCACGTGAACCAGTTTGCTCCCCTCCCTTCAGCCGCCACGTGGCCCTCACCTGAGCGACTCGAGGCTCCCCCTTCGATCTTCACACTCGCACTCTTCGTTTCTCCATCTGCACGCGCGAGAACAAAGGCGAGGGAGAGAGGAAACGCTAGTGTGCCTGTGTGTCCCCTCTCCCCATCCTCTCCTCGATTTCCATGACCGACCTCCCCTTCTCAGCCTCTCACTCTCTCTTCCACACTTCCTCTCACCCAGCAAGGAGCGACCGCGCACCGTTCATGATGCCAAAAAAAAAAAAGACAGGGGTGGCGCGCCGATCTCGCGGGGGGGGGGGGGGGGGCGGGGGGGAGGAGAGATGGTGTTGTATCGTGGTTCTTTAGCGCGTTTGACAATGGAGTTAACTAGGTTAAGTGTTTTCTATTATTTCAACATAACTTTTAATATAATAATTTGTAATCATTCTTACTTATTTTTATTATTAAAAAATACTCACTATATCCTCTACTCTCAATTATAATATTAAATAAATAACCACTAATATTCTCTACTTACACTTATACTATTAAACAAATATCCACTAACATCACATCAATACACTAATCATTTTAATCATATACTTAACCCTCTCCTTATTCAACCACTGAAACAAACATCATTTCCATTTATTTTATTTTAACTCCCTTAACCCTATTAACAGACACAACCTTAGGATACTGTCGGTAAAAAAAAATGCAAATCAATCCTGCATTTTTTTTTTGAAATTTCCCAGAGGGGTCCCTAAGTGATGAATCTAAGGGTGGAGAAAGTGCAGAACGCCCCCTTTACGAAGTGAAAATTCACACGGGGCCCATATGGGGATTTCTTAGCTTGCAAAACTTGCGCAACCCCCCCTCCCTCCCGAGAGTTTAGGAAGACTCCCCAGAACTATTTAACACTGTAATTGGTGCATAAAAATTATGGTAAAAACCCCTGGAGTCTAGAAAATTACCAAAAGACCTTCGAGAACAAATCAAAATCCCTAGGAAGGGTCATTTCACACACCTACACATACTAAAGTAAATCCCTGAAGTTGATCCTTTTTATGATGAGTTCAGATAGACTTCTAATTCAGCTAGTCATGGTACAAAATTCATTGAGTGGATTATGCTATTTTGACATATTAGTGAAGAGTTGATTGCATAGCAATCATAAATCTTAATATGTCTGAAGTAGCCTAAAAACCTAGATTGCATTATAAATAAAAGCATGCATTTCACACATTTGCATTGTGTCCAGACATAACATATGTTCTCTATTTTATAGGCCCATTATTAATGATGATATTTCATGTGTGCAGGCTCGCAGTAGAGGAGTTGAAGTTACGCTGACACATAGATGCAAGAAGACCCGCAATAGATTTATCACAAGCTTACTGCAAGAGGCAGAGATGGAGACAGAGCCATGCACATATAGACACATCTGACTTATACACAAAACCACACAATTACCCATCTAACTGACCTATACCCTCACTAATTGAGCCAACGTAGGCACTTAGACCTTAATTGAGACAAGCCCTACATTTTATGCAAACTAATCTTCGACATGTCACCTCCCATGTGGCGCCACCTCACCACTTTCCTACATGTGGCAATACCTCATTGTCAACTCACCTTACAATCACCACCTAGTCTAGAAGGTTCCTAATCCTACTTCAACAACTAATTCCTATGTTGCACCCACATTAACCTACACCTAGGCTACTCCTTAAGAACACTTGACCTCCACACAACTCTATAAAAACACACCCTCTCATGGGCGTGCATGATAAATGCCAGTTTATCATCATTCTTATACCCTAAAATAGACCTAGCTCTTAAGGTTTTAACTCCGCAATTAAGTTTTTGGGCTACATTTAGGATTCCCATAAGTTAGACATGCATTGCATTATTTTGTATTTCTAATGTGCCTATCTTAGTGTCAAGGATAAGTAGAGAGTCAGATCCCACACACCCTAGCACTTTGGAGGCAGAAGATGAAGAGGAAGTCCAAATTCAGCTGGATCCTAGCTGCATCCAACTCATCACAGTTGAATTTTAGCTCCACTTAGTTGAGGCTAGCTCATCTCAACTCCATTCGACTCATTTCAGCTGGATGGTAGCTTAAGCTAGCTCAACTCAGTTGACTTCAGCTCAATTCTAGCTCAACCTAGTTGTGGTTAGCTCATCTCAGCTCCATTCAGCTCACCATAGCTGAATGGAAGCTCAAGCTAGCTCAACTTAGTTGATCCCAACTCCTCACAACTCCATCCAGCTCCTAGAAGCTCTATCTGACTAGGGTTAGCTACTGCCATCAACTAGCTAAGCCTAGTCAGTTAAAGAAGCCCTCTACCAGCTCGGGTCAGCTCAACTCTAGCTCCCGAAGACTCAGATCAGCTCAACTTGGTTGAGCTGAGCTATTTAACCTAAGCTAGCTACCTTAGCTAATTGGGTAGTCTTCGAGAGGACCAGCTCCAACTCACCTAAGCTCTAAACCAAAAGAAGCCATCTCAAATTAGCTTACTTAGCTACTAGCAAAGAATTAGCTAGTTAAGTTAGCTATTGAGTTCTTAGGCACCTCTACTTCAGCTACTATCAGCTCTAAGAAGATCATGCAGGTTCAATTTAGCTCCTCTAACTCCTCTAACTCCTCCACTCATCTACTAGCTAAGTTAGCTTTGCTCAGCTCCTACTCCCCTACCTTGGCCAACTAACACCTTAAACCCTAAGCTAACCCCACCTTAACTCTACTCCAAGATCACCACCTAAGCTACCTACTCCCATCCATGTTGACACCATCCAAAAAACACCATTGCACCTCTTCATTTTGGCACCTCTTCTCACGACAACCACCACCTTAACTTCCCTCCTTTTTGGCGCCAAATGTAGCCTCCATCTTCACCCTTCATTCAACACCTCCCAACCACATAATTTTTGGTGCCAACCAAACCTTCTAGAAACCAACCTAATTGGCGCCAAAACAAGGGTGGCAACCACCCTTGGATGGCCACTTTTTAACCATTAACCACCCCTTTTGCAACCCTTAGGATGGCGCCAATCAACCATGGCCCTAGATCCCACAACCAACCACCTAAAAACCATCCTAGCCACCCACTAAAAGCCATGCCTAACCCCCCCTTTCCCTTCCTATATATACCATCATTCCACCACCAAAAAGAGGAACCCTTGGCTACATAACTTTCCTAGCATACCCATCCCCCTACCATACCAATTGGCCAAGAGAAGAAGAAGAGAAGAAGATTAAGGAGGCACACTCACCTCCTCGGTGCTTTCTTCTTCTTCCCTTCTCTCTTGTGCCCAAGCCAAGGAGGTCACAACATAGGGAGGACGGGCAGGCAAAGGAGGACCTAGGGTGGTAGATGTCCACCCTAAGGAGGAGATAGAGGCACACCCATCTAGGGTTTGCCAAGAGGAGGAGACTCTTCAACTTTGGGGCAACCGGAGTTGGAGGGAGGGTTTTGCAGCAGCATCAATTTCATCTACTAAGCCTTCTACTTTTCTTATAGCATTTATTTCATTTTTGTTGTATTAGCTAGTTGCACTTCATGGAGATTACAAGTGTGGAATTCCTCCCACTTGTGAGCTCTTCGAATTTCTTGTAATCGTATTTAGTTCTTTTAATACAAGCATTCCTCTACATAATTTTTGGCTTTGTAGATTTCCTTCTGTGTCTCTACCCTTCCATTATTCCAAGTCACCCGTACTTGGAGTGAGTTAAAAGAGTAGAGCACGTAGTTGCTTAACTCGCTTTCCGGCTTCTTCGTCAAATTGTCTTTGATGTGCTTTTTTTTTTACCCTATTCAAAATCCAAAAAAAATTACATATATTAAAAACAAAAAAGAGAGAATTCCTTTATCAAGCAAGCGAGAGTATTATTTTGCAATTCGCCTCCCTTAGGATGACCCGAAACTCCCTGAGAACTCCATTTTTACAAATTCAAAAGCGATCAGATTTCGTGCGTTACAACAACAAAAAAGCACTTTTACAAATCTCATGATTTTCGCTATTAGTGCAACCCCCCCCCCCCCCCCCCCCCCACTCCATTTTTAACAAGTGGCCCCACCAACCACCACCTAGAGGTCGTGCAAGCGGCCACTAGGCCAAGGGCTTACCACCTCTACCCACTCAAGGCTAGTAGCTACCTTGGTCCTCTCAACGTGTGTTATGACTTGGTTCTCGGATCCCTACAAGACCCAACTCCTGCTCGCCTCGACTAATCCCAAGATCTAGTCGTCCAACAAGAAGTAACCAGAAGTAGGAAAATAAACCACATCCACACATACAATATAACTAAGCAGAAGAAAAGAATGAAGCAGTAAAGAAAGTAGAACAACTGTCTCAGTACATGCCACCACAACAACAACAAGAAACGGAAAGGAAACAGAAAATAACAGGAACAGTAAAATATAAGTCCATTACTCACTACAATAGTAGAAAAATGAAAGAGCTAAAAAGCGACTACGGCTAGGCTCAGTTGGGCCCAGCACCCTCTACAGCCGAAAACTCAAGCTGCTCAACTCCTGGTCCTGAACAAGGTTACGAAAAGACAGAGTCAGCGAACGCTGAGTAGAGTGGTGTTTACATTATTTAAGTGCAAGTATAGTAAAAACAATAACAGGTTTATTTCTCATTTCTATTTATCTCATTTATGTGTTTCTGATTCATCTATTTCTCAAAGTATCTAGGTATTTCTTGATCTTGCATGTTCCTCATGGGAACGATCTTGATTGCAGTCTTTTTTGTAGAGTAGAAGGTACACATGGTGCTCTCTTGGCTGGGAGAGTCTCCCGTGGTAGTCCTACACCTAGTCAACCACCCCGAGGTCATTGTTGAGACGTAGCAATGACTACGTCATGTGTGATAAGCGCACAGGTAGCCACCCCGCATTGACACGCGGTTAGTCGTTTCCGCTAGCGGGTACGCCCAAAGTACAGCATGGAACAGTATAGGGCCTTACCCTCTCAGAACAGGGGTCTCGCCCCTCCACAGTCCGCGTACCCTCACCTGACTACCTCGATTTGCCCAAAGAGCCTAACAAAGTCGATGTAGGGCGGTTAGTTGAACCCCGGGCCCCGTGGGGTGGCTAGCTCCCTCCCTACACTAGTAGCATGCCTCGGTACCACATACACAAGGGCCAACAGGAGTCGGTGTAGAGTGGCCAATCCTAACCCCGGGTCTCAACCCAATGAAGGCTAGCTCCACTCTACACTAAAAAGGGACAGTTGCTCTCCTTGGTACCGCATACACAAAGGCCAACACACTTCCCATCTACATTCCAGATTCCGTTTATCCACAGGAGTTCTACTCCTAATTCCCAGTATGGTTCATGCTCATATTCATCTCATTTATCCAGATCTAGATCTCATGTTTCATAATTCATTTATCATCCATATACAGGAAACTTGTGTTTTCATAATTCAGTTCTCAATCATAAACATGCAACTTGTGGTTTCACAGTTCAATTTCTCATTTACATATAAGCAACTCGTATTTTAACATGCATCTCATAATTATATTAAAGGCATTTGCTAGCAATTTATCTTAACTATGCATTCAAGTAAACAATACACCTCAAACAGGCTCATTCATTTCTACCCTAGGGTTCATTCCACATCCTAGGGTTTAATCCGATTATTCCAACCATGCACATTCTTATTTAAATATTAACAATTGAATTAACCCACTCAACCGGGTATCACCGGAGATCCCGTCGTCTCCGCAAGCCCTGAACATGCTACCGAATGGTAACCTGTACCAGTGACCAATGTACATTAGACGAGCTCAAAACAGTACATACTCAACACGAATATGTAGAGGAACTCGAGTGAAAAACAACGGTACCTCGTTTGAGGAAATCTATTTCCGTTTGGGCCTTAAACAGGCCAAAAACGCGGTCACTGACTAAAATCAGACATCTGGGACTAATCCCAGACGTCTTAAAAGACGTCAGAACTCACCTTACCCTTCCTGCGGCTGATTCAATCGTCCAAACTCCCTCTGCGACTGTCTGAGGGCAGTTCCAGACGTCAGATAAGGTCTCCGGTCGTTTAGAAGCACCTCCGAACGTCTGGCGACATGATCAGACGTCCAAAAGTACTTAGGAAAGTGCACCGCGCGCCTTCCCAAAGCCTGCACCTGCATATGAACACCCATAGACACAACGGTCAGCCGACATCCCCTGCACTATGATATGCATGGCGCAAGAAGATGCGTACCTCACGATATGGCGCTTTCAGACGTCCAGCCTCAGCTCCGGACGTCCTGCTACCTCTCCAGTCGTCTGGACTTCACTCCAGACATCTAATACCTTTAAAACTTCTAGTAGTAGAACCTCCTCGCAGCTCACCCCACTCGCGCCTCCACTCGCAATGGCGGCTCTAGCAGCTGTAGGAGCTTGAGCAGCTCCTCACCAGTGTCCTCCTCTCTCCCACAACTCCTTGAGCTCCACCGATCTCCCGCGGTCGCCTCCTTCCTCCCCCGCTCCCACTCCCTCGCAATCTCTCACTGTTGCTCCTCCCTGCTCTCCCCTCGCCGATGGCTCTCCTTCCTCGTCGCAGCTGCAGCAAAGATAGGAGGGGAATGCAATTGTCGCAGGAGAAGGTGGAGATGGCGGTGGCTTGAGTGGTGTGAGGGGTGAAGGAGGTGAGGGGTTTATATAGGAGAGAAGTTAAGGTTTGGGGTGAGGATACGAGGAGAGAGAAGGGCCTCTACGCGCCGCCCGCACGCAGAACGCACAGCATAGTACGAAAATCTCACTTTCAGACATCCGGGTACGTGTCCAGATGTCTTGACAGACGTCTGACTGAAACTCCAGATGTCTTATCCGGCTAAAAATGTAACGGGTCATTACATCATAACAAACTTAAAGGAAGTTTCATCCTCGAAACTTGAGCTAGCTAGGGTGCGGGAAAAGGAACGTAAAAGCGCATAACAAACTTAAAGAGGATCGAAGTAGGTCCGAAAAGATGTACCCTCAAAAAACTCCAGGTACCACTCTCGCATCACCACCTTAGGCTCCCAAGTCGCCTCCTCGTACCGCTGGCTTCTCCATAAAACCTTCACTAGTAGTACCTGCTTCCATCTCAGACTCTGGACGGCTCTATCTAGTATCTGTACTGGCCTCTCGGGGTAGGTCAGATCGTCGCCCACCTCGATGCTCTCGTGGCTCAGAACATGACTGGGATCGGTGACATACTTCCTGAGGTTGGACACATGGAACACGTCGGGCATTCCAGAAAGCTGGGGAGGAAGGGTAAGCTGGTAAGCAACAGGTCCTACCCACTCCAGGACCTCAAAGGGCCCCACAAACCTTGGCGGAAGCTTCCCTTTCACCCCAAAGCGCTGCAGGCCCTTCATGGGAGAAACACAAAGAAAGATGTTGTTGAAGCCACAGGTTACTATACTACAATATTTGGTTTTTGAAAACCTGTCATCGTAGTTTGAAAGCGAAGAACTCGTATTAAACAAATAAAATTTATACCGGAATAGAAATCCCAGGTCGAAATCAGGGAGGCAGACGTTTGATTAAAAATATGCATTTGTTTTATTTATCACAAAGTAAAATAATTGATTATAAGCTATCTATCTATTTACAATAAATAGAAGAGAGAGAGAAAGAGAGAATATTACAAACAAAAATCAAAAAGAGATGTAGAATGAACATGGAATTCATTATCAAAGAAATTGTTCATTACACTACTCATTACGACTAGAAAGTAGAAAATGATTACACTAGAAAGCAGTAAATCTACTCTAGAAAGCATTAAAAAGAATGGAGTGAGAAATATCCTCCTCGACGGTCGCTTGGAAGACAAACTGGACGGGACGACGCCTGGAAGACGGGGAATGGAGCAGGATGAAGGAGGACAAAGTGGGAAGAACGGGAATGGGGCAGCACGTCGTCGTCGTCGCGGAATCCACTTTTGAAATGGGGATGAAATTTTGACTATCTCTTGAGAAGCATCCTGGGTGTGGGACAAGCTTCTCCTGAGCTTTGGAGAGAGAGAGAAGAGAAAGAAGGGATGAAAATTTCGTATGGAGGGGGTCTCCTTTTATAGTTGCAAGGAGTGAGGGCAATTTGGTATTTTTAATTTGAAAACATTAATACAGGACCTTTAGTGACAGATAAATTCGTCGCTAAAGGTTCAAACGTGGCCTTCATGGGCGGCGCTTGCGTGCCTGCTCTCCTCCAGTGCGTGAAACACTCATTCACATTATTGAAATCTCTGTCGTTCGATCGTGAGATCAAACGGCTAAGATGCATCCTCACCGCACCACAACCGCGTGCTCGCCAGCGTTTGATCCCGCATTACACGCGGGCGTCTGATGGAGCGTGCGCGCTATCGAGTGCACGCGACAGCTCGATCACGATTAAATGCTCAATTACGCCCCTTCGCTGCGCCTCAGCTGCCGCTCGCCAAGGCTCAAACGCACGCCTCTCCTTCTCGCGAGATCGTTCGACCAACACGCTATCAGTGCGTTTGTGTCGCGCTTAAGATTTGTGTGCGCGTGCTCACAACCGTTGGATAATCATCCAATGGAGAAGCGGTGATCAGATTGAAGAAGAGAAGGATCAGCGGGTGCAGCGGTCGGTTGGGCGGCTGAGATGGTGCCACGTGGTGCCATCTTGGCCGTCCATCTTCTGATGATGTAGATGGTGCCATGGTTGTCAGATTGAGTCGATTTTCGTGCCGTTAGGCTGCGATCGTCGATCTGAATCCATCCGCATGGTCGGATTTGTCATCTGAAGTGTGGATTCACACCATCTTGGTCCTTGATCTTCTAGGGTTCCTCGGTCTCTATTTGATGCTACAGATGTTTGATTAGGGTGATTTTGGAGTCATTGAACTCCAATC
The DNA here is from genome assembly GCA_037157565.1 of Thalassia testudinum. Taxonomy (NCBI): domain Eukaryota; kingdom Viridiplantae; phylum Streptophyta; class Magnoliopsida; order Alismatales; family Hydrocharitaceae; genus Thalassia; species Thalassia testudinum. The sequence continues at coordinate 86,063,488 of JAZHRO010000024.1, forward strand.
GTCGCCTTGATCAAATCTGTATGGTTGGATCTTCGATCTGAGGTCCCGATAAAAATTTACCCTGTCTCTGAACATAAAAGGAGACAATTAACCTCCATTTTATTCAAACTAATCTAAATGCAAGATGATGCATGCTATGCAATATTTATAGTATGTAATGCAATTCTATGCTTAAGAACATGCATAAATAGACATCTTATGTAATATAAACATGTTTACATCACACTCCCATGTCTATCTTTTGCTAGTCCCTAGCAAAAACTACATGCTATTTATAAAAGAATTAAGTTGGATTATTTGGGCATGAGTTATTTTCAATCATTAACAAAATGTTTACTTAGGATCTGAACTTTCAAAGACACAACAGTGCCCGGGTATCTGTCAAAATGCAGACCGCCTCAAGCCATCGCCTTATTCAAAGAAAATTTTCTTTTCTCTTTTTCTTCTTTTCTAATTTTTTTTGGATTTTCGAGTTTAGGGTTTAAGAGTAGCTTTCTATGGCCATTCAACTCACCCAAGATTTAATGAGAACCCTAAGTTCTAAGCATCTTATTGTGAATGTGATAGACTCGTTGATCGGCAGTTAAAACGGACTTCGGATTTCTACGCCTCTAGGTGACCTTAAAAAGAGAATTCTGCCTAAAGGTGTATCTTTACAACCGGTAGCTTTCTCCCTACTTTTATTTTTATGGGGTCAACACAAGGGTGAATCCAGTGTATATCTCTCCAATTTATTCTACTTCTCCACTTCTTCCTAAGTGTTTTGGGAATTTACAATGCATTTATAGAGCTGGGTTCTGGATAACCGGTCGATGAGCTGTTACCACCGACAACTTGCCAGCCATACTTGTGCTGCGAAGTGTGGCTTATTTCTTTTATTTTTTTTTTCTTTCTCCTTTGCTTTTTCTTTTCTTTTTGACTTTCTTTTTCTTTTTTTTTTAAGTAGGTGGCTTCCCTAGTCTAAGATTTATCTAAAGGCAGCAAAAAGAGAATGGTTCAGTAACTGGGCTCTGGACAACCTACCCACGATAACTTGCCAACCATATCACCCTAGAAGGTTCATTAGCTACCCAATTTCTGTTAGAATCGTCGATTAACGAGTCAGTGACAAGATAGTGTGTAGATGCTTTAGGCTTAAAGCTCCCTCAAATCAGAGGGCGGGTTGATAAATCATGTACTTCTCACCCAAACTTATTTACTCAAATTAAAATAGAATTTAGGTTGGCGAGGACTTGAAAAACAAATCCACATTTTAGTGGATACACAGGCTGATTAAGTCCAAAGACCTGAAGGGTCTTCGTGTTCATATCATAATGTAGTATTTCCTAAGATTGAAAATTTTCTTAAACCCAAGTTCTCTTTCCTAATTCCACCATTTTTTTATATAAATAAAAGAAAATAAAACGAATCTACGAAGCTGACGAATAAATTCAGGGATGAATATCCACCCTCCCATACCTATCTAATGCAATGTCCTCATTGTATTAAAAAGACATGAAACAGAGTAGAATAGAGTAGAAAGCACCTGAATTGCTTGAATGCCGGGTCCGCTCCGAGATAAAACTAAAAAAAAAAACTGTATACATGTTGAATTTAGTGCCTTTAGCTAGGCACACTATACAAAGAAGAGAAATAAAGAATTCACAGGTGCAGGTCAGAATCAGAATAAAAAGATGAAACCTCTAACCTACCAGCAGATGTCCACAAATGTGGACCAAATTGTGGTGTAGACCCATACCCCATAATCAAGAATATCTAAGGTTATGGATAAAAATTACCCAAAACCTAAAATCAGTATGCAAGCGAGGTCGGGCCTGCGATTTATGAGGATGCAACCCAAGACCAAAGAGTCGGGTTACAGAGAATTCGATATCAAAAGGATAATCAATGAATGTGTGCTTGGGTTGAACATCCTCAGAACAAATGTCGTAAGGGTCCTGGTTTGATGTTTTCAGATGAATTGGAACCCTTAGACTTAGTCTTCTATTTCCTCCGAAGTTTGCTTCCCAAATCAGAACTTCCCAGCTTCTGTTCTCATTCAGAATGTCAAGTTTCGGGACCTCCTGCATATTAATCACCCCGTCTGAAATTTATAAGTCTAAAAGATGTAACTGAATCAGAATTGACTCGGGTCTAATAATCTCAAAAACAGAATCGTCAATAAGCTCAATAGGGTGTAACTGACAATCAGGGCATTGGATTGAGTCCTCTAGAAAACACGATTTTGGATCTATCATGTGAACCCCAATAAGATCAGTTTCCTCAGTTATTGGGCTATCAAATGATCTATTAGATTCCTCAGGCCCAATTGTCTCACAGAATTCATGTTCTGTAAACTCACGTAAGACTTCGCAAATTGAATCTTCACCATCAGAATCAAAGAAATCAAAATCCGTATTAATGTATGTCCCAAAATCATCTGTCACTTTCTGATCCATGGAGACATATGTTTCCTCGTACCCTGGCTCAAGGATCTCAGGTGAAGAAATCAGATCATCCTTAATTGGTTGCTCTAATTTAATCCGGTCAACCTCGTAACACGTGTCCCCCCTAATAGGTGCCTGAGCCGGTTCTGACCTTGGCTCTCCTGAAGGGGGTTCATCTTGGGAATCATTCCATGATTGAACTAAAGCAACCACAAATCTCATTCTCAATTTCGCTAACTTTCCAAGTAGAAACTCACCCGGGTTCTTATCCTTAACATCCTAGAGCCAATCCAACAAATACTTGTTCAAATCATCAATCATCTCAATCAGGGGCTCCAATTTTTCAATGCAAGGTATTGGCTGAACTTCTAAAGATTGTATGGTATTTCTCAAGTTAGCCAAAACCTTATTTTGAACCTGGTTAACCTGAAACAAATGACTTGGTTCAAGGTTGGGCGGGTTTGGGATAGTGCAGAGGAGTTAACGAATTGAGATTCGTTATACCCTTCCTGATAATAGGTTTTCAGATTGTTCAAAAGGTGGTGATGACCAAAAGGTAATGTAATCAGAGGATGGGTAAGGATCAGTGTATCCTCCTTGATTGTAGATCGTATTAGGTTGTCCATGAAAGGGTGGCGATCTATAATCGATGTGGCTCTGAGAATGATAGAAATTACAATCATAGTGTTCAGGGTGAGATCCTAAACACAAAGGTCCAAAACTGTATCCCCAATCCGAATTATCCCAACTAAGTGATGGTTGATTACAGTACGAGTCGGGATAATCGTCATGTTGAGGATAACTCAAAACAGGAGGGAAAGAGCGGGAATGCGTATAAAATGTGGAAGGATTCATGAGAGACGGGAGGAAGAAAGGCGCCCTGCAATACAAGCAGTCAAACCTGTCCTTAAGTGGGCTAGCCTAAAGACCTACAGACTCCCAGAACCCATCTTGAGATAAAGAAACGATTTGATCTACTTCTATCTGTTCAATCCAACCAGTTAGAAGGAGGGACTAGGGAGAAGGTTCTTCCTTCGGCTTGCGCCTTCGGTTCCTAGTGTACCCCCCAGCCGCGATCGTTTGATTATGCTACTCTAGCTAAACATCAGATTGAATAGTAGAAACAGACTAATTGAAAATAATCTCATTCTGAGCTCTGAAGAGTGAGTCGAATCTTTAAGGCCAACGTCTACTCTATTTTATTTAGGGCTAGGTTTGAATGTACTTTGAAATGTGATGGGCCCTTTATCTGGGTTGTGCCCTTAATGATTGATTGATGTATGTGTGCGTGCACAACCAGTGGTTTTCAAGCAAGATTATTTTTGTTGCGGTGAATTTTAGGGTTCAAATCTTGCTTAGTAGCTTTTAGGATTCAACTTTATTTTCAAACAAGTTTTGTTGGCACACCAAGTTTTGAAAGTACAGGTGAAGATGTTTTCCTTTAAAACTTAAAAGAATGTGGACTGCCTGATAAATCCCTAAGAGTTGAACCTAAGCGACAGCTACTTGATAAATTGATTTTAATTGAAGTGGTGCGGCCTAATAAACTCAAACAATTGCCCTGTTGCGGCACTTAATTAGGCACACAAGTGATTACCTAATTTGATTTCTAGTCAATTATGTGTTTGGATGTGTGTACCGATTCCAAAGATCGGTTTACCAGTTGAGTTTCAAAATTAAATGAGGTTGTGTACCTCTGTGAGATTTTTTTATTTTTTTCTTTTTAAATGTGGAGGTTGAGGCGGGTGCAGGTGTCAAATAAACAAACAAAACTAACCTTAGAGTTTATAAAAACACCTAAGTTGATTGATGTTTGTGTTATTATGTGGTGAAATGAAAACTAATGGGTAGGAGGTGGGGGATAACTTACAGAACCTTCAATAGTACTTTGCTCCATTCTACTACTTTTGCTCGTCTCAAAAGAGTACCTGCAATCACAATAAGAATGGAGAGAAGTGAGGTAAATGATTCGTAAGTTGGAAAACGTGAAAAAAATCAAAGAGAGTCGCCTCCCCTGCAATGGCGCCAAAATGTTGAAGCTATGGGTTACTATGCTATCGTATTTGGTTTTTGAAAACCTATCGTCGTAGTTTGAAAGTAAAGAACTTGTATTAAACAAATAAAATTTATACCAGAATAGAAATCCCGGGTCGAACACAAGGAGGCAGACGTTTGATTAAAAATACACGTTTGTTTTATTTATCACGAAGCAGAATAATTGATTAGAAACTATCTATCTATTTATAATAAATAGAAGAGAGAGAGAGAATATTACAAACAAAAATCAAAAAGAGATGTAGAATGAACATGGAATTCATTATCAAAGAGATTGTTCGCTACACTACTCATTACGACTAGAAAGTAGAAAATGATTACACTAGAAAGCAGTAAATCTACTCTAGAAAGCATTAAAAAGAATGGAGAGAGAAATATCCTCCTCGATGGTCGCTTGGAGGACGAGCTAGACAGGACGACGCCTGGAAGATGGGGAACAAAGCAGGACGAAAGAGGATGAAGCAGGAAGAACGGGAACGAGGCAGCATGTCGTCGTCGTCGTGGGATCCACTTCCGAAATGGGGACGAAAATTTGACTTTATCTCTTGAGAAGCATCCTAGGTGTGGGATAAGCTTCTCTTTGAGCTTTGGAGAGGGAGAGAAGAGAAAGAAGGGATGAAAATTTCATATGGAGGGGGTCTCCTTTTATAGTTGCAAGGAGTGAGGGCAATTTTGTCTTTTTAATTTGAAAAACATTAATTCAAGACCTCTAGTGACGGATAAATTCGTTGCTAAAGGTCCAAACGTGGCCTTCGTGGGCAGTGCTCGCGCATCTACTCGCCTTCCGCACGTGAAATGCTCATTCACGTTCTTGAAATCTCGATCGTCTGATCGCGAGATTGAACGGTTGAGATGCATCCTCACTACGCCTCAATTACACGCTTGCCCATGTCTGATCCTGTGTTACGCACGAGTGTCGATGGAGCGTGCACGCTATCGAGCGCACGCGACCGCTCAATCGCGATCGAACACTCAATTGCGCCCCCTCGCGGTTCTTCAGCTGCTGCTCACCAAGGCTCAAACGTGCGCCTCACCTTCTTGCAAGCACATTCGACCAACGCGCTATCCGCGCATTTGTGTTGCGCTTAAGATTTGTGTGCGTGTGCTCACAGCCGTTGGATGATCATTGAATGGCAAATAAGCGACGATCAGATTGAAGAAGAGAAGGAGCGGCGGGTGCAACGCCCGGTTGGGCAGTCGAGATGGCGCCACGTGGCGCCATCTTGGCTGTCCATCTTCTGGATGATGTAGATGGTACCACGGTTGTCAGATTGAGTCGATTTTTTCACTGTTAGGCTGCGATCGTCGATCCGAATCCATCCGTACGTTCGAATTTGTCATATGAAGTGCAGATTCACACCATCTTAGCCCTTGATCTTCTAGGGTTCCTTGATCTCTATCGGATGTACAGATGTCTGATTAGGGCAATCTTGGAGTCGTTGAATTCCAATCGTTGCCCTGATCAAATCTGTACGGTTGAATCTTCGATCCGAGGTCCCGATAAAAATTTACCCTATCCCTGAACATAAAAGGAGACAATTAACCTCCATTTTATTCAAACTAATCCAAATGCAAGATGATGCATGCTATGCAATATTTATAGTATGTAATGCAATTCTATGCTTAAGAACATGCATAAATAGACATCTTATGTAATGTAAACATGTTTACATCAGACGTGATCCCCAACCTCGAACTGCACCTCTCTGCGCTTCCAGTCAGCGTAGCTCTTCTGCCTTCTCCTAACAATGCGGAGTCATCTATGAATATGCTCTATCACCTCCTGACTTTGTCGGATCAACCTAGGACCAACCTCTCACTTGGTCCCCACCTCAACCCAACTCAAGGGTGCAGTACACCTCCATTCATACAGAGCCGCGTAAGGTGCCATGCTGATGTTCGAGTGGTAACTGTTATTGTATGCAAACTCTACCAGGGGTAAATGCTCCTCCCAGGAGCCTCTCTAGTCTAGTACACAGGCATGCAAAAGGTCCTCAAGTGTCTGTATGGTGCACTCTAACTGTCCGTCCGTCTGGGGGTGGTAAGCGGTACTGAAGCTCAAACGCGTCCCCAAGGCCTGCTGAAACTCAGCCTAGAACTGGGAAGTAAAACGAGTATCCCTATCGAAAACAATCTCACGCAAGACTCCATGTAGTTGCACCACATCTCTAATGTATCTCTCTGCTAACTATGCTGGTCCAAAGGTGACTTGGATTGGCAAGAAACGTGCCGTCTTCGTCAACTTGTCTACTATCACCCAAACTGCGTCGTGTCCCCACTAGGTAACTGGCAGACCCACCACCAAGTCCATGGTGATGCTCTCCCACTTCCACTCTGGCACAGGAAGTGGCTGCAATGGCCCTGCAGGCCTCTTATGCTCGGCCTTCACCTGCTGGCATACCAAACACTGTTGCACAAACACACCAAGATCCTGCTTCATCTCTCTCCACCAAAAGTCGCATCGCAAATCTTGGCACAACTTTGTGTTCCCGGGATGTATGGTGAATCTGGACCTATGCGCCTCAACCAGGAGCTCTCTCAACAACTCCTCATCCTTAGGAATGCATAAGCGTCCCCTCATGCGCAGTATCTCGTCTGAAAAGGAAAAGTCTCCTAAGTCCCCTGTCAACACCCTATCTTGCAACGTTTGTAAGTACAGGTCGGCCATCTGCCATGCGATGATGCAGTCTATCAGCTCTAGTCATGTCTGCCACGTCACTATCACCATCCCACAATACCCTTATGACTCTCGGGGTCGCCAACTGCCCAACTTTTCCATGAGTCTCCAACTCTGTGCTTGTAAACTGGCCAAGTGGGCGGGTGCCTTCCGGCTCAAGGCCTCGACCACCACATTGGCCTTCCCTGGGTGGTAGGAGATGCTGCAGTCGTAGTCCTTTAGGAGCTCTAACCAATGTCTCTGTCTCATGTTAAGCTCCTTCTGGTCAAACAAGTACCTGAGGCTCTTATGATCTGTGAAAATCTCGAAAGTCTCACCGTAAAGGTAGTGTCTCCATGTCTTCAGCGCGAAGACAACCGCTGCCAGCTCTAAGTCATGGGTAGGGTAGCTATGCTCATGGGGCTTCAGTTTCCGCAAAGCATAAGCGACAACATGACCCCGCTGCATGAGCACACCCCCTAACCCCTGCAATGAAGCATTGGCGTAAACCACAAAACTGTCATTGCTATCTGGGATGATAAGTACAGGAGCTGAAGTCAATCTCTCCTTCAACTTTTGAAAACATGCCTCTCACTCATCTGTCCAGGCAAAGGGCACGTCCTTCCGGGTCAGCTGGGTCATAGGACGCGCAATCTGAGAGGATCCTCTCATAAACCACCGGTAATAACCTGCCAGTCCCAAAAAGTTGCGTATCTCTGTCACTGTGCATGACCTTTCCCACTTGACGACGGCCTTAACCTTGGCTGGATCCACAGCCAAACCATCCCCTAAAATCATGTGGCCCAAGAAAGTCATCTGCCTCAACCAAAACTCGCACTTGCTGTACTTGGCATACAGCCTGCATCGCCTCAAGGTATCCAAGATCATGCGCAAATGCTGTCCACGCTGCGCTTGGTCTCGCGAGTAAACGAGTACATCATCGATGAACACCACCACAAACTAGTCTAAGTATGGCCTGAAAATATGGTTCATCAAGTCCATGAAGGTAGCGGGGGCATTGGTCAGCCCAAACTGAATGACCAAGAACTCATGGTGCCCGTACCGGGTATGGAAAGCTGTCTTAGAGACGTCGATCTCCCTGATTCTCAACTGGTGGTAGCTCTCGCAATTGGTCGAAGAGGTCATCAATCTTCGACAGCGGATACTTATTCTTGATGGTGACCCTATTCAGCTGTCGGTAGTCGACACAAAGTCACAGGGTACCGTCCTTCCTCTTCACAAATAGCATAGGGGCTCCCCACGGGGACGCATTGGGCCTCACAAAGCCCTTCTCCAACAGGTCATGTAGTTGTGACTTGAGCTCTTGCAGCTCAAGTGGTGCCATCCGGTATGGTGTAGTAGAAATGGGGCTGGTCCCCAATACCAGTGAGAGCTCAAACTCGATCTCACGCTCAGGCAGTAGTCCTGGCAGCTCCTCTAGAAAAATGTCGGGGTACTTGTAGACCATCGAGATACTCTGAAAGTCAGGCACGAAGCCAGGCTCTGCCACTACATAGGCCAAGAAGCCCTTACACCCCTGGCTCAAAAGCCTAGCTACACGAAGCACAGAGATGCATCTGAAACCTCCATCCACCAACTGTCCGTGAAACTCAAAGGGAGGCAACTTCGATATGGAGAAGACAATCTTCCTCCCGAAATAGTCCACCAAGGCATGATAGGCGGACAGCCAGTCCATCCCTAGGATCACGCCAAAATCCTTCATCTGTATCACAATCAAGTCAATGGGGAGGCTGTGTCCCCCGATACTAACCTTGCAGTCCGTGTAGACCTCCTTGGCTACAAACAATTGGCCACCTGGGCCTCTGATCACAAACAGATCCTCTAACAGTACACTGCCTTGCCTCAAACTGACGGCAAAACTCGTAGCGACGAAGGAGTGTGTGGCACCGAAATCAAAAAGTACGTACACTAATCTGCCAGAAATAGTAACCATACCTGCCACCACAGAACCTGAAGCCATGGTGTCTCTGTGTGTCAGGGAGTTGATACGCTCCTCATCTCCCGATGCAGATGAAGCAACTACACTCTGGGTTGGGCAAGCAGCAGCTGGCCGGTACCCTCCTCGTGACTGCTGTCCTCTCCCATACGCTTGGTGACCTCGACTGCTAGCTCAGCCTGCAACGCTCGATGTGGGGAGCATCTGCTGTGCTCCAGCCCTAGATGGGCAATTCCTCCTGATGTGGCCCAGCTGGCCACACTGGTAGCAGAGGGGTACACATCCTCCTCCCTCCGTAGGTCCCTGCTGGCGGCTGGGCGGGGGTCTAGTCTGGCAACTAGCCCCTGTATGGGGCCCCCAAAGGCCACTGATGGCCCCACAAAATGAGATGGCTCTCCTGCGAGTGCCATGTGCCTTCGCTCCCGACGACCTTGAGAGTACTCTGGCTGGTAGGACCTCTTTCATCCGCTGTTAGTGTCTCACGTGGCCAGGTTGGTCTCCTTGTATGTCATGGCTGCCTCAACCACACGAGAGAAAGTGGGCAGCTTCAAGAGTTTGACATTACCCCGAATAGCAGGTCGGAGCCCCTCAGTGAACCTCCACAGGCGCTCCTCCTCAATAGACACAACTGTCGGGGCAAAACGTGACAGCTCTAGAAAATGCGTGCGGTACGCGCTAACCGTCAATGTCCTTTGGCGAAGAGTGTGGAACTCTCACCTCCTCTGGTCCTGCCAAGTCTGCGGAAAGTACTGCTCGCAGAAGAGAGCCACAAACTGGTCCTACGTTGGCTCTCTCCCCTCCTGGCCTCTGATTGCCATTCACCACCTGTGTGCTGCGCTCTCTAGCTGGTACGTGGCAAAGGCCACGTGGCACTCCGTGGGAGGGTGAAGGGTGTCGAACACCTTCTCTATCTACTCCAGTCAGTCCTTTGCCTCAGACGAGTCCTCATCCCCCTTGAAGCAGGGGGCTTCAGCTTTTGGAACTGTTAAAAAAGCTCATGGTGTAGCTGCTGTGGGGGAACAGGAACGCCTCTAGGTAAGGAGGGCTCGTGCTCGAAAGTGTCAAAGTGTGGTGGGGTGGTCCTCCCCCTCCTGCTCGCCCGGCACTGCAACGGTCTCTCTGTCCCACTGAGGACTCCCCCTCCACGTCCTTAGGAAGAGGTGCATGTGGAGGCTAGTGGAGCTCCTCTCGCACAATGTCACTGATCAGGTGGGCGAGATCCTGGGCCTGAACGCCCGGGAGGAGAGGTGGGTCAACTGGTACCTCAGGTCTGACACGTCCGCCCTCCGACCTCGTCTACGGCGACGACCACGGCCTGCCTCGGGGACACCCCGACGAGGCATCTCCTGCAAGGAAACGCAAGAGATAGAACAAGAGTGTCAACGATACTGGATTACATCAAGAAAAAGACTCGAAAACGAATATCAAAGCGATACGTTGTGGTGGCTATCCTAGTTATATGCACATGAGTGGTTATTCTCAAGCCAATTGGTTCATTTCTCGGGACGACCTTGCTCTGATACCATCTTGTTACTACCTGGTTCTCGGATCCCTACAGGACTCGAGTCTGACTTGCCTCGACTAATCCCAATACCTAGTCGTCCAACAAGAAGTAACCAAAGCAGGAAAATAAACCACATCCACACATGCAATATAACTAAGCAGAAGAAAAGAACGAAGCAGTAAAGAAAGTAGAACAATTGTCTCAGTACATGCCACCACAACAACAGGAAACAGAAAGGAAATAGAAAATAACAGGAATAGTAAAATATAACTCAATTACTCACTACAACAGTAGAAAAACGAAAGAGCTGAAAAACAACAACGGCTGGGCCCAGCATCCTCTGCAGCCAGAAACTCGAGCTGCTCAACTCCTAGTCCTGAATAGGGTTACGAAAAGATAGAGTCAGCGAACGTTGATAGAGTGGTGTTTCCATTATTTAAGTGCAAGTACAGTAAAAATAATAACAGGTTTATTTCTCATTTATATTTATCTCATTTATGTGTTTCTGATTCATCTATTTCTCAAAGTATCTAGGTATTTCTTGATCTTGCATGTTCCTCGTGGGAACGATCTTGATTGCAGTGTTTTACGAAGAGTAAAAGGTACACGTGGTGCTCTCCTTGCCGGGAGAGTCTCCCGTGGTAGTCCTACACCCAGTAAACCACCCCGAGGTCACTGTCGAGACGTAACGGATACTGCGGCATGTATGATAAGTGCATGGGTAGCTACCCCGCACTGACACGTGGTCAATCGTTTTTGCTAGCGAGTATGCCCAAATTATATCACGGAACAGTATAGGGCCTTGCCCTCTCAGAACAGGGGTCTCGCCCCTCAGAACCAAACAAGGGTCTCTCCTCTCCACAGTCCGTGTTTACACGAGGTGAAGTCGTTGTTTAAAAAATAAATGATGCGTTGTAGTATAGTTGAAATTGCCTTGAAAATAAATAAATTTTATTACTCGAATGTTAAGTCCGAGGTCAAACACAAGAAGCAAATGGAGTTCATACACTAATCTGAATAATAGATGCAATTTGAACACTTAAAACTACTCAAAATCTAATTCAAAATATAAAGCAGGAGTTTATGAATAATAAAATGTAGCATAAAAGAGAAATTGGACTATAAAATTAGAGGTCTTAAAAATGTTTGACTTTTCTCTTTACTTTCTTCTTCTCTTTCTCTTCTTTTCTTCACTATTCTTCTTTCCTTCTTTGACTTCTCCTTCTTGACTTCTCTTCTTTCTCTTTCTCTGACTTCAGTCGAGCCCTCTTCTTCTTCTTCTTTCTTTTTCTGATGTCTTCTTCTTTGGCTTCTTTCTTTCTCTGGCCCTTTTTCTCTTTCTTTTTCTTCCTTTCTGCCTTTAGCTTTCTCTGCCCTTAGCTTCTTTGCCTTGGCTTCTGATCTCCTTCTTTCTCCTTCTTCAACCGTGCCTTCTCTTCAGCCTTCCTCTCTGCGGCTTCTTCTTCTTGGCTTCTTCAACTTCCTCATCCTTAGCTTCCTCTTTCTCTTCTTTGGCTTTGCTTGAGCTCTCTTCTTCTCTGCAGCTGCACCTAAGGCTTCCTTCTTCAGCTTCCTCTTCCAGCTTCTTCTTCCTTCTTCCTTTCCCTACACACAAGTGCAAAACCTACCCCTACCCTTCCCCGCAAATGCTCTCTCTCTTTTCTCTCTTTGGCTCGCTCTCCCAGAGCCTTTCTCGGGTAAACGGGTCAGGTTAACGCGCCCGAGTCCAGGCCCACTGGCGTGGGTGATGTGAGAGGAGTGCTGGGTAATCGGGTCAGGCAGCCAGGTCCGCGAAGGAGTGAATCGCGAACGAGGCAAGTGGGCGAGGGGACCTCACCCCGTGTCAGGAGGCAATAAGCCCCTGACACAAATTCAATTTATTCTACACGACCTCCTCCAAACTTTCTGAGGTGGGACTAAAAGTCCCACCCACTTCGTGTGCACCCGCAAGAAGATGCCGTGCTTGATTGCTGTGGCTGCAAGACCTTGCAGAGCCAATTACTTGGCTAAAGGCGTGCGTGATACCAATCCTTGTCGTCTGGGACCTGGGACCTGGAGTGCAGTTGCCTGGAGCGAAGGTTACAAGCTCCTGCACATCCGCTTTAATAGCGGCGGAGGCCCGATCCTGCGTTCAAGCAACACAACCTTGCGGCCTCATTAGAATACGCAGGATGCTTCATCGTGACACGGAGAAGATGAATCAATGGTCGGTGTGGCGCGGGCAGCCTAGGCATGCGTGCCTAGGTCGGTCTGTGGCCGTGGTGATGGGTCTGTTCGGGGGGAGTGAACGGAGGCTGTGGCGGTCAATGGAGAGGGGGGAAATGATCAGTGGACGGTGGCGGAGCTTCTGAGGGGTTTGGCGAGGTGGATGGATGTGTGGAAGTGACAAAGACACCTCGCCGGTGGTCTGTCGGAGGTGGAGACGACGGTGGTGGTTTACGGTGGTCGAGGGTTGAAAATAGAAATAGAGAGGGGGAAAATAAAGAGAAGAGAGAGGGGAAGAGATCTAACCTAGTTTAACGATGAAGGGGAGCGAGATGGCGGTCGGCACATACCTACCGTCGCCGGAGATGAAGGTTCCAGTGAGAAGGGGAGGGCGACGACGAAAAGGATGCAGGCACGTGTGCAGGTATGGCGCGACGCGGACGAAGGAGGCAAAGATGACTCTGCTACTGGTATTGTGGTAGAGCAACAAGAAGAGGAGGAATAGGTTGTCAGAGTTCACTGGATGTCTGGATGGAGGAGAAGAGATGAATTTAAGTGTTGTTCACTGGCCAAACCAAGCTTAGAATGATCGACCAGGTTAGGGGTGTCTTTTATAGTCTCTGGTGGAGGACTTTGTGCTTGGAAGGCAAGCTTCCAAGCACGGGTATCCTCACCAGAGTAGGAAGGTGCGAGATACCCAAATCTCTCATGCGTTCTCATAAGAGATTGGGTAACAATCCGGGCTTGGAATTGCGTTCATATGATCGGGAATTCCTCAGAGAATCTCCCTTTCAAATTTGAGAGTCTCTGAGGAATTAGGGAGAAATCCCCTCTTGAATCCTCACCGGAGTAGGACTCCTCTACTGTAATGGTGGAGGGACCTAATTGCAAAGAAAGATGAGGAAGATAGGGGGGTATCTGCATGGTTTTCAAAAGTTATGGGTCTAAAAGTAATTGGGTTGGACTGTTTTGCAAAGTAGGTCAAGGTAAACTCTCCTTAGGTCCAAATTTTGATATAAACTTAATTTGGACCTAAGGAATCCAATGGTGAAGTTGGATTTTAGGTTTGACCACATTTGACTAGGCATTTTACACAACACCCAACTTAGGGCAAATAATTGACTAAGACCTCTATTTAGGTCAAAATAGGTTCCAAAGGTCAAATTGAAGGTTCTAAATCCTAAGAGATATTTTTCCATGAATTTTAGAGGGTTTAGATGAATTTTATCCTGACTAGAACCTTTTTGAATTAAGTGGGTCTATTTTAGGGTTACCAGAAGTCATTTAATTCCCAGATTTCACATTAACTCTTTTCTGATTGAACCAACCCACTTTTTATCTTGTTAAGACCAATTGACCTATGTTTAGCCCCTGAAAAATCTCGTTGATGTACTGCGATGGTAAAATTACAGTTTTACCATTTGTTTCTTATTTTCCTCTCAGAACAGTTATTCCTTGAATTAGGTCCTTTACTTGGTTATGTAGGAGCTTTTATTCTCTTTTCTAGGTTAAAATGAGCTAGTTAAGGCTCATGATGGTATTCCCATCATACCCCCATGCCTAGCTTTTTCTAGTTCCTTAGCAAAATTTCAAGGTTTTAACTTCTGTTCTAGACCATGAATTTCTGTCACAATTTATGATAAGTGCTTTTTCTTCTTTTTGATTAGATTAGAATGCCGACAATAGGCCTAGAGGTACTCAAGTACCAACCAAGATCCGGACCTAACCAGCTCTAGCCTCAATCCTCCGCGAAGGTTTTTAAGGCTCGCAGGAGCTATCCTAAGGTTCATTGGACTTCGCAGTTAAAGCACTCGTGGTTGAGACATATTTTAGCCTTGGTTTAGTTTACAGTGCGTTTTTGTAAAAGAGAGACAGAGGATTTATTTGTTTGGAGAGTTTTCTCTCTCTTTTCTTTTTATTTCTAGCTTCAGATTGGCTTCTCAACACGGTCAGTATCGGATTCCTCATCCCCATCATCAATCCTCAAAGGTCCTTAGCAATCAATGCTTCGTGATAGCATCGCCCATGACAACCCCCAAAACCCTAGCTTTTGAGATTTCGAGATAATCTTGCCCATGGCGTTCCGTAGCCAAATCCAGACCCTAGCAATCGATATTTCGTGATAATGCCGCCCATGGTATCTGAACCAGCAGGGTGCTTATGTGCCCCCAGTAGGATATGTAAATATCCTAAGAGACAAGCACCGAGGAGACGATATGTTATTACGCACCTTCGAGGGGAATTTCCTGCCTCTCCGCGCCGGAAACTCGTCCAAATCAATTTGTGTTGATCGGCTACTCCTAATCTAGGCAACTTTTTTTAGAACATTTAAATGCTTTTGCATGATTTTGATAGTTATGCGCATTAAACCAGACTGTGTGTGGATTAGGGTGCTTAGGTTACCGAGTCTCGCAAATCGAAGGTTAGTTAACGAGGTCGAATACTCCTTAAGCCATAGACCTAATACTTAAGCTTCACATTTTCCCTAACCTCTTGAGGATTATCCAGATCTTAGTGGATACTTGAATTTTTAAGGCTAAGAGTCTCCCAAAAGGCCTAAGATCAGTGTTCCTACTAATTCTCCTTGTGTCTCATTAGCACTTTTTTCCTTTATTCTTTTCCTTGATGTGGTCTAGAACTTCGGTTAATCCCTTAATCTCTTACTAATGACTATCTCTTTTTCTTTTTCATTTTGCGCTCCTTTTTGGCATTTTGCTGTTTTCCTCCTCATGTTTATATGGCTTCAAAATTTTCTTCCCTCCTCTCAGTTTTTTTGTTCTTTTTCATAATTTTCTATTTTTTGGTATTTTTAACATATGTGAATTTTTTTGTGAGAATCCTTCTGACTTTTCTTGATTTCTGTATGTTTGCACTTTACCACCCCCCTATGCCTAAGTTTTGCAATGTCCTCATTGTAAATGGAGGGTGTGAAACAGTATTGGGTTCAAGGACTTAGAACAGGATATATTGGGTGGGCGAATGGGTCGGGAATGACTGTTGCAGACGATTTCAAGCTCTGATACATGTTCCAGAGGTGGGATTGACTATTCTAAGACTAAACTCAGGACGCAATAGACGTGAAGTACAGACAGATAATCAGACGGATCTCGGGTTTTTGGAATGACGGGTTGCCTCCCGTTAAGCGCTAAATTCAACTCCTTCAGCCGAGTAGAAAATGGTATGGAGAGGGAGTGGTCAAATCAACGGAATTTTGTAGAACAAGCACCTTGATTAAGAGCTGGTTGTCCAACCAGGTGCTTGTTCAGATCCATAGGCTGATGATGCAACCCAAACTCTATTAATCTGGTGGGTTGATAAATGTAGATCAGGAGATGTGGAACCCACCATATGCTATGGAGCTCGGATGGATGTGAAAGTGTGAATTCAGGTTTTGGCTAAGTTGGATCAGCCTAGTCAGAGTAGGGATCCATAAAGTAATCAGTGAATGATGCGGAAACCCTACAGGGGTGATCAGAGAATGATAGAGCATGGTCTTTAGTCTGATCAATGTTTGATACCCGATATAGATGTGGAGTCAAATCATCTGCAATCGGCTCAATAAGAGGGGAATCAGAATAGAAATTGAGTCTGATTGTGGGTCGGGGTTGAAAATGGGTTTGGCCGGGTTTTATATATTCGGAAGAGGTGGCTTTAATGAGAATTGTGTATGAGGGCTCTTCTAGAAAGGAGTTACAGGTGGTTTCATGTAGAGAGTCCTCATAGTAGCTCTCAAAGTCAAAAGTGAATGCCTAAAGAGTGTTGATAGGATAATGGAAATTTGAGTCGAGAAAAGATTCGAACTCTGGGTTGCGGTCACTCTCGGTATTTTCTAGTTTTGATTCCTGAGGATCGAAAAGAAATGATTCCATATGACTGGAATCTAAACTTAAATCAGTGATCTTGGGAACTGAGACCTCAGAGTCGGAGTCGGAAAATGAATCATGTGAGCTGAGGTCGTAGATTGGCTCATTGTATTCAGGAAACAGAGGTTCTCTGAAATCATGGTAAGATTCGAGACCATCGGAGATATTTTGAAAATCAAGTTTTGAATGAGATTCGAGATTAGTGGTTCCACCATAGAATAAATCACATGATGTAGACTTAGCAGCCTGACTTGGGTCTAGCCTATATGTAAATTCTGAGCTTAAAAAGGTGTTCTTATTTGGTCTAGGCTCAGGTTCTAGGCTTGTAGGAAAGACCCAATTAAAACCCCACTCGTCCAACTCCTCGGTTTCTGTATCGTAAATTGGCATGACTTTCGAAAAATCGATCTGATTCTCTGAGGTTGTTGGAGAGGGATATTCATCAAATAGAGGCCCAAAATCATACTCTTCGTTGACGCTTTGATTTTCGACATACGGGGCCTCGTAATCTTCCCAATAAGTTTTAGATTCAGATTCGAGGCTTAGGACGTAGGTTGAATCTCTAGAATCTAGGTCCCAATAACCTTCCAGAGTTACCTTATCAGAATAAGGGGCGGGATTTTCACCCTCGAGAGGTTCAGTTCTAATCTCATTATTGCAGGAGTCTTGGAATTCTATGCTTAGTGATCCAGGGTCTAGGGTTGGCTTTACATTGTGTTCTCCTGCAATAGGAACTTCCCAACCTATTTCAATATCAGGCATGTTGTATTCCATTTGGGTTAGGAATTCAAAACAACTCTGTGCCTCAAACCCAGAGTTTGGGAAATCAGATTGATCCTCAATACTATTCCAAGATGGTTCATCATCTGTTTGGGGCGTGTACGGGTATTTTTGATCGATGATTTGTTTCAATAATCTCATTATCTCTTCCCATTTTTCAAGATCATCTTGGTGTTGTTCCCATAGTACAGGATTTGTCATGCATTGGAGGTATTCAAAGTTGTGCAATTATTCTATCTCAATGTATCCTGTTATAAGAATGTCTCGAGTTGATCCTTTTGTGGCTTCTGTCAATAACACTTGGGCACAGTTTATGATGAAAGTTGTGGTTGTTGGTACATTAACCTGAATGTCTTCTACTGGTGTTGAGGATTTGTATTCAATTTCATAGAATTCAAGGGCATCCTCAATCATCCTATCTCTCATGGATCTCTATGATTCAAGTTTCTTGAATGGTAATCCTAAGTAACCAGGCTGCATATTTGGATCAGATGGTGGAATTAAGATGTAGAATCAATATTTGGATCAAGATGTAAACTCAAGTTGTGAAGTGATTAAATATGAATAGAGAATCCCACTTGCAAATCTATGTATGTGCTCTAAAGAGAAGGAATGAGGGACTGGATGTATTTTTGACCCAATCAAAGCACCCAAAGATGTTTAGATGACTATAGAAATTCAGGGCGGATGATACCCCTGGATTAGAAAGTCATCCACCTGAGAATTACCTGGGCAGCCAGAGAGGGAGAGTCCCGCAAAGACCCCTACACGGTAGAGCGTCCCCACGAGTTACAGGGTTTCCCCCACCCGACCTCTCTTGTCACAGAGATTTCAGGTAGACCAGAATGGGGACCTTGACCTCTTAAGTCTACCACTTTTATTTCAGATCAAAGGTGCTTAGGGTTCCACTTGAACTTTAGATGTTTTGGTTTTGTGACCTAATTTTAAGGTTGGTTGACCCAATAAGGGTCAACTTCACCTGACCTGTCCTAAAGATGGCAGAATGATTCTAGGTCAGGACCTAGAAATCACCCTGATCTGACTTCCAGGTTATTAGGTCCAAGGTTTTTAAGGTTCAAGTGATTTTAAAACTTAATTTTAGGGTTTGTCTTGCTTAGATCCTTTCAATCAAGGGCTTGGGTAGCACACAAGTGGGGGTGGGTTTATTTCCTTTTATGCAAGCACGCATGAACTAGCACTCCAAAACCCTACTATTGAAACCTTAATTTGGTTCTATTTCCAACCTCTTTGCTTTTCAGAAGTTCTTTTTGGACTTCAAGCAAGAAGTGTGTACTCCGCGGAGATTTAGAAATTAAGCGTGATCTCTAATAGGCACATGAATTTGTGGGGTAGGATCTCTAAAAAAATTACTTCAACTTCAATAAGTTGTGCAAAAAATTTTCGCAAAATCAGGAAACTTTGCCTACAAATGATAATTACTAAAGAGAATAAGGCAGTTGATTCCTATTTGATTGCTTCCTTTTGTCTTCCCAGGATTGGGAGATGAATTTAGGGAAGAAGAGAGAATTTACCTGCCCTGGAGTGGTTGATTTGCGCGGGAGATCTCCTCGTGAAATACCTCGCAAAATCACAGCAAAACAAAATAAGGCAAGTTAGTGTTCAAATATAAGCAAAAAAATGCAGAGACTAGTGATGAATTGCGCATTGCTCCCTAGCAACGGCGCCAAAATGTTTACACGAGGCGAAGTCGTTGTTTAAAAAATAAATGATGCGTCATAGTATAGTTGAAATTGCCTTGAAAACAAATAAATTTTATTACTCGAATGTTAAGTCCGAGGTCGAACATAGGGAGCAAATGAAATTCATACACTAATATCAATAATAGATGCAATTTGAATACTTAAAACTACTCAAAATCTATTTCTATGAATAATAAAATGTAGCATAAAAGAAAAATTGGACTATAAAATTAGAGGTCTTAAAAATGTTTGACTTTTCTCTTTTCTTTCTTCTTCTCTTTCTCTTCTTTTCTTCACTATTCTTCTTTCCTTCTCTGACTTCTCCTTCTTGGCTTCTCTTCTTTCTCTTTCTCTGACTTCAGCCGAGCCCTCTTCTTCTTCTTCTTTCTTTTTCTAATGTCTTCTTCTTTGGTTTCTTTCTTTCTCTGGCCCTTCTTTTCTTTCTTTTTCTTCCTTTCTGCCTTTAGCTTTCTCTGCCCTTAGCTCCTTTGCCTTGGCTTCTAATCTCCTTCTTTCTCCTTCTTCAATCGGGCCTTCTCTTCAACCTTCTTCTCTATGGCTTCTTCAACTTCCTCCTCCTTATCTTCCTCCTTTAGCTTCCTCTTTCTCTTCTTTGGCTTTGCTTGAGCTCTCTTCTTCTCTGCGGCTGCACCTAAGGCTTCCTTCTTCA
The DNA here is from genome assembly GCA_037157565.1 of Thalassia testudinum. Lineage (NCBI taxonomy): Eukaryota > Viridiplantae > Streptophyta > Magnoliopsida > Alismatales > Hydrocharitaceae > Thalassia > Thalassia testudinum. Next base: position 86,083,304 of record JAZHRO010000024.1, read on the forward strand.
GCATCCTCTTCCAGCTTCTTCTTCCTTCTTCCTTTCCCTACACACAAGTGCAAAACCTATCCCTACCCTTCCCCGCGAATGCTCTCTCTCACTTTTCTCTCTTTGGCTCGCTCTCCCAGAGCCTTTCTCGGGTAAATGGATCGGGATAACGTGCCTGGCTCTAGGCGCACCGACGTGGGTGATGTGCTAGGAGTGCTGGGTAATCGGGTCAGGCAGCCAGGTCCGCGAAGGAGTGAATCGCAGATGAGGCGAGTGGGCGGGGGGACCTCACCCCGTGACAGGAGGCGATAAGCCCCTGACACAAATTCAATTTATTCCGCACGACCTCCTCCAAACTTTCTGAGGTGGGACTAAAAGTCCCACCCGCTTCGCGTGCGCCCACAGGAGGATGCCATGCTTGATTGCTGCGACTGCAAGACCTTACAGAGCCAATTACTTGGCTAAAGGCATGCGTGATACCAATCCGCATCGTCTGGGACCTGTAGCGCAGCTGCCTGGAGTGAAGGTTGCAAGCTCCTTCACATCTGCTTTAATGGCGGCGGAGGCTCGATCCTGCGTTCAAGCAACACGGCCTTGCAACCTCATTAGAATACGTAGGAGGCTTCATCATGACACGGAGAAGATGAATCGATGGTCGGTGTGGTGCAGGCAGCCTAGGTATGCGTGCCTAGGTTGGTCTATGGCCGTGGTGATGGGTCTATTCGAGGGGAGTGAACGGAGGCTGTGGCGGTCGATGGAGAGGGGGGAAATGATCAGTGGATGGTGGCGGAGCTTTTGAGGGGTTTGGCGAGGTGGATGAGTGTGTGGAAGTGACGGAGACACCTCACTGGTGGTCTGCTGGAGGTGGAGACGATGGTGGTGGTTTGCGGTGGTCGAGGGGTTGAAAACAGAAATAGAGAGGGGGAAAATAAAGAGGAGAGAGGGGAAGAGATCTAACCTAGTTTAAAGATGAAGGGGAGTGAGATGGCGATAACCTGTCGCCGCCGGAGACGAAGGTTCCAGTGAGAAGGGGATGGTGACTACGAAAAGGATGCAGGCGCATGCGCAGGTATGGCGCAACACAGACGAAGGAGGCGGAGATGACTCTGCCACTGGTATTGTGGTAGAGAGACGAGAAGAGAAGGAATAGGTTGCCGGATCTCACTAAATGTCTGACCGGAGGAGAAGAGACGAATTTAAGGGTTGTTCTCCGGCCAAACCAAGCTGAGAATGATCGGCCGGATCAGGGGTGTCTTTTATAGTCTCTGGTGGAGGGCCTTGTTCTTGGAAGGCAAGCTTCCAAGCACGGGTATCCTCACCGGAGTAGGAAGGTGCGAGATACCCAAATCTCGTCGAAGTAGGAAGGTTAATGTGAGATCTGGAAATTAAATGACATCCGGTAACCCTAAAACAGGCCCACTTAATTCAACAAGGTTCTGGTCAGGATAAAAATCAATTAAACCCCCTAAAATTCATGGAAAAATATCCTCTATGGTTTAGAACCTTCGATTTTACCTTTAGAACCTATTTTGACCTAAATAGGAGTCACAGTCAAACATTTGCCCTAAATTGGATTTTTATGCAAAATGTCTAGTCAAACGTGGTCAAACCTAAAATACAACTTCACCATTAGATTCCTTGGGTCCAAATTAGGTTTATACCAAAATTTGAACCTATAAGGAGTTCACCTTGACCTACTTTGCAAAACAGTTCAACCCAATTACTTTTAGACCCCTAGCCTTCGAAAACCTTGCAGAGAGCCTCCTATCTTCCTTGCCATTCTTTGCAATTAGGTCCCTCTGCCATTACAGCGGAGGAGTCCTACTTCGGTAAGGATTCAAGAGGGGATTTCTCCCTGATTCCTCAGAGACTCCCTCTCAAATTTAAAAGGGAGATTCTCTGAGGAATTCCCGATCGCGTGAATTCCATTTTACACTCAGATTCCCACCCAATCTCTCATGCGAACGCATGAGAGATATGGGTATCTGTCGACCTTCCAAGTCCGGTAAGGTTTCTGTGCTTGGAAGCTTGCCTTCCAAGCACAAGGACCTCCGCCCGCGACTATAAAAGACGCCCTAAGTCCTCCCGACCATCCTAAGCTTGATTTGGCCGAAGAATCCCCCAAAATTCCTCCTTTCCCCTCTCCGGCCAAGTAGCCCGCAAGCTCCGGCGACTCTTCCTCCCTCTTCTCATCACTTTGCCACCATACTAGTGGCAGAGTCTTCTCCGCCTCATTCTTCCGCGTCGCGCCAGACCTGCGCCCGCATCTTCATCCCTCTTGTCGTCACTGCCTCTTCATCTCAAGGCCTTCGTCTCCGGCGATGACAAATACGTGTCGTTCACCCTCCACTCCCCCCTTTGTCCAATCACTTGCAGATAAGTTCCTCTCTCTCTCTACTCTTCATTTCCCCCCTCTTTATTTCACAAAACCACCCTCGACAACCACAGACCACCCTTACCTTCTTCATCTCCGATAGACCACCGGTGAATGCGCATCCATCACTCCACACACCCACACGCCTCGCCAACTACCGCAAAAGCTTCGCCACCTTCCACTGACCATCATCCACCTCTTCATCGACTACCACATGCACCATACATTGCCCCCGAACAACCGCACTTTCACGGCCACAGACCGACCTAGGCACGCATGCCTAGGCCGTCCCACACCACGCCACCCACCGAGCCACCTTCGCCGTGACACGGCGAAGCTTTCTGAACGCTTTGATAGGGCTGTGAAGCCATATTCGGGATTGAGAGGTCTGACCGCCACTGCCATTGGAGTAGGAGCAAAGCTTGCTCGCAAGATTACTCCAGGTAGCCCTACTCCAGGAGACCGAGTCCTAGGTGTACGGAACCACTTTGCGATCCCCTTGCACCCAGTAATTGAAGTCCTAGGGCGTCTCAACTTTAGCAATTAGGAGACGTTCTCTGCAGGCGTGCGCGAAGAAGCAGGTGGGACTTTTAGTCCCACCTCGGTAACTTTAGAAGCAGGTGAGTAGTATAAATTGTTTTTGTGTTTTAGACTCTTTGCCTTCAAACACGGGGTGAGGTCCCCTCGCCCACACACCCGCCTCGTCCGTGCTCACTCCTTCGTGGACCTGGTTGACCTGACTCGATAACCCTGCACTCCTCACGCATCACCCACGCCGGTGTGCCTGGACCTGGGTGCGCTGACTCGATCGGTTTACCTGAGAAAGGCTCTAGGAGAGCGAGTCAAAGAGAGAAGAGAGAGAGCGTTCATGTGGGAGGGTAGGGGTAGGTTTTGCACTTCTGTGCAGGGAAAGGAAGAAGGAAGAGGAAGTTGAAGAAGGAAGAGGCTAAGCCAGGAAGGCAGAGAGGAGAAAGAAGTTAAGGCAGAGGAAGGAAGGAGAAATCAGAGAAAGAAGAAGGAAAGAAGCCAACGAAAGAAAGAAGGACTGAAGAAGAAGAAAGCTGAAGAAGGTAGGGCTGAAGTCAGAGAAAGAAGAGCAAAGAAGAAGACATCAGAAGAAAAAGGCCAACACGCAAAGAAGATGGAAGGAAGAAGAGAGCTCAAGCAAAGCCAAAGAAGAGAAAGAAGAAGCCAAAGTCTAAAGCAGAGAAAGAAAGAAAAAGAAGAGAAAGCCTAAGATAGAAGCATCTGATTTTTACATTGATTCATATTTGTTTAAGCTTCTACATACATTGAGACTAGTTCTATTGCTTCATAATTTGATTGAACATCTCATTTTATTACATTGAAGTTGTGTTAGTTTTTAAATACTAATTTATTCCCCGTGTTCGACTTCGGATTCTTAGTTTTTCGAGTAATAAATTCTTATTTGTTTTTCGAAGCGATTTCAACTATACTGTAATGTGATATTTATAAACCTAATTTCGCTTTCGCATAAACAGTTCGCATTAGAGATTGGGTAACAATCAGGGCTTGGGATTGCATTCATATGATCGGGAATTCCTCAAAGAATCTCCCTTTCAAATTTGAGAGGGAGTCTCTGAGGAATCAGGGAGAAATCCCCTCTTGAATCCTTGCCGAAGTAGGACTCCTCCGCTGTAATGGCAGAGGGACCTAATTGTAAAGAATGGCAAGGAAGATAGGGGGCTCTTTGCAAGGTTTTCGAAGGCTAGGGGTCTAAAAGTAATTGGGTTGAACTGTTTTGCAAAGTAGGGCAAGGTGAACTCCTTATAGGTCCAAATTTTGGTATAAACCTAATTTGAACCCAAGGAATCTAATGGTGAAGTTGTATTTTAGGTTTGACCACGTTTGACTAGATATTTTGCATAAAAACCCAACTTAGGGCAAATAGTTGACTAGGACCCCTATTTAGGTCAAAATAGGTTCCAAATGCCAAATTGAAGGTTATAAACCCTAGAGGATATTTTTTCATGAATTTTAGAGGGTTTAGGTGAATTTTATTCTGACCAAAACCTTGTTGAATTAAGTAGGTTTGTTTTAGGGTTACTAGAAGTCATTTAATTCCTATATTTCACATTAACCCTTGTTTTATTGAACCGACCCACTTTTTATCTTGTTAAGACCAATTGACCTATGTTTAGCCCCTGAGAAATCCCATTGATGTACTGCAATGGTAAAATTACAGTTTTACCCTTTGTTTCATGTTTTCTTCTCAGAACAGTTATTCCTTAAATTAGGCCCTTTACTTGGTTATGTAAGAGCTTTTGTTCTCTTTTCTAGGTTAAAATGAGCTAGTTAGGGCTCATGATGGTGTTCCCATTAGTTCACGTATCCTCGCCTGACTACCCCGGTTTGCCGAAAGGGCCTAACAAAGTCGGTGTAAGGCGGCTAGCTGAACCTGGGCCCCGTGGGGTGGCTAGCTCCCTCCCTACACTAATAGCATGCCTCGGTATCACGTACGCAAGGGCCAACAGGAGTCGGTGTAGAGTGGCCGATCCTAACCCTGGGTCTCAACCCAAGGGAGGCTAGCTTCGCTATACACTAAAAAGGGACAATTACTCTCCTTGGTACCGCGTACATAAGGGCCAGCACACTTCCCGTCCACATTCCAGATTTTGTTTATCCACAGGAGTTCTACTCCTAATTCCCCGTAGGTTCATGCTCATATTTATCTCATTTATCCAGATCCAGATCTCATGTTTCATAATTCGTTCATCATCCATATACAGGCAGCTCGTGTTTTCATAATTCAGTTTTCAATCATAAACATGCAACTTGTGGTTTCACAGTTCAATTTCTCATTTACATACATGCAGCTCGTATTTTAACATGCATCTCGTAATTATATTAAAGGCATTTGCTAGCAATTTATCTTAACCATGCATTCAAGTAAACAGTACAGCTCAAACAGGCTCATTCATTTACCCTAGGGTTCATTCCACATCCTAGGGTTCAATTCGATTATTCCAACCAAGCACATTCTTATCTAAATATTAACAATTGAATTAACCCACTCTACCAAGTATCACGGGAGGAATGGGGGCCTGTGCTGCAGATCTCGTTGTCTCCGCGTGCCTCAAACACGTTACCGACTGGTAACTTGTACCAGCGACCACTGTACATTAGATGAGCTCAAAACAGTAGATACTCAACATATATACATAGAGGAACTCTAGTGGAAAACAACGATACTTCGTTTGCGGAAATCCAATTCCGTTTAGACTTAAACAGGCCAAAAGTGTGGTCACTGGCTAAAATCAGACATCTGGGACTAATCCCAGACTTCTTAAAAGACATCAGAACTCACCTTACCCTTCCTGCTGCTGATTCAGACATCCAGACTCCCTTTGCGACTATCTGGGAATAGTTCCAGATGTCGGACAAGGTCTCTGGTCGTCTAGAAGCACCTCTGGATGTCTAGCGACATGATCAAACATCCAAAAGTACTTGGGAAAGCGCACCGCATGCCTTCCCAAAGCCTGCACCTTCATACGAATACCCGTAGATGCAACGGTCAGCCGACATCCCTTGCACTATGAAATGCATGGCGCAGGAAGATACGTACCTCACGATTTAGCGCTTTCAAACGTCTGGCCTTAGCTCCGGATGTCCTGGTGCCTCGCTAGTCGTCTGGACTTCACTCCAGACATCTGATACTGGAAAACTTCCAGCAGTAGAACCTCCTCGCAGCTCGCCCCGCTCATGCCTCCGCCCGCAACGGTAGCTCCAACAGCTGCAGGAGTTTGAGCAGCTCCTCACTAGTGTCCGCCTCTCTCCCATGACTCCTCCTTGAGCTCCATTGAGCTCCCACGGTCGCCTCCTTCCTCCCCCTCTCCCACTCGCTCACACTCTCTCGCTCTCACTCCTCCTCGCTCTCCCTTCGCCGATGGCTCTCCTTCCTCGCCACGGCTGCAGCAGAGACGAGAGGGGAACGCGGCTGTTGCAGGAGAAGGTGGAGGTGGCGGTGGCTTGAGTGGTGTGAGGGGTGGAGGAGGAGGTGAGGGTTTATATAGGAGAGGAGTTAGGGTTCGGGGTAAGGGTGCGGGGAGAGAGAAGGGCCTCAACGTGCCGTCCGCGTGCAGAGCGCATAGCGTAGTACGAAAATCTCACTTTTAGACGTCCGGGTACATGTCCAGATGTTTGGACAGACCTCTGACTGAAACTCCAGAGGTCTTATCTGGCTAAAAATGTAACGGGTCATTACAACGTGGGATTCTCTTCTTATTCTCCTTTTCCTTGATTAGTAGTGTAGCTATTTCAAATCCATTTCAATAGTCTTGTACTTCTTCAACTTATATTTTTATCTCTTGCAAGTAATCTAGTTCTATTTATATTTCCATTGCTTAGTTCTTATCTTGTTCTTATTTTATTCTTCTTGTTCTATTTGCTCTTTACGCCCACACATACATGCATACACTCACGCACACACACTCATCTTCAACACACACTCATGCCACCATCCCCTTCACCTCTACAACCCATGGCAACACCTATCCACCACCTTCACCACCATTTACCCAAACTCCACCTATCAATCACGACCACCAAACAACCACCTAGTCCATTAGCCATCACCTCTATCTAGTCATGCTCTTCACCCTCTTTCTCCTCCATTACCACCTCACACTTACCACCACATACACCACTTGATCATTCCCCATTACCATCTCAATCACCATCACCACCACCTACACTTCCTCCACCTCTAGGCCGGCCATCCTCCCTTGTTCCACCATCACAACCACGGCTATCTAACCACCTCCACCATCTCGTATCCATGGCTCCACTACCTTCACTTAATCACCACCACCATCAACCATTGCTTACACCTATTCCCAACACCATAATCGTGCCCTTGCCCTTCTTAGCCACCACATTAATCAAACCAATCCTCACCCTATCCATCATCAAACCTACGCCCATCACCTCTTCCTCTACTTCACCTACTCAATCCAACACCTCCCATATGCACCTCTATCCATCATCCATCACCACCAAAAACCATGGCAAGCCACCATCATTCACCCCCTCTCCCTCGACTCAAGTTCATGGCCACCTTCATCCACCTTCCATCCACCTCCACCTAATGGCCAACTACTCTACTCCATAACCAACACCAACCCACCACCTCCAAGGCAATCATCAACCCTTGTTTCCACCTCCATACTCACGACCATCTAGTCACCTCCACCATCAACCCTTGCCCACACCCATGTCCATCACCATAGTTGTGCCCTTACCCTCCTCATCCACCATATCAAACACACCAACACCCTCCCTATCTATCATCAAGCATACGGCCAGCACTCCCTTAGCCATATCCACAATCTCATCCTCCTCATAGCCAACCCTCCCTAATACTATCCATTAGCCATTGTCCTAGGCCAAGCACCAAGGCCTATCACCACTACGACCACCTTGCCCTAAGCCACCATTTACCTTGTCCTTAGGTCCACCATTAATCCACACCTAACTCTCGTTCCCTTGTCCTAACAACACCACAAATCAAATGAGATAACCTTGTCCTAAGGTCTGACCACTATCTCCTCAATCAACTCATTGTCCTAATTAACACCTCTCCCTTACTAACACAAATACACACTCATGTGTTTGCACAAATACCCAACTCACTCCACATGCACTAAGCCATGGCTGTCCCCTCCCCATTTCATATTCCCCACAACAACATTGAGTCATTTGATATTCACACCCAAGAAACCATCATCACCACCCCCAACCACACTACTCACATATACACCACACTAACCATGACCATTATCATCACTATGTTCCATGACATAAACACCTTAATTGTCACCACCATTATAGTAGATCTTTAGGATTTCTTAACCCCACTCCACTCCTAATCAACACCCCTACATATTCACCTAAAAACCTACACTTCCGTGGCTGATTTCATCATCATAGTCACTCCCATTATTACCATAACCACAACCTACACCCTGACATTGCTTCCCATTCTGCAACTCCATAGTGCCATGCATCAGAGGACCCATCACATCACCTACATTATCACTATCATTCCGGTTATTGCCCCTTGTGTGTGATTCATTTTCTATTTTCTTGTAGTGAGTTGTATAAGTTGGGAATCCAACATTGAGTTGTAATTGGACTTTTCATTTCCAAATGTCTTTGCTTTGTAGTGGTGTAGCTTTGTAAATATAAGCAATAAAATTATCAAGTTTTAGTTTATCTTTGTCTTGTTGTTGCTTTCTTTCTTAATCAAGAAAAGACAAAAAAAAAGATTAAATGAGAAAAATCCCCAAAAGAGAATAAACATGTTAAGCAAGATCCAAGTGAAAGAGCCATTACTATGCCTCCTTAAGGATTTGACCAGGACTCACCTAAACTTCAACATAAAATTGATTTGTAGTTTCGTTAATATTATTTAATTCGTGATTAAGTGCAATTGAACTATAGCAATGCATTTTAAAATTATATTCTTGCTAACGATCACTTATCAAGAGCTCGTTGAGATTTCCATTATCATTCAAGATACATAATTAATGGGTTTAGATTGTGAGTGTAGGGAATGCCTGTAGGATCTAATAGGTCTACACTAGAGGGGGATGAATAGTGTATCAAGGCAAAATGTAAAGTTTAAAATAAAGCAATCCACACAAATAAGATAGATCATACCTAAATTTTAGAGTGGAAATTATTTCGAGTAAAAACCACTACCAAAGCTTCCCATCTTAAGATTTTACGACTAGTCAATGCTAGTCAAATTCACTAACATACCACTTAAATGGGGGTGACACAACCTCTTGCAAAGCTTCTCTTTTACACCCAACAAGAAAAGAATAATAGGACTCCCAACAACTTGGGTCCCAAATCAAAGCAACAAGAATATACAAAATAAATAGAATATTCTATGGAACCTTAGAAAATATGCAAATCATGGATTTTGAGGTTGTAGAATGATGTGCTTTAGAAAGCGTTGGAAGCAAGTGCAAAGGCATGGAAGCACAAGAGATATAAAGCACGTTTTGCTTTTAAAAGGCTCTGAAAGGTCTGTTTTGGAATGGGGGTTGAGGGATCCTATTTATATAGGTGTTTTCAAGCTTGTTCTAGAAAGTTTGCTAAAATGGCATTGGTTGATCAAAACTATATTTTGGTCGATTAAAATGGACTTTGGTCAATTAAAATAATATTTTGATCGATTACATGTTGATCAATTAAACTTGAAATTTGATCAACTTAAAGTGTAATTTCAAGATTTGATCGTTGGGTGATTTAATCGATTGGAAATATAGGTTTGGTTGATAGATGAAAAGAAATTTGGTCAATCAAATATAATATGTTGGTTGATCAACAGTATTGAAAACTTATTGTTTAGCTTGAGTTTGTTATCGATAGATAGTTAAAGTGAAACATATGATATTTTTGAGTTTCGTTGCAAGTTTCTAGACTCAATAGACGAGAAATATCAACTCTATAAACATAACAGTCTTTTTACATTTAGTTTTCCTTGATTCTCAATCATTTCTCTAAGTATTCATCATAATATGATCTAAGTGATTAATCTGCAATAAAATATAATTTTGTTACATCAAAATAAGGTTATCAACATAGATTTAAGAAGAAAGTTACTGATGATGCAAAATCAATGCAACTTTATGGAGCTATAGTTAAATGCTATTTACAATTTGGTTGCGATGATTATTATGGACAAATTAGAGACAATGTTGAGATCAGCTTCACTCATGATCATCGAGTTGTCCTTTCTAAATGTGATTGGTTTGATATATTCAAAGAAAATATAAGTTTTCGATTGGATCCATGTCATGGTTTCATCAGTTTGAATAAGAATTGAAAGATTTTATACACTTGTGGACCATTCACACTAGCCATTCAAGTGGAGCAAGTATTTTATGTTAATGACAATACTTATTAAAGTAATTCCAAGAGATTACTGAGATGTTCAAAATGATGATGAGCCCATAATGGATTTAGATGCATATCAAGAGGTTTTCAATGAAGTTGAAATGGATTCCAGTGTAGTAGACATGGATATATAGTGACTAACTACTATATTGAAAGGTAATTATTTCTATTTATCATTTTTTACATTGTAAATATTTTTAAATGTTTTTGTGAATTTATTTACAATTTGTTTCTTATATAAATGTAATTAATGTGGTGTTGTGACATAACAAATGCCGAGGACATGATTTAGGAGGTCACCAGATCTAGAGTCCATGGAGGATGCGTTGACCTTAGGACTACTCACCCGACTCCTTTAGCTTGTGAGGGTCAGGAGATAGAGGATCAGGATCCTCAAATGTTCGGACATCCTATGCAGAATGAGACATCTAATGGTATGATATTATTAAATCATATTACTTTACATATAAAATTAGGATAAGAATGGATTGTTGATGAAATTATTGAGTTCAAACTTTAAATCATATATCTAATCTTGTATTCATGAGTTTCTTTTGTGAACAAAAGTTATGAAAAGTTTTTCATGGGTAGCTTAATTCATGAAAAAATTTTATGATATTAAAATATGTTGACATTTGCAAAACAAAAGAGAAGGAGAATCCATTTATGTTATTCAAATAGAATCCATTCTAGGCTAGTGAAACCTTTTGATCTTTGTTGTGGATTTAATTTCTCTGTCTCCACTTATCACCATCTCACCTTATTTGCCCATCTTCTAGTGATCTCCTTAGAAGAGGTCTACCTCAGGGTAACTTTATTATGATTCCACTCTACTTAGGCGATCCCCACCTTTCTCCATGATTTATTAGGTCAGATAATTAAGATAGCATAAAAATTGGTGTGATGAATGTAAAATCCATTCTGCAAATAGCATATAAAAGTGAAATATTATACTTGTTACTCTTCCAAACTTATTCTTTTGTCTTTATCTTCGGGACTCTCTTGGTAGAGAATTCCCTATTATCCCAACCCCCTTGGTGGAATAAAAGGTTAATTATAAGTAGCGTATTTATTCCTTGATTTTACATCAATTAACGATTGGAATTTGGCAGATGAAGGAAACCCAGAATTAAGGGCATTTATAGTAAATAGTGTTTGGAGGAATTATTAAGGAAATGAAAAGAAGGGTCATTTTAAATTTTGGGGGGTTCTTCCCCTCAAGAAAGGATGCATGAAGAAACAACGAAGTCATGAAGCAAGAAGGCCATAAAGTAGTACAAACCTCAACAAAATATCATTTGAATGTTGTCGGAAATGATATGTTAAGTTGACTTCACAAAATATCATGAGTAAATATTTTGTTAAGACCCTAGCAAAGTCATAGAGTAGTATAGACCTCAACAAAATACCATTTGAATGCTGCCACAAATGATCTAAGAATACATTTGTTAGGTTGTCACAAAAAAGATTACAGACCTCAACCCCGAATGTTGTGTAAATATCAACTGATGTGATTTTTGATCAAATTCATAGACGATTGACTATTGGTTGCCTTATCTATATTCCAAACTTGTCAAATCTTACCAGATTTCCTTATTAATTTATATTCATGTACCAGGTGTTTTACTATATAATTAAAACATACTAGAAATATTTGGTTGTTGAGGGAGCACATAAGTAAATGCTTGAATGAAGGATGTATTGATACCATGATCTATTTTTTTGCTTATATTAATCTCCAATATTTGTTAGTTGTTGTCAGTGAAAAATCCTTCAAATTCTCAGCATTACTCTGGCATCTTAAATATTTTAATAGTAAAGATCAAATCTTTATCCACATAGGTAGGATTTATAGTGGTTAGATATGGAAAGGAACCACACAAATTTGTGGTCTGCCAGGGAACTCTTCTGTAGAGATTCTAGACTTTTGCCTTCAATTTAACTTTAGACAATTTGGATGGATTATGTGTCAACCAAATTTTTTGTCATGATTGACATTTTCAATGTTTGTCCATTGATAAATCTTGTACTCTGAAATATTTTATGGCTCCATCTCTGCCCAATTGAAAAATGACCATCTTCCTTCTCAACAAATCAACAGGCTAAAATTTTCACATTATGGGCTGAAAATGCAGTTTGTCTTCTGAAATCTTGAAGAAATAATTCCATTACAAGATCTTTAGTCACTAGTTATGTCAAAGGGAATTTTTTATGCCTATGTGGTCATTGTCTTCATGCATATCCATTAAATGACATACCTCTTGTTTGTTGAAGTCACTTCCATAAAGAACCTGTTGATGATGCTTGGTGTTCAACATATCCTACAGTGTGCTTGGTAACCATATTATAATATGGTAGTTAATGATTGAATTTATGGATGTATATTGGTTGCACAGCAATCATTGGCTCTAAAATGACTAAATTAGGCAAAATACCTAACTCTTACTACAAATATAACATGTATTTCATGCATATCATACAATTGCATCCTTCTAAATTCTTAGCCTATTTTCTTAGCTTTTTGGGCCTGTTAGTAATACTATCATTTTATGTGGATTAGGTCAGACAAGATGAATAGGAGTCGCACTGAAATGATGAAATGTAAGAAGATACTCAGAACAACTATCTCCAACATTCCTGCACATACACACACACACAACCATTCAATAATAGATAGAGGAAGAAAGCAGACAAGCATGGCCCTGTCTTGACAAGCCCATGTAGAGCCATGCAAACCATGAATGTCCAACTCACTAATCACCCACACACTAATTGTGCACTCAATTAATTCCAAACACATGTACGCACACCACCATGCATGCATCTATCCACATGTACAGAAAGTGCACAATTCTAAACCTAACACACACACTCCCATAAATTAATTCTCCACCACCTAATAAAAATGTAAGCCTAGGTTCACCTATTATTCTAGCTATTTATTTTCTAGGCCCACCATACACACACTAGCCCAACACACACTAACCGACCACCGAGATAATCACCTAGACTAAACCCCCACTACACTCCAAGCCACCTTAATTAACCATCATGCAAACCCACCCAAAACACCGACTAAACCCCACGCCAACCATGCCTTGGCTCCTGATGAGTTGCGACTCATCACAGCTAAATCACCTAAGTTAATCTAGAAACTAAGTTAAATGGTATCAAATTAACACATAAAAAGGGTTAAGTGTGGGAAATAGAGAAAAAAACCTTAAACATCAATTTTATGCTAAAAATGCAAAATTAGGTCAATTATTGAGATATTCTTTTAAATAAGGTTAAATGGTGATACAATTGTAAATTGAACGCATAAATGAGTTCAAAAGTTTAAATCAAAAGTAAAATTAACTTCTAATATGTTTAATAAAGCTTTATTAAAAACATGGGTGCAATTGAACATCATTAGAGCCTTGCAAGTAGAGATTCCCATTTGGGTCCTTAGGTCATAACATTTCATCCTTAGAAAACCCTCCAAGGACCTTTTTGAAAATTGTAGGGACCTTTTTGCAACCTTTAAGGACTGCTCTGATAGCTTTCCTTATCACTTATGGGCCTCCATGCTATTTCTCTACCCCTTCACCTAAGGGCCCTCCCTGCAATTTCACCATTAGATCCGAATGCACCTAAGCTCCTCGCGGATTACTATTCACCACGAAGAACTTAGCCAATCGCAACCGTTCATTCGTTGATCTGCTCGATCTGTGGCTCTCTTTGATTCGAATGTTCGTGAGGCTTGGTGCGTACGATCACCACCTTGCCCAGATCTGATCCTACGGTCCACTTTTGGCCTAGGATTACGTGCGCTCCTCTCCTCAAATCTCCTTCACCCAAGACCTAATCACCTATTGTTTGTCGACGTTTTTGTGCAGGTTTAAAGGATGTCACGTTGTAGTATAACCGACAAAACGTCTAAACAAATATAAAGAATTTTATTACTCGAAGACCAGAGTATCCGAGGTCGATCACAGGGAGCAAATGGAATTTACTACTAGTCAAAATGTAATTGAACACTCTAATTTACTCAAAATATCAATTCAAATGTGAATGTATGCAATTAAAAATAATTAGGACAAAAATATGAAATTGGACGTCTGATCACAAGATCAGATGTCTTAAAAGTATTTCTCCTTTTCTTCTTTCTCTGCTTGTCTTGCGAAGCCTTCTTCTTCTTCTTTTGATCTTCTAATCTTTTCTTTGCCTCTCTTCTTCTCTGTGTCTTGCTCTTTCTTCTTCTGCTTTCCTTCTTCTCGTGCGAAGGCTTCTTTCTTTCTTCTTCTTCTCTGTCTTGCTCCTTCTTTTCTTTTCTTCTTCGCCTTGCCTTTCCTTCTTCTTCTTCTGTAGCGGCCAAGTCCTTCTCCTGCGTTCAGCCTGGCTTGCACAGGAGCAAAACCTAACCCTTCTCCCTCTACCCACGCGTCTCTCTCTCTCTCAAGCAATTCACTCAAGGACGCTCTCCCAGAGCCACAGCCATTATCGGGTCGGGTCGTACCCAGGACCAGGCGCACCAGCAGGTGACGATGCGCGAGGAGTGGATAGGTACAGATCGGGTCGGATGCGCCAGATCCGCGTGGTCAAGCCGCGGACGAGGCGGGTGTGGGGTCAGTGAGGGACCTCACCCCTGTGCTTACGGAGGCAACCAGCCTAATGCACAAATACAATTTATACCAATCCTGAGTGCTGCAATCCCACGATGTGGGACTAAACGTTCCGCCATGATTTCACGCGCGCCTGCTGACTCTCGTATGCAATTGCCCAAGCGGATGGCTCTGCTGGCGCTCCGTGTTGGGCTCACTCACCTCGCGACACTCGCGTGAGTCTCCTGCATCTGCAGCCTGGGAAGCCTGATGCCTGGAGCTTCGTTGGAGCTTCACCGGAGGTCGTCCATGGCGGCAGCGGCTCAAACACTGTCATACACAAAACGAGCCTCACGGCCCAATCAGATCAGCTAGAGACCTTCGCCGTGACACGGCGAAGGCGGTGGACGATGCTGCAGGTTGCCGGTCGGCCTAGGCGTGCGTGCCTAGGTCAACCTGTGGCCGGAGATGGTGGGTTGTTCGGGGGGTGATTATGGAGGTCTGGAGTGGCAGTTGTGGGGTGGAGCGAGTTCCTGGTGGTGAGGCGGAGCTCCCGAAGTGGTTGGCGAGCCGTGTGGGGGGCTGGAATGGTGGAAGCGGCTCGCCGGAGGTCGGTCGGTGATGTGGAAGATGAGGGTGGTCAGCGTCGGTCGAGGGGTAATCAGATGAGATAACAGGGGGAAAAGAGAGAGGAGAGGATGGAGAGGAGTTCTAACCTAATTGTAAGGACGAAAGGGGACGGAAGGCGGACAGTAGTACCTGCTGTCGCCGGAGAAGATGACGCCCAGTGGGGGAGAACGGCGGCGACGACGAGGCTGAGGCGGCGTACGCGGGTACTGCGCGACGCGGAGGGAAGTCAGGAAGCTAATTCTGCCACTGGTTTTGTGGCAGAGCGAAGAGGGAGGGGAGGGGGGCTCGCCGGAGCTAGCTGGGACATTTGGCCGGGCAGGAGGAGAGGAATTGAAGGGGGAAACTCGGCCAAATCAAGCTCGAGTCCTACGGCAGGGTCTGGGGGATGTTTTATAGGTGCTGGCCGCTCCTATCAACGCGTGGAGAGCGCGCAATTAGGTCTGCCAGCTTGCCGGAGTTGGAAGGAAGGTGGATACCCAAATCTCTCGCGCGTTCGCACGAGAGATTGGGTTCACACCAGCGATTGTAATTGGATTTATAAGGAAGGGAATTCCTCAGAGAATCCTCCTTCCATTTCTGGGAGGGAATCTCTGAGGGATTAGAGAGCAATCCCTCTCCGAACCTCGCCGGAGCTCGGTTCTGCCCTAGCAATGGCGGCAGGACCAGTTTGCAAAGGAAGCGAAGAACCTAGGGGGTTCTCTGCAACGGTATTCAAAAGATAGGGACCAATTTATGATTTGGGTGTACTAAATTGCAAAGTAGGTCAAGGTGACCTCTCCTTAGGTCCAAATTTTGGTAAAAACCTAATTTGGACCTAAGGAATCCAATGGTGAAGTTGGATTTTAGTTTTGACCTCGTTTGACTGGACATTTTGCGTAAAAACCCAAATTAGGTTAATTGAAGAGCTAGGACCCTAATCTAGGTCAAACTAGGTTCCAAAGGCCAAATTAAGTGTTCTAAACCCTAGAGTATGTTTTTCCATGATTTGTAGAGGGTTTACTTGCTTTTTGTTCTGACCGGAACCTTGTTAATTTAAGCGGGTCTGTTTTAGGGTTACCAAGTGTCATTTAGTTCTTAGATTACACATGAACCCATTTCTGATTGACTCAACCCTCTTTTTATCTCATTTATACCATTTGACCTATGTTTTGCCTCTGAGAAATCCCGTTTACGTACTACAATGGTAAAATTACAGTTTTAACCTTTATTTCATGTTTTCTTCTCAAGGCACTTGTTCCTTCAGTTAGGCCTTCTTCTAGGTTATGTAGGAGCTTTTATCTTCTTTATTGGGTCAAAATGAGCTAGTTATGGCTCATGATGAGGCTCTCATCATACCCCCATGCCTAGCTTTTGCTAATCCCTTAGCAAAATTTCAAAGTTTTAACTTCCGTTCTAGACCCTGAATGTCTGTCAACAATGATAAGTGCTTCTCCTTTTCTTTTGTGATTAGGTGGGAATGCCGACAATAGGCCTAGAGGTACTCAAGTACCAACCAAAATCCGGACCTGTTCCGTTTTAGCCTCAGTCTTCTGCAAAGGTTTCTACGGCCACAGAAACTAACCTGGGGTTTGTTGGACTCCGCGGTTAAAGCACCCGTGCTTGAGACATTTTTAGCCTAAGTTCAGTTTGCAGTGCGTTTTTTGTAAGAGAGAGATAGAAGATTTATTTGTTTGGAGAGCTTTTCTCTCTCTTTTCTTTTTATTTCTAGCTTCGGATTAGCTTCCCAACACGGTCTGTATCGGATTCCTCGTCCCCATCATCAATCCTCAAAGGTCCCTGGCTTTCGAGATTTCGAGATAATCCCGCCCATGGCAACCCCCAGAACCTTGGCTTTCGAGATTTCGAGATAATCCCGCCCATGGCGTTCCGTGGCCGGATCCAGACCCTGGCGATCGACATTTCGTGATAATGCCGCCCATGGTATCTGAACCAGCAGAGTGCTTACATGCCCCCGGTAGGATATTTAAATATCCTAAGAGACAAGCACCGAGGAGACGATATGTTGTTACGCATCTTCGAAGGGAATTTCCCGCCTCTCCGCGCTGGGAACTCGTCCAAATCAATTTGTGTTGATTGACCACTCCTAATCAAGGTGACTTTTTCATAACATTAAACGCTTTTCGCGTGATTTGGATGTTTATGCGTACTGAACCAGACTGTGTGTGAATTTGGGTGCTTAGGTTACCGAATCCCGCAAACCGGAGGTCAGTTAACGAGGCCGAATACTTCCTAAGTCTTAGACCTAATACTCAAGCTTCGCATTTTCCTCAACCTCTTGAGGATTATCCAGATTTTAACGGATACGTGAATTTTTAAGCTAAAGGTACTAGCCCAAAAAGCCTAAGACCAGCGTTCCCGCTAATCTCTTGTTATATCTCCGTAGCACTTTTCTTTTCTTTTTCTTGATTTGGTCTAGAACTTCAGTTAACCCCTTAATCTTTTACTAATGACTATTTCTTTTCATTTTCATTTTGTGCTCCTTTTTGTCATTTTTCTTCTTTTTCTCCTCCTTATGCTTAAGTGGCTCACAAAATTTCCTCCCTCCCCCCATTTTTTTGTTCTTTTTCTTAATTTTTTTTCATTTTTTTTTTTACGTTTTTGACATATGCAAATTTTTTGTGTGAGAATCCTTCTGATTTTTTCTTGGTTTTGTATATATGCACTTTATCACCCCCCCATGCCTAAGTTTTGCAATGTCCTCATTGTAAACAGAGGGTGGGAATTAGTGTTGAGGTCAGGGGCTTAGAACAGGATACATCGGGTGGGTGAATGGGTCGGAACTGACTGATGCGAACGATTTCAAGCTCTGATACGTGTACCAGAGGTGGGATCAACTGTCTAAGGTTGAACTCAAGGTGCAGTAGACGTGGAGTACAGACGGATAATCAGATGGGTCTCTGTGTTTGGGATGACGGGTTGCCTCCCGTTAAGCGCTAAATTTAATGCCTTTAGCCGAGCAGAAAATGGGGTGGAGAGGGAGTGGTCAAATCAATGGAGTTTTGGAAAACAAGCACCTTGATTAAGAGCCTGGTTGGTCCAACCAGGTGCTTGTTGAGATCAGCGGGCTGATGATGCAGCCCGAACCCAATAAGTCTGGTGGGTTGATATATGTAGATCAGCAGATGCGGAACCCACCCTATGCAGTGACGTTCTGATGGATATGGAAGTGAAAACTCGGGTTCAAGCTGAGTCGAATCAGCCTGGTCAAAGTAGGGTTCCGAAAAATTATCCATGTAAGGTGTGGAATCCCTACAGAGGTGATCAAAGGATGGAGGCTCCTGATTTGTGGTCTGATCAGTACCCGATACCTGGTCTAGATATGGAGTTGAATCATCTGCAAACGGCTCAGTGAAAGGTGAATCGGAATAGAAATTGAGTCCGGTTGCGGGTCGGGGTGGGGAATGGGTTTTGATTGGTTCTGTATATGTGGAGCAGGTGGCTTCAAAGAAGATTGACATGTTATAATCAGGAGGCAGATTTTCTCCGATGTTATGGTCAGATTCGAGATCGTCGGAGAGTTTGCGAAAATCAAAGTTTGAATGAGATTCCAGATCATGAGTTCCACCATAGAATAAATCATATGTTGTATATTCAGCAGCCTGACTGGGATCTAGCCTAAATGTTAATTCTGAGCTTAAAAGGGTATCCTTATCTGGTAGAGGCTCAGATTCTAAGCTAGTAGGGCAGACCCAATTAAAACCCTAGTCGTCCACTTCCTCGGTTTCTGTGTCGTAGATTGGCATGACTTTCGCAAAATCGATTCGTTCCTCTGCGGAGGTTGACGAGGGATATTCATCAAATCGAGGCCCAAAATCATATTCTTCATTAAAAGGTTGATCTTCTTCATATGGGGCCTTGAAATCTTCAATATAGGTTTCAGATCTAGGTTCTAGGCTTAGGATGTGAGTGGAATTACTAGAATCTAGGTCTGAATAACCTTCAAGGGTCACCTTATCAGAATAAGGGACGGAATTTATACCCTCGAGAGGTTCAGTTCTACTCTCATACTTGTAGGAGTTTTGGGATTCTAAAATGGGCTCAACATTGTATTTTCCTGCATTTGGAGCTTCCCAACCTTCTTCAATATCAGGCACATTGTACTTTATCTGGGTTGGGAATCCACAACCATTTTGTGCCTCAAACCCGAGATCAGATTTATCCTCGATGTTGTCCCAAGATAGTTCATCCTCTGTTTGTGGTATATACGGGTATTTCTGATCAATAACTTGTTTTACTAATCTCATTATCTCTTCCCGTTTTTCAAGACTATCTTGGTGTTGCTTCCAAAGTCGAGGATTTGTCATATGAAACGTCGGTTTGGATTTGAGGGTTTTGGTTTTGTTATAACGTTGTAGTAAAGCTGGTTATTACCAACATTTCAAATATAAATTTTTTTACTCGGAAAATGAAAGAGTTCCCGAGGTCGAACTCAGGGAGCAAGTCGTATTCTAGAGATATACATGTTTCTTTTACAAAATAAAGAAAGAGAGAGGGAAAGAATTTGTTGTTCTTTTCGTTTTCTCCTCGTGATGTTCTTCTTTCTTTCTTTTCTTCAGATCTCCTTCTTCTTCTTTGTTCTGCAGAGGTGATGTTCCTCTTCAGATCTCCTTCTTCTTCTTCCTTGGTTTCTGTCTTGGCCTCTCTTCTTCTTTTTCTGCAGTCTCTTCTGTGAATGTTTCTTCTTCCTTTCTTTCTTCAGATCTCCTTCTTCTTCTTCCTTATGGCTGCAGAGCTTCTACCTTCAGCTACTAAGTCTTCCTTTCTTCTTCTTCTGCTTTGGCCGTTGCTCTTCTTTTCTTTCTTTTCTTCAGATCTCCTTCTTCTTCTTTGTTCTGCAGAGGTGATGTTCCTCTTCAGATCTCCTTCTTCTTCTTCCTTGGTTTCTGTCTTGGCCTCTCTTCTTCTTTTTCTGCAGTCTCTTCTGTGAATGTTTCTTCTTCCTTTCTTTCTTCAGATCTCCTTCTTCTTCTTCCTTATGGCTGCAGAGCTTCTACCTTCAGCTACTAAGTCTTCCTTTCTTCTTCTTCTGCTTTGGCCGTTGCTCTTCTTTTCTTTCTTTCTTCAGCCTGCCTTCTTTCCTGCTCTGGCTGCTGACCTTCCGTCGTCTGACCCGGTGCTTCGACGACTTAACTATGCATTTGCTACAGTGCAGCTCCTTCTTCTTCCGCGGGTCTTCTTCTTCGCCTGCGCCTGCACACTTCAGAGTTTCTCGTCATAAGCAAAACCTACTCTACCCTCCCCCCCCCGCATCTCTCTTTCTCTCTGAAACCACTCTTGGGAAAGCTCTCCCAGAGCTACCGGGTAACCGGGTTCGGATCAGGCCCGGGTCCAGGCCCACCGGCGTGCGTGGTGGGCGAGGAGTGCAGGTCAGTCGAGTCGGGTCGGGTCGGTTCGGGTCAGGTCCGCGGGGCGTGAGCGCGGACGAGACCGGGTAACCGGGCGGGTGAAGGGGACCTCACCCCGTGTACTGAGGCAGTAAGGCTACTGCACTTTTGCATCTTATGTCGCTGCGGCTCTTCAGGCGTTTCCGAGGTGGGACTAAACGGCCCACCTCAATTGCGCGCCCGCAGCGGGGAATTCAGCAGGAGATGGCAGCGTCACGCGGAGTTTTCTTCCTCAGCTGCGAACCTGGTGTTTTGCCAAAACTCCTCGCAAGGCCTGGGAGTGAATCTGGGCTTGGCGCTGAGCGTGGCGCGCCTGTAGCTGCAGGCGGAAGCAGGTCCTCCTGCGCGTCAATGGCGGCGGAGGTCGGGTGGCCTGTCCACAAGAAAACGGCCTCTCGGCCTAATCAGAGAGTGCCAGGAGCTTCGCCAGGGTGCGGCGGAGCTCGTGTGGGTGGTGGCGAGGCGCGGGGCGGCGTGCGAGGGCTGCCCTAGGTCGGACTGTGGGTCGGAGGATGGGTCTGTTCGGTGGAGTTGCAGAGGGTGAGGTGGGGGAAGTGGTAGGGCGGAGATTGATCAGGGTGAGGAGGCGGAGGTCCTGCGGTGGTTGGCGAGCCGTGTGGGTCGCTGAGGTGATGGGAGCGGCTCGCCGGAGGGTGGTCGGAGACGAAGGGGGTGAAGGTGGTCAGGGTCGGTCGAGGGCTTAATTGACTAAATTGAAAGCGGGGAAAGAAAGAGGAGAAGAAGGGGAGTAGCTCTAGCTTACTTGCAGGGACGAAAGGGGAGGAACAGGGCGACAGTCGTATCGACTGTCGCCGGAGAAGACGATGCTCAGGGAAAGGGGCGGCGGCGAGCAGAGAGCCGGAGAGGCGCCAGCTGGGTGCGGCGTGGCGCGGGAAGAGCAGGGGAGGAAGTCTCTGCTGCTGGTATTGCGGCAGAGCGAAGAGGTGGAGGGGGAGGAAACCGCCGGAGCTGGTGAGCGTCTGCCGGAGGAAGAAGAGAAGAAAGTTGGGGATTTTCTCCGTCAGATCCAGGCTGCCCTGGTCGGTGGAGCAGCGGGGGGTATTTATAGGGATGAAACAGGGAGGAAGGCGGAGGGAGACGACGTGTCTCCCTCGCCGGAGAATGGTCGGAAACACGAACCCATACCGTCCGTGCGTTCGCACGGCCGGTATGGTGGGCTACAATGACCAGGGGGGTGCCCTTGCGACGGCTGACGACGCAGGGCACCCCCGGTTTACTTGCCAGGTCCCCCACCTTACCCTGCGCGGCGCCATGCTCCGCGCAAGGTCGCCGGAGCATGGTGCTGGCAGGGTTTTGCAGGAGGGACCTGATTGCAAAGAACGAAGGAGAGTTAGGGGCCAAAATGCGAGGGTTCAAAAGTTGAGGGCCAAAGAGTAAATATATGAGGACCAAAGTGTAAAGTCGGTCAAGGAGGTTTCTTCTTAGGCTCAAGTTTTTATACATGACTAATTAGGACCTAAGGAATCTGATGGTGAATTTCATTTTCATCTTAAACCTTGTTCGACCGGTCAATTTGCGCAAAAACCCAAATTAAGTTATTAATTGGGCATGGTTCTCAATGTAGGTCAAAATGGGTTCTAAAGGCCAAATTGAAGGTTCTAAACCCTAGAGATTATTTTTCTATGAATTTTAGAGGGTTTATTCTATTTTTACTTTGCCTCGAACCTTGTGAATTGAAGTGGGTTGCTTTAGGGTTACAGATTTATCATTTAGTTTCTTGGAATTGCTGTAGCCCTTGCTAGATCACTTTTATTCTTATTAAGCTGCTTTGACCTATGTTTGGGCCCTGAATTACCCTGTATGCAGATTATACTGGTGAAATTGCATTTTTACCCCTTATGACTTGTTTTCTCCTTAAACTCAGAATTCTCTGAGTTAAGCCTTTCCTTGAGTTATGTAGGAGCTTTTATCCTTTGTATTGGGTCAAAATGAGCTAGTTATGGCTCATGATGAGGTTCTCATCATCATACATTGAAGGTATTCACTATTATGCAATTTTTCTATCTCAATGTATGCAGTAATGAGCAAGTCACGGGTTGATCCTTTGTTGGCTTCTGCTAATAGTACTTGGGCACAAGTTATGACAAAGGTTGTGGTTGTTGGGACATCAACCTGAACGTTTCCTACTGTTGTTGAGGTTTCTTCATTTTCATAGAATTTCATGGCATCCTCAATCATTTTATCTCTCATGGATCTCTGATATTCAGGTTTCTTGACTGGTAGTCCTAGGTGGTTTGGCTGCATGTTTGGATCAGGTGGTGGAGTCAAGATGTAGAATCAAGTTGGAATCAAGATGTGTTATGAAGCGATCAGATCTGAATAACGAGTCCCACTGAAAATGTGTGTGTGCTAAAGAGAAAAGATGAGGGACTGGAGATGTTTTTGACCCAATCAAGACACCTAAAGATGTTTGGATGACTATGGAGGTTCGGGGCAGATGGACCCCTGGATCAGAAAATCATCCACCTGAGAATTACCTGGGCAGCCAGAGAGGGAGAGTCCCGCAAAGACCCCTACACGGTAGAGCGTCCCTACGGGTTACAAGGTTTCCCCCACCCGACCTCTCTTGTCACTGAGATTCCAGGTAGACCAGAATGGGGACCTTGACCTCTTAAGTCTATCACTTTTTATTTCAAAGGTGCTTTTAGGGTTCTCACTTGAACTTTAGATGTTTTGGGTATTGTGACCTAATTTAGAGGTTGGTTGACCCAAGGGGTCAACTTCACCTGACCTGTCCTATAGATGGCAGAATGATTCTAAGCTCGGAGCCTAGAGATCACCCTGATTTGACTCCCAGGTTATTAGGTCAAAAAAATTTTAAGATTCAAGTGATTTTAGAGCTCAATTTTAGGGTTTGTCTTATTTAGCTTTCTTCAATCAAGGGCTTGGGTAGCACACTGATGCGGGGGGGTTTATTTCCTTTTATACAGGCATGTGTGACTAGCGCTTCAAGACCCTAATCTGGAAACCCTAATTTGGTTCTATTTCCAATCCTCTTTTTCTTTTTCAAAAGTTCTCTTTGGACTTATAAACAAGAAGTGTGTGGTCCGCCGAGATTAAGCGTTATTTCAATTAGGCACAAGAATTTGTGGGATGGGAAAAAAAATCACTCCAATTTCAAGAATATTTGCAGAAATTTTCGCAAAATCAGGAAATGTTTTGCCTTAGAGATGGTGATTACTATATAAAGAAGGCAATTGATTCCTAAATTGATTTTCTTCCTTTTGTCGTTCAAAGATTAGGGGATGATTAAGGAAGAAAAGAAATTACCTGCCCTGGAGTGGTTGACTTGCGGGATAGATTTTCTCATGAAGTACCTGCAAGATCATATCAAAGCAAAGTAGGGAAAGTTAGTGTTCAATATGTTAAAAAGAATGTAGAGACTAGTGGTAAATTGCGCATTGCTCCCCGGCAACGGTGCCAAAATGTTTGTCGACGTTTTTGTGCGGGTTTAAAGGATGTCACGTTGTAGTATAACCGACAAAACGTCTAAACAAATATAAAGAATTTTATTACTCGAAGACCGGAGTATCCGAGGTCGATCACAGGGAGCAAATGGAATTTACTACTAGTCAAAATGTAATTGAACACTCTAATTTACTCAAAATATCAATTCAAATGTGAATGTATGCAATTAAAAATAATTAGGACAAAAATATGAAATTGGACGTCTGATCACAAGATCAGACGTCTTAAAAGTATTTCTCCTTTTCTCTTTCTCTGCTTGTCTTGCGAAGCCTTCTTCTTCTTCTTTTGATCTTCTAATCTTTTCTTTGCCTCTCTTCTTCTCTGTGTCTTGCTCTTTCTTCTTCTGCTTTCCTTCTTCTCGTGCGAAGGCTTCTTTCTTTCTTCTTCTTCTCTGTCTTGCTCCTTCTTTTCTTTTCTTCTTCGCCTTGCCTTTCCTTCTTCTTCTGTAGCGGCCAAGTCCTTCTCCTGCGTTCAGCCTGGCCTGCACAGGAGCAAAACCTAACCCTTCTCCCTCTACCCACGCGTCTCTCTCTCTCTCAAGCAATTCACTCAAGGACGCTCTCCCAGAGCCACAGCCATTATCGGGTCGGGTCGTACCCAGGACCAGGCGCACCAGCAGGTGACGATGCGCGAGGAGTGGATAGGTACAGATCGGGTCGGATGCGCCAGATCCGCGTGGTCAAGCCGCGGACGAGGCGGGTGTGGGTTCAGTGAGGGGCCTCACCCCTGTGCTTACGGAGGCAACCAGCCTAATGCACAAATACAATTTATACCAATCCTGAGTGCTGCAATCCCACGATGTGGGACTAAACGTTCCGCCATGATTTCACGCGCGCCTGCTGACTCTCGTATGCAATTGCCCAAGCGGATGGCTCTGCTGGCTCTCCGTGTTGGGCTCACTCACCTCGCGACACTCGCGTGAGTCTCCTGCATCTGCAGCCTGGGAAGCCTGATGCCTGGAGCTTCGTTGGAGCTTCACTGGAGGTCGTCCATGGCGGCAGCGGCTCAAACACTGTCATACACAAAACGAGCCTCACGGCCCAATCAGATCAGCTAGAGACCTTCGCCGTGACACGGCGAAGGCGGTGGACGATGCTGCAGGTTGCCGGTCGGCCTAGGCGTGCGTGCCTAGGTCAACCTGTGGCCGGAGATGGTGGGTTGTTCGGGGGGTGATTATGGAGGTCTGGAGTGGCAGTTGTGGGGTGGAGCGAGTTCCTGGTGGTGAGGCGGAGCTCCCGAAGTGGTTGGCGAGCCGTGTGGGGGGCTGGAATGGTGGAAGCGGCTCGCCGGAGGTCGGTCGGTGATGTGGAAGATGAGGGTGGTCAGCGTCGGTCGAGGGGTAATCAGATGAGATAACAGGGGGAAAAGAGAGAGGAGAGGATGGAGAGGAGTTCTAACCTAATTGTAAGGACGAAAGGGGACGGAAGGCGGACAGTAGTACCTGCTGTCGCCGGAGAAGATGATGCCCAGTGGGGGAGAACAGCGGCGACGACGAGGCTGAGGCGGCGTACACAGGTACTGCGCGACGCGGAGGGAAGTCAGGAAGCTAATTCTGCCACTGGTTTTGTGGCAGAGCGAAGAGGGAGGGGAGGGGGGCTCGCCGGAGCTAGCTGGGACATTTGGCCGGGCAGGAGGAGAGGAATTGAAGGGGGAAACTCGGCCAAATCAAGCTCGAGTCCTACGGCAGGGTCTGGGGGATGTTTTATAGGTGTTGGCCGCTCCTATCAACGCGTGGAGAGCGCGCAATTAGGTCTGCCAGCTTGCCGGAGTTGGAAGGAAGGTGGATACCCAAATCTCTCGCGCGTTCGCACGAGAGATTGGGTTCACACCAGCGATTGTAATTGGATTTATAAGGAAGGGAATTCCTCAGAGAATCCTCCTTCCATTTCTGGGAGGGAATCTCTGAGGGATTAGAGAGCAATCCCTCTCCGAACCTCGCCGGAGCTCGGTTCTGCCCTAGCAATGGCGGCAGGACCAGTTTGCAAAGGAAGCGAAGAACCTAGGGGGTTCTCTGCAACGGTATTCAAAAGATAGGGACCAATTTGTGATTTGGGTGTACTAAATTGCAAAGTAGGTCAAGGTGACCTCTCCTTAGGTCCAAATTTTGGTAAAAACCTAATTTGGACCTAAGGAATCCAATGGTGAAGTTGGATTTTAGTTTTGACCTCGTTTGACTGGACATTTTGCGTAAAAACCCAAATTAGGTTAATTGAAGAGCTAGGACCCTAATCTAGGTCAAACTAGGTTCCAAAGGCCAAATTAAGTGTTCTAAACCCTAGAGTATGTTTTTCCATGATTTGTAGAGGGTTTACTTGCTTTTTGTTCTGACCGGAACCTTGTTAATTTAAGCGGGTCTGTTTTAGGGTTACCAAGTGTCATTTAGTTCTTAGATTGCACATGAACCCATTTCTGATTGACTCAACCCTCTTTTTATCTCATTTATACCATTTGACCTATGTTTTGCCTCTGAGAAATCCCGTTTACGTACTGCAATGGTAAAATTACAGTTTTAACCTTTATTTCATGTTTTCTTCTCAAGGCACTTGTTCCTTCAGTTAGGCCTTCTTCTAGGTTATGTAGGAGCTTTTATCTTCTTTATTGGGTCAAAATGAGCTAGTTATGGCTCATGATGAGGCCCTCATCACCTATCCTCACCTCTACGGTGAGAGGATTCACTCATCACTCTACTTAAAGACCTTCCCTAATCGCTTGCAAGCGATCTCTCCCTCCACCTTGAGCGGTCCCTTCGTCCACACCTGCAGCTTTTCTCATCCCAAGTTTGTCCATCTATTGTGACAAGGCAGGGTTGCTTTCTTCTTTCAATTGCCACTAGCCGACTGGGTGGTGGACCTGAGACATCTTCGTCAGCTGCTAGTCTCCTCTCCCCATCCATCGTCATCAGCCGACTGGCTGGTGACCTCAGACATCTTCCTCCATTTAGATAGATTTACTACTTTCCTAGTGTAGTTTACTTGCTTTCTAGGATAGGAGTAATTAGAGATATGTGTGATAATTGTCAGTGCAGCTTAGGAGTAGATAGAGTAGATCCCGCACCTCCTCTGATCAATTCAGATCAGAGGAGAAGAATTCAACCACATTCACTTGATCATGACTCTTCCCTTGTATTCCATTTTATTGCATTCTTTTTCCCTCGATTTTAAATTTTCTGATCACCCTTTCATCATGGTCTAATCTCAGATTGGAGGATCTTGGTTCTTAGATTTGAAATTAGCGCCATAAAGCACTTTTGGGGGGGGGGGGGGGGGGTTCTACCACTCATTTCGCAAATTCACAAAGATCCCTGCATCTTGTTCATAAACTCAATCGGCTTGATTTTGCTAGAAAATGGTTTTAATTGTTCAAATCAGTGATTTGAAATCAATTTTGAGCTTCATTGGATTTAATCGAGTTGTTTGAGGATTTTATGAGCTTGATGAGGTGTTTGCAAGGATTCCAATGAATTTTGAGCTTTGGATTTGAATTTTGATATATGGATGAGCATACACTTGAATCAAGCCCTATGTTGGAGAGTTCTATCAAGAAGAATCAGTCTCCCTGATTTGAGATAAAACAAGGACCCAACGGATCTTAATCAATCCATAAAATTACCTTGAACACCCATCAATGGTGTTCAAGGAGATTAAGTGGAGAAGATCATCAAAAGACCCAAAGTAAAAGCCCAATTCGGGTGACATTTTGCCCTCCATATATCTACTTTTCTAGTTTTATATTGCAGGTGTGATTTGGATTTAAACGAATTTTGGAAGGAGGTTTGAAATGGTTTCAAAGGGTTTGCAAATTTATTCTTATGAACAATTGATTTCAGATCTTCTTCCCTGATTTTAAAGAGATCTAAGATAAGAATTATACCTTGAGTTAGGCATTAAAACATCCCATATCAGACTTCATTAAGTCTAATCTTGGGTGTTTTCAAACTAAAATTGAAGAAAAGAAGCACTGCAGCAGCTCTTGGATTTTATCTTAAGACGTATGGAGCTATTGTAGCAGTTCAACTAAGCTGCTATTTAGTTGATTAGCAGTTCAACTAAGCTGCTTTTTGCCTAGATCTGCTAGTTTCCAGCAACAAGCAGATTAGCAGCAGCATTGCTGCTGTTGTGCTTAGCTGCTGCTGTTTGAAGCTACTACTGCAGCTGTTGCTTCTGTTATGGCTGAATTAGTAGAGCAATAGGTGATGCTTAGAGTTTTATTTAGCTGACATGATGTGTAATGTTGTATTTTATTTGTACAAGCTTTCATGCACTATTAGAGTCTATGATTGCATTTGAATAGCTTGTTATTTAGTTTTAAATCTCTTTTGTTAGCTAACATACATGTTTATAACTACCCAAACATGGAAAATGTGAAAAAATGAATGAAAATCATGTTTGTTAGCTAGAACATCTTTCTTAAATTGTATTGAGCACATCTAAGGCAGTTTACTACCTATCCAGCCTTTAGACTAGAATTCAAAGCCTTAGGTTCACATTAGAAAATCCTTTCTAGGCCTAGAAATGAGCTCACTTTGTAAATAAATAAAAATGATTTAAAAAATCCAAAGAAATAAAATAAACCAGTCATGGTGAAGATTATGTATATTTTTAAGTACATGTCAAGTTTCAAGGCATTCTGAACCCTCGGCTTGGTAAAATATATCAGCCGACAGTTCAGTCTACCTTAAAACTTAATAAAAGAATTTAACTCTTAAAAATCCCAAAAACATTCTCTCTCTCATCTCTTTCTTTCTCTCTCATCCCCTACCTCTGCAAAATATATAAAACCCATAAAAAGAAAGAAAACCCCAAAAATACACAAAAATACTATGTACATTATGTAAATACTTGTATATGCAAGGTATATATTAAGCTATCTATGTAAATAAGGTAAAATATGTACATAAAGTGTATATATAACTTATGTATGTAATCTATAATGTAACTTAAGTATTTAAGATAACTTATTATGTATATAACTTATCTGTATAATTAATTATTAATTATATTAACTTATATGTATTATAAGCTACATAATTAAGGAAACCCTAATAAATTAACTTATTTATAAGTATATTATGTACATAATGAACTCTGTAACATAATTTAATTATGTATATATAATAAATAATTAATTTATTAAGTTACTAGCTAAGTTATTAGATTAAATTAAAATAAATTAGAATATAAGTTATAACTGAACTAACTTATATTGTATATTTTTATGATTATATTTTAAGTAAATTAAACTAATTTAACTATATTTATAATGTATTATATTATTTATACTTAATTTACATGAATAACTCCCTGAATTCACCTAATTAAATGTAAATAAATCCAAATAAATATTGTAAAATAAAATAAAAATAGGTATTAAATAATTTATTATATGTATTAACTCCGTATAGGGTCAATTAGACCATTAATTAACTAATTTAACCTGTAATTAAGGAGTAAACCCAATTAATAGTATGTATAAATTGTAAACTTTAGCTAATTTATTTATATAATAAACATAATTAATTTTTTAAATAAATTGTATAATCATGTAGCCCTATGTAAATACTTTAATACCCTATAATTTAATTTTAAATTATAATAACTTAAGGCGCTCAAATCGAGGGCTAAAATCATGTATTTAGCACATGTGCGCTGAGATTTCAGCATTGACGGGCGCGCTTAACATAACCCCACATCGGGAGTTTGGAGCTCCCACTGCGCTATAAATTATTTTCCTTCCCTCACTATCCAGTCGTCATGGGCGTCGGGCACTTGAAACATAAACCCCTTATATACCCCTCGAGCATATGAATGAGACTTTGGCATTGACAGGGGACCCAGGAGACTTTTCCTTTTCAGATGAGATACTGCACATGAGGGGATGCTTATGCGTCCCTAGGGATGAGGAGTTGTTGAGGGAGCTCCTGGCTGAGGCGCACGGGTCTAGATTCACCATACATCCCGGGAACACAAAGATGTACCATGATTTGCGACGTGACTTTTGGTGGTGAAGGATGAAGCGGGATGTTGGTGAGTTTATGCAGCAGTGTTTGGTATACCAACAGGTGAAGGCCAAGCACCAGAAGCCTATAGGGCCATTGCAGCCACTTCCTGTGCCAGAGTGGAAGCGGGAGAGCATCACCATGGACCTGGTGGTGGGTCTACCAGTTACCCAGCGGGGACATGACGTAGTCTGGGTGATAGTAGACAGATTGACGAAGATGGCACGTTTCCTACCGATCCGAGTCACCTTTGGACCAGCACAGTTAGTAGAGAGATACGTTAGAGATGTTGTGCGCCTGCACGGAGTTCCACGTGAGATTGTATCCGACAGGGATACTCGTTTTACTTCCCAGTTTTTGGCTGAATTTCAGCAGGCCTTGGGGACGCGTTTGAGGTTCAGTACCTCTTACCACCCCCAGATGGACGGACAGTCAGAGCACACCATACAGACACTTGAGAACCTTCTGCGCGCCTGTGTACTAGATTGGAAAGGCTCCTGGGAGGAGCATTTTCCCCTGACAGAGTTTGCATACAATAACAATTACCACTCGAGCATCGGCATGGTACCTTACGAGGCTCTGTATGGATGGAGGTGTACTGCACCCTTGAGTTGGGTTGAGGTGGGGACCAAGTGGGAGGTTGGTCCTAGGCTGATCTGGCAGAGTTAGGAGGTGATAG
Organism: Thalassia testudinum; assembly: GCA_037157565.1. Taxonomy (NCBI): domain Eukaryota; kingdom Viridiplantae; phylum Streptophyta; class Magnoliopsida; order Alismatales; family Hydrocharitaceae; genus Thalassia; species Thalassia testudinum. The sequence continues at coordinate 86,114,346 of JAZHRO010000024.1, forward strand.
AGCAGATTCACAAGTGACTTCGCACTGTCAGAAGCAGGCAGAAGAGATACGCTGATCGCAAATGTAGAGAGGTGCAGTTCGAGGTTGGGGATCACGTCTTTCTCCGTGTTTCGCCCATGAAGGGCTTGCAGCGTTTTAGGGTGAAAGGGAAGCTTGCGCCGAGATTTGTGGGGCCCTTTGAGGTCCTGGAGCGGGTAGGACCTGTTGCTTACCAGCTTGCCCTTCCTCCCCAACTTTCTAGAGTGCATGACACGTTCCACATGTCCAACCTCAGGAAGTACGTCGCCGATCCCAGTCACGTTCTGAGCCATGAGAGCATCGAGGTGGGTGACGACCTGACCTACCCTGAGAGACCAGTACAGATACTAGACATAGCCGTCTAGAGTTTGAGACGGAAGCAGGTACCACTGGTGAAGGTTCTATGGAGAAGCCAGCAGTACGAGGAGGCGACCTGGGAGCTTGAGGCGACGATGTGAGAGTGGTACCCAGAGCTTTTTGAGGGTACGTCTTTTCGGACCTACTTCGGTCCTCTTTAAGTTTGTTATGCACTTTTATGTTCCTTTTCCCGCACCCTAGTTAGCTCAATTTTGGGGATGAAACTTCCTTTAAGTTTGTTATGATGAAATGACCCATTTCCTTTTTAGTCGGATAAGATGTCTGGACTGTTAGTCAGACGTCTGGACATTTGGACATATGTCCGAACGTCCGAAAGTAGGAGAATATCGTATATACTTTTTGCTTTGCGCAAGGGCGGCTCATAGAGTCTTGCTCTCTCTCCTTCACCCCCCTCACCCAAACCCTAAACTCACTCTATATAAACCCCCCTTCTCTTCTTCTCACCCCCCCTCACACCACTCAAGCCACCGCCACCTCCACCTTCTCATGCGATGGCCACGCCCCCTCCCGTCTCTGTTGCAGTCGTGGCAAGGAAGGAGAGGAACCGACGAAGGGAAAATAGGGAGGAGCGAGAGCGAGAGAGTGTGAGGGAGTGAGAGCGGGGGAGGAGGACGACAGCCACTGGAGCTCAGTGGAGCTCGAGAAGGAGTTGTGGGAGAGAGGAGGACGCCAGCGAGGAGCTTCTCAAGCTCCTGCAGCTACTGGAGCTGCTGCTGCGGGCAGAGGGCGAGCAGGGTAAGTTGCGTGGAGGAGTTCTGGTACAGGAAGTTTCTAGTATTAGACATCTGGAGTGATGTCTAGATGGCTGGCGAGGCATCAGGACGTCTGGAGCTGAAGCCGGACATCTGAAAGCACATATCGCGCGAGGTACGTATCTTCCTGCGCTACTTTTCCTCCATGCAGATCGTAGCGCAGGGGATGTCAACTAATTTTTGTGCTTGCGTTGTTTGTACGCAGGTGAAGTCTTTGGAAAGGTGCATGGTGCACTTTCCCAAGTACTTTTGGACGTCTGATCACGTCGCCAGACGTCCGGAGGTACTTCTAAACGTCCGGAGACCTTGTTCGACGTATGGAGCTACCCCCAGACGATCGCAGAGGAAGTCTGGACATCTGAAGTAGCCACAGGAAGTGTAAAGTGAGTTTTGACGTCTTTTAAGATGTCTAGGATTGATTTTGGTCAGTAACCGTGTTTTTGGCCCATTTAGGGTCCAAACGGAATCGAATTTCCACAAATGAAGTACCGTTGTTATCCACTCAAGTTCCTCTACATATTCATGTTGAGTATCTAATATTTTGACCTCGTCTAATATAATTAGTCGTTGGTACAGGTTACCAGCCGGTGGTGTGTTCAAGACCCGCGGAGACGACGAGATCTGCGGCACAGGTCCCCATTCCTCCTATGATACCTGGTAGAGTGGTTTAATGCATTTATTAAGACATGAATAAAGAATATGTCTGCTTAGATTAAATTGATTGAAAATCTAGGATGTGGAATGAACCCTAGGGTAGAAATGTATGAGCATGATATTGAACTACTCTGGTTTACTTGAGATGAATGTTAAAACACGAGCTGCCTGTATATGAATGAGGAATGAGTTTTGGAAACATGAGGTCTGAATATGGATAAATGAGATGAATACGAGCATGAACCCTATGAGGAATTAGGAGTAGAACTCCTGTGGATGAAAGGAATCTGGAATGTAGGTGGGAAGTGAGTTGGCTCTTGTGTACACGGTACCAAGGAGAGCAACTACCCCTTTTTAGTGTAGAGTGGAGCTAGCTGCCCTTGGGTCGAGATCCGGGGTTAGGATTGGCCACTCTACATCGACTCTTGTTGGTCCTCACATACGTGGTACCGAGGCGTGCTACTAGTGTAGAGAGGGAGCTAGCCACCCTACGGAGCCTACGGTTAAGCTAGCCACCCTACACCGACTTTAATGAGCATTCGACCTCATTAAATGACCTTTGGTTTACAGGACTCGGTAACCTAAGCACCCCAATCCACACACAGTCTGGTTCAGTGCGCATAAGTATCAAAATCATGCAAATGCGTTTAAATTGTTCTGAAAAAGTTGCCTATATTAGGAGCGACCGATCAACACAAGTTAATTTGGATAAGTTCCCAACGCGGAGAGGAGGGAAATTCCCCTCGAAGATGCGTAATAACATATCGTCTCCTTGGTGCTTGTCTCGTAAGATATTTACATATCCTACCGGGGGCATGTAAGCACCCTGTGCTGGTTCAGATGCCATGGGCAGCATTATCACGAAATGTTGATTACCAGGATCTGGATTTAGCTACAGAATGCCATGGGCGGGATTATCTCGAAATCTTGAAAGCTAGGGTTCTGGGGGGTTGCCATGGGCAGTGCTATCTCGAAGCACCGATTGCCAGGAACCCTTTGAGGATTGATGATGGGGACTAGGAATCCAATACAGACCGTGTTGAGAAGACAATCCGAAACTAGAAATAAAAAGAAAAGAGAGAGAAAACTCTCCAAACAAAGAAAATTCCTCTGTCTCTCTTACAAAAAATGCACTACAAATTGAACCGAGGCTAAAATATGTTACAAGCATGGGTGCTTTAACCGCGGAGTCCAACGAACCTTAGGATAGTTCCTGTGGGTTTTAAAAACCTTCGCGGCGGACTGAGGCTACAGCTGGTTAAGTCCAGATCTTGGATGGTACTTGAGTACCTCTAGGCCTACTATCGGCATTCTAACCTAATCTACAGAAGAAAGCACACATCATAGTTTTTGAACATCAAAGGAGCTCATGGTCTAGAATCAAAGTTAAAACCTTAAAATTTTGCTAAGGGACTAGCAAAAGCTAGGCATGGGGGTATGATGGGAACACCATCATGAGCCCTAACTAGCTAATTTTGACCCAATGAAGAGAATAAAAGCTCTTACATAACCAACTGAAGGTCCTAAGTCACTGAATAACCTTTCTAAAAGAAAAGCAAAAAATAAGGGGTAAAAATGCAATTTTACCATTGCAGTACAACAACAGATTTTCTCAAGGGCTAAACAAAGGTCAAAAGATTTTAATAAGATAAAAAGTGGGTTGGATTTGACAGAAAAGGGTTTGTGTGTACCCTGTGGATTAAATAACTTCTTGAAACCTTAAAATATACCCACTTGATTAACCAAGGTTCTGGTCAGGATAAAATTCACCTAAATCTCTAAAAATCATAGAAAAATATTTTCTAGGGTTTAAAACTTTCAATTTGGCCATTGGAACCTATCTTGACCTAGAATGGGGTCTCAGAGAGATATTTGTCCTAAATTGGGTTATTACAAAAAATTTTAAGTCAAACGTGGCCAAACCCAAAATCCAACTTCACCATTGGATTCCTTAGGTCCAAATTAGGTTTGTACCAAAATTTGGACCCAAGATGAATTTGCCTTGACCTAGTTTGCAAAAAGGTCTAACCTGATTACATTTGTACCCCTATCTTTTTTTTTGAAACAGCATTTGTACCCCTATCTTTCAAAAATCTTTGCAAAAGCCCCCTAGCTTCATCGTTCTCGCAATTAGGTCCCTCCGCCATTATAGTGGAGGAATCCTACTCCGGCAAGCTTTAGAAGGTGCTTTCACCTAGATTTCTCAAAGAATCCCCTTCAAAATTGGAAGGGAGATTCTCCGAGAAAATCCCTCCAATGTGAACCCAGTTTGATGCTCTAATTGTTATCCAATCTCTCATGCAAGCACATGATAGATTTGGGTCTCTTTTGAAGTTGCCATCTCCTGCGACCATACCTTGCTTGGAAGCTTGGCTTCCAAGCACAAATCCCCCTCCAGAGATCTATTTAAGAAGCCATATATCCAACCGATTCCTCCAAGCTTGAAATTGACCGGAAACCCCCTCAAATTCTTCTCTCCTCCTTCGGCTGATTTGCTCATCAAGCTCCGGCGACCTTCCCTACTCTCCTTTGTCGCCTAACCACAATACCAGTGGCAGGTTCTTCCTCCTTGCGTTCGTCCGCGTCGCGTAGCACCCGCCGACGCCCTTGTCTCCCATTCACCCTCGTCGACCATCCCTCTCTGAGCGCCTTCGTCTTCGACGTTGGCAGTACGCACCTGACGCCATCTTCGCCTTCCCTTCGTCCACTATCACCCTAGATAGGTCTCCTTCATCCTCTACATTCTTCTTCCCTCTTTATTTCCCTAAATCGACTATTGTCACACTCCACCACCATCATCTCCTTCACCTCCGACCACCACCTCCAGCGAGACCGCTCCACAACCACAGACCATCCTAACCCTCGCCGACAAGTCCATCAGCATCCCCTCATTCCACTCAACATTTCCCCTCACTCATATCACCACTCCACTCACCCAAACACACCCCCGAACACACCTACACATACGCACACAGTGTGCCCTAGGCACGCTCACACAAGCATTCCCACGCTACACCAACCACCGCAGCACACTCGCTATGCCTCGGCGAAGCTTCCTGAGTGATCTGATGTGGCTGTGAGGCCATCGTGGTGATTTCAGGTACAGGCATCCTTCGCCATTGGCACAGAGCTTGAAGCAAGCTTGAAGCGAGCTTCAGGTTTTGCCAGCTCTAGGTTCCTGTCCCAGGTTGAGCAGAACACTCTCGCGCATGAGTCCAGGCACTCAATTCCAGTCAAAGGTCATAGCAGTTGAGCCAATTGGAGGATCACCTTTGCTACGGGCGCGCGAGAAGAAGGGCACGCGTTTAGTCCCACATTGGCAGCTACGAAGCGAGTGAAGCCGCATAAGTTGAATTCTTGCCAGTAGCTTATCACCTCCGAATCATAGGGTGAGGTCCCTCTCACCCGATCGACTCGGCCTTGTTCGCGCTCACGCCCCGCGGACCTGGCCTTGACCAGACCCGACTACACTCCTCGCCCACCACCGCATGCTGGTGGGCTTAGTCCCGGGTACGTACCCAACCCGATTACCCAAAAACGTGTGGCTCTGGGAGAGCGGAACCTTAGAGAGAAAAGAGAGGAGAGTGCACGCAGGTAGGGGGGTAGGTTTTGCTGTAGGCTGAAGAGGAGGAGAAGCGAAGCTGAAGAAGAAGGAGAAGCTAAGGAGCTAAAGAAGCTAAGGGTCAAGGCAAGGTAAAGGAACAAAGAAGGCAGTTGACAAAGAAAGAAAAAGAAAGAAGGAGCAGAAGTAGAAGAAGGAAGAAAGAAGAAGAAAAGGCAGAAGTCAGGGAAAGAGAAGAAAAGCCAAAGAAGAAGGAGGAGAAGACAGAGAAAGCTAAGGAAAGAAAGACAGAAAGAAAAGAAATCTCGCCAAGACAAAATAAGAAGAGAAGAAATCAGAAGGAGCACAGTTTAAGACATCTGATTTACAAATGTCCAATTTTTAATTCATATTCATATACATTGGGTTCTTGAGTATTCTATGACCTACATTGCCAATTACTCCTATATTTTTGCAATGTGATATTGATATTATTGCATATTCCTTTAAATTTTGAATTGTGATCTTGATTTCTAAAACACTAATTTGCTCCATGTGTTCAACCTTGGACTTTAAATTCGAGTAATAAAATTGTATTTGTTTTGAACGCTCTTTCGGCTATATTACAATGCGATATTCTTAAACACTGATCCAGCACTCACAAACAGTTGTTTTTACTTTACTTGTACATAGATAATATAAATACCACTCTACTTAGCATTTGCTGACCCCATCTTTTCGTAACACTGTTCAAGACCAAGAGTTGAGCAGCCTGACTTTCCAACTACAGAAGGAGCTGGGCCCAGCCAAGCCCAGCCGTAGTGGTTTCTTTTCCAATTCTTTGTTTCTGCTATAGTTGTGAATACTAGACTTTAAATTACTATTCTTGTACTTCCTGTTTTCTGTTGTTGTTGTAGTGGCATATACTATTTTGAGACAGTTGTTCTATTTTTGTTTATTGCTTCGTTCTTTCCTTCTGCTTAGTTATATTGCATGTATGAATGTGGTTTATTTCCCTGCTTTTGGTTATTCCTCGCTGGACGACTAGGTCTTGGGATTAGTTAAGGCGAGCCGGTCTTGGGTCCTGTAGGGATCCGAAAATCGGGCTGTAACATATATGTACACAGTATATTGTAAATAAATAATATGATAATAAGTATACGTTAGTGTATAGAGTGTTTGAGCTCATATATGTGTATAAATAATTCGTGAGCTTTAGTGACAGATAAGTATATCACTATAGATAGAATAAATATCACTATAGACCCTTATTTTGACCTTAGTTTATGTATATAGTTTTCTAAGGTTTAGAGACGCTTATATATGTCGCTGTACATACATTATATGTTACTGTAAATGTTAGTATGTTAACTTAAGTTAGTATAGTATATATTAGTACTTATTATTATACATACATCTAAGGATTATTAATATAAGATATAAATAGATAGTATAGAGTATTCATTTATAGTTTTTGATGTTTGTTTGTACATAGTTGTTTTCAAGCATTGTATTTATTTATAATTCATTCTTTTGTACATAAATTGTTTCATTCTTTCATTAATTAATTCATTCATATTTGTATATAAAATTAATCTTTTTGGAATTAAAGAATAATATTGGACTTAGAGAGTGATGTATATCAATAACTGCCTACCAGTGAACGACTTGGAATAAACCAGTAAAAATTAAGTAAACAAATAAAATTGACATGACAACGATTTATATTTGTGACATATACTACAATAACGACGTTTTTTATACAAACTATAGTTGATCGTTTCATATTTTTGGCACCGTTACCGGGGAGGCAACTCTCTATACACCAAAATTATTCTTTAGTTCTTAATTTGTAAATAATTTTTGGCTGTTGTATATAAAATTCATTCATTCATATTCATTGTATGTATATAAACATTCTTTTATCCAAATTCTTTATGTGTATACATTTCATTCATTAATTCTTTTGTATATAAATTCTTCAACTTTTACTAATCATTTGTTGTTTTTGCAGCACTTGAGGAGTAGGAGGAGTAGCATTTTCTTCCAGGTGGAGATCTTCTTCCTGGTGGGGTTCGCTGCAATTCTGACCTGACTTCTTAGCGAAGTTTTTCCATGGAGCTGCATTTTCATTTTTTTTAGTATAGTATAGTTTAGACTTAGGTATATTACTTAGGATATATTTGTTAGGCATAAGTTGTGAGAGTCTATTCTCACACATTTTGTAATAATTTGGACTCTCTGGACTCTTATTATCCCTCTACTCATCTCTCATCGATGTGGTTTTTCCGTTCACGGGTTTTCCGCATCGATTTCTTTTTCTTTTGTTTTTGTTTGTTGCATTATACAAAAATCCAAAAAAATTATAAACTCAAAAATTCAAAAAGATCTCATCCCTTATCTAGCAGTAGCATGTATTAGGCATCCATTTCTAGGTTACATCATTATCTACTAGATTTTAATTCCAAGTCAATTGCATACTGTAGAATTGCTGGAGTCAGGTACGCATTTCCTATCCTTCCTCAACTCCTGCCATCCTTGCATTTGACTTAATTAACAAGACCATCTCTTGTGTTGAAAAGATTAAAAAGCGAGACAAGTAGCATAGAAAACAACTTCTAATCACTTGAATCAAATTCAAAGGGAGATATAAGAATTGCTTGAAACCCTGGATTTTATGAGATTTTGACCATGGATTTTTCCCAATCCCCATGGTAGAATCCCACTAAAATTGGTAGGATGATTCACCATTCATTTGTGCATCCATTGATGGTTTTACAGTTCAAGATATCATTTATTGACGCCGCAATTCGAGGCCAAAATTCTCATTGGAGCTCGTCTAAACCTGCAAAATCGGGCATTAGTTCCAACAATCTTAGACGTTATCATCACGCCACGAGGAGCTATAAAGCTCCGTCGTGCCCCTATGAGTCAGGTCATCAAGTTTTGGTGCGTCAACACCCCTCCCTCCTTCCCCGACGTTGCCATTAATGAGACCGTTGGAGCTTTCCCGACCTCCTTCATCACCGCATCTCGCCACCAACCGAGGCCACGGTTCTTCACCTCTCGTCGTTGCCGTGCTTCCTGTCAAAGAAGTAGACTTCTTCAATCTCTTCCTCACTCCAACTCCATCGTTGAACCTCCTATTCTTTGTGTCCGGCCATATTGATGGCCGACGCACTTCACCCTCATTCGTTACCTTGTAAGTAGCCTATCTCCTTCCCTTTCCTCTGTAGCATAGATCAAGCCTTTTAGATTTAGGTTTTGACCCAAACTTCTCCGAGAACCTCGCCATCTTCCTTTTGGCTAGTGACTTTCTGGGGAGATGTTTCTCTTCTCTCCATTCACCATTCCCGTGCGAAAACTACCCCACGAGCTTCACCTCATCTTAGTGTGCAAAAGCCCTCAAGAAATTGAGTCGATTGCTCACTAGAACCTCTCGCCAGACACAACCCACACCCACCATCCTCCTCGACTCCCACACGCCACCACCACCCTCCTCTCGCTAAATAAACATCGCGACCACCTTCCACGAGGTCAGGTAGATCTTCCTAGCTATTTGCTTGAAAGCTTCGATGCCTCCTTTGCTGCGACCACCTCTACCACCACCGCCATCTTCCCCGACATCGACTGATGTCCTCCGACCATCCTTGAGCTTCCAAGCTTCGCAGGACGCTCCGCAAAGCCACACAGAGCCTTTTGCGATCTCCAACAATGGGTTTCGAACATCGATGACTTCCACGCAACTCTCCCATCGCCTCCATCTTCAATGGCTCCGGTAGCCACCTTCCACCCTTTGTGCAGTTGCTAAGCTTTGCAAGAAGCTTGGAGGCGGTTTAAGGAAGCCTCGTGACTAGTTTGCAGGGGCTCCCTTGCCCTAAAGCCCACAGCTGAGCTCCATCTTCCTTCCCTTGTATGTTCTCAAGGAGAAGAGCTTATGCTCTATTTGTTGGCAAGGGCTGATTCGAGAGAGAAAGAAGTCTATGGGGACCAAATCGCAAGCATCCAGGGACCTGAATGCATGAGAATTTATCATTTCTAGGGACTAATTTGATTGCATGTTTGAATAATTGAGTGTTCATCTTGATTATTAGTTGTTTGGGATGTTTATTGATATCTTATGCCCGAACATTATTGATTTGTTGCATTTAGTGCTATATTACATTATTTTTTGATTATTTTAAATTAAGCACTAATTGAAATATAGTTTGCCTACGCTTCTTGATTATTACGAGATGATGAGAGAAATTATCCAACATGACCTGGAATTAGCAGTCATTGTGTTGCCCTGAGGTTTGGAGGCATTGTTTGTATGGTGAAACCTTTGCTATCTTCATTTGCAAGGAATTTAGAATGAGGTGACGCCATTGGATTGATCTAAGGAAGGATTATAATGGTAGAATCCAACATCATCAAGGCAACAGTACCACGGTAGGTGATGCTTTGAGCTAATACCTAATAGTGATGGTGGCTCAATTCCAAGTGTAGAAGTGGGATTGGTTCACTGAAGCTAGTGAATGGAAGCTAATAATTCATTGAATTTTTGAAGTGCCCTCATGATGTCGCATAGACTGTAGCCAGAGTTGATCATGGAAATTAAGGAATGCGGTTTACTAATTCGAGGTTGGCTCAGATCTGGGACAGATTTATGATAGGACAGTCATTGGATTTTTTTTCCTTACCCAGCAAGGACGCTCTATTTTCGAAATGACTGTTGTGTGAGTTGCCCAACTTTTAATTGATGGTGCACTTTAGTGGTAACGCATGCATAAGGATGCTCGGAAAGACACCTGGTGGGAGGGCGTGAGATTTGGAGTGGCGTGGTATTTTAGCTTAGTCAGCTTACTAAAAATGACTCGGTGATTGTTTGGCTTCACAGGATTCTCATGGATGCTGCTCCATATAAAGATCATGGGAGGACCACCTGTTGTTGGCTAGATTTGTCTACAATCTTTGCCACCATGCTAGCATAAGCAATGACGCCTTTTGAGGCCTAGTTTGGGTGAAAGGGGTACTTTGTTGGTCAGTTGGGTTGAAGCGGGAGAGAGATCTATTGCATGCCCAGAGTTAACTTTAGGATGGTTAGTGTAGACCTTGACCCAGGCAATGATGTTGTCGCGTAGTGACGACGTGCCTTTAGTGAAGGTATTGTGATGTAGTCGGGAAGTTAAAAAAAAGGGCCTAGTGGGAGTTTGAGACCCTAATATAGATTAAGCATACCTCCTCTTTTAGGCTTGAGGAATGTGTGATTTCACGGGCAAAATCTTATTAAGGGGGTTAGGGTGTAAGGGTCTTGAAATTTTATGATCATTTTAAAATCAAATAAGATCTATTTTTATTCCTAGATTCAAGGCATTGTAGTCCTTTTATTTTATTTTATTTTATTTTATTTTTTGATTCCACTTGACCTTAACAGATTTTTGTGAAGGGCATTTGAGGAAAAAAAACATTTTGTTAGTGGACTTTTTGTCAAGGAACATTTTGGGTGGGGGGCATCCTCTACAATTTTTCTACCTCGTACCAAAGGTGATGGCTTGCATTGGAAAAAAAGGTCCCCCTCCTCTTTTGATCAGCTGGGGGTGGAGAGGACCACCTCCTCCGCCGGTTACCAAATTTCCTCCCGTTCCTCCTCTCCCCTTCCTCACTAGCTGCCGTCCCCATACACCGCCAGCAACCTTTGCGGGCAGCCCGCAACCCTTGTGCGTAGCTGGTCAGCCCGCACGTCGCGGCTGCGCTAGCTGCAGCTGTTGCGGGTCGTTGCCATGACTCGCGGCTGCTGCTATGATGTGCTCCTCGTCGGTTGCCCCCCTGTGCGTCGCCAACCCCCTTCCCATGCGCAGCTGCTTGTCGCAATGGCCGAGGCTGCTATAGGTGTTACTGCTGAAGTCGTCGGTCGACGAAGGGTTAGGGCCCCATTAACCCGGCATTCTTGTGGGTACGTCCCATCCCCCTTCTTTATCCAAATATTTAGCCCTAGGTTGTGTAGAAACCTTAGGGGATTTGAGGTATTTTGGTGTGTTGGGGCGCGGAACCCCTTTGATAATCTCTAATGTGTTGTGGTTGCGTTGATTTTTTGTGCGAGGGATTGGGAGGGGCAGCCACCTACGTTGCGGAGGATGGGAGGCTCAAGGGAACGTAGGGACCCCTCGCCCTCTTTTTGTTTGTCAAAAATCTCTTGCCCTAGGTTTGTCCCCTATCTGAGGGATTTAGAGGTGTTTTTTGTTTCCAACAGGGGCAATTTGGTTACAATAATTTTGATGTTGTTATCTGTTGTTGGTTGCAAGGTATTCGAGGGCAGCCACCTCTTGGAAGATTGGAGAACTCAAGGGAAGGTAGGGATTTCCATTTCCCTCCTTTTATTTCTGCCTCTTGAATGCCTAAATGATTTAGAGTCATGATAATTTCGATATGGAATTTTTAGACTTAGCATGTTGGTTTCGAGTGTCTAATGGAATGGTGAATACAATGGATTTGAAGCATGCTACGGTTAGGGTGTGCAGGCATAATTGCGGAATTCACGAGGTGGCTCACGCTTGTGTATGTGGTTGCAGGTACGAGACTTCGCAATTGCGTGTTAATAGTTGAGATGGAACGAGGATTTTCTCTACTTATAATAATTCATAAATATATCTTGATGATGACTTATGACTAGGGTCAAAGTCAATGGAGTCAATCGGGTCGGGAGGCTATAACATGTCCTTAGTATGAAAAGTAAATGCTTATAAAGGTTTATGAATGCTTGGGATGGGATTAAAACATGCTAGAGTAGTGTCGTGCTCGTTGCATGATAGGGATTTTTATGGTTAAGAATGCCACCCTTTTATGCCTAATAATAGTGAATGATAAATCTGAGTCCTTAGGGTCAAGGGAAGGGTGTGTGTAAGGAATGTAACCCTATTATTATGCAATATGGGGTATAACTGAAGGTTTCAAGGTGCCCAGTACCAATCTTGAGAATTAGTACCAGCATTGGCACTACCTGGCGATCAGTGGCAGTGGGTACCTACGATTAGTACTGGTGCCTTGGAAGTTATGTTGAGACAATTGAACCTTGCCCTAGTCTACAAAGAGAAAAGGGGAAAACAAAAGGAAAAAGGGTCTAAGTTATCAAGCAAACTAAGAACATGAAAATGTAAATGCCAATCTTGTAAATGAAGGCCAAGTATGCTATGTGCATAGAAACCCCTACAGCGATGGGTTGAAAGCTAAGGAATAACCGACTAAACCCAAAGTGAAACCCAAAATATTGTATCTTGGCGACTCTGTCACGGGTCTAAAAAGGAATCTTGGATCCCAAGGTCTAAGGTTAGACCCCAGATGATCCACTAGGTCTCTAGAGTTTCGTTATTAATATAGGATCAGAAATGGATTAAAAGAAGAGTAGGTTGACTAGGTGAGCTCATAGGGTTACACCCACTGACTTAGTGAACCATAGGTTCACTGTTTGGGTCAGAGGCCCGAGGATGTGTGGTGGTTAGAGGTTACCTAAGATCTACCCCAGAACACGGATGGTTGCTAGGTACGATGATGAGTTACGGGCTATCACCGAGTTAAGGTACTTGAAAGTACCTGAATTTGACTTGATGCGGAGGCACTCGTAGCTCTAGACTGAGTAGGCAACCACATGCGTAACGGAAGACGTCGGGGTACTTGGTACTTGCAGCTAGAGCCTTGTTAGGCACCCGCATAAGCGAAGAACGTCAGGGTACTGTGATGGGTTGGTTGAGATCTCATTCGACGGCGGATTAAAGGGTACACCTGGAGACCATGCTCCTAGCAGGAGCATTGGTGTAACCCGACAATTCTGACCAACCCTGCGACTTCTGATCTAGAGTAATCTGTGACTGGATCTTGCAGGACATGAATTGAGCTTGCTCTTCTTAGTTGCAAGGCATTGGCCTGGGTAGGTCCCAAGAGGCCCGACTCCTCTGACCAAGGTCAGCAACACTCTCGATACGTCGAGAATGGGTACGCCTTTCACAAGGGTTGCCAGCTCTGCTAGCCCCTCCCCTTGTCAGGGAAAGACTATCACGCTGGGATCCGAGGGAATGATACGTTTCAATCTCCTCTAGTAGAGGGATGATTTTTTCTAGAATCTGAGAGTATAAGCCGTGTGATAAATAAACTGAATAATCATGTGGAGAAATCCTCGTAAATAGAGAAAAAGGCTCCTAGCTAGCATGTAGTGTTAATAAAACTTGGATTAATTATGGAAAGGGGGAAAAGATTATGGTTAGCTTGTTACACTACCAAGGCTTAATTATTAAGGGAAATTGCTTGTTATTGGCCTATAGGATAGGAATTCGCATACCATCCTTTATTTCAATTGTGACACGTATTCTATCCCTACTAAGACGCTTGGCTCATCCTTACTTTGTAACCCATTTCAGGATCCGTTGTCGTGAAGTAGATGTTGTGTCATGTTGGATTCTGGCCCAGGAGGACCTGGGAGATCATCAAAGTGTAAGCCTATGCTTTCCTTTTGTATAGGGCTTGAGTGCTTAATATAAATATTTTAACTAAACTTATGTTGTATAGCCTTGTAGTTAGATAATTTTCTGGTATTGTAAAACATGTACACTTCTAATTGTGGACTTTTATATATGTCATAACAATAGACGGTAAGTGCACGACAATAATGAAAAGCTATTGTGGTGGTGAAGTATCGTGGTATTTCAGTTTTGTTGTCATTGTTTTCTATGTTTCTATCACTTTCGTATTATGGGGTGTGCCCACTGGTATTTTTATCGTTGTTCGTTGCTTCGTAGTGTTACTGTGGGGTGTACCCATCTATACATTTTGTGATGTGCATGCACAGTTGCAGGTTGTAAGTTTGGATTTTCGAAAAATATCAAATAGATAGGGGAAATTTTGTCAGATTTTCAGTAGGTTTCGACCCTACGATTAACTTAAAAATGAAATTTTCTATGATGTACCTAAATGATAAGACTGTACATTATAACCCCAACCACCTAGTAGTTGGGACCCTTGTGCCCGCACACTCGGTAATCCATTCTCAATCCATTGGGAAGATTATCGAGGCATGACAACATGTGTTTTAACGCAACTCGTTTTGCGCACGTCAATCACCACTGCCCTCTATTTCACTCAATACACCGTCACCGGCACTACCACTTTGCACGCCACCATCAACCACCACCATCTTCACTCCATTTCACTCAGCATCACCACCTATACCACACGGCCACACACCTACACACTCACACACTTACTTCACACACCACCATCACCACCACTTTTCTACCTTGTAGCCGACCATCACTCCACCCTCACCAACATCACCATCTCACCCACTACTCAAACCACCACCTTAGCCACTATCACCACCTAGCCGTGCCCCCTACTAATATTCACCATCATCTTACACACCCTAGCACACTTACACACTCACATGCACTCACACAAACACATGCACACCACCAAAAACACTAGCTAAGCCACCATCATCAAGAACCTTATTCCCATTAGGTGTTTGAGTTTATGTCTAGTCCACCCTTAAGAGAACCAACCCATGGCCGTACCCGTACCATTTCGCATGCCTTATCAAGTGGATTCTATAGAGAATATGCTTATTGATGCTACCCTTGAAACACCTAATTGCACTACCCACTTAACACTCACATTAACCACTGCTTTAGTTATCATCACATCCCATGCAACCAACGATCACATAGTTACGTACATCACTAAACCCTTGACATCTAGGTACATCAACATTCTCTTCCACACTTACCACATTTAGCTCCATGACTCACTACCTAATCATCATCACACCTATTACCACCACTACCACAACCTTCACTCCATCCCCATTTCCCATTCCACACCTTCACACCAACATGCATCAAGGGCACCACCAAGTTACGTTTGTCAACTCTGCTATTCCAATCTTTGATGCTTCACTCTTGTAAATGTTTCCTTAAGTTTGTATAAGTAGCCTTGAGCTACAAAAGTTGCAGTAACTAGTGTCCTTTTTTTATGTTTAGTAGAATGATGTTGCAAGTAGAGTTGTAAATATTCTTATGAAATGTTGATGTTTCAAGTTATTTAGTTGTTGCTTATCTTGTCAATTTCTTCTCTTTAGTTAAAAAGACAAATTAAAGAGAATGTTGTCGTTCTTTTGATCAACAGAAGCCAAAAAAAACTTGCAAAGCAAAAAAAAATGAAAAAAAATCGTCTTAGCTAGTAGTGAATATCGTAGTTGCGCTTCTTTTCGTAATCACTCAAAAAGACAAAAAAAAGTAGAAAAGACCAAAAACAAAGGTAGTTAGCACTTCCCGCTATTCGCATTTAAGCAAAAACAAAAAAATGGTAGATTAGTTTAGTCAGTGTGATTTTTCGTTTTGCATTTGCAATCAAATAAAAAGATAAAAAAATGATAAATCCTAGAACACCAAAAATAGAATAAAATTAACCAAGTGAACTCGTATAAACTTGGCCTAAATTGCCTCCCTGGGACTTCCTAATCAAAAGCATTCTTGAGTTCCGTTAATAAATTGTAAATGACCTAGAGGTTTAGGTGTGAATTATTACAATGAGAAAATGTGTAATTTTAGCGTTTCACAACCTATTCCACTAGATTTTACATCATTTTTGATACCGTTGTCAAGGAGGTAACATGCCCTTTCTCAAGTGTAGGCATTTTTCTTACTCAGGGTCTAATCATTTTTGCCTTGATTTGTTGTTTATGTGTAGGATTTCCCCTTATGCGAGGACCACACACACATCAAGTTGTGATGAAGGTCTAAGGTAAGTGTTCTACCTCTTGCTTTTTGATTCCAAAAAAAAATCTAAAAAAATCTTAAATATTCAAAAGCATAAAAAAATTTGAAAAATATAAAGTTAAAAAAAAGTTTGGTCTAAAATAGGCATGGCTTGCATCTATTTAACTCACATTAATCACCACACATCAATTCCTCCATTTTGGGCTCAAACAAAACTAAAACCATAACTTTAGAAATTTGCCACAGTTTGTCTAGGCCATAAAAAAATTCTGAAATCATGCTTGGAGTTAGACATACAAATCATCTTTCATTTGCCACTAATTTTAGTTCAAAACTCATTTTATGGAATTTTTAAAAATTCTTGTAATTTGGGCATATCAATTCTGAAATAGAGGCAAACTAGTTCTATTTTTGTGAATTTGGTGCTGACAACACACAAATCTAATTTCATCGAAATTGATGACATTTGATTCCAAGAATTGTTGTAGAATTTTTAGAGTGTAGCTATTCTATGCTACTGCATTTGTCTGATGGGTCTATTTTGTTGTTCTAGACCTTCTTGAATTGAAAATTAAATTTAAAACACTAAAACCCCTCCAAATATTAGAAAAAAAATTATTTTTGTGATACTAACGGGGATAGGAAGCAACACCCATCATTCAAGACTCATCCATTGCTGTTTTCACCCAAAACAACCCAATAACTCCTCAAATCAGTAATTGTAGCAACATAACTTAGGGTGTTAAAGCTTAGGATTTCATTCTTTTAGAAACCCTACATTGTTGCTTGAGCCTTGGATGAACAAATTTTGATAAGCAAGGTTTGCGAAGCCCCATGTGTTGCATTGATCACCTTGCTTATATCAACTAAAGTTGATTCACAACGTATCCCATTTAGAAACATCCACTAGGGCCACATAGACATTAGGAGCGAATTGTTCTAAAGAAAACACAACACACCATGTTTGTTCCCTCCAAGCTCCTCTCAAAGTAGTTATCAAGTGCAACCTAACTTTAAAAGGACTAATGATGACTTGAACCCTAAAAGGCATCTCACTTAATCAAGGCTCGAATTGTCTAGTGTTGCACACAACACTCTTGGTTTTACCTTGCCATTGAATGCAAGGTAGGAGGTCATTGAGACCTCAGCTTTCTGGTCTCCTACAACATCACTGTAGGAGGCCAACTATCTCTATTTCTTCTTCTTCCCCTTCTTCAGCAACCATAGCTGAAGAAAACCCCCAAATTGAAAATGACACAATTAGTATTCTTCGGTGCAATTGATTGGCACCATCAACAACAAATGAAGGTGATCATGAAAACTCTTAATGGTATGTGGAGCCCACCACAAGTTGAGCCATCGAGGAAATTATGGGATTTTTATGACCCGATTACACTCTAAGTGTGATTGTTGGTCAGACTTCCCGAAGAGAGAGATGTGTTTGAGCTGAAACATGTCATAAGTCTGATCCAGACTTATTTTTATGGGACTCAAATGAAGACTCTTTTTAGCTTTTAGAGGAACTCAAATGTTGACCTCTGTGCTGCTAGCACCCTCATCCTCTATATCTAGTTTAATTTGGCTAAGTTCTAAGACTAAAATCATCTAATTAATCATTAAAAGGGTATAATTGAAGAATATCAAAATTAGAGGGCATGCATCAAAATTGGTTAATTATGCTGTTTTAATGAAGAAATACAAGTGTAGATTAACTAATGGGTGAACTTATACTCAATTAATGGTCAACTAAGCTCAAATTTCCATTAACTGAGCTCGCATTAATTGATTTAGGGTTTTTATGAAATAAAAGTCAATTTACATTTTAAAAAATCATAATTTCAGGACCACTTTAACTCAAAGGATTCTAATTGAAATAAATGTAAAATAAACCTTTTAAAACTGACTGAAAAATATTCCCTAAGATTTAAAATAATCAATTTTACAAAATAGACCCAATTTGACCTAAGTCAAAGACCAAGGTTAACATTTAATACATTTTTGAGTTAAAATAGAAATTGACCAAGAAAATTTCATCAAAACCCAAAATTAAAGTCACAATTAGATTTCTTGGATCTAAATTAGGTTACCCTAAAAAGTTGTGACCAATTGGACTTCATCTTCACCTATGTTGCATAATGACTCTCAACTTTTGAATCCCTTTCAATCTGATCTCTCGATCTTTCTTTTTGGTCCCCAGTTGATGTCATAATGATGTCGGCCTTCTACATCCAGCCATGATAGTAGCCCGACTATGGTGTTTTGTGCAAGATTTGTAGAGGAATATCTTTTTAATCTCGCAATGGAATCCCATCAAATTTGGAGGGTTGATTCCTCATTCAGAGGAGAATCTTTTGATGCAAATCATAGCTCCTAATTTCATCTATGGACCGAGCAAATCATGGCCAAAATTTGCATGAAATCATGTGCAAACCATCTATATTGAGGTCAAAATTTCCCCTCAATTGCGAAGGTTGACCCTCTATATATTCCCATTATGCTCCACTGTTGCAAGGTGTGCGATTTCTGGCATCTGTCCTTCCCCTCTTCTTCCTCCTCACCGACACCATTAAAGGCCACCTTGGAGCTTCTTTGTCCCACTCGTTTGCCGCTCCTTCGACCAAATTGGTTGAGGGCACCCCCTCCCCATTCTTCCTTGAAGCTTCATGCGAAGCTTAGGTGTCTACCCCCTAATCACTTCAATTTCCTCCCCCCTTTATCATCGGTGGGCTTGCCAACGCCCAAGGTTTTCCCTACTCCTATCCTCAAATTAGTTTAGGGCTTTTGCTTAGCATGATTAGGTGTAGCTTTAAGTTCGTTTAATTTGATTTCCACCACCGTTTACACCTGCAACCACTCCGACCACTAGAGGCTCAAAGGAGCTTCATCACCTCACCATTCCACGCATCCCCATGCCTAATAAAGTTGGGGCTTTGCTACAGCATGCCACGTTGGAGCTTTTGAGAGTTTAATTGGGGTTAAACGACCTGTATTTTGGCTTGTAGATTTCGCCAAAGCCACCGTCTTCTCCAACTCCGGTGATTTCCCACGACGCTGCCACTTCTTTGATCGACGATCGAAGGCCACCAACATGTCGGCAAGGCTTCCACGACCACATCTTCCATTTTTCAGCCCAATCCAACGGTTGGATCTATTTTCCGACATCTCACCGGCAACAAAAAGAGAATATGAAGTTGCTGGCAGGGACCTATTTGTAATAAAAAAATATTCACAGGAATCGATTCCAATCATCCAGGGACTGATTTGTGATTTTACTTGAATAAGTTGAAGATTTATTTTTATATGGATTTTTATTGCAATATCTTGTTCAAACATTATTATTATTGATTATTTAGTGCTTAATCTCATTAACACTTGATTATTTTTAATTGAACCTTAACAAATTAAATATTTAAAAATAAATAAATCTTTTTGATATTTTGTTAAGACCCGTGCTGTTTGAGCCTTTTAAGATGTCTGGACTGTGGGTCATACGTCTGGTAAGACGTCTGGACACCTTCCTAGATATCTGGAAATCGAAAAATTTGAGTATGAGCTCGCATCTGCACGCGTGCTACGCGCAGACAGTACTCTCATTTTTTCTCCCCTTCTTCTCTCTCTTCCGCCCCCAGCAAAACCGTAAACCCCACCTTATAAAACCCCTCCTCTCTCGTTCTCCTCACTTCTCAGCCACCAGCCACCTTCCTCTCTTCTTTCCCAGAGTGAGCGAGAGTGCGAGGAGCGACGTGAGGAGAGGAGGAGGTGAGCTCGCGAGCTCGCGTGGGAGCTCACCGGTGAGCACACGGCCGGAGCGGCGCCTGCGCGAGGCGGAGGAGTGCGTCGGGGAGGTCCTCCTCGACACTACTGCAGCTGGAGCTACAAGCGAGGGGGCACGGCGCGAGAATAGCGGAAGTAAGTTCTGGTTCTGGGTTTTTCCCAGAATCAGACGTCTGGAGTGACCTCCAGACAATGGTGCAGATGTCTGGAGGTGGTTCCAAACGTCTAAGGTGAGAGTTTCGCGAAGGTACGTCCCCTTTGCAGATACGGCCATGCAGCCGCTCCGCTGCTACCACTTTGCATGCACTTTTTGAGAGGATTCGAAGTCTGCGTGCAAGACTCGCTTCGGGAAGGCACGAGACATGCCCTTCCACACATTTCAGACGTCTGGGTGACATACCAGACGACAAGAAGCACTTCCAGATGTTCGGAGAGGTGGTTGGATGTCTGGAGCTGAGTCCAGAAGGTCCAGAAGAGTTTCTGGATGTCTGAGGATTGGTGCAGAGCTTGAGGTACGATAGTAGATACTTTTAAGACGTCTAGAAGTTGTTCCAGATGTTTGATTTGAGACAAAAACCCTATTTTTGACCCGTTGAGGGTCCGTTTGAGTTTTGTTTTACACAATTAAGATACCATTGTGTTCTTTATGAGTTTCTCTACTTGTTAGAAGGCTTTCCATACTGTTCTAATAATTCCCTTGTGATTGTTCCTTATTATAGGATTTCATTCTGTTGAGGGTTCAGGGCTTGCTGAGGCACGTGAATCTACAGTTTAAGCCCCCAATACTCCTGGGTTTACTAGTAGAATGGCTTCCCCCTAATTTAATTATAACCTAAATGTATGTGTGGAATGAATGATTAGAACTTAGGATATGGCATAAATCCTAGGACGAGAAACACTTGAAATGTCTGAATTGGATGATTGAATTGCAGTCTTGAATGAGTAAATAGAATGATAACAATTGCCTGTAAATGAATAACCGCTGCCTATGAAATATGAAGTACTTATGCTAGCTAACTGTTGCATGTAAATTTCTTGTTGTATACATTAAATGACATAATACGAGCTGCATATATATAAATTGAGAATGGTAATGTGAATGATGGAAATACGAGTTACCTGTGTATAACCTAAATATGGAAATGTGAACGATAGCAATACAAGTTGCATATGTATAACCTGAGAATGGAAATAGAAATGATGAAACCTGATATGACTTGGCATGAGAAATATGAGCATAAACCCTACAGGGAATTAGGAGTAGAGCTCCTGGAAATAAAGGGAATGGATCTGAAAATGTGAGTGGGGAAGTGAGTTGGCCCTTGAGTACGGAGTACCAAGGAGAGCGACTGTCCCCCTATTTAGTGCAGAGTGGAGCTAGCTGCCCTTGGGTTGGGACCCGGGGTTAGGATTGGCCACTTTATACCGACTTCTTGGCCCTCACGTATACGGTACCGGGGAGAGCTACTAATGTAGGGAGAGAGCTAGCCACCCCACGGGGCCAGGATTCAACTAGCCGCCTTACACCGACTTGTTAAGCCCTCGGAGCAAACCAGGGTAGTCAGGCGAGGGTGCGCGGATTGTGGAGGGGCGAGACCCCTGTTTGGTTCTTAAGGGTTAGACCCCTATTACTGAGAGGGCTAGGCCCTATATTGGTTCCGTGCTGTACTTTGGGCGCACCCGCTAACGGAAACGACTGACCGCGTGCCAGTACGGGGTAGCTATCCGTGCGCTTATCGCACGTGCCGTAGTTACCGTTACGTCTGTCCGTGACCTTGGGGTGATTGACTGGGTGTAGGATCACCACGGGGGACTCTCTCGGCCAAGAGAGCACCATGTGTGCCTTCTACTCCTTAGAAAAGGCTGTAATCAAGATCGTTCCCACGAGGAACATTCGAGATCAAGAAAGAGACTTGATAAATAAACCAAGTGATGCAAAAGAACAATTAGTTAAATAAAGTAATTGAAAAACAACAGCTATCTGTTCACTTTTACTGCTTTAGTTAGTTGGTTGTCACTCTACTCAGCGTTCACTGACTTTGTGTACTCATAACCCTTTTTAGGTTCAGCTGTTGAGTAGCCCGAGTCTATGGCTGCAGAGGGTGCTGGACCCAGTAGAGCCCAGTAGTTGTAGCTCATTTGTTGTACTCGTTTGTAGTAGTGAGTAGACTCTTATACCTTTATATTCTGTACTTTTACGTTCTGTACTTTCTATTCCTGTACCTTGTTATTTTCTACTGTTGTGGTGGTAATATGTACTGTAGTAGTTTTTACTTCTTTACTGCTGTACCTTTTGACTGTTAGTTGCTTAGCATAGTGAATGTGGTTTACTTTCCTGCTTTTTGGTTACTTTCTCGTTGGACGACTGGGTCTTGGGATCAGTCGAGTTGGTTCGGTCTCGTATCCTATAGGGATTCGGAAATCGGGTCGTAACATGTTTACTCTTTACACCTGAATCTTAGATTTCATCCCCTTATTTTTGTAGATTAAGGTGCGACTTTGAACTTGTTTGATTTTCGAGAAGTCACCCCTAATATATGTTCATCAAATTCATTTGTAAATAATTAAATAGTGGTATTCGCTCATTTAATTGTTCCCTACGAATGACCTCAGATTCATATTCGAAATTATAAATTTTAAAAGTAGATTGTGCATGTTTCGACTATATTACAACGTAGTTTTTATAAACTGTGATTCGCGCGTAACACTTTTTAGTGTTGTTGCCGGGGAGTAACGTGCGCTTACCATTGCCGGGGAGCAACGTGCGCTTACCACTATCATTGTGTATATTTATTATTTTATTTTGTATATATTTTTTGTAAATATTTGGTTTCTAACTCACTTTTCTCTGGTTTGATTGCACATTTTCTTTTGGATTGGATCTATTGAGTTGCGGAATCACGTCATCCAGGCCAGCCACTTCATCAAGGGTGCAACCACTCCAAGGGTAGGTAAATTCTCTTGTTCTTCTTGTCCTCCCTTTTTCCTTGTATATATAAAAAAGTAAACTAAAAAAAATCTTAGGAATCCAACCTTGCCTTACTTTTTTTAGAATCATCATTTACAGCAAGACATTCTTGATTTCTCTGAGGATTAATTTTAATTGAAGAGATTTGATTGTTGATTAGATACACCCGAATCCTAACTCCTATGCCTAGTAGGAACTTGTCTTAATTTTAGCATACCTTCGATTAACATCTTCTTGATTGAATCCAAGGTGCACATTTAACTGAATTAGGTTGGACTTCATCTAAAGCCAATTAGGATTGAAACATTAGGTTTGTTGGAGTGTTAGTACTTCAAACGAAAATATCATCATACATCATGTGTAACTTAAATGAATTAACTTAAAAACTTAAATCCTAAAATTAGGCTTGAAGATCACTTGTACATTACAATTGGGACTTAATAACTTGTTTGAAAATCGAAACAGGGTGGTTCAGGTGTGTTAACCTGAATTTCATCCTTGAATCATATGACAGGTCAAGTGAAGTTGGTTTATGATGAGGTGTGACTCATCATAGTTAAAATGTCAAAATTAAGTTAGAAACTAGGTTAAACACTATCAAATTAACACAAGAAATGGGTTAGGTGGAAGAATTAAGGAAAATGACTTAAAACACAAAAAATGTGTTGAAAATGCATAATTAGTCATACTTGAGAGATTTTGTACAAAATATGTAAATGGATATATTAAATACCAATTGAACACCAAATGAGCACAAATGCACAAATCAATTGTAGGATTAATTTCTAATATGTTTAATTAACATGCCATAAAAATTACATTGCATTTGAACATCATTTGGATCTTGAAATCATTATATTACACCTAGGTTCTTTATATTTTCACATTTCGTGCATTTAAAAGTCATAGGGACTTATTTGAGTACTGCAAGGCTCCTTTGCATTAAAAGTCTTCCACTTATCGGTTTGACCTATAATTTCCCCATCGTTTCACTATAAGGGCATTTACGTAAATAGCCCAATAGACCTGGGCTCATTCTCCTAACACTATTCATCGAAGAAGAACTTGAATCTTCTCTCTGCCATCCATTCCTTCTTAGATTAATCCTACGGTGGATCTGATACGAACCTGTCAGCATTAGTGAACCTCACATCACACCCTTTCCCAAATCACATCTTACAGTTGGTTTTTGTCCTAATGCTTCCCGTGCTCCTCACCAACCTATCCTAGCTGTAGACCCACAAGGGCCCTGACCTACACTACCTGGTCACTCTCAACTCCATTCCCTCACTTGCTCCTTTACCAGCCCCCCTCCTTTCTCGGGTTGGCCATTCGTCCTCTTCTGCTTCTCCTTTCATCTTCATTCAGTTCTACCTATGATAGAGGTGGAGGTTGTCTTCCTTTGATTCACTCCTCGCCGCTAGGGATGACGTATGCCCGAGGGTGACCTAGAAGCTTCACTAGAAGGCTTTTCATCTGCTGGAGATCCTCCCCTTTCGTCGCTGTAGTGACTAGCTATATCCCAGGATTAGAAAAGGTGTAAACAAAATGTAGGAGCAAAATTGATAGAGAATTGATAAATCTATGAAGCTCAATGAAATATTTAACTTATGGTGTATGCAAGGATGAGATTTGTCAATCTCAAAGGTAAGAATAAGCTCCATAATCAATGTGAATCAAAATAGAGATACTTGGTGCAAGGTCCAAGTAAGGAACATGAATCAGAAGACTTAGCTCAAGGTCCAAGTACAAATTCAGAATATAAGAATAATCTACAACTTCTACCTCTTCAAATAAATGAGTGCAAATCAAGATGTGGAAGATGAATCAGGATTGGAAATAAGAGGTGATTGCTGATCATAGTATGGTGCAAAAGATTCAGAATTGTTTAAGGCTTGTGATATGACATGTGCTTGGCTTTGGGGAGGATTAGGATGAACATACCTCTGGGTAGGTACATTTCTAGGATTAGGTTCAGTCTGAGATGGTAATGACTGTGACTGACGAGGTGTAATCAAGTGTGCTAGTTGTGCTCTCATCTCAGCTAATGCCACGTCCTGTTTTTGTTGCATAGCTATATTTTACTGTTGCATATCAGCAAGCACTTTCATGATAGTCTCCAACTGCTCATCTCGTGTAGGCCCAAATTGAGAGTACTCGGTGGGCCTTGGTTGGGGCTGCTGGTAGGCACATGGAGGATATTCGTGTTATGGTGGTTGTGGTGGTGCTCGTGTTAAGTTCTGAAGTGGTGGTGTAGAAGGATGTTGATAATTTGGTTTTTATGAATTTTCCGACCATGAGAAATTTGGATGATTACGCCATCCAGGGTTGTAAGTTTGTGAATAGGGATTATTGTGAATGGCGTGGAGCTCCTTTGAAGCTCCGGGAAGTGCAAGGAAGTCAAAATATGGAGGAACAAAGGTTCCTTTGGCTAGTGGTGAAGGATAATGCATTGAATACTCAGAAAGTGGTGGCAGTGTCACAAAAAGGTTATTCACAGTTTCCCTCCTTGTAGGAAACTGAGAAGAAGTGTGATGTGCTAGTGACTGAGAAGAAGATGGTTTAGATAGGAATTTTCACACCTCATCTACCTTCTCGATTAAGCCCATTTTATCTAGCTAACCGGCCACAATCTCCATGTCACGTGTGCTGGATTGGACTTCATGTACCCTAGTGCATGTGTATGGGAATGCCAGGATTTTCTATTAAAAACGCACATAGAAGCATTATTAATGGAATTCTCGGCCATACCTTCAAAGAGCTCGAAAGCAGAATCCTTGTCCCGACATAGGAAGTTGCCTCCACATGTGTCATCAATAAAATTTTGTGTCATCATGAAGCCCATGATAGAAGATCTGGACCTGTTGTCAGTGTGAGACACCATGGTGGAGACATTTTCTTAGAAGCTCATGGATCTCACCCAAGTCTCATGTATCTGTTCTCCTGAATTTTGCGTGAAAGTGGTGATAGCACGTTTCAAGGCGTTGGTGTGACCTACAGGAAAGTACTTTAAGAACTCATGTTCCAAAGAAGGCCACTTCTCTATCGATGTAGTCCTTGATAAGGTGCGGTACCAAAAGGCGACTTTATCCTTAAGAGAAAAGGAGAACATTTTCATAAAAAGTTGTGCTGATCATGGCCCTACAGACCCAAGGTCTGGGCAAGATTTTTCTGTTCCTCTAAATGTTGAAAAGGGTCATCAGAAGCAAGACTATAGAAGTGAGGGATAAGGGCAATGATGTTTGGCTTCAATTCAGTAGCACGACCCTCAGTGGGAAATCGAATCGCAGGCATAATGGGTGCAACTGTGGGATTATAGTAATCCCATAGTTGAGGTCTATGAACTTGGGGTTGGGGGTTCGCTAGAATATGATTAGCTTTAGTAAGCTGTTGCACTTGTTGTATAGGGGTGTTCATTTGCAGTTGTGTTTGAAATATGTGTTGTAGATTTGGTGGACTTCTCTTCAGTTGAGGTTGGTTTGGGAAATTAGGGTACGGAGGAGGTGGAAAGTGTTGTGGAGGTGGAGGCAGGTAATGTGTGAAGTGAGGAGGATCTCAAAATCCTTGTATTGTGTAGAATCGTGGTCATCCTTGGGATGACCGGAATGGTGGATAGGTGTTTGAGGTTTGGGAGGTAAATGATTAGAAGTGGAAGGCATAGAGGAAGTGGCTTGGACATCAGCACCAAAGGGAGGTACAAAGGGTGGGTTTTGGGATCTCCTACCGTCCTTGAGTTCGATTTTTGCAAACACGTGAAAGATCGGTCACAAACTCAAAAGAAGGTGCTCTCTCAATCCAATCAAAATAAAAAATCAGAAATCCCAATCTATCACAATCTCAATCACAACACCAATCAATCAGTACAACGAGATTAAATCATGAATTTTTTCTAGGGTCTGCTACGTAAAATATATGTACACAAATAGATATCTTAGTATAATCGTATGCTTCCTATAAAAAACCTAACGAAGTGCAGACCTCTAAATCCACTCAGAATTTGAATGACTGGCATGCGAATTCGAACTCCTGTGGGTGCTCAGAGAGATGAGATAGAAAAGTGTGTTTGTGTACTTTATGTGATTGTGTAGTGTATACACGATAATTAAGCAATAGAATATAGCGGTAAAAACCACACAAGGTTTCAAAGAATTTAATTGTGTCATGCTTTGAATTAGGCTCTTCTCTTTAATAATGTTTTTCTGTTAATCAATTTCAAACATGGTACGATCTTGCTTCCTTATGTCCAATGCAAGGATGGTAGGAGATAAAGAGGGATAGAAGTCATTCCTGGCTCCACCACTCTACCAGTAATGCACATAGACAGAAAGTAAATCTAATAGGAAATGATGCAAGCCTATGTATGGAATGCCTAGAAATATCCTGCTGCTGGATAAGTCAGAATGAGGTATTTTTGGTATTTTTTATTTTTCTATTTTTTTTGAATTTTCTAATGCAACAAGCACAATCAAATCGAAAAGGAATCGGATGGAAAAACCAAAGCAATAAGAGAAGAGAGTAGAGAGAGTGATAAAAAATCTAGAGTCCAAGATATTATAAAAATGTATGAGAACATGCTCTCACAACTTATGCCTAACAAATCAACTAAGCATGGAAATGAAATCTAAACCTAAATTCTAATGTCTAAACTAATCTAAAAATGGTAACATAGCTCCATCGTAGAAGTCTTGGAGTCGAAGAAACATCGGGAGGCAGGGTGATGAGAGACTCATCATGGCTTCTAATTAACACTAATTAGCTTTTTTCCCAAGTTAATTACCTAAGAATATCATAAATACATGGTTAATTCTAATATAAAGGTAAACTAGTAAGGACGGGTAAAATAAGCTAAAATTACATAATTAAGGCTTAATTAATCTTAACATAAGTTTAATTAATTATGGGACTCAAAATAATAATCATTAACATATATTAAGTATTTAATTTAACTTAAATAAATTAAGGAGTTAAGTACTTAATTAACTTAATTAACCTAACCATTTAATAAATATAGCTAAAATGGGTAAAAATGTAATTTCAAGGCATAAATATATTATTTACATTATTTATAATCATATATAAAATGTTGAAAAAGAAATAAATTAAAATAAGCCTTTAAATTCACTATTTACATTTAAGCTCTTAATTTTCATTTCACATGAGTCCTTTTATTTCGAATAAGTCCTTCACTATTTGTGAACAGGTCCCTGTGCACATCTTCTTATTCTTCTTCAACCTTGGACGGTTCTGAGTCTCCAGTCTCCACACCTTCTAATCACCGCCCATCCTACGTCGAAAAACCACCACCATGGCCACCATTTATAAGCTCACCTCGACCTTCTCATCCAACAGATCGGATGTTCATTTAATCCTAACTTTCCTAGGTGACTAAGCTCACCGATGTCAAAGTCGACGTCGGTGGTTATGTCGAACCTAGACATGTTCCCATCCAGATACCTCTGCCTTGACCTTCACCACCACCTATAAATACCCCACACCAACTCTGATCTCGGTGACACAATAGGCTATTCGTCTGACCTTTGGCGACCTCTACTCCGTTCCTCCATTCTCCAAGGAAAATAACAACCTCCCAATCTCCGTCATCCTCCGTCGCGTCTTCGGACGAGGCCATGCCTTCATCAACACCTCATACTTCTTGTATTCGTCTCCACCGGACTTCTTCCTCTTCCCCTCTGATTTCCTCATCCGTTATGGACTTCGACGGAGATTTGTAGCTCCTTTCATCTAGGTAACAATAAATTTAGCTTATGAGATTAGTGTAGCTTAGATTAACGTGGTTAGATTCTTAGATTAGTGTAGTTTACATGTTTTCATGTCATCATCTCCGACTCTGACAAGTCCCTTTTGGCTTGATCGGAGCCTTCTTTTCTCATTTAAATCCATCGATCACCTTCTAATCACCTTCACGATCATTTCTATTCGCTAAATTACATGTTTAATCACTATTTCGCCTAGATCCATTTCACCTTCATCGGACAATCTTCGCTGTCTATGGCGGAGGTTTTTGAGCTAAAATCACACTCAATTGAGGTCTTACATCATCAATTCATCCCATAAGGACCTCTTTTATCGATTTAATTTGATCAATTACGCTTTATATTATAAATGCCTAATTTTTATCTCAACTTCTGAACATGCTATCAATGGCAGCTCAGAAGAGTTCTATTCATCCAATTGATCACCTAATCACCTTCGTGTAGTCATGATAAGCATTTCCCCTCACTCAATTGAGTGAGAGGACTTATCTTGAGTTCGTTCGAACTCAAGATATGATCTTACCGTGTTTCCTAAATTATTCACAGAAATTATCATTAATTGCTTTAATTGAAATGTTCTCGAGATTCTTTGTGACCGTAGGAGTATTTTGATGTTCTTTTAGTAATTTGTGGAAATTTTATCTCTAGTACTATAAATCGTCATTCCCCAGAGCTCTGGCAAGCTCTGGCGAATCAAATCAAGTACCTTAGCTTTCAAAATAATGTGAGAAGCTCCATATTAGCTTCTATTGATTAGAAGAGATAATTTCACTTGTTAGAATTGAGTTTTGATGAGTTAATGTTTAGATTGTCTACAGTCTTCTCCTACTCCGGTGGAGTTGGAGAAGCACTGTTCTTGAGGATAATAGGTGGAATTTTTGGTTGGGAAGCTTGAGAATGATCTCTAGAGTTATTTACAATTATTTGTTAGCTCAAACAACCTTCTATTAGATCCAACGAACAAACCCATCTCAGTTCTTCAACGATGAGTTCGAAGTTCACTCTAAGAGCCTTCAAAACACCATTTTGATGATTTCAATAGATTCCTTATGTCAAATTGAGTCTAGATTTGTCTTTGATTTGATGGGAATCGCTTTAATTTGGAAAGTCAACTCTTGACCTCTATTAGTCAACCTAGAGTTGTTCTAGATGAATTAAGGTCTGAATCTTGGAATTTGAGGATGGAATTAAGTTTGTGTGATGATTTAGAATCATTTCAAGAAGATTTGAACAAGTTTCATTTAGTTTTTATGCTGATTTTAATCTCTGTGTGTTTTGGGTTCCAAGAGGAACTCAACACTATTCCTTTTGTTTATGATGAAATTCAACCTTAAATTTTGCTTAGATCGATCATGTTTTATCTCTCAAACTAACCCTGATCTCCTCTTAGCACTTTTATCTATCCAATGAGCTACTTCATCTTGATTTTCATGTTCTGTAACTTGAGCTGAAGCTCAAAAGTTTCTGAAGCTTCTAAAGCTTATTCCGATCTCAATCTCTCTTTCATTCCCTACGAAATATGTATCTGAAGTCATCTGAATATTCAATTAAGAGGAATATCATTGAAATGCAGGTCTTTTGGCCTGGAATTTCTTCTTTGAGGCACGTTTTTAATAAGGTGACAGTGCCATGTTCCTTCTTTGAATCCGTGGATCAAATGAGATCCAATCTTCAAATTGTTGTCAATCGAGAGAGGATCTATAGATCTCTCAATTGAGCTATTTCATGCCTTGAATAGAGCTCTATGCTGGCAGCAATTATCACTCAAAGTTTCTAGTCGGAGACGCAGTGTTGAAGGAGAAGCTACTTTGTAAGTCCCACCCTCGTGGGATGGTGAAGCGTCGCATACCTATAAAAGAAAATGTGTGCTGTGGCTGGCTGGTCGTCAGCACAAGGCGCATCTAAAGAGCATCTGTGTGTGTGTGCGTAAGCGCACGTGCATGTGTGTGTAGGTGAGCTTGGTGGGCCTATTTGGGCCTAAACAGACAAAAATACACACTAATGAAACCAGGGTCTACCTAGTAGGGTACATCCGACCTAGCAATGGGCTATAAATCCTCGAAAAGTGGGCCCGCTCATTAAACCAAATTTTGCTTAGTGTGAAGAAAGAGAGTTGAGAGGAAAATTGACTAAGCATTGAGATTAAAGGAGTTCTAAGATTAGAGAGAAATATAAAGAGAAAAGGAATGTATAAGATGTTTGGTAAAGAGAGAAAAGAAGAGAAGGCAAGATTAAGTTGTAAAGGCATGTTGTATAATTAAATATTTCTTTTTATGCCTTTCATTTTTGTATAGCACTTATTGTAAATGTTGTTTTTGCTATTTAATGATGTAATCATTCATGTACATGTCTTTTATTAATGGAATAATTGTCAAGTTTTAAGTTTAATTTTGTATGTAATTATTCATGAGCTTAACATATGTTATAATTTTAGATCTAATTAATAAAGTAATTAGTTAATTGTTAACTTAGAATAAAAATGGTGAATTAATTAACTTAAATATCTCCCAGTGAACGACCTGAACTTAACTAGTTAAAAAAATTAAAATCTAAAGTGTAGGTTAGCTTAACCTTCTACTACAATTAAAGACGACAATTTAATAAATCAAGTTAACCTCTCTTCTTTATGCAATTAATTAAGCCTAACAATCTTAATTAATTGTGTTGAGAATTGAACGATCACAAGGTCACTGGGAAGTAGAGAAATCCTCCTCTAACTCCTCAGGTGTCATGAAAACAAAAGAGAAATGATTAATAAGACAAATGTATACAAAATGAATCAAAGAATATAATGAATCAAAGAATGTATATATAGGAAAGAATTGGATAAAAGAATCAATATATACAAAGATATCAAAAATATATACAAAGGAAAGAATAAAAAATAAATTTTGATGTATAAAGAGTTGCCTCTCGACAACAACGTCAAAAAATGATGTACGATCTGGATTGCTTATTAATTAGGGTTAATTAATTATGTCGTATAGTGTCGCAATTGAGACGAATATCATTTATTTATATACAATTTTTAATAATTTTATTCCAAGTCGTTCATTGGGAGGTAGTTATTGATATACATCATTCTATTATCCAAAATTATCTTTTATTCCAAAAATGTTAAATTTATTTAAAAATGAAAGAATCAAAGAATGAATTAATATAAGTCAATTATGTATAATAATAAATGAATTATGTTAATGACATTGCCTTAAAGAATATATACAAGACTAAAGGCATCAAAAACTACTCTAAACTACTCTAGGTTAGTTAAGTTCAATACTAAGTAATGCCTTAATATAGGCAAAAGAAGAATATATGTTCTAACATATACTATATACACTAACAAATATATACATCACTAAAGAGCCTTAAAAACAATTATATACAAACTAGGGCAAAAGATATATATAGCATATAATATATACTCTATATACTATTATATTTATACTACATACACACACGCTACACACTATACACATGTGTATAGTACATAATAGTATGCACACCATACACATGTGCACACACACACGCTAACACTTAGGTACTCACACAACACTTAGCCGAATTAGTTCTTAACCCAAGTTAACTTACACTTAATAAAAAATTATTGATTGGCGAGCCTAGTGGTTCATAGGATCAACAACTTATTAGGGGCCAGATTGGTACTACTACTAAGCCATGTCCATAGTTTTTATTTAGGTATATTTTTGCATAGTTTCCGACCCATCTAGGCCCAATAACCATGCTCGTAGGTCCACACGCTCGCCCACACGGGGCCACTCTTCTCTCTCTCAGAATGCATGCTCGGGTACTGAATGGTGTTTGGGGATCCGACCCCCGTATTAGACACCATGGCTACTTACGCGAATCCTTTTATATGCCAGCGGTCGCTTTTCATCTACCAATGTGGCACTATTCTTGGTGCCTAAATTATTGCGCCAATTTATGATTCGATGCAAACTTTAGGGCTTAATTAAGATGTTAATTAATTAATTAATTTACAATTAAATTACATGGTTATGTAGCTGATATATAGGGCCTTCAATTGGTATAATTTATTTATATTAATTAAACATATAAATATATTTAAAAATTAGTTAAAGTTGGGTAAAAATACACGTTGATTTTAACCTTAATTCCTTAGTTAAAGTATAAATTAATAAATTAACGATACAATTGACTTATAAATTAGTTAATTTATATTATTAACTTATTATTACATATTTTTAATTTATTTTTATTCATTTATTTCCATAGCTACAAAAATCAGCAGTCGGTATTCAATTAGCAAGGTCACCGACTAAGGAATATACAGTTGCAGGTGATTAATCGATGCAGTACTTTTCTATATTAAAATTTTAAATATAATTATATACCATTATACATATTAAGTATACATATATATGAATTGAAATATGACATATATATTAATATTATTTTTTGATATACATATTCTCAATATAGTTTCTAACAAATAGTTATCAATATCACAATATATAAAATAAGATAAGTAAACTAAGATTGGTGCATCGTAAATTTAAAAGAGACAAGTTGGGGTAAAGGAGACAATAAAACGGACTTGAGACCAGGGTTTTACTTGGGGCTGAGGCTTTTCGTGCATTGGGAACTTGAGGTAATTGGAGAAGTCATGTTAGTTGAGTGCATTTAGGCATTGGGTTTAGTCGGATTTTGGTTTGGGGTGCATTCACGTGCATCAAAGCTAAAAAAGTTGAAACATTAAAACTTACTCAGTCGATTAATCGGTTGATTAATTGGATAATTGGCCGATTAGTCGGGTAGATTGACTATAAGGCCGAACATAGGTACTTAGTTCATTTTTGAACCACATATGATTATGCGGGTGATTAATTAATCACATATATTGATTTTTGTACCCTTGTTTATTTCTAATTATGCACATTTAAATACACTGTTTACATATATATATACAGTATAAATACTATTGTACAATATAAATAAGTTATAAATATATTGAGAATACTTTAAACTATAATATACAACTATACAACATAATTTATTTCAATAATTTATTAATTTACTAATTTAAATTATATTAAATTACCGATATAACTAATTAACTTATAGGGATAAATATGTACAATATATAGGTAAATAATATACACATAAGTTACTATATACACCTAAATTTAGTATTATTTACAAGTATAAATACCATATGCAAGGGTATTTTTATGAAAATTTGGGTATTTTTCATATTTTTATTTTCTTTTTGTGTTTTATAGAGATAAAAGAAGAGGGGAGAAAGGTGACAAGAAAGAGAAGACTCTTTTTGGTGTTTTTATATTATTTTTCTTATTTCTAAACTAGAGAAGTCGAGGACTTCTACGGGTATGTTCTCCTAATTCAAATACTTAAATCCTAAATCTAATGACACACCTAAAACTAAACTTATTTTCCCTCAAGATACATTTATTTTATATATTTACAATTATTTTGCATTTTTCACCCTATTTACAAATTAGGCTAAAAATGGCTTTTTAAAGAGCTAGAACTTGAAACCAAAGCCATTGAAACTCGCTTAAGAAGATGGAAAAAGAAGATGAGAACTTAAAGCATTTCCAGTTATCTGTTTAGATCATATTAAAACTCATAAGCATGAATTGAGCATTGAAATCAACATGAAATTTAGTTTGGATAGATTACACAGATGCAATTGCTGACAATAAGATTTTCAATTCTTTTAACACTGTATACCAATCAGAATTAAAGTCAAATAACATCTACACAAGTAGTTGAATGCTTGTTCTAATTCTAAATACACTAAAAACTCATTGAAACTCAAAGAGGACTCAAGAATTGCTTGGATTAGACATCCAACGGCCTTGGCAGTGTGCTTAACTGCTACAAACTGTTCAAACATTGATTCAAACCAAATCAAAACTTGGTACATGTTCTCCGAGATATGCTCAAGTGCCTAAAAATTTGTATTCATTCAAATCCAATTCCATGAGTTAACAAATTTTAGATTTCCAAATCCTCTCTTAAAAATCGCAATTAAGACTTCATTCATCTCAGTTCAGTTAGAGCAGCTATTGCTACACTGATAAACTCCCTTTAAATTGAAATCAAGACATCCACAACATTGATGTAACCAAGCAAATCCAGTGAATAACCATAGAACTTGTCTCTAAATCTAGCTCAAGTCATCAAAGCATGAATTACATGCTTAATTTTCACAAGCTCACTCAGACCTGGGCAGTGAAACCCATAAATTTCTTATCATGTTTTATTTAATCAAAAATCGAACTAAAATGTTGCAAACTATCTTGCAAAGGTTTGGAACTCATTGCAATCTAGATCAAACATTGAAGAACTCTTAAAACCGTAATTAATCTTTCTCTTATGCCATGGACAGCGTGAAGAAAGAAGATTAAAATAGGCATTAGAACCAAATAAAATCGAATTCCAGATCTTCATTCAGTTCATTCCATCCTATTCCAACTTCCAAAAACTAGTTTTAAATCATTCTCGATGAAATCAGGATGTTGCCCACTTGGGCCTTGATCTGAGATCGTTGGTCTGATCTGATCAGCCAAAGTCTCTGCACACTATTAACTAGTGCTCAAGGACTTCAAGCAATCCTTAGAAACCCATTTGATCATGGCAAGGACCTCCAATCTATGTAAGGATTTTCACATGTCCTTACTCCCTCAATGAAAATAGTACTCAAGGTTAAAATTGGGTGCGAGCTCAATGAATAATGAAAATCCAATCTCAATGGCTCAAATTCATTGCAAGAAACCCAATTAAACTTCTATCAACTCAATTTAATCAATCTAATCTAATTTAAACTCATTTGATTTTGAAATTCATCGATTCATTAACCTTGCCCTTCATCTCATAATCATTTCTCACTGATTTCTCGATGCTTTAATTGCCTCAGCATTTCCTCTATCATGGCAGCTAATAGATCTGAAGCTCTCTAGCTTCTAGATCTATAATTGCATTCAAATTCACCTGAGGGTCATCTCACTCAGTTCACATGATCACAATGGCCCTCCCCTTGATTTGAATTGAACACAATTTACTCAATTCATTTGGATTTGATTTTTATGCCTAATCTATAGATTTTGGATTCAATCTGGTTTAAAATGGTTTTAATTGAGTGAATTGGGTTTTTACATGTCTAATTGGATTGAATGCGAAGGGTTTGAGTTGTTTTAATTAGATTTCTATTGTGATTTGAGCTCACACCCAATTTATTCTCCTGGTACTATTTTCTAAGGTAGCTAAGGCCAATAAAATCAGTGACACTGATTAGAGGCCACAATAATGACCTAACTAGTTCCTTTGGATCATCTAAACATTCTGAACACGAATCAACCGTATGTAGACTGTTTTGATGACCAATTCATTGGGGTGGATCTATATGAATAGCCCAGGTGGGCTACATTTTAATTAGACACTAAAATGTTTTAATTTTATTTAATGTTTGAACGAGGTTTGAATCACTGCAATGAAGTTCTAACTGTGATTTTAAGTTGATTTGGATGCCTATTTTGATCTCTGCGGTAACGACCCGATTCCTAAGTCCCTACGAGACACGAGAACTGGATCGACTCGACTAATCCCAAGACCTAGTCGTCCAACGAGGAAGTAACCAAAAGAGCAGTAAAATAAACCACATTCAACATGAAATATAACTAGCAGTAACAAAATACAGCAGTAAGAAAATGAACTACTACAGCATGTATCACCACAACAGTAGAACATTTATAACATAACAAGAACTACGAGTAAAGAAAAGTGCGAGGGTAACAAGAACTACTCACTACAGTGGAACAAAAGGGATACAAAAGAATAATGGTAGCTCTACTAGACCC
Organism: Thalassia testudinum; assembly: GCA_037157565.1. Classification (NCBI taxonomy): domain Eukaryota; kingdom Viridiplantae; phylum Streptophyta; class Magnoliopsida; order Alismatales; family Hydrocharitaceae; genus Thalassia; species Thalassia testudinum. The sequence goes on from JAZHRO010000024.1 coordinate 86,150,815, forward strand.
TACTCGACCCAGCGTCCTCTGCAGCCGCTGACCCTCGCTGCTCAACACCTGGTCCTGAAAAGTAACGGGTGTAACACGTCAGCGAAACGCTGAGTAGAGTGGCAACTAAATCCAAAAAAGTAGTAAAGTGTACAGTAACTGTTTTATTTTCTTTCTTCCTTTATTTACATCCTTCTATTGTTTCACAATTTATCTATTTCTCAGATCCTTCACTTGATCTCGAATGTTCCTCGTGGGAACGATCTTGATTGCAGTCTTTTCCGAACAGTAGAAGTAACACATGGTGCTCTCCTGGCCGGGAGAGTCCTCCGTGGTGATCCTACTCTCAGTCAACCACCCCAAGGTCACTGACAGACGTAACGGTGACTACGGCACGCGCGGTAAACGCACGGGTAGCTAACCCGCACTGGCACGCGGTCAGTCGTTTCCGTTAATGGGTGCGCCCAAAGCACAGCACGGAACCAGTATAGGGTAGAACCCTCTCAGTAACAGGGGTCCAACCCCTCTACAATAACCAAACAGGGGCCTTGCCCCTCCACAGTCCGCGCACCCTCTCTTGTCTACCCTGGTTTGCCCAGTGGGCCTAACAAGTCGGTGTAGGTGAGCTAGCAGAACCCCGGGGCCCGTGGGGTAGCTAGTACTCGCTCTACACTAGTAGCTCTCCTCGGTACTATGTACACGAGGGCCAACAAGTCGGTACAAAGTGGCTAGACCTAACTTCGGGTCCCTGGGGTGGCTGGCTCCACTCTGCACTAAATAGGTAACAGGTGCTTCCTCTGGCACTACGTACCCAAGAGACAACGCACCTCCACATCTTTCTTTCTCAGTTCCATTTCATTCTCTTTCTAGGAGTTCTACTCCTAATTCCCCGTAAGGTTCCAGCTCTTTTAACTCAGCACATTCAGGTTTCACCTTTCCAGTTTCACGTTCATACAACCCATATTCTCAATCATGTTCATTTATTCATAACAGGCAGCTGTTAGATCAATTTATAGGCAGCTATTATTTCCTTTCCACATTTTCCAAGACTGCAATATGTATATTCATTTCGTTAGTTTTCCAGTCCTAGGATTCATGCCGTACCCTAGGATCTATCATTCAATCTAGTTTTCCAGCCCTAGGATTGATGCAATACCCTAGGATCTATCATTCAATCTGGTTTCTCATTCCTAGGATTCATGCAATGCCCTAGGTTCTATTAATTGTTCCATAATTGTAACAAATTATGTTAATAATTTATAAAGCCACTCTACCAGCTACAGCGGAAGTACTGGGGGCGTGGTCGGAAATCCCGCGTGCCTCCGCAACCCCCGAGACTGCAATGGAACGGGATCCTAACACAAGGATCAAACACAAGGAGTTTTTCAGAACAGTATATAATTACTGTAAACGGGTAGAGGATTTTATCCCGAAAAGAACGCAACTCGAAATGCGGAAAACAGACTCCGAACGGGCCCTAAACGGGTCAAAAATGACGAAACAGTCCAAAATTAGACGTCTGGAACCTCTTCCAGACGTCTTAAAAAGTGGTTCAGAGGATACCTTCACTCTGTGTAGTCTCTCAGACGTCCAGAAGCTTGCGGGGGCGTCTGGCCTAGTTCCTAAACGTCCGATGGTCACCCCGAACGTCTGGAAGTCCTTCCAGTCGTCTGGCACTACGGCCAGACGTCTGATTCGCGTTGGATGCGAATCTCAGAGCCTGCACGTACCCACTCATTGCTCTCAGTACAACGGTCGCAGAAAAGGACGAAGGACGAAAAAAATAACTTACTTGCCAGACGTCTGGACAGTCCTCCAGACGTCTTCCCCGTCGTCTGGTTGGAAGCCCAGACGTCTGATTCTGGAAAAACTTCCAGAATCAGAGCTCGACGCGCTCTCCGCCCGCGACGCACGGCCGCGCCGTGCCCGCTGCTCCCCCGCCGGCTGGCTCTCGCTGCCCCGGCAAGCTCGAGCCCTCACGGCCGAGCGTATCCTCCCTCGCGCAACACCTCCTCCCGCACACCCGCCGCAGCTGCCGCTGCCGCCGCTCGCTCACTCTTGCACTCTCGCACCGGCTGGAAGAGGAAGAAGGGAGCGGAGGGAATGAGAGTGAGGGAGAGGGAGAGGCCTTTTTAAAGCCGCGCGGGGGGAGAGAGAGAGGGGGGCAGCGCTGCGCCTGCGGAGGAGAGAGGGGAAAAGAGGCATCTGCAGGTCTGCGCGTGCAGGCGCGTAGACGAAATCCACCGTGCCGCAGAAAATCAAATCCCAGACGTCTGGAAGGGGTTCCAGACGTTTGATCAAATGTTTGGGCCACCTCCCAGACATCTTGAAGCCGCGTTCGTAACAATATAACAAACTCAAAGGAAGTTTTGTCCCCGAAACTTGCGCTAACTAAGGTACGGGAAAAACGCCATAATAAACATAACAAACTCAAAGAGGACCGAAGCCGGTCCGAAAAGACGTACCCGCGAAGAGCTCCGGGTACCGCTCCCGCATTACCGCCTCAGGCTCCTAGGTAGCTCCTCGTACCGCTGGCTCCTCCAAAAAACCTTCACCAGGGGTACTTGCTTTCATCTCAAATTGCGGATGGCTCGGTCAAGAATCTGCACTGGCCGTTCGGGGTAGGTCAGGTCGTCGCCCACCTCGACGCTCTCGTGACTCAGGACGTGACTGGGATCGGCTACGTACTTCCTGAGGTTGGACACGTGGAACACGTCGTGTACACCAAAAAGCTGGGGAGGGCAAGCCTGTAAGCAACGGGTCCAACCCGCTCCAGGACTTCAAAGGGCCCCACGAACTTCGGCACGAGCTTCCCTCTGACCCCAAACCGCTGTAGGCCCTTCATGGGTGAAACACGAAGAAAGACGTGGTCCCCAACCTCAAACTGCACCTCTCTGCATCTCCGATCCGCGTAGCTCTTCTGTCTGCTCCTGACAGTACGGAGTCGCCTGTGGATCTGCTCGACTACCTCCTGACTTTGCCGGACCAACCTGGGGCCAACCTCCCACTTGGTCCCCACCTCAACCCAACTCAAGGGTGCCGTACACCTCCGTCCGTACAGAGCATCGTAGGGAGCCATGCCGATGCTCGAGAGATAGCTGTTGTTGTATGCAAACTCCGCCAGGGGCAAGTGCTCCTCCCAAGAGCCCCTCCAGTCCAGTACACAGGCACGCAAAAGGTCCTCAAGTGTCTGTATCGTGCGCTCCGACTGTCCGTCCGTCTGGGGGTGGTAAGTTGTACTAAACCTCAACCGCGTCCCCAGGGCCTCCTGAAACTCAGCCCAAAACTGGGACGTAGAGCGAGTATCCCGGTCGGATACGATTTCCTGCGGAACTCCGTGTAGTTGTACCACATCGCGGATATACCTCTCTGCCAACTGTGCTGGTGCCAAAGTGACTCAGATCGGCAAGAATCGTGCCGTCTTCGTCAGTCTATCCACAATTACCCAGACTGCGTCGTGTCCTCGCTGGGTAACAGGTAAACCCACCACCAAGTCCATGGTGATGCTCTCCCACTTCCACTCTGGCACTGGAAGCGGCTGTAGCGGCCCTGCAGGCCTCTGATGCTCGGCTTTCACTTGCTGACACACTAAGCATTGCTGCACGAACTCACCCACATCCCGCTTCATCCCCCTCCACCAAAACTCGCGTTTCAAGTCGTGGTACATCTTCGTGTTTCCGGGATATATGGTGAATCTGGAACCGTGTGCCTCAGTCAGGAGCTCTTTCAACAGCTCCTCGTCCCTGGGAACGCACAACCGTCCCCTCAGGCGTAGCACCTGGTCTGTGAAAGAGAAGTCCCCTAGGTCTCCTACAGTACTCTATCGCGCAAGGACTGCAAGTACAGATCGGCCATCTGTCCTGTGATGATGCGGTCTATCAGCTCTGGCCTAGTCTGTCGTGTCACAGTCACTGCTCCATAGTGCTCCCGTAACTCTAGGGGTCGCCAACTGCCCACCTCCTCCAAGAGGCTCCAACTCTGTAACTGTGAACTGGCCAAGTGTGCGGGCGCCTTCAGGCTCAAGGCGTCAGCCACCATATTGGCCTTGCCTGGGTGATAGGAAATGCTGCAGTCGTAGTCCTTCAGGAGCTCCAACCAACGTCTCTGTCTTATGTTGAGCTCCTTCTGATCAAAAAGGTATCTGAGGTTCTTGTGATCTGTGAAAATCTCGAAGGTCTCACCGTACAAGTAGTGCCTCCAGGTCTTCAGCGCGAAGACGACAGCTGCCAACTCCAGGTCGTGGGTAGGGTAGGTATGCTCATGGGGCTTCAGTTGCCGCGAAGCGTAAGCGACAACGTGACCCCTCTGCATGAGCACACCTCCTAACCCCTGCAAGGAGGCGTCCGTGTACACAACGAACCCGCCACTACTGTCAGGGATGGTGAGCACGGGAGCTGAGGTCAACCTTTCCTTCAGCTCCTGAAAACACGCCTCACAGGCGTCTGTCCAAGTGAAGGGCACGTCCTTCCGGGTCAACTGTGTCATAGGACGTGCGATCTGTGAAAAACCTCTGATGAATCATCTGTAGTAGCCTGCCAGTCCTAGGAAACTGCGAATCTCAGTGACTGAACGCGGTCTCTCCCACCTGAGCACTGCCTCGACCTTGGCTGGGTCCACCGCCAAACCGTCTCCAGAGATCACATGACCTAAGAAGGTCACCTCCCTCAACCAGAACTCGCACTTGTTGTATTTGGCGTACAGCCTACGTCGTCTCAGTGTGTCCAGAACCATCCGCAAGTGTTGTCCGTGCTGCGTCCGATCTCGAGAATAGATGAGTACGTCATCAATGAATACCACCACTAACTGGTCCAAGTACGGTCTAAACACCCGGTTCATCAGGTCCATGAAAGCAGCGGGGGCATTGGTCAGCCCAAACGGCATGACCAAAAACTCGTAGTGTCTGTACCGGGTGCGGAAAGCTCTCTTGGAGACATCTGCCTCCCTGATCCTCAACTAGTGGTATCCAGACCTCAAGTCGATCTTGGAGAACACCGTGGCACCCCGCAATTGGTCAAACAAGTCGTCGATCCTCGGTAGCGGATATCTGTTCTTGATGGTGACCCTATTCAGCTGTCGGTAGTTCATACAAAGGTGTAGGGTACCATCCTTCTTCACAAACAGTACCGGGGCTCCCCTGGGAGACGCACTGGGCCTCACGAAACTCTTCTCCAAAAGGTCCTGCAACTGAGACTTGAGCTCTCGTAGCTCAAGCGGTGCCATCCTGTATGGCACGGTGGAGATGGAGCTAGTCCCTAGTACTAGTGAGATCTCAAACTCGATCTCAAGCTCTGGCGGTAGTCCTGGTAACTCGTCTGGGAACACGTCAGGGTACTCTCTAACCACCGAGATGCTCTGGAAGTCTGCCACAGGGCTGGGCTCTGCCACCACACAAGCTAGGAAGCCCTCGCACCCCTGGCTCAAAAGTCTCGCCGCCCGAAGTGCCGAAATGCACCAGAAGCCTCCGTCCACTGGCTGTCCGTGAAACTCGAAAGAAGGCAACTTCGGCATGGAGAAGACAATCTTCCTCTCAAAACAGTCTACCAAGGTGTGGTAAGCAGACAGCCAGTCCATCCCTAGAATTACGCCAAAGTCCTCCATCTGTATCATAATCAGGTCAGCTGGCAGGCTATGTCCCCCGACACTGACCTCGCAATCCGTGTACACCTCCTCAGCTACAAACAGCTGACCACTCGGACCTCTGATTACTAACGGATTCTCTAACAACAAATAATCCTAGCCCAAACTAACTGTGAAACTGGCTGCGACAAATGAGTGCTTAGCGTCGGAATCGAAAAGTGTGTAAACGAGTCTACCGGAAACTGAAACCATACCTGCCACCACCAAGTCCGAAGCTCTGGCATCCCTGTGTGTCAGAGCGTTGATACGCCCCTCAGCTCTAGGTGCGAACGAAGCAGCCACACTCTGCGTCGGACGGGCAGGTGCTGGCCGGTACCCTCCTCGTGACTGCTGTCCTCCTCCTCGCGCCTGGGAACCGTGGCCTCCTACGCGCCCTCCAGTGCTCTGCGTGGGAAGTATCTGCTGACCTCCTGCCCTAGACGGGCAGTTCCTCCTGATGTGGCCCGGCTGGCCACACTAGTAACAAAGGGGAACCTGACTCCCGCCCTCAGTGGGTCCCTGCTGTCAGCTGGGCGGGGGTCCGGTGTTGGCGACTGGCCTCTGTCGAGGGCCTCCAAAGACCACGGATGGCCCTGCAAAACGTGACGGCTCTCCTGCGGACGCCACGTACCTCCTCTCTCGCCGGCCCTATGAAAAGTCTGGCTGAAAGGGCCTCTTCCACCCGCCGTTAGTGTCTCGCGCGGACGGGTTGGTCTCCTCGTAAGTCATGGCTGCCTCCATCACCCTCGAAAACGTAGGCAGCTTCAGGGGTTTGACATACCCCCGAATCGCAGGCTGGAGCCCCTCGGTGAACCTCCAAAGGCGCTCCTCCTCAGTGGCTACGGCTGTCACTGCAAAGCGGGACAGCTCTAGAAAACGCGTGCGGTACGCGCTCACGGTCATCGTCCCTTGGCAGAGAGTGTGGAACTCCCGCCTCCTCTGGTCCTGCCACATCTGGGGAAAGTACTACTCGCAGAAGAGGGCGACGAACCGATCCCAGGTCGGCTCGTCCCTCTCCTGTCCCCGGACCGCCCTCCACCACCTGTGTGCCGCACTCTCCAGCTGGTACATGGCAAAGGCCACGTGGCACTTCACCGGGGGGCGAAGGGTGTCGAAAATCTTCTCCAGCTGCTCAAACCAGTCCTCTGCCTCGGTCGGGTCCTCATCCCCCTTGAAGGAGGGGGGCTTCAGCTTCCGGAACTGTCCGAAGAGCTCGGAGTGGCGTTGTAGTGGGGATGCTGGTGCATCTCCAGGCAAAGGTGCCTCGTGCACAGAAGTGTCGGAGGAAGGTGGGGGCGGCGGCGGCCCATCCCCTCCCCCGTGTCCAGCGCCGCGTCCGTCGGGTGGTCCCATATAGGACTCCCCCTCCGCAGCCCCAGGGGGAGGCGCTCGGGGCAGTGGGTGGAGCTCCTCTCGCACAATATCCCGTATCAGCTGGGCGAGGTCCTGAGCCTGGACGCCCGGGAGTAGTGGTTGGTCCACTGAGGCATCGGCAACGGCACGCCCACCTCACCGACCTCGTCCTCGGCCGCGCCCGCGGCCCGCCTCACCAGTCCTGCGACGAGGCATCTCCTGCAAGGAGACGCGAAACAAAACGGAACACGTCAATATGGAACGATACCTAACAGAAACGTCTAAGAGCTCATGTCAAAAGATATGTTGTGGTGGCTACTCTAGTTATAGACATGTGAATTGGTTATTTTCCAGTCAGTTGATTCACTTCTCGGGACGACCTTGCTCTGATACCATCTTGTAGGGACCCGATTCCCGAGTCCCTAAGAGACATGAGAACCGGACCGACTCGACTAATCCCAAGACCTAGTCGTCCAACGAGGAAGTAACCAAAAGAGCAGTAAAATAAACCACATTCAACATGAAATATAACTAGCAGTAACAAAATACAGCAGTAAGAAAGGAACCACTACAGCATGTACCACCACAACAGTAGAACAACATTTATAATATAACAAGAACTACGAGTAAATAAAAGTGCGGGGGTAACAAGAACTACTCACTACAGTGGAACAAAAGGGGTACAAAAGAACAGTGGTAGCTCTACTGGACCCTACTCGGCCCAGCGTCCTCTGCAACCGCTGACCCTGGCTGCTCAACACCTGGTCCTGAAAAGTAACGGGTGTAACACGTCAGCGAAACGTTGAGTAGAGTGGCAACTAAATCTAAAGAAGCAGTAAAGTGTACAGTAACTGTTTTATTTTCTTTCTTCCTTTATTTACATCCTTCTATTATTTCACAATTTATCTATTTCTCAGATCCTTCACTTGATCTCGAATGTTCCTCGTGGGAACGATCTTGATTGCAGTCTTTTCTGAACAGTAGAAGTAACACATGGTGCTCTCCTGGCCGGGAGAGTCCCCCGTGGTGATCCTACTCTCAGTCAACCACCCCAAGGTCACTGACAGACGTAATGGTGACTACGGCACGCGCGGTAAACGCACGGGTAGCTAACCCGCACTGGCACGCGGTCAGTCGTCTCCGTTAACGGGTGCGCCCAAAGCACAGCACGGAACCAGTATAGGGCAGAGCCCTCTCAGTAACAGGGGTCCAACCCCTCTACAGTAACCAAACAGGGGCCTTGCCCCTCCACAGTTCGCGCACCCTCTCCTGTCTACCCTGGTTTGCCCAGTGGGCCTAACAAGTCGGTGTAGGTGAGCTAGCAGAACCCCGAGGCCCGTGGGGTAGCTAGTACTCGCTCTACACTAGTAGCTCTCCTCGGTACTGTGTACACAAGGGCCAACAAGTCGGTACAAAGTGGCCAGACCTAACCCCGGGTCCCTGGGGTGGCTGGCTCCGCTCTGCACTAAGCAAGTAACAGGTGCTTCCCCTGGCACTACGTACCCAAGAGACAACGCACCTCCACATCTTTCTTTCTCAGTTCCATTTCATTCTCTTTCCAAGAGTTCTAATCCTAATTCCCCGTAGGGTTCCAGCTCTTTTAACTCAGCACATTCAGGTTTCACCTTTCCAGTTTCACGTTCATACAACCCATATTCTCAATCATGTTCATTTTTTCATAACAGGCAGCTGTTAGATCAATTTACAGGCAGCTATTATTTCCTTTCCACATTTTCCAAGACTGCAATATGTATATTCATTTCGTTAGTTTTCCTGTCCTAGGATTCATGCCGTACCCTAGGATCTATCATTCAATCTAGTTTTCCAGCCTTAGGATTGATGCAATACCCTAGGATCTATCATTCAATCTGGTTTCTCATTCCTAGGATTCATGCAATGCCCTAGGTTCTATTAATTGTTCCATAATTGTAACAAATTATGTTAATAATTTATAAAGCCACTCTACCAGCTACAGCGGAAGTACTGGGGGCGTGGTCAGAAATCCCGCGCGCCTCCGCAACCCCCGAGACTGCAATGGAATGGGGTCCTAACACAAGGATCAAACACAAGGAGTTTCTCAGAACAGTATATAATTACCGTAAACGGGTAGAGGATTTTATCCCGAAAAGAACGCAACTCGAAACGCGGAAAACGGACTCTGAACGGGCCCTAAACGAGTCGAAAAAGACGAAACAGTCCAAAATCAGACGTCTGGAACCTCTGCCAGATGTCTTAAAAAGTGGTTCAGAGGATACCTTCGCTCTGTGTAATCTCTCAGACGTCCAGAAGCCTGCGGGGGCGTCTGGCCTAGTTCCTAGACGTCCGATGGTCACCCCTGACGTCTGGAAGTCCTTCCAGTCGTCTGGCACTGCGGCCAGACGTCTGATTCGCGTTGGATGCGAATCTCAGAGCCTGCACATACCCACTCATCGCTCTCAGTACAACGGTCGCAGAAAAGGACGAAGGACGAAAAAAATAACTTACTTGCCAGACGTTTGGACAGTCCTCCAGACGTCTTCCCCGTCGTCTGGTTGGAAGCCCAGACGTCTAATTCTGGAAAAATTTCCAGAATCAGAGCTCGATGCGCTCTCCGCCCGCGACGCACGGCCGCGCTGCGCCTCGTCCGCCTGCTGCTCGAGCTGCAACAGCCCTCCCGCGTCACTCCGCGCCCGCTACTCCCCCGCCGGCCGGCTCTCGCTGCCCCGGCAAGCTCGAGCCCTCATGGCTGAGCGTCTCCTCCCTCGCGCAACGCCTCCTCCCGCACACCCGCCGCGGCTGCCGCTGCCGCCGCTCGCTCACTCTCGCACTCTCGCACCGGCTGGAGGAGGAAGAAAGGAGCGGAGGGAATGAGAGTGAGGGAGAGGGCGAGGCCTTTTTGAAGCCGCGCGGGGGGAGAGAGAGAGGGGGGCAGCGTTGCGCCTGCGGAGGAGAGAGGGGAAAAGAGGCATCTGCAGGTCTACGCGCGCAGGCGTGCAGACGAAATCCACCGTGCCACAGAAAATCAAATCCCAGACGTCTGGAAGGGGTTCCAAACGTCTGATCAGACGTCTGGGCCACCTCCCAGACGTCTTGAAGCCGCGTTCGTAACATCTGCCCTTCATGCTGTCTATAGCATAAGGGAAGGGATCGATTAGGGTTTTTTGAGTTTGTGGTGTTGAATTTTGTTTGGTTGGGTTCCAGATCTTATATAGGGTATTTGTGACACTTGCAATTGATTCTCAGGTGTGTTGAATCTATCCTATGATTTTTGCTCTCAATTTCCAGTTCATAGGTTGATCTCTTGACCTAAGGTTTCAACGTGGGTTCTGATGTGTTAAAAGTTATGAAATTTCTTCTATCATAGATTTCATCTGAATGATTTTGTTGAGGCATTGAGTTAAAATATTTAAATAATACAAAAGCATAAATCAAATCAATAAGATAATCATGGAACGCTTGGATTTACGTGGAAACCTCACTCAGAGGAGCGGGGAGAAAACCACGGGAGAAGCGTCCTATGGGCGTATTTTTTCTATATTTCTTCTCAAAGAATAACTGTGGGAATACATGCCTATTTATAAGCCATCACTCACACACAAAGTGCCATAGTTTCCAATGTGACACTAGACAACTACTCAATTCTCTCAACATTCCCCCTCAAGCTGGAGCATGGAATACTCAGCTCATAACACAAAGAGACCTACTCTACACAGGCGAGAACATAGGCTGGAGCTACTGAAGGAATTGTGACTGTCCCTGAAGATATGTTGTTGATGACTTCCCGTTTAGTGTCCCTAAAACTGGATCTTCCTCTGAAGACCTCGAAGGTGGATCTCCCTCTCTGGAGTCCACAAAACTGGATCTCTCACATAGAAACATGAAATGAGTCCTTCCTTTGAGGACCTCGAAACTCTGGACCTCCTAGAGTTGGGTTTCTTATGTGGAGTCTATGAACAAAAGGGACTCCCAAATGGGGGATGACTACAAAAGGCATCCACACTCCCCCTTTCTCCCATACTCGTATGGGAGAAGACAATAATAACAAGAAGAAAATAAAACCTGAGAAACTCGAGAAGACTTCACCTCTTCTCGTAAACATGAACCTTATCAATATTTTTTTTCCTTTCTTTTCTTCTTTTACCTTTTTTTTGTTTTGATTTTTCTCTTCCTCCTCTTTCCTTTTTTTTCTTTTGCAGAACTAAGCAAATGCCCAAAAGAAACCCTAATAGGGTTCAAAACAACCTCACAAAGATGGCAGCCCTCCACGATAGCCCGGAGATGAAAATGTTTAAATATTTAAATAATGCGGAAGCCTAAATCAAAGCAATAAGACAATCAATGGAACGTTTGGGTTTATGTGGAAATCCCACTCACAAGGAGCTGGGAGAAAATCACTGGAGAAGCGTCCTATGGGAGTGTTTTTTCTATATTTCTTCTCAAAGAATAACTGCGGGAGTACACGACTATTTATAAACCACCATTCACACACAAAGTGTCATAGTTTCCAATGTGATACTAAACAACTACTCAATTCTTTCAATACATTGAATTCCAAATAAAAAATTTGTAGTGTTTTGTTAGGAGTGGCATTAGCTAGTGCTTATTCTGAAAGATTTCTAAATGTGGTCTTAATCGAAGAATTTAGTTGTTTCTTGAGAAGATCTGTTGTTTGCAAGGAGTTTCTAGACTAAAATTGATTGAGATTTATTTCTCTGGTGTACTTGGATTACCTTGGATCATACTGATTAGATTGTAATTGGGTTAAATCAGTATTGGATAGCTTTATCAGGTGATGCATAGAAGCAACTGGATGAAGATTTGTTTTGTAATATCAAGCAAGTTTTAATGTAAATGAAATTGAGTCAAGTTTCCATGAAGATTTGATGTAGAATAAGCATTCTTGTACTATTAATTGATTTGAATCTGTAATAGGAATCTTGTAAATCTTGTTTAAAATTTGTGTCAGTAGCTGGAACCTAGTGTCAGGGATGTTGGATGACTGATCGGAATTTTGCTTGAGTTCTAAGGATGTCTTGAGATGATCTAATATAAGAACAAGCTGTCAACTATATGTTTAAATTGTATTCAGCCTCGAAACAAGTTGTGATTTATCTTTTCTTATCTGGTTTAAAGCTTTGTCAGCAACAAGTCTATCTTAAATCTATCCAAGCTATGTTTTAGGCATGAATTCAATGTTTAAATCTTATTTTTATGCTTAAACCTGATTTATTTGGTTGTCTGGAAGTTACTAATGTCTTATCTTTTATTTTGTAGCCCTTTGACTGCTATTTAGAGGCAGAGTTTCATGTTTTCACATCCATTGAGACTTATTTTGCCTAGATTGTAGATTCATGGAAAATACAAAAAAATGTGAAAAATAAAATTTTCAAAAATACAATAAGGGACCTTATCTGTATTCGTTGTTAAGGGAGATGATCTAGTATTCTGAGAACCAATGAACAAAATTCTTATGAGTGTTTAATTATAATTTCAAAGCTGAATTAAAAATAAATAAGTGTTTAAGGACATTCAACCTTTGGTGGTTAGACTTTTCGGGCTACATAAGCTTGATTCTCTCAGGCTTAGGCTTAATACACTTAAACTTTGACAAGATAAACCAAGATCTCTCCTATTAGGACATATTTTTATACTTAAGTCACTAGTACAGAATTCGTTGGTTTGCCTTTGTTTAAGAGTCTAAGTAACCTTGGTTTAAACTACACAGATTCGGGAAAGACCAGATGAACTTAAGTCCCAACTCTAGTGTTCATTAGGGAAGGTGGAGTCCTTACCTATGAATACAGGTAGACTTTTGTCTCAGTCTTTAGTCTTGTGTCTAGGAGAAGCTTTTTCCACCAAAGCACTGACCCACCAAATAAAGTTGAAGGAGACATACTGACATTTGCTTTTAAATCAAGAAAAAAATCAAAAAAATGAGAAAAAGCAGAAAAAATATAAAAAGTTAAAAGAAAAGAAAAAAGACATTCTTTTGAATAAGTCAAAATGTTCTCCAATTCCAATTGTAAATATTTATACTTCCACCAAATATGGTTGTTTCAGGGTACATTACATATACCTTGAGTTTTCATCAAATATTCTTTGAGCAACAAACACAATAAATTTTGGGTTTCTGTCTTCAGTTATTTTGAGAGTCAATCCAGAAACATAAACTGAAGTTGAGATCAACCTAGACTTAAAAAGAAGTGAAACCCTGGATTTGACTCTTAGTGCTTGTCTAGTTAATCTTGATTATACATTGAGCACAACCATAACTTCTTAGTTCTTAAGCTTGGTAAAACTTTCTGAGTCTTGGAAATCGCACTTAAGATTTAAATATCAAAAGTCCTTATTGGTTGAGAGATGGTCTATGTCATAGAAGTCTTGAGTTCTGGTAGTCTTCCTAAGCAACTGGTTCTTATAATGTCCTCTTATAAACACAGTCGGCTTGATTCAGAAAAATTCAGCTTAAAAATCATTTCTAAACACTTAACATTTGAAAATGAGTAAATAGAAATCTCTTCACACTTAGTTGATATCGATTGCTTTACACTTAATGAGTTGTTTGCTAAGGGACCAGCAAAACCTAAGCACAGGAGTATGATGAGGTGTGGCTCATCATAATTAAAATGCTAAAGTTAAGCTAAAAACTAGGTTAAACACTATAAAATTAACATAAGAAATGGGTTAAATGTAGGAATTAAGGAAAATGACATAAAGCATCGAAAATGCATTAAAAATGTATAATTAGGTCATGCTTGAGAGATTTTATCCTAAATATGTAAATGGATATATTAAATGCCAATTGAACACTGAATGGGCACAAATTCACAAATCAATTGTGGGATTAATTTTTAATATGTTAAATTAACATACCATAAAAATTACATTACATGTGGACATCATTTGGACCTTGAAATCATTGTATGACACGTCGTTTATATTTTCACATTTCATGCATTTAAAAGTCACAGGGACTTATTTGAGAACTGCAAGGGATCAAAGGCCTTCCACTTATCGGTTTGACCTACAATTTCCCCACTGTTTCACTATAAGGGCATTTGTGCAAATAGCCCTATAGACCTGGGCTCGTTCTCCTGACACTGTTCATCAAAGAAGAACTCGAATCCTCTCCGCCGCCTATTCCTTCTTGGATTGATCCTATGGTGGATCTGATACGAACCTGCCAGTGCCGGTGAACCTCGCATTGCACCCTTACCAAGATCACATTCTACGGCTGGTTTTTGTCCTAATCCTTCCTATGCTTCTTACCAACCTATCCTAGCTGTAGATCCATAATGGCTTTGACCTACACTACCCAATTACTCTTAGCCCCTAAGCCTATTTAAGGAGCTCCACTCCCTCACTTGTTGCTTTACCAACCCCCCTCCTACTTCCTTAGGTTGGCCATTTGTCCTCTTCAGCTTCTCCTTTCCTCTTCATTTGATTCCTCCTATGACAGAGGTGGAGCTTGTCTTCCTCGATTCACTCCTCACCACTAGGGATGACGTATGCTTGAGGGCGACCCAAAAGCTTCACTAGAAGGCTTTTTATTCGTTGGAGACCCTCCCCTTTCGTCGATATAGTGACCAGATACAGCCTAGGAATCCTATTCGTCAGTTTAGCTAGGATTTTAATCACTTTCGTAGATTAGTTTTAATGCTTTCCTAGATAGATTTCCTGCTTTCTTATATTAGATTAGTTAGACTAGAGTAGCAATTATTAGTTTAGTTAGGAATTGATCAGCGTAGTACCAATCGACTTCCTCTGATCAATTCAGATTAGAGGAGATGAATCACACCTCCATTTTGATCCACAAGCTTCTTCTACGCTCCATGATCACCTTCTTCTGATCCCCTCAACGTTTTAATCACCTGAACACTCCACTCATCAGAGCCTTTATAGATCTAAAGCTCTCTAGCTTCTAGATCTATAATTGCACTCAAATTCACCTGAGGGTCATCTCACTCAGTTCACATTGTGAACCAATCAACCTAAAATTAGGTCACAATTGAAATTAATTTCTAAATCAAGTGATAAGCCAAGGTACAAGCACAATTAGGTCTAAAATTAGTAGACTTGGGGTTTAACTCACACATTTCCAGTCTACTTGGATCCGCAGTGACAAGGAAAGTCAGGTGGGGGAAATCCTTTAACCTATAGGGACACTTTACCGTATAGGGGTTTTTACAGGACTCTCCTTTCCTGGTTGCCCAAGTAATTCTTGGGCGAGTGAGCTTTTGATTTAGAGAGGTCCATCTGCCTTAAACTGGCCATAGCCATCCAATTATTTTGGATGGCTTGAATGGGTCCAATACATATCCAGTCTCTCTCATCTTTTCTGCAATATATGCACAAGGGGGAGGCTCTTAAGACTCACCTTAAGGCCTCTATTAGAATTTAATCCAAATTGAGGTCAATCCTCGATTGGTTTGTGCGATTTCTGATCCAATCAACTTATCTTATGTTTACTCTGAACCTGAGTTCAGCTCTTTATCTTTTGATCTACCACTTGATTTGATTTCTATCAGCTTACTTGGAAATAAACCTGAAAATTAGGAAAATGCCCACTAACCCTGAACCCCTTAAGAGTCTAAAAGATCGAATGATTAAGGATGCTATCAAACATAGAGAAGAAGTTTTCAGAACCTCAACCCCTTTTAGCGGAGACCAGGGTAGTGTCATGAACCCCATCATGAACCACATTTAAAAAATTGCAACCCAGGTGCTATGTGGTTCAACCTAAGAATTCCTCTTTAGATCAAATGATTGCTGTGAGAAGACTTCATAAAAATGAGGGTTTACAATATTTTTCAAATCCAGAACTGTGGGAAAACTGCTAAGATTTCTTCAAACAACATAGGGATCTGTTAAATCAATTGGAAGATTTGATTAATGAAAGATACCCAAACCCCCACCCGGACCTTGATTATGAATCTTGGGGTAATTTTTAGGATAAACCAGATTTTCTCGAACTCGGTTCAAGAATGGGGATTTCTGTGTTGAATCCGTAACCTAATTTGAACCAAATGATGATTTTGTACATAAGGAATTACCTGATATAGAAAATCAACTATTAGGTTGGAAGGATTTCATTACAAGTGTTCTTGATTTTGACATTGAACCAGCAGCCAAAAACTTTGAAGCTGGTTCAACTAAACATGAATTTCAAAACACCTGTGGTGACTTTGATTCTGCATTCCTCGAGGATACAATCTCCACACCTTATCTTGGTAAGGTCAATTTTGAGTTTATGTCATGTATTTTTAAAGAGGATGCATCTGATATCCCAAGCAAGCTGAATTTAGAAATAGATTCTAGTGACCCAATTCTAGCACTTGACCTAGAATCTAGACCTGAACCTACTTGGGATAATGATTATAAGGCTCAATTCAATAAGGATAAAAATCTCAAATTCAAAATAGCATGATTTTTGTGAGCCCATTTTTTATGGCAAATCCTCTCCAAATTCCTCAGAAGAGCATATTGATTTATTTAAATTGAAACCAATTTATGATACAGAATCAAAGGAATCTGAAGAGGTAGGATTAGATTGGATCTACCCTAGATATCTCGAATCCAAGCCTATGCCTAATAAGGATATCGTTGTTAGTTTGGAACCAGTATCTAGCTTACCAATTTCAAGTTGATAACTTTGGGTTTTAATTCTTCTTGTGGTGGTGATCTAAATTCTGATTCAGGTACAAAAAAATATTTTCACCAGTGTTCTCTCGAATTCTCCTATGCTGATGTTGATTTTGAACCTTATTTTGATTTAGGATAATCCTTGTTTCCAGAGAATTATAGTCCAATTTATGACCTCAATGTCCATGACCCGTTCTTTAACTCTGACTCCAGGATCATTGATTTGGAGCTCAAAGCAGTTGCACCACTTGATCAAGAGACCACCCAGGAATGGTTGCTTAAAACTTTTAGCAACCGATCTTCGCCATATGACTCCACTGGAATCCATTTTTATCCTGAATCGTCTCATTCCGATCCGGTTAGAGCTGATTTTTCACCTCAGTTGATAATGAGTGAGACATTGATCAAACTAATGGTTAATTGTTGATTATTTTTGATCCCATAAGTAAGGTTCCTATATTTTTCATTAATCCTTTATCTTTTGAGGCCCCTTATTCTGAACTGGCTGAACCTATGCAACTAAACTCTCATTTTTCATTTTGAAATCTTTTTGAACCAAACTTTGCCTGGTGGGTTGCACACCTATTGATTCACATTTCTCAACCCACTAGACTTATTGAATTTGGTGTGCATAATTAGCTAGTTGATCTAAACAAGCACCTGGTTGGCCTAACCAGGTTAATCATCAATGTGCTTATTCTACAAAATGCCTGCAATCTAATTACTTCATCCATTTGAGTTGCCTTGTGCCTAGCTAAAGGTGGTAAATTTAGCGTTTAACGGGAGGCAACTCATCATTTTCCCAAGAAAAACCTAAAACCTTTCATATCCTTCTTGAACAACACTCCTATTGCACTTTAAGGTCCATACTTTAGAACAACTGACTCTACCTTCAATTTTCATATCGGTGCTTGAAATCATCTGCAAATAACCACTTTTGACCTGCCCACCCAATCTTTCTAAACTTGTTCTAAAGTATGAACTAAGATGAATTCGAACCCATCTTGTTTGCAATGAGGACATTGCAAAACATAGGCATGGGAAGTATTAAGGTGCAACTAATTAAGCATTCATTTTCTATGAAAGGTTCTCATAAAAAAATATATATATTTTTAAATGCTAATGAAAGGGGGCGGGAAAATCTTTCTAAACTTAATTGCAAATCTTTAAAGAATGGCAAGGAAGAATGTGCTGAATGATTAATTTGTTAGTCTTGGTCAAATTTTAAGTTGTTTGTGTTCTAGTTTAGTATCAAGACATCTGCATACTCAACTTTAGATCTTTCGGGCCAAATATGCTTGATTAAGCATGGCTTAAATTATCTTACCGAGCAAAAGTTGGATAATCTGATCTCTTGGACTAAGGGGCACGAGTGTTTAAACCGGTCTCTTTATCACTTTTAGTCTAGGAGTTTGAAAAATTAGAACACAACCTCACTTACACGCATTGAGTTTTAGGACCCGAGTAGAAAGTTAATAAAACATTGAATTTAAGTAGAGTTAAAAAATAACTCTTTTGTCGCAGCCAACCTTTAAAAGATGGAGAGCCACTTCCCTAATAAGGTGCACGCACTTTAATTTTTATTTTGGCAGGGCTTGTATACGTAAGTCTTAGTAAGTAGTGTACCTGTCCTCACTACTCCAAAAGGGTTACAAATGCCTCACACACTTGCACCACATAAAAAAAAGAAAAAGATAGAAAAGAAAAAGAAAGACATATAAAAAAAGAAGAAAAAGAAAAAAATGGTGCTTGATGTGAGAAATATGCGATTTATAAAATCAAGTTTTAAAGTCATACGCATAATCTCGATTGACTTTTAAATTTGTAGGGTTGTCCAAGGAGGTAGAATCGTTAGTTGATAGTTGGTTCTCTCTCTCGCTTTCTTAAATCTCCATTTTTTTGTGCTTTTAAGATTTTGTTGTTTTTAAGGTTTTCGAAAATAGTCGGGACAATAGAATACGAAGCAAGGTACTAACACCTAAGTGACAAAAATGTAATCTTTCTTTTTAGACTCACCCTAAGCAAGTGCGTCTAGGGTAATTAGAAAGGAAAAGTGGGTGCACTAAAGAATAAAAATAAACTTGAGATAGAAATACACAAATTGAAAGGCAACTGAAGTCTTTTTGTATTGCTAGATGAAAATAAAGTCAAACGTAGAAGAATTGCTTGTTACAAATTAAAGAAACTAGCTAATACAAAAGGGTGAGATAAGAAGATAGAAAAATCCTCCAAATGAAGCTTGGAAGGGCCTTCACTCCAAACACGGCTACACTCGTATTTGAAAAAGATCCTCCCTTGCTCCTCTACTTGATGATGCTTCAAGGTGCTATTCTCTATCTCCTCCACGGGTGGACCTCCACCACCCTCTCTCCTCTATGCCTAGCCATTCTCCACTAGGGTTGCTCCTTGGCTTGGACCAAGGAAGGGAGGAAGAAAGTGCCACTAGGAAGACAAGGTAGTCTTCCTAATCACCCTCCCACTCTTCTCCTTCCTTGGACATGTAAAGTGCATATCTAGGTAGAAAATAAAGGTAGCCAAGGATGGGTTTAGGTGGTGGTTGCATAGGGTATATAAAATAGGAAGGGAGGGTTGGCGCCACCTTATGCTATCCTAGGGTTAGGTGTAGGGTTGTTGTAGGGTTAGGATGATAGTGGTTAACTGATGGAGGGTGGAGGATTGTTGGAGCCATACGAAAGGGTGTATGGAGGTAGAGATAACGGGAGTTGGCGCCAACTCTAATGTGGTTAGGGGCTAGGATTTTTGGTGTCAAAATATGCATGGTGGAGATGGACTGTGGGTGTAGATGTAGGGTGGAGATGGGCCCTTAAATTGGTTCTAAACTGAA
Organism: Thalassia testudinum; assembly: GCA_037157565.1. Lineage (NCBI taxonomy): Eukaryota > Viridiplantae > Streptophyta > Magnoliopsida > Alismatales > Hydrocharitaceae > Thalassia > Thalassia testudinum. The sequence goes on from JAZHRO010000024.1 coordinate 86,170,229, forward strand.
GAGTTGTGGGGCTTTATTTTTGGTGCCAAACTAGTGGTGGTTATGGGTGGTTATGTGGGTGGAGAGGTGCCTTGTTTTGGCATCACCCTTGAAGGGTTGCCAAGGGTGGTGGTGGTTGGTGATTTTGGCGCTAAAAGAAGGAAGGAGAAGGTGATGTGTTTTGGTGGAGCCATGGATAGGTGGCTGTCCATAAGGTGGAGCTTAGCTAGCAGATGAGTAGTGGAGGACCTAGGGTTTAAATGAAAAGGAGCTATCTGGAGCTTGAATACATCTGCATAGAGCTAAGTTGATGCTAAAGAAGAGGTGCTTGAGAATTCAGCTACTAGCTTAGCTACTAGTTCTTTGCTAGTTGCTAAGCTGAGCTAAACTCAACAAATTTGGAGCTGAGATAAGTTGGATCTGATCTGCTAGAAGACTCTCTAGCTAGCTAAGCTAGCTTTAGATCCTGGAGCTAAGTTCAACTGAATTGAGCTAGGTTGAGTCTTCATGAGCTAGAATTGAGTTGACCTCAGTTGATTGGGGACTCTTTAGCTGACCAAGCTTAGCTAGTTGAGGAGTAGTAGCTAAGCTTAGTCAAATAGAGTTGCCAGGAGCTGTGTGGAGCTGGAATGAGCTGGATCTAGCTGACTTGAGCTGGGTTGAGCTGGAATCCAGCTAGAATGAAGCTCCTATCTTCTTCTCCTTGGTTTCTACCTTTCACATTGCCAGGGTTCAAATGATTGGTACTATATTCTCATCCTTGACAATGAGATGAATGTATTAAACACAAAATAAAAATAAAACAATGCAATGCATGCTTAAACCCTAAATGCCTAAATGCAACCCAATAGCATAATACAATGTGGATAACCTAGGAATTAGATGTGATTTTAGGCTTAAGAATGATGATAAATTGGTGTTTATCAGTGCTAGATTTTATTTTTCTTTTCCGAGGAGATAGACCTTGAGGTTGACCCCGACGGGAGGCTAGAAAGCTGCTAAATTCATGTGGGAGCAGCTGATTGAGTCCAATAGGTTATTAATTTGACACTTAGGACCTTTAACTCAATTCAATTCCACTACACGTGTTCCAACCTTGATAATAATGAAATAGAGAGTGAAACTATGACCAACCTGAATCGTGTGCCTCTATGTTTAAAAATCAAGAATCAGGTGGATTGCAATTAGGGAGCCGTTAGATCTGAGTGTCTTGAGGAACTAGGTTGTCTTAAGTCCTAGGCATAAGAACACTTTTGTTTGTACTGAAATTCATACCAAGATTAACAAGACAAATTGTCTTTAAGCTGAATGTCAAAAATACCCTTGAGCTAAAAGTCTATTTTCAACTCTAAGAATTTGCTAAGAGACTAGTAAATGGCAGGCATGGAGGTATGATGGTAGCACCCTCATCTTCTACATCTAGTTTAATTTGGCTAAGTTCTAAGGCTAAATTCGCATAATTAATCATTAAAAGGGTATAACTGAAGAATATCAAGAATTGGAGGGCATGCATCAAAATTGGTTAACTCTACTGTTTTAATGAAGAAATACAAGTGTAGATTAACTAACGGGTGAACCTACACTCAATTAAAGGTCAACTAAGCTCAAATTTTCATTAAGTGGGCTCGCATTGATTGATTTAGGGTTTTTATGAAATAAAAGCTAATTTACATATTAAAAAATCATAATTTCAGCACCACTTTAACTCAAAGGATTCTAATTTAAATAAATGTAAAATAAACCTTCTAAAAATAATTGTAAAATATTCTCAACGTTTAAAACAATTAATTTTACAAAATTAACCCAATTTAACCTAAGTCAAATACCAAGGTTAACATTTAATACATTTTTGAGTTAAAATGTAAATTAACCAAGAAAACTTCATCAAAATCCAAAATTGAAGTCGCCTTTAGAATCCTTAGGTCTAAATTAGGTTACCCTAAAAAGTTGAGACCAATTAGACTTCATCTTCACCTACTTTACATAATGACCCTCAACTTTTGAATCCCTTTCAATCTGGTCCGTCGATCTTTTTTTCTGGTCCTTAGCTAACGTCATGATAACGCCAACCTTCTTCTACCTCTAGCCATGAAGTAGCCCAACCATGGTGTTTTGGGCAAGATTTGGAGATCAATATCTCCTTAATCTTGCAACGAAATTCCACCAAATTTGGAGGGTTGATTTCTCCTTTAAAGGAGAATCTTTTGATGCAAATCACGGCTCCTAATTCCATCTATGGAGCTCGCAAATTGCGACCAAAATCTACACGAAATCATGTGCGAACCAACCATATTGAGGTCAAAATTTGTCCTCAATTACGAGGTGTGCGATTTTTAGCATCTTTCCTTCCCCCTCTTCTTCCTCCTCACTGGTGCCATTAAAGACCACCTTGGAGCTTCTTTGTTCCGCTCGACCACTGCTCCTCTGACGAAATTGGTTGAGGGCTTCCCTTCCCCGTTCTTCCCCAAACCTTCACACGGAGCTTAGGCATCTACCTCCTCCTCAATCGCTTCAATTTCCTCCCCCCTTCGTCATCGGTGGGTTTGCCAATGCCTAAGGTTTTCCCTATCCCTTTAATCAAATTAGTTTAGGGCTTTTGCTTAGCATGATTAGGTGTAGCTTTAGGTTTGTTTGATTTGATTTTCACCACCATTTACACCTCTAGCCACCCCCTCCATTAGAGGCTTGAAGGAGCTTCATCGCCCCATCATTTGACGCATCTACACGCCAAATAAAGTTGGGGCTTTGCTCTGGCGTGCCATGTCAATGCTTTTGAGAGTTTAATTGAAATCAAATGACCCGCATTTTGGCTTGTAGATCTCACCGAAGTCGACATCTTCTCCAACTTCAGCGACTTCCTATGATGTCGTCGCCGCTTCGATCGACGATCGAAGGCCACCAACACGTCGGTGAGGCTACCACGACCACCTCTTCCATTTTTCAACCCAATCCAACCATCGAATCTATTTCCCGACGTCTCGGCGGTGACAGAAGAAAAAATGAAGGTGCTGGTAGGGACCTATTTGTAATAAGAAATATTCATATGGACCTGATTGCAAGCATCCTGGGACTGATTTATGATTTTACTTGAATATCGTAGTTTTGTTTCTATAAGGATTTTTATTACAATATCTTGTTCAACATTATTGTTATTGATTATTTAGTGCTTAATCTCATTAACATTTGATTATTTTTAATTGAGTATTAAATAATTAAATATTTAAAAATAAGTAAATATGTTTGACATTTACTTTTTGCACCTGAATCTTAGATTTCATCTCCTTATTTTCATAGATCAAGATGCGACTTTTAACTTGTTTGATTTTTGAGAAGTCACCCCTAATACAAGTTCATCAAATTTATTTGTAAATAATTAAATAGTGGTATTCACACATTTAATTACTTTCTGTGAACGACTTCGGGCTCATATTCGATATTATAAATTTTAAACGTAGATTGTGCATGTTTCAACTATATTACAACATGAATTTTATAAAACTTCGATTCATGCGTAACACTCGGTTTGGTCATGACGAAGGCTTTTCCCTTCTCATTAAGAGATAAAGCATCATATTGGTTCAAGACGATAGGGAGACCTATTAATACATGAGAGGAGCTTCGGAAAGAATTCCTCAAAAAATTCCTCCCTATTGGGTGGATGCATGCCATGAGGCGTGCCATCACAACCTTTTCTTAAACACCAAGAGAAAGCTTGCATGGTGCATGGTTTCCCTATACAACAAGGTCCTCTATTGTCCACCCCTAACCCTTCTACTCTACCTCATGAGCCACAAGCTAGCATTAGCACGGTTACCTTGAGGAGTGGAACATCCACCAAGGATCCTTCCCAAAGATAGGATCCTAGTCCATCGAAACCCCTTCCTCAGGCTAAATCCTCATCAATTGAATCTGACAGAGAACAACCTAAGGAAAAGAAAGAGAACGAACCAGTGACCAAACCTACTATACAAGTGCATGTACCCTTTCCTAAGGCATTATCAAGAGAAAACAAGAAAAAAGAGCAAGGGTACAAAGAACGTTGAGGACTTGAAGGCCATGTTTAAAGATGTTCATATCCAAGTCCCCCTCCTGGATGCAATTGACCATATTCCGACTATTGCCCAAATTTTCAAGGAATATTTCACACCAAGGCGACAACTAAAGAATGATAGAAAGGCGGTCTTATCTGAGCAAGTGAGTGCTGCAATTTTGAGTGATTTACCGCTAAAGCAAATGACCTTGGAGCACCCTTAATATCTTTCCAATTGCAAGATGCTTCATTTAATAGGGCCCTACTGGACTTGGGATCATTCATTAACTTGACTCTGACCTACAACAGTCTACGATAGATTCAAGTTTGGGCAGCTAAAACCCACCTCAGTCACCATTCAATTAGCTGATAGATCCGTGAAGGTGCCTCAAGGTGTGGTGGAAAATGTGATTGTAGAAGTCCATGGGTTTTGCTTCCTAGAAGACTTTTTCATTCTTTACATGGAGGTCCCATCAGACTTGAAGGATGCACCGATTATTCTTAGTCGCCCATTTTTGGCAACCACCCGGGCGAACATAGATTGTGCATTTGATTGCATGGAAATTGCCCTGGGAGACCAAAAGTTGAGAATTGATATTTTTTGGACAACAAAGAGCTTTGATTGTGACATAATTGAGGAGGACTTTGAGGAGGATGATCATCAACTTTATGCAAACATTGAAATGTTTCGTAGTGATCCAGTTGGTCATTCATCATCAGGCGAGTTCATCAACCTGGTTACACATTCAGGAATTACAGCTAACCTAGACTCTGACTTGGATCTACCCCACATTTCCATCTATGATTCAGAGTGTTAGAGGTGTCCCATTTCTACAGATCCTGAGACTCTTCCTCAGGCACATCAGGATATTACTATTATTACTGATGAAATTCCATCTATTCAATCTCATCCACCTACACAGGATTGTGAGATTGAAATAGATAAGACGCCACACTTACAACCACCAATGGATCAGATGTGCTTAAATCCCCCCTATTCCCTTCCCCTACTAGATCAACATCCAGTAGTTTCTTCTGACCTGTTAAACTCCACCAACAGTAGAGCTTAAGCCCTTATCTGAATCACTAAAGTATGTTTTCTTGAGTGAAAATGACACCTACTCAATGATTCTAAATTTAAGACTCATCCAAGAACAAGAGCTGAAATTAATCAATGTACTGAAAGAACATAGGGCTGTCATAAGGTGGAGCATTTGAGATCTCAAAGGAATTAGGCCCAACTATATTATATTACATGCATCATATATACACTAATGATGAGGCCAAACCTTCCTGTGAAGCACAACGAAGACTAAGCCCAAACATATGTGAGGTTGTCAAAAAAGAGATCATTAAATGGCTAAATACAAATATTATTTACCCCATCTCAGATAGCTAGTGGGTGAGCTCAATACAAATTGATCCCAAGAAAGTAGGGCTTACCATCATAATTAATGAACAGGGAGACTCCATCCCCACCCGCATTGCTACATCATGGCGAGTGTGTATTGATTAGAGGAAGCTAAATGCAGTAACCAAGAAAGATCATTTCCCTCTTCCCCTTATTGACCAAATCTTTGAATGATTAACAAGGAAGAAGTACTTCTACTTCTTGAATGGTTTCTCTGGTTGCAACCAGGTCGCAATAAACCCCAACGATTAAGTGAAAATAACATTCACCTATCCATATGGCACCCTCACCTTTCACGACCTGCCCTTTGGCTTGTGCAATGCACCAACCTCCTTCCAAAGGTGCATAATGGTGATATTTTCTAAAATGGTAGGTGACTTCTTGGAAGTTTTTATGGATGACTTTTCCATCTATGGAGAAGACTTTGATTCATGCTTCTCAAACCTGGCTAAGATTTTGAGATGTATTGAGGTTAATTTAGTACTATCTGAGAGAAAAGTCATTTCATGGTTGAAGAAGGGATAGTGCTAGGACATGTAATCTCTTTTAGAGGTATAGAAGTTGATTGAACAAAGATTGAATTGATATCTAAGTTACCACCTCTTGAATTGATCAAGCAAATATGTTCTTTTCTGAGTCATGTGGGATTTTAGAGTAGGTTCATTAAAGACTTTTCTCTAATCTCTCATCCATTAACCCACCTACTGTCGAATGATGGTCCATTTGACATGACCCCAGAATGTTTGTGGGCCTATGCCACATCGCGTGACACTGTCACCATTGCTCCTATTCTCCAACCTTCCGACTGGTCATTAGGATTTGAAATTATGTGCAATACATCCAACAAAGCTGTTGGCATCGTTTTAGGCCAATGTCGGCACAAGAAACCTTATGTTATATATTACACTAGTAAGATGCTGGACGACGCCTAGCGTAACTATACAACCACCGAAAAGGAGTTATTGGTTGTGATATTTCGGTTGGAGAAATTTTGTTCCTACTTGTTGGGATCACACATCATCATCTACATAGACCACACAGCCATCAGGTTCTAATTGACTAAAAAGGATACTAAACCCATGTTAATCCAATGGATCTTGCTATTGCAAGAATTTGACCTGAAAATCAAGTACAAGACTGGAGCACAGAAAATAGTGGCTAATCACTTACTAAGATTAAACGCTACCTACATACCACCCACACCACCTCTTTGTGACAGATTCCCTGATGAGACTCTAATGGTTACGTCCTCTAAGGATGCTCCTTGGTACGCAGATGTAGCTAACTACATAGTTTTAGGATAGATTCCACTAGGGTGGCCCAAAAATCAAAGAGATAGATTATTTACCGAAGTAAGAAATTATTTATTGGATGATCCTCTTCTCTTTCACCACAAAGATGATCAGATCATCCGTAAGTGCATCCCAATTGTGAATTTTCCAGTGTGTTGTCCTTTTGTCATTATCAAACTTGTGGAGGACATTTCTCTGAAAGGAAAACCACAGCGAAGGTTCTTCAATGCAAACTTTATTGGCCCTCTCTTTTCAAAGACGCACACTATTTCGCTAGAGCTTGTTCCCGCTGCCAGACGTTAGGATCCATGACTCGAAGGGGCATGATATCCTTTCAACCAATTCTTGCTATTGAAATCCTTCACGTTTTGGGAATTGATTTCATGGGACCCTTTCCACTATCTTATAGTTTCAAGTATATCTTAGTTGTCGTTGAATATTGTTATGCTATCCAGTCCGGTCTCCATTCGGGTTGGGTCGTAACAAATATGTATCAAAATGGATCGAAGTCGTAGCTACTCGACACAATGACCATAAGGCCACCATAAAATCTGATAGCGAGAACATCTTCTCTTGATTTGGAGTCCCTAAGGCCTTAATTAGTGATGGTGGACGTCATTTCACTCATACACATTTCCACACCTTATTGAAGAAATATGAGGTAAACCACAGAATATTGACCCCGTATCATCCACAAATTAATGGGCAAGAAGCGGTAATGGAAATTCATCATAGGACCCTCCATTTCTATTATCTAGTACTCTGACATAGATATATATGTTTGTATGTATGTATATTAGTACTACATAACTCTATTGAGAATGGCACAAGAGGAGAGTGAATTGTGCACAATATAAAAAATATAAAATTTAAAATAGTAATAATGCACTATATTTTCAATAAAGATTATCAGAGTTGCAAACTACAAATTGAACACAAGGTTTATAGAGGAAATCTAAAATCCAAGAAAAACCTCTACCTTGTCTTCCAACAAGGATTTTTTGCTTATCACAAGCAAATAATCCGTTGTACTTATTACTTTCAACCAAGGGAAGTAATCCTCAAATTACAATAAACACTTTATTGTACAACCGAAAAGAAATCAATTTAATTTGTTCTTTAGGAGTTCCACACTTGAAAACCCAACAACATCAATGATTAAAAGATTAAAGTGTTACAAGAATCCTATAGAGTCCAAGTGTAAATATGATGTGTAAAATATGCTCAATGCTAAATTTGAATTACTCCAAAAATAATCTTTCCTTAAGATATAAAATTTTGTACGTAAAAGATAGAATAACAAGAATTGATCTTTTCAAATAAACTTACACTTTAGAAATAACTTTTAATAATGCTTTGAAATATAGCTAAGTAAGTGTTGTGTGAATAAATATTTACTCTTATAAAATCTTTCCAAAGAGATTTCGGATAGGCATATAAAAATAAGGAATAAATAATTAATAATTTTAATTAAAGGGCATTCAATTGATCAATGCATGAAGGTAGAAGAATGCCTCAAAGAAAATCGCACTTGATAAGGAGAGGATTTTTGTGCAATGGAATACTTGCTTGCAGTGGAATGAGAATTAATGTAATTTTTTTTTTGTGTGTTTAATGAGGGAGTAAAGAAGTATTTACAGAGATGGTGTGTCTCTTCAGAGGTTCTCAGACGTTGAAAGGCAACGTTCACATAATTTTCAAAAGAGAGTAACCGAACATTAATTGTATGCGAAGACTGAGTTGTGGCAATTAGTCGTTTGATAGATTGAATAACAAAATAATTAAGGGAAAACTACCTATTTAGAGTCATCTGATCGATGGAGAAATTCAAGAAGGAAAACTACCTATTTAGAGTCATGCGATCGATGGAGGAATTCTAGAATTCTATCTAACGTTAGAATAAAATATAAAAGTGATTATGAGGATTTATCAAATTAATGAGTTGATGAATAATGAATTTAGCTCATAATAGGCTAAGTGGAGAAATTAGAGAGATATACTAAACGTTTAATTTTATAATTTTTGAGATTAAATGTTCAAGTGATTATGGCTCTTGAACAAAGATTCTAATAAAAATAATAAACAAACCATAGCTTGAGAATGTTTTCATGATAAAATGTCATTCACTTGTGATCCAAAAATGACTTGCAATATTGAGATATAATACAAAATAATATAATAAAAATTTTGTAAAACATCAAAATAGAGTGATGTAGTATTAATATCCTAACAATCTCCTCTTTGACAAAATAATTGAGATAAAAATTTAAATATTAATAATCTTCACATACTCCCCCTATCAAAAAGAATCGATGCATAAAAGAATGAGAGGACATCTAATTCTTTCTTTTCTTTTATCTCTTTTTCTCTCCCCTTTTTTAACAAACTTCAAAATGGTAAATATTATAGATGTAAGCCGACATATAAGCATGGAGAGAACTATACATTGACAAAGAATAAAAGACAATTAAGGGAATACAACATCAAAATAGAGAATCACACACCACAAGAAAAATGGGCTTTCACAACTTTTTTATAGTGATGATTTTTGTTAAAACCATCTTCTATAGCAAAATATATAAGCGACATTTTTTAAACTGTCTTATTGATGATTCAAATGATGGTTTTCATTAAACCCATCGTGTCTCACGATGCGTTATAAACAACGGTTATTAATATAACCGTCGTATATAGGGAATAATATACACAACGATTTTTAAACTGTAGTATAAATCACCAAAACGATGGTTTCACACAAACCATTGTATATATATTTTGCGAATTTTTTTGGACACAAGTAGTGACGTCGTAATGCGACATTAAACAACAATTTTATATAAAATCATCGTTAAATATGCACTATTAACCCACGTCACCAGATCCCCTAAACCCTCCCCTTCCTTTCCCTCTCTTCTTCCCTGAGGCTAGCCAAACCTCCTCCATCGCATCGCCCCCTCCTCGTTGGTAAGCACCCCTCCTCCCATGGCCATCCTCCTCCACCCCCCTCCTCTCCTCGTCCTCCACGCACGCAGTTGCAGCCCTCCTACTCCATGCATGCAGCCACTGCCCTCAGCCCCATCTGCCCCCTCCCATGCCATCTCCACGCGCACAGTTGCCGCCCTCCTCCTCCACATGCGCAGTCGTCGCTCCTGGCCCCATCCACCCCCTCCCACGCCATCTCCTCCTCCCCCTGCCATCTACGCCCCCTCCCACCTCCTCCAGCCAACCCCCCCGCCCCCAACCAACCCCACCCTCCCCCTCCTCCTCCCACTGCAAATATTAAAATTTGAGGTTAATAAAAATATATAGTACATTAATTAAATGTAAAATGTGTTTAAATTTATATAATTTTTTTAACTTTTTGCTTATAAATTTTTGTAATTTGATTTAAGTATCTTGCATCATCGGACGTCTTCTCTTCGAGTCACACGCTTTGTTGAGGTATCAAATTAAGTTGTCTTAATTAATTTGTGAATGAATATGGGGTGTGCCCACTTAATTAGATTTAAAATGTGAGGTGTGCCTATATTACGACCCATACCCGGCCCCTTGTGGAACCCTAGAATGGCTCGCTTCGATTAACTCTAAGACCCAGTGGTCCAATGAGAAACAAACCAAATGCAAGGGTAAACATTTTCACAAACCACACATGCAATGTAGCTAACCAAATAAGAAAAAGGCAACAACGGAAAGTAGAACAAAATTCAAGAAGAACACACCATAAGCGGTAAAATAAAGTTCACTAGCTAGCCATCACAACTAAAATAGAAATGACATAAGCAACAACAAGTTCCGACATATACCAGAAATACTCACTAACAGTAACTAAAAGTTCCTAAAACGAAATGGAGAAGCAGACAAGCTACTATTGGACTCAACTGGGCCCAATACGTTCTGCAGCCGATGGCGCTGGCTGCTCAACTCCCTGACCTGAACATGTTTACATATATCTGTGGTTAGCTAATACTGAGTAGAGCAGCACAAAAGAACATTAAATGCATTTAAATATGAAAGAAAAGCAATAAACCATTCATTCATTTTTTAGTTATTATCATCTGTTTCCATTTATAATGCACTGTGTTTAATTATTCGCGTATTCTAGTAAGGGTCCACATCATTATTTAATCCACATGTTCCCTAAGGGAACGATCTTGATGCAGTTTTCCCGCGATGCAGGATGTACACGTGGTACTCTTCTAGTTGGGAGAGTACCCCGTGGTAGCCCTACACCTGGTTTACCACCCAGAAGTCATGGTCGTGACATAGTAGTGACTACGGCACCCGCGATAAACGCACGGGTAGCTATCCCATACTGGCACACAGTCAGTCCTTTTCGCTAGTGGGTACGCCCAAACGTACAACACAAAACAGAATAGGGGCCTCACCCTTCAACAATCTGCGTACCCTCGCCTGACTATCCCGGTTGGCCCAGTGGGCCTCACAGGAGTCGGTGTAGGGAGGTCAATCCTAACCCTGGGTCCCAACCTAAGGGGCGGTTAGCCCTCTCCCCACACAAAAGTGACAGTAGCTCTCCTTCGTACCACATAGGCGAAGGCAGCCTATTCTCTCTACACAAGGGGTGATTATCTCTCCTCGGTGCGTGCGTACACGAGAACCAGCTTATCCTATGAAAAATTGTAATTAGCTCTCCTCGAAACATGCGCACGTAAGGTTTGTTCACGAGGGCCAACTCACGTCCAAGTTAGAACTCAACTAACCGTCATGCCTCACAGTAAGCAAATTATTCCGTAACCATCAGAGTTCCATGTCACAGTACTTAAGCTATCTTTTTAGTTCCCCATAAGGTTTGTTCATAGTACTCGTCTCATTTCATTACACGGCATGTATATCTGTTCACATTTTGGTTTCTTATTCATATAACAGGCAGCTCGTAATTCAACAAGACAAGCAATCATCACATCAATTTAAGTATTCAATTACTCACAGTAGGAAATTTAACCACATGTATTCTCAATTTATAGCAAGCGAGGTTCATGCATTGAATATAAACATTCACATTCTCAGTCCTATGGTTCATCTCATGTCCTAGGTTTCAAGTAGATGTTTCTAATTTAGCATGCACTTTAATAATTTAAACTACAGAAGTAGAAAGGACCACTCTACCAAGGTGTACGGGAGATATGGGGGCACAAACAGCGAATCCCAAAGCCTCCGCAGGTCCCGTGCATATCACGGACTGAAACCCTATTCCAAACGGTTGGTCAACCTAGACATTAATAACTTTGACTAACATATCAACACGTTAGAACCAGCTCAAAACAGAAAGTCCCCAATTAGTTACCAAACAAAATGGATCTTGGATAATCCATTCTCTACTCAATACTTGAAATCCCTAGAAAAATATTCCACTCAGAATCCTCTAAGCATCTGCTACATCTCTTCTATAATTCTTGAATTTGGGAGATGATGGACATCTAAAATGTCTAGCTACCACTATGAGCAAAATAGCCATCAGTATTCATTAAGAATATTGCCAACCTGATATTCCTACTCACTCCTATTTTGTAACGAGCGCTCCACACCATTTCTACCCTTGAGTATCCAACAATGTCTACATTGGCGATGTCAATATGGCTATAGCCATCATATCCTACACCTTATGCCCTCTTTATTGTACTTCAACCAAACACATAACTAGGAATAAATATCTAGTTTTGAAACCCTCCTAGGTAGCTTTTGGCTACCAATCCCTGCCCTAACCATCCCAGTCAACCAATTAACTTATTCATCATAGCCAATCAATTCCAGTGATTGCCTTGTTATTCACATCCCTAAATGTTGGGTTTCTTGCCTTGAAATAGGCTCAAACTCCATCTACTTTGCTTGTGTCCCCATGATGGTAACCAATCTAAAGTGACCCTACATTATTGGTACTTCATGATTACTAATTTGGAGAAACCTTTGGACTCATATATTGGATCCAAAGGATTCATCCATACTTTTAAGAGTATATAGACCTTTCAATCCACTTGGATTGGTTCCCAATTAGAGGTACAAACTTCACCTAATTGTTTTTGGGTTATACACTTACACTAAAGTTCAAACATACTAATGTGTTACATGTCATATTTACATGAATGGAATTCTCTCTCATGTCTTATCTTAACCAAGCCCTTAGATATCGAGAGAATTTTAATCATTTCTTTTTACCCTTCTTCTTGCTCATGAATTTCCATCTCTAGGGACCCAAAAATTGACCATTTACTAGGCAATTAACTCCAATTTCCATGCATTTGGACATTGATCTTGATTCTTAGGCCTTTGGTGGAGTTAAACCCATCAATAGCAATCATTTATAACATCAAATAAGTCATCTAATTCTAGCCAACTTCCATCTAATATCAGTTATGCGTGAAGTACCCTAGCTGGTGTTCTATTAGTCCACCTAATGTTAGTTTTTCAAAGACTAACATTAAATGGTCTGTCTAGGGCACTTTCCAATAGCATTTAATGGTTTTTAAGTCGTTAATGTCCATAACCTCCAAGAACCATATATATGAACCATTCATGACATTCCACACCCATTTCCTCGTGCAATTCATTAATATAACATGTAACCCCAATCTACTTTAAAAAAAAGTGATACCTAATTAATAATTTCATCATGCATGCTAAATCCGTTGCATGCATTTATGATTCATTCATGAAATAGGTTAAATGGCTCAACCTTATATATATATATATATATATATATATGATGTTTTACAAAATCTTTATTATATTATTTTATATTATATCTCAATATTATAGGTTATTTTTCGATTACAAGTGAAGAACATTTTATCACGAAGACATTCTCAAGTTATGGTCTCTTTATTATTTTTATTAGAATTTTTGTTAAAGAGTCATGATCACTTGTACACTTAATCTTGAAAAATGTAAAATTAAATGTTTATTATATCTCTCTAATTTCACCACGTAGCCTATTATGAGCTAAATTGATTAGCCATCAACTCACATTCATTTGATTAATCCAATCACTTGTATATTTTATTCTAACGTTAGATAGAATTTTAGAATTCCTCCACCAATCACATGACTCTAAATAGGTAATTTTCTCTCATTTATCCCATGTTGTAACCATCCATAACTAATAAAATTAAAATTAAAATAAAATAACTACTTGATAGTTACCAACCTATACAAAGTATTAATGGCATAATTATTTTATTTAATCTATTAAATGATTAATTTCCACAGCTTAAACTTCACCTACAATTAATGTTCAATTACTCTCTTTTGGAAACTATGTGAACATTGCCTTCAACGTCCGAGAACCTCGGAAAAGACACCACCATCTCTATAAATACTTCTTTATTCCCTCAATAAGTACAACACAAAAAAAATTACATTAATTCTCATTTCTCTGCAAGCAAATATTTCCAACGTCAAAAGGCCTTCTTGCGCACAAAAAGCCTTCAAGCTCTCCTTCTCAAGTGATTCGAGACATTCTTCTACTTCATGCATTGAAAGGTTACAAAAAGAAAGTATTTTGTAGTAGGTCAATTGAATAGTATTGATTATCATTTATTGATCTTTGATTGAAATAGCTAATTATTTACTCCTTGTTGTTATAATACTTGCATACCTATTTTTCAAAACATTATTAAAAATTATCTCTAACATGAAAGTTTATTTAAAAAGATCAATTTTTGTTATTTCATCCTTCAGGTACAAAATCATGTATCTTAAAGAAAAATTATTTTTGGATTAATTCAAATTAGCATTGAACATATTTTACACATAACATTTACACTTAGCTTTATTGCATTCTTGTAACACTTTAATTTTTTTATCATTGTTGTTGTTGGGTTTCCAAGTGTAGAATTGCCATTCTTCTTGGAAAAAAGAATAAAATTGCTTTCTTGTAGGTTGTAAAAGAAAGTGTTTATTGTAATTTTAGGATTATCACCTTCAATTGAAAGTGGTAAGCATAGTGCATTGCTTGTGACAAGCGAAAAATCCTTGTTGGTAGATAAGGCAGAGGTTTCTCCCAAATTTTAGATTTCCTCTATAAATCTTTTGTTCAATTTGTGGTTTGCAACTGTGATAATCTTTATTAGAAATATTGTGTAATATTATTATTTTAAATTTTATATTTTTTATATTGTGCACAATTCACCCCTCTTATGCCATTCTCAATTGGTATCAAAGTGGGTTATCACCATTTTTCTGAAGTACATTTCAGGTGACTTTCAATATGAGCACAAGAGCAGTTGTTACTACCTCATCCAACAATGGTCACTCTACCACCAAACCACCTTTCTTTGACGGATCCAACTACAATTACTGGCATCAAAGGATGGAGATTTTTCTCCAATTCACTGACTACTCAATTTGGGACAAGGTGGAGACTCTCTATGTAAAGCCACCAAAACCTAACGTAAGGAGTTACACCGATGATCAGAAGAAGCAACTTGCCCTAAATTTGAAAGCCATGAATGCTCTTTACTGTGCCCTAAGTGCTGAAGAGTCTAATAGAGTCTCTCAATGCTCCACAGCAAATGAAATTTGGAGAACTCTCAAGATCACTCATGAAGGAACTACCAAGGTAAAAAGTTCCAAAATTATTTTATGGACTAATGATTTTGAAAATTTTGAGATGTAGGAGCATGAAACCATAAAGGATATGTTTACACGTTTTACTGATATTGTAAAAGGAGAATTGGAAGGAAAGATCCTTAGATCTCTTACTTGCAAAGTTTGAATTTAAGATTACTGCAATTGAAGAAGCAAATGATGTTGAAAGTCTAGTGATAAGCGAGAAAATCGTTGCAAAAAGTTTTAGTTTGGAAAACCCGAGTCGTTGTAAATTCATAAGAAAATCTATTATCAAATAATATTTACAACCAAAACTTTGGTGAGTTCCAAGTCAAACACAAGAAGACTACGTCGATTAAATCCGCAATTATATTTTTTTGTATTTTTTTATAAGAAAATCATTAACAATATCTAATCTACTTGAAATATAAACAAGAGAGAGAGAATAATAATTTTTATAACTATAATAATGTTAATTATAACTAATTGCCACAACTATAAAGCTGAAAATCTACACTAGAAAGTAATAAAAAGATAGGGGATGGGAGGTGTTTAAGCGAATTCGTCGTTGTTTAAGGAATTACATCGTAGTATAAGACAAATCTGCTCAAATCATTTAAATTTGTAAAAAAAAGCAAAAAGAGTCCGAGGTCGAACACAGGGAGCAAGTAATAGTAATTTAATCTCACTAATCACAATAAATAGAAGTAACTATAATCAAAACTTGATTTAGAACAACTCAAAATGATATATAAATGAAATCAAGTATCTCAATGCAAAAAGAATGAGTTAAATGGTGATTTGAATCACCAATTAACCCTTTGAATGTTAAGCTCAAATGTATCAACAGTAATTATCAACCAATATTCCATGTTAACCAATATCTCAAACCAAGATACCAGCAGATATCAGATGACTTAAGTTGCTTTCAAGTCTCAGCTCAACAGGACAAAGGCAAAGGCCACTTCTCTTCCTTCCTTCGTGCCTCAAGGGAGAAAGGTAGGCACAACATAGCAGCACAGAGGCGAAGGCCTCTCAAATTCGTTAAGTGTAGAGAGCAGCAGAGGGAAAAACCCCCCCATCTCTCTTTTTTTCCTTCTCTTCTTTATCTCAGAAACTCGGGGTTAGCCAGGTTATCGAGCGGGTAACCGGGCATGAACAGTGTGTAGGCCTGCAGGTGTGGTCGCAAGCGAGCAGTGGGGTAGGCAGGTAAGGAGGTGAAGGTGCTGGGGACCCGACCCTCGTGACTTGGGCGAGGGGTTGGGGGAAGGAATTCAATTTATCCCACACGACTCGCTACTACATCCCCGATGCAGGACTATATGGCCCCCCTTCGTCTCAGTGCAGTAGCAGATGAAGGAACTTCCAATTGACATCGAAGATGAGTCTGTGGCATGCAATTGAGCACTTGGGTGTCTTCCTGGGACTTGGCCGCAGAGTCTGGGAGTGAAACCTAGAGCAATTGTGGTTGGAGGACTGAAGATGTGATCAGCAAACTCACGAGCAGCGACGGAGGTTCGACAGATACCTGAAATCACGAGAACGGCCTTGCGGCCATGTCAAACAAGCTCAGAAGGATCGCCGTGGAACAACGAGTGCAATGGTGGGTGCAGTGTGTGGTGCGTGAGCGTGAGGTCTGACGACCTCGAGACGAAGGTGCGGAGGTGACGGTGGTTGGTGGGACATTTTGATGGGTGAAAGCCTAAATTGGGAGGGGGCTTTTGACGAGGGTGGTGCAGTGGAGCTTTTAGAGGTGGTGTAGAGCTATTTGGAGGTGTGTGGCGTTGGGAGTGCTTCGCCGGAGTGTTGTCGGACATAGGGAAGGTGATGGTGTGGTGGGTGGTGCAGTGGTCGTGCGTGTGTTGTGAGTGTGGTAAAAGGGAATAGAAGGAGAGAAGAAGGTATAAAGGGACTTAGGAGTGAAGGGGGCGAACGGGAAGCACTGATGTTAGCGAGCTGTTGCCGAAGAAGATGAGGAGGTTCGGCGAGTTGGTGCGGTGACGATGAGGAGGAAGAACACCCTTGCTGTGGCTGGCAAGGAGCGAGGTGGACAGAGGAAGGTAGAGGGCCATCCAATTTGATGGTTGGACGGCCGGAAGAGGAGGATGGAGAGGGGTTGCCGGAGCAAGCTGCAGAGGTGGCCGAAGAGGGAAGAGAGAAGGTTTTCTCTGACCAAAACTTGCTAAGGTGTAAGGATTCTTGCCCCTGATCCTTTTATAGGCCTAAAAAGAGGAGCTCCAAGCTTGGAAACAAGCTTGCAAAGCTCGAGAATTTCGCGCATGTGAGATACTGTAACGACCCGGTTCCCGAGTCCCTACGAGACACGAGAACCGGACCGACTCGACTAATCCCAAGACCCAGTCGTCCAACGAGGAAGTAACCAAAAGACAGTAAAATAAACCACATTCAGCATGAATATAACTAACAGTAAGAAAGTACAGCAGTAAGGAAAGAAACTACTACAGTAGGCACCACCACAACAGTAAAACAACATTTATCATATAACAAAAACTGCAGGTAAAGAAGGTACATCGGAAACAAAACTACTCACTAGAACAGAAACAAAAAGGGGTACAAAGCTGGGGTAACTCTACTGGACCCTACTCGACCCAGCGTCCTCTGCAGCCGCCGACCCTGGCTGCTCAACACCTGGTCCTGAAAAAGGTAACGAGTGTAACACGTCAGCAAAACGCTGAGTAGAGTGGCAAACTAACTAAAGGCAACATTAGAGTGTACAGTAGCTGTTATGTTCTATTACTTCCTTTATTTACATCTTTCAATTTTTCTCACTATTTCATTTATTTCTCAGATCCTTTACTTGATCTCGAATGTCCTCGTGGGGCGATCTTGATTGCAGTCTTTTCCAAAAGTAGAAGTAGCACGTGGTGCTCTCCTGGCCGGGAGAGTCCCCCGTGGTGATCCTACCCTCAGTCAACCACCCCAAGGTCACTGACAGACGTAACGGTGACTACGGCACGCGCGATAAACGCACAGGTAGCTAGCCCGCACTGGCACGCGGTCAGTCGTTTCCGTTAACGGGTGCGCTCAAAGCACAGCACGGAACCAGGGCAGAGCCCTCTCAGTAACAGGGGTCCAACCCCTCCACAGTAACCAAACCGGGGCCTTGCCCTCCACAGTCCGCGCACCCTCGCCTGACTACCCTGGTTTGCCCTAGTGGGCCTAACATGTCGGTGAAGGAGGCTAGCAGAACCCCGGGGCCCGTGGGGTAGCTAGTACTCTCCTAACACTACTAGCTCTCCTCGGTACTACGTACACGAGGGCCAACAAGTCGGTACAGAGCGGCCAATCCTAACCCCGGGTCCCTGGGGCGGCTGGCCCCACTCTGCACTAAACAGGTACAGGTACTTCCCTTGGTACTGCGTACCCAAGAGACAGTACAAACTACATCTCAGTTCCATTCCTTTTTCTTTCCAGGAGTTCCACTCCTAACTCCCCGTAGGGTTCCAGCTCTTTATTTCAGAACATCATATGTTTCACTTTCCAGATTCACGTTCTCAAATTCCATGATCTCAAACATGTTTCTTTATTCATAACAGGCAGTTGTTAATTAAATTTACAGACAGCTTTATATATTCCTTTCCATTTTTCCAAGACTGCAGTAATATACATTCCACTAGTTTTTCCATCCTAGGATTCATGCCATATCCTAGGATCTATCATACAATCTAGTTTTCCGGCCCTAGGATTCATGCAAAGCCCTAGGTTCTAGTTATGGTTCCATACTTTAACAGATTTTATTAATACTTAAAGCCACTCTACCAGGTATAACGGGAGTAATGGGGGCGTGATCGGGAATCCCGCGCGCCTCCGCGACTCTCAAGACTGCAACCGAACGAGGTCCTATCACAAGGATCAAACACAAGGAGTGTCTCAAAACAGTGTATAGCTACCGTAGGCGGGTAGAGGAATTAATTCTGAGACGAACGCAACTCGAATCGCGGAAAACGGAGCCCAAACGGGCCCTAAACGGGTCGAGAAAGACGATACTGTGCAAAATCAGACGTCTGGAACTCCTTCCAGACGTCTTAAACGGTGGATCAGAGAATTACCTGTTCGGCTTGGTTCCCCGGACGTCCAGAAGTCTGCGGGGACGTCTGCCTAGATCCAAGACGTCCGATGGTCCCTCCGGACGTCTGGAGGTCACTCCAGCCGTCTGGTACAACTTCCAGACGTCTGATTCGCAAAGGATGACGAATCAGAGAACCTGCGCACAGCCAACCCCCCTCCCTCAGTACGGTCAGTCGACAAAAAGGAAGAAGAAAGCGGAAACTCACCTTTCAGACGTCCGTATGGTCTCACAGACGTCGACCCTGCCGTCTGGATATCAATCCAGACGTCTGATTCTGGAAATTTTTCCAGAATCAGAGCCCTGCTCGGCCTCCGCTCGCGACGCCTCCCGCGTCGCACCTCGCGCGTCTGCTGCTCAGCCCGCACAGGTCCCTCTCCGCGACGCTCTGCGCCCCCTGCGCCCTCCGCCGGCCGGCCAAGCCGCTCCTGGCGAGCTCGCCCTCACGGCAGAGCCCCGCCCTCGCATGCCGCAGCTCCTCCGCGTTCACTGCGGTTGCCGCTGCCGCTGCGCCCTCGCGTCCGCTCGCTCTCACGCACAGGCAGGAGAAGAAGGAGGAAGATGGTGGAGACGGGAGGGGAGGCGCACCCCCCTTTTAACGCCGCGCGGAGAGGAGAGAGAAGGCGGTCGCAGCCGCCTGCAGCCGCAGAGAAAGAGGGCAGAAACGCAGGTCTGCGCGCACAGGCGCGCAGACGAATATCCCGTGCGAGCTTAACTGTTCGCCAGACGTCTGTAAACTATCCCGGACGTCTGGTCAGACGTCTGGATGTGATCCCAGACGTCTTGACAGACGTCTAGGCCACCTCCCAGACGTCTTAAAAGGCGTCTGGGGCACGCGCTCGTTACAATATAACAAACTCAAAGGAAGTTTCGTCCCCGAAACTTGCGCCAACTAGGGTGCGGGAAGAAGATGTCCAAATAACCATAACAAACTCAAAGAGGACCGAAGCCGGTCCGAAAAGACGTACCCGCGAAAAGCTCTGGGTACCGCTCCCGCATTGCCGCCTCAGGCTCCCAGGTAGCCTCCTCGTACCGCTGGCTCCTCCACAAAATCTTTACCAGGGGTACTTGCTTTCGTCTCAACCTGCGGACTGCTCGGTCTAGGATCTGTACTGGCCGCTCGGGGTAGGTCAGGTCGTCGCTCACCTCGACGCTCTCGTGACTCAGTACGTGGCTGGGATCGGCTACGTACTTCCTGAGGTTGGACACGTGGAACACGTCGTGCACACCAGAAAGCTGCGGGGGAAGGGCAAGTCTGTAAGCAACGGGTCCAACCCGCTCCAGGACCTCAAAGGGCCCCACGAACCTCGGCGCGAGCTTCCCTCTCACCCCAATCCGCTGTAAGCCCTTCATGGGCGAAACACGAAGAAAGACGTGGTCCCCAACCTCGAACTGCACCTCTCTGCGTCTGCGATCTGCGTAGCTCTTCTGTCTGCTCCTGACAGTGCGGAGTCGTCTGTGGATCTGCTCAACTACCTCCTGACTCTGCCGGATCAACCTGGGGCCAACCTCCCACTTGGTCCCCACCTCAACCCAACTCAAGGGTGCCGTGCATTTCCGTCCGTACAGAGCCTCGTAGGGAGCCATGCCGATGCTCGAGTGATAACTGTTGTTGTATGCAAACTCCGCCAGGGGCAGGTGCTCCTCCCAAGAGCCCCTCCAGTCTAGTACACAGGCACGCAAAAGGTCCTCAAGTGTCTGTATCGTGCGTTCCGACTGTCCGTCCGTCTGGGGGTGGTAAGCCGTGCTAAACCTCAACCTCGTCCCCAAAGCCTGCTGAAACTCAGCCCAAAACTGGGACGTAAAGCGGGTATCCCGGTCGGATACGATCTCCCGCGGAACTCCGTGTAGTCGCACCACGTCACGGATATACCTCTCAGCCAACTGTGCTGGTCCCAAAGTGACTCGGATCGACAAGAATCGTGCCGTCTTCGTCAATCTATCCACTATTACCTAGACTGTGTCGTGTCCTCGCTGGGTAACAGGTAAGCCCACCACCAAGTCCATGGTGATGCTCTCCCACTTCCACTCTGGCACTGGAAGCGGCTGAAGCGGCCCTGCAGGCCTCTGATGCTCGGCTTTCACCTGCTGGCACACTAAGCACTGCTGCACGAACTCACCCACATCCCGCTTCATCCCTCTCCACCAGAACTCGCGTCTCAAGTCATGGTACATTTTCGTGTTTCCGGGATGTATGGTGAATCTGGAACCGTGTGCCTCAGTCAGGAGTTCTCTCAACAGCTCCTCGTCTCTGGGGACGCACAACCGTCCCCCAAGCGTAACACCTGGTTTGTGAAAGAGAAGTCCCCTGGGTCCCCTGATAGTACTCTGTCGCGCAAAGACTGCAAGTACGGATCGGCTATCTGTCCCGTGATGATGCGGTCTATCAACTCTGGTCTGGTCTGCCGTGTCACCGTCACTGCCCCACAGTACCCTCGTAACTCTAGAGGTCGCCAACTGCCCACCTCCTCCAAAAGGCTCCAACTCTGTAACTGTAGACTGGCCAAGCGTGCGGGGACCTTACGGCTCAAGGCGTCAGCCACCACATTGGCCTTTCCCGGGTGGTAGGAGATGCTGCAGTCGTAGTCCTTCAGGAGCTCCAACCAACGTCTCTGTCTCATGTTGAGCTCCTTCTGGTCAAAAAGATATCTGAGGCTCTTGTGATCTGTAAAAATCTCGAAGGTCTCACCGTACAAGTAGTGCCTCCATGTCTTCAGCGCGAAGACAACAGCTGCCAACTCTAGATCGTGGGTAGGGTAGGTATGCTCATGGGGCTTCAGTTGCCGCGAAGCGTAAGCGACCACGTGACCCCTCTGCATGAGCACACCTCCTAACCCCTGCAAGGAAGCGTCCGTGTACACAACGAACCCGCCACTACTGTCAGGGATGGTGAGCACGGGAGCCGAGGTCAACCTCTCCTTCAGCTCCAGAAAACACGCCTCACAGGCGTCTGTCCAAGCGAAAGGCACATCCTTCCGAGTCAACTGTGTCATAGGACGTGCAATCTGCGAAAACCCTCTGATGAACCGTCTGTAGTAACCTGCCAGTCCCAGGAAACTGCGAATCTCAGTGACTGAACGCGGTCTCTCCCACCTGAGCACTGCCTCGACCTTGGCGGGATCCACCGCCAGGCCGTCTCCAGAGATCACATGACCCAAAAAGGTCACCTCCCTCAACCAGAACTCGCACTTGCTGTATTTGGCGTACAGCCTGCGTCGTCTCAGAGTGTCCAGGACCATCCGCAAGTGCTGTCCATGCTGCGTCCGATCTCTAGAATAGATGAGTACATCATCTATGAAAACCACCACAAACTGGTCCAAGTACGGTCTGAACACCCGGTTCATCAGGTCCATGAAAGCAGCGGGGGCATTGGTCAGCCCAAACGGCATGACCAAAAACTCGTAGTGTCCGTAGCGGGTGCGGAAAGCTGTCTTGGAGACGTCGGTCTCCCTGATCCTCAACTGGTGGTATCCAGACCTCAAGTCGATCTTGGAAAACACCGTGGCACCCCGCAACTGGTCAAACAAATTGTCAATCCTCGGCAGCGGATATCTGTTCTTGATGGTGACCCTATTCAGCTGTCGGTAGTCCACACAAAGGCGTAGGGTCCCATCCTTCTTCTTCACAAACAGTACCGGGGCTCCCCAGGGAGACGCACTGGGCCTCACGAAACCCTTCTCCAAAAGGTCCTGCAACTGAGACTTGAGCTCTCGCAGCTCAAGCGGTGCCATTCTGTAAGGCGCGGTGGAGATGGGGCTGGTCCCTGGTACTAGTGAGATCTCAAACTCGATCTCACGCTCGGGCGGTAGTCCTGGTAACTCGTCTGGAAACACGTCGGGGTACTCTCTGACCACCGGGATGCTCTGGAAGTCTGCCACGGGGCTGTGCTCTGCCACCACACAAGCTAAGAAGCCCTCACAACCCTGGCTCAAAAGTCTCGCCGCCCGAAGTGCCGAAATGCACCTGAAACCTCCGTCCACTGGCTGCCCGTGAAACTCGAAGGAAGGCAACTTCGGAATGGAGAAGACAATCTTCCTCTCAAAGCAGTCTACCAAGGCGTGGTAAGCGGACAGCCAATCCATCCCCAGAATCACCCCAAAGTCCTCCATCTGTATCATAATCAGGTCAGCTGGCAGGCTGTGTCCCCCGATGCTGACCCCGCAACCCGTGTACACCTCCTCAGCTACAAACAGCTGACCACTCGGACCTCTGATTACGAACGGATTCTTTAACAATGTATAATCCTGGTCCAAACTAACTGCGAAACTGTCTGCGACAAACGAGTGCGTAGCGCCGGAATCGAAAAGCGTGTAAACGAGTCTGCCAGAAACTGAAACCATACCTGCTACCACGGATCCCGAAGCTCTGGCGTCCCTGTGTGTTAGGGCGTTGATACGCCCCTCAGCTCTAGGTGCGGACGAAGCAGCCACACTCTGCGTCGGACGGGTAGGTGCTGGCCGGTACCCTCCTCGCGACTGCGGTCCTCCTCCTCGCGCCTGGAAACCGCGGCCTCCTGCGCGCCCTCCAGTGCTCTGCGCGGGAAGTATCTGCTGACCTCCTGCCCTAGATGGGCAGTCTCTCCTGACGTGGCCCGGCTGGCCACACTAGTAGCAGAGGGGAACCCGACTCCCGCCCTCAGTGAGTCCCTGCTGTCGGCTAGGCGGGGGTCCGGTGTTGGCGACTGGCCCCTGTCGAGGGCCCCCAAAGGCCACTGATGGCCCTGCACAACGTGACGGCTCTCCTGCGGACGCCACGTGTCTCCGTTCTCGCCGGCCCTGTGAGAAGTCTGGCTGAAAGGGCCTCTTCCGCCCGCCGTCGGTCTCTCGCGCGGACGGGTTGGTCTCCTCGTAAGTCATAGCTGCCTCTACCACCCTCGAAAACGTCGGCAGCTTCAGGGGTTTGACATACCCCCGGATCGCAGGCCGGAGCCCCTCGGTGAACCTCCAAAGGCGCTCCTCCTCAGTGGCTACCGCTGTCGCTGCAAAGCGGGACAGCTCCAAGAAACGCGTGCGGTACGCGCTCACGGTCATAGTCCCTTGGCGGAGAGTGTGGAACTCCCGCCTCCTCTGGTCCTGCCACGTCTGGGGAAAGTACTACTCGCAGAAGAGGGTGACGAACTGGTCCTACGTCGGCTCGTCCCTCTCCTGTCCCCGGACCGCCCTCCACCACCGGTGTGCCGCACTCTCCAGCTGGTACGTGGCAAAGGCCACGCGGCACTCCACCGGGGGGCGAAGGGTGTCGAAGATCTTCTCCAGCTGCTCAAGCCAGTCCTCTGCCTCGGTCGCGTCCTCATCCCCCTTGAAGGAGGGGGGCTTCAGCTTCCGGAACTGTCCGAAAAGCTCGAAGTGGTGCTGTAGGGGAGGTGCTGGCGCACCTCCAGGCGAAGGTGCCTCGTGAACAGAAGTGTCGGAGGAAGGTGGGGGCGGCAGGGGCCCATCCCCTCCCTCGTGTCCAGCGCCGCGTCCGTTGCGTGGTCCCACAGAGGACTCCCCCTCTGCAACCCCAGGAGGAGGTGCTCGGGGCGGTGGGTGGAGCTCCTCTCGTACAATATCCCGTATCAGTCTGGCGAGGTCCTGGGCCTGGATGCCAGGGAGTGGTGGCTGGTCCACCGAGACGTCAACGACAGCACGTCCACCTCGCCGACCTCGCCCTCGGCCGCGCCCGCGGCCAGTCTCGCCAGTCCCACGACGAGGCATCTCCTGCAAGGAGACACGAAACAAAACGGAAACGTCAAAACAGACGGTACCTAACAACACTTCTAAGAGCTCATATCAAGAGATATGTTGTGGTGGCTACTCTAGCTATAAACATGTGAATTGGTTATTTTCCAGTCAGTTGATTCACTTCTCGAGACGACCTTGCTCTGATACCATCTTGTAACGACCCGGTTCCCGAGTCCCTACGAGACACGAGAACCGGACCGACTCGACTAATCCCAAGACCCAGTCGTCCAACGAGGAAGTAACCAAAAGACAGTAGAATAAACCACATTCAGCATTAATATAACTAACAGTAAGAAAGTACAGCAGTAAGGAAAGAACCTACTACAGTAGGCACCACCACAACAGTAAAACAACATTTATCATATAACAAAAACTGCAGGTAAAGAAGGTACAGCGGAAACAAAACTACTCACTAGAACAGAAACAAAAAGGGGTACAAAGCTGGGGTAACTCTACTGGACCCTACTCGACCCAGCGTCCTCTGCAGCCGCCGACCCTGGCTGCTCAACACCTGGTCCTGAAAAAGGTAACGAGTGTAACACGTCAGCAAAACGCTGAGTAGAGTGGCAAACTAACTAAAGGCAACATTAGAGTGTACAGTAGCTGTTATGTTCTATTACTTCCTTTATTTACATCTTTCAATTTTTCTCACTATTTCATTTATTTCTCAGATCCTTTACTTGATCTCGAATGTCCTCGTGGGGCGATCTTGATTGCAGTCTTTTCCAAAAGTAGAAGTAGCACGTGGTGCTCTCCTGGCCGGGAGAGTCCCCCGTGGTGATCCTACCCTCAGTCAACCACCCCAAGGTCACTGACAGACGTAACGGTGACTACGGCACGCGCGATAAAC
This sequence comes from Thalassia testudinum, assembly GCA_037157565.1. Lineage (NCBI taxonomy): Eukaryota > Viridiplantae > Streptophyta > Magnoliopsida > Alismatales > Hydrocharitaceae > Thalassia > Thalassia testudinum. Next base: position 86,196,163 of record JAZHRO010000024.1, read on the forward strand.
GCACAGGTAGCTAGCCCGCACTGGCACGCGGTCAGTCGTTTCCGTTAACGGGTGCGCCCAAAGCACAGCACGGAACCAGGGCAGAGCCCTCTCAGTAACAGGGGTCCAACCCCTCCACAGTAACCAAACCGGGGCCTTGCCCCTCCACAGTCCGCGCACCCTCGCCTGACTACCCTGGTTTGCCCTAGTGGGCCTAACATGTCGGTGAAGGAGGCTAGCAGAACCCCGGGGCCCGTGGGGTAGCTAGTACTCTCCTAACACTACTAGCTCTCCTCGGTACTACGTACACAAGGGCCAACAAGTCGGTACAGAGCGGCCAATCCTAACCCCGGGTCCCTGGGGCGGCTGGCCCCACTCTGCACTAAACAGGTACAGGTACTTCCCTTGGTACTGCGTACCCAAGAGACAGTACAAACTACATCTCAGTTCCATTCCTTTTTCTTTCCAGGAGTTCCACTCCTAACTCCCCGTAGGGTTCCAGCTCTTTATTTCAGAACATCATATGTTTCACTTTCCAGATTCACGTTCTCAAATTCCATGATCTCAAACATGTTTCTTTATTCATAACAGGCAGTTGTTAATTAAATTTACAGGCAGCTTTATATATTCCTTTCCATTTTTCCAAGACTGCAGTAATATACATTCCACTAGTTTTTCCATCCTAGGATTCATGCCATATCCTAGGATCTATCATACAATCTAGTTTTCCGGCCCTAGGATTCATGCAAAGCCCTAGGTTCTAGTTATGGTTCCATACTTTAACAGATTTTATTAATACTTAAAGCCACTCTACCAGGTATAACGGGAGTAATGGGGGCGTGATCGGGAATCCCGCGCGCCTCCGCAACTCTCAAGACTGCAACCGAACGAGGTCCTATCACAAGGATCAAACACAAGGAGTGTCTCAAAACAGTGTATAGCTACTGTAGGCGGGTAGAGGAATTAATTCTGAGACGAACGCAACTCGAATCGCGGAAAACGGAGCCCAAACGGGCCCTAAACGGGTCGAGAAAGACGATACTGTGCAAAATCAGACGTTTGGAACTCCTTCCAGACGTCTTAAACGGTGGATCAGAGAATTACCTGTTCGGCTTGGTTCCCCGGATGTCCAGAAGTCTGCGGGGACGTCTGCCTAGATCCAAGACGTCCGATGGTCCCTTCGGACGTCTGGAGGTCACTCCAGCCGTCTGGTACAACTTCCAGACGTCTGATTCGCAAAGGATGACGAATCAGAGAACCTGCGCACAGCCAACCCCCCTCCCTCAGTACGGTCAGTCGACAAAAAGGAAGAAGAAAGCGGAAACTCACCTTTCAGACGTCCGTATGGTCTCACAGACGTCGACCCTGCCGTCTGGATATCAATCCAGACATCTGATTCTGGAAATTTTTCCAGAATCAGAGCCCTGCTCGGCCTCCGCTCGCGACGCCTCCCGCGTCGCACCTCGCGCGTCTGCTGCTCAGCCCGCACAGGTCCCTCTCCGCGACGCTCTGCGCCCCCTGCGCCCTCCGCCGGCCGGCCAAGCCGCTCCTGGCGAGCTCGCCCTCACGGCAGAGCCCCGCCCTCGCACGCCGCAGCTCCTCCACGCTCACTGCGGCTGCCGCTGCCGCTGCGCCCTCGCGTCCGCTCGCTCTCGCGCACAGGCAGGAGAAGAAGGAGGAAGATGGTGGAGACGGGAGGGGAGGCGCGCCCCCCTTTTAACGCCGCGCGGAGAGGAGAGAGAAGGCGGTCGCAGCCGCCTGCAGCCGCAGAGAAAGAGGGCAGAAACGCAGGTCTGCGCGCACAGGCGCGCAGACGAATATCCCGTGCGAGCATAACTGTTCGCCAGACGTCTGTAAACTATCCCGGACGTCTGGTCAGACGTCTGGATGTGATCCCAGACGTCTTGACAGACGTCTGGGCCACCTCCCAGACGTCTTAAAAGGCGTCTGGGGCACGCGCTCGTTACAGATACCCACGTCTTTCATGCGTTCGTATGGAAGATTGGAAAAGACTTAGGGTCCAAGGCTGGATCCATTTGGAAGAAAATTCCTCAATAAATCTCCCTTTCAAATTTGGGATAGTTTGATTGAGAATTGAGCGAGAAATCCTTGCTCAAATCTTGATGGAGCTTGGTGTACTCACACCAATGGCAATAGGGACCTATTTTCAAATAACGATGAGAAACCTAAGGACCTGGTTGTAAATATTTCAAAAGCTAGGGGCATGTATGAGAGAGAAAGAGTCAGACTGGACCAAAATGCAAACTTGGTCAAGATGATCTTTGATTGGACCCAAATCTTGGTGCAAACCTAATTCGGACCCAAGGAATCTGATGGTGAAGTTGGATTTAGGTTTTGACCAAATTTGATTGGGTAATTTGCGCAGAAGCTCAAATTAGGATAACTTTCTGTCTGAAACTCTATTCTAGGTCAAAATGGGTTCCAAAGGTCAAATCGAGAGTACCAAACCTTATGAAATATTTTTCTATGAATTTTAGAAGTTTTATATGGAATTTATCCTGACCAAAACTTATGTTATTTAGGCGGGCCTGAAATTAGGGTTTTGGGTTACTATTAATCTTCGAACTGCGCGAAAACCCATTTCGGTTTGCATGAACCCACTTATTTGTCTTTAATGCAATTTTGACCTTTAATTCACCCCTAGTCAACCCCTTGGTTATTCGGTGTTCATTATGTGCTGTTAAAATTATATAATTAACCCTGGTTTCTTATTCTCTTCTTAAAATACAATATGGTGGAGATATAACCCTCGGATGAATATGTAGGAGATTTTATTTTTTATTTCAGACGAAAATGGACTAGTTAGGGCCTATGATGGCGTTCCCATCATACCCCCATACCTACCTTTTGCTAGTCCCTCAACAAACATCCTATGGATCAAACCAAGTCTCCAGGTCGAATGTAATCGTCAGGGTGCCTTATTAAGCTACATCTCTAGAAAGCATATCAGAATACCAACAATAGGCCTAGAGGTACTCAAGTATCAGCCAAGATCCAGACCTGACCAGCTTCAGCATGAGTTTGCCGTGAAGGTTTCTAAGGCCCGCAAAAACTACCTAGAGGTTAGTTCAATCCAGTGGTTAAAGCACCCGTGCATAGACGTAACATGTCTAGGTTCAATTTGCCAGTGCATTTTTTTGTAAGAAAGAGATAGAAGGATTTTCATTTGGAGAGTTTTCTCTCTTTTCCTTTTACTTTTTCTTAAGTCCAGCCTCGAATTGGCCTTAAATACGGTCTGTATCGGATTCCTTATCCCCACCATCAATCCTCAAAGAGTCCCTGGCTTTTGATGCTTCGGGATAGCATCGCCCATGGTAACCCCTAGAACCCTAGCTTTGGACACTTCTAGATAGTGCCGCCCATGGCGTTCTATAGCTAAATTCAGGCCCTGGCAATCGACAGTTTGGGATAATCCCGCCCATGGCACCTCAACTAGCACAAGGTGCCTACATGCCTCCGGTAGGATATTTAGATATCTTAGGAGAGAAGCACCGATGAGGCGATATGTTATTACGTATCTTCGAGGGGAATTTCCCACCCCTCCACGCTAGGAACCCGTCCAATCAACTTGTGTTGTCGAGCCGCTCCTAAGCTAAATCTTTGAGATGACTTTTCAAAACAAAACACTTTTCGCAGATTTTTTTAAGCGCACTGAACCTGATGGGAACACCATCATGAGCCATAACTAGCTTATTTTGATCCAATTAATTCAGTAAATGCTCCTACATAACTGCTAGAGAGTCACAAGTCACTGCATAATCATTCTGAGGGAAAAATAAGAAAGTAGGGTTAAAACTGTAAGTTTACCAGCTTATCATGAATTGTAACGACCCGGTTCCCGAGTCCCTACGAGACACGAGAACCGGACCGACTCGACTAATCCCAAGACCTAGTCGTCCAACGAGGAAGTAACCAAAAGAGCAGTAAAATAAACCACATTCAGCATGAATATAACTAACAGTAAGGAAGTACAGCAGTACGGAAATAAACTACTACAGTAGATACCACCACAACAGTAGAACAACATTTATCATATAACAAGAACTGCAGGTAAAGAAAGTACAGCGGAAACAAAAACTACTCACTAGAACAGAAACAAAAGAGGTACAAAAGACTGTGGTAAACTCTACTGGACCCTACTCGGCCCAGCATCCTCTGCAGCCGCCGACCCTGGCTGCTCAACACCTGGTCCTGAAAAAGGTAACGAGTGTAACACGTCAGCAAAACGCTGAGTAGAGTGGCAAACAAACTAAAGGCAACAGTAGAGTGTACAGTAGCTGTTATGTTAGAGTGGCAAACAAACTAAAGGCAACAGTAGAGTGTACAGTAGCTGTTATGTTCTATTACTTCCTTTATTTACATCTTTCAATTTTCTCACTATTTCATTTATTTCTCAGATCCTTTACTTGATCTCGAATGTCCTCGTGGGAACGATCTTGATTGCTGCCTTTTCCAAAAGTAGAAGTAGCACGTGATGCTCTCCTGGTCGGGAGAGTCCCCCGTGGTGATCCTACCCTCACTCAACCACCCCAAGGTCACTGACAGACGTAACGGTGACTACGGCACACGCGATAAACGCACAGGTAGCTAGCCCGCACTGGCACGCGGTCAGTCGTTTCCGTTAACGGGTGCGCCCAAAGCACAGCACGGAACCAGGGCAGAGCCCTCTCAGTAACAGGGGTCCAACCCCTCCACAGTAACCAAACCGGGGCCTTGCCCCTCCACAGTCCGCGCACCCTCGCCTGACTACCCTGGTTTGCCCTAGTGGGCCTAACAAGTCGGTGAAGGAGGCTAGCAGAACCCCGGGGCCCGTGGGGTAGCTAGTACTCTCCTAACACTGGTAGCTCTCCTCGGTACTACGTACACGAGGGCCAACAAGTCGGTACAGAGCGGCCAATCCTAACCTCGGGTCCCTGGGGCGACTGGCCCCACTCTGCACTAAACAGGTACATGTACTTCCCTTGGTACTGCGTACCCAAGAGACAGTACAAACTACATCTCAGTTCCATTCCTTTTTCTTTCCAGGAGTTCCACTCCTAATTCCCCGTAGGGTTCCAGCTCTTTATCTCAGAACATCATATGTTTCACTTTCCAGTTTCACGTTCTCACAATCCATGATCTCAATCATGTTTCTTTATTCATAATAGGCAGCTGTTAATTCAATTTACAGGTAGCTTTACATTCCTTTCCATTTTTCCAAGACTGCAGTATTATACATTCCACTAGTTTCTCCATCCTAGGGTTCATGCCACATCCTAGGATCTAACATACAACTAGTTTTCCAGCCCTAGGATTCATGCATCACCTAGGAGCTATCATTCCATACATTTCTCATTCCTAGGATTCATGCAATGTCCTAGATTCTAGTTATGGTTCCATACTTTAACAGATTTTAATAATAACCTTAAGCCACTCTACCAGGTACAACGGGAGTAATGGGGGCGTGATCGGAAATCCCGCGTGCCTCCACGACTCTCAAGACTGCAACTGAACGAGGTCCTATCACAAGGATCAAACACAAGGAGTGTCTCAAAACAGTGTATAGCTACTGTAGACGGGTAGAGGAATTAATTCTGAAAAGAACGCAACTCGAATCGCGGAAAACGGAGCCCGAACGGGCCCTAAACGGGTTGAAAAAGACGATACTATGCGAAATCAGACGTCTGGAACTTCTTCCAGACGTCTTAAACAGTGGATCAGAGAATTACCTGTTCAGTGTAGTTTCCCAGACGTCCAGAAGTCTGCGGGGACGTCTATCCTAGCTCCCAGACGTCCGATGGTCACCTCGGACGTCTAGAGGTCACTCCCGCCGTCTGGTACAACTTCCAGACGTCTGATTCGCAAAGGATGGCGAATCAGCGAACCTGCGCACAGCCAACTCCCTCCCTTAGTACGGTCGGTCGACAGGAAGGAAGAAGAAAGCGGAATACACACCTTTCAGACATCTGTATGAGCTACCAGACGTCGTCCTCGCCGTCTGCCTATCAACCCAGACGTCTGATTCTGGAAATTTTTCCAGAATCAGGGCGCTACTCGGCCTCCGCTCGCGACGCCGCCCGCGTCGCACCTCGCGCGCCTGCTGCTCAGACTGCAGCAGGTCCCTCTCCGCGTCGTTCCGCGCCCCCTGCGCCCTCCGCCGGTCGGCCAAGCAGCTCTGGCGAGCTCGCCCTCACGGCAGAGCTCCGCTCTCGCACGCCGCACCTCCTCCGCGCTCACTGCGGCCGCCGCTGCCGCCCTCGCGCTCGCACTCACGCTCACGCTCACTGGCTGAAGGAGGAGAAGGAGGAGACGGTGGAGACGGGAGGGGAGGCGTGCCCTTTTAAGGCCGCGCGGAGAGGAGAGAGAAGGATTCGCGGCAGGGGAATCCTGCAGCCGCAGGAGGGAAGAAGGCGAATATGCGGTCTGCGCGCTCAGGCGCGCAGACGACTCGCGTGTGTCGAAAATAACGGATTTCCCGACGTCTGGAAACTATCCCAGACGTCTGGTCAGACGTCTGGACAACCCTCCAGACGTCTTAAAAGGCGTCTGCACCACACACTCGTTACAATATAACAAACTCAAAGGAAGTTTCGTCCCCGAAACTTGCGCCAACTAGGGTGCGGGAAAAGACGTCCGAATAACCATAACAAACTCAAAGAGGACCGAAGCCGGTCCGAAAAGACGTACCCGCGAAAAGCTCCGGGTACCGCTCCCGCATTGTTGCCTCAGGCTCCCAGGTAGCCTCCTCATACCGCTGGCTCCTCCACAAAACCTTTACCAGGGGTACTTGCTTTCGTCTCGACCGGCGGACAGCTCGGTCTAGGATCTGCACTGGCCGCTCGGGGTAGGTCAGGTCGTCGCTCACCTCGACGCTCTCGTGATTCAGTACGTGACTGGAATCGGCTACGTACTTCCTGAGGTTGGACATGTGGAACACGTCGTGCCCACCAGAAAGCTGCGGGGGAAGGGCAAGTCTGTAAGCAACGGGTCCAACCCGCTCCAGGACCTCAAAGGGCCCCACGAACATCAACGCGAGCTTCCCTCTCACCCCAAACTGCTGTAAGCCCTTCATGGGCGAAACACGAAGGAAGACGTGGTCCCCAACCTTGAACTGCACCTCTCTGCGTCTGCGATCCGCGTAGCTCTTCTGTCTGCTCCTGATAGTGCGGAGTCGTCTGTGGATCTGCTCAACTACCTCCTGACTCTGCCGGATCAACCTGGGGCCAACCTCCCACTTGGTCCCCACCTCAACCCAACTCAAGGGTGCCGTACACTTCCGTCCGTACAGAGCCTCGTAGGGAGTCATGCCGATGCTCGAGTGATAACTGTTGTTGTATGCAAACTCCGCCAGGGGCAGGTGCTCCTCCCAAGAGCCCCTCCAGTCCAGTACACAGGCACGCAAAAGGTCCTCAAGTGTCTGTATCGTGCGCTCAGACTGTCCGTCCGTCTGGGGGTGGTAAGCCGTGCTAAACTTCAACCTCGTCCCCAAGGCCTGCTGAAACTCAGCCCAAAACTGGGACGTAAAGCGGGTATCCCAGTCGGATACGATCTCCCGCGGAACTTCGTGTAGTCGCACCACATCACGGATATACCTCTCTGCCAACTGTGCTGGTCCCAAAGTGACTCGGATCGGCAAGAATCGCGCCGTCTTCGTCAATTTATCCACTATTACCCAGACTGTGTCGTGTCCCCGCTGGGTAACAGGTAAGCCCACCACCAAGTCCATGGTGATGCTCTCCCACTTCCACTCTGGCACTGGAAGTGGCTGAAGCGGCCCTGCAGGCCTCTGATGCTCGGCTTTCACCTGTTGGCACACTAAGCACTGCTGCACGAACTCACCCACATCCCGCTTCATCCCTCTCCACCAAAACTCGCGTCTCAAGTCATGGTACATTTTCGTGTTTCCGGGATGTATGGTGAATCTGGAACCGTGTGCCTCAGTCAGGAGCTCTCTCAACAGCTCCTCGTCTCTGGGAACGCACAACCGTCCCCTCAAGCGTAACACCTGGTCTGTGAAAGAGAAGTCCCCTGGGTCCCCTGATAGTACTCTGTCGCGCAAAGACTGCAAGTACGGATCAGCCATCTGTCCTGTGATGATACGGTCTATCAGCTCTGGCCTGGTCTACCGTGTCACCGTCACTGCCCCACAGTATCCTCGTAACTCTAGAGGTCGCCAACTGCCCACCTCCTCCAAAAGGCTCCAACTCTATAACTGTAGACTGGCCAAGCGTGCGGGCGCCTTACGGCTCAAGGCGTCAGCCATCACATTGGCCTTTCCCGGGTGGTAGGAGATGCTGCAATCGTAGTCCTTCAGGAGCTCCAACCAACGTCCCTGTCTCATGTTGAGCTCCTTCTAGTCAAAAAGATATCTGAGGCTCTTGTGATCTGTAAAAATCTCGAAGGTCTCACCGTACAAGTAGCGCCTCCAGGTCTTCAGCGCGAAGACAACAGCTGCCAACTCTAGGTCATGGGTAGGGTAGGTATGCTCATGGGGCTTCAGTTGCCGCGAAGCATAAGCGACAACATGACCCCTCTGCATGAGCACACCTCCTAACCCCTACAAGGAAGCGTCCTTGTATACAACGAACCCGCCACTACTGTCAGGGATGGTGAGCACGGGAGCCGAGGTCAACCTCTCCTTCAGCTCCAGAAAACACGCCTTACAGGCGTCTGTCCAAGCGAAAGGCACGTCCTTCCGAGTCAACTGTGTCATAGGACGCGCAATCTATGAAAATCCCCTGATGAACCGTCTGTAGTAATCTGCCAGTCCCAGGAAACTGCGAATCTCAGTGACTGAACGCGGTCTCTCCCACCTGAGCACTGCCTCGACCTTGGCGGGGTCCACCGCCAGGCCGTCACCAGAGATCACATGACCCAAGAAGGTCACCTCCCTCAACCAGAACTCGCACTTGCTGTATTTGGCGTACAGCCTGCGTCGTCTCAGAGTGTCCAGAACCATCCGCAAGTGCTGTCCGTGCTGCGTCCGATCTCTAGAATAGATGAGCACATCATCTATGAAAACCACCATGAACTGATCCAAGTACGGTCTAAACACCCTGTTCATCAGGTCCATGAAAGCAGCGGGGGCATTGGTCAGCCCAAACGGCATGACCAAAAACTCGTAGTGTCCGTACCGGGTGCGGAAAGCTGTCTTGGAGATGTCGGTCTCCCTGATCCTCAACTGGTGGTATCCAGACCTCAAGTCTATCTTGGAAAACACCGTGGCACCCCGCAACTGGTCAAACAAATCGTCGATCCTCGGCAGCAGATATCTGTTCTTGATGGTGACCCTATTCAGCTGTCGGTAGTCCACACAAAGGCGTAGGGTCCCATCCTTCTTCTTCACAAACAGTACCGGGGCTCCCCAGGGAGACGCACTGGGCCTCACGAAACCTTTCTCCAAAAGGTCCTGCAACTGGGACTTGAGCTCTCGCAGCTCAAGCGGTGCCATCCTGTATGGCGCGGTGGAGATGGGGCTGGCCCCTGGTACTAGTGAGATCTCAAACTCGATCCCACGCTCGGGCGGTAGTCCTGGTAACTCGTCTGAAAACACGTTGGGGAACTCTCTGACCACCGGGATGCTCTGGTAGTCTGCCACAGGGCTGGGCTCTGCCACCACACAGGCTAGGAAGCCCTTACACCCCTGGCTCAAAAGTCTCGCCGCCCGAAGTGCCGAAATGCACCTGAAACCTCCGTCCACTGGCTGCCCGTGAAACTCGAAAGAAGGCAACTCCGGAATGGAGAAGACAATCTTTCTCTCAAAACAGTCTACCAAGGCGTGGTAAGCGGACAGCCAATCCATCCCCAGAATCACTCCAAAGTCCTCCATCTGTATCATAATCAGGTCAGTTGGCAGGCTATGTCCCCCGATGCTGACCTCGCAACCCGTGTACACCTCCTCAGCTACAAATAGCTGACCACTCGGACCTCTGATTACGACGGATTCTCTAACAGTGTATAATCCTGGTCCAAACTAACTGCGAAACTGGCTGCGACAAACGAGTGCGTAGCGTCGGAATCGAAAAGCGTGTAAACGAGTCTTCCAGAAACTGAAACCATACCTGCTACCACGGATCCCGATGCTCTGGCATCCCTGTGTGTTAGGGCGTTGATACGCCCCTCAGCTCTAGGTGTGGACGAAGCAGCCACACTCTGCGTCGGACGGGTAGGTGCTGGCCGGTACCCTCCTCGCGACTGCTGTCCTCCTCCTCGTGCCTGGGAACCGCGGCCTCCTGCGCGCCCTCCAGTGCTCTGCACGGGAAGTATCTGCTGACCTCCTGCCCTAGATGGGCAGTCCCTCCTACCCTAGATGGGCGACGTGGGTGGAAGCTGAAATTCTTCTCGAACCACCTCTTGAATCATTTGGACGAGGTCCAGAGACGGTATGCTCAGGAGAAGAGGAGGGGTAGTAAGTACTCCAAGTCCGACACATCTGTCCCTCGGGCCCCGACCTCAGCCGCGGCCCACCCTCCTAGCTCCACGACGAGGCATCTCCTACAATGGAGACGCGAAACAAAACGAAAAAATGTCAAAACAGACGGTACCTAACGAAACTTCTAAGAGCTCATGTCAAGAGATATGTTGTGGTGGCTACTCTAGCTATAAACATGTGAATTGGTTATCTTCTAGTCAGTTGATTCACTTCTCGGGACGACCTTGCTCTGATACCATCTTGTAACGACCCGGTTCCCGAGTCCCTACGAGACACAAGAACCGGACCGACTCGACTAATCCCAAGACCTAGTCGTCCAACGAGGAAGTAACCAAAAGAGCAGTAAAATAAACCACATTCAGCATGAATATAACTAACAGTAAGGAAGTACAGCAGTAAGGAAAGAGACTACTACAGTAGATATCACCACAACAGTAGAACAACATTTATCATATAACAAGAACTGCAGGTAAAGAAAGTACAGCGGAAACAAAAACTACTCACTAGAACAGAAACAAAAGAGGTACAAAAGACTGTGGTAAACTCTACTGGACCCTACTCGGCCCAGCGTCCTCTGCAATCGCCGACCCTGGCTGCTCAACACCTGGTCCTGAAAAAGGTAACGAGTGTAACACGTCAGCAAAACGCTGAGTAGAGTGGCAAACAAACTAAAGGCAACAGTAGAGTGTACAGTAGCTGTTATGTTCTATTACTTCCTTTATTTACATCTTTCAATTTTCTCACTATTTCATTTATTTCTCAGATCCTTTACTTGATCTCGAATGTCCTCGTGGGAACGATCTTGATTGCAGTCTTTTCCAAAAGTAGAAGTAGCACGTGGTGCTCTCCTGGCCGGGAGAGTCCCCCGCGGTGATCCTACCCTCAGTCAACCACCCCAAGGTCACTGACAGACGTAACGGTGACTACGGCACGCGCGACAAACGCACAGGTAGCTAGCCCGCACTGGCACGCGGTCAGTCGTTTCCGTTAACGGGTGCGCCCAAAGCACAGCACGGAACCAGGGCAGAGCCCTCTCAGTAACAGGGGTCCAACCCCTCCACAGTAACCAAACCGGGGCCTTGCCCCTCCACAGTCCGCGCACCCTCGCCTGACTACCCTGGTTTGCCCTAGTGGGCCTAACAAGTCGGTGAAGGAGGCTAGCAGAACCCCGGGACCCGTGGGGTAGCTAGTACTCTCCTAACACTAGTAGCTCTCCTCGGTACTACGTACACGAGGGCCAACAAGTCGGTACAGAGCGGCCAATCCTAACCTCGGGTCCCTGGGGCGGCTGGCCCCACTCTGCACTAAACAGGTACAGGTACTTCCCTTGGTACTGCGTACCCAAGAGACAGTACAAACTACATCTCAGTTCCATTCCTTTTTCTTTCCAGGAGTTCCACTCCTAATTCCCCGTAGGGTTCCAACTCTTTATCTCAGAACATCATATGTTTCACTTTCCAGTTTCACGTTCTCACAATCCATGATCTCAATCATGTTTCTTTATTCATAACAGGCAGCTGTTAATTCAATTTACAGGCAGCTTTATATTCCTTTCTATTTTTCCAAGACTGCAGTATTATACATTCCACTAGTTTTTCCATCCTAGGGTTCATGCCACATCCTAGGATCTAGCATACAACTAGTTTTCCAGCCCTAGGATTCATGCATCACCTAGGAGCTATCATTCCATACATTTCTCATTCCTAGGATTCATGCAATGTCCTAGATTCTAGTTATGGTTCCATACTTTAACAGATTTTAATAATAAACTTAAGCCACTCTACCAGGTACAACGGGAGTAATGGGGGCGTGATCGGAAATCCCGCGTGCCTCCACGACTCTCAAGACTGCAACTGAATGAGGTCCTATCACAAGGATCAAACACAAGGAGTGTCTCAAAACAGTGTATAGCTACTGTAGACGGGTAGAGGAATTAATTCTGAAAAGAACGCAACTCGAATCGCGGAAAACGGAGCCCGAACGGGCCCTAAACGGGTTGAAAAAGACGATATTATGCGAAATCAGACGTCTGGAACTTCTTCCAGACGTCTTAAACAGTGGATCAGAGAATTACCTGTTCAGTGTGGTTTCCCAGACGTCCAGAAGTCTGCGGGGACATCTATCCTAGCTCCCAGACGTCCGATGGTCACCCCGGACGTCTGGAGGTCACTCCCGCCGTCTGGTACAACTTCCAGACGTCTGATTCGCAAAGGATGGCGAATCAGCGAACCTGCGCACAGCCAACTCCCTCCCTTAGTACGGTCGGTCGACAGGAAGGAAGAAGAAAGCGGAATACACACCTTTCAGACGTCTGTATGAGCTACCAGACGTCGTCCTCGCCGTCTGCCTATCAACCCAGACGTCTGATTCTGGAAATTTTTCCAGAATCAGGGCGCTACTTGGCCTCCGCTCGCGACGCTGCCCGCGTCGCACCTCGCGCGCCTGCTGCTCAGACTGCAGCAGTCCCTCTCCGCGTCGTTCCGCGCCCCCTGCGCCCTCCGCCGGTCGGCCAAGCCGCTCCGGCGAGCTCTCCCTCACGGCAGAGCTCCGCTCTCGCACGCCGCACCTCTGCGCTCACTGCGGCCGCCGCTGCCGCCCTCGCGCTCACGCTCACGCTCACTGGCTGAAGGAGGAGAAGGAGACGGTGGAGACGGGAGGGGAGGCGTGCCCTTTTAAGGCCGCGTGGAGAGGAGAGAGAAGGATTCGCGGCAGGGGAATCCTGCAGTCGCAGGAGGGAAGAAGGCGAATATGCGGTTTGCGCGCTCAGGCGCGCAGACGACTCGCGTGTGTCGAAAATAACGGATTTCCAGACGTCTGGAAGCTATCCCAGACGTCTGGTCAGACATCTGGACAACCCTCCAGACGTCTTAAAAGACGTCTGCGCCACACACTCGTTACATGAATGCAGTACAACCATGGATTTTCTCAGGGGTTGAATGAATGTCAAATGATCTTAAAAAGATAACAAGTGGGATAGAACAATTAGAAAAGGGTTTGCACGCATTCTGAGAATTAAATGACTTTTTGAAATCCTAAAAACAGACCCGCTTAATTAACTAAGGTTCTGGTTAGGATAAAATTCACCTAAACCCTCTAAAATTCATAGAAAAATATTCTCTAGGGTTTAAAACCTTCAATTTGACCATCAGAACCCATTTTGACCCAGAACAGAGTCACAGACAGACATTTGCCCTAATTTAGTTTTTATATAAATTACCCAGTCAAACGTGATCAAAACCAAAATCCAACTTCACCATTGGATTTCTTAGGTCCAAATTAGGTTCGTACCAAAATTTGGATCCAAGATGAGTTTATCTTGACCTAGTTTGCAAATTGGTCCTATCTAATTACATTTCTACCCTTAACTTTTAAAATATTTTCAAAAAGGCCCCTAACTTTGTCGTCATTCTCCCAAAAAGGTCCCTACCGCCATTAAACCTATTCCCACTTGCTCTGGCAACCTTAGAAAGGAAAGAACTCCCTGATTTCTTGACGAATCCTTTTCAAATTTGAAATGGAAGTTCGTCAAGAAATTCCCTTCCTTTTGAACCTGATCCTAAGCCCTAAAACCTACCCAATCTCTCATGCGAACACATGAGCGATTTAGGTACCAAGGAATTCCCAAACTACGACGAGCTTTCCAAGCTTGGAAAGCATGCTTCCCAAGCTCTAATCGTCCTCTTGAGGTCTATAAAAGCACCTCTTGCTCATACCGAACTTCTCAAGCTTGAATTCAACCAGAGTAACCCTCAATTTTATTCTCTCCTCCTCCGACCAAATTGCTCTTCAAGCTCCGGCGACCCTCCTTACCTCCCCTCGTCGTCTGATTGCAATACCAGCGGTAGATTCTTCTTCCTTACCTTCTTCTACGTCGAGCAACACCAGCTGGCATCCCTACCTCCTTCATCCTCGCCGTCCACCCCTTATCAAAGTAGTTTCTTCCCCGACGCCGACCATACTGCAATCAGCACCGCCTCGACTCCCCATCGTCTACCAATTACCTAGATAACTCCCTTACTTCCTCTACTTCATTTACATCTCAACCGCACTCAATTTCGACCACGCTACCACCCGTTCACCGTCATCCCTTCCGCATCTGGCCACTCCTCCAGCGAAGTGCTCCCATCGCTCCATACGCCTCGCCGACACTCCCTAGACCTCCACTGTGTCCTAGAGAGCAAAAGCCCTTTGGTCTTTGAAGCTATTAGCCTCTCCACCGCTCCGCCGAACACACCCACCGTCACGTTCCTCCTCTGACCTCCATAGACCACCACACACCTCCACTAACCATGAGACCAACCCCTACGCATTTACCGTGGTCTGGCGAAGCTTGTGAACTGGTTTAATTGGGGCTACAAGCCTGTATTGTGATTTTCAGGTTCTCCTTCGCCGTCGCCATTAATAGAGCTTCATGCAACCTTGAAGCCTGTGTTCTTGCTAGCTCCGTCTCAGGTTTCAGTCCCAGGATGTGTGGAAGTCACAGCTCCAGGTCTCCAGGCCATCAATTGAGTGGAAGAGGTGCACCAGCTATGCCAATCAGAGGAACCTCTTTGCTGCAGACTCACGTGAAGAAGGGGGCGCGGTTTAGTCCCACATAGAAAGCGGTAGAGTAGTTGAAGGCACATAAATTGAAAAAGTCGCATAGCCTTATCGCCTCAGCACGCACAGGGGGTGAGGTCCCCGCACGCAGCCCTCACGCGCCTCATTCGCGACTTTGACCCCGCAGATCTGACCGGCCCGATACCTGCCTAACCTATGCACTCTTCAACTGCTACCCACTGTAGGCAGCCCTGCTCTCGGGTGTGCATGTACTCGATAACCAGGTTACCCATTGAGAGGCCCTGGGAGGGCGGAGCCTAAGAGAAAGAGAAGGAGAGATCTCGTGGGGCAGGGGGAGGGTTTTACTCTCTGGAAAGATGGCTGACACTTAGCCAATTTAAGAAGCTCCCCCCTGTGTGAAGTAGCCGAACAGAGAAGAAGAAGAAGGAGAAGGCCTGAGCAGTAGAGGAAGAAGAAGAAAAGAAGAAGAGAGGGAGCCGCAACAGAAGAAACAGAGAAGAAGAAGAGTAGCCACAACAGAAGAAACAGAGAAGAAAAAGAAGAGAGGGAGCCGTAGCAGAAGAAACAGAGAAGAAGAAAAGAAAAATCACCCTATATTGATACTTTAATTGCATATATTTGAGATTTGGTTTAATAGTTATTTGTGAGGAGTAATTGGTGATTCAAATCACCATTTTACTTTATTCTTTTTGCATATTAATCCTGACATTATTCTTATTGCAATCTTTATACTTGATTTAACTTATGATCTTAAGCTTTAAATTCCATATTGCTCCCTGTGTTCAACCTCGAAACCTTTTCGAGTAATAAAATTTATTTGTTTGAACGTTATTTTGGCTATAGCACAACATGACAATCTTAAAACACCTATCTATCGCCCGAACAGAACCATACTAAGTGTGTGATTTTGGGTGCTTAGGCTACCAAGTCCCCAAACCAAAGGGCAGGTAATGGGGCTGAATAATTCCTGAGCCTTAGACCTAATGCATCTGCCTTGCACTTTCCTCAACCACTTGAGGATTAATCTGGATCTTAACAAATACTTGAGTGTTTAAACCTTAGCATAGATCCTAGAAGCCTAAGGTCGATATCCACCCTAATTTCCTAAGTTTTAGCCTTCCAGGTCTTAATTCATCATCTGATTCAACCTAGAAGTTAGGTAGGTTCCATATTCAGTTTCAAGGGACTCCCTTTGTTTTTGTTTTCTTTTATTTGCTCCTGTTTTTTCTTTCTTTTCTTTTCCTTCCTTCTCTTTTTTTGTTCAGCTCAAAATGACCACTCCTTTCCTCTCTTTTTTTTCTTTTTCTTTTTTTTAGATGAAACCTTTCTATGCATTGATTTCATAGTGTTTTGCACTTTAATATCCCCCATGCCTAAGATTTGCAATGTCCCCATTGTAAATTAGGTGGGTTCGAGTTCAAATCAGATCATACATTAGAACAAGTAGGTGGTTAACGGGTTGGAATGACTGTTGCGAACGATTTTAACGGGTTGGAATGACTGTTGCGAACGATTTCAAGCTTTGATATAAGTATCAAAGGTGGAGTTGGTTGTTCTAATGGACGAACCCTAAAGTGCAATATGAATTCAGCAAAAGGATATGTCAGGAAGGTTTCGGGTTTTTTGAAAGACGATGGGTTGCCTCCCGTTAAGCGCTAGGTTTAACGCCATCAACTGAGTGCAATGAAGCTCAGGGAGAATGGAGATCAAAAGATACTACAACCAGATTTGTGTCAGTAAGTTCGACGAACAATTTGAGTCTCTGACCGTTCATGACAAAAGGTTCAGAATCATGGTTGAGTTCACTGATTTCGACAGCTCCATTTCTGAATACTTGTCTCACCAGAAATGGTCCAATTCATTTAGATCTGAATTTGCCTGGGAAGAGCTTGAGTTTGGCATCAAAGAGTAGTACTTTTTGACCATGATGGAAGGCTTTTCTTGAAATGTGCCTATCATGGAAGGCTTTCACCCTCTCTTTGTAGATTTGCGAGTTCTCGTACGTGTCATTGTGTAACTCTTCGATCTCGCTCAATTGCAACCGACAGTGTAATCCAGCCTTTACAAGATCTAGATTGCACTTCCGTACTGCCCAGTAGGCTTTGTGCTCCATTTCCATAGGGAGGTGTCATGTCTTTCCGTACACGAGTCTAAAGGGAGACATGCCTAACTGGGTCTTATGGGCGATCCTATAGGCCCATAAGGCTTCCGGAAGGTGGGTAGATCAATCCTTCCTGTCAGGCTGAATAGTAACTTGAAGGATCTTCTTGATCTCTCGATTAGACAGTTCTACCAATCCATTAGTCTGAGAGTGATAAGGAGTCGAGATACGATGTAACACCCCATACTTTTTTATCAGGGACTGGAAGTGCACATTGGAGAAATGAGACCTGCCATCACTAATGATGGCTTTTTGAATCCCAAATCTGGAAAAGATGCTCTCCTGAATGAACCGAAGAACAACTTTATGGTCACTTATTCTGGTGGGGATGGCTTTGATCAATTTAGAGACGTAATAACAGTGAGTAAGATATATTCGAAGCCATTAGATCCTGGAAAGGGTCCCATGAAATCAATTCCCCAGATGTCAAAGATCTCGCACGCAATGATCGGATTCAAAGGCATCATATCACGTGGACCCATGTTGGCTATAGTCTGATAACAAGCGCATGCTCTACAATAAGTTTGTGTGTCTTTGAACATTGTGGGCCAGAAGAACCCACATTGGAAGATCTTCGCTGCAGTTTTTCGACCAGAGAAATGGCCACCGCAAGCCTGGTCATAACAGAATGAGATGATGCTATTGACCTCATTGTCAGGAACGCATCTCTGAATTACCTGATCATTGCCAACATGGAAGAGATACGGTTCTTCCCAAATGTAGTACTTGGCATCAGAAATCAACTTGTCCTACCTGGAAGTCGTCCAATCTGGCGGGACTTTCCCCATAACCAAGTAGTTTACCATGTTAGCAAACTAGGGAAGTCCGTCAATGGCCAACCACTACTAGGAAAATGGGATATGTCGTCGGTTACTTTCCGTTGGTCAATAAAACCGACGGCAATAATATTTTTGTCATCGCTTACTTAACTAAGCAACGGCGAAGGCCTGTACTCGACCAACCGCTCGTTGAAGAAAAGTGATTTGATGTGCGATTGCCATTACTAAACCGACGGAAAGTATATTTTTACCGTCGCTTATTAAAATAAGTGATGGCGAAGGCCTGTACTCGACCAACCGCTGGTTTAAGAAAAGCTATTCGGTGCATGGTTGTCGTTAATATTCAATGTCGCTCTAGAAACTGAAGGGAAATATATTTTTGACGACAGTTAGTGTAAGAAGCAACGGCAAAGGAATATATTTTTTTGTACTAAATCTATTTCCACAGTGATTTCTCTATCCAGATGTCAGACATATTGTCAAACGTTTGACCTGTAGTCTGGGGAACTTATCTAGAACCCTATTTCGATTTTGTAAAAACAAGAAGGAAAGGATCTTTGTATTAGACGTCTGACATTTATTTCAAACGTCTTATAGTTTACTCTTTACCGTCAGTTATATGAATAAGCGACGGCGAAATGTCAGTTTAAATTTTCCACAGAATGTTTGGGCTCGATAGAGGGGAGATGTAATTTACCATTTACCGGTGGTTTCTTATATAACCGACGGTAAATGTCTGTTAAGCGGGTGGTTAAAATTTTCAGCCAAAATTTGGGCGCGATGGGGGCAGCTTTTAATTTATCCTTTTAGGTCGATTTCTGATATAACCAATGGCAAAGGTATGTTAAACATATTCTTGCACAGAGCCCTTTCCTCCCCCATCACACATTCAATCGTCGTTGCCCCCTCTCTAAACCCTCACTGCCGGAGCTCCTCGTCAACGCCCCTCCTCCTCCTCCTCATCAGGTAACTCCTCCTTATCCTCCTCCTCCTCGTCTTCGTCCTCCTCCTCGTGCCCTCCTCCGCACTGGTCGTTCTCCTCCTCCTGCCCTCGTTGCCTCGCCTCCTACTGCCCCCCTCCTCCTCCCCCTCCTGTCATCCTCCTCTTCCTCCATGACCCCTCCTGTCGGCGTCCTCCTCCACCCTCGACCCCCTCCTGCCGGCCTCCTCCTCCACCGTGCCCTCCTCCAGCCGCCCCTCGTCCCCGACCCCCCACCTCCTCCTCCTCCTCCCCCTCCTGCCATCCTCCTCATCCTCCCTAACCCCTCCTATCGACCTCCTCCTCCACCCTGCCCCACTCCTGCCGACCTCCTCCATCCTACCACCCCTCCTCCTCTTCCAAACCGACCCCCCATCCTCCTCCTCCCCCTCCTCCCTGACCCCTCCAACAGCCTCCCCTTCCTGCCCGACCTCCTCCTACCGCCCCCCTCCTCCTCCCCAACCCCGTCTCCACCTCTCCTCCTTGCCTCCCTCATCTTGCAGGGAATGCACCTACCCTCCCTCCTCCTTCGCCTGCCATCCCCCTCGTCCTTCTCCTCATCCTGCTACTATGCCTTCCCCAATCTTCCTCTCCTCCTTACTGCCACCCTCCTCTCCATCTCTTTCTCATCTTCCTTTCCTAATTATATCAAATTAAAATGTTAAGTTATTAATAACATGACGATTGATTATTTAATTTATTTCAAACTATTGAATTTATAGGTTGTTGGTGACGGTCACGCTCGGTCACACTCAGAAGCTGCAATACATCAGAGGTATAATTTCATTTCTTTAAATTTATTTTTATAATATTTTAGGACTATATTAGATGTTGGGTATGCCCACATAATGTTATTTGTTGTATGATTTATTGTGAATGTGGGGTGTGCCCACTTATTTGATTGAATGAAATTTAATGTGGGGTGTGCCAACTTTTATTATGAGTATTATTTTGCTTGATTCTTGTGTCTTATTATCATATTTGAGGGGCAAGGCCTGCCAAGGTCATATGGGATGAGGATTGGATCCTTTCTATTGCTCAAGAAAAATGAAAAGTGAATCTATTTGCTCAGCCAAAATTTGGGTCAGGGTTAGGGTTTTTGCTTGCTCTCGCACTTGGTTTGCATGTTTAGTTTGGGTTAGGGTTTAGGATTATAATTAGAATTTGTTATTTAATTAATTTTACTTTTGAAATTGCAAGTTATCAGTGTCGGGTACACTTGGAGGCTTCAGTAGTTTGAGTATATATATATACATTTAATCTTTCTAATTTAATTGAATGATCTTTTAATTTTTTGGTAAATTTTTTTAATGTTTAAATTAGTTATTGTTTAGATACACACTTGCTAAAGAAGATTTATGCACACGAGGTAAAATATTAAGTATTCTAACCCCTAGGGTAAAAGTCCTCCGAGTCAAAATGTGTCCAAATGACTCGCGCGTTGAGACTTATGATCATGTTATACGGATAATGTAGGAAGTGTATGTATACCTCACTTACATACATGATGTGTTGTCTTGTAGCATGCCATAAGACTCAATCGACTTTAGTTCGGTGAAGTACCGAACAAAAAAAGGTCCTTAAAGATTTGATCACAACTTAGGTTTGCTCATTACATTTAACTTTGTGCGGTAAAATTTTGATTGCTTCTTTCTACTCTTCTCTAGTATACCAACTAATCTTATCTAGTTTCCTAGGGTGTCCTTAATTGGGTGTTAAAGGAAATCTATCTACGGTTAGTATTGGGGGGTATACTGGAGAAGTACGGGAAGATGCTGCCAAAATTTCACCGCACTAAAGTTACATGTAACAAGCAAACCTAAGTTGTGATCAAATCTTTAAGGATGGGCTATGAAGTGAAAATCTTAATCAAGATACACATCATTCGGTCATTTCCCTTTCTAATAAGTGATTTGTTTACATTAAATTTTAGGTTACAATGGATAAATCTTAAATTGGGTTGTAGGGTTCAGATTACACCAGATATAAGGGTGGAGTAATTTCATTTTTGGATTGGGCCTTTGATGACGATAGGAAGATATTTAGGCGAGGAGGTCAATTTGAAAATATCTTCTGCCCATGTAGAAGATGTTTGAATGGTGCATTGCATGATCGTAATACTGTGCTCGAGCACTACATTTGTAATGGGTGGTGGCAACATTACACTACTTGGGTAGCTCATGGAGAGGAGTTCACTGAGAAGCCATAAATAATAAGAATACTATTGACGAAAAGATGGATGAGGAAATTAGGGATAGTGGAGGTGAAGAAATACAAGACATGTTGAACGAGATGAGAGTAGGAGAGGATATAAATACAGATAAGGGAGATCCATTCAGTTGTGATCCGTTCTATGATGCTGTTAAAGCGGCTGAGGATCCTATTGCTCCTTGTGTTACGAAAATGTCCAAGTTGTCGTTTTTGTTAAAAATGTTTCAACTGAAGGTTATGAAAAGATCTAGTGCTAAATTCATGTCAAAAATACTTCAGTTTATTGCAGAGCTGTTGAATAACCCTAATGATTTTCCGGCTTCATGGTATGAGGCAAGGAAATAGATTGGTAAGCTTGGTTTGAACTATCAGAAGATCGATACATGTCCGAATGACTGCATTCTTTTTAGAAATGAATTTACAAACTTAAGTAACTGTCTCGAATGTGGACTTCAGAGATATAAGGAAGGTCAAAATGAAAGAAAAAGGAAGTAACCTCATAGGGTTCTTCGTTATTTCCCACTGACACCTAGGCTTCAACACCTTTTTAGATCAACTAAAACTGTACAGTGGATGACATGGTGCAAGGATTGCAAATCGCAAGATGTAAGAATACGTCATCCTACTAATTCAGAGGAGTGGAAGATATTTGACGAAAGAAACAATTCATTCGCTTCAGAAGCAAGGAACGTGCAATTGAGTCTTACAAGCGATGGATTCAATCCATTTAAGAGTATGTACCCATCATACTCTATATGGCCAGTGGTAATGGTCACTTATAACTTGCCTCCCTGGTTGTGTTTGAGATCGTCATTCATGATGCTGACCCTATTAATCCTCGGTCCAAAATAACCAGGAAATGCAATAGATGTTTATCTTCAACTATTAATCAATGAACTGAAACAGTTGTTGTTACGACCCGTTTCCCGGATCCCGACAGGACTCGAGATCGGCTTGCCTCAACTAATCCCAAGACCCGTCGTCCAACAAGAAATAACCAAAAGCAGGAAACTAAACCATATTCACATATGCAATATAACTAAGCAGAAGAAACGTACAAAGCAGTAAAGGAAAGTAAATCTGCTGTTTCAGTACATACCACCACAAGAACAAAAACAACAGAAAGCGGAAGTAAACAGTAGAGACAAACAGTAACTAAAGATCCACTACTTACTACAACAGTAAGGAAACGAAAAGGAAGAGCTGAAAACTACAGCTGAGCTCGACTGGGCCTAGCACCCTCTGCAGCCGGAAGCTCGGGCTACTCAACTCCTGATCTTGAACAGTATTATGAAAAGACAGAGTCAGCGAACGCTGAGTAAAGTGGTATCTATATTATCTAAAAACAGTAAAAGTAACATGTTTAACTATCATTTCTGTTTATCTGTTATATATATATTTCCATTTCACCCATTCTCTCAAGCATCCAGATATTCTTGATCTTGCATGTTCCTCGTGGGAACGATCTTGATTGTAGTATTTTTCGTAGAGTAGAAGGTACACGTGGTGCTCTCCTGGCTGGGAGAGTCCCCCGTGGTAATCCTATACCCAGTCAACCACCCCGAGATCACTGTTAAGACGTAGCGGTGACCACAGCATGCGTGATAAGTGCACGGGTAGCTACCCTGCACTGACACGCAGTCAATCGTTTCCGCTAGTGGGTACTCCCAAAGTACAACAAGGAATAGTATAGGACCTTGCCCTCTCAGAACAGGGGTCTTGCCCCTTAGAACCAAGCAGGGGTCTTACCCCTCCACAGTCCGCACACCCTCGTCTGACTACCCCGATTTGCCCAGAGGGCCTAACAAGTCGGTGTAAGGTGGCTAGCTGAACCCCAGGCCCCATGGGGTGGCTAGCTCCCTTCCTATACTAGTAGCTCGCCTCGGTACCACGTACACGAGGGCCAATAGGAGTCGGTGTAGAGTGGCCAATCCTAACCCCGGGTCTCAACTCAAGGGAGGCTAGCTCCACTCTACACAAAAAGGGGACAGTTGCTCTCCTTGATACCACGTACTCAAGGGCCAGCACACTTCCCGTCTACATTCCAGGTTTCTGTCTAACCATAGGAGTTCTACTCCTAATTCCCCGTAGGATTCATGCTCATGTGCACTTCATTTATTCCGATCCAGATTTCATCATTCACAATTCATTTCTCGTCCATATACAGGCAGCTCGTATTTCCATAATTCCATACATGCAACTGATGATTTCACAGGTAATTATTCATTAATTACAGGTAGCTCGTATTCTAACAGGCAACTCACAATTATATTACAGGCAATTGCTAGCAGTTTAGCTCAATCATGCATACAAGTACATCATACAGCTCAAACGATTCATTCATTTCTCTATCCAAGGGTTCATGCCACATCCTAAGGCTTCATTCGGCTATTTCCACAAGCACATTTAAATATTATTAACAGGATTAAACCACTATGCCAGGCAACACGAGAGTAATGGGGGCTCGAACCGTAGACTCAGCCGTCTCTGCGAGCCCAAAACATGCAACAGGCTAAAATCCTATACCAGGGAATACATCACAGAAGGAGAGTTCAGAATAGTGTACAAAGGACTCTAGTATGTATAGGAACTCGCGAGGAAAATACAGGTATTGCATTTGCGTAAAATGGACCTCAATCAGACCCCAAACGGGTCAAAAACGTGCCTATAGTTCAAAATTAGATGTCTAGGGATACTCCCACACATCTTAAACGGTGCCAGATCTTTACCTTAATCTCTACGGTATCCTCAGATGTCAAGGCCTTTGCTGCGAACGTCTGAAGGCAGTTCCAGACGTCGGACAATGCCTCCGGTCGACTGGACGCACCTCCGGACGTCTGGTGATGTGATCAGATGTCCAAAAGCGTAGGCATCCACGCTCCTTCCCAAGGCTGCACCTGCGTATGACAATGCAGGCGCGGTCAGCCAACATATACCCCTGTGCTGCGATATGTATGGCGCAGGGAGATACGTACCTGGCGATAAATGAGCTTTCAGACATCTGGCCTTAGCTCTAAACGTCTGGTACACTGTCGGCCGTCTGGACTCCACTCCAGACGTCTAATACTGGAAAACTTCCAGTACCAAGAACTCCTCGCAGCTCTCTCCACTTGCTTCGCCTTGCGTCGCCGCAGCTCCAGCCGCTGCAGAGGGCTGGGAGGCCACCTCCCGTAGCTCTCTCCTCCCGCACGTGCCCGCGGTGGTTGCGCGAGCTCCACCAAGCTTCCACCGATGCTCCTTCGACCTTGGCCTCCTCCCGCGCTCTCCTCCTCCCTCTTGCTCTCCCTCACTCGCCTCCTCTCGCCACTCCTGCACAGCTCTGAAGGCGGTGGTGGCTGGTGTGTGGAGTGGAGAGTAGATAGGAGGGTGGGTTTATATAGAAGGTGTGAGGTTAGGGTTTGGGGAAGAAAAGAAAGGGAGAGAGAAGAAGAGGGTTCTACGCATTGCCCGCGCACATAGCGCAGTGTGCAGTACGAAAATTTCATTTTTAGACGTCTAGGAAAGGGTCCAAACATCTGGATAGACATCTGACTGAGATTCCAAACGTCTTAAAAGGCTAAAAGTGTGACGGGTCATTACATTATAACAAACTTACAGGAAGTTTCATCCCCAAAACTTGAACTAGCTAGTGTACGGAAAAAGGAATATAAAACGCATAACTTAAAGAGGACCGAACTAGGTCTGAAAAGACGTACCCTTAAAAAGCTCCAGGTACCTCTCTCGCATCACCGCCTCAGGCTCCCATGTAGCCTCCTTGTACCGCTGGCTTTTCCATAGGACCTTCACCAGTGGTACCTGCTTCCGTCTTAGACTCCAGACGGCTCTGTCTAGTATCTGCATTGGCCTCTCGAGGTAGCTCAGGTCATCACCCACCGCGATGCTCTCGTGGCTCAGAACGTGACTAGGATTAGCGACGTACAAAAAGTTGGGGAGGAAGGGCAAGCCGGTAAGCAACGGGTCCTACCCGTTCCAGGACCTCAAAGGGCCCTACAAACCTCGATGCATCCCTTTCACCCCAAAACGCTGCAGGCCCTTCATGGGCGAAACACGGAGAAAGACGTGATCCCCAACCTCGAACTGCACCTCTTTGCATTTCCGATTAGCGTAACTCTTCTGCTTGCTCCTAACAGTGCGGAGTCATCTGTGAATCTTCTCTATAACCTCCTGACTCTGTCGAATCAGCCTGGGGCCAACCTCCCACTTGGCCCCGCCTCGACTCAACTCAAGGGTAAAGTACACCTCCATCCGTATAAAGCCTCATAAGGTGTCATGCCGATGCTCGAGTGGTAACTGTTATTATATGCAAACTCTGTCAGGGGTAAATGCTCCTCCCAGGAGCCTCTCTAGTTTAGTACACAGGCACGTAAAAGGTCCTCAAGTATCTGTATAGTGCGCTCTGACTGTCCGCCCATCTGGGGGTGGTACGCGGTACTGAACCTTAAACGTGTCCCCAAGGCTTGCTGAAATTCAACTTAGAACTGGGAAGTAAAACGGATATCCCTATCGGATACAATCTCACGGAGAACTCCGTGCAGGCATACCACATCGTGAATGTACCTCTCTGCCAACTGTGCTGGTCCCAAGGGGACTCGGATCGGCAGGAAACCTGCGTCTTCGTCAACCTATCTACTATCACCCAGACTATGTCGTGTCCTTGCTGGGTAATCGGTAGACCCACCACCAGGTCCATGGTGATGCTCTCCCACCTCCAGTTTGGCACAGGAAGTGGCTGCAACGGCCCTGCAGGCCTCTGGTGCTCAGCCTTCACTTGCTGGCACATTAAACACTGTTACAGAAACTTACCAACATCCCGCTTGATCCCTCTCTACCAAAAGTCGCGTCTCAGATCATGATACATCTTTGTGTTCCCAGGATGTATGGTGAACCTGGACACGTGTGCCTCAGCTAGGAGCTCTCTCAATAACTCATCGTCCCTAGGAACGCATAAGCGTCCCCTCATGCGCAGTATCTCGTCTGTAAAGGAAAAGTCTCCTGGGCCTCCAGTCAACGCCCTGTCCCGCAGTGTCTGTAAGTATGGATCTATCATCTGTCCTGCGATGATGCAGTCTATTAGCTCTGGTCGCGTCTACCGCGTCACTATCACTGTCCCACAATACCCCTGTGACTCTCGGGGTCGTCAACTGCCTAACTCCTCTATAAGTCTCCAACTCTGTGCTTGTAGACTGGCCAAGTGGGCAGGCGCCTTTCGGCTCAAGGTGTCAGCCACCACATTGGCCTTCCCTGGATGGTAGGAGATGCTGCAGTCATAGTCCTTCAGAAGCTCTAACCAACGTCTCTGTCTCATGTTGAGCTTCTTCTGGCCAAACAAGTACTCGAGGCTCTTATGATCCGTGAAAATCTCGAAAGTTTCACCTTAAAGGTAGTGCCTCCATGTCTTCAGCGCGAAGACAACAGCTGCTAGCTTTAAGTCATGGGTAAGGTAGCTATACTCATGGGGCTTCAGTTGCCGCGAAGCGTAAGCGACAACGTAACCCCACTGGATGAGCACACCAACTAACCCCTACAACGAAGAGTATGTGTAAGCTGTAAAACCGCCACTGCTGTCTAGGATGGTCAGCATAGGAGCTGAAATTAGTCTCTCCTTCAACTACTTAAAACATGCCTCGCACTCATCTGTCCAGGCAAAGGGCACGTCCTTCCGAGTCAACTGGGTCATAGGACGCGCAATCTGAGAGAATCCTCTGATAAACAGCCGATAGTAACCTGCTAGTCTAAAAAAGCTACGTATCTCTGTCACTGTACGTGGCCTCTCCCATCTGAGTACAGCCTCAACCTTGGCTGGGTCCACAGCCAAACCATCCCCTGAGATCACGTGGCCCAAGAAAGTCACCTGCCTCAACCAAAACTCACACATGTTGTACTTGGCATACAGCCTGCGTCACCTCAAAGTGTCCAAGATCATTCGTAGATGCTGTCCGTGTTGCGCCTGATCCCGCGAGTAAACGAGTACGTCGTCGATGAACACCACCACAAACTGGTCCAAGGACGATCTGAAAACTTGGTTCATTAAATCCATAAAAGTAGCGGGGGTATTGGTCAACCCAAACGGCATGACTAAGAACTCGTAGTGCCCGTACCGGGTACGGAAAGCTGTCTTGGAGATGTCGGACTCCCTGATCCTCAGCTGGTGATAGCCTGACCTCAGATCTATCTTGGAGAACACTGTGGCATCTTGCAACTGGTCGAAGAGGTCGTCAATCCTCGGCAGCGGATACTTGTTCATGATGGTGACCCTATTCAACTGTTGATAGTCGACACAAAGTCGCAGGATACCATCCTTCTTCATAAATAGCATAGGGGCTCCCCATAGGGATGCACTGGGCCTCACAAAACCCTTCTCCAACAGATCCTGTAGCTGTGACTTGAGCTCTCGCAGCTCAAGCAGTGCCATCCAGTACGGTGCAGTAGAAATGGGGCTAGTCCCCGGAACCAGTGAGATCTCAAATTGGATTTCACGCTTGGGCGGTAGTCCTGGCAACTCCTCTGGAAAAACGTCGGAGTACTCGCAAACCATCGGAATACTCTGAAAGTCAGCCACGGTGCTAGGCTCTTCCATAATACAGGCAAAAAGCCCTCACACCCTTGGATCAAAAGCCTCGCTGCCCGAAGTGCAGAGATGCATTTGAAATCTCCGTCCACCGGCTGTCCGTGAAACTCAAAAGGAGGCAACTCTGGTATGGAGAAGACGATCTTCCTCACGAAACAGTCCATCAGTGTGTCATAGGCGGACAGCCAGTCCATCCCTAGGATCACGCCAAAATCCTCCATCGGTATCACAATCAAGTCAGTGGGGAGGCTGTATCCCCCTATACTGACCTCGCAGTCTGTGTAGACCTCCTCAGCTACAAACAACTGGCCACTTAGGCCTCTGATCACAAACGGATCCTCTAATAGTACACTGCCCTGCCCCAAACTGACAGCAAAACTCGCAGTAACAAAAGAGTGTGTGGCGCCAAAATAAAAAAGTATGTACACTAATCTGCCAGAAACAGTAACCATACCTGCCACCACTGAACCTGAAGCCCTGGTGTCTCTGTGTGTTAAGGCGTTGATACGCCCCTTAGTCCTCGATGCAGACGAAGCAGCTACACTCTAGGTCGGGCGAGCAGCCGCTGGCCGGTACCCTCCTCGTGACTGCTGCCCTCCCCCATGCACCTGGGGATCGCGACCACCAACTTAGCCTCCAGTGCTCGATGCGGGGAGCATCTACTATGCTCCGGCCCTAGATGGGCAGTCCCTCCTGATGTGGCCTACTGGCCACACTGGTAGCAAAGGGGAACATGACCTCCTCCCTTAGTAGGCCCCTGCTGGCAGCTGGGTGAGGGTCCGGTGCTGGTAGCCGGCCCCTGTCTGGGGCTCCCAAAGGCCACTGATGGCCCCGCAAAATGAGACGGCTCTCCTGCGGGTGCTGTGTGCCTCCTCTCCCGACGGCCTTGAGAGTACTCTAGCTGATAGGGCCTCTTCCGTCCGCTGTCGGTGTCTTGTGCAGCCGGGTTGGTCTCCTCGTAGGTCATGGCTGCCTTTACCACTCGTGAGAAGGTGGGTAGCTTCAGGGGTTTGGCATACCTCCGAATAGCAGGTCAAAGCCCCTCAGTAAACATCCACAGGTGCTCCTCCGTAGACACGGCTGTCATGGCAAAACGTGACAGCTCCAGGAAACGCGTGCAGTACGCGCTAACAGTCATCATCCCCTGACGGAGAGTGTGGAACTCCTGCCTCCTCTGGTTCTGCCAGGTTTGCAGAAAGTACTGCTCATAGAAGAGTCACGAACTGGTCCCACGTCGGCTCTCTCCCATCTTGGCCTTTGACTGCCCTCCACTACCTGTGCCGCGCTCTCTAGCTAGTACGTGGCAAAGGCCATGTGGCACTCCGCGGGAGGGCGAAGGGTGTCGAACACCTCTATCTGCTCCAGCCAATCCTCTACCTCAGACGGGTCCTCATCCCCCTTGAAAGAGGGGGGCTTCATCTTCCGGAACTGTCTGAGAAACTCGTGGTGCAGCTGCACTGGGGGAACGGGCACGTCTCCAGGCAAGGAGGGCTCATGCTCGAAAGTGTCAAAGTGCGGTGGGGGCGGTGGAGGACCAACCCCTCCCCCTCCTGCTTGTCTAACACTGCAGCGGTCTCTCTGTCCCACCAAGGACTCCCCCTCCACGACCTCATGGAGAGGTGCCTGTGGAGGCTGGTGGAGCTCCTCTCGCACAATATCTCTGATCAGCTAGGTGAGATCCTGGGCCTGAACGACCGGGAGAAGAGGTGGGTCAACTAGTACCTCAAGCCAGGCACTTCCGCCACTTCGACCTCGTCTACAGTCGTGACCACGACCCGCTTCGAGAACTCTCCGACGAGGCATCTCCTACAAGGAGAAGCGAAAGACAAAACAAGAGGATCAACGATATTGAATTTTTTCGAGAAAAGACTCGGAACGAATATCAAAACGATACGTTGTGGTGGATATCCTAATTATATGCACGTGAATGGTTATTTTCAAGCCAATTGGTTCATTTCTCGGAACGACCTTTGATGAGAGCCTCATCATGAGCCATAACTAGCTCTTTTTGACCTAATAACGAGAATAAAAGCTCCTACATAACCTAGAAGAGGGCTTAATTGAAAGAACAAGTGTTCTGAGAAGAAAACACGAAATAAAGGTTAAAATTGCAATTATACCATTGCAGTACATAAACGGGATTCCTCAGAGACAAAACATAGGTCAAATGGGCTAAATAAGATAAAAAGTGGGTTGATTCAATCAGAAATGGGTTTATGTGCAAACCAGGAATTAAATGACATCTTGTAATCCTAAAACAGACCTGCTTAATTCAACAAGGTTCCGGTCAGGATAAAATCAAGTAAACCCTCTAAAAATCATGGAAAAATATTCGCTAGGATTTAGAACATTCAATTTGGCCTTTGGAACCTATTTTGACCTAGATTAGGGTCCTAGCTCATCAATTGACCTAATTACGGTTTTTATGCAAAATATCTAGTCAAATGTGGTTAAACCTAAAATCCAACTTCACCATTGGATTCCTTAGGTCCAAATTAGGTTTGTACCAAAATTTTGACCTAAGGGGAGGTTATCTTGACCTACTTTGCAAATTAGTACACCCAATTACATTTTGGTTCATATCTTTTGAAAGCCATTGCATAAACCACCCTAACTTCCTCACCACTCTTACAAGTAGGTCCCTTCGCCATTATTGGGGAGAAATCTTGCTCCGGCGAGGAATAGAGAGGGAATACTCTCTGATTCCTCAAAGATCTTCCAGATTTGGAAGGAGGATTCTCTGAGGAATTCCCTTCCATCTGAACTCAATCCTGCTCCCTGATTTGCACCCAATCTCTCGTGCAAACGCACGAGAGATTTGGGTCCCTTAACTGTTTCCATCTCCGGCGAGGATTCCCGCGCTTGGAAGCTTGGCTTCCAAGCACAGGAGTCACTTCGCACGAGAGATTGGGTCCCTTAACTGTTTCCATCTCCGGCGAGGATTCCCGTGCTTGCAAGCTTGGCTTCCAAGCACAGGAGTCCCTGCCTGTGCCTATAAATTAACCCCCAACTCCGGCGGCACCTCCTCAGCTAGACTTGGTCGGAATTCCACCTCAATTTCCTTTTCTTCTCCTCCGGCCAAGGAGTCCAGCGAGCTCCGGCGAGCTTCCTTCCTCTTCCTCGTCGCTCTGCCACAAAACCAGTGGCAGAGCTGTCCTCCTCATCCTCCTCTGCGTTGCGTAACACCCGTGCAAGCCGCCCTATCCCTATCGTCGCGCCGTCTTCCTCCACTGGATGCTTTCTTCTCAGGCGACAGCAGGTACTCCCAGTCGCCTTCTCGCCCCCTTCGTCCCCTTAGTTAGGCTAGAATTGCTCTTTTCTATCTCCTCTTTCATTTCCCTCATCTTATTTCACCAAACACTCCTCGACCGCCGCTGTCCACCACCATCTTCCTCATCTCCAGCCACCCTCTAGCGAGACGCTCCCATCACTCCGTAGCCCCACACGTATCGCCGACCACCGCATAACCTCTGCCTCACCTCACTGAACATCCTCCACTCGTCCACAGACCCTCTACACCACCACAACTGTCCCTTGACCAAACCCATCCGGCCGACCACAGGGCAACCTAGGCACGCACGCCTAGGCCACCCTGCGGCCTGCCACCTGACGCCTCACCTTCGCCGTGACACGGCGAAGGTGCTCCGGTGGTCTGATTAAGCCGCAAGGCTCTTTTTGTGTCAGGCAGGTTTCGAGCTCCAACTGCCATTAGCGGTGACTCGAGGAGGTCGCAAGCTTGTCCCAGCCTACAATGCTCCAGGAGCCCAGGTCCAGCTAACTCGGGGAGGCCTTGCGAAGTCATTTGTTCCAGAGAGTGGCGCCACGAAGCCTGCAGTGTTGCAATTGGAGGACGGACTCCTGCCGGCATGCGTGAAAGAACGGTGGAACAATAGTCCCACCTCGGTAAGCTGTAAAGCACTGGAGTGATTTAAATTGATTTTCTGCTATTAGCTGGTTGCCTCCGATAACACTTCGGGTGAGGTCCCTCACCTAAACACAGGCCTCATCCGTGAGCTCATCACACGGATCTGGCGCGACCCGACACCCTCCTGAGCACTCCTCGTGCACCACACCCACGCCGGTGCGCTTGGACCCAGGCGCGCGACCCGACCCGTTTACCCGGCTCTGGGAGAGCGTACCGAAGAGTGATATACAGAGAGAGAGAGACGTGGGTGTGGGTAGAGGGATAGGCTTTGCTCTCCTTGGTTTGTGTAGGGAAGGAACTGAAGAAGGAAGCAGGGACTTAGCCACTGCAAGCGAAGGAAAAAGAAGGAAGTCATCGTAGAGGAAAAAGAGAAAGGCAAGGCAGAGGGAAGAGGCGAAGGAAAAAGAGAAGAGGAACTGAAGAAGAAAGCAGAAATAAAGAGAGGGAAAGACAATCAGAAGAGGAGAAGCTGAAGGCAAGGGAAGCAGAGCCAAGGAAGAAGGAGAAGACCCGCAGAGAAAAGAAAGAGAAAGAAACTGTAGAGAGAGGTAAGGTAGAAGACAGAGGAAAATAAGAAGAAAGAAGAAGGCAACTGCAAAAAAGAAAGAAGAAGCACAAAGAAGAAATGAAGAAAATCAGAAGAAGAAGAACAAGAACAAGATAGGAGAAAACATCTTTTTAAGATGGCTGATCCTATGATTAGACATCCAAATTCCTTCTTTTTGCCACAATTGACTTTTAAACTCATGCATTTCTATATTTTGAATTAAGTTTTGAGTAATTAAGTGTTCAATTACATTCTTGAGATTAGTAATAAATTTCAATTGCTCCCTGTATTCGACCTCGGATACTTAGGTTTTCGAGTAATAAACTTTTATTTGTTGACACGCTTGATCACCTATACTACGACGTAACTAACTGTTAAAACACAATCTAGCCGCGTCAACAACCTTGCTCTGATACCATCTTGTTACGACCCGTTTCCCAAATCCCTACAGCACCTGAGATCGGCTCGCCTCGACTAATCCCAAGACCAGTCGTCCAACCAGAAATAACCAAAAGTAGGAAAGTAAACTACATTCACATATGCAATATAACTAGGCAGAAGAAACGTACAAAGCAATAAAGGAAAGTAAATATGTTGTTTCAGTACATACCACCACATTAACAAAAACAACGGAAAGCGGAAGTAAACAGTAGAGACAAACAGTAACTAAAGGTCCACTACTTACTACAACAGTAAGGAAACGAAAAGAAAGTGCTAAAGACTACGGATGGGCTCGACTGGGCCCATCACCCTCTACAGCCGGAAGCTCGGGCTGCTCAACTCCTACTCCTGAATAATATTATGAAAAGACAGAGTCAGTGAACGCTGAGTAGAATGGTATCTATATTATCTAAAAATAGTAAAAGCAACATGTTTAACTATCATTTCTGTTTATCTGTTATATATATATTTCCATTTCACCCATTTCTCTCAAGCATCCAGATATTCTTGATCTTACATGTTCCTCGTGGGAACAATCTTGATTGCAATCTTTTCTGTAGAGTAGAAGGTACACGTAATGCTCTCCTTGTCGAGAGAGTCCCCCGTGGTAGTCCTACACCCAGTCAACCACCCCGAGGTCACTATCAAGACATAGTGGTGACTATGGCATGCATGATAAGCGTACGGGTAGCTATCCCGCATTGACACGCGGTCAGTCGTTTCTGTTAACAGGTACGGCTAAAGTACAGCACAGAACAATATAGAGCCACGTCCTCTCAAAACAGGGGTCTCACCCCTTAGAACCAAACAAGGGTCTCACCCCTCCACAGTCCGTGCACCCTCGTCTGACTACCCTGGTTTGCCTAGAGGGCCTAACAAGTCAGTGTAGGGTGGCTAGCTAAACCCCAGGTCCCGTAGGGTGACTAGCTCCCTTCCTACACTAGTAGCTCGCCTCGGTACCACGTACACAAGGGCCAACAGGAGTCGATGTAAAGTGGCCAATCCTAACCCCGGGTCTCAACCAAAGGGAGGCTAACTCCTCTCTACACAAAAAGGGGACAGTTGCTCTCCTTGGTACCACGTACTCAAGGGCTAGCACACTTCCCGTCTACGTTCTAGGTTTCCGTCTAACCACACAAGTTCTACTCCTAATTCCCCGTAGGGTTCATGCTCATGTTCACTTCATTTATTCCGATCCAGATTTCACCATTCACAATTCATTTCTCGTCCATATACAGGCAGCTCGTGTTTCCATAATTCGATACATGCAACTGATGATTTCACAGGTAATTGTTCATTAATTACAGGCAGCTCGTATTCTAACAGGTAACTCACATTTATATTACAGGCAATTGCTAGCAGTTTAACTCAATCATGCATACAAGTACATCACACAGTTCAAACGGTTCATTCATTTCTATATCCTAGGGTTCAAGCCACATCCTAGGGTTCCATTCGGCTATTTCCACAAGCACATTTAAATATTATTAAAGGGGTTAAACCACTCTACCAGGCAACACGGGAGTAATGGGGGCTCGAACCACAAACCCAGGCATCTCTGCGAGCCCAAACACGTAGCAGGCTGAAACCCTATACCAGGGAATACATCACAGAAGGAGAGTTCAGAACAGTGTACAAAGGACTCTAGTACGTAGAGGAATTCGCGAGGAAAATACAGGCATTTCGTTTACGTAAAATGGACCCTGATCGAACCCCAAACGGGTCAAAAAAGTGCCTACAGTTCAAAACCAGACGTCTGGGGATACTCCCAGACCTCTTAAAAGGTGCCAGATCTTTACCTTAACTCCTTGCGGTATCCTCAGACGTCCAGGCCTTCGCTACGATCGTCTGAAGGCAGTTCCAGATGTCGAACAATGCCTCCGGTCGTCTGGACGCACCTCCGGACGTCTGGTGATGCGATTAGACGTCCAAAAGCACAGGCGTCTGCGCTCCTTCCTTAGGTTGCACCTGCGCACGACAACGCAAGCGCGATCAGCCGACATATACCCCTGCACTGCGATATGCATGGCGCAGGGAGATACGTACGTAGCGATAAATAAGCTTTTAGACGTCTGGCCTTAGCTCCATACGTCCAGGTACCCCATCGGCCATTTGGACTCCACTCCAGACGTATGATACTAGAAAACTTCCAGTACCAGGAACTCTCAACTCTCTTTGCTTACTCCGCCTCGCGCTGCCGCAGCTCCAGCTGCTGCAAAGGGTTGGGAGGCCGCCTCCCCTAGGGTTTGGGGAAGAAAAGGAAGGGAGAGAGAAGAGGGTTCTGCGCACCGCCCGCACGCAGAGCGTAGTGTGCAGTATGAAAATTTTATTTTCAGATGTCTGGGAAAGGGTCCAGACGTCTTGACAGACATCTCAAAAGGCTAAAAGTGTAACGGGTCATTACAGTTGTGGTTCACCGACGTGAAGACATATGATGCAGAAAAGAAAGAATTTTACAATATGCATGCAGCATTGTTGTGGACCATTAACGACTTCCCGACGTATGCAAATTTGTCAGGTTGGAGCACAAAGGAAAGCTTGCTTGCCCAGTATGTATGGAAGATACTCATCACTTATGACTGCCGGAAAGTAAGAAGTTCTGTTACTTAGGACATCGCAGATTTCTACCTATTGAACATAGATGGCGAACGTCACAATTCAGGAGTAAATTTGATCGCAGGACGTGTCGGTATTCAAAGAAAAATCCAAAACATAAACTTAGTACAGATTCTATCAGGTTACCGAGTCAGGTTATAATGGAGAGATTACAAGAAATGGGTGAAATACTATTGGGTCACCATTCAAATAAGACTAGACGGCCTCAAGGAATTCTGTATTTCTAAAGAAAATCATTTTCTTTTTAGAGCTGCCATACTGGAAAGATCTTATAATACGTCATAATTTAGATGTTATGCATATCGAAAAGAATGTGATGGATAACATCTTAAATGTATTAAATCTGACCGATGATACAAAGGACACGGTCAAAATAAGAAAAGACATGAAAACTTTGGGGATACGTCCAGAGCTTCATATTTATGAGGATGATCGTTACTTCTCACATACTATTTACAACTTGAATCAAGACCAGAAGAGTATACTGCTCTCCTTCTTACAGGAAATTCAGGTGCCAGATGGATTTTCCTCGCAACTTTCCCATTGTGTGAATGAAGCGCAGAAAAAGATATCTAGCTTGAAAAGTCATGACTCACATGTTTATATGCAAGTATTGTTTCCACTAGCGACACGAGGAATACTGCCAAAACCAGTTGTTGATTCATTCACAGAAATGAGTAGGATTTTCAAAGCTGTTTGTTCGAAGACGCTACAAAATGATATCTTGGAATACTGGGATAAACAAATAGTTATTGCTCTCTGTAAGATGGACAAGATTCTTCCCTCAGCCTTCTTCGATGTAATGGTTCATCTCACGCTACATCTTGAAAATGAAGCGAGAATCGGTGGACCTATACAATTCAGATGGATGTATCCTGTGGAGCGATTTTTTAAAAAGCTTAAAGATTATGTTTTGAAAAAGGGAAAACCGGAAGGATCAATTGTAGAAGGCTATCTCGTGGAGGAGTGTATTAATTTTACGTCCATGTATATGAATGAAACAGAGAACTGCTTTAATAAACTTCAAAGAAATTATGAGGGGGAATACAATGACATTAATGAAGAAAGTTTATCAATTTTTGATATCAGAGGAAGGTCGATCTTTCATACAGAGTAGAAGGCTATTTCAGAAAATGACAGATGTTACGTGCATCTATATATTTTAAAACAAATTCCTGAAATTAATCCATTTTATCAGGAATTCGAATGATTACCTATTTCTAGGACAAACGAATTTCACTTCTTAGATTGGTTTAATGACCGGGTTCATCAATTAAAAGAGGATAAGGACCCACGATGGATACTAGATTTTGATGTAATTGTTGATTCACCATTACATCATGCACATTTCCACTCTGGGTATATAATAAATGGGTTCAGATTCAGAATAAAAGAAATTGATGATAGAAAGGTTACACAATAAGTCGGAGTTGTTGATTCAGGTCTTTCCACCAGTCCAGATGGATATTATGGTACAATTAAAGAAATTGTGGAGATCAGCTTCAGATATGATCGTAGAGTTGTCCTATTTAAATGTCATTGGTTTGATATTTTCAAAGTGGACAGCGATTTCAAAATTGATAAGAAACACAATTTCTTGAGTTTAAATCCTAATCGTCAAATTCTTCAGTCTGGTGAACCATTTACATTGACATGTCAAGCGGCACAAGTTTTCTATGGCCCCGATAATTGCTAAGAATAGTACCGCCCAATCATTTTGATGCACAGCCTGAATTATACCAAGAATTAACAGAAGAAAGTCATATAGATTTAAATGTAGTAGATGTGGACATTTAAGGTTAGTAAAAGTTTGTTTACTTTAATTCATTTATGTTTATATCAAATTCATATTAAAATTTAAGAAACCTAAACAACAACCGGCATTTTCTATACATTAAAAATAACTAAACGTAAACCAATTAAACACACATGTTCAATATTTCTTACTATTGCTCTACTGACATTTTAATTACTTATGTTTTTCAAATTACAGTTAATCAGTGATGAGCATACTTGAAGGCTGTTGTACTTAGAGGTATAATTTCAATATTTTAAATTTGATTGGATGAAATTATAGGTGTTTTCTAGATGTGGGGTGTGCCAACATATTATTTTTTATTTCATTAATTAGATGTGCAGTATACCTACTTGTGTTACATATTTTATTTGAATGGATGTGGGGTGTATCCACTTGTGGTTTTTCTTTGCACTTTTTGTTTATGCGAAGTGTGCTCACTTTAATTTAAATATGCAGGTATTTAGAGA
Organism: Thalassia testudinum; assembly: GCA_037157565.1. Taxonomy (NCBI): domain Eukaryota; kingdom Viridiplantae; phylum Streptophyta; class Magnoliopsida; order Alismatales; family Hydrocharitaceae; genus Thalassia; species Thalassia testudinum. The sequence goes on from JAZHRO010000024.1 coordinate 86,233,626, forward strand.
AACCTCTAAATTTAAGGGGAAACTCTACCAAAATTTTTAAATTTTCCTTTTTGTTTTGTAATAAATGTTAACATAAAAGGTTAGTAATAATTTCTTTGCTTTGTTTCATTTCTATTTAAATGATTTTTTTTATGTTTAGCAAACTTTTTTCATTAATGATTTATATATTAGTGATTTTTAACTCAAATAATTATTAAATTTTTACTTGTTACAGATGAAGTTGTTTAAGAAAAAATCCAAAAGAAATGGTCCTCCTGAGACACAGTCCTCCACGCAACCTGATTCATCTCCTTAGGCTTAGCCACACCCCCATAGCAGGCTCACCCACCTCTTCGACAACAGCTTCAGCCACCCCCCTAGTCACATTTCGTACAACCTGGGGAGATGGCACGTTTACTTCATGTGGGGGGGAAGGGAAATGGGAAGGAGATTGCTCAGACCTTCCCAGACCGAGTAGAGGATGATCCAGATTCTGGAGGATCTGATGAGGTTGAGCGGGAGGAGGGGGAGGAGGCGAGAGAGGAGGGCGAGGAGGCAGAGGATGAGATGATGGGGAGTACGTCCCCAATTCATGTCGACCCCTCACCTGCGGGCTAAAGTTTTGGTAAGAAATCATATACCTTTAAGAATTAAATTATATACCTTCAAAAATATATAATAAATATGATTAATGTTTATGTAGGTAGACTAAGAAGAGGATGGGGGAAGACAAAAAATCTAGATCTTCAACATATCCCCGAGGGCGTCAGATTAACAATTAGGCTCAGATCCACAGGGGAGGCGGAGAATTACCCATGCTTTATCAATCAAGTGGGAGTAATTGTTAAGTCCATTGTGCCCATTTTTTACTTCGACTAGATGAAGGTGCCTGCAGAGCTGAAGAGGCAGTTGATCCGTCAGTTGGAGGTAATTTCATTTACAAAAGTTATTTCTTTTATAATTTTATCTTAAATTTATTTTAAAGTAACATTGGCATATTTTTTTTTAAATTAATGTAGCAAAGTTACGATTGGGGTGACGACCCCAATGCCTCTCGATACATCCTTAAGCACACCACAAAAATGCATAGGGATTGAAGGATGGAGACCAAGAGAAATGTAAGAATTTTTAAACATTTACATTTTTATTATATACATAATGTCTTATATTGTTTCTAACAATTTATATTTCGTATTTAATTTTTCTCGAATATGAGTTCATCCGAGGAGGCAATGGAGAATTATCCTCCTGATGTCATGCCTGAAGATTGGAAGAAGGTATGCGAGCATTGGATGAATCCAAAGATGGAGGTTAGTAAACGATTACAAATTATTCTATTAATTTCATATATCTTAAATTCATAAAAAAATATTATTATGTATGTTTACAGGAGTAAGCATAAAAAAATAAGGTCAATAGGGCTAAATCTCTACCACAGACCCATTGTTTGGGTCGAAGGAGTATCGAAACAGTCAGGAGCCGTTATGTAAGTATTGAAATTACTTTTTAATTAAATATTACTTATTTTTTAAGTTATTTTAACCCAATTGTATTATTTTTATTTTTTCAGTCCGCTACACATGATGGGATGGAAATGACTAGAATGGAAATCTACGAGGTCTCCCACAATAAGGCTGCAGTTGAGGGTACTCGTAAGTAAATTCATCAGTCATACCAGAAGAAACATGTAAGTTTCCTAAACTCAAAAAATTTATAACTTTGTATATATATATTTTAATAATATTGTTTAATACATTTATGATTAAATGGTACAATTAGTACATCCCCTCGCTGACGAGGCCTCCAACAGCGTCCAGCAGCCTTTGGATGCAGTGGAGGCATTTAGGAGAGTGATACCACCAAGCCACGGTGGTTTCGTTCGTAGTGCGGGGAGGGCATACTCGTTATCTACCTGGTATGGGAGGAAAGGTGTCGTCTCATCTAGCGTTGTCGATCAACTGCATTAAAAGATCGACAAACTATAGAGACGAGATGAGGAGAGAGAGAAGAGAGAGGTAGAGATGAAGAGTAAGATGAATGCGATGGATAATAAGCTTCAGCAGCTTATAGCCCTTATTCATAATAAGGGTCAATTAGAGCATCCATCTATGGATCCTCACAGCGGCAGACGAGACGACGACTCCATGGGTGGTGGAGGTAGAATTGGCGCAGCTGTATTTTGATTTCTATGCATTTTCTTTTCTCATGTAATCCTTTTTATGTAAATATCTCTTTTTCAAACTTTTAATGTACTACATTTTATATTTATGAAATATAATTTTTTTTCATTTGCATTACTTATTTTTCTATAAAAGCATAACTAAAATTTAGGGTTTAGTTGTTAGTTTCCATTCGTTGGTAATTAAAAAAAAAAAACTCATACATTCGTCGTGGCTTATCAATATGAGCGACGGAAAAAATATTTTCCCAGTCACACGTACGCCGTCGCTTACTCAAATAAGCAACGGCATTTAGGGTTCGATAAAATTGCTATTGTAATGTTATACCGACTGTTATCATAATAAGTGATGATGATAATATTTTTGTTGTTGCTTCTATAACCGACGGTAAAGGTAATTAAACAATGGCGTAAATAAGAAAAGGGTGCGTAATGGTGGGAAGAAGTGACTGACATATACTGTCAATTATTCAATAACCGACAGCAAAAACAAATGTCGTCGATTGTAAAACGATGTCGAAAGCTCTAATCCGTCCGATGGTCATACATTATTTCCACGTCGGATTATCCCTATAACCGACAGCAAATATAAACAGCGATGGTATTAACAGTGTCGCTTATTGCCGTCGATTATATAGGAATTTCTATCAGTTTTGAACCGACGGCAAAAGTCCTGTATGTAGTAATGAACAAATGATCATCCGGAAAATGCTCGGTAATAGGTCCAGACGGGTCAATGACCAAAGAAGGAAGGCGAGACAAATGGTCAGCTACCACATTCTACTTTCCCACCTTGTCACGAATTTCAAGATTGAATTCTTGCAACACAAGATCCATCGAATTAATTTTGGTTTCGCGTCCTCCTTCGTGAGTGTCTCACTGTAGTGTGATCCGAGTATATAATGACATGGGAACCCAAGAGGTATGATCTAAAATTTTCTAGGTCAAATACAACAGCCAGCAGCTCTTTCCCCGTAATTGTATAGTTACGCTGAGCCTCGTCTAATGTCTTGCTGGCGTAGTATATGACCATGGGTTTCTCGTCGATTTTTTGCCCTAACATCTCTCCCACTACATAGTCAGATGCATCGCACATGATCTCAAAGGGTTGACACCAGTTAGGGGATTACAAGATTAGTGCTGGGGTTACTCAATCATGCAGGATCTTAAATGCGTGAATGCACTCACTCATCATCTCGAAAGGTGTCTTTTGAGAGGAGATTCGTCAAGGGGTGCACGATCTTAGAAAAATCAAATATAAATCGTCAATAAAAACCCAGGTGCCCCAAGAATGATCTGATATCTTTGACCGAGTTAGGTACGGGTAGCTTGGAAATCAAATTCACCTTAGCCCGATCGACCTGGATACCTCTCTCAGACACGAGATGTCCCAGAACAATGCCTTCAGAAACCATGAAGTGGCTCTCTTCCCAAGAGAGAACCAGGTTCACTTCAATGCATCTTTTGAGAATTTGGACCAGATGCAGGAGGCACTCCTCAAAAGATTCACCAAATACTGAGAAGTCGTCCATGAATACTTCAAGGTATTTACCTACCATGTCAGAGAATATAGCTAGCATGCATCGCTAAAAGGTGGCGAGTGCATTGCATAGCCCAAAAGGCATCCTACGGAACGTGTATGTACCGTAGGAGCAGGTAAAGGTGGTCTTTTCCTTATCCTCTGGATGAATTGCCACCTGATTATACCTGGAGTAACCATCCAAGAAACAGAAGAATCGATTTCCCACAAATTTCTCGAGAATCTGATCAATAAATGGCAGTAGGAAATGATATTTCTTCGTGGAGGCATTCAGTCTTCGGTAATCAATGCAGACTCTCCCTAAATTTGCGATGCAGGAAAGGATGGTCTCTCCAGATTTAGTCGTGATCACGGTGAGCCCTGCCTTCTTAGGCACAACCTGGATTAGGCTCACCTAGCGGCTGTCAGAGATTAGGTAGATGATCCTAGCATCTAACCACTTGATGATCTCCTTTTTCACGACCTCCTGCAAATTTGGATTGAGTCTTCTCTGCATCTCTTGGGATGGTCGTGATCCCTCCTCTGTGTAGATACGATGTGTGCAATATGAGAGACTGATACCAGTCAGATCATCGAGAGTCCATCCAATGGCTCTCTGATGCTGTTAGAGAATAGAAATTAGCTTTGTTTCCTAATCAGATGTGAGTCGAGAATTGATAATCATAGCAAACATTTGATTGGAACCCAAAAAGACAAGCATCTGATGTTACGGAAGTCCAATCGGGGCGATCTTGGAGGCGTTGGGCTCCAATCGTTGCCCTAATCAGATCTGTATGGTTAGATCTTCAATCTGAGACCTCAAAATGATGTCACAATGTCCCTCGGCCACAATAAGAGGTGAATTACTATACAATTTATACAAATTAATCTAAATGCATGATGCATGTTATGAAATATTTATAATGTATGATACTTCTACAACCCTAGGAACATGCATAAATAGATATTTTAGGCAAATTAGATATGTGCACATCATCTAGATATGGAGAATCTTATTGGCAATCTTTTGGCTTATGGAAATAAGCTATCTCAAAAGAAGAAAGGGAATGAAGATTCCAAAAAGAAACAACGCGCATTCAATTTAGAAACAGATTTAGATAAAAGTTTAGATGATGAAGATATTGTACTTTTATCAAGGAAGTTCAAGCATTTCCTAAAAAACAAGAAGTCATTTAAGAGGAAAAAAGTTGACAAAAAGGAAGAGCCTATCACATGCTACAACTACAAGAAAGTAGGACACATGAGAGGACTATCCTCTTCTAAAAGAAAGAAAATGAAAAGATTTCAAGAAGAAAGACTTCATGCTCAAAAAGAAATTCAAGAAGTTCAAGAAGAAAAGAGCCTTTCAAGCAATGTGGGATGATTCTGATTCATCCTCAAGTGATGAAGAAAAATCTTCAAGTGAAGATATTCCTGAAGAGGAAGAAGCTTGTTTAAGCCTTATGGCACTTGAAAATGAGGTACAAAACCTTCCTTACGGTAAATTGCTTGATACTTTTAATGAATTATTTTCAACTTTTAAATAATTAAAATATGAGAACAAAAATATTAGATCTAAAAATTAGTCTCTTAATTCTAACTCTTGAAACTTCTGATCTAGTTTGTGAAAATCTCTCTTATTGATTTGGTTGAAGATCTTGAAAATGAAATAGCATCTATTATTGAAAAGAATAACTTGAGAAATTATAAGATAGATATTGTCAATGACAAAAATCAAATACTTGTTAAATAGAATTCTTTTCTTACTTCAGAAGTGAATGTTTTATAAGAAAATATCAACTCTTTAGAAATGATTATTCAAAAATTGAGAAAAGATTATGAAGTATTATTCAGTGGTCTTTACAAGCTTACAAAAGGCAAAAAAAACTTGGATAAACTTATTGGAAACCAACATGCATATAATAATAAACATGAAATTAGTTTCTCTTATTATGCAAATTTTTCTAAAGGTAGTGATTATTTGCTTAGCCAGAAAGTTGGAAAAGGAATAACTTCCATACAAAAAAAATGGAAGAAAATTAACCAGAAAATTAACCCCCATGGACTCAAAAAATAAAGGGCATTAAAATTAATTTTGAATACTTATTTTGTAGGATAAGAAGTTGATTATCCCAAGTGGACGTATGCAATCACTAAGAATGGAATTAGAATATTGAGAAAGAATTCAACCCAAACTCTTATTCCAAGAAGCATTCCAACTAAAAGAAAGAAATATTTTGAAGGAGCATCATGTCAAAGAACATTAGATCATGGACAACGAATGTTCAACCCTGATAATGGAAAATAAGGAACTTTGCACAAATTTGGAATACGAAGATGGAGAAATGATAATCTTCGACAACACAAGCAAGATTATTGACTAGGCACCATTGGTAAAGGTAACCAATCCTTTAGTCATATAGTCTTCGTTAAAGGTCTCAAGTAAAACCTCTTGAGCATTAGCCAAGTGTGTGACAAAGGTTTTAATGCTTTATTTTTTTATTTATTTTGGAATTCTCGATAGAAATCATAGTGAAATTTAAAAGAAAAAACATAAAGACATGTATACTTGTCATTAATAGAAATGATGTTTATGAATGCTTGTTTTTCTTCTAATAATGAACTCACTTTATGTCATAGAAAGTTAGGGTTGAACTTTGAGAAAATAAAAGACCTATGTACTGCAATTAATCTATCCAAAATCCTCAATTGGTAACTGTTGTTATAATGTGACTTGTTAATATATTTGCTACTACTGTCACTAATAGGACGAATGCTTTTCGTGATGGTTGAAAACCATTGCATATTTAGTTAAAATCGTTGTATTCTGTCGTCGCAAAAGTGTCACGTTAGTGTATACACGACGATTTTGTATCTAAACCATCGTATTTTACATGACGATTGCAGAAATCGTCGTATATATTTATAAAAGATAGTTGTACTACAAATTGTCGTTAAATACCATTAAACGACAGTTGTGATGACCATCGGCTATGATACACCTGAACCATAGACGACGGTTTCAAAACCCGTCGTGTAATTCGATAAACGACAGTTTGTAGTAGAATCGTCGTGTATATAAAAACAATGATTATAAATATAATCATCGTGTATATATGTGTATTTTTTTTCGCTATAAAATGTAGGTTTAGGATTTAGGTTTATATATAAACCAATATATATCTTATAAACCATAAACATATGCAAAATAAGAAACATACACAATATAAAAATTTTATCAACATACAACATTTAACATAAAACATTAAGCATAAAACAAATATATATATAAACCTAATGAAAAGAGTACATCATAATGTCAAAATATACAAAAGGAAAATACAAAACCTAACTAACGAAAAAATAAATAATCTAAACCTATGCCTCAGCACCTACCCCTTGTCCTGCTCCACCATGTTTGAGGTCGTCATCGTCTCTGCGAGGCGGGTAGTGATAGGAAGTGTGATCCCGACCGCTGCCCCGAATAATGCCATCATCTCTCTCATCTCTGCTCTCTGCTCCTCCATTTCCTTACTCTATTCCTCCATGAATTTCTTGGCATCTTACCAAGCTTGAGTTTGCTAGTGGAACTGTGAGGTAACATTATGGAGCTGTGTGGTGACATTATAGAGCTGTGTTTGCATCTGCTGAAGGACGACCTCTGTCGTTGACCCCTTCCAGCTATACTAGCTAGAGATCGGCTGACTCCTCCCCCCACTACGAATGAAGCTTCTGTGCTCCGGAGGCATGACGCACCCGAAAGTCTCCTCACGTGTCATAGGAGGGTGCTGCTGAGTGCTGGAAGCAGGGTCTATAGGGGGTTGAATAAGTTCATCATTTCTCCCTACAAATTACAATAATTTAATGTAAAAATCAAAGTAGTTGATAAAAAAATGTTACTTACATGCTTTATCTGATATGTCCCATGTACCCATGTTCACCCGTCGTAAATGGTGGCCTTGGTATGAGTAACCTCATATACACCAACCTGATCGATCGTGGTACCATCGTGTGAATGTGCCTGTAAATATATTTCAAAGATTTGCAGGTAATAGTTATAATTAAAACTTTAATTAAAAACATAAAAGTGATATAACTATAAGGAATTACTTATATATTTAACCTTAACTCTATCTATACTAGTTCAACCAAAAAGCAGGTCTGTGGTGAAGCTTTGGCACTATTAGCCTTATTCCTCTTTGCTTGATCCTGTATATATAACATATTGTAATGGGAAATAATTAAATCATTTATCTTCAAATGCTCTTAAAAGTATTTGTAATTACCTCCATCTCAAGCTTATTACAATGCTTACAACATTCTTTCCATACATCTACTGCTAGTGTAGGAGGCACGTTCATCAATGGCCCCTCATTAGACGACATTGTATTATAATACTAAATTACAAAAATAAATTGTCAAAATAAATTAAGTAAATAATAAAAAATGAGAAATATTATAAATTTCACCTTTCTCTTCGTTATCATCCTTCAATCACAATGTCGTCTCGTGACATGATTGAGGATGTACTTGGTGGCATTCAAATCGTCACCTCCATCAAAATCACTTGTAATATTACAAATCGTATAAATGAATTAAACATTATTAAAGTAAACTTATATATATACATTAATATATAATTATTTACCTCCATATTACGAATAAACTACCTCTTAGTCTCCCTGGAGACCCTCCTCCAGTTAAAACAATAAAGGGAGACAAGCTCCTTTACCATCCTAGACAATCTACCAGTGAAAGGAGAATAGTCCAGATTTTCTCCAGCTTCGTTGATATGTACTTTAATTCTTGTTCCCTCTAAAAGTGCATCTAGATGTGCATTTCTTGTCGGACCCCTTCATTTTTTTTATTACCTGATAAGAAAAATATAATTAAAAATTAAAACATTAGAAGTAAATTTTAATATGATATTACCGACAATTCTTACCAGCAGAACTGGTCCCTGCCTCAGCTTGAGGATCCTGTTGAGGTCGCTTCTGTACCTCAGCATCGTCCTCACCCTCCTCATCCTCGCCGCCACTATCATCCTCGTCCTCATCCTCGTTGTCGTTAGGGTGGTGGGTGGCAACCTCTAGCTCTGGCTCTCGCACTACATTAGTAACCACCCTCTTGCCCTTGTTCCAATACTATCGTACAAGATCACCAGGCCGGATATATTCATGATGCCTCGTAAATGCGGGATTAGGTACCATGACAACTGGGTGTGCGTGGGGAGTACGTAGAGGGATGCACTCAGGAACGAATAGGGGAGTATGGGTGTGGGGGGGCTGAGTGCGAGGGCCTAGGTGAGCTTCGTACGGGGTGGCTAGGTGCAAGGGGCTGGGTGGGCTAGGTTGAAGGAGGTTGCGTCTCATCCCTACCCGCTGAGGTGTCCTGGTCAAACTTACCTCTATTAGCAAATTTCTTGAATTTCATTTGCATATACATTAAAATAATTAGTATTTGTATAAATATTAAGAAATAAATAATAATAATAATAATAATAATAAAATCGACATAATTTCCCCTATATTACATATATTTTCCAAAATCATGTAAAAAGGAAATGACACATTCTACATGGTAGAAAATCACACATTTTACAGTAAAACATAAATATAAACATAATGGAACCTTGAAAACATAAACATAAGGAATGCGAGGTATCTTCACAAGAACAAAAAAGAAAAGTCTTGATTTTGAAGCCATTTACAAAAATAATGATCTAAGCTATTTGGAATAAGAAAAGAAACTAAGGAGCAGTATTTGGAAGGAGAAAAGAAACTAAGGACCAGTTAAATTTCCGACTTTTATGGACTAAAAAAATCATGGAGCAGTCAAAAATTTTTTCCTTAACTCGTTATCTCTTCCTAATCCAACCATGTGAGAGTTTACACAAACTGAAAAACATAATGAACAACTTGACTAAATTTTTACATGATACTCCTTTAACTGTGTGTGTTTACATTTATGCCTCTTAAACAAAAAAAAAAAAGGCTACTTCAAGGTTTCAACTTTGCTACTATGAGATATATGAGACAATTCATTGCAAGCTAGAAAATAAAGCAAGGTAGATAAAAAAATGGTATAAAAGTTAATTATACCTTACATATCAATATCCATTGCACCTGTACCAACTTCTTGTAAGTATTCTTGATAAGTATCTGCTTCTACTTCATGTAAGATATCTTTTTGCGCATCAAAATATTCACATGAAATTATCCGTACAGGTATAATCCATCCAGTTCTATTGTTGTCAGGGATGTAGAAAACTTGAGATATTTAACATGCTAATGTAAACGGTTCTGAAGAATAAAGAATTCAACAATTCTTATTCAAACATCCAAAACTGTACTTCTTGTCAAGTTTGAAGCCAATGCCTTCGTTAAACACATCGAACCAATTGCACTTGAAAATGACAACTTTACGATTGTATTTGAAGCTTATCTCAACGATTTCTTCGATATGTCCGTAGCAGCCATCACAACCAGTGTTTAAATTACAACTAACAACACTAGCATGCTGCATGGCCTTCATATCATGTATGGATTTTGTCCTGAATCTGAATTCATTTATAATGTAACCTGAATGGTAATGTCATAACTCAATGGTTGATCCGATATTATGTCAAAGTCCTCTAACCATCGTAGGTCGTTCTCTTTTTTCATTTGAATAACATGTTTAAACCATTCGAGAAAGTCAACCTCGCGTGTTTCTGAATGTCACTCCTTAAAGTCATTATAAAATGCATCAACTTTTGAAATTTTCTTAAAAATGTACAAGTGAGCTAGACGTCGATCGATTTCAGAGATTGATTTGTACTCTGTGTGGAGGATAGACCTTCTTGGAATATCAAATATGGAAAGATAATCTTCATCGTTCTCATTGTACCCTCCATTATAATCTCTCTGTAATCGATTAAATCGATTGTCTGTCTCATCCATATACATGGCACAGAAGTTAATGGACTCTTCTACAAAATATTCTTCCATAATAGATCTTTCAGGCTTAGCCTTATTTAACACATAATCTTTAAATTTCTTTAGAAATCGTTCAACTGGATACAAATATATATATTGCATAGGCCCAGCAACTTTCATTTCATTGTGCAAGATACAGAATTAAATGAACCATGACATCAAAGAATACCGGAGGAAATATCTGCTCCATTTTACATAATGTGACAACTATTTTCTTATCCCAGTACTCTAATAAATCAAAATCTACAGTTTTCAAATAAATACCTTTAAAATATTAACTCATCTCTATAAATGAATCCACAACTGGATCAGCTAACACTCCACGAATAATTAGTGGGAACAAGACTTGCATGTAAGCGTGACTGTTGTAACTCTTTAACCCACTAATTTTCTTTTGATCATTGTTTACACATCTAGAAAGTTATAAAGAATAGCCATCTGACACCTATACTTTCAAGAAGGTGAAAACTTTTTCTCGTTGATCATTATTTTGGCTGTAAATGATTTCCGGAAAGTCATAACTGTCATTTTCTTTTTCAATAAAATGTAACTCTGGACGAATGCCTAAAGTTATCATGTATTTTCTTGTTTTCACTGTAGCCTTTGGACTATCAGTTAAGTTGAACATATCCAAAATGTTGTCCATAGCATATTTCTCAATATGCATCACATCAAGATTATGTCGAACAGTTAGACCTTTCCAATAAGGGAGTTCCATGAAAAAAATGCTCTTCTTTTTAGAACCTGTATGTTTAAAGCTATTTGATCTTTCTTGAACAGACGACCTAATCGAATGTTTCCAAGTTGTAATTTCTCAATTATTTGAAAACCTAACCTTATTGAATTTATACTTAGCTTATTCCTCAGATTCTAGGAAGAATACCGACAACTTTTACCATCGAACTTGTCTTTAAACATTATTGTTCGCCATTTATGCTCAACTGGCAGGAATTTACGGTGTTCCAAATAACAGAACTTGTTGCCTTCAGGTAGTCGAAGATGATGAGTGTCATCCATACATACTGGATAAGCAGACTTTCCCTTTGTACTCTATCCCAACAAATTTGCATGTGCAGGGAAATCATTAATGATCCACAATAATGCAACAAGCATATTAAATAATTCTTTTCTGTGTGCATCATATGTACGAATGTTGTTACACCACAACAGTTTCAGTTCATCTATCAATGGTTGAAGATAGACGTCAATTGCATTTCCTACCTACTTTGGACAAGGGATGAGGAGGATCAACATCATAAACGACGATCGCATACAAAACCAAGCAAGTAAGTTGTAAGTTGTCATCACGAGTGACCAAATTGAATAAGATGGGAACATCTTCTTGAAAGGATTAAACCCATCGCTTGCAAGATCCAATCTGACATTTCTTGCATCCTCTATAAATGCTAAATGAGTGTTGTCAAACATTTTCCTCTCTTCTAAATTTATGGGATGACGAATGAAATCATCTCATGACATGTTATCCTTATGTCGTGTCATCAAATTTACAGTTCTACTTGAAATAAAAAGGCGTTAAAGCCTAAGAATTAATAGAAAGTAACGTAGAACCTTCTCCGATTGTTTTTTGGCCCTTGTATTTAGTAAATTTTCCACTTTAAATCTCTCACACCACACTGTGGAAACTAGTTAACTTTGCATATTCATTTCTCTATAACACAAAATCATTTAGATAATCATTAATTTTCTCGTAATTTAAACCAAGTCCATGAATCTGTTTCTTTGCTTCATACCATGTCTTTTGATAACCTTTCAGATAATTAAAAGTTCTCTAATGAATTCAAGTACCTCGAACATCAATTTAGAGGTCATTTTATTCATAACCTTCATTTGAAATAACTTCATAAGAAATGACAACTTAGAAATTGACGTGATACCGAGAGCAATAGGTTCACCCATTGCTCTAATAGCATCATAAAACTGATTACAGGTTTCCCTACTAACCGGATCTTCACCTTCTGCTCTCATCTCATCAAGAATTTCAACGATGTCATCATCTTCAATATCAATAGCTTTCTCATCGAAATCTATCGAAGATCGTCTAACTTAATCTATAAGATCCTCTCAATGAGCAATCCACTTAGTATAATGCTGCCACCAACCATTACAAATTGTGTGCTCGTATACAGTGTTCCTATCATGTGAATATTCATTCAAGCACCTCCGACATGGGTAAAATATCCTGTCAAACTTGTCTCCTCGTCTAAATGACTTCCTATCATCATGAAATGCTCAATCAAGGAACTCTCTCACTCCATTCATGTATCGAGAGTAATCCGAGTTCCTTAAACTAATCTAAAACTTATAAATGATAATATACAAAAATGAAATAAAACCACCCAATAATTATAATATGATTTTATAACAGTGTTTGTATTTTGATTAGGATTTTCACTTAATAACTCATCCTTGAAGATTTAATCACAACGTTACTTGTTATATGTAACTAGTGTCTGGAGAAATTTTAGCAGCATCTTATCTCACTTCTACAGTATACCCCCAAAGACTAGCCTCAACTACATTCCCATCTGTTACGACCCAGTTCTCGAATCCCTACAGAACACGAGATCGGACAGACTCGACTGATCCCAAGACCCAGTCATCTAATGAGAAAGTAATAAAAAAGCAGTAAAATAAATCACATTTGCCATACTAGCAACTAAAAGTAATAAAGTACAGTAGTAAAGAAGTAAACTACTACAGTACACACCACCACAACAGTATGAAAGTAAACGGGTACAGAAATATAATGTGCAGAATGAAAGAATACAGAATATAAAAGTATAAGAAGTTACTCACTACTACAAATGAGTACAAAAGAACTACAACTACTGGGCTCTACTGGGCCCAGCACCCTCTGCAGCCGTGTGCTCTAGCTGCTCAACACCTAGACCTGAAAAAGGTTATGAGTACAAAACGTCAGCGAACACTGAGTAGAGTGGCATCCAACTACTAAAGCAGTAAGGGTGGACAGGTAGTTGTTGTTTTTTTTCAATTTCTTTCTTTAACTAATTATTCTTTCTTTCACCACTTAATTTAATTATCAGGTCTCTTTCTTGATCTCGAATGTTCCTCATGAGAACGATCTTGATTGCAGTCTTTTCCGAAGAGTAGAAGTAGCACGTGGTGCTCTTATGGTCGAGAGAGTCCCCTCTGGTGGTCCTACACCCAGTCAACCACCCCAAGGTCACGGACAGACGTAACGGTGATGTTACGGATGCGTGCCCCAGACGTCTTTTAAGACGTCTGGGAGGTGGCCCAGACGTCGGACAAGACATCTGGGATCACATCCAGACGTCTGACAAGACGTCTGGGATCGTTTCCAGACGTCTGGAAAACAGTTATTTTTCGCACGAGAGATTCGTCTGCGTGCCTGTGTGCGCAAACCCGCGATTCCTCTCTCTCTCTCTCTTTTTCCCTCTCTCTCTGCGGCTGCAGACCTGCCGCGCACTCTCTCCCTCCTCCTCGCGCGGCCTTAAAAGGCCACGCCTCCCCTCCTGTCGTCTCCACCGTCCCCTTCCTCTTCTCCTTCCTGTGTGCGAGAGCGAGCGAGTGCGAGGGCGGCAGCGGTGGCCGCAGTGAGCGCGGAGGAGGTGCGGCGTGCGAGGGCGGAGCTCTGCCGTGAGGGCGAGCTCGCCGGAGCGGCTTGGCCGGCCGGCGGAGGGCGCAGGGGGCGCGGAACGATGCGGAGAGGGACCTGCTGCGGTCTGAGCAGCAGACGCGCGAGGTGCGACGCGGGCGGCATCACGAGCGGAAGCCGGGTGGTGCCCTGTTCTGGAAAATTTTCTAGAATCAGACGTCTGGGTTGATAGCCAGACGGCGAGGGAGACGTCTGGAAGATCATACAGACATCTGAAAGGTGAGTATTTCGCTTCCTTCTTCCTTCTTGTCGACTGACCGTACTGAGGGAGGGAGTTGGCTGTGCGCAGGCTCGCCGATTCGCCATCCAACGCGAATCAGACGTCTGGCTACTGTACGAGACGGCGGGAGCGACCTCCAGACGTCCGGGGTGACCATCGGACGTCTTGGAGATAGGCCAGACGTCCCCGCAGACTTCTGGACGTCTGGGAAACCACGCTGAGCAGGTAATTCTCTGATCCACTTTTTAAGACGTCTGGAAGAAGTTCCAGACGTCTGATTTTACACAGTGTCGTCGTTTTCGACCCGTTTAGGGCCCGTTCGGGTTTCGTTTTCCGCGATTCGAGTTGCTTTCTTTTGAGAATTAATTCCTCTACCCATCTACAGTAGCTATACACTGTTTTGAGACTTTCCTTGTGTTTGATCCTTGTGATAGGACCTCGTTCAGTTGCAATCTTGGAAGTCGCGGAGGCACGCGGGATTCCCGATCACGCCCCCATTACTCCCGTTGTACCTGGTAGAGTGGCTTTAAGTTATTAATAAAATCTGTTAAATTATGAAACCATAAATAGAACCTAGGACATTGCATGAATCCTAGGAATGAGAAATAGATGGAATGATAGATCCTAGGTGTTGCATGAATCCTAGGACTGGAAAACTAGATTGTATGATAGATCCTAGGATATGGCATGAATCCTAGGATGGGAAAACTAGTGGAATGTATAATACTGCAGTCTTGGAAAATGGAAAGAGATATAAAGCTGCCTGTAATTTGAATTAACAGCTGCCTGTTGTGAATAGATAACGTGGTTGAGAACATGGATTGTAAGAATGTGAAACTGGAAAGTGAAACCTGGATGTTTGAGTAAAAAGGATGGAACCCTACGGGGAAGTAGGAGTAGAACAGAATGGAAAGTGAATGGAAGAGTTTTGGGGAAGTGAGCTGGCCCTTGAGTACGGAGTACCAAGGAGAGCGACTGTCCCCCTGTTTAGTGCAGAGCGGAGCCAGCCGCCCCAGGGACCCGGGGTTAGGACTGGCCACTCTGTACCGACTTGCTGGCCCTCGCGTACGTAGTACCGAGGAGAGCTACTAGTGTAGGGAGGTACTAGCTACCCCACGGGCCCCGGGGTTCTGCTAGCCTCCCACACCGACTTGTTAGGCCCGCTGGGGCAAACCAGGGTAGTCAGGCGAGGGTGCGCGGACTGTGGAGGGGCAAGGCCCCGATTTGGTTACTGTGGAGGGGTTGGACCCCTGTTACTGAGAGGGCTCTGCCCTGGACTGGTTCCGTGCTGTGCTTTGGGCGCACCCGTTAACGGAAACGACTGACCGCGTGCCAATATGGGTTAGCTACCTGTGCGTTTATCGCGCGTGCCGTAGTCACCGTTACGTCTGTCAGTGACCTTGGGGTGGTTGACTGAGGGTAGGATCACCACGGGGGACTCTCCCGGCCAGGAGAGCACCATGTGCTACCTCTACTTTTTGGAAAAGACTGCAATCAAGATCGTTCCCACGAGGAACATTCGAGATCAAGTAAAAGATCTGAGAAATAAATGAAATAGTGAGACAATTGAAAGATGTAAATAAAGAAAGTAATAGAACATAACAGCTACTGTACACTCTACTGTTGTCTTTAGTTTTAGTTGCCACTCTACTCAGCGTTTTGCTGACGTGTTACACTCGTTACCTTTTTCAAGACCAGGTGTTGAGCAGCCAGGGTCAGTGGCTGCAGAGGACGCTGGGCCGAGTAGGGTCCAGTAGAGTTACTACTGTCTTTTGTACCTCTTTGTTTCCGTTATAGTGAGTAGTTCTTGTTTCCGTTGTACTTTTCTTTACCTGCAGTTCATGTTATATGATAAATGTTGTTCTACTGTTGTGGTGGTATATACTGTAGTAGTTTCTTTCCTTACTGCTGTACTTTCTTACTGTTAGTTATATTCATGCTGAATGGGGTTTATTTTACGGCTCTTTTGGTTACTTCCTCGTTGGACGACTAGGTCTTGGGATTAGTCGAGTCGGTTCGGTTCTCGTGTCTCGTAGGGACTCGGGAACCGGGTCATTACAAGATGGTATCAGAGCAAGGTC
Organism: Thalassia testudinum; assembly: GCA_037157565.1. Lineage (NCBI taxonomy): Eukaryota > Viridiplantae > Streptophyta > Magnoliopsida > Alismatales > Hydrocharitaceae > Thalassia > Thalassia testudinum. The sequence continues at coordinate 86,250,239 of JAZHRO010000024.1, forward strand.
GTCCCGAGAAGTGAATCAACTGACTGGAAAATAACCAATTCACATGTCTATAACTAGAGTAGCCACCACAACATATCTCTTGACATGAGCTCTTAGACGTTTTCGTTAGGTACTGTTCCGTACTGACGTATTTCGTTGTTTCGCATCTCCTTGTAGGAGATGCCTCGTCGTGGAACTAGGAGGGTGGGCCGCGGGCGCTGCTGAGGTCGGGGCTCGAGGGACAAATGTGTTCGGCTTGGAGTACATACTACCCCTCCTCTTCTCCTGAGCATACCGTCTCCGGACCTCGTCCAACTAATTCGAGAGGTGGTTCGTGAAGAATTTCAGCTTCCATCCACATCGCCACCCCTCCTCCCCCTTCCGAGCGTACGACAGGAGAGTTGGTGGTGGAACGAGATTTCCGCTGTCACACTAGGCGTGTTAGGAGAACTCAAAGGAGACACGTGGCGTCCGCAGGAGAGCCGTCACGATTTGCAGGGCCATCAGTGGCCTTTGGGGGCCCTCAACAGCGGCCAGTCGCCAGCACCGGACCCCCGCCTAGTCGACAGCAGGGACTCACTGAGGGCGGGAGTCGGGTTCCCCTCTGCTACCAGTGTGGCCAGCTGGGCCATGTCAGGAGGGACTGCCGATCTAGGGCAGGAGGTCAGCAGATACTTCCCGTGCAGAGCACTGGAGGGCGCGTAGGAGGCCGCGGTTCCCAGGAACGAGGAGGAGGACAACAGTCGCGAGGAGGGTACCGGCCAGCACCTACCCGTCCGACGCAGAGTGTGGCTGCTTCGTCCGCACCTAGAGCTGAGGGGCGCATCAACGCTCTAACACACAGGGACGCCAGAGCTTCGGGATCCGTGGTAGCAGGTATGGTTTCAGTTTCTGGCAGACTCGTTTACACCCTTTTCGATTCCGGCGCTACACACTCGTTTGCCGCAGCCAGTTTCGCAGTTAGTCTGGACCAGGATTATACACTGTTAGAGAATCCATTCGTAATCAGAGATCCGAGTGGTCAGCTATTTGTAGCTGAGGAGGTGTACACGGATTGCGAGGTCAGCGTCGGGGGACATAGCCTGCCAGCTGACCTGATTATGATCCAGATGGAGGACTTTGGAGTGATTCTGGGGATGGATTGGTTGTCCGCTTACCACGCCTTGGTGGACTGTTTTGAGAGGAAGATCGTCTTCTCCATTCCGGAGATACCTTCTTTCGAGTTTCACGGATAGCCAGTGGACGGAGGTTTCAGGTGCATATCGGCACTTCGGGCGGTGAGACTTTTGAGCCAGGGATGTGAGGGCTTCCTAGCTTGTGTGGTGGCAGAACCCAGCCCCGTGGCAGACTTCCAGAGCATCCCGGTGATTAGAGAGTACCCCGACGTGTTTCCAGACGAGTTACCAGGACTACCGCCCGAGCGCGAGATCGAGTTTGAGATCTCACTAGTACCAAGGACCAGCCCCATCTCCACCGCGCCATACAGAATGGCACCGCTTGAACTGCGAGAGCTCAAGTCCCAGTTGCAGGACCTTTTGGAGAAAGGTTTCGTGAGGCCCAGTGCGTCTCCCTGGGGAGCCCCGATACTGTTTGTGAAGAAGAAAGATGGGACCCTACGCCTTTGTGTGGACTACCGACAGCTGAATAGGGTCACCATCAAGAACAAATATCCGCTGCCAAGGATCGACGATTTGTTTGACCAGTTGCGGGGTGCCACGGTGTTTTCCAAGATAGACTTGAGGTCTGGATACCACCAGTTGAGGATCAGGGAGACCGACGTCTCCAAGACAGCTTTCCGCACCTGGCACGGACACTACGAGTTTTTGGTCATGCCGTTTGGGCTGACCAATGCCCCCGCTGCTTTCATGGACCTGATGAACCGGGTGTTTAGACCGTACTTGGACCAGTTCGTGGTGGTTTTTATAGATGATGTACTCATCTATTCTAGAGATCGGACGCAGCACGGACAGCACTTACGGATGGTTCTGGACACTCTGAGACGACGCAGGTTGTACGCCAAATACAGCAAGTGCGAGTTCTGGTTGAGGGAGGTGACTTTCTTGGGTCAGGTGATCTCTGGTAACAGCCTGGCGGTGGACCCCGCCAAGGTCGAGGCAGTGCTCAGGTGGGGAAGACCGCGTTCAGTCACTGAGATTCGCAGTTTCCTGGGACTGGCAAGTTACTACAGATGGTTCATCAGAGGATTTACACATATTGCACGTCCTATGACACAGTTGACCCGGAAAGACGTGCCTTTCGCTTGGACAGACGCCTGTGAGGCGTGTTTTCTGGAGCTGAAGGAGAGGTTGACCTCGGCTCCCGTGCTCACCATCCTTGACAGTAGTGGCGGGTTCTTTGTGTACACGGACGCTTCCTTGCAGGGGTTAGGAGGTGTGCTCATGCAGAGGGGTCACGTGGTCGCTTAAGCTTCGCGGCAACTGAAGCCCCATAAGCATACCTACCCTACCCACGACCTGGAGTTGGCAGCTGTTGTCTTCGCGCTGAAGACATGGAGGCACTACTTGTACGGTGAGACCTTCGAGATTTTTACAGATCACAAGAGCCTCAGATATCTTTTTGACCAGAAGGAGCTCAACATGAGACAGAGACGTTGGTTGGAGCTCCTGAAGGACTACGATTACAGCATCTCCGACCACCCAGGAAAGGCCAATGTGGTGACTGACTCCTTGAGCCGTAAGGCGCCCGCACGCTTGACCAGTCTACAGTTACAGAGTTGGAGCCTTTTGGAGGAGGTGGGCAGTTGGCGACCTCTAGAGTTACGAGGATACTGTGGGGCGGTGACGGTGACATGGCAGACCAGGCCAGAGCTGATGGACCGCATCATCACAGGACAGATGGCCGATCCGTACTTGCAGTCTTTGCGCGACAGAGTACTATCAGGAGACCCAGGGGACTTCTCTTTCACAGACCAGGTGCTACGCTTGAGGGGACGGTTGTGTGTTCCCAGAGACGAGGAGCTGTTGAGAGAGCTCCTGACTGAGGCACACGGTTCCAGATTTACCATACATCCCGGAAACACGAAAATGTACCACGACTTGAGACGCGAGTTTTGGTGGAGAGGGATGAAGCGGGATGTGGGTGAGTTCGTGCAGCAGTGCTTAGTGTGCCAGCAGGTGAAAGCCGAGCATCTGAGGCTTGCAGGGCCGCTTCAGCCGCTTCCAGTGCCAGAGTGGAAGTGGGAGAGCATCACCATGGACTTGGTGGTGGGCTTACCTGTTACCCAGCGGGGACACGACGCAGTCTGGGTAATAGTGGATAGATTGACGAAGATGGCGCGATTCTTGCCGATCCGAGTCACTTTGGGACCAGCACAGTTGGCAGAGAGATATATTCGTGATGTGGTACGACTACACGGAGTTCCGTAGGAGATCGTATCCGACCGGGATGCCCGCTTTACGTCCCAGTTTTGGGCTGAGTTTCAGCAGGCTTTGGGGACGAGGTTGAGGTTTAGCACGGCTTACCACCCCCAGACGGACGGACAGTCTGAGCGCACGATACAGACACTTGGGGACCTTTTGCGTGCCTGTGTACTGGACTGGAGGGGCTCTTGGGAGGAGCACCTGCCCCTGGCGGAGTTTGCATACAACAACAGTTATCACTCGAGCATCGGCATGGCTCCCTACAAGGCTCTGTACGGACGGAAGTGTACGGCACCCTTGAGTTGGGTTGAGGTGGGGACCAAGTGGGAGGTTGGCCCCAGGTTGATCCGGCAGAGTCAGGAGGTAGTTGAGCAGATCCACAGACGACTCCGCACTGTCAGGAGCAGACAGAAGAGCTACGCGGATCGGAGACGCAGAGAGGTACAGTTTGAGGTTGGGGACCACGTCTTCCTTCGTGTTTCGCCCATGAAGGGCCTACAGCGGTTTGGGGTGAGAGGGAAGCTCGCGCCGAGGTTCGTAGGACCCTTTGAGGTCCTGGAGCAGGTTGGACCCGTTGCTTACAGACTTGCCCTTCCCTCGCAGCTTTCTGGTGTGCACGACGTGTTCCACGTGTCCAACCTCAGGAAGTATGTAGCCGATTCCAGTCACGTACTGAGTCACGAGAGCGTCGAGGTTAGCGACGACCTGACCTACCCCGAGCGGCCAGTGCAGATCCTAGACCGAGCCGTCCGCAGTTTGAGACGAAAGCAAGTACCCCTGGTAAAGGTTCTGTGGAGGAGCCAGCGGTACGAGGAGGCTACCTGGGAGCCTGAGGCGGCAATGCGGGAGCGGTACCCGGAGCTTTACGCGGGTACGTCTTTTCGGACCGGCTTCGGTCCTCTTTGAGTTTGTTATGGTTATTTGGACATCTTTTCCCCGCACCCTAGTTGGCGCAAGTTTCGGGGACGAAACTTCCTTTGAGTTTGTTATATTGTTACGAATGCGTGCCCCAGACGTCTTTTAAGACATCTGGGAGGTGGCCCAGACGTCGGACAAGACGTCTGGGATCACATCCAGACGTCTAACAAGACGTCTGGGATCGTTTCCAGACATCTGGAAAATAGTTATTTTTCACACGAGACATTCGTCTGCACGCCTGTGCGCGCAGACCCGCGATTCCTCTCTCTCTCTCTTTTTCCCTCTCTCTCTGCGGCTGCAGACCTGCCGCGCACTCTCTCCCTCCTCCTCGCGCGGCCTTAAAAGGCCACGCCTCCCCTCCTGTCGTCTCCACCGTCCCCTTCCTCTTCTCCTTCCTGTGCGCGAGAGCGAGCGAGTGCGAGGGCGGCAGCGGTGGCCGCAGTGTGCGCGGAGGAGGTGCGGCGTGCGAGGGCGGAGCTCTGCCGTGAGGGTGAGCTCGCCGGAGCGGCTTGGCCGGCCGGCGGAGGGCGCAGGGGGCGCGGAACGACGCGGAGAGGGACCTGCTGCGGTCTGAGCAGCAGACGCGCGAGGTGGGACGCAGGCGGCGTCGCGAGCGGAAGCCGGGTGGTGCCCTGTTCTGGAAAAATTTCCAGAATCAGACGTCTGGATTGATATCCAGACGGCGAGGGAGACGTCTGGAAGATCATACAGACGTCTGAAAGGTGAGTATTCCACTTTCTTCTTCCTTCCTGTCGACTGACCGTACTAAGGGAGGGAGTTGGCTGTGCGCAGGCTCGCCGATTCGCCATCCAACGCGAATCAGACGTCTGGCTACTGTACCAGATGGCGGGAGCGACCTCCAGACTTCCGGGGTGACCATCGGATGTCTTGGAGATAGTCCAGACGTCCCCGCAGACTTCTGGACGTCTGGGAAACCACGCTGAGCAGGTAATTCTCTGATCCACTTTTTAAGACGTCTGGAAGAAGTTCCAGACGTCTGATTTTACACAGTGTCGTCGTTTTCGACCCGTTTAGGGCCCGTTCGGGTTTCGTTTTCCGCGATTCGAGTTGCGTTCTTTTGAGAATTAATTCCTCTACCCATCTACAGTAGCTATACACTGTTTTGAGACTTTCCTTGTGTTTGATCCTTGTGATAGGACCTCGTTCAGTTGTAGTCTTGGGAGTCGCGGAGGCACGCGGGATTCCCGATCACGCCCCCATTACTCCCGTTGTACCTGGTAGAGTGGCTTTAAGTTATTAATAAAATCTACTAAATTATGAAACCATAAATAGAACCTAAGACATTGCATGAATCCTAGGAATGAGAAATAGATGGAATGATAGCTCCTAGGTGTTGCATGAATCCTAGGACTGGAAAACTAGATTGTATGATAGATCCTAGGATATGGCATGAATCCTAGGATGGGAAAACTAGTGGAATGTATAATACTGCAGTCTTGGAAAATGGAAAGAGATATAAAGCTGCCTATAATTTGAATTAACAGCTGCCTGTTGTGAATAGATAACGTGGTTGAGAACATGGATTGTAAGAATGTGAAACTGGAAAGTGAAACCTGGATGTTTGAGTAAAAAGGATGGAACCCTACGGGGAAGTAGGAGTAGAACAGAATGGAAAGTGAATGGAAGAGTTTTGGGGAAGTGAGCTGGCCCTTGAGTACGGAGTACCAAGGAGAGCGACTGTCCCCCTGTTTAGTGCAGAGCGGAGCCAGCCGCCCCAGGGACCCGGGGTTAGGACTGGCCACTCTGTACCGACTTGCTGGCCCTCACGTACGTAGTACCGAGGAGAGCTACTAGTGTAGGGAGGTACTAGCTACCCCACGGGCCCCGGGGTTCTGCTAGCCTCCCACACCAACTTGTTAGGCCCGCTGGGGCAAACCAGGGTAGTCAGGCGAGGGTGCGCGGACTGTGGAGGGGCAAGGCCCCGGTTTGGTTACTGTGGAGGGGTTGGACCCCTGTTACTGAGAGGGCTCTGCCCTGGACTGGTTCCGTGCTGTGCTTTGGGCGCACCCGTTAACGGAAACGACTGACCGCGTGCCAGTACAGGTTAGCTACCTGTGCGTTTATCGCGCGTGCCGTAGTCACCGTTATGTCTGTCAGTGACCTTGGGGTGGTTGACTGAGGGTAGGATCACCACGGGGGACTCTCCCGGCCAGGAGAGCACCATGTGCTACTTCTACTTTTTGGAAAAGACTGCAATCAAGATCGTTCCCACGAGGAACATTCGAGATCAAGTAAAAGATCTGAGAAATAAATGAAATAGTGAGACAATTGAAAGATGTAAATAAAGAAAGTAATAGAACATAACAGCTACTGTACACTCTACTGTTGTCTTTAGTTTTAGTTGCCACTCTACTCAGCGTTTTGCTGACGTGTTACACTCGTTACCTTTTTCAGGACCAGGTGTTGAGCAGCCAGGGTCAGTGGCTGCAGAGGACGCTGGGCCGAGTAGGGTTCAGTAGAGTTACTACTGTCTTTTGTACCTCTTTGTTTCCGTTATAGTGAGTAGTTCTTGTTTCCGTTGTACTTTTCTTTACCTGCAGTTCATGTTATATGATAAATGTTGTTCTACTGTTGTGGTGGTATATACTGTAGTAATTTCTTTCCTTACTGCTGTACTTTCTTACTGTTAGTTATATTCATGCTGAATGGGGTTTATTTTACGGCTCTTTTGGTTACTACCTCGTTGGACGACTAGGTCTTGGGATTAGTCGAGTCGGTCCGGTTCTCGTGTCTCGTAGGGACTCGGGAACTGGGTCATTACAGGTGACTACAGCACGCGCGATAAACGCACGGGTAGCTACCCCACACTGGCACGCGGTCAGTCGTTTCCGTTAGCGGGTGCGCCCAAAGCTCAGCACGGAACCAGTATAGGGCATAGCCCTCTCAGTAACAAGGCTCTAGCCCCTAAAAATCAAACAGGGGTCTCGCCCCTTCATAGTTGGCACACCTTCGTCTGACTACCCTGGTTTACCCAGAGGGCCTAACAAGTCGGTGTAAGGCGGCTAGCTGAACCCTGGGTCCCGTAGGGTGGCTAGCTCTCTCTCTACACTAGTAGCTCTCTCTGGTACTGTGTACGCGAGGGCCAAGAAGTCAGTACAGAGTGGCCAATCCTAACCCCTGGTCCCAACTCAAGGGCGGCTAGCTCCACTCTGCACTAAATAGGGGGACAGTCGCTCTCCTTGGTATTCCGTACTCAAGGGCTAGCTTACTTCCCCACTCACATTCCCAGTTCCATTCCATTTATTTCCAGGAGCTCTACTCCTAATTCCCCGTAGGGTTCATGCTCATGTTTCTCAGGCCAAGCCATACCAGGGTTCATCATTTCTATTTCCATTGTTAGGTTATACACATGTAATTTGTAACTCTATTCCATATTCAGTTTATTCACAGATAGCTTGTGTTTCCAACATTCACCTTTCCATTTTCAATTTATATACATGCAGCTCATAGTATGAGATTTAACGTAAACAACAGAAATTCACATGCAACAGTTTGCTAATACAAGTACTTTACATTTCACAGGCAGCTGTTATTTATTTACTGGTAATTGTTATCATTCTATCTACTCATTCCAGACTGTAACTCATTCATTCAATACAGACAATCTAGTATTTCTAGTCCTAGAATTCATGCCATATCCTAGGTTCTAATCATTCATTCCACACAGGCAATTAGGTTGTAATTAAATTAAGGGGAAGCCACTCTACCAGTAAACCCAGGAGTAGTGGGGGCTTGATTGGTAGGTCCACATGCCTCAGCAAACCCCAAACCCGCAACAGAACTAGGTCCTATCACAGGGATCAATCACAAGAGACTACTCAGGACAGTATCGAAAGTATTCCAACAAGTAGGGGAAAATATACGGGAAACAACGGTATATTAATTACGGAAATCAGACCTCAAACGGACCCTAAACGGGTCAAAAATAGTAATTCTGACTCAAATCAGACATCTGGAAGACATCTGGAATACCTTCCAGATGTCTTAAAAGAGTCCAGAGCCATACCTCAAGTCCTGCGCCACTCCTCAGACGTCTAGGAACTCTGCTGGACCGTCTGGACCTAGTTCCAGACATTCGACAACCTCTCTAGACGTCTGGAAATGCTTCCCATCGTCTGGTGCCTCGCCCAGACGTCCAAACTGCGTGGGAGGGCGTCCCGCGCCTTCCCGAAGCGAATCCTGCACGCGTCAACGAAAATCTTCTCAATAAAGCACGAAACATAGCCTCAGCAGAACGGCCTGCATGGCTGTATCCACAAAGAAGATGTACGTCACGAAGCTTACCTCTCAATCGTCTGGAATCTCCTCCAAACGTCGTCTACGTCGTTTGGACGTCGATCCAGACGTCTGATTTTGGGAAAAATCCAGAACTAGAACCTGCCTTCGCCTCCTCGCGCCGCACCCGTTCGCTTGCTGCTCCGGCTGCATCAATGTCGGGGAGGACCTCTCCGACGTGCTCCTCTGCCTTGCGCACACGTCGACCGGCCATGAGCTCACCGGCGAGCTCCCACGCGAGCTCGCGTGCTTGCTCTCCTCTCTTCCCCTTGTTGCTCCTCTCCTCCCACGCCGCTCACGCTCACTGCTCTCGCTGGAGGAAGGAGAAGGGTGGCTGGAAGTAAGGGTGGTGTGAGAGAGTGAGGAGGGGGTGTTATATAAGGTGTGGGGTTAGGGTTTACGTCGGGAGAGAGGAGAGAGAAGGAGAAGAAAACGAGGGTCGCGTACTGTCTGTGCGCAGCACGCACATAGACACGAGGACGTACACGAAAATTTTGATTTTTAGACGTCTGGGAATGGGTTTAGACGTCTTGCAAGATGTCTGACCCTCAGTCTAGATGTCTGACCTAAAGTACGGACGTCTTAAAAAGGCTTAATAACTCGGGTCTTAACACCAACAACTCTCATTTAAGGGTGCATTAGGAACATAGACAAGATCAGTTGGTATACCGGAGAAGAGAGAAAAGATACTACCGAAATTCCTCTAAACATCAATTCTATGAAAACAAGTAACCTTAAGTTGTGATCAAATCTTCAAGGACCCCCCTTTGTTCAGAACTTCTCTGAACAAAGGACGACGACTCTTATGGCATGCTATAAAGACAAAGCTTCGTGAATGTGAGGTATACAAACACTTTGCATTATTCGTATAACATGATCATAAGTGTCGACAGACAAGTGTTTTGACACGATTATCCTCTCCTAAAACCTATAACCTAGGGGTTAGAATGCCTATTGCTTGGCCTCAAGTACATCTACATTTGTACAAGTGTGTGTATCTATAATTCATTAAAATAATAAAATTTACAATAAAAAAATTAATTATATATACAAAATAAAAATAGGTTCTTCCTCCCTTTCCCTCTTCTCCCTTCTCTCCTACCTCCCTGTCTTACCACTTCTTTTCTACTCTCTTTCTCTCTTTTCCCTTCCCTTTTTCTCATCCTTCCCTTCCTTTATATTTTTCTTTATGCATCTCTCTCCCTCTGATTCCTCTCTTGTCTAATTATTTATCTTCTCTTTCCCTTTCTTCTCCCTATCCTTCCTCTCCTCCTTCCCTTCAGTAATTCATATTCTTCTTTATTTATCTTTTTCTCTCTTCTTCCTCTCCTACTCCATCTCCTTTCACTTTCCCTCTCTCCTGTCATTACTTCTTCCTAACTTCTTAAATTCATAAAAATTTTCACAGAATTTCCTATAATATAAGCTTCTAACCATAATAAATTAACATGGAAATATAGTCAAATAAGCATTCTAAAGAAAGTAGGTACACCCCACAATCAATCGAATAAATTCAATTTACTAAATCAAGTGGGCACACCCCACATTCATAAAAATAATTCATTCACAAATCATAAATTAATCAAGTGAGTATACATCACATTCGAAACCTAAGTGGATACTGTTCGTCGCGAAATGCATAAAATATTATTTCTATCGTTATAGTGCAAATCACGTTAAAACAAATAAATTTATAAATTAAAATCGGTGAGTCTTGAGTCGTTCGCAGGGAGGCAAAATGCGATTTTCAAAGCTTTTTATACTTACTAATCTATCATAATGCAACATAGAAACAGAGACCAGATATTTAGAAAATAAGATTTTTATTGCTAATGGCAACCAGTTCTCAAACTAGGAATTAAAACAACTGTGCTAAAGAATAGAGAGAGAAAATAGATGAAGGACAGTGCCGCTTGTGGGATGCTTGTGCGAAGTACGGCGGCACTTCAGATCAGAGCGTCGGAAGGAAGATTGGAGAGATGTTGTAGAGAAAGAGAGGCTGGAGAAGTGTCTAGTGGAAGTTACCTCTCAACTGGGGCCCCTAGGCTCTTTTTATAGATGTAATGAGGGGTAAAGTAGGTATTTAGGCCCCCAACTCGCGCAACAACCTTGGAGCCATCAGATCCATCAATCGAGAGATCAACAGACCAAATTGCACCTCAAAATAACCCTCCACATGCTGTAAAGATGCGGATTTAACCTGTTGCTGACACGTGGTGGCCTCTGAGTCGCCCGATCACGATTCGCGCTGCACTGCTCCCGCTCCTCACTCTCGCACGCATGCATTCAATCTCAACCGTTCGATCGTGAGATCGAATTGCTTACGTCGCGCGCCACACTACCATATGAACCCGTGTGTGGTGAGGTGTCAGTTCGAGCTTTGGATTGGGCGTCATTCGCACCGCCACATCCAACGCATCTCCACGCATCGCGTGGCCGCCTCCACACAGCTTGATCTCCATTTGACAGTCCAATTGAATCCATGCTCACCGCCTCCTTGATTTTGCGCTCTGCGTGATTCGAACGTGCGTGCTTCGCTCTTGCATGAAGGTGGTGACCAACGTGCTGCTGCCGCATTTGTGTCGTGTTTTTGATTTTGTCGCGCTCATTACCTCACGGATGTTGGAAGAAGACCCAACAGCTAAGATGCATTCTTCTGTGATGAGGGGCACGCAGAGAGGGTGACGTGGCTCCTTCACAGTTGTTGGATAACGATCCAACGGTCCATGTTTTTCCTTCAATAGTCGAGGCACGGCAATGAGCTGTCGGGATGGTGCCACGTGGCACCATCTTAACCATTCATCTTCCCACCTTTGTAGTCGATGCTACAGGGCTCCGATTGAGCCAACTTTTGCGTCGTTGAACTACGATCATTGATCTGGATTCATCCGTGTGGTCGAATTTGACATCTGAAGTTTGGATCTCTGTTATCTTTCTCCTTGGCCTCTAATCTCCTTGGCCTCTAATCTTCTATGGGTTGTATGTTATGCTACGGATGCCTAATCGAGATGATTCCAGAAGCATTGGACTCATGTCATCGTCTTGATCAAATCTGTATGGTTTGATCTATCATCCGCGGCCCCGAATCATCTGCAATTAACATTGTCTCTCTTGTAGAGCATAAAATACATTATTATCTATAAAGCTAACAAATCAACTATGATGCAAATTATGATGCTTATGCATGCATTGTTCTTAAGTTAAGCTAAAATCTAACTTAATTCAGGTAAATTAGGTCCTATGATTGCTATGCAATTAGGCTGAAATGATCCTTCCCAAGAGTCGTTTAGGTTTTCTGGAATTTTTAGTGGTTTTCTCGTAATTTTTCTGTGCACCAGAGGATCCCGTGCATAGTTTTTTGATTTCTAGAGGGGTTTAACGCAATTTTAAACCCACTGGGACTTGCTTTGTGGGCTCTGCGGGAAAGGAGGAATTTTACGGGGCTAAAGTCGCAATTGACCCCAGCCCCACACCTCACCCATGCAACCCTAAAACCTTACCCCTCTCCTATAAAACCCCAACCCCCCCCCCCCCCCCTTCCACAACACCCACACCACCCCCCTCCACTCCTTGCTTCTACGGCCACCCACCTCCTTCCCTTCTTCCACCTTGCAACCGTGAGTGAGGAAGGAGGGTGAGAGCAGCAGAGAGAGAGGAAGAGCAAGAGGAGAGCAGCAAGGAGAGGAAGAGAAAGGGAGAATGGGGAGGAGGTCCTGAAGTTGCTGCAAGCGCCATTGTGGTAGCTGCTGTAGCTCCAGGGGAGAGGAGGAGAGCTTCGCGAGGAGGTTCTATGCTTGAATATTTCCTAAGTATCGGACATCTGCAACATTCGCCAGATGCCTAGAGGGATCGTCGGACGTCCGGAGAGGACTCAGGACGTCTGGTAGCGTGTAGAATACAAGGTACTTTCCCTGCCTGAGCTTTTGTCGCTTGTAGACCTTGCTATAGTAGTCATAGGGCATTAGGTGTCGGTTGCGCATGCCTGCAAGTGCCAGAGACGTAGGGAAGTCACGTTGGCACGGCGATAGAGGCACTTTAGGACATCTGAAAGCATCATCAGATATCTATCTTCCCTCTCAAACAACCGGGAGTAGTACCAGACGTCTAGAGACACCCTCAAAAAGCTGTGAGGGGATTCAGACATTGGAAACTGACGCAGGAACACAAGGTGAGGTTCTACGTACTTTTATGACATTTGGGACTAACCCCAGACATCTAATATTGGTCTGAATGCCCTATTGCAGGCACCAGGCAGCCGGTCCAGCTAGACCAGCTTGCCTAGTCTAGTTCGGGTGAACCTGAAAGAGTGTTTGGGCCGGTTCAGGGCCCAAACGAAGTCGATTTTATGCAAACAAAGTACAATTGGTTTTCTGTCGGAATTTCCTATGTCTCCAAAAGGGAAAGGACTCAACCAATTCATCTCAAACTCAAGGGATGGTTTCTTAAGTTGTATCTCGAGAGAGAGAAAATAAAGGTAATGAAGATCTAGATTTTGGGTTATGATAAATGGTGTGGATAATGATTAACATAGTAAGGTGTTGGAGTTAGCACTTGAAGGGTGAATAGAAACTAAGTTGAACTCTGTTATGACCCGATTCCTGAATCCCTACGAGGCACGAGAATCGGACCGACTCGACTGATCCCAAGACCCAGTGTCCAACGAGAAAGTAACCAAAAGCAGTAAAATAAACCACATTCACCATACAAGTAACTAACAGTAACAAAAGTACAGCAATAAAGAAAAGAACTACTACAGTACACACCACCACAACAGTAGATAATTAAAAATAGGTACAGAAATATGAAGTTTACAATAAAAGAGTACAAAAGTATAACAGAATACTCACTACTACAGAAAAATGGGTACAACAAAAGTACAACTACTGGGCTCTACTAGGCCCAGCACCCTCCGCAGCCGTAGGCTCTAGCTACTCAACACCTGGTCCTGAAAAAGGTGACAAGTATGACACGTCAACGAAATGCTGAATATAGTGGCAACCAGCTAGCTAAGAAAAACAGTAAAAGTGGACAAGTAGCTGTTGTTTTTAATTTCTTTCTTTATTTATCAATTTACTCTTTCTTGGTTTATTTCTCATGTCTTTCTCTTGATCTCGAATGTTCCTCGTGGGAACGACCTTAATTGCAGTCTTTTCCGAAAAATAGAAGTAGCACATGGTGCTCTCCTAGCCGAGAGAGTCCCCCGTGGTGGTCCTACCCTCAGTCAACCACTCCAAGGTCGCTGACAGACGTAACGGTGACTACGGTACGCGCGATAAACACACGGGTAGCTACCCCGCACTGGCACGCGATCAGTCATTTCCGTTAACGGGTGTGCCCAAAGCACAGCACCGAACCAGTATAGGGCAGAGCCCTCTCAGTAACAGGGGTTTAGCCCCTCCACAGTAACCAAATAGGGGTCTTGCCCCTCTATAGTCCGCGCACCCTCGCCTGACAACCCTGGTTTGCCCGGTGGACCTAACAAGACGGTGTAGGACGGCTAGCTGAACCCCGGTCCCTGTGGGGTGGCTAGCTCCCTCCCTACACTAGTAGTTCTCCTCGGTACGATGTATGCGAGGGTCAAAAGTCGGTACAAAGTGGCTAGACCTAACCCCGGGTCCCTAGGGCGGCTGGCTCCGCTCTGCACTAAGAGTTAACCTATGCTTCCCTTGATACTACGTACCCAAGAGACAACACACTTTCCCATTCACTTTTCTAGTTTCATTCCATTTATTTCCAGGAGTTCTACTCCTAATTCCCCGTAGGGTTCATGCTCATGTTTCTCAGGCCAAGCCATATTAGGTTTCATCATTTCAGGTTTATTCGCATATAGTACGTGCTTCCAACATTCAAACTTCTTTTCCTTTCCAATTTATATCCAAGCAGCTCGTATTTAATTTCAACCAATAGAAATTACATGTAACAGTTACTAGCAACAGTACTCTACATTTCACAGGTAGCTGTTATCCAATTACAGGCAATTATCATTATTCTATTTACTTATCCAAGACTGCAATTCAGGCATTCAAGACATTCGTTTCAGTGTTTGTATTCCTAGGATTCATGCCACACCCTAGGATCTGTCATTCAATTTAGTTTTCAAGTCTTAGGATTCATGCCATACCCTAGGATCTATCATTTATTTCAGATATGCATTAATGTTTGTAATTAACTAAGGGAAGCCACTCTACCTGCAAAATTGGGAGTAATGGGGGCGTGATCGGCAGGTCCACGTGCCTCCGCAACCCCTAAAGTCGCAACAGAACGAGGTCCTAACACAAAGATCAATCATAAGGAACCACTTAGAATAGGATAAAAGTATTTCAAACAAGTAGAGGAACTAATTCTGAGAAGAACAAAATTTTAAATGAGGAAATCGGACCTCGAACGGACCCTAAACGGGTCAAAAATGACAACTCTGACTCAAATCAGACGTCTGGAACATCTTCCAGATGTCTTAAAAAGGGGTCCAGGTCATACCTCACTCTGCGCTGCTCCTCAGACGTCCAAAGGTCCTGCTCAACCGTCTGGACCCAACTCCAGACGTCCGACCACCTCTCCGGACATCTGGAGACGCTCTCCGCCATCTGGCGACTCGCCCAGACATCTGAACCGCGTGGGAGGGCGTGTCCCGCGCCTTCCCGAAGCGAAACCTGCACGCACACACAAAACTCCCTCAGCAAGGCACTTGACAAAGCTTCAGCGGAACGGCCTGCATGGCCGTATCCGCAAAAGGAAGGTATAGGCACAGTACGTACCTATCAGCCGTCTGGAGCTTCTTCCAGACGTCATTCGCGTCGTCTAGATGTAGGTCCAGACGTCTGATTCTGGGAAAAATCCCAGAATCAGAAGCTCCTTCATCTTCTTCCCGCTGCGCGCGGCCGCGCCGCGCTCGTCCGCCCGCTGCCCGAGCTGCAGCAGCACCGGGGAAACCTCCCCAGCACAACGCTCCTCCACGTGCACGCCGGCTAGCCTCGAGCTGCTCCGGAGAGCTCTCTCTCTCTCACGGCTCGCACGCTCTCTCCTCTTCCCTCTCGCTGCACCTCTCCTCTCCGCCACTGCACCCGGCAGTAGCTGCTGCCCTCGCTCTCGCTCTCGCGTTGGGGAAGGAGGAGACGGATGGATGTGGGTGGCGTGAGGGAGAGGAGGATAAGAGTATTTGTAGGCACGGGGGAGGGGGGCAGTTCTGCAGGTCGGCGAGGAGAGAGAAAAAGAAGAGGGCAGCGGGTTTCAGTCTACGCGTGGCACGCGTGCAGACTCGCGATCATACGCACGCAAAAATTAATTTCTAGACGTCTGGGAAAGCATCCAGACGTCTGACCAGATGTCTGAACCAGCTCCCAGACGTCTTAAAGTGTTTTGATGTCACGAGGCTTAACAACATAATAAACTCAACGGAAGTTTCATTCCCGAAACTTGCGCTAACTAGGGTGTGGAAAAAGAACAATATACGCATAACAAACTCAAAGAGGACCGAAGCCGGTCCAAAAAGACGTACCCTCAAAGAGCTCCGGGTACCGCTCCCGCATCGCCCCCTCAGTCTCCCAGGTAACCTCCTCATACCGCTGGCTCCTCCACAAGACCTTCACCAAGGGTACTTGCTTCCGTCTCAGACTCCGGACGGCTCTGTCAAGAATCTGTACTGGCCACTCGGGGTAGGTCAGGTCGTCACCCACCTCGTAGCTCTCGTGGCTCAAAACATGACTGGGATCGGCGACGTACCTCCTGAGGTTGGACACATGGTACACGTCATACACACCAGAAAGGTGGGGACGAAAGGCAAGCCTGTAAACAACGGGTCCAACCCGCTCCAGGACCTCAAAGGGTCCCACGAACCTCGGTGCGAGCTTCCCTATCACCCTAAACTGCTGCAGGCCCTTCATGGGCGAAACGCGAAGGAAGACGTGGTCCCCAACCTCAAACTGCACTTCTCTGCATTTCCGATCTGCATAGCTCTTCTGTCTGCTCCTGACAGTGCGGAGTCACCTGTGAACCTGCTCGATCACCTCCTGACTCTTCCGGATCAGCCTGGGGCCAACATCCCACTTGGTCCCTACCTTAACCCAACTCAAGGGTGCCGCACACCTCCGTCCGTACAGAGCCTCGTAGGGTGCCATGCCGATGCTCGAGTGATAACTGTTATTATATACAAACTCCGCCAGGGGCAAGTGCTCCTCCCAAGAGCCCCTCCAGTCCAGTACACAAGCACACAAAAGGTCCTCTAGTGTCTGTATCGTGCGCTCAGACTGTCCGTCCATCTGGGGGTGGTATGCCGTACTGAACCTCAATTGTGTCCCCAAGGCCTGCTGAAACTCAGCCCAAAACTGGGACGTAAAACGGGTATCTCGATCGGATACGATCTCCTGCGGAACTCCGTGTAGACGTACCACGTCGCGGATATACCTCTCTGCCAACTGTGCTGGTCCCAAGGTGACTCGGCTCGGCAAGAAACGTGTCGTCTTCGTCAATCTATCCACGATCACCCAGACTGCGTCGTGTCCTCGCTGGGTAACGGGTAAGCCCACCACCAAGTCCATGGTGATGCTCTCCCACTTCCACTCTGGCACTAGAAGTGGCTGCAACGGCCCTGCAGGCCTCTGATGTTCGGCCTTCACCTGCTGGCACACTAAACACTGCTGTACGAATTCACCTACATCCCGCTTCATTCCCCTCCACCAAAAGTCGCATCTCAAATCATGGTACATCTTTGTGTTTCCGAGATGTATGGTGAACCCGGAACCATGTGCCTTAGTCAGGAGCTCTCTCAACAGCTCCTCGTCCCTAGGAACGCACAAATGTCCCCTCATGCGTAGTACCTGGTCTGTAAAAGAGAAGTCCCCAGGGTCTCCTGACAGCACTCTGTCACGCAATGACTGCAAGTACGGGTCGGCCATTTGTCCTATGATGATGCGGTCTATCAGCTCTGGCCTCGTCTATCGTGTCACAGTCACTGCCCCACAGTGCCCCCGTAACTCTAGGGGTCACCAACTGCCCATCTCCTTCATGAGACTCCAACTCTACACCTGTAAACTAGCCAAGTGGGTGGGTGCCTTCCGGCTCAAGGCATCAGCCACCACGTTGGCCTTTCCCGGGTGGTAGGAAATACTGCAGTCATAGTCCTTCAAGAGCTCCAACCAACGTCTCTGTCTCATGTTGAGCTCCTTCTGAACAAACAAGTATCTGAGGCTCTTATGATCTGTGAAAATCTCAAAGGTCTCACCATACAAGTAGTGCCTCCAAGTCTTCAGCTCGAAGACGACAACTACCAGCTCCAGGTCTTGGGTGGGATAGTTATGCTCATGGGGCTTCAATTGCTGCGAAGCGTAAGCGACAACATGACCCCTCTGCATGAGCACACCCCCTAACCCCTGCAAAGAGGCGTCCGTGTACACAACGAACCCGCCACTACTGTCTGGGATGGTGAGCACGGGAGCCGAAGTCAGCCTCTCCTTCAGCTCCTGAAAACACGCCTCACAAGCGTCTGTCCAAGTAAAGGGCACGTCCTTCCGGGTTAGCTGTGTCATAGGACATGCAATCTGTGAGAAGCCCCTGATAAACCACCTGTAGTAACCTGCCAGTTCCAAGAAACTGCGGATCTTAGTAACAGTACACGATCTCTCCCACCTAAGCACTGCCTCAACCTTGGCTGGGTCCACAGCCAAGCCATCCCTGGAGATCACATGACTGTTTGTCGACATTTTGTGCGGATTTAAAGGATGTCACATTGTAGTATAACCGACAAAATGTCTAAACAAATATAAAGAATTTTATTACTCGAAGACTGAAGTATCCGAGGTCGAACACGGGGAGCAATCTCAGTACTTTGTAAAACCAAATAATACAACTGTTTAAATGCAAATATAACTCATTCAAAGAGAGAATTTAAAAAAAAAAGATTTGAGAAAAAAAAAAGAATTGGACGTCTGATTTGTGTATCAGACGTCTTAAATGTGATCTCTCTTTTCTCTCTTCTTCTTTGTGGCTCTTCTCCCTTCTTTGCTTCTGGTATATATCTTTCCTTCTTTCTCCTGCCTTGCCTTTCTTCTTTTTCTTCTGATCTCTTTGCAGTCTTCCCTTGTCTTCCTTCGTTCTTCTCTGCGAAGAATTTTCCTTTCACTGCTACGCAGCCTCTTCTTTCTTCTCTTCCTGTTCTACAGCCATTAAGTGTTCGCTGCCTGGGACAGTTCTTCCTTCCTACACACACTACACAGTAGCAAAACCTACCCCCGTTCCTCTACCCAGGCGTCTCTCTCTCTCAAGCAAATGCACTCACGGACGCTCTCCCAGAGCCACACGGGTAGTCGGGTCGGGTTCCCACCCGGGACCAGGCGCTCCGGCAAGTGGTGATGCGCGAGGAGTGCGTAGGTCTAGGTCAGGTCGGACAAGCCAGATCCGCGAGGCCAAGCCGCGGATGAGGCGTGTGAGGGCAGTGAGGGACCTCACCCCTATGCTTACGGAGGCAACCGGCTTAAAGCACAAAACCAATTTATAGCGTACCTGAGTGCTGCAATCCCACGATGTGGGACTAAAGGTTCCGCCCGGATTTCACGCGCGCCCGCAGACTCTCGTATGCAATTGCCCAAGCTATTGACTCTGCTGGCGCTACTGGCTGGCCTTGGTTGCTTCGCGACACTTGCGAGAATCTGCTGCATCTGCCGCCTGGGAAGCCTGACGCCTGCTGCTGCTCCATGCTCCCTGCTGCTTCGGCTGTTAATGGTGGCTGGGGCTTACACCTGACATCCAACAGAACGGCCTATTGGCCCAATCAGAATAGCTGGAAACCTTCGTCGCAGCACAGCGAAGGCGGTGGGTGATGCTGCAGGTTGCCGGTCGGCCTAGGCGTGCATGCCTAGGTCAACCTGTGGCCGGAGATGGTGGGTTGGTCGGGGGGTGCTTGTGGAGGTCTGGAGTGGCAGTGATGGGGTGGAATGGGTTCCTGGTGGTGAGGCGGAGCTCTCAAGGTGGTTGGCGAGCCGTGTGGAGTGGCGGAGTGGTGTGGGCGGCTCGCCAGAGTGGGGTCGGAGGCGAGGAAGATGGAGGCGGTTAGGTACTGTCGAGGGGTAATCAAGTAAAACAGTTGGGGGAAAAGAGAGAGGAGAGGATGGAGAACGTATCTGTGGTTGTCTGGAAGGAAGGAAGGCGGCGGAGAGGACGGCTCGTAACCGCCGTCGTCGGGGAAGAAAGACCCTGAGGGAGGAAGCGGCGACGAAGACGAGGTCAGAAGCGCATGCGCGGGGTACAGCGCGACGCGGGAGGAAGCGGCGGAGAGGACTCTGCTGCTGGCATGGCAGCAGAGCGACGAGAAGGAGGGGAGGAGGTCGCCGGAGCTTGTGGGTCGTTTGGCCGGAGATGGGAGAGGGAGGAATTTGGAAGGGATCTCCGTCAAAATTAAGCTTAGCCTCTTCCGCCGGAGTTGTGGGTTCTTATATAGGCGCTGGACTGGGTGTGCAGGACGTGAAGGGCACGTAATTGCCTGAGGTTGGTTGCCGGAGATGGAAAGGAGTTAGGATACCCAAATCTCTCATGCGTTCGCACGAGAGATTGGGTTCACACCAGGGATCGAGATCGGTCTTAAATGGAAGGGAATTCCTCAGAGAATCTCCCTTCCATTTCTGGGAGAGAATTTCTGAGGAATTAGAGAGCAATCTCTCTCTGAACCTCGCCGGAGCTCGGTTCTGCCCAAACAATGGCGGCAGGACCGGTTTCAAAGGGGGCGAAGAACCTAGGGGCTATCTGCAAAGGTATTCAAAAGATAGGGACCAATTTGTGATTTAGGTGTACTAAATTGCAAAGTAGGTCAAGATGACTTCTCATTAGATCCAAATTTTGGTACAAACCTAATTTGGACCTAAGGAATCCAATGGTGAAGTTGGATTTTAGGTTTGACCTCGTTTGACTGGACATTTTGCGTAAAAACCCAAATTAGGTTAATTGAAGAGCTAGGACCCTAATCTAGGTCAAACTAGGTTCCAAAGGCCAAATTAAATGTTCCAAACCCTAGAGGATGTTTTTCCATGATTTTTAGAGGGTTTACTTGCTTTTTGTTCTGATCGAAACCTTGTTAATTAAAGCGGGTCTATTTTAGGGTTACTAGGTGTCATTTAATTCCTAGATTACACATAAACCTATTTCTGATTGACTCAACCCACTTTTTATCTCATTTAGACCATTTGACCTATGTTTTGCCTCTGAGAAATCCCGTTTATGTACTGCAATGGTAAAATTACAGTTTTAACCTTTATTTCATGTTTTCTTCTCAGAGCAGTTGTTCCTTCAGTTAGGCCTTCTTCTAGGTTATGTAGGAGCTTTTATCTTCTTTGTTGGGTCAAAATGAGGTAGTTATGGCTCATGATGAGGCTCTCATCAATGACCCAAGAAGGTCACCTCCCTCAACCAGAACTTGCACTTGCTGTATTTGGCGTACAGCCTCCGTCGTCTCAGTGTGTCTAAAACCGTCCGCAAGTGTTGTCCGTGCTGCGTCTGATCTCAAGAATAGATGAGCACATCATCAATAAATACCACCACGAACTGGTCCAAGTACGGTCTAAACACCCGGTTCATCAAGTCCATGAAGGCAGTGGGGGCATTGGTCAGCCCAAACGGCATGACCAAAAACTCGTGGTGTCCGTACCGGGTGCGAAAAGCCGTCTTGGAGACGTCTGCCTCCCTGATCCTCAACTGGTGGTATCCAAACCTCAAGTCTATCTTGGAGAATACCATGGCACCTCGCAGCTGGTCAAACAAGTCATCAATCCTCAGCAGCGAATACCTGTTCTTGATGGTAACCCTATTCAGCTATCTGTAGTCCACACAAAGGCGTAGGGTACCATCCTTCTTCTTTACGAATAATACCAAAGCTCCCCACGGAGACGCACTCGGCCTCACAAAGCCCTTCTCCAGAAGGTCCTGCAACTGAGACTTGAGCTCTCGTAGCTCAAGTGGTGCCATCCTGTATGGTGCTGTAGAAATGGGGCTGGTCCCCGGTACCAGTGAGATCTCAAACTCGATCTCACGCTCAGGCGGTAGTCCTAGCAACTCATCTGGGAACACGTCGAGGTACTCTCTGACCACCGGGATACTCTAAAAGTCTGCCACAAGGCTAGGCTCCGCCACCACACAAGCTAGGAAGCCCACACACCCCTGACCCAAAAGTCTCGTCACCCGAAGTGCAGAAATGCACCTGAAGCCTCCGTCCACTGGATACCCGTGGAACTTGAAAGAAGGCAACTCCGGTATGGAGAAGATGATCTTCCTCTCAAAGTAGTCCACCAAGGCGTGGTAAGCGAACAGCCAATCCATCCCTAGAATCACGCCAAAGTCCTCCATCTGTATCATAATCAGGTCAGCGGGAAGGCTGTGTCCTCCAACACTAACCTCACAACCCATGTACACCTCCTCAGCTACAAACAGCTGACCACCCGGACCTCTGATCACGAACAGACCCTCTAACAACACACAGTCCTGCCCCAGACTAACCGCAAAACTGACAGCGACAAACGAGTGCGTGGCGCTGGAATCGAAAAGCGTGTAAACACGTCTGCCGGAAACTGAAACCATACCTGCCACCACTGATCTTGAGGCTCTGGCATCCCTGTGTGTCAGGGCATTGATACGCCCTCAGCCCTAGGTGCGGACGAAGCAGCCACACTTTGAGTCGGACGGGTAGCCACCGACCGGTACCCTCCCCACGACTGTTGTCCTCCTCCTTGCGCCTGGAAACCGTGACCTCCTGCTCACCCTCCACTGCTCGGCGCGGGGAGCATCCACTGACCTCCAGCCCTAGACGGGTAGTCTGTTACGAATGAGCCACTTCAGACGTCTGACCAGACGTCTGGAACCACTTCCAGACGTCTGGGAATCGGTTTGCGTACGCTCTCTCTCCCTCTCTTTTTCCCTCTCTCCTGCAGCCGCAAGCTACCCTCTGTCGTGCTCTCTCTCCTCCTCGCGCGGCCTTAAAAGGGCACGCCCCCTCCCTCACTCTCATCACCTCCACCCCCTTCCTCTTCTCCTTCCAGCCGGTGCGCGTGAGCGAGCGTGAGTAAGCGACTGCGGCGATAGCCGCGGCAGGTGCAGGAGGAGGTGCTGCGCGGGGGAGGAGGCGTCGGCCGTGAGGGCTCGAGCCTGCCGAGGCAGCGGGAGCCGGCCGGCGGGGGCGCAGCGGGCGCGGAGCGACGCGGGAGGACTGCTGCAGCTCGAGCAGCAGGCGGACGAGACGCGGCGTGGCCGGGCGTCGCGAGCGGAGGGCGAGTCGCACCCTGGTTCTGGAAACTTTTCCAGAATCAGACGTCTGGGATTCTAGCCAGACGACGGGAACGACGTCTAGAAGATTGTCCCAATGTCTGAAAGGTGAGTTATTTCCGTCTTCTTCCTTTTCTTCGACTGACCGTACTGAGAGAGAGAGATGGGTACGCGCAGGTTCGGTAATTCGCCATCCAACGCGAATCAAACGTCTGGCTGTAGCACCAGACGACTGGAGCGACTTCCATACGTCCTGGGTGACCATCGGACGTCTGGGAACTAGGCCAGACGCCCTCGCAGGCTTCTGGACGTCTGAGAGACCACGCAGAGCAAGGTAACCCCTGATCCACTTTTTAAGACGTCTGGAATAAGTTCCAGACGTCTGATTTTGCACTGTTTCGTCGTTTTCAACCCATTTAGGGCCCATTCGGGTTCCGTTTTCCACGTTTCGAGTTGTGTTCTTTTCGGAATTACATCCTCTACCCGTCTACAGTAGTTGTATACTGTTTTGAGAAATTCCTTGTGTTTGATCCTTGTGATAGGACCCCGTTCCGTTGCAATCTCGGGGGTTGCGGAGGCACGCGGGATTCCCGACCACGCCCCCAGTTCGCCTGTTGTAACCGGTAGAGTGGCTTTAAGTATAATCTGTTAAATTATGAAACCATAAATAGAACCTAAGACATTGCATGAATCCTAGGAATGAGAAATAGATTGAATGGTAGATCCTAGGGTGTTGCATGAATCCTAGGGCTGGAAAACTAGATTGTATGATAGATCCTAGGATATGGCATAAATCCTAGGACGGGAAAACTAGTGGAATGTATGAATACTGCAGTCTTGGAAAATGTGGAAAGGAAACAACAGCTGCCTGTGAATTGAATTAACAACAGCCTGTTATGAATAAATGAACATGATTAAGAATATGGGATGTATAAACGTGAAACTGGAAAGGTGAAACCGGAATGTGCTGAGTTAAAGAGCTGGAACCCTACGGGGAATTAGGAGTAGAACTCCTGGAAAGTGAATGGAATAGAATTAGGAAAGTGAGCTGGCCCTTGAGTACGGAGTACCAAGGAGAGCGACTGTCCCCCTGTTTAGTGCAGAGCGGAGCTAGCCGCCCCAGGGACCCGGGGTTAGGACTGGCCACTCTGTACCGACTTGCTGGCCCTCGTGTACGTAGTACCGAGGAGAGCTACTAGTGTAGGGAGGTACTAGCTACCCCACGGGCCCCGGGGTTCTGCTAGCCTCCTACACCGACTTGTTAGGCCCACTGGGGTAAACCAGGGTAGTCAGGCGAGGGTGCGCGGACTGTGGAGGGGCAAGGCCCCTGTTTGGTTACTGTGGAGGGGTTGGACCCCTGTTACTGAGAGGGCTCTGCCCTGTACTGGTTCCGTGCTGTGCTTTGGGCGCACCCGTTAACAGAAACGACTGACCGCGTGCCAGTGCGGGCTAACTACCTGTGCGTTTATCGCGCGTGCCGTAGTCACCGTTACGCCTGTCCGTGACCTTGGGGTGGTTGACTGAGAGTAGGATCACCACGGAGGACTCTCCCGGCCAGGAGAGCACCACGTGCTACTTCTACTGTTAGGAAAAGACTGCAATCAAGATCGTTCCCATGAGGAACATTCGAGATCAAGTGAAGGATCTGAGAAATAGATAAATTGTGAAACAATAGAAAGACGTAAATAAAGGAAGAAAGAAAATTAAAACAGCTACTGTACACTTTACTATTTCTTTAGTTTAGCTGCCACTCTACTCAGCGTTTTGCTGACGTGTTACACTCGTTACCTTTCAGGACCAGGTGTTGAGCAGCCAGGGTCAGCGGCTGCAGAGGACGTTGGGCCGAGTTGGGTCCAGTAGAGTTACCACTGTTCTCTTGTACCTCTTTTTGGTTCCACTGTAGTGAGTAGTTCTTGTTTCCGCTGTACTTTTCTTTACCTGCAGTTCATATTATGTTATGAATGTTGTTCTACTGTTGTGGTGGTACATACTGTAGTGGTTTCTTTCCTTACTGCTGTATTTTCTTACTGTCAGTTATATTCATGTTGAATGTGGTTTATTTTACTGCTCTTTTGGTTACTTCCTCGTTGGACGACCAGGTCTTGGGTTTAGTCGAGTCGGTCCGGTTCTCGTGTCTTGTAGGGACTCGGGTCGTTACACAGTCCCTCCTGATGTGGCCTGGCTGGCCACACTGGTAGCAAAGGGGGACTCGACTCCCGCCCTCAGTGGGTCCCTGCTGACGGCTGGGCGAGGGTCTGGTGCTAGCAGCTGGCCCCTGTCGGGGGCCCCCATAGGCCACTGACAACCCCGCAAAGCATGACGGCTCTCCCGTAGGCACCACGTGCCTCCTCTCTCGTCGGCCCTATGAGTAGTCTGGCTGGTAGGGCCTCTTTCCCTCGCTGTCAGTGTCACGTGCGGACGGGTTGGTCTCTTCATACGCCATAGCTGCCTCTACCACCCTCGAGAACGTAGGCAGCTTCAGGGGTTTGACATACCCCCGAATAGCAGGCCAGAGCCCCTCGATGAACCTCCAAAGGCGCTCCTCCTCGGTAGCCACGGTTGTCGCTGCAAAACGAGACAGCTCCAAGAAACGCATGCGGTATGCGCTCACGGTCATCGTCCCCTCGCAGTGAGTGTGGAACTCCCGCCTCCTCTGGCCTTACCACGTCTGGGG
Organism: Thalassia testudinum; assembly: GCA_037157565.1. Lineage (NCBI taxonomy): Eukaryota > Viridiplantae > Streptophyta > Magnoliopsida > Alismatales > Hydrocharitaceae > Thalassia > Thalassia testudinum. The sequence goes on from JAZHRO010000024.1 coordinate 86,275,721, forward strand.
GAAGTACTGCTCGCAGAAGAGTGTGACGAACTGGTCCCAAGTCGGCTCGTCCCTCTCCTGACCTCTGACCGCCCTCCACCACCTGTGTGCCGCGCTCTCCAGCTGGTACGTGGCAAAGGCCACGCGGTACTCCACAGGGGGGCAAAGGGTGTCAAATACCTTCTCGATCTGCTCGAGCCAGTCCTCCACCTCGGTCGGTTTCTCATCCCCCTTGAAAGAGGGGGGCTTCAGCTTCTGGAACTGTCTTAAAAGCTCGTAGTGGCGCTGAAGGGAAAACACTGGTACACCTCCTGGTAAAGAGGCCTCGTGCTCAGAAGTGCCGGAGGAAGGTGGGGGCGGTTGAGGCCCACCCCCTCCCCCATGTCCAACGCCGTGTCCGTCTTGCTCTCCCACAAAGGACTCCCCCTCCGCAGCCCCAGGGAGAGGTGCTCGTAGCGGCGGGTTGAGCTCCTCTTTCACAATGTCCTGTATCAACTGGGCGAGGTCCTGGGCTTGAATGCCCGGGAGCAGTGGCTGGTCCACTTAGGCGTCGGGCTCAACGCGCCCACCCCTCCAACCTCGTCCTCAGCCGCGTCCGCGGCCAGCCTCGCTACCTCCTCGTCGAGGCATCTCCTGCAAGGAGACGGGAACACGGAACAGAAAAGATGTCAATACTAATCGATATTCAACGAAGGAACCTTAAAACAGATGTCAAAAGGTACGTTGTGGTGGCTACTCTAGTTACAAGCACGTGAATTGGTTATTTTCCAGCCAATTGGTTCACTTCTCGGGACGACCTTGCTCTGATACCACCTTGTTACGGCTCGATTCCCGAATCCCTACGAGACACGAGAATCGGACCGACTTGACTGATCCCAAGACCTAGTCGTTCAACGAAAAAGTAACCAAAAAGTAGTAAAATAAACCACATGCACCATGCAAGTAATTAACAGTAACAAAAGTACAGCAGTAAAGAAAAGAACTACTACAGTAAAAACCACCACAACAGTAGAGAATTAAAAACAGGTACAGAAATATGAAGTTTACAATAAAAGAGTACAAAGGTGTAACAGAATACTCATTACTACAGAAAAACGGGTACAACAAAAGTACAACTACTGGGCTCTACTAGGCCCAGCACCCTCCGCAGCCGTAGGCTCTGGCTACTCAACACCTGGTCCTGAAAAAGGTGACAAGTATGACACGTCAACGAAACACTGAGTAGAGTGGCAACCAGCTAGCTAAGAAAAATAGTAAAGGTGGACAAGTAGTTATTGTTTTTAATTTCTTTCTTTATTTATATATTTACTCTTTCTTTGTTTATTTCTTAGGTCTTTCTCTTGATCTCGAATGTTCCTCGTGGGAACGATCTTGATTGCAGTCTTTTCCGAAAAGTAGAAGTAGCACGTGGTGCTCTCCTGGCCGGGAGAGTCCCCCATGGTGGTCCTACCCTCAGTCAATCACCCCAAGGTCACTGACAGACGTAACGGTGACTACGGCATGCGCGATAAACGTACGGGTAGCTACCCCTGATTGGCATGCAGTCAGTCGTTTCCGTTAACGAATGCGCCCAAAGCACAGCACCGAACTAGTATAGGGTAGAGCCGTCTCAATAACAGGGGTCTAGCCCCTCCACAGTAACCAAACAGGGGTCTTGCCCCTCCACAGTCCGCGCACCCTCGCCTGACTACCCTGGTTTGCCCAGTGGGCCTAACAAGTCAGTGTAGGATGGCTAACTGAACCCCGGAACCCATGGGATGGCTAGCTCCCTCCCTACACTAGTAGCTCTCTCTAGTACGATGTATGCGAGGGTCAAAAGTCGGTATAAAGTGGCCAGACCTAACTCCGGGTCCCTAGGGCGACTGGCTCCACTCTGCACTAAGAGGTAACCTGTGCTTCCCTTGGTACTACGTACTCAAGAGACAACACACTTTCCCATTCACTTTTCCTGTTTCATTCTATTTATTTCCAGGAGTTCTACTCCTAATTCCCCGTAGGGTTCATGCTCATGTTTCTCAGGCCAAGCCATACTAGGTTTCATCATTTCAGGTTTATTCGCATATAGTACGTGTTTCCAACATTCAAACTTCTTTTCCTTTCCAATTTATATACAAGCATCTCGTATTTAATTTCAACCAACAGAAATTACATGTAACAGTTACTAGCAACAGTACTCTACATTTCACAGGCAGCTGTTATCCAATTACAGGCAATTATCATTATTCTATCTACTTATCCAAGACTGCAATTCAGGCATTCAAGACATTCGTTTCAGTATTTCTGTTCCTAGGATTCATGCCACACCTTAGGATCTATCATTCAATCTAGTTTTCGTGCCCTAGGATTCATGCCATACCCTAGGATCTATCATTTATTTCAGATATGTATTAATGTTTGTAATTAGCTAAGGGAAGCCACTCTACCTGCAAAATCGGGAGTAATGGGGGCGTGATCGGCAGGTCCACGTGCCTCTGCAACCCCTAAAGTCGCAACAGAACGAGGTCCTAACACAATGATCAATCACAAGGAACCACTCAAAACAGGATAAAAGTATTTCAAACAAATAGAGGAACTAATTCTGAGAAGAGCAGAATTTTAAACGCGGAAATCGGACCTCGAACGGACCCTAAACATGTCAAAAATGACAACTCTGGCTCAAATTAGACGTCTGGAACATCTTCCAGACGTCTTAAAAAGGGGTCCAAGTCATACCTCACTCTACGCTGCTCCTCAGACGTCCAGAGGTCCTGCTGAACCGTCTGGACCCAGCTCCAGACGTCCGACCACCTCTCTAGACGTCTGGAGACGCTCTCCGCCGTCTGGTGACTCGCCCAGACGTCTGAACCACGTGGGAGGGCGTGTCCCGCGCCTTCCCGAAGCGAAACCTGCACGCGCACGTAAAACTCCCTTAGCAAGGCACACGACAGTGCTTCAGCAGAACAGCCTGCATGGCCGTATCCGCAAAAGGAAGGTATAGGCACAGTACGTACCTATCAGCTGTCTGGAGCTTCTTCCAGACGTCGTTCGCTTCGTCTGGATGTAGGTCCAGACGTCTGATTCTGGGAAAAATCCCAGAATCAGAAGCTCCTTCGTCTTCTTCCCGCTGCCCGCGGCTGCGCCGCGCTCGTCCACCCGCTGCCCGAGCTGCAGCAGCATCGAGGAAACCTCCCCAGCACAACGCTCCTCCGCGCGCATGCCGGCCGGCCTCGAGCTACTCCGGCGAGCTCTCTCTCCCACGGCTCGCACGCTCTCTCCTCTTCCCTCTCGCTACACCTCTCCTCTCCGCCACTGCACCCGGCAGCAGCTGCTGCCCTCGCTCTCGCTCTCGCGCTAGGGAAGGAGGAGACGGATGGATGTGGGTAGAGTAAGGGAGAGGAGGATAAGAGTATTTGTAGGCACAAGCGGGGGGGGGGGGGGGGGGGGGGGGGGCGGTTCTGCAGGTCGGCGAGGGGAGAGAAAAAGAAGAGGGTGGCGGGTTTCAGTCTGCGCGTAGACTCGCGATCGTACGCACGCAAAAATTAATTTCCAGACATCTGACCAGACGTCTAGACCAACTCACAGATGTCTTAAAGTGTTTTGATGTCACGAATCTTAACAAACTCTAACACTATCTTGCTTTTTGTTAAACAATTGAATTAAGTCCTTATTGAGTTGTTTGACTCATCCCTAATTTATGACTTAGTTTCAGGTAAAGCTATGGGCTCTTGAGCTCTAGCTAAGTCAAGTGCAGCTCGATCGTGCAGAGCTAGTAGTGGTGAACCACAAGAGTTAAGTCTAAACAAGGTATGAACACAAAATTTCTTGAATATTATCTTACTATGTCAATCTCTCTCAAATAATATTATTTATTTATTATACCGTTTCTCTGATGTTGTAACTTAAGTGTAGCAATTTGGACTTGTAAGTAACCCTTAATGTCTAAGCTTGGGCTATCACCTAAACCTCATCTATAAACCGAACTCTCATAGGAACAAGAGCTTTATGGCATGATGCCTATAGCAGGCTTTGGTGTTAAGAGAGATGGAAGACATATAGACAAGAAGGTCTTTAGTGTTAATAAAGAAAAGGCAAGTTTCCCATGGTAATTGATGTAGTTACTTCTACTATAGTAGGTCTCTAGTTTCCTTTTGTCATTTCTCCTAAGTGATAAGAAGGAGCTTATCATGTTAGATCCAATATTCTTTGTGTAATTGCTTCCATGATAATGTGATATTTGAAATTCATGCAAGTTTTTTTGTGTTCTATATTTTGTCACTTTTGCATTAACACTTCTTTGTGCAACAAACACTATCAAAGTGGGTGAATATCACATGGGTAATATAATACGAGATGATCAAATGATTTGGAAATTAAAGGCAATTGCAAGTCGAATCAGATGATCAAATGGTCCAAATAGAAATTTTCAAACATTTCATATGTAGTAATAATGTAGATAAGTGAGATTTGACTTAGATCATGTAATTGTTGCTATTTGGTTGTATTTAAGGATTATAAAGGGGGTCAAAGTCAATATGATGAATGGAGACAATCATATGTACGTGAAGGCATAGATTTGAATATGGAATAAACTCATTCGATAGTTAAGGATAGGTGGAGCTCTTATCATATTTTGGACAAGAGTACGTAATGGAGCCAATTTCATGGGCAAGTGAGAATAGGTGCAAATGACAATGTCCCAAATCATCTAGCAAGGAGACATTGTGGTAAGATGTTGTTATTACTTAATTGACTAGATGAATGAGAATAGAAGTATCCTAGGACAAGTAACAATAATTGATGATATGTGGCAAGATATAATGCAAAGGATGCGGTGGCTTTCTCAGTCCACATGGTGGAATTCGGCAACAATATCTACAATCATGGTGGAGATGTGCCCGTTGTCTCTAGGTGACACAAATGATGATGAATGTGATGGAGTGCAAGTTAAGACACAATAGATAAGTTTTGGTCTAGTCTCCTTATCCTTTTTTGATAGACTCCAAGGAGTGGGGGATGAATAAGATCAATTCTCACTTTTATTTAAACGAAAAAAAAAAAAGTTGAGACACAATGGGTTTGTAAAGGATAAAAAATGATGATGACATGCTTCAAGCACACTCCCATGGAAGGTGGAGAACATGGATGATGCAACTAGGAGGAGGTTGCATGGGCATTTTAGAAAGGAGAGTGAATTCTGATGGATCATGCTGAAGAAAAACATCATCAATAGGAAGTAACTCTTCATGATGATATCCATTCATAATAGTGATGAAGATGCATATTGGTTAGGCTAATGAGATGACGGCCACATTGGAAGGAGACAAATTCCCCAGATGATGGGAACATCAAAAGGTGGCAGATATCTCAAATGATGGGAAACTTAAGGTGTTATGCTTGTTGAGATAGTGAGCGATTGATGGGAGCCTCTATATGTCAAGAGAGGTATAAAGCAACAATGTGTTAAAAAGCCAGAATGAGACACGGAGATTGTAGGAATCAAGTGATGAACAATAACTCTAGATAATGAGACGTTAAGGGATGAAGACTACAATGGAGTTGAAGTCAAACGAGTAATTATTAGGAAAGTAGAAGTTGATTTTCTTATAGAATTGACTTGTATTCTAATCCAAACGAAAAGTCATACTAAGAGTAGGATTTGATTTGTTCTCATCGATAAATAGAATGGGGTCCCCTTTTTCGTGTATTTCAAGCCTGCGTGACATGTAGTCAAGATTATCCTCAAGAATGGTCGACAGTAGACAACCTTTTCATGGTATTCAATATGATTTCTTCTACCTACCATGGTGACATTTTGAGTTTTTTATGTGATATCTTGGTGGTTGAAGGGGTTTACTACATTAAATTAGATGTCCTTCGTGTGGTTGCTTGTCATGACCGTCCAACATTTGGCTGTTCATGGCAGTTGTCAATGCTCACGTAACAGCACTTTTACAATGACTGATTTTTTTACACAATAATACATACATAGCATACAAGCATATATAAGTTGCTTATAAGATTTCTCATAGGAACTAAAAAAAAATTACGAAGTTCATATACGTTTGACATTTCCTTGTAAGCATATTTGCATGCGCATCTATTTCTAAAATGGGTATATGATCAAATTGAATAATTATGAATTCTTATATATGGATGTTTTCCACGATGGAGTGAAATGTCTCTTGAAATTGGTTGCAATCCCAACACGAAGAATATTAAAATAAAATCATGAATTTTGTCACTAAATACTTTATATTTTTCAGTTTCCTTTAATGTAATAGTTAGGCAAACGAAGAAATTGGCTGAAATAAGTTCAAATAAGGAGGTGATAGAGAGTTCCGTTAACATCCTTTCGAGACAACATCGGCTAGAAAATGATTTTCATACCTTTTCTCTTTCCTAAATATATAGTTTTCTTTGTGTAGTTCATTCATGCAACCAAGGGAAAAATCATTTAACCTCTTCCCACTCTGCCTCGTTCATTCCCACCCAAATCCTAGACTTCTGTAGCACCATCGCCTAGGGCTTCAGCCGACCATTTAGTGTTAGCTGGAGTCCCTTCCCCTTCTCCCTCCATTGCTTATCCTCATCACCCTTGTTTGCTCATCCCATCTCCCCCGTAAATGGTGTCTCTCGCTTCGACCTAAGTGCTATGATGTTGACTCTCCTCACCAAGGGTAGGGATGAGGCCTTTAGTTTGAAACCATGGTTGGGTTCTCAAGGTCACAACCCCCTTGATGAGGCAGTCGGTTCCTTCTCCTTAGTTGGAAGACTTCACTTCTTGCTCTGCCATGGCTTGGCTAGGGGTTCATTAGGTTAGACTCAATCCTTGTGACTAGTGGCTTGGTCCATCAACCCACTTGCCTCAACCGTCAACAACGATGGTGTCGTAGTTCTACCCTCCTAGGTGATTTGGTCCTTCTGACATGCTCATTGTTGATGGTGTGGACGTTGTTCTTGTTGTGGATTCATATCAACTTGGATTATAGATACCATCTCCATCCACCCTACCTCAACTCGCTCGTCTATGATCTGTTTGTGTTTTAGTCTTTCTATGATGAGGAATTATGCGAGACAAAGCACCTACGATCGAGCGAGATTGTCTGACTCGTCTTAGCTTTCAACCTTTGTCGATCTCTCATTTGCACAAATTATTTGGATCGTCAAGAGTTCTCTTGGCAGTAGCTTGGAGCAATGGTTGGTGATCCAGTGTACTACTTGGAAATCCTGCTTTGTAAATGTCTTCTCTTTCTTTTTATTCTTATGTTTTTTATCTTTTTATTTTTTTTTCCTCCTCCGCTCTAAGTTTTGTTGTTCCCTCTAGCTTATTAGGGGTATTTAATCTCCTCTTATGTGGCGATGTCAGGTTTCCTTCTCTCTCACCTATTTGAGTTGCTTCCCTTTGTACGAATTTTTTCCTTTAACGGAGTTTAGTTCAATAAAACAAAAAAAAAAAACTATGCAATCAAGGAAATTGAGCGGTATATATTATATAAACTTCAACTTTTTTCTTCCTTCCCAACCAGACAATTATCCAAGAAAAAAGCGCGAATTCTACTCGGGGCTTTCTAGACCATACCATGAGCCACCAAAGACAACGAAATTGGGAACACAATGAAAAGGAGTAGGTAACAATATAGTACCACCAACACCAAAAACTAACGGATCCACCTTTCCAGGGTAAAATCTCGTTCTTATCTCTTCGTTATGTTATTTCTAGCATTTTTACGTTGCATGTTAGAACTTCGAGAGTCAAGCAATTATTTTGTGAAAATGAAAGCCTACGAAGCTCCTTTCTAAACCCTAACAGAAATTTTATATGAGTAGTTAACATTAGCATATGGAGAATTGCGTCTTTAAAGTTTACAGGCTTAATATTGCTGTGCATATTTACCATCTACGGGCACATTGATAATTTCACATGTGAAATCTTTTTATCTATTTAATTTTACGGCAACTTACAAGATATAGATTACCTTAGCCTCGTATATACTTATACAACGCAATTTTTAATGGATAAAATGTAAAGAAATTCATAACCCATTTCTTCGCACATTACCCATTTGGTAATACCACGTAAGTTTAAAGTATGTGATGGTAGTAGCGTTGTAACGGTCAGCTTGGGTGGTATGGGGTCATACAATTAATGTTGATGCTTAGGTAGCAGTGGTGCCATACATCTGAGTGATGCAACACTGGTGCTATACATAGCAACGGTGTTACTGTGCCTGCAGGAAATTTAAAATTCGTGGGGATGTTTTTAATTTATAGAACTACGTGAAGAGCAGTAAAAGTTGGCAACCATTTTAACGGTGTATATAACGCAGATGATTGTCGCATCGTTGTCATCACAAAACCTTCTCTCTTTACCCACATACATATAGCCTAAGGCTACTGAACGACTATGTTGCAAATAATTTTAAATCCCTCCATCTGCAATTGTACCCATGACTTTCATGTCACATGATGTGGATGGCTTCTCATCGAGGCCCACATGGCGAGTGTTAGAATGTTGATAGATGTTGCGATATTGTCAAATCAAAACCTGTTGAAATGTCAAATCCCTTTTCTTTTAACTTGCAAAAATACATGGCGTAACGCCAGTTACCGACGTATCGAGAGACATTGGCATATTCCTTTTAGTCCGTACGTTGGTCATATATATATATATATATAATTTACGTAAATTTTAGCTAACATCTTTCACCATGAATAATACGTTGAATTAAAATTTTGAGAATTAAGATTATTTTATATGGATATGTTACGTGTAAAATTTTAAGTTAATATGATACTTTTATTTTTTATATCAAAGGATGCTCAATGTCGATCATTTAAGTATTATGAAATTTGATCTAATTTTGATGGAGGTATCACGATCATCCAATTCTAATAAAATTTTATATATTTTAAGTTTTCACTAAATTGTTTCAATTCCTGAATTTTAATTTTGAGACATTGATTGTGTATAGAAATATATCTAAGTTGCATGTAACTTAGGTGTCGGTAAGCTTCAGGCTCCTATCATATATATATACAAATCACACATTTAAAATGGTTATCAATTAAGACATTGAAATCATTCTTTTATGGGTGAAATAGAAAATAACCAAAACAAAGTGGTGGTTGATAATTAGGCTTAAGGAGGGATTATGGTCCCCAAGGTTCAACACACAAGAGATAAGAGTGTATTTTCCTCTCAAGAGAGTCCCCATCATTCAAGAGAGTGAGAAGAAGAGGGAGAAGGCGTGGATCTCTAGTAGGAGATCAGATTCCTCACTAAGGCGTTCTCTATCTTTTATTCTAGGTACTCATGGCATCTCAGGTATGTCTCTCATTCTCAAATCAATAAACTAATATAAAATTCACATTCATGTTTGTTATCTACTTTGATTATTTACCAGTGATGGCCTCTTGTAGTGATTTTAGGTCACTCATAAACTAGGGTTAGAAACATATCTGTTCACCTTCTAAGAAACTATGTTTTTCTTCTCGTAACTACTGCTAGTACAGGTACTGGTGATTAATATTGGTACAGGTAGTATACAATTTTAGCACTTTGATTTCAATCTTAATACCTATTACTATTAAGTACTGGTATTAGTCATTGGTATTGATACTCATTGGGTACAAGATCAGTCTGTGGTTTAGAATGACCCAAATCTATATATCACCAATACCGGTACTGATCTTTAATACTAGTAGTCATTGGCTACAAATTGAGGTTAAGATTATGGTGCCTCGACCGATACCTCATATATATGTATCGGTACTCATCTTTAGTACCACTATATGATGATCGAGTACTAGCGTAGTACTTCAGATTTTAAGGTTCAAGCTAGTACTCATCTAATACCAATACTCTAGATAAGTATCGATACTTGTTGAGATCAGTAAAGTCTTGAGATCTAAAGTATTGCTCCAATACCCTTCAGGTACCGATACTCATACATGAGTATCGGTGCATCTAAAGTATTAGAACTGCATATTGATTGACTTAGTGCCCCAAATAGTACACCAGTAATATCGATACTACTTAGATATGGGGTCAAGTCAATGCAGAGAAGTAGAGATGTAAGCTTTGGTAAACTTGACCCGAACTCGACCCAATTAACGTGTGATGACCAAGTTGCAATAAAAATGATATTTTATATGTCGTTGTTGTAGTAAAGGTATCACAATGTAAACCGATGTCCCTCCATTGTTATTTAATTATAATTTTTATTAGTTAGTTTCTAGGTTATTTAATAGGAGGCAATTATTGAAATACATCACTCTCTATGTCCAAAAATATTCTTTTATTCCAAAAATGTTAATTTTTTTTACAAATTGAATGAATGAATTGGTCAATTATATACAAAAGAATCAATTATATCTACCTACAATGCCTTAAACAAATGTACAACTAACATGCATTAAAAACATCTAATATTGCACTATGTTAATTATATGCAACTAATATAAGTAATACCTAAGTATAGGTACAAAGATAGCTACTAGTCTATTCTATACTAAGTTATATTAATATACTAATATCTTTAGTAACATATATTCTATTTATAGTAACATATATACATGACCTAAGGTAAAAATAGATATATATACTAACGTATATACATCTATATAGTGACAGATATGTCTGTCGCTAAAGCCCTAGTTTATTTATATACATAAGAGCTCAAACAGTATCTAATCTACTTATATACTATCATAGACACTACTATATACATATACATTATTTACTTTATTTATACACATACATATATTATACTTATTATACATATTACATATATACATATGTACTCACACACACACACGCTCAGCCAACACTTAGTCGCTTGAGCATCTCCTTCTCTTCTCAACACCTAGAAGTTTTAGGACTCTTCTCCTCTCCAGTTCAGCGTTCTTCAACCCAAAAATTGGGTTTCATGGGCGGGTTAGCCCATATTCGGAGGATACGCAGCACCCATATGGGTGGGACCAGACTTCTACTAGTGGACCAACCTTGGTTTAGATTAGGTGAATTTTTATGCAGTCTTAGGCCCAATACTAGGCCTACATGTGCTCATGCGCCCACACACTTGCGCACATACGTGCACACACCCACACACGTCTGCAAGTGCACGCTGCATGCGCCCCAAGAACGATGACCTGTATGCTCACTTGTGTGCCCTGCATTGACGACTGAGAGGGTTCCAGCACTTTGCCTGATATACTAGTGCAAAGCTTCATGCCACACGATGTGGCACAATTCTGAGGCGCCTAATTGGTGCGACGCAGCACTACAGTGCGTCCAAATTAAGGAGACTTGGCTCTCAATTTGAGCCCATAAATTATTTTAAATTATAAATAAATTATATAATTACAAAGCCCTTATATAGGGCTACATAGTGGTATAATTAATTTAGAGAAATAAATTATTTAGATATATAATTAAATTAGTTAAAATTTGCTATTTTACATGATAAATTATGTGCTAATTTCTTAATTAAAGTATAAATTAGTTAATTAAACATACAATTGACCTCATACAGAGATGATTTACATAATAATTATTTAATACACATTTTATTGTATTTTAGAAACTTTATTTTAATTTATTTACAATTAAATACACATTTAAGTTAGTTTTACACATAAATAATTTATAAATACTATAATACATTATAAATATAGTATAAATAGGTTGAAAATACTTAATATAATCTTATACAAGTATACATTACAAATTATCTCAGTATTCACTTAAATTACTAATTTATTTTATTTTAAGTTAATAAATTACTTAGCTAACTTAATAACTTAATTACCTACTATAAATACATAATTAAATTAAATTACAGGTATTATACAATATATATTATATATTTAAATATGTATGTACAATATCAGATATAATTATGTACATATAAATAGGTTTGTATAATTACTTAGATTATTATGCATTTAAGTTAATATAAATTAATAGATAATTATACAATAAAGTTATATAAACAATAAATCATTCTAAATATCTAATTTAATATATAGAATTACATATATAAGTTAATTATAGACTTTATTATCATATTATACAATATATATACTTAGCTTAGTTTTAAGTTATATATATAAGTATATACATAGTATACAAGGTATTTTTAGGTAATTTTGGGCTTTTTCTGATTTTTATAGTTTTTATAGGTATAGGGGAGGTAGGGGATGAGAGAGAAAGAATGAGATGAGAGATGGAGATTTCTTTTGTGGCTATTCAACTTTGGTCTTTTATTAAATTCTAAGGTATATTAAACTGTAGGATGATATGTTTTACCAAGTCGGGAGTTAAGATTACCTTAAAACTTGCTGAACACTTAGAAAAATTGTTAATCCTACCTAAGACACCTTTATTTTATTTTTTTATGATTTTTTTATGTATTTTATTTATATTACAAGTTAACACATGTCTAGGCCTTAAAGGGTTTCAACCTATGAACCTAAGGCCTCAAACTGAGATCTAAAAGCTGGGAATGTACTCTAAAACATCAAAAATGTCCAACACAATATATGAAAGATATTTGAAGCATTGCACATGATTTTGAACATAAATTTCATCAAGATTACATGTTGGACAGTTATGCTCAATTTGAAATAGCTAGCAAAGGATTTGAAACAAAATTACAAGTATTTCTAATTGAATTAAAGTTCAATTTCAGTACATGAATGCTTGTTCCATACTTAATCTAACATTACACTACAATGTCAGCTCATTTCAATTCTCTAAACCAACTCAAATCTCAGCCAAACAGTGGCTAAAACTGCTGCTCACAACAGCAGCTCAGATGCTTCAAAATCCCAGCAGCTGTTGCTACTTCAATTTCATTTCAAATGTTGAAGCTGCTGATTAGACGATTTAAATTACACAGTAGTTGCAGTTAGATTTCTACTGCTACTACTCAAAATAGCAGTAGCCACCATAACAATTCAATTTCCAGCAACAGTACCTGCTGCAATTAATCAAGAAAATTGAAACCAGACCTTTCCAGGCCTAATCTAATTGAGTCCATACTCCCATAAGAGCAAGTCAAAGCATTCAATACTCATTTTACATATCTCAAATCTTCGTCAGAAAGTTTGAAAAACTCTACAATTCAAATATGAGATCTGAAAAAAAATATAAGAGACCTTAATTAATCTATTTTCTTATGTTATAGACAACATAAGGGAAATAGATTAACTTAGGTATTCAAATCAATTTAAAAACCCTTTCAGATACTCATTAAGGATTTCATACCTCAAGAAACTTATACATGTCAGATTAATGTTAGATTTGAGCTCAGAAATCATTTGGAGTAGAAAAACTTAGATGTTGCTTAGTTAGGCATTTACTTTTGAATCACCCAAATGAAATGTTCGTCTAAAGTTCCTGCACACCATTGATTAGTGTATATGAGCTCTAGGTGATTCGTTGAAACTAGTTGGATCATTGATTGAGCCTCAAATCAGTACATCTGATTCTCATTGGCTCAAGCTACCATACTTCTAGAAAATAATCATTGCGATTAAAAATTGGGCCAAAGTTTATTGAATGATAAAATTGAGTTAAAAACATCTTAAACTCGTTGCATTCAAACCAGTTGATCATAAGAAAACTCAATTTGATTATTTAAATCAGATTGGCTTCAATTTCAATAGTAAATTCCCAAATCAGCAAAACCATCAAATTTGATGTAAATGCTCAAATTGATTTAATTCAAATCAGATTGGGGGGTCTTTGTGAATTTATGGATTGTAAATTCCCAAATCAGCAAAACCATCAAATTTGATGTAAATGCTCAAATTGATTTAATTCAAATCAGATTGGGGGGTCTTTGTGAATTTATGGATTGTATAGGAGACCACCCAAGTGAAATTAGCACTTAATCAAATCTAGATGCTATGGAGCATCAGATCTAATCAATGCTTTAATGAATGGGTAAATTGTGATTAAAACTTCAAGGAAAAGAAGTGAATGTGGTCATGAGATGATGAGGGAGCTGTGTTGAACACTCTAAATTGGTGTTTTAAAAGTAATGTGCTATAGTATAGCCGATAAATCGCGTAGAACACTTAAATTTATAGCTCGAAAGAAATTTTGAGATAGAACACAGGGAGCAATATAACAATTTATCTTAAGATCACAATTTTAAGCAAGAATATAGTAATGTAATAGCAATTTCAAGCACAAATGATATAAATATAAATTCAAGAGTCAATGTGGCAAAAAGATTGAGGTAAATATGGTGATTTGAATCACCAAATTACCTTATTACAATTCTACTTAAATAATGCAATAGTATCAATCAACCAAATGCAACATCAACTTAAGTGCTACAGTGTCTTAGAACCAGCAACAGAGGCAAAGGCCTCTCTCTTCAAGTCTCAGGGAGAGGCACAGCACAGCACAGCACCAACAGAGGTGAAGTCCTCTTTAGATGTTAGAGAGCGAGGCAGAAACCCCCCTTTCTCTCTCTCTCTCTCTCTCTCTCTCTCTCTCTCTCTCTCTCTCTCTCTCTCTCTCTCTCTCTCTCTCTCTCTCTCTCAAAGACCCAAGGTTAACCGGGTAATCGGGTAGGAACAATAACCAAATCTGGGTGCAGGGCTGCGTGTGTGGGATCGCAATCGAGCAGTGAAACGGGTCAGGTCATGTGATCGGGTGCGGGGACCTCACCCCTAGTGTGTTTAAGGCGATAAAACCTTGGCACAAAAGCAACTTATGCGACTCCGTTGGCTTATCTCCCATCGATGTGGGACTAAAGTGCCACCTCCTTCTTCATGTGTCAACTGCTATGAAGATGCCTCCAATTAAGGCAGTTGTAGACATTGGTGTCCCCAATCAAGGACCTGGGAAGGGTCCTGGGACTACTCTGCGTGACCTGGGGCACTCGCCTAGAGTGGCTGCCTAAAGAACGTGGTGAGAGCTCACTTGAAGCAGCTACAGCAATGGAGTTGTGGTGTGAACACTTGAAAACAAGTAACACGGGCTAAGAGCCCCAATTAGAAGGTTCAAAGGCTTTGCAATGGTACATGGAATGTGATGGCAGCGTCCATGGGGTGTGGGAGTACATGGAGTGGTCAGACGGAGGCAGAGATGGTGTGCGGATGATGGGCTGGTCGTCAGGAGGTTTGAGTGGTTGAGAGGATAAAATAGGTTAGGGGTTTTGGTCGTGGTGGAACAGCGAAGGCGTGGAGCATAAAAGCGCTGCGGTTGGGCGTTTGTGGAAGCCGCTAGGGCTCACCGAAGGTTCACTGGCGAGGTGGAAGACGAAGTTGTGGATGGTGTAGGAGCGGTCAAAACAACAGAGTGGTGGCACGGTGTTGATGTGCAGAAGATAAGGAGTCGAGGAGACTAAGTGGTAGTCGACGAAGGGGAGGAGCGAAGTTGGGTTTGGTGTGGCCGGCGCCAAAGACGAATGAAGCTCCGGTGGAAGAGAACGTCGACAACGAAGGGGAAGCAAGCACGTCGGGGGTATGTCAAGGTGCGGAGGAAGCTAGGGAGTCGAGACTGGCCAGCCATGGTCCGTGACGGTTGATAACACTGTATATGTGGGTAATAATTCTGCTAAATAGGGCCCATCTTAAGAATAAAAGGCATAACATAAGTAGAATGGGAGCATTGCATGCATCATATACCAAGATTGCTTATAAAACTGTAGTAATGGCCATTTGTGTAAGCACATGTCAAAGAAGGCCTCAGATGAGCAATCGGATCGCACGGATGGATTCAGAACGACGAACGGAGTCCAACGGACTCAAGATCGGCCAAATCTGACATCCGGAGCTCCTACAATGGACCCAAGAAGTTCTGACCGTTGATTTGATGATCAACGGCCCTCGTTGTGCCACGTCGCCCCCTGCTCACCGCGCACCGCTTCCTCCTTCAGCTGGAGATCAAATCTCTGCCGTCGATCTTCGATCGGACAGCCGAGAACCGCGCGCTCGCCTCTATCGCTGCGACAAAGTAGCGGGCGTGGCGCAGCGGTTTGCGCGCACGCCCGCCCGCACGCGACGCGAGTTCGAGCCGCGCGGTGAGAGAAATTGAAGACGAAGAGGCGTGCGGCAAAATTGGGCAGCCCGATCAGCAACGGGCGGTCGAGATAGCGCCACGCGGCGCCCCCTCAGACAGCGAGCGCCCAAGCGAGCGCGCGCACACCAGGCGACGACGCCCGCACGCATGAGGAGCAATCCAAGCGCGCTCGAGGGAGGATCTCAACCGTCCGATCTTCGATCGAACGACTCTCACGCAGCGGCCACGGATCAAGCGCGAAGAAGAACGGTGCGGGCGTGTGACCGAAGGGCTAGGGGCTTCACCGACACTTTTGGAAGGGTTTTAGCGACATCCGGGACGTCGCTAAAACCCCTTCTTCTTTTAGAAAGCCCTTCTCCCTATTTAAACCCCCTCCAACCACTCATTCAAGGCATTCACTTCCCTTGCAACTACTCTACCCCTCTCCTAGCTAGCTTTAGGCCCTCTTGTAATCGCCGGAGACGACGAGCTGCCGACGGAGCCTTCTCCACCGCCGTGGCTGCCTCACCGCTCTCCCCCCTCTCTCTCTCCTCCTCTCTTTTAAGCTTTCCTTTACTTATGTTTAAGCATGTATCTAATGTTGTAATCTGTGAACTAAAGCTGCATGATTAATGAAATTACTTTCCGTTCAGTTGTTTACTTTCTTTCCTATTCAAGTTGCATGATCAAGCAAGAAACAACTCTAACCCTAATCTCTCTCTCTCTATCTCTCTCGCTTTTCAACCGCACCTTTCGCAAGCAAAACTCCACGATTTCCGTGACAACAAGTGATAAACAAAATCCAGTTTTCACGCCTCCCTGAGACCGACACTCGGACTCACCTCTATTTCTTTACTTTAAAACCGACGTTGCAAGTGCGACTGTAACGACACTTCTTAACACACACGTACGAGTGCACGTCAACGGTCGGTGAAGAAGCTTGGAGGAATGGGTTGCCAGAGTGAGGTGGAGCAAGCTGAGGAGAAGAGGAAATAGGGCTAGATTTGGCTTAATTTCTCGCTAAGGAGGTAAGGAATGCCATGGGGGGTCTTTTATAGGCTAGAGGGCGAACTTTCAAGATTGGAAACGAAGCTTGGAAGCTCCCAAGCTTCATGAAACAGGAGACCCAAATCTTTGAAGGATTCGCACGAGCATTTTAGAGAGATTTGGAGACTTGGACATGACTCAATAGGAAGGAGATTACCTGACGAAACTCCCTTTCAAATTTGAGAGGGATTCGTCAAGTAATCAAAGAGTTCTTGCCAAAGGAAGCTCACCGGAGTAGGATTCCTCCACGACCATGGTGGAGGGACCTCTTTGCAAAGAGTGATGACAAAGATAGGGGACTATTTGTAATGAATTTCAAAAGCTAGGGGTACTTGTGAAATAAAAAGAATCAAACAGGACTGAAATGCAAACTAGGTCAAGAGAATCTCTGATTGGGCCCAAATTTTGATACAAACCTCATTTTGACCTAAGGAATCCAATGGTGAAGTTGGATTTAGGTTTTGACCTAGGTTGACTGGATAATTTATGCAAAAATCTAAATTAGGGTAATAGTCAGTCTGAGACTCTGTTTCTAGTCAAAACAGGCTCAGATGGTCAAATCAAGGATACTAGACCCTAGAGAATATTTTTCTATGATTTTTAGAGGATTTAGATGAATTTTATCATAACCAGAACCTCAGTTAATTAAGTAGGTCTGCTTTTAGGGTTTCAGATGTCTATTAATTATTGAAATGCATGAAAACCCGTTTCTGTCTACATAGACCCACTTATTAGGCATTATTGACTAAAATGACCTTTAATAAACGCTTGGCATACCCCGTGGTTATTCTGTATTTGTGATAAGATGGTAAAATTGTAGAAATAACCCAATTTTCATCTTTTCTTCTCATAACAACTTAACCTGCCCAAAAGACCTTCTGACTGATATGTAGGAGCTTGTATTGATTTTATTAGACCAAATTAAGCTAGTTATGACTCATGATGGTGTTTCCATCAAGCTGTATGAGTTGATGCGAAGGTGCGGAAAATTCCTTTCTGATTTGAATTGATTAGAGAGGTCGTATTTGCTCTATACTATTGTACTCTAATCTAAACCACAATTACACGAATTTAGCTATTTGATCTACTCCTAACTAATATAGACTAACTAACTAACACTAAAACTAATCTAGAAAGTGATTAAAATCCTAATTTAATCAGAGGAATGGGACCTCTGGATCCAAAGTCGATGGCTAAGGAGGAAGAAGGGAGGGAGGTGATCTCTAGCAGTTGGAAAGCTCTCTAGTGGACCTTAGAGTCGCCCTCAAGTGCTATGTGGCCCTTAGCGGCGAGGATTGATCGTAGGAAGGTGAATTCCTCCACCAAGGTGGCGAAACAGGGGTAGATGAGGAGAGGGAACTGGAGAGGACAAAGGGATCACCTCGAGAAATGTAGAGGGGAGGTTGATGCCTCGCGCGCGAGCTCAGGTAGCAGCTTATATGGGCGCGTGAAGGAATCAGGCCACCGCGATGGTGGATTTAGGTGCAATTAGGGCAAATGGTGGTGATTGGCTAGGAGGGTGGGAAGGTCTAAATCAAATTCCCATCGTTAGATGGGATCTAGTTTGGGTGGTGATTCTACATGCAAGAGCGCGCACAAGTTTTGATCAGATCTGCAACTTGGATCGAAGTCTCATGCAATCAACGGCTCCTGCTTCGCAAGTTCATCGGCTGCTATAGTGGTCCGCAACCTGCAGGTCTAAAGGTGATTTTGCACAAACATCCTTAAAAACGAAGGGGTCTAAAAGTTACGTAGGGACCCAGTGGCAAGTAATTGATGCAAAGCAGTCCCCAAGTCATGCAAGTAAGTCCCTAGCGATTTGCACTTAGGTCCTTGAAGGTTTTAAACGTAGATAAATGTGAATGACCTAAGGTCCTAAATGTAATCTAATGATTGTAAGGTCCTATTGATATCCAAATGCCATGAAATTTTTATGGAATGATAATTAAACATTTAGGAATATCATTTCACTTTCAATTTGAGCTTTTGAACTAGAATATGTGTTAAATTCGCAATTGGATCATCATTTTTTATCTGTGAATAGAATATCTTAATTTGTGACCTAATTATGCGTTTTTAACATTGATTTGCTATTTTAAGTCATTTCTGTTAATTCTCATACCTAACTCATTTCTTGTGCAAATTATGTAGTGTTTTAACCTACTTTCTAGCTTAACTTGGGTATTTTAGCTATGATGAGCCACACCTCATCACCAACCCAACCCAAAAAGAATTAGTAAAACCCGATCCGAACCCAATCAAGTTTGAGTATGGGTTTTATTCAAAAAGCCCGACCAATTTTAGATATGAGTATATGTATGAATCTATACCCGAATACTTGAATAAAATCCCTATTTACTCGAAATATATAAGTTCACCCTAAATCCCTTGTTCCCGCAACCCTAATTTTTCTTGTGATTCCCTCAATGATTTTGAATGATAGGAATGCTTCTGAAGCTTCGATTGAACATTTATTTCGGAAATAAGGACTTTTTTGTTTGAAAGATACCTGTATTTAGTTTTTCTTTATATTTTTTATATTTTTATTTTTGATGCATTCCCATTGAAGGGTTATTTTTATAATAATTTTAGTAAAGGTTAATAAAATTAGAATAGCCTAAACTCTTATGTTTAGAGATTGTTAAAAATAAATAATTAATGAATTATGTTATAGATTTTTTTCTTTCTTTCATTCTAATTTGATATAATTTGATTATAAAATCAATTTATAAATAAATATCTGATAGGTAAATAGATAGGTATATGAATTTATATTTTTATATCTAATAGGTAAATAAATAGGATATGAACATAAATTTTATAAATAAATATATATTTAATCAAATCTAACTTGAACCTGAACCTTTTACATCCCAAGATAGAAGGTCACTAATATCGATACTAGTTATGGGTGTTGATATTCGTTGAGTATGTGACACATATATCATAGATTAATAATTATGCTCATCCTTCAACTATAGGTGGGTTAATTACATTTGACCCCACAACTCCATTCGTCATTGGCCATTGTACTTACAAAGTTATGTGCCACTTTGTGTGAGTGGGACTCTCGTGGAGGACCACTGGTATGGCATGATTCGTTTTTGAGTGGTTGGAAAGTGTTGTCGGAGGGGAATGAGATTAGTCAAGGAAAATGGAACCGAATGTTCCGATGGACGCCCAATCGTGCGCTCCTTTCATCTAAAAAGTCGCATAGGACGAGAACTGTATGGGAGTAGATTACCCTTACGCCCGAACGAAAGACTCATCCTCCTTCGTTGGCCCTGATCAGTTATACAGGGCCAATCGGTCCCTACCTCGATCATCGGATAATTTTTTCTCTCTTTTAGGACCTTCCTTTACTTCAATGGAACTCCCTCGTTGACATGCATGGTAATTGGTCACTCCCTACAATTGTGTGACGGTGGCGTTGTCGTGGGGGCCGATGCCAGGTTCTGGTTGTCAATGAGGGGCTGCGTGGGGGTCGTATAATGCAGGTGCATCGACTGAGGCTTTGCAGCCAACATGCAGTCGTCGTGCAGGTAGTGACCCTTCGACGTGTCCTTAATGTACTGTCTTTGTGAGTGCAGTAGCTCATCGGTGCAACATCGACGTGCGAGGCTCACCAATGCGTCCTTGGCATGCGGTCGATGACGAGCAGCAGGTCTCTAGCACACTCCTACGATTGGAGGTCGTGTCCGCGAGATCAGTGATGGTCAGGGGTTGTTGATGGGGTTCTTATTGTTGTGATTGGTAGTTTCTTTTTCTTTCTCCTTGTTTTTTGTTTGTTGTTTTGTTTTGTTGGAAACTACATGTGACCTTTGGTTTTTACGGTCGAGATTTTGACGTCCGTCAGTGGTCGATTTCGACCTTCAGGTTGATTAATTGCAACTATCTCGTTAGCGTAGTCTTCGAGATTCTTCTTGTTGATACTTCGTCATATCTACGAGCATAAGGTCATCATTCTTTGGAAGGTTATTCGATTCCCGATCATGCGGCACGTTTCATTTTCTTTTTCCTTTTTCTCTTATCTTGTTTTGAAATTTTGCATCCTCTCATTTCTATGACATATATTTCTCTCTTCATAGGTGAAGATATTCTATCTCTTTCTCTGCATCTCCTTGTATATGATTGTTCCTTATTAATGAAAATACTTTAAAAAAAAAAAGGAACAAAGAACGATATGATGCAAGGGGTAACTCTAAGAAACAAAAAATAAGATATTAATTAAGGTGCTATCCGAGCTAATTTATTTGAGAGTTAACTTTCATTTATTGAAAGAATTAATCAGCATAATTTTAATATTTAATTTAAAAGGTTAATATTCATTTGGTTAACATAAATTTTAAGAGATATTAATAAAATAGATGTTACTTTTGAAACTTTCAAACTTTTCTCTTTAAAAAAATTCAGGTAAATATCTTAAAAATTAATACGACAGCTTAACATTAATTAAAATAAATAAAATTGATATTAATATCATTTAATAAATAAACAAAAGTAAAAATTAACATTAATTTTATATTTTTTAATTTTAATTTTGTAGCTTTCAAAGTAAATTAAGCTTTAAATATATTAAAATTCATAAAGGGGACAAAGTGTACCGTCCGATTGCGAGTCTCGGTGCTGGATGGGGAAGGTCTATTTTTATAGAAGGAGACGTATGCCCCAACAAATTCCTATTGATTGACGGAACACGTATCGGAGTGCCCACGTCCATTGCATTATGCTCTATAAGTTAACCGCTCCACTCGCCTTCCCACAAGAAGTTCATTTTGCTATCCTCCTTTTCCCCTTAATTTGGTTGCATTTGAGAATACCAAGGGTCTCTGCATCTCTAAAGATGGGAAAAAAAATATAGCGATTGATTTGTATTCATTTTTAGAAGGGAATAAGCTTTGAAGGGTGTCATATTCCCAAGCTCTTTTAGCTTCTGGTTATCGACGACATCAACTTATCCTTTATTTCTTGACTCCTTGAAAAACTTTCTTGAGATCCTTTGATGTTTTTTCTAAATCTAATGCCCAATCCAATAATTTTAAATGTTTTCATTCTCTATGAGAAAAATGAACTTCCCATGATCGGATTCACATTTATTCCTACACTTCATGACATGACAAGTGCAACATCAGCTAACACCTATCTATAATATCATTGAGCCGACGTGGTTTCGTCATACTGAAGTTACGTTGAAATTGATTTGGACTGTTTCTTTTTTTTTATTATTATTTTCTTCTGACGTTGCTGCAGCATGTGTTATCTCTTTTTTTTAATAATTTTTTTATGTTTTACTTTTTCTTATTTTATTTTTCTCTTATTTTATTTTTTCATACATGTTCTTTGATACTCCTGTCTATTTTGAATTTCATCTTCGTTATCTATTTTCTCATCTTATATTTTTTTATTAACTAATATTCAATATATTTTCACGAAATTATCAAATAATACGTATATAAATTCAAATATTATAAATTAAATCTAAAACATCAATTAGAAATAAAAATACACCGATCAATATATTTTATAGTGTATAGTGTGTCTTGATTTATAATCAATGTTTTGATTTTTCAACGGTCGAAAACTAAGATATATTACACAATGTAATTTGCAATGTATGGTACGTTGATTTTCTACCAATCGAAAACTAATATGCACCAGTTGAAAATTATATTAAACTTTCAAATTATTAACTTCTACACTCTTGAATCATATTAAACTTTTATATGATTTACTTTTGCATTCTTGCAATGATGAACCGATGTGGACAGGGCACTATTCATGCCATGTTCACGTCAACTCATTTATTTTTGCTTCGATTTTGAGTTCATTTTTGTTTTCGTTTCTCTACCTCTTTCCTCTTCATTTGACACTACTACTCCCACTCTCTCATCTCTTTTCATTTTATTTCTTTTATTTTATTTTTCTTGTACATTGTTTAACACGTACATTCGTTTCAAATTTCATCTTTCCCATTAATCTACTCATCTTGTGTTCTTTCATTAAAGACCAACGTTAAGTATATTTCTACGCTAATACGAAATAATATATATATAAAATCAGCCAGTATAAACCAAATCTAAAACACCGATTTGAAATTAAAATACATTGAATAATGCATTTTGTAATGCGCGGTGTGTTTTGATTTCCAATCAATGTTTTTGGTTTCTCACTGGTTGAAAATTAAGATACACTGAGTAATGCATTTTACAACGCACAATGTGTTGATTTTTCATCGATCGAAAATCAAGATGCATCGATTATTCATATGATTGACTTTGACACTCCTGCAGCAAAGCACAGACTAAAAACTTGCAATATCATTGAACCAACATGGCTATAGTACTGTTCATGATGTTCATGGTACTGTAGTTAAGCTGGACAATGGTTTAATGTAAAAATTGCATGCAGTTTCATAAATTTTGAATATACATATAAGCCCTATACCTCTTCTTTTTAAAGCTTTTTCACTATCAAAATTATAGGATGTTTCTTGAATGAAATGGAAATAGCATAGAGGTCCCTGTGCACTGTGGGGGCCACGGCATTTGATGTGAAAATTGCATCTAAGTCCTTATAAATTCTACAAAATGCAAATAAGCTCTTACGTGTCTTCTTTTTAAAATTTTTTCTTGATTAAAATTACAAGAAGCTTGTTAAATGAGATGACAATAGTACATAGATCCCTAGCTACTATAAAAATTATATCCAAACCCTCATGTGTATTAAAAATTACAAATGAGATCCTATATGTTTTCCTTTTTAAAATTTTCTTTCGATCAAAATTGAAAGAAGCTCCTTAAATGAAATGAAAATAGCACAAAGTTTCCTATAGATTGTAGCAACTATTTAAGTTGTATTTTATGTGAGAAATTATATCTAAACCCTCATAAGTACTAAAAATTGCAAATAAGACCCCATGTCTTTATTTTTAAAATTTATTTCCAATCGAAATTGCAAGAAGCTCATTAAATAAAATGAAAATACCATAGAGGTACCTATTGCATCTGATCCTTCAAGTCTTAAAAATTGCAAATAAGATCCTATGTCGCTTCTTTTTTTAATTTTTTTTATCAAAATTATAGGAAGCTCCTTGAATGAGATAAAAATAACACAAAGGTCCCTATGCATTGTAAATTGAATCCAAGCCCTCATAAGTGTTAAAAATTATAAATATAACCCTATATCTCTTCCTTTTTAAAATTTTCATCCGATCAAAATTGTAGGAAGCTCCTTGAATGAAATGAAAATAGCACAGAGGTCCTTATGCACTATAGCAGCTACTGTAGCTGCATTTGCTATTAAAAATTGCATCCAAGCCCTCACAAGTGTTAAAAATTGCAAATAAGATCCTATATCTATTCTTTTAATTTTTTTTCAATTGAAATTATAGGAAGTCATTGAATGAAATGAAAATAGCAAAGAGGTCCCTACGAGCAAGGAACTTACTTTGACGTGTATTGTAACTATCTACTACCATATAACCCTGTTTAGAATTATTGTTCAAACAACATAATGGAGAAACACTTTTTTTCTACTTCCTTTTACAAGACTTAATATATGATTAAGGTGCATGTCCATACATAACATCAATCAATAATTTTTGCATTATACCACTTATATGTTGTAGGTTTCTCACAATTATATTGATAAAATCTCAATAAAATAAGGGATGTTCTATCGAATTTTCCTTGGATTACTACCTTTTATTGCTCCTTTCTTTCATTACCATAATAATTTTATTACTATTCCTAACATATGTACATTGCGCTCTCTTCTTCTAAGGTTCCTAAGTTTATTTTCACTTTCGTAGCAAAGCACAAGCTAAAAACTAGTATATACTATGAACAAGCATGGATATATAACTATAGCTGTCACAATTTCGATCGTCTCTCTCTTTATATCTTTAATACTTTTGATCATCTGTCTCGCTCACTATATCTTTGAAAAGTCAAAAGTTCTGATTATCTCTCTCTTTTTATATCTTTAATAGTTCCAATCATCTATGCCTCTTTATATATTTGGAAAATCTCTCTATATCGCTACAACAATTTTTACTTACACCAATGGTCAAAATCCATCGGTGTAGGTCTAAAATACCGTCACTATAGCTACAAAGACCTATTCCAACGATCAACTTTGGCGTTCTCTTAAGAGGCGTTGCTGTAGGCTATCCCGACGGAAAAATCGTCGGTGTTGCACCTGATTCTACAACACAGTTGTAACGACCCGATTCCCAAGTCCCTACGAGACACGAGAACCGGACCGACTCGACTAATCCCAAGACCTAGTCGTCCAACGAGGAAGTAACCAAAAGAGCAGTAAAATAAACCACATTCAGCATGAATATAACTAACAGTAAGAAAAGAAACCACTACAGTATAAACCACCACAACAGTAGAACAACATTCATAGCATAATATGAACTGTAGGTAAAGAAAAGTACAACAGAAACAAGAACTACTCACTATAACGGAACAAAAAGAGGTACAAGAGAACAGTGGTAACTCTACTGGACCCTACTCGGCCCAGCGTCCCCTGCAGCCGCTGACCCTGGCTGCTCAACACCTGGTCCTGAAAGGTAACGAGTGTAACACGTCAGCAAAACGCTGAGTAGAGTGGCAGCTAAACTAAAGAAACAGTAAGGTGTACAGTAGCTGTTTTAAATTTTCTTTCTTCCTTTATTTACGTCTTTCTATTGTTTCACAATTTATCTATTTCTCAGATCCTTCACTTGATCTCGAATGTTCCTCGTGGGAACGATCTTGATTGCAGTCTTTTCCGAACAGTAGAAGTAGCACGTGGTGCTCTCCTGGCCGGGAAAGTCCCCCATGGTGATCCTACTCTCAGTCAACCACCCCAAGGTCACTGACAGACGTAACGGTGACTATGGCACGCGCGGTAAACGCACGGGTAGCTAACCCGTACTGGCACGCGGTCAGTCGTTTCCGTTAACGGGTGCGCACAAAGCACAGCACGGAACCAGTACAGGGCAGAGCCCTCTCAGTAATAGGGGTCCAACCCCTCCACAGTAACCAAACAGGGGCCTTACCCCTCCACAGTCCGCGCACCCTCGCCTGACTACCCTGGCTTGCCCCAGTGGGCCTAACAAGTCGGTGTGGGAGGCTAGCAGAACCCCGGGGCCCGTGGGGTAGCTAGTACCTCCCTACACTAGTAGCTCTCCTCGGTACTACGTACACGAGGGCCAGCAAGTCGGTACAGAGTGGCCAGTCCTAACCTCAGGTCCCTGGGGCGGCTGGCTCCGCTCTGCACTAAACAGGGGGGACAGTCGCTCTCCTTGGTACTCCGTACTCAAGGGCCAGCTCACTTCCCCAATTCTATTCCATTCACTTTCCAGGAGTTCTACTCCTAATTCCCCGTAGGGTTCCAGCTCTTTAACTCAGGACATTCCAGTTTCACCATTCCAGTTTCACGTTCATACATCCCATACTCTTAATCATGTTCATTTATTCATAACAGGTAGCTGCTAATTCAATTCACAGGCAGCTATTATTTCCTTTCCACATTTTCCAAGACTGTAGTATTCATACATTCCACTAGTTTTCCCATCCTAGGATTCATGCCATATCCTAGGATCTATCATACAATCTAGTTTTCCAGCCCTAGGATTCATGCAACACCCTAGGAATCTACCATTCAATCTATTTCTCATTCCTAGGATTCATGCAATGTCCTAGGTTCTATTTATGGTTTCATAATTTAACAGATTATACTTATAGCCACTCTACCAGTTACAACAGGCGAACTGGGGGCGTGGTCGGGAATCCCGCGTGCCTCCGCAACCCCCGAGACTGCAACGGAATGGGGTCCTATCACAAGGATCAAACACAAGGAACTTCTCAAAACAATATACAGCTACTGTAGACAGGTAGAGGATGTAATTCCAAAAAGAACGTAACTCAAAATGCGGAAAACGGAGCCCGAAACGGGTCGAAAACGATGAAACAGTGTAAAATCAGACGTCTGGAACTTCTTCCAGACGTCTTAAAAAGTGGATCAGGGAATTACCTCGCTCTGCGTGGGCTCTCAGACGTCCAGAAGCCTGCGGGGGCGTCTGGCCTAGTTCCCAGACGTCCGATGGTCACCCAGGACGTCTGGAAGTAGTTCCCGCCGTCTAGCACTGGAGCCAGACGTCTGATTCGCGTTGGATGCGAATCTCCGGCCCTACGCGTACCCATTTCCTCTCTCTCTTAGTACGGTCAATCGAAAGGAAGGAAGAAGACGGAAAAACTCACCTTTCAGACGTCTGGACAGTCTTCCAGACGTCGTTAAAGTCGTCTGGCTAGAAGCACAGACGTCTGATTCTGGAAAATTTTCCAGAAACAGGGCGCCACTCGCCCTCCACTCGCGACGCACTGCCGCGCTGTGAGTGCTCCGCCTGTTGCTTGAGCCGCAGCAGTCCTCCCGCGTCGCTCCGCACCCGCTGCGCCCCCCGCCGGCTGGCCCTAGCAGCCCCGGCGAGCTCGCCCTCACGGCCAAGCGCTTCCTCCCCCGCGCAGCACCTCCTCCCGCACCCTCGCGCTCGCTCTCGCGCATGCTCTCGCGCACTGGCTGAAGGAGAAGAGGAAGGAGGCGGAGGTGACGGGAGTGAGGGAGAGGCGTGGCCCTTTTAAGGCCGCGCGAGGAGGAGAGAGAGAACGCGACAGAGGCGTCTGCGGCCGCAGGAGAGAGGGAAAAAGAGGGAGAGAGAGAGAAAACGCAGGTCTGCGCGCTCAGGCACGCAGACGAACAGCAGCGTGCCAAAATAACCGATTTCCAGACATCTGGAAATGATCCCAGACGTCTGGTCCGACGTCTGTAAGTGATTCCAGACATCTGGCACGACGTCTGGGCCACCTCCCAGATGTCTTAAAAGACGTCTGGAGCGCCCGTTCGTAACAACAGTCAACTTTCTAAAGGATGTTCAATTTGGCTTTCACACTAATAGTGACGATTTTATTTGTCAGTGTAGGTTTAGACCAACAATTGTACCAATATAAAATGTTGGCAATACCGTTACTATAGATAAGAACTCCATCTTTAAATTAATATCTAATAATAGCAAAAAATGTCACCATAGAGAAATGAAGTTTTGATGAGCACAAATAACACCATTTTTTTTCCATTAGGGTGATCATTGCCATAGTTTCTTAATATGCTAATATACAAATGTATTATTAGGTATCATCGACTATATTTTTTTCCTGTATTATATTTTTTTCCAACTTGAAACCAAAAAAGGATGCACCAACAGGGAATCGAACCCGGGTCTGTACCGTGAAAGGGTACCATTCTACCACTAGACCACTAGTGCTATTCATGTTTCATATAAATGGTCAAGCTAGAATCTTCAAATTAATTGTATACTTGTTCTGCATATGACAACATAGAAATAAGCCAAACATGCGAGAAGTGGGTCCACGATAGTTGAAAAGCAACCAAATGATAAAACCCCATTTCTAGCCCTCAAGTAGTTGCAAGGCTGCACGATCAAACATTTCATTAACTATCAATTATTAAAAATATTTAATAGAAAGAGGATAACATCAACAAGCACTTACACAATTCCTTGCAGTGCCAAACCAATATGTTCCAATCATGGTCTACACCCACAAGAAATGATATAATATTAGTATAAGAAAAGAAAGAACAATTCTTCCACATAATACCAACCTAGATCCCTACATGTGGCATTGGAAGACAAAATCATTATGGTCTATGTATGAATGATATGAACCATTCCATCATCCAAAATAGAGAAACAATTTAACAACTCATATTAACTGTAAGCATGTATAATTACAAGCCTCTGAATCACTGGTTTCATTATGATATTTAGTGAAACTATAAGAAACTAGTGCATTCAAATTCCAAGACTGAATATTGTATCAATATTGTGAAACCAATATGTATACCACTAGCTAAATTATCAAGATGCCATAAGTGATACCAAGAAGACATGTAGCTTTTCTTTACTATCATAAGGTACCAAAACCACAGAATTTCTTCACAAAACTGTTAAAGACATGTGAAACTTAATGTTTTATAGTGTATAAATACCTTTGACACTTGCACTAATGTCGTAGTACTTGGACATCACAATCTCTGTCATGTCTGCTCCATCAAATTTGGCATCCGACATCCAAAGACTTTCTCTTCAGGTTTGATTTCTCATTTGTGTAATTGCAGAAACGAAGATCAAGAGCTTATCATAGATGCCATTTGCTTGTCTAATGGTAATTCCAACAAAAGCACACTCACAACGATTTGGCTCTATTGACAATGGAGGTAGAATCTGCATAAAATCTTAAGTCAAACAACTCATGCAAGTAAGCTTAGTAAAGAGCTAAACAGAGCATTTTAACATTGTGCGATATAGATGCCTTTCGACAATAATAAACTAAAAAGGCTAGTCATTTCCAATAATACAATAGGAGGGTTACCAACCTCAAGTAGCCATCCTTTTACAACCAAAAAAATTAAAAAAGGATTCCACAGGCAAAAAGTACACCACATCATACAGAAAGACTAGCCAATTAAAAGAATGACTTAAATCATAGTTAAGATGCCAAATAGTCAAATAAAGGCATCGAATTAACACAAACTTCCAGTAGAACTCAAACTACATGCAAGAATAAATTGGACAAATAAAGACTTTTTTGTTTTTCTTACCTGTTGGGACAAGTGTTTCAGATTATAGAAGTGGATGGTAGAGTCAAAGTTTGCTATACCACCCATCATCATGGGGACCTCCTGGGTCAAAACATAGGCACATGCCATTACTATAAAAGCACACAACAAGCCTATGTATGTCTGCTCCTAGATCATGGACAAAGCATACACTTTCAAATGCCTTTTGCAGGACTGATGGGAACACCATCATGAGCCATACTAGCTCAATTTGATCTGATTAACTGAATAAAAGCTCCTACATATCCATTAGAAGGTCTTAAGGGCACAAAACACTGATTTGAGAAGAAAATAAGAAAATAGGGTTATTTATGCAAATTTACCATTCTATCACAAAAACAAAATAACCGTATGTTTTCTCAGGGGTTAAATAAAGGTCAAAATATGCTTTAGAGTCTAACAAGAGGGTTCATGCAGAACAAAACGAGTTTTCACGCATTTCAGGAATTAAATGACATTTGAAACCCTAAAAACAGACCCACTTAATCTATTGAGGTTCTGGTCAAGATAAAATTCACCTAAACCCTCTAAGACTCATATAAAAATATTCTCTAGGATTTAGTGCCTTCAATTTGGCCATCAGAATCCATCTTGACCTAAAACAGAGCCACACACAGACTTTTGCCCTAATTTGGGTAATTGTGCAATTTCTCTAGCCAAAATTAGTTAAAACCTAAATCTAACTTCACCATTGGATTCTTTGGATCCAAATTAGGTTTTTACCAAAATTTGAGCTCAATCTGAGGTCATATGTACCAAAATTTGTTCCTACCACCATTGATTTGAATACACCTTGCTCTAACGAGATTCAAGCGAAGATTTCTTACTCGATTCTCAATCAAACAATCCCAAATTTGTACCAGAGATTCTTTGTGAAATTCCCTACCAATTGAGACCTCTCTTGAGCTCCAATTCATTCCCAAAAGGTCATGCGAACCTTTTAAAGGTTCGGATATCCTATTTCGCGAAGACCTTCCGAGCTTGGAAGCTTCTTTCTAAGCCTGGAAAGACCTCCCATGGCCTATATAAGAATGCCCAATGCCTCATTGTGTTTTTCAGTAAATTTTGATGAGTCAACCACCTCTAACTCTCCTCCGGCCACCAAAACCCTTGCTCCGGCGACTTCCTTCGATCCCCTTCCTTCGGCTGTCTAATGACCAAATTGGTCGGCACTCTCGACTCTCCTCTTCGTCACGATCCTCCCCCACCAAAGGTAGGACGTGCTTCTGCCTAACTCACTGTCGCCGCTTCGCCAATCTCTCCGTCTTCTCCGACACCGATCGACCAAAATCGATCGCCTCCGCCTTTCTCCCACCTAGCTAAGTCCTTCTCTCTCTCTCACTCACTCTACTTCTCTCTCCTACACTCACAACACATACGCAACCGCTAATCGTTCATATCCATCTCCGTCTTCTCTGCCTCCGGCAACCACTCCGGCGAGGCTCTCCATCTGCTACACCACACCATAAGCCTCGCCACCTGTCCCAAAAGCTCCATCTCATCCTCGCAAGCAAAACCACTCAAGAAATTGAGGGGTTTGCTTGCCCTATCACGCCACCAAGCACACACTCTTTCACCTGCATTCACAACCTTTTCCCAAAGGTTTCCAACCACGCCACTGCACCTAAACACCTACACTGCACTCGTCATCACCTGGCGACGCTTTTGAAATCCTTTGATGTGGCCGTGAAGCCTGACTTTCAGGTGCCGGCCTGCATTGCCACTGAAGAACCTTCTTCGAAGCAAGCTTCAAAGCTTGTTCTTCGTCTACAGCTCTAGGTCTTAGCATTAGGAGACGCGAACGCATCCCAAGACTCCTTCCAGAATCTCAATTGGAGGCCTCAGCTGCTGCGCCCTCGCCAATTGGGAGGAAGTCTCCTCCGCAGCTTCACATGAAGGAAGCGGGTGGGATAGTCCCACCTCGGAAACTGCTGGAGTGCTCGCACGGCATAAATTGAATTTCACTCCTCAGCCGTTCACCTCAGTAGCATGAGGTGAGGTCCCATCGCACGTGCCCATGCACGCCCTCGCCTACGGCCACGCCACGTGGGTCTGGGCTCTGAACCGTTTACCCGTATACCCGGATTCGATTGCCGCTGAGAGAAGAGAAAGAAAGGGAAAGGAAGAAGAAAAGAGAGAGAGGGGAGGGGGGTTTTGCTCTGTTGCCCTCCTCTCAACATGTAGTGATTTCTGAGGGAGGCCTTTGCCTCTGCTGGTGTTGGTGCTGAGCTCTGTGTTGTGCCTTCTCTTGAGCTTGAGGAGGCAGGAGAAGAGGAAAAGGTAAGGAAGGGGAAGGGTGCCCTCTTGGCACTGTAGTAGTTGGACGGTTAAGCCGTCTGGTTGAGAGTTCCATCGTCTGATCTCTGAAGGGAGTGCACTATGCACTTATCCTACGTGGATTTAAGTTGATTAATACTGTTGAGATATTTGATATTATTGTAATTAGGGTAATTGGTGATTTAAATCACCATTTTACCCTCTTCTTTTTGCACTTTATTACTGAGCTTCATATTTATATCATTTTTAATTAAGTTTTGGGTTGTAATTGCTCACATATTTGATTGAAATTGTGATCTTGAGATTCATATTTGCCACTTGCTCCCAGCAAATGACCTTGAATTTCTTTCGGGTATAAATATTATATGTTTTTCGTGCTGATTCAATCTATACTGCAACGCGACGATTTTTAAACCCGTTTTAGAGCGATTAACATTTTGACACCATTGTTAGGGATTAACACGCAATTCGATCTCTTGATTACAATTCCTAACTTAGTACTAACTTGCTCTAACTCTTTTGATTGTGATCTGTTTCAGGGATTCATTGGAGGAAGATCAGTTGCACATCAACCACTCCAGGGGCAGGTAAACCACAAATCCAATCTCTCCTAAGCCCCTAATTCTGAAAAGCTAAAAAAAGAAGAAATCAATTAGGTCCAACTTGCATTCTGTTTTCAGATTCAATCACAACAAGTTTCCTAATTTGGTTCATTTCTAGAAAACACCCAACCCTGATTTATGCACCTACTTAGGGTTTAAGGTATCAGGGGCTATCACCTTCTTACTTGAGCCCTAGGTACCACATTTAGATAAATTTGATTGGATCAAGCAGAGCCAATTAGGGTTCCAGTTTAGGATTTTAGAGACACTTGCTTAGTCAAGAGTTAACCTTCCCAAACAGTGTGTGCCTAAGCCTTGGTTGAATTGATCTATTCAAGCAAACCCTAAAATCAGACTCTTAATTTCATTTGAACACTAAAAGAAGTATCTAAATTTCTCAAAGGATAAAATAGGTGAAGTTGACCCACTTTATTGGGTTAACCAATCTTCAAATTAGGTCACCTTGCACAAAAACATCTTAAAGTTCAAGTGAAATCATAAGTACCTTTGCTCTTAATCTAAAACCAGTAGACCTAAAGAGGTCAAGTCCCTATTTTGGTCTACCTGGATCCTCAGTGACAAGAAAGGTTGGGTGGGGGAAATCTTGTAACCCATGGGGGTACTCTACCATGTAGGGGTCTTTGCGGGACTCTCCCTTTCTGGCTGCCTAGGTAATTCTCAGGTGGACGACTTTCTGACTTAGGGGTATCATCCGCCCTGAACCTCTATAGTCATCCAAAAAATTTGAATGTCTTGATTGAGTCCATCACATTCTATCCCTCGTCTTATGCATTGGTGCATGTTCAAGGGGAGGTTTCTAAGACCACCCTTGAGGCCTCCATTAACTATTCACTCCCAACAAGGCCAAGCCTTGACCTCCTTGTTTATGCAACAACCCGACCAGATCAATATCTCTTCTGATTCATCTAAGTCGAGCTCTCCATCATCCATCATCATGGAGAAACCAGCAGAAGAAAACAATCTTGAGAATCAGCTTCAGCGCCTCAACGATCTATTCCAAGCCTTTATAAACTCACCGCAGCGTCCTATGATGAGAGATCATTACAATCCCTCTACAGTGGCGATCGAACCTCGAGTCCAAATCTCGACTGGAGGTCCTAATATTGAACTCAAGCTCAACATGATTCATGCTATTCCCAAATTGTATGGGCGTAATTTCGAGGATCCTTTCCAGCATATCAAGCAACTCAAGCATCTGACCCAGACCTTCGGGTCAGAAGCTTAAAATCGGGATATTTTGCTCATGAAAATGTTCTCTTTCTCTCTCATGGACAAGTCTGCTCACTGATACCAAACCCTAATGCGTCCAATCAACACATGGACGGAACTACAATCTAAGTTTCTGAAAAAGTTCTTCCCTATTGGTCGAACAAATGCTCGACGACACCAAATCATGCATTTTACGCAACAAGCAAGAGAACCACTTCATGAGGCATGGGATCATTTTTTGGATCTCATGTGAAAGTGCCCTCACCACAGAGTTCCTAAATGGGAACAATCCAATCCTTTTACTAGGGACTCCATGAGGATATTCGATTATTCGTCAATGCAACCTATGGAGGAAACATCATGGGTCAACTTGAAGATACCGTGTGGGAGATTCTCGAGAACATGTGCGAGAACTCCATCAATAATGAATCCATAGGCATGTTAGACCGGACGAATGCCCATGCATTGACGAATCCAAGGGGAGCACATGAGACACAAAGCCTGTCCTCTTTCGTCGACTTGGACCTGATGGCCAGTCGCCTGGATAGGGTCTCTATTATTGAGAAGAAGGTGGATGAGCTGACTCGACACCTGCAGCGAGCCACCTTTGCGCAAAACTAATTCAAGCAACCACCCTCTGGCAGGGAGGCTATGCATAACATCTACCACCGATCTTCTGAGGGGATGGACCCGTATCCATCCCCGTATGATTCTGGGTTCGGAGGAAACCCTGGAACCCTAGACCCACCTATTCTAGTTGGGAGAACTTTAAACCCTTGTATTCTGACTTTTCCAAGGCTCCTCAGACCTGCGAGAACCTCAACGCCATCCAGAATGGTCCATTCTCAAACACCTACAACCCTAAATGGCATAATCATCCTAATTTCACAT
Organism: Thalassia testudinum; assembly: GCA_037157565.1. NCBI lineage: Eukaryota > Viridiplantae > Streptophyta > Magnoliopsida > Alismatales > Hydrocharitaceae > Thalassia > Thalassia testudinum. The sequence goes on from JAZHRO010000024.1 coordinate 86,310,434, forward strand.
GGTCAGGGAACAATCAAAATTGGAGACCTCAATATCATCCCCGACCCAAATGGGTTTAGCCTCGACCCAACCCAACTTATCAATCCAGGCCAACTCACGAAGATCAGATGACTCTTATCTTTCAGACTTTGGCTAACATTTAGAAAATGAATGTTGTTATGCAAAAACAACATAAAGACGAGATTACAGAGGTTCTCAATCAACTTGCTCAGATGGCAAATCCCTGCCAACCTGGTGCACTTCCTTCACAACCTCTGCCTAACCCGAATAATGTGTCAAACAAGAGGTGCATTATGAACCCGACTCAGGGCCAAGCTCACTATGTCTATCAGGCCCCTTTTGCTCCATCACCCGACAGGATGGAGGCTTCGACATCATACACGAGTTATCAGCAGCAATCACCTCTTTTGCCTACACCAACCCAAAACCAGGCAGGACTAAATTCGATTACTACCCTAGTGGCAAAGCAACACAGGACCCACCTTATCCAAGCCATTCTCAGCTTGGTAATGCAAACCCAAACCCTAAGATAGTCATCCAAGATACCCCTGTCCCAAATCAAGAACCTAGACCCATTTTAGAGGAACTTGCAAAGGTTCCATTTCCAGAGGCCTTGACTAAAGGAAAAAGGAAACCCCAACCCGTGGCACTTGAGGAGGACCTAGTCAAGCTCTTTGAGTAGGTCCATAGAAACATCCTCTTGATGGATGCAATTCGCCACGTACCGGCTTACGCATGATTCCTGAAAGACGTGTGTACACCTAAGCGTAAGCCACGAGCTAAAGGTGGGAACCCAATCGTACTGTCGGAGCAAGCCAGCTCCATCATCTTGAGCAAGCTCTCGCCTAAGGAAAAGGACCTTGGTACCCCTCTGATTTCATGCAAGATCGATGATTTGGAGTTTGACAAAACCCTTTTGGACCTAGGAGCTTCCATCAATTTGATACCCACATCCTTACTAGACCACTTTGAGGAATTTGAACTTAAATCAACAGAGATGACTTTGTAGTTAGTTGATTGATCTATTAAGTCATCGAAAGGAGTACTTGAGGATGTCATAGTTAGGGTACATGATTTTTACTTTCTTGTGGATTTCGTTGTCTTAGACATGGATGCTCCTGAGAACTTGAAGAATACACCGATCATATTAGGGAGACCCTTTCTAGCCACAGCTAGGGCCAATATTAATTGTGAGGAGGGTCAAATTGAATTAAAAATTGGGAGCAAGACACTAAAGATCGACATGTTTAAGGCCCAATAAGGAATTAATTGAGGAGTTCTTGAACAAATTTGCAATGTCGAGGCTGTGGTTGATGACCTATGTATCAAGGAAAACCCGAGTATTTCTGATCAACCACAAGAAAATCAAAACTCGCAATTAGAGGAGCCTGAACCTAACCTAGACACACCCATAGCTCCTTCCTTTGCTCCCAACACCCACCATGAACCACCTGCTGCTACTAACAATCCAGTTATGGAATTAAAGCCTCTTCCCGATCATCTCAAATACGTCTTTTTGGGTTCCAATCAGACGTTTCCTGTGATTATCAACTCCCGACTCACATCTAACCAAGAAACATGCTTGATTACTGTTCTCTAGTAGCATTGGAGAGCCATTGGATGGACTCTCGATGATCTGACTGGCATCAACCCCTCATATTGCACACATTACATCTATACCGAAGAGGGCTTACGACCATCCCATGAAATGCAGAGATGCCTAAATCCTAATCTGCAGGAGGTCGTGAAAAAGGAGATCATCAAGTGGTTAGATGCAGGGCTCACCTACCCGATCTACAGTCGGTGGGTGAGTCCAATCCAAGTTGTGCCTAAGAAGGCAAGACTCACCGTGATCATGACTGAAACCGGAGAAACTATACCGACCCGTATAGCAAACTCGTGGAGAGTCTGCATTGATTACAGAAGACTCAATGCCTCTACAAAGAAGAATCATTTCCCACTACCATTCATTAATCAAATACTCGAGAAACTATCAGGAAATCGATTCTTCTGCTTTTTGGATGGATACTCTGGTTATAACCAGGTTGCAATCCATCCTGAGGACCAAGAGAAACTACCTTCACCTGCCCCTTCGGGACGTACGCATTCCAAAGGATGCCATTCAGTCTATGCAATGCACCTGCTACTTTTCAGCGATGTATGCTTGCCATATTCTCAGATATGGTAGGTAAATACCTTGAGGTCTTCATGGATGACTTCTCAGTATTTGGAGAATCTTTTGATGATTGCCTCATGCACTTGGTCCAAATCCTCAGGCGGTGCATCGACGTGAATTTGGTTCTTTCTTAGGAAAAGAGCCACTTCATGGTATTTGAGGGAATTGTCCTACGACATCTCATCTCTGAAAAAGGCATCTAGGTTGATCGAGCCAAGGTGAATTTGATTTCTAAACTCCCTATGCCTAGCTCGATCAAGGACATCCGTTCATTCCTGGGGCACGTCGATTTTTACCGTTGATTCATTCCTAATTTTTCGAAAATCGCACGCCCCTTGACTAATCTGCTCTCAAAGGATGTCCCTTTCGAAATTACCAAGGAGTGCACTCAGGCGTTTAAGATCCTACGTGATCGAGTTACCCAAGCACCTATCCTGCAGTCCCCTGTTTCGTCTCAACCCTTTGAAATCATGTGCAATGTATCTGATTATACTGTAGGTGCGGTACTTGGGCAAAAAATAGACGGGAAACCCATGGTCATCTACTACGCCAGCAAGACACTTGACGAGGCTCAGCATAACTACACGGTTACTGAGAAAGAGCTGCTAGCCGTTGTATTTGGCCTAGACAAATTCAGATCTTATCTTTTGAGTTCCTATGTTATCATATACTCGGATCACACTGTAGTAAGGCACCTCCTCGTGAAGAAGGACGTGAAACCTCGACTAATCTGCTAGATCTTGCTGTTGCAAGAATTCAATTTCGAGATTTGTGATAAAGCGAGAAAGCAGAATGTGGTAGCTGACCATTTGTCTTGTCTTCCTTCTTCAGTCATCGACCCATCTGGTCCGATCATCGAGCATTTTTCGGATGAGCACTTGCTAGCCATTCACATTCTCCCTTGGTTTGCTGATATTGTAAACTACTTGGTTACAGGGAAAGTCTCGCCAGATTGGGCAACTTCCAAGTGGGACAAATTGATTGCCGAGGCCAAGTACTATATTTGGGAGGAACCATACCTCTTCCACATTGGCAATGATTAGGTGATCCGAAGATGCATTCCTGATGACGAAGTTAATGATGTGATCTCATTCTGTCACGACCAGGCCTGCGGTGGCCATTTCTCTGGACATAAAACTGCAGCAAAAATTCTCCAATGTGAGTTCTTTTAGCCTACTTTGTTCAAAGATGCACAGACATATTGTAGGGCATGCACTTGTTGTCAGGCCCTCGACAACATGGGCCTGTGGGATATGATGCCCTTAAAACCAATTATTGTGTGCAAAATCTTTGACATTTGGGGAATTGATTTCATGAGACCCTTTCCCAGATCTAACGGCTTCGAGTACATTCTACTCGCTATTGATTATGTCTCCAAGTGGATCGAAGCCGTCCCCACAAGAACTAGTAATCATAAAGTTGTCCTCTGATTTATCCTGGAGAACATCTTTACCAAATTTGGGGTACCTAAGGCCATCATTAGCGATGGCGGGTCTCATTTTAACAATGTGCACTTCCAGTCCCTGATGAAAAAGTATGGGGTGTCGCATCGTATCTCGACTCCTTACCACCCCTAGACTAATGGACTGGCAGAACTGTCAAATCGAGAGATCAAGAAGATCCTTCAGGTCACTGTTCGGCTTGATAGGAAGGATTGGTCTACTCGCCTTCCAGAAGCCTTGTAGGCCTATAGAACCACCTACAAGACCCAAATGGGCATGTCTCCCTTCAGATTAGTGTACAGAAAGACATGTCACCTTCCCATAGAGATGGAGCACAAGGCTTATTGGGAAGTACGGAAGTGCAATATGGATCTGATGAAGGCTGAAATATGATAACACTGCATCTTGGGGTGATAATTCTATTAATTAGGGCTTATCTTAAGAACAAAATGCACATATAACACATCATAAATAGGAATGGGAGCATTGCATGCATCACACATCAAGATTGCTTACAGAATAGTATTAATGGCCATTTGTATGAGTACTTGTCAAAACAGGCCTCAGATGAGTAATCGGACTGCACGGATGGATTCAGAGCAACGAACGGAGTCCAACGGACTCGAAATCGGCCAAATCTAACATCCAGAGCTCCTGCAATGGGCCCAAGTGGCGCCCCCACAACGTATCCGCGCCACCGACCGAGTTTGCCTTCAACCGGAGGATGAATCTCAGCCGTCTATCTTCGATCGAATAACTGAGAGCCACTCGTGCGCCCACCCTCGTCGCAACAAAGCAGTGGGCACAGCGCAGCGGTCGAACGTCGCACACCCGCACAGCCGGCGCGGGTTAAATCGCGCCTCATGGAAATCAGAAGGCAAAGGCACGCACCGCGTAAATTCAACCGCCCGATCATCAGCGGACGGTGCGAATGGAGCAATGCAGCGCGATCTCGAGCATCCAAAGCCGACGCCCGCGATGATGCGGGGGGCGTGGGTGCGATCCAGGTGTGCACCTCACGAGCGATCTCAGCCATTCCATCTTCGATCAGACGGCTTACGACGTGTGCACGCGGATCAGGCACGAAGAAGAACAGACGCGCGCGAGCGATCGGTGGGCAGGGGCCTTCACCAACATTTTGGGAAGGGTTTTAGCGACGACCCGGACGTCGCTAAAACCCCTTCTTCATTTGGAAAGCCCTTCTTCCTATTTAAACCCCTTCCAACCACCCATGTGAGGCATTCACTCCACTTGCAAGTGCTCTACCCCCCTCCTAGCCACCATTAGCTCCCTTTGTAATCGCCGGAGATGACGAGCCGCCGACGGAGCCCCCCTCCACCACCTTGGCTACCTCGCCGTCTTCTCTCTCTCTCTCTCTTTCGCTCTTTATCTTAAGCTTTACTTTGCTTATGTTCAAGCATTCATCTAGTGTTCTAATTATGAACTAAAGTTGCATGTCAAATGAAGTTATTTTCTATTCAATTACTTGCTCTCTTTTATGTTTGAGTTACATGTTGTGAATGAAAAGAATCCTAACCCTATTCTCTCTCTCTCTTTCTCTCTCTCTCTCTCGCTTTTCACCCACGACTTTTCGCAAGCAAAAACCTGTTATTTTCGTGACAGTAGTGACGAGAAAAATCTGATTTTCACGCCTCCCTAAGATCGACACTCGGACTCACATCCATTTCTTCATTTTAAAACCGACGTTGCGAGCGCAAGCTATAACAAATCTTCTAAACACACGTCACGCACACGTCAGCTTTTGGTGCCGTTGCCAGGTAGGCAACGGATTTGTTTTGTCACTTCCATTTTACATCCATGCTCACATCGTCTAATGCCTTGTCTCCTTCTACTTGATGGTTGCAGGAATTCGATGCTTGGATGACGAAGCAGCGCAACTCATGACGGTAACGAGGGAGTAAGCGCAACAAGGACTAGTCGTGAGTATTTCTTCACTCATGGTTGTTTGCTTGCTTAAAAATCTAAAAAAATTGTAAAACTGAAAAAATTTGGCGTGATGCATGATTGCCTGACCCACATCCTTAACATATCACCCAACAAAAAAAAATACACTCTAACATTCTGAATAAATTCTTGAAGTGTTCTTTCTTTTTGAGTGGTGTTTGCGAAGCCACTTTGAAGTAACTTGGGCCGCACCACTCAACCCTAAAATCGACTCATCTAATAGAAGCTGCATGATCACCAGGATGAGTACATTAGGGTTTTAGAGCCTCTACATAATAAAAGGAAATCTATTTTCACCAAATTGTGTGCAAAACTTGACGTGCCCACTGAAACTTGTCTGAAAATATTAAGACACGTCAATCCTAAAAGATACTAAATTAAGGATAAAACATTAAAAGACACTACATCTTAAAAAAATCCTTGCTTGAAAATCATTTTTTGATAGGAGCACACACATTGAAAGTGGAAAACTAAGAGGCACTACCCCAATCAACGCCTCATCACGTAACCCTAGCACAAGCACTATCCTAGCCCTTTTAAAACTGAGTAGACATGCCCTAGGCAGGATTGGGTTAAGTCTCGAGAGGCGGGGTTTTGTTCGCTGGGCACTTGGCTTTCATTCCCTTAGTAGAATTTGGTGACTAGGCTGCGGGGTAGTGTTAAACGACCGCGGTTGTGGAGTCTATGGAACCGACGGCGCAAGCCAAAGGAAGAACCTTCCCTGCAATCCCCTCGTAATTAACCTGGCCAGATTAGCTTTGGGAAGGGGAGTCTAGTGTTTACGGACTTAATCACCCTTTTGGAGATTTCTAGGTCTCCTAAGGAATACACCATAAGGACTAGGCTTGTTTGCTTGGTTGAACACACAACTCTCTCTCATCTGTTCTTCCCGCATCCCTCCATTTCTTCCAAACCATGGATTTCAATGCCTATCCATCTTACCCAAACTACCCCGAACATGATTTGTATGCTAACCTAAGTAGGCCATATCCACAGCCTACTTGGGCTAACCAACCACCAAGTTGGGGGTACGACCTGGAATATCTCTCTTGGCCCAACTGTCCCAGTTATGACCAAACCGCACCAACCTCTTATTGGGATACACCCAACATATCCACTCAAGGGTATGATTCAAATCATGGGGCTCCATATCTCGATTCTCCTCACGACGCCTCATCATTTAGGTCCCACCCGCTTTCTAACCACTTTGATAAGACCTACACTCTAGGAAAACACCAAGAACCCTACCCTTCTCAGGACAATAACCAAGAAAGGTGATCTGAATTTAACAACCTTTCCTACTTGACCTTTGGATTGGAAGGAATTCTAGACTAATGGAAATCAGAGAATGATCAGAAATCTAGGCAAGCCCAAGATCATCAACCTTTGATTTGGTCCCCTGATGAAGAATCTGACTGGGAGGAGGACTTAAAACCTCAACTATTCTGGAGTAGGACCAAACAGAGAATGGTTCCTCTTGAAGAACTGGACCCTGAACATGATAGAATAGAGGACCCACCCAAGAACCTAAACCCCAGTATGGATTCTAATCCACAACCTCAACCATACTCTCTTAACCTGGATTTCAAGGAGGAAATCCAAAGGGCACCAAATGACACCCTGTCAATTCTTGATAACCTCCAGTTAGAGTTACACAGACAGAATCAAGAATTGGTTAAAGGGCAACAGGCCATGTTGGATATGTTCCAACAATTGGGGGAAGAAGACTAAAGAAAGTTGTTGCACACAATGCTGTTCATGGAATTTGTAAAGCAAGGACCTACCATGATTAATTGGACTACACCCAGTCACCCTAATTTGGTTCAGTCCACCATTGATACTCCCCAGGAGTTGGACAACTCAATGGATAAGGTCATTGAGGATTCCTTGAAACACAATTTGAGGAGCATTGAGGACAAACATCAAGAGGAAACTAAGAATGTGAGGGGAGATGCCTTGGAACCTGAATCTAATCGGCCTGAGAGAAGTGATCTGGTGGGAACAACAGCCAACATAGGAGATGGGGAATGGAGTTACAATTTCAAAGAAATCGATTATAAATTGGTTGGAATCCCCATCAAAAATTTGGAGGAGGGCCGAGAGAAAGAATATGAACTAGAGGATGAAATTGGCCTCACCTCTAATGCAACCTTAAACAGTGAATCTGATACAAAAGAGGTTGAAGAGAATATTCTTGAGGTCAAGAGCTCGGAGGGAATGAGCAATGAAACTGTAGTTGCAGAAGAGATGGATTCGTCTTTGGAGAGAGACCTCATGCTTGATTGTAGGGCTCATTATGAAACTCTTGATTTTGTTACCAGCCCTACCAGAATAAAGATCCCGCAACCCGAATGCACTAGAATTGACACACCTTTGACGGATTACAATTTTATGAGGACACAAGCTAAGTACAAAACCTACATCTTTAGTGTCTTGCATGTCATATTCGGGATGCGCTCATCCACATCAACTTCTTTGCATGCCCGCAGACTGAGAGAGGATCCAACACGGGCATGCATGATACATCTGTTGCAGAATTCCCGCCCCTTAGGAACGGGACTCCACCACAACCTTGTTCGCGTCTGTGGACTTCTGATTTTGGGTCTGGCTGATTTTGTACATGCCTCCTTAACCCAAACCATTCCTGTTTGTGCACTATGCCCAGCCGAAGGTGTTAAACTCAGCGCTTCCTGGGAGGCAACCCAGAAGATTCAGACTGATCATATATGCTACTTCATTCAGGTAATATCTTTTCATACCCCTGTTGCATCCATGTATTTGTCAACGAGGACATTGTCCAACTTAAGCATGGGGGAGGGTGGTAAATTGCATGATCCTGAGCTCATTTAATCAGTCTAAATAGAATAAAATTAAATTTAAAAAAAATTGAATTTAGGAAGAAAAACTTAGGCATTAGAAATTTGTCAATAGTGGGAAATAATACGGAAAGAACTTGAACATTTAGACTTTTCAGGCCTTTAGGCTTAATCATCCCTGGTGTCCATTAAAATATGGATTTAGCTTCAAATCCTTGCAACCTTAAGCTACTCGAATCCACTAACTAAATAAGGTAATAAGTATACGACTTATCAACTCACCCTCCAACTCAGAAGGACTTTTAGTCTAAGCATTTGCACACATTTTTGCACAGACTCACTCCTCGGAGATTCTGACAGAAATTGGGTAGCTAATGAACTCTCTAGGGTGGTGTGGCTGGCAAGTTATCGTGGGTAACAGCCCATTGGCAGGTTGTCCAGAGCCCAGCCACGGGACCACCTCTTCTTCATTGCCTCTAGGTAAATTTGAGATCAGGGAAGCCACCTACCGAATAAAAAAAAAGGAGAAAAAAGAGAACAAAATAAACCACACTTCACCGCACGAGTATGGCTGGCAAGTGATCGTGGGTAACAGCCCATTGGTCGGTTGTCCAGAGCCCAGCTCAGTAAATGCACAAAAAGAACCAAAACACTTAAGGAAGAAGAGGGGAAGTAGAGCAAGCTGAAGAAATATACACTGGAAAAATCCTTGTGTTGACCCCAATTAAAACAAACGTAGGGAGAAAGCTACCGATCGAACAAATACACCTTCAGGCAAAACACTTCCTCTTCCGGTAACCTAGGGGTGTAGAAACCCGAAGTCTATCTAAATTACCGTTGAGTGAGTCTATCACAATCTTCACACCAAGATGCTTAGCACTTCGAGTTTTGACCGAGTTTCGGGTGGGTTGGGCAGCCGTAAAAAGTTACCAACACACTCTTAACTCCAAAAAAAATCTAAAAATAAGAAATATATATATATACATACATTAAAGCAAGGATTCAAGCGATTCGTATTTTAGCAGACACCCGGGCGCTGCTTAGTCTTTGTAGATTAAGATCTTAGTATATTTCCTCCTATTGACAAATAACGAAGTATCTAAGTAGTTACTTCTTAAATTTTGACTGGAAATAAAGGCTAGAATAAACCTTGCTAGGGATTAGCAAGGAGTAAGCATGGGGGTATGATAACACTGCATCTTGGGGTGATAATTCTGTTAATTGGGGTTTATCTTAAGAACAAAATGCACAGATAACATATCATAAATAGGAATAGGAGCATTGCATGCATCACACATCAAGATTGCTTATAGAACAGTATTAATGGCCATTTGTATGAGTACTTGTCAAAACAGGCCTCAGATGAGCAATCGGACTGCACGGATGGATTCAGAGCGACGAAAGGAGTCCAACGGACTCAAATCGGCTAAATCCGACATCTGGAGCTCCTGCAATGGGCCCAAGAAGTCTTGGCCGTTGATCTGATTATCAACGGTCGGCAGCGCGCCACGTGGCACCCCCACAACGCATCCGCACCACATGTACGTGAGGTGTCACGCACACATCAGAATACACCACCGGTTGCAATTGAGCGAGATCGACGAATTATGCAATGATGCGTATGAGAACTCACGTATCTACAAAGAGCGGGTCAAAACCTTCCATGACAGTCACATTGTGCGAAAATCTTTCCACCCTGGTCAAAAAGTTCTACTCTTTGATGCCAAACTAAAACTCTTCCCGAGCAAACTCAGATCGAAATGGATTGGACCATATCTTATCCGACGGATTTTCAGAAATGAAGCCGTTGAAATCAATCAACCCAACCTTGATTCTGAACCTTTTATTCTGAATGGCCAGCGACATAAGCCATTCATTGAACTCATCGATACAAACTTGGCTGAGGTATCTTTTGATCTCCATTCTTCTTGAGCATATCGCGCCCGGCTGATGGCGTTAAACTCAGCACTTAACGAGAGGCAACCCATCATCTTTTTGAAAAACCTAAAACCCTTCTTAACACATCCCATGCTGAACTCATATTGCACTTTAGAGTTTGTCCATTAGAACAGTTGACTCCACCTTTGATACCCATACCAAAGCTTGAAATCGTCCGCAATAATCATCCCGACTCATCCACCCACCTAAACCTGTTCTAATGTATGATCTAAGTTGAACTCGAACCCACTTAATTTACAATGAGGACATTGCAAATCGTAGCCATGGGGGGGTATTAAAATGCAAAACGCTGTGAGAATCACTTCACAAGAAAGGGTTTCATAAAAAAATTACATATTTCAAAAAAATAAAAAATAGGTTGAGGAAAAAGAAGAGCCATTTTTGAAAAGGAGGAAAGAAAATTGAAATGAGAAGGAAGGAGCATAAAGAAAAAGAAAAGAAAATTGAGTCCCTCAGAAACAATTTGGAACCTACCTACCTTCTAGGTTAGATCGAAGGATGAATTAAGTCCTAAAAGGCTTAAACTTAAGGGATTAGTGGCAAATACCGACCTTAGGCCTCTTGGATCTGTATTGGATTTAAACATTCACGTACTTGTCAAGATCCAGATTAATTCTCAAGAGGTTGAGGGAAATGCAATGCTTGTGTATTAGGTCTAAGGCTTAGGGAGTATTCGACCCCGTTAACTAACCTTTAGTTTGTAGGACTTAGTAACTGAAGCACCCTAAATCACACACAGTCTGGTTCAGTGCGCTCTAAAGATAAAACCATGCCAAAAGGCATTTAATTTGTTCTGAAGAGGTCCTAAGATCTAGATTAGGAGCGGCTCGAAAACACAAGTTGATTTGGACGAGCTCCTAGCGCAGAGAGGTGGGAAATTTTCCTTGAAGATGCGCAATAACATATCATCTCCTCAGTGCTTGTCTCCTAGAATATCTAAATATCCTACTGGGGGCATGTAAGCACCTTGTGCTGGTTCAGATACCATGGGCGGCATTATCACGAAATGTCTATTGCCAAGGTTTGGATTTAGCTACAGAATACCATGGGTGGGATTATCCCAAAATCTCGAAAGCCAGGATTTTGGGGTTGCCATGGGTGGTGCTATCTCGAAGCATCGATTACTAGAGACCCTACGAGGATTGATGATGGGGACTAGAAATCTGATACAGATCGTGTTTTGGGCCAATCTGAGGATGGATCTAAGGAAAGATATAATCAAAAGAAAAGAGAGAGAAAGCTCTCCACAAATCAAATTCTCCTTCTATGTCTTTCTCAAAATGTACTGGTAAACTAAATCGGACTAACCATGTTTCAGGCACGGGTACTTTAACCACGGGGTCCAACGAACCTTAGGCTAGTTCCTATGGGCCTTAGAAAACTTTGCAGAAAACTGAGGCGAAAGCTAGTCAGGTATGGATCTGGGCTAGTACTTGAGTACCTCTAGGCCTATTGTTGATATTAACATCTGATTCATAGAGATGCGGCCTAGTAAGGCATCCTGACAATTAAATCCGACCTAGAAAACTGATTTGATTCAGATGGTTTTGCTAAGGGACTAGTAAAAGTTAGGCATGGGGGTATGATGGGAGCACCATCATGAGCCATAACTAGCTCAATTTGATCTAATTAAGTAAATAAGCTCCTACATATCTATCAAAAGGTCTTAAGGGCACAAAACACTGATTTGAGAAGTGATGAGAGCCTCATCATGAGCCATAACTAGCTCATTGTGACCTAAGAAAGAGAATAAAAGCTCCTACATAACCTAGGGAAAGACTTAATTGAAGGAATAAGTGTTTTGAGAAGAAAACATGAAATAAAGGTTAAAACTGCAATTTTACCATTGCAGTACATAAACGGGATTTCTCAAAGGCAAAACATAGGTCAAATGGTCTGAATAAGATGAAAAGTGGGTTGATTCAATCAGAAATGAGTTCATGTGCAATCTAGGAATTAAATGACATCTGGTAACCCTAAAACAGACCCGCTTAATTCAACAGGGTTCTGGTCAGGATAAAAATCAACTAAACCCTCTAAAATTCATGGAAAAATATCCCCTAGGATTTAGAACCTTCAATTTGACCTTTGGAACCTATTTTGACCTAGATTTGGGTCCTAGCTCATCAATTGACCTAATTTGGGTTTTGTGCAAAATGTCTAGTCAAACGTGGTCAAACCTAAAATCCAACTTTTCCATTGGATTCCTTAGGTCCAAATTAGGTTTGTATCAAAATTTGGACCTAAGGGGAGGTCATCTTGACCTACTTTGCAAATTAGTACACCCAACTACATTTTGGCCCCTATCTTTGAAAATCATTACGCAAACCCCCCTAGCTTCCTCGCTGATGTAAACACATTTACACTACTTAAAATGTCTATTTATGCATGTTCTTAAGCATAGGATTGCATTTCATGATATAAATATTGCATTACATGCATCATCTTGCATTTAGAGTAGTTTGAATAAAATGGAGGTTAATTGTCTCCTTTTATGTGCTTGGACAGGGCAAATATTTTATCGGGGCCTCGGATCAAAGATCCAACCGTATGGATATGATCAGGGCGACGATTGGAGTTCAACGACTCCAAGATCGCCCTAATCAGGCATCCGTAGCATCAGATAGAGACCGGGGAACCCTAGAAGATCAAGGGCCAGGATGGTGTAAATCCGCACTTCAGATGGAAAATCCGACCACACGGATGAATTCGGATCGACGATCGCAGCCGAACGACACAAAAATCGAGTCAATCCGACATCCGTGGCACCATCTACAACTTCCAGAAGATGGACGGCCAAGATGGCGCCACGTGGCGCCATCCCAGCCGCCCAATCGGCCGCAGGAGTCCTGTGAAGACCACGCAACGTCTCCTCTCCGCCGTTGGATCTCGATCCAACGGCTGCAGTCGCGCGCGTTTAAAAACGTCCGCGCGACCATTTCGCCCGCGTAGCGCAGCGGCGACGCAGCTGCGGGCGAAGCGGAGGTCGCGGGTTCGAGCCGCGGAGAGGGGGGTCGAAGGCGCGGGCGAGCGGGCGCGCACGAGCGTCGGATGAAGATCCAACGGCCGCGCGCGCCCGATAGCGCCGACGCGCAATTGGACGCTCTGGTGGGCGCGCGATCGCACGCGGGCGGCGCGCTCGGCGCTGGGCGCGGACGCGATCTAAGCCGTCCGATCTCGCGATCGGACGGCTGAGACGACGCGGACGTGCGTCTGCGTTACGCGCGCAGGCCAGCCGAGCGGGCGCGCGTGGGTGCGGCGGCGACGGCGACGGCGGGGCTTTAGCGACGGTTTTATCCGTCACTAAAGACCCCTTATTTATTATTTTGAAGATGTAATGTCCATTTTGCCCCCACTCCTTGCAACTATAAAAGGAGACCCCCTCCATACGAAATTTTCATCCCTTCCTTCTCTCTACCTCTCCAAAGCTCAAGAGAAACTTGTCCCACACCCGGGATGCTTCTCGCGAGATAAAGTCCAAAGTTTCGTCCCCCTTCGGAAGTGGATCCCGCGACGACGACGGCGTGCTGCTTCGTTCCCGTTCTTCTGCTTCGTCCTCCTTCGTCCCACCTCGTTCTCCTTCGTCCAGGCGTCGTCCCGTCCGGCTCGTCCTCCAAGCGACCGTCGAGGAGGATAATTTCTCTCTCCCATTCTTATTTACAGCTTTTCTAGTGTAGAATTTTCCTGCTTTATAGTGTAATTGATTTCCCGCTTTCTAGTGTAACTTTAATTTCGTTTGCTTGTATAAACAATTGAAATATTGAATGCATGTTCTCTTTCTCTCTCTCTCTCTCAATTTGATAGCTCCATTGTAATTATTTCGCCTTGTTTATCAAAAATCCTAAAAAAAAACATAATTGCGAATATAGATCAACGTAGCCTCCCTGAGTTCGACCCGGAATTCTTATTTCGGTATAAATTTTATTTGTTGAACACGAATCCTTCGCTTTCGAACTACACCGACGGGTTTTCCAAAACCAAACACGTTAGCGTAGATTCTCGCTCAACATTTTGGCGCCGTTGCCGGGGAGGCAACGCTCTTTGATTTCTCTTCGCATTTTGTAACTTACAAATCATTTACCTCACTTTTCTCCTTTCTTATTGTAATTGCAGGTACTCTTTCGAGATAGACAAAAGCGGTAGATCGGAGTAAAGTGTTGTGAAAGGTTTTGTAAGTTATCCCCCACCTCCCACCCATTAGATTTCATTTCATCACATAATAATTCAAACATCAATCAACCTAGGTGTTCTTATAAACTCTAAGGTTAGATTGTTTGTTGTTTGACATCCATACTCACTCCAACCCCCACATTAAAAAAAGAAAAAAAAATAAAAAAAAAATCTCACAGAGGTACACAACCTCATCTGATTTTCTAACTCAACCGGTAAACCAATCTTAGGAGCCGGTACACACATCCAAACACATAATCGAGTAGAAATCAGATTGGGTAATCATTTGTGTGCCTAATTAGGTGGTGCATCAGGCCAGTTGTTTGAGTTGTTTGGGCCGCACCACTTCAAATAAAATCAACTCATCAAGTAGCTGCCAATTAGGTTCAACTCTTAGGGATCTACCAGGCACTCCACATTCTTTTTAAACTTTAAAGGAAAATATCTTCACCTGTGCTTGCAAAACCTGGTGTGCCAATGAAACTTGATTGAAAACACCTAAAGTTGAATCCTAAAAGCTACTAAGCAAGATTTGAACCTTAAAATTCATCACATCAAAAATAATCTTGCTTGAAAACCACTGGTTGTGCACGCACACACAAAGCAATCAATCATTAAGGGCACAACCCATTTAAAGGGCCCATCACATTCCAAAGCACATTCAAACCTAGCCCTAAATAAAATAGAGTAGACGTTGGCCTTAAGGATTGGACTCGCTCTTCAGAACTCAGAACAAGATTATTTTCGATTAGTCTGTTTCTACTGTTCAATCTAATGTCTAGCTAGGGGAGTAGAGTCAAACGATCGCGGCTGGGGGGTACACTAGGAACCGGAGGCGCAAGCCGAAGGAAGAACCTTCTCCCCAGTCCCTCCTTCTAACTGGTTGGATTGAACAGACAGAAGTAGATCAAATCGTTCCTTTATCTCAAGACGGGTTTTTGAGAGTCTGTAGGTCTGTAGGCTAACCCATTTAAGGACAGGTTTGATTGTTTGTATTGCAGGGCACCTTTCTTCCTCCTGTGTCTCATGAATCCTTCCACATATTTCACGCATTCCCGCTCTTTCCCTCCTATTGTAAATTATCCTCAACATGACAATTATCCCAACTCGTATTGTAATCGACCATCAGTTAGTTGGGATAATTCGGATTGGGGATACAATTCCGGACCCCCGTGTTTAGGGTCTAACCCTGAACACTGTGATTCTCAATTCTATCCTTCTCAGAGTTGCATCGATTATAGATCGTCCTCCATTCATGAACAACCTAATGCGATCTACAATCAAGAAGGATACACTGATCCTTACCCATCCTCTGATTTCACTGCCTTTAGGTCATCTCCATCTTTTGAACAATCTGAAATGACCTATTATCAGGATGGGTATAACGAATCTCAATTCGTTAATTCCTCTACATTGATGTCAAACCCGCCCAACCCTGAACCAACTCATTTGGTTCAGGTTAATCAGGTTCAAGATAGGGTTCTGGCTAACTTGAGGAATATCATTCAATCTTTAGAAGTTCAGCCAATACCTTGCATTGAGAGATTGGAGCCCCTGATTGAAATGATTGATGATTTAAACAAGTCTTTGTTGGATTGGCTCCAGGATGTTAAGGATAAGAACCCGGGTGAGTTTCTACTTGGGAAATTAGCGAAATTGAGGATGAGATTCGTGGTTGCTTTGATTCAATCTTGGAATAATTCCCAGGATGAACTCTCTTCAAGAAAGCCAATGACAGAACCCGCTCAGGCACCTGTTGGGGGGGACACGTGTTACGAAGCTGACCAGATTGAATTAAAACAACCAATTAAGGATGATTTGATTTCTTCACCTGAAATCCCTGAGCCAGGTTACGAGGAAACGTATGTCTCCTTGGAACGCAAAGTGACAAATGATTTTGGGACATACATTGATACGGATCCTGATGGTGAAGATTCAAGTTGCGAAGTCTCACACGAGTTTTCAGATCACGATTTTTGTGAGACGATTGGGCCTGAGGAATCTGATAGATCATTTGATAGCCCAATAACTGAGGAAACTGATCTTATTAGGGCACACGATACGGATCCAGAATCGCATTTTCTGGAGAAATTAATTCAATGCCCTGATTATCAGTTACACCCTGTTGAGCTTATTGATGATTCTAATTCTGAGATAATTAGACCCAAGTCAATTTTGATTTTGCCACATCATCTAGACTTGGAGATTTCAGACGGGGTGATGAATATACAAGAGGTCATGGAATTTGATATGCCGAATGAGGAGGATAGGAGCTGGGAAATTCTGATTTGGGAAGTCAATTTTGGAGGAAATGGAAGATTGAGTCGAAGGGTTCCTTTTAAACTGAAACCATCAAATCAGAACCCTTACGACATTTGTTTCGAGGATGTCAAACTCAAGCACACATTTAACGATTATCCTTTTGAGCTTCAATTCTCTGTAACCCGACATTTTGGCCTTGGGTTGCATCCTCACAAATCGCAGGCCCGACCCCGCTTGCATTCTGATTTTAGGTTTTGGGTAATTTTTATCCAGAACCTAAGATATTCTCGATTATGGGGTGTGGGTCTGCACCACAATCTGGTCCACATCTGTGGACCTCTGCTGACAGGTCAGAGGATTCTTCTGTTTATTCTAATTCTGACCTGCACATGTGAATTCTTCATTTCTTTTCTTTGTATAGTGTGCCTAGCTGAAGGCACTAAACTCAGCACATATACAGTTCTTTTTCATTTTCATCTTGGAGCGGACCCGATATCCACGCAATTCAGGTGCTTTCTACGCTTTTCCACTCTATTTTATGTCTTTTTAATACAATGAGGACATTGCATTAGATAGGCATGGGGGGATGGATATTTATCTTTGAATTCATTCGTCAGCTCCGTAGATTTGTTTTATTTAAAAAAAAAAAAAAAATCAAAATTAGGAAAGAGAATTTGGGTTTCAGAAAATTTTCGATCTTAAGAAATACTATATTATGTTCTGAACACAAAGACCCTTCAGGTCTTTGGACTTAATCAGCCCGTATATCCACTAAAATGTGGATTTGTTTTTCGAGTTCTCGCCAACTTGAATTTTATTTTAATTGGAGTAAATAAGTTTGGGTGATAAGTACACGACTTGTCAACCCGCCCTCTGATTTAAGGGAATTTTGAGTTTTAAGCATCTACACACTTTCTTTGCACTGACTCGTTGTTTGGCGATTTTAACGGAAATTGGGTAGCTAATGTACCTTCTAGGGTGATATGGCTGGCAAGTTATCGTGGGTAACAGCCCATAGGTAGGTTGTCCAGAGCCCAGTCACTGGACCTTTCTCTTTTTGCTGCCTTTAGGTAAATCTTAGACCAGGGAAGCCACCTATTTAAAAAAAAAAAAAAAAAAAAAAAAAAGGAGAAAAGAACAAAAAGAAATAAGCCACACTTCGCCGCACGAGTATGGCTGGCAAGTTGTCGGTGGTAACAGCTCATCGACCGGTTGTCCAGAACCCAGCTCAGAAAATGCACTAAAAATTCCCAAAACACTTAGGAAGAAGCGGAGAAGTAGAATAAACCGGGGAGATATACACTGGATTCACCCTTGTGTTGACCCCGTTAAAAAATAAAAGTAGGGAGAAAGCTACCGGTTGTAAAGATACACCTTTAGGCAGAATTCTTTTTGAGGTCACCTAGAGGCGTAGAAATCCGAAGTCCGTTTTAATTGCCGGTCAACGAGTCTATCACAATCACAATAAGATGCTTAAAACTTAGGGTTCTCATCAAATCTTGGGTGAGTTGAATGGCCGTAGAAAGCCACTCTTAAACCCTAAAATTTGAAAATCTAAAAAAAAGAGAGTAAAAACAGAAAAAGAAATTTTTCTTTGAATAAGGCGAGGCTTGAGGCGGTCTGCATTTTGGCTGATACCCGGGCACTGTTGTGTCTTTGAAAGTTCAGTTCTTAAGTAGACAATTTCTTAATGATTGAAAATAACTCAGGTCCAAATAATCTAACCTAATTCTTTTATAAATAGCATATAGTTTTTGCTAGGGACTAGCAAAAGATAGGCATGGGGGTATGATGTAAACACATTTACACTACTTAAAATGTCTATTTATGCATGTTCTTAAGCATAGGATTGCATTTCATGATATAAATATTGCATTACATGCATCATCTTGCATTTAGAGTAGTTTGAATAAAATGGAGGTTAATTGTCTCCTTTTATGTGCTTGGACAGGGCAAATATTTTATCGGGGCCTCGGATCAAAGATCCAACCGTATGGATATGATCAGGGCGACGATTGGAGTTCAACGACTCCAAGATCGCCCTAATCAGGCATCCGTAGCATCAGATAGAGACCGGGGAACCCTAGAAGATCAAGGGCCAGGATGGTGTAAATCCGCACTTCAGATGGAAAATCCGACCACACGGATGAATTCGGATCGACGATCGCAGCCGAACGACACAAAAATCGAGTCAATCCGACATCCGTGGCACCATCTACAACTTCCAGAAGATGGACGGCCAAGATGGCGCCACGTGGCGCCATCCCAGCCGCCCAATCGGCCGCAGGAGTCCTGTGAAGACCACGCAACGTCTCCTCTCCGCCGTTGGATCTCGATCCAACGGCTGCAGTCGCGCGCGTTTAAAAACGTCCGCGCGACCATTTCGCCCGCGTAGCGCAGCGGCGACGCAGCTGCGGGCGAAGCGGAGGTCGCGGGTTCGAGCCGCGGAGAGGGGGGTCGAAGGCGCGGGCGAGCGGGCGCGCACGAGCGTCGGATGAAGATCCAACGGCCGCGCGCGCCCGATAGCGCCGACGCGCAATTGGACGCTCTGGTGGGCGCGCGATCGCACGCGGGCGGCGCGCTCGGCAGCGGGCGCGGACGCGATCTAAGCCGTCCGATCTCGCGATCGGACGGCTGAGACGACGCGGACGTGCGTCTGCGTTACGCGCGCAGGCCAGCCGAGCGGGCGCGCGTGGGTGCGGCGGCGACGGCGACGGCGGGGCTTTAGCGACGGTTTTATCCGTCACTAAAGACCCCTTATTTATTATTTTGAAGATGTAATGTCCATTTTGCCCCCACTCCTTGCAACTATAAAAGGAGACCCCCTCCATACGAAATTTTCATCCCTTCCTTCTCCTCTCTACCTCTCCAAAGCTCAAGAGAAGCTTGTCCCACACCCGGGATGCTTCTCGCGAGATAAAGTCCAAAGTTTCGTCCCCCTTCGGAAGTGGATCCCGCGACGACGACGGCGTGCTGCTTCGTTCCCGTTCTTCTGCTTCGTCCTCCTTCGTCCCACCTCGTTCTCCTTCGTCCAGGCGTCGTCCCGTCCGGCTCGTCCTCCAAGCGACCGTCGAGGAGGATAATTTCTCTCTCCCATTCTTATTTACAGCTTTTCTAGTGTAGAATTTTCCTGCTTTATAGTGTAATTGATTTCCCGCTTTCTAGTGTAACTTTAATTTCGTTTGCTTGTATAAACAATTGAAATATTGAATGCATGTTCTCTTTCTCTCTCTCTCTCTCAATTTGATAGCTCCATTGTAATTATTTTGCCTTGTTTATCAAAAATCCTAAAAAAAAATATAATTGCGAATATAGATCAACGTAGCCTCCCTGAGTTCGACCCGGAATTCTTATTTCGGTATAAATTTTATTTGTTGAACACGAATCCTTCGCTTTCGAACTACAACGACGGGTTTTCCAAAACCAAACACGTTAGCGTAGATTCTCGCTCAACACTCGCCACTCTTACAAACAGGTCCCTCCACCATTAATGGGGAGAAATCCTACTCTAGCGAGGAATAGAGGGGGAATACTCCCTGATTCCTCAGATATCTCCTCCCAGATTTGGAAGGGAGATTCTATGAGGAATTCCCTTCCATCTGAGCGTGGTCCTAATCTATGATTTGCACCCAATCTCTCGTGCGAATGCACGAGAGATTTGGGTACCTAACAAACTTCCATCTCCGGCGAGGATTCCCGCACTTGGAAGCTTGTCTTCCAAGCACATAAACCCCTGCTACCATCTATAAAATGACCCTCAACTCCGACCGCACCTCCTCAGCTCGACTTGGCCAGAATTCCACCTCGAGCTTCGACGAGCCTCCCTCCTCTTTCTCGTCGCTCTGCCACAATACCAGTGGTAGAGTTGTCCTCCCCTTCCTCCTCTGCGTCTGCAACACCCGTGCGCGCATCCCTAGCCCCGTCATCACCGTCGCTTTCCTCCACTGGACGCCTTCTTCTCCGATGACAACAGGTACTGCCAGCTGCCCTCTCGCCCCCTTCGTCCACTTAATTAGGTTAGAATCATTTGTCTTTATCCCCTCTACAATTCCCCTCAACCTATTTCACAAAACGCCCCTCGACAGCCACGGTCCACCACCATCTTCCCCATCTCCAGCCACCCTCTGGCGAGATGCCTCCGTCACTCTACACCCCACACGTCTCGCCACCACCTCACAACCTCCGCCACACTCCACTAAACATCCTCCACTCATCCACAAACCGCCTACACCACCACAACCGCCCCCCGACCTAACCCATCAATCCGGCCACAGAGCGACCTAGGCACGCACGCCTAGGCCGCTCCATGGCCTGTCACCTACCGCCTCACCTTCGCAGTGACACGACAAAGGTCCTCCTGTGGTCTGATAGAGCCGCAAGGCCCCTTTTGTGTCGTGCAGGGTATGAGCTCCAGCCGCCATTAGCAACGGCTCAAGGAGGTTGAAAGCTCGTTCCAGGCTGAAGTACTTTAGGGTCCTAGGACCAGTAGGTTCGGGAAGTCTCGCGCGTCCAGCTATCCAAGTAATTGGCGCTGCAAGGCCTGCAGTTGCAGCAATTGGACGGAAGATCTCCTGCAGGCGTGCGAGCAACAGCGAGTGGAACATTAGTCCCACCTCGTGAACCTATGAGTGAGGTGTGATAACACTACACAAGGGGGTGATAATTATGTTGAATATGGCCCATCTTTAGAATAAAAGGCATAACATAAGTAGAATAGGAGCATTGCATGCATCATGTACTAAGATTGCTTATAAACTGCATTAATGGCCATTTTTGTAAGCATTTGTCAAAGCAGGCCTCAGATGAGCAATCGGACCACACGGATGGATTCAGAACGACGAATGGAGTCCAACGGACTCAAGATCGGCCAAATCCGACATTCGAAGCTCCCACAATGGGCCCAAGAAGTTCTGACCGTTGATCTGGAGATCAACGGCCCAGATTGCGCCATGTCAGCCCCGCCCCCACGCTCGCCGCTTTTTCAGCCAACCGAGATCCGAGATCCACGCCCACCCGCGGTCACCGCGACAAAGCGCAGGCGTGGCGCAATGGTTAGCGTGCACCCATGCGACGCGCATTCGAGCCGCGCGGGGTGGAAATTGAAGACGGGAGACGCGCGGAGAAATTGGGCCGCCCGATCAGCAGCGGGCGGCCAGGATCTTGCCATGCGGCGCGACCGCAGCTCACGAGCGTCCACGCGCTAGCACACGCCGGGCGGAGACGCGCGCGCACACGCGCGCCCGAGGCGCGATCCCAGCACAGGCGATGAAGGCTCTCAGCCGTCCGATCTTCGATCGGACGGCTCTCGTTCAGCAGTCGCGGATCGCGCGAGGAGAAGGAACGAGGTGAGCGGCTGACCGGCGGCGAGAGGGCTTCACCGACGCTTTTGGAAGAGGTTTTAGCGACGCTCTGGATGTCGCTAAAGCCCCGTCTTCTTTTAGGAAGCCCTTAACTCTATTTAAACCTCCTCCAACCACCATTCAAGGCATTCACTCCCCCTTGCAACTACTCTATCCCTCTCTTAGCTAGCCTTAGGCTCTCTTGTAATCACTGGAGACGACGAGCCGCCGACGGAGCCTCCTCCACCGCCGTGGCTACCTTGTCTCTCTCCACACACACTCTCTTTCTCTCTCCCTCTCTCTCTCTTTTAAGCTTTTTATTATTTTTGTTGAAGCATGTATTTAATGTTGTAAGTCATGAACTACAAGTGCATGTTTAATGAAGTTATTTTCCGTTCAGTTGCCATTTTAATTTCTGTTCAAGTTGCATGATCAAACAAAGAGCTTTCTAACCCTAAACCTTCTCTCTCTCTATCTCTCTCTCTCGCTTTTCAAAACCGCACCTTTCGCAAGCAAAACCTGCACTTTCCGTGACAACAAGTGGTAAAGTAAAAATCTGATTTTCATGCCTCCCTAAGACCGACACTCGGACTCACCTCCGTTTAATTACTTTAAAACCGACGTTGCAAGTGCGACTATAACGACACTCCTTAACACACACGCACAAAAGCACGTCAGTTTTTGGCGCCGTTGCCGGAGAGGCAACAGATTTGTTTTATCACCTCCATTCCACATTCATTCTCACATCGTCTAATGCCCTATTTTCCTTTTTACTTGACGGGTGCAGGAATTCAGCTCATGGACGGAGAAGCGACGCATCCCACGACGGTAGCAAGGGAGTAGGCGCCTCGAGGACCCATAGTGAGTAACCTCTCTCTCATTGTTTGCTTGCATGAAAAGACTAAAAAATTTTATAAAAATTGAAAAAAATTGGCGTGGTGTATGATTGCTTGACCCACATCCTTAACACATTGTTGAAACGTTTGGAATCGCTACGCTAACGTGTTTGGTTTTGGAAAACCTGTCGTTGTAGTTCGAAAGCGAAGAATTCATGTTCAACAAATAAAATTTATACCGAAATTAAAATTCCGGGTCGAACACAGGGAGGCGGACATTTGATTTAAAAACTACGCGTTTCTTTTATTTGTCACAGAATAATTCAATTTAAAACTATCTAATTATTTACAATAAATAGAAGAGAGAGAGAGAGAATAAGAGAGAAAGAGAATATTACACAGAGAAATTAAAATGAGATGTAGAATAAACAATGAATTTTTCATTGAGGAGATTGTTCATTACAATTAGAAATCATAAAACAATTACTCTAGAAAGTAATAAATTTACTCTAGAAAGTATTAAAAGAATGGAGGGAGAAATGTCCTCCTCGACGATTGCTTGGAGGACGAACAAAACTACACTAGAAAGCAGTAAATCTATACTAGAAAGCAGTAAAAAGAATAGGGAGAGAGAAATCCTCCTTGACAGTTGCTTGGAGGACGAGCCGGATGGGACGACGCCTGAACGAAGGAGAACGAAGCTGGACGAAGCAGAAGAACGGGAACGAAGCAGCACGCCATCGTCGTCGCGGGATCCACTTCCGAAGGGGAACGAAAATTGGACTTTATCTCGCGAGAAGCATCCCGAGTGTGGGACAAGCTTCTCTTGAGCTTTGGAGGGGTAGAGAGGAGAAAGAAGGGATGAAAATTTCGTATGGAGGGGGTCTCCTTTTATAGTTGCAAGGAGTGGGGGCAAAATGGACATTACAAGTTCAAAATAATAAATGAGGGGTCTTTAGTGACGGATAAATCCGTCACTAAAGCCTCCTTCGTGAGCGTCGTGGGCGGCTCGCGCACGCCTCCTCGCCTGCTCGCGCGCTCAACGGCTTGCGCACGTTCGTCGATTCTCAGTCGTCCGGTCACGAGATCGGACGGCTTAGGATGCGTCTCTGCCCGCTCGTTGTGCGCCCGCCTGGCGCGTGCGATTGCGCGTCCGCGCCACGCGTTCAATCGTGCGTGAACGCAATCGGGTGCGCGCGGCCATCCGATCTCCATCTGACTCTCCACGCGCCTCAATTGCCCGCGCCTTCCAGCCCCTCGCCGCAGCTCGAACCCGCGCCCGGCGCTCGCGAAAGCGCGCTCGACCACTGCGCTATGGGGCGTGGATGGTCGAGCGGACGCTTTTAAGCGCGAGCGACCACAGCCGTTGGATTCAGATCCAATGGCGAAGAGCGATCGGGCGTGGGGCCTTCACAAAATGCAAGCTGCCATTTGGGCAGCTGAGATGGCGCCACGTGGTGCCATCTTGGCCGTCCATCTTCTGGAAGTTGTAGATGGTGCCACGGATGTCGGATTGACTCGATTTTTGTGTCGTTGGGCTGCGATCGTCGATCCGAATTCATCTGTGTGGTCGGATTTGTCATCTGAAGTGTGGATTTACACCATCCTAGCCCTCGATCTTCTAGGGTTCCTAGGTCACTATCTGATGCTACGAATGCCTGATTAGGGTGATCTTAGAGTCGTTGAACTCCAATCGTCGCCTTGATCACATCCATACGGTTGGATCTTTGATCCGAGGCCCCGATAAAATGTTTGCCTTGTCCAAGCACATAAAAGGAGACAATTAACCTCCATTTTATTCAAACTACTCTAAATGCAAGATGATGCATGTTATGCAATATTTATATCATGAAATGCAATCCTATGCTTAAGAACATGCAAAAATAGACATTTTAAGTAGTGTAAATATGTTTACATCACACATCACCCCATAAAAAAAATGTACACTCTAACATTCTGAATAAATTCTTGGAGTGTTCTTTTCTTTTTCTTGAGTGGTGTTTGCGAAGCCACCATTAGTTGACCTGGGCCACACCACTCAACTCTAAAACTGACTCATCTAATAGAAGCTGCATGATCATTAGGATGAGTACACTAGGGTTTTAGAGCCTCTACAAAATAAAAGGAAATCTAGTTTCATCAAATTGTGTGCAGAACTTGACGTGCCCACTGAAACTTGTTTGAAAATATTAAGACATGTCAACCCTAAAAAGTACTAAAGTAAGGATGAAACACTAAAAGACACCACATCTTAACAAATCTTTGCTTGAAAACCATGTTTTGTAAGAAGCACACACCTTGAAAGTGGAAAATTAAGAGGCACCACCCCAATCAACGCCTCATCACATCACCCTAAGCACAAGCACTATCCTAGCCCTTTAAAACTGAGTAGACGTGCCCTAGGCAGGACTGAGTTAAGTCTCAAAAGGCGAGGTTTTGTTCGCTAGGCACTTGGCTTTCATTGCCTTGGTAGAATCTGGTGACTAGGCTGCGGGGCAGTGTCAAACGACCGTGGTTGTGGGGTCTATGGAACCGGAGGCGCAAGCCAAAGGAAGAACCTTCCCTGCAATCCCCTCGTAATCAACCTGGCCAGATTAGCCTTGGGAAGGGGAGTCCAGTGCTTACGGACTTAATCACCCTTTGTGAGATTTCTAGGTCTCCGAAGGAATACACCCTAAGTCCGTGAGATTTCTTAGGGTGCTTGATTGAAACACATTTGTCGCATCTGTCGTCCTCCGCATCCCCTCCTGTTCTTCTCTAGTGTATGCACGGGAGGCACTCACTGCATCCCGAGTTGTGTGTTTTGGGGCAGGAATCTAAGCGACGTAATTCTGTTGAAAACATGGCTGAACCTAGGGTAGATGAGGCTGAAGATCAACCCCCACCAGACACTATGGCCATCATCCAAGCTCAAATCAATGCTAACCATCGGCTTCAGCAACAACAAATCCATACCATCATGCAAGCCATACAACGGTTACAGAACCCACAAAAACAACCACCACCACCTTTCCACGACATACCAGGGCAACCACCACTTGATTTACCGCCATTTTAGGACCAGCCAAGACCCCTCCATGATTTCTATAACCCTTCTACTATTAGAATCGAGCCACACCTTAGGATCCCTGAGGGGGGAGATGATTTTGAGCTAAAACTGAATGTCCTAAGCCTGATCCAAAGCCACTTTCATGGAAGCTCAAATGAGGACCCCTTTTAGCACCTAGAGGATCTCGACCGCATAGCACGAACGGTGAAACCTAGGAACATAAGCCTTGACATTGTTCTAATCAAAATGTTCCCTTTCTCATTAAGAGACAAGGCTTCTCATTGGCTTAGAACCCTAGGTAGACCCATCACCACCTGGGAAGAACTGAGGCATGCATTTTTAAAGAAATTCTTCCCCATAGGAAAGACCGATGCCCTCAGAAGAGCTATCACTACCTTCACACTCCAGGGTGGGGAACAATTTCATGAGGCGTGGGAAAGATTTAATGAACTTTTGAGGAAATGCCCACACCACGAAGTTCCAAGGTGGCAATTGGCCCAGATCTTCTACCACGGTCTGGACAGCAACCTACGGAACTTCGTCGATGCCTCATGCAGGGGAAACTTCCTAAACAAAGATGAGGAGAGCGCGTTTGAGCTCTTTGAGTCTATGAGCGAGAATTCACTCAACAATGCCTCCATGATCCAGTTTAACAGGTCCAGTCAACCCCGTGGCGGGATTTATGAGGTGCAAGCAAATTCTGGAATGGTTGACATGGACATCATTGCCAAAAAGTGGGATCGAGTGGAATTGGTGGACAAAAAGATTGATGAGCTACTGAATCAGACTAGGAACCCCTTGCAGACTTTCTCCCTAGCAAAGGGAGCACATAATGTTGACCTGGTCCAGCCCTTCACCCAACTGAACCTGAAACAACCCCTGACCACGTTCCAGGGAGGGACCTTTGCTCCCTCGACCCTTGATTACTCCCTTCCCTCTTCATCAACATCGGTTATCCTAGAAGATGTGCAAGCCGTCCAAGGGTATGCGAAACCTGACCCTTTCTCCAACACTTACAACATTGGCTGGCGTAACCACCCCAACTTTGGTTGGACAAACCAGAAACCACCACAATTCCAAAACCAGCCCAAGCCAAACCAGCAGCCACACTGGCCCCCTTATCAGCAAGGACCACTAGTTAGACCCCAATATAACCAGAATAGGGCGGCCCCTCCCCCACAAAACCAAATGGATACCCTAATAAAGATGATGGCTGACATGAACCAGAAACATCAGGAGGAAATGGCCTTGGTAAAGGGACAATTAAGCCAACTCTTGGATTGTAAACAACAAGGATCCCTACCTTCCCAACCACAACCGAACTCGCGAAACATAATTAACAGAGGCCCCAATTCGCAAGGGTTCCAAAGCAACCTCGGGCAGGCTCACAAGGTCCAGCCAGCCCCGCAAACACCTCCAGGGTTTGGCGCTTCTTCATCCTCGTCTTCTCAAGGATCACCCCATGGCCTCAATGCCTCTGCGAATGCGGTGACCTTGAGAAGTGGTGCCAAAACCCAGGATCCCAAATGGCCGACTCTCCCCGAGACTTTACCTGTTGAAATACCCGGCTCAGAAGAGGCACCAATCAAGGACCCAGACATGGAACCAATCCACATTCAGACACCCTACCCTGAGGCCTTGGAAACAATCAAGAAAAAGAAAATACTTTGGAAACTGAGGAGCTGTTGGAAATTTATAAGCAAGTACAGATTAATATTCTGCTCCTAGAAGCCGTCAAACACATCCCTGCTTACGCCAAGTTTTTAAAGGATGCCTGTACACCCAAGCGTAAGCCGAGACCGCAAGCACCTAGGAAGGTTGTACTTTCTGAGCAAGCAAGTTTCGTGATATCAAGCAACCTTCCACTCAAGCGAACTGACCCAGGAGCGCCCCTAATTTCCTGCAATATCGGGGACATGACGTTTGATAGAGCGCTCCTGGACCTAGGTGCTTCTATCAATCTAATTCCAACAACCCTGTACCACCAATTTGGTTTTGGGGAGCTAACACCAACCCCTGTCACCATCCAACTGGCTGATAGATCTGTGAAAACCCCGAAGGGGGTTGTCGAGGATGTAATTGTAAGGGTCAAGGACTTCTATTTCTCGGTCGACTTTTTGGTACTCGACATGGAAGTCCCTGAAAAATTACAGAACGTGCCCATAATCTTAGGCAGACCTTTCTAAGCTACGGCTAAAGCAAACATTGATTACGACACGAGATGTATGGAAATCGCCTTCGGGGACAGGAAAATGCAATTGGATATCTTCCGGGCAACAAAGTCTTTTGATTGCGATTACATTGAGGAACATGATCTCATGGAAACTTTAATCGAGGAATGCCTCACCCTCAGTTCTGTCTCAGACCACCAAACCCATAGTGACTGTTCTGACTCGTCACCATCATTACCCGTGGACCTTTGTAAGGTTGAGTATCATCACATGACACCATTTGAAGAGATCGATGTTGATCAACTCCCCCCCTTTCCCTTCCCATTGACTGTGGTCTCACCCGCACCTGAACTTAAACCATTGCCCGAGAATCTCAAGTACGTCTTCTTGGGACCTGACCAGACCTTCCCAGTGATTATTAATTCTCATCTAACCAAGGATCAGGAACTCAAGTTGACTGCGACCCTTTCAGAACATCGGGCTGCCATTGGTTGGGCCATTTCGGATTTAAGAGGAATTAGCCCCACCTATTGCACCCACAAGATTTACTTGGAAGACGGGGCCCGACCTTCTTGCCAGATGCAGAGACGTTTAAACCCAAACATGCAGGAGGTCGTTAAAAAAGAAATCATCAAGTGGCTCGACGCCGACATCATCTACCCTATCTCCGATAGCCCCTAGGTGAGCCCCACTCAAGTGGTTCCAAAGAAAGCTGGGCTCACCGTTGTCACCAATGATCATGGCGAATCCATCCCCACCCGCACCACCATCGCATGGCGGGTGTGTATTGATTATAGGAAGCTTAATGAAGCCACTAAGAATGACCACTTCCCCTTGCCATTCATTGACCAAATCCTTGAAAGATTGGCAGGGCAGAAGTATTTTTGCTTCCTGGATGGATATTCAGGATATAACCAAGTCGCAATTGCTCTGGAAGATCAGGAAAAGACCACATTCACTTGCCCGTATGGCACGTTTGCATTCCGTCAAATGCCGTTCGGGTTATGCAACGCACCTGCGACCTTCCAGCATTGCATGCTAGCCATTTTTTCAGAAATGGTGGGTGAATACTTAGAGGTCTTTATGGATGATTTCTCTGTGTTCGGGAATTCATTCGACCATTGTTTGAGCAACTTGGAGAAAATCCTGAAATGATGTATCGAGGTTAACTTGGTGTTAAGTTGGGAAAAGAGTCATTTTATGGTTCAAGAAGGAATTGTCCTCGGTCACATCATTTCGCATAGGGGCATCGAGGTAGATCGAGCTAAGGTTGATTTAATTTCCAAACTTCCTCCACCTAGTTCGGTCTGGTAGATTCGCTCCTTCCTAGGACATGTTGGCTTCTACCGAAGGTTCATCCAAGACTTTTCCAACCTTTCCAAACCCTTGACCGACCTTCTAGCCAACGACGCCATATTCCACATGTCTCCTGATTGCATCCAGGCTTATCACACCCTCCGGGACTTAGTCTCCACCGCACCTGTACTTCAACCCCTAGACTGGTCCCAGGACTTCGAGATTATGTGTGATGCATCAGATTTTGCCATAGGCGCTTTCCTGGGACAAAGACAAGACAAGAAGCCCGTGGTGATCTACTACGCGAGCAAAACGTTGGACGAGGCCCGACGTAATTATACCGTCACAGAGAAAGAGTTGCTCGCTGTAGTATTTGGACTTGAAAAATTCCGCTCATACTTGCTGGGATCCCACGTGACTATTTACACTGACCATTCAGCCATCCGGCACCTGTTGGCCAAAAAGGACGCAAAGCCCAGGCTCATCAGATGAATCATGCTTTTGCAGGAATTTGACCTGGAAATCCGAGACAAGGCCGGATCGAAAAATGTGGTGGCTGACCACTTGTCGAGACTTCATCCAGACCACATTGGACCCTCCCTACCTCTATCTGATACCTTCCCTGATGAACACATCCTAGCCGTGCAAGACAAGACAATGCCATGGTATGCTGACTACGTCAATTACCTGGTTATAGGACAAACCCCGCGCAGCTGGTCTAAACAGCAACGGGATAGGTTCTTGGCTGAGGCCAAGCACTATTTCTGAGATGATCCCATGCTATTTCGCCTCCGTGCTGATCAGATCATCAGAAGGTGTATCCCTGAAGATGAAGTTCAGAGTGTGCTTTCCTTTTGTCATGACAAAGCATGTGGCGGCCACTTCTCTGGAAAGAAAACAGCTGCAAAAGTTTTGCAGTCTGGATTTTACTGGCCATCCCTATTTAAGGCACACATCTTTGCCAAGACTTGCTCATGCTACCAAACACTGGGGATCATGACCAAGAAAGATATGATGCCCCTTCAGCCCATTTTGATTGTCGAAATCTTCGACGTTTGGGGTATCGATTTTATGGGCCCCTTTCCACCATCCAACGGCTTCGAGTACATCCTGGTCTCAGTAGACTATGTTTCCAAATGGATTGAAGCCATCACCACCCGACGATGCAATCACAAGACTGTCATGGACTTTGTGAAGAAGAACATCTTTTCCCGGTTTGGAATACCCAAGGCCATGATCAGTGATGGTGGAAGCCATTTTATCCATTCCCAATTCCGTGCCCTACTTAGAAAATACGGGATAAACCACCGCATTGCCACCCAGTATCATCCACAAACAAATGGGCAGGCTGAGGTCTCTAATAGATAAATCAAGAACATTTTACAGAAGACTGTGAGACCTGACAGGAAAGACTGGTCCACACGACTTGATGATGCCCTGTGGCCATACAGGATCGCTTTCAAGACCCCGATAGGCATGTCGCCTTATCGCCTGGTCTTCGGCAAGGCCTGCCATCTTCCTGTCGAATTGGAACACCGGGCTTACTGGGCTGTCAAGCAGTGTAACATGGATCCCCAGTTAGCCGATGCGCAGAGGATGCTGCAATTATCTGAGCTCGAAGAAATCCGTCGGGATGCCTTTGATAATAGTCGATTGTATAAGGAGAAAATGAAAGCCGTCCACGACCGACTCATTCATAGAAAAACCTTTGAGCCTAACCAGCAAGTTTGGCTGTTTGATGCACGCTTGAAACTCTTCCCAGGGAAACTCAGGTCCAAATGGACAGGACCATTTCGGGTGGTTAAGCCCTATTCTAGTGGGGCAGTTGAAATTGCTGATCTTAACACTGGGCACACTTTTATAGTTAACGGTCAAAGATTGAAGCATTTCCTGGCCCAGGTACCCCCCCAAGGAAAGTGTCACCCTCGTTGAGGGCTGACACCGAGCACCGCCCAGCTGGAGGCGTTAAACTCAGCGCTTCCTGGGAAGCAACCTAGAGGATTCAGACTGATCTGATAGTTTACGTCACTCAGGTACTATCTTTTTGAACCCTTTTGCATCCATGAATCTGCCAATGAGGACATTGTCCAACTTAAGTATGGGGGGGTGGTAAATTGCATAATCCTGAGCTCAATTAATCAGTCTGAATGAATAAATTAATTAATTTTTTTAAAAAAAATTGAATTTAGGAAGAAAACTTAGGCATTAGAAACTTGTCAATAGTGGAAAATAATACAGAAAGATCTTAAACACTTAGACTTTTCAGGCTTTCAGGCTTAATTAACCCTGGTGTCCGTTAAAATATGGATTTAGCGGCGAATCCTTGCAACCTTAAGCTATTCTAATCCACCTACTAAATAAGGTAATAAGTATACGACTTATCAACTCACCCTCTAACTCAGGAAAACTTTGAGTCTAAGCATCTGCACACATTTTTGCACAGACTCACTTCTCGGAGATTTTGACAGAAATTGGGTAGCTAATGAACTCTCTAGGGTGGTATGGTTGGCAAGTTGTCGTGGGTAACAGCCCATTGGCAGGTTATCCAGAACCCAGCCATAGACCATTTTTTTTTCGCTGCCTCTAGGTACATTTGAGATCAGGGAACCACCTACAAAAAAAAAAGGAAGAAGAAGAAAAGAAAATAAACCACACTTCACCGCACAAGTATGGCTGGCAAGTGATCGTGGGTAACAACCCATTGGTCGGTTGTCCAGAGCCCAGCTCAATAATTGCACAAAAAAGATCAAAACACCTAAGGAAGAAGCAGGGAAGTAGTACAAGCTGGGGAGATATACACTGGAAAAATCCTTGTGTTGATCCCAATTAAAACAAATGTAGGGAGAAAGCTACCAATCGAACAAATACACCTTCAGGCAAATTTGTTTCCTTTTCCGGTCACCTAGAGGCGTAGAAACTCGAAGTCTGTCTCAATTACCGTTAAGTGAGTCTATCACAACATTCACACCAAGATGCTTAGCACTTAGGGTTTTGACCGAGTTTTGGGTGGGTTGGGTAGCCGTAAAAAGTTACAAACCCACACTGAATTCCGAAAAAAATTCTAAATATATATATATATATATATATATATATATATATATATGTGTATACATGTGTATAGTTATATATACATTAAAGCAAGGATTCGGGCGATTCGTATTTTGGTAGACACCCGGGCACTGCTTAGCCTTTGTAGATTAAGATCTGCGTATATTTCCTCTTATTGACAAGTAACGAAGTGTCTAAGCAATTACTTCTTGAATTCTGCAAGGAAATAAAGACTAGAATAAACCTTGCTAGGGACTAGCAAGGAGTAAGCATGGGGGTATGATAACACTACACAAGGGGTGATAATTATGTCGAATATGGCCCATCTTTAGAATAAAAGGCATAACATAAGTAGAATAGGAGCATTGCATGCATCATGTACCAAGATTGCTTATAAACTGCATTAATGTCCATTTGTGTAAGCATTTGTCAAAGCAGGCCTCAGATGAGCAATCGGATCGCACGGATGGATTCAGAACGACGAACGGAGTCCAACGGACTCAAGATCGGCCAAATCCGACATCTGAAGCTCCCACAATGGGCCCAAGAAGTTTTGACCATTGATCTGGAGATCAACAGCCCAGATTGTGCCACGTCAGCCCTGCCCCCGCGCTCGCCGCACCTTCAGCCAGCCGAGATTCGAGATCCGCACGCCCGCTCGTGATCTCCACGACAAAGCGCGAGCGTGGCGCAACGATTAGTGCGCACGCCCGCACCCACACGACACGTGTTCAAGCCGCGCGGGGCGGAAATTGAAGACGGGCGACGGGCGCGGAGAAATTGGGCAGCCCGATCAGTAGCGGGCAGCCAAGATCTTGCCACGTGGCGCGACCGCAGCTCACGAGCGTCCACGCACGCGCGCATGCTGGGCGGAGACGCCCCCGCCCGAGGCGCGATCCCAGCACAGGCGAGGAAGGCTCTCAGCCGTCCGATCTTCGATCGGACGACTCTCGTTCAGCGGCCGCGGATCGCGCAAGGAGAAGGAACGAGGCGGGCGGCTGACCGACGGCGAGAGGGCTTTACCGACGGTTTTGGAAGTGATTTTAGCGACGCTCTGGATGTCTCTAAAGCTCCTTCTTCTTTTAGGAAGTCCTTAACTCTATTTAAACCTCCTCCAACCACCATTCAAGGCATTCACTCCCCCTTGCAACTACTCTACCCCACTCTTAGCTAGCCTTAGGCACTCTTGTAATTACCGGAGACGACGAGCCGCCGACGAAGCCTCCTCCACCGCCGTGGCTGCCTCGTCGCTCTCCACACACACACACACTCTCTCTCTCTTTTAAGCTTTTTATTATTTTTGTTGAAGCATGTATTTAATGTTGTAAGTCATGAACTACAAGTGCATGTTTAATGAAGTTATTTTCCGTTCAGTTGCCATTTTAATTTCTTTTCAAGTTGCATGATCAAAACAAAGAGCTTTCTAACCCTAAACCTTCTCTCTCTCTCTATCTCTCTCTCTTGCTTTTCAAAATCGCACCTTTCACAAGCAAAACTCCGCACTTTCTGTGAAAAACAAGTGGTAAAGTAAAAATTCGATTTTCACGCCTCCCTGAGACCGACACTCGGACTCACCTCCGTTTAATTATTTTAAAACCGACGTTGCAAGTGCGACTATAACGACACTCCTTAACACACACGCACAAAAGCACGTCAAGGTGCACGCAATAAATTGAATTTGTGATATTAGCTATTCGCCTTGAGAACACATGGGGTGAGGTCCCTCACTTATACATGTGCCTCGTCCATGACTTCATCCCGCGGACCTAGCGACCCGACTCGACTACCCTCCTGAGCACTCCTCCGCACCACACCCACGCCGGTGCGCCTGGACCCGGGCACGTGACCTGACCCGATTACCTGGCTTTGGGAGAGCATACTGAAGAGTGATATACAGAGAGAGAGAGAGATGCGGGTGTGGGTAGAGGGGTAGGTTTTGCTCTCTTCGGTTTGTGTAGGGAAGGAGAAGGAGAAGTGAAGTTGACACTTAGCTGAAAAAGGAAGAAGGAAAGAAGGCTAAAGAAGGAAGCTTCGCAGAGGAAAAAGAGAAGGAAAGACATTGCAGAAGGAAGAGGAGAAGCCAAAGAGAAGAGGAAGTCAAAGAGCTAAGGAAAGAAGGAAGAAGAAAGAAAGGGAAAGACAAGCAGAAGTAGAAGAAGAAGGGAAGCTAAAGCCAAGGGAAGCAGAGCCAAGGAAAGAAGAAGAAGAGAGGCAAGGCAGGGAAAAAGAAGGAGAAAGACACTGAAGAAGAGAGGCAAGGTAGAAGACAGAGGAAAATAAGAAGAAAGAAGAAAGGCAAGAGAACTGCAGAGAAGAAACATGGAAGAAGAAGCACACGGCCAAAGAAGAACAGAAGAAAAAGAAGAAAAATCAAAGAAAGTTAGAACAAAGAAGAAGAGAAGACATAAGAGAGAGTTCAAAGAGAATATCTTTTTAAGACATCTGATCATCCAATTTCTCTATTTTTGCCACAATTAACTTTTAAACTCATGCATATATATATTTTGAATTAAGTTTTGAGTAATTAAGTGTTTAATTTCATTCTTAAGATTAGTAATAAATTCTATTTGCTCCCTGTGTTCGACCTCAGATACTTAGGTTTTCGAGTAATAAATTTTTATTTGTTGACAACGCTTGGTCACCTATACTACAACGTAACTGACTATTAAAACACGACCAAGCCGTGCCAATAAGAAGAAAACAAGAAACAAGGTTATTTCTACAAATTTACCGTTCTATCACTAAAACAGAATAATCGCAGGTTTTCTTAGGAGTTAAATAAAGGTCAAAATATGCTTTAGAGTCTAACAAGAGGTTCATGCAGAACAAAATGGGTTTTCACGCATTTCAGGAATTAAATGACATTTGAAACCCTAAAAATAGATCCACTTAATCTACTGAGGTTCTGGTTAGGATAAAATTCACCTAAACCCTCTAAAATTTATAGAAAAATATTCTCTAGGATTTAGTGCCTTCAATTTGACCATCAGAGCCCATCTTGACCTAAAATAGAGCCATACATAGACTTTTGCCCTAATTTGGGTAATTGTGTAATTTCTCTAGTCAAAATTAGTTAAAACCTAAATCTAACTTCATCATTGGATTATTTGGATCCAAATTAGGTTTGTATCAAAATTTGAGCCAAATCTGAGGTCATATTAACTAAGTTTGCATTTTGGTCCTATCTGGCTATTTTTTTCTCACACCCGTGCCCCTAGCTTTCAAAAAATATGCATTTGGGTCCCTAACTTTTGTCATCTTATTTACAAAATGGTTCCTGCCATCATTGGTGTGAATGCACCTTGCTCCAGTGAGATTCGAGCGAAGATTTCTTGCTCGATTCTCAATTAAACAATCCCAAATTTGTACAGGAAATTCTTTGTGAAATTCCCTACCAGTTGAGACCTATCTGGAGCTCCAATTCATTCCCAAAAGGTCATGTGAACCTTTCGAAGGTTCGGGTATCCTATTTCGTGAAGACCTTCCGAGGTTGGAAACTTCTTTCCAAGCTTGGAAAGACCTCCCATGGCCTATATAAGAATGCCCAATGCCTCACCGTGTTTTTCAGCAAATTTTGGTGAGTCAACCACCTCTAATTCTCCTCCTCCGGCCCCCAAAACCCTTGCTCCGGTGACCTCCTTCGATCCCCTTCCTCTGGTTGTCCAACGACCAAATTGGTCGGCCCTCTCGACTCTCCTCTTCGTCACGATCCTCCTCGACCAAAGGGAGGGCGTGCTTTTGCCTAACTCGCTATCGCCACTTCGCTGATCTCTCCGTCTTCTTCGACGCCAATCGACTAAAACTGGTTGCCTTCGCCTCTCTCCCACCTAGCTAAGTCCTTCTATTACTCTCTCTCACTCTACTTCTCTCTCCCACACTCACAACAGATGCGCAATCGCCAATCGCTCATATCCATCTCCGTCTTCTCTACCTCCAGCAACCACTCCAGCGAGGCTCTCCGTCTGCTACACCACACCATAAGCCTCGCCACCTATCCTAAAAGCTCCATCTCATCCTCGCAAGCAAAACCCCTCAAGAAATTGGGGGGTTTGCTTGCCCTATCACATCATCGAGCACACACGTTTTCACCCGCACTCACGGCCGTCGTCGAAGGTTTCCGACCACGCCACCGCACCTAAACACCTGCACTGCACTCGTCGTCACCCGGTGACACCTTTGAAATTCTTTGACGTGGCTGTGAGGCCCTTTTTGTGACTTTTAGGTGCCGGCCTCCATCGCCATTGAAGAACCTTCTTCGAAGCAAGCTTCAAAGCTTGTTCTTCGTTTGTAGCTCCAGGTCTCGACATCAGGAGACGTGGATGCTGTGGGAAAAAATGGAGGCCCTACGAGGAGGGGGTAACGTAATAAAATGCGGAAATAAAATATAAACAATCTCACAAAAAAATAATCGCACAATGTACACAATAATTTTTAGGTGGAAACCTAAACCGGGTGAAAACCACCACCTAACCCTCTCGAGTTAGGATTTTCCGATCAACCAAGTTGATCAAATCCACTAAACGAATCACTTTAAATGAGGGTGATTCAACCTCAATTACAACCATGCTACTTTATACGAGGGTAACGTACCTCAAACCCCTTCTCTTCACGAGAAGGATTTTGTCCCTCGAAGGAGACGGGAATTCGCAAAGCGAATACCCAACCAAATAACAAAGATAAAATAACAAATAATCCTATAGAGCCAACAAAGTAATTTTTAACCTAAGCTTCTATAGGAATTAGGAAACTCCCCTTTGCAAGGAGTGTGTCGAATTGATGACGCGAGTGCGTGAGCCACGCGACGGCGTAACGTCGCTCTCGTGAACTACGACGGGAGAGTGGGTGTGCAACAGCTTGATGCTCTCTAGATGAAGAACTTGAGCTTGGAAAGCAAGAGCTTGCTTGGACACAAAAGAGTGTGAGAGTGTATTACAAAGTGTTTCTTGTGTATCTAGGTGTGTCTTGGTGTGTAAAAGGTTCCCCTCTATTTATAGAGGCTTTAGGAAGGCTTTGGGAGGCTTTGGAAAGCTTCCATAGCCGTTGGGAGCAAAGCCCAAGAAAATCAGGCCGAAATCAGGAACAATGATTGCACTGACAGGCTTATCAGACGTCTGATCCTGGCATCAGACGTCTGGAAGATCACTTTAAGACATCTAATTCCAACATCAGACGTCTGATTTTAAGCGGGTTTCTTCCTGACTTGGATCAGATCTAAATAGGGTTCTAGTGCAAGTCCATCAGACGACATACAGGACGTCTGGCACTATGTCTGGACGTCTGGAAACCAACTTTTTCGTGGGAATGGATTTCCAAGAGAGTGCGACGGCTAGAAAATCTCTGAGAAGAGATTTTGGGTCAGCCGAGGCAAACGGTCATTTATCAGACATCTGGAAAGGCCTAAGGACGTCTGATAAGGCTCTAACGGTCATATCCTTGAGTGTTTGCTAAGCCAGCCAACGGTCCACTAATTGGACGTCTGGCAAATTCATCAGACGTCTTCTAAGACGTCTGGACTAAGGTCTGGACGTCTGATTTCATCAGACAGAACTGCCAAGTCCAGCCTAAATGTTTATCAGACGTCTGAATCAATAGTCAGACGTCTTAAAACACATTATCAGACGTCTGATCTTGGAATTAGACGTCTGGAAATGTTGTTTAAACCCTATATTGGTTTTCTAAGTTTTCTACAGAAAACCTAAGTGTCCTAGGGTTGTGCTGGTGTTCCTAGGACTACTGTTAGGGTCCTTTGAGGCTCTTTAACATGAATCTAAGTAACAAAAATAAAGAGCAACAAAAGAAACTAAAAATACAAAGAGTATAAGAGAAGGAAATCTATCCTATTCTTCATCTCCTTCCTTCTTCAATATATCGCTCCTCGCGACTCTCTTCTGTTCTCCATCAAGCTCTTCTAATCCGTCCTGGATGCGAGCTCGAACTCCATCTAATCACGTCTCCATTTGCAATTGACCTGAAATCTAAGACTTCAAGTGCAAATGTTGAATAACACATGTTTTGTTATCATCAAAACAGATGATCGTGGTGCTCTAGCACCAACAGACGCATCCCAGGACTCCTTCTAGAATCTCAACTGGAGGTCTCAGCTGCTGCACCCTTGCCAATTGGGAGGAAGTCTCCTCCACAGCTTCACACGAAGGAAGTAGGTGGAATAGTCCCACCTCGGAAATTACTGGAGCACCCATGCGACATAAATTGAATTTCACTCCTTAGCTGTTCGCCTCAGTAGCACGGGGTGAGGTCCCCTCACACATGCCCACGCACGCCCTCACCCGCAGCCACGCCACGCAGGTGTAGGCTTTGAGTCGTTGACCCGTATACCCGGATCCAGTTGTCGCTGAGAGAAGAGAAAGAAATGGAAAGGAAGAAGAAAAGAGAGAGAGGGGAGGGGGGTTTTGCTCTACTGCCCTCCTCTAAACACTTACTGATTTCTGAGGGAGGCCTTTTCCTCTGCTGGCATTGGTGCTGAGCTCTATGTTGTGCCTTCTCTTTAGCTTAAGGAGGTAGAAGAAGAAAAAAAAGGAAGGAAGGGGAAGGGTGCCCTCTTGGCACTATAGCAGTTGGACGGTTAAGCCATCTGCTTGAGAGTTCCATCGCCCAATCTCTGAAGGGAGTGCACTGTGCACTTATCCTACGTGTATTTAAGTTGATTGATACTATTGAGACATTTGATATTATTGTAATTAAGATAATTGGTTATTCAAATCACCATTTTACTCTCTTCTTTTTGCACTTTATTATTGAGCTTCATCTCTATATCATTTTTAATTAAGTTTTGGGTTGCAATTGCTCATATATTTGATTGAAATTGTAAACATGAGATTCATATTTGCCACTTGCTCCCAACGAACGACCTCGGATTTCTTTTGAGTATAAATATTATATATTTTTCACATTGATTCAATCTATACTGCAACGCTACGATTTTAAAACCTGTTTCAGAGCGATTAACAGGGACCAATATACAATGTCATGTAAGAAGGCTGATACAACATTTGTTTATTAAAACGAAAAGAAAGCATTTGGTTTATGGAATCATGCCTTTTATTCCATTCATGGGAAGTAGAATAACCCACATTTGCACATACAAACAACACCACAACATTACGTAGTAGCAATAGCACCAATAATACTAATATTAGCAACAACAATATCTCCATTGCTATCACTGATTCACTAATGAACAATCCAATGCTACTAGTTCAACCACTACACAAATTTTGTTTGTAGGTACAGTTGCTAGTTGCGACTACCTACTCGACTTCAGTCATTCATGTACACATTTAGCATAACAACACAAAAATGATAAGAAGAAATTCAACTTGGATCACATTCACACAATTTCAACTCCAGCTTTAACTTGAGAGTCCAAATATCTAATATATCTATTGGTCTGTCCATTCCAGACTAAATGCATTTCATGAACTTTTAAACAAATTGAATAGGATTGTGAGTGTTTGGAAGCAGAAGGAATTATGAGCTATAGTCACTAAGTGGGTCTTCAATTATTTGATGATGCTTTGGCTTCTAGAATGGGGCTGCTTTCGACACTTACATCTCCTGGTAATTCAACAAATTAGAAATTAATTTTGCAGTTTAAGTTATATTTTGAACCTTGAATATATGATATCTCTATAAAATATGATCTCTTTTGTTGAACTTCAGAATGCTTATCTCTTTCCCATTCTTACAAAGCACAAGGTGGAGTATGTGGTACAGATGGTCACCTTAATGGCAATGACAGGTTGTTATTCTTGCCATCTTTGCAAAAAAAATAAAAGGGTTGTTATTCTTATCTACTTGTAAAAAACTATTATGTAAGAAACTAACTGAAAAGTTGAATACATGTCTTGTTGAGAAGTGGATGCTTTCTTGGGGCTTATGAGCAGGTTCTTATTTGTCAACACTTGCCATTTAAAAATTTTGATTAGCAATTACCCTCTACGAAACAGAGTGACATACCATGCATCCTTATGTATTACCAAGAGTGCCTTTTCAGAAAAAAAGAAGAAAGATGCTCAGGAATTGCATAACTTCTCCCAGGCTTGTGAATGTGAGTACAGACTTGGGTCACCATCTCCTCTTTACTTTTAGATTATGAAGTATTCCACAAAAGAAAGAGTAGCTTGATATGAATCATCAACTAATGTTTTAGATAATCTTCAGTTTCCATACTTCCTCCACCTCTGAACAATTATAAAGACAAATCATTCAACTATAGCCAACAAATTGCTTAAGTAAAAGTCATCCATAGCTCCAAGTTACACCTCACGTAATACAATACAAGTCAACTATAGGTGAAATAGAATGGACTTCAATTTCCAAAGTTAATAAGTGAAGAAACTAAGCAGTGGTGCATGTGTCAGTGCAATTTTAGATGATTTAGACAATTAGCTTCTTAGTGCATAGAGAATATAAAAAAAGTTAGAATAATATGGCATACCCTTGGACCGGTGCATGGTGAGTATTCCAGATAATCTTTACTGCATTTAGGGAAAGTAATAGGCTGGATTTGTAGAGTTGTGGGAAGTTCTTTTGATGATTTAGCAATTTGTTTAGCCTCTTTGATAAAGAATTTATCCTTTTCGAATCAATAGATGCTTCTAAGGTAGAAGGAAAAGCCACACAATACTAGAAACGTCAAAGTTATAGTCACCCTTTTGGAGTTCCCATTTGCTACAACCTTCCCTTCTTTGCTCTTTATTTTTCTTGGTGAGTCAACTTTCTGAATATGCAAGAATTGGGATATCA
The DNA here is from genome assembly GCA_037157565.1 of Thalassia testudinum. Lineage (NCBI taxonomy): Eukaryota > Viridiplantae > Streptophyta > Magnoliopsida > Alismatales > Hydrocharitaceae > Thalassia > Thalassia testudinum. The sequence goes on from JAZHRO010000024.1 coordinate 86,351,729, forward strand.
ATAATAGAATTAATGCCCCAGCCAGACTACACTATAACCAATATCAATTGAAAGTTTAGGTCTAATGAACAAAATCCAAGGAGGTCATCTTAGGAAGATTCCCAAATAGAATAGTCTCCATTAACTGTATAAACAACACAACCAGTAGCAAATAGATTACTCCTTAATGCTCTATAGTTATGATTAGTCATTTAAGGTAAAATCCACTTAAGCTAGGAAAACTATTACAACCTGATCCCAGATCCCTATAGGACTCAAGATCGGCTTATCTCGACTAATCCCAAGACCCAATCGTCCAACAAGAAATAACCCAAAAGCAGAAAATATTCCACAACCACACATAGAATGTAACTAAGCAGAAATAAATAAAAGGCAGTTATGGAAAATAGAACAAGAAGTCTAAAACATATTACATGCCACAAGTGAAAGAGTACTACAATATACATAGCCATCACAATTACAACAGAGGGAAATATAACATGAACAAAAATAGCTAATACATACTAAAGTACTACTACAAAAGGGCTCTGGAACAGAAAAGGAACAACACTACGACTGAGCTCGGCTAGGCCCAACACCCTCGACAACAGGTGGCGTTAGCCGCTCAACTCCCTGACTTGAACATGGTTATACAATCTGTAGTCAGCTAATGCTAAGTAAAGTGGTGGTTAAGCCATTTACATGCAATTTAACTTAAAGAAACAGCAAGTAACTAATCATTCATTTCCATTTATCTCAACTAGGTGTTTCTATTTCGGTTATTCTAATAATGATCCACAACATTTCTTAATCCTCTTGTTCCCTAAGGGAACGATCTTGATTGCAATTTATTCCGCAATGTAGGATGTACACGTGGTACTCTCCTGGCAAGGAGAGTCCTCGTGGTAGTCCTACACCCAGTCTACCACCCTGAGGTCACGATCACGACGTAGTGGTGATATGATATGTGCGATAGGCGCACGGGTAGCTACCCCGCACTAGCATGCGGTTAGTCATTTCCGCTGGCGAGTACACCCAAACGTACAACACAGAGCAGAGTAGGGGTCTCGCCCCTCAACAGTCTGCACACCCTCGCTCGACTATCCCGATTTGCCCAGAGGGCCTAACAAGAGTTGGTGTAGGGTGGTCAGTCCTAACCCCGGGCCCCATGGGGCAGCTGGCTCCCCCCTACACTAAAGTAACCAGACTCGGTGTATGGGCCATTCCTAACCTTGGGTCTCAACCCAAGGGCGGCTAGCTCCCCCTACACTAAAGTGACGGTAGCTCTCCTCCGTACCGTGTACACGAGGGCCAGCTCACTTTCCATGCAAAAGGGACAGTTGCTCTCCTTGGTACCGTATACTCGAGGGCTAGCTCACTTCCCTCCTACATACGATATTCGTTCCATACATGCGAGTTCCTTTCTAGTTTCCTGTAGGGTTCACACATAGACTTTCTCATTTCCACATCCGATTCATTAAATGCATAACATGAAGCTCAAGATTTCACAATCAATTATTCAGTACACCACAGATATTTTCATTCATGTCATAGTTCATTAAATGTGGTACAGGCAGCTCATGGTTTACTACTTTCAATAAGTATCACAGTAATTTAATCAGTTAATACATATGCATTTATCTCTTTCATCCCTAGTGTTCATTTCACAACCTAGGGTTCAATCAAATATTTCTAAAGCATGCAATTTAATTATTAATTTTGGGATTAGAGAGAGAACCACTCTACCGGGATACACGGGTGGAATGGGGGCTCGAATCGCAGATCCTGTCGTCTCCGAGGGCCTCGTGTACTCAATTGGATGGAGACCTATACAATTGACCAACACATCAAACGGGTTCAAAACAATATACGAGTGACACTAACACGTAGAGAAACTCGAACAAAAACCAACGATACTTTGTTTGCGCAAAACCAACTCCGTTTGGGCCCTGAACGGGCCAAAAACGTGCATATTGACTAAAATCAGATGTCTAGGACTAAACCCAGACGTCTTAAACAACCTCAAAATCTCATCTTGCTTTCCTACGGTTTCCTCAGATGTCTGAACCCCTTCGCAACCGTCTGAGTGAGATCCCAGACGTCTGACACTCCCTCCGATCATCTGGGAGTGCAGTCAGACGTCTGGCACTGTCTTCAGATGTCCTAAAGCACCTCGAAGGGCACTCCACGCACCTTTCCAACTCCTACACTCGTGTACGCACGCGCCATTTCAAAAACATGACACATATAAAGTTATGTACATGCAAAGCAGGCTCGTGCATGGTACGTACCTCACCCCCTTCGTGCTGTTAGACGTTCAGCGCCAGCCCCAGACGTTCTGAGGATCCTCCAGACGTCTGGATATGGTCCCAAACATCTGATACTGTGGAAAATGGTTCTGCAGTACCCTCCTGCGAGCTTTCTCCTTGGGCTCCCCTCCGCCCTCAAAGGCCGCAGCAGCTCCTCTAGCAGCTGCAGGAGGTCGCGGAATCCCTCCATGAGCTCCCTCGGCCGCAACTCCAGTTGCACCTCCTCTCCCGAGCTCCTCTGAGCTCCCTACTCTCCCAACCGACTCCTCTCCCATGCTCTCCCTCTCCTTCGCCCACGCTCACCCTCTCTCCGTTTCCTTTGTCTTGAGCTCCCCTCCTTCCCCACTCGTGGTCGCAAGGGGAACGAGAAGGAGGTGGTCGCTGGCAGGTGGGTGGCAGAGTGAAGGTGAAGGTGGTGGAGATGTGGAGGTGGAGGTGGTGAAGATGGAGAGGAAATGGAGAGGGTGGAGGAGGTTTTAAGGAGAGGAGGGTTAGGGTTTATGACGGTAGGTGTGTGTGTGTGGTTGTGTGCGTGGGGTGTGTGTTGTGTGGGAAGAGAGAGAGAGTGAAAATTGTGGAATCTCCCTCGCAGAACCTTTTCTTCCCGCAAAGCCCACACACCTAAACGCAGGGGGTTTAAAATTACACTTACAACCCTACCTTTCCGAAAAACTACAAACTACCATTGGAAATGGTCATTTCAAAAACTACTCAAAATCGATACTTGCAAATAAAAATGATCACTTTGAGTTTAAGCTTAATAATGCAACCAAATCCTAAGCAAGTAAAAGAGATCACTTTGGCAAACCAACTAAGAAATTTAGAATGTGAATACATCTTCATATATGATTCCAAATATGCCACTTCGAACTTGCAATCCAAAGGCACATATCCTGGAATAATTTACAACTACTTTGAACAAGGTTGTCCATCAACAAAACAATAGGAAAGATTAGAAAAAAGGCCACGATGGAAATAGAATATCAATCTAATGAGTACGTATTTCCATAATTCCATGCAAAAGCTTCTTCAAGCTTTCTGTTTCTTCCTCCAACTACAATTGTCCATAGCAAACCCTTGATTACACTTCCATAATTATAGTGAAGTGATATTTTTGCAATAATTTCTACTAGGGAGCTCATGTTTAATGGATATGGCTATTTCCATGTTTGTGTTCATTTTAAATTTCTAGATGTGGATTAAATAGGGATACATGCACATTTAACAAGTATAAGCATACAAGGTAATATAAGTGTGCATGGTAGGAAAATCAGAGTTGCATATTTAAAATTTTATTAAAATTATGGATCCAAAGAAAATAGAATGGAACAAGTATATGCATATCATGTTTCTTCCACTAAGAAAATGTATATCAAGTTGTCAGAATGGATCTTATATAGGATAATCAATTTTTACGTATACCCAAAATGAATATATATACATATATCTTATTGACATGAATAGGCATACCTATAAATATTACCATCAACATGTGCAATTTTTCATAAATATATTTGTAATTATTTTACATTCTTGACATTTACCAATGAAAGATAATGTTACTTTCTTAAGGCATGTGGTAATGAGGTTAGCCATCCTGCACCTCTTAGAAGATGTGGTCTTTGACTAATGGGAACATTCGCTTGGAAAAGGCTCTCATCTCTCCTAAGCCAATCCTCATAATTTCTACCTAGCATTTTAAATAAGAGCTTGAAAAAATCCATACCAAAGAAATCAATACAATTGTCATTTCTTTTAGTACGTAGGTGCTATTTCCTATATCTAATCCATCAACAAAACTTGCTACAGTTATTGATAACGATGTGGTTTCAATGCAGATGTGAAACAAAGGTATTTTTATCTCTTGTTGTAATGGCATTACATTTTTCAATGTTCCATATAGTCCAATACCCTCAATATCTTACATCTTCTAGGTATTGGTCTTTCAAAAACACAAAAGTTATCTCTTAAAAAAACCACTGAAGTTATTTTAATACACCTTCTAGGAAATTGTTTATAGGGCATGAGCAGTTATCAATCTCAAACTTTTGATTAATTTGAATCATATTGAAAAGGAAGACAAATAAAGTGAAATCAAAATAGAGAGTGAACCAGTAGAAACCTGCAAGTGATACTAGGAAATAAGTAGCGAACAATTCCACTGATTTCTATGCAATTGCCTAGTCCTCACTGAACTTCCCCACTTCAATCTGCATATGTCATCATGCACAAGAAACAATGACCATCAAAAATGTGATTGAGGAGCTGTGGTGGCTCGTCATCCCCCATCGGTCCCTCAGACCTAAATCCACCATGACTCTATGGTGCACTTGTTGGTGCTAGAGTACCACGATCATTTGTTTTGATGATAACAAAACACGTGTTATTTAACATTTGCACTTGGAGTCTTAGATTTCAGGTCAATTGCAAATGTAGACGTGTTTAGACGGAATTCGAGTTCGCATCCAGGACGGATTGGAGGAGCTTGACGGAGAACAGAGAAGTTTCGCGAGGAGCGATAGATTGAAGATGGATGACAAGAAGAATAGGATAGAATTCCATTTTATTCCTTTCATGTACTTTTGTCTTTTCTTGCTCTTTATTTCCTTAGAAAATTATGTTAAAGAGCCTCAAAGTACCATAACAGTAGTCCTAGGAACACCGGCACAACCCTAGGATACTTAGGTTTTCTGTAGAGAACTTAGAAAACCAATATAGGGTTCAAACAGCATTTCCAGACGTCTAATTCCAAAATCAGACGTCTGATAAAGTGTTTTAAGACGTCTGACTGTTGATTCAGACGTCTGATAACATTTAGGCTGGACATGTTAGTTCTGTCTGATGAAATCAGACGTCCAGACCTTAGACCAGACGTCTTAGGAGACGTCTGATGTCTTTGCCAGACATCCAATTAGTGGACCGTTGGCTGGCTTAGCGAACACTCAAGAATATGACCGTTAGAGCCTTATCAGACGTCCATAGGACTTTCCAGACGTCTGATAATTGACCGTTTTGCCTCGGCTGACCCAAAATCTCTTCTCAGAGATCTTCTAGCCGTTGCAACATTTGGAAATCCATTCCCACAGAAAAAGTAGGTTTCCAGACGTCCAGACATAGTGCCAGACGTCCTATATGTCATCTGATGGACTTGCACAAGAATCCTGTTTAGATCTGATTCAAGTCAGGAAGGAACCCGCCCAAAATCAGACGTCTGACCTTGAAATCAGGCGTCTTAAAGTGAACTTCCAGACGTCTGATGCCAGAATTAGACGTCTGATAAGCCTGTCAGAACAATGATTGTTCCTGATTTCGGGCTGATTCACTTGGGCTTTGCACCCAACGGCTATGGAAGTTTTTCTAAGCCTTCCAAAGCCTTCCTAAGGCCTTTATAAATAGAGGGGAACCTCTTGCACACAAACACATCTAAGAAACACAAGACACACCTTGCAATACACTTTCAAACCATTTTGTGTTTCTCTTGCTCTCTAAGCTTTAATTCTTCATCTTGAGAGCATCAAGCTGTTGCGCACCTGCTCTCCCGCCGTTATTCACGAGAGCGACATTGCGCAGTCGCGTGGCACACACATCCGCGTCGTCGACTCACTCCTTTCAAAGGGAAGCATCCTATTTCCTATAGAAGCTTAGGTCAAATATTACTTTGTTGGCTCTATAGGATTACTTATTTTATCTTTGTTATTTGGTTGGGTATTCGCTTTACGAATTCCCGTCTCCTTCGTGAGACAAAATCCTTCTCGTGAAGAGAAGGGGTTGAGGTATGCTACTCTCGTCTAAGTAGCATGGTTGTATTTGAGGTTGAATCACCCTCATTTAAAGTGATTCATTTAGTGGATTTTGATCAACTTGGTTGATTGGAAAATCCTAACTCGAGAGGGTTAGGTGGTGGTTTTCACCCGATTTGGGTTTCCACCTAAAAATACTTTGTGTACTTTGTGTGATTGCATCTTATGAGATTATTTATATTTTATTTCCGCAATTATTACGTCACCCCCTCCTGGTAGGAAAACTTCAGCACTGGCACCAGTTCCTGCCCCTCCTCCATAGTAAACTTAATTGTTTCTAGGCATTTTCACAAACATCTCTCATGAAAAACCCCAATAAGGCATTTCCACAAACACTTCTCATGAAAAATCTCGTTGAAGCATTTTGACAAATACGTTATATGCAACAAGAAATATAAATCCTTACTATTCGATTTTCACAAACCCTAAGAATTGCTAGCAACCGAGAAATATTGGTTTAGATTGGCAAGAGAAAGGGATCTTGAGTGATTAGATCTGAGTGATAGATCTAGTTAGAAATTTCTCCAGATCGTAAGTGATAGAGAGAGGTGACAAATCTACTTGCAGATCTATGAGAGATTTCTCCTTCTTCAATGATCTCTGATGATTGTGTGTGAGCAAGAGATGGTTGAGAGAACCAACCTGCGCTTATTCACATCAAGAGAGTGGCGATCGCCAATTTGTAGGCAGATCTTCCGATGTGCTCCAAATAAGAGATCTATCAAAAGGATTTGGGGTGATGAGTGTTAAGAAGATCAGGAGGTATGCGGAGCAGCGAGGATTGAGGAGGGGATCGAGGTGGGGGTGTTGTGGTGGCGAGGTAGAGAAGATTGATTGGGGATGGAGTTGTGGCAACATTTGAGATAGGGAGGATTTAGGGCAAACGTGGTGAATTATGCCTTTAGCTTTATGCCCCATTACATGTACCTTGATTGTCGGTATGGTGGTAAATATTATTGATATGAAAAACTAATCTATAGTGGCATTTGAAGTCAATTGGTGTAGATCACCCGTCATTATAGATCATTTATTTTGTAGTGTATATATCTTTATTGCTTCCGATCATATCTCTCTTTATCATTGACAGTTCCAATCATCTCCTTCTCTCTTTATCTTTGGAAAACAAAACAAAAAAAATTAATGATAAAAAAGATAATGTCTCGATACAATCAACGTGGGGACGTCACCATAGTGATGCAATACATTCTTCATGCTGGTTTTTTCTAAAATAACATGCATCATGAATATTATAACAAAATGGAAATGACATCATGATATATACCCCATAATATGTAGTTAGTTATTTTTGTTATGAATTTATTTTATTCTATGTTTATATCACATTATTTGATTTTTAATTATTTTTCTAAAGTAACATGCACGATAAATATGATATTTATGTTAGACTTGAATATGATAATAGATAAAAAAAAGTTATATTAATTTAATATTATCCTTGTTTATTATATAGTTTATAAGGATATGATAAATTTATTTTCAATGTTTATATTGCTCTAATTCCTATTCATATATTTGTTATGGTGATATTTCACAAGTACCCTTATACTAAATATATATATTAACCATGTTTATGTACATAATTCGCACAAATTATTTTAACATTTATCAAAGTCTTTTGATATTTACACTAATCTCCTAGGTCTTTAAAAAATACCACATCGAACACAGATGGTAAATGTGCCTCGAAACAAAAAAATACTATTCCATCTTTGGACCTTTTTGTTGTTTCTATTTTTTTAACTCAATTACAAGTTTCTTCGGTATTCATATACTCTACGCTTCCTCGAATCTTTCCACCTGATATTTTATTCACTTACCTAAATAATTGTATCTCATGGTTGTTTATTTGTATTAATGCAAATACATAACTAATAGAAAATAGCTCTCGTTTCTGTTTGAATTCTATGAAGATGTTATATTTATCTTTATCGTTTATAGATTGTATGGAAAGTCAACTCAACAAATGCATGGTTTCTTCATTAATTGGGGTGTGCTGAGCCACTGATCACACTTGCTTGATGGGTTTAAATTATACATGAACTAAAAAGTAACCTTTTGAGAAAGAGGTGTGAGATATTCGTGGAAATGTTTTTCTTTTTTTCCCTTGTTTTTATTTGTGAAAAGTTTCACAAGTTACTTGCTTTTATTTATCTATTTTGCTATGTTTTTGTAAATAGAATAGAGATTATAAGTTCGAAGAGGAAGTTGATATTGCATCTTTCTCTTTTCTTTCTTTTTTTTTATTTTTCTTTTTTCATTGGTGTAGAGTTTTTTTGGAAAATTTTGGGAAGTTAAGTAGAGTTGATTGTCAGAAATTATTGATTTTTTTTTCTTCCACCTGATTATATTGAAAGAGATTGTCGACATCAAAGGTTACCAAAGTACGGATTGAAAGACCTTGTAGCAAAGCATGGGCTACCAACTAATTCTACCGATGTTACGTTAGCCAAGTGAAATGTCCAACTAGATATGAGACACCCATGTCCATGTGCAAGGCACCGGAGTAGTTACTATATGTTGCACCTTTGCATCATGCCAACATTATAATATCAAATTCAAGGTTTTAGTCACATACCTTTCACTATGTAATTGTCTCATGTAGATCTCTCCATTATGAATTTAATGTGTTATTTTTGTAACATTTCACATGCATTCTTTTTGGGGGAAATGTTTTGAAATGTTTCACTAATGTCACACCAACGAGATGAAACATCTAACTAGGTATAAACCTCATATGTGTATATATAGAGTATAAGGAAGATGCCCTATGTCTACTGACGAAGGAAGTTGCCCTACGCCCCCAATTCAATTTGCCTTGTGTTATTGATTTAGATGACTTGTTTGGTAATAGGCCACAGGTCATGGCCAAGTTTTGTTTCTGTTATCTGATAGGCTTTGGTCTAATTACCCTGTTGCTTTTACTTGCCCCAAGGAGATGTCAGGGATGTGTAAGATTGTGTCCTATTTAAAAAAAATGCATAAAGTATAAGGAGTAGTCAGTGATGAGTCTTTGACAAGTAGACATCACATCCATGTATCATGTCAAAAATGTAATATTACAAATGTTTAAAATTCAATTATCCTTCACTAGGTAGTCATCTTAGATAGATCACATATTACTTTCTCAATGTCCTATTCATTATATTTTAGAATGTTTTGAAATAATTATCTATATTGGAATGTAAAAAAGTGTTTCAAATATTTTTGAATTAATTGAAACAAAATGTCTCCTATAATATAGGATACTACTGCTTGAAATAAAATAAAAGTACTAGAGAGGGGAGAATAGTGCTAATAAAGGCAAAAGGAAGCAATTAAAACAATTAATTTGCAAGATAGCTCAAAGGAAATAAGATGACACTAAGAAGAAATCTAACCCGCAACACTAGAATTATAGTGGAAAACCCTATAAAAGTGAAAAATCACTACCCAAGTCTCCCAACCTAAGATTTTTCCACGAGTCTACTAGGAATCACTAACAAGGTACTTATGAACTACTTAAACCCATGCTACAACCCACTCCTAAAACCCAATCAAAAGCCACAACCTAGGCCTTCGGATTAAAATGAAAATAGATGTAGAATAAGAGAAATGAAATAACAAAACCCAACAACAAATCTAAGGATAGCCCCAAACTAGTTGTGACTTAGTGTAAATAAAGAGCTATCTTAGAAAATTACATACTCCCTTATACTTCCTTGAGAGGCAAATGAGAAGTGTAACATAAGGAGGGGAGTGTAGTAGAGCTCCAATGGTGGTATAAAGCATGCACAAAAGCTCCAATGGTGGTATAAAACATGCACAAAAGCTCCAACAATGGTTGAGAGCAAGTATAGTTGGGAATTCAATGTAGAGGGCTCTCTCAATGCTTAAAGCACTCAATGGATATATGGCAATGTGTCCAAGAGTGTTTTAAGCTTTTTTTTTTGTTTTAGGCATTTTGGAGGTCCTACATATATAGAAGGGTGTTTTAAGGGCTAAAACAACCCAATAGGCTAGAGTTCCAACGTTGAAAATGGCTTCTCACATATGCATCCAACGGGCAAAAATCACTTGACAAAAAGTGCTTTTTCAGCTTAACTAACGTTAGGTGTTAACATTTGTACCTAACATTAGGTACAAAGCTCACGATTTACTTGATGTGCAAGTTGGAGCCTAACCTTGTAACTAACGTTAGTTGCCCTATATTGCTTATTTTACGGATCAACAGGATAAATTAGTGATCCTTACTTTAACCCTAAGGTCACTAAGATGTAACTAGCGTATTATTAGTGATTGGTGACCCAATTAAGCATTGATTAGGCATGTTTATCACTAATCAAACTATGTAAGAGTGCTTTAGTGATTTTTTGTACAACAATCCCCTAGTTTGTGCTTAAGTGATTTAGTATGGGACTCTCCTTACAAAATTCTATAAAGAAATTGAAAAATACAACACAAAGGTCCTAAATTACATAATGACCTAAACTCAACACTCTTTTGAAGACATCCTCAATCTTTGATAGTCCTTGTCTCCATGGCCAAGTTCATTGCTATAATGCCTTAAATTTCCTCTTCATGATCTCTTTTTTAAATTGCCTTGATCTTCACATGATATCAATAAGGCTTGTGTAAGAAAAGGAGCCCCTTTTGAGCCTTCTAAAGTCTTGATCTTGCATACAAATCCATACAAAAACCAAGATATATGTCAACAAACTATTTGATTGTTAATTTTAAACATGGTAACATGAGTTGTTTGTTATTATCCAAATCACGATTAAGAGATGACTAAGTTGCCTAACTACTTATGCAACAACATAAAATAATTTGTTATTATTTTCTAAAAAAGAGAAAGGGCAACCTAATACACGAAACTCCCACCATGCACTGGTTTTAAGGAAGGGTCGAACCGCATTAGGTTTATTGCATGCAGCCTTACCTTGTTTTTTTAGCAAGAGGTTGTTTCCATGACAAGAACTGTTGACCTCTAGGTCATTTGTTATTATTTTGTAATGAAGCAAAATGTTTAGAACATTTTTGTCCAACATATCAAATGTGTGGGACATTCAAATAGAATGTTACCCATGTTAAACATTTGAAACCTTTTAGAGCATTTTGAGATAATATGCTACTACAAAAAGGTCTAAACATTTGGAATGTTTTAGAACACTCTTGAATAGTAAGGTACCCATGTTTGTTAATGTCATATTTAATAAGTTATATGCAATATATTCAAACAAGGAATATTTCCTTGTCATATAAGAAATTTCCAAATTTGAAATTTTACATGACTATTAATGAGGAAGGAAACTTTACCTTAAGAAAGTAGACCCAAGAGACCCATGAGTCCACTCAAAAGGTTCCAAGTCCAAGAGGTTAATAGTAGTAAGAGCCAAATGATCCTCCAAGGATCTGTTTGGAGATTCAATAGAGAGACCTAACAAGCATTTCCACTAGGATTCAACAAACAATGTTCGAATGAATCCTTATGGATCCATTAGAATACACTAACTAGGCCCAAATAGATCAATCTAATTGGAGCTTCATGCTTGGTGATAATGGTGAAAACGTGTTTGATTAAGAAATTCGTTGTAGTGCGTAGAAACTGCTACCAATTAAAAATAACTGGATTTTGGAGTCCGGATCGAACACAGAGAGGCGTATATGTAGAGTTCTACCTATGCTTCTTTTTTTGGGTTTTCTAATTTATATATATATTTTAGATGTATGAATCGAAATGTGAAACTAAGCTACTAAGCTAGAGAGAGAGAGCAAGGGATAGAGATATGAACAATTCTTCATTTCATTAATCTAAAACTATTATAGGAGGATATTTACCAACATGAATGAAAACAAAAACTAACATATATGAATAAGATAGAAACTAGAAATAAGAGAGAGGGAGAGAGAAATAGAGAGAGAGGAGAGGTTGCTCCAAAGAGGTGTCATAGGAGTGGAGTCTTTTGTCGACGGCATCAGGGTAAGATGGATGTGAAGATTCAGAGAGAGGAAAGCTAGAGGAGGCATGGAGTAGTGGTAGGAAGGCAAGGGAAAAACCTAGATACTAAGGAGACGTGTAAAGGAATGGTTAGGAAGGTAGAGGAAGGCTTGGGATGAAGGTGGTAGGAAGGAGGCTATGGGGGTGTTGATGAGCGTTCGAGTCGACTTTTAAAGATGAGAAATACTTGCATCGTAGTATAGTTGACAAAAATCACTTTACAACATTTAAATTTATAAAGTGCTCAAAAACAAAAAATGACTCCGAGGTTGTTTGCAGGGAGCAAATTGGAATTCATGCACTAATCACAATTAGTAATAATGAGCACAATAATAAGATGTTCAATGAATAAAAAGTATATTTAGAAATATATTCAATTTTAGCACAAGTTATTGGGATAAAAAGAAATCAGGAATTCTAAAAAGAATGGTGATTTAAATCACCAATTATTTCTCAAATTAAGCATATATCCCAAGCATATCAACCAATCAAATATCTCAACAGTGGTCTTTGAACCACTTTTTTGCAAATAGCCACGTCAAAATAGGGAGCCAAATAACTCCACAGTGCCTCAACCAATATTAGGCCTTGGGTATGAACTCCAGACGACTTAAGTGATCATAACACAAGGCACCAACACAGCACAAAGCCTCTTGAGATGCCAAGGGTTGAGCATATCAGCACGCATCCCGAGGATGCATAATGCGAAACCCACTCCCCCACCCTCCTTATAAATTCCTCTCTATTTCCCTAATTAGATGCACAATCAAGTAATTGGATCCGGGAAAGGGGTCTAGACCTGCAGGCAATGGATCGCGGGTGAAGAGTGAGAGCACGTGGGTTTATGCATGCATGGGGGACCTCAACCCCCAGTGTGTCGAGATAAGGACTCTTCACAATTTCCTTTTATTTGTTTTTGGCTGCCCCTAAATTTCTGAGGTGGGACTATGCTTCCCACCCCCTCCTTCGTGCCACCTCGCGTGGGTTGCTACTGATGTGTTGAAGAATTGAAGGGCTGGGGCTTGTGCTTTCGCTCGATTGGAGGCTTGGAGGGCTTCAGGGCTTGGAACTACTTCGAACAAGAGTTGCAACAAGGTGGATGAAGGTCGAAGGAAGGTGCACGATGTCGGAGAAGACGGTGGCGATGGCGGTTGTTCAGTGAAGTCCTGCACGCATGAAAATGGCTTAATTGCCCTAGTTAGATGGTTCAGTAGATACACCGAGTGGTGGCAAGGATGATGGTGGTGATTGTGCGGTGTTTTAGGTGGTGTAGAGGTCTGTCGATGACGAAGACGAGGGCAGAGGATGGGTTTATTCGACGAAGTGGTAGAGAGCGTGAAACCCCAAATAGATTTAGGGCTTTTGAAGAGGAAGGTGAGGCAGAGCTTGTGGAGGTGGTTGTGTGGTGTTTGGAGTGGTGTGGAGGCCGTGCGAACTCATCGGAGTTTCGTCGGGGTAGGGAAGATGAGAGTGGTGTGGGCGATTTGTGTTTGAATTGGGAAGGAAAGGAGTGGAACTAAGCTACAGTGAGAAAGGGAGAGAAGAGACCTAATTTGACGGATGAAAGGGGAGAAATTGGTGTCGACTATGATTGGCCAGCGATGGAGAAGGTGAATACTCCGGAGGTCATGATGGTGAAGAGGAGAGGGGGAGGCGGCCTTCGCTTTGGCTGGCGAGAGACGGAATAAGGAGAGGAAGGTGAAGTTGTTCCCAATTTGGCCGTTGGGAGGCCGTAGAAGGATGGGGAAGGAAGTTGTTGAAGCTATGGTGGAGCAGGCCGGGGCAGGAGGAGAAGAGGTCTTTTTGGCCTTAAACTGAGCTAAGGAGGATGGTGGAAGCATGGGGAGCTTTTTTAGAGCTCGTACCCGAGCTCTAATTGGGGAAAGAAGCTCAATTGGACCTTGGTTTGGAAGCAGAGGATCCCATGATTTTTTTGGGTTCGCATGGCCTTGCTGCAGCAAATTGATATCCCAAATCACATTCATGTGATTCCCCTTCTGTGTGAACATCAATCCCACTAAATTTGGTGGGATTTATAGTTGATTTGATGATGTTTTGTTGAAGTCATATAGGTCGGTTGACATAACAATGGTAGTAGGGACTAAAACATGAAGAAGACGAGAAAATAGGGGCCTTTCTGCAAGGAATTACGAAAGCTAGGGGTTTAAGTGAGAGAAATAGTGTTTTAAGGGACCAGTTTACAAACTAGGTTAAGATGGGCTCTGATTTGGCCCAAATTTTGATACAAACCTAATTTGGACCCAAGAAATCTGATGGTGAACTTGGATTTTAATTTTGACTACGTTTAACTAGGTAATTTGCACAAAAGCTCAAATTAGGGTAAAATCCCATTTGAGACTCTATTTTAGGTCAAAATGGGTTCAGATGATCAACCCAAGGGTACCAAATCTCTTAGAATATTTTTATATGAATTTTAAGAGGTTTAGATGAATTTTTATCCTAACTAGAACCTCTTCAATTTAAGCGGGTCTAAAATTAGGGTTTTGCTGTGTTGTTTTGGTTCTTGGACATGAAACCCTGTTTCTATATGTGTGGACCCACTCTTTGGATTTTAATGCTCACTTAACCTTTAATTAACCATTGACAAATCCCATGGTTACTTTACATTTATGATGTGATGTTAAAACTGCAGAATTAGCCCTATTTTAGTGTTCTCTTCTCAAAATAGATTTACGTGGAATTACTGTCCTCATGCAATTATTCAGGAGCATTTGTCACTTAATTTCAACTAATTCAAGTTAGTTATGGCTAATGATGGTGTTACCATCAGGGGGAAGTAAGGTAAACTAATGGAGAGGGAGGGGGAAAGCCATGGTGGAGAACCTAGGTTTTCTACTTAGGAAGCTAGTGGAAGTGGTGGAAGAAAGTAGAGAGGAAAATGATCTAAGTGGTGGGATGATAGGCCCTTTTATAGATAGTGTGGATTAATATAAGACACAGGATTAGATGGAGGGTTAGGATGTCGTTAGTTTTCTACGGTTTAAACTAGGCCATAGGATGGGCATTCAAAGGTTAGGATTGCACACAAGATGGCTAGCCATGGAGGATTCTAAAGGAGGGTGTATGGTTGGCCATTGAGAGGATGGATGTAGTCCATTGATGGAGGGTTGGAGAGTTGAGATTTGGTCCTATCTTTGGCCGACTAGGAGTGATTTTACGAGAGGGAGTTAGGGTTGGTTTTAGGCTAGAAATCAAGGCCATCTAAGGGGGAGTCAAGGGTGGATGATGAGCCTTAGTAGCTGACCATGAAAGGGCATAGATAAGATTTTATGGCCGACCACACTAGCTTAGGTTTTGCTAAAAATAATGTGAGAGTGAGGGCCCTTTGATGGAGAGTAGATGGTAGAGATGAAGTGGGTTTTGGTTACTAAAAAGAGGTGGATTTCTAGTGGCCATTGGATCAAAGATGGAGGGCAGTAGGAAGGTCATTAAGAGGCTTACGACAAGGATAGTTTTAATGTAGGTTGTCTTAGGTTTCCAAGGAATAGAAGGGTTGCAAGCATGCCATGTGTCCCCTTGTCTTTATTCTTCTTGAAACTCCACTTTATTTCTCTCTGCATTCTTGCTTTGCAGGTCCTTAACTTATTCCTTCCATCTTAGCTTCATTTCCCACTCTTGCATTATTCACAAATATTACAATTAGATACAAATTATGCATAATATATATATATATATATATACATATCCTAATTATGCATGTATGCCTAGAATGCAACATATACAACATACATGCGCTATGCTAGCTTAGGACTAATCATAAAATAGTTAAGTTATAACTAATAATTATATATCTATTATACCCACATGCCTATCTTTTGCTAGTCCCTAACAAAGCATAGAGTAATGCAAAATTTTTAGACTAAGATTAATGACCAACTAAGTACCTATTAACCAGTAAGCTAGAGAATTACAAGAAAGCTTAGTACCATCAGGGCCTAACAGCACCAGGGATGACTCCTAAACTCGCGTTTTTACTAGACCTTCTTGTCTCTTCTTGATCCTTATCTCTAGTCGTAAAGGTTGATTTCTTAGGCTCAAGGGTTCACCGAGAGTTTGAAAATTCGTGAGTTTAAAGCATCCATGCAAAAGTGTATTCGAGTCGACTTATGAGCCCTCAAGTTATGAAATCATAGAATTTCCCCAAATCGGGATTTTCCCTAACCCTCTTAAGTCTTACCTTCGGCTCTGCCTTACTATAGCAACATTCTCCTCACCCTTTTCTATCACAAGATCAACCTAAAAGTAATTCTCCTCAACTAAGCTGTTTGGCCTCTTATTACTATACCTCACTTTTTTAGATTTTTTAAATTATTTTTTTCACACAGTTTTATTTGAACTTCTTTGTTCTTTGTTCTTTTCTTTTTTTTCTTCCTCCTACTATATTATTTTCTTTATTTTCTACTTTTTCTCTTATTTTCCTAAGTGACTGATTCTCCTTCATCCGTTCATGAACATCACCTAAGTAAAAGCGAGGGAAACTGTTATGAATGCGTGCCCCAGACGTATTTTAAGACGTCTGGGAGGTGGGCCAGACGTCGGACCAGACGTCTGGAATCACTTCCAGACGTCGTATAAGACGTCTGGGATCGTTGACAGACGTCTGGAAATCTGTTATCCTTGACACGCGCGGGTCGTCTGCGCGTAGGCGCGCAGACCCGCATATTCGCTTATTCCTTCTGTGGCTGCAGATTTCCCTGCCGCGCTCCTTCTCTCTCCTCCTCGTGCGGCCTTAAAAGGCCATGCGCTCTTCCGTCACCACCGCCTCCTTCCTCTTCTCCTTCAGCCAGTGAGCGCGAGAGCGAGCGCGAGGTTGCAGCGGCAGCGGCGGCCGCAGTGAATGCGGAGGAGGTGCTGCGTGCGAGAGCGGCACTCAGCCGTGAGGGCGAGCTCGCCGGGGCTGCCAGGGCCGGCCTGCTGGGAGCGCAGCGGGCGCAAGGCGACGCGGGGGGGACTGCTACGGTCCGAGCAGCAGGCGCACGAGGTGCGACGAGGCGCGGCGTCGCGAGCGGAGGGCGAGTCGCGGCCTGATTCTGGAAACATTTCCAGAATCAGACGTCTGGGCTGATAGCCAGACGGCGGGGGCGACGTCTGGAAGACCATCCAGACATCCGAAAGCTGAGTTCTTCCGTCTTCTTCCTTCCTGTCGACTGACCGTACTGAGAGAGAGAGTTGGGTGCGTGCAGGCTCGGTGATTCGCCATCCAACGCGAATCAGACGTCTGGCTGTAGTACCCGACGGTGGGAGCGACCTCCAGACGTCCGGGGTGACCATCGGACGTCTGGGAACTAGGCTAGACGTCCCCGCAGGCTTCTGGACGTCTGAAAAATCACGCAGAATAAGGTAATTCTCTGATCCACTTTTTAAGACGTCTGGAAGAAGTTCCAGACGTCTGATTTTGCACAGTGTCATCATTTTCGACCCGTTGAGGGCCCGTTCGGGTTCCGTTTTCCGCGTTTCGAGTTGCGTTCTTTCCGGAATTAAATCCTCTACCCGTCTACAGTAGCTATACACTGTTTTGAGACACTCCTTGTGTTTGATCCTTGTGATAGGACCTCGTTCCGTTGCAGTCTTGGGGGTCACGGAGGCACGCGGGATTCCCGATCACGCCCCCATTACTCCCGTCGTACCTGGTAGAGTGGCTTTTAAGTATAACCTGTTAAATTGTGGAATCATAAATAGAACCTAGGACATTGCATGAATCCTAGGAATGAAAAATAGATTGAATGATAGATCCTAGGTGTTGCATGAATCCTAGGGCAGGAAAACTAGATTGTATGATAGATTCTAGGATACGGCATGAATCCTACGACGGGAAAACTAGTGGAACAGATGAATACTGCAGTCTTGGAAAAATGGAAAGGAACAAATAGCTGCCTGTAATTGAATTAACAGCTGCCTGTTGAATAAATAAACGTGTTTGAGAACATGGATTGTGATAACGTGAAACTGGAAGGTGAAACTTAGACGTTCTGAGCTGGAACCCTACGGGGAAGTAGGAGTAGAACTCCTGGAAAGTGAATGGAATAGAATTGGGGAAGTGAGCTGGCCCTTGAGTATGGAATACCAAGGAGAGCGACTGTCCCCCCTGTTTAGTGCAGAGCGGAGCCAGCCGCCCCAGGGACTCGGGGTTAGGACTGGCCACTCTGTATCGACTTGCTGGCCCTCGTGTACGTAGTACCGAGGAGAGCTACTAGTGTAGGGAGGTACTAGCTACCCCATGGGCCCAAGGGTTCTGCTAGCCTCCCACACCGACTTGTTAGGCCCACTGGGGCAAACCAGGGTAGTCAGGCAAGGGTGCGTGGACTGTGGAGGGGCAAGGCCCCTGTTTGGTTACTGTGGAGGGGTTGGACCCCTGTTACTGAGAGGGCTCTGCCCTGTACTGGTTCCGTGCTGTGCTTTGGGCGCACCCGTTAACGGAAACGACTGACCGCGTGCCATTGCGGGTTAGCTACCCGTGCATTTACCGCGCGTGCCGTAGTCACCGTTACGTCTGTCAGTGACCTTGGGGTGGTTGACTGAGAGTAGGATCACCACGGGGAACTCTCCCGGCTAGGAGAGCACCACGTGCTACTTCTACTGTTCGGAAAAGACTGCAATCAAGATCGTTCCCACGAGGAACATTCGAGATCAAGTGAAGGATCTGAGAAATAGATAAATTGTGAAACAATAGAAAGACGTAAATAAAGGAAGAAAGAAAATTTAAAACAGCTACTGTACACTTTACTGTTTCTTTAGTTTAGCTGCCACTCTACTCAGCGCTTTGCTGACGTGTTACACTCGTTACCTTTCAGGACCAGGTGTTGAGCAGCCAGGGTCAGCGGCTGCAGAGGACGCTGGGCCGAGTAGGGTCCAGTAGAGTTACCACTGTTCTCTTGTACCTCTTTTTGTTCCGTTATAGTGCGTAGTTCTTGTTTCCGCTGTACTTTTCTTTACCTGCAGTTCATATTATGTTATGAATGTTGTTCTACTGTTGTGGTGGTATATACTGTAGTGGTTTCTTTCCTTACTGCTGTATTTCCTTACTGTTAGTTATATTCATGTTGAATGTGGTTTATTTTACTGCTCTTTTGGTTACTTCCTCGTTGGACGACTAGGTCTTGGGATTAGTCGAGTCGGTCCGGTTCTCGTGTCTCATAGGGACTTGGGAATCGGGTCGTTACAGAAACTCAGGATGCTCAGCTAGGATCTGAACATCCTACAGTTGCGGATGACTCCAGTGTAATATGCTAGCCATGCCCGTAGGAACCTTTGTTAGTTCTAATATGATTAAGTCTGATTAATTGTAAAGGCTCCCCAATCTTGGTTCGTGGTGAAATCTATTGTTTTCAAGGTTTGAATGATCATAAGTCAACTTAAGTGTGTGTAAAAGTGGTTGGTTAAGTTACCAAGCCCTCCAAACTAGAGGGTGGACAGATGAAACCTATACTTTCTCCCTTGTTGACTTTTGACCTTAGTTAATTACATTCTATAAGAAACCAGACTAAACCCAATTCTCCGAGGTTTCCTTAATTGATTACACCCTTTTTGGACTAGCTTCTTGATAACTCTCTAAGTTTAGTGGCTTCAAGATACCTCATTTTTCACTAATCCTAGCTAGAGTATGCAACCATGTTACTTACAAAGGACCCCTTTCTTTAGCAAGAATATTTACATATAAACATTCAAAAAAAGTTTTGCAAGTAATAAAACTATTGTGTCCACCTCCCATGACTATGTTTTGTAATGTCCTCATTGTATGATTAATGTATGAGAAAGCGGAAAACAAAGGGTATCACCTAACAAGAAGACCTGAATTTAGGCAGCTTGGTTCAAGAAGCTCCAGTGTTGCATATTAGAAAAAAAAATGATCGAAAATTATGTACAAACATTGGGTTGCCTCCCAATAAGTGCTAAGTTTTATGTTTTCAGTTGGACGTGATTCAATCAGTTAGTCCTCAAAGAGGGCAATTGTCTATTTTGGGGCATTTAGGCTAGGTAGGGTTTTAATCTTTGTCTATTAACAGTGAAGGTTTGCCTAGTTTAAAGGCCAACAATTTCTACAGCCCCATTACTAAATGGTTTGACTAATAGGTATGAGTCAGTCCATTTAGATCTCAAATTACCTGGGAAAAATTTCAACTTAGTGTCAAATAGCTAAACTCTTTGATTGGACTCAATTTTTCTTAAGGATGTTTTATCGTGAAAGACTTTAAATTTCTCCTTGTAAAGGCTCAAATTTTTGTAAAACTTACGTTTAATTTTCTCAAGCTTAGTCAATTGGAGGTTTTGTGATCTCCAAACAAGTCTAAATTGTAATTGCATTCTTTGACTGCCCAAAAAGCTCGATGCTCTAACTCTACAAGGAGATAACATGATTTCCCATAAATCAATCAATACAAAGGGACATTTCGATAGGGGTCTTATAGGTAGTTTGACAAGCCCAAAGGGTGTCGTTTAATCAGGTGGACCAATCCTTTTTGTCAGGTCTTATAGTTTTCTGTAGGATGTTCTTAATTTTCTTCTTTGAGACCTCTATTTTCCTATTAGTTTCGGGGTGAAATGGTGTAGCAATCCGATGGTTCACCTCGTATTTCTTTAACAAAGTCTGAAATTGGGCATCAGTGAAGTGACTTCCACCATTACTAATTAAAGCCTTGGGTATCCTAAATCTTGAAAATATATTCTTCTTTACAAAATCAATCATGACCTTATGATCACTTTTTCTAGTTGGAATAGCGTTAATCACCACAACAAAATAGACTTCTAACAACCACGTTGTGAGGATGGATTTTATTTTAGGGAGTAAAAAAAAGATGGTGACATTAATGATCCCTTAAAAAAAAATTAATCTATTGGGACAGATAGTTGCCTCCAAAAAAAAAAAGAAAAACACACACACATATATATATATATATATTTCAATAAAATACTGATTTGGAAGAAGGCAGGCTCATTCCCGCCCGTCTCCAACTTTTTCCTCTCAGCGCCGCTAGCTCCCTCCCTTTCTCCAGCGCAACTCCCTCCTTTTCGTCAAGAAAGAGCGCCGCTCCTGATCACACCTTGACATCGACCTTAAACCGCCGTTGAAGAGGACCCTTGATCCGCGCCCTCTTTGGCGGCGCCACCTCTTCACTGCGTTCGCTCCCTCTTCAACGGCGGTTGATCGGTTAGGGAGTGGCGCCGCCGAAAAGGAGCCACGAACGAGAAGGAATCATCGTTCCTTGTTCATCTATGCTTGGACATCCCTTGCTTGACATGACGACGACAAGGGCGACAAATCTTCGATCTACAGCTAGGAGAGGACGACGCTCGCGGCAAGGAATCCCCACCCCCTCATCTTGCGGCCCTCTTCCTGTGCAGCACAGCCGAGGATGAGGTTGAGGAACAGGGTAAGGGTATTTAGAGTGAATATTAGCCTCATATTTTTTTGTTGTTGGAGATTTTAGATATACTTGATTGTAACATCCAGAAATCTAGAGCATTTAGGTCTATTTCCGTTTTTCAAAAAAAAAAATTTAGGTCTATTTTCTCTGTGTCGAATCATGTCTGAAACATTCAAAGTGTCTTGAGCTTAGTGACCATCGCAGTAGATCATTGCTCCTTAGGGTTTCCTTGACAGACGATACAAAGCATAGGACTCCCTGATTTGTCCTTCATTGCGGGTAAATGGCAAACCCAATTCTATGAACCGAAGGGAAGTTTACATGCAGAACTAATAGGGGTATAGAGGTTGGAGATTTTTGCAATTCTGTAGATAATCATCTTGGATAGGAATTGAACTTAAATAGGCCAAAACTTGTTAGAGAAAACAACAAAGATATAAGGCGTTCCATAAGAGACTATAGTACCTTTCACCATGTACAGTCTCATTTTGACAAGATCTATATGATACCATTTTTTTTTTTAAAGGCTAATGATGCCATTTTAAAAAGTCTTTTTTTTGAAAAGGCATTTCAAAGGACATACATACCACCTATTGTTCAAACTTAATTTAAGGTACCTTTTGTACCGAGAATTTTATGTAGGAAAAGATTATCCATTTTATTCTTGTAAAGGGGGAACAACCTATCCTTTTTTTTTCTTGTAAAGGGGGAAGAGTTTATTCTTTTCATTTGGAATCGAAAGTAATGGTCTCAAATGCCATAAACTACTTTTACCCATAGTGTATGTTTGTGCTTGACGGAAGAAATTGAAATTTTCTTATTGCAAACTTCATGAAAATAAGAGAGCTAATGGAATGTGAACAAATATCATGCATGCATTTATTCTTATGATATCTAACTATCTGTATGCATGTATGCATGTCTCTGTATTTAAAGTCAGATTCCAAGACTACAACCTTACTGTCAAATAAAGAAGGTATTTACCGTAAACATTAATTCATAAAACTGAATGCATCATTTACATAGATGCCAACTGATGATAACGTTATCATTAGCCATAATTAGCTTTAATTAGTTATAATCAATAGACAAATGCTCCTACATAACCGCCGAAGAGTCATAATTCAGTGCACATTCATTCTGACAGAAATACATTAAATCAAGGGTAAATCTGTAGTTTTAACATCATATCCTAAATGTAGAATAACCAGGGGGTTTCCCAGGGATTATTAAAGGTCAAATGGTCATAAATGTCTAATAAGAGGGTCCATGCAGATAGAAATAGGTTTTCACGTATTTCAAGAATTAATGGATATCCGAAACCCTAAATTCAGACCCATTTAATTAATTAAGGTTCTGGTCAAGATAAAATTCACCTAAATCATGAAAAAATATTCTATAAGATTTGGTACCTTTGATTTGACCATTGAAACCCATTTTGACTTAAAACAGTCTTAGATGGAAAGTTACCCTAATTTGAGTTTTTATGTAAATTACCTATTCAAACTTGGTCAAAACCAAAATCCAACTTCATCATTAGATTCCTTGGGTCCAAATCAGGTTTGTACCAAAATTTGGGTCCAATCAGAGATCATCTTGACCTAATTTGCATTTCAGTCCAGTTTGACTCTTTTTCTCACATGCACACTCCTAACTTTTTGAATTCCTTACAAATGGGTCCCTAACTTTGTCATTTTCCTTGAAATCAGGTCCCTCTGTCGTTATTGCAGAGGAACTCCTACTCTAGTGAACTTTAATCAGGGATTCCTCCCTGATTTCTTAACGAAATCCTTCCAAAATTGGAAGAACTCCTGAGAGAATCCCTTTCCATTTGAGCCACTCATTGGGCTTTGATTTGCACCTAAATCCAAGGTTTTAAAAAATGTGAGGCGATACTGAGGTGGTTTGCCTTCATCGAGGCGAGGCGTAAGCCTCGAGGCGGTCGAGGCGTAAGCCTCAGGTTTTGGATAAAAAACATAGAAAATTGATATGATATATACTTGTTAAGTATATATACATACATATACATACTTCTATGTATACTATACATACATATATAATAGTATATATTATATACAAACTTCTATGTATACATACATATATAATAGTATATATATTATATATATAGTTCTACGTATACATACATATAACAATATATATTACTGCGCTAGAGGGCACTAGAGAGGTGGAGCAACCTGCTGGAGGGCGCTGGAGCTTGCGCTGGACTGGAGCGAGGTGGAGCAACTTACTGGAGCTTGCCTGGCCTGCGTTGCTTGCCCTGGAGTGGAGCCTACGTTGCTCGCGCTGCTTGTCCTGGAACCTGCGTTGCTCGTGCTGCTTGCGCTGGAGCGAACCTACTTGCTGCGCTGGAGCTGGCACGATGCGGTGGAGCGAGCCTACGACTGGAGGGTGCTGGAGAGGTGGAAAGGTTGCTGGAGGGTGCTGGAGCCTGCGTTGGACTGGAACGAGGTGGAGCAACCTGTTGGAGCCTGCTTGGCCTGCGCTGCTTGCGCTGCTCGCGTTGCTTGCGTTGGAGCCTACGCTGCTTGTTCTGGAGCCTGCGCTGCTTGCACTGCTCATGCTGCTTGCGCTGGAGTGAGCCTGTTTGCTGTGCTAGAGTTGGCGCGATTCTGTGGAGGCTGCGTAGAAGCTAAACCAATCGAGGCGATGCCTCGCCAACGCCTTAGCGCCTCGGCAAGTTGAGGTGCACAACTCACAGACCATACTAGAGGTTATACCCTCGAGGCGAAATCAGCCCACCTCGCCTCGAGGCGTACGCCTCACGTGCCTCGAGGCACGATTTTTAAAACAATGCCCAAATCATCTTGTGAATCCTTTGAAGTTTAAGGTTCCTTTATGCACAAGGTTCACGTGCTTCCAAGCTTGGAATGCCTTCCTAAGCCCTTTAAAAGGACCCAGGTTGCATCGTTGACCTCTTTAGCTTGGTTTGGAGTTTGGATTCCCATTCTTCCCTTCTCTCCGACCTCCATCTCCACCAACTCCTGCAACCTCCTTCGACCACCTTTTTCGTCCACCCTCATAGACTATAGCGGGTGGATTCTCCATCCTCAGCTTCTTCCGCGCGTCACAATACCCATGAGTGTCGCCTACCTCCCCTCATTGTTGCCGCTTCTCCCACCGGAAGCTTCATCTTCTCCGAGTCCGATGTATCTCCAGCAAGGAAATTCTCCCCTTTCATTCGTTAGATTTAAGTTAGTTAGGTTCCCTTAGATCCTTAGGTTAATTCTCTCCCTTTTAAACCTTATTTCGACCCACATTTTCGCCGTTCACCGCATTCGTTCCCATCTCCAGCTACACCTCCAGCAAGGTCGTCCGCTTACCACATACATCCAAACACCTCGCCACGACTACCAAAAGCTCTGCCGTCTCTTCGCCAACAAAAGCCCTAACCTTTCCAGCACTATTGGCCACCCAAACTCTCCACCGAACAAACCCACCTCCGCACTCCATCTCCGCATCCGTTCGACCACCTCACGCCACGAGACCACCACCGTCACCTTCGACGTGATACGGCGAAGCTCAGGAATTGCATAATTGGGGCCTTCGAGCACGTATTCTTGTTTCAGGGTTGCACTGGCCACCACCCATCGCCACCTCCATCTTCGACCACGTTCAAGCTCCTACGGTCGTGTTCTTCGTCACAACTGACTCTAGGCGCTGCGGCTAATCCTGGGGTCCTTCCCAGGTCCTTAATTGAAGATCCCATCCACTCTTGCTGCACTAATTGGAGACATCTTCATCTGATAGCTACATGCAAAGAAGTGTGGGTTTAGTCCCACATCGGTGGGAGAAAAGCATGCAGCTGCACATAAATGGAATTTGTGCCAAAGGCTTATCACCTTAGACACCGAGGGTGAGGTCCCCTTCACCCGTGCACCCTCGTCTGTGTCCACATGCACGTGGACCTAGACCTATACCCAATAACCCATAATCGGATCCAGCTATGCTCTGGGTTTGAGAGAAGAGAAGAGGAGAGGCAGGAAAGAAAGAGCAGGGGAAGGGGGGTTTTGCTCTCTGATGTTTAGGGCTAATACCATGTGCAACACTTATTCTCTAAGAAGAAAGAAGCACTGGCTGAAAGGAGAAGGAAGATGAAAAGGAGAAGCTCCGAAGAAGAAGAGAGAAAGAGGAAAGGAAGAAAAAGCTCTTTATAGAGCACTGTAGCAGGCATCGTTTAAGTCGTCTGATCCAAGGAAGGCGACGTCTGATTTAGGTTTGATGCTGGTACTGTTGGAACATTTAAGTACCTAAGTTACATAGTTGAAAATACTGTAGCATTATTTGAGTAATTGGTATGCATGTGTCTAAACTAATAATTGGTGATTTAAATCATCATTATTTTATCTTAGATATCTTTGTGCCTTGTCAAACTCTTGATATACTCATGTTTTACATTGAAGATCGGTTTTGAGTAGATATTATTCATTGCATGTCATTATTGGCTTGATTTCCTGTGCTCATTTATATTTTGATTAAGATTAGGGTGTGAATTTCACATTTGCTCCCTGTATTCGACCTCAGATTTCATTTCTTGATTTTGAGTTTATAAATTGTATTTGTTGATCGAGCTGTTTAGGAGATTTTACTACAACAGAACATATTTAAACCTCCTAATCAGCCACTCCCAGGACAGGTAATTTCTTTTCTTCCCTAATCAACCTTCTAATCTTGGGAAGATAAGAAATGAAACAATCAATTAGGATTCATTTGCCTTATTTTCTTAGTAATATCATTAAAAAGGTAAGTTTCCTGATTTGCGAAAAGTTCACATCTGATTGAAGCCTGAGACAATTCTATTTAGAGATTCCTTATCTTAATTTCCTATACCTACTAGGGATTACGCTTCATTTCTAATCTTCTTGGACTACGCACTTTTTGTTTGAAGTCCAAGGAGAACATTTTGAGATTAAATTGGACTTGAAATAGAGTCAATTAGGGTTTCAATAGTAGGGTTTGGAGTGCTAGTTCACATTTGCCTGAGTTAAAGAAAATTAACCCTCCAACACTGGTGTGCTACCCAAGACCTGTTTGAAAAGATTTAATCAAGAAGAACCTTAAAAACCAAGCTTTAATTACTTGAACCCTAAAACTCTTGGACCTAATAACCTGAGAGTTAAATTAGGGTGATTTTTGGGTCTTGACTTAGAATTCATCCTTATTCCTTTAGGGTAGGTCAGGTGAAGTTGGTATACATTGTAAGTCAACCAACCTCTAAATTAGTTCACAAGTCAAATCAATTTCTAAATTAAGTGAAATTCAAGGCACAAATTAGGTTAAAATTGGTAGTCTTGAGGTCTCAATTCGTACATTTCAATCTACTTGGAACTGCAGTTGCAAGGAAGGTTGGGTGGGGGAAACCCTGTAATCCGTGGGGACGCTCTACCGTGTAGGGGTCTTTGCGGGGCTCTCCCTTCCTGGCTGCCCAAGTAATTCTCAAGTGTGCAGATTTCTACTTCAAAGGTATCATCCACCTCGAAACAACTTTAGTTATCCAAAAATCTTTAGGTGCCTTGATTGGGTTCAATTCATATCCAGTCCCTCATCTTTTCTCTAGAGCACACACACAGGAAGGTCCTTAGGTTTTTAACCTAAGGGGTTTCATTAGATCTTCTTGGGAATTTCTTTCAGATCTGATCAGTTCCAATCTGAACCTGAGTTTGATTCTTGATCTTGTTTCCACCACCTGATTCGAAAATGCAACCTGACATGTTAGGAAAAGTAATTAGAAAACCTGTGTCCCAAATGACTATCAAAGATAAGATGATTAAGGCTGCCTATAAACACCATGAAGAATATTATGGAGCCTTAGATAGGGACATTTTTGCAAAAACAACAAACCACATTATGAACCGTATCGAGATAATACTGACATGAATACACCACGGTTCAACCCGGGATGATCTCTTAACAGAACATATTGAATTGGTGAAATTACACAACAACGATTGTCTGTAATATTTGTCAAATCCTTCATTTTCAGAAGAACTCTAGAATCTTTTGGAGAGACGGGGAAAATTGCTGAATAAGTCATATAGAACCATTGATCAAAAATACCCGTTAGAAGTTAATAAGACATCTTGGAGTGATTCTAGTGATCTACATAATTTCCCAAATCCGGGGTTTGATGATCAAGGTTGTTATACTCCCAACCCAAATGGAATTTGATTCAAATTACGTACAGATTGATGCGCCTGATCTTGAGATGGGTTGAGTGGACCCGATTGTAGGTGATCACGATTTTGAACCATCCTTAGGAAACCATGAAGCTGGCTTACCAAGCCTAGATTTCCCAGACACCTGTAATGATGAGCTTCAAACAGAACCTCTCGAGAGTGTAAATCTCGAGCCTTATCCTATTAAGGTGATTCTCGAGAATGATTCTGACATCCCAATAGAGCCTAGCCTAGATTCTAGTGATCCAATCCTTACCCTTAACCTAGAATCTGGATTCGAGCCTATTTGGGATAATCATAAGGGCCAAAGTGATGAAAATCAATTTTTGAATCTAGATTATGATTGCGGGCCTATATATGATGATTACACCTCTCTAACATCTTCAGAAATACAGATTGATTTTTCAGAAGTCACGTTGATTTATGATATAGAAACCGAGGAGTTGGAAGAGTTGGGAATTGATTGGGTCTACCCTAGGAGCCAAGAACTTGAGCCCATGCCTAATAAGGACACCTCTTTGAGCTCAGAATTTGAAATTAGGTTAGATCCAAGTCAGGTTGATAATTCTACACATCTTGAATCACTCTGTGGTGGAACCTCTGATCTAGAATCGAGTTCAGAACACGATCTTTGCAAGTTCTTCGACGATTGCGAATCCTACTATGATTTCGGAGAACTGTTGTTTCCTAATGACTTCAAACCAGTTTATGACCTCAACGACCACGACCCGCCTTTTGATTCTGACGCTGAGGTCAATGATTTGAATCTCCAAGATGCTACCTCTTCTACAGCACATACAGAGCCTTCCAAAGCCCGTTATCAACCTCGACCTGCCATCGGAATCAACTTCTACTCTGTTTCACCCCTCTCTGATCCGGTTGCATATGACTCTCCTTCATCTGTTAATCGGGTTGCGGACTCTGATTAGATCGATAATCACTTCCCATCCTTCTTTGATCACATCTGTAGGGTTCCTATATCCTTTTCAAATCCATTTTCTTTTGAGGATCCCAACTCTGACCAGGTTGACTCGACTCAGCCAAACCTTAGATTCTCATTTCCACATCCAGTTGAGCCTCATATCTGGTGGACTCCGCATCTATTGATTTACATCCACCAACCCACTAGATTAATTGGGTTTGGGCTTCATCATCAGCCTGTAGATCTGAACAAGTACCTAATTGGACCAACCAAGCTTTTAATCAAGGTGCTTGTTTTACAAAATTCCTCTGATTTGACCACCTTTTCTTCTTGACCACCTTTTGCTCGGCTGACGGCATTGAATTTAGCACTTAATGGGAGACAACCCATCATTCCAAAAAATCGAGACCCTTCTGATCATCCTTTTGAGCTACATCCTGCATTTAGAGTTTAGAGTTAGAACAATCGACTCCACCTTTGGTACACGTATCAGAGTTTGAAATCATCTGCAACAGTCATCCCAACCCGTTTACCCACCCTTTTTACCTTGTTCTAACCTTCTAACCAAGCTGACTTCATACCCTCTGGGTTACAATGAGAATATTGCAAAATTTAGGCATAGGGGTGTTAAAGTGCAAACACACAAAATTTAAGTTTATGAGGGGTTCTTACAAAAAAACACATATTCCAAAAAAAACCAAAAAAATAAAAAATTTTTGAAAAAAAAAACAAAAAATGGAAAGGGGAGGAAAATTTTGTGAACTTAATTGCATATCATTCTTGAGGAGGAAATGAGGTGATTCAAAATTCCGAAAAGGAGCAACATTCAAGAACAAAAATGATATTCATTAGCACTTGATCATGAAAATTACTTAAGTTCTAAACCAAATCAAAAGATAAGTCCTGAAATAACAGAGAGACATGGAGATTAGTATGAGTGCTGATCTTAGGCTTCTTAAACATTCAAGTATTTGTTAAGATCCGGATAAGCTTTAAGAGGTTGAGAAAAATGCAAAGCTTATGTATTAGGTCTAAGGCTTAGGGATTATTCAACCTCGTTACCTAACCTTTGGTTTGCGAGACTCGGTAACCTAAGCACTCTAATCCACACACTAGTCTGGTTCAGTGCGCTTAATAATAAAAATCACGTAGAAGCGTTTATTCTGTTATGAAAAAGCTACATAGAGGCTTAAAAACACAAGTTGATTTGGACGAGTTCCCAGCGCGAAGATGTGAGAAATTCCTATCGAAGATGTGCAATAACATGCTGTCTCCTCAGTGCTTGTCTCCTAGCATATTTAAATATCCTATCAGGGGCATGTAAGCACCTTGTGCTGGTTCAGGTGCCATGGGCGGGATTATCTTGAAATGTCGATTGCCAGGGCTCGAATTTAGCTACAGAACGTCGTGGGCGGCACTATCTCGAAGTATCAAAAACCAGGGTTCTGGTGGTTATCATAGGCAGTGCAATCTCGAAGCATCGAAAGCCAGGGACCTTGCGAGGATTGATGGTGGGAACAAGGAATCCGATACAGACCGTGTTTTTTAGCCAATCTGATGCTAGAAATAAAAGAAAAGAAAAAGAGAGAAAGCTCTCAAAAAATGCAAAGAAATTCTTCTATCTCTCTCTCTTACAAAAACGCACTGTAAACTGAACCTGGACTAACCATGTTACAAGCACATGTGCTTTAACAGCTGGGTTCAACGAACCTTAGGATAGTTTCTGTGGGCCTTAGAAACCTTCGCGGCTGACTGAGGCTAAAGCTGGTTAGGTCTGGATCTTGATTGATACTTAAGTATCTCTAGACCTATTATTAGCATTCTGACCTAATTTCTAAAAGAATGGAATAAATCAGGACTCTGAACATCAATGCATAGTTTAGAACTCTAGTTCTTTTCATAAGATTTTGCTAAGGGACTAGCAAAAGTTAGGCATGTGGATATGATGATAACATTATCATCAACCATAATTAGCTTTAATTAGTCATAATCAACAGACAAATGCTCCTACATAACCGCCAAAGAGCCATAATTCAGTGCACATTCATTATGAGAGAAATACATTAAATCAAGGGTAAATCTGCAGTCTTAACATCATATCCTAAATGCAGAATAACCAGGCGGTTTCCTAGGCGTTTGTTAAAGGTCAAATGATCATAAATGTTTAATAAGAGGGTTCATGCAGATAGAAACATGTTTTCACGCATTTCAAGAATTAATGGACATCCGAAATCCTAAATTCAGACCCGCTTAATTAACTAAGGTTATGGTCAAGATAAAATTTACCTAAACCTTCTAAAATCATGGAAAAATATTCTACAAGGTTTAGTACCTTTTGATTTGACCATTGGAATCTATTTTGACTTAAAATAATCTCAGACGGAAAGTTACCATAATTTGGATTTTTACGTAAATTATCCAGTCAAACTTGGTCAAAACCAAAATCCGACTTCACCATCAGTTTCCTTGGGTCCAAATCAGGTTTGTATCAAAATTTGGGTCCAATCAGAGATCATCTTGACTTAGTTTGCATTTCAGTCCAATCTGACTCTTTTTCTCACATACGCACCCATAGGTTTTTGAATTCCTTACAAATGGGTCCCTCAATTTGTCATCTTCCTTGCAATCAGGTCCCTTCGCCATTATCGCGGAGGAACTCCTACTCCGACGAACTTCAATCAAGGATTCTTCCCTGATTTCTTGACAAAATCCTTCCAAAATTGGAAGAACTCCTGAGAGAATCCTCTTCCATCTGAGTCACTCATTGGGCTCTAATTTGCGCCCAAATCATCATGCGAATCCTTTGAAGTTTAGGGTTCCTTTATGCGCAAGGTTCACGTGCTTCCAAGCTTGGTTTCCAAGCTTGGAATGCCTTCCTAAGCCCTTTAAAAGGACCCAGGTCGCATTGCCGACCTCCTTAGCTTGGTTTGGAGGTTGGATTCCCCTTCTTCCCTTCTCCCCGACCTCCATCTCCACTAACTCCGGCAACCTCCTCCGACCACCTTCTTTATCCACCCTCACAGACTATAGCGAGTGGATTCTTCATCCTCAGCTTCTTTAGTGCGTCGCAATACCCGTGAGCGCCGCCTACCTCCCGTCGTCGTCACTGCTTCTCCCATTGGAGGCTTCGTCTTCTTCGAGTCCGACGTACCTCTGGCAAGGAAATTCTCCCTTTTCATCTGTTAGATTTAAGTTAGTTAGGTTCCCTTAGATCCTTAGGTTAATTCTCTCCCTTTTAAACCTTATTTCGACCCACATTTCCGTCGTTCACCACCTTCGTTCCCATCTCCGGCCACACCTCCGGCGAGGTCGTTTGCTTACCACATACATCCAAACACCCCGCCACCACTACCAAAAGCTCTGTCGTTTCTCCGCCAACAAAAGCCCTAACCTTTCCAACCCTATTGGCTACCCAAACTCTCCACCGAAGAAACCCACCTCCGCACTCCATCTCCACATCTGTCTGACCACCTCACGCCCTCTCATGCCACGAGACCACCACCGTCACCTTCGCCATGATACGACAAAGCTCAGGAGCTACTTAATTGGGGCCTTTGAGCCCGTATTCTTGTTTCAGGGTTACATCGGCCGCCGCCCATTGCCGCTTCCATCTCCAACCATGTTTAAGCTCCTACGGCCGTGTTCTTCATCACAACTCACTTTAGGCGTTGTGGCTGATCCTTAGGACCTTTCCTAAGTCCTTAATTGAAGACCCCATCCACTCCTGCTGCGCTAATTGGAGACATCTTCATCCAATAGCTACACGTAAAGAAAAAGTGTGGGTTTAGTCCCACATCGATGGGAGAAAAGTGCGCAGCTGCACATAAATGGAATTTTTGCCAAAGGCTTATCGCCTCAGACACTAAGGATGAGGTCCCCTTCACTTGCACACCTTCGTCCGTGCCCACATGCACGCGGACCTGGACCCATGACCCGATAACCCGTAACCGGATCCGACTATGCTTGGGGTTTGAGAGAAGAGAAGAGGAGAGGCAAGAAAGAGAGAGAGAGAGAGAGAGAGCAGGGGAAGGGGGGGTTTTGCTTTCTGATGTTTAGGGCTAATACCCTGTGCGACACTTAGTCGCTGAGAAAAAAGGAGGCACTGGTTGAAAGAAGAAGGAAGGAGAAAAGAAGAAGCCCTGAAGAAGAAGAGAGAAAGAGGAAAGGAAGAAGAAAAGGCTCTCTATAGAGCACTGTAGCAGGCATCGTTTAAGTCGTCTGATCTAAGGAAGGTGACGTTTGATTTGGGTTTGATGCTGGTATTGTTGGAACATTTAAGTTCCTAAGTTGCACAGTTGAAAATACTGTAGCATTATTTGAGTAATTGGTATACATGTGTCTAAATTAATAATTGGTAATTTAAATCATCATTATTTTATCTTAGATATCTTTTTGCCTTGTCAAACTCTTGATATACTCATGTTTTACATTGAAGATCAGTTTTGAGAAGATATTATTCATTGCATATCATTATCGGCTTGATTTCCTGTGCTCATTTATATTTTGATGAAGATTAGCACGTGAATTCCACATTTGTTTCTTGTGTTCGACCTCGGATTTCATTTCTTGATTTTAAGTTTATAAATTATATTTGTTGATCGGGCTATTTAGGAAATTTTACTATAACGAAACATATTTAAACTCCTCAATAGCCCAGTCAACACCAACAAAATTAAATACTTTTGCTACTCAATTTCTAGATGAATGCGATTTAATGATAAATTTTTTAAATGAATTTAGGAAGATGGATTATTTGAATGACAGAAGCTGGATGTAGTCTATCGTCAATAGATTCCATAGTGAAAGATTTCAATCTGGGGTTAGAAAGTTTATTGAATTCGCAAGGAATAATTTGAAAGATTGTCCAAAGGGGATAATTCCTTGTCCTTGCAAGAAGTGTAATAATAGATATAATCAAAATATGGATGAGGCGTTTAAGGATGTAATGCTTAGGGGGTTTACTCCTAATTATTTTACTTGGATACAACATGGAGAGATGAGACGTAAACAATATTCAAGCGATCATCTGTTGAAAACACAAATGATAACATTCATGTTTTGCCACAAGATGCTTTTGGGATGCATGCGAGTGAAAGCAACATCAACGATATAGAAGATATGGAAGAACCTATTAATAGGGATGCAGAAAGATTTTTTGAGCTCATCAAAAAAGCAGATGAACCTCTTTACATTGGATGTGAGAAATATAGTAGACTTTCATTTATCGTTAAATTGTTGCACATGAAAGTTTTATATGATTGGAGTAATAAGTCATTCTCTGAGACATTATCTCTATTGAAAGATGTGCTTCCTACTGGGTGTGAAAGTTTATCTTCTTATTATGAAGCAAAATATGTAGTTAGGGAGCTTGGCCTTCATTACAATAAAATTGATGTATGTCGTAATGACTGCATGCTATTTTGGAAGGAGTCTAAAGATAAAGAGATATACGATCATTGTCAAGCTCCTAGATACGAAGATGAGGCTACATCTAGGGGAAAAAAGAAAGGGTTCCTGCAAAGTGTTGATACATTTTCCCTGAATTCCAAGACTTTAAAGGATGTTCATGAATGAGAAGCTTACTAAAGAAATGACATGGCACAAGGACGAGAGAGTATATGATGGCTTGTTATGGCATCCAATAGATTTAGAAGCATGGAAAGTAATGGATTGCAAATTTCCAAGTTTTGCAATTGATTCTTGAAGTATTAGACTTGGCCTTCCCAATAATGGTTTTAATTCATTTGGCAATATGAATAATGCATATGGTATTTGGCCTGTCATTGTCATACCTTATAATCTCCCTCCTTGGTTATGTATGAAGCAACAAAATTTCATTGACATTGCTTATTCCTGAAAAAAGATCTCTTCGAAATGACAGATATATATTTGCAACCTCTTATTGATGAATTGAAACAATTATGGAATGGAGTGAGAATATATGATTCATATTCCAAAAGTAACTTTGTGATGCATGCTATGTTGTTGTGGACGATAAATGATTTTCCAGCACATGGTGATTTATTTGGGTGGAGTACTAAAGGAAAATTGACATGTCCTATTGGTCACAAGACTACATATTCCAGGCGTCTAAGATATGGAAAAAAAGTCTTATTGTTTTCATCGCTACTTCCTTAATGAAGGTCATGAATTTCGTCGTGATACAAGAAATTTTGATGGTAGTAGAGAAGAAAGAATTGCACCAAATAGGGTAACTGGATCAGAAGTGTTAGAACAATTGAAGGGCTATAAGAATTATTTTGGTAAATAGTTCAGACATAAAAGAAAGCGTACTCAAGATTATATGGGGCTTGTTAATGTTAATTAACAAGAGCAATTTCCATACTCATGGAAAAAGGTAAGTATCTTCTTTCAATTGCCATATTGGAAGGATGTTGAAGTTAGACATAATTTGGATGTGATGTATATTGAAAAAAATGTTTATGAAAATATATTGAGTACAATACTTCAAATAAAAGGAAAGAGCAAAGATAACATTTAAGCACGTTTGGATCTAAAAGAAATGGGTATTCGAAGAGAGCTTTGGTCGAAAGAAAAGGAAAATGGTATATTATCATTTTCATCTGCTTGTTATCAATTGTCAACATCTGAGAAGGAATGCTTTTTTAAAGTATTGAAATCAATAAAAGTTCCAGATGGGTATTCTTTAAATATTTCTAGAAAGATTAACTTGGACAATAAGAAGATGATAGGGTTGAAAAGTCACGAATATCACATCCTTATGCAACAATTGATTCCATTTGCAATCAGGAGCTTACTACTAAGCAACATATGCCGGCCAATCATAAATCTTTGCTGTTATTTCAATAAACTATGCTTGAAAGCTATCGATAGAGAAGATTTTTCCAAAATGGAAAGTGATATTGCAGTGTATTTATGTGAATTAGAAAGTATATTCTCA
This sequence comes from Thalassia testudinum, assembly GCA_037157565.1. Classification (NCBI taxonomy): domain Eukaryota; kingdom Viridiplantae; phylum Streptophyta; class Magnoliopsida; order Alismatales; family Hydrocharitaceae; genus Thalassia; species Thalassia testudinum. The sequence continues at coordinate 86,387,236 of JAZHRO010000024.1, forward strand.
CCATTTTTTACAATCATGATGCATCTACTTATTCATTTAGCGTATGAGGCAAGTGTTGCAGGACCTGTACATTATCGGTGGATGTACCCTGTAGAAAGATACCTGCTAACTCTTAAAAGATATGTAAAGAACATGAGTCGTCCTGAAGGTTGTATATCAAAAGGGTACTTGGCAGAAGAATGTTTGACATTTTGTTCACGTTACTTGAAAGGTGAATCTAAGTTAAATCGTGAAGTAAGAAATCCTGATGGAATTGCAATAAGTGGAGGAGCAGTTCGGTGGCTTCCTAGGATGACATTGGAACAAGCACGTCGCTATTTTCTCTTTAACATTGATTTAATGGAAGTGTATCGAAGGTAATTTTCACTCTAAACATGTTTGATTATAAAGGTATCAATAAAGTTATTTTTTTAATGATATCTGTAAATTTTATTTGCAGAAAGCACGTGCGATTTCTTAAAGAGAAATTTCCATGACTTGCATCTTGCACTCTTGATAGGAGGCACCATCTTGAATTTCCTAAATGGGTGAACGAACATGTACGTTTGTAATTTATATCTTGTAATAAGGACTTGAAAATATTTCTACTCAAACACTCTTAACATCTAAATTTCTTATAATTAGGTCTTGACTTTGCGTGAAAAGAATGTGAAAGTGTCAAAAGAAGTAAGATGGCTAGCACAAGGTCCTTTATCAGAGGCTACCTCGTATGATGGGTATATTGTTAACGGTTGCCGATTTCACTATAGGCGCGTGGAGGTTATACTCCAAACTCAAAATAGTGGAGTGTATTTGCAAGCAAACATAGTTAGTTATTCCAATTCAAGTGACCAAAATTTCATTTTGAAGAAGATAACATACTACGACCAATTAGTGGATATTCTCGAATTAAGGTATGGTGGAAGTATGAAGATGGTGTTATTCTAATGCATTTGGTTTGATGAGAAGCGTGATAGAGGGTTGGTCATTGATGGGTATGGATTCACCTCTTTAGATTTTTCTAGATCTAAACATATGGATGACCGATTCATTATGGCTACTCAAGTACAACAGTGCTTTTACATTGAAGATCAACAAAAGAAAGGATGGAATATTTTGATAAAGGTGTCTCCTCGAGATTTTTACGATGTTTCGATTGATTGTGTTTTTGGAAATGCAATAATTCAGTCAGGTCAAATAAGGATTGAAGACAAGTTAATCACTTGGGTTAGACAAGATATACCAGAGCAATTGCAATACCATAATGAAGTTGAAGATGATCATAATTGACAAATCATGAACGGTATAGTAGTCTTCGTTTCACTTCCAAAATTTCTGTGTACTCTATTTTCTTTTATATTTTCATTTTACTAGTGATATATTTGTGGTTTATGTTGAAGATATATATATTTTTTAAACCTACAGGGCAATGAGGATAAGGAGATCATTATTTCAATCAGAAAGGGAAGAAGCAAGGACCTCTACACTCATTGAGGAACAAGATGTGCAAGAACTTAATGATGTCATAAGGGGGCAAGGAACAATGGGAAGAACAACAGGGGAAGGTGAACACTTTCAACACGAGGATGAACATGAAGAGATGGAGGAAGAAGAGGAGTCAAGTAACGAAGGTGGTGGCAATTTGAAAAAGGGATGGGGAATTACTACAAGGAATGCATTTAAGGCTAAAGATGGAATTCCACAGATCATTGAGTGGAACAAGTATGGGTAGGCAATAGGAGAGAATGAAAAATGATTGTCACGAGGTTGTGCTTTTTAAGCTCATCAATCATGACTTTGGCTACTCGATCAAAAATGAAACACGATATGAGAGAAAGGCTTCAAGGACACATGGAAACTTTTGAAGGTAATGATTTTTTTTAGTACAAAAATCCCTTATTTGATGTAAATGCATATTTATCCAAACTATCTATTTGTCCAATTTTCTACTTGAATAGTCTATTGTTTGTCTTTTATGCATTTGGAGTGCTTTTAAGATACGCAAGTTCACATTAAACATTGAATATAAATCCTTTTGTTATTTATAAAAAGTATGAACACAATGATTTAGGAGGATTTCAAATTGGATGGCCATTCAAATGCAAAGAAATGGGTACTTCAACATGTCCATTCAAGATGGAAGTCTTGGAGGAACACTCTGAAAAAGAACTGGGAAACTTTTAAGGACCCTATCAGATTTAAGGCCTACGTTGAGAAGGATCCACGTATTAGTAGTCAGGTTGATAATTTGGTTGGTGAGTGGGAGTCATATAAATCAAAGGTATGGGAGATTTATTTTTCTTTATACCATGGAATATTAATGTGTCAAAGCTTATATGAAATTTATAAAATCATCTATCTTTATTCTTAATAGGAAAAGGCTGAAATAAATAGGAGGAATCGTAACAACAAGAAGTTAGATCACAACTGCGGAACATTATCAATTGTGAACATACTCGAAGAAATGGTAATGTATAGTTTTGACTAATGTTCATTTTCCTTAAAAATGGACAATGACTTTATAAGCTCTTTTCATTTTTAGATAAAAGAATTGGGAAGGGAACCAACTAATATGGATTAGATGAAAAGGATCTATCGTAACCAAGGGCTAGTGGTAAGTCTAGATTAACACTTTTTATATTAACAATGGTTGTAGCATATACATCTAGTTATTTTTTTTTCTTATCCTTGAATTTAGTATGACATTGAAGATCGCGTGGAGGATAGACAATCAGCTATGGAGAACTTACCCATTTACATCTTGAGGAGGAGGCATATAACTATGTCCTAAAACCTAAAAGGAAGGATGACATTTGCAGTCTTGGGATTGGGCATGATCATTCCAATCGTTCATCTATTGATATAGTATTCCAAGAATCTGATGGGATGCATTATGATGACAAAGAGGTAATTTGTTTTAATAAAATTATATTTATTCAAGTACAACTATATTTATATTCTTTTGTTCTTTAATATAGGAAAGATTGAAGAAACTTGAAGATCTTGTGTCATCCCAAAACATGGTAATTGAGCAACTGAAACAACAAATCCAAGAAATGAGATAGAAATCCTCTCACTCAAGTTATCAAGTAATAATAGGTAGTAGAAATGAGACAGAAATTCTCTCACTCAAGTTATCAGATAATAGGTAGTAGACTTGAAAATAAAATTTATATTAGTGTATTTATTAAATTGATTTAAATGTTTTAGCTGCCTGTGAATTTGAATGGAGGGTTCAGTAATGGTAGTGGCAGTAGCCACTACCAAGTTGGAGGTAGCAGCACAAATTTAAATAATATCATGGCCAACCAATATTCAAATCGCCCTTTCTATCTGGTTCCATACTTTCTCCCACCACAGGTTTGCTTTCATTACTTTTTAAGTAACCTTTATTTATTGACTCCGAAATATTCTTTACTACATGTATTAGGTACAATGGCAATTTTACTTGCAAGTTGGTTACCATAATCAAGGAGGTGGATTCCAATGTGGTACACCTATCACTCAACCTCTTCCACAGGTAATTTTAGCATGGATCCTTTAAGATTGTTTTTAAAATGTAAATTTTACATTATTCATTAATTTACTTATTTAGGGTCATCAAAATGTTAACAATCCATTTGGAAGCTTGGGCCAGCAAAATGGGAGTTGAAGTTGGTGCTCTTTAAGAGTGACCTTGCGAAGGAGCATGTTGAAGATAGGAATTTTTTTGGTTTTTTTGTTTTTAAGAAGGATTTTGCTTAGTGTTTGGGATTGTCAAGACACCATCTCACTCTTGAAATGTTACTTGAGAAACATCAGCTTCTAATGGAAAACCTTTTTTTTTAGTGATTTCTTGTCTTTCATAGAATTTTTAGTGACTTTGCTTAGTGACGAAGGTGGTGGCAAATTGAAAAGGTAAAGGATTTATGCACTTGATGGGTTCTATGAATTGTGGAGAGAAAATTGAAGTTCGTATTGATAGAACATAGAGCCTTTGAAATTAGGTTTGCTTCTTTTTTATGGATGCAAATGCCGAGTTAAAGTTTATGATTTTTCCATGCTGCAGCTGTTTCTTGTTTCCATTGGTAATGTGTTCATGCCGAGCAGTTTATGATTTTAAAATTTGTAAAATAGTATTCATTTTCATATAGAAAAATCTGTCTTTGTAGAATGCCCTGAATGCAATAATGTCTTCCTGATCCAACAGTAAGAATATCTCGTTCATGTCTCTGATGTGATTTTGGGAATTTGCTAGTTGACTAATAATTTGGTTAGAGAAAGTTGGACTTGTTTGCCTGGTATGGGAATTTTGAATTTTGATCATCATCACATCTGCAGATTGGAATTTTGAATGTGATAGACAGCATGGAGCTTCCTCTGGAACTTGTATAATCCATTAACTTCGTTGCTTGTGCTGATGGGTAACTTACTGAAGCAGTCTCATGGAACAAATCTATATCTATTCTTCCTTTTGCCCCCTCTGAAATTGACATTTCCTTTGTTGGTGCTTTTTTTGTAGCCAAGAGCCTGTTCTTAAGAAGAAAAAATTTGATGGAGCATAGTCATTAGTGGAGGATAATGAAAAGGAGATCTTGCTTATTTTTTCCCTTCTTTCTTGCTTTCTTTCCTTTTTTTCTTTTTTGATTTTGGGGGGAGATGGGGGTTTCTTGTAACACAAAAGTCCTAGGGCCTATATGCTCTAATACCGGAAGGAATGCCTTTCTATATAGGCACCCTAGAAAAATAGAAGACACTTTTTTCTGAGACACGTATTTGATGGTCATGTATTGTGACCTTTCGCATAAGACTGGCCGTTGTGGATGAGTAATTTCTTTTGATGTATGTTGAAGGATCATATATCTTTGTGGTAGCTCATATGCTTAGATGAATAATGCAGGTTCTGCCGTAGCTGAAAATATTGCTGCAGAATCTAGAGTGTCTCCAGGAAGTCTAGCATTGAGATTGCATTTGATGTCCATTTCCTGCCGGTCAATTGCAGCAGCAAATGCTTTCCCCTCCACTCTGCAGTGCATTTTTGGTTGCTTTTATGGTGAATTTTTTTTGATAGTTTGCTTTTACGGTGAGTTGATGTTTTTATTGCCTCTTACGTGTGCCACAGAACATTTTCTCTCGAAGTTCTTGTGACAGTATCAAAGTTCAGCATCTGTTTTAATGGCTGAGTTTTTATTATGTTTTTTGGGTAGGTAGGTAAACTGGGAGAGTATGTCTGCTGAGTTTCGACCAATGGGGATCTTAATCATATGTTTTTTAGTTGTTGAGTTTGCTGAGCTACCTATAAATTTGTGCTGCTACCTCCAGCAGCAGCATACCAGCAGCAGCAACATAGCTGCAGTAGCAACAGTAGCAGCAACATAGCTGCAGCAGCAGCACCATAGCTGGTACCTCCATCTCAATGCTACTGCAGCATACCAGCAGCATAGTTGCAGTATGCTACTGCAGCTAGCATACTGGTATGCTATGCTGCTGCTGCTGCTGCTGCTGCTGCTGGTATGCTGCTGCTGAGCTCCATAGGATGGGACCCTATGGAGTGAAGATGCCAATATTTAGTTGTTGGGTTTGATAATATTTAGTTGCCTGCGCTTACTGCAAGTCTTCAATTCAGCAGTAAATTGGTTTAATAGGGACTGAAATTATCGACAATGCTATCAAAAGTACAAGGTGCTCAAAAGAGAGCAAGGTGTGTATAGCTAAGCTGCACACACTTTAGGTGTAGGTCCTTGTTTTAATCCTGTCTTTGAATCTATGCATGAAGTTATTTTTGTGGAGAGCTATGAAAATTTCTCTCCGCATTTTGGCAGTTTTTTATAGCAGAACTAGTGCTCCAACTTGTGGCTATCCATTTTGTGGCTATGCCAAGGAGTCATTTCAGCATTTATTCTTCAATTGTTCTTTTTCTTATGCAATGTGGTTTGCAGAAAGTTTAAAAATTCAGTGGACAACAATTGATTAGCTGTAGGAAATTTATGAATTTTTACCTAAATACAAAGAGCATCAACCGTTGAAACATATGCTTTTTTACATCCTTCGTACCATTAGGTTGGTTAGATGCACTATTATTCATGAAAGAAAACCTATAGATCCAATTAGAACTGGAGGGCGTATTTAATGTTGCACTTTTATTCACTAACACAAAACGTACACTCATTAGAAGATACTCAATATAGTGTCATTATTTCAAATGCTAATGCAAGATTAGACACTGTCCATGGAAGAGGTTGCACAAATAATGGCAGGTTGCGTGGAGATTGAACAATCACAAATTCGAAAGAGTAGTTGCTGCAACCATGAGTTTTAGTCCATGCACAGAGATTGTTTGTCTTGACTTTTTGCTTTTATCCGCAAAATGCATGTAGACAATCTTTTGATGCTTCTCTTTTTGCTGTGTGCAGGCCATGTTTTGAATGGCTTGCCTGCTGCATTGAGATACTGAACAAAATCATTATGTATACCTCTTGATATTAATCTCCCCATTCATACATGCCTTTCAAAATCATTTGCAGTTTTACAATCACAGCCAGCATGGTCATTTTGCAATTAGCATAAAGGATTTCTAGGTGGGAGATGACAAATGTCCTGCTAGAGTTATTGGCCTGCCATAGTTTCCTTTGACATGGCACAAGGGAAAGGGAGAGGTGGTGTGGCTTATGAAGGTGGCATTGTACGAGGAGGTGGAGGAAAGTGCATAGGGGAGGGGGGGCAGGAAGGGGACAAGAGCAGGCAGCAAGGGGATGAACCGCCTCATCCTCGCTCGGCCTCATCCAACTGTAGAAGCCTCTTGAGAGCAGATTCCCTCTCTCTCTTCCTCACCTAAACAAGCTTCATACCATTCTCGTCAGCTTTTTTCTGCTCCATTGTAGCCATGTGAAGTGCATTCATTGCATTCTTGAGTTTTATATCCTTTTCAAGTTGGTCCTTCCCCCTTAGACTAGCTTGGATATCATAAACATACTCCATTATCTTAGCTGGTTCTTCGTTGCCAACTTATAGTCCATAGGAGATCACCACTTCATACTTCCAAAATATTGACCTCAGATTATGTGAACATCTTAGATTAGCAGTGACAATGTTATCTCCAAGCATTTTTCTATTTGGTATTTCTTCTATCTTATTAATTTTTTCATTTTGATGTGTTCTGCTATGCTTGAATGCTAGCCTCTTTTAAATGCTACTTTATGTAATGGAATTCTGCAAGGGTCAAGGATCTAACGAAGCATTAGCACTGGAATAAACTAAGCATTCCCAATCTATTTATATGTTCTGTTTCAGGGTGCTGTGAGAGTGATGGCTAAGGACCTTATTTGAACTAGGCACCAGACAACAAAACTTTACAACCTTAAATCTTAGCTTTAGGGTGTATCTCTAAGAATTTAGGTAAATTCTATGGCATATTTCTACGTATATTGTTGATTATTTTCAATAGCTTGGCCATTTTAGGCTAAGAACATTGACTTCGAGTGGAGAGTAGAACATCTAGTTTCTATGACCAGTGCAGTAGGGCAATTCATGGCAGAGTATTTCTTTTCTTGCTGTTGTTATTAGTCATTTAGGTATACTAATTCAAAGAGTGGTTAATAATTGACTGTTAGAGCATAGATTGAGTGATCGGTTGCTTCATTTAGCTTCCTGACAGATTGTCTGTTATAAGGAGAGTATGAAAAAGGATATGTTCCCAGCTTAGGTTATAGATATGTTAGATATTGACGTAGTTGGTTTCTCTCTAGTCAGAATCTTCTTATGGCCCTTTTTTTTTTCATCTTGATCCATTTTCATGCTTCACTGCCAGTCATACACATATCACATTAATGCTCTGAGTCAGTAACAAGTTCTTGGTGATGATTTCTGGCATGTGGTGCTTCATGGAATATTTTTATGGCCCTTTATTTTTCCAAGTGGCCGTGGTAGATGCTATTTGTGAATCTGTCATTGCAATCCTTGAATGGCAATTGGTGAATAGTTGTGGGCCTATATTGTAGGTAGCACCATTTTGTGCCAACCAACATAGCAGTAGCAGCAACAACTTAGCAGCACCAACAACAGCAATGTAGCAGCAGCATGTATCAGCAGCAACATAGTGGTAGCAACGGCGGCAACATAGCAGCAGTAGCGGCATCAGCAGTAGCAGTACAGTAGCAGCAGTAGCAGCAACAACCTAGAAGCAGCAGCAGCAACATTTGTAAGAATAAGATATGATTATGATTAGGAATAAGATTAGGATTTAGGCCTATAGAAGGAGTAGTATGCAACCTATTTTCATACATGAGCATATCTGTAAGTTTATTTAAATTGATAATTATGTCATGAAATGTTTTCTCCCTTTCTTTTTATTAGTTTTCTTCTTCCTATGTAGGTAAGCCAAGCAAGCTCATCATGCAGTGAGCTGAGATTGAACTTGATAGGGATGGGGTTTTCATCCAATCTTGTTGACAAAGCAATTGAAAAACATGGTACTTTTATATTTGAAATTCCTACTATTTATTTTTCAACACACATTTTGTTGACTTTGGTAAAATGAAGGTAGTACTCTAATGTCTTTTTTATCTAGGTATGGACAATATTGATGTGCTTCTGGAGACCCTTCTTACTCTCTTTGTAAGTTATTTGTTTCTGGTTCTTTTTCTTGAGATATTTTAGCAAAAAAAAAGAAAAATTATTCTCTTACAGTTGGGTTGTACCAAAGTTTAAAAAAAAAACACACAGTTCAAGAGGTGGCTATGTGTTATTGAGGCAATGCATAAGCTTTAAGGGGACCAAGGCATGGCTTTTATTTTTGGGAGAAAAATTTTAAACTGACTGCCATTCTTATGTACTAGATCTTCTTTACAAGTTCTTATGGACTCAAAGTACATCTGGATGACCTATAAAGTACTCCTTATCATGTTGTTAAACATAATTGAGCATTAGTTACGAATCATTCGATTGCGACTTGTCCTGTTATTTCCCTTTATGGACCATATTAGCCACTTTAGGAATTATGGGTACCCCAATAGTATATTGAAAAGTTGCACGCTAGATTTCTAGATCTCTGAAAATTAAGGAAAAAAATGGCAGCAACTGCAAACTAAGCCAAGTTTATTTTTTCTTTTTTTACAAGCCCGAAACATTGGGCTTAGACTTGCAGCGGCAGCAGCAGCAACAGCAACATAGCAGCAGCAGCAGCAGCAGCAACAGTGCAGTAGCGGCATCAACAGCAATAGCAACATAGCAGCAGCGGTAGCATCAACAGCAACATAGTAGTAGCAGTGGCATCAGCAGCAACGTACGTAGCAGCAGCAGTAGATTGAAGAGTCCAGACTGAAAACAATCTAAGAAATTGATGTAAATCCGTAGCACAGTAGTTGTTTCTTTCCTTTTCCTTTCTTATTTCTTCTTGTCTGAAAGGGTAAAGAAAGTTTATATTTCTTTCACTCAAGATAGTCTCTAATGAAGGTTGCAAATGGCACCTCCCTAATCGGCTAACTCTAACATGGATGAAGTTGAATCTGCAAAGTACCATTCTAGTGCAGCGGCGGGTGTTCAAGTTATGACCACGAATCGAATTAATAGTAGAAATATTTGATGATCCGTTATTTTCTTTCACCAGAAAATTCTGATTATATACACGAATAGAAAAGCATATTTACAGATATTAGACAGGCTAGATGTAAAACTTGTGTGTTCTCTTTGAAAATCAAGTATATCGGATTACAACAAAAAGTGAAATACATCTAATGAAATACTTTATTTTCTGGAAAGTAATCTCTTCCTGGCACCCATAACTTCAACCACCCACATGGATTAGCTATATTATGAAGCACCTTTCAAAAAAAAATAGTTCTCCTTAATCCTCCAGCCTCATCTCAAGTTTCCTTGACATGAAAAATACTGACATAAAAATGTCATGGAGTGGACAAAATTGCTATGTTGCAATTATTTCTTGTTCCCCTTTGGTAATGCTGCAGTTCATGATTCAGTATATGGTAGGAAGAACACAGAATCCTAGTAGGGCAAGGGAAAGATAATTTTGGGATGTAATTCATCTTTGGAGGTAGCTGCTGGTAACTATCAGTCAAGTGGAATTGATGAAGTACTTAAACCACCAAGGCAAAAAAAAGTTAGTAGGAAAAATTGTTGTACTCAATAAAAGTTGGAATGATTTTTTTACTTTATTTATGTGGACATATTGCATATAAATAAAGAGCCAAAACTTCTCATTTGGTTACTTTAACATTTGTATCTAGTTAGTTCTTTTTTGAATTTAGTTGGTTTGAAATATTTTCGACTTTCTCTATCTGCATGAATAGTCGATATCTGCATGAATTGTATGAATTTAGGTGAATTGAAGTATTTTCGGGATACCGATATGGTATGAGATCAAAATGGTGTTGGTGGCATGGATGGTTCTCCCATAGTTTAGAGGGGCATCCTTCATATACTAGAGGTTCGTGAGGGAGTAGGTTTTCAAAGCACCAACAGTAGCAACAACATAGGAGCAGCAGCAGCAACATGTAGCAACAGTAGCAGCAGCAACATACTAGCAATAGCAACAACAACATAGCAACAACAGCAACATAGCAGCAACAACAACAAGGATTTTAAGTCATTTTTTGATGAGGCTGCTACAATTATTCGATTTTCAATTGTATTTTCTTATATTTTTATTTTTCTTCTAGAAAAAAAAATTGTGACCCCAAGGAGGAAACACTTATAATTGACTTTGAGTTTGATAAATTAGGGTAACTCAAACCCCGAAGTTTATGTAACATGTACTTTATATTTGAAATTCCATAAAAGTGAAGTCTTATGTTAATGGTCAATTTTGTGAAATTGTTGTGTTTGGTTATTGAAAAATAGTAAAAATGATATTTGGATTGATATTTTATCGTAATAATGTTATATTCACAAATCAAGTCATATCCAAAAGATAATTAGAGATAATTTTTTTCGTCCTTGAAAGTTGTAAAGATGGGAAAATCCATCCCTAAAAAATTTAATACTACGTCATCAATGTGTTTTTGTGTCCAATCTATTGTGACCAATTTTCTGTCCTTAAGTTGTGATGACAGAAAATCCGTTCCCAAAAGTTTTAGTGACCCTCATTTAGGGGATGGATTTTCCATCACTCGCCCTAAAATCCATCCCCATAGCCTTCAATTTCATCTCCAAAGGCTGTCACTACAAGTTTATTTTGTTGTAGTGAATCCATTTTGAAATATAATCAACTGCCACTAAGATGTACACGGATTCATTTGATGGTGGAAAGGGACCTATAAAATTTATTCCCTAGACATCAAAAATTTCTATAATCGAGATTGGGTTGAAGGGTATCATGTCCCTTTTGGTCATGCTCCCTAGGACTTGGCTTTTAGTGCAAGTATTAGCAAAGTCATGTGCATCCTTAAAGAGTGTTGGCCAATAGAATTAGGACTGCAAAACCTTTGCAATCATTTTGTTCCTAGAAAAGTGGCCATCACAAGCTTGATCATGGCAGAAGGGAAAGCACACTTGTCACTTCTAATTCAAGGATACATCTTTTGATTTTCTAATTAGCACATAACCTAAATAATAAAGGGTCATCCCAAATATAACACTTAGCTTGAAAGAAGGATTTTTCTTTCTATTGCCTAGTCCAATTATGTGGGATTCTTCCTATAGCTAAGTAGTTTACCACATCTGCATACCAAGGAAGACTCTTATCATTGATGACCAGCAATTGTTCTTCAGGAAAATGATCTTTAATAGGTAGGGTAGGTCTAATGTGGTCCAAGTTGAGTCAAGAAAGGTGGTTGGGCATAACATTTTGTGCTCCAGCTTTATCTCGGATTTCCAGGTCATTCTTACAGCAATAAGATCCGTCTAATTAACCTAAGTTTTGCACCTTTCTAAACCAATAAATGTCGAAGGGATGAATGGTCTGTAGAGATTATCAAGTGGGATCCAAGCAAATAAGATATGAACTTTTCTAATCCAAAAACAACTGCTAGCAACTCCTTTTTAGTGGTTGTATAGCACTTTTGTGCTTCATCTAATGTCTTGCTAGCATTAGGATTGCCCCTATGGTAATATTTGAAGCATCACACATGATTTTAAAGGGTTGGGACCAATTAGGAGGTTGTAAAATTGTGGCTCGGGTCATTGCATCCTTTAAGGTTGAGTAGGTTTGGATGCAATCATCAATTAATTTAAAAGGAATTTTTTTCGATAAAAGGTTGGTGAGGGGTCTAGAGATCTCAGAAAAATCATGTGTAAACCTTCTGTAAAAGCCAACGTGTCCTAGGAATGATCTAACTTGTTTAATCGAGCCAGATGTGGGAGGTTGGAAATCAAATCAACCTTGGCTCTCTCAACTTCAATTCCCCTCCTAGCATGCACCTTTGGAAGGTTGGAGGGGCATTGCAGAGCCCGAAAGGCATTCTACAAAAAGCAAAGACTCCCTAGGGATAGGTGAAGGTAGTTTGCTCTTGGTCCTCAGGGTTAATGGAAACTTGACTATACCCTGAGTATCCATCCAGGAAGTAGAAATATTTCCTCCCTGCAACTCTCTCTAGAATTTGATCCATGAAAGGTAGAGGGAAGTGGTCCTTTTTAGATGTGGCATTAAGCTTTCTATAATCCATACAAACCCACCATGCGGTGGCAATGCAAGTGGGGATGGATTCAACTTTTTCCTGGTAAATAAATGTAGCTAAAAGGGCCAAAAATGTAATTTCATGGTATAATATATTATATACCATATTTATAATTATATATAAAAAATTAAAAAAGAAATAATTTAATTTAAACTTTAAAACTCACTATTTGCATTTTAGTCCCTACATTTCATGTCAATTAATTTCTTTATTTTCAGTCAAGTCCTCCACTATTTGCATTAAGGTCCCTTTGTAATCTTCTTTCTATTTTCTTCTTCATTTTGAACGGCCACCATTGGCTAGTGACTAGACCATCCGATGACCGTCTATTTGACATCAGAACTCTTCTCCCTTGGTCGTTGAACATCCACTCACCATCGCTTTTCCATCTAACGATTTGGATGAAGCCTAAAACCTAATTTCTCTAGGTGAATAACCTCATCGTCGTTGGAGATGACGACGGTGGTTACTCTAAACCTTGACCCATTCCTGGTCATGTACATCCCTCCTAACCCACTCTAGAGCCTATAAATACCTTGCCTTACCTCCAATTTCAACTGTCAGCTCCCTTTCCCTCTTCTCCAACTTGGGCTGATGACAGGCTATTCCTCCTTACTTTAGTGACCTCTCATCCTTCCTTCAGAGATTTTCCACTGAAGAAGCTTGTCTCTCTCACCTCCTCTTCCTCTTCGGATGTTGTGATAGGGCTGAGGAGCATCATCCTCTTCTTCTTGCTGCTTCCCCTTCTCACCGGAGTTTCTTCTCCAACAACTCTAATTTCATCCAATCTGACGATGCCTCACCGGTGCCTCCTTCCTCCTTTCATCCAGGTAACACATAGAATAGCCTTATATTTTACCTTAGAGTAGATTTAGTTAATTAATTAGGTAGTTTAGCATAGTTTACTCTTTTATTGTTTCCTTTCTTCCCTATCTCTAGCAAGGTTAATCTAGTCTTGCCTGGACTTCAATTCATGATTTCAATACCAATTTCACCCTTCTCATCTCATCACGATCATCCTCCACCTTCTACCTACTCTTATTAACTATTAATCACTAAAAGCCCAATTCATTTCAACCTTCAGACCTTCGCTGTCCATAGCGAAGCTCTGAAAGAGTTTATTCACCTACTTATCCATCTCAATACCATTGCCACATCTTATAAAACATTTCGCCTCATTCTATTGGAAATTTCATTGAGCCTATGGTTCTGGCAAACTCAAAACTCAATTTGATCAAATTTATTTCATAATATTTTCCTAAGCATTCCTTGATCTAATTGAGGAACCTTTGAGCTTCTTGAGACCTTCTGGAAGATTCAAAGCTTTGTTTCAAGTTATTCCATGGAGATTTGTGTTCTGATGATAAAAATCGGTGGTCACCATAGCTCCGATGAGCTTCAGCAACTTGATTATTGAGTTATAATGATCGAATCATCCTAAGAGGTTCTAGAATACTGAATTAGATTCAATGATCATGTTTCACACAACTAGTTTGAGTTTTATTGATTCTAGATCTCTATACAACTTCATCTTCTTCATCTCCAGCGAAAGCTCTTTTTAGTGATTCTCCTAATCTCTAACTTTAGGAATAGGTCAGGAAGCATCAGCAGGACATCCTGATTCTAGAATATCCTCTGAATAGGTCCATAGATCTTTAGATTACTTTGTCAAACACAACACATTTAGGTCTCAGGCGATGGACCTGAGGAACTTGATCAAGGGATCAAATTACCTCATTTTTAGGTTCAATGAATTCTTGAGGTTGATTAGAGATGATCTACGTTGTTAGATTGTTTGGAATTAACTTTGAGATAAAAGTCAACTCTCAACTTGATTTGGTCAAATTGTGGTCACAATGAGAGCTTAGAGCTCTTAAGCTCTAGTTTAAAGGTTGATTCACATTTATTAGATTGCTAGGAATTTGTTAGGGTTGATTCTGGAATGAATAGAGTTGATTTTGTATCAAGTTCTATCTCTTGAACAATTTGGGTTTAGTGTGCACTACAGTGAGCTTTAGAGAGCTCGAGGTGAGATTTTAGGCCAAATTTAGTTTAGAACAATTGATTGAAATCTTTTGATTAGGTCTAGAATCATTTTAGAGGTTCTTATCCAGTGATTAGACCTATTCAAGTCTCATCTAGTTAGCTCTATTGACTAGAGGAAGCTTTGAAGCTTTCCATGTATTTTGAAAGTCCAGAAGCCTTCCTCTAAGCTTCCTTAGATGCGCAATACATCTAGGCATAGAGTGAAATACTTAGAATCGAAAGAGAAAGAGATTAGGTTATAGAATTGAAGGATTGCAAGTTCGAGCTGAAGTTGTTGAGCAACAATGGCGAGGAGCCATTTTTGTAACCTGATTTGGAGCAATCCTTATGCTCTAAACAAGCAATTGAGAGATGCAATCGATAGAGCTATCATAGCTCTAAAGACCTGGATGATCACCTGCTGAAGACTTGCTATGGATCTATCAGAATCAAAGAAGGAAGATGGCACCGGAGACATGGTTGCGCTAAAAGAGAGGGGGATTCTTTAGTCCCAACTCGAGAGCTAAAAAGCACTTGCTGCCATATATAATGATTCGAGTTGCTAACACTGCTGAGCGATAACAGCGTGGGTCGCGTGCGTAGCCCTGTATGTATATCTTGACTTGGACCTTTGAATGTGTTATGGCTTTGTAGAGCCACCTTCGGGTGCCAGGTGGTGACACGTGTTCTGTGTGGGACCTAGTAGCGTCTGCTCCAACCTTAGCTATTGTTGAGACTAAGCGAATAGTTCCTAATATGTTTTTAGTTGAGCGTGCTCGCTGTGTTACCAACACTTAGTTAAATATGAAGGTTTCTCATGCTGTGAAGGTTTGGTGTAGACTCTATTATGACTGTTAAGCCTAGGTTGTAAATAAATAATGGTGGATTTGAACTGTTCTAAAACAACTTTTTATGATTTCTTTTTGCAAAGTTCAATGCATAATCCTTGTCTTCTCATTATGGAATGATCCTCATGTTGTTAATGTTCATTTCTATGCAATTATTCATGTGGTTAACATATTGTAGTAATTAAATAGTTAGTTAATTATGTAGCTACGTATTATAGTTAACTTATATTCTAGCTAAGTTATATATTAGCAAGTAATAAGTAGTATTGTAATATAAGTAGTAATCTTATGTAATTTAGTAAGTTATAATTGTTGAACACACTTTCATTGAGTTTAAAAGCTTGCATCATAGTGTAGTCAACAAAAGCGATTTAACATTTAAATTTATAAGCTCGAGAAACAGAAATGAGTCTGAGGTCATTCGTAGGGAGTAAATTTGGCAAATCAATCCACTAATCACAAGTATCAAGAATAATATGCAAGTGAATCAAAATGATAATCAACATATATTTCAGA
Organism: Thalassia testudinum; assembly: GCA_037157565.1. Lineage (NCBI taxonomy): Eukaryota > Viridiplantae > Streptophyta > Magnoliopsida > Alismatales > Hydrocharitaceae > Thalassia > Thalassia testudinum. The sequence continues at coordinate 86,403,212 of JAZHRO010000024.1, forward strand.
AATGTATCTCAAAATGTCAGCTGGAAAATGTAAAAATAAAGGGATAAAAATGGTGGTTGAAACCACCAATTTAACCCTAGAATTTAAGCTTTAATTAAACTCAAATATGTGAACAGTAATCCTTAACCACGTAATGTCAATTTTCCACGTCATTAAATGTGTCTACAGTAACCAAGGGCAAGCACAAGGGCTAGCTGGAGAGAGCTCGAGAATGGCTAAGCAGTGACTAAGTGTTAAGCAAGGAGAGAGGGCATGATTCCCAAGGTCAACATTGCAAACCCCCCTTAGATCTCTTTTCTCTCTCCAAACAGACTTGGGTGAACTGTACTGGGTATACGGATCCAAAGGCCCAGACCCACCGACGTGGTGTAGCAGGTGAGAGCGTGCACTGGTGCGTACGTGGGGACCTCACCTCATGCTAACTGAGGTGAATGGCTACTATGACGAAACCAATTTATGTGCTACTCTGGATTATCCCCGCACGATGTGGGACTAAAGGGCCTTCTTCTCTTTCACGCACAACTGTGCAGTTCCTTCGTTGATTGCATCTTGAGTGTTCGCTCGTTCGTGAATTCGAAGCCTAGATGACTTCTGGGATGTATTCCACAATAGCTGGGAGAGGAATCAAGGTCGAAGGATGGTGGAGCATAGTGGATGGAGCAGAAGATGACAACGGCGATGGTAGTCCTCCGGGGGAATTGTTGATGCACGTTTTGAGTCAAATTATGAGAAATGCTTGCATCGTAGTATAGTCAACCAAAATCGCTTTACAACATTTAAATTTATAGAGTGCTCGAAAACAAAGAATGAGTCCAAGGTCGTTCGCAAGGAGCAAATATGGAATTCACGCACTAATCACAATATAAATCAATGAGCACAATAATTAATTCTAGAAAAGATATGCAATGAATGACATTTTCAAGAATATATTGAATGATGAACCAAATTGTATCTCAAAAGAATGTGATAAAAATAATAGAAATTCTAAAAAGAATGGTAATTTAAATCACCAATTATTCCCTCAAATTAAGCACATCCCAATTCAAATATCGCTACAGTGATCTCAACTACTAATGTCTTAATTTTCACGAAGCCAAATAAGTCCACAGTACTAGCTCAAATAATGCCACAATACCACATTAGACATCACCAAGGGAGATCAGATGGCTTAAGTATCACAAACCATAGCACAAAGCCAAAGCGCAATGCCTCAGATATAGCTAAGTGTAGAACATATAGGCACTCATCCCAAGGATGCACAGTGCAAAACCCTCCCCCTTCCTCCTCAGAAATTCCCCTCTAATCGACTCAATTTGGGTAATTGGATTTTTAAGCAAATAATTGGATCCGGGTAGGGTCCAGACTCGCGGGCAGTGTATTGCAGGCGAGGAGTGCACACGTGCGGTGAGTGGGACCTCACCTTGTGTGCCAAGGCGATAAGCCTTCTCACCAAAATTAATATATGCTGATCTTCTTGCCCGGATTCTTACGATGTGGAACTATATCCCACTTGTTTGCTTCATGCTGCAACCGAGGATGTCTTGTGCAATTGCAGCTGCAGTTGTTGTCTTGGTTGCTTGAAGGCCTAGAGCTCTTTGTGGCGTTCGTCTGCAGAGCCTGGGGGTAGTAGTAGCGGTGATGGTGGTTGGTGAATGTCAGACGGAGGTGGCATAAAGTAGAGATCTGGCGAACACTGAAAAACATGAATATGGGCTCTAGGCCCTAATTAGCAAATTCATGAGCATTGCTATAGCATGGCGAGTGTGAGGGTGGTGTTCTTGTGGCATTTAGGGGTGTGTGGAGGTGTGTCGGTGATGGAGATGAAGTGGCTGTGGTGGGTTGATCATTGGGGTGAAGGAGAGGTAAAAGCACCCGATTAAATTGGGGCTTTTGATCCATGGAGGGAGAGGAAGGTAGTGGTGGTGACGACGAAGGGATTTGTGCGGTGTAGGGTTGGCATCGGCTCACTGGAGCCCTTGCCGAAGGTGGAGAAGATTGAGGGGTAGGAGGTGATTCGACAGTCGAATTGAGGAGATAAGGCTAGAACTAACCTAGGGATATAGAGGGAGAGAGTGAACCTATTTTAACGAACGAAAGGGGAGGAATGACGCCAGCTTTGATTGGCCGACGTCGGGGAAGGTGAAGTCTCTGGTGGGAGAGACAGTGAGGAAGAAGGGGTTTGGGAGCCTTCGCTTTGGGCAGTGAGAGGCAGAAGAAGTTGAGGAAAAAGATCCCTCTACCTATTGTACGTGGCAAAGGGCGACGTTGGAGATTTGGAGATGCTCACTGGAGTCGGGACGAAGGTGGCCGAAGGGAGAGAAAGTCGAAGATTTTGGGCCAAACCAGACTAATTTTGGTTGCTGAGTGATCTAGAGCTTATATAGAGCTCTGATTTGAGCTCAATTAGGAAGAATTCTCTCAACGAAATAGGATTTAGGGAGCTCTTGTTTGGGAAAAAACTCGAGTTTGCCTGACTTGTAGGGTTGATTATAGCCCTCAAAATTTGTTCAAATGGGTTCTCCATGATGCGAATACCAATCCCTCCAAACTTGGAGGGATTTGGTGCAGAGTCTAGAGAGATTTCCTTTCTTGAATCTCGATTTGTTTGGGTCCTGAGATTCCATTCAAACGAGAGGCGGTAGGGGGGATTTTGTGCAGAAGGAGATGAAGATATGGGGGTTTTTGCAAATAACTTGGAAGTTAGGGGCTTGGATGTGAGGAACAAAAGTTTTAGGGATTAAAGTGCGAAGTAGATCAAAATGGATTCTGATTGGGACAAAATTTTGGTCTTAACCTAATTTAAACCCAAGAAATCTACTGTGCGTGTGTGGCGAGTGGCCGGTGTCGGAGAAGGTGACCGGATGTGTGTGTGTTTGGGGGAGTTGTGGAGTGGGTGGAAGTTAAAATAGGTAGAGGGCTTTTGAAGTTGGAGGTGAGGCAAAGCTAGTGGAGGTGATTGTGTGTGGTTTGGAGCGGTGTAGTGTCGGCACGAGCTTTGAGTGGGTGGAAGTTAAAATAGGTAGAGGGCTTTTGAAGGAGTAGGTGAGGCGAAGCTAGTGGAGGTGATTGCATGTGGTTTGGTGTGGTGTACCACCGGTGCGAGCTCGTCGGAGCTCGTGTCGGTAGTGGGGAAGAGGTGGGAGAGCAAGTGGTTGTGCGGTCAAATTGGGAAGATAAGGTTCTAGAGGTGATCTAGAGAGGGAGAGAGAGAGAGTCTAGGAAGACTTAGGGGAAGCGACAGAGGAGGAGGTGTCCGACGTTGATCGGCCATATGCGAAGAAGACGAAGGCGACGACGAGTCAACAACGAGGAAGAAGAGGTTGATGGTGGTCTTGCTTTGGCCGCAAGACTTGAGACGAAGAGGAGAAGCCGGAAGGCTATCCAATTTGATGGTTGGACGGCTGAAGGAACTGATTGGAGAGGGCTCTCCAGAGCCAAAGATGCTGTGGTCGGAGGGGGAAGAGAGGGGGCTATTCCGGTCTAATCTTGGCTTAAATTGACGCTGAGACCAAAAGGGTTCTTTATAAAGCTTAAACTCAAACTCTAAATCAAGGAAGAGGCCTAATTGGGCCTTGGTTTTGGGAGGGAAACATTCCCAATTTCCTTGAGCTCACCTGAGCTCTAGGAACCCATTTGGAAACCCTGAGGCGGTTCAAAAGATCGGGTAGGTCCTCGAGATCAATCCCTCCAAAATTGGAAGGATTTGGATCTGATTTGAGGGAGAAATCCTCCCTTGAATCTCGCTGTAGGTGCGTTCCCACCAACAATGTCTGCAGGAACCTTTTTGCAAGAAAGATGAGAAATTTAGGGACCTGATTTCAAGAAACTTGAAAGTTAAGGGGCTGATTGTGAGAAATAGAGATTTTAGAGACTAAATTGCAAACTAGGTCAAGATAGACTATGATTGGGATAAAATTTTGGTGTTAACCTAATTTGGACCCAAGAAATCTAATGATGAAGTTGGATTTGAATTTTGACCACGTTTGATGCGGTAAATTTCAAAGAAACCCAAATTAGGGTAAATTCCCGTCTGAAACTCTATTCTAGGTCAAAAATGGTTCAGATGGTCAAACCAAAGGTACCAAACCTCTTAGAATATTTTTCTATGATTTTTTGAAAGTTTATATTAATTTTATCTTGACCAAAACATCTTCAATTAAGTGGGTTTGATAATTAGGATTTTAAGTTTGTTTCTGCCCTCGAAATGCATGAAACCCTGTTTCTGTTAGTATGGACCCATTTTTTAGACTTTGTGCTCAATGGACCTTCAATTAACTCGTGGATGACCCCGTGGTTATTCTGTATTTTTGATGTGTTGTTAAAATTGTAGAATTAACCATGTTTTCCTATTTTCTTATCAAATCAGAATGATGTAGAATTGTGACCCTCAGATGATTAGGTAAGAGTTTTTATCATTCAAACCTGACTGAATGTATCTAGTTAGGGCCTATGATGGTGTTACCATCAATAATGTAATTAATATAGTAATTAAGTTATAATTTAAGTAAGTAGCTAGTAATTAAATAATTTAATTATTTATATAAGCTATAGTTTGTAAGTATATTAAGTAGGTTATAGTAAGTATACATATATAGCAATTAAGTGTTTATAGTAGTAAATTAAGTACGTTAAATAATAGTTATATCTATAAGTTAAGTGTATAATAGTTAGTTATTTATTATAATTAATAATAAGGATTATATTAAAAATAATGGGTGAATCTTATGCTAACTTAGCCTCCAAATGAATGACCTAAACTCAACTCCAGCATAAATTTATAAAATATGTGAACTATCTTGCTCACTATACTATGATTTAATAATGACATATTAACACAGTAAGGTAGTGTATATATCATTTTTTGACACTGTTGTTAGGAGGAAATATTTTATTTTATTTCATTCACCAAAATATTCCCTTGTTTATTTCTTATTTTGTAATTATGATATGTTTGTATATATTCTTTTTTTATTCTTCTGTATATACTATTTTTTCCTGTAAGATAGTGTATATAGCATTTTTTTGGTGTCGCTGGAGATGCAACTTGCATTATTTATATTCACCACAATCAATTATTATTATTATTATTCTTGTATTCTTTATTCTAACTTATTGTGTTTGTTTTGTCTTCTTTCAGGTATCTATCTGAGATCCCTAGATAGAAAGAAGATAGGTTTTTCTCTGCATTTTCCTCTTTTCTCCTGTATGTACTCTATGAGATACTTCTTTCCTTAGTATTTAGGTAGCTTATTTTGTTGCATTTAGGTTAGAAAAAAAAAAAAAAAAGACATCTTCTGACTAGCAGCTGTATCCATTAGGCATACACTCTTAATTAGGAGTGCATATTTTCTGCTAAAATATTGTTTCGAGGTATCTCCTATGGAGATTGAGTTGATTTTACCACTTTAGATCCTGTCTTGTACTTAAGCAAGACCACCATTTGTATTGAAAAGACTTAAAAAGCGAAACATTCTATCTTCTTTTCATTTAGAAGACATTTTGTAAAAAGGGGAATCAATTTAAAACTCGTGACATATTATCTATTTGTGAACTTGTGTGATGGTTTTTCTATCGTTATCTATTGCATGTTATTACTTACACAACGCAATCACTAGAGTCACACGAGTCTGTCCTTTTTCCTCTCCTCTTTTCACCTCTTAGGGCTTTGGTTGAAGATCAACAAGTCAATCTTACTACTAGAATCCTAGGGAGCCAGTAGTTAGCGGTCTCGATCCTAAACCTTGGGCCTTCGAGCTTGTAAGGATACACACCACATCGACACGTAGGACGTGTGTTTGTACTTATACTGTATTTGTTTGCATCTTCGTATTTTACGTGTACCCTAGGTCTTCTTTTCTTTGGAAAAGAAGAAAACCTACTTTCTTTCGCTGCTGGGTCTTGTGTTGCCACTATGTTTCTCGCAGTGGTGTGAGTGTGCCTTGGCACATTTCTTTTTTTTATACAATGGAGACGATCGTCGAGACCATCTCTCGTCTCTCCATTGACAGTTTACCTAGACCTGTTGCTCTTGTGCGGCACTCTTTTTCCAATTCTTCTACTACTTTTTCTAGGTTTGATCCCATGACAGATCAACCACAGAATCCAGAGAAGCCCCCTGGTTAGGAGGATCTTTTGCCTTTTGATGTCCATGAGGCACTCCTGAACCAGAACATCTAGATGCTTGAGCAAAACTATCACATCAATCTATTGACGGTTGCTCTGCAGAATCTCCAAACTCGTCGACCTAAGGCGGGTCCTGGTTTCGCACCATGTCCTCCACTTAGGCTACCACTTAGAGACTACTATAATCCTTCCAATGACCTAGAATTAAAGCCAAATATCATTAGTCTTATTCCCCACTATCATGGCCATAGCACCGAAGATCCATTTCAACACATTGAAGATCTTAAGAATCTGAGTCAGACTTTGGGTCCACAAAATCAGAATCGGAAAATCCTTTTAATGAAAATGTTCTCCTTTAGCCTTAAGGGCAAAGCCTTGTACTGGTACCGCACAATTGCATGACCTATTACATTTGGGCCGAACTCGAATCTACTTTCTTAAAGAAATTCTTCCCTATAGGTCGTACCAAAGCAATTAGGTGAGCCATTACGACTTTTACTCAGAATCAAGGAGAACCTATTCACGAATCATGGGAACGCTTTCATGATCTACAAAGAAAATGCCCACACTACAATATCCCACATTGGCAACTCATGCATATCTTCTATTATTGTTTACACGAAAGCGTGTGGAATCTTGTGGATGCTTCTTATAGGGGTAACTTTCTTAATTGGAATGAGGAATCTGCTCAAGAACTCTTTGAGGGAATGACGAAAAACTCAATCAATGATGCCTCCATGTCCCAGTTTCGTAGAGGAACCACTAATATGAAGGGCACCCATGAGATCACGGGCCATTCCAGTTCATGAGACTTAGAGATCATAGCAAAGAAACTGGATAAGGTTGACATCGTAGCAAAACACTTACATGAGGTTCGCTCAATGAAAAATCTTTCGCCTCTACTTGCTACGAATCCCACACGTCGATCTGTTCTGCAAATTCCCTCGAGGAGGGAATTTATGAATAATCTGGATATACAAGATCCATTTACCTTGGGTTTCTACCATACTCCTACTCCAACCTAAAAAGGTACCTTTGTCCTGTCTTTTCCTACCCTTTCCCCACTTTCTATTGCGGAAAACACAATGAATCCTTACAATATTTACACCATCCAGGAAAATGATTCAAGATCTAACTTATATTCTAATACCTATAACCCTGGATGGAGAAATCACCCAAATTTCTCTTAGGCTGATCACAATCAAAGATCTACCTATCAAAACGAAACTCGATAAAACCCACCGATGTTGCCTTCTCAGCAACAAGCAAGGCCCGCCTAGTTGAATACAAAGAATTATTCGAGGCCAAATAGGGATAATCAACTCGAGTATATTTTTAGATCTGTAAATGAGAGCCAGCATAGGAATGCTGAGACTCTAGTTGAGATCCAGAGGTAATGCATGGTTGAACTGGTTGATTTACGAGATCAAATCACGCAGTTGGATGAGTCTCGTCAACTAGGTGATGGTAACACTATCATGGGTCCTAACTAGCCATAATTAGTCAGATTCAATTGGTAAATGCTCCTACTTGATCATCTAAGGGTCATAATTCTGTACCGATCTAATTTGAAAAGAAAATTAGAAAACATGGTTAATTCTATTATTTTAACAACACATCACAAATGTAGATTAACCATGAGTTTACTTAGGGGTTAATTAAAGGTCAACTTAGCATAAAAGACAAAAAAGTGGGTTCACACCGACTGAATTAGGGTTTCACGCATTTTGAGGGTGAAAATAATACTAAAAACCCTAATTATCAACTCCACTTAAATTGAAAAGGTTCTAGTATGGATAAAATTAATATAAACCTCCTAAAAGTGATGGAAAAATATTCTAAGAGGTTTGGTACCTTCACTTTGACCATCTGAACCTATTTTGGCCTAGACTAGAGTTTCAGACGGGAATTTACCCTGATTTGGGCTGCTATGCAATTTACCCAGTCAGAAGTAGTCAAAACTCAAATTCAAGTTCACCATTAGATTTTTTTGATCCAAATTAGGTTAACAGCAAAATTTGGCTCCAATCAGAGTTCATCTTGACCTAATTTGCATTTTAGCCCTTAGAAACTCTAATTCTCACATTTAGACTCCTAGGTTTCGAGTTATTGCATTCAGGTCCCTAACTTTGTTGTCATTTTTGCATTCAGGATCCTTCCGACATTAACATGTGGACACACCTGCAGCCGACCTTCGAGAGAGGAAATCTCTCTCAAATCAGCATCAAGTCCCTCTAAAATTGGAGGGATTGTTGTTCTAATGACAAGGAATCCAACCAACCCCATTTTAGAGATTGAAATTTATCCTCGAGCTCAGGAGAGCCCGAGGAAATCAAGGAAATTTTTTTTTCTAAATCCGCAACTCAATCAAGTGAGTTTCTTCATTTAGATCTGAAATTTGAGCTCTATATAAATGCCTCATCGTCCCAGCGTGTTCCCCAACCAAGAATAAGTCAGAATCACTCCTCTTCTTCCTCCGGCCATTGCATCGTTAGCTCTAGCAACTCTCTCTGACCTCCTCCTCAAGTCATCCAATCATCAAATTGGATGGCCCCCTATCTTCTCTTTGTCGTGAGTCTTACCTGCCAAAGCAAGATCGTTATCGACCTCATCTTCGTCGCCCATTCTCTCACCATCGCCTTCATCATCTTCTGATCTGGTCGATCAACATCAGATGCCTCCACCCTCCTCTCACACCCTAAGTCTTCTAAAACTCCTTCTCTCCCTCTCTAGGTCACTTCTACACCCTTAGTTCCTAGTTTTAACCACAATACACACCTCCCTCACACTGTCTTCTCCATTGCCGGCACAAGCTCCGGTGAGCTCACGCTGGTGCCATACAGCACAAAATCACATGCCACGACCACCCACACCTCTCTCACACCTGATGGGAATACCATTATGAGTCATAACTAGCTCATTTTGACCTAATTAAGTTAGTAAATGCTCCTACATAACCGTCAGAGAGTCACAAGTCATTGCATAATCATTTTGAAAGAAAAATAAGAAACTAGGGTTAAAACTGTAATTTTACCAGTTCATCATGAATGCAGTATAACCAAAGGTTTTCTCAGGGGTTGAATGAAGGTCAATTAGTCTTAAAAAGATAACAAGTGAGATAAGACAGATAGAAAAGGATTTGCACGTGTTCTGATAATTAAATGACTTTTGAAACCCTAAAAACATACCCGCTTAATTAACTGAGGTTCTGATCAGGATAAAATTCACCTAAACCCTCTAAAATTTATATAAAAATATTTTCTAGGGTTTAGAACTTTCAATTTAACCATCAGAACCCGTTTTGACCCAAAACAGAACCACAGACAGACATTTACCATAATTTGGATTTTTGCATAAATTACCCAGTCAAACATGGTCAAAAATAAAATCCAACTTCACCATTAAATTCCTTAGATCTAAATTAGGTTTTTATCAAAATTTGGACCCAAGATGAATTTGTCTTGACCTAGTTTGCAAATTGGTCTTGTCTAATTTCATTTCTACCCTTAACTTTCAAAATCCTTTCAAATAGGCCCCTAACTTTGTTGTCATTCTCACAAAAAGGTCCCTACCACCATTAAACATATTCGTACTTGCTCCGATGACCTTAAAAAGGAAAGAACTCCTTGATTTCTTGACGAATCCCTTTCAAATTTGAAAGGGAAGTTCATCAAGAAATTTCCTTCCTTTTGGACTTAATCGTGAGTCCTGAAACCTACCCAATCTCTCATGCGAACGCATGAGAGATTTGGGTATCAAGAAACTTCCAACTCCGGTGAACTTTCCAAGCTCTAACCAACTTCTGATGACCTATAAAAGACTCCTCAGATCACAACGGATTCCCGAAGCTTGAATTCGGCCAGAGATTCCCTCTAATTCCTCTCCCCTCCTCCGGCCGATTTGCTCTTCAAGCTCCGGCGACCTCCCCTACCTTCCCTTGTTGTCTGACCACAATACCAGTGGCAGACTCTTCCTCTTTGTCTTCTTCCGCGTCGCGTGGCACTTGCTGGTGCTCTTGCCCCCCCTTCATCCTCGTCGTCCACATCTCTCTGAGCAGCTTCGTCTCCAGCGCCGGCCACACCTCACCCGAACCCAACTTCGCTCCCCTTTGTCTGCCTCCTTTCCTAAATGACTCCTCGACTTCCCCTCTTCATTTTTAGACATCAACCACCTCATTTCGACCGCTGACTCACCCCGTTGCCCTTCATCTTCCACCTCTCTGGTAGACCTCCGGCAAGCCCTAGTGGTTTCCACACTCGCTCAACCGCACCGTTGCCACGCTCCTCACCATCGCCTCGACTCATCGACCAAAACCCCTCAAGTAATTGAGGGGATTGGCCTCTCTATCACCCCTCCGACTCACGCACTCCCACACACAAACCGTGAGGTCGACAGACCTCCACAACCACTCGCACGCGATGCCAACACCACCGTTCAATTCCCCACCTCACAGCGAAGCGTATGAACTGTTTTAACTAGGGCTTTTAGCCCATTTTCGTGCTTGCAGGTCCCAGGTCGCCGCCGCCATTACCGAAGCTTCAAGCAAAGCTCGAAGCTTGCTTTAAGCACCTGCAGACCCCAGGCAAAGTCCCAGGTGCTGCGGAACACTTCCAGGATCGCAACCAAGGATCCAATTAGGCTCTTTGACTGAGCCTTTGACCACAATTCGACGAAGCAAGTTGCTGCAGTTGCACGCAGAGAAAGGAGGTGGGATTAGTCCCACATCAGTTGTGGCAAAGCCCCTGCACCCGCATAAATTATAAAAGTGTTGGTGGCTATTTGCCTCCAAACACGGGGTGAGGTCCCTCTCACCCACACATGCCTTGTCCGTGATCTCTACTCGTGGACCTGGCATGACATGTTTACCTGCCTAGCAAGCACTCCTCGGCTGCTACCCCACTGCAGGTAGCCATGGGCCTGGGTGCACGTGTACCCGATAACCCAATATCCTGAGAAAAGGCCTTGGGAGGGTGGAGCCTAAGAGAGAAGGAAGGAGAGATTGCGCAGGGGTAGGGGAGGGTTTTGCTGCTGAAGACATTGGCTGACGCTTAGCCAATCTGAGAAGTTCCCCTCCCCTGTGAGAAGAAGAAGAGGAGTAGTAGCAGAGAAAGAAAAGAAGAGAAAGAAGAGGCTAAGAGAAGAGAGAGAAGGAGAGTATTGTAGCATCATACATTTAAGTCATCAGATCCCATCTTCAGATGTCTGATTTGAGTTTCTAAAGCTATAATTAACTCTGATATTGTGCTTCTACTTGCTATTACTGTATAAGGGTAATTGGTGATTTAAATCACCATTTTACTTTCTTCATTTTGCACATTGATCATTGATTTTTATATTATTCTACATTAAGCTTTTACTTATATATTGTGCTCAGTTATGAATTGTGATCTTGAGCTTTAAATTCCATATTGCTCCCTGTGTTCGACCTTGGAATTTTTTTCGAGTAATAAATTTATTTGTTTAAACACTATTTTGGCTATACTGCAATGCGGCATTCTTAAAACACTGATCTAGCATTCGAACAACACCTCACTAACCAAAAGCCCCAACTAATTGGGCTTATTGGTTACTCTCCTCCAATGAACACACATGCATCCACGCATTCTCTCTGACCTTGACACAGCACCATGCACACACACACACCAAACCACCACCATCTTCACACTTGTCGTGGTTTGGCGAAGCTTTTGAGCCAATTTAATTGGGTCGCAAGGCCGTATTCTTGATTTCAGGGAATCATTGGAGCACCGTCACCGCCTCTGTCATCCTAAGCTCCAGCCACTGCAATCCGTGCACCTCCAGCCACGAATCCACATCCAATAGCTGTGGACGACTTCCACGAAGGCTTCAGGTTCCTCAATTGGAGCAACACGCCACTCTAGCCTCTCCAATTCGACGAAGGAAGTTCGCAACTTCACCGAGGAAAGCAGTGGGATTTAGTCCCACATCATGTACGTAAAAATCGAAACGTCGCATAAAAGGCAATTGTCGCAGCAGTTGTTCACCTCGACACTGAGGGGGTGAGGTCCCCTTATGCACTCACCCTCACTCCCCGCTTGCGGTCACATGCACGCGGGCTTGGTCACTATTCTTGACCCGAGTGCTATTACCTGTATACTCTATACCCAGATCTGAGGAAAGAGAGAAGAAAGAAATCTAAGGAGGGAGGGGGGTGGCTTTGCACTGTTGCTCCTTGAGATTTGTGCCTTCACCTAACACTTAGGCGAATTTTTGAAAGGTCCTAAGGCTTTGAACATTTAGGGCATCTACCCTTTGTGCCCGACATCTAACCTGGGTTGAGATTACTATGAAATTATTTGTGACTTGTGCTGATGTGGATAAGTGGTTTCCAGGTTACTATGGAGACATTGAGTACTGTTGGATCCTTGGGAATAGTGCTTAATTGGTGGTTTCAACCACCATTTTTAGTCCTTTATTTATATTTTGGTCCCTAACTCTTAAGGCACATTATTGCTTTTATTGAATATCATTTTAGTTATTTGATTGACTTGCATTATTTGTTTCGAGGTCCCTATGAACGACCTCGGAACTCACGATTTTTGGAGCATTATAAATTTAAATGTCGTATTGACTTTCGTCTCTATACTACGACACGATATTTCCTAAATATGATGAATTTCGATCGCAACACCAGGTACTCTACCATCACAACCAGTTTCGAATCCTAGGAATCTACCACATCCTAGGTATTAGGGCCAAGCACACGTAGTTAATCAGGCCAATGATTTGAATTAAAACCCACCCTCTGCACCTCTTGGGAATGAGATACCAAATCTGACTCAGTAGCCACCGTTAATATATCAAGAAGATCTACCTATCATTTCGAATCAGAATTGATTGGTTATTGACCCTGTGCTTATTTTGAACTCAAACTCTTATCTTTTCCTTATGCTTTGATTCGTTTACCTCGAACCAAATCGGATTTATCCTTTCTGAAATCACATTCGATTTGTTTGAGATCTTTATTTAAATTTGATTTTGGTTGTGCAAGATCTTTTCAGGCAATCAGGATAGGATTCTTTCTATTATTCTTTTGTAGGTGGTTATTCTGATTTGTTTTGATTATTCTTAACTCCCTCATTCTGTATTTGTATATATTCTGTTATGGGAGTTACTTTTCACTAGGTTTACACCTAGCTGAAAGTGTAAAACTTAGCAACTGTATATAGCTATTTTCGATTCTTTCTTTTCTATTTTTCCTATCTTTGTCTAATTCTACAGTTAAGTCTAAGCTTATCATATCATTTCTTATTCTCTATCCTTCACTTAGTCTGATTGACCCCTCTGACTTTTGTCAGAGTAGAAATCATCCACCTGAGATCTGTTGAAATCCTCTATCTAATTCCTTTTGTCACCTTATACTAAGTGAAGTGTAGAATCTTTTGCACCCCTTCTTTGCACTGAGGACATTATAAGATTTTGGCATGGGGGGTTGTGAAGTGAATCCTAATACTTTAAGTGTAGTATTAGACAAAAGAAGAAAAATTTTGAAAAAATCCTAAAATTTTAAAAATTTGAAAACACATAAAAATTTGAAAAATTATAAGCAATAAAAAATATAAAAATAAAAATAGTAAAAATATTTTTTTTTTTGGGGATTACATTCATTAGAGGATTCCATTCATAAGGAGAAGAATTTTTGGAAGAAATCATTTTCAGGACCTTATTTAATATTTATAAGTAAATTTAAAAGTTTAAAGGTTGTGAATATCTTAAGTAATCTTTTAAAGGTTAGAAATAAAAAATATATTTATTTGTATAGTGTAAATAGTGTACATAAGTAAGACATTGAATCCTTACTTTAGACTTTGTCTTGAATACTTTTCAAAACAAGTACTTGTTTTTTACTATTGACAGGGATTTTTCGAGTCAAGAATTTGAAACCTAAGTATGCGATTTGTATTTCCTCTCTTTACTTTGAAAATAGAGTAACTAAGATGTTATTAATTCATTTATAAGATTTAAGTTTTGGAATTAAATTATGACTTTCTTGGTTAATAAGACTAGGTTATGTCCGTTTGACTTTGAATTTCTACTTTTATCACTAATTTAAGTAAAAAGACTAGATACTTAGAGTTAATCAAGTAAAGAAGTTAGTTTGAAACCTTAACCATAAGGTCTAATGAGCTATGGGTAGCTTAATCAATTGAGGACGTTCTGCTAGACTTGGCGAGCTGCGACTTGACAGATCCTACAGGTTGAACTAATGGTTTAAGGGACCTAAAAGTATAAGGCTTTGCTGCCCACTTTCTGGTTTGCGAGCTAAGTAACTTAGGTGTCCAAACTTCACACACAATAGAATTGACTTACAAGCATTTGAGATTGCGAAAACACAGAGACCAAGAAATATATCTTGTATCATTTTTATCCTAAGGATTTTCGTGGGAGTGGCTCCTGAAAGGATGAAGGATGTGCTACTCGCCTAGAAAAAATATTTGTAGCTTTTACTTAGTGATAAGTTGATTTTCACTTTCAATAGAATATTAAATATGAAATGTTGTGTCGTTGCAATTTTGGTGTGGTGGAAAATCAACTATCAAAACATTAAATAATTCAAATATAACCATGAATTGGTTAGGTCATCTCCATCGGGAGGCTTGAGCTAATAAACTTATAAATGTTTTCCAATCATATTTGGAAATTCAAGGAAAAAATCATTGAAATAATAGAGAGAGGCATATAGAGAGAAAGAAATAGATAGCATGAGAGGGGGCAAGTCCACAAAAGCAACAGAATAATATATCAATTAAAATAATAAGTGGCAATGGCATTGAATGTAAAAAATAATCCACTCTTACTATTAGGAAATACAGCATTCATGCTAATCCACGGTCGCACAAAGAGGAGCCACAGCTAGCAGTGGGATTGACGGTGGAGGTGCACCAGAGTGAGGGCTTCATGATGGCAGTGGTAGCTCGATCGATGGTGGATGGAGACGGCGAGCCGCGTGGGGATCGACGATAGTGGGCGACATTGGGGATGAAGGGGTTACCAATTGGTGGCACAAACACTGGGGGTTGACGACATACACGTTGGCGAGGTTGCTGGTGACGTTGGCAGTGTAAATGGCAGCTGAAGGTGGTCGCTGCGGTGAGATGGTGCGTTGGCATGATGGGTTCTTGTTGGGGAAGATGATGAACAGGGATGGTTATTGCTCCGTTTGAGGGTGCAGTAAGAAGATGGGGTGCGGACACAGTGATGGTCGGTGGTCATCACGACGACGATGGTGATTGGAGATGGTGGCTGTAAGTAGGTGTGAGCGGGTGAAGGTGTAGGTTCACGTAAGAGGAAATAGAGGAGGAAGAAGAAGAGGAAGGGGAAACTGGTAGTGGAGGCTTGTTGATGGTGTGAAGGGCAACGTTGAGTGCACTGTAGTGATGGGGTCGTGCGCTGTCACTGCACGGCCGGTCACGTTGTGCTCGAGGTGGCAATCGAGGTGTGCTCTTAGGTCACGGTGTAAGAAAATTCCATGGCGCACTCTCCGGCCACTGATGTAGACACATCTATGTTACATAAACAGTCTATTTATGCATTTTCTTAGGTGTATAATTGCATTCAACATTATCATAGCATGCATCATTCTGCATTTAGATTAGTTTGTACAAAATAAAGGTTAATTTCCCCTTTTTGTGGCTAGGGGATAGAACAATTTCATTTTGGGGCCTCGGATTGAAGATCCAACTGTATAGATCTGATCAGGGCGAAGATCAGAGTTCAACACCTTTGAGATCGCCCCGATCAGATCTCCGTAGCATCAGATGCAGTCCGAGAAAGATCAGAGGCCAAGGGGCAAGGTGGTGTAAAATTCGTACCTCAGACGACAAATCCAACCGCACGAATGGGTTCAGATTGACAATCGCAGCCCAACAGCGTAGAAATCGGTCCAATCCGACATCTGTGGCACCATTTACAAGTCAAAGAAGATGGATGGCCATGGTGGTGCCACATGGTGCCATCACAGTCGTCTAATACCTTTGGCACTCTCCTTCCTCAATAAAGACTGCGCGATCTCAACCGTTGGATCAAGATCCAATGGCTGAGAGTGTTGTGGCTTTAATTTGAAAACTTGACACAAACGCAGAGGTAGGATAGGGATTCACGTCCTTACGCAAAGTGCAAGGCACAGGTTCGAGCCCTCGACCACCTCAAATTGAAGGTGTAGGTGGTTGCAGCGAAATTCAGCCGTCGGTTTGTGATCGAGCGGCAGTGGTGGCAACCACGTGGCGCGCTCTCTCGTGTCAAATGAAGGAGTGCATTGCACACGTGCGATGATGCGCCATCAGATGCGCCATTGTACATGGGTGTGTTGAAAGTGTAAAGCGCGTTTTGATAGGAAAAGCGTCGTAGTATAGTGTGCAATACGATCAAACAAAAAATATTTCCTAAAGATAACGAGACTTTGAGTCCCGATCGTTCGTCTCTAGGAGGCGTTTGTTTTACTTTTGAATTCAATCTTTCACCTCTCTGCTTTGTTTAAAATCGCACGCCGGTTTCCAATCTTCAGCTTAAGATTTCACCACTTCTATTATGAACTCTGATTACGAGCGCATGTGTTAAATAGATCACAAAGGTGAAAGTGTGAGTTTCTGTGCGTTCAATTCTAGTGAGGTGGTGGTTGTTCACAGAAAATGCATCTATAATTAGATTTTCTATATTTTCCGGAAACGACATGCTCGTTGCGAAATATAAGTAAGTGAAAAACAGGCAACTTGAATCACGCAGAAAGGATGGCAATCAATAAGCTCATGGTGATTTTAAAACATATATATATATATATAAATATATATAAATGTATCTTTCATTCATTCAATTGGAGAAGTTTTTGCAACAAGAGCTGTAGAGGAAAGCTTGTACAGGAATGCTTAGAAATGTAAATCTAGCTACCAGAAAACAATCGCATACAAGAATCTATGGGCTGATTTTTCATGCATCATTGGGGGAGAATAAGGACTACACTAAGCAGTAAATAAAGGCAGTAAATGTAAAGAGCTAGCTACTAATCTATCAGAAAGTGAGGCCATTCAGAGGTGGGCTCTGATGGCCTTGGAGTGGTTGAGAGGAGAATGAGGGGTGGCCAATGGAGCTTAGGCTAGCCCTTGGAGAGAGGTTGGAGGAGTGATTCAGCATCTTGGCGTGGTGTCCTTCATGGTGGTGCTCAGCTCGTGGAGATGGTAGTGGCTAGCCTAAGTGGAGGTGGATGGAGCCAAGCATGTATGGCCAAAAGTGGATGGGTCAAAATGGCAACCCCTTAGATCTTTTTATAGACCTAAGGGAGTCTCTCTAGAGAAGTGTGGAACTCTCTAGAGAGAGTCTAAGAGTGGCCAGCCAAGAGAGGATAGAGGTGGTTCCTTAGATCCACCATTTGTGGATCTAAGAATTGAATGCCTCTTGGTTGCTAAATTTGGTAACATAGAGTTGTCACCACTTCAAGAGAGTTCTATAAAACTCTAGAGAAGTGTGTGTGCATGAATGGGTGTGTGTGTGGTCGAGCCCTAGGTGTCTAAGAGGTCTAGGTTAGGTCCTAAGGGGTTCGGGTAGGTGTATACCTTGAATTAGGGTTGTAGACCCTAATTGCTAAGGGGTAATTGCAATTGAGAGTGAACCTAATTGAGAGTGAAATAACTCAATTAGGTTGGGTTTAGGTCAATTGGACTCTCACTAAGTCTAATTGGACTTGTGTGGGTTGGGATTTGAGCTCAATTGGACTCAATGAGTCCAATTGGCTTAGGTGATGGTAATTGACTTTGATATAAGTCAATTGGGTTTGGTGGGGACCTAATTAGGTCCTCAGATAGGTCTAGAGGTGATGTACTAGGGTTAGGACACCTTAATTTAGGTTCCTATGGGGTTGGGATTAGGTCTAGGGAGCTAGAAATCCAAGATCAAGGCTTGAATCTCAAAACAGGAACTAGAAACCAGTTCCAGACGTCCAAAAACATCATTAGATGACTTATACTCAAAAATCAAAAGTGCAGACTTCAGTTCTGGACGTCCAATCTGAGTTAGGGGGAATTCTAGGTTCTGTTTTGGGTATTCTGCAGAAATTGGACATCTGACAAAGTGTCTGGACATCGAATAACATTGCAGAAGTGGGTTTGAGGTGTGCGGGAGTTGGCTAAGGGTTCTGGACGTCCTATAACTTATCTGGTCATCCAGATAAGGGTTGGAACTAGGGTTTTGGGCCTTTCTAGGGTGCTGTGACCTAATCTAGGGGTGTCTAAGGCTTGTGGGAAGTCTTTAGGCTATCCTAGGGCTAGGATGGACCTAAGCTCTTCACATTTTACTGCTTTATTCCTACTTAATAGAATAACAAACCTTGACTCCCTTACATCATTATTCCCTATGTCTAATCTAAACCTTCTGCTCCTGTTCTGCTGCAACACCCGTTATTCCTGATCCAGCTTCAGATCCTGTTCTAGATCCAGCTCTTGATCTAGCTTCTAATAAACTTATTACCTGCAATCGACATAATGCACTTAATCAGCACATTATAACATTATTTTATGCATAGCTAAAGTAGAGTAGTAAAGATGCAGATAATGCTTATGCATGCATGAATAACCCTAACTTATGCTAAGTCTTAGCCTAATTTAGGTCATTTAAGACTTATGATTGCTGCGCAATCATACCCCCATTTCTAAATCTTGCTAATCTCTAGCAAATGCAAGACCAAATTATTTACAGCTAGGGTCCCTAAGGGACTGATTATTTTATCAAGTGTATGCCTAGAGATCTTTCTCCTTTTTGTTTTCATCCTATGCTGTAGAAATCCAGACAATCGTGAAAGTGCAACTATGTTGCTTTTGCAGCGGATTCGAATGAAAAACTGATATACCTCTAAAGCATGTACTTGACCCCTGGTAAAATTCTAGCGGGATAGGCGAACTTCTTCCCTCAGGGTATTCAACATATTCGATGAATTCGACCCCGGCTTTAGGCTTAAGTAGAGGATCTTTGAGGGGAAAGATTATATATTTGGTGGCTCACTCTCACTTGGTGCTACATAGAGATTAGTACTACAGAATCTAGATTCCCGAATTACTAAGTAACTCAACTCAGAGAAAGACGAGAAAAACTATGCTCTCTTTTGATTCCTTTGTATTCATTCTCTCTTACTCTTTTTCTTTTCCTTTTCTTTTTCTTAGAGTTCACAACCCCCCCAGATTCACACATATGATCTGTATTTGGTGGTCTCACTTGGCATTAATACTTTAATTGAGTTTCCATAACCATAACACTAAGTCGGAATTTCTCGGCCAGTATTTGGGTGGCTAGAAACACAAGAAAGATGGGTTAAGGCTATATTTGGTGGATCTCAAATTTATTTGTTGGTATTGCCTAAATGCAACTGAACTAAATATTCACTCCTTTTTCTTTGCTTTTTCTTCTTTTTCTAATTTTTTTTTTCAATTTTTCTTTCTTTTCATCATTTTCATTTTTTTTTATTTCATTTTTTTTTCTTTTTTTATCATAACACAATTAGCACACATCCATGAACTTTATTAAGGAGGTATTATTAGGGATTGGTGGTACTCAAGAGACATTGGGTGGCTTATTTGGTGGAAGTGCCTACTCACGACATCGGGAGAGATGGATAGGATGGTGTATTTCTGACCTTGACATCAATACCCTCCTTCAGCCAAGGATTCCATAAAGAATGGTCGTAACCATCCACCTTAGCCCTAGTTTTATGAAAACTCGATCTTTGTGTGTTTGCCTTATTTGGTGGTTCTCAAAATTTAACACAAAAATGTATACGCAGGAACCGAGAGTGAAAACTACGTCTAATCTCAGAGTATCATCGCCTAATTATCTAGGACTCCTGATTCCTTGTACCAATCTTAGGGCACCAGTACACTCTACTCTCATCTCACACTATTTGGTGGATTTTTGGAGGAAAATCTGGCTGACTCCCAAAACACTGTCCAAGGGTTCAGAAAAAGAAGCGCTACTTCTTCTCGACAGAGTAAAGACGTTTATCAGCCTTCACCGTGAATCCATTACAAATTCTACGTGTGTAAAAAAATTATACTAGATTCCAGATTACAGGGGTCAGCTAGAGGATAAAATCCCTAATGCATTCTGTTAATAAAATAATATTATTCATGAATGTAATGTGTATATATGCTATAAACAAGTAACCTCGTATAATTTTTACTTCGTGAAATTCCTGTATCGGGTTTCAATTAGCTTAACCCTAAATTTAGAACACAAGGTGAACGGGTGAGTCGGAAATGGCTGTTGTGGACGATTTCTAGCTCCAATGAGAGCATTGGAGGTGGAGTCGGTTGTTCTTTTATTTAGGGTCCTGAAGTACATTTTACATGTAGCTTCGAGGTTTTCTTAAATGTTGGCATAAAATTTTTCAGTTTTGTTGTATCTACCCCCCCATGCTTAAGTTCTTGCATGTCCTTATGCATGAATATAAAAGAAAATAAATACAGCAGGGAGAGAATGGGTAGAAATCACCTGTAATTGCTCCTGAAATTATACATTCAGCATGGGTCAACCTGTCAGTATGCAATATGCAGAAAGAAAATATGCTAACAGAAAAATATGCTATATATAAAAATGGTTATGTATAGAATGATAGATGGGATGTGGGATATGCTATCTATATGTGCTGAGTTTAACGCCTCCAGCTGGGTGAGAATTCAATCACACGTCCTCAATAAGATGAACATCTCGTTAGGTGGAGGAGGTTCCTGGGCCAAAAATGGCTTGAGGCGTTGGCCATTTACCGTAGATATATGCCCAGATTTTGGGTCCCTGATCTGGACTGCCCCATTAGGATATGGATGAATCACAATATACGGGCCAGTCCATTTGGACTTGAGCTTCCCTACGAACAGTTTTAATCGTGAATCAAACAACCAGACTAGCTGGTTGGGCGTGAATGGTTTCCTTCGGATGTGGCGGTCATGAAAGGCCTTGGTCTTGTCCTTGTATATCAATGTGTTCTCATAGGCCTCCCGCTGGATCTCTTCTAATTCGCTGAGCTGGAGTCTCCGTTCTTGACCTCCTGCATCTAGGTCAAGGTTACATTTTCGCACCGCCCAAAAGGCGCGGTGTTCCATCTCTACAGGAAGGTGACAGGCCTTGCCATATACCATATAATATGGTGACATTCCGAGTGGGGCCTTGTACGTGGTCCGATATGCCCAGAGTGCATCAACTAATTTATTGGACCAGTCCTTCCTGTCTAGTCTAACCGTCTTTTGGAGAATCAGCTTGATCTGACGGTTAGACACTTCAGCCTGCCCATTGGTCTGCGGGTGATACGAGGTGGCTATATGGTGATGTACCCCATATTTCTTTAATAATGACTTGAAATGGGTGTGGATGAAGTGGCTTCCCCTATCGCTAATTAGAGCATGGGGTATTCCGAATCTTGCGAAGATGTACTGTCGTACGAAAGAAATGACAGTCTTATGATCAGCTCGTCTCACCAAGATGGCCTCGACCCACTTCGAGACATAGTCAACGGCTAGTAATATGTAGTTGAAGCCATGCGAGTTCAGAAAAGGGCCCATAAAATTGATGCCCTAGATGTCGAACACTTCTACAACCATGATGGGCTGGAGTGGCATCATGTCTCTCCTAGTCATAGAACCGACCCACTGGCATTGTTTGCAGCGTTGGGCGTATTCATGTGTATCTCTGAAAATAGTTGGCCAGAAAAATCCCAACTGCAAAATTTTTGCAGCTGTTTTCCGTCCCGAGAAGTGACCACCACAAGCATCATTGTGGCAAAAAGATAACACACTAGGGATCTTAGAATCTGGGATGCATCTTCGAATAATCTGATTCGCTCCAATGCGGAAGAGCAGTGGGTCATCCCAGAGGTAGTATTTGGCTTCTGCAGTGAATTTGAGTTTCTGCTCCTTGGATAGGTTCGCGGGAATCTTGCCTGCGGTAAGGTAGTTGGCGATATCCGCATACCAGGGGAACTCAACAGAATGAACTGCCAAAAGTGATTCATCTGAAAATTGCTCGTGGATAGGCAGGGAATAAGGAATGTGGCCTGGGTCCAGTTTGGATAGGTGATCTGCCACAACATTCTGCTTTCTAGCTTTGTCACGGATTTCGATATCAAATTCCTGCAATAGAAGGATCCATCTAATGAGTCGTGGTTTGGCATCCTTCTTTGCCAACAAATGCCGGAGGGCGGAGTGGTCAGTGAAAATGATGACCTTGGGCCCTAATAAGTAAGATCTGAATTTCTCCAACCCGAATACTACTGATAGCAGTTCTTTTTCGGTGACAGTGTAATTGCGTTGAGCCTCATTCAGCGTCTTGCTAGCATAGTATATGACGAAGGGTTATTTCTCCCGACGTTGGCCTAAAATAGCACCGATGGCAAAATTAGAAGAGTTGGACATCATCTCGAAATCAAGTGACCAGTCGGGTGGTTGGAGAATCAGGGAATCACAGATAGCGCTTCATAAAGTCTTGAAGGCGTTGAGACACGAGGTGTCAAATTCAAATGGGACATCGGCAACCAGGAGATTCGTCAAAGGCCGCGTGATTTTCGAGAAATCGCGTATAAATCTTCGATAGAAGCTGACGTGACCCAAGAATGATTTGATTTGCTTGACCGAGCTAGGTGGCGGTAAGTGGGAAATAATCTCAGATTTAGCTCAATCGACCTTGAGTCCATTTTTAGAGATCCTGTGCCCTAGTACTATGCCATCCCTCACCATGAAATGGCTTTTCTCCCAAGATAGTACCAGGTTTACCTCAATACACCGTTTCAGGATCTTGGTGCGGTTATCAAGATAAAATGAGAAATCATCTTCAAAAATGGGGTCAGGATCAGAAATGGGAGTGGGAGGAGCAAACTCGAAGGTGGGAATCTACTGATCCGTATGCACGTGAATTCTTGCTGAGTCACCTCCTGTGAAATAATTAGTTGTGACTGCGTTAACAGGAAATCCATTAGCTGTGGTCACGTCCTGCTACAACAACAGGGGTGATTCAGTAATGTGTGGATCAGGATAGCTGGAGTCGGGGGTGCTGTGGTCAGAAGCACACCCTAAACAGTCAGATCCTCGGGGAGATATGTGTAGTGTAGTGGTATCAGTCCCGTGTGGATTGAGGTCCAAGAACCCTGATAGTGCAGATGAATGAGACATTGGGTCGTCACAAGGGAGCCCAATGTTACCACAGTATGCCAAATCTTCGTCTTCACCATCCTCCTCTATGCGATCACAGTCGAAATTCTTTGCTGCCCTGAATATGTCAAGTTGAAGTCACTCATTGCCCAGGGCTATCTCCATACACCCGGATGCACAATCAATGTTCGCTCGGGCTGTCACTAGAAATGGGCGACCCAAAATAATTGGTGCATCTCGGAGATTAGGAGGAACTTCCATATCGAGAACGAAAAAATCTGCGAGAAAGCAGAACCCGCAGACTTTCACGATCACGTTCTCAACCACCCCCCTCGGTGTTTTGCCTGATTTATCAGCCAAATGAATCGTGACCGAGGTGGGCTTCAACTCCCCAAATCGAAATTGATCAAACATAGTAGTGGGAGTTAGGTTGATGGACAAACCCAGATCTAGTAGGGCTTGATCAAATGGAGAGTCTTGCAAGAAGAAAGATATAAGTGGGGTACCAAGGTATTTCTTTTTCTGTGGTAAG
This sequence comes from Thalassia testudinum, assembly GCA_037157565.1. Lineage (NCBI taxonomy): Eukaryota > Viridiplantae > Streptophyta > Magnoliopsida > Alismatales > Hydrocharitaceae > Thalassia > Thalassia testudinum. The sequence continues at coordinate 86,427,002 of JAZHRO010000024.1, forward strand.
TCAGCTAGAATCAAGGCGCTAGCCTCTTTCGACAGTACCGCCTGCCGTCCAATTCTCGGCTGTCACTTCGGGGTACAATAGTCCTTGAAGAACCTAGCGACAGCGGGAATGTGATCGATTGCCTCGAGGAGGGGGACCTGAATATGTACTTCCTTGAACATTGATTTTAGGTCCTCAAAATTCCGCGTGTCCTTTTTCCGAGCTACATTTCATGTCAGAGCCTCAGGAAAAGGGATGGGAATCTCAGGGTTGAGTGGCCTCTTACCCTTATCTACTGCAGGTGGCTCCTGAGATGGAGTCGAACCCGCTTGCGGTGAAGGGTGGGAAAAATCCAGACCCGCCTGCCTATGTGGTGGGTCGAATGTCTTCTTTCCGCTCCTCAAAGAGATAGCAGTGCATCGGCTTGCTGTCCATGAGGTGGTGGGGGAGCGGAAGGGGCAGAGTACGAGGGGTTCTGCAAAGGCGGCTGGCCTTTCACGTAACCGGGTGGTGCAGGAGGCACCTGTAGTATGGCGTGTGCCTGTCCTTGCGGTGCTTGAAACCTAGGTGGGGCGCCTTGGTTCTGCACATATCAAGGGTTCGGGACGGGTTGGGAAGGCAAGGCTCCCTAAGTTCTATGCTCTTGCAACAGCTGGTTTTGCATGTTCTGTATGGTCTGTATCTGATCAGCCATCTCCTTCATAATCTGCAAGCTATCCTGTGTAGATTTCCTCATTGATTCTTGCAGCTCCTCTTTCAATGCCTCCAAAGGGTCAGCTCGCTTTGGAGGGTGGTTGGCAGCTTGGTGCAGTGGCTGGTATAAAGAGCGGGGTTGCTGCTGCTGAGACGGGAATGGCTGCTACTTAGGGTATGTGTTTTGCGCATTCCTGTATTGCCTGGTCTGGTAGTGTGGATCTTGATGTGGTCTCTGTGAATTACCAGACCAAGAGAAGTTCAGATGCTGGCGCCAACCAGGGTTATATGTCTCTGAATATGGGTTATTACGCCCGTATCCTTGGATAGCACTGACGTTCTCGTAGGCCGAAGATGTCTGAAATGCATATCCGTCAAGGGGATACGCATTATAATCTGCGAGTGGTGCGTAACCTTGGTCGTAAGGTGCCAGATCTGGATTATTTACGGGATCCTGATATGCGGGATCTTGTAAATACGGAGAAGGTGCATCTCGAGTGAGTAGATTAACTCGAGCAGGAGGGGCTCAGGGTGCATAGGAGGGTCTTGAGGTGGCAGAGTTCAAGCCAGATTGACCCTGACTAATCTGGTCAATCTTCTTCTCAATCAGGTTTATTTTATCCAGCTGCTTGACGATGATATCCATGTCGGCTCGAATAGACTCAATGTGAGCCTCGTGGACACCAACCTGCTGCTGACCAGGCCACTGGAATTGGTTCATGGATGCGGCATTCATTGAGTTCTCCGCCAAAGATTTGAACAACTCAAATGCACTGTTCTCATCTTTCGCGAGGAAATTCCCGCCACTAGATGCATCGGCTAGATACCGATGTGTGTCATCCAGCCCATGGTACAAGATCTGAGCCAGGTGCCATCTGGGTATACCATGGTGGGGGCATTTCCGGAGAAGGTTGTGAAATCTGTCCTAGGCTTCATGTAACTTCTCCCCAGCTTCTTAGGAGAAAGTCTTCATTGTGCACCGCATCGCATTTGTTTGACTGATTGGGAAGAACTTTTGCAGGAATTCACGTCGTAATTCCGGCCAAGTTCCAATTGGCTTCCTAATGGTCTTGAACCAGTATGAACCTTTGTCCCTCAGAGAGAATGGGAAAAGCTTCATTAGAACAATCCCAAGATTGATATTCCTGGGTCGAATCGTTTCAGCGAGTCGACTTAGGTCCTCAAGGTGCTGGAATGGATCTTCGCTTGAGTTCCCATCGAAGTGAGTGCTGATCAACCCAATCACATTGGGCTTGAGCTCAAATGCATCTTCGCCTACGGGAATTCTGACTAAAGGTGCGACGATTTGTGCGGCTGGGTTGTAGAAATCCCGCAGTTGTTCTCCTTGCGGCAGGTGCTGCATCCTATCAAGCACTGTCAAAATGCGATCCATGCTCTGCTGATGCCGCTCCTCAGATTCGACCACCTGGGCCTCCAGACGAGCCATCGGGTCCAGATTCTCGATATTTTGACCCAATCCAGGTCTAGGTCCAGGATTAGAAATGGTGGCTCTGGGAGTAGAAGAAGTGGGGGGAGAAGATGGTCTCGGCGAGGTGACTTGCCTCCTTGGGAGTGGCTCCCAAGGTCCAACCAAGTGAGGTCTAAGTGACCTCCTTCCTCGCATACACCACCCAACCCCTGGGTTGGTGTAGCCATGTCGAACAAGCTAAGGCCCTGTCAATTAAGTGGTCCTTATGAATCAGATGATTGGATTTTTCGTTTTAGGTTTTAATTCCTGAAGAAATTCGTCGTACAATTGACTGAAAGCGATTCCCACCTCTTGGCTAACCCAGCCAAGAGGTTGAAAGCACCCAGTAGTATGACAACAAAGTCGGGTTTTATTTCGTGTTTTAAAATTTATTTTAGCCCATTTTCTTCAGTTGGGGTCTTCTTGGTGAGTGGCCCACAAGGTGACCAAGCTTACCAGCTAAGTACTAGACTTGATTAAGTCTAGGTTAACCCAAGTGTGGTCTCTAAGTTGTAACTCTAAAGATTTACCTTAAGGTTCATGCACTTCTAGGGTTTTGTTCTGTTTTAGCAGACCACAAAATAAAACTCGTTCTTTGATAACAGTTTGAATCCAATTAAGTTGAAATTTGGTGAGTAGATTCTTTTTTCAATTATATTTTCAGAGAATATTTTTTTGGAATTTTTTACTATTTAAACTGAATTTTTAGAGATTTTTGAATGTCAAGGGGTCATATTTGAAATTTTGACCTTTGGTCGATTTTTCGCTTTGAAACAATATCAAATGACCCTCAAAAATTTGAGAAAAATAAGGAAAATAAGCCAATGAGATCAGATTTCAAACCCTACCATTTTTAGTCAAAATAGATTCACGGATTGCTCGGAATTGCTTTTTGAAATTTGAAGAATCTCGAATCTGGGTTAGTCTGATCCCCTTGCACTTCGCAAATTTTTTAAAACTGTATACATGGAATTTTTCAAAAGAATGGTGCCGTTTGAAAGATGGTTTAAAAATGAAGGTTTGGCCCAAATTTCAGATTTTTTTGCTCACTAATGTTTTGCAATTGAATTTTTAAATTAGACTTTGAAATCTGGTCGAAAATCAGAAGATGGTGGAAAAGCTTTTAAAGAGGGTTTGAGTTTGAAATCCAAACTTTCCACCAAAAATATATTTTTTTTGAAAACTTTTGCAAATTTTTTTTTCTTTTCAAGTGGATTTTTTCTCAAGGGATTTTCACAAATATATATTTTTTTCTTTCTTTTTGCTTTTTTAAGCTACACTAGGATTAAAAAAGAAACCTAATCTAGATTTTTTTTGAATTTTTTTTCTTTTTCTTTTTCACGAAAATGAATAAAATTTTTTTCTCTTTTTTTTTCAAAAGAAATTGCAGGAAGGAAATCTACTCTTAGGGTTCAAAAGAAAACCTAATCTAAGAGAAGATGATGTGCACCTAGATTTATTTTCCACACTCGTGGTGTGCGCAGATCCAGTTTTTTTTTTGTTTTTCCTGCACATCCAAAAACAAAGTAGAGAGAGATTTGTCAGTGATGGTTTCAAAGATTGAAATCAAGAAAAATATGACGTTTCGGCAACGGCACCATTTGTTGAAAGCGTAAAGCGCGTTTTGACAGGAAAAGCGTCGTAGTATAGTGCGCAATGTGATCAAACAAAAAATATTTTCTGAAGATAATGGGCTTTGAGTCTCGGTCATTCGTCTTTGGGAGGAGTTTGTTTTACTTTTGAATTCGATCTTTTACCACTCTGCTTTGTTTAAAATTGCACGCCAGTTTTCAGTCTTCGGATTAAGATTTCACTACATCTATTATGAACCCTGATTACGTACGCATGTGTTAAATAGATCACAAAGGTGAAAGTGTGAGTTTCTATGCGCATAATTCTAGTGAGGTGGTGGCTATTCACAGAAAATGCATCTATAGTTAGATTTTCTATATTTTCCGGAAACGACATGCTCGTTGTGAAATATAGGTAAGTGAAAAAAAGGCAACTTGAATCACGCAGAAGGGATGGCAATCAATAAGTGCATGGTGATTTCAAAACATATATATATATATATAAATGTATCTTTCATTCATTCAATTGGAGAAGTTTTTGCAACAAGAACTATAGAGGAAAGCTTGTACAGGAATGCTTAGAAATGTAAATCTAGCTACCAGAAAATGATCGCATACAAGAATCTACGGGCTGATTTTGCATGCATCATTGGGGGAGAATAAGGACTACACTACTAAGCAGTAAATAAAGGCAGTAAATGTAAAGAGCTAGCTACTAATCTATCAGAAAGTGAGGCCATTCGGAGGTGGGCTCCGATGGCCTTGAACTGGTTGAGAGGAGAATGAGGGGTGGCCAACGGAGCTTAGGCCAACCCTTGGAGAGAGGTTGGAGGAGTGATCCAGCATCCTGCCGTGGTGTCCTTCATGGTGGTGCTCAACTCGTGGAGATGGAGTGGAGATGGTAGTGGAGATGGTAGTGGCTAGCTTAAGTGGAGGTGGATGGAGCCAAGCATGTCTGGCCAAAAGTGGATGGGTCAAAATGGCCACCTCTTAGGTCTTTTTATAGACCTAAGGGAGTGTCTCTAGAGAAGTGTGGAACTCTCTAGAGAGAGTCTAAGAGTGGTCGGCCAAGAGAGGATAGAGGTGGTTTCTTAGATCCACCATTTGTGGATCTAAGAATTGAATGCCTCTTGGTTGCTAGATTTGGCAACCAAGAGTTGGCGCCACTTCAAAAGAGTTCTAGAGAACTCTAGAGAAGTGTGTGTGCATGAATGGGTGTGTGTGTGGTCGAGCCCTAGGTGTCTAAGAGGTCTAGGTTAGGTCCTAAGGGGTTCGGGTAGGCGTATACCTTGAATTAGGGTTGTAGACCCTAATTGCTAAGGGGTAATTGCAATTAAACTTATCTTAAGTTTAATTGAATGAGTGTGAACCTAATTGAGAGTGAAATAACTCAATTAGGTTGGGTTTAGGTCAATTGGACTCTCACTAAGTCTAATTGGACTTGTGTGGGTTGGGATTTGAGCTCAATTGGACTCAATGAGTCCAATTGGCTTAGGTGATGGTAATTGACTTTGATATAAGTCAATTGGGTTTGGTGGGGACCTAATTAGGTCCTCAGATAGGTCTAGAGGTGATGTACTAGGGTTAGGACACCTTAATTTAGGTTCCTATGGGGTTGGGATTAGGTCTAGGGAGCTAGAAATCCAAGATCAAGGCTTGAATCTCAAAACAGGAACTAGAAACCAGTTCTAGACGTCCAAAAACATTATTAGATGACTTATACTCAAAAATCAAAAGTGCAGACTTCAGTTCTGGACGTCCAATCTGAGTTAGGGGGAATTCTAGGTTCTGTTTTGGATATTCTGCAGAAATTGGACATCTGACAAAGTGTCTGGACATCGAATAACACTGCAGAAGTGGGTTTGAGGTGTGCGGGAGTTGGCTAAGGGTTCTGGACGTCCTATAACTTATCTGGTCATCCAGATAAGGGTTGGAACTAGGGTTTTGGGCCTTTCTAGGGTGCTGTGACCTAATCTAGGGGTGTCTAAGGCTTGTGGGAAGTCTCTAGGCTATCCTAGGGCTAGGATGGACCTAAGCTCTTCACATTTTACTGCTTTATTCCTACTTAATAGAATAACAAACCTTGACTCCCTTACATCATTATTCCCTATGTCTAATCTAAGCCTTCTGCTCCTGTTCTGCTACAACACCCGTTATTCCTGATCCAGCTTCAGATCCTGTTCCAGATCCAGCTCTTGATCTAGCTTCTAATCAACTTATTACCTGCAATCGACATAATGCACTTAATCAGCACATTATAACATTATTTTATGCATAGCTAAAGTAGAGTAGTAAAGATGCAGATAATGCTTATGCATGCATGAATAATCCTAACTTATGCTACTTCTAAGCCTAATTTTGGTCAATTAAGACATTTGATTGCTACACAATCAGGGTGTACGCAATGGCTGAAGATGAATCGCGCTTGCGGATCTACGCTGTCTGATGGTGAGATCGGATGGTTGAGATCGGTTGGGTGCGATGAGGCACAACAACTGAAGTGCAGCGGTTGTGTGATGTGGCGCGTTGTGGAGTGTCGAATCAGCGGTGAGCGGCGGAGATCGAGCGGATGCCTTCATTGATGCGTCTTCGGTGATGCTCATAAACGTGATTAAAGACCCTAATATTAATTTCTAACCCTTAAAAAGACCCTTTTTCCCCCATGAGTACACCTATAAATATCCTACCCCTCCTACACATTTTCTCATCCCTTCTCTTCTTCTCTCTCCCCCTCCAAAGCTCTATGAGCTAGTCTCATACCCAGGATGTTCCATTAGAGCTAGAGTAAAATAATTTTCCATCTTCTCACCCCCATTATGGAGCATCCCGTGGTTGTCTTCTCACCACCATTCGGGAAGCAAATCCCACTGCAATGCTACCCTGCTTCGTTCTCCATCCTCCAGCTCTGTTCTCTCTCGTCTAGCATCTCATCCCCATCGTCTAAATGCTCCATCAATGTGGCTCATCCTCCAACCAGTCATCGAGGAGGATTTTCTCATCCCTCTTTTTTTATTGCTTTCTAATATAGATTTTCAGCTTTCTAGTTGTGGCAAGTAGATGTAATGGACATAATGCTATGGTTATGAAATACTTGTTCATTCTCTCCCTATTTTCTCTTTCTTTGTATTATTCTATCTCTCTCTTTTATTATTTTTTCTTTAAGTAGAATAGCTAGTGTAGATTTAATTCGACCAGCTAATCTCCTTCCTGACAATAATTCCAAATGTGATTTTTGATCAAACGTTGGCCTCTCTGTGTTTGACTCGGGACCCACTTTGAGTTTCGGTTATAAATTTTATTTGATTGACGGATTTTTATGTAACTACAACGACGAGTTTCAAACTCAAACTTTTACACGTATAAAATACCGTTCAACATTTTGGTGTCGTTGCTAGGGATCTCGCTAATCAGCCACCGAGAGGGTGAAGCCGATGGAGGTGATGGAAGATTGAGAGGATCCCCCGCACACGGGTAGCCTTGCTCTTTAAGACCTCCTAATGTGCACTATATGCACAGCGCCTTCTAGATCCGCAATCCCCAGAGTTGATGGTTATGTTTGGCCAGCATTTGAATGCTTTCTATATATAGCACCACCCAAATCACATTGCTATATGCGCACCTGACTTTACACAATGTGTCATATTTTCTCTCTGCAAATATCCCTAAAAGAAATATATAATTATTTATACTTGAAAATGCACCAAAACACGATCTATACTAATATTTATTTTGGACTCTATCTTACTAGAATTAACTAGCAGATGCATAAAAGTTATGTCAATCTACATTTATTTATTATGAAGTAACATGCATGAACTAGCGCATATAAATAATATGGAACCAACACTCTTAGGCCAAATAATTGCCTACTAAAGTGGACTCGTCAAATGCCCCCATGCCTAAGTTTTGCTAGTCCCGAGCAAAATCTATGTAGAATCCAAAAGACTCTAGGCTAGAATTAGACATCAAGGGGCCTCAGCATATCTTGCCTCTAGAAATTAGTTTGAGATACCACTCTTAGACCTTAAGGTTTCGAAGTATCGATCAAGATGCAAACCCGGTCAACGTAGGTCTTGGGTCATTGATAGAGGTTTCTTAGACCCCCAAGCCTACCCTAAAATTTGCTGGTCCCAGAGTTTAAGGATCCGTGCATAATTGTGAGTGGTATTGATTTAGTCTGCAGATGACTTAATTTGTGTTGGTATTGATGCAGAGAGGAGAACGTTTTTGTGATTTTTCTATTGTAATTTTTTTTGTTTGATCCATTTAAGTCTAATCTTAGATTAGCTATCAACACAGTTTGTATCAGATTCATTGTCCTCATCACCAATCCTCGAAGGGCCCCTGGCTTTCAATGCTTCAAGATTGCATCGCCCATGGCGACCCCAAGAAACCAAGGCAATCGACACTTCGGGATAGTTCTGCCCACGGTATTCTTAAGCAAATTCAAGCCTTTAGCATTTGGTGCTTCAAGATAGTGTCGCCCATGGTACCTGAACCACACAATGCGCTTTCATGCTCCCAAAAGGATGGATATCCTAAGAGAAGGTCTGGTCTAGTTTTCCAGATCCGAAAGAGAAGAGAAGAAGAGAAGGAAAGAGAGAGAGAGGGGGGGGTTTCACCTCATTGCCTATCTCTTGACACTTAGCGAAATTCTGATGAGGCCTTTGCCTCTGTTGGTGTTGGTGCTATGCTCTGCTATGCCTCTCCCTGAGGCTTGCGAAAGAGAGGCCTTTGCCTCTGTGTGCTGGTTCTGAATCATTGTTGCACTTAAGTAGACGTGGCATTTGGTTGATTGATACTATTGCATTATTTAAGTAGAATTGCAATAGGGTAATTTGGTGTTTCAAATCACCATTTTTACCCTAATCTTTTTTGCCACATTGACTCTTGAATATATATTTATATCATTTGTGTTTGAAATTGTTATTATATTGCTATATTCTTGCTTATAATTGTGATCTTGCGATAAATTACCATATTGCTCCCTACATTCGACCTTAGACTTTTCTGAGTTATAAATTTTAAGTGTTTAATGTGATCTTGTCCTATACTATAACGCATTTCTTAAGCATCAACGATTTCATGTTAACATTTTGGCACCGCTGCTAGGGAGCAATGCGCAATTTGATCTCTTGATTAAGATTCCTGCTTGATACTAACTTGATTTTTCTCTTTTGATTGTGATTGTGTAGGGGGGAATTTAGCTAAGGAGCAAAATCAACCACGCAGCAGCCACTCCAGGAGCCAGTAAACCATGAATCCATCTTTGTTAAGCCCCTGATTCTGAAAAGCTAAAAAAGAGAAAAATCAATTAGGAACAACTTGCATTCTATTCTTAGATTCAATCATAACAAGTTGCCTGATTTGGTTCATTTCCAAAAACATCCCAAGCTTAATTTTTGCTCCTATTTAGGGATATAAGACACCTAGGGCTATCACCTTCTTGATTGAGCTCTAGGTACCAGATTTGGAATTAATTGATTGACCAATTAGAGCCAATTAGGATTTCCATTCTAGGGTTTTGGAGTCACACTTGCTTAAAATAAGAATTAATCTTCCCAAACTGTGTGTGTCCTAGGTCTTGACTGAACTTACCTAAGAAGCAAATCCTAAGAATCAAGCTCTAAATCTCACTTGGATCCTGAAAGTAGGGACCTAATAATCAAGGACAAATCTGGTGAAGTTGACCCACCTTGTAGGGTCAACCAATCTTTAAATTAGGTCACCACTCACAAAAACATCTTAAAATTCAAGTGAAATCCAAAGCACCCACACTCTAAACTTAAAGTTGGTAGACTTAAGATGTCAAGTTATCCATTCTGGTATACCTAGACCCTCAGTGACAAAGAAGGTCAGGTGGGGGAAACCCTGTAATTCATGGGGATGCTCTATCATTAGGGGTCTTTGTGGGACTCTCCCTTCCTGGTTGCCTAGGTAATTCTCAGGTGGATGACTTTTTGATCTAGGGGTATCATCTGCCACGAACCTCTATAGTCATCCAAAGATATTTGGGTGTCTTGATTGGGTCCATCACACCTTCTATCCCTCGTCTTCTCCATCGGTGCATGTTTGGGAGGAGGTCCCTAAGACCACCCTTGAGGCCTTCATTAGCCATTCACTCTAGTTGAGGTCAAGCCTCGACTTCCTTGTTTATGCAACCACCCGACCATATTGACATATCTTCTGATTCATCTAAGCCTAGATCTCCTTCATTCATACTCATGGAACAACCAGCAGAAGAAGGAAACAATCTCTAGAATTAGCTTTAGTGCCTCAACAATCTAATCCAGGCCCTTATGAATCCATCGCAGTGTCTTATGATGCAAGATCATTACAATCCCGCTGTTGTGGTGATCGAACCGCGAATCCAAATCCCGACTGGAGGTTTTGATAATGAGCTCAAGCCCAACATGATTCATGCTATTCCTAAATTTCATGGCCTTAACATCGAAGATCCCTTCCAGCATATCAAGCAACTCAAGCATTTGGCCTAGACCTTCGGGTCAGAAGCTCAACATCGGGATATCTTGCTCATGAAAATGTTCTCCTTCTCTCTCATGGACAAGGCCACTCACTGGTACCAAACCCTAACTCGTCCAATCAACAAGTGGGTTGAACTGCAATCTGAGTTTATGAAAAAGTTCTTTCCTGTTGGTCGGACAAATGCTCTGCAGCATTAGATCACACATTTCACATAGCAAGCAGGAGAGCCGCTTCATGAGGCATGGGATCGCTTTCTGGATCTCATGTGAAAGTGCCCCCACCACGGAGTTCCTAAATGAGAACAAGTCCAATCTTTTGACTAGGGACTCCGTGAGGATGTTCGATTGTTCGTTAATGCGACCCGTGGAGGAAACATCATGGGTCAACACAAAGACACCGTGTGGGAGATTCTCGAGAACATGTGCAAGAACTCCATCAATAATGAATCAATGGGCATGTTCGACCGGACGAATGCCTGTGCATTGACGAATCCGCGGGGAGCACATGAGACGCAGGGCCTGTCCTCTTCTGTTGACTTGGAGTTAATGGCCAGTCGCCTAGACAAGGTCTCTATCATTGAGAAGAAGGTGGATGAGCTGACTCGACATCTGCAGTGAGCGACCTCTGTGCAAAACCCTTTCACACAACCACCCTCTGAGAGGAGGCTATGCACAACATCTACCACCGATCTTCTTAGGGGATGGATTCATACCCACCCTCGTTTGATCTAGGGTTCAGAGGAAACTCTAGATCCGCTTACTCTAGTTGGGGGAAATCTGAACCCTCGTCTTCTGATTTCTCCGAGGTTCCTTAGACCTGCGAGGACCTCAACGCCATCCAGAATGATCCTTTGTTAAACACTTATAGCCTTGGATGGCGAAATCATCCTAATTTCACATGGTCAGGGAATAATCAAAATCAAAGACCTCAATATCAGCCTCGACCACAAGTTTCTCGCCCATATCAGCTACCTCAGCCTCGGCCCAACCCAACTTACCAAACTGGGCCAACTTGAGAAGATCAAATGACTCTTATCCTTCAGACTATGGCTAACATTCAAAAGATGAATGCGGCTATGCAAAAACAAAACAAAGACAGGATCACAGAGGTTCGCAATCAACTCACCCAAATGGCAAATCCTCGCCAACCTGGTGCACTCCTTCACAACCTCTGCTTAATCCGAATAACGTGCCGAACCAGAGGCACGTTATGAACTCGACTCAGGGCCAGGCTCACTGTCTATCAGACCCCTTCTAGTCCATCACCCGACGGGATGGAGGCTTCGACATCATACGTGGGTTATCTACAACATCTACCTCTTTTGCCTACCCCAACCCAGAACCAGGCAGGACTGAATTTTGTTACCACCCGTAGTGGCAAAACAACTCAGGACCCACCTTACCCAAGTCACTTTTAGCCTGGTAGCTTAAACCCAAATCCTAGGTTGGTCATCTAGGATACCCCTATCCTAGATCAAGAATCTGGACCAATTCTAGAGGAGCCTGCAAAAGTTTCATTTCCAGAGTCCTTGACCAAAGGAAAAAGGAAACCCAAACCTGTGGCTCTCGAGGAGGACTTGGTTAAGCTCTTTAAGTAGGTCTAAATAAACATCTTGTTGATGGATGCAATTCTCCACGTATCGGCTTGTGCGTGATTTCTGAAGAACGTACATACACCTAAGTGTAAGTCGCGAACTAGCAAGCCAGCTCCATCATTTTAAGCAGACTCCTGCCTAAGGCAAAAGACCCTAATACCCTTCTAATTTCATGCAAAATATGTGATTTAGAGTTTGGCAAAGCTCTTTTAGACTTAGGAGCTTCCATCAATTTGATCCCTACGTCCTTATTAGATCATTTCGAGGAGACTACGCTAAAATCGACTAAGGTGATTTTAAAGTTAGTTGACCGATTGATCAAGTCACCTAGAGGAGTTCTTGAAGATGTTCTGGTTCAGATCCACGATTTGTACTTTCCTGTGGACTTCATTGTGTTGTATATGGAGACTCCTGAGAATTTGAAGAATACACCGATTATATTAGGTAGACCGTTCTTAGTGACAGCTAAGGCGAACATTAATTGCGAAGAGGGCCAGATTGAATTGAAATTCGGGAACATGATGCTAAAAATTGATATATTTAAGGCCCAAAAAGGAATTAACTGCGTGGCAGTGGAACAAGTATGTGACATCATTTCTGTGGTTGAGGACACATTTCTCGAGGATGACCTGATTATCCTTGATCCTCAGCCCCAAGCAGATCATACCCCGCAGATAGAGAAGCATAGCACCGATTTAGACCCACACGCAGCTCCTACCTTTTCTTCTGAGGCCCATCCCGACCCGTCTGCTGCTGATAATCCCATTATGGAACTAAAGCCTCTTCCCGATCATCTGAAGGACGTCTTTTTGGGTTCCAATCAGACATTTCCTGTGATTATCAATTCTCACCTCACCTCTAATCAAGAAACATGTCTGATTTCTGTCCTCCAGTAGTATCGAAGAGCCATTGGTTGGACTCTTGATGATCTGACTGGCATTAGCCCTTCATATTACACACACCGCATTTATATCGAAGAGGGCGCATGACCATCCCATGAAATGTAGAGACGTTTGAATCCTAATCTACAGGTGGTTGTGAAAAGGAGATCATCAAGTGGTTAGTTGTAGGGATCATCTACTTGATCTTCGACAGTCGGTGGGTGAGTCCAATCCAGGTTGTGCCTAAGAAAGCAAGACTCACTGTGATCACGACTGAAATCGGAGAAACCATACCAACCCGTATAGCGAACTCGTGGAGAGTCTATATTGATTATAGAAGACTGAATGCCTTCACAAAGAAGGATCATTTCCCACTACCGTTCATTGATCAGATCCTCGAGAAACTAGCGGGAAATAGATTCTTCTGCTTTTTGGACGAGTACTCCGGTTACAATCAGGTGGCAATCCATCCTGAGGACCAAGAGAAGACCACCTTCACCTGCCCCTACGGGACATACGTGTTCCGTAGGATGCCTTTCGATCTTTGCAATGCACCCGTTACCTTTCAGTGGGGCATGTTTGCCATATTCTCAGATATGGTAGGTGAATACCTTGAAGTCTTCATGGACGACTTCTTTTTATTTGGGGAATCTTTTATTGATTGCCTCCTGCACTTGGTCCAAATCCTCAGGCGTTGCATCGAAGTGAATTTGGTTCTTTCTTAGGAAACGAGCCACTTCATGGTACCTGAGGGAATTGTCTTGGGTCACCTCGTCTCTAAAAAAGGCATTTAGGTTGATCGAGCCAAGGTTAATTTGATTTCCAAACTACCCATGCCTAGCTCGGTCAAGGACATCCGATCTTTTCTGGGGCACGTCGATTTTTACCGTCATTTCATTCCTGGTTTCTAGAAAATTGCACGCCCCCTGACTAATCTTCTTTCGAAGGATGTCCCTTTCAAGATCACCTATGAGTGCACTCATGCATTTGAGAGCCTACGTGATCGAGTTACTCAAGCACCAATCCTACAATCCCCTGACTGGTCTCTACCCTTTGAGATCATATGTGATGCATCTGACTATGCAGTGGAGACGGTGCTTAGGCAGAAAGTTGATGGGAAACCTGTGGTCATCTACTATGCCAGCAAGACACTGGACGAGGCTCAGCGTAACTGCACGGTTACTAAGAAAGAGCTGTTGGCAGTAGTATTTGACCTGAAGAAATTCAGATCTTATCTTCTGGGTTCTTATGTCATCATTTACTCAGATCACACCGTTGTAAGGCACTTACTCGCGAAGAAGGATGCAAAACCTCGACTAATCCGCTGGATCTTGCTATTACAAGAATTTGATCTTGAGATTCACGACAAGGAGGGAAAACAGAACATGGTAGCTGACCATTTGTCCCGTCTTCCTTCTTCAGTCATCGACCCGTCTGGTCCAATCACTGAGCATTTTCCGGATGAACATTTATTAGCCAGTCACGGTCTTCCCTGGTTTGCTGATATAGTGAACTACTTGGTTACGGGGAAAGTCCCGTCAAATTGGGTGACTTCCAGGCAGGACAAGTTAATTTCCGAAGCCAAGTACTATATTTGGGAGGAACTGTATCTCTTCCATATGGGCAATGATCAGGTGATCCAGAGATGCATTCCTGATGACGAGGTCAATGACATGATCTCATTTTGTCACGACTAGGCTTGCGATGGCCATTTCTCTGGGCTTAAAACCGTAGCGAAAGTCGTCCAATGTGGGTTCTTCTGGCCCACGATGTTCAAAGATGCACAAACATATTGTAGGGCATGCGCTCGTTGTCAGACCCATGGCAGCATGGGCTCGCGAGATATGATGCCCTTGAACCCGATAATTGTGTGCGAAATCTTTGACATATGAGGAATCGATTTCATGGGACCCTTTCCCCGATCTAATAGCTTCGAATACATCTTGCTCGCTGTTTATTATGTCTCTAACTGGATCGAAGCTATCCCCACGAGAACTTGAGACCATAAATTTATTCTTTGATTCATCCAGGAGAACATCTTTTCCAGATTTGGGATTCCTAAGGCCATCATCAGTGATAGCAGGTCTCATTTTAACAATGTGCACTTCCATTCCCTGATGAAAAGGTATGGGGTGTCGTATCGTAGCTCGATTCCTTATCACCCCCAGACTAATGGACTGGCTGAACTGTTGAATCGAGAGATCAAGAAGATTCTTTAGGTCACTGTTTGGCCCGATAGGAAGGTGTTTATGAGCGAAATCGATGTTATAAAAGCTGCGTTGTAGTATAAGTCATAATTGCTTGAAAATAAATAAAATTTATAACTCGAATAAAAGTCCGAGGTCATTCACTGGGAGCAAATAGGAATTCATTCGCTAATCTCAATAAATAATGTAAATGAGCACAAAATTCAAGCCAAATAATACCAAGAAATGAATAATAATTACTCAGAAATGATAATCAATGTAAAGCATGAGTTTAATAATAGTTATGCATGGCAAAAAAAAATCTCAAAGCAAAATCAATGGTGATTTAGATCACCAATTATTCAATTTAAGCATATATGCATTGAGTTCAAATAGTGCAATAGTGCCATCAGCCGTTCAAACTTAGGTGCTCAAATATATCAATAGTATCAACCACTTTTACCCAAGTTAGATGTCGCCTTAAGCCAGTAAACGACTTAAACATGCGTTTGCTACAGTACTTCTTTTATTCTTCTTATGTTGCTATTCTTCTCCTTTCTTTCTCTTCTTCCAGCTTTTTCTTTCTCCTTCTCTTCTTCTACGGTCCTGCTCTTCCTTCAATTCTTCTTCTTTGTTCCTTGGCCTTTGTTCTTCACGCACAGAGAGAGGCAATCCCTCTAGCGGTTAAGTGTTAGCCGACTCTCAAGAGAGCAAAACCCCCTGCCCCCGCTCTCTCTTCTCTCTTCTTCCTCTCTAGGTTTTCCTTCTTTCCCTCATTTCCAAGGCCGATGTCTGGGTTATCGGGTAAGCAGGTATACACGCACCTGGGACTAGGGCTGCAGGAGTGGGTTGCAGCCGAGGTGTGCGTGGGTTAGGCAGGTCGAGTTGGACCAGACCCACGCGCACAGTGTCACAAGCGAGGCACCTGTGAGGGTGTGGGGGACCTCACCCCCAAGTGACTTGAGGCGATTAGCTGGAAGCAGAAAATCAACTTATGCATGCACGCCTCTTCACTTGTTTCTGAGGTGGGACTAAATGTCCCACCATCTTCGCGCGAGCATCTGCAAGTGGGACTCCGTCGAATTGCAGCGGCTACTGAGGATATCTCCTCCAATTGGAGACCTGGGCGCGTGCCTTGAGCAAAGCCGTAGCACTTGGAGGGTGTGGCCTGGAGCTTCGTGGCTAGAACTCGAAGAAGAAAGGTGGCGACAGGCAGAGGGCGGTGGAAGTTTGACGTGTACCTGAAAGGAGAAGCACAGCCTTTCAGCCCAGTTAAAATGCTTCAAGAGCTTCACCGAAGGACGGCAAACGTAGTGGTGTGTGTGATGAGGCGAGTGCGTGCGTGTAGGTGTAGGGCGAAGTCGGAGATGGTGCGCGATGGTGCGTTTCTTCGAGAGAGGGTTCGGGTGGATGGGAAGGCAAATAGAGATAGGGGTTTTGTGCACGGAGGGATGACGGTGCTTGTGGGTGTGTCGATGAGGTGGATGGTGGGGTGTAGCGACAAGGGCACCTCGCCAGAGGAGTGGTCAGAGATGGGGAAGATGAGGGTGAACGGTGGCGTTGAGGGGTTCTTTTTGGGATTTTTGGATATAAAACTAACCTAAGAGAACTAAGGATCTAATCTACCCCTAATTTAATAGACGAAAGGTGGAGGACGACATCGGCGTTGGTAGGCCAGAGCTAGGGAAGAAAATACTCCGGTAGAGGGTGACGGCTACGACGACGGAGAGAGAGCGATGATGGCTGGCATTGCACGACGCAGAGGAAGGTAAGGAAGAAGAATCCACCGTCGGTATTGCGATCGGACGACGAGGAGAGGCAGGGAGAGTCGTCGAAGCTCAAGGAGCTATTCGGCCGAAATAGGAGAGAGGAATTTGGGGAATTTCCGACCGAAATCGAGTCTAGGATGGATGGTATGCATTGGGGCTTCTTTTATAGGCCTCTGGAGGATGATTTGAGCTTGGGAAGAAAGCTTCCTAAGCTTAGAAGGTCACTGGACCCAAATTTTTCAAAGGTTCGCACCACAATTTGGGCCAATTTTAGAGCTTCAAATTTGGCTCAAAAGGAAGGGAATTCCTTGACGAACTTCCCTTTCAAATCTGATAGGGATTCGTCAAGGAATCAAGGAAAAAATGCCAAATCAAGCTCGCCAGAGTTGTAGGATTAGGATTTTATGGCGGTAGGGACCTATTTGAAGAAGGAGACGATAAAGTAGGGGACCTTTTTGTAAATGATTCAAAAGTTAGGGGCATGTGTGTGAGATAAAAATGTTAGACAAGACCAAATTGCAAACTAGGTTAATGTGATCTCAGATTGGGCCCAAATTTTGGTACAAACCTAATTTAGACCCAAGGAATCCAATGGTGAAGTTAAATTTTGGTTTTGACCAAGTTTGATTAGGTAAATTGCATAATTACCAAATTAGGGCAAAAGTCTGTCTGAGACTCTGTTTTAGGTCAAGACGAGTTCTGATGGTCAAATAAAGCATACCAAACCCTAGAGAATATTTTTCTATGAATTTTAAAGGGTTTATGTGAATTTAATCCTGACTAGAACCTCAGTAGATTAAGTGGGTCTATTTTTAGGATTTCAGAAGTTATTTAATTCTCAAAACGCGCGAAAACCCTTTTTTGTCTATTCTAACCCACTTGTTAAACTCTTAAGATCATTTGACCCTTAATTAACCTCTGAGAAAACCTGTGATTGTTCTGCATTCATGATATGATGGTAAAATTACAGTTTTAACCTTAGTTTCTTGTATTTCCCTCAGAATGGATATGCAGTAAATTATGTCTCTTTGGCAGTTATGTAGGAGCATTTATTCCTTGATTATGATTAATTAGAGCTACATAGGACTAATGATGACATTATCCTCATAAGGACTGGTCTACTCGCCTTCCGAAAGCTTTGTGGGCCTATAGGATTGCCCACAGGACCCAATTAGGCATGTCTCCCTTCAGATTAGTGTATGGAAAGGCATGTCACCTTCCCGTAGAGATGGAGATAAGGCCTATTGGGTAGTACAGAAGTGCAATCTGGATCTGATGAAGGCTAGAATACGCTGTCAGTTGCAATTGAGCGAGATCGAGGAACTATGCAATGACACATAGGAGAACTTGCGTATCTACAAAGTACGGGTCAAGGCCTTCCATGACAGGCACATTGTGCAAAAATCTTTCCACCCTGGTGAGAGAGTCTTACTCTTTGATGCCAAGCTCAAACTCTTCCCAGGAAAACTCAGATCTAAGTGGATTAGACCTTTCTTGGTAAGAAAAATCTTTGGAAATGGAGCCATTGAAATCAATCAACCTAGCCTTGATTTCGAACCTTTTATTGTGAATGGCCAGTGACTCAAGCCGTTCATTGAACTCACTAATAAAAACTTGGCTGAGGTATCTTTTGATCTCCATTCTCCCTGAGCTAATTGCGCCTGGCTGATGGCGTTAAACTCAGTGCTTACGGGAGGCAACCCGTCATCTCTTCGAAAAACCCAAAATCTTTTTGACATATCTCTTTGCTGAAATTATATTTCACTTTAGGGTTCGTCCATTAGAACAATTGACTCCACCTCTGGTACACGTACTAGAGCTTGAAATCGTTTGCAACAGTCACCCTGACCCGACCACCCACCCTTTTGAACTTGTTCTAATGTACGATCTAAGCTGAATTTGAACCCACCTAATTTACAATGAGGACATTGTAAATTGTAGGCATGGGGGGTGTT
Source organism: Thalassia testudinum (assembly GCA_037157565.1). NCBI lineage: Eukaryota > Viridiplantae > Streptophyta > Magnoliopsida > Alismatales > Hydrocharitaceae > Thalassia > Thalassia testudinum. The sequence continues at coordinate 86,445,584 of JAZHRO010000024.1, forward strand.
AAAGTGCAAAACGCTGTGAAAATCAACTCTCACAAGAGGATTTCACACCAAAAAAAAAAGGAGGATTAAGGAAAGAGAAGGTCCATTTAAAAGACAAATGAGAAAAAGGAGGGACGACAAATTAAAAAGAACAGAATGGAGCAAAAAGATAAAGAAGAATGGAGTCCCTTCAAAATAATATAGAACTTACCTAACTTCTAGGTTGAATCAAATGATGAATTAAGACTTGGAAGGCAAAAACTTAAGGGATTAGTGGCTGTAACGACCTGATTCCCGAGTCCCTACGAGACAAGAAAACCGGACCGACTCTTCTAATCCCAAGACCTAGTCGTCCAACGAGGAAGTAACCAAAAGAGCAGTAAAATAAACCACATTCAGCATGAATATAACTAACAGTAAGAAAATACAGCAGTAAGGAAAGAAACCACTATAGTATATACCACCACAACAGTAGAACAACATTCATAACATAATATGAACTGCAGGTAAGAAAAGTACAGCGGAAATAAGAACTACTCACAACAGTGGAACCAAAAAGAGGTACACGAGAACAGTGGTAACTCTACTGGACCCTACTCGGCCCAGCGTCCTCTGTAGCCACTGACCCTGGCTTCTCAACACCTGATCCTGAAAGGTAACGAGTGTAACACGTCAACAAAACGCTGAGTAGAGTGGCAGCTAAACTAAAGGAACAGTAAAGTGTACAGTAGCTGTTTTAATTTTCTTTCTTCCTTTATTTACGTCTTTCTATTGTTTCAAAATTTATCTATTTCTCAGATCCTTCACTTGATCTCGAATGTTCCTCGTGGGAATGATCTTGATTGCAATCTTTTCCGAACAGTAGAAGTAGCACGTGGTGCTCTCCTGGCCGGGAGAGTCCCCCGTGGTGATCCTACTCTCAGTCAACCACCCCAAGGTCACGGACAGGCGTAACGGTGACTATGGCATGCGTGATAAACGCACAGGTAGCCAACCCGCACTAGCACGCGATCAGTTGTTTCCGTTAACGGGTGCGCCCAAAGCACAGCACGGAACCAGTACAGGGCAGAGCCCTCTCAGTAACAGGGGTCCAACCACTCCACAGTAACCAAACAGGGGCCTTGCCCCTCCACAGTCCGCGCACCCTCGCCTGACTACCCTGGCTTGCCCAGTGGGCCTAACAAGTCGGTGTAGGAGGCTAGCAGAACCCCGGGGCCCGTCGGGTAGCTAGTGCCCTCCCTACACTAGTAGCTCTCCTCGGTACTACGTATGCGAGAGCCAGCAAGTCGGTACAAAGTGGCTAGTCCTAACCCCGGGTCCCTGGGGCGGCTGGCTCCGCTTTGCACTAAACAGGTACAGGTACTTCCCTTGGTACTACGTACCCAAGAGACAGCACACTACCACGTCTTTCTTTCTCAGTTCCATTCCTTTCTCTTTCCAGGAGTTCCACTCCTAATTCCCCGTAGGGTTCTAGCTCTTTTAACTCAGAACATCCAGGTTTCACTTTCCAGTTTCACGTCCTTACAATCCATATTCTCAATCACGTTTATTTATTCATAGCAGGCAGCTGTTAATTCAATTCACAGGCAGCTATTATTTCCTTTCCACATTTTCCAAGACTACAGTATTCATATATTCTACTAGTTCTTCCCATCCTAGGATTCATGCCATACCCAAGGATCTATCATACAATCTAGTTTTCCAACCCTAGGATTCATGCAACACCCTAGGATCTACCATTCATTCTAGTTTCTCATTCCTAGGATTCATGCAATGTCCTAGGTGCTATTTATGGTTCCATAATTTAACAGATTATACCAATAAACTTAAAAGCCACTCTACCTGTTACAACAGGCGAACTGGGGACGTGGTCGGGAATCCCGCGTGCCTCCGCAACCCCCGAGACTGCAACGGAATGTGGTCCTATCACAAGGATCAAACACAAGGAGTTTCTCAAAATAGTAAATAGCTACTGTAGATGGGTAGAGGATTTAATTCCGAAAAGAACGCAACTCGAAATGCGGAAAACGGAACCCGAATGGGCCCTAAACGGGTCAAAAACGACAAAACAGTGCAAAATCAGACGTCTGGAACTTATTCCAGACGTCTTAAAAAGTGGATCAGGGGTTACCTTGCTCTGCGTGGTCTCTCAGACATCCAGAAGCCTGTGGGGGCGTCTGGCCTAGTTCCCAGACGTCCGATAGTCACCCCGGACGTCTGGAAGTAGCTCCAGTCGTCTGGCACTGCAGCCAGACGTCTGATTCGTGTTGGGTGGCAGATCAGAACCTGCGCGTACCCATTTCCTCTCTCTCTTAGTACGGTCAGTCGAGGAAGAGGAAGGAAGACGGAATAACTCACCCTTCAGACGTCTGGACTGTCCTCCATACGTTCTACCCGCCGTCTGGTTGTTAGCCCAGACGTCTGATTCTGGAGAAAATTCCAGAATTAGGGTGTGCGACTCGCCCTCCACTCGCGACGCTCGGCCACGCCGCGACTCGTCCGCCTGTTGCTCGAGCCGCAGCAGGCCTCCCGCATCCGCTGCTCCCTCGCCGGCCGGCCCTAGTAGCCCGACGAGCTCGCCCTCACGGCTGAGCGCCTCTATCCACGCGTAGCACCTCCTCCCACGCTCACCGCGACTGTCGCTGCCTCCGCTCACTCGCACTCGCTCTCGCGCACCGGCTGGAAGGAGAAGAGGAAGGGAACGGAGATGACGGGACTGAGGGAGAGGGCATGGCCTTTTAAGGCCGCGCGAGAAGGAGAGAGAGAGCGGACAGGGCGTAGCCTGCGGCCGCAGGAGAGAGGGAAAAAGAGAGAGAGAGGGCGTTCGCAGGTCTGCGCGCGCAGGCGCGCAGACGAAACACGCGTGCCGAAAATAATCAATTTCCAGATGTCTGGAAGGGGTTCCAGACGTCTGGTCCGACGTCTGGGCCACCTCCCAGACGTCCTAAAAGACGTCTGAAGCCGCGCGTTCGTAACAGTGGCCAATACCGACCTTAGGCTTCTTGGATCTGATTGGATTTAAGCACTCATGTACTTGTCAAGATCCAAATGAATCCTCAGGTGGTTGGGGAAAATGTAAAGCTCGTGTATTAGGTCTAAGGCTTAGGTAGTATTCGGCCCCGTTAACTAACCTCTGCTTTGCGGGACTGTTGAAGGTATGAGTTGCTACGGTAACGTATTTGGTTTTGAAAAACCTGTCGTCGTAGTATGAAAGTGAAGAATTCATGTTCAACAAATAAAATTTATACCGGAATAGAAATCTCGGGTCGAACTCAGGGAGGGGGACGTTTGATTTAAAAAAATACGCGTTTGTTTTATTTGTCATGAAGCAAATTGATTGACTAGAAACTATCTATCTATTTACACTAAATAGAAGAGAAAGAGAGAGAGAGAATATTACAAACAAAAATAAAAAAGAGGTGTAGAATGAACATGGAATTCATTATCAAAGGGATTGTTCGTTACACTAAGCATTATGACTAGAAAGCGGGAAAATGATTACACTAGAAAGTAGTAAATCTACTCTAGAAAGTAGTAAATCTATTCTTGAAAGTAGTAAAAAGAATGGGGAGAGAGATATCCTCCTCGACGGTTGCTTGGAGGACGAGCCAGACGGGACGATGCTTAGAAGACAGGGAATGGAGTAGGACGAAAGAGGACGAAGCAAGAAGAACGGGAATGGGGCAGCACGTCGTCATCGTCACGGGATCCGCTTCTGAAAGGGGAACGGAAATTTGACTTTATCTCTTGAGAAGCATTCAAGGTGTGGGACAAGCTTCTCTTGAGCTTTGGAGAGGGAGAGATGAGAAGGAAGGGATGAAAATTTCATATGGAGGGGGTCTCCTTTTATAGTTGCAAGGAGTGAGGGTAATTTGGTCTTTTAAATCTCAAAATATTAAATAAGGGGTCTTTAGTGACGGATAAAACCATCGCTAAAGCCCCATCATAGGCGATGTGCACCGCCCGCCCATCTTTCATGCGCTCAACGCATTTCCACGTTCATCAGATCTCGGCTGTTCGATCATGAGATCGAATGGCTAAGAGCGCTCCTCACGCCCGCTCCTCAGAACGTGCTCGCGCATGTGATCCAGCATCTTCACCGCACATCTAATTGTGCGTGAGATCTATTGAGTGCGCGCAGCTGCTCGATCATGATCGAGCACTCCTCACGCCTGCTCGCCCGCGCGCCCCTCGCCTTCTCCTTGCAGCTCGAACCTGCGCCCAATCGCGAGTGAGCACTCTATCCACTGTGCTATGTGTGTGGATGGGCGGGCGGGCCGATCTCTGAGCATGCGATCAGGACTGTTGGATTGAGATCCAACGGTCGAGATAGCTCCTTCCAGCGATTCTTCAGTGTCTTCAAGCGCCGGCTGAGCTCCTGTCTCAGCCGTTGGATCTTGATCCAACGGCGGAGATGCGTGGGTGCTAGATGCTTCAGTGGTTGGGGGCGGCTGGTTGGGTAGTCGAGATGGCGCCACATGGTGCCATCTTGGCCATCCATCTTCTGGTTGATGTAGATGGTGCAACGGTTGTCGGATTGAGTCGATTTTTGTACCGTTAGGCTGCGATCGTCGATTCGAATCCATCAGTGTGGTCGGATTTGTCATTTGAATTGCGGATTCACACCATCTTGGCCCTTGATATTCTAGGGTTCCCTGATCTCTATTTGATGCTATAGATGTCTGATTAGGGCGATCTTGGAGTCATTTAACTCCAATCGTCGCCCTGATCACATCTGTACGGTTGGATCTTCGATCCGAGGCCCCAATAAAAAGTTTGTCCTATCCCTGAACATAAAAGGAGACAATTAACCTCTATTTTATTCAAACTAATCTAAATGCAAGATGATGCATGTTATGCAATATTTATAGTATGCAATGTAATTCTATGCTTAATAACATGCATAAATAGACATCTTATGTAATGTAGACATGTTTACATTAGGGACTCGGTATGTTAAGCACCCAAAAATCACACACAGTCTGGTTCAGTGCACTTAAATATGAAATTATGCCAAAAGCATTTATGCTATTCTGAAAATGGTCCTAAGATCTAAATTAGGAGCAGCTCGAAAACACAAGTTGATTTAGATGAGTTCCCGATGCGGAAAGGTGGGAAATTCCCCTCGAAGATGCGCAATAATATACTGTCTCCTTGGTGCTTGTCTCCTAGGTTATCTAAATATCCTACTGGGGGCATGTAAGCACCTTGTGATGGTTCAGATGCCATGGACGACATTATCACAAAATGTCGATTGCCAGGGTTTGGATTTAGCTTTAGAACGCCATGGGAGACACTATCTCGATGTGTCAAAAGCCAGGGTTCTGGGGGTTGCCTTGGGCGGTGTTATCTCAAAGTGTCAAAAGCCAGGGTTTTGAGGGTTGCCTTGGGCGGTGCTATCTTGAAGCATCGATTGCCAGGGACCCTGCGAGGATTGATGGTGGGGACCAGGAATCTGATACATAATGTGTTTAGGGCTAATCCAAGGATGGATCTAAGGAAAAATATAATGAAAAGAAATAGAGAGAGAAAATCTCTCCACAAATGAAAATTCTTCCATCTCTCTTATAAAAATGTACTGGCAAATAGAACCTGGACCAACCATGTTACAAGCACGAGTGCTTTAATCGATGGGTCCAACGAACCTTAGATTAGTTCTTGCAGGCCTTGGAAATCTTCGCAGTAGACTGGGGCGAAAGTTAGTCAAGTCAGGATCTAGGCTGGTTCTTGAGTGCCTCTAGGACTATTGTTGATATTAAGATCTGATTTCTAGAGATGCAGCTTAGTAGGGCATCTTGACGGTTACATCCAACCTAGATAACTGGTTTGATCCATAAAGTTTTCCTAAGGGACTAGCGAAAGCTAGGCATGGGGGTATGATGGGAACACCATCATGAGCCATAACTAGCTCAATTTGGTTTGATGAAGTTAATAAAAGCTCCTACATATTAGTCAGAAGGTCTCTTGGGCAGGTTGAGTTGTTTTGTGAAGAAAAGAAGAATAAAAGGTTATTTATGCAATTTTACCAGTAATCCACAAATACAGAATTACCACGGCATATTTCAGGGATTTATTAAAGGTCATTTTGTTATTAATGTCTAATAAGTGGATCCATGCGGACAGAAATGGGTTTTCACGCATTTCAAAAATTAATGGACATCTAAAATCCTAAAAATAGATCCACTTAATTAACTGAGGTTCTGGTCAGAATAATATTCATCTAAACCCTTTAAAAAAATATTTCCTAGGGTTTGGCATCCTTGATTTGACCATCTGAACCTATTTTGACTTAAAATAGAGTCTCAGATAGACAGTTGCCCTAATTTGGGTTTTTGTGCAATTTACCTAGTCAAACTTTGTCAAAAACTAAATCCAACTTCACCATTCGATTCCTTGGGTACAAATTAGGTTTGTACCAAAATTTGGGCCCAATCAGAGATTACCTTGACCTAGTTTGATTCCAGTCTAGACAAACTCCTTTTATCACACAATGGCCCTTAACTTTTTGAATTCTTCACAAACAGGTCACTAACTTTTTCATCGTCTTCACATTTAGGTCCCTTCCACCATTGGTGTGAACACTCCAAGATTTGACGAGATTCGAGCGAGGATTTCTTGCTCGATTCCCAATCAAACTCTCCCAAAATTGAAAGGGAGATTCCTTGAGGAATTCCCTTCCAATTAAACCTGGCCATGAATCCTAATTCATTCCCAATCTTCCATGTGAACGCATGGAAGATGTGGGTATCAAGTTTGCGCAAACTTTCCAAGCTTCGCAAGCTTGTTTGCAAGCTTAGAACTCCTCTTTTTTGGCCTATAAAAGGATCAGGGGCAAGAACCCTTGCTCCTTAGCAAATTTTGGCCAGAGAAAACCTTCTCTCTTCCCTCTCCGGCCACCTCTGCAATTTGCTCCGGTGACCTCTTTCTGACCTGCTCCTCCGCACCTCCAACCATCAAATTGGAGGTGCCACCATCTTCCTCTCTTCCTCACGCAGCTCTTCGATCAAAGGGAGGGTGTTCCTCTACCTCAATCGCTGTCTTCGCTCCGCCGTCTCCATCTCCTTCTCCAGCTCCAGTCAAGTCACGATCAGAGCTCTCTAGCGTTCTTCCTCATTCCTAAGTCCCTCTACCTTCACCTCTACTCCCTGACATCATTTCCCCCTTACCTACACTTCAAATCAACCACACTATCACCAACCACACCATCATCTTCATCTGCTCTGCCAACGCTCCAGCGATGCTCTGGCGACGCTCCAGCGATGCTCTGGCGAAGCCTTCTCGCCACACTACTGCTCAAAATGCCACCGCTCTGCCCCCATTAGCACCATAGTGTTCCAGAGCAGAAAAGCCCTCTGGTTATTGAGGCTATTGGCCTCTCCTCAGTGCCACTAAACACCACCATCCACACATCACCTTCTCGAGGTCGTTCGACCACCACAGGCACTTTCACTCCACAAAATCACCACCACTGCACTCGTTGACGACCGTCGAAGCTTTTGAGCCAATGTAATTGGGCCACTAGGCCATGTTCATGCTTTTCAGCCTTGGCTGGAGCTCTGCCATCGCTTTCGTCTTCCTTGGCCTTGTTTGCTCATCTCCAGCCCTCAACTCGCCTAACTGCAGACCACAATAGAAGTGAAACCATCAGCTACAGTTGTCCAGGCCCTCAGTTGAAGCCACCAACTGCAGCTACTGCCCCGATTACTCGAGCCAACCAGAGCAGCTTCGTGTGAAGGAAGCAGGAGAGGATAGTCCCACATCGTGTGGGACAAAATTTTGACCGCACATAAATTGAATTCTTTCCATCAGCTATTCGCCTTAGCACGCACAGAGGGTGAGGTCCCCGCCTACGCAAGCGCATACGCACACCCTTGCCTACGATTCATGCCACATGGGTCTGGGCCTTGGTCGTTTACCCGGTTACCCAGGTCTGGTTTGGTTTGCCTGATCCAAAAGAGAAGAGAAGAAGAGAAGGAAAAAGAGAGAGGGGGGGTTTTGCCTCGCTGCTTATCTCTTGACACTTATCGAAATTCTGAAGAGGCCTTCACCTCTGTTGGTGTTGGTGCTGTGCCTCTCCCTGAGGCTTGAGAAAGAGAGGCCTCTGCCTCTGTGTGCTGGTTCTGAATCACTGTTGCACTTAAGTAGACGTGGCATTTGGTTGATTGATACTATTACATTATTTAAGTAGAATTGTAATAGGGTAATTTGGTGGTTCAAATCACCATTTTTACCCTAATCTTTTTTGCCACATTGTCTCTTGAATCTATATTTATATCATTTGTGTTTGAAATTACTATTATATTTCTATATTCTTGCTTATAATTGTAATTTTGAGATAAATTGCTATATTGTTCCCTATGTTCGACCTCGGACTTTTTTAGTTATAAATTTTAAGTGTTTAATGCGATCTTGTCCTATACTATAACACATTTCTTAAACATCGATGATTTCGCGTTATCAATCGGGGAAGTAGTATGAACAACATGACCTTGACCTAGGTCATCGGAAGCAAAGGATATGCTATCATTGGGGTCAAGGTCCTCAAGTGGTACCATCTTCCCTTTCTTTTTACTCCAATACAGCTAGGGTGGATAATCAGTAGGATCATCCTCCTCTAGTGGCCATTCTCATGGGGAGAGTCCATGTGATAGCTACTCCTCAAAATGGGATCCCTATTTGTTGCTACGTTTTCATTGAGTCTTAAGAAATGTGCATTGTAGTATAGTCAACAAAAATATTACAGCATTTAAATTTATAAAGTGCTCGAAAACAACAAATTGAGTCTGAGGTCGTTCGTAAGGAGCAAATGTGGAATTCATGCACTAATCACAATTAGAAATAGATGAGCACAATAATGAATCACAATTGAAGATATTCAATGAATAATTTACTCAAAAATATATTCAATAATAACAATAGTATCTCAAAAAATCAGTGGGATAAAAAGAATAAAATCCTAAAAATGGTGATTTAGATCACTAATTATATCCCACATTTAAGTACATATCCAAAAGAAATCAGCCACTCAATAATGTTATAGTGGTTAGAACCACTTATGCAAATATTCATGATAGCCAATACTTGAATAGGTTCTCAAATAATTGCACAGTATCAGATCAAACATCGGCCACATAGACCAGATGACTTAACTGTCCAAACCTCAGAATGGGCACAACGGTGCCAAGCACAGAGTAGACCTTAGAGATGCTAAGTGTTGAGCATATAGGCATGCATCTCGAAGCATAGGGCACAAATCCCAATGCAAAACCCTCCCCCTTCCTCCTTAGAGATTTTCTCCCCTAATTGAATTTAATTCGGGTAATCGGGTCATGAATAAGGGACCAAACCCACGGGCAGTGGTCGCGGGTGAGGAGTGGAGAGTGAGGTGTGAGAGGGAACTCACCCCTTGTGTCGAGACAAGGAGCCTAAGTGAGTTTTTTCTTGTATGTGCCTTTGCAAATTTGTCCCACACAATGTGAAACTAAAGGTGCCTTCTTCTCCTTTGCACATAGCCGTGCAGTTCCTTCGTTGATTGCAGCTCGAGTGTTCGCTCATTTGTGAATTCAAATCCCAGATGACTTCTGGGATGTATTCCGCAGCAGTTGGGAGAGGAATCATGGTCGGAGGATCATGGAGCACAGCAGACGGAGTGGAAGATGACGATGGTGACGGTAGTCCTCCAGTGGAGCCTGAAATCCACGAACACGGCCTTGCGACCCAATTAAAGCAGTTCAGAAGCTTCGCCAAGTTGCGTGGAGTGCAACGGCAGTGGTTATGGGTGATACGCGTGTGTGTGGCAAGTGGTCAGTGTCAGAGAAGGTGTTTGGGGGAGTTATGGAGCGGGTGGAAGTTAAAATAGGTAGAGGGCTTTTGAAGGTGGAGGTGAGGCAAAGCTAGTGGAGGTGATTGTGTGTGGTTTGGTGTGGTGTAGTGGCGTGGCAAGCTCATCGGAGCTATGCCGGAGGCGGAGAAGACGGAGGAGGGGAGGGCGATTTAGTGGTCGATTTAGGAAGATAGAAGGTTAGAATGACCTAGAGAGAGAGAAGGTAAGCTTAGCTAGGAATGAAGGGGAGGGAAGTTGGCACTGATTGTGATTGGCCGGCACTGGAGCGGACGAACTCTCCGGTGATGTGGACGACGAGGAAGAAGGGGTCGAGGTAGCTCCTACTGTGGCTGGCGAGGAGCAAAGGAAGTTGAGGGAGAAGTTCCCTCTACTTATTATACATGGCAGAGGGTGACGATAGGGATTTGAGGAGCTTGCCGGAGCTGCGGTCGAAGGCGGCCGAGGAAGAAGAGGAAGAAGCTTTTTGGCCTGGAACCGAGCTAACTTGAACGCTGGGACCTTCTAGAGCTCATATAGAGCTCGACCATGCCTCAATTAAGAGGAATTATCGCGATTTCATCACGATTTGGCTTGGGATTTCTCACAGATTTCTGGAGCTTCACCTGAGCTCCTTACTTCATAAGGAAGGTCGACATCGTGCCTATTCGATGGAGGATCTTGGTTAACAATCCTTCCAAAGTAGGATTTCGTTGCAAGTTGATGGAGGAATCTTTGATTGAAGATCACTGATGTTGAGTTCAAGGATTCTGTTTAGACGAAGGCGATGGGGGCTTTATTGTGAATAATATGACAAAAGGAAGGGGGTTTTTGTAAATAATTTGGAAGTTAGGGGCTTGGATATGAAGACAAGTGATTTTAGGGATTGAATTGCAAATTAGGTCAGGATGGACTCTGATTGGGCCCAAATTTTATCCTTAACCTAATTTGGACTCAAAGAATCTAATGGTGAAGTTGTATTTGAGTTTTTACCACATTTTGCTAGAAAAATTACATAGAAGCCCAAATCAAGGCAAAATCCCGTCTGAAAATCTATTCTAGGTCAAATTGGGTTTAGACGATCAAACCAAGGGTACAAAACCTCTTATAATATTTTTATACAAATTTTAGGAGGTTTAGATGAATTTTATCCTAATCAGAACCTCTTCAATTTAAGCGAGTATGAAATTAGGATTTTATATACTATAGCGACTCTCAAAATACATGAAACCTTATTTCTGTCAATGTAGATCCACTTTTTATTCTTTAATGCTTATTTGACCTTTAATTAACCTCTGGGTGACCTTGTGGTTACTTTGTATTCATGATGTGATGTTAAAACTGCATAATTAACCCTAATTTGTTGTTCTCTTCTCAAAATGTACCTGAGTGGAATTACGGTCCTCAGGCGATTATTCAGGAGCATTTATATCTTGATTATAACTAATTTAAGTTAGTTATGATGAATGATGGTGTTACCATCACAATTGTCAGTTGTTTCCTTAACATTGTCTTGGTGATCGGGCATATAGTAGGGATCAAAATCAATCGTAGGAGGGTAGCTAAGCCGGCTAATTTCTTCAATTAATCTTTGACTATTCCTCAATATCTCTCCTATAGACTCCATCATTTTCTTTTGTTGTTTTTGCATTTCTATCATATAAGAGGAGAGGCTACTGTCAGATTGGGGACGACAGTCAATCTTAGGCTTAGGCTGCAAGGTCAAAACTTGGGGGGAAAACCCTGAAAATAAGCCCTAAACTACAAGGGAGAGAAAACAGCAAATAAACTATAGTCTAAAGAGTTTATTCTAAAATCCAACATATGAAAATAGAAAAGTCAGAGGAAGAATCCTCCTAAATGTGCCTTCGTACTCCTTCACACGCATGGGATTAAGGCCCACGTGTGCTCGCAATAACTCCTCAGGGTGGCGACAAGGTCCACCAGGATGATGAGGCCGATGCGTGTTCCTTCTCCACACATTGTACCTCACACCAAACCAAAATAATATATATCAGTGAATATATAGCCTCAAGCAGAAATTAATGTAAATAGAAAAATACTTGCAACTTTACTAGGTTTGTTGCCTCCTCAGTAACGACGACATTTGATAAGTCAATTTTCACATTTAATAGAATATTAAAAATGAAATGTTGTGTCGTTGCAATTTTGGTGTAGTGGAAAATCAACTATCAAAATGTTAAATAATGCAAATCTAATCACGAATTGGTTAGGTCGTCTCCATAAGGAGGCTTAAGCCAATAAAGTCACAAATGTTTTCCAATCATATTCGAAAATTCAAGGAAAAATTTGTTGAAATAACAGAAAGATATATGTAGAGAGAAAGAAATAGATAGCATGAGAAATAGAGAAAAAGAGAGGGAGTAAGTCCACAAATGTAACCGAATAATATATCAATTAAAATAATAAGTGGCAATGGCATTGAATGTAAAAACTAATTCCCTTCTTTACTATTGGAAATAGAGCATTCATGCGTATGCACAGCATCACGAAGAGGTGCTGTGGCTGGCAGTGAGATCGACGGTGGAGGTGCATTGCAGTGAGGGCTTTGTGATGGAGGTGGTAGCTCGATCGATGGTGGATGGAGACGGCAGCAGCGTGTAAAGGAGATTGAAGGCGGTGGGTCGGCGTCGAGGATGAAGGGGTCACTGATGATAACACCTTCATTAGCCATAACTAGCTTGAATTAGGCAGAATCAAGAGATAAATGCTCCTGAATGGTTGCCTGAGGATAGTAATTCCACTCAAATCCATTTTGAGAAGAAAATAATAAAAAGGCTAATTCTACAGCATTAACATCACATCATGAATGCAGAGTAACCACGGGGTCACCCATGGGTTAATTAGAGGTCAATTAAGTATTAAACACCAAGAAGTGGGTCCACACAGACAGAAATAGGATTTCACGCATTTCGAGAACTAAATTAGAGCACAAAACCCTAATAATCAACCCTACTTGGATTGAAGAGGTTTTGGTTAGGATAAAATTCATCTAAATCTTCTAAAATTCATAGAAAAATATTCTAAGAGGTTTGGTACCTTTGGTTTGACCATTTGAACCCATTTGACCTAGAAAAAAGTTTCAGATGGGATTTTACCCTAATTTGGGCTTCTAAGAAAATTACTTAAACAAATGTGGTGAAAACTCAAATATAAGTTCACCATTAGATTCTTTGGGTCCAAATTATGTCAACACCAAAATTTGGGCCCAATTAGAGTCCATCTTGACCTAGTTTGCATTACAGTTCCCAAAATTTCTATCCTCACAATCAGACCCCTAACTTTCAAGTTTCTTGCGATTGGGTCCATAACTTTCTCATCTTCTTTGCATTTTGGTCTCTGTTGCCATTGAAGGTGTGAACCCAAACCTTCTGATCTTCAATCAAGGATTCCTGCTTGATTCCTCAGCCAAACCCGTCCAAATTTGGAGGGGTTGTTTTAGAGGAGTTGCCCAATCTGATGAACTGACTCAAAAACCATGAATCAAATCCTAGAGCTCAAGTGAGCTCTAGGAATTTGAGGGACTCTTTCCTCTTAGACCATGACTAAGTGAGCCTCTTTCTTCATTTAGAGCTCGCATTTTAGCTCTATAAGAAGTCCCTGATCCCTTGTCGTTCTCCTCAGTCTGGTTTGGCCCCAAAATCTTCTTCTCCCTTCTTCCTCCAGCCGCCTCCGCTGCGACTCCGGTGAGCTCCTCAATTCTCCTTCGTCGCCCTCTGCTACCTATGATAGGCAGAGGGAACTTCTTCCCCAACGTCTTCCGCTCCTCATCGATCAATGCAAGAGCTTCCTCGACCCTTCCTCCTTGCCGTCCTCAGCACTGGAGACTTCATCTCCTCCGGCGTCGGCCAATCAAAGCCGACACGGATATCCCTCCCCTTCATTTGTAGTTAATTTATTCCTCTTCCTTTCCTTCTTTAGGTTAGAATCAACCCATTCCCAATCCAATTCAACTGTCGTTCACCTTCCTCCCCCACTATCTTCTTCACCTCTAGCGAAGCAACACGCTCGCTACACCCCACCAAACCACACGTCACCACCACCCAAACTTTCACCTTGACTCGCAGATCAAAAGCCCTCAACTTATTGAGAGCTTTGACCCCTGAACACATCGGGTGGAAAACCCATACTCTTACCAACCACCCCTCCACTGTTTGACCTCTTTAACACTCCATTCACCAAGTCGGCACCACCATCACCTTCGCCACCACATAGCGGAGCTCAGGGGCATTCTAATTGGGGCTTAAAGCCCATGCTACTCATTTCAGGTTTTCGCCGGATTCCACATCATCACCACCACTCTCCACTGTGCTCCACCATCCGCCGCTACCTCTAAAGACCTTAATGCTACCTCAGGCAAATGCGGATTCATCTGGAGAACTCAGCGGCATCCCTAATTGAATGAAAGAACTCCAGCAGCAGCTGCAATCAACGAAGGAATGCCATCTGCAGCTACGCGAAGAAGAGGCAACACCTTTAGTCCCACATCGTGGGAAACTAATTTGATTTTTGATATATATTGAATAATTGATGCAAGATTTGCACGATTTTATAAATGGGGGTTTTAATGTTGTTGCAACATGCAAAATCGATAAGCTTTTAAATTTATATTCCTAGATAGTGGTGGTATCTAGGGTCGTACAAGGAGGCCAATTTGTTAGTCAAATAAGTGATTCTCTCTCTTGCCTCTCAAATCAACACTTCTCTTTTTGTATTTTGATTTGTGTAAATTTTTATGTTTAGAAATAAGCAGGATACGAATACGAAGATAGAACTATGCTAAAGAAACTATGCCTAACAACTATAACATAAGTGACAAGAGAAGTCTTCTCTTCTAATCTCAGCCTAGGCAAGTGTGTCTAGGGTAATTAAAGAGAGATGTGATGCACTAAAATAAATAAAGTTGCTACTTGAAATTGAAAAATCAAGAATGAAGAAAGGCACTTTGCTATTAAGAAGAAATGTTTACAAAGTACCTAGAGAGCTCAACTAAGCAAAGGTTCCACTTAGTTAATCCCTAGGTAGATGAATGCTTAACAAGAATTAAAATGTAACAAAATAAAAGATAGAAAATTCTCCCCAGTAGCTAAGGTAGCCTTCACTCCAAGAATGGTGGCTCCCAGACTTGAAGAAGACTTCCTTTTAACTGCTTGTGTTGCTCCTCTTAGGAATGGATGTCCTCCACCCTTCTTTCCTCCTACCTAGTTGTCCTCCCTAGATTGAAGCTTACTCCTTGGCATGGCACAAGGAAAGAGAGAGAAGAAGAAGGCACAAAGGGAGAGGGTAGGTTACTCCCTTAATCTTCTTCTCTCCTTCTCCTTTCCTAGGCATGGGATGTATGGTGGCTATGGGTGTTTGATAGGAAGAATTGTTGATTGCCAAGGATGGTTTGAATGGTGGAATGGGGGATCTTTTTATAGGCTAGTATAGATGGTGGTTAGGAAGCTTCCTTGTCACTATGTGAAAGGGTGCCAAGGAGGGTGGTTAGGAAGCTTCCTTGGCACCATGTGAAAGGATGCCAAGGAGGGTGGTAAGGAAGCCTCCTTTGCGCCATGTGAAAAGGTGCCAAGGAGGATGGTTAGGAAATTTCCTTGGTGCCATGTGAAAGGGTGCCAAGGAGTGTATTTTCAGCACCAATGGTTGGTGGTTTTAATGTAGGTGGATGTAGATGAGAGCCTCATCATGAGCCCTAACTAGCTCATTTTGACCTAAGAAAGAGAATAAGAGCTCCTACATAACCTGGAGAAGGACCTAATTCAAGGAATTAATGTTTTGAGAAGGAAACATGAAACAAAGGGTAAAACTGCAATTTCACCATTGCAATACATAAATGGGATTTCTCAGAGGCAAAACATAGGTTAAATGGTCTGAATAAGATAAAAAGTGGGTTGGTTCATTCAGAAATGGGTTATTGTGCAATCTAAGAATTAAATGACATTCTGTAACCCTAAAAGGGACCCACTTAATTCAACAAGGTTCTGGTTAGGATAAAAATCAACTAAATCCTCTAAAATTCATGGAAAAATATCTCCTAGGGTTTAGAACCTTCAATTTGTCTTTTGGAACCTATTTTGACCTATATTAGGGTCCTAACTCATTATTTGACTTAATTTGGGTTTTTATGTAAAATATCCAATCAAACGTAGTAAAACCTAAAGTCCAACTTCACCATTAAATTCCTTAGGTCCAAATTAGGTTTTTAGCAAAATTCGGACCTAAGGGGAGGTCATCTTGACCTACTTTGCAAAATAGTCCACCCAATTACATTCTGGTCCATGTCTTTTGAAAATCATTGCACAGACCCCCTAGCTTCCTCGCCACTCTTACAATTAGGTCCCTCCTCCATTAAAGTGGAGGAATCATACTCCGATGAGGAATGAATGGGGACTACTCCCTGATTCCTCGGAGATCTCCTCCCATATTTGGAAGGGAGATTCTCTGAGGAATCCCCTTCCATCTGAGCATGATTGTAATCTCTAATTCGCACCCAATCTCTTGTGCGAACGCACGAGAGATTTAGGTATCCAATGGTGTCCATCTCCGGTGAGGTCTCTTATGCTTAGAAGCTTGTCTTCCAAGCATAAGAACCCTTGCTAGTGCCTATAAAATGACTACCATCTCCGGCCGCACTGATTTAGCTTGACTTGGCCGAAGAAATACCCCCCATTTTGTCTCCTCTCCTCCGGCCAAGGGTCCAGCGAGCTCCGGCGAGCCCTCCTCCTCTTTCTCGTCGCTCTGCCACAAGACCAGTGGTAGAGCGCCTTCACCACCTTCCTCCACGTCGTGCAACACCTGCACGCGCGTCTTCAGTCCCTTCGTCATCGCAGCTCTCCCTCCACTGGATGTTTTCTTCTCCAGCGACAGCAGGAACGGCCAGCCGCCTCCTCTCCCCCTTCGTCCACGTAGCTAGATCAGAACTACTCCCCTCTCTCCACTCTTCATTTCCCCTCTTTTTATTTCCACTTTCGACCCCTCGCAGTCGCAGACCACCTGCATCTTCTCCATCTTCGGCCGACCACCGGCAAGGCGCTTCCACCGCTCCGCACATCCACACACCTTGCTAGACACCTCATCACCTTCGCCATCACCCACTAAGCAGCATCCACCCTTCCATCTACTGCCAACACCTCCACACATGCCAACCGAACAAACCCATATTCACGGCCACAGAGCGACCTAGGCACGCACGCTTAGGTCGCCCCGCGGCCAGCCACCCACCGTCTCACCTTCGCCTTGACACTGTGAAGCTCCTCAAATGTTTTAATGGGGCCGCAAGGCCGTGTTGAGTGATTTCAAGTTAGGCCCCCGTTTTGCCATTGGAGCAAGACCAAGGAGCTTGTTAGCTCGAGTCAGGTTGCATCAACCCAGGTGTTGTGCTCCAAGAAGTGCGGGTTGGTTTTGCTCATGCACGCAGCTAGGCAATTGGTCAGAGAGCAATTGCAGCTGTGGCAATTGAAGGCGACACCTTGCGGGAGCGTGAGTGAAGCGGGTGGGACACTTTAGTCCAGCCTCGGAAGTCTTTAGCACAGGTGTGTAGTATTTATTGAATTTGTGTTTTAAGCTCTTCGCCTCCAGTACACGGGGTGAGGTCCCTCACCCACATGCACCTGCCTTGTCCGCGACCTTTAGCCCGCGGATCTGGCGTGACCGACCCGATTACCCCTCGCACTCCTCGTGCACTACACCACGTCGGTGTGCCTAGACTCGGGCGAGCGAAACCCGACCCATTTACCCAGCTCTGGGAGAGCGTACCTAAGAGAGAAATAGAGAGAGAGACGCGGGGGAGGGTAGGGGTAGGTTTTGCTCTTCAGTGTGTGTGGGGAAGAAGAAGAGAAGGAAAGGAAGGCGCAGCTGAAGCTAAGGCAAGGTGAAGCTAGGCCAAGCAGGGAAGGAAGGACTTAGTCGTAGCAAGGAAGGAAAAGGAAGAAGAAGAAAGGCAGAAGCCAAGGGAAGGAGAAGCACTGTAGCAGAGGTGCAGCTGAAGAAGAAAGAAGAAAGAAAGAAATCAAAGTCAGAGAAAAAAAGGAAGAAGAAGGAGAAAGGCACTGTGCAAGAGAAGAAAGAGAAAGAAGAAAGGCAAGGCTAGAAGGCCAAAGAAAGGAGCTGCAAAGAAGAGACAAGGAAGAAGATGCAGACGGCCAAAGTCAGAGAAGAATAGAAGAAAAAGAGCTAAGGAAAGAGGAAAGTCAGAGAAAGAAAGAAAGAAAAAGAAGAAAAGAAAGAAGAGAAAGCAAAAAGGAGAAGGAAATAAGAGCTATCATTTAAGACGTCTGATTATAGAATCAGACGTGCAATTCTAATTTTTTGCTATATTTCAATTCCTAAACTCTTGCATTTATACTTTGAATTAGATTTTGAGTAACTCTAAGTGTTCAATTACATTATTGAGATTAGTGAATAAATTCCACTTGCTCCCTGTGTTTGACCTTGGATACTTAGGTTTTCGAGTTTTTAAAATCCCGACTTCGCCTCGTTAATAGATCTCCATTAAGGTGGAGAGGGAATAGGATAGGAGTTGGATTTGAGTTGGATCCAGCTGAGTTGTTCTGGTGTCCAACTACTGGAGCTTCTGTCTTTACAAATGTTCCAAGTGCCTTCCATACTGCCAGGGTTTCTTTGATTTCTAATGCATTCATCCTTGGCAATCAAATGGAAACTACATGAGATAATGAGAAATGAATGTTAATGTATGCTCTAAACCCTAAATGCACATGCATGCTAAATGCAATGATATAATGCAATGCAGTGGACAATATCTTAGGAACTAGATGTCAATGGATGCTAAGGATGATGATAAACTGGTGTTTATCAATAATGTGCGTTGCCTTGGTACCTCTGATCACGGGGCGAGGTCCCTCTCACCTATCCTCTACACTCCTTGCCTGCCACTACGTCGACGAGCCCGGTCCTAGATCCTTTTAGTCGACCTGATTAGGAAAGAGAGAGAGAAGGGGAATTTTTGAGGGAAGAGGGGTGGGTTTTGCACTGTTCATCCTCGAGTATTGAGCCTAACACTTAGGCAAATTCAGAAGATCTGGGGCTTGACTCTAAGGCGTCTGATGGTTGCTCCTTACGTCTAGTTGTGGCATTGGTTGAGATACTGTGGACATATTTGAGTTATTATCTAACGTGGCAAGTGGTTGAGAAACACTGTTGAGATATTGATTTGATTTGATTTGAATGCTTTAGGATATGCGCTTAAATGAGGGAATTAAGTGGTGATTTAAATCACCATTTTTAGGGTTTCTAATCTTCTTTTTATCCCATTATTTTCTAAGATACAAATGCTATCATTGAATATATTTTTGAGTAGATTATTCATTGAATATCTTGTTGTGATTATTCATTGTGCTTATTATTTTACATTGTGATTAGTGTTGTGAATTCCAATTTGCTCCCTGCGAATGACCTCAGACTCACTTTTATTTTCGAGCATTTTATAAATTTAAATGTTATTACGATTTTTGTCACTATTCTACGATGCTATACATTCCTAAATGACGACTCTCGCTTAACAACAGTCGTTGGTTGGTGACACAAACGGTGGGGGTTGATGACATAGGTCGACGAGCTTGCTGGTGACATTAACAGTGAAAATGGGGGCTGAAGGTGACTGCTGCGGTGAGATGGTGTGTTGGCGAGATAGGTTCTTGTTGGGGAAGAAGATGAACAGGTATGGTTGTTACTCTGTTTGAGAGCGCGGTTAGCAAGATGATGAAGTGTGGGCACGGTGATGGTCGGTGGTCGTCACGGCGATGATGCCGACTGGAGATGGTGGCTATGAGTGGGTGAAGGTGTGGGTTCACATAAGGACAAATAGAGGAGGAAGAAGAAGAGGAAGGGGACATTGGTGGTGGAGACTTGTTGATGGCTTGAAGGGAAGCATTGAGGGCGTTGTGGTGATGGGGCCATGCGCTGTAACTGTACAGTCGATCACTTTAGGTTCAAGTGGCGATTGAGGTGTGCTCTTTGGTCACGATGTAAGCAAATTCCACAGTGCACTCTCTGGCCACCGAGAGGGTGAAGCTGATGGAGGCGATGGAAGATGGAGTGGATCCCCCACGCATGCACTGCCCTGCTCTTTAAGACCTCCTAGCATGCACTATACATCCAGTGCCTTCCAGATCCGCAATCCCTGAAGCTGGTGGTCAATCTAAATTTACTTATTATGAAGTAGCATGCATGAACTAACGCATATAAATAATATGGAACTAACATTCTTAGGCCAAATAATTATCCACTAAAGTGGACTCATTACTTAGCAGTAAGAAAAATGAGAAGGAGATTAAAAAATGTATATATTACATCCTGCAATCATGCATGATGATAATGTCATCATTAGCCATAACTAACTTTAATTAGTCAGACTCAAAAGACAACTGCTCCTACATAACTGTCGGAGAGTCATAATTCATTGCATATCCTTTCTAAGAAGAATGCATTAAAGCAGGGTTAAATCTATAGTTTTAACAGAAGATCAAAAATGCAGAATAATCATGGGGTTTCCCAAGGGTTAAATGAAGGTTAAATGAGCATTAATGACTAACAAGAGGGTTCATGCAGATAGAAATGGGTTTTCGTGCATTTCAAGAATTAACGGACATCCGAAATCCTAATTTCAGACTCGCCTAATTAACAGAGGTTATGGTCAAGATAAATTCCATTTAAACCTTCGAAAAATCATAGAAAAATATTCCATAAGGTTTGGTATCCTTGATTTGACCATTGGAACCCATTTTGACTTAAAACAAAGTCACAGATAGGAAGTTACCCTAATTTAGGTTTCTACGTAAATTACCTAGTCAAACTTGGTCAAAATCAAAATCCAACTTCACCATCAGATACCTTGGGTCAAAATTAGGTTTGTACCAAAATTTGGACCCAATCAGAGTCCATCCTGACCTAGTTTGCATTTTAGTCAAGTTTGATTCTTTCTCTTCCAATTAGCCCCTCAACTTTCGAAAAAATTACAATTACCCCCTAACTTCATTGTCTTCTTCACCAATTGGTCCTCGCCACCTTCATGTATGCAGAACTCCTAGATCCATTAGCAACCGACCTTCAATCAAGGATAGCTCCATGATTTCACCGCCAAACCCTTCCAAAATTGAAAGGGAGATTCATGAAGAGATGCACTTCGATCTGAACCCAGTCTTGCCTTCTGATTCTTGCCCTAGGGCTTGGAAGTTTCCAAGTCCTAATCCCTGATTTCTCAATATTCGAGCTTATTTCTAAGCTTGGAAGCTCTACTTTAGCCCTATAAAAGGACCCTGACCAACTTCCCTCGCTCTTTAGCTTGGTTTTGGATCGAATTCTACCTTCTTCCCCTCTCTCCAGCCAAACTCTCTGCAAGCTCCAGTGAGCTCCTCCGTCCCTCTTTGTTGGTTGCCACAGACCATAGTCGTCTAATTCATCTTCCTCAAGCTCTTCTGCTGCTCGCAATACCAACGAGGGTCTCCTTCCTCCATCTTCCTCGTCGTTCTCCCTCAACGAAGACTTCACCTTCTCCGACGCCAACCATACCATAACTAGTGCCATCCTACACCTTTCGACAGTTAGTTTAGGTTAGTTAGGTTCCTTCCTCCCTCTACTCTCTTTTCCTCTATCTAAACCCTCAATTCAACCCACCCATCATCTTCTTCATCTCCGGTCACCCTCTGGCGAGGTTTCCCCAACTCTCCATCGCATCACACACCTCGCCAATGACTCCTTGAGCATTGGCTCATCCACCCACAGCAAACCCCTCAAGAAATTGAGGGGATTATCATCTCAACCACTCCACCAAACACCACATCCTCTGCCTTTCATCTCCGACCTCCACCGACCACCACACACCCTCTCACGCCACGAAACACCCACCACCACCTTCACCGTGCTTTGGCGAAGCTCCTGAGGTATTCTAATGAGGCCTTATTCATTATTTCAGGTGTTCGCCATCATCCTCCGCCACCACTTCCATCTCCGACGATGTATGTAGTCCTCCGGTCATGTTCTTCATCAAAATCACCCCCAGGTCGAGTGGATACGTTCCAATTACATGTCCAGGTCCAAAATTGAGAGCTTTAACCTTAGCTGCTGCTCCAATCGATGAAACTTCACCCTGCAACTGCACGAAGAGGTAGTGGGATTAGTCCCACATTGGTGAAGGAAGGGCGACTGCTAGCACATAAATTGATTTTGTGCCCTGAGCTATTAGCCCAAGGCATTGAGGGGTCGGTTCCCTCCTCACTTCTACCCATACACCCGACTACCTGCACACCCGGTAGTCCTGGTCACTCGGGTCCCTGATTACCCGATTAGCTGCCCGATTATCTGAGAGAGGAGGAATTGTGAGAGAGTAGGGGGAGGGTTTTGTTCTCTTGGTCTTGTGCGTGTGACCAATACTTAGTCGTTGAGGGAATTGTTCCCTTGTGCTTGTAAAGGAGAAGGCCTGAATAGGAAAAAGAAGGAAAGAAGGCTTAGAGTAACCCTTAAGGAAAAGAGAAGGCTCGAGAAGAGGGAAGGAAAGAAGAGGCTCTGAAGAAGAAGAAGAAAGAAGAAGCTGAAGCTAAAGAAAGAAGAAAAAGAGAGGCTTTGACAAGCCATATGCTTTATGCTTATTGATGAACATTTAAGCTGTCTGATAGCTTATCTCAGTTGTCTAATCACTGTAGCATTCAAGCCATTATTTATTTATTTGAAATAATTGAGATCTGATATGCATGTCTGATTAGGGCTAATAATTGGTGATTCAAATCACCATTATTTTGTCTTAACTTCTTTTTATCATTGTGAACTATTGAGATACTCATGTTTTTCATTGTATAACTAATGTAACAGGTTATTATTCATTGAATATCTATTTGAATGCTCAATTATTATGCTCATTTATTCTGAATGCGATTAATGTTGTGAATTTCACACTTGCTCCCTGTATTCAACCTTGGACTCCACTACATATTCTGAGTTACAAATTTTATCTGTTTTCAATCGATTTCGACTTGCTACTACGATTACACCCTTTAAAACATCGATTTCGCTGATTTACAATGCACCTTAGTATAAATGAGTGCTTATGCATTTATCCACCAAATAAAGCATCTCGCTACAAATGGATGCTACCCTTCTCTTGTAGATTCCTACGGGAGGAAGTGAGATATGCATGACGTAATATAAAATGCAGAATAAAAATAGATAATTTCGAAAAGAGTAATCACAGAAAATGGCACAAGAATTTTTAGGTGGAAACCCAAACTGGGTGAAAACTACCACCTAACCCTCTCGAGTTAGGATTTTTCGATCAACAAAATCAATCAAATCCACTAATGTACTACTTTAACGAGGGTAGTACAACCTCAATTACAACCACCCTACGAATACGAGGGTAGCGTTCCTCAACCCCTCCTCTTCACAAGGAGGATTTTCTCTCACGAAGGAGATAGGAATTCACAACGTGAATACCCAACCAATAACAAAGAAAGATTACAAAACAACCTATAAAGCCAACAAAGATTAACCTAGCTACTATAGGTAAAGATACTCCCCTTTGCTTGGAAGTGCGTCGGCTTGACGTGGGTGCGTGAACCACGTGGCGGCACTTGCTCACTCTCGTAATCTTGGAGGGAGAGCGGGTGCGCAAACGAAGATGAAGCTCTCAGGTGTGGACACGGGCTTTGGAGAGCTTAGAACTTCTTCTTAGTATCTATGTGACACAATAAGAGTTGAAGTAGTCTTGCAAGGTGTGTCTCTACAAAGCAAGGGTCCTCCTTTATTTATAGAGGGCCTAGGAAGGCTTTAGAAGCCCTTAGAAAACTTCCATAGCCGTTGGGGTTGAACCCAAGGCAAAATAGGCCGTAATCAGAATCAATCATGATTCTGACATGGTCATCAGACATCTAGAAAACTTGTTAAGACGTTTGGGAACTAAGTCAGACGTCTGATTCTAGGCGGGTTTCTTTCCTGACTTGGTTCACACCTAAACAGGATTTTAGTGCATGGCCATCCGACGACATACAGGACGTCTGGCCCTAGTTCTGGACGTCTGAAAACCTATTGTACTGTGAAAATGGATTCCCAAGATAGGTTAACGGCTAGGAAATCTGACAAAGGAGATTTTGGGTCAGCTGTGGCTAAACGGTCACATATCAGACGCTTGGAGTCCTCTACAGACGTTTGATATAAGCCTAACGGTCATATTCCTCAAAGTTTACTTGGTAGCCAACGTTCCACTAATTGGACGTTTGGCACAAACATTAGACGTCTGGACTAAGGTCTGGTTGTCTGATTTCATCAGACAGAACTAACTAAGTCTAGCCTAAGTTATTAGACGTCTGAGTCAACAGTCAGATGTCTTAAAAGTCACTATCAGACGTCTGATTTTCAAATTAGACGTTTGATTAGGCTGTCCGAACCCTATTTTGATTTTCTAAGCTCTCTACAGAAAACCTAAGTATCCTAGGGTAGTGCAGGTGTTCCTAGGACTACTTTAAGGGTTCTTTGAGGCTCTTTAATATAAGATCTAAGAAAGAAATAAAGAGAAAAACAAAGAAACAAAATTACATAGAACAAGATAAAAGGAGATCTAGCCTATTCTTGTCTTCATGCTTCTTTAGGCTATCGCTCCTCACGAAGCTCCTCTATTCTCTGTCAAGCTCCTCCAATCCACCATTTATGCAAGCTCAAACTCCATTTGAACACGTTTCCATTTGTAATTAACCTGAAATCTAAGACTTCAAGTGCAAATGTTCAATAACACGTGTTTTGTTATCATTAAAATAAACGATCATGGTGCTCTAGCACCAACACCTCTATCCAATAAAAAAACACCTCAATAAAAATCTATTTTAACTTATAGAAAATGGATTAGAAAAATATGGAGATAAAAATTAGGAATAAGAGACCTAATGATCCAGCCGAAGAAATATATGCCTTGAGTGTTTACCACAAGATAAAAATGAGTGAGGAGAAAGCAACCAAGTCTGAGTAAGGCCAACCCAAAGGCTTGAGTTGGGATGATCTAGATTAGGATCTTGATGTCTTGAGATCTAGATTTTTATAACTTCGGATGCCAGTACGACGAATCTACTTCACCTACATGGACATTTTAACCTCATAATTGCTAAACCTTGAGTGGGCAGTGAAGCCTAAGAAATCGAGTTTTGAAGGCTAGCGGTTGAGGCTTAAAGGAGACAGATTGACAAAGCCCTAGGTCTAGAAGTTTGTCATTGACGTTGTGGGCTGGTTGGATTAAGGGTCCTACTCACTTTCTGAATTTGATTAGTAAAGGATGTTTAGTTGATTTACAAAAGCTTAAGTTGATAAAAAATCAATATTCACAAGCTCAAGGACTGACTTGTGTTTGCTGAATTTGAATTCTAGACTTTGAATCTTATTGTATTCTCCATCTTAACCTTTCTGATTTTTAGAGTTTAAAGTGCTGTACAAATAACAAAATGAGTATCAGATGTTCTAATTTAGATTTGAATTCTCATCAGGAGTTTATTTCTCATGAGTATTTGTTTTGAAAGGTGATAGGTCAAATTTGCTGGGCATTTATTTGGCCTAAGTACTTATTAAGTACATTTACTTGTGGTCTGATTGCCTAAGCTAAGTATTAATTAATCTTAGCGTACTTATATTTTTATGCATTTTATTTGATATGTGCAGGGAGATGGCAACTGGACGTGGACTTAATTGGCATTTGAAGGAGGGATATGCGAATATTAACCCATCACCATTACTACCTCCACCGACATTCAAATCCAGTAGTTATGCAAGTTGAGAGGGAACTTCAGATCTGAAGAGGAGGTGTTTGCATGGGGGAATAAAAACACCACGTAGCATCTTCCTCAACATCTTCCATCTCCTCTTCCATCTCCCCCACCGTGGACATGGAGTACGCCATGACCCCATAGCTCACACCGTGGACCTTTGCGAGCTTCTCTACCACGCCATTGCGACTACCACCGCAACCTCCACCTCCGTCAGCCATGCGGTGACAGCACGTGGCCATTATACCGCATCCTCGCTTCCATTGCTCACTATCAATGCAACCACCATACGCCCCCTGCTCCATCTTCCTTCTTTCTCTTATTCTTCTTCATTTCCTTCTTTATCTTTTCTACCCACCACCTATTGTTCTTTCTCTTCAAACGAACCCAAACCCACCGCCGGCCACCTGCTCACAGCCACCACCACAGGCCACCATCCTCAACGCTACGACCACGCTCCACCGTACCTTCCCCAACGTCTACGACCGCTACTCAATGCCATTGCATGCCGTTGGCAAACCCATCACCGTCGTCGTCCTTCCCTTTGACTAGCCACCTCCGACCATCTCCCATCACGCTTGCAAGTTCATCGTGAAGCCCTCGAGTCAAAGTACCTCCACTGAGCTCCTCGTCGCCAGCGAGACCTCCTCCACGAGTGCCAAGCACCTCCACACCTTCCCTTGTTTTGCAATAGTAAAAGGGTAATTAGTATTTACATTGCATGCCATTACTCATTAAGTATTTGAGTTTAATATAAATTATTGAGTTGAAGTTGCTAACATGCCCTTTCATTTCTTTCTATTATCTCTCTCTATCTTTGGTTGCTCTCTCTTGCACATTTCTCTCTCTCTTACTCTTTGATTTTATCTAAACTCTAAATACAATATGCCATTATGCCATGATTGCAATATTTTTTGAAAGTATTAGATAAATTATAAGTATGATTGTGAGTCTTACATGGATTTGATCTCGTGATTATACAGGTTTTTAATCCCTCTATTTGTGAACATTACTCTATATAATAATGTTTATGATATTTCGAATAAAAATGGGAAATATGTGGGATCATTCTTAGTTGAAATATTTGTGAGTTTATTTGGTTCGTTCATCCCTGTGGAGACGACCTAACCAATTCGTGGTTAGATTTGAATTATTTAACATTTTGATAGTTGATTTTCCACCACACCAAAATTGCAATGACATAACATTTCATATTTAATATTCTATTGAAAGTGAAAATCGATTTATCAAAAGGTATCTAGGGTTTTGAGTCCTTTGTAAGAAGATTCTCGCCTAATACTTATTTATAAAAATATAAAAAAAAACATAAAAAGAGAAAATTTTAAAAATCTTCTTACCTAACCATTCTTCTACTTAAGAATTCACTTTATTATTATCCACCTTGGTGTTTAATTCATCATATTCACTAGTTATTTTGCTAGAGACTAGCAAGACTTTGGCATGGGGGTATGATGAGAGACTCATCATGACTCCTAATTCACATAAATTAGCTAGTTTACCTAGTTAAATTACTAGTAAATAACATTATATTAGGGTTAATTATATACTTAAAGTAATAATAGCAAGGACCTTATTTATATGTTAAAACACCTAAATTAAAGGTTGATAAGCATTTATTATGTTTAATTAATAAATGGGACTAAAATCCAATCATTTATCTATATATAAGTATTATATATAATTTATAATTTTTATAATGAGTAAGTTGTTAATTAACTTACTAATGTTAATCACTTAAATAAATATAGAAAAAAGGGATAAAAATATAATTTCATGGTATAAATATATTATTTAACCTATTTATAATTATATATAAAAAGTTTAAAAAGAAATAATTTAATTTAAGCTTTAAAACTCACTATTTGCATTTTAGTCCCTACATTTCATGTTAATTAAGTCCTTTCTTTTTAGTCAGGTCCTCCACTATTTGCATTAAGGTCCCTCTGCAGTCTTCTTCCTTTTTTCTTCTTCTTTTTGAACAACCACCATTAGACGATGACCAGACTGTCTAATGATCGTTTATCTGACATTAGAGCTCTTCTCCCTTGGCCATTGAACATCCGCTCACCATCTCCTTTCCATTCAACGATTAGGATGAAGCCCAAAACCTAATTTCTCTAGGTGAATAACCTTACCGTCGTCGAAGATGACGACAGTGGTTACTCTAAACCTAGACCCATTCCCAGCCATGTACCTCCCTCCTAACCCTCTCTAAAGCCTATAAATACCTCGCCTTACTTCCCATTTCAACTGTCAGCTCCCTTTCATTCTTCTCCAACCTGAGCTGATGATAGGGTATTCCTCCTTACTCCAGCGACCTCTCATCCTTCCTTTGGAGTTTTTCCAGCAGAGAAGCTCGTCTCCCTTATCTCCTCTTCCTCTCCGGATGTTGTGACCAGGCTGAGGAGCATCATCCTCTTCTTCTCACTGCTTCCCCTTCCTGTTGGAGTTTCTTCTACAACAACTTTGATTTCATCCAATTTGGCAATGCCTCATCGATGCCTCCTTCCTCCTTTCATCCAGGTAACACGTAGAATAGCCTTAGCTTTTACTTTAGAGTAGATTTAGTTAGTTAGTTAGGTAGTTTACCATAGTTTACTCTCTGATTGTTTCCTTCTTCCTCATCTCTAGCAAGGCTAATCTGGTCTTGTCCGGACTTCAATTCATGATTTCAGTCCAAGTTTCACCTTTCTCATCTCATCACAATCATCCTCCACCTTCTACCTACTCTTATTAGCTATTAATCACTAAAAGCCCAATTCATTTCAACCTTCAAACCTCCACTATCCATAGTGAAGCTTCGAAGGAGTTTATCCACCTACTTACCCATCTCAAGACCATCGCCACATCCTATAAAACATTTCACCTCATTCTATTGGAAGTTTCATTAAGCCTATGGTTCTGGCAAACTAAAAACTCAATTTTGATTAGATTTAGTTCATAATATTTTCCTAAGAATTCCTTGATCTAATTGAGGAACTTTTGAGCTTCTTGAGACCTTCTAGAAGATTTAGAGCTTTGTTTCAAGTTATTTCATGGAGATCTGTGTTCCGACGATAAAAATCGGTGGTCACCAGAGCTCCACCCACTTGATTATTGAGTTATAATTATTGAATCCTCCAAAGAGATTCTAGAATACTAAATTAGATTCACTGATCATGTTTCACACAAGTAGTTTGAGTTTTATTGATTCTAGATCTCTGGACAACTTCATCTTCTTCATCTCCGGCAAAAGCTCTTTTAGTGCTTCTCCCAATCTTCGACTTTAGGAATAGGTTAGGAAGCATTAGCAGGACATCCTAATTCTAGAATATCCTCTGAATAGGTCGATAGATCTTCGGATTATCTATTGAACACAACACATTTAGATCACATGCGATGGATCTGAGGAACTTGATCAACGGGATCAAAGTACCTCATTTTTAGCTTCAATGAATTCCTGAGGTTGATTAGATTCGATCTGGGTTGTTAGATTGTTTGGAATTAACTTTGAGATAAAAGTCAACTCTCAATTTGATTTGGTCAAACTGTAGTTGCAATGAGAGCTCAGAGCTCTTAAACTCCAGTTTAAAGGTTGATTCACGTTTCTTAGACTATTAGGAATTTGTTAGGGTTGATTCTGGAATGAATATAGTTGATTTTGTATCAAGTTCTATCTCTTGATTAGTTTGGGTTTAGTGTGCACTGCAGTGAGCCTTAAAGAGCTCGAGGTGAGATTTTAGGCCAAATTTAGTTTAGAACAGTTGATTGAAATCTTCTAATTAGGTCTAGAATCATTTTACAGGTTCTTATCTAGTGATCAAACCTATTCAGGTCTCATCTGGTTAGCTTTGTTGACTTGAGGGAGCTTTGAAGCTTTCCAGGTATTCTGAAAATCCAGAAGCCTTCCTCTAAGCTCCCTTAGATGAAGAATACATCTAGGTGCAGAGTGAAATACTTAGAATCGAGAGAGAAAGAAATTAGGTTAGAGAATTGAAGGATTGTAGATTCGAGCTGAAGTTTTTGAGCAACAATGGCAAGGAGCCATTTTTGGAAATTGATTTGAGCAGCTCTTGTGCTCCAAACAAGCAATTGAGAGATGCAATCGATAAAGCTATCATAGCTCTAAAGATCTGGATGATCTCCTGTTGAAGACCTACTATGGATCGATCAGAATCAAAGAAGGAAGATGGTGCTGAAGACATGGCTACACTTAAAGAGAGGACACTTTAGATATACATATATAGTTGATGAGTCCACTTTAGTGGACAATTATATGGCTTAAAAGTGTTTGTTCCATATTATTTATATGCATTAATTCATACATGTTAGTTCATAATAAGTGTAGATTGTCATAACTTTTATGCATCTACTAGTTAATTCTAGTAAGATAGAGCGAAAAATAAATATTAGTATAGATTGTGTTTTGGTGCATTTTCAAGTATAAATAATTATATATTTATTCCAGGGATATTTACAGGAAGAATACAACACGTTGTGAAAAATTAGGTGCATGTGTGCAAAACCTTCGTCATCCATCACCACACCACCGTTAGGAGAGTCTTGCAACACCCCCCCCCGAGGTTAATGATCGGCTCCCTACCGCATGGAAATCCTTGTTGAATTGTTGTTGAGATTTTCTAGGAAGAAACAGATCGCGGGGTACATCCATTAAAGAGAATATCGTGTGCAGAGGAGGGGGATCATCATCTTTCTCCCCCTTGGGGGATGACCACCTCCACCACTGTCACCCTGGCCTGGGCGAACATTGTGGAGATAGCGAGCACTGTGGAAATTGAGCATGCACAGTGAACCCCTGAGAACTCCACCTCCATCGGCCACGTGGTGACAGCGCATGGCCCCACGACCACAATCCCTTTGTTTTATTCCTCTCATGCACGCACAACCACCACCCACCCTCTCCTCTTCTCCGTTTCCCTTCTTCTTCTTCCTCTTTTTCTCTATGTGACCCACCACCACCACCACCTGCAACTCAACCCAACACCATCACTCCTTTGCCCCCATCGCCGCCGACCACACCACCATCAACCATCCATGCCTAACCATCTACTCCCCTCACCCAACTCCCCAACCCAACGCACCATTGTTCACCTTCCAACTGCTCCCCTGTTCATCTCCTTCTTCATTTCCTTCTCCCCATCAATGAACACATACTCTCTCCAGCCACCGATCTCTTCGCCAACGCCACCAGCAGACTCACCGGGAGCTCGCCGACATCACCCTACTAGCTACATCGCCAATCGACCGATTAGCTATCCTCGAAGCCACCCATCAACTCCGACGAGGACCTCACTGACCAGCCACCACTGGCCACCATCAAGCTCATCGTCACCACCAACACGACGGCTAAGATCTAGCCAACCTCAATCGTGTGCAGTACGGCCTCCGATGCTCCTTCTCGTGCGTAAGGAGGAGAGAGGGAGAATCCCCTATTTTCCATTCAATTACTTTTTACATTGAATGCCATTTGAAGTTATCATTGGAATAGTTTAATGAGTAAATTTGCATGAGTAGCCCTCCTAGTTGCTTAATTTCTCTCGTGCACTCTATTCCATTTTCTTTGTGAAGTGCTCTCTCTCTCCCTATTATTCTTTCCATTTATTGAATGAGAGTATTAACGAAGGTTAAATTTTCAATATTTGCTCTCTTACTTTATTAGGTGTCAATTGCATGCATACTCATCAACTTTATCTTCCTCTCTTGTTTTATAAAATGAGTGGATTGATTGAACAAGAGATTAACATTTGATTAACAGGAAAAGAATAACCTTGTTAATTACCCTTCTTGCAACAAGATTTCATGCGAAAATATTTGTGAGTTTATAAGGCTCAGCTCCTCCCTGTGGATACGACCTGAGCCTTGTGGCTAGATTTTTATATTTTTGATAGTCAATTTTCCACCACAAAGTATTACTACGACACGACATTTTACGTTTAAATTTTCAATGAAAGCAAAGATTATTCTATCAAATGGCACCATTGCCGGGGAGGCAACAAGCTTAGTAAACTTGCAGGTATTTTTCTATTTGAATTGATCCCTGTTTATTACTATTCATTGATCTATCATTCTTTCTTGTGAGGTACATTTTGGAGGAAGAGTACACAGGGGACGCTCGTCACCTTGGTGGACCTTATCTCCACCTCGAGGATAATCGCGTGTGCACGTGGGCCTTGATCCCACGCGCGTGGGGGGAGGATTGGCAACTGAAGACCTTTTTGCTTGTTTTAGATTTAGATTAGGTTAGATAGACATTAAACATTTAATTTCTGTCTTGTGGACCCGTGTTGGACATTTTTGGGAACTTGCTCCTAATGCTTTTATTGCTTATCGCTCTTGTATGCGTGAGTATATTTTTGGGAGAGTGTTCCCATTTTACTTAGATTATAAGTTTATTTGAATTGTTCGAACTGCATGTTAGTTAGTTAGCTAGCTAAATTATGTTATGTTGGCTTATTTTCATTAAACAAAAAATTCAAGCAGTCTGCTAGAAGCTGCATATCTATAGGACGACCATCTAGGATTGAATGAGTAGCATCTAGTTTATCTTTATTGCATTGCATACATCCCTGCATTGAAGAGAGCTGGAGTAAGGTAAGTCTTCTCCTTAGCATCAAATACCTATCATGCATTTGCATTGGATTTAAATCCAAGACCACTAAAGTGTTTGAATCTAATTAATTTTGTAGTCACTTTAAGAAATTGGGACTGCTAAGAGGTTGGACCTTAAAATCAGTGACTTGAAATTGCGTGCAAAAGGATATGTTTGCGGGATTTCAAAATACAAAATGCATACATGTGTTGCACACCTGAGACACAGTGCACATCACACATAAGGTCACTAGGAATTTTCTACCTCTCCTCTTTGCACCACAAGGGAAGTTAGTTGGAAATCAACAAGCCTATCCACCAAGTTACTTCGGTTCCTCGTGCGTGGACTCGATTTGAGACTCCATCCCTTGCGAGTAGGTTGTAGGCACCAATGAATGTTAGCCTAGGAAGCGTAATTCTTGTAAAACTTGTTTGGCCACCTATTATAACTCTATTGACCTCAACCTTCCTCAAGCAGGTCAGGTTAGGGACCTCAAGGTATACTTGACCTCTTATACCACTTAAGTGGGAACAAAGAAGCACTAACTTGACTTCTTTGGCTAATCTGTGGAGTAGGATTGAGGAGATCTGCAATCTACTAAAAACATATTCCCACTATATTTACGTTTATTTTTCCAGTGGTAGAGCTCTCTAGGAAGTTTCTGTTTGAGTTCTTCTAAGTCCTAAGAGAGTTAAACTCGTTTGGCTTAAAAGAAACGGATTACCCTTACTCCTATCATTTAGATTATTAGAACCAATACTGCCCATATTTTAATTGGGATCCCATGCCCCGAGCATATCCCTCCTTAGAGGGATACAATGACAATTCATGGGATCAATCCTAGTCCTATCTTGGGAGTACTGGCCCGATAACTCGCACTTTTGAGTAGAGCCTAGGAGCGGGATTTCCCACCTTTGGAATCCCCACTACTATGCAAACATCCAACCCTCCCACCCTTCATGATTTTTCTTATCAAGGGTGGATCGATACTCCTAGGCAACCTGAGCCTGAGATGGACTATCCTCCCCAATTTGACAGTAGTCTCTCCTCTTTTAAGATAGAAATGCAAAAGCAACAGAAAGAAATGATGGAATCTATGGGAGAGATTTTGAGGAATAGTCAATGACTAAATGAAGAAATTAGTTAGCTTAGCTACCCTCCTATGAGTGATTCTGATCCCTACCTGTTATGAACGCGCGCTCTAGACGTCTTTTAAGACGTCTGGGAGGTGGCCCAGATGTCGGACCAGATGTCTGGAATCACCTCCAGACGTCGGACCAGACATCTGAGATCATTTCCAGACATCTGGAAATCGGTTATTTTGGCACGATTGTTTCGTCTGCGCGCCTGAGCACGTAGACCTGTGGAAATTCCCTCTCTCTCTTTTTCCCTCTCCCTCCTGCGCCCTCTGTCGCGCTCTCTCTCTCCTCCTCGCGCGGCCTTAAAAGGCCACGCCCTCTCCCTCACTCCCGTCACCTCCGTCTCCTTCCTCTTCTCCCTCCAGCCAGTGCTCGAGAGCGAGCGCGAGAGTGCAGCGGCAGCGACAGCCGCGGTGAGCGTGGGAGGAGGTGCTGCGCGTGGGAGAGGCGCTCGGCCGTGAGGGTGAGCTCGTCGGGGCTGCTAGGACCGGCCGGCGGGGGGCGCAGCGGGCGCGGAGCGACTGAGGAGGAGCGCCTTTGGAGGTTCACCGAGGGGTTCCGGCCTGCAATCCGGGGGTATGTCAAACCCCTGAAACTGCCTACGTTTTCGAGGGTGGTAGAGGCAGCTATGACTTACGAGGAGACCAACCCGTCCGCGCGAGACACTGATGGCGGGTGGAAGAGGCCCTTCCAGCTAGACTTTTCTCTGGGCCGACGAGAGAGGAGACACGTGGCGTCTGCAGGAGAGCCGTCACGTTTTGCAGGGCCATCAGTGGCCTTTGGGGGCCCTCGACAGGGGCCAGTCGCCAGCATCGGACCCCCGCCTAGCCGACAGCAGGGACCCACTGAGGACGGGAGTCGCGTTCCCCTCTGTTACCAGTGTGGCCAGCCGGGCCACATCAGGAGGGACTGCCCGTCTAGGGCAGGGGGTCAGCAGATACTTCCCGCGCAGAGCACTGGAGGGTGCGCAACAGGCCGCAGTTCCCAGGTGTGAGGAGGAGGACAGCAGTCACAAGGAGGGTACAGGCCAGCACCTACCCGTCCGACGCAGAGTGTGGCTGCTTCGTTCGCACCTAGAGCTGAGGGGCGTATCAATGCCCTGACACACAGGGATGCCAGAGCTTCGGGATCGGTGGTAGCAGGTATGGTTTCAGTTTTCGGCAGACTCGTTTACACGCTTTTCGATTCCGGCGCTACGCACTCGTTTGTCGCAGCCAGTTTCGCAGTTAGTTTGGACCAGGATTATACACTGTTAGAGAATCCGTTCGTAATCAGAGGTCCGAGTGGTCAGCTGTTTGTAGCTGAGGAGGTGTACACGGATTGTGAGGTCAGCGTTGGGGGGCATAGCCTGTCAACTGACCTGATTATGATACAGATGGAGGACTTTGGAGTGATTCTGGGGATGGATTGGCTATCCGCTTACCACGCCTTGGTGGACTGTTTTGAGAGGAAGATCGTCTTCTCCATTCCGGAGTTGCCTTCTTTCGAGTTTCACGGATAGCCAGTGGATGGAGGTTTCAGGTGCATTTCGGCACTTCAGGCGGCGAGGCTTTTGAGCCAGGGGTGTGAGGGCTTCCTAGCTTGTGTGGTGGCAGAGCCCAGCCCTGTGGCAGACTTCCAGAGCATCTCGGTGGTCAGAGAGTACCCCGACGTGTTTCCAGACGAGTTACCAGGACTACGGCCCGAGCGTGAGATCGAGTTTGAGATCTCACTAGTACCAGGGACCAGCCCCATCTCCACCGCGCCATACAGGATGGCACCACTTGAGCTGCGAGAGCTCAAGTCCCAGTTGCAGGACCTTTTGGAGAAAGGTTTCGTGAGGCCCAGTGCGTCTCCTTGGGGAGCCCCGGTACTGTTTGTGAAGAAGAAGGATGGGACCTTACGCCTTTGTGTGGACTACCGACAGCTGAATAGGGTCACCATCAAGAACAGATATCCGCTGTCGAGGATCGATGACTTATTTGACCAGTTGCGGGGTGCCACGGTGTTTTCCAAGATCGACTTGAGGTCTGGATACCACCAGTTGAGGATCAGGGAGACCGACGTCTCCAAGACAGCTTTCCGCACCCGGTACGGACACTACGAGTTTTTGGTCATGCCGTTTGGGCTGACCAATGCCCCCGCTGCTTTCATGAACCTGATGAATCGGGTGTTTAGACCGTACTTGGACCAGTTCGTGGTGGTTTTCATAGATGATGTACTCATCTATTCTAGAGATCAGACGCAGCACAGATAGCACTTGCGGATGGTTCTGGACACTCTGAGGCGACGTAGGCTGTACGCCAAATACAGCAAGTGCGAGTTCTGGTTGAGGGAGGTGACCTTCTTAGGTCATGTGATCTCTGGAGATGGCTTGGCGGTGGACCCAGCCAAGGTCGAGGTAGTACTCAGGTGGGAGAGACTGCGTTCAGTCACTGAGATTCGTAGTTTCCTGGGATTGGCAGGCTACTACAGACGATTCATCAGAGGATTTTCACAGATTGCACGTCCTATGACATAGTTGACCCGGAAGGACGTGCCCTTCACTTGGACAGACGCCTGTGAGGCGTGTTTTCTGGAGCTGAAGGAGAGGTTGACCTCGGCTCCCGTGCTCACTATCCCTGACAGTAGTGGCGGGTTCGTTGTGTACACAGACGCCTCCTTGCAGGGGTTAGGAGGTGTGCTCATGCAGAGGGGTCACGTTGTCGCTTACGCTTCGCGGCAACTGAAGCCCCTTGAGCATACCTACCCTACCCACGACCTAGAGTTGGCAGCTGTTGTCTTCGCGCTGAAGACCTGGAGGCACTACTTGTACGGTGAGACCTTTGATATTTTCACAGATCACAAGAGCCTCAGATACCTTTTTGATCAGAAGGAGCTCAACATGAGACAGAGACGTTGGTTGGAGCTCTTGAAGGAGTACGACTGTAGCATCTCCTATCACCCGGGGAAGGCCAATGTGGTGGCTGACGCCTTGAGCCATAAGGCGCCCGCACACTTGGCCAGTCTACGGTTACAGAGTTGGAGCCTTTTGGAGGAGGTGGGCAGTTGGCGACCGCTAGAGTTACGGGGGTACTGTGGGGCAGTGACTGTGACACGACAGACTAGGCCAGAGCTGATAGATCGCATCATCATAGGACAGATGGCCGATCCGTACTTGCAGTCCTTGTGCGACAGAGTACTGTCGGGAGACCCAGGGGACTTCTCCTTCACAGACCAGGTGTTGCGCCTGAGGGGACGGTTGTGCGTTCCCAGAGACGAGGAGCTGTTGAGAGAGCTCCTTACTGAGGCACACGGTTCCAGATTCACCATACATCCCGGAAACACGAAGATGTACCACGACTTGAGACGCGAGTTTTGGTAGAGGGGGATGAAGCGGGATGTGGGTGAGTTCGTGCAGTAGTGCTTAGTGTGCCAACAGGTGAAATCCGAGCATCAGAGGCCTGCAGGGCAGCTACAGCCGCTTCCAGTGCCAGAGTGGAAGTGGGAGAGCATCACCATGGACTTAGTGGTGGGCTTACCTGTTACCCAGCGAGGACACGACGCAGTCTGGGTAATAGGGGATAGACTGACGAAGACGGCACGATTATTGCCGATCCGAGTCACTTTGGGACCAGCATAGTTGGCAGAGAGGTATATCCGTGATGTGGTACGACTACACGGAGTTCCGTGGGAGATCGTATCCGACCGGGATACCCGCTTTACGTCCCAGTTTTGGGTTGAGTTTCAGCAGGCCCTGGGGACTCGGTTAAGGTTTAGTACGGCTTACCACCCTCAGACGGACGGACAGTCTGAGCGCACGATACAGACACTTGAGGACCTTTTGCGTGCCTGTGTACTGGACTGGAGGGGCTCTTGGGAGGAGCACCTGCCCCTGGCGGAGTTTGTATACAACAACAGTTATCACTCGAGCATCGGCATGGCTCCCTACGAGGCTCTGTACGGACGGAGGTGTACGGCACCCTTGAGTTGGGTTGAGGTGGGGACCAAGTGGGAGGTTGGCCCCAGGTTGATCCGGCAAAGTCAGGAGGTAGTCGAGCAGATCCATAGGCGACTCCGCACTGTCAGGAGCCGACAGAAGAGCTACGCTGATCAGAGACGCAGAGAGGTGCAGTTTGAGGTTGGGGACCACGTCTTCCTTCGTGTTTCGCCCATGAAGGGCCTACAGCGGTTTGGGGTGAGAGGGAAGCTCGCGCCGAGGTTCGTGGGGCCCTTTGAGGTCCTGGAGCGGGTTGGACCCGTTGCTTACAGACTTGCCCTTCCCCCGCAGCTTTCTGGTGTGCACGACGTGTTCCACGTGTCCAACCTCAGGAAGTACGTAGCCAATTCCATTCACGTACTGAGTCACGAGAGCGTCGAGGTGGGCGACGACCTGACCTACCCCGAGCGGCTAGTGCAGATTCTAGACCGAGCCGTCTGCAGTTTGAGATGAAAGCAAGTACCCCTGGTAAAGGTTTTGTGGAGGAGCCAGCGGTATGAGGAGGCTACCTGGGAGCCTGAAGCGGCAATGCGGGAACAATACCCGGAGCTTTTCGCGGGTACGTCTTTTCAGACCGGCTTCGGTCCTCTTTGAGTTTGTTATGGTTATTTTGACGTCTTTTCCGCACCCTAGTTAGCGCAAGTTTCGGGGACGAAACTTCCTTTGAGTTTGTTATATTGTTATGAACGCGCGCTCCAGACGTCTTTTAAGACGTCTGGGAGGTGGCCCAGACGTCGGACCAGACGTCTGGAATCACCTCCAGACATCGGACCAAACGTCTGGGATCATTTCCAGACGTCTGGAAATGGGTTATTTTGGCACGATTGTTTCATCTGCGTGCCTGAGCGCGCAGACCTGCGGAAATTCCCTCTCTCTCTTTTTCCCTCTCCCTCCTGAGCCCTCTGTCGCGCTCTCTCTCTCCTCCTCGCGCAGCCTTAAAAGGCCACGCCCTCTCCCTCACTCCTGTCACCTCCGTCTCCTTCCTCTTCTCCCTCCGGCCAGTGCGCCAGTGCGAGCGCGAGGGTGCAGCGGCAGCGACAGCTGCGGTGAGTGTGGGAGGAGGTGCTGCGCGTGGGAGAGGCACTCGGCCGTGAGGGCGAGCTCGCCGGGGCTGCTAGGGCCGGCCGGCGGGGGGTGCAGCAGGCGCGGAGCGACGTGGGGGGGACTGTTGCAGCTCGAGCAGCAGGTGCACGAGGCGAGGCGCGGCCGGGTGTCGCGAGCGGAGGGCGAG
This sequence comes from Thalassia testudinum, assembly GCA_037157565.1. Taxonomy (NCBI): domain Eukaryota; kingdom Viridiplantae; phylum Streptophyta; class Magnoliopsida; order Alismatales; family Hydrocharitaceae; genus Thalassia; species Thalassia testudinum. The sequence goes on from JAZHRO010000024.1 coordinate 86,484,091, forward strand.
TCGCGCCCTGGTTCTGGAAACTTTTCCAGAATCAGACGTCTAGGCTTATAGCCAGACGGTGGGGGAGACGTCTGGAAGACTGTCCAGATGTCTGAAAGGTGAGTTTTTCCGTCTTTCTTTCTTCCTTTCGACTGACCGTACTGAGAGAGAGAGAGGGGTACGCGCAGGTTCGGTGATTCGCCATCCAACGCGAATCAGACGTCTGGCTGTAGTACCAGACAACGGGAGCGACATCCAGACGTCCGGGGTGACCATCGGACGTCTGGGAACTAGGCCAGACGCCCCCGCAGGCTTCTGGACGTCTGAGAGCCCACGCAGAGCAAGGTAATTCCTGATCCACTTTTTAAGAAGTCTGGAAGAAGTTCCAGACGTCTGATTTTGCACTGTTTCATCGTTTTCGACCCGTTTAGGGCCCGTCCGGGTTCCGTTTTCCGCGTTTCGAGTTGCGTCCTTTTCGGAATTAAATCCTCTACCTGTCTACAGTAGCTATACACTATTTTGAGATACTCCTTGTGTTTGATCCTTGTGATAGGACCCCGTTCCGTTGCAGTCTCGGGGGTTGTAGAGGCACGCGGGATTCCCGACCATGCCCCCAGTTCGCCTGTTGTAACCGGTAGAGTGGCTTTAAGTATAATCTGTTAAATTATGAAACCATAAATAGAACCTAGGACATTGCATGAATCTTAGGAATGAGAAATAGATTGAATGGTAGATCCTAGGGTGTTGCATGAATCCTAGGGCTGGAAAACTAGATTGTATGATAGATCCTAGGATATGGCATGAATCCTAGGACGGGAAAACTAGTGGAATGTATGAATACTGCAGTCTTGGAAAATGTGGAAAGGAAATAATAGCTGCCTGTAAATTCGTTTAAACAGCTGCCTATTATGAATAAATGAACATGAGTAAGAATATGGGATGTCTGAACGTGAAACTGGAAAGGTGAAACCGGAATGCGCTGAGTTAAAGAGCTGGAACCCTACGGGGAATTAGGAGTAGAACTCCTGGAAAGTGAATGGAATAGAATTGGGAAAGTGAGCTGGCCCTTGAGTACGGAGTACCAAGGAGAGCGACTGTCCCCCTGTTTAGTGCAGAGCGGAGCTAGCCGCCCCAGGGACCCGGGGTTAGGATTGGCCACTTTGTACCAACTTGCTGGCCCTCGTGTACGTAGTACCGAGGAGAGCTACTAGTGTAGGGAGGGCACTAGCTACCCCACGGGCCCCGGGGTTCTGCTAGCCTCCTACACCGGCTTGTTAGGCCCACTGGGGCAAACCAGGGTAGTCAGGCGAGGGTGCGCGGACTGTGGAGGGGCAAGGCCCCTGTTTGGTTACTGTGGAGGGGTTGGACCCCTGTTACTGAGAGGGCTCTGCCCTGTACTGGTTCCGTGCTGTGCTTTGGGTGCACCCGTTAACGAAAATGACTGACAGCGTGCCAGTGCAGGTTAGCTACCTGTGCGTTTATCGCGCGTGCCGTAGTCACCGTTACGTCTGTCAGTGACCTTGGGGTGGTTGATTGAGAGTAGGATCACCATGGGGGACTCTCCCGGCAAGGAGAGCACCACGTGCTACTTCTACTGTTCGGAAAAGACTGCAATCAGGATCGTTCCCGCGAGGAACATTCGAGATCAAGTGAAGGATCTGAGAAATAGATAAATTGTGAAACAATAGAAGGACGTAAATAAAGGAAGAAAGAAAATTAAAACAGCTATTATACACTTTACTGTTTCTTTAGTTTAGCTGCCACTCTACTCAGTGTTTTGCTGACGTGTTACACTCGTTACCTTTCAGGACCAGGTGTTGAGCAGCCAGGGTCAGCGGCTGCAGAGGACGATGGGCCAGGTAGGGTCCAGTAGAGTTACCACTGTTCTCTTGTACCTCTTTTTGTTCCACTGTAGTGAGTAGTTCTTGTTTCCGCTGTACCTTTCTTTACCTGCAGTTCATATTATGTTACGAATGTTGTTCTACTGTTGTGGTGGTATATACTGTAGTGATTTCTTTTCTTACTGTTGTATTTTCTTACTGTTAGTTATATTCATGCTGAATGTGGTTTATTTTACTGCTCTTTTGGTTACTTCCTCGTTGGACGACTAGGTCTTGGGATTAGTCGAGTCGGTCCGGTTCTCGTGTCTCGTAGGGACTCGGGAATCGGGTCGTTACACTACCTCTCTACTCGTAATCATCAAATCAATTTTTAGGAAACCAATGACAACGTGGATTTAGTTTTGAGGAGTAGTTTTCACTTAGATTCTCCCCATGAGTCACGGCGATTAGAGAAGGACAATCTTAGTGATTATCCACCTAAGTTGTATTGGAGTCAAAAGAAAGGGAAGATAGTACCACTAGAGGACCTTGATCCCAATGATAGCATATTTTTCAGTCCTGATGACTAGGGTCAAGGTCATGTTGTTCATACCACTTCCTTGATTGATCATGTGGTGGAGCCCCATTCTCCCCGTAGTGAGCCCAATCCTGATCCTCCACTTAGGGAATTCGTACCTACCATACAAAATTCGGATAATTTACAAGTGTTCAACATTGGTGACCCTAAGGGAATGGAATAAGATTTGGATGAATTGGATCAATTTGGTCTCGTGGATACAAAGAGTCTATTTTAGAGGAGGATGATGACCTAATGGAGGAACCTGGACTTAGAGTTTGGAGTGAATATCAGGGGGATTATGTGTTATTCGAGGACTTACCCCCTGAGGATATGAATGATCTGGTAAAATCTGGATTTCTCCCTACTTGTGATTTTGAAAATCAACCTCCCCAAAATTGGGGAGATATGGAGTCTAAGTTGGAGGAGGATGAACATAAGGTTGAGGAGCCTAGGAATGACTCTTAAGGACCATACATATCAATTGAGAATTTATGCCTTGAGGAGAACAAATAATTAAGAGATATAAGTGATGATAACATCATCATGATCCAAACTAGCTTTAATTAGTCATAATAAAGTGACAAATGCTTCTATATAGTCGCCTGAGTGTCATAACTCCATGCATATCCATTCTGAGAGAAAAACATTAAAACAAGATTAATTATGCAGTTTTAACATCATATCATGAAAGCAAAGTAATCACGGGGTTTTCCAGGGGTTAATCTAAGGTCTAATGACCATTAAGTCTAATGAGTGGGTCCATAGAGACAAAAATGGGGTTTTACACTTTTCGAGAATCAAGACAGCACCCAAAACCCTAATTTCAAACCTTCTTGAAATATAGAGGTTTCGATCATGTTAAAATTCATCCAAACCTCCTAAAATTCATATAAAAATATTCCTTGAGGTTTGGTATTCTTGAGTTGACCATTTGAACCTATTTTGACCTTAAACAGAGTCACAGACATATTTCTGCCCTAAATTAGGTTTTTACGCAAATTTCCCAATAAAACTTGGTCAAAACTGAAATTCAACTTCACCATCAAATTTTTTGGGTCCAAATTAGGTTTTTACCAACTTTTGGGCTCAATCAAAGTTCATCTTAACCTAGTTTGCACTTTAGTTCTTTAAAACTCTATTTCTCTCAATCAAGCCCCTAGCTTTTGAATTCTTTGCATTTAGTTCCCCAACTTTGTTGTCTTCTTCATGAAAAGGCCCTTGCAGCTATTGAAGGTCAACTAACCTACAGCCAGTGTTTGACCAAATCAAATCCCACTCAAATCGCTACCAAATCTCACCAAAATTGGTGAGATTGGTGTTCACATGGTAAGGAATTATTTGGACATGTTTTAGAAATCAGAACTTGCACGAAAAGCTCGCACGAATCCAAGAAAATCCATGGGTTTCTTTGACCTATTCCCCAAGCAATCATGACTATTTCCTTGTCCAGAGCTTGCCTAGGAGCTCTATATAAGCTCTAGCATCTCCCACCATCCAAAACTAGTCCGGTTTAACCCTAAAACCTTCTTCCTTTCTTCCTTTGACAAACTCCGACTGTGACTCTGATGACCTCCTCGTTCCCCCTCGTCTGCGCCTCCAACCATCAAATTGGAAGCATTGCCTTCTTCCGATGGTGGCCAACCAAAGCCACAACGACTACAACCTCTTCTTCATCGCTGCTCCACCACCGGAGGCTTCACCCTCTTCGACGCTGGCCAATCATAGCTGGCACCAAATCCTCCCTACTTCAACCCTAATTTAGGTCAAACTTCTCCCTCTTCTTCTCCTAAATCTCCCCAACTCATCCCTCTTCTATTTTGCCCAACCAACGAACCGTTCCCTCTTCATCTTCCTCCACTCCGGTGAGACCATCCACAATCGACAGACCACCAAATTCCACGCGACCACCCCCACAACCTTCATCGTGCCTCCACCAATGAAACCCCTCAAGAAATTGAGGGTATTGCCCACTCAAAACTACCACTGAACAAACCAATCGTCGCACCTCTTCCTTGACTTCTCCAGACCATCACTTGCACTCCCACGCCACATGGGCACTGCCATGACCTTCGCCGTTCTCCAGTGATCCACTTGGACCTACTAATTGGGGAATAGCGCCTGTGTTCATGCATTTTAGGTTTTCGCCGTGCTCCACCGCTGCTTCCATCTTCTCCGGCTCTAGTTGCAACTCCAGCCACATTCATTCGTGATATCATCTCCAGGTGCTACGGCTCAGTTCCAGGAGTCTCCACAAGCCTCAAATTACTGTTGCTAGAGCCTTCTTCATCTTCAATTCAAGCACCATGCAGCTGCAGATGCATGTGAAGGAAGAATGGGACGTTTAGTCCCACATCATTACATGAAATGTGGGCGACGCAGCTTAAGTTGATTTTGTGAATTTGCCTCTTTGCCCAAGTCACCAGGGGTTGGGTCCTCCCTTTACATGCCTCTCACGCCTTGCCCATGCACATGGTACTTGGGTCTAGCAACTCTTTATGATCCGATTACCTGACACTATACCCGAGTATACACCCGATTATCTGAGAGAGAAGAAGGAAGAGGATTTGTGAGGAGGAGGGGGGAGGGTTTTGCTTTGCATGCCTTGGTCCTGTGCTGAAGAGGAGGCTAACACTTAGCTTGTGCTTGTGAAGGTCTGAGGAGAGTTTGCCCTGTGCTTGAGAAGGCTTGTTATGAAGAGAAGGCCTTGTGCTTGAAAGGCCTTGAGAAGGGTTGGCACCCTTGTGTGCCCTTTGTGAAGCTCTGATATGTGAAGATTAAGACATCTGATTTGATTCTGCTGTTCTTGTTGGATCATTTAAGTATCTAAGTTGATTGATTGAAGTTACTGTTGAATTATTTGAATGATTTAAATGCTTGGGGTATATGCTTAATTAAGATAAATAATTAGTGATTCAAATCACCATTATTTTGTTTTTTTATTTCTTTTTATCCCATGATCTTTTGAGATACAATGATCTATGTTTGAATGCTAATCTGACCAGTTTATTCAATGAATATCTTCTATTTGATCCTTAATTTATTGTACTCATTTATTCTGAATGAAGATTAATGCATGAATTTCATATTTGCTCCCTACGAACGACCTCAGACTCTAATTAGAATCTGAGTTTATAAATTTAAGTGTTTATGTGATTTTGTCGATTACACTGCAACGCATATATATCTTCAACAACGACGATTTCACGCGAACATTTTGGTGCCATTGCTAGGGAGCAACATGCAATTCACCATTAGTCTTATTTTTCTTATGTGAGCACTAACTTGCCCTATCTAATTTGCTTGTGATTTTGCGAGGTACATCACGAAGAGATCTTCAGCGCAATCAACCACTCCTGGGGTAGGTAAAATTTCTCTTCTTTTGTAATCAATCTCCTAATCTTGAGGAAAGAGAAAAAGGAAACAAAATCAATTAGGATTCACCTGTCTTATTTTCTTAGTAATTATCCTTTAAAGGCAAGTTTCCTAATTTGCAAAATTAATTTGATATTTGATTGAAGTTGAAATGATTTTTGATTAGAGATTCCCTATCCTGATTTTTGTACCTATTAGGGATTTACGGTTAAATTCTTGACATCTTGGACTACTCACTTGCTTGTTTGAGTTAAAGGTGTTACATTTGAGATCAAATTGGACTAGAAATAGAACCAATTAGGGTTTCTACTTTAGGGTTTTGAAGTGCTAGTTCACACTTGCCTGAATTAAAGGAAATTAATCTTTCTGCATTTGTGTGCTGCCCAAACCCTTGGTTGAAAAGATCGCTTCAAGGAAAACCCTAAAAGCAGGAGCTAAATTCACTTGTACCTTAAAACTTTGGACATAATAACCTGAGAGTCAACTCAGGGGGTAATCTCTAGGTCTTAACTAAGATTTCATCCTCAATCCTTTAGGGCAGGTCAGGTGAAGTTGGTCTACTTTGTGGGCCAATCAATCTCCAAGTTAGATCACAAATTGAATCAACTTCTTAATCAAGTGAAATCCAAGGCACAAATTAGGACTAAAATTGGTAGACTTAAGGTCACAATTCACACATTTCGGTCTACTTGGAACCGCAATGATAAGGAAGGTCGGGTGGGAGAAACCCTATAACTTGTGGGGATGCTCTACTATGTAGGAATCTTTGCAGGGCTCTCCCTTCCTGGCTGCCCAAGTACTTCTCGGGTGTGTGGATTTTTGATTCAGAGATATCATCCACCTCGAAATAGCCTTAATCATCCAAAAATCTTTGGGTGCCTTGATTGGGTCCAATTCATATCTAGTCCCTCATCTATTCTCTAGAGCACATACACAGGAAGGGTCCCTAGGTTGTTGACCTAGAGGCCTCATTAGAGTTGATCTTCTGTGGGATTTCTAATATGGTCTAATCAATTCAAGTTGAACCTGAATTTGATTCTACATCTTGGTCTACCACCTGATCTGAAAATGCAACCTGACAATTTAGGAAGAATTTTAGGAAACTTGAATCCCAAATGAGCATGAAAGAAAAGATGATCGAGAATGCTCTTAGACATCATGATAAATATTACAAAACCTTAGATCCATCTAAACACATTCAGGTTAATATACCAGAAACAACAACCCACATTATGAACCGTGCTGGAATGATAGTTACACAAGTGATACATGGTTCAACCTGAGATGAGCTTTTATCAGAATACAGTGAATTGTGGAGACTACACAGTACTGAGTATATACAATGTTTGTCAAATCTAAAACTTTGGGAGATATACCAGGGTCTCATTGAGAAACATGGGTATATGCTAAATACATTACAAGAAGCCATTGAGCAAAAATATCCACATGAACATTTAGAGATTGATGAGACATCTTGGAGCAATATTAAGAACCAATATGATTTCCCAGAATCTGGGTTTGAAAATAGTGGTTGTTATGGACCCCCAACCTAAAGGGAATCAGATTCAAACTTCATACAAATTGACATGCTTGATCTTGATGTGGGTTGGGAGGATCCAATTGTAGGTGTTCCCAATTCTAAACCAGCCTTAGAGAGCCATGAAGTTGCTCCATCATGCCTTGAATTCTCAAATACCTGTAGTAAGTTTGAATCAGAACCTCTCGAGGATGTAATTCCCAAACCTTATTCCATTAAGGTAATCCTCAAGAGTAATTCTGACATCCCAATAGAACCTAGTCCAGATTCTAGTGACCTAATTCCTACCTTTGACATAGAATCTAGATCTGAGCCTATTTGGGATGATTAAGAGGCCCAATGTGATGAGAATCAGAATTTAGATCTAGATCATGATTCTGGGCCCATATTTGATGATTACACCTCTCCAAACTCCTCAGAGATACAAATTGATCTATTAGAAGTCATACCGATTTATGATACAAAAATAGAGGAGTTGGAAGAGTTGGAATTTGATTGGGTCTACCCTAGGAGCCAAGAACCTGAGCCTATGCCTAATAAGGACACCTCCTTCAGCCCAGAATGTGAGATTAGGTTAGATCCAAGTTAGGTTGTTGATGCTACACATCATGATTTATCTTATGGTGGAAATCTTGATTTGGAATTAGGTTCAGAAACTGATTTTCGTAAATTCTCCAATGATTTCTAATCCTACTCCGATTATAGAGAACCTTTGTTTCCTGATGATTACAAGGTAGTTTACGACCTTAGCATCCATGATTCGTTCTTTGATTCTGATGCTGAGGCCAATGATTTGGACCTCAAAGAAGCCACACCTTTCGATCCACATACAGAGCCTTCCAAAATTTGATCCCAACCTCGACCCACCACCGGAATCAACTTCTACTCCGATTCACCTCTCTCTGATCCGGTTGCATATGATTCACCTCCATGTTTTGATCAGGTATCGGATATTGATCAGATTGATAATCACGACTTATCCTCCTTTTATCTCACTCGTAGGGTTCCTATAGCTTCTACAACTCCATTTTCTTTTGAGGATCCCTACTCAGACCAGGTTGAGCCAATTCAGCCAAACCTTGAATTCACATTTCCATATCTCTATGAGCCTCAAAGTATTTAGTGGGTCCACATCTACTAATCCACATCCATCAACCCATCATATTGATTGGGATTGGAGTGACTACTAGTGCACTAAGTCTAGTGCAAGAACTCTTTATTTCTAGATAATTAGGTGATGATATCTCAGAGTTAGGCATAGTTTTAGTTCTCTATTCCTATGTACGAACATTGTGTGTGAATTCCTGAGAGTCACCAAATAAGGCAGATACATGAAGATTAAGTTCCAATTAAACTATGACCATGGTGGATGGTTACGACTGTCCTTCATAGAATCCTCGGCTGAAGAAGGGTAGTATTGTTAAAGGTCAGAAATACGCTTGTCCTATCCATTCCTTCCCGGTGCCGACAGTAGGAACTTCCACCAATTAAGCTACACAATATCCTCTTGAACATCATCATCCCCAATAATGCCTCATGAATAAAAGTTTGCGTTGTGTTGTGTTGGTAGTTATAAAAAAAAAAGAAAGAGAAAAATATAGAAAAAATATATATGTATAGAAAAGAAAAGAAAAGACAAAAAAAAGTATGCAAGTTCATAGCTATATCTTGGTGTTGATTTTATCATGTGTCGATGGCATTGAGGCAACACAAAAACACCCATTGCGATCCACCAAATATGACCCATACCTCCTTTTTCAGTATTTCTGATCGCCTGAATACTGGTTGAGGAATTCTGACATAGTTATAGGGTTATTAGGACTCTAATTAAAGTGTGAAAGCCATGTGAGGGCACCAAACGTTAAGTACATCTATAGAATCTGGTGAGATTTGTGATCTTAGAAAATAAAGAAGGAAAAAGAGTAAGTGCAAAGGAACACTAAAGGAGCACAGTTTTTAGTCTCTCTCTGGGTAGACTTATTTGTAGTCTATAGATCTAGAGTCCGTAGTATTAGACTACATGTAGCACCAAATGAGTATGAGCCACCAAGTATGAATCCATTTGACTCAGTATTTCCTATCAAAGCCAAAAAGCTAGGTCAAATTACAGATTATTTTTTGCTTTATCCCTGAGGAAAGAAGTTGCCTATCCTAATAAGAATTTTTACCAAGGGTAAAGCACGAACTTTAAATGTAGGTTGGCTTTTCACTTGGATCCATTGCCTAGGTTACTATCACTTCATTTTTACATTTATCTGGATCTCTAAATTTTTAAAATCAGAAAAGAAGAAATCTTTGGTCACTTCCATCATTTTTCAGATTTTGCTAGGGATTAGCAAAACTTAGGTATTGGGGTATTTGATGAGTCCACTTTAGTGGACAATTATTTGGCCTAAAAGTGTTGGTTCCATATTATTTATTTGCATTAATTCATACATGTTAATTCATAATAAGTAACCGTAGATTGTCATAACTTTTATGCATCTACTAGCTAATTCTAGTAAGATAGAATGCAAAATAAATATTAATATAGATTGTGTTTTGGTGCATTTTCAAGTATAAATAATTATATATTTCTTCTAAGGATATTTACAGGAGGAATACAAAACATTGTGAAAAGTCAGGTGCATGTGTGCAAAACCTTTGTCATCCATAATTGCACCGCCATTACGAGAGTCTTCCAACAACCTCCTTGAGGTTCGTGACTGGCTCCCTATAGCCTGGAAATCCTCATTGAGTTGTTGTCAAGATTTTCGGGGAAGAAACAGATCAAGGGGTACGTCTATTAAAGAGAACACCGTGCGTAGAGGACGGGGATCATCATCTTTCTCCCACTTGGGGGACGACCACCTCCACCACTGTCACCGTGGCCTGGGCGAACACTGTGGAAATAGCGAGCACTGTGGAAATCGAGTGTGCACTGTGAACCCCTGAGAACTCCACCTCCATTGGCCACGCGATGACAACACATGGCCCTATGACCACAATCCCTTCATCTTATTCCTCCCATGCATGCACAACCACCACCAATCCTCTCCTCTTCTGTGTTTCCCTTCTTCTTCTTCCTCTTCTTTCTCTATGTGACCCAACACCACCACCACCACCTGCAACTCAACCCAACATCGCCACTCCTTCCCCCCCTCGCCGCCGACCACACCACCATCAGCCATCCACGCCTAACCATCTACTCCCCTCACCCAACTCCCCAACCCAATGCATCATCGTTCACCTCCCAACCGCTCCCCTGTTCATCTCCTTCTTCGTTTCCTTCTTCTCCCCGTCAATGAACCCATAACCTCTACTACCACTCCACCATCTCTGGCCAACGCCACCAACAGAGTCACCGGGAGCTCGCCGACATCACCCTACCAGCTACACTACCAACCGACCGATCAGCCATCCTCCCAGCCACCCATCGACGTCGACGAGGGCCTCACTGACTAGCCACCACCGGGTGCCATCAAGCTGGCCGTCACCACCAACGTGATGGCCAAGATTTGGCTGACCTCCACCATGCGCAGTACGACCTCTGGTGCTCCTTCTCGTGCACAAGGAGGAGAGAGGGAGAATCTCCTGTTTTCCATTCAATTACTTTTTCATCGAATGTCGTTGTGAAGTTAATCATTGGAATAGTTTAATGAGTAAATTTGCATGAGTAGCCCTCCTAGTTGCTTAATTTCAATCGTGCACTCTATTCTATTCTCTTTGCTAAGTTCTCTCTCTCTCTTGCTATTATTCTTTCCATTTATTGAATGAGAGTATTAATGAAGGTTAAATTTTCAATATTTTCTCTCTTACTTTATTAGGTGTCAATTGCATGCATACCCTTCAACTTTCTCTTCCTCTCTTGTTTTATAAAATGAATGGATTGATTGAACAAGAGATTAACATTTGATTAACATGAAAAGAATAACCTTGTTAATTACCCTTCTTGCAATAAGATTCCATTTAAAAGTATTTGTGAGTTTATAAGGCTCAGCTCCTCCCTGTGGATACGACCTGACCCTTGTGGTTAGATTTTTATATTTTTGATAGTCGATTTTCCACCACAAAAGTATTACTATGACACGACATTTTATGTTTAAATTTTCAACGAAAGCGACGATCGTTCTATCAATAGTAGTTAAGTATTTATAGTAGAAAATTAAGTAAGTTAAATAATAGTTATATCTATAAGTTAAGTGTATAATAGTTAGTTAATTATTGTAATTAATAATAAGAATTAAATTAATAATAATTGGTGAATCTTATGCTAACTTAGCCTCCCAGCGAACAACTGGGACTCACCCCAAGTATAAATGTATAAAATATGTGAACTATCTTTCTCACTGTACTATGATTTAATAACGAAATATTAACAAAATGAGATAGGTTGACATTAGCGGGTCTCTAATTAATTCAATAGCCATACTTTCCTCAACAAATATTTCTAAAGGATCAATTTCCTCAATCAACCCACAATCAAAGCTTTTAGATACCTTGAAAATGTCTAATTGTAAATTTTTATCCCCAAAGGAAATTTCCATACATCTTATGGCATAATCAATGTTTGCCTTAGCTGTGGCTAGGAAAGGTCTGTCTAGAACGATGGGAGTGTCTTTTAACCTCTTTGGTACTTCCATGTCAAGGACGATAAAATCGATTGGAAAATAAAAGTCCTTAACTCATATTATGACATCCTCAACCACTCCTTTGGGTATCTTTACAAATCGCCTAGCCAATTGAAGGGTTACAAGGGTGGGTTTAAGTTCACCGAATTCGAATTATTTATACAAAGTGGTTGGGATTAGATTGATGGAAGCGCTTAAATCCAAAAGAGCCTGATCAAAGTTCAAATCACCAATGGTACATGAAAATAGTGGGGCTCCGAGATGTTTCTTTCTGGGAGGTAGGCTGCTTAATATCACCAAGTTGGCTTGTTTAGATAGCACTACCTCCCTAGGGTTTGGGTTATAACCTTACGCTTAGGAGTACATAAATCTCTCAAAAACTTGTCATAGGCCAAAATATGCTTAATAACATCAAGGGTTAGTATATTAATCTGGACTTGTTTAAACAATTCAATCAACTCCTCGTTGCTAGCCACATTTTTCTTCTTTTTAACCTTTTCTAAGGCTTCAAGAAAAGGTGTGTGTGTGTCAATCATATCTAGTTCCTGAGCCTTATTATCCTCCTTGTCATCCTTTGAATAAGAAATTAAATTAGGCTCTCCAGGATTATGTGGGGCCAAGTCGAGTCTTGGGTTTTGGTGCCACTTCTCAAGGTGACAACATTTGAGAAAGCATGCGGGTTAAGGTTAGTTCCTTGAGGTGGGTTAGGTAGAATAGGAGCCTAGAGAGGTGGAGGGAATCTAGGTGGGATTTGAGGGGTTGGGTTAATCAATTGGGCTTGCTCCTAGTTCTGGTTTAATCCTTGAGAAATATTACCTCGATTTCGTTTATTCCTAGGATTCAGGATAGGCTGGGATGGAAGGGATCCTTGTAGTCTAGATTCCATTAATTGGATCAATTGTCCCTTAACCTCAGCCATTTCCTCCTGGTGTTTTTTTTCATTTCAGTTATCATTTTAATAAAGGTGTCAATCTAGTTCGGCTAGGTAGGTCTAGGTTTGGGTTAGTTGTAAGCTGTCCTATTAGTTTGGCCTTGATTATAGGAGGAAGGGTTAAAAGCAGGCCTAGTCTGGCTTGGGTTTAGATTTTGTCTTTGATTAGACCAGGAAAAGTTAGAGTGATTACGCATGCAGGATTGTAATAACTAGAGAAAGGATCCATTTTGGGATAGCCCTGGATAGTGTGGACGTTCTTATAGCCAGAGTGCCTGCCAAGAGTTAGGAGAGAGAAATCAGGATATGAGGGGACAAAAGCCCCTCCCTAGAATGCGGTCTACATTTATTCCTTGTTCATTTGGCTCATGGGCTGAACTAAGTCAAGATTGTTTACAAACTCCTTTCCCAAGTCAGGATGACCTAGGTGGTGGTTTTTACCTGTTGAGGTTTTCCACCTAGAAATTTCTGTGCTCGTGTGGTTGTGCTTGCAATTATTTTATTTGCTTTATCTTTTACAATTACACTATCCCCCCTCCTCTAGTGTACTTTTAAATTTAAGTTGTTCAATCTTAGGCACACTGCTTTTAGGAAGATTATTGGTAAAGGGTTGGGTTTGATCCTTGTTTAAAAGAATTGAGGTGATGAGAACCTCATCATGAACCCTAACTATCACATTTTGACCTAAATAAGTATACAAAAGCTCCTACAAAACCTAAGGGAAAGCCTAAATCAGAGAATTATAAATTTGAGTATAAAGCAATTTACAAGGGGTAAAACTGCAATGTTACCAATTCAGTATGCAAACGGGAATTCTAAGGGTCTAAACACAGGTCAAATGGGCTTAAGAAGAGAAAATTGGGATGATTTGATCTGAAAAGGGTTATAGTGGCTTCTAGGAATTAAATGACATTTTGTAACCTTAAAACAAATCCGCTTTAATTCACGGAACTTAAGGAAAGATAAAAATCAATTAAACCCCCTAAAATTCATAAAAAATATCCTCTAGGGTTTATAACTTTCAATTTGGCCATTGGAACCTATCTTGACCTAGATTGAGAACCATACCTAATTTTTAACCTAATCTGGGTTTTTGTGCAAATTGACTGGTCAAACGTGGTCAAACCTAAAATAAAACTTCACCATTGGATTTCTTAGGTTCAAATTAGGCTTGTACTAAAATTTGGACCTAAGGGAAGGCCATTTTGACCTACTTTACAAATTGGTCCTCAAGAATTACTTTTTGACCCTTAACTTTTTGAACCATTGCACTTAACCCCCAACTTTCCCTTCGTTCTTTTCAAACTGGTCCCTCTGCCACCCGTAGTAGCAACCCATGCCTCCGGTGACTTTGTGCGGAGGATGGCGCCGCGCAGGGTATGGGGACCGACCCTAGAAACGAGAGGAGGGTCTCCTGTGTTGTCTTCTTCCGCATGGACCCCTCCCATTCCCTGCCGACACCCATACCTCTCGTGCGAATGCACGAGAGGCATGGGTCTCTTTTCCGGCCATATCTCTGGCGGCCTGCCCACGCCTCCTCATGTTTCCCTCCTCGACAACACTTATTTAAGGAGTGGCAGGGGCTGCCATTTCCTGCAAGCTTCGTTTGGCCTGAGATTCCCCCTCCTCTTCGTCTCCTCCCAATTCCGACCAACTGCCAGAGCTTCTGGCGACTCTTCCTCTCCTCTCTCGTCACCCTGCCACCATACCAGTGGCCGGGTTAACTCCACCATCCTCTGCACCGCCGCGCCATACCAGCGGGCACTCTCCGACCCCTTCTCCTCATCGCCATTCTCTCCCCTGGCACCTTCGTCTCCGGTGACGGCAGCACCAGCCGGTCGCCACTTCCGCACCTCCCCCTTCACTCTGGACTCATAGCTAAGTTTCTCTTACTCTCTCCTTTATTTCCCCCTGTTAATTTGTTGTTTCAACCCCTCGACATCCCCTGTCCATCTCCACCTCTGGCCAGACCTCCGGCGAGGTGCTTCCGTCATTCCACTCACCCATCCACCTCGCCAAACACCTCAGAAGCTATGCCTCCGTCCACCGACCACTTTCCGCCCACTCACTACCCGCCACACACACTTCATACCTCCACCGAACAACCCCACAAACACGGCCACAGAGCGACCTAGGCATGCACGCCTAGGCCGCCCCGCGGCCAGCTAATCACTGTTCCACCTTCGCCGTAACACGGCGAAGCTCCCCAAGTGATTTGATAAGGCTGCAAGGCTGTATTCATGAAGTGCATGTTCGACCCTCTTCCGCCATTGACGCAGGCGTGAGGAAGCTTGCTCGGGAGCTCCAGGTCGTGAGCTCCAGGCGTCAGAGTCCCAGGAGAAGCGGATTGGCATCGTGAACTCACACAGCCAAGCAATTTGCTCAGCAGGCGACCGAGGCTGTGGCAATTGGGGCAGGTCTCTTGCGAACGCGAGCGCAGAAGCGGGTGGGACATTTAGTCCCACCTCGAAAATTCTTGAAGCGCCGCAGCGAATAAATTTAAAAAGTGCCTTACGCTTATCGCCTTTGATACACAGGGGTCAGGTCCCTCGCTTACGCATGCAACGCGCCACGTGCTCACACCCGCCCTCGCCCGCGCTCACCCCTCGCGGGCCTGGGCCGAACCCAATTACCCGACCAAGCAATCATCGCCCACCACCGCATGCCGGTGGGCCTGATCCGGGGCACGTACACCTGACCCGTATACCCGCGAATGCTCTGGGAGCGAACCTTTGAGAGAGAAATAGAGAGAAAGAGACGTGGGACTGGTAGGGGTTAGGTTTTGCTTAACCTTGTACTGTGCAGGGAAGCGGGAGAAGAGGAAAGGAGGGAGCGCAGCGGAAAGAAGGAGAAGGAAGAGGCAGCTGCTGAAGAAAGAAGAAGGAAGAACTCAAAGCAGAGGAGTGGTAGGGGAACAACTGAAGAAAGAGGAAGAAGACAGGAAGGAGGAAGCTGCAAAGAAAGGAAGATAAAGAAGAGAAACTAAAGACAGAAGAAAGAAGAAGACTCACAGAGGGAAAAGACAAGGAAAGACAAAGCAGAAGCTGAAGAGGAGAGAAGCCAATTGAAGAAGGAGAAGGCACAGTGCAAGAAGAAGAAGAAGAAGAAGGCCGAGCAGAGAAGAGAAGAAGAAACCAAGAGAATCTGCAAAGGGCACTGTAGCAATGGGCAGATAAGGCGAGAAAGAAAAGGCAGGGAAGAGAAGGAAGAGAGAAGAGGAGGAGAAGAAAGAAAAAGAAAAGAAAAGGATTTTTGTTCACTCTCTCTCTTTAATTTTTGTAAAGTAGTATATTTAATTGTGAATTTTTTATGCTTCTGGAATTAAGTTTGCTCCCTGAGTTTAACCTTGGAACATTCTAAATTTCGAGTAATAAATTCACTTAAATTGATAATCGCTTTTCATGGTAATACTGCAACGAAGATATTTTTAACACCCCAAAAGAGCGAAGGTCAGTTTTTTGCACTGTTGCCGGGGACGAAGGTGCCAGGGGGAGAGAACGGCGACGAGGAGTAGGGGTCGGAGAGGGCCCGCTGGTATGGCACGGCGCTGTAGAGGATGGAGGAGTTAACCCTGCCACTGGTATGGTGGCAGGGCGATGAGAGAGGAGAGGAAGAGTCGCCAGAAGCTCTGGCAGTTGGCCGGAGTTGGGAGGAGACGAAGAGGAGGGGGAATCTCAGGCCAAACGAAGCTTGCAGGAAACAGCAGCCCCTGCTGCTCCTTAAATAGGTGTTGTCGAGGAGGGAAACACGAGGAGGCGTGGGTAGGCTGCCGGAGATATGGCAGGAAAAGAGATCCATGCCTCTCCTGCGTTTGCACGAGAGGTATGGGTGTCAGCAGGGCATGGGAGGGGGTCCATGCGGAAGAAGACAACACAGGGGACCCTCCTCTCGTTTTTGGGGCGGTCCCCATACCCTCCGCGGCGCCATCCTCCGCGCAAAGTCGCCGGAGGCATGGGTTGCTACTGCGGGTGGCAGAGGGACCGATTTGAAAAGAACGAAGGGAAAGTTGGGGGGTTAAGTGCAAGGGTTCAAAAAGTTAAGGGTCAAAAAGTAATTCTTGAGGATCAATTTGTAAAGTAGGTCAAAATGGCCTTCCCTTAAGTCTAAATTTTGGTAAAAATCTAATTTTGACCTAAGGAATCCAATGGTGAAGTTTGATTTTAGGTTTGACCACGTTTGATCAGTCAATTTGCATAAAAACCCAGATTAGGTTAAAAATTAGGTATGGTTCTCAATCTAGGTCAAGACAGGTTCCAATGGCCAAATTGAAAGTTCTAAACCATAGAGGATATTTTTTTATGAATTTTACAAGGTTTAATTGGATTTTATCTTGCCTGGAATTTCGTGAAATAAAGCAGGTTTGTTTTAGGGTTATAGGATGTCATTTAATTCCTAGAAGCCGCTATAACCCTTTTCAGATCAAATCATCCAACTTTTTCTCTTATTAAGCCCATTTGACCTATGTTTGGACCCTTAGAAATCCCGTTTGTGTACTGCATTGGTAAAATTTTAGTTTTACCCCTTGTAAATTACTTTATACTCAAATTTATAATTCTCTGATTTAGGCTTTCCCTTAGATGTTGTTGGAACTTTTGTATACTTATTTAGGCCAAAATATGCTAGTTAGGGTTCATGATGATGAGGCTAGTGAAAACTTGAGTGCAATAGCTTAAATGGTGTATCAACCAATATAAAAAATAGGGGTTTTCATATATATATATATATATCTCTGTAAACCTTTGATAAGACACTTATACCCCCATATACTTGATACGTACATATATACCCCTATAAAGTTACTCTGTTAAGACCGTATGCCCTTCTTCCATTAAATCCAATGGAAAATGTTTTAAAATTTTTTTAAAAATAAGTAAATTTATGTTTATCTCCCTACATTTATCTCCTTATTTATTCCAACTCTTCCTCCCCCTCGACCTTTTCCTCCCTGACCTCCTATTCCTCCATCACCGGCCACCATCACGAACCTCCTCCTCAACTCCTCGACCAACTCTCAACTTGGATGGAGGGCTCGTCACCGGACCTATATGGATCCACCTATCTTGGATCAAGTTAACAGACTCGAGGAGGTCAACTCGGATGTGGAGGATGGAGATAGAAGAGGGGTCGATGGCGAGGGCACAATTACAATTGGTGATGGCATTGACGAAGTGGTCCGAGGTGTTATGGGTGGTGGAGTAACCGAGGAGGTAGGCAGCAACGAACAGGTAGGGGAGGGTGGCACTGTTTGAGTCGAGGATCTTGAAAAAGTGGCGAATGGAGTGAAAGGGGAGGTTGGCGTCGTGGGAGGCAATGGCAACGACATGACATAGGAGGAGCTTGACATTAACGACGGCGACGGTGGCCTTGAGTTTAGTTGCAAGGCAGGAGGGAAAGGTAGGGGAGGAGGAGGAGAGGGGGCAGTGGTCGAGGTCGACAAAGAGGGTGTCAAAGAAGTTGTTGTCATGGAGGAGATGGGAGATTGAGGAGTTGAGAAGGAGGTCGGTGATGATGGTTGGTGATGGTGATCAATGTTGGAGGAAAAGGAGTTTGTGGAGGAGGAGGATGAAGGAAGAGAGAAAAGGAGTTGGAATAAATAGGAATATAAATATAGGAAGGTAAATATAATTTTGTTATTTGTTTACATTATTTTCCGTTGGATATAACGGAACAGGAGCATATGACCTTAACGGAGTAACTTTCTAGGGGTATATATGTAAATATCAAGTACATAGGGGTATATGTGTCTTATCAAAAGTTTATTGGAGGCATATATATAAAAACCCCTAAAAAATATCTTGTGCACTTGTGGTTAATTGTTTTATACTTGCTTATGATTGCTACTGTCTAAATTCCACATAATAGTTTAGAAATATACATTGCATATTCATTTTATGTGTTGGAAATCAAGGGACACTATTCACCCTCCATATGGTGTCATCTACCCTACAAGGATTGCACCCCATTTAGGGTATATCTCAACTCATCATTCAAGATCTGATCACCATCTAAGATTGTTCAACATTCTAATTCCCTACATACATATGGTGTTAGACATATGGGACTTCTACTTAATCATATTAAACTTCTCCAGTTACTATCTCAAATTCCCCTAATTTCCTTTTTGTTTTTGCTTATTTTCATTGGCATAATCAGTTATGGAGTCTTATAATAAACTATGTTCCCATGACTATGTTAGAAAAATAGAAATTGATTTTTATGTTTGCAAAATCTAATGGATAATATTTTATAATGATAAGACACACATAATGTTACCAATCCAAGAATGATTAACATTTGTTGATGTGTAAATGTATGATTGAGTATGATAAATATGTTTAAATATAACTAATAAATTTGATTATAAGCAAGTTGTAGAAATGAACGATGAAGAAATCATAAGATACAAAATTTTTGCATGTATTGATCACAAAGTGCTAAAGAGCATGACATAAAATCAAGTCACACATGTTGAAGAATTGAAGAATGAAGCATGCAAAATAAGGAATTCAACGAAGCACAACAGTTCAAAGGACTAAAAGGCAGATTTAAGGTTTAGTTTTAGAACTTTTGTTTGAGTTAGTTTTGATATGCATATGCAATATAATTAGATTCCAAATTTGTTTTGATTCAAACAAAGTCAATTACACTCAACCATGTTGAACCCAAGTGAGAACTAAGCCTTTGTGGCTTTAGAAAAAATTAAAGATTCATTTACCCAATTATGAATTCATAATGGTTTGAATTCAAAGAAAGCTATCCATTAGTAGCAAAGTTAGGCAAGACTGACTTGTTAAACTTAGTTTAATTGGTTGACTCTACATGTTGTGGTTGTCAAGAGATTTAATAGAGATATGATATGATCATATGATTAACCACTTCTGATCAAGATGGATTTTCCCCTATTTGGTAATCATTAAATTGAGTCTTTTGAGATGGCTCTCTACACCTAGAAATAAAGGATCTTTTGGACCTCTAAGATGTACACACAATCATATAAAATCACTCTAAACAAAAGATGTTTCTTTTTCATTTGAGGTCTCTTAGATGCTTTGTGAAAATGAGATTTATGTAACCTAAGGATTTTAAAGGAATTCATTGGCGCCTCAAATTTGTTAACCTAGGTAGGAATCCCTATTATCAAGTTGAGGATTAAGTCTTTTTATATGCTTTTGATATTGGTTATATTCTTCTTATACGTTGTTTCCAAAACCTAATTAGAATCAATTCCTATTAGTCATGTATGCTAAATTTTGCTTCTTATTATTTGGCTATAGGAGTGATTGTATAAAATAATCATGTAGTTGTGAACCACTGACTTGTTTATTGGATTGAGCAACTTATGTTAATTATTCAAGGTGTGGGCATGCACCTATGGAAGCTTTAGTTGGTTGGTCATGGACCAATCAGGCTTTATATGAGAGTGGGTTACCCTTATGAGTAACCTAGTTTGCTAATAGATTTGTGGTGTGAGACAATAGAAAAATCCTAAGGCAAAGAGAACTTTAGGTAATAGATTGACTTGGAAAAGGAAAATGTTATAAATATTGGTACACTTATGGATTGCTAATTATGTTGGATATTGTGATTTGAATATTTATCATACTTCAATATTCACATATGGCATGCTTGATTATACTAATTAGAGTTTAAAAATTTGCTTATTACTCTAATGATATAATTAATGGATATTTCAGTTACCTTAAGTTTTTAGAATTGAGCTCTACTTGAATCTATAAGGGACACTACTCACCTTATAGTGCTTTCCATCCTTTTCTAGACAAGACATAGTTGGCATCGTAGCAAACGTCATAAGATTGGTAATTAAAAGTTACCTAGATAAGTCAGTTGAATTGTTTAGTCATTTTCTTGATATAGCCTTGACATCTTCTTGTCCTCATAGCTATAGCTGGATACAGTCCTCTATATATAGCCATCTATGGTAACATCAAGAACCATCCCAGTTCCCTTACATATCCAATGATGGCTCCTTGTAGCTAGTTATGGAAAGAGCACTGCCATAATCCATACTTGTATTTGATTCAACTCAATTTGTATCCATCCTTAATTGATACCTAACCATCTCTCTAACGTCAAGGAATAGTTTCTACCCAATGTATGACTTAAACTTCACCTAAAGTGCACAAAGATAGGGAATCAAGCTGAAAACTTGAGTTTTTCATGATTTTCAATGATTCATGCTAGGAACTGTTGCCATCTAGTAAGAAGCATAGGAAGAGGTCAAGTGACCATCCTCAAAAACTTATGCAAAATTTGGATTTGTATTGAAACTCCATAAAAAGCCTCATTCGGATGTGAAATTGAATCATAAAAAGGATTTAAAACATGCCCAAATCTGGATTTTAATGACTCAATGGAGATATGCTTTCCTTAACTCTTGTTTCTATCCATTGAAATAGAGTTTGATCGCAGTAGCTACATCATGAGCTTCCTACCAATACCAAGCTCGTGGCTTTTCATTCCCAAGAATCAAAGAACATCCCAATTCTTTATCTTAATCCTAAGTGTTAACCCTCAACCTCTCATACTACGATCACTCAATTTGAGAGTGATTTCCCCCTTTCCAAGTCCTTGTCCTATTTATGGAAGGTGCCCCTTGACCTTCCCTAATTGACTATAGGCCCAATTACAACTGTGTTAGCTGCAATAGGCATCGATTTGCATGCAAAAGTAGCCTGAGAGCCATTTGCTGCTATGATCCATATAATTTCATGTTAATACACAAAATTCTCATCTCAAATATATCATTTTGAACCAATCAAATGATGAACATAGTGTGAATGCATGTGGAAATTATGGTTGTACAAGGTACAATGTTAATACTAGAATTTCAACATGATATATAAGGCCACTTTCATTGCATAGACTTTTTTATGACCACAACTCTAATTCGTGCCCATTTCTAGATTAAGCACACCAAGATGAACCCATTGACACTTGTCAAGTGCAAATCCGATCAGCGTAACCTGAAAATGAGAAAACACATCTTTTGGTTAAATCTAGTCAACCCTTGAGTAAAGCTTACTCGAAATATGTCATATACAGCATCGTTAGATTTCTCTTATCGCAAGCTTTTCAACAATTCTTATTTCATGACAATCTGAGTTGTGTAGCAAAAGTTATGCACAAAACACATTAAACGGGGACATAGGTGTGATGACCCGACTCTTACCAGCTGACGAAACCTGAGTTGTCGAGAGCTAATACCAAATAATAATATAAAATAGAAGATTGTAGTCACCAACATATAGTTATATAACATCAATAGCCAAACATCCATTCATAATGCATTAAATGAAAATAAAGTGTTGACAATTAAAATAAAATCCATTATAGAAAGCAGAAAAATAAACTTACTCAAGTAGTGATATAATAACAAAAAAGACTGAAAATAAAAAAAAGTCTAGCAAATGGAACAAAACTAGATGAGCCACAATTCTCAATACAGACTGCCTCCTATAGCAAAGCTTGGTCCCGCAATAGGACCAATAGCAACCGTTATGCCTAGTTGCTTAGCAACACTTGAGTATAGGAACTAGAAAAACGCCAATAAAAACTGAGTAGAGTAGAAGAACAACTGAGTACAAACAATAGTAAAGAGACCAAGAGAAAAATGGCATTATATCATCAATTAATCCATTTGTTAATCACCACATTATCCAGTTCATTTTATGCATTAAACCCAACTTATTATAGTCAACAACCTATTAATCAATGCCTCAAGCCGCAAGGCGATCTCGTGTGACTTCCTAAGGTGCAAGATCGGTATAAGCGATCTTCTTAGTCGAGAAGTTGGCTTATACCCATGTTGTCACCTCGATCCATCACCCTAAGGTCATTGTGTAAAGGGGTAGTGGCCACGTTGTGTGACGTGAATGTGTGCAAGTGCTATGCACGCTAAATCATAAACAACCAATGACCCACCCACCGACCGAGAAAAGAACCAACTCCAACCCTCGAGCCCTGCATCCTGCTTTCCCAAAAGGCTGTTGAGCCTAACCAAAGAGTCTTAGGGAGGCCAACTCCTTAAACCAGCCTAAAATCGATATAAAAAACTAATGCTATGACTAAAATTCAGCGAGTGGTAGGGATAATGTCAATTATCCAACTTCTAAATCCTAACAAATTCGTTGTTATAGGTTTAATAACTTATTTCTAGATAATTGAATTTATAACATCAATTAATTAAACTAGAAATTTCATCA
This sequence comes from Thalassia testudinum, assembly GCA_037157565.1. Lineage (NCBI taxonomy): Eukaryota > Viridiplantae > Streptophyta > Magnoliopsida > Alismatales > Hydrocharitaceae > Thalassia > Thalassia testudinum. The sequence goes on from JAZHRO010000024.1 coordinate 86,507,143, forward strand.
TTTACATCTGTTGATTCAAATTATGAAAGAGTTCACATCATTCCAAAATTAACTATTAAATATTTAGTTTCCAATTTCTAATAGTAATCCCAACTAATTTACTAATTACGACCTCAATAGCACTTGTTTTATGAAAAATGGAGTTCGTTTCACACATACGATGATAGGGTCACATTTATTTAATTGCAATCAATAATTGTCAATTGTTAATCACAAAATTCATATTTGAGTACCTAGAATCAGTAACAAAAATTTCCACAAGGATTCCGAACTCAACAAGAGGAAAGAACACACGCTAACAAAACATACTCGAAGAATCACGTGGAAACGACTCCACATTATTAAAAAGTAGACTGAAAACAAGAGAAGGGTAGACTACTTTACCTAACATCACCAGAGGGTCTTCGTCACTCTAAACATTGCTTAAAAAGGTCTAGAAATGCATGCTGCACCTTCTTCAAACTTCACCACGCATCGGGTGAGTTTCTTAAACCAAATGTGCTAAAAATTGGGTTGAAAAACTCATTAGACATGCTTCTAATTTTTCAAAAATACTACTAAAAAATGAAAATAAAGGGTATTAACACGTGGCATGTATCAATACGATTTTGATACCATATTTGTCGAAATCCGCAGTCTAGAAGGTCTCGAACTGCTTGAAATAACTCATGGGGGTCTTGAACGAGACTAGACTGGCCAATTCACTTGAACTACATGTCAACCCACACCTTGATCACGCATCGCGATATCATCCTAATCTCATCCCCCAAAACACCTCACCGTTGATCATGCAATGTGTTAGTGATTCATGCACTCGCGACCACCCTTCTCTACAAGAACACGAGTGTGTGTCCAACCTTACCTGCCATGTGTCACCCTAAGCACCACCGCCACCATGCATTGCGCAAGCATTGCACACTGCCACCACCGCCGCAAGATTTGCGATAGGAAGCTTGGGGTATTTCCTATTAAGAATAGGCCCCCAGGAATCCTAAACCTAATCTCCTAATTTGATTTCTTCTTCTTTCCTCAAATCTTTCTCTTTAATTTTAGTGGCTTTTGAAGAGAATGATGGCTTCAACTCTCAAGAGGCCTTTTTATAGACCCAACATTGGGTTTAGGTTTGAGATTTGTGGAAAAAATGCAAATATTATCCTTGGTTTTGGTTCACCTTACATTTAGGTCCGTATCAACTTGTTTTGGACCTAACTTGAGCTACACACATCCAATTCACACAACACAAGCATCGTTATTAAGCTTGAGATGAGAGGAATCCAGTGATACCATACATAGTACCCTTTTAATGGGGTTTGACCAAGGGTTGATCGAAAACATGCATTTCTTCACATTATTGAGGCATTCATACTCGCACCGAACCCAATGCGTGTCTACGAGTTCAAAATGACTTGAAAATTTCCGAAACAACTCGAGACTCGAATTAATGCATTACAATACACGCATGTGAACCCAAAACGAGGGGCATTTTGGTCTAATCTATGTAATTTTCATGACCTATTACAACCTTAGAGCTATAAATACACCCACACACAATAAAGGGTGTGGTTTTCGACGATTGTTAACTGTTGCCAATGCTGAAGAAACCCTCGCTAGTGACCATCGCAATATGTGTTGTCGCTGTTTTGAATTTACGATAGTTTAATTTCATTGTTGTCGCGTTTTCGACACGTGCGGGAGAGGACACGAAGGAATCCAATAAATGGCAATGGTTATTAAACCATTGTTGAATTAAATTAATGACTATTGTTTGTATACCGGTCGTCAACTCTTATGGTGTGAGATTGAAATGGGTGCCAAAATTTTCCACACTTTTGGCAACGATTATTTTTGAAATCGTTCTGAAAAGTCATTAGCGACAGTTTATAAAACTTTTGCTAATGGTATATAACTGTTACAGAATAAGATGTTATACCACTCACGAAAAATTAACGTGCGGGGTATGGGACACTTGGCAACGGTTTCCAAACCATTGCTAATTACTTTTGCGGATAGTTTCATAAATAACTGTCACTAAAATTGTGTAATTTTTTAAAAATAAATTGATTTTTTTAGTGCGATAATTAATAATATGGAAGAAATAGAAAGCCATAAAGAAAATATTCAATTGCAAGAAATTATATAGTCAAAATAATTTCTATATATATAAAAGATGTTCAAATATTACAACAACAAAAAGAAATAAAATATGAAAACATAAACACTATGCTGGGGCACCTATGCCACTAGCCCTAGATCCACTTCCTTTACCATCGTCGTCATGCCTTGGTATGTCAAAGGTTGAATGATCAGTTCCAAATTCTTGAAGATCAAACTAACCTTAACTAGATTCCCAATAGCCCCCACTAAAGGGCGCTTCAGAAACAGAGCTAAGATTAGTTGATATACTAGAGATGAGAGAGAAAATGCGATCGAAATTTATCTATACACTAGTTACGTGTAACAAGTAACCCTAAGTTGTGATCAATTCTTCAAGGACACTCTTTAGCCTGGTACTTCATTGAACTAAAGACGATTGACACTTATGACATGCTACAAAGATAACGCATCGAGCATGTAAGTAAAGTATACACACACTTTACATTGTCTATATAATATGATCATAAGTCTCAACGAGCGAGTATTTTGACACAATTATATCCCTCCCACAACCTGTAATCTAGGGGATAGAATTCCTATTGTTTGTCATAAAGTGCTTCTAAATTTGTGCAAGTGTGTGAGACTAAATAATATAGTCTAAAAATTAAAAATAAAACATTTAACAACTTTAATTTACTTTTTCATATTAATAAAGGGAAGCAATATCCTAAAAATGCTAGCTTAATCGTAACCTAAACTCAAAACTTAAAACCCTCAACCCTTAACAGAAAACCATAACCTTAAAACACTAGAAGTCTAAAACAAAAATCCTAAATGCAAAATTAAAAACCCAAAATTGAAAACCATTAATTCATAAAAAAAACCCTAAAACCTTAACTGAAAACTTGACTTCCTAAACTTTAAACTAAAAACCCTAAACCAAAATCCTATAACTGTAAACTCTAAACTTAAAGCCTTAAAACTCATTACTCTAAATTTCAAAACCTTATAAGCCAATTTCCTAAACTCTAAAGTCAAAAAGTTAAACCCAATGCCCTAAACACTAAGGCCAATATATACCATATAACTCAAAACTCTAATCTTACAACCCTAAAATCAAATATCCTAAGCTTCAAACCTAAAGGTCATAAATCAAAATCCTAACCTAATTCAAAGAGCCTAAACCCTAAAAATTGTAAATGATAAATTTAAGTACTATAAACCCTGAACCTAAACTCAAAGTGTTTGGGCGAAATCGTCATTGTTTAAGAATGTGTCGTAGTATAGGACAAAATTGCTCAAAACATTTAAATTTATAAACTCAGATTCAGAAAGTAGAGTCCGAGATCGTTCGTAGGGAGCAAAGATGCAATTTCAATCCACTAGTCATAATATAGGAAATGATATGCAATTGAAAGCAATAATACTTAAAATGATATTTCAATAAAATCAGAAGAAGGGTGCAAAAAGATTGGGTTAAAATGGTGATTTAAATCATCAAATTAACCCTCAATGTTATGCTCACAACCACTTAAATATTTCAACAGTAAATCACAACTATTAATCCACATCAATTAAGTTATTCAAATAATCGATGATAACATCATCATGAGCCATAACTAGCTTTAATTTGTCAATATTAATTGATAAATGCTCCTACATAGTCGCCTGAGAGTAATAATTCCCTGCACATCCATTCTGAGGGTAATACATCTAAACAGGGCTAATTCTGTAGTTTTAACATCATATTATGAAAGCAAAGTAATCATGGGGTTTGTCAGGGGTTAATCTAAGGTCTAATGAGCAATAAAGTCTAATAAGAGGGTCCATACAGACAGAAATAAGGTTTTACGTATTTTGAGAACCAACACAACACCTAAAACCCTAATTTTAGATCTGTTTAAATTACTGAGGCTCTGGTCAAGATAAAATTCATGTAAATATCCTAAAATTCATAGAAAAATATTCCTTGATGTTTGATATCCTTGATTTGACCTTTGGAACCTATTTTGACTTTAAACAGTCATAAACAAAATTCTACCCTAATTCAGCTTTCTACGTAAATTTCCCAATCAAACTTGGTCAAAACTCAAATCCGACATCACCATCAGATTCCTTGGGTCCAAGTTAGGTTTGAACCAAAATTTGGGCCCAATTAGAGTCCATCTTGACCTAGTTTGCATTCTAGTCCCTTGAAACTCTTCTTTACATATAAGCCCTTAGCTTTTGAAATTATTTATAAATAGCCCCTTAGGTTTGTTGTCTTCATCACAAAATGGCCCCTTCCGCCATTGGAGGTCAACCGACCTCCATGCTAGCTTTGACCGAGCCTAAACCTACTCGAATCTTCATTAAATTCCACTAAATTTGGTGGGATTGATATTCACACTAAGAAGAATCCATTGGGACAGATCTTGGCTCTTGAATTGCATGGATTAGGTCGTGCGAATCCACGAAAATCTATGGGTTTCTTTCACCTATTCCCCAAGCAATCATGGTTATTCTTGATCTAGAGCTCGATCAGGAGCTTTATAAAAGCTCCTGAATCTCAAACCATGCTCCTTAGTTGTTTCTAGGTCGAAAATCTTCTTCTTCCCTCTCTCTGGCCTCGAGCTCCACCAACTCTGGCGACCTCATCAATCCCTCTCATCAGGGCCTCCAATGGTCAAATTGAAGGCTCTTCCTTCGTCCTCTCCTTCCTCCGTTCCTCGCAATACCAGCAAGAGCATCCCAGACTCCATCGTCGCTGCTTCTTCCACTAGAGAGTTCGTCTCCTCCGATGTCGGCCAATCAAAGTCGGCACGGACCACCTTCCCTTCATCCATTAGTTAGCTCTCTTTCTTCCTCTTCCTCTCTTGAATCTCCCCAACATTTTCTTCTATTTCAACCACTTTTCGCTAATCTCCCCCTCCGTCTTTGTTTACTCTGGCTGAGCTCCAGGGAGGTCTCCCTAACGCCACTAAAAGAGCGATCTTCATCTTCGATAAAAACTTTAACATAAAATGACGTGTCGTTGTATTTAATCGCGTGGTAGAAAATTACTTTTCAAAATATTTAATTATTCAAAATCTAACCATAAAGAGTTAGGTCGTCTCCACCGGGAGGAAATAACCTATTGGACTAGTAAGTAGTGCTTTGTTTATTTGGGATTCTCAATGGGAATGCATACTAGTTATTGCAATTCATTTTCAACATAAGTTTAGCATTTATGTAATTACTCAAGAATATAGGGAGGTTACATGCAAAATTACCACTATGGAATACGTGAATTGTAATCTTAGTACTGACAAATATCGTCAATATGAATCAAAACTGAATCCATTCCCTATAACCAATATCTCATACTCTATTATTTAAGAGATAAATGCAACTATTCATAATTCAAATAAGCATGAGGGATATTCATGCAAATTTACTGCAATATATTAAATCGATAAATAAGTGAATAGTAGAAGCTACAATGGCATTACTGGTAAATTTTAATGTGGCATGCACTTTAGGGAAACTGAGGAAAAGTTTCCCCTGCTCGCACATGCCGAGGAGGGGCTCGCCTGCCACGAGTCTAGGCGGAGGAGATGTTCGGGAGGAGTGGCTCGCAACGGTGGTAGCGGCATGACCGGAGGTGGCCGACAGCAGCCAGAGGAAGGAGGAAAGGTCGGCGGCAAGGAGAAGGTGCGGCGAACCGTGGAGGTTGCGGGAAGGGCTGCTGGAGGTGTGGAGTGGCGGCTGCGTGGAAGGGGGCGGCGCCGGTGATGGGTTCTACACCCCCTGTTGACAGAGAAGAAGGAGAGGGACTGGGTGTGCTACGTGCGTACGATGATGGTGGCGTGATGGCGCGCATGCAAGGGTGCGCGGGGGGTTGTGCTGCTGCACCCGCGCATGGCTTGTGGCCGTGCGGTTGATCGTGCTGGCGTGAAGCTAACAGTTGGGTTGTAGGGAACGATGGTGGAGAAGGTGAAGAAGAAAACGAAGAGAAAGGAGAAGATGGATGGTTGAGGGGGGTTATGTGCGGTGGTGTTGTAGTTGCACACTGTCACCATGCAACCGGCGAGAGGGAGAAAGAGCAGAGGTGCAGCACACCTAAGCCACAGTGCTCATAGTTCCACGGTGGAGGACGAAGGAGATCCCCTTCAGGGGGCGAAGATTCTGGTGGAGAGGATGGCATAGCTTTTTTAAAAAAACTCTCCGTCTGTTTCTCTTCAGCTGCCAACTTCTCCAACCACTCAGTGAAGATCGTGAGTGGTTGGAACAGAAGATAAGTTCTAGCTGTACTCTATCAGACGTCCAATAAACAGTCTAGACGTCTTAAAAAGTGTGGATTGCAATGAGTCCACGATGGAGGTTCTCAAACGTCTAAACTAATCTCCTGACTTCTTATAAATGCAGAAATGTCGTGTGAACTCTTGCACCTAGCCTGCATTCATAAAATAAATTATATTATCATAACTTATGTTATTAAATGTAAAATTAGTGCATAAAATTAAATGCAGGCTAAGGTAAATTGCCATTTAACTCCTACTCAATTAATAATTAAGGACAACTAATTAAAGAGTACTTAAGCTGAATAAGGGTCCACAAAAGTGGACTTATCATCCACATCACATCAGACATCCTCGCGATGCTCCCAAAAGCTTCTCCATCCCACGTCGGTCAAAACCCCTCAAGAAATTTATTAGATTGACCATCCGAATTTCCCACCGAACACCTTCTCCAACTTCGCATGTCCACCATACACCTCCCCACACTTCACAAACATCGTCGTCGCTCTATTTAACTCACGGCGACTCTCCTGAGCAATTCTAATTGGGTCGTGAGGCCATTTTCATGTTTTTAGGTATCGATCGGAGCTCACCATCACTGCCATCATCAACGCCCCTACTTGCAGTGCTCCGACAAGTTCAAGACCCAATTCCATTGCTAGGAGACACGAATTACATCTGCGCATCTAATTGCAGCTCCAATTGAGATGTGAAGCCCACCAGCAGCTGCAATCGAGCGACGCACTCTCTGCTGCACTTACGCGAAGGAAGGGTGGCACTTTAGTGCCACATCGTGATTCTACAAGCTCCTGAAAGTGCGTAAGTTGAATTCGTGTTCTCACCTCTTCGCCCAAGAACATCGGGGGTTGGGTCCCCGCGCACTTGCCCTCACGCCTCACCCGCGAAACATGCCTGCAAGTCTGGCCAAACTCTAGGATCCGTTAACCTGCGTACTGAACCCGATTGCACCTGGTTTGAGAGAGAAGAAAGGAGAGATCTGTGAGAAGAAGTGGGTGGGTTTTGCTTTCTGAGGAAATTGGCCTTGTGTTGAAGGATGGCTAACACCTAGCCGTGTGCTTGTGCTTGAAGGCCTTGGTCTCAAAGGCTTGTGAGAGAAGCCTTGGTCTTTGAAGGCTTGAGAAAAGAAGGCTTAGAAGAGACATCCTTGTACCCTTGTGTGCCTACTATGAGGCACAGTGCTATGTGAAGGTTAAGTCATCTGGTTCTGTGAAGGCAATGTCTGATTATAGTTGATGCTGGTACTGTTGAATTATTTAAGTACCTAAGTTAACATTAATTAATTGATTGAGATACTGTTTGGTTATTTGAATAATTTGAGTATGAGATATTGATGAAATGATCGCGATTCATATAAAAAATCGTCGTTGTTGTAGTACATGTCACAAATACAAATCGTTATCGCATCAATTTTATTTTATTACATAATTTTACTGGTTTATTCCAGGTCGTTCACTGGGAGGCAGTTATTGATATACATCACTCTTTAAGTCCAACATTATTCTTTAATTCCAAAAAGATTAATTTTATGTATAATCATAAATGAATGAATTAACAAATGAAAGAATTAAACTAATTTATGTATTGAAATGCTTGCAAACACAAATATACAAACAAGCATCAAACACTATACATATATACTATATTTATAACTTATAATACTAATACTTACATATATATACAATAAGAAGTAATAATATATACTATACTAACTTAACTTAATATATTAACATATATAGCAGCATATATAATATGTACAGCGACAAATATAAATGTTGCTAAACCCTAGCAAAACTATGTACAGAATCTAAGATAAAAACTAGGGTCTATAGTGACATTTATTCTATCTACAATGACAGATAATTCTGTCAGTAAGTTATTATGTTATTTATATACATATATAGCTTAAACATTACATATACTACGTATACTTAATATACTGATACTTAGTATTTATAGTATACTTAGATATATATATACATATACACTATATGGATATACATATACACTTACCTCTTCTTTCTCTTTTTAGTTCTCTCTTCTTAACTCTGTTTCTTTTATCTCTTTAGTACTTAACCAAGGCTCTCTCATTCACTCTCACAGAACGGCTAACACTTTAACACTTAGCCTTTTACTCTCTCTTCTCAATCCCCTTATTAGGCCTTATTTAAAAATTAGGTTATTAGTTGGTGCGAGGCCTTTTCAAGATATACACAGCACCCTTTCGGGTGGGATCAGACCTCTATTAAGAGCCACCCTAATTCGTTAATTAGACCTCTTAATTGTGTTTTATGCTCAGTAATGGCCTTAATTAAGCTCTCGCACAGTGCATGGCTCCCAGCCACACATCGCACACCATTCTCACATCACAACTCAATGCCATATGCCATTCATGCTCAAGGGATAAGGGGTTATGTTTCAGGCGCCCAGCGCCCGCGACGACTGGCCTATCAAAATCATGCAATCAATATAAGCTCCTTAGAGCACTTTGCCACACACGATGTGGTGCTAAGTTTGCGGCTCACAAGCGCTGCATTCTCAGCGGATGTCTTGATTTCGGATTTTTGGCCCTCGATTTGAGGGCCATAATTTATTATAATTTAAAAATAAATTATAGAGTTACAAAGTATTTACAAAGGGCTACTTAATTATATAATTTATTTATAGAATTAATTATGTTTATTATATAAATGAATTAGCTAAAGTTTGTAAATAATTTAACCTGATTTCAGGGTTTATTTCTTAATAACATATAAATTAGTTATTTAATGGTCCAATTGACCCTGTACAGAGTTAATATATATATTAAAGTATTTATTACATATTTTTATTGTATTTTACATGATTTATTTTGGTTTTTTTACATTTAAATATGTGAGTTCAAGGTGTTATAAGTATAATTTAAGTTATAAATAACATAATATAATATAAATATAGTTAAATTAGCTTAAGTTACTTAAAATACAATTATCTAAATGTATAGTATAACTTATCTCAGATATAACTTAATTTACTAATTTATTTTAATTTAATCTAATAACTTAGCTAGTAACTTAATAAATTAATTATTTATTCTATATATATAATTAAATTATGGTATAAGGTTTATTATGTACGTAATATACATATAAATATGTATGTACAATATTATTCATAAATATGTTTATTTATAGGGTTTTATTAATTTACTTAAAGTATAGTACATATAAGTTAGTATAATTAATAAATAATCATATAAATAAGTTATATATAATTTAAGTTATCTTAAATATTTAAGTTACATTATATAGTACACATATAAGTTATATATGCATATTATATATCTATTGTACAATATATACATTTATAACCTAGTATAAAACTTATATTTACATATATAAACATAATATACAAGGTGTTTTTGGGTATTTTTAGAGTTTTTTCACTTTTTATGGGTTTTATATGTTTTATAGAGATAGGAGATAAGAAAGAAAGAGAGAGATGAGATCTAGAATGTGTTTTTGTCATTTTTTTAGTTTAGGGGTTTTTATTAAGTTAAGAGGTATACTGAACCGTCGGCTGGTATGTTCTACTAGGCTGAGGGTTCAGATGAACTCAAAACTTTGCATATGTGTATAGAATTGGTTGATCCAACACACTACACCTTTATTTTATTTTTTTGGAATTTTTAAAGTATTTTTATTTATTTACAAAGTTCCTACAATCTAGACCTAAGAAGGGTTTTAAAGTTTAAACTCAAGGCGTAGAAATGAATTATATGTGCTGAACATGAAATGCAAACATTCAGATATAACCATCAAGACATATAGAAGATGTTCATGTACTTAAACATGATTTTAAATGAATTTTGACATTAATTTTCTTCATTTGGATAGTTAGGCATAAATTCAACTGACATAAGAGATTTAAAGAAATTACAAGCAATTCATAAGCAATTCAGATCCTATTTCAGATACATGAAACCTTGTACATGTAAACTACAACATTACATACATGTCAGCTATTCTAAATAATTAAACCTAAGCCTACTGCCCAACTGATACAAATCATCCAGCTACAACAGTAGATATAACATTGGAGTTGCTGCTGAAATTCAGCAGAACAGCAACTGCAGCAGCAGCTCAAGGATTGTTCTAGATGTCCTTCATCCAGATTAGACATCTTAACTTAATCAAATCCATACTGCAGTAAATCAAGAAATCAGAGAAAAAACATCTGCAGCAGGTCTGGACCTCTAATTCAGCAACTTATTTCTTGATTCAGTCATTTATTTCTCAAATCAGACTTGAGAAAGTCTGATCAGAGATACAAAATATTTAAATCAGGAAATACTTTGCTAGATTTGAATTGGAATGTAGCTGCATCATGCAACAATTTACTATAATTGGTTGGGATTCAAAACACACAAGAAATCTCTAACAATTCTGACAAGGCCTGAAAATCACATAAAAATCTTTCTCAGATGTTAAACTCTGAATCAAAATCCCTTGTCAACATTCTCGTTTCAAATCAAAAGAAAAACCACTGATCTAACACTTTCCTAATGCTATAGACAGCATGTAGGAAGTGTTGGAATCAGTCCATTGAATTCAGCTGATACCCAATGTGTTGAAAACCATAAGGGATATTAAGAATCCCTTAGGTTAAAAAAATCAAAATCTCAGAAACAAATTCACACAAAAATCCTTGGTAGAGCCTCCAATCAACAAGGTTGATTCTCCTTGGCTCTACCACGCATTCAAGTTCATGGAATTCCCAATAATGACAAATCTGATCATGGCTCATCTGAGGAGAATTTAACATCAGCATAGTCTCAAATTCACGGCCATGAGCTAAATCACACAAGAATAAATCGATTCACTTGATCAAAACTCCTGAAAATCCAAATGATTCAAAATCTCGCGATCTTGCTTTAAAATCCAAATCAAAAGTCGATCAAGCCAGCCAATTCCATTTCAAATCAGATCAGGGGTCTTTGTGAATAAAATGAAATGAGTGTAGAGACCCCTAGGTGGATCTGAGTGCAAATCCTCATCTCAAAGCTTGAAAGCAATGGGATGGGAATTTGACTCCAAATGGATGGGTGGATTGAGGATTAAAATATGAGGAAATCAGAAGCAAAATGGAAACATGTAGGGAGAGAAAATAGCAATCCATGAATGGGGGAATTCGTCCCCTCTTATCTGAAGTGATCAGAGGAGGTGAAAATGTGAATTTCTACACTAATCATACTTCTAAGCTACACTACAGTCATGCATAGTAGATAAGAGATAATCTACATCTAAATTCTACTCTTAAACTACTCTAATTTACACTACAGCTAATCTAGAAAGCAGTAAACCTAATCTAAATGGAGGAATGGGACCTTTGGGTCTCTGCCCAGTGGATGGAGAGGAAGAACGGAGGGAGGAAGTGCTCCAGCGGAGTGAAAACTCGCTAGTGGGGTTTTGGGTCGCCCTCAGGTGCTACGGAGTCCTTAGCGGCGAGGAGAGTCAGGGAAGAAGTGGGATTTCACAGCCGATGGCTGTAAAAAGGGGAAATATGAGGAGAAGAGTTGGAGGGGAAGAATGATCGGCTCGAGAGGTGTAGAAGGGAGCGATCCCTCGCTTGCGCAGCTGTGGAGCTCCTTAAGTAGAGTGACAGTGGATCAGAGCACCAAGGTGATGCGATTAGTCTCCAAGGGCATGGATGGTGGTGATGAGAGGAGAGGAGCGCGTATAAATTTAAATCAAATCTTAGCCGCTAGATTAGATCTGAGAGGAGAGGTGACCACACACGCCAAGTCGCGCAAATGTTTGATTGATTGGCAACCACAGATCGAGCGATCAAGAGAATGAATGGCCACGATGGCCTCAATTCTTCATGGCTACAGTAGCATGCGAGTTGCAGGTGGCTGGGGGTCAATTGGTGAAATTGCGTAAAAGGTCCTCAAGCGAAATGGTGGAAATATTTCAAGGCAGCCCATTAGTGGTTAAGAAAGGTTACAGAGTGGTCCTTATGGGCTTGCAAATAGGTTCTTACGTCCTACAAATAGGCCCTTGGAAGGTTTTCTAGTGAACAAAATGTGATGTGTGAAGGACCTAGATGTGAATCCTTAATTGCAAGGCCTCAGTGATGTCCAAATGCACCCAAGTTTTTATAGAAGCTTAATTAAACATTTGGGAAGTTAATTATACTTTTGATTTGTACTTTTAAAATCATTTGTGTGTTCAATTTGCACTTGGATCACCATTTAATCTTATTTAAAAGAATATCTCATTTAATGACGTAATTATGCATTTTTAACACAAAATTGATGTTTTAGGTCTTTTCTTTATTTCCCACACTTAAGCCTTTTTATGTGTTAATTTGATAGTATTTAACCTAGTTTTTAGCTTAACTTAGGCAATTTAGCTATGATGAGTCGCAACTCATCCTTGCTTAATTAAGATGAATAATTGGTGATTCAAATCACCATTATTTTTTTTCTATTCCTTTTGTCTCATGATCTTTTAAATATCTATCTGACAAGTTGTATTCATTGAATATCTATCTGATGCTTAATTTATTTATTTATTTTGAATGAAGATTAATGTGTGAATTCTACATTTGTTCTCTACGAACGAACTCGGACTCCACTTTCGATTATGAGTTTATAAATTTAAATGTTTTGTTGTGCAATTTAGGAGTGTACTACAATGAATGCATATCTTAAACCTCCTCTCTCGCCTAACAACATTTTGGCACCGTTGTCAGAGAGCAACGCGCAATTCACCATTAGTCTTATCTTTCTTGATTTTTATCTGAGCACTAACTTGCCTTGTTTGCTTTGTTTGTGATTTTACGAGGTACACCACGACGAAATCTTCCGGGCAATCAACCACTCCAGGTGCAAGTAAACTCTCTCTTCTTCCCTAATCAATCTCTTAATCTTGGGAAAGAGAAAAAGGAAACAAAATTAAATAGGAACCACCTGCCTTACTTTCTTAGAAATTATCATTTAAAGGCAAGTTTTCTGATTTGCGAACTTAAATTGATATCTGATTGAAGTTGAGATGATTTTGTTTACAGATCCCTACCCTAATTTTCTGTACCTACTAGGGATTTATGCTTAATTTCTGATCATCTTGGACTATGCACTTCTTGTTTGAAGTTTAAGGTGTACATTTTGAGATCAAATTGGACTTGGAATAAGTGCCAATTAGGGTTGTTATTCTAGGGTTCTGAAGTGTTAGTTCACAATTGTCTGAATTAAAGGAAATTGATCTTCCTACAATTGTGTGCTACCCATACCCTTGCTTGAAAGATCTAATCAGAAGAACCCTAAAATCAGTCTCTAAATTCACTTGAACCCTAAAATTGTGGACCTAATAACTTGAGAGTCAATTCAGGGTGATCTTTCGGTCTTGACTCAGATTTCATTCTTCATCTTTTATGGCAGGTCAGGTGAAGTTGGTCTACTTTATGGGACAATCAACTTCCAAATTAGGTCACAAATTGAATCAACTTCTAATTAAGTGAAATCCAAGGCACAAGTTAGGACTAAAATTGGTAGACTTAAGGTCTCAATTCACACATTTTGGTCTACTTGGAATCGTAGTGACAAGGAAGGTCGGGTGGGGGAAACCCTGTCACCTGTGGGGATGCTCTACTGTGTAGGGGTCTTTGCGGGGCTCTCCCTTCCTGGCTGCCCAAGTATTTCTCGAGTGTGTGGATTTTTGATTTAGAGGTATCATCTGCCTCGAAACAGCCTTAGTCACCCAAAAATCTTTGGGTACCTTGATTGAGTCCAATTCACATCTAGTCCCTCATTTGTTCTTTAGAGCACATACATAGGAAAGGTCCTTAGATTGTTGACCTAGAGGCCTTCATTAGAATTGGTCTTCTGTGGGATTTTTGATCTGATCTGATCAAATCACTTCAATCCGAACCTGAATTTGATTATACATCTTGATGCTACCACCTGATTTGAAAATGCAACCTGATAATTTAGGAAGAATTTGTAGGAAACCTGAATCTCAAATGAGTATAAAAGAGAAAATGATTGAGGCTGCCCTTAAACATTATAAGGATTATGACAAAACCTCAAATCCAATTAGCAAGATTCATGGTAATGTATCAGCAACAACAACCTTCATTACAAATCATGTCCAACTGATATTGACACAAATGACAAATGGCTCAACCTAGGATATTCACATGACAGAATACATTGAAATAGAAAGATTGCATAACTTCGAGTATCTTCAATGTTTGACAAATCCACAACTATGGGAAAAGCACCAAGATGACCTTGAGAAATGCGAGAATTTGATAACTATGTTGAAATAGGTCATCTATCAAATTTACCCCTATCAACGGTCAGATATTGATGAGAATAATGTTGAAAATCAAAATGATCTCTCAAATCTCGAGTTTGAAAATCAAGATTGTTGTGAACCCCCAACTCAAATGGAATCTGATTCAAACTATGTGCAGAATGACACACCTAATCTTGACATGGTCTAGGAGAATCCGATTGTAGGTGTTCCCGATTCCCAACTAGCCCTAGAAAACTATGAAGTTGGTTCATCAAGCCCAGATTTCTCAGACACCTGTAATGGTAAGCCTGAATCAAAACCTCTTGAGAGTATAATTCTCGAACCTTATCCTATTAAGGTAATTCTCGAGAATGATTCTGAACTCCCAATTGAGCCTAGCTCAGATTCTAGTGACCCAATTCCTACCTTTGACCTAGAATCTAGATCAAAACCTATTTAGGATGATCATGAGGCCCAATATGAAGTGAATCAGATTTTGGATCTGAACTATGAGCCTGTGTTTGATGATTACACCTCTCCAATCTCTTCAAAGATACAAATCGATTTATCGCAAGTCGAATTGATTTATGATATAGAAATTGAGGAGTTGGAAGAGTTGATATTCGATTGGGTCTACCCTAGGAGCCAAGAACTCGAGCCTATGCCTAATAAGGACACCTTTTTAAACTCGTAATCTAAGATTAGGTTAGATCTAAGTCAGGTCGTTGATTCTACACATAATGATTCATTCTATGGTGGAAATCTTAATCTGGAATCAGGTTCAGAAACTAATCTTTGCAAATTCTCTGACGACTTCGAATCTTACTCTAATTTTGGAGATCCGTTGTTTCTTGATGATTACAAGCCACTTTACGACCTCAGCATCCATGATCCATTCTTTGATTATGATGTTGAGGCCAATGATTTGGACCTCAAAGAAGTCACACCTTCTGATATACATACACAGCCTTCCAAATTCTGATTCAAACCTCAACCTGCCACCGGAATCAAGTTCTACTCTAATTCACCTCTCTCTGATCTAGTTGCATATGATTCATCTCCATCTTTTAATCAGGTTTCGGACATTGATCAGACTATTAATCACATCTTATCCTTCTTTGATCTTACTTGTAGGTTCCTACATCCTTTTCAGAGCCAGTTTCTTTTGAGGATCACTACTCTGACCCGGTTGAGCCGACTTAGCCAAACCTGCAATCAGCATTTCCATATCTATTTGATCAACAAAGTATCTGGTGGGCTCCGTATCTTTTGATTCACATCCATCAACCCACCAGATTGATTGGGTTTGGGTTGCATCATCAGCCTGTTGATCTGAACAAGCACCTGGTTGGACCAACCAAGCTATTGATCAAGGTGCTTGTCTATAAAACTCTTATGATTTGACCACTCCTCGACCACTTTCTACCTGGCTGAAGGCATTTAATTTAGCGCTTAACGGGAGGTAACCCATCATTCCAAAAACCCGAGACCCTTCTGATCATTCTTTTGAGCTACACTCCTACTGTACTTTTGAGTTCAACTTTCGAACAACCGACTCCACCTTTGGTACTTGTATCAAAGCTTGAAATTGTTCGCAACAGTCATCCCGACCCATTCACCCACCCTGTGATCCTATTCTAAACTCTAAACCAATCTAAATTTGTAATCTCTTGGTTTACAATGAGGATATTGCAGAACTTAGCATGGGGGGTGTTAAGTGCAAACATATGAAAATTTAATTCTCTGACGGGTTCTCACAAAAAAAAATACATATTCAAAAATGATAAAAACTAAAAAGAAAATGAAAAAGAAAAAAATGGAGGAAGGGGAGGAAATTTTGTGAATTGAATGAAAATCTTTCTTGAAAAGGAAAAAAGAGGAGAAAATTCAAACATCAAAAAGGAGCAAAAATAAAAAATAATAGTCATTAGCAATTGATTATGGAATTTACTTAAGTTCTAGACCTAATCAAAAGAAAAATTAAGTCCTGAAATGAAAGAGACAAGGAGATTAGTATGAGTGTTGATCTTAGGCCTCTTGGGCTTATTTTAGGGCTTAAACATTCACGTATTTGTTAAGATCTGGATTAATCCTCCAGAGGTTGAGAAAAGTGTGAGGCTAATGTAGTAGGTCTAAGGCTTAGGGATTATTTGGCCCTGTTGCCTGCCCTTTGATTTGCGAAACTTGGTAACCTAAGCACCCAAAAATCACACACTAAGTCTAGTTTAATGCGCTTTATAAAGGAAAAAATGCTAAAAGTGTTTTGTTATGAAAAGTCATCTCGAAGATCTAGCGTAGGAGCAGCTCAACCACATAAGTTGATTGGATGAGTTCTCGACGGGGAGAGGTGGAAAATTCTCCTCGAAGATGTGTAATAACATATTGTCTCCTCTACGCTTATCTCCTAGGATATCTAAATATCCTACTAGGGGCATGTAACCACCTTGTGCTGATTCGGGTGCCATGGGCGGGATTATCCCGAAATGTCGATTGCCAAGACCTGAATTTAGCTATAGAATGCCACGGGTGACACTATCCCAAAGTGTCGAAAGCCATGGTTTTGGAGGTTGCCATGGGCAGTGCTATCTCGAAGCAACGAAAGCCAAGGACCCTTCGTGGATTGATGGTAGGGATAAGGAATCTGATATAGACTATGTTTAGGGCCAATTCGAGGCAGGATTTAGGGAAAAATAAAAAGAAAAGAGAGAAAACTCTACAAATGAAAAAAATTCCTCTATCTCTCTCTTATCAAGATGCACTGGCAAACTGAACCTAGGCATGCTACATTCTACGCACGAGTGCCTTAATCGCTGGGTTCAACGAACCTCTGGGTAGTTTTTGCAGGCCTTAGAAACCTTCGCGGTAGGCCTAGGCTGAAGTGGTCAGGTCTAGATCTTAATTGATACTTAGTACTTCTAGGCCTATTATTGGCATTCAGACCTAATTTCTAGTGAGTAACACAATTCAGGAATCTAAACATCAATGCATGGTCTAGAAATCTAATTCTTTCCATAAGATTTTGCTAAAGGACTAGCAAAAGTTAGGCATGGGGGTATGATGATAACATCATCATGAGCCATAACTAGCTTTAATTAGTTGGGATTAATTTACAAATGCTCCAACATAGTCGCCTAAGAGTCATAATTCCCTGCACATCCATTCTGAGAGTAATACATCTAAATAGGGCTAATTTTGCAGTTTTAACATCATATTATGAAAGCAGAGTAACCGTGGGATTTGGCAGGGGTTAATTTAAGGTCTAATGAGCAGTAAAGTCTAGTAAGAGGGTTTATACACCTAATTGGCTCTATTTCAAAACCTAGATTTTGAAACCCTAATTGGTTCTATTTCCAAGTCTAATTAAATCTCAAAATGTTCACCTTAGGCTTTAAGTAAGAAGTGTGTTAGCCCAAGGTGATTTTAGAAATTCAGCATAGTCCCTAATGGGTACAAGCAATTTGGGTAGGGAATTCTTAAACAGAATCGCTTCAAACTTCAATTAGATATGAAAAATTTTCGCAAATCAGAAAACTTGCCTTTTTAAATGATGATTTACTATGAAAATAAGGCAGGTAGTTCCTAATTGATTGTTTCCTTTTCTCTCTTCCAAGGATTAGGAGATTAGGGAAGAAGAGAGATTACCTGCCTTGGGAGTGGTTGTTTTACGCGGAAGATCGCCTCGTGATGTACCTTACAAAATCACAATAAACAAATAAGGCAAGTTAGTGCTCAGATATAATCAAATAGAAACAAGAATAGCGGTGAATTACACGTGATTCCCCGGTAATGGTGCCAAAATGTTGAAGGGGCTATTTAGGAGTTTAAAGCATCTCGTTGTAGTAAAGTCTCCTAAATCGCTCTTCAACAAATATAATTTATAAGCTCGAATATCTAGAAATGAAATCCGAGGTCGAACACAGCGAGCAAGTAGGAATTCACACACTAATCTTGATTAATATATAATGAGCACAAGGAATCAAGCCAAGAATGGTTATCAATTAATAATATCTACTCAAAATCGATCTTCAATGCAGAACATGAGTATATCAAGAGTTTAATGAAGTAAAAAGATGTCTAAGGCAAAATAATGGTGATTTAAATCACCAATTATTAGCTTAGATGCATAGATATACGAATTACTCAATATTAAATAAGTGAATAGTACTCAGATGTCTAATATTCAAATCAGACGACTTAAATGTTCTGTGCTACAGTACTCTTCTTCTGTTCTTCTTCTTCTCTGATCTCAGCTTCCTCTCTTCTTCTGCCTTCCCTTTAGCTTCTTCTTCTTCTTCTTTCTCATAGTAGTTAAGTGTCGAGAGCCTTGGAGAGCAAAACCCTCCCCTCCCCCTCTCTCTCTTTCTTTCCTCTCTTTTCCTCTCTCAAACCAGGGGTAATCGGGTAAACGAGCTGGCACAGTAATCGGGTCCAGGGTTGCGGGTGTAGGTTGCAGCCGAGTGAACTGGGCTTAGGCGGGTTGGGTTAAGTGCGGGTGAGCGGGGACCTCACCCCCATGTGTTCGAGGCAGTAAGTCGGTATGAGAAAATCAACTTATGTGTGCTCAGCGACTTATCTCCCACCGATGTGGGACTAAACTCATGCCTCTTCTCGCAAGTGAATAGCA
The DNA here is from genome assembly GCA_037157565.1 of Thalassia testudinum. NCBI lineage: Eukaryota > Viridiplantae > Streptophyta > Magnoliopsida > Alismatales > Hydrocharitaceae > Thalassia > Thalassia testudinum. The sequence continues at coordinate 86,526,417 of JAZHRO010000024.1, forward strand.
GCAGCAGGTGGCGTCAAATTGAAGTCCTTGGAGTGGTCAATGCTCCCAATTGACCACCTGGGGAGATGCCTTAGGTGATTTTGCGTCACCTGGAGTGAGCACCTAGGTCTCTCATGGTTAGAACACCACAAACGACGTCGGAGATAAGGCGCGACAGTGGAGTGTTGACGTGGGACCTGAAATAGAGAATCAGGCCTTTTAGCCACATCAAAACACCTCAAAAGATTCACCGAACGTTGGCCAATGTAATGGCAGTGGTTTCGTGGAGGATGGCAGTATGTGGTGGTCGGACGATGACAGAGAAGGTGATCAGTGATGGGTTTGTTCGAGGGGTCGTGTGAGTGGATGGAATGGGGAATAAACATTGGGGTTTGGTGCAGATGGATGAGGTGGAGCTTGTGGGAGTGTCAGCGTGGTGGATGGACAGGTGTAGCGAGCGGAGGTCCTTGCCGGAGGACGGTCAGAGTGGAAGAAGATGAAAGTGGTTGACGATGTTGAGGGGTGTTTTTAGAATTTTTGAATAGGAAAACTAACCTAATGAATTAAAGGGACCTAACTAGCTACTTTAAGGGATGAAAGGGGGTAGGATCCGCATCGGCTTTGGCACGCTAGCGACAGAGAAGATGAAGCCTCCAGTGATGAAGGAGTGGTAAGGAAGACATGGATGAACACGTCTGCGGGTATTGCGAGACGTGGACGAAGTTGGGGAAGAAGAATTCACCCGCTATTGTCTATGAGGGTGGACGAGGAAGGTGGTCAGAGAACTTGCCAGAGTTGGAGGAGAAGGAGGTCTGGGAGAAGGGAAGAGAAGGTGTCCGGCCTCCAAACCTAGCTGAGGTGAGGTTGTTCATGGAAGTCCTTTATAGAGCTTGGGTCGAGCTTCAAATCAGGAAAGAGCTTGCATGAGCTTGGAACTCAAAGAATAGGAGTCTTTGAAATCTTAATGTTCTCATGGCTTGTAGGGTTGATTTCAAACCCTAAAAAGATGTTTAACAGATTTCTTATTGCCTAAACATTCATCCTTCAAATTTTGGAAGGATTTGGAGTTGAAATGAGAGAGATCTTCTCTCTAGAAGCTCAAACCTTTGGGTTCACACCTACCATGGCAGCAAGGACCCAAATGTGACGGTGATAACAAAAGTAGGGGGGTTTTTGCAATAGATTTCAAAAGTTAGAGGTACACATGTAATAAAAAGAGTCAAATTTGACTGAATTGCAAAATAGGTTAAGATAATCTCTACTTGGGTCTAAATTTTGGTTCAAACCTAATTTGGACCCAAGGAATCTGATAGTGAAGTTGGATTTAGGTTTTGACCAAGTTTGACTGGGTAATTTGCATAGAAACCAAATTAAGGTAACTGTTTGTCTGAGACTCTATTTTAGGTCAAATTGGTTTCCAAAGTTCAAAGCAAGTATACCAAAGTTTAGAGAATATTTTTATATGATTTTTAGAAGGTTTATATGAATTTTATCTTGACTAGAACCTCAATTACTCAAGCAGGTTTATTTTTAGGGTTTCAGATGTTCATTAATTCTAGAGATGCGTGAAAACCTATTTATGTCTTTATGAACCCACTTATTAGACATTTATAACTATTTGACCTTTAATTAGCCACTGAGAAACCCATTAATTTCTCTTCATTTAGGATATTCTGTTAAAGCTGGAATTTTACTCCTATTTTACTGTTTATCTCTCAGAATGGATATGTAGTGAGTTAGGGTTCTATGGCGGTTATGTAAGAGCATTTATTAATGGATTATGACTAAATAAAGTTAGATATGGCTAATGATGACATTATCATTATACCCCCATGCCTAACTTTTGCTAGTCCCTTAGCAAAATCTTATGAAATGAACTTGAATTCTAGGCCATGTTTTTGATGTTCAAAGTCATGATTTATTCTTCTTTTTAGAAATTAGGTTAGAATGCTAATAATAGGCCGAGGGGTACTCAAGTACCAACCAAGATCTAGACCTGATCAACTTTAGCCTCAATCTACCGCGAAGGTTTCTAAGGCCCATAGAAATTATCCTAAGATGCGTTGAACCCAGCGGTTAAAGCACCTACACTTGTAAAAAGGTTAGTGTTCGGCATGTAATTCTCATTTTAAATGTTAATTCTGTTGTAGTATAGCATGGAAATAGGTTGATAAATAAAGTTATAAAACCAGTGAGTACCGGGTCGTTCGCAGGGAAGCAACTACAATTTATGCAGAAGCGTTTCAATAGAACTTATTCTAAACAGATATTTATATATGTATATATGTATAGGAATAAGATATATATGCATTCGGTAGATCAGAATTTTATTGCAATTAAAATAGAGTTTTTACAATAGAGAATGCTACTAGAAACAAATAGATAGAGAGATAGAGAGAGAGAAAGATAGAAAGTGGTAGAGAGACGACGTCGCTTGTAGGATGCTTGTGTGAGGCGCAGTAGCACCTCGATCCAAAGCGTCGGGATGAAGGTCGGAGAGGAGTTGCAGAGGGACGGAGAGTTACAGAGAAGGTGGAAGAGTTGTATTTAGAGATGCCTTCAATTGGGGGACCTTGGGCCTTCTTTTATAGCTTTGATGAGGGGCAAAGTGGGCATTTTAGCCCTTAATCTCGTGTAACAACTCCTGGGCAATCAGATCCATCGATCGGGAGATCAACGAATTAGATTTGGCTTTAAAATAACCTCCAACGCGCCCTCTATGTGAGGATTCAATTTGGGCTCAACACGTGGTGTGCCCACGTCCCTTGGATCTCCATCGAACGGCTGCACTCGCTCCTCACGCCTGCTTCAACGCCCGTAGCATGATTATCTCTCTTCTTGTGAGCTCTCGCGAATTCAAAATCTTGTGCCCATCATTCACAGTCGTCTAATCGCCACCTGCATTGAATTAGCACGTGAGAACGCATGTTTGATTGTGCGTGAGGCTGCGGGGTGCTCCGGTTGTGCCACACGTTCGCCTCCCATCACTCGGATCAGCATCCAACGTGCGATAGTGCTCGTGCACCACCGCCTTCCGAATCCTCGTGCATCACCGCTCGAACGCACGCCTCGCGCTCGTGGTTGAGCATGCACATCACTGTGCCACGCTCCCACATTGTTATGTTTTTGTTTTAAGGAAACTTATTCTCATCCGTTGGATGAAGATCCAATGGTTGAGATTTTCTTTCCTTTGATGAAATACGACTGGATGGGCGATGTGGCGCGCTTGTGGCCGTTGGATGAAGATCCAATAGCCCACAACGTGCGAGGGTGGCCTTCCTAGATGGGGCGGTGATAAGGGGGTGGCTGTGATGGTGCCACATGATGCCATCATGGCTGTCCATCTTCTTTTCTTTATATCTGGTGATGTAGACCTCCGATCAGGTTGATTTTTATGTCGATGGACTGCGATCGTTGATCCGGATCCATCCGTGCGGTTGAATTCTTCATCTGAGGCTCAGATCTTTTTCCTTTGGCTCCATGATCTCCATTCTTTTATGGATTGCACGTGATGCTCTAGTTGTCTGATCGAGACGATTTCGGAAGTGTTGGACTTCCGCCGTTGTTCTGATCAGATCTGTCTGGTCTGATTTGACATCTACGGCTTCGACTCATCTGCAATTAAAATCATCTCTCTTTAGTACATAAAATAACGATATTATCTATATGACTAATAAACAAGCTATTGTGAAAATTACAATGCCTATGTATGCATTATTTCTAAGTTATGTTAGGATCTAGCTTAATTCAGGTGATTTAGGTTGCATGATTACTGTGCAATCACACCCTATGCCTAAATCTTGCTAGTCCCTAGCAAATGCATGACTAAATGCAAAGTGGTCCTAGATGAGTAATTTTTATCATGAGTTTGACTTGAGGTTTATGTCTTTTGTTTTCATCCAAAGCTTTAGTAATCCAGATAATTGTGAATGTGTTTTGTTGTAGCCTATGCAACATATCCAAGTGAAAAGTCAATCCACATCTAAAGCTCATACTTGACCCTTAGTAAAAATCTATTGGGATAGGCAAACTTCTTCCCTTAGGGTTATAAGATAATCTGTAAATTCAACCCTAGTTTTTGGCTTAGGTAGAAGATTTCTGGGTCAAGTAGATTTGTATTTGGTGGCTTACACTCATCTGGTGCTACATATAGACTAGTACTTTAGAACTTAGATTTCTAGATTATGAAATAATTTAACTCAGAGAGAGGCGGAGAAACTGTGCTCTCTTTAGTTTCTTTATACTCATTCTCTCTCTTTCTTTCTCTTTCTCTTTCTTTTTCTTTTTCTTTTTTTTTTCTTTTCTTTTTAAGCTCACAATCTCATTAGATTTATCAGTATATTTGGTGTTGGTCTCTCCTGGCATTAACACTTTGATTAGGTTCTGATAACTCTAAGACTAAGTTAGAATTCCTCATCCTATATTCAGGAGGCCAGAAATACAGAAAAGTTGGTCAAGGCTGTATTTGGTGGATCGTGAGGGTGGTAGGTGTTGTTGCTTCATTATATTTGAAATAAATTCTAAAAACACTTATAAACTCTTTTTTCTTTTCTGCTTTTTCTTTCTTTCTAATTTTTTTTTCTATGTATATATATATTCTTTTCTTTTGCCTTTGTTTTTTTTTCTATAAATGTATATATATATTTCTTTTCTCTCTTTTTTTTTCTTTTTCTTTTTTTTTCGCATCCAAATATCTACTAACGCAACGTAGTATAGTATACGAACTATTATTTACGAGGCATTATTCGGGATTATGGGTGTTCAAGAGGATATCGGGTGGCTTATTTGGTGGAAGTGCCTATTCTCGACACCGGAAAGGGAATGGATAGGACAATGTATTTTTGACCTCGACATTAATACCCTCCTTCAGCCGAGGATTCCGTAAAAGACGGTCGTAACCATCCACTTCAGTCCTAGTTTTATCAGAACTCGCTCTCTGCGTATTTGCCTTATTTAGTGGCTCTAAAGAGATTCGAACTAAGAACTTGTACGCAGAAAGCGAGAGTGAAAACTATGCCTAACTTCGAGTATCATTATCTCATTATTCAGAGTTTAAGATTCCTCATACTAGCCTTAGAGCACTAGTAGACTTTCTACTCTCACCTCACACTTATTTGGTGGATCTGTTAGAACATAGTTTGCCTGACTCTCTAATTACTGTCCAAGGGTTTGGGAGAAGAAGTATTGCTTCTTCTCGACAAACTAAAGATGTTTATTGGTCTTCACAGAGGATCCATTGCAAATTCTACATGTAAGTGTGAAATTATACTGGATTCTAAACTAGGAATCAACTTAAGAATAAATCCGTAATAAAAACTTAATAAAAATTCTTTATGCCTAAATGCATTTTTTTTTCAGATATAAAGATAAGACATGCAATGTCCACCCCCCCATGCCTATTCATTACAATGTCCTCATTGAATTGTGTGCATGAAAATCAAAATATAATAAGAAAGAGGAGGGGATATCACCTGACTATGCTTGTTAATCCAGGTCAGTATGGATGCAGAGGATGTAGAGCTACTTGCACAGAGTACTGGGTTGCCTTCCATCAGCACTAAGTTTAACATCATTTGCCGGACTTAAACCCAAAAATATGTAGTTCAATACAGTGGGTTAAGAGGAGTAATAACAGTTGCAGGGGAATTTAAGATTAGTGGAAATATATGATCATTTGGTCCCAGAATCAATGATCCACAAATGCAAACCAACTGATGATGCAACCCTATTCCAAAGAGTCTTTCTAATTTGGAATATGAAATAGGGTCGGGTGGATGAGGTTCAAATTGCAGATCCTGTCTGTCAATCCAGTTTCACAAATCAAGAAGAGGTGGTATAGGGTTTGGATTGAAATCATGATTTAGAATTAAATTTGGTTCTGAATCAGAGTAATAAGAGTCTTCATAATGGTAGTTGATATAAAAAATCATGAGTTCTCCAGGCTCTGGGTCATATGAGGATAGGGTTAGAGTTGTGTGGAATTCATCAAAATCTTCATCAGAAATTTCCTCTTCCTCATCCGAAGTCACTTCTTCTGAGTCAAGTCATCCATTTGAACCAATTGGCCTATAAATTCTTCCCTAGTCTATTATGTGTTGAACTTCTTCTTCGAGGGTTACTTCCTGATTCATGTCCTTATATTGTTCATTTTCTTGAATTCCTTTAGAATTCAAGAGTTCTTGAATTTCAGGGTGGATGTATTGAGGATTCTTTATATCATCATCTAATTCATCATAAGTTACTCCCAGGAGTCTCTCAATCTCACTAATGTCTTTTTCAATTTGATTTTGCATGGGAGATGGTAGATCAGAATTATCCTCAAGTACATCCCCTTCTTTCCCTTCGTGCTAGTCTTGAGCTTTGCCAGGATTTGGATCAACTTTAGTGTGAAATGCCAAAATTTGTTCAATTGTTCCTACAACCTCGATGGAACCACAATTCACCTTATTCTTTTGGGAAGTTTTAAAGATATCGAGTTAACAATTCATTCTTCCAAAGGTGATGTGCATAATCCCCGTTTTACAGTTGATTAGAGCCTTGGCCGTGGCCAAGAAAGGTCTCCCTAAGATTATTGGGGTGTGGTTCAGGTTTTATGATGCCTCCATATCTAAAACAAAGAAGTCCACAGGGTACTCAAAATCCCTCACTTTTATAATCACATTCCATAGAAGGCCCTTCGGAATTTTGGTTGACCTATCAGCAAGCTGAAGGGTCACATCAGTGTGTTGCAAGGGGCTTAAATCTAGCTCTTCATATAATTCTGTGGGGATTAAGTTGATGGAGGCACCAAGGTCCAGTAAGGCTCGATCCAGGATGAAACCATCTATTTCACATGAGATTAAGGGGGTCCCCGGATCTTTCTTTTTAGGAGGGAGCCTGTTTAGGATGATGGCACTGGCTTGTTCAGAAATTATGACCCCTTTTTATGATTTGGCCTGGCGTTTCGGTGTGCATAATTCCTTTAGAAATTTCACACAAGCCGGGATGTTCTCAATGACCTCTAGGGGTGGTATACTTACCTGGACTTGTTTTAGAATCTCAAGCCACTCCTTAGATTGGTTGGTTTTCTTTTCCCTGGGTTTGATCAAGGCTTCAAGAAAAGGTGCTTGAGAAAAATCATGAGTATTCAAATCCTGAGTCTTGTTTTCTAGATTAGCTTAGTCTCCCAGGTCAAATTCAGGCTCCTCAAGATCTTGGTAAGATTTTGATGTAGAAGGATCTTGGATTTATTTTCTACTTCTCAAAGTGACAGCACAGGCATGTGCATTAGGGTTAGAAGGGTAAGGTGGGTTCTGCAAAGTGGGTTGAGCCTAGGTTGGGTTAGGGTTAACAAAGCTTGGTGGGTGCTGGGGAGCAGGATGAATTAGGTGTGCTTATTGCTCCTGTGCGTTGTGTTGATTCACCCTATTGAAGTTCCTTGGGTTTAGGATGGGTTGGGCTGGCAACATCCTGTGTTGTTTAGCATCAACTAGCTGGTCCAGTCGTCAAGTCAATTCTGTCCTCAATTGATTCATTTCTTCCTTATGTCTCAGATTCATCTCTCTCATTTCTTTGAGGACTAGGCTCAGATCAGTGGGTTGGTTTTCCTAAGTAGGTTGTGGCAGGTATGTGCGTGGTTGTGTACATCGACTAGGTTTCCCTGGGCGGGTTTCTGACTTGTTCAAGAAAAGTTAGGATGGTTGCGCCATCTAGGGTTGTAAGTGTTTGAATAAGGCTCATTTTTAGTGTAACTCTGGAGTGCATTCACATCCTCAGGATAACTAAGCATTGGGTTGCCTAGTTCAAAATTTGAGGGCATCAAGATCCCTCCTTGGCACCTAGAAAGAGATGGGTCCAAGTACAGTTGGCTCATAGGTAGATCCATGGTTAGGTCATTGATGTTGTGCACTGATTCCTGACCTAGTGGGTTGGGGAATTGGTTGTGGGTTAATATAGGCACTCCTTGGGTAGGCATAGGATTTAATCTAGATTGTGTACCTAAGGAATTCCCACCCTTTAGAAGGTTATCCAGCTTCTTATCCAAGTTCTCCACATTCTTTCCCACGAGTTCCACCTTATCTAATCGTTGTGCAATTAGCTCTAAATCAACCAAGTTTGAATTATTGTTAACTTCATAAACTTCGCTCCTTGGTTGATTAGCTCTGTTAAAGGCGGACATTGAGGAATTATTGAGGGAATTTTCACTCATATTCTTGAACAATTGAAAGGCTCCCTCAGCATCTCGACTCAGGAAATTTCCCCCACATTCCGCATCAACAAAATTCTTTAGATTATTGCTTAACCCATAATAGAAAATATGAGCCAAGTGCCACTTCGGAATCCCATGATGGGGGCATTTCCTAGTTAAAACATTGAACCTCTCCCAAGCGTCATGTAGTTGTTCCCTAGGGTTCTGCTTAAAGGTTGTTATGGCACATCTAACGGCATTAGTTTTTCCTACGGGGAAGAATTTCTTTAGGAATGTACTTCTCAGATCTTCCCAAGTTAGGATTGGTCTATCGATTGTCCTCAGCCAATGTGCAGCTCTATCTTTCAAGGAGAATGGAAACATTTTCATCATCAGGGTACCTTCATTCATGTTCCTAGGGCCAAAGGTTCTTCCTATGTGTAGGAGCTCTTCAAGGTGGTGGAAGGGGTCATTTGACTCACGGCCATGAAAGTGGGGAATCAAGTTAATGATCTGAGGTTTGAGTTCAAAATCTTCCTTATCTTGATGTACCCTAACAAAGGGTTCAGGTTGAGCATTAGGAGGGTTATAAAAGTCACGGAGGGGTCAATCTACCCTTTCATTTTGGAGTCGAGTGATGGCCTACACTATGACTTCCATCTGTCGGTCATGATGCTATCCTTACTTAGTGATCTGCCTTTGTAAGAGAGTCATAGGATCCAGATTTTGTTCATCAATCTCTTCTTCCTCATGGTGACTAGCCATTGCAGAGGGTTCAAATTTAGATCCTGGATAAATAGGTCTTCTCCTAGGATTTCTTTCTAGTGGTGGTAGCAAATCAAGATTTTGAGATCTTCTACCTTGCATACACCAGAAGAGTGTCTGTAGATGAGAAGGCGAAGATAGATGAGAGAAACCCTCACCCGCTCAATGCAACCAATCAAACTGGTCCTTAGAGTGTCAACCTTACTTAGACCTGATCCTGGCTCTCCAAAACACGACTGGGTTAGATCAACCCTTGAATTACTTAGCTGGCCAGAAGGGTGGGACCCCTTAGGACACCTCTCATGGCGGGACCCACTAAGGGTTAACGTGACTATCGCACCAACCTTTCTTGTCACCAGTGGGTCCAAGTAGACAAAGCCTTGACTTTAGCCCAATCTAGTTTCAAGTCCCCAAGTCTATTAGTCCTGCCTAGGGCACGTCTACTCAATTTTAAACTTGGGTTTAATGTGCTTTTGGAATATGATGGGCGTTAGGGGGGTATTTTCCCTTAAAGTTGATTTTAGATGTGTGGAGTGCTCAGGCAAAGGGTTCACAAGCAATTCTTTTATGATGAGGTGATTTTTAAGATTCAAATACTTGTGTTAATGAGTTTTAGGGTTCACTTGAGTTAATATTTTCAATCAAGGTTTTGATAAGGCACACAAGAGTTTTGCAAATCCCAATTTGTTTGATAGATTTCCTTTAAATATGGAAATGTAGGTGTGCTCTATCCTTAATATGGAAACCTAAGCACAGACAATTCTAGATGATTCTTTTAAGTTCAAAATCAGATGAGTGATGCGAACCAAGAAATACAATCAATTGGACTTCTTGCACCACTAACAAGGCACTCAGAAAATATTTTTGAAGAATTTTCAATGCACGTTTTCTATTTTTTTCTAATTTAAAGTGTACTAGGGGTTTTATAATCTGTTTTGACCCCAAGTTGGTGATTGGATAATACGTGTAAATAAGCGTGCAAAAAATATTTTTTTAAGATTTTTCCTAAATTCTTTATTATCTCAGAAATTTAGTGCAGTAAATTTCAAGTCAATCGGAGTTTCATAAAAATTCCTATGATATTTTAAACTCTAAAAAATCAGGAACAATAACCGAATTGATAACAGATCAGTACATGAATTTTTAAAATTTTTCTATAACTCTGATTTATGCAAAATTTGGATGTGTTGTTTCTAACTTTGAAACCCACATCCAGTAAAAATATGAGAATGTTTGGACATATGGATCTTCAGGGATTGAATTTCTAAAATAAAACTTTATTTCATCCCAAAAATCAAGAAATTTTTTTTTATGAGCAAACAAATTCTAAGTAATCTTAGGGTTCAAGAAAATCCTAGATCTAACTAATCTAAACTATGAGTACTTACCTGAGGTTCGAACTTGCAATTCCCGTTATCGTGTTTCATTTTGATTTCCTTGATTTCCTGCACACACGAAATCAACGAAAATAGTTAGTTAGAAATCTCAAATTCGCACCAAAGAAAGCTTCAAATATTTCCGTTGCCTCCCCAGCAACGGAGCCAACTTGTTCGACATGTAATTCATGTTTTAAAAGTTAATTCATTTATAGTATAGCGTGAAAACACGTTGACAAATAAATTTATAAAATCGGTGAGTACTGGGTCATTTACAGGGAGGCAACTATAATTTATGCAGAAGGGTTTCAATAGAACTTTTTCTAAACAGATATTTATATATGTATATATGTATAGGAACCAGATATATGCATTCAGAAGATCAGAATTTTATTACAGTTAAAATAGAGTTTTCATAATAGAGAATGCTATTAGAAACAAACAGATAGAGAGATAGAGAGAGAGATAGAAAGTGGCAGAAAGGCGACGTCGCTTGTAGGATGTTTGTGCGAGGTGCGGTAGCACCTTAGATCCAGAGCGTCGAGATGAAGGTCGGAGTGGAGTTGCAGAGGGACGGAGAGTTGCAAAGAAGGTGGAAGAGTTGTACCTAGAGATGCCTTCAACTGGGGACCCTGGGCCTTCTTTTATAGCTTTGGTGAGGGGCAAAGTGGGCATTTTAGCCCTTAATCTCATGTAACAACTCTTGGGCAATTAGATCCATTGATTGGGAGATCAACGGATCAAATCTGGCCTCAAAATAACCTTCAATGCGTCCTTTACGCGCGGATTCAATTTGGGTTCGACATGTGGCATGCCCACGTCCCTTGGGTCTCCATCGAACGGCTGCGCTCGATCCTGGCACCCGCTTCAATGCTTGTAACATGCTTATCTCTCTTCTCAAGCATTCTCATGAATTCAAAATTGTGCACCCATCATTCACAGTCATCCAATCTCCACCTGCGTTGAATTAGCGCGTGAGAACATGCGTTTGATTACGCATGAGGCCGCGAGGTGTTCCGGTTGCTCCATGTGTTCGCCTCCCATTGCTCGGAGTAGCATCCAACTATGATAGCGCCCATGTGCCATCGCCTTTCGAATCCTCATGCATCACTGCTCGAATGCACGTCTCGCGCTTGCGGTTGAGCGTGCTCACCACTACACCATGCATCCACATTGTTATGTTTTTGTTTTAAGGAAACTTATTCTCGTCCGTTAGATGAAGATCCAAGGGTCAAGATTTTCTTTCCTTTGATGAAGTGCAGCTGGATGGGCGACGTGGTGCGCTCGTGGCCATTGGATGAAGATCCAATGGCCCACAGTGTGCGAGGGTGGCCTTTCTAGATGGGGTGGTGATGAGGGGGAGGCTGTGATGGTGCCAAGTGGCGCCATCGTGGCTGTCCATCTTCTTTTCTTTATATCTGGTGATGTAGACCTTCGATCAGGTTGATTTTTGCACTGTTGGATTGCGATCGTTGATCCGGATCCATCAGTGCGGTTGGATTCTTCATTGAGGCTCAGATCTTTGTCCTTTGGCTTCATGATCTCCATTATTTCATGGACTGCACGTGATGCTTGGGTTGTCTAATCAAGACGATTTCAGAAGTGTTGGACTTCTGTCGTCATTCTGATTAGATTTGTTTGGTCTGATCTGACATCTGCTGCTTCGACTCATCTACGATTAAGATCATCTCTCTTTAGTACGTAAAATGATGATATTACTTATATGACTAATAAACTAGCTATTGTGAAAATTACGATGCCTATGAATGCATTATTCCAAAGTTGTGCTAGGATCTAGCTTAATTCAGGTGATTTAGGTTGCATGATTACCGTGCAATTGTTAGTCCAAGTTCAGTTTGTAGTGCATTTTTGTGAGAGAGAGAGAGAAGAATTTTTGCATTTTTGGAGAGCTTTCTCTTTTTCTTGATTATTTCTAGCTTCGAATTGGCTCGAAAACACGGTCTGTATCGGATTCCTTGTCCCCACCATCAATCCTTGCAGGGTCCCTGGCAATTGATGCTTCGAGGTAGCACCGCCCATGGCAACCCCGAGAACCCTGGCTTTCGACACTTTGAGATAGTGCCGCTGATGGCATTCTGTAGCTAAATTCAGGCCTTGGCAATCGACATTTCGGGATAATCCTACCATGGCACTTGAACCAGCACAAGATGCTTACATGCCCTCGGTAGGATATTTAGATATCCTAGGAGACAAGCACCGAGGAGACAGTATGTTATTGCGCATCTTTGAGGGAAATTTCCCACCTCTCCGCGTCGGGAACTCGTCCAAATCAACTTGTGTTGGTAAGCCACTCTTGATCTACATAGCTTTTTTAGAATAGAGTAAACGCTTTTGCGTGATTTTGATTATTAAGTGCATTGAACCAAACTTGTGTGTGGATCAGGGTGCTTAGGTTCCCGAGTCCTGCAAACCAGAGGTCAGTTAACGAGACCGAATAATCCCTAAGCCTTAGACCTAGTACATAAGCTTTGCATTTTCCTCAATTTCTTAAGGATTATCCAGATCTTAATGGATACTTGAATTTTTAAGCCTTAAAACATGTCCAAGAGGCCTAAGATCAGCACTCTTACTAATCTCCTTATCTCTTTGTTATTCTAGGACTTTTTTTTTCTTTTGATTTGGTCTAGAACTTAAGTAGATTCCATAATCATTTACTAATGACTATTCCTTTTTTCTTTTCAAATTGTGCTCCTTCTTGACATTTAAATCACCTCATCTTGTTCTCCTCAAGAATGATATGCAAAATTTCCTCTCAAAATTTCCTCCCCTTTCCATTTTTTTGTTATTTTCAATATTTTTATTTTTTGATTTTTTGAATGAGTAAATTTTTTTTGTAAGAACCCTTTAGAAGCTTTAATTTCTATGTGTTTACACTTTAACACACCTCATGCCTAAGTTTTGCAATGTCTTCATTGTATACTGGAGGGTATGAAATCAGCTTGGTTCACGGGTTAGAACAGGATCAAAAGGGTGGGTGAACGGGTCGGATGACTGTTGCAGATGATTTCAAGCTTTGGTACGTGTACCAAAGGTGGAGTCGTCTGTTCTAACTTTGAACTCAAAGTGCAGTAGACGTGAAGCTCAAAAGGATAATCAGAAGGGTCTCAGGTTTTTGGAATGATGGGTTGCCTCCCATTAAGCACTAAATTTAATGCCTTCAGCCGAGTAGAAGGTGGCCATGGAGAAGGAGTGGTCAAATCAGATGAATTATGTAGAACAAATACCTTGATCAATGCCTAGTTGGTCCAACCAGGTGCATGTTCAGATCGACAGGTTGATGATGCAGCCCAAACCCAATCAGTCTGGAGGGTTGAAGGATGTGAATCAATGGATGCGGTGCCCACCAGTTACTCTGTGACTCAGAAGGATGTGGCAATGCGAAATGTGAGTTTGGATGAATCGGATCAGCCTAGTCAAAGTAGGGGTCCTTACATGAAAAAGAATCTGTGGAGGATGTAGGAACCCTACAAGAGTGATTAGAGAAGGATGGGATGTGATTGGTAGTCTGATCAAAGTCTGAAACCCGATCAAAAGATGGAGAATCATATGCGATCAGATCATCGAGAGGAGAATCAGAGTAGAAGTTGATTTTGGTTGCGGGTCAGGGTTGGGTTTAGATCTGAGAATGTTCTGTATGTGGATTTAAAGAGGTAGCTTCTTTGAGAACTACGTGAGTTGAGGGATCCTCTAGAAAGGATGCAAAAGTAGGTTAATTTAGAGAGTCCTTATAATAGCCGTCAAAATCAAAGGTAAATGCCTGAAGAGTGCTTATAGGATCATCAAAATCTGAGCCAAGAAAAGATTCAAACTCGGGATTACACACTCCCGGCACTTACTGTTTCTAAATCCTGAAGATCAAAAAGGAATGATTCCATCTAAATGAAACCTGATTTTGAATCAATGATCTCGAGATTAGGGACCTCAGAGTCAGAGTCGAAGAATGGATCATGGATGCTGAGGTTGTAAACTGGTTCATAATCGTCAGGAAACAAAGGTTCACTGAAATCAGAGTAGGATTCGAAATCATCGAAGAATTTGTGAAGATTGTGTTCTGAATTCAATTCCAGATAAGAGGTTCCACCATAGAAATGATCAAGAGATGTAGAATCAACAACTTGACTTGGATCTAACCTAGTTTCAGATTCTAAGCTTAAAAAGGTGTCCTTATTAGGCGTGGGCTCAGGTTCTTGGCTCCTAGGATAGACCCAATCAATTCCCAACTCATCCAACTCCTCGATTTCTGTATCATAGATTGGGTGACTTCTGAAAAATCAATTAGTGTCTCTGAGGAGGTTAGAGAGGTGTATTCATCAAATACGGACCCAGAATCGTAATTCAAATTCGAAATCTGTATTTCATCACATGGGGCCTCATGATTATGCCAAATAGGCTCGAATGCAGATTCTAGGTTAAGGGTAAGGATTGAACCACTAGAATCTAGGTTGGGCTCTACAGGGATGTCAGAATTATTCTTGAGAATCACCTTAACAGGATAAGGCTCGAGATTTACATTCTCGAGAAGTTCTGTTTTAAGCTCATCATCATAGGTGTCGGGGAAATCTAAGTTTGATGGACCAACTTCCTGGTTTCCTAGGGTCGGTTCAGAATCAGAAACACCTACAATTGGATCCTCCCAACCCACATTAAGATCAGGAATGTCAATTGCTATAAAATTTGAATCTGAATTCATCTGGGTTGGGGGTCCATAACAACTATGATCATCAAACTTGGGATTTAGGAAATTACGTGGATCACTGGAATTACTCCAAGATGTCATATTAACTTCTGATGGGTATTTTTGATCAATGGATCTATATAACTTATTCAGTAGTTCTTCTCATTTTTCTAAAAAATTTTGGAGTTCTTCCAGAACTAAGGGATTTGACCAATATTGCAGACAATCGTTGTTGTGTAATTTCACCAATTTAATGTGTTCTGCTAAGAGATCATCTCGGGTTGAACAGTGGTTTAGTCTATCCAAATCATCTCTATATGTTCAAAATGTGGTCCATTGTTTTCTTGAATTTATCCTGAATGTCCCTTTTACAATATTCCTCGTGGTGTTTATAGGCATTCTCAATTATCTTTTCGTTCATGCTCATTTGGGACTCAGGTTTCCTAAACAATCTTACTAAATTGCCAGGTTACATTTTTGAATCAGATGGTGGAATCAAGATGTAGAATCAAAAGTTAGGTTAGATTGGAACTTGATTAGATTTGAAAGAAATTCTCAAGGAGATCTAATGAGGTCTCTAAGGTTAAAAACCTAATGACCTTCCTGTGTATGTGCTCTATAGAAAAGATGAGGGATTGGATATGAGTTGGACCCAATCAAGGCACCCAAAGATTTTTGGATGACTAAGACAGTTTTGAGGAGGATGATATCTCAAAATCAGAAATTCGCACACCCGAGAAATACCTGGACAACCAAGAAGGGAGAGCCCCGTAAAGATCCCTACACAGTAGAGCATCCCACGGGTTACAGGGTTTCCCCTACTCGATCTTCCTTGTCACTACAGTTCCAAGTAGACTGGAATGTATGGACTTAAGACCTTAAGTCTACCAATTTTATTCCTAATTTGTGCCTTGGATTTCACTTGATTATAAGTTAATTTGACTTATGACCTAATTTGGAGGTTGGTTGGCCCACAAAGTAAACCAACTTTACCTGACCTGCCCTAAAGATGGCAAAATGAAATCTAAGTCAAGAACTAGAAATCTTCCTGAGTTGACTCTCAGGTTATTAGGTCCACAATTTTTAAGGTTCAAGTGAAATTAAAGCCTAATATTTAGGGTTCTACTTGATTAGATCTTTTTAAACAAAGGCTTGGGTAGCACACAAATGCGGGAAGGTATGCTTGCTTTTATGCAGGCAAATGTGAACTAGCACTTCAAAACCTAGATGTTGAAACACTAATTGGCTCTATTTCCAAGTTCAATTAAATCTCAAAATGTTCACCTTGGGCTTCAAGCAAGAAGTGTGTTAGCCTAAGGTGATTTTAGAAATTTAGCGTAGTCCCTAATAGGTACAGGCAATTTGGGAAGGGAATTCTCAAACAGAATCGCTTCAAACTTCAATTAGATATGAAAAATTTTTGCAAATTAGGAAACTTGCCTTTTTAAATGATGATTTACTATGAAAATAAGGCAGGTAGTTCCTAATTGATTATTTCCTTTTCTCTCTTCCAAGGATTAGGAAATTAGGGAAGAAGAGAAAATACCTACCCTGGGAGTGGTTGTTTTACGCGGAAGATCACCTCATGATGTACCTTGCAAAATTAGAATAAACAAATAAGGCAAGTTAGTGCTCAAATATAATCAAATAGAAACAAGAATAGTGCTGAATTGCGCGTGATTCCCCGACAACGGTGCCAAAATGTTGAAGGGGCTATTTGGGAGATTAAAGTGTCTTGTTGTAGTAAAGTCTCCTAAATTGCTCTTCAACAAATATGATTTATAAGCTCGAATATCTAGAAATAAAGTCCGAGGTCGAACACGAGGGCAAGTAAGAATTCACACACTAATCTTGATTGATATATAAATGAGCACAAGGAATCAAGCCAAGAATGATTATCAATTAGTGGTATCTACTCAAAATTGATCTTCAATGCAGAACATGAGTATATCAAGAATTTAATGAAGTAAAAAGATGTCTAAGGTAAAATAATGGTGATTTAAATCACCAATTATTAGCTTAGATGCATAAATATACGAATTACTCAATATTAAATAAGTGAACAGTACTTAGATATCTAATATTTAAATCAGACGACTTAAATGTTCTGTGCTACAGTACTCTTCTTCTGTTCTTCTTCTTCTCTGATCTTAGCTTCCTCTCTTCTTCTGCCTTCCCTTTAGCTTCTTCTTCTTCTTCTTTCTCATAGTGGCTAAGTGTCGAGAGCCCTGGAGTGCAAAACCCTCCCCTCTCTCACTCTCTCTTTCTTTCCTCTCTTTTCCTCTCTCAAACCAGGGGTAAGCAGGTATACGAGCTTGCACAGTAACTGGGTATAGGGCTGCAGGTGTGGGTCGCAGCCAAGGAGTGAATAGGGCTTAGGTAGGTCAGGTTAAGTGCGGGTGAGCGGGGACCTCAACCCCATGTGTTCGAGGCAGTAAGTCGGTATGAGAAAATCAACTTATGTGTGCTCAGTGGCTTATCTCCCACCGATTTGGGACTAAACCCACGCCTCTTCTCGCGAGTGAACAACAACAGCAGGTGGCATCAAATTGAAGTCCTTGGAGCGGTCGATGCTCCCAATTGACCACCTGGGGAGATGCCTTAGTTGATTCTGCGTCACCTGGAGTGAGCACCTGGGTCTTGCATGGTTAGAACACCACGAACGACGTCGAAGATGAGGCACGGCGGCGGAAAATCGACGTGGGACCTAAAATAGAGAATAAGGCATTTCGACCGTTTCAAAACACCTCAAAAGATTCACTGGACGTTGGCGAATGTAATGGCAGTGGTTTCGTGGAGGATGGCAGTGCGTGGTGGTCGTACGGTGATAGAGAAGGTGGTCGGTGATGGGTTTGTTCGAGGGGTCGTGTGAGTGGATGGAATTCGGAATAAAGATGGGGGTTCGGTGTGAATGGATGAGGTGGAGCTCGTGGGAGTGTCGGCGAGGTGGATGGATGGGTGTAGCGAGCAGAGGTCCTTGTTGGAGGACAGCTGGAGTGGAGGAGGATGAAGGTGGTTGACGACGTCGAGGGGTGTTTTTAGGATTTTTTAATAGGAAAACTAACCTAAGGAATTAAAGGGACCTGACTACATACTTTAAGGGAAGAAAGGGGGTAGGATCCACGTCGGCTTTGGCACGTCGGTGACGGAGAAGATGAAGCCTCCGGTGATGGAGTGGTGAGGAAGATGTGGAAGAAGACGTCTGCAGGTATTGCGAGATGCGAACGAAGTTGGGGAAGAAGAATCCACCCGCTATTGTCTATGAGGGTGGACGAAGAAGGTGGTTGGAGAACTCGCCGGAGTTGGCGGAGAAGGAGGTCAGTGAGAAGGGAAGAGAAGGTGTCCAGCCTCCAAACCAAGCTAAGGAGGTGAGGTTGTTCATGGAGGTCCATTATAGAGCTTGGGTCAAGCTTCAAATCTGGAAAGAGTTTGCGTGAGCTTGCAACTCAAGGAATAGGAGTCTTTGAAATCCTAATGTTTGCATGGCTTGTAGGGTTGATGTCAAACCCTAAAAAGAGTTTTAACAGATTCCTAATTACCTAAACATTCATCCTTCCAATTTTGGAAGGAATTGGAGTTGAAACGAGAGAGATTTTCTCTCTAGAAGCTCAGATCTTTGGGTTCACACCTGCCATGTTGGAAGGGACCCAAATGTGAAGGTGATAACAAAAGTAGGGTGATTTTTGCAATAGATTTCAAATGTTAGGGGTACACATGTGATAAAAAGAGTTAGATTGGACTGAATTGCAAACTAGGTCAAGATGATATCTGATTGGGTCCAAATTTTGTTACAAACCTAATTTGGACCAAAGGAATCTGATGGTGAAGTCAAATTTAGGTTTTGGCTAAGTTTGACTGGGTAATTTTCGTAGAAACCCAAATTAGGGCAACTATCTGCCTGAGACTTTGTTTCCGGTCAAATTAGGTTTCAATGGTCAAAGCAAGCATAGCAAAACTTAGAGAATATCTTTCTATGATTTTTAGAAGGTTTAGGTGAATTTTATCCTGACTAAAACCTCAGTTAATTAAGCGGGTCTATTTTTAGGATTTCAGATGTCCATTAATTCTTGAGATGCGTGAAAACTCGTTTATGTCTGCATGAACCTACTTATCAGGCATTTATGACTATTTGACCTTTAATTAATCCCTGAGAAACCACGTGATTGCTCTGCATTTAGGATATTCTATTAAAATTGCAGTGTTACCCCTATTTTACTGTTTATCTCTCAGAATGGATATGCAATGAATTATGGCTCTGTGGCAGTTACGTAGGAGCATTTATCAATGGATTATGACTAAATAAACCTAGATATGGCTAATGATGATGTCATCATCAATGCCGTTGCTCTCCTTAACTCACGGCAACTCTTCTAAGCAATTCTAATTGGGCTGTGAAGTCATCTTCATGTTTTCAGGTATCGATTGGAGCTCGCTGTCGCCGCCATCGTCTCCGCCCCTGCTTATAGTGCTCCAACAAGTTTAAGATCCAATTCCACTGCCAGGGAACATGGATTACATCTGCACATCTAGCTGCAACTGCAATTGAGACGTGAAGCCCATCAGCAACTGTAATCGAGTGATGCGCACTCTGCTGCACTTGCACGAAGGAAGGGTGGCACTTTAGTGCCACATCGTGAAGCTACAAGCTCCTGAAAGCACATAAGTTGAATTCGTGTTCTCACCTCTTCGCCCAAGAACATCGGGGGTTGGGTCCCTGCTCACTTACCCTCACGCCTCACTCGCGAAATGCGCTCGTGGGTCTGGCCAAACTCCCGATTGCACATAGGTTTGAGAGAGAAGAAAGGAGAGATCTATAAGAGGAAGGGGGTGGGTTTTGCTCTCTGAGGAAATTGGCCTTATGCTGAAGGATGGCTAACACTTAGCCGTGTGCTTGTGCTTGAAGGCCTTGGTCTCGAAGGCTTGTGAGAGAAGCCTTGGTCTTTGAAGGCTTGAGGAAAGAAGAAGGCTTAGAAGAGAAAGCCTTGTGCCCTTTTGTGCCTACTGTGAGGCACTATGCTATGTGAAGGTTAAGTCGTTTAGTTCTGTGTAGGCGACGTCTGATTGTGGTTGATGCTGGTACTGTTGAATTATTTAAGTACCTAAGTTAACATTGATTAATTGATTGAGATACTGTTTGGTTATTTGAATAATTTGAGTATGAGATATATGGTCAATTAAGATGAATAATTGGTGATTCAAATCACCATTATTTTTGATCTATTCTTTTTGTCTCATGATCTTTTGAATATATATTTGACAAGTTGTATTCATTGAATATCTATTTGATGCTCAATTTATTTATTTATGAAGATTAATGTGTGAATTCCAAATTTGCTCCCTGAGAATGATCTCGGACTCCACTTTCGATTTTGAGTTTATAAATTTAAATGTTCTGTTGTGCGATTTAAGAGTGTGCTACAACGAACGCATATCTTAAATCTCCTCGATTGCGTCACAACAATAATCCAAAAGTAACCAACAGATGTCAACCAAAGGCTTCAGATGGCTTATCAGAAGGTGCTCAAGGGCCTCTCAAGAGTAGCCTTCAAGAGCCTCAAGAACACAGCAGCAGCAGCAACAATAGAGGCTCAAGGGCCTCACAAATCTCGCTAAGGATAGAGAGAGTGCAAGCTCAGAATCAAATCAAACCTGGGTAGCGGGTAATCGGATCCACCACCCAGACTCGCGAGGCGTGAGTGTGGGCAAGGGCGTGGACGAGCGCGTGTGGTGCGGCGTGTGCGGGGGCGTGTGGTAGGGACCTGACCCCAATGACTCGAAGGCGATAAGGCCTTGTCACTTTTTTCTTATATGCACCTTTAAGTCTTCATTCCTTCACGATGCGGGACTATCCCACCATGCTCTCTTCGTGCAGTAGCTCAGGAGGTGACACCTCCAATTGAAGGTGAAAACGTCGTTGGTAGCTTAAATTAGCTGCCTGGGAAGGGACCTAGAGCTCAGCCGTGTGACCTGGGAGTGGAATCACGGATGATTATGGCCGGAGAACTGCAATGGAGGTCAGAGGCGACAAGGGCAGCGACGAAGTGATGACGAACACCTGAAATAAAGAACATGGCCTCACGGCCACGTCAGAGAAGGATCGCTGGTGAACGGCGAGTGCACTGGTGGTGGTTTTGTTGAGTGAGGGTGTGTGTGGTGTGCTGGTGAGGTCAAGAAGGTGGTGCGGTGAGGGTGGTGCTTGGTGGAGGTATTGAGTGGCCAATCCCCTCAATTTCTTCAGGGGTTTTGGTGGGCGAGGAACGAAAAAGGTGTAGGGACCGATGGCAGGCGGTTTGGCGTAGTGGAGAGAGTCGAGGGCTTCGCTGGAGAGTCATCAGAGCAGGGGAAGACGAAGATTGTGCAGGCGTGTCAGCGGTTGAAAAAGGAAAGGAAGGAGTTAGGAAGCTTCAGTAAAGGGAGAGGAAGAGAGAGAGAGAGAGTTAGAGAGGGAGATAGCGGGCGGATGCTACCGGCTATGATAGGCTGGAGTTGGAGAAGGTGAAGGTGATGGTGATACGGTGGCGAGGAAGGAGAGGGAGATGGTTGCCGTGCTTTGGTTGGCGATAGTCGCGAGGATGATGGGAAGATGTGGAGCCAGTCAATTTGACCATTGGTCGGCTCATTAAAGAAAGTAGAGAGGCTCGTTGAAGACGAAGGGGCGGATGACCAGAGTTGAGGAAGAGAGGGTATTTACAGCTTAAAACTTCGCTAAGAAGCTTAGTTTTGAGTTCTGGAGCTTTATATAGAGCTTTGAGCAAACTCTAGACAAGGAAAGAGCTTAAACAAGGCTTGAGATGGAGGGAAAATTACCCAAAAATCTCATGCATTCACATGAGATTTTCCTTGTGATTTGGAAGCCAAGATCAATCTCAATCAATTTTCCATAGTGTGAACATCAATCCCACCAAATTTGGTGGGATTTGATGATGATTTGAGTAGGTTTAGGTGCGGTCAAAGGTTTCTGGGAGGTTGGTTGACCTCTAATGTTGGTAGGGACCTTCTTGCAAAGAAGATAACAAACTTGGGGGCTAAATGCAAGAAATTCAAAAGCTAGAGGCTTGATTGAGGAGATAGAGTTTAAATGGATTAAAATGCAAACTAGGTCAAGATAGACTCTTATTAAGGTCAAATTTTGATACAAACCTAATTTGGACCTAGTGAATCTGATGGTGAGGTTGGATTTTAGTTTTGACCAAGTTTGAATGGATAATTTGCGTAGAAACCTAAATTAGGGTAGAAATCTATCTGTGACTCTGTTTAAGGTCAAAATAGGTTCCAAAGGTCAAATCAAGGATACTGAACCTCAAGGAATATTTTTTTATGAATTTTAGAAGATTTAGGTGAATTTTATCTTGACAAGAACTTTTGTAATTTAAGTATGTTTGAAATTAGGGTTTTGGATGCTGTATTGGTTCTCGAAATGCGTGAAACCTTATTTTTGTCTATATAGACCCATTTAATAGTCTTTAATGCTCAATTGACCTTCAATTATCCTCTAAAAAACCTTATGGTTATTCTGTGTTTATGATATGCTGTTAAAATTATGGAATTAACCCTACTTTCTTATTCTCTTCTTAAAACAGAATAATGTGGAGTTGTAACCCTCAGATGATTATGTAGGAGCATTTATCTTTCAAACTTGAATAAAAGTGGCAAGTTAAGTCCTATGATGGTGTTCCCATCACAAAGACAAAAAAATTCAGAAGAGATTCCTTTATAATATTAGACAATTTACGCCTCCTGCAAAAAATTATAAGAAATCATTCTATATATGTGGGCATACCTCACATTTAACATAATAGATTTAAGATGAAAAAATTAAATATGCAGGCACACCCTACATTTAAATTGAGCAACATAAATAATGTAAACATGCGGGCACACCACACAATTCACATACCATAAGTATATATACATGCAATTCACTTAATATTGCGAAATTATAAGCTCGAATTTTTTCATTTATTAAAATAAAAGAGAGAAAAATTAGTTTTCTTAAATTTGCAGGCAAATTTCTTCCTTAGTTAGAAGTAAATTATTTTGACATGCAATTTACTTCTAAATTAATTACATGCAAATTTAACAAAAATAAATTTAGAGGAAAATTAACTCTTACTCAACAAATTAACAACTACATAAATTTACTGGCAAAAAAATTGAAGCATATAATTAGTTTCATAACATTAACTGTAAAGATCAAGATTTTTTTTTTTTTTGACCAATTCGAATCCAAATCAACATGTAATTATTCTTTATTTAAGAAACGATCAATCTTTTCGGATTCCTTCCTTGCACTTTGGCTTTGGCACTTTAGTTGAGGGGCTTATAGTGAGGAGGTCCTTTTGGATGGACTTTTGATTTAATGGGAGTTGGGTGGAGGGTTCCCATTGAAATTTTTCTTTTTTTATTTTTCTTTTTTTTGAAATGGGATCGCGACCCACTCCCTTTGTGCGAGTGCCCTCCTGCCGTGTGCAGAAAGCCACTTCCCCTAATCTTCAACGCTTAGAACCTCCCCTCTCCTCTTACCACCGTTGGCTTCCCCTCTCCTTTCCTCCCTTCTCATTTCTACTTTGTGCCTCCTCTTCCTCTTGCTCCTTAGACACTGCTGCGGTAGCTGTTCCTTGCGCGGGGAACATCTTGCGGCGCCGCTACTGCAGTTAGGATATCGGGAGGCGCAACTAGAGCATGGGTGGCAGTGGCCATGGCTACTGCTATGGCTTGCTGCACTTCAAGCCTGGTAAGGTGGGCTTGTAACCTGAGAGGGAGGCCACGGCAACCTCTCTTGTTGCCGCTGCTGCTGCTTGGGATTTGGGGGAAAGGGTAGCACTTGCTGCTACTTGAGTGGGGAGGGGTGTTGCTGCGGCTGCTATAGATGTAGCATCGGTCATGGTTGCTGTAAGGTTGCTGACATCGAGGTCGACGGCGAAGAGTAGACCCTGCCGAGGCTCGCGTGTGATGGATGCGTTCCCTCCCTTTCCTTGTTTAAATCCCTAGCTTAGGTGCTTCTAATTTAGGGATTTGGTGGAAATAAAAATATGATGTGATGTGTTAATTTTGATTGCGAGGGACTTAGCGGAGTAGCCACCTTGTGGAAAGAACGGGATACTCGAGACGAGGTAGGGACTTTTGTCTTTCTTCCTTCTCCTTTAGTTTTGCTTCTTGAATGCCTAACAAGTTTGGAATCGTGGCATCTTAGATCTGAAACTTTAGATTTAATGTGTTTAGTTTGGGTCTCTCAAGGATGGTGAATATGAAAGAATTTTTATTGTTTACGATAACTTAGATATATCCTTATGATAATTTAGGACGGGTCTAATTTTAATAGATTCGATGAGGCTTTTTGGCTATAAGATGTCCTTAGTATGGACAATAATAGGTTATGAGGGTTTGTGAATGCATGGGGATGACTTTTGGAACATATTAGAGTGGTGTCATACTGGTTTTATTATTGAAATTTTATGGTTAGAATGTCATTTTTGAGGATTCTTGTTGATTAGTCGAACAAGCTACATTTATTTGAACACTCAATTTGCTTTCCTTTGTAACAAGATTTATGCACCTGATTGTATTCTCCTTCGTGTGGGGAGATGTAAGGGGTCTTGTATTGCATGGTTTCTTGTGTTCTATTTGATCTACCATGTTTTAGTTGTTGGTTCATGGGAAATGGAATCTCCTTATAACTAGCATGATGTGGATAATAATGAATAGATAACTGACATTGGTGCCCTTCTACCCAAAAAGGGCCTAATGTCTACCCTAATTCAATGATAAAGTATGGAAAGGTAAGTCTTGATATTGGATGAAAAATAATAAGGGAATTTAATACATCAAATTCCAGTCAACCTCTACATGAAAGAAGTGGTTTATGACCCCGTAACATAGGAATAAAAGCCTAAGATAATTGGCTAAGCATGAAGCGAAATATGAATTGTGCAAATCTACCAACTCTTTAGATTTTAAATGAAGAAAGCCTTGAATACTAAGGTTCGAGGTCAGACTCGAGGTGATCCACCACATCACTGTCTTGTTCCGAACATGAAACTAATTGGAATAAAAGGCAATAGGTCTATTAGGTAAGCTCGTAAGGCTACACCCTTGGGCTTGGTAAACCACGGGTACATTGCTCGAGTTAGAGGCTCGACTATGTGTGGCGGCTAAAGGTTACTTAAGATCTACCTTGGAATATGGATGGTTCCTAGGTACGGTGACGAGCTATAAGCTGTCATTGAGTTAAGGTACTTAGAAGTACCTGAATCTGACTCGATGCGGAGGTATTCGTAACTCTAAGCTGAGTAGGTGCTCGCATGCGTAGCGAGAGACATTAGGGTACTTGGTACTTGTAGCTAGAGGCTCGTTAGGTGCCCGCGTAAGCGAAGGATGCTGGAGTACTGTGAGGAATTTCGTTGAGATCTCATCCGACGGTGGATTGAGAGGTGATAAACGTAAGTTTATCATCATTCTTATGCCCTAAAATAGATCTAGCTTTTAGGGTTTTAATTTCGCAAATGAGTTTTCTAGCTGCATTTAGGCATTTACCTAGGATAGACATGAATTGCATTTTAGTTGTATTTTTGATGTGTTTACTTGAGTGTCAGGGATAGATAGAAAGTTAGATCTTGCATTCCTTGGCACTCAGGAAGGCAGAAATGAAGAAGTTCATTTCAGCTGGATCCCAACTAGATCCAGCTCATCCCAGCTAGATTCCAACTCATTCTAGTTTGATCAACTTATCTTTAGCTCCATTCAGCTCATCTCAGCTGAATGGTAGCTCTAACTAGTTCACCTTAGCTCCATTCAGCTCACCTTAGCTGGATGTCAGCTCAAACTAGCTCAAGATAGTTGATCCCAGCTCCATTCTAGCTTCTCCAGCCCAGAATAGTTCACTGGAAGCTCAACTTGACTAGGACTAGCTACTAGCTAGACCTGGTTACCTGAAGATAACCTCAACCAGCTCAGGCCAACTCAAGTCCAACTCCTAGAGGCGCAACTCAGTTCAACTTAGTTGAGCTGAGCTACTTGATCTAAGCTAGCTACTCGACCTAAGCTAGCTACTCCAGTTTGCTAGGTAATCTCTGGGAAGACCAGACCCAGCTCACCTTAGCTCTTTTCAGCAGAAGCCAGCTCATCTTAGCTTGGCTTAGCAGCTAGCAAAGAACTAGCAAGCTAAGTCAGCTAAGGTAACTCCCTGCAGTTCTCTTTAGTAGCCCCCAACTCTAGTGCAGCTCCTTCCAGCTATCCCTAGCTCCTCTACCTCAAAACCCTAGCTCCCTCTGCCTCCTACCCTACTAATATTAGCTAAGCTAGCTTATCTTAGCTAAGTCCACCTCCATAGCACCAAAAACCTAACCCTAACTCACCCAACTTAACTCCACTTGACCACCTAACTAGTTCACCAAGTAAGCTACCTACCTACACCTACTCCAACTTGGCGCCATCACCACCACACCTTTTCACCCCTCAACCAACACCAAAAGACACCATATGATTGGCGCCAAACTACCCTTCTAGAAACCCTCTTAATTGGCGCCAACTCTAGCCCCATCCTAACCCTACATCTCACCACTTAAACCATCTCCACCCTCCAATGTTGGCACCACCTAGGACCCCTTCTAGAAGACCATTTTAGCACCAACTTGATGTGTCTCTCCAACCCTTAACCACCCACCTAGGCAACCCTACAATTGGCGCCAACTTATGTTGGCCTTAGGATCAATTAACTACCCTAGAAACCCATCCTAGCCATCCATCCTAAAGCCACCTACTACCCCTTCAAACCCCTTCAAGTGGCACCAACAAACCTTAGCCATAGGATCATTCAACCACGTCCATAATCTAATCCTAACCATCCATCCATCTCCACTCCAACTACCCTCCACCCAACTCCTATAAAAACACCACTAACCACCACTTAAACTCCATCTTCTCCCTTTGTATATTCCACCATTACACCACCTACATCTAAGGCCAAGGAAGAAGAAGAAGAGAAGAAGATCAAGGGGGCAACTTACCCACCCCCGTGGTGCCTTCTTCCTCATTCTTCTTCTCCCTTGTTCCATGCCAAGGTGGAAGCCTTCATCTTGGGGGATGGCTAGGCAAGAGGAGGAACAAGGGTGGTGGACCTCCACCCTTGGAGGAGGCTTGGAGGAGGGCCATTTGAAGGAAGAAGTCAAAGAGAAGTTCTTTTCAACTATGGGAGTAGTTGCACTTGGAGCAAGGATTTCTTGAAGCTTCTACTGGAGGATACCTCTTCTTCTATCTTTCATTTTATCTTTTGTATTAGCTAGTAGTTTGCTGTTTTACATGAAGCATTCCTCTATATGTACTTCAATTTCTAGCAATACAAGTTCATATTTTGCCTTCCAAGTTCATGTTTCAATTTTAGTGTCTTTTTCTTGCTTTTAAGTAGCTTAGTGCACCAAGTCTCTCCTCTTCTAATTACCCTAGGTGCACTTGCTTAGGGTGAGCTTAGAGGAAAAGGCTTCATTATTGTCACTTAGGGTTAGTTGATAGGTGTAATATAATCATTATCTCGTGTTTTGTTGCCCGATTATTTTGAAAATTATAAAAATAACAAAAATCAAAATAAAAAAAAGAGAGTGCAGATTTGAGAGGTGAGAGAGAGAACCAACTTAGTGACTAACGAATTGGCCTCCTTAAACAACCCTAGATACTCCATTATCTAGGTATTATAAATTTAAAAGTTGATTGTAAAAATACACGTTACAACGACATCAAAACCCGCTTTTAACAAAACGTATATTTTCTGCATCACTTTTTGGCGCTGTTGTTGGGGAAGCATGGCTTAGCCACACATTTAATCTCTCTCTTGCTTTATTAGGTCTTTACGAAATTTTGTTTGTTTTGATTCAAGGTACGAATCAAGAGTGGGAGTAGGATTCGGATTTACTTGGAGTAGGAAACTTCAAGTGAACTTGTCTTCCTGCGTACTTCAGGTTAAGACTCTCGATCATCTCTTGTATCATCATCAAAATCTCTTAAAAAAATCTTTAAATTTTCAAAAAAAAATCAAAAACAAGAAAAATTAAGGGTGGTGGAACCTTAAAATTCTGTGTTGCTTGTTTGCTTCATCTGTTCACCACTTTTACCTTATTGGTGTCTGATATTTGAAAATCTAGACTTCTATCTTGATTTTAAAAAATTAGGTTTGGGCACCTAGGAGCTTTCTAAAATCACCAAATTTCACACTAGGAAGCCCCTTTGAGTTAGGAACTTTGAGTCCAATTGTCAATAAATTTTGTTGAATAGAAAAATTTAAAAAATTCACGAACTGAATAGAGGTCAAATTTTGGTTTCTTACTATCGTGAATTTTATAAATTTTTCTACTCAGATTTGGACAAACATTATATTGCTGGAAACCTTGAGAAATTATTTACATCATGTAAAATTCTCAAAATTTTTTGAGATCATTTGAGGTTTTTGCAGAATCAATTCCCCGAATCTATCAATTCTAACTCTTGACATTGGTAAGAATAAAAATTTCAAAAAAATATCAAAAATTTTCATAAAATCTCAAAAAAAATACTTTTGGATTTTTTGTTTGATTTTCTATCAGGTGGCGGTGTTGTTTGTCTTGTTTGGACCATCGCCTAAAAAGATTTCAAAATGAGATTTTTTTTAGGAGTTGCATAACTAAGAATTCAAACTTTAGGGTATTTGATTTTCTCTCAGTTACATCAATTTTAAAGGAATTGACTTCCACCACCAACAAGTTATTTGTTATTATTTTGTGAAACATCAAAACCTTATTTTAATCATTAATAAGAGACAATATTTAAAAATATTAAATCTTAATCAAAATCCTAAAACACTTCAACCAAAAAATTCCTTATTTGCAAACCTTATTGATTTGACTTGGGCATCACTTTTTGCCCAATTCACACACACACCAAAAAAAGAAATAATCAGGCATCACCCCAACTAACGACCATCACATTTCTTGTGCACTTTAAGCTTCTAGACCTAATTAAAATTTTGTAGCAATTTGACTCTTAAGGTTTAATCAAACTTAGGCTTGCTACCTAGGTTTTAAGTTTTCTATAGTTGATATCAATTCCTTCATCTATATTTGGTGCTAGATCGATGGGCTGTGCCAAACAACCAGGCATGGGTTTATACAAGCCCCCATTGATTTTCCTAGGACATACTTGGGCCCAACCCTCCCCTTATTCAACCTAACCAGATTTGTTGAGAAAACGGATATCCACTATTGATTTCTTATTTCCTAGATATACCAAGTCTTAGGTTAATTTTTAGGGAGTCACATTTAAGTTAGGTCTAGAATTTTGTTGCTTGATTACACACTTCTCTCATCTCTCCCTCCTTTCATCCTTGTCTCTTCCATTGTATGCACGGGTGGCGGTCCCAAACTCCACACTTGGAGGGACCACTTGATTTTGTCCCCCGCACAAAAAGACCCCTTTTTCCTCATTCTCCTCTGCATTCTAAAAGAATGGAAAATCAGAAAGATAGGTCCACTAACCCATCCACATCCACCTTTAATCCCACCTCCGACCCTTTCACTCAAAACACACAAACTAACCCTTCCATCTTTGACTTGCCCCTCCTCCATCTACCAAACCTGGAGCTACCTATTCCTGAGATGCCATAACAACAACAACAAGCCCCCTGCCTAATCCCTACTCCATGATAGCTGAGCAGCTGGCTTAGCTACAAGCTAATCAACAACAGTTGACTAGGACTAGAAAACCCAGCCAATCAAGGGCAAAACCCGCCACCCCATCAGCAGCTTGTCGTTCCTCTGAAGGATTTCTATGATCCTTCTCACTATGAGGACAGATTGGGGGTGGTAATTCTAGAAGATCAAACCGGTAGTTCTAAACTTGATTAAGCACTTCCATGGCCTTCCTAGGAAAGACCCGTTCAGCCACTTTGAAGAACTCACTCTCCTTGTACAAATAACTCGTTCCCGCAATGTGCAAGAAGATCTTTGGCTGATGCAGTTATTCCCATTATCTCTCAAGGATAAGGTTGCTTATTCGTTCAGAACTATCGATAGACCTATTACCACATGGCCTCAGCTCAAAAGTGCTTTCCTAAAGAAATTTTTTCACATAGGTTGTACTAATTCCCTGCAACGATCTATTATAACATTTCAACAAAAATCTGGTGAGACTCTTCATGATGCTTGGGAACGATTTCAATATCTCTTAAGAAGTTGCTCACACCACGAGATTCCCTTATGGCAGCTCGTGCAAATCTTCTATCATGGATTAGAAGATCAATTTTGACGTTTCGTTGATGTCTCGTGTGGCGGAAACTTCTTAAATAAGGATGCTGAAAGTGCTTATGATTTATTCAAGGAAATAAGTGAAAACTCCTTTAATCAGGCATCCATGAACACCGTTGGAAGAATTTCAAACCCGCAGTTCGGTGTTCGTGAAATAGGCACTTAATTTATTCCCATCACCCAAGACGATCTACAAATGATTGCCTAACGACTTGACCAGATGTAAATATATTAGAAGAAATTCGAGGAAAGACTTGCCACACCCATCTAGGCTCTACAAGCTCCACATCTAACCCCACCTAACATTCCACGGAGAGAAAATTTTCATAATTTAAACACTACCCTTGCTGAGTATAATCAATATTCTGAGGCTTTCTATGGTTCATTGGGGAATTACACATATCCAAATCCCAACCCCACTAAAAATATCTCTACCCTCCAGGAGCAATTTAGAAATTCTTCAAACTGGAGTAACTACTGAAACAACTCCTGGACCAACCTGGTTCCGCCTCAAAAACCAAATCAATTTGGAGGGTATGGATCGAATTAGACTTTTTATCAACCTGAGCCATCTCAAGAAGACATCAATGCTCAGATGATAAAAACCCTGCAGGAAATGCAAAACAAAATGTCGAAAGTAACCCGTGCTGTTATAGATCTGAATAATCAGATTGGGTTACTCCAACTCAGAGACTTGCAGGACATTTACCTTTCCAACCCATGCCCAACCCTAATAATCAAAGGAACCATTATCAGGGTAGAAATCAAATTCAAAACCACCATAACAGCCTCTCATTAACCTTATACTTCAGTAGCCATCAGGGTTTCCGCAACAATAGGCCCCCCCACCTCCTCCAAGTAATAATCCAACGGCACATGCAGTTACATTAAGTAGTGGGAAAACCACCACTAATCCTGGGCCTTTACAGCAACCTGATGAAACCCCTATCATTACCATGCAAATTGACTCTCACCCCCTCAATCAAGAAGAAAAAAAAACACAAAAATCACATGACACGACTCCTGTCCCATTTCCCCAAGCTCTCCACTCCACCAATAGAAAGAAGAAATCTGAGCCCACGACTGAAGTACTCTTGGATTTATTTGGGCAAGTTCAGATCAATATCCCTCTCCTAGACGCAATCAAATATATACCTGCATATGCTAAATTTTTAAAGGATATCTGTACTCCTAAAAGGTAGATGAAAAATCTAGGTAGAGTGCATCTTCCGGAGATAGTAAGTTCCATCATACAGAACCAGCTGCCTCCTAAGATGTAAGACCTAGGCGTGCCTTTGATTTCAGTAAGTATTGATGATACCACTTTCAATTGCGCCCTCCTCGATCTTGATGCCTCAGTCAATATTATCCCCATGGTTCTATTCGATGAATTTAAGATCAATGATCTAAAACTTATCGAGGTTACCCTACAATTAGCCGACCGATCTACAATCAAACCCCATGGGATTGTCGAGGATGTCATTGTCAAGGTCGAGAATTTTATCTTTCCTGTAGACTTTCTGGTACTTGATATTGAGGTACCCGAATATCTGATTAACGCCCCAATAATTCTTGCACGACCCTTTTTGGCCACCGCGAAAGCAAATATAAATTACCATACTAACAAAATGGATATCACTTGCGCGGGCCAAACTATCACTCTTGATATTTTCAAATCCTCCAAGAGATTCCACGATAATGATAATTTTTCGAGGACTCAGACATAGAAATATCTAATTTGGTGGAGACAATGTTAATAGATACCCTTCCTGACCATAATTTTTTCGAGGATTCTGACTCTGAATTAGTGGTTGGTGAAATCCATGACTTGGAGCCTTGTCTTCCATTAAAATCTCTTCCTAACTATCCACCTGACCCAACCACTCTAATTTCACCCCACCCTTGCACACTAACCTCACCTAACCCTTATCATTTCTCTCTCACTCCCTTTTCATTGGACCTACCACCAGACCTGCTCGAGTATGGTAATCATAATTAACTTAAACCATGGCTAGACTCGGCCCATTCTTCCATTTTTCCATCTCATTTCGATCCCTGTATTTTTACCAATCATCTTTTAAGGGATCCAGACGAAGACCTTTTTCTTGAGGGTATCATGTGTCCAATTATTTACATGACTATCCATCTTTCGTGCATTGCTTCATGCCCAGCTAAATGGCATAAAAGATAACACTAGATGGGAGGTAACGCATCATTTTTCCTGCTTTCCTTTTCCTTTTCTTTTCCCAGGTTTTGACCATCCTAAAATCGATCAGCTCTCACTAAGATGATCTCTTTAACCTCCTAATGCATGAGGACATTGCATATCATAAGCATGAGGGGATGTTTTTAAATTTTAACGATCGATTGAGGGTTTTCAAAACTTAAAAATATGCAAATTTCTTTTTTGCATGTATCTCATTATAGAAAAATCGTAAAGCTCTTTGAGGAAAATTTTGAAAATCGGGAAAAGATTCATAGTTAGGTACAATGGGATTTAATCTTTAACATACTAGGGACTTGAATGTAGATCCAATTTTTAGAATCTCTGGGTCTATTTTTAGACTAGATCATGTATCTTTCTTTAAATTCCTAAATTCCACCTGAAGTCGTGATGATTTGGGTGACTTGATCTCTTTTGCGACCTAGAAACTTTTTGGCTTAGTTTCTAACTCAAAAACTTACGTCCCTTGCAGAATTCTTGTGTCAAATTTCACACACAGCCAACACTTAAAAACAAATTAGAAAAATTAGAAAAGCCCCTTGTTTAGTCTCAGTGAAATCCGAAGCAGATCATTGGTTTGAGTTCCCAATACCGAGGAGGAAAATTCCTCTTTTGAGGATGCGATGTCAACATGTTACTGCTTTAGCATTACTCTATATTTATATTTTATATCTTTAAACGAAGCATTAAGGCGCATTTTTGCGGCTCAAGTGTCTTGGATGATGCTCTACCCATAGTGTCAGAATAAGAGCTTGAGTTTGCTTAGAGCACCCCTTTACACCACATTGTGTCTTGGGTTTGTGAGCTCCTAGGTGGTGTCTTGGACAGTACTATCTCGAAGTGCTGCGCCAGAGCCCCCTCGAGGATTGGAAACAGGAATGATGATCCCGACACATCTGTTATAAGATTAAGCTAGGAATAAGCATGTGGAAAAAAAATTTTCAAAAACACGACCTTATAAATGTCCTTATAAATGTTGGCATTCACAAAGTACAAACAAAAGATTTTAAAGGATTTTGCAAGTTGCAAGTTGGATTCAAGAGCCAAGGAAATCCTAATTGCAAAATGGTTTCAGGTCATTTGAATTAACAATGAGTTAATTTGTGAAATTTTGAAGGATACACTGATCCCGATTCATCTAATTTTCAGATCTAAAGTTGAATTCCAATGTTTTATCCTTAATAAATCCTGTGCCTTTCATGTTTTTAATCAACCAAAGTCTCATAACCTTCTTCTCCTTAAAAGTAAAAAAATTAGTTTCTCCAAGAGGGTACACCTGAAGATTATGCTTCTATGGGGAGCTGCTCTTGGTGGGAGCATTGATGTGACTCAACAATTCTGACCAACCCTACAACTTTTGATCTGGAATGATCTATGACTGGACCTTGCGGAACACGAATTGAGTTTGCCCTTCGCGATCGCAAGGCATTGGCCTAGGTAGTTCTCAAGAGGCCCGACTCCTCTGAACGAGGTCAGCAACGTTCTCGATACGTTCATAACATGTACGCCTTTCACAAGTGTTACCAGCTCTACTAGCTCCTCCCCTGGTTAGAGAGACTATTAGGCTGGGATCCGAGGGAAGGATACATCTCAATCTCCTCTAGTAGAGAGGGATGATTTTCCAAAATCTGACTTTTGAGGCAAGTGAGAGAATAAGCCATGCGGTAAACAAGCTAAATAATCACGTGGATAAATCCTTGTAAAGTGAGAAAAAGGCTCGTAGCTAGTATGTAGTGTTAATAAAACTTGGGTTAAGTATGTAAAATGTGAAAGGATTATGATTAACTGGTTAAGTTACCAAGGCTTAGATATCAGGGGAAATGACTTGTGATTGGCCTATGGGGTAGAAATACGCACACCACCCTCCTTTGTATCGATTGTTATACGGATTCTATCTCTATTGGGTCGCTTGGCTCATCCCTACTTTGTAACCCATTTCAGGGTCCATTGCTGCGAAGTAGATGGTGCGTCATGTTGGATTCTAGCCTAGGAGGACTTGGGAGATCATCAAAGTGTGAGCCTATGCTTTCCTTCTATATAGGCCTTAAGTGCTTAATATAATTATTTTAACTAAGCTTTTGTTGTATAGACTTGTAGTCATATAATTTTCTAGTATTGTAAGATGTGTACGCTTCTAACTATGGACTTTAGCCTATGTTATTACAATAGACGATGAGTGTACGACGATGATGATAAAGCTATTGTGGCGGTGAAGTATTGTGCTATTTCAGTTTTGTTCTCGTCGTTTTTTGTGTTTCTATTGCTTTTGCATTACAGGGTGTGTCCACTAGTATTTTTATCGTTTGTTGCTTTGTAGTATTACTGTGGGGTGTACCTACTTGTACATTTTGTGATGTGTATGAATAGTTGCAGGTTGCAAGTTCAAATTTTCGACAAATATCGAATAAATAGAGGAAATTCTATCGGATTTTCAGCAAGTTTTGACCCTAGATTAACTTAAAAGTGGATTTTTCTATGATATATCAAATTGTTAGGATTGTAAATTATAACCCTAACTACCTGGTAGCTGGGACCCTAACGCCTACACACCCGAAGATCCATTTCCGATCTGTTGGGAAGATTTTCGAGGCATGACAACCTTCGGTTGTATCAGAGCCACGCACTTCTTTCGAAGTGTGCTTACCAGGTTGGTTTTGGGGTTATGGTTGGACATTGATAGTAGTCCGTGTGCATACCATACCTGTTGCTATACCTTTGTGTTGTTAGCTAGCAAAGGCTCGTATCTATTCTTGGATGCCTCCAAAGATCTAAAAACAATGGAGAGGTGATAGGTGTTAACCTGACCTTCTTGTGGCCATCATTTTGTCCTAGGGCACGATATGGGTGATCTTGTAAACCCTAGTCAACATTATGAGCGGAATTTGGGCTAGATTAGGGAACCATGGAAATAACAAAGCTGTTTGGCTGTATTAGAGGACAATTGGATCCACCGTCAAGGTGATGGTCTGAATAAGCTTCTAGAAGGGGACATACCTAATTAGCTACCATCTGCTGCACTCACTATGAGTGCAGAGTCTGGGCGATTCAGGAAGTGGATACTGTTGACCTTCTCTGGGTCTGATGATCCGTTGGCCGCTGAGGACTGGATGTTGCAAATTGGGATGATCCTTGTTGCTCCCTAGGTGGG
The DNA here is from genome assembly GCA_037157565.1 of Thalassia testudinum. Lineage (NCBI taxonomy): Eukaryota > Viridiplantae > Streptophyta > Magnoliopsida > Alismatales > Hydrocharitaceae > Thalassia > Thalassia testudinum. The sequence goes on from JAZHRO010000024.1 coordinate 86,562,038, forward strand.
AGAAGAACATAAGGTATGATTTGTTGTCATTTTGATTGAAGGTGTTGCTGCAAGGTGGTAGGCCATGGTTAAGCATTAGGCTTTGCCCCTTTAGTGTGGACAAGTCCTTGGAACTTTTCAATGACTGTTCTACCCTTGGTGTGGGAAGTGTAGGAGAGAGAGATGAGTTTGTTCGCCTTCAACAAGGCCGGACGACAGATGATGAGTTTTGGAGTGAAGCTCTTGAAGCTCTTTCGAATTGCGGGAGAGGTGTTGGCTGAGGAAGACATTCTGACTTGGTTGCTGTTGTGGGCCAGATGAGCAATTGCTCATGGTGGTGGAGGGGCAGCAGATGGTGGAGAGGGAGTGGGGCAGGGGGTAGCAAGGGGTGGAGGAGTGGTGGGGCGACAGGGGTGGAGTGGCTGCAGGGGGCGACTGCGTGAGGAGACGGAGGGGGGTGAGCACGCAAGGAGAAGGGGGAGGGAGGTTGGTGATTGTTGAGGGGAAAGACAGGTGGAGGAGGGGGCACGCATGGTTGTAGTGGTTGTTGGGGAGGGGGTCAGGGAGGAGGGTGTAGGGAGGAGCTAAGATACAACCTTGTTGCGCGAGGAGCTTGATGACTGGGTGAGGAGCAGCGATCGTGGGTGTGGTTTGGTGGCTAGGGCCAGCAGGTCTACTAGTGAGGAGGAGAGGAGAAGGGTAGGGGAAAGGTTATCGACATCGTGCCTGTTACGAATGAGCCACCTCAGACGTCTTTTAAGACGTCTGGGAGGTGGCCCAGACGTCGGACCAGACGTCTGGAACCACTTCCAGACGTCGGACCAGACGTCTGGAACCACTTCCAGACGTCTGGGAATCAGTTATTTCGGCACGCGTGTTTCGTTTGTGCGCCTGAGCGCGCAGACCTGCGTACGCTCTCTCTCCCTCTCTTTTTACCTCTCTCCTGCGGCCGCAGGCTACCCTCTGTGGCGCTCTCTCTCCTCCTCGCGCGACCTTAAAAGGCCACGCCCTCTCCCTCACTTCCGTCATCTCCGTTCCCTTCCTCTTCTCCTTCCAGCCGGTGCGTGAGAGCGAGCGCGAGTGAGGCGGCGGCAGCGACAGCCGCGGTGAGCATGGGAGGAGGTGCTGCGTGTAGGAAGAAGCGCTCGGCAGTGAGGGCGAGCTCGCCGGGGTTGCTAGGGCCGGCCGGCGGGGGGCGCAGCGGGCGCAGAGCGACGCGGGAGGACTGCTGCGGCTCGAGCATCAGGCGGACAAGGCGCAGCGCAGCCGGGCGTCGCGAGCGGAGGGCGAGTCGCACCCTGATTTTGGAAACTTTTCCAAAATCAGACGTCTGGGATTCTAGCCAGACGACGGGAACGACGTCTGGAAGACTGTCCAGATGTCTGAAAGGTGACTTATTCCGTCTTCTTCGTTTTCTTCGATTGACCGTACTAAGAGAGAGAGGAAATGGGTACGCACAGGGTCTGAGCTTCGCATCCAACGCGAATCAGACGTCTGGCTGAAGTGCCAGACGACTGGAGCGACTTCCAGACGTCCGGGGTGACCATCGGACGTCTGGGAACTAGGCCAGACGCCCCCGCAGGCTTTTGGACGTCTGAGAGACAACGAGAGCAAGGTAACCCCTGATCCACTTTTTAAGACGTCTGGAATAAGTTCCAGACGTCTGATTTTGCACTGTTTCGTCGTTTTCGACCCGTTTAGGGCCCGTTCGGGTTCCATTTTCCGCGTTTCAAGTTGCGTTCTTTTCGGAATTAAATCCTCTACCTGTCTACAGTAGCTGTATACTGTTTTGAGAAATTCCTTGTGTTTGATCCTTGTGATAGGAGCCCGTTCCGTTGCAGTCTCGGGGGTTGCGGAGGCACGTGGGATTCCCGACCACGCCCCTAGTTCGCCTGCTGTAACCGGTAGAGTGGCTTTAAGTATAATCTGTTAAATTATGAAACCATAAATAGAACCTAGGACATTGCATGAATCCTAGAAATGAGAAATAGATTGAATGGTAGATCCTAGGGTGTTGCATGAATCTTAGGGCTGGAAAACTAGATTGTATGATAGATCCTAGGATATGGCATGAATCCTAGGACGGGAAAACTAGTGCAATGTATGAATACTGCAGTCTTGGAAAATGTGGAAAGGAAATAATAGCTGCCTGTGAATTGAATTAACAACTGCCTGCTATGAATAAATAAACGTGATTTAGAACATGGATTGTAAGAACGTGAAACTGGAAAGTGAAACCTGGATGTTCTGAGTTAAAAGAGTTGGAACCCTACGGGGAATTAGGAGTAGAACTCCTGGAAAGTGAATGGAATAGAATTGGGGAAGTGAGCTGGCCCTTGAGTACGGAGTACCAAGGAGAGCGACTGTCCCCCTATTTAGTGCAGAGCGGAGCCAGCCACCCCAGGGACCCGGGGTTAGGACTGGCCACTCTGTACCGACTTGCTGGCCCTCGTGTACATAGTACCGAGGAGAGCTACTAGTGTAGGGAGGTACTAGCTACCCCACGAGCCCGGGGGTTCTGCTAGCCTCCTACACCGACTTGTTAGGCCCACTGGGGCAAACCAGGGTAGTCAGGCGAGGGTGCGCAGACTGTGGAGGGGCAAGGCCCCTGTTTGGTTACTGTAGAGGGGTTGGACCCTTGTTACTGAGAGGGCTCTGCCCTGTACTGGTTCCGTGCTGTGCTTTGGGCGCACCCGTTAACGGAAACGACTGACCACGTGCCAGTGCGGGTTAGCTACCCGTGCGTTTACCGCGCGTGTCGTAGTCACCGTTACGTCTGTCAGTGACCTTGGGGTGGTTGACTGAGAGTAGGATCACCACGGGGGACTCTCCCGGCCAGGAGAGAACCACGTGCTACTTCTACTATTCGGAAAAGACTGCAATCAAGATCATTCCCACGAGGAACATTCGAGATCAAGTGAAGGATCTGAGAAATAGATAAATTGTGAAACAATAGAAAGGCGTAAATAAAGGAAGAAAGAAAATTAAAATAGCTACTGTACACTTTACTGTTTCTTTAGTTTAGCTGCCACTCTACTCAGCGTTTTGCTGACGTGTTACACTCGTTACCTTTAAGGACCAGGTGTTGAGCAGCCAGGGTCAGCGGCTGCAGAGGACGCTGGGCCGAGTAGGGTCCAGTAGAGTTACCACTGTTCTCTTGTACCTCTTTTTGGTTCCACTGTAGTGAGTAGTTCTTGTTTCCGCTGTACTTTTCTTTACCTGCAGTTCATATTATGTTATGAATGTTGTTCTACTGTTGTGGTGGTACATACTGTAGTAGTTTCTTTCCTTACTGCTGTATTTTCTTACTGTTAGTTATATTCATGTTGAATGTGGTTTATTTTACTGCTCTTTTGGTTACTTCCTCGTTGGACGACCAGGTCTTGGGTTTAGTCGAGTCGGTCCGGTTCTCGTGTCTCGTAGGGACTTGGGAATCGGGTCGTTACAAGATGGTACATACTGTAGTAGCTTCTTTCCTTACTGCTGTATTTTCTTACTGTTAGTTATATTCATGTTGAATGTGGTTTATTTTACTACTCTTTTGGTTACTTCCTCGTTGGACGACTAGGTCTTGGGTTTAGTCGAGTCGGTCCGGTTCTCGTGTCTCATAGGGACTTGGGAATCGGGTCGTTACAGTGACTATGGTAAATATCTCGATTTTAGCAACGGTTATCAACAAGACCACTACTAAATATCGTAAATGGGCGTGCTTAGTGATGATTTTTTGACTATCGTCGCTAATTCAATTTCTTTTACCCCATTCGCCAACACTACATGGGGTGCACTTAGCGACAGTTTAATTGATAATCATTGCTAGTTGACGTATTTCACCTAGGCGGGAAGAAAGAGCGAGCTTCAATCCATCCATTAGCGACAGTTTTTTAAACAACTGTTACCATTTGGCGAATATTTCACCTACGTCGGGAAAAAGAGTGTGCTCCAATTCATCCATTAGCGACGATTATTTAATTAACTAATGCTAAAACATATCCCATGATCCACCAACACTAGGCTTAAGTGCAGGTAAGATGGATGAGGCTTTAGGTGGCATTTTTGTACATAATTGTTGTGACAGCTTGCCATTAGCGACAGTTAACTAACCGTCGTTGATTAACCGTCGCAAATCGTGCTTTTTGTGCTAGTGCCCTAGGGTCCTATGCTGCCATCCCATCCTCTTTCCATGTTGAAAACCTGTGGTTTTTTGCAAGAAACTTGTGTAACTCTTCTTCCCTTTCTTTTTCTCCTTTTCTTTGATCCACGTGTGTGCAATAGTAGGAAGGTCACTAGGGCCTACTTCTGATGCGGCGTTAGTGCAGGCAACACAACGTCAACACATAGAGAGATTGGAACCATGAGAGGAATAGGACACACACGACGTCACATGTAAGGAGGGCTGCATTGCACATCTGATCGCATGTGAGAGTCGATTGGTGGTTGTAGGCATGCCCCGTCACCGATCCAAGGGCATGCGTGTGCACCTATCAGAGTGCAATGCATGGTGATGCATGTAGCCAGCCATGTGGAGCACTAGTTCACGTGAATCGATGCGGTTTGAACTAGTTGAGGATTTCTCTTTCTTCTTTTGGCAAGTTCAAAGCCTTTGCAACCTCAGAGTTAAGCAAATAAGGTACGGTTGGAATTGTCTATTGACAAACTATGCTCTAGTGCCTTGTAAAATAACTTTTAATCATTGTTTGTATGAAAAAGTGCTAAAATAGTCTCTTGATGGTTATTGACCTTTTTGCATGCTCTCTTGACTTAAGGACGTCATCCTAGAGTGTGCATGGGGCTCAAGAAGGCACAGATAGTATCAAGGGCCTCCAACCTAACTTCTTGGAGTCACCATGACCCCCTGATAACCCTAGGTAGAGTAGTTCCTCTTTCCTTTTTGTGTGTTGATCCCCTATGATTAATATGGATGCATGATTGTGATTACTTGTTATGTGTGTATTCTGAGTCCCTCTTACTGAGTTCTAGAGTTCATTTTGATATTAATATTCATTCTATTTGTGGGTACTTGATAATGCCAAGATAAAAATAGTACAACACGACTCATGTCATAAAATGGCTTCATTGGATGGATAACAGATGCATGTCGCTATTATGTTATAATATGAATAACTCAGGCATGATTTTTGGATATCCCAAAAGAAATTATGCTTGTGATGTGAATCCACTAGTAAATGAATGTGATTAGTTGAGAGAATATGTTCCTATGTGATAATGATAAATCAGTTTAAATTCCTGACAAGTAAGATAAATAAGAAGTTAGAGTTATTTAGTTGAATGGTGATAATAACCCAATTAAGTAAATATGGCAAGAGAAAGAGGTAAGAATTATAATGGAATCCTTTGATGTTACAAAGATAACTATGTGATACTATGTAGGGAATGGACAACGAAATCTTGGGAATTGCATAAGTATATCTGAATGGATAGTCTTGCACCTAGTATCAACAATCACAGTCAATTATACTATCTTAAAGGCTAAGGTTGATTTAGGGAGTGGGCTAGCCTCCTTGCGACTCTTTTGTTAGACTATTTAGCCAACTAGGTAGGTAGGTGCGATTGGATATGCATTGCTTACTGTGAGAGGATTCAGTTTCATTTTTTCGTACGCTATAGTGGAGATGATTGATCGTGTGCCACTACAGAGTAGCATTCCGCATGCGTAACATATGGGCTTGTAGTCATCACTTCACCTAGGCTAGGACCTCAGGGTGATTAGCTAAGAAATAAGGTGAGTGCGGGCCATTCTCCTGGCTAAGAGAATTTCTTATATTGACCTTACTATTTGAGGCATCGCAACGATACCTCCTCATGCCTTCCGAGGATATTGATTCTGGGTTGGTGATGATTATAAAAGTGAGAAGGTGCAAAGAATCTAGGAATTGAGTAATAAATAAACAATTAAAAGAATTAGCATAAATAAGTACCCTTCTTCTTAGTTCTTGTAGTTTGTCCTAGATCTTATTGATAATTGCCTTCGTTTTGCTACTCTACTCAACTTTTGTTGACTTTTTTGCTTAGACTTCATATTCAGGTTTTGGTGAGCAACAACCGAGTCCCATAATTGCAGGAGGAGATGATGTTGATCTAAGTTCTACATCATAGTCAATTAGTAGGACTCTTTAGTTAGTGGTAGTTGGAACTTCCTTCTATTATATTTTTGTACTATTTTCTTCAAACATGTGACTTCCTTATATGATGGTTATGAATAATGATTGAACTCTTTGTACATTTATCAAGTTCTATTTTATATTCTTCTTTTATGCTCAATATATGTATGTTATGCACTATACATGTATTGTATTTTATATTTATATGTTAGATGATCAAGATCATGGGAGATTTCAAAAAATTGACTCAAGTCCTTACTAGAGTGGTGGTTTAGATCATAACGAACTTAACATCCATAATTGAACATGGGATGAGAATGGCACAAGAGGAGGGTGACTTGTGTAAAATAGCAATTATTAGATATAATTGAAATTTAAAAAGCACAATATACCAAACCATGGTTGAACACAGGATTTAGAGAGCAAACCCTTTAATTGAAAAAAATCTCTATCTTATCTCCCAACAAAGATTTTTCAACTTGCTTCATGCAAGCAATCCACTAACCAATACTACTTAAAACTCAAGGGTGGTATTCCTTAATTATATTAACCACTTTCTTGTACAACCTACAAGAAAGTATTTTTGTTCTTCTTTCAAGGAAGAATGGAAATTACACAGGAACTAAATAACAATATAGCTAAAATTTATAGTAATCCTATAAAGTCAAATGTGTAAGTGTGACATGAAAGCGAAACCTCAATTAAACTAATAAAACATACTCCAATAAAACTTTCCTTGAAGAAAATAATATTTGCACATGAAAATAAGTAGAATAGAAATAAGAAATAATTCCTTTCAAAACTTCCCTTTTTGAAATATAGTTTTGATGCATAGAAGTTGTAAATGCAAGAGTAGAGAGCACTTTGATTGTGTGAGAGCTTTTTTTTTTTTCTATCAAACGATGCACTCTTAAAGATATTCTAGTAGATATAGGTGCAGATAATGTATATCTTAACGAAGGACGAAGGAGAATATTTATAGAAAATCAAACGTTCTTAAAAAGTCACTGACATTGAGTTACAAACTTACATTTAGTTACGAAAGTTTAAAACTAACCTGAAATTCAAATATGAAATTTGCAATAATAGAATATTACAAAAATTAGTCAATTAATAAAAATATAGTCAAAATTAATTATACGACTAATTTTCGTGTTTCGTTTGGTAATTGATTTTCGATTATTTACTTAATCTTAATTGATTTTGAGCGGTCATGACATTCAAAATTTTGAGAAGTTTTGAACATCTTATAAAAACATGTTTCAAAAATAACTTTTAGAAGAATTTTGAAATGCTCACGTAATGATGTAAGTAGATAAAAGTCAACAAAGCAATAATCTTATGAAATGATGCTAATTAATCATTTAATAAAAATGACTTAATTTTCAAGTATAAATAATTATATGCTTAATAAAATAATTTTAAAAGTTTTATGTAAATAAGTGAGGGTCTTTAACAAAAATTTAAAATAAAATAAACGTAACCTTCACCTTGAAGCATAACGATCTTCATGAGTTAATATAAATGTCCAAGCTCTTTATTTTTCTTGTATCTCATCAAGTATATGAAATTGATAATTTGTAATTCAAAGATAAGATACAAATAAGGTAATAATTATATATTTTGTTAAACAACAAAATAGAGTTATGTAGTACTAATAACATGAGACTAATAGCTGGCTAAGTGGAATAGGGTCGATTCATAAGATACCCAGGGTAGTCAGCTATGCCCTTTGAGCAGCTGGGTATAGACTTACATAATGTGATTTTTCAAGTTTTCTTCCCGCAAGTGTATTTGTCAAGCTAATTAATTACACTTCTCCCGTTTGTACAAAGTTGATTTGCCACTTGAGAACAAAAGTCGTAACGACAACAAGAGTTTAAGATGGAAAAGTTGTAACTCCCACAGAAAATACATCATATTATAAGCTTAGGAAACTAAATAATTGTTCATAAAGGATTAGTAACTTAAATATTTTAGGTGCTTGCCTTAGAGCCATCTAACCAAGACATTTTTACCAATTAGGTTCAGGTATTGGCATTGGTCAATACTGCATATGATTTCTACATACTATAAAAGGGACAAGAAGAAATTGTTAATGCAGTGCAAAACACCGTAATTAACTACATTAAAAACCTATTGATAAAATGCAAGTATCCATTGCTTATTATTTTGCGATGTCTTCTTTTACACAGCCTTATCTTTAAGTGGATAAACTATAGATAACATGTGACCCGAGCTCTTTCTGCCCCTCAAAAGAAACCTAACCCTAGTTGCTGCCATTGGGGCTCCATTCAACCTTCGCACCGATTACACCTCCCTCCTTGCCCTTGCACTAGTCGATCGCACCTCCTTCCCCACACCCTTATCCGATGAGTGGTCTCTACGCTGCAGCTTGGGGAACCTCGTTCCTCGCTGTCGAGGTGGATCCGGTTGTATGCACTCTCTTGTCTCTGGTCTTCTCCGACTGGAGAGCAGTGGATGCGTCGGCAATGGCATTCTGTGCAGCGATCCGGTCGTGCGATAATTTTCATCTTTGGTCGTTACATTCAAAGGGGCGGTGGGCACAACAGCATTGGCGTCAGGTGGGGGTAACATGTTGCCGCATCCGACCGTATGCAAGTCATGACTTCTTATTGGTTGAGGCTTCCATAGGACATCGATCTTCCATCTTCGCCCCACCTCCTCGTCAGTCAATGTCGTTTTTATTGATTGAGGCCATATCAAATCCCAACTCATCACGACTCGATGGATGGTTGACTTCACTCCGATTGCTTGACACCTGTGAACGTGGTTCGTCAACGGCAACAACTAAACTTTGTCATACTTAGTACATGGTGTATGATCTATCTATTTCAGAAATGATATAATGAACACTTCTTTTCTATTTTCTTCTTTTTTATTTTATTTCATGATGTCTTACTTTAGATGTTCCTCCTTTTGAGGGGGTGCTATATTCTCCCTCGTTGAGGTGAGTTGAGACTATCTTCTTCTACCTTGCCTCATGAAGTTACATCTTTTGTATCATTTTTATTTCCTCAATGAAATATTTACCTTAAAAACAAAAGTGATTTATTTTACAATCCGACAAACGTGGTCGCGAAATGCCCCCATCCACTAATGGCGGCAGATTAAAATTAATGACATCTCTTGATTCATTTCACCACCTTGTCGAATGGTTTCAATAAATTCATCAAGAAAAATATTTCTTTCCCAATCAAGTATAATATTTGATAGCACCATGTTTCGATAAATAAATGCTTACCAGGCAATGCAATTGACTCGCAGTCCAAACTTCCCCGATGGCTTGAAACCCGGCCGATTGGTATATTTACCCTGCATTGCACTTGAAATCTTTCATCAGCTCACCGAAAATCTTATGCTTCTTTCCAGGGTCGTAGATTGATGATAAATTATTGGATTTCTAAAGAAACTTTGAGGTCCAACTGGGAGAGTGCCGCGACACGTACGTCTCCTTGTAACTGATCAATTCGAGGTGTTACATCAATGTTGCTTGAACCATAAAGTATTATTATTATTCTAATAATGACGAGGCACCATCTGGATGGTAGAATAATCAGCAGAAATGGCTTGACCATTTCAATTAAACTATATTGAAACTGCTACCGGCTTGGTCAAAGAATGAGTTGTCCATCATATCCATTTTAATTTTCAATTATTGATCGAAAAAGTATTCTCTGATCCATCCTCATGTGGCGTGACTCGTGCTGTGTATTTTTAAAGGGCGATGATTTATCTATACTATTATTTTACGTCCCACCTCAAAGCCTCCTGTCCCGGACAAAACCATAGTGGCTTTCCCTTCCTGATGTAAGTCATATTTTAGATGGAGAAATGGGTGTTTATTTGTTCTGAAATTTGTCATTTATTTTTTCATTTTCATTTTTAAAAGGTGTGGACGCAGCAGAGAGTTGCAAATAACCAGAGTGCACGTGGCAATCAAGACATATATATATATATATATATATAAACCTTATTATCTAAAGAGTCGACTTCATATGTACGCAGGCAAAAGGTACGGAATTTTGGAAGTTTCTTAATACCGCGGGAACGTAAAAGTTAATTATACCAAAATTTAATATAATTTTTAATTAATGTCTTGTTAGAAAATCAATACATTGTACCATAAAAAATGTGTTATCTATGTTAATTTTTATCGATGAAAATTTAAAAATATGGATTAAAAATCAATACATAATGTATGTTGTAATATGATTTATCTGGTGTATTTTAATTTTTAATTAATATCTTAGATTAGATTTATATTATATAATTTTGTATAATATTATTATATATTTTTATATAAATATAATTAATATTGATATTTAATAAAAGAATACAAGATGAAAAGATGGTTGGCAAAGACTTAAAATAGATGTACAAGAAAGATGAAATTAAAAGAGGGAGAGTAGTAAAGAGAGAACAATAAAATTAAGAAGAAAAAACATAGAACATATATATATAACCAGAGTTGTCCCAACAAGATAACATAGGTTCCAACTGTTGCTAAAAGAGGTGATCGGCTTCTCCCCCGCACCCCCTCTCGTGTGAAAAAGAGAGCAGCAACCGTATGGGCCCAATCGACCATGGGTTGCTAATCGGGCCCCCCCCCCCAACTCACTACGAAGCTTCCTCCCACCCTCACGATCACTCCAACTCCAAGCTCGACATGCAAGCAGTCTACTGAGCTTTCACGTTAGGTCTCCGACGAGGCGGTGGCGGACGTCTCCTTCGAGTAGGGCGAGTAGCGGACGACGAGCTCCACCTCTGTCCTATTGAGCTTCATTGCGGCTCATGCCATGCGCGGCATCAGGTAGCAGCGACAGAGCCTCGACGGCGAGCGACGGAGGGGCAAGGTGGCATCCTTGGTCTCGGCTCCGTGGACGCAGAGGGGTTGGAAGCGTTCGTCGTGTTGCAATTTTGTGGCTCCATGCGATGTTTCCAAGTAGGTCTCGGTTTGCATATCTGTCAGGTGGTTTAGTGGTCGCTTGTCCCTGTTTGCAATTGTTGGATCTCCTTTCCTTTTTTCTTTTTTAGGTAGTTGAATTTTGTTGGGATCATATAAGAAATCGGATTTATTATGGCCGAGTTTTCTAATCAATATCAGAAATTAATCTTGACATGTTGATCTTCTTATTCGATTTACTTATTAGCTCATTCTTCAAGATTTTTCTTGTTAACGTCTTACTATACTTATGAACGTAGAGTCAACCTTCATCGGGAGGTTGACCAGTTCTTAGTATCATGATGCATATTTCTTTTTTTTTTTCTCTTTTATTCTTATCTTCTTTCTAAGTTTTTGTGTCTCCCTCGTCTCTGCGAAGAATAACCTTTCCCTCGTGGAAGACACTAGGATTTTATCTTTTTTTTCTACGGAGGATGCATATTTTTGTATCAAATTCTTCTCATTAATGAAATGATTTACATTTCAAAAAAATAAAAAAAACAACGGTAGCTGCCCCGCGACGATAAAGATAATCATATTTTCTAAAGTGTCGACTTCATATATAAGCAGGCAAAAGGTGCGGAATTTCGGATTTTTCTTATTCAAAGTTAGGTATATATGATGTGATCCAAAGGTTTCAGGTTTATTATTTGTTATTGATTTCTTATATGAAGAAGGCATTCATAGATGGTGTTGTCTGCCATTGCTCAAACAAGTTGCTTATTTCTGTTTGTGCTGTCGCAAGCACGGTAATAAGTTACTCGAGTACTCGATTTGTAAATTTTTTTTTTTCAAACAAGATTTGGTTAGATGAGAAGACAATATTGGAGTATGATCATAAAATTGGGGAAACATTACAACCTAATATCAAATAACAACAATGTTGTCAATATCAGAATGTCTTGAGTTGGAGCCTTGCGTGAAAAAATCAAGTAGAAGAACTATTGAGGTGGAGCCACCGGATACAGATGAAATATCTACTTGGAGATGTCATCCAAGATAAGGCAAGTGACATCTCATGAGTTTCAATACACGAACATCTTCAAAATGAATATTAATAGGACATCTGAGATACAACTTGAAGCTTACACATCTCTCGATGGGAGAAAAATCAACCATAGAGGAGGTGGGTGGTGGACCTCAATGAAGCCACATCTTCCAACTTGACAAAACTTCAAACTAAGGTTCAAGTTTAGAAGGACTTAGAAGAAGCTGCATAGCCATGGTCAACAATAGGGATGGACACCTACAAACATCACAATTAGGAAGTAGATGGATGGATAACAGAGGATACGAGCACATAGGGAAAAGAGGTGAGGGGAAGCGAGGGAGACTATCACAAGGGCAAAAGGGGTCACAATTGCAACCAAAATCAAAACCCTTGGGATAGAAAGAAAGAAGAACTTCCAAGAGAAACGCTCTCCCCAATGGAGAGCAAGAGATCGGACCCTTGTAAATGCAAAGTTGAGTTGTGATATGATCTATATGTTTAATTATGATTACTAATTTTGCAACAAAGACAACTATAAAAGCTACATGGATCATGAGAGGAAATTAACTTCTAAATACTATCTTATAGAAGAAAGATGTTTGATATGAAAGAAGTATATGTTGCTCATTTGAATATGAAAGAATTACAAGATGATGACTAACGCAAACTAAGCACAACCATATTTCATCTCTCAGGGATGGGGACCGGGTGATTGATACTCTTGAGCTTGTTCGTGATGAGGTCAATAACTACTTTCACCAGGTAACCAGGATTGGGCCGTAGAGCTAGTGGCAGTTCGTCGCTTTTGATATGCCCTACTTAGGGGAGGTTGAGATAGGCCTTTTGATGCAACCTTTCTAAGAGGCTAAGGTGCTGGAGGCCCTTAGGGGTCTGAAGGTAGAGGGGTCTCTTGGGTCAGATGGTTTCCAGGTCTTCTTCTATAAGAAGTTCTGGGAGCTGGTTTGTGTCGATGTTATGGTAGCTTTGGCAAATTTTAGAGATGGAAATTGCGGGTTTGAGAGGCTCAATCACTCTTTTCTTTTTTTGTTTCAAAAGAAGCAGAGTGATGAATGCCTAGGTGACTTCAGACCAATTGCTTTCTCTAATTCCTTCTATTTGATTTTGGGCAAGATTATGGCAAATCATCTGTGGGAGGTTCTTCTTGAGCTTATTAGTCTAGTGTAGTTTGCCTTCCTGAAGGGTTGGTCCCTCCAGGAGTCCTTTATCCTTGCTTAGGAGATGGTGTCAAGTTAGACACATACCCGAAAAGCTTTTTTGTGGAAGGTTGATTTCTCCAAAGCCTACGACTCTCTGTCCTGGTCCTATTTGTGGGAAGTCTTGAGGTGTTGAGGTTTTCCTGAACAATGGGTCCAATGGATGAAGAGATGCATTACGACTTCATCTTTCTCCCCATTAGTGAATGGTCGGCCAACAAGTCAGTGGATCCAACCTTAAGAGAGGGTCCTGCAAGGATGCCCAGTGGCTCCTCTTCTTTTGATTCTAGCTATTGACACACTAGTAAGGTTGGCATTTAAGGCCTCGATGGGGGGTTTGGTGCATGGTTACACCTTACACGCTGGCAACGGGCTTTGACTCCTATTATGCAATTTACTGATGACACTGTCTTCTTTGTGGAGGGTGGTGTGGCTCAAGCTGAGCATGCTCATTGTCTGGTTAATATCTTCGGTGAGATCTCCATCCTTCATGCCAATGGGGTTAAGTCATCTCTAGTGTGTTTTGGCTTTGACGCTAGTGTTCGTGAGGAGGCCTTGTCTACGACTTTGGAAACTTCGATGGTGGATCTTCCTGTCCATTACTTTAGTCTTCCCCTTTGGGCTAAGAAGATGTGGAATGTGGATTGGGTCGAGCTGTTTGAGAAGCTCTTTGCTCAGCACTCTGGTTGGAGTGGGAGGTTGCTTTCTAAGGGGGTAGATTGATTCTCTTGAATTCTGTGCTTTCCGCTATTCCTATTTTCTTTCTATCCATGTTTAGGTCCATGAAGACAGTGGTGAAGAGGTTGGAGTTGACGTGGAAGTGGTTTTTCTGGAAGAGGCCCCACTCCGAGGGTTGTTTTATGTAGCCTACCCAATGGGATCTCATTTGTCGTCCTAAGAAGAAGGGTGGTTTGGGGGTTCGTAGCCTCGCAGAGTTTGGCAACTCCCTTCTTAAATGGGCGGACTATTTCATGCATGGGGAAAGGGGCTTGCAGTAGGATCTCATCGTTGATTCTTATGGGGTGCCTACTGCTAGGCCGTAAATCCCCAATGGGGCTTCCCCTTTCTGGCACTCTGTGATTACGGCCTTGAGGGATCATTAGGGCTAGTTTATTCTGACATTAGGGGATGGAGTGGCCTTTCAATTTTGGTTAGATGATTGGACTATTTAGGGGCCCTTGGCTTGTCACTTCTCAAGATGCTACGGTCTTTCCCAAGACAAGAATGCCAAGATCGTTGATTATTGGGATAGTCCTACATATGCTTAGGCTCTTCCTCTCCCTAATGGTCCTTTTGTTGGGTGGTCGACGGAGGAGGAGGGGCAGCTTCTCCTTACTCTTTAGAGCTTCTATCCTTCTAATGGGTCATGCAGGTTTCGGTAGCAACATGGTGTGTATCGGCCTAAGAAGGCTTATAGGTAGCCCCTATCTTTGCCGGTCATTACGGAGGTCGATGGTGACTGTGCTAAGCTCTAGACTACTCAAGTTCCTTTGAAGGTCAACATTTTTCTGTGGCTAGCTAGGCACAGCGGGTTGGTTATTGGGAGCCTCTAACATAGGCCAATGGGCACTCCTCTCCAACAGTGCCCTTTGTGCCCTTCATATGAGGATGATATCTCGCACCAATTCTGTGAGTGCCCTTTCATGAAGGATGTTTTGGGGAAGGTGTGAGAGGAGCCCCGTTTGAATTGGAATGAATTGTAGAGGAATTTTGGGAGCATGCAGCAACAACAATATCTTATGGCTACCCTTCTCTAGTCTGTTTGGAGAACAAGAAATGGTGCTATTTTCGGGTAGGGTTGGGCTTGGGTTGAGAATGTCAGTGGAGAGGCCTCCTTTTTGTCCAACCTGTGGGCACATTTTTTGAACTAATTTGTACTTCCAAATCTCTTGGTTTGCATAAATTTCTCGGATGACTATTGTTACCAATAGTCATCCTTTCTTTTTCAAAAAACAAAAAAAGACCAATGCAAACATGGAACTGCCAATGTTGTTAGAAATTGCGGTGGTATACAAACTGTTAGCATATAGCATTTATTTGTGGTTTACACAAGAGCACCAAAGTATAATATTTGCCAACAATCTACTAAGAATTGCTACCTCAAATCTTTTGGCAGTGATTATTGAATTGCCAAAATGACCTCCATGCTTTTGTTAGTACCATAAGGTATTGGCACACTCTTAAATTATAGTTTTTATTAAACATGGAAACATTTCAAAATCTAAAGCATGTAAGCTAAAACAAATTACAACATAAATAAATTGTCTAAACTGAAAAGGATGTACCTATTATATAGGAGGAAACATCAACTCAAGTGCCCCATATCTAGGTCTCTTACTAACACTTGGATGAGCACAAGAAACCATATACAAGAGAAAGAAAGTGAGCTACAAGCTCAACAAGAAAAGGAAGAACTAAATACGAGTAACTAATAAATGTACAAACCCACTCAGCTTTTGGTCTTCCAGTAATTCACACCATGTGACTTACATCCTTTCTTCCAGGTCATTCCTAGGTCATTCCATCCGACCACTACATTTCATCTTACCCCACTAGGTTGTATTTAATAGCAACACAATTCTATTACATAATCACCTTACCAAACAATTCCTCTAGGTCCATTTTGCAAACTCACTTCTCTACTCTAAAGACCTAGCAGGCCTGCTACAATTTAATCATCCCTAATCTATTTAGACTTACACCCTCAACTAAAATCCAATAACTAGGCATCTCAATTGTTGTATACAACATTATCATACATTGTGGATTTCCTTTCTCATCATCATGATTGTATTGGGAAAGTCATTCTCAATAGTGATAAAACCTACTCAGTTAACTTTCCAATTGTGGTCGTAGCACACCAACATTTTTCACTAAGAAACCCTTATGGGTCGCCAACATTTTTACCAATCTAAGTAGCCCATCAACATTTTAACACGAGACTAAAGCATACCCATATAGACATAGGTCATGGCTCATGGTTGATCTCCTAAATCACTCCTCAAGACTCCTAACATGTGTCATGTTAGCAAGTCAATTAGGAAGTGACCCATCGAGGCTAGTAGATCTTGCCCTTTTCTTAATTGCTTCTAACCATGACACCCCAAACTCAACACCTATATAAGAGGTTGTCACCTCACAATGGATATAGATACTGACCTATGTGAAATCAAGTTCATAAAAACATGTTCGTTGTAGTAGAAATCTCATAAATACTTTGTTAAATTTTTACCAAACTCAAGAAAATCGTATATTTAAAAAAGGGAGTCTAGGTTGTTTCGTAGGGAGGCTACCAGATATTTACTCTTCCTAAATTTTTTTTTATCTTTTTTTTTTCAATTTTTGTGATTTTTTTAATGAAGTAGAATCAGAGATAGAGATAGCTACTATAAAAGCAAAAATAACAAGAACAGAGATGAAATAAAAACTTAATTTTATTGATAACTAGAATGAGTCTATTACAATGAATCTCTAAGCTAATAAAAAAAGTAAATAAGGCTACAACTAGAGGAAATCTTGCAAAATAAGAAAAGGAAAAGCTGAAGAAGTAGGCAACAAAGGTGTAACCTGGAGAGCGGAGATGAAGGTGAGGAAGTACAGGCGAAGGTGTACCCAACAGAGGCTCCACACCAAAGGTGGTGTGGAGTCAACTTGATCAAGAAGAAGGCTTCAAGATCAAGGTGAAGGAATGGAGGTAGAGGGAGGGTGGACAACTACTGATTAGAGTTTAGCGTAGAGTAGACTAAGGTAGACTAAGTTAGGAATGAAGAGAAATGTAGGGTGGCTAAGGGCTAGGATTGAGTGGTTTAAATTGGAGGACCAGTACAAGCTTAGGTTAATATGGATATGCTTTATTTGTTTGGAATGAAATGGATGGTTAAGATTAGGCTTTAAGGAAGATGGAGGGTGGATATTAAGTGGACGATGGGTGGTTGTATGGGAATTTAATTTAGCTAAGTGACTGGCCATTTGAAGGATGGTTTAGGGCCCTTGGATGAGGTGTGTAGGGTTGGGATTGTTGTTGTCATTGGTGGCCATTGGATGATCAATCAAAGGTGTAGTTTGAATTACATATGGCCAGCCATAGGAGGGAATCTAGGAGGGAGTTTTGGTTAGGTCTTGGAGGGAAAATCATGGCCACGCAATGTGTGATCAAAGGTGGAGAAAAGGGCTAGGTTGGCTAGCCATGAAGCTTCCAAGAGAAGTCTCATGTGGCTAACCAAGAGGATAAGTTTTGATTAATTTTAGCAAATGGATTTCAAGCCCTAAGATGGGAAGATCAATGGTAGAGGATGTATAGGTAGGTTTCCTAAAATAGGTTTAGGACATATTCTTTGGATTAGATAAGTTGTCTTAAGGTGAATGTGAACGGAGGGTTGGGTGATGCCAGGTGTCCCTTGTCTTTCTCCTCTTCACTTTATTATTTATGTAGCTCCTTCCAGCATTATTACAGTAACATCCTGCAAATAGACAAAGCATAATAATTAGACTCAAATTAAGTTTGTGCTAAATGTATGCTCTAAACCTAATATGCAACTATTTACAATGCAACTAGCTAGGAGACTAACATAATCTAGGAAAATTATCATTAATTATCATGCATTTATCAGGTACCCATGTACTTGAGCATCGAAGTGCCAATCTATCTCATCAGATTAGATGTTAGCTTTGTTTGCGGCTTAGCTAAATAAAGAGATTCTTATCCCAACACATTAATTATTCATTTCTTTGGTACAATATCATCAAATAAAGAATCATGGGAGTCATTTCCCAGATCACTCATCTTATATCCTAGTTCTCTACCATAGCACTCATTTTCTAATCCCTTAAAGATTCCTATGCTTAGGATCTACGTCCTAACACTTGTAAATACCATTTTTCAAGAACCAATAACATACTTTAGTTTGTTTCCCCTAAGTTACGACACCCTAAACTATCTACTTGTAGCTTTTAGGACAAACAAATCACATGAGTTGGGCATCTAAACAATTTACTTGATTACCCAATTTCTTATTTCATTATTATGGCCCCCAACTCAATTTAGGCATCTAACCCCAATTGGGTTATTCATTTAATTGTTGCTCTCAACTTTTGGCCTATAGTCCTAGTTTTGTAGTGGCCCAAAATGCGTATTTTTGAACTATTTCATGTTGAAACCATAGACTTGTCAGGCACGAATTAGGTCAACGAAACCCGAAAAATGAGAAAAACACATGTTTTGGTCTACCCCAATTAATGCTCAAGTAAAACTTGTCAAAGTATGCCACATATGGTACTTTTAGGTTCATCACATTTCAAGCTTTCCAACAAGTTCTATTTTTCAAAAGTCCAAGTGTAGCTCAAGTTATGCATAAAACATGTTAAATGAGGACTTAGATGCACATGAACTAAAACTCAAGGCACCTTGGTACAATATCGGGTATTCCTAACCCTAACTTTGTTCCCAATACCTATAAAATTCATGCATAGGGTTTCACACTGTGACCCATGTTTGAGTGCCTCAAAACATGAAAGAGAAAAATAGAGAAGAAAAGAGAAAAGAATAGGCGAGAGAGAAAGAGAGAGGAAAGGGAAAATGCCATCAGAGAGAGAGATTCTCTCTCTCTTCATCACATGCAACAAATTGGAGATGAGGAGGCATACGATATACGTACACCATCAGCATTGTAGAGTGTCAGCCAACCTAAAGGCACTATGTGGCACTAGGAAGGGAGAGAGAGGTGGAGACTTTCCACGTATTCAGTCATGTATGCTATGAAAAGGAGCATCAAGCACATCATCACATGCATGAGTGGCAAGCAACATTGATTGAACCCAAGAGTGCTATCCAGATTTGCTTGGGCTAGCCACTCCATGCCTAATGCACAGTGGTGGGCTCGACGGGTGGCTCAGATGCGCTGATTTGCTAAAACCAAGTCAATTCGTGTTGGTCAGTCTAGCCTCTTTTGCCCAATTTAAGACCCTCCCCACCTTGAATTTTGATAAATAAGGTAGTACCACTGGAATTGCAATTTCACAAACTACACTCCAATGACTTTAATTCTCATTTTGACATTTGTATTTGCCATTAAAACCCAAATAAACACATGGGAGTCACGAGGAGGTGTGGACATCGCTACGGAAAGTTCAACCTAACATACAAAGTCATTGTGACCCCCCAGTAACCTTAGGCAGAGTAGTTTTTTGACCTCTTTTATGAGATGCTTGCTATATATATACTTTGTAGGCCTATGCTCAACTCAATGCATTATTATGCATGCATTGTAAGTTCTTTTGTTGAGTATTAGAATTCAACATCACTACGCTATTTGTTCCCATGTGGGTAGTTGAATGTCAGCCTCTAATGCCTGATTTTTTTACTATAGTTGAATGGTAACGAATAATTAATGATCTGGTTAAATGATGCACAATTGTAATTTATTTATGTGTACTGTAACGACCCGATTCCCGAGTCCCTACGAGACACGAGAACCGGACCGACTCGACTAATCCCAAGACCTGGTCGTCCAACGAGGAAGTAACCAAAAGAGCAGTAAAATAAATCACATTCAGCATGAATATAACTAACAGTAAAAAAATACAGCAGTAAGGAAAGAAACCACTACAGTATATACCACCACAACAGTAGAACAACATTCATAACATAATATGAAACTGCAGGTAAGAAAAGTACAGCGGAAACAAGAACTACTCACTACAGTGGAACCAAAAAGAGGTACAAGAGAACAGTGGTAACTCTACTGGACCCTACTCGGCCCAGCGTCCTCTACAGCCGCTGACCCTGGCTGCTCAACACCTGGTCCTGAAAGGTAACGAGTGTAACACGTCAGCAAAACGCTGAGTAGAGTGGCAGCTAAACTAAAGAAACAGTAAAGTGTACAGTAGCTATTTTAATTTTTCTTTCTTCCTTTATTTACGTCTTTCTATTGTTTCACAATTTATCTATTTCTCAGATCCTTCACTTGATCTCGAATGTTCCTCGTGGGAACGATCTTGATTGCAATCTTTTCCGAACAGTAGAAGTAGCACGTGTGCTCTCCTGGCCGAAAGAGTCCCCCGTGGTGATCCTACTCTCAGTCAACCACCCCAAGGTCACTGACAGACGTAACGGTGACTACGGCACGCGCGGTAAACGCACGGGTAGCTAACCAGCACTGGCACGCGGTTAGTCGTTTCCATTAACGGGTGCGCCCAAAGCACAGCACGGAACCAGTACAGGGCAGAGCCCTCTCATTAACAGGGGTCCAACCCCTCCACAGTAACCAAACAAGGGCCTTATCCCTCCACAGTCCGCGCACCCTCGCCTGACTACCCTGGTTTGCCCCAGTGGGCCTAACAAGTCGGTGTAGGAGGCTAGCAGAACCCTGGGGCCCGTGGGGTAGCTAGTACCTCCCTACACTAGTAGCTCTCCTCGGTACTACGTACACGAGGGCCAGCAAGTCGGTACAGAGTGGCCAGTCCTAACCCCGGGTCCCTGGGGCGGCTGGCTCCGCTCTGCACTAAACAGGGGGACAGTCGCTCTCCTTGGTACTCCGTACTCAAGGGCCAACTCACTTCCCCAATTCTATTCCATTCACCTTCCAGGAGTTCTACTCCTAATTCCCCGTAGGGTTCCAGCTATTTTAACTCAGCACATGCAGGTTTTACCTTTCCAGTTTCACGTTCATACAATCCATGTTCTCAATCACGTTTATTTATTCATAGCAGGCAGCTGTTAATTCAATTCACAAGCAGCTATTATTTCCTTTCCACATTTTCCAAGACTGTAGTATTCATACATTCCACTAGTTTTCCCATCCTAGGATTCATGCCATATCCTAGGATCTATCATACAATCTAGTTTTCCAGCCCTAGGATTCATGCAACACCCTAGGATCTACCATTCAATCTATTTCTCATTCCTAGGATTCATGCAATGTCCTAGGTTCTATTTATGGTTTCATAATTTAACAGATTATACTTAAAGCCACTCTACCGGTTACAACAGGCGAACTGGGGGCGTGGTCGGGAATCCCGCGTGCCTCCGCAACCCCCGAGACTGCAACGGAATAGGGTCCTATCACAAGGATCAAACACAAGGAATTTCTCAAAACAGTATATAGCTACTGTAGACGGGTAGAGGATTTAATTCCGAAAAGAACGCAACTCGAAACGTGGAAAACGGAACCCGAATGGGCCCTAAACGAGTCGAAAACGACGAAACAGTGCAAAATCAGACGTCTGGAACTTATTCCAGACGTCTTAAAAAGTGGATCAGGGGTTACCTTGCTCGGTGTGGTCTCTCAGACGTCCAGAAGCCTGCGGGGGCATCTGGCCTAGTTCCCAGAATTCCAATGGTCACCCCGGACGTCTGGAAGTCGTTCCCGTCGTCTGGCACTGCAGCCAGACGTCTGATTCGCGTTGGATGCGAATCTCAGAACTTGTGCGTACCCATTTCCTCTCTCTCTTAGTACGGTCAGTCGAAGAAGAGGAAGAAGATGGAAATAACTCACCTTTCAGACGTCTGGACAGTATTCCAGCCGTCTTCCCGTCGTCTGGCTAGAATCCCAGACGTCTGATTCTTGAAAAGTTTCCAGAACCAAGGCGTGACTCGCCCTCCGCTCGCGATGCTCGGCCGCGCCGCACCTCGTCCGCCTGCTGCTCGAGCCGCATCAGTCCTCCCGCGTCGCTCCGCGCCCGCTGCGCCCCCCGCCGGCCGGCCCTAGCAGCCCCGGCGAGCTCGCCCTCACGGCCGAGCGCTTCTTCCTACACGCAGCACCTCCTCCCACGCTCACCGCGGCTGTCGCTGCCGCCGCCTCACTCGCGCTCGCTCACGCGCACCGGCTGGAAGGAGAAGAGGAAGGGGGCAGAGGTGATGAGAGTGAGGGAGGGGGCGTGCCCTTTTAAAGCCGCGCAGGGAGGAGAGAGAGAGCGGACAGACAAGCTGCGGCCGCAGGAGAGAGGGAAAAAGAGAGAGAGCGTTCGCAGGTCTGCGCGCACAGGCGCGTAGACGAAACCGTTGGTGCCAAAAATAACCGATTTCCAGACGTCTGGAAGTGGTTCCAGACGTCTGGTCAGACGTCTGGGTCACTTCCCAGACGTCTTAAAAGACATCTGAAGCGCGCGTTCGTAACATGGACTTATGTAGAAATTCATATTTGAACATAAAACTTAATAATTAGTCATGTATATGATGTGAATACTATAAGTGAAACGTTGTGGTTAGTTACAATGATACCTACTCTATATTAATGATTAAACAAGTGAATTGTCAACAAATGAGTAAATTGGTGGTTGCATAAGATTATATGATTTTTTAAACTGCAACAATGACATACACAATTGAATGAGATAAGATTAGGACAATATCCACTTGGCAATGAATGAATAAACATGAGATATTATGTTAGGCACAAATAAAGGAAATCATGGCAATTTCATAAATGCAATCAAATGATTAATTTCATGCCTGTAAGGACTCATCCTGTTATATCATGTACAGCAACCTGAGACTATTTTCAGGAAGTTAGCCTCCCTATAACTCTTCTTTTCGGAAGTTTAGACAAGTAGGTAGCAAGGTTAAATGGGTATGTAAGTTGACATGAGATAATTTTGGTACCATTTTCCATACCTTTTAGTAGGGAGGACTAACTATGTGCCAGTGTAGCGTAACGTCCTTTATGTGTAACCACTACTAGAAAAATGGGGTATGCTGTCGATCAATAAAATCGACAGCAATAAATTTTTTTCCGTCGCTTACTTAACTATGCATGCGATGGCGAAGGCCTGCACTCAACCAACCGCCCATTGAAGAAAAGCGATTTGACACGTGGTTGTCATTAATATTCGCCGTTGGTTTAGTAACCGATGGCAAATAATTTTTACCTTCGCTTATTAAAGTAAGCGATGCAAAGGCCTGTACTCGACCAACCGCCGGTTTAAGAAAAGCGATTCGGCACGTGGTTGTCGTTAATATTCATTGTCGCTCTAGAAACTGACGAGAAATATATTTTTACCGATGGTTAGTGTAATAAGCAACGGCAAAGGAATGTATTTTTCTGTACTAAATCTATTTCCACAGTGATTTATCTATCCAGATGATGTAAACACATTTACACTACTTAAAATGTCTATTTATGCATGTTCTTAAGCATAGGATGCATTTCATGATATAAATATTGCATAACATGCATCATCTCGCATTTAGAGTAGTTTGAATAAAATGGAGGTTAATTGTCTCCTTTTATGTGCTTGGACAGGGCAAACATTTTATCGGGACCTCGGATCAAAGATCCAACCGTATGGATATGATCAGGACGACGATTGGAGTTCAACGACTCTAAGATCGCCCTAATCGGGCATCCGTAGCATCAGATAGAGACCGGGGAGCCATAGAAGATCAAGGGCCAGGATGGTGTAAATCCGCACTTCAGATGACAAATCCGACCGCACGGATGAATTCGGATCGACGATCTCAGCCCAACGACACAAAAATCGAGTCAATCCGACATCCGTGGCACCATCTACAACTTTCAGAAGATGGACGGCCAAGATGGCACCACGTGGCACCATCTTAGTCGCCCAAATGGCCGCTGGCATTTTGTGAAGGCCCCCGCCCTATTGCTCTCCGTCGTCAGATGGAGATCCAACGGCTGTGGCCGCCCGGCGCTTAAAACATGCGCTCGACCATCCACGCCACGCAGCGCAGCGGTCGAGCGCGCTTACGCGAGCGCGGGGCGCGGGTTCGAGCCGCGGCGAGGGGATTGGAGGCGCGGGTATTTGAGGCGCGTGGAGCGTCGGATGGAGATCGTGTGGTCTCGCGTGCCCGATAGCGCCGACGCGCGATTGGACGCCCCGCGTAACTCGCGATCGCACGCGCAGGCGGGCGGGTTGCAGCGGGCGCGGACCCGTTTTAAGCCGTCCGATCGTGAGATCGGACGGCTAAAAAGCGCTAGACGTGCGCGAGCGTTGAGGAGCGGGCAGCCGAGGAGGCGCGCGTGGGCACGCCGGCGACGGCCACGTCGGGGCTTTAGTGACGGATTTATCCGTCACTAAAGACCCCTTATTTATTATTTTGAAGATGTAATGTCCATTTTGCCCCCACTCCTTGCAACTATAAAAGGAGACCCCCTCCATACGAAATTCTCATCCCTTCTTTCTCTTCTCTACCCCTCCAAAGCTCAAGAGAAGCTTGTCCCACACCCGGGATGCTTCTCGCGAGATAAAGTCCAATTTTCATTCCCCTTCGGAAGTGGATCCCGCGACGACGACGACGTGCTGCTCCGTTCCCGTTCTTCTGCTTCGTCCTCCTTTGTCCTGCTTCGTTCTCCTTCGTTCAGGCGTCGTCCCGTCCGGCTTGTCCTCCAAGCAATCGTCGAGGAGGATAATTTCTCTCTCCCATTCTTATTTACAGCTTTTCTAGTGTAGAATTTTCTGCTTTATAGTGTAATTAATTTTCCGCATTCTAGTGTAACTTTTATAAACTATTGAAATATTGAATGCATGTTCTCTTTCTCTCTCTCTCTCTCTCTCATAGTTTGATAGCCCCATTGTAATTATAACGCCTTGCTTAAAGAAAATCCTAAAAAAAATATAATTGCGAAAATAGATCAACGTAGCCTCCCTGTGTTCGACCCGGAATTATTTTCGGTATAAATTTTATTTGTGAACACGAATTCTTAGCTTTCGAACTACAACGACAGGTTTTCCAAAACCAATCTCGTTAGCGTAGGTTCGTACACGTTCAACACCAGATGTCCGACATATTATCAGATGTCTTACTTGTCGTCTGGGCAACTTATCTAGAACCCTATTTTGATCTTGTAAAAACAGGAAGGAAAGGATCTTTGTATTAGACGTCTGATATTTATTCCAGATGTCTTATAGTTTACTCTTTTCCGTCGATTATATGAATAAGCGACGACGAAATGTCAGTTTAAATTTTCCACAGAATGTTTGGGTGTAATGGAGGGGAGATGTAATTTACCATTTACCGGCGGTTTCTTATATAACCAACAGTAAATGTCGGTTAAGCGGGCGGTTAAAATTTTCAGCCAAAATTTGGGCGCGATAGGGGGAGCTTTTAATTTATCCTTTTCCGTTGGTTACTGATATAACCGACAACAAAGGACTGTTAAGCATATTCCTGTGCAGAGCCCTCTCCTCCCCCATCACACATTCAGAGGAGCTGCCCCCTCTCTAAACCCTCGCCACCGGAGCTCCTCGTTGATGCCCCTCCTCCTCAAGTAACTCCTCCTTATCCTCCTCCTCCTCATCTTCGACATCCTCGTGCCCTCCTCCTCCATTCCGATCGTTCTCCTTCTCTTACCCTCGTCACCTCGCCTTCTGCTGCCCCCCTCCTCCTCCCCCTCCTTCCGTCCTCTGCTTCCTCCATGACCCCTCTTGTTGACGTCCTCCTCCACCCCCGACCCCATCCTGCCGGCCTCCTCCTCCATCGTGCCCTCCTCCCTGACCCCCTCCTCCTCCTCCTCCTCCTCCCCCTCCTGCCATCCTCCTTATCCTCCCTAACCCCTCCTATCAACCTCCTCCTCCACCCTGCCGCCCCTCCTCCTCCCCCTCTTGCCATCTCCCTCCTCCTCCCTTACCCCTCCAATAGGCTAGCCTTCCTGCCCAACCTCCTCCTACCACCCCCCTCCTCCTCCCCAACCCCTCCTCCACCTCTCCTCCTTGCCTCCCTCCTAATCTTGCAGGGAACGCACTTGCCCTCCCTCCTCCTTCGCCTGCCATCCCCCTCGTCCTTATCCTCCTCATCCTGCTACTATGCCTTCCCCCATCCTCCTCTCCTCCTTACCGCCACCCTCCTCTTCATCTCCTTCTCATCTTCCTTTCCTAATTATATCAAATTAAAATGTTAAGTTAATAACATGATGACTGATTATTTAATTTAGTTTACACTATTGAATTTATAGGTTGTTGGTGACAGTCATACTCGGTCACACTCAGAAGCTGCAATACATCAGAGGTATAATTTCATTCCTTTAAATTTATTTTTATGATATTTTAGAACTATATTAGATATGGGGTATGCTCACATAATGTTATTTGTTGAATGATTTATTGTCAATGTGGGTTGTGCCCACTTATTTGATTGAATGAAATTTAATGTGGGGTGTGCCCACTTTTATTATAAGTATTATTTTGATATGCAGGTTTATAGAAAACTGAAAATATAAGGGGGAATTCTGTCAAATTTTTTTCAAAATTGTTTTAATGTTTAGTTGGGATTAATATATGTTGTTTAGGTTTGGTATTAGGTTGTGTAAATGGTGCTTGGCCTAGGGTTTTAGGATTTGAGTTTGGAGAGGGTTATGGTGGTTGGGTTGGGCTAAGGTTTAGACGTTTGGTTTGGGTCAGGGTTAGGGTTTTCGCTTGCTCTCACCCTTGGCTTGCGTGTTTAGTTTAGGTTAGGGTTTAGGATTATAATTATAATTTATTATTTAATTAATATTACTTTTGAAATCGCAGGTTATCAGTGTCGGGTACACTCGGAGGCTTCAGTAGTTTGAGGTATATATATATATATACACACACACATTCAATCTTTTTAATTTAATTGAATGATATTGTAGTTTTTTGGTAAAATTGTTTAATGTTTAAATTAGTTATTATTTAGACAGATACACTTACTAAATAAAATATATGTACGCGAAGCCAAACATTAGGTATTCTAACCCGTAGGGTAAAAGTCCTCTTAGTCAAATTGTGTCCAAATTACTCGCCCGTTGAGACTTATGATCATGTTATATGAACAATGCAGGAAGTGTATGTATACCTCACTTACATGCGTGATGTGTTGTCTTTATAGCATGTCATAAGAGTCGATCGACTTTAGTTCAGTGAAGTACCGAACTAAATAAGGTCCTTAAAGATTTGATGATAACTTAGCTTTGTTCGTTGCATGTAGCCATATGCGGTGAAATTTCGGTTGATTATTCTTGCTCTTCTCAGTATACCAACTAATCTTATCTAGTTTCCTGCGGTGTCCTTAATTGAATGTTAAAGGAAATCTAGCTAAGGTTAATATTTGGGAGTATACTGGAGAAGTGCAGGGAAATGCTGTCGAAATTTCACCACACTAAGGTTACATGTAACAAGAAAAACTAAGTTATTATCAAATCTTTGAGGATGGGCTATAAAGTAAAAATCTTAATCAACATACACATCATTCGGTTATTTCCCTTCCTAATAAGTGATTTGTTTACATTAAATTTTTTGTTATAATGGATAAATCTTGGATTGGATTGCAGGGTTCAGATTACACCAGATATAAGGATGGAGTAATTTCATTCCTGGATTGGGCCTTTCATGACGATAGGTGGATATTTAGGCGAGGAGGTCAACTAGATAATATCTTTTGCCCATGCAGAAAATATTTAAATAGTTCCTTGCATGATCGTAATACTGTGCTTGAGCATTGCATTTGTAATGGGTGGTGGCAGCATTACACTATTTAGGTAGCTCATGGAAAGGAGTTGGTTGAGAAAGTCATAAACAATGAGAACACTATTGACCAAGAGATCGACAAGAACATAGCTGATAGTGGAGGTGAAGAAATAGAAGAAATGTTGAATGAGATGAGAGCAGGAGATGATATAAATACAGACGGGGAAGATCTGTTCAGTTGTGATCCATTTTGTGATGCTGTTAAGGCAGCTGAGGATCCTATTGCTCCCGGTGTTACGAAAATGTCAAAGTTGTCATTTTTGTTAAAGATGTTTCAACTGAAGGTTATGAATAGAGGTAGTGCTAAATTCATGATAGAAATACTTTAGTTTATTGTTGAGCTATTGAATAACCTTGATGGTTTTCCAGCTTCATGGTATGAGGCAAGGAAATAGATTCGTAAGCTTGGTTTGGATTGTTAGAAAATCGATGCATGTCTGAATGGCTGCATTCTTTTCAGAAATGGATTCACAAATATGAGTAATTGTCCCGAATGTGGACATGAGAGATATAAGGAAGGTAAAAATGAAAGTATGAGGAAACAACTTTATAAAGTTCTTCGTTACTTTCCACTGACACCTAGGCTTCAATGCCTTTTTATATCAACTAAAGCTACACGGTTGATGACATGGCACCAGGATTGTAAATCTCAAGATGGAAGAATATGTCATCCTAATGATTCAAAGGAGTGGAAAGATTTAACGAAAGAAATAATTTATTCCCTTTAGAAGCAAGAAACGTGCGGTTGGGTCTTGCAAGCGATAGATTCAATCCATTTGAGAGTATGTACCCGTCGTACTCTATATGGCCAGTTGTAATGGTCACTTATAACTTACCTCCCTGGTTGTGTATGAGATCGTCATTCATGATGTTGACCCTATTAATCCCCGGTCTAAAACAACCAGGAAATGTAATAGATGTTTATCTCCAGTTATTAATTGATGAACTAAAACAGTTGTGGTACACCGGCGTGAAGATGTATGGTGCAGAAAAGAAAGAATTTTACAATATGCATGCAGCATTGTTGTGGACCATAAACGACTTCCCGACGTACGTAAATTTGTCAGGCTGGAGCACTAAAGGAAAGCTTGCTTGCCCAGTCTGTATGGAAGACAATCATCACCTACGATTACCGAAAAGTAAGAAATTCTATTACTTAGGACATCACAGATTTTTACCTATTGAACATAGATGGTGAACATCATAGTTCAAGAGTAAATTTGATGGCAGAACATGTCGATATTTAAAGAAAAATCTAAAGAATAAACTTAGTATAGACTCTATCAGGTTGCCAGGTCATGTTATAATGGAGAGATTACAAGAAATGGATAAAATACGGTTGGGTCGACCATTCAAACAAGACCAGACAGCCTCGAGGAATTCTGGATTTTGAAAGAGAAGCATTTTCTTTATGGAGCTGCCGTACTGGAAAGATCTTACAATATGTCATAATTTAGATGTTATGCACATCGAGAAAATGTGATGGATAACATTTTAGATGTATTAAATTTAACAGATGATCCAAAGGACACGGTTAAAACAAGGAAAGACATGAAGAGTTTGGGGATACGTCCGGAGCTGTATATTCATGAGGATGATGGCTACTTCCCGCATGCTATTTACAACTTGAATCAAGACCAGAAGAGTAGAATGTTCTCCTTCTTAAAGGGAATTCGGGTGCCAGATGGGTTTTCATTGCAGCTTTCTTGTTGTGTGAATGAAGCGCAGAAAAAGATATCTGGTTTGAAAAGTCATGACTCCCACATTTATATGCAAGTATTATTTCCACTATCAATATGGGGGATACTGCCAGAGCCAGTTGTTGATTCATTCATAAAGATAAGCAAGTTTTTCAAAGCTATTTGCTCAAAGACAGTACAAAATGATACGCTGGATCACTGGGATAAACAAATAGTCATTACTCTCTGTAAGATGGAACAGATTCTTCCCCCAGCCTTCTTCGATGTAATGGTTCATCTCACCGTACATCTTCCAAATGAAGCGAGAATCGGTGGACCTATACAATTCAAATGGATGTATCCTGTGGAGTGATTTTTGAAAAAGCTTAAAGATTATGTTTTGAATAAGGCAAAGTTGGAAGGATCCATTGTAGAAGGGTATTTTGTAGAGGAATGCATAAATTTCACTTCCACATACATGAATGAAACAGAAAATCACTTTAATAAACTTCAAAAGAACTGAGGGGGAATACAATGATAGTGATGAAAAATGTTTGTCTATTTTTGATATCAGCGGAAGGTAGATTCTTCATACAGAGTACAAGGTAATTTTAGAAAATGACAGATGTTGCGTGCATCTATATATTTTAAAACAAATTCCTGAAATCGATCCATTTTATGAGGAATTTGAAAGATTACCTCTTTCAAGGACAATTGAATTTGGCTTCTTAGATTGGTTTAAAGACTAGGTTAATCAATTGAAAGTGGATAATGACCCACGATGGGGTACCAGATTTTGATGTAATTGCCGATTCACCATTACATTGTGGACATTACCACTCTGGGTGTTGACAAGGCGAAATTGGGTTTAGAAAAGTCGCATTGTAATATAGTCGAATAGCTTTGAAAACAAATAGATTTTATTACTCGAAGTTTAAGTCCGAGGTTGAACACAGGGAGCAAATGGAATTCATGCACTAAGCTCAATGAATGTAATTTGAATACATATTACTCAAAAATCTAATGAAACATATAGAGCATGAGTATATGGATATTAAGAATAAATGTAGCACGAAATATAATAGAGGATGTCTAATTTTGTAATCAGACTTCTTAAAAAATGATTCCTCTGATTTCTTTTTTCTATGGCCTCTCCTTGCCTTGGCTTCTTCTTTCTTCTTTCTTTACCTTTGGCTCCTTCCTACCTTGGTTTCTCCTTCTTTCTTCTCTTTCTCTTCTTCTGATCTCATCCCTTAGTCTTTCTTTGCCTTCAGTTGATTCTCCTTCTCTTTCTTTCTGTTTCTTCTTCAATGCTTCAACCTCTGACTTCAGCTTCTTCCTCCTCATCCTTGTCTTCTCCTTCCTTAGTTCCTCTGCGGCCTTCACCTTCTTCTTCCTTGGTTTCAACCCTTGGCTCCTTCTTCTCCTTTCCCTGCAAGAGCAAAACCTACCCCTACCCGTGCGCACTCTCTTCTCCTCTTTCGCTCTTAGGTTCACTCTCCCAGAGCCATCGTCTCAGGTAATAGGATCAGGTACGCGCCCAGGACCAAGCCCACCGGCGTACGGTGGTGGGCGAGGAGTGCAAGGTCGGGTAAACGGGTCAAGCCAGGTCTGCGTGGGTAGTGTCGCAGATGAGGCAGTGAGAGGGGGAGTGGGACCTCACCCCGTGCTTAGGAGGCGATAAGGCATATGTAGAAAATCAATTTATGCCGCTGCGCCTGCTCACCCACTTCTGAGGTGGGACTAAATGTCCCACCTTCTTGTTGTGCGCACAGCAGCAGATGGCGGGCTTGATTGGCGAGGCTGCATGGGCTAACGACTCCAATTGACAGCCTGGATGGGTGCAGGCTTCAAATCCACGCAGCCTGGGAGTCTTACCTGGAGCTGCGCAAAGCCTGGGACCGCTCGAACCTTGCTTCAAGGTGGTCAGTAATGGCGACCGGAGGCTGGATACCTGCACACACCAAAACAGCCTTGCGGCCACATCAAAGCACTCAGGGAGCTTCGCCAGGGCATGGCAAATAGGTGGCGGTGGTCTGCGTGGCATGGGAGCGGTTGTAATGGCAAATCTAGGGCGTACTGTGGTCGTGTGAATGGGTGTGTTCGGGGGCCTTTATGGGTGAGTGGCGGTGTGATTGGAGTAGTGGGAGATGATTAGTGGAGTGTTACGGAGCTTATGGGGTCATCGGCGAGGCGGATGGAGGTGCGAAACGACGGGGATGCCTCGCCAAAGGTTTGGTCGAAGGTGGAGAAGGTGAGGGTGATCGGTGGCGTCGAGGGGTATTTTCAAGAAATAAAGAAGGGAAATAGGAGTAGGAGGGAGAGAGAAGTTATCTGACCTAACCTAAGGATGAAGGAGGCAGGAGAGGCATCTGGCTGGTGCAGCCGACGTCAGAGACGAAGATCCCCGTAGGTGAGGCGGCGGCGACGACAGGGGCAAAGGCGGCATTTGGGCTGGTGTGGCCGATGCGAATGAACGAGAGGAAGGTAACCCAACCACTGGTATTGTGGTTGTGCGACGAGAGAGAGGGGACGGAACTGCCAGAGCTTGCGGAGGTGTTGTGACCGGCGAGGAGAGAAGAAAGTGGTGGAACCGGCCTAATTCCAAGCTGAGGAGGTGCGGAATGAATTATGGTTTCTTAAATAGGTCCTAGAGGTTGGGTTTGTGCTTGGAAGCCAAGATTCCAAGAACAGCAAGCTTGCTAGAGTTAGAAATTCAAAAAGACCCAAATCTCTCATGTGAACACATGAGAGATTGGGTACAAATTAGGGCTCATTAGTGGGTTTAGATTGAAGAGGATTACTCAGAGAATCTCTCGTCCAATTTTGGGAGAGATTCTCTGAGCAATCAAGGAGAATCCTCCTTCTAAAGCTTGCCGAAGTAGGATTTCCTCCGCTATAATGGTGGAGGGACCTAATTGCAAACAACGACGAGGAAGCTAGAGGGGTTTCTGCAGAGGTTTTCGAAAGATAGGGGTAGAAATGTAATTGGGTTGGACCTGTTTGCAAAGTGGGTCAAGATGAATTCTTCTTAGGTCCAAATTTTGGTAAAAACCTAATTAAGACCTAAGGAATCCAATGGTGAAGTTGGATTTTGGGTTTGACTATGTTTGAATAGGCAATTTATGCAAAAATCTAATTTAGGGTAAATATTTGTCTGAGACCCCAATTTAGGTCAAAATAGGTTCCAAGGGCTAAATTGAAGGTTCTAAGCCCTAAAGAATATTTTTCTATGATTTTTAAAGGGCTTAAGTGAATTTTATATTGACCAGAACACTGTTAAATCAAGTGGGTCTGTTTTAAGGTTATAAGAAGCCAATTAATTCCCAGAATTCACATGAACCCTTTTATATTTGAAACAACCCACTTTTTATCTTGTTAAGACCATTTGACCTGTGTTTAGCCCATGAGAAAACCAGTTGTTGTATTGCAATGGTAAAATTGCAATTTTACCCCTTATTTCTTATTTTTATCTCAGAATGGTTATTCATGGATTTAGGACCTCTAGTTGGTTATGTAGGAGCTTTTGTTCTCTTCTTTGGGTCAAAATGAGCTAATTAGGGATCATGATGGTGTTCCCATCATACCCCCATGCCTATCTTTTAGTAGTCCCTTATCAAAATTTTAAGGTTTTAACTTCTGTTCTAGACCATGACTTCCTTGATGTTTAGAAATTGTGATGAGTGTTTTTTTTCTTTTTGATTAGGTTAGAATGCCGATAATAGGCCTAGGGGTACTCAAATACCAACCAAGATCCGGACCTGACCAACTCTAGCCTTAGTCCGCCACGAAGGTTTTTAAGGCCCACAAGAACTATCCTAAGGTTTGTTGGACTCCGCAGTTAAAGCACCTGTGTTTGTAACATATTTTAGCCTTAGTTCAGTTTGCAGTGCATTTTTGTAAGAGAGAGACAGAAGATTTTCTTTGTTTGGAGAGTTCTCTCTCTTTTCTTTTTATTTCTAGCTTCGGATTGGCTTCTCAACACGATCTGTATCGGATTCCTTGTCCCCATCATCAATCCTCGAAGGGTCCCTAGCAATTGATGCTTCGTGATAACACCGCCCATGGCAACCCCCAGAACCCTGGCTTCCGAGATTTTGAGATAATCCCGCCCATGGTGTTATGTAGCTAAATCCAGACCCTGGTAATCGACATTTCGTAATAATGCCGCCTATGGCATCTGAACCAGCACAGGGTGCTTACATGCCCCCAGTAGGATATGCAAATATCCTAGGAAACAAGCATCAAGGAGACGATATGTTATTACATATCTTCGAGGGGAATTTTCCACCTCTCTACATCGGGAACTCATCCAAATCAACTTGTGTTGATCGGTCGCTCCTAATCTAGGTGACTTTTTCAGAACAATTAAATGCTTTTGCATGATTTTGATACTTATGTGCACTAAACCAGACTGTGTGTGGATTAGGGTGCTTAGGTTATCGAGTCTCGCAAGCCAAAGGTCAGTTAATGAGGCCGAATACTCCCTAAGCCTTAAACCTAATACTCAAGCTTTGCATTTTCCTCAACCTCTTGGGGACTATCCAGATCTTAAGGGATACTTGAATTTTTATGCATAGGAGTCTAGCCCAAGGGGCCTTAAAATCAGCGTTCCTACTAATCTCTTTTGTGTCTCATTAGCACTTTTTTTCCTTTCATTTTCTTTTTCTTGATATGGTCTAGAACTTAGTTAGTCCCTTAATTTCTTACTACTGACTATCTCTTCTTTTTCTTTTCATTTTGTGCTCCCTTTTTTGGCTTTTTTCACTTTTCCCCTTTTCTCCTCATAATTTGTATGGCCTCAAAATTTTCTTTTCTCCTCCAATATATATTTTTTTGTTCTTTTTCATAATTTTCTTTTTTTTTTGGTATTTTTGGCATATGTAATTTTTTTGTGAAAACCCTTCTAAATTTTAATTTCTATATGTTTGCACTTTACCACCCCCCATGCCTAAGTTTTGCAATATCCTCATTGTAAACAGAGGGTGTAAAACAAGTTTGAGTTTCAGGAATTTAGAACAGGATTTATCGGGTGTGCGAACAGGTCGAGAATGACTGTTGCAGGCGATTTCAAGCTCTGGCACGTGAACCAGAGGTGGGATTGACTGTTCTAAGACCGAACTCAAGGTGCAATAGATGTGAAGTATAGACGGATAATCAGAAGGATCTCAGGTTTTTGGAATGTCAGATTGCCTCCCATTAAGCACTAAATTCAACGTCTTCAGCCGAGCGGGAAATGATATGGAGAGGGAGTGGTCAAATCAACTGAGTTTTGCAGAACAAGCACCTTGATCAAAAGCCTGGTTGGTCCAACTAGGTGCTTTTTTAGCTCAACAGGCTGATGATGTAGCCCAAACCCAATCAATCTGGTGGGTTGATAAATGTAGATCAAGAGATGTGGAACCCACCATATACTATGGAGCTCGGAATGATGTGGAAGTGTGAATTCAGGGTTTGGCTGAGTTGAATCAGCCTGGTCAGAGTAGGGATCTGTAAAATAATCAGTGAATGATGTGGAAAATTTACAGGAGTGATCAGAGAATGATGGAGCATGATTTGTGATCTG
Source organism: Thalassia testudinum (assembly GCA_037157565.1). NCBI lineage: Eukaryota > Viridiplantae > Streptophyta > Magnoliopsida > Alismatales > Hydrocharitaceae > Thalassia > Thalassia testudinum. The sequence goes on from JAZHRO010000024.1 coordinate 86,596,994, forward strand.
ATCAATGTCCAAAACCTGATAAAGATGTGGAGGAGAATCTTCTGTAATCGGGTCAGTAAGAGGGGAATCAGAATAGAAATTGAGTCTGGTTGCGGGTCGGGGTTGAAAACAGGTTTCGATGGGTTCTGTATATGCGGAGGAGGTGGCTTCGATAAGAATTGTGTATGAGGGCTCCTCTACAAAGGAATTATAGATGGGTTCATTTAGAGAGTCCTCATAGTAGCCATCAAATACAAAAGTGAATGCTTGAAGAGTGTTTATAGGATGAGGAAAATCTAAGTTAAGAAAAAATTTCGAATTCTGGGTTGCAATCACTCTTGGCATTTTCTGGTTTTGATTCCTGAGGATCGAAAAGAAATGATTCCATCTCACTGGAACCTGAATTTAAATCAGTGATCTTGGGGTCCGGGACCTCAGAGTCGAAGTCAGAGAATGAATCATGTGAGCTGAGGTAGTATATTGGCTCGTTGTAGTCAGGAAACAATGGTTCTCTGAAATCATGGTAAGATTTGAAATTGTCGGAGACATTGTGAAAATCAAGTTCTGAGTTTGATTCGAGATTAGAGGTTCCACCATAGAATAAATCACACGATGTAGACTCAGCAACCTGACTTGGGTCTAGCCTATTATTTGATTCTGAGCTCAAAGAAGTGTCCTTATCTGGTCTAGGCTCAAGTTCTAGGCTTGTAGGGAAGACCCAATCGAAACCCCACTCTTTCAACTCTTCGATTTCTATATCGTATATTGGCACGACTTCTGAAAAATTAATCTGTATCTCTGAGAATGTTGGAGAGGGATATTCATCAAACAAAGGCCTAGAATCATACTCTTCATTTAAACATTGATTTTCGTCATACGGGGCCTTGCAATCTTCCCAATGAGATTTAGATCCAGATTCTAGGCTGAGGATGTGGGTTAAATTACTAGAATCTAGGTCAGAATTGCCTTCGAGGGTCACCTTATCAGAATAAGGGGCGAGATTTATACCCTCAAGAGGTTCGATTTTAATCTCATCATTATAGGAGTCTCGGAATTCTATGCTTGATGACCCAGGATTTTGGTTTTCTAGGGTTGGCTCAAAATTGTGTTCTCTTGAAATTAGGACTTCCCAACCTAATTCAATATCAGGCATGCTATATTTCATCTGGGTTCGAAATCCACAATATCCTTATGTCTCAAGCCTGGGATTTGGTAAATCAGATTGATCCTCAATACTATTCCAAGATGGTTCATTATCTATTTGGGGCATGTACAAGTATTTCTGATCGATAACTTGTTTCAATAATCTCATCATCTCTTCCCATTTTTCAAGATCATCTTGGTGTTGTTCTCAAAGTACATGATTTGTCATGCATTGGAGGTATTCAAAGTTATGCAATTTTTCTATCTCAATGTATCCTGTTATGAGAATGTCTCGGGTTGATCCTTTTGTAGCTTATGTTAATAACACTTAGGCACAGTTTATGATGAAGGTTGTTGTTGCTAGTACCCTAACCTGAATGTCTTCTATTGGTTTTGAGGTTTTGTATTCAATGTCATAAAATTCAAGGGCATCCTCAATCATTCTATCTCTCATGGATCTTTGTGATTCAGGTTTCTTGAATGGTATTCCTAAGTAACCAGGCTGCATATTTGGATCAGATGGTGGAATCAAGATGTAGAATCAGAATTCATGTCATAGAATGAGGTGATTAGTTCTGAGTAGAGACTCCCACTGAAAATATGCATGTGTGCTGACGGAGAGAGTTTCGCTTAATTATGATAGCAATAGAATGATGTGTTGTTGTGTTTAATGTGGTGGAAAATCTCTCAATCAAAACTAAATATCAATTTTAACCACAGTAAAGATGTCATATCTATAGGGAGGAATAGACCAATAAATTCACGAGAAGAGGAATATAATGTTCGCAGACACTTTCACGACTTTAATGCGTGGAATATGTTATTTTAAATGGAGCTTGCAATATCTTTAAAAGTTCAGGGTTAGTTATGCAATTTTCACGTCAGGAATTAAGCTCCAAAAATATGCATATGATGCATGTGTAATGGCATATCATATAAATTCAACTTGCATGCAAATTTGATTTGAAATTCAATGTAGAATCATGCACATAACACAAGTGAAGTAATTTCAGGAAAGCATGTGTGCATCAATGCAATGTGGCCTGAATAAAATATTATTATCTAAATGGCAATGGCATTAGATGTAAATTTTAATTGAGGAGAAAATAGAGGATTTCTCCTCTCTCTTCGTCGCGTGGGCGGCCGTGCACGGTTGGCGACGAGAGTCGACGGGGTCGTTCGTCTCGACGAGGGCTACGCAATGGTGGTGACGCGGTGGCTGGAGGTGGTCGACGGCTGCCGGGCGAAGGAGAATGGCCGCCAACCTGTTGGAGGAGGAGGCCGCGCGTGAAGAGGATGGCGTCACTGCTACGGCTCGCGCGGCTGCACGTTGGGCACGCGCCCGCGCAAGGCGTGCAGGGCGAGCGCGGTTGGAGTGGCCTGTGGGCACCTGCGGGTGGCTGCGGTGCAGCGCCTACGGGCTTGGTGCAGGGTGCGGTGGATGCAGCGTTGGAGGGTGCGCGAGGGCGCTAATGAGGGCACGCGAGGGCGCTGGAGGGGGCGCAGTGCCTGCGAGCGGCTGCTGGCTTAGGCACATGCAGGCAGTTGTGGCTTGCAGGTTGGCGTGGAGGAAGCGCTTGCAGGCGGTGGAAGGTGACGGCACGGCGAGGGAAGGATGGGGTGGTGCGCCTGCAGGCAGTGCTGAGAAGGGCTATAGCGTGGCTTGCTACTTCCTGCGAGCGCTTGGTAGTAGCGGTGGAGGGCGATGGAAGGTGCGGTGCAGGCTAGAAGGCTTGGCGCGGCGAAGGCAGTGCGTGGAAGGGCTTGGCTGTGGGCAATACAAGGGCGTTGGTGCACAATGTGCGCTGGTTGCACAGTGCATGCGACCTTTGATGGTGGAGAAGAAGGATATCCCCTCAAGGGGGAGGAAGAAGAACCCCGATCCAACCCTTTGCCAAGCCTTTTTATCTCCTCTCCCCACGTGAGTTAAGGGATTTTCAAATCCCTTTACTAATTTTGGCCGGTGGCTGTTGGAGATGTTGAGGTCGTCGAAGATTGGGTGAGGTGAAGTTGAGGTTGTTGGGGGAAATTTCTTTCACCCCCTCCTGTTATTTTCCAACCTTATTCCTACAACAACAAAACATAAAATCATTACATATTAAGTTATAGAATGCGATAAAATAGATGTAAACTTAAATAATGATGCATGCAAACATTCTATAACTTAATGTAGTTATTAACAAACCTAAAAGGTAAGAATAAAGTTAACTTAGGCGTAACAATAGTCTATTGAAATGGACTCATCAAATACTCCCATGCCTAAGATTTGCTAGTCCCTAGCAAAAATGAAAAATAATAAAAGTAATCAGAGGATTTCTTCTTTTCTTATTTCAAAACTTTAGAGATCCAGACAAATGTGAAGTGATGATAGCCTAGGTAATAGATCCACGTGAAAAGCCAATTCGCAATGGGAGTTCGTACTTCACCCTTAGTAAATATTTCTGTCGGGATAGGCAACTACTTCCCTCAGGGATAAAGCAAAAGATAATATGTAATTTGACCCCGACTTTTGGCTTAGGTAGGAGATATCGAGTTGAATGGATTTGTATTTGGTGGCACACACTCACCTGGTGCTACATGTAGTCTAGTACTACAGACTCTAGATTTCTAGACTACTAGACAAATCAACTCGGAGAGAGGCTAAACAACTGTGCTCTCTTGATGTTCCTGTGCGCTCACTCTTTTGTTTCTTTTCTTTCTGAGATCACAAATCTCGCCAGATTTAGTAATTGTACTCACTGTTTGGTGGCCTCACATGGCATTCACACTTTAATTAAAGTCCCAATAACTCGACAACTAAGTTAGAGTCCTCAACCAGTATTTGGGCAATCAGAAATACTAAAAGTAGGTATGGGTCATATTTGGTGGAATATGATAGGTGTTTTGTTGCCTCAAAAACAATGTTACAACGATAACCTTGGACTCTTTTCTTTTTCTTTTCTTCTTATTTTTTTTTCTTCTTCTCTCTTTCCTTTTTCTTTCTTTATTAATCAACACAACACGATATAGACTTTTATTTATGAGACATTATTAGGGATGATGATGGTCAAGAGGATATTGTGTGGCTTATTTGGTGGAAGTGCCTATTCTCGGCACCGAAAAGGAATGTATAGGATAGGTGTATTTTTGACCTTTGACACTATTACCCTCCTTCAGCCGAGGACTCTATGAAGGATGGTCATAACCATCCACCATAGTCATAGCTTTATCAAGACTCAATCTATGTATCTACCTTATTTGGTGACTCTCAGGAATTCTCACAAAGTACACACATAGGAACAGAGAGCGAAAACTATGTCTAACGCTGAAGTATCATCATCTAATTATCCAAAACTTAAGAGTCCTTGCACTAGACTTAGCGCACCAGTAATCTCTCTACTTTCTTCTTACAAATATGAGGTGGATCTACTAGAAGATAGTATGCCTAACTCCCTATTAACTGTCCAAGGGTTCAGTAGACTACGAATGCTTATTGGTTTTCCTCAAGGATCCATTACCAAGTCTACGTGCATATGAAATAAATGTACTGGATTCTAAACTTAAGAAATAATTCAAGAAGAAAAACCTCCAATAACAATGGTATTCTGCTAAGGACTAACCTATTCAGCTCAAGAAAAGAGAATTTTTTTTTTTATATATGCTAACCTAAATGCATGGATACTTCCTAAAATGCAAAATGCACCCCCCATGCCTAAATCCTACAATGTCCCCATTGTAAAATTAAAACAGGGGGAGAAAGGAAAGAAATCACCTGACAACGGTGTTATTCAGAACGCTGGGTTGCCTCCCAACAAGCACTGCATTTTCTGTCAGCAACCAAACTTATAAGGAACCTACAAGTCTGGTTCCAGACAGAAAAGGTTAGGCCCTAAAAATATGCGTAACAGTGCGGGCCTAGAAAATAGGTTGCTACGGATGTTGGTGAGCTGATGATGCAACGTAATCCCAAATTCTCACCAGAAGATATGAAAGTGGAGAACCTCATTGGCTACCTTGGGAGGTCTAGGAATAACAACAGGAATATGAAAAGGGACTCCCAAAACAAAATAAGTGGAGGATAACAAGGATCCTCCAGAGCAGGACGGGTTGTAAAAGATATACACATTATTAGTTCATACCCTTGAATGGCGAGACTCAAAGTACAAGCAACAATCCACACTCGCCATTCTACCCAAGGATGTACTGGCCTGATATGTTCTCTAAAAAGAATGTACATGAGCAGAGATCTGAGCCAAGGATCGGTTAGGGCGTATAAGGGTTGTTTGTAGTGTTGGAAGGTAATGGTTAAGTCCAATGAGGGCTTAGTCGGTGTCAGGTCCAATTCCAACAATGATTCAGATTGTGTATACTCCCTAACAGTTGTAGACAACTTCACGTTACCCTACCTAGCATTAATGATCGGAGTCATATTTGAATCAAGGGTAGACTCCAAATTACAACTCTTTGATGGTAGGGTCAAAATATCAGAATCATTATCATTAAGCTCATCCCCGGATTCATTTGGTTCCCTCACATTTTTGTCGGGGTGTATATGTGATTCATTAGTGAAGACAGGAGTTGGATCAGTATCCTTAATTATTCCTAAAGGAGGATCAGTCTTAATATTTTGGAGCAAGCCTATATCACTGAATTTGTTATTCTTCTCGAGGTATAAATCCTTAATTGATGTGTTTTGTCCCCAATAGTCTCCCATAGGCTTCTCAGTATTTTGTTTGTCCTCCTCTAATATCAACTCCTATTTTGATAGAGGATGACTCTTAAAAGAAGGGAGGAATCTGGATTTCACCATAGTATTTATATCCTCTGGAGGTAAATCCTCAAATAATAAATAAATCCCTTGTGATTCACTCCAGATTTCAGTCCAGGTTCCTCTATTGGGGCATCCTCGTCGTCTGAAATAGACTCTTCATATCCCTGAGACCAAAATTGATCTAGTTCATCTTCCATTCCCTTAGGGTCACCTTCATTGGGTGCATTTAAATCCTCAGGATGCTGAATGGTAGGTGTTGATTCCCTAAGTGGAGGGTCAGGAGTAGGCTCACTAAGGGTAGAATGGGATTCCACCAAATAATCAATAGGGGAAGTGATAGAAACAATACAACCTTGACCCGGGTTGGTAGGGGTAAGGAGAATACTATCATTGGGGTCAAGGTCCTCAAGAGGTACCATCTTCCCTTGCTTTTGACTCTAATATAGCTCGGGTGGATAATCACTATGATCATTCTCCTCTAGTGGCCATGTCTCATTGGGAGAGTCTAAGTGATAGCTACATAAAACTGGATCCCTATTGTCATTGGTTTCCTCAGAATTATTTGCAAGATCATGGTCGTCTGGGTAGGGATCAGAATTAGTGGGAAGCACATAGCTAAGCTGTCTTCTTTCTTCATTTAACTGTTGACTATTCCTCAACATCTCTCCTGTGGAGTCCATCATTTCCTTTTGCTATTTTTGCATTTCTATCATAAAAGAGGAGAGGCTACTATTATCAGGTTGGGGAGGATAGTCAATTTCAAGCTTTGGTTGCCTAGGGGTATCGGTCCAACCTCGATACGAAAAATCATGAAGGGTGGGAGGGTTGGGTGTTTGCATGGAAGTAGGGATTTCAAGGTTGGAAAATCCCACTCCTAGGCTCTGCTCAAAAGTGGGAGTTATCAAGCCAGTACTCCCAGGATAGGAATATGAATGATCCCATGAATTATCAATGTACCCATCAAAGGATGGATACGCTTGGGGCATGGGATCCTAGTTAAAAGATGAGAAGTATTGACTCTGATAATCTAAATGATAGGAGTAAGGGTGATCCATTTCTTTAAGCAAAACAGTTTTAACTCTCTTAGGATTTAGAAGAATTTAGAACACGAGCAGAAACTTCCTAGAGAGTTCTAACGCTGTCAAAGTAAATGCAAATCCAATGGGATCTATTTTTAGTAGATTGTAGGTCTTAGAATTAAATGTTCAGTTGGTGGCCAAACAAGTTTTGCAAAAATTACGCTTCCTAGGCCAACCTTCGCTGGTGCCTATAACCTACTCTCAAGGGATGGAAGTCTCAAATCGAGCCCACACACGAGGAACCGAAGTAACTTGGTGGATAGGCTTGTTGATTTCCGACTAACTTCCCTTTTGGTGTAAAAGAGGAGAGGTAGAAATTTATCTAGTGACCTTATGTGTGAGGTGCACAGTGTCTCAGGTGTGCAAACATACGATCATGTTTTGAGTTTTGAAATTTCACAAACAAGATCCTTTTGCACACAATTTTAAGTGAGATTTTAAGGTCCAACCTCTTAGCAGTCCTAATTTTTAAAGTGACCACTGAATTAATTTGATTCAAGCACTTTAGTGGTCTTAGATTTAGGTTCAATGCAGATGCATGACAGGTAATTGATGCTTAAGAGAAGATGTACCTTACTCCAGCTTTCTTCATGCAATGTATGCAATACAGTAAAAATAAACTAGATGTTGCTCATTCAGTCCTAGATGGTCGTCCTATAGATATGCATCTTCTAGCAGGCAGTTCAAATTTTTTTTCTAATAATAATAATAAGCAAACAAACCTAATCTGACTAACTAACAAACATGCAGTTCAAACAATTCGAATAGTCCTATAATCTAAATAAATGGGAACACGCTCCCGAAAATACGCTCCCACATACAAGAGCGATAAGAAATAAAGTGGCACTGGGAACACACTCTCAAAAGTACCCAACAAGGGTCCAAAAGATAGAAATTAAATTCTAATGTCTATCTAAACTAAATCTAACTAAGATCTACTGACTAAATCAAACACAGGCTTCTCCGTAAGCCTATGAGCATGGGATCAAGGCCCACGTGTTCCTGTTGCTGGCCTCCAGGTGGCGTCAAGGTCCATCAACAAGATCGTCTCTGCCTTGCGTGTGATTCAAGGTCAATGTCGTCGCTCTGCTGCGCCTATCACCCCGCCAGATTCCTCGCACAATAAAAAATATGATTAGATAACTACGCAACTCAGAATATTAAAAAATAATGAAGTGAATCTATTGCATCTATTGCCTCCCCGGCAACGGCGCCATTTTGACGGAGAGAGTTTCACTTAATTATGATAGCAATAGAATGATATGTCGTTGTGTTTAATGTGGTGGAAAATCTCTCAATAAAAACTAAATATCAATTTTAACCACAGTAAAGATGTCGTATCCACAGGGAGGAATAGACCAATAAATTCATGAGAAGAGGAATATAATGTTCGCTGACACTTTCGCAACTTTAATGCGTGAATATGCTATTTTAAATGGAGCTTGCAATATCTTTAAAAGTTCAGGGTTAGTTATGAAATTTTCACGTCAAGAATTAACCTCCAAAAATATGCATATGATGCATGTGTAATGGAATATCATATAAATTCAACTTTCATGCAAATTTGATTTGAAATTCAATGTAGAATCATGCACATAACACAAGTGAAGTAATTTCAGGAAAGTATGAGTGCATCAATGCAATGTGGCCTGAATAAAATATTATTATCTAAATGGAAATGACATTAGATGTAAATTTTAATTGAGGAGAAAATAGAATATTTCTCCTCTCTCTTCCTCGCATGGGCGACCGTGCATGGCTGGCGGCAAGAGTCGACGGGGTGGTGCGTCTCGACGAGGGTTACGCAACGGTGGTGACGCGACGGCCGGTAGCAGCCGGGCGGAGGAGAATGGCCGTCGGCCTATTGGAGGAGGAGGTCGTGCGTGAATAGGATGGTGTCACTGCTGCGGCCCGCGCGGTTGGAGTGGCCTGCGGGCGCCTGCAGGTGGCTGGGGTGCAGCGCCTGCAGGCTTGGTGCAGGGTGCGGTGGATGCAGCACTGGTGGGTGCGTGAGGGCGCTGGTGAGGGTGCGCGAGGGCGCTGGAGGGGGTGTAGCGCCTGCGGGCAACTGCTGGCTTGGGTGCCTGCAGGCGGTTGCGGCCTACGGGCTGGCGTGGAGGCAGCGCCTGCAGGCGGTAGAAGGTGATGGCACGGCAAGGGTAGGATGGGGTGGTGCGCCTGCAGGCAGTGCGGAGAAGGGCTATGGCGTGGCTTGTTGCTGCCTGCGGGTGCTTGGCAGTAGCAGTGGAGGGCGATGGAAGGTGAGGTGCAGGCTGGAAGGCTTGGCGTGGTGAAGGCAGTGCGTGGAAGGGCTTGGGTGTGGGCAATGCAAGGGCATTGGTGCACAGTGCACGGTGGTTGCACAGTGCATGCAGCCTTCGATGGTGGAGAAGAAGGATATCCCCTCAAGGGGGAAGAAGAACAGCCCCGATCCAACCCTTTTCCAAGCCTTTTTATCTCCTCTTCCCGTGTGAGTTAAGGTATTTTCAAATCCCTTTACTAATTTTGGCCGGCGACTGTTGGAGGTGTTGAGGCCGCCAGAGATTGGGTGAGGTGAAGTTGAGGTTGTTGGGGGAAATTTCTTTCACCCCCTCCTGTTCTTTTCCAACCTTATTCCTACAACAAAAAAACATAAAATCATTACATATTAAGTTATAGAATACGATAAAATAGATGTAAACTTAAATAATGATGCATGCAAACATTCTATAACTTAATGTAGTTATTAACAAACCTAAAAGGTCAGAATAAAGTTAACTTAGGCGTAACAATAGTCCATTAAAATGGACTCATCATGTGCTCTAAAGAGAAGGGATGTGGGACTGGATGTGATGTTGACCCAATCAAGGCACCTAAAGATGTTTGGATGACTATAGAGGTTCGGGGCAGATGATACCCCTGGATTAGAAAGTCGTCCACCTGAGAATTACTCATGCAGCTAGAGAGGGAGAATCCCGTAAAGACCCCTACATGGTAGAGTGCCCCCACGAGTTACAGGATTTCCCCCACCCAACCTCTCTTGTCACTGAGCGTCCAGGTCGACTAGAATGGATAACTTGACCTCTTAAGTCTATCAGTTTTATGTCCTAGTTTGTGCCTTTGATTTCACTTGAATTAGCAGTTATTTGGACTTATGACCTAATTTGGAGGTTTGTTGGCTTACAATGTAGTCCAGCTTCACCTGACCTACCCTAAAGATGGCAAAATGCTTCTAGGTCAAGGCTTAGAAATCATCCTAATTTGACTCCTAGGTTATTAGGTCCAAGTATTTTAAGGTTCTAGTGAGTTTAGAATCTAATTTTATGGTTTTTCTTGATTAACTCTTTTCAATCAAGGGCTTGGGTAGCACACAAATGCGGGTGGGTTTGCTTCCTTTTATGCATGCAGGTGTTAACTAGCACTCCAAAACCCTAATGTAGAAACCCTAATTTGGCTCTATTTCCAATCCCCTTTGATTTTCACAAACGTTCTCCTTGGACTTCAAACAAGAAGTGCGTAGTCCACGGAAGTTTAGAAATTAAGTGCGATCCCTAATAGGCACAGGAATTTTTGGGTAGGATCTCTAAATAGAATTGCTTCAACTCCAATAAGATGTGAAAAAATTTTGCAAATTAGGAAACTAGCCTTTTTAAATGATAAAAAAAGAAGGCAAGTGATTCCTAATATGATTGTTTCCTTTTTATCTTCCCAAGATTAGGAGGTTGGTTAGGGAAGAATAGAGAAGTTACCTGTCCTAGAGTGGTTGACTTGCGCGGGAGATCTCCTCGTGAAATTCCTCACAAAATCACAATGAAACAAATAGGGCAAGTTAGTGCTCAAATATAATCAAAATAATGCAGAGACTAGTGATGAATTGTGCGTTGCCCCTGGCAACGGCACCAAAATGTTGACAAGGCGGAATAGAGTTTAGAAAAGTTGTGTTGTAAGATAGTCGAAATCGCTTTGAAAATAAATAGATTTTATTACTCGAAGTTAAGTCCGAGGTCAAACACAGGAAGCAAATGGAATTCATGCACTAAGCTCAATGAATGCAATTTGAATATATAATATTACTCAAAAATCTAATGAAAGATATAGAGCATGAGTATATGGATATTAAGAATAAATGTAGCAAGAAATATAAAGGAGGATTTGTGAAGAATTGGACGTCTAATTTTGTAACCAGACGTCTTAAAAAATGATTCCTCTGATTTCTTTCTTCTGTGGCCTCTCCTTGCCTTGGCTTCTTCTTTCTTCTTTCTTTACCTTTGGTTCCATCCAGCCTTGGTTTCTCCTTCTTTCTTCTTTTTCTCTTCTTCTGATCTCGTCCCTTAGTCTTTCTTTGCCTTCAGCTGCTTCTCCTCTTTCTTTCTCTTTCTTCTTCAGTGCTTCAACCTCTGACTTCAGCTTCCTCTTCAGCCTTGTCTTCTCCTTAGCTTCCTCTGTGGCCTTCACCTTCTTCTTCCTTGGCTTCAACCCTTGGCTCCTTCTTCTTCTCCTTTCCCTGCAAGAGCAAAACCTACCCCTACTCGCGCGCGCTCTCTTCTCCTCTTTCTCTCTTAGGTTCACTCTCCCAGAGCCACCGTCTCGGGTAATCGGATCGGGTACGCGCCTAGGACCAGGCCCACTGGCGTGCGGTGGTGGGCAAGGAGTGCAAGGTCAGGGGAACGGGTCAAGCCAGGTCTGCATGGGAAGTGCCGCGGATGAGGCGGTGAGAGGGGGAGTGGGACCTCACCCCGTGCTTAGGAGGCGATAAGGCATATGCAAAAAATCAATTTATGCCACTGCACTCGCTCACCCACTTCCGAGGTGGGACTAAATGCCCCACCTTCCTATTGTGCACACAGCAGCAGATGGCGGGCTTGATTGGCGAGGCTACATGGGCTGACTCCAATTGGCAGCCTGGACACGTGGAGGCTTCAAATCCTCGTAGCCTGGGAGTCTCACCTGGAGTTGCGCGAATCTTGGGACCGCTCGAACCTTGCTTCAAGGTCGTCAGTAATGGCAACCGGAGGCTAGATACCCGCACACACCAAAATGGCTAGAAGTTCAAAAAGACCCAAATCTCTCATGCGAACGCATGAGAGATTGGGTACAAATTAGGGCTCATCAGCGGGTTTAGATTGAAGACGATTACTCAGAGAATCTCTCTTCCAATTTTGGGAGGGATTCTCTAAGCAATCAAGGAGAATCCTCCTTCTAAAGCTTGCCGGAGTAGGATTTCCTCTACTATAATGGTAGAGGGACCTAATTGCAATGAATGATGAGAAGGTAGGGGGTTTTCTGCAGAGGTTTTCAAAAGATAGGGGTGTAAATGTAATTATGCAGGACCTATTTGCAAAGTGGATAAAGATGAATTCTTCTTAGGTTCAAATTTTGATACAAACCTAATTTGGACCTAAGGAATCCAATGGTGAAGTTTGATTTTAGGTTTGACCACGTTGGTCTAGAAAATTTACATAAAAACCCAATTTAGGGTAAATATTTGTCTAAGACCCCAATTTAGGTCAAAATATGTTACAAGGGCCAAATTGAAGGTTCTAAACCCTAGAGAATATTTTTTTATGATTTTAAGAGGGTTTAAGTAAATATTATCCTGACCATAACCTTGTTAAATCAAGTGGGTCTATTTTAGGGTTACAAGAAGTCATTTAATTCCCAGAATTCACATGAACCCTTTTCTGTTTGAGCCAACCTACTTTCTATCTTGTTAAGATCATTTGACCTATGTTTAGCCGATGGGAAAACTCATTGTTGTACTGTAATGGTAAAATTGTAGTTTTACCCCTTGTTTCTTATTTTTATCTCAAAATGGTTATTCATGGAATTAGGACCTCCAGTTGGTTATGTAGGAGCTTTTGTTCTCTTCTTTGGGTCAAAATGAGCTAGTTAGGGCTCATGATGGTGTTTCCATCACTGGGTATATAATAAATGGGTTCAGATTTAGGATAAAAGAAATTGATGTTAGAATGGTTACACAAGCCAGACCTGTTCATTCAGATCTTTCCACCGATCTAGTTGGATATTATGGTGAAATCAGAGAAATCATGGAGATCAGTTTCATAGATGATCGTTGAGTTGTCCTATTTAAATGTCATTGGTTTGATGTTTTCAAAGAGGGCACCGGTTTCAAAATTGATAAGAAACACAATTTCTTGAGTTTAAATCCTAATTGTCAAATTCTTCAGCCTAATGAACCATTCGCATTGGCATGTCAAGCGGCACAAGTATTCTATGTCCCCGATAATTGCCAAAGGGGATGGGTTATACCCATAAGAACAATGCTGTGCAACCATTTTGATGCATAGTCTGAAGCATACAAAGAACTTACAAAAGAAGGTCATTTATTTGCAACTAATGTTGACATCTAATTAAGGTTAGTAACAATTTCTTTGCTTTGTTTAATTTCTATTTAAATGAAATTCATATTAAAATTGGAATTTATAGGGGCATATATGTCATTACAAAGAGGGTTTGGAGTAAAATTAAAATTCATGTCTGTTGATTTATATATTAATGATTTTTAATTATATTAGTTATTGCATTTTTTGTGTTGTAGATGAAGTTGTTTAAGAAAAAATCCAATAGAAAAGGTCCTCCTGAGACACAGCCCTCCACGTAGCCTGATTCGTCTCCTTAGGCTTGGCCACCCCCCAACAGCAGGCTAACCACCCCTTCAACAGCAGGTTCAGCCACCCCCCCAATCAAGTTTTGTATGACTCGGGGAGATGGCACGTTTACTACATATAGGGGGAAGGGAAAGAGGAAGGTGATTTCTCAAACCTTACTAGACCGAGCAGAGGATGATCCAGATTATGGAGGATCAGATGAGGAGGAGGGGGAGGAGGAGGCAGGAGAGGAGGAGGATGGGGAGGTTGAGGATGAGATGGTGGGGAGTACGTCCCCAGTTCATGTCGACCCTTCAGCAGTGGGATCAAGTTTAGGTAAATCATATATCTTTAAGAAGTAAATTACTTATATATTTTAAAGTTTATTATTATTTCATATATATAATGAATATGATTAATGTTTACGTAGGTAAAGTAGCAAGAGGACGGGGGAAGACCAAAAATCTAGACCTCTAGCATATCCCCGAGGGTGTGAGGATAACAATTAGGCTTAGAATCACAGGACAGGCAGAGAATTACCTGGGCTTTATCAGTCAAGTGGGCACAATTGTTAAGTCTATTGTGCCCATTTGCTACTTCGACTGGAGGAAGGTGCCTGCAGAGTTGAAGAGACAGATCATCCGTCAGTTGGAGGTAATTTTATTTATAAAAGTTATTTCTTTTATAACTTTATCTTAAAATTATTATAAAATAAGATTGACCAATATTTTTTAAAATTAAGGTAGGTAAATTACGATTGGGGTGACGACTCCAATGCCTCCTGATATATCCTTAAGCATGCCGCCAAAATCCACAGGGATTGGAGGATGGAGACCAAGAGAAATGTAAGAATTTTCAAACATTTACATCTTTTATGCACATAATTTCTTATATTATTTTTAACAATTTTTATTTGGTATTTAGTTTTCTTGAATGAGAGCTCACCTGAGAAGGCAATGGATGATGTTCCTCTTGATGTCATGCTTGACGATTGGAATAAGGCATGCGAGCATTGGCTGGATCTGAAGATGGAGGTTAGTAAGTAATTAAAAATTACTTCATTAATTTCATATCTCTTAAATTTATAAAAAACATTATTGTATATGTCTACAGGTGTAAGCAAAAAAAATAAGGCCAATAGGGCTAAAGCTCCACCACAGACCCATTATTTGAGTCGAACGAGCATCGAGACGGTCAGGAGCCATTATATAAGTGTTGGAACTACTTTTAAGTTGAATATTACTTAATTTTTAAGTTATTTTAATCTAATTGTATCATTTTTATATTTTCAATTCGTTGCACATGATGGGATTGAAATGAATAGAATGGATATCTACGAGGTCATCCACAGTAAGGTTGCAGCTGAGGGTGCTCGTAAGTGGATTCATCAGTCATATCAGGAAAAACACGTAAGTTTCCTAAACTCAACAAATTTATAACTTTATATATATATTATAATAATATTTTTTAATACATTTAGGATCAAATGGTATAATTAGTACATCCCCCCACTAATGATACCTCTAAAAGCATCCAGCAGCCTTTAGATGCAGAGGAGGCATTTAGTACAGTGATGCCACTGGACCACAGTGGTTTTGTTTGTAGTGCAGGGAGGGCATACACGTTATCTACCTGGTATGGAAGGAAAGGTGCCATCTCAGCTACTATCATCGATTAGCTGCATAAAAAGATTGACACATTACAGAGACGAGAGGAGGAGAGGGAGAAGAGAGAGGTAGAGATGAATAATAAGATGAGTGCCATGGATGATAAGCTTCAAATGCTTATACGCCTTCTTCAAAAGAAGGGCTAGTTAGAGCATCCATCTTCCACAAATCCCATCAACTACAGACGAGACGACGACTCCATGGGTGGTGCAGTTGGAGCTAATGGCTTTGGGGCAGTTGTATCTTGATTTCTATTTATTTTCTTTTTTTATGTTTTTCATGTAACCTTTTTTATGTAAATATTTCATTTTCAAACTTTTAATGTATTAGATTTTATATTTATGAAATATAAATTTCTGTTCATTTTTATTTAAAGTAGATTTAGTAGGTATTTTCCATCATCTAGTAATTAAAAAAAAAAACCCATACATTTAGCATCGGTTATTTGAATAACCGACGGTAAATATTCGACGGTAAAAGTTTTATATAAGCGTCGGTAGAAGATTTCTATACCATCGCTTCTTATGATAACCAACAGCCAAAGTATTTTTACCGTCGCTTATATAAGTGACGACGTTTTTTTAAAACGATGACAAAACTGCAAAAGGGCAAGTTAGTGTGCGAAAGAGTAACTTAACAACGCTGTCGCTTATTTAAATAAGCAACGGTAAATCAAATTATCGTCGATTGGAAACCGAGGAAAAAGACCCAATTGCTTTGCTGGATGAATGATATTTCGACGTCGGATGTTCCTTGTAACCGATGGGAAAAAGGAACAGCGATGATATCTTTACCGTCGCCTTGTTGCGTCGGTTATAATGGCTTTACCGTCAGTTCTCAATCGACGGCAAAAGGCGAACCTGTTGTAGTGAACATACGAGTTCGTAGTCACTACTTCACCTAAGCAGAGACTCTAGGTGACAGGTGACGTGTTACGAACGCATTTGTTTAAGAATGTCGTTATAGTTTGCATTCGCACATCAGTTTTAAATAAAGAAATGGATGTGAGTCCGAGTGTCGAACACAGGGAAGCATGAAATCAGGTTTTTCTGTCACTTAGTGTCACGGAAATGGTGGGTTTTGCTTGTGAGAAACATGGGAGAAAAGCGAGTGAGAGAGAGAAAGAGAGAGAGAGAGTAGGGTTAGAATCTTTGATCATATCATTCATGCAACTCACGATAAGGAAAACTTGGTAAAAAGAGAGAGACAAAAGCTAGAAGAGAAACATCTTCATTTAACATTCAACTTAAGCTTCTGTAAATACAACAATAGACAAATGCTTAAACTAAAGTAAAGTAATGCTAAGATAGAGAGAGAGAGAGAGAAGGGAGACGGCGAGGTGGCCACGGCGGTGGAGGAGGGCTCCGTCGGTGGCTCGTCGACTCCGACGATTACAAAAGAGTGCTAAGGGTAGCCAGGAGTTGGGTAGAAGACTTGCAAGGGAATTGAATGCCTTACATGGGTAGTTGGAGGGGGTTTATATAGGAAGAAGGGGTTTCTAATTTAAGTAGGGGCTTTAGCGACGTCTAGGACGTCACTAAAATCCCTCCCAAAATGTCGGTGAAGGCCCTTACCCCTCGGTCCAGCACGCGTGCCGTTCTTCCTCTCATCTGTGATCCATGGGCGCTTGTTGTGGGCCATCTATTCGAAGATCGAACGGTTGAGATTGCATGTGGAGCGCGCTTTGGATCGCGCCCTTTGATCGCGCGCGCCTATGCGGCTGCATCTACGAGCGCCACGTAGCCTCTATCCCGGTCATTCACTCGCGCATCGACGGTCTAATTTCATCCATGCGCACCTTCTTCTCGGATTCGATATGTGGTGCGGTTCGATCCCTCGTTAGGTACTCGGAGTGAGAGCTGCGACTGCTATGCTGCGCTCGCGAATGGTCGCCGACGCGGTGAGCTGGAGTGGTGCTGGTGGCCATTGGATAGAAATCCAACAGCTCTGATTTGCTGGAGGATGGAGAGATGCGGACGGTGGCTTTCGTGAGATCTGTTCTCAGCCGTTCGATCAAAGATCGAATGGCTGAGATCGCTCCTGTGGGTGATGGAGGGATTATGCAGTGGGTGAAGGAGGCGTTGCGAGAGCCATTCTCAACCGTTCGATCGAAGATTGAACGGCTGAGATTCATGTTGTGGGTGAAGGAAGAGGCAGGGCGGTGGCTGTCGTGCCCCAATCTTGTGCCACGTGGCACGTTGTGGACCGTTGATCATTAGATCAATAGTCAGAACTTCTTGGGCCAATTGCGGGAGCTCCGGATGTCGGATTTGGTCAATTTTGAGTCCGTTGGACTCCATTTGTCGTTCTAAATCCATCCGTGTGGTTCGATTACTCATTTAAGGCCTATTTTGACATGAACTTGTACAAATGGATATTAACATTGAATTACAAGCAATCTTGATGTGCAATGCATGTCATGCTCCCATGCCCATTTACGGTGTATTCTTTGTGCATGTTACCCTTAAGATAAACCCTGATTGGCAGAATTATCACCATAAAATGTAGAGTTATAATACCCCCATGCTTACTCCTTGTTAGTCCCTAGCAAGGTTCATCCTAGCCATTATTCATTTCAGAATTCAGGAATTGATCACTTAGACATTTTTTTACTTGTCAACCAAAGGAAATATAGTAAGATCCTGATCTACAGAGACTAAACAGTGCTCGGATGTCTGCCAAAATGTGAATTGCCCGAATCCTTGCTTTAAGGCATATATATATTTTTTCTTTTTCATCTTTTCTCATTTTTTGGATTTTTGGAGTTGAGAGTGTGTTGGTAACTTTTTACGGCTACCCAACCCACCCAAAACTCGAAAAAGACTCTAAGTGCTAAGGTCTTGGTGTGAAGATAGTGATAGACTCACTCAATGGTAATTCAGACAGACTTCGGATTTCTACGCCCCTAGGTGACCGGAAAAGGAAGTGTTTGCCTGAAGGTGTATTTGTCCGATCAGTAGCTTTCTCCCTACTTTTATTTTATTTGGGGTCAACACAAGGGTGTTTTCAGTGTATATCTCTCCGAATTGCTCTACTTCCCCGCTTCTTCCTTAAGTATTTTGGATCTTTTTGTGCATTTAGTGAGCTAGGCTCTGGACAACCGGCTAATAGGCAATTACCCACGACCACTTATCAGCCATACTCATGTGGTGAAGTGTGGCTTATCTTGATCTTTTTTCTTCTTCTCTATATTTTTTTCCTTTTTTTTGTTTAGTAGGTGGCTTCCCTGATCTCAAATTTACCTAGAGTCAATAAAAGGAAAGTGGTCCTGTGGCTGGGCTCTAGACAACCGGCCAATGGGCTGTTACCCACGACAACTTGCTAGCCATACCACCCTAGAAGGTTCATTAGCTACCCAATTTCTGTCAGAATCTCCGAGGAGTGAGTTTGTGCAAAAATATGTGCAGATGCTTAGACTAAAAGTCCCTCCGAGTCAAAAGGCAGATTGATAAGTCATATACTTATCACCCTATTTTATTGGTGAATTAAAATAAATTAAGGTTGCGAGGATTCGAGGCTAAATCTATATTTTAACGGATACCAGGGCTGATTGAGTCTGAAGGCCTAAAAAGTCTAAGTATTCAGATTCTTTTCATATCATTTCCCACTGTTGATAAGTTCCTAATGCCTAAGTTTTCTTCCTAAATTCATCATTTTTTTTATTCTTTTTATTTAATTCAAACTGATAAAATGAACTCAAAACATGCAAATTACCATCCCTCCATGCTTAAGTTGGACAATGTCCTCATTGACAAATAATTTGATGCAACGAGGGTTCAGAAAGAAATCACCTGAGTAATGCAGTATACATGATAAGTCTAAATCTTCTGGGTTGCCTCCTAAGAAGCGTTGAGTTTAATGCCTCCAGCTGGGCGATGCTTCGTGTCAGCCCTCAATGAGGGTGACAACCTCCTTTGGGGGAACCTGAGCAAGGAAGTGCTTCAATCTCTGACCGTTTACCGTGAAGGTGTACCCAGTGTTTGGATCTACAATTTCAACCACCCCATTGGAAAAGGGTTTGACCACCCGATACGATCCTGTCCACATGGATCTGAGCTTCTCGGGAAAGAGTTTGAGTCGGGCGTCAAAAAGCTAGACTTGCTGGTTGGGCTCGAAGGTCTTTCTATGGATGACTCGGTTGTGAATGGCTTTCATCTTTTCCTTGTAAAGTCGATTATTCTCAAAGGCACCACAACGAATTTCCTCGAGCTTGGAGAGTTGGAGCGTCCTCTGTGCACCAGCTAATTGAGAATCCATGTTACATTGCTTAACGGCTCAGTAAGCCCAGTGTTCCAACTCGACAGGAAGGTGGCAAGCTTTGCCAAAGACCAAGAGATAAGGCGACATGCCTATCGGGGTCTTGAAAGTAGTCCTGTATGCCCACAGGGAATTATCTAGTCGTGTGGACGAATCCTTCCTGTTAGGTCTCACAATCTTTTGCAGAATATTCTTGATCTGCCTGTTGGAGACCTTAGTCTGCCCGTTGGTTTGCGGATGATACAGGGTGGCAATGCAGTGAGTAACCCCATATTTTCTTAGTAGGGCACAGAATTGGGCGTGGATAAAGTGACTTCCACTATCACTGTTCATGGCCTTCGATATTCCAAACCAAGAGAAGATGTTTTGCTTAACAAAGTCCATGACAGCCTTATGATCGCATCGACGGGTGGTGACGGCTTCAATCCATTTTGAGACATAGTCTACTGAGACTAAGATGTACTCAAAGCCGTTGGATGGTGGAAAGGGGCCCATGAAATCAATGCCCCAAACGTCAAAGATCTCAACGATCAGAATGGGCTGGAGGGGCATCATGTCTTTCCTGGTCATGGTTCCCAAAGTCTAGTAACGAGAGAAAGTCTTAGCAAAGTTGTGTGCATCCTTGAATAAGGAAGGCCAGTAAAATCTGGACTGCAAAACCTTTGCAGCCATCTTCTTCCCTGAAAAGTGGCCACCACAAGCTTGGTCATGACAAAAGGATAGCACACATTGAACTTCTTCCTCTAGAATACACCTCCTAATAATTTGGTCGGCACAGAGGCGAAATAGCATGGGATCATCTTAGAAATGATGTTTGGCTTTGGCAAAGAACTTATCCCGTTGTTGTCTGGATCAGCTATGCGGGGTCTGTCCTACTACCAAGTAGTTGACGAAGTCAGCATACCAAGGTAGTTTCCTGTCTTGCATGGCCAGGAGTTGCTCATCAGGAAAGGTGTCAGATAAGGGCAAGAAGGGCCCAATGTGGTCCGGGTAGAGTCTGGACAGGTGATCGACCACAACATTCTTTGACTCGGCTTTGTCACGAATTTCCAGGTCAAATTCCTGCAAGAATAGGATCTATCTGATGAGCCTGGGTTTAGCGTCTTTCTTGGCCAACAAATGGCGGATGGCCGAGTGGTCTGTATAGATGGTCACGTGGGATCCCAAAAGCTAAGATCAGAACTTTTCGAGTCTAAAAACTACGGCGAGTAGTTCTTTCTCTGTGACCGTATAATTCCGTTGCACCTCATCCAACATTTTGCTCGCATAGTAGATCACCATGGGTTTCTTGTCTTGTCTCTGTCCCCAGACTACACCGATGGCAAAATCTGATGCATCGCACATGATCTCAAAATCCTGGGACCAATCTGGGGGTTGTAACACAAGTGCGGTGGAGACTGATTCACTGAGAGTGTGGTAATCCTGGATGCAATTAGGTGTCATGTGAAATAGGGCGTCGTTGGACAGAAGGTCGGTCAAGGGTTTCGAGAGTTTGGAGAAGTCTTTGATGAACCTTCTATAAAAGCCGACATGTCCAAGGAACGAGCGGATTTGCTGGACCGAGCTAGGTGGGGGAAGTTTGGAAATCAAATCAACTTTAGCTTAATCTACCTCAATGCCCCTATGCGATACGATGTGACCAAGGACAAATCCTTCTTGAACCATGAAATGGCTCTTTTCCCAACTTAGCACCAAGTTAACCTCGATACATCGCTTCAGGATTTTCTCCAAGTTGCTCAGACAATGGCTGAATGAGTTCCCAAATACTGAGAAATTATCCATAAAGACCTCAAGGTATTCACCCACCATCTCTGAAAAGATGTCTAGCATGCAACGCTGAAAGGTAGCGGGTGCGTTGCAAAACCTAAATGGCATACGACGGAGTGAAAACGTGCCATACGGGCAAGTGAATGTGGTCTTCTCTTGATCTTCAGTAGCAATTGCGACTTGGTTGTATCCTGAATATCCATCCAGGAAGCAAAAATATTTCTGCCCTGCCAATCGCTCGAGAATCTGATCAATGAATGGCAAGGGGAAATGATCTTTCTTGGTCACTTCATTAAGCTTCTTGTAATCAATGCACACCCGCCATGCAGTGGTGGTGCGGGTGGGGATGGATTCGCCACACTCATTGGTGACAACGGTGAGCCTAGCTTTCTTGGGAACCACTTGAGTGGGGCTCACCTAAGGGCTATCGGAGATTGGGTAAATGATGTCAGCATCAAGCCACTTGATGATCTCCTTCTTAATGACCTCCCATATATTCGGGTTTAATCGTCTCTGCATTTAATGGGAAGGTCAAGCCCCATCTTCCAAATAAATCTTGTAGGTGCAATAGGTGGGGCAAATTCCTCACAAATCTAAGATGGTCCAACCAATGGCTACCCGATGTTCAGATAGGGTCACTGTTGAACGCACGAATTGCTACGCTAACGTGTTTGGTTTTGGAAGACCTGTCGTTGTAGCTTGAAAGCGAAGAATTCGTGTTCAACAAATAAAATTTATACCGAAAAGAATTTTGGGTCGAACACAGGGAGGCTACGTTGATCTATATTCGCAATTATATATTTTTTTTTTTCGAATTTTTGAAAAGCGAAGGAATATAATTATAATGGAGTTATCAGACTAAAATAAAGAGAGAGAGAGAAAGAGAGAGATAAAGAGAACATGCATTCAATATTTCAAACTGTTTATACAATCAAACTAAATAAAAGTTACACTAGAAAGCGAGAAATTAGCTACACTATAAAGCAGGAAAATTCTACACTAGAAAAGCTGTAAAGAAGAATGGGAGAGAGAAGTTATCCTCCTCGACGATTGCTTGGAGGACGAGACGACACCTGGACGAAGGAGAATGGAGTAGGACGAAGGAGGACGAAGCAGAAAAACGGGAACAGAGCAGCACGCCGTCGTCGTCGTGGGATCCACTTCCGAAGGAGGACGAAAATTTAGACTTTATCTCGCGAGGAGCATCCCGGGTGTGGGACAAGCTTCTCTTGAGCTTTGGAGAGGTAGAGAAGAGAAGGAAGGGATGAGAATTTCGTATGGAGGGGGTCTCCTTTTATAGTTGCAAGGAGTGGGGGCAAAATGGTCATTACATCTTTAAAATAATAAATGAGGGGTCTTTAGTGACGGATAAAACCGTCACTAAAGCCCCAACGTGGGCGTAGCACTCGCGCCCACGCACGCCTCCTCAGCTGTGCTCTTTCTCAACGTCCACGCACGTTCTTTAATTCTCAGCCGTCCGACTTAAGATGCGTGATCGCCCACTGCTGCGCGCCAGCCCAGCGCGTACGAACGCGCGTCCTTGCCACACGTGCAATAGTGCGTGATCTCTATTGAGCGCAGATAGCCATCCGATGACGATCCAACGCCCGCCTGCGCCTTCCTCCCCTTCGCTATGGCTCGAACCCTCGGTTGCAGCTTGCGCAAGCGCTCTCGACCGCTGTGCTACGAGGCGCGGATGGTCGAGCGGGCGTTTTTAGGCGCAGCTATCCACAGCCGTTGGATCGAGATCCAACGGCGGAGAGGGAACGGGTGCGGGGTCTTCAGAGAATGTATGCGACCATTTGGGCGACCGAGTCCATCTTCTGGATGTTGTAGATGGTGCCACGGATGTTGGGTTGACTCGATTTTTGTGTCGTTGGGCTGCGATCGTCGATCCGAATTCATCCATGCGGTCGGATTTGTCATTAGAAGTGCGGATTTACACCATCCTGGCCCTTGATCTTCTAGAGTTCGCCAGTCACTATCTGATGCTACGGATGCCTGATTAGGGTGATCTTGGAGTCGTTGAACTCCAATCGTCGCCCTGATCACATCCATACAATTGGATCTTTGATCTGAGGCCCCGATAAAATGTTTGCCCTGTCCAAGCACATAAAAGGAGACAATTAACCTCCATTTTATTCAAACTACTCTAAATGCAAGATGATGCATGTTATGCAATATCTATATCATGAAATGCAATCCTATGCTTAAGAACATGCATAAATAGACATCTTAAGTAGTGTAAATGTGTTTACATCATACCCCCATACCTATCTTTTGCTAGTCCCTAGCAAAAACTATATGCTATTTATAAAAGAATTAGGTTGGATTATTTGGACCTAAGTTATTTTCAATCATTAAGAAATTATCTACTTAGGAACTGAACTTTCAAAGACACAACAGCGCCCGAGTATCAGCCAAAATGCAGAACGCCTCAAGCCCTCACCTTATTCAAAGAAAAATTTCTTTTTTCTCTTTTTCTTTTTTTCTAATTTTTTGGATTTTCAAATTTTAGGGTTTAAGAGTGGCTTTATACAGCCATTCAACTCACCCAAGATTTGATGAGAACCCTAAGCTTTAAGCATCTTATTGTGATTGTGATAGACTCGTTGACCGGCAATTAAAACGGACTTCGGATTTCTACACCTCTAGGTGACCTAACAAGAATTCTACCTAAAGGTGTATCTTTACAACCAGTAGCTTTCTCCCTACTTTTATTTTTTACGGGGTCAACACAATGGTGAATCCAGTGTATATCTCCCTGGTTTATTCTACTTCTCCGCTTCTTCCTAAGTGTTTTGGGAATTTTTAGTGCATTTACTGAGCTGGGTTCTGGGCAATCGGTCGATGAGCTATTACCACCGACAACTTACCAGCCATACTCATGTGGCGAAGTGTGGCTTATTTCTTTTTTTTCTTTTCTCCTTTTCTTTTTGATTTTTTTTTAATTTTTTTTTCTTTTCCTTTTTAAGTAGGTGGCTTCCCTGGTCTAAGATTTACCTAAGGGTAGGAAAAAGAGAAAGGCCAGTGACTGGGCTCTGGACAACCTACCTATGGGTTGTTACCCACAATAACTTTCCAGCCATATCACTTTAGAAGGTTCATTAGCTACCTAATTTCCGTTAGAATCGCCAAACAACGAGTCAGTGCAAAGAAAGTGTGTAGGTGCTTAAAACTCAGAAATTCCCTCAAATCAGAGGGTGGGTTAATAAGTCGTGTATTTATCACCCAACTTATTTATTCCAATTACAATAGAATTAAGATGGCGAGGACTCAAAGGTAAATCCACATTTTAGTGGATACACAGGCTAATTAAGTCCAAAGACCTGAAGGGTCTTTGTGTTCATATCCTAATGTAAAATTTCTTAGGATTGAAAAGTCCTAATGTCCAACTAATCCTTCTTAATTTTGATTTTTTTTATATAAATAAGAAGAGAAAAATAATTTATATGGATTTCACAAAGCTGACCAAATAATTCAAAAATGAATCCACCCCCCCATGCCTAGCTGATGCAATGTCCTCATTGAAAAAGAGACATGAAAGAAAGGGTAGAATATGAAAGATGTCACCTAGATATGAAGCTCGTATCAGCCTTGTGTCATATGTAAAAGTGTTGAGTTTAATGCTATCAGCTAGGCGAAGTCCAGCCAAAGAAGTCACAGAATGGCTAGAGCAACAGAGTCTGAGATGGGTTCTGGAAGAATACGGTCTACAACAGGCTTCAGACGTTGACCGTTGACTTTAAAGGTGTTACCCGTCTTTGGGTCAGAAATCTGAACGACACCATTTGGAAAAATCCGATCAATTATGAATGGGCCATTCCATTTAGATCTAAGTTTTCCAGGAAAGAGCTTAAGTTTAGAATCAAATAACCAGACCTTCTGGTTTGGCTCAAAGCTCTTGCGGGAAATCAATTAATCATGTAGATCTTTGGTCTGAGCCTTGTAGATCTTGGCATTCTCATAAGCATCATTTCTAAGCTCCTCCAACTCAGATAGTTGGAGTTTCCTGGTCTTCCCAGCTTGATTCAGATCTAAATTGCATTGTTTGATTGCCCAGAATGCCTTGTGTTCAATCTCTACGGGTAGATGGCACGCCTTTCCATACACCAAACGGAATGGAGACATGCCGATGTTCATTTTATACGCCGTACGGTAGGCCCAAAGAGCGTTCTCAATCTTTTGAGTCCAATCCTTACGATCAGGCCTAGCCGTTTTTTGCAGAATGTTCTTGATCTCTCGATTGGAGATCTCAGCTTGTCCATTCGTCTGGGGATGGTAAGGTGTGGAAATTCGATGATTAACCCCGTATTTGGCCAATAAATTCTGGAATTGGGCATTAGTAAAATGAGTGCCGCCATCACTGATGATAGCCCTCGGAATCCCGAACCTACTGAAGATATTTTTCTTGATGAAATTGATGACCACCTTGTGGTCATTGGTTTGGGTGGGAATCACCTCAATCCATTTGGACACATAATCAACAGCAACAAGAATGTATTGATGTCCAAATGAAGGGATAAAGGGTCCCATGAAATCGATGCCCCAAACATCGAAAATTTCAACAAGAAGAATAGGGTTCAGGGGCATCATGTCTCTCTTAGTTATGCTCCTAAGTGCCTGACATCGAGAACATGACCTTGAGAAATCCTGGGCATCCTTGAATAAAGACGGCCAATAGAAGCCAGATTGCAAGATTTTTGCAACCGTCTTTTTCCTAGAGAAATGTCCACCACACCCAGATGCATGGTAGAACTCGAGTATACTGTTGAATTCATTCTCCGGTATGCATCGGCAAATAATCTGATCAGAGCCGATGCGATATAGTTCAGGGTCCTCCCAGAAGTAGTATTTGGCCTCAGATTTGAGTCTATCTCGTTGTTGCTTGGTCCAATCCTGGGGGATTTGACCAACGGCCAAATAGTTAACAATGTCAGCAAACCATAGGGTGTGGACACCTAAAATTGTAAGAATGGTTTCATCCGAAAAAGTGTCAGCAATCGGAATGTCTGGACAAGAAGAATCACCTAGGAGTCTCGACAAATGATCTGCCACCACATTTTGTACCCCAGTTTTATCCTTGATTTCAAGATCAAATTCTTGAAGAAGAAGAAGAATCCAACGAATAAGCCAAGGTTTAGCATCCTTTTTAGCCAAGAGATGTCTCAAGGCCGAGTGGTCGGTATAAACGATAACATGAGACCCTAAGAGATAAGCCCTGAATTTTTCCAAAGAAAATACTACAGCTAGTAATTCCTTTTCAGTAACAGTGTAATTCCTCTGGGCTTCATCTAGAGTTTTACTAGCGTAGTAAATGATAGAGAGCTTTCGATCAATTTTCTGACCCAGGACAGCCCCGACCGCGTAATCAGAAGCATCGGTCATGATCTCAAAAGGGGCTGTCCAAACTGGTGGTTGCAAAATTGGTGCACAGGTGACTGTCGTTTTCAGGAAATCAAATGCCTTTCGGCATGATTCGTCAAAAACAAACGGCGTTTCTTTGGCAAGAAGATTGCTCAAAGGACGAGCAACCTTCGAGAAATCCTTGATGAATCTTCGATAAAATCCCACATGGCCAAGAAATTATCTGATTTGTTTAACAGATGTGGGAGGAGGAAGTTTAGCGATAGCATCAACCTTAGCTTTGTCCACTTCAATTCCCCGTTCAAAGATTACATGACCCAAAACGATGCCCTCTTGGGTCATGAAATGACTCTTTTCCGAGCTAAGGACCAGTCGTGTCTTGATACATCGCCTAAGAATCATTTCCAAATTAGACAAACAAGAGTCAAATGATTCTCCGAAAACAGAGTAATCATCCATGAAGACTTCCATAAACTCTCCCACCATGTCGGAAAATATGGCTAGCATGCACCTTTGAAAAGTCGCAAGTGCATTACATAACCCGAAAGACATCCTACAAAAAGCAAAGGTTCCGTAGGGATAGGTGAAAGTAGTTTTTTCCTGATCCTCGGGATGGATAGGAACTTGGTTGTATCCCGAGTAACCATCAAGAAAATAGAAGTACTTCTGCCCGGCTAATTTTTCCAAGATTTGATCAATGAAGGGTAGGGGAAAATGATCCTTTTTAGTGGCTGTGTTCAGCTTCCTGTAATCAATACAAACTCTCCAAGAGGAAGCTGAACGAGTTGTGACAGATTCTCCTCTCTCATTAGTCACAACAGTAATCCTGGCTTTCTTTGGAACAATCTGAACTGGACTTACCCAGGGACTGTCAGAGATTGGATAAATAATTCCTACATCGAGCCACTTGATGATTTTCGTTTTGACCACTTCTCGCATATTTGGATTCAATCTCCTCTGCATCTGGCGAGAAGGGCGGGATCCATCTTTCAAAAATATTCTATGATTACAGTAAGATGGCTCGATCCCCCTAAGGTCTTGAATGGTCCAACCAATTGCCTCCTTATGTTCCTTTAGGATCTTGATCAATTTAATCTCTTTCTCCTTTGCCAATTTAGCACTGATAATCACAGGGAGCATATTCTGAGATCCTAAAAATTGATATTTCAAATTCTCAGGCAATGGTTTCAATTCAAGCTGGGGTGGGGTGATGATTGATGGTAGGGTAGATGCTGAAGATTAAACAAGAGGAAGAGGTTGTGAGTGAACAAAATCAGTAACCTCTTCCGAAGATGTCAGGTCAGCTAAAGAGGGTTGCAGATCAAATTCATCAACCAAAGAGTAACTTTCAATTGAAGAAACTGTCAAACAAGTTTCAATATTATCATTATCCTCATCAAGTTCCTCAATAAATCCACAATCCTCAAATTTGTTGATCGCCTTAAAAATATCCAATTTCATTCATTAGTCCCCAAAGGCGATTTCCATGCTACCGCTTTCGCAATTAATGTTGGCCTTTGCGGTAGCCAGGAACAGATGCCCCAGAATGATGGGCGTGTTCCTCAGATTATCCGGTACATCCATGTCAAGGACAAGGAAATCTACAGGAAAATAGAAATCCTTGACCTTAACTATAACATCTTCAATAACGCCTCGTGGGTTTGTGACCCAACGGTCCTCTAACTATAGCGTTACTGAAGTTGGCCGAAGTTCACCTAACCTAAACTTCTCATAGAGAGAAGTTGGAATTAGGTTGATGGATGCACCGAGATCCAAAAGTGCTCTATCAAATGTGTAATCTCCGATAACGCAAGAAATCAAAGGAGCACCAGGATCTCTCTTTTTCTGAGGGAGGTAGTGCAGGATAACAGAACTAGCCTGCTCGGAGAGTACCACCTTCCTCAGAACAGATTCTCTCGACTTACACTTTTGTGTACATAATTCCTTTAAAAATCTTGCGTAAGCCGGTATGTGCTTGATAGCATCAAGGAGCGGGATATTGATCTCAACATTCTTAAATAAATTCAGAAGCTCCTCATTGCTATCAACAAACTTCTTCTTTGATTTAGTTAAGGCTTCAGGAAAAGGAACATGAGTCAGATCTTTGGAATCAGGTTCCTGAGCCTTGATTTCTCCTCTAGAATTCTCCTCTCTCTCCTCAGGTTCTTCAGGATTCAAAAGATCAGAATAGTGTAGTTGTGGATTCTGAGTCTTCTTACCACTCCTCAAAGTTACAGAATTTGCAGAAGCGTAAGAATTTGGGTCTTGGGGAGGGTTACGAAAGATTGGAGGGGCTTGATTGACCATGAATTGTTGATTTGCAAAAGAAGACGAGGAACCCTGCTCAACCACCTGAGCATGTGCGTGCGGGTCCCTTTGATTTCAGTACCCTTGGGCTTGATTGCCCGAATTCATAATGTTTCGTGGGTTGGGTACGGGTTGGGATGGTAGAGATCCGGGTTGACGAGAGTTAGCAATGAGCCCGGATTGCAAGTTGTCCAGCGAGTTTTTCATTTGCTGCATGAGCTGGAGCATAGATCCTTGCATCTCTACCATTTGATGGTTCAAATCAGCCTGCCCTGCGGGTTGACGGGCATTCCAAGTTGGCTGATTGACCTGATTCGGAGGCAACTGAGTATATACTTGACCCTGACCCATTGGTCGTTGCGGAGCATAGTTGCAGGGTTAGAATTGGGCCTGTTGCCTCGGATTTTTCCAAGAGAAGTTAGGGTGGTTTCTCCAACCTGGATTATAGGCATTCGAGTAGGGGTTGGATCTAACATTCTCTTGTACAGCACAGACATCCTCATAGGGTGAGGATGGAGAGAAAGAAAGGGAAGGATCAGAAAAACTGGGATCAAAGGCCCCAATTGGGAACCCGTGGGGTTTCGAAAAATGCTGACTCATAGGTTGAGTCGCATCAAGTTGATTCACGAACTCCCATCCAGAAGGAACTCATAAGGAATGGAATCCCGAATTTTGGGATTGAGTGGATTGAGAGTTGTTCATAGAATTGCCAGCCATCCACTCTTCCATTCTTTTAGCAACCAAGTCCACCTTATCAAGTTTATTACAAATCAATTCCATATCAAATGAATGGGAGTCATGGACTTCACTGACATTTGATCTGGGTTGCTGGGGCCGGTTAAAAGTATTCATGGAGGCATGATTAATTGAATTCTCACTCATTTCCTCAAATAGATCATGTGCACTATTTGCATCTTTATTGAGGAAATTGCCTCCGCAAGAAGCATCCACATGGTTTTTGAGTTGCTCAGTCAACCCATGATAGAAAATATGCACGAGTTGCCATTTCGGTACCTTGTGGTGTGGACACCTCTGCAATAAGTCCTGGAATCGCTCCCGGGACACATGAAACTGCTCCCCCAGCCGCTGGGTAAAGGTAGTGATTACCCGTCTCAAAGCATTGGTACGACCGACTGGGAAGAATTTCTTCAGAAAGGCCGATTTCAACTCATTCCAAGTTGTAATTGGTCTTCCTATTGTCCTATACCAATGCGTAGCCTTATCCCTAAGAGAGTGGGGGAAGAGCCTCATGATCATTTGCTCCTCGTTTACGTTTCGAGCCTTGGTGGTTTGTGAAGGTTTGGCCCTACTGGGAGGGGTGACGTAATAAAATGCGGAATTGAAAATATAAAGCAATCTCACAAAATGAACAAACACACAAGTACACAGGTATTTTTAGGTGGAAACCCAAACCGGGTGAAAACCACCACCTAACCCTCTCGAGTTAGGATTTTCCGATCAACCTAGTTGATCAAATCCACTAACCGAATCACTTTAAAACGAGGGTGATTCAACCTCAATACAACCACACTACAAGTACGAGGGTAGCGTTCCTCAACCCCTTCTCTCCACGAGAAGGATTTTGTCCCACGAAGGAGACAGGAATTCGCAAAGCGAATACCCAACCAAATAACAAAGATAAAATAAACAACAAGTCCTATAGAGCCAACAAAGAAATTATGAACCTAGCTTCTATAGGAATAAAGAAACTCTCCTTTGCAAGGAGTGCGTCGACGATGACGCGGGTGCGTGAGCCACGCAACGGCGCAATGTTGCTCTCGTAGACAACGGCGGGAGAGCGGGTGCGCGAAGGGAATTTAGCTCTCTAGGTGAGGGAACTTGAGCTTGGAGAGCAAGAGCTATCTAGGACACAAGAGAGTGGAACTATGTTGCTTAAGTGTGTCTTGTGTTTCTCTTGGTGTGTCTTGGTGTGTAAAGGCTCCCCTCTATTTATAGAGGCCTTAGGAAGGCTTTGGAAGGCTTGGAAAAGCTTCCATAGCCGTTGGGTGCAAAGCCCAAGAGAATCAGGCCGAAATCAGGACAATGATTGCATTTGACAGGGTCATCAGACGTCTAATTCTGGCATCAGATGTCTGGAAGGCCACTTTAAGACGTCTGATTTCAAGGTCAGACGTCTGATTCTGTGCGGGTTTCCTCCTGACTTGAATCAGATCTAAACAGGGTTTTTGTGCAAGTCCATCAGACGACATACAGGACGTCTGGCACTATGTATGGACGTCTGGAAACCTACTTTTACTGTGGGAATTGATTTCCAAACGTTGCAACGGCTAGAAAATCTCTGAGAAGAGATTTTGGGTCAGCCGAGGCAAAACGGTCATTTATCAGACGTCTGGACAGTCCTATGGACGTCTGATAAGGCTCTAACGATCATAATCTTGAGCGCCTGCTAAGCTAGCCAACGGTCCACTATCTGGACGTCTGGAAAGTCCATCAGACGTCTCCTAAGACGTCTGGTATAAGGGTCTGGACGTCTGATTTCATCAGACAGAACTAACTATGTCCAGCCTAACAGTTATCAGACGTCTGATACAACAGTCAGACGTCTTAAGATACTTTATCAGACGTCTGATTTTGGAATTAGACGTCTGGAAGTGCTGTTTGAACCCTATATTGGTTTTCTAAGTATTCTACAGAAAACCTAAGTATCCTAGGGTTGTGCCGGTGTTCCTAGGACTACTGTTAGGGTACTCTGAGGCTCTTTAACATAATATTCTAAGGAAATAAAGAGCAACAAAAGAAACGAAAAATACAACAAGTATAAAAGAAGGAAATATATCCTATTCTTCATTTCCTTCCATCTTCAATATATCGCTCCTCGCGAATCTCTTCTGTTCTTCATTAAGCTCCTCCAATCCATCCTGGATGCAAGCTCGAGTTCCGTCTAAACACGTCCACATTTGCAATTGACCTGAAATCTAGGACTCAAATTGCAAATGTTAAATAACACGTGTTTTGTTATCATCAAAACAAATGATCGTGGTGCTCTAGCACCAACAGTCTGGACCAAAGTGGTCAAGTCCTCCAAGTGCTGAAATGGATCTTC
The DNA here is from genome assembly GCA_037157565.1 of Thalassia testudinum. Lineage (NCBI taxonomy): Eukaryota > Viridiplantae > Streptophyta > Magnoliopsida > Alismatales > Hydrocharitaceae > Thalassia > Thalassia testudinum. The sequence continues at coordinate 86,628,961 of JAZHRO010000024.1, forward strand.
GGAGCTAAGCCCATGATAATGTTTAATCAAGCTTAACACTTGGGGCTTGATTTCTACGTCACCGGCTGGAATCTGGACGCCGGGATGTCCCCGTAATTTGAAGGATCATAAAAATCCTTCAAGGGCTGAGCGCCCTGCATTCTCTGGAACCATTCCTGCATTCTCTGCATTTTTTCCAGCTGCCTTCGAAATTCTTCCTGTGGATTTCCAAGCAGCGAAGGCTGTTGTTCGGCCATGGGATCAAATTGACCAAAATCCAACTTGCGCCTCCTAGAATGATCTAACGGTCCTTCCAATCGGGGATTCAATGACCGTCTTCCCAGCATAAACTAGGAGAAGGTCGGAAGGACTGGAGATAGGGACCCTGCAGTACAACAAAACAAGGTTGTCCTTAAGTGGGGTAGCCTAAGGATCTACTAACTCCCAAAACTCGCCTTAAGACTGTAAGTGATTTACTCTACTTGCGTCTATTTAATCCAACCAGTTAGAAGGAGGGACTGGGGAGAAGGTTCTTCCTTCGGCTTTCACCTTCGGTTCCTAGTGTACCCCCCAGTCGCGGTCGTTTGACGCTACTCCCCTAGCTAGACATCAGATTAATCAGTACAAGTAGGTTAATCAAAAACAATCTCAGACTAGGCCCTGAAGAGCGATTCAAACCTTAAGGCCAACGTCTACTCAATTTTATTAAGGCCTGGGATTGTGGTGCTTATGGAATGTGATGGGCCCTTACAATGGGTTGTGCCCTTAATGATTGATTGAGATTTGTGTAAGTGCATGCACAACTAGGGTTTTCAAGCAAGATTATTATGATGTGTGAATTTTAATGTTCAAATCTTGCTTAAGTAGCTTTTAGGGTTTCAAATTAGGTGAATTGCAATCAAGTTTCTAGGCAAACCAAGTTGTAAAACATGAGTGAAGATTGTTTTCCTTTAAAATTAAAAAGAAAGTGGAGTGCCTGGAATATACCTAGATTGAAAACCTTAAGGAGGAGCTACTTGATGAGTTGGTTTTAAATAAAGTGGTGCGGCCCAAACAAGTCAAACAATTAGCCACAATTGCACCACTAAGTTAGGCACTCAAAAATGGTTAACCTAGAATGATTTCTACTCTGTTATGTGTTGCTTTGTGTGTACCGGTTCCACAGATCAAAACCCAGTTGAGTAGAAACAAATCAAGTTGATTAAGTGCCTTGAATGTGGGTGTGTGTTGTGTGTTTGTTGAAAATTACCCCACAAGATTATCTTTTTGTTATTTTTTTATGAATGAGGGTGGAATGAATGTGAGTGGAAATCCAAACAACCAAACTATTCCTAGGATTTATGCAAACACTTAGGTTAATTGGAATTTGGATTTAATGTGATGAATGAAATCTATGGAGGGGGAACGAATGGGAAGCACTTACAGTTGTCTTCAATTGTACTTTACTCCAGTCTACCGCTTGTTGATTCCTTGATGGAGGTCTCTGCAAAACAATAGACACAAGAGAAAGCAAGTTAGAAAACACTAAAGTGTAAGAAATGCGAAGAAAAGATCGAAAATCGTTGCCTCCCCAGCAACGGCGCCAAAATTTTGAACGCTCGAATTGCTACGCTAACGTATTTGGTTTTGGAAAACCTGTCATTGTAGCTTGAAAGCGAAGAATTCATGTTCAACAAATAAAATTTATATCGAAAAGAATTCCAGGTCGAACACAGGGAAGCTACGTTGATCTATATTCGCAATTATATATATATATTTTAGAATTTTTGAAAAGAGAAGCAATATAATTACAATGGAGTTATCAGACTAAAAGAGAGAGAGAGAGAGAGAGAGAAAGAGAGAGAGAAAGAGAACATGCATTCAATATTTCAAACTGTTTATACAATCAAACTAAATAAAAGTTACACTAGAAAGTGAGAAATCAGCTACACTATAAAGCAGGAAAATTCTACACTAGAAAAACTATAAAGAAGAATGGGAGAGAGAAGTTATCCTCCTCGACGATTGCTTAGAGGACGAGCTGGACGAGACGACTCCTGGACGAAGGAGAACGGAGCAGGACGAAGGAGGACGAAGCAGAAGAACGGGAACAGAGCAGCACGCCGTCGTCGTCGTGGGATCCACTTCCGAAGGAGGACGAAAATTTGGACTTTATCTCGCGAGGAGCATCCCGAGTGTGGGACAAGCTTCTCTTGAGCTTTGGAGAGGTAGAGAAGAGAAAGAAGGGATGAGAATTTCGTATGGAGGGGGTCTCCTTTTATAGTTTCAAGGAGTGGGGGCAAAATGGTCATTACATCTTTAAAATAATAAATGAGTGGTCTTTAGTGATGGATAAAATCGTCACAAAAGCCCCAACGTGGGCGTAGCACCCGCGCCCACGCGCGCCTCCTCACCTACGCTCTTTCTCAATGTCTGCGCACGTTCTTTAATTCTCAGCCGTCCGGCTTAAGATGCATGATCACCCGCTGCTACGCGCCCGCCCAGCGCATATGATCGCGTGTCCTTGCCGCACGTGCAATAGCGCGTGATCTCTATTGAGCGCAAACGGCCGTTCGATGATGATCCAACGCCCTCCCGCTCGCGCCTTCCTCCCCTTCCCTGCGGCTTGAACCCGCGGCTGTAGCTCGCGCAAGCGCTCTCGACCGCTGCGCTACGAGGCGGGGATGGTCGAGCAGGCATTTTTAGGCGGGGCTGTATCCAACGGCGGAGAGGGAGCGGGTGCAGGGTCTTCAGAGAATGTATGCGGCCATTTGGGCAGCCGAGATGGTGCCACGTGGTGCTATCTTGGCTGTCCATCTTCTGGATGTTGTAGATGGTGCCACGGATGTCGGATTGACTCGATTTTTATGTCGTTGGGCTGCAATCGTCGATCCGAATTCATCCATGTGGTTGGATTTGTCATTAGAAGTGCGGATTTACACCATCCTGGCCCTTGATCTTCTAGGGTTCCCCAGTCACTATCTGATGCTACGGATGCCTAATTAGGACGATCTTGGAGTCGTTGAACTCCAATTGTCGCCCTGATCACATCCATACAGTTGGATATTTGATCCAAGGCCCTGATAAAATGTTTTCCCTGTCCGAGCACATAAAATGAGACAATTAACCGCCATTTTATTTAAACTACTCTAAATGCAAGATGATGCATTTTATGCAATATTTATATCATGAAATTCAATCCTATGCTTAAGAACATTCATAAATAGACATCTTAAGTAGTGTAAATGTGTTTACATCAGTCACGATCAACCTGAGTTCCTGACCCTTAGTTAAATGGGCGTTGATAATCACTGGGAAGGTCTAGTCAGGTCCAAGGAAGACGTATTTGAGATTCTCAGGTAGCGGCTTCAGCTCAGGTGTAGGTGGAACAACATTTGACGGATAGGGGAAAGGTGGGAGTTGATCAGCATCAATCTCCTCGAACAATGGCTGTTGATGGTAATCAGCCCTACAGAGGTCAGTATGCACAGTCAGGGATGGGTCAGAACAGTCATCACAGGGTTGGGTCTGATGGTCAGCTAAGGAACTAAGGGTAAGACATTCCTCAACCAGAGGCTCCACGGGATCGTGCTACTCAATCCAGTCATAATCAAAAGACTTGGTCGCCCTAGAGATATTTATGATGGTGAAAATTGTTGTAATGATTGTAAATGTTTGTTGGTAATAATTGTTGATCATGTCGTTGTAGTATAGGGTGTATAATATAACATTAAGGATGTCGTATAGTGGTGAGTATGGGTGAGTTCCAGTCATTACAACCATTATTATCATTTGCTTATTTATCTAATTTTTACTGGTTTTGTTCCAGGTCGTTCTCTGGGAGGCAATTTATTGAATTTAATTCGGTCACTCTTTGATTATCTCCAAAATTGTCTTCTTATTCAAAAAGAAACTTTACATTTAAAGAATGAATGAATGTTTTATTTACCTAGTTACTAAGAAGTGCTTGCAAAAATGCTAACTATGAACAAGCATCAAACAATCTATTATTATACTCTAAACTATGTATTTACAAGTTATACTATTAACACTAATATGTTAGTTCATACTACATTAGGATACCATAGTGTAAAAACTTAACTTACTAGTCATTTATTTATAGTGACATATATATCAGTTTTAGTGACAGATATAAACGTCGCTAAATCTCAGAAAACACTATATACAACCTAAAGAAGCAAACTGAGGTCTTTAGCGACATTTATAGTGTCGTTTTATTCTGTTAGTAATTATGTGGGTTTAATTTTACATATGTACAGAGTCTTTTCTGTTGTTATCTCGTGTTATCTCTTTTTCTTTTTTTTTAAGTCGTCTGCCCTTTCATTTTGTTCTGTGTAGTCTTTCAGAGGCTGTGGTGGAGAGTCCTTAGTGTAAAATGTGTTTAATTAGCGGGCGCGCTTTTCGAGGGATACATAGCACCCGTAGGGTGGGACCAGACCTCTACTAAGCGCGCCCTAATCTCAGATTAGGTGCTTAATTACGTCTTCGTATCAGCGCAGGGCCTCAGCCCAACGCCTTCAATAAGTTCGCACACACTCGGGCTCCCAGCCCCTCATAGGAATCACGCATTCAGTATTCAGCACATATCAGAATCGGGTTATCGGATCAGACGGAACAGGTGAAGTTTCGGGCGCCCGGCACCATGACGACTAACTAAGCTATAGCATAAATTCTATTTATATAGCTGCGTTTCGTTTGCAGCGCACGATGTGGCGCTATTCCAGCGCCACATCGTGCGCTGGAAACCAGACGCAGCTGCGTCTGTGCGCGTTTTTGGCCCTCGATTTGGGGGCCATAAATTATAAAAAAAAATAAAAAAAAATATGGTAAATAAAATATTTACATAATACTACATAATTGATTAATTAATTTTGAATTTTAAATATATTTACTATATAAATAAATTCGCTAAACTAGGCTGATTATACAGGTTGATTTAGGTGATTAAATAGTTAATTACTTATAAAATAATTAGTAAATGGTCTAATTGACCTTAAACAGTTTTAACTTACATACTTAAGTATTTAATACATATTTTTATTGTATTTTTACGAATTTATTTATGTTTTATTTAGGCTAAAATAGCAATTCTGTGTAGTTTATAATTAAAACTAAGTTACAGTAAGTTATACTAGGTATAATTATACTTTGACTAACTTAAATTACTTAATATATACATATATATATATATATTCCCAAGTTTATAGATTTATTTACTTGATTATTGCTCTAACCTATTAACTTAGCTACTAAATCAGTAAATATAAATCTGTACATATATATATACATAGATCAGTAGATACATACATACTAGATTAGTATATATACATATTTTTACATAGATTACATATGTATACGAATTTCTGTACAGGTTTTATACATATTTACAGTATAACTATGTATCTAACTGATATGCTATAGTTATAATACTATGAATGGGTGTATTTATAGTTTTAAAATAAGTCTATGCCATTAGGCTTTTGTATAAAGTTAGGGAATTAGAGTTGATTGATTTTTTTTTATTTGAGTTTAGGCAGCAGCTTCAGCTACTGTCAGAGGAGATGGAGAAGAGAACAATGTGCTGTTTTAGTGTTATTTACAGTGGCAGTGGCTTAAGCCACTGTCAAATGGTTAACTGCTGCTGCAGTTAGTCCACTTGAAGAGGGGGGGAAGTATTCTACAGAGAAGAGGGAAACTTAGAGAAGAGGGGAGTTTAGAGAAGAGGGGAATGTAGCTGCTAAATGCAGCATATTGCTGTGTAACTGGGAGTAAGATAGAGTTCAAAACAAACTACAATTTACAGAGTTGAAATCCAAATCTGAAAGGGGTTTAAATCTCACGAAAATCTCATGTAAATTTAGCTCAAATACTCATTAGGAAAAAAACCTTATCAGAAGCATCCTTTCAGATCAAAACAGCAAATGGCATTGAGTTAGTCTTCCTAATGCCATAGACAGCATGAAGGAAGACTTAGCTCAATCAATTAAAACCAAAGAAACACAATCCCAGTTTCTTGCAACCTTAAGGAGTATGGAAAACTCCTTAGGTTAGAGAATCACCATTCAGAAATGATCATCAACACAAATAGTGCATGGCAGTTCTGAAATAGCAAAAAGAGACTAAGAATGCATTAAGGAAATTTAATGGAAGCTGGCGAATGCATTCAAAACAAAGTATAAACAGAATCATGAAAGGCTCTTCTGATTGGTTCTCTGTCACCAGAGAACTTCTCAGAATCCTTGCCTACAATGAAAACCAAAAATCCTTTCAATTTGTCAGATCTGTCAAAACATTTCAGAGAGTAAAAATCCTTTAAAATCCAGATCAAAAGTGCTCTGACAAACTGAGGCAATCCATTTAAAACAGAGGGGCTTTTGTGAAACAAATGGAGTGAGTGAGAAGCCCCAAATGGTGCTTGTGACGCCACTTTCAGATCTGAGGCAGTGCGCCATCAGATCTGAAATTGGGTCAGGATGTGTGGGTGATTGGTGAAAAATTCGTCGTTAAAAGGAAAAAACAAGAATCAGAATCTGGATGATGGGAAAAACAAAACATGAAGAGGGAGATAAATTGAACAGTGAACAGATGATTCTTCCCCTCTGATCTGGACTGATCAGAGGAGGTGAGGGAGGGGATCTAATACTAATTCTACTCCTAAGACTAATCTAACTACAGCTAACATTAAACACTAACAATTAAAACTAAATCTATTCTAAACTACTGCAAACTAAATCTACAACTACTTGTGCAGAATTAAAAACTAAACTAAAAGGAAGAATGGGACCTATGGGTCCTTAGCCGGTGGCTAAGGAGGAAGAAAGGAGGAGGGTGACTCCAGCGGAGGGAAGAGTCTGCTAGTGAGACTCCAGGGTCGTCCTCAGGTGCTACGAGGTCCTTAGCGACGAGGAGGGTCGAGAGCAGGCGATGATTCCACAGCCGGTGGCTGTGAAATCAGGGTCTAGATGAGGAGGAGAGACTGGAGTGGAAGAATTGATCGCTGAGAGATGTAGGAGGGAGCGATCCCTTGCGCGCGACACCACTGAGGTGCTTAAATAGCAGCTCAGTGACTGAGATCACCGCAAGGGTGAGGTTAATCAGAATCAGGCCGGCGGTGAGGATGAGATGGGTAGAGCGCGCGGCGAGTCAAGAGAGAGATCTGACCGTCAGATGAGATCTGGGAAGAGAGGTGAACGCACGCACCGAATCGCGCGAAGGTTCCATTTGATTCCAGCCGCAGATCGAGATCAAAAGTGCGATGGACGGTCGAGAATGGCTGTGTTCTTCGCGCGCTACAGTGCGCGTGAAGAACACAGGCTTCTCTCTTAAATGAGGGAAAACTTGCAGGAAGACCCTTAAACGAAGGGGTAGAAGAATAGCGTGCAGGTCCAAAAGTGAGAAGAACTATAACCGGAAGGGCCCTGCAGTCATACAGAAGGGTCCCTGCGGCTTGCAAAAAGGTCCAAGAAGGAGTTTTGAAGGGTAGAAATGTAATGCATGAAGGACCTAATTGTAATCTATTTATTTCTAGGCCTAAATGATGTCCAATTGCTTTCAAATTTTTACATGTGCTTAATTGAACATTTAAGACATTGATTTTACTTCTGATTTGTCTTTTCAAACTTGTTTATGTGTTCAATTGATGCATGGATCATCATTTGTTCTTTAGTTTTCAGAATATCTCATTTTTGTGACCTAATTAGGAGATTTTAACACACATTAAAAGTTTTAGGTCTTTTTTTTAATTCCCACACTTAACCCTTTTTATGTGTTAATTTGATATTGTTTTGCTTAGTATCTAGCTTAATTTCGGCCTTTTAGCTATGATGAGTAGCCACTCATCATACCCCCATGCTTACGTTTTGCTAGTCCCTTAGCAAACAATCTGTTGAAGTGTAAGGCAATTTAAGTATCAGCAAGGTAAGTGTGTAAAGATATCTTTTTTTTCTTTTTCAAAAATTTTTAAGTGTTTTATGATGATCTTTAAGCTGAAAAAATTTTTTTCAATAAACCAACTGTGTTTTTGGACATTGTGAGAACCTGGTTACTGAGGATAACCTACCAGAACTCGAGGCTTAAATGACATAGACCATCTCTCAACCAACAAGGATTCTTGATATTTAAACCTTAAGTCGAATTCCAGGACTCAGGGGGTTTTTACAGAGACTCAGAATGCTATGAAGTTATGGCTGTGCTTTGTGATAAGTCAGGACTAACCAGGTGAATTCTAAGGCTCATTCCCGGGGTTTCACTTCTTTTTAAGTCCAGGTTGGTCCTAACTTCAGCTCATGTTTTCGGATGACTCTCAAAAATTGATGGTATTCAATCACAACCCTTATTGTATTTGTGGCTCAGAGAAGATTTTTTTTTTTTTTTTTTTTGGATAAACAGGGTATTGTTTTGAACCCTGAAAACATTTTTGGTGGAAGAGTAGTTTTTCAGACTTTTTGGAGAACATACTTGACCCCTTTTTTTTTTTTTTTTTTTTTTTTTGAACAGTATGTCTCCGAAACTTATTTGGTAGAGCGCACTGTATTTGGTGGGTGGATTTCTTTTGTGGAAAGAGCTTCTCCTAGACACAAAACTAAAGATTAGGACAAAGAGTCTACCTGCACGCACAGGTAAGGACTCCACCTTCCCTAATGAACACAAGGGTTGAGGCTTAGGTTCAAGTGGTCTTTCCTGACACTGTGTAGTGTAAGCCAAGGTTACTTAGACTCCTAAGTCAAAGCAAACCAACGAATCCTGTACTGGTGACTCAGGTACAAGAATTATCCTAAAGTTAGGAGAGACTGTGGTCTATCTTGTCAAGGCTCGAAGTGTATTAAGCCTAAGCTTGTACCAAGCTTCTATGGCCCGGCAGGTCAAACTAGTAACGGTTGAATGTCCATAGACACTTATTCTATTATTATTTTTATTATTTTTTTAATTTTTTATTTCAACTATAAGATCACTTATCTTTTCTTTCTTTTTCTTTTTCTTTCTCTCCCTCCCCTCTTGAAATGAATGTCCTCCTTTGATAATGAAGTACATGTCCCTTATTGTATTTTTGGAATTTTTCTGATTTGTTATTTTTTTGTATTTTTAGCTTTGTAATTTTTTTCAAAAATTTTTTCAAAATTTTTCAATTTTTTGAAGTATATAATTTTTTTTGATAATACTATATGTACTATAGTTGTGTCTACAATTGCATTTTGGTTTAAATGGTTTACCATTTACACCCCCCCATGCTTAAATGTTTCAATGTCCTCGTTGAATGAAAGGGTGGATGCAAATGCATGCTCTGCTTTTCACTATCCTAGACTGGGTGATGAAAGGAAGTCGGAATGAGGAGATACAATCTCTGTGCGGACGATTTTAAGTCTGATCTAGGATCAGAGTGAACAGTCGGGCTAGGAAGTGAAATGCATGACATGTGTGTCAATGAATGTATGCTCAGAATGCAAGGGTAGTCACTATATGCAAATAAAGGCAAGAGTAAGAAAGGTGTAAAACAGCTATATACAAGGGTAGGTGTTTGCTAAGTTTAACGCCGTCAGCTAGGCGAAAACTTAGTTTGGTAGCTCAAAATGTAGGAGCGAAATGGTGGAATTGACAAGTCTGAGATCATGCGGCTCAATGAAAGGTTTCAGTCTTTGTCCATTAACAATAAAGGGTTCAGATTTGTCAAGTTCAGTGATCTCAACGGCTCCATTATCAAATAATCTCAAGATTTTGAAAGGTCCAATCCATTTTGATCTTAACTTCCCAGGAAAGAGTTTCAGTCTAGAGTCGAAGAGAAGGAATTTTTTACCAGGGTGAAAAGATTTCCTAAGAATGTGACGGTCATGGAAGGCCTTAAGTTTGTCCTTATACATCCTTGAGCTTTCATAAGATTCATTCCTTAATTCATCGAGCTCAGACATTTGTAATTTCCTAAGATCACCGGCCTTCTCTAAGTCTAAGTTACACTTTCTGATGGCCCAATAGGCTTTGTGCTCTAATTCGACAGGAAGATGACAGTGTTTCCCGTACACAAGTCTAAAAGGAGACATGCCTAAAGGGGTTTTGTGGGCTGTCCTATATGCCCACAACGCATCAGAAAGGCGGGAAGACCAATCCTTTCTATCAGGTCGGATGGTAGTCTGTAAAATCTTTTTGATCTCCCGATTAGATAATTCAGCAAGTCCATTGGTTTGAGGGTGATAAGATGTAGCAATCCTATGTGACACCCCATACTTTTGCAGTAGGGACTGAAAATGTGTGTTTCTAAAATGAGACCCTCCATCACTAATGATGGCTTTAGGTACCCCGAATCTAGAGAAGATGAAATCTTGAACAAATTGTGTCACAACTCTATGATCATTAGTCCTTGAGGGGATGGCTTCAATCCATTTTGAAACATACTCAACTGCCAACAATATGTACTCGAAGCCATAAGATTTAGGAAAAGGTCCCATGAAGTCAATGCCCCAAATGTCAAAGATTTCGCACACCATGATCGGATTCAAGGGCATCATGTCTCGGCGGCCAATACTACCAAGAGACTGACAGCGTGAACATGCCCTGCTATATTCGTGTGCATCCTTGAAGATTGTGGGCCAATAGAAACCACTCTGCAAAATCTTTGCAGCGGTCTTTTTGCCAGAGAAGTGACCGCCGCACGCCTGGTCGTGGCAGAATGATAAGATGCTTCTAATCTCCTTATCAGGGACGCACTTCCTAAAGATCTGGTCTTTACAATGCTTGAAAAGCCAGGGTTCTTCCCAGTAATAGTGCTTGGCCTCGGATCTAAGTCTGTCTTTTTGATGTCGGACCCAATTAGTGGGGATGAGTCCAGAAGCCAGGTAGTTGACAATGTCAGCATACCAGGGAAGATCAGAATGAATGACCAGCAATTGCTCGTCAGGGAAGTGGTCAGAGATGGGTAAAGAAGGAGAAATCGCTTCAGAAGGAAGGCGGGATAAGTGGTCAGCTACCACATTCTGCTTTCCAGCCTTATCACGAATCTCTAAATCAAATTCCTGTAAAAGTAGGATCCATCTAATCAGACGAGATTTCGCGTCCTTCTTGGCGAGAAGATATCGAACTGCCGTGTGGTCAGTGTAGACTATAATGTGGGAACCTAAAAGATAAGGTCTGAATTTTTCCAGTGCATATACTACAGCTAGCAGTTCCTTTTCCGTGACGGTGTAATTCCTCTGAGCTTCATCTAAGGTCTTGCTAGCGTAATAGATGACTGTGGGTTTCCCGTCCAATTTTTGACCAAGGACAGCTCCTACTGCATAATTAGAGGCATCACACATGATCTCAAAAGGGTGAGACCAATTCGGGGGTTGCAGTATGGGTGCCTTGGTAATCAGATCACGAAGTGTCGTATAGGCACGAACACAATCGTCAGAGATCTGGAAGTCTACGTCTTTAGAGAGGAGAGTAGTGAGAGGTCGGGCTATTTTCGAGAAATCCGCTATAAAGCGGCGATAAAAACCAACATGCCCGAGGAAAGATCGAATTTGCTTAACCGACGAAGGTAGTGGTAAATCAGAAATCAACTTTACCTTCGTGCGGTCAACCTTAATTCCTCTCTCAGAAATAAGGTGACCTAATACAAGTCCTTCAGTTACCATGAAATGAGATTTCTCCCAGGAAAGTACCAGATTCACATTAATGCATCTTTGCAGGACCTTGGTCAGGTGGTCTAGACATGCATCAAATGTGCTCCCGAAGACCGAGAAGTCATCCATGAAGACTTCTAAACAATCGCCTACTAAGTCAGAAAAGATTGCAAACATACACCGCTGGAATGTAGCAGGTGCGTTGCACAATCCAAAAGGCATCCTACGGAATGCAAAGGTTCCGTAGGTGCAGGTGAATGTCGTTTTCTCCTGATCATTGGGGTGAATTGCCACCTGATTATATCCTGAATAGCCATCCAAAAAGCAGAAAAATCTATTCCCTGCCACTCTTTCCAGTATTTGATCAATGAAGGGCAAAGGGAAATGATCTTTCTTCGTGGCTTGGTTGAGTTTTCGGTAATCTATACATACTCGCCACGAACTAGCAATGCGTGTAGGGATGACTTCTCCAGAATCAGTGGTGATGATGGTAAGTCCGGCCTTCTTTGGCACAACCTGAACAGGACTTACCCATCTACTGTCAGAAATTGGGTAGATAATTCCATTGTCCAGCCATTTAATCATTTCACTTTTTATCACCTCTTGTAATGTAGGGTTTAATCTACGCTGGGGCTGTCTAGTAGGTCTAGATCCTTCTTCAGTGAAAATCCTATGTGTGCAATAAGAAGGACTGATGCCAGTAAGGTCAGAAAGGCTCCATCCTATAGCCTGCCTATGTGCTCTTAGGACAGATAAGAGTCGTGACTCTTGATCAGAAGAAAGGGAAGAGTTAACAATCACCGGATAGGTCTGATCAGGTCCTAAGAAAACATATTTGAGAGAGTCAGGAAGAGGTTTGAGTTCAACAGGCACAGGATCAGAAGGAGCAGGTGTGAAAGTTTCAGGAGATCCTAGAGATACTAATGGAATGGGAGGAAGGTCCTCAGTCTCTAAATTTGGTATCTCAGTGGAAGTCAAGTCAGAGTCCAAAGAGTGTTGAGGTTCTAAATTTAATGAATTGATCAAGGTGTCCTCAACCAATTGATCCAATGAATCCAGGGAGAAGATTTCTTCAATTAAACTACAGGTTGGTCCTCTTTGGGCCTGAAAAATATCAATTTTTATTTTCTGATCTCCAAACTTTAATTCTATAAGGCCCTCCTCACAATTGATGTTTGCCTTGGCCGTAGCCAAGAAAGGTCTTCCTAAAATGATAGGTGTATTCTGGATATCTTCAGGTACTTCCATGTCAAGGACTATAAAGTCTACAGGGAAGTAAAAATCCTTGACCCGCACTATGACATCTTCCAACACTCCCTGAGGTGTCTTAACTGATCTGTCAGCTAATTGCAGGGACACCTTGGTTGGCTTCAAATTGCCAACCTCAAAATGTGTCAGTAGAGAGGTTGGGATAAGATTGATGGAAGCACCTAGGTCAAGTAGTGCTCTACTGAATGTGGTGTTACCTATCATGCAGGATAAGAGAGGGGTGCCTGGGTCTTTCATCTTAGTTGGGAGGGTACTAGAGATGATGGAACTAGCTTGTTCCGAGAGAATGATTGGACTACTCCCTTTTTGAATTCTTGCTTTACGCTTAGGTGTACATAGGTCTTTTAAAAACTTAGCGTAAAGAGGGATGTGGCGGATTGCATCCAACAAGGGGATGTTTATGTGGACTTGCTCAAAGAGCTTAAGCAAATCCTCCTCAGGTGCCACACAGGTCTTTTTCTTTCCTTTCTCCTTCTTCTTTAAAGCTTCAGGAAAAGGTACTGGAGTTGTGAGAGGTTCAATTATAGGTAGAGGAGAAGTAGGAAGTGGAGGAGCAGAACTAGAAGTGGTAGGTGTTGGAAGAGGTGGATCTAGTGTGCATTTACCACTCCTAGTGACTATGGCATTTAGTTCAGCTCTAGAGGTAGATGATAAATCATTGTTAGGTAGCAGAGGTGGTTGCGTTTGTGCAAGAGAAGAATTTGAGTCAGTGAAGAATTCAGTGTTGTGCACTGCTTGTGAAATGTCATGTGTTTGGTTTTGCAGTGCTGGTCTAGGTTGGACATACCTTTGAGCAGGTATGTTCCTAGGGTTGGGTTGTGCTTGGGATGGGAGTGAATGTGGTTGACGGGACTCCGTCAAGTGTGATAGCTGGGCTCTCATCTCAGCTAAGGCCGCGTCCTGTCTCTGCTGCATAGCAATATTCTGTTGTTGCATATCAGCAAGAGCTTTCATGATAGACCCCAACTGGTCATCTCGTGTAGGCCCAGATTGAGAGTATTGGGTGGGCCTGGGTTGGGGTTGCTGGTAGGTACGCGGTGGATATCCGTGTGATTGTGGAGGTGGTGCTCGGATCGGGTTGTGTAATGGTGGTGCAGAAGGTTGTTGAAAAGGAGGTCTTTGTGAATTTCCCGACCACGAGAAATTTGGATGATTACGCCATCCAGGGTTATAGGTTTGTGTGAAAGGATCATTGTGAATGGCATGAAGCTCCTCCGAAGCTCCAGAAGGTGCAGGGAAGTCAGTGAGGGGAGGAACAAAGGTTCCTCCAACCGGTGAAGGATATGGAAATGAAAAATCCGGTAATGCAGTTTGTGTCACAGAAAGGTTATTCACAGTTTCCCTCCCTGTGGGAAACTGAGAAGAAGTGTTTTGTGCTGGTGACTGAGAAGAAGAAGATGGGTGTTTTGAGAGAAATTTCCATACTTCATCTACTTTCTTCTCGATTAAGCCCACTTTATCCAGTTGACTAGCCACTATTTCTAAGTCTTTGCTACTGGATTGGGCTTCATGTACCCCCGTGTGTGAGTGGGAATGTGAGGACTTTCTATTAAACACGCTCATTGAAGCATTATTAATAGAGTTTTCGGCCATGCCTTCAAAGAGCTCAAAGGCTGAGTCCTCGTCCCGACACAGGAAATTGCCTCCACAAGCGGCATCTACAAAATTCCGTGTGTCATCATGGAGCCCATGGTAGAAGATCTGAACCTGTTGCCAGCGTGGGACACCATGGTGGGGACATTTTCTCAAAAGCTCATGGAATCTCTCCCAAGCCTCGTGCATAGGTTCTCCTGAATTCTGGGTGAAGGTGGTGATGGCACGCCTTAAGGCATTAGTGCGGCCTACAGGAAAGTACTTCTTTAAGAACTCATGTTCTAAAGAAGCCCAAGAATCTATAGGTGTAGTCCGTGCAAGTGTTCTAAACCAAAAGGCTGCCTTATCTTTTAATGAAAAGGAGAACATTTTCATCAAAAGCGTGTGCTGATCATGTCCTTGCGGACCCAAAGTTTGGGCAAGATTCTTCAGCTCCTCTAAATGCTGAAAAGGGTCCTCAGAAGCAAGTCCATGGAAGTGAGGAATGAGTGCTATAATGTTCGGCTTCAGTTCAGCAGCACGACCCCCATTGGGATAACGTACCACAGGCATTGGTTGGGCAACTGCGGGATTATAATAATCTCGTAGTTGAGGTCTACGGGGTTGGGGTGGTGCCTGAGGATTTCTAGGTTGAAGTGGTTGTGGTTGGGGGTTAGCTAATAGATTTACAGCTTGAGCAAGCTGTTGCACCTGTTGGGTTAAGGTATTCATTTGTAGTTGTGTATCGAAAAGGTGCTGAAGATGAGGCATAGGTCCTCTCTCCGGGGGTGGATTAGGATGATTAGGATAAGGTGGAGGTTGGAACCTAGGGATAGGTGGTTGCTGTGGTAGAGGATGTGCAACTAAGTCTGGAGGAAGTTCTTCAAAATCCTCAAAGTGTGAAGAATCAAGATCATCCTCTTGGCGAGGGGGATTGTGGAAAGTATTTTGAGACTCAGGAGGTAAGGGATTAGAAGTGGAAGGCAAAGAAGATGATGCAGTAGCTTGGGTAGCAGTACCCAAGGGGAGTACAAGTTCTGGGTTTTGGGATCTCCTACCTTCCATTGAGTTGGTTTTTTTTTTTTTTTTTTTTTTTTTTTTTGAAATCCCGTTTACTCTAATTCGATCCAACTCAATGGGAAAAAATTTTTAACGTTCACAATAAAACAGAAGAATCCCAATAAAATCTCAATTCAAGAAGACCAATCAATCGAAATGAATCGGAGAAAATTTTTCCTAGAGGCTGCTACGCAAAGTATGTTATACGCAAACAATTGTTTCAAGCAATTGTACGTATCCTAAGATAAACCTAGCGAAGTGCAGACCTCTAAAATCCACTGGGAATCTGGATTAGACTGAGCGTGCGGATCCAGATCCTGTGGTTGCAGAAAGATGAGGTAGAAACCCGTGTATTGTGGCCTTAAGTGATCGTGCTGTGTGCACGATAACATTCAACACAAGGCGATTAAAATCTCAAACATGGTTTCACCCAATTTTGCTATCTCCTTTTTGATTTAATTGAAGTGATTAAAATGTGTTTTCTATGCTGCTCATTTCACTTTTTACTAAATTCAGAACAAGTAGTGGTCTTCTTTAATTTTAAGTCAAATGCAAATATGGCAGGAGTTAGAGTTAGGTAAGAAATGCGTACCTGACTCCAGCAATCTTCTAATGCAGATTTGACTTGAATTAAAATCTAGCAGGAATGAAATGCAATCCTAAAAATGGATGCCTAAGGTTATGCTGCTGCTAGATAAGTATGAGGTCTTTTTGATTTTTTTTGATTTTTTGATTTTTCTGAAAAATTTTATATGCAATTCAAAAGTAAGGAAAGAAATTAAGAAGATAAAGAAATAAAGTCCAGATAGTCCAGAATTATTACAAAAATTGTGTGAGAACAAGCTCTCACAACTTATGACTAACAATTGCTCCTAATCAATAAACCTAAAACTATCTATACTAAAACTAATACTAAAATCCTACAGCTACTTCGAGGCAAAACTCCACCAGGAAGACGGATCTGGAGCGCAGCGACTCCACCAGGAAGACGACACTCCCCCTCAAGTGCTGTGGAAAAAAAACAAATGATTAGTAAAAGAATAAAGGAATGTATACACAATTAATTCAATGGAAAATAAAAGCAATTATAATGAATGAATGAATGATTTCTATATACAAAAGAATGAAAAGAAAATTTTGATGCAAAGAGCGTTGCCTCCCCGGCAGCGGCGCCAAAATTATGATGGTGAAAATTGTTGTAATGATTGTAAATGTTTGTTGGTAATAATTGTTGATCATGTCGTTGTAGTATAGGGTGTATAATATAACATTAAGGATGTCGTATAGTGGTGAGTATGGGTGAGTTCCAGTCATTACAACCATTATTATCATTTGCTTATTTATCTAATTTTTACTGGTTTTGTTCCAGGTCGTTCTCTGGGAGGCAATTTATTGAATTTAATTCGGTCACTCTTTGATTATCTCCAAAATTGTCTTCTTATTCAAAAAGAAACTTTACATTTAAAGAATGAATGAATGTTTTATTTACCTAGTTACTAAGAAGTGCTTGCAAAAATGCTAACTATGAACAAGCATCAAACAATCTATTATTATACTCTAAACTATGTATTTACAAGTTATACTATTAACACTAATATGTTAGTTCATACTACATTAGGATACCATAGTGTAAAAACTTAACTTACTAGTCATTTATTTATAGTGACATATATATCACTTTTAGTGACAAATATAAACGTCGCTAAATCTCAGAAAACACTATATACAACCTAAAGAAGCAAACTGAGGTCTTTAGCGACATTTATAGTGTCGTTTTATTCTGTTAGTAATTATGTGGGTTTAATTTTACATATGTACAGAGTCTTTTCTGTTGTTATCTCGTGTTATCTCTTTTTCTTTTTTTTTAAGTCGTCTGCCCTTTCATTTTGTTCTGTGTAGTCTTTCAGAGGCTGTGGTGGAGAGTCCTTAGTGTAAAATGTGTTTAATTAGCGGGCGCGCTTTTCGAGGGATACACAGCACCCGTAGGGTGGGACCAGACCTCTACTAAGCGCGCCCTAATCTCAGATTAGGTGCTTAATTACGTCTTCGTATCAGCGCAGGGCCTCAGCCCAACGCCTTCAATAAGTTCGCACACACTCGAGCTCCCAGCCCCTCATAGGAATCACGCATTCAGTATTCAGCACATATCAGAATCGGGTTATCGGATCAGACGGAACAGGTGAAGTTTCGGGCGCCCGGCGCCATGACGACTAACTAAGCTATAGCATAAATTCTATTTATATAGCTGCGTTTCGTTTGCAGCGCACGATGTGGCGCTATTCCAGCGCCACATCGTGCGCTGGAAACCAGACGCAGCTGCGTCTGTGCGCGTTTTTGGCCCTCGATTTGGGGGCCATAAATTATAAAAAAAAATAAAATAAAATATGGTAAATAAAATATTTACATAATACTACATAATTGATTAATTAATTTTGAATTTTAAATATATTTACTATATAAATAAATTCGCTAAACTAGGCTGATTATACAGGTTGATTTAGGTGATTAAATAGTTAATTACTTATAAAATAATTAGTAAATGGTCTAATTGACCTTAAACAGTTTTAACTTACATACTTAAGTATTTAATACATATTTTTATTGTATTTTTACGAATTTATTTATGTTTTATTTAGGCTAAAATAGCAATTCTGTGTAGTTTATAATTAAAACTAAGTTACAGTAAGTTATACTAGGTATAATTATACTTTGACTAACTTAAATTACTTAATATATACATATATATATATATATTCCCAAGTTTATAGATTTATTTACTTGATTATTGCTCTAACCTATTAACTTAGCTACTAAATCAGTAAATATAAATCTGTACATATATATATACATAGATCAGTAGATACATACATACTAGATTAGTATATATACATATTTTTACATAGATTACATATGTATACGAATTTATGTACAGGTTTTATACATATTTACAGTATAACTATGTATCTAACTGATATGCTATAGTTATAATACTATGAATGGGTGTATTTATAGTTTTAAAATAAGTCTATGCCATTAGGCTTTTGTATAAAGTTAGGGAATTAGAGTTGATTGATTTTTTTTTATTTGAGTTTAGGCAGCAGCTTCAGCTACTGTCAGAGGAGATGGAGAAGAGAACAATGTGCTGTTTTAGTGTTATTTACAGTGGCAGTGGCTTAAGCCACTGTCAAATGGCTAACTGCTGCTGCAGTTAGTCCACTTGAAGAGGGGGGGAAGTATTCTACAGAGAAGAGGGAAACTTAGAGAAGAGGGGAGTTTAGAGAAGAGGGGAATGTAGCTGCTAAATGCAGCATATTGCTGTGTAACTGGGAGTAAGATAGAGTTCAAAACAAACTACAATTTACAGAGTTGAAATCCAAATCTGAAAGGGGTTTAAATCTCACGAAAATCTCATGTAAATTTAGCTCAAATACTCATTAGGAAAAAAACCTTATCAGAAGCATCCTTTCAGATCAAAACAGCAAATGGCATTGAGTTAGTCTTCCTAATGCCATAGACAGCATGAAGGAAGACTTAGCTCAATCAATTAAAACCAAAGAAACACAATCCCAGTTTCTTGCAACCTTAAGGAGTATGGAAAACTCCTTAGGTTAGAGAATCACCATTCAGAAATGATCATCAACACAAATAGTGCATGGCAGTTCTGAAATAGCAAAAAGAGACTAAGAATGCATTAAGGAAATTTAATGGAAGCTGGCGAATGCATTCAAAACAAAGTATAAACAGAATCATGAAAGGCTCTTCTGATTGGTTCTCTGTCACCAGAGAACTTCTCAGAATCCTTGCCTACAATGAAAACCAAAAATCCTTTCAATTTGTCAGATCTGTCAAAACATTTCAGAGAGTAAAAATCCTTTAAAATCCAGATCAAAAGTGCTCTGACAAACTGAGGCAATCCATTTAAAACAGAGGGGCTTTTGTGAAACAAATGGAGTGAGTGAGAAGCCCCAAATGGTGCTTGTGACGCCACTTTCAGATCTGAGGCAGTGCGCCATCAGATCTGAAATTGGGTCAGGATGTGTGGGTGATTGGTGAAAAATTCGTCGTTAAAAGGAAAAAACAAGAATCAGAATCTGGATGATGGGAAAAACAAAACATGAAGAGGGAGATAAATTGAACAGTGAACAGATGATTCTTCCCCTCTGATCTGGACTGATCAGAGGAGGTGAGGGAGGGGATCTAATACTAATTCTACTCCTAAGACTAATCTAACTACAGCTAACATTAAACACTAACAATTAAAACTAAATCTATTCTAAACTACTGCAAACTAAATCTACAACTACTTGTGCAGAATTAAAAACTAAACTAAAAGGAAGAATGGGACCTATGGGTCCTTAGCCGGCGGCTAAGGAGGAAGAAAGGAGGAGGGTGACTCCAGCGGAGGGAAGAGTCTGCTAGTGAGACTCCAGGGTCGTCCTCAGGTGCTACGAGGTCCTTAGCGACGAGGAGGGTCGAGAGCAGGCGATGATTCCACAGCCGGTGGCTGTGAAATCAGGGTCTAGATGAGGAGGAGAGACTGGAGTGGAAGAATTGATCGCTGAGAGATGTAGGAGGGAGCGATCCCTTGCGCGCGACACCACTGAGGTGCTTAAATAGCAGCTCAGTGACTGAGATCACCGCAAGGGTGAGGTTAATCAGAATCAGGCCGGCGGTGAGGATGAGATGGGTAGAGCGCGCGGCGAGTCAAGAGAGAGATCTGACCGTCAGATGAGATCTGGGAAGAGAGGTGAACGCACGCATCGAATCGCGCGAAGGTTCCATTTGATTCCAGCCGCAGATCGAGATCAAAAGTGCGATGGACGGTCGAGAATGGCTGTGTTCTTCGTGCGCTACAGTGCGCGTGAAGAACACAGGCTTCTCTCTTAAATGAGGGAAAACTTGCAGGAAGACCCTTAAACGAAGGGGTAGAAGAATAGCGTGCAGGTCCAAAAGTGAGAAGAACTATAACCGGAAGGGCCCTGCAGTCATACAGAAGGGTCCCTGCGGCTTGCAAAAAGGTCCAAGAAGGAGTTTTGAAGGGTAGAAATGTAATGCATGAAGGACCTAATTGTAATCTATTTATTTCTAGGCCTAAATGATGTCCAATTGCTTTCAAATTTTTACATGTGCTTAATTGAACATTTAAGACATTGATTTTACTTCTGATTTGTCTTTTCAAACTTGTTTATGTGTTCAATTGATGCATGGATCATCATTTGTTCTTTAGTTTTCAGAATATCTCATTTTTGTGACCTAATTAGGAGATTTTAACACACATTAAAAGTTTTAGGTCTTTTTTTTAATTCCCACACTTAACCCTTTTTATGTGTTAATTTGATATTGTTTTGCTTAGTATCTAGCTTAATTTCGGCCTTTTAGCTATGATGAGTAGCCACTCATCAGATATCCAACTACATCTTTCTGTCTCCGAAGGTGATTTCCATGCATCCCATGTCGCAATCGATGTTCACCTTAGTCGTAGCTAAAAAAGGCCTGGCTAGGATGATGGGTGTGTTCTGTAGCTGTTCAGGGACTTCCATGTCAAGCACCAAGAAGTCTACCGGGAAGTAAAAGTCCTTGACCCGAACAATCACATCCTTGACAACCCCCTTTGGGGTCTTCACGGATCTATCAGCCAACTAGATGGTCACAGGTGTGGGTGTCAACTCTCCAAATCCAAATTGGTGATACAGGGTCGTCGGGATCAGATTGATTGAAGCACCTAAGTCTAGGAGTGCTCTATCAAATGTCATGTCCCTGATATTGCAGGATATCAGGGGTGCACTTGAGTCAGTTCGTTTGAGCGGAAGGCTGCTAGAGATCACAGAACTGGCTTACTCTGAGAGCACAACCTTCCTAGATGCTTGGGGTTTTGGCTTACGCTTCGACATACAGGCATCCTTTAAGAACTTAGCATAAGTCGGGATGTGCTTGACTACCTCGACGAGCGGGATATTAATCTGAACCTACTTGAAGATTTTCAAAAGCTCCTTATTTTCCATAATAACTTTCTTTTTCTTTATCTTTTCCAAGGCCTCGTGATATGGTGTCTGAATGTGAATAGGGTCTATCTCCAGGTCCTTGGGTTTTTCCTGCTCATCTTCAGAGTCGGGTATCTCAGGGGGTGAAGTCATGAGAGGAGTCATTCATTTGGATCATGGTTTTAGTGCCACTTCTCAAGGTCACAGCATTTGCAGAGGCATTGGAACCATGGGTTGATCCTTAAGAAGAAGAGGAAGAAGAAGCACCGAACCCAGGGGGTGTTTGTGGGGCTGGTGATGAGAACCTCGTCATAAATCCTAAACTAGCACCATCTAACCCAGATTTGCAAGAAAAAGCTCCTACATAACTATAGAAAGGCTTGACTCAGAGAAATTCTGAGTTTGTAAATAAAACAGAAACTAAGGGGTAAAAATGCAATTTCACCAATCCAATCTGAAAATAGGGTAACTCAGGGTCCAAACATAGGTCAAACTAACCTAATAAGAAGAAAAGTGGGATGAGTTCATCCAATAAGGGCTACAGCAACTCCAAGGAATTAAATGACATCCTGTAACCCTAAAAACAAACCCACTTCAATTCACGAGGTTCGAGGCAAAGAAAAAATCGAATAAACCCTCTACAATTCGTAGAAAAATAATCTCTAGGGTTTAGAACCTTCAATTTGGCCTTAGAAACCCATTTTGACCTACATTGAGAACCATGCCCAATTAATGACTTAATTTGGGTTTTTACGTAAATTGATCGGTCAAACAAGGTATGATCTAGAAATAAAATTCACCATTAGAATCCTTAGGCCCCATTTATTCATGCATGAAAACTTGAGCCTAAGAAGAGACCTTCTTGACCGACTTTGCATTTTGATCCTCATCTATTACTTTTTGACCCTTAACTTTTGAAACCCTTGCATTTTGGCCCCTAACTCTTCTTCGTTCTTTGCATTTGGGTCCTCCCTGCAAAACCCTGAGCAGCGCCATGCTCCGGCGACTTTGCGCAGAGCATGGCGCCGGGCAGGGTAAGGGAGACCCTCTGCTAAGTCAACCGGGGGTTCCCTGCGACGTCTGCCGTTGCAGGGACACCTCCATGGTCTCTGCAACCACCCATACCTCCCATGCGAACACGCGGAAGGTATGGGTCTCCATCTCCGACGTCCTCCGGCGAGGGAAGCACGTCGCCTCCCTCCGTCCTCCTCTCTGATTCCACCTCTATAAAAACCGCCCCCGTCCACCGAACTCAACAGCTCGGTTCTGACGGAGAAACCTCCCCCCCTTTCCTCTCTTCCCACTCCGGCAGAAGCCCCCCTGCTCCGGCGGTTCTTCCTCCTCCTCGTCGCTCTGCCGCATTACCAACAGTAGAGCCGCCTTCGCACGCTCTTCCCGCGTCGCGCAGTACCCAGCGCGTGCTCTCCCGCTCTCTCCTCGCCGCCGCCCCCTTCTCACTGGCATCTTCTTCTCCGTCGACAGTCGATACGGCTGTCGAACTACTCCGGTCCCCCTCGTCCCTCCAAGTAGGTACAGTTCTTTCTCTTCCTCCCCTCTTTCTTTTCCCTACTTCAATTTGTTCAACCACCCTTCAACCGCGCCAAATCGCCCTCACCTTCTCCATCTCCGGCCAACCTCCGGTGACTCGCTCCCATCATTCCACCACCCCACACGACTCGCCGCCCGACCCAAAACCTCCGCTTCATCACGCTGAACCATTTCCACCCCTTCACTACCACTCCTCACCTCCACATCACTCCCCCGAGCAAACCCATTCCCCCGTCCATAGTCCGACCTAGGGCAGCCCCTACACGCCGCCCCACGCCTCGCCACCACCCGCACAAGCTTCGCCGCACTCCGGCGAAGCTCCCTGCACCTTCTGATTAGGCCGAGAGGCCGTTTTGCTGTGAACAGGTCACCCGTCCTCCGCCGCCATTGCTGAGCAGGTGAAGCTTCTTCCCCCTGCAGCTACAGCCTCGCTTCGCCCAGGCCAGACTCCCCAGGACGTGAGGTTCGCCCTTGCGCACCTGCCCAGGCCCTCAGCTGGGGAGAAAGCTCCGCGCACAGCCATGATTGCCTGCAGCTTTCTCAGCTGCAGGCACCCAATTGGGGTGGGACATTTAGTCCCACCTCGGAAGACTCTGAAGCGGCACGCCTGCATAAATTGTAAACGTGTTGTAGGCTTATCGCCTCAGCACACGGGGTGAGGTCCCTCTCACCCGCTTCACCCGCCCGGTCCGCGAGCTCATCACGCGGATCCGGCTGGACCCGACCCAACTTGACTCGAACACTCCTTTCCCACCACGCACGCCGACGGGCCTGGACCCGGGTGCAACCTGTACCCGAATACCCGGCAGCTCTGGGAGAGCTATCCTACGGGTGAATTCTGAGAGAGAGAGACGCGGGGGAGGGTAGAGTAGGTTTTTGCCTTCTGCCCAAACTGTGAGTGTGCTGTCACAGAAGAGAAAAGAGAAGATAAGAAGAAGAAGGACTGCGAGAAGAAGAAGAAGAAGAAAGCCACAGAGGAAAGAAAGAAAGAAGACGCACTGTAGCAAAAGCTACTTAAGTCGTCTGATTGAAAAATCAGACGATGCCCTGAAGAAAGAAAAGAAGAAGCAAGGAAGGAAAAGAAAGAAAGAAAAAGAAGAGGAGGATCACCACTGCCGCAGAGAAGAAAAAGAGAAAAGAGAAGACAAGAAAAGAGAAGACAAGAAGAAGAAGAAAGAAAGAAGAACAGAAGAGGAATAAGAAGAACAGAAGGAAGAAGACTGAAGAACCCAAGAGAAGAGCACAGAAGAGAAGAAGACAAAGATGAGAAAGAAGAGAGAAGAAGAAAAAGCCAACAAAATAAATCTCTCTCTCTCTCTCTTTTCACTTTTGTAATAGAAACTTTGTACTTCTAGAATACAATTTGCTCCCTGAGTTCGACCTGGGAAAACTTTTATTTTCCGAGTAACAAATTATATTAAACTGGTAACTGCTCCTCTATACTATACTACAATGAGAAATTAAAACGTAAAGGATTGGCACCGAACCAGCTGGCTGGACCATGTGGGCTTGCCTGGGATTGCCTTGGAACCCTTGCGAATTGGGGCCTCTGTTAATCACGTTTCGCGAATTCGGTTGTGGCTGAGAAGGAAGGGATCCCTGTTGTTTACAATCCAATAGCTGGCTCAACTGTCCCTTCACTAAAGTCATTTCCTCCTGGTGTTTTTGGTTCATTTTAGCCATCATTTTTATCAAGGTGTCCATTTGGTTTTGTGGGGGAGGAGCCATCCTATTTGGGTTATAGGGGGGTCTAACTAGTGGACCTTGCTGATAGGAAAGCGGGTTTGGCTGATGGTTTGGCCTGGGCTGGTTCTAGAATTGAGGTGATTTTTGGTTCGTCCAAGCAAAGTTTGGGTGATTACGCCATCCGACATTGTAGGTGTTGGAGAAGGGGTCAGGTTTGGAATAACCTTGGATAGCCTGGACATCTTCAAAGATAGAAGGTGTTGAGGGGGAGGGAAGAGAATAATCAGGGGTTGAGGGAGCAAAGGTCCCTCTCTGGAACATGGTCAGGGGTTGTTCCAGGTGCATCTGGCTTAGTGGCTGGACCAGGTCAACATTGTGAGCTCCTTTTGCTAGGGAGAGAGTCTATGTGGGTTCCTGGTCTGGTTCAATAATTCATCTATCTTTTTATCTACAAATTCCAATCGATCCAATTTCTTAGCAATGATATCCATGTCAACCGTTCCAGAATTTGCTTATACCTCATAGATCCCCCCACGGGGTTGATTGGATCAACTGAATTGGATCATGGAGGCATTGTTGAGAGAATTTTCACTCATAGACTCGAAGAGCTCAAACACGCTCTCCTCATCTTTTTTCAAGAAGTTTTCCCTGCATGAGGCATCGACGAAGTTCCGAAGGTTGCTGTCCAGGCCATGGTAGATGATCTGGGCCAATTGCCACCTCGGAACCTCATGGTGTGAGCATTTCCTCAATAATTCATTAAATTTCTCCCACGCCTCATGAAACTGTTCCCCGCCCTGGAGTGTCAAGGTGGTAATGGCTCTTCTGAGGGCATTGGTCTTTCCTATGGGGAAGAATTTCTTTAGGAATGCACGCGTCAGTTCTTCCCAGGTGGAGATAGGTCTTCCTAAAGTCCTAAGCCAATGAGATGCTTTGTCTCATTGAGAAGGGGAACATCTTGATCAAAACAATGTCTAGGCTAATGTTCCTGGGTTTTACAGTCCGGGTGATCTGGTCAAGATCCTCTAGGTGCTGGAAGGGGTCCTCATTTGAACTCCCATGAAAGTGGCTCTGAATTAGGCTTAGGACATTTGGTTTCAGCTCAAAATCATCTCCCCCCTCAGGGATCCTAAGGTGTGGTTCAATCCAAATCGCAGAAGGATTGTAGAAGTTGCGGAGGGGCCTGGGTTGGCCCTAGAATTATGGTAGAACAGGTGGTGGTTACCCTTGTGGGTCTTGCAAAGGTGGTGGTGGTTGCCCTTGCGGGTTTTGCAATCGGTGTATGGCTTGCATGATAGTGTGGATCTATTGCTGTTGAAGCCGGTGGTTTGCACTGATCTAGGCTTGGATGATGGCCATCGTATCTGGTGGAGGTTGGTCCCCAACCTCATCTACTCTAGGTTCGGCCATATCTCTAGCAAGAACAAGTCTCCTGGTTTCCCGTACCAAAACAAACAACTCGGGATGAAGTGATCGTCTCCCATGCATACACTAGAGAAGAACGGGGGAGGGATGCGGAGCGAGACAGATGCAAGAAGCGTGTGTGCACAACCAAGAAGACAAGCTTAGTCCTTACAGAGTATTCCTTAGGGGACCTAGAAATCTCCAAAGGAACGATCAAGTCTGTAGACATGGGACCACCCTTCCCAAAGCTAATCTGGCTAGGTTGATTACGAGGGGATTGTGGGGAAGGTTCTTCCTTTGGCTTGCGCCACCGGTTCTGTCGACCCCACAACCGCGGTCGTTTGACACTTCTCTGCAACCTAGTCACCAGATTCTACTAAGGGAATGAAGGCCAATTGCCTAGCAAACGAAACCACACCTCTTGAGACTTAACCCAGTCCTACCTAGGGCACGTCTACTCTGTTTTAATGGGCTAGGGCAGTGCTTGTGATCGAGTTATGTGATGAGGCATTAATTGAGGTGGTGCCTCTTAGTTATCCAATTCAAATGTGTGTGCTCCTAACAAGACATGGTTTTCAAGAAAGGATTTAAGATGTGGTATCTTTTAACATTTGTCCTTACTTTAGTGTCTTTTAGGGTTGACGTGCCTTAGTATTTTTAAACAAGTTTCAAGTGGGCACGCCAAATTTTGTACACAACGGGTGAGAGTGAATTTCTTTAACGTGATGAGGCTCTAGAACCCTAATGTGCTCACCCTAGTGTTCATGCAATTTCTACTAGGTGAGTTGATTTTAGGGGTGAGTGGTGCGGCCCATGTCAAACCACGGTGGCTTCGCAAATGCCACTCAAAGAAAAAGAAAACACTCCAAAAAGATTACGAATTTGAGAATGTTAGAGTGTATATTTTTTTGTTGGGTGATGAGTTAAGGATGAGGATCAGGTAATCATTTACCACGCCAATTTTTTCTGATTTTAAAATTTTTTTAGATTTTTTTAAGCAAGCAAACAACCATGGGAAAAGAAATACTCACAACCAGTCCTTGTTGTGCTTACTCCATCTCCACCGTCACGAGTCGCGCTCCTTCGCTATCCAAGAGCCGAGTTCCTGCAACCATCAAGCATAGGGAAATAATGCGCTAGATGATGTGAGCATGGATGCAAAATGGAAGTGACAATAAATCCGTTGCCTCCCCGACAACGACGCCAAAAACTAATGTGTTATGGACGTGTTTGTTTAAGAATGTCATAGTTTGCATTCGCACGTTGGTTTTAAATAAAGAAACGGACGTGAGTCCGAGTGTCAAACATAGGGAGGCGTGAAATTGGGTTTTTCTGTCACTTAGTGTCACGGAAATGGCAGGTTTTGCTTTCTAGAAAACGTGAGAGAAAAGCAAGTGAGAGAGAGAGTAGAGTTAGAATCTTTTGATCATATCATTCATGCAACTCATGATAAGGAAAACTTGGGCAAAAGAGAGAGACAATAGCTAGAAGAGAAACATCTTCATTTAACATTCAACTTAAGTTTTTGTAAATACAACAATAGACAAATGCTTAAGCTAAAGTAAAGTAATGCTAAGATAGAGAGAGAAAGAAAGAGAGAGAAGGGAGACGGCGAGGTGGCCATGGCGGTGGAGGAGGGCTCCATCGGTGGCTCGTTGACTTCGGCAATTACAAAAGAGTGCTAAGGGTGGCTAGGGGTAGGGTAGAAGACTTGCAAGGGAATTGAATGCCTTACATGGTTAGTTGGAGGGGGTTTATATAGGAAGAAGGGGTTTCTAATTTAAGTAGGGGCTTTAGCAACGTTCGGAACGTCACTAAAACCCCTCCAAAAATGTTGGTGAAGGCCCTTGCCCCTCAGTCCAGTGTGTATGCCGTTCTTCCTCTCTTTTGCAATCCATGGGCACTTGCTGTGGGCCGTCCGATTGAAGATCGGACGGTTGAGATCACATGCGGAGAGCACTTCAGATCGCGCCCTTCAATCGCGCGCACCTGCGCGGCTACATCTGCAGGCACCATGTAGCCTCTATCCCGATTGTTCGCTCGTGCATCGATAGCTGAATTTCATCCGCTCATACCTTCGCCTTGGAGTCAATATGCGACGCGGTTCACTCCCTCGTCAGGTACTCGCGGCAAGAGCTACGACCGCTATGCTACGCTCGCGGATGGTCGCGGATGTGGTGAGTTGGAGCGGTGCTGGTGGCCGTTGGATAGAAATCCAATGGCTGAGATCGAACGGTTGAGATCTCTCCTATGGGTGATGGAGGGATTGTGCAGCGGGTGAAGGAGGTGCTGCGAGAGCCGTTCTCAGCTATTCAATCGAAGATCGAACGGTTGAGATTCATCCTACGGTTGAAGGAAGAGGCGGGGCGGTGGCTATCGTGCACCAATCTTGCACCACATCGCATGCTATGAACCGTTGATCATCAGATCAACAGTCAGAAATTCTTGGGTCAATTGCATGGCATTTAGGGTAGTTGTATATTTTGTACATTAATTCTTCCATTTTGTATGGCCAAGGGGTAGTACGACATCTTTACGGGCTTCAGATGGAGAATTTGACCGTACGGATGAATCTGGAGCGACGATCGTAGTCTGTCAACACGAAAATCACCCCGATCAGAGCTCCGTCGCACCCTCTACAAGAAGAAGAAGATGGACGGTCCAGATGGCACCACGTGGTGCCATCCACACCGCCCAACATGAACCACGGCCACCCCAGCCTCACGCATGGAGAGATCTCAGCTGTTGGATCTCAATCCAACGGCTGAGGGGCGTTCTACATCACCTCACCTTCACAAGAGAAGTGCTCAAGATTATATCGTGACCGTTGGATGAGAATCCAACGGCCATGATCACACGATTAATGGACGCCATCGCACCCTCCACTCGACCATCCACCACCTTGGCGCAACGGTGAGGCACCCGCTCCTCAAAGGAGGGGCGCGAGTTCGAAACCCGCTAGGCCCCCCAAATTGCTCAATTGAGGCAGCGCTAGCACACAGGCCAGCGCACGCACATGGACCCGAGAGCATGCGCGTGATGAGCACATAAGCATAGAAGCATCGGGCGTGGGTTGGCATGGACTTTCAGCGACAGCTTGGGCGGACCTTTAGTGATGCTTACAGCTGTCACTAATTGCTTGTAGGTGCAAAGCCAGCTGCGGGTGTGAGCGGTGGGGGCGCGATCTTCAGCGACAGCTGCATGGGGTCTTTAGTGATGCTTGTAGCTGTCACTACAGTCCTCTACACAAGTTTCTTCTTCTTACCTCCACTATATAAACACCCCTACACCCCTCATTCCTCTTCATCTCTACCTACTCTACTCCCACCTACTCCTAAGCTCTAGTAGCCTCCCAAGCACCATTAGAGCTTACTCTTAAGCTCCAAAGGCCTCTTACTAGTGTAATGATCCTTTGCCCCACCAAACATTCATCCTTCTTCCCACCACCTTCAGAAGAAGCCTTGGAGCCATCCTCCCACCTCCATTCCGGCAGAAGATCACCTCCGTCTCCTTACCTCCATTCTAAAGCCTTGACAAAGCATTCCTATACCCGATGTCCTCCTGCATCCCATCTTTGTCGTCCTGCATCTCACCTCCTTCATACAAGCTTTCGCCAGGCGTCGTCGTCTTGCCGAACAGTCGATTCGGAAGATTTCCTCTCACCCCTATTTCTTTTATGCTTTCATAGATTATTGTAACAAACATTTGCATAATATATCATAATTGTGTTCTATCTCATTTTGTGAACTTGTCTTGCTTGTCTTTTTATTTCAAAAACATAAAAAATAACAAAACCTCAAAATACCAAAAAGAAACAAAATGAAGCGTGGTTTTCAACCAAAATAAACGTCGCCTCCCTGTGTTCGACCTGGGACTCCCCTGGAGTTTCGATTATAAATTGTATTTGATAGATGCGTTTTGTGAGCTACAATGACGGGTTCTCCAAACCCTAATTTTAATTCACGAAACACGCCTTCATCACTACCCTATTAGACCATTTTGAGGAAAAAGAGCTCAAACCAATTAGGTGACATTGTAATTGGCAGATAGATCGATTAAGTCACCAAGAGAAATTCTTGAGGATGTACTAGTTAGGGTGAGGGATTTTTATTTTCTGATGGATTTCATTGTTCTTGATATGGATACTCCTAAAAATCTTAAGGATACACCTATCATCCTAGGGAGACCGTTCCTAGCAACTACTAGGGCCAACATCAATTGTGAGGAGGGCCAAACAGAGTTAAATTTTGGGGACAAAATTTTGAGGATTAATATTTTTAAGGCCCAAAAAGGGATAAATTGTGGGACAATTGAGGAAGTCTATGATATAGGTTCAGTGGTTGAGGACTTGATTACTGAGGAATGCCCAATTTTACAAAAGTCTCAATCACAAGAGAATCCTGACCCACAAACTGAGGAGCTTGAATCTAATTTTGACCCATCCCTAACCCCCACCCTTCCAGCTAAGGCTAACCCCAAACCCCCACCCACTATTGATAACCCAGTCTTGGAGTTGAAACCACTCCCGAACCATCTAAAGTACGTACTTTTGTCTTCAAATCAGATGTTTCCTGTGGTTATTAATTCTCGACTCACTCTTGATTAGGAAACGAAACTTATTTCTATCCTCCAGCAACATCGTCGAGCCATTGGTTGGACTCTAGATGATTTAACTGGAATAAGACCCTCGTATTGTACTCATCGAATATATGTTGAAGAGGGAACACGACCTTCTCACAAGATGCAGAGAAGACTTAACCTAAATCTCTAGGAGGACATGAAAAAGGAGATTATCAAGTGGCTTGATGCAAGAATTATCTACCTGAAATGATTCAAACATGATTTCGTAAAAGATGAAGATAAGTCATTGCAACGCGATTAAACCATTTGCTTTCAAAATTTATATAGCTAGATAGTGGAGTATCTAGGGTCGTCCAAGGAGGCAAAAAGTTCCACCAAGCTCAATCTTAGCCTTTCTATTTTATGTATTTTTTTGTATTTTTTGGTTATGTGATTTTTTTGTTGTTTTTGATATAAGAAAGTAAAGCGTAAAGATAATGTGTAGCACCTACTTACTTCCACACATTCCCAACTAAAGACAAATATGGCATGCCCTTGAGCTCCCTTAGACACGGGTGTGCCTAAGGAATCATGGGTGATGCAACAACTAAAAAGGAAAGCCAAGGAAGCAAATGCAATAATAAGATTAATACTACGAAACGAGTTCTTACAACAATTCAAGGTCAAGGCAAACTACAACTACAAGTTACCAACTAAGTGAAGAACACGAGGAAGGAAAAAGAGAGAAAGAGGATGGCGTGGAGGTGATGTTGTTGAAGTCGGTGGTGATTCCTTTTCCAACTTGGTGTGAGGAAGAAGAGGTAGAAGGTCTCCAAGGGGTGGTGGTGGTTGACCCCCATGAACCTTCTTCTCTCCTTGCTCCTTGAGGTGGTGTGAATGGTGGTGGATGTGATGGTGGCTTCTCTCAATTCTCCCCCTCCAAAAAAGATATCTCCTCATGGTGCCTTAGGTCCCTTTATAAAGAGAGTGACAAGGGAGCCTAAAGGTCACAATTTCAAATTCCAAAGGGAGCCATTTTTGGAGCCAATTTTTGGCTCCCTTTTCAAAAGTGGTGGCTGGCTATAAAGGTGGCTTTTAACTTCCCAAGGAAGTTTCCAAGGCTTGGCTTCCTTGGGAAGGCAATAGCCTCCCTTGAAAAGGTGCATCCCTCTTTAATTTCTTGACTTTCCTATGCACCTCTTGGCTTTAATTCCAGCAAATGAGTTGCTTGAAATAATTTTTATCCCAAGCTCATTTAATTCATCTTCCACATGTAACATGACTTCATTTATGTAGCTCCTCAAGGTGCTCCTTCAGGAATGGGTACCTGCGGGTTGCTGCACAAGCTAACAAAAGATGATCAAGGTATACCAATTTATATCAAAATTGAAACATGGACTAGCTTAGCATATTATTTCTAAAATGCAATGATGCAAGATGATTTATGCAATAATGTACTAGGGATAAGACCCAAAAAAAGCCTAACATGCATGCAAAATTGGTGTTTATCACTACCCCACCTCTGATAGTCGTTGGATGAGTCCCATTCAGGTTGTGCCTAAAAAGGTGGGACTTATCATTATCACTACTAAATTTAGAAAAACCATTCCTACTCGGATTGTGAACTCGTGGAGAATATGTATAGACTATCAGAAACTGAATACCTCCATAAAGAAATACCATTTCCCTCTCCTGTTTATTGACCAGATCCTTGAAAACCTAGCGGGGAATCGATTTTTTCTATTTCTTGAATGGTTACTCCGAATATAACCAAGTAGCAATTCATTCTGAAGATCAGGAAAAGACCACCTTTACCTACCCCTACAAAACTTATGTGTTTCATAGGGTGTCATTTAAGCTATGCAATGCATCTGCCACTTTTCAGCGGAGCATGTCAGCCATATTTTCTGATATGGTAGGTAAATTCCTTGAAGTCTTCATGGACAACTTCTTAATTTTTGGTTAGACATTCAATGATTGACTTTTGCACTTGGTTCAGATCCTCCGACGATGCATTGAGGTGAACCTGGTTCTTTCCTAGGAAAAGAGCCACTTCATGTTCCTGAGGGCATCATTCTTGGACACCTTGTATATGAGCAACGTATCCAAGTTGATCGAGCAAAGGTGAATCTAATTTCCAAACTTCCTTTGCCTTCCTTGGTCAAAGATATTCAATCTTTTCTAGGGCATGTCGATTTTTATCAACATTTTATTTTTGATTTTTCAAAAATTGAACGCTCCTTGACTAATCCTCTCTCAAAGGACACTCCCTTTGAGATGGCAAGTGAGTGTGTTTGTGCATTTAAAATCTTGCGTGGCCAAGTAACCTAAGCTCCAATCCTATAAACTCTTGATTAGTCTTAGCTATTCGAGATCATGTGTGACACGTTTGACTACGCGATAGGAGCGGTGCTTGGGCAAAAGATCGATGGGAAACTAGTGATGATATATCACGCTAGCAAGACACTGGATGGTCACAGCATAATTACACAATTATGAAGAAAGATCTGCTGGTTGTAGTATTTGGTCTGGAGAAATTTAGATCATACCTCTTAGGATCCCATGTTATTATCTACTTAGATCATACCGTTGTGAGGCACTTACTATCATAGGATGCGAAATTGAGGTTGATTAGATGGGCCTTGCTTCTACAAGAATTTGACCTCAAGATACACGATAGGGCGGGAAAGCAGAATGTAGTTACTGATCATTTATCTTGTCATCCTTCTTCGATCATTGACCCATCCGGACCTATTACCGAGCATTTTCTAGATGAACATTTTTTGGTCGTTAATGGACTTCCCTGGTTCGCTAATATGGTGAACTACTTGGTCATTAGGAAAGTCTCGTCTGATTGGTTTAAGACTAGATAGGACAAACTGATTTCTGATGCCAACCATTATTTATGGGAAGATCCCTATCTATTCCACATTGGCAATGACCAAGTAATTAGAAGATGCATTTTTGATGATTAGGTCAATGATGTTATATCCTTCTGTCATGACTAGGCCTGTGGTGGCCATTTCTCTGAGCGTAAAATCACAACGAAGATCCTTCAGTGTGGGTTCTTTTGGCCCACACTGTTCAAAGACACACAAGCTTATTGTATGGCATGTGCCTATTGCCAAACCCTCGCCAACATGGGCCCACGCAATATGATGCCATTGAATTCAATCATTATGTGCGAAATCTTTGATATTTGGGGGATTGATTTTATGGGACCTTTTCCCCGATCCAACGGCTTTGACTTCATCTTACTTGCTATTGATTTTGTCTCAAAGTGGATCGAAGTCATCCCCACAAGAACGAATGATCATAAAGTTTTTCTCTGCTTCATCCAGGAGAACATCTTTTCCAGATTTGGGGTCCCTAAAGCCATCATCAGTGGAGGGTCCCACTTTGTGAATGCGCACCTCCAATCCCTGTTGAAGAAATATGGGGTGTCGCACAGAATTTTGACTCCATATCACCTGCAAACCAATGGACTAGCCGAGCTCTCCAACCGGGAGATTAAAAAGATTCTTCAGGTTACCATTCAACCTAATAGAAAAGATTGGTCGACCCAACTTCCGAAAGCATTATGAGCTTATAGGACCACCCATAAACCCAGTTAGGTATGTCTCCATTCAGACCGGTGTACAGGAAGTCATGTCACCTTCCAGTAAAGTTGGAGTATAAGGTCTACTGAGCAGTACTGAAGTGCAATTTGGATCTCGAGAAGGTCGAGATCGATAAACTATGCAATGATGCGTACGAGAACTCGTGTATCTACAAGGGGTGGATTAATGATAATCACTTTTCACGGAAAACTTTCTATCCTGGTCAAAAAGTGCTTCTTTTTTATGCCTGACTCAAATTCTTACTTGGCAAACTAAGATTGAAGTGGACTGGACCCTTTCTAGTTTGGAGGATTTTTAGAAATGGAGCTGTTGAAATAAGCGAACATAGACAAGATTCAAACCCTTTTATTGTGAACAGACAAAGGTTAAAACCTTTTCTTGAGTTAACTGATTTGAACTTGACTGAGGAGTCTCTTGATCTCCATTCAATCTGAGCTGCATTGCGCCTCGCTGATGGCGGTAAACTTAGCACTTTACGGGAGGCAACCCATCTTTCTAGAAAGCCCAAGAACTTTTTACTCTTGTGAGCAAACATTCCTACTACAGTTTAGGGTTTATACTTTATAATAGCCGACTCCATCTCCAATCTCCATATTGGAGCTTGAAATCATCTGCAATAGCCATTTTCGACCCGTCCGCCCACCTTATAAATCTGTTCTAAAAATATAAACTAAACTAAATTTGAACTCATCCTTTTTGCAATAAGGGCATTGCAAAACTTAGGGATGGGTGGGTATTACAGTGCAAATGATTGAAAATTAAATTTCTTTGAAAGGTTCTCATTAAAGAAAAAAGAAAAAAAAAAGTGATATGAAAGGAGAGGAGAATCTTTTTGAAATGAATTGGAAAATCTTTTAAATGGCGAAGAAGAAAAAAGGAAGAAGAAAATGTGCTAAAATGTTTAATTTGTTAATCTTGGTCAAGTCTAAAAGTTGTTTGTGCTCTAGTCTAGTATCAGACCACCCACATCCTTGACCTTGGATTTTTCGGGCCAAATATGATTAAGTAAGCATGGCTTAATTTACTGTACAAAGCAAAGTCGGAAAATCCAATTTCTTGGACTAAGGGGAACAAGTGTTTAAACTAGTCACTTTGTCACTTTTGGTCTAGGAGTTTGAAGAATCAAACCATAACCTCACATTCACAGATTGAGTTTTAGGACCTGAGAAGAGGGTTAATAAAACATTGGACTTAGGTAGAGTTAGAAAATAATTCTTTTATGGTAGCCAACCCTTGGATGTAGAGCCACTTCCTTAATAAGGTGCACACATTTAATTTTTGTTTGGGTGGGGCTTGTATATATGTCTTAGTAAGCAGTGTACCTCTCCTCACCACCCCAAAAGGCTCACAAAAGCCTCACACACTTGCACCTTCAAAAAAAAAGAAAAAACATAGAAAAAAAATAGTGCTAGAATTTTATTTTTCTTTTACAGGGAGATTTACCTAGATGATGACCCTGTTGGAAGCTAGAAAGCTGCCAAATTCACGTGGGAGAAGCCAACTGAGTCCAATAGGTTATTAATTTGACACTTAGGACCTTTAACTCAATTCACTCCCACTACACGTGTTCCAACCCTGAAAACAACGAAATCGGGAGTGAAGCTGAGACCAACCTGAACTGTGTGCCCCTGCGTTTAAAAATCAACAGTTAGGTGAATTTAAATTAGGGAGTCGTTTGATGAACGGGTTTTGGTGAAGAAAAATCAGGGTTTCAAGAACCTGTCATCGTAGTTCGCAAAACACATTATCAAATATAATTTTTAACCAAAACTCTAAGGGAGTCCTAGATCGAACACAGGGAGGCAGCATTTACTTTCATTGGAATCCATGTTTCGTGTTGTTTCTTTTTGGTGTTTTAGTGTTTTGTGATTTTTTTTGGTGTTTTTGTAAAGAAAAGGCAAGCAAGATAACTCACAAAGGAGATGGAAACAAATCTGACATAACATGCAAATGTTTATTACAATATGCTAAAAAAGCACAAAAGAGAGATTGGGGTGAGAAGAAATCTCCCAAATCGGCTGTTTGGCAAGACGACGATGCTTGGCGGTAGCTTGGACGAAGAGAGTGGGGTGCTGGATGACAAAGGTGAGATGTAGGAGGACACGGGGTAGAGGAATGCTTCACCAAGGCTTCGAAATGGGGATGAGGAGCTAGAGGTGATCTTCTACTGGAATGGAGGTGGGAGGACTGCTCCAAGGCTTCTTATGAAGGTGGTGAGATGAAGTACGAGTATTTAGTGGGGTATAGGAGCATTACACTAATAAGAGGCCTTTGGAACTTGGGAGTAAGCTCTAAGGGAGCTTTGGTAGGCTACTAGAGCTTAGGAGTAGGTGGGAGTAGAGTAGGTAGGGATGGTTTGCAAGGGAGGGGGTCATGGTGCTTATATACTAGTGGAATGGAGGTGTTTTGCATGCACAGGCCTTCAGCGACATTTAAAATGTCGCTAAAGACCTGCCGAAGGTGTCGCTATACATTCAAGTGCCTTGGCTGGTGTAAGGAGGCATGGCTGCAGCTGGCGTAGTGCGAGGAGATCGTTAGACGTTGGATCAGGCGCGGAGGGCTGAGATCACAAGGAGGAAGCACGCACTTGAAGGAGTTTGAATCTCGCGTTCAACGGCAGTCGTTGGATCTTTCATCGCACGACTGAGAGGCATCCGTGGATCCCGCCTTCGCTAGTTTGAACATGTGCAGATCACACGCCTCGAAGATCCGACGACCGAGAGCACATCCAGTCATCTTAAATGAGCGCCTCTGATTGCACGCGTGCAATTTGGCGTGCATTCTTGTGTCGTTGGGTGGCGTCAGATCGCACGTGAGGAATCTAGACTGCTCGATCAAGATCGAGCGGTCCAATTTTCGCTGGGGTTGTTGCACGCGCGGAGGATTGCGGCTCGAACCCGCGCCTCTTGTTTGAGGAGCAGGTGCGCTACCGTTTGGCCAATGTGCTGGATGGTTGCGTGGAGAGTGGTACGGTCACACACCTCGACTATTGGATGAATATCCAACGGTCGAGATGAAGCCTTCGCTGCTGTGCTTTGGAGGGGAGGACTAGTCGATGTTGTGCGTGTCTCAATCGTTGAATTGAGATCCAACGGCTGGGATCGTTCCTTGCGTGAAGATGGGGAGCGGTGGCTCAAGTAAGACAGCCTGGATGGTGCCACGTGGCGCCATCTGGGTCATCCATCTTATTCTTGTAGAGGGTGCCACAGAGCTCAGATTGGGGTGATTTCTATGTTAACGGGCTGCGATCGTCACTCCAGATCCATCCGTACGGTCGGATTCTTCATCCAAAACCCATAAAGATGTCGCACTGCCTCCTAGCCTTATAAAATGTTGGAATTAATATACAGAATATACAAACTATCCTAAATGAAATGCAATGAATGTTATGCAATATTTATATTATGATATGCAATGGTAGGCCTAGAAACTATCATAAATAAGCATTTTATCATGAATTCATGTGTGTTTATCATACCCCCATGCTTACTTTTTGCTAGTCCCTAGCAAAATCAACCTAAATGCTATGTATAAAAGGAGAATTAAGATTTGATCACTTAGACACGATTTGTTGGTTGCTTTAGAAAATTTCAACTCAAGATCTGGTTACAAAAACTCTACAGTGCCCAGGTGTTTGCCAGAATGTAGATCGCCCAAGCCCTCGCCTTATTTGAAAAGGGAAGATACATTTTTTTGTTTTTTCTTCTTTTCTTTTTTTTTTTTGGATGTTTTGAGTTTAAGGGTTTCGAGATAACTTTTTACGACTACCCAACCCACCTAAAACTTGAAAAGGACTCTAAGTGCTAAGCATCTTCTGAAAGAGTGAAAGACTCACTAGGTGGCCGTTAAAACAGACTTTAGGTTTCTATGACCCTAGGTGACCTTAAGAGTTTCTGCTTAAATGTTTATCTTTCTGAATGGTAGCTTTCTGCCTACTTTAAAATTTTTTATGGGGTCAACACAAGGGCAAACCCAGTATATATCTCCCCGATTTATTCTACTTCCCCTCTTCTTCCCTAAGTGTTTTGGGAATTATTTGTGCATTTTTGTGAGTTGGGCTCTGGACAACCAGCCAATTGGCTGTTACCCACGGCAACTTGCCAGCCATACTCGTCCGGTGAAGTGTGGTTTATTTTTCTATTTTTTCTTCTTTTTCTATTTTTTTCCATTTTTGAGTATCATTTTTTTTCTAAGTAGGTGGCTTCCCTGATCTAAGATTTACCTAAAAGCAGTAGACTGAGTATGGTAAAGTAGCTGGGCTCTGGACAACCGACTAATGGGCTGTTACCCACGACAACTTGCCAGCCATACTACCCTAGAAAGTTCATTAGCTACCTAATTTCCGAAGAAACTGCCGAAAAGTAAGTCAATGTAAATAGTGCGTAGATGCTTGGACTTAAAGTCCCCTCAAATCAGAGAGCGGGTTGATAAGTCATGTACTTATCACCCTAATTTATTAGCCAAATTAGAATAAAATTACTTGGCAAGGACTCGAGATTAAATCCACATTCAAGTGGACACCCGGGTTGATTGAGCCCAAAGACTTGAAGGGTCTAAGTGTTCAAGTCCTAAAGTGTCAATTCCTAAAGTTTGCAACACCTAATGCCTAAGTTCTCTTCTCCTAATTCTTTTTGTTTTAATAAAATAATAGGAAATTACTATTACGGCTGACATATTTCATAAGATATCCACCCTCTCATGCTTAGCTAATGCAATATCCTCATTGTTAAAATGAAAGCATGCAGGAGAGTAGATTTGGAAGAATAGCACCTGGTTTCTGTGAGATTCTGATTAGCTCGAAACAACCTTTACATGTGCTGAGTTTAGTGCCTTCAGCTAGGCGATATACGACTAGCAGTGGTTAAGGCAAGGTGAGAGCAACCTTGTTCGAGACGGGTTCAGGGAGCACATGGACAACGTAGTATTTGAGACGTTGTCCATTGACCTTGAAGGAATTACCCGTCTTTGGGTCAGAGATTTTGATGGCCCCGTTAGAAAAAATTCACTCAATAATGAATGGACCATTCCACTTAGATCTAAGCTTACTGGGGAAAAGCTTCAATCGAGAATCGAAAAGCCTGACCTTATGGTTCGACTCAAAGCTCTTACGTGAAATCATTTGGTCATGAAGAGCTTTAGTCCTTGCCTTATAGATTCCGCCATTTTCATAGGCATCATTTCTAAGCTCCTCCAACTTAGATAGTTGGAGTTTCCTAGTCTTCCCGGCCAACTCTAGGTCAAAATTATATTTCTTGATGGCCCAAAATGCCTGGTGTTCTAACTCTACGGGTAAGTGACACGCCTTACCAAACACCAGACAGAACAGAGACATACTGATAGGCATTTTGTACACTGTACGGTAGGCCTAAAGAGCATCATCTAGCTTTTGGGTCCAATCCTTCCTATCAGGCTTTACGGTTTTCTGCAAAATGTTTTTGATCTCCCGATTGGAGACCTCAACCTGTTCATTCATCTATAGGTGATAGGGTGTGGAAATACGATGATTTACCCTATATTTCCCCAGTAAATTTTGAAGCTAGGTAGGAGTGAAATGAGTGCCACCATCACTAATAATTGTCTGAGGAATCTTGAATCAACTGAAGATCTTTTTCTTCACAAAATTGATGACCACCTTGTGGTCATTGGTCCAGGTAGGGATTGCCTCAATCCATTTGGACATGCAATCAACAGCGAACAGAATATACTGGTGTCCAAATGAAGGAGGGAAGGTCCACAAAGTCGATGCCCCAAATGTCGAAAATTTCAACGGAAAGTATTGGGTTTAGGGCATCATGTCTCTCTTAGACATGTTCCCGAGTGTTTGGCATCGGGGACATGACTTTGAGAATTCCAGGGCATCCTTAAATAATGACGGCCAGTAGAATCCAGATTGCAAAATTTTAGTTGTCGTCCTTTTCCTAGAAAAATTTCCACCACACACAGATGCATGGAGAACTCAAGTATACTATGGAACTCCTTTTTCCAAGATGCATTAGCGAATAATCTGGTCGGTGCCAATACGACAAAGCTCGGGATCATCCCAAAAATAATATTTGGCCTCGAACATAAGTCTGTCTCGTTGTTGTTTAGGCCAATCCTGAGGGATTTGACCAACAGCCAAATAATTAATGATATCTGCAAACCAGGGGGTTTGGATACCCGAGACTGTGAGGATAGTCTCATCCGAAAATATTTTAGAGATAGGGACATCTGAATGAGGAGAATCAATTAGGATTCTCGACAGGTGATCCGCTACTACATTTTGA
This sequence comes from Thalassia testudinum, assembly GCA_037157565.1. NCBI lineage: Eukaryota > Viridiplantae > Streptophyta > Magnoliopsida > Alismatales > Hydrocharitaceae > Thalassia > Thalassia testudinum. The sequence continues at coordinate 86,669,496 of JAZHRO010000024.1, forward strand.
GCCCCAGCTTTGTCCCTAATTTCAAGATCAAATTCTTGAAGTAACAGAATCCAACGAATAAGCTGGGGCTTGCCGTCCTTTTTGGCCAAGAGATGCTTCAAGGTCAAGTGGTCGGTGTAAATGATAACATGAGAACCTAAAAGATAAGCCCTAAATTTTTCTAAAGCAAAAACTATGGCTAGTAATTCTTTTTCAGTAACGGTGTAATTCCTCTGGGCCTTGTCCAGAGTCTTGCTAGCGTAATAGATTACGGAGGGCTTTTTCTCAATTTTCTGACCCAAGATAGCCCCAACTACATGATCAGATGCATCCGCCATTATCTCAAATGGGGTTGTCCAGACCGGTGGTTGCAACACCGGGGCACAGGTGACTGTCATTTTTAATAAATCAAATGCCTTACGGCATGATTCATCAAACTTGAACGGTGTGTCTTTGGCCAAAAGGTTACTCAAGGGTCGAGCAACCTTCGAGAAGTCCTTGATAAATCTTCGATAAAAATCCACATGCCCAAGGAATGATCGGATCTGTTTCACAGATGTGGGTGGAGGAAGTTGAGAGATAGCATCCACCTTAGCCTTATCAACTTCAATACCCCGATTCGAAACCACGTGACCCAAGACAATGCCTTCTCCGGTCATGAAGTGGCTCTTCTCCCAGCTAAGGACCAGTTGTGTCTTGATGCATCTCTGGAGGATTAATTCCAAGTTAGCTAGGCGTGACTCTAAGGAATCTCCGAAAATGGAGAAATCATCCATGAACACCTCAAGACAATCTCCCACCATGTCCGAAAAGATGGATAGCATGCACCTTTGAAAAGTCGCAGGTTCATTGCAAAGCCCGAACGACATTCTACGGAATGCAAAGGTTCCGTAGGGACATGTGAAAGTTGTCTTTTCCTAGTCTTCCGGATGGATAGGGACTTAGTTATATCTCGAATAATCGTCCAGGAAGCAAAAGTATTTTTTCCCAGCTAACCTTTCTAGGATTTGATCAATGAATGGTAGGGGGAAATGATCCTTTTTTGTGGCTGTGTTTAGCTTCCTATAATCAATACAAACTCTCCAAGCAGAAGCTGAACGGGTGGTAAAGGATTCCCCTTTCTCGTTAGTCATAACGGTTATTCCTGCCTTTTTGGGTACAATTTGAACGAGTCTAACCCATGAACTATCCGAGATCGGGTAAATAATTCCAACATCGAGCCACTTGATTATCTCCTTTTTGACCACTTCTCGCATATTCGAGTTTAATCTCCTTTGCATTTAGCAAGAAGGGTGGGATCCATCTTCCATAAAAATATGGTGAATACAGTAAGATGGCTCGATCCCCCTAAGGTCGTGGATGGTCCAACCAATTGTCTCTCTATTTTTCTCAAGGACCATAATCAATCTCACTTCTTGCTCCTTAGTCAAATCAACACTAATAATCACAAGGAGCGTATTCTTAGGTCCTAAGAACTCGTATTTCAAATTTTTAGGCAATGGTTTCAATTCTAGATGAGGTGGGTTTAGTATAGAGGGAAGGGAGGATGCTGATGAAGATTCATCAATATGATCCAGTGGAAGAGGCTGGGAATGAACAAAATAACAGCCTCTTCAGGGTGTGGCAGGTCTGCCACAAAGGGTTGTGGGTTAGGTTTGCTAAGTCCAGTGGAGTCCTCGAGTACATTGATGGACATACATGTCTCCAAATTAAAATCATGATCTTCGAGCTCCTCAATGAATCCACAATCCTCAAATCCTTTTATCACCTTGAAAATATCAAGAGTTAGCTTCCTATCCCCAAAGGCAATTTCCATACTATCAATCTCACAATTTATGTTGGCCTTGGCGGTAGCTAAGAACAAGCACCCTAGAATGATGGGTGTGTTCCTCAAATCGTTAGGTACATCCATGTCAAGAACCAGGAAATCTACGGGAAAATAGAAGTCCTTGACCTTGACGATTACATCCTCAATAACACCCTTCGGTGTGGTGACCGAACGGTTCGCTAATTGTAGCGTTACTGAGGTTGGCCTAAGTTCGCCTAACCCAAACCTCTCATAAAGCAAGGTAGGGATTAGGTTGATGGATGAACCTAAATCCAATAGTTCCCTATCGAAAGTGTATTCCCTAATGACGCATGAAATCAAGGGGGCACCTGGATCTTTTCTTCTTTTGAGGAAGGTGATGAGGATAACAGAACTTGCTTGCTCAGAGAGAATCACCTTCCTCGGAGTGGGTTCTCTCGGCTTACGCTTTTGGGTACATAGATCTTTCAAAAATTTAGCATAAGCTGGGATGTACTTAATAGAGTTGAGGAGCAGAATATTGATCTCTACACTCTTAATAAATTCGGGAGCTCCTCGTCGCTATCTAAGGTTCTCTTCTTCCTAGTTTTTAATAAGGCTTCAGGGAACGGGATGTGGGTGGTGTCTTCAATTTTAGGTCCCTGGGCCTTATTGTCTTCTTCAATCTCCTCCTTTTCTCTCTCGAGCTCCCCAGGGTTTTGGCTTCTAGAAGGTAATTCAGGGTCCTAGGTCTGCTTTGCACTTCTCAAGGTGACGGAGTTTGCAAAGGCATATGGGTTCAGGTCTTGAGGCAGGTTAGTGAAGATTGGAGGGCCTTGATTGGTCATGCATCCAGAAGAAGAAGAGGAGGGACCCTGCTCAACCACCTGAGCATGTGTGTGTGGGTCCCTTGTATTTTCGTACCCTTAGGCTCTATTACCCTAATTTTGCACATTGCGTGGGTTGGGTACACGTTGGGATGGTAGAGATCCGAGTTGTCGGGTGTTAGCAATAAACCCGAATTGTAAGTTGTCCAATGATGTCTTCATTTGCTGCATAAGCTAAAGCATGGACCCTTGCATTTCTACCATCTGCCAGTTTAAATCAGCCTGCCTTGCAGATTGTTGGGCATTCCAAGGTGGCTGAGTAACCGATCTCGGGGGCAACTGGGTGTATGCCTAACCTTGGCCCATAGGTCTCTAAAGGGCATAGTTGCTGGGTCATGTTTGGGTCTGTTGCCGCTGACTTTTCAAGAGAAGTTAGGGTGGTTCCTCCAACCTGAGTTATAAGTGTTGGAATACGGGTTGGACCTAGCATTCTCCTGTATTGCATACGCATCCTCATAGAGCGAGGATGGAGAGAAGGAAGGATCAGAAAAACTGGGACCGAAGGCCCCAGTTTGGAACCCATAAGGTTTCAAGAAATCCTGCCTCATAGGTTGAGCTGATTCAAGTTGGTTCACGAACTCCCGCCCCGTGGGAGCTCATGAGGAATGGAATCCCAAATTATGGGATTGAGTGGGTGTAGACATGTTTCCCGAATTCCCATACATCCATTCTTCCATTCTTTTAGCAACCAAGTCCATCTTATCAAGCTTGTTACAAATCAATTCCATGTCAAATGAATGAGAATCCTGGATCTCATTAGCATTTGACCTAGGTTGTTGGGACCAGTTGAAGGCATCCATGGAGGCATGATTAATTGAATTCTCGCTCATTTCCTCAAACAGGTCATATGCGCTATATGCATCCTTGTTGAGGAAATTACCTCCATAGGAGGCATCCACGTGATTACGGAGTTGTTCGACCAACCCATGATAGAATATCTACACGAGTTGCCATTTCGGCACCTCGTGATGTGGATGCTTCCTCAAAAGTTCCTAGAATCGCTCCCAGGAACCATGAAACGGTTCCCTCGGCCGCTAGGCGAAAGTGGTAATCACCCATCACAAGGCATTAGTATGTCCGATAGGAAAGAATTTCTTCAGGAAAGCCGACTTAAGAGCAGCCCATGTTTCTATCAGCCTTCCAATAGTATGGTATTAATGTGTGGCCTTATCCTTGAGTAGGGAAAGAGCCTCATGATCATTTGCTCTTCATTCACATTCCTCGCTTTTGTGGTCTAAACCAAAGTGGTCAAATCCCCCAAGTGTTGGAATGGGTCCTCCGAGCCAAGCCCATGGAAATGCTCTTAAGACTTGAGGCTTGATTTCTACGTCTCCGGCGAGGATCATGATGTCAGGACGTTTCCTATAGTTTGAAGGATCATAGAAATCCTTCAAGTGCTAAGCGCTCTGTTGAACCGTTTTGCGAATCGCTACGCTTACGTGTTTGGTTTTGGAAAACCTGTCGTTGTAGTTCGAAAGCAAAGAATTCGTGTTCAACAAATAAAAATTTATACCGAAAAGAATTCTGGGTCAAACACAGGGAGGCTACGTTGATCTATATTCGCAATTATATTTTTTTTTTTAGGATTTTTGATAAGCAAGGCGATATAATTACAATGGAGCTATCAGACTAAAAGAGATAGAGAGAGAGAGAGAAAGAGAACATGCATTCAATGCTTCAAATGTTTATACAATCAAACTAAATAAAAGTTACACTAGGAAGTGGGAAATCAATTACACTATAAAGCAAGAAAATTCTACACTAGAAAAGCTGAAAATAAGAATGGGAGAGAGAAATTATCCTCCTCAACGATTTCTTGGAGGACGAGCCGGACGGGACGACGCCTAGACGAAGGAGAATGAAGCAAGACGAAGGAGGATGAAGCAGAAGAACGGGAACGGAGCAGCACGTCGTCGTCGTCGCAGGATCCACTTCCGAAGGGGAACGAAAATTGGACTTTATCTCGCAAGAAGCATCCCAGGTGTGGGACAAGCTTCTTTTGAGCTTTGGAGGGGTAGAGAGGAGAAAGAAGGGATGAGAATTTCATATGGAGGGGGTCTCCTTTTATAGTTACAAGGAGTGGAGGCAAAATGGACATTACAACTTCAAAATAATAAAAGAGGGGTCTTTAGTGACGGATAAATCCGTCACTAAAGCCCTCAACGTGGGCGTCGTGGGCGACTCGCGTGCGCCTCCTCGCCTGCTCGCGCGCTCAACGGCTTGCGCACGTTCGTCGCTTTTCAGCCGTCCGATCGTGAGATCGGACGGCTTAAGATGCGTCTCCGCCGGCTGCGTTGCGCGCCCGCCCACGTGCGATAGCGTGTTCAATTGCGCGTGGACGCTATCGGGCGCGCGCGGCCGTCCGATCTCCATCTGACGCTCCACCCGCTCCCAATCGCCCGCGCCTACCGTTCGCGGAAGCGCGCTCGACCACTGCACTATGGGGCGCGGATGGTCGAGCGGACACTTTTAAGCGCGAGCGACCACAGCCGTTGGATTAAGATCCAACGGCAGAGAGCGATCAGGCGCGGGGCCTTCACAAGATGCAAGCGGCCGTTTGGGCGGCTGAGATGGCGCCACGTGGCTCTATCTTGGCCGTCCATCTTCTGGAAGTTGTAGATGGTGCCACGGATGTCGGATTGACTCGATTTTTGTGTCGTTGGGCTGCGATCATCGATCCAAATTCATCCGTGCAGTCGGATTTGTCATCTGAAGTGCGGATTTTCACCATCCTGACCCTTGATCTTCTAGGGTTCCTCAGTCACTATCTGATGCTACGGATGCCTGATTAGGGCGATCTTGGAGTCGTTGAACTCCAATCGTCGCCCTGATCATATCCATATGGTTGGATCTTTGATCCGAGGTCCCGACAAAATGTTTGCCCTGTCCAAGCACATAAAAGGAGACAATTAACCTCCATTTTATTCAAACTACTCTAAATGCAAGATGATGCATGTTATGCAATATTTATATCATGAAATGCAATCCTATGCTTAAGAACATGCATAAATAGACATTTTAAGTAGTGTAAATGTGTTTACATCATACCCCCATGCCTATCTTTTGCTAGTCCCTAGCAGAAACTATATGCTATTTATAAAAGAATTAGGTTAGATTATTTGGACTTGAGTTATTTTTCAATCATTAAGAAATTGTCTACTTAGGAACTGAACTTTCAAAGACACAACAGTGCCCGGGTATCAGCCAAAATGCAGACCGCCTCAAGCCCTCGCCTTATTAAAAGAAAATTTTCTTTTTCTCTTTTTCTCTTTTCTAATTTTTTTTTTTTTTGGATTTTCAAATTTTAGGGTTTAAGAGTGGCTTTCTACGGCCATTCAACTCACCCAAAATTTGATGAGAACCCTAAGCTTTAAGCATCTTATTGTGATTGTGATAGACTCCTTGACCGGCAATTAAAACGGATTTCGGATTTCTACGCCTCTAGGTGACCTAACCAGAATTCTGCCTAAAAGTGTATCTTTACAACCGGTAGCTTTCTCCCTACTTTTTTTTTTTTTTTACGAGGTCAACACAAGGGTGAATCCAGTGTATATCTCCCCGGTTTATTCTACTTCTCCACTTCTTCCTAAGTGTTTTGGGAATTTTTAGTGCATTTTCTGAGCTAGGTTCTGGACAACCGATCGATGAGCTGTTACCACCGACAACTTGCCAGCCATACTCGTGCGACAAAGTGTGGCTTATTTCTTTTTGTTCTTTTCTCTTTTTTTTTTTTTTTAAGTAGGTGGCTTCCCTAGTCTAAGATTTACCTAAAGGCAGCAAACTAAGAAAGGTCCAGTGACTGGGCTCTGGACAACCTACCTATGGGCTGTTACCCACGATAACTTGCCAGCCATATCACCCTAGAAGGTTCATTAGCTACCCAATTTCCGTTAGAATCGCCGAACAACGAGTCAGTGCAAAAAAAGTGTATAGATGCTTAAAACTCAAAATTCCCTCAAATCAGAAGGCGGGTTGATAAGTCGTGTACTTATCACCCAAACTTATTTATTCCAATTATAATAAAATTAAGATGGCGACGACTCAAAAACAAATCCACATTTTAGTGGATACACAGGCTAATTAAGTCCAAAGACCTGAGGGGTCTTTGTATTCAGATCCTAATGTAAAATTTCTTAGGATTGAAAAGTCCTAATGTCCAACTAATCCTTCCTAATTTTTTTTTTAAATAAGAAGAGAGACAATTTATATGGATTTCACAAAGCTAACCAAATAATTCAAGAATGAATCCACCCCCCCATGCCTAGCTGATGCAATGTCCTCATTGAAAAAGAGACATGAAAGAAAGGGTAGAATATGAAAGATGTCACCTGGATATGAAGCTCGTATCAGCCTTGTGTCGTATGTACAACTGCTGAGTTTAATGCCGTCAGCTAGGCGAAGTCCAGCCAAAGAAGTCACAGAATGGCTAGAGCAACAGAGTCTGAGACGGGTTCTGGAAGATTACGGTCAACAACAGGCTTCAAACGTTGACCGTTGACTTTAAAGGTGTTACCCGTCTTTGGGTCAGAAATCTGAACGGCACCATTAGGAAAAATCTGATCAATTATGAATGAGCCATTCCATTTAGATCTAAGTTTACCAGGAAAGAGCTTAAGTTTAGAATCAAATAACCAGACCTTCTGGTTTGGCTCAAAGCTCTTGCGGGAAATCAATTGATCATGTAGAGCTTTGGTCCGAGCCTTGTAGATCTTGGCATTCTCATAAGAATCATTTCTAAGCTCCTCCAACTCAGATAGTTGGAGTTTCCTGGTCTTTCCAGCTAGATTCAGATCTAAATTGCATTGTTTGATTGCCCAGAATGCCCTGTGTTCAATCTCTACGGGTAGATGGCACACCTTTCCATACACCAAACGGAATGGAGACATGCCGATGGGCGTTTTATACGTCGTACGGTAGGCCCAAAGAGCGTCCTCAAGCTTTTGAGTCCAATCCTTGCGATCAGGCCTAACCGTTTTTTGCAAAATGTTCTTGATCTCTCAATTGGAGATCTCGACTTGTCCATTCGTTTGGGGATGGTAAGGTGTGGAAATTCGATGATTAACCTCGTATTTGGCCAATAAATTCCAGAATTGGGCATTAGAAAAATGAGTGCCACCATCACTGATGATAGCCCTCGGAATCCCGAACCTACTGAAGATATATTTTTTGACAAAATTGATGACCACCTTGTGATCATTGGTTCGGGTGGGAATTGCCTCAATCCATTTGGACACATAATCAACAGCAACAAGAATGTACTGATGTCCAAATGAAGGGATAAAGGGTCCCATGAAATTGATGCCCCAAACATCGAAAATTTCTACGGGAAGAATAGGGTTTAGGAGCATCATGTCTCTCTTAGTTATGTTCCCAAGTGACTGACATCGAGAACATGACCTTGAGAAGTCCTGGGCATCCTTGAATAAAGACGGCCAATAGAAGCCAGATTGCAAGATTTTTGCAGCCATCTTTCTCCCGGAGAAATGGCCACCACACCCAGATGCATGGCAGAACTCAAGTAACTATTGAATTCATTCTCCGGTATGCATCGGCGAATAATCTGATCAGAGCCGATGCGATACAGTTCAAGGTCCTCCCAAAAGGAGTATTTGGCCTCAGATTTGAGTCTATCTCGTTGTTGCTTGGTCCAATCCTGGGGGATTTGACCAACGGCCAAATAGTTAACAATGTCAGCAAACCATGGGGTGTGGACACCTAAAACTGTAAGAATGGTTTCGTCCGGAAAAGTGTCAGCAATCGGAATGTCCGGACAAGAAGAATCACCTAGGAGTCTCGACAAATGATCCGCTACCACATTTTGCACCCCGGCTTTATCCTTGATTTCAAGATCAAATTCTTGAAGAAGAAGAATCCAATGAATAAGCCGGGGTTTAGAATCCTTTTTAGCCAAGAGATGTCTCAATGCCAAGTGGTCGGTATGAACAATAACATGAGACCCAAAGAGATAAGCCCTGAATTTTTCCAACGCAAATACTACAGCTTGTAATTCCTTTTCAGTAACAGTGTAATTCCTCTGGGCTTCATCCAGAGTTTTACTAGCATAGTAAATGACAGAGGGATTTCGGTCAATTTTCTAACCCAGGACATCCCCGACCGCGTAATCAGAAGCGTCGGTCATGATCTCAAATGGGGCTGTCCAAATTGGTGGTTGCAAAATTGGAGCACAGGTGAGTGTCGTTTTCAGAAAATCAAATGCCTTTCGGCATGATTCGTCAAAAACAAACGGCATTTCTTTGGTAAGAAGATTGCTCAAAGGACGAGCAACCTTCGAGAAATCCTTGATGAATCTTCGATAAAATCCCACATGGCCAAGAAATGATCTGATTTGTTTAACAGATGTGGGAGGAGGAAGTTTAGCAATAGCATCAACCTTAGCTTTGTCTACTTCAATTCCCCGTTCAGAGATTACATGACCCAAAACGATGCCTTCTTGGGTCATGAAATGACACTTTTCCCAGCTAAGGACCAGTCGTGTCTTGATACATCGCTTAAGAATCATTTCCAAATTAGCCAAACAAGAGTCAAATGATTCTCCGAAAATAGAGAAATCATCCATGAAGACTTCCATAAACTCTCCCACCATGTCGGAAAATATGGCTAGCATACACCTTTGAAAAGTCGCAGGTGCATTGCATAACCCAAAAGGCATCCTACGAAAAGCAAAGGTTCCGTAGGGACAGGTGACAGTAGCTTTTTCCTGATCCTCGGGATGGATAGGAACTTGGTTGTATCTCGAGTAGCCATCAAGAAAACAGAAGTACTTCTGCCCAGCTAATTTTTCCAAGATTTGATCAATGAAGGGCAGGGGAAAATGATCCTTTTTAGTGGCTGTGTTCAGCTTCCTGTAATCAATACAAACTCTCCAAGAGGAAGCTGAACGAGTTGTGATAGATTCACCTCTCTCATTAGTCACAACAGTAATCCCGGCTTTCTTTGGAACAATCTGAACGGGACTTACCCAGGGACTGTCAGAGATTGGATAAATAATTCCTGCATCGAGCCACTTGATGATTTCCTTTTTGACCACTTCTCGCATATTTGGATTCAATCTCCTCTGCATCTGACGAGAAGGGTGGGATCCATCTTCCAAAAATATTCTATGCTTACAGCAAGATGGCTCGATCCCCCTGAGGTCATGAATGGTCCAACCAATTGCCTCCTTATGTTCCTTTAGGACCTTAATCAATTTAATCTCTTGTTCCTTTGTCAATTTAGCACTAATAATCATAGGGAGCATATTCTGCGGTCCTAAAAATTGATATTTTAAATTCTCGGGCAATGGTTTCAATTCAAGCTAGGGTGGGGTAATGATTGATGATAGGGTAGATGCTGAAGATTCAACAAGAGGAAGAGGTTTTGAGTGAACAAAATCAATAACCTCTTCTGAAGATGTCAGGTCAGAGGGTTGCGGGTCAAATTCATCAACTAAAGAGGAACTTTCAATTGAAGAAACTGTCAACCAAGTTTCAATATTAACATTATCCTCATCAAGTTCCTCAATAAATCCACAATCCTCAAATTTGTTGATCGCCTTAAAAATATCCAATTTCATTCGTTGGTCCCCAAAGGCGATTTCCATGCTACCGCTTTCACAATTAATGTTGGCCTTTGCGGTAGCCAGGAATGGACGCCCCAGAATGATGGGCGTGTTCCTCATATTATCTGGTACATCGATGTCAAGGACAAGGAAATCTACAGGAAAATAGAAATCCTTGACCTTAACTATAACATCTTCAATAACGCCTCGCGGTTTTGTGACCGAACGGTCCGCTAACTGTAGCGTTACTGAAGTTGGCCGAAGTTCACCTAACCCAAACTTCTCATAAAGAGAAGTCGGAATTAGGTTGATGGATGCACCAAGATCCAAAAGTGCTCTATCAAATGTGTAATCTCCGATAATGCAAGAAATCAAAGGAGCACCAGGATCTCTCTTTTTCTGAGGGAGGTAGTGCAGGATAACAGAGCTAGCCTACTCGGAGAGTACCACCTTCCTCGGAACAGATTCTCTCGACTTACGCTTTTGTGTACATAATTCCTTTAAAAATTTTGCGTAAGCTGGTATGTGCTTGATAGCATCAAGGAGCGGAATATTGATCTCAACATTCTTAAATAAATTCAGAAGCTCCTCATTGCTATCAACAGACTTCTTCTTCTTTGCTTTGGCTAAGGCTTCAGGAAAAGGAACATGAGTCAAATCTTTGGAATCAAGTTCCTGAGCCTTGATTTCTCCTCTAGAATTCTCCTCTCTCTCCTCAGATTCTTCAGGATTCAAAAGATCAGAATAGTGTGGTTGTGGATCCTGAGTCTTCTTACCACTCCTCAAAGTGACAGAATTTGCAGAAGCGTAAGAATTTGGGTCTTGGGGAGGGTTAGGAAAGATTGGAGGGGCTTGATTGACCATGAATTGTTGATTTACAGAAGAAGAAGACGAGGAACCCTGCTCAACCACCTGAGCATGTGCGTGCGGGTCCCTCTGATTTCCGTACCCTTGGGCTTGATTGCCCGAATTTATAATGTTTCGCGGGTTGGGTACGGGTTGGGATGGTAGAGATCCGGGTTGACGAGAGTTAGCAATGAGCCCAGATTGCAAGTTGTCCAGCGAGTTTTTCATTTGCTGCATGAGCTGGAGCATAGATCCTTGCATCTCTACCATTTGACGATTCAAATCAACCTGCCCTGCGGATTGACGGGCATTCCAAGCTGGATGATTGACCTGATTCGGAGGCAACTGAGTATATACTTAACCCTAACCCATTGGTCGTTGCGGAGCATAGTTGCCGGGTCGGAATTGGGCCTGTTGCCTCGGATTTTTCCAAGAAAAGTTAGGGTGGTTTCTCCAACCTGGATTATAGGCATCGAGTAGGGGTTGGATCTAACATTCTCTTGTACAGCACAGACATCCTCATAGGGTGAGGATGGAGAAAAAGAAAGGGAAGGATCAGAAAAACTGGGATCAAAGGCCCCAGTTGGGAACCCATGGGGTTCCGAAAAATGTTGACTCAGGTTGAGTCGCATCGAGTTGATTCATGAACTCCCGTCCAGAAGGAGCTCGTGAGGAATGGAATCCCGAATTTTGGGATTGAGTGGATTAAGAGTTGTTCATAGAATTGCCAGCCATCCACTCTTCCATTCTTTTAGCAACCAAGTCCACCTTATCAAGTTTATTACAAATCAATTCCATATCAAATGAATGAGAGTCATGGACTTCATTGACATTTGATCTGGGTTGCTGGGACCGGTTAAAAGTATCCATGGAGGCATGATTAATTGAATTCTCACACATTTCCTCAAGTAAATCATGTGCACCATCTGCATCTTTATTGAGGAAATTGACTCCGCAAGAAGCATCCACATGGTTTCTGAGTTGCTCATTCAACCCATGTTAGAAGATCTACACGAGTTGCTATTTCGGCACCTCGTGGTGTGGACACCTCCTCAATAAGTCTTGGAATCACTCCCAGACCATATGAAACTTCTCCCCCGACCGCTAGGTAAAGGTAGTGATTGCCCGTCTCAAAGCATTGGTACGACAGACTAGGAAGAATTTCTTCAGAAAGGCCGATTTCAACTCATTCCAAGTTGTAATTGATCTTCCTATTATCCTATACGAATGCGCGGCTTTATCCCTAAGAGAGTGGGGGAGGAGCCTCATGATCATTTGCTCCTCGTTAACGTTTCGAGCCTTGGTGGTTTGGACCAAAGTGGTTAAATCTTCCAAGTGCTGAAACAGATCTTCGGAGCCAAGCCTATGATAATGTTTAATCAGGCTTAACACCTGGGGCATGATTTCTACGTCACCGGTTGGAATCTGGACGCCGGGACGTTCCCCGTAATTTGAAGGATCATAAAAATCCTTCAAGGGCTGAGCACCCTGCATTCTCTGGAACCATTCCTGCATTCTCTACATTTGTTCCAGCTGCCTTCGAAATTCTTCCTGCGGATTTTCAAGTAGAGGAGGCTGTTGTTCGGCCATGGGATCAAATTGACCAAAATCTAACTTGCACCTCCTAGAATGTTCTAACGGTCCTTCCAATCAGGGATTCAATGACCGTCTTCCCAGCATAAACTAGGAGAAGATCGGAAGGACTGGGGATAGGAACCCTGCAGCACAACAAAACAAGGCTATCCTTAAGTGGGGTAGCCTAAGGATCTACTGACTCCCAAAACCAGCCTTAAGACTGTAAGTGATTTACTCTACTTGCGTCTATTTAATCCAACCAGTTAGAAGGAGGGACTGGGGAGAAGGTTCTTCCTTTGGCTTTCGCCTCCAGTTCCTAGTGTACCCCCCAGCCGCGGTCGTTTGACGCTACTCCCCTAGCTAGACATCAGATTAATCAGTACAAGTAGGCTAATCAAAAATAATCTCAGACTAGGCCCTGAAGAGCGAATCAAACCTTAAGGCCAACGTCTACTCAATTTTATTAAGGCCTGGGATTGTGGTGCTTATGGAATGTGATGGGCCCTTACAATGGGTTGTGCCCTTAATGATTGATTGAGATTTGTGTAAGTGCGTGCACAACCAGGGTTTTCAAGCAACATTATTGATAATGTGTGAATTATAGTGTTCAATTCTTGCTTAAGTAGCTTTTAGGATTTCAAATTAGGTGAATTGCAATCAAGTTTCTAGGCAAACCAAGTTGTAAAACACGGGTGAAGATTGTTTTCCTTTAAAATCAGAAAGAAAGTGGAGTGCCTGGAATATACCTAGATTGAAAACCCTAAGGAGGAGCTACTTAATGAGTTGGTTTTAAAATAAAGTGGTGCGGCCCAAACAACTCAAACAATTGGCCACAAATGCACCACTAAGTTAGGCACTCAAAAATGGTTAACCTAGAATAATTTCTACTCTGTTATGTGTTGCTTTGTGTGTACCGGTTCCACAGATCAGAACCCGGTTGAGTAGAAAACAAATCGAGTTGATCAAGTGCCTTGAATGTGGGTGTTTGTTGTGTGTTTGTTGGAAATTACCCCACAAGATTACATTTTGTTTTTTTTTTTTTTATGAATGTGGGTGGAATGAATGTGAGTGAAAATCCAAACAACCAGACTATTCCTAGGATTTATGCAAATACCTAGGTTAATTAGGATTTGGATTTAATGTGGCGAATGGAATCTATGGAGGGGGAAAGAATGGGGGAGCACTTACAGTTGTCTTCAATTCCACTTTACTCCAGTCTACCGCTTGTTGATTCCTTGATGGAGGTCTCTGCAAAACAATAGACACAAGAGAAAGCTAGTTAGAAGACAAATAAAGTGCAAGAAATGCGAAAGAAAGATCGGAAATCGTTGCCTCCCCGGCAATGGCGCCAAAATGTTGAACCGTTTTGCGAATCGCTACGCTTACGCGTTTGGTTTTGGAAAACCTATCGTTGTAGTTCGAAAGCGAAGAATTCGTGTTCAACAAAAAAAATTTATACCGAAAAGAATTCTAGGTCGAACACAGGGAGGCTACGTTGATTATATTCGCAATTATATATCTTTCTTTAGGATTTTTGATAAGCAAGGCGATATAATTACAATGGAGCTATCAGACTAAAAGAGATAGAGAGAGAGAGAAAGAGAGAGAGAGAGAAAGATAACATGCACTCAATGTTTCAACTGTTTATACAATCAAACTAAATAAAAGTTACACTAGAAAGCGGGAAATCAATTACACTATAAAGCAGGAAAATTCTACACTAGAAAAGCTGTAAATAAGAATGGGAGAGAGAAATTATCCTCCTCGACGATTGCTTGGAGGACGAGCCGGACGAAACGACGCCTGGATGAAGGAGAACGAAGTAGGACAAAGGACGACGAAGCAGAAAAATGGGAACGGAGCAGCATGCCGTCGTCGTCGCAGGATCCACTTCCGAAGGGGAACAAAAATTGGACTTTATCTCGCGAGAAGCATCCCGGGTGTGGGACAAGCTTCTTTTGAGCTTTGGAGGGGTAGAGAGGAGAAAGAAGGGATGAGAATTTCGTATGGAGGGGGTCTCTTTTTATAGTTGCAAGGAGTGGAGGCAAAATGGACATTACAACTTCAAAATAATAAAAGAGGGGTCTTTAGTGACGGATAAATCCGTCACTAAAGTCCTCAACGTGAGCATCGTGGGTGGCTCGCACGCGCCTCCTCGCCTGCTCACGCGCTCAACAGCTTGCGCACGTTCATCACTTTTCAGCCGTCCGATCACGAGATCGGACGGCTTAAGATGCGTCTCCGCCAGCTGCGTTGCGCGCCCACCCGCGTGTGATCGCGCGTTCAATTGCGCGTGGACGCTATCGGGAGCGCGCGGCCGTCCGATCTCCATCTGACGCTCCACCCGCGCCCAATCGCCCACGCCTGCCGCTCCTCGCCACAGCTCGATCCCGCGCCTGCCGTTCGCGAAAGTGCGCTCGACCACTACGCTATGGGGCACAGATGGTCGAGCGGATGCTTTTAACCTTCAGCGACCACAACCATTGGATTAAGATCCAACGGCGGAGAGCGATCGAGCGCAGGGCCTTCACAAGATGCAAGCGGCCATTTGGGCGGCTGAGATGGCACCACGTGGCACTATCTTGGCCGTCCATCTTCTGGAAGTTGTAGATGGTGCCACAGATGTCGGATTGACTCAATTTTTGTGTCGTTGGGCTGCGATCGTCGATCCGAATTCATCCGTGCGGTCGGATTTGTCATCTGAAGTGTGGATTTTTACCATCCTAGCCCTTGATCTTCTAGGGTTCCTCGGTCACTATCTGATGCTACGGATGCCTGATTAGGGCGATCTTGGAGTCGTTGAACTCCAATCGTCGCCCTGATCACATCCATAGGTTGGATCTTTAATCTGAGGCCCCGACAAAATGTTTGCCCTATCCAAGCATATAAAAGGAGACAATTAATCTCCATTTTATTCAAACTACTCTAAATGCAAGATGATGCATGTTATGCAATATTTAATTTATGAAATGCAATCCTATGCTTAAGAACATGCATAAATAGACATTTTAAGTAGTGTAAATGTGTTTACATCACGCTCTTACCATACATTCATTGGAACCATTGCTGCATCTGCTGCAATTCTTCCAACTGCCTCTGAATCAGCTCCTGCTAGTTCGGGGGCGGGGGAGGTGGTTGTTGATCAGCCATGGGATCTGCTTGGCTATAACTCAACCTTCGCCTTCGGGAATGGTCTAAAGGTCCTTCCAGACTAGGGTTCAATGATCTCCTTCCAAGCATACACTGGAAGAAAGTCGGAAGAGAGGGGAAGAGAAGGAACCCTGCAGCATAAAAAATACAAGCCTATCCTTAGGTTGGGTAGCCTAAAGGTCTACAGACTCTCTGGATCCATCTTAAGATTATAGACGATTTACTCTACTTGTATCTAGTCAATCCAACCGGTTAGAAAGTGGGGCTGGGGAGAAGGTTCTTCCTTTGGCTTGCGCCTCTAGTTCCTAGTGTACCCCCAGCCAAATTGAGAATCAACTGCAAATTATTTCTGATCTCATCAATAAGGGTCCTATATTTTTTCACTAATCCTTTATCTTTTGAGGACCCCAATGCTATGCTAGCTAAACCTATGCAGCCAAACCCTTATTTTTCACTTCCATATCTTTTTGAGCTAGACTTCACCTGGTGGACTCCACATCCTTTGATCCACATTTTCCAAACCACCAAACTCATTGGCTTCGGTCTGCTTAACCAGCCAATTGATCTAAACAAGCACCTGGTTGGCCCAACCAAGCTAATTATCAAGGTTCTTGTTTTACAAAATTCTTCCAATTTGATTACTCTGTTGCTTGATATCTTTCTCCTAGTTGAAGGCATTAAATTCAGCGCTTAACAGGAGGCAACCCGTCATTTTCCAAGAACCTAAGACCTTTCTTATCTTCTTTGAGCAAATCATTCTTACTGCACTTTAAAGTTCCTAATTTAAGAACAATCATTTCCAACCTACCCACCCGCCCTTAAACCTGTTCTAAAATTATGAATTAAGCTAAATGTGAACCCATCCTATTTGCAATGAGGGCATTGCAAAACTTAGGCATGGGGGGCATTAAAGTGCAATCATCTAAAAGTCATTTCTGAAAGGTTCTCACCAAAAATATACATAGATTTAGCTCAAAAATAAAATAGAGAGAGAGAGGAAGGAACGAGAAAAATCAATAAGACATTTTTAGTCGGTCAAACCTTGGACATTTAGATATGTAGTCAGGCAAAATTTCTTCCACCAAACAATTGTGAGGAGAGAGTAGAGTGTCTACTAGTGCTCTAAGAATAGTACGAGGACTCTTAAGTTTTGGATGATTAAATAATGATACTTAAAGTTAGCCATAGTTTTCGCTCTCAGCTCCTGTGTGTGAACTTTTTGTGAGAAAGCCTGAGAGCCATCAAATAAGGAAAATATGCAGAGAGTCGGTTCTAATAAAACTAGAACTAAGGTGGATGGTTACAACCGTTCTTTACAGAATCCTCGACTGAAGGAGAGTGTTAGTGTCAAAGATCAGAAATACATTATCCTATCCATTCCTTCCCGGTGCCAAGAGTAGGCACTTCCATTAAATAAGCTACACAATATTCTCTTAAACACCATCATTCCCCAATAATTTCTCCTAAATAAAAGTTATGTTGCGTTGTGTTGTGTTGATATTTGATTATCAAAAACAATAAGTAAAGAAAAAAAATAGATATTCTCGAAAAAACATATATATAGATATTTCAAAAAAAAAGAAAAAAAAAGTCTTTAAGTTCATAGTTGTGTTTATATGTTGATTCATTATGAATAAATTTCATTGAGGTAGCAATACCCACTACCATTTACAATCTACCAAATATAGCCTTGACCTACCTTTCTGTATTTTTGACTACCCGAATACTGGTTGAGGAATTTCGACTTAGTTGTAAGGTTCTCAGAACTTACTCAAAGTGTTAATGTCATGAGAGACCACCAAATATATTAACAAATCTGGTGAGATTGTGAGCTCTTATAATAAAAAAAAAAAGAGGAAAGAGAAAAAGAGAGGAGCACAAGGGAATTAAAATAGAGCACAGTTTTTTAGCATTTCTCCGAGTTAATTTGTTTGATAATCTAGAAATTTAGAATCTAAAGTAGTAGATTACATGTAGCACCAAAAGAGTATGGTCCACCAAAAGTAAAACCCGTCAACTCAGACATCTTCTACCTAAACCTAAAAGCCAGGGTTAAATCACAAACCACCTGCTATGTCATCCCCGAGGAAAGAAGTTTGCCTATCCTGATAAATTTCTACCAAGGGTTAAGAACAAGATTTAAATGTATTTTATTAATTGATAGGGAGGAAGAAGAGAAATAAATATTTTTGAGATAAATGTCAAAAATACCCTTACGTTGAAAATCTATGCTGAACTGTAGAATTGGCTAAGGGACTAGCAAATGATAGGCATGGGGGTATGAGGGCATCGTCATCATCCGTTACATCTAACCTAATTTAATTAAGTTATAAGGTTAAATTTACATAATTAACACATTAAAAGGGTATAACTCAATCAGGGCCGAGGAAAGAGAAATTGATAAAAGTGAGGGTTAATTTTATAAATTTCATGAACAGTTATAAATACATAATACCTGGAGGGGAATCTCATGGTTAATTAAATGTCAATTGAGCCTAAATATCTTTAAAATGGGTTGATATTGAATAATTCAAGATTTACATTCAATTTGAATGTTTAATTCTAATAAAAAATCCTAATTTCAACCCTGCTTCAATTAAAATAGTTCTAATGAAAATAAATGTGATATAAACCTATTAACAATCATTTAAAAATATTTTATAAGGTTTGACACTGTCACTTTGACAATGGAACTCATTTCGACTTAAAACAGAACTGTAGGTGGGAATTTACTATATTTTGGGTCTAAATGTAAATTGATCATGTAAACGACATCAAAATCCAAAATTGAAGTTACCATCAACTTCCTTATGTTCAAATTATGCTATCATAAAAATTTAGGCTCATTTGGGCGTCATCTTCGTCAACTTTGCAATTTAGCCCTTAATTCCTAATTTCATTACAAAAGGCCCCCTAACTTTCAATTTTCTTGCAAACCAATCCTTGCCAACATCGCCTCCACCTTCCACCTCCGTAACCTCCAGCCGCCAACCCTGGCGAGGTTGTTTGCACACTAAGGAGCTATAAACCTCCACCATCACACGCTGCTTCTTTTCGTCTAGTCACGGTGGGTCCCTACCCACTCTTCTTCCTCAACATCGTTGTCGACGATGACCTTGGAGTTCCTTTGTTCTTCTTCAGCGTTGGTCCTCACCATCAAATGAGGGCACAATTTTCTTCCCCTCGTCGACGCCGTTCTCCCCATCAAAGGAGGTGGTTCTCCTACCCTCTTCCTCGCTCCAAACCCTTTGCCATCTTCTTCTTCTTCTCCAACTCCAGCGTCCACTCTAGCCAACTTCCTCCCTCGCCCTTTGACCTCCTCTCCTCCTCCTAGGGAACCTCTCTTCTCCCCCTCTTCTTCTAGATTAGTTTAGGACTCTTCGATCTAGGATTCAACCACCACGTCATCCTCCTCTCCTTCATCTTCTTCACGCACGGCAAACTCTGACCACACTCTGACATCCACTCCGGTGACCACGCCTCGCCGTTCCACGCCGTTACCCACTTCACCAACCACCTACAAAGCACCACCTCGACGCGAGCGTTAAAACCCCTTAACCAATTTGGGGTTTCGACACCGCAAAATGGCCACCAGACATACGCCAGCACTACCACCTTCGACGACTTCATCCGGCCATCTCCGATGTCCTCGCAACAAATCGACATCGCCACCACATTCTCCACCATCCAACGAAGCTCCTCAACACGTTGGCTTGAAGCTTAGAGCTCCCAGGCGCTGCACCATCAAACCCACTACCACCGTTTGTCCATGACTTCGACTAGCCGTAGACGGCCTCCTCACATTTCCAAGCTTCACGAGAAGTTTCCTCACAATGTGAGGAACTTTTTGCGACCATCGACAACGAGTTTCGTGCCTTGAGGACCTCCATCAGCCATCGCCGGATCCGCCACTTCCTCCACCATCGTCTACCTCCCTCACTCGTTTGATCAACCAACACCGTCATCAGGTCGGCGATGCACCAACAATGCCCCTCTGCCGCACATTAGCAAAGAGCTCCTGCCAGAGCTCATTTCCGACGATGCACCGCCGCGTCTCCAACGATGTCTGGTCGGCCAAGAGGAAGGAGCAGGTACTCCTTTGAAGTGCTACAGGGACCTATCTGAAATAAAGAAGAACTCGTAGGGACTTATCTGCAAAGGTTCAAAGAGCTAAATGTAATAAAATCAATCTTTCTGAGGACTAACTTGTAGTACTTGCTGATTTGATTTATGCCTGATTTCTAAATGGGTTTTTATTGCAACTTCTTGCTCCAATATTCTGGATAATTGATGATTTAGTTAACATTGATTATTCAATTTTTTGAGCATTAAAAAATATTTATTGCACTTAAGATTTACATTTAAATTGCTTTCTTAAAAACCAAGTGCAGCTTTGAACTTGTTCATTTTAAAATTAACATCTTATACAAGTTCCGTTGTGAAATCCAAAGTGGTAATTGCACATTACTTGCTCCCAGAGATGACCTCATGATGCTTTTATTTTGAGAATTATAAATCTAAATGTTAATTCGCTTTGGTCACCTATACTACAACGCACGATGTTAAAACACAATCGAAGCGATTTAATAGGGTGGGAGCTAAGGGTTGGTCTAAATCGGCTTCAGGCTCCCTAGCTTGTGGGTTGGGATTCTATTGCAATTGAGGCTCTTGAAAAATCAATCCTTCATCCATAATTGAGTCCTCAATCAAAGAACCTATATCTCATACTTAATTGCCCAACAATTTATTTCTTTCTGGGTCGTAAAAATGTCAATCCTTGAAGTTTTATCCCTAAATTTCAGTTCTATCTGGCCCTCTTTACCATTAATATTCACCCTAGCAGTTGCTAGGAATGATATCCCTATGATAGGTGTATCCTTAAGATTTTCAGGAGCATCCATATCCGGAACAATGAAATCCACCGGGAAATAGAAATCCGAAACCATAACCAGTACATCATCAAGAATTCCTCTTGGTGTCTTAATCAATCTGTCTACCAATTGCAATGTTACCTCAGTCAATTTTAGCTTAGTTTCCTTAAAATGATCTAATAGGGTGATGGGAATCAAGTTTATAGATGCTCCTAAATCCGACAAAGCTCAATCAAACTCTAAATTTCCTATCTTACAAGAGATCAAAGGAGTGCCAGGATCTTTAACTTTTTGTGGGAGTTTGCTAAGAATTATAGAGCTAGCTTTCTTTGACAACACAATTGAACTCTCATCTTTGTTTCCAGCTTATGCTTAGGTGTACATAAATCCTTTAAAAATCGCACGTAAGCCTGAATGGGGCGTATAGAATCCATCAAGGGAATGCTAATCTAGACTTGCTCAAAGAGGTTGACCAAGTCCTTCTTAGGTGCCACAAGTTTAGATTTCCTATTTCCTTTGGTCAAGGCCTCAAGAAATGCAACATCTCTAGGTTTTTCTAGGATGGGTTTTGGCTCTAGGTTTGTGATGATAACGTCATCATCAGTCATATCTACCTTTAATTAGTCATAATCAAGGACTAAATGCACCTGCATAACAAGAAAATAGGGGTAAAATTGTAGTTTTAACAGCATATCTCAATTGTAGAACAACAACGGGATTTCCCAGGGGTTAATCAAAGGTCAAATGGTCTTAATTGTCTAGCAAGTAGGTCCGTGTAGACAGAAATGGGTTTTCACGCGTTTCAAGAATTAAACAACATCTAAAACCTTAAAAACACACCCACTTAATCTACTGAGGTTCTGTTCAGGATAAAACTTATATAAACCCTATAAAATTCATAAAAAAATATTCTCTAGGGTTTGGCATCCTTAAATTGACCATTAGAACCCGTCTTGACCTAAATTAGAGCCACAGACAGACTTTTGCCCTAATTTAGGGAATTTTGCAATTTCTCCAGTCAAAATTGGTCAAATCCTAAATCTAACTTCACCATTGGATTTCTTGAGTCCAAATTAGGTTTGTGCATAATTTGGGCTCAATCTAAGATTATTTTGACATAGTTTGCAATTTGGTTCTATCTGAGTCCTTTCTCTCACACACATGCCCCTCACTTTTGAATCCTTTACAAATAGGTCCCTAACTTCTTCATCATCTTCACGTTTAGGTCCCCACTGCCATTGCTGTGAACACATCTTACTCCAGTGAGATTTAAGTGGAGATTTCTCTTTCTCAATCAAACCTTCCCAAAATTGAACCGAAGATTCTTTGTAAAATTCCCTTCCACATGAATCCGGTCTTGAGCCCAACAACCTTCCCAATCTCTCATACAAATGCATGATAAATTTGGGTATCTCTTGAGTTTCCAACTCCGGCGAACCTTCCAAGCTTAGGAAGATTGCTTCCCAAGCTCTAATCACCCTCTAAAGACCTATAAAAGGACCCCTAGTGCATGCCATCCATCCTAAGCTTGATTTTGGTCGAATCTACCCTCATTTCCTCCCTCCTATTCCGATCGAAAGGCTCCTCAAGCTCCGGCGACTCCCTCTGCCTATCCTCATCGTCTGACCGCATACCGATGGCGAATTCTTCTTCCTCATCTTCCTCCGCGTCGCACCATACTAGCGGGCGTCTCTCCCTCCATCGTCATCGTCGCTTCTACCTCACTGGAGCCTTCGTCTTCTCCTGAGCCGGTGTACCTCTGGTAAGAAGAATCCTCCCCTTTCATCTAATTAGGTTAGGTTAGATTAGTTCCTTATAGCTCGTAGGTTAGTTTCCTACCCAAAAATCCTAAAAAGAACCCCTCGAATCCACCAATCACCCTCGTCTTCCCCGTCTCCGGCCACTCCTCCGACGAGGCATCCCCGTAGCTACACCCCTCCATCCACCTCGCCAACCACCTCATAAGCTTCATCACAACTCACCCATCAAAACCCCTCTCCTATTATGTCGATTCCACCTCCCAAACTTCCCACCAAACAACGCACCTTCACACCATCTTCTCCGTCACTGACCACCCTCTACACGTCGCCATCCTCCACAAGACCATCACCATCACCTTCGTCTTGTTACGGCGAAGCTAAGGGGCCATTTAACTGGGGCCTTTGAGCCCGTATTCATGTTCCAGGTCTTCACTGGTTCGCCGCCGCTGCCGCCACCATCCCCGACCACGACCTAGCTCCTCCGACGTTGAGACGACCTGGTGCCACTCTCAATCGACGCAGGTACATCCAAGGATCTACTCCAGGTCTTGGATTAAAGACCCCAAGCTGCAGCGGCTACCAATTGAAGCAGACTTCCACCTCCAGTTGCTGCCTACTGAGCGTGAAGGAAAGTATGGGACTTTAGTCCCACATCGTTAACCACTGAGCGGCCGCAGTGGCATAAAAGGAAAAAGTGACAGAGGCCCTTTGCCTTAAGTCACACAGGGGGGTGAGGTCCCCCGCCACCCTCACACGCCTCGCCTGTGACACCACCATGCGAGCCTGGCTCCGACCTGTTTACCCACCTATGCCCATGCACACCTTGGCTGCTACCCCACTCCAGTAGCCCTAGTCTCAGGTGCGCTCTAGACCGATTACCCGATAACCCGGTACTATGCATGGCCCTGGGAGGGCATGAAAGAGGAGAACCCTGAGAGAGGAAGAGGAGAAGGAAGAAAGAGAGCGCGTAGGGTTAAGGGGGGTTTTGCTCTATGGTGTATTGGCTAACACTGAGCCAAAAATCGAAGGTGCCCCCCCTGTGCATAAGAGATAGAGCTAAAGAAAGAAGGAAAGAAAAGGCAACGCAGAGAAAGAAGAAGCAGAGGAGAAAGACATAACGAGAAGAGGAGCAGAGAAGGAAGAGGAGGATGAAGAAGTACAGTGCCATCTTGGCACTATAGCAAGGCTGACTTAAGCCGTCTGATTAAAGTCTCTGTCATCTGATGGAGTGCACTGTGCATTTGGTTTCAATAGTTGATATTATTTGAGTATTTGCTACATGTGTTAGACTAATAATTGGTGATCCAAATCACCATTATTTTATCTATAATTCCTTTTGACTCATCATATACTCATGTTTTACATTGCATATTAGATTTTGAGTAATTAATTGTGCTCATTTACATTATATATTGAAATTAGCGCATAAATTCCATATTTGCTCTAAGTGAACAACCTCGGACTTTCATTTGAGTATAAATATTATCTGTTTCTCGATTTATTGTGGATTTCAAACTACGAAGACAATACATTGATTTAAATCCCCGATAGATGCTTAAATAGTTTGGAGTTGGTTTGTCCTCGATATCCACCCTCGATTTAGGATCAAAACTACTTGGACTAGGTTGTCTAGGATAAGGTGGGTCCTGAGTAGTTTTTCCACTACAAGTAGTGACGGCATTCAGTCCTACTATTGCGTGTGAATCGAGTTTGGTAAAAATCGTGTGTTGTAATATTGTCGAAACATGAGAAAACAACTTTTAAATTTGTAATCTCGAAATTTGACTATTCCAAGATCGTCTTTGGGAGCAAGTAAATGGGCGAAAAACCACTATCAAAGGTTTGTAAAAATTTAACTCGGGAACTAGATATGATTGATTCAAATAACCATGATTAAAATCTAGTTCAGCAAAATTAATCACACAACTATATAATTCAATTGAGAAAATATATTTCAATTATCTATCGCTCAATTGAATGTCAATGAGAGCTAAGCATCAAGTACTCAATAATGGTTGATAAGATGATTTTCGCTTTCGAATAATGTATTAAGATGATTTATCATTGTAGGATTAAAGTGGTGGAAAATCGCTTAACAAAATAATTAAAATTAAAATTAAACCACTCACAGAAGAGCAGATCGTGTCCACAGAGAGGCAATGATGCAATAAAATCATGAATATTTTTCTCGTATTCATTCAATCAAGTGCGAAATCCCGAATCAAATCTGACATGAAATGCAATGAAAAGAAGATACACAATAACTCAAAAATGTAAGGGTATATGTGTAATTTTTCCTTACTGAAATATTCAATAAATATGTGATGAATCTATGTAATTTCCAATTGACATGCATTAGAGAAAATTTGTGCTCATTTTAATCCAAAACCAATGTTAAAACATGTGAATAACAAAAGCCACGCAATTATAAGAAAGCATGAGTATGAAGTCACAATTTCACCATAATAAAATAATCATAAATCAAAATTCATTTTCATGGAAATGGCATTCAAATGTAAATATTAATCAACCCAAAAACAGAGGATTTCGTTCCTTTGTGAGTGTGCGAAGAGGAGGCGATGGCGACTCGCAGGAAGCTCGGAGAAGGATAAGCACGACGAGAGCTTTCTGATGGTGGTGGTGGCGCTCCAAACGGCTGTCGGTGGTCACCAGCTATTGAAGCGACTAACTCGATTGTGTTTTAACAGTTATTACATCGTAGTATAAGTGATCAAGCGTCGTCAACAAATAAAAGTTTTTATTACTCGAAAATCGGAGTTTCCGAGGTCGAACATAGGGAGTAGTCGGAATTTACTACTAATCTCAAATGTAATTGAACACTCTAATTTACTCAAAAGTTTAATTCAAATGCATTTAAAAAGTAATCCAAGCAAAAGAGTAAAATTAAAAGTGTTTTCCCTTCTTTGATGATTCTTCTTCTTCTGATCTTACTTTCTTTCTTCTGCAGCCTTCACTTTGCTTCTTTCTCTTCTGTCTTCTTTCTGTCTTCTGTCTTGGCCTTTCTTCTTCTTTCTCTGCAGTCTCTCTCTTCTTCCTTCTCTTCTCTCTTCTGCGAAGGCTTCTTCTTCTTCCTTGGTCTTCTGTTTCTTCTCTACAGCCTTTCTTCTTCTCTGCCTTGCTCTGCCTCTTCTTCAGAGTTTCTTCTTCTTCTGCTCCTTCTCTTCTCCTTTCTGCGACTAAGTCTCTTCTCTTCAACTCTCAGCCTACCTGCACAAGGAGCAAAACCTACCCTGTCCCTCTACCCGCATGTCTCTCTCTCTTTAAGAATCACTCATAGGACGCTCTCCCAGAGCCGCAGGTAATCGGGTCGTGTAGCGCACCCGGGACCAGGTGCACCGGTGTGAGGGTGATGCGTGAGGTGTGCTCAGATAAGGTCGGGTCGGATCCCGCCAGATCCACGAGATGAGACCGCGGACGAGGCAAGCGTGCGTTACGTGAGGGACCTCACCCCTGTGCGTTCGGAGGCAACGAGAAGATAACACAAATTCACTTTTTACTACACCTGCGCCTCGTAGATTTCCGATGTGGGACTATTAGTCCCGCCCTGCTCTCGCGTGCGCCCATAGAATGCTCTTTGCGCTCCGCTCAGTTGCAGCCTCAACTCTCTCCACTGGATAACTGGCTGCTTACACGCAACTCACTCCACTCCACAGCAGCTGAAATCCTAAAGCAACGGAGCCTGGAGCGTGCTTGGAAGCTGCTGCCACCGCCGTCAATGGCGGCTTGGGCTTGAAAACTGTCAGACACAAAACAAGCCTCTCAGCCTAATCAGATCACCGGAGGACCTTCGCCTTGTCACGGCGAAGGTGAAGGGCAAGGTGGCAGGCCACTGGGCGGCCTAGGCGTGCGTGCCTAGGTCGCCCTGTGGCCGGGTGGATGGGTGAGTTCGGGGGTGCGTTGTGGAGGTGTAGCGTGGCAGTGGAGGGGCGGAGTGTGTTCAGTGTGGTGAGGTGGAACCTTTGCGACAGCCGGCAAGGCATGTGGGGCTGCGGAGCGACGGGGGCGACTCGCCGGAGGTTGGTCGGAGGCGAAGAAGATGGCGGTGGTCAGCGACGGTCGAGGGTCGATTGATGAAATAAGGTAAGGGGAATGAAAGAGGGGATAGAGGAGAATAGTTTAAACCTAACTACAGGGACGAAGGGGGCGGAGAGGCAGACGGCTGTACCTGCTGTCGCCGGAGAAGAACATGCCCAATGGGGGAGGACGGCGGCGACGACGGGTCTGAGGCAGCATGCGCGGGTATTGTGCGACGCGGAGGTGAATCAGGAAGAAGTCTTTGCCACTGGTTTTGTGGCAGAGCGAAGAGGAAAGGAAAGAAAGCTCGCCGGAGCTCGCTGGGTACCCTGGCCGAGAAGGAAGAGACGAATCTGAGGTGAAACCCAGGCCAGGTCAAGATGAAATTGAGCGGCCGGGTTTGGGGGTTCTTTTATAGGCACAGGCCATGTGTTCAGAGCTTGGAGGGAACGTATCTGTCTCCGACGGCTCGCCGGAGAAGGAAAGTGGGTGGATACCCAAATCCCTCGTACGTTCGCACAAGAGATTGGGATCAAATCAGGGATCATGACTGGCCTCAGATGGAAGGGAATTCCTCAGAGAATCTCCCTTCCATTTCTAGGAGGGGATCTCTGAGGAATCAGAGAGTATTCCCTCTCTAATCCTCTCCGGAGTAGGATTCTACCCCAATAATGGTATAAGGACCTAATTGCAAAGGTGGAGAGGAAGTTAGGGGGCTCTCTGCGATGATTTTCAAAAGATAGGGACCAAATTATGATTTGGGTGTACTAAATTGCAAGGTAGGTCAAGATGACCTCCCCTTAGGTCCAAATTTTGGTACAAACCTAATTTGGACCTAAGGAATCCAATGGTGAAGTTGTATTTTAGGTTTAACCCCGTTTAACTGGACATTTTGCGTAAAAACCCAAATTAGGCCAATTAATGAGCTAGGACCCTAATCTTGGTCAAACTAGGTTCCAAAGGCCAAATTGAATGTTATAAACCCTAGAGGATATTTTTCCAAGAATTTTAGAGGGTTTACTTGATTTTTATCCTGACTGGAACCTTGTTGATTTAAGCGGGTCTGTTTTAAGGTTACCAAATGTCATTTAATTCCTAGATTGCACAAAACCCATTTCTGATTGATTCAACCCACTTTTTATCTTATTTAGACCTTTTGACCTATGTTTTGCCTTTGAGAAATCCCGTTTATGTACTACAATGGTAAAATTACAGTTTTAACCTTTATTTTATGTTTTCTTCTCAAAACACTTATTCCTTCATTTAGGCCTTCTACTAGGTTATGTAGGAGCTTTTATCTTCTTTATTGGGTCAAAATGATCTAGTTATGGCTCATGATGAGGCTCTCATCACCAGCCGGAGTGGAAGAGGTCGTCGACGGTGAGGCTCTCCGACCGGCCGTCGGGTGGTCGATTGGTGCGGTAGGAAGCGTGGTTGTGCTCGAGGAGTCGGGGCGAGTCCAATGGAGTTCCCGATGCGAAGTTTCGAGGCTGGATTTGTTGGCTACGTTTGTGGTGGCTTTGGGTACCTTCGTCAATAGAGAAGAAGAAGGAGGAGGAGGAGCCGGGCGTGTGCCTAGGCGGTGACACCGGCTAGAGTAAAGCATGCTATGCGCGCACTACTGGTGGGCGAGGCCGGGTGCTGCTGCTGGGCGCGCGGCTTGGGCTGTGGAGCATGCGCGATAGTTGCTGCGGGTAGCGTGCGCACACAGCAGCAGTGGTCACGTGAGGTGATGGAGGGCGCGCTGCGTGTGTGCTGCGTGCGGCAAGGGTGAGAGCGCGCGCACGTGCAAGCTGGCGGGGGCGGGAGGCACTGAGGAACGCGTGCGGGCGTGGTGAAGGTGAAGGCACTGTGGCAGATGGCGCATGCGCTGAAGGTGGGTGAGCTGGAGGTGGGTGCACAGAGGCTGGCGTGAGTTGCTGGCTGAGGTGAGGAGTTGCAGAGACTCTTTGGCAGTGCGGGCTGTCACCCCACACGCCCACGGTGGTGAGTCATTTTGCCACGGTGAGGCCGATGGTGTGGAATGGAAGAGGAGAAAGGTCCTCTAAGCATAGTGAGGAACAAAGGGTGGTGGCCTCCTCCTCAACGGCAGCTCTTCCTTCTCCTTTTGTAGCCACGGCCACACTAATTTGAAATTCAAAACGCCGTAGAATGAATGTGATGCGCAGGAGGAGGAGGTGGAGCCGGAGGAGTTACCTGTGCAAAGGAGAAGAAGAATAAAAGAATAAAATAATAAGGGTTATTTATACATAACTCCTTAACTTCTATGTTAATTAAAATAGTGCACCTAATTAATTAACTAATTAAATGTATGCAACCCTAGGTTAATTCTAAATGCATGAATTATGTACTTAAGCTAAAAATATGAATTAATTTATTTACAACCTAATGTATGCTATCTAAATGTTAAAATTAATTTAATGTCTAGACATTTAGATACTTAAATAGCCCACGAATATGGGCTAATCAATGGTTGAACATGATTTTACAAGAAAAGTTCAATTAGAGTTAAAAGAGTAAACCAAAATGCATGTTGCTGCAATTTCGTCCTCGGAGTGATGCAAATAGGTCCCTGCAAATTTGCAGCTCAGTCAATGAAGGCTCTAATGAAGATCAAGAGAACCTCTTCTAGTCGTCCCTAAGTGTCGCAAGATGGCCTAAAAGCTTCACGCAAGTCTTTGGGTTGGTGCTGCGAAGCTTTCAAGGTCCGGGATGGCCAGACGTGGCCTGCTGGCCTTGAAGAAGACATCAGGGTGGTTGATTCCGGCAAGGAGTTTTAATGCGTGGGACCACCTGTTGATGGTCGGAATGTGACCCTCGCACCGACACAGAGCTTCTCGCTAAGATTCGGTGCTTGAGGGTGTTGGGAAGGGCTGGCTGGATGTGGAGAAGGAGGTAGCAACGACAGAGGTCGACGAGGAGGTTTAGCTGGCAAAGCTCTCAACCAATCAGTCAAGAAGCATCGCCTAAGCTTGCTAAAGATGGTAGCAGTGGCGATTTGATGCTACGCGGCTGGAGAAGAGATGTCGAAGTCCAGGAAGCCGACGATGATGGGATGCATCCAATGGGGAGTTGGGGACGTCAAAGCCCAAAATTTCTTGAGGGCTTGTGTTCCTCGGAGTGTGGTAGAGGTTCCGAGGTGGTCAACGAGTGGCATTGGAAAAAGGAGTGAGGGAGAGCAGGTCACCGGAGTGATGCTAGAGACAAGGAAGATGACACGGAGGTGGGTGGTGGATTCGTTGATTCCTACATTTGATGGTCCTAAAATACTTTAAAGGAGGGGAAGAAGAGAGGATACCTAGGAGTGGGGGGAGACGCTGGAGGAGGTTCAGCATTGGCCAACCAGACTTGGAGGAGATGAAGACTCTGGCAACTCACTTGAAGCAATGAAGAGGTTGGAGAGAGCCTACTTGTCATGCGTGAAGGAGGAAGGAGGGGGTACGCTCGCCAAAAACTCGACAAAAACCATCAGTAAAGGACGACAGTGCTTTATAGATAGGCTCCAATGGTAATTAAGGCGAGAGTAGCAGGTTTCCATTGATGTATGCATGTGGAGGTTTAGCTTGGATGGAAGGTGTCGCGACCACAATTGGCGCTGATTTGAAAATGCGATCGCAAGCAGATTTGCAAGCTTATCCAACCTTACAAGTTTGAGAAGGTTTCCTCCTTTAAGCCGGGAGATCCTCGCAGTCAAAGATGGGTCAAACAGCTGCCTACTTGCCATGCATGGAGGAGAAGGTGAAGAAGATGGTCGCAGGGGACATTTTGCAAGGAAATTCGAAATGTAGGGAGGTTTTTGCAACAATCAGAAACCAGAGGAGCGATTTGCAAACTTGATCAAGATGGAATTTGATTGGGCTCAAAATTTGTGGGTAACTTAATTTGAATCTAAGAAATCTAATGGTGACTTCAATTTTGGGTTTTGAAGAAGTTTTATTGGTCAATTTACAATTTAACCTAAAATGTATCAATTACTCGCCTTGGCATTTGTTTTTGGTCAAAATAGGTTCATTCTATAAAATTGAATGTTCTAAACCTTATAAAATATTTTTTAATGATTTTTAGAAGGTTTATATCACATGTATTTCGATCAAAACCCTTTAATTAAAGTGAGGTCAAAATTAGGATTTTATTAATTGTAATTTGGCTTTTATTTCATAAAATCCTTAAATCAATAAGTGTAAACTCACTTATTGGAAATTTGAGCTTAGTTGACCTTTAATTAAGTATAGGTTTACCCCTAGGTTATTATACACGTATATTTGACTGTTAAAACAACAGAATTAACCTAATTTACAGTATTTCCTCTTTATTTAGCCCAGATTGAATTATTCCCTTTTAATGATTAATTAAATGAATTTAACCTTGAGATTTATCCCAATTGAGCTAGATATGGACTTTGATGGTGTTACCATCACCTGTCTGGCTTGGGTTTTGAGTTAGAAAGATAGGAGGTTGCTGCTAATAACCTAAGAGAGAAGTAGAAGCCTCCAATCCATCAGGTGGAGGTGCAGAGGGGGCCCGATAACCATAATGTAATTGGCCCTGGTTTGGGTTCACGACGCGCCTCTGGTTAAGCATGTTGTTTGGGTTAGGAAGAGGTTGGGAAGGAAGTTCAGCAGGCTGGCAAGTCCCAACCATTTGTGCGAGCTGGTTACGTACCTTTGTCATCTCCGTATTATGCTACCTCTGCATGGCAGCATTGGTCTTCTGCATATCAGCTAGGGTCTGCAAAATCATGCTCATCATATCTTCCCTGTTAGGCCCAAATTGAAAATTTGGGTTGGGCCTAGGATGAGCAAGCTAATATGAGTGTCGATTCTGTGGTCGTGGCTAGTATTGAGGTCTAGAATTTTGAGTATTCCCAGACTAGGAGAAGTTAGGATGATTATGCATCCGGGGTTGTCGGAGTTAGAATAAGGATCTTTCTGGATGGCGTAGAGTTCCTCACAGGGTTGAGTAACGCTGGAACAATCAGGATATGAGGGTTCAGAGATCCCCTAACTGGAGTAAGAGGGTTTAGAGTTTCCTCCAAAACCCTGATCAGAAGTGGATGGATAGGCATCCATCCTAGAGTAAGAGTGGTGGTGAATATTATGCACGATCTCCCACCCTGTGGGTGGACATGCATACGTGGTTTGCTAAGAAGAAGTGGCCTTTTGGAGTTGGCGAGTCAAATTGTCCAACTTCTTCTCAATAATGGAGACCTTATCCAATCAATCGATGGAAGAGGATAGGTCTCAAGCTTCATGTGCCCTTCACAAGTTCGTCGATGTGTGGGTAGTCTTCTGGTCGAACATACCAAAGGACTCATTGTTTATGAAGTTCTCTCACATATTCTCGAGAATCTCCCAAACGATGTCCTCATCCTTACCCATGATGTTACATCCACAAGCTACATTGACAAAGAGTTCGATATCTTCATGGAGTCCTCAGTAAAAAGACTAAACTTGTTCTCATTTAAAAACTCCATGATGAGGGCATTTCCGCATGAGATCCTGAAATCGATTCCATGCTTCATGAAGAGGTTCCCCCACATTCTGTACGAAATACATGATTTGGTGCATTAAGGCATTAGTACGCCCTACTGGGAAGAACTTCTTGAGGAACTCAGCTTGAAGTTCATCCCATGTGTTGATCAACCTAGTCAAAGACTGATACCAGTGGGTAGCCTTATCCTTAAGGGTAAAAGGAAACATCTTCATAAGCAAGGTGGTTCAGTTTTGAACATTTGACCCAAGGGTTTAGGCCAGATGCTTCAGCTCTTGGATATGCTGGAATGGGTCTTCAAAACCCAATCCGTGAAAGTGGGGGATTAAGCCAATGATATTTGGCTTCAATTCAATATTAGGTCCCCCAACCGGAATACACACCCTGGGTTCAATTGGAACAACTGTGGGATTATAATGATCCCGCAATTGTGGACATTGTCGAGGGTTAGCCAGTGCATTAATCAGATCAGTAAGAGTCTGCAACTGATTTGGAGATGCTGAATACTCCCCCCTCTTCTTTACCTGGGTTCTCCATAAAATTAGAAGATGGAGAACCGAGTTCAAATATAGATGGATCCAAAGAGGGCCCAAACAAGTTGGTTGGAGCTTGACCCCAATGAGAATGAACCACTAATGGAGACCTTAAGTTTGGTCTTAAGGACCTCCTCCCATGCATACACTATAGAATCAGATGAAAGGGATTGAATATGTCTTGGACCCAATCAAGGCACCCAATTCAATTGGATAACTATGGCCGGTTCGAGGTAGATGGACCTCTCAATCAAAAATTCACCCACCTGAGAATTACTTGGGCAGCTAGGAAAGGAGAATCCCGTGAAGACCCCTATATGGTAGAGCATCCCTACAGGTTACAGGGTTTCCCCCACTCGACTTTCCTTGTCGTTGCGATCCCAAGCAGACCGAAACGTGTGAATTAAGCCTTAAGTCTACCAATTTTAGACCTTATATGTGACTATGCCTTGAGTTATCACTTGATTTAGAAATTTAATTTCAATTGTGACCTAATTTCAAGGTTGGTTGATTCAAAATGTGAACCAACTTCACCTGACTCGTCTTAAGGTTCAAGGATGAAATCCAGGTTAACTCACCTGGACCACCCTATTTTGGTTTGCAAACAAGTTATTAAGTCCTAATTTTAATGTTCAAGTGAACTTAGACCCTGGATTTTAGGGTTTAGATACTTAGATCAATTCAAACAAGGCTTAGGTAGCACACAATACGAGAAGATATTTCCTTTAAAAGATGTGCAAATGCATACTAACTCTTCAAAACCCTAATGTTCAAACCCTAATTTGCTCTAGATTGGATCCAATTCAGATTAAAATTGCACCTTAAACTCAAACATGAAGGTGATAATCCAAGGTGCTAATCAAATTTAGCGTAAGTCCCTAATAGGCATAGGAATCAACGGTTCATGTGTTCTAATCTAATCACAATTAATTCTCAGAAAATCAAGAATGTCTTTCCTTAAATGATAATTCTAGAACAATAAGGCAAGGTTGGCTTCCTAAAAATTTTTTAGTTTTTTTTTGTACACAAGGAAAGAGGGAGATAAAGAAGAAAAAAGAAAAACTAACCTATCAATGGAGTGGTTGTACCCTCGATGGAGTGGCTGTCCTGGATGACACAGCTTCACACAAATCAATAGTTCTAGTCCAGAAGAAAATGTGTAATCAAATCAGAGACAAGAGAGTTAAAAATCAAATAAATATAAAAAATGTATAAAAAATAAAATGAAAAATAACTATAACGATAGTGGTAAGCGCATGTTACTCCCTGACAGCGATGCCAAAAAGTGACGAGCACAAATTGAGGTTGGATAAAATACATTGTAGTATAGTCGAAATATGCTTAATTAACTTTCAAAATTTATATTCTCAAAATTGGAATCTGAGGTCGTTCACTGGAAGAAAGAGAAATGCACAACTTACCACTACCAAAATTTTACTAAATTTAGAATCAAGAACTAGATGTAGGTAATTTTTCTTTAGATTCAACTGCTCTAGTTCAAAACAATTAAGAGAAGATTTTACTAGGCTTCTCTTTTTCTTCTCAGAGCATGAATTAATTAAGCCTAGTGGGAAGCCTTTCCTTAGAATTCTAAATAATATATGCACAAGCTCTGCAATCCACCAATGTGGAACTAAGTATGTAAGTGGATCAACAAGATTTTAACTTCGCAAATTAACACTCAGGGATTGTTTTTCTTTTTTTTTATTACTTAACTTAATGCTTAACTACGTGAAACAAATGTTATGGTGATTAAGCATTAAGTAATTCAAGTAATGTTTGAACAAAGTAATCTCCCAATATTTAATGGTCAAGACAATTTATCACAAAAGTAAAAGAAACTACCATTCAAGTCTTGCGAAGCTTGGTGAATGCAAGGATGGCAGACGGCAGTGACCGATGTCGAGGAAGTCGGCAGCCACGGTGGAGGTGGTCTCGATGAGGGAGTGGTCGTCGACCTCAGGCAAGTGGTCAGGGAGCTTCGTCGGAGGTTGGCGAAGGTGGTGCTAGTGGTGATTTCATCCGATGAGGCCAGAGGAGATTAGCTGGAGTCAAGGAAGCCACTGGTGGAGGGAGGTGTTCAGCGAGTGTTGTGGAAGCTCGAAACCCTCAATTGATTGAGGGCTTTTGTTCGTGGTGATGTGGTGGAGCTTCGAAGGTGGTCGGTGGTGAGTGAGGTGATGTAGTGGAGGCAATTGGTGGTCGCCAGAGGTGTGACCATGCGTGGAGAAGATAGTGGAGAACTGGGAAATGGTGGTAATGAATCCTAAGTTCTAAAGGGGTGGAGTTACACTATAGAGCAAGGGGAGGTGAATGGGATACCTAAGGACCGATGGAGGTGGTCAGAGGGCGTTGGAGGAGGGCAGTCGGACATAAGGAAGAAGACGAGTCTGGCGAGGCATGTTGGAGCAACGAAGAGGAAAAGAGGCCGGCTCTGTGGCGGGAAGCTTAGAGATGAAGAGGCGAGGGAAACTGTGCCCTCGGTTGGCAATGAAGATCGACGACAAGAGTGTTCGGAGGAACTCCAAGGTTGGCTTCGACGGTGACATCAGGGAGAGGAAGAAAAGGGTGGAGACATGCCCAAAACTCGACAAGGAGACTTGTAAGGGCATGGCCTTGCTTTATAGGTGTACGACAACGGCAATCGAGGCCAATTCGCAGCCTTAATTAGGCATGTGCATAAGGTCTGGAGCCAACTCCAACCGTGATTTACAGTCTCCACCTATGGCAAGAATAGCTACACATGAGCTAGTTTGATTGGGCTTGATGTGAAGAACAATCCCACCAAGTTTGGTAGGATTTGGTCGAGAGATTCTTGACCAAATCTCATCGCAAAACACACATGGAGCTCGATGAAGGTGCTACTCACATGTTGAGGAACATGAAGACACCGACGTCATGATGGGACCTAAAAGAGAGGATTTTGGACCAAAATGAGAGGAATTGAACCTAAGCATAAGAAATTCAAAAGTTAAGGGTCAATAAGCAAAGTAGGTTGAGATGAAGTCCAATAGGTCCCAAATTTTTATGGTAAATCAATTTACGCCCAAGGAATCTAATGGTGATTTCAATTTTGGGTTTTTGATGAAGTTTTCTTGGTCAAGTTACGTTTTAACCCAAATTTGTGTTGAATATTTGCCTAGGTTTCTATTTAGGTTAAAATATGTTCGTTTTGTCAAATTTAATGTTCTAAACCTTAAAAAACATTTTTTAATAATTTTTAAAATGTTTATATTACATTTATTTTAACTAGAACCCCTTTAATTTCAGAGAGGCTAAAATTAGGGTTTTAAAAGATAAATTGACTTCCAATAATCAGAAAAACCTTAAATTTATTCGTGCAAGCTCACTTATTAGCATTTTTAACTTAGTTGACCTTCAGTTAAGTATAGGTTCACCACTGAGATATTTTGCACTTGTACTTTTTTATTAAAACAACAGAATTATCATAATTTTCATTCATTGTTCTTGATTAGGCCAAGATTGAATTATACCCTTTTAATGATTAATTAAGTGAATTTAGCCTTGGAAATTAGTCAATTTAAGTTAAATGAGTATGATGGTAGTACCATCACTGAGGTGATTAACCAAGTTGTGGGATAGCTGTAAGCTATCCTCTTGGTCAAGACAGTGTCCTGTATTGATCTTATCATCTAGGATACCACAGTGATACCTCCTCACACCCTCCAAGGGAACAATCAAGAGATATCAATGAGTGTAAATAGAGAAGGCACAAATATCTAGGAAAATTTGTGTAATAATAAAATAATAAGTCAAGTGATTAATGCATAGATAAATACTCACTTTTTATTCCTTATAGCTTCTCTAAATTTCTACCTTACATGTTTTTACCACTGTAATCAGCATTTATTGATGCTTTATATTTGTACTTTGTACTTAAGTTTCAGTGAGTAACAGTTTGGTTCTGTCGTTGTAAGAAGAGATGGCGTAGGTCAGAGTTCAGCATCATAGTTGGTCCATAAGGATCATCCTATTGGGCTAGCTAGATTTCCTTCTTTCTACTTTCAAACTATTTAGTATTATTTTCTTTAGGACCTATACCTTTCATTGTTGGTTATGGATTAATCTTGTGACTCTGCTACTTAGACATTTATTTTGGTTTCAGTTTCCTTTTGTTTCCTTATGCTTGATGTGTATTATGATACTTGTTGTGCAATGACATATTTTGTGGTTATTTGTTCGACAACTACTAATCTTGGGGAAAAATTAAGTAATAATCCATATTTCTACTAGGGTGGGGGTCCAAGTCATAACAAGTTTAGACTCATAAATGATCATCCTAAGGAAAAACTATGCACTATTCTTCCAATCTAATCATCATGGATTTGCTTTTACCCCAATTAGCATTTCTATTGATGTAATTAACCACAGAAAATATTGATAACCACTAATTAAACTAAGAAATAAAGAATTACATGTCAAAATTCAAAAAGTGTCGTTATACAAAACTTATACTGAAACCATGATTTTTCCTTACCAAGGACCATCCTAATATGATTCTATGGATGCATAACATCGAACCAATCTCCAAAGGTCATTGCATCGCTTTTGGCCACTCCATCTTCTTCCTCTTAAGCTAGAATGACCTTTAATATTGAATTGATCTATGATGGGAACACCATCATAGGCCCTAACTGGCCACTTTTAGTTAGGTTTGAAAGATAAATGCTCCTACATAACCATCTGAGGGTTATAACTCCACTTCATTCTGTTTTGAGAAGAGAGTAGGAAACTAAGGTTAATTCTGTAATTTTAACAGCGTATCATGAACACAGAATAACCAAGGGGTTTTTCAAGGGTAAATTGAAGGTCAAATGAGCATTAAAGCCTAATAAGTGGGTCCACATAGACAGAAACGAGGTTTCACGTGTTTCGAGAATCAAATCAGCACCCAAAATTCTAATTTCAAACCCGCTTAAATTATAGAGGTTTCGGTCAAGATAAAATTCATATAAATCTCCTAAAATTCATAAAAAAAATATTCCTTGAGGTTTGGTATCCTTAATTTAACCATTTGAACCTATTTTGATCTTAAATAGTCACGGACAGATTTCTACCCTAATTTACGTTTTTGTGCAAATTGCCTAGTCAAACTTAGTAAAAACTAAAATTCTACTTTATCATCAGATTCATTGGGTCCAAATTAAGTTTATACCAAAATCTGGGCCTAATCAAAGTCCATCTTGACCAAGTTTTCATTTTAGTCCATTTAAACTCTATTCCTCTCAATTAAGCCCCTAACTTTCAAAATATTTACGATCAGGTCCCTAACTTTGTCATCATTTTTGTAAAAAGGTCCCTTCCACCATTGGTGTGAACAGAGCGCCTCCGTCGAGATTCGAACGAGGTTTTCCTACTCAATTCTCAATCAAATCCTCCCAAAATTGGAAGGAAGAATCCTTAAGAGGTCCTTTATCGATTGAACTAGGTCTTGGACCTTGATTTATACCAAATTCCTCGTGCAAATGCTCGCAATCTTAGGGATCCTTTTCCCTAAGTTTGCAAATTCGCCAAGCCTCCTCCATTGCTTGGAACACCTTCTGAGGCCTTTAAATAGGATCCTCTTGAGAAACCGAGCTCCTTAGCGAAGTTTAGAGCCGGAAAAGCCTCTCTTCCTCTTCTTCGGCCATTCGCACCTTCGTCTTCGGTGAGCCTCTTCATCCTCTTCATCGAGCTGGCCAACAGTCAAATTGACCGACCCAGCATCCTCCCCTCTTCCTCGCAACCATCGCCAGCCAAAGTGCGGTCGCTTTCCCCCTCTCCTTCCTTGCGGCCGTGTCACCATACTTCATCACCTTCTCCAACTTTGGCCCATCACAGTAGGACGCCCTCGACCACTCTCCCTCTCCCTAAGTTCCCTAAACTCTGTCTCCCTCCCCCTCAATCATTTCTACGCCTTCAGAACTTTGTTTCAACCACACCACTACCCTCGACCGCACCATCTTCTCCATGTCCAGCATGAGCTCCAGCGAGCTTGCGTCAATGCCACAGACCACCAAATCGCCTAGCACCACTTCCAAAACATCCATCACATCTCCTCCATTAAAACCCCTCAAGAAATTGAGGGATTCATCCACTCCAAACCCTCACCAAACACACACACTCCTACGCACCGTCACCAACCTCGACAGAGCTCCACTGAGCTCGCCACGCTCTAAAACCACCACTAATGAACTCACCTTCGCTCAGCGATTCTCCTGAGCATACTGATTGGGGCGTTTAGCTCATGTTCTACATTTTAGGTACATGCATGACAACACCGCCTTCGTCTTCTCCAAGCACGGCAGCGCTTCTCTGGCCTTCCTACGAACTGCTGTTGCCCTCTGCATGTGCAGCTCCAGGTCCCAACACATGTCCAGGCAATACTCGAGACAAGGTGAGCTCCAGCTGCCTTGATTTGGTGCTCAATCCGACGGCATTAGCACGCAGCTGCGCAAGAGGAAGAAGCGTGGGATTAGTCCCACATCGTAAGGGAACGAGGCAGCGAAGGCGTATAATACGAAAAAGTGCCCTATGCTCATTGCCTTGGCACGCATTGGGGGTGAGGTCCCAGCTCATGCACGCGCTTATGCACGCCCTCGTCCGCAGTTCATGCCACATGGGTCTGGGCTAATTCAATTACTTGACTACATGTGTCTAGTTTGTTCTGAGTTGAGAAGAGAGGAAAGAGAATCTGAGAGAGAGGGGTGGGTTTTGCTGCCTTAGGATTTGAGCCCTTACCTCTCAACACTTAGCCTCTGCGGCTTTGCGTGAGGCCCTTGAGCCTCTGTTGGTGCTGCTGCTGTGTTCTTCTGAGGCTCGAGAGAGAGAGAGCCTTGAGCCTTTTGTGATAAGGCGTTGAAGCCTTTGGTTGACATCTGAGGCATTCTGCTGGTTACTGTGAGAATATCTGAGTACTTGACTAACGTGGATTAATGGTTGTGGTTTACTGTTCATTTATTTAAATATTTGTGAGCTTAAACTTAAAGGGTTAATTCGATGATTCAAATCATCATTTTAACCCAATCTTTTTGTACTGATACTCTATTCTTCATTGAAACATCATTCTGAGCATTTTATTGATTTCAATTGCATATATATTCTTGTTAATTTATGATTGGTGAATTGAATTGCACAATTGCTCCCTGCGAACGACCTCGAATTACAAATTTAAATGTTTTGAGCGATCTTGTCAACTATACTATGATGCATTTCCTATACTTCAACGATTTCGCGCAACCATTTTGGTACCGTTGCTGGGGAACAACGAGTAGTTTCATTTCACTGATTACAATTCTGATCTGATTCTAACTTGTTCTATCTAATTTTTTATGGTTGTGTGAGGTACACGGGAGGAGATTAGTCGCACGATAGCCACTCCAGGGGTAGGTAATCTTGTTTCCTTCTTCTTAAGCCTCTATTTCTGGAAGGAATTAAAAAAGAAGAATCAATTAGAATCAGCTCGCAATCTTTATTAGACTTAATCATTTGAGTTGCCTAATTTGATTTATTTAGACATCCCCATCCAGATTTCTGCACGTACTAGGGACTTAAGGTGCCTAGGGCTATTCACCTTCTTGATTGAGCCCTAGGTGCCACACTTGGAAAGAATTGGACCTAGAAAAGAGCCAAATTAGGGTTTCTACTTTAGGGTTGAGGAAAACACACTTAAAAGAAAATTGATTTCTCGCATTGTGTGTCACCCAAACCTTGTTTGAATTGATCTAAGTAAGAAGACCCTAAAAGAAGGCTCTAACATTCACTTGAATCCTTAAAACTTGGTACTTAATAACCTGCTTGCGAAACCACTCAGGGTGATTTTGGGTTCATTACCCAACTCACCCTAAACTTTAGGGTAGGTTAGGTGAAGTTGACCCACCTTGTGGGTTACCCAACATTCAAATTAGGTCACAAATCACAATCAATTGTAAACTTCAAGTGAAATTCAGAGCACCATAATTCAGGACTAAAATTAGTAGACTTAAGGGGTCAAGTTGCTCATTCCAGTTTACTTGGACTCTCAGTAACAAGGAAGGTCGGGTGGGGGAAACCCTGTAACCCGTGGGGATGCTCTACCATGTAGGAATCTTTGCAGGGCTCTCCATTCCTGGCTGCCCAAGTATTTCTCGAGTGAGTGTGATTTTCTGATCAAGAGGTATCATCCTCCTCGAACCTCCTTAGTCATCCAAAGATTTTTAGGTGCCTCAATTGGGTCCATTACACATCTTGTTCCTTATCTAGCTCATTAATGCATGTTTGGGAGGAGGTTCTTAAGACCACCCTTGAGTCCTCCATCAGCAGTCTATTCCCATCGAGGCCAAGCCTCAATTCACTTGTTTGTGCTACCTTCTGATCAGATTGATATCTCTTCCAACTCTTCTGCTTCTGAGCCCAGATCTTCTTCAGTTATATCCATGGAGAAT
The DNA here is from genome assembly GCA_037157565.1 of Thalassia testudinum. NCBI lineage: Eukaryota > Viridiplantae > Streptophyta > Magnoliopsida > Alismatales > Hydrocharitaceae > Thalassia > Thalassia testudinum. Next base: position 86,710,389 of record JAZHRO010000024.1, read on the forward strand.
CAAGAAGAACCCAATCTCCAAAATCACCTACAACACCTCAATGATTTATTTCAGGCATTCATGAACCCACCGCAGCATCCTCAAATGAGAGATCATTACAATCCCGCTGCGGCAGCAATCGAACCCAAGGTGCAGATCCCAGCTGGAGGACCTAACACTGAACTCAAACCCAATATGCTCCATGATATCCCCAAATTCCATGGGCTCAACTCCGAAGATCCTTTCCAGCACATCCAGTAGTTGAAACATCTGACCCAGACCTTCAGGCCACCGGTTCAAAATCGTAATATCTTACTCATGAAAATGTTCTTCTCCCTCATGGATAAGGATGCCCATTGGTATCAAACTCTGACCCGTTCGATCAACACGTGGGCTGAACTTCAATCTAAATTCCTAAGAAAATTTTTCCTGGTTGGTCGGACAAATTCTTTGAGTCACCAGATCATGCACTTCACGCAAAATCCGGGAGAACCACTTCATGAGGCATGGGATCACTTTCTGGATCTCATGCGGAAATGCCCCCATCACAGAGTTCCTAAATGGGAACAAGTCTAGTCTTTTTACTAGGGACTCTGTGAGGATATCAGACTCTTTGTCAATGCAACCTGTGGTGGCAACATCAAGGGTCAGCATTAAGATATAGTTTGGGAGATTCTCGAGAATATGTGTGAGAACTCCATAAACAATGAATCTATGGGTATGTTCGACCAGACGACTACCCGTGCATTGACAAACATGCATGGGGCATTCGAGACTTAAGGCTTGTTCACATCCGTTGATCTGGAACTGATGGCCAGTTGCCTAGACAAGGTCCTGTTATTGAGAAGAAGGTGGACGAATTGACTCGACATCTGCAGAGAGCCACCTCAGCACAGCAGAGCACTTATTGCAATGACCCTCTGGTAGGGAGGTTGTGCATAACATTTAACACCACTCTCACCGAGGGATGGACTCATATCCACCCTCGTTTGATCTTGGTTTTGAAGGAAATTCCGAAACTACTTGCTTTTGTTGGGGGAATTCTGAACCCTCGTACTTTGACTTCTCTGGAGTTCCTCAGACCTACGAGGACCTCCATGCCATCCAAAATGATCCATTCTCAAACATCTATAACCCTAGATGGTGTAATCATCCCAACTTCGAATGGTTAGGGAATAATCAAAATCCGAGATCTCAATTCTAACCTCAACCATAGGCTCCACGACCTTGTTAGCCCGCTCAGCCTAGGCCCAATCCAAATTATCAATCCAAGCCATCAAGGGAAGATTAAATGACTCTGATTCTACAAACCCTAGCTAACATTCAAAAGACCAATGCGGCTATGCAAAAGCAACACAAAGACGAGATCACAGAGGTTTGAAATCAGCTCGCACAGATGGCGAATTCTCACCAGCCTAGTGCACTTCCATCTCAACCTCTACTAAATCCTAATAACGTGCCAAACCAGAGGTACATTATGAACCCAAATCAAGGCCAAGCTCACTATGTTTATCAAGCCCTTTCTGCTCCATCACCCAATGGGGTGGAGGTCTTGACATCATACTTGGGATATCAGTAGCAACCACCACTTCTGCCAACTCTGAACCAAAAGCAGGAGGGACTTAATTCTGTTACCACCCGTAGTGGCAAGTCGACTCAGGATCCACCTTATCCAAACCACTCTCACCCTGGTAGTTCAGATCCTAACCCTAGGTTGGTTATCTAGAATACCCCTATCCCAGATCCAAAACCTAAACCAATCTTAGAGGAACCTATAGAGGTTTCATTTCCTAAGGCCTTGACTAAGGGAAAGAGAAAACCCAAACCCGTGGCACTTGAGGAAGATCTGGTTAAGCTCTTTGAGTAAGTCTAGATAAACATCCCCTTGATGGATGCGATCTGCCACGTACCAGCTTACGTAAGATTTCTGAAAGATTTATATACACCAAAGCATAAGCCGCAAAGCAAAGATAGGGGTCCGTTCGTATTGTCTAAGTAAGTCAGCTCGATCATTTTGAGTAAACTTTTGCAAAAAGCAAGACATCCTAGCACCCCTTTGATCTCCTGTAAAATCGGTGATTTAGAATTTAATCAAGCATTCTTGGATTTAGGAGCCTCCATAAACCTGATACCTATATCCCTACCGGACCATTTCGAGGAAACTGAGCTCAAACCAATTGAGGTGACCTTACAATTAGTAAACCGATCGATCAAGTCACCCAGAGGAATTCTTGAGGATGTTTTAGTTCAGATCCATGATTTCTATTTCCCAATGGCTTCATTGTATTAGACATGGATACTCTTGAAAATCTGAGGAATACACTGATCATCTTAGGGAGACCATTCCTAACTACATTCCTAGCTACAGCTAGGGCAAATATCAACTGCAAAGAGGGCCAGATCGAGTTGAAATTTGGGAACCAGACACTAAAGACTAATATCTTTAAGGCCTAGAAGGGAATAAACTGTGGGGTAATCGAGGAAGTGTGTGACATCAGTTCCATGGTTGAGGATCTGCTTACAGAAGAAGACCTGATTATCTCTGATCCTCGACCCCGAGAAAATTCTAACCTCCAGATAGAGGAGCCTAGAGCTGATCCAAATTCACCCTTAGCTCCCACCTTATCTTCTGAGGCCCATCCTAAACCCCCACCCACTGCTGATAACCCAGTTACGAAGTTGAAACCTCTCCCAGGTCATCTAAAATATGTGTTTTGAGGTTCCAATCAAACGTTTCCTATGATCATCAATTCCTGACTCACATCCGATAGGGAGACAAAGCTAATTTCTATTCTCCAACAGCATCGGAGAGCTATCGGATGGACTCTCAATGATCTGACTGGTATCAGTCCCTCATATTGCACACACCATATCTACACTAAAGAGGGCTTACGACCATCTCAAGAAATGTAGAGAAGACTCAATCCAAATCTATAGGAGGTCGTGAAGAAAGAGATCATCAAGTGGTTAGATGCTGGTATCATCTACCCGATCTCTAATGGTTGGAAGTCATTACATAACTCTTCAGCTACTCACTACATAACTCTTCAGATGGTTGGAAGTCATCATTGAATAACTCAGTAATCACCTACTTTCTTTCTCCCTAATTATTAACCTATGCTTATCGTACTCCTCGTTGAAGGGCATCACTGGAGGCCCGCCGCAACCACCTTCATCACCCTCACCGCTATCCTCTTTTAAGCACCACAGCCCACATTCCACCACTCAAAGGGCCAAAGATCATCACTTAACATCTCAATGACAATCACGTCCTTTTGCCTTACCACTCACCCATACACCATCCACTTCTCTGAAACATATTCTCCCTTTAATCCTTAGCCTCTTTGGCCCTTTTTATAACACAGTGCTTGATTTTGAAATTCGCAAAAGTGATAAAGCATTGCATTGTGCACAAAGTCTGATTGTTTATTAAAAATTTGAACTCTATAAAAATAAATAGAAATAGTATAGTATGAGTCTAAATTGTTCTTAGAGAGGCAAAGTTGTTTAAATTACTAATTATTAGTGTAAAGTATTTTTTTGAATTTTTGAAACTTTTTTCTAGTTTTTTAGGATTTTAAAATAAGGACTAGGCACTAATCCTAAATCTAAAGACTACTAAACCAACACAAAACAATAGCATGAAGATCAAGAAATTAATTAACTATGAACTATAAGACAAGTAAAATTGAGCACCAAACTACATAGAACAAAAACAAATAACTAAACAAAATTTTATTAATCAACTAATGTCAAAATTACAAATAAAGGGAGAGAGAGTGGAGAAAAAGAGAGTAAGGTGAAGTCTCGGCAAGCATGGTGTGTTTGCACAAATCCGTAAAAGGTAAATACAAGTCATTACAATTGAAAATACGTGAAAGTTCTGACTTTGTAAATCAAACTTGATAGATTTTGAAGTGAAATAATCGAGAGTTAGAGTAGTTCATAAGGAGGCATACGAAGTTAGAAATCGAATATTCAAATTGCTCAAGATAGAAACCTAGATGATGGGAACACCATCATAGGCCCTAACTGGCCACTTTTAGTAAGGTTTGATGGATAAATGCTCCTACATAATCATCTGAGGGTCATAATTCCATAATATTCTGATTTGAAAAGAAAATAAGAAATCAAGGTTAATTCTGCAATTTTAACAACACATCTCAAACACAAATTAACCACGGGGTCACTCAGGGATTAAATGAAGGTAAAATGAGCTTAAAAGTCCAAAAAGTGGGTCAGCATTGTCAGAAACAGGATTTCACAAATTTCGAGAACCATAACAACACACAAAAATCCTAATTTCAGACCCGCTTGAATTAAAGAGGTTCTAGTCAGGATAAATTCATGTAAACCTCCTAAAACTCATATAAAATATTCTAAGAGGTTTTTTACCCTTGGTTTAACCATCTGAACCTATTTTGACCTTGAACAGTCTCAGACGAAATTTTGCCCTAATTTGGGTTTTTATGCAAATTTCCCTACCAAACTTGATCAAAATGAAACCTGATTTCACCATTAGATTCCTTGGATCTAACTTAGGTTTTTACCAAAAGTTGGTCAGAATCCATCTTGACCTACTTTGAAATTTAACCCTTCAAAACTCAATTTCTTACATTTAGCCCCTCGGGTTTCAAAGTCTCTGCATCTAGCCCCCTAACTTCTCATCACTATCATCAAACGGTCCCTGCCACCATTAACAGTGTGAACCCAAAGCAGCCAACCTTCAATCTGGGATTTCTCCTTAATTTCTCGACCAAATCCCTCCAAAATTAGAGAGATTGATCATGAGAACTTTCCCAATCAGTTGAACTGCATCTTGGACCTTGATTTGGACCTTGAAGGTCATGCTAACGCAAGGATTTCAAGGATCTTCTTCCCCAAAATTTTTATCTTCTCCAGCTTCTTCCTAAGCTTGGAAGCCACCCTTGGACATTTAAAAGAACCCCCCTCACAAGGCCTTGCTCCTTAGCGAGTTTTTGGCCTAGAAACCCCCTTCTACCTCTGGCCTGCTCCAAGCTTGCTCTAGTGACCTCCTCTCTTCAGCTTCCTCGCTCGCTGCCACATACCACAGGCAGCGGAAAAAGCTTCCTCTCTTCCTTCCACACCTCGCCATACCTGCGAGGAGCTCTCCAATCCCTTCCTCCTCACCGTCCTCATCTCCAAAGCTTCTTCGTCTCCGACACCGGCCAATCATAGCCGGTGCCATCTTCTCTCTCACTTCGTGCTCAACCAATCCTCTTCAACTCCTCTCCTCCCCCTGACTTGTTTTATGCCTTCAACACTTAGGATCGCTCACCGCTACACCCGTCCCACCGTCGCCTTCCCCAGTGCCGGCATACCTCCGGCAAGCACACATGCCAGCTCCACTGAGTCAAACCACCTACCACCACCTCCAGAAGCTTCGCCAGCACACCACAATCAAAAGCCCTAACCTCGCTAGGGCTACTAACCAGTAGAACACCCCACGGACCTTCACCACCTTCACTCATCCTCTTCGCCATCGCCACGCATGCACACACCTTCACACCACACGCAACACCCACCAGCACACTCGCAACCTTCAGGCGAATCTCCTGAACTGCTCTAACAAGGCCGAGAGGTCATATTCCTCCTTTCAGGTAACCGCCCGAGCTCCGTCGCTACCATCGCCTTCTCCAACTCCGCTCGCCAATTCCCAACCATGTTCATCCGTGCTTTTAGCTCTAGGCTTTGCGGAGCAATCCCAGGTGCATCTCCAGGTTGTTAATTGAGGCAACCAAGTGCTCCTCCGACTTCAATTGCAGTAGCTTCACCTACAGCTGCCACATGAAGAAGAGTAGATCAGATAGTCCCACATTGTTAGTGGGAGCGCCCGCAACCGAGTATAAGAAGAAAAGCTGTCGTAGCCTCTTCTTCTTCGCAAGCACAGTGGTGAGGTCCCTCACACACCCTGATGCATGCAATTCACACATGCCTGTGCATGCCCTCGCTTGCACTCACACCTCATAGGTCTGGGTGGTGAGTCCATTTACTCGGGAAGTCGAGTCTGGTCTGATTTGATCTAAGAGAAAAGAGAATCAGAGAGAGAAGGAGGGGTGGGGTATGCTCTACTGAGTAAGGCCTGCCCTCTCTCTCAACACTTAGTTGCTCAAAAGGCCCTTGTGCCTCCGATTGGTACTTTACTACTGCTATGACTCTATTGGTTCTCTAAGGCTTAAGGAAAGGCTTCGTGCCTTGTGAGCTCTGCTGGTTTAAGACATACGAAGCCTTGTATTGGCGTCTGATAGGCTACTTGCTTTGATTCTGATTGATACATCTGCTGATGTGGAAATTGCTCTTAAGTGGTTGAGAAATATTGTTAAAATATTTGAGATAATTGTGAGGTTAAACATTAGGGTTAATTTGGTGATTCAAATTACCATTTTAACCCAATCTTTTTGCACTCTCATACTTGGTTTCATTGATATACTATTCTAATTTATTTTGAGTAAAGTTTTGATCATATTTGCATATCTTTTTGAGGTAAATTGTGATTAGTGAGTTGAATTGTCATCTTTGCTCCCTGCGAACGACCTCGGACTCCAAATTGAATTCGAATTTATAAATTTAAGTGTTTTGTGCAATTTGTCAACTATACTACAACACACTTTCTAAACATCAACGATTTCGTGTAAATATTTTGGCACCATTGTTGGGATCGATGTGCAGTTTCAATCACTAATTACAATTCTGATCAGATTCTAACTTGCTCTATCTGATTTGTTATGGTTGTCCGAGGTACACAGGAGAAGATCAACCGCACGACAGCCACTCTAGGGGCAGGTAATTCTATTTCTTTCTTCTTAAGCCCCCTATTTCTGGAAAGTGCTAAAAAGAAGAATCAATTAGGATCAACTCGTATTCTTTCTTAGACGTAATCACTTCAGTTGCCTGATTTGATTTATTTAGTCATCCCCATCCAGATATCTACACCTACTAGGGACTTAAGGTGCCCAAGGCTATTCATCTTTTTGATTAAGCCCTAGGTGCCCAATTTGGAAAGAATTGGACTTGGAAAAGAGCCAAATTAGGGTTTTTATTTTGGGGTTTGAGGAAAACACACTTGCCTGATATTAAAAGAGAATTGATTTCTCGCATTGTGTCACCCAAGCCTTGATTGAATTGATCTAATCAAGAGGACTCTAAAAGAAGGCTCTAACATTCACTTGAATCCTTAAAATTTGGACTTAATAACCTACTTGCAAACCACTCAGGCTGATTTTGGGTTCATTACCCAACTAATCCTAAACTTTAGGGCAAGCTAGGTGAAGTTGACCCACCTTGTGGGTTAACCAACCTTCAAATTAAGTCACAAATCACAATCAATTCTAAAGTTCAAGTGAAATTCAAAGCACCATAATTCAGGACTAAAATTGGTAGACTTAAGGAGTCAAGTTGCTCATTTCGGTCTACTTGGATTCTCAGTGACAAAGAAGGTTGGGTGGGGAAAACCTTGTAACCTGTGGAGACGCTCTACCGTGTAGGGGTCTTTGCGGGACTCTCCCTTCCTGGCTGCCCAAGTACTTCTTGAGTGAGTGACTTTCTGATCAAGAGGTATCATCTGCCTCGAACCTCCATAGTCATCCAAAGATATTTGGGTGCCTCGATTGGGTCCATCACACATTTTGTCCATCATCTGGCTCTATAATGCATGTTTGGGAGGAGGTCCTTAAGACCACTCTTGAGGCATCCATTAGCAATCCATTCTCGTCAAGGCCAAGCCTCGACTCATTGGTTTGTGCTACCACCCAACCAGATTGATATCTCTTCCGACTCATTTGCTTCTGAGCCTAGATCTCCTTCATCCACATCTATGGGGAATCACAAAGAAGACCTCGATTTCTAGAATCAGTTATAGTGCCTTAATGATCTAGTCCATGCACACATCAATCCACCGTCGCATCCTCAGATATGAGATCACTACAATCCCGCTACGATGGAAATTTAGCCCAGGGTACAAATCCCAGTTGGAGGACCTAATGTTGAACTCAAGCCAAATATGATCCATGTTATCCCTAAATTCCATGGCTTGAACTCCGAAGATCCCTTCTAGCACATCAAGCAGCTGAAACATCTAGCCCAGACCTTCGGGCCTACCATACAAAATTGGGACATCCTGCTCATGAAGATGTTGTCCTTCTCTCTCATGGATAAAGCAGCCAATTGGTTTCAGACTCTGACCCGTCCAATCAACACATGGAGGGAACGCTAAACTGAATTCTTACATAAATTCTTCTCCTTTGGTCGGACAAATGCTTTAAGGCACCAAATCATACACTTCTCCCAAAATGCGGGAGAACCACTTCATGAGGCATGGGATCGCTTTGTGGATCTCATGCGGAAATGCCCCCATCACGGAGTTCCTAAGTCCAGTCTTTTTACCATGGGCTCCGTGAGCATATCAAGCTCTTTGTCAATGCAACCTATGGTGGAAGCATCATGGGTCAACATGAAGATACAGTTTGGTAGATTCTCGAGAACATGTGCGAAAACTCCATAAACAATGAATCGCTGGGTGTGTTCGACCGGACGACCACCTGTACATTAACAAATATGTGAGGGGCGCACAAGACTCGAGGCCTATCCACCTCTGTCGATCTGGAATTGGTGGTCAGTCGCTTGGATAAGGTCTCAATCATAGAGAAAAAGGTGGATGAATTGACTCAACATCTATAGAGAACCACCGTTGCACAGTAAAACATGTATGCGCAACCAGCCTCTGGCAGGGAGGCCATGCATAACATTTACCACCACCCTCACTAGGGGATGGATCCATATCCACCCTCGACTGGTCCTAGTTTCGAAGGACATTCCACACCCACCTACTCTAGTTCGGGGAACTCTGAACCCTCGTACTCTGACTTTTTTGGAGTTCCTCAAACCTGCGAGGGTATCCACGCCATCTAGAATGATCCATTCTCCAATACCTACAACCCTGGATGACGTAATCATCCTAATTTCGTGTGGTCGAGAAAAAATCAAAACACCAGATCTCAATTCCAACCCCGACCATAGGCCTCGCACCCATATCAGGCCACTCAGCCTAGGCCCAACCCAAATTACCAATCTGAGCCACCAAAAAAGATCACCTGACTTTGATTCTACAAACTTTGGCTGACATTCAAAAGACTAATGCAGCTATGCAGAAACAACACAAAGACGAGATCACAGAGGTTCAAAATCAACTCACACAAATGCCAGGATCTTGCCAACCTGGTGCACTTCCATCTTAACCTTTGCCAAATTCGCATAACGTGCGGAACCAGAGGTGCGTTATGAACCCGAATCAAAGCCAAGCTCATTATGTTATCAGGCCCCTTCTGCTCCATCGCCCAACGGGATGGAGGCTTCGACATCGTATTCGGGATATCATCAACAATCACCTATTTTACCAACTCCAAACCAAAACCAGGCAAGTCTTAATTCTGTTACACCCATGGTGGCAAATCGACCTAGGATCCACCTTATCCTAGCCATACGACACCTAGTAGTTCAGATCCTAACCCTAGGATAGTTATCCAGGACACTACTATCCTAGATTCTGAGCTTGAATCAATTCTAAAGGAACCTACAAAGGTTCCATTTCCTAAGGCCTTGACCAAGGGAAAGAGGAAACCCAAACCTGTGGCACTTGAGGAAGATCTAGTCAAGCTCTTTGAGCAAGTCCAAATAAACATCCCCTTGATGGATGCAATTTGCCACGTACCGGCTTATGCAAGATTTTTGAAGGATTTATGTACACCAAAGCGTAAGCCGTGAAACAAAGACGAGAGTCCGATCATTTTATCTGAGTAAGTCAGCTCAATCATTTTGAACAAACTCCCGTAAAAAGCAAAAGATCCTGGCACCCCTTTGATCTCCTATAAGATCGATGATTTATAATTTGATCGAGCATTATTAGATTTAGGAGCCTCCATAAACCTAATCCCTACATCCCTACTAGACCACTTCAAGGAAACTGAACTCAAACTGACTGAGGCGACCTTGCAATTAGCAAATAGATCAATCAAGTCAACAAAAGGAATTCTTGAGGATGTTCTAGTAGGGCTCCAGGATTTCTATTTTCTGGTGGACTCATTGTATTAGATATGGATATTCCTGAAAATCTAAGGAACACACCGATCATCTTAGAGAGATCATTCTAAGCCACAACTAGGGCAACCATGAACTATGAAGAGGGCCAGATCGAGTTGAAATTTAGGAATAAGACATTACAAATTGATATCTTTAAAGCCCAAAAAGGAATAAATTGTGGGGTAATAGAAGAAGTACGCAACATCAATTCTGTGGTTGAAGACCCAATTACAAAAGAAAACCCGATTATTCCCAATCCTTAACCTCAAGAAGATCTTGACCCATAGATAGAAGAGCCCAGAACTGGTCCTGATTCACCCATGGATCCCACTTTATCTTCTGAGGCCCATCCCGAACCCCCACCTGCTACTGATAACCTGGTTATGGAACTGAAGCCCCTCCCAGATCATTTGAAGTATGTCATCTTGGGTTCCAATCAAACATTTCCTGTAATCATCAACTCCCGACTCACACCTGATCAAGAAACAAAGTTGATTTCTATTCTCTGGCAGCATTGAAGAGCCATCGGATGGACTCTCGACGATCTGACTGGTATAAGCCCCTCGTATGACACACACCGTATCTACACTGAAGAGGGCTCACGACCATCCCAAGAGATGTAGAGAAGACTCAATCCGAATCTGCAGGAGGTCATAAAGAAAGAGATCATCAAGTGGTTAGATGCTGGTATCATCTATCCAATCTCTGATAGCCACTGGGTGAGCCCAATCCAAGTTGTGCCCAAGAAGGTAGGGCTCACCATGATTATGACTAAAACTGGAGAGACCATCCCGACACGTATTGCGAATTCGTGGAGAGTTTCCATAGACTATCGGAAATTGAATGCCTCCATGAAGAAAGATCATTTCCCGCTTTCGTTCATTGACCAGATTCTCAAGAAACTAGTAGGAAATTGATTTTTCTGTTTCTTGGATGGTTACTCCAGATATAATTAGGTGGCAATTCATCCCGAGGATCAGGAAAAGACCACCTTTACCTACCCTACGGTATGTACGCATTCTACAGGATGCCTTTTGGGCTATGCAACGCACCCGCCACCTTTCAGCGGTACATGCTAGCCATATTCTCAGATATGGTAGGTAATTACCTTGAGGTCTTCATGGACAACTTCTCGATATTCAGTGAATCTTTTGATGAATGCCTCCTACATTTGGTCCAAATCCTTAAGAGATACATCGAAGTGAACTTGGTTCTCTCCTTGGAAAAGAGCTACTTCATGGTTCCTGAGGGCATCGTACTTGGACACCTCATCTCTGAGAAAGGTATCCAGGTCAATCGGGCTAAGGTAAATCTGATTTGCAAGCTATCTATGCCTAACTCGATTAAAGACATCAGATCATTCTTGCGGCATGTTGGATTTTATCATCGATTCATACCTAATTTCTCTAAGATCGTGTGCCCCTTGACGAATCTCCTTTCGAAGGACACGCCATTTGTGATATCTAGTGAGTGCATTCACGCATTTGAGATCCTGCGTGATCGAGTCACCCAAGCACCAATACTGCAATCTCCTAACTGGTCTCAACCCTTTGAGATCATGTGCGATGGTCTGACTACGCAATAGGAGCGATGCTGGGGCAGAAAATTGACGGGAAACTAGTAGTCATATATTACACCAAGAAGACATTGGACGAGGCTCAGCATAATTACACCATTACAGAGAAAGAGCTACTAGTTGTAGTATTTGGCCTGGAGAAATTTAAGTCATACCTCCTTGGTTCCCATGTCATCATTTACTTGGATCACATTGCAGTGAGGCACTTACCCATGAAGAAGGACGTGAAGCTTAGATTAATCCGCTGGATCTTATTGTTACAAGAATTAGATCTTGAAATTCGTGACAAGGTGGGAAAGCAGAATGTGGTAGCTGGCCATTTATCCCACCTTCCTTCTTCAATCATTGACCCTTCTGAACCTATCACGGAACATTTTCTAGATGAGCACCTCCTGATAGTCGATACGGAACTTCCTTGGTATGCTGATATGGTGAACTATTTGGCATCGCATCAGATTCTGTCTAATTGGACAAGGGCTAAGAAAGACAAATTACTTTCAGATGCTAAATACATTATTTGGGAAGATTCATGCTTATTCTGCATTGGTGCTTATTAAATCATCAAAAGATGTGTTTCGAAATCAGAGATCAATGGCATTTTGTCCTTCTGCCACGACCAGGCTTGCGGTGGTTACTTCTCCGGACACAAAATCATAGCAAAAGTCCTCCAATGTGAATTCTATTGGCCCATGATTTTCAAAGATGCACACGAATATTGTAAGGCATGCACTCATTGCCAAACCTTAGGCAACATGAGCTATTGTGACATGATGCCTTTACAGTCGATTCTCATGTACGAAATCTTTGACATCTGGGGGATTGATTTCATGGGTCCCTTCCCAAAATTTGATGGTTTCGAGTACATTCTCCTAGCTGTGGATTGTATCCAAATGGATTGAAGCCATCCCGACCTGAACCAATGATCATAAAGTCGTGATAAAATTCATTCATCAACACATCTTTTCTCGGTTCGGTGTTCCATGAGCTATCATCTCTGATGGAGGGACCCACTTTGAGAATGTGCACTTCCAATCCTTGATGAAAAAGTATAGGGTATTGCATCGTATTTCGACTCCTTATCACTCCCAGACGAATGGATTGGCTGAGCTATCTAACAGGGAAATCAAGAAGATCCTTCAAGTTACTGTTCGGACTGACAGGAAAGATTAGTCTGCCCACCTTCCGGAAGCCATATGGGCATATAGGACTGCTCATAAGACCCAGTTAGGAATGTCTCCCTTCAGACTCGTGTACGGGAAGGCATGTCACCTACCCATAGAAATGGGGCATAAAGTTTACTGGGTAGTACGAAAGTGCAATCTGGATCTCATTGAGGCTGGAATCGACCGCCAGTTGCAAATGAGCGAGATCGAGGAACTATGCAATGACGCATACGAGAACTCGCGAATCTATAAAGAGCGGGTCAAAGCCCTCCATGATAAGCACATTTCGCGAAAAGCTTTCTGTCCTGATTAAAAAGTGTCTGTGCTAGAGCACCACGATCATTTGTTTTGATGATAACAAAACACGTGATATTTAACATTTGCACTTGGAGTCTTAGATTTCAGGTCAATTGCAAATGTAGACGTGATTAGACGGAATTTGAGCTCGCATCCAGGACGGATTGGAGGAGCTTGATGGAGAACAGAGGGGATTCGCGAGGAGCGATAGATTGAAGATGGAAGGACAAGAAGAATAGGATAGAATTCCATTTTTATTCCTTTCATGTACTTTTGTCTTTATTTTCTTGCTCTTTATTTCCTTAGAAAATTATGTTAAAGAGCCTCAAAGTACCCTAACAGTAGTCCTAAGAACACCAGCACAACCCTAGGATACTTAGGTTTTCTGTAGAGAACTTAGAAAATCAATATAGGGTTAAAACAGCATTTCCAGACGTCTAATTACAAAATCTGACGTCTGATAATGTGTTTTAAGATGTCTGACTGTTGATTCAGACGTCTGATAACATTTAGGTTGGACAAGTTAGTTCTGTCTGATGAAATCTGATGTCCAGACCTTAGACCAGACGTCTCAGGAGACGTCTAATGACTTTGCCAGACGTCCAATTAGTGGACCGTTGGCTCTCTTAGCATACACTCAAGGATATGACCGTTAGAGCCTTATCAGACGTCCTTAAGCCCTTCCAGACGTCTGATAATTGACCGTTTTACCTCGACTGACCCAAAAATCTCTTCTAAGAGATTTTCTAGCCGTTGCAAATCCATTCCCACAAAAAAGTAGGTTTCCAGATGTCCAGACATAGTGCCAGACATCCTGTATGTCGTCTGATGGACTTGCGCTAGAACCCTATTTAGATCTGATTCAAGTCAGGAAGGAACCCGCACGAAATCAGACGTCTTAAAGTGGTCTTCCAGACGTCTGATGCCAGAATTAGACGTCTGATTACCCTGTCAGTGCAATGATTGTTCCTGATTTCGGGTTAATTCACTTGGGCTTTGCACCCAACGGCTATTGAGCCTTTCCTAAGCCATCCAAAGCCTTCCTAAGGCCTTTATAAATAGAGGGGAACCTCTTGCACACCAACATACACCAAGAACACACAAGATACACCTAGCTACACACTTTCACACTCTTTTGTGTCCAAAAAGACTCTCTTACTCTCCAAGCTCTAATTCTTCATCTTGAGAGCATCAAGCTTTGCGCACCCGCTCTCCCGCCATAGTTCACGAGAGCGACGTAGCGCCGTCGTGTTGTTCACGCATCCACGTCGTCGACGCACTCCTTTCAAAGGGGAGTTTCCTAATTCCTATAGAAGCTAGGTTTAAAATTACTTTGTTGGCTCTATAGGATTATTGTTCTTTTATCTTTGTTATTTGGTTGGGTATTCGCTTTGCGAATTCTCATCTCCTTCGAGGGACAAAATCCTTCTCGTGAAGAGAAGGGGTTGAGGAACGCTACCCTCGCACTTGTAGCGTGGTTGTATTTGAGGTTGAATCACCCTCGTTTAAAGTGATTCGTTTAGTGGATTTTGATCAACTTGGTTGATCGGAAAATCCTAACTCGAGAGGGTTAGGTGGTGGTTTTCACCCGGTTTGGGTTTCCACCTAAAAATACTTGTGTACTTGTGTGATTGTCTATTTTGTGAGATTGTTTATATTTATTTCCGCCATTATTATGTCACCCCCTCCTAGTAGAGAATTTCAGTTGGTATCAGAGCAAGTTCTTGCAAGATCGGAGTAACACCCGGCAAGAAGATCATGGAGGGAAGCATAGCCGCAATCAGAATCTCCGAAGGGCAGTCCACCGTCCGACCACCCTATTTCGACGGGAGGGACTTCAGATATTGGAAGTTGCGGATGAAGACGTGGCTCCAAGCCACTGAGTTCGAGATATGGGGATGTTGTGAAACCCCATACGAGATCCCGAAGCGACCCCAAGGAGGCTACTCGCAGCTGCAAATTCGAGAGCTTTCACTCAACGCAAAGGCAGTGAATGCCCTGTATTGTGCGTTGAGTCCGAAAGAGTTCGAGCAAATCCAAGAGTGCACTACCTCCCACGAGATATGGAGGAAGTTAGGAGACACTCATGAAGAGATGAGCTCGAAGGAAGAAGAAGAATCAAAGAAAAAGAATGAAACCACTTGCATGGGTTTTATGGCAATCGGAGAAAGCGACATCGACGGCGAAAGCGACTCCGACAACGAGGTAAACCTGGATTTACAAGATGCTTTTAATGAGATTTTTGAAGTTAGTAAATCATTAAAAATAGAAAACAAAAGCATTAAAAAAAATCTTAGTTTTCTTAAATCTGAAAATGATAGGTTAGAAATAAAACTCAAGGATCTAGAAGCTAGTCCTAAAAATGATAACCTATTATTAGAAAATCATAACCTCATCAATGAAAATAATAAATTGATTGAGGAAAATGATAGTCTAAAAATAGAAATTTCTAATTTAAAAACTAAGATGGATATTATAGAAAAAGAAATCGCATGTCTTAGGGAAAACTCCAACAAATTAATCAATAAAGTAGATAATTTTTATAGCCCTAAGGTTGAGAAAGGATCTCCGTCAAGGAGACCCGCTAATAGATCCGGATCCAAGCTCACTTGGATACCGAAGGAAGAATTGGAATCTTGTTTTGTAGGTTTCAGGGATGACTACAACACAAAGGACTGGACCTACAAGCTCAAAGCTGGTCAACTCAAGTTGGGAGAACCAAGGAGTAGACCAAGGAGGAGAACAAGAAGATCGACGAGACGGCGAACAAACGATGGACCCGCCGCACGTCGACCACCAAATTGGAGACCGGCGCCAATGCCCGGGCCTCCAAGTTACGGATGGGAGCCCCATCCGACGTGGCATCCACCACCACCATTCGGACCATTTTATTGGCCACGGTAGGTGAGGTAAAAATCATTTACCCTATCTTTTTATCATAAGCATTTAGATAGGGGGAGCAAAAAATTATAAGCTAATTGTCAATTTTTAAGGGAGAGGTATAAGGTAGCTAAATTTCCTTTAGAAAGGGGGAGAAAATAATAGCTATCTTATTGTTATAAAAAAAAGGGGAGGACATTACCTTTATTAAAAGAAATTTATAGAAGAGCATGTTTTAAGGGGGAGTTATAGGAAATCAATTAAACCTTTTTTATAATGTCAAAAAGGGGGAGGATTTTTTGCATTTTTATTTATGGCTTTGTCATCATTAAAAAGGGAGAGATTGTTGGTGCTAGAGCACCACGATTATTTGTTTTGATGATAACAAAACACGTGTTATTAACATTTGCACTTAGAGTCTTAGATTTCAGGTCAATTGCAAATGTAGACGTGATTAGATGGAATTCGAGCTCGCATCTAGGACGGATTGGAGGAGCTTGATGGAGAACAGAGGGGATTCGCGAGGAGCGATAGATTGAAGATGGAAGGACAAGAAGAATAGGATAGAATTTCATTTTTATTCCTTTCATGTACTTTTATCTTTATTTTCTTGCTCTTTATTTCCTTAGAAAATTATGTTAAAGAGCCTCAAAGTACCTTAACAGTAGTCCTAGGAACACCGGCACAACCCTAGGATACTTAGGTTTTCTGTAGAGAACTTAGAAAACCAATATAGGGTTAAAAAAGCATTTCCAAACGTCTAATTACAAAATCAGACGTCCGATAATGTGTTTTAAGACGTCTGACTGTTGATTCAGACGTTTGATAACATTTAGGCTGGACAAGTTAGTTTTGTCTGATGAAATCAGACGTCTAGACCTTAGACCAGACGACTTAGGAGACGTCTGATGACTTTGCCAGACGTCCAATTAGTGGACCGTTGGCTCTCTTAGCATACACTCAAGGATATGACCGTTAGAGCCTTATCAAACGTCCTTAAGCCCTTCCAGACGTCTGATAATTGACCGTTTTGCCTCGACTGACCCGAAAATCTCTTCTCAGAGATTTTCTAGCCGTTGCAAATCTATTCCCACGAAAAAGTAGGTTTCCAGACGTCCAGACATAGTGCCAGACATCCTGTATGTCATCTGATGGACTTGCGCTAGAACCCTATTTAGATCTGATTCAAGTCAGGAAGGAACCCGCACGAAATCAGACGTCTTAAAGTGGTCTTCCAGACGTCTGATGCTAGAATTAGACGTCTGATTACCCTGTCAGTGTAATGATTGTTCATGATTTCGGGTTGATTCACTTGGGCTTTGCACCCAACGGCTATGGAGCCTTTCCTAAGCCATCCAAAGCCTTCCTAAGGCCTCTATAAATAGAGGGGAACCTCTTGCACACCAACATACACCAAGAAACACAAGATACACCTAGCTACACACTTTCACACTCTTTTGTGTCCAAAAAGACTCTCTTGCTCTCCAAGCTCTAATTCTTCATCTTGAGAGCATCAAGCTTTGCGCACCCGCTCTCCCGCCATAGTTCACGAGAGCGACGTAGCACCGTCGTGTTGTTCACGCATCCGCGTCGCCGACGCACTCCTTTCAAAGGGGAGTTTCCTAATTCCTATAGAAGCTAGGTTTAAAATTACTTTGTTGGCTCTATAGGATTATTGTTATTTTATCTTTGTTATTTGGTTGGGTATTCGCTTTGCGAATTCCCGTCTCCTTCGAGGGACAAAATCCTTCTCGTGAAGAGAAGGGGTTGAGGAACGCTACCCTCGCACTTGTAGCGTGGTTGTATTTGAGGTTGAATCACCCTCGTTTAAAGTGATTCGTTTAGTGGATTTTGATCAACTTGGTTGATCGGAAAATCCTAACTCGAGAGGGTTAGGTGGTGGTTTTCACCCGGTTTGGGTTTCCACCTAAAAATACTTGTGTACTTGTGTGATTGTCTATTTTGTGAGATTGTTTATATTTATTTTCGCAATTATTACGTCACCCCCTCCTAGTAGGGAATTTCAGAAAGTACTACTCTTCGATGTCAAACTCAAGCTCTTCCCAAGAAAACTCATATCAAAATGGATTAGACCATTCCTTGTAGACGAGTATTTGGAAATGGAGCCGTTGACATCAACAAACTTAGCCATGACTCAGAACCTTTTGTCGTGAATGGTCAGAGACTCAAACTGTTCCTTGAACTCACCAACTCAAATCTGGCTGTAGTATCGTTTGATCTCCATTCTCCCTGAGCTTCGTTGTGCCCAGCTGATGGTGTTAAACTTAGCGCTTAACGGGAGGCAACTCGTCATCTTTGAGAAATCTGAAATCCTTTTGACCTATTTCTTTGCTGAAATTATATTACACTTTAGGATTTGTCCATTAGACTAGCTGACTCCATCGTTGATACTTTTATCAGAGCTAGAAATCATCCGCAAATAGTCATTCTGACCTATTCACCACCCACCTGTTCTAATGTACGAACTGAGTGGAACTCGAACCCACCTAACTTACAATGAGGGCATTGAAAATCTTAAGTATGGGGGGTATGAAAGTGCAAAATGCTGTGAATATCAATGCATGGAAGTGTTTCACTAAAAAAACAAAAAAAAAAACATAGAGTAAGAAGCAGAGAAAAGAGAAAAGGAGAGGTCAATTTGAGCTGAATGAAAAACAATTAAGAAAAGAAAAGAAAAGAGAAAAAAGGAGCAAACAAAAAGAAAAGAATAAGATAATCCCTTGAAATTGAGTATGGAACTTACCTAACTTCTAGGTTGGATCGGATGATGAATTAAGACCTAGAAGGCTGAAACTTAGGAGATTAGCAACGAGTACCAACCTTAGGCCTCATAGGCTTATTTTTAAGGCTTAAACACTCACGTATTCGTTAAGATCCAAATTAATCCTCACGAGGTTGAGGAAAGTGCAAAGCTAATGTAGTAGGTCTAAGGCTTAGGGATTATTCGGCCCCGTTGCCTGCCCTTTGGTTTGTGAGACTTGGTAATCTAAGCACCCAAAATTACATACCAATCTAGTTCAGTGCGCTTAATAAAGAAATCATGCCAAAAATGTTCTATTCTGAAAAACTGTCTCAAAGATCTAACTTAGAAGCGGCTCAAAGACACAAGTTGATTGGATGAGTTCTCGATGCGGAGAGGTGGGAAATTTCCCTCAAAGATGCGTAATAGCATATCTTCTCCTCGTTGCTTGTCTCCTAGGATATCTAAATATCCTACTGGGGGCATGTAAGCACCTTGTGCTAGTTCAGTTGCCATGGGCGGGATTATCCCGAAATGTCGAATGCCAGGGCCTGAATTTAGCTACAGAATGCCATGGGTGACACTATCTCGAAGTGTCGAAAGCCAAGGTTCTGGGGGTGCCATGGGCGGTGCTATCCCGAAGTGTCAAAGCCAGGGACCCTTCAAGAATTGATGGTGGGGACAAGGAATCCGATACGAACCATGTTTAGGGCCAATTTGAGGCTAGATCTAGGGAAATATAAAAGGAAAAGAGAGAAAACTCTCAAAATGAAAAATCCTTTTCTCTCTCTCTTATCAAAATGCACCGATAAACTGAACCTGGACATGATACATCTACGCACAAATGCTTTAACCAATGGGGTCAATGAACCTCTAGGTAGTTTTTGTAGGCCTTAGAAACCTTCGCGGCAGACTCAGGCTAAAGCTGGTCAAGTCTAGATCTTGGCTGGTACTTGAGTACCTCTAGGCCAATTGTTAGTATTTTGATCTGATTTCTAGATATGAATCTTAGTAAGATATCCTGACGATTACATCCGACCTGGAGATCTAGTTTGATCCATAGGATTTTTGCTAAGAGACTAGCAAAAGCTAGGCATTAGGGTATAATGGTAACACCATCATAGGCCCTAACTATCCACTTTTAGTAAGGGTTGATGGATAAATGCTCCTACATAATCATCTAAGGGTCATAATTCCATAATATTCTGATTTGAAAAGAAAACAGGAAATCAGGGTTGATTCTGCAATTTTAACAGCACATCTCAAACATAGATTAACCACGGGGTCACCCAAGGATTAAATGAAGTCAAATGAGCTTAAAAGTCCAAAAAGTGGGTCAGCATTGTTAGAAACAGGGTTTCACACATTTCAAGAACCATAGCAACACACAAAAATCCTAATTTCAGACCCGCTTGAATTAAAGAGGTTATGGTCAGGATAAAATTCATATAAACCTCCTAAAATTCATAAAAAAAAAATATTCTAAGAGGTTTGGTACCCTTAGTTTGACCATTCGAACCTATTTTGACCTTGAACAGTCTCAGATGAAATTTTACCCTAATTTATGTTTTTATGCAAATTGCCCAGTCAAACTTTGTCAAAACTGAAATCTAACTTTACCATTAGATTCCTTAGGTCCAAATTAGGTTTTTATCAAAAATTTGGATCCAATCAAAATCCATCTTAACTTAGTTTGCAATTTAACCCTTCAAAACTCTTTCTTACATTTAGGCCCTCAGGTTTCAATGTCTTTTCATCTAGCCCCCTAACTTCTTGTCGTTCTCTTCAAAATAGTCCCTGTCACCATTAACAGTGTAAACCCAAAGCAGTCGACCTTCAATCTGGGATTTCTCCCTAATTTCTTGACCAAACTCCTCTAAAATTGGAGGGATTGATCATGAGAACTTTCCTAATCAGTTGAACCGCAATTTGGACCTTGATTTGGGCCCTGAAGGTCATGCAAATGCAAGGATTTCAGGGATCTTCTTCCTTGAAATTTCGAGCTTCTCCAGCTTCTTCCCAAGCTTGTAAGCCACCCTTGGACCTTTAAAAGAAGCCCCCTCGCAAGGCCTTCATCCTTAGCGAGTTTTTGGCCTAGAAACCTCCTTCTTCTACCTTCGGCCTACTCCAAGCTCACTCTGGCGACCTGTCTTCGGCTTCCTGGCCTGCTGCCACATACCATAGGCAGCGGGAAAAGCTTCCTCTCTTCCTTCCGCAACTCACCATACCTGTGAGGAGCTCTCCGATCCTTTCCTCATCGCCATCCTCATCTTCGGAGCTTCCTCATCTCCAGCGCCAGCCAATCATAGCCGGCGCCATCTCCGTTCTCACTTCGTGCGCAACCACTCCTCTTCAACTCCTCTCCTCCCCTTGACTCATTTTACACCTTCAGCACTTAGGATTGCTAACCGCTATGCCTGTCCCATCGTCGCCTTCCCCAGCGCCGACATACCTCCAACAAGCACGCACGCCTGCTCCACTGAGTCAAACCACCTGCCACCACCTCCAGAAGCTTCGCCAACACACCACGATCAAAAGCCCTCACCTCGCTAGGGCTATTGACCACCAGAACACCCCACTGACCTCCACCACCTTCACGTATCTTCTCTGCCATCGCCACTCACGCACACACCTTTGCACGACATGCAACACCCACCAGCACACTCGCCACCTTTAGACAAATCTCTTGAACTGCTTTGATAAGGCCGAGAGGCCGTATTCCTCCTTTCAGGTAACCGTCGGAGCTCCGTTGCCGCCATCTCCTTCTTAGACTCCGTTCGCCAATTCCCAACCGTGTTCATCTGTGCTACTAGCTCTAGGCTCTGCGGATCAGTCCCAAGTGCATCTCCAGGTCGTCAATTGAGGCAACTAGGCACTCCTTTGACCTTAATTACAATAGCTTCACCTGCAGCTGCCACGCGAAGAAGTGGTAGATCAGATAGTCCCACATCATTAGTGGGAGCGCCTGCTACCGAGTAAAGGAGGAAAAGCTGTTGTAGCCTCTTCGCCTCCGAAAGCACAGGGGTGAGGTCCCTCACACTCCCCGACGCACACGCTTCACACGTGCCTGTCCACGCCCTTGCCCGCACTTACGCTCACAGGTATGGGTGGTGGGTCCATTTACCCGAGAAGCTAGGTCTGGTCTGATCTGATCTGAGAGAAAAGAGAATCAGAAAGAGAAGGAGGGGGGGTTTGCTCTACTGAGTAAGGCCTACCCTTGCTCTCAACACTTAGTCGCTGAAGAGGCCCTTGTGCCTCTAATTGGTACTCTACTGCTGTTGTGTCTCTGTTGGTTCTCTAAGGCTTAAGGAAAGGCTTTGTGCCTTATGAGCTCTGCTGGTTTAAGACATTCGAAGCCTTGTCTTGACGTCTAATAGGCTACTTGCTTTGATTCTGATTGATATATCTGCTGACGTGGAAATTGCTTTTAAGTGGTTGAGAAATAGTATTGAAATATTTGAGATAATTGTGAAGTTAAACATATGGTTAATTTGGTGATTTAAATCACCATTTTAACTCAATCTTTTTGCACTCTCATACTTAGTTTCATTGATATACTATTCCGATTTATTTTGAGTAAAGTTTTGATCATATTTGCATATCTTTTTGAAGTAAATTGTGATTAGTGAATTGAATTGTCATATGTGCTCCCTACGAACGACTCCAGACTCCAAATTGATTTCGAGTTTATAAATTTAAGTATTTTGTGTGATTTATCAACTATACTACGATGTATTATTTAAACATCGACGATTTCATATAAACACTAGCTGATAAAAGCAATAAACACTATGACTAATTCAAACTACGATTAAAATTAAAACATGCAAGAATAAAGGAGAGAATAAGAAGAACTATAAATACTTGGAAAATAAACTTTTATTAATTTGAAATAAAGTGCTTAGGAATCAGAGCTACAGCTAGGAATAAAGTAAAAAGTACAATCAGATATGAAACAACTATTCAAGCAATGAGAATCACTGGCGTGTGGAAGAGTTGCTGAGGTGATGCCGAAAACGGAGACGTCATGGGGGATAATGTTTTAAAAATTAAATTGGTCATCGAATAAGGAGTTGATTTGATTTTTAACATTCTATCGGTAATTTATATCAATTAAATTAAAAAGAAATGTATCATAAGATATTTAGATTAATTTGTATTAGTTTAACTAAATTTAATTAGTTTGAATCGATATTCAAAAAAAACTATAGGAAAAGTTATATATATTATCCTTTTTTTTTAATTTTTTTAACCAAACTGTCCTGTCCAAGATGATTTTGATTAATTTACGTTAATTTTAACTTTTAGCATTCAAATCGGTAGATCCGATCAATAAGACATTGATTTCCGATTGAATCGGTTGAACCGACCAATTCGATTTTAATTTTAAAACATCGGATTCTGGATGATCGATGGAGGAAGCTCGAATGAAGGGAGGAAAATAAGAGGGAGCCGACTGTTAGAAAAGAAACGATGGGAGAGAGATGAGAGATCTGTATGTTGGACGCGGAGAGCGATGGGGGAAATAATCGAAGGGGAGGGAACCGTGCAGGAAAATGAGAGAGAGAGAGAGATCGGGCTGGAGAATTGGGATCGATAGATATAATAATCAGGAGGGCGGAGAGTTCGGCTGTGTGAGGGAGAGGGAAAATTAACAGCGAGAGAGAGAGAGAGAGAGAGTCGTCGATTCTGGAGGATAGAGAGAGCGAATGGGTTAATTGAAGGGATAGAGGACGTCGATAAAGAGAAATGTTTCGGATACGTCACCTTCAAAGACGTTTTCGACGCCTTTCTTAGAAAGAAAGGGAGGCACGATTCCGGAAAGAGTTGTGCTGCCCGGACTGATCATGTGCGGCGGAAGAAATGGCTGCGATGAGTTGCGTCGAAAACGACTTCGAAAGAAACTTCCGTCAACGGGTGCTCGTTGAGAAATATGGGAAAAGGGAAAAATTCGCTGTGGACGTGCATGGGAAAATAGCAGGGAGCGGTGGAAGGTTGAGTTTGGTGAAGAAAAGATAAGAGGAGTGAGTTGTTTACGTTGGGATAATATGTTGTTGCATAGGATTGGGATCGGACGTGGGGCAGGTTTCGTTGATCAGGTGTGGGTATTACGTGTGAATGGGTCGGTTGCATGGGATATTCGGTGCATGGGATAAGGTGATGAGGTTAAGTTGCATTGAGGTTGGGGACTTTACGTGAAGGGGAAGGATTATTCACGTGAATGCGTTGCATGGACAGGCTGGGAATTAACGTGAAAGCTGTAGGGGTGAGTTGCATGCGTGTGTGTGCGTGGGTTTCGTGGAGTTGCGTGGGAAAATATTTGGGTGGTGGTTTGGGTGTTCTACGTTTGATTTTAGGCGGGAACTTAGGTGTGTAGAGTGGGTTAGGTTAACCGGTTGGGTGAGTCCAATTGATGAGCCCAACTATCTTGATGTTGATGAAGGAATAGGTTGGACCGTAGGATGTAGAATCAAATGCTTACATTAATCAAGTATATGGACAACCATATCTCTTAATTTACTATGATCATGAAAAGAATGAAGGTAGAAAGGTCTTGGATGCGAGCTTCTCTCCAGGAAGGGTTGACATGTGATTTTAATGGGGGAGATTGAAATTAAATTGGTTCTAAGTGAGATTTCCTAATTGGGAGCAAGAATAGGAATAATACTCTCTTCTTGATTAATTTTCATATGAAATGTGAGATGGATGAAACGGGATCTACTCTTGGATGTGTAACGTAATTGAAAAAGGGTCAAAGTGGATGTCCAAGGGTGACATATATAGGTGGTAAACATGTGCTAAGGTTAGGGGTAAGGGGGTGGAAATTAGGGTTTTAGTAGGTTTTATTGGGCTTAGTAGTGTGCTTTATTAAATAGGGTATCTCCTCTATAATCTCTCCTCCATAAATATTTTGGACCATCTCCGATTCTCCTAGTCCTCCAAAATGTTGCTTTCAACTCTACAATGCTTTTGGGCTCCATCTTTGCAAAATTTTTTCTTTTCTTTATTCCTATAAGTAACAAAATATAATAAGTAGAAACTTGAACTCATAAACTAATTTTTTTACAAAATGCCTCAAAATTGGCAAAATTATGAATGGAATGGCACTAAGATTAGGTAATTATCACACACCCCATGCCTATGTTTTTACTAGTCTTCGAGCAAAACAAAACAAAAAACTAAAGTCGAAAAATCTAACTCACTTTTGCAAATATCAAAGTTGCAATTTCCATACGCAACAAGGTTTTAAAACCCTAGGTTGCCCTAATGGAGAATTTGTAGTCTCCTAAGGGTTTGTAGCTGACACTCCCATAAAGTAGGAAATGAAATTGATGCAAAACATCGATGAGTCCAAGTTAGAGTTTTAATAAGTCATTTGGCCTCAATCATCATCAACCACAAAGAATATACGTGAGATCTGAATATAAAGACACAATAGCACTTGAATATAGACTAAAATATGAACCCTGCTATCCAATCAGACTCCAAATAGCCTCAGTTTTGAGCCTTAAGTATAGGTTTTTACGACTCAGAAATCCACCCAAAGGTTTTAATAGAATCAAAAGGACTAAGCATCTATGCATGTGATAGGTGAACAACTCTTTACAAGAAACCTGGTTTTTGTTAGGGCACAAGTTTACCTATCACTACTTGTATCCCACCTCAAATTGGCCTTACTACACACAGGAATTATCATCCCTCTCTGTATAGTGTGGAAGGCCCTACACTGCAACATCTTAGGATGACACTGTAAACGGCACCTTCTTGGCTAAGCCCGACACTCTAACATCTCATAATAATGCCATAAAAGCCACCCAACCTTTAGTGCATATTTCGATAGATATATAGGAAACGTATCTTTTGAGCATTATGCTTAAAAGATACTAAATGAGTACGCAATCATATCTGTTGGATAATTACTGTCAATGAAAATCACCGTATATGTCAAAAGTTGGTTTAAAAATCCATCCTTCGTATTTGGAATGTACTTAATCAATTATTACACTATTTCTAAAAAGTGTCGTTTTACACAAATGCCAAGTTGTATTACAAACACTGTCCATGAACCATGCATAATGCAATCAATAAATCACTACATTATTATTGAAAAGTAACCATATTGTATTAATGCTTAGTTGTATTGCAACTCTCTTCTTTTAACTATAATGAAGTTGTATTGCAATTATCAGAGTTGTATTACAAGTACCATAATTTAAAATTAATCTAATCGATGTATTACAACTTCTATATAGTTGTAATACAAATATATAAAACTTTTATATAATTGTATTACAACTTTTTATGCGATTGTATTACAATTATATTACCATTATTAGAATTTTATTACAAGTATCATAGTTAAAAATTTTTCTAATCGGCATATTAAGACTTTATATAGTTATAATACAACTCTTTTTATGCGATTATATTATAATTGTATTACAACTTCCGAGTGTCAACGTGCTCTTTAAGGAATATTTTCATTTTTTTATGCATGATTAACTTTAATTTTTCATTTATGATTGGTAGCATCATTCTTTTAGGGAAAATTCGTATGTAATTAATTGTGTCATTTCTACTTTTGGTCTTTTTACATTGAATACGTAATTGAGAAACTCTCTGGCATATATAATTAATTGTGTCATATCTTAGAAAATACATGAGTTTCTTAAGTCAAAAATGACCTAAATAGTCTAAGTGAAAGATCTCTAGCATATATTCCTATAGTTGGAAAATCCTAAAATCCTAGATATAGCATCATCAATATAACAAAATAAGGTTTTAGTAATCCTCTTTTAAGGATAGATTATCTTTTAGGGACCAAAAATAGGTGGGTGACAGTTAAGTCATGGGAAAAAAATTAAACCAATTTGTAAAGACAGACAAGTGGTTGTGATAATTTCATCATTTTTTTTTTTTTCCTTATTTACAAATGGTCATCGGCACCTAAATTGGAGAAAAATTTTATCGCACTCAGCACCCAAAATCACCGTTCCCACTCGCACATCACCTCTCTCGCTCGCACACCGCTGCTCCCGCTAAACCACCTTCCTCAACCACGTTCAATCGATTCCCCCAGGCTGCTCTTCTGTGCTAGGAGGTCTTCCCACGCCGCCCCCGCTCATCTGCCCTTATAGCTGCGTCACTTCTCTACCTCACGACCTCCCACACCGCCGCTCCTTTGCCCCACGACCTCCCACGCCATTGCTCCTTTGCTCCGTGAACTCCCACGTCGTCGGTCCTCTTCCACGCGAGGTTCGTCGCCTCGCACGTTGCCTCTCCTCTGCCCCGCGTGTTTGATCGCCTCCCACACCACCGCTCGTCTACCCCACGAGTTCCACTGCCTCCCACGTCGCCCCTCGTTTGCGCCGCGAGTTCCACCGCCTCCCATGCCGCTGCCTTTCTCCCAAGGGTTCCTCTGACGATGCCATCATAATTCCTATACACGAGGTCGAATCTCAGGACTAAGCTATTATCAAATATTTTTTTTCCATGGTAATAAGTCAAGCAAGATTTGGAACAACGAATCTTTCATGAGAAACAAGTCGATTTCACAAGTTTGTTACTATGGATATTTCCTACAAAGGATTGACCAATGATGTATCAATACTTGAATGGGCGATGTGTATGCTACATAGTTGATTTTTGTTTTTCAGGGATAGATTACGAACATGATAGGAGAATCCTTCAAAAAAAGATACACAAATTCTGATCATATGCTTCATGCCATCTGTCATTGATTTCTAGTCCCTATTTTTGTGCATCCTCAACTTCCCAAATGCTCAAACCCTAAATCTATTTCCTATTTTCTTCCTGCTATTGTCACGTGTGTGGCTACACGAAAGTTGGAAAATGTTCATATTTCCCATTGTAAATTGTGAATGCAATTGGTCTTTGTAAAGTAGATGGATCTTTTTTGGGAAAAATGGAAGTTAGCTAATGTTCTCCATGAAAATAATTCAAGAATAAGATAATGTCTCCTATCACCTTCTTCACTCAGCTACATGTCCCTCCCCTCCATCTTCTATGTACTTTGATTAAAATTTTCAAAGAAAGTTTAGGGGTATGCAAACTAGTTGTTGAAGTGATTTTTTTGTCTATAAAGATGCACGGAAAGATGCAAGAAAGAATCTCATTATGTAAGAGTTTATTTGACCTTTGATAGATGGTAGGTATGGCACCAAAAAGTAACTAGCTGTGACACCAAATGAAATAGAAAAGTAGGATGGTATTTCACATAAATTGGCTAAAAGGGCTTGGAATTATCCCAATAGTTATTTGGTGTTACTACTATGTTGTCCTTGAAGCTATACACACTATAGTTAGCATTGTAGTTTTTAGCACTGTTACATAAAAGGTTTGTTTCTTATAGAAGAATAAAGACCAGAATAGTCAAGTTTTTTTCTCTCTCTCCATGTTGATATTATTTTTATCATGGAATTATATGCATTATTTGTTTTTGAAAAAGGCATTTCTCGCACTTGCACAATACTTTCTCGAACTTTTTTCTTGTTTGCATGAGGTATATTTGGTTAGCTTAAAGAGATATTTCAATGTTAATGAAAATCACTCCATTCTATTAGAATAAATAAAGAATGCTTTAAATATTTTCCTATGAATAGTTAATATGCATTTAATATAATATGATTTCCTAATACATTTTCTTTTATTTGCACTTAGGAGGATGGATTATTTGAATGATAGAAGTTGGATATACTCCATCATTAATAGATTCCACAGTCAAACATTTTAATCTGGGGTTAGAAAGTTTATGGAATTTGCAACAAAGAATTTGAAAGATCATCCAGAGGAGATTATTCCTTGTCCTTGTAAGAAGTGTGACAATATATACCATAAAAATATTGATGAGGTTTTTCAGCATGTGGTACTTAAGGGGTTCACTTCTAATTATCTTACGTCGATACAACATGGAGAGTTGAAACATAAATAGTATGAATGCGATCCTCCAATGGAGAATACAAATGATAACATTCACGATTTGCTAGAAGATGCTTTTGGAATGCATGGAAATGAAAGCAACATCAATGATATGGAAGAAAATGTGGAAGAACCTATCAATAAGGATGCAGAAAAATTTTTTGAGTTACTCAAAAAAGCAATGAGCCCCTTTATGTTGGATGTGAAAAATACAGTAAACTTTCATTTATTGTTAAATTGCTACATCTGAAAGTTTTGTATGATTGGAGTAATAAATCCTTCTCAGAGACATTAAGTCTTTTCAAAGATGTGCTTCCTAATGGATCAGAAAGCTTACCATCTTCTTATTACAAAGAAAAATATGTTTCAAGAGCTTGGCCTTCATTAGAAGAAAATTGATGCATGCTGTAATGATTGCATACTATTTTGGAAAGAGTCTGAAGAAAAAGAGATATGTGATCATTGTCAAGTCCTAGATATGAGGATGGGGCTACATTGAGGGGGAAAAAAAAGAGATTCTTGTTAAAGTTTTGAGACATTTTCCATTGATTTAAAGATTACAGAGGATGTTCATGAATGAGAAGCCTACTAAAGATGTGAAATGGCATAAGGATGAGAGTAGATGATGGCTTGTTGCGGCATGTTGCAAATTCCCAAGCATGGAAAGTAATGGATCATAAATTTCCAAGCTTTTCAGCTGATTCTCGAAATATTAGACTTGGCCTTGCAAGTGACAGATTTAATCCCTTTGGTAATATGAATAATGCATATAATATTTGGCCTATCATTGTCATACCTTATAATCTTCATCCTTGGTTGTGCATGAAGCAACAAAATTTCATAATGACATTACTCATTCTTGGAAACAGATCTCCTGAAAATGATATAAATGTATATTTGCAGCCTCTCATTGATGAATTGAAAGAACTATTGGATTAAGGAGTGACAACATATGATTCATATTCTAAAAGTACTTTTGCGATGCATGCTATGATTTTATGGACAATAAATGATTTTCCTGCATATGGAAATTTATCTGGGTAGAGCACTAAAGGAAAACCGGTATGCTCTATTTGTCACAAGAATACATATTCCAAACATTTACGACATGGAAAAAAGGAGTCTTATTATTTTCATCGTTGCTTTCTCAATCAAGGTCACAGATTTCATCATGATACAAGAAATTTTGGTGGTACCAGAGAAGATAGAACTGCACCAAACAGGCTAACTAGATTAGAAGTGTTAGAATAATTGAAGGGCTACAAGAATTATTTTGGTAAAAATGTTAAAGCCAGAAGAAAGCGTCATGAGTTGAAATGGAGTTTGCTGATATTCATCACCATGTGGAATTTCCATACTCATGGAAGAAAATAAGCATCTTTTTTCAGCTGTCATATTGGAAGGATATTGAAATTAAATATAATTTGGATGTAGTGTACATTGAAAAAAAAATTTGTGAGAATATATCGAATACAATACTACAAATAAAAGGAAAGGGAAAAGATAATATCGAAGCATGTTTGGATTTGAAAGAGATGGGTATTCGAAGAGAGCTTTGGCCTAAACAAATAGAAAATGATTTATTATCATATTCATCTACTTACTATCAATTATCAACATCTGAGAAGGAAAGTTTTTTTAAAGTACTCAAATTGGTAAAAGTTCCATATAGCTACTCTTCAAACATTTCTAGAAAGACTAACTTGCATGATAAGAAGATGGCCGGCCTGAAAAGTCATGACTATCACATTCTTATGCAACAATTGCTTCCCATTGCAATCAAAAGCTTATTACCAAATAATATTTGCCTACCTATCATAAATCTTTGCTCTTATTTTAATAAGTTATGCTCCAAAGTTATCAATCAAGAGGAATTTTCAAAGATGGAACGTGATATTGTAGTTTACTTATGTGAATCGAAAAGGATATTCCCACCATCATTTTTCATAATCATGATGCACCCACCCATTATTTGTCTTGTGAGGCAAGTATTGCAGGACCTGTACTGTTAAGACCTGTGTCATTAAGCCTTTTTAAGATGTCTGTACTTTAGGTCAGATGTCTGGTAAGACGTCTGGACTAATTCCCAGACGTCTGAAAATCGAAATTTTCGTGTACGTCCTCGCATCTGCACGTGTGCTGCACGCAAACAGTACGCGACCCTCGTTTTCTTCTCCTCTCTCCTCTCGCCCGACACAAACCCTAACCCACACCTTATATAAACCCCCCTCCTCTCCCTCACACCACCCCACTCCCAGCCACCACCTTCCTCTACCCTCCAGCGAGAGCAGCTGAGCAACGAACGACGAAGAGGAGCGGCGTGAGAGGAGAGGAGCAGCGTGAGGAGAGGAGAGAAGGCTTGTGAGCTTGTGTAGGAGCTTGTTGGGGAGCTCATGGCCGGTCGGCGCGTGCGCTAGATGGAGGAGTGCGTCGGGGAGGTCCTCCCCAACACTGCTGCAGCCGGAGCAACAGGCGAGCGGGTGCGGCGCGGCCACGCGCGGCGCGAGGAGGCGAAAGCGGGTTCTGGTTCTGGGATTTTCCCAGAATCAGACGTCTGGAGGGACGTCCAGACGACATAGCCGACGTCTGGAGGAGGTTCCAGACGACTGAGAGGTAAGCTTCGCGAACGTACATCTCCTTTGCGGATACAGCCATGCAGGTCGTTCCGCTGAGGTGCTGTTTCATGCCTTATTGAGAAGGTTTCACTTGATTTTGCGTAGAGGTTGCTTCGGGAAGGCGTGGGACACACCCTCCCACGCAATTCGAACATCTGGGCGAGGCACCAAACCACGGGAAGCGTTTCCAGACGTCCGGAGAGGTTGTCGGACGTCTAAAATTGGGTCTAGACAGTCCAGCGAAGTTCCTGGACATCTGAAGAGTGGCGCAGGACTTGAGATATGGCTCTGGACTCTTTTAAGACGTCTGGAAGGTGTTTCAGACGTCTGATTTGAGTCAGAATTACTGTTTTTGACCCATTTAGGGTCCATTTGAGGTCCGATTTCCACATTTAAGATATCGTTGTTTCCCGTATGAATTCCTCTACTTGTTAGAATACTTTCTATACTGTTCTAAGTAGTCTCTTGTGAATGATCCTTGTGATAGGACCTCATTCCGTTGCGGGTTTGGGGTTTGCTGAGGCATGTGGACCTGCCGATCAAGCCCCCACTACTCCTGGGTTTACTGGTAGAGTGGCTTTCCCCTTAATTTAATTACAACTTAATTGCATTTGTGAAATGAATGATTAGAACCGAGGATATGGCATGCATCCTAGGACTAGAAATACTGGAATGTCTGTATTGAATGAATGAATTGCAGTCTTGAATGAGTAGATAGAATGGTAACAACTGCCTGTAAATGAATAACAGTTGCCTGCGAAATATGTAGTATTTGTGCTAGTTAACTGTTACATATAAATTTCCTGTTGCACAAGTGAAATGACATAATATGAGCTGCATGTATATAATTTGGAAATGGAAAGATGAATGTTGTAAACACGAGCTACTTGTGTATAACATGAGAATGGAATTAGAAATGATGAAACCTGGTGTAGAATGGCACGAGGAATATAAACATGAACCCTACGGGGAATTAGGAGATGAGCTCCTGGAAATAAATGAGATGGATCTGGGAATGTGTTGGGAAGTGTGCTGGCCCTTGAGTACGTGGTACCAAGGGGAGCGCATGTTACCTTGTAGCGTAGAGGGGAGCTTGCCGCCTTCGGGTTGAGACCTGGGGTGGGTTTGGCCACTTTACACCGACTCTGTGGCCCTTGTGTACACTGTACCAGGGAGAGCTACTAGTGTAGGGAGAGAGCTAGCCACCCCACGGGGCCCGGGGTTCAGCTAGCCACCCTACATCGACTTGTTAGGCCCACTGGGCAAACCAGGGTAGTCAGGCGAGAATGCGCGGACTGTGGAGGGGCGAGACCCCTGTTTGGTTCTTAGGGGCTAAACCCCTGTTACTGAGAGGGCTATGCCCTATACTAGTTCCGTGCTGTGCTTTGGGCGCACCCGCTAACGGAAACGGCTGACCGCGTGCCAATGCGGGGTAGCTACCCATGCGTTTATCGCGCGTGCCGTAGTCACCGTTACGTCTGTCAGTGACCTTGGGGTGGTTGATTGAGTGTAGGACCACCATGGGGGACTCTCCCGACCAGGAGAGCACCACGTGCTACTTCTACTCTTCGGAAAAGACTGCAATCAAGATCGTTCCCACGAGGAACATTCGAGATCAAGAAAGAAACCTGATAATTAAATTAAGTGGTGAAAGAAAGAATAATTAATTAAAGAAATAAAGAAATTGAAAAACAATAGCTACCTGTCCACCTTTACTGGTTTAGTAGTTGGTTGCCACTCTACTCAACGTTCGCTGACGGTTTGTACTCATAACCTTTTCAGGTCCATGTGTTGAGCAGCTAGAGCACACGGCTACAGAGGGTGTTGGGCCCAGTAGAGCCCAGTAGTCGTAGTTTTGTACTCATTTGTAGTAGTGAGTAGATTCTTGTATCTTTATATTCTGTACTCTTTCATTCTGCACTTTATATTCCTGTACCTCTTTTAATTTTCTACTGTTGTGGTGGTGTGTACTGTAGTAGTTTACTTCTTTACTGCTGTACTTTTGTTACTATTAGTTGCTTGCATGGTAAATGTGATTTATTTTACTGCTTTTTTGTTACTTTCTCGTTGGACGACTGAGTTTTGGGATCAGTCAAGTTGATCCGATCTCGTGTCCTGTAGGAATTCAGGAATCAGGTCATACCATGTACATTATCGGTGGATGTGTCCCATAGAAAGATACTTGCAAACTGTAAAAAGATATGACGAACATGACTGGTCCTGAAGGTTCTTTAGTAGAAGGATATTTGGCAGAAGAGTCCTTGACCTTTTGTTCACGTTACTTAAAAGGTGAATCTAAATTAAATCGTAAAGTTAGAAATCCTGATGGAATTCCAATAAGTGGAAGAGCAATTCGTTGGCTTTCTAGGGCAACCTTTGAGCAAGCACATCATTATATTCTCTTCAATACTGATTCAATGGAACTATATCGAAGGTATCATTAAATCTAAACATCTATGTTTAATAATAATATATAATTTAATTCCTGTAATGTGTTTTACTTTGCAGAAAGCACGTGCAATTTCTTAAGGATCATTATCCACGACTTTCATCTTGTATTCTTGATAGGAGGAATTCCATGAATGGTTGAATGGACATGTATGTTATAATTTATAGATTGTAATACAAACTTCAAATGCTTTTTATTCAAGACTTTAACATTGCAATTTCTTTAAAATAGGTCTTGACTTTGTGTTTGGAAAAGAACGAGTGTCGAAAAAAGTCATATAGTTAGCACAAGTTCCTTTGTCAAAGCCAGCTTCATATGATGGGTATGTCGTTAATGGTTGTCGATTCCACTGTAAACACGTAGAGGCTACTCATCAATCTCAAAATAATGGAGTGTACTTGCCAGTAGATGCAATTAATTATTCTAATTCAAGTAGCCAAAGTTCAATTTTGAAGAAGGTAACTTATCACGGCCAATTCGAGGATGTTGTTGAAGTATGACGCAAGCATAAAAATAATGTTATTTGAATGCATGTGGTTTGATGAAAACCTAATAGAGGGTTGACTATAGATGATCATGGATTTATATCTTTAGATTTTTCACGTACAATGCATATGGATGACCAGTTTATTATGGCTACTCCAGCACAACAGTGCTTTTATATTGAGGATCAACAAAAAATATCCTAGTCAAGGTTAGGCTCAACAAAAACTATCCTCCTCGAGATTTTTATAAATGCCAATTGTTTGTGTATTTAGGAATGCAATAACGCAACCAAGTTAGGTTAGGATTGAAGACAAAGTAAGCTCTTGGATAAGAATAGATATACAAGAGCAATGTGTATACCATGCTCAACTTGAAGATGATCAAAATTAATGAAATTGTAGGTATAATTTTTTTTTCATATAATTTCTTATAAATTTCTATGTCTAGATTATTTTATTTTTATATGCCTCTATTATTTTTTTTATATGCTTATTTTGTTAGTAGTTGGGGTTTATATGGATGATGTTAACTCTTTCTTTTTTCTTAATTTACAAGGTCACGAGGACAAAAAGATCATTGTTCCAAGTCGAAAGGGAAGAAATAAGGTCCCTTACATTAACCGGGGAACAAAATCTACAAGAACATGAATAAACTATTAGAGAGCAATCAACAGTAGAACAACCAATAACAAAAGATGGACACGTGCAAGAGTATGAACATGAAGAAATAATGGAATTCGAGGATTTAGAAGATGAAGGTGGTGACCAATCAAAAAAAGGGCATGGAATTACAAGTTGTGCCTTTAAGTCAAAAGATGGAAATCCACAATGTTCAATGGAACAAGCATGGTCAAGCAATAGGAGACAATGGAAAACGTTTATCTAGAGCTTGTGCTTTTTATGCTCGCCAATTATGCCTTTGGCCACTTGATCAAAGATGGAACAAGATACACGAGAGATGTTTCAAGGACATGGAAACTTTTGAAGGTATTGCTTAATTTTTATTTTGATTACAATGTTTTTGAGTTGTGTGGAAATTCACAATAATGTTTTAGGTGGATTTTAAATTGGATGGCCACTCAAATGCCAAAAAGTGGGTACTTGAACATCTCCATTCAAGATGGGAGTCTTGGAGAAACATTTTGAAAAGGAAGTGGATAGATCTTGAGGACCCTGAGAAGTTGTAGGCAAGCATTGAAAACGATCCATGTATTAATGCTACTCAATTTGCAAGGTTGGTTGATGACTTGGACACTGAAATCAAAGGTAAAGAAGATCTATTTATCATGATAACATAGAATGATGTGCCACATAATGTATTAAAAGGCTACTTTATTTCTTATAATTCTTTTATATAAGAGAACGCTAAAATAAATAGGATGAATCGTAAGTAAAAGAAGTTAAATCACAATTATGGGAACACTCTCGATTGCAAACATCCGTGATGATATGGTAATAGATATTACTAATTAATGTTCATTTCATATGGAAATATTCATTGATTTCATAAGTTCTTTCCTCTTTTAGACAAAGGAAATGGAAAGGGAACCAACTAATGTGGAGTTGATGAAAAAGATTTATCGTAACCAGGAACTAGTGATGAGTGTAAATGTTTCACTATGTACATTACTAATGACTATAATAATAAATGCATAGTTACTTTTTCATTTTTTTCTTTAATTCAATGACATTAAAGACCGTGTTGAGGAAACACAACAAAATATGGGGAACTTGTCTTGTGCATGTATTGAGGATGAAACATATAACCACGTCTTACAACCTAAAGTAAGACTACATTCGCAATCTTTGGATTGAACATGATAAATCACATTGTCAATCTATTGATTTAGTACTTCGAGAATCTGGGATGTGCCCGGACAAGGAGGTTATAATGTTTAATTAATCATATTGTATTGTTTTCAATTTATTGAAGTACAAATAAATATGCATATTTTTGTCTTCTTTAATATAGGAAAATTTGAGAAAGCTTGAAGATCTTGTTGCATCCCAAAACATAGTGATCTAACAAATGAGAAAAAAACTTCAAGAAATGAGACAAAAGTCTTCTCACCTAAGTGATGCAAGGGTTGTTAATGCTAATAGAAACAATAACAATCATGATGTAAGCAGTGGCAACATTCCAAATGATCAAATGACCAACTAATATTCAAATCGTCCATGCTATCCAATTCCTTATTTTCTTCCAACACAAGTATGCTTTCTTTTTTTTTATAAATAAGTTTTACTTTTTACAAGTAAATATCCATTTCATAAGGATAAGCAGCTAGTACCAATACCTATATTTCAGTACCGATACCAATTAGCCATTGGCTCAAAATTGAACGACTAAAAAATTAATTTTGACAATATGAATGTTGGAATTTAAACCTCATCTAGTAGGCTTACCACTAAGGTCCTAACTCTATAAATATACCCTTGCACTCTTAGTTTGCAAATAGAAAAATACAAGAGAAAATTCTAGAGCTATAATTTCATATTTCCACCTTATTTCTCAAGTAAGAAAAAGAAGCTTGCCATTCACTCTCTCTACATCCTTGCAAGCTCAATGACGTGTTTTTCTCACTCATCTACAAAGCGATTCACATCCATCCTAGGCTCTCAAATTGGTATTGATTTTAATCAATGTTGGGAAGCATAGGAATTCTTGTTGTAAGATTTTCCTTATTTACATCAATGCTTATTCTGTATTTGAGCTTATTGCTCGTTAGGTTGTAACAAACACTTTATTGTACTTCGGTTGAGGTAACCTATTAATTACCTCATTTTTTAGTAAATTGATTCCCTCAAGGTTGAGGGAATCGGGTTAAAAATCCTAAGCTGTGAGGCTTAGGTAGTAGAGTACCAAAGTAAGTGGGGAACCACTATATATCTTGTGGTTGGATTCTTGCATCCTTTGAAGTGGCAATAGCGTGTAGTCCTCTCTCACAAGGAGGGTTGGGGATCCGATCTCTAAAAGAATTCAATGATACCCTGCTATTGAAATGGGCAGTGAAGCTGGCCAAGGATGATGGGAAGGTCTGGTCACAGTTAGTCAAGGAGGCTCATGGTGTCTCACAAGTGCAACTGTGGACATCTCCTCAACGTCCCTTAGCGTTCTGGAAGTCTATGTGGAGAGCAATACAAGACAATTGGGCTAACTTTGCTCCTATTTTGGGAGATGGGAGACACTTTTCTTTTTGGACATATGGGTGGTCGAGCTTGGGCAATCTAAGCGAGACATATCCAAGGGCCTTTGCTGCAGCTCCAGACAGTAGTACTTCGGTCAACGATTGCTGGGATAGTGTGAACTGCAGATGGGATATTGCTAGTGTTGGTTTGCTTGAGGGAGGTAGAATGCAAGTTGAGTAAGAGCATCTGCTGGCAAACCTGGAAGCTTTCCAGCCGATGAGTGATGTGGATTGTTTCAGGTGGAAGCATGGAATCTTCACTCTGGCAAAGGCATACAAGCAATTGGTTGGATCGACGAATGCAGACCCATCAAGGGAGGACAGGGATTGCACAAAAATCTAGTTTTTGAAGATTCCATTAAAAATAAAGATCTTCTTGTGGCTGTGTCGACATGGAGTTATTGTCGACGTGATGGAGTTATTACTGGTGAAATGAGTAGAAGATTGGGAGCTCCTACTCAAAATTGTCCCTTGTGCGACTTCCCTCCCTTGTGTGACTTCCCTACGGATAGTAGGGTGCATCTATTTTCATCTTGCTTAGTGAATGATCAGATTTGGAGGGGCGTTTGTGGGGAATCTATATCCACAAGGGACGGCTTATGGAGAAATCTCTTGATGAAAGAAAAGCCTCATGTGAAGATGGCTGGTGTTATGTGGAGTGTGTGGCGTGCTCGTAATGAGCGATTGTTTAGAGGGGGCTCAATAAATGTAGGGAACATCGTTAGGGAGTGTTGGGGGTTTGTAAAGGAGTGGATTGACTCCTTGTAATTGTTTTTTAAAAGTTTCATCAATAAAATGTTCCCGGTCTGCTATCGTTTTCGATAGCACTCCTCATCTGTTCAAAAAAAATTAATAATATTTTGTTTGTGTTTGTGCACATAGAATAGTGTGCTTCAAGATCCTACAGACTCATCCTATTTCACAGGTAGTTTTAGTAGTAATCTTTAAAGATTGTTTTCACTTGACTAAACTTCATATTGTCTATTGATGTAATTAGGCACATCAAACCATCAACGGTCCATTTCAAAGTATGAGTCATGTGCCAAATTCAGTTGGAATACCAGCACATTCTCAAGTATAGTGTTTCTTAAGAAATAGTAATTGCATTCATGTTATAACTATTAACTCTTATTTCATTTGTGTATTCTTTTATAGGGGCACCAAGGGATTTGATGTGTAAAGAAAAAGTGTTAATGCGAGTAGAAGATGATTCTTTTCTAGTGTTCTTTTTTATAGACTTTAGTGTTTTAGATAGTATTGGTGGTATAGATTGACTTTCTTTCATTATAAGTTTATTGTAACAATCAAACAATAGAAGGGCTTTGAAGCCACAGCAAGACTAGGCTTTTCTATAACATTTTTTTAAGAAAAGTTTATATTGGTTTGGAGCCTTATGGTCTTTGCTACTGTTTTACTTTTTTTTTCTAGTGAAAATTGTTAACTTATGCCTTATGGCTATTCTAAATCTAAGACCATTCCCAAATTGGTTGAGAAGCCATAGAATTAGTGCAATTTGCTCCAATATGTTTTCTTAAATAGCAGTGTTTTTTTTTTTAAATTAAATTTGAGGATTGATATAATATGCACCCATCAGATATCAAATAGATGCAATCATTTTTATTGAGCAAGTAAGTATTTGTATGTATTATATTGGAGTGTACTCCTTGTTTTGCTTGCTAATTTTTTTATTTACATTGTGTGCCTAATTTTAGGTGTCTTATCTTTTTTTTTCAATGATTCATGATGGCTCTCAAGTTGAGAATTAATATATGTTGCAATCTATTTTTATGGTCATGGTGCTGAAAATTATAGTCTTAAAACAAGCACTATAACCAAAACAGTCTTACAACAAAGAATGAGCAAAATGTCTGATGTGGTACTATGTGGAGAATATTAGTTTGTTATTTCACTCTTCCATATCAAGGTTTTGGAAGTTTGGACATTTATAGTTAAATAATTTCTGGAAGATAAGGAGTGTACTATAAATTGTAACTAATGGTTACCTATATATAAAAGAGTTTTTGGTGAGGGTGGGTTTGGTGAGGTTGGGTATGCAAGAACGCAGCCAACCGAGTCCAAACTTTGCTTGCCTTGGTCGACATAATTCCTTAAGAAGAAATATCCTTGGGCATATTGTTTCACAATGTTGTCATGTTATCAACACATTAATTTTCAGGTCTATGAGCTGGATCTTTGTTTGGAGGTTGATGCTATTTTGTAGGCTCGTTCAGTCCGAAGATCAGTAAGTTTGAAGATCAACAAGGTGCTGGCAGTCTTTGGGCAATTCATGATGTCTGAATTGGTTGAATTTTGAAGTGCTGCTGCTGGTGTTCCCACTGAAATCAGATTGGGATGGTGGTGTTGCTGCTGATTTCTTTTTGTTAAGATAGCCAACCAATTTGATTTCTTTTTGTTGCTAATTCAGATAATGGATGACTTTTTTGTTTCGTTGTTCTTGCCCCAACTAGCAAGATGATTTGTTAGAGAGCAAGATGATTTATTGGTATTATATAGACCAACACACTCACTAGGATGATTTATTAGTAGTAAAACCCCAAGTATTGCAACTAATATAGGCTTAACTAGTAAATATAACTTGTATCTTTTAAGAGATATTGATAGTAACAAGTGGATTATTCAAGGCACTCCGTCATTGTCACGGCCTTTTAATGTCAGCAGCTAATGGCAAAGAATGGGTTATAGATGTCAAGCATTTTGTGTTAATTTTATAGAGGCTACTATGTAATCTACGTGCCATGGAATTTGACCCTCTAATTTTCATGGTTCAGTATGCAGGGTCTGATGATCTTTTTCTTCCAGAGAAAAGCAGATGATTATGACTAAAAGCAACATCAATGAAGGTAGGAAGAAAATTGCTCATCGAAAGCAACATCAATGGAGTCTTCGAAACTTCCACTGATGATTATGGTCGAAGATCAGCATGATTATTCCTTAATTTGATATTGCCTCTTTTTATGATATTCCCCTTACATGAATCTACTGATTCTTATTCTTATTGATATTTGATAACAACGTTTAAATCTTATTGAATCTACTGAATATTTTCATGATATTCCCCTCACATGAGTTTGTGATGATGCCATTATCAAGAGATCCATCCAAGAAATTAGAATCCTCTTGCCTCTGTCTTCCACAGGCTCACGATAGCTAGATCAACAGGCTTGCAAATGGAACTCTCCCACCACTGAATTTCTAACTCCTGCTATATCACTATTTTTAGTGAAAATTGGTAACTTTGCTATTTGGTACTAAAAATCAAGGAAGCTACTAAATCAAATGGGATCCACTTTAGTTTTTGTTGTGAGGGATTCCTCTAATGACAAGTTAATAATGAATCCCCTTGAAACAGTGTGATTATTTTCATAACAACAGCCACGAAGCCATCTCCATAACAGCCATCTTATTTTCTCTTTAAGGACAGAGAACTTCATATTTTAAATGGTTCTATTTCATTTAAAAGCCTCCTTGACTTAGTTCATTGTTACTTGGAAAATTGTAATTTCAGGTTGGCAGTGCTCTTTCAGACCCGTACTTGCTTGAATGGATTAGCGGGACATTCTGCTGTCCCAGTATTTTCAGACCTGCATCATTCTGCCGTCTGAGTAGTTTGCTTGGCCATTTCACGGGTAAACCATCCCTCAGATCAGATGCGGGCAATGACTTGGCTCAGGTTAGTATTCCAAGTTTGTTTTGGTTTATTCTGGAAAAGAAATAAAGTTTAACCTTTACACATGGGGGATACTGCTTGTTATCCTTTTTTTGTTGAGGGATTCCATCTTCATAACAGCAGCCACTAAGCCATCTTCGTGACAATAGCCAGCTTATTTTCTCTGTAAGGACAGAGAACTTCATATTTTAAATGGGTCTATTTCATTTGAAAGCTTCCTTGACTTAGTTCATTGTTACTTGGAAAATTGTAATTTTCAGGTTGACAGTACTGTTCAGTCACAATCTTGACATTTCTATCTCTCTTCTTATTCATATGTAGGCTTCAAAGTCTTTCAAAGGCAATGTTCTTCTTAGTGCAACTTATTTGATTAACTGAGTGCTCCTTTATCGGTAAGGATCATTCTATTCAAACTACTATAGCTAGAGCAGTACACAGAAGGGTTCTGACTGATTTTTTTTCGCTGGCAGGTCCTTGGTCTTCTCAATTTATATCAGGTTTAAGGCAAAACAAGAAAGATCAGGATTCCTTTCAAGGAGAGGTATTCTTCTTCTCTTTAGTTATGCCTTGAGATCAAGGAACTGAATACCTATTTGTGGGTTTTTGGATCTAATAAAAGGACTAAAATAACCTCAACTAGAATATGATGGTATTTAGGTCCCAAAACAGGAGGTTTGATTAGTTTGCTTTGAGTTTTACTATTTATAATAGCTGGACAATTCCTTTTTACAACCAAAGTAATGCATTTTAAGTGATCCACAGTAGTATATTTAATTCCATTTTAACTTATCAACAGTAATATATTTGATTTCCAGAGTAATACATTTCTATTAGAATTAGAGGGAAGAACAAGTAAACCAGAATCATTAAATGGGCCTTGATTTCAGTCTGGAGTCTTCAAAGAAGAGTAATTGCCACATATAAGAAACAAAGATTCACAAGATTCAATGAAAGATTACCCTATAATGGCATGAAGGGATAAATAAATTGGTGATGTTTGCTGAATTTAGAGTTGATGGTGCTTGATTGCCAATAACTATTGTCGCAAAGTAGAATAGTAACTGTAGCAATGTGAATAAGTGACAACTAGAGGCTTAAGATGCTACTTCTGGGCAGCTCTGAAATCAACCAACAGGTGTCATAAAAGAAGTCAAGAAGTTTCCAATCAATTAAAATCCTAATATTCTAACTCCATATCTAACTTCAAGATTAAGACAGATTGCAAAACCCACCAATATCCAAAAAAGAAAGATTGGAATATTGTGACAGGGCATAGAAAGGGAAAGAGAAATGGGTGTTTTTTCTGAAGCTGATTCTAGCTGGACTAAATTTTTCTGCAACTAATATTTCTAATGGAGGAAACCAAGATTGATATGACAGCAGGAAGTTTAGAATTATGAAAGAGACTGAAATTCTAATGCATTATATGTTAAAGAACAATTCATATAATCTGTACATATTATCTAAATTTTACCTGCTAATAAAAAGAATATTGGATGGTTATCTAAATAAATTGGATCTGCACTCATGCCAAATAAGACCAAGGCTTGCCCAAGAGCTATGTTCAAGGCAACAACAGTTAAAACATTTCAACCCAAAAGATTGGTCAATCAATGGACTGAACCTTGTTAATCTACACAATTCTGGAGTCTAGCTTTCAATTAAATTCCTATTAGAAGTGTGGTTGTTACACAGTTTGTGCTTGTTGTATTATAGTTTGCTATTAATCACGATTCATCAGGATATAGAGAATCTCAGTCTTTCTTAACAAAACATAGAAAAACAAAGAACCTATTTTTATGTTGAACGGTCGATGAGAAAGACATTGATATATCTGAATGAATATCTACATCCAATATAATAAGAAGCTAGTATAATAAAAGTTGCACTTAAAGAAGGAAATTTGATCCTTGTAACTAATTTAAGTCAATGTTCTAAAATCGAATTCGCAGTTAGATTTCCATCAAGTTGATCAAGATGTCATCATTAAGGGTCATTTCCTGTTACCTTTTCCTGTCACCTCCAAAGCATACTCTGATGAGGATGACCGGCTCTCGGTACTATATGCCTTCAAGTGGACCGCACTTCTCATCCCTCCCACCACCATACTCATCGTCAGCATCATAGGTGTTGTGTCTACTCTAGTATCTCAGATGCTATAAACAACAGTTACAAGTAATGGGGCCCACTATTTGGGAAGTTGTTCTTGGGTGATCTTGAACTTATATCCATTCTTGAAGGGGTTGATGCACAGGCAAAATAGGACACCAACCATTGTGGTTATATGGTCAGTGCTTCTTGCAAGTATACTCTCGTTGTTGTGGGTTTAGATCGATCCATTTGTGCTGAAGGTAGAGGGACTGGATGTGAAGCAATGTGGTATCAACTGCTGAGGAAAAGGGCAGCTTGGATTGTCATGATATTTATTTGATTTGTTCAGAACTGCAAGTGCTCTGCAATCTGAATAGATTTGTTTAACGGTGACTTTAATTTGTTGTCAGCGATTTCATTAGTATCTTTGGAAGCAATTTGTTTATAGCTTTGGAAAGAACTTCTACATCAAACAATATTTTTCTCTCCAAATCCGTCTAACCTGGCTTTTATCTTGTTCAGCATTAATTTGCAGTAGTTAATTAGACCAAATCTGTCCA
The DNA here is from genome assembly GCA_037157565.1 of Thalassia testudinum. Taxonomy (NCBI): domain Eukaryota; kingdom Viridiplantae; phylum Streptophyta; class Magnoliopsida; order Alismatales; family Hydrocharitaceae; genus Thalassia; species Thalassia testudinum. The sequence continues at coordinate 86,754,155 of JAZHRO010000024.1, forward strand.
AAAGTGCAGCATTAATTTAGGAACTCAGGTGTTGTGAAGTGTTTCTTCTTTTTATGAACTCTTTATCATGCTAGGTCTTTAATTTTCCTTTATTGAATATGCAAATTAACATTATGGGACACAGGTGTTTTGACAAAGTATGGATTTTTTTTTCTTTCTTTTTCATTCATTCCTTTTTCTTAATAGAGACAAAGTGCGATTATGGTTTGTATTTGACTGCTATTTCATTTTCTGCAAAGACAATGCTTTTTGGTCCTTTTCATGTTTGACTTGCAGAATTCTGTGATATTGTGCCGTTAGTAAATAGGTGGAATTCGAAGATGATAGGAAGGATGTGAATGTGACTGTTATTTGGATAAGTTTATCTTCCTATTTTATCCTTCATGTCTCTGTGGAACTAGAATTCTCAGCTATCCACTACCCCATTTTCTAGTGGTCTGACTTGATTTTAATATTCAGTTTCACTTAAGCTTGCAGCCGTCTCAACTTGTAGTTCATTATCATCCATATTGTTGTAACAAGGTGGCCCTTTATCTTTGTAATGCTCACACCTTCTTTTCTGTGTTTTCTTGTAGGCACTATGAAGTATGGTTCAATGAGTTCCAAATACTCATGTTAATGTCATTTGCATTAGCCATATTCAATTGGAGCCCAGAGCTAATTCCTCCAACACATGCGGTTCTCTACTAGCCCAATGCGAAAGTCCCGAGATCTTCACCACAATCAGCAGTAACATAGCAACATAGCACCAGCAGCAACATAGCACCAACAGCAGCAACATAGTAGCAGCAACAACATAGCAGCAACAGCAACACAACTGCAGCAAGAACAAAGATTTTAAGTTATTTTTTGACAAGCCTGTTGCAATTGGTCAATTTTCAATTGTATTTCATTGTATTTTTATTTTTCTGTAAAAAACAAATATTGTGACCCAAAGAGGAAACACTTGTACTTGCTTTTGAGTTAATAAATTGGGGAACTCAAATCCCAAAGTTTATGTAACATGCACTTTATATTTAACATTCAATAAAAGTGAAGTCCTAGTCAATTTTGTCATATTGTTATGTTTGGTTGTTATTGAAAAAAAGTAAAAATGATATTTGGATAGATATTTTATCATAATAATGTTATATCTATAAATCAACTCATCTCTTAAAGATAATTAGATAATTTTTTCCGTCCCAAAAAATTTTATGCTGTCATCAGCGTGTTTTTTTGTGTCTAATGTATTGTGACCAAATTTTTGTCCTTGAGTTGTAGCAACAGAAAATCTGCCCCCAAAAGTTTTGGTATCCCTCTATTGGGGGATGAATTTTCCGTCACCTGTCCTAAAATTCATCTCCAAAGCTTGTAAATTTGTCCCCGTAGGTCATCCCTAGAACCCTATTTTGTTGTAGTGCATCCTTCCCTAACCGTGGAATTCACAAAGAGACAAGATCGTAGTTGTAGCTAGAAATCACAACCATTTAATTAATTTTCAAACTCCTAAAGAGAAAATTGAGTAAAACAGGAGTCTGAGTCGTATCACAAAGAAACAAAACATTCAAATCACTTTCTACTGTCTTAAACTAATGTCTTAATTTCTTGATTTTTTTTAATATTTTAAGTTTTTTGACATTTTAAGAGGAGATAAGCCTATGGACCTAAGGATTGGGGATCAAATGCAACAGTAGGGAACTAAATGTAATTTGCATGAAAATAACTTTTAGAATTTGTAGAAATTCTAAAAAATATTCCTTAACTCTCTTAACTATCTAAATAAGAACCTTACCAAATTTCACACTAATAAAACTTCTAGAATGCATGGAGGAAAATCGAAAAGAACTTTTTCAAAATAGAATCATAATGAAAGGATGAAACTGTACAATAATTTTTGTTTCTTTTTTCTACGTGGAATTTTCACACAAAATTTTGTGGGTATAACCTAACATGCAAAAACTATAATATAATTTTTGTATTTTTTTGATATACAAAAATTAATATAAGAATTCAAGAAGTAAATATGGGTATTTAAACGTGCACACAAAATAATAACCAAACACTTAAGACAAACATTTAAGCAAGTAAGCGAATAAAAATATATAAGTACAACTAAAATTAAAATACTACGACAATAAATAAAATTCGAAAGGGAAAAAGAGAAGGCAATGAACGAAGTGGCGAAGCGACGTCGTGGTGGTGGTGACAGACTGAGGATGAAGGTGGAGGGTGTCATCAATGGCCGCTGCTTTCGCCTTCAATTGGCACATGTGGGAAAGCCACGGAGTTTGGTGGGAGTAAAAACATGTGTGAGAGTGGAACAGGCCTATTTATAGGCCTTCAAGGAGTCAAAGGTTGGTTGAGGATAAGTGAAACTTCGTAACCATGAAAAGATAGAGTTTTTTTGGGATTAAAACTCTTGAAATCCCATTAAATATGGGATTTTCGGTTCCATTTTAGTTATAATATCTTGCTTAAGCACCAAACAAGCCCATTGACGTGCCGCAAGACCTACTTGGGCTGCTGCTTTCGCCTTCAGTAGGCCGACGTGGGTCCTTCATCTTACACACCATGTGATGGGTGGTGCTTCTGCAGGTGCACTTCTCTTTTGATTTTTTCACGCGCACTAAGCCCCCATTTCCGCCTCTCATATCTAAGGAGCATGCATCAGCCTCTTTTCCTTTTTTTTTTTTCTTTCTCCTCTAATTTTCTTATTTCCTTCTCAATGTTTCGCACACACATCTTTTTTATTTCTATTCTCCTAACAATCTTCTTATCTCATACTCTTTTATATGAAAAATATTAACTATGTTCCTATGAAAATACAAAATAATGCATGAATGCATGGATATTTAAAAAATAAGAATTACATGTTACAAACCTATTTTGAGCACATAAATAATTACTAATGCCTAACCAATCCACTAAAAATTATAAAATAATGAAAACTCATCATTCCTTAACTTAGAACTCGACAAAACTTGAGCAAAACTCAAACATTCAAAACTTATTTTTTCAAAAATAAAATTTTTTTGGAGAGTAGATATATGTAAAACTTAGTAAAAAAGTACCAACTCCCATGCTTATTTTATGCAATGTTATCGTTGTAAGCTCGTGAATAAGGATGAGAAGGCTAAGATATCACCTACAAAACCTCTAAGTAGGTGCATTGAGGAATGACTAACTCCAGATTTACAAGACTAACCTAATAAAAACCTACCATTAAACAAAACTATGTTGGGTTGCCTCCCAACAAATGTTAAGTTTTAACGCCTTCAGCAAAAAAGACCCCGAGGAAGATATAACAATCAACTCAGCTAGAATAGACAAAATCAAATGGAGACGCTTTTGTGTAGCACAAATAAGAGGTGTCCACAAATGTGGATAAGTTGATGATGCAAACTTGCTCCAAAAGGTTGGATATTTGTTAAAAAACTATACTTAAATGCATGTATCCATTCTCTTTTAAACTCATGTGCATGGGGAGTGATTCTAAGTATACTGATATGTAACCAAACTCTAAAATGGCATACCCTCAATAAATATTTAATGTAAAATGCTTGCTTGTGTCTAATGACATTGGATTTTGAAAAGATCTTTTTTTTTTCTATTTCAAAAGAAGATCTTTTCAAAATCCAATGTCATTAGACACAAGCAAGCACTTTACATTTTGAAAAGATCTTGTGCTTGAACATAGCTAGGTTCTATGAACTTCTCACTATAGTCAACATTGAAAGGATGGAAAGAGTCCTCATAAAATGTAGGAAATTTGAACTATCTAGGAGCCCTTACTTTCAGCATTTATCTCCTAACAAACTCTCTTCATAATGCTCCCCACTATCAGCAAAGATACCTGCTCTTTATTATAATCCTCCATATTACTCGACTCCTCACATGAAATCTATTGATTTCATTAACCCCATCCATGAAATCCATGTCCCCTATACTATGCAAGAAATTGGTTTGAACATGGTTACATGAAACTTGCAATCATACTCAAGGATAAATGATTCAACTTCTAGTTCCTTGAGAGTTGATGTAAAGGTGAAGTCAGAGATAAAAGTATCATCAAGTTCAAGGTGCAATTCACTAACCTTAGCTAAATCAAGAAAGGGGTCTTCATTTAATTTAAATACAAATCTTTCACAACCAGCATTATCATGTGTATTATCCTCAAATTGAAACATCTCATATTCAATTGTCATTTCAATCCAAAGATCTTTCCTTTGGTTACTATCCTTGAAATTGAACCCCATTAGTGAGACTTCAAACACCTTGGGTAAAAGGACTAATCGTGCACTTCGCAAAGTGATAAGAGGTGTCGTGTGTGAAAATATGATTAATTACCAAATAACTATCAAAATGAAGAGAAATTAGTATAGCAAGAGTCTGAGTCATTCTAAGGGAGGCAAAATTATCCAAATTACTTTCTATTGATCTAAGCTATTCTTTTTGGATTTTTAGGAAATTTGCATACTTTTTTGGAATTTTTTTAGAAGAGAAGCGATTAATCCTAAAAACTAGGGGGCAGACTGCAAACTAGGGCTGAAATGCAAAAACACTAATAAATAATTTGTTAAAATTTTAAAAATTAAAAACAATTCTAGAAGAATTGAAACTACCTATATAAGAGTCTTACCATAAATCATTGAAAAATTCGCACTATAATGCATACAACAAAATCCTAAAGAATTAAGAGAGACTAGACAGCAACAATCTTTGGGCTGAAGCATAAATTAATTTTATCTTTTTTTCCATGCTGTTTATGAAATTTGGTAGAGATCTAAACCTACCATGCACGAACTAACACAAAAATTTTGAGAAATTTAATAGGTATGGATTTCAGGGAATAATTTTTGGAACATAATTTTATTTAAAAAAATAATGTAAAGATTACAAATAGAGAGAGAATGAGTAAGGAGAGCTACTCGATGCGGTTGTGTTATTGTAATGAAGGCATAGGCGTAAGCGGAAGGGCAGGAGTCGTTACAAGATCCCCATGCTCAAGAGATGAAGAGGGAGAGAGGAAGGATGAGAAGAATGAGTTCTATATCTGATACAAGGGTGGGGAGGGGGGGGAGGGGGAGGTATTATAGACCTCAAGCAATCCTAAAACCATTAGGATTTTCTAGTCCTTAACATGGAAGTATTGGACCAATTGAGCAACACTCCAATCATCTTAGGTCGTCCCATTCTAGCCACATCAAAGGCTCATATTGATTGTGAGACAAGGGACATGGAGATTGCCTTTGGAGATCTAAGGATGCAACTTAACATTGTCAAGGCATCTCGGGAATTAAAAGAGGATAGATCAATTAAGGAGCTCAGAAAAATTGAGGTGGTGCTTGAGGAAGCTATAGTTATACAACTAACAAAGGAAACCACCCCCGAGATTGTGGAAAAGACTATGCTAGCTATCTACAACAATGCGAAGAGGATATTCGTGAGCTAGAAAGATTATTGGGGGTGAAGGAGGAAGAATTGCCTACTGATGAGCAGTTGAACTTTGAATCAAATTATGAATCACTTGATCTAATCCTTGATGATCATAAAGGTCAAGTAGATGAACAAATGACTATCTGTAAAGATTCTAAGTTGGGCTCAATATCCATGGATAGACAATTAAATTATGAAGCAATGTAAGATCCACGCAAAAAGATGTTGAGGAACTCGAAAAGTTGCTTGGAATAGATGTTGAACAAACTAAACTGGGCTTAGATCTCATGGTGGCACAACAACAAATAAAAGAATTGGATTCACTACCAAATAATTGGTTGAATCTATTGATGCCCTTGTTTTGATGTAACAAAATTATGTTTTATTGTAGACTAATCATTTCAGGATACACTCTATCTAAATGATGACCAAGTGGAGAATTGGAATCAAGATGTTTACTTCTTAAGAGTTGTATAATTTTTACATTTCCTGAGTGTAGAATTATATATAAGCAACCTCAAAGTATTGGCATTTACACTTTTCGTTCATGAGATAATAAACTTAGGCTAAAAATCAAAGTTTAAGCACTGTTGATCAACCAATATTTGTCATGATCAACCAATGCCTTCGATGGACTAAAAGTTATAAACTAATCGATCAAAATCACGTAACAGTCATCTCCTAATTTCACGCAAGAAGTCAATCAAAATAGCTTTTTAATTGATCAACATGTAATCGATCTGAATATAAATTTAATCAACCAAAGTACATTTTAATTGACCAAACTATAATTTTGATCGACTAACGTAGATTTTATAAGCTTTCCAAATCAACAAGAAAGCACCTATAAATAAGACACCTCGACCTTCATTTTAAAATACACCTCTCAGAGCAATCACAAAGCAAAAAGTGCTCTTTCTCTCTCGTGCTTTCACGTCTTTACGCCTACACTCAACACTTTCAAGAGCACAACTTTCTGATGCCCTAAAAAATTACAATTTGCATACTTTTTGAGATTTCATAAGTTATTTCTTGTAACTTTATTTTCCAATTATTTTGATTTGGGACCTAAGTTGTTGGGATTCCCACGTAATTCTCTTGTCAAGTGTCTAAAGAGAAGTCAGCTTTGTAAAAAGGTTATGTCGCTCTTGTTTTAAGTCATACGTTAGTGGATTGACTAGCGCCAACTAGTCAGGAAAATCTCAAGTTAAGAAGCTTAGGTAGTGGTTTTACTTGAAAGAGTTATCACTATAAATCAAGGTGTAATTTGTCTTACTTTTTGTGATTTGAATTTTGAATTTTATATACTCTATCCATATACACTATTCACCCCCTCTAGTGTAGACATATAGATCATACAGGTACTGTTGGTGCAAGCACACCATGATCGTTGATTTTGATAACAAAACACTTAAGATTTAACATTTACATTTGAGTTTAAGATTTCAAGTTAAATGTAAATGAAAGCAAGTGAATTAGTTCAAGCTCTAATCCATGGAGGAATAAAGGAACTTGATTTAGTAACAAAAGCATGAAGGAGCCATCAAGATGGAGCATTGAACTCAACTTGAAGAAGAAAGAGAGAGAGAGAAAACAATATGATAGAGTTTTTGTATATGTACTTGTCTTTTATCTGTTGCTCTTTTCATTTCTATAGATTCTTTGTAAAGAACCCAAAATATAAGTACCTTAGTCCTATGAACACTTACTCATCTTTAGAACACTTAGGCAAATCCTAGAACCAACTTAGAACACCAAAATAGTAATCAGGCAGCCTTATCAGATGTCCAACATGTTTTCCAAACATTTGATATTATATTTTAAGTCATCTGATAACTGTATTAGACGTCTAATTATGCTGTCAAAGTCATTATGAGCCTGATCTAATTTGAATTTCGACCTAATCTCTTGGATTTATTTCCAACGGCTACATGGAGCCTCCTAAGCCTTCTTGAAGGTTCCTAACACATCTATCAATATAGATAGGAACATCTCCTTAGCAAATGTTTACGCGAAATCATCATTGTTTAAGATATACGTCGTAGTATAGTTGACAAAATCGCGTAAAACAATTCAATTTATAAAGCTCAAAATCAAAAGTGAGTCCGAGGTCATTCACAAGGAGCAATTGTGCAATTCAACTCACCAATCACAATTTAGCAAGAGATATATATGCGATTGAAATCAATAAAATGATCAGAATGATATTTCAATGAAGAATAGAGTATCAGTGCAAAAAGATCAGGCCCGAAATGGTGATTTGAATCACCAATTTAACCCTCAATGTTAAGCTCTTAATCTACTCAAATATTTGAACAATAAGCCTCAACTAATAATGCACATTAACTCAAGTAAATATTTCAACAGTACCAGCAGAATCAACCTCAAAGCCTCAGCAAAAGCTAAGGCAAGTACCACAGTAGAAGCACAAGGGCTTCTCTTCTTCAAGCCTCAGAAGATGCACAGCAGCAACCGTGAAGGCTCAAGGGCCATTTAGAATTTTGCCAAGTATCCAGAGAGGAGAGAGGACATGGATCCCAAGGTGGAGCAAAACCTGCACCCTCTCTCTCTGATTTTCTTTCTTCTCTTCCCTGCTCAGAACAGACCAAACCTGGGTAACCGGGTAATCGTATCAGCCCAGACCTGCCTACGTGCGTATGCACATGTGTGAGCGGGGCCTCACCCCGATGCTCTTGGAGGCAACCGGGTGGGATCACAAAAACCTCTTATATGCTAAGGCGAGGTTTGCTCTCTACGATGTGGGACTATCCCACAGGGTCTTCGTCTCGAGCAGCTACAGGTGACTTCTTCGCCAAATCAATGTAGCTATTGTGGCTTTGTGTCCCAATTGAAGCCCTAGGACGACTCCTGGAACTGGGCCGCAGCTATTGAGATCACTGGGTGGTTGGTGGCTGGAGTGGTGTTGTCGAGGTCGGAGAAGACGGTGGCGACAACGGTCATCTGGTGAAAGCCTGAAACCAAGAGCACAACCTTACGACCTCGCCAAAACAGTTCAGAAGCTTCGCCGTGAAGCGACGAGTGCAATAATGGCAGTCGTGTGGCGTGTGGTGGTTTGTGGAGTGCTGATGGTGACAAAGACAGCGAGCGAAGAAGGTGGTGTTCAAGGAGGAGTTTCAATGGGTGGAAAGTGAAATTTGTTGAGGGCTTTTGAAGGATGAGTCTTGGCGGAGCTAATGGAGGTGGTGCGAGGACGTTTGGAGGTGTGTGGAGCACGAAGGGCCTCGCCAGAGGCTTGGTCAGAGCGAAGGACGACGAAGCAATGTGAGCAGTGCGGTGCGTGAACCTAGGATCTAAGGAGTGGTAGAAGATCAGGAAAAAGAGAGGAAAAGAATGAGAGACTTAGAGAGGAAGGATGTGGATGGAGGCATCCGGCTGTGAAAGGCCGGAGCTAGAGAAGGAGTCGATGGTGATACGACGACGAGGAAGGAGAAGGAGATAGCAACCGTGCTTTGGTCGGCGACAGTCGCGAGGACGAGGGGAGAATGTTGAGCCAGTCAATTTGATCGTTGGCCGGCTTGACGGAGAGGATGGAGAAGCTCGCTGGAGACGAAGGTGCGGACTATCGGAGAAGAGGAAGAGAGGGTTTTCCGGCTCCAAATTTCGCTAAGGAGCTCGGTTTCACAAGAGGGACCTATTTAAAGGCCTCAGAAGGTGTTCCAAGCAAGGTAGGAGGCTTAGCAAATTCACAAACTTAGGGAAAAGGATCCCTGAGATTGCAAGCATTCACATGAGGATTCTAGAGCGAATTAAGGTCTGAGACCTAGTCTAATCGATAGAAGATCTATCAAAGATTCTCCCTTTCAATTTTAGAAGGATTTAGTTGAGAATCGAGTGAGAAAACCTTGCTCGAATCTCGGCGAAAGAGCTCCATCCACACTAATGGCAATAGGGACCTCTTTGCAAAAATGAAGGTAAAGTTAGGGACCTGATTGCAAATATTTCAAAAGTTGAGGGGCTTAATGTAAGAAATATAGTATGAAGAGCTAAATTGCAAACTAGATTAAGATGAACTTTGATTGGGTTCAATTTTTTGTACCAACCTAATTTGGACCCAAGGAATCTAATGGTGAAGTCAGATTTCAGTTTTGACTAAGTTTGACTAGACAATTTGCACAGAAACCCAAATTAGGGTAGAATTTCATCTGAGACTCTGTTCAAGGTCAAATAGGTTCAAATGGTCAAACCAAGGGTACCAAACCTCAGAATATTTTTCTATGAATTTCAGAAGGTTTAGATGAATTTTATCCTTACCAGAACCTCTTCAATTCAAGCGAATCTGAAATTAGAGTTTTGTGTTATGATTCGGTTCTTGAAATGTATAAAACCACGTTTCTGTCTGTATGGACCCACTAATTAGACTTTAATGCTCATTTGAACTTCAATTAACCCCTAGGAAATCCCGTGATTACTCTGTTTTCATGATGTTATGTTAAAACTGTAGAATTAACCCTGATTTAATGTTCTCCCAAAATTGATCTGAGTGGAATTATAACCCTCAAATGACTATGTAGGAGCATTTATCTTTCAATCCTAACTAAAAGTGGCTAGTTAGGGCCTATGATTATCTCTAGGTATCTTGCTGATGGTGTTCCCATCAGCAAGATACTAGAGATAATTCTTTCCACGATTCTTAGTGATTAAAAGAGAGAAATCAACTAAAAGAGAAGTCTTGCTCTACAAGCTCTACACTCCACTTCCGAGAGCACCGAAACTCTACGCTTTCACGTCAATCCACTTTCACAAACAGGGAGTTTCTTTGACCATAGAAGCTTAGGTCAAACACTATATTTGGGCTCTATAGGCTATTGTATTTTTACTTTATTTTTGGTTGGGTATTCACTTGGTGATTCTATGTCTCCTTCATGAGACAAAATACTCTTCGTGAAGAAGAGTTGTTTGTAGGTACACTACCCTTAGGTTAAAGTAGTGTGGATTGTATTAAGGTTGTGTCATCCCCGTTTAAGTGATACGTTTAGTGGATTTTAACCTACTAGGTAGATTGAAAAATCCTAAGTCGAGAGGCTTAGGTGGTGTTTTTACCCAGGTTGGGTTTCCAACTAAAAATCATTGTCTCATTGTGGTGAATGCTTGTGTGATTGATTTTATTTGTATCATTTTTATCTACCTCACGATTCACCCCCCTCTATTACACTTACAGCTGGTATCAGAGTGAGAACTTGCGATTTCAGCATAACAAATCGATGAGATCATGGAGGGGACTATCTTCGCAACGGAGTACATCGAGGGGCAATCCACTATTCAACCGCCATACTTTTAAGGTAAGAATTACCCATAATGGAAATTACGAATGAAAATGTAGTTACAAGCCAACAGCTACTCAATATAGGAAAGATGTGAGTACATCATCCCAGAGAAACCCACTGGTGGCTACTGTGCATTGAGGCTGAAGGAGTTCAATCAAATTCCACAATGCTCCACTGCCTATGAGATTTGGCACACCTTGGAGGTAACACCCAAAGGTACGTCAAAGGTAAAGTCATATAACATTAATTACTTTCTCAAGAGTTTGAATTTTTTTTTATGAAAGATAATGAAAGTTTAAGTGAGATGTACACTAGGTTCACACTTGTTGTGAACAACCTTAAGTCTCTTGGGAAGATTTTCATTGAAGAAGATCTCCAATCAAAGTCAGTTTCTTCCCTCGAACCCAATTGGGAACAAAAAGCAACCGCGATTGAGGAAGCCCACAAAATTGAAGAGCTTAAGATGGAGGATCTACTTAGGAATCTCATGGCATATGAGAACAAGATGAAGCAAAGGAAGGAGACACTAGAGCTGAAGAAGACACTTGCATTCAAAGCCACATCGAATAGCAAAGTAAGTTTCCATGACGAAGAAATTCGATTTTTAGCTAAAAAATTCTCCAAGTTTTTCAGGAAATCAAAGGAGAAAAAGAAGAAAGATGAAGAGCCAGTTAGATGCTACCATTGTAACAAGAAGGGGCACCTTAAACCAAAATGCCCTCTCTTGAAGAAAGAAAAGAAGGAGCACAAGAAGGCATTCCAAGCTACTTGGGATGACTCAAGTTCAGATGAAGAAGAGGAAGAATTTGAGAAGGAAACAAAGAATAAAATCGCTAGCATGGGTTTCATGGAGATCGCAAGTGATAGTGAGAAAGAAGACAACAACGAAGATGAGGTAAATTCTTTTACTCTTGAAAAGATGCAAGAAGCTTTAGAAGAGTTGTATGTTTGTAGCAAATCCTTAAACTTAGAAAATAAAAATCTGAAAAAGAGCTCAATTGCCCTAAAATCTGAAATAGATAATCTTTTTGGTGAAAAACAAGATTTGAATGCCTCTTTTAGTTCTATAAAATCAGAAAAGAATGCTCGTCTTAGAAAATCCTAACCTAATCTTAAATAACACTAAATTGATTGAAAAGAATAGCTTAGTAAAATTAGAAACTTCTATTCAAAAAAGAAAGATGAGTATTATTGAAAAAGACCTTCCTTGTCTTAAAGAAAATCGGATAAATTGATAAATGACTTAGCTAGATTCACTAAGTAAAGAAGTAAATTTAACTCCAAAAATGGACACGCCAAAAGAACTTTTGCATAAAGGCCAAATGGTTGGAATCCAAGTGGACCCCAACCTTGGTGGAGAAAGACTGACTATTGAGGACCCAAAAAGATGTGAGTACCTAGACATGTGGTCCAATCATGTTTTGCAGATCTACAAATGGACCCAAGAAGCTACTTGTACAAACTTCATCAAGGAAGAATGAAAGTTCTTGGTGAACCAAAATGGGTATGGAGGTTGGAACCCATACCAATAGAGGTAAAAGTCTTTGATTTTGATGATCTATTAGTATCAAGATAGGGGGAGAAAATTTAATCATGTTATATGCTATAACTCCATTAAGAAGGGGGAGAGTTTAGAAGCAAAATTAAGCTATGTTTCAATTAAAAAGGGGAGATCACTTGTAAATTTTGAATTTGACATAGAAGTACATGATACTAGGGAAAATGTGCTTATTTCCGAGATTATGTCAAAAAGGGGGAATTAATGAATTTCAGAAAAGCATATTACTATGTCAAAAATGGGGAGTTAACCCAATTTTAGAAAAGCATGTATTAAGGGAGAGCCATAGGATAAGTTGATTAAAATTAATTAAACCTTTTTTATGATGTCAAAAGGAGGAAGATTTTTTTTAGTATTATTTATGGTTTTGTCATCATAAAAAAGTGAGAGATTGTTGGTGCAAGCACACCATGATCGTTGATTTTGATGATAACAAATTACTTGAGATTTAACATTTGCATTTGAGTTTAAGATTTCAAGTTAAATGCAAATGGAAGTAAGTGCAAAGGAGTTCAAGCTCTAGTCCATGGAGGAATAGAGGAGCTTGATTTAAGAACAAAGGCATCAAGGAGCCATAAAGATGGAGCATTGGACTCAACTTGAAGGAGATAGAGAAAGAAGAATATGAGAGTTTCTGTATATGTACTTGTCTTTTATTTGTTGCTCTTTTCATTTCTTTAGATTCTTTGTAAAGAGCCTAAAATATAAGTACCTTAGTCCTATGAACACTTACTCATCCTTAGAACACTTAGGCAAATCTTAGAATCAACTTAAAAAATCAAAATAGTGATCAAACAGCCTTGTCAGACGTCCAACATGTTTACCAGACATCTAACATTGTATTTTAAGTCGTTTGATAACTATCTCAGATGTCCAATAACCAAATAGGCTACCCTAGTAAACTAAACACTTGGTTCCCAAAGAGACGTCCATACAGACTTTTGATGACCTTGATAAATGTCCAATAATAGGATTGTTAGCTCTATCAGACCAATTCCTTTGAAAACTAAGTTAGGAGTATCTTAGTATTAATTTCAAACATCCATAAAGCCTTCCAAACATCTGATAAAGAGACGTTAGATCTAATCTGACCCAAATCAAGATTTGTCAGACCTATATAGCCATCAGCTTCTCAAGAAATCAATTCCTGAAATCTCACTTTAGTTCCTGACATCCAGCAGTATGTCCAGACGTCTCACCATTATATCTTAGAACCGTGTTTAGATCTAGTTCAAAATAGGAACAAACCCGCAATTTATTATACATCCAAAAATAACCTCAAACATCTTAAAATACAATATTAGACGTCTAATCATTAATAACAAAAACCCTATTTCCGTCCAATTTAATCCAGGAACACTGACCCTTTAGATCAGCTGGCCAATCTACTTGTTAAATGTCTGTTAAGACGTCTAACCCAAAAATTCGACGTCTGATTCTACTGTCGAAGTCATTATGAGCTTGATCTAATTTGGATTTCTACCCAATCTCTTGAGATTTATTCCCAACCGCTACAAGGAGCCTCCGAACCCTTCTTAAAGGTTCCTAAGCAATCTATAAATAGATGGGAACCTCTCCTTGGCAAAAGATACCTAGAGATAAGTCTTTCCACCATTCTTAGTGATTAAAATAGAAATCAACTAGAAGAGAAGTCTTGCTTTCCAAGCTCTACACTCTACTTCCAAGAGCACTGACTCTCTATGCTTTCATGTCGATCCACTTTCACAAACAGGGAGTTTCTTTTCCTATAGAAGCTTAGGTCAAACACTATATTTGGGCTCTATAGGCTATTGTATTTTTACTTTATTTTTTGTTAGGTATTCACTTGGTGAATTCTTGTCTCCTTCGTTAGACAAAATACTTTTCATAAAGAAAAATTATTTGGAGGTACACTACCCTCAGGTTAAAATAGTATAGATTGTATTGAGGCAGTGTCACCCCCGTTTAAGTGACACGTATGATAGATTTTGATTTACTAAGTAGATTGGAAAATCCTAAGTCAAAAGGCTTAGGTAGTGGTTTTTACCCAGGTTGGGTTTCCACCTAAAGATCATTATCTTATTATGGTGAATGCTTGTGTAATTGATTTTATTTGTAGCATTTTTATCTACCGCACTATTCACTCCTCTCTCTTGCACTTACAGTTGGTATCAGAGCGAGGACTCACGATTTCAGCGTAACAAATCGATGAGGTCATGGAGGGGAGAATCTTCGCAATGAAGTACATCGAAGGGCAATCCACTATTCGACCGCCATACTTTTAAGGTAAGAGCTACCCATATTGGAAATTACGAATGAAAATGTGGTTGCAGGCCAACGACTACTCAATATGGGAAAGATGTAAAGAGTACGTCATCTCGAGGAAGCCCACTAGTGACTACTCTCGAGAACAAATCCAAGAGCTAATCGCTAATGCCAAAATAATAAATGCATTGTATTGTGCATTGAGTTTGGAGGAGTTTAACCAGATTTCACAATGCTCCACCACCTACGAGATTTGGCACACCTTGGAGGTAACAGACGAAGGTACGTCAAAGGTAAAGTCATCTCTCAAGAGTTTGAATCTTTTTTTATGAAAGATAACGAAAGTTTAAGTGAGTTGTACACTAGGTTCGCACTTGTTGTGAACCTTAAGTTTCTTGGGAAGACTTTCATTGAAGGAGAGCTCCAATCAAAGTTCCTTCGTTCCCTCGGACTTGATTAGGAACAAAAAGTAACCGCAATTTTGAAGAGCTCGAGATGAAGGATCTATTTGGGAATCTCATGGCATATGAGAATAAGATGAAGCAAAGGAAGCAGACACCGAAGCCAAAGAAGACACTTGCACTCAAAGCCGCATTAGATAGCGAGGTAAGTTCGATGGCAAAGAGATTCGATTTGTAGCTAAAAAATTCTCAAGTTTTTCACAGCATCAAAGAAGAAAAAAAAGAAGAAAGAGGAAGAGCCGGTTAAATGCTACCATTGTAACAAGAAGGGGCACCTTAGACCATAATGCCCTCTCTTGAAGAAAGAAAAGAAGGAGCACAAGAAGGTGTTCCAAGCTACTTAGGATGACTCAAGTTCGGATGAAGAAGAGGAAGAATTCGAGAAGGAAACAAAGAACAAAATCGCTAGCATGGGTTTCATGGAGATCGCAAGTGATAGTGAGAAGGAAGACAACAACGAAGATGAGGTAAATTCTTTTACTCTTGAAGAGATGCAAGAAGCCTTAGAAGAGTTGTATGTTCGTAGCAAATCGTTAAAGTTAGAAAATAAAAATCTGAAATAGATAATCTTTTTGTTGAGAAACAAGATTTGGGTTCCTCTTTTAGTTCTATTAAATCAGAAAAGAATGCTCTTGTGTTAGAAAATCCTAACCTAATCTTGAATAACACTAAATTGATTGAAAAGAATAGCTTACTAAAATTCGAAACTTCTATTCAAAAAAGTAAGATGAGTATTATTGAAAAAGACCTTGTTTGCCTTAAAGAAAAATCGGGTAAATTGATAAATGACTTAGCTAGATTCACTAGGTAAAGAACTAAAGTTAACTCCAAAAATGGACACGCCAAAAGAACTTTTGCATAAAGGCCAAATGGTTGGAATCCAAGTGGACCCCAACCTTGGTCGAGAAAGACTAACTATGGAGGACCCAAAAAGATGTGGATACCTAGACATGTGGTCCAATCATATTTTGCAGATCTCCAAATGGACCCAAGAAGCTACTTGTACGGACTTCATCAAGGAAGAATGAAAGTTCTTGGTGAACCAAAATGGGTATGGAGGTTGGAACCCATACCAATAGAGGTAAAAGTCTTTGACTTTGATGATCTATTAGTATCAAGATAGGGGGAGAAAATTTAATCATGTTATATACTATAACTCCATTAAGAAGGGGGAGAGTTTAGAAGCAAAATTAAGCTATGTTTCAATTAAAAAGGGGAGATCACTTGTAAATTTTGAATTTGACATAGAAGTACATGATACTAAGGAAAATGTGCTTATTTCCGAGATTATGTCAAAAAGGGGGAATTAATGAATTTCAGAAAAGCATATTACTATGTCAAAAATGGAGAGTTAACCCAATTTTAGAAAAGCATGTATTAAGGGAGAGTCATAGGATAAGTTGATTAAAATTAATTAAATCTTTTTGATAATGTCAAAAGGAGGAAGAATTTTTTTAGTATTATTTATGGTTTTGTCATCATAAAAAAGTGGGAGATTGTTGGTGCAAGCACACCATGATCGTTGATTTTGATGATAACAAAATACTTGAGATTTAACATTTGCATTTGAGTTTAAGATTTCAAGTTAAATGCAAATGGAAGTGTGAAGGAGTTCAAGCTCTAGTCCATGGAGGAACGGAGGAGCTTGATTTAGGAACAAAAACATCAAGGAGCCATAAAGATGGAGCATTGGACTCAACTTGAAGAAGGAGAAAGAGAAAGAATAGGATAGAATTTTGTATATGTACTTGTCTTTTATTTGTTGCTCTTTTCATTTCTTTAGATTCTTTGTAAAGAGTCCAAAATATAAGTACCTTAGTTCTAGGAACACTTACTCATCCTTAGAACACTTAGGAAAACCTTAAAATCAATTTAGAAAACCAAAATAGTAATTAGACAGCCTTATCACATATCCAACATGTTTACCAGACGTCTAATATTGTATTTTAAGTCGATTGATAACTATATCAGACGTCCAATAACTAAATAGGCTACCCTAGTAAACTAAACACTTGGTTCCCAAACAGACGTCCATGCAGACATCTGATGAGCTTGATAGACGTCCAATAATAGGATCATTAGCTCTGTCAGACAAATTCCTTCGAGAACTAAGTTAGGAGTATCTTAGTATTAATTTCAAACATCTATAGAGCCTTCCAAACTTCTAATAAAGAGACATTAGACCTAATCTGACCCAAATCAAGATTTGTCAGACCTACATAACCATTAGCTTCTCGAGAAATCAATTCCTAAAAGCTCACTTTAGTTCCATACATCCAATGATATGTCCAGACATCTAGTGAGATGTCTGACCATTATATCCTAAAACCCTATTTAGATCTGGTTCCAAATAGAAATAAACCTGCAATTTATTAAGCATCCAAAAAAAACCTTAGACGTCTTAAAATACAATATTAGACGTCTAACCATTAGTAACAAGAACCCTGTTTCCGTCCAATTTAATCCAATTTAATCCAAGAATGCTGACCTTTTAGATCAGTCAACCAACCTACTTGTTAGACATCTAACCCAAAATTAGACGTCTGATTCTACTGTCAGTCATTATTAGTCAAATCTAATTTGGATTTCAACCCAATCTCTTAAGATTTATTCCCAACGGCTACAAGGAGCCTCCCAAGCCTTTTTGAAGGTTCCTAACACATCTATAAATAAATGGGAACCTCCCCTTGGCAAAAGCTACCTAGAGATAATTCTTTCCACTATTCTTAGTGATTAAAAGAGAGAAATCAACAAGAAGAGAAGTCTTGCTCTCCAAGCTCTACACCCTACTTCCGAGAGCACCGAAACTCTACGCTTTCACGTGGATCCACTTCCCCAAACAGGGAGTTTCTTTGCCTATAGATGCTTAGATTAAACACTATATTTGGGTTTTATAGGCTATTGTATTTTTGCTTTAACTTTTTTTGGGTATTCACTTGGTGAATTCTCATCTCTTTCGTGAGGCAATACTCTTCGTAAAGAAGAGTGGTTTGGAAGTACACTACCCTCGGGTTAAAGTAGTGTGGATTGTATTAAGGTTGTGTCACCCTCGTTTAAGTGACACATATAGTAGATTTTGATCTACTAGGTAGATTAGAAAATCGTAAGTCGAAAGGCTTAGGTGGTGATTTTTACTTAGGTTGGATTTCCACCTAAAAATCCTTATCTCATTATGGTGGTTGCTTGTGTGATTGATTTTATTTGTATCATTTTTATCTACCACACTATTCATCCTCCTCTAGTGTACTTACAAGTACCCACAAAATCGACCTTAGGACAATATTGGAATAGAATTTGGTCGCCACTCAAGGTATGAAGCTAAAAATGAACAAGACTTATTTTTTGAATGATTTCATGAAAACATGAGGATGATATTCGTAAAATAAAGGTCTTGTTAGAAGTCACTTATGACCAGCTCCTCCCATAGTTTAAAGACGAATTTAACTTATGTCCTGAGATTAAAATCATAGAATTTGATGATACATTTGTCATAAAACATGATAATCATGCTGATCAAACATTGGATGATTGGAAATGTAGCACCACCAAGGTTTTGAGGATGGATCTGATATCAGAGGTTGGGATTGAGGAATGGCAAAGCCATTAAGTGGTGAGAGGTATGGAATCAGACTTTTTTTAAACCTGGTTGGCTTATAGACAAAATTGTTTAAGGGGTAAACAGGCATTACACAATTCTTCGAGAACATTGAATGATTTCAGGGGCCCTTGTTATTTGCATCTGTTTTACATTAGCAAGGTTGCTACTTGTAATACCTTACCTCTTAGACCTCTTAGGGGAGCCCAAAAATTTCCCTGTACTGATCTCTATTGGCAAGCCTTTAGTATAGCACTCCATCAACTTGTCAATATCCTCAACTACCTATTCTATGAGTTGGTTTTATTATGTTCATTTTTATGTCTTATATCACTATCTTTGAGTCCCAGCTTAACAACTGAGAACTGGTCCAGCTGAAAATGTAAAACTTAGTGCTTGTGGAAGGCAAACCACCAACACAATCTTGCCTGTATACATTAAGGTTCATATTAGCTTATATATATATTTAGGTTCTTTGTTTTTAGGTCTAGCTAGTTGAGCTTCATTGTCGCAAGTTAGAATTTTGCAGGTAATATCCTCCATTTCTTTACCTTTTCAAGTACTTTTTTTCATACAATGAGGACATTGCATGAAATAATCATGAGGGGGTGGGTAGTATCTCGCTAAGTTTATTTTATTTAGTTTCAAATGCTCCTTATATATATATTTGTGAAAAAATTGCGAATTGAGTTAGGATTATGGATAAATTTCAAATATTTAGAAGTCACCAACTTTAGGAATATGTATCGAGAATTTGTCGCTTAGACTCTTCAGGTTGTAAACAACTTAATCAACTAGGGTACCTCCTTAAATGCAAATTTATTTCCAAGTCCTTGACAAGACCTGTTGATTTAGGTTAGAAGCTAACAGAGACTGTAGTATATGCCTTTTGTGTCCACCCTCTAGTTTGAAAGTCTTTGAAGTTTGAGTATCTCATATTTACACTTACACCCTGATTTTGCTTGTGGTAACTACACATTAAGAACTTAATTTCACATGTATGGTTCTTACATTGCACAACGTATACTCCCTAGATGTAAAGTATTTAGATTCTAACTTAGCACTTACACTTTGACAGGTATGGCTATTATGTTACACTGGGTATGCTCTCCAGATGCAGGATATTCAAAGCCCAGCCTGCCATCTAGATTCCTGCATAACTCTACTGAAGTGAGGTTGTGAAACAAGCTTTCGGATGAGTCCTACGTGTGTGTGTGTGTGTGTGTGTATAAAGCAAAAATCAAGAAAAAGAAAGAAAGAAAAGACATATTTAGTAGTACATATTCAAATATGCATTGTAGAATAAGGAGGGTGCCTCTTACGGTATTATCCCGAGGCATTGGAGTGCAAGGCCTTCCCTGTAGTTATATATAATAATAAATAAAAAGGGATGGTTCCATTTTTGTAGTAAGGTTAATCTGAAGTAGAGTGAGCAAGATGATAGGTGAAATCAATACGTAATGAATGGAACTTCGAAATATAGTTGTCACTTGTTGAGTCAATTTCACGAGCATGGGAACTTGAATTTTCAGTTTCTTACAAATCTTGGGTGGACCTTAGAGCCGTAAAATCTACTCTAAAAGCTGATGACCATGAGATACAAGAATTTGGTGGGATTTGGCGATCGTATTTAGGGTGGTTGTCTAGAGCTGTTGAGTCTTTGTGTGTGAATTTTCCTACGTGTTTCTGTGGTTGGTGATGACTGGTACCTCCATTGTAAAAATCCTTACTCAAGTTTTGGTTTTCTTCATAATTTTGCTCAGGACTAACAAAACCTAGGCATGGAGGTGTGATGAGTATAATTATATGTTAGCATGTTTAGCTTTATTGGTTTTGGGTGTTAGTTGCACTAGATTTAAGTCATATTGCACATAGTTGCATATTTGCATGCTAGGGGTAAAACTGCCATTGTGAACCAATTTTGTGCTAATTTGAGGTCTTGCTAGGTAGGAATCATGTACTCAAGCTCAAGAGGAGAAGAAGCAGGAATCCATATCACCCGAGCTCAAGTTAAGTGGAGAAGAACCTTTTCAGGCCTTGGAAACCCTAGACAGAACCTGCTTATTTTAGTCTCACCCAAAACTCTAATCCCAATACCTAATCCTAACCCTAAACCAACTCCATTTAGCTCCCAAAGCCCATGTCTTAACCTTAGCCTTCATCCTAAACCTAGTTCTAAAAACCTAGCTCACACTCTAGTGACACTAGCTTAGTCCTAACCCTATCCTATGAGTTCCTACACATTATCCACTTGCCATATGATTTTTATATACAATAATTTGCCCTAAATATTTCTTGATTTGATTGTTAAAATGTGGCATTGATTGCACCTAAATTAGGCCTCCAACTAGTCTCCTTAAATCTCTTCAATCAAATCCAATGTGAACTCAATTAACAAGACAATCGGAGCATCTTCTACAATCCTTTTAAGTGGCTACCCAAACCACTTTCCTAAACCCTAAAACCTACGCCTACCAACCTCTAGAAAGCCCCTTAGGCATTGCCACTTGTACTTGCCTAAATCCCTTGCCAATCAGTTCCAATCAACTAGCATAATCCTATTCCTATTCCCTTGATTGCCTTCCTAATTAGCC
Source organism: Thalassia testudinum (assembly GCA_037157565.1). NCBI lineage: Eukaryota > Viridiplantae > Streptophyta > Magnoliopsida > Alismatales > Hydrocharitaceae > Thalassia > Thalassia testudinum. The sequence continues at coordinate 86,775,307 of JAZHRO010000024.1, forward strand.
TACCTAAGCCCTCCACCAATTATAAACCAACGTGAACCCTCTTCCTCTCCTAATAAGACTGTGTAGCCATTAAATATTTCGTTGCCTTGTTTGCCAAGATTTTGTGTCAACTTGTGATAATTTGGTTAAGTCAAATATTCTATTTTCCTTATTTAGTAAATTAGGATTAGGAGTTATGATTTCTAGTTTTAGAAATAGGATTTTTTAAATGTTTGCCTTTTCTTGTAAAAGAGTTATTCTCTTTAAAAGGAGAGCAACCTCTTCATTTATTCTTGAGTTAATGAATTATATTTTTAACAATAATAAGTCTTCACCTCTCATTTAAGATGCTTCTCCCCTTGTTACTGTTCACGTGAATGGTACATGTACTATTCAATGTGAAGAGCAACAACCTGATGATCCTCTCTCCACATGTGTCTGTTTCATGCATCCAAGAGCCACGTTGCACTTCCCCGATTCCTCTCTATCTCTCTCACACACACACAAATATATACAAAGGCTAAAATGTGATTACTCCGATGCTTTTAACTTCGCCTACGGATCACATATTGCCATGAAACTTTACAGATTGAAAACAATTTATACAATAAAGATGTGTTTCAAAATTCATTTGAATCAAAAACCTCAACCCCTTCATCAAGCATGACTGATTTTTAGCACTATTTTGGCCATTCAAAATTTAGCATCGTTGATGGAGAGGATGGGATTGTTCGATTAAGTTGAAATTCTATAAAATTCTTAGTTGTATTAGGATGGTGAGATCCATAAAGTTTCATGACGATATGTGATCCATAGACAAAGTTAAAAGTGTTAAGGGTAATCACATTTTACTTGTGTGTGTGTGTGTGTATGTGGATGTGTTATGTTATATGTAATATCATACACATATATAACTTACATGAATATACATTGTATGTATATGATAAAGATATATGTAATATAATAATTACGATGTGTGTGTGGGTGTGTTATACATGGATATGTGTGTATGCGTGTGCTTGTCACGGGAGATCCAACCGAGGAAGGTGGAGGAACACAGGGAAGGGAAAGAAGCAAAAAGTGGTTGGTGACGAGCGTATGATATGATCCTATGTAGATGGACGTCGAACGTGACGTGTGGGTGGAAACACCAACAACCACACTAATGAAGATAGTGATGTGGGTGGATGGACCAATCAACCACAAGACATGAAAATATAATGAAGAAGGAGCTTGATACGTATACACCTCAGGGCACAGGACACTGCCCAACCCATGGGCACGTCAAACAACCAAGATTGCCTTTGTTGACCCATATCTCCCCTTCCCATGCAACACCTAATGCCTTCGAAGAGGGGAACATAACATAGCCTAAACAAAACCCAAAATGGGAAAAGCCTAATGCACTAATACAGCCAAAATCGCCACAGTTGTAGGTTCCCATGGATCCTGGCTAGAGGCGTATATCAACTCCACCCACCTCGAAAGCATCTTCGTCTGCAATTGTCAAAGTTGTCGCTGAAGTGGTGACATACGAAGGATACACTTAGTCCATGCCATCACCTCCAAGTAGTCGAGGTTGATGACATCGTAGAGAACGTGGACAGATGCAGGTGGCATCATGATTGGCGGATGGGAATGGTGAATGGGAATGGGTCGACGTCGTCGTTGCCAAGCACCGAGAGGTTGGCCTTGGTAGGATCCGGGTGGGAACCAATCAACTTGAGGATCTGGTGGTTGAGGGAAAGGGCATGGGAGGCTAAGTGGTCGTGGAGGTGAAATTTGAGGATGGCGACGACCATCTTGGAGGGGTCGCCGCAGGCGCAGCGAGTGACAGGAACAATGCCGAGGGTGATGAGGGTGCAGAAGAGGCTCGAGGCAACGCGGTTGACGATGGCCATTATCTCACGGCAGCTGACGGAGGGTTGTTGATGGAGACGTAGGCGTTGAGGCGAGCGAGGATGAAGAGGTTGTCCTCGAGGGTGACAAACTCAAGGTACTAGTCGGTGACCCAGTGGACCTGGCGACCAAGGAAGAGGGTGTGGGAGGCACAGTAGAGGCTGGCTGCGATGGTGAGGGTGAACTCGTAGGGGGTAAGGGGCTGGAGAAGCATGCAGCGAAAGAACTTAAGACCAAGCTGGCTCGGCCGCTGTCGTTGCAAGAGAAGATGGCGGTGGTCCTGGAGATGGTGTCCAGAAAGGCACCCGACTTGATGGCATTAGTGTCGGCATCGACATGGCGTGGCCTTGAAGGCCCTGAGGATGCAGCAAGCAAGCAACGAGGCGACAATGGTGGTTACAACGAAGGTGGTCATTCTTCTCCTTCTTGGGCAGCAACAATCACCAAATTTGGAGAATGTTGTAGGTGGTGGGGAACAAGTGGTGGTGGTGATGGATGAGAAGGTGATGGGTAGCGGCGAGCGGATGGTGGTGGCGAAGAAGGTGGAGGTCGAGAAGGTAGCGTGATGAGAAGACGACATATCTCATTCATGGCGTTAGTTTGTTGTTGGAGCATGCTGACGACTTCTCATTGCAACTTGATTATGGCCTCGAGCTTGTCCTTCCTCACCATTGCTTCATGCAACTTGGTCGAGGATTGACGACTGTAATACCAGTTGATACGATCCTACATAAATGAACGTCGAACATGGTTATGTGTAGGTGTAAACACCTACAACCACACTAATAAAGATAGTGATGTGGGTGGATGGACCAATCAACCAACATGAAAATATAATGAAGGAACTTGATATTCTATTTGGTAGTTCTCATGAGAATTCAAATACACATATATATAGATCGCAGGGCACAGGACACTGCCCAACACTTGGGCACGTCAAACAACCAATATTGCCCCGGTTGACCCATATCTTCCTTTCCCATGCAACACCCAATGCCTTGGAAAAGGGAAACATACCATAGCCTAACAAAACCCAAAATGGGAAAAGCCTACTACACTAATACAGCCAAAATCTTCACAGTTGCAGGTTCCGTGGATCCCAACTGGAGCCGTGTATCACCATACGAGGCTGTGGTGCAATAGCAATTGTGCAGCAAAGGTTACTGTCGAAAGAGGTGGTATGGTGGGCAAGGAAGGGAAGAGGGGGAGAAGGAAAGGAAGGGAAAGGGAAGAGGGGAAAGTCAAATTCCTCACTTGCAATGTGAAGAGTGAGATGGTGCGAGAACGAGGAGGAGGTGGATAGATAAGTTGGAGGTGGAGGAAGAAGGGTTGCGATGAAGGTGGTGGTGTGGTGTGGTAAGGAGGGGTTGAAGGAAGGAGTTGGGACCTTTTATTGCCTAAAGGCGGGGAGTCGAGGGAAATGGAAAGGGAAGAGGAGGTTTGGGTGGAACTCTACATTTAAGGGGTGGCGTGGGGCTAGTGATTGGTGCTGACAGTGGCATAGTCGGTGAGTTGAAGGTTGGAGAAGGTGGGCTTGGCTGGGTGCGAGCGAGGCTTGAGGTTGAGGGTGGCAAGGGGTGTCATTCCCAAGGCGTTGTAGGTAGCTCAAGGGATTGTGGCGAGGATGGAGAAGATTGGAGGAGCAGGCAACGATGCTGTGGGTGGTGGCTTTGAAGGTGGAGGTCGGGTGGGAGGAAGCTGGGGGGGAGGGGGGGGTGTGGGGGGTGGTGAGGAATGGAGGAAAATAATAATACAACAATTTGTGGCACTTTATTTCCACCACCTCTTCCCTTCTTTCTACAAGAATAAATATGACTTCCCACTAGGAATTCTTCACATAAAAAGAACTCAAGTGCCCACCAGTAATTTTTCCATGAGCTAAATGTGAATTTTTAAAGTTCCAAGTATGAATCTGATTGGCATGGGTCATCTTGAATTACGTGTAGAATCCAACTTTTAAATCTAAATAGATTTTTGGGGTCATTTTACTTTATAATCTGTCCTTTTTTTAAGCACTAGACCCAGATAATTGAGGCTTTGAAGGGCTAAAGTTCAATACAGAATGGAAAATCTCAAAGATTTTATCCTTCTTTGGACACTTTACCTAGTTGGATGATATTCTAGCCACTACCTTCGTTACTCGACCACATACAGCTTTTATGAGTTGCTTTACCTGGAGAAAGCTTCTGTGCTTTCAGAATTCAACTTGATCATGGCTTCGGAAAAGGGCTTCACAAAGCAATTCTACATGCATCCTACACAGCTTGTGGATTTTCTAATATGATGAAGATTGTGCAGAGAATTTTATCTGCTTGGTTTGACTGTGAATTAATTACCTTTACCAATGTGCTGAGTTTCCAGAAGACACATCAATGCCTGTTCTTTTTGTGAAGGGTAGCACGAACCTGGAGTCTATCCAGATTATTAAAAAGGCTGGAGGATCCTTGGAAGATCCTTTCCTGGATGAAGGGTAGGGATCGTTTGCTTGCTTTGTGATTAACAGCACTGCTTTTTATTTGTTCAGATCTTGCTTGAATGAAACTATAAGAGGATATCCTTTTGTGCTTAATTAAGAATGCTGACACTTTGCCGCCTCTGTCAATTAGTTCTTATTGCACATTATTTCCGCCTTCTATGGGCTTTTACAGCGTATAAACGTTATTTTGTTGACAACATACATGAAATAAATATCAATCATCATTGAGCTGCTCCCTGTTCATTTCAGCACAGCAGTAGGGTGCATACTATTATTTTTCTATTTTTGTTTCTGTTTTTTGTTTTTTTGGAGAAAGGGCTGTTTAGAATCTATTGATGATCTGCAGTTATTAGGGGTAGAAATCTGCTGAACCATCGTGTTGTTGCATATGAAATATAAGTTTTCTCACCTTTAAAAAATCTTTTTTTTTTCTCTAAGTACAACAACAACAACCAAATCTTTTCCCACACCAAGTGGAGAAAGGAGATCAAAAAAATATATAGGATACTAAAATGCTCCTGCTACTCTTGCAAGTTCTACAAGATAATTTAAAGGACTTGTAATTTGTAAATACTATAATTATGCTAACCATCATGGTGTCGGATCCTTAAACAATGTTATTGATTGTGTTCTCTTTCTTGTCTAAATTTTTCATTAACTGTTTCATTTTAGAACCCTCCTAGTAGAGCTTATTTTTAGTATTTTCATTATACATTTTGGCATCTTTGTAATTTTTTCATAGTGCCATTTAATATAAAATGAGACAACTCCTTTCTATACAGAAAAACGTAAGTTAGAGCGGCAACTCTGGTTTGGTAGTCCGATGTCCCGTGAAAATTAGGTTTTCTTTGTTTCATTGGTTTCGTCTTCTCTAAGCCTGGGGTTTCTCCATTGTTTGAGCATGCCTTTGCACACACCAGTCTGCAATCATAGAAATTGCAGGTTTGCAGTGATCAAGCCCAAACCAACCTTGAGTCATGAGGCTTACCCAGTGGCATTTTGTTGGCCACCTTCCACAATTGCATTGCACCATGCTACCAGCGCTTAATCTGCAACCTTACTCGACCATCTTGTCCCAACTTGCATGGATCTGCACCACTGTTCTTTGCTTCACCTCTGCATTGATTTCAGTTTGCCTCATTGCCCCTTGTTTCCTACATTGCCCTTTGTAATATGGACCATTGATCAACAGTTTGCATCAAGGTTGTAAAACTCGGTACTCTGTATTCAGTCAAGGAGGTCACTGACTAAGAAGTATTTTGTATGCAGGGGAGCAAACAGGGGTTACTTAAATACATTGATATATTCATAAAAGATACTAATAACATGCATGGCTTGCAAAATTACTAGTAAGTCATAGATAAAATTGAAATTTCAACAAGATATCTTATCACATAAAAATCAACCATTTTGAAGTTCAAAATAATGCAAATAGACTACAAACCATGTCGCCAAAGGATATAAATAACAAAGTTTGAAAGTTCCAAACATGAGATAATCAGGTTCAGGGGAATGAAGGGCTTATTCAGGTAAGGCTCTTGTAATGGTTGCCCTTTACTTGGGTGATTAAATTGATTGTAAGGCCAATTACCTGACTTGGCTGAGTGATGCCCTGAGCATGGGTACTTGGATTGGTAAGGGGATCGAGTAGGATTACTTGACCAATTAATCGGTCAAGTCGGTCAAGTTTTGCAAGCTTGTTTGCATCACTGCTCAATTCTCTTCCCTGTAGTCCTTGTGCATGCAGTCGGACCGTTTGATCATAGGTGAATCCACAGGAGGTGATTGGTTTGTAATCAGCTCACTGTTTGATAACTGCTGATTTGCTTTGACTCCACAAATCTGTAGCATGATGGTGGATGAAAAGAATTCTGTTCGGAACTTTATGGTTTGTATGTAGGTTACCTCAACAAAGATTTATTATACCAACTTTCTCCCATGGTTTATGGGGCATTGCAAAAAGAAACATATTCTTTGTAAAGTGGAACTAGTTAAAATGACGAACTAGGAAACTGACGATTATGGGGTGGCGATGTTTATGTTCAATAGCATGGAGTCAATTGCAAAGTAGGTTGTCTTATTTCTTGGTGAAAAAAACGTGTGAGGTGGTCAATGGACTATTCTCATAAGAGCAAAATATCTCCTCTCTGTCGAGTGACTGGGGATGTTCCCATCTTCGGGAAGGCACTAATGACCCTTTAAAAAAAAAGGAAAGGACTGATGACACTGGTTGACTATTATGGATCTTTGAAGAATCTATGGAATGAGTAGGATGCCTACCAACATGTATTTGCAGATATGGCTCAGAGGATTAAGCATAGAGAGGAAATACACTCTTTTTAGTTTTTTTATTGCTCTTATGTCGAATAATCATATAGTTAAGGATTAATTAATGACCTTAGAGGAGATTATATGCTTGTATAGATTTATGCTTGTCTTTTTCTCACCCTGGTGTTTCAAAGCCAATGGCACAGTCTGACTTGTTATCTATGGCTATGATGGGAGGTCGTGCGCATAGTGGTCTCTCTGTTTAGGGCTGAGGACATTAGATTTCTAGTCATGGATGTGGACATGGCAGTTCTATGTTTTGTGAGCATTTTCATAGGACTAGCCATTATTTTATAGATGTTGAACCAAGCATCGCCATCCCACAAGTCAGTCTACCTAGGTGAATAAGGTGTCAGTCTACCTTGGTGAATAAGGTGTCGTCAACCTTTAATGACAATGAGGATTCACACAATACTCTTGCTCAGATGACCATCTCCAGAGAAGAATACGACAAATTCAGGCTTCAGTCTCAGGGGGACTTTCCTGCTTCTTATCACATTAATTAATAATTACAAAGCACACGAGCCAGACAAGTAATCATGCCTTCTCTACCAGTGCTTGTCTTCTGATTGGATTCTAGATTTATCCCTTCCTCTCTTATCATGGTAGTGCTTCTGTGTTTAAGTATCTTCAAAATTGCCTAATTCATTCAACATTCATGTGGCTGATGGTTCCTTATCTTTTGTTACTGACCTTAGCATTATCTCTTTATGCCTCTGTCTTTTCCAGATGTATTACATGCTCCCACGTTTACTTTGTTCTACCTTCCATCTGTCAAATAACTGAAGCTCTAGACTGTCAAACAATCTGTTATGAATCTTTCTTTTTTCTACAGGATCTTTGGGCAACGAAACAGATTGGTGGAGGATTTGAGTAGGATGGACTCTACCTTAACCTAGTATAGAATGAACCTGCATCTTTTACAGCTTTCTATACAATCCTACTATAGTGGCATTTGCAGTTGGTTCCCCTTGGCATCTTTAGTTCTTTTGTGTTTGTTAGGACGACAGGAAAAAGGCCATGTGGCAGCCTCTAGAAAGCCCAACAGGGCCGGCGGTCATGAGTTCTAGAATCCAAGTTTTGAGTCTTTTGCTTAAGTCAAGTTTTCTACTTTTAGTAAACGTGCTTTAAGAAAAGTATTTGTGAATTGATTTAATTAGAGAGATAAAGATCTTTGATTTCCAAAAAGAGAGCCTTCCCTCTTTGTAAATTCTTGAATCATAATAATATTTCTTATTCTAAAAAACTCCTCTCCCTCTCTCTCTTCTCTATAAGGCAGTCGGCCACCATCAAAGGGCAACCAGCCACCTGAGCCAACCGCGAGGGGCTGCCGACCACAAGGCTACTCCTGCTAGTCCACATGCGCATAACCTCCACGCGGGACTACTTTCCCACGCCCAGGAGCCTCCACTCTCCACATATTGCACAAATCATAACATAGTATCAGAGCAGTAACGCTTCGGGCCATTATTCTCTTCACGCATGTGAAAAGGAGAAAGGAGTGTAGCACTGCACCACCAAACCGACCTCAACCAAGGTCGAAGTCTTTCCCAATCTTTAAAAGCCAAAGTCTTTTCCGACTAAGCTGAAGTCTTTCATGGTCATCTACCAGAACCGAAGTCTTTTCCAGTTTAAACTATCTCGAGGAAGATGGCGGAGAACGAAGCAGTGTTGACCACCAGAGGAGCGAAAGATGCAATAAAACAAGAGAAGAATGAGAAGATTTATCAAAAGATATTTCAGGTCATATGGTACCTTTGTATTCAATTTTTTACTCTTCAAAAGAAGTTTTATCGAAACAAAGGGTACCAAACAGATCAAATGAGCAGAGAATGAATACCACAGCGATCGCTTCGACTCCGACTCAAGAAGAAGAGGCACAGGTAGCCTCTAGAAGAGCACCACAAGTGCATTGACTTCTCCAATTTCTCTTGGTGACCTTGGCTTGAAGAAAAACTGAGTCTTTTCTTACTCACAAGCAAGGCGTCGTATTTTTCGAGGCATGTAGAACCCTTTAATGCATCGAGGAACGTCGAGATGAAAGACTTGACTCTCGAACGTAGAAGAGGCACAAAGACCATCCTCAACTCTTCAAGAGAAGAACAATGTAGCAATATCAAGTTCGGCAAGCCATCATTCTCCCAGCCTCGACTTAAGGGGGAGTGTAAGGATGGCAAGAAGAAGGCCACGTGAACAGCCACGTGGATAGCCCCGTGGCAATCAACAGGCCACATAGTAGTCCACGTGGTTGCTTCTAGAAAGCCCAACAAGGCTAGCGGTCATGGGTTCTAGAACCCAAGTTTGGAGTCTTTTGCTAAAGAGTCAAGTTTTCTATTTTTAGTAAATGTGTTTAGGAAAAGTATTTGTGATTTGATTTAATTAGAGATAAGATCTTTTTTTATGAGATAAGATCTTTGGTTCCCAAGAATAGCAATGTGAACTCTCTATAAAAGAGAGTCTTCCATTTTTGTAAACTCTTGAGTCAATAATATTTCCTATTCTAAGAAGCTCCTCTCCTTCTCTCTCTTCACAAGGCAGCCGACCACCATCAAAGGGCAACCAACCACTTGCTCTAGCCACAAGGGGCTGCCAACCACAAGGCTACACCTCCTAGTCCACGAGCACATAACCCCCACATGGGACTATTTTCCCACACCCAGGAGCCTCCACACTCCACATATTACAAATCTTAATGTGGTCCATATCAAATAAAGAGTGTCAAAAGTATCACTATTTCCTATTTTTGGTTGGTGATTGTACTTGTATCACTTACATTTATATGCTTAAGCAAATTTTAAAGCTCGTGTACTAGTTAGAAATTTCTTCCGAGAAATAAAGTCTCAAATTTCTACTTTTCACATTGCTAATCCTATAGTCGCAAGTAACAAGAGAACTAGTTGATCCATTCCCAAGTGCAATAGTTGCAAGATATAGATGTGTATTCACCATTAAGACCTATTTGATGGTTATGGTGGAAAAATACAAGACATACCTGGTCGTTATGGTCTATGTCAAGGATTGTGCAACATGGAGCGTGAGGCTCTCTTGGCGTGGGAAAACAATCCAAGTGTGGACTATCCACGTGTGGAACAGGGAGAGAGGAGGAGAGCATCCAGTGGCTGCTTGACGAGGCCGACAGCCTTGGCTGTCCGACTGATGTGGCCAGCTGGTCTAGGTGGCCAGCTAAAGGTGACCGGTTGCCTTGGTGGTGGTCAACCACTTGGTCGAAGAAGAGAGAGAGGAGAGGAGCCTTAGAATAGGAAATATTATTATTGACTCAAGAGAAAATTACAAAGGAAGGCTTTCTTTATATAGAGAGAACATATCCCAATAAAAAAGAACTTCTCTAAAAACAAACCAAACCCCAAACTATTTCCTAAAAATAACTTTCCTAAAATCCACTTTAACAAATTAACAAAACTTGACATCTAACCAGCCAAACTTGGACCATACGTCATCTTCATCGTCGACTCTGATGTGCACCTATGGCCTCCTTATTCCTCTAATAATTATGTGCAGATTAAGGTCTTGTTTTTTTTTTTAGAAGGGAAAAGGTGGTTATCCTTGTGATACCACCCAAGAAATGCATTAATTAATCACATAAAGTACATAGCTCACATTACAAGCAAAAATTCCACCCTTAAATGAAAGACAGCGTATGCAACAAAATTTTCCACATATTGACGCTACCCCCTAAAGACAACAGCATTCCTACCTAACCAAATAGCCCACACGACTGCCAACGGCCGAGCCCTCTCTTCGATCAAAATTCATTGCACCCAATGTCGGCTCTGCCACATTGAAAGACCTCCAACAGCTGAGAAATGAATCATGGGCCCACCACCAGTCCTCAATCCGATCCCAGATCTACATCACCACCGAACAGGCAAAGAACAAGTGGTTCACGTCTTCCTCTACCTGACCACAAAGCGGACAAGACCTCACTGCGTCTTAGACCCACCGCACCCTCTACATCCTAGTCATCAATCGACCTCTCCTGAGAAGCCAAGCAAATATCTTCACCCTAAAGGCGCAAGAAGCCTCCTAAAACTATATGTAGTCTCTGACGAAATCAATGTCCCCCAGCATGCCTAAACCTCCAAACCTTCTATTCGTGTCCCGCACCAAGAACTCTCCTTCCTCCCATCCGAAAGAGTCTGCACCAACCTCTGGTTGAAACCCTTCTAGATCTTGCAGCATCTCCTGCATCTCCCCAAATCTCTGGTCTAACAAGCTACCCGAGAATGTGGGACACCACGTGCCGTCCCAAACCTCCGCCACAGAAGCTCCTCTGTCAACCGCCAAAGTCATAGGACTGGGGAAGCGCTCTACCAGAGCCCCAAGCCTCGTCCAATTATCCATCTCAAATCTGAAAGTATCACCCAATCCAAGAACAGGGGTAAAGAATGACCGTACCTTCGGTGCCACCGAAGATAATCCTTTAAGTGAGAAGCACCTCAAGGAGGTGACACCAAGAGGCCCCAACCAAGCAGTCCCCCATAGCATAATCGTAAGATCCTCCCCACCAGACACACCTCTCCTCCGGGCAGCCTCGCAACCCACTTCGTCAGAAAGCTGTCATTCATCCTCCCAACCTCCCTGACTCAATCCCCCCTCCTTGACAGGTTTGCACACCTCACTCCAGGCCACCAATTTCACCCCCTTCTCACCTACCCCATAGTTGGTCCAGAAAAAACTTCTCATCATGCACACAATCTTGTCTTCAACCTTCCGCGGCATCTTCACAACAAAAGTAATGTACGCTAGCATAGCTGACAGAAACGCTTTGAGGACCAACCTCCCTCCTCTCGAAAGCAGTTTAGATGCCCATCCACCAACCGACCCTTAATCCTTTCTAGCAATGGAGCCCGATCCTATAAAGACTTGACAGACAGGCCCAGATAAGGGAGGGGCAGGGACTCAACCTCTGTCCCCAAAGCCTCCGAACACTCCTTGGCCTTCTCAGCAGCCATACCAAATGGAACAAAAGAGGACTTCAAATAATTAATCCGCATGCACAAAGCCTCACAAAACAACTCCAGAAGAATACGACTCCGTCTCGCTTCCACCTCCACCCCTTCAACGAAGAAGTATCATCCGCATACTGCAGCACCAATATACCCATCCCTTCCCCAACAGGGAAGCCCTTAACCAGACCTGCTACACACGCCTTATCAGATGCCCTCGCTAGAGCATCGGCCACCAAAACAAACAACATAGGTGCTAGGGGACATCCATGGATAACACCTCTCCTCAGCTAAATCCAAACACCTGCCGGATTCCCGTTGATAAGGACCGAAAGGGATGTTGTGACGCACTGTTTCATCCATCTGATCTAGACCAGCGGGAAACCCCTCTTGGTCATGGCTGCCCACAAGGACCATTACAGGGAGTCATATGCCTTCCTGAAATCAACCTTCCACAAAAATGCCATCCTCCTTTCCCTCTTCCAATGCACAAGGATCTCCGTGGCCACCACATACCCATCTAAGACACATATCCCTGGCACAAAAGCCGTCTACACCTCCGACACAACTCCCTTAATCACCTTCCTGAGCTTGTTCACCAAAATCTTTGCCATAATCAAATAGACCGCATTCGAGAGAGCAATCGATCTATAGTCATCGATCGCCTCCGCCCCCTCCTTAGGGGGTAGGAACATATAGAATTTGTTAAGCCTATTGAAGCCACAATTGCCCTCCATGAACTCCACAAGGACTTACAAGATCTCATTCTTCAGCAGCAACCAAAACTCTTTAAAGAACATCGGAAATCTGCCGAGACTCGGGCACCCATCAGCATTTAGCCCCCAAACAGCCATACTAGCCTCGTCCTCCGTGACAGGTGCCACCAACTCTTCTACCTCCACTGTACCAACAACCGGAACGTCCAGGCCTTGCCATCACCACCTCCCATCCCTCCTCTTCCCTGTGAACTCCCTGAAATAATATGCCACCTCTCTGCCCACAGTTTCCCTATCAGAGCATTCCACCCCACTCACCTAGAGCTTATTAATCAAATTCCACCCCATATGATGGAGCCAATGCCATCATATGGAAGAATTTGGTGTTTGAATCTCCCTCCTTGATCCACTTCCACGTAGATTTAGTTCTCCACTCCACTTCCACTTTCCAGTCTTCAACCTTGACTATCTTTATGTGTTCAGCCATGGTCTCTCCACTGTCAACAGGCCTTGGTCCTCTACTCTATCCAACCTCTGGATCTCCTCGAGTGCTTCATCCTTCTTTCCGTTCCGCTCTTCTTTCACCTGTCTTCTGTACTCATTCAGAAAGAGTCTCAACTCTTGAAACTTTGCTTCCAAACTCGCAGCCGCCGAGCCATCTGGGTGCAAAGTCCTCCATTTGTCCTCCACCGTGCTCCTGAAGCCCTCCTCCAACAGCCATGTCCTGTCGAATTTGAAGTACGTACTAAAGCAGGAGCCCTCGTTAGACTCCCACATCAGGAGAGTGTGGTCCGTGAAGGGTCTCTCAAGGGTGTGGACCCCCGCCAACGGGAAGACCTCCGCCATCTCCACTGAGCACAGAAATCGATCCAGTCTGGACATCAAGCCTCCAGAGCTCCTCCACGAGTAGGCACAGGAGGCAGGGGTACATCCTACAGCCTGTGCTCAATGATGAACCTTACGAAGTCCTCGAAACCCCAGTCCCGACCTCCTCTCCCACCTGGCATGTCCTCTGCCAAGAGGGTGACGTTAAAATTCCCTCCAATAAGCCATTGGCACCCCTGAAATCTCCCGACGATCTAATACAGGCCCTCCCAAAGGGAATTCCTTTCACAGAGACCACCCCCCCTTGCCCCCACCTCCGCGTCCTCTAGGGAGAACATGTCCTTCCACCCGACCATGACTCCCCCCGACCTCCCAACCGCATCCAATGCCAGAAAACCACCCAACAAGACACCCCCAATCTCTCTCCAAACCCTCTGGTCACATGCCTACAACTTCGTCTCCTAAAGGAAAATGATATGTGAGCCCTACTTTCAAAGGTAGGACCTAAATGTCTCTCGGCGTGAGGGGCCACAGAGCCCCCTAACATTCCATGTAAGGACCTTCAGCATGGGGCACCCAAAGAGACCCCCCGCGGATCGACCAAACCCAGCCACTTCTGCCACCTGCTCCACCTCCCTAGGCCCAAAAGCTCTGGACCACCCCATTCCCACGTCCCCATCCAACCTCCTCTCATTCCCCCCCCCCCCCCAACCCTTCTTTCCCAATGCCTACCGCCTCCAGCCCCCCCATCGGCCACAAACCCCCCATCCACCACCAAAAGCTCTACATCCCCCACATTTCCCCCAACCCGCACCTTGCCTCCGATGCCGCAAGGAGGCGCGCCGTCATCCCCTGCTCCCCAACAAGACCCTAAGGTCCCCACATCCCCCATCGAGCAGGCTCTGTCACCGTCACCAGAGTGGGGTGCACCACCGCTACCACCTCCATAAAAAGGCCTGCGTCACCACCCAAACCTCCTTCGAACATCGGGGGGGCCGCAGCTGTCGACAAAGCCCCAGCCATTATCCTTCACATCACGGAGAAGACTTACGTCGTCGCCCAGAGCTTTCTCCATCCTCTAATGGAGAAGCCTCGTCGCCCTGACCTCCCCGCCCCTCTCCATCTCCACCTCCGAAGAAGACCTTCGCTCGCCGACCGCAGCCTTCCTCTTCTGCACTCATTTAAGTCGGCGTGATGCTGAATGCCTTTGACACAACCCTTCACGGGTCATTAAAAAGAGGGTCATGGATGGGCTTCAAACTCGGGTGCGAGTCTGAACCCAGGTCCGAATTCACCCCCTTGCCCCAACTAGCCTCATAAGTTGTGGGCCCCCCCATTAACACCTCCCTTAAGGCCGCCAAAAACCCACGCGTCGAATCTCCTCTAAGCACCCTCCCGATCCCCTTGAGGAGGCCCCTCGAAGTCCCCGAGCGACTCCTCGTCTTCCCCGATCACCTCTACACCTCCCACCAGCACCTCCTCTGCATTCACTGCCCTCCCCTCATCCACCACACTGGCTTCAACTGCCACCGCGCCCCTCGAGCGTCGAGCCTCGACATGCACTTGCCCATTCAGCTTCGAGCCTCGTACAGCTAACTCAATAGATGAGGTGCCTCCTTTACCAACAACCTTTGGCCTCCACACCACCCCTTGTGCAAGTGCGGCCCCTCCTGCCGTCACCCCTCCACCGACCAGCAGTCGTACCACCTCAGCGAAGGTACGCAGTCCCCCTCTGACCGGTTTCATCCTCACTACCCAAGAAGCACTCCCTAAGTAGAGCAACACCTACTCGTGGAGCATCTTGCCAGGTCGAAGCTCCATCGCCCTCACCATCGTAAGGTCCTCGCCTTTCAGACCAAGGCCCCTACATCGCATCCTCACAAAGGGACCAACCACCGCCTCCACGACCTCCCTCGTGCAGAGAAAGAGCGGGATGCTTTCTATGTCCACCAGCAGCCCCACCCTCCTCGATGGCTGCTCCCAGAGCACTCCATTAGACCTAACAGCCCAACGCCACCTGACCACCCCACTCGGGTAGGGGAGGTCCTTGAAGAGCAACTGTTCCACCAACTCCGGTGTCACGCCAACGAGCACGAACTTCCCCTCCCCTTTCACCTTCAACTCCATCCCCTTTGTTCGACCCCCCAATGCCTTCAACACCTCTGCATCGAGATCGCCCAACCCAACACGGCCTTCTGCCACCACCCCGACCAAGGCCGTCGCAAGGGTTCTCTCGAGCATCCTGACCTCCTTCGACCAAGGGGCTTCGACCTCGACCGATGATGCACCCTCCGGCGGGGGTGGGAGAACGGTTGATCGCACTCCCGAGGCCACCGCCTTCCGCGCTTCATCACGTAGGACGACCTCTGGTGGCCAAGACCACACTGCACGAATCTCCCCGGGTCCCTACACTCCCGCACGACGTGGCCCCTCCCTCTGCACTTGAAGCACAACACCTCTGTCGCCTTCCTCGCCTTCCCCACCACCAGTGACCAGCCCTATCCCTCCCCTGCCCCTCGCTCTCAGTCTTCTTGGTGGCACTCATCCCTTCTATCTTAAGATACAATAATGCAACAACTCTAATACCTTAAGGTCTTGATTATTGTGAAACTTTCTACTTAACTCTTTGTCGAAATTCTCCGTATTACAAATTGTAGTTGTCAAGATTTGGCGCAATATACGAAGCAGGGAGGCTCTATGCTTAACCCAAATCAGATTTCAGCGATGCCTCAACTATCCCTGATCTCTATGAGAATCAAGAGACTATTTGGGGCTCTATTTACCATGAAATAGAGCCCAAACTGCAACACCGAATGCAACAATCACGTTGTTGTTAATGCTGAAGATAAAGCCCTGTTCACCGTGAACGATGACACAACCTTGAGGGGCAACAGCATTGCTATTGCTCCTATTGTCGATGTTGCACACGTCAATAGAGAGAGGAGAATGAGGGGGCAGCACGTGATTGCTACTGCTATTATTGTTGACGTGCTCGGCGAGAAGAGGAGAGGAAGAGGAGTTGGTAGAATAATTAGATCTTTTATTAATGCAACTCAAATTCTAATACAAGAACTCTAAACTCCTTTTATAAATCAAGCAATAACTAAATAAGGAAAACACCAACTCAACAACTCCTACAATCAAGGAAACAAAGAAACCCTAACCCTTCTTTTATATTTGAGAGGTTTGGGTAAATTACAGTCACCCAAGAAGAGATAAAAAAGACAAGTATGTCCCTAATCTCAACACTCCCCCTCAAGCTAGGGCGTAGATATCAACAAGACCCAACTTGTCGCATAGAAAATCAACTCACTTCTTTAAGGCTTTGGTGAATAGATCTGCCAACTAGAGCTCAGAGGAAACATACGGAGTGTTAACTTCCTTGCAAGAATTGCATCCCGAATAAAGTGACAATCCACCTCGATATGTTTGGTTCTCTCATAAAAACTGGATTCGAGGCAACATATGTGGCTGATTTGTCACATAGTAGTCGAACTGGCATAGTCGCCTGAACACCTAAATCATGTAGGAACCTAATGATCCACATAACCTCACAAGCAGCTTGGGCCATTACCCAGTACTCGACCTCTACACTAGAACGAGCTACCACACTATGTTTCTTGCTTCTCCAAAGAGAACATTCCCTTCAATATAGACTGCAAAATCTGAAGCAGAGCATCTGTCATCTACAGACCCAGCATAGTCAACATCAGAGTAGGCTAGAATATCTAAACTACTCTGTCTATAGCCCTCTACCTGATGACCCTTTGAGGTACTTAAGAATATGACAGACCTCATGCCAATGACTATATCGAGGTGCTTGCATATGATGACTGGCTCTACTCATTGCGAAGCTAATATCAGGCCCTATAATAGTAAGGTATAAAAGACGTCCCATTGTGCTACAGTACCAGGTAACATCCTCAAATGAGGGATCATCCGCATCAAAAGGACCTGTAGACACATGCTCAATAGGGATAGCAGATGGCTTGGTCCCAAGTAGACCTGCCTCCTCAAAAATCTATAGAGTGTACTGTCTCTGTGACAGGACAGGAAAGACATGATCCTTGTCTAACGGCTTCAATCTCCAGAAAATATCTAAGATCACCCAAGTCCTTGGTGACAAAGGTAGAGTGTAAGGACTTGGTATGAGCAATTCCTTCCTCATCATCACCTGTGAGAATTATATCATCTACATAAACTACCAGGATAACCACACGAAGAGAATCACCATACCTACTCTTCCTTATGAAGACAAAGTAGTCAGAAGTAGAGCGTTGGAACCAAATTTTCTCAACCTCAGAGCTAAACCGCTCAACCTAGGCACAATAACTCTACTTCAGGCCATATATGGCCTTCTTCAGTTGACAGACAAGCTCCCCCTGATTACTATAACCTGGAGGTTGTCTCATGTACACCTCCTCAGATAAGTTACCATTTTAAAAAGGCACTTTTGATGTCAAGCTGAGACAAGATCCATCTTCTAACAACAACCATAGATAGAAGAATCCTGATAGAGGTGATACGGGTTCGAAATGCCGATTTCGATGCAGTGTCGATGAAATTCTAAGTGTGCATTTCGTGGGCATGCCGAGGGTGCGTCGTGGAAATGTCGAGAGCATGTAGATGCATGCCAACAAAAATAACAAAAGTAGTCAAAAAAATAAGCAGCAGCTTCGGTATGACCATCGATTTCGCTTGCATGTCAACCATGCCGATGATATTCCTGTATTTCAACAACTTTACCATGTCGGCATGGGATTTTCCCAAAAAGAGCCTTGCCGACATTTAATCACTTAGACGGGCGATGGGAGAAAAAGTCTCAAGATAATCTCTCATAAGTCTGCGTGAAGTCTTTACCTACTAACCTGGCCTTATATCTGTCCACAGTCCCATCAGCTCTATATTTGAAGGTATAGTCCCATTTGCAATCAACCACTATAGCATCCAAAGGACATGATACAAGATCCCACATTCCCCGTGACTACAAGGCCTGCATCTCCTCATCCATCGCTAAATGCCACCAGGAATCCTGAGAAGCATGAGTAAAATCTCTGAGGATAACAATAGTAGTAATGATGGAGGCAAACTGGCGAACACCATCCTCCAGATGTGCAACCCCGATATAATGTGTGATAGGAAGAAGAGTGCACACTCTACTGGATCTCCTCAAAATTGGCTGCTCTATATTTGAACTGCTCTCATCTGTCAGAATAGGGCACGACACTGCATCAGATGAAGACTGTGACCACCAGTGATAAACATGTGTTTCCTTCAAGACAAGCTGAATAGAATTTCCTTCTCCTGAGAAATAAGGGGCTTTCTCAAAGAATGTGACATCTACAGTTACTAAATATCTCCTACGAACTGGATCATAGCACCTGTAACCCTTGTGTCCTAGAGTATCCAAGGAAGACATTTAGATGCCCTAGGAGAAAACTTATCTTGATTACCATATGCCTGAACAAAACAACTGCACCTAAAAACTCTTAACAAAATAGAGAACGGCTTGTTACAGTCTAGATGGATGATCTGGAAGGGAATCTGTCCTCCAAGAACTGAAGAGGGCACTCTATTAATCAGATAAGCTGTAGTAAGTATAGCATCCCCCTAAAATTGCTTAGGAACCTTCATATGGTTCATCAAGGTCCTAGCAATATCTAAAAGATGTCGAAGCTTGCACTCTACCACTCCATTTTGTTGAGACGTATGAGCGCACGAAGTTTGATGAATAATCCCCTGAAAGAAAACAGACTCTAAACGTCTCGCTGCATAAACTCTAGAGCATTATCACTGTGAAAAACTCCAAATATGCTGGAATACTTAGTCTGAACCTTAGACAAGAGCTGCTAAATAACCTGTGGTATCTCCGAGTTCGTCTTCATCAAGAAGACCCAAGTCAGACGACTATGATCATCCACAATAACGGTGTAGTACCGATGTCCTCCAGGAGTTGGAACTTTAGATGGTCCCCAAACAACACAGTGCACTAAAGAAAAAGGAACAACACTCACCCCATTAACTCTCCATGGGTACGTACTCCTATGGTGCTTCCCAAGCTGGCAATCCTCACACTACAGGATCAGGGAGTCTGGTAACTCAAGGTGCATCTGTCACATCTTCTTCAGTGATGGATGTCCAACTCTCCTATACCACAACCAAGGATCAGAGGCTATGGATACTGCCCCGACAAACAAAGTGTATCTAGGTAATAGAGACCATCCCACTCTATACCTCCACCAATGATCTCACCGGTCTGTCGATCCTGAAAGTAGCAATGATCCTCATCAAACATCACCTGGCATCTATGGTCCTTGCAGATACGACTCACAGATGGAGGTTCATTAGAAATTCTGGTGCATAATGAAACCCTTTGATCACCATCTTCTGGGAAGTGCACACACCTACTGCTGTAATCAGAGATGTGGCTTCATTGGCTACTCTAACATCACGAATCCCATGTGGACTAACGGGATTCTCTAACCTCTTCATATCTCCTGAGATGTACTGAGGCACAGAAGTCTATAACCCAAACTCCTCTAGTCCCGGTTTAGTCCAAGAACATACATCTTGCATGAAAGAAGACTCATCGTGCTTGAAGTAAGAACCTCCATCAACCATGACAAGAGGAGACTCATCACCATCCATATTAAGCGTGAGAGAAGGCTCATCACGTTTCTCAGAAGGAGACCAACAGATGACTGGCATATGCACCAGATCAGTTGATCAACAAGAGGGGCCGACGAGTCAAGGGCGATGGCGGTGCAATAGCGATTGGGGGCCGAGACTGGCGATGGCGATGGCGATAGGAAATGGAGCAGGGGTGACGGCGACGCTGGGAGAGACCTCTCCCACGCTTCTGCGGCTGCCTCTTTGATCGATCCTAGATTTCTCCATTGAATCACCACCTAGTTGGTGATTGAATCATGTTTTAGGGTGGATATTTAGTGAGATATCGAGGCACCGGCCTACGATCGCTGCTCTAATACTATGTGAGATGAAAAATAGATTTACTATTCACCAAAGAAACCCTAGCCTCTCTTTTATAGAGGAAAGATTTGGGTAAATTACATAGTCACCCAAGAGGAAATAAAAAAGACAAGTATGTCCCTAATCTCAACACAAAGTAACAACGTAACTCTAAATTAAATCCCAATGACTAAACCAAATCGTAGTAACCAAAAAATAGACCCAACTCAATGTCCAACTTGGGCTCTATGCCCAAAATAGCCAGCTGCAGCACGCATGACCACGTGGACTACCACGTGGCCAACAGTGCCACGTCATGCATGACCACGTGGACTGCCACATGGCCAACAGTGACACGTGGACAGTCCACGTGGCATAATTTTTTGTAGCCTCAACACCCCCCGCATGTCGGAGCCGGGAAGGTGAATGACTTAAGCTTCAGACACCCCACCACATGTCCTCTTCTTGGCCTTCTTTGACACTCTGCCTTTAGACTTAGAGGAAGCTACCACTAGTCCTTCCATCTCTGCTTGACTTGCTCCACTAGCAATCTCTGTCGCTAATGGAAATTGCTACAATGGTCTTCTTATCTTCAAGCAACATATTCCGTAGCTTCTCGAGATTGACCGTGGAGAGGTTCAGTTCACGTAAACTAGATCTTCCACGACGGGGCTTTCCAAACTTGTTCCAACAACACCCTGGGAGGTGATTGATCCTCGCACAATAAGGACATGGAGGATATACACGTGGTGCACCACGCCTACGCCCATGGCTTTATCCTCCTTTAGTGATGGTAGCAACAAGGGACATTCTCCGTAGTTGTTTTGGCTTCAATCACTGGAATCTCCATCCTGATAAGGCAGCAATAAATGCTCACCATATCAATATCGCCTTCAAAGGCGAGAATCTGATTGCGTGATGGCAAGTAACGTGGATGTAAGCCCGCCAGGAGCTTTGCTACTTGCCACCTTCTCCTGCCCTTTCCCTACTTTTCACAACACGCAAGATAAAAAGTTTCTAATTCTTCAAAGAGTACCTCTACCTTCACATAGTACTTGGCTAGGGAAAGATCTTCATGGCTCGTGGTCCAGATCCACGTGTAGAGATCCGTAATATACACATTGTTTGGAGCAAGTATCACTCCAACGTAGTCCATATCTCATATGCAGTCTTCTTATATAGGTCGGCTGCAATGGTTGGATCAACAGAATTCATAATCCAATTCATGACCATGTAATTCTTCTTTTCAAGCTTCTCCGCTTTTGTTTTTGGCATCTCCTCGAGTAGTATGTGAAGTTTATCCTGTCCGCCAACGAAAATCTTAAAGGCTTGGGCCCACAAAACATAATTGGATTCTCCTTGGAGTTTGATAGAAGTCCCTTGGACAACTACCTTGCTTTCTCTAAAAGCAATCGCAACCTCGGTTTCCACCATCCTCCTTTCACGTGAGGTCATCTACTCTTTGGCTCCTCCTACGCAAAACGATGAAGCCTCGTTGTTGGGGAAGTAGGTGTAGCTTTGGTCCTCAACCAAACACGTGCACCTCAATACCCATGTGATCCTGTTGCACTGCACTTAGTCCACGTGGATCTTCCTGTCGTGAATCAACCCAAACAAGAGCCTCGAATCGCAAGCTTTGATACCATGTCAAGATTTGGCACAGTATATAGAGCAGGGAGGCTTTGTGCTTGGGTCAAATCAAAGTTCAGCGATGTCTCAACAGTCCTCGATCTCGGTGAGAATCAAGAGATTATTTAGGGCTCTCTTTACCGTGAAACAAAGAGCCCAAATTGCAACACCAAATGCAGCAGTCACGCTCTTGTTGTTGATGCTCCACATGTCAATAGAGAGATGAGAACAATGGTGCAGAGTGTGATTGTCTGTTGTTGTTGATGTGCTCGGCAAGAAGAGAAGGAGAAAGAGAGGAGTTGGTGGAATAATTAGATCTTTTATTAATGCAACTCAAATTCTAATACAAGGACTCTTAAGACTCCTTTTATAAATCAAGCAATAACTAAATAAGGAAAACACCAACTTGAAAACTCCTACAATCAAGGAAACAAAGTAACAACTCTAAATAAAATCCCAATAACTAAGCCAAATCCTAATAACCAATAGCAGACCCAACTCAATTTCCAACTTGGGCTCTATGCCCAAAATAGTCAGCTACAGCATGCATGACCACATGGACTGCCATGTGGCCAACAGTGCCATGTGGATAGTCCAAGTGGCATAATTTTTTCCAACCTCAACAGTAGCTAATTATGGATGAGAGGTCTTTCAGCTATACATCCAAGGTGTGTTCCTATATCGTCATCTTTTTGAGATTTATATAGAGTAATCACCATGTTTTCCCCATTTATGGGGAGTGTCAAAAAGTTTGCAAACTAAAGAATGTGAAATATGCACTAGAGCAAAGCCGATAAGTATGTTTGCCAGGTTTAGTAAAGTTTTTGAGTTGTTTGTCTTTGTTCAATCCTCTTTTGGTCACTTTTTTTTTTAAATTTGCATTGCTCTATTGGCTTGGTTATCCTTATAGTATGAACAAAAGATTTCCTAAGGAAGTTGATAGGTAGTGATAAGAGAGGGATTTCTACAACTAATAACCTCTTTTTTCATTCATTGTTTGCTACAAAGGATCTTGGATCTATTATTTATTTTCGTGGCCCTGAAGTTAATTAGATGGAAAACTCACTCATTTCCAAAGAGACTATATCTTAGACATGTTTCGTAACACATGCATGAGGGGATGCAAATTAGTTGCCATTATGAGACATACATGATAGGGAGGTGCTTTGGGCCAGTGGTTGGCAAGTTTTGAGATATATGAAGTCCTTGCCAAGCAAGGACTTTATTTCATGAGTTGTGGACACTTCAAAGTTCTAAATAACAGGATATTCAAATGCTAATTATTTTTATTATGGAGAAAAGGATGGCAATCGATGTTCGAGAATAAAAGCTCTTGTTACAAAGATGCTTAAGATGCTTAAGTCACCTTAATGAACAAAACTTCTCTACAAATATTATCCACAAAGGAGAATAGAGCCTATCTTAGTTCTTTTTTGGTTTGCTGATATCTAATTGCTTATTAGGAAAAGAAGGGAAAGCTGATCATGGGGACTGTACGGAGAAAGTTGGATGATGGTTGAGGGAAAGAAGGGCCAATGCTTCTTGGTCACTGCCAAGGGGAGACCATTAGGAGGAGAAGCTCGATCCTATCGGTGTTTGCAGAAAGGCACTTTGCTTGCGATTATAGAGATCTTGTAAGGTGCATGATTTCAAGGTTATGATACGTGGACACTTCACCTATTCATGCAATGCCTAGCATCAAAAGATGAGCATTGAGTTGGGTTTACAACCAAAGTAGTGGTGCCATGGTCCTCTATTATCAAGACTAATGACAAATTCCTCTTAGATTGCTTGGGAGATCTTGTCGAGCGTATCCTATGCAAATGGCTATTGGAGAGGTTGCTTACACTTTTGGAAGGGATTGCACATCTTGAATGTCACTGTTGGAAGGAGGAAAATCCCTTCTTTTTGGTTGTTCTATTGTGGACAGGTAGAAGCTCCCTTTCGAGTCTTTCTACTATATAAGCAGGGTAATTCGATGGCCTAGGTTATCAGAGCTTGATAGGGCTCTTACTATCTAGTTGCCAGAATTCCTTGTAAATTACTTTATGCTTCTAGGCATCCCATTGTGTTTGTGACGATTTGCAACGAAAGCAATGCGAAGTTGGCATGTGGAGATCCCAGCGTGGTGTTTACACGAGAATCGAGAGAAAGAAGATAGGAACGGCACAAGGGGAGTTGTTTTAGGTGGAAGAATCAATTATTGCAACTCAAATAATAACATGGTAGTACCTCTTTATATATAGGGAGATACTTCCTAATCCTAAATACGGAGAACAGAAAAGAGGAATCCTAAACAAATACCAAAAATAGTAAGAGATAATTGACCCAACAAACTCTAATTATCCTACTAAAAAAGTGTCACAGGTTTGCAAAACTTAAACTCCAAGCAACTTCCTAAATACCTAGGGCTCGTGGCCCTTTATTGGACCCAAACGCGTGCCTATGTGGACTACCCATGTGGCAACTGTGCCGCGTGGCATTACTCCTTCACACTCCCCCTTTATGTCGAGGTTGGAGTAGGCTATAGACTTGTGCATTTGTGATGAGGCTAGGGTCTCCACCACTCTTCATCGTCTTCTATGTTGGAGCTTTCCTTTTCAAATCCTTGGGAAGCCACAAAGAGTCCTTGTGCCACCTCCAAAGTTGATGCCTCGTGGGAAACCTTAATATCATCACAACAGCCGCCATAGTCTTTTTATCTTCTTGAAGCATCGCTCGGATCTTCTCTAGATTTGCGGGTGAGAGGGAAAAGTCACGTTGGGAAGTAGATGTGCCATGTGAAGGCCTCCCAAATTTATCCCAACACTTGTCATGTGCATGATTTGTGCACCTGCAGTGATGATAAGGTGAGAAGCCTCGGCCTCATCCTTTCTGGCATCCTTTGCCACCATCAATAGTGGCTAACGCGGTGTTCTCAGACACCGTAGCCGACTCATTTGGTTCTCCAAGCTTCTTAAGACGGGAATAAATCGTCTCGAGATTTATCTTTTCATCTAAGGTGAGAATTTGATCATGTGTCGGTTGATATCGAGGATGTAACCCTGATAGAAACTTCGCTACCTGCCACCTTTTACGCATGGTGGTCTGCTTGTCATAGCAAAAGGGCTCAAAAATCTCGAGCTCCTCAAATAGTGCCTCCATCTTCAAGTAATATTTATCAAGGGAAAGATCCTCTAGATTTTTTGTCCAGATACAAGCATAAAGGTCGATGATGCGGGTGTTGCTGAAATCCCACATCTCGAACATCAACTTGTATAGCATATTGGAGTGATGGATGGATCAACTGAGTTCATTAGCCAATTCATTACAAGATAATTATCTTTCTCAAGATTCTTCTTTGTTGAGTCCTTGATTTCAAGGGTTTCTTCAAGTAACACATGGAGCTTCTCCTGTCCACCCACGAATATCTTGAATGCCCTAGCCCATAGGATATAGTTGGATGCGCCTTGATGCTTGATGGTCGTCCCCTGGATGATCACCTTGACCTCTACTATCAACACCTGGGCCTCATTCTCTAACATCTTCGACGTGTGACAAGCTTCTCTCTTCTTCTATGTTTTCATGTAAGGTGCGAAAAACACAAGAAAGACAACTCATTGGGGTGTTCTTTCTTGACTCCTTGGGCCTTGCGTAAGGCACCAACAATCTCCAAAGAGTTCTCAAAAGAACTCTTGCGTCAGTGAAGATGCCACGAATATCGTCGCCTAAGGTGCTCGTGTGAAGGGTCCACGCACAGGAGAGATTTTCTCATGCATGAACTCTTCTCTTCTCTCTTCTCTCTTCTTTCTTCCACGCATGAGCCTAAATCCTAGGAGAAACCCGCTCTGATACCATGTGACCATTTGCAACGAAAGCGAGGCTAAGTTGACACGTGGAGATCCCACGTGTGGTGTTTACGTGACAACCCAGAGAAAGAAATAGAGCATTGGTGCAAGGGGGGTTGTTTTAAGTGGAATAATAATTTATTGCAACTCATATGATAACATGGCAGTGCCTCTTTATATATGGAGAGAGAATTCCTAATCCTAAATAAGGAAAACAGAAAAGAGGAATCCTAAACAAAAATAAAAAACAATGAGATAATTGACTCAGCAAACTCTAATTAAAGTAAACAGACTGTAGGCTCCAAGACCAAGATACCTCTTAAAGTAAAAATTTTGCTTGTCAGTTGAGATGGAAAAGACTATTGAGTATTGACTCCAGAAGAAAGATTGTGCCACTGGCAAATATTGTTTGCTCTTTGTGCCAGAACGTGGATGAGGATTGCTATCACCTTTTCTCTTCTTGTTCACTTGCCAAGGATCTTTGGGGAAGATCCAGCTTGCATACACCTCGTTGGCTGCTCCATTCTCCATCTTGTGGGCAATTTGGCTACAGCGGAATGGTGTATTTTCCAGAGGAAAAGGGCCTTTAGGGAGAGTGAGTCTTTTAAGGTCTTACGAGCTTCCTTGTAATTACATGATGTAATCTTTTTAGAAGCTTAATAGTGTGGACGGTCATTGTCCTCATCTGACCATCCTTTTCCCCTAAAAGAATAAAGGACAAATCCTGGCTAAGGCCCATTGTTGGAGGATTTGCAATGATGTAGATGGAACTTATTCTTTCTGTAGAGGATTCTGATCATTTTTTAATGTATGCCCTTTTGCAAGATCTATTTGCAGTAGGAGCGATGCATCCTAGGTGGATTCGTCTTAATTTATGCAGTTCCGAAGGAGGTTTAGATGGGCCCCTTTCGTACAAATAATGAGCAGAGCCTTTTTGGGGTTCTTTGGGCCATTTTGGTTGCAAAGGGATACGATCATTTTTAGGAGAGAGAAAGCTTCGTGGAGAATGTCTATTAGAGATGTCAGAGAGCTTTTAAGGGGTTGGGGAGGTGTCTTTGTCATGTACTTTTTTCTATTGAAGTGATTTGTTTTAGTGAAGCAGGTGGTCAATAAACCCCATGCGAATAAACCCCATCTCTACATGTTTAGTTCTTTTATGGAAGATTGGATTATTAGCAATAAAGGAAATTGCCTTGTTGTCACACCTAATCTTCATAGAGCCACATATTAGAATGTGTAGATTTATAAGAACAAATCTAATCCAAATGAGCTCAAATGTGATTTGAGCCATAATTCTATACTCTGATTGTGCACTCAACCTGGCTACCACAGTTTACTTCTTGCTTTGCCATTTAACCAGGTTACTCCAAACAAAGGTGTAGAAATCAATAGTAGACAAGGTTCAGGAAGTCAGTATGCAATAGGCAGTCGGTTGGGTCACCGCATAGAGAGTATGCGGTATTCGGACGAGTATATGAACGAGTATGCAGGTTTACATTTTTTTATTTAAAAAATATAAAATAACTTGTTAGCTTATTAAAATTTGTGTTATATGTAATGTTATAACTATACAACTACCTCAAGTAATATAATAAAAATAACAGTTAATAATCCTACTTTGTAATTACTATACAACTTAGAATATAAAAGATTAGACATCTTGAAAAAAAAAAAATGTAGAGATTAAAATCTAAATGTTCATGTTTATTATCAATGAACATAAAAGAAGAATCTAAAATGAAAACTAAACAAAAACGTTAAATCATCCTAAATCAAAACAAATTATCAAGAATTTAAAATAAAATGTAGATTAAAAACCTAAAATCAAGATATTATGTCAAACAATACCTAAAAAGATTAAAAAAAAGAAATCTCTCAAAGCATCAAATTGGATGGCTCTATCTCAAAATCGAGCGAGTATGCGGCTGAGTAAACGCTTACTCGGTCCACCTACTTGGCTAGACCCGACTATAGGACCACATGGCACTACTTGGTTCGAAAAGGGATCTATTGATGCCTATGTGGGAGCCTACTCGGCCTAGGCGACCGACTTCCTAAACACTGGTAGTAGATTCCTATCTTTAAGACAACCAGCATAATCAGCATCCTTGTAGGCTGCCACACCTAAAGAATGCCCATGAGTAAATAGCAATCCCTTTCCCGTAGTCAACTTCAAATACCTGAGGATCATAGTAACTGCATCCTAGTGTACCTTATTTTATCTATAAACTAGCTCACTTTGCTTACTGTAAGCACAATGTCAGGTCTTGCGATAGTGACATATAGTAGCTTCCCTACTAAACATTTGAACTGCCTGGCAATGTTGGCATCAGCTTGCCCTGAGTTATCTTCATATTGGTGCACACTAGGGTCCATAGGAATAAAAGCGGGCTTTGCCTCTAGCATATTGGTCTCCCAAAGTAGATCTACTAGATACTTTCTTCAAGAAAGGATTACTCCACGTCATATTCCAAGCCATCTCAATTCCAAGAAAGTAACGGAGTGGATCTAAGTCGTTTGTAATAAAGTGCTTGGCTAGAAATTTCTTGATAATTAGAATGCCATCTGCGTCATCCCTCGTCAGTATAATATCGTCCACATACATGAGCATCAATAACACTCTTTTTGCAATCTTGTTTATGAACAGAGAGTGGTCAGCAGAAGATCTCTTGAAACCGACTCTCTCAATCACATTTAAGAGCTTTTGAAACCATGCACTTAGACTCTACTTAAGTCCATAAATTGCCTTATGCAATTGACAAACTTTGAAACACTCCCCCTTAGTCTCAAATCTCGAAGGGGATGATGCAGATGTAGTTTCTGAAGACTTCCTCCTTTATATCACCATAGAGAAAGCACTCTTGACGTCAAGTTGGTGGAGAGGCTAGTTACAGTAAACAACCACTGAAATGAGTATGCGTATTGTGGGAAGTTGAGCAATCAGAGAGAATGCGTTGAAGTAAACTCCATATGTCTTGAGTGCACCCTGTTGCTACCAAGCGAGCTTTATATCCCTAAATTGACCCATCTTGGTGATATTTGATAGTGAGCACCCATTCGCATCCTGCCACAGCTGCATCGCATGGATGGAGATTGAATAAGCCTCCAATTTCTACATGAGGTTAACATAGCCATCCCTACCTCCATGACTTGTCGCCACTTTGGATCCAGAAGTAGTGAGAGTAATAACAAACTATCAATACTAAGGAGAGATACTCGTCATAAAGATGAATTTGAACATTGGATGCAAAGTACATAACCTAGTGTCGTTTTGCAAGGTTATAGGCAAATCAAAACTTTCATCCACTAGATCATTTGTCTCATCTGGCTCAGGATTAGAGTCTTTAGTTGCTATGTCTTAGGCTGCGAAGGTTTATCAGAATCTCCCTAAGTAGAAAGAACGATGGTCTCCGTATCATTAGGTATAGGACTCTCCTCAAGAGTAGATGATACCGACTCTGGAGGAGATGGATCTCTTTGTTGAGTCTGACAATGAGTACAAATTGTCTTGTCCCAAAAACCCAAGGCCCCAACAAGGATCAGAGCTTTGAGGGTGGTAATAGAAGAAGTGTTATTTATTTAATTTAGGTTACACAAACCATAGTTCAGCTACCAAAAAGTTCCCTTGATCAACAAAATAGAAGAAAAACGTTAGATACATCGCACATAAATGATAAATCTCAACATAAACTAAACATACACCAAGGCATATAACATAGAAATCCACTGTAAGAATGAAGCATAAATGTTACCTGCCAAGCATCACATGGTAAAACCCACACTGCGACAATTTCCACTCATCGTCGATGTACGACGACAACACCTGAAAATGGGTCACAAACATAGAGACGAGCCAATCGGCTCAGTAGGGACAAACAACTACTATTTTTAATGAAACAAGGTAGTGCACGGATTCACTAACTAGCTAGATCCTTAACCCAAACCGAAACCTCAAGTTTCGACTTCTAAACCCAGTTCAGCTTTACCAACCCCAATGGTTCAACCCCATTGAATTTCTGCACGTCGTCGATGTACGACAACAACACCTGAAAATAGGTTATAAAATAGAGACGAGCCAATCGGCTCAGTAGGGACAAACAAGTACTATTTTAAATGAAACAATGTAGTACACGGATTCACTAACTAGCTAGATCCCTAGCCCAAATCGAAACCTCAAGTTTCGACTCCCAAACCCAGTTCAGCTTGACCAACCCCAATGGTTCAACACCATTGGTCACCTCCGTTAATGCAAACCCATTCTAACGTGACTATCGTAATAATCGAAGGTCCTATCACTCACCACTTCGATCCTTAGAGTGATGAATCAACCCTTCCTATTGAAGGAGATCTTGATGTACCTTCTCCAATGATACACTTGTATTAATAACCCCTCCATGGCCTTTGGAAAGATTTAAAGCCCTCATGTCCACTAGACAAGGATACCTACTCCAGACGTAGGAATGTTCACTACATGAGGTCTTTGGAAAGCTATTCCACACAAGATCCCTCAAGCACTAGTCCAAATTTTTCACTTTACTCTCATGATCCCTGGAAAGCTATTCCACAAGATCACCCGCGTTCCAATGCTTGAGATCCCTGGAAGGCTATTCGACATAGGATCCCTCACATCTTGATACCTGAGATCCTTGGAAGATTATTCCACACAGGATCACACACATTCTACTTCCATTTAGATCCGTAGAAAGCTATTCCACACAAGATCGCATGATTCCTGTCACTCTAGATCCCTGGAAAGCTATTCCACACAGGATCACTCGAGTCTCGACACTTGACATCTCTAGAAGGCTATTCCACACAGGATCCTAAAGCCTTACATTGAGTCAACTTCAAGTCATTTTGAATGCCCCATTTCGATGGTGGCACAGGGCTCGTCACCGTAACCCAAAACTACTCGAGTTCTGAGGTTGAACTCGGATAGCCTTTCGCTACCTCAAATTCCCAAGTCTCCAATTCGTGGCAGGGAACACACAGTTTACGAGGTCAAGGTGTCCAACCTTACAAGCTCACCTGTTTGACCTAGTCGTTCCTTAGTCCTTTTCCCCCGATCCATACCAGGATTAAACAACCTTAATGACTTACTAGATCACCTCAGGTCTTACTCAAGACCTTAAGATCCAAACATTTCACTTTTTAGACTCCGAGCAAGTCATTAATAGGTTCAACATTTCAAGTTCGAACCTTTAAACATATTAAATCGACTTTTAATCCACATCTCAGAGAGCTCGGGAGTTGCTTGCCTCCTTCTTGGCTTAAACACGGAGGATCATGTACACCAGTATCAGTACTAAGCCTTAATACGAGTGTTGGGCACCCATTTACCCAACCAAACCATAATGTGCCAATACCAGTATTGAGCTTCAATACCAATATTGAGCACCCACAACATTGTCTCAACAAGACCAGCCAGTACTGGTACTGAACTTTAATATCGGTATTGGGCATCCACAGTAGCCTTCCATGCAGAGCAACCATTACAAGTACTAAGCATAAGTACCAGTACTAGGCACCCACAGTAATGGCCAATTGAAATCATCCAGTGCCAGCACTAAGCACCGGTACTGGTATTAAGTGCCCTCAATTCCAAACTTGTGGCCCTTCAGGCCAATGCTAAGCCTGCTAGTACCAGTACTGAGCACCAGTACCAGTATTAGGTGTCTCCAACATCTAGTTGGAGACATCTAGTTTTGAACACCAAATCACCCAATACGATTTCTCAACACCCCACTTTGCACCAAATCAAACTAAACCCAAAACTACACATTTACAAGCATTCCATAAGCACATACTACTAAGGAAAATCAAGGAAACACCCTTCCCATTCATTAAAGCCCTAGAGCAACAAGGAGACCTTCAAAATCCTTAAGATTAATGATATGTAATCCGTTTACCCGCATACGACCCTAAAACCCACATGCAAGAACAATTCCCACTTCCAAAACCTTCCTTCTACCATTCCTAATCACAGTAAATCAAGAGAAAAGAAATCAAGAGGTGAAGTCCCTAACTTGGAGATGAAATTTCCCTTGCTTTTCTTCTTTTCTACACCACGCGAGTAGCAACGGCAGCAGCAACTTCGACCGCAACAGCAACTGAAGTAGTCATCTCCGACGATGGTGGTGGTGGCAATGGCTAATGGTGGAAGGGAGAGAAGGATCCACCGGTGGAGAGGGTTTTGCAGTGGGTTAAAATAAGGCTTTTTTTTATTGTTTATTTGTCTTCATCCTTATATACGGGGTGTAAATATTGTACAAGAGCCCTTCCACCCAAAAACTCACTTTAATAAAGAGTTTACAAACTCTGCTCATATTACCAATTGCCCCTCATCTTTCATTACTTAAAACATTTGTTAATGTTTTTAAGGGGTTACTTATCCTTAAAGTTAAAGCTTTCATGATTAGACATCCCAATGCCCTTAATCCACCATTAGGCAAGCAAAGTTGGACTTTTAATTAGCCCATTAAGCACATTAAAATCCAAGCCCTTACACCCTACTGCCCTTAATTAGCCAAAGTACCGAGTTCCACACAATTTGGTGTAATCTCAAGAGTTTATGTGGCTATAAGCAACTTTAGCCAAACCACACCAAAGCCCTACACTTGTCCCACCGATTTCTGCTCTACTGTTTAAGAGTCTATCATCATCGGGTTGTATCATTAAGATTGGCAATTGTTCCTATGAGTAGGTTCTCTCAACTTAAGGTGTGATTGTTGGGTTTGTTCCCGTTGCTAAGTCGCTATCATCATCCTTTCAACTGCCATAGCTTTCTCAACTACCTCAGTTAAACCAATCATTGGCATCCCAACCAATTGTAATCTCAACTCATCCCTTAGACTCCAAGTAAACCTCCAAACTTGTTACTCTTCATTCATAAATTCATTCCTAGGAAAATAAAGTAATTCCATGAACTTGACTTTGTATTTCGTTACAGTATTTGGCCTTGTTGAAGATTTTATAAACTCATCCATTTTCTAAGCCTTCTGCTCTCGCGGATAAAGTTATCATTAAACAACTTCAATAACCTATCCCAAGTTATTGGTGACAGCTTACAAACTTTCGTTGTGGCCTACCATCTCTCTGCAATGACTTCAAGTTGAAACATAGCCAACTGCACCTTGTGTTCCTGAGCATCGAAAACCTTCTCGATCTTCAACACATAATCCTCCGCTACAGATGGATCACCAACTCCCAAGAAAGGCGGTGGCTTCAGCGTCCAGAACTGTTCAAACTCAACACTCTTTGTTATTGCTAAGGAAGACGGCTAATCCTAACCGCCTCCTCACGAGAAATCCCCATTTCCACCCTCAGGTGGAGGATTGTTTTATCCTCTGCTACTTCTGTTGGCTCCATTCCTTCCCGCAGTTGATCCGATTCTATTTATGGCCTCCAATAGGTTCTGCATTGTCCACTACATTTAATTCATTGTACCCTGCAATTGGCTTATAACTACAGGATTCATGGGGTTCCAATTATCATCCTAGGTGTGCTTTGTTCTTGGAGGCATCTTGCTAAGTCGCATAGTCCTCCATTAGACACCTTGCCATCAAGATAATAGAGAATGTGCCATCACAGCTCAACAATAATCTAGATTTTGGTTGCAACCTTATATCAGCCGTAGCGTATACACTTCCTATGAAATGCATGTTTTACTACCACCGATGGTTGTCACGCCCAAAAATCCAAACCCTCAACAAGGGTCATAATTCTTAGGGTGGAAATAGAAGAGGCGCTGGTATATGTAATTCAAGTTGCAAAAACCATAGTCAAACTACCAAAAAAGTTCCATTGATCAACGAAATGGAAGAAAAACATCAAATACATGGCTTATAAATGATAAATCTCAACACAAACTGGCACACACCTAGCTGGCATATAAAATAGAAATCCACTGTAAGACCAAAGCATAAATGTTACCTGCCAAGTATCACCAGGAAAAACCTGCATTACGACAATTTCTGCTCGTAGTCGACGCACGACAATACCTGAAAATGGGTCACAAAAATAGGGATGAGCTAATCGACCTAGTAGGAGCAAACAACTACTGCTTTTAATGAAACAAGGTAGTGCATGGATTCTCTAACTGGCTAGATCCCTAGCCCAAACCCCAATTCCAAGTTTCGACTCCTAAACCTGATTTAGCTTTATTAACCCTAATGGTTCAACCGCATTGATCATCTTCATTGATTAATGCAAACTCATTCTAACGTGACTATCATAATAATTGAAGATCTTGTCCACTGCCACTTCAATCCTTGGAGTGATGAATCAACCCTTCTTGTTGAAGATCTTGATGTACCCTCTCTAATGATACACTTGTATTAATAATCCCTCCATGGCCTTTGGAGAGATTTAAAGCACTCATGTCCACCAAACAAGGATAACTACTCTAGATGTTGGAATGTTCACTACACGAGGTCTTTGGAAAGCTATTCCACACAAGAGTCCTCGAGCACTAGTCCAAATGATTCAATTGAGCGACTCCCCTGCTTCACTCTTGTGATCCCTAGAAACCTATTCCACACAGGATCACCCACATTTCGATGCTTGAGATCCCTGGAAGGCTATTTTACATAGGATCCCCCACATCTTCATACCTGAGACCCTTTGAAGACTATTCTACACAGGATCCCACACACTCTTCGTCCGTTAAGATCCCTGAAAAGTTATTCCATACAGGATCCTTACAATTCTCATTACCTACAATCACTAAAAGGCTATTTCATATAAGATCACACGATTCTCATTACTCAAGATCCTTGGAAAGCTATTCCACACAAGATCTCTTGTGTCTCGATACCTGAGATCCTTGGAAGGCTGTTCCACATAGGATCCTAGAGCCTGACATCAAGTTAGATTCAAGTCATTCTAATGCCTCATTTCGATGGCAGCACATGGCTTGTGACCGCAACCTGGAACGCAACCTGGAACCACTCAAGTTTCAAGGTTGAACTCTGGTAGCCTCTAGCTACCCCAGACTCCTGGGTCTCCAACTTGCGACAAGGAACCTGCGGTTCACAAGGTCAAGGTTTCTAGCCTCATGTGCTTACCTATTCGACCTAGTCGTCCCTTAGTCCTTTTTTGCTAATCTATACCAGGATTAGACAACCCTAATAACTTATTGGATCACCTGGGGTTTTACTCGAGACCTTAGGATCCAAACATTCCACGTATTAGACTCGAACCGAGCCATTAACAAGTTCAACATTTCGAGTTCAGACCTTTACTTAGCCGGATTAAATCTAACTTTTAATCATCTTAGAGAGCTCAGGTCCTTGCCTCCTTCTTGGCTCAAACACAGAGGATCATGTGCATCAGTACCAATACTAAGCCTTAGTATTGATGCTAAGTACCCACTAACCCAACCAAACCATAGTGTGTCAATATTGGTACTGGACACCCACAGTACCCTTCCATGAAGACCAACTAGTACTGCTACTAAGCATAAGTATTAGCACTGGACACCAATCATGAACAATTGAAACCATCCAATATCAATATTAAGCACCAGCACCATTACTGAGTGACCTCAGTTTCAAACTTGTGGCCCTTCAAGCTAGTGCTGAGACAGCTAGTACTAGTACTAAGTACCAATATTGATACTAGGCATCTCAAAAACTTAGTTCTGAACACCAAATCCACCAACTCGATTTCTCAACATACCACTTTGCACCAAATCAACCTGAACTCAAAAGTACACATTTACAAGCATTCCATAAGCACATGCAACTCAGGAAAATCAAGGAAACACCCTTCCCATTCATTAAAACCCTAGAGCAACAAGAAGACCCCCAAAACGCTTCATATTAATGACATGCAATGCGTTTACCCACATGCAAGAATGGTTCCCATGTCTAAAACCTCCCCTCAACCATTCGTAATCATAAGAAATCAAGAGGTGAAGTCCCTACCTTGGAGATGAAGCTTCCCTTTTCTTTTTTCCACCATGCAAGCTACAATGGCAGCAACAAATCTAGCAGCAACAGTACCAGCAACCTTGTCTTTAGTGACGACAGCGATGACGGTTGATGAGGTCAGACCAGTGGTGGAAGGGAGAGGAGAGGGATCTACCGATGGAGAGGGTTTCCCAATGGGTTAAAACGAGGCCATCAGGGCTGCCAATTTTGGGTCCTAGAGTCCTAGGGTTTGGTTCTTTACTTAGTTTGCAAGTTTGTTTATTTATTAAGTTGATTTTTAGCAAAGTTGTTTAGAGGATTTTATTTTGTTTGAGATTTATTCTTCCTTATTTAGAGATAAGATTAGTTGCTTGTTTTAGAGGGTATGTTTTCTCTTCTATAAAAAAGAGGCTTCCCATAATATTTATTTTTGAATTAATGGAATAATTTTTCCCACATCTCAAACTCCTCTCCCTTTCTCTCCCCAATAGCAGCTGGCCACAATAGCAGTTGACCACCATAAGCAACTGGAGGCTACTGCTCTCCTCCCTGTTTCAACATGAACAACCCCCACTTAGCCTATTTTTCCCTCACGCCAAGGATCCTCCATGCTCCAGATTGCATCATTTTTGACATGGTATCAGAACTTACGATCTAGGCTCCTCGGCGTGTGCGTGTTCCTTGACCACATACGTGTGGTTTCCATCACTGACGGATCTTCCTCAAATCAATGCCTTACACGAAGAAGGAAGATCATAGAAGATGACGAACACCATCGCTACAATCACCGATGCCACGTTGGCTCCAGGAGAAGACAAGGTGGTTGTTCCGGGAACATCTATCAAGTTGTAAGGTGCCTCTAACTATGTCTTGTGAGCCTGCATCTTCAAGATATTCATTAGAGGGTAGGAGAAACTTAATGTTCTCCTCGAAGAACCACCGAAGCAAGATGGAACGAAGAAAAAGAAACAAGAGGAGAACTACATCATCATGAATTGGCTCATGAATTCAGTGGATCCAGCCATCGCCTCAAACATGCTCTATAAACAGAGCACGTATGAGATTGGATGACCCTCAAGAAAAAGGTATGCCCAAAAATCGAGCAACACTCATATTATTGATCTATATACTCGTACATGGACAGCTAATCACGGAAATCTCTTCTTAACTAAATATTATGAGATGGAGACACTATTCAAGGAGTTGGTCGTCCACGAGCCCTTGCGTTGCAACAAACAGGGGAGACATTGGTTATCTGACAATCTGCCAAGTTTTTATGAGGGTTGCATCCCCATTTTTAGGCTGTCCGCAATCATATTCTTGCATCCGACGGGAGAATGAATCTTGATACCATCTTCTGACGTCTTAAAAAGATGGAGATTCCAGAAGAAGAAATGCCCAAGGGGGACAATTCTGCACTTACAATCCCAGAGACAAGTGCAAGCCATGGAAGGGGGCGTGGTCGAGGCCCTGGTCGCATCTACCCCAAGTGTTAGTATTGTAAACCAATGCTGTCAATGCGAAAGGCGATACCAAGGTGACGGCTCAAAATCACCCGAGGCGAGAGGTGACAAAAAGGCGACAGCCTGAGTGAATTGAGGCGATCGTTTTTTATTTGCATATATATATGTCTTATTAACTCAATTTAATAGCACTAAGTTTATAAAAACATATCTAATAACAATGTTAGAGACTTTAAGTAAAAGAAAATGATATGAATTGTATGGTCAAATATTGTTTCACGTAATTTAAAATGGTAAAGAAAGAAAAGCTTTAAACATAAAAATCAAAATTGTTATTGAAGTGAAAAACATAAAAACCAAAAAATATATATATGCATACTTATACATATACATAGTTACAATGTTACATACAAATATATATATATATATGTTTACTGTTTACCCTTATGTTATATTACTTTTACGATATATGTATATATATATATATGTTTGTACCCTTATGTTATATATGTGCCTGAGCACTATTAGTACTTAGTACCCTTATGTTAGTACTTAGTACATATATATGTTTACCCTTATTTATATATATATATATAAAGAAAGAAAACGAAGAAAGAGTTTCATTCCCAACACCCTTTCGTTCCCAGCTTCATCGCGGAAACGCAGAAGCTCAGGCTGATGACGCTCAGGCAGTGCAGGTCGAGATCATACATGGGCGATCGAGGTTGAGGAGGCACTGCAGATGGCAAGAGACGCTCAGCAACTCAGGGCGATGGTGGTCGAAGAAGCTCACCACCATTTCAAACGATCTAGGGTTCAAGCGATGAGGCGGCGAGGCGACGAGGCGCTGCCCAAGGCGAGGAGGTGCGTCGCCTAATCAAAGGCCATCGCTTGGGTCTTCATCGAGGCGACAACTCCCTGTAGTGCCTCGCCTAATCGCCTCAACGCCTGAGGCGCTCGCCTCGACAGCATGGTTGTAAACATACAAATCATCCACAAGAAAGATGCTAGGACAAGTTCGAGAGGCCTCCACGTGGGTCTACTAGCACCTAACGGATGGACTCGATTCCTAAAGATCTCGAGAAGATACGAGCCATGTTTCATGAAGTGAAGAAGACCATGGTGGCCATCGCGATGACTATAGAGGTTGCCACAGACGCAACAATTTCGGAGGTCGCAAAAGGCTACACGGTCGCTTATTCCAAAGACAAAGTCGAGAGCACGACTCTTAAGGAAGAAGAATGGTGGGGCATCTAACCTCACAAATTTGAGGACAAGTCATCGTCCTCCCAAGCTTGACTTGAGGGGGAGTGTTGGAAATAAGAGAGGCCACGTGGCAATCAAGGTCAGGAGTGTTGGGAATAAGAGAGGCCACATGGCAGGCAACTAGGTCACATGGCAGTGCCATGTTGTAACAGTTCAAGAGGCCATCAGAGCCACTAGTTTTAGGTCCTAGAATCCTAGGGTTTGGTTCTTTACTTTGTTTGCAAGTTTGTTTATTTGTTAAGTTAATTTTTAGGAAAGTTG
Source organism: Thalassia testudinum (assembly GCA_037157565.1). Lineage (NCBI taxonomy): Eukaryota > Viridiplantae > Streptophyta > Magnoliopsida > Alismatales > Hydrocharitaceae > Thalassia > Thalassia testudinum. The sequence goes on from JAZHRO010000024.1 coordinate 86,813,823, forward strand.
TTTAGAGGATTTTATTTTATTTGAGATTTGTTCTTCCTTATTTAGATATAAGATTAGTTGCTTGTTTTAGATGATATGTTCTCTCTTCTATATAAGAGAGGCTTTCTATTGTATTTATTTTTGAGTTAATGGAATAATGTTTCCTACATTTCAAACTCCTCTCCTTCTCTCTCCAATAGCCGCAGCCCACCCAGCAGCCAACCACCACAATTGGCCACCATAAGCAGCCGGTGGCTGCTACTCTCCTTATCCCTGTTACAACGTGGAACAACCCCCACTTGGGTCGTTTTTCCCTCACGCCAAGGATCCTCCATACTCCAGATTGCATCATTCTTGACATGGTATCAGAGCCTATGGTCTAGGCTCCTCGACGTGCGTGTGTTCCTTGACCACACACATGTGGTTTCCATCATCGACAAATCTCCCTCGACAAATCCAGTGCCTTACGCAGAGAAAAATCATAGAAGATGAACACCACTGCTACAATCACCGATGCCACGTTGGCCCTGGGAGAAGGCAAGGTGGTTGTTCCGAGAACATCCATTAAGTTGCAAGGCACCTCCAACTATGTCTTGTTGGCCTGTGCCTTCAAGATATTCGTTGGAGGGTAGGAGAAACTTGATGTTCTCCTTGAAGAACCACCGAGCAAGACAGAACGAAGAAAAAGAAACAATAGGAGAACTACATCGTCATGAATTGGTTCATGACTTCAGTGGATCCAGTCATTGCCTTGAACATGCTCTATAAAAGGAGCACATAAAAGATTTGGACGGCCCTCGAGAAAAGGTACGCCGAAAAAACGAGCAACGCCCTTATTATTGATCTATATACTCGTATATGGACAACTAGTCAAAGAGATCTCTCATTTACTAAATATTATGTGAAGATGGTGTTGTTCGAGGAGTTGAACATTTACGAGCCCTTGTATTGTGATAAACAAGGGGAGACACAGACGGTCTAGCAATCTGCTAAGTTTTTATTGAGGTTGCATCCCTATTTTCTAACCGCCTGTGATCAGATTCTTGCATCCAACAAGAGGATGGATCTTAAGACCATCTTCTGTCATCTTGAGAAGATGGAGATTTCAGAAAAAGAAGACACGCCCAAGGGCAACAACTCCGTACTTGCAATCCCATGACAAGTGCAGGGCGTGGAAGGGGGCGTGGCTGAGGCCCTGGTCGCATCTACCCCAAGTGTCAGTATTGTAGACGTATAAATCATCCATAAGAAAGATGCTGGGACAAGTTCGAGAGGCCTTCATGTGAGGCTACTAGCGCCTCACGAATGGACTCTTTGACTCCCGAGGATCTTGAGAAAATACAAGCCATGACTTGTGAAGAGAAGACCACAGCGGTCGTCGCAATGACTATAAAGGTTGCCACAAATATGACTTTGGAGGTCGCAATAGGCTTCACCGTTGCTTATTCCAAAGACAAAATTGAGAGCACGACTCTCGAGGAAGAAGAGTGGTGGAGCATCTAGCCTCACAAGTTTGAAGACCAAGTCATCGTCCTCCTAGCCTCAACTTGAGAGGGAGTGTTGGGAATAAGAGAGGCCACGTGGAAGTGTCACATGGCAACATTTTAGGAGGCCATCAGGGTTGTCGATTTTGGGTCCTAGAGGCTTAGGGTTTGGCTCTTTACTTGGTTTGCAAGTTTATTTATTTGTTAAATTGATTTTTAGGAAAGTTGTTTAGAGGATTTTATTTTGTTTGAGATTTGTTCTTCTTTATTTAGAGATAAGATTAGTTGCTTGTTTTAGAGGATATGTTCTCTCTTCTATAAAAGGGAGACTTCCTATTGTATTTATTTTTGAGTTAATGGAATAATTTTTCCCACATCTCAAACTCCTCTCCCTCTGTCTCTCCAATAGCCACCGGCCACCACAGCAACCAACCACCACAGTCGGCCACCATAAGTAGTTGGTGGTTGTTGCTCTCCTCCCTATTCCAACGTGGAACAGGCCCCACTTAAGCTGTTTTTCCCACACGCCAAGGATCCTTCACGCTCTAGATTGCATCATTCTTGACGGTTTTCATCCTTATATAAGGGGTGCACCCAAAAACTCACTTTAATAGAGTTTACAAAGTTCATTTGTATTACCAATTGTCCTTCATATTTCATTACCTAAACATTTGTTAATATTAACCCTTAAAGAGTTAAAAGTTTTCATGATGAGGCATCTCAATGTCCTTAACCCACCATTAGGAAAGAAAAGTAGGATTTTTAATTAGCCCATTAAGCACATTAAAAATCCAATCCCTTACTTAGATTATCCTAATCTACTTTTCTGCTATCTCCGTGGTTCATCTGAGGGTACAGGAATGGGGATGACTGCCTCATCCTCAAGTGTCAACGTGGAAATGCATAAACCAGATATAGAATAGTAAGGAATGGACCCAATGAAAGTGATGTCTGCACTCACATGATGGTGTTGATTAATGCTATCGTTACGCTTGAGAAAAATAAGCGCACCAATCTAAAGAAAATTTCAACTAACAAAATAATGCGTAATATAGTGCAAGTTAGGTTAAATCCACAAAGAAGTGTGATGTGATTACTTACTAGTGCTCCTGAATTTATTGTTATTATTTTTTAATTTAATTTTATAATATTTTTGAATTTTTAATATCATTACAAACAAATGGTGAATTTTAGAAAACTAAATTTGCTACATTAATTTTTACACAAAATGGAAAGCAAGAAAAATGCGGATATTCACACTTGAATGGAATCCAAATTCGCCAACCAAGTTAGGTATATTTTACCTGTTTTAGATGAAATTAGTGGCCTGAGTGTTTACTCCTAGGCTTGGTTCATCCAAGAGATCAATTTTAAAGGTATAGCCCATCTCAAAGGTAACTCCTAGGCTCGAGTTATCCTATGAATTATCCTATAGCTATGAACCAATTCAAGTTCTCATCAACTCAAATAACACCAATTTTACCTAGATACTAAGCCCAACCTAGTCTATGTCTCATCTCCCTTTATCAAGTAACACAAGCCACACATGGTTCAATCAAGCACATCACATATGCTAACAAATATGATTAAATCCATACATTCAAAGCAAGAGTTAGACACATTCAAAAATAGTAGGAAGAAATGAGCAATTTATTATTCACTAGAAACTTTACACCTCTTTATATAAAGAGAGGTGTGAGTAAAATACATAAGAAGACCTAAAGAATAAAACATAACATAAATAGTTCAAATAAAGAAAATAAAGGTAAAGGAAAAAATCCTGTAACACTCCCCCTCAAGCTGCAATGTAGATGTCTATCAAACTCAGCTTGTCACAGCAAATATCAAGTGCAGCTCTGGTCAATGGCTTTATAAAGATATCTGTTGTCCAATCCTCTAAAGCAACTGGAGATGTGCAAATAACACGCTTCTGGATAAGGCCTCTGGTATAGTGACAATCGATTTCCACATGTTTTGTATGTTTGTGAAACATTGAATTATTTGCAATATATGTAGCTGCAAGATTACCACATCTCATCTCCATAGGATCCTCTATCTATCAAGGTTTGATATATCCCCGATATATCGGCAATGTATCTATATCACCGGATCTGGGCATATCGATATTATACGTAGTATCTTTTTCCCATGATATCGGCGATATATTGCCGATAACTACGGTTTGGCGAGAAAGCTGCTGACGATGGGCGGGAAACTTGGAAAAACTTGCAGGAGGGAAAGAAATTAAACTCGCGGGTGCTTACACACAAATTGTTGGGCGGGAAATCTAAGAAAGGGAAAACAGGCCAAAGGGAAGCGAGAAATCTGAAGAGGGAAAATAGGCCGCAAGGAAATAGGGAAATCACACACAAAGTTTATCGTGATATTTTTATTTTCATTTAAAATTCATCTTCTAGGCATTTCTCCATGATATATTAGTTATTAAAATGTTAACTTCTAAATTTGTGACATTCTTTGACATTTTTTGCCTTTCTAACCGATTTCCCCAAAATTCACCGATATCAGCGATATATCCCCGATATATCCCTTTTTTGAGTAATCGATACGATATCGATATCGATATTTAAAATCTTGCTATCTGTATATGCAAGTCCCGTAGAATAGACTTCACCCAAATCATTTCTGCCATTGTTTGAGCCATAGCTCTATATTCTAATTTAGCACTGGATCTAGATACTATAGTCTACTTGCTTTTCCAAGTCACCAAATTTCCTGCAACATAGGTACAAAAACCTATAGTAGACTTGCGATCAACAAGACAACCAACGTAATCTGCATCAGAGTATCCTACCACTATTATAGGACACCCCTTACGAAACAATAATCCACGACTTAGGCTTTTCTTCAAATATCTGAGTACTTGCATTGCAGCATTCCAATGCTGCTTAGTTGGCTTCTCCATGAATTGGCTAAGTTTTCCAACAGCAAGTAAAATATCAGGTCTGGTAATAGTAAGAGGAGTTTACCAACCAGCTGCCTATAGCTTCTGCTCTCCACAGGCTCCCGCTCACGATATATAAGTGTACCTTGGGATCATGGGTATGTAAGCCACCTTGGCTCCTAACATCCCAATCTCCCTAAGAACATTCAATGCATACTTTCTTTAGCTCACCACAATACCATCTCTTCCTCTGGCCACCTCAATGCCCAAAAATTAGCGAAGAGATCCCAAATCTATCGTAACAAACTATGCAGCCAAGTCCTTTTTGATCCGTAAAATACTAGTAGTATCATCCTCTGTAATAATAAGATCATCAACATAAATAAGTAGAACTACTCCCCTATCAGTCTTCCTAGTAAACAAGGAATGATCAAATGTAGATCTCCTCAGACACATGCCTCCACTATCTTAGTTTATGAAACCACGTGCGAGGGCTCTACTTAAGCCCATAAATCGCCTTCTTTAATCTGCATGCACTCCCCCTCAACCGCAAATCCTGAGGGTTGCTACATATATTCTTTCTCCTAAAGATCACCATAGAGAAAGGCATTCTTCACATCTAACTAGTCATTGTTAGTTGCCACAGATAACAAAATACGAAATGTAGGAAGCCTCACCACAAGAAAGAAGGTATCAAAAAAGTCCATGCCATATGTCTGAGTGAACATTTTTGCTACCAAGCGAGCCTTATACCTAGAAATAGACCCATCAGAGTCATATTTCAAGGCAAAGACTCATCGACAACCAACCACTCAAGCCCCCATAGCTTGAGAAGTAAGCTCCAACATGCCACGAGATCGAAGAGTTGCCATTTCATCCTTCATTGTCTGATGCCATGCAGGATCCAGCATAGCCTCTTGATAAGTAGATGGTATTGTGGACATCATAAGTGCCATAGTGAAGGCATCAAATGTGGTACTAAGACCATCACAGACAGAAGCACCAGTCACATGATAGTGTGCACAACTACATGGGGCCTTCCTAGAAGGTCAAGATCATCATCTATGAAAGGAAACACATCATCCTCAAATGCAATTCCTAACCCTGTAGAAACATGAGACTAAGATTCATTAGTATCATCAACACATACCTATGTAGAGGAGGATGATGGGACTGAGGTGGGAGAAGGGAGGGTAGCACGAGGCCTATAAGTGACTAGAATCTGATATATCGCTAGAGGATCTCTAAACTTGTTATCCCCAGAATCCCTAGGAGAGACTCCTCAGGCACTGGAATTGGTGTAAAATCACTCAATTGAATAGGTGGCATAAGCATAGGAGCCTGTGGAGGAGATCTATCCTACAGTATGAATGACAATAGTCTGGCGACCAAAGGAAAATACGGTATAGCTTTGTGAAATGTGACATCTGCACTAACATAATGTCTCTTAGTAAGAGGATCATAATACCTGAAATTGCACTAGAGGGAGGGTGAATAGTGAATTTATTAAATATTGTAATACAAAAAATTCAATCACAAAAAATAACACTAGATTTTTAAGTGGAAACCCAAGACGGGTGAAAATCACCACCTAAGTCAATCCCTTGACTTAGGATTTTCGATCACAAGGTCATCAATCCACTAACCACACTACTTAAACGAGGGTAGTGTACCTCAATTACAAATCCCACCTCCAATCCCTAAACGGAGGTTTCTCCCTTCACAATGAAGAGACAGGGACCCGACAGGCCGGATACCCAAAGTACAAAAGTAAGAATTAAAACAGCACCTATAGAGCACCTCAATACTTTGATTACTTTCTTATCTATTAAGCATAAAGAGAACTCCCTGAGAATTTACAGAACGGAGTAAGCCGGGAGTGTGGGTTAGACTTTTGATCAGAGTGTTGGCACAGCACAAGGGCAAGAGGAAGCTAAGAGTAGTGAGCAAGTGATTTCTCTAAGGGAATTGAATCTTAAGAGGTGTATTTTGCCTAAGAGGGATTGTAGTCTTATAGGTAAGTTTGGAACCTTCAAGAACACTTGGGAGAGATCTCCTAGCCGTTGGAGGCAAATCCCAAGAGATTGAGACGAAATCCACCATAAATCAGGGTAATGATGAGTCTGATAGTAATATCAAACGTCTAATTTTAGAGTAAACGTCTTATAAGACATCTGATTACAATTATGATCATCTAATACTATTGGCCAGGTTGTACTGGTTTCTTTGGATCGAAACAAAGACGTCTGATATTTTCACATAAGACTTCTGATAAAATTATTAGACGTATAATTATGTGTGGATTCGTTCCTGTTTTGACCAGATCCAAACAGGATTCTAGATCTGAAGGAACAAACGTCTGTCTGGACGTTTGTAAGATTCCCTAGACGTCTGGAAACCTAAAAGGACTTGGCTACGATATCTGACAAAAGATCTTTGGTTCGTAAGGAGATACGCACAGAAATACATGAGCAACGGTCTAAAGGTAGACGTCTGAAAGCATGTCCAGACGTCTGAAAATATATTTTGCCTGTTATATATAGAACGAAGATAGGTGCTTAGTCTAACGGTTGTTTTGAGGACGTCCAGATAAAGTATCAGACGTCTGGATGAGGCTATGGACGTCTGATAGAAGATTGCTTCGACTGATGTTTATGAAGAGAGAAACTAAAGGCAGAGCTATAGGTAATTAGACATCTGAAACACTTGTCAGACGTCTTAAAGTTGAAAACCAGACATCTAACAGTTATTATGGACGTCTGATTTGAGTCTTAGTATTAGATTTTTGTTTCTATTTATCTTAAGTGTAGAGAGCCTAAGTTAGCTATTTATAGGTTGTGTTTAGAAACTTCTTACAATATCTCTAAACTCAAATAAAATGAAAATTACAACCTTTAAAAATTTACATAAAAAAGCCTATGACCTATGACAATACTTGTGCTACTTAGTCTTCACGCTTTTAATCTTCCGTCTTGGAAAACTCCATGAAACCTGCAATTGTATTATTACAGAGAGAAAAATATGCTACGCTTATATTTTATTTATTTTTCTTCATTTTGTAAAATCATCAAAATATTATATATGAGGGGTTGAATTAACAATCTCCCCCCTTTTTATAATTTTCAAAATATACATGTAGGTTCTTATTTTCTCCCCCTAAAAGTTGTACTTAGTAGTCTATACCTATTTTGAGAAGTTTTTCATTTTTATGTTATTCCCTAAGTTCTTACGTTCTTCTCCCCCTTTTTTAATATCATCATGAAGGGTTCTGAAAGGGGGTTAAAACTTAAACTACAAGTGTGACATTTATAAAGTGGAGAGCATTAATAAACCTGCATGCTGAATAAAAAATGACAAAGCATAAAGTAAATTAACTAGGAAAGGAATGCAAGTGCACAAACCAACATGGAAGAAAGAAACATTTAAGCACAAACTAGCCATTGTTCCCAAAATATTCAAGTATGGGGTCAAGGCCCCTTAATACAAACTAACATGGAAAAATAGAAGAACTAAACTAGTCTTCTTGATCATGGCGGCAGCAAGCAGGTCCGTGTCCCATCTGCATATTTTGAACATCTGATCGAAGTTCGTCGATGTTGCGGTGCATGCTTCCCATATAGGTGTACATCTCGCTGGTTCGTCGCAGCAAGAGGGAGATGCCGAAGGAGAGGGAATCTGGGGCGGGATCCCATGCTTTGTCAAAGCTTGAGCGGGGAGCTTCTATTTGAAGTGGCCATGCTTCATGGAAATCCAGAAAGGGTGGAAGGGGCTCTTCTTCAACGAGCTTGTCGGCTGGCTCAAGATGCTCCCTAAGTATGTGCATCTTGGCGGCTATGACTCGATTGTAAGGCTCAATTTTCTTGTCAACAGCCTGGTCATTTATGGAGATCCAATGACTTGAAAAAAATTTTGATAGAATGGACCCAAACAGTAGAGATGCCCCATGGTCCTCATTCATAACACGAACAATGAGGCGACAATAATTGAAGGGAATATAACGTACGGCGGCAAAAAGGAGCGCCTTGTGTTGGCGCGAGATGTAATCAAAACCTCCTGATTTGTTTGGAAGGTCCCACCCAAAAATGCGAGATAGTAAACAGGGAAGAGGTTTGAGGTTTTTGCATGGTAAGGTGCCAAGATTTTCAACATATTTGTCAGGGAGGACTAATTCTTGATTTATAACTTATAAGTCGTATTGCCTCAGAATGTCATTGAAGTCATTGCCCTCATTGGGGATGGCAAGAAGGGCGGAAATAGAGTCGGAGGTGATGTGGATTTCACGCCCAAATAAGCAGGCATGTAGTTCAAGTTCATCGTTGCTATAGTCTTCAACGATGTTGGCGTAAAAAAGTCAAACAAGATCGGGGAACACGCCAATAGTTCTAATGCCAGAATGGAACTGTCGATCAAAATAATGGAAGAGATAGAGGGTTTTAAAGTGTTCCCGAAGGTTTAGATTGGCAAAATCATTCCAAACAATAAAGCGAGGGCACTTGACTTTGGCATTTGCGAAGCGACGAAATCGCTGCCTAGCGATGTCGCCCCGCAGTTGGTCAGCCAAATAGGTGGAGGAGGTGGAAGAACCCTTGGCTTGCTTCCGACGGGGAGGCATATTTGGTGGAGTGGGTGGTTGGGTTTTGGAAGAAAGGTTGGTGTTTTTAGGACAGAACACCTGCAAAAACATTCATGCAAACAACATTCAACCAATAATGCCAACAAAACACTCAGATTCAACCAACATACATGCAAACATCATTGATACAAAAATGTGTGGCAGTATGCTTTGAGGCAATAGAACCTGCCATGATGTTGTGGCAATATACCTTTGAATTCAAGCCACTAAAATGTCGACTTGAATCTCATGAGGTAATACCCTTGCCAAAATCATAGAACATTTATGCTCCAAGGAAAAATAGGGTTTGATCTAGGGTTTTAGGTTCTAGGACAAACAAGGGCATGAAATAACAAGCTGAGTGGATCATCAAAGAAAACAAGATGAGGCTAGAGCAAAGCTAATCGTGAGCAAAGGTCGTGAAGATGCCCTAAGGGTTGAGAGATTATACCCACGGGAGAGGGCCTTCAGATGCACAAACGAGGAGCGAGGGGCACGCACACAGGGGAGCAACAGCGCCGCCAGTCGTCGAGGAGGCGGAACGGTCGTCTGGCGACGAGAGGAGCAATGCCAACTACAGCCGTCAGTCGTCAGGCGAGAGGGAGACCTTTAAGGATTTGAGAGAGGGGAGTGGGACCTCCCGACAGGGATGTTATATCCCAAGGTCTTTGAGCAAGTCTCCCCCTGAAGTTGGGGAGATTTACATTCCAACCATTCAGAGAACAGACGCGAAGCGACAGATTTTTGCCAGATCAGACGTCTGAAGACATTGTCAAACGTCGGGATTGGACCTTTGGGATTTTAACCCTTTTGATGGCGTCGTCTGTTTTAACCATCAGACGACACATCATACGACTAATTTTAAAATTAGACATCTGATTTCTGCAAACATACGTCCCTGAAAATGGTTTATTCTCTAGGTTGTCGTCCGATCTCTGTATCAGACGACCTATCGGACGTCTAAATCTAAAATTAGACGTCTGATTTCTGCAAACAGACCTTCCTGGATTTCACTCTAAAGCTACAGGGTCATCTGATTTCATGGTCAGGTGACCTATATAATGTCTAACTATATAATCAGACATCTGACTCATAATACATGTTCTGATGCAAAGATAAACGTCTGTCAACACATCCGTACGACGGTCCAGACGTCTGTGAATGATGACGGACGTCTGAAATACCTCTTTTATCAACTCTTTTGAGATATAAAATCGACGTCTATCCCAGATCTTCAGACGTCGAATTTTTAAGTATAAGACGTCTGAGATGTTAATCAGACGTCTGATATTGCACAAAATGTGCATTTTGATGTTTGAACTGAGTATGAAGGCTCTTAACTTGGTAAAGTCAAGGCCCCTATGTTCATGACAAAAGAAGTTCCATTAAATCACTAAATTCTTCAAATACACTTAGCTTACATATGCCTAGTTTCCTACGTATATAATTAAAACGATCATAATTCAAAGGTTTAGTGAAAATATCAGCCAATTGCAATTCAATACAAATAAATTCAACCTCGATTTCTCCCTTAAGTACATTATCTCTCAAAAAGTGATGTCGAACACCAATATATTTTGTACGGGAGTGATGTATGAGATTTTTCGAGAGATTGATAGCACTAATATTATCACATAATATTTTTATTTTATTAAATATCAAGTTAAAATCCTTCAAAGCATTTTTCATCCAAAGCACTTGGGAACATGCTAGAGCGGCGACTATGTATTCAACTTCCATAGTTGATAGGGCTACACTAGATTGTTTCTTTGAGAACCAAGAGACTAACGATTCGCCCAAGAATTGTGAACTCCTATCGGTGCGACTACCTGCATGCTCTTCCTATCGGTGCGGCTACTCATCCCACTAGTACTCTTCCTATCGGTGCGACTACTCGTCCCACTAGTACTCTTCCTATCAGTGCAACTACCTGCGTGTCCGCATCGCTATATGTAACTAAGTTGAATTGTGGACTCCTAGGGTAGAATAAGCCATAATCAGATGTGTCAACTAGATATCTAAATATTCGTTTTACAGCATTTAAGTGTGATTGTTTAGGGTTTAACTGAAACCTAGCGCATAAGTAGGTACTAAATAAAATGTCAGGTCTACTGGAAGTTAAATACAGTAAAGATCCAACCATGCTACGATAAAGCTTTTGATCTATGGGCATACCTGATTCGTCCAAGTCTACGAAAGTTATAACACTCATAAGAGTGTTCTTCCCTTTACTTTTCGTCATTTCAAATTTTTTCAGCATCTCCTTTGTGTATTTTGATTGACACACAAAGGTTCCAAATTCGAATTGAGTGATTTGTAAACTCAAGAAAAACTTGAGTTCACCCATCAAACTCATTTCGAATTCTTCCTGTATAATTTCTGAAAACTTTCTACACATAGATTCATTAGTAGCACCAAATATAATATCATCTACATATATTTGAACTAATAAAATATTTTTTCCTCTTCTGTTAATGAATAATGTAGAATTAGTTTCCCCTTAGAAAATTTTGCATTTAACAAATATCTTTGAGCCTCTCATACCAAGCTCTAGGAGCTTGCTTTAGACCATATAGTGTCTTGTTTAATTTATAGACAAAATGAGGCTTATCATGAGACTCAAAACTAGGAGGTTGTTTTACGAAAACTTACTCCTTAATGAATCCGTTAAGAAACGTGCTCTTAACGTCCATTTGAAAGAGTTTAAAGCCAAGAAAGGCGGCATAAGCAAGAAGTATGCGAATTGATTCGAGTCGAGCTACGAGAGCGTAGGTCTCATCAAAATCAATTCCTTCTTGGTTGTACCCTTGTGCTACCAACCGAGCCTCGTTCCGAATGACTATACCAGATTCATTCAACTTGTTCCGAAATACACATTTGGTACCTATTACCGTTTGCCGTTTAGGCTTAGGTACTAGATCCCAGACTTCATTCCTGGAATTGGTTGAATTCCTCCTGCATGGCCATCATCCAAGGTTCTTCAGAGCATGTTTCCTCAACACTCTTGGGTTCAACTTGAGATACAAAGGCGGAGAGACCAAAAGAGCAACTGAAACGAGATCGAGTTTTAACGCCATCGGAAACACTTTCAATAACTTGACTTTCGGGATGATCCCTTTGATATATCCAATCTTTTGGAATATTATGGATATTGGAGTTTGGAATGTTAGACACATCAATAGTAGAATCATCTTCATCTTCCATATTGACTCGATCAATGGAGGAAAAGTGAGGAGATTTATCGAAGGAAACATGGTGGGTTTCCTCCACTATTAATGTGGTTTTGTTAAAGACCCAATATACCTTACTACATGAGAAATAACCAATAAAGATGGCTTCTTCACCTTTAGCATCAAATTTATCTAAATTAGAGCGAGTATTCAAAGCAAAACATCGACATCCAAAAACTTTAAAATAACTAATTTTGGATATTTTCCCATAGTATAGTTCAAAACAAGTTTTTCGCAACTTGGATCGAATTAAGGTGTGATTTAACACGTAACAAGCCGTGTTAACCGCCTCGGCCCAAAAGTACTTCGGTAACCCTGAGTCTATGAGCAATGTTCGAGCACACTCTTGAAGAGTACGATTCTTTCTCTCAACCACCCCATTTTGTTGAGGTGTTCGGGGAAAAGAAAACTTATGAGCAATACCATGCTCTTAACAAAAATCATCAAATAAGGAATTTTCAAATTCACCCCCATGATCACTACGAATACGGGTGATTTGGTAGCCTTTTTCAATTTGAACCTTCCTACAAAAAACAGAAAAGACGGAAAATACTCCTTTGGATTTCAAGGAGACCCATGAAAATCTCGAAAAATCGTTTACAATCACAAGGCAATATTTGCATCCACTAAGACTCGTATTTTGTTGGTCCAAACAGATCTGTGTGAAGTAGTTCTAAAGGTCTTGATGTGGATATAACTTCTTTGCTTTTAAAACTAGATTTCATAATTTTACCTAATTTACATGAATCACAGATAGGCTCGTTTAAAAATTTTCCTTTAGGAAGACCTCGGACTAGTTCATGTTTAGCTAGTTTTTGAACTAGCTTCATATGAATGTCCTAGTCTTCTATACCATATACTTAACTTATCATTTGCTACAAGACATTCATAAGTGCTATCTTTATCAAATTCTACGATATAAATGTTTTTAAATCTAGTTCCCTTAAGAAGGGTTTCATTGGTTAATACATACATAATTTCAAACATTTTTTAAGTAAATACTAATTTAAAACCCTTATCACAAATTTGACTAACACTTAAAATATTATGTTTTAGTCCTTTAACTAGAGAAACGTTTGAGATGGGAAAGAGAGGGTTACCTATTTTACCAAGGCCAATAATATGGCCCTTGTAGTTGTTGCCAAATGTAACCATTCCTCCATCCGTAGGTTGGAGGTCCAAAAATAGGTGATTGTCTCCCGTCATATGTTGGGAGCATCCGGAGTCCATCACCCATCAACATCCTTAATGGCAGTGTCTCCTTGTCGTCTTTCTTATAGACCTCTTTCCTCCTACAAAAGATCTTCGTTGGTGACTTGGTGTTTCTATAGGTCTTTCTAATTTGAGTCGTCCATCCTTCACTTTGTATATCCAATTTTTGACATTATAATGTCCTTTCATCCCTACAAAACAAAGTGAGAGTTGTCTTTTCGGTATCCATTGCAATGTCGATCCATATTTGTTAGTGGTCTCCTTTAGAGGAGGGTCCTTTTTCGGCTCACTTTGACTAGGTTCATAAAAACCTAGTCCAAATTTACTTGAGGAAGGTTTTTGATGGGCAATGAGCTTGTCCAAGTTATCTTTCCCCTTTGTAAATTTGGCTAGGTCCTCAAGAAGTTGATTTGTTTTTTTTTTAAGGTGATTTATCTCTATTTTCATTATGTCTAGTTTATCTTCTAGTCCCTTAATCTCTACTCTAAGTAAGTTATTTTCATCCTTTTTAAAGTAGTTTGATTTTTCAAGTACATGGATTTTGTCAAGTAATTCTTCGCTATTTAGAAATTTTTGTTCACTCATTGCCGTATACAAATCATTTGTTAATGACTCCTCAATCATTAGATTTCTTATTTGCATATTTAAGGCAGTGGTTTCTTTTGTAAGAATTATATTCTTGTCTTCAAGATCATTGATTAATTTCTTATTCTCTAAGCTTTCTTCTTTTACAACTTTGCTTTGGGTTTTTGTTTTCATAAGATCTAGATATAGTAAATCAAAGCTATCTTGTAATTCATCTAAAGAATAGGAGTTTACCTCAGGTTCCTCAGATTCAGACTCAGAAGCATCTTTTGTTGTCATTAATCCCAAGCATGTCGTTTCTTCATTTGTTTCCTCCTCTTCTTCGGAGGTGGAGTGATCCCAAGTTGCTTGAAACGCCTTCTTCTTGAATCCCTTCGACTTAGAAATCTTCTTGTAGTCGGAAGGCTTCTTGGATTTCTTCTCATCATCCCTTTTGAGTAAAGGACAATATTTTCCTTATATGACCTCTCTTCTTACAATTATAGCAAACTAGAGGTTCTTCCTCTCTTTTCTTTCCCTTGATCTCTTTTCTATTTCTGAGAAACTTTTTAAACTTTTTAGCTAATAAAATAAATTCTTCGTCATCGGTACTTACCTCATCATCCAAAGTAGCTTTGAAGGCTAAAGTCTTCTTTGGCTCCAAAGAGATAGATTTCTTTTGCTCCATTTTTTATTCATAAGCCATGAGATTCCCAAGTAGATTTTCCATGTCTAGATCCTCTACTTAGTTGGCTTCTTCTATTGCCATTACTTTTTGCTCCCACTTGGGTCCAAGGGAGTGAAAGAGCTTCCCTTGAAGCTCCCCCTTTATAAATGTCTTTCCTAGTTACTTGAGGTTATTCACGATTAACGTGAATCGGGTGTACATGTCCTCAAGTCTTTCATTTTCCTTCATGGAAAAAGCCTCGAATTCCTGCAATAACAAGTTAATCTTTGAGGATTTAACTCTAAACGTACCTTTGTGAGTTACCTCCAAAGTTCTCTAAATCTCGTGGGCGGTTTTACATTGGCTAATGCGGTTGAATTCCTCCAAGCTGAGTGTGTAGTAGAATGAGTTCATTGCCTTAGCATTCAGTCCAAGATGATGAATTTGCTCCACTGTGTATCATGTTTCTAGCTTCTCGGGAATGATATATGTGGATTCGCATTTCTCCTAAACGGAGAAATCGTTGGCTTGAAGCCACATATTCATTCTCAACTTCCAGTAAGTGTAGTTTGTCCCTTCGAAGAGTGGTGGTCAAGTGGTGGATTGCCTCTCAGATCTGGCCGTGGAAATGACTTTTCCCTCCATGTGATCTTTTCGCGGAAATTACTCCTAAAAGCGGAAAACATGCTCTGATACCAAATGAAATTGCACTAGAGGGGAGTGAATAGTGAATTTATTAAATATTATAATATAAAAAATTCAATCACAAAAAGTAGCACCAGATTTTTAGGTGGAAACCCAAGACGGGTGAAAACCACCACCTAAGCCAATCCCTTGACTTAGGATTTTCGATCACAAGGTGATCAATCCACTAACCACACTACTTAAACGAGGGTAGTGTGCCTCAATTAAAAATCCCACCTTCGATCCCTAAACGGAGGTTTCTCCCTTCACAATAAAGAGACGGGGACCCGACAGGCCAAATACCCAAAGTATAAAAGTAAGAATTAAAACAGCACCTATAGAGCACCCCAATACTTTGATTACTTTCTTATCTATTAAGCATAAAGAGAACTCCCTGAGAATTTGCAAAACGGAGTGAGCCAGGAGTGTGGGTTAGACCTTTAATCAGAGTATTGGCACAGCACAAGGGCAAGAGCAAGCTAAAAGTAGTGAGCAAGTGATTTTTCTAAGGGAATTGAATCTCAAGAGGTGTGTTTTGCCTAAGAGGGATTGTAGTCTATTTATAGGCAAGTTTGGAACCTTCAAGAACACTTGGGAGAGATCTCCTAGCCGTTGAAGGCAAATCCCAAGAGATTGGGATGAAATCCACCACAAATCAGGATAATAATGAGTCTGACAGCAATATCAAACGTCTAATTTTAGGGTCAAACGTCTTATAAGACATCTGATTACAATTATGGTCGTCTAATACTATTGGTCAGGCTGTACTGGTTTCTTTGGATCGAAACAAGGGCGTCTGATATTTTCACATAAGACGTCTGATAAAATTATTGGACATCTAATTATGTGTGAATTCGTTCCTGTTTTGACCAGATCCAAACAGAATTCTAGATCTACAGGAACAGACGTCTGTCTGGACGTCTGTGAGATTCCCTAGACGTCTGGAAACCTAAAAGGACTTGGCTACGATATCTGACAAAAGATCTTTGGTTCGTAATGAGATACGCATAGAAATACATGAGCAACGATCCAAAGGTACGTCTGAAAATGTATTTTACCCGTTATATATAGAACGAAAATAGGTGCTTAGTCTAATGGTTGTTTTGAGGACGTCTAGGTAAAGTATCAGACGTCTGGATGAGGTTATGGACATCTGATAGAAGATTGCTTCGATTGATGTTTATGAAGACAGAAACTAAAGGCAGAGCTATAGGTAATTAGATGTCTGAAACACTTGTCAGATGTCTTAAAATTGAAAAACAGTTGTTATGGACATCTGATTTGAATCTTAGTGTTAGATTTTTATTTCTAATTTATCTTAAGTGTAGAGAGCCTAAGTTAACTATTTATAGGTTATGTTTGAGGGCTCTTTACAATATCTCTAGACTCAAATAAAATGAAAATTACAACATTTGAAAGTTCACATAAAAAAACCTATGACCTATAACAATACTTATGCTACTTGATCTTCACGCTTTTAATCTTCTATCTTGGAAAACTCCATGAAACCTGCAATTGTATTATTATAGAGAGAAAAATATGGTACACTTATATTTTATTTCTTTTTCTTCATTTTATAAAATCATCAAAATATTATATATGAGGAGTTAAACTAACAATACCTATATCCTTTCTAGGTGTAGGAGTACCCTAGAAATACACATCTAGTGGCTCTTGACACCAACCTATCTCTGCCAGGTCTCGTAACATGTACAGAGGCTACACAGCCAAATGTGCGAGGTGTCATCACAAAGAGATCCCTGTCAGGATGTACAATCTGCGACGGAATTTGTTCTGATAACACCGAACTAGGCATCTGATTAATCAAGTAATAGGTTGTGACTTGTGAGCACTGCATCACCCCAATACATCTTAGGTACATTATGATGTATGAGAATGGTCCTGGTCTCATTTAAAATGTGCCTGTGCATCCTATCAACTATCCCATTCCGTTGGGATGTATATGAGCATGTGGTCTGATGTACAATGCCATGTGACCTGTAGAATGAATGTAATCTAGCAGTGCATTATCTGATCTCACATATTTCACAGTAATAGAAAACTAAGTTTTTATTTCAACAATAAAATCTTCTATGACATTGCCCATATCGGACTTATTCTTCAAAAGAAATAACCAGGCATTCATGAACAGTCATCCACAATAACGTAATACCTGTGTCCCAATCTATCACGAACACGGCTGAGACCCTAAACATCCAAATGAACTAAATCAAAAACAAACTCTGACAAAGAGGAACTAACAGGAAAAGCTCTGTGGTGTTTCCCAATCTGGCATGCATCTTATCGGAACTCAATAGCGGGTGATAGATAGGGAATGACATGTCGTAACCTGTACAAAGGAATATGTCCAAAGCAATAATAACACTGTAGAGCAATCCCAACAGCAAAGCCAAAATTGCCCTAACAAGATGCAACAATGTCCGTCTGAAGCAAGCGATATACCCCCCTCTTCATGTCCGCCACCAATCATCCTCTATGTCATCTTGTCATGTAATACACAGCCCACATCATTAAATATAACACAGCAATTGAGATCCTTTATGACTCTGCTCACAGATAATAAATTAAACGGAAACTTGGGGACAAATAAGACATTAGATTATTGTAGCCTGGGAGTAGGAGAAACCTCTCCCTGTCCATCTACTCTGGAATGGCGACCATTTGCAACCTGTATGGTTCTCCATGAGGTAACTAACTGAAGATGTCTAAAAGATGACTAATCAGCAATCAAATGCCTTGATGCACCAGAGTCTATAAGCCATGGAGATCTACCATAATGTAAAAAAATAAAGAAACTAGAATTACCCTCTATACCTAAGGATGCAAGGGCAGTAGTATTTGTAGTAAAAGGTGACTCCTATGTGACTTAAGCCAATCTCTGTACAAGAGCATCAAACTCTGCTCTTGGAACCATATCTGTCTCTACCTCAATAGTGGCTAAAACCTGATTAGCCATGGGTGGTTTTCCATGCTTGGTCCAGCAAGAAGCTTCAACATGTCAAATACATCCACAGAAAGAGCAAGTGGGGCATGGTTTACCAGGCTACCCCCGACCTCAACCACGTCCCCAAATAGCAGAACCTCCACATCCTCTACCACCAGCAACAGCAAAGGCAGAGGTCTGTCCCGTGGTCTCTAGAATTGTAAACTTGACTGTCAATCTACTGAGTCAGTTGTATGCAAGGTTTTAAAAAATACAAGGCAGTACCAAAGCAGTTTACCTTCATCGAGGCGAGGCGTAAGCCTCGAGATGGTCGAGGCATAAGCCTCAAGATTTACATAAAAAACATAGAAAAATTATATGATATATACTTGTTAAGTGCTAATAAGGAAATAATAATATAAATAACACACTTTCATATCATTTTTTCTCTACCACAACATTGAAAGAACGAAACTAAACGAGATGACGTTTAAAAGCATAGCAATTGGATCACAAGATTCAATTAAAAAATATAACATAACTACAAACATATAAATGATATAATGAAATATAAGAGATTAGTAATTACATAAACAACCTAAATGACCTAAACCTGAGAAATAAATAAAACTAACAAAGTCAGACGACCTAAATAGGTCATTTTGGAGCCTCTACTTAAGGTAAGTTGCCATTTGCCAATGGGTTTAGCTGCTATTGCTACTGTTACCGCAACTAAACCTTACAATTGTAGAATCATCCAAATAGTTGTCAAAGCTACTGTGAAATTAGATGAAGCAAGTTTCCTTTTAAATCACATTCTGTCATAAAAAGAAATGATAAAGCACGTTAAGGTTTTATGATAGAATGTGCTAAAGGTTGTCTTGCAAAACTACTAAAACTGCTACTAGCAAATTTAGGTTGTAAACTTGCAAATGGCAACAGCAAAACCTTGTTAGATCAAATGGTTGTCAACCTTGCTTTCTTTATGGCTTAAATAGATGAAGCAAAACCAACACAACTAGCATCTCAAACCAACCTGGACCAAAGTGTAGCGATGCTGGACCACCATACAAGCTACTGCACCACCAGCGATGTTCTTCCAACGACGCTGCTACACCTAAGGCGGCACCTCAGATGCACCTCAATGCCTCAAACAGCCTCGAGCACCTTGACTCAATGAGGCACATGCCACTTGTTTGCAATCCGAGGCTACCACCTCAAGGCTATTTTGGGCCACCTTACCTTGAGGCGTACGCCTCTATAGCCTCAAGGTGCGTTTTTTTAAACCATGGTTGTATGCCTCCTCCAGGATAGGAAGTTTTGTCAGAGTAAGCATTTAGGACCAAACTAACTCATAATCTGAACCAAGACCTGAAAGAAACTTAAGAGCTACAAACTCCTTACGGTACTCTCTCTGTACAATACAAGTACAGATAGGTCTGCAAGTATTATAATTCTCAAGAAAACCTTTCAATTTAGTGTAATACTGAGGAAGAGAAAGATCATCCTACCTGAGAAAAAAATGTCATGAGTGATCCGAAATACCTTACTATAATTCTTTTCATAAGAATAATTATCATGAAAAGAATCCCACATCTCTTTGATGATCTTGTAATACATAATTCCGTCTCCAATATGTGATGCAATAGCATTCATAATTCAAGCCCTAACCATGGTGTTCTCTCTTCCACGTGACATACTTCCCAGTCTTGTTGGCTCCACCTCCAACAGAATATGTTCCTTATTATGTCCTTCAACGGTCATAAGGAATGTATGCAACCAACGTGCATAGTTGGTCTCACCCAACTTTGTAATAGGGACAAAGAACGGGTTTTTGATATTCCCCATCTCCGTGAAAGCATTCGTTGTGACTTCGAATGATGCTGAGGATGTCATCTCGCCAAATCAGGAAGGAAGACCACCAAAAGACCAATCTGAAACGTGATTTTCAGAACAAACAGATCACGTCATGGAAGAGCAAGATATGAATCAAAAGTTTCAGATATGCATGATGAATAGAAGACCACCTTGGACAGACGTAAGCCTAACAAGGGTGCGGAGGAAGGTACCTAAGATAGACCCAAGGGACCTAGGTTTCTCTCTCGCAGCAGTCACAGGAGATGCAACCCCAGAACAGGGTCGCAGCCACCCCTACGATCGCCGGAAGCACCAATAGCTCTAGAGTAGAGTCACAGCAACCCTCGAACAGGCTCACAGCGACTCGAGGATCGCCTAAAGGAGCGTCGCCCGCACTCCAGCGCCATCACAGATCCTTCGATCACCGCCATAAATCCTTCGATCGATGTTGTGGACCTTTGCAATCACCACAGCACCACTATAGCCCCTCCAAATGACTGCCACGACCACCGCAGGGCTTTGGATCAGTGCTTCCAAGGTCTGTGACCGCCGTTGCGCCACCGCAACACCTCCAAAATGCTGTTGCACCGCCACTCCAGGCGCTGCAACACCGCCACTGCGGCAAGGAGTGGTCGCCGACCACGCACGAGAGAGAGAAAGAGAGAGGGGGGTTTGGTGATTTAGGGTTTTAGAGGCCTCTTCGGGTGGGATACCAAGAACTCTTATCCAAGACCATCACTCTAATACCAAGTGAAAAGAAATAAGTAATTTATTATTCGCTGGAAATCCTATACCTCTGTATAAAGAAAAAGGTATAGGTAAAATATACAAAAAGACCTAAAGAATAAAACTGAGCATAAATAGTTCAAATAAAGAAATTAAAGATAAAAGGGAAATATCCTGTAACAAAAATATAATCATTCAACCACGTGAAACTTATAGGAAATCAATGTAGCAACAAGGAAGGGGATGAGGGCACTCCCACAAATCCGCTCAACAACGTCGAGACAGAAATGGCGGCGGTGAGTCTCCAGGTCGACAGCAGTTCGGTGGCAGCTTGATCTCTCCTCCAAGCTCCTCCTCGCAATCGCGACTCCTCTCGGAACGGCGGCTGGCCATGGGTGGTGGTTATGGTGGTAGTGGGGCTGCTGGCCGTCCTTAGTATAGGAAGGAGGACGGGTGGAGGTGTGTGGTCTGTTGGTGGTTGTGGGAAGGTGGGGAGGGTGGTGTGAGTGTCCTGAACTGGTTGACCAGCCAGAGATGAGGACAGCGAGGTGGAGGGCGGCTTGGAGGTGGACGAGTGAGGCGAGGTCGAAGATGGTGGTGGTGGTCTGTGGTCGCCGGTGAGGTGGAGATGAGGAGAAGGTGGTGGAGACGAGGGGAGGAGGACCGGTGAGGCAGTTGAGCGGCGGTGGCCCTCCTCCCCTCGGTCGCGCGATGATGATGGGATCGCGAGGGATGGGGCCGTCGCGATAGAGACGGTGATCGAGAGTCCCGCTATTAGGGCCTGCGGGGAGAGAAGAAAATCGCGAGGGGAGAAGAGGGAGTCGGGTCACCGGTTGGTGGGTTGCGTTCTTGGGTGTTTTGTGTCTGTACGTGAGTGATGTCAGGTGTGAGTTTGTGTTCGTGGGTATGGTCTGCGTTGTGCGAGCGTGTGATGGGGGAGGGGACCGATCAGATGCTGTGTGCGTTGTGAGGGGAGATGCTGGGCCGTGTGCGCGCGTTCGTTCTGTGTCTGTGTTGGTGACTTAGTGTGAGTGGGTCATTAGTGTAGAAAAATGAGAAATTGAGACAGCGAGTGCTGGGAATTGTGTGAATGGTTGGTTAAGGGACGGGATTAAGAAAAAAAACTATTAGGAAGGGAGTTCATGGAGTAGACGATGGAAATGGTGGTCTGTGTGACAGGTTGTGTATATGTGACGAGAGGCGGTGGGGGGGATATTACATGAGGCAATAACATATTTATTTATGAAACAATAGAATGTATATAATTATTTATAAACATAACAGGTAATGAAATGCAATAAAATATGTGAAGTTATTAATTAAAATGAATGCAACTATTAAATGATGATATTAATCCATTCTAAAATATCAAGATCCTTAAATTTAAGCTTATAAATAATCCATTAAAATGGGTTCATCATTTATCAACAATATCTATAGACCTTTTGAATCCTTAAGTACCTAACAAAAATACACTTGATTGCTCAAGATGTAAATTTATCCTTGTTGGGGTCATGGTATACAAATGTAATGCATCCAAAAAATTTGGGTGGAACCCCAAAAAACTCACAATTAGGAAAAAAAAAAAACTTGACAAGGGCTTTGCTTATCAAACACATGGATGGTATCCGATTAATGAGGTAGCTTAACATCACATCTTCCCAATATGAAATTGGTATGCTATTCTAGATCAGAAGTATCCACGCTGCATCCAAAATGTGTCAATGCATCCTCTCTACCACATCATTTTGCTGCATTGTGTAGGGACAACTGGTTTAGTGGATGATCCTATGTTCTCAATATAATGCATAGAGGGGCTACATGCAAAACTTCAAAGCATTATCTGACTAAATGACCTTCACATTGGCCTCGATTTGATTTTTGATTTCCACTATAAATGTTTTGATCATCACCAACTTCAAACTTAGATTTTAACAAGCATACCAAATCAAGTAGAAAAATCATCTACAACAAGGTCAAACCTGTGACCTGAATAACTAGGGGCACAACTACGTCCCTAAATATCCAAATGAAGTAATTGCAACTTCACCTCAGAACTTCGTTATTGTTTCCTTGGACAGGAGCTCCTATGATGCTTACTGATTGGGATATTTTTCTCTTGAAAGATGTACCAAAAAAATACGTCGCCGCAGTAAATAATGTCGTGGAAAAATCCTTAATCAAAATAATTAGTCAAAACTAACCACGAAAGTTAGGTCATATCCACAGAGAGGAACAGGCCAGTAGAATCACAGATATGTAACATCATGTTCACATAGATGAAAAATGGTTGCATAAAAATATTCGTCAAATCAATCAATGGATATGTTGTTCTGAATGTAAACCCTCAATTTACGGAGAAGTTAAGGGTTGTTTACGCAAATTTCACTGAATAAATTAAATCTCCAAATATGTGAATAGAGCATGTGCAGTGACATTTCATTTAATTTTCACTTGAATGTGTATTAAAGTGCAAATCTGAGTTCCAATTTGGTGCAATCAAAAGTGGCCAACATGAGTTGAATAATAACGCAATTCTACAAGTGTTACCTAGCAAATTCACCATAATAAAATAAATCATTAAATATATGAATAGTATTTGATAATGGCATATTTTGTAAATACTAATAAGATGCAAAACAGAGGATTTCTTCCCCTTGCACGTGCGTGCGCATGAGGTCACGGCGGGCCGCAAGAAGCTCGGAGGTTAAGGATGCGGAGCT
Organism: Thalassia testudinum; assembly: GCA_037157565.1. NCBI lineage: Eukaryota > Viridiplantae > Streptophyta > Magnoliopsida > Alismatales > Hydrocharitaceae > Thalassia > Thalassia testudinum. The sequence goes on from JAZHRO010000024.1 coordinate 86,837,407, forward strand.
TCGCGATGGCGATTGTGGTGTCGACAGAGACGGCTGGAGGCAACCGGCAAACGAAGTGGAGGTCATTGGCGGTGGGTTGATTTAGACATTGAGCATGCTGCCAGTTGGTGGTGTTAATGTCATGGAAGTACTCATTAGGGCAAGGGGAGCGTGTTGGCGCCAACAGCACAGAGATCTGTGGCCAGAGTTGATGACTGCGTGGAGGCATCCTCTGTCGGCGATGGGTTCCTCTCTGGGGAGAGAAGATGAACAGGGCACGGGCGGCAGGTGGTTGACGTGTCGGTGTGCCGTAATGAGTCGAGGAGGACGGTCAGAGTGTGGAGGTCAACTAAGGTGCAAGCTACTGTGCGTGAGGGCGTGCGCTCGTGAGAGGCAAAGGTGGTGCAAATGGGTGCAGGTGGTGGTGAGCAGGTTGGCTGCTCCTACAAGGCCGTCAATGGGTGGTGGTTGCTATGCGCGGAGGGTGGCGTTGATGGGTTTTGTTGGAAGGAGAAACAGAGAAGGAAGAGGAATGAAGAAGAGGTGGGTCTTCCTTCTTGGAAGGTTGGAAGCCTTCCTGTACAGCTTAAGTCCTCGCCCTCAATCCTGCATGCATGCAAGTTAAGGGAGAGAGAGTGGGTCAGTGGTGAAGGCGCAGTCGTGGGAGTTGTTGGTGGTGAAGCACAGTCGCAGTTGGAGAAGATGGCGAAGCACGGTGATGGTCGTCGTCGCAGAGAATCGCAATGGCAAGAACGTCGGGTGGAGCACGATGGTGATGAACTTGCGGTGAGGAGAGAGTAGTCACGGTGATGATGTCGCCATTGTCACTGTCAACCACAGCGGCGGTGCTGCATTGGTGGTTGGAGTCACAGTGGCAGTATCAAAGATGTCGTAGTAGAGGAACTCACGGTAATGGGAACGTCGGAGAGAGGTTGACTGCGTGGGTGGCTCGCAGTGGTTGTCAGGGACACGCAGTCTTGAAGGAGAGAGAGCGAGATGATGGAGGGCCAGTCCTCCCTCCTAAGGGAGGAAGAAGACTGCCAAGGGGGGTGTTGTTGGGTGGAGCCGGGGGAAGATGATCTAGAGAGAGGGTTGTATCCCCCCTTTATATGTGTACCTCGCCGTTCTCTTCTTTCCAAGGAGAGAGAGGAAGGCATTCGTGATCCCCCAAAATGGAAGGAGATGCCTGATAGCAATCGGTTGATTGGGAGGGGAATTAAGAAGGCTAGCAATCAAAATGGCCTTCTAAATAAAGCCTGTTGTCTTCCCAAAAATTGTCCCTACATCCAAATTTATAATTAATCAAATTACATAACAAGGTGTATAAAATTTTAATGCAATGCAGGGAATGATAATCTAAAGTATAATTAATTTTATGAATACAATGCATGCTTTTAGATTAAATTCTCATTCCAATCATAATATATTTAGGCTTTAAATTAGTCCACTAAAGTGGACCTATTACTTACCAACTTGGTAAGCTTTGCATTGAAAGGTAGCAGTTGGCGAAATTTGTAGTATTACCTATCGAAGTTTAGATAAGGAGAGATGGCCAAATTAGAGATGCCAAAGATAACTAAAAAACACTCCAAATGAAAGGGATGCATGACTAGAATATGGTGATTTTAGGAGGCGACAAACACCATCTTTCTCATAGCCACAACCAATAACTCATCCTATCAATATGTCTTGAAATGTAAGTGACATGGCATCGAACATTGCTTTGCCATTCAGCTCTATCATAATTCAACTAACAGATGGTAAGATATAGGGAAATTCTAAAGCAAAAAGAACATTTTCTAGTCGTATGTTAAGCGCAACATGTACCTCGCACTGACCCATGATAAGGGCATGCTGCTCATTAGCAACCAATATGGTTCTGCTTAATGTGTTTGGTTTAAGTCTAGAGAACTATCTTGCATCACCACGTGTATCGAGATGCACCTAAATAAACTAGACAATTTGTGTCCTCTACTTGAGACTAGCACGTAACATCCACTTTAGAAGCTCTATACTCTCTCAGTGCCTAAATCAATCTGCGGAATAGTAATTGTGTTGGGTGCTAGCCTAGGTGCAACAAAGGCTTGATATTAGTCCTATGTCTCTGGCCACCACAACCACGTTTACGTCCTTGAGTAAACAATGAACTACACTACATATTATTACGCAACAATCATAGGTCTTAATTGACCTAAATTAGGCTAGGACTTAGCATAAGTTAGGGTAATTCATGCATGCATAAGCATTATTTGTATCTTTACTTCTTTCTTTTAGCTATGCATAAAATAATGCTATAATGTACTGATTAGGTGCGTTATGTAAATTGCAGGTAATAAGCTAGATCTGAAGCTGGATCTAAAACTAGATCTGAATAATAAAGAATAACTAATGTTGCAGCAGAGCTGGAGCGGAAGACCTAGAATAAGATGTAGTAGACAATAATGTAAGGGGTTGAGGTATACTATTCTATTTAAGTAGGAATAAAGCAGTAAATTATGAAGAACTTAGGACCATCCTAGCCTTAGGATAGCCTAGAAGCTTCCCCAAGCCTTAGCCACCCTTTGATTAGGTCACCACGCCCTAGGAAACCTTAAAACCCTAATTCTAGCCTCTATTTGGATGTCCAGATAAGTTATAGGACGTCCAGAACCCTTAGCCAACTCCCGCACACCTTAAACCCACTTTTACAGTGTTATTGGACATCCAGACACTTGGTCAGACGTCCAATTTTTGCAGAATAGACAAAACAGAACCTAGAATCCCTCCTGACTCTGATTGGACATCCAGGCAACAAGTCTGGACTTCTGATTTTTCACTATAAGACGTCTGACACTATTATTGGACGTCCAGAACTGCCCTCCAGACCCTGTTTTGAGATTCAAGCCTTGATCTTGGATCTCTAGGTCCCTAAACCTAATTCCAACCCCATAGGAACCTAAATTAAGGTGCCCTAACCCTAGTACATCACCTCTAGACTTCCTTAAGGATCTAATTAGGTCCTCACTAAACCTAATTGACTTGGATCATGGTCAATCTCTTCAGTCTATTCAATTGGACTCATTGAGTCCATTGAGCCCTGATCTCAGCACACACTATCCAATTGGACTCAGTGAGAGTCCAATTGACCTAGACATGACTTAATTGAGTTGTTTTACTCTCAATTAGGTTTCCACACACACAATTAAACTTATATTAAGTTTAATTGCACTTTACCTTAGTGAATTAGGGTTTACAACTCTAATTTGCGACCTACCTTGACCTAAACCCACTAGAACCTAACCTAATCAACCTAGCCACCTAAGTTTCGACCCACACACACCCACACACACCATCCACACGAAAATACCTAGCCTAGAGTTCTCTAGAACTCTCTACCATGTGTTGCTACCTTGGTTGCTAAAATTAGCAACCAAGAGCTATTCAATTTTTAGATCCACATTTGGTGGATCTAAAAACCACCATCCATCATCTCTCTCTCACTCTCCCACGAGCTCCCACCATAGGTCTCTCTAGAGAATTCCATAATTCTCTAGAGTGCTTCCCTTAGGTCTATATAAAGACCTAAGGGGTGGCCATTTGCACCCATCCACTCTTGGTTCCATTTAGCTTAGTTTCATTCCACATCCACTCCACCTCCATGCCCATGAGTAGCTTCACCGTGGCAACCACCACCTCCACGCCAAGATGCTGGATCACCTCTCCAACCTCTCTCCAAGGGCCGGCCTAAGCACCATTGGCCGCCCCTCCTTCTCCTCTCAACCAACTCAAAGGCCATCGAAGCCACCTTTGAATGCCCTTATTTCTACTAGATTAGATTATAGTTCTTCTTAGATTTACATGCTTTATTTACTGCTTAGTAGTGTAGCTCTATATTCTCCCCCAATGATGCATGCATAATCTCCCTTTAGATTCATGCATGCGATCATTTTCTGCTAGCTAGATTTGTGTTTCCAAGCATTCCTCTATAAGCTTTCCACGAGTTTCATGTTGCAAACACCATGATGAATCAATGAAAGATCTTTTTCTATATATATATACATCTATGTGTTGAGAATCACCATGAGCTTATTGCAATATATTTTGTGTGATTAAAGTTGCCTATTTTTAATTTATGATATTCTGGCAACTAAGCATGTCGTACATAAATACGTAATAACCATAAATCGACATGCGATTTTAAGCAAGTAGAGCGAGCGAGATCAATTTCAAATTTGCATTGGTAAATGCCTTCCAAAGATGAACTACCGGGACTCCAAGTCTCATTATCTTATAAATTATTTTTGTTGATCATATTTCGCAACTATACTACGGCACATTCTGATCAAATACACGCTATACGACTCACAACACCTCTTTCCTAAGAGACAATCATAGCAGATAAACACTTCTTCTTGAACTTCAATTTGGCTTGGATGTTCTCTTCTCCATATTCCTCAACACCATGAGGAAATGTTTGTAACCATAGCACATGATATTTCCTGTCAAACTTCACGATCAGGCCAAAGAAGGGATTCTTGAACTCTCCTTAAGTCCCTTCAGCTTGGGATAGTCCATCAACAACTTCAGATGCCATATTACTTCAACTAATCGAAACCCCACATAAGAAGTCTACCAAATTGAGAAATTACATCATAGAATATTCTCCAGATCCATAGAAGATTAAAGTCACATCATTAGGGATGAACACAGACACTTGGACTTAGCCACCTGGCCTTCACATACTACTCTAGAGAGAAGAGACCTTAAGGATCCTGGCATGCGGCATTGGGAGGCTTCCAGTCAAATTGTGGTAGTGCTGAGGCTTTTTGATGACCACTACAGTGGTTGGCAATGTCGATGGGGTTCTCCCAACAAAGCTATGGCAGCATTGGGGCTCTCCATTAGCCACTGTGGCACTCCTCCAACCACCAAGAACTCCTCTGACTGTTGCTAGGGTTGGTAGAGGAGGATCCTCCCTTGGGCACTATGTCCTTGGGCAAAGACCCTTGGAACCAAGAAAGAGGGTTCCTTTCTCTCAATCTAGTGGTGCAAACCCTAAGAAGAGAGTAGAAAACTTAAATTTTATTTGGTGGAGAAAGGAAGGAGTAGCCAAGTAGGTATCAAGCTCTAGTGTAGGAGCATCACTCTGATGCCTTGTTGAGAAAAAAATGTTTTTCTCTATTCTTAAGAAGAACCCTAGATCTCTCTATATAAAGAGAGGCTACAGGATAATTACAAATATGCCCTCATGAAAAGAAACAAAAGTAAACTAGAATGAAAAATAAAATAAATAAAATGAAAGATTTTCTTTCTTCAACACCCTAGACCCTAGAACTTTGCTACTATTGACTTTAGGTCCAATGATTATTAAAAAAATTTGAGAAAGCACTACCCTGAAGTTCCTCTCGAAAACCAATTATCTAGAGAAATTTAGATGCAGCCATCCACAAACTGAGCATAAAAAATTGGGATCACGTACAGTAATTCTGTCCAAAATGTAGAGGCACCTTCCATAGGTTCTATCCTTGCTACACAATTTAGCTTCCTATTATAATACGAAGGAAAACAAGCCATCCTTTAATATTCATCACCCTTGCAAACTTAGTAGCACTTAGTTCAATATTGTTCCAGTGAGGGAGCCCTAGGCCACCATTAGAAATGGGTCTACACATCTCTCAAGTTAACTGTAGCCACACTTCTTCTGCACTCTTGTGCTCCCTTCTAAAAGAATATTTTCCACAAAGCATCCAAGCTATTCACCACCTTCTAAGACATTAGGAACACCAGCACAAGAAGATAAGAATGATTGATGGCATTGACTATAGAAGGATAAGTGATTTCCCCCTTGGATTGGAATTTCAACTCCATCATTTCAATCTTATTTCAACTTGATCCACCATGACATTACAGAAGACAGCTCTTGAAGTCCGATTCAACGATGGTAAACCATCTTTTCCACAAAGCATCCAAGCTATTCCCCACCTTCTAGGACATTAGGAACACCGACACAAAAAGATAAGAATGATTAATGGCATTGACTATAGAAGGATAAGTGATTTCCCCCTTGGATTGGAATTTCAACTCCATCATTCCAAACTTCTTTCAACTTGATCCACCATGACATTACAAATGACAGCTCCCAAAGTCTGATTCAACGATGGTAAGCCCAGATACTGCAACAATAGTGAGTTCCTTGGTGCCTTAAGGATAGATGCACATCCCATCGCTTCCTCATTTCCCATGCTAAAAATTCTCCTTATGAATCTGAAGCCTGGAGAAGTCACCAAACAAATTCAAAACGATTGAAACATTTTTTGGAGCACCCTCAAATCCCTCCACAAAAATATGCTAATTATGCTGATGAAAGTGAAAGATAGGTCTTGTATGGGCTTTTGCACATATGTAGGAGGCAACTAGTCATTAGGTTGAGTACAAAGTAGAATGTGGCGTCTTATTCTAGTGCCAACTTGGAGTATCGAGCTATGGTCATATTAAATATAAGCTTATGTGGGTGATCTTCATTCTTAGGGATTACAACATAGAATTTCAGCCTCTAGTTCCAATGTATTTTGAAGATAAAGCAGCTACTTTTATTGCCAATAACCTTGCATTTCATTAGTGAACCAAGCATATTGAAGTTGATTGTTACTTAGAGAGGCCATTTAGTAGGAAAGATATCTCTACTAAGGAGCAGCTAGTTGATATCTTCACTAATGCCCTTCAACATTGCCAAGTGGAGTCTATGCATAGAAGTTGAGCATCCATGATACGTATGCCCTGGATATTGATTAGCACATATTTATGGGCTATTTAAGTATGTGAATGCCTAGACATTAAGATATCTTTAAGATTTAGTTAACATGCATTATGATGTAAATAAATTAATTTATGTTTTTAGCTTGATTGCATAATTCATGCATTCCATTCATATGCATTTAGAATTGACTTAGTTAACCAATTAGGTGCATTACATACATTGTTTTGGATTTAACATAGAAGTTAAGGGTTTGTGCATAAATAACCCTAATATTTTATTTTATTTCATTTCTCTTCTTCTTCACAAGAAACGACTCCACTTCCTCCTCCTCCAGCCATGAAATTTCCTTAATGGCCGTGAGAAGCAAATCTGCTTTCGCCTCTCCCATTTCAAATCCATGTAGCCGTAGCTACAAAGGAGGAGGAGGGCCTGCCATGCTGAGGAGGCCACCACCCCTACACCTTCACCTTGCAGAGTGTCAAGCTCCTACCCACTTCGCCACTGTGGGCCTCAACCGCGGCAAGAGTTCTGCTACCGTGGGCGTGCGGGGTGACAGCTCGCACCACCATCCGCAGAGCCTCACAACACCACCATAACCTCAACCACCACCACGTATCCTCTTCCTCTTCACTCCATGCACACCCACCTTCCCTTCCTCTTCATTTTCCTTTTCTTCTTCTTCTTCCCTTGTTTCTCCTCTGCAACAACACACCTGAGGAACCCATTACCACCACCTACAACACACCTCGCCTGTGCCTACTCCTCACCTGTGTGCACCCAGCAACACCTGTGCACCCTATACGCACCCCCGTGCAGGACCAGTACCCCACGACCATGTGCCCTCGCACACATTGACAGCCTTCGCGCGTGCCCTCCACCAACTCCACCACGCACCAACGTGCCTTGAGCTCATGGCCATCACGCCACCAGTGCTCGCATGCTGCCCCAGCTGCACGCGCGAGCCCCTCTGAGCGCATCTTCAGTAGCAGCACATGCCTCTCCTCTCCGCACTCGCACCTCCAGTAGCAAGCAGCAGGAAGAGACCCACTGCCATCTCCTTGTCGCCGCCAGCTCCGGCCACCTCCCACCACGCTTCCACCTTCGCTGCGTAGCCCTCGACCTTGGACCTTCGGCGAGCTTCACGCCTCTAGCCACAACCTCCTCCATGCATGATCACAAGTGGAAGTTTTCCCCTGTTTCGAGTTGCATTAGTTATTATGGTCCATGTCATTGCCAAACTTGATTTTTCTCATTTAGTGAATTTTATAATGCTGGTTATTTTGTGAACATGACCTCCCTCCTTTCTTTAAATGCTTTATCAACATATATGAACACTATGAGCCTCATTTGAGAGGGGTTTTGGCATCAATTCTTCATGACTTTAATTGTGAACATTGGTTTCTTGATTTTTGTGATTTTAATAAGCTAGAGACTCCCTGTGGACATGACCCGCTCCATCTGCGAGTGGCTTACTTTAAATTGTGTTGATTGAGAGTTTTCCACCACACAATATATATGTGATGACATTATCATTTTATTGTGATCATCCCGTTTAAGCGAAAAGGTCTCTTAGGAGACAACTTCTGTTTGATCTAGAACCTGAAAGAATCCTAAGAAGAAACCACCCAAGGGAAGAAATGGCTGGTCAAAGGAGCCTTAAGGAATATTTCATTCCGACCAATCACCCTAGCTCTGCACTACGTAGACCTAGAGGGGACAATCCCTATGAGATCAAAAGCAGTACCATATCCTTGCTGCCCTCCCTTTATGGTACTGCTAGGAAAGACCCCTACAGGCATATAGAGGAATTCACCAAGGTCTGTTCCACAGTGAAGCTGTAGGGTGTTACTGATTATGCCCAAATGCGGACCGTATTTCCTTTCTCCCTCAAGGACAAGACCAAGTATTGGTATCATACCCTAGATGGTATTAACACTTAGGATGCCTTGAAGAAGGTGTTTCTGAAGAAGTACTTCCCCATGAGCAAAACTAATCACTTTCAGAGGGAAATTATGAGTTTTACTCAAAAGGATGGGGAAGCTTTCCATGATGTGTCGGAGCACTTTAATGACCTTTTGAGAGTTTGCCTGCATCACCAGGTGCCCAAGTGGCAACTGGTTGAAAGGTTCTACACCAGACTTAGTGATTCGCATAGGTAGACTGTGGATGGTGCTTGTGCAAGAACCTTTCTGTCTAAGACTGAGGATGAAGCTTGGAACATGTTTGATACTCTGAGTGAGAATTCTATTCACCTGAATTTTGCATAATTAGATAGAAAACCCACTCTCATGCAAAGAAAGTTGGAGGCAAATGAGGCTAGGGACATCCAGAATTTAGCCTACCAGATACAATTGCTGAATCAAAATATGGAAAGGTTTATGTCAAGCCCGGGCCAATTCACGTCTAGTACCTCCACATCCCAAGCTTCAGAATGCTTCATTTGCTAAGGCAATATGCACGCCACTGTGGATTGCCACTTGGCCTTCCAATTCCCTGGGCTTGTACGGGTAGACTTGAATGCCGCCCAAGGGTTTCGTCCTAGACTTCGTAATGACCCTTTTTCCAATACTTATAATGAGGGATGGAGGAACCACCCAAACTTTTCATAGAGACAAGGGAGTGTCTCAAACTTAGGGAATTATAAACCACAACCCTTTCAAAACCAACAAATGAACCAACCTTAGACCTTTGCCCAACCAAAGACCTCTGAGATGGATGAATTGAAGGCGATGTTGAGAACTATGCAGGAAAGTCAAAGTACCATCATCCAATCTTATGACAAGGCCATACACGAAATGAAATCACAGATAGGACACCTTATAGAGGTTGTTATATAGAAAGAGACTAGGAAGCTTCCCAGTGCTGCTAAGGAGAATCCTAAAGGAAAAGGAATTGTCTTTAAGGAGCACACCCAGGTGGTGACTATTCTGAGGAGTGGGAAAGAAATTTCCAAACCTGATGCTCTTATAGTCTTGCCTTCTGAAAACCCATCCTTCTCGACATTTGCCTCCACCGGAGGAGAGTTGCCCCACTCTCCTTCACTTGAAATCACCTCACCAAAAGAGGTTGTCCTAGCTCCACCCCTTACTTGACATGACAACCCTTCCACCCAGAGATCAAGAGTGCCCTTTCTAAAGCGGTTATACACCTCTGGGTAGACTTCTACTGGTAGAATGCGAGTACGGTTATTTAATTAGGTGAAATTAGCGTTAAATTGTATATAGTGGAAGTGGTTAACCTACAAGTGAATCTACACTTGTTTATCAAAAATTTATTAACCTGGCTAAATCAAATTTTAAGATTGTCACTTTTAGACCAGAGTCGAACTCAAGGAGGCGGGTTTGGAATTAATAAGTTTCTACGTGCTTTCTAGACTCGCATCAATTCCTTTCTCTTATTGTATTTTTAGTTTTCTTGATTTTTAGATTTTTTTGGAGACAATCTTCTCCTTGAGGCACACCCTCAAACAAGTCCTTGGCTACACGCCAAAATACTCAAATCCGATCTCACCACATGCGAGACTGTGCGCCTGCAAGTCAAGAATTATCTTTCGTGTTTTATATTTTTTTTGTCTTTTCTTTAAGCAATAAAATAAAAGCAAATATAGAAGAAAATAAAAATGTGAAATTGAAATGCGGAATTAAAATACGTAGCTTATTTATATGTATAATATATATAGGATATAGATATAGATATATAGGTATAGATATAAATATATATATAACTATGTAATAGATAATAGAATAGTAGAATATTGAATCTAAGATTCAATAGGGATGTAGCACAATGCTAGGTGAACCATCATCTAGAAAGACGTGATAGCCTAGCTATGTGTCGCATGCAGTGTGGAGCAGACGTGTGTGAGTGTGGGTAGAAGGCTTGATATGAACGAATATCGGGAATTATATGCAACTGGTGCAAATATTCCCGCAATATGATGCGAAATAGATCGATAGGTGCATGGTATTGTGAGTGGAGATATGGGTGAGTGTGTGAAGGAAATATGGATATATATGTGTATTTATAAATATATATATAAGTATAGATGTTTATATATATATAGATATATATGTATTTCTATATAAATATATAAATATAAATATGTATGTATATAGACAGGGGAGGGTGAATATTGGCATGCGCTCATGCGTGTGTGTTAAGAAGTGTTGTTATAGTCTCACTTACAACGTTGGTTTTAAAGTAAAGAAACTGAGGTGAGTCCGAGTGTCGGTCTCAGGGAGGCGTGAAAATCGGATTTTACTTATCACTTGTTGTCATGGAAATTGCGGAGTTTTGCTTGCGAAAAGGTGTGGTTGGAAAGCAAGAGAGATAGAGAGATAGAGAGAGAGATTAGGGTTAGAGTCATTTCTTTCTTTAACATGCAACTTGAACAAGAAATAAAGTAAACAACTGAATGGAAAGTAACTTTATATCATGTAGCTTTAGTTCATAGATTACAACATTAGATACATGCTTAAACATAAGTAAAGGAAAGCTTAAAAGAGAGGAAGAGAGAGAGAGGGAGAGCGGTGAGGCAGCCACGGCGGTGGAGAAGGCTCTGTCAGCAGCTCGTCGTCTCCAGTGATTACAAGAGGGCCTAAAGCTAGCTAAGAGAGGGATAGAGTAGTTGCAAGGGAAGTGAATGCCTTGAATGAGTGGTTGGAGGGGGTTTAAATATGGAGAAGGGCTTTCTAAAAGAAGAAGGGGTTTTAGCGACGTCGATGTCCGGGATGTCGATAAAACCCTTCCAAAATCATCGATGAAGCCCCCAGCCCTCCGGTTGCACACCCGCGCCATTCTTCTTCGTGCTCGATTCGTGGCCGCTGCATGAGACCCGTCCAATCGAAGATCGGACGGCTGAGATCCTCCCCCGGGCGTGCTTGGATACTCGGGTGCGCGTGCGCGCGTGGAAGCTCGCTACTTGAGGGCACACCGCGTGGCACTATCTCGACCGCTCGCTGCTAATTGGGCGGCCCAATTTTGCCGCACGCCTCACTGCCTTTAATTTCCCACACCGCGTGGCTCAAACCCGCGTCCCGTGCGTGCGGGCGTGCGCATTAACAGTTGCGCCACGCCCGCTGCTTTGTCGCGGCGACTGCGGGAGGGTGCGCGGTTCTCAGCCGTCCGATCGAAGATCGACGGCGGAGATTTGATCTCCAGCTGAAGGTGGAAGTGGCGTGCGGTGAGCGGGGGCCACGTGGCGCAACGAGGGCCGTTGATCATCATATCAATGGTCAGAACTTCTTGGGCCCATTGTAGGAGTTCCGGATGTCGGATTTGGCTGATCTTGAGTCCATTGGACTCCGTTCGTGGTTCTGAATCCATCCGTGCAATCCGATTGCTCATCTGAGGCCTGCTTTGACAAGTGCTTACACAAATGGCCATTAATACAGTTTTATAAGCAGTCTTGGTATATGATGCATGCAATGCTCCCATTCTACTTATGTTGTGCCTTTTATTCTTAAGATGGGCCCTATTTAACATAATTATCACCCCCATATGCAGTGTTATCATACCCCCATGCTTACTCCTTGCTAGTCCCTAGCAAGGTTTATTCTAGCCTTTATTTTCTTTCAGAATTTAAGAAGTAATTACTTAGATACTTCGTCACTTGTTAATAGGAGGAAATATACTAAGATCTTAATCTACAAAGACTAAGCAGCGCCAGGGTGTCTGCCAAAATACGAATCGCCCGAATCCTTTCTTTAATGTATATAACTATACATATGTATATGTGTGTGTGTGTGTGTGTATATATATATAGAATTTTTTCGGAATTCAGCGTGGGTTGGTAACTTTTTACGACTACCCAACCCACCCAAAACTCGGTCAAAACCCTAAGTGCTAAGCATCTTGATGTGAAGATTGTGATAAACTCACTCAACGGTAATTTAGACAGACTTCGAGTTTCTACGCCCTTAGGTGACCGGAAGAGGAAATATATTTGGCTGAAGGTGTATTTGTTCAATCAGTAGCTTTCTCCATACGTTTGTTTTAATTAGGGTCAACACAAGGATTTTTTCCAGTGTATATCTCCCCGGCTTGTACTACTTCCCCGCTTCTTCCTTAAGTGTTTTGGTTCTTTTTGTGCAATTATTTAGCTGGGCTCTGGACAACCGACCAATGGGCTGTTACCCACGATCACTTGCCAGCCATACTCGTGCGGTGAAGTGTGGTTTATTTTCTTTTCTTCTCCTCTTTTTTTTCGTAGGTGGCTTCCCTGATCTCAAATGGACCTAGGGGCAATGAAGAAGAAATGGTCCCGTGGCTGGGTTCTAGACAACCTGCCAATGGGCTGTTACCCACGACAACTTGCCAGCCATACCACCCTAGAGAGTTCATTAGCTACTTAATTTCTGTCAAAATCTCTGAGGAGTGAGTTAGTGCAGAAAATGTGTGCAGATGCTTAGACTCAAAGTTTTTCTGAGTTAGAAGGTGAGTTAATAAGTCGTATACTTATCACCTTATTTAGTAGGTGGATTAGAATAGCTTAAGGTTGCAAGGATTCGAAGCTAAATCCATATTTTAACGGACACCAGGGCTGATTAAGCCTAAAGGCCTGAAAAGTCTAAGTGTTTAAGTTTTTTTATATTATTTTCCACTATTAACAAGTTTCTAATGCTTAAGTTTCTTCCTAAATTCAATTTTTTTTTAATTTTATTTTATTCAGACTGATTAAATGAGCTCAAGATCGTGCAATTTACCACCCTCCCATGCTTAAGTTGGACAATGTCCTCACTGGCAAATACATGGATGCATAGGGGTTCAAAAAGATAGTACCTGAGTGACGTAAAATACCGGATCAGTCTGAATCCTCTGGGTTGCCTCCCAGGAAGTGTTGAGTTTAACGCCTCCAGCTGGGCGGTGCTTCATGTCATCCCTCAATGAGGGTGATACTCTCCTTTGGGGGAACCTAGGCCAGGAAGTGCTTCAATCTTTGACCATTAACTGTAACAGTGTGCCCAGTGTTAGGATCAGCGATTTCAACCTCCCCATTAGAGTAAGGCTTAACCACCTGAAATGGTCTTGTCCATTTGGACCTGAGTTTCCCCAGGAAGAGTTTTAGGCGGGCGTCAAACAGCCAGACTTGCTGGTTAGGCTCAAAGGTTTTTCTATAATTAGTTGGTCGTGGACGGCTTTCATTTTCTCCTTATACAGTCGACTATTTTCAAAAGCGTCCCGACGAATTTCTTCGAGCTCAGATAATTGGAGCGTCCTCTGCGCACCAGCTGACTGGGAATCCATGTTACATTGCTTGACAGCACAGTAAGCCTGGTGTTCCAATTCGACAGGAAGATGGCAGGCTTTGCGAAAGACCAGGCGATAAGGCGACGTGCTTATCGGGGTCTTGAAAGCAGTCCTGTATGCCCACAGGGCATCATCTAGTCTTGTGGACCAGTCTTTCCTGTCAGGTCTCACAGTCTTCTGTAAAATGTTCTTGATTTGTCTATTTGAGACCTCGATCTGCCCATTTGTTTGCGGATGATACGGGGTAGCATTGCGGTGGTTCACCCCGTATTTTCTAAGTAGGGCACGGAATTGGGAATGGATAAAATGGCTTCCACCATCACTGATCATGGCCTTGGGGATTCCAAACCGAGAAAAGATGTTCTGCTTAACAAAGTCCATGACAGTCCTGTGATCACATCGGTGGGTGGCGACGGCTTCAATCCATTTAGAAACATAGTCTACTGAGACTAGGATGTACTCGAAGCCGTTGGATGGGGGAAAGGGGCCCATAAAATCGATACCCCAAACGTCGAAGATTTCGACAATTAAAATGGGCTGGAGGGGCATCATATCTTTCTTGGTCATGGTCCCCAGCGTTTGGCAGCGTGAGCAAGTCTTGGCAAAGTTGTGTGCATCCTTAAATAGGGACGGCCAGTAAAATCAAGACTGCAGAACCTTTGCGGCCGTTTTCTTTCCAGAGAAGTGGTCACCACAAGCCTGGTCATGATAGAAGGAAAGCACACTCTGGACTTCATTCTCGGGGATACACCTCCTGATGATCTGGTCGGCATAGAGGCGAGACAACATGGGATCATCCCAGAAATAGTGCTTGGCCTCAGCCAAGAACCTGTCCCGTTGCTGTCTGGACCAGTTGTGCGGGGTTTGTCCTACAATTAGGTAGTTGACGTAGTCAGCATACCATGGCAGTCTCTTGTCTTGCACAGCCAGAATGTGTTCATCGGGGAAGGCGTCAGATAGAGGTATGGAGGATCCAATGTGGTCTAGATGAAGTCTAGACAAGTGGTCAGCCAGCACATTCTTCAATCCGGCCCTATCGCGGATTTCCAGGTCAAATTCCTGCAAAAGCAGGATCCATCTGATGAGCCTGGGCTTTCTGTCCTTCTTGGCCAACAGATGCCGGATGGCTGAATGGTCAGTGTAAATAATCACGTGGGATCCCAGCAAGTACAATCGAAACTTTTCAAGTCCAAAGACTACAGCGAGCAACTCTTTCTTTGTGACCATATAATTTCGTTGGGCCTCGTCCAACATTTTGCTCGCGTAGTAGATCACCACGGGCTTCTTGTCTTGCCTTTGTCCCAGGACAACGCCTATGGCAAAATCTGATGCATCACACATAATCTCAAAGTTCTGGGACCAGTCCGGGGGCTGAAGTACAGGTGCTGCGGAGACTAAGTCTCGGAGGGTGTGATAAGCCTAGATGTAATCAGAAGACATGTGGAATATGGTGTCGTTGGCTAGAAGGTCGATCAAGGGTTTGGAAAGCTTGGAAAAGTCTTTAATGAACCTTCGGTAGAAGCCAACATGTCCCAGAAATGAGCGAATCTGTCAGACCGAGCTAGGTGGAGGGAGTTTGGAAATCAAATCAACCTTAGCCCGATCTACCTCGATGCCCCTATGCGATACAATGTGACCGAGGACAATTCCTTCTTGAACCATAAAATGGCTCTTTTCCCAACTTAACACCAGATTAACCTCGATACCTCTTTTCAGGATTTTCTCCAAGTTGCTCAGACAATGGTCGAATGAATTCGCGAATACAGAGAAATCATCCATAAAGACCTCTAAGTATTCACCCACCATTTCTGAAAAAATGGCTAGCATGCAACGTTGGAAGGTCGCAGGTGCGTTGCATAACCCGAACGACATTCGACGGAATGCAAATGTGCCATACGGGCAAGTGAATGTGGTCTTTTCTTGATCCTCCGGAGCAATTGCGACTTGGTTATATCCTGAATATCCATCCAAGAAGCAAAAATACTTCTGCCCTGCCAATCTTTCAAGGATTTGGTCAATGAATGGCAAAGGGAAATGATCCTTCTTAGTGGCTTCATTGAGCTTCCTATAATCAATACACACCTGCCATGCGGTGGTGGTGCGGGTGGGGATGGATTCACCATGATCATTGGTGACAACGGTGAGCCCAGCTTTCTTTGGAACCACTTGAGTGGGGCTCACCTATGGGCTATCGGAGATAGGATAGATGATGTCAGCGTCAAGCCACTTGATAATTTCTTTCTGAACGACCTCCCACATGTTTGGGTTTAAACATCTCTGCATCTGGCGGGAGGGTCATGCCCCGTCTTCCAGGTAAATCTTATGGGTGCAATAGGTGGGGCTAATTCCTCTTAAGTCAGAAATGGTTCAACCAATGGCGGCCTGATGTTCTGAAAGGGTCGCGGTCAACCTGAGTTCCTGATCCTTGGTTAGATGAGAATTAATAATCACCGGGAAGGTCTGGTTAGGTCCCAAGAAGACATACTTGAGATTCTCGGGCAGTGGCTTAAGTTCTGGTGTGGGTGGAACCACAGTTGATGGAAAGGGAAAGGGCGGGAGTTGATCAACATCGATCTCCTCAAATGGTGTTGTGTGATGGTAATCAGCCTTACAGAGGTCCACGGGTAGTGATGGTGACAGGTCCGAACAGTCATTATGGGTTTGGTGGTCTGAGACAGAACTAAGGGTGAGGCATTCCTCGATCAGAGTTTCCACAGGATCATGTTCCTCAACGCAATCGCAATCAAAAGACTTTGTCACCCGGAAGATATCCAATTGCATTTTCTTGTCCCCGAAGGCAATTTCCATACATCCCATGTCACAATCAATGTTTGCCTTAGCCGTAGCTAAGAAAGGTCTGCCTAAGATTATGGGTGTGTTCTATAATTTTTCAGGGACTTCCATGTCAAGCACCAAGAAGTCGACCGGGAAATAGAAGTCCTTGACCCGTACAATCACGTCCTCGACAACCCCCTTCGGGGTTTTCACTGATCTATCAGCTAGCTGGATGGTGACAGGTGTTGGTGTCAACTCTCCGAAACCAAATTGGTGTTACAGGGTTGTTGGAATCAGATTGATAGAAGCACCTAAGTCCCGGAGCGCTCTATCAAATGTCATGTCCCCGATATTGCAGGAAATCAGGGGCGCTCCTGGGTCAAATCATTTGAGCGGAAGGTTGCTTGATATTACGGAACTTGCTTGTTCGGAGAGCACAACCTTCCTAGGTGCTTGAGGTCTTGGCTTATGTTTGGGTGTACAGGCATCCTTTAAAAACTTGGCGTAAGCCGGGATGTGCTTGACGGCTTCGAGGAGCGGATTATTAATCTGTACTTACTTAAAGGTCTCCAAAAGCTCCTCAGTTTCCACAACATTCTTCTTTTTCTTGATTGTTTCCAAGGCCTCAGGGTAGGGTGTCTAAATGTGGATCAGGTCTATTTTTGGGTCCTTGGTTGGTGCCTCTTCTGAGTCGGGTATTTCAGCGGGTGAAGTCTCGGGGAGAGTCAGCCATTTGGGATCCTGGGTTTTGGTGCCGCTTCTCTAGGTCACCACATTCGCAGGGGCATTAGGGCCATGGGTTGATCCTTGAGAAGATGAGGATGAAGAAGCACCAAACCCAGGGGTGTTTGCGGGGCTGGCTGGACCATGTGAGCTTGCCCGGGATTGCCTTGGAACCCTTGCGAATTAGGGCCTCTGTTAATTATGTTTCGCGGGTTCGGTTGTGGCTGGGAAGGTAGGGATCCTTGTTGTTTACAGTCTAAGAGTTGGTTTCACTGTCCCTTTACCAAGGCCATTTCCTCCTGATGTTTCTAGTTCATGTTAGCCATCATCTTTATTAGGGTGTCCATTTGATTTTGTGGGGGAGGGGCCGCCCTATTTTGATTATATTGGGGTCTAACTGGTGGTCCTTGCTGATAGGGGGTAAGTGTGGCTGCTGGTTTGGCTTGGGCTGGTTTTGGAATTGCGGTGATTTCTGGTTTGTCCAACCAAAGTTGTGGTGGTTACGCTAGCCAGTGTTGTAAGTGTTGGAGAAAGGGTCAGGTTTCGCATAACCTTGGACAGCTTGCACATCTTCAAGGATAGCCGATGTCGATGGAGAGGGAAGAGAGTAATCAAGGGTTGAGGGAGCAAAGGTCCCTCCTGGGAACATGGTCAGGTGTTGTTCCAAGTTCAGTTGGGTTAAGGGCTGGACCAGGTCAATATTATGTGCTCCCTTTGCTAGGGAGAGGGTCTGTAAGGGGTTCCTGGTCTGGTTCAGTAGCTCATCAATCTTTTTGTCCACCAATTCCACTTGATCTAGTTTCTTGGCAATGATGTCCATGTCAACCATTCCAGAATTTGCTTGTACCTCATAAATCCCACCACAGGGTTGACTGGATCTATTGAACTGGGTCATGAAGGCATTGTTGAGCGAATTCTCGCTCATAGACTCAAAGAGCTCAAACGTGCTCTCCTCGTCCTTGTTCAGGAAGTTCCCCCCGCATGAGGCATTGACGAAGTTCCGTAGGTTGCTGTCCAGACCGTGGTAGAAAATCTGGGCCAATTGCCACCTTAGTACTTCGTGGTGTGGGAATTTCCTTAAGAGTTCATTGAATCTTTCCCATGCCTCATGGAATTGTTCCCCACCCTGGAGTGTAAAGGTAGTAATAGCTCTTCTGAAGGCATTGGTCTTTCCTATGGGGAAGAATTTCTTTAAAAATGCATGCCTCAGTTCTTCCCAGGTGGTGATGGGTCTACCTAGGGTTCTAAGCCAGTGAGAAGCCTTGTCTCTTAATGAGAAGGGAAACATTTTGATTAGAACAATGTCAAGGCTAATGTTCCTAGGTTTCACAGTTCGTGCTATGCGGTCGAGATCCTCTAGGTGATGGAAGGGGTCCTCATTTGAGCTTCCATGAAAGTGGCTCTGGATCAGACTTAAGACATTCAGTTTCAGCTCAAAATCATCTCCCCCTTCGGGGATCCTAAGGTGTGGCTCGACTCTAATCGCGAAGGGATTATAGAAATAGTGGAGGGGCCTCGGTTGATCCTGAAATGGTGGTACATCGAGTGGTGGTTGCCCTTATGCACCTTGGAAAGGTGGCGATGGTTGTTCTTGTGGGTTCTGTAACTGGTGTATGGCTTGCATGATGGTGTGGATTTGTTGTTGCTGAAGCCGGTGGTTTGCATTAATTTGGGCTTGGATGATGGCCATTGTGTCTGGTGGGGGTTGATCCTCAGCCTCATCTTCCTTAGGTTCAGCCATGTTCATAACAGAATCACGTCGCCTAAATTCCTGCCTCAAAATAAACAACTCAGGATGCAGTGAGCGTCTCCCGTGCATACACTAGAGAAGAACAGGAGGGGATGCGGAGAGCGACAGATGCAAGAAATGTGTTCAATCAAGCAAACAAGCCTAGTCCTTATGGTGTATTCCTTAGGAGACCTAGAAATCTCACAAAGGGTGATTAAGTCCGTAATCACTGGACTCCCCTTCCCAAGGTTAATCTGGCCAGGTTGATTACGAGAGGATTGCAGGGAAGGTTCTTCCTTTGTCTTGCACCTCCGGTTCCGTAGACCCCACAACCGCGGTCGTTTGACACTACCCCGCAGCCTAGTCACCAGATTCTACCAAGGGAATAAAAGCCAAGTGCCCAGCGAACAAAATCTCGCCTTTTGAGACTTAACTCAGTCCTGCCTAGGGCACGTCTACTCAGTTTTAAAAGGGCTAGGATAGTGCTTGTGCTAGGGTTATGTGATGAGGCGTTGATTGGGTTGGTGCCTCTTAATTTTCCACTTTTATTGTGTGTGCCTTTATCAAAACATGGTTTTCAAGCAAGGATTTTTTTAAAGATGTGGTGTCTTTTAGTGTTTCATCCTTACTTTAGTGCCTTTTAGGGTTGACGTGTCTTAATGTTTTCAGATAAGTTTCAGTGGGCACGTCAAGTTTTGCACACAATTTGGTGAAAGTAGATTTCCTTTTATTATGTAGAGGCTCTAAAACCCTAATGTACTCATCCTAATGATCATGCAGCTTCTATTAGATGAGTCGATTTTAGGGTTGAGTGGTGCGGCCCAAGTCAATTCACGATGGCTTCACAAACACCACTCAAAGAGAGAAAAGAACACTCCAAGAATTTATTCAGAATGTTAGAGTGTACATTTTTTTGTGGGGTGATGTGTTAAGGATGTGGGTCAAGCAATCATACACTACGCCAATTTTTTTCTTTCAATTTTTACAATTTTTTTAGTTTTTCACGCAAGCAAACAATCATGAGTGAAGAATTACTCACTATCGGTCCTCATTACGCCTACTCCCTTGTTACCATCATGGGATGCGTCACTTCGTCGTCCAAGCGCCGAATTCCTACAACCATCAAGTAAAAAGGAAACAAGGTATTAGACGATGTAAGAATGAATGTGGAATGGAAGTGACAAAACAAATCCGTTGCCTCCACGGTAACGGCGCCAAAAACTGGCGTGCGCTCGTGCGTGTGTGTTAAGAAGTGTCATTATAGTCACACTTGCAACGTCGGTTTTAAAGTAAAGAAACGAAGGTGAGTCCGAGTGTCGGTCTCAGGGAGGCGTGAAAATCGGATTTTGCTTATCACTTGTCACGGAAATTGAGAAGTTTTGCTTGCGAAAAGGTGTGGTTGGAAAGCGAGAGAGAGAGAGAGATTAGGGTTAGAGTCGTTTCTTTCTTTAACATGCAACTTGAACAAGAAATAGAGTAAACAACTGAATGGAAAGTAACTTCATTAATCATGCAGCTTTAGTTCATAGATTACAACATTAAATACATGCTTAAACATAAGTAAAGGAAAGCTTAAAAGAGAGGAAGAGAGAGAGGGGGGGAGAGCGGCGAGGCAGCCACGGCGGTGGAGAAGGCTTCGTCAGCGGCTCGTAGTCTCCGACGATTACAAGAGGGTCTAAAGCTAGCTATGAGAGGGGTAGAGTAGTTGCAAGGGAAGTGAATGCCTTGAATGAGTGGTTGGAGGGGGTTTAAATAGGGAGAAGGGCTTTCTAAAAGAAGAAGGGGTTTTAGCGACGTCCGGGACGTCGCTAAAACCCTTCCAAAAGCATCGGTGAAGCCCCCAGCCCTCCGATCGCACGCCTGCACCATTCTTCTTCGCGCTCGATCTGTGGCCGTTGCATGAGACCCGTCCGATCGAAGATTGGACGGCTGAGATCCTCCCCCGGGCACGCTTGGATCGTGCCTCGGGCGCGCGGGCGTGCGGGCGTCGTCTCCGGGCATGCGTGCACGCGTGGAAGCTCACTGCTTGAGGGCGCGCCGCGTGGCGCTATCTCGGCTGCCCGCTGCTGATCGGGCGGCCTAATTTTGCCACGCTCCTCGCTACCTTTAATTTCCCGCACCGCGCGGCTCGAACTCGGGTTGCGTGCGTGCGGGTGTACGCGTTAACCGTTGCGCCACGCCCGCTGCTTTGTCGCAGCAACTGTGGGCGGGCGTGCGGTTCTCGGCCGTCCGATCGAAGATCGACGGCCGAGATTTGATCTCCAGCTGAAGGTGGAAGTGGCACGCGGTGAGCGGGGGCCACGTGGCGCAACGAGGGTCGTTGATCATCATATCAACGATTAGAACTTCTTGGGCCCATTGTAGGAGCTCCGGATGTCGGATTTGGCCGATCTTGAGTCCGTTGGACTCCGTTTGTCGTTCTGAAACCATCCGTGTGATCCGATTGCTCATCTGAGGCCTGCTTTGACAAGTGCTTACACAAATGGCCATTAATACAGTTTTATAAGCAATCTTGGTATATGATGCATGCAATGCTCCCATTCTACTTATGTTTTGCCTTTTATTCTTAAGATGGGCCCTATTTAACAAAATTATCACCCCCATATGCAGTGTTATCAGATATGTATCTATATATGTGTGTATGTGAAATATATTTATAAATACTTATATATATGTTGATATATATCGGTGTGAGTTTGTATACAACTGAATTAGTGTGAATAAGTGGATATGTGAATAAGTCTATGTGTGAAGGGGTGAAACACATAGCGCACAAGGAAGGTGCACAGCACGCACAAGCACTAGAAAGCTCTCAACGCAAAAGGAAGCCACGCAGCGCACTAGCACAGCGGGAGATGGTCGCACCGTGCGCAGGCGCGCAAGCGCTAAGTGAGGCATGCATGCGAGCACAAGAGCTGGGAAGCGCACAGCGCAAGGGCGTAGCCAGTGTGATGTTGCGAGGAGGGCAGTGACCGGGTGCAGTGGGTCACGCGGAGGAGAGAGAGTGCACGGGTCACAGGATAAGTGAGAAATGAGCTGGTCATGCACTGTAGCTGCATGAGGTCGTGGCTATAGTGCCAAGGGTAAAAAAATGACCGGCTTTATGCGATGCTACCGGCTACACTGCGGGCACAGGCGGAGGTGAAGGCGCACAAGGGAGGAGCGCAGACTGGGAGGAGGTGGGCACTAGTGCGAGAAGGGATACAGTTGGGCTGGAGCGAGCAAAGGTGGTGCACGACGAGGAGTAGGAGTGCTCGGAGGTGGTGTGTGAGCTGGGTGGCTGAGGTGTGCGGGGAAGGTGGCTGAGCACACGGTAGTGGTGTGCGCTTCAGCAGAGCAAGCTTCAAAACTTGCTGGTGCTCAGGAAATGGCGAAGAACAGACTTAAAAGAAGTAAAATAAAGAAAAGAAAATCGCAAAAAAAAAACAAAAGCAAACACCACGTCTACCTACTCGCAATGAGCTAGACGGTGGTGATCCCTCACCGTGGAGATTGCAACCACAGGAGGGAAACTCCTCTGCTCTTAGTGTTCCTCTCAACTAGTGAGAGGATACTAAGCATTAGGAGGGAAAGAGAGGGAGAGAAGAGAGTTGAGGGGAAGGAGGGGTTGACTGTGCGTTGTGTGGAAGGTGTGTGCATCTGATGGTGTGGAAGGGATGGTTAGAGGAGGAAGTGAGGGTGGTGCCGACCGACTGCATGGAGGTGGAGTGGTGGGTTTTATAAGTGAGGGTGGTGAGGGTAGCGACGGTCGTAGGTAGTTAGGATATTATTTTTAGAGGGCACAATTTTAGGTAAATTATGGGGGTGCACTTGAGGTGTTGGGAAATGAATGTAGGCTATTATTAGGTGGAATACATCGTGGGATATGAATGGAAATAAGGTGAAAATGGAATGGATGAATGGATGCTCAATCTCTCTCTATCTTCCTCTCCATAAAACGCACAAATGTGAATATTTACAAGATGCATGCATAACTATCTAGTCTAAATGCATAATGTTTGGAATAGCATAAGATGACCTAATTAGAGGCGTGAATTGCTGCGCAATCACACCCCCATGCATATCTTTTGCTAGTCCCTAGCAAAATACTTATTCAATAAGGTAGTAGTATTTAGAAATGATCTTAAGTTGAAGATTTTTCTGAAGCAACATTAATATGTTTAACAGTTGGACATTGTGAGAGCTAATTGCAAAGAAGACTACCAAAACTCAAGTCTTACATAACATAGACCATGTCTCGACCAACAAGGATTCTTGATGTTTAAACCTTAAGTATGATTTCTAGGACACAGAGGGTTTTCCAAAACTCGAAAGCTAAGAGGTTATGATTTGTGCTTAGTGATTGATCAGGACTAACCAGATGAACATTAAGACTTAATCCCGGGTGTTGAGGGCGAAAAACTACGCGTTCGTAGTTGGATTTGAAAACCCGTCGTCGTAGTTTGAGTCGCGAAGAAATCCGTTCAACAGATAAAATTTATACTGAAAATCTGTAAAGAAGTTCTGAGTCGAACACATGGAGGCTACGTCGATCTCAAAATCCGCAATTATATTTTTTTGTATTCTTTTTTTTGTTTAAAAGGTGAAATAATCACAATGGAATCGATATAAACAATAAAAGAGAGAGATGGAGAGAACAATAACTTAGTATTTGGATAATGTTTTTACAATTAAAAAAGCGGGAAATGATTACACTAGAAAGCGAGAAACTATTACAACTAGAAAGGGGGAAATTATACTCTTGAAAGTGATAAAAGAAGGGAGAGAGATGTTATCCTCCTCGATGAATGCTTGGAGGATGAGCCGGACGAAGGCGACGCCTAGAAGATGGAGGACGAGGCGGGAAGGAGGACGAAGTCGCAACACGTCGTCGTTGTCGTAGGATCCACTTCCGGAACGGGGGTGAAAACTTGGATTTAGCTCTTGAGGAGCATCCTGGGTGTGGGACAAGCTTCTCTTAAGCTTTGGAGAGTGTTTGTGGTCACTTGATCGAGTTTTAATAGTGTCACGTTGTAGTACAGCCGAAAAAGCGTTCAAAACAAATAATTTTATTACTCGAACTTAAAGTCTGAGGTTGAACACATGGAGCAAATGGAATTCACACACTAAGCTCAATAATAAATGCAAATTGAACACATAATACTACTCAAAATATAATCAAAAATATAAAGCATGAGTATATGGATAATAAGAATAAATGTAGCTAAAAATAATGGATCAGACGTCTTAAAATTATGTGCTGCAGTGCCTTTTCCTTCTTCTTTCTCTGATTTCTCTTGCAATCCCTCTTCTTCTCTTTCTTCTCTGGCTTCTTCTTCCTTCTTCTCTTTCTCTTCCTTCAACCTTTTCCTCTTCAGCTTTTGGTACAGCCGACGCCGGAGATGAAGATCTCCGTAGATGAGGCGACGGCGAAGATGAGGGCAGTGGCAGCGTCAGGGCTGGTATGGCCGACGCAGATGAATGAGAGGAGGGCAACCCAACCACTAGTATTGTGGTTGGGCGATGAGAGAGAGAGAGAGGAACCGCCGGAGCTTGCGGAGGTGTTTTGGCCGGTGAGGAGAGAAGAATGTGGGGTGGACCGGCCCAATTCCAAGCTAAGGAGATGCGGATGAATCAGGGGTTGCTTAAATAGGCCTCTGGGGACGGATTTGTGCTTGGAATCCAAGCTTCCAAGCAAGGTATATCCGTCGGAGTGGGAAGCTTCAAAAAGACCCAAATCTCTCATGCGTTCAGATGAGAGATTGGGTACAAATTAGGGCTCAGTGATGGATTCAGACTGGAGGAGATTACTCAGAGAATCTCCCTTTCAATTTTGGGAGGGATTCTCTGAGTAATCAAGGAGGAATCACCTCCTAAAGCTTTTCGGAGTAGGATTCCTCCACTATAATGTCGAGGGACCTATTTGCAAGGATGATGAAGAATCTAGGGGGGTTTCTGTAGAGGTTTTCAAAAGATAGGGGTAGAAATGTAATTAGGTTGGACTTATTTGCAAAGTAGGTCAAAATGAGTTCCCGTTAGGTCCAAATTTTGATATAAACCTAATTTAAACCTAAGGAACCCAATGGTGAAGTTGAATTTTGGGTTTGACCACGTTTGACTAGGTAATTTACATAAAAACCTAATTTAGGGTAAATGTTTGTTTGAGACCCATTCTCGGTCAAAATGGGTTCTAATGGCCAAATTGAAAGTTCTAAACCCTAAAGAATATTTTTATATGATTTTTAGAGGGTTTAGGTAAATTTTATCCTGACTAGAACCTTTTTTAATCAAGTGGGTCTATTTTAGGGTTACAAGAAATCATTTAATTCCCAGAACTCACACGAACCCCATTCTGTCTAATTCAATCCACTTTTTATCTTGTTAAGATAATTTGACCTGTGTTTAGCCCTTGAGAAAACCCGTGGTTGTACTGCAATGGTAAATTTACAGTTTTACCCCTTGTTTCTTTCTTTTATCTCAGAATGGTTATTCAGTAAATTAAGACCTTCATTTGGTTATGTAGGAGCTTTTATTCTCTTCATTAGGTCAAAATGAGCTAGTTAGGGCTTATGATGGTGTTCCCATCAGAGAGGAAGAGAGGAGAAGGAAGGGATGAAAAATTCGTAGGGTAGGGGTCTCCTTTTATCGTTGCAAGGAGTAGGGGCATTTTGGACATTTTAACTTCAAAAACAATAAAGAGGGGACCTTCAGCGACATACTTAAACGTCGCTAAAGGTCAGTAGTGGACGATGTGTGCACACATTGCACACGCCCGCTCCTCTTCCACGCCTGAAACGCACGCCCACATTACGATCAAACAGTCGAGATCTCGCCTCACAGCGCCCATTCAAATGCCCCTGCCACGCACCCGTGCATGCGATGGGGCGTGTAGATGTGCATCATCGTGCGCGTACGCGATCCAGCGCATGTCCTCGCGCCACATCTCTGCTTCATCTGCTGCACGATCGTCATCTGACGGTCAGAATCAATGCGCCTCGCTCCCCGGGCGGATTGAGGCACTCGGCAAGGATCGAACTCATGACCCCTGCATCGCCCACAGGGCGCGACCGTTGCGCTGAAGCCTCCACTTTGTCGCATGGAGGGTTTAAGTGCGAGGATCTATTGGCCGTTGGATCGAGATCCAATGGTCCAGATCATCCGCACCCAAAGCCTTTTGAAGAGGGGAGCGGTGCTTCAGAGTTGATGCTGGCCGTTGGATCAAGATCCAACGGCTAGGATCGCGCGATGGAAGGCCTTTGGAGATGCATCTGCGGTTCCTTCGGGCTGATCTGGTGGGTGAGATGGAGCCATGTGGTGCCATCTTGGCCGTCCATCTTCTGTGTGTTGTAGACGGTGCCATGGGTGTTGAATTGGATCGATTTTTGCACTGCTAGGTTGCGATCGTCAATCCAAACCCATCTGAGCGGTCGGATTTGTCATCTGAGGTGCGAATTAATACCATCTTGGCCCTTGATCTTTAGGCTTCCTCTATCTATATCTGATGCTATGGATGTTCGATCATGGCGATCTTAGAGTCGTTGAACTCCAATCGTTGCCCTGGTCAGATGCATATGGTTGGATCTTCAATCCGAGGCCTTAATTAAAAAATTGCCCTGTCCCTGACCATAAAAGGAGACAATTACTATACAATTTATACAACTTGACCTAAATGCATGATTATGCATGTTATGCAATATTTACAATGTATGATGCTAATATGACACTAAAACATGCATTAATATACATTTTGGGCTATTTAGATGTATGCACATCACAACCCCATGCCTATCTTTTGCTAGTCCCTAGCAAAAATTATATGGTATTTATAAAAGAATTAGGGTTGGATTACTCGGGCACAAGTCATTTTCAACATTAAGAAATTTTTACTTAGGACTTGAACTTTCAAAGACATAATAGTGCCCGGGTATTTGCCAAAATGCAAATCTCCTCAAGCCCTTGCCTTATTCAAAGAAAGATCTCTTTTTCTCCTTTTTCTTCATTTCTAATTTTTTTGGATTTTTGAGTCTAAGGTTCAAAGCAGGTTTCTACGGCCACTCAACCCACCCAAGATTTGATGAGAATCCTAAGTTCTAAGCATCTTTGTGGTGAATGTGATAGACTCGTTGATCGACAATCAGAACGGACTTCGGGTTTCTACGCCCTAAGTGACCTTAGAAAGAATTATGCCTAAAGGTGTATCTATATGACCGATAGCTTTCTCCCTACTTTTATTTTTTTTTATGGGGTCAACACATGGTTGAATCTAGTGTATATCTCCCTGGATTATTCTACTTCTCCGCTTCTTCCTAAGTGTTTTAGGAATTTTTACGTGCATTTCTTGAGCAGGGATTTGGACAACCTACCAATGGGCTGTTACCCACGATAACTTACCAGCCATACTCGTGCGGTGAAGTGTGGCTTATTTCTTTTTATTTCTTTTTGTTTCTTTTCTCCTTTTCTTTTTCTTTTTCTTTTCTTTTTGAACTATCTTTTTCTTTTTATGAAGGTGGTTTCCCTAGTCTAGGATTTACCTAAAGGCAGTAGGAAAGGAATGGTCCAGTGGTTGGGCTCTGGACAACCTACCTATGGGTTGTTACCCATGATAACTTGCCAGCCATACCACCCTAGAAGGTTCATTAGCTACCTAATTTCCGTTAAAACCGTCGAACAACGAGTTAGTGATGAATAGTGTGTAGATGCTTAGACTTGAAGTTCCTTCAAATTAGAGGGCGGGTTGATAAATCGTGTATTTATCACCCAAACTTATTTAATAAAATTAAAATAGAATTCAAGATAGCGAGGACTGGATAAATAAATCCACATTTTAGTGGATACCCGGGTTGATTAAGCCCAAAGACTTGAAGGGTCTTAGTGTTCAGATCCTACTGTAATATTTCGTAAGTTTAAAACATCCTAATGCCCAAGTATTCTTTTCTAATTCATTTTTTTTAAAGAGAAAAATAAGTAGAATTTACAAGAATTCCATAGAGCTGACAAAATGATTCAGAAATGAATCCACCCGCCATGCTTAGTTGATGCAATATCTGCATTGAGAATAAAAGACATGAAAGGAAGGGTAGAATGCAGAAGATATCACCTGAATATGAAGCTCGGGTCAGCTCTGAGTCAGACTGTACAACTGCTGAGTTTAATGTTGTCAGCTAGGTGTAGTCTAACCAAAGAAGTCATAACATAGCTAGAGCAATCGTGTCTGAGATGGGTTCTGGAACAATACGGTCAATAACAGGCTTCAGACATTGATTGTTGACTTTGAATGAATTACCCGTCTTCGGGTCAGAGATTTGAACTACCC
Source organism: Thalassia testudinum (assembly GCA_037157565.1). Classification (NCBI taxonomy): domain Eukaryota; kingdom Viridiplantae; phylum Streptophyta; class Magnoliopsida; order Alismatales; family Hydrocharitaceae; genus Thalassia; species Thalassia testudinum. The sequence continues at coordinate 86,865,889 of JAZHRO010000024.1, forward strand.
CATTTGGAAATATCTGATCGATAATGAACAGGTCGTTCCATTTTGACCTAAGTTTGCCGGGAAAGAGCTTAAGTCGACAATTGAAGAACCAGACCTTCTAGTTCGGCTCAAAGCTCTTGTGAGATATCAATTGGTCATGAAGAGCTTTGGTCTGAGCCTTGTAGATCGTGGCATTCTCGTACACGTCATTTCTAAGCCCCTCCAACTCAGATAGTTGGAGTTTCCTGGTCTTTCCATCTAAACTTAAATCCATATTGCACTGCTTGATTGCCCAGAATGCCCTATGTTCAATTTCTATGGGTAAATGGCTTGCCTTTTCATACACCAGATGAAATGGAGACATGCAGATGGGCATTTTATATGCCGTACGGTAGGCCCAAAGAGCATCCTCAAGCTTTTGAGTCCAGACTTTGCGATCAGGCCTAACCATTTTCTATAGAATATTCTTGATCTCTCGATTGGAGATCTCAGCTTGTCCATTCATCTGGGGATGGTAAGGTGTGGAGATTCTATGATTAACCCTGTATTTTGCCAATAAATTATGGAACTGGGCATTAGTGAAATGAGTGCCACCATCGCTGATGATGGCCCTCGAAATCCCGAACCGGCTGAAGATATTCTTCTTGACAAAATCGATGACCACGTTGTGGTCATTGGTTCGGGTGGGAATAGCCTCGATCCACTTGGACACATAATCAACTGCGATGAGAATCTACTGGTGTCCAAATGAAGGGAGAAATGATCCCATGAAATCGATGCCCCAAACGTCGAAGATTTCGATGGGAAGAAAGGGGTTTAGAGGCATCATATCTCTCTTAGTTATGCTCCCAAGTGCCTGGCATCGGGAACACGACCTCGAGAAATCCTGAGCATCCTTGAATAAAGATGGCCAAAAGAAGCCAGATTACAAAATTTTTGCAGCCATCCTTTTCCCAGAGAAGTGTCCACCACACGCAGATGCATGACAAAACTTGAGTATACTCTTGAATTCGTTCTCCAGAACGCATCGGCGAATACTCTGATCAGAGTCGATGCAATACAGTTCAGGGTCCTCTCAAAAGTAGTATTTTGCCTCAGATTTGAGTCTATCTCATTGTTGCTTGGTCCAATCCTCAGGGATTTGACCAACGACCAAATAGTTTTCGAAGTCCACAAATCATGGAGTTTGGCCACTTGAAACTGTAAGGATAGTCTCGTCCGAAAAAGTATCAACAATCGGAATGTTCGGACGAGAAGAATCACTCTTAAGTCTTGACAGATGATTCGCCACCACATTCTGTGCCCCAGATTTATCCTTGATTTCAAGATCAAATTCTTGAAGTAGAAGAATCCATCGAATAAGCTGGGGTTTGGCATCCTTTTTGGCCAAGAGATGTCTCAAGGCCGAGTGGTCAGTATATATGATGACGTGAGACCCTAAGAGATAAGCCATAAATTTCTCTAAAGCAAATACTACAGTTAGTAATTCCTTCTCCGTAACAGTGTAATTCCTTTGGGCCTCATCCAGAGTTTTACTAGCGTAGTAGATGACAGAGGGCTTCCTGTCAATCTTCTGACCCAAAACAGCCCCGACCGCGTAATCAGAAGCGTCGGTCATGATCTCAAATGGGGCTGTCCAAATCAGTGGTTGCAACACCGGAGCACAAGTGACTACCATTTTAAGAAAATCAAATGCCTTACGGCATGATTCGTTGAAATCAAATGGCGTATCTTTGACGAGAAGGTTGCTCAAAGGACGAGCAACCTTAGAAAAGTCCTTGATGAACCTCTTGTAGAATCCCACATGACCAAGAAATGATCGAATTTGTTTGACAGATGTGGGAGGAGGAAGTTTAGAGATAGCATCAACCTTAGCTTTGTCAACTTCAATACATCGTTCAGAGATTACATGACCCAAGACGATGCCTTCTTGTGTCATGAAATGACTCTTTTACCAGCTAAGGACCAGTCTTATTTTTATGCATATTTTAAGAATCATTTCAAGATTAGCCAAACAGGAATCAAATGATTCTCCAAAAACAGAGAAATCGTCCATGAAGACTTCCATAAACTCTCCCACCATGTCAGGGAATATGGCCAGCATACACCTTTGAAAAGTCGCAGGTGCATTGCATAAGCCGAGTGACATCTTACGGAAAGAAAGGGTTCCGTAGGGACAGGTGAAAGTCATTTTTTCTTGATCCTCAGGATGGATAAGGACTTGATTGTATCCCGAGTAACCGTCAAGGAAATAGAAGTACTTCTGCCCGGCTAGTCTTTCAAGGATTTGATCGATAAAGGGCAAAGGGAAATGATCCTTTTTCGTGGTTGTGTTCAGCTTCCTATAATCAATACAAACTCTCCAAGAGGAAGCTGAATGAGTTGTGACAGATTCTCCTTTCTCGTTAGTCACAATAGTAATCCTAACTTTTTTGGGAACAATTTTCACGGGACTTACCCAAGAACTGTCAGAGATCGGATAAATAATTCTTGCATCGAGCCACTTGATAATCTCCTTCTTGACCACTTCTCGCATATTCGGGTTTAATCTACTCTGCATCTGGCGAGAAGGGCGGGATCCATCTTCCAAAAATATTATGTGATTACAGTAAGATGGCTCGATCCCCCTAAGGTCATGAATGGTTCAACCAATTGCCTCCATGTGTTCCTTTAGGACCTTAATCAGTTTAATCTCCTGCTCCTTTGTTAATTTAGCACTGATAATTATAGGGAGCATCTTATGTGATCCTAAAAACTGATATTTCAGATTCTCAGGTAATGGTTTCAGTTCAAGCTGGGGCAGGTTGATGATTGAAGGTAAGGAAGATGCTAAAGAAGACTCATCAAGAGGAAGAGGTTGAGAGTGAACAAAAGCAATGACCTCTTCAGGAGGTGGCAAGTTTTCCATAGAGAGTTGCGGGTCCAAATCATCATCAGAGGAGGAACTTTCAAATGCAAAAACCACCATACAAGTTTCAATATTCACGTTATCGTCCTCAAGTTCTTCAATAAATCCACAATCCTTAAAGTTTTTAATCACCTTAAAAATATCCAATTTCATTCTTTGAACCCTAAAGGCAATTTCCATGCTACCGCTCTCACAGTTAATGTTGGCCTTGGCAGTGGTGAGGAATTGATGCCTCAAAATGATGGGCATGTTCCTTAAATTCTCAGATACATCCATATCAAGGACAAGGAAATCTACAGGAAAATAGAAATCCTTAACCTTGACAATAACATCAATAATGCCTCACGGATTTGTGACCAAACAGTCCGCTAACTGCAGCGTTACTGAAGTTGGCTGAAGTTCACCTAATCCGAACTTCTCGTAAAGAGAAGTCGGAATTAGATTAATGGATGCACCCATATCCAGCAGTGCTTTATCAAAGGTGTAATCTCCGATGATACAAAAAATCAAAGGAGCACCTGGATCTCTCTTTTTCTGAGGGAGGTAGTGTAGGATAATAGAACTAGCCTGCTCGGAGAGTACCACCTTCCTCAGAACAGATTCTCTCGACTTACGCTTCTGTATACATAAATCCTTTAAAAATTTCGCGTAAGCCGGTATATGTTTGATAGTGTTGAGGAGCGGGATATTGATTTCAACATTCTTGAAAATATTCAGAAGCTCCTCATTACTATCAATAGACTTCTTCTTCCTTGATCTAATCAAGGCCTCAGGAAAAGGAACATGAGTCGGATCTTCGGAATCAGGTTCCTGAGCCTTGATTTCTTCTCTAGAGTTCTCCTTTGTCTCCTTAGGCTCCTCAGGATTCGGTAAATCAAAATAGTGTGGTTGTAGATCCTGAGTTTGTTTACTACTCCTCAAGGTAACAGAATTAGCAGATGCATACGTGTTTGAGTCTTGAGGAGGGTTAGGAAAGATTGGAGGGGCTTCATTAGCCAAAAACATTTGATTTAAGGAAGAAGAAGAAGGGGAAGGACCCTGCTCAACCACCTGAGCAAGTGCGTGTGGGTCCCTCTGATTCTCGTACCCATGGGCTTGATTGCTTGGATTCTAGATATTATGCGGGTTGGGTATGGGTTGAGATGGTAGAGATCTGGGTTGACGAGAATTAGCAATGAACCCGTTTTGCAAGTTGTCTAGCGAGGTTTTCATTTGCTGCATGAGCTAGAGCATAGATCCTTGCATTTCTACCATCTGTCGATTCAAATCAGCCTGCCCTACGGGTTGACGGGAATTCCAAGATTGCTGATTGACCTGATTCAGGGGCAGCTGAGTGTAAACATGACCCTGACCCATTGGTCTTTACGGAGCATAATTGCTGGGTCTGAATTGGGTCTGTTGCCCTGGGTTTTTCCAAGAGAAGTTAAGGTGGTTCCTCCAACCCGGATTATAAGCGAGTAAGGGTTGGACCTAACATTCTCTTGTACAGCATAAACATCCTCATAGGGTGAGGATGGAGAGAAAGAAAGGGAGGGATTAGAGAAACTGGGATCAAAGGCCCTAGTTTGGAACCTGTGGGTTCCGAATAATGCTGGCTCGTAGGTTGAGCCGCATCAAGTTGATTCACGAACTCCCATCCTGAAGGAGCTCGCGATAAATGGAATCCCGAATTCTAGGATTGAGTGGATCGAGTTGTTCATTGAGTTTCCAGCCATCCACTCCTCCATTCTCTTAGTAACCAAGTCCACCTTATCAAGTTTTTTACAAATCAATTCCATATCGAATGAATGAGAGTCGTGGACTTCATTAACATTCAATTTGGGCTGTTAAAAGTATCCATGGAGGCATGATTGATCGAATTCTCGCTCATCTCCTCAAACAAATCGTGCATGCTATTTGTGTCTTTGTTGAGGAAATTGCCTCCGCAAGAAGCGTCCATGTGATTTCTGAGTTACTCAGTCAACCCGTGGTAGAAGACCTGCACGAGTTGCCATTTCAGCACCTCGTGGTGTGGACACCTCATCAATAAGTCATCAAATCGCTCCCAGGCAACATGAAATTGCTCCTTTGACAGCTGGGTGAAGGTAGTAATTACCCGTCTCAAAGCATCGGTACGTCCAACAGAGAAGAATTTCTTCAGGAAGGCCGATTTCAAATCATTCCAGGTTGCAATTGGCCTTCCTATAGTCCTGTACCAATCAGCGGCTTTATCCCTAAGAGAGTGGGGGAAGACCCTCATGATCATCTGCTCCTCATTCACGTTTCGTGCCTTGGTGGTCTGGACCAATGTGGTCAAGTGCTCCAAGTGCTGAAATGGGTCTTCAGAGCCAAGCCCATGGAAATATTTGATCAGGCTTAACACCTAGGGCTTGATTTCTACGTCTCCGGCAGGAATCTGGATGCCAGGACGTTCCCCGTAATTTGAAGGATCATAAAAATCTTTCAAGGGCTGAGCGCCCTGCATTCTCTGGAACCATTCTTGCATTCTATGCATTTGTTCCAGCTGCCTTTGAAATACCTCCTGTGGATCCTGAGACAGAGGAGGTTGTTGATCGGCCATGGGATCAATTTTGCCAGAATCTAATCTATGCCTCATAGAATACTCTAGTGGTCCTTCCAATAGGGGATTCAATGACCTCCTTCCCAGCATAAACTAGGAAGAGGTTGAAAGGACTGGGGATAAGAACCCTGCAGCACAACAAAATAAGCCTGTCCTTAAGTGGGGTAGCCTAAGGATCTGCTGATTCTCAGAACCCGCCGTAAGATTATAAATGATTTACTCTACTTACGTCTGCTCAATCCAACCAGTTAGAAGGAGGGACTGGGGAGAAGGTTCTTCCTTCGGCTTGCGCCTTCGGTTCCTAGTGTACCCCCTAGCCACGGTCGTTTGACGGTACTCCCCTAGCTATACATCAGATTGATCAGTATAGGCAGGTTAATCATAAACAATCTCATATTGGACCTCGAAGAGCAAATTAGTCCTTAAGGCCAATGTCAACTTGATTTTATTTAGGCCTGGGATTGTAGTGCTTATGGAATGTGGTGGGCCCTTAAAATAGGTTGTGCCCTTAATGATCAATTGAGTACGTGTGAGTGCATGCACAACCAAGGTTTTCAAGCAGGATTATTTGTGATGAGCAGATTTTAAGGTTCAAATCTTGCTTAAGTACCTTTTAGGGTTTAGAATTAGGTTTAATTCAATCAAGTTTGAGGCAAACCAGATTTTCAAGCACAGGTAAAGATCTTTTTCCTTTTGAAATCAAAAATAAAGTGGAGTGTCTGGTATGAACCTAAATTGAAAACCCTAAGGGGAAGCTACTTGGTGAGTTGATTTTAGGTTGAGTGGTGTAGCCCAAACAATTCAAACAATTGACTATAATTGCACCACTGAGTTAGGCACACAAAATAATTAACCTAGACTGATTTATATGTTGATTTGTATGTACCGATTCCACAGATCAGAATCCAGTTGAGTAGAAGAAAATTAATTAGGTTAAGTGCCTTGAATGTGAGTGTATGTTGTGTTTATGTTTGATTTATCCCACAAAAGTATCTTTTTGTTGATTTTTTTGCTATGCGAGGGTGAAATGAATGTGGGTGGAAATCCAAGCAACCAAGCTAATCCTAGGATTTATGCAAACATCTAAGTTAATTGGAGTTTGAATTAATGTTGTGAAATGAAATCTTTGGAGGGGGTAAAATGGGGAGCACTTACAGTCGTCTTCAACTGTACTTTACTCCAATTTATCGCTTGATGATTCCCTGATCGAGGTATCTGCAAAACAATAGACAAGAGATAAAGCAAGTTAGAAAACCATAAAGTGCATGAAATGCGGAAAGAAAATCGAAAATCGTTGCCTCCCCGGCAACGGTGCCAAAATGTTGCCTCCCCAGCAGGATTGAGGTGCTCGGCAAGGCTCGAACTCGCGACTGCTGCGCTGAAGCCTCGACATTGTCATGTGGAGGGTTTAAGCGTGCGGATTTGTTGGCCGTTGGATTGAGATCCAATGGTCTAGATCGTCTATGCCCAAAGCCTTTTGAAGAGGGGAGCGGTGCTTCAGAGTTAATCCTAGCCGTTGGATCAAGATCCAATGGCTAGGATCACAATTTGGAAGGCCTGGAGATGCAATTGCGGTTCCTTAGAGCCGATCGGGCGGCTGAGATGGCACCATGTGACGCCATCTTGGTCGTCCATCTTCTGTGTGTTGTAGACGGTGCCACGGGTGTCGGATTGGACTGATTTTCGTGCCATTAGGTTGCGATCGTCGCTCCGAACCCATCCAAGCGGTCGGATTTGTCATCTGAGGTCTAGATTAATACCATCTTGGCCCTTGATCTTTAGGCTTCCTCTGTCTATATCTGATGCTACGGATGTTCGATCATGGCGATCTTAGAGTCGTTGAACTCCAATCATTGCCCTGATCAGATCCGTATGGTTGGATTTTCAACCTAAGGCCCTGATTAAAAAATTGCCCTGTCCCTGACCATAAAAGGAGACAATTACTATACAATTTATACAACTTGACCTAAATGCATGATTATGCATGTTATGCAATATTTACAATGTATGATGTTAATATGACACTAAGAACATGCATTAATAAACATGTTTGGCTATTTAGATGTTTGCACATCACTGGGATTTCACATCTTTTTAAGCCTAAGTTGTTCCCAACTTCAACTCATGTCTTTGAATTAACTCTAAAAAATGAGAAAAGAATCAACCCAACTCTTATTACATTGTGGCTCAAAGAATATTTGGTAGAAACAGGGTATTTGTAATGCACTCTGAAAAACTTTTGGTGGAGGAATTTACATGACATAGGAGAACATACTGACTTATTCTAAAGAATGCCTTTTTCTACAAATTCTTTTTGACTTTTCTCTCTCTTTTTTTTAATAATGCAAATAAATGTCAGTATGTCTCTGAAAACTTTATTTGGTAGAGCACACTTATTTGGTGGGTGAGAACTTAGATGAAAAGAGTTTCTTCTAAACAAAAGACTAAAAACTACGATAAAGAATCTACCTGCACGCACAGGTAAGGGCTTCACCCTCCATAATGAACACTAGGGTTGGATCTTACCTTCATTTGGTCTTTCCCGACTTTGTGTAGTGTGAACCACGGTTACTTAAACTCCCAAGTAGAAGCAAACCAACGAATCCTATACTGGTGACTCAGCTACAAGAATACATCCTAAGTTAGGAGAGATCCTAGTCTATCTTGTCACTGTTTGAGTGTATTAAGCTAAAGCTTGAACGAATCAAACTTCTATGGCCAGGAAAGTCTTCAAAGCAAAGGCTGAATGTCCATAAACACTTATTTCATTTTTGCTTTAGCTTTCAAACCATAGCTAAACACTTTTGAAAATATTTTAATTTTTTTATTTTTCATTTTTTATGAATTTTTGATGTTTGTAATTTTTTGAAAATTTTCAAAATTTTTAATTTTTAGGGATTTTTTAATTAGGTACATACTATAGATGGATATGTATAATGGTTAAGAATTTGCAAAATACCCATATAATTCCCAGATTCTATGGATGCCTATCCACCCCCCCATGCCAAATCATGCTATGTCCTCATATGCATGCAAAAAGGGACAAAAATAGGGGTACAGGGTCTTGGGGCAAAGGTGAGTACAGGGTATAAAGCAAGGGGGATGGGTGGGTGGTGAAAAACAGAGTGAAGTGCAATGAGTGAAATGTGATGTAGAGTGCAGAGTGAAAGGGATTGTTGGGGTGCCTCTCAACGAGCGTTGAATTTAACGTCCCCAGTTGGACTCTGTATAAGGCTCATATTAGTTACCCTCCAGCAGGGCAACTGTTTCACCAACAGGGGCATGCTCATGAGTAAGATACTGTTTCAACCGCTACCCATTAACCGTAAATTTATGCCCAGATTTGGGATCTTTAATTTTGATGGCTTCGTTGGGAAAGGATCTTGAGACCAAGAAAGGACCAGTCCATTTGGACTTCAGTTTTCCAGGAAAGAATTTGAGTCGAGCATTGTAAAGCTAAACCAGCTGTGATGGCTCAAATTCCTTCTGCCTAATGTGGTTGTCGTGAAAGGCCTTGGTACATTGTTTAAAGGTAAGAGCAGAGTCATAGGCTTCACGATGTAGCTCTTCTAATTCCCAGAGTTAGAGTTTCATTTCTCGATCACACAGGTCTGGGTCGAGGTTACATTGGCGAACCGCCCAATAAGCGTGATGCTCCAACTCCACGGGCAGGTGACAAGGCTTCCTGAAAATGATCTTGTGCTTGTCGGACCAATCCTTATGGTCAGGTCGAACTGTTTCTGGAGGATTTGTTTGATCTACCAGTTCAAAACCTTAGCCTGATCGTTCGTTTGAGGATGATACAGAGAAACGATACGGTGGTGGACTCCATATTTCCTCAAAGTGCCTGAAAAGACGGATGGGTGAAATGACTTCCTCCATCCGAAATGATGGCTCGAGGGATCCCAAAGCATGCAAAACTGTGGTCTTTGATGAACTTGGTGGTAACGACATGGTTAGCATGGCGCGCGGGAATAACCTCAATCCATTTTGAGACATAATCAATGACAACAAGGATGTACTCGAAACCATTGGATGGAGGAAAGGGTCCCATAAAATCGATTCCCCAAATGTCAAAAATCTCTGCAGCTAGGATAGGTTGCATGGCATCATGTCGCGACATGACATTAACCCTAGTGACTAGCACCTATTGCAAAGCTTAGCATAATTACGTGCATCCTGATGAAGGGAGGGCCAAAAGAATCTGCATTGCAACAACTTGGCTGCAGTTTTCCTCCCTGAAAAATGGCCTCCACAGGCCTGATCGTGGCAAAAGGATAACACACTGGGGAGTTCGCTGTTAGGAACACAGGACGGATAATTTGATCAGCACCTACTCTAAAAACTAGTGGATTATCCCAGAAATAATACTTTGCTTCTGCAATGAGACGCTCACGCTGGTTTTTAGGCCAGCCTCGAGGAAGAGATCCAGAAGCAAGGTAATTAGTGATACCGGCATACTAAGGTTCACTTACCACATCTATCGCTAGAAGGTGCTCATCAGGAAATGATTCATTTAAAGGCAATGTAAGTCCAACATGGTCCAGGTCTAGTCTTGACAGGTGGTCTACAACAACATTCTGGGCTCTGGCCTTATCTCGTATCTCATGATCAAATTCTTAAAGTAGAAGGATCCAATGAATCAGTTGAGGCTTTGCATCTTTATTATGCATGAGATAATGAATGGTCATGTGGTCAGTGAAAAAGGTAACATGGGAGCCTAGAAGATACGAACGGAATTTCTCCAGCACAAAGATGACTGCCAGCAGCTCTTTCTCAGTGGTCGTGTAATTACGCTGGGCCTCATCCAATGTCTTACTGGCATAATACACCACGAAGGGACGTTTATCGCGTCTTTGTCCCAAGATGGCTCCGACAGCTAGGTCAGAAGCATCACACATCAGCTCAAAGTAGAGGGACCAATTAGGCAGCTGGAGAATTGGGGCTTTGGTGATAGCATCACGCAACTGTGTGAATGCTCGAATACAGTTGGGGCCCATGTCGAAGGGTACATCGGTCGATAGGAGATGTGTCAAAGATCTGGAAATCTTGGAGAAATCCTTAATAAATCTCTATAAAAATCAATGTGCCCAAGAAAGGAGCAGATATGACAAATAGAGCTAGGAATAGGTAAATCAGCAATCACATCAAGCTTAGCTCTATCCACTTCAATACCCCTTTCGGAGATGATATGTCCCAGAATAATACATTCGTGAAGCATGAAATAACTTTTCTCCCAAGAAAGCACGAGTTTAACATCTCTGAAGGATGTGGGTCAGGTTGGCTAGGCAGTCGTCAAAAGTCGATCCAAAGACAGAAAAGTCCTCCATAAAGACTTCAAGAAAATCACCCACCATATCATGGAATATCGCCAGCATGCATGTTTGGAAAGTAGATGGTGAGTTACAGAGTTAGAATGGCATCCTTCTGAAAGCGAAGGTGCCAAAAGGATAGGCAAAGGTGGTTTTCTCTTGGTCTCGAGGGTCAATAACCACCTGGTTATAGCATGAGAATCCATCCAAGAAACAAAAGAACTGATTTCCTGCTAACCGCTCTAGGATTTGGTCAATAAAAGGTAGCGGAAAATGGCCTTTCTTGGTAACAGTATTGAGTTTCCTATAATCTACACGCACTCTCCAAGATGTAGGAGTGAGTGTAGGGATGGATTTGCCCCTGTCATTGACACAGATGGTGAGACCCATCTTTTTAGGCACAACATGAATCGGGCTCACCCAGGGGTTGTCGCTGATCGGGTAAATGATGCCCGCATCAAGCCACTTAATAATTTCATTCTTAACGACCTCTCTCATATTAAGATTGAGACGTCGCTGCATCTCGAGAGAAGGTCGAGCCTCCTCCTCCGTCTATATATGATGGGTGCAGTAGGAGGGCCTAATGCCAGTCAGATCAGACAGAGACCATCCGATGGTTGCCTTATGTTCAATTAGGACCTCAATTAGCTTGCACTCTTGCTCCCTAGACAATTTTGAACTGATGATTACTGGAAGCATTTCATTTGGTCCTAGAAAAGCATATTTTAGCGTGTCAGGCAACGCTTTGAGCTTAGGTGTGGATGGGGGCAAATCTGGCAATTCTTGGGATGAGATTGTCCCAAAAGGATCAAGAGAGGGAATAAAGGGAGAAGGAAATTGGCCCTCGGGTTGGCCAAGGAGAGGGACATCTTGGATTGATGGATCCAAGAAAGGAGTGCCCCAGAGATCAGTATTTGGGAACAAGGCCCCAATGTGGAATGCCACTTTTGCTTGATTTAGTGGGAAAGAAAGGGCATTTCGATCTTCAAGGGGGTAGATCGGAGGTGAGTAGCCCGGATATGACTCTTGATCATGAGGTGTAAGAGGCGGAGTGGACCTCGTCAGGGGTTTGGTCAGGAAGAGATAAGGATAAGGGAAGGGATGGGGAAATGTCACAGTATAGGCCAGTCAGGTCTTGATTTTCCAGTGGTATGCCGCAGTAAGTTGAATAGGTCCCAACTAATCTGATACACACACTGATAGCCATGTCATCATTAGACATGTCATCCTCGATAAAATCGCAATCAAAATTCTTAGCAACCTTAAAAATGTTCAGTTTGAGCTTTTCAGAGCCCACAACAATCTCAATACAGGTCGATTCACAATCAATATGGGTGTGGGTTGTGGCCAAGAAAGGTCTATCGAGGATTATTGGATAATCATAAAGTGAATCAGGAACTTCCATATCTAATATAAGAAAGTCAATTGAAAAATAGAGACTGTTGACCCTAACCACCACATCTTCCACCACACCCCACGGGATTTTTACAGAGCAATCTGCCAATTGCAGTGTAATAGGGGTGGGTTTCAGATTTCCTAATGCAAATTTGTAGAACATGATGGTCGGTACGAGGTTAATGGAAGATCCTAAATTCAGTAAGGCAAGATCAAAATTGCAGCCTTTGATGCTACATGAAATGAGAGGGGTGCCTAGATCTTTCTTCTTTGGTGGTAGTTTTGACAGCATAGTACAACTTACATGAGGCGAGAGAAACCACCGGATTCTTAATTTTCTTTTGCTGTCGCTTGGGTGTAGTGTAGTATTTAAAGAAACGGGCGACAGTAGGATTGTGGTCGATCGCCTCTAACAAGGGAACCTTGATTTCAACATCCTTGAATAAATCACGTAGATTGTCAAAGGTCTGTGTGTTCTTTTTCTTGCCTTTTGGCTCCCTCAGTAGAGCCTCAAGGAATGGGATCGATTCTACCACCAGTTTGGGCATATCGTCCTCAGGAGAATGCGGTGCGCATCCCGAATAAGAGGGCGATGAAGAAAATGGGCCAGGCTCGGGTCGAGGTGGATCAATGGTTTGTTTACCACTCCTTGTAGTAATCACATTGGATGTCATAGGTCTAGTGGGATCATAAGGCGGAGGAGGGTTCACAATAGGGACATATGGGTGATGTGCTACTGCGGGATTAGCCTGAAATCCCAGTGGAGTACTCAGAGCTTGCAGAATCTGATGAACTTGCCCCTGAGAAGGTTGTACCCGTGGTTGCAAACCACGAGGTACAAAATTTCGCGGCTTTGGAATAGGTTGGGCTAGAAGAGTGCCCTGAGATCAAGTCGTCATGAGTAGTTGACTGATCTCAGCATTCTACTATGCCAATTGGTGTTGAAGAGAGGTTATGTTTTCTTCATGGCACTTGGACATTTCTGTCATCATTCGCATCAATTTATCAAGAGGATTTGATGTGTGATCTGTTTGAGGTGCGCATGGGCCCTGCAGTGGATTTGTAGAAGGATTATATTGGGCCCTTGGGATGACGAAAGCAAACGGTCGCATTGGTCCATTAGCAGGGTTTTGGCGCTAAGGGTTGTTGGATTATGTGAAATTTGGATGGTTGCGCCACCCTGGGTTATATGTAGCATAATATGGGTTGTTCCCTAGGGCGCATGACGTGCACGTGCGCGTGTGTTTGGAAGTGTCGTTATAGTTTGCACTTGCAACGTCGGTTTTAAAGTAAAGAAACGGATGTGAGTCCGAGTGTCGGTCTCAGGGAGGCGTAAAAATCGGATTCTTCTTGTCACTTATTGTCACGAAAATCGCAGGGTTTTGCTTGCAAAAAAGCGCGGGTGAAAAGCGAGAGAGAGAGAGAGAGCAAGAGAGAGATTAGGGTTAGAATTGTTTCATTCACAGCATGCAACTTGAATAGAAAATAGAGCAAGCAATTGAATAGAAAACAACTTCATTAATCATGCAACTTTAGTTCATAATTACAACATAAGATAAATGCTTGAACATAAGTAAAGTAAAGCTTAAAAGAAGGGAAGAGAGAGAGAGAGAGGGAGGGCGGCGAGGCAGCCATGGTGGTGGAGAGGGCTCCGTCGGCAGCTCGTCATCTCTAGAGATTATAAAAGGGCTTAAAGGTAGCTAGGAGGGGGTAGAGTAGTTGCAAGTGGAGTGAATCCTTGAATGGGTGGTTGGAAGGGGTTTAAATAGGGAGAAGGGCTTTTCCAAATGAAGAAGGGGTTTCAGCAACGTCCAGGACGTTGCTCAAACCCTTCCCAAAATGTCGGAGAAGACCCTTGCCCGCTGGTCACTCGCCCGCAGCCGTGCTTCCTCGCACCCGATCCGTGTGAGCACGCAACAAGCCGAGACGGCTGGGATCTCGCGTGAGGCGCTCGCCTGGATCGCGCCCTTGCGCCGGCATCATCGCGCGCGTCTGGCCAGGGCGCATCTGCGGGCGCCACGTCTCACGATCTCGTCCGTCCACTGCTGATCGGGAGGCCCAATTTCGCCCCTTCGCGTCGTCGTCTCCGAATTTCAGCTCCGCGCGACTCGAACCCACGTTGCATGAGTGTGGGTGTGTGCTCCAACCGTTGCGCTATGCTTGCTGCTTTGTATCGGCGAGTGCGGGCGTGCGTACGGTTCTCAGCCGTTCGATCGGAGATCGACAGCTGAGATCTGTCCTCCGGATGCGGGCGGCGATCTAGACACGGTGAGCGGGTGCCACGTGGCATACCGTGGGCCGTTGATCATCAGATCAATGGTCAGAACTTCTTGGGCCCATTGTAGGAGCTTCGGATGTCGGATTTGGCTGATTTCGAGTCCGTTGGACTCCGTTCGTCGCTCTGAATCCATCCGTGCGGTCCGATTTCTCATCTGAGGCCTACTTTGATAAGTGCTCATACAAATGGCCATTAATACTATCTTATAAGCAATCTTGTCTTATAATGCAATACTCCCATTCTACTTATGTTGTGTTTCTATGCCTTTTATTCTTAAGATGGGTCCTATTTAACAGAATTATCACCCCAAGATGCAGTGTTATCAGCGCACATGTCTTCGAATTCAGAAGATGAGTCTGCAAATGGTATTGCATCCGAGTACGTGTTATAATACTGGCTAGCAGAAGCCAGATCCACATTACTCATTGAGTCGCTTGGCACGATACTCAGTAAGGATGGTGCAGGTCATGCAGTATTCTTGGAAATCATCTTGACTTGGGATGGATTGGGTTTGTGATGTGGTGAAGGAGTCAATGTGTGAGCCACAGGATGGGTACGGTTGGCCAAAAATTCGTCTAGCCTTTTGTGAATGAGGGAGACTTCATCCAATTTTTGAGTGATTAAATTTAAGTCGGTGGATGAATGGGAAGGTCCCGTGTCAACCTCGTAAGCTCCGCTACGAGGTGCACTGGTCTGATTAAAGGAGACAATGGAAGCATTATTCATAGAATTCTCACTCATATTTTCAAACAATTCGAACGCTCCATCCTCATATTGATTCATGAAATTCCCTCCGCAGGAAGCGTCCGCAATTTGCCTCAAAGTTTCATTTAGCCCATGATAGAAGATCTGGGCTACATGCCACTTAGGCAGACTAATGGGAACACCATCATGAGCCCTAACTAGCCCAATTTGGTCTTATAAAGTTGATAAAAGCTCCTACATAACCATCAGAGGGTCCTATGTGTATACTATTCTATTTTAAGAAAAGAGAAGAACACAAGGTTATTTCTACAATTTTAACTGCATTTCATAAGTATAGAATAACCACAAGGAATTTTAGAGGTTAATTAAAGGTCAAATGGTCATTAATGTCTAATAAGAGGGTCCATGTAGACATAAACGGGTTTTCACGCATTTTAAGAATTAATGGACATCCGAAATCCTAATTTTAGACTCGCTTAATTAACTGAAGTTCTGGTTAGAATAAAATTCACCTAAACCTTATAAAAATCATGGAAAAAAATTCTATAAGGTTTGGTACCTTTGATTTGACCTTTGGAACCCATTTTGACCTGAAATAGAGTCTTAGATGGAAAGTTACCCTAATTTGAGCTTTTACGCAAATTACCCAGTCAAACTTAGTCAAAACCAAAATCCAACTTCATCATCAGATTTCTTGGGTCCAAATTAGGTTTGTACAAAAATTTGGGCCCAATCAGAGATCATCCTGACCTAGTTTGCATTTTAATCCAGTCTTGACTCTTTTTCGTTCAAATAGCCCCTCAACTTTTGAATTTATTGCAAACAACCCCCTATCTTCTTCTCCTTCTTCGCAGTTGGGTCCTTTCCGCCATGGCAGGTGTGAACCCATTAGATCCAAGCTTCAATCTCAGATTCTGCCTTGACTAATTGACCAATCCCTTCCAAATTTGGAAGGAATGGTCTTGAGGGAGTCCTTAACGATCTAGGCCTCTATTTGGACTCCAAATCTCCTCGTGGAGCTCGTGCGAACTCCTTGAAATCACAAATCCTAATCCTCGATTTCTCGAGCTTTCAAGCTTGTTTCCAAGCTTGGAAGCTCGCTCGATGGCCTATATAAGACCCTCCTCGCCTGCCTTACCTCCTTAGCAAGTTTTTGGGCTACCAAACTCTTCTTTTCTCCCTCTCCAAGCCTGCTCAACCACCTTCCTCCGACTTCTTCGCCAGCCACCACATACAATAGGCGGCTAGTTCTTCTTCCCTGTCGCATTTCGCACCTCGCCATACCTGTGAGGAGCTCTCTGGTCCCTTCCTTGTCGCCGTTCCCTCTCCTAGAGCTTTCTTCGTCTTCGGCGCCGGCCAATCAGAGCTGGTGCTTCCTCCTTCTTCCTTTGTCCAATAGCTACTTCAATCAACTCCTAGCATGCACTCATCATTACAACGACTTCAGACCTTCGCTTCAACCACCGTCGCGCCCACTCCAACTCCGTCTTCCACCTCTAACATACCTCCGACGAGGCATTCCCACCGCCACGCACCACCAAATTGCCTGCCACAAGTCCCAATAGCTTCTCTAAGTCCACGCAAGCAAAACCTCTCAAGAAATTGAGGGGATTGCTACACCAATCATTCCACCCGACTCACATCCCTCCACACAACTATTTTAAGGTCGCCAGACCTCCACGCTCGCCCTTACTCCAAACCACAACCACCATCACACTCGCCGTGCTCCGACAATCCCTCTGAGCTATTTTGATGTGGCTGAAAGGCTGTATTCTCCTTTTCAAGTACTTCATTGGAGCTCTGCTGCCCATCATCTTCTCTGACTTCGTCCGTGGTGTTCTAGCCACGGTAGCTCCAAGTCTCAGCTCCAAGACGTGCAGACTTCACCAGAAAAGCACCTAGGTCTTCAATTGGAGGAACACACCTTCCCTCGACCGTAATTAGACGAGACCTCCAGCTGCTGCTTGCACAAGGAACAAGGTACAAGATAGTCCCACATCATAGATTTAGAAGCCCTTCGTGCGGGATAAAATGAATTCTTGTCCTTACCCCATCGCCCAAGAACACAGGGGTCGGGTCCCCTTAACCCTCACTGAACGATTACCTGCCTATTGCACTCCTCGACTACTGCCCACGCCAGTAGCCTTGGTCACTGTGCATGCCCTATTATCCGCCTGTATACCCATTCGGAGATCTGAATAGGTGGGAAGGAAAGAAAGAGAAAAGGAAGGGGGGGTGTTTTGCTGTCTGAGTACTTGCCCTGTGTGATGCTTGGTCATTAAAGAAGTTGAGAGAGCCTTTGTGTGAGAAAGAAGAAGAAAAGAGAAGAGGCATTGTAGCAACGCCTCTGTTAAGGCGTCTGAGGCTTGACGCTATCATCTGATTCTGCTGGTTCTGTGCTCCATGGCTATATTGGTTACTTAAGTGGAGTATTTGATTGAGTTTACTATTTATGTATTTGAGATTTTTGTGAGCTTAATTTTAGGGGTTAATTTGTGATTTAAATCACCATTTTATCTCATTCTTTTTGCACTCTGATATTGACTCTCATATATATCATTTTTGAATGGAATTTTGGTTATAGTTACTCATATCTGTGCTTATAATTGTGATCTTTGAAATTGAGTTGTCATTAATTACTCCTTGTGTTCGACCTCGGATACTCTTTTTGAAATTTGAGTTACAAATTTAAGTGTTTTCAAGTGATTTCGACTTGCTACAACGAAATGATTTTAAAACTCCAATCTCACCTCGATTAACACAAACTGTGGTGTGGACATTTTCTCAGGTCATTATACCTTTCCCAGGCCTCATGAAACTGCTCACCGTTTTGTTGCGTGAAAGAAGTAATAGCTCGGCGAAGCGCATTGGTGCACCCGATTGGGAAGAAGTTCTTGAGAAATGCTGCACGCATCTCTTCCCAAGAGCGGAGCGGTCTCCCAATGGTGCGCAACCATTGCACGACTTTGTCCAGCAATGAAAACGGGAACATTTTCATGAGGACGATATGCAACCTGATGTTTCTTGGTTTAATCGTTTCAGCTAAATGGGTTAAGCCCTCCAAGTGAAGAAAAGGGTCTTCACTGGCCAATCCATGGTAATGGAAGTTAATTAGGCTGATTACATTCGATTTTATTTCAAAATCTTCCCCATCCTCAGGGACACAAATCTACCAATGGGTCTTTGTAGAAGCGAGATTCTAATATGAGCTAAGAGACCTAGGCTCCTCCCGTTCGGGAAGGTTCTGCATTTCCTCCAAGGTTTCCCTAATGACTTTAATCTACTCAGTATACAATTCCATTTGGGCTTAGAGGTGGGTTAATGGGTCAACGGCTCCACCACCTGGTGGATTTGGAGGGGGAGATTTCCTCCCTCGGGATTTAAGGGTGGGTGAGTAGCCATGTTTACAGAGGAGGAGGATGATTCACCAGCTTCTACCCTTCTAAAGTTATCAGACAATTCAACAAGTTCAGGGTTTTGTGACCTCCTCCCAAACATGCACTGTTGACAGAAGAATTGGGGTGATGAGAAGAGAAAAGGGGATAAGAGAAATGATGCCAAATAGGTGCACTTGAAGACAAATCAAACAATCAAGGTCCTAACCTCTAAATGTGTCCTTAAGACCTAAATATCTAATTTACCTATTACGACTTACAGAACCGAATATGAGCACAGCGGAACCACCGGACCAGATTGAAAGACTGTTTGCCCTAGTCTTAAACACTCGATAGCATGCGAAAACCCGTAATAGCACATAAGCGCTACACTTAGGTAGTTAGACCTCTAAACCTTAATGGGGTCAAGTTACTACAAATTTTAAATTAAAAGGCTTAGGATATAAGTGCTTTGGAATGTGAAAGGCGTTGTATACGGGTAATGCCCAAGTGCGTGATTTTTTGAGTGTGTAAAGCAAGCATGCAATGGGGAACTCTCCCTGAATTGAAGTTTTAGATGATGAATGGCTTTTCGAATTCAACTCTTAGGTAGTATGGATTTTACGATTCCACTGAATTACAAATTCAACCAATCTCTGCGTTTTCAAGAAAATACAAGTTCTTTTTGCGCCCAAGCAACCTTTCTTCAATTTAATTTGGTGAATGCATGCTACAATGCAAATGGGCTCCTAATTGAAAATTTCTAAGTGTGGATGCACAAATCAATTTTAATTCAATGTGAGAGGGAGCCAAAGCACTTCAATTCAAGTGCTCCCAATCACTAAAATGATAATCTACACAAGGCTCAACCACCAAAAAGTATGAAAAATGAAAATGAATATATTGGGGTTGAGATTCAGGATCAAATCACGGCAAGTTTAAGGTCATGGTGGGGTTGGAGTCAAATCAACTCCAAGACTCCCCAACCAAAGTTTGGATCCCGAATGTGAAATAATGAGGCAAAAAAGTGTGGCAATAATTAATTTTAATTCTCCTCAAATATAATTTTGCATCGCGAAATACCTAAGAATTGAGATTCTCGGATTTTTTGTGCACGAAAAAGGGGAAAATCAAGGGTGGTGGTGCTGATAGAAAGAATCAAACAATGGATTTTAATCTACTCGCCCGAGAACTCCCAAGAAGATTATTTTGGGTTTTTGATATTTTTTTTAATTTTTTTATATTTTCAATGTGACAGAATGACCTAAATTGCTAAGAAGAAGACACTTACCTCCTCAGCAATGTAGGTGAAGATCCAAGCGGTGCCAACGACTTCATGCTCTCGCTCCCACCTCGGATTTACCCATGTCTCTGACCTCTCTGCGTGTCTCCTCCTCGCAATAGGTACACCTGCACAAAAACAAACAAAAACACCCATGAAGAGAAGGGTGGAAGAAGAGAAAATCAAAGGAAGAGATAGAAACTAACTCTAGATAGTGCCTCCCTGGCAATGGCTCTAGAAAACTTATGATAGAATGCAAGTAGGGTTATTTAATTAGGTGAAATTAGCGTCAAATTGTATATAATGGAAGTGGTTAACCTACAAGCGAATCTACACTTGTTATCAAAAATTTATTAACCTGGCTAAATCAGATTTTAAGATTATCACTTTTAGGCCAGGGTCGAACTCAAGGAGGCGTGTTTGGAATTACTAAGTTTCTACGTACTTCTTAGACTCGCATTAATTCCTTTCGCTTATTGTATTTTTAGTTTTCTTGATTTTTAGATTTTTTTGGAGATAATCTTGTCCTTGAGGCATACCTTCAAACAAGTCCTTGGCTACACGCCAAAATACTTAAATTTGATCTAGCCACACGCGAGACTGTGTACCTGTAAGTCAAGAATTATCTTTTTTGTTTTATATATTTTTTTGTCTTTTCTTTAAACAATAAAATAAAATAAAATATAGAAGAAAATGAAAATACGGAATTGAAATGACTTGAAATACGTAGCTTATTTATATGTAGAATGTATATATATAGGATATATATATAGATATATAGGTATAGATATAAATATATATATAACTATGTAATAGATAATAGAATAGTAGAATATTGAATCCAAGATTCAATAAAGATGTAGCATAATGCTAGGTTAACTATTGTCTAGAAAGACAGGATTAACCTAGCTATGTGCCGCGTGCGGTGTGGAGCGGATGTGTGTGAGTGTGGGTAGAAGGCTTGCTATACACGAATATCAGGAAATATACGTAACTGGTGCGAATATTCCCATGATATATATATATGTGAGTGGAGATATTGGTGAGTGTGTGAAGGAAATATGGGTATATATGTGTATTTATAAATATATATATGTATAGATGTTTATATATATATATGTATATGTATATAAATATATAAATAAATAAATGTATGTATATAGATAGGGGAAGGTGAATATGTATCTATATATGTGTGTATGTGAAATATTTATAAATACTTATATATATATATATATATTGATATATATATAGGTGTGAGTAAGTATACGGCTGAATTAGTGTGAAAATAGGTGGATATGTGAATAAGTGTGTGTGTGTGAAGGAGTGTCTGTGTGTGAAGGACTGAAACACGCAACGTGCAAGGAAGGTGCACAGCGTGCACAAGCACTGGAAAGCGCGTATAACAAAAGGAAGCCGTGCAGCACACTAGCGTAGGGGGAGATGGCCGCACTGTGTGCAGGCACGCAAGGGCTGAGTGAGGGGCGCACGCGGGCACAGGAGCTGAGAAGCACGCAGTGCAAGGGCATAGCATGCGTGATGTTGCGAGGAGAGTAGTGACTGGGTGTAGTGGGTCGTACGGAGGAGAGAGAGTGCCTGGGTCACCGGATAAGTGAGAAATGAGCTGGTCATGCATTATAGCTGCATGAGGTCACGGCTACTGTGCCAAGGGCAAAAAGGTGACCAGCTCTATGCGACACTACTGGCTACATTGCGCTCGCAAGCGGTGGTGAAGGTGTGCGAGGAAAGACCTCAGACTGGCAGGAGGCATGCACTAACGTAGGAAGGGATGAGGTTGGGCTGGAGTGACTGAAGGTGGTGAGCAGTGAGGAGCAGGAGGGCATGGCAGTGGTGTGCAAGATGGGTGGTTGAGGTGCACGGAGGCATGCATTAAAGGTGGCTGAGCGCACGGCAGTGGTGTGCGCTTCAGTAGAGCAAGCTTCAGAACTTGATGTTGCTCGGGCAATGGTGAAGAACATAGCTAAAAGAAAGAAAAATTAAGAAAAGAAAACCACAAAAAAAAAAACAAAAGCAAACACCACGTCTACCTACTCGCAATGAGCTAGACGGTGGTGATCCCTCACCGTGGAGATTGCAACCACGGGTGGGAAACTCCTCTGCTCTCAGTGTTCCTCTCAACTAGTGAGAGGATACTGAGGATGAGGAGGGGAAGAGAGGGAGAGAAGAGAGGATACTGAGGATGAGGGAGAGGAGAGAGGGAGGGTGGCGATGGTCATACGTAGTTCAGATATTATTTTTAGAGGGCACAATTTTGGGTAAATTATGGGGGTGCACTTGAGGTGTTGGGAAATGAATGTAGGCTATTATTAAGTGGAATACATGGTGGGATATGAATGGAAATAAGGTGGAAATGAAATGGATGAAAGGATGCTCAAACTCTCTCTCTATCTTCCTCTCCATAAAATGCAAAAATGTGAATATTTACAAGATGCATGCGTAACTATTTAATCTAAATGCATAATGTTAGGAAATAGCATAAGATGACCTAATTAGAGACGTGAATTGCTGCGCAATCATTTGTTGGCAGATGAAATCATGGAGGCTTTTAAGCAAGTGCAGATTAACCTGCCTTTGCTTGAGGCTATTAGGCAAATTCCGTCCTATGCCTGCTTTCTAAAGGACCTATGCACGAAAAAGCGGCAATCTGCATTAGGAAGCAATTTAGTGTGAGAATCTTAAAGAGTGATAAAGGAAGGGTGATTGCAGTATGTGATGCTAAGGGCTGTCCTTGGAGGATTCATGCTTCAACCTTGCAAGATGGTGTAACTTTTGCCATTAAGTCACTGAAAAATGAGCATATATGCACTTCTATTAATCAAAGAGGAAATGTGATGGCAACAGAAGAATGGGTGGCAAACCATTCTCTTACATGGCTGAGGGATAACCCAAAGCTGGTAGTAAAGGAGATAGGGGACAAATTATTTTCTGAAGTGAGAATTCTCATTCCTTACATGAGGATCTATAGAGGTAAGGAGAAGGCCTTGGGGAAACTTTTTGGTGTAGCTGAGAAATCCTATGAGAAGATCCCCTCCTTGGTTTATGAATTAAATAGAAGAAATCCAAGTAGTGTGATACACTATTACACAAAGCCTGATAATTCATTCCTAAGGCTATTTGTGAGTTTAAAGGCCATGAAAGATGGATTCATCAACGGATGTAGACCATTTGTTGGGATTGATGCATGCCACCTTAAGGGCAAGTATATGGGCAACTTGCTAGTTGCCACTGCTTTAGATGGATCAAATCATTTATTCCTAGTTGCATTTGCAGTTTGTGAAGATGAGTCTAACTCTTCTTGGTCGTGGTTCATGACTTATTTGAAAGAAGCCATTGGTTTTAATACTGGTAAGGGTCTAACCATCATTTCAAATGGTGGGAAGGGCTTGGCTACTACTGTTAAAGAGCATTTCCCAGACTGTGAGCACAAGGCTTGCATGACACCTCTATAGCAATTTCAAGAAGCACTTCCCAGGGCAAGACATGGAAGGCCTTGTCTAGTGTGCAGCGAAGACATTTGATAGGAATCAATACATGCATTTTATGCGTGAGATTGAGAAGGCTAATCCAATTGCATTTGACTACTTGCATAGGGTGAAGGAGAAATGGAGTAAACATAGCTTTGGGAATCATGCATGCAATCATTACATCACAAACAACCTCAGTGAATCATTTAATGCATGGATTACAGATGCAAGGTCTTGTGTGGTTTGCGACCTAGTTGATTGCCTAAGGCAAAAGCCCATGGTTCATTTTGATACAAGAAGAAGAACAGCTGAGAAGTGGCAAGGGGTGTTGTTACCATCTGCCATGGAACACATTCAATAGTTAAGTAGAGAGCTGTAAGGCTTCATTGTCAGAAGAGATGATGATAGGAATGTGGAGGTTGAGGCAATTTCAAGCAGGTTTGTATTGGACTTGGTTGCTAAAGAGTGCAGTTGCAAGAGGTGGCAGATTACGGGGATGGTTTGTCCACATGTTGTTGCAACACTAAACACCATAAAAGGGGTGAGGTGGGAGCTGTATGTCAGTGACTATTACTCAATTAGCAAGTACTTAGCTACCTATGTTGGAATAATTGCACCATTATCAGGGCAAGATGCATATGAAGAAGTTACTCTACCTTATGTTGTAGGTGCTCCACATTGCAAGAGGCCTCTAGGCCGACCCAAGAAAAATAGGATAAGGGCTCGAGATGAGCATCTTCATCAAAGAATTCATAAATGCAAAAGGTGTGGTGTTGTTGGTCATCGTCGAAATAGTTGCAAGACACCCATTAACCCAACACAACCCCTACAACAGACCTTTCAACCTCAAGCTACAAATGGAGAACCATCTACACAGCACTCAGCTGTAGGAGACACTATTGACCCAATTGTTCTATTCCTTGTAGGTATAAGGTAAGTAACATTAACACTAATCTCATTTAATTTCATATTATGAAACTTATGTTCCTTAAAAAAGTTTACTTTACTTTCAAGTGGTCGTCCTTCAAGCCACCAACCTTGACTTCTAAGAAGAATAAAGAACCTAAGATTGTCCCTTGAAAGAAAAGAGGCAGGCCCAAGAAAGGAGGACCACTTGACATTCTCCCTAATGGTCCAACAATCCCTTTGGACTAAGGTACCCATCTATCTTTACATTTCATTTACTTCCTATTACCACATTACAATGATGCTCTAACATTTAATTACACAGATAACCAACTCATTTGTTGTGTTATTTTCCTCTTGCAACTGATGTTTTTATCAAGGTATGTATTTCAAATGTTACATACATTATGATCAATACATATCATAATGTCTACCATTTTGGTCACATTGCAGGTTATCAAATTCAATGACACTCCCTATGCTTTTTTGTTAAAACATGGAATCATTCTCCAACTATCTACTGATACTTTTTTGTGCAGGTATGTACTTGAAATATTACATATACCATAATCACTCCATATCATTATGGCCGACTGTCATGTTTTTCATATTGCAAGTTCATGTGAAGTTTACATATATGTATACAATTATATTGGTCCCTAATTTCATGCAAGTCCATGTGTTTTACTTGTCAGAAAATGGAGTTATACTTTTTCTTTCCATACATTCAGTGGGATCTACTTTCATATATTATAGTTTCAGTTATGTGGACATAACTTCTCTTGTTATGCATGATCATTGTGGTGTTTTCTCTTGCATACATTATAGTGGGATCTACATTCAGTTAGGATGAAAAATCCCTTATGCTGTTGGATGTGACAGAGCTTCTTTTGTTATGTGAACTGTGTATGTTTGGTTTGTTGTTGGATGTTTGTGAATGTCGACAATCATGTCAAGTCACTTTCCTTTTGGTATTCCTATTTGTTTTGGGTATTTCTCTTTCGTATTTCTATGGATGGATAGCTACACTTACAACACATGAAGGAGACCATGAAGCAACATCCCACATTAAGGACATAATGAACAGATTAGGTAATTTCCCACATTAACCGTAGAACATTTTCATTGCTACAATCACTACCATACGTGCTAGAATTCCTTTCGTATACATTACTAATTCATAAACTTGCTTTTACATACATGTAACATTTGCATTTAGCCCTTTCACCCTTTCTTTGATGTTAGCCAGATCACTAACTCCAGCAATGTCTTTATTTTCCATTTGTGAGGCGATATCTCCGTCAGACACCCATTCAAAGAACTTACAAGCCTTGGTTCAACAAGTGAAAAACTTGTGTCCACAACTCCAAGGCTTTGAAGATGTCTCTTTACTGCTAGAACCTTACAAAAGCAAAAGAGTCCTGGAGATTGCGAAGATTGGAGTGAAGACACTTGATCCTACTCCATTTCAGGCTTTAGAAGTCAAGAAATTCCTTATTATGTACAAAAAAAAACATTTTAGTATGTACTCTTTTAGTGAGTGAAATGTGCAATACAAATGTAAGTCAAAATGTGTGAACATGTGTGTCAAAATGTATAACTAACATATACTTACCTTATTTACAACTTTAATAATATTTCCACTTGTTTCCCTTCCTTTCAGTCTATTTCTCATTGCATTTACACTCCAAATAAGTGTTAAATAGGCACACTTCTCCCGACCGTTGGATGACAAAGATTGAAAATGTCTTAAATAGCCTAAATTCGACCGTTGGAGGGTAATTTGGTCTATTCAAGTTTTCCTCAACAGCTATCCACTAACGGCTACGAATGCCTGCCAAAAAACTCTGACACTCTTCCACTCAACTGACAACTCTACATAGTTAACATCTACTAACTTAATGTCAATGGAAGTTAACCATGAGGGCAATTCCGTAAATGGATTAACGATTTCAGTGGCAAATTCGATAATATACGGAAGTCAATGACATTTTAATAAAGTCAAACAATTGTAGTCGTATTTACGTAAAAAACCCTTTCTATTATATATTTTGACATTTCTGTAATTTTTCTAGAGTATCTCTAGAATTTCCTCCTAGTATTAAGATAACTCCTTCCTTTTCATAACAACATTTGGTTTCTCCAATCTTTACTCTAGGTTTCAAACTGGAGGCTTCTTTGGTTGCTATGTATAAACCATTTGCATTGTATATTAATTGCAAAATATGATTGCTTTTTCTGGTTGAGCATTGATTGCAACATTTGATGGAGTGACACACTATAGTTGCTTTTTTTTACAGATTTATTCTTGACAAGAAAATTGGTATTGGCTAGCCAAAATGCATCGAAAATGAAAATATCTTGGTTGCAAATAGTGCAATGGACACTAACAAAGTTAAGATTTATGGTGCTTGGGTGCAAGTGGATTCAATGTCTAAAATTACATAGATTGAGGTAGCAAAAAAGGAGAAAATGAGAGAGAAAGTGCAAAAAATAACAGCACACAGAATTAACTGCTTTGTGAACCGTTAGCTACT
This sequence comes from Thalassia testudinum, assembly GCA_037157565.1. NCBI lineage: Eukaryota > Viridiplantae > Streptophyta > Magnoliopsida > Alismatales > Hydrocharitaceae > Thalassia > Thalassia testudinum. The sequence goes on from JAZHRO010000024.1 coordinate 86,892,610, forward strand.
TTACAACTTTCCTGAGGAACTATTTGCAAATGTAGGAGTACTTGTAATTGAACATGTTGATTTTGATGGGATTGAAAGGCTTGCCTTGGTGACTGATGGTGAGATTGCATCAACATTTGATAATCCAGAAATCGTCAAGCTTGGCCACTGCAAACTCATTGAGGAAATCAAGATTGGCGAGGATAAGTTGATTCACTTCTTCGGAGTGGAAATGGGCTAAGCATGTATGATAGTGTTGAAGGGTGAAGGTATTCTCTTTATCAATCTCCATTTGCTCTCCTTCTAATCAGTTTGTTTGCCATTCTCTTCAAGTTGCTTTTCATTAATTTGTTTTAGATTTTTCTTGCTATTCAAGCATATGGTCTAATCTCTTTTTGCTTTGTGCGTATTTCATCTACTATGACCTTTTCTTCTAAGATGCTTTTCGAGTGTTTTTTTATTCCTTGCTTGTTTTTCAAGAAGACATCAACTATGTTTCCCAAGATGGATTTTTTCCTTGTTTGTAACTTTTTATAAGTTTTGAAGGATAAATTAACTTAGATGATGGTTCCATCTGAAGTCGTGATTGTTTTCTATGTCTTTGTATTTAACTAAAAAGCTTATGTCTATATTAGATGTTGCAAAGTATAAATGGGTTTGCATTTTTTTTTGCACAGCCTTTGATCTCTTGCAGAGTTTCTTTTAATTGTTCAGATGCTCCCACCTTATCATTTTAAATCTGATCAGTAGTTTTGAACATTTGCATCTAGTGTTGATCACTGTATGTTGCCTCTTTACAGTGTTTTGCTGCTGATTTAGCAGGATCACAATCATTGACGATTCTGATTTTCAGTGTTCATGTACTGGTTGATTTTCAGTGTTCATGTATTGCATGAAGCAGAGAGGTTGATGCACAATGCTTTGTATATGTTGTCTCAGACAGTGAATGATACCTGCATTATCTTTGGAGGTGGATGGTCTGAGATGTTCATGTCAAAAGAGGTTGATGAGCTACCTCGGAGGACACCTGGGAAGAAGTCTCATGCCATGGAGGCCTTTTCTCATGCTCGGTAGTCAATTTCAACAATAATAGTAGATAATGCTGGTCTAGATAGTGTAGAGCTCATATCGCAGCTTCGTGTAGAGCACCAAAAGGAGAGGAGCACTGCAGGGGTTGATGTCATATCTGGTGGTGTAAGTAATGAAACCACTTTGGCTATTGTAGTTGCTTGTCTCCTAAGTAGAAGGCAGAAATTTTTTTAAAGTGTGTTTTTATGTGCTGATGAAAAATCAAGTAATAAGTTGATCCTGCTAAAGTGGCCATTAAAAGCTTCAAATATCACGGTCTTCTTCAAGTTTAGAAATTCTTGAAACATTTATAGGATGATGGTGGTGCATCGTAAAGGTGAAGGGTCATGGATTAGGATTACCTTAAATGGTGGTGTTTTTATCCATTCATTGCATGTAAGTGTTTGCGTTTCATCTTAAACCCTTCCTCTACTATTACAGGTAGGAGATATAGAGAAACATGGAATATTGGAATCATTGAAGGTGAAGCAAGCTATCCTGCTTTCTGCAACTGAGGCTACTGAAATGATACTTCGAGTCGATGACATCATATCATGTACTCCTTAGAAAAGGGACAACAAGATGTGGTGATTGGTCCTTCCTGCCTTGTTTCGCAACTTAAATTTCAATGACTTTGTCACCTCAAAAAATAGACATTTTAAAGGCACATCATCGGAGGCATCAAGGAAATCTTAGAATTTTTGTAGAATGACTATAATATGTAATGAATCATACAATTATATTACTAAATCTTGATAAATATAAAGGTATTTTGATCTCGCAAAAAAAATTAAACATTAAAATATTAAGATCTAACAAAAATATAGATCAATAATCATAGATCTAGTAAATCTTAGAATAAGTGATCTTAGCATAACTTATCATATGACTACATGACCACATATATAATCCTTAAAATCTTAAATGGAATTGATTAAGCTAGATAATGTAGCTTAAATGTAGCTTAAAAAATAAAAAGTAACTCATATTTGTCTTTGAAGAAGTAAAGGTATCTTAAAGATCTACAAAGGAAGAGAGAAAGCCCTTTTAAGAGCTCTTCTTGCTCAAGCAAACACTCAACAATAGTGATGAATAGAAGTAGATTATCATGTCACTCATGTGGACCTTAAAATATGAAAAATTGTAGAAATTGCACCCAATGTCACTCATTTAACTGAAATTGAACGAAATGCTGTTGATGCCCTTACATTTTCAATATTACATGCATGAAAAAATAGCCTCACATTTTCAAAAAAGGCCATTTCATGTAGTTGACATGTTGTAGACATGCAGAATATCCATTTGTGTTTAGATTCCATAGCTCTGTTATAACTTGTAAAGTGTAATGCCTAATTTAACTGTCCAACCAGCAAAGAACACAATGTTGTGATTATCACAATTGCTGCAGCATCTCATTCATTTATGATTATCAGTCTATTATCTATGAGGGCCACTTATTATTATCATTCTGGAAACTTGCAAATCTAATGACAAAGTGGAGCATCTCAACAGATGGTGAAACTTTTTGAAAATAACAAATTTTACAGAAAATGTGAAAATTAGAAAGGATTGAGCCAAATCCACTAGTTTTTCCTTCATTTTCTGTCATCTGGCCACGATCTTTTTACAAGGAACCAATTTCCTCTTTGGAATCATGCTTCATTCGTTGTACCATTTGGAAGATGTGCTTTTTGGCATGCACATTAAACGGTTTACTGTCCAAATAAATGACCATTTAGCTTCTTCAAGTCAAATAAGGTGATGAGTAACCCAAACATTGATGCTATGCGCTTCATTTTCAATACATGATGGGAGTAGCTTTCTCCCTGGTTCCATGTTTTCTTCTATCTTTTCCATCTTATATATATAAGGGCAATATACCATACCACTGTGTTAAAAAATTAGTAAAAAAGCACACAACAATGGTCATTGGATTTTGATCTAACCTTTCTAGATGAAACCACCTAAAGTGCACAGTCCAATTTTGTAGATTCTTTCTGTAATGGAGCTTTTCATAAGTGACAAGATAATAAATCATTAAATTCATAAACTTCCAATTTAGTGCACATGGATACAAAGAACATCATTCAACTTTCCAAAAGGGCCATAACAACTAATTAAAAAACATTCCTTAAGAGAAACAAATAAAACTTCTATTACATGTAAGAATGACTTGTGTTACAAACATTTACCAATAATGGAGGTACGAAAACCTTGTATTGCAAGTGAGAATTACTTGTAATACATGCCAGAGAACTTGTATTACAAGTATCTTCTTGTAATAGAAGTTCAAAAACATGTATTAAAAGTGAGAAAGTTACTTGTGATACAAGTCAGTTAATATATAACACAATTGTAACTTAAACTTGTAATACAAGTTTACTATAATTAAAAATCAAGTTACAATACAACTGATTATTAATGTGAAACTATACCTTCTAAAAATAGTGTTATAAATGATTGAATGCATTCCAAATATGCTTGGTGGTTTTCAAAACTACCCATAAACATGCTTTTGTTTTTAATCAAATGAAATAACTAATATTAATGTGTGCTTTTTTTATACCTTTTTGGCACATTGTTCAAAAGATACTTTTCCTATATACATATATAGATGTATAAATATCATACATACATACATAGTTGTGTGTAGGAAAAGTATCTTTTAAGCTTAATGCTCTCAAAAGATACAAAAGAAACACCATTTAGCAATATATTTGATTATTCAAATTATTATGAATCGATATACAATCAAAGAAAATAATTAAGGAGATTTTATTTGATTTAGTTATTGTTGAAATAAAAAAAATATTAAAAGGAATAACAAACAAGGTACTTGTAATATAGATGTATATAGCTAAGTTTTCTTGTAATATTACTATGTGTAACCTTTTAAAAAGTGGTTTGAGGCTATTAACTTGTAATATCGTATTACCCACTTGTAAAACAAAAGAGAACTTGTAAAACAACACAAGAACTTGCAGTGCTCATTTGATGCTAAACAAGCACTATGCTCAAAAGATGATGCTATACATATACATATGTATATATAAAGTTGTTTACATCCATGCCCTTAGAAACTTTCCTAATATCATATATGCCCCCATGAAACTCATTATTACATCCATACCCCTGTAAACTTGCGCTATTTGTCATATACACCCTTCCATTAGTGTGTAACGATTTTCTCAACTAATTATGGTTATATATCAACCCTACACTGTAGTTATCCCCCTAACAAAAAGGAATAGAGAGAGAGGGGTTGGGGGAGGAGGAGGTGGCTAGTAGAGGAGGAGTAGGAGGTTGGATGCGGTGGGGGTATGCAGGAGGAGGAGAAGAAAGGGGGTGTGTAGGAGGAGTTTCGGAGGATGAGGGGGGCAACAAAGGTGGTGTGGTAGAGGAGGGGGAGCAGGAGGATGGGGGGTACAGGAGGAGGAGGGAAGGAGGTGGTGCAGCAAAGTAAGAAGAGGAGGAGGCGCATAGGAGGAGAGGCGTGAAATGAGGACAAGAAGGCATGTAATAGGAGAGGGGTGAAGGAGGAGGAGGGGAGTGCACAAGAGGAGGAGGAGGATGTGGATTGGGGGGGCCCACTATTGCTACCACCTTTGCCACCATTGTCACGGTCTCCGATGAGGAGGAAGAAGGGGAAGAAAGGAGGAAGAAGAAAAAAAAGAAAAACATAGATAAGGGTATTGTTATAATTTCCATATGTTTTGCTGTTAACTTTAATGACTATTAGAGAGTATCCAGAGCATATTCCATCAAAATCTAATGGATTCTTAACCTAGGGGTATAATTGACATGGTTAGAAATTTTATAGGGGTGTGGATGTAATAGTAGGTTTTATAGGCATATGGATGATATTAAGAAAGCTTCTAGGGTTTAGATGTAAAAAACCCATATGTGTGTGTGTACACACACACATACAGGTAATGTGTATACATATCATAAATACATATATGATATAATTATGTATGCAAAAGGAAGAGAGGAGGTTGGCATGGGAGAGAGATTGACGAGAGGTAGGAGGTTGTTACAGAGTGGGAGAGGATTGGTCACATAGGGAAAGGATAAGGGGAGAGGGAGAGGTGGTTAGTGTTTTTGAAATGGGGATGGGAGAGATGGAATTAAGGGCAAGGAGTTGGTGGCCAAAGGAGATGGAAGGGGGGGTGATTAGTGCCTAGAAAGTAGGAGGGAGTGTTGGTGTAAGAAAAGTAGGGAGGAGTGAGGTGACATCCAAGAGGGAGGGAGAGAGATGTTGGTGCTAGAGCACCACGATCATTTATTTTGATGATAACAAAACATTTGTTATTTAACATTTGCTTTTGAGTCCTAGTTTTCAGGTCAAATTGCAAATGGAGACAACTGTAGAGACGGAGTTCGAGCTCGCATCCATGGCGGATTGGAGGAGCTTGATGGAGAAGAAGGAGCTTCGCGAGGAGCAAAAGCGTGAAGTCAGAAGAATAGGATAGATGTCTTTTCTATCTTGTACTTTGTATCGCTTTGTTATTTGCTCTTTTATTTCTTAGTAGCATGTTAAAGAGCCTCAAAGTATCCTCAAAGTAGTCCTAGGAGCACCTGCACAACCCTAGGAAACTTAGGTTTTCTATAGAGAACTTAGAAAACCTAAATAATCATCAAACAGCCTGATCAGATGTCCAAGCTGGAAATCAGACATCTGATCTTGACTTTTAAGACATCTGACTGTTGACTCAGACGTCCAATAACTTAGGTTGGACTTAGTAGGTTCTGTTTAATTGAAATCAGACAGCCAGACCTTAGTCCAGATGTCTTAAAAGACGTCTGATGGTTGCACCAGACGTTAAATTAGTGAAACATTGGCTAACAAAGTAAATGTTAAGGAAAATGACCCTTAGGCTTCTATCAGACGTCTGTAGAGGACCCCAGATGTCTGATTTGTGACCGTTGAGCCTCGTTTGAGCTGAAATCACTTATCTTGAGGATTATAGCCGTTTAGGTTCTTCGGAATCCATTCCTACACTTAATTAGGTTTCCAGACGTTCAGACCTAGTGCTAGACGTCCTGTATGTCGTCTAATGGTTTTACACTAGAACCCTGTTTAGGTCTAAACCAAGTCAGTAAGGGAACTTGTCTAGAATTAGATGTCTGACTTAGTTCCCAGACGTCTTAAGAGTGACTTCTAGACGTCTGATCCTTTTCCCAGACATCTAATGACCCTGTCAGAATCATTAATGATTCTGATTTCGACCTATTTTGCCTTGGGATAATTCTCAACTGCTATGGAAGCCTTCCAAAGCCTTCCTGAGCCCTCTATAAATAGAGGAGTACCCTAGCCTTGCAAACACACACCTTGTAACGCTACATTCACATTCCTTTGTGTCATTGAGAAGAAATCATTCAGACAAGAAGTGATCTTACTCTCCAAGCTCCATTCAACAAATCCGAGATCACGACTACATTCTTCCATCTAAGGGAAGTCACTTTTGCCTATAGAAGCTAAGTTTAGGATTTATCTTTGTGGCTCTACAGGGTTGCTTTGTAATTTATCTTTGTAAATTGGTTGGGTATTCGTGTTGTGAATTCCCGTTTCCTTTGTGAGACAAAAAACTTCTCATGAAGAGAAGGGGCTTGAGGTACACTACCATCATATAAAGTAGTGTGGTTGTATAGAGGTTGTACTACCCTCATTTTAAGTAGTACGTTTAGTGGATTTGATTGACTCGATCGATCGGGAAATCCTAACTCGAGAGGGTTAGGTGGTGGTTTTCACCCAGTTTGGGTTTTCACCTTAAAATCTCTTGTGTAAATTGTGCGATTGTTCTTTTTGTGAGATTGTGATATTTTATTCTGCATTTTAGATATATTCCGCAAATCTCACACCCTCCCGTAGGGATTTACAAGAGAGAGAGAGATGAAGGATAGGGTTTGCTAAAAATAGGAGGGAGAGCATTTTTAAATCAAACAAGATCTCATCAATCACAATCTATGAATTTGATTTGGATGTTTAGGATTATGACTTATGGCACTAAATTTGAGTGCCATTTGTGACATGAGTAATGCTTGGCTAAGGCTAAGTCTAATTAGACTTAATTGACTCAATCGATCCATTTGGGAGAACCATAATGATATCCAACAATTGTCTCCAGTCTAAGAAGAGATGACAATCTTCTTGAGAGACTATTGCCTGGCAGATGCCCTTGATGTACATACTCTGCATAGGAATGAAGATTTAGGGCTGTCATGCAAGTTGAGTTAAGGAGTTGACTCGACGGAATGGAGATGCGAAAGCCCTTCTCTTATCACTATCACAGAGAAGGCATATCCTTTGATCTGAGACAAATATGTGTCTTTGTTCTTAAATATGCACATTTGGTGGACCTATGATCGATACACCCACCTTGGTGTTGAGATTGAAAAGCTAGTGTGTATATGAGAGAATAAGAGACACATAATCTCATAAAAGGATCAAGTAAATATGCTATTGTAAGTGTACATAATGGATCAAAAGACATGGACCCACTCCACATATGTTGGGATGTACGAAATTCCATGCATAGTCATACGGGTCCTGATCAGACCCCTACATGAAAGAGAAGACAGTCCTTTTGGAAAAGTGCTGGTCTTTGTTCTCATCTCAATGATACAAAGAGAACATGAATATATGCAAGCCATGGTAGAAAGGATAATGGATTTGGGAATTAATCCTTGGGATTACATGTCTTTCAATGTAAAGGATTCATTTGTATTTGTGATAGCTTAAAATAATCATGATTTTAAAGGTTGTAATCGTTGTAATGCGAAAACATAGTGATCCATTAAAATTTTATTAAACAGACGGAGTCCAGGTCGAACACAAGGAGGCAGTCGCTTGTTGAAAAAACCTTTCTTTATATATTTTTGGTCATTTTTTATATGCAAGTTTTTTGTTGTTTTTGAAATGAAATCAAGGTTAAGATAAATATCAAACTCAAATCAAATAAGAGATTGAAAATATTAAAACTCAAAGAATGCTTCTATTACTTTATCATGGAGTTTATACAAACTAAGAATATTAGAAAACCATGAGAAGAACATCAACATAAAAAGAGAGAAATGGGGTGGAGGGTAGAAGAAGAGTTGCGATGCTACTTGTAGGAGACTGCTTGGAGGACCTCAACTATAGGACACTGGGAGGAAGCTAGGAGGACTAAAGGAGGTACAGTAGGGCCACCAAGGTGGCGTGGAGGAGGAAGGACTAAGGAGGAAAAATGGCAGTAAGGGAAGGCTTCTATCTAAGGTGGAGGGAAGGTGATCGCATGGAACTAAAGAAGGAACCTAGATGTAGTGGTCGGCCATGGAGGTGGGCCTAAGGGGATGGTGGGCGTGCACAATTGAAGGTGGAGCTAAGGTAGAAGAAGAGGTGAAGATATGGATGGAAGGTTTTGGTTCTTTTATAGAAAAGCTGGGATAATGTGAACCCTTGGATCATGTGGAGGGCCAAGATGTGTCCATCAATTCTCTTTCAAATCAAGCCATTAGATGATGATCCAAAGGTGGATCTTGGAGCTAAGGGTGGCATCTACAAGGGTACTCTAAATTTATCTAGAGTGGGTGGCTAAATGATGGTGGATTAGGACCCTTAGATTGCAAATCATTAGCTTAGATTTATGTCTACTAAGGAGTGTTCCAAGGAGTGTTTTAATGAGCTACTTGAGGGGGATTTGGTGGACTATCATGACTAGCTATGGAATTTGAAATGGAGGTTTAATTGGGTCCCTAGGATGGCTTTTGGATGGTGGATGTAGGTCCTTAGGTTGTACGCTTAGGTTGCCTAGGATAAGGGTTATGGATAGACTTAGGATGGAAATTTAAGGGTTGAAAAAGGGTTTCTCTACACTAGATTTAAGACATGGTTTTGTAGAGAATTAAGTGTCCTAACGTCTAAGAATATGAAGGGCTTAAGTGGTGCCATATGTCCCATGTTATTTCTTCAAGTCTCCTTGTCTTTAATTGCTTTATTCTTTTTTGTTTAGGCTTCTCATGGGTCTTCTCATGGATCTTCCTCACTCTTTATTCAACATTCTCACAACCTACGTTATTCACAAAAGCACATAATTAGCCACATTTATTTGTAAAACATACATAGGTTCTACATATGCATGCATGCATATATTACTTTATTTACATCTTAAATGCATGTTTTAACTTAAGAACTAACCCAAGATTAAGTATATTAGGAACATAAATTAAGTTGTTATCAATTTGGCATACCTAAATGTGGCGTAGTGATGTAAATCCTAATTCCTAAACACTTCATTGTTATGTTGGTAAAACTAATAATGATTTTGATGATTTTCTAATTGAATAAAAATCCAATATTATTTAAGGAGTTAAATAGTATTTGATTTGGCATTTAATTGGGCCAAATATGTTTAGTCTTGATCCAAAAGAGTTTGAATATAAATTAAATGCCTTTTGGTACTAAAACTCAAATTGGCTAAGCCAGTGAAGGGCCAAAGATGTAAAATGCAATTAGGGCTAGATCCCAACCCTTAGATGTGATCCAACGGTCACCATCATATTAGGAATACATAGATTTCTTCTATATATCTCCCAAGGCAAAGTGGAAACCCACATTAAACATTAATTTTTGTGCGAAAACCTCAACCACCAAGAGAGAGTGAGAAAAGAAGAACATAAGCATGATCACCACCCATTTCCTCCTTTGTTCTGAACAACTTGCTTCCTCAAGAGAAGTCTTAAGGAGCAATCAGATGTCTAGAGCTCTACAGGAGCGTCTAGATTTCTCAACTTCTAGACATCCAATCTCTTATAGAGAAGTCTTGGAGGACTTCTGGATGTCTAGTAGGGAGAGTAGATGTCCAATAATTATTGGGCATGAGTTTTAAACTTGCATGCCTAATATTTGAAGGAGATTCAGGGTAAGTGTCGCATCGTGAAAGGTTTGCGATGTGCAAAGGGTTTGCAGCGACGCCTATGAAGATTAATTGTTCTCAATGCGAAGGTCTTCATCTACCTGTTGAGAACAATGGAGTCCTATGGAGCTGGGACTTATTATAGGAGGCACAAGATGTAGGGTGATGTACTATGCTGCTCCATGAGGTATACCTCAATACTTGTGAGGACCCCAAAATGAGAAGTAGTTCTTCCCATATGGTTCTAGTTTAGGTCATTTTATTTTGATTCCTGTATTTAGTTTCTAGGCATCGACTTATTTCACGAATCAAAAATAAAAAGTTTAAATGATCGTTTTCATGCTTTTGCGATGTCACTGGGGTCGAACTATTTGGTCCAAATAGTAGCTGGGTCCATGGAATTTGATGCCATCAGAGTTTGTCTTCTTAAAGGCATGCTAAAATTAACAAAGGTTAAATCAGTCATCAACATTATATAGGGTTTACAAGCAACCTGAAATATATGCAATGCATGCAAACTACTTAACAATGCTTAAGTCACAACCCTAAACCATCCATGCTGGACACACTTCCAATGAAGTGCGAGCTCTAATACTATCAAAGGTTGTCAAGCCTCGAAACGTCCCAACAAAATAGGAACTAGGTTAATGAGTGTGATAAGGCTATGTCGTAGTTATCATGATGCTTAATAAGGGTTGATTAGTAATCCTTTCATTAACATCCTTTGAATTCCATTAACTAAACTTAGTTGGCTAGTTAATAATTGGCACATAAAGTATGGCAAAAGTAAATAAGATCAGAAGGGTATGATGGGAACACCATCATGGGTCCTAAATAACTACATTTATTCAGATTTGACTGATTAAAGCTCCTACATAATCATCTGGAGGTCGTAATCTCGCATTGTTCTAATTTGAGAAGAGAATGGGAAATCAGGATTAATTTTGTAATTTTAACAATGCATTATAAACACAGATTAACCATAAGGTCACTCAGGGGTTACATAAAGGTCAAATGGGCTTAAAAAGTCTAAAAAGTGGGTCAGCACTAATAGAAATGGGGTTTCACGCATTTCGAGAACCAAAACAACATACAAAATCCTAATTTCATATCCGCTTAAATTAAAGAGGTTATGGCTAACATAAAATTCATCTAAACCTCCTAAAATTTATAGAAAAATATTATGAGAGGTTTGGTACCCTTGGTTGACCATCTGAACCCATTTTGACTTAGAATAGAGTTTCAAACGAAATTTTATCCTAATTTAGGCTTCTGTGCAAATTGCCTAGTCAAACGTGGTTAGAACTAAACTCCAACTTCACCATTAGATTTCTTGGGTCCAAATTAGGTTGGTACCAAAATTTGGGCTTAATCAGAGTCCTTCTTGACCTAGTTTGCAATTTATCCCTTTAAAACTCTATTTCTTACATTTAGCCCCTCATATTTTGAATTATTTGCAAATGGGTCCCTAACTTTTCATCATTTTATTCATTCCGATCCCTTCTTCCACTGTTAGTGTGAAAGCTCTGCAGCCGAAATTCGAGGGAGGATTCCTCCCTCAAATCAAATCCAAGTCCCTCAAAAATTGGAGGGATTGTTCGCAAGAACCTTCCTAATCGTTTGGACCAGCTAGGAAACCCTACGAAGATCCGTAGAGCTCAAGCGAGCTCAAGATTGTAGGGGATCTTGTTTCCCTGAAATCTCAACTCAATTAAGGTCTTTACCTAATTTGGAGCTCGATTTGAAGCTCTATAAAAGACCATCATTCCTTGGCCGTTCTTCGCTCAGAAAAGATCGAGATACCTCCTCTTCTCTCTTCTCCGGTCGTCCACACCTTCCTCTGGCCAACCAACGGTCAAATTGATTGACCCAATGTCCTCCCCTCTTCCTCACGACCGTCGCCGGCCAAAGCATGGCCTCTCTCCACCTCTCCTTCCTCACCACCGTGTCACCATTGCCTTCACCTTCTCCAACTCCGACCCATCATAGTTGGACTCCATCACTCACTCACTCTCTCTCTAAATCTCCCTTTTCTCTTCCTCTCACCCTCTTGATCCTCTCCAACCCCTTAGACTTTAGGTTTGACCACAACACTGCCTTCTCGCTTGTCGTCTTCTCCATGGCTGGAGAAGCTCTGGTGAGCTCGCTTAGCCAACACACGCATCCAAAACACTTGCTACTTCCTCCAAAAGCTTTGCCACACCTCCACCTTCAAAAGTCCTCTACCTATTCCATCTTCCACCTACTTCACAACTCCCCCAAACACACACACATTCGGTCACCTTCTCTGACACCGACCACTTGCCACACACATGCACATCACCCATAACCACCGCTGTTGCACTCCACACAACTCGAAAAAGCTTTTGAACTGCTTTAATTGGGTCGTGAGGTCGTGTTCATGGATTTTAGGTTCCGCCCGAGGACATCCATCACCGTCATCATCTCCACCTCTGTCCGCCCTGCTTCGGCCGTGCTTCTTCCCAGCTTCACTTCCAGACGCTGCGGACTCATTCCAGGAACATGCCTGCAGCTTCAATTAAGCCTCCTCTAGCAGTTGTTGCTCGTAATAAAGAGGAACATCACCCCTTGCAGCACACGAAGAAGAGGAGGAAGAGATAGTCCTACCTCATAAGTGGAATACCTGCCAGCAACATATAAAAGGAAATCATCACATAGCCTCTTTGCCTTCGAGAGCATAGGGGTGAGGTCCCTCGCACGCCCCATTGCACGCGCTATACATGTGCTTGTCCATACACCCTCGCCCTTGATCATGCCCGTGGGTCAGGGCATTAGATCCCCGTTTACCCGGATAATCGGGTTCGTCTAAGTTCTGAGAGAAATCTGAGGAGAGGGGAGGGTTTTGATGCCTCAAGATTTGTGCCCTCCCAAGTGCTCAACACTTAGCCTCTGAAGGCTTAGTGAGGCCCTTGTGCCTTACTCTTGTGAGAGCCTTGTGCTCCTCTGTTGCTGCTGTGCCAAGGCGTCTGTGCCTTGGTTCTATCGATTGATTGGCTACATTGCTCCTGTGCTATTGCTGAGATATTTGATTGTGGTTGCTATTCAAATATTTAAGTGATTATAGAGCTTATACATTAGGGTTAATTTGGTGGTTCAAACCACCATTTTAACCCCATCTTTTTGCACTTTGAATTCTGATGTTATTGCAATATTATTCTGATTACATTGAGTATTATTTTCGCATAATATTCTCTCATAATTGTGATTAGTGATTAAAATTTTCAATTTGCTCCCTGCGAACGACCTCAGGCTTATTTCTTGATTTCGAGCTTTATAAATTTAAGTGTTGTCGTGATTTTTGTCTTATACTACAATGCGTATTTCTTAAAACAACGATTCTCGTGATCAACATTTTGGTGCCGTTGCCGGGGAGCAATGCGCAGTTTCATTCACTAATTACAATCCTGATTTGATACTATCTTGCTTTATCTGATTTGTTGCGATTTTGTGAGATACATTGGAGAAGATCTGCCGCACAACAACCACTCCAGGGGTAGGTAACTTCATTACCTTCTTCTTACGCCCCTCATTTCTAGAAGGAATTAAAATCAAGAATCAATTAGGATCAACTTGCATTATTTCATAGAATTAATCATTTGAGTTGCCTGATTTGATTTACTTAGAAATCCTCATCCAGATATCTGCACCCACTAGGGACTTAAGGTGCCAAGGGCTATTCACCTTCTTGATTGAGCCCTAGGTGCCAACTTTGGAAAAAATTGGACCTGGTAAATAGAACCAAATTAGGGTTTCCATTTTAGGGTTTCAGGAAAACACACTTGCTTGATTTAAAGTGAATTGATTTCTTGCATCATGTGTCACCTAAGCCTTGATTGAATTGACATAGTCAAGCAAATCCTAAAACAAGGCTCTAACAATCACTTGAATTACTAAAAATTGGGACTTAATAACCTATTTGCAAACCACTCAGGGTGATTTTGGGTTCTTTACCCAATTCATCCTAAACCTTAGGACATGTTAGGTGAGGTTGACCCACCTTATGGGTTAACCACCCTTCAAATTAGGTCACAAATCACAATCAATTCTAAAGTTCAAGTGAAATTCAAGGCACATATTTAGGAATAAAATTGGTAGACTTAGGGGTCAAGCTTGCTCATTTCGGTCTACTTGAATTCTCAGTGATAAGGAAGGTCAGGTGGGGGAAACCCTGTAACTTGTTGGGACGGTCTATCGTGTAGGGGTATTTGCGGGACTCTCCCTTCTTAGCTGCCCAAATAATTCTCGGGTGAGTGACTTTCTAATCAAGAGGTATTATCCGCCTCGAACCTCCTTAGTCACCCAAAGATTTTTGGGTGCCTCGATTGGGTCCATCACACATTTTGTCCCTCATCTAGTTCCATAGTGCATGTTAAAGAGGAGGTTCTTAAGACCACCCTTGAGGAGTCCATTCTTGTCAAGGCCAGGCCTCGACCTACTATTGATGCTGGAATGAGGAGATTTAAGAAATGGTCATCGTAGTACACTCCTAAATCACACAACAAACACTTAAATTTATAAAACTCAGAATCTATTTGGAGTCCGAGGTCGTTCGTAGGGAGAAAATATAGAATTCACGCACTAATCTCTATTCAGAATAAATGAGCACAGTAAATTAAGCACAATAAAAGATATGCAATGAATAAAACTTGTCAGATTGATAATCAATGTATCTCAAAAGATCCTTGGGACAAAAAGAATAAGTGAATACAAAAATAATGGTGATTTAAATCACCGCATAATTCCTCTTAATTAAGCATGCATCCCATGTATTTAAAGCAACTCAAATAACCCAATAGTGCTCTCAATCAGATAATCCACGTCAGCTCAGATATTAAATGTTTTCATAGTATCAGAACTAAAGGCTCAATTAGACGTCGCCCCACATTCTCAGATGACTTAATCTTTAGACCACAGTAAGCACACAAGGGTGACTCTTCTTTTCTTAAGGCCTTCTCAAGCACAGCTTTTTCTTCTCCAAGCCTTCTCAAGCATAACACAAGAGCCAACTCTCAGAGGCTAAGTGTAAAGCCTCTTCCTTCAGCACACATCCTAAGGCATTTAACTGCATAGCAAAACCCTCCCCCCTCCTCTAAGAAATCCTTCTCTTCTTCTATCTCAAACCCGAGGCTAATTGGGTATACAGGCGGGTTATCGGATCCGGGCAGGGGACCAGGCTCACTGGGCGTGGTGGTGAGCAAGGAGTGGGATTAGTGAGTGAGCGGGGGACTCGACCCCCCCAGTGTATTGGGCAAGGAGCTTAAGGCACTTTTGCCTTTTATATCACACAGGCGGTTCTTCCACTTATGAGGTGGGACTAAGTCCCACCCTCTTTTTTTTCTCATGCGCAACAGGAGATGGATCTTCAAATTGATGCAACTACTGTGGCACGTCTCAATTGGAGCCCTAGGAAGGCTTTTCGAACCGGGCTAGAGCACCTGGGTGTGGTAGCAAGGCCGGAGCAAGTCGGAGCAAGGCGGTTGGCAGTGGAGACGATGACAGCGACGGCGAGCGGCGATGAGACCTGCAACTCACAAGTACGAGCTTAAAAGCCCCAATTAGATGGCCCAGGAGGATCGCCGGGGAACAGCGAAGTTGGTGGCAATGGCAATTTGGCGTGAGACGGTGTGTGGAGGTCTAGTGGAGTCAAGGAAGGTGTGCGGAGTAGATGGAGGTCGGTGGAGGTTTTGAGGTGTAATTCCCTCAATTTCTTAAGGGTTTTAGTAAGCGTGAGGTGGTGAAGGTTTTGGGAGCGGTGGTGAGTGATTTGGTGCGGTGTTGAGTTGGGGTAACCTCACCGGAGCGCGTCGGACATGGGGAAGACGGAGGGAGAACGGGTAGTTGGATGGTTGAAATAGGGGGAGGAGATAGGGAGATTCAAGAGAATAAAAGAGAGGTTAAGTCCTAAGTTAAGGGACGAAAGGATGGGAATGGTGCCGGCTTTGATTTGCCGGCACCGAAGAAGGTGAAACCTTCGATGATGGAGCAGCGAAGAAGAAGGGGGTCTGGAAGCTTCTGATTTGTCCATCGAGGAGCAGAAGAAGGAGACGAAGACAATCCCGCTGCCTATGGTATGTGGCAATGGGCGAGGAAGTTGGGGAAGAACATGTCGCCGGAGTTGCGGCGGAAGTGGCCGAAGAGAGCGATTTTGTGAGGAAGTGCGACCAAACTGAGCTAGTTTTCGACAGCATTGCAAAGGGGAAGCTTTTATAGAGCTCAGGGAAAGCTCTAGATAAGGATATAGTCATGATTTTCTTGGGGATTAGGTCAAAGAAACCCATGGATTTTTGTGGATCGAGCTTTTTGCGCACGTTCTGATTCCTAAAACAAGTCCAAAGGAATTCTCGCAGTGTGGACATCAATCCCACCAAATTTGGTGGGATTTGATGATGATCTAATGCTGTTTGGGCATGGTCAAAAGCTTCCTAGAGGTCGGTTGGCATCCAATGGCAAAAAGGACCCATTTGCAAAGAAAATAGGGAAGTTAGGGACCCATTTGCAAGGATTTTTGAAAGTTAGGGGCTTGTCTGAAAGAAATAGAGCTTAAATAGACTGAAATGCAAACTAGGTCAAGAGGGATTCTGATTGGGCCTAAATTTTGGTACAAACTTAATTTGGATCCAAGAAATCTGATGGAAAAGTCGTATTTGAGTTTTGACCAAGTTTGACTAGGCAATTTGTGTAGAAACCCAAATTATGCTAAATTCTGTTTGAGACAAACCAAGGGTACCAAACCTCTCAGAATATTTTTCTATGAATTTTAGGAGATTTAGATGAATTTTATCCTAATAGGAACCTCTGTAATTCAAGCAGGTCTGAAATTAGGGTTTTAGGTGTTGATTTAATTCTCGAAACATGTGAAACCCTGTTTCTATCTGTGTGGATCTACTTATTAGATTTTAATGTTCATTTGACCTTAGATTAACCCCTGGAAAAACTTGTGGTTACTCTACTTTCATGATGTAATATTAAAACTGCAGAATTAACCCTATTTTAATGTTCTCTTTGGATGGAAATGCATGGGATTATGACTCTCAAGCGATTATGTTGGAGCATTTATCAATTAATCATGACTAAATAAAGCTAGTTATGACTCATGATGGTATTACCATCACCCACTTGTTTGTGCTACCACCCGACTAGATAGACATCTCTTCCGACTCTCATGCCTTTAAGCCCAAATCTCATTCATCCTCATCCATGGAGAATCACGAAGAAGAACCCAATCTCCAAAATTAGCTACAACACCTCAATGATCTATTTCAGGCATTCATGAACCCATCGCAGCGTCCTCAGATGCAAGATCATTACAATCTCATTGCGGTGGCAATCGAACCTAGGGTGCAAATCCCAGCTGGAGGACCTGATATTGAACTCAAGCCGAATCTGATTCATGCTATCCTAAAATTCCACGACTTGAACTCCAAAGATCCCTTTCAGCACATCAAGCAACTGAAACATTTCGCCCAAACCTTCAGGTCACCTGTTTAGAATTAGGACATCTTGGTCATGAAGATGTTCTCCTTCTCCCTCATGGATAAAGCTACCCACTGGTATCAGGCTTTGACCCATCTGATCAACACATGGGAGGAACTCCAATCTGAATTCCTAAAAAAATTCTTCCCATTGGTCAGACGAATGCTTTGAGGCAACAGATTATGCACTTCACGCAGAATGCGAGAGAACCACTTTATGAGGCATGAGACCGATTTTTAGATCTCATGCGGAAATGCCCCCATCATGGAGTTCCTAAATAGGAACAAGTCTAGTCTTTTTACTAGGGACTCCGTGAGGATATCAGGCTCTTTGTCAATGCAACCTGTGGTAGCAACATCATGGGTCAACATGAAGATACTATTCGGGAGATTCTCGAGAACATGTGTGAGAACTCCATAAACAATGAATCTATGGGTGTGTTTGATAGCGAAAATACGCGGTTTGTTAATTAGGTCGTTGTAACGAGTAAATCCGCTTTCACTCTTAAATTTATATTCCTAGATAGGAGAGTATCTAGGGTCGTCCAAGGAAGCAATATGTTTGCAATAGTGATTCTCTTACTTGGAATAAATCTCAACTTTCTTTTTGGTATTTTTTCAATATATCATTTTTTTCTTTTTTTTGTTTTTAAGCTAAGGCAACATGCGAACTGGTGGCGGAAAAAATGATTTACACTTTAATTGAAATACTACTTCTATGTGGCAAGTAGAGCCTCTCCCTAAGCTCACTCTAGGCAAGTGGAGGCCTAGAATAATTAGAGAGAGGGAGTGAAGAATGCTAAAAACAAGCAAATAGAAATGCAAACAAGAAAACTTGCAAAGAAGGCAACTTGATAACTGAAAAAGTGTTTTACAAAAAGGCCTAGTAGAGGAAAGCTTCTACTACTATAAAAATGCAATTAAGAAGAGAAAACACAAATCCTATAGATAGATGGTGAAGAAGAGGGCTTCTTGCTCCAAGGTTGGTAGCTCCCAATCTTGAAAAGAGGGCCTCCTTCTCCTTCCTTGAGAGCTCCTCCAAGGTGGAAGCTACCACCTTCAATTCTCTCTCCAAGGGGTGGGCGTGCACCACCCTCAAGAACTCCTCCAAGGTGGCGTGGACCACCTTCAAGATCTCCTCCAAGATCTTCCTTGCCTGGCTTCTCCTTTGGCTGGCGTGACCCAAGAGAGAAGGGAAGAGGGGAAGGCACCAAGGGGACAGAATATCCCCTTAATCTTCTTCTTCTTCTTCTCTCTTGGACGTGGGCTTCTTGGTGGAATATGAGAGTGAAATTGCTAGCCAAGGATGACTTGAATGGTGGTGGGTAGTGGTCTTTTTATAGGGTAGGATGGGGGGTTAAGGTGCCCCTTGAAATGGAGGGCTAGGATGGAAGAATGGAGGTGGTTGGTGATCCTATGGCTAAGGAGAGTTGGCGCCAACCCAAGGGGTGTTAAAGGGGGTAGTTATGGTGGTGTTGGTGTCTTTTGGTGGTGGAGAGACACCACCATGTTGGCGCCAACATGGGGTCTTCTAGAAGGGGGGTTAGGTGGATGGTGGAGATGAATTCAAGGGAAATTGTGTGGTGGAGATGAGGGGGGATTTTGGAGGGAAAAGTGGCGCCATTAAGGTGGTGGTTAGGGTAGTTTTTGGCGCCACTTTAAGGTGTCTTTTGGAGGTGGTGTGTAGGTTAGGTTGGTGCCAAGTAGGTTAGCTTATGTGGAGCTTAGGTGGAGCTAGTTGGATGGAGTTGTTAGGTGGGTTTTTGGGGTGGTACAAGCCAAGGAAGTTGGAGCATAGCTAAGCTAAGCTAAGCTAGCTTAGCTAATGGAGGACTAGAGGAGAAGGTGTTGGAGCTAGAGTTTGGAGGGAGGAGCTGAGGAGGAGAAGTCTGGAGCTGAAATTGGAGCTGGCTGCTGCTGAAGAGACTGGCATGGAGCTATTCTAGCTGGCTTAGCTTGCTAGTTCTTTGCTAGCTACTAAGCCGAGCTAAGGTAAGCTAGCTTCTACCATAATGAGCTAAGGTGAGCTGGGTCTGGTGCTCCCGGGGAGGGTCAAGCTGGTTGAGGCAGCTAAGGTAGCTTAGCTCAACTGAGTTGAGCTAAGTTGAGTCCCCGGGAGCTGGACTTGAGCTTCCTGAGTTGGGATGAGTTCTTCAGCTGGCTGGAGTTGAGTGGAGTTGGATGTAGCTGGATCTGAGCTGGGGTGAACTCCTATCAATTCAGCTGAGCTAGCTAGAGCTCCCTGTGGACTAGTGGGAGCTGAGATGAGCTAGACTTAGCTAAGTTGAGCTGGATCTGAGCTGACTTGAGCTGGGGTGAGCTAAGATGAACTCTCTTGAGCTACCATTCAGCTGAGATTAGCTGAATGGAGCTGGGATGAGCTAATCCTAGTTCAACTGAGCTAGGTTCCAGCTGCGGTGAGCTGGATCAAGCTGAGGTGAGCTGGATCAGGCTGAGTTCCAGCTAGTCTGGGCTTCTCCTTCACCATTTGCCTTCTTGAGTGCTAGGGTTTTAGGGATCTATATATCTGTACATCCCTAACACTCACAAAAATATATTAAAAAGATAATAAAAAATGCAATGCATGCCTAACCTATTTTATGCCTAAATGCAGCCCAAAAACCCATTTGCGGAGTAAAATCCTAAGAGCTAGGTTTGTTTTAATGCATAGGAATGATGATAAACTGGCGTTTATCAGTGTTCGACCGGACAACCACTCGTGCATTGACAAACACGTGAGAGGCACACAAGACTCAAGGCCTATCCACATCCGTCAATCTGGAATTGGTGGCCAGTTGCCTGGATAAGGTCTCAATCATCGAGAAAAAGGTGGATGAATTGACTTGACATCTGCATAGAGCCACCATTGCAGAGCACAACACGTATGTGCAACTGGCCTCAGGTAGGGAGGCTGTGCATAACATTTACCACCGGTCTCACCAGGGGATGGACTCGTATCCACCCCCATCTAATCCTGGTTTCAGAGGAAACTCCGGACCCACTTACTTTAGTTGGGGGCACTCTGAACCCTCGTATTCTAACTTTTCTGGAGTTCCTTAGACTTGTGAGGATCTCCACGCCATCCAAAATGATCCATTCTCAAACACCTATAACTCGGGATGGCGTAATCATCCCAACTTTGCGTGGTCTGGAAATAATCAGAACTCAAGATCTCAATTCCAACCCCGACCATAGGCTCCGTGCCTATATCAGCCTGATCAACATTGGCCCAATCTGAATTACCAATCTGGGCCTGGCAAGGAAGATCAAATGAGCATGATCTACAAGCCCTGGTTGACATTCAGAAGACTAACATGACTATGCAGAAACAACACAAAATGAGATCACAAAGGTTCGAAATCAGCTCGTGCAGATGGCGTGGACTCACCAACTTGGTGCACTTCCTTCCCAACCTCTACCAAATCCAAGCAACATGTCAACCCAAAAACACATGGTGAATCAAATCCAGGGTCAATTGTGCTATACTCAGCTAGGCCCATCGACTCATACCTATGTGTTTGGAGCATCCACCTCAGCTGATCTGAATTAAGCCTCCATGACTAACCCTACTATTCGGCAACATGGTCCAATTCTCTCTCCTCCATCTCCGCATTATGACTGTGCTATGATCAATGTTGTGGCCATGAGAAAAGATCACAAGACCAGTCCTCGAGGCTCATCTCCCAAATCTCACCCAACTAATGATCAACACAACAAGGTCAAGGACAAAACTAAGAGGTGCAAATAGAAGCCCGTCCCCCAAGATAGCCAATCCATTCCCCTATCCCAAATCTTATCCTACCTCCACACTAGAGGATTGTCAGAATCTGACATAATGGGACCATTGAGGAACGCACAAGTCACTATCCCGTTACTAGATATCCTTACTCTCAACTCCACCTCACCTGACTTATCCGAAAAAGAGGTGGAGGAACCCTCACAAGGGAAGGTAGTACTATCTAAAAATGTGAGTGCCATAATCCAAAACAATCTACCTCCTAAGAAATCTGATCCAGGCACCTCGCTGATCCCTTGCAAGATCAGTGGTACAAATTTCAAGCGGGTTGTACTGGATCTTGGCACTTTAATCAACCTAATCCCGACCATCCTATTTGAGAAACTATAGATAGGACAGCTAAAACTCACTGATGTTACTTTGCAATTAGCTGACCGAACCGTAATCACCTCGATTGGGCTAGTAGAGGATGTGGTAATTAGAGTCAAGGATTTCAGCTACCTAGCTAATTTCCTAGTTCTTGACATGGATGCGCCGCAACAAATACAAGATATGCCCTTTATTTTGGGGAGACCCTTCTTGGCTACTACAAGAGTCATAATCAATTGTGAATCAGGGCACATGATAATTGCCTCTGGGGATAACCGAACTGAGATCAATATTTTTAAGGCATCATCTAAAGGAAAAGGAAAATGGTCGGCAGAATAACTAGGTTTGATTCAGGATCTCATGGCCATTTCGGTAGTAGAAAATCTAGAACCGAAACTGGAAGTTTTTCGCATGATGGAGGATCTCGATTTAGACGAGCATGATTCTAGAAAATTGAGAGTATTGGAGGCTTTCACCTTTGATCTTGAGGACATACACATGGATTTCAGGGAACAAGATGACATTCGATGGGATTCAGAGTTATATTCCATGGATCTAAAAACATTTTATTATGATGATTGTTTTGAGGATCTCTGGAAATCAGGCATGGTAGATACCAAGAGTAACCACAACCCAAAGTATGAATCCTTTACAGATTTGGAGTTGGATGATCCAAAAGGCACTCTCCAGACATTCACCTTTGATTGGGATGAAAACTATAGAGAAGATTCATTAGAAGACCCAATCTTTGAGTCATTTTTTGAGGAATTGATCTTGCACCCATTTGAGAAGAATCAAGATGACTCGTTGGATAGTGATCCATTAGGTCACATTGCACAAGAGGAACCACACATGCTCTGAAAGATCCTGGGTCTTTCTTTTTCAAAGGAAGCGTACTTGAAATTATAGAGCTCACATGCTCTGAAAGTACCACAGTGCTTCCTTTCTTCGACTTACACTTAGGAGTACACAATTCCTTAAGAAATCTCGCGTAAGTCGGGATGTGTTTGATAGCGTCTAGGAGTGGGATATTAATGTGTACCTAGTCAAAAATCTTAATCAAATCTTCATCTAATGTAACAGGTTGTTTTTGTTTCCTAGTCTTCTTCAAAGCTCCTGGGAATGGGGTGTGGATTTCCTGTTCTACTGAGGTATTTCCCTGATCTCGCGAATTAGCGGGAATTGCGGGATCGGGTTCTGCACCTCTTCTAGGTGTAGAAACAGGGGTCGTTCTAGATGTACTAGGGTCTTGGGATGGGTTCCTTGGATAAACTGGATCCCTAATGGAAGTTCCACGGTGGGTTGTAACAGAGTTAATACTCGCATGAGAAGAAGCTGATGAAGAAGATGCTTGTGGATTTTGAAAAGATGAATTATTGATTAAAGGTTGATTTAAAATTGATTGATGTTGATTAGGATATTCAAAATCATGATTGGAAGTGGGTGGATTCGGATTTTGATTCAGATCTGGATTTAGGGGTAATTGATTAAGGAGATGGACATGTCCCTGATTCAGATTTTGTATTCACAGGTGGTGTCTCTGTTGGATATTCCTAGGGTTTGGAATTGGCTGGGATGGAAGGGCCCCTAGCTGACGAGATTCAGCTAACTGTGTGATTTAGCCCCTAAGATCAGCCAATTCTACTGAACATTGTCGTTAGACTTCAGCAAGAGCCTCAACATTTTGTCGCTGGCTCTCAGTCACAGCTCTCAAAATTTGATCTAGCTGTGAATCTCTATTTGGCCCTACGGGGTTTTGCAAACCTACGTAAAATGGCCTCGCATTATGTTGTTGAAACGACAATGTAGGCGGGTTTTTCCTGGTCTGAGTCGGATATGATGGTCTTTGTGAATGGTCAGACCAAGAGAAATTAGGGTTATTACGCCATCTAGGATTATAGGAATTTGAATATGGGTTTGATCTTGGTGTGCATCCTTGAATGGCATTTAAAGCTAGAGGATAAGGCGTGTTTTCTGCAAAAGATAAGGGTGGGGAAAAGGGTGGGTAAGATTGTGGGACAAAGGTCTCTCCTTGGGTTGGTGGAGTAGATAAAAAACCCAAGGAAGATGGATCTCTAGAATCCAGATTATTCACAATTTCCCTCCACGCGGGAATTTATGAAACAGGTGAATACGCGGGATTCATAGCAAGTAGAGGCGTAAGAGTCTTTATTGTATTTCTTATCTCGTCGAGATGCTTTGCTACGATATCAACTTTGTCCAGTTTTTCTGCAATTATTTCCAAATCTTTTGAACTGGATGGGTTACCGATCTTGTGAATGCCCTTGTGTGGATTTTGATGAGTCGTGTTCTTGCCCTGCGTGAATTGTGACATAGATGCGTTGTTGATCGAGTTTTCCGCCATCCCTTCAAATAATTCTGAGGTGGATTCTGCGTCGCGATTTAAGAAGTTCCCTCCACAAGAGGCATCGACTAGATTGCGAATGCCCTCTTGTAAACCATAGTAGAAGATGTGCATTAGTTGCCAACGAGGGATGTCATGATGTGGGCATTTCCTTTGCAATTCATGAAACGTTCCCATGCTTCATGAATTGGTTCTCGTTAGTTTTGATTGAAAGTAGTAATAGCTCACTTTAAAGCATTAGTTCAACCAATAGGAAAGAATTTCTTTAGAAATGCAGATTTGAGTTCAGCCCAAGTTGAGATTGGTCTTGCAATCGTTCTATACCAATAAGAAGCTTTGTCTTTAAGGCTAAAAGAGAACATCTTCATTAGTAGGATTTCCCTATTCTGATTTCGAGGTCCAAGAGTTTGAGATAGATTCTTTAGATCTTCTATGTGTTGGAATGGATCCTCGGATGCAAATTCGTGAAAGTGAGGGATTAGACCAATAATATTAGGCTTCAATTCAGGATCATTCTCCCCAATAGGTATCCTAACATTAGGCTCTACTTGTGCATTAGATGGATTGTAATAATCTCTAAGTAGAGGCCTTGGACGATTGATTGGCAAATCAGGAAGATCAAAGCCCGCCTCAGGTTGAGGTGGAGGATGTGTTTGAAGAGTCTGAAGATTGTTTAGGGCTGTTGTTAATAAATTGATTTGTCTAGTTTGCTCAAGCATCCTAAGGTTCTTATTCAGGAGCGCCTCATGAACATCAAAAGGCGGCATCCCCCCTGACCAGAAGAAGGGATCTCGGGATTTTGATTCTGCATTTATTCCATAGATGTAGATGGATTAGATGGGAAAATTAATGGTTGCTTATCTGCAATCGGCCTGGGATCACCTGTCAAAGAAGTTACAAGAGGCGGATGCAAGGATTGCCTCCCGTCCATAAAATGGAAAAAAATGTGCAAAGGCACACTCACACCACAAAATAGCGGCACAAAAACACGCAAAACAACGCAAAAGACTCGGGTTTTCCTCTTCTTTCAAAGGAAAGAAGAGATTCCTAAGATACGCAAAAGTAATTTGACGCAAACAAATAGAGTAACAGTATCAGAATACGCATCCTAATCTGTGTCTACATAAGTGCGTATCCTTAAGGCTCGAAGGTCTAAGGTCTAGGATCAAGACCGCTCACTACTAGCTCCCCGGGGCTCTAATAGTGAGACAGACTTGTTGATCTTTGACTAAAGCCCTAAGAGGTGCAAAGTGGAGAGATAGAAAATAAGACTCGTGTGACTCTAGTGATCACGCTGTGTGAGCAATAGCATGCAACAGACGATGGCGATAGAAAAACCCGCATGCATTCTGCAATCAGATTTAGTCACAACTTTTAACTTTCCTCTTTTTAGTTAATCTTTTTTCAAAAATATATCAAAAGAATTACAATGGCCGCTTTTTAAATCTTTTCAAACAAAATATGTGGTCTTTTTTTATTAATCTCAAAGACAGGGATCTATGCAGTATTTTTCGCGTTTTCTCGCTGATGCGAGAAAAACAGTAGAAATACCCGAGTGAGATTGCAAGGGATATACTAGAAGGAATAATGCACTCCTAAGAGTGTATGCCTATGATATGCTGCTACTAGTCAGTTAGGATGTATTTTTGTATTTTTTTATTTTTTACCTAATGCAACAATTCAAACTACACTAAAGACTAAGAATAGAAATACTTATAATGGTATTAATAACGACAAAAACAACAAAAATAGAATCCCGCCTTCTTCTTGAGATTACCCGTGAAGGTAAACCTGAAAAGAAGACAGAAAATAGAACAAAAACAAAAACAAAACTAATTAGAACAAAAACATTAAAAACAGTAAAATTATAATTACAAATACCTCCTATTTACACAATTAAACCAAGTAATATTTTGGTGAATCGAAAGGTTGCCTCCTCGGCAACAGCGCCATTAAAATGGTCGTGTTACTCCTCAACTCAATTAATTAAGTTAATTTTACTTAATTAAGAATAGAAGAAAGTAACTTAGGTTAACTCGAAATTATGTCGATTTAGTAGTATAGGGTCGAATTAACTTAACATTTTAGATTTTTTAACTAGTTAAGTCCAGGTCGTTCGTTGGAGGTATACTTTATTTTAAATTCACCAATTAATTCGAAATATCTTATAGGTATAGGAGGTATAATTAAGTTAATTTTAATAACATGAATTTCGCAAAATGATTTAGATTGAGAAAATATGCAAAATTCCATATGAAATCACATTAATAATATTTATTTTAAAAGAATTAAGGCAAATGAGAGTTTATCTAATTACAACATGCCTTATTACAGCAATTGGAAACAAAAAGAAATTAAAAATATAGTAAGAAAAATAATTTCTTTTCCTTTTTATTCTTCAGTCTCTCTCTCTCTTTTCTTCTTAAGCTTCTTTCTTTCTTTCTCTATTTTCCTTTTCTTTTATTTATCCTTTATCTTTTCTCTTTTTCTCTTATATCTCTCTTCTTTCTCGAGCTTCCTTTCTTTTCCTTCTCTTTTGTTTGCCTCTTTCTTCTCCCTTAGTTTCTTTCTTAAGCTTCCTTAATCTCTTCTGTGCCTGTTCCTTCTCTTTCTTCCTCTTTACGAGTTCTTCTTCCTTAGCCTTTCTTTTTCCTTTCCCTTATTTCCTTAGCCTTTAGCTTTCTTTCTGCTCCTTAACCTTTCTTCCTTCTTCCCTTCAACACTTAGCCTTCAGCCTTCTCTGCTCCCATAGCTTCAGCTGAACCGAGTTTTCCTTCTCAACCAACAATTGGTTTTTGGTTTGCGGCGAGGACTTTTCGGGGATACGCAGCACCTTATACAGGGTGGGACCAGACCCTACTAGGTCCTCACCTGATTCGATTTATTTTGGTTTATTTTCAGTTCATTTCTTTCAAGCCAAACCGGCCCAACAGCCTCCCAGGCCTCGCCCTCCCAGGGCCACACACATTGCACGCCAACACAGGCGCACACTCGCAGGCACACACGCATGCTCAATCAGTAACCGGTATCTGTGTTCCGAGAGCTGATGACTGAGGAGCGTAAAGAACAAATCCTTTTTATACTAAGGCGGGCGCACAAGGGTTTCTGATGTGGGACTAATATTCCCCCTTCTAGAGTCGACTTCAGCTAAGGATATCTCCTAGCTCAAAGCTCCAAATTAAGCGAACCAAAGCTTGTTGGAAAGCTCTTGAGTAGCTCTACAAGATTACAGGGTCAATTTAATGCTAAGGGGAAGATTTCCTCTTCAATTTGAAGGGCGGAGTTATGGGTTTCTATGGGTTATATACTGCCTAGAAATGAAATAAGGCTCACAGAGTCCACAACTAGACTTTCTCTCTTAGTAAGGGTCTAAATGGGTTCTACAGGTATTTCCGCAACTGTTTGTAAAGGTTTTGAGCTCTCAAAGCTTCAGGTAACTACAGAGAAACTCTAAGCATCTCTGAAAGCTTCAGAGACTGAAATTAATCTTGAGAAAGGTGTAACAGACATAGGAAATCATTCTTAATCGATTGGAACAGCTTTTAAGGGTTGTTATAGACTTTTCTGGGCAGAAATCTCATTCAAATTTCATCCAAAGATCACTGCAAACAGTTTGGGTTCAAAAACAACCCAAACTGGCAGTTAATGAATTCCAACCAAATCACTCATCTGAGCTCATCTAATTCACTCTAAAATCATTCATTCGATTCTCAGAAACAATTCAAGCTCTTCAAATCATCAAACTGAGCTCAGAATCAAAGTCACGAGTTCAGGTTTGACGAAAAGGCTCAAAAATTGACTTTCTGTTCTAAGCCTCTTTACAAGAAATTAAAGCTTAGAATAGGATCCTTACATCCTCAAGAATTCGTTCAATCCCTTAAAACAGTTATTTTGACCTTGGAAACTAGGGTTTCAGGCTCATCGCCTGAACTAGAAAAGTGATTTGTTTGTTAGAAGAATTAGGAGGTTGTTATAGTGATTTAAGGACATGAATAGCTTCAGTGCATTGCACTGAAGCTTTTTAATCCCTCAAATGCGACTTTTAAGCTTTTGAACAGACTTCTCCAACTCTACCGGAATTGGAGAAGACAAATCAATAATCTAAGCTCCAAGTGTTAAAATCCTAAATAAACAACCTCAAACAAATCATTGATCAAAATTAAGTCATTTTGGAGCTATCGTGCCATATTTTATTTGAAAAGGTTCCTGAGGTCACAAGGAACCTCAGGATCGCATTAAATTCCTCATTAACTCATTAGATGAAAGATTTATCAGTGAATTCAGTTTGAATGAAAATTGAGTTGGTTAAGGCACGGGACTTGATCTTCCACTCAGATGAGTGGTCAAGACAAGTCAGAAAGAGTTTGCGATGATAAATACTTAGTTAATTTAAAGTTTTAACTGCTCCTGAGCCGCCATTGACAGCGAGCTCAGGAACTTAGATAAAATTAGGCTTTTACATTACATATGATAATTAATCAAATTAAGTTAATAATTAGGATCCTTAAGTGATGAATTAATGATGGAGGATCCGATGGATGTGAAATCTAGGTCAACTACTGTTGCCATAGATAGCAGAAGTAGTTGATGGAGGTGGATTTGTGGATTAGGCGAATTAGTGATCATATTAGGGATTAAGAGTGTTAGAAGTGATCATGAATGATAAAAGAAGGTGGACAGTGGATTCAAAAGATAAACTTAAGTCTTTGGTGAGCTCAAGGAGCTCACCGGAGTCGAAGAAGACGATCTTTGAACTTTGAAATTACACTAAACTACCTAACTAACTACCTAGCTAAACTACTACTCCTACTCCTATCCTACTGTTACCTGGACGAAGGGGTCAGAGGAACTCCGTTGAATGCTCATGACAGAGGAGCGAAATCAGAGGGGAATGAGGAAGATCTCCGACGGGCGGATGTGGATGAAGCAGAGGCACTCCTTGGTCAGCGCCTGTGTCCAGAGATGCGGCCAACCTCGGCGAAGTTCCTGAGCCAATTGAAGTGGACGGAGGAAGTTGGAAGATGAGGTGAAAGTTCACCAGAGTTGTAGAGGGAATAGACTATTGGGTTGGCTGTAGTGAAGAAGAGGGAAGGGAGCCAACTTAAGGAAAATCAAGGGTGTCAGGGGGTATTTATAGTAGACGACGACGAAGGAGGAGGAATCTGGACATGTATGAGGCTAGGAGGAGGTTAACCACTGGCGTCTTCTCCGACGACGGTGAAGTTATCTACTACCCTAAATTAGGATAAAAGTATCATCCGAATCAATGGATGAAGATGGGATGGTGAGCGCAAGCTCCAGGAGCTTGGAGAAGGTGAAGTGACGTCGGATGGGCGGTGATCGTGCGGTGGAAACACCCTCGGTCGTCAGCCGTTCAACCGGTTGAAGAGAAGAAGAAGAAGAAGAAGTTAGGGACCTGGCTGTGATAAAACTTAAGGACCTATATGAAATATAAGGACCCGATTGAAATGAATTGTAAGGACCAAAGTGTAAACTCAGGTTTTCAGGGTTTATTTCAATTTATATCTTTTTCAACTTTTTATATATGATTGTAAATAAAGTAATTATTATATTTAGACCTTGAATTTACATTTTTGACCTTTTTAGATTAATTTATTTAATTAACTAATGTTAAGTTATTACATACTTATGTATACATTATGCTTAGGTTAGTTAACTTATTAATTAGAGGAATGATTGTTAATATCTCGAGTCTAATTATTAATTAAATGATTAATAATATTAATTGGATGTTAAAATAGCATTTTTAACTTATTTTAAGGTCTTTTACTATATATCCCTTATTTTATAATTAATCCATATATTCACATATTCTTAACTAATTAACTAGGAAGACTAGTTAATTAGGGGTAATTAGAGATCATGATGAGCTTCTCATCAGGTAGGTGTAGGTGGTGATGGCTTGAAGGGGTAGGTGTAGGGTGGATATGGGAGGTGAAGTTGGTGCCAAAAAGGGGGATAGTTAGGGTGGTTTTGGCACCAACTTTTTGGCATCCTTTGGTGCTGGTTGAGGGGTGAAAGGTGGTGATGGTGGTGGCGCCAGCTTGGAGAGGAGGTGGAGCTAGCTTAGGTGGTCTTAGGTGGGCTTAGTTGGTGGAGCTAGTTAGGTAGGGTATTAAAGTAGTGGATTGCCAAGGGAGCTGGAGCAAAGCTAAGCTAAGCTAGCTAAGCTAGCTTTGCTAGTAGTAGAGTAGAGGAGGAGGCAATTGGAGCTAGGGTTTGAGGGAAGGGCTAGACAGAAGAAGTCTGGAGTTGAACTGGAGCTGGCAGCTGCTGAAGAGGGTGGCATGGAGCTACTTTAGCTGGCTTAGCTTGCTAGTTCTTTGCTAGCTGCTAAGCCAAGCTAAAGCAAGCTGGGTTCTGCTAAAAGGAGCTGAGGTGAGCTAGGTCTAATGCTATCGGGGAGGACCTAGCTAGTTGAGGTAGCTAAGGTAGCTTAACTCAACTATGTTGAGCTAAGCTGAGTCCCCAGGAGCTGGACTTGAGCTTCCTGAGCTAAAATGAAGTCATCTTCAGCTGGCTGGAGTTGAGTGGAGCTGGATGTAACTGGTCCTGAGCTGAGGTGAACTCTAGTTAACTCAACTGAGCTAGTTAGAGCTCCCAGTGAACTGATGGGAGCTAAGATGAGCTAGACTTAGCTAAGTTGAGTTGGACCTGAGCTGACTTAAGTTAAGGTGAGCTAAGATAAGCTCTCTTGAGCTACCATTCACCTGAGATGAGTTGAATGGAGCTAGGATGAGCTAACCCTAGTTTACGTGAGCTAGATTCCAGCTGGTTTGAGCTTCTCCTTCACCAATTGCCTAATCGAGTGTTAGGGTTCTAGGGATCTGACAATTTGTTTATCCCTAACACTCACAAAAACATATCAAAAAGACAATAAAAAGTAAGATGCATGCCTAACCTAATTTATGCCTAAATGCAACCCAAAAACACATTTGCGGAGCAAAAACCTAAGAGCTAGGTTTGTTTTAATGCATAAGAATGATGATAAACTGACGTTTATCACATGTAACGACCCGATTCCCGAGTAGCTACGAGACACGAGAACCGAACCGACTCGACTAATCCCAAGACCTGGTCGTCCAATGAGGAAGTAACCAAAAGAGCAGTAAAATAAACCACATTCAACATGAATATAACTAATAGCAGGAAAATACAGCAGTAAGGAAAGAAACTACTACAGTATGTACCACCACAATAGTAGAACAACATTCATAACATAATATGAACTGCAGGTAAAGAAAAGTACAGTGGAAACAAGAACTACTCACTACAGTGGAACCAAAAAGAGGTACAAGAGAACAGTGGTAACTCTACTGGACCCTACTCGGCCCAGCGTCCTCTGCAGCCGCTGACCCTGGCTGCTCAACACCTGGTCCTGAAAGGTAACGAGTGTAACACGTCAGCAAAACGCTGAGTAGAGTGGCAACTAAACAAAAGAAACAGTAAAGTGTACAGTAGCTGTTTTAATTTTCTTTCTTCCGTTATTTACGTCTTTCTATTGTTTCACAATTTATCTATCTCTCAGATCCTTCACTTGATCTCGAATGTTCCTCATGGGAACGATCTTGATTGCAGTCTTTTTCGAACAGTAGAAGTAGCACGTGGTGCTCTCCTGGCCGGGAGAGTCCCCCGTGGTGATCCTACTCTCAGTCAACCACCCCAAGGTCACTGACAGACGTAACGGTGACTATGGCACGTGCGGTAAACGCACGGGTAGCTAACCCGCACTGGCACGCGGTCAGTCGTTTCCGTTAACGGGTGCGCCCAAAGCACAGCACGGAACCAGTACAGGGCAGAGCCCTCTCAGTAACAGGGGTCCAACCCCTCCACAGTAACCAAACAGGGGCCTTGCCCCTCCACAGTCCGCGCACCCTCGCCTGACTACCCTGGTTTGCCCCAGTGGGCCTAACAAGTCGGTGTAGGAGGCTAGCAGAACCCCGGGGCCCGTGGGGTCACTAGTACCTCCCTACACTAGTAGCTCTCCTCGGTACTACGTACACGAGGGCCAGCAAGTCGGTACAGAGTGGCCAGTCCTAACCCCGGGTCCCTGGGGCGGCTGGCTCCGCTCTGCACTAAACAGGGGGGGACAGTCGCTCTCCTTGGTACTCCATACTCAAGGGCCAGCTCACTTCCCCAATTCTATTCCATTCACTTTCCAGGAGTTCTACTCCTAATTCCCCGTAGGGTTCCAGCTCTTTAACTCAGCGCATTTCGATTTCACCTTTCCAGTTTCACGTTCATACATCCCATATTCTTAATCATGTTCATTTATTCATAACAGGCAGCTGTTAATTCAATTCACAGGCAGCTATTAATTCACTTCACAGGCAGCTATTATTTCCTTTCCACATTTTCCAAGACTGCAGTATTCATACATTCCACTAGTTTTCCCGTCCTAGGATTCATGCCATATCCTAGGATCTATCATACAATCTAGTTTTCCAGCCCTAGGATTCATGCAACACCCTAGGATCTACCATTCAATCTATTTCTCATTCCTAGGATTCATGCAATGTCCTAGGTTCTATTTATGGTTTCATAATTTAACAGATTATACTTAAAGCCACTCTACCGGTTACAACAGGTGAACTGGGGGAGTGGTCGGGAATCCCGCGTGCCTCTGCAACCCCCAGGACTGCAACGGAATGGGATCCTATCACAAGAATGAAACACAAGGAGTGTCTCAAAACAGTGTATAGCTACTGTAGACGGGTAGAGGATTTAATTCCGAAAAGGACGCAACTCGAAATGCGGAAAACGGAACCCGAACGGGCCCTAAACGGGTCGAAAATGACGAAACAGTGCAAAATCAGACGTCTGGAACTTCTTCCAGATGTCTTAAAAGGTGGATCAAGAATTACCTTGCTCTGCGTGGGCTCTCAGACGTCCAGAAGCTTGCAGGGGCGTCTGGCCTAGTTCCCAGACGTCCGATGGTAACCCAGGACGTCTGGAAGTCATTCCCGCCGTCTGGCACTGCAGCCAGACGTATGATTCGCGTTGGATGTGAATCTCCGACCCTGCGCGTACCCATTTCCTCTCTCTCTTAGTACGGTCAATCGAAGAAAACGAAGAAGAGGGAATAACTCACCTTTCAGACGTTTGGATAGTATTCCAGACGTCGTTCCCGTCGTCTGGCTATCAGCCCAGACGTCTGATTCTGGAAAAGTTTCCAGAACCAGGGTGCAACTCACCCTCCGCTCGCGACGCACGGTCGCACTACGAGTGCTCCACCTACTGCTCGAGCCGCAGCAGTCCTCCCGCGTCGCTCCGCGCCCGCTGCGCCCCCCGCCGGCCGACCCTAGCAGCCCCAGCGAGCTCGCCCTCACGGTCGAGCGCTTCCTCCCCCGCGCAGCACCTCCTCCCACACCCGTCGCGGCTGTCGCCGCCGCCGCTCACCCTTGCGCTCGCTCTCGCG
The DNA here is from genome assembly GCA_037157565.1 of Thalassia testudinum. Classification (NCBI taxonomy): domain Eukaryota; kingdom Viridiplantae; phylum Streptophyta; class Magnoliopsida; order Alismatales; family Hydrocharitaceae; genus Thalassia; species Thalassia testudinum. The sequence continues at coordinate 86,925,956 of JAZHRO010000024.1, forward strand.
CACTGGCTGGAAGGAGAAAATGAAGGAGACGGAGGTGACGGGAGTGAGGGAGAGGGCGTGGCCTTTTAAGGCCACGTGAGGAGGAGAGAGAGAGCGCGACAGAGGGAGTAGGAGGGAGAGGGAAAAAGAGAGAGAGAGGGAATTTCCGCAGGTCTGCGCGCTCAGGCGCGCAGACGAAGGAGTCGTGCCAAAATAACCGATTTCCAGACGTCTGGAAATGATCCTAGACGTCTTGTCCGACGTCTGGAGGTGATTCCAGACGTCTGGTCAGACGTCTGGGCCACCTCTTAGACGTCTGGGGCGCGCGTTCATAACATCACATCCCTATGCTTATCTTTTGCTAGTCTCTTAGCAAAACTTTAATTTTTACAAAATGGAATTTTGGGGAAATCTAATTTTTTCAACTTTTGAGGAGAAAGAGATTACGGGACCTTGATTGGTCGCAGGAGGTACGAGATTTGTTAAAGATAAATATCGGGATTTGTTTTTGGATCCAAAAATTAGACAAAAACGGGATCAATATATCCTCCAAAAAATTCACAGATTAACCCCTTGTTAATTCAGATGACTTGAAATTTTTATTTTTACGATTTTTCTGGCTCTTGAATTTGATTCGCAACTTGCAATAACCTTTAAAACCTTGTGTCTATGCTTGTGAAAAGCCAACATTTATAAGTATGTGTTTTTAGTTTAAAACTTTTTTTTTCTCCCCCATGCTTATTTTTAGCTTAGTCTTAGAACAGATGTGTCTAGATCATCATTCCCGTTACCAATCCTCGAGGGGGCTTTGGTGCTAGTACTTCGAGATAGCACTGTCCATGAATCCACCTAGGAGCTCATAGCCCCAAAACACAATGTGGTGTAAAGGGGCGCTCCAAGCAAACTCAAGCTCTTGCTTCAACACTATAGGTAAAGCACTGATGTAGACACATCCATTTAGGTTGAAATGACTATTTATGCATGTTCCTAGGCTTAGATTTGCATTCCATAGTATAAATATTGCATAACATGCATCATTCTACATTTAGAGTAGTTATGTATATTTTAGGTTAATTGCGTCCTTTCTGTGGTCATGAGAGAAGGAGATTTATTTCGGAGCCTCGAATTGATGATCCGACCATATGGATCTGATCAGGACGACGATCGAAGTCCAACGCCTCCGAAATCATCTTGATCGAAGTCTTGTAGCACCATATGCAGTCTGAGGAAGATCAACAGCCAAGGGAATAGGTGACGTAATTTGGAGTTTTAAACGACAAATTCGACTGCGTGGATGGATTCGAGTTGATGATCGCAGCCTAACTGCTCAAAAATTGACTCAATTCAACCTTTGTAGTAGCCCCTACAACGGAAAGAAGATGGACGACCTAGATCGCGTCACGTGGTGCAACCCAGGCCACCCATGCGCACGCACACGCCATCACATGTGCACAGCAGCGCAGACGCGTAGCGCACGAAGGTGTGCGACACAGGTGTGCGGAGCGCGCGCTAGCATAGCGGCAGCGTGGGCGTAAGGCTGTCTTCAACGACGTTTGCGATGGATCTTCAGCGACATTTATGACCGTCACTAAATGTCCTGTATACGAATTTGATTCTTTCCTCCACTATAAAAGGACCCTTACCCCTCCCATTTTTCTTCATCTCTTCCTTTCTTCCTGTCACCACCTCTAAGGTCTAGAGAGAGCTTGTCCTAAGCCCGGGATGCCTCCTCTAGAGTAGAAAACCAAATATTTTCCCTCCTCTCATCCCCCTTCGTGGAGAATCCCGTGGCTATCTTCTCGCCTACTTCGGGAAGTAGATCCTTGCTGCGACGCCGTCCTGCCCTGCTCTCCATCCTTCGGCTCCATCCTCGTTCGTCTTGCTCCACACCACCTTCCTTCAGGCGACATCACAGCGAGTCGTCCTCCAAGTGACTGTCGAGGGGGATTTCTCTCACCTATCTCTATCTTTATTGCTTTCATAGTATAGTTTTCCCGCTTTCTTAGTTGTAATAAACATTTGATTATAAAAATACATGATTGTTTCTCTCTCTGTCTTTGTCTCTCTCTTTTTATTTTGCAAGTAGATTAGCTAGAATTTATCGACCTGATCTCTTGCCCTATTAAATACCAAAAAAATAACAAAAGATAAAAATGACAAAAAAGAAATAAAGCGAAATGCGTATCTTTCAGAACCAAACGTTCACCTCCTCATGTTCGACCTGGGACTTACTTTTCACCTCCTCATGTTCGACCTGGGACTTACTTTTTGAGTTTTCGATTATAAATTTTATCTGATCGATGTATTTTCTCGCGAATCGAACTACGACGATAGGTTTTCCAAAATCCAACCTTTACGCATGTGAATCCGTCGCCATCATTTTGGCACCATTGCCGGGGAGGCAATGCTCTTTGATTTTTTTGCGTTTTCCCGCATCACTTACATATTTTTCTAACCTATCTTTCGTCTTTGATTTATTGTCTTGCAGGAACCTGGTTGAGGAGCCAAAGGCGGTAGATTGGAGTAAAGTGCAGGTAGAGACATTTGTATGTTTTCCCCTACCATTCTCACCCTAGATTTCATTTCACCACACTAATAACTCAAACCCAAATCAACTTAGGTGCTTTTTATAAACTCTAGGATATATTTGGTTGTTTGTTTGCCACTTCCACCCATCTCATCCCCGTATATATATATACATATATATATATATAACTCTTCTCTTGTGGGATTTACTGAGAGTGACACACATTAAACACCCACAACTTTCGACTTAAGGTGCACCATTCCACTTTGATTCTACCACTTAACCGGGATCTGACCTGTGAACCCGGTACACTTCACCTCAATACACATAAGTGAGTAGAAATCTGAATAGGTTAAACATCTGTGTACCTTAACTAAGTGGTGCAACAGGCTAATGATTGAGCTGTTTGGGTTACACCACTGAAGATAAAAGTCATTCATCAGTATCTTGCCACTTAGGATTAATCTTTAGGGTTGAACTAGGCACTTTACATTATTTTTTGATTTCTAAAGGAATATATCATTACTAATGCTTTCAAAACTTGGAGTGTTCTCTTGAACTTGATTGAATACACCTAAGATTAAACACTAAAAGCTACTAAACAAGGTTAAACCCTAAAAGGCACATCACCAAATAACCTTGTTTGCAAACCCTGGTTGTGCACACACATACATTTGAATTGATCATTAAGGGCACAACCCATCTAAAGGGCACATCACATTCCAAGAGCACAATCATCCCAAGCCTAATTAAAACTGAGTAGACATTGGCCTTAAGGATTGATTCACACTTCAGGGCTCAGACTGATATTTTTTTTTATTAATCTACTTTTACTAGTCTATTTGATGTCAAGCTAGGGGAGTAGCACCAAACGACCGCAGCTGGGGGGTACACTAGGAACCAAAGGCGTAAGCCAAAGGAAGAACCTTCTCCCTAGCTCCTCCTTCTAACTGGTTGGATTGACTCGATAAAAGTAGACCAAATTGGTTATAATCTCAAGACGGGTCGTGGGAGTCTGTAGGTCTTTTGGTTAACCCACCTAAGAACAGGATTGATTGCTTGTATTGCAGGGCTCCTTTCTCTCTTCTGATTTCCCTCTTATTCTACCACTTATCCTTCCACATCCTACATGCATTTCCCATCCTACCCTCCTACCAACACTTATCCCCAAGATGATTACTATCCCGACTTATGACTACCCAACTCCTAGCCGGGACAACTTTGATTGGAGATATTCGAACCTCAGTGTCCAGGTTCTAACCCTGGACAACAAGACTATGATTACTATCCTTCCCAGAGCTACAATGATTATAGATCTCCACCCTTTGATGATCATCCTAACCCGATCTATAATCAAGAAGGATATGTTGACCATAACACCTATCCTCCCCAGTATTCCACTAAATATAGGTCACCACCATTCTTTGAACAACCCGAGATGACCTACTATCAGGGAGGAACCCGAGAACCTCAATATCTTGACTCCCCTAAAATGAACCCAACCCTGAACCAAACCATTCAGTTCAGGTGAACTAGGTCCAAGACAGGGTGTTGCTAACTTGAGGAACACCATCCAATCTTTAGAGGCTCAGCCAACACCATGCACTGAAGCATTGAAGCCTATGATAAAAATGATTGATGAGTTGAATAACTCTTTATTGGATTTGCTCCAACATGTTAGGGATAGGGGCCTAGGTGAGTTTCTACTTGGGAAATTGTCGAGGTTGAGGATGAAATTCGTGATTGCCTTAGTCCAATCTTGGGATGATTCCCAGGATGAAACCCCTTCAGGAGATCCAACGTCTGAACCCGCTCAGGTGCCTGTCAGGGGGATACATGTTATGAGACCGAAGATGACTAGGTTGGTCTAGGCCAACCGATTCAGGATGAACCGATTATTTCACCCAAGATCCCCAAGCCAGGGAACGAAGAAACATATGTCTCCTTTGGTCATGAAATGACATATGATTTTGAGACATATATAAATGCGAATCAAGAATTCTTTGACTCTGAGGGTGAAGAATCTCTTAATGAAGTCTTACTTGAGCTTAAGAAAGATGATTTTAGTGAGACAAACGGGCTCAAGGAGCATGACGAACCATTTGATAGCCCGTTCATTGAATATTTGGATTCGGTTGGGGTTAACTTGGAGGATTTGAATCCTCATTTACTAGAAAATTCAATCAGTAGCCCCATTCCTAAATCATACTCCGAAGGGATTGATTTTGATTTGGAAATCATTGTACCCAAGTCAATTTTGAGTCAGCCACGATTTCTGGACTTGGGTAAATCATATAGGGTGAATGATATGCTAGAAGTCCCAGAGCTCAAACACTTGATGTTGGAGGATAGGAATTTAGAAGTGAGGATCTGGGAAGGTAACTTTAGGGAAAGTAGGAGTTTGGATTTAAGGGTTCCTGTTGACCTAAAACCACCTACTTTTTACCAAGAGCCTTACGATACCTTTGATGTGCAACCCAAGCCTGGAATAACTGATTATTTTTCTGAGCTGAGCATTAAGTGGACATCTAAACCTAGTGAACCAAATCTACCTTTTGTCTGACACTTTAGTCTTGGGTTGCACACCACCAAACCGCATGCCCGGCACTGTAACTACAACATCTTCTGTTCTAGGTGATTTTCATCCAAAACCTTAGAACCACTCAACCTTGGGGCATGGGTCTACACCACAACTTGGTCCACATCTGTGGACATCTTATGTTGGCAGGTTTCAGGATTAATCCTTTGATTTTGATTCTGACCCGCACTTGTGGATTCTCCATTTCTTCCTTGTATGTATTTTATGCTTAGCTGAAAGCAATAAATTTAGCATGTGTATATATTCCACGTTCTCTATGAAATTGACCGGATTGTCACGAAACTCAAGTGATATTATGTTATTCCACCCATTTCATGTCTTCATTTCTACAATGAGGACATTTCATCATTTACGCATGGGGGGTGAATATTTAATCCTGAAATTATTTCGTTAGCTCTGTATAATTTCTTTTATTTTATTTTTTTTAAATTGAATATTCAAAAAGACAAAAAAGGAAAAAAAATAGAATTAGGAGAAGAGAACTAAGTCATTAGGTGTTATTAACTTTAGGAAATGATACGAGAGGATCTAAACACTTAAACTATTCAGGTCTTCGAGCTTAATTAGCTTAGGTATCCACTTGAATGTGGACTTAGTCTCGAGTCCTCGTTAAGTAATTTTACTTTAATTTCGTAAATAAATTAGGATGATAGGTACACGACTTATCAACCCGCCCTCTGATTTGAGGAGATTTTAAGTCTAAGCATCTACACACTATTTGCACTAACTCACTTTTCGACGGTTTCTTTGGAAATTGAGTAGTTAATAAACTTTCTAGGGTAGTATAGCTAGTAAGTTGTCATGGGTAACAGCCCATTGGTCAATTTTCCAGAGCCGAACTACTTGACCACACTTATTCTATTACTTTTAGGTAAATCTTAGATTAGGGAAGCCACCTACTTAGAAAAGAAAAAAAATGGTACTAAAAAAAAAGGAGAAAAATAGAAAAATAAACCACACTTCACCGCACGAGTATGGCTGGTAAGTTGAACTGGGTAACATCCCATTAGCTAGTTGTTCATAGCCCAGCTCACAAAAATGCATAAATAATTTTCAAAACACTTAGGGAAGAAGTGGGGAAGTAGAATAAACTAGGGAGATATAAACTGGGTTCACCCTTGTGTTGATCCCATAAAAAATTTAAAAGTAGGGAGAAGGCTACCGTTTGGAAAGATAAACCTCTAGGCAGAAATCTTTAAGCTCACCTAGGGTCGTAGAAACCCTAAGTCTATTTTAACGGTTGCCTAGTGAGTCTATCACCCTTTCACAAGATGCTTAGCACTTAGAGTCCTTTTCGAGTCTTGGGTAGGTCGGGTAGCCATAAAAAGTTATCCTAAAACTCTCAAACTCCAAAAGTCCAAAAAAATTAGAAAAGAAGAAAAACAAAAAAAGGTATCTTCCCTTTTCAAATAAGGCGAGGACTTGGGCGGTCTGCATTCCGGCAGACACCTGGGTACTGTTGAGTTTTCGTAGTTTAGGACCTTAGTTGAAATTTTCTATTGTTAATAAATGACTTAGGCCTAAGCGATCGAGTCCAAATTCTATTTTAATACATCGCATGTGGCTTAATTTTGCTAGGGATTAACAAAAGATAGGCATGGGGGTATGATGTAGACACATCCATTTAGGTTGAAATGCCTATTTATGCATGTTCCTAGGCTTAGATTTGCATTCCATATTATAAATATTGCATAGCATGCATCATTCTGTATTTAGAGTAGTGTATATTTTAGGTTAATTGCATCCTTTTTGTGGTTAGGAGAGAAGGAGATTTATTTCGGAGCCTCAGATTGATGGTCCGACCATATGGATCTGATTAAGATGACGATCGGAGTCCAACGCCTCTGAAATCGCCTTGATCGGAGTCCAGTAGCACCATATGCAGTCCGAGGAAGATCAACAGCCAAGGGACTAGGTGACGTAATCCAAAGCTTCAAACGACAAATTCGACCACGCGGATGGATTTGGGTCGACGATCGTAGCCTAACTACGCGAAAATTGACTCAATTCGACCTTTGTAGTAGGCCCTACAACGGAAAGAAGATGGACGGCTCAGATTGCACCACGTGGTGCAACCCAGGCTGCCCATGCGCATGCACGCGCCATCGTATGTGCACAGCAGCGCGGGTGCACGCATGCACGCGTAGTAGCGACAATGCACATGGGCGCGTGGAGCGTGTGCTAGTGTAGCGACAGCGTGGGCGCAAGGTTATCTTTAGCAATGTTTGTGGCGGATCTTCAGCGATGTTTATGGCCATCACTAAATGTCCTGTATACGAATTTGATTCTTTCCTCCACTATAAAAGGACCCCTACCCCTCCCATTTTTCTTCATCTCTTCCTTTCTTCCTCTCACCACCTCCAAGGCTCTAGAGAGAGCTTGTCCCAAGATCGGGATGCTCCTCTAGAGTAGAAAACTAAATATTTTCCCTCCTCTCATCCCCCTTCATGGAGCATCCCATGCTGTCTTCTCGCCTAGTTTGGGAAGTAGATCCTCGCCGCGACGCCATCCTGCCCCACCCTCTGTCCTCATTCTCACCACCTTCCTTTAGGCGATGTCAGAGCGAGTCGTCCTCCAAGTGACCGTCGAGGGGGATTTCTCTCACCTTTCTCTATCTTTATTTCTTTCGTAGTATAGTTTTCCCGCTTTCCTAGTTGTAATAAACATTTGATTATAAAAATACATGATTGTTTCTCTCTCTGTCTCTGTCTCTCTCTTTTTATTTTGCAAGTAGATTAGCTAGAATTCATCGACCTAATATCTTGCCCTATTAAAATACCAAAAAAATAACAAAAGATAAAAACGACAAAAAAGAAATAAAGCGAAACACGTATCTTTCAAACCAAACATTCACCTCCCCGTGTTCGACCCGTGGCTCACTTTTCGAGTTTTCAGTTATAAATTTTATCTGATAGAGGGATTTTCTCCCAAATCGAAGTACGGCGATGGGTTGTCCAAAATCCAACCTTTATGCGTGCGAATCCGCCGCCATCAGGCACCGTCCATGACACTTAAGCTGCAAAAATGCACTTTAATGCTCCGTCTAAAGATATGTAATATAGATATAGAGCAGCACTGAGACAGTAACATGTTGACATTGTATCCTCAAAGGAGGTATTTTCCTCCTTCTAGGTGGTGGGAACTCAAACCAATGATCTACTTCAAACTTTTACTAAGGCCAAACAAAGGGGTTTTTTCTAATTTTTAGTTGTTTTTAGGTGTTGGCTTGTGTGTGAAATTTGACATAAGAAGTTTTCCACAAAATGCAAGTTTTTGAATTAGAAACTAAGCCAGATACTTTTCATATTACAAAAGAGGATCAAGTCACCTGAACTATCCTAAGTTTAGGTGAAATTTTGGAGAAGGATATCTGATCTAGTCTAAAGATAGACCTTGAAATTGTAATGATCAGATCCGTATCCTTATCCCTAGTTTGTTAAAGATAACATCCCATTGTACCAAAAGTGAGTTTTCAACCTTAGTCCCGATTTTAAAATTTTCCTCAAAAAGCTTTCAACATTTTTATTTTTTTTGGTATGCAAGCAAAAAAACAAAAATGACTAAAGAAAAATGAATATTTTTAGGTTTTGGAAATCCTAAATCGATCGCCAAAATTTTAAAAACACCCCCTATGCATATGATATGCAATGTCCTCATGCATTAGAAGGGAGAAGGGATCACCGTAGTGAAAGGTGGTTGGGTTTAGGATGGTCAAAACCTGGAAAAAGAAAGGAAAAAGAAAGCAAAAAAAATGATGGGTTACCTCCCATCCAGTGCTATCTTTAACGCCATTCAGCCGAGAGTGAAGGTATACACAGAAGATAATCGTGTAAGTAATTGGACACTTGGATGCCCGCAAAAAATGTATCTTCCGGATCCCTAGAAAGTTGAGTGGAAGAAAAGTAGGGATCAAAATTAGATGGAAAATGCTAGGTGTAACCCGAGTTTGGCCATGGTTTTAATTTAGGATGAATGCCAAACTCGGGCGGGTCTAGTGGTAGGTCCAGGTGAGAGGAGGTGGGAGAGGAATGATGAGAGTTAGGTGGGGTTAGTATGCAGGGGTGGGTTGAGAGAAAAGTGGGTGGGTTAAGAGAATAATCAGGGGGTCATCAGGAATGGATTGTTGTTGAGGACAAGTCTCTGAATTAAAGACCAGGAATGGATTGTTGTTGAAAAATCCTTTTCTATCTCTCTCTCTTATCAAAATGCACTGGCAAATTAAACCTAGAGACAATACGTCTAACTCACGGGTGCTTTAATCACTGGGGTTAATGAACCTCTGGGCAGTTTTTGCGAGCCTTAGAAACCTTCGCGGAAGACCCAGGCTGAAGCTGATTAGGTCTAGATCTTGGCTGGTACTTGAGTACCTCTAAGCCTATTATTGGTATTTTGATTTGATTTCTAGAGATGCAGCTTAGTAGGGCATCCTAATAGTTTCATCTGACTTAGAGATTTAGTTTAATCCATAGAACTTTGTCAGGGACTAGCAAAAGCTAGGCATTGAAGTATGATGGGAACTCCATCATGGGCCCTAACTAGCCACATTTAGTCAGATTTGACTGATTAAAGCTCCTACATAACCATCTGGAGGTCGTAATCCCGCATTGTTTTAATTTGAGAAGAAAGCGGGAAATCAGGATTAATTCTGTAATTTTAACAGTACATCATAAATACAAATTAACCATAGGGTCACTGAGGGGTTAAATAAAGGTCAAATGAGCTTAAAATGTATAAAAAGTGGTCAGCACTGAGAAAAATGGCATTTCATGCATTTCGAGAATGAAAATAATACACAAAATCCTAATTTCAAATCTACTTAAATTAAATAGGTTTTGGTCAACATAAAATTCATCTTAACCTCCTAAAAATCATAGAAAAATATTATGAGAGGTTTGGTATCCTTGGGTTGACCATTTGAACCCATTTTGATGTAGAATAGAGTCTCAAATGGAATTTTGCCATAATTTGGGCTTCTGTGCAAATTTCCAAGGCAAACTTGGTCAAAACTGAGCTCCAATTTCACCATTAAATTTCTTAGGTCAAAATTAGGTTGGTATCAAAATTTGGGTCCAATCAGAGTCTATCTTGACCTAGTTTGCAATTTAGCCCTTTAAAACTCTATTTCTTATATTTGGCCCCAAATATTTCGAATTATTTGCAAATGGGTCCCTAACTTTTCATCATTTTTCATTCTAGTCTCTACTGCCATTGTTAGTGTGAAAGCTCTGCAGTCGAGATTCAATGGTGGATTCCTCCCTCAAATCGGATCCAAATCCCTCTAAAATTGGAGGGATTGTTCGCAAGAACCTTCCTGATCGTTTAAACCATCTAGGAAACCCTACAAAGATCCGTAGAGCTCAAGCGAGCTCGAGATTGCAGGGGATCTTGTTTCCCTGAAGTCTCAACTTGATCAAGGTCTTTACCTGATTTGGTGCTCAATTTGAAGCTCTATAAAAGACCCTCATGCCTTGGCCGTTCTTCTTAGCTCAGAAAAGATCGAGATACCTCCTCTTCTCTCTTCTCTGATCGTCCGCAACTCGAGCTTCGGCGAGCTTCTCCAACACCTTCCTTCGATCGACCAACGGTCAAATTGACCAGCCCAACATCCTCCCCTCTTCCTCACGACCATCGTCAGCCAAAGCACAGCCGCTCTCCACCTCTCCTTCCGCCTCGTCGTGTTGCCGTCACCTTCACCTTCTCCGACTCCGACCCATCACAGTTGGATGCCATCACTCGTTTTCTCTCTTTAAATCTCCCTTTTCTCTTCCTCTCATCCTCTTGATCCTCTCCAACCGCTTAGACTTTAGGTTCGACCACAACATCGCCTTTTTGCTCGTCGTCTTCTCCACAGGCGGCGAAGCTCCAGTAAGCTCGCTCGACCAACACACACATCCAAACCACTCGCTATCACCACCAAAAGCTCCGCCACACCTCCACCTTCAAAAGTGCTCTACCTATTCCATCTTCCACCCACTCCACAACTCCCTTGAACACACACACATCCGGTCAACTTCCCCGACACCTACCACTTGCCACACACACGCACATCACCCATAACCATTGCCGTTGCACTCCACGCAACTCGGTGGAGCTTTTGAACTACTTTAATTGGGCTGCGAGGCCGTGTTCATGGAATTCAGGTTCCACCGGAGGACCACCATCGCCGTCATCATCTCTACCTCTATCCGCCCTGCTCTGGCTATGCTTCTTCCTAGCTTCACTTCCAGATGCTGCAGACTCATTCCAGGAACACACCTGCAGCTTCAATTAAGCCTCCTGCAGTAGCTGCTGCTTGCAATCAAGAGGAACATCACCCTCTGTAGCACACGAAGAAGAGGAGGAGGAGATAGTCCCACCTTGTGAGTGGAATACCTACCAGCAGCATATAAAAGGAAATCATCACATAGCCTCTTCGCCTTCGAGAGCACAGGGGTGAGGTCTCTCGCACACCCCACTGCACGAGCTGTACACATGCTTGTCCATACACCCCAGCCCACGATCATGCCCGTGGGTCTGGGCACTGGATCCGTTTACCCGGATAATCGGGTCCGTCTGAGTTTTGAGAGAAATTTGAGGAGAGGGGAGGGTTTTGCTGCCTCGAGATTTGTGCCCTCCCCAGTGCTCAACACTTAGCCTCTAAAGGCTTAGTGAGGCCCTTGTGCCTTGCTCTTATGAGAGCCTTGTGCTCCTCTGTTGCTGCTGTGCCTTGGCTCCGCTGAAGCATGAAGGTTTAAGGCATCTGTGACTTGGTTTTGTCGACTGATTGGCTACATTGCTCCTGTGCTTGGTTCTGATATTGCTGAGATATTTGATTGTGGTTATTGTTCAAATATTTAAGTTATTATAGAGCTTAAACATTAGGGTTAATTTGGTGGTTCAAACCACCATTTTAACCCATCTAAGTTCTGAGAGAAATCTGAGGAGAGGGGAGGGCTTTGCTACCTCGGGATTTGTGCCCTCCCTAGTGCTCAACACTTAGCTTCTGAAGGCTTAGTGAGGCCCTTGTGCCTTGCCCTTGTGAGAGCCTTGTGCTCCTCTGTTGTTGCTGTGCCTTGGCTCCTCTGAGGTATGAAGGTTTAAGGCATATGTGACTTGGTTTTGTCGACTGATTGGCTACATTGCTCCTGTGCTTGGTTCTGATATTGCTGAGATATTTGATTGCGGTTATTGTTCAAATATTTAAGTTATTATAGAGCTTAAACATTAGGGTTAATTTGGTGGTTCAAACTACCATTTTAACCCTATCTTTTGGCACTCTGAATCTTGATTTTATTGCAATATTATTCTAATTACATTATGTTTTATTTTCGCATAATCTTCTCTCATAATTGTGATTAGTGATTACAATTGCCAATTTGCTCCCTGGGAACGACCTTAGACTCATTTCCTGATTTTGAGTTTTATAAATTTAAGTGTTGTCGCAATTTTTGTCCTATACTACGACGTGTATTTCTAAAAGACGATTTTCGCTCATCAACAGGGTAAGAATACAAGAGTTATAAAAGTTGTAAAACACTACAATATCAGTCCATGACCATAGTTAGCAAGTTTGAAACAAATATTTACAAGCCTAGCAGTGCCCAACCATAATATGTACAAGAGTTAACAAAATGGGCTTCACATAACTATAAAGCCAAGCCAAAAGTACTACAATGTGTTATAAACACCATGATGAGGGAAGGAAAATCCTTCTACGAGGTCCAACAAACAAGGTCCACTAAAAATAATAATTGCCTTCTTAATGCACAATTACTTGGGATCCGTTTACTCGATAGGGTCGATTCACCTGGATCCATTTTCCCGACAGGGTCAATTTTCCTAGATTTGCTCGACCGGCAAAATTGAGCCGCTCGAGACCATCCGCTCGACTAGATTAACCTACCTAGCAAGTTTAACTTGCCCGGAAAGGTGGGCCCACTAGAGAAAGTCACCGGCAAATTACCTGTAGACATAAGTGGGGTGAACAATCTAGTACCACCGATCCAACTGAATGAACTAGTTGACCCCAAACAAGATGTAACTACTAAGAACACTCGGTATGAGGAGACTACGTCCACCTCCGTGTAAACATGACTATGGGGTAGTTACCAATGGTATGGCAGTTATTGATAAGTGACCATAATTATATGATAACATTCTTAGTTTTGTTGGTTTGGGATGTTAGTTGCATTAAATTTAGGTCATTATGTACATAATTGCATATTTGCATGTCAAGGGTAAAACTATCATTTTGAGTTTATTTTGTGCTAATTTTCGATCTTACTATGTGTAGGAATTCTTTACTTAGGTTCATGAGGAGAGGAAGCAGGAATATAGATCATCAGAGCTCAAATTGGGATGAGAAGAATCAATTTTGGTCATAAAAACCCTAGCCTTAACCCTAGTCAGAACTTGCCTATTTTAGACTAATCCTAGTACCTAACCTTAACCCTAAACTAGCTACATTTAACTCCCTAATCCCTTGCCTTAACCCTACCCCTTATCCTAAACCTAGCTCACACTCGAGTGACACTATCTCATTCCTAGTGTTAATACTATTTTCTAGAAGCCTCTACCTTATACACATATGCCACATAATTTTTCTACACTAAATTGCCAAAAATATTATTTGGAATTAATTGATAAAATGTGATAATAAATTTAATTAGGTTTCAATCACATCCCATGATTTTAGCCAATCAAAATCCAAATCCCAATCATAATCCCAAAATTTGTGACAGCCTGACACACTTTCAGTATTTTGGCCTTAACTTTCTCCTTTTAAATCCAAATTGAGTGATTTAAGTTGCATTTAAAAGATGATTTCAAGAGCTACAACTTTTTTTTATGTGTAGCTTCAAATTTGGAACATACAAAGGTCACAAATTGAAGATAATTAGGGATTCCTACTTTCCTATTTAGATAAACCCAATCCTAAACTTAATTTCCAAAATCTAAACCTATTTCCTTGGCCACCAAGGCACCTATGGATGTACACTCCCTCCCCTTATGCTTATATAGACATTACATGGCCTCCATTAATTGCATACAACTCTCCTTCTTGCTCCTTCTTCCTTCTTAGATCTTCTTCTACCTCCCTAGCCTCTTCTTCCTCCTTTTTTCTTCTTCTTCCTACCTCCACCTTTTCTTTTTCCTTCCTTTCCTTCTCCCACCTTCTTCTTACACCTTCTAATTAGCTTTTAGATCACTTTAGTTGCATAAAAATTCGCTTCTTTAGTTAGGTTCTCCCTTGCCTCCACCTTTTACCTTGAGTTCTTCTCTGGGATCTTCTTTGACTTGTTCTCTAGCCTTCTTTCGAAGCTTTTCTGTACTTCTCGGGGCTTGAGGCAGTGCTCTTCTTCAACCGTCTCGGGCTTCCTCGCATTTGTCATCTCTATGGCTACTTCTCCACTCACCCTCTTCTCCTTCTTTCTCTACTTCTTCTTAGTTGTAATTGTGAACATTTTGATTAGTAGAAATATATCCATGTTTGGTTTTGCATATCTATCTACTATATTTGCTTGCTAGTTGTTGCTTACTAGCTTTCTTATATTGAAAAATCTCAATAAGAGTATGTGTGTGTTGTGTTTTCGCAACTTCGCAAATCCGCATTTTCATACTGCTTTGCAATTCCATCTTTTGAAATTCATCACAACTTTTCTATACTTTCAAAAATTACCTAATTTTTTCAGTAATCATGCGTAGGATTAGTTAGAAAGTAACCTAGCCAAAAGCCTCCCTCAGATACAACCTGGACTTCCATATATTATGATTTTATTTCATTATGAGTTCAGAATTTTGATTTGAGTGATCCTGTATTCTCATGCTACAACGATAGATTTTACCTTTAGCGAGTTTCGTGCATCAGTTATTCATGCATCCATCATTTTGGTTCTCAAATATCGTGGGATCGTGGGTGTCAATCCACGATTGGTCAGTCAATCGAGCATGATCCCCATGATTGAGGGCCTCGTGATTGCTCACAAGAACACTGGAGAGGCATAACCCTAAAATGCCAAGACCATTTGGCTAGAAAGGGTTACGCACTTAGGGAGAGAAAGAGATAGTCCATTGTATTTTGCATCCTGAAATACTTAGTGAAATTTGAGGGCTTTAACACTCTCCCTAGACGTACACCAGTTAAGGTGGAACTGAATTACCAATTCCATTGTCTTTGTTGTGTGATTGTTCTATGGATTAGGTCTATCACTATTACTAAACCTGAGCAGCCTCGTAGGCCCTGATCACACTGCCTTCCTTCACTCCTTGGGCATAAAACCTAATGAACAGATAACATGATGAAGTTGATAAGAAGTAGCAATAAATTTTGAGAACAAGGACACGGTGGAAGGGTCCACCTAAAACTCTAAAGGTTGTGGCTCTACCATCTTCAAGCACCACATGGCTTAGTAGAATCACTACCTTGCCCATTCTAGAAATTCCAGCTCAGACCTTTTCATCTAAAGTGTGTAGCTTCAAGGTAACTTGTCTTGAAATTGGGTCACAAGTAGGGATCAGCCAGGTGGCTTAGTAGGGGCACAACCATGTGTACAATAAGAATATAAGGTGGTGTGTAGGTGTGTAAACCCAGGTTTAACTGATACCTAAACCCAAAGGGTTTGACAAAAGCTTTCCATTAATTACTAAACAAGTAGTGTTCTTTCACTTTCCTATAGGTCAAATTAGTTAGAAATCATCCCTCCCTATAAATGTAGCCATATCCTTTCGTAGATTCCTCATGATACACGAAATCTCTCCTTAATTAGGGGAGAAATGGCTTGTGCTCACAATTCCTAGAGTGAGGCGTACCCATTCTCAATTCACGAAAATGTTTCTAACAACAATCAGAAGAGTCAAGCCTCTTAGGAGTTACCCAGGCTAATGCCTCAATATTTTGAGGAGCTAACTCATTTGAGATCAATTGAGGACAAGTCAAAAATCATTCCAGATCTTTGGTGATAGAAGAATGATAGATGTTTTAGCCGCACCAATGCTCTGATAACACCACGCAAGGGGGTAGTAATTAGGTTGAATATGGCCCATCTTTAGAATAAAAGGCACAACATAAAGTAGAATAGGAGCATTACATGCATCAAGTACCAAGATTGCTTATAAACTGTATTAATGGCCATTTGTGTAAAGCATTTGTCAAAGCAGGCCTCAGATGAGCAATCGGACCGCACGGATGGATTCAGGACGACGAACGGAGTCTAACGGACTCAAGATCGGCCAAATCCGACATCCGGAGCTCCCACAATGGGCCCAAGAAATCCTGACCGTTGATCTGGAGATCAACAGCCTAGAACGCACCACGTCGCCCCGCCCCCGCCGCTCGCACGCCCCCAAGCCAGCCAAGGACGCATCTCGGCCGTTGATCTTCGATCGAACGGCCGAGATCCGCGCGCTCGCCCGCGGTCGCCGCGACAAAGCGCGGGCGTGGCGCAACGGTTAGCGCGCACGCCCGCGTCGCGGCGACGCGCGTTCGAATCGCGCGGAGCGGAAATCACTTGCGGGCGAAGGGCGCGGCAAAATTGAGCCGCGCGATCAGAAGCGAGCGGCTAGGATTGCGCCACGCGGCGCGACGACAGCGCCCCACCTCCCACGCGCGCGCGCACGCCGGGCGGAAACGCGCGCGCGTACGCGCGCCCGAAGCGCGATCCTAGCGCAGGCGCGGGAGGATCTCAGCCGTCCGATCATCAATCGGACGGCTCTCGTTCGACATCCACGGATCGCGCCTGAAGAGAGAGAGGGGCGGGCAGCTGACCGGCGGCAGAAGGCCTTCACCGACGTATCTGGAAGCGGTTTTAGCGACGTTCTGGATGTCGCTAAAGCACATTCTTCTTTTAGGAAGCCCTTAACTCTATTTAAACCCCCTTCTACCACCATTCAAGGCATCCTCTCCCACTTGCAACTACTCCACTCCTCTCCTAGCTAGTCTTAGGCACTCTTGTAATCGCCGGAGACGACGAGCCGCCGACGGAGCCTCCTCCACCGCCGTGGCTGCCTCGTCGCTCTCCACTCTCTCTCTACCTCTCTCTCTCTCTCTTTTAAGCTTTCATTTACTTTTGTTGAAGCATGTATTTAATATTGTAAACCATGAACTATGAATGCATGTTTAATGAAATTATTTTCCATTTAGTTGCCATTTTAATTTCTATTTAAAGTGCATGATCAAAACCAAGAGCTTTCTAACCCTAAACTCTCTCTATCTCTCACTTTTCAAAACCATCTCTTTCGCAAGCAAAACTCCGCCTTTTTCGTGACAACAAGTGGTAAACAAAATCCGATTTCCACGCCTCCCTGAGATCGACACTCGGACTCACCTCCGTTTACTTCTTTTAAAACCGACGTATCAAGTGCAACTATAACGACACCTCTTAACACACGCACGAAGGCACGTCAGTTTTTGGCGCCGCTGCCGGGGAGGCAACGGATTTGTTTTATCACCTCCATTCCACCTTCATTCTCATATCGTCTAATGCCCTATTTTCCTTTTTACTTGACGGTTGCAGGAATTCGACGCATGGACGGCGAAGCGACGCATTCCACTATGGTAGCAAGGAAGTAGGCGCCTCGAGGACCGATAGTAAGTACTCTCTCTCTCATTGTTTGCTTGCGTAAAAAAGCTAAAAAAAATCATAAAAACTAAAAAAATTGGCGTGGTGAATGATTGCTTGACCCACATTCTTAACACATCACCCTACAAAAAAATGTACACTCTAATATGCTGGATAAATTCTTGGAGTGTTCTTTTCTCTTTCTCTTGAGTGGTGTTTGCGAAGCCACCGTGAGTTGACCTAGGCCGCACCACTCAACCCTAAAACTGACTCATCTAATAGAAGCTGCACGATTATCAGGATGAGTACACTAGGGTTTTAGAGCCTCTACAAAATAAAAGGAAATCTACTTTCACTAAGTTGTGTGCAGAACTTGACGTGCCCACTGAAACTTGTTTGAAAATATTAAGACACGTCAACCCTAAAAAGTACTTAAGTAAGGATGAAACACTAAAAGACACTATATCTTAACAAATCCTTGCTTGAAAATCATGTTTTGCTAGAAGCACACACTCTGAAAGTGGAACATTAAGAGGCACCACCCCAATCAACGCCTCATCACATCACCCTAAGCACAAGCACTGTCCTAACCCTTTAAAACTGAGTAGACGTGCCCTAGGCAGGACTGAGTTAAGTCTCAAAAGGAGAGGTTTTGTTCGCTAGGCACTTGGCTTTCATTCCCTTGGTAGAATCTGGTGGCTAGGCTGCAGGGCAGTGTCAAACGACCGCGGTTGTGGGGTCTATGGAACCGGAGGCGCAAGCCAAAGGAAGAACCTTCCCTGCAATCCCCTCGTAATCAACCTGGCCAGATTAGCCTTGGGAAGGGGAGTCCAGTGTTTACGGACTTAATCAACCTTTGTGAGATTTCTAGGTCTCCTAAGGAATACACCATAAGGATTAGGCTTGTTTGTTTGATTGAGTGCACAACTCTCTCTCATCTGTTCTTCCCGCATCCCTCCATGGATTTCAATGCCTATCCATCTTACCCAAATTACCCCCAACAGGATTTGTATGCTAACCCAAGTAGACCATACCCACAGCCGACTTGGGCTAACCAACCACCAAGTTGGGGATGCAACCTGGAATATCCCTCTTGGCCCAACTATGACCAAACCGCACCAACCTCTTATTGGAATACACCTAACATAGCCACCCAAGGGTACGATTCAAATTGTGGGGCTCCATATCTCGATTGTCCTCACGATGCCTCCTCATTTAGGTCCGACCCGCTCTACTGTGATAGGACCTACACTTTAGGAGAACACCAAGAACCCTACCCATCTCAGGATAATAACCAAGAAAGGTCATCTAAATTCAACAACCTTGCCTACTTGACCTTTGGATTAGAAGGAGTTCTAGACAAATGGAAATCAGAAAATGATCAGAAATCTAGGCAAGCCCAGGATCATCAACCTCTGATTTGGTCCCCTGATGAAGAATCTGACTGGGAGGAGGACTTAAAACCTCAACTATTCTGGAGTAGGACCAAACAGAGAATGGTTCCTCTTGAAGAACTGGACCCTGAACATGATAGAATAGAGGACCCACCCAAGAACCTAAACACCAATATGGATTCTGATCCACAACCTCAACCATACTCTCTTAACCTGGATTTCAAGGAGGAAATCCAAAGGACACCAAATGACACCATGTCAATTCTTGATAACCTCCAGTTAGAACTACACAGACAGAATCAAGAATTGGTTAAAGGGCAACATGCCATGTTGGAGTTGTTCCAACAATTGGGGGAAGAAGGCCAAAGAAAGCTGTTGCATACAACGCCATTCATGGAATTCATAAAGCAAGGACCTACCATGATCAATTGGACTACACCTAGTCATCCTGATTTGGTTCAGTCCACCATTGATACCCCTCAGGAGTTGGACAGCTCAGTGAATAAGGACAGTAAGGATTCCTTGGAACACAATTTGAGGGGCATTAAGAATGAACAGCAGGAGGAAACTGAGAATGTAAGGGGAGAGGCCTTGGAATCTGAATCTAATCGGCCCAAGAGAAGCAATCCGGTGGGAGCAACAGCCACCATCATATATGGAGAATGGAGTTACAATTTTAAAGAAATTGATTATGAATCAGTTGGAATCCCCATCACAAAGTTGGAGGAAGGCCGAGAGAAAGAAGATGATCTAGAGGATGAAATTGACCCTACCTCTAATATAACCTCAAACAATGAATCTGATACAAAGAAGGTGGCAGAAAATATTCTTGAGATCAAGGGCTTGGAAGGAATGAGCGATGAAACCATAGTTGCGGAAGAGATGGATTCGTCTTTGGAGAGAAGCTTCATGCTTGATTGTAAGGCTCATTCTGAAACTCTGGACCTTATTACTTGCCCTACCAGAATAAAGATCCCCACTGGAATTGATACACTTTCGATGGATTACAATTTTATGGGGACACAAGCTGAATATCAGACCTACATCTTTAGTGTCCACAGCAACTTGTTTGCATGACCACAAACTAAGAGAGGATCTGACACAGGCATGCATGATATATCTGTTACAGAATTCCCGCCCCTTTGGAACGGGACTCCACCACAACCTTATTCGCATCTGTGGACTTCTGATTTTGGGTCTGGTAAATTTTGAACATATCTTCTTGACCCAAGCCATTCCTGTTTGTGCACCGCCCAGCTGGAGGCGTTAAACTCAGCGCTTCCTGGGAGGCAACCCAGCGGATTCAGACTGATCTGGTAGTCTACGTCACTCAGGTACTATCTTTTTAAACCCTTCTGCATCCATGAATCTGCCAATGAGGACATTGTCCAACTTAAGCATGGGGGGGATGGTAAATTGCATAATCCTGAGCTTAATTAATCAGTCTGAATGAATAAAAAAAAAAAAAATTGAATTTAGGAAGAAAAACTTAGGTATTAGAAACTTGTCAATAGTGGGAAATAATACAAAAAGAACTTAAACACTTAAACTTTTCAGGCCTTCAGGCTTAATCAGCCCTGGTGTCCGTTAAAATATAGATTTAGCGGTGAGTCCTGGCAACTTTAAGCTATTCTAATCCACCTACTAAATAAGGTGGTAAGTATACGACTTATCAACTCACCCTCTAACTCAGGAAAACTTTGAGTCTAAGCATCTACACACATTTTTGCACAGACTCACTTCTCGGAGATTTTGACAGAAATTGGGTAGCTAATGAACTCTCTAGGGTGGTATGGCTGGCAAGTTGTCGTGGGTAACAGCCCATTGGCAGGTTATCCAGAACCCAGCCACAGGCCATTTCTTTTTCGTTACCTCTGGGTACATTTGAGATTAGGGAAGCCACCTACGAAAAAAAAAAAAGAAGAAAAGAAAATAAACCACACTTCACCGCACAAGTATGGCTGGCAAGTGATCGTGGGTAACAGCCCATTGGTCGGTTGTCCAGAGCCCAGCTCAATAATTGCACAAAAAAAGACCAAAACACCTAAGGACGAAGCGGGGAAGTAGTACAAGCCGGGGAGATATACACTGGAAAATCCTTGTGTTGACCCAAGTAAAATGAACGTAGGGAGAAAGCTACCAGTCGAACAAATACACCTTCAGGCAAAAATTTATTTTCTTTTCCGGACACCTAGAGGCGTAGAAACTCGAAATCTGTCTCAATTACCGTTAAGTGAGTCTATCACAACATTCACACCAAGATGCTTAGCACTTAGGGTTTTGATCGAGTTTTGGGTGGGTTGGGTAGCCGTAAAAAGTTACCAACCCACATTGAATTCCGAAAATTCTAAAAAGACATATATAGACATATACGTATACATATGTATAGTTATATATACAAAGCAAGGATTCGGGCGATTCGTATTTTGGAAGACACCCGGGCGCTGGTTAGTCTTTGTAGATTAAGATCTTCGTATATTTCCTCTTATTGACGAGTAACGAAGTGCCGAAGCAATTACTTCTTGAATTCGCCAAAGAAATAAAGGCTAGAATAAACCTTGCTAGGGACTAGCAAGGAGTAAGCATGGGGGTATGATAACACCACGCAAGGGGGTAGTAATTAGGTTGAATATGGCCCATCTTTAGAATAAAAGGCACAACATAAAGTAGAATAGGAGCATTACATGCATCAAGTACCAAGATTGCTTATAAACTGTATTAATGGCCATTTGTGTAAAGCATTTGTCAAAGCAGGCCTCAGATGAGCAATCGGACCGCACGAATGGATTCAGGACGACGAACGGAGTCTAACAGACTCAAGATCGGCTAAATCCGACATCCGGAGCTCCCACAATGGGCCCAAGAAATCCTGACCGTTGATCTGGAGATCAACGGCCTAGAACGCGCCACGTCGCCCCGCCCCCGCCGCTCGCACGCCCCCAAGCCAGCCAAGGATGCATCTCGGCCGTTGATCTTCGATCAAACGGCCGAGATCCGCGCGCTCGCCCGCGGTCGCCGCGACAAAGCGCGGGCGTGGCGCAACGGTTAGCGCGCACGCCCGCGTCGCGGCGACGCGCGTTCGAATCGCGCGGAGCGGAAATCACTTGCGGGCGAAGGGCGCGGCAAAATTGAGCCGCGCGATCAGAAGCGAGCGGCTAGGATTGCGCCACGCGGTGCGACGACAGCGCCCCACCTCCCACGCGCGCGCCCGAAGCGCGATCCTAGCGCAGGCGCGGGAGGATCTCAGCCGTCCGATCATCAATCGGACGGCTCTCGTTCGACATCCACGGATCGCGCCTGAAGAGAGAGAGGGGCGGGCGGCTGACCGGCGGCAGAAGGCCTTCACCGACGTATCTGGAAGCGGTTTTAGCGACGTTCTGGATGTCGCTAAAGCACATTCTTCTTTTAGGAAGCCCTTAACTCTATTTAAACCCCCTTCTACCACCATTCAAGGCATCCTCTCCCACTTGCAACTACTCCACTCCTCTCCTAGCTAGTCTTAGGCACTCTTGTAATCGTCAGAGACGACGAGCCGCCGACGGAGCCTCCTCCACCGCCGTGGCTGCCTCGTCGCTCTCCACTCTCTCTCTACCTCTCTCTCTCTCTCTTTTAAGCTTTCATTTACTTTTGTTGAAGCATGTATTTAATATTGTAAACCATGAACTATGAATGCATGTTTAATGAAATTATTTTCCATTTAGTTGCCATTTTAATTTCTATTTAAAGTGCATGATCAAAACCAAGAGCTTTCTAACCCTAAACTCTCTCTATCTCTCACTTTTCAAAACCATCTCTTTCGCAAGCAAAACTCCGCCTTTTTCGTGACAACAAGTGGTAAACAAAATCCGATTTCCACGCCTCCCTGAGATCGACACTCGGACTCACCTCCGTTTACTTCTTTTAAAACCGACGTATCAAGTGCAACTATAATGACACCTCTTAACACATGCACGAAGGCACGTCATGCTCCCACTAGGAGTAGAAATCTCCAGGTATGCCTTGCTCAGTCCATTTTTGGATGAAATCTTATCCCGTCATCCCTTTGGTACCCTAGCATCTTTCACTACTTGTGAGTGCAAGCTAGGCTTTAGCCTAAGTACCATTAACATTGAATCTCAGGTACCCCAGTGCCATCCATTTGTGGGTGCTAGCCCAACAGTTGATCCAACTACCTCATTGACTTCCCTCTAGCCTATTACTGTAACTTAAAACCATTCAAGTTTCAGTTAGCTAAAGGTAGCCATCAGTTACACTTAGGTATCTAACTCGAGCATGGTGAACTTTCTAGTTCTTTAGGTCAGGTGATCAATCCTACATAATCCCGTTAATTCAGTTTCTACACCTTTTCTTGATGAACAACCTTAACTATAGGTTCCATTAATAGTTATGCCAACTTTATCAGAAATGGGCAGGGATTTAATCTGTTTCTTAAAGATATTGAAGTGAATTCTCGAATCACGAGTAACTCATCAAATCAGGGATTTTATTTCACATTAAATCAAATTACAATGATCGGACTCAAACCCTACCAACAATTTAAGGGTCGAGACTAGGTTTAATAGATCAACCATTAGTGTTGATTGATCAACAGGTCAATTGATCAATACTAAAGTTGGTCAATCAAATCTAGGGATTTCACCCCCTTCTCAAGAGTAAAGAGTGATCAATCAACCTATGATTTTTTTTTTGAAAAAGAAATACAATAATCATTTGAAAAATTTTATTTCATACTACAAAGGTATTATAAGAAACACATCCACAAATCACCCAGAGACGTGGCCTCTGTACAAACATTCTCCCCCCATTCTCTCTCTGGAATATCACATCATTATGTGCTTAAACATCTTTAAACAACCAAAATACCAATAAACAATTTGATGAGGTGTGCCTCATCATAGTTAAAATGCCTAAGTTAAGTTAGAAACTAAGCTAAACACTACAGAATTAACACATGAAAAGGATTAAGTGTGGGAAATAACATAAATGACCTAAAACATCAAATTTGTGTTGAAAATACATAATAGGTCATAATTGAGATATTCTATTCAAAGATGACAAATTAATGATCCAATTCAAATTGAACACATATTTGGATTCAAAAGTTAAAATCAAAGGTGAAATTGACTTCCTAAATGTTCAATTATGCTTTAATAAAAATTTGGTTAAATTTGGACATCATTAGGACCTTGCAATCATTACATTACATCTAAGTCTTCAGGTCATAATATTTTCTTCACATAAAAACCTCTAAGGACCTATTTATAAACCGTCAGGGGTCTCTTTGCAATTCATAAGGGCCGTGCTGTACCCATTCTTTTTACTTATGGGCCTGAGTACAAATTTCCTACCCCTTCACCCTTAAAGGTGTCTTCACAAAATCTCCAAAAGACCTGCCAGCTTTGGACCATTGTAGCATCGCAAGAACTCAACCCATTGCGATTGTTGATTCTCTTCGTCATTGATCCTAAGGCTGATCCAAATCGAAGCTTCGCGCACTTCTGCTCATAGCTTCACCCCTTGCTCCAGATCTCATCTAACAATTGTGATTTGGATTAAAGCTTCTTGCACCCCTCTCAAGCAAATCCCACTGTTTGCTCTATTCAAGCCTAAATTCACCATAACGGTGCCTTAATTCACTCAAATGCCTACTTAAACACCTCGTTAAGCTCGCATGCATGGCTAATCGTTCCCTCCCCCCTGAGTGGTTCCCTTTGCTCTATTCCCTCAGCTTCCACCACCTTTCCTTGCCTGCGGTGATAGAGTAGGTTGCTCTCCCTCCATCGATTGCCTCTAGCCATCGGTTGTTGGGTCTTGGACACCTCCTTCTTCAGCTGAGGGTCTCCTTCAATTCGTTTCCATCGTCCTCCGACTTGTGGACCTTGGACTCCACCTTCGTCCGTTAGCTAGATTTATCGCTTTCATAGATAGATTTCCCTACTTTCTAGAGTAGTTTAGAGTAGTGATTAGTGTAATTAGATCAATTAGGAGTAGATTAGAAATTAGAATCAGTGATGGAGTATATTAGGTTAGTTTAGAGCACTTCCTGCTTCACTTCGATCCCCTGATCTCCCTCTACATCACACTGACCATTTTCACTTATTTCCTCGCATGTTTTTCGCCAACCACCAACTTATCAAGGCATCAAATGAGATCTAATGCTCTTGAGCACTCAGATCTGATTTGAGCGCCCAATTTCATTTGAGGGTCATCTCACTCTTCTCATTTGTTCACAATGACCCTCTAATGGTTTTGAACGAAGAAACACAATGGTTTTAAGAGATTTGAAGGTTTAGGATTTGCTTTTAATGGATTTTAGTGACTGATTTGATTTCTTTTCTTCACGTTATCCATGGCGTAAGATAGGGATTAGATTGTAGTATATTTTATCTTTGAGCTTCAATCTAGTTTTGAATGATTCCTAGACCTATCAAATAGCTTTTGAAACACTTTTGGACTGAGTTTTAATGGTTTTGAAATCCCAATTTGTATCTTCATCTTACATTATCTATAATGTAAGATGAGAAGCATATTAGGATTTCAAGGACTTTTTGGGGAGATTAATCTGAATTCCTTTTGGTTTTCAAGCATTGGAAGAGTTTTCAGATCGATTTCATGAGATTGATGGGGTATTTGATGAGGGATTTAACCCTTGAAATTTAGTTTGAATGGATTTTCAGATTAATCATGTTTTTAAACGATTGCTTGAATATGTGATTTTAGTGTTAAACTCTCCCACAGCAGTACATGAACGAGCTGCAAAGCAGCTATATTCTTTGGAGTAACTCCTGATTTCTAGCATTTGAAGATTAGAGAATGTTTTTAGTGGATTTCAAGCTCTGATTTGAAACCTTCTCTTCATGCTGTTTATAGCATGAGAGAAAGTTTAGGTCAGATTTTCTTTGGTGACTTGTAAATTTGATGTGGATTGAGATTTGAATTAGATTTGGGATTTTGTGGTAGTAACTTGATTGAGTCTATATAGTAATAGCTAACCCACTGAATTTAAGATCAGATCAATCTTAATTGATCTGATCAGAGTAAGGTTAGCAATAGAAGTAGCTATTGGTTGCTGAAATGGCTGCAACAGTAGCTGCAGCATGGGTTTAAGTCATCTGATTGGTGAAGACGTCGTCAGAGCTGATGCACCAGCAGCATCATCTGATTAGAATTAGAACAGCAGCAGTTGTAGTAGCTATTGTTCAGATAGCAGTAGCCATTGGTTTGGATGGTTTGAAGGTGACCTGAGCTGGGAAATTGGAATTTTGCGAAGTTGATCTATGTAGTATGATAGAGTTTCATGTACAAGCATTCATGTACCTGAATTGGACTTAAATTGGATGAGAATTGCTTGTAAATTGGATTTAAAAGTTACTATCAATTCCATGTTTAAAGGTTAAACTGTCCAACATGCGATTTTAATGAAATTCAATGTGAAAATCATGTTTAAATGATCACATACTTTCCATGTGATGTGTTGAGCATAGTGAAGTGTTTAAACTACATGTCCAACCACTAGAACTCTATTTAGTGCCTTAGGTTCCACTCTCCAACATTCATTCAAGGAATAAAATAGGTTATTTTGTAAATAAATAAAAATCATAAAAAAATCATAAAAAAATAAAATAAAGATGTCTTGAATAGGATTTGTAAATTTTCTAAGTGTTTGCCAAGTTTTAAGGTAATTTAAACCCCAGCTTGATAGAACATACCGGCTGACGGTTTAGTATACCTTGGAACATGATAACAAAACCAAATATCAAAAACCACAAAAACAACTTCATCTATATCTTCTCATCATTTCTCTCTCATCCCCTATGTCTATTATATATAAAAATACCATAAAAATCAGAAAAACCCAAAAAATATCCAAAAATACCCTAAATACTATGTATATACTTGTATATATAAATTAAAGCTAAGCAAGTATGTATATCTTGTATAATATGTACTTAATGTATATAAATAACTTATATATGTATTACATATATTAAATTAAGTATTTAGAATGATTTAATGTACATATAACTTTATTGTATTATTAGATATTAATTTACATAAACTAAATGTATATAAATCTAAGTAATTATATAAACATATCTATATGTACATAATTGTACCTAATGCTATATATATGTATTTAACTATGTATTATGAACTATACAGTACCTGTAATTTAATTTAATTATATATTTACAGTAAATAACTAAAGTTATTAAGTTAGTTAAGTAATTTATTAACTTAAAATAAAATAAATTAGTAATTTAATCTGATACTGAAGTAAGTTATAATGTATACTTGTATAATATCATATTAATTATTTTCAACCCATTTATGCTGTATATGTAGTGTATTATAACATTTATAAATTATTTGTGTATATAACTAACTTAAACATGTATTTAAATGCATATAAATTAAAATAAAGTTTCTAAAATATAATTAAAATGTATAATAAATAATTTATTATGTAAATTAACTCTGTACAAAGTCAATTTCATGATTAATTGAACAATTTTTACTTTAATTAACAAATTAAACCCCAATTTAATGTGTATAAATCGCTAACTTTAACTAATTTAATTATATATCTAAATAATTCATTTCCATAAATTAATTGTACCATTATATAGCCCTATATAAGGGCTTTACAAAAATATAATTTATTTTAAAATCAGACTTAAATTGGGCCCTCAAATCGAGGGCCAAAATCCTTGATTCCACGTAGATCTGAGCGCAGCATCGCGCCAATTTGGCACAAGAAGATAGTTCTACATTGTGGATCGGTGGACAGGTGTAGTGGTATAAATTGAATAGCGCATCGAGGCTGCTCAATCGTCAGCACTCGGCGGACCAATAACCATTACCTCCTCCCCTCTTCCGAGCATACGATGAGCATATTTGTACAATGCATGGGCCAGGGACCACGCACTGTAGCTAGGCCTAAAATGTGCCGAAAAATGGATTAAAATACATCTAAATAAACTAGGGCTGGCTTAAAGTAGAGGTCTGGTCCCACCCTCTTGGGTGTTATGTAACCTTTAAAATGTGTCAGCCCGCCCATTTAAAACCTAACTTTTGGGTTAAAAGGATTGTTAAGTCTTGGAAAGAAGAAGAGAGTGGGAGAGGAGAGGTAGTGAATTTGACTAAGTGTTAGAACTAGTAGCATAAGTGTTGTGTGTGTGCGTGCGTATGTACATATGTATAATATGTATAATATACATATAAAGTATATATGTATATAAATAATGTAAATAAGTAATTATAAATATGTATATGTATATAATTAATATATATAATAGTATAAGTAGAGTAGATACTTGTTTAAGCTCTATATGTATATAAATAACTAAGAGTTTTAGTGACAAATAAATCTATTTATATGTTAGTGTAGGTAACTAGTTTTAAATATTTTACTAAGGCTATAGTGATGCATATTTATGTTACTGTAAATATAATATATGTTACTATAGATACTAGTATGTTAATATAATTTAGTATAGTAGATATTAGTAGTTATTTTTGTACTTATACTTAGGTATTACTTATAAGAATTGTCTATAATTAACATAGCATAGTAATAGTTAGTTTTTTATGCCTATTTGTTGTACATATGTTTCAGACATTGTAATACATATTAATTGGTTAACCAATTCTTTCATTATATGATTCATTCATTCGTTTTGTAAATAAAATTAACATTTTTTGGAATAAAAGAACATTTTTGAACTTAGAGAGTGATATATATCAATAACTGCCTCCCAGTGAACGACTTGGAAACAAATCAGTAAAAATTATAAATAAATAAAATTATCGCGACATCGGTTTGCATTTGTGACACATATACTATAACAACGACATTTAGAACCCTTTTTATTGCAAATCAGTTGTTGACGATCATATTTTTGACGTCATTGCTGAGGATAAAGACTTGATAATAGTGCTTTATTATGATTGTTTGACGATTATCGTAGGTCATTCGATTACAATCCAATTTAACAAAAATAATGGACAATAATTATTAAACCCATAGGTGGGTTCTTCTTCTTGAAATTCAAATAAAGAAACTGCAAACACAAGATTTTCACCCAAAATTCCTTGCTTAACTCTTAGTCAAGAATTTAAGATCATTCAATCATCATAACTCTATCAAAAATTCAACTTTCAAGCTATCTTGGCCACAAAAGATGGGAAATCCCAAAAGTGTGTTAAGTCCCTACCTTGCTTCCTTAATGGAGAAGGTGATGGTGATGGACAAGAAGATGATGAGGTTAGTGCAGCAAACCTGCTCTTCTGCTTCCTCCTGAGCTTCCTTTTCTTTTTCTTCTCTAATTCTTGATTTGAGCTTCACTAGATAGAATTCTTCAATGGCTACAATACTTCTCCTCCCTCCTCCTCTCCTCTTCCTTCTTCTTAAGAACCCACTAGCAATAATATAGATGGGAGTTCTAATTGATGTAAGGTGATTAGAAAGGTGATGAGGATAGGAGAACTTGGAAGGAGGTGAACTTGATGATGAAGATGAGGAAGCGGTGAGTGCTTGTTGAAGGTGGAGGTGAGGGGAGAGGGAGAAGTCAATAGAGGTGGTATTGATCTCGGTGGTGAATGCCACTGCTTAAGGTGATAAGGAGTATTTATACTCCTCGTCCCCCTTCCATCCATGTCCTTCCAAATAAAACCTGGAGTAAAAATTCAGTCCCCCAACTTTATTTCTTAACAAAACAATCCTCCAATGCTCAGAATAGTGGCCCCTATTTTGTATTTTCAATATAAACAAGACCTTTGTTGGTTAAGTAAGGTTAGTATTAACCCATAATTATTTTTAATGGCCAAACACAATTTCTATATGGCCAAACAAAATCTCCATAGATAATATTATGGATCAAATTAAAGCATTCTTGATCAAGTTAAAACATTATGATTAGATTAATAAACGTGATGATTAAAAATTGAGTCCTTATTAGTTCTGCTTATGTAAGTCATTGCTTTGATAGAAACTTCTCTTTTGAATTAAGATTTTAGAATGACTTTTTATTTTCCCGGTTCCCTGAAAAGACAAGAGGATCATGTTATTGTATATAAAAGCATATTAATTAACCCTAGTTTGAGTCCTTTACGTGTAGTATGCAAGTTGTGCTATTAACCTTAATTAGATGCAATTTGATGCACATTAAGCTTATAAACAACATTAGAATGATGTAACTAACGTATGCACATGTAGTTTCATCACAACCTTCCACACATCATAGCATGTTTACTTTAAACTCCTCAAAGGGATCCTAAAGGATTTGGAAGCAAGAGTTGCTACCATCGTAAAATAAGTGCACTTAGCAAAGAAGTATTACCCTTCGCAATCAACAATGAGTCAAATCTTCCTTGCTATTGAACTTATGAAAGAGGGTGATGGGGGACGTTGAGATAAGAAAGTCTTCCACTAATCAAAGTGGGCATGGGGACTCAAGTCAAGATGCACAGGGAGAGTGTGTTGACTTGCATCCTCAAAAGAAAGAAAGATGGTGGTAGATTAAAGCATATATATCAAAGTCCATGGACTACTCATGTTTTAGAGGAAAGAATGGGAAGAAGTGTCCAATATGCAAAGGACCAATAGAATGATACACGGAGGAGCTTAGGAAGATGAATAGAGCTCCTTTTTACTTGTCTTCTTCTCATCCAGCTATTTGTTATATTCTTCTTTCTTGTAGATTTTAGCAAAGTTGCATTCTGAAAGCACTCTAAGTAGTTTAGGAAAAAGCTTTAACAAATAAAACAACACTTCATCTACATTCATTCTTTTTGAGCTCTACAATTCCACATGCAAGCAATGAGTTTATGCATATGTGAGACGAGCCTAGGAGTGCTCAAGAAGTCCAGGAGCAACCATACTAGATAGACATACGACACCCTTAGGTGATGGCTAAGTTGTTGATGATGGTTATGTGGTGAGAAAACGAAGGTAGACAAGAGCCTATGATATTGAGTTCAAAATAAGTTTTGTTATATTATGAACATGGCACCACTACCAACACCTCTCTCAAGGCCTTATTCATGCCTAATGTGCCTGACAAGAATCAGTTATATCTTTGCAATATTCTCAACATAGGTAATCAACCCATAAGGCCATATCTAGTAATCCTACAAATGAGTAGTAACTAAAGAAAAAAATTTTGCATTAACATCGAATGAGCTTTAGCCATATCATTTGGCATTGACCGTTTTGATCATGGCTAAGAATATTAGTCGTAGGTCAACAAGGAGACTAGTTGATGATGATATGTAATCTTGTATAGATGCACGAATTTAAAATGCAATCACCTCTTCTCAATAAAACCAAAAAAAGAATAGATAGGAAAGCAATGATATTATCCATGATCTTATAAGTTTAGCCAGATCCTTCAGAGGCAAATAAGGCTCAACCCAAGCCCATTTAAGTAGGTAGGCTCATGGGTTGAGCCTAGGCTATTTTAATTTGTAGAAAATTGGCCCAAGTAAAAGCCTGGCCCAAAATAAACGAGCCAAGGCTAAGCTGAGCCCATTTATTATTAAAAGGGAAGATCAAATTCCATGATTTATCGTATTCTAAGTATGTAGGCATAATAATGAGTGTATGAGTTAACTAAAAGTCCTATGAATTATAGAATTAAAAAGATTTGTGTAACTTCCTTCTAATTGAAAACAAGTACATTATTGGAATAATAAACTGATCAAAGTCATAAATTTTTAAATTTGGCTCTACCTGTAGCAATATAATGAAGTAGTTTGAATTGTCCATAGAGGCAAAACGAAGAAGTTGTGCATTTTTACAATGATGTCCATGGGATTTGGCTTTTCTGGCATGCATGCAAATTATTTTTCATTTACTATGTGTACATATATTATATCCATATATATTATACAGGTTTTAAATGGGCCTTTGAACAAGTCAAGTCCTTGGGCTAAACCTTGGGTCAGGTCGAGCTTGGGTCGACCTAGGCCTTAGGCCTGCCTACTTAATAATTGGGTTAAACTATTAGCCTAGGTCCAACCCTAATACTTATGAGCATGGGTTTGGGTCAAGCTCAAGACTAGGTCAAGGCAACCTAACCAATGCTCAGGCCTAATTATAAGCGGAGTAACCTCAGGTTTCACTAATTCGAATGACGTGAGAGGTTAGTGAAAGATCTTTCTTGCTAAGAGGTTACCTTCTCATGAAAAGCACAAGGGTTATAAATGAAGCATTTGTATTTGAATTCGAGTTCGAATCTAAATATATCACAATCTTTTTCTTTAAAGCACTAACAATCCCTGGCGGAAGGTAATTTGAATGATTACATGATTTTAGATTGTACAGGTCAAATTGGGATTGCATTTTCCCTTGAGTTCCTTAAATGGATCTAGATCCAGGTTCAATTATCGGATGCATTCTGATCCATCTCTCTTCTTTTATAACCCAAATCAACCCTTTCCTTATCAATTGATTGCCACAGCATTATATAAATTTGGATATTGAACTTCCTACCTGGTATATAAAAGGCAAAACATTGTATAACTTGGGCATCAAAGAATCCGGATAAAAGGGATAAAAGGGAGATCCGCTCTGCGTCCAATCTGTTTACAAGCAGGATTGACAACGTAGGCATCTCTCTCCAATCCCCCTTTGAACTGGGAATGCGATGCTAAGATTTAACCTTGTGAAGAGGTTAATCCATAAAATCCAATCCAATCCAATAAATATATTATTTATCGATGGTGGGCCCTAGGGGCTTCTATTGTACCTGGAGCTTATGTATCCGGGCGAGGCTTCCTGTTTAATTAGAATATTGAAATATGAAACGATATATTTATCAATGAAACGCAGAGGGCACGAAGGTGCATGGGAGTTTGGAGAATCACATATAATTCGTTGGCAGTTGGGATTATAGGTATGAGAGGGCACTGTTAGGTGCGTAGTGGATTTTGAGTAGGGTGATTCACGAGGTTAGCGGAGTGGGTGTGCAGTGTGCGGTATACAAAAACGTATCTGGGGATGAGTTTTGCAAGAGTGTTGATGTAATACATGGATTTGCATCGATATAAATTAATTTTTTTAATAATTTTATATCGATGTCATTAACGTAAAGTAATTTATCATAATTTTACATTAATTATTTTATATTGATGTAAAATAATTTTAGATAATTTTAAATTGATATAAAATAATTGATAGTGATTTTACAATAATATAAGATGTTAATTTATTGTGAAATATGTTAATTTTTATATTTTTATATTCACGTCTATAATATTATATGTAAAAATATTTACAACTCCAAGTATTTACCGGTCCCTGTAGCCCATCCAAGTCCGATACATATTTCAAAGAAGTGATTAAAAGGTAATCCAATCGAACCATTTCAAACCCCTAATGCAGGTGAACTGGTGCAAGATTTGTGTTATGGTTCTATCCTCTTAATTGCCATGCATCTAAGTATTCGTTAATCACTGTTTAATCCGTTTGACCTCCTCTCATCGTACCATTCCCGATATCATTATGGAGGTCATTTGTTGTAATTAGTGATTGTTCCTGGCGGTATAGATTGAGGCAATTCCCCCAGTTAGCCATAATTGGTCAAGCATCGTTGAATATGGATTTATTGGTTAACTAGTTTTGTTTTAAAAAAATCTTAAGCTTATCTTCTTTTTATTATAAGCCGTTAACAAAGACGTGATTTCCGTAACGAATACCTCGACTTGTATGTTCATAGAATATGATTGCAAGCTCTTAAATGTAGAGTAGGGAAAATTTCCCTCGGAACATGCGATTGTGTGTACCTGGTTAGTTATTTATTGCTCCCCTGCTCAAGGTCACACAAGAACACAACACTCCCCCCAACTTCTCACACTGATCTTACTCCTCACCTAACTCCAAACTACTAAAATTGCTTCCTATTCCACACATCACCTTATAAATTGCTCACATCAAGTACCATTGGCAACAACAAGGCAACAAGTCTGTATCAATAGTGGAGTGACAAGATGAAGCCTTCAACCCTCTTAACCATCATCGCATTTGCCTTTATCGTCATCACTGCAATTGCCACCACGAACATTGAGGAGCTTCCCTCGATGTCCACCGGCAAGGAATCCCTTCGCCATGGTCGACAAGGGATAATAAGGTGGCACAATCAATTCGAGATGCCAACCATGAATGCAAACGAGCTTTCCTCAATAGCTGTTGAGAAGGCATCTCTTCACCATGGTCGACAAGGGATATTAGGGTGGCATGATCAATTCGAGATGCCGACTACAAAGCCCCAAGGTAGGTTCGATGAGCATTTGCATAGTAAGGTGTGCAAGTCATCTGGGTTGTGCTACAATAAGACTCTGATATGCCCCAAGAAGTGTGGGAGGCTAACAACAGTACATGCCATGAACAAGAGAGGCATGCAGGCCAAGGATTGGCACCATCCAAAGCGGTGCATCTTCGATTGCAAGAAGTGCGTTGCTCATTGCCGACCAAATTAGGGTTTGAAAAGAAATTGGAGGCTTTGATTTTTCTAGTATTGTCCTTGATCATCTAGTTATAATAGCTGTTATCTTTCTTAATTTGCACGGTTACTTTTGTTGCATGGTCGTCAGGGATAGAATAAATGCTTGAGAGAGTTGGGAACTTGACAAATGTAAGGGCTCTGAGATAAAATTTCTGATCTCTTGCGTTTTAACCAAAAGCCAAATGTTTCTCCAACTGGTTTTTTTTTTTCCTAGCTAGAAGAAAAAAATTAATATTCCTTCAATTACGGAAAGTAATATGCCTCACATGCTATAAGATACGAGAAAAACATTTCCAAGCGAGGGAGAGAAATCAGGAAGAAATGTGAAATATAAAATAATGATCAAACAAGTACAAAATTCTACCATCTAAACCTTAATTAAAATAATTGGTCGGCCTTCTGTATTAATGGCATGAAAGTCGAATTTATCGCTCAGATTCCCCTTTGCACCTTAAATAAACATTGAGTTCTCACGTGTGGATTCTTGAGATGATGAAGATAGTCTTGAGATTTTCTTCATGGACCCGAGCAAGTTATTTGATCCAATGGTCCCATCTACAACGAAAAGGATTATTATTTAATTTGAGGCCTCTCCCGTTTTAATGGCTCCATTCCGCTTCTTAGCTTTGTAGCAAAAGGTTGGGCCGACACTTTAATCACATAGCTGAACAGCTAATTAAGCTAATTGCAATTCCTTAATTTCTTTTGTTTGTAATGATCCAGAAAAGAGTATAATACGTAAGGGCTGGTATTCTAGCTAGAGGGTCAGTTAGACGCATCCGGACGGAGTTTTTTATTTTTTTGTTTTATTTCTTGAATTATAAACTCTAGATTTTGGATCATTTTGAGATTGAAAGTGCAAAATAAATTGGCTGGAATCAATGATTGAGCCCACACAATAGTACCCCAAGTCGTTTATGTTGGATTAAAATCTAATGTATGGACTTGTATGTGTAAATATAGATATAGATATAATTAAATAACAATAAGTAAATGAAATGTCATATTATGACCATCATTAAAGTGATCAAATTAAGATTTGTTAAGGGTATGGGTATAAATGCAAAAGGATTAGTGTGGACATGTTTGTATGTGCAGAGACTTAAAGTTGTGAATAGTGACTTCTCGATGGGCGAAGTTGCAATTCACTCAAACAATTAGTCACACTAATTGTTAATTATTAGGGTAGTCATGGTCCTCAAGAGACCTAGGTGTGTTTTTCTCTTTGGCAAACCCCCATCGTGAGTTATGAGAGGGAGAGAAGAAGGGACACAGCTGGGAGAAGAAGAGGTTCTTCTTTTCAGAGCAAACGTTAGACCTCTCCTAAAATCATTAGGAACTCTTGGAAGATCCATACTGCAGCCTCTATCTTCTCTGTTGAAAGATGAATCCAGATAACCTTTTCTCCATAAGCTATCTTTGATATTCTGATCAAGGAACATAATCATATATCTTGCTTGCATATTGATATACATATATATTGTCTTATTATCAATTAATGTCTCTTTTGCATAGATAGTACTGTTTAAACAACTTATTTTGTTATTCCATAATCTACATGCTTAGATCTACCGTTTGGAATTCCCAGAAAACTCAAAATACAATCTGTAATTGTCGCTAGTACCAATACTCATGATGAGTATCAGTACAGGAAACATACTGTTTAGACATAATAAAATGAACTGTAGCTAGTTTGTACTGGTACTCTTCATGACTACCGGTACTGCTAGCTCTAGATCGACTCCAAGAAGTCTTAAGTCCAATACTGGTACTTACATGTATCCGTACTCATCATGAGTACCGGTACAAGTAAGTCCTAGATCAGGTTCTGGACTTGAACTCACCAGGACCTGTAGCTTACAAGTACCGGTACTCATCACAAGTACCAGTACTGGTAGGCTACAGGTGGTATTACCAGTACTCAACAAGTATCGGTACTCCTCATGAGTACTGGTACTCATTGAGATTAGTTGGCTCCTGGAGGGATACCCATACTCACTAAGTATCGGTACTCATCATGAGTATCGGTACATGGTGAGCATTGGAAGAGTACTCATTTAGACTTGAGTTCCAAACAGTATCTCATAGGTACCCGAACTTGGCATCAGTACCGATACTCATTGAATTTGGAACCCATGACAATAAGTCATGGGTACCGATAGTGGTCTACCAGTACCGGTACTCAATCATAATGATGTCCAATTGAGACATGATATTGTAATAATCCATCCTAAGTCAGAGGTGGGTTAATTTCAGTTAAACCTCTAAGGATTTAAGGAATTAACGTCTACAAATGGTATCAGAACCAACCCACTCTTTGCTTAGTATAATTAAGTTTAGTCTGATTAATAAGGTACATTATTCTAGGGTAACCTAGTTAAAGTAGCATCTCGCCAAAGTGAGCTCTCCTATAATACTAGGATTGTCCGTGAATAATAAACGGATGAATGGGTGTTAGTAGGTGAGTGTGCACTGGTCCAAAGGAAAGTGCATACTCATTGTACTTTCGCTCATTTGCGTGGGAGTAATGGTGTGCTGGTTATTAGGTTTTCTGGGTAGTCATCGAATCGGCTCAAAGGAAGGTTCATGATTGACTTGGATTTGAACCAACAGTCATTACATACCACAACATGTTTTTAGTTACAAGTCAACCTCTTGTCCAAGGATAAGACCCTTGATGAAGATAACTAAGAAATGTGATGAGATCGTTAAATTAATCAGGCACATTATGTTTTAAAGGAGCTAATTTCCTGTTTATCTGCATTTATTTTTCAAAAATGTCTTCTGCAAAATTTACTGCCACCTTAAATTTCATACCCATGCTAAGTGGCTCGAACTTTAAGTCTTGGAAGGAGAATTTATTGATTGTCCTCGGGGTTATGGACTTAGATTTGGCGATTAGGGAACCCAATCCCATTCTTACATACACGAGTACTTCTGAACAAAAGAAGGAGAAGGAAAGATAGGAGAGGTCTAATCGGATGTCAATGATGATAATGAAAAAGGCCATACCCGAGGCTTTCAGGGGCACAATGTCAGACGACATTGGTAGGGCTAAAGATTTTCTTGCCGATATTGAGAAGCGGTTTGCCAAGAATGAGAGGGATGAAATTAGTACACTCTTGGCAAGCCTCATCTCAAAAAACTATAAGGGGAAGGGTAATATACGTGAGTATATTATGGAGATGTCCCATATAGCTTCTAAGTTAAAAGCACTCAAACTTGACCTCTCAGAGGACTTATTAGTGCATCTTATTTTGATCTCCCTTCCACCTTCCTTCAACCAGTTCAAGGTGAGCTACAATTGTCAGAAAGAGACTTGGTCTCTGAATGAGCTCATCTAGCACTGTTTGCAAGAGGAAGAGAGAATGAAGCATGATGGGATAGAGAGTGCTCACATTGCCACTTCCTCTAATAACAAAGGTAAGGGAAAGAAAATGACTACAGAAGCTGCAGATACAGCTTCATAGAAGAAGTAGAAGGGGAAGGCTGTAGAGTCTTCCAAGTCAGGATGCTTCTTCTGTGGAGCTGATGG
The DNA here is from genome assembly GCA_037157565.1 of Thalassia testudinum. Taxonomy (NCBI): domain Eukaryota; kingdom Viridiplantae; phylum Streptophyta; class Magnoliopsida; order Alismatales; family Hydrocharitaceae; genus Thalassia; species Thalassia testudinum. The sequence continues at coordinate 86,964,032 of JAZHRO010000024.1, forward strand.
GCACTAGAAGAAGCACTGTACCAACTACTACGCTTGGCGTGCTGTTGAACGTGTTTTTGCGAATCGCTACGCTTACGTGTTTGGTTTCGGAAAACCTGTCGTTGTAGTTCGAAAGCAAAGAATTCGTGTTCAATAAATAAAATTTATACCGAAAAGAATTCCGGGTCGAACACAGGGAGGCTACGTTGATCTATTTTTGCAATTATATTTTTTTAGGATTTTCTTTATAAGCAAGGCGATATAATTACAATGGAGCTATCAAACTAAAAGAGAGAGAGTGAGAGAAAGAGAGAGAGAGAAAGAGAACATTCATTCAATATTTCAACTGTTTATAAAAGTTACACTGGAAAGCGAAAAATCAATTATACTATAAAGCAGGAAAATTCTACACTAGAAAAGCTGTAAATAAGAATGGGAGAGAGAAGTTATCCTCCTCGACGATTGCTTGGAGGACGAGCGGGACGACGCCTGGACGAAGGAGAACGAAGCAGGACGAAGGAGGACGAAGCAGAAGAACGGGAATGGAGCAGCACGCCGTCGTCGTTGTGGGATCCACTTCCGAAGGGGAACGAAAATTGGACTTTATCTCGCAAGAAGCATCCCAGGTGTGGGACAAGCTTCTATTGAGCTTTGGAGGGGTAGAGAGGAGAAAGAAGGGATGAGAATTTCGTATGGAGGGGGTCTCCTTTTATAGTTGCAAGGAGTGGGGGCAAAATGGACATTATAACTTCAAAATAGTAAATGAGGGGTCTTTAGTGACGGATAAATCCGTCACTAAAGCTCCCTTCGTGGGCTACGTGAGCGGCTCGTGCGCGCCCGCTCGGCTGCTCGCGCACGCAACGCCCGCGCATGTCCATTGATTTTCAGCCGTTCGATCGCGAGATCGGATGGCTTAGATCGCGTCCACGCCCGCTGCGTTGCGCGCCCCCCGCGCGTCTGATTGCGCGTTCGATTGCGCGTCCAATCGCGTGTCAATGCTATCGGGCGCGCGTGGCCGTCCGATCTCCATCCGACGCTCCACCCGCGCCCAATCGCTCGGGCCCGCCGCTCCTCGCCACGGCTCGAACCCGCGTCCCGCACTCGCGATAGCGCACTCGACCGCTGCGCTATGGGGCGCGGATGGTCGAGTGGGCGTTTTTAAATGCGAGCGCCCACAGCCGTTGGATTGAGATCCAACGGCGGAGTGCGATCGGGTGCGGGGCCTTCACAAGATGAAGCGGCCGCTTGGGCGGCTGAGATGGAGCCACGTGGCGCTATCTTGGCCGTCCATCTTCTGGAAGTTGTAGATGGTGCCACGAATGTCGGATTGACTTGATTTTTGTGTCGTTGGGCTGCGATCGTCGATCCGAATTCATCCGTGTGGTCGGATTTATCATCTAAAGTGGGGATTTACACCATCCTGGTCCTTGATCTTTTAGGGTTTCCGGGTCACTATCTGATGCTACGGATGCCTGATTAGGGCGATCTTGGAGTCGTTGAACTCCAATCGTCGCCCTGATCACATCCATACGGTTGGATCTTTGATCCGAGGCCCTGATAAAATATTTTCCCTGTCCAAGCACATAAAAGGAGACAATTAACCTCCATTTTATTCAAACTATTCTAAATGCAAGATGATGCATGTAATGCAATATTTATATCATGAAATGCAATCCTATGCTTAAGAACATGCATAAATAGACATCTTAAGTAGTGTAAATGTGTTTACATCATGTGCTAAGAAAGGTACAGCTCTCAGTTTGGTTTGTACATGGAGTAATTTGGTTTCGATACCAAGTCATACTTGGTGGAAGGATTCAGGGGCAACTACTCACATTAGTGTGTCTTTACAGGGCTGTCTGAATTATAGAAAATCAAATGAGGCTGAGCAGTTCATCTATGTAGGAGACGGGAAGCCAGTTACAGTAAAAGCAATAGGAACTTTTAGATTATTAATGAGAACTGGAATGTACTTGGATTTAGGAAATACTTTTGTTGTACCGTCTTTCAGGCGTAATTTAGTTTCAGTTTATGTTCTTGATAGATTAAACTATTTTTGTAATTTTGGAGATGGAAAAGTGAATATTTTCTTTGATTCAAGATTAGTTAGTTCTGATTTTCTTTCAGCTATTGATAATCTGTATTGTTTGGATACTGTTGCTTCATTTCAAGAAACTTCTCTTTCACGTACACGTGGTGTGAAAAGAAAATATGTAGATGAGAATTGCGCTTTCTTATGGCATAAGAGATTAGGTCATATCTCCAGAAGGAGAATAGAGAGACTTGTGTCAAATGAAATTTTAGACCCCTTAAACTTTTCTAATTTTAATCAGTGTATAGAATGTATTAAGGGGAAGCAAACCAATACTAGGAAGTTTAAGGCCAATAGGTCAAATGGTGTCTTGGATGTGATTCATACGGACATATGTGGGCCATTTCCTACGCCTACGTGGAATGACCAACAATATTTTATCACATTCATAGTTGACCGCTCAAGATATGGCTTCATCTATCTAATTCATGAAAAGGCACAATCACTGGACACGTTCAAGAATTATAAAGTCGAAGTTGAGAATCAACTTGATAGAAGGATTAAATCTGTTAAATTTGACCGTGGTGGTGAATACTATGGTAGATATGATGGATTAGGTGAACAACATCCAGGACCATTTGCCAGGTTCCTAGAGGAATGCAATATCGTCCCTCAGTACACCGTGCTGGGCTCGCCCACCATGAATGGTGTTGCTGAGAGACGAAACAGAACACTTAAAGACATGGTAAGGAGTATGATTGTTCATTCTTCCTTACCAAATTCACTCTGGGGAGAGGCTTTAAAGACTGCAGCTTATATTCTAAATAGAGTCCCAACTAAGACAACTAACAAAACCCCATATGAGCTATGGACTGGGCAGAAACCCAGTCTTCAGCACTTTCATGTGTGGGGATGTCCAGCTGAGGCTAGGCCTTATAGGTCAAATGAAAAGAAACTGGATACAAGGACTATTAGTTGCTATTTTGTTGGGTATTCTGAAAGGTCAGGATGATATAAATTTTATGATCCCACAACTAAGGCAATTTTTGAGTCTGGTAATGCCAAGTTCTTTGAAAGTGTTGAGCCTGCCCAAGTTAACAGGGTTAAAGACTTTGTCTTTGAAGAGGAAAACGTAGTTGTTCCTCCTGGAGTTACTCAAGTAGATGAGGAGCATGTCTTTGACATACCTCAAGATAACTCAAATGAAGACAATGATATAGTTTTAACCCTTATAGAGCAACCTCAGACACATATAAAATGTGCCATTAAGAAGATCCACTAGAGAAAGAAAGAGTGCCATTGCGGATGATTATGTGGTATTCCTTCAGGAGCATGAAACAGACATTTGGAGTGATGGAAGATGATCCTGTTAGCTTCCGTCAGGTAATGGAAAGTCCGAATCATGAAAAGTGGATTGAGGCCATGGAAGAAGAAATGAAGTCAATGAAAGACAATGATGTTTGGGATATTGTTCCATTACCAGAAGGTGCGAAACCTGTTGGTTGCAAATGGATTTTTAAAACCAAACGGGATTCGAAAGGAAAAGTGGAGCAATACAAAGCGCGTTATGTCGCAAAGGATTTTACTCAAAAGGAGGGCATTGACTATAAGGAGACATTCTCTCCTGTTTCTTCTGAAGATTCATTGAGGGTTATAATGGCACTTGTGGCCCACTTTGATCTTGAGTTGCATTAGATGGATGTAAAGACTGCATTCCTTAATGGTGACATTGAGGAAACCATTTATATGGCTTAGCCTAAACATTTTGTTAAGGGTGATCCAAAGAGTATGGTTTACAAATTAAGGAAATCCATCTATGGACTCAAGCAGGCATCTAGACAATGGTATTTTAAATTTCATCAAGTGATCCTCTCGTTTGGTTTTGAGGAGAATCTGGTTGATGAATGCATATATCATAAGTTCTGTGGGAGTAGGTATATCTTCTTGGTCTTGTACGTTGATGATATTTTGCTTGCTACTAATGATATGAGTATCCTCTTAGACACCAAGAAATTTCTTGCCAAACACTTTGACATGAAAGATCTTGGAGATGCTTCATTTGTGTTAGGAATTGAAATATGTCAAGATCGTTCTCGTCATATCTTGGTTTTCCCAAAGAAGTTATGTAGATAAGGTACTCAAAAGATATGGCATGCAAGATTGCAAGCCACTAGACACTCCTGTGGCTAAAGGAGATAAGTTTAGTCTTAATCAGTGCCCCTTAAGTGATTTGGACAAATGGGAGATGCAAACAGTTCCTTAAGCATCTACTGTTGGCAGTATAATGTATGCTCAAGTCTGTACTAGACCAGACTTGGCATACATTACAGGCATGTTGGGCAGATACCTGGTAAACCCAGGAAAAGATCACTGGAGAGCAGCTAAGAGAGTATTGAGATATTTGCAGAAGACACGGGATTTTATGCTCACCTTTAGGAGGTTAGAAAAGCTTCAAGTCTCTGGTTATATTAACTTAGATTTTGCTGGGTGATAAGATAGCAGAAAGTCTATTTCAGGATATGTATTTCTGCTTGCCAATGGTGCCATCTCTTGGAAGAGTGCAAAACAGTCTTTTATTGCATCTTCTACTTTGGCAGCAGAATTCATAGCATGCTATGAGGCATCCAATCATGGAGTATGGCTGCGGAATTTTATATTGGGGATGCGCATAGTAGATGGCATTGACAGGCCACTACAATTATTTTGTGATAATCAGTCCATAGTCCTCTACTCCAATAACAATAGGAGCTCTTTCAAATCGAAGCACATTGAGATCAAGTTCCTGGTTGTTAAAGAAATGATACAAAATGGACAACTGTCTATAGAGCACATCGGTACAGACTCAATGGTTGTGAATCCGCTTATTAAAGGAATAATACCCAAGATGTTCCATAAGCACACAGCTTCTATGGGTCTTATGTCCTTACAGAAATTTTTGCTTTAATGGGAGTTTGTAAATTTTATAGTGCTCATTTTGTAATAAACAATTTCAGTAATTCAGTTATTTAGTATTTTGGTTATGTATAAAGTTTTGTAAAGCTTCATTTCTCTTATGAAATAAACAAAACTTAAAGTTTTTAGTGCAGTAATTGTGATTGTCCATTCTAAGAAGTAATTTGATTTTGGTTTTGGAAGTGATCTCTATTCGGAGGACCAGTTGGGAATAGGCATGCATTGATCACATTAGCATGTAATTTCCATGCTGCACATCCACACATTTCTGGTTACCTTTTGCATTAGTGTACGTGGTCATTGTTAGTTTAGTTACTATAATGTAGCGAAAGCCGCCTTGGCTCTATTACTAGTGTAACTGGTAGATTGGATTGTCTTTAGATATGCATTTTCAAATATGATAGCAAAGTTGAGCTCAAATTCAGTTTTATATGTTGTTTGTTTAACAGGTTATACATACAATCCAAGTGGGAGATTGTTGGATTAAAATCCAATGTATGGACTTGTATGTGTAAATATAGATATAGATATAATCAAATAACAATAAGTAAATGGAATGTCATACTATGCCCATCAATAAAGTGATCAAATTAAGATTTATTAAGGGTATGGGCATAAATGCAAAAAGATTAGTGTGGACATGTTTGTATGTGTAGAGACTTAAAGTTGTGAATAGTGACTTCTCGATGGGCGAAGTTGCAATTCACCCAAACAATTAGTCACACTAATTGTTGATTATTAGGGTAGTTATGGTCTCCAAGAGCCCTAGGTGTGTTTTTCTCTTTGGCAAACCCCCATTGTGAGTTGTGAGAGGGAGATAAGAAGGGAGACGGCTGGGAGAAGAAGAGGTTCTTCTTGTTTTCAGAGCAAATGTTAGACCTCTCCTAAAATAATTATGAACTCTTGGAAGATCCATACTGCAACCTATGTCTTCTCTGTTGAAAGATGAATCCAGGTAACCTTTTCTCCATAAGCTCTCTTTGATATTCTGATCAAGGAACATAATCATATATCTTGCTTGCATATTGATAAACATATATATTGTCGTATTATCAATGAATGTCTCTTTTGCATAGATAGTACTGTTTAAACAACTTATTTCGTTATTCCGTAATCTACATGCTTAGATCTACCTTTTGGAATTCCCAGAAAACTCAAAATACAATCTGTAACCGTCGCTAGTACCAGTACTCATGATGAGTACCAGTATAGGAAGCATACTGTTTATACATAATAAAGTGAACTGTAGCTAGTTTGTACCGGTACTCTTCGTGAGTATCGGTATTGCTAGCTCCAGATCGACTCTAGGAAGTCTTAAGTTCAATACTGGTACTTACATGTACCGGTACTCCTCATGAGTATTGGTACAAGTAAGTCCTAGATCAGGTTCTGGACTTGAACTCACAAGGACCTACAGCTTACAAGTACTGGTACTCATCACGAGTACCGATATTGGTAGGCTACAAGTAGCATTACCAGTACTCAACAAGTACCGGTACTCCTCATGATTACTGGTACTCGTTGAGATCAGTTGGCTCCTGGAGGGATACCCGTACTCACTGAGTACCGGTACTCATCATGAGTATTGGTACATGGTGAGTACTGGACGAGTATTCATTTGGACTTGAGTTCCAAATAGTATCTCATAGGTACCCGTACTTGGCATCAGTACCGGTACCCATTGAATATGGAACCCATGACAGTAAGACATGGGTACCGGTAGTGGTCTACCAGTACCGGTACCCAGTCAGAATGAAGTCCAATTGAGACATGATATTGTAATAGTCCATTCTAAGTAAGAGGTGAGTTAATTTCAGTTAAGCCACTAAGGGTTTAAGGAGTTAATGCCTACAATACACTTCCCCAAGGATTCAAACTTTGCATCCTTTCCATCCTAACAAGGTCATACAGTAAGTATATGCTAGAGTTGTAAGCCATGGATCTTCAATCATAATGTTTAAACTAAAGTATAAAATAAATCTAAATTTGAAAGCATTATTTTTTTTATGTAAGTCTAACTTCTACTTTGAACCATCTCAAAATGAACGATTTTATTATAGATTTACTAAATGTAAATGCACCTTGAAATTTGGAGGATAGAGATATGTTAAGCTGACTTAAACTTTGCTCTCCTCTAGACTTAGGATAAAAGGGTTTGATTGGACATTATAAATGGCTGCAAGTAGGTTATGGGCTATACTTATCAGACATCAATATCATCAATACTATCTAAGTCTACCTCCAGTAGAATTTATGCGTATCCGCCATGAAACGCCCAAAGAGAATTATTAGTCATGGCTATCTTTGTAAGATTAATTAAAGTATACCACACCATTTACTTAAGTTTGTTTATGTCTTGATCCCGTGATGTAAGCATACTAATTTGGGCTAAATGGGATTGCACTTAAATGCATTCATGATCGCCTTAAACAATAATGGATGAGCAGTTGAAAGTAGGTTATACATATTACTATTAAGAAATAATGCATAATACTATTTAGCATATCAAGTAATGGTAGTTAGAAACTATTGATTGCCAATCAACTATGCGAGATGTTATTAGATTATATTATATAGATATATATTTATAACACACGTCCAAATTAAATAAACTCTCATCTAGATATATGGCATAGGTTATGGATATCTATGGCATTTAATCCAGATATTCAACTTGAGGATATAAAATCAAAGGCGAATAGTCTACCTGCTTTCCCCCTGGACAAGGATAGATTATTAGGTGACACACAATTGCAAACTCTTACAGACTCTCGCCAACGAATGCCTCTTCCGCTCTTCTCTCCTTTGACAAGTACAGGTGCTACAGTAGGGGTCTCGATCAGCCATTGAGGTTGATCGGGGCACCCCCAAGCTCATCGGAGTCTCCTCTTTACCTTTGGATCTCCTCTGCTTCTCCGATCTCGACATGCATGCCATCCTTTGTCCTGTAGTAGTTGATCTGGCGAGGCAAAGGTGGCAGTGGGCGACTCCTCTAGTCGACTCTCGCAGTGGCCGGCGAGCTCTCCCCTTGTATGCGCGGGCTTCCTCATGGGGTGGCCATTCTGTGAAGATATGCGCAACGAGGTTGGGGCTATCTGGCGTGCAGCGGTGTGGTTTGGCGAAGCACGGCGGTGTGTGGTGGTGTGGGATGTGGCACGCGGAGGTGTGCAGTGGTGGAGTCGGCGGCACGTGCGAAGCCTTCCGGCGAGCGGTAGTGGGGGATGTGGCTAGCAGCGGTCTGATGCCTCGATGTTCGTGTTGGTCGGGTGGTTTGGTGGTGGCATGTTCGTGTGCGTAGTTGTGGAGTTGATCTATTCTTTTTCTTTTTTGTTTTGTTGTTTTTGATTGGGGGACTGCGTAAGACCTTGGATCTCATTCGGTCGAGTTTTCTGACTTTGGTCAGGAATCGATCTCGGCCTTTTGGTCGATTTACATCGATTCACTCATTGGTGTGATTCTCGAGAATCGTTTTGTGGCACCTTGCCGCATCCATGATTGTAGAGTTGACCTCCTTTGGGAGGTGGACTGGTTCCTGATAACTCGTCGCATCTTTCTTTTTCTTTATCCTTTTTTCCTTGTCTTCCTTTTTTGTTTCTGCTTCAACCATTTTTTCGGGGAGCAACCTCCCCCTTGTCAAGGGTGTTAGGGTTTTTCTTTTTTCTTTCCCCTATGAGGCACGTTTTTATGTATCAGGTTCCTCCCATTAATGGTAATGATGCTTTTCAAAAAAAAAAAAAGGTGCCACACAATTAAATACAGCAGAAGATGTAGAGCAATAATCCATGTGCATCCACTTAATAGCGAAAGGTGCTTCTTATCTATAATTGTGAAAAAGCCATGAGAACATGTTTACTGGCTAATAATGAAATAAACATGTTTGTATTTGATAAGAGTCCTCTCACATTGGGTTCAAAGTAAGACGAGGATCCGATCAAGAGAGTAAAGCAATCGTACGATAACACATGAGGGTTGCTAATCCAGTTCCACTCTCAAGAGAGGGTGTACGTATGAGAAGGGGATCTAATACTTAAAGTTTTCACCAAGTATGAGAAAGAAGAAAGAATAAAGAGTGCAAGTGATTTCTCTCTCTTAGAGCTGTGCGTGCCACCATAACGTAGGCAGCCGTTGCCCTTTCATAGAAGTAGCTCCTCTGAGATTTCCAGTAACCATAATTTGTTGGTGATATCATTAGGATTATCCTTTTATAACTGTCTCGAGATTTTCAATGCCCAATTAGTTCGTTGCTTGGATTTCACAATGACTGGATTTGACCACATCATTTGTGTCTAGCATGGATAATAGTAACGAGGCACTGTCTGCCTTATCATTTAGTAAAGCCTTCCCATCTGACTTCCCTACTAGTATTCTGGTTGATTCTTTCTTAAATTTGTTGGGATCTACAACAACTTTATTAGGCGGGCATCTTAAGTTGTTTAAGCAGATGGTCTTTTGCCTTCTCTTGCCAGGTCCCTCTATCAAGTAATGGATCTGCTTGCCTCGAATGAGCAGTTGAGATTGTCGGATCCCTTTATCAAGCAACGGATCCACCTACCTCGAATGAGCAGTTAGCATTTGTTATTTGCCTAAGATCCTGATATCGTTCTTAGGCTTGTACTTTGTGGACCTCTATGGGTTTATTTTTTGTTAAGTTTAGAGGAGAACTTTTCCTCCCTCATCAATATTAAAGAAATAAACTCACTAAATACATTGAAGCACCCAAGTTGACAAAGAACTTTCATGGATCTACAAATTGTTGAAATAAACACATAAAGGAAATAAATAAATAAAAATGCATGCATTTCCAGTGTTTTTTCATAGATAAAAAATATTAAATCAAATAAGTCAAATATGATTTGATAAGATCCAGAATAAAATAAAGAACAAATAACATGCAATAACACAATAAATAAAATGAAGAAATGTTAAAGATCACTCCGATAGAAGTGTCTATTAAAAACTTCTGTCATAGAAGATATCGTCCCATTACAAAAAAATAAGACTTTTGAGATAATTATATATGACGGTAAAATTTACCATCACAAAAATATTCACTTTTTGTGATAGTAGTAGTATAATTTTAAAATCCTATATTAATAATCTTTTGGACGATGGATAATAGTGACAAATATAATAGAATAACAAAAATAAAATAAAAGGAGCTATCATTTTGGCGGCCGTATTTACAAAATTCCCTGCTTCGCGACCACCACTTCCTCAGAAGGTACCCTGCACAACTCCCCCTCTCAAAACCCTCGTGACCTCTCAACCTTCGTTACCTCGCGACTCAATCCCTTCCTCCCAAGATTGACCATCTGATTCCCTAATCTCCTCCTCTTGCACACCGCTACGCCGCCTTCCACCTTCATCCACCTCCTCTTCGCTTCTAGTCACCACCAGTTAGTTCCCTCCTCTCTTCCTTTCCTTCTATTAACCATGACCTCTGCCTCTCCACCTCACAACCAGCACCTTGTTGTCCCTCCCAATCTTCTCCTCTCCTTCCCTCATACCATCTCAGGTACGAAATCAAGTCCCCTTCCCCCTGCGGACTTCCGACCGTCATCAAGCCCTTATCAACCACCTCAACCCCCTCGTCGCCTAACGTTCACCGCCTCCTCATCACCCAGCGTGCCCTCATCAACCCCATGCCATCACGTCGTCACTGCTGATCAACTACCCTCTTGTCCTTTCAACGAAAACGACTGGTCAAGTGTCTTCTTCTCCTGCAGTGACCACGCCGCCCCTTCACCGAGCGCGTGTCTCAACTCTATCAACGGTGAGCCTTCATCTCCTCCTTGCCCTCTCTTTCCTTGCCACCTCCCTCCCACCAGCCCCAACCACCCCTCCCTCCTTCGCCTCCCTTCTTTGGTGCCACCTCGACCATTCTGAACCCCCTCTACAAACCCCACGAGATCCACAAGTAGCATAAATCCTTTGGGGTACAGCTCATCATCACTCACTGCTCCTTCACCCATAAGGTCCTTGACATCGACGAACCAAGCGGCATAGGCGTGGCCAGATTCAGAGGTAGCGTGTGTGAGCATGGGTTTCTCTTTAGGCATTTTGCGATTGACAGATATTGCTTTCGATGATCTGAGAATCGGTAACCTATTTTTTTCCTATTTTGTGGTTCACCCTCCAAATTTCAACTCTGTATAGCAATAGAAAGGCATCTAGGCTGTGATTTTTTGAAGCAAATTAAAGCTTAGTTGACTTCCAAACTTGAATAATTCTTGAATGCCAATTTGATTTGAGCCTTTTCCAGCATCTTATACATTTTAAAATGTTGTTAATTGTGTCATCACCTTGTTTTGGTCTTTACGGGAGCTCATGTATCCTGTTAATTATACAACTCATTTCCTTTCTTTTAGAATCCAGAACTTGTTTCCTGATGAGATCCTAGCATCTCCACATTGAACCCGTTGATATCAAATGACTCGTGATGGATTGCTACATTTCCTTGTGTTGGACTTGATTGGTTGAAAGGATAAGTTTGTTTTTCAAAAAAAAAAAAAAAGGAAAAAGGAATAGCTTTCAGTTGAACTAAATGAGGATAAGTTTATCCTTTTATTTCCCCATGGGACACCGAAAATATACAAGCAAATATGCAAATTAGGCATAAGGATTAATTTACTTCTATTTCTTATTCGCCCCTTGAACAAAATGTGGTATTGGATTTTGTGTTGTTTCCTCCTTTAGCTTGAACGGGAGGGTTATAGAACTAAATCATGTGGGCTTATCATACTTTGTTCGCGACAAATAGATCATAAAAAATGCCATGGATGGTAAAATCAAACTCTAGCTTGAGTCAAAAGATATATTGTAAAAGTCAGGTGAATGATAACCTTTCATCTTTGACATCTGAATGTTGAACAGATGAAGACATGGCCTTATCCTATTAATATTTAGGCTAAGGTACTTATGCCTATTTTTGTCAGCATCTTTTGATTGGCCTCTCAATGATTCTTATGTTTTTTGGATTCTATGCGTTTACTAGACATGTCATTGGTGTTCTTGAGGAGCTATGATGCTCTATCTCTTTTGTAAGTGCTAAAGGAGGAGCACAAGATACTCTCATCATGCGTTTAATACTTACAGCTATCCACATGAGCATTTGTAGGTTTAAGTTGTAGTGATGGTTTCCACTTTGACAATGAGCATTATGTTGGATATCGTAAAGATGTAACCATCCCTTTCTCAACTTGCATCTTGCATACTTTTTCACACTTTCCCTATGTTCATCAATGAAAAGAAAGGTTCATGCAGAATTGCTGCTCTAGAGTCATTTTCATGTTTAAGTTTGGTAGGGTAATATTTGGATTGAAAGGGTTACTTCTTAGTTTCCATATCACTTTGGCTTGCCACTATCAATTGTTAGAGATTGGATTATATGCCATGAAAGGTTTGACGTGTTAAAGTCTCTTAAATATGTTGTATTTGTCAACTTTTCTTCAACCAACCACCACTTTTAAATTCAATGGTCCTGGACATATATGATAAAACTAGCGATTTTGATCTTGTTGAAGAGCACTCCAAGCTATTCTCAAGGAACATAGCTTCTGAAATTCAGGTTATTTTAGGTTCTTCTCTGGTCTGAATTAATTAATTTTTTCCTTAATAATTGTTGGGAGTCATTCGTGTTAAGTTGATCTACCTGATTCCTATTCCTCTTCTAAGAGTGATTTTGTTTCACTATACATAGGTATCCACAATGTGATCGTCAAAGATTCACAAGGTTGTAGTCATTACTTGAGTCATTATGCAATGTGGAACAAGCCTAGGCCAGAAGGCTCCACCATTGTATGTTACCAATTTTAAGCATCTAGTTGTTGGTGTAAGGGCACTACGATCATCAATTTTGATGATAACAAAACACTTGTGTTTTAATATTTGTATTTGAGTTTTAGATTTCAGGAAAATGCCAATGGTTACAAGTGTGAAAGATGGAGCTCAAGCTCACATCCATGGCAGATTGGAGGAGTCTGATGGAGGAGCTTTGTGAGGAGCGAAAGTATGAAGACAGGAATAAGATAGATTTTCTTGTATCTTGTTCTTTGTATCTTTGTTTTTGTTTTTGTTTCTCTTTCATTTTCTTAGATGCATGTTAAAGAGCCTCAAAGTTACCTAATAGTAGTCTTAGGAACACTCACACAATTCTAGAATACTTAGGTTTTTCGTGGAGGAGTTAGAAAATCAAAATAGGCTTCAGACAACCTATTCAGACGTCTAATACTAAAATCAAATGTCTAATAGTAAACTTTAAGATGTTTGAATGTTGAATCAGACATCCAAAAATACTTAGGCTGAGAACCACTTATTGTTTGACAGATTTAGACGACCAGCCTTCTGTCCAGGCATCTTAGCAGACGTCTGATGATTTTGCCAGACATTCAATTAGTGGAATATTGGCTTACAAAATGTGATCGTTGAGATTAACCCATAATCTTCCATTAAACGTTCGTAGAAGACCTTAGACATTAATATGTAAACGTTAGCCTCGATTAAGCCCAAATCTCTTTCCAAGAGACTTCTAGCTGTTTGTGCCTTGAAAAATCCATTCTCGCAGTTAATTAGGTTTTCAGACATCCAGACATAGTGCCAGACGTCTAACCTATTGTCTGACTAACTTACACTAGAACTCTATTTAGGTTTGACTCATGTCAGGAAGGAAACCCACCTGGAATTAACGTCTGATATTTAGACCCGGACATCTTATAAGTGACTTCCAAACATCTGATACTTTTCTCAGACGTTTGATGATCCTGTTAGAATCATTAATGATTCTAATTGTGGCCTGTTTTGCCTTGGGATAATTCCCAACGGTTACCTAAGACTTCCACAATCTTCCAAAACCTTTCTAGGTCATCTATAAATGGAGGGGAAGCCCTCCCTTGTTAAGATACACCAAGCAATATCATTTCCATATCATTTTGTATCCAAAATACTTTAGAAGAGATCTTGCTCTTCAAACCGCTGTCCACTCTTGAGAGCTTCATCTTCGTTGCGCACCCGCTCTCTCGTTGTCGTTATGAGAGCGACATAGTGCTGTTGCGTGGTTCACGCATTTGCGTCATCAAGCCGACGCACTTCCATCAAAGGGAAGTTTCCTAACTCCTATAGTAGATATGTTTTAAATCTTTGTGGCTTTATAGGATTGTTGTAATTTTACTGTCTTTAGTTGGGTATTCGTTTTACGAATTCCCGTCTCTCTCGCGAGACAAAATACTCCTCGTGAGGAGGAGGGTTTTGAAGAATACTACCCTCGTACATAGTAGCGTGATTGTAAGAGGTTCAGTCACCCTTGTTTAAGTGACTGGGTTAGTGGATTTGATCAACTCGGTTGATCGGGAAATCCTAAGTCGAGAGACTTAGGTGGTGGTTTTCATCCGATTTGGGTTTCCACCTAAAATTCCTTGTGCATTTGTGTGATTGCTTTTTGTGTGAGATTATTTATATATTTCTACATTTTATTTGTTTCAAGCATATCTCACCCCCTCTCATAGGAAATTACACTAGTAACCAATCATTTAGTCATGCTATTTTGTAGACGATCCACATGTTTAAATGGATTCAAAACGAGGAATTTGCTTCCAAGCTTTAGACTGATGTTGAAATGGAAAGGTTTTATAGGGATGCGGCTTTTGGAGTTGAATCTAGGTGGGATTTCAACTGAAGATGGATAAGGTAATATCATTCAAATTGATTGCATTTTGGTCCCTAATTTCTAACTTGATTTGCAAGTTAACCTGTATATATCTTTTATCCATTTGGTCCCTCTTTTCATCTACTCTGATAATGCCTTGTTGAGGTTATTACAACCTTTTCTCAACAATGTCAACGTAGACAAGCCCATATTATAGGCATTAGATATTGCATTAAGGTTGTTAATGTCTACATGGATGATCCTAGGTGGTGATTATTGAGGAACAGCTCACCCAAGGGATGGAAAATCTCAAATATCAATTTTAGGACTATTGTTGCATGTCAAATCATAGTTCCCCTAATTTTTCCTTGGCACTTAGGTGGATTCAACTAAGAGGTATATCAAGTAATCACAATGGATACATGTCATAATCATAGTGGAAGAATAATTCAAGACATGTATTGTTAGAGTCTCAAATCATATGGATTTAAATTTTAGAATTTTTACACACTTACGAGCATAAGAATTTCATTTTGCTTGATTCTTATTTCATTCTTGACTTGGCTTGCAAAATCCTTTGTGTCTTTTACTTAGTTCTGAAGCAAATTCCTTGGTAGGCATCTCTTCTAGGCTCTTAGATGATTTTTTCTATATAAAAGAGCATATAACATAAGCATTTTTTTATCCCCAAATGAAAGAATAAAACCTGTGGTGAAATTCTTTCCCTGGACTTCTTGTTAGATGGAGCTCCTAGGACTTCAACTAAGCTGCCCATTTAATGGTCTGGCCTTGGATGTTTTTTTAGAGAAATCTTGCCTTTTTTCTCTACCCTTTTTCTCTACGATATGATTGGTTCTCTTTTCTTTGTTGCTATCATTAGCCAGATCCTTCTTTTATTTGTTGAAGGCTTTCAAAGTAAATCCATGTGTTGTATGATAGTTTCTTGTGGTTAATTGTCCTCAACAAAATCTAATCTACAAAGGATAAGTCAAATCATGTTCTTACTAGGGATATACGAAACTTTTCATAATGGACAACACCTCTGCTTTTATGGGTGAGGGATGTGTTGTAGAATCTTGTGGTTTTTAAGGATAATGGAGAGTGTTGCTGTTGGAGTTACATGTGCTAAGATTATTCTTAAGGTCAGCAATGTCAGCTTGATGGAATTGAGGATGGAGTAGGTGAATGATGCTTTTAGGAGGCAGTAGACTACTAATGGTTTGCGCTATGGGTCCTTTTTGTGGACTAGAGAATGTTGGTTGATGAGTATGTAGACAGTAGATTTTGCTGCACCACGTGTGAGCCTACAGGGATTTCGGGGCTCTCAATGGAAGTTCATGGTTAGGAGGTTCTCTTGCATGCAGCATGACAAGAGCAAAGAAAAAGGACCAAAGGAAGAGGTTGAGTTGCCAAAATATTCATGAAGTTGCAATGTTACAATGAACGTTTATATGAGGTGCGATCCTATATGAGGAAGTTGTGGTAATAGGATATTTCCTTGTAAGAGGAGACCATCAACAAGCAAACCAAGCTGCTACCATGGAAAGCAAACTCGAATTTCTCCCCAATTTTGTTACATTCCAAGAGGAATCCACTTGGAAAATTCAATTGTATGTGCTTAGCTGTAGAGTACAACTACACTTATGGATCAGGGCATACTTCAATGGGCCAAAGGTTGTTCCCAGATTTTCTCAAAAAGTGTAATTCCATACTAGGAAACTGTGATCCCTACGACAGACAATTCATCTACTCTCATATTCCTCTCAGGTGCTTTGTTGCTCTTGACTCATGACGCTTCATCCTTTGTGACTATCAGTTTTTGAACCTTCCACCTCATCAACCAACTAGATATCACACCATTCAAGAATCTTAAAAGCCCCACAGCCAACTCGTTAAAGTTTCCCATTGTTGACGATTACTATTAAAATATAAGACTACTTGTGTTCTATACAATTTTTTATTTCATTGTTGTTTGGGTGCTAAATCGGTATTTTAAAATTGTGTCGTTGTAGTATAGCCAAAATAGTGATCAAACAAATAAATTTTATTACTCGAAAAAGGTTCCGAGGTCAAACAAAGAGAGCAATATGGAATTTAAAGCTCAAGATCACAATTTAAATCAAGAATAAATATTGCAATAAGAGTAATGTCAGAATAAATATGCAAAAAGAATGAAGTAAAATGGTGATTTAAATAACCAATTACTCCTCACAAATAACACTCAAATCAATGCTTAAATATATGCAATTAAAGTAGCAATATAGGATGATTTTTCTTTTCTTCTTCTTCTTCTTCTTCTCTTCTTTGTTGTGCGGCTGCTTCTCTTCTCTTCTTCTTTATTGTGCGGCTGCTTCTCTTCTCTTTTTCTTCTTTTTTCTCTGCCTTCTTCTTTCTTCCTCTGCTGTTGTGGGTCCTCTCCTTTTCTTCTTCTTTCTCTGCATTCTTCTTTCTTCCTCTGCTGTTGCGGGTCCTCTCCTTCTCTGTTCAATCTCTTCACACAGGGGGGCTTCTTGAATTGGTTGTGTCAGCCAATACTCTCTGCAGCAAAACCCCCCTACCCCCGCATGCTCTCTTTCTCTCTCTGGGTCACGCTCACCCAGAGCCTTTCACAGTACCGGGTAATCGGGACCTAGAGCGCACCCTGGACCAGGGCTACCGACGTAGGTGGTAGCTGAGGTGTGGGTTTTAGGATGTCGGGTGTACCAGGTCCACGGAGGAGAGGTCACGGACGAGGCACGTGAGGGGCGTGAGGGACCTCACCCCTTGTGTCTGAGGCGATAAGCCTATAGTAGAAATTCAATTTATGTGATGGCAGGCACTCTTCCACGAACGATGTGGGACTAAATGTCCTTGCTTCTTTGCATGCGCTTGCAGTTGTGAGGGTTTTCCAATTGGCGTCGCAACTCTCCTTAAAGTCCCTAATTGAGGACCTGGAGAAGGTCCTGGAATGAAACCGTGTCTCTTGGAGCTACGACCTGGGCCTTGCGTAGCTAAAACACCACGACCATGGTCGGAGAAGACAACACAATGGCGGAGCTTTGGCTTGGAACCTGAAATAGAAAATAAGGCCTTTCGGTCGCGTCAAAACACCTCAAAAGGTTCGCCGGACGTTGGCGAATGTAATGGCCGTGGTTTTGTGGAGGATGAAGGTGCGTGGTGGTCGGACGGACTTGGAGAAGGTGGTCGGTGATGGGTTTGTTCGAGGGGTCATTTGAGTGGAGGAAATGGGAAATAAAGATGGGGGTTCGGTGCAGATGGATGAGGCGGAGCTCATGGGAGTTCGACGAAGCGTATGGAGTGGTGTAGTGATGGGAGCACTTCGTCGGAGGAGTGGTCGGACGCGGAAGGGACAACGGTGAACGAGTGGTAGCATGGTCGAAAGTGGGTGCGGTTAAGATGAAAAATGAAGCAGAGGAGGTAAGGGGCTTATCTAGGTAATTGGTGGACAAAGGGGAGTTGAGGCAGCGTCGATTGTGGTGTGGTCGGTGTCGGGGAAGAAATTGCTCTGATGAGAGGTGGATGGCAAGGATGAATTAGATAGGGGCGTCGGCGGGTGCTGCTCTACACGGAAGAAAGCAAGGAGGAAGAGTCTGCCGCTGGTATTGCGGTCAGATGACGAGGTGAGGCATGGAGAGTCGTCGAAGCTTTAAGAGCAATTCGTCTGGAGGAGGAGGGACGAAAATTGGGGGTTTCTTTGGTCGAATTCAAGCTTGGAAGGATCGGGCAGGCCTTGGAAGTCTTTATATAGGTATCAGGGGGTCAATTAGAGCTTGGATGCCAAGCTTTCAAGCTTGGAAGGTTGCTGGAGTTGGAAACCTAAATTTCTCATGTGTTCGCATGAGAAATTGGGAAAGATTTGAAGCACAAGAATCAATCTGATTGAAAGATAATTTCAAGAGAAATCTTCGGTTCAATTTTGAGGAGATTTCATTAATCAATTAAGGAGAAATCCTCGATTGATTGTCGCTAGAGTTGTAGGATTAGGAGTTCTGTGTGGTGGGGACCTTTTTGTGAGAACGACGACAAAGTTAGGGGTCTATTTGCAAATTTTTTAAAAGTTAAGGTAGAAATGTAATTAGATAGGACCAATTTACAAACTAGGTCAAGACAAACTTATCTTGGATTCAGATTTTGGTACAAACCTAATTTAGGTCTAAGGAATTTAATGGTGAAGTTGGATTTTGATTTTGATCACGTTTGACTCGGTAATTTATGCAAAAGTTTAAATTGAGGCAAATGTCTGTTTGTGACTTTTCTGAGTCAAAACGGATTTTGATGGTCAAATTGAAGGTTCCAAACCCTAGAGAATATTTTTCTATGAATTTTAGAGGGTTTAGGTGAATTTTATCCTGATTATAATCTCAGTTCATTAAGAGGGTCTGTTTTTAGGGTTTCAAAAGTCATTTAATTCTCAAAACATGCGCAAACTCTTTTCTGTCTGTCTTAATCCACTTGTTATCTTTTTAAGATCAATTGACCTTCATTCAACCTCTGAGAAACCCGTGGTTGTACTGCATTCATGATAAGCTGGTAAAATTACAATTTTAACCCTAGTTTCTTATTTTTTCCTTGAGGATGATTATGCTGTGACTTGTGACTCTCTGGCTGTTATGTAGGAGCATTTACTGACTTAATTAGGTCAAAATGAGCTAGTTATGGCGTATGATGGTGTTCTCATCATACCCTCATACTTAGCTTTTGTTAGTCCCTTAGCAAAATTTCAACCAATGGTTGCATCCAAAAAAATTCAATGAATAATGACAGCAATGGTGTCACCAATTACCACATATCTTGATACAACCAATTGATTTTCTCTACGATATAATCCATCCACCTCAGCATTTTGTCTTTGCAACATAAATACTGATTGATGTTTGTTTTTGTGCAAAATTTCAAGTGCACAGTTATGTTATCTAAACCATGCAATAAATTTCCAAATGCCATCTGCACCTTTTTCTTTACAAGTTATGATCATATTATTGAACTTTCTATGTTTCCAATATGTCGTTTGAGTTGAGGATACATAAATGCTCTCATAATAAGGTTGTGTTGCTTATTAATTTTTGTATAAATTTTAGAAACAATGATTCATTTAGTAGATTTACTTTTCCGGGCACCATATGTTTATTTTAATGGTACAATGGTACAATGAACACATTTTAGACAGTTGCATTAAAGCTAGCTAGGTATGTTGATGTTCTCCAGAATGAGTATGAGGATGAAGGCTGAGATTATTTTTTAGATTAGTAATAATATATTATGGATGACTTATGCATATTTTTTCTTGTAAGAACTTGAATATATTGAGAAAAAAATGAATAAAGTACATTTTTTTGACTTAAGTGTGTCAATGATGTCATGATGAATGTTATTAGTATTTTTTTTGAAGAAGTAAATGTTATTAGTATTACAAGTATATCAATGGTGATGAGCATTTGGAATAATTATATATTATGGTTGTTATAATGGTATATTACTCTCATTAAAGATGTTACAGTCGATATATATTGGGATGCTTGAGATAGTTTATTACTGTCACTGATTGTATTTAGTAATGACTTATTCTTATAGCAAAAGTCCTTTGTGAAGGTCAAGAAAGATCTTTTCTCATAGTAAAGGGATATTTTTCTTTGACGGTATATATTTTGTGACGGTTTTTAAATGTCACAAATTTTGGTGTCAAAAGTAGTTGTGTGAATGGTGCCCTAAAAAAATTGAGATAGTAAATTACTGTCGCAAGTATGTGATGGTTATTAATTGTCACGTAAGATCTTTTGTGATGATTATTAATTGTCACGTAAGATCTTTGTGATAGTTGTTAACCATCACAAATGTGTTATCACTTGTGACAGTAAATTTTTTTGGGACACCACTTTTTGTGACGGTTAACGTTATCGTCCCAAAAAGGCTTTTGTAACAGTAGTGGATGGTTTGGTGACTAATTTTTTGTCACAATTGACCTATTTTCCTTTAGTGCCTCCCACAATACCGATGCGTCGGGCTCTGACAAATTCCTCTAAGATTCAACACACTCCGATTTTGGACATCCTCGAAAACCACCTCAAGAGAATGAAGCCGAGGCAATTTGGTTTCCAACCAAATTTCCGATTGATCTACCAATTTAATGGTTTGATCAACTAAAAACTTCTTGTGGAATTCTCAATCTTTTTACGCAAGATCGACAAAAGTGATTGGAGATTTTTCTACCAATCTTACGTCGAATGAATGCATTGAGAAAGAGAGATAAGAACGAGAGAGAAGGGGAGAAAGTGGAGAGAGCTTTTTTGCTTTTATTGTGTGTCAAATGAAAGTCCCCTCGTGACCCTTATATAGAGCCCACAACCAGACGTTTATGGAAATTTTCGTTTTATGGAAATACGGTAATTGATCGACCAATTAAGTCCATTGATCGATCAAAATCAATTGATCGATCAAACTTAACTTTTTGGTCGACCAAATTAATTGATCGACCAAACTTAACTCATCAATCGACCAAAACAATTGGTTGACCAATTTTACCTTTTGATCGACCAATCCAGGTCAAAATCGTGAGATTAAAAGTCCATAGCAAAAGAGTTTAAGTTCCATGTTCCAAATTGATACTCACCCTAGCATGAGCTCGAGCCGGGGTAGGACGGGGTGGGACGTGCGCACGTACGTGCATGGCCCTCAGCCCCACCTCTCACTCTTTGCTACATAAGCCATGGGAGGTAGAAGCCTTTTACACCCACCAAGGGATTTGTCTACTTTCAGTATGAGATTAAAAATCTTTTCCAAATCTCACTCATCTCAACATGAATTCTTATGGCATCATATAACAATTGCATCCCGATTGATACAATTAGGCTCTCAAATCCAACATTCCCCCACAAATTTATCGTTGAAATTCAATAATAAATTCCCCAACTATCGCACTTTGCTTTCAGTAAAGGTACCTTCCAGTTTGAACCCTTACCTGAGTCATCCACCTTCACCGTCACATGAATAAAGTGAAACTAGTCTTGAACTCTAGACCTTTGATGTAGGGTGAATAGTGGTGACAACAGAATAAAGTTCTTGGTGATAATCTTTAGGGTTGGTGCTCTTAAGGGCCATGCATCCTATCTTGTTTCATGAGTGTAGTCAGGAAAGATCTTATTCCCTTACTTGCTGCCCACAGTAATACTCATATAGGTGGCATTCTTCAAGGATGCACTGCTCCTATCCTGTCATAAAGGCTCGAACCCATTTAGAGCCTTTGCTCTTCCTAAATTTGTAGCTTAAGGCACTCAGGTTTCCAGGGATTGGATTCAGATGCAAAAACATCTAACAATGAGTGCCAACCAGTTCCCTAGATAGCTTGTTGTTACCACATTGAACTTACTTTGTGGGATCTCTACTCAGTTAGGTTGGCTTGCTACTGTAGGTGAACTCCTAATGGGTCTTAGTTTCATCCCAAGCCTAGACTTTAGGACTAAAGATCTATCAAATCCTTTAGTAAACGGATCTGCTGTGTTATGACAAACGTCAATTTATCATCATTCTTATACCTTAAAACAAACCTACCTCTTAGGATTTTAACTTCACAAATGGATTTTTGGGTTGCATTTAGGCATCAATTAGGTTAGCATGCATTGCATTTTTTGTTGTATTTTTAATACGTTTGTTTGAGTGTTAGGGACAAACAGATAGACAGATCCCTAAAATCCTAGCACTCATGAAGGAAACTGTTGAAGAGGAAGCTCATTCCAGTTGGGACTCAGCCAAATCCAGCTCATCATACTGGACACCAGCTCACTTGAGTTAAGGTTAGCTCCATTAAACTCCATTGAGCTCATATTAACTAAATGGTAGCTCAGGACAGCTCATCTCAGCTCATCCTAGCTCAAGTTAGCTCAAATCCTACTCAACTTAGTTGAGTCTAGCTCACCTTAGCTCTAATTAGTTCACTAGGAGCTCTAGCTAGCTCAGCTAAGTTGACTGGAGTCCACCTCAGCTTAGATTCAGCTACTTCCAGCTCCACTCAACTCAAGTCAGCTGAAGATGACTTCATACAGCTCAGGCTAGCTCAAGTCTAGCTCCCGGGGACTCCACTTAGTTCAACCTAGTTGAGCTAAGCTACCTTAGCTACTCCAGCTAGCTAGGTCTCCCCAGGAAGATCAGACCCAGCTCACCTCAGCATATTTCAATAGAAGCCAGCTCACTTTAGCTTGGCTTAGCAGCTAGCAAAGAACTAGCAAGCTAAGTCAGCTAAAGTAGCTCCTTGCAGCTTTCTTCAGTAGCTACCTGCTCCAGTTTAGCTCCATACATTCCTTCCTCAGCACCTCTTCCTTAAACCCTAGCTCCATTCCACCTCCTCCTCTAGCTTAGCTAGCTTAGCCTAGCTTCATCTCAGCTCCCACTAGTCATCCATCACCTACAACCTAACTCCACCTCACCACCTAACTAGTCCACCAAATAAGCTAACCACTTACACCTACTTCTACTCCAACTTGGCGCTACCACCATCACAACCCTTCACCCCATCATCACCTCCAAAAGCCACCAAAAAGGTGGTGCCAAAACCCCCATAACCACCCTTGTTTTGGCGCCACTTTTTTCCCTCCAAAAACCCATCCATCACCACTATACACCTATCCCTACAAGCCATCCTAACCATCCACCTACACCCCTTCTAGAACCCCCTTTAGTCGGCGCCAAACCATGGGACCCTTCCATGGTTGGCGCCAACTTTAAACACCCTTTAGCTACCATAACCACCCCCATAGCATCCTTTTAGGTGGTGCCAACTAACCCCTTCCATTGGATCCCTTTAACCACCCATAACTACCCTTTTAACCCATCCTAGCCCTACATGTGTCCATGCCAACCTCTCCCTTCATAAGTCCTATATATGCCCCCTTAACCACCACCATAATTTCATCTTTTGGCTTCATTGATTCCACCATTACTCCACCTTATAGTCGGCCAAGAGAAGGAGAGGAAGAAGATTAAGGGGACACTTTGTTCCCTTGGTGCCTTCCCCTCTTCCCTTCTCTCTTGTGCCCCCACCAGCCAGAGGAGCATCCAGGCAAGGAAGACCTTAGAAGGAGGTCTTCAAGGTGGTGCACGCCACCCTAGGAGGAAAATTATGGGTGGAGATCATCTACCTTTGCAGGAGCAAGGGCATGCCCCCCTAGGGCTTGCCAAGGAAGACATCACTTTGGAGGAGCTATTCAAGGAAGGAGTTGGAGAGACCCTTTTCAAGCCCAAGAGCAGCTGAGCTTGAGCAATGACTATCTCCTCTTCACCACCATCATTAGGAGGATCTTTCTTTTTCTATTTTCTTTTATTCTTCATTTTGTAGTAGAAGCATTCCTGTAAAATAAATTTTCTCCATTTATAAAGTTGCCTTTCTAAAATTTTGTTGCATCTTTTGATTGCTTTCACTTTAGTATTCTTTTTCACTCCACCTCTTTAATTACCCTAGGTCTTCACGTACTTAGGGTGAGCTTAGAGAGGGGTTATTTCTGTCACCTAAATGTTAGCTTTAGAAAATTAGGTGTAGCTATTTCCCACTTACAATTCCGTAATTTCCTGTTATTTCAAAACAAAAAAATCTTATATCCAAAAACTTAAAAAGAAAGTTGATTTCCTCGTTTTCAAACGAAAGTGTTGAATTTTGCAAACTTGCCTCTCTGGATGACCCTAGATACCCCACTATCTAGGTTGTACAAATTTTAGAAGTGATTATGAAATTATGTGTTGCAATGACTTAAACCCTAGTTTTAACAAAACAAACATTCTTCGCATCATGTTATCCTTAGATCCTATAGATTCTACAGCAATCACTCTTTGAGATACTAAATCCCTTATAGACTTGAGTCTGATTTGGATATGTCTCCTTGTTTTCTGATTAAACTTTAAACTCTTAATCTTTGTTATAGCAGTCATGCTGTCACAATGTAAGAATATCGTAGGAATTGGCTTACCCACCATAAGAATTTCTGTAAGAAGTCCTTTTAACCATTCAACCTCAATTCCAGTGGTGTTCAAAGCATATAACTCAGCCTCAAAGGTAGACTGGGCTAAAATGGTCTGTTTTGTAGACCGTCAGGAGACTGCATCGCTTCCAAGGGTAAAGACATACCTTGTAACACCATTACTCCCGAAATCCTCCATTTAATCGATCCAACTTGCATTACTATATCCTTCCAAAACTGAAGGATATTTACCATAATAAAAATTAAGGGAAACAGTTCCCTTTAAGTACCTAAGTACTCGATTTAAGGCTTCCCAATGAGTATGGTCATGACAGCTTGTGTATCTACTTAACTTAGACATGGAAAAAGAAATATTTGGTCTAATATAGTTAGCTAAATACATCAAGCTTCTTATAATCCATGACTATTGTAGTTGTGAAACAGGCATTCTACTTTTGTTCTTATAGAGTTTTTAATGAATTAAAAGGAGCGCTTACAGCTTTGCAATCTTCATAGCCAAATTTCTCAAGAACCTAGTTAACATAATGAGATTGAGAAATAGCTATCCCCTCTGCTGACCGAATCAGTTTGAGGCCTAGGATCACATTTACAACACCCATATCTTTCATCTCAAGCTTACTATTCAAGAATAACTTAGTTTCATTCACAATTCCAATGTTTGATCTAAACAATAATATAACATCTACATATAGGCATAGGTCAATATACATATCTCCCTTAATCATAGAACAGACACACTTGTCAGATTTGTGACCTATAAAGCTAAAAGACTGTATAGTTTTATCAAACTTTTCATACCATTGCTTAGGTGCTTGTTTCAAATCATAAAGAGATTTAACAAGCTTGCAAACCTTTTTCCCGTTCCTAGGAGCTACAAATCCCTCAGGTTGATCCATATAGATCTTTGCCTCAAGATCGCCATGAAGAAAGTCAATTGTCACATCCATTTGGTGGATAGTGTGATCATAAATAGAAACCAATGCAATAAGCATCCGGATAGTAGTTATCCTAGTTACTGGAGAATATGTATCGAAATAATTGATTTCTTCTATTTGCTTGAACCCCTTAGCAACAAGTCTAGCTTTATATTTTTCAATAGATCTGTCAGGCCTGAGTTTTCTCTTAAACACCTACTTGCACCCAATAGTAGAACACCCTGGAGGTAAATCAACCAACTTCCAAGTGCCATTAGAGATGATTGAGTCCATCTCATTTTTAATGGCATCTTTCCAGTGCTTAGCTTCAGAAGAAGCCATAGCATTACAATAAGTAGGGGGATCGCCCTCAATTTGGTAAGTAATAAAATTACTTCCCAAATCCTTGGCAATTCTTGGTCTTTTACTTCTAGGTTCAAACTTTGCTACTTGATTGGGTTCAGAACGGGAAGAGTTAGCCCCTACATTAGACATCATTTCCACTTGATCAGGAATAAAATTAGATGTGGTGGCTAGATCAATAGAAGTCATATTTTGAGATAATCCAATCTTCATAGGAAAGACATCCTAAAAAAATGTAGCATCGCGAAGTTCAACAATAGTGTTGACATCTATGCCTGAAATCTTAGATTTTATAACAAAAAATCTATAGGCATGCTATTATTAACATAACCTAGAAATATCGCATTAACTATTTTAGGTCCAAGCTTCTTTCTCTTGTGTTTTAGGACAACCACTTTTGCAAGGCAGCCCCATACTTTGAGGTATTTCAAACTTGGTTTCTTGTTTCTTTAAATCTCAAATGGACTACTTTCCTTGTTCTTGAGGGGAACTCTATTTAGAATATGGCATGCCATATTCAAAGCTTTCCCCCACATGTAAGTAGGTACTTCTAAGCTTTGCAAGAGAGCATTGACTATGTTAGTTTAGATCATATTCTTTCGATCTGCTATCCCATTAGATTGAGGGGAATATGAGGCTGCCACTTCATGAACTATATCAAAAGCTTGGCACTGTTCATTAAATAAGTTGGACGTATATTCCCCTCCTCTATCTGACCTTAGTCTCTTAAGAGTTTTCTCAATTTGTGTTTCTAATTCTTTTTTAAAGATGAGGAATTTATTTAATGTCTCATCTTTAGACTTAAGTAAATACATATAGCAGTGTCTACTATTGTCATCTATAAAGGTGATAAAATACTTTTTAGTGTTTTTAGTCAACACACCATTCAACTCGTAGATATCTGTGCCAATCAAATCTAGAACCTCAGTATCTTTAGTACTAGAGTGAAAAGGCTTCTTAGTTTGTTTAACCTGTATACATATCTTGCATTTATTAGTTTTATTTATGGTGTGTTTAGAAATCATATTTAATTTTATCATTCTTTTTAAAGAATTAAAATTTACATGACCTAATCTACCATGCCATTTCAATATTACTGCAAACATATTGAATCGAATGAAAATTAACATTATTTAGAGCATTTCTAGATGATACATCTACATCATTTCTTACTCTAAATAATAAATCAAAATTTGCCAAATACCCCTTTTCAAAGAATGTTCCATATCTCAACATAACTTTATTACATTTAAAGTTCAGCTCAAAACCCTCTCTAACTAATAAGGAACCAGAAAGAATATTCTTTCTTGCAGCAGGAACGTGCAACACCCTGTGCAGTGTCCAGACTCGCTCCGAGGAAAACCTCAAGTCCCGCATCTGGATCCCAGCACCTTGGCTGCAGAATCGTTCCCCATCTTCATAGTCCTGCCATTGCAGGCCTGATAGGAAGAATAGAACGATCTCTCAGTACAAATTTGTACATTAGCTCCAGTATCCATGAGCCATTCAGTAGGATTGTAAATAACATAGAGTTAGAGTTTTATTGAGGCATACCCATCGCTAGGGCTGGCTTCCTCGGTGATCACATTCACCTGAGGATTCCTCTCTGTGGTCTTTTGCTGAGCTTTGTTAGGACAACCCTTCTTCCAGTGCCCAACCTGCCCACAGTGTTAGCATGGTTTGTTCTTGGATTTCTTTTGAATCTTAGGTTTAGCCTTCGTTTTATTTTTATTGTTCTTATTTTTATTCTCCTTGCCTTTTTATTTTATGACATTCACATTAGACTTCACATGTACTACAAGTTTCTGTTTTCTATGCTCTTCCTCAATAGCAATGGCTATCATCAAGTCATTAAGAGAAATCTTTTCCTTCCTATGCTTGGGAGTTATTCCGAAGTTCTCCCAAGATTTAGGAAATTTCTCAATAATAGACAGGACTTGAAACTTTTAAGGAAGCTTCATTTTAGTCTCTACTAAATCATGGAGTAATAACAGAAATTCGTGTGCTTGCTCTGATACTGATTTTCCCTCAGCCATTTGGAATTTAAGAAATTGTGGCAAAGTATTTTTCAATACCAAGATCCTCGATATTAGACTTCTTGTTCAACTCTTCCCATAACCCCTTCGCAGTGGACGTGGATGTGCTGTACACATCAAATAACACATTGGACAAAACCAATAAGATACAACCATGACAAATGCGGTAGCACTCATTCTACACATCCACCACCTTTTGGCCTTCATGGGTGGGTTTTTCCTTATCCAAAACTGGGCATTCGGTTTCCAAAGTCGAGATTAAACCAATGGTGGTCAACCAAATCCTCATGCATTGTTGCCAACGCTAGAAATTTTTCCTACCAAATTTCTCGGTCATACCAGATAAGTCTACACATAATTTAAAAGTTATTTCTAACGTCCCAAATATTTTAGATCTAAGCGATACATTCTCTAAGATCGTTGAAATAAACTCATAAAGGAAATAAATAAATAGAAATATATGCATTTCCAACATTTTTGCATAGATCAAAACTATTAAATCAAGTAAGTGAAACATGATTTGGCAAGATCCACAATAAAATAAAGAACAAATAACATACAATAGCACAAATAAACAAAACAAAGAAAGGTTAGAGATTACTCTGATCGAAGCGTCCATTAAGGACTTCCCTTAGAGAAGTATCACCCCCTACAATACCGGTGCACCGGGGTCTAACGAATTCCTCTCAGGATACGATGATCCACTTCCAAGATTCGATGTACTCCGATCTTGGACATCCTTGAAAACCAACTCAGGAGAATAAAGCCAAGGAAATTTGGTTTCTGATGTTAACGTCATCATAAGAAATATCTAGTTTTAATTAGTCATATTCCATTCATAAATGCTCCTACATAACTGCTAGAAGATTGTATTCATTGCAAATCCATTCTGAGAGATAAACATGAAAATAGAGGTAAGACTGTAGTTTTAACAGAATATCTTAAATGCAAAATAATCAAGGTGTTTTTTAGGGATTTATTGAAGGTCAAATGGTAAAAAATGTCTAATAAGTAGGTTAGTGTAAAACGAAATGGGTTTTCATGCATTTCGAGAATTAAATGACATTTGAAATCCTA
Source organism: Thalassia testudinum (assembly GCA_037157565.1). Lineage (NCBI taxonomy): Eukaryota > Viridiplantae > Streptophyta > Magnoliopsida > Alismatales > Hydrocharitaceae > Thalassia > Thalassia testudinum. The sequence goes on from JAZHRO010000024.1 coordinate 86,992,987, forward strand.
CAAACAGACCTGCTTAATTCACTGAGGTTCTAGTCAGGATAAAATTCACTTAAGTCTTCTAAAACTTATAGAAAAATATTATCTAAGGTTTGTTATCTTTGATTTGACCATTGGAACCAATTTTGACGTAAAATAGAGTCTCAGACAGACAATTACCCTAATTTGATTTTCTATGTAAATTACCCAGTTAAACTTGGTCAAAACTTAAATTCGACTTCACCATCATACTTTTTGGGTTCAAATTAGGTTTGTATTAAAATTTGGGTCCAATTAGAGATCACCTTGACCTAGTTTACATTTCAGTCCTGTCTGACTCTTTTCTCTCACACATATGCCCTTAGGTTTTCTATCTTCACAAATAAGTCCTTGCGCCATTAATGGAAGCTCATAACTTCACCGTCGAGATTCGAACGAGGATTTCTCGCTCAATTCTCAATTAAACACTCCCAAAATTAAAATGGAGATTTCTTGAGGAATTCCCTTCCAAATGAGACCATCCATGAATCCTAAAATCCTCTGGAAGTCCCATGCGAATAGTTTAAACACATGTATCATACGTGTGCAAGAATCTCAGAGTTTCCAAGCTTGTTTCTAAGCTTGGAACTTCATCCTAAGCCTTATAAAAGCATGCCCAATGCATGCCTTACTGATGGGAATACCATCATGAGTCCTAACTAGCTCATTTTGACCTAGAAAAGAGAATAAAAGCTCTTACATAACCTAGAGAAAGACCTAATTCAAGGAATAACTATTCTGAGAGGAAAACAAGAAATAAGGGGTAAACCTGCAATTTTACCATTGCAATACATCAACGGGATTTATTAGGACTAAACATAGGTCAAATGGTCTTAACAAGATAAAAAGTGGGTTGGTTCAATCAAAAAAGTGTTAATGTGCAATCTGAGAATTAAATAACTTCTTGTAACCCTAAAACAGACCTACTTAATTCAACAAGGTTCTGGTCAGGATAAAAATCAACTAATCTTTCTAAAATTCATGGAAAAATATAATGTAGGGTTTAGAATCTTCAATTTGGCCTTTCGAACCTATTTTGACCTAAATAGGGGTCCTAGTTAAATATTTACCTTAAATTAGGTTTTTGTGCAAAATGTTCAGTCAAACGTGGTCAAACCAAAAATCCAACTTCACCATTGGATTCCTTGGGTTTAAATTAGGTTTATAACAAAATTTGGGCTTAAGGGGAATTCACTTTGACCTACTTTGCAAAACAGTCCAACCCAATTTCTTTTATGCCCCTAACTTTCGAAAACCTTACAAAGACCCCTTATCTTCCTCTCCACTCTTTGCAATTAGGTCCCTCCGCCATTACAGCGGAGTCCTACTCTGGCGAGGATTCCAGAGGGGATTCTCCCTGATTCCTTAGAGACTCCCTCTCAAATTTGAAAGGGGGATTCTCTGAGGAATTCCCGATCTTATGAGCGCAATTCGAAGCCTCAATTGTCACCCAATCTCTCATGCGAACACATGAGAGATTTGGGTCTCTCACACATTCCTATTCCGGTGAGGACATCTGTGCTTGGAAGCTTGCTTTCTAAGCACAAGGCTTGCCTGTGCTTATAAAAGAAGCCCTAGATCCGGTCGCTCAATTTCAGCTTGGTTTGGTCGAGAACCACCCTCCAATTCTTCTCTTTTCCTCCAACCAAGCATCTAGCGAGCTCCGGCGACATCTCCTCCCTCTTCTCGTCGCTCTGCCACAATACCAGTGGCAGAGCTGTCTTAGCCTCCTTCCTCCATGTCGCGTCGTACCTACGCACATGCCAAATACCTCTTTGTCGTCACCGTCACCCCTCTACTGGACCCTTCGTCTCCGACGGTGGTAGGTACGTGCCAGCCGCCCTCCTGTCTCCCTTCGTCCCTTAATTAGGTTAGATCTCTCTCTCTCTTTTCTCTTCATTTCCCCCTTCTTTATTTCTCCTTTTGACCCTCGACAACCGCAGACCACCACCATCTTCTCCACCTTCGGCAGTCCATTGGCGAGGTGTCTCCGTCACCTCCACACACCCATCCACCTCGCCAACTACCTCAGAACCTCCGCCACCATCCACTGATCATTATCCCCATCTCCATTGACCGCCACGACCTCCATTCACTCCCCCCGACCACACGCATCACCACGGCCACAGATCGACCTAGGCACGCATGCCTAGGCCATCCCACAGCCAACCACCTAATGCAGCACCTTCACCGTGCTATCAAGTAACACAGCTTCCTGTGTGGTTTAATGAGGCCGCAAGGCTGTGTTACTTGATAGTAGGAACGGACCTCCGCCGCCATTAGCGTCGGCTTGAAGAAGCAAGCATTCTTCGCTCCAGGCTGCTTCGCTCTAGGAATTCGGGTCCAGGTGATGCGGAATCAGTTCACGCACACATCCAGCCAGTGATTAGCTTTGAGAGAGCACTGCAGCCGCAGCAATTGAGCAGGCATCCTCCTGTGGGCACAAGCGAAGCGGGTTGGACTTTTAGTCCCACCTCGGAAAGTTTAGAGCATGGAGTGTGGTTTAAATTGTTTTTGTGTCAGAGGCTCTTTGCCTCCGAACACGGGGTGAGGTCCCTTCGCCTATACTCGCCTCGTTCGCGACCCACGCTACGTGGACTTGGCTTGCCTGATCCGTTTACCCTGCACTCCTCACGCACCACCCACATCGGTGCGCTTGACACGACCCGAATACTTGATTGGTTCTGGGAGAGCGGACCTAAGAGAGAAAAGAAAGAGAGCGTATGTGGGGGAGGGTAGGGGTAGGTTTTGCACTTGTGTGCAGGGAAAGGAAGAAGGAAGAAGCCTTGGGTGCAGTTGCAGAGAAGAAGGAAAAGCAAAGGACACTAAGGAATGAAGGAGAAGGCACTGTAGTAGAGAAAGCCAAAGAGGAAAGAAGATCTAAGGAAGAAGGTGCGGCTGAAGAAGAAAGAGAAAGAAGGAAATCAGAAGCCAAGGAAGCCAAGGGTCGAGAAAGCTAAGGCAAAGAAGAAGGAAGGAGAAATCAAGGAAGAAGAACAGATAGAAGAAAGAAGGCACGGCTGAGGAAAAGGCAAAAGTAAAGCCAAAGAAGGAAAGAAAGAAGAAGAGCTGAAGGCCAAAACAGAGAAAGGAAAAAAGCCAAAGAAGAAGACATCTCGGCTCAAGTTAGGGAAAGAGAAAGAAGAGAAGCCAAGAAGGAGAAGGCATAGAAGGAAAGAAGAACCAAAGAAGAAAAGAAGAGAAAAGGAAGAAGCAACAGAAAGACAAATCAAACACTTTTATCTAATCATCTCAATTTCTCTTTTATTACTACATTTTAGTATTCATAAACTCCTGCTTTACATTTTGAATTAGATTTTGAGTAATCTTTAGTGTTCAAATTGCATCTATTATTGAGATTAGTGTATAAATTCCATTTGCTCCCTGTTCGACATCGGACTTAACATTCGAGTAATAAAATTTACCTGTTTTCAATGCTTTTGCGACTATACTGCAACGTCACATTTTTAAAACCCGATCAAGCGTTAAAACATTTTGGTGCCATTGTCGGGGAGCAACGCGCAATTCATCACTAGTCTTTGCATTCTTTTGATTATATTTGAGCACTAACTTGCCCTATTTTGTTTTACTGTGATCTTGCAAGGTATTTCACGAGGAAATCTCTCACGCGAATCAACTACTTCAGGGCAGGTATATTCTCTTTTCTTCCCTAATCCATCTCCTAATTCTGGGAAGACAAAAAGAAGCAATCAAAATAGGAATCACTTGCCTTCCTTTTATAGTAATTACCATTTTTAAGGCAAAAGTTTCCTGAATTTGCGAAATTTTTTTCAAATCTTATTGAAGTTGGAAGCGATTTTTAGAGATCCTACCCCATAAATTCTTGTGCCCATTAGGGATCACGCTTAATTTTTAAATCTCTACGGACTACATACTTGTTTGAAGTCCAAAGAGAACTTCTGAAAATCAAAGAGGATTGGAAATAGAACCAAATTAGGGTTTCTACAGTAGGGTTTTGGAGTGCTAGTTCACACGTGCCTACATAAAAGGAAACAAACCCACCCGCATCAGTGTGTTACCCAAACCCTTGATTGAAAAGATCTAAGCAAGACAAACCATAAAATTAAGTTCTAAAATCACTTGAATCTTAAAAACCTTGGACCTAATAACCTGGGAGTCAAATTAAGGTGATTTCTAGGTCTTGACCTAGAATCATTCTACCATCTTTAGGGTAGGTCAGGTGGAGTTGACTCCTTAGGTCAACCAACCTTGAAATTAGGTCACAAAATCAAAACATCTAAAGTTCAAGTGAAACCCTAAGCACCTTCAAAATAAAAGTGGTAGACTTAAGAGGTCAAGGTCCCCATTCTGGTCTACCTGGAATCTCAGTGACAAGAGAGGTCGGGTGGAGGAAACCCTGTAACTCGTGGGGACGCTCTACCGTATAAGGGTCTTTGCGGGACTCTCCCTCTTTGGCTGCTCAGGTAATTCTCAGGTGGACGACTTTCCGATCCAGGGGTATCATCCGCCCTAAACCTCCATAGTCATCCAAACGTTTTTGGGTGCCTTGATTGGGTCAAAAACATATCCAGTCCCTCATCCCTTCTCTTTAGAGCACACATAGATTTTCAGTGGGACTCTTTATTCAAATCTAATCACTTCACAACTTGAGTTTACATCTTGATCCAAATTCTGATTCTACATCTTGATTCCACCATCTGATCTAAATATGCAGCTGAGCTACTTAGGATTACCATCCAAGAAACTTGAATCACAGAGATCCATGAGAGATAGGATGATTGAGGATGCCCTTGAATTCTATAAAATTGAATATAAAACCTCAACACTAATAGAAGACATTTAGGTTAATGTACCAACAACCACAACCTTCATCATAAACTGTGCCCAAGTTTTATTGACAGAAGTCATAAATGGATCAACCCGAGACATTCTCATAACAGGATACATTGAGATAGAAAAATTACACTACTTTGAATACCCTTCAATGCATAACAAATCCTGTACTTTGGGAACAACACCAAGATGATCTTGAAAAATGGGAAGAGATGATGAGATTATTGAAATAAATTATCGATCAGAAATACCCGTACATGCCCCAAACAGATGATGAACCATCTTGGAGTAGTATTGAAGGTCAATCCGATTTCCCAGATCTCGGGTTTGAGGCACAGAGTCGTTATGGATTCCCATCCCAGATAGAGTACAATGTGCCTGATAATGAAGAAGGTTGAGAAGTTCCAATTGCAGGAAAACACAATGTCGAGCCAATCCTAGATCCTGGATCACCAAGCATAGAATTCCAAAACTCCTGTAATGATGAGAGTAGCATTGAACCTCTCGAGGGTGTAAATCCCACCCTTTATTCTGATAAGGTGATCCTCGAAGGTTACTCGGACCTAGATTCTAGTGATTCAACCCACATCCTAAGCCTAGAATCTGGATCTGAAACGTATTGGGAAGATTACAAGACTTCGCATAACACAAATCAAAGTTTCGATGAAGAATATGATTCTGGGCCTCTATTTGATGAATATCCCTCTCCAACATCTTCAAAGAATCAGATCAAGTTTTCGGAAGTCACAACAATTTACGATACAGAAACCGAGGAGTTGGACGAGTGGGGTTTTGATTGGATCTTTCCTACCAGCCTAGTTATTGAGCATAGAACAAATAAGAATACTTTTTTAAGCTTAGAATTGACATATAGGCTAGATCCCAGTCAGGCTGTTAAGTCTACATCATGTGATTTATTCTATGGTGGAAATCCTGATATCAAATCTCATTTAGAACTTGATTTTCGCAAACTCTCCGACGATTTCAAATCTTACCATGATTTCGGAGACCCTGCTTCTTGAATACTACGAGCCAATCTACGATCTTAGCTCACATGATTCATTCTCCAACTCCGACTCTGAGGTCCCGGTTCCCGAGATCACTAATTTAAGTTCAGGTTCCAGCGAGATGGAATCATTTCTTTTTGATCCACAGGAAGCAAAACCAGAAAATGCCGAGAGTGATTGCAACCCAAAGTTCGAATCTTTTCTCGACTCAGATTTCCATCATCCTATAGACACTCTTCAGGCATTTACTTTTGACTTTGAAAGCTACTATGACTCTCTACATGAAATCACCTGTAACTCCTTTCTAGAAGAGCCCTCATACATAATTCTCATGGAAGCCACCTATTCCACACATACAGAACCCATCAAAACCCGTTTTCAACCCCGACCTACAATCGGACTTAATTTCTATTCTGATTCCCCCCTTACTGAACTGATTGCAGATGATTCAACTCCACACATATATCAGGTTTTGGACATTGATCAGACTAAAAATCATGCTCCATCATTCTCTAATCACCCCTGTAGGGTTTCCGCATCATTCACTGATTACTTCACGGATCCCTACTTTGACCAGGCTGATTCGACTCAGCCAAAACTCGAATTTACACTTCCACATCCATCCGAGCTTTATAGCATATGGTAGGTTCCACATCTCTTGATCTGCATTTATCAACCCACCAGATTGATAGGGTTTGCGCTGTATCATCAGCCTGTTAATCTCAACAAGCACTTGGTTGGATCAACCAGACTTTTAATCAAGGTGCTTGTTCTACAAAACTTTGCTGATTTAACCACTCCCTCTCCATCCCATTTCCTGTTTGGCTGAAGGCGTTGAATTTAGTGCTTAACGGGAGGCAAACCGTCATTCCGAAAACCTGAGATTCGTCTGATTATCCGTTGGTAATCCACGTCTGCTGCACCCTGAGTTCAGCCTTAGACCAATCGATCCCACCTCTGGTACACGTACCAGAGCTCGAAATCTCCCACAACAGTCATTTCCGACCCAATCGCTCACCTGATAAATCCTGTTCTAAGTTCCTGGACCCAACACTATTTTACACCCTTCGTTTACAATGGGGACATTACAAAACTTAGGCATGGGGGGTGGTAAAGTGCAAACATATAGAAATTAAGAAAAGTCAGAAGGATTCTCACAAAAAAGTTCATATGTCAAAAATACCAAAAAATCGAAAATTATAAAAAAGAACAAAAAAATGGAGGGAAGAAAATTTTGAAGTCATATAAACATGAGGAGAAAAAGAGCAAAATGACAAAAAAAGGAGCACAAAATAAAAAGAAAAAGAGATAGTCATTAGTAAGAGATTAAGGGATTAACCAAAGTTCTAGACGACATCATGAAAAGAAAAATGAAAGAATAAAGTGTTAATGAGACATAAAAGAAATTAGTAGGAATGTTGATCTTACGCCTTTTGGGCTAGACTCTTAGGCTTAAAAATTCAAGTATCCGCTAAGATTTAGATAATCTTCAAAAGGTTGGGGAAATTGCGAAGCTTAAATATTATGTCTAAGGCTTAGGGAGTATTCGACCTCGTTAACTGACCTTCGGTTTGCGGGACTCGGTAACCTAAGCATCCCAATCTACACACAGTTTGATTTAGTGCGCATAACTATCAAAATCACGCAAAAACGTTTAAATGTTCTGAAAAAAAAGTTGCCTAGATTGGGAGCGATTGATTACCACAAGTTGATTTAGATGAGTTCCCGATGCGGAGAGGTGGGAAATTTTCCTCGAAGATGCGTAACAACATATCGTCTCCTTGGTGCTTGTCTCCTAGGATATTTACATATCCTACCGGGGGCACGTAAGCACTTTGTTGGTTCAGATACCATGGGCGGCATTATCATGAAATGTTGATTGCTAGGGTCTGGATTTGGCTACAGAACACTAATGGGCGGGATTATCTCAAAATCTCGAAAGCTAGGGTTCTGGGGGTTGCCATGGGTGGTGCTATCACGAAGCATCGATTGCCAGGGACATTTGAGGATTGATGATGGGGACGAGGAATCCGATACAGACCGTGTTGAGAAGCCAATCCGAAGTTAGAAATAAAAAGAAAAAAGAGAGAAAACTCTCCAAACAAATAAATCCTCTGTTTTTCTCCTACAAAAAATGCACTGCAAACTGAATCGAGGTAAAAATATGTCTCAAGCACGGGTGCTTTAACCGCGGAGTCCAATGAACCTTAGGATAGTTCCTGCGGGCCTTAAAAACCTTCGCGGAGGACCGAGGCTAGAGCTGGTCAGGTCCGGATCTTGGTTGGTACTTGAGTACCTCTAGGCCTACTATCGGCATTCTAACCTAATCAAAAGAGAAAGAAAAAGCACTTATCATAAATTGTGAAAGAAACTCATGGTGTAGAACAGAAGTTAAAACCTTGAAATTTTGCCAAGGGACTAGCGAAAGCTAGGCATGGGGGTATGATGGGAACACTATCATGAGCATTAATTAGCTCATTTTGACTTAGAAAAGAGAATAAAAACTCCTACATAACCTAGAGAAAGGCCTAATTCAAGGAATAACTATTCTGAGAGGAAAACAAGAAACAAAGGGTAAAACTACAATTTTACCATTGCGGTACATCAATGGGATTTCTCAGGGGCTAAACATAGGTCAAATGGTCTTAACAAGATAAAAAGTGGGTTGGTTCAATCAGAAAAGGGTTAATGTGCAATCTAATAATTAAATAACTTCTTGTAACCTTAAAACAAACCCACTTAATTCAACAAGGTTATGGTCATGATAAAAATCAACTAAATCCTCTAAAATTCATGGAAAAATATCCTGTAGGGTTTAGAACTTTCAATTTGGCCTTTCGAACCTATTTTGACCTAAATAGGGGTCTTAGTCAAACATTTGCCTTAAATTGAGTTTTTGTGCAAAATTGCCAAGCAAACGTGGTCAAACATAAAATCCAACTTCACCATTAGATTCCTTAGGTTCAAATTAGGTTTATACCAAAATTTGGACCTAAGGGGAATTCACCTTGACCTACTTTGCAAAACAATCAAACCCAATTACTTTTATGCCCCTAACTTTGGAAAACCTTACAGAGACCCCCCTATCTTCCTCGCCACTCTTTGCAATTAGGTCCCTCCACCATTACAGCGGAGGAGTCCTACTCCGGCGAGGATTCTAGAGGGGATTTCTCCCTGATTCCTCAGAGACCCTCTCAAATTTGAAAGGGAGATTCTCTAAGGAATTTCCGATCTTATGAGCGCAATTCCAAGCCCTTATTATCACCCAATCTCTCATGCGAATGCATGAGAGATTTGGGTCTCTCGCACATTCCTACTCCGACGAGGACACCTGTACTTGGAAGCTTGCTTTCCAAGAACAAGGCCCTCTGCCTGTGCCTATAAAAGAAGCCCTAGATCTGGCCGCTCAATTTCAGCTTGGTTTGGTTGGGAACCACCCTCCAATTTCTTCTCTTCTCCTCCGGCCAAGCATCCAGCGAGCTCCGGCGACATCTCCTCCCTCTTCTCGTCGCTCTGCCACAATACCAGTGGCAGAGCTGTCTTCGCCTCCTTCCTATGCGTCGCGCCGTACCTGCGCACGTGCCAAATACCTCTTTGTCGTCGCCGTCACCCCTCTACTGGACCCTTCGTCTTTGACGGCAGCAGGTACGCACCAACCGCCCTCCTGTCTCCCTTCGTCCCTTAATTAGGTTAGATCTCTTTCTCTCTCTCCTCTCTTCATTTCCCCCTTCTTTATTTCTCCTTTTGACCCTCGATAACCGCAGACCACCACCATCTTCTCCACCTCCGGTAGTCCACCGGCGAGGTGTCTCTGTCACCTCCACACACCCATCCTCCTTGCCAACTACCTCAGAACCTCCGCCATCATCCACTGATCATTATCCCCATTTCCATCGACCGCCATGACCTCCGTTCAGTCCCCTTGACCACACCCATCACCACGGCCACAGACCGACCTCGGCACGTACGCTTAGGTCGCCCCGCTGCAAACCACCTACCGCAGCACCTTCGCCGTGTCACGGCGAAGCTTCCTGTGTGGTTTAATGAGGTTGCAAGGCTGTGTTATTTGATAGCAAGAACGGATCTCCACCGCCATTAGCGTCGGCTCGAAGAAGCAAGCATTCTTCGCTCCAAGCTGCTTCGCTCCTGGAATTCGGGTCCAAGTGATACGGAATCAGTTTGCGCACACATCCAGCCAGTGATTGGCTTTGAGAGAGCATTGCAGCCGCGACAATTTAGTAGGCATCCTCCTGCGGGCACAAGTGAAGCAGGTGGGACTTTTAGTCCCACCTCGGAAAGTTTAGAGCGCGGAGTGTGGTTTAAATTGTTTTTGTGTCAGAGGCTCTTCGCCTCCGAACACGTGGTGAGGTCCCCTTGCCCATATACCCGCCTCGTCCGAGACCCACGCTACGTGGATCTGGCTTGCCTGACCCGTTTACCCGGCACTCCTCGCGCACCACCCACGCCGGTGTGCCTGGACTCAGGTGCGCTTGACCCGACCTGTATACCCGATTGGCTCTGGGAGAGCGGACCTAAGAGAGAAAAGAGAGAGCGTACGTGGGGGAGGGTAGGGGTAGGTTTTGCACTTGTGTGCAGGGAAAGGAAGAAGGAAGAAGCCTTGGGTGCAGCCGTAGAGAAGGAAAAGCAAAGGATGTTAAGGAAGGAGAAGGCACTGTAGTAGAGAAAGCCAAAGAGGAAAGAAGATCTAAGGAAGGAGAAGGTGTGGCTGAAGAAGAAAGAGAAAGAAGGAAATCAGAAGCCAAGGAAGCTAAGGGCCGAGAAAACTAAGACAGAGAAGAAGGAAGGAGAAATCAAGGAAGAAGAAGACAAAGAAGAAAGAAGCCATGGCTGAGTAAAAAGGCAAAAGTAAAGCCAAAGAAGGAAAGAAAGAAGAAGAAGAGCTGAAGGCCAAAACAGAGAAAGGAAAGAAGCCAAAGAAGACATCTCGGCTCAAGTTAGGGAAAGAGAAAGAAGAGAAGCTAAGAAGGAGAAGGTAGAGAAGGAAAGAAGAACCAAAGAAGAAAAGAAGAGAAAAGGAAGAAGCAACATTAAGACAAATCAAACACTTTTATCCAATCTTCTCAATTTCTCTTTTATTGCTACATTTTAGTATTCATAGACTCCTGCTTTACATTTTGAATTAGATTTTGAGTAATCTTTAGTGTTCAAATTGCATCTATTATTGAGATTAGTGTATAAATTCCATTTGCTCCCTGTGTTCGACCTCGGACTTAACATTCGAGTAATAAAATTTATCTATTTTCAACGCTTTTTCGACTATATTGCAACGCCACCTTTTTAAAACCCGATCAAGCGTTAAAACACTTACCTCCTTAGCTAGGTTTGGGCCAAAATCTCTTCTTCCCTACCTCTAGCTTCTCTCCGACCAAGCTTCGGCGAGCCCCTGCATCTACCTTCCTCATCCACCCTCACAGATAATAGCGGGTGGATTCTTCTTCATGATCGTCCGCGTCTTGTGGTACCTGCAGATGCTATCTCCCTCCTATCCTCGTCGTCCCCTTCCGGAGAACTTCACCTTCCATGGTGCTGGCGAGCCACAACTGGTGCCCATCCTACCTCCTTCGTCCCCTTAGAATAGGTAGTTAGGTTCTTTTAGAATTCTAGGTTAGTTTCCACTATTCAAAACCCAAAAATATCCTTCGACGCACATGCTCATCGTCATCCCTCCCATCTCTGGCCGCTTCTCCGGTGAGGTTATCCGCTCACTACACCCATTAATCCACCTCGCCAACACTCCCACGGGCTCTGTCATTACCTCATGACCAAAACCCCTCTCTTATCTCGCCATTCCATCTATCCAAACACGCCACCAAACAAACCCAGCATCGACCTCCGTCCCTGACTTCCGTCGACCACTTCATGCACTCTGGCACCATGGGGACACCGCCATCATCTTTGCCGTGCCCTAGCGAACCTCTTGAACTATTTTGATGAGGCTGAGAGGCCGTATTCTCTATTTCAGGTAGTTCGCTAGACCTTTGCTGCCGCGTCATCCCTCCATCTTTGTTCGTGGTGCTCTAACCACGATTGCCTCAGGTCGCACCTCCAGGTGGTGTAGGTGACCTCCAGGAACTCTCCCAGGTCCTCAATTAGAGGCCTCGCCCACGACTTCAGTGCCAATTCGACGCATCTTCATCTCCGTTGTAGATGCGAGGAAGAGGAGTCGGGATAGTCCCACATCGGTGGGAGAAGAAGCGCTACAGCTGCATAAATTGATTTTCTGCTTAGGCTTTATCGCCTCAACACTCGGGGGTGAGGTCCCCGCTCACCCTACACACTCAACTCGACTTAATCTATCACTCCTCGCTCGTCACCCTTTGCCGGTGAGCCTAGACTCGGGTACGCTTATCTGAATACCCGATTATCCTAGTTTCAGAGAAAGAGGAGAGGAGGAAGGAAAGAGAGAGAGGGAGAGCAGGGTAGGGGTGGGTTTTTCTCTTTAGAGAGAAAGCTCGACCCCTAGTCGCTGTGAGCAGAAGGAAAAAGAAGAGAGAAGGCTGTGCTAAAGGCAGAAGAAGAAGAAGAAAAGGAAGAGGTGAAGCAAAGAAGAAGTAGTGCTTGAGGAAGAAGAAAGAAGACATTGTAGCAGGCGACAATTAAGTCATCTGATACACCTACTAGACGTCTGATTTGTGTTTAATGCTGGTACTATTGAAACATTTAAGTACCTAAGTTGCACGGTTGAAACTACTGTAGCATTATTTGAATAATTAATACATATGCTTAGGCTAATAATTGATGATCTAAATCACCATTATTTTATCTTAGTTATCTTTTTGATCTTGAAATACATTGAGCTTCATTGAATATCTTAATGTGACAGATTAATATTCATTGAAATATCATTATTGTGCTCAATTTCTTGTCCTTATTTATTTATTAATTGAGATTAGTATGTGAATTCCTATTTGCTCCCTATGTTTGTCCTTGGATACTCTTTTGAATTCTAGCTATAAATTGTATTTGTTCATGCGCTATTTCGACTATATTGCAATGAAGTGATTTTAAAATCTCGATTTAGCACGTCAACAGTTTCCAACCAAATACCCGATTAATCTACCAATTTATTGGTTTGATCAACAAAAAACTTCTTGTGGATCTCTCAATCACCTTGTGTAAGATCGGTAAAAGTGATTGGAGATTTTTCTACCAATCTCACGTCAAATGAACGTACCAAGAAAAAGAGACAAGAACGAGAGAGGGCAGGAGAGAGTGGAGAGAGCTTTTATGCTCTTGTTGTGTGTCAAATGAGAGCCTGCTCGTGGCCCTTATATAGAGCCCATGATTAGACGTTTATGGAAATTCCCATTTTATGGAAATATAGCAATTGATCGATCAATTAAGTTAATTGATCGATCAAAATCAATTCATCGATCAAACTTAACTTTTTAGTCAACCGAATTAATTGATCAACCAAACTTAACTCATTGATTGACTAAAACAATTGATCGACCAGTTTTACCTTTTGATCGACTAATCCAGGTCAAAATCATGAGATTAAAAGTCCGTAGCAAAAGAGTCTAAGTTCTAAGTTCCAAATTGATTCTCACTCGAGCTCGACCCAGAGTTAGAGCCAAGGCAAGGCGGGGTGCGTGCGCGTGCGTGGTTGGTTCCCAGCCCCACCTCTCACTTTTTGCTACATAAGCTACTTCTATTATGAGACAAAATCTTTTCCAAATCTCACTGATTTCAACATGAATTTCTATGTCACCATATAACAATTGCATGCCGATTGATGTAATTAAGCTCTCAAATCAACACAAATTGTTTTCTTCATGAGAGGTAAATGTTATTCTTAAAAAGCACTCTACAACCACTCTCCTCTCATCTCCTACAATCGTCCTCCTACCCTCCCCCCACAGAGAACATTATAATTGCTAGACCTAAGCCCTCAGCTGCCTGTCGAGGGCTTTCTAGGGTCTTTTCTACCTTGCCTCACCTCCCTTTCACCCTCCATCCTCTCTGCACATCTAGAGAGAGTTTATCTATTCTTGCCTTTACGCCTTCATCACTACACCTTCATCCAGCTCCACCTTGTGCTTCCCTTCATGTTCATCTCCTTTGCCTTAAGATGTCATCCAAGAATTTGGTTGGAGATGAACTTCGGCTTAGGATTTGTTTTCCTCTTTCACGACTCCTCTCCAGAGGCCACGTAAGAGCCTACACTTAATACAACCAAGATTTATCCACCTTGTTTCAAATTCATCATTTGTTGGCTTCTCACTTGTGTGGATTGTGTAGATTACTGGGAGTGTTCTCTTGGTGGCCCAGTCATCAACTTCTACGTGAAGCATTAATTGTTAGGAAGTTGCTTTCATTTAGTTGCTTTTTTCCCCCTTTCTTAACCTTTTTGTTTTCTTTGTTTCCGTCTTCTTGTGTTTTTTGTTCTCCTTATGGGAGGTGCCTTCCCTCGTGTCACGGGGTGTTCATATTTGCCCATCGTGGGGTGTGGTTGGTTGTTCCTCTTTGTTGCCCCTCGTAGGTTGCATCTTGTTGTGTGCAGTTTCTCTCCCCAATCAATGGAGTTTTAATTTGCAAAAGAAAAATGCTATTCTCAAAAGATGAGGAATGAGCAATAAAAATGCTCACAACCTCTCACAATAGTACAAGATACTGATACACTATACAATCGCGATTTTAATTTGGGAATCGTTGTAGCACAAAAATGTAGCGATGAATCAAAATATTCTGAACAAGTAGAGTCCAGGTCAAATCTAAGGAGGCAGTTGCTCATTTTCAAACCTTCCATTATTTTTTTTTTTTGTGACTTTTCATATGCAATTTTTATTTTATTTTTGCAATGGAGTCGAAACCAATATGGAAACAAACCACAAATATGATTGCAGGTAGAAATATCAAGAACTGCTTCTATTTATAATAAAATGTTTTACAAAGCTGAGATTGATAAAAATAGAATAAAAATCATAAAGAGAAAGAGAGAGATGAAGAGAAGTAGACTCGCAATGTCACTTAAGGAATGCTTGTATGAAGCTGCTAAAGGAGCTTCAAATCCAGGACATCGGAAAGAAGATAGGAAGATTGGAACAATCGTAGTAGAGCCACCCAAGTGGCATGGAGGAAGAGGGAGAAGGATACTAGGAGAGGTTTTCTTTGTGAAGGTGGAGGGAGAGTAGTAGCATGGAGGTAGAGGTGATCTAATAATGGAGGTGGATGGCCATGGAGAAGGCTAAATGGGGATGGTGGGCATGGACTATGTAGGTGAAACTATGGTAGACTAAGTAATACTAAAGTAGGCTAAGTAACTAAGCTAAGGAAGGAATTAATTTGGATGTGGTGTTTTTATAAGAATGAAATGAAATGTGAGCCCTTGGATTTAATGAAAGGTTGTAGTGATTCCACCACTTCAAGATCAACTTAAGCCCTTAGATGGGCAACTAATGATGGTGAAAAGATGGGGGGGGGGGTGGGGGGGTAGATGGTGGGTAAATAGGAGCCTTAAGATTGATGATGTGGGGTTTAGATGGAGTGGAATGATGTGGCTTAAATGGTTGTTAATCAAGGTTTGAATTAGGACATAGGATGGGGATCTAAAGGTGGAGATAATATGTGGCTAAGTAGTCTTCGGGAACCCACTAAGGTGGCCGGCCATGAGGGTTAATGTAGGCCATTGATGCTATAAAGGAGGTGGAGATGTTGGTCATGGGAGTTGGCTTTAGTTGAGGGGATTAAGGATGGGATATGGTCAACCATTTGGAGTATTTGTGAAGCTTAATGGCGGCCAGCCATAGGTGTCTCGTGGGGGCTTTTGGATGGGGGATGAATAGTGGATGAGAGGGTTATCATGGCTAACCAAGAGGGTTCTTTGGATATGTTCTTTGGCCGGCCATGCAAGGTGGCTTTAGGCTAAAAATAGGAAGTGTTGGTGGCCATTGGAAGTGGCTTGTGTGGTTGAGATGGAGAGACTATAATTAGGAAGGTTTTAGGTTAGTTTTAGGACAAGGTTTTTGGTAGAAAGGATTGTCCTAGTGGTTTAAATGGTGGTGGGTTTAGGAAGGGCCATGTGTCATTTGTCTTCCTCTCTTCTTCCTTGTCTTTTTATTTCTTTGAGTCCTTGTCCTTGGATTTCTTTATTCTTCATTATTCTAACTTCTGAATTGATACTTCAAACTTTATTCTTCAGTCTCTCAGCTTATTCACTCCTCCTTGATACCTACATTATTCACAAAAAAAAAATTAGACACTAAAATGTGTATAAACCCTAATAATGCATGCTTGTCTAGATTACAATATTTATAATCTAAATGCATGCTTTAACCTAAGAACTAACCCAAAATTAAGCATATTAGGGCTATAAATTGGACTGTTAACATACCTCAATGCCTATTTTTTGCTAGTTCCTTAGCAAAACAAATGAATACAATTTAATAAAATGTCTCCAACTAAAGTTTCGTAGTTAGACTAAATAATTATTGTCAACCAAATTCTAGAGAATTAGTTAAGACTCTTATTCCATTCGGCCTACATTGTCATGGACGAACATCTAGCCTCGAGAAGGTTGACTCTTTTTGTTTCCTTTTAGCTTTAGAACCTTAGCCTTAAGTTTGATTTCTTAGGCTCCATTACTCGCTCAAGGTTTGGTCGTTATAAATTTAAAGCATTCGTGCAAAGTGTAGTTGATTTGACTTATAGGCATCTAAGGTTGCAACAATTCAGGTCTCAAGGTATTAAAATTCATTCCTAGTCAACTTGCATTTCACTTGGTTTGGCCTTACTTAGATTATGGTAACTTTCTCCTCACCTATTTCTATCCCATGGTCAACACTCTAGCCATATATCGTTTTTTTTTTTTTTTTCTATTTTCTATTTTTGGGAAGGAAAGAACACCCATATGTAGCAAGGTGTTTTATTTACTTGTGAAATAATTGGCACCTATTTGTAATGAGGTGCTTTATTTATTTCCTACTTATTTTTTACTTTTTTTTTTCTTATTCTCCAAATCATTCTTCTAGGTGAGTGCTCATCATTCCTCCTTTTAAGAATCGCTCTATAAAGACCCAAATCGACTTTCTGAGGTTATTTTAGAACTAAATGCGTCGAGACAAACTTGTCAATGCTTGTTGAGCATGAATCGAGTTTGTGCACCATGAAAATGGAAAATTTGAGTTTTTGGTCAAATTTGGTCAACTCTCAAAAAATGTGTCCAGATTACATGGAAATTAGTATCATTAAGTTCCTCTCGTCGTAAGCTTTCCAATGATGTGTGTTTCGTGAAATTGCGAGTTCTATAGTAAAAATCGCATGTAAAAACGAGACTACGTAAAGGGATTTAAATGATTAAAAAAATTAAAAGGATAATAATAGGGTGTTACAAACCTAATAACTAATTAAGTTTTATCATGTTCTATAAAAGGGAGATGGGTGATGAGTTTATTTTTTAAATTTCCCTTGTGTGGAACCGTATAAGAGAGAGAGAGATCGAAAGAGAAAGAGGGAGGAAGAGAGATTAAGAAGAGAGAGGGAGAGAGATTGCATGAGAGGGAAAAAAAGAGTAATGACAATTGGAAACACTCCTGTACACGGGAACGTATGCAAACTGCAAATATAAAACTGCCTGATGGGACAATGAACCGATGTTTCCCTCCTCTCCTCGCACCCTCGACCCCTTACCACCTCCCCCAAACCCCCTCCTGTTGAGTTGCTTTCGTCGTAGTTTAAGAAATGCGTTGTAGTATAGTCAACAAAAGCGATGCAACATTTAAATTTGTAATCTCGAAAATAGAAATGTGAGTCTGAGGTCGTTCGCAGGGAGCAATTTGAGCAAATCAATTCACTAATCACAATATCAAGAATAATATGCAAGTGAAATCAAAATGATATTCATTAGTTATATTAGAAGAGTATTTCAAAATGTCAGGTATCAAACTATAAAAAGAAAGGGTTAAAAATAATGGTTTGAACCCCCAATTTTAACTTACAGTTAAGCTCTAATCGATATCTCAAATAAATCAATAGTAATTCACAACCACTAATAGCAAATTCCACGTCATTAGATGTATCAACAGTAACCAATGAGTCAGAACCAAGCAAGGCACCAAGTCAGATGGTAATATTAAGTCTCAAACGCCTTATCCTCGAGGCCTTAGAGGAGCTAAGGCACAACACCACAGAAGAAAGGCACAAGGGCCTCACAGAATGGCTAAGTATTGAGTGAAGGGGAGGCACGAATATTGAGGTCACAATAGTGCAAAACCCTCCCCTCTCTTTAGATTTCTCTTTCTCAAAACCAAGTTGGACCTAGGTAACTGGGTAAACGGATCACCTAAAGCCCAAATCAGGATAAATTTCCATTTGAAACTCTATTCTAAGTCAAAATAGATTTAGATGACCAAACCAAGGGTATCAAACCTCTTAGAATATTTTTTCAATGAATTTTAGGAGGTTTAGATTAATTTTCTCATGACCAGAACCTTTTTAATTTAAGTGGGTTGATAATTAGGGTTTTGGTACTGTTTTTGCCCTCGAAATATGTGAAACCCCATTTCTGTTAGTGTTGACCCACTTTTTGGACTTTTGAGCTCATTTGACCTTCATTTAACCCTTGAATAACCCCATGGATAATTTGTGTTTGTGATGTGTTGTTAAAATTATATAATTAACCCTGATTTCCTATTCTTCTCTTAAATCAGAATGATACGGAGTTGTGACCCTCAGATGATTAAGGAGGAGCTTTTAACACTTAAACCTGACTGCATGTTGCTTGTTAGGGCCCTTGATGGTGTTACCATCACCTCCCTCTCTCCCCTCCTCCCTCTCCCCTCCTCCCAAGGACAAAAAGGCACATGAGTAATTTCAGTGGCTTTTTGTTCACACCTTTTGGATGAAAAGGCACGTTTATGGCTGTGCCCTTTCATTCGTGCCTTGGAGAATATAAAGAGAGGAACAAAGGTAGAGGAACACCATCCGAAGCTGTCCTCTCTTAGGGAAGGTAAAGTACGTTAACATTTTGTCTTCCTTTTGTCTTCGCACATGCACTGATGGTAGATGTGTTGTTTATATTGTTGTAAGAGTCCATCGAAGGCATTGGAGGTGTACATTGAAGCTGAAATGATCCTGTTGGAGTTCACAGGAATAAGAGTGTGTTCTTATTCTTGGGTTTCAATCGTTTGTCTCCATATCCTGACTGAGAACTTGGTTGTGCATTGTGTAAAGGAACAGTTGAGGAGGATGAGCTTTTCGGGAGAGAAAGGAAAGGAAGAGGGAAGGACGAGAGAATCGCATGAGGAACACACTAAAATGGTATATCCTATGACGTAGTTTTCATTTGAAAGTTGTCTCCGCAAGGAAGGGGGTTTATGGTAGGTCTTTGGTACTTTTTTGCGCATGATGGTCATGTATCGATCGGTCATTTTTTCTCGTGTTTATTACTTGTAGGAGTTGAGCTCCAGTTTCTTTTACGTATTGAACTTCGATTACGTGTAGACTTGGAAGAAACCAATGTTTACTAGTCCATGTTCGTCGAAGAGTTTGTTTCGTTGGCTAGTTTGTATGTTTTGTTGTGATGATCATTGGGAAGTGGAACTGATTACTTGCGGATGTGATAGAAGACGACTACTTTTGGAAGTGCAATATTTCAAAAATTTTGGACATGCTTTGCGTTTGTTGACGGAAAGTATGCAAAAGTGAGATTTCACCTCTGCTAATGGTTGGAGGTGGGTACCATTTTTGGTGAATATTTTTAAGAATATGGATTTGGGAACATGAGGAATGTGTTTACGCTAGAACATGAGAAGAATTTGATGTTAGAAATGTTCGTTTAATGTTGGTTAACCTTTCAATGTTCCTTAGTCGGATGGTTTTGTGTTGAACATGTATGAATGTGATGTGTTCTTACATGTGTGTGTTTTTGTTACATACAAATGTTATAACGAGGTTAATATGGTAGTTAAGAGGGATAGTTAAAGACGTCCATAACGTTGATGGAATATCATGTTCCCTTATTCCAAGAAAAAAGTAATGTTTAAGGAGGTGAAAGGGTCATTATGGAAAGTATAAGGATGTGGATAAAAAGAGGGTGTGGGTCACATCTGGGTATGTGTAGGCTGACGTGGTGAGCTATGTTGTCGGAGGACATGCATCGGTATGATGCATGGTTTCATGTGCTTGACATGACCACTTGAGGGTGACTGCTTCAAATCGGATACGCCACATATTTTATCTACGAGAACACATGATCTCTTGCATGGGCAAAGCACGTTTTTGTGTACTTAGTATACTACATGGACTTAGTTACTTAGTCTGGGTATTTTGTGGGCGAAGGAGGTATGTGTGTGAGATCGTAGAAATGGAATGTGTGGCATTATGTAGAATTGGTGGAGTGTGGGAAGGAAATGTCTATTGTAGAATGTAATCAAAATGATTGAGAATGAAGAGAAGTTGTTAAATGGAAACATGGACTTTAAATTGTTTAACGTTAGAGAAATGATGTTAAAATGCACATGATTAAGACCACTATAGGGTGCTCGGAGGACCACATCTAGATGTTAAGTGTTTTAGTAGGATTTGGATGTGATAAAATTTCTAATGAGGGCACGTTCATAACGGGTAAGGATACGACGTTCTGTACTTGAATGGGGAGGCATATGTAATGTACGTGCTGAAGGTAAGACGTTGTGCATGTATATGGTAGAGGAGATGTAGGACTTGTAGCAAGTTTTCAAATAAAATTATGTGATCGTTGGCAGGAGAACATTTGCTTGTAGAGATATGGATCAACGAAATGTAGGCGAAGGATCCAAAGCAATAATGGGAGGAACATGTGTCTATTGCAAGTGCAAGATAGTTTATAAATTGAACATTGATGAACGTGACTGTATGGCTTGGGGTAGCCATCCAATACATTGAGTTTACTACAAGTGCGGGAAGGTTGGAACGGTATGTCCTTTACTTATTAAAATTTTTAGAGGTAATGATTGAAAGGGTTGGTTAAAGGAAGTTGAGGAGGAGAAATGTGATGTAAGTGAGAGCATTTGGTCGTCCACTGTCATACCAAGTACAGGTTCAACCCCCCAATCGTCTTGGTTGAGGGATTTCTTGTGGTTCTTAGATGATTACATTAAGACTTTGGAGGGGGAGAATCGCAAGCTGGAGGGATAGGTTGAAGAACTTCATGAGAGGGTACACTACAAGGAGTGAACCATTGAAGACCTTCGCAATGAGAAGAAAGATTTCCGTAGAAAAATGCAAGGCATCTTGGACGTGTATCATGACCATAGCACTATGTGAGGTCGTAGATGGTTCATGGTCGAATAGTTAGTGCATTATAAGTAGACGGCATTTTGTTTGTTATGTAATGTTAAAGTGTTATGTATCATAGACGTAATATTTTGTTCGTAGTATTGGGGACATGTATGGCTTGAAGGTGTTGTAGACAATTATTTTGTGGTGAATGAAATATCTATATATGTTTTATGTGGCATATGTTCTGGGATTAATATATGGAGAAAATGATTGTGATGCTTGAAACTTTGTAAGACATGAGAAAATGGTCTTTACCATTTCATCTAAGAAATTATTGCATCCAGATTGTGACATTGTAGAGAACCGCCTTAGCTTTCGACTAAGCATGACATGAATTTTCGAACCTTTATAGGGATGAAGGAGATCCCAAAATTGGGAGGTTGTGTAATTCAATGAAATAATAATCGTGTTAGTGAAATGGGACACTTATAATAGGTGACATGTTAAAAAACAAGCAATTGGGGATTGCATGTTTTTGAAGTATTGTTAAGTATCATGATGTGTAAGTTCAAATCATAATGAGGGAAGATAATGAAGCACATGACCACATAACCTCACTCTCAACTTAGCATTACAATCAGTCTTACTAGTTAGATGCTTCTTATGAATGTTATTGGATAGACATGATGGCCCTTTCCCGTAATGAAAGCACATCAAAGTAGCTCTATGTAGAAAAGATTTATCTTCTGTATCATAATTGGTGCTCTTCAATAAGAATTCAAACCTTGGACTATGTGCATATAACTTTGTGCATTAGAAAGCAACTCCTCAAAACTATCAAACTCTATGCCAAGATAAAGAGGACATTCACCTGGCTCTACAATGAAGAAAGACAAAATTCAAAAAAAGAGATAAATATGATAAATAACATTTTTGCATTTCAAATGTTACTTACCTTGAACAACATCTATCCTGTTAGGTGCATTGTATTACCTAGTATATTGAAAGGAAATTTATAAGGGGTTTGTAAAATAGAACCAGGAAAATAATTCAAAATTTAATAAGACATTAAAATTTACAAATTGAATTACCAACGATAGAGGTAACATTGACACAAGAGGTTGGCTCATTCCAAACATCACCATTACCTACAAACTGAGAGAAAATATTTAGAAAAGTCAATAAATAAATCAATACAATCAACGTAAAAAATTTCAACTTACTCAAATTGACACAACGACCATCAACATCATCATCTTGATCATCATTATAGAGGTCATCAACGTCGATATCCTAAATAATATCAACATTTAAATCAATGATTCATATCGCTTAACACATTCACAATCATTACAATTACCATACTCAATATCATTAACAAGTTCATCTCATTCTTGACCATGAACAGCATTCAAATCAATAGAATCTCCAACATGATGTAATACATAATTGATATTACAAACAATATAGATGAACTAATTATCCTCTTATATATCTCGAAAGCAAACGTAAATGAAGAAAATAAATTTAAGGATAGCATTGTGAAAGGCATCACAGACATTCTCCACATCCTTAATCTCATCAACATTATTAATGCAAACATTTAAATCAATAGATTACAATAACAACCATCACCAAATACCTAATGGAACACTTCCAATTTATAAACCAAAAATTAAAATTGCAATTTAAGAAGTCCTTCAAGACAACACATATATTATTCTATCTATATTATGCATAGCTAAATTACAAATTCAGAAATGCATGTACATCTTTCCATCTTCACATGAACGGCGTCTCTCCAACGTAGCAGGAGCAACGAACCACCGGAAAAAACATGCAAACATAAAGTGCAATCACGTTATGTTATGATCTCCACATGGTTCCCGCCCAAAAGAAATAAACTTCCCACTTATAATATTTCCACCATCCAAGCGTGCGATAAAACGATGGAAAGGCACATACTGATCAATCTCGTGAGGACCGTTAGGACTAACCTCCAGACTGAGTAGGTCCTCCAAACTGAGCAGCCGCCTCAGGAAGCATACTCGTCCATCTCCATGTACAAGACCTGCCTATGATTCCACTTTTTCAAACAAAAATGAGAGAGAGAGAGAGAGACTGGGGGAGAAAAGAGAGTGGAAAAGAGAGGGGGGAAGAGAGAGAGAAGTGCGTCAGCAGCGACGTTGATGTCCATGCTGATGTCAGCAGGCATGGATCTCGAGGTGTGTGCGGGCATGCACATGCGAGGACTTTCTTTTTATGATCGCTTTGCATTTTGATTCGTCTAGGGGTCGAACGATGTCCATTTTTCACATTCAAGGACTTGTTGAAACCGTCTCTCTAAGAAATACACGATAGTAAGCTCTAAACTCATTTTTGGAGGTTGTTTGTTTCATGAAAATGTCAATATATTTCTTGCATGTCTTGACGTTTATCTAGTTCCCAGAGTGCGTGTGGAATATATGGGTCCCTAGTGTACACGAGCGTGCATTTTAGAGTCATCATGACCCTACGATGATATTAGGTAGAGTAGTTATATTTCTCTTCTTGATGTCATACATTATTTCATTTCCCACTACCATAAACGTTAATTATGTGTGTTCCCTTTTGTTGGGAGTCCATGAATACTATGTCTAATTTCCTATTATGGGTATTATAAATATTAGAATGAGATGTCGAAATAAAATAAGATACACATTGAAGCAATTTAAGTAGTTGTTAACTCATGCCTTGCATATAGAAATTGATTTTGACTTGTAGGATTATGTAATTAAATTGAAAATTTATGAACGTAATTCATGATCCAAATTGATGAATTAATGAGATGTTAAACTGTTGTATGATTATTGAATTAAAAAGTGATAACGTGATAATTCTTTCTATTGCTTTAGAGAATAAATGGTGAATTGAATATATCGTGAATGACTATATATGAGAATTGACATCCCTACAATAAGTGAATGCTTGGATATGTGGAAATTGATAATGGAATATGGATAATTGAATGAGGTGGTTTGACTGAGTTGGTTGGGGGATCAGGGAGTGGGTTAGCCTCCCTACGACTTTGTGATAGGCCCATTGGCCAACTGGGTAGTGAGGTAGGGGTATGCAGATATATACATATGTATGATTGGTTGGATACGTACCTAGGCCATGGAGAGGGCTATCTACGAGCTAGCGTAGGTCGTGTCTACGCGTATAACTCATGGTATGCATTTGCCACATTACCTATGTTGGGACCTCGGGGTGATCGAACGAGATGTAGGGTGAGTGCAGAGTTTCCTCCTGGCAAAGGGGACACTACGTACACGTCATACCTCTTAGGAAATAGCAGCAAGATCTTCTTGTGTCCTCCGAGGAATTGATATGGAACAATTATGACTATAATATCAGAGGCTACACATTGTTAAATTAAATAATGAATAACTGAAAAGTAAATGGATAAGGCATAAGAAAAGTAACAATTAGTACCCCCTTTCTCCATATTTATTTTATTTGGTCGCTTTCTTTTACTTGTACTACTTTACTCAATGTTTACTGACAACTATATTGGGCTTCGTACTCGGGTACAATTGAGCAGTTAGGAGCTGTTGTGTACTAAGCGACTAGTGTGAGACCTAGTTCAATATTCTCAAACAGTCTGTGACTTCGGTAGTTGATAAACGCTAGTTTATCATTATTTTTATGCATTAAAATAAACCTAGCTCTTAGGATTTTACTTTGCAAATGGGTTTTTGGGTTGCATTTAGGCATCAATTAGGTTAGGCATGCATTGCATTTTTTATTGTGTTTCTAATATGTTTGTTTGAATGATAGGGACAAACAGATTGATAGATCTCTAAAATCCTAGCACTCTTGAAGGCAACTGGTGAAGAGGAAGCTCAATCAAGCAAGGACTCGGCAAATTCCAACTCATCATGGTTGGATACCAGCTCCTTTGGATTAGGGTTAGCTCCATTCAGCTCATCTTAGTTGAATGGTAGCTCAGGGTAGCTCATCTCAGCTCAACCCAGTGTAGAGCAGCTCATCTCAGCTCAACTCAGCTCAACCCAGCTCAAGTCAGCTCAGATTCAGCTTAACTTAGTCGAGTCTAACTCATCTCAGCTCCCATCAGTTCACTAGGAGCTCTAGCTAGCTCAACTAAGTTGACAGGAGTCCATCTCAGCTTAGGCCCAGCTCATCCCAGCTCCACCCAGCTCATGGTAGTTGAACTCCATGCTAGTTGAGCTACTACTTGTCAACTAGTAGCTTAGCTAGCTCTGGAGTTCTCATCAGAGGTAGTTCTAGCTCAACCTAGCTCTAGCTAGGTTGAAACCAGCTCAACCTAGCTCCATCTAGGTTGAGATCAGCTCAACTCAACTCAACCACACAAGCCTAGCTACTAGCATAAAAACTAGATAGCTTAGCTAAGTAGTTGAGCTCCTCATGAAGATGCCTCAACAGATTCAACTCCAGTACAGCAGCCATCAGCTCCAAACATCCCTTCCTCAACTCCTTCCTGAAACCCAATCTCCACCACCTTTACTCTACTAGCTAAGCTAGCTTAGCTAAGCTCTCAACAAGCTCCACCTATATGGCTGCCCACTCCTTCCCCTTAGCCCCAACTAAACCCTAACCTAACCCACTTAAATTGGCGCCAACCCACACCAACTACCACCTCATCACATCCCTTCATGTTGGCACCAAAAACACCACATTCATCCCTTCATGTTGGTGCCAACACACACCTAAATCCTAGCCCTACACATCACCACCTAGAGTCATCCCTACCACCCACCTAACCCCTTCTAGAACACCTACCCTTGGCGCCAACTTGAAGCATCCCTCCAACACCATAACCACCTCCTAACCAACCCTAGTTGGCACCAAAATACCCTACCTACACCCCTACAAATTGGCGCCAACATCTACCCTAATCTCCACCATACACCTACCCTCATAAGACCATCACCACCATCCAACATTGGCACCAACCCCTTAACCCATAAAACCCATCCTAACTCTCCTTAAGTTGGTGCCAAAAATCCACCTAACCAACATCTAAGTTGGCGCCAACTTACAACCACACATCCACCCTCCATCTACTTCATAACTTCATCCTAGCCTTCCATGTCCAACCCAACCACCAACACCTTAACCCTCCTATGGTTGGCGCCATTAATGGTGCCTCTCCACCAACATAACTACCACCTACACAACCTCTCCCTTATCGCCAAATAACCCTAGCCCTAGGATCATCTAACCACCCTCATAAGCCCATCCTAACCCTATACCTCACCTACACCTACACCCCATCACCATTCCTATATAAACCCCCTACCACCACCAATAAGGAGTACCTTTGGCTACATATTTTCTACCTATACTTCCTCCTACATAGATGGCCAAGAGAAGAAGAAGAAGAAGAAGAAGAAGATTAAGGGGACACTCTATCCCCTTGGTGCCTTCCCCTCTTCTCTTCTCTCTTGAGCCCACGCCAGCCAAGGGAAGAAGCCAAGCAAAGGAAGGAGACCTAGGGTACACGCCTAACCTAGGAGGAGGATTTGAGGGTGGTACACAACCACCCTTGGAGGAGAATTTAAAGGTGGTCCACGCCACCTTTTGAGGAGTTTTTAAAGGTGGAATTCCATCCACCTTGGAGGAGCTATTCAAGGAAGGAGAAGGAGACCTTTTCATGACAAGGAGCAGTTAGGCTTGGAGCAAGAAGACTCTCTTCTTCACTATATTTTGTAAGAGGATTTGTGTTTTTAGCATTTCTATATTTTTTAATTTCAAGTAGAAGCATTCCTCTACTCTTTTTGTAAAACACAATTCCATCAATTTAATTTGCCTTCTTTTCAATTTTGTCGCATCTGTTTTTTTTTTATCTTGTTTATAGCACTTCTTCACTCCCTCTCTCTAATTACTCTAGGCCTCCACGTGCCTAGAGTGAGCTTAGGGAGAGGCTATTCTTGTCACCTTAAGTTTAGTTTAGTGAATTAGGTGTAATCTTTACCCCAACTTTGCGATTGCTTTGTTATTCAAAAACCCTAAAAATCTAATATTCAAAAATAAAAAAGAAAGTTGATTTCCCATTTTTTAGTAAGAGATTAGAATTTTGCAAACATTGTCTTCTTGGATAACCCTAGATACTTCCACTATCTAGGATTAAAAATTTAAAAGCATTTGCCAATTCATGTGTTACAACGATTTGAAAACCCTAATTACAAATCACGCATATTTTCGCATCAGTAGTCCTAGTAGTTGTCTAGTTTCTTTCCATTTCCAATGAAATATTTCAGACAATTTTTTAGTACTTTCCTTTATTTGTTAGTTTTATGGTTACTATTACTGTGGACAACAATTTTTTGTTTTATTTTCTTTTCGTAATGCAATATGATTAGTTTGTTTGGCAATGTTTATATTTTATGATTATGTGTTGGGTGACTGTGATCCTGTTTTGGTGATTCCTGTACTCGGTAACCCATATCCCACAGATGTGATTCGCATGGTGCGGTTCAGTCGTCACATGCCCCATGGAAATCTTTGAGGTGAAAATGAATTAAATCGATCCCAATGATGCTTTCATTTTCACGATTTCAGATGCCTGTAACTCAATTCTAATGTGTGTGAAAATTGATTGCTTAGGTTACCTAGCTTTTAATCCAAAGAGAGACAACCAAAGCCCTATACTTTCTCCTTCATGACTGTAGGTTTCGACTAGCCAAATTCATCAAGAATCAAGCCAAAACCAAATCTAGCAGAACGTTCTCGATTGATCAAGCTAATTATAGCTTGTGAGGCTTTATGGTCTAAAGTTTTGAACTAACCTCTTGGTTTGGTTAATTCAAAGCACCTAGCCTTACTACTCAACTTAGTTGGAGACATGCAATTAATGCTATTTATAAAGCCTTTTTTTTCAAATAAGACAGGAATAGCTGACATATTAAAATCAAGACATGTAATGTCCACCCCCTCTTCCCACATGCCTATTCATTACAATGTCCTCATTGAAATGTATATACAGGACTAAAACTTAAAACATAATGAGCAAGACAAGGGGATATCACTTGACTAAGCTTTATCATTCTAAGTCAGCTCAGGAATTGAAATAAAAAATGCATTTATATCTGTACAAAATACTAGGTTGCCTCCCAATCACCTCTAAGTTTTACGTCGTATCCGGATGTAGGTAAGCACAACATACATCTAGGAGGTTAATTTGATAAGAGGAGACAAAATCTGGGTATTGATCAATGTAATGTTTCAACCTCTATCCATTGCAATTAGTCTCCTGGTCGGTCTTGGGGTCTAAGATTTGGATGGCTCCATGAGGGAAGATTTTGTTCACAATAAAGGGACCCATCCACTTGGATCTTAATTTTCTTGGAAATAGCTTCAAGCACACATCAAAGACCAAACCTTCTAATCAAGGACAAAGCTTTTTTGGGAAATAAATTTATCATGCAAAGCATTGGTCCTATTCTTATAAATCCTTGTGCTATCATAAGCATCATTCTGAATTTCCTCCAATTCAGTTAATTGGAGTTTCCTTTGTCATCCAAACTTATCTAAATTCAAGTTAAAAGTCCTAATGGTTCAATAGGCTTTATGCTCTAACTCCACAGGGAGGTGACATGCTTTTTCATAGATCAAACGGAAAGGAGACATTCCAATCGAGGTCTTATATGTAGTCTGGTAGGTCCAATTTCGTGTACCAATCCTTCCAATTAGGGCAAATTGTTTTCTAAAGGATTTTCTTGATTTCCCGATTAGAGATTTTGGCTTGGTTGTTGGTCTGCGAGTGATATGGAGTAGAAATCTTGTGTGTCACTCCGTTCTTGGTCAAAAGGTTCCTGAATTGATTATGAGTAGAATAAGACCCACCATCACTAATCAAGGCCTTTGGAATCCCGTGTCGGCTAAAGATATTTTTCTTCATAAAATCCATGACCACCCTATGGTCATTAGTTTAGGTTAGGATGGTTTCAATCCATTTAGATACATAATTGGCTACGATTAGTATGTAAAGGCACCCAAATGAATTGGTGAAAGGTCCCATAAAATCAATGCCCTAAACATTGAAAATATTGAACTCTAGAATTAGGTTCAAGGGCATCATATCCTTGCAGGTCATGTTTCCTAAGGTTTAACATATAGTACACGACCTGTAGAAGTTGTAAGAATCTCGGAATAAAGACAGCCAATAAAGTTTGCTTTAGAGCACCTTGGTTGCCATCTTTTTTCTTGAGAAATGATCCCCACAAGCAGTTGTATGACAAAATTCGAGCACACATGAGATCTCGTTATCCGAAACACAATGGTGGATTACTTGATCCACAAAAATCCTAAATAATTCTGGATCTTCCAAAAATAATACTTTGCAACGAAAATCAATTTATCTCGCTTCTAATTGGGTCAATCAAAGGGAATTTGTCCAATTGCCAAGTAATTGACGATATTTGCAGATGGCTAGGATAGTCTCATCTGGGAAGGAGTCAGTTAATTCTAGGGGCGGATTATCTACTTGGATCTAGGATAGGTGGTCCGCAACTACATTTTGGGCACCAGCTTTATCTCAAATCTCGAGATCAAATTCTTCAAGTAGAAGGATCCACCTAATCAATCGAGGCTTTGCACCCTTTATAGCCAAAAGGTCCCTTAATGTAATGTGGTCGGTATAAATAAACATATGTGATCCTAGCAAATAAGGTTTGAATTTTTCAAGAGCAATAACTACATCTAGTAGTTCTTTTTCAGTTGTGGTGTGATTTCTTTGAGCCTTATCAAGAGTTCTACGAGCATACTAAATCACTGAAGGTTTCTTTTCAATCTTTTGCCCCAAGACCATGCCAATAGCAAAATAAGAGGCATTAGACATGATCTCAACTGATTCATCCCAATTAGGAGGTTGTAAGATAGGAGCTTGAGTAATAGCCTCCTTTAAAAGATTAAAGGCCCTAAGACAGTTAAAATCAAAATCAAAGATATGATCTTTTGTTAACAGGTTGCTTAAGGGCATAGCCACCTTAGAAAAATATTTAATGAAACGACAGTAAAATCCTACTTGACCAAGGAGAGATTGAACTTGCTTTCCCATCGCAGGTGATAGGAGTTGGGTAATAGTATCCACCTTGGCCTTTTCTACTTCAATTCGTCTCTTAGACACAACATGGCCAAGAACAATGTCTTCCCTAACTATCAAGTGACTCTTCTCACAAGATAAGACAAGGTTGACTTCGATGCACTTTTGGAGAGTCTTTTCTAGGTGGATTAGGAAACTCTCAAATGAATCCCCAAACATAGAGAAATCATCCATGAAATCACCTATAATGCCTGAGAAGATTGCTAGCATACACCATTGAAAGGTTGTCAGTGCATTACAAAGTCCAAAGGGTATTCTACGAAATGCAAAGGTTTCATAAGGACAGGTAAAGGTGGTTTTCTCCTGATCATCTGGGTGGATAGCTACTTGGTTGTAACCAGAGTAGCCATCAAGGAAGCGGAAAAATATTTCTCCAGCTAGTCTTTCTAAGATCTAGTCAATGAAGGGAAGTGGTCTTTCTTAGTTGCAGTGTTCATCTTCCTATAATCAATGCAGACACTCTAAAAGGAAGCTATGCAAGTTTCAATAGATTCACCCTTGTCATTGGTAATCAAAGTTAGCCCAGCTTTCTTAGGAACTACTTGTACATGGCTAATCCAAGGGCTGTCAGAGATTCGATAGATTATTCCTGTGTCTAACCACTTGATAATCTCATTTTTAACAACCTCTCTCATATTTGGATTTAATCGTCTCTACATTTCCCGTGAGGGTTTAGATCCCTCCTCAACATATATTCTATGAGTACAATAGGTAAGACTAATTCCCTTTAAATTTTCCAAACTGCTTTTCTGTTCCTATTCAACACTTGACTTAATTGATTTTCTTGGGTTTGGGTTAGGTGAGAACTGATAATCATAGGATAGGTCTGGTTGGCTCCCAAAAGTACATACTTTAGATAGTCAGTAATGGTTTTAGCTCAGGTTTAGGTCCTTAGGAGGGTGGGTCCAAAGGTGGATCAAGATCATCCCTAGGAGGTCATGAAATCATGTTAGTGTGAGGGTGACAGACCTCTTAGTTGGTTTGGGGATTGAGGCTTGTGAGATCTAGTTGGGAGGTTACTATGATCGTGCAAGATTGCACATATGATCTGGATCATCAAAATCCTCAATCATACCAGAATCCTCAAATTGTTTACTGGACTTAAAAATATTAATCTTCATCTTTTGCCCCCAAATTTAATTTCCATACTGCCAGATTCACAGTGAATATTAGCTTTGGCAGTAGCTAAGAAGGATCTTGCAACTACAATAGGCATGTTCCTCAATTTTTCTGGTACCTCTATGTCAAGGACCAACAAATCCACCGAGAAATAAAAATCACGAACCTTGTAACACCCTCAACAATACCCCACGGTGTGGTCACAAATCAATCAGCCAATTGTCAAGTGACCTCAGCTAATTTTAATTCTTCAAATTCAAACCTTCATAAAGCACCGAGGGTATTAGAATAATGGAGGCACCCAAATCTTAGGCTTACTCAAGGCTTTGGGAAAATGTGCTTTAGTTAAATCAAGAGAAATCGGGTCATGTGCCTTATTTCCATTTTTACCTAGGTCGTCTTGGTCCCTTAAGATCCTGGTAGGATGTGGATGTTAGGATCTTGGGTTTACTTCCCACTCCTTAAAGTAACTACACTGGCATAGGCATTAGGGTTTATAGGTTGGGGTGGTTAGGCATAATTGGTTGAGCCTGGTTAGGTTTGGTAAATCTAGGTAGGAATTGGGGAGCGGGTTGAACTATATGTGCTTGCTGCTCCCAAGTGTTTTGATTAACCCTAGGAAAATTCATAGGGTTAGGGATAGGTTGAGAAGGCAACATTCCATGCTACCTAAAGTCAACTATTTGGTCTAGTTGTCACATTAACTTGGTCCTTAATTGATTCATTTCTTGCTTATATCTCAAATTCAATTCTCTCATTTCTTTCAGGATCGAAATAAGATCAGAAGGTTGGGCTTCATGAGGGCGAGGTTGTGATTGTGTGTACCTAATGGGTTGCCCATAAGAGTTATTTTTCTTGGTTGGGTTAGCACCTAAGGCATGTTTTTGACTCGACCAGGAAAGTTTGGATGGTTGCACCATCTAGGGTTGTAGGTGTTTGAGTATGGGTCATTCCTACTGTAACCCTAAATAGCACTTGCATCCTAACCATAATTAGGCAGAGGGCTGCCTAAATCATGATTTAAGGGAATTAAGACCCCTCCTTGATACCCAAAAAGAGTATGGTCCAAGTAGAATTGCTCATGTGTTGAGCCAAGGGCAGGTCATTAATGTTGTGCACTAGTTCTTGACCTGGTAGGGGTTGGGTGTGGGTTAATATAGAAGTCCCTTGGTTCGTCACAGGATTGACATAGGTGGTTGCTCCTAAGGGATTCCTGCCTTTCAAAAGGTTATCCAACCAATCCAATTTTTTATCCAAATTTTCAACATTTTCCCCAACCAATTCCACTTTATCCAATTGTCCAGTAATGATTTTCAAATCAACCAAGTTTGAATTATCCTAAACTTTATAAACTCCACCCTTAGAATGATTAGATCTACTAAAGGTGGTTATAGAGGCATTGTTAAGAGAGTTTTCACTCATAATTTCAAATAATTCAAAGGCTCCTTCTTCATCTTTACTAAGGAAATTACCCCCACACGTTGCATTTACAAAATTCTTAAGATTATCATTCAACCCATAATAGAATATATGGGCTAAATGTCACTGAGGAATCCCATAATAAGGGCATTTCCTAGTAAAATCATTGAACCTCTCCCATGCCTCATGGAGTTGGTCCCTGGGGTTCTGTTTAGTGGTAGTGATGGCATATTTAAGGGCATTGGATTTTCTTATGGGAAAGAATTTTTTGAGAAAGGCACATCTAAGTTCTTTCCATGTTAGGATAGGTCTACCCATGATCCTTAACCATTGTGCCACCTTGTCTTTCAAAGAAAAGGGAAGCATCTTCATGATTAAGGTATCCTCATCCATATTTCTAGGGCCAAATGCCCTTCCTATGTCTAGGAGTTCTTTTAGGTGTTGTAAGGGTTCATTAGTGTTGCGGCCATGGAAGTGAGGAATCAGGTTAATGATTTGAGGTTTGAGTTTAGAATCATCCCTATCATTGGGTACCCTAATGTAAGTTCAGGTTGGGCATTGGGAGGGTTATAGAAATCTCTAAGTGGTCGAGGTCTAACTGGTTTTTGCATTCGATTTAGGGCTTGTAGGATAGTATTAATCTGTCGGTCATGATGTTGTACTAGTCTTTGGATTTGTCTTTGGAGGTTGACAATATGGTCCAGGTTCTCCTCCCTAATCAGTTCTTCCTCATGGTAACTAGCCAAGGGGACATGTTCAGCAGTTGAATAGGTGAGTGTTCTCCTGGGATTTCTTTCTAAAGGTGGTACCAAATTAGGATTCATAGATCTTCTACCATTCATGCACTAGGAAGAAATTCAAGAGATGAGGGAAAGAGAGATAAAAGATGCGTAATTCAAACAAGCACTCAAAGTCTAGCCTAAGGTGTGACCTTAAATAACCTAGAAACTTTAGGGAGTCTAAGCTAAAAGGACAGTGAATAAAATTCACCTTTCCCAAGTTAACCAAGCCAGGTTGAGTATGAGGGGACAAAGGGGAAGGTTTGGCCCAGCTTAGTACTCGGCTCCTTTGTACCCCTTAGACGTGGCCGTTTAGCACTACCTTGTAACCTTAGACACCAGGTTCCATAAGGGAAATTTAGACTATTCACCTATTTTCCCCACTTAAGTCCTAAAGCTTGGAGTCAAGTGATTCCTTGAGGGTCGATGTCTAATCAATTTTTTTAGGCTTGGGATGTGAGTGCTTATGGAATGTGATGGGACATTATTTAATGGGTTGATGCCCCTTAAAGATTGATTTAAAAAGTGTGAAATGCACAAATAAGGGGTTCACAATACAAGTTAAATTGATGTAGTGACTTTAGGGTTCAATACTTTTATTAGTGAATTTTAGGGTTATAGTGAGTTAATCACTTCAATCAAGGTTCTTGTGAAGGCACACAATAGTTTTTGTCAAGCATAGGTGATGATCTTTTCCTTTAGAAATCAGATAATATATGCATGTCTATTCTCAACCCTAAAAATCAAACCCTAAAGCAGGCAACTTCTACTTTGTGAATTGATTTTAAGTTTGAGTGGTGCAACCAATCAAATATAAAAAATGCTAGCTTCTCAAACACCACTCAATGGGGATCACAAAAAATATTTTTTTAAAATTTTCAAAGCACCTTTTCTATTTTTTAAAGATTTAAATGTGCACCAGGGTTTTTTTACTCAGTTTTGACCCTCAGTAAATGATTGAATTTTAGAGTAACCAAACACGCACGAAATATTTTTTTCATATTTTTCTTTGATGTTTAATTACTCAAGGGTTCCAATGCCACCAATTTGAGGTCAATCAAATTAGTATAAAAATTCTAAGAATTTTCTAACAAAACCAAAATAAGACTAAAATTCAGTTCTAATAGTAGTCCAATGTAGAAAATTTTCAAAACTTAGATAGACTTGAAATTTTTATGCAAAATTCCTAACTTTTGTAGCTACATCTGGATAGGCTTTGAGAATTTTTAAGAGTTTGAAATACTAAGAAACAATTTTTAAAAAGTCAAAAACTAATTTTTCAAACAGAAATTGGAGATTTTTAATATGCAAATCAAATATCAACTTCAATGAAAATAGGATTTTCTTTTTTAATAAAAGCAATGACAAGCAAACTCATTAACCTAAGATTTAAGCAAAGCATCTTTTTCTTTTTGATTTTTTTTAGATCCAACAAAAATCTAACCTAACCTAAGATAGTAGCACTTACCTTGCAATTTCTAAATCTTGTTTTGCCCCATTGACCGTGCTCTCTTTAGATTCTCGATTCCTACACACAAGACAACAAACCATAGACAAAGTAGGTTAGAAACCTAAATATAAATGTAAAAAGGAAAGGCAAAATCAAAGCCATGCCACCTCGACAATGACACCAAATTGATACGCTAAATAATCGCGATTTTAATTTGGGAATGTTGTAACGTGAAAATGTTGAGATCAATCAAAATATTCTAAACAAGTGAAGTCCAAGTTGAATGCAAGGAGGCAATCGCTCATTTTTAAACCTTCAGTTATTTTTTTGTCATCTTTCATATGCGATTTTTTTTTTTGAAGTAGAGTCGAAATCAATATGGAAACAAACCACAAGCAAGATTGCAGATAGAAATATCAAGAACTGCTTCTATCTATAATCAAATGTTTTACAAAGCTGACAATGGTAAAAACATAATAAAAATCATAAACAAAAAGAGAGAGATGAAGAAAAGTAGAATCACTGTGTCACTTGAGGGATGCTTGTTTGAAGCTGCTGGAGGGGCTTCAGATCCAAAACACCGCAAAGAAGATAGGAAGATCAGAAGAGTTGTAATAAAGCCACCCAAGTGGCGTGGAGGAAGAGGAAGGACACTAGGAGAGGTTTTCTATGTGAAGGTGGAGGGAGGGTAGTAGCATGGAGGTAGAGGTGATCTAATAATGGAGGTGGACGACCATGGAGGGCTACATGGAGGTGGTGGGCGTGCACTATGTAGGTCA
Source organism: Thalassia testudinum (assembly GCA_037157565.1). Classification (NCBI taxonomy): domain Eukaryota; kingdom Viridiplantae; phylum Streptophyta; class Magnoliopsida; order Alismatales; family Hydrocharitaceae; genus Thalassia; species Thalassia testudinum. Next base: position 87,028,716 of record JAZHRO010000024.1, read on the forward strand.
AACTATGGCAGACCAAGCAATACTAAAGTAGGCTAAGTAACTAAGCTAAGGAAGGAATTAATTTGGATGTGGAGGAAGGGTAGTGTTGTTATAAGAATGAAATGAAATGTGAGCCCTTGGATTTAATCAAAGGTTGTAGTCATTCCACCACTTTATGAACTCAAGACCTTAGATGGCCCTCTGGTGGTGGTGGAAAGGTAGGGGAGGCATATGGTGGGTAAATAGGAGCCTTAGGATTGATGATGTGGGGTTTAAATGGGGTGGAATGATGTGGCTTAAATGGTTACTAATCAAGGTTTGAAGTAGGCCATAGAATAGGGATTTAAAGGTGGAGATAATAGGTGGCTAAGGAGTCTTGGGAAGCCACTAAGGTGGCCGGCCATAAGGGTCTGTTGGTGCTAGAGCACCACGATCATTTGTTTTGATGATAACAAAACACGTGTTATTTAACATTTGCACTTGGAGTCTTAGATTTCAGGTCAATTGCAAATGGAGACGTGATTAGACGAAATTCGAACTCGCATCCAGGATGGATTGGAGGAGCTTAATGGAGAACAGAGGGGATTCGCGAGGAGCGATAGATTGAAGATGGAAGGACAAGAAGAATAGGATAGAATTCCATTTTATTCCTTTCATGTACTTTTGTCATTATTTTCTTGCTCTTTATTTCCTTAGAACATTATGTTAAAGAGCCTCAAAGTACCCTAACAGTAGTCCTTGGAACACCAGCACAACCCTAGGATACTTAGGTTTTCTGTAGAGAACTTAGAAAATCAATATAGGGTTCAAACAGCATTTCCAGACGTCTAATTCCAATATCAGACGTCTGATAATGTGTTTTAAGACGTCTGACTGTTGATTCAGACGTCTGATAAACATTTAGGCTGGACTTGGTAGTTCTGTCTGATGAAATCAGACGTCCAGACCTTAGTCCAGACGTCTTAGAAGATGTCTGATGATTTTGCCAGACATCCAATTAGTGGACCGTTGGCTGGCTTAGCGAACACTCAACGATATGACCGTTAGAGACTTATCAGACGTCCTTAGGCTTTTCCAGACGTCTGATAAATGACCGTTTTGCCTCGGCTGACCCAAAATCTCTTCTCAGAGATTTTCTAGCTGTTGCACTCTCTTGGAAATCCATTCCCACGAAAAAGTAGGTTTCCAGACGTCCAGACATAGTGCCAGACGTCCTGTATGTCGTCTGATGGACTTGCACTAGAATCCTGTTTAGATCTGATTCAAGTCAGGAAGAGACCCGCCCAAAATCAGACGTCTGACCTTATTTTCAGACGTCTTAAGGTGGTCTTCCAGACGTCTGATGCTAGAATTAGACGTCTGATTACCCTGTCAATGCAATCATTGTCCCTGATTTCGGCCTGATTCTCTTGGGCTTTGCACCCAATGGCTATGGAAGCTTTCCTAAGCCTTCCAAAGCCTTCCTAAGGCCTCTATAAATAGAGGGGAGCCTTTACACACCTAGATACACAAGACATACACTTTGCAATACACTTTCAAACCATTTTGTGTCTCTCTTGCTCTCTAAGCTCTAGTTCTACATCTAGAGAGCATCAAGCTGTTTTGCGCACCTGCTCTCCCGCCATAGTTCACGAGAGCAACGTTGCACCATCGCGTGGCTCACGCACCCGCGTCATTGACTCGACGCATTCCTTGCAAAGGGGAGTTTCTTAATTCATATAGAAGCTTAGGTTTAAAATTACTTTGTTGGCTCTATAGGATTATTTGTTATTTTATCTTTGTTATTTGGTTGGGTATTCGCTTTGCGAATTCCCGTCTCCTTCGTGGGACAAAATCCTTCTCGTGAAGAAAAGGGGTTGAGGAACGCTACCCTCGCACTTGTAGCGTGGTTGTAATTGAGGTTGAATCACCCTCATTTAAAGTGATTCGTTTAGTGGATTTGATCAACTTGGTTGATCGGAAAATCCTAACTCGAGAGGGTTAGGTGGTGGTTTTCACCCGGTTTGGGTTTCCACCTAAAAATTATTGTGTACTCGTGTGATTGAATTTTTTGTGAGATTGTTTATATTCTATTCCGTAATTTTTTACGTCACGCTGATCTCACCCCCTCCGAGTAGGGAAACCACAGGGTCAATGTAATCCATTGATGCTATAATGGAGGGTGGAGTTGTTGGTCATGGGAGTTGGCTTTAGTTGAGGGAACTAAGGTAGGGATATGGTCAACCATTTGGAGTATTGGAGAAGCTTGATGGTGGCTAGCCATAGGTGTCTTGTGGAGGCCTTTGGATGGGAGATGAATGGTGGATGAGAGGGTTATCATGGCCGACCAAGAGGGTTCTATGGATATGTTCTTTGAATGGCCATGCAAGGTGGCTTTAGGCTAAAAAGAGGAAGTGTTGGTGGCCATTGGAAGTGGCTTGTGTGGTTGAGATGGGGAGACTATAATTAGGAAGGCTTTAGGTTACTTCTAGGACAAGGTTTTTGGTAGAAAGGATTGTCCTAGTGGTCTAAATGGTGGTGGGTTTAGGAAGGGCCATGTGTCCTTTGTCTTCTTCTCTTGTTCCTTGTCTTTTTATTTCTTTGAATCCATGTCCTTGGATTTCTTTGTTCTTCATTATTCTAGCTTCTGAATAGATGCTTCTTCTCCAAACTTTATTCTTCAGTCTCTCAACTTATTCACTCTTCCTTGATACCTGCATTATTCATAAAAACAATAATTAGATACTAAACTATGTATAAACCTTAACAATGCATGCATGTCTAGATTACAGTATTTATAACCTAAATTCATGTTTTAACCTAGGAACCGTAATTCCTAGTAGAGGGGGTTGAGATCAAGAATGATACAAATATAATGCGGAATATAAATCAACAATCACACAAATATGCAATCTCGTAAGCACACAATGATTTTTAGGTGGAAATCCAAACTCGGGTAAAAATCACAACCTAAACCTCTTGATTTAGGCTTTCATGATCTACCTAGATCAAATCTACTAACCGAGTCACTTAAATGAGGGTGACTCAACCTCTTACAGCCACATTACTTTACAATTGAGGGTAGTGTAACCTCAAACCCCTCCACTTCACGAGGAGTATTTTGTTTTGCGATGGAGACGGGAATTCATAAAGCTAATATCCAACCAAAAACAAAGTTACAACAGTCTTATAGAGCCCAAAATAAGTATATATAAAATCTAGCTTCTATAAGCAAAATGAACTTCCCTTTGATGGAAGTGCGTCGTCTAGCAACGCGGTGTGCGTGATTCACGCAAGGCACAAGAATGCTCTCATATGCGAAGGCGGGAGAGCGGGTGCACAACTAGGATGGTGTTCTCAAATGTGTAGACTAAAGCTTGGAGAGCAAGATCACTTCTAGATGATTTCTTCTCCACTTGGACACAATATTTTGTGGAAGTAGTATGTCAAAGTGTGTTTAACCTAGGAAGGTTCCTCTTCTATTTATAGAGGCCCTAAGAAGGGTTTAGAAGGCCTTGGAAGGCTTTCATAGCCGTTGGGAATAAATCACAAGTGATTAAGCCAAAATCGAAATAAAATCAAGGTCATTTATGATTCTTATAGAGTTATGAGACGTCTGGTTTTAAGGTTAGACGTCTCGCACTTCGTCTGATCTAAAGGCTGGTCGTCTGATCTAGAAGGGTTGATCATCTTGACGGTGTTGAATCCAGATGGACATCTAAGTCATTTTAGGTCATTTGGGAAAATAATCAGATGTCTAATTCTAAGATGGGCTAGTTTCTATTTTGACAAGATCAAAACAGGGTTGTAAGTAATTTAGGTCAAACGACAGGTAGGTCATTTGGCAAGGTGTTTGGACATCTGGAAATAGAATTCTCTGCAAGAATGGATTTCCTGAGGCTCAAACTGCTAAAAGGTCTGACAAATCTCGATTTGGGTCAGATTTAGCCTAACGTCTCTTTATTAGACGTCTGGAAAGCTCTACAAACGTTTGGAAAGAAGTACTAATAAAATCATAAGATAATCCTCGAAGATATTCATCTAATAGTCCAACAGTCCTATTGTTGGATGTCTGTCAAGGTTATCAGATGTCTTCTAAGATATCTGGACTATGGGTTGGTTGTTTGAAAGTAAAGGGACAGAGAGTTTGATTCCAGCCTTAAGTGTTTAGACATCTGACAAAAGGTCAGACGTCTTAAAGTTCACGATTAGATGTGAAGTCTACATTGGATATCTGATCGGGCTGTCTAATTATTGTTTTGATTTTCTAAGTGATTTCCAAGATTGTCTAAGATTGTTTAAGTATCCTAGGATAGTGTAAGTGTTCATAGGACAACAGGTATGTTACTTTGGGCTCTTTAACATTTAATTTAAGAAAATAAAGAGCAAAGAACATAAACAAGTACAAAGTATAAGACAAAAAGACATCTATCTTATTCTTATCTTTAAGCTCTCACTCCACGCGAAGCTCCGTCTTTACTTCTTCCATCAAGCACCTCTAATTCGCGATGGATGTGAGCTTGAGCTTCTTCACACTTGATTCCATTTGCATAAATACCAAGTGTTTTGTTATCATCAAAATTAATAATCATGGTGCCTTTGCACCAACAAGAACTAACCCAAAATTAAGCATATTTGGTGATGAGGAGAGAAAAATCACCTCATAGATCTGACTGCACGGTGAATCTGGCTACCCAGCAGAGTTTGGAGATTCGACGCTTTAAGGGGAATCCGACTACCCGGATCCATTTACCCGATTGCTAGGTGGGTCTTGTCAGATCCAGGGAACAACCAACCGATTGTTGATCGCAGTGACTAGAGAGGAAATATACAAGCATGGCACCAACATATGTACTAACGGTCATCTAGCGGTTACCTCATTAAATGCTATTAATAGGCAAGCCTCGAGATCGTGGGAATAGAAAAGAGGCCCACGATAGGATGAGATTCATCCTATAAATACTTGGGATGGACTAGTTTTTGTTTTTTTCCAGGCAATTCGAGAGGAAAGGAAAAAAAAGGAAAGATTGTATGACAGAATTACTAGTGAAACTTAGGAGTATCATCCTCCCCCCAGATGTACATACTTTTGGTGGAATTGGGTCATCAAACTCCCTCCGTAAATTCCTTGCGGTTGTGTGTTTTGAGTTGAGGTTCCTATTCTAAGGGCTTTGATCAATTGGTGTCGTCTGTGGGAAACGTACAATACTATGTTTCTCAATTTAATCCACCTCATAATGGCTCCCTCTACGAGCCATTCTTCTTGTCCTAATTCTGAGAATCCTGAACCCATGGAGTCTAGTGTCTCTATATACTGGAAGCATCGACAACCCTCTAGTCTAAGCAAGGGCAAGGAGGTGCAGCTGCCGAGCCTCTTTGATGTACACATTTATTTAGGATAAAATGCCTATTTATGCATGTTCCTAAGCTTAGAGATGCATTCCATACTATTAATATTGCACATCATGCATCATTTTACATTTAGAATAATATGTATAAATTTTAGGTTAATTACGTCCTTTTATTGCCAGGAGAGAAGGAGATTTATTTTAGGGCCTTGGATTGATGATTCGACTGTACGGATCTGATCAGGATGACGATTGGAGTCCAATGCCTCTGAAATCATCTTAATCGAAGTCTTGTAGCACATTGTATAGTCCGAAGAAGATCAATGGCCAAGGGATTAGGTGATGCAATTCAAAGCTTCAAACGACAAATCCAACTGTACAGATATATTTGGATCGACTATCACAGCCTAATGGCACAAAAATCAACCCCATCCGACGTCTGTGGCGCAACCTATAAGCATCAGAAGATGGACGGTCCAGATGGTGCCACGTGGTGCCATCAGACCATCCAAATCGGCCAGCAGCAACCACAACACCTCCTCTCCATCTGTGCCATCAATTCTCAGTCGTTGGATCAAGATCCAATGGCTGAGAAGCTGCCTCCACTGCGCTTCAGAAGTTTCTCTTCTCGACACTCTCGCGGGTGTAGGGTAGCGGTCGCATAGAGATCTCCCAAACCCGTAGCGCGGGTTCAAATCCTCTGACGCTTCCAATTGACTGCTGATGTAAACACATTTACACTACTTAAGATGTCTATTTATACATGTTCTTAAGCATAGGATTGCATTGCATGCTATAAATATTGCATAACATGCATCTTCTTGCATTTAGAGTAGTTTGAATAAAATGGAGGTTAATTGTCTCCTTTTATGTGCTTGGACAGGGCAAACTTTTTATGAGGGCCTCGGATCGAAGATCCAACAGTACAGATGTAATCAGGGCGACAATTGGAGTTCAACGACTCCAAGATCGCCCTAATCAGGCATCTGTAGCATCAGATAGTGACCGAGGAACCCTAGAAGATCAAGGGCCAAGATGGTGTAAATCTACACTTCAAACGACAAATCCGACCGCACGGATGGATTTGGATCGACAATCTCAGCCTAACGACGTGGAAATTGACTCAATCCGACAACCGTGGCACCATCTACATCATCCAGAAGATGGATGGCCAAGATGGCACCACGTGGTGCCATCTCAGCCGTCCAACTGGCCCTCAAGCACCGCCGCACCTTCTCTTCTTCAATCAAAGTGCCGCTTCTGGGTCGTTGGATCTTGATCCAAAGACTGTGGATGCACACGCTTGAAAACGTTCGTGCGACCATTTGGACGACGCAGCTCAGTAGTTCAGCGCCTTATTGCGAGGCGCTGGTGTGGGATCGAGTTGCAGCGAGAGGGATTTGGAGCGGGGGCGCACCTTCAATCGACCGTCAGATCGCGATCCAACAGCCACGCGCGCTCGATAGCGCCGACGTGCTATCGTACGCCCGCGCCTCACGCAGGATCGTACGCGGGTGGGCGCGCGTTGAGGAGCGGGGAAGGCGCAACTTAAGCCATCCGATCTCGCGATCAAACGGCTGAGATTCAGTGAACGTGAGCGTGCGAGAAAGCGAGCAGCCGCGGGTGCAGCGCCCACTACGCCCACGATGGGGCTTTAGCGACGGTTTTATCCGTAACTAAAGACCCCTTATTTAATGTTTTGCGATTTAAATGACCAAATTGCCCTCACTCCTTGCAACTATAGAAGGAGACCCCCTCCACATGAAATTCAGATCCCTTCCTTCTCTTCTCTACCTCTCCAAAGCTTAAGAGAAGCTTGTTCCACACCCGGGATGCTCCTCGCGAGATAAAGTCAAAATTTTCGTTCCCATTCGGAAGTGGATCCCGCGACGACGACGACGTGCTGCCCCGTTCCCGTTCTTCTGCTTCGTCCTCCTTCGTCCAGGCGTCGTCCTATCCGGTTCGTCCTCCAAGCGATCGTCGAGGAGGATAACTTCTCTCTCCCATTCTTCTTTACAGCTTTCTAGTGTAGAATTTTCCCGCTTTCTAGTGTAATTCTTATTTGATTTTATTGTATAAACATTTTGAAATATTGAATACATGTTTTCTCTCTCTCTCTCTTCCTTTTAGTCTTATTATTGTAATAGCTTCATTGTAATTACATCACCTCGCTTTTCAAGAAAAATTCTAAAAGAAATATATTGCGAATATAGATCGACGTAGCCTCGCTGTGTTAGACCCGGAATTTAAATTTCGGTATAAATTTTATTTGTTGAACACGAGTTCTTTGCTTTCAAGCTACAACGACAAGGTTTTAAAAACCAAACACGTTAGCATAGCAATTCGTACGTCTAACATTTTGGCGCCGTTGCCGGAGAGGCAACGATTTCCGATCTTCTTTTCGCATTTCTTGCACTATTGTTTTCTAACTTGCTTTCTCTTGTGTCTATTGTTTTGCAGAGACCTCCATCAGGGAATCATCAAGCGGTAGATTGGAGTAAAGTGCATTTGAAGACAACTGTAGGTGCTTCCCATTCTTCCCCCCTCCATAGATTTCATTCGCTACATTAAATCCAAATTTCAATTAACCTAGGTGTTTGCATAAATCCCAGGAATAGTTTGGTTGTTTGGATTTTCACTCACATTCATTCCACCCTCATTTATAAAAAAAATAAAAAGATAATCTTGTGGGGTAATTTTCAACAAACACACAGCATACACCCACATTCAAGGCACTTAATCAAATTGATTTGCTTTTACTCAACCGGGTTCTGATCTGTGGAACCGGTACACACAAAGCAACACATAAAAGAGTAGAAATCATTCTAAGTTAACCATCTTTGAGTGCCTAACTTAGTGGTGCATTTGTGGCCAATTGTTTGAGTTGTTTGGGCCTCACCACTTTACTTAAAATCAACTCATCAAGTAGCTCCTCCTTAGGGTTTTCAATATATGTCTATTCCAGGCACTCCACTTTCTTTCTGGTTTTAAAGGAAAATAATCTTCACCTGTGTTTGACAACTTGGTTTGCCTAGAAACTTGATTGCAATCCACCTAATTTGAAACCCTAAAAGCTACTTAAGCAAGATTTGAGCATTAAAATTCACGCATCACAAATAATCTTGCTTAAAAACCCTGGTTGTGCACGCACTTACACAAATCTCAATCAATCATTAAGGGCACAACCCATTTTAAGGGCCCATCACATTCCATAAGCATCACAATCTCAGGCCTTAATAAAATCGAGTAGACGTTGGCCTTAAGGTCTGATTCGCTCTTTAGGGCCTAGTCTGAGATTATTTTTGATTAACCTACTTGTACTGATTAATCCGATGTCTAGTTAGGGGAGTAGCGTCAAATGACCGCGGCTGGGGGGTACACTAGGAACCGGAGGCGAAAGCCGAAGGAAGAACCTTTTCCCCAGTCCCTCCTAACTGGTTGGATTAAATAGACGCAAGTAGAGTAAATCATTTACAGTCTTAAGGTAGGTTTTGGGAGTCAGTAGATCCTTAGGCTACCCCACTTAAGGACAACGTCGTTTTGTTGTGCTGTAGGGTCCTTATCCCCAGTCCTTCCAACCTTCTCCTAGTTTATGCTGGGAAGACGGTCATTGAATCCCCTATTGGAAGGACCATTAGAACATTCTAGGAGGCGCAAGTTGGATTTTGGTCAAATTGATCCCATGGCCGACCGACAGCCTCCTCTGCTTGGAAATCCACAGGAAGAATTTCGAAGGCAGCTGGAACAAATGCAGAGAATGCAAGAATAGTTCCAGAGAATGCAGGGCGCTCAGCCCTTGTAGGATTTTTATGATCCTTCAAATTACAGGGAACGTCCTGGTGTTCAGATTCCAGCCGGTGACGTAGAAATCAAGCCCCAGGTGTTAAGCTTGATTAAACATTATCATGGGCTTGGCTCCGAAGATCCGTTTTAGCACTTGGAGGACTTTACCACTCTGGTCTAGACCACCAAGGCACGAAACGTAAACGAGGAGCAAATGATCGTGAGGCTCTTCCCCCACTCTCTTAAGGATAAGGCCGCGCATTGGTATAGGACAATATGAAGACGAATTACAACTTGGAATGAGTTGAAATCGGCCTTTCTGAAGAAATTCTTCCCAGTAGGACGTACTAATGCTTTGAGACGGGTAATCACCACCTTTACCCAGCGGCCGGGGGAGCAGTTTCATGTGGCCTCAGAGCGATTCCAGGACTTATTCGGAGGTGTCCACACCACGAGGTGCCGAAATGGCAACTCGTGCAGATCTTCTATCATAGGTTGACTGAGCAACTTAGAAATCATGTGGATGCTTCTTGCGGAGGTAATTTCCTTAATAAAGATGCAGATAGTGCACATGATTTATTTGAGGAAATGAGTGAGAATTCAATCAAGCATGCCTCCATGGATACATTTAACCGGTCCCAGCAGCCTAGATCAAATGTCAATGAAGTCCATGACTCTCATTCATTTGATATGGAATTGATTTGTAACAAACTTGATAAGGTGGACTTGGTTGCTAAGAGAATGGAAGAGTGGATGGCTGGCAATTCTATGAACAACTCTCGATCCACTCAATCCCAAAATTCGGGATTTCATTCTTCACGAGTTCCTTCTGGACGGGAGTTCGTGAATCAACTTGATGCGGCTCAACCTGTGAGTCAGCATTTTTCGGAACCCCACGGGATCCAAACTAGGGCCTTTGATCCCAGTATTTCTGATCCTTCCCTTTCTTTCTCTCCATCCTCACCTTATGAGGATGTCTGTGCTGTACAAGAGAATGTTAGATCCAACCCCTACTCTAATGGCTATAATCCAGGTTGGAGAAACCACCTTAACTTCTCTTGGAAAAACCTGGGGCAACAGACCCAATTCCGACCCGGCAACTATGCTCCGCAACGACCAATGGGTCAGGGTCAAGTATATACTCAGTTGCCTCCAAATCAGGTCAATCAGCCAGCTTGGAATGCCCGTCAACCCGCAGGGCAGGCTGATTTGAACCGTCAAATGGTAGAGATGCAAGGATCCATGCTCCAGCTCATGCAGCAAATGAAAAACTCGCTGGACAACTTGTAGTCCAGACTGATTGCTAACTCTCGTCAACCTGGATCTCTACCATCCCAACTCGTACCCAACTCGCGAAATATTATGAATTCGGGCAACCAAGCCCATGGGTACGGAAATCAGAAGGACCCACATGCACATGCTCAGGTTGTTGGAGGGTTCCTCGTCCTCTTCTTCTTCTGTAAATCAACAATTCATGGCTAATCAAGCCCCTCCAATCTTTCCTAACCCTCCCCAAGACCCAAATTCTTATGCATCTGCAAATTCTATCACTTTGAGGAGCAGTAAGCAGACATAGGATCCACAACCACACTATTCTGATCTTTTGAATCCTGAAGAACTTGAGGAGAGAGAGGAGAATCCTGAAGGAGAAATCAAGGCTCAGGAACCTGATTCCAAAGTTCTGACTCATGTTCCTTTTCCTGAAGCCTTAACCAAATCAAAGAAGAAGTCTGTTGATAGCAATGAGGAGCTTCTGAATCTATTTAGGAATGTTGAGATTAATATCCCGCTCCTTGATGCTATCAAGCACATACCGGCTTACGCAAGATTTTTAAAAGATTTATGTACACAGAAGCGTAAGTCGAGAGAATCTGTTCCGAGGAAGGTGGTACTCTCTGAGCAGGCTAGTTCTGTTGTCCTGCATTACCTCCCTCAGAAAAAGAGAGATCCTGGTGCTCCATTGATTTCTTGCATCATCGGAGATTATACATTTGATAGAGCACTTTTAGATCTGGGTGCATCCATCAACCTAATTCCGACTTCTCTTTACGAGAAGTTTGGGTTAGGTAAACTTCGGCCAACTTCAGTAACGCTATAGTTAGCGGACCGCTTGGTCACAAACTCGCGAGGCGTTATTGAAGATGTTATAGTTAAGGTCAAGGATTTCTATTTTCCTGTAGATTTCCTTGTCCTTGACATGGATGTACCTGATAATCTGAGGAACACGCTCATCATTCTGGGGCGTCCATTCCTGGCTACCGCAAAGGCCAACATTAATTGTGAAAGCGGTAGCATGGAAATCGTCATTGGGGATCAACGAATGAAATTGGATATTTTTAAGGTGATCAACAAATTTGAGGATTGTGGATTTATTGAGGAACTTGATGAGGATAATGATAACATTGAAACTTGTTTGATGTTTCTTCGATCGAAAGTTCCACCTTGGATGATGAATTTGATCCGCAACCCTCTATGGCTGACCTACCATCTTCTGAGGAGGTTATTTATTTTGTTCACTCACAACCTCTTCCTCTTGTTGAATCTTTAGTATCTACCCTACCATCAATCATCAACCCGCCTCAGCTTGAATTGAAACCATTGCCTGAGAATTTGAAATATCAATTTTTAGGACCTCAGAATACGCTCCCTGTGATTATTAGTACTAAATTGACAAAGGAGCAAGAGATTAAATTGATCAAGGTCCTGAAGGAACATAAGGAATCAATTGGTTGGACCATTCATGACCTTAGGGGGATCGAGCCATCTTACTGTAATCATAGAATATTCTTGGAAGATGGATCCTGCGCTTCTCGCTAGACGCAGAGGAGATTGAATCCAAATATGTGAGAAGTGGTCAAAAAGGAAATCATTAAGTGGCTCGATGTAGGAATTATTTATCCAATCTTTGATAGTCCCTGGGTAAGTCCCGTTCAGATTGTTCCGAAGAAAGCCGGGATTACTGTTGTGACTAACGAGCGAGGAGAATCTATCACAACTGGTTCAGCTTTTTCTTCGAGGGTTTGTATTGATTATAGGAAGCTAAACACAACCACTAAAAAGGATAATTTTCCCCTGCCCTTCATTGATCAAATCTTGGAGAAATTAGCTGGGCAGAAGTACTTCTGTTTTCTTGATGGCTACTTGGGATACAACCAAGTTCCTATCCATCCCGAGGATAAGGAAAAAACTACTTTCACTTGTCCCTACGGAACCTTTGCTTTTCATAGGATGCCTTTCGGGTTATGCAATGCACCTGCGACTTTTCAAAGGTGTATGCTAGCCATATTTTCTGACATGGTGGGAGAGTTTATGGAAGTCTTCATTGATGATTTCTCTATTTTCGGAGAATCATTTGACTCTTGTTTGGCTAATCTGCAAATGCTTCTTAAGCGATGTATAAAAACACGATTGGTCCTTAGCTGGGAAAAGAGTCATTTCATGACCCAAGAAGGCATCGTTTTGGGTCATGTAATCTCTGAACGAGGAATTGAAGTGGATAAAGCTAAGGTTGATGCTATCGCTAAACATCTTCCTCCCACATCTGTTAAACAAATCCGATCATTTCTTGGCCATGTGGGATTTTATTGAAGATTCATCAAGAATTTCTCGAAGGTTGCTCGTCCTTTGAGCAATCTTCTTGCCAAAGAAATGCCGTTTGTTTTTGACGAATCATGCCGAAAGGCATTTGATTTCCTGAAAACGGCAGTCACCTGTGCTCCAGTTTTGCAACCACCAATTTGGACAGCTCCTTTTGAGATCATGATCGACGCTTCTGATTACGCCGTTGGGGCTGTCCTGGGTCAGAAAATTGATAGAAAGCCCTCTGTCATCTACTACGCTAGTAAAACTCTGGATGAAGCCCAGAGGAATTACACTGTTACTGAAAAGGAATTACTAGCTGTAGTGTTCACTTTGGAGAAATTTAGGACTTATCTCTTAGGGTCTCATGTTATCATCTATACCGACCACTCGGCTTTGAGACATCTCTTGGCCAAAAAGGATGCTAAATCCTGGCTTATTCGTTGGATTCTTTTGCTTCAAGAATTTGATCTTGAATTCAAGGATAAAATCGGGGTACAAAATGTGGTAGCGGATCATTTGTCGAGACTCCTAGGTGATTCCTCTTGTCCGGACATTCCGATTGTTGACACTTTTCCGGACGAAACCATTCGTACAGTTTTAGGTGTCCACACCCCATGGTTTGCTGACATTGTTAACTATTTGGCTGTTGGTCAAATCTCCCAGGATTGGACCAAGCAACAATGGGATAGACTCAAATCTGAGGCCAAATACTACTTCTGGGAGGACCCTGAGTTGTACCGCATCGGCTCTGATTAGATTATTTGCCGACGTATACCGGAGAATGAATTCAACAGTATACTCGAGTTCTGCCATGCATCGGGGTGTGGTGGACATTTCTCCGGGAAAAAGACGGCTGCCAAAATCTTGCAATCTGGCTTTTATTGTCCGTCTTTATTCAAGGATGCCCAGGATTTCTCAAGGTCATGTTCTCGATGTCAGGCACTCGGGAGCATAACTAAGAGCGACTTGATGCCCCTAAACTCTATTCTTCCAGTTGAAATTTTCGATGTTTGGGGCATCGATTTCATGGGACCCTTTATCCCTTCATTTGTACATCAGTACATTCTTGTTGCTATTGATTATGTGTCCAAATGGATTGAGGCGATTCCCACCCGAACTAATGACCACAAGGTGGTCATCGATTTTGTCAGGAAAAATATCTTCAGTAGGTTCGGGATTCCGAGGGCTATCATCAGTGATGGTGGCACTCATTTTGCTAATGCCCAATTCCAGAATTTATTGGCCAAATACGGGATTAATCACCGAATTTCCACACCTTACCATCCCCAGACAAGTGGACAAGCCGAGATCTCCAATCGAGAGATTAAGAACATTCTGTAGAAAACGGTTAGGCCTGATCACAAGGATTGGACTCAAAAGCTTGAGGATGCTCTTTGGGCCTACCGTACAACGTATAAAGCGCCCATCGGCATTTCTCCATTCCGTTTGGTGTATGGAAAGGCATGCCATCTACCTGTAGAGATTGAACACATGGCTTTTTGGGTGATCAAACAATGCAATTTAGATCTGAATTTAGCTGGGAAGACCAGGAAACTCCAACTATCTGAGTTGGAGGAGCTTAGAAATGATGCTTATGAGAATGCCAAGATTTGTAAGGCTCGGACCAAAGCTCTACATGATCAACTGATTTCCCGCAAGAGCTTTGAGCCAAACTAGAAGGTCTAGTTGTTCGATTCTAAACTTAAGCTTTTTCCTGGCAAACTTAGATCTAAATGGAATGGCCCATTCATAATTGACCAGATTTTTCCAAATGAAGCCGTTCAAATTTCTGACCCAAAGACAGGTAACACATTTAAAGTCAACGGTCAATGTCTAAAGCCTGTTATTGACCGTATTCTTCCAGAACCCATCTCAAACACAGTTGCTCTAGCCATTCTGTGACTTCTTTGGCTGGACTTCACCTAGCTGACGACGTTAAACTCAGCAATTGTACATATGACACAAGGCTGATACGAGCTTCATATTCAGGTGACATCTTTCATATTCTACCCTTTCTTTCATGTCTTTTTTTTTCAATGAGGACATTACATCAGCTAAGCATGGGGGGGTGGATTCATTTTTGAATCATTTGGTCAGCTTTGTGAAATTCATGTAAATTATTTTTCTCTTCTTATTTATACATAAAAAAAATCAAAATTAGGAAGGATTAGTTGGTCATTAGGACTTTTCAATCTTAGGAAATTTTACATTAGGATCTGAATATAAAGACCCTTCAGGTCTTTGGACTTAATTAGCCCATGTATCCACTAAAATGTGGATTTGTCTTTTGAGTCCTCGCTATCTTAATTCTATCGTAATTGGAATAAATAAGTTTGGGTGATAAGTACACAACTTATCAACCCACCCTCTGATTTGAGGGAATTTTTGAGTTTTAAGCATCTACACACTTTCTTTGCACTGACTCGTTGTTTGGCGATTCTAACGGAAATTGGGTAGCTAATGAACCTTCTAGGGTGATATGGCTAGCAAGTTATCGTGGGTAACAGCTCATAGGTAGGTTGTCCAGAGCCCAGTCACTGGACCTTTCTCTTTTTGCTGCCTTTAGGTAAATCTTAGACCAGGGTAGCCACCTACTTAAAAAAAAAAGAAAAAAAGAAATAAACCACACTTCCTGCATGAATATGGTTGGAAACTTATCGGTGGTAACAGCTCATCGACCGGTTGTCCAGAACCCAACTCAATAAATGCACTGAAAATTCCCAAAACACTTAGGAAGAAGCGGAGAAGTAGAATAAATCGGGGAGATATATACTGGATTCACCCTTGTGTTGACCTCGTAAAAAAATAAAAGTAGGGAGAAAGTTATCGGTTGTAAAGATACACCTTTAGGTAGAATTATTTTTGAGGTCACCTAGAGGAGCAGAAATCCGAAGTCCGTTTTAATTGTCGGTCAACGAGTCTATCACATTCACAATAAGATGCTTAAAACTTAGGGTTCTCATCAAATCTTGGGTGAGTTGAATGGCCGTAGAAAGCCACTCTTAGACTCTAAAATTTGAAAATCCAAAAAAATTAGAAAAGAGGAAAAAGAGAAAAAGAAATTTTTCTTTGAATAAGGCGAGGGCTTGAGGCGGTCTGCATTTTGGCAGATACTCAGGCACTGTTGTGTCTTTGAAAGTTCAGATCTTAAGTAGACAATTTCTTAATGATTGAAAATAACTCATGCCCAAATAATCTAACCTAACTCTTTTATAAATAGCATATAGTTTTAGCTAGGGGCTAGCAAAAGATAGGCATGGGGGTATGATGTAAACACATTTAAACTGCTTAAGATGTCTATTTATGCATGTTCTTAAGCATAGGATTGCATTGCATGCTATAAATATTGCATAACATGCTTCATCTTGCATTTAGAGTAGTTTGAATAAAATAGAGGTTAATTGTCTCCTTTTATGTGCTTTGACAGGGCAAACTTTTTATCGGGGCCTCGGATCGAAGATCCAACCGTATAGATGTGATCAGGGCGACGATTGGAGTTCAACGACTTCAAGATCGCCCTAATCAGGCATCTGTAGCATCAGATAGTGACCGAGAAACCTTAGAAGATCAAGGGCCAAGATGGTGTAAATCCGCACTTCAAACGACAAATCTGATCACACGGATGGATTTAGATCGACGATCTCAGCCTAACGGCGTGTAAATCGACTCAATCCAACAACCGTGGCACCATCTACATCATCCAGAAGATGGACGGCCAAGATGGCGCCATCTCAGCCGTCCAACTGGCCCTCAAGCACCGCCACACCTTCTCTTCTTCAATCAGAGTGCCGCTTCTGGGCTGTTGGATCTTGATCCAACGGCTGTGGATGCGCGTGCTTGAAAACGTCCGCCCGACCACTTAGACGACGTAGCTCAGCGGTTCAGCGCCTTATCGCGAGGCGCTGGCGCGGGATCGAGTTGCAGCGAGTGGGATTTAGAGGAGGGGCGTACCTTCAATTGACCATTAGATTGCAATGAAGCAGCCGCGCGCGCTCGATAGCGCCGACACGCTATTGCATGCCTGCGCCTCACGTAGGATCGTATGCGGGAGGGCGCGCGTTGAGGAGCGGGGAAGGCGCAACTTAAGCCCTCCGATCTTGCGATCGGACGGCTAAGATTCAGCGAACGTGAGCGTGCGAGAAAGCGAGCAGCTGCGCGGGCAGCGCCCACTATGCCCACAATGGGGCTTTAGCGACGGTTTTATCCGTCACTAAAGACCCCTTATTTAATGTTTTGAGATTTAAATGACCAAATTGCCCTCACTCCTTTCAACTATAAAAGGAGACCCCCTCCACATGAAATTCTCATCCCTTCTTTCTCTTCTCTACCTCTCCAAAGCTCAAGAGAAGCTTGTCCCACACCCGGGATGCTCCTCGCGAGATAAAGTCAAAATTTTCGTCCCCATTCGGAAGTGGATCTCACGACGATGACGACTTGCTGCCCTGTTCCCATTCTTCTGCTTCGTCCTCCTTCGTTTTACTCCGTCATCCTTCGTCCAGGCATCGTTCCGTCCGGCTCGTCCTCGTCGAGGAGGATAACTTCTCTCTCCCATTCTTTACAGCTTTCTAGTGTAGCTGATTTCCCGCTTTCTAGTGTAATTCTTATTTGGTTTTATTGTATAAACATTTTGAAATGTTGAATGCATGTTTTCTCTCTCTCTCTCTCTCTTCCTTTTAGTCTGATTATTGTAATAACTTCATTGTAATTACATCGCCTCGCTTTTCAAGAAAAATTCTAAAAAAAATATAATTGAGAATATAGATCGACGTAGCCTCGCTGTGTTAGACCTGGAATTTAAATTTCGGTATAAATTTTATTTGTTGAACACGAGTTCTTCGCTTTCAAGCTACAACGATAAGGTTTTAAAAACCAAACACGTTAGTGTAGCAATTCGTACGTCCAACAACCGCATATTCGCGAGTGGCCAATTAAAACCATGCGAACTTCATCGAATGGTGCAGAGCCCTCCATGTGGACTTACGGATGGTCGTGGATACGCTCGCGTGATCCAACGAGTGACCTAATGCGTGTTCTGAAGCGCTATCTAATGCAATCAGAGGTGCGATCTCCTTACGATGCTTAGCTGCGAGATGATGATCCAACGACTGTTCGACGATGACGCCTTTGCAGCTGTGAGCCGACAGGAGTGTGCATTTGCTATTGATCTTCAACGACATTTGAGGTAGAGCTTTGGCGACGTCTTTGATGTCGCTATTGACCATGGACGACCAAAGCCTCTTCTCCTCTACTATAAAAGGACCCCTACCCCTCCCATTTCTCTTAATCCCTTCCTATCTCTCCTCACCTACTCTAGACCTCAAAACACACCTTGAGCTTGTGTTTCAAGTCTTTGGGATGCTCCACTAGAGAAAAGAAAATCATTTTCCACCATCTCACCACCATTCGTGGAGCTTTCATCGGTCGTCTTCTCAAACCTATTCCTGGAAGCGGATTACGCCTGTCCTCCCCTCATCTTCCAACGTCATACTCTTTCCTCCAACTCCTCGACATCTTTGTTCGAGCCCCATCAACGTAGCTTCGTCCTCCGAGCTGTCGACAAAGAGGATTTTTCTCACCCCCTTTCCCTTTTATTACTTTCATAGTGTAGAATCTATTGTAATAAAAATTTTTGAAGCATATATCTAGAAGTAGTTTTTGATTCTCTTTCTCTTCCTTTATAATTAGCAAGTAGAATAATTCTTTCCTACTTTCTAGAATAGCTTAGTGTAGATAATATTCCTACTTGTTTCCCCACTATCATAAAATGCCAAAAAAAAAGCAAATAGAAAATACCAAAAAGAAACAAAGAGGAACATGTATTTTCAAAGAAATAAACGTCGCCTCCCCATGTTCAACCCTGGGCTCTCTTTTGAGTTTCGGTAAATTTATTTGGTAGTGATTTTTGCGACTATAACGATGGATTTTCCAAAACCTTGATTTTCCATCGCGAAAATGTGCTCACCATTTTGGTGTCGTTGCTGGGGAGGCAACGCTCTTTGGTTTTTCTCACATTGTTTTGTCTTACTTAACTTTTATCTCACTTTTTTTTTGATCTTACTGTGATTGCGGGTACTCTTCTGAGGCGGGCTAGAGCGATTAGATCGGAGAAAAGTGCGGTTGAAGGTTCTGTAAGTGCATCCCCACCACCCTCACCGTAGATTTCACTTCGCGACACTAAGAATTCAAACCCTAATTAACCTAGGAGCTTGCATAAATCCTAGGTTAGTCTTGGTTGTTTGATTGTCACTTCACCTCACCTCACCTCACCTCACCTCACCCATCCGTATAAATTAAAAAAATACAAAAAAATTACGCTTCTCTTTTTGTGGGATTAAACTAAAGACACACTTAAACATCCACAAATTTCTTGACCTAAGGCACACAATCACATTGATTCTACCACTTAATCGAAATCTGACTTATGTATTTGGTACACCTTAACTCAACACACAAATAAGTGAGTAGAAATTTGATTAGGTTAAACATTTTTGTGTGCCTTAATCATGTGGTGCAACATGCCAATTACTTGAACTGTTTGGGCCGCACCACTCAATTTAAAATTGATTCATCAAGTAGCTTGCCACTTAGGGTTCAATTTTTAGGAACTAACCAGGCACTCCACATTCTTTTTGAGTTTCAAAGGAATATATCATCATCGGTGCTTGCAAAAACTTGGAGTGTTCTACTGAACCTGATTGAACGAACCTAAAGATTAAACCCTAAAAGACACATCATCAAATAACCTTGTTTACAAACCCTGGTTGTGCACACACACACATATTAACTAATCATTAAGGGCACAACCCATCTAAAGGGCTCATCACATTCTAAGAGCACAATCATCCCTAGCCTTAATTAAAATTGAGTAGACATTGGCCTTAGGATTGGTTGAGTCTGTTTCAAGGTGTTCTCTTGAACGCATTTCGAATTAGTGATGTTTGCTTGCTTCAAAAGGTGCTAAGTTGGGGGGCCCAATTGTCAAATGACTTAAGTAAGCAAGGATTTGGCATAATTAGTGGCTCTTAAGACACGCTCCCCCTACTTCGCTGACCCAACTTTACCACCTTCGGGGGTAAGGACAACATTAAATTCATTGCGTGGTTAGAGTTCATTTCTGAAGCATAGGTCCTTAAGCTACCCAATTTAAGGATAGGTTTGATTGATTGTACTACAGGGCACCTTTCTTTCCTTTGTTTTCCCTCCTACTTCACCATGTATGCTTCCACATCTTACACACATTTTCAATCCTACCCTCCTACCACTACAAATCCTCAATATGATTACTATCTCGACTCAACTTATGATTATCCATCCACTAGATGGGATAACTTTGATTGGGGATATGATTCCAGACCTCAATCTCTAGGACCTAACCCTGGACATCATTATTATGATTATTATCCTTCCTAGAACACTGATTATAGAACACCGCCCTCTTATGATCAAACCAACCCGATTTACAATCAGGAAATATATGATGATTATAACGCCTACCCTCCCTAGGTTATACTGAATATAGGTTACTACCATTCTTTGAACAACCTGAAATGGCCTACTATCAGGGAGGACCCCTAGAACCTCAATTTCTTGATTCCCCTAATTTTAGCCTAAACCCACCCAACTCTAAACTGAACCATTCGATTCAAGTGAACTAGATTGAAGATAGGGTGTTGGCTAACTTGAGGAACACTAAATAATCTTTAGAAGCTCAGTTAATACCATGCATTGAAGCATTGGAGCCTATGATCAAAATGATTGATGGGCTTAATAGTTCTTTATTGGATTGGCTCCAAGATGTTAAGGATAGGGGCCTGAGTGAGTTTCTACTTGGGAAATTGTTGAGATTGAGGATGAAATTTGTAGTTGCCCTAGTCCAATCTTGGGATGATTCTCAAGATGAACCCCTTTCAGAAGAGTCAATGTCAGATATCGCTCAAGTGCCTGTCGGGGGGTGGGGGGACACATTTTTTGAGACCGGGGATGAACAGGTTGGGTTAGAGCAACCAATCAAGGATGATGTGATTTTCTCACCTGAGATCCCTGAATCAGGGAGCGAGGAAAAGTGTCTCTATAGACCAAGGAACAACATATGATTTTGAGGCATATATAAATGAGGATTAAGAATTCTTTAATTCTGAGGGTGAGGAATCTCTTAGTGAAGTCTCACTTGAAGTTAAGGAAAATGATTTTAGCGAGACAAACAGGCTCGAGGAGCATGATGAACCATTTGATAGCCCGATAACTAAGGATTATGATCCGATTGGGGTTGACATGGAGGATTCTGATCCTATTATAATAGATGATCCAATCAGTAACCTAATATTCAAACACACCCCAAAGAAATGAATGATTTTGATTTGGAAATTATTGAATCCAAGTCAATTCTAATTCAGCCACAATTGTTTGACTTGGATATCTTTGATGGGGCGTATAACGATCTAGAGGTCACGGAAACATTGATTTTAGAGGAGAGGAGTTTGGAAGTTAAATTATGGGAAGTGAATTCTGGGGGAAATAGAGTTCTTGATCTAAGGGTTCCTTTATGTCTGAAACCACCAACCTTCTACCAGGACCTTTATGACATTTTTGATTCTCAGGTTGTGCAACCCAAGTACAGAATAATTAACTATCTTTCTGAGCTGAACTCTAAGTGAACACTTGAATCTAGTGAATCAGATTTACCCATTGTTTGCCACTTTAGTCTTAGGTTGCACACCACAAAACTGTAGACTCGACCCTGCAAGCACAAGAATCTTCGATTCTGGGTGATTTTCATGCAGAACCTTAGAACCACTCGACCCTGGGGCATGGGTTTGCACCACAACTTGGTCCACATCTGTGGACATCTTCTAGCGGGTTTAAGGATCAATCTTTTAATTTTGATCCTGACTCACACTTGTGATTTCATAATTTCTTCTTTGTTTGTATA
Organism: Thalassia testudinum; assembly: GCA_037157565.1. NCBI lineage: Eukaryota > Viridiplantae > Streptophyta > Magnoliopsida > Alismatales > Hydrocharitaceae > Thalassia > Thalassia testudinum. The sequence continues at coordinate 87,050,316 of JAZHRO010000024.1, forward strand.
TTATGCTTAGCTAAAGGCAATAAACTTAGCACGTGTGTATATTCCACATTCTCTACGGAGCTGACCGGATTTTCACGAAATTCATGTGATATTCTGTTTATTCCACCCTTTTCATGTCTTTATTTTTATAATGACATTTTATCATTTAGGCATGGGGGGTGGATACTTAATCCTGAAATTATTTTGTTAGTTTCATGGAATTTCTTTTATTTTCTTAAAAAAAATTAAGAATTCAAAAATATAAAAATTAAGAATTAGGAGAAGAGAACTTAGGCATTACGAGTTGTTAATTTTATGAAACGATGCTTTAAGACTTGAACACTTAGACTGTTCAGGTCTTTGGGCTTAATCAGCCTGGGTGTCCACTAAAATGTGAACCTGTTCTCGAGTCCTTGCCATGTTAATTCTTTTTTAATTTGGTTAATAAATTATGGTGATAAGTACATGACTTATTAACTAGCCCTTTGATTTGAGGAAACTTTAAGTCTAAAGTATGTACACACAATTTGCACTGTCTCACTTTTTGACAGTTTTTATGGAAATTAGGTAGCTAATGAACTTTCTAAGGTAGTATTACTGGTAAGTTGTCATAGGTAATAACCCATTGGTCGGTTGTCCAGAGCCCAGCTACATGACCATACTCATTTTATTATTTTTAGGTAAATCTTAGATTAGGGAAGCTACCTATTTAGAAAAAGAAAAAGAATATATAATATAAAAAAAGAAAAAAAATCACAAAATAGAGAAAGGAGAAAAAATAAATAACCACACTTCACCAGACAAGTATGGCTGGCAAGTTGCCATGGGTGATTATACACATCTAATTGGCCTAAAATGCCTATTTATGCATGTTCCTAGGTCTATGGAAGTAGCATGCATTATAAATATTACATAACATGCATCATTTTGCATTTAGATTAGCTTGTACAAATTCTACGTTAATTTGCCTCTTTTTGTGGTTAAGGGACAGGGTAATATTTATTAGGGTCTTAGATTGAAGATCCAACCATACAGATCTACTCAGGGTGACAATCGGAGTCCAACGCCTCCGAGATTGCCCCGATCGGATTTCTGTAGCATCAGATGCAATTCAAAAAAGATCAGAGGTCAAGGGCCAAGGTAGTGTAAATCCGTACCTCAAATGACAAATCTAATTGCATGGATGAGTTCAGATCGATGATTGTAGCCCAACGGCGTGAAAATTGGTCCAATCCAACATCTGTGGCACCATCTATAAGTCAAAGAAGATGGAAGACTAGGATAGCGTCACGTGGCACCATCCTGGACACCCAACACTAGCCCATGACTCCCGTGTACCTCTTCACACGATCAACGCATCTCGATTGTTGGATCGAGATCCAATAGTCGAGAGCAAACACGCCTAAAAACGTAAATGCGACATAAGGTGAGGTGTGCCGCAGCGGTTGCGCGCCCCTTCATGAAGAGGAGGGCGCCAGTTCGAGCCCCGACGTGCCTCAAATCGAAGAGGCAAGCGTGCTGCGCTCAATTCGACCGCTAGATCGAAGATGGATGGGCGTGGTCCGGCCATGTGGTGCCTTCTTGAGCGTCGGATGGAGGATCACGCTGCACGCGTGTGATGACGCACGATCGTACGCGCCATTGCACGTGGGGGGCGCGTAACGTTGAAGGCGAAGAGGCTTAAGCACTTATAAGCAGTCTGATCTCTTGATCCGATGGCCAGGATGGCATGTGCTCGATGAAGCGCTTAGCGGTTGAAGGTGAAGAGGTGAGGGCACACGTGCACTTTATTGACATGGGTCTTTAGTGACGTTTATATCCGTCACTGAAGATCCTGGCATTTATTTTGTAAAGCCTTAAAATAACCTTTGTGCCCCTATTCCTACAACTATATAAAGCCACCGCTACCACCTCATTCTTCATCCCTTCCTTTCTTCTCTCACCTCCTCTAAAACTCTACGATCTCGTCCCAAACCCAGGATGCTCCATTAGAGTTATAAAGATAATTTTTTCATCTTCTCACCCCCATTCGTGGAGTGCTAGTGGTTGTCCTCTCATCGCCGTTCGGGAAGTGGATTCCGCTGTGACGTCGCCTTGCTTCGTCCTCCGTCCTCCAGCTTTATCCTCTTTCGTCCAGCATCTCACCACCCTCGTTCGGGCACTCCGTCAACGTGGCTCATCCCAGCCATCGGGAGGATAACTTCTCACCCCCTCTCTTTTTACTGCCTTCTAGTGTAGATTTCCCGCTTTCCAGTTGCAGCGATTAGATGTAATGAACATGATGTTATGGTTATGATGCATTATATATTCTCTCCCTATTTTATCTTTATTTGTATTATTCTTTTTCTCTCTTCTATTAATTATTCTTTAAGTAGAATAGCTAATAGATTAATTTCAACTAGCTAGTCTGCTTTCGTGACAATAATTCCAATGCAATTTTTAATCAAACGTTCACCTCCTCGTGTTCTACTCAGGACTCACCAGAGTTTCGGTTAAATTATCTATTTGACGGATTTTTACGCGACTACAATGACAGGGTTTTCAAACTCAATCTTTTAGAGTAGAAATCGCATTCAACATTTTGGCACTGTTTCCAAGGATCAAATCTTGTTCAATATTTTGGCACCGTTGCTAGAGAGATAACGCTCTTTGATTTCCCACGTTTTTTGCCTAACTTTTATCTCACTTTTTCTCTGATCTTGCTATGATTGTAGGGACTCTTCCGGCGTGGGCCAGAGCGGTTAGATTGGAGAAAAATGCGGATGAAGGTTCTGCAAGTATATCCCCACCTCCCACCCACTAGTTTTCATTCCACCACTTAATTAACCTAAAAGATTGCATAAGCCCTAAGGTTAGTCTTGGTTGTTTGTTTGTCACCTCTACCTACCTCACCCTCTACTTATGGAAAAATCTAAAAAAAATCCCACAGAGGTACATAACCTCTTCTGAGTCTTCATACTTAACCGGTAACTCGATCTTTAGAACCGATACACTCATCAACATATAATTGAGTAGAAATCAGGTTAGGTAACCACTTGTGTGCCTAATTCAGTAGTGCATCGGGCTAATTGATTGAATTGTTTGGGTTGCACCACTTCATCCAAAAACAACTCATCAAGTAGCTACCTCTTAGGATTCAACTTTTAAGTATTAACCATGCACTCCACATTCTTTTAAGTTTTAAAGAAGGACATCTTCACCTGTGCTTTCAAAGCCTAGTATGCTAATTGAACTTGATTGAGTACACCTAAAGCAGAACCCTAAAAGCTACTAAACAAGGTTGAACTGTAAAAGAAAAATCATCAATTAACCTTGTTTGAAAATCATTGGTTGTGTACGCACACACATCAAAACTAATCATTAAGGGAAAAACCCAGATAAAGGGCCCATCACATTCCCAAGCACATTCAAACCTAAGCCTAATTAAAAAGAGTAGACGTTGGCCTTAAGGATTGGACTCACTCTTTAGGGCCTAGATCGAGATTCCTTTCGATTAATCTTCTTCTACTATTCAATCGGATGTTTAGCTACGGTAGTAGAGTCAAATGACTGCGGTTAGGGGTATCAAAGGAACCTGAGGTGAAAGCCAAGGGAAGAACCTTCTCCCCAATCCCTCCTTGTAATTGGTTGGATTGACCGGAAAGAAGTAGATCAAATTGTTCTTTTCATCTCAAGGTAGGCTCTGGGAGTCTGTAGATTTTTAGGCTACCCACTTAGGGACGAGTTTGATTGTTTGTACTGTAGGGTACTTTTCTTCCTCCTGTTTCGTCATGGATTCTTCCACATCCTACTCGCATTTCCACTCCTACCCTCCTGACACATCTTATCCCCAATATGATGATTATTATCCCGATCCGTGTTGTAATCAATCATCTATTAGTTGGGATAACTCGGATTGGGGATACAATTTCGGACCTTTGTGTTCAGAGTCTAACCCTGAACATCATGATTGTGACTTCTATCCTTCTTCAAGTTATAATGATTATAGATCTCCACCTTTGATGATTAATCTAACCTTATCTACAATCAAGAAGGATATCCTGATTACAATTCTTACCATCCCCCATATTATACTACATATGGGTCACCACCCCTTTATGAACAATCAGAAACGACCTATTATCAAGGAGGGTACCAAGAACCTTAATTCCTTGACTCCCCTAGAATGAACCCCAACTCACCTAACCCCGAACCGTTCAGGTGAACCAGGTCTAAAATAAGGTGTTGGCTAACTTAAGGAATACCATACAATCTTTAGAAGCTTAGCCAACACCATGCACTGAAGAATTGGAACCTTTGATTGAAATGATTGATGATCTTAATAATTATTTGTTGGATTGGCTCCAAGATGTTAAGGATAAGGACCCAGGTGAGTTTTTACTTGGGAAATTGTTAAAATTGAGGATGTGATTTGTGGTTGTTTTAGTTCAATCTTAGGATGATTCTCAGGATGAATCCCCTACAGGAGAGCCAATGTTAGAATTCACTCAGGCACCTGTAGGGGGGACATGTTTTACGAAATCGAGGATGACCAAGTTGTTTTAGAGCAGTCAATTAAGGATGAATTGATTTCTTCACTCGAGATCCCTGAACCAGGGTACGAGGAAAAGTATGTCTCCATGGATCAGGAAATGATAAATGATTTTGACACATATATAAATACGGATCCAGAATTCTTTGATTCTAAAGGTGAAGAATCGGTATGTGAAGTCTCACTTGAGTTTGAGGGCAATGATTTTAGTGAGATGACTGGGCTTGAGGAATTCGATAGATCATTTGATGGCCTTATAATTGAGGAAATTGATCCTGATGGGGCTAACTTGAAAGATAGAAATCCTGTTTTCATGGATGATTCAACTCATAGCCCCATTCCTCAATCACACCTCATTGAGCATAATGACAATTTGGTTTTTGAGATTACTAGACCTAAGTCAATTCTGATTCTGCCACAAATCTTGGACTTGGATATTTTATACGAGGATGATGGCATTTGTTAGGTCCCGGAAATTATGATTATGGAGGATAAGAGTTGGGAAATAAAGATTTAGGAAGCCAAATCCGGGGGAAGTAGAAGTCTGAGTCTAAGGGTTCCAATTTTCTTAAAACCACCAACCTTCTACCAAGACCCTTATGACATTTTCAACTTTGAGGATGTCCAACCCAAGCAAAAATTCATTGATAATCTTTTTGATACAAATTTTCCTATTGTGTGACTTTTTGGACTTGGGTTGCATCCTTATAAATCGTAGGCCCGGCCTCGCTTGCATACTGATCTCCGGTTCTGGGTAATTTTTATTCAGAACCTTAGATACACTCGACCTTGGGACATGAGTCTACATCACAATCTGGTCCACTTTTGTGGACACCTGCTGGTAGGTCCTGAGGTAAATCTTTTTCTTCTGATCTTGACCTGCAGTTGTGAATTCTTTATTTCTTCTCTATTTGTATAGTGTGCCTAGCTGAAGGCATTAAATTCAACATGTATACAGACTATTTTAATCTCGGAGCTAACCTGTTAATCACGAAATTCATGTGCTTTCTTGTCTACTCCACTCTTTTTCATGTCATTTAATACAATGGGGATATTGCATTAGATAGACATGGGAGGGTGGATATTCATCTTTGAATCATCTTGTTAGCTCCATAGATCCTTTTAGTTTCTCTTTATTTGAAGAAAAAAATTTAAATTAGGAAAAGAAGATTTGGGCATTAGAGTTTTTCAACCTTAAGAAATAATATAGTACGACCGACCACTTAGATTCTTCAGGCCTTTGGGCTTAATCAACCTGGTTGTCTGGACTTATTTCTCGAGTCCTCGCCATTTTGAATTCATTTCTAATTGGTTAAATAAGTTGGGGTGATAAGTACACGACTTATCAACCTGCCCTTTGATTTGAAGGGACTTTAAGCCTGAGCAGCTACACACTCATTGCACTGACTCGCTCTTCGACGATTTTAACGAAAATTGGATAACTAATGAACCTTCTAGGGTGGTATGTAGCTAATGAACCTTTTAGGATGGTATGGCTGGTAAGTTGTCAGTGGTAACATCTCAATGGTTGGTTATCCAGAGCCCAGTCACACGGCCATTCGCTTTCTGTTGCCTTTAGGTAAATCTTAGATCCGGGAAGTTACCTACTTAAAAAAAAATAAAAGAAAAGAAAAGAAGAAAAAATAAATAAGCCACACTTCACCACACGAGTATGGTTGGTAAGTTATCAGTGGTAACAGCTCATTAGCCGGTTGTCCAGAACCCAGCTCATTAATGCATGTATAATTCCTAAACACTTAGAAAGAAGCGGGGAAGTAGAATAACCCGGGGAGATATACATTGGGTTCGCCCTTGTGTTGATCCCATAAAAATAAAAAGTAAGAAGAAAGCTATCAGTCGGATAGATACACCTTTAGGCAAAACTTCTTTTCAAGGTCACTTAGGGGCATAGAAAATCGAAGTCCATTCTGATTGTTGATCAGTGAGTCTATCACATTCACATAAAAGGATGCTTAGAACTTAGAGTTCTTTTCAAGTCTTGATGGGTTGGGTAGCCGTAGAAAGCTGCCTTGAAACTCTAAACTCAAAAATCCAAAAAAAAAAGAAAAGAAAAAAGAAAAAATCCTTTTGCTTTTAAATAAAGCGATGGCTTGGGCGGTCTGCATTTTCGCTTACACTCGGGTACTGTTGAGTCTAGGTAGTTCAGGTCTTTAGTAGAAATTTCTAAATGTTGAGAAATAAACATTGTCCAAGTAATTTGATCCTAGTTCTTTTATAAATAGCATTTAGTTTTGTTTAGGACTAGCAAAAGATAGGTATGAGAGTGTGATGTGCACACACCTAATTGACCTAAAATGCCTATTAATGCATGTTCCTAGGTCTGTAGAAGCATCATGTATTATAGATATTGCATAACATACATTATTTTGCATTTATATTAGCTTGTACAAATTCTAGGTTAATTTGCCTCTTTTTGTGGTCAGGGGATATGACACTATTTATTGGGACATCAGATTGAAGATCCAATCGTACGAATTTGATTAGGGCGACGATCGGACGCCAACACCTTCGAGATTGTCTCGATTGGATTTCTGTAGCATCAGATGTAGTTCGAAAAAAATCAGAGGTTAAGGGCCATGGTGGTGTAAATCCGTACATCAAATGACAAATCCAACCGCACGGATGGGCTTGGATCGACGATCACAGCCTAACGGCGAGAAAATTGGTTCAATCCGACATCTGTGGCACCATCTATAAGTCAGAGAAAATGGGTGACCAAGATGGCACCAACCCAGTTGCCCAACACCGGCCCAAGACTCTCATAGCACCCCTTCACGCGATGATCAATGAATCTCGATGATCCAACGGTTGGGAGCAAATGTGCCTAAACATGTAAATGCGACACAAGGCGAGGCGTGTCATAATGGTTGCGCGGCCCTTTGCAAAGGGGAGGGCGATCGTTCGAGCCTCGGCGTGCCTCAAATCGAAGAGGCGAGCGCGCTGCACTCAATTCGACCATTGGATCGAAGATGAATAGGAGTGGTGCGGCCACGTGGCACATTTGTTACAACCCGATTCCTGAATCCCTACAAGACACGAGACCAGACTGACTCGACTGATCCCAAGACCCAGTCGTCTAATGCGAAAGTAACCAAAAAGCAGGAAAGTAAACCACATTCACTATGCTAAGCAACTAACAGTAAAAAGGTACAGTAGTAAAGAAGCAAAAACTACTACAGTACATATCACCACCACAACATTAGAAAATAACAAGGTACAGGAATATAAAGTCAGAACGTAAAAGTACAGAACATAAAGGTACAAGAGTCTACTCACTACTACAAACGAGTACAACAAAAGAGCCACAACTACTGGGCTCTACTAGGCCCAGTACCCTCTGCAGTCGTAGTCTCTGGCTGCTCAACACTTGGACCTGAAAAGGGTTATGAGTACACAATGTCAGCGAACGCTGAGTAGAGTGGCAACCAACTTACTAAAGCAGTAAAAGTGGACAGGTAGTTGTTATTTTTCAATTACTTTCTTTAACTAATTATTCCGTTTCTCCACTTGGTTTATTTATCAGGTCACTTTCTTGATCTCGAATGTTCCTTGTGGGAATGATCTTGATTGCAGTCTTTTCCGAAGAGTAGAAGGCACACGTGGTGCTCTGTTGGCCGGGAGAGTCCTTCGTGGTGATCCTACCCCGCTCTGGCACATGGTTAGTCGTTTCCGTTAATGGGTGCACCTAAAGTACAGCATGGAACCAGTATAGGGCCTAGCCCTCTCAGTAACAGGGCTTTAGCCCCTAAGAACCAAGCAGGGGTCTTGCCCCTCCACAGTCCGTGCACCCTCGCCTGACTACCCTGGTTTGCCCAGTGGGCCTAACAAGTCGGTGTAGGGCGACTAGCTGAACCCCAGGCCCTGTGGGGTGGCTAGCTCTCTCCCTAGAGTAGTAGCTCTCCCTGATATCGTGTACGTGAGGGCCAAGAAGTTGGTACAGAGTGGCCAATCCTTACGTCGCTCCTCCTCGACGCCGCCCACGCGCTCTCTCGCTCGCACTGTCTCTCTCGCTGGAGTGGAGAAGAAGAGGGGAAGGGGCTGGTGTGTGGAGAACGTGAGAGGGGAAGGAGAGTTTTATAAGATCGGTGGGTTAGGGTTTTGCTGGAGGCGGGGAGAGAGAGGAGGAAAAACAAGAGGGTACTGTCTGCGCGTAGACGTCTGGGAAGGTGTCTAGACGTCTAACCAGACGTCTGACTCACAGTCCAGACATCTTAAAAGGCTCAAATAGCACAGGTCTTAACATCATAATAAACTTAAAGGAAGTTTTGTCCCCGAAACTTGAGCTAGCTAGGGTGCGGAAAAAGAACAATATACGCATAACAAACTTAAAGAGGACTAAAGCCGGTCCGAAAAGACATACCCTCAAAAAGCTTCGGGTACCACTCTTACATTGTTGCCTCAGTCTCCCAGGTAGCCTCCTCGTACCTCTGGCTCCTCCACAAGACCTTCACCAGGGGTACCTGCTTCCGTCTCAAACTCCGGACGGCTCTGTCTAATATCTGCACTGGTCGCTCGGGGTAAGTCAGGTCGTCACCCACCTCGACACTCTTGTGGCTCAGAACGTGACTGGGATCGGCGACATACTTCCTGAGGTTGGACACTTGGAACACATCGTGTACACCAGAAAGATGGGGAGGGAGGGCAAGCCTGTAAGCAATGGGTTCTACCTGCTCCAGGACCTCAAAGGGCCCCACAAACCTTGACGCGAGCTTCCCTTTCACCCCAAAACGCTACAGGCCCTTCATGGGTGAAACGCGTAGAAAGACGTGATCCCCAACCTCGAACTGCATCTCTCTGCGCTTTCGATCGGCATAACTCTTCTGTCTACTCCGACAGTGCGAAGTCATCTGTGAATCTGCTCAACCACCTCTTGACTCTGCCGGATCCGCTTGGGGCCAACCTCCCACTTGGTCCCCATGTCAACCCAACTCAAGGGCGCAGTACACCTTTGTCCGTACAGAGCCTTGCACGGTGCCATGCCGATGCTTAAGTGATAACTGTTATTATATGCATACTCTACCAGGGGCAAGTGCTCCTCCCAAGAGCCCCTCCTGTCTAGTACACAGGCACGCAAAAGGTCCTCAAGCGTCTGTATCGTGCGCTCTGACTGTCCGTTCGTCTGGGGGTGGTATGCCGTGCTGAACCTCAACCGTGTCCCCAAAGCCTGCTGAAACTCAGCCCAAAACTGGGACGTGAAACGGGTATCCCGGTTGGATACAATCTCATGTGGAACTCCGTGAAGACGTACCATGTCACAGATATACCTCTCTGCCAACTGTGCTGGTCCCAAGGTGACTCGGATTGGTAAGAAACGTGCCATCGTCGTCAATCTATCTATAATCACCCAGACTGCGTCGTGTCCTCATTGGGTAATGGGCAAACTCACCACCAAGTCCATGGTGATGCTCTCCCACTTCCACTCTGGCACTGGAAGTGGCTGCAACGGCCCTGCAGGCCTTTGGTGCTTGGCCTTCACCTGCTGACATACTAAACACTACTGCACGAACTCACCTACATCCAGCTTCATCCACCTCCACCAAAAGTCACGTCTCAGATCATGATACATCTTCGTGTTTCCGGGATGTATGGTGAACCTGGAACTGTGTGCCTCAGTCAGGAGCTATCTTAATAACTCCTCGTCTCTGGGAACGCACAAACGTCCCCTCATGCGCAGTACCTCGTCAGTAAAGGAGAAGTCTCCAAGGTCCCCTGACAGTACTTTATCTCACAACGATTGCAGGTACGTGTTTGTCATCTGTCCTGTAATGATGCGGTCTATCACCTCTGGTCTCGTCTATCGCGTCACTATCACTGACCCGCAGTGCCCCTGTAACTCTAGGGGTCGCCAACTACCCAACTCCTCCATAAGCCTCCAACTCTGTGCTTGTAAACTGGCTAAGTGGGCGGACGCCTTCCGGCTCAAGGTGTCAGCCACCACGTTGGCCTTCCCCGGATGGTAGGAGATGCTGCAGTCATAGTTCTTCAGGAGCTCTAACCAACGTCTATGTCTCATGTTAAGCTCCTTCTGATCAAACATGTACCTAAGGCTCTTATGATTTGTAAATATCTCAAAAGTCTCACCGTACATGTAGTGCCTCCATGTCTTCAGCGCGAAGACGACAGCTGCTAGCTCTAAGTCATGGGTAGGGTAGCTATGCTCATGGGGCTTCAGTTGCCGTGAAGCGTAAGCGACAACGTGACCCCGCTGCATGAGCACACCCCCTAACCCCTACAACGAAGCGTCAGTGTACACAACGAAACCGCCACTGCTGTCTGGGATGGTAAGCACAGGAGCCGAAGTCAGCCTCTTCTTCAACTCCTAAAAACATGCCTCACAAGCGTCTGTCCAAGAAAAGGGCACGTCCTTATGGGTCAACTGTGTCATAGGACGTGCAATCTGCGAGAAACCCTTGATAAACCACCGGTAGTAGCCTGCTAGTCCCAAGAAACTGCGGATCTCTGTCACTGTACGCGGTCTCTCCCACCTGAGCACTGCCTCAACCTTGGCTGGATCCACAGCCAAGCCATCCCCTGAAATCACATGACCTAAGAAGGTCACCTGCCTCAACTAGAACTCGCACTTGCTATATTTGGCATACAACCTACGTAGTCTCAACGTGTCCAGAACCATTCGCACGTGCTGTCCGTGCTGCACTTGATCCCGCGAGTAGATGAGCACGTCATCGATAAACACTACCACAAATTGATCCAGATACGATCTGAACACTCGATTCATCAAATCCATGAAAGCAGCAGGGGCATTGGTCAGCCCAAACTGCATGACCAAAAACTCGTAATGTCCGTACCGGGTGCGGAAAGCTGTCTTGGAGACGTCGGTCTCCATGATCGTCAACTGGTGGTAGCCAGATCTTAAATCTATCTTGGAGAAAACCGTGGCACCTCACAACTGGTCAAACAAATCATCAATCCTCGGCAGCGGATACTTGTTCTTGATGGTGACCCTATTCAGCTGTCTGTAGTCCACATAAAGGCGTAGGGTACCATCCTTCTTCTTCACAAATAATACCGGGGCTCCCTACGGAGACGCACTGGGCCTCACAAAGTCCTTCTCCAAAAGGTCCTGCAACTGGGACTTGAGCTCTCGCAGCTCAAGTGGTGCTATCCTGTAAGGTGTTGTAGAAATGGGGTTGGTCCCCGGTACCAGTGAGATCTCGAACTCGATCTCACACTCAGGCGGTAGTCCTGGCAGCTCCTCTGGAAACACGTCGGGGTACTCTCTGACCACCGGAATGCTCTGAAAGTCTGCCATGGGGCTGGGCTCTGCCACTACAGAAGCCAGAAAGCCCTCACACCCCTGGCCCAAAAGTCTCGCCACCCGAAGTGCAGAAATGCATCTGAAGCCTCCGTCCACCGGCTGTTCGTGAAACTCAAAAGAGGGCATCTCCGGTATGGAGAAGACGATCTTCCTCTTAAAATAGTCCACCAAAGCGTGGTACGCGGACAGCCAATCCATCCCCAGAATCATGCCAAAGTCCTCCATCGGTATCACAATCAGATCAGCGGGGAGGCTGTGTCCCCCAACGCTGGCCTCATAGTCTGTGTAAACCTCCTCAGCTATAAACAGCTGACCACCCGGACCTCTGATCACAAAAGGATCCTCTAACAACACATAGTCCTATCCCAAATTGACAGCAAAACTAGCAGCAATAAATGAGTGCGTGGGATCGGAATCAAAATGTGTGGAAACTAGTCTGCTGGAACTATAACCATACCTGCCGCCACTGAACCTGGAGCTCTGGCGTCTCTGTGTGTTTGGGCGTTGATATGCCCCTCAGCTCTCAGTGAGGAAGAAGCAGCCACACTCTGCGTCGGACGGGTAGCCGTTGGCTGGTACCCTCTTCACAACTGCTGTCCTCACCCACGCACCTTGGAACCACAGCCTCCTGCTTGTCCTCTAGCGCTCGGTGTGGGGAGCATTTGCTGACCTCCAGCCCTAGATGGGAAGTCCCTCTTGATGTGGCCTGGCTGGCCACACTGGTAGCAGAGGGGAACTCGACTCCCACCTTCGGTAGGTCCCTGCTGACGACTGGGCGGGGGTCTAGTGCTGGTAGTTGGCCCCTGTCAGGGGCCCCCAAAAGCCACTGACGGCCCTGCAAAGCGTGACGGCTCTCCTGTGGGCGCCGCGTGCCTCTTCTCTCGCCGGCCTTGTGAGTAGTCTGGCTGGTAGGGCCTCTTCCGTCTGTTGTCAGTGTCATGTGCGGCTGGGTTGGTCTCCTCATAGGTTATAGCTGCCTCCACCACTCTCGAGAATGTGGGCAGCTTCAGGGGTTTGACATACCCCTAACTAGAAGGCCGGAGCCCCTCGGTGAACCTCCACAGGCACTCCTCCTCAGTCACCACAGCTGTCGCAGCGAAACGAGACAGCTCCAGGAAATGCGTACGGTACGTGCTCACAGTCATCGTCCCCTGGAAGAGAGCGTGAAACTCCAGCCTCCTTTGATCCTGCCACGTCTGCGGGAAGTACTGCTCGCATAAGAGGGTGACAAACTGGTCCCACGTCGGCTCTGCCCTCTCCTGACCTCTGACCACCCTCCATCACCTGTGTGCCGCGCTCTCTAGCTGGTACGTGGCAAAGGCCACGCGGCACTCCGCAGGGAGGCGAAGGGTGTCGAATACCTTCTCGATCTACTCTAACCAGTTCTCCACCTCAGTCGGGTCCTCATCCTCCTTGAAGGAGGGGGGCTTCAGCTTCCAGAACTGTCTGAAAAGCTCGTAATGTCGCTGAAGTGGGGAAACGGGCACGCCTCCAGGCAGGGAGGGCTCGTGCTCGGAAGTGTCAAAGTGCGGTGGGGGTGGTGGAGGACCACCCCCTCTCCCACGTCCAACGGTGTGTCGGTCTCGTGGTCCCACAGAGGACTCCCCTCCACGTCCCCAGGGAGAGGCGCCCGTGGAGGCGGGTGGAGCTCTTCTCGTACTATCTCGCGTATCAGCTGGGCAAGGTTCTAGGCCTGAAAGCCCGGAGAAGTGGCTGGTCCACTGAAACGTCGGGCTCAACACATCCGCCCCTCCGACATCGTCCACGGCCGCATCTGCAGCCTGCCTCAATGACTCCACGTCGAGGCATCTCCTGTAAGGAGACGTGAATAGCAGAATAGGAAGGCGTCAATTTCAACAGACATTCAGCAAAAGAACCTCATAACAGATGTCAAAAGATACGTTGTGGTGGTTACTCTAGTTACAAGCACGTGAATTGGTTATTCTCAAGCTAGTTGGTTCACTTCTCAGGACGACCTTGCTCTGATACCATCTTGTTACGACCCGGTTCCCGAATCCCTACAGGACACGAGACCGGACCGACTCGATCGATCCTAAGACCCAGTCATCCAATGAGAAAGCAACCAAAAAGCAGGAAAGTAAACCACATTCACTATGCTAAGCAACTAACAGTAAAAAGGTATAGCAGTAAAGAAGCAAAAATTGCTATAGTACATATCACCACCACAACATTAGAAAATAACAAGGTACAGGAATATAAAGTACAGAATGTAAAAGTATAGAATATAAAAGTATAAGAGTCTACTCACTACTACAAACGAGTACAACAAAAGAGCTACAACTGCTGGGCTCTACTAGGCCCAGCACCCTCTGCAGCCGTAGGCTCTGGCTACTCAACACTTGGACCTGAAAATGGTTATGAGTACACAAAGTCAGCGAACGCTGAGTAGAGTGGCAACCAACTAACTAAAGCAGTAAAAGTGGACAGGTAGCTGTTGTTTGTCAATTACTTTCTTTAACTAATTATTCCTTTTCACCACTTGGTTTATTTATTAGGTCTCTTTCTTGATCTCGAATGTTCCTCGTGGGAACGATTTTGATTGAAGTCTTTTCCGAAGAGTAGAAGGCACACGTGGTGCTCTCTTGGCCAGGAGAGTCCCCTTTGGTGATCCTACACTCAGTCAACCACCCCAAGGTCATGGACAGACGTAACGGTGACTACGGCACGCACGATAAGCGCATGGGTAGCTACCCCACACTGGTACGCAATCAGTTGTTTCCGTTAATGGGTGTGCCCAAAGTACAACACGGAACGAGTATAGGGCCTAGCCCTCTCAGTAACAGGGGTCTAGCCCCTAAGAACCAAACAGGTGTCTCACCTCTCCACAGTCCGCGCACCCTTACCTGACTACCCTGGTTTTCCCAATGGGCCTAACAAGTCGGTGTATGGCAACTAGCTGAACCCCGAGCTCCGTAGGGTGGCTAGCTCTCTCCCTACACTAGTAGCTCTCCCCGGTATCGTGTACGCGAGGGCCAAGAAGTCAGTACAGAGTGGCCAATCCTAACCCCAGGTCCCAACCCAAGGGCGGCTAGCTCCGCTCTGCACTAAACAGGGGGACAGTCGCTCTTCTTGATACTCCGTACTCAAGGGCTAGCTCACTCCCCCACTCACATTTCAAGATCCATTCCATTTATTTCAAGGAGCTCTACTCCTTATTCCTCGTAGGGTTCATGCTCATATTCCTCATGCCATGCCATATCAGGTTTCATCATTTCTATTTCCATTCTCAGGTTATACATAAGCAGTTTGTATTGCTATCGTTCACATTTCCATACACAGGTTATATACAGGTAGCTCGTATTTCCATCATTTACATTACCATTCTGAATTTATATACATGCAGCTCGTATTATGTCACTTAATGTATACAACAGGAATTTTACATGCAACAGTTAGCTAGCATAAGCACTTCGTATTTCATAGGCAGTTGTTATTCATTTACAGGCAATTTTTATCATTCTATCTACTCATTCAAGATTGCAATTCAATTATCCAATACAGATATTTCAAGTGTTTCTCGTCCTAGAATTCATGCCATATCCTAGGTTCTAGTCACTCATTTCACACATGCATTTAGGTTATAATTAAATTAGGGAAAGCTACTCTACTAGTAAACCCAGGAGTATTGGGGGCTTGAGCAGCAGGCTCACGTGCCTCAGTAAGTCCCGAACCCGCAACAGAAAGAAGTCCTATCATAAGGAACAATCACAAGGGAACTATTAGAACAGTATAGAAAGCCTTCTAACAAGTAGAGGAACTCACAAGGAACACAACGGTATCTTATTTGAATAACACGGAACTCAAACGGACCCTAAACGGGTCAAAAATAGGGTTTCTGTCTCAAATCAGATGTCTGGAACAACTTCCAGACGTCTTAAAAGTGTCCAGTAACATATCTAAGTCTCTACGCCAATCCTCAGACGTCCAGGAACTCTTCTGGACCGTCTGGACCCAGCTCCAGATGTCCCACCACCTCTTCGGATGTCTGGAAATGCTTCCCGTCATGTGGTACGTCAGCCAGACGTCTGAAATGCATGGGAAGGTGTGTTTGGCGCCTTCCCGAAGCGAATCCTGCATGCAGACATCGAATCCTCTCAAAAAGAGCATGGAAAGCGGTAGTAGCGGAGCGGTATGCATGGCCGTTGCCGCAAAGGGGACGTACCTTCGTGAACTCTCACCTCAGACGTTCAGAACTGCCTCCAGACGTTCGCACCGTCGTTTGGAGGTCACTCCAGACGTCTGATTTTGGGAAAAACCCAAAACTAGAACTTGCTTCTGCTGCTCTCGTGCCGCTAGTGGTCGCGTCGCGCCCCCTCTCCTGTAGCTCCGGCTGCAGCTGTGTCGGGGAGGACCTCCCCGATGCTCTCCACCTCCTCGCACAAGCGCTGCTGCGGCTGTGTGCTCACCAGTGAGCTCTCACATGAGCTCGCGAGCTCACTCTCCTTCTCCTCTCCTCACGCCGCTCCTCGACGTCGCCCGTGCGCTCTCTCGCTCGTGCTGTCTCTCTCGCTAGAGTGGAGAAGAAGAGGGGAAGGGGCTGGTGTGAGGAGAACGTGAGAGGGGAAGGGGGGTTTTATAAGATCGGTGGGTTAGGGTTTTGCTAGAGGCGGGGAGAGAGAGGAGGAAAAATGAGAGGGTACTGTCTGCGCACAGCACGCGCGCAGACGCGAGCTCGTACAAAAAAATTTTTGATTTCTAGACGTCTGGGAAGGTGTCCAGACGTCTGACCAGATGTTTGACCCACAGTCCAGAGGTCTTAAAAGGCTCAAACAGTACGGGTCTTAACAACCTTCTTGAGCGCCGATGGAGGATCGCACCGTACGTGCGCGATGGCACGTGATCACACGTGCCATCGTATGTAGGGGGCATGTAATGCTGAAGGTGAAGGGGCTTGAGCGCTTATAAGTCGTTTTATTTCTTGATCACACGGCCGAGATGGTGTGTGTGATGAAGCTCTCAGCAGCTAAAGGCAAAAAGGCGAGGGCGCACGCACGCCTTAACGACGTGGGTCTTTAGTGATGTTTATATCTGTCATTAAAGGCCCATCGTTTATTTTGTAAAGCTTTAAAATGACCTTTATGCCCCCATTCCTACAACTATATAAGGCCACCCCTACCACCTCATTCTTCATCCCTTCCTTTCTTCTCTTACCTCCTCAAAAGCTCTACGAGTTCGTCCCAAACCCAGGATGCTCCATAGAGTTGTAAAGATAATTTTTCCATCTTCTCACCCCCGTTCGTGGAGCGCTTGCGGTTGTCCTCTCACTACTGTTCGAGAAGCGGATGTCGTTGCAACGTCACCTTATTTCGTCCACCTTCGTCCAGCATCTCACTACCCTCATCCGGGCACTCCGTCAACGCGACTCGTCCTCCAAGCAGCCATTGAGGAAGATAACTTCTCACCCCCTCTCCTTTTACCTCTTTCGAGTGTAGATTTCCCACTTTCTAGTTGTAGAGATTAAATGTAATGAACATGATATGGTTATGAAGCATTTGTTTATTCTCTCCCTATTTTCTCTTTATTTGAACTATTGGTTCTCTCTCTTCTATTGATTATTCTTTAAGTAGAATAGCTAGTAGATTAATTTCAACCAGCTAATATACTTTCGTGACAATAATTCAACATGATTTTTAATCAATTGTTTGCCTCCTTGTGTTTGACTTGGGACTCACCAGAGTTTCAATTAAATTATCTGTTCGACAGATTTTTACACGACTACAATGACAGGATTTTCAAACTCAATCTTTTAGCGTAGAAATCACTATCAATAGTAGGTAACAGCCCGTTGGTCGATTGTCCAGAGCCCAGCTCATAAAAATATACCGGGGAAGAAGCAGGGTCCAAAACACTTAGGGAAGAAGTAGGGAAGTAGAATAATCTGGGGAGATATACACTAGGTTCGCCTTTGTGTTGATCCTATAAAAAATAAAAAAGTAGGGAGAAAGCTACCGGTTGAATAGATAAACCTTTAGGCAGAAACTCTTTAGGTGACTTAGGGTCGTAGAAACTTGAAGAGGGTTTTAATGGCCGCCTAGTGAGTCTATCACTTTTTCATAAGATGCTTAGAACTTAAAGTACTTTTCGAGTCTTGGGTGGGTTGGGTAGCCATAGAAACCTAGCTCAAAACTCTAAACTCAAAAATAAAAAAAAGAAAAGAAGAAAAAAAATATGAAAAATGTATCTTCCCTTTCCAGAATAAGGTGAGGACTTGGGCAGTTTGCATTTTGGTCGGCACCCGGGCACCATTGAGTCTTTATAGTTTAGGATCTTAGTTGAAATTTCGTTTGTTGATAAACAATTAATGCCTTAAGCGATTGAGTCCTAACTCTATTTTATACATAGCATATAGTTTAGTTTTGCTAGGGACTAGTAAAAAATAAGCATGTGGTATGATGTAGACACATTTATTTAGGATAAAATGACTATTTATGTATGTTCCTAAGCTTAGAGATGCATTCAATATTATAAATATTGCATAGCATGCATCATTCTACATTTAGAATAGTATGTATAAATTTTAGGTTAATTACGTCCTTTTATGGCTAGTAAAGAAGGAGATTCATTTCAGGGCCTCGAATTGATGATCCGACCGTACGGATCTAATCAGGACGATGATTGGAGTCCAACACCTCCAAAATCGTCTTGATCGAAGTCCTATAGGACATTGTGCAGTCCGAGAAAGATCAATGGCCAAGGGGTTATGTGACACAATTCAAAGCTTCAAATGACAAGTCTTACCACATTAATGGATTTGGATTGATGATCGCAGCCCAACTACGCAATAATCGACCCAATTTGACGTTCGTGGCACTACCTACAAGCATCGGAAGACGGACAGTCCAGATGGCGTCACATGGCGCCATCCAAACCAGCCAGTAGCAACCACAACACCTCTTCATCCCCGCCACCAATTCTCAGCCAATGGATCAAGATCCAACGGCTGAGAAGCTGCCTCCACCGCGCTTCAGAAGTTTCTCTTCTCGACACTCTTGCAGGTTTAGCGCAGTGGTCGAGTAGAGCTCTCCCAAACCTGTGGCACGGGTTCGAATCCTCTAACTCTTCCAATCGACCGTACTGGCGCGAGCGACCAATTAAGGCAACGCGATCTTCATCGAACGGTTCAGAACTCTCAACGTAGACACACGGATGGTTGCGGATATGCCCGCGTGATCTAACACGTGACCCAACGTGCATTCTCACGTGCCATCCAACGCGATCAGAGGTGCAATCTCTGCGCGATCCTTAGCCGCGAGATGATGACCCAACGGTTGTTCGACGACCACACCTCTGTAGCTGTGAGTCGACGGGTGAGTGTGTTGGCTATTGATCTTCAGTGACATTTGAGGCGGAGCTTTAGCGATGTATGTGATGTTGCTATTGACCATGGACAACCAAAGCCTCTTCTCCTCCACTATAAAAGGACTCCTACCCCTCCTATTTCTCTTGATCTCTTCCTTTTTCTCCCTCACCACCTCCAAGGCTCTCGAGAAAGCTTGTCCCAAGCCCGAGATGCTCCTCTAGAGTAGAAAATCAAATATTTTTCCTGCCTCTCTCCCCCATTCGTGGAGAATCTTGTAGTCGTCCTCTCATCACCTTCGGGAAGAAGATCCTCGCCGCAACGCCGTCCTGCCCCGTCCTTCCTCCGACACCGTTCTCCTTCGTCTAGCTTCCCACCACATTCGTCCATGGCGTTGTTAGAGCGAGTCATCCTCCAAGCAGCCACTAAGGGGGACTCTTCTCACCTCTATCTATCTTTTACTACTTTCTAGTGTAGTTGTTTATCTGTAGGAAACTTTGGTTAGTTATATATTGATATCTCTCTCTCTTTGTAAGTAGATTAGTTAGATAAATATTTTGTTAATTTGATCTCTTGCTTATTAAAATACCAAAAAAAATTGTAAAAGATAAAAATAACAAAAAGAAATAAATTCGAAGCGCAAATTTTAAAACCAAACGTTTGCCTCCTTGTGTTCGACTTGGGACTCACCTCGAGTTTCGATACAAATTTTTTCTGGTAGCGATATTTTGTGACTATGATGATGAGTTCTCCAAAACCTTGATTTTTCCTCATGAAATACACGCTCACCACTCTCGCAAGAGTTGAAAGCCCCCAGGGAGATGCTCTCCTTGATATGCAAGAAAAGGAAGGCGAATACGAGGATAAGCTGGCTGCCTTACGGGCCGAGCAATAGTTAGTGGTAGAGCAGCTTTAGGAGATCTGGCTAATGCGAGATAGGGCCAAAACCCAACAAGAATCCCAAAATTCTTGCCCCACCGATGACCAATTAAAATGGCATCCCATAGTAGAAGAGAATAATGCTCCCTACTCTAATAGCTAGAGAAGATGAAGTGCGAGCTTAGTAGCCAGAAGGGCGAAGCTCCCCCTGGTCCATTAAAGGCCCCCTTCCCTCCTTTGCAGGAATCGGACTAGCAATTGGGGGCTCATCCTTTGGTGACCAGTGGCGGAGGCTTGATTATTGAGATTGTCTGCCACATCACTCGGGTGATGAGAGGCATGAGGCCTTGGGAATATGTGACCATGTATCCCTTCACCAAGGATGTGATGACCGTCCAACTCCTCGAGAAGTTCAAATAGCCTATCTTGGCTCAATACGACAGGACGTCGGACCCCAACAGTGTTGTTGGGAGCTATAGGAAAATAATGTCGGTCCATGGATGCCCATATAGAGTACTCTACAGGCTATTCCTGCCTTATTTATTTGGAATGACCCACAAGTGGTTTAGTGAACTGTCAGCAGACCAAATCACTTATTTCCAAGAGTTGGTCGATAAATTTTGTCAATATTTCACCAGCCAATAGCGGATCAGGGATAATCCGGAGAGGCTGTCGGAAATCCAGTAGAGAAAATAGGAGTCTTTTCGATATTATCTAAATCGATTCAAGACTTAGCTTCATGATGCCATTGCTATCTAGTACTTTAAGTCAGGGTTACTAACTCAAAATGTTCTGGTATGATATTGATGATTTTTCGCCTAAAGACATGGCAAAACTATGGGATCGCACTACAAAGTTCGTAGAGCAAGACAACTTCTTCTCTCGTAGTTGTCTGGTGGATGGACATAGCAAGGATCGTGCCTCCCTTGATGAAAAGAAGGTCTCAGTCGAGGCGGCACCAATATCAATCTGTAGCGACAACCGTTTCAATAAGCGAAAAGGGAATTTCCCATACTTGAGGGATCGGCTAAACAAAAGCATATTGATACGTCCACTTTAGTGGACAATAATTGGGCCTAAGTGTATTGAATATTGAGGTTAAAATAAACTTTGAGCTAGTTTTACAGTGGGAAACTAGTTGAGCTTATAATTTACTATTCCTGCATTTTTATTCAATTGATGTACTCCATATATTTCTTCACTTAATGCATAATTGTATACTAATATATTATTCAGGTGTACTTTGCAGGAATTGAATGCATACCAGAACTTGGAAGGCCATCTTGATATTTTAAATTGGCACCAAGAAAAGTTGTGAAGAAGTTTTCTTAATGGAAGGAGACTAATGAGGGACCTCTTGAACCTTTGATTGATCTCTTTCTTTATGGATGTCTCTCTCTCTCTCTCTCTTAATTTTGGGAAGTAAATCCCCTCCTTTCCAATTTCACAACTGACGCACGCACAGACAGAGAAATCAACGTAGCCCCCTTCCAATTTGGCCCTCACATTCTTTTTCCCTCTTATTTGTCCCTCCCCATCATGACATGAAGACCCCCCCAGCCCCTTGGGCCTCCCATTGCTAAGACGTCTAGCCACCCCCTCCACGTTCATCTCCTCCCCACGCTTCAACCTATCATGAGCTTACCTTCCACCTCCATCTTCTCCATCCACCACTGCATGCCACCACCACAATAGCAGCCCACCCTGTGCCAACCACGCCTTTGCCAACAACAAAGATGTCCTAATGTATGCCACTGCGAGTAGCCCATGTCCTCGACATTCTCATCACCGCGGTCGGTGGTGATAGCACTGACATTCGCAACTGTGACAACTCGTCATCGGTTGTGTTCGCCTCAATGACCTTATCACAGTAAGCCTCTATCCTCGACCACGTCCATGACCGCAAGCTTACTCCATCACCAATCGCGTTCGTGCCTGTGCTCGACACCCAACTACCACCACGAGCCACCCACATCCTCGACATTGCGTGATCGCCCTCGACAGCCAGCCTCACCGAATTCTCTGCAACACCGGGTGCAAACTACGATTGCGACCACCACGTCAGGAGGCAAGAGCATCCTCTGATCCTGTTCATCTTCTCCTTACCATGCCCTCGGCCTCCGATTTGGAGCCCACACACACAGCAGCAACCATCCTCTCCTTGGTAGAGCATGCACCACTGCGAGAAGAACTCCATGACCTTCTTCCACGGCTTCACCATCTTCATTTTCATTGCAACCACCGCTGAAAGAATCCATTAAGCCACCACACCCAAACTCCTCCACACGCTATCATTCTCCGCTCCGTCGATGTCATTGTTCTCGCCTCGACACCACCAACTTGTCCATGCCCTCAGTCACACATCCCACAGCCCATGCGTGAGTGCGGGAAGCCCCACCACCAATGACCTCCTCCTCTCCGACTAGCCAGCTCCGGCCACCTTCGTCGACACCATCACCACCATCAACAACCCTCGCTCCAGCCAACCTGCACCAGTGGCAGCTCTCCCAACGAGGGCTCCACGTGCGCGCATGACAAGGGAGGGAAATTCCCTTGTTTTGCTATAGTATCACATGCATTAGTAATTACATTGCATGCCATTGGTGGGATTTGAATTTATGTGTTGAGTTATTTTATTGAGGTAATTTTTATATGTGGCCCTTGCACTCTTGCATTTTCTCATATCCTCTGCACATCTCTCTATTCCGCACTTGATTTTGATTGAATAATTTTATGGCAATACATACCTCATACTTGTGGTGGGGAATGATAAATATTTGTGATCTTATTGGTTCTACGCCTCCCTGTGATACGACCTGAATTTGTGGTACAATTTCAGTATATTTCTAGTAATCTTTGATTGAGAATTTTTTCGCCACACGATTTTCTACGACGACATATTTTTTCGATATTATCTTTTAAGAGAAAAATCTCTCAATTACTGACCCAATGGCCCCTGCCAAGCCATATGGGACCTTTATGAAGAATACACTCCCCTAGTCGTAAATCAGGCAGATGTGTTAGCAAAAGTCCAGTCAACTGATAAAGACTTGCTTCCCCCACTGATGGTAACATCATAATGGGTCCTAACTAGCCACAATTAGTCAAAATCAACTGGTAAATGCTCCTACTTAACCATGTGAGGGTTACAACTCCACAATGTTCTGATTTGAGAAGAAAACAAGGAAAAAGGGTTAATTCTGCAGTTTTAACAGCACATCACAAATGCGGATTAACCACATGATTATTCAGGGGTTAATTAAAGGTCAATTGAGCATAAAATTCTAAAAAGTGGGCTCACACTGACAAAAACAGGGTTACACGCATTTCAGACTAAAAATCCTAATTATTAGCCCCACTTAAATCAAAAAAGTTATAGTCAGGATAAAATCAATCTAAACCTTCTAAAATTTATAGAAAAATATTATAAGAGGTTTGGTACCTTTGGTTTGACTATTTGAACTCATTTTAACCTAGAACAGAGTTTTAGACGGGAATTAGCCCTAATTTGAGCTTATGTGCAATTTACCCAGTCAAACGTGGTTAAAACTCAAATCCAAGTTCACCATCATATTCCTTGGATCCAAATTAGGCTAAGACCAAAATTTGGACCTAATTAGAGTCCATCTTAACCTAGTTTGCATTTTAGCCCGTAGAAACTCTATTTCTTACACTTGAGCCCTTAGGTTTTAAGTTTCTTACATCTAGGTCCCCAACTTTGTCATCATTCTTGCAAAGAGGTCCCTGCCGCCATAGGTGTGTGAACACGCCTGCGGTCGAGATTCAAGAGAGAAAATCTCTCTCAAATTAGATCCAAATCCCTTCAAAATTGAAGGGATTGATCTTAAGAAGATTCCTGATCGTTTGAACTGCCTCAAGGACCCCAAATCAATTCCTAGAGCTCAGGTGAGCTCGAGGAATTTGAGGAGCTTCTTTCTCAAAAATCGAGACCAATCAAGCTCATTTCTTCATTTAGAGTTCATGCCTAAGCTTTATATAAATGCCCCTAGGTCCCAATGTTTGAGGCAGCCAAGAAATAGCCGAAATTCTTCTTCTTCCTTCTCCAACCTCCGTGTCTTCCACTCTGGTGAACCTTCTCTGATCACCTCATCGAGCCGGCCAATGGTCAAATTGACCGGCTCATCTTCCTCCTCTCTTCTTCGCGACCAAGACCAGCCAAAGTTCGGTCGCTCTGAGCCCCTCCTTCCTTGATGTTGATGAGTTGTGACTCATCATAGCTAAATCACCTAAGTTAAGCTAGAAACTAGGTTAAACGCTATGGAATTAACACATAAAAAAGGTTAAGTGTGGGGAAACAGAGAAAAAGACTTAAAACATCAATTTTGTGTTAAAACACATAATTAGGTCAATTATTTAGATATTCTATTAATAAATGTAAATTGATGATTCAATTAAAAATTGAACACACAAATGAGCTCAAAATTTCAAATCAAAAGTAAAATTAACTTTTAATATGTTCAAGTGGGCTTTAATAAAAATTTGGTTACATTTAAGCATCATTGAGGCTTTGCAGTTATAGATTTACATTCAGGTCCTTCACATAGTACAATTTATGCATTAGAAAACATCCAAGGACCAATTTGTAGGACACAAGGACCTATTTGCAAGCTCATAAGGACCACTCTGTAACCTTTCCTAATCACTTATGGGTTTGATTGCACTTCTTCCACCGTTTCGTGCAGGGGCTTATTGTGAAAAAACACCATTAGATCCCAGAGCCACCTGCTGCTTGCGTGCTACTGTAGGCGCAAAGAACACCTTCCATCGTGGCCGTTCATTCTCTTGATCTCTTGATCTGTGGTTGCCAATCAATCGAACCTTCACGTGAATCCTCGTGTGCGGTCACCCCTTCCCCCAGATCTGATCTAATGGTGGCTTTTCATTTTAACTCTTCGCATGCTCCTCTCCTTGAATCCTCACCGTGAATGACCTAAGTGTCTATTTTCACCCTCGTAGTGAGCTCACTCACTGATCATTCTACTTAAGGAGCTCCCATGCCTCTCACGCAAGAGATCGACCTCCTCTCCTACTTTCTCGACACGATCTCTTCATCCTCTCCAGTTTTCTCTTCTCCACCCGACGTTGTTCTAGAGCCATGAGAAAAGGAACTCCATCTTCTATGACTCTCCTCGCTGCTAGGGACCACATAGCACCTGAGGGTGACCCTGAGTCCCACTAGTGGACTTTCAATCCGATGGAGATCCTCCCCTCTTCGTCACTGCAGCCACCAACTGCAGATCTTTTCAGCAGGTTCCATTCATCTAATTAGAATAGGATTTCCCTGTTTCCTAGTTAATTGTAGTTTAGTTAGTATAATTTAGAGTAGAATAGAAGTAGATCAGATGTAGGAAATTCGCTGGATTGCTTGCTAGCTAGGAGTAGATTAAGGTAGCGTAGAATTCACACTCCGCCTCCTCTGATCATTTCAGATCAGAGGAGATGAATCCATCTCGCTCATTTGATCATTAATCTCTCCCTCACCACCTCACAAGTCCATGTTCTGACTTTCCTCATGTTTTATTTCGCAATTCACCCATCCATTAAGAGTTAAATCCCCATCTCATTGCTCTCTAGCTTTGAGATGAGAGTTTGCGCTCAAATCCATTTAGGGGTCTCCCATTCATTTCAGAAATTCACAAAGACCCCTAATCTGAGTTTAAAATGGAATTGATTTGCTTGATCTGATTTTAGTTTGGTTTTCAAGGCAAGATCATGAGATTTTGATTAGATTGGGTTTTGAATGGATTTTTGATCAAGTAAATCGATATGCTTTTGAGTAAATCAGTTCTTGGTAGTGAATCCGAGATGTTATAAGTGAAAAATTTTCCCTCAGATGAGCCATGCCTGAATTTGGCTTGAATTGGGATGCTATGATCTTGAATGTGTGGGAAATCCAAGGAAATCAATCTTATTGATTTGAGGCTCTACCGAGGATTTTTATGTTGATTTGAATTTGAGATTCTGATTTTTATCCTATGAAATTGTTAATATTCCTTAAGGTTTAGAGAATTGGGATTCATGATTGGTTGAATTTAATGGCAAGTTCTAAGATCTTCCTACATGCTGCCTATACCATTAGGAAGGTATTAGATCAGTATGTCTTCTCTGATTTGAGCCTAGGATTGTTTAAAGATTTTTGATGAAGATTAATGCTTCCAATTGTTTTTAAAGAGAATTTGATGTGTTATCAAATTTTAAAGTGTTTGGTGAATCCCAAATCAACATAGTAAAATGCTGCAATAGCAGCTACATATCCATGGGGTTTTCAACCCTAAATTCAATTATTTGAAGGGGAGAATTTGGTTTGGATAGTAATGATTCAAGATCAAACTTTCCAAATCTGATCTTGAATGATTTTTGTACTGAAATCTCCAATGGATTTGCTGAAATTGAGCATTGGCTGCAACAACAGCCACTGGATTTTTTTTTAAGATGTCTACAGTTGTTGTAGCAGATCAACTTAGCTACTGTTGATATAGCTTGGTTGCTATTGTGCTCAGTTGCTGCTGCTGCTCTGTTGAATTCCAGTAGCAGCACTGCTGCTGTTGTGTTTAGCTGTTGCATCATCTATCGCTGCTGTTACATCTGCTGCTGCTGCTTCTGGTTTGAGATGAGTAGACCAGTAGTCTAGAATTAGGATAGTTGAATGACTGACATGTTTGTAATGTGTGCAATAATTTGTAACAAGCATTCATGTACTTTTATGCCTTTTAATTACATTTGAATAGCTTGTATTGTGTTTTAATCATCCTTTGTCAGCTATTGTTGTGCCTAACTGTCCACATTGGGAGGTTAAAGGAAAAAATGAATGAAAGTCATGTTTATTGGCTGGAACATCTGTCTTAAACTGTATTGAGCACATCTGAGGTAGTTTACTGCCTATCTAGCCTTTAGATTAGGATTCTAGGGCTTAAGTTTATTTTAGAAAACCCTTTTTAGGCCTAGGTTGTATGAACTTTGTAAATAAATAAAAATAATATAAAAATCCTAAAAAATTAAAATAAAGGTGTAGAGAGTAGGATTAAGTATATTTTTAGGTGTACGCCATGTTTCAAGTCATTCTGAACTCTCAGCTTAGTAGAACATATCAGCCGACGATTTAGTCTACCTTGAAACTTAATAAAAGACCTCAACTCTTAAAAATCCCACAAACACTCTATTCTCCTCATCTCTTTCTTTCTCTCTCATCCCCTACTTCTATGAAACATATAAAACCCATAAAAAGTAAAAAAGCCCTAAAACTATCCAAAAATGTCATGTATATTATGTATTTTTATACACATATAGTAAGCTATATGTATATATATGGTAAAATAGGTGTATAATAGGTATAACTAACATATATATATTGTATAATGTAAATTAAATATTTAAGATTATCTAAACTGTATATAACTTAATCATATAACTATTTATTACTTATACTAACTTATATACACTATAACTTAAGTAAATATATAAAACCTTGTAAATAACCGTATTTACTAATGATATTGTATATACATATCTATATATGTATTATGTATATTATAAACCCTTTATCATAATTTAATTATGTATATATAATAAATAATTAATTTATTAAGTTACTAGCTAAGTTATTAAGTTAAATTAAAATAAATTAGTAAATTAAGTTATAACTGGGATAATTTATATTGTATAGTTGTATTTTAGTATTTTAAGTAAATTATACTAATTTAAGTATATTTATAATGTATTATACAATTTATACTTAATTTATATGTATAATACCTTGAATTCATTTATTTAAATGTAAATAAATCAAAATAAATCGTGTAAAATACAATAAAATTGTGTATTAAATACTTTAATATGTATACTAACTCTGTACAGGGTTAATTAGATTATTAATTAACTCATTTATGCATTAATTAAGAAATAAACCCAATAAACAGTATGCATAAATTGTAAACTTTGACTAATTTATTTATATAGTAAATGTAATTAATTTTTTAAATAAATTATATAATTAACTAGCCCTATGTATATACTTTAAGACCCCATAATTTATTTTTAAATAATAATCATTTATGGCTCTCAAATCGAGGGCCAAAATCATGAATCCAACTCTTACACACTGGCGTTGCAACGTAGAGGAGGCACTAACAAAGTGCCACATCGTGTGTGGCAAAGTTCCTGCAGGTGCTTATATTGTTTTTGTCTTACGGCTTCTCCAGTCGTCATGGGTGCCAGGCACCCGAAACCCATACACCCCCTTCCCCTTGAGCATGAATTGATATTGGCATGAGACTTTGGTGTGTGGCGTACGATTTGGAGCTGTGCACTATGCGAGGGCTTAAATGGGCCCATTAACGAGCATAAATCAGAATTAAGAGGGCTTAATAATGAATTATGGGTGGCCTTAGTAGAGGTCTGGTCTCACCCCTCGAGGGTGTTGTGTATCCCTCGAAAGGGCTGCTCGCTAATTAAAAACCCTAATTTTTGTTAAGGATAAGCAGTAATCGTGCTTTAATCACCGAAGGGAGGGAAGAAAGAACTTTAAAAAAGGCTAAGTCTTGAACAAGAGAGGCCTTGTGCCTCTGTGTGAGTTGTGTGTGCGTATGTGTATATATATATATATATATATCTGTATACTGTTATATGTGTATGTATCTGTAAGTAAATAAATAATAATATAATAATATGTATACGTAGTATATAGAGTGTTTGAGCTCATATTTGCATATAGATAACATATGAGCTTTAGTAACAAATAAGTCATGGTAAATATAATAAATGTCACTATAGACCCTAGTTTGACCTTAGTCTATGTATATACTTTTTCCTAAGGCTTTAGCGACGTTTACATGTGTCACTGTACATATTACATATGTTACTATAGGTGTTAGTATATTAAGTTAAGTTAGTATGATATATTTTATAACAAATTATTGTATAGATATGTAATAATTATTATTATAAGTTACAAATAGATAGTATATAGTATTTAGTTATAGTGTTTGATGCTTGATTGTAAATAGTTGTTTCAAGTATCTATAATTCATTCTTATATATAAAATTAATTAATTAATTAATTAATTCACTTATAATTGTACGTAGAACTAATCTTTTTGGAATTAAAGAATAATATTGGACTTAGAGAGTGACGTATATCAATAACTGTCTCCCAGTGAATGACTTGGAATAAACCAGTAAAAATTATATAATTAAATAAAATTGATGCGATTTGTGACATATACTACAATAATGACATTTTTATACGAACCGATCTCGATTGCTCCTGACATTGTCTCACCGTACTCCGTTACCTTCTTCACGCCTGACCAGCCAACGCTGGATGCCTCTTCTCTCCTTTCACCGCATAAGTATTCTCACTTTCTTCCTCTCCTCCTTTAGGTCGCTTTTATCTCTTTAGAACCTAGGATAATCGACTGACCACAAAACTCCCTCACCATCTTCCCCAGCTCTAGCCACATCTCCAGCAAAGCTGCGCAATCGCCACAAACCACTATACCGCTCGCTACTACTTCCAGAAGCTCCATCACTTGCCCTAACCCTATTTGGTCGAAAAATCACTCTATCCCATCGAATGCCACAGTCAGGCTGCCATACATGTCCATTTGCCAAGACACCACCGCCGTTGAGCTCCTTGATTCATGGAGACTCTATTAGACTATTTAATTGGGGCCTAGCGCCCGTGCTTCTTGTTTCAAGTCTCACTCGCCGTCAACGAATCCATCACCGCCAACCACCGCCGTTCGTCGATTTCAAGTAGCGCTTCCACCTCCAGGTGTTGCAGAACTCCTTCACGACCTCAACCACGCCAATTGGCCTAAGCATCAGACGCAGCAGCTTCAATTGAACGAAGACCTTCCCTGCAGATGTGCAAGAAGAGAGTTTCTACTTAGTCTCACATCATGTGGGGATAAACTGGAAAAGCAGATAAATTGATTTTGTGCTCACAGCTTATCACCTCAGCACGCACGGGGGTAAGGTTCCCACTCTTGCACGTGCCTTGCACGCTCTCGCCTGCAATACATGCCTACGAGTTTAAGCTCTGACTTGATTACCCAGTACTGTTCACCTGATTAGCCAGAATCGGGTCTGGAAGAAAGAGAAGGGAAGAAATCTAGGGGAGGGGGAGGTTTTGCCTCGGGGTGTGTGCACTGTGCCTCGAGATTCATGCCCCCCCTCGCTCAACACTTAGCTGTTTTGGGCTTGTTCCTTGAGCTGTTGAGGCCTTGTGGTTTACCTTGGTTTTGATCACCGTGGATATATTTGAACTCCTAGCTCAGCCGTGGATTAGTGGTTGAGAAGTACTGTTGAAATATTTGACACTTGAATATTATTGGGATTAGTGCTTAATTCTAGTGTTAAATTAATAGTTTCAACCACCATTTTTAATCCTATCCTTTTATATTTTTATCCCTAATTCGTGAGATATATTTTTGCTCGACATTTAATATCATCTTGATTATTTATTTCACTTACATTATTATTTCTGAAAATTGTGATTAGTGGATTGATTTGCAATATTTGATCCTTGCGAACGACCTTGGAAACTCACTGTTGAAGCGGAAAACTACGCAAAAAGGATTGGATTTTGAAAAACCTGTCGTTATAGTATGATTTACGAAGAAATCCGTCAATAGAGAAAATTTTACCAAAATTCGTAAAGAAATTTCAGGTCGAACACAAGGAGGCCACGTTGATCTAAAATCCGCGATTATATTTTTTTAGGTATTTTTGTTTAAAAGTGGGATAATCACAATGGAACTGATATTAACACTAAGATAGAGAGAGAACAATCACTTGATTTATGAATAATATTTTTATAGCTAGAAAGCGGGAAATGATTACAATTAGAAAGCGGGAAATTCTATTCTGGAAAGCGATAAAAAGAAGGGAGAGGATGTTATCCTCTTCGATGATTGCTTGGAGGACGAGCCAGACAGAGCGATACCTGGAAGACAGAGGACGGGGCGGGAAGGAGGATGAAGCAGGAAGA
This sequence comes from Thalassia testudinum, assembly GCA_037157565.1. Lineage (NCBI taxonomy): Eukaryota > Viridiplantae > Streptophyta > Magnoliopsida > Alismatales > Hydrocharitaceae > Thalassia > Thalassia testudinum. The sequence goes on from JAZHRO010000024.1 coordinate 87,081,331, forward strand.
GGCGGGAACGAGGTAGAACGTCATCGTTGCAGGATCCACTTCCGGAACGGGGGCAAGAAAACTTTGGATTTGGCTCTAAAGGAGCATCCTGGGTGTGGGACAAGCTTATCTAAAGCTTTGGAGAGGGAGAGAGGTGAAGGGATGAATGAAATGTGGGGGGCATAGGCCTTTTTATAGGTGTAGAGGTTGGGGGCAAAAAGGTCATTTCAAGTTCAAAACAATAAATTAGGGGTCTTTAGTGATTGATTTATTCGTCACTAATGGCCGGTCGTGGCTGAAGTGCGCACGCCTCCTCGCCTCATTGCGCCCAACGCTCATCCACGTTCTCGCAAGATCAGCCGTCCGATCTCAAGATCGGATAGCTTAAAACACTCCTTGCCAGTGCCTCTTTATCAGCTCAACGCATAAGCATGTCGCTTCTCAACCGTCCGATCTCGCATCCAACAGCTTGGAATGCATCGTGCCCCCCACGTCTAATCGGGCATTTGCATCTTCATAGGATCACGTGTGCGTGAACGGCGTGCATCCGTTGCGCCATGTTGCTCGCTCCTCGCCCACACGATCTGCATCGAACGAATGAATTGAATGCACTCCACGCCTTCACCTCAATTTGAGGCTTGCAGGGATTCGATCCTGCTTCCTCTACTTCGCAAGCACGCCTACGACAAATGCGCTACGACCTCTTCTTTGTCTCACTTAGGAATTAGGTGTGTGTGATCGTGGCCGTTGGATCAAGATCCAACGACCTAATCGTCCATGCCTTTGCCTTCAGAAGTGTAGCTGCAGGTCCTTGCAAATTTGGCTGGGTCGGTTTGGGTGGCCGAGATGGTGCCACGTGGTGCCATCTGGCCGTTCATCTTCTGTGACTTGTAGAAGGTGCCACGGATGTCGGATTGGATCGATTTTCACGCTGTTAGGCTGCGATCATTGATTCGAACCCATCCGTGGTCGAATTTGTCATCTGAAGTGCGGATTGACACCATCTTGGCCCTTGATCTTTAACCTTCCTCAGATTATATCTGATGCTACGGAAGTCTGATTGGGGCGATCTTGGAGTCGTTGAACTCCAATCGTTGCCTTGATCAGATCCGTACGATTGGATCTTTGATCCGAGGCCCTGATTAAAAGTCGCTTTATTCCTGGCCACCAAAAAGAAGAAATTAGTATACAATTTGTACAATTTGACGTAAATGTATGATAATGCATGTTATGCAATATTTACAATAAATGATGCTAATATGATACTAAGAACATGCATTAATAGACATTTTTGGCTATTCAGATGCATGCACATCACTCCCCCATGCCTATCTTTTACTAGTCCCTAGGAAAAGCTACATGCTATTTATAAAAGAATTAGGATTGGATTACTTGGGCAAAAGTCATTTTCAATATTAAGAATTTTTACTTAGGACCTGAACTTCAAAGACACAACAGCACCCGGGAACCTGCTAAGAAGCAGACCGCCTCAAGCCCTCACCTTATTCAGAGAAGGATCTCTTTTTCTCTTTTTCCTCTTTTCTAATTTTTTTGGAATTTTGAGTTTAGGGTTTCAGAGCGACTTTCTACGGCCACTCAACCCACCCAAGACTCGATAAGAACCCTAAGTTCTATGCATCTTTTTGTGAATGTGATATACTTGTTGATTGGCAATCAGAACGGACTTAGGGTTTCTACGCCCCTAAGTGACCTTAAAAAGAATTCTACCTAAAGGGTGTATCTATAAGACCGGTAGCTTTTTCCCTACTTTTATTTTTCTGGGGTCAACACAAGGGTGAATCCAACGTATATCTCCCCAGCTTATTCTACTTCTCCGCTTCTTCCTAAGTGTTTAGCAATTAAACATGCATTTCTTGAGCTAGGATCTGCATAACCTACCAATGGGCTGTTACTCACGTTAACTTGCCAGCCATACTCGTGCAGTGAAGTGTGCCTTATTTCTTTTGTTTCTTTTTCTTTTCTTTTCTCCTTTTCTTTTCTTTTCTTTTTTTTTCTTTTTGGACTTTCTTTTTCTTTTTTTTAAGTAGGTGGCTTACCTGGTCTAAGATTTACCTAAAGGCAGCAAGAAAAGAATGGTCGTGTGACTGGGTTCTAGACAACCTACCTATGAGTTGTTACCCACGATAACTTGTTAGTCATACCACCCTAGAAGGTTCATTAGCCACTCGATTTCCATAAAAATCACCGAACAAGTCAGTGCAAATAGTGTGTAGATGCTTAGACGTAAGGTTCCCTTAAATCAGAGGGCAGGTTGATAAGTCGTGTACTTATCACCCCAACTTATTTAATTAAATTGAAACAGAATTCAGGATGGTGAGAACTTGATAAACAAATCCACATTTTAGTGGATACCCAGGCTGATTAAGCTCAAAGACTTGAAGGGTCTCAGTGTTAAGATCCTACTGTATTATTTCCTAAGATTGAAAAGTCATAATGCCCAAGTATTCTCTCCTAATTCAATTTTTTTTAACGAGAAAAATAGGTAGAATTTACAAGAATTCCACAGAGCTGACAAAATGATTCAGAAATGAATCTACCCCCCCATGCCTAGTTGATGCAATGTCCACATTGAGAATAAAAAACATGAAAGGAAGGGTAGGATGTAGAATATATCACCTGAATATGATACTCGGGTCAGCTTTGAGTTAGACTATACAACTGCTGTGTTTAATGACATTAACTAGGCGAAGTCCAGCCAAAGAAATCACAATGTGATTAGAGCAACCATGTTTGAGATAGGTTTTGAAACAATACGATCAATAAAGGCTTCAGACGTTGACCATTGACTTTAAATGAATTACCCATCTTTGGGTTAGAGATCTAAACAGCCCCGTTTGGAAAATCTGATCGATGATGAGCGGGTCGTTCCATTTTGACCTAAGTTTGTTGGGAAAGAGCTTAAGTTGAGAATCAAAGAGCCAGACCTTCTGGTTCAGCTCAAAGCTCTTGAGGGATATCAATTGGTCATGAAGAGCTTTAGTCCGAGCCTTATAGATATTGGCATTCTGATGAGCTCCTCCAACTCAGATAGTTGGAGTTTCCTGGTCTTTCTGGCTAAACTGAAATCCAGATTACACTGCTTGATTGCCCAGAATGCCCTATGTTCAATTTCTACAGGTAAATGACATGCCTTTCCATACACCAGACGAAATGATGACATGCCAATAGGCGTTTTGTATGCTGTATAGTAAGGCCAAAGAGTGTCCTCAAGCTTTTGAGTCTAATCTTTATGATCAGGTCTAACCGTTTTCTGCAGAATATTCTTGATCTCCCGATTGGAGATCTCGGTTTGTTCATTCGTCTGGGGGTGGTAAGGTGTGGAGATTCTGTGATTTACCCTGTATTTTGTTAGTAAATTACGGAACTGAGCATTAGTGAATTGAGTACTACCATCGCTGATGATGGCTCTTGGAATCCCAAACCGACTGAAGATGTTTTTTTTGACGAAATCGATGATCACCTTGTGGTCATTGGTTCGGGTGGGAATAGCCTCGATCCACTTGGACCCGTAATCAACAGTGACGAGAATGTACTGGTGTCCAAATGAAGGGAGGAAGGGTCCCATGAAATCGATGCCCCAAACGTCAAAGATTTTGATGGGAAGAATTGGGTTTAGTGGCATCATGTCTCTCTTGGTTATGCTCCCAAGTGCCTAGCATCGGGAACACGACCTCGAGAATTCCTGGGCATCCTTGAATAAAGACGGCTAATAGAATCCAGATTTCAAATCTTTGCAGCTGTCTTTTCCCTGGAGAAATGTCCACCACATGTAGATGCATGGCAGAACTCGAGTATACTTTTGAATTCATTCTTGGAAACACATCGGCGAATAATCTGATTAGAGCTGATGCGGTACAGTTCAAGGTCCTCCCAGAAATAATATTTGGCCTTAGATTTGAGTTTATCTCGTTGTTGCTTGGTCCAATTCTGGGGATTTGACCAACTGCCAAATAATTTACAATGTCAGCAAACCACAGGGTTTGAACACCTGATACTGTAAGTAAAGTCTCGTCCGAAAAAGTATCAGCAATTGGAATATCCGGATGAGAAGAATCTCGTAGAAGTCTCAAAAGATGATCAGCTACCATATTCGGTGCCTCGGATTTATCTTTGATTTCAAAATCGAATTCTTAAAGTAGAAGAATCCATCGAATAATCTGGGGTTTGGCATTCCTTTTGGTCAGGAGATGTCTTAAGGCCGAGTGGTCAATGTAAATTATGACGTGAGATCCTAAGAGATAAGCCCTGAATTTCTCCAAAGTAGATACTACAGTTAGCAATTCCTTCTCAGTAACAGTGTAATTCCTCTAGTCCTCGTCCAGAGTTTTGCAAGAGTAGTAAATGACAGAGGGCTTCCTGTCAATCTTTTGACCCAAAACAGCCTCGACAACGTAATTAGAAGCATCGGTCATGATCTTGAATGGAGCTGTCCAAACTAGTGGTTGCAACACCGGAGCACAAGTGACTGCCATTTTAAGAAAATCAAATGCCTTGCGGCATGATTCGTTGAAATCAAACGGTGTATCTTTGGCGAGAAGTTTGCTCAGAGGTCCAGCAACCTTAGAGAAGTCCTTGATGAACCTCCTATAGAATCCCACATGACTAAGAAATGATCGAATTTGTTTGACAGATGTGGGAGCAAGAAGTTTAGAGATAGCATCAACCTTAGCTTTGTCAACTTTGATTTCTTGTTCATAGATTACATGACCCAAGACGATGCCTTCTTGTATCATGAAATGACTCTTTTCCTAGCTAAGGACCAATCTTATTTTGATGCATCTTTTAAGGATCATTTCAAGATTAGCCAGGCAAGAATCAAACGATTCTCCGGAAATAGAGAAATTGTCCATGAAGATTTCCATAAATTCTCCCACCATGTTAGAGAGTATGGCTAGCATACACCTTTGAAAAGTTGCGGGTGCATTGCATAAGCCGAATGGCATCCTATGGAAAGCAAAGGTTCTGTAGAGACAGGTGAAAGTCATTTTTTCCTGATCATAGAGATAGATAGGGACTTTATTGTATCTCGAGTAACCATCTAGGAAACATAAGTACTTCTACCCGGCTAGTCTTTCCAAGATTTGATCAATAAAGGACAAAGGGAAATGATCATTTTTCGTGGCTATGTTCAGCTTCCTGTAATTGATACAAACCCTCCAAGAGGAAGCTGAATGAGTTGTGACAGATTCTCTTTTCTCGTTAGTCACAATGGTAATTCTGGCTTTCTTGGGAATAATTTGTACGAGACTTACCCAAGGACTATTAGAGACCGGATAAATGATTCCTACATCGAGCCGCTTGATAATTTCCTTCTTGACCACTTCTCGCATGTTAGGGTTTAATCTCCTCTGCATTTGGCAAGAAGGGCGGGATCCATCTTCTATGAATATTCTGTGATTGCAGTTAGATAGCTTAATCCCCCTAAGGTCATGGATGGTCCAACTAATTGCCTCCTTGTGTTCCTTTAGGACCTTAATCAGTTTAATCTCCTGCTCCTTAGTTAATCTAGCACTAATAATCACAGGGAGCATCTTTTGTGGTCCCAAAAGCTGATATTTTGGACTCTCAGGCAATGGTTTCAGTTCGAGTTTGGGTGGGTTTAGGATGGAAGGTAAGGATGATGCTGATGAAGATTCATCAAGAGGAAGAGGTTGAAAGTGAACAAAATCAATAACCTCTTCAGAATGTCGCGGGTTTGCCACAGAGGGTTGCGGGTCAGATCCATCATAACAAGAAGAACTTTCAATTGCAGAAACCACCATACATGTTTCAATATTCAAGTTATCTTCCTCAAGTTCCTCTATAAATCCACAATCCTCAAATTTGTTAATCGCCTTAAAAATATCCAATTTCAATTTCTAATCCCCAAAGGCAATTTCCATGCTACCGCTATCACAATTGATATTTGCCTTAGTGGTAGTTAGGAATGAACGCCTTAGAATGATGGGCGTGTGAGAAAACGTCGGAGCGGCAACCGGGTTTTGAGGGTTTTGTTATAACGTTGTAGTAAAGCCGGTTATTACCAACATTTCAAATATAAATTTTTTACTCGGAAAATGAAAGAGTTCCCGAGGTCGAACTCAGGGAGCAAGTCGTATTCTAGAGATATACATGTTTCTTTTACAAAATAAAGAGAGAGGGAAAGAATTTGTTGTGATGTTCTTCTTTCTTTCTCTTTCTTCAGATCTCCTTCTTCTTCTTCCTTGGTTTCTGCTATGGTGATAATCTTCTTCTGCAATGGTGATGCTCTTCTTCTTCCTGCTGTTCCTGCGTTGGTGATGTTTTTCTTTCTTCAGAGCTCCTTGTTCTTCTTCTTTGGTTTTCTGCCTTGACCTCTCTTCTTCTTCTTCTGCAATCGTGGTGCTTCTGCCTTCGGCTACTAAGTCTCCCTTCCTTCTTCTTCAGCCTGCCTTCTGTGTTGCTCTGGCTGCTGACTTTCCGTCGTCTGGCCCGGTGCTTCGACGACTTAACTGAGCATTTGCTACAGTGCAGCTCCTTCTTCTTCGCCTGCACTTCTTCTTCCGCGGGTCTTCTTCTTCTTCTTTGGCCTGCACACTTCAGAGTTTTTTCGTCAAGAGGCAAAACCTACTCTACCCTCCCCCCCCCGCGTCTCTCTTTCTCTCTGAAACCACTCTTGGGACAGCTCTCCCAGAGCTACCGGGTAATCGGGTTCGGGTCAGGCCCGGGTCCAGGCCCACCGGCGTGCGGTGGTGGGCGAGGAGTGCAGGTCGGTCTAATCGGGTCGGGCCAGGTCTGCGGATCGTGGTCACGGACGAGGCCGGGTCGGGTGAGAGGGACCTCACCCCGTGGTCAGGAGGCAGACAGCATAAGGCACTTTTTGCCTTTATGCGTCCGCGCGCCTCCGAAAAGTTCCGAGGTGGGACTAAATGTCCCACCCCAATTGAGCGCGCGTTGCGGATGGAGCAGTGGGCGATCGTGGCTTCCCGCGCGGCCTTCGCCCCATCTGTGAACCTGGGACGTTTCGCGGAGAGTCCCTGCGCAACCTGGGAGTCAAACCTGGGCGAAGGCGTGCCTGCACCTGCAGGTGAAGCAGCTCTGCCTGCGCAGTAATGGCGACGGCGGGCGAGTCACCTGGTCACAGAAGAACGACCTCTCGGCCAAATCAGACAGGCGGGGGACCTTCGCCGTGGCACGGCGAAGGTGGTCAGGGGGTCTGCAGGGGGCGTGATGGAGCCAACAGGTCGTCCTAGGTCAAACTGTGAGCGAAGAAGTGGGTGTGTTCGGTGGATCTGCAGAGGGTGTTTGGTGGGAAGTGGAGGGGCGGAAGAGGATCAGGGTGAGGAGGCGGAGGTTCTGCGGTGGTCGGCGAGCCGTGTGGGTCGCTGAGGTGATGGGAGCGGCTCGCCGGAGGGTGGTCGGAGGCGAAGAGGGTGAGGGTGAACAGGGTCGGTAGAGGGCTTAATTGACTAAATTGAAAGCGGGGAAAGAAAGAGGAGGAGAAGGGGAGTAACTCTAGCTTACTTGCAGGGACGAAGGGGGAGGAACAGGGCGACAGTCGTATCGACTGTTGCCGGAGAAGACGATGCTCAGGGAGAGGGGCGGCGGCGAGCAGAGAGCCGGAGAGGCGCCAGCTGGGTGCGGCGTGGCGCGGGAAGAGCAGGGGAGGAAGTCTCTGCTGCTGGTATTGCGGCAGAGCGAAGAGGTTGAGGGGGAGGAAGCCGCCGGAGCTGGTGAGCGTCTGCCGGAGAAAGAAGAGAAGGAAGTTGGGGATTTCTCCGTCAGATCCAAGCTGCCCTCGTCGGTGGAGCGGCGGGGGGTATTTATAGGGATGAAGCAGGGAGGAAGGCGGAGGGAGACGACGTGTCTCCCTCACCGGAGAATGGTCGGAACATGAACCCATACCGTCCGTGCGTTCGCACGGCCGGTATGGTGGCCTACAATGACCAGGGGGGTGCTCCTGCGACGGCTGACGACGCAGGGCACCCCCGGTTTACTTGCCAGGTCCCCTACCTCACCCTGCGCGGCGCCATGCTCCGCGCAAGGTCGCCGGAGCATGGTGCTGGCAGGGTTTTGCAGGAGGGACCTGATTGCAAAGAACGAAGGAGAGTTAGGGGCCAAAATGCGAGGGTTCAAAAGTTGAGGGCCAAAGAGTAAATATATGAGGACCAAAATGTAAAGTCGGTCAAGGGGGTTTCTTCTTAGGCTCAAGTTTTTATACATGACTAATTAGGACCTAAGGAATCTGATGGTGAATTTTATTTTCATCTTAAACCTTGTTTGACCGGTCAATTTGCGCAAAAACCCAAATTAAGTTATTAATTGGGCATGGTTCTCAATGTAGGTCAAAATGGGTTCTAAAGGCCAAATTGAAGGTTCTAAACCCTAGAGATTATTTTTCTATGAATTTTAGAGGGTTTATTCTATTTTTACTTTGCCTCGAACCTTGTGAATTGAAGTGGGTTGTTTTAGGGTTACAGATTTAGTCTCTTGGAATTGCTGTAGCCCTTGCTAGATCATCTCATCCCACTTTTATTCTTATTAAGCTGTTTTGACCTGTGTTTGGTCCCTGAATTACCCTGCATGCAGTTTATACTGGTAAAATTGCACTTTTACCCCTTATGACTGGTTTTCTTCTCAAACTCAGAATTCTCTGAGTTAAGCCTTTCCTTGAGATATGTAGGAGCTTTTATCCTTTGTATTGGGTCAAAATGAGCTAGTTATGGCTCATGATGAGGTTCTCATCATACCCCCATGCCTAGCTTTTGCTAGTCCCTTAGCAAAAACTTAAGGTTTCAACCCTTGTTCTAGACCATGAAGTTTTTAATGGTTTTAGATAAGTGCCTTTTTTATTTGAGCATAGATTATGTTAGAATGCTGACCATAGGCCTAAAAGGTACTCTAGTACCAATCAAGATCCAAATCTGTCTAGCCTTAGCCTCAGTCTTTTAGCAAAGGTTTTTAAGGCCCGCAAGAACTAACCTAAGGTTTATTGGACTTCGTGGTTAAAGCACCCGTGCTTGAAATGATTTTAGCCCTGGCTCAGTTCGCAGTGCGTTTTGTAAGAGAGAGATAGAAAGTTTTTCTGTTTGGAGAGTTTTCTCTCTCTTTTTCTTTTTAGTTCTAGCCTAGGATTGGCTTTTCAACACGGTCTGTATCAGATTCCTTGCTCCCATCATCAATCCTCAAGGGTTCCTGGCGATCGATGCTTCGAGATAGCACCGCCCATGGCAACCCCCGGAACCCTGGCTATTGAGATTTCGAGATAATCCCATCCATGGTATTCCGTGGCCGAATCCAGACCCTGGCAATTGACACTTCGAGATAATGCCATCCATGGAATCTGAACCAGCAGAGTGCTTACATGCCCCCCGTAGGATATGTAAATATCCTAAGAGACAAGCACCGTGGAGATGATATTTTGTTACGCATCTTCGAGGGGATTTCCCGCCTCTCCGCGCCGGGAACTCGTCCAAATCAACTTGTGTTGATCGGCCGTTCCTATTCTAGGTGTTCTTTTCAGATTTTTGCGACGCTTCTGCGTGATTCTGATTTTTACGCTTACTGAACCAGGCTGTGTGTGAGATTAGGGTGCTTAGGTTACTGAGTCCCGTAAACCAAAAATTAGTTAACGAGGCCGAATACTTCCTAAGCCTTGGACCTAATACTTCAGCTTTTCATTTTCCTCAACCTCTTGAGGAGTGTCCAGATCTTAATGGGTACTAAGAGTCTATTCAAGAATGCCTAAGGTTTGCATTCTTACTAATCTCATTGTGCACTTTTCAGTTATTTTCTTGAATGAGGTCTAGAACTTAGGTTAATTCCTTAGTTCCTTACTAATGACTATCACTTTTTCTCATAATTTTGTGCTCCTTTTTCATTTTGTTTCTTTTCTCCTTCACAAAATTTTCCTTCTCCTCTTTTCCTCTTATTCTTTTTCAAAAAATTTTTAATTTTTATGGTGTTTTTGGCATATGTGAATTTTTTGTTTGAAACCTTTTCTTACAAGTTTTTGCACTTTCCTACCCCCCCATGCCTAAGATTTGCAATGTCCTCATTGTAACCTAGGGGGTCTTAGTTCATTCCTTAAGACAGAAATTTGGATGAGTGAATGGGTCGGGTTGAATTTTTGCGGACGATTTCAAATCCCAGATGCAAACATCTGAGTTGGAGTCGGCTGTCCTAAAGTGTGAACTTCAAGTGCAAAAGCTGTCAGAACAAGTTTCAGGTTTTCAAAGAGAATGACGGGCTGCCTCCTGTTGAGCGCTAAATTTGATGCCTTCAGCCAAGCGGGAAATGCGATGGAGAGGGGATGGTCAAATCAGCGGAGTTTTGTAAGACAAGCACCTTGATTAAGGCCTGGTTGGTCCAACCAGGTGCTTGTTCAGATCAACAGGCTGATGATGCAGCCCAAACCCAATCAATCTGGTGGGTTGATAGATGTGGATAAAAAGGTGTGGATCCGACCATAAACTATGAAGCTCAGCTGGATGTGGAAGTGTAAACGCAGGGTTTGGCTGAGCCGAATCAGCCTGGTCAGAGTAGGGACCCGTAGGATAATCAGTGGTTGATGCAGGAACCCTACAGGGGTGATCAGAGAATGATAGAGCATGGTATGTAGTCTGATCAATGTTCGAAACCCGATGTGGAAATGCAATCGGCTCGGTGAGAGGTGAATCTGAATAGAAATTGACTCCGGTTGCGGGTCGGGGTTTGGAAGAGGTTTTGATCCGTTCTGCGTGTGCGGACGAGGTGGCCATTGTGTACGAGGGCTCTTCTAGAAACAGATGATAGGTGGTTTTCTGTAGAGAGTCCTCTGGGTAACTATCAAATGCCGGAAGAGTGTTTGTAGGATGAAAGAAATCGGATTCGAGAAAAAATTTGGATTCTTGGTTGCAATCACTCTTGGCATTTTCTGTTTTTGGTTCCTGAGGATCGAAAAGGAATGATTCTGTGTTATCGGTGATCTCGGGAATCAGGACCTCAGAGTCAGAGTCAGAGTCAGAGTCATGTGAACTGAGGTCGTAGATAGGCCTGGCGTGTTCAGGAAGGGGAATCTCTCCGCAATTATAGTCAGATCTGAAATTGTCGGAGAGTTGGCGAAAACGATCATGAATTCCACCACAGCAGAAATCATCAGATGTGGAATCAGCAGCCTGACTGGGTTCTAGCCTATATGTCAATTCTGGGCTCAAAAAGGTGTTCTGTTCAAGCTCGAAGCTGGTAGGATAGAGCCCATTAAAACCTTGCTCATCCAACTCCTCAGTTTCTGTATCATAAATTGGCATGTTTCCTGAAAAATCGATCAGATTTCCTGAGGATGTTGGAGAGGGATATTCATTAAATAGAGGCCCGGAATCATATTCTGTAAAAATTTGATCTTTCTCATAAAGGGCCTCATAATCTTCCCAATAAGTTTCAGATCTAGGTTCTAGGCTTAGGGTGTGGGTAGAATTATTAGAACCTAAGTCCGAATAACCTTCGAGGGTCACCTTATCAAAACAAGGGGTGGAATTTATCCCCTCGAGAGGTTCAATTCTAATCTTGTCATTGCAGGAGTCTTGGAGTTCTAAGCTTGGTGATTCATGGCCTAGGGTTGGCTCAGCATTGTGTTCTCCTGCAATATCCCAACCTAATGCAACATTGTCTTCTATCTGGGTTGGGATTTTACAACCACTTTGTGCCTCAATCCCGGGATCTGGGAAACTGAATGGTTCCTTAATACTGTTCCAAGATGGTTCATCCTTTGTTTCTGGTATATACGGGTATTTCTGGTTGATAATTTGTTCTACTGATTTCATCATTTCTACCCGTTTTATAAGGGCATCTTGGTGTTGTTCCCAAAGTACAGGATTTGTCAAGCATTGAAGGTATTCAGATTGGGGTAATTTTTCCATCTCAATGTATCCTGTCATGAGCATATCTCGGGTTGATCCTTTTGAAATTCCAGTCAATAGAATTTGGGCACAGTTTATGATGAAGGATGTGGTTGTTGGGACATCAACCTGAATATCTCCTATTGGTGTTGAGGTTTTTTCTTCTTTTTCATAGAATTTTATGGCATCCTCGATCATTTTATCTTTCATAGATCTCCGATATTCAGGTTTCTTGAATGGTAGTCTTGCTAGGTAATTAGGCTGCATAATTGGATCAGGTGGTGGAATCAAGAGATAGAATCAAAGTTTGAATCAAGATGGAAGAAGGGGATTTTGTTCAGAATCAGAGGAAAGAGGGGCTATGTGAATGATTTCTGCAAAAACAAAGGAGCCGAGGCTTAGCCTCGGGGAGAGTGAATTTCTATAGGAGGTTTCAAGGACCTCCAGAAAAATACTGAAGGGCTGGATGAGATAAGCAGGTGCTGGACCCAATCAAGACACCCAAAAATTGTTGGGTGACTATGGAGGTTCGGGGCAGATGGACCCCTTGATCAGAAAGATCGTCCACCTGAGAATTACCTGGGCAGCCAGAGAGGGAGAGTCCCGCGAAGACCCCTACACGGTAGAGCATCCCCACGGGTTACAGGGTTTCCCCCACCCGACCTCTCTTGTCACTGCGGTTCCAGGTAGACCAGAATGGGGATCTTGACCTCTTAAGTCTACCAATTTTAAGATCAGGGTGCTTAAGGTTTCACTTGAACTTTAGTCTTTTTAAGTGCAACGAGTGACCTAATTTAAGGTTGGTTAACCCAAAGGGGTCAACTTTACCTCTTGTTTTCTTTGAGAGCTTTTTGGGTCCTTTCTTTTAGGGTTCAAGTGTTTAGAGAGAGCCAATTGTTTAGGATTTTTCTTGTTAATTATTTTCAATCAATGGCTTGGGCACACCTCTTTTGGATTTCCTCAATTCTTGATTAAGGGGTGTGTCTCTACTGAAATCCTAATGTTTGACCTTATGTTGGCTCTACTTGGTCCATTTAACTCTTTGTTGGGCAATTAGGGCTCAAGCAAGAATGTGTTAGCCCTTAAATACCCTTAATAGTGTGCAGGAGTGATGAGTTGAAAACATGCAACTTTTACGGTTACTAAGTATGGAAGACAGGTTAGCCCTATATTGCTTGTTCTTTTCTTTTCTTCCTCTTTAGAGTGTAGGGGTTAATAGTGAGAGAAAAGATTTACCTGTCTTCGGAGTGGTTGTGTGGTTGCTTGTCTTCTTGAGTTCCTGTAGCTGCACAAAAGAGAGGAGATTATCAGAACTTAAAAGAAACAGGAATGTTTACCTCTAGAATAGCCGTTGCTCCCCGGCAACGGCGCCAAAATGAGAAAACGTCGGAGCGGCAACCGGGTTTTGAGGGTTTTGTTATAACGTTGTAGTAAAGCCGGTTATTACCAACATTTCAAATATAAATTTTTTACTCGGAAAATGAAAGAGTTCCCGAGGTCGAACTCAGGGAGCAAGTCGTATTCTAGAGATATACATGTTTCTTTTACAAAATAAAGAGAGAGGGAAAGAATTTGTTGTGATGTTCTTCTTTCTTTCTCTTTCTTCAGATCTCCTTCTTCTTCTTCCTTGGTTTCTGCTATGGTGATAATCTTCTTCTGCAATGGTGATGCTCTTCTTCTTCCTGCTGTTCCTGCGTTGGTGATGTTTTTCTTTCTTCAGAGCTCCTTGTTCTTCTTCTTTGGTTTTCTGCCTTGACCTCTCTTCTTCTTCTTCTGCAATCGTGGTGCTTCTGCCTTCGGCTACTAAGTCTCCCTTCCTTCTTCTTCAGCCTGCCTTCTGTGTTGCTCTGGCTGCTGACTTTCCGTCGTCTGGCCCGGTGCTTCGACGACTTAACTGAGCATTTGCTACAGTGCAGCTCCTTCTTCTTCGCCTGCACTTCTTCTTCCGCGGGTCTTCTTCTTCTTCTTTGGCCTGCACACTTCAGAGTTTTTTCGTCAAGAGGCAAAACCTACTCTACCCTCCCCCCCCCGCGTCTCTCTTTCTCTCTGAAACCACTCTTGGGACAGCTCTCCCAGAGCTACCGGGTAATCGGGTTCGGGTCAGGCCCGGGTCCAGGCCCACCGGCGTGCGGTGGTGGGCGAGGAGTGCAGGTCGGTCTAATCGGGTCGGGCCAGGTCCGCGGATCGTGGTCACGGACGAGGCCGGGTCGGGTGAGAGGGACCTCACCCCGTGGTCAGGAGGCAGACAGCATAAGGCACTTTTTGCCTTTATGCGTCCGCGCGCCTCCGAAAAGTTCCGAGGTGGGACTAAATGTCCCACCCCAATTGAGCGCGCGTTGCGGATGGAGCAGTGGGCGATCGTGGCTTCCCGCGCGGCCTTCGCCCCATCTGTGAACCTGGGACGTTTCGCGGAGAGTCCCTGCGCAACCTGGGAGTCAAACCTGGGCGAAGGCGTGCCTGCACCTGCAGGTGAAGCAGCTCTGCCTGCGCAGTAATGGCGACGGCGGGCGAGTCACCTGGTCACAGAAGAACGACCTCTCGGCCAAATCAGACAGGCGGGGGACCTTCGCCGTGGCACGGCGAAGGTGGTCAGGGGGTCTGCAGGGGGCGTGATGGAGCCAACAGGTCGTCCTAGGTCAAACTGTGAGCGAAGAAGTGGGTGTGTTCGGTGGATCTGCAGAGGGTGTTTGGTGGGAAGTGGAGGGGCGGAAGAGGATCAGGGTGAGGAGGCGGAGGTTCTGCGGTGGTCGGCGAGCCGTGTGGGTCGCTGAGGTGATGGGAGCGGCTCGCCGGAGGGTGGTCGGAGGCGAAGAGGGTGAGGGTGAACAGGGTCGGTAGAGGGCTTAATTGACTAAATTGAAAGCGGGGAAAGAAAGAGGAGGAGAAGGGGAGTAACTCTAGCTTACTTGCAGGGACGAAGGGGGAGGAACAGGGCGACAGTCGTATCGACTGTTGCCGGAGAAGACGATGCTCAGGGAGAGGGGCGGCGGCGAGCAGAGAGCCGGAGAGGCGCCAGCTGGGTGCGGCGTGGCGCGGGAAGAGCAGGGGAGGAAGTCTCTGCTGCTGGTATTGCGGCAGAGCGAAGAGGTTGAGGGGGAGGAAGCCGCCGGAGCTGGTGAGCGTCTGCCGGAGAAAGAAGAGAAGGAAGTTGGGGATTTCTCCGTCAGATCCAAGCTGCCCTCGTCGGTGGAGCGGCGGGGGGTATTTATAGGGATGAAGCAGGGAGGAAGGCGGAGGGAGACGACGTGTCTCCCTCACCGGAGAATGGTCGGAACATGAACCCATACCGTCCGTGCGTTCGCACGGCCGGTATGGTGGCCTACAATGACCAGGGGGGTGCTCCTGCGACGGCTGACGACGCAGGGCACCCCCGGTTTACTTGCCAGGTCCCCTACCTCACCCTGCGCGGCGCCATGCTCCGCGCAAGGTCGCCGGAGCATGGTGCTGGCAGGGTTTTGCAGGAGGGACCTGATTGCAAAGAACGAAGGAGAGTTAGGGGCCAAAATGCGAGGGTTCAAAAGTTGAGGGCCAAAGAGTAAATATATGAGGACCAAAATGTAAAGTCGGTCAAGGGGGTTTCTTCTTAGGCTCAAGTTTTTATACATGACTAATTAGGACCTAAGGAATCTGATGGTGAATTTTATTTTCATCTTAAACCTTGTTTGACCGGTCAATTTGCGCAAAAACCCAAATTAAGTTATTAATTGGGCATGGTTCTCAATGTAGGTCAAAATGGGTTCTAAAGGCCAAATTGAAGGTTCTAAACCCTAGAGATTATTTTTCTATGAATTTTAGAGGGTTTATTCTATTTTTACTTTGCCTCGAACCTTGTGAATTGAAGTGGGTTGTTTTAGGGTTACAGATTTAGTCTCTTGGAATTGCTGTAGCCCTTGCTAGATCATCTCATCCCACTTTTATTCTTATTAAGCTGTTTTGACCTGTGTTTGGTCCCTGAATTACCCTGCATGCAGTTTATACTGGTAAAATTGCACTTTTACCCCTTATGACTGGTTTTCTTCTCAAACTCAGAATTCTCTGAGTTAAGCCTTTCCTTGAGATATGTAGGAGCTTTTATCCTTTGTATTGGGTCAAAATGAGCTAGTTATGGCTCATGATGAGGTTCTCATCATACCCCCATGCCTAGCTTTTGCTAGTCCCTTAGCAAAAACTTAAGGTTTCAACCCTTGTTCTAGACCATGAAGTTTTTAATGGTTTTAGATAAGTGCCTTTTTTATTTGAGCATAGATTATGTTAGAATGCTGACCATAGGCCTAAAAGGTACTCTAGTACCAATCAAGATCCAAATCTGTCTAGCCTTAGCCTCAGTCTTTTAGCAAAGGTTTTTAAGGCCCGCAAGAACTAACCTAAGGTTTATTGGACTTCGTGGTTAAAGCACCCGTGCTTGAAATGATTTTAGCCCTGGCTCAGTTCGCAGTGCGTTTTGTAAGAGAGAGATAGAAAGTTTTTCTGTTTGGAGAGTTTTCTCTCTCTTTTTCTTTTTAGTTCTAGCCTAGGATTGGCTTTTCAACACGGTCTGTATCAGATTCCTTGCTCCCATCATCAATCCTCAAGGGTTCCTGGCGATCGATGCTTCGAGATAGCACCGCCCATGGCAACCCCCGGAACCCTGGCTATTGAGATTTCGAGATAATCCCATCCATGGTATTCCGTGGCCGAATCCAGACCCTGGCAATTGACACTTCGAGATAATGCCATCCATGGAATCTGAACCAGCAGAGTGCTTACATGCCCCCCGTAGGATATGTAAATATCCTAAGAGACAAGCACCGTGGAGATGATATTTTGTTACGCATCTTCGAGGGGATTTCCCGCCTCTCCGCGCCGGGAACTCGTCCAAATCAACTTGTGTTGATCGGCCGTTCCTATTCTAGGTGTTCTTTTCAGATTTTTGCGACGCTTCTGCGTGATTCTGATTTTTACGCTTACTGAACCAGGCTGTGTGTGAGATTAGGGTGCTTAGGTTACTGAGTCCCGTAAACCAAAAATTAGTTAACGAGGCCGAATACTTCCTAAGCCTTGGACCTAATACTTCAGCTTTTCATTTTCCTCAACCTCTTGAGGAGTGTCCAGATCTTAATGGGTACTAAGAGTCTATTCAAGAATGCCTAAGGTTTGCATTCTTACTAATCTCATTGTGCACTTTTCAGTTATTTTCTTGAATGAGGTCTAGAACTTAGGTTAATTCCTTAGTTCCTTACTAATGACTATCACTTTTTCTCATAATTTTGTGCTCCTTTTTCATTTTGTTTCTTTTCTCCTTCACAAAATTTTCCTTCTCCTCTTTTCCTCTTATTCTTTTTCAAAAAATTTTTAATTTTTATGGTATTTTTGGCATATGTGAATTTTTTGTTTGAAACCTTTTCTTACAAGTTTTTGCACTTTCCTACCCCCCCATGCCTAAGATTTGCAATGTCCTCATTGTAACCTAGGGGGTCTTAGTTCATTCCTTAAGACAGAAATTTGGATGAGTGAATGGGTCGGGTTGAATTTTTGCGGACGATTTCAAATCCCAGATGCAAACATCTGAGTTGGAGTCGGCTGTCCTAAAGTGTGAACTTCAAGTGCAAAAGCTGTCAGAACAAGTTTCAGGTTTTCAAAGAGAATGACGGGCTGCCTCCTGTTGAGCGCTAAATTTGATGCCTTCAGCCAAGCGGGAAATGCGATGGAGAGGGGATGGTCAAATCAGCGGAGTTTTGTAAGACAAGCACCTTGATTAAGAGCCTGGTTGGTCCAACCAGGTGCTTGTTCAGATCAACAGGCTGATGATGCAGCCCAAACCCAATCAATCTGGTGGGTTGATAGATGTGGATAAAAAGGTGTGGATCCGACCATAAACTATGAAGCTCAGCTGGATGTGGAAGTGTAAACGCAGGGTTTGGCTGAGCCGAATCAGCCTGGTCAGAGTAGGGACCCGTAGGATAATCAGTGGTTGATGCAGGAACCCTACAGGGGTGATCAGAGAATGATAGAGCATGGTATGTAGTCTGATCAATGTTCGAAACCCGATGTGGAAATGCAATCGGCTCGGTGAGAGGTGAATCTGAATAGAAATTGACTCCGGTTGCGGGTCGGGGTTTGGAAGAGGTTTTGATCCGTTCTGCGTGTGCGGACGAGGTGGCCATTGTGTACGAGGGCTCTTCTAGAAACAGATGATAGGTGGTTTTCTGTAGAGAGTCCTCTGGGTAACTATCAAATGCCGGAAGAGTGTTTGTAGGATGAAAGAAATCGGATTCGAGAAAAAATTTGGATTCTTGGTTGCAATCACTCTTGGCATTTTCTGTTTTTGGTTCCTGAGGATCGAAAAGGAATGATTCTGTGTTATCGGTGATCTCGGGAATCAGGACCTCAGAGTCAGAGTCAGAGTCAGAGTCATGTGAACTGAGGTCGTAGATAGGCCTGGCGTGTTCAGGAAGGGGAATCTCTCCGCAATTATAGTCAGATCTGAAATTGTCGGAGAGTTGGCGAAAACGATCATGAATTCCACCACAGCAGAAATCATCAGATGTGGAATCAGCAGCCTGACTGGGTTCTAGCCTATATGTCAATTCTGGGCTCAAAAAGGTGTTCTGTTCAAGCTCGAAGCTGGTAGGATAGAGCCCATTAAAACCTTGCTCATCCAACTCCTCAGTTTCTGTATCATAAATTGGCATGTTTCCTGAAAAATCGATCAGATTTCCTGAGGATGTTGGAGAGGGATATTCATTAAATAGAGGCCCGGAATCATATTCTGTAAAAATTTGATCTTTCTCATAAAGGGCCTCATAATCTTCCCAATAAGTTTCAGATCTAGGTTCTAGGCTTAGGGTGTGGGTAGAATTATTAGAACCTAAGTCCGAATAACCTTCGAGGGTCACCTTATCAAAACAAGGGGTGGAATTTATCCCCTCGAGAGGTTCAATTCTAATCTTGTCATTGCAGGAGTCTTGGAGTTCTAAGCTTGGTGATTCATGGCCTAGGGTTGGCTCAGCATTGTGTTCTCCTGCAATATCCCAACCTAATGCAACATTGTCTTCTATCTGGGTTGGGATTTTACAACCACTTTGTGCCTCAATCCCGGGATCTGGGAAACTGAATGGTTCCTTAATACTGTTCCAAGATGGTTCATCCTTTGTTTCTGGTATATACGGGTATTTCTGGTTGATAATTTGTTCTACTGATTTCATCATTTCTACCCGTTTTATAAGGGCATCTTGGTGTTGTTCCCAAAGTACAGGATTTGTCAAGCATTGAAGGTATTCAGATTGGTGTAATTTTTCCATCTCAATGTATCCTGTCATGAGCATATCTCGGGTTGATCCTTTTGAAATTCCAGTCAATAGAATTTGGGCACAGTTTATGATGAAGGATGTGGTTGTTGGGACATCAACCTGAATATCTCTTATTGGTGTTGAGGTTTTTTCTTCTTTTTCATAGAATTTTATGGCATCCTCGATCATTTTATCTTTCATAGATCTCCGATATTCAGGTTTCTTGAATGGTAGTCTTGCTAGGTAATTAGGCTGCATAATTGGATCAGGTGGTGGAATCAAGAGATAGAATCAAAGTTTGAATCAAGATGGAAGAAGGGGATTTTGTTCAGAATCAGAGGAAAGAGGGGCTATGTGAATGATTTCTGCAAAAACAAAGGAGCCGAGGCTTAGCCTCGGGGAGAGTGAATTTCTATAGGAGGTTTCAAGGACCTCCAGAAAAATACTGAAGGGCTGGATGAGATAAGCAGGTGCTGGACCCAATCAAGACACCCAAAAATTGTTGGGTGACTATGGAGGTTCGGGGCAGATGGACCCCTTGATCAGAAAGATCGTCCACCTGAGAATTACCTGGGCAGCCAGAGAGGGAGAGTCCCGCGAAGACCCCTACACGGTAGAGCGTCCCCACGGGTTACAGGGTTTCCCCCACCCGACCTCTCTTGTCACTGCGGTTCCAGGTAGACCAGAATGGGGATCTTGACCTCTTAAGTCTACCAATTTTAAGATCAGGGTGCTTAAGGTTTCACTTGAACTTTAGTCTTTTTAAGTGCAACGAGTGACCTAATTTAAGGTTGGTTAACCCAAAGGGGTCAACTTTACCTCTTGTTTTCTTTGAGAGCTTTTTGGGTCCTTTCTTTTAGGGTTCAAGTGTTTAGAGAGAGCCAATTGTTTAGGATTTTTCTTGTTAATTATTTTCAATCAATGGCTTGGGCACACCTCTTTTGGATTTCCTCAATTCTTGATTAAGGGGTGTGTCTCTACTGAAATCCTAATGTTTGACCTTATGTTGGCTCTACTTGGTCCATTTAACTCTTTGTTGGGCAATTAGGGCTCAAGCAAGAATGTGTTAGCCCTTAAATACCCTTAATAGTGTGCAGGAGTGATGAGTTGAAAACATGCAACTTTTACGGTTACTAAGTATGGAAGACAGGTTAGCCCTATATTGCTTGTTCTTTTCTTTTCTTCCTCTTTAGAGTGTAGGGGTTAATAGTGAGAGAAAAGATTTACCTGTCTTCGGAGTGGTTGTGTGGTTGCTTGTCTTCTTGAGTTCCTGTAGCTGCACAAAAGAGAGGAGATTATCAGAACTTAAAAGAAACAGGAATGTTTACCTCTAGAATAGCCGTTGCTCCCCGGCAACGGCGCCAAAATGAGAAAACGTCGGAGCGGCAACCGGGTTTTGAGGGTTTTGTTATAACGTTGTAGTAAAGCCGGTTATTACCAACATTTCAAATATAAATTTTTTACTCGGAAAATGAAAGAGTTCCCGAGGTCGAACTCAGGGAGCAAGTCGTATTCTAGAGATATACATGTTTCTTTTACAAAATAAAGAGAGAGGGAAAGAATTTGTTGTGATGTTCTTCTTTCTTTCTCTTTCTTCAGATCTCCTTCTTCTTCTTCCTTGGTTTCTGCTATGGTGATAATCTTCTTCTGCAATGGTGATGCTCTTCTTCTTCCTGCTGTTCCTGCGTTGGTGATGTTTTTCTTTCTTCAGAGCTCCTTGTTCTTCTTCTTTGGTTTTCTGCCTTGACCTCTCTTCTTCTTCTTCTGCAATCGTGGTGCTTCTGCCTTCGGCTACTAAGTCTCCCTTCCTTCTTCTTCAGCCTGCCTTCTGTGTTGCTCTGGCTGCTGACTTTCCGTCGTCTGGCCCGGTGCTTCGACGACTTAACTGAGCATTTGCTACAGTGCAGCTCCTTCTTCTTCGCCTGCACTTCTTCTTCCGCGGGTCTTCTTCTTCTTCTTTGGCCTGCACACTTCAGAGTTTTTTCGTCAAGAGGCAAAACCTACTCTACCCTCCCCCCCCGCGTCTCTCTTTCTCTCTGAAACCACTCTTGGGACAGCTCTCCCAGAGCTACCGGGTAATCGGGTTCGGGTCAGGCCCGGGTCCAGGCCCACCGGCGTGCGGTGGTGGGCGAGGAGTGCAGGTCGGTCTAATCGGGTCGGGCCAGGTCCGCGGATCGTGGTCACGGACGAGGCCGGGTCGGGTGAGAGGGACCTCACCCCGTGGTCAGGAGGCAGACAGCATAAGGCACTTTTTGCCTTTATGCGTCCGCGCGCCTCCGAAAAGTTCCGAGGTGGGACTAAATGTCCCACCCCAATTGAGCGCGCGTTGCGGATGGAGCAGTGGGCGATCGTGGCTTCCCGCGCGGCCTTCGCCCCATCTGTGAACCTGGGACGTTTCGCGGAGAGTCCCTGCGCAACCTGGGAGTCAAACCTGGGCGAAGGCGTGCCTGCACCTGCAGGTGAAGCAGCTCTGCCTGCGCAGTAATGGCGACGGCGGGCGAGTCACCTGGTCACAGAAGAACGACCTCTCGGCCAAATCAGACAGGCGGGGGACCTTCGCCGTGGCACGGCGAAGGTGGTCAGGGGGTCTGCAGGGGGCGTGATGGAGCCAACAGGTCGTCCTAGGTCAAACTGTGAGCGAAGAAGTGGGTGTGTTCGGTGGATCTGCAGAGGGTGTTTGGTGGGAAGTGGAGGGGCGGAAGAGGATCAGGGTGAGGAGGCGGAGGTTCTGCGGTGGTCGGCGAGCCGTGTGGGTCGCTGAGGTGATGGGAGCGGCTCGCCGGAGGGTGGTCGGAGGCGAAGAGGGTGAGGGTGAACAGGGTCGGTAGAGGGCTTAATTGACTAAATTGAAAGCGGGGAAAGAAAGAGGAGGAGAAGGGGAGTAACTCTAGCTTACTTGCAGGGACGAAGGGGGAGGAACAGGGCGACAGTCGTATCGACTGTTGCCGGAGAAGACGATGCTCAGGGAGAGGGGCGGCGGCGAGCAGAGAGCCGGAGAGGCGCCAGCTGGGTGCGGCGTGGCGCGGGAAGAGCAGGGGAGGAAGTCTCTGCTGCTGGTATTGCGGCAGAGCGAAGAGGTTGAGGGGGAGGAAGCCGCCGGAGCTGGTGAGCGTCTGCCGGAGAAAGAAGAGAAGGAAGTTGGGGATTTCTCCGTCAGATCCAAGCTGCCCTCGTCGGTGGAGCGGCGGGGGGTATTTATAGGGATGAAGCAGGGAGGAAGGCGGAGGGAGACGACGTGTCTCCCTCACCGGAGAATGGTCGGAACATGAACCCATACCGTCCGTGCGTTCGCACGGCCGGTATGGTGGCCTACAATGACCAGGGGGGTGCTCCTGCGACGGCTGACGACGCAGGGCACCCCCGGTTTACTTGCCAGGTCCCCTACCTCACCCTGCGCGGCGCCATGCTCCGCGCAAGGTCGCCGGAGCATGGTGCTGGCAGGGTTTTGCAGGAGGGACCTGATTGCAAAGAACGAAGGAGAGTTAGGGGCCAAAATGCGAGGGTTCAAAAGTTGAGGGCCAAAGAGTAAATATATGAGGACCAAAATGTAAAGTCGGTCAAGGGGGTTTCTTCTTAGGCTCAAGTTTTTATACATGACTAATTAGGACCTAAGGAATCTGATGGTGAATTTTATTTTCATCTTAAACCTTGTTTGACCGGTCAATTTGCGCAAAAACCCAAATTAAGTTATTAATTGGGCATGGTTCTCAATGTAGGTCAAAATGGGTTCTAAAGGCCAAATTGAAGGTTCTAAACCCTAGAGATTATTTTTCTATGAATTTTAGAGGGTTTATTCTATTTTTACTTTGCCTCGAACCTTGTGAATTGAAGTGGGTTGTTTTAGGGTTACAGATTTAGTCTCTTGGAATTGCTGTAGCCCTTGCTAGATCATCTCATCCCACTTTTATTCTTATTAAGCTGTTTTGACCTGTGTTTGGTCCCTGAATTACCCTGCATGCAGTTTATACTGGTAAAATTGCACTTTTACCCCTTATGACTGGTTTTCTTCTCAAACTCAGAATTCTCTGAGTTAAGCCTTTCCTTGAGATATGTAGGAGCTTTTATCCTTTGTATTGGGTCAAAATGAGCTAGTTATGGCTCATGATGAGGTTCTCATCAGCGTGCTCCTTAAATTTTCAGGTACATTCATGTCAAGGATAAGGAAATCTACAGGAAAATAGAAGTCCTTAACCTTGACAATAACATCCTAAATAACATCTCTCGAATTTGTGACCAAACATCTGCTAACTGTAGCATTACTGAGGTCGACCGAAGTTCACCTAATTCGAACTTCTCGTAAAGAGAAGTCAGAATTAGGTTAATGGATGCACCTAGATCCAGAAGTGCCCTATCAAAGGTGTAATCTCTGATGACATAAGAAATCAAAGGGGCACTTGGATCTCTCTTTTTCTGAGGAAGGTGATGCAGGATAACAGAACTAGCCAGCTCGGAGAATACCACCTTCTTCGAAACAGATTCCCTTGACTTACGCTTCTGCATGCATGAATCCTTTAAAAATTTAGTGTAAGCCGGTATGTGTTTGATAGCATCGAGGAGCAGGATATTGATCTTGACATTCTTCAATATATTCAAAAGCTCCTCGTTACTATCAATAGGCTTCTTCCTAGGCTTAATCAAGGCCTCAGGAAAATGAACGTGAATCAGATCTTCGGAATCAGGTTCCTGAGCCTTGATTTCTTCTTCAGAGTTCTCCTTTCTCTCCTCAGGCTTTCCAGGATTTGGTAGATCAGAACAGTGTAGTTGTCGATCCTGAGTTTGTTTTCCACTCCTCAAGGTAACTGAATTAGCAAATGCATACGGGTTTGGGTGTTGGGGAGGGTTAGGAAAGATTGGAGGGGCTTCATTAGCCAGAAACCTTTGATTTGAAGTAGAAGAGGATGGACCCTGCTCAACCACCTGAGCATGTGCGTGCAGGTCCCTCTAATTCCCGTACCCTTAGGCTTGATTACCTGGATTCTAGATATTACGCGGGTTGGGTACAGGTTGAGATGGCAGAGATTCGGGTTGACGAGAATTAGCAATGAACCTGGTTTGCAAGTTGTCCGACGAAGTTTTCATTTGCTGCATGAGTTGGAGGATAGATTCTTGCATTTCTACCATCTGTCGGTTCAAATCAGCCTGCCCTACAGATTGACGGGCATTCCAAGCTGGCTGATTTACCTGATTCGGGGGTAGCTAAGTGTAAATATGACCCTGACCCATTGGTCTTTGTGGAGCATAATTGCTGGGTCGGAATTGAGTTTGCTGCCCCGGGTTTTTCCAGGAGAAGTTAGGGTGATTCCTCCAACCCAGATTGTAAGCATTGGAGTAAGGGTTGGACCTAACATTCTTTTGTATAGCATAGACATCCTCATAGGGCGAGGATGGAGAGAAAGAAAGGGAGGGATCAGAGGATCAAAGGTCCTAGTTTGGAACCTGTGGGGTTCCAATTAATGCTGGCTCACAGGTTGAGTCGCATCCAGTTGATTCACAAACTCCCGTCCAGAAGGAGCTCGCAACGAATGGAATCCCGAATTCTTGGATTGAGTGGATCGAGAATTATTCATTGAGTTTCCAGCCATCCACTCCTCCATCCTTTTGGTAACCAGGTCCACTTTATCCAGTTTATTGCAAATCAGTTCCATATCGAATGAATGAGAGTCGTGGACTTCATTAATGTTCGATCTGGGTTGTTGGGACCAGTTAAAAGTATCCATGGAGGCATGATTAATTGAATTTTCACTCATCTCAAACAAATCGTGTGCGCTATCTACGTCTTTGTTGAGGAAATTGCCTCCGCAAGAAGTGTCCACGTGATTTCTGAGTTGCTTAGTCAACCAGTGGTAGAAGATCTACATGAGCTGCCATTTTAGAACCTCGTGGTGTGGACACTTCTACAATAAGTCTTGGAATTGCTCCCAGGCAACATGAAACTGCTCCCCCGGCCGCTGGGTGAAGGTAGTAATCGCTCGTCTCAGAGCATTGGTACGTATGATAGGGAAGAATTTCTTCAGGAAAGCCAATTTCAGATTGTTCCATGTTGTGATCGGCTTTCCCATGGTCCTGTGGCAATGAGCGGCTTTATCCCTAAGAGAGTGGGGAAAGTGCCTCATGATCATCTGCTCTTCATTCGCGTTTCGCGCCTTGGTGGTCTAGACCAAGGTGGTCAAGTCCTCCAAATGCTTAAATGGGTTTTCAAAGCTAAACCCATGAAAGTGTTTGATTTGGATTAATACCCGGGGCTTGATTTCTATGTCTCTGACAGAAATCTGGATGCCGGGACATTCCCCGTTATTTGAAGGATCGTAAAAATCCTTCAAGGGCTGAGCGCCCTGCATTCTCTGGAGCCATTCTTGCATTCTCTGCATTTGTTCCAGTTGCCTTTGAAACATCTTTTGTGGATTCTGTGGCAGAAGAGGTTGTTGATCGGTGATAGGATCAATTTGGCCAAAATCTAATCTACGCCTCCTAGAATACTCTAGTGGTCCTTCCAATCGGGGATTCAATGACCTCCTTCCAAGCATAAACTAGGAAAAGGTCGGAAGGATTGGGCATAAGAACCCTGCAGCATAACAAAATAAGTCTGTCCTTAAGTGGGGTAGCCTAAGGATCTATAGACTCTCAGAATCCATCTTAAGATTATAGATGATTTACTCTACTTGTGTCCAATCAATCCAACCGGTTAGAAGGATAGACTGGGGAAAAGGTTCTTCCTTTGGCTTGCGCCTCCAGTTGCTAGTGTATCCCCCAGTCGCGGTCGTTTGACGCTACTCCCCTAGTTAGACATCAGATTGATTGGTATAAGCAAGTTAATCGTAAACAATCTCAGACTGGGCCCCGAAGAGCGAATCAGTCCTTAAGGCCAACGTCTACTTGATTTTATTTAGGCCTGGGATTATAGTGCTTATGGAATGTGGTGGGCCCTTAAGATGGGTTGTGCCCTTAATGATCGATTGAGATTATGTGAGTACGTGCACAACCAGGGTTTTCAAGCAAGATTATTTTTGATGAGTAGATTTTAAAGTTCAAATCTTGGTTAAGTAGCTTTTAGGGTTTAGAATTAGGTTAATTCAATCAAGTTTCGAGGCAATCCAGAAGTTCAAACGCGGGTGAAGATCTTTTCCTTTTGTAATCAAAAGTAAAGTGGAGTGCCTGTTATTGACCTAAATTGAAAACCCTATAGGGAAGCTACTTGATGAGTTGATTTTAGGTTAAATGGTGCGGCCCAAATAGCTCAAACAATTGGTCAAAATTGCACCACTAAGTTAGGCACACAAGATGATTAACCTAGACTAATTTCTACTCTTTTATATGTTGATTTGCATGTATCGGTTCCACAGATCAAAATCCTGGTTGAGTAGATAAAAATCAATTGGTTATGTGCCTTGAATGTGGGTGTATATAGTGTGTATGTTGATTTATCCAACAAAAAGTATCTTTTTTTTAATTTTTTTTTTACAAGGGTGAGATGAATGTGGGTGGAAATCCAAGCAACTAAACTAACCCTAAGATTTATTCAAACACCTAAGTTAATTGGGATTTGAATTAGTGTTGTGAAATGAAATCTATGGAGGGGGAAGAACGGGGAGTAATTATAGTTGTCTTCAACTGCACTTTACTCCAATCTATTGCTTGAATATTCCCTGTTGAGGTACTTGCAAAACAATAGACGAGAAATAAAGCAAGTTAGAAAATAAAAAAAGTACGCAAAATGTAGAAAGAAAATCGAGAATCATTGTCTCCCCTGCAACGATGCCAAAATGTTAAAGCAGAAAACTACGCAAAAAGGATTGGATTTTGAAAAACCTGTCATCGTAGTATGATTTGCAAAGAAATCCGTCAACAGATAAAATTATACCGAAATTCATAAAGAAATTCCGGGTCGAACACAGGGAGGCTCCGTTGAAGTAAAATCCGCGATTATATTTTTTTTGGTATTTTTGTTTAAAAGCGAGATAATCATAATGGAACTGATATTAACACTAAGAGAGAGAGAATAATCACTTGATTTATGAATAATGTTTTTATAGCTAGAAATTGGGAAATGATTACAACTAGAAAGCGAAAAATTTTATTCTAGAAAGCGATAAAAAGAAGGGAGAGAGATGTTATCCTCCTCGACAATTGCTTAGAGGACGAGCCGGACGGAGCGACGCTTGGAAGACGGAGGATGGGATGGGAAGAAGGAGGATGAAGTAGGAAGAAGCGGGAATGAGGCAGAACGTTGTCGTCATCTCGGGATCCACTTCCGAAATGGGGGTGAGAAAACTTTGGATTTGGCTCTAAAGGAGTATCCCGAGTGTGGGACAAGCTTCTCTAGAGCTTTGGAGAGGGAGAGAGGTGAAGGGATGAATGAAATGTGGGAGACATAGGCCTTTTTATAGGTGTAGAGGTTGGGGGCAAAAAGGCCATTTTAAGTTTAAAACAATAAATTAGGGGCTTTAGTGACGGATTTATTCGTCACTAAAGCCTGGTCTGGCTGAAGTGCGCACGCCTCCTCGCCTCCTTGCACCCAACGCTCATCCACGTTCTCGCAAGATCAGCCATCCGATCTCAAGATCGGACAGCTTAAAACGCTCCTTGCCAGCGCCTCTTCATCAGCTCAACGCACAAGCACGCCTCTTCTCAGTCATCCGATCTTGCATCCAATGGCTTAGAATGCATCGTGCCCCCCTCGTCTGATCGGTCGTTTGCATCTGCATAGGATCACGCGTGCGCGAACCCTGCACATTTGTTGCGTCACGTCGCTCGCTCCTCACCGGCACGATTTGCATCGAATTGCTGAATTGAATGCGCTTCGTGCATTCACCTCAATTTGAGGCTTGTGGGTATTCGATCTTGCAGCCTCTGCTTCGCAAACGTGCCCACGACCAATGCGCTACAGCCTCTTCTTTGTCTCACTTAGGAATTAGGCGCGCGTGATCGTGGCCGTTGGATCAAGATCCGACGGCCTAGATCGTCTACGCCTTTGCCTTCAGAAGTGCAGTTGCGGGTCCTTGCAAATTTGGCTGGGTCGGTTTGGGTGGCCAAGATGGTGCCATGTGGCGCCATCTTGGCCGTTCATCTTTTGTGACTTGTAGAAGGTGCCACGGATGTCAGATTGGATCAATTTTCACACTGTTAGGCTGCGATCATCGATCCGAACCCATCCGTGCAGTTGGATTTGTCATCTGAAGGCAGATTGACACCATCTTGGCCCTTGATCTTTGACCTTCCTCAAATTATATCTGATGCTACGGAAGTCCGATCGGGGCAATCTTGGAGTCGTTGAACTCCAATCGTTGTCCTAATCAGATCCGTATGGTTAGATCTTTGATCCGAGGCCCCGATTAAAAGTCACCCTGTCCCTATCCACCAAAAAGAAGAAATTACTATATAATTTATACAATTTGACCTAAATTCATGATAACATGTTATGCAATATTTACAATGCATAATGTAATATGATACTAAGAACATGCATTAATAGACATTTTTGGCTATTCAAATGTATGCACATAACTCACGTTTGTTTTCTCGAGCATTATAAATTTAAATGTTACAACGAATGTGCGAATTCTTCTAAATTAAGATCCTGATCTTCATCATATAAGTTCTACATTGCTTCCATGTCAAATTCAGCCAGGTTTAGGCCAAAATCAACTCTTCTTCTCCAACTCTGGCCGCCTCCGACTTATGCTCCGACGAGCTTCTCCTCCTTGCTCCATCCTCACAATCATCAAATTGGGGGTGCCAATATCTTCCTCACAATCGTTCGCTCCTCGCCAGACAAAGTAGGAGCTTCCTCCACCTTCGTCCTCGTTGTTCTACGTCGCCAGAGACTTTCTCCCCTTCACGTCCGGTAAGACACGCTAGCATTGAATTCCTTCCTTTTCATCCAATAAATTAGGTCTACCTTCCCCTCTCTTTCTCTAGCTTCGGACTATATCCTTAGGACTTCGTTTCGACCTCAAACTCCCACTGTCCCTCTCTTTCTTCTCCACCTCTGGCCACGCCTCCAACGAGGCTGCCACCATGCTCCACACCACTAAACAACTCGTAACCACCTTCACAACCTTCGCCATGACCCGCAATGCAAAGCCCCCCAGGAAATTTGGGTCTTTGATCAGCATTCCACCCTGTCGACTAACCCACCAACCCACTGACCTGTTCGACCTCACACCTCCATGCACCACCAATAATTAAAATACCGCCACCATCACACTTGCTGTGCTCCAGCGACCCTCATGAGCCTTTTAATTGGGGCTTAAAGCCCGTACTTGGTGTTTCAGGACTTCGTTGGTGTCGCTGTCATCACCACCGTTCACTGCCGCCAACCACTGCTCTTCGAACTTGCTTCCACCTTTAGCGGATGCAGTTTGACATTAGGAATTTAGCTGTAGCGGAAATTGAATAAAGAAGCACAATAACAGCAACAATCGAAGAGTCAAAGAAAGCTCCTTTTGCAACTGTGTGAAGAAGCCCTAGGACATGAGTCCCACATTGTTGCTTTTTAATTTCAAAATGCTTACTTAACATTTTGTCTAAGAGGCATTATCACCTTCGAACCACGGGATTAGGTCCCACCCTTACATGCATGCACATGCCCTCTCCTGTGTCCACACGCATGCGAGCCTAGGCTGGTTTGATTTGGTCTGAATTCTGAACCGGGTTTGGGTCTGAGAGGGAGAAAAGCATTGTGAGGAAAGGAAGGGGGTTTTGCACTGTTGGGATTTAAAGGCACACTTAAGCTATCTGATGAGTAGCCCTGACGTTTGATTGGAGTTGATTTGAGTATTTGGCCAAGTGTCTGATGTGGTTAAGTGTTGATGAGCTGTCTGATGCTTGTGACTTGAGTTGAGAGAATCCTAAGTGTTAACTGATTAAATTGGTGGTTCCAACCAACTCTTTTTGGGCCATTTATTATATTTTTGTCTTTTGAACTTGAGATACAATTTGGCTCTTGAATATATTTTTGATTGATTATTCATTGCATATTATTCTTATGATTTGATTATTGTGCTCATATGTACATCTTTTGATTAGTGGTTGAATTTCAATTTTGCTCTGCGAACGAACTCGAAACTCACGTTTTTCAAACTTTACAAATTTAAGTATTGTTACGCTTTTATCGATTATACTACGACGCATATTTCTAAAACACGGTAGAAGCGCTTAACATTATGAAAATCAAATTAATAATCCACTTGCCTTATTTTCCTCCTAATTATCGTTTAAAGGCAAAGAGTTTCCTGATTTGCGAGATTGATTGAAATCGAATTGAAGTTGATGCTATTTGATTAGAGATTCCCCATCCTTACTTCCTGTACCTATTAGGGATTCACACTAAATTTCTCAACATCTTGGACTCCTCATCTTCTTGTTTGAGTCCAAGGTGTCATATTTGGATTCAAATTGGACTTAGAATTAGAGCTAATTAGGATTACACATTAGGATTTTGAAGCGTTAGTACACACTTGTCTGCAATTAAAGAAATTGATCTTCTCGAATTTGTGTGTTATCCAAACCCTTGTCTGAACTGATCTAATCAAGTGAACCTTGAAATCAAGGCTCTAAATTCACTTGAACCCTAAAATTTAGGACCTAATAACCTATTGAGAACCAATTTAGGGTGATTTGGGTGCTTTGACCCAAATTTCATCTTCAACCTTAGGATAGGTTAGGTGAAGTTGGTTCACTTTGTGAATCAATCAACCTACAGATTAGGTCACAATTTGAAATAACTTCTAAATCAAGTGAAATTCAAGGCACAATTAGGGGTAAAATTGGTAGACTTAGATCTTAATTCGCACATTCCGGTCTACTTAGAACTACAGTGACAAGGAAGGTCTGGTGAGGGAAACCCTGTAACCCGTGGGGATGCTCTACCATGTAGGGGTCTTTGCGGGACTCTCCATTCCTAGCTACCTAAGTAATACTCGGGTGTTTGGATTTTTGATCAAGAGGTCCATCAGCCTCAAACCACCTTAATCATCCAAAATTTTTTGGGTGTCTTGGTTGAGTCCAATACACATCCAGTCCCTCATCTATTTCTTTAGTGAACAAACATAGGAAGAGGTCCCTAGGTCTGACCTAGCAACCTCCATTAGAGTGGATGTTCTGGGTGAAATTTGATCTGATCCGATCAAATCAATCTGGACCAGAATTTGATTCCTCATCCTGATCCACCACCTGATTTGGAGATTCAACCTAATAACATAGGAAAGATGTTCACCAAACTTGAATCCCATAAGAGCATAAAAGAGAAAATGATCGAGGCTGCTCTCAAAAATAGTGAAGAATTTAACAGAACCTCATATCCTTTTAATAGAATTCGGGTTAGTGAAACAGAAATGACAAACCCCATTTCAGACCACATCCAGATGATTGCAACACAACTAGCATGTGGTTTGACTCGAGAGACCCTTTTGCGAACATTTGATGCATTGAAGAGATTGCATTACACTGAGTTTGCAATATGTGTGAAATCCGCAACTTTGGAAAAAGTACCAAGATGACTTTGGACGACGTGGGGAGCTAATAAATCAGTTGGAAAACATGATTATCAAGAGGTACCCAAATTCTCGCCTAGAAACTAATGATGCATCTTGGAGCAATTTTGAGTATCAATACAACGTCCCAGAACCCGAGTATGAAAATGGAGGTTATCATTATGGACCCGTAACCCAAATGGAACCAAATTTTGATTTTGTGCATAATGAAATACCTGATCAAAATATGGGTTGGGTAGATACCGCTACAGGTGCCCTCGATTATTAGCCAGCTATAGGAAGCTGTGAAGCTGGTTCATCAGGCCTAGATTTTCAAAACACCTGTGATGAGTTTGATTCAGAACCTCTCGAGGATGAAACTCTTGCACCTTATCCTATTAAGGTATTCCTCGAGAGTAATTCTGACATTCCAATAGAACCAAGTCCAGATTCTAGTAACCCAATTCCTACACCTAACCTAAAATCTAGATTTGAGCCCAGTTGGGATGATCATGAGGCTTAATGTGATGAAAACAAGATTTTAGATTTGAACTATGATCTTGAGCCTATATTTGATGATTACACCTCTCCAGACTCAGAAGAACAAATTGATTTGTCAGAAGTCAAACTGAATTACGATACAGAATGAGAGGAGTTGGGGTTTAGATTGAATCTACCCTAGATTGCCCTAAACCCAAGCCTATGCTTAATGAAGATATCCCAGGAAGCTTGGAATTTGAGACTAGGTTAGACCAATGTCAGGTTGATAACTCCTTGCATCTTGGTTTAATCAGTGGTGGAAATCTTGATCTTGAGTCAGATTTAGATGGTGATTTTCGCAAATTCTCCGATGATTTTGAATCATACTACGATTTAGGAGAATCGTTGTTTCCAAACGATTATGAGCCGATTTACGACTTCAGCATCCATGATCCATTCTTTGATTTTGATTTTAAGGCTAATGATTTGAAACTCGAAGCAACCCCACCACTTACTCTCAAGCTAGAGCCCTACAGAAATCAATCTAAACCCCAACCCGCCACCGGAATTCATTTCTACTCTGACTCACCTCTTACTGATCTAGTTGCATATGATTCAGCACCACATTTCTGTTGGTACAAGAGCACCTTGATCGTTGATTTTGATGATAACAAAACACTTGCTATTTAATAGTTGCATTTGAGTTATAGTTTTAGAATAAATGTAAATGGAATCAAGTGTGAAGGAGTTCAAGCTCGCATCCATAGCAGATTGGAGGAGCTTGATGGAGAAGAGAACATGGAGCTTCGCATGGAGAAGAGAAGAGAAGAGAAGATGGAGCTTGACAAGAAGAATAAGATAGATGATTTTTTATCCTGCACTTTGTATTTGTTTATGTTCTTTATTTTTTTATTTCCTATATGATTGTTAAAGAACCCCAAAGTAACATACGATAGTCCTAGGATCACTTACACAAACCTAGAATACTTAGACAATATTTGACAAATCAATATAAAAATCAAACAACCTGATCAGACATCCAATCTGGACATTAGACATCAGATGTTGACTTTTAAGACGTCTGGCCTTTTGTCCAGACATCCAAAAACACTTAGGCTGATAACTTACTCTCTATCTGCCACCTTCAGACATCCAACCCATAGTCCATACATCTGAAGACCTTGCCAGACATCCAACAATAGGACCATTGGATTGTCAGACCTTTATCTTAGAGGATTAACTATTAATCAGATTTACAACACTTTTAGACATCCGTAGAGCATCAAACCTTAAAAGTAACTCTTAGACGTCCGTCTTGATCCAACTCAGTTCAGATCATCAAACCTTCTAGATCAGATGATGGAACCTTAGATCAAACGATGACCCAAACTTTTGACCATAAAACTAGACGTCTAATAATCCTGTCAAAATCATAAATGACCCTATTTTCGGATTGATTTACCTTGAATTTATTTTCAACGGCTATTTAAGGCTTCCAAAGCCTTCCTGAGGGTTCTTAAGCCATCTATAAATAGAGGACCCTTCCTTTGACATATACACCTTGACATACTACTACATTATATTATGTCCAAGTGAAGAAGAAAATCAGCTAGAAGTATTGTTGCTCTCCAAGATCATCCTACACACTTAAGAGCATCATCATCGCTGTACACCCACTCTCCCGTCTTCGCATACGAGAGCTTCATTATGCCCTTGCATAGTTCACGCACTTCGCGTTGCTAGTCAACGCACTTCCATCAAAGGGAAGTTTCTATTGCCTATAGTAGCCAGGTTTATTACATACTTTATGGCTCTATAGGATATTTTGGGATTTACTTTGCGAATTCCCATCTCCCTCGCGAGACAAAATACTCCTCATGAAGAGGAAGGTTTGAGGTATGCTACTCTCGTACATAGTAGCATGGTTGTAAGAGGTTAAGTAACCCTTGTTTAAGCGACTTGGATAGTGGATTTGATCGATTAAGTTGATTGAAAAATCCTAAGTCGAGAAGCTTAGGTAGTAGTTTTCACCTGGGTTTGGATTTCCACCTAAAAATACTTATGTGGTTTGTGAGATTGGCTTTTGTGTGATTGTGATATTTTATTCTGCACTATTTCGTTTATCTGCTTGGTCTTACCCACCTTCGTAGGGAATTACAATTTCGATATTGAATGGAACACTGATCAAACTGACAACCATATATTGTCCCCCTCTGATCCTACTAGTAGGGTTCCTACTCCCTTCACCAATCTATTATCTTTTGAGGACCCCTACTCTGATCTTGTTGAGCTGATACGGCTAAACCCTCGATTCACATTTGCACACTTATTTGAGCCACAAAGCATCTGGTGGGCTCAACACCTATTGAGTTACATTCATATTGCATTTTAGGGTTTAAATTTTAGAACAACTGACTTCACCTTTGATACTTGTGTCAGAACTTGAAATCATTCGCAATAGTCATTTCGACTCGTTCACCCACCCTTTGATCATATTCTAAACTATGAACTAAGCTAAATTCGAACCCACCTGGTTTGCAATGAGGACATTACAAAACTTAAGTATGGGGGGTATTAAAGTGCAAAATAAAATAGAAATTCAATTATTCGAGGGGTTTTTACAATATATATATACAAAAAAATAAAAAAATGGAAAAAAGGGGAGGAAAATTTTGTAAGTTGAATGAAAAATCTTTCTTGAGAAGGAAAAAGAGAACATATAAAGAATGACAAAGGAGCAAATCCAAAACAATTGATAGTCCTAGCAATTGATTATGGATCCTACTTAAGTTTTAGGACAAATC
This sequence comes from Thalassia testudinum, assembly GCA_037157565.1. Classification (NCBI taxonomy): domain Eukaryota; kingdom Viridiplantae; phylum Streptophyta; class Magnoliopsida; order Alismatales; family Hydrocharitaceae; genus Thalassia; species Thalassia testudinum. The sequence goes on from JAZHRO010000024.1 coordinate 87,116,187, forward strand.
AAAATAAGGAATTAAATCCTGAAGTATTAGAGACAAGGAGATAAATAAAGAGTACTGACCTTAGGCCTTTTGGTCTTATTCTAGGGCTTAAACACTTACATATTTGTTAAGATCTAGACAATTTCTCAAGAGGTTGAGGAAGTTGCGAGGCTGATGTACTAATTCTAAGGCTTAGGGATTATTTGCTTTCATTGCCTGCTCTTTGGTTTACAAGACGTGGTAACCTAGGCACCCAAAAATCACACACCAGTCTGGTTCAGTCTCTTAATGAAGAATAATGCCAAAACTGTTCTGTTTTGAAAATGTTTTCCCAAAGATTAAACTTAGAAGTGACTTAAAGACACAAGTTCAATGGACGGGTTTCTAGCATGGAGAGGTGGAATGAAACATACTCCCCTCGAAGATGCATTATATCATATCGTCTTCTCGATGCTTATCTCCTAGGATATCTAAATATCCTACCGAGGGCATATAAGCACCTTGTGCAGGTTCAGGTACCATGGGAGGGAATATTTCAAAATGTCGATTGCCAGAGCCTGAATTTAGCTACAAAACATCATGGGCATCACTATCACAAAGTGTTGAAAGCCAGGTGTTCTGGGGGTTGCCATGGGTGGTGCTATCTCGAAGTATTGAAAGCTATGGACCCTACAAGGATTGATGGTGGGAACAAGGAATCCGATACATACCGTATTTAGGGCTAATCCATTGTTGGATTTAAGGGAAGTTAAAAAGAAAAGAGAGAAAACTCTCAAAACAAACATCTATCTCTATCTCTCTTATAAAAAATGCACTGGCAAACTGAACCTGGGCTTGTTATGAATACGCATGGATGCTTTAACTGATGGGGTCAACGAAACTTTAGGCAGTTTTTGCGAGCCTTACAAACCTTCGTGGCAGACCCAAGGTTGAGGCAGTCAGGTCTGGATCTTGGTTGATACTTGAGTACCTCTAGGCCTATTATTGGTATTCTAATCTGATTTCTATAGAAGTGGCACAAACAAGCATCCTAACACAAAAATATGGTCTAGAGATCTAGTTCTTTCCATAGGATTTTGTTAGGGACTAACAAAAGTTAGACATGAGGGTATGATGGTAACACTATCATTCGTCATAATTAATTAAAATTAGTCAAAATCAATTGTTAAATGCTCCTAAATGATTTTTTAGGAAAGTAATTCCGTACTGAACTGATTTGCCAAGAAGACAGGAAAACATGGTTAATTCGGCTCTTTTACCATCTCATCATTAATGCAGATTAACTAAGGAGTTGATCAGGGGTTAATTCAAGGTTAAATGAACCTTAAAGACCAAGTAGTAGGCTTAAAATAACTGAATCAAGATTTCACGCATTTTGAGGGCTAAAATATCACTAAAAACCCTAATTATTAACCTCACTCAAATTAAAAGGGTTCTGGTAAAGATAAATTTAATCTAAACCTCCTAAAAATCATTAAAATTTATTATAACAGGTTTGGTACCTTCACTTTGACCATCTGAACCCATTTGGACCAAAAATAAAGATTTAGATGGGAATTTACCCTGATTTGGACTTATATGCAATTTACCCAATCAAACGTGGTAAAAACTCAAATACAAGTCCACCATTAGATTCCTTGGGTCCAAATTAGGTTAACACCAAAATTTTGGTTCAATTAGAGTCTATGTTGACCTAGTTTGCATTTAAGTCCCTAGATCTCTATTCTTTTCAATCAGACTCTCATCTTTGACTTTTTATTACAGAGACACCCCTAACTTTCTCATCTTCTTCATAGAAAGGTCCCCACCACCTGAGTTCAACGAGTTTCCTAAATCAGAAGTCAAACCCATCCAGATCGACTTTGACTTGAGATCTTAATCAGATCCCCACCAAATTCGGTGGGATTGGTGTTCACACCTTGAGGAATGCAATAAACTTGAGCACGAATCCTAATATTGATCCTAGAGCTCTGGCAAGCTCGAGAAAATTTAGGATTTTGGGTTTCCAAATTTGCTAGCAAATGTGCGAATTCTTCCAAACTAAGATCCCAATCTTCATCTATATAAGTTCTACATTGCTTCCACGTCAAATCCAGCCAGGTTTAGGCCAAAATCCACTCTTCTTCTCCAACTTCGGCCACCTCCAACTTGAGCTCCGGCGAGCTTCTCCTCCTTTCCTCCATCCTCTCAATTATCAAATTAGGGGTGCCAATATCTTCCTCAATCATCCGCTCCTTGCTAGACAAAGCAAGTGCTTCCTCCGCCTTCATCTTCGCCTTTCTATCTCGCCTAAGACTTTGTTCCCTTCGCGTCCGGCAATGCATGTCGATGCAGAATTCCTACCCTTTCATCTAATAAATTAGGTCTACTTTCCCCTCTTTTTCTCTAGCTTAGGACTAGACCCTTAGGACTTCGTTTCGACCTCAAACTCCCACTGTCCCTCTCTTTCTTCTCCACCTATGGCCATGCCTCCAGCAAGGCCACCATGACACTCCACACCATCAAAGAACTCATAACCACCTCCACAACTTCCACCGCGACCCATAGATCAAAAGCCTCAAAGAAATTTGGGGCTTTGATCAATATTCCACCTCATCGACTAACCCACCAACCCACTGACCTCTCCAACCTCCACACACCTCCACGTGCCATCGATCAACAAAATACTGCCACCATCACACTCAACATACTCTGGTGACCCTCATAAGCCTTTTAATCAGGGCTTAAAGCTCGTACTTGGTGTTTCAAAACTTCTCCGGTGTCACTGCCATCGCCATCGTTTGCCGCTGCCAACCACCGCTCTTCGACCTTGCTTCCACCTTCGACAGATGTGGTTTGACATCAGGAATCCAACTACAACAACAATTGAAGAAAGAAGCACAACGGCAGGAGCAATCAAAGAATGTCCATTTGCAACTACGCACGAAGAAGCCCTGGGACAATTGTCCCACGTCATTGCTTTTTAATTTCAAAACGTGTACTTAACGTTTTTGGTCTGAGAGGGAGAGAAGCTTTGTGAGTAAAGGAGGGGGTTTTGCATTGTTGGGATTTAAAGGAACACTTAAATCGTTTGATGAGTAGCCCCGACATTTGATTGGAGTTGATTTGAGTATTTGGCTAAGTGTTTGATGTGGTTAAGTGTTGACGAGCTGTCTGATGCTTGTGACTTGAGTTGAGAGAAGCCTAAGTGTTAACTGATTAAATTGGTGATTCCAACCACCACTTTTTGGGCCCTTCTTTATATTTTTGTCTATTAAACTTGAGATACAATTTGGCTCTTGAATATATTTTTGATTTATTATTCATTGTATATTATTCTTGTGATTTGATTATTGTGCTCATATGTATATCTTTTGATTAGTTGTTGAATTCCAATTTTGCTCCCTACGAACAACCTCAGAACTCATGCTTTTCAAGCATTACAAATTTACGTGTTATTACGCTTTTATTGCCTATATTGACGCATATTTCTAAAACATAGTAGAACTGCTCAGCATCGATAGTGGATTCACAATAGTGGTTTTCGGTGTTGTCACCACCGACCACGGTGATGGACGGTCACAATCGAGACGAGACATGGTGGTTGTTACAGTCTCTCAAGGGCAGCAAATCCAATCAGTTGTGAAGGGTCAGCCCTCGTTGAGGTTGCTACCGGTGGCGAGAACAGAGACATAGAGGTAAGGTGGCTATTGCAGTGGTGCAGTGGTTGTGGTCGGTGGGGGAGTGGATGCTCTAGCCGAGTGGAGGAACCACGGTGGTCGCTGTTGGGAGCAGTGCTACTCCCTGTGGCGTGGTCTACTGTGGAGGAGCTATCAAATACCCCAAGCCTAAGTTTTACTAATCTCGAGCAAAATCATATGAATCATACCAGGTCTTTAGGTCATATTTTATCGTCATGACACCTTATCGTGCTACAACTGTAAAGACCCATTCTGATTTGAGCCTTTTAAGACATCTGAAGTGTCAGTCAGACGTCTGGCTAGATGTCTGGACCCCTTCTCGGACGTCTGGAAATTGAAAAATCTGTATGCAGCATGCATTCTGTGCGCAGGCAGTGTGCAGACCCTCCTCTCTCCTTCCTCCTTTTTCCTCCGCCAAACCCTAACCCCTCAGCTATAAAAGAGACCCCCTTCCTCTCCTCTCCACTCCACCACTACCACCATACTCCCCACTCCACTGCCGTGAGCTGAGGCACGCGAGAGAGAGGGAGCAAGAGCAAGGAGGAGTGGGCGTGAGGAGGAGATGGCCTAGGTCACGAGCTTCGTGGAGGCTCGCCGCAGGCTTGCACGGCCACCACGGCGCATATGGGAGGACGTTGGGGCGTCGTCCTCGACCTTTTGCAGCAATCGGAGCTGCAACGGAGCAGAAGGAGCCGTGACGGAGCGCGGCGAGAAGTGCAGGAGTGCGGTCTGGTACTGGAGTTTTTCCAGTATCAGATGTCCAGAGTGTCTTTCGGACGACTAGCTGGACGTCTGGCGTCGACACCAGACGTCTGAAAGCGGGTATATTGCGAAGGTACGTCTTCCTCGCGATTACAGCCATGCAGGCCGCACCGTAAGTGTGATTTGATTGGCTAAAAGTGGTGCGTTGCTCTGTCATGTGTAGGAGCAGCTTTGGGAAGGTGCGCGGCATGCCCTTCCACGCTTTTCGGACGTCTGGACAGCTTACCAGACGACCGGAGGACTAGTCAAACGTCTGGAACTGAGTCCAGACGGTCGCGGAGGAGTCCTGGACATCTGAGATCAATGTAGGAGCTTGAGGTGAGTCTCTGTGACTTTTAAGACGTCCGAACTTATTTCTAGACGTCTGATTTGGGTTTGCAGACACGCTTTTGACCCGTTTAGGGTTTGATCGGGATTCGTTTTACGTAAACAAGGTATCTGTAATTTCCTTGTGAATTCCTCTACATATTAGAAACCTTTATACACTATTCTGAATCTTCTGTTGTGGCGTGTTCCTTGGTATAGGACTTCGACCTATTGCGTGTTTGGGTCTTGCAGAGGCACGTGGGCCTGCAGTTCGAGCCCCCAGTACTCCTGGATTGTCTGGTAGAGTGGTCCACCCTATTTCTACTTATAAAATATGAATGCATCTATGAAAATTAGATAACTAGAAACCTAAGATGTGGCATGAACCCTAGGATGAGAAATGGTTTAACCGTTTGTTTGCGTGATTGAATTTGTATTTATAAAGGAATTAGCTAAATTGTTAGCAACTGCCTATTGATGAATACGAACTGCCTGTTAGAATATGAGCTGCCTGAGATAACTAAATAGTTACCTGTGATATCGCTTGTTGCATGTGTTAAATTGTGGAAATACGAGCTGCATGTGTATAATACGAGAACGGAATTGTGAATGATGAAACCTGGATTGGAATAATGTGGTGAACATGAGCATGAACCCTACAGGGAGTTAAGAGTAGAGCTCCTGTGGATGAATGAAAAGCTTGGAATGTGGATGGGAAGTGTGCTGGCCCTTGAGTACATAGTACCAAGGGGAGCGACTGTCTCCTTTTTAGTGTAGAACGGAGCTAGCCGCCTTTGGGTTGGGACTCGGGATTAGGATTGACCACTCTACACTGACTTCTATTGGCCCTCGTGTACACAGTACCGAGGCGAGCTACTAGTGTAGGGAGGAAGCTAGCCACCCCACGGGGCCTGGGGTTTAGCTTGCCACCCTACACCGACTTGTTAGGCCCTTTGGGCAAGTTGGGGTAGTCAGACGAAGGTGCGCAGACTGTAAAGGAGCGAGACCCTTGTTTGGTTCTGAGCGGTTAGACCCTTGTTTCTGAGAGGGCTAGGCCCTATACTGTTTCGTGCTGTACTTTAGGCATACCCGCTAATGGAAATGACTGACCGCATGCCAGTGCGGGGTAGCTATCCGTGCGCTTATCGTGCGTGTCGTAGTCGCCGCTACGTCTGTCAGTGACGTCGGGGTGGTTGACTCGGTGTAGGACTACCACGGGGGACTCTCCCGACCAGGAGAGCACCACGTGCACCTTCTACTCTTCGGAAAAGATTGCAATCAAGATCATTCCCACGAGGAACATACGAGATCAAGAAAGAAATATGAAAGTAAACCAATGGGGTGCAAAGAAATTACCTGTAAATAAATAACTAGAGAAAGATAAATATACTTGCTAGTTTTACTGCTTTAGATAGTTTGGTTACCACTCTACTTAGCATTCGCTGACTCCGTTTTCTCATAACCCTATTCAGGTCCAAGAGTTGAGCAGCTCGAGCTACCGGCTACAGAGGGTGCTAGGCCTAGTCGAGCCCACTCGTAGTTTTTCATACTGTTGTTGTACTTTCTTTTTTCTATAGTGAGTTTTAGACTTTTGTTTACTATTCCTTTTACTGCACTTTTGTTATATTTTCCTATGGTTGTGGTGGTATGTACTGACTAGCAGCTTTTACTTTACATTATTGCTTGTATGTTTTTACTGTTAGTTACATTACATAGTGAATGTGATTTATTTTCCCGCTTTTCGGTTATTTCTTGTTGGACGACTGGGTCTTGGGATTAGTCGAGGTGAGTCGGTCTCGAGTCCTATTGGGATTCGGGAATCGAGTCATAACAGCACCTCTAGAGACTAGATTGAAATACCATCTCTTGGACTAAAGGTACTCAAGTACCAGCCAAGACACGAACTTGACCAGCTTTAGCCTTGGGTCTACAACAAAGGTTTTTAAGGCCCTAGAATCTGCCCAGAGGTTCGTTGACCCCAGTAGTTAAAGCACTCGTGCGTTTGTGCAGCAAGGTCCAAGTTCAACTTGCTAGTGTATTTTTCAGAAGAAAGAGAGATATTTTTGAGATTTTTCTCATTTTTATTTTTAATTTTTTTGTGATTCCCCTAAATCCAACATTGAATTGACCCTTAACACGGTTTGTATCTGATTTCTCGTCCCCATCATCAATCATCGAAGGGTCCTTGGCAATTGATGCTTTGGGATAACACCACCCATGGCAAAGTCCAAAACCGTGGCAATTGACACTTCGTTATAGTGCCGCCCATGGCATTCTGTAGCTAATATAAGCCCTGGCAATCAACATTTCGGGATAATGCTTCCCATGGTGCCTGAACCACTACAAGACATTTCGGGATAATGCTTCCCATGGTGCCTTTGGTAGAATATTTAAATATCCTAGGAGACAAGCGTCGAGGAGATGATATGTTATAACGCATCCTCAAGGGGAGTATTTACTCCTTTCAGTGGTGCGAACTCCTTTAATCAACTTATGTTTTCGAGTCGCTCCTAAATCAGATGTTTGAGAAACCATTTTCTTTTTCTCAGAGTAGAACACTTTTTGGCATTATTCTTCATTAAGCTCACTAAACCAGACTAGTGTGTGAGATGTGGATCCCTAGGTTACCAAGTCTCGCAAATCAAAGTGCAGACAACTAGGCTGTATAGTCCCTAAGCTAAGCCTTAGACTTAATACATCAACTTTGCAACTCCCTCAACCTCTTTAAGAATAGTCCAAATCTTAACAAATACTTAAATGTTTAAGCCCAAACAGGCCCAAGAGACCTAAAGTTGGTATCCTTTACTTATCTCCTTCTCTTTAGCACTTTAGGTCTCAATCAATTATTCATTTCAGCCCAAAACTTAGGTAAACTCTTCCATAATCAAATGTTGGGACCAGCACAATTTTTGCTCATCTTCGTCTCTGTCTCCTTTCCTTTTCATCTTTTTCTCTCTTTCTTCTTCTTCTTATTCTACTTCTTATTTTTTTTATTTATGCTAACTACATGTATGCAAAGCATTTATAAATGCTATGTACAACCTCAGGTTATACCTCCCCATGCTAAAATCTGATAATGTCGTCATTGGAAAGTAAAAAGTAAGAAAAGATATTACCTGAGGTAGAGTTGGGATGTCTCCCAACGGGCGATTCTTGCAAATCGAGCTCAAGAAAGGAAGTAGAGGGGGACCCAAGAAAGATTCGTAAAACAACGGGTCTAGTGAACAGGTGGCCTAAGATGTTGGCAAGTTGGTGGTGGAGAGTGATTCTACATGCATGTTAAACATAGGTGAAAACAGGATATTCTTGGGCTATTGTTGGAGGTTTCACATAATACACATGAGTAGTGACCTCTGGGGGTGTGTAGCGAGGAGGTAAAGGCTCCTCAAATAGAGGTATTTGGAGCAAAGAAGATGCTAAGAGGAATATCCTCAAGATGTTGGATTGTCAAATACAAGCATCGATTCAAAGCTACCACTCCACTAGAAGATGTATCTGATTATTTCCCCCGAAGAAACAAAAATGAGCAGACTTGAGGAAGTTGGTTTCTAGGGAATGTAAGTCTTGAGGTTGTAGAATGATTACCAAAGCCAAAGATGGTTTGGTAGACTCCAATTCCAATCCAAGCACCCTATCATGATAAGCCTTATCATCCCTAGTAACCTTAGGAAATAATTAAATTTCATCTTGCCTTTCATTGGGGTGATCTTCTTGGAATGGGGCCAAGTGTTCACCTTCCAAATTGGACTGATCAAGGTAGGCCCCCCTTTTACTATCATGTGAAGGTGGGTTGGAAGCAATAGGAGTGTGATTGTCCTAAAAAACAACATCCTCAAGTTCTTGTTCGGTTCTAAGATCCTACCCCTGGGATGTATAGATTCCATCATCAAGAGTATCAATTGGTTCCATTTCTCCTCAATTTTTGAGAGGATGATCATTGTAATCAAAAGTAGCTAAGAATCCAGATTGAGCTAAATCAGTAAGATCCTTAAGGTGTAAGTCAAACAAAACATATTTCCCTCTAGAGTCACCCCATACTCCAAGTTCAGGCCCCTTAAACTCATCAACATCCTCCTCTATGTTTCTTCCCTCTTGCCCCTAAGACTCAGGAAATTCCTTAATGTCAGGATCAAGTTCTTCAAGTGTTTCCTTATCCTCCTCAAAAATTAAATCTTTAGGTCCCTTAGACAAGAAATCATCCAAGTCTTCTAATTTGGTATCAATTCCCTTAGGATTACTTGTGTTGGGTACATGTAAATCCTCAGAATGTTCAATGATGGGTGTTGGTTTCCTACGTAGAGGGTCGTGGTTGTTTCCTTCCAATTTGATTTCTTCTGACACCAGAGACTCTTGGAATTTATTAACTTCAGAATTACAATCCTCAGGGAGATCTATCTGAGGTGCAAGGTCCTTAGAGGTGTAAGGTATAGGTTCGACATCCCTAAGATGCGGTGCAGATTCCACCTCAAAATTAAGAATGGGAGTTGGGTTGACTATTTGACTGCGACCCGTTTCATCAAATGTAATATACTATCACTCAGGTTGAGTTCATCTAGTGAGATCATTTTCTCTTTTGATTAGCTACGATAAAGCTCAAGTGGAAGGTCTAAGGGTTCCTCCTCTTCTGGTAGCCACCATTCTACATCACAATTCATTAAGTGGCTACTCTTTTCAATTCCGAGTGTATCCATGTAGCCCCTCTCCCCCTTCATGCAAGGACTTCTCAAAGAAGGATTATTGAGTATGGAGGGGCCTACAATATCCTCAAGAGGGTAGCTATACTCCATGATTGAGTTTCTAATGTCCCCTTCCATCTTATGGTGTGGCTCTTTCAAGGGAGATGCATCTAGCATGGAGGGGTTAGAATCAACCTTAAGAGAGTAAATTAGGTGACTAATTTCTTTCTATAATTGGTGACTTGTCCTCAAAGACTCTCCTAAAGATTCCATCATTTCCATATGCTATTTTTGCATTTCAAACTTGAATGTGGAGAGGCTATCATTCTTTTCAGGAGAAAAGTCAAGCTCAGGGTTGTAATACCTAGGAGTGTTTGTCCAATTAGGAGTGTAAGAATCATCAAGGGTGGGTGCATTGGGCATAGTCATAGATGGGTTAGGGATGGTGTATCTCTCTCCTAGGTTCTACTCAATCATAGGATTGGGGCTTAATCAAACCAATACTCCTATAGTAAGAGTAGAAAGGATCTCATTGTTTAATAGGATATCCATTAGAGCATGGATAAGTGCAGGTCATGGGATTGGGATTAGGTGTTCTGGGGTGAAAGTAAGAAGTGATGTAGTTATTATAATCCATTTGAAACGCATCTTAAAAAACACACCCCAATTAAACACAAGGCAATGTGACTCTTTTTGTTTAAAGATTGAGTAGGTCTTTAAGCCAACCTCCAACTTATCCCTCAGAGTTGTAAAATAGAGTCAAGTTCAAGCATGTCCATTCCCACTTTAGTGGTATAAGAGGGTGAATGTGACTTGAGATTCCTGATAGGCTCTTTGGAGAAGAAAAGAAGTCAGTTACGTTATCTCTTGGTGGCCAAACAAGTTACACAATCAATTACGCATCTTAGGCTGACCTTCGTTAGTGCCTTAAGACCTACTAGCAAAGAGATTTAGCCTCAAATCGTGACTGCTCACCATGAACTCCCCGAGGTTGCGTGATGAGATAGACTTGTTGATCGTTGGCTAACTCTCTTTGTGATGCAAGGGGATGAGATAGGAAGAAGTCTCTAGTGTCCCTTAGTGAAGTGCTCATGTGGTGCTCATGTGCAGCACACCGAAAATCAATTTTCTTTGAAAAGAATCGCACACAAGTGCTTTAATCAAATCAAGTGTGATTTTGCTTTTATGACCCAATCTGATTAGCAGTGTCAATTTCTTAGAAGGCAACCACTTAGTTAATAGCTTCAATCAATTTAGTGGTCTTGAAATTTTAGCCCAGATGCAATGCATGAACATGAGCTGGATGCAAAGATAGAGAAAACGTACCTGACTCCAGCAATGTTCATGCAACATGCTGGATGATGCAATAAAATAGATCTAAATGCTACTCATTCACCCCTAGCATGCACGCTCTTATGGATATACAACTCCTAAACAAATAATTTGAGCTTTTTTTTTTAATAAAGCAAGTAAATCAAGAACTAAGTTAAGCTAGTTACTTGCATCATCCCACACAAAGTAATAGAGTCCTAGTCACTAAAGAATGGGAACATGCTCCCCTAAAATGCCCCACAACAAGGGCCCAAACAATCACAAAAGAAATTGGGGAACAAACCCAAAAGACCAACCCCAGGATACAAGGGTGAGAAAGCAATGAAGTAAGCTAGTCTAAGCTCTCAGATCTCCTAATCTAATCACTATCGGAGGAGAATCCCTTTACTGCGGGATCCAAGTCTCCTTCCATCTATCACGTCTTCTCCTGTCCAAGGCTTAAGGTCCACGTTGGGGCTTTGTTGCACGTGTCATCTCAACCTGTCAACTCGGATAGAAAAATCAAATGAGTCAAGACAAATTTAACCTCAAAATAGATTAGAAATAAATCAAGTGAACCTATTGCGTTTGTTGCCTCCCTAGCAATGGTGCCATTTGATTAGGAAATTTTCGCTTTTGCAGATAATATCAAGAAAATACGTCATCGTAATGTAAATCATGGTAGAAAAAATCCCAGATTAAAACAAGAGTAGTGAAATCAAATATGTATCATTTCATTCATCAAATCATGCAATCAATCAAAGTGAACCAAAGAAAAATACGATCCCTGGTACCAGATTAAAACGGTGCCATCTTGGTATGGTGCACGACGTGTTCCACGTGTCCAACCTCAGGAAGTACGTCGCCGATCTCAGTCACGTCTTGAGTCACGAGAGCGTCGAGGTGAGCGACGACCTGACCTACCTTGAGCGGCCAGTGCAGATTCTCGATAGAGCCGTCTGCAGTCTGAGACGGAAGCAAGTACCCCTGGTGAAGGTTTTGTGGAGGAGCCAACGGTATGAGGAGGCTACCTGGGAGCCTGAGGTGGCGATGCAGGAGCGGTACCCGGTGCTTTTTGCGGGTACGTCTTTTCGGATCGGCTTCAGTCCTTTTTGAGTTTGTTATGCATATATTATTCTTTTCTGCACCCTAGTTAGCGCAAGTTTCGGGGACGAAACTTCCTTTGAGTTTGTTATGTTGTTATAACCCTGGCATCAAACGTCGTTTAAGACGTTTGGGAATTGGTCCAGATGTCTGGTCAGACGTCTAGAAGCCTTCCCAGATGTCTGGAATTTAATTTTTTCGGCGTACGGGTTCGCGTCTGCGCCCATGCGCACGCAGACTGAACCGCCGCCCTCCTTTCTTCTCTTTCCTTCCTCCCTACAGGCACATCCATCTTTTTCTATCTCTCTCCCCACGGCAGCCTTCAAATACCCCCCTCTCCTTTCCCTCACCCTCACTCCACTGCCTTATTCTTCTTCTTCCTGTTAGCGAGAGAGTGAGCGGGCGAGGGCAGCAGCAGCTGCTGCCGTGAGTGCGTGGGGAGGAGGGGCTGCTGCGAGAGGGAGAGAGCTAGATAGCGAGGGTACGAGCTCGCCGGAGCAGCCAGGGCCGGCCGGCAGGTGCGCAGCAGGAGCGTGGTGTTGGGGAGGAACTGCTGCAGCTCAGGCAGTAGGCGAGCGCGGCGCGGCACGGCCGTACGCTGCAGGCGGAAGGCGAAGAGGTACTGAATTTGTTAAAATTTCCCAGAATCAGACGTTTGGACATAAGTCTAGACGACGCAGGAGACGTCTGGAGGAAGGTCCAGACGTCTGAAAGGTATGGTATTTTTCCTTCCCTTCTTTCGCATGTACGGCCATGCAGCCGTTCCGTCGAAGGGTTTTGCTTCGTTCCATGTTGAGGACGGTCGCATATGTGTGCAAGTATCGTTCGGGAAGGCGCAAGGTCATGCCCTCCCACAAGATCGGACGTCTGGGCACAGCACCAGATGACGGAGAGGGTCTTCAGACGTCCGGAGTGACAGTCGGACGTCTGGAAACTAAGTCTAGACGGTTCAGCGGGATTCTAGACGTCTGAAGGACCACGCAGGATCAAGGTATGACCTGAGCCATCGTTTAAGACGTCTAGAAGATGTTCCAGATGTCTGATTTTGGCCAGACTTGTCGTTTTTGACCCGTTTAGGGTCCGTTCATAGTCCGTTTTCCGCGTTTCAAGTTTCGTTCTTCTCAGATTTAGTTGCTCTACCTATTTACAGTAATTGTATCCTGTTCTGAGTAGCTCCTTGTAATTGATCCTTGTGTTAGGACCCCGTTCCGTTGCGGCTCTAGGGGTTGCGGAGGCACGCGGGCTTGCCGATCACGCCCCCAGTACTCCCAATTTTGCGGGTAGAGTGGCCCCTTTAATTATTTATCAAAAATTATGCACTTGTGAATAATTAATAGATTCTAGGGTATTGCATGAATCTTAGGACTGAAAAACTAGATTGAATGATAGATCCTAGGGTATTGTATGAATCCTAGGACTGCAAAACTAGATTGAATGATAGATCCTAGGATATGGCATGAATCCTAGGACTGGAAATCTAGATTGAATATATATATTGTAGTCTTGGAAAAGTAGAAAGGAAAACGATAACTGCCTGTAATTGGTTAACAGTTGCCTGTTTATGAATGGATAATTACTGTTGAGAACACGGGCTATATGAAAATTAAAGCTGAAATGATGAAACCTAAATTGGCTGAGTTAAAGAAAAATGAGCATGAACCCTACGGGGAATTAGGAATAGAGCTCCTGAGAAGTGAATGGAAAAGAATTGGGGAAGTGAGCTGGCCCTTGAGTATGGGTACCAAGGAGAGCGACTGTCCCCCGGTTTAGTGCAGAGTGGAGCTAGCCGCCCAGGGACCCGGGGTTAGGTCTGGCCACTTTGTACCGACTTTTGGCCCTCGTGTGCATAGCACCGAGGAGAGCTACTAGTGTAGGGAGAGCACTAGCCACCCCATGGGCCCCGGGGTTTTGCTAGCCCTACTACACAGACTTGTTAGGCCCATTGGGCAAACCAGGATAGTCAGGCGAGGGTGTGCGGACTGTGGAGGGCAAGACCCATGTTTGGTTACTGTGGAGGGGCTGGACCCCTGTTACTGAGAGGGCTCTGCCCTATACTAGTTCCGTGTTGTGCTTTGGGCGCACCCGTTAACGAAAACTACTAGTCACGTGCCAGTGCTGGGTAGCTATCGGTGCGTTTATCATGCATGCCGTAGTCACCGTTACGTCTATCAGCGACCTTGGGGTGGTTGACTGAGGGTAGGACCACCACGTGGGACTCTCCCGGCCAGGGGAGTACCATGTGTTACTTCTACTTTTTGGAAAAGACTGCAATCAAGATCGTACCCACGAGGAACATTCAAGATTAAGAGAAAGATCTGAGGAATAATTCAATAATGAGTAAATGGAAAAATAAAGAAAGAGATTAAAACTATAACAGCTACTGTCCACCTTACTGTTTTCTTAGCTTTTGGTTGCCACTCTACTCAGCGTTTCGCTGACGTGTCATCTTTGTCATCCTTTCAGGACCAGGTGTTGAGCAGCCAGAGCCGGCGGCTGCAGAGGGAGCTGGGCCTAGTGGAGCCCAGTAGTCTTATTTGTGTAGTACCTACTGTACCGTTTCTTTTGTGTAGTGAGTATTTTTCTATTACCACTGTACTCTTTTATTGCAAGCATCATGTTTATGTACTTGTTTATTCTCTACTGTTGTGGTGGTGTATACTGTAGTAGTTCTTTTCTTTACTGCTGTATTTTGTTACTGCTAGTTATATACATGGTGAATGTGGTTTATTTTACTGCTCTTTTGGTTACTTTCTCGTTGGACGACTGGGTCTTGGGATCAGTCGAGTTGGTCCGATTCTCGTGTCTCGTAGAGATTCGGGAATCGGGTCGTAACAAGATGGTATCAGAGTAAGGTCGTCCCGAGAAGTGAACCAACTGACTGGAAAATAACCAATTCACGTGTCTGTAACTAGAGTAGCCACCACAATGTTTCTTTTGACATATGTTCTTAGACTTCTCCGTTAGATATCATTTCGTATTGACATGTTTCCGTTCTGTATTCGGGTCTCCTTGCAGGAGATGCCTTGACGCGGGACTAGCGAGGCGGGCCGCGGGTGCGGACGTGGACGAGGTCAGAGGGGTGGGCGCGTTGAGGTCGACGTTTCAGTGGACCAGCCACTGCTCTCGGGCATTTAGGCCTAGGACCTCGCCTAGCTGATACGGGACATCGTGCGAGAGGAGCTCCACCCGCCGCCATGAGCGCCTTTCCCTGGGGCTGCGGAGGGGGAGTCCTCTGTGGGACCACGCGACGGACATGGCGCTGGACACGGGGGAGGGGATGGGCCGCCACCGCCCCCACCTTCCTCCGACACTTCTACGCACAAGGCTTCTTTACCTGGAGGTGCACCAGCATCTCCACTTTAGCGCCACTTCGAGCTTTTCGGACAGTTCCGGAAGCTGAAGCCCCCCTCCTTCAAGGGGGATGAGGACCCGACCGAGGCGGAGGATTGGCTTGAGTAGATCGAGAAGGTTTTTGACACCCTTCACCCCCCGGTGGAGTGCAGCGTGGCCTTTGCCACGTACCAGCTGGAGAGCGCGGCATACAGGTAGTGGAGGGCGGTCAGGGGACAGGAGAGGGACGAGCCGACCTGGGACCGGTTTGTCACCCTCTTCTGCGAGTAGTACTTTCCCCAAATGTGGTAGGACCAGAGGAGGCAGGAGTTCCACACTCTCCGCCAGGGGACGATGACCGTGAGCACATACCGCACGCGTTTCCTGGAGTTGTCTCGCTTCGCAGCGACAGCAGTGGCCACTGAGGAGGAGTGCCTTTGGAGGTTCACCGAGGGGCTCTGGCCTGCGATTCGGGGGTATGTAAAACCCCTGAAGCTGCCTACGTTCTCGAGGGTGGTGGAGGCAGCTATGACATACGAAGAGACCAACCCGTCTGCGCGAGATACTGACAGCAGGCAGAAGAGGCCCTATCAGCCAGACTTCTCACAGGGCCAACGAGAGAGACACATGGCACCCGCAGGAGAGCCGTGACGTTTTGCAGGGCCATCAGTGGCCTTTGGGGGCCCTCGACAGGGGCCAGCTGCTAGCACCGGACCCCTGCCCAGCCGACAGCAGGGACCCACTGAGGGCGGGAGTCGGGTTCCCCTCTGCTACCAGTGTGGCCAGCTGGGCCACATCAAGAGGGACTGCCCGTCTAGGGAAGGAGGTCAGCAGATGCTTCCCATGCCAAGCACTGGAGGGCGAGCAGGAGGTTGCGGTTTCCAAGCGCAAGGAGGAGGATAGCAGTCACGGGGAGGGTACCGGCCAGCAGCTGCTCGTCCGACGTAGAGTGTGGCTGCTTTGTCCGCACCTAGGGTTGAGGGGCGTATCAACGCCCTAACACACAGGGATGCCAGAGCTTCGGGATCAGTGGTGGCAGGTATGCTTTCAATTTTCGGCAGACTCGTTTACACACTTTTCGATTCCGACGCTACGCATTCGTTTGTCGCCGTCAGTTTCGCGGTTAGTTTGGGGTAGGATTATATGTTGTTAGAGGATCCGTTCGTGACTAGAGGTCCGAGTGGTCAGCTGTTTGTAGCTGAGGAGGTATACACGGGTTGCGAGGTCAGTGTTGGGGGACACAGCCTTACCGCTGACTTGATTATGATACAGATGGAGGACATTAGCGTAATTCTAGGGATGGACTGGCTGTCCGCTTACCACGCCTTGGTGGACTGCTTTGAGAGAAAGATCGTCTTCTCCATACTGGAGTTGCCTTCTTTCGAGTTCCACGGGCAACCAGTGGACGGAGGCTTCAGGTGCATTTCTGCACTTCGGGAGGCGAGACTTTTGAGCTAGGGGTGTGAGGGTTTCCTAGCTTGTGTGGTGGTAGAGCCCAGCCCTGTGGTAGACTTCCAGAGTATCCCGGTGGTCAGAGAGTACCCCGACGTGTTCCCAGACGAGTTGTCAGGACTACCGCCCGAGCGTGAGATCGAGTTTGAGATCTCACTGGTACCAGGGACCAGCCCCATCTCCACAGCACCATATAGGATGGCACCACTTGAGCTGCGAGAGCTCAAGTCTCAGTTGCAGGATCTTTTGGAGAAGGGCTTTGTGAGGGCTAGCGCATCTCCCTAGGGAGCCCCGGTATTGTTTGTAAAGAAGAAGGATGGTACCCTATGCCTTTGTGTGGACTACCGATCACTGAATAGGGTCACCATCAAGAACAGGTATCCGCTACCGAGGATTGATGACTTGTTTGACCAGCTGCGAGGTGCCACGGTGTTCTCCAAGATCGACTTGAGGTCTAGATACCACCAGTTGAGGATCAAGGAGGTAGACGTCTCCAAGATAGCTTTCCGCACCCGGTACGGACACTACGAGTTCTTGGTCATGGCGTTTGGGCTGACCAATGCCCCCGCTGCCTTCATGGACTTGATGAACCGGGTGTTTAGACCGTACTTGGATCAATTCGTGGTGGTATTCATTGATGATGTGCTCATCTATTCTCGAGATCAGACACAGCACGGATAGCACTTACGGATGGTTTTGGACACATCGAGATGACGTAGGCTGTACGTCAAATACAGCAAGTGCGAGTTCTGGTTGAGGGAGGTGACCTTCTTAGGTCATGTGATCTCTGGGGATGGCTTGGCTGTGGACCCAGCCAAGGTCGAGGCAGTGCTCAGGTGGGAGAGACCGCATACAGTCACTAAGATTCGTAGTTTCTTGGGATTGACAGGCTACTACAGGCGATTTATCAGGGGCTTTTCACAGATTGCACGTCCTATGACACAGCTGACCCGGAAGGACGTGCCCTTTACTTGGACAGACGCCTGTGAGGCATAT
Organism: Thalassia testudinum; assembly: GCA_037157565.1. Classification (NCBI taxonomy): domain Eukaryota; kingdom Viridiplantae; phylum Streptophyta; class Magnoliopsida; order Alismatales; family Hydrocharitaceae; genus Thalassia; species Thalassia testudinum. The sequence goes on from JAZHRO010000024.1 coordinate 87,133,783, forward strand.
TTTCAGGAGCTGAAGGAGAGGCTGACTTCGACTCCCGTGCTCACCATCTTAGACAGTAGTGGCGGATTCGTTGTGTACACAGACGCCTCTTTGTAGGGGTTAGGGGGTGTGCTCATGCAGAGGGGTCACGTTGTCGCTTACGCTTCACGGCAACTGAAGCCCCATGAGCATAGCTACCCTACCCACGACCTGGAGCTGGCAGTTGTCGTCTTCGCGCTGAAGACTTGGAGGCATTACTTGTACGGTGAGACCTTCGCGATTTTCATAGATCACAAGATCCTCAGATACTTGTTTGATCAGAAGGAGCTCAACATGAGACAGAGACGTTGGTTGGAGCTCCTGAAGGACTATGACTGCAGCATTTCCTACCACTTGGGAAAGGCCAACGTGGTGGCTGACGCCTTGAGCCAGAAGGCGCCCGCACACTTGGCCAATTTACAGGTGCAGAGTTGGAGCCTCTTGGAGGAGATGGGCAGTTGGCGACCCCTAGAGTTACGAGGACACTGTGGGGCAGTAACTATGATGCGACAGACGAGGCCAGAGCTGATAGATCGCATCATCACAGGACAGATGGCCGACCTGTACTTGCAGTCCTTGCGTGATAGAGTACTGTCAGGAGACCCTGGGGACTTCTCTTTTACAGACCAGGTGCTGTGCATGAGGCGACGTCTGCGCATTCCCAGAGACGAGGTGCTATTGAGAGAGCTCCTGACTGAGGCACACGGTTCCACATTCACCATACATCCCGGAAACACAAAAATGTACCATTACTTGAGACACGACTTTTGGTGGAGGGGGATGAAGTGGGATGTGGGTGAATTCGTGCAGTAGTGCTTAGTGTGCCAGCAGGTGAAAGCCGAGCATCAGAGGCCTACAGGACCGCTACAGCTACTTCCAGTGCCAGAGTGGAAGTGGGAGAGCATCACTATGGACTTGGTGGTGGGCTTACCTATTACCTAGCGAGGACACGACGCAGTCTGGGTAATCGTTAACAGATTGATGAAGACAGCACGTTTCTTGCCGATCCGAGTCACCTTGGGACTAGCACAGTTGGTAGAGAGGTATATCCACGATGTGGTACGTCTACACGAAGTTTCGCAGGAGATCGTATCCGACTGGGATACCCACTTTACATCCCAGTTTTTGGCTGAGTTTCAGCAGGCCCTGGGGACGCGGTTGAGGTTCAGTACAGCTTACCACCCCCAGACGGACGGATAGTCTGAGTGCACGATACAGACACTTGAGGACCTTTTGTGTGCTTGTGTACTGGACTGGAGGGGCTCTTGGGAGGAGCACTTGCCCCTGGTGGAGTTTGCATATAATAATAGTTATCACTTGAGCATCGGCATGGCACCCTACGAGGTTTTGTATGGACGAAGGTGTACGGCACCCTTGAGTTGGGTTGAGGTGGGGACCAAGTGGGAGGTTGGCCCCACGCTGATCCGGCAGAGTTAAGAGGTGGTCGAGCAGATTCACAGGCGACCCCGCACTGTCAGGAGCAGACAGAAGAGCTATGCAGATCGGAAATGCAAAGAGGTGCAGTTTGAGGTTGGGGACCACGTCTTCCTTCGCGTTTCGCCCATGAAGGGCCTGCAGCGGTTTGGGGTGAGAGGGAAGCTCGCGCCGAGGTTCGTGGGACCCTTTGAGGTCCTGGAACGGGTTGGACCCATTGCTTACAGGCTTGCCCTTCCTCCCCAGCTTTCTGGTGTGCACGACGTGTTCCACGTGTCCAACCTCAGGAAGTACGTCGCCAATCCCAGTCACGTCTTGAGTCATGAGAGCGTCGAGGTGAGCGACGACCTGACCTACCCCGAGCGGCCAGTGTAGATTCCCGACAGAGCCGTCTGCAGTCTGAGACGGAAGGAAGTACCCCTGGTGAAGGTTTTGTGGAGGAGCCAGCGGTACGAGGTGGCTATTGGGGAGCCTAAGGCGGCGATGCGAGAGCGGTACTCAGAGCTTTTTGCGGGTACGTCTTTTCGGACTAGCTTCGGTCCTCTTTGAGTTTGTTATGCATATATCGTTCTTTTCTGCACCCTAGTTAGCGCAAGTTTCGGGGACGAAACTTCCTTTGAGTTTGTTATGTTGTTATAACCCTGGCATCAAATGTCGTTTAAGACGTCTGGTCAGACGTCTGGAAGCCTTCCCAGACGTCTAGAATTTAACTTTTTCGACGTACGGGTTCGCGTCTGCGCGCATGCACGCGTAGACTGAACCGCCACCCTCCTTTCTTCTCTTTCCTTCCTCCCTACAGGCGCAGCCATCTTTTTCTCTCTCTCTCCCCACGGCAGCATTCAAATACCCCCTTCTCTCCCTCACCCTCACTCCACCGCCTTCTTCTTCTTCCTGTTACCGAGAGAGTGAGCGGGCGAGGGCAGTAGTAGCTGCCGTGAGTGCGTGGGGAGGAGGGGCTGCTGCGAGAGGGAGAGAGCTAGATCGCGAGGGTGCGAGCTCGCCGGAGCAGCTAGGGCAGGCCGGCGGGTGCGCAGCAGGATGTGGTGTTGTGGAGGAGCTGTTGCAGCTTAGGAAGTAGGCGAGTGCGGCGCGGCACGGCCGTGCATTGCAGGCGGAGGATGAGGAGGTCCTGATTCTGGGAAAATTTCCCAGAATCAGACGTCTGGACATACGTCCAGACGACGCCGGAGACGTCTGGAGGAAGGTCCAGACGTCTGAAAGGTACGGTATTTTTCCTTCCCTTCTTCTTTCACGTGTACGGCCATGCAGCCGTTCCGCCGAAGGGTTCTGCCTCGTTCCGTGTTGAGGACGGTCGCATATGTGTGCAGGTCTCATTCGGGAAGGCGCAAGGGCACGCCCTCCCACATAGATCGGACGTCTGGGCACAGCACCAGACGACGGAGAGGGTCTCCAAACGTCCGGAGTGATAGTCGGACGTCTGGAAACTAAGTCTAGACGGTTCAGTGGGATTCTGGACGTCTGAAGGACCATGCAGGATCAAGGTATGACTTGAGCCATCGTTTAAGACGTCTGGAAGATGTTCTAGACGTCTGATTTTGGGTAGACTTGTCGTTTTTGACCCGTTTAGGGTCCATTCAAAGTCCGTTTTCCGCGTTTCAAGTTTCGTTCTTCTCAGATTTAGTTCCTCTACCTATTTACAGTAATTGTATCCTATTCTGAGTAGCTCCTTCTAATTGATCCTTGTGTTAGGACCCCGTTTCGTTGCGGCCTTGGGGGTTGCAGAGGCGAGCGGGCTTGCCGATCATGCCCCCAGTACTCCCGATTTTGCGGGTAGAGTATCCCCTTTAATTATTTATCAAAAATTATGCACTTGTGAATAATTAATAGATTTTAGGGTATTGCATGAATCCTAGGACTAAAAAACTAGATTGAATGATAGATCCTAGGGTATTGCATGAATCCTAGGACTGAAAAACTAGATTGAATGATAGATCTTAGGATATGGCATGAATCCTAAGACTGAAAAACTAGATTGAATATATATATTGCAGTCTTGGAAAAGTTGAAAGGAAAACGATAACTGCCTGTAATTGGTTAACAGTTGCCTGTTTATGAATGGATAATTACTGTTGAGAACATGGGCTATATGAAAATTAAAGCTGAAATGATGAAACCTAAATTGGCTGAGTTAAAGAAAAATGAGCATGAACCCTACGGGGAATTAGGAATAGAGCTCCTGAGAAGTGAATGGAATAGAATTGGGGAATTGAGCTGGCCCTTGAGTACGGAGTACCAAGGAGAGCGACTGTCCCCTGGTTTAGTGTAGAGCGGAGCTAGCCGCCCCAGGGACCCGGGGTTAGGTCTGGACACTTTGTACCGACTTTTGGCCCTCGTGTACACAGTATCGAGGAGAGCTATTAGTGTAGGGAGAGCACTTGCCACCCCATGGGCCCCGGGATTTTGCTAGCCCTCCTACACCGACTTGTTAGGCCCACTGGGCAAACCAGGGTAGTCAGGCGAGGGTGTGCGGACTGTGGAGGGGCAAGACCCCTGTTTGGTTACTGTGGAGGGGCTGGACCCCTGTTACTGAGAGGGCTCTGCCCTATACTGGTTCCGTGCTGTACTTTGGGCGCACCCGTTAACGGAAACGACTAGCCGCGTGCCAGTGCTGGGTAGCTACCCGTGCGTTTATCGCGCGTGCCGTAGTCACCGTTACGTTTGTCAGCGACCTTGGGGTGGTTGACTGAGGGTAGGACCACCACGGGGGACTCTCCCGGCCTGTGGAGCACCACATGTTACTTCTACTTTTCGGAAAAGACTGCAATCAGGATCGTTCCCAGGAGGAACATTCAAGATAAGAGAAAGATTTGAGGAATAATTTAATAATGAGTAAATGGAAAAATAGAGAAAGAGATTAAAAATATAACAGCTGCTGTCCACCTTACTATTTTCTTAGCTTTTGTTTGCCACTCTACTCAGCGTTTCGTTGACGTGTCATCTTTGTCACCCTTTCAGGACCAGGTGTTGAGCCGCCAGAGCTGGCGGCTGCAGAGGGAGCTAGACCTAGTGGAGCCCAGTAGTCTTATTTGTGTAGTACCTACTGTACCATTTCTTTTGTGTAGTGAGTATTTTTCTATTACCGCTGTACTCTTTTATTGCAAGCATCCTGTTTATGTTCCTGTTTATTCTCTACTGTTGTGGTGGTGTATACTATAGTAGTTCTTTTCTTTACTGCTGTATTTTGTTTCTGCTAGTTATATATATGGTGAATGTGGTTTATTTTACTGCTCTTTTGTGTACTTTCTCATTGGACGACTGGGTCTTGGGATCAGTCGAGTCGGTCCGATTCTCTTGTCTCGTAGGGATTCGGGAATCGGGTCATAACAGGCTTTGCTTTAGATGATAGGCCCTATACTTCATTTATAACTAATAGGGGTCTATTTCAATATAAAGTTATGCCCTTTGCTCTGAAAAACGCTAAAGCTACTTATCCCTTTGGCCTGAAAAACACTGGAGCTACTTATCAGCGTCTTGTAAATCTATTGTTTGCTCATCTAATTAGAAAACCATTTGAAGTGTATATTGATGATATGCTTGTGAAAGGCTTGAGTTTCTCCCAACATCTGAAGAACTTAGCCCAAGTGTTCCGTGCCTTAAGTGACACCCAACTCCGCCTGAATCCTAAGAAGCATGCATTTGGCATGTCCTTGAGAAATTCCTAGGCTTCATGGTCTCTGACTGTAGGATAGAGGCCAACCTCAACAAAATTCAAGCGATTATGGGTCTAACACCCCTGACTTATCTGAAGGAAATCCAGTTGTTAGTTGGCAAGATCGTGACCTTAGGCTGCTTCTTGTCTTGATCTTCTGACAAGTGTACCCCCTTTTTCGAATGTATCAAGAAGGGAAAGGGATACACGCTAGCACATTGGACCCTCAGTGCCATCAAGCCCTCGAGGAGTTCAAGAAATCCCTTCAGCAACCCCCCATTCTCACAGCTCCCAATGGGGAACCCCTGTTCCTTTATCTGGCAGCCTCTATGACTGTTGTTAGCATCGTCCTATTATGTGAGTACAATAGAATACAATAGCTGGTGTATTTTATTAGCAAAATTTACCAAGGGCAGAAGCAAAATTCATAGTGGTCAAGAAGCTTGGACTCACTTTATAGCCGCCGTCAGAAAGCTACGCACATATTTTCAGGCCTACACAATAGTTATACTTATGGATTACCCCTTGTGCCAGATGCTTTATAGGCTAACCAGGTCAACCTGACAGATGAAATGGGCTATGGGGCTGGCAAAATTTGATATTAAATATCAGCCATGGAAATCCATTAAAGGACAAGTCCTGACAGATTTTGTGATGGAATTCACGGATTTGGGGACTCCCATCACCTTACCGTGGAGACTATACATTGCTGGGGTCCTCCATGATGATGGGGGCTGGCGCGGGAATCGCTTTGATGTCTTCCAATGGCACTACTCATAAGTATGCCATGAAGCTGCCTTTTCTCGCCTCTAATAATGTTGCTGTGTACGAGGCTTCGTTAGCTGGCCTTAGGGTAGCAAAATCCATGGGGGCTTCATGTTTAGAAGTCCACATGCACTCACAGTTAGTAGCCAATCAGATTAATGGTGAATATTAGGCTAAAGATCCTAATATGAGCCACTACGCAGACCAAGTAAAAGAGGAGCTGTTAAATTTTAAAATCACCTTGGTTAAATGGGTGCCCTAGTCTGACAACCCGCTGGCGGATGCTCTGGCCCACCTGGCATTTGCCATTCCTGTAGGACATGAGTATGATATACTCTTGCAGGCATTAAATAAACCTACAGTGCTCCCTTCACAATCATTCATGATCAAGCCAATTACCTCTTGGATGATTCCAATAATAACTTTCCTAAATATAGCCAAGTTCCCACCCAAGGAGCCTCACCCCAAAGCTTTCCTACTGAAAGCCTCACGCTACACACCGATAGGCGGATAGTTGTATAAGAGGGGTTATTCAACCCCCTTATTATGATGTCTCACCCTAGAGGAAGCCTCTCAGGTACTTCAAGAAGCCTACAGTGGTATTTGTGGCAATCATGAAGGATACAAAGCCCTTGCAACCCGCTTGTTTCAAATAGGGCATTTCTGGCCCTAGCTGAAGCAACAATGCAAAGAGTTTGTGCACAAATGTGATAAGTGCCAAAGGTTCACCCCAATCTATCATCTCCTACCTGGAAAGATGGTGTCCATTATGTCCAAAATTCCCTTTGCCAAATGGGGAATGTATTTCATTGGGCCTTTCTTGCCCACACCTACTAAAAAATGTTTTATCTTGGTAGAAGTGGATTATATTTGAAAATGGATTGAAGCAGAGGCCATGACTAGCCTGTTTGATCGGAAGATCATCGTAAAAGGGATTGAGTTTTGAAAAATCCGTCGTCGTAGTATGATTTGCGAGGAAATCTGTCAATAGATAAATTTATACCGAAACTCTAAGAATTCTAGGTCGAACACAAGGAGGCGAACGTTTGATTCAAAATTACGTTTGTTTAATTGTCACAAAATAGATTAGCTAATCGAATTGAATCTAAATTAGCTATCTACTTAAAGAATAAAAAATAGAAGATAAAAAGAGAATATTACAAATAAAGAGAAAACATAGGTAGAATAAACATGGATTTCATCATCAAATGTTGTTCATTACACTAATCATTACAACTAGAAAGCATGAAATCTACTCTAGAAAGTGGTAAAGAGAATGGAATAGCATCCTCCTTGACGATTGCTTAGAGGACGAGCTGGACGGGGCGACGCCTAGAAGACAGTGGATGAAGCGGGAAGGAGAACGAAGCTGGAAGAATCGGGGGTGAGGTAGGACGTCATCGTTGCGGGATCCACTTCCCAAATGGACTGAGAGGACAACTGCGGGATGCTTCACGAAGGAGGGAGAAGGTGGAAGAATTCTAATTTTAACTCTAATGGAGCATCCTGGGTTTGGGACAAGCTCTTAGAGCTTTGGGAGTGAGAGAAGAGAGAAAGGGATGATTGAAATGAGGGGGGTGTAGGCCTATTAAAAGGTGTAGAGGTTGGGGGCAAAAAGGTCATTTTATGTTAAAAACATTAATGCAAGGGCCTTTATTGACGGATAAAACTGTTACTAAAGCCCAGATCGTAGGCGTAGCTGCCGTGCACTCCCGCCTCTTCCTCTCCGCTGCTCTGAATGCACAATCATGATCTTGAAATCACAGTCATCCGATCTCGAGATCGGACGGCCTAGAATCAATGAGCACTGCTTCTTCTTCAGCGTAATCGCATGTGCATGTGTGATTGCGCGTGTGATTTTGTGTCATCACGCTCATGCACAATCCACACACCCAGTGATGCCACGTTGTCGCTTGATCGGTCGTTCATGTTCCATCTAACGGCTGAATTTGGCCCGCGTACGTCGCTTGCTTGATTTGAGGAGGGCGGGGCTCAAACTTGCACCCTGTTCGTCGTGGATGGCGTCGAGACCAACATGCCAAGCCGCCCTTTGAGGCGCACTTTGGATTTGGGCGTGCGCTCTCGTGGCCGTTAGATTAAGATCCAATGGCCTAGATCAATCGTATGGTTGAGAGAAGAGAGAGGGAGTGAGCGCCATTGGCCACTGTGGGCGACTGAGATGGCGCGACGTGGCGCTATCTTGGCCGTCCATTTTCAATGAATTGCAGTCGGTGCCACGGATGTCGGATTGGACCGATTTTTGCACTGTTAGGCTGTGATCGTCGATCCGAACCCATCTGTGTAGTTGGATTTGTCATCTGAATTGTGGATTTACACCATCTTGGCCCTTGATCTCTAACCTTCCTCGGATTATATCTGATGCTATGGAAATCCAATTGGGGTGATCTTCGAGTCGTTGAACTTCTATCGTTGCCATGATCAGATTCGTATGGTTGGGTCTTAGATCCGAGGCCCCAAATGAATATCGCCCTGTTACCTGACCACAAAAAGGGAAAATTAACCTAAAATTTACATAACCTAACCTAAATGCATGATAGTGCATGTTATGCAATATTTATAATGTATCATGCAACTCTATGCCTAAGAATGCGCAAAAATAGATAGTTTATGTGATATAAATGTGTTTACATCACACCCACATGCCTATCTTTTGCTAGTCCTTAGCAAAACTACATGTTATTTATAAGAGAATTAGGTCGAATTTCTTAGGCAATAGTTATTTTTCAACACTTAAGAATTTCAATTAAGATTTGAACTATAGAGACACAACAACGCCCAGGTGACTGCCAAAATGCAGATCGCCTCAAGCCCTCACCTTATTCAAAGAAAGATTTTTTTTCTTCTTTTCTTCTTTTCTAATTTTTTGGATTTTTTTGAGTTTAGGATTTCGGAGTAGCTTTCTACGACCACTCAACCCACCCAAGACTTGAAGAGAATCCTAAGTTCTATTCATCTTTATATGAAATGTAATAAACTCACTGATCGGCGATTTGAATAGACTTCGGGTTTCTACGCCCCTAGGTGACCTTGAAAAGAAATTTTGTCTAAAGGTGTATTTATTTGACCGGTAGCTTTAACCCTACTTTTATTTTTATGGGGTCAACACAAGGACGAAACCAGTGTATATCTCCCCGGCTTATTCTCCTTCTCCACTTCTTCCTAAGTGTTTTGGAATTTTACGTACATTTCTTGAGCTGGGTTCTGGACAACCTACCAATGGGCTATTACCCACAATAACTTGTCAGCCATACTTGTGCGATGAAGTGTGGCATATTTCTTTTTCTTTTTTTTTCTTTTCTCCTTTTCTATATTTTTTTTCTCTTCTCTTTTTTTTTTTGAGTAGGTGGCTTCCCTAATCTAAGATTTACCTAAAGGCAGCAGGAAAAGAATGGTCGTGTGACTAGGCTCTGAACAACCTACCTATGGGCTGTTACCTACGATAACTTGCTAGCCATATCACCCTAGAAGGTTCATTAGCTACTCAATTTATGTAAAAATCGCCAGAAAGCGAGTCAGTGCAAATAGTGTGTAGATGCTTAGACTTAAAATCCTCTCAAATAAGAGGGAGGGTTGATAAGTTGTGTACTTATCACCCCAACTTATTTAACCAATTAAAATATGAATTTAGAATGGCGAGGACTCAAGAAACAAGTCCTCATTTTAGTGGACACCCGGGCTGATTAACCCTGAAGACTTGAAGGGTCTTAGTGTTTAAATCACACATTTTTATTCTTTAAGATTGAAAATTTTCTAAATCCCAAGTTCTCTTTACTAATTCCACAATTTTTTTTCTTTTTTTAAAGAAATAAAAAGAAAATAAAAAGAATCTACGGAGTTGACGAAATAATTCAAAGATGGATATCCACCACCCCATGCCTATCTAATGCAATATCCTTATTGCATTAAAAAGACATGAAACAGAGTGGAGTAAAGTAGAAAGCACCTGAATTGCGTGAATAACAGGTCGACTCCGAGATGATAACAAATTGTATATGTGCTGAATTTAGTGCCTTCAGCTAGGCACACTATACAAAGAAGAAGAAATAAAGAATTCACAGGTGCAGGTCATCATCAGAATAACAAAATATAGCCTTGGACCTACCAGGAGAAGATGTCCACAGATGTGGACTAGATTGTGGTGTAGACCCATACCCCATGGTTGGGTATATCTAATGTTCTGGATAAAATTATCCAAAACCTGAGATCAGTATGCAAGCGGAGTCAGGCCTGTGATTTATGAGGATGCAACCCAATACCAAAAAGTTGGGTTACAGAAAAATCAAGCTCAGAAGGATAATCAATGAATGTGCGCTTGGGTTGGACATCCTTTGAAAAGATATCATAAGGGTCCTGGTAAAGAGTTGGGATTTTTAGGAAACTTGGAACCCTTAGACTCGATCTTTTACATCCTCTGAAATTGGCTTCCCGTATCAATATTTCCCACTTTCTATCCTCCGCAATCAGGATTTCAAATTCCGAGACCTCCTGCATATTAATCACCTCGTCTGAATTTTCCAAGTCTAAAAGATGTGCCTGAATCAGAATGGACTTGGGTTTAGTGATTTCAAAATCAAAATCGTCAGTAAACTCTATGGGGTGTGATTGAGGATCAGGGCTATGAATTGAATCCTTCAGAAAATCAGGATTTGAATCCACCATGTGAGCCCCAACAGGATCAAATTCCTCAATTTTAGGGCCATCAAATGATTTATCAAATTTCTCAGGCCAAGTTGTCTCACTAAAATCGTGTTCTATAAACTCATGTGAGCCTTCACATAATGATTCTTCACCTTTAGAATCAAAGAAATCTAAATCCGCATTAATGTGTGTCTCAAAATCATCAATCACTTTCTGATCCATGGAGACATACGTTTCCTCGTACCCCGGCTCAGGAATCTTCGGTGAAGAAATCAAATCATCCTTATTTGATTACTCTAGAACAACCTGGTCAATCCTGGTCTCGTAACACGTGTTCCCCCCAACAGGTGCTTAAGCAGGTTCTGACATTAGCTCTCTTGAAGGGGTTCATCCTGGGAATCATCCCAAGATTGAACTAAAGCAACCACAAATCTCATCCTCAATTTTTATAATTTCCCAAGTAAAAACTCACCTGGGCCCTTATTCTTAACATCCTAGAGCCGATCCAATAGATACTTGTTAAGATCATCAATCATTTCAATCATGGGCTCAAATTTTTCAGTGCAAGGTGTTGACTGAGCTTCTAAAGATTGTATAGTATTCCTCAAGTTAGCCAACACCTTCTCTTGAACCTGGTTAATCTGAACCAAATGATTTGATTTAGGGTTGGGTGGGTTTAGGTTCAGTGCAGGGGAATCAATGAATTGAGGATCTTGATACCCTTCTTGATAATAGGTCATTTCAGATTGTTCATAAGGTGGTGATGACTTAAAGGCGGTGTATTCAGGGGAGGGGTAAGGATCAGTGTATCCTTCTTGGTTGTAAATCATATTAGGTTGTCCAAATGAGGGCGATGATCTATAATCAGTGTAGCTCGGAGAAGGATAAGAAACAATATCATGGTATTTAGGGTTATACCCTGAACACGGAGGTCCGGAATTGTATCCACAATTAGGATTATCTCAACTAGAAGATGGATGCGAATAAGTCTGGTTGGAATAATAATCATTTTGGGAATTAGTGGTAGAAGGGTAGGAGTGGAAGTTTGAATAGGATGTGGAAGGATCCATGACAGAACAGGAGGAAGAAACGTGCCCTGCAATACAAATAAACAAACCTGTCCTTAAGTGGGCTAGCCTAAAAACCTACAGACTCCTAGAACCCATCTTGAGATTAATAAATGATTTGATCTACTTCTTTCCGATCAATCCAACCAGTTAGAGGGAGGGACTGGGGAGAAGGTTCTTCCTTTGGCTTATGCCTCAGGTTCTTAGTGTACCCTTCAGCCGCGATCGTTTGATTCTGCTTCCCTATCTAGACATCAGATTGAATGGTAGAAATAGACTAATAAAAAATAATCTCGGTCTGGGCTCCAAAGAGCGAGTCCAATCCTTAAGGCCAACGTCTACTCTACTACAATTAGGGTTAGGTTTGAATGTGCTTTGGAATGTGATGGGCCCTTTATTTGGGTTGTGCTCTTAATGATTGATTGATATGTGTGTGCGTACACAACCAATGATTTTCAAGCAAGATTATTTTTGGATGCGGTGAATTTTAGGGTTTAAATCTTGCTTAGTAGCTTTTAGGATTCAACTTTAGATGTATTCAATCAAGTTTAGTTGGCACACTAGGTTTTTGAAAGCATAAGTGAAGATGTTTTCCTTTAAATCTTAAAAGAATGTGGAGTGCTTGGTAAATCCCTAAAAGTTGAACCTATGTTGAAGCTACTTGATGAGTTGTTTTAAATTGAAATGGTGTGGCCTAAACAACTCAAACAATTGGCTTGATGCACCACTTAGTTAGGCACACAAATGGTTACATAATCTAATTTCTACTTGATTATTTGTATGGGTGTGTGTACCGATTCCAAAGATCAGTTTACCGGTTGAGTTTGAAAATCAAAAGAGGTGTACCTTTGTGAGATTTTTTTTAAATTTTTCTTTTATATGTGGAGGGTGAGGCAGGTAGAGGTGACAAACAAACAATCAAATACTAACCTTAGAGTTTATAAGAACACCTAGGTTGATTTGTGTTTGTGTTATTAGGTGATGGAATGAAATCTAATGGGTGGGGAGGTGGGGGTAAACTTACAAACCCTTCAACAGCACTTTACTCCAATCTACCGCTTTTGCTCGCCTCGTGAGTGTACCTGCAATCACAATAAGAAAGGAGAGAAGTGAGGTAAAAGATAAGTAAGGCAGGAAAATGTGAAAAATCAAAGAGCGTCGCCTCCTCGGCAATGGCGCCAAAATATTTGATTAGAAAATGTCACAAAAAGATTTGAGTTTTGAAAAATCCGTCGTCGTAGTATGATTTGTGAAGAAATCTGTCAACAGATAAATTTATACCAAAACTCTAAGAATTCCGGGTCGAGCACAGGGAGGCAGATGTTTGATTCAAAATTGCGTTTGTTTAATTGTCACAAAGTAGATTAGCTAATCAAATTGAATCTAAATTAGCTATCTACTTAAAGAATAAAGAATAGAAGACAGAGAGAGAATATTACAAATAAAGAGAAAATAGACGTAGAATAAACATGGATTTTATCATCAAATGTTGTTCATTACACTAATCATTACAACTAGAAAGCAAGAAATCTATACTAGAAAGTAGTAAATCTACTCTATAAAGCGGTAAAGAGAATGGAGAGAGAAGTATCCTCCTCGACGATTGCTTGGAGGACGAGCCGGATGGGGCGATGCCTGGAAGATAGAGGACGAAGTGGGAAGGAGAACGAAATGGGAAGAATCGGGGGTGAGGCAAGACGTCGTCGTCATGGGATCCACTTCTCGAATGGAGTGAGAGGACAATCGCAGGATGCTCCACGAAGGGGGGAAAAGGTGGAAAAAGTATAATTTTAACTCTAATGGAGAAACTCAGGTTTGGGACAAGCTCTTAGAGCTTTAAAGGAGGTGAGAGAAGAGAGGAAGGGATGATTGAAATGTGGGGGGCGTAGGCCTTCTTATAGGTGTAGAGGTTGGGGGCAAAAATGTCATTTTATGTTAAAAACATTAATGCAAGGGCCTTTAGTGATGGATAAAACCGTCACTAAAGCCCAGATCATGGGCGTAGCTACCGCGCACACTTGCCTCTTCCTCTTCGCTGCTCTGTACGCACAATCACTATCTTGAAATCGCAATCGTCCGATCTCGAGATCGGATGACCTAGAATCAATGAGCGCTGCTTCTTCTTCAGCATAACCTCGCACACGTGTGTGATTGCACGTGTGATTTCATGTCATCACGCGCATGTGCGATCCATGCACCTAGTGCTGCCACATCGTCGCTTGATCGGCCGTTCACATTCCATCTAATGACCGAATTTGGCCCACACACGTCGCCTACCCGATTTGAGGACGGCGGGGCTCAAACCCATGCCCTCTTCATCGTGGATGGCGTCAAGACCAACGCACCAAGCCACCCTTTGAGGAGTGATTTGGATTTGGGTGTGCGCTCTCGTGGCTGTTGGATCAAGATCCAACGGTCCAGATCAATCGTATGGTTGAGAGAAGAGAGAAGAGAGAGGTAGCGAGAGCCTTTGGCCACTGTGGGCAGCTGAGATGGTGCAACGTGGCGCCATCTTGGCTGTCCATCTTTATTGAGTTGCAGACGGTGCCACGGATGTCAGATTGGATCGATTTTCATGTCGTTAGGCTGCGATCGTCGATCCGAACCTATCTGTGTAGTTGGATTTGTCATCTGAAGTGCGGATTTACACTATCTTGCCCCATGATCTTTGACCTTCCTTGGATTATATTTGATGCTACGGAAGTCTGATTGGAGCGATCTTTCCAATCATCACTCTGATCAAATCTGTACGGTTGGATCTTAAATTCGAGGCCCCGAATGAATATCACCCTGTTACCAGACCACAAAAAGTGTAAATTAACCTATAATTTACACAACCTAACCTAAATGTAAGGTGATGCATGTTATGCAATATTTATAATGTATGATGCAACTCTACGCCTAAGAACGCACAAAAATAGACAGTTTATGTGATATAAACGTGTTTACATCATAGCCCAATAGTTGAAAGGGTCATAACATTTGTGCGAAAGAACATTATTGCTCGTTATGGATGCCCAAGAGCCGTTGTCACTGATAATGGTATCCAGTTTGCCTCCAAAAGTTTGGAGATTTTTTACAAGTTGGGACATCCGCTTGTGTTTTACATCCATCGCTCACCCCCAAGCAAATGAACAAGTGGAGGTAACCAATCATACGATTATCGCTGTGCTTAAAAGATGGTTGGATTCTGCAAAAGGAAGATGGACAGATGAATTGCCGGATGCACTATAGGGATATTGTACTAATCAAATGAATACGATTGGCCACACACCCTTTAGTTTAGTATACGGTATGGAGGCCCAGCTGCCGATTAAGGCGATCCTCCCCACATACCACTCTCAATTATATGACCTGCTCACTAACGAAGACTAAGTTCGCTTAGCCATGGACTTGGTGGATGAGGTTAAATAAGAAGCATTGAAGGCAACAACCCTATACGAAGAAAAGACAGCTGCTGCCCATGGCATGCAGGCCAAGAAGAGGAAATTGTCTGAAAGGGAGTTAATATTGTGTCGCAACGAAGCATCCCAGCTGACAAAGTCAGGCAACAAGCTGGATGCCAACTGGGAAGGACCTTACAAACTTTGCAAGGATAATGATGTTGATTATTATAAATTGCAAATACTTAGTGGAAAGCTAGTCCCTCGCACATGGCATGCTAGCAACTTGAGGATGTATTACAAATAAACAATAAGTTACAAAAAAGTTCCTTTCATTCATTGTTGCAAAGGGCTGCATCATAACAGCTGCATCCAAGGGTCATTCTCATCAAACGACCCATAAAAAAAGTGAAAAATATAAAGAAAGGGGAAAAAACAACGCCATCAAATAAGTAAAGATTCTCTTCAGATCCCTGGGAATGTTGACCTCGGGAGTTGGGGGAGTTGAGGCGACCTTGTAGGCGGGGCTAAGATGGCAAAGGGTTGTTCACTCCTGCCATCAGCAGGTGGGGCTCTGGCAGGGCTAGTTCTATCCAACTCCTCTTCAGGAGCAGGGCTATCAGTCTGGTCCTTAAGCGGAGAAATGGGAGCCTTATCCTCTATGAGGTCCTCCTTCTGATAGACGTACTTGGCATTTAATTGGTCAATGGACCAACCACAAAGATCCTATGTCGAGGTACGTCCACCCTCTAAGAGAGAATGCATAGCTACTAAGGTATACTTCGCAACCTCATTAAAGACGAGGTCTCGACTACTCTTCATAGAATGATCTAGAGCAAAGAATTCCATGACAACTTCAGGATCCTTCTCTATCATGGGAGTGCTCTCCAGCTCTTGGACTCTCCTAGCCCCCTCTTCAACAAGCTGGTGGGCTATGATAAGCTCCCGCCTCACCTTTTGCGCCTCTGCCTCCATTTTCTCTTGTGCCTCCTTAACCTTGGCGAGGTCATCCATTGTGTTGCTCAAGTGAAGGCGCTCCTCCTCAAGAGATCTTTCAACCCCTATGTGGCAGAAGAATGTCCTGTCTTGAACACTTAGACCTCCTCCTTTAGCCAAGATAAGTTGGTGACAGCCCCATCTAGCTTGTCATCAAGCTATCCCATTCTCTTAAGATCCCTCTGATGGATCTTTCCAAGAGAATCATTGATGAGAGCCTCATCATGAGCCATAACTAGCTCATTTTGACCCAATAAAGAGAATAAAAGCTCCTATATAACCTAGAAGAAGGCTTAATAGAAGGAATAAGTGTTCTGAGAAGAAAACATGAAATAAAGGTTAAAACTGCAATTTTACCATTGCAGTACATAAACGAGATTTCTCAGAGACAAAGCATAGGTCAAATGGTCTACATAAGATAAAAAGTGGGTTGATTCAATCAGAAATGGGTTCATGTGCAATCCAAGAATTAAATGACATTTGGTAACCCTAAAACAAACCCGCTTAATTCAACAAGGTTTCGGTCAGGATAAAAATCAAGTAAACCCTCTAAAATTCATGGAAAAATATCCTCTAGGGTTTAGAACATTCAAATTGGCCTTTGGAGCCTAGTTTGACCTAGAATAGGGTCCTAGCTCATCAATTGACCTAATTTGGGTTTTTATGCAAAATGTTTAGTCAAACGTGGTCAAACCTAAAATCCAACCTCACCATTGGATTCCTTAGGTCTAAATTAGGTTTGTACCAAAATTTAAACCTAAGGGGAGGTCATCTTGACCTACTTTGCAATTTAGTACACCCAATCACATTTTGGTCCCTATCTTTTGAAAACCATCACAACAACCCCCTATCTTTCTCACCAATCTTACAATCAAGTCCTTCCTCCATTATTGGGGCAGAATCCTTCTCCGGTGAGGTTGACAGGGAGGATACGCTCTAATCCCTCAGAGATCCCCTCCCAGAAATGGAAGGGAGATTCTCTGAGGAATTCCCTTCCATCTGAGGCCAGTCATGATCCCTGATTTGATCCCAATCTCTCGTGTGAACGCACGAGGGATTTGGGTATCCACCCACTTTCCTTCTCTGGTGAGTCGTCGGTGACGAATGCTTGCCCTCCATGCTCCAGAACACATGGCCTGTGCCTATAAAAGAACCCCCAAACTCGGCCGCCCAATTTCAGCTTGACTTGGCTGGGATTCCACCTCAAATTCATCTCCTTCTCCAGCCAAGGTGTCCAGCAAGCTCCGGCGAGCCCCCCTCCCCTTCCTCTTCGCTCTGCCACAAAACCAGTGGCAGAGTCGTCTTCCTCATCCTCCTCCGCGTCGCGCAATACCCACGCGCGCTGCCCTAGCCTCGTCGTCGCAGCCGTCCTCCCCCACTGGGCATCTTCTTCTCCGGCGACAGCAGGTACAGCCATTCGCCTCTTCGTCCCCTTCGTCCCTTTAGTTCGGTTAAACTCTTCTTCTCTACCCCCTCTTTCATTTCCTCACTTTATTTCACTCAATCGAACCCTCGACCGCCGCTGTTCACCATCACCTTCCTCATCTCCGGCCACCTTCCGACGAGGCGCTCCCATCGCTCCGTAGCCCCACACGCCTCGCCGACCATCACATAACCTCCGCCTCACCTCACTGAGTAGCATCCGCCCATCCACCATCCCTCTACGCCCCCACAATAGTCCCCCGAACTCACCCATCCATCCGGCCAAAGGATGACCTAGGCACGCACGCCTAGGCCGCCCCGTGGCCTGCCACCTTGCCCTTCACCTTCGCCGTGACAAGGCGAAGGTCCCCCGGTGATCTGATTAGGCCGAGAGGCTCTTTTCGTGTCTGACAGGTTCCCAGCCCCTGCCGCCATTGATGGCGACTCGAAGAAGCTCCAAGCTTGCTCCAGGCTTTAGGACCGCCAGGCTCCAGGTGCAGCTCACTCGGGGAGGCATTGCGAAGATATCTGGTCCAGCGAGCAACGCAGCGAAGTCTGCAGCTATGGCAATTGAAGGAGAGATTTCTGCAGGCACGCGCGAGAGAAGGCCGGGACCAATAGTCCCACATCGGTAACATACAAAGCATTGCCATGGTTTATATTGTTTTTGTCATAGGGATGGAGTGCCTCCGAACGCACCTGGGGTGAGGTCCCTCACCTATCTTACGCCGCCTCGTCCGCAATTTCACCACGCGGATCTGGCGCGCTCCGACCCGACCCCTTCCCTGAGCACACCTCGCGCACCACCCTCACGCTGGTGCGCCTGGTCACGGTACGCGATCTGACCCGTTACCAACTCTGGGAGAGCGTCTAGAGAGTGGTTCACAGAGAGAGGGAGAAACGCGCGGGTGTGGGTAGAAGGATAGGTTTTGCCTTGGCTGTGGTGTGTGTAGGAAAGAAAGAAGGAAGGGAGGAAGAAGCCTACACTTGGCCGCTGCAAGGAAAGAGGCTCTGCCAAGGATGAAAGGCAAAGCAGAAAGAAGAAGAAACGAGGGAAGGAAGTTCTGCCAAGGAAGCAAGAGAGGCAAGGCAGAGAAGAGGAACTGAAGGAAGCAGAGCCAAGGAAGAAGATGAAGACCTGCAGAGAGAGAAACTAACTACAGAGCAAACAAGACAAAATAAAAGAAGCAGAGAGAGAGATATTGCAGGAGAAGAAAGAAAGAAGGCAGAAGAAAAGCAAAGCACTGCAGAAAGAGAAAGAACAAGCAGAAAGGAAGAAATCAGAATAAGAAGAATCAAAAGAAGGGAAACACATTTTTAAGACGTCTAATCCCATTGATCAGACGTCCAATTCTTTCTTTTTACCATAATTGCTTTTCAAACTCATGCATTTACATTTGAATTAAAGTTTTGAGTAATTAAAGTGTTCAATTACAGTTTTTGAGATTAGTAGTAAATTTCAATTGCTCCTTATGTTTGACCTCGGATACTCCGATTTTTGAGTAATAAAACTTTTATTTGTTGACGACGCTTGATCACCTATACTACGACGTAATTAACTGTTAAAACACGATTGAGTTTCGCACGTCAACAATCATCGAGTTTGGCAGCCATCTTCCCGATTATTCTCAAACCCAGTCGGGCAGCATTTACCTCCTTGCAAACGTGGCTGATGCGAGCGGGGAGGTCTGCGAAGGAGTTCAGCTTCTTTATCTCCCCCTCAGCCTCCTTCTCCACCTTCAGGCGGGTAGCATTGGCCTTCTCTAGCTAGAGGATAAAATTCCTCTGCTCAGCCCTGGTAGTCACCACCCACTTCACTGCCATGTCTGTCGCTTCACTGGGGGTGGTGAAGCTAGACCGAGAGAAAGATTCACTCGTAATAGAACCGGAGATAAGCTTAAGCCCCAGAGTGTCCACCTGCACAGTAACAAGACAAGTGTTGTTGTAACATACTTGAGAAGGCATCATGAAGGACAAAATTTAAGAAGAGAAACTTACAACACGAAGACAGTAGAAGTAAATGTGCTTCATATTAACCTTCTCGCTTGCAGGGTTAGCCCAAGTGATAGCATCTTGTTGGTGTCGTAGCACCTGCCTCTCAAGGTCAACCAGGGTGGGGTCAATGCTTGTAGAGCCCCCTGCCCCTCGAGCTTCAGATGCTGATGCACTCCCAGGGATCGACGATGGTCCGCCAAACATGGCGGCCTGTAGGGTGGTAGCAGGGTCTCGACTGGGGGTGCCACCTGAAGCATCACTTGGGCAGATCTTGCAGCCCTCTGCCCAGAAGGTGTAGAATCACTCATACCTTGAGAACTAATCCAAGCACTAGTTTCAGGGATCCTGCACATGGATTGTGGTGGCTCAAATATACTGCTAACCGCTAAACCCTTCCCCATGGCTGCTTGCTCGGCCAAGCAGGCGAACACGCTGGGAGTGTCGGCTGGGGTAGGTGGGAAGCCCTCCTAGCTTCTTTCATCCCATTCAGTAGGGATCTCCACACCCTCAGCCCTGATCGATGCTGGCTGGCAGGAAGACGAGGGGATGCTTTCTTCACCACTCGCCCCCTCAGAGCCGGAGGAGATATGCACAGCCTGTACTTGTCTCTTCTTCCATTTGAGGGGTACCTCTTCAGGGCTGTGGGAAGCCTCTTCTCTTCCCCTCCTCTTGCTCTCCTGGCGGCGGGGGAGCCAACTGCTTTCACTCGCCCCCTGAGATTCACGCTTCCCCACGTTTCGTCTGGTCCCGTGAGAACCCTCAGAACATAGCCTTAGCGTGTCTGATCTGGAGAACTGTTTGAAGGTTACGGAAGAAAAAAAGACTGTGATTAACATTACACAAGAAACAAAGTAGTTAAAGTCATTTTCCCCATAACTTACATGGTGTGGGATAAGAATCTACTACCCACGTGAGTGCTGCTCACATGTCTGAATGCCTCAACTTAAAGCAGGCTATGGGACTAAAATCCATTATTTTCTCAGCATTCACCTCCGTAGCTAGGTCGAGCTCATGGGGGCCAGGCAGCAAGTCCTTTTTAGGTGAATTCTATCAATAGTTGGGGACTTATAGTTTCTTCTCATTGTGGAGGAGAAAAAAGTGACAGTCTTGCCCCTTTAAACTATCTTGCAGGTCAGTTATTCTATACTTAGTTCGCCTACTGTATAAAGTCAAAGTTCCAAAGGGAGGCTTGCTCCTCTTCACTTTCAAGGGAATCTGTCCAAAAAGGAGGCAGAACATCCCCATTTGCAGCGCAGCGGTCGCGAGGCGCTCCGCGTTCACAAGACGTGGGTTTGACTCGCTATCTGCGGGCGTGCGCGATTAAAGGCGACCACCTGATCGGCTGCGGGTGGCTCAGATCTTCCAATAGCGCCTATGCTCTATTTCACGCGAGGCGAGGACGCGCCATCGAACGCAGGCGGGCGCGCAGCGAGGAGCGGGGGAGGTGCATCTTAAGCCGTCCGATCGTTGAGATTCGTTGAACGTGCGGATGCGTTGAGCGCGAGCAGACAAGCGGGCGCGGGCGGGCAGCGGCCACTACGCCCACGTTGGGGCTTTAGTGACAGTTATATTCGTCACTAAAGACCCCTTATTTAATGTTTTAAAGATGTAATGACCAATTTGCCCCCACTCCTTGAAACTATAAAAGGAGACCCCCTCCACACGAAATTCTCATCCCTTCCTTCTCTTCTCTACCTCTCCAAAGCTCAAGAGAAGCTTGTCCCACACCCGGGATGCTTCTCGTGAGATAAAGTCTAAATTTTCGTCCCCCTTCGAAAGTGGATCCCGCGACGACGACGACGTGCTACCCCGTTCTCGTTCTTCTGCTTCGTCCTCCTTCGTCCTGGCATCGTCCCGTTCGGCTCGTCCTCCAAGCGATCGTCGAGGAGGATATTTCTCCCTCCATTCTTTTAATGCTTTCTAGAGTAAATTTATTGCTTTCTAGTGTAATTGTTTTCTGCTTTCTAGTTGTAATAGTGAAACAAACAATCTCCTTAATGATGAATTCCCTATTTATTCTACATCTCGTTTTGATTTCTGTTTGTAATATTCTCTCTCTCTCTTACTCTCTCTCTCTCTCTTCTATTTATTGTAAATAATTAGATAGTTTTAAATTGAATTACTTCGTGACAAATAAAAACAAATGCGTAGTTTTTAAATCAAACGTCCGCCTCCCTGTGTTTGATCCGGAATTTCAATTTCGGTATAAATTTTATTTGTTGAACAAGAGTTCTCTACTTTCAAACTACAACGACAAGTTTTCCAAAACCAAACACGTTAGCGTAGCAATTCGTAAGTTCAACATTTTGGCGCCGTTGCCGGGGAGGTGAAGATCTTTGATTTCTCTTCGCGTTTTGTAACTTACAAATCATTACCTCACTTTTCTCCTTTCTTATTGTAATTGCAGGTACTCTTTCGAGACAGGCAAAAGTGGTAGATCGGAGAAAAGTGCTGTGGAAGGTTTTGTGAGTTATCCCCCACCTCCCACCCATTAGATTTCATTCCACAATATAATAATTCAAACATCAATCAACCTAGGTGTTCTTATAAACTCTAAGGTTAGATTGTTTGTTGTTTGACACCCACACCCGCCCCAACCCCCACATTAAAAAAAAAAATAAAATTAAAAAAAAATCTCACAGAGGTACACAACCTCATCTGATTTTCAAACTCAACCGGTAAACTGATCTTTGGAGCCGGTACACACATCCAAATACATAATTGAGTAGAAATCAGATTAGGTAATCATTTGTGTGCATAATTAAGTGGTGCAACAGGCCAATTGTTTTAGTTGATTGGGCTGCACCACTTCAATTAAAATTAACTCATCAAGTAGCTGCCACTTAGGTTCAACTCTTAGGGATCTACCAGGCACTCCACATTCTTTTTAAGCTTTAAAGGAAAACATCTTCACCTATGCTTGCAAAACTTGGTGTGCCAACGAAACTTGTTTGAAAACACCTAAAGTTGAATCCTAAAAGCTACTAAGCAAGATTTGAACTTTAAAATTCACTGCATCAAAAATAATCTTGCTTGAAAACCACTGGTTGTGCACGTACACACAAATTAATCAATCATTAAGGGCACAACCCATTTAAAGGGCCCATCACATTCCAAAGCACATTCAAACCTAGCCCTAAATAAAATAGAGTAGACGTTGGCCTTAAGGATTCGACTCACTCTTTAGAGCCCAGAATGAGATTATTTTCGATTAGTCTGTTTCTACTGTTCAATTTGATGTCTACCTAGGGGAGCAGAATCAAACGATCGCAGCTGGGGGATACACTAGGAACTGGAGGCGCAAGTCGAAGGAAGAACCTTCTCCCCAGTCCCTCCTAACTGGTTGGATTGAATAGACAGAAGTAGATCAAATTGTTCCTTTATCTCAATATGGGTTTTGGGAGTTTGTAGGTCTGGAGGCTAACCTACTTAAGGACAGGTTTGATTGTTTGTATTGTAGGGTGCCTTTCTTCCTCTCGTCTCTCATGAATCCTTCCACATATTACACGCATTCCCGCTCTTTTCCTCTTGTAGTGAATTATCCTCAACATGACGATTATCCCGACTCATATTGTAATCAACCATCAGTTAGTTGGGATAACTCAGATTGGGGATATAGTTCCAGACCTCTGTGTTTACGGTCTAACCTTGAACACTTTGATTGTGATTTTTATCCTTCTCAAAGCCACATCGATTATAGATCGTCAACCTTTCATGAACAACCTAATATGATCTACAATCATGAAGGATACACTGATTCTTACCCATCCTTTGATTACACTGCCTTTAGGTCATCACCACCTTTTGAACAATCTGAAATGACCTATTATCAGGAAGGGTATAATAAATCTCAATTCGTTAATTCCTCTGCATTGACCCTAAACCCGCCCAATTCTAAACCAACTCATTTGGTTCAGGTTAACCAGGTTCAAGATAAGGTTCTAGCTAACTTGAGGAATATCATACAATCTTTAGAAGTTTAGCCAATACCTTGCATTGAGAGATTGGAGCCCCTGATCGAAATGATTGATGATTTGAACAAGTCTTTGTTGGATTGGATCCAAGATGTTAAGGATAAGAACCCGGGTGAGTTTCTACTTAGGAAATTAGCGAAATTGAGGATGAGATTCATGGTTGCTTTGATTCAATTATGGGATGATTCCCAGGATGAACCCTCTTCAAGAAAGCCAATGACAGAACCTGCTCAGGCACCTATTGGGGGGACACGTGTTACGAGGCTGACCAGATCGAATTAAAGCAACTGATTAAGGAAGATCTGATTTCTTCACCTGAGATCCCTGAGCCGGGGTACGAGGAAACGTATGTCTCCTTGGAACAGAAAGTGACAGATGATTTTGGGACATACATTGATACGGATCCTGATTTCTTTGATAGTGAAGATTCAAGTTGCAAAGTCTCACGCGAGTTTTCTGAACATGATTTCTGTGAGACGATTGGGCTGGAGGAATCTGATAGATCATTTGATAGCCTAATAACTGAGGAAACTGATCTTATTAGGGCATACATTACGGATCCAGAATCGTATTTTCTGGAGGATTCAATTCAATGCCCTGATTGTCAGTAACACCCCGTTGAGCTTATCGATAATTCTATTTCTGAGATAATTAGGCCCAAGTCAATTCTGATTCTGCCACATCATTTAGACTTGGAGATTTCAGACGGGGTGATTAACATGCTAGAGGTCTCGGAATTTAACATTTTGACTGAGGATGATAGGAGTTGGGAAGTTCTGATTTGGGAAGCTAACTCCGGAGGAAGTAGAAGATTGTGTCGTAGGGTGCCTATTAAGCTGAAACCATCAAACCAGGATCCTTACGACATTTGTTTTGAGGATGTCAAACCCAAGCACACATTCAACGATTATCCTTTTGAGCTTGAATTCTCTGTAACCCAACTTTTTGGTCTTGGGTTGCATCCTCATAAATCACAAGCCCGACCTCGCTTGCATACTGATTTTAGGTTTTGGGTAATTTTTATCCAGAACCTAAGATATTCTTGATTATGGGGTATGGGTCTACACCACAATCTGGTCCACATCTGTGGACCTCTGCTGATAGGTCGGAGGTTTCTTCTGTTTATTCTGATTCTGACCTGCACTTGTGAATTCTTCATTTCTCTTCTTTGTATAGTGTGCCTAGCTGAAGGCACTAAATTCAGCACATATACAGTTCTTTTTAGTTTTCATCTTGGAGCAGACCTGACATTCATGCAATTCAGGTGCTTTCTACGCTTTTCCACTCTATTTTATGTCTTTTTAATATAATGAGGACATTGCATTAGATAGGCATGGGGGGGTGGATATTCATCTTTGAATTCATTCGTCAGCTCCGTAGATTTGTTTTATTTTCTTTTATTAAAAAAAAAATTCAGAATTAGGAAAGAGAACTTGGGTTTAAGAAAATTTTCAATCTTAGGAAATACTACATTATGATTTAAACACAAAGACCCTTCAGGTCTTTGGACTTAATCAGCCCGTGTATCCACTAAAATGTGGATTTATTTTTTGAGTTCTCGCCAACCTGAATTCTATCGTAATTGGAGTAAATAAGTTTGGGTGATAAGTACACGACTTATCAACCCACCCTCTGATTTAAGGGAATTTTGAGTTTTTAGCATCTGCACACTTTCTTTGCACTGACTCGTTGTTCGACGATTTCAACGGAAATTTGGTAGCTAATGAACCTTCTAGGGTGATATGGCTGGCAAGTTATCGTGGGTAACAGTCCATAGGTAGGTTGTCTAAAGCCCAGTCATTGGACCTTTCTCTTTTTGCTGGCCTTAGGTAAATCTTAGACCAAGGAAGCCACCTACTTAAAAAGAAAAAAGAAAAAAAAATCAAAAAGAAAAGGAGAAAAGAAAAAAAGAAATAAGCTACACTTCGCCGTACGAGTATGGCTGGCAAGTTTTCGGTGGTAATTGCTCATCGACAGGTTGTTCAGAACCCAGCTCAGTAAATGCACTAAAAATTCTCAAAACACTTAGGAAGAAGCGGAGAAGTAGAATAAACTGGGGAGATATACACTAGATTCACCCTTGTGTTGACCCCGTAAAAAAAAAAAAAAGTAGGGAGAAAGCTACCAGTTGTAAAGATACACCTTTAGGCAGAATTCTTTTTGAGGTCACCTAGAGGCGTAGAAATCCGAAGTCCATTTTAATTGCCGGTCAACGAGTCTATCACATTCAAATAAGATGCTTAAAACTTAGGGTTCTCATCAAATCTTGGGTGAGTTGAGTGGCCTAGAAAGCCACTCTTAAACCCTAAAATTTGAAAATCCAAAAAAATTAGAAAAGAGGAAAAAGAGAAAAGAAATTTTTCTTTGAATAAGGTGAGGGCTTGAGGCGGTCTGCATTTTGGCAGATACTCGGGCACTGTTGTGTCTTTGAAAGTTCAGATCTTAAGTAGACAATTTCTTAAATATTGAAAATAACTTATGCCCAAATAATCCAACCTAATTCTTTTATAAATAGAATATAGTTTTTGCTAAGGACTAGCAAAAGATAGGCATGGGGGTATGATGTAAACACATTTACACTACTTAAGATGTCCATTTATGCATGTTCTTAAGCATAGGATTGCATTGCATGCTATAAATATTTCATAACATGCATCATCTTGCATTTAGAGTAGTTTGAATAAAATGGAGGTTAATTATCTCCTTTTATGTGCTTGGACAGGGCAAACTTTTTATCAGGGCCTCGGCTCAAAGATCCAACCGTACAGATGTGATCAGGGTGATGATTGGAGTTCAACGACTCCAAGATCACCCTAATCAGGCATCTATAGCATCAGATGGTGATCTGGGAACCCTAGAAGATCAAGGGTCAGGATGGTGTAAATCTGCACTTCAAATGACAAACCCGACAGCACAGATGGATTCGGATTGACGATCGTAGCCTAATGACGCAAAAATCGAGTTAATCCGACACCCGTGGCACCATCTACATCATCCAGAAGATGGACAGCAAAGATAACGCCACGTGGTGCCATCTCAGCTGCCCAAACGCCCGCACACAACCGTTGAAGTCCCTCTCATCCACCCCTCTCCACCGTTATGCGGCACGTTGAAATCATCCGCGCGACCATCTGCGCTTCGCAGCGCAGCGGTCGTGAGGCGCGTTGCATTCACAAGACGCAGGTTCGACTCGCGATCTGCGGACGCGCGCGATTAAAGGCGACCGCCCGATCGGCTGCAGGCGGCTCAGATCTTCCAATAGCGCCCACGCACTATTTCACGCGAGGTGAGGACGCGCCATTGAACACGGGCGGGCGCACAGCGAGCAGCGGGGGAGGTGCATCTTAAGCCGTCCGATCTCGCGATCGGATAGCTGAGATTCGTTGAACGTGCGGATGCGTTGAGCGCAAGCAGACGAGTGGGTGAGCGTGGGCAGCGACCACTACGCCCATGTTGGGGCTTTAGTGACGGTTTTATCCATCACTAAAGACCCCTTATTTAATATTTTAAAGATGTAATGACCAATTTGGCCCCACTCCTTGCAACTATAAAAGGAGACCCCCTTCACATGAAATTCTCATCCCTTCCTTCTCTTCTCTACCTCTCCAAAGCTCAAGAGAAGCTTGTCTCACACCTGGGATGCTTCTCGCGAGATAAAGTCCAAATTTTCCTCCCCCTTCGGAAGTGGATCCCGCGACGATGACGACGTGCTGCCCCATTCTTGTTCTTCTGCTTCGTCCTCCTTTGTCCTGCTTCGTCCTCCTTCGTCCAGGCGTCATCCCATCCGGCTCATCCTCCAAGCGACCGTCGAGGAGGATATCTCTCTCCATATTCTTTTTACTGCTTTCTAGTCTAGATTTACTGCTTTCTAGAGTAGTTCTGCTTGTCCTCCAAGCGATCGTCGAGGAGGATATTTCTCCCTCCATTCTTTTAATACTTTCTAGAGTAAATTTATTTCTTTCTAGTGTAATTATTTTTTGCTTTTAGTTGTAATAGTGAAACAAACAATCTCCTTAATGATGAATTCCCTGTTTATTTTACATCTCGTTTTGATTTCTGTTTGTAATATTCTCTCTCTCTCTTGCACACACTCTCTCTCTTCTATTTATTGTAAATAATTAGATAGTTTTGAATTGAATTACTTCATGACAAATAAAAATAAACGCGTAGTTTTTAAATCAAACGTTCGCCTCCTTGTGTTCAACCCAGAATTTCAATTTTGGTATAAATTTTATTTGTTGAACACGAGTTCTCCGCTTTCAAACTACAATGACAGGTTTTTCAAAATCTAACACGTTAGCATAGCAATTTGTAAGTTCAATAGGTTCAAAGGAACCCTAAGGCCATTTTCAATGGAATATTTACAAATCACAAAAAAATCCCCTCCAGTTGGGGAGCACAGGCTAGTTAAAACACTTGGTGCCTAGAACTAGACATCTCCAAGTCCATGTTCCCTCAAAAACCCTTGAATAATGGCTTTGCTACAAAAGTCTAATTTGAATATAACCCAAACACCTCATTAGAGAGACAGGGTACGGAAGAGGATGGCTCCCCTTTCCCAAAAATGCTTGACATCCTCTTTAGAATGGTAGGAACTTCGGCAAGAGAAGACTACCCTTCTTCTCTGATGTAGTCACTTCTCTGGGGATGGTGGCTCCTGTGAGGTTTAGGGGTTTTTCTTCTGCGACGAGAACGTGGGGATAGGGGCATTTACTGTTCCAACTACCCCCTATTTATAAGTCGAAGTTACGCATGGATGCTAACACTATTTAATCCTGCTAAACACTGGGCACAATTAATGCCCCTACACATATAATCATTACATGTCGATTCGATTGACAAGCGCAGTCTCCATAATCTGTCCCGAGTATCGAGGTACGATTTTTTCATGATTACGATAATTAATGTGCATTTTGTCCATAGAAAGTGACAAAGCTAACCCTGCAGTGATTAGCCATCACTCGTGGAAGATGATGCTTACGTCGTACAATCAAATACTCGAGCAATTGGCTTCCTAAGGCTAATGAAAAAATCAGGCGGCGACACACCTATTCTTTCCTGAGAAACAGGCGATGACATGCTTATGAAATAAATACATAGCACCTTGTCCTCTTGAACGCATACTTATTAGGTATACAAGAGACGTTCTGCCTGCCTAAATTTTCCTCAAATGGATGGGCCTTAGCCTATCCATATAAGTGGCTAGCAGCTCATTGCTCACCAACAAACATGTTAAAGTTCATGATTAATTCTCAATGATGGGACCGAATGAAAACCACCTGACCCATCATCGGGGGCATGGTACACACAAAGTAAAAAAAAAAAAATGCTACTCTCCCTGCCGATGAGTCAAGCAAAGATTGTGGGGGCAACTAGTAAGGAGAGAAAAATCACCTCATGGATCTGACTGCACGGTGAATCTGGCTACCTAGCAGAGCATAGAGATTCGGTGCTCTAAGGGGGATCCGACTACCCAGATCCATTTACCCGGTTTCTAGGTGGATCCTGTCGGATCCAAGGAACAACCAACCGACTGTTGACCATGGTGATTGGAGAGGAAACGTACAAGTGCGGCACAGACATATGTGCTAACGATCATCTGGTGGTTACTTGATTAAATGCTATTTATAGACAAGCCCCGAGATTGCAAGAACGGAAAATAGGCCTGTGATAGGAGGAGATTCATCCTATAAATACTTGGGATGGACTAGTTTTTATTTTTTCCCAAGCAATACAAGAGGAAAGGACAAAAAGGAGAGATTGTACCACAGAATTACTAGTGAAACTTGGCAGTATCATCCTCCCCCCAAACGTACACCATTTTGGTGGAATTGGGTCATCAAACTCCCTGCATAAATTCCTTGTGGTTGTGTGTTTTGAGTTGAGGTTCCTATTCTAAGGACCTCCATCATTAGGGTTATAAATTGAACTATTATTAGATACCCACTAGGGTATGGTTGAAAGGTGGCGAGTTCTTTGTTAGGAAGAACCTAAGTTCAAGTGCCTATCTCTACATTATCTAAGGGTTAGTGTATGATGATGGCGAATTTTCCCTACAATTTACCCATATGGAACTCTAGGTCATTGAAGAAGAAGAAAATGAAGAAATGTTAATGGGAGATGCTTGTAAAATCTGAATAACTGAAATAGATAAAACAATAACCTATGTAACCAAAACTACATGAAGAGATCTCTACGTTTCGTGATCCCCACCAATAAGAAGCATACCTTTGGGTGGTGTAGCACAACATCACATGTGTTGTGCCTCCTCAAATAAGTCCTGCCTCGGAGACTCCCTTTGTCTTAGCAAGCAGATGAGGCCCTTCGCACCGAGGACAGTCGATTTTGGCATGTGCCTTGTGAACTCTTTGCATCCTACAAACTCCTTTGCGGGTAGGGAGCCGACCCTTGCCTCGAAAACCATCAAGAGAAGGCCAAGAGGATCAAATCCTCTTGTCCACATAGTAGCCGATCAACCAGCCCCTCCTCCCGATCGACACCCTACACCTAGGATTGTAGGATGAGGGATTGCAACCTCCAAGAGCGAAGCCCCTTCCCAACAGTACTGGCCAGTTAGCTAGCCAAGGGCTTGGTCACTGTGCACCCTTGTACTGGCAAGGCAAGGAGGGCACCAATTGAGGGCTATGTTGGTCGGTCTACTTTTTCTTTGCTCTCCTTTTTCTCACGACAAGGAGAAGAATAAGAAGAAGAAAATTGGAAGGCAATTGACTGCAATTCTTCTTATATAGGTGGTCTTTTCTTGGTGATTAAGCCACACAATAAATCAATTACTTGATTGATTTGATTAGGAATTAAATTGGGATTTCCCTTTTGGCTTTTGGAGATATTTGTTGGGATCCAAACTAATCCTAATTTAGTGTGAACCCTTAGATCTTCATCTAAGGGTTGGGATTAATTTCCATTTAATTTTGCATGATTGGTCCATAAATTTTATGGGTTCTTTAGATGAAGTATCTAAACATCAATTAATTGCAAATCAACCCTTTAATTTTGTGCCTAATCAAATTTTGTACAATTAATTGCTAAATTGGATACAATGTAGCTCCTTAAATCGATTCAATCGATCCAATCAAATAGGAACACACCAAAATGGTTATTAGTTTCATCACTCTAATAATCAAGCACTTAGGATTAAAGTAATTATGGTGCTACGTCTCCCTCAAGTATTCTGAATACCTGTGAATCCTTCACACTGAAAGACATATGTAACCCTCGAGATTGGATCACAGATTTACTATCCATCCCATTATGGGTTACATACTTTTCATATTCTCTTTGTTCTATTAGGACGAGAACAAATACCAACTTCTTTCCCAAAGGATTTTCTTCTTCTCTTCATGTATGGGTCTGATCAAGACCCATTCCACCATGCATGAAATTTCATACCTCCCAATATACGTGAACCAAGCTCAAGTCTCCCAATCTGCTGCGTACACCTACGACAGTGGATCTGTGTGATCTCTTCAAGAGATCATTGATATAGAAAATACATGGTTTGTTAAAAGTGGGTTTTTTGTCGTTGAGACACGTAAAATCGATCAGCCTTTAAATTTATATTCCTAGATAGTGGTGATATCTAAGGTTGTCCAAGGAGGTCAATTTGTTAGTCAAATAAGTTATTCTCTCCCTCGTCTCTCAAATCAACACTTCTCTTTTTGTATTTTGACTTTTGTAAATTTTTATGTTTGGAAATAAGCGAGATACGAATGCGAAGATAGAACTATGCTAAAGAAACTTGCCTAACAACTAAAACCTAAGTGACAAGAGAAGTGATGTACACACATCTATGTCATATAAACTATCTATTTATGCATGCTCTTAGGCGTATAATTGCATCATGCATTATAAATATTTCATAACATGCATCATCATGCATTTAGGTTAGATTGCATAAATTTTAGGTTAATTCTCTCTTTCTGTGGTCAGGGAATAGGGCAATATTTATTGGGGCCTCGGATTGAAGATCCAACAGTACGGATCTGATCAGGGCAACGACCGGAGTTCAACAACTCCAAGATCGCCTTGATCGGACCTCCGTAGCATCAGATGTAGTCCGACAAAGATCAAGGGTCAAGAGGCCAGGTGGTGTTAAATCTTCACATCAGATGACAAATCCAACTGCACTGATGGGTTCGAATTGATGATCGCAGCCTAACAACACAAAAATCGGTCCAATCCGACATTCGTGGCACCACCTACAAGTCAAAGAAGATGGATGGCTAGGATGGCACCACGTGGCACCATCCCAGCCACCCAATGTTGACCCAAGTCTCCTGCTCCACCTCTTTACGAGATGGCTAACGCATCTCAGCCATTGGATCATCGATCCAATGGCTGAGAATGCACCATGTCGTTCCTTAGCCGCACAACATCTTCATTGGAGGCAAGGGTTGAATCGCTCTCGATCGTTGGATCAAGATCCAACGTTTGTGAGTGCGACAGCCTTAAAACCAAAATGCGCCTCATATGGTCATGTAGCATGTTGGTAGTGCATCATCACGTAGAGAAGAAGGCACCGGTTCGAGACCTTGCGTGCCTCAAATTAGATGGGCGAGCAGGCGCGGCTCAATTTAGCAGCTAGATAGTGATCGGGCGGCGGATGTAGGCACGACGTGGCGGCACGGATGAAGGCGTGCACAAACACGCTTTATGACACGCCGATGCATGCCTGATTGCACGCGCGCACATGCTTAAGCATCGAAGAAGAAGCGACACTGAGGACTTTCAAGCCGCCGATCTCTCAATCGTACGGCTGAGGATGCACAAACGTGGTTGAGCACTCAACACATGAAGCTGAAGAGGCGAGGGCGTGTGAGCGTGTTTAGTGACGTGGGGGCTTTAGTGATGGTTATATCTGTCGCTAAAGACCTTTACATTAATGTTTTAAGATTGAAATGACCTATTTGCCCCCTATTCTTCACCTATAAAAGGCCCTACGCCCTCCACATTTTCATCATCTCTTCCTCTCTTCTCTCACCCCCTCCAAAGTTCTATGAGCTTGTCCCAAACCTGGGATGCTCCATTAGAGTTAAAAATATAATTTTTCCACCTTCTCAACTCATTCGTGGAGCATCCCGCAGTTGTCCTCTCACTTCCGTTTGGGAAGCAGATCCCGTTGTGACAATGCCTTGCTTCGTCCACTTTCCTCCATCTTCGTTCTTCCTCATCCAGTGTCTCACTACCTTCGTCCGGTGGCTCCGTCAATGCGACTTATCCTCCAAGTAACCGTCGAGGAGGATAACTTCTCTCCCTCTTCTCTTTATCGCTTTCTAGATTAAATTTCCCGCTTTTTAGTGTAGCGAGTAGTTGTAATGAACATGAATCTATGGCTATGAAATATTTGTTCATTCTCGCCCTATTTTGTCTTTATTTGTATTATTCTCTCTCTGTCTTCTATTAATTATTCTTTAAGTAGATAGCTAGTATAGATTTAATTCAGCCAGCTAATCTACTTTGTGACAACAAATATAAACATGATTTTTTATCAAACGTTCGCTTCCCCATGTTCGACCCGAGACACATTAGAGTTTCGGTTAAATTATTTGCTTGATGAATTTTTACGCAATTACAACAACAGGGTTTTTAAAACTCAAACTTTTAGCGTACAAATCACCTTCAACAAGAAGTTTTCTCTTCTAAGCTTACCCTAGGCGAGTGCGCCTAGGGTAATTAGAAGAGAGATGTGATGCACTAAAATAAATAAAGTTGCTACTTGAAATTGAAAATTCAAGAATGAAGAAAGGCACTTTGCTATTGTTCGCAAGTGAAATCGAGGTTTTAAAAACTGTGTTGTAGTATAGTCGAAATCGCTTTGAAAATAAATAATATTTGTTACTCAAATTTTATGTCCGAGGTCGAACACAGGGAGCAATATGAAATTCAAACTCAAGATCACAATTTGAATAAAAAATATAAGAGGTTGCAATAATAATAATGTTAGGTATCAATGTGCAAAAAGAATGGAGTAAAATGGTGATTTAAATCACCAATTACTCATCACAAGTAGCAACTAAATCAATACTATCAATAAAGCCTCAAATATATGCAATCAGATGATCTAGGCTTGTATTAGACAACTTAAACAGTCGAGTGCTACAGTGCTGCTTCCTAGAGACTTAAGGGTCTCTTTTTTCTGCTGCTCTCTTTCTCTTCTGTTTTCTTCTGTGCCTTTCTGCTTCTCTTCTGAGGCCTTCTTCCTTCTCCTTTCTTTCTTCTGGCTCAGGTCTTCTCCTCTTCTTTTTTCCTTGGCTTTTGTCTCTGCTCTTCTTCTTCTTCTTCAACTCTTCTTCACATAGAGGGGGAAGGTTCTTCAAATGGCTAAGTGTCAGTTGTTATTCTCTATAGCAAAACCCCTACCCCCGCACACGATCCTCTCTTTCTCTCCTTAGGTCACACTCTCCCAGAGCCTCCAATAGTACCGGGTTATCGGATTTCGGACCTACAGCGCACCCGGGTCCAAGGCTGCGGGCGTGATGGGTTACAGGCTGCGGACCTACAGCGTAGCCGAGGAGTGGAGTTGGGTTAAGCGGGTCAAGCCTGCGCCAAGCTCGTGGGGGATGGGTCATAGGCGAGGTGTAGGTGAGCAGGGGACCTCACCCCCCAAGTGTCTAAGGCGATGTGCCCCAGACACTTTTTCCTCTTATGCGGCTACAAATGCTCTCAGCTTCCAAGGTGGGACTAAAGTCCCACCTTTCCTTTGCGCATCCATAGCAGCATGGTCTCCTCCTCAATTGGGTCAGCTGCTGAGGGTATCTCCCTCAATTGGAGACATGGGCATGTGCACGTGATGACTTCGCACAGTCTGGAGCCAAGGCCTGGAGTGAAGGTGCCCTGGAGCGAGCTTGAAGCAACTGCAATGGCGGAGGGGGGTTGAAACCTAAAATCCAAGAATACGGGTGCTAAGCCCCAGTTAAAATGCTCTAGAGGGTCATTCGTGGACGAGGAACGCGGTGGTGGTGGTTTTGTAGCATGGGAGTAGGTGTAGTGGTTGGGCGAGGTCGGGAACGACAACGGAAAGCTGGGTTGTTCAGGGGTGAGTGTGGGTGAGCGAGAGGGTGAAATAAGAGAGGGGTTTTGTGCGGGAAGGTGAGGCGGAGGTTTTGGGCTTGTCGGCGAGGTTAATGGAGGTGCGTAGTGGTGGAAACACTTCTCATGAGGAGTGGCTGAAGCGGAGGACAAAGAGGGTGGTCAATGTGATGCGGTGGTCAAAATGAAGTGCGGTTGGTGTGTAAAGGGAGTAGAGGAACTATGGAACTTATCTAGGTGATTGGCAAGTGAAGAGAGGTAGAAGCGATGTCAGTTGTGGTATGGCCGACGACGAAGGTGACTTCGATGAGAAGGAAACGGAGAGGAAGACGGAGGGAGAGACCCCTGCTGGTACGGCGTGGCATGGAGGAAGGCAAGGAAAATAAATCTGCCGCTGGTGTTGCGGAAGTACAACGAGGGAGGTCAGAAGGGATCGCCGGAGCTCAAGGAGCATTTCGGCCAAGGTAGGAGAGAGGAATTTATGGGAGATCCGGTTGAAATCGAGCTTGAGAACAGTTTCATCTAGAGGTCTTTTTATAGGCCTTTAGAGGAGGTTTTGGGCTTGGGAAGTAAGCTTCCCAAGCTTCGATAGCTTCGCTGGAGTTGATAATTTTTTGATACCCAAATCTCTCATGTGTTCGCATGAGAGATTGGGAAAGAATTGAAGGTCAAGAATCAGTTTGATTGAAAGAGAATTTCAAGAGGGATCTCTGGTTCAAATTTGAGGGAGTTTCATCAATCAATCAAGGAGAAATCCTTGGTTGATTCTCGTCGGAGCTTTAAGATTAGGACTTCTCTATGGTGGGGGCCTTTTGTGAAGAAGACAAAGAAGTTGGGGGACTTTTTGTAAGAAGTTCAAAAGCTGAGGGGCTATTAGAGATAAGGAAAGTCAAACTTGGACTAAAGTGCAAACTAGGTCGAAATAATATCAGATTGGCCTAAATTTTGATACAAATCTAATTTGGATCTAAGGAACCCAATGGTAAAGTTGGATTTTGGTTTTGACCTCGTTTGACTGGGTAATTTATGCAAAAACCTAAATTAGGGCAAATGTCTGTCTGAGACTCTATTTTGGGTCAAGATGGGTTCTAATGGTCAAATTGAAGGTTCTAAACTCTAGAGAATATTTTTCTATGAATTGTAAAGGATTTAGGTGAATTTTATCCTGATCAGAACTTCAATTAATTAAGCAGGTCTGTTTTTAGGGTTTCAAAAGTCATTTAATTTTCTTTCTAAAAGAAAAGTCATTTAATTCTCAAAATACGCAAAAACTCTTTTCTGTCTGTTTTAACCCACTTGTTGTCCTTTTAAGACCAATTGACCCTTAATTAACCCCTGAGAAAACCCATGGTTGTACTATATTCAAGTTATGATGGTAAAATTATAGTTTTAACCCTGGTTTCTTGTCTTTCTCTCAGAATTCTAATCAATGAATTATGACCTTCTGAAGGTTATGTAGGAGCATTTAAAGACTTAATCAGATCAAATTGAGCTAGTTTATGGCCCATGATGGTGTTCCCATCAGCTATTAAGAAGAAATGTTTAGAAAGTACCTAGGGAGATCAACTAAGCAGAGGTTCCACTTAGTTAATCCCTAGGTAGATGAATGCTTAATAGGAGTTAAAATGCGACAAATAAAAGACAGAAAATTCTCTCGAGTAGCTGAGATAGCATTCGCTCCAAGAATGGTGGCTCCTAGACTTGAAGAAGACTTCCTTCTAACTCCTTGAGTTTTTCCTCTCAAGAGTGGACGTCCTCCACCCTTCTTTCCTTTTGCCTAGCCCTCCTCCTTAGTGAAGAGCTTGCTTTTTGGCATGGCACAAGGAAGGAGAAAGAAGAGGAAGAAGGCACCAAGGGAGCGGGTAAGTTGCTCCCTTAATCTTCTTGTTCCCCTTCTCTCTGCCGTGGAGATGATGGAATGAAAGGTGGAAGTATATGTGCATTAATGAAGCCAAAGGTGCAATTATGGTGGTAGTTAATGGGGATATATATAGGATAGGATGAGGTATGGTTGGCGTGGACACATGTACGGCTAGGATGGGCTTTAGGAGGTGGTTAGGTGATCCTAAGGTGGAGGGTGTCTGGCGCCACCTAAAGGGGTGTCATGGGGGTAGTTATGGGTGGCTGAGGAACACCTAAGTTGGTACCAACCATGGAAGGGTGCCATGGTTTTGGAGCCAACTAAGGATGGTTCTAGAAGGGGTGTATGTGGAGGGTTGAGATGGGTTGTAGGGGTAGGTGTAAGGCTAGGATGTAGGAGTTATTTTGGTGCCAAAGAGAGGGTTTCTAGAAGGGTATTTTGGCACCAAAACAAGGTGGCTTTTGGTGGTGGTTGAGGGGCTAACGGTTGCTTATGTTGACACCAAAAAAAGAGTGGACTAGGTAGCTTAGGTGGACTTAGGGTTAGGTGTATTTGGTGGAGCTATTTAAGTAGAGTTTTAGGTATGTGGTGGATGGCCATGTAGTGGATATTTTTAGCTAAGCTAGCTAAGCTAGCTTAGCTAGTAGGTGGGTAGAGGAGGAGGTAGGAGGAAGCTAGGGTTTTAGGAAGAGGAGCTGAGGAAGAACTATCTAGAGCTGCACTGGAGTTGGTGGTTGCTGAAGAGAACAACAAGGAGTTACCTTAGCTGGCTTAGCTCGCTAATTCTTTGCTAGCTGTTAAGTCAAGCTAAAGTAAGCTAGCTTTTGCTGAATTGAGCTGAGGTGAGTTGGGTCTGATCTTCTTGGAGATAACCTAGCTAGCTAGAGTAGCTAACTTAGGCTAATTAGTTTAGCTCAACTAAGTTGAGCTGAGTGGAGTCTCTGGGAGCTGGACTTGAGCTGGCTTGAGCTAATTGAGGTCATCTTCAGCTGACTTTTGTTGAGTGGAGCTAGAAGTAGCTGGACCTGAGCTGAGGTGGACTTCTGTCAACTTAGTTAATCTAGCTAGAGCTCCTAGTGAACTGATTGGAGTTAAGAGGAGCTAGACTCAACTAAGTTGAGCTGGATCTAAGCTGACTTGAGTTAAGTTGAGCTACCCTGAGCTACCATCCAGCTAAGATGAGTTGAATGGAGCTTAAGAGAGCTAACCTTAATCCAAGTGAGTTGGTATCCAGCTATGATGAGCTGGATTTAGCTATGGTTCAACTGAATTGAGCTTCCTCTTTAGTTGTTTCCTTCCTAAATGTTAGGGTTTTAGGAATCTGATTATCTGTTCATCCCTAACACTCAAATAAATGTGTCAAAAATACAAAAAATCATGCAATGCATGCCTAACCTAATTAATGCCTAAATGCAGCCTAGAAACCTATTTGTGGAGTTAAAATCCTAAGAGCTAGGTTTGCTTTAGGGCATAAGAATGATGATAAACTAGTGTTTATCAATAATGTGTCTCTTGTGCCCTTGTATGCACATCAGCTTTCCAATTTCAACACCAAGTTGGGTGTATCTTGATTCTCACGAAATCGCTTAAGTAAATATACGTTCATTGCAGTATGACTTTTCGAGTTCAAAAATAATAACTGGAACTCTGGTGAGTCATGGGTCAAACACAGGGAGGCACAGAATCATTTCTAATTAACTTAATGCAAAAACATGAACTAAAATGTGACTAACTAATATTTTTTTTGTATTTTTGTAAAAGTAGAAAGTGGTGAGAAAGTGGAAAGTTAATCGTAATATATAATGTGAAGGGGGATGAGAAGTGCAGATTGCAAATAATGTAACTGGAAATAAAACTTTATTGTTAATAATTTGAGTTCAAATACTACAACTAATAGAAAGAACTACAATAAAAATAAAAATAGAGAATAAGATGACGAGTTGGAGCGTAATCCGATTGAAGCAGAAGCGATGGTGAAGTTGAGATGAAAGCCAAAGTTGTAGATGGAAGTAGAAGCTTTAGAGTTGAGAGGTGAGAGAGACTTGAGAGAGAAGAGCGATAGGTGAGGGGGGGAATTTGGTTGAGAGATTGGAGGGGAGAGGATTAATTGAGTGGAGGAGAGAAACCATCGAAATTGAAAAGAAATTGAGAGGGGAGGAGAGAGATCGAGAGCGTTGAGGGTCAAAGAGAAAATGTGGAAGGGAGAGATGGATAGGGGGAAGAGAAGGGGTTATTTGTGTGTATGGGATTGGTTTGCATGTTTTGTGTTACGTGAGGGGCTGTAGGGGATTACGTGACTTTACATGGGAGGCATGTTATGTGCATGGGGAAATATTTAGTTGGGTAGGTTTAGTTTAGGTACGTGGGCTTTGGATGGTGGAGATTTGTGTGGTTTTGCTTACAAGAATAGGTGGGATTTTTTTGTGGGACTTAGGTTGGGTTTTAGACTTATATTGGTCGGCTAATTAAGGTGAAAACTTGAGTGCTAAGGTTAGCTAAATAAAGGAAAATGGGCTGGGTTAGATAGGCTCTCGGTGTGCAAAATTGGTTTCTTAAATAAGCTAGGAGTAGAGATCAATTACAAGAATCGTTGAATTCCTTCAATGAGCGTATCCCCATACCACCCTCTTTCTTTAGTCTACACATCCCTTGCCACTTCATAGGTTGAAGGAATTTACCTTCAACTTTGATCCCTTTCCAAAAGAATCATTTTTGCATTATCTAATTGTTTCCACACAGATTTTGGTGATCTGAACATAGAGAAATAAAACACCGGAATGGAAGTGATAACGGTGTTAAGGAGGATCAATCTCCCACCCTTCGATAGGAAACAACTACTCCAATTCTCAAGCTTAGCAGCGACTTTATCAAACAGGATGTTCCAATCACTTTTTTTTAGTTTTGAATCTCTCAATGACATCCCCAAATATTCATAGGCAAGGTTGTGATTGGTGTGTGCAGAGCTGCAGATATTGTAGTGCTCTACTATCCCTCCATGCCAAAAC
Source organism: Thalassia testudinum (assembly GCA_037157565.1). Lineage (NCBI taxonomy): Eukaryota > Viridiplantae > Streptophyta > Magnoliopsida > Alismatales > Hydrocharitaceae > Thalassia > Thalassia testudinum. Next base: position 87,173,078 of record JAZHRO010000024.1, read on the forward strand.
AGATCGGAGAAGATTTGCCACCATTGAGCTTCAAGCCTGAAATTTCCCCGAAAATGGAAACCATACTATACAGTATCTTTGTTTCCTTTGTGCCTCCCTCCACAAAAAGGACTGTGTCGTCAGTGTATTGGAGAACCGGTGCCAAGGCTCGAGAGTTCGACATCGAATAACCTCTCACCATGCCCACACTTGATAGCTTGCAAGCAAATCTAGCAAGAGTGTCAACAGCCAAGTTAAAAATCAAAGGAGCCAGTGGGCATCCCAGTTGGACTCCGCATTGTGGTTGAATCCAATTTCCACATGGTTTCCCATTAATCAGTGGAGAGAAGGATGATGTTGTTATGCATCTCTTCATCCATTGGACCCAAACAGATGGGAATCCCCTTCGTTTAAAATTTTCCCATAAAGAAGGCCAGGAGACTGAATCATAAGCCCTTCTCAAGTCCACCTTCCACATATAAGCCTTACACCTTCTTCTACACCAACCCATCACAATCTCCTGTACAATAATGAAAGATTCCTACAGAGATCTATCGGGAAGAAAAGCAGATTGCACTGGGCTGATCAAGTCCTTCAATATCCCCTTCAATCTTTTGGCCAAAATTTTCCCAATTATTAGAGAGATGGAGTTGGACAATGCAATCGGTCTAAACTTTGATAAACTCTCTGCCCCTGGTTCCTTTGGTAACAAGAAGAGATACGATCTGTTAATTCTCTCAAAACCTGAGTTCCCACCCTGAAACTCTCTTATGACATCCAGAACATCATACTTTACAGTTGGCCAAAACTCCTCGTAGAAGCAAACTTGAAACCCATCTGGACCTGGAGACCCTTTGGCATTTAAAGCCTGCATGGCCTCTACCACCTCCTACTCAGAAATAGGTGCTACCAACTGTTCCCCCTCCACATTCCCAACTCTCGGCATATTTGAAGTCATCCTCCATTGCCACCATCCCAAGGATCTAGTGGAGTCTTTGAAAAATCTGATCGTTTCCTTTTTGATATCATCCACAGAAGATAAGACTTGATCTGCAACTCTCAATGTGGATATGAAGTTATGACACCACCTAGAGCTGGCTGCTAAGTGGAAGAACTTAGTATTCGCATCCCCTTCTTTCAGTCATAATTGTCGAGACTTCTCCCTCCAGTGAATCTCTCTCTTCAAATCCTCCTCCACCACCATCGATTGCCATTGGACACGCTGGCCTCTTTCCACATTAGACAGTAGGCCCAAATTTTCTTTGATATCTAGACTCTTCACCATCTCTAAAGCCTCTATTCTTCGTTGATCTCTCAAAATCTCAGAGGTCCGTCTAAACTTCCTCAATAGAGTTCTCAGTTCCCTTAGTTTAGTGGCCAATTTGAAGGTTGCAGAACCAACCACATGCTTTGAGTTTCACCATTGAGAGATCATATCCCTGCAGCCCTCCTCCTTTAGCCAAGACTTCCTAAATTTAAAATAGGTACCACACGAGGCACCTTCACCATAATCCCACATAAGCGGGGTGTGGTCTGAAAATGGTCGATCCAGACCCATCATTGACGATAATTGAAACCTCTCCATCAATTCTGAGTTTCCAAAAAATCGATCTAACTTGGACATTTGCCCATTACCATTTCTCCATGTACATTCAGCTCCAGTCGATGGATACTCATTTAGACCCAGCTCTGACATGGCTAAATGAAACCCTGTCGATGCTTGGTCCACCCTCCTACTTGCCCTATCTTCCTCAGACAAAGTGCAGTTCAAATCTCCCCCCACCAGCATAGTTTCCCACATGTTCTTGCTACCACATGAGCAAGTTCTTCCCACAACCCAACTCTCTGACTGGCTGCACATGGGCTGTAGATACATGTAACAAAGAATTCATGCTCACCATAGACCATTCTGAAACTGCAGGTCAATTGGTATGCCTCCCTCCATGATTCCACTAGCTGTAAGCGAGAGCACTTCCACCAAATAGCCAAGCTACCAGATCTACCCACCGCAGCAATGAATCGCATGTTTGCTTGACCTACTTGTAGCAATGAAGACCACATAGAGGCATCCCCTTCTTCGAGATGTGTCTCCTGTAGGAGTGCACAATCCACTTCCCACTCCCGCAAATAACGAGCCAATGATGCCTTCTAAATACCATCGCGTAACCCACGCACATTCCAAGTGAGGATCTTCATCCCATCACTTGATTATCAGCCATCTTTTCTTTTGCAACATGCTCCACCTTTAGAATGGCTGCAATGGCTTTCTCGTCAGTCACCTTTCCACCTCCCACCATGTGTCCCCTTAGTTTATAGGGAGACCTGACAACTTTCTCTTTGGATGAAGATCCTACTCCAAATTTTAGATTTCCCACTGTATTGAGTGAAAGCGACACCATTGCCTTCCCATCTTGCCTATCCTCCTGATTCCTCTCTTCAATTCCCTCCATTGACTGCCAGCTTCTTGATCCCCTCTTATATCAGTACTAGCAGCCACCACCTTGACAGGTTGGTCCACAACTTCTGTCTCCTCCTTCATGACCTCATACTCATGGTGCTCCTTCCTCTTCTTAGGTTCTGGGCGATCTACCTGGATAGTTTTATCACATTTAGGCCCACTCCTTCCATTGACAGCCACTGCAAAGGATCTTCCATCCCCCTGCTTGGTAACCTTTATTTCGCCAAAAAGGATTTTCAATCATAGCATCCATGAACTCCCCCTATATCGGAGAATGATCTTCTTCGGCACCAGTCCCCCTCTATTCACTCAAACATCCACCGCTAACGATCTTCCATCCCCTTCCTGCAGCCCCACCTCAGTACCTTCTTCAAGTGTCACAAACCCTGCAATTACCTTCTCCACAACACCATGCGACCTCAGATGTAATGGTAGGCCTCAGATCTCCAGTCGCCCCATTCTAATCTCTGCCCATTGAGGGGGTATCTCTTGTGAAGAGCCATCAAAAGGTGAGACCAACCGCCATATGATCGTGAAACTATCGAAGCAGTTGGTACAGGAATGAAGTTTTTCCACATCCATCATTCCTAGCCCAAATATCACAAATCTTGATCTACCCAACATTGATATCTTCCATCTAGGAGAGGAGAGAGATAGAGTACTCACTAATTTACATATTTGATCGAAACTAGCAGATCCCAACGTGATCACACCAATTAGGGCACCCCATAGCACCATCTTTGTAGCCACAACATCATCAGCAACTGGTACCTCCACATCCATCACCTGGTCAAAATCTTACATAACATGCATCATCATGCATTTAGGTTAGATTGTATACATTTTAAGTTAATTCTCCCTCTTTGTGGTTAGGGAACATGGCAATATTTATCGAGGCCTCGGATTAAAGATTCAATCGTACGGATAGGATTAGGGTGACGATCAGAGTTAAACGACTCTGAGAATGCCTCGATCGGGTTTTCGTACCATCAGATACAGTCTGAGAAAGATCAGAGGATAAGGGCCAAGGTGGTGTTAAATCCATACCTCAGACGACAAATCCAACTGCATGGATGGTTTGAATTGACGATCGCAGCCCAACGGTGTGAAAACCAATCCAATTTGACATCCGTGGCACCATCTACAAGTTAGAGAAGATGGACAGCCAGGATGATGCCACGTGGTGCCATCCTAGCCTCCCAATGCCGGCCAAGCCTCCCGCTTTACCTTTAAAGGCACAGTCAAGCACGATCTTAACTGTTGGATCGAGATCCAATGGTTGAGGGCGCGCAAACAATAAAATCAAAATGCGACCAAAGCGGCCTTGTAGCGCATTGGTTGCATGCCTCTTCGGGAAGAGAGCAGTGAGGGTTTGAAGAGTGGCGTGCCTCAATTGAAGTGGCAAATTGGCACGGGTGAAATTTGTCCGTTGTATCGCGATCGAGCGGCATCGGCAGCGGCTACGTGGTAGCACAGATGAGTGAGCGTGCCCACGCGCAATCTAATGCCCTAGTAGATACGCGATCTGACGCTGAGGCGAGATCTGAAGGTGCAGGTGTGCGTAATCTGGGCCATTGATTGATGATCAAACGACTGTAGTGGCGCGCCGCTTGGACTGAGGCATTTTCAACTAAAGAGGAGGAGGCGTGGGTGTGCCCTCTCATGGGCGCTTGGATCAGAGATGAAGGGCGGAGATGGAGCGTGCAACTTCAGCAATGCTTAGCTTCAATGATGTGCACATCCATCACTAAAGACCCTGCCATCAATTTCAAGCCTTTAAAAGACCTTTTTGCCCCCAACTTTTACACCTATAAAAGGGCACCCCTACCACTCATTTTCTTCATCCCTTCCTTTCTTCTCTCACCCCCTCCAAAGCTCTACTAGCTTGTCTCAAACCCGAGATGCTCCATTAGAGTCTTAAATACAAAATTTTCACCTTCTCACCCCCATTCGTGGTGCACCCGTGGTTGTCCTCTCACAATCGTTCGAGAAGCAGATCCCACTGCAACGTCGCCCTGCTCTGTCCTCCTTCTTCCATCTTCATTCTCCCTGATCCAGCATCTCATCACCCTCGTCCGGGCGCTTCATCAATGCGGCTCGTCCTTCAAGCAGCCGTCAAGGAGGATAATTTCTCATTCCCTTCACTTTTATTGATTTCTAGTGTAGATTTCCTATTTTCTAGTATAGATGTAATGAACATGTTCCTATCAATATGAAATATTTGTTTATTCTCTCCCTATTTTCTCTTTATTTGTATTATTCTTTCTCTATCTTCTATTTTTTATTTTTTAACTAGAATAGCTAGGGTAGATTTAATTCGACTAGCTAATCTGCTTCATGATAATAATTATAAATGCGATTTTTGATTAAACGCTCGCCTCCCCGTATTTGACCCGGGACTCACCAGAGTTTCGATTAAATTATCTGTTTGACAGATTTTTATACAACTACAATGACGAGTTTTCAAAACTCAAATCCTTAGCGTACTAAATCACATCCAATGCTTTCTTAGCTCAAAACACCAAAAAAAATTATTTTTTTAATTTTCCCATTTTTTTCACCACAAAACTAAAGCAATTCAGGAAACTAAATAAAATGACTCAATCATAAAATTATCTACACCCCCTCCCCTTGATGCCTATTTCACACATTATCCTTAATGCATGCATTAATCATAAGGATAGAACATACTGACAAAGGTGTTTTCGCACGTTAAAAATATGTTTTTGTAAATAATATGTCGTTTTGTTGTTTATAGTATAGTTTTGCAAAAATCTCAAGTCAAAGAAATTTGTTTTAACAAAACTTGCATTTATTTTTATTCTTTTATAACATGAGTTTCGGTTGTTCTTCTCTGAGAGTTGTAAAATGCGAGTATTAGAATTTAGGGCCACTTTTCTAACCTATATCTAAACTAGCCTAATTTTTTGTTCATTTTGTTTTTGAGATTTTTTTGAAAAGTGAAACCTTGATCTAAATTATATGCTAGCAAAGCCTAAGTGACTACGTGTATCTAAATGAAGCCATAGTGGCCGTACATATGTTAAACCTAAAGTGGATGTTCCTACTAGTCTAAAGAAAATGAAGCATGCAATTGAAAGAATGAAGCAATTGATCTATTCTTTATCATTTACAAATGTAGCTAACACATAAATCAAGCAATAAAAATCTAAGTAGATGGCTAGCCAAGTGAGGCTATGAGGAAGCCTTCTTGGCTGTCCATACAAAGAAGAAGAAAGTAGGGTGGTTGTGCACCCTTATAGACCTTCTCTTGCTAACTGACCGTAGAGATGCTTGGAGGAGGAAGAGAAGCCCTTGTATGAGATGAAGAGGACACCAGCCTTGATGTTAAGAGGAGAAGGTAGACGGCCTTTGGATGATGGAGAACTGGAGAGAGGAGATGAGGAGGGATGGATGGGAGAAGGGGGACCTACATTGGATTGGTGATTGGTTGGAAGAGATCACATAGGTGTGCATGCATGGGATATATATATATATATATATTTGTTTTCCGGTGGTGATGTGTGTGCATGCATGTGTATGTGTATGATGTGTATGGGTATGGGTTGTTTGAGTGGATATGTGTGGGTATGGGTTTACATGAATGTGCATGAGTATATTTTACGTGGGTGTGTGTTTGGGTATTAGGTGTGCCTAAATTAGATGGTAGTGTGTCTAGTTAGGAATAGGTAGGGCCTAATTAGGATCTAGGTGGGTCCATAACAAGGAAATTAGGGCTAGGAAAGGGAAATTAGCTTGGGGCTTAATTAGGTGGGTTTAGGAATAGGTTTATTTGGTGGTGGATGGGTTCATGGGTTTATTCCTCTTCCTCTTTTCTCTTTTTATTTTTTCTTTTATTGTTTGGCTTCTTGGATCTTTTCTTATTTCCCCTGTCTTATTTCTTGGTCTTTTTCTTAATTTATTATTTCCATATGGACCTGCAATCACAAGATACAACATTATACTAGAATTAGGTCCATAAAATGCATTATTTATAAATAAGCAAGTAAACATGATGTAAATGCAAATTATGCATGGAATGAATGCAATATTTATAACTTTGCTAGAAATCTACCCTAATCTTGGCATTTTAGAACCTATGATTGTTGCGCAATCAAACCCCCATGCCTAAACTTTCCTAGTCCCTAGCAAATGCACGAATGAAAAATAAATGGAAGGTGTTTGATGCATGCTATTTACAACTCGGCCCCCAAAGGACTGCATATTCTTTTATCAAGGGTTTGATGGAAGATTCCTTGTTGTCATTCAAAAAACTAGAAATCCAGCTGACGTGAAAGTGTAGTGATAGTAGCCTAAGCAATGGATCTAAGTGAAAAACCAACCTTCACTTGAAGTTCGTACTTGACCCTTGGTAAAAATTCTATTGGGATAGGCAAACTTTTTTCCTCGAGGATACAAATAATATGAAATTTCTACCCCAGCTTTCTAGCTTAGGTAGAAGATGTTGTAATTCCCTATGAGAGGGGGTGAGATATGCACGACGTAATAAAATGTGGAAAATAAATAGCAATCTCACAAAAAGAGCAATCATACAACTTAGCACAAGAATTTTTAGGTGGAAACCCAACCGGGTGAAAACCACCACCTAACCCTCTCGAGTTAGGATTTCTGATCGACCTAGTCGATCAGATCAACTATATGAATTACTTTAACGAGGGTAGTTCAACTTCTATTACAACCATGCTTCAAGTACGAGGGTAGTGTTCTTCAACCCCTCCTCTTCACAAGGAGGTTTTGTCTCACGAAGGAGACATGAATTCGTAATGCGAATACCCAACCAATAACAAAGAAAGATTACAAAACAACCTATAGAGCCAACAAAGATTAACCTAGCTACTATAGGTAAAGATACTTCCCTTTTCTTGGAAGTGTGTCGGCTTGACGCAGGTGTGTGAACCACGCGGCGACGCTTGGTCGCTCTCGTAATCTCAGAGGGAGAGTGGGTGAACAAATGAAGATGAAGCTCTCAGGTGTGGACACGGGCTTTGGAGAGCTTAGAACTTCTTCTTAGTATCAATGTAACATAATAAGAGTGGAAAGTAGTCTTGCAAGGTGTGTCTCTACAAGGCAAGGGTCCTCTATTTATAAAGGGCCTAGGAACGTAATCAGAATCAATCATGATTCTGACAGGGTCATCAGACATCTGGTCCAGGTATCAGATGTTTGGAAAACCTATTTAAGACGTCTGGGAACTAAGTCAGATGTCTGATTCTAGGCGGGTTTCTTCCTGACTTGGTTCAGACCTAAACAGGGTTCTAGTATATGGCCATCAGACGACATACAAGACGTCTGGCACTAGGTTTGGATGTCTGAAAACCTATTGTACTGCGGAAATGGATTCCTAAGATAGGTTAACGGCTAGAAATCTGACAAAGGAGATTTTGGGTCAGCCGAGGCTAAACGGTCACATATCAGACGTCTGGGGTCCTCTACGGACATTTGATATAAGCCTAATGGTCATATACCTCAATGTCTACTTGGTAGCCAACGTTCCACTAATTGGACATCTGGCACAAACATCAGATGTCTTCTAAGACATCTGATTTCATCAGACAAAAGATACGAAGTCCAGCTTAAGTTATTGGACGTCTGAGTCAACAGTCAGACGTCTTAAAAGTCACTATCAGACGTCTAATTTTCAGATTAGACATCTGATTAGGCTGTCAGAACCCTATTTTGGTTTTCTAAGTTCTCTATGGAAAACCTAAGTATCTATGGAACACCTTTCATCCTAGTGTGCAGGTGTTTCTAGGACTACTTTAAGGGTTCTTTGAGGCTCTTTAACATAAGATCTAAAAAAGAAATAATGAGCAAAATAAAGAAACACAATTACATAGAACAAGATAAAAGGAAATCTATCATATTCTTGTCTTCACACTTCTTCAGGCTATCGCTCGTCGCAAAGCTCCTTTGTTCTCCGTCAAGCTCCTCCAATACGCAATGAATGCGAGCTCGAACTTCGTCTAAACATGTCTCCATTTGCAATTAACTTGAAATCTAAGACTTCAAGTGCAAATGTTAAATAATACGTGTTTTGTTATCATCAAAATAAACGATCGTGGTGCTCTAGCACCAACAGACGTCTAAGTCAAATATTTTATATTTGTTGGCTTACACTCATCTGGTGCTACATAGACTAGTACTATAGACTCTAAATCTTTATACTATCAAACAAGTTAACCTAGAGAGGGGCTCAAAACTGTGCTCCATTTTGGTTCCTTTGCACTCACTCACTCACACTCTCTCTCTTTTTCTTTTTCTTTTTTTCTGAGCTCATAATTCACCAGATTGTGTAAATACACTCAATATTTGGTGGCCTCACATGGTATTAATACTTTAATAAAGTTCTGACAACTCTACAACAAAATTCCTCAACCAGTATACGGGTGATCAGAAATATAGAAAAGTAGGTATGGGTCATATTTGGTGGATCACAAATGGTAGTGGATATTGTTGTCTCAATGAAATTTATTCATAATGAATTAACACATAAACACAATAATGAACTCAAACATTTTCTTTTAGAATTTTTCTCTCTTGTTTTTTTATTTTTCTATATATTTTTTTACTTTATTTTTTTTCTTTTTTTTTCTTTTCTTTTTCTTTTTTTCTTTGTAACTACCAACACAACGCAACACAACTTTTATTTATGAGGCATTATTGAGAAATGATGATGTTCAAGAGGACATTGTGTGGCTTATTTAATGGAAGTGTTTACTCTCAGCACTGGGAAGAAATGGATAAGATAATGTATTTTTGACCCTTAACACTAACACCCTCCTTCAATTGAGGATTCCATAAAGGACGGTCGAACCATCCACCTTAGTCATAGTTTTATTAGAATTCACTCTTTGCGTATCTACCTTATTTGGTGGCTCTCAGGAATTCATGCATAATGTTCGCACGTAGGAATTGAGAGCGGAAATTATGCCTAACTCTTAGGTATTATCATCAAACTATCTAGAACTTAAGAGTCCTCACACTAGACTTAAAGCACCAGTAGACACTTTATTCTCACCTCACAAATGTTTGGTAGATCTAATGAAAGATAGTTTGCCTGACTTCCTAACTAACTGTCCAAGGGTTCAAGAAAAGAAGCAATGCTTCTTTTCGACAAACTAAAAATGTCTATTGGTTTTTATAATGGATCCATTACAAAATCTATGTGCAAGTGTAATAATTGTACTGAATTCTAAACTTAAGAAATAATTGAAAAAAAATCCTCAATAAAACCTCCTTAATAAAAAGTAAATGCATGAATGTAATATGTATAAATGCTATGTAAATTTTATTATTAGGTGTTAGCAGAAAATTTTTAGTGTAAGTGTACTACCCCCCCATGCCTACTTTCTTGCATATCCTCATGCATGAAAATAAACATGGATACAATAACTGAATATAATTTCATGAAGTGTAGAAAGAAAAAGGGTAGAAGTCACCTGAAATAGTATCTGAATTTTTCGCAATTAGCATATTTCAACACCTACAATATGTATGAAATATGAAATAGAATATGCTAAATAAAATGTGATATGTATAAATGCTGAGTTTAACACCTCCAACTAAGCGTAAATTCAAAAAGCATGTCAATATAGTGTAAGAATGGCAATTAGAATGAAAAGAATAATTTCATTCGCCAACATCGGGCCGCAAATGCAGGTCAGTTGCCCATGAATTCCAAGCCCAAAAACTTGGAAAAATATGTAGATGGGGCTTGAGATTATCTACGGCCAGGTGCTACAACAGAAAGACAGATAAATACAGGTGCCTGGAAGAAATGAAGATGAAGGCATCTTGAAAAGGTGATGGAGAATGTGGGTGGTTGGGGTATGAGTGGAGTCGTGTGGGGTAAAATCATATAGGTCCTGATAGTGGTGATGAATGGAAGGCATGACCCAAGTCGTGTGGTTAGATCTGGAAGTCAAGGGCCAGTGATCAGCCTATGTCTCTACCAAAGTTGATTATCATCTTTTTCTTTCTCCTCTTCCAAATTATTCAATTCCAATTTCCAGTTATCACATGATTCAATAAAATTTTTAACTTCCTCCAATAACTCATCATATATAATCCCCAATAATCTTTCAATCTCTTGAATATCTTTGAATATCTTTTTCATAGGAGGATATTTCCTACTTCTCACATAGATGGACTTGGGCATTAGATTCGCTAGTGAGTCCCTCCATGAAAGTGGAATGGGTTGGATCATTGATTTAGGAGTCGTTAAGGTCTTTTTGATTTTGTTGTTCCATGTATGTGATCATCTGAATCAATTCATCAATTTCTCCATGGGTATCCTCAAATATAACAAAATCATATTCAGGCCCATTAATGCTTGGTTCCTTAAAATGAAATGATTGATATTCAGGCCCTAAATCATGACCAAGATCCTCAAATGAATCTCCTTCCTCAACTTCAATAGGGACATCAATATCATCCACCTCTGGTGTTTGATCTACAGAATCCGCAATGACAACCTCAGAATCAAAAATCTGTTGTGGCACATGTGACCCAAATTTAAATGTTTCTAATTTTTGTTGCTCGTCTCAGATTCTATGAAGCTCTTTTCTTATATCATCATATTCTTTCGTACTAGCTTCTTTTATTTCCTGAACCATTTTGATCAATTGAGTAATCTAGGATTCATTGCAAGGGCCAAGGGTTTGAATTGGGCTAGGTTGGTCTAGATAGTCAACCATACTATCAAAGGTTTGATCTTGTATTGAGGGTGACTTTTGTGATCTAGTGGATTCTTGATTCAGGTCATATGGTCCTACCTAGGTGTCAATTGCCATGGTTTCTTCTTAATTACCCTTCGAATCACTTTCTGTATCATCAAAAAATACCTTGACTTCATTTTCTTAACAGCTGCATAAATATCAAAGTGAATCTTCTCATTGCCGCTACTCATTTCCACATATCCTGAGAAACAATCAATCTGATCCATTCATTGGCCATAGCCAAGAAAGGGTGACCTAGAATAATGGGTGAATAACTTAGCTTCTCTAGTATCTTCATATCCAAAATAATAAAATCAACTGGAAAGCTAAGACCTTGCACTTTAATGATCACATCATGAACTACCTCCTTAGGTGTGTTGATGGAGCCATCTGCCATTTTAATGGTGGTAGGTGTGCGGTGTAGATCTCCAAGTTTAGTGCGGTCAAAAAGAGCGATAGGAATCAAGCTGATGGAAGACCTTAGATCCACAAGGGCTTTACTGAAGGTGAATTCCTTGATGGCACAAGATATGAATGGTTTTCCAGGGTCAGTCATTTTGGGCGGTAGAGTGCCAGAAAGAAATGCACTTATGTTAGTAGATAAAACCACCTCTTTAGGTGTGCAAGTCTTTGTCTTTTTTTGTGACTCTTTCTTTAAGGCCCTAGGAAAGGGTAAATAGGTCAAATAAACTTCAGGAGACTTTTTCTTCTTTTTGTCCCTAGAGTCTGAGTCAGAGCTAGATGCGGGTTTGGTCTTAAGATTTTTGGTTGAGCTCTAATCAGATCATTTGGGTGGGCTCTTAGCTTTCCTCTTTCTTTTAGAGGCCAAAGAATCGACACCTGCACAATGGCACATATGATAATTTGGAGAAGGGGTTGGAAGAATAGGTGGAGAATAAGAGTGAAGGGGAGTGTGCAAATGAGGATAGAATGATTCTTGAAGTGTCTTGATTTGATGCCCTTGAGATTTCACTTGATTTTCCAAATTAGTCAGCCTTTCTTCATTTTCCTTGTCAAAGTCTAACAAAAGGTTTATGATATCCTCAAGGGTGGTTGTGGGTTGGGTTGGACTAGATGGTTGCCCTAAAATGGATTGAGTGGAGTATTGGGCTAGCCTAGATTGATCTTGAGTTTGATTTTGTCTATGTGGAGGCCATGAAAGATCAGAGTTGTCTCTCCACTCAAGGTTATACAAATCAGGATATGAGTCAAAGTGTGTCTCACCCTGAGTAGGGCTGACTATAGAGGGAGTTGAGTGAGAACCTGATGTGTGGTCCTGTACTTGGGATCCATTGTTCCAATTCTTAAGTGATATATCATCAAGTACAGGTATATCAGAAATGGTACTTTCCCCAAATGATCTACTCAAATCATGAAGTAGGTCCAACAGTGTCTTCTAGGTTGGCTGAGACCAAGATGCCTCCCCAGGGTAGCAAGAGTCAATAGAGTAGCTATTGGATCCAAAATATGGGTCACCAGATCCACTAGGTTGGGTATTCCAGGTCTCTTGTACCTGGGAGGAGTGATAAGATTTAGATTGTGCTTGGCATTGTCTAAGTTGCTCTAAGATTTTGGCATGTTGATCCTCTAAGCTCTTATTAAAGCCCTATAATTCAACAACTATGGCCTTTAATCGGTTCTGATCTAGATAAGGGTCGGATTCATGAGGTTCAGGTTCTAAATTAGCTGGGGGATAAGGAGCATGAGAATAATCATATCCCAGCTGCTGAGGATGAGTCTCCCAACTAGGAGTCGGAATCATGGCTAGGTTTGGAGAGTGAGAACCCTGAGGATAAGAAGGATGAAATGGGTTCATGGATATTGGAGAAAAGAAGAGGATAGAGATAAGAGAAGGTCTTCCTCAGGAAGACACAACCAACTACAAGGGACTGGTGAAAACAAGGCAAAGACCTAGGAAGAAAGATGAGAGAAAGTCCCAAATCAAGTACACAAGCTAACCATAAATTGTATACCCTAAATGGATCTAAACCTGGCACCCTGAAATGGACTTGGGTTAAACCAACCCTTGAATTACTTGGCTGACCAGAAGAGTGGGACCCTCTAGGACACCCACATGACAGGACACCACTAAAGGTTAACATGGTTACCGCACCAACCTTTCTTGTCACCAGTTGGTCCAAATAGACAAGGCCTTGATTTTCACCCAATTAAACTTCCGTTACCAAGTAAGTTAGTCTTGCCTAGGGCACGTCTACTTAGTTTTAGGCTTAGGCTTTTGCTCTTGGAATGTGATTGGGCATTATGGGGGGTGTTGCCCTTAAAATTAGATTTAGCTGTATGAAGCGCACAAACAGAGGATCTGCAATACAAGCTTTAATTGGTATAGTGGCTTTTATAGTTCAAGTGCTTGTATTAATTTCTTTTAGGGTTTTCTTGTTTAAGTCAATTCAAATAAGGTTGTAGTGAAGCACGCAATAGGTTTTGCAAGTCCCAATTTGTTTTATGTATTTCCTTTAAGTATGGAATGCAAATGTGCTCTACCTTAATGTGGAAACCCTAATATCAGATAGGTCTAGATGATGATTTTAAGTCCAACACAGTAGAAGTGGTGTGACCCAATCAGAGAAAACAATGGTCCTAATGCACCACTACTAAGTGAAATAGACCTAAGTGGTTGCCTAAGTTGAAATGTACTTAGTTTCAATTCATGTAGGTGAGGGGGTAGACAACCAATCAAAGCAAATCCCTACCTATCATGCAATCACACCCAAATCAGGCTTAAACAAGATTGTTTTGGGTCTTTAAAATTAAACCCTAATGTGAAACACCTTGGGTTTATGGTTCTTTTAGTTCTAAAAATTCACCTAATGTCAACATGATTTAGTTTGAAAGGTGTGCAAACAATATCAAAATGATCCTAATTTTGGGTACTGTTCACACATCAGGTTAGGCTCACCAAAATATTTTTTTCCTGATTTTTAATGATTTCCCTAATTTTATATAGGTTTAATAGTGACTAGTGATTAGTGACCAATCAAGGCAGATTGACAGTTTCTCAAACAAGCAGACACAGAGTTGATCAAACAGTATCCAAAATTCTTGAAAATCCTACTAAAGATAGTAGATTTAATAAGCTTTCAAATGTCACTGATTTCAAATTAATGCGAGTTGCATAGAGGTGGGGAGAATTTTCCAAAGTGGACTAATCAGTCACTCTAGATAGTTCTGACCCACCTTTACTAAATGAATTAATTTGAAAAATATATTGCAAATTAGGGCTTGAGACAGATACCAAAAGAAAGCCAATTAGAAAGGCTATCTACAGTAAAAATTTTGCGATTTTAGAATGTTCAAACAATGCTGCACGAATTTTTTAAAATCAGATTTTTGATCTGATCAAACACCACAATCAGGGTTTGATGTTTTATTTATATGAAATTAACACTTGCAAACCTAGATCTGATTTTAAATCACTCCACAAGATAAGATCAGTATTAGAATGATTTGAAATTTGATACATTGATTCCTATTTCAGTTGGGATTCCAGGGAATATTTTTTTTGAAACTTTTACTATTTCAAACAATTTATTACGAATTTTTAGCTGTTGGGGGTCAAACAAGCCATATGGATCCCCAGTGGGTAATTTAGTTTGAAAAAATATCAAAAGAAATCCAAAAATCCTTCAAAACTTACAGAGAAAACTAGGTTTCAGTGGCTTTCTAACTACACAAATTTCAAATCAATCTGAATTATATAGAGGTTAGAATTAGTATTTAAAGTTGGATAAAATCAATGTACCAACTATTCTGACCTCTGTCCACTATGCGAATTTTTAAAATTCATACAGTGTGAATTTTTCCTTATAAAAGGTGGCGTTGGAAAGCTGGTTTGAAATCCTAATATCAAATAGAATCCCAAGATTTTTGGATTCCTAATTTGATGGTAATTAATTTTTGAAAATCATAATCAATTTCATGCCAAGTTTCTAAATAAGGAGTTGGGTGTATTTTAAGTAATTTCCAAGCCAAACATGCATCATTTTTTTGGAAATTTAAATCCAAAAATTTGAATTTGATTTTTATATTTTTTCTATTTTTTTTTCAAACCTAAGAAAGCAAAAAAAATAGAGGATTAAGAACAAATACATGTGATTTTCACCACGGGTCGATGCGTATGCGGATCTTCAACTTGACCTACAATCCAAACACAAAGATGTTAAAGAAATCCAAATCTAAAAACTCGCTCGTTACCTCCCTGGCAACGACGTCATTTGACAAAAGCATTTTCACATGTTAAAAATATGTTTTTATAAATAATACGTTATTTTGTTGTTTGTAGTATAGTTACGCAAAAATCCCGAGTCAAAGAAATTTGTTTTAATGAAACTCACATTTATTCTTATTCTTTTATAACATGAGTCCTAGTCTTTTGTCTCTGAGAGTTGTAAAATGCGAGTATTAGAATTTGGATACACTTTTCTAACATAAATCTAACTTAACCTAATTTTTTTGGTCTTTTTGCCTTTGTGATTTGTTTTATGTTTTTGATTTTTTTGAAAAGAGAAACCTTGATCTAAATATGCTATCAAAGCTTAAGTGACTACGTGCATCTAAATGAGATCATAATGGCCGTACATATGTTAAACCTAAAGTGGACGTTCCTACTAGTCTAAAGAAAAGGAAGCATGCAATCGAAGGAATGAAGCAATTGATCTATGCTTTATCATTCACAAATGTAACTAACACATCTATTAAGTAATAAAAATCTAAATAGATGGCCAGCCAAGAGAGACTATGAGGAAGCCTTCTTGACTGTCCATACAAAGCAAAAGAAAGTAGGGCGGTCGTGCACCCTTATAGACCTTCCTTGCTAATCGACCCTAGAGATGCTTGGAGGAGGAAGAGAAGCCCTTGTACGAGATGAAGAGGATGCCGGCCTTGATGTTGAGAGGAGAAGGTAGACGGCCTTTGGATGATGGAGAACTGGAGAGAGGAGAGGAGGAGGGATGGATGGAAGAAGGGGGACCAACGTGGGATTGGTGATGGGTTCGGCCATTCCCCCCTCGGGAGAGGGGTCTACCTGAGGTTTAAATAATTGAGAGAGGGAAGATGCATGGGCCTTGAGTACGGTCGAGAGGAGGGAAATGTACGGGGGAGTGGATTAAATTAAATTGGTTGTGGGGAAAATTGTTGGAGGAGATAGAACGAGGACGTGGGATTTTCGTTGGAGGGGTTTCGGTTGTTGTTGGGAATTTCGACAGTGGCTTTTGGATTTGTTCAGGGGATAAAATATGGGAATTCGTTGGAAGAGATTTAGTAGGTGTGCATGCATGGGATATATATATATATATATATATATATATATATATATATATATATATATATGATTTTCAGTGGTGATGTGTGTGCGTGCATGTGTATGTGTATGATGTGCATGGGTAGGGTTGGTTTGAGTGGATATGTGTGGGTATGGGTTTACATGAATATGCATGGGTGTATTTTACATGGGTGTGTGTTTGGGCATTGGGTGTGCCTCAATTAGGTAGTAGTGTGTCTAGTTAAGAATAGATGGGGTCTAATTAGGATCTAGGTAGATTCATAACAGGGAAATTAGGATTAAGAAAGGGAAATTAGCTTGGGACTTAATTAGGTGGGTTTAGGAATATGTTTATTTGGTGGTGGATGGGTTCATGGGTTTATTCCTCTTCATCTTTTCTCCTTTTATTTCTTCTTCTATTCTTTGGCTTCTTGGAGCTTTTTTTCTCTTTTCCTCAGTCTTATTCTTGGTCTTTTTCTTGATTTATTATTTTCATATGGACCTGCAATCACAAGATACGACATTATACTATAATTAGGTCCATAAAACGTATTATTTATAAATAAGCAAGTAAACATGATGCACATGCAAATTATGCATGGAATGAATGCAATATCTATAACTATGCTAGAAATCTATCTTAATCTAAGCATTTTAGAGCCTATGATTATTGCGCAATCATATACCTACAAACCATGAGTCAACTCAAGATGGCTCACTTAGTTCCCAACCTGAGTTATAAACAGACAACTAAATATAATCAGAATATTGAGTTGCCTCCAAACAAGTGCTAAGTCTAACACCTTTAGCTGGGCACAATTCAGCTCAATAGGGGT
This sequence comes from Thalassia testudinum, assembly GCA_037157565.1. Taxonomy (NCBI): domain Eukaryota; kingdom Viridiplantae; phylum Streptophyta; class Magnoliopsida; order Alismatales; family Hydrocharitaceae; genus Thalassia; species Thalassia testudinum. The sequence goes on from JAZHRO010000024.1 coordinate 87,190,367, forward strand.
TCAAATATTCAACCAGGTAAACCATAGATCTTGGTGGATAGTGACCAACTGCTGGATGTTTCTCTACTATGTGAATGGCCCTACACTCCTCAATTCTTCCTAATTCTTCAATTAAACCACAACTCAATTTTCTCCTCTTAGATGCCCTAAAAACATTAAAATTGATTCTTTGTTCTCCTAAGAAAATCTCTAATTTCCCTAAGTCACAATCAATTTTGGTGTTAGAAGTGGCTAGGAAAGGTCGTCCTAGGATGATCGGGGAATGGTTAAGGTTTTCAGGTGCTTCCATGTCAAGTACCATAAAAATCTACCAGGTAATGAAAGTCCATGACCCTAACAATCACATTTTCCAACAAACCCCTAGGTCTCGTCATAGATTGTTCAACCAACTAAAGAGTTATATCAGCAGGTTTCATGTTGCCTAAACCAAGTTTCTCAGCAAGTACAGTAGGATCACATTAATGGAAGCACTTAAGTCGATGAAGGCTTGATCTCGATCAAAAGTGATGTCACTTATAGTGCAAGAAATTAGTTGGGCTCCAAGGTCACTTAACTTGCTTACGATGAGAACTTGTGCGGTCAGACAAGACTTAGAGTTAAATGACCCATAATGTGGCCTAGGATCGAAGAGAATATTTTTTATGGGCTTATTTAGGTAGCTTAGTCATGAAAAATAAAGAAATATTCTCATTTAGGCTAGGTGGTAGCATTATATGAGATTTTCAACCCAAAATTAAAGTTTTAGTGGAATTGGGAGTTATTTTGACCCCAAACAAACCCTTATTCCTTTTCCACAAATTTCAAAGATTTTTTGGAGTTTTCTAGAGGCTCTCGAATCTATAAAAGGGCCTCAAGACATCTCGGGAGCATCATTCTACTCTCAACTCTTCCTCTACCTTTCTTTGTGGGCTTACTCCAAGTAGGCGACCTCTAGTGGTTGCCATGTGTCCTCTTCATCTCCATTATCTCCTCCAATCTTCTTCTCTACCATGACACCACTTTTCCATTACTATGCTCTTCACCCTCTATTTCCCTTTTCTTGCCTAGTTCTTGTTCTAGTTTTCAATTTATTTACATTATTAGTTGCAAGATTTTTATTACTAATGACTCTTTATCTTAGTTTATCAATACAAGCTTCTTATTCAATTGTTCTCTTCAACTTGTAGTTCTTTGCATGTTTATATTTTAATTAGTAATATAGTTTGTCTATTTATTATTTACATTTATGTTTAGTTATTGCATTTCAATTCCTAAATTTACTTTGATTTTTTTCTTTATTAGAAAATTTCCTAAAAATTATCCTAGGTTTTTGCATGTTAGCTTACATTCTTGCAAAATTTCTTTTTCTATTATAGAAAAACTTAAAAATTCATTTACATTATGGTTCATAGATTATTATGATTTATTCTTTTTCAATTTTAATTTGCAAGGTTTACAAATTATTTTTGTGTGAAATTTAATAGATTTCTTACTAATAATAATTATTTATATCAAAAAAATTTCTTAGAAATTTTAGACTTTCGAAAAATTATTTATTTTCTTTTTCCTGTTTAGGTCTTGGTTCTGCATTTTGGTCCTTGTCTTTTCTTTTGCTTTCGTTATCTCCTATTCTAAAACTGCTATAAAAATTCAAAAATTAAAAAATACCAAAAAAAATTAATTTAGGATAGTAGTTAGGGATTTGGATATTTTTGCCTCCCTACAGTTTGACTCAAATTCTCACTTTACTTGATTTTTATCCACTTCTATGGGTTGAAAAATTATAAACGGTTGTGATTTCACGCTCAAATGATGATATTAATTCTTGTGATCATGTTTGGGTTTATGGTGGTCTAGTCGTCATGTGACTGATAGATGAGCACTGAGCCCGGGTCCATCTTTTATTTAAGATATGGAGCCGCTTTTTAGTCTTGCCTAGGAGCAAAGCAGACGAGGTGTGAGCTGGGTGGGAGGTACGAGAGATATGAAGCTAAAATCAAGTAGTAACTGACCAATTGGAAGAGTAATGATACGATAGTCGTGATACGGCATGTTATTCCCGACACTGAAACCAGCGGAAAGGGACAAGTCCAAGAAAGTACAACGTATGATTCGATAATAAAACAAATCAATCTTTGCCAAAGATGCTAAAGCTTGACATAGTTCACTTGCATCTGCTTTGGGGTAGTAGGTCTTGGTCCTTTGAGTCAAGAAAGGGTCAACATGTGATTTGTTCAAGGCGCTACCCGTCCTGGTTTGAGTATGAGCAACAATGGTGGTTTTTGATAAGTCACCATTCAAAGTATTTAATTACTTTGATTTATACATCTAATGTCTTAATTTATGACTTATTAATATAAGTTTAAAGGCTTAAGATAATAAAGATGTTTAAAGTTGGATGAGAATAAAGGTTGAAAATGATGGAGAGAATAAACCCAATTGCAACAAACGTATTCATATCACCAAAACTCATGACAACCCACTACCTATGGCATTCTCCAAATTCTATTCTTAACAAAGTCAAAACAAATGCATATTTTTTTCCTAACGCTATGTACTCAATGTCATGACTAAGGAGTGTACTTAATTTACAATGCATTCTACTTGAATGATTAAAGTCATTCACATAGTAAATCCCTACTACATTTATGGAAATCCTATCACTATCAATTTCGACCCACCATATCTTTATGTGATCTATATTACCATAACTTTAATATTACCCTACACACATGCAATAATTCTACCACCAATCTTGTCATCCAACCATGCAATCACCATTACATGATTTTAATTTTTTCAACCTATAACACAGGATTTCTATCAATGTCATTGAATTTAGGTGATTCATTCCTATTTATTCAAATTAAAATTTCACATTTATTCCCTTGATTTTGTTCTCATGCCATGATTATATCCTTTAATTCTTCCTTCTCCATTTATAAATAGGACCAAGATCCTCCTTACAGGGGCATGCAATTTTATTGAGAAGTTTTCTTCCTTTTTAGTTAAGTACTCATTGTGTAAAGTCACCATCGTCCTCCTCTATCCAAGTCTCCCTATCGAATTTCGTGACTCCACCTCATCGACCATGGCTCTACCACCACCATCATTCACCCATCAACATACTGCTCGCAACCACCCAGGTTGAATTTTGAGAGCCTAGAGATTGACCTCCTGTCTGATTTTCTTTTATTCTTTAGCTATTGTAGTCCCAATTTCTTTTGTAGAGCATGGCTGGTTTAATAAATCGATGAATCATTTTATTGTCACTAATATTTCTTGTTATGTAATTTTAGATTTTAATTTAGATTTTTGGATTATTTAATTTCTAATTTTTCCAAGCACAATATTGTGTAATTTCATGCATGGTCTTTAGTAGTTGTTATGTGTTACCTATCTAGTGTAATATACGACCATCTCATTTTTACAACTAGATGTTGATTTTCACACACTTAGATAAACAAACATAATTATAATTTTGATGTTTCCATTGTAAATTATTTGATTTGGTAGATCACTAGGGAACTTAAATTAATAAACAATTGGGCCTCCTAATAGCTCTTGACCCTTTCAAGCTACTGTATAAAATCATTCTTTAAATTTATTGTTAAGTTTGGAAGTTTAAAATTGGTCATTTGTTTACACATTTGCAATGATAATATTATAATATACATATATCTTATAGTGTATATTCAAATTACATTTAATTTTTGACATCATTATTGAGAAGCAACATTTTGGTTTGCAATTTTTGCTTCATTTGTGTGTTTTCCATTTCTTACACATTTGCCTTTTTTTTTTTTTTTTGTAAGGAAAGAAAATAAAGAACTTGGCCTAACTAGACAAACCCAGGTAGGTCAGTCCCTTTGCACTTAGGTCTTAAGATTGCATTTTTTTTTTTAGTTTTTCACATCGTTGCCTATCCATGCGTCGTGCCTACTTGTTAGATTAGTGCATGAGTGTATTCTAGCATGTAGTTTTTCTATATATTTGAATTGCATAAGCTAACCTGCCATGCATTCATTAGATACTTGTGCATTTACACAAAAACAAAAACAAAACTTTAGGACGTGCTCAGAGTTGGATTTTGTGAATTTCGTGGTCTTATCATTGAAAATGGGCATGCATTGATCTATCTGTTATAGCGAACTCTAAAGTTAAAAGAAAGATATCAAACATCTTCACAAAACCACTCTTTTAGGCCTTTTAAGTAAAATACACCTTGTCAAAACTTAAATCAAAGTGTGTAATTGAGGTGGGACAAAAAAGAATCAAAACCAAAAAAAAACTTGCATGCTTGGGTTGTATTTGCATACAAAATTGATCTTTAAGGGCACAACTCCCAAAATGCCTATCACATTCCAAGCATCTGCATTTGTCTAAACCCTAAAATTGAGTAGACGTTGGATCTAAGATTGAATAACTTTTAGTCTTAAGGGTTTGATTTTTGGTTTGTCTAACTGATTACCTTAATTCCTAAAGTTAAATCTATTGTCTAGGTTACAAGTATAACAGTCAAACGACTTAAATGGGTCAAAGGTTACTCAATTAGTACCTTGGTGAAAGCTTTGGAAATGCTCCCTCTACCCCACCTATATTTAACCTAGTTGGATTGACTCTAGGAAAAGAGGCATAATTGCTTGCAAACCTTGTCGTGCCTTTTAAGAATTTTAGGTCCCATAGGGTTGAACCTTTTAAGTCTAGATTGGATTGCTTGTTCGTGTAGATAGGGCAGTCTTTCTCTCATCTCATCCCATTCATTTCATCCTTAGTGCATGCATGATAGGAGGTCATAACAAAACCCCCTAAAAGCCCTTTGGACAAGACACCTACGAAGATAGTCTAATTGAACCAATCGAAATATGGACCAAGACCAGTTCAACCAATTTGAACTATTTCAGTAACAGATGCTCCAATTCTAATGAATGCAACAACAAATGTAAGAATTATGTACATCAGAAAATGAAAACCAAAATTAGGAGCAACGCAAACCTTTGAGGGACTTTTATAATCCTGGGAATTATCTTGTTGAACTCTTTATGTGAGTCCCTTAAGTTGATGTGAATTTCAAAATCAAACTAACTACTATTAACTTATTGCCCCATTTTTATGGACATAAGTCTGAGGATCCTTTTCAACATCTTGAAGACTTTGTAGCCATTAACCAAACTATGATGATCCAAAACATGAGTGGTATTATTAGATTTCTCTCGTCGCAAGCTTTCCAACAACTTTTGTTTCGCACGAATCCAAAGTGTGTAGCTCAAGTTGTTTTCATAATAAGATGAATAGGATTAAGGTGGGAATAAACCAACTTTTCAAGGGCATTTTAGTCAAGTGGTGATTTTCCCTAACCCTAATCCTAATTAGTGGTCTATAAAAAAGCTTATTTAAGGTTTGGGGGTGTCATTAATGACATGCCCCAAAAACCCAGGCCCCCAACGAGGGTCGGAGTTCTGGGGAATGGCAATGGAAGAGGTGCTGGTCTATTTAATTCGGGTTGTACCTAGCTAAGTCGAGCTACCAAAAAGTTCCATTTAACAAGAAAATGGAAGAAAGTATCAAGAGAATGGCAGACAAGTGATAAAATAGAGCATAAACTAAACATGCTCTTAGCAGGCATATAACTGATAGAGATCCACACTGTAAAATCAAAACATAGAAGTTACCTAGCAAATGTCTTGTCAAGACCTACGTAGTGACAAACCTCACCCGTCGATGACTCACAATGGTAACAACCTAAAATTAGGTTACAAAGTAGGGATGAGCCAATCGGCTCAGTAGGGAATAAACAACTACTGTAGCACAATAAAAAACACAAGATAATCTACAGTTTCACTAACTGGCTAGATCCCTAGCACAACTCAGCACCCAGGTTCTAACTCCCAAATCCAATCTAACCTGACCAACCACCATGGTCCAAAACCCATTAATCATCTTGCTCTATTTCCTCACGATCTGATTATTATAACTAATTCTCTCACCTACCTCAGTGATCATATTCTACAAATCATCCCTCTCTACTAGAGGAGAATGAGTTGCATCCTTTCCTTTGGATTCCAACCTGGTAGTCTCGTTCTTGCAAGGGGAGAGGCTAGTAAGTTGATCATCTATAAAGGAGTGCCTGTTCTCGACGTGTCGAAAATGTTGTTGAGCTTAGTTAGAAGAGTCGAACTTCTTGGGAGCTAGCCAGGCCTACATCTTTCGACCACGAAATGCAAGCTTGGTTCGTGTCCAACAAGGACCAATCATAGATAAAACCAAATCATCATTGCAGGATTGACTAGAATTGTTGGGCCACACTAATGCTCCTGCTAAGAGCAACTCCCTATAGGAGTGTAGGCCTCGGGTGTGCCCTCCCAATCAGCTATTAGATGGGATCTCAACCAATTCATCACAGTACTCCGGCACTTACATATCCACGGGTGCCAAGTGAGCCTCTAGTCACATGCACCCCGACGTTCCCCCGCTATGCATGCAGGTACCTACCAAGCCTAGAGCCAAGAGTACCTTCGCATCGAGTCGGATTTGGGTACATCCAAGTACCAAACACGGATTGTTTAAATGGGTTATCAAGGATTTTTAAGTTGTTTAGTTGTAGCAAAGCCTCAATCGCTCGAAAATAATTAAATTTATAACTTAGAATCAAAGAAGAGTCCGAGGTCGAACATAGGGAGCAAATATGGAATTCACAACATTAATCTTGAATTGAAATGAATGAGCATAATAAACGAAGCACAATAGAGATATTCAATGAATCAAAACACTCAGAAATATATTCAATAAGAAACAATGTATGATGAAGTAATAATAATAAATATGCAATGAATAAGTATGATCAAATTATTATTTAATGAAACTCAATAGGTCCTATAATAAAAAAAGAAAGAGAATCAAAACAATGGTGATTTGAATCACCACTTATCCTCTTTAATAAGCATGCATTCAATTATTCAAATATTTCAATCAGAATTCAATTGTAAACTATAGTACTTAAATTATTCAATAGTAACTCTAATCAGTCATTCAAATAATGCCAGTGTTCACAACCAAATCAGATGAAGGCTTTCTCTTTCAAACGACTTAATAGCACAAGCATAGGGCTGAGCCTTCAGAGAGCAAAACCCCTCTCCGCTCTCTCACAAATCCTACTCTTCCTCTCTCAAAGACCTAGGCATAGTCGGATCCAGATATGGGTTATCGGGTCATGTACAGTGACTAGGCTTGCAGGGTGGTGTCGCAAGTGAGGTGTGAAGTAGGCAAGTTAGCGGGCGTGAGGGGATGAGGGACCCGGCCCCTTAGTGCTTGAGTGATAAAGCCTGAGCACAAAAAACCTAATATGTGCTGCTGTCGCTTTGTTCGTGCACGATGTGGGACTATCCCCACTGGTTTCCTTTGCGTGTAGCTGCTTGGGGTAAAGCCTCTAATTGAAGATGATGTCATGGATGTGGTCTCCAATTGAGGGCTTGGGAATGAACCTGGAGCTATTGTGCGAGTCCTAGAGGTAGTGGTTTGGTTGAAGACGACCGGAGTACTGTGTTTATGGTCAGATGAGATGGCGGCGATGGCGAAGCACGGCGAGTACCCGAAACTCAAAAGAATGGTCTTGTGGCCATGTTAAAATACCTTAGAAGAATTGCCAAGTGTTGGCGAAGGTGGTGGTCGTGTTTGTGTGGTGTGGGCATGTGTGTAGTCAGCGTGCAAAGTAGGAGATGGAGGTGCTAAGTTGGGTTGGTGGTTGGAGTGTTTGGGTGGATGAAGGATGAAATTGGTAGAGGGCTTTTGAAGTGGGGATAATGGTGATGATTATGGGAGTCGTGGCGTGGCGAATAGTGTGGTGTAGTGAGCTCATGACCTCTCCGGAGCTCAGCCAGAGAGAAAGAAGACAAAGGGGGAGAGTTGTAGTCGTCGATTGAATTGAAGGAAAAGGAGATAGATAGAACCTAGGGAGAAAGAGAGAGAGAGAGAACCTAATATAACGGATGAATGGGGAGGATTACGAACGCCAGTGAGATTACCGATGCCGTGGAAGAAACTTGCTCTGTTGAGGGAGACGGCGGCGAGGAGAGGGGGAGGCAACCCCGACTTTGGCCCACCAGGCGCGGAGGATGATGAGGAAGATCACTGCACTTCCAATTTGACTGTTGGAAGCATGGATGAGAGAGGTCGAGAGAGTCACCAGAGTGTAGGTCGGAGCCAGCTGTGGGAGAGGAGGAAGACCTTGTCTGGCCTTAAACCTAGCTAAGGAGAAGCGGAAATGCATCCTAGGTCTTTTCATAGGCCTTATGGAGGAGTTCTAAGCTTGGAAAGAAGATTTCAAGCTCCGACTATTTCGTGCACATAGGATACCCACATCTTCCATGCATCCGCATGGGAGATTGGGAAGGAATTAGGATTCATGGCTGGGTCTATTTGGAAGGGAATTCCTCAAGGAATCTCCCTTTTAATTTTGGGAGTGTTCGATTGAGAATCAAGTAAGAAATCCTCTCCCGAATCTCAATGGTGAAGCTTTTGTTCACACTAATGGTGGTAGGACCTAACTGCAAAGATGACGAGAAACCTAGGGACTTGTCTGCAAACAATTCAAAAGATGAGGGGCTAATTGAGAAAGAGTCTGACTTGACTAAAATGCAAACTAGGTCAAGATGATCTTTGATTAGGCCCAAATTTTGGTACAAACTTAATTTGGACCTAAGAAATCTGATGGTGAAGTTGGATTTTAGTTTTGACCAAGTTTGATTTGGAAATTGGCGTAAAAACCCAAATTAGGGCAAAATTTTGTCTGTGACTCTATTTAAGGCCAAAATAGGTTCAGATGGTCAAATCAAGGGTATCAAACCTTATATAATATTTTTTTATGAATTTTAGAAGATTTATATGAATTTTATTCTGACTAGAACCTCTATTATTTAAGCGGGTAAGAAATTAGGATTTTAAGCTATGAATTAGTTCTCGAAATGCATAAAAATCCTATTTCTGTCTGCATGGACCCTCTTATTAGTCATTAATGAACATTTGACCTTAGATTAACCACTGGGAAACCCTGTGATTATTCTACATTCGTAATGTGCTATTAAAACTACAGAATTAACCCTATTTTAATGTATTCTTCTCAGAATGGATATTCAATGAATTACGATTCTTCGACGATTATGTAGGAGCATTTGTCTCTTGATTGTGACTAATTAAAGCTAGTTATGACTCATGATGATGTTATCATCATACCCCCATGCCTAACTTTTGCTAGTCCTTTAGCAAAATCTTATGGAAAGAACTAAAGTTCTAGACCATGCATTTAAGTTCAGATGCCAGATTCTTATTACTCTTTAGAAATTAGGTCAGAATGCTAATAGTAGGCTTAGAGGTACTCAAGTATCAATAAAGATCCAGACCTAACCAACTTCAGCCTGAGTCTGCCATGAAGGTTTCTAAGGCCTGCAAAAACTACCTAGAGGTTCATTGAACCTAGTGGTTAAAGCACCCGTGCATAGGCGTAACATGTGCAGGTTTAGTTTGCCAGTGTATTCTTGTAAGAGAGAGATAGCAGGATTTTTTATTTGGAGAGTTTTCTCTCATTTTCCTCTTAAATTTCCCTAGATCCAGCCTCAAATTGGCCCTAAACACGATCTGTATCGGATTCCTTGTCCTCACCATCAATCCTCGAAGGGTTCCTGGCTTTCAATGCTTCGGGATAGCATTGCACAAGGGAACACCCAGAACTCCTGGCTTTCGACACTTCGAGATAGTGCCTCCCATGGCATTTTAAAGTTAAATTCAGGCCCTGGCAATCGACATTTCAGGATAATCCCACCAATGGCACCTGAACTAGCAAAATGTGTTTATATGCCCTCAGTAAAATATTTAGATATCCTAGGAGACAAACACCGAGGAGACAGTATGTTATTATGCATCTTCGAGGGGAATTTCCCACCTCTCTGCATCGGGAACTCATCTAATCAACTTGTGTTGTCGAGCCGCTCCTATGTTAGATCTTTGAGGTGGCTTTTCAGAATAGAAGATTTTTCTTTATTGAGTGCACTAAACCAGACTTAGTGTATGATTTTGGGTGCTTAGGTTGCCAAGTCCCGCAAACCAAAGGGCAGGCAACGGGGTCGAATAATCCTTGAGCCTTAGACCTACTACATCAGTCTCGCACTTTCCTCAACCTCTTTAGGATTAACGTGGAACTTAACAGATACGTGAATGTTTAAGCCCTAAGCCAAGAGGCCTAAGATCAGCACTCATACTAATCTTTTTGTTTCTTTGTTTTCAGGACTTAATTTTTTTTTATTAGGTTTAGAATTTAAGTAATCTCCATAATCAAGTGCTAACGACTATCAATTTTTCTTGCTTTTTTTTCCTTTTGGCATTTGAACTCTCCTCTTTTTTCCTCTTCAAGAAAGATTTTCAATTTAGTTCACAAAATTTCCTCCCCTTTCTCCAGTTTTTTTTTTTTTTTCAATTTTATTATTCTTTTATCATTTTTGAATATGTATATTTTTTGTGAGAACCCCTTAGAGAATTGAATTTTCATATGTTTGCACTTTAACACCCCCACATGCCTAAATTTGCAATGTCCTCATTGTAAACCAGGAGGGTACAGATTCAGTTTGGTTCAAAGATTAGAACAGGATCAAAGGGTGGGTGAATGGGTTAGGATGATTATTGCGGACGATTTTAAGCTTTGATACAAGTATCAAAGGTGGTGTCAGCTATTCTAAATTTGAACTCAGGAGTGAAGTAGGAGTATAGCTAAAAAGATGATCAGAAGGGTCTCAGGTTTTTGGAATGACGGGTTGCCTCCCGTTAAGTGCTAAATTCAATGCCTCCAGCCGAGTAGAAAGTGGTCAAGGAGAAGAGTGGTTAAATCAGAGGAATTTTATAGAACAAGCACCTTGATAAGTAGCCTGGTTGGTCCAACTAGGTGCTTGTTCAGATTGACAAGCTGATGATGCACCTCAAACCCAATCAGTTTGGTGGGTTGATGAATGTGAATCAAAAGATACAGAGCCCACCAGATACTTTGAGGCTCAAATAGATATGGAAATGAGAATCTAGGTTTTGGCTGAGTTGGCTCAACCTGGTTAGAGTACAGATCCTCAAAAGAAAACAGAGCTGTATATGATGTAGGAACCCTACAGGTTAGATCAGAAAAGGATAAGCAGTGATTATCAATTTGATCAATGTCTGAAACTAGATCAAAGGATGGAGGAGAATCATATGCAATCAGATCAGAGAGAGGTGAATCAGAGTAGAAGTTGATTTCGATGGCGAGTCGAGGTTGGGATTGAAATTTGGAAGGCTCTGTATGTGGATCAGAAGGTGTGGCTTCTTTAAGGTCCAAATTTGGATGTGGAGAAGGTTCTTCTAGAAATGATTCAAAGATAGGTTCATCTAGAGAGTCTTTTTGATGCTCATTCAAATCAAATGTAAATGCCTGGAGAGTGCTTATAGGATCATGGAATTTTGAGTCAGTAAAAGATTCAAACTCTGGAGTGTGGGCATTCTTGGCACTTATTGTTTCTGATTCCTGAAGATCATAGCAAAATGATTCCAATTCAATGGAACAAGATTTCGAATCAATGATCTCTAGAATAGGGACCTCAGAGTCAGAATCACAAAGTGGGTCATAGATGCTAAGGTCATAGATTGGCTCGTAATTGTCAGGAAACAAAGGTTCTCAAAATAGTAGGATTTGAAATCATCAGAGGATTTACGAAGATTAGTGTTTGAACCTGATTTTAGATCAGGATTTCCACCATAGAATGAATCAAGATGTGTAAAATCAACTTGATTTGGATCTAACCTGATTTCAAATTCTGAGCTTGAAAAGGTGTCCTTATTAGGCATAGGCTCAGGTTCTTGGCTCCTAGGATAGACCCAATCGAATCCCAACTCTTCCAACTCCTTGGTTTCTGTATTATAGATTGGTTTGACTTCTAAAAAATCAATTCATATTTCTAAGGAGGTTGGAGAGGTGCAATCATCAAACATAGGCCCATGATCATAGTCTAGATCAAAATTCTGATCCTCTTCAATTTGGGCCTTGTAATCATCCCAAGTAGGTTCTGATCTAGATTCTAGGTCAAAGGTAGGAATTGGGTCACTAGAATCTGGTTTAGGCTCTATTGGGATGTTAGAATCATTCTCGAGAATTACCTTAACAGGATAAGGTTTGGGAATTACATTCTCCAGAGGTTCTGATTCAGGCTTTTCATTACAGGTGTCTAGGAATTCAAGGCATGTTGAACCAGGTTCATGGTTTTCTAGGGTTGGTTCGGAATTGGGCACACTAGCAATTGGATCCTTCCAACTCATGTCAAGATCAAGTATGTCAATTGTTATGAAGTTTGAATCTGATTCCATTTGGGTTGAGGGTTCACAACAACCTCTATTCTCAGACTTGGGTTTTGGGACATCATTCTGATTTTCAATGTTGTTCCAAGGTGTCTCATCACTCTCTGAATATTGATATGGGTAATTTTGATCAATAGGTTGGTGTAACGTATTTAAGTCATCGCAAGTACACTTGCAACCAAAATGATCCAACTACTTGCATTGTAGATATTTGGGTTGAATATTCTGCATACATAACATATGATAAGCCAACCAAATGTAATCAAGTAGGGAAAATTATAATAAAAAATAAAATCACTCATCTTATCTATTTATATTTAGTTCAAACTTAGATGTCTACACTTCGCTATAGTAAGAAGTCAATGGTTCATATCTAATTCAAATGGGATTGTAGAATTGCTCAACTTGCAATTTAAGGTAGCACCAGGGCTTTAAGGTTTTGCTAGTGGAAAATTGCAAGAGTAATTCATGTTTATTTATAGTGTGCTAACCTATGATGCATATATGATATATACTTTGATATACAATATATATATATATATATATATATATGTATATTGATATAATTGGACCAATAGGCTAGGCCTTAGGTCGAGTGCATAAATAGGCCACATGGGTCGGGTCTTAGGCTAAGTTAGGTTTGGGCTACCTTGTTCTAAGGCCCAGCCCATTTAATATACAGGTCATATTTACAATCAAATCCCGACCTAAGTTAATTTCAAGCTTGAGCTTGGGCTTGGGCCAACCCAATTAGGTTGGGTCGAGTTGGGATGGGCCGGGTGATGGTAACACCATCATTAGCTATAACTAACTTTAATTAGTTGAAATCAAGTGACAAATGCTCCTGAAATGATTGCCTGAGGATAGTAATTCTACGTAAATCCATTTTGAGAAGAAAACATTAAAATAGGGTTAAATCTGCAGTTTTAACATCGAATCACAAATGCAAAATAACCACGGGGTCACTCAGGGGTTAATTAAAGTTCAATTGAGCATTAAAGTCCAGAGAGTGGGTTCACACAGATAGAAATGGGGTTTCAAGCGTGCGAAGAATAAAATCAAAACACAAAATCCTAATTTCAAACCTGCTTATATTGAAGAGGTTTTGATCAAGATAAAAGTCATCTAAACCTCCTAAAATTTATATAAAAATATTCTAAGAGGTTTGTGTTAGTCATTCTGAAATGGGTTTTAAAATCGTCATGTTGCAGTATAGATCGAATCAATGCGAAAACATATAATTTATTACTCGAATTTGAATTCCGAAGTCGAACACATGGAGCAATATGGCAATTTAAAACTCAAGATCACAGTTTGAAGATAAGAGATTGCAATAATAATAATGTCAAGTATCAATGTGCAAAAAGAATGGAGTAAAATGGTGATTTGAATCACCAATTACTCACAATAATAGCAACTAAATCAACAGTATTAATCAAGGAAATAAATCCTCAAATGTATGTAATCAGATGATAGAGGCTTGTATCATATGGCTTAAACAGCCAGTTGCTACAGTGCTTCCAAGGCACTCAAGGGTCTCTCTCTTCTTTGCTTCTGTCTCAACTGCTCTTCCTTTCTTCTCCTTTCTTCTTCTTCAGAACTCTTTCTTTCTTTTTTGCCTTCTGTTGCTCTTCTTCTCTTCTCCTTTCTTTCTTTGCTTCTTTCTGCGACTAAGGGTCGCACAAGTACTAATGAGAGCAAAAACCCCCCTATCCCCGTGCACTCTCTCTCTTTCTCTCTTTGGGATCCACTCTCCTAGAGCCTTCCACAGTAACGGGTAATCATGTATTCAGGTCAAGCGCGTACCCAGGTCCAGGCTCATCGGTAGTGGGTGGTGGGCGATGAGTGAGGGCTTAGGCAGGTCAGGTGGGTGAGGCTAGTGAGACCTCACCCCGTGTTCTGAGGCAATGAGCCTAGAGCACAAAAACAACTTATGCGAGCACAGGTGCTTCTCAGCTTCCGAGGTGGGACTAATCCCACCTCCCTTCCTCTGCGTACTCCACTGCTTGATGCTTCATGCGATTGTGGTCAAAGGCTTAGTCAAAGAGCCAAATTGGCTCCTTGGTTACGCTCCTGGAGATGTTTCGCTATGCCTGGGGCTTCACTTGGGGTCTGTAGGTGCTGGAGCGAGGTTGAAGCTTTACTTGAAGCCTCGTTAATGGAGGTCGAGGCAGTGAAGACCTGAAAACAAGAATATGGCCTTGCGGCCAAGTTAAATAGGTTCAAGAGCTTCGCAGGGATGCGACGAAGGTGTGGGTGGCAGTGGCATGCTGCGAAGGTGTGTATAAGTGGCTGGCGAAGGTGGAATAGGTCAGAGATGATGGGTTTGTTCGGTAGGGAGTTCGGGTGGATAGGAAGGCGAATAGAGATAAGGGTTTTGCACGCGGAGGGATGGCAGTGCTTTTGGGAGTATTGGAGAGGCATGTGGATGAGTGTAGCAATGGGGGCGCCTCGTCGGAGGTCTGGTCGGAGCGGAGGAAGGTGAAGGTGGTCGGTGTGATATGACGGTCGAAATGAAGTGCAGTTGGTGTGTAAATGAAGTAGAGGAGTTGGGGAACTTATCTAGGTGATTAGCAAACAAAGAGAGGCAGAGGTGATGATGGTTGTGGTATGACCAGCGCTGGAAACGAAGATGACTTCGGTGAGAAGGAAACAATAATGATGAAGGAGATAGGAGCGCCCGCTAGTATGGCACGACGCGGAGGAGGATGAGGAAGGAGTATCTGCCACTGGTATTGCGATCAGATGATGAGGAGGGGCAGGGAGAGTCGCCGGAGCTCGAGGAGCCTTTTGGCTGAATTAGCAAGGAAGAATTTAGGGTACATATGGTCAAAATCGAGCTTGGGAAGTTCGGCCTGATCTAGGCGTTCTTATATAGGGCTTAGGAGGTCGATTTGTGATTGGAAGCCAAGCTTCCAAGCTAGGAATGCTCATCAAAATAGTAGTTTTCTAGGACACCCAAATCTCTTATGCATTCGCATGAGAGATTGGGAAGGTTTTGGGGTATGGGAATTGGCTCAAAAGGAAGGAAATTCCTTGACGAACTTCCCTTTCAAATCTGAGAGCGATTCATTAAGGAATCAAGGAGAACTTACTAATTTTAGGTCACCAGAGTTTGTAGGAATAAGATTCATGGTGGTAGGAACCTATTTGTGAAAATGATGACAAAGTTAGGGGTCCTTTTGTAAGGATTTTGAAAGCTAAGGGCATATGTGTGATCAGATAGGACCAAGTTGCAAACTAGGTCAAGACAATCTCAGATTGGGCCCAAATTTTGATACAGATCTAATTTGGACCTAAGAAATCCAATGATGAAGTTGGATTTTGGTTTTGACTACGTTTGACTGAGTAATTTATGCAAAAAGTCAAATTAAGGTAAATGTCTGTCTGAGATTTTGTTTTGAGTCAAAAGGGGTTCTAATGGTCAAAGTGAAGGTACCAAACCCTAGAGAATATTTTTCAATGAATTTTAGAGGATTTAGGTGAATTTTATCCTGACCAGAATTTCAGTTAATTAAGTGGGTCAGTTTTTAGAATTTCAGAATTCATTTAATTCTCAAAACATGCAAAAATCCTTTTCTATCTATTCTAACCCACTTGTTACCCTTTTGGGACCATTTGACCCTTAATTAACCCCTGAGAAAATACGTAGTTATTCTTCATTCAAGATATGATGGTAAAATTGTAGTTGTAACCCTATTTTCTTGTCATTCTCTCAGAATGATTATGCAATGAATTACAGTCCTTTGGTGGTTATGTAGGAGCATTTAATGACTTAATGAGATCAAATTGAGCTAGTTATGGATCATGATGGTGTTCCCATCATACCCCCATGCCTAATTTTTGCTAGTCCCTTAGCAAAATCTCATGGAATTAACTCAAATTCTAAATCACATGTTCAGATCTCTGATGTGTGCTTTCTTTTGTAGATTTGGTCAGAATGCTAAAAGTAGGCCTAGAGGTATTTAAGTACCAACTAAGATTCAGACTTGACCAGCTCCAGCCTCAGTCTGCCGTGAAGGTTTCTAAGGCCCACCATAACTAACCTATGGTTCGTTGAACTCCGCAGTTAAAGCACCCGTGCTTGTAACATGTTTTAGCCTAGGTTCAGTTTGCAGTGCATTTTTCTAAGATAGAGACAGAAGATTTTTTTTTTGGAGAGTTTTCTCTTTCTTTTCTTCCTTTATTTCTAGCTTTGGATTGGCTTTACAACATGGTCTATATCAGATTCCTAGTTCCCACCATTAATCCTCGTAGGATCCCTAGCAATCGATGCTTCTAGATAGCACCACCCACGGCAACCCCCAGAACCCTGGCTTTCAAGATTTTTAGATAATCCCACCCATGGCATTCTGTAGCTAAATCCAGACCCTAGCAATCGACATTTCATGATAATGTTGCCCATGGAATCTGAACCAACAAAAGGTGCTTACATGCCCTCGTTAGGATATTTAGATATCCTAGGAGACAAGCACCGAGGAGACGGTATGTTATTATGCATCTTTGAGGGTAATTTCCCGCCTCTCTGCACTGTGAACTCTTTCAAATCAACTTGTGTTGATCAACTGCTCCCATTCTAGATAGCTTTTTCAGAACAGATTTAACTCATTTGCGTGATTTTGATAATTAAGCGCACTAAACCAGACTGTGCGTGGATTGTGGTACTTAGGTTACCGAGTCCCGCAAACCAGAGGTCAGTTAACGAGGCTGAATAATCCCTAAGCCTTAGACCTAATACTTAAGCTTCACATTTTCCCTAACCTCTTGAGGACTATCCAAATCTTAATGGATACTTGAATTTTTAAGCCTAAAATCACAGCCTAAGAGGCCTAAAATCAGTGTTCATACTAATCTCTTTTTGTCTCTTAGCATTTTTTTGTTTTTCATTTTCTTTCTTTTTTATTTGATCTAGAACTAAGTAGATTCCTTAATCTTTTACTAATGACTATCTTTTTTCCTTTCAAATTGTGCTCCTTTTTAACATTTATATCACCTCCCCTTTTCTCTTCAAAAATGATATGCAAATTTATCTTTCAAAATTTCCTCCTTTCTCCATTTTTCTTCTTTTTCAATTTTTTTTTTTGATTTTTGGGATATGTAATTTTTTGATGAAACCCTTTCTTGTGAAGTGATTCTCACAACGTTTTGCACTTTAATACCCCCCATGCCTACGATTTGCAATGTCCTCATTGTAAATTAGGTGGGTTCGAATTCAGCTTAGAACGTTCATTAGAACAGATTTTGGGTGGGTGGACGGGTCGGGGTGACTGTTGTGGACGATTTCAAGCTTAGGTACGGGTACCAGAGGTGGAGTCGGCTATTCTAATAGACGAACCCTAAAGTGCAATATGAGTTTATCATAAGATGTGTTAAGAAGGGTTTCAGGTTTTTCAAAAAGATGATGGGTTTCATCCCATTAACTGTTGAGTTTAACACCATCAGCCGGGTGCAATGAGCTTAGGGAGAATTGTGATCAAAAGATACCTCAGCCAAGTTTGTATCGGTGAGTTCAATGAACGGCTTAAGTCGCTAGTCATTCATGATAAAGGGTTCAGAATCAAGGCTGGGTTGGCTGATTTCAACGGCTCCATTTCCAAAAATCCATCTAATAAGATATGGTCTAATCCATTTTGATTTGAGTTTTCCTGGGAACAGTTTGAGTTTGGCATCAAAGAGTAGGACTTTCTGACCAGGGTGAAAGATCTTTCTAGATATGTGCTTGTCATGAAAGGCCTTAACCCGCTCTTTGTAAATTCGTGCGTTCTCATATGCATCATTGTGTAATTCATCAATCTCGCTCGATTCAAGCTTTTTGTGGGTTCCTGCCTTAGAACGATCTAGATTACACTTCTGTACAGCCCAATAGGCTTTGTGCTCCAACTCGACGGGGAGGTGACATGCCTTCCCGTACACCAATATGAAAGGAGACATGACCAATTAGGTTTTGTGGGTGGTCCTATAAGCCCACAAGGCTTCTGGAAGTCGGGATGATCAATCTTTCCTGTCAGGTTGGACAGTGACCTGAAGGAATTTTTTGATCTCCCGATTCGATAACTCAACTATACCATTGGTTTAGGGGTGATAAGGAGTAGATATTTGGTGCGATACCTCGTATTTGGTCATCAGTGATCTGAACTGAGCATTTGTGAAATGGGTCCCTCCATCAGAGATAATGGCACGTGGAATCCCGAATAGAGAAAAGATGTTCTAATGAATGAATTTGATTACCACCTTATGATCGTTGGTTCGGGTCGGAATGGCTTCGATCCATTTGGACACGTAGTCAACAGCGAGAAGAATGTACTTGAAGCCGTCCGAAATAGGGAAGGGTCCCATGAAATCAATCCCCCAGATATCGCAGATTTCGCATACAAGAATCAATTGCAAAGGCATCATATCACAGTGGCTCATGTTGCTCAAGGTCTAGTAACAAGTGCATGCCTTACAGTGATCGTATGCATCTTTAAAAATCGTGAGCCAATAAAAGCCGCATTGGAGGACTTTTGTTGCGGTTTTATGTCTGGAGAAGTGTCCGCCGCAGGCCTAGTCATGGCAGAAGGACAAAATGTCCTGAATCTCTGCTTTCGGGATGCACTATCTGATGATTATTTGGGATGTCATAGATCGCGTATTTGATAGAAAAAAGTGTCATAGTATAGTCACGAAGTACGATCCGACAAAGATACTGTTTTACAAAAATTACGAGACTTGAGTCCCGGTCGTTCGTCTCTGGGAGGAGTTGCTTTCACTTTTTAAAATCGATCTTTTTTACTACTCTACTTCATTTAAAGATGCACGCTGGTTTCCAATCTCCTAACTAGAACTTCACCACTTCGGTTATTAACTCGGATCACATGCACATGCGTCAAGTAAATTACGAAAGTGAACGTGTGAGTTTCTGTGCGCACAATTCTAGTGAGGTGGTGACTAGTTATGGAGAAAGCATCTATTGTTAAATTTTCAATATCCTCAGGAAACGACATGCTGGTGCGTAATAGGTAGACAGTTAAAGAGCAAGCACTTAAATCATGCAAATACGATAATTATTAAGCTCGTGGTGATTTCAAACACATAAAGATATGTGTGTGTGTGTGTTTTCATTCATTCATTTGGGAGTTGTTGCACAAGGAATATAGAGGAAAGCTTGTACATAAACACTTGAAAATTAAACCTAGCTACCAGAAAATGATCGCATACAAGAATCGATAAGGGGATTTCGCATGCATCATTGGGGAAGAAGTAAGACTACACTACTAAGCAGCAAATAAAAGTAATAAAATTATAAAGAGCATGAATTAAATCTAGAAGAATAAAAGGGCATTCAGGGGTGGTCCCTGATGGCCTTGGAGTGGTCGGGAGGAGAATGAGGGGCAGCCAATGTAGCTTAGGCCGATCCTTGGAGAGAGGTAGGGTTGATCCAGCATCCCGGCATGGTGTCTTCCATGATGGTGGTGAGCTCGTGGAGGTGGAGTAGCTAACCTAAGTGAAGGTGGGCGTGTATGGAGCTCATGAGGTGAGTGGTGCCAATGAAGCCAAGGGATGTGAATGGGGGTGTTTGGTCGCCCATGGGGTCTTTTTATAGACCCAATGGCTTCTCTCTAGAGAGAGTCCAAGAGTGGCCGGCCACATGGGGCTGGAGATGGTCTTTAAGATCCAAAAATTGTGGATCTCAATTTGAATGCCTCTTGGTTGCTAAATTTGGCAACCAAGAGGTGGCGCCATCTCAAGAGAACTCTAGAGAATTCTAGAGAAGTGTGTGCGTGAATGGGTGTGTGTGTGTGTGTGGTCGTGCTCTACATGGCTAGGTGGCTTAGGATAGGTCCTAAGGGGTTTGTGTAGGTGTAGGTCTTGATTTAAGGTTACAAACCCTAATTGCTAAGGGGAAAATGCAATTAAACTTAACCTAAGTTTAATTGAATGAGTGTGAACCTAATTGAGAGTGGAATAACTCAATTAGGTTGGGTTTAGTTCAATTGGACTCTCACCAAGTCCAATTAAACTTGTGTGGGTTGAGATCTAAGCTCAATTGAACTCAATGAGTCCAATTGACTTAGGTGAAGGTAATTGACTTTGATCTAAGTCAATTGGGTTTGGTGAGGACCTAATTAGGTCCTTAGGTAGGTCTAGAGGTGATGTACTAGGGTTAGGACACCTTAGTTTAGGTTCCTATGGGGTTGGGATTAGGTCTAGGGAGCTAGAGATCCAAGATCAAGACTTGAATCTCAAAATAGGGATTGGAGACCAGCATCAAACATCCAATAATAGGATCAGACGACTTATACTCAAAAATCAGAAGTCCAGACTTCAGTTCTGGACGTCTAATTTAAGTCAGGGGGAAATCAGTGTTCTGTTTTGGGTACTCTGCAGAAATTGGACGTCTGACAAAGTGTCTGGACATCCAATAACACTGCAGAAGTGGGTTTGAGGTGTGCAGGAGATGGCTAAGGGTCCTGGATGTCCTATAACTTATCTAGACGTCTAGATAAGGGCTAGAACTAGGGTTTTAAGGCTTCCTAGGGTGTTGTGACCTAATCTAAGGGTGGCTAAGGCTTGGGGAAGTCTCTAGACTATCCTAGGGCTAAGATGGACCTAAGCTCTTCACATTTTACTGCTTTATTTCTACCTAATAGAATAGGAAACCTTTAACCCCCTTACATTATTATTCCTATATCTAAACTAAGCCTTCTGCTCCCACTATGCTGCAACTCCCGTTATTCCTGATCCAGCTTCAGATCCTGCTCCAGATCTGCTTATTGCCTACAATTGACATAATGCACTTAATCAGTACATTATAACATTATTTTATGCATAGCTAAGGAAGAGCAGTAAAGATGCAGATAATGCGTATGCATGCATGAATAGCCCTAACTTATGCTAAGTCCTAGCTTAATCTAGGTTAATTAAGACCTATGATTGCTGCGCAATCATACCCCCATGCCTAAATCTTGCTAGTCCCTAGCAAAAGCCAGGCTAAATTATTTACAGCAAGGGTCCTTAAGGGACTGATTATTTTATCAAGTGTATTTATAGAGATTTTTCTCCTTTTTGTTTTCATCCTATGCTCTAGAAATCTAGACAATCGTGAAAGTACAGCTATGTAGCTTTTGCAATGGATTCGAGTGAAAAATGGATTCACCTCTAAAGCCTGTACTTGACCTCTAGTAAAAATTATAGCGGGATAGGCGAACTTCTTCCCTCGGGGTATTCAAAATATTCTATGAATTCCACCCCGGCTTTAGGCTTAGGTAGAGAATCTCTGAGGGAAAGGATTATATATTTGGTGGCTCACTCTCACTTGGTACTACATGGAAACTAGTACTACAGAAGCTAGATTCTCGGATTACTAAGTAACTCAACTCAGAGAAAGACGAGAAAAACTATGCTCTCTTTTGATTCCTTTGTATTCATTCTCTCTTACTCTTTTTTTTCTTTCTTTTTCTTTTCTTTCTTAGAGCTCACAACTTCACCAGATTCATGCATATGACCTGTATTTAGTGGTCTCACTAGGCATCAACACTTTAATTGAGTTCTCATAACCCTAACACTGAGTCGGAATTCCTCAGCCAGTATTTGGGCGATCAGAAACACAAGAAAAATAGGTTAGGGCCATATTTGGTGGATCTCAATTTTTATTTGGTGGTATTGCCTTGATGAAATAAACACTAAATATTCATTCTTTTCTTCTTTTTTTTTATTTTTCTTTTTTTCTTTTTTTTCCTTTTTTTTTCAGCATAATACACTGGCATACATCCATGAACTTTATTTAGGAGGCATTATTAGGGATTGGTGGTACTCAAGAGACATTGGGTGGCTTATTTGGTGGAAGTGCCTATTCACGGCACCGGGAGAGACGAATAAGACGGTGTATATTTGACCTTGACATTAATACCCTCCTTCAGCTGAGGATTCCGTAGAGAATGGTTGTAACCATCCACCTTAGCCCTAGTTTTATGAAAACTCGCTCTCCGCGTATTTGCCTTATTCGGTGGCTCTCACAATTTTGCACAAAAATGTATACATGGAAACCGAGAGTGAAAACTATGTCTACTCTCAGAGTATCATCACCTAACTATCTAGGATTCCAGATTCCTTGCACTAATCTTAGTGCACCAATGCACTCTATTCTCATCTCACACTATTTGGTGGATTGGAAGAAAATCTGCCTGACTCCCAAAACACTGTCTAGGGGTTCAAGAAAAGAAGCACTGCTTCTTCTCGACAGACTGAAGACATTTATTAGCCTTCACCATGAATCCATTACAAATTCTACATGTGTGTGAAAAGTTGTACTGGATTCCAGATTACAGGAATCAACTAGAGGATAAAATCCCTAATGCATTCTCTTAATAAAATAATCTTATTCATGAATGCAATATGTATATGTGCTATGAACTAGTAACCTCATATAATTTGTACTTTGTGAATTTCCCGTATCGGGTTACAATCAGCTTGACCCTAGATTTAGAACAAAAGGTGAGCGGGTGAGTCGGAAGTGGCTGTTGTGAACGATTTCTAGCTCCAATGCGAGCATTGGAGGTGGAGTCGGTTGTTCTTTCATTTAAGGTCCTAAAGTACGTTTTGCATGCAGCTCCGAGGTTTTCCTAAGTGTTGGCAAAAAAATCTTTCATTTTTCGCTGTATCTACCCCCCCATGCCTAAGTTCTTGCATGTCCTCATGCATGAATATAAAAGAAAATAAATCTGACAGAGGATGAGTGGGTAGAGGTCACCTGTAATTGCTTCTGAAATTATATTCAGCATCGGCCAACCTATTAACATGCACTATACAAAAGGGACATATGCTAAAACAAAATATGCTATGTATAAAAATGGTAATGTATAAATGATGGTGGAATGTGGAGTGAATGGTATTTATACGTGCTTAGTTTAACGCCTCCAGCTGGGCAAGCACTCAATAACATGTCCTCACTAAGATGAACAGTCTCGTCAGGTGGAGGAGGTTCCTGGGCCAAAAATGGCTTGAGGCGCTGGCCATTTACAGTGAATATATACCCAGATTTTAGGTCCTTGATCTAGACTGCCCCATTAGGATATGGCTGCATCACAACATATGGGCCAGTCCACTTGGACTTAAGCTTCCCCGCAAACAGTTTCAGCCATGATCAAATAACTAGACTCTCTGGTTGGGTGTGAATACTTTCCTCTGGATGTGGTAGTCATGAAAGGCCTTGGTCTTGTCCTTGTATATTAATGCATTCTCGTAGGCCTCCCACCGGATTTCTTCTAATTCGCTAAGCTGGAGTTTCCGTTCTCGACCTCCTTCATAGAGGTCAAGGTTGCATTTCTACACCGCCCAAAAGGCGTGGTGTTCTAGCTCTATAAGAAGGTGACAGGCCTTGCCATATACCATGTGATATGGTGACATTCCGAGTGGGGCCTTATATGCGGTCCGATATGCCCAGAGTGCATCGATTAATTTGTCGGACCAATCCTTCTTGTCTGGTCTAACCATCTTCTAGTGAATCAGCTTGATTTGACAGTTAGACACTTCAGCCTACCCATTGGTCTGCAGGTGATACGGGGTGGCTATGTGGTGATGTACCCCGTATTTCTTTAATAATGACCTGAAATGGGCGTGGATGAAGTGGCTTCCCTCGTCGCTAATTAGAGCGCGGGGTATTCCGAATCTCGTGAAAATATTTTTCCATACGAAAGAAATGACAGTATTGTGGTCAGCCTATCTCGCCGGGATGGCCTCGACCCACTTCGAGACATAATTAACGGCTAGCAATATGTACTCAAAGCCATGCGAGTTCGAAAAAGGGCCCATAAAATCGATGCCTCAGATGTTGAACACTTCTACGACCATGATGGGTTGGAGTGGCATCATGTCTCTCCTGGTCATAGAGCCGACCGACTAACATCATTTGCAGTGTTGGGCGTAATCGTGTGTATCTCTAAAGATGGTTGGCCAGAAAAATCCCGACTGCAAAATTTTTGCAGCGGTTTTTCGTCCTGAGAAATGGCCACCACATGCATCATTGTGGCAGAAAGATAACACACTGGGGATCTCAGAGTCTGGGATGCATCTGTGAATAATCTGATCCACTCCAATGCGGAAGAGTAGTGGGTCATCCCAGAGGTAGTATTTGGCCTCTGCAATGAATTTGAGTTTCTGATCCTTAGATAGGTTCGTGGGAATTTTGCCTGTAGCAAGGTAGTTCCTGAAATCCACATACCAGGGGAACTCGACAAAATGAATTGCCAAAAGAGATTCATACGAAAATTGTTCATGGATAGGCAGGGAATAAGGAATGTGGTTTGGGTCTAATCTGGATACGTGATCCACCACAACATTTTGTTTTTCGGCTTTGTCATGGATTTCGATATCAAATTCCTACAATAGAAGGATCCATCTAATGAGTCGTGGTTTGGCATCCTTCTTTGCCAACAAATGCCGGAGGGTGGAGTGGTTAGTGAAGATGATGACCTTGGACCCTAATAAATATGATCTAAATTTCTCCAACCCGAATATTACTGCTAGCAGTTCTTTTTCGGTGACAGTGTAATTACGCTGAGCCTCATTCAGCGTCTTGCTAGCATAGTATATGACAAAGGGTTGTTTCTCCCGACGCTGGCCTAAAACAGCACCGACGACAAAATTAGAAGGGTCGCACATCATTTCGAAATCAAGCGACCAGTCAGGTGGTTGGAGAATCGGGGAGTAGGAAACAACGCTTCACAAAGTCTCGAAGGCGCTGAGACACGAGGTATCGAATTCAAATGGGACATCGGTAACCAGGAGATTCATCAAAGGCCACGCAATTTTTGAGAAATAGCGTATAAATCTTCGATAGAAGCCGACGTGACCCAAGAATGATCTGATCTGTTTGACTGAGCTAGGTGGCAATAAGTGGGAGATAATCTTTGATTTAGCCCGGTCAACCTCGAGTCCATTTTTAGAGATCCTATGCCCTAGTACTATACCATCCCTCACCATGAAATGGCTTTTCTCCCAGGATAGTACTAGGTTTACCTCAATACACTGTTTCAGGGTCTTGGTGAGGTTATCAAGACAAGACGCGAAATCATCTTCGAAAATAGAGAAGTCATCCATGAATACCTCCACATAATCCCCAATCATGTCGGAGAAGAGAGCCATCATACAATGCTGAAATGTCGCTGGTGCATTGTAGAGGCCAAAGGGCATCCGCTTGAAGGTGAATGTTCCGAAGGGGCTTGTGAATGTGGTCTTGTCCTGATCTTCCGGGCTAATCGCTACCTGATTATACCTGGAGTATCCATCCAGAAAGCAGAAGAAACTGCGTCTGGCTAACCGTTCCAAGATCTGGTCAATGAACGGCAAAGGAAAGTGATCATTCTGGGTAGCCGTGTTCAGTTTCTTGTAGTCAATGCAGACCCGTCAAGATGTCGCAGTACGGGTCGGGATGGATTCGCCCTTATCATTTTTCATGACGGTGAGTCCTGCTTTCTTGGGTACTATCTGAATTCGCCCTTATCATTTCTCTCTTCTTTCTCTTTCTCTTGTCTCTACGGCTGTGCCTCTTCTGCCTTCTTTGGCTTTTTCTTCTTCTTTTCTTCTTTGTCTTTCCTTTTCTTCTTCTGCTTGGCCGCTCCTGCTTCTTTCTTTCTTCAGCCCATGCCTTCTTTGGCTTCTTCTTTATTGACGTGTACTCGATCGTGTTTTAACAATTAGTTGCATCATAGTATAGGTGATCAAGCGTTGTCAACAAATAAAAGTTTATTACTCGAAAACCTAAGTATCCGAGGTCGAACACAGGGAGCAATTGGAATTTATTACTAATCTCAAGAATGTAATTGAACACTTTAATTACTCAAAACTTAATTCAAATATAAATGCATTAGTTTGAAAATTAATTGAGGCAAAAAGAAAGAATTTGGACGTCTGATCCCATGATCAGATGTCTTAAAAGAAATGTTTTCTCCTCTCTTATTCTTCTTCTTCTGATTTTCTTCCTTTCTTCTTCTTTGTGCTTCTTCTCTCTTCTCTGCAGTTCCTTGCTTCTTTCTCCTTCTTTTCTTTGTAGTTACTTTCTCTCTACGGGTCTTCTTCCTTGGCTCTGCTTCCCTTTTTCTTCTTCCTTGGTTCTGTTTTCCTTCAGTTTCTTTTCTTCTTCTGCTTGCCTTTACCTTTCTCTATTTCTTCTTTCTTCTTCAGTTCCTCTTCTCTTTTTCCTTCGCCTCTTCCTTTCCTTCTCTTTTTCCTCTGTAATGGCTTCCTTCCTTCTTCTTTTCATTTGCTAGTAGCGGCTAAGTGTTAGCTTCACTTCCTCCTTCTGCCTTCCCTGCACAAACCAACGAAAAGCAAAACCTATCCCTCTACCCACACCCGCGCATCTCTCTCTGTGTGTAAACCACTCTTCAGCACGCTCTCCCAGAGCCGGGTAAACGGGTCGGATCGTGCGCCCGGGTCTAGGCGTACCGGCGTGAGGGTGGTGCGCGAGGAGTGCTCAGGGTAGTGTCGGGTCGGGTTGCCAGATCCATGTGGTGAACTCACGGATGAGGCGGTGAGAATAGGTGAGGGACCTCACCTCATGTGCGTTCGGAGGCAACTAGCCCATATCACAAAAACAATATAACTCACTCTAGCGCTTTATGACTTAACGATGTGGGACTAATGTTCCACCTCTATTTCGTGTGCGCCCGCAGGAGTCCATCCTTCAATTGCCACTACTGTAGACTTTGCAGCATCTCTTGCGGGAACAAAAGTCTTCGCGATACCTCCCCAAGCTAGCTGGACCTGGAGCCCTGAAGAATTGCAGCTTGGAGCAAGCAAGAAGCTTCTTCGAGTCACCGCTAATGGCGGCTAGGGCGTGAAATCTATTTGACACGAAAAGAGCCTCGCAGCTTAATCAGATCATCGGGGGACCTTCGCCGTGTCACGATGAAGGTGAGGAGCTAGGTGGCAGGCCACGGGGCGACGTAGGCGTGCGTGCCTAGGTCGCCCTGTGGCCAGATGGATGGGTGTGATCGGGGGGTTGTTGTGGAGGCGTAGAGGGTCTATGGACGGGCGGAGGTTATTTAGTGAGGTGAGGCGGAGGTTATACGATGGTCGGCGAGGCGTGTGGGGCTGCGGAGCGATGGGAGCGCCTCGCCGGAGGGTGGCCGGAGATGAAGAAGATGGTGGTGAATAGCGGCGGTCGAGGGGCGTTTGGTGAAACAAAATGAGGGAAATGAAAGAGGGGATAGAGAAGAATAGTTTTAACCTAACTAAAGGGATGAAGGGGACGAGAAGGCGACCGGTAGTACCTGCTGTCGCCAGAGAAGAAAGTGTCCAGTGGAGGAAGACGGCGGCAACGACGGGGCTAGGGCAGCTCGCGCGGGTGTTGCGTGACGCAGAGGAGGATGGCTCTGCCATTGGTTTTGTGGCAGAGCAATGAGGAAGAGGAGGGGGGCTCACCGGAGCTCGCTGGACCCCTTGGCCGGAGAAGGAGATGAATTTGAGGTGGAATCCCAGCCAAGTCGAGTTAAGGAGGTGCGGACGGAGTTGGGGTTTAATTTATAGGTGCTGGGAGAGCTTCTAGTGCGTGGAGGGCAATCCTTCTGCCACTGACGTCTCGCCGGAGATGGAAGGTGGTTAGATACCCAAATCTCTCGTGCGTTCGCATGAGAGATTGGGTGCAAATATGGATCATGATTGATTTCAAATGGAAGGGAATTCCTCAGAGAATCTCCCTTCCAAATCTGGGAGGAGATCTCTGAGGAATCAGAGAGTATCCCCCTTGCCTTCCTCGCCAGAGAAGGATTCTTCCCCATTAATGGCGGAGGGACCTTATTGTAAGATTGGTGAGAAAGCTAGGGGGGTTTATGTGATGATTTTCAAAAGATAGGGACCAAAATGTGATTGGGTGTACTAAATTACAAAGTAGGTCAAGATGACCTCCCCTTAGGTCCAAATTTTGGTACAAACCTAATTTTGACCTAAGGAATCCAATGGTGAAGTTGGATTTTAGGTTTGACCATATTTGACTGGACATTTTGAGTAAAAACCCAAATTAGGTCAATTGATGAACTAGGACCCAAATCTAGGTCAAACTAGGTTCCAAAGGCCAAATTGAATGTTCTAAACCCTAGGGGATATTTTTCCATGATTTTTAGAGGGTTTACTTGATTTTTATCCTGACCGAAACCTTGTTGAATTAAGCGGGTCTGTTTTAGGATTACCAGATGTTATTTAATTCCTGGTTTGCATGTGAACCCATTTCTGATTGAATCAACCCACTTTTTATCTCATTTAGACCATTTGACCTATGTTTTGTCTCTGAGAAATCCCGTTTATGGATTGCAATGGTAAAATTACAGTTTTAACCTTTATTTCATGTTTTCTTCTCAGAACACTTATTCCTTTAATTAAGCTCTCTTCTAAGTCATGTAGGAGCTTTTATTCTCTTTATTAGGTCAAAATGAGCTAGTTATGGCTCATGATGAGGCTCTCATCATTCTTCTTCTTCCTTCTTCTGCTGCTCCTCTACTACAATGGTTCTCTTTTCTTCTTTTTCCTTCCTTGCTGTGGTTAAGTCCTTCCTTCTTCAGCCTTTGCCTTCAACCGCACCTTCTTCCTTTGTAGTCTTCTTCCTTCACTTCTTTACTACGCCTCTTCCTTCCTTAGCTCCTTCTTCTTTCTTGCACAGCACAACGAAGCAAAATGTACCCTTACCCTCCCTGCGTCTCTCTCTCTCTCTCTTTCTCTCTTAAGAATGCTCTCCCAAAGTTGGGTAATCGGGTCGGGTACGCGCCCGGGTCCAGGCACACCGACGTGGTGTAGTGCACGAGGAGTGCTAGGTCTAGGTAATCAGGTCGGTTGCCAGGTCCCCGGGGGTAGGGATCACAGATGAGGCGTGAGCGAGTGAGGGCGAGGGACCTCACTCCTGTGTTACTTGAGGCAACCAACCGAAGGCACAAAATCAATATATGGCACGCCGCTTATCCCTGAGTTTACAAGGTGGGACTAAATGTCCCACCCGCTTCTACTGGCGCCTGCAAGAGGAGAAGCCACGCAATTGGAGCAGCTGGAAGCCTCACGAAGTCCGCTCTCAGGCTAGATACCTTCGCACGCTCAACGCGCGTAGCCTGGAGCCCTTGTGCCTGGAGCGCGCGGCTTGGAGCTCTGAAGCAAGCAAGCTTGCTTCAGCGTCAATGGCGGAAGGAAGCTCAGACTTGCACGACACGAAGATGGCCTTGCGACCCTATCAAACAACAGGGAAAGCTTCACTGTATCACGGCGAAGGTGAGGCGGGGGTCAGCGTGGCATAGAATGACCTAGGCATGCGTGCCTAGGTTGGACTGTGATTGTGCGTGTGGGTTTGTTCAGTGGAATTGTGGGGCGTGTGTGGCGGTCAGTGGATGGGCGGAAAGTGATCCGTGGTTGATGATGGAGGTGAAGAGGTTGGTGGCGAGGCGTGTGGAGGTGCAGAGTGGTGGATGCGTCTCGCCGGAGGTCAGCCAGAGATGAGGAAGATGAAGGTTGACAATGGCAGTCGAGGGGCAGTTTAGGAAATAAAATGAGGGAAAATGAAGAGTGGGAGGAGAGAAACTTATCTGTGGGTATTGGGACAAAAGGGAGACAGAGGAGACGAGTGGCGCATATGTGTCGTCGTCAGGGAAGACTGCCCTGAGGTGGAGATGACGGTGACGAGGAGGAGGTTGGAAAGGCGTGTGCTGGTGCAGCGCAACGCGGAGGAACGAGCCGAAGGTAACCCTGCCACTGGTATGGTGGTAGAGTGACAAGAGGAGGGAGGGGAGATTGCTGGAGCTTGTAGGCGTTTGACCGGAGATGAGCAGGGAGGAAGTTGAGAGGGTATCTGTGGCCAAATCAAGCTTGGAAGATGCGTAAAGGACCGGGGGTCCTTTTATAGCCGCTGGCCGAGCCTTTTGTGCTTGGAAGGCAAGCCTTCCAGTGCAAAAGCCTCGTCGGAGAAGGAAGGTGTGGAGGACACCCAAATCTCTTGAGCGTTCGCACGAGAGATTGGGTGTAAATACGATCTGGAGATCTCGTTCAGACGATGGAGAAATCCTTAAAGAATCTCCCTTCTAAATCTAGGAGGAGATCTCTAAGGATTCGAGGAGATATCGGCCTCAAATCCTCACCGGAGTGGGATTCCTCTACTGTAATGGCAGAGGGACCTGAATGTAAGGGTGGTGAGGAAGTTAGTGGCCAGAATGTAATTGGGTGGACTATTTTGCAAAGTAGGTCGAGATGACCTTTCCTTAGGCCCAAATTTGGTAAAAACCTAATTTGAACCTAAGGAATCCAATGGTGAAGTTGAATTTTATGTTTGACCACATTTGACTAGACATTTTGCACAAAAACCCAAATTAGGTTAAGTACTGAGCTAGGACCCCAATCTAAGTTAAAATAGGTTCCAAAGGCAAATTTGAAGGTTATAAACCCTAGGGGATATTTTTCCATGAATTTTAGAGGGTTTAGTTGGTTTTTATCTAGACCAGAACCTTGTTGATTTAAGCGGATTTGTTTTAGGGTTACAGAATGTCATTTAATTCTTAAATCTCACAATAACCCTTTTCTGACTGAACCATCCCACTTTTCCTCTAATTAAGTCCAATTGACCTATTTTTAACCCTTGAGAAATCCTGTTGATGTACTGTAATGGTAAAATTGTGGTTTTACCCTTTAGTTCATGTTTCCTTCCCAAAACAGTAATCCCTTGACTTAGGCCTTCCTTTAGGTTATGTAGGAGCTTTTGTTTACTTTCTCAGGTCAAAATGAGCTAGTTAGGGCTCATGATGAGGTTCTCATCACCTGTTTATAACCGAAGTACCCATCCAAAAAGCAGAAGAATCGATTTCCTGCTAGTTTCTCGAGGATCTGATCAATGAATGGTAGTGGGAAATGATCCTTCTTTGTGGAGGAATTGAGTCTTCTGTAATCAATGCAGACCCTCCACAAGTTCGCTATATCGGTTGGTATGGTTTCTCCGATTTCAGTTGTGATGACGGTGAGCCCTGCCTTCTCAGGCACAACCTGGATTGGACTCACCCAACGATTATCAGAGATCGGGTAGATGATCCCTACATCTAACCACTTGATGATCTCCTTTTTCATGACATCCTACAGATTTAGGCGTCTCTGCATTTCACGGGATGGTCGTGATCCCTCTTCAGTGTAGATGTGATGTGTGCAGTATGAAGGGCTGATTCCAGTCAGATCATTGAGAGTCCATGCAATGGCTCTTCGATGCTGCTGGAGAATAAAAATCAGGCTTGTTTCCTGATCAGTTGTGAGTCAGGAGTTGATAATCACAGGAAATGTCTGATTGGAACCCAAAAAGACGTATTTTAGATGATCGGGAAGGGGTTTTAATTCCATAACTAGGTTATCAGCAGCAGCAGGTGGTTTAGGGTGGGTGTCAGGAGCAAAGGAAAGAGTTGTGTTAGTATCTATGTTAGGATCAGACTCCTCTAATTGTGGGTTTTGATCTTCTTGTGGTTGATTAGATATAGTCGGGTTTTTCTCCATACATAGGTCAACCACAGCCTCGATATCGCAAATTTGTTCTATAACTCCGCAATTAATTCCTTGTTGGGCCTTAGAGATGTCGATCTTTAGTGTCTTGCTCCCAAATTTTAATTCAATTTGGCCCTTCTCACAATTTATATTGGCCCTAGCAGTGCCCAGTAAGGGTCTCCCTAATAAGATTGGTGTATTCTTCACATTCTCAAGAGCATCCATGTCTAAGACAATGAAATCCACTGGAAAATAGAAATCATGTACCCTAACTATGACATCCTCGAGAATTCCTTTTGGTGACTTAATCGATCGATCAGCTAATTGCAAGGTCATTTCTATCGATTTAAGCTCAGATTCCTCAAAGTAGTCTAGTAGGGATGTAGGTATCAAATTTATGGAAGCTCTTAAGTCTAGTAAGGCTCGATTGAACTGCATATCATCGATAGCATAGGAGATCAGAGGGGTGCCTGGATCTTTTGCCTTAGGTGGGAGTTTTCTCAAAATGACGGAGCTGGCTTGCTTTGACAGTACGATCGGTTCCTGCCTTTGGTTCGTGGCTTACGCTTAGTTGTACACACATCTTTCAGAGATCGCGCGTAAGCCAGTACATGGCGTATCGCATCCATCAAGGGAATTTTTCTTTGGACCTGCTCAAAGAGCTTAACCAGGTCCTCCTTAGGTGCCACAGGTTTGGCTGTCCTCTTTCCCTTGGTCAAGGCCTCGAGAAATGGAACCTTGGATGGTTCCTCTAGACTTGGCTCAGGCTTTTTATCAAGGACAGATGTGACCTGGATGACCAATCTAGGGTTAGGGTTTATGGTCTCAGGTATGTTGTGGCTAGGAAAGGGTAGGTCTTGTGTTGCTTTGCCACTACGGGTAGTGACGAAATTTAATCTTGCCTGATTTTGGTTTGGGTTAAGAAAAATAGGTGTTTGTTGCTGAAATCCTGAATATGAAGTTGAAGCATCCATCCCATCAGGTGATGGAGCAGAAGGGGACTAATAAACAAAGTGGACTTGGCCCTGATTTGGGTTCATAACATGCCTCTGGTTCAGCACGTTATTTGGGTTTGGAAGAGGTTGAGAAGGAAGTGCACCCAGCTGGCGAGCACTTGCCAGCTGGGCTAGTTGATTTCGTAACTCAGAGATCTCTTCTTTGTGTTGTTTTTGCATGTCAACCAAGGTTTGGAGAATCAGAGATGTATGATCTTCTTTAGGTGGTCCAGGTTGGAAGTTTTCAGTGGGCCTTGGTTGGGTGGGCTGATAAGGTCGCAGAGGCTGTGGTCGGGGTTGGAATTGAGGTCTTAGATTCGGATTATTTCCCGACCATGAAAAGTTAGAATGATTACGCCATCCAGAGTTGTAAGTGTTGGTGAAGGGATTATTCTAGACGGCGTGAAGATCCACGTAGGTCTAAGGAGCTCCTAGATAATCAGGGTACGAGAGTTCAGAGTTCCCCCAACTGAGGTGGGCTGACCCGGAGTTGCCTCCAAAGTCATAATCAGATGGAGGTGGGTATGCATCCATCCCTGGGGAGTGGTAGATGTGTGCATTGATGAGTCGATCTTCGCTTTTGAATAAGATGATTAAGATGATTTGTCGTTGTATTTTAAAGTAGTGACAAATCGACTAATCAAAGTATTAAATTGAAAATGAAACACTCGAGAGAGCAGGTTGTGTCCACAGGGAGGCACGGGCCTATTTCAAACTCGCAAAAGTGGCTAACAATTGTTTATCAAAAATTTCCCCCAAACTTAGAATTGAAATCCTTCTAAATTAGAGTTATAACAAAGATTCTAGTATAAAGGGAAAGAGGATGGGTACTTGCATAAAATCACACAATATATCTATTCCATTTAATGAAAAATGTTGGCTTGGCAATGGCAATGGATGTAATAACTAATACCGATGCTACTGTAGCAAAACAGGGGAATGGCTTCCCCTTGTCCATGCGCGAGGAGGAGAGGAGTGTTGGTCGCGAGGAGCACACCGAAGATAGAGTACTTTGAGCTGCATCCGGTGGCGGTGGAGGAAAGTCACAGCGTGGTCGCAGGTGGGCGACCGAACGAAGCGAAGGTGGTGGGTTCTGGTGGAGCTTCCTGCTACTTACTAATGGAGGCGAAGGAGAGGCGTGCGTGGAGAGGATGCACTGCGCGGGTGATGCGCATGTGGAGGATGGTTGTGGGTGCGTGGCTGCGAGGGTGGCACGTGTGGAGAACGCAGTAGCTGCTGCTGGAGTTGCGCACAAGTGCTCCTGCTGCACGCTATAGGTTGCATGGACGCACGGGGAAGCTGTTGCACGCTGGGGGTGCAGCAGGCGGGGGGGGTGCACGCGCTGGAGGGCTGGCCAAGGCATGGCAGCTCGTTGCTGCTGTGCACGCGGAGGCACAGCGAGGGGGTGCGCTTGTGCGTGTGTACGCGGAGGCAGGTGTGGCAGAAGTGCAAGGGGCAGGTGCACAGGACGGTGAGGAGGTGGCGGTGGTGTGTATAGCTCGATGAAGGTGTAAGAAGGGAAAAAGAAAAGAGGAAGAAGATGAAGATGTTGGTGGTGATGGTGGTGACCGTGGATAGGGGGTGGAGATGGAGTTTAATGCTAGCTATGCAAGAAGGTGGTTGCGCTAGGAGGTTATGGGTTCTTTAGCCACCAATAGAAAAAGAAGAAGAAACGAAGGGTAAGTGAATATGGAGGTGGTACTGTTGGGAGGTCAGACGTCTGGGAACATTTCCAGACGTCTTAAACGTGCATGAATGGTTGCTGGTGGTGGTTGCTAGCAGCGGTGGCTGGTGATAATTACGTGGCCTTCAGGCATACGCTCGCAGTAAGCTGCACAAGCCACTGATTGTGCGGTGGTCTGTCACCTCGCCTGCTCACAGTGGTGTGGACTTGTGCACACAGTTGAGGCCGACGGAGGTGATGTAGAGGAGATATTGACTCTCTGTGCAATAGTGGGTTGGGGTGGTGGCCTTCCGGTGATGGTGGAGCGGACTCTTCTTTTATGATGCAAGAGGAGTGCAGCTGCAGGTGGATGTTGGTTGAAGAAGAGGTGAAGCGACGAAGATCGTGGGAACAGAGATCCATGATTGTCTCTTAAGCATTGTCGTTCATGCATGCATCCGTTGGAGAAGAAATAAATAAAATAAAGAAAAGAAATGAGGGGTTATTTATGTGCAAACCCTTTACTTCTATGTTAAATCCAAAACACTATATATAATGTACCTAAGTGGTTAACTAATTAAATTCATGTCATTCTAACTCAATTCTAAATGCATTTAATCATGAATGCAATGCATGAATTATGCAATCAAGTCAAAAATCCAAACTAACCTATTTACATCCTGATGCATGCTAAATAAATGTTAAAAATAACTTGATCTCTAGGCATTGAAACACCTAAATAGCCCACAAATATGGGCTCATCAAATGCCCCCATGTCTAGTTTTTTCTAGTCCCTAGCAAATTCAAGCAATAACCCAACCCTTCAAGTGGACTAACCAACCCAATCAGTCTTCCTTTAGAGACATGTTAAGTTCAAAATTTAGACCTAAGATTCCCAAGTAGTTGCTAAGTTACAAACTAGGTCAGCTAAGGATGTGTTGCAGGCGTAGGTTTCCCTGATTTCTAACTCTACCCTAGGGTTTATTGGTCCCAAAGATTAAAGCATCCTTGCATGTGTAATGGTTTGATTTATTTGAGATTGGTATGATTTCCAACCTAGAAAGAGGATTATATATATATTTTATTCCTCTAAGTTTAACCTTGGATCAGCTATCAACACGGTCTATGTCGAATTCATTGTCCCCATCACCGTACCTCGAAGGGGGCCTGGCTTTCGATGCTTCGAGATAGCACTGCCCATAGAGAACCCAAGAACTCCTGGCAATCGACACTTTGAGATAGTATCGTCCATGGATTTCTAAAGCGAATTAAGGCCTATGGCAATCGACACTTTGAGATAGTATCGTCCATGGACTTCTAAAGCGAATTAAGGCCTATGGCAATCGGCACTTTGAGATAGGGTCGCCCATGGTACCTGAACTGCCCAATGCACTTACATGCCCCCAGTAGGATGGATATCCTAAGAGACAAGCACCGAGGAGGTGACATGTTATCATCGCATCCTCAAGGTGAGTATATACTCCACCTCTCTTGCGGCAGGAACTCTTCCAATCAACTTGTGTTTTCAAGCTTCTCCTAAGTCATAACTAAGAGAACCAAATTTTTTCTCCAAGAAAGGAATTAAGGTTATCATTATTTACACAAGACCAAGTGTGTGTGAAATGTGGATGCTTAGGTTATGAGGACCCATAAACCAAAAAGGTAGAAAAAGACATCAAGTACTACCCAACCTTTAACTCAATCCCTAACTTTCCTTCCTCAACCTCTTGAGGAATGGTATGCAACTTAACTCCTACTTGAGTTTTTTCAAGTCCACAAAGGACCCTAAAGGTCTAAAGCTAGTAGCTCAACTTATCTTCTAAGTCAAACCCTAGAGTCAACTTAGTCTAACATAAAGTTCTGGTCTGCCTAAGAATGTAGGGCCCAGCTAGTTAAGCTCAATAATGCAAAATGTTTTAACTAAATGCATGAATGCACTATGTATAAATGCTATATACAAATACCTTAGGTCTTATCCCCCCATGCCTGGTTCAAACAATGTCATTGAAAATAAAATGGCCAAGGGAAGATATTACCTGAGGTGGGAAAGAAAGGAGCTAAGGCTCCTCGAGAGTGACCTCATCAACCAGATGGCCATTCAAAGTAACGTAAGGTTTTAATAGTTAGCCGTTGATGGTAAAGGGTGCTGCTAAAGAAGAAGGGCTCTTGATCTCCACAGCCCCATGCAGAAATACTTTGGTGATAATGTAAGGCCCATCTCAACGTGATTTCAATTTTCGTGGAAAAAGCTTAAGTCTGGAATTGAAAAGCCAAACTTGTTAGTTAGGCTCAAAGGTTTTTCTGAGGATATATTTATCATGCAAGACCTTAGTTCTCTCTTTATAAGCTTGGGAGGTATCATAAGCATCATTCCTCAACTGCTCAAGCTCAGTCAACTCCAGTAAACATGCCTTACCATCTTGCTATAAATCCAAGTTGACACTTTGGATAGCCCAAAGTGCCCTATGTTGAAGTTCAACAGGTAAGTGGCACGCTTTCTCGTATACTATCCAGAAGGGAGACATACCCAAAGGGATTTTGTAGGCCGTTCGATAAGCCCATAAAGCGTCGTAGAACTTTTGGGACCAGTCCTTCCTATCTGGCCTAACAGTATTTTCTAAAATGTTCTTGATCTCCCTATTTGACACTTCAACCTAGCCACTTGTCTAAGGATGATAAGGGGTAGTAATCTTGTGAGTTACTCCTAGACTCCTGAGTAGCCGATTGAAGTGATGGTTCCGGAAATGAGGTCCCCCATCACTTATAATCGTCTTGGGGCAGCCAAAGCGAGATATGATATTGGCCTTCACAAATTTTAAGACCACAAAGTGGTCATTTGTGCACGTAGGAATGGCCTTTATCCACTTGGAGACATAATCCACTGCCACCAAGATATACTTAAATCCATGAGATGAAGGGAAGGGACCTATGAAGTCTATCCCCCAAACATCAAAAATTTTCACAGGTTGGATAGGGTGTTGGGGCATCTCATTCCACTTCCCAATCATTCCAGTCTGTTGACATCTAAGACAGGCCTTAACAAAGTAATTGGAATCCTTAAATAAAGAAGGCTGAAAGAGAGATCTTCGTTTTTGTTGAAAACTTTAACATAAAATGATGTGTCGTTGTATTTAATCTCGTGGTAGA
Organism: Thalassia testudinum; assembly: GCA_037157565.1. Lineage (NCBI taxonomy): Eukaryota > Viridiplantae > Streptophyta > Magnoliopsida > Alismatales > Hydrocharitaceae > Thalassia > Thalassia testudinum. Next base: position 87,227,978 of record JAZHRO010000024.1, read on the forward strand.
AAATCGCTTTTCAAAATATTTTAATTTTCAGAATCTAACCACGAATAGTTAGGTCGTCTCCACAGGGAGGAATTAGCCTATCAAAAATGAATAACGATGCATCAAGTAATTGGGAATATCAATTGATGTGAATGCTAACTAGTGTTCTCATTTCCAACATAAATTCTCAATTTAGATAATTAATCAAGAATATGAGGGTGCACATGCAAAATTACCACCATGAAAATACCAGAATTGCTCTCTTAATACTGACAAGCATCATCAAATTTAATTAAATTAGAATTTGTTCCCCATAACAAGGATACATGTTTGCTTAGTCATGAGATGAATGTAATGTGACTGCATGCAATTCCACTAGAATTGAGGGACATTCATGCAATTCTACCGTAATATAATAATAAGATAAATAAGTGAATGGTGTATTTGACAATGGCATACCCCATAAATTTTAATAGGAGAGAAAACAAGGGATTCTCCTTCTCTCTTGTGCTTGCACGTGGAGAGGCGATCATCAGCTGGCTGGAGTTGGACGGCGGCGACTGGACGGTGGAGGCGAAGAATGCCGGTGTTGGGTTCTGTCGAAGGAGATGAACCGTGCGTGGAGAGCTATTTCCTGCGGGCGTGGCTGCGAGCGTGCGGCTGCCTGCAGGTGGTCTGGTGAGGGCACTACACGCTGATCTGCGTGGAGGGGGTGCACTGCAGTGTGAGTGGCGCTACAAGGGGGGGTGCTTGCAAGGGTGCGCACGTGCGGTGGGAGAGGATGAGGCAGTGCCACTGCTGCGTGAAGGTTGTGGTGGACTGAAGGTGGTTGCAGTGAGGACGCTGCAGGGGTGTGGCTGCAGGCTTGCATGGTGGGAGGATGGTGCAGCGCCTGTAGGGCACGCGGTGGGGTTGTGGCAGTGCGTGTGGTGGGGCAGGCTGGCAAGGGCGCGGCTGCAGGCTTGCAAGGGCGCTACTGTAGGCTTGTGTGGTGGGAGGATGGTGCAGTGCCTGCAAGGCTGGCGGTGGGAGAGGCTGTGGCAGTGCTCTTGCAGCCACGCGGAGGTTGCGCGTTGGAGGTTGAGGTAGTGAGGGACCGACAGTGCGTGGTGCTTGCTTGTTCCATAGTGCATGCCCTCTCCACGGTGGGGAAGGTGGAGATGATCCCTGTAGGGGGAAAAGAATAAGACCTCTCCTCTCGCCAAGAGCCTTCTTTTATCCCCCTCACCCCCATTCGCAAGTCAAGGGATTTTTAAATCCCTTACTAAACTTGGCCGGCGGCTGTTGGGGGAGGGGGAAATTTATTTCACCCCCTCGTCTCTTGCAAATTATTCCTACAATAATGAAACATAAAATAATTACATAATAAGTTATAGAATAAATGTAAACTTAAATAATGATGCATGCAATCATTTAATGACCTAATGTGGTTATTAATAAACATAAAATGTTAGAATAGGATTACTCAGGCGTAACAATAGTCCATTAAAATGGACTCATCAAAGTCCGCCAAAAATCAGACTAGAGAACCTTAAAAGCTGTTTTCTTAACACCAAAGTGTCCACAATGAAGCTCATGGCAAAATCCCAACATTCTATTGCTCTTCTTCAGGCACACATCGTCTCCAAACTTGGTCTTGTCCAATATGAAATAATTCTAGCTCTTCCCAATGAAAGAATCTAGCTTGGGAAATGAATCGCTTCCATTTTTGCACATCCCAAGAGCCAAGGGTTTCTCTAGTGACCAAGTAATTAACTGTATCCGCATACTAGGGTGAAGTTGGTGTTATCGCCATAAGGGTTTCATCGAGAAATGTCTCGCGGATGTCTCTAGATGGAGTCATTAAGGGGAAGGAGAGATAGGTGGTCAGCCACTACATTTTCCACTCCTTTCGTTTCTCAAATTTCCAAGTCAAACTCTTAAAGGAGTAGAATCCATCTAATTAAACGTGGCTTAGAGTCTTTCTTGGCAATGAGATGTTTCACTACCGCATGATTAGTAAAAAGGACCACCTTGGATCCAAGAAGATAAGACCTAAACTTCTCTAGAGTAAAAACTACAGCAAGTAATTCCTTTTCAGTGACTGTGTAGTTTTGCTGTGGTTCAGTTAAAGTCTTGCTAGCATAGTGCAGTACATGTGGTCTTCCCTCAACCCTCTGTCCAAAAACAGCTCCCACTACATAATCTGAAGCATCACACATCAGCTCAAATGGGAGAAGGCACAGTGGTCAAGGCCTCCTTTAGCTTATGAAAAGCCTCAGCACACTGTGAATCAAAATCAAAGGAAGATTCCTTCGCCAATAAGTTGCAAAGTGGGCTAGAAATTTTGCTGAAATTCTTAATGAATCGCTTATAAAAGCCTGCTTGGCCCAGAAATGATCTAATATGTTTGACATTTGTGGGCAATGGGAGTTTGGAAATAGAATCAACTTTAGCCTTATCTACTTCCAAGCCCCTTTTAGACACAACATGCCCAAGTACAATGCCTTTGTGTACCATGAAGTGGCTTTTCTCCTAGTTGAGGACTAAACCAATCTCCTTACATCTCTTCAGCACATTCTCAAGTACAGGAGACACTGGTCGAAAGACGAGCCGTAAATGGAGAAGTCATCCATAAAACTTCAACGCACTTGTCAATCATGTCTGAGAAAATGGACATCATACACTACTGGAAAGTTTCCAGTTAATGAGAACCTCATCATAAACCCTAACTAGCACAATTTAACCTAGATATGCAAGAAAAAGCTCCTACATAGCTTAAAGAAAGGCTTAACTCAGAGAATTCTGAGTTTAAGAAGAAGACAAGTCATAAGGGGTAAAAATGCAATTTCACCAACGCAATTTGCAAACAAGGTAATTAAGGGTCCAAACACAGGTCAAACAAACCTAATAAGCAGGAAAGTGGGATGATTTGATCTAACAAGGGCTACAGCAACTCCAAGAAATTAAATGACATTCTGTAACCCTAAAATAAATCCACTTCAATTCACGAGGTTCGAGGTAGGGTAAAAATCAACTAAACCCTCTAAAATTCATAGAAAAGTAATCTCTAGGGTTTAGAACCTTCAATTTGGCCTTAGAAACCCATTTTGACCTACATTGAGAACCATGCCCAATTAATGATTTAATTTGGGCTTTTACGTAAATTGGCTAGTCAAACATGGTCTGGCCTGGAAACAAAATTCACCATTAGAATCCTTAGGTTCAATATAGTCATGCATAAAAACTTAAGCCTAGGAAGAGACCTCCTTGACCGACTTTGCAATTTGGTCCTCTTCATTTAATTTTTGACCCTTAACTTTCAAAACCTTGCATTTTGACCCCCAACTTCTCGTCGTTCTTTGCAGAACGGTCGCTCCTGCAACTCTCTGCGTAGCACCATGCTCCGACGACTTTGCGCGGAGCATGGCGCCGCGCAGGGAGAGGGGATCATCCTGCAAAGTGTACATGGAGTTCCCTGCGACGTCTGCTATCGCAGGGACTCACCTATGCTGCCTGACGATCCCCACACCTTCCGTGAGAACACGCGGAAGGTATGGGTCTTTCTCCGACCACACTCCAGCAAGGCTTCCACGTCGCCTACCTGCGTCCGCCTCTCCGCCACCCCCTTTATAAGAACCAGCACTCCACGTCGGTTCAAGCAGTCTGGTCTTGACGGAGAAACCCTCAACATTTCCTCTCTCCCCACTCCAACAGGAAACCCACTAGCTCCGGCGACTGCCCCTCCTCGTCGCTCTGCTGCCATACCTGCAGCAGATCCAGCTTCGTCTCATCTTCTCGCGTCACGCCGCACCAAGCGCAAGCCTCCCTGCCCACTTCCTCGTCGCCGCTCTCTCCCTCTGGGTATTTCTTCTCTGGTGACAGTTGATACGACTGCCCGCCTCTCCGGCCCCCTTCGTCCCTGCAAGTAGGTTATAATTACTCCCCTTCTTCCCCTCTTTCTTTTCCCCACTCTATTCACTTGATTGCCCCACGACCACTCTTGTCCACCATCACCTTCCTCGCCTTCGGCCAACATCCGACGAGTCGCCCCCGTCACTTCGCAACTCCATACGACTCGTCGACTGTCGCAAAAGCTCCGCCTCATCACACTAAATGCCCTTCGCCCCTCCACTGCCACTCTACACCTCCACAACTCACCCCCGGTTACACCCACTTTTCCAGCCACAGGACGACCTAGGCACGCACGCCTAGGCCGTCCCGCGGCCTGTTGCACCTCGCACCACCTTCGTCGTGCCACGGCGAAGGTTTCCCTGTGGTTTGATTAGGCCGAGAGGCCCTTTTTGTGTTGGACAGGTCAGCTGCCCCGGTCGCCATTGACGACGACTTGAGAAGCTCCCAAGCGCGCTCCAGGCTTCAGAGCGTCAGGTTTCCAGCTGCTACGAATTGGGGAGACTCAGGTGAAGGCAGGCAGCTGGCAAGCGAGGGGAATCGAGGTTGCAGCTGCTGAAGCAAGGTTGCGGTCTTCCTACGGGCACGCGCGAGGAGAAGCAACAATTTAGTCCCACATCGTAAGTTCTCGAAGCACCACACCACTTTAAATTGTTTTTGTGTTTTTAACCTATCGCCTCAAAACACGGGGTGAGGTCCCCTCGCCCACTCACCCCCGCCTCGTCTGCGGATTCACCTCACGGACCTAGCGGATTCGACCTGACACTACCGAGCACACCTCGCGCACTATACACACGCCAGTGCGCCTGGTCACGGGTAGGCTATCTGACCCGTTAACCTGGCTCTGGGAGAGCTTCCTGTGAGCGGTTTACAGAGAGAGAGAGACGTGCGGGTTGAGGGAATGGTTAGGTTTTGCTTTGCCTTGTGTGCAGGAATAGAGCACGAAGGAGAAAGGCTAAGTACTTAGCTGCAGGAAGGAGAGGAGAAGCAGAAGAAGAGAGGCCGAGCAGAAGAAAAGAGAAGGAAGGAAAAGAGGAGAAGCACTGTAGCAGACTGCAGTTAAGTCGTTTGACTGCTGTATCAGACGATGGATGAGCAGCCTTCAGAGGAGATAAAGCAGAGAAGAAGGAAAGAAGAAGGCTCTGCAGCTGAAGAAAAGAGAAAGAAAAGAGAAGAAGGAAGAAGAGAAGACTCTGCAGCTGAAGAGCAGAAGAAGATGACAAGCAACCAGGAAGAAAAAGAAAGAAGATGACTTGGCTGCCAGAAAGAAAGAGAGAAAGGCAAAGGAGGAAAAGAGAAAGAAGAGAAGAAGAAGACAGGAAGAGCAGAAGAAGAAAGAAGAGGGAAGAAGACAGGATCAGAGAGAAAGCACAAAGAGAAGAAGAAGAAGCCAAGACAAAAATCTATCTCTCTCCCTCTCTCTCTCTTATTTTTGTAATTCAATAGAGAAACTTTGTACTTCTAGAATTCCAGTAGCTCCCTGAGTTCGACCTCGGGAAAACTATTTCAGAGTAAAAAAAAAAAATTTTCTATGGTAATGACAACCGTAGCTATCTTGTCTTATACTATAACGACTATACTATAATAAACATAAAGATGCCACAAAGCAGCACCGCGGTTGGACCATCACCACTGGTGCATTACATAATCCAAATGGCATATGCCTGAATGCAAAAGTGCTATAAGGACTAGTGAAAGTTGTCTTATCCTGGTCATCAGGAAAGACTGCAACCTGGTTGTACCCAGAATATCCATCTAAGAAGTAGAAATACTTGTTCCCAACCAATCTCTCTAAGATCTGATCAATAAAGGGCAAGGGAAAGTGATCCTTCTAGGTAGCGGTGTTCATTTTACGGTAGTCAATGCAGACCCTCCAGCCAGTTGAGGGTTTGGTCACCACTTGTTCACCCTGGTCATTTGTTTCTACCATGAAGCTTGCCTTCTTTGGCACCACATGGATTGGACTAAATCATTTGCTATCTGCGATGGGATAAATGATCCTAGCATCTAACCACTTCAAAATCTCCTTTTTAACACCTCCCTCATGTTGGGGTTAAGACGTCTCTGCATGTCTCGAAATGGTTTGATGGAATTAGTATAAATGTGATGCATGCAAAGCGTAGAGTCTATACCCTTAATATCAGCAATCATCCAAGCTGTGGCTTCCTTGTGCCTTGATAAACAGTCTAACAAGGCTCCCTCTTGCACTTCAGATAGTGCAGATGAGATGATTACATGGAGCGTAGCATTTGGCACAAGGAATACTTACTTTAGAGAGTATGGGAGGCATTTCAGTTCAAGGTCAGGGGCTTGGATGGTTGAGGGTTTCAAAATAGAAGTCCCCACCTCAAGTAACAGATCTACCTTAGGCAAATATGATGGGGAGAGAGACTCAGTAGAAACTCCAAGCAATTCCTTAAGTTCTAGCACATCCCCTTCACATTCCTCTAAGAGATGGGAATGCTCATTTAGCATGACATGCTGAAGGGGGTCATCACATAAAATTGCAGGAGTTGTCTCTTCAATCAGATCATCTACCACCTTAACTTGGGAACAATCCTCAAATTCAGCTTGTTTATAAGCATCAAACACATTCAGTCGAATTTTCCTGTTCCCAAAGCCCATTTTTAACGCCCCAGTGTGACAATTAATTGAACCATTAGAATTCACAAGAAAAGGGTAGCCCAAGATGATTGAGGGCTTGGTTGTTTTGTTGGAAGGGTCAGTGTCCAGTACTAGAAAGTCAACGAGGAAGAAGAAAACCTCCACTCTCACGAGGACATCTTCCAGCAGGTCTCGTGGTGTCTTCAAAGAATGGTCTGCAACTTGGAGGATTACAGGGGAAGGCTTCAAATTGCCTCCTCCAAGTTATTCATATACATAGCTCAGAAGGGTGTTTACCCCCGCACCCAGATCAAGTAGAGCCTCATCTATATGTAGGTTGCCAATGACCATTGAGATGTATGGGGCTCCTGGGTCCTTAAGTTTGGGGGTGTCCCATGTTGTATAATTGAGCTAATAGAATTAGGCAGGACAACTTTTGATTAGACCTGTTTCCTTGATTGCCGCCTTTTCGTGCATAGGTCCTTGAGAAAGTGGGCATAGGACAAAATCTTCCTGATAGCTTCAAGCAAAGGCAGGTTAATTTGCACTTGTTTGAAAGTCTCCATGATTTCATCCGTCCTATCTTTGGCTCCAGATGAGCAAGCAGAAGTCTGCCCAGAGTCAGATAAGCACTTTGGAAAGGGCACTCTCGATCTCTGGGTGGAAGGGTTGTCCTGTCGGTAAGTGGGGGAACAGAGACAACCTCTTCCTATGAGGTGATTTCAAGCAGAGAAGAGTTGGGCAGCTCTTCTTCGATGGAGTCAAAAGTTGGGGTGGATGGTTTTTCAGAACGTGGGACTATAGGAGCATTTGGTTTGGAAATTTCTTTCCCAATCCTCAGAATAGTCATCGCCTGGGCTTGCTCCCTAAACATAATCCCTTTCCCTTTAGGGTTCTCCTTAGATGAACTGGGAAGCTGCCCAGTCTCCCTTTTACTCATGGCCTTGATAAGGTGTCCAATTTGTGATTTCATCTCATTGATTGCCTTGTCATGAGATTGGATGATCATGCTGTGATTCTCCTGCATGGCCTTTAGCATGACTTTAAGCTCATCCATCTCAGAAGTCTTGGATGGTTGGGAGGGCATAGGAGGTTGATTATACTGTTGAGTCTGAAAGTGTTGGGGTTTGTAATTCCCTGAATTAGAGACATTCCCCTGTCTCCATGAAAAATTGCGATGGTTCCTCCATCCCTCGTTATAAGTATTGGAAAAAGGGTCATTACGAGGTCTGGGTCGGAACCCTTGGGCGGCATTCAGGTTTGCCTGTACAAGGTTAGGGAATTAGGAGGCCAAATGACAATCCATAGTAGCATGCGTATTGCCTTTGCAAATGGAGCATTCAGAAGCTTGGGAAGCAAAGGAATTTGGCGTGAGTTGGCTAGGGTTTGTCATAAGCCTTTCCATGTTTTGGTTCAACAATTGAACCTGGAAGGCTAAATTCTGGGTATCCCTAGCCTCATTTGTCTCAATCTTTCATTGCATAAGAGTAGGTTTCCTATCCAAATAGGTAGAATTTAGGTGGATAGAATACTCACTCAAGGTCTCAAAAAGATCCCAAGCCTCATCTTCAGTTTTTGTAAGAAAGGTTCCTGCATAGGCACCATCCACTGTTTGCTTGTGCTTGTCATTTAATCCAGTGTAGAACCTTTCTAAAAGTTGCCATCTTAGCACTTGATGATGGGGACATAAGCGTAATAAATCTTTGAAACGTTCCCATGCATCATGAAATTATTCTCCATTTTGTTGAGCAAAACCTATGATTTCCCTCCTATAGTGATTATTCTTGCTCATGGGGAAGTATTTTTTCAAAAACTCTCCCTTCAAGGCATCCCAAGTATCCACTCTACCATCTAGAGTGTGATACTAATGCTTTGCCTTATCCTTGAGGGAGAAAGGAAAGGGGGTTCGCATTTGGGCGTCATTAGTAACACCCTGTAATCTCACCGTGGAACAGATATCGGTGAATTCCTCCAGATGCTTATAGGGGTCCTCCCTAGAAGTACCATAGAATGAGGGCAATAGAGATATGGTACTACTCTTGATTTCATATGGATTATTCCCCCCAGGTCTTCTCAGTGTATGGCCAAGTTGGTTGGTAGGGATAAAATAATCTCTCAAAGATCGTTGGTTCTCCACAATTCTATTTTCACCTTCCTCGTCCATCTCTCTTGGTTGGCTCCCCTAAGGATTCTTTCAGGTTCTGAATTAAACACAAGTTGTCTCCTCAGTGACCGCCTACCAAGCATACACAAACAAACACAATTCAAAAGGACTTTTATGTCTTTAATCAATTAAGGCCTTTGAGATTTTAGTCTAGTTGCAGGTGACAATACAAATTACTTAATCAATTATGTGCCTATTGTCGACCTACGAAATGCCTTAATGAAGACCTAATTGGAACTTAGGTACTCTACCGTAAAGTTCAATTGGTAAAGTACTCCAAGGACAGAAGATTAAGGGATGCAAGTAGGCCTAAGCCTTCCTTCGAAGTTGTGCTTTCGCGGTGCTTCTTAATTACCCTTAAAAATTCGTCACAGGGTTGATGGGAACACCATCATGAGCCATAACTATCTGATTTTGACACAATTAAGTCAGTAAATACTCCTACATAACCGTTAGAGAGTCACAAGTCATTGCATAATCATTCTGAAAGAAAAATAAGAAACTAGGGTTAAAACTGTAATTTTACCAGCTCATCATGAATGTAGTATAACCACAGGTTTTCTCAAGGGTTGAATGAAGGTCAATTGGTCTTAAAAAGATAACAAGTGAGATAAGACAGATAGAAAAGGGCTTGCACGTGTTCTGAGAATTAAATGACTTTTGAAACCCTAAATATAGACCTGCTTAATTAACTGAAGTTATGATCAAGATAAAATTCACCTAAACCCTTTAAAATTCATAGAAAAATATTCTCCATGGTTTAAAGCTTTCAATTTCACCATCAGAACTCGTTTTGACCCAAAATAGAACCACAGATAGATATTTGCCCTAATTTAGGTTTTTGCTTAAATTACCCAATCAAACATGGTCAAAATCAAAATCCAACTTCACCATTTGATTCCTTAGGTCAAAATTAGGTTTGTATCAAAATTTGAACCTAAGATAAATTTGTCCTGACCTAGTTTACAAATTGGCCCTGTCTAATTTCATTTCTACCCTTAACTTTCAAAATCCTTTCAAATAGGCCCCTAACTTTGTTGTTGTTCTCACAAATAGGTCCCTACTGCCATTAAACCTATTCCTACTTGCTCCGACTACCTTACAAAGGAAAGAACTCCCTAATTTCTTGACGAATCCCTTTCAAATTTGAAAGGGAAGTTCGTCAAGAAATTCCCTTCCTTTTGGACCTAATCCTAAGCCCTGAAACCTACCCAATCTCTCATGCGAACGCATGAGAGAATTGGGTATCAAGAAATTTCCACCTCCAGTGAACTTTCCAAGCTTGGGAAGCTTACTTCCCAAGCTCTAACCGACTTCTGACGACCTATAAAAGACTCCCCAGATCACAACCGATTCCCCAAGCTTGAATTCGGCCAGAGATTCCCTCTAATTCCTCTCCCCTCCTCTGGTCGATTTTCTCTTCAAGCTCCGGGGACCTCCCCTACCTTCCCTCGTCGTCTGACCACAATACCAGTGGTAGACTCTTCCTCCTTGTCTTCTTCCGCGTCGCGCAACACCCACTGGCGCTCCTGCCCCCCTTCATCCTCGCCGTCCACATCTCTCTAAGCAGCTTTGTCTCTGGCGCAGGTTGCACCTCACCCGGTGCCAACTCCACTCCCCTTTGTCTGCCTCCTTTCCTAAACAACTCCTCGACTTCCCCTCTTCATTTTCAGACATTTACCACCTCATCTCGACCACCGACTCGCCCCGTCGCCCTTCGTCTTCCACCTCATCGGTAGACCTCTGGTGAGCCCTAGCGGCTTCCACACTTGCCCAACCACGCCGCTTCCACTCTTCTCACCATCGCCTCGACTCACCGACCAAAACTCCTCAAGTAATTGAGGTGATTGGTTTCTCTATCACCCCCCTGACTCACGCACTCTCACACACAAACCGCGAGGTCGACAGACCTCCACAACCACTCGCATGCGACGCCAACACCGTCGTTCAATTCCCCACCTCACGACGAAGCTTATGAACTGCTTTAACTAGAGATTTTAGCCTGTTCTCGTGCTTGTAGGTCCCAGGTCGCCGTCGCCATTACTGAAGCTTCAAGCGAAGCTCGAAGCTCGCTTCAAGCACCTGTAGACCCCAGGAAAAGTCCTAGGTGCTGCGGAACACTTCCAGGATCGCAACCAAGGAGCCAATTAGGCTCTTTGACTAAGCCTTTGACCACAATTCGACGAAGGAAGTTGCTGCTGTTGCGCGCAGAGAAAGGAGGTGGGATTAGTCCCACATCGATTGTGGCAAAGCCATTGCATCCGAATAAATTGTAAAAGTGTTTGTGGCTATTTGCCTCCAAACATGGGGTGAGGTCCCTCTCACCCACACACGGCTCGTCCGTGATCTCTGCCCGCAGACCTGGCCTGACCCGTTTACCCGCCTAGCCAAGCACTCCTCGGCTACTTGTTATAACACTTGATCGAGGATTTTAAATGAGTAAAAGCTGCTGCGTTGTAGTATAGTTGAAAAAGCATTGATAACAAATAAGAAGTTTTTATTACTTGAAAACCTAAGTATTCGAGGTCGAACACAGGGAACAAATGGAATTTATTCACTAATCTCAATAATGTAATTTGAACACTTAAATCTACTTAAAAATCTAATTCAAAATATAATGCAAGAGTTTATGAATTAAAATGTAGCAAAAATAGAAGAGAAGTTGAGGGGCATAAAAAGGTTGATTCTTCTCTTGGCTTGTTCCTCAGCTTCTTCTTTTCTTTCCTTCTTCTTTTTCCTTTGTTTGGTTCTTCTCTTTCTTCTTCTTCCTTGGCTTTATTTCTTCTTCTTTCTTCTTTCTTTCCTTTGGCTTTCTCGGTCCTTGCCTTTTCTTCTTTTCTTTCTCTCTCTGGCTTCTCTTGCAACAGTGCCTTTTTCCTTTTTCAGCCGCACTTCCTCTGCTACAGTGCTTTCTTTTTCCCTTGGCTTTTGCCTTCCTTGCTTCTGCCTCTTCTTCCTTCTCTACTTGGTCGCAAGTCCTTCTTCTTCCTTCCTTAGCCTCTTTGCCTTTGGCTTCCTTCCTTGTCTCCTACCTTCAACTTTGCCTTGGCTTTTCTTCCTTCTCCTTTCTTCTTCAGCTGTGCCTTGCCTTAGCTCTTCTTCCTTCTCCTTCTTTCTCTTTGGTTGCACCTTCCTCTTCCTTTCTTCTTTTCCTTGCACACAGTGAAGCAAAACCTACCCCTACCCTCCCCCGCGTACACTCTCTCTCTATTTCTCTTTAGGGTTCGCTCTCCCAGAGCCAGGCCAGGTAATCGGGTCGAGCTTCACATGCCCGGGTCCAGGCGCACTAGCGTGGGTGTGCTGCGTGAGGAGTGCTAGGTAAATGGGTCGGGTCACGCCAGGTCCGCGGGGGCATAGGTATCGGACGAGGCGTGCATGTGTGGGCGAGGAACCTTACCATGTGACTTGAAGCGAAGAGCTAGAAACAGAAAAACAATAAAAACCACTCACCGCACGCTAAAGTTGCCGAGGTGGGACTAAAAGTCCCACCCGCTTCGCTCGCGCCCGTGCAGGAGGACTTCACCTAATTTCCTCTGCTATGATCTCCTTCAAAGCTAATTGCTTGGTTGAGTGCGTGCGCAAGACCAACCTGCGCCTCCTAGGCCTGGAGACCTGGAGTGAAGCGCCTGGGTTGAGCTTGCGAGCTCCTTCGAGCTGTTGCTAATGGCGGCAGAGGGGTCAAACCTACAATCACTGAATATAGCCTTTCGGCCCCATTAAAGCACATGGGGAGCTTTGTCGTGTCACGGCGAAGGAGCCTAGGTGGGTGGCTTACCGCGAGGTGGCCTAGGCTTACGTGCCTAGGTCACTCTGTGGCAGTTGTGATGGGTGTGTTCGGGGAGCACTTGGGGAGGTGATGGCGGTCAGTGGAAGGGCGGATGGTGACCGGTGAGTGATGGCGGAGGTTCTGAGGTCGGTGGTGAGGCGTGTGGAGCGATGGAAGCGCCTCGCCGGTGGTCGGCCGGAGATGAAGAAGGTGGTGGTGGTTTGTGGCGTCGAGGGGTCGAAAGTAGAAATAAAAATAGGGGAAATAAAGAGCGGAGAGAGGGGAAGCGTTTTTACCTAATTAAGTGGACGAAGGCGGGTAGAAGGATGGCTGGTCGTACCTGCCACCACCGGAGAAGAAGATTTCCAGAGGAGGGAGAACGGCGATGACGATGGGGCTGGAGGTGTGTGCGCGGGTATTGTGCAACGCGGAGGAAGGAGACGAAGATGGCTCTGCCATTGGTATTGTGGTAGAGTGACGAGAAGGAGGAACATAGGTCGCCGGAGCCTGCTGGACACCTGGCCGGAGGAGAAGGGAAGAATTGGAGGTGGTTCTCCAACCAAGTCAAGCTTCTTCTATGCGGCCGGAGATGGTGGTCTTTTTATAGGCACTGGCAGGGGCTCTTGTGCTTGGAAGACAAGCTTCTAAGAACAAGAGTCCTCACCGGAGAAGGATTCAGAGAGATACCCATATCTCTCGTGCGTTTGCATGAGAGATTTGGTGCAAATTACGTGATGGGATCATACTCAGATGGAAGGGAATTCCTTAGAGAATCTCCCTTCCAAATCTGGGAGATCCCTGAGGAATCAAGGAGCAATCCACCTTGGATCCATGCCGGAGTAGGATTCCTCCGCTTTAATGGTGGAGGGACCTAATTGTAAGAGTGGCGAGAAGATAGGGGGTCTACACAATGATTGGGTGGACTATTTTGCAAAGTAGGTCAAGATGACCTCCCCTTAGGTCTAAATTTTGGTACAAACCTAATTTGAACCTAAGAAATCCAATGGTGAAGTTGGATTTTAGGTTTGACCATGTTTGACTAGATATTTTACACAAAAACCCAATTAGGTCAAATATCTAATTAGGACCCCTACTTAGGTCAAAATAGGTTCCAAAGGCCAATTTGAAGGTTATAAACCTTAGGGGATATTTTTCCATGAATTTTAAAGGGTTTAATTGATTTTTATCCTAACCAGAACCTTGTTGAATTGAGTATATTTTAGGGTTATAAGATGTCATTTAATTCTCAGATTGCACATGAATCCTTTTTTGACTGAACCAACCCACTTTTTATCTTGTTAAGACTATTTGACCTATGTTTAGCCTATGAGAAATCCCGTTGATGTACTGTAATGGTAAAATTATAGTTTTACCATTTATTTCATGTTTTCTTCTCAGAGCAATTCTTTCTTGAATTAGGCCTTCCCTAGGTTATGTAGGAGCTGTTATTCTCTTTCTTAGGTCAAAATGAGCTAGCTAGGGCTCATGATGAGGTTATCATCACTGCTACCCCACTGTAGGTAGCCCTGGACCCGGGTGCACGTGTACCCGATAACCCGATATCTTGAGAAAAGGCCCTAGGAGGGTGTTAAGAAGCATTGAATCGGTGTTTAAGAGTGTTGCGTTATAGTATAGCCGAAATAGCATACAAAACAAATATAATTTTATTACTCGGATATATTCCGAGGTCTAACACAGGGAGCAAATAGAATTCACACACTAATCTCAACAATAAATGCAAATTGAACACATAATACTACTCAAAATCTAATTAGGAATGTAGAGCATGAGTATATGAAGAGTAAAAAAGAGTTGTAGTCAAAATAATAGCTACTCAATTTTACTAAAGAAGGAAATATAAAATTCAGATGTCTGATTTTACAATCAGATGTCTTAAATGTCTCTGACTGCAATGTCCTTTTCTTCTTCTTCTCATTCTCTTCTTTAAGCCTTCTTCTCTGTGATTTCTCTTGTCTTCTCTTCTTTATCTCTTCTTCTCTTTCTCTGCCGCCTGCTTTCTCTTCTTCTTCTTCTCTTCCTTAGGCTAGGCTTTCTGCTTTCCTTAGCTTTCTCTACCTTTCTTCTCCTTCCTTTGGTTTCTTCTTTCCTTCTTTTTCTCTTTCACTGCCTTCTGCCTTTGGCTTCCATCTTCTTTCTCTGTCGTTGGCATGACCTTCTCTTCTTCCTCAGCTTCTTCCTTCTTCTCTTTCTCTGCCTTCTGCCTTTGCGATCCTTCTTCTCTGTGATTGCACTTGTCTTCTTCTCTTCTCTATCTTTTCTTCCTTCAGCCTTGTGCTTCTCCTCCTATGGCCTTTTCTTCTTCTTCAGCTTCTTCCTTCTTCTCTTTCTCTGTCATCTGCCTTTTCTTCTGAGGCCCTTCTCTTTCTCTTTTTCTCTCCTTCTTCCTGGCCTCCTCTTCTTCTTCTTTGAATTGGCTAAGTGTCGAAGGCAAACTCCTTAGAGCAAAATTCCCCTTCCCCTGCATAGCTCTCCTCTCTCTTTCTCTCTTTTCTATTTCAGAACTGCTCTCCCAAAGCCTTTAATCGGTCGGGTAATTAGACCTAACGTAGACATGGGTCCAGACTCACCAACGTGTGTGGTGGGTGATGAGTGAATAGGTCAGGTAGTCGGGTTGTGGATAGGTTCGTGGGCTATGTCGTGGAGTAGTCCGGTGAGAGGGGGGAGGAGGACCTCACCCTCAATGTTGGAGGCAAAGAGCCTCTAACACTTTTACAATTTATGTTGGTGCAGGTGTCTTTCCACTTTTGAGGTGGGGCTAAATGTCCCACCTGTCTTCCGCGTGCCGCAGTAGCAGATGAAGCTTCCAATTGGCGAGGTTGCGGAGGCTGAAGCCTTTTCTTGATGGCGTCGATACGTACGGGCATCGATTGCGCATAGCCTGGGGCTATCCCCTGGAGCAGAGTGAGGCCTGGAGTGTAGTAAGTGAGCTTCAAGCTCACTCGCTAATGGCGAATGGGTGATGAACCTGAAAACATAAGAACGGCCTCGTGGCCACGTCAAATCGCTCAGGGAGCATCACTGGAGCACGACGGGTGTGATGGGAGTAGTTTCGTGGCGTGTGGGTGGTTGTGGTGGCCAGACGGTGAAGGGAATGGATGGTGAAGGTGGGTCTGTTCGGGGAGGGGTTTGAGTGGTCGATGGAGTGATTGGTTTGAGGGGAAATGATCAAGGAGTAGCGGTGGAGGTTGTAGGGTGATCGGCATGGTGGATGGAGGTGTGAAGCGATGGGATTACCTCACTAGAGGAGTCGCTGAAGATGGAGAAGGTGACGATGGTCAATGGCATCGGTGGACAGTTTAGGGAAATAAAGAGACGGGGAGAAAGTGTGGAGGATAGGGAACTTAAGAAACCTAATCTAAGGGATGAAAGGGAAGGAGGTCCCACGTCGGTATGGTTGCCAGACGTGGGGAAGATGAAGCTCCGTAGGTGAGGCGGCGGCGAAGATGGGGCAGAGGTGATGTCGGCCGGTATTGCGCGACGCGGAGGACTGTGGTGGGGATAACTCGACCACTGGTATTGTGGTTGGGCAACGAGAGAGTGAGATAAAGGTCGTCAGAGCTTCGAAGAATTGTGGCCGGCGAGGTAGAGGGGAATAGAGGGGGAACCGACCCAATTTCAAGCTGAGGAGTTTGGTTTTGATCTGGGGCTTCTTAAATAGGTCTCTGGAGAGGGATTTGTGCTTGGAAGCCAAGCTTCCAAGAAAGGAAGGGTTGTCAGAGATGGAAGCTTCAAGAGACCCAAATCTCTCATGCATACGCATGAGAGATTGGGAAGGAATCAAGGCATCAAACCAGGTTCAGATTGGAAGGAATTATTCAAAGAATCTCCCTTACAATTTGGAAGGAATTCTCTGAGCAATCAAAGAGAAACCTCCTTTCAAAGTTCGTCGGAGTAGGATTCATTCGCTATAATGGAGGAGGGACCAATTTTTGAAAATGTTGAAGAAGTTAGGGGGCTGATTGTAAGGGTTTTTGAAAGTTAGGGGTAGAAATGTAATCAGACTAGACCTTTTTGCAAACTAGGTTAAGATGAATTCCCCTTAGGTTCAAGTTTTGGTATAAACCTAATTTGGACCTAAGGAATCCAATGGTGAAGTTAGATTTTGGGTTTGACCATGTTTGACTAGGTAATTTATGTAAAAACCTAATTTAGGGCAAATATCTGTCTGAGACCCCATTTTAGGTCAAGATGGGTTCTAATAGCCAAATTGAAGGTTCTAAACCCTCGAGAATATTTTTATATGATTTTTAGAGGATTAAGGTGAATTTTATCCTTACCAAAACTTTGGTTAATCAAGTGGGTCTGTTTTAGGATTTTAAGAAGTCATTTAATTCACAGATCTCACACAAACCCTTTTTCTGTTAAATCCAATCCTCTTGTTATCTTGTTAAGATCATTTGACCTTTGTTTAGCCCTTGAGAAAACCCATGGTTGCATTGCATTGGTAAAATTACAGTTTTAACCCTACTTTCTTATTTTTCTCTCAGAAAGGTTATGTAATGAATTATGATCTTTAGTTCGTTATGTAGGAGCATTTATTCTCTTCATTGGGTTAAAATGAGCTAGTTATGGCTCATGATGGTGTTCCCATCAGAAGGCGGACCCTAAGAGAGAGAAGGAAGGAGAGATTACGTGGGGGTAGGGGAGCGTTTCGCTACTGAAGACATTGGTTGACACTTAGCCAATCTAAGAAGTTGCCCTCCCCTGTGAGAAGAAGAAGAGAAGGAGTAGTAGCAGAGAAAGAAAAGAAGAGAAAGAAGAAGAGGTTGAGAGAAGAGAAAGAAGGAGAGCATTGTAGCATCAGACATTTAAGTTGTCTGATCCCATCTTCAGAGGTCTGATTTGAGTTTCTAAAGCTATAATTAACTCTGATATTGTGCTCCTACTTGCTATTACTGTATAAGGGTAATTGGTGATTTAAATCACCATTTTACCCTCTTCATTTTGCACATTGATCATTGATTTTTATATTATTCTGCATTAAGCTTTTACTTATATATTATGCTCAGTTATGATTTATGATCTTGAGCTTTAAATTTCATATTGCTCCCTATGTTCGACCTCAGAATCTTTTTCGAGTAATAAAATTTATTTGTTTAAATGCTATTTTGGCTATATTGCAACGTGACATTCTTAAAAATCAATCTAGCGTTCGAACATTTTGGCACCGTTGGCAGGGAGCGACAGGCAATTTAGAACTCTTGATTGCAATTCCTGATTCAAATTCTAACTTGCTATATCTCTTTTGCTGTGGTTCTTTCAGGAGAAGACACGTTCAAGGAAGATCAACTGCACAACAAACACACTAGGGACAGGTAAGTTCTAACCACTCTCTCTTAAGCCCCTCATTTTGAAAAGGATAAAAGGAAAATCAATTAGGGCTACTTGCATTCTTTCCATAGATAATTCATCAAGTTGCCTGAGTTGATACATTTTATTCGGACAACAAATCCTGATTTGCACCCACTTAAAAGCTTAAAGTATCTAGGGCTATCACATTCTTGTTTGAGCCCTAGGTACCACATTTGAACAAACTAAAGTGGATCAAATTAGAGCCAATTAAGGATTCCAGTTTAGGGTTTTAGAGACACACTTGCTTAATTAAGAAATCATTTTCCCAAACAATGTGTGCCTAGACCTTGATTGAACTGATCTATTCAAGTGAAACCCTAAAATTAGGCTCTTAAAGTCATTTGAACACTAAAAGAGGGACCTAAATTTTCAAGGACAACCAATCTTCAAATTAGTTCACTCTTGCACTCAACACATCTTAAAGTTCAAAGAGAAATGCTAAGCACCCTTGCTCTTAATTAAAACTGGTAGACTTAAAAAGTCAAGTCCCCATTCTGGTCTACCTAGAACATCAGTGACAAGAGAGGTCGGGTGGGGGAAACCCTGTAACTTGTGGGGACGCTCTACCGTGTAGGGGTCTTTGCGGGACTCTCCCTCTCTGGTTGCCCAGGTAATTCTCAGGTGGACGACTTTTTGACTAAGGGGTATCATCCGCCCCGAACCTCTATAGTCATCCAAAATTTTTTTTTGGTGTCTTGATTGGGTCCATCACATTCTACTTCTCATTTACTCCAGCAGTGCATGTTCGGGAGGAGGTCTCTAAGACCATCCTTGAGGCCTCCTTTATTCACTCATTCACATCGAGGCCAAGCCTCGACCTCCTTATTTGTGCAACAACCCAATCCTATTGATATTTCTTTCGATTCATCTGAACCTAATTCTCCTTCATCCATCATCATGGCACAACCCGCAAGAGAAAATAATCTCAAAAATCAACTCCAACGCCTCAATGATCTATTCCAAGCCTTTGTGAACCCACCACAGCGTCCAATGATGCGAGATCACTACAATCCCGATGCAGTAGCAATCAAAACCCGAGTACAAATCCCCATTGGAGGTCCTGACACCGAACTCAAGCCTAACATGATTCATGCCATTCCCAAATTCCATGGGCGTAATTCTGAAGATCATTTCCAGCATATCAAACAACTCAAGCATCTGGCCCAGACCTTCAGGTTAGAAGCTCAAAATCGGGATATTCTACTCATGAAAATGTTCTCCTTCTCTCTTATGGATAAAGCTGCTCATTGATACCAAACCCAAACGCGTTCGATCAACACCTGGGTGGAACTTCAATCCGAGTTTCTGAGAAAGTTCTTTCTTGTTGGTCGGACAAATGCTTTACAGCACCAGATCACACATTTCATGCAACAAACAGGAGAACTACTTCATGAAGCATGGGATCATTTTCTGGATCTCATGCGAAAGTGCCCCCATCACGAAGTTCCTAAATGGGAACAAGTCCAGTCTATTTACTAGGGACATCATGAGGATATTAGATTATTCGTCAATGCAACTTGCGGAGGAAACATCATGGGTCAACATGAAGACACCGTGTGGGAGATTCTCGAGAATATGTGCGAGAACTCCATCAATAATGAATCCATGGGCATGTTCGACTGGACGAATGCCCGGGCATTGATAAATCCAAAGGGAGCACATGAGACGCAGGGCATGTCCTCTGCCATCTACTTGGAACTGATGGCCAGTCATTTGGACAAGGTCTCTATTATTGAGAAGAAGGTGGATGAGCTAACTCGACATTTGCAGTGAGCCACCTCTACACAAAACTCGTACACACAGCCACCCTCTGGCAGGGAGGCCGTGCACAACATCTATCACCGACCTTCTCAAGGGATGGACCCCTATCCACCCTAGTCTGATTCTGGCTACGGATAAAACTTCGGATCCTCCAACTCTAGTTGGGGAAACTCTGAACCCTCATATTCTGATTTTCCCGAGGTTCCTTAGACTTGCGATGACCTCAATGCCATTCAAAATGATCCATTCTCAAACACCTACAACCCTAGATGGCATAATCATCCCAACTTCACGTGGTCAGGTAATAATCAAAATCAGAGACCTCAATATCCACCCCGACCACAAGCTCCTCGTTCATATCAGTCGCCTTAGCCTCAGCCTAACCCAACTTATCAATCTGGGTTGACTTAGACAGATCAAATGACTTTTATCCTTCAGACTCTGGCTGACATTCAGAAGACGAATGCGGCTATGCAAAAAATAACACAAAGATGAGATCACAGAGGTTCGCAATCAACTTGCCCAGATGGCAAATCCTCGCCAACCTAGTGCACTTCCTTTACAACCTCTGCTTAATCTGAATAATGTGCCGAACCAGAGGCGCGTTGTGAACCTAAATCCGGGCCAAGCTCACTTTGTTTATCAGGCCCCTTCTACTCCATCACCAAACAGGATGGAGGCTTCGACATCATATATGGGTTACTAGCAACAAGCACCTCTTCTACTCACTCCAAACCAAAACCAGGTAGGATTAAATTCTGTTACTACTCGCACTGGCAAAACAACATAGGACCCACCTTATCCAAGCCAAACCAAGCCTGGTAATACAAACCCTAACCCAAGGATAGTCATCCAGGACACCTCTATCTCAGATCAAGAACTTGGACCCATTCTAGAGGAGCCATCTAAAGTTCCATTTCCTGAGGCCTTGACCAAGGGAAAAAGAATAACTAAAGCCGTGGCACTTGAGGAGGACCCGGTTAAGCTCTTTGAGCAGATCCATATAAACATCTCCTTGATGGATGTGATACGCTGTTGAATGCTACGAGTTGCTATGCTAACATGTTTGGTTTTGAAAAACCCGTCGTTGTAGTTTGAAAATGAAGAATTCGTGTTTAACAAATAAAATTTATACCGGAATAGAAATCCCAGGTCGAACTCAGAGAGGCGAATGTTTGATTTAAAAAATATACATTTGTTTTATTTATCACGAAGTAGAATAATTGATTGGAAACTATCTATCTATTTACAACAAATAGAAGAAAGAGAGAGAGAGAGAATATTACAAACAAAAACCAAAAAGAGATATAGAATGAACATGGAATTCATTATTAGAAGGATTGTTCATTACACTAAACATTATGACTAGAAAACGGGAAAATGATTACACTAGAAAGCAGTAAATCTACTCTAGAAAGCAGTAAATTTATTCTAGAAAGCAGTAAAAAGAATGGGGAGAGAGATATCTTCCTCAACGGTCGCTTGGAGGATGAGCTGAGCGGGACGACGCCTGGAAGACGGGGAACGGAGCAGGACGAAGGAGGACGAAGTAGGAAGAACGGGAACGGGACAACACATCGTTGTCGTTGCGGGATCCACTTCCGAAAGGGGGACGAAAAATTAACTTTATCTCGCGAGAAGCATCCCGGGTGTGGGACAAGCTTCTCTTGAGCTTTGGAGAGGGAGAGAAGAGAAGGAAGGGATGAGAATTTCGTGTGGAGGGGGTCTCCTTTTATAGTTGCAAGGAGTGAGGGCAATTTAGTCATTTTAATTTGAAAAATATTAAATCAGGGGTCTTTAGTGACGAATAAAACTGTCGCTAAAGCCCCATCTTGGGCGTAGTGGGGCGCTGCCTGCGTGGCCGCTCGCCTCCTCGCGTGTAACGTGCGCTCCACGTTTAGCTGATCTTAGCCGTCCGATCGTGAGATCGGATGGATTAACTCACCTCTCCGCCTACTCCTTAGTGCATGCTCGCGCATGTGATGGCGCATTACGTGCGGTGTGCGATATGGCGTGAGCGCAATTACGCATGCGCGACCGCTCGATCGCGATCAGGCGGTCAATCGTGCCTGCTCACCGCGCCTGCTCGCCCGCTAGCCGCGATTCGAATGCGCGCCTCGCCTTCTCGCGAGCATGTTCACCCACTGCGCTATAGTGGCTCTTGTGTTGCGGAGATGAATTCAGGCGTGCGCATCCACAACCGTTGGATGTGCATCCAACGGTGGAGAATCGTCGAAGAAGAGAGGGCGCGGCAGATGTGGCGGCCGATTGGTCGGCTGAGATGGCGCCACGTGGCGCCATCTTGGTGGTCCATCTTTTGGATGATGTAGATGGTGCCATGATTGTTGGATTGAGTCGATTTTCACACCGTTAGGCAGCGATCATCGATCAGAATCCATCTGTGTGGTCGGATTTGTCGTTTGAAGTGCAGATTCACACCATCTTGACCCTTGATCTTCTAGGGTTCCCCGATCTCTATCTGATGCTACGGATGTTTGATTATGGCGATCTTAGAGTCGTTGAACTCCAATCATCACCCTGATCACATCTGTACGGTTGGATCTTCAATCTAAGGCCTCAATAAAAATTTTGCCCTGTCCATGAACATAAAAGAAGACAATTAACCTCCATTTTATTCAAACTAATCTAAATGTAAGATGATGCATGCTATGCAATATTTATAGTATGCAATGCAATCCTATGCTTAATAACATGCATAAATAGACATCTTATATAATGTAAACATGTTTACATCACACTCTCATGCCTATCTTTTGCTAGTCCCTAGAAAAAACTATATGCTATTTATAAAAGAATCAGGTTAGATTATTTAGGCTTGAGTTATTTTCAATCATTAGGAAAATGTTTACTTAAGATATGAACTTTCAAAGACACAATAGTGCCCGAATATCTACCAAAATGCAGACCGCCTCAAGCCCTCGCCTTATTCAAAGAAAAATTTCTTTTTCTCTTTTTCTTCTTTTCTATTTTTTTTTAATTTTCAAGTTTTAGGGTTTAAGAGTAGCTTTCTACGGCCATTCAACTCACCCAAGATTTGATGAGAACCCTAAGTTCTAAGCATCTTATTGTGAATGTGATAGACTCGTTGACCGACAGTAAAATTGGACCTCGGATTTCTATGCCTCTAGGTGACCTTAAAAAGAGAATTCTGCTTAAAGGTGTATCTTTACAACCAGTAGCTTTCTCCCTACTTTTATTTTTACGGGGTCAACACAAGGGTGAATCCAGTGTATATCTCCCTGGTTTATTCTACTTCTCCGCTTCTTCCTAAGTGTTTTGGGATTTTTCAATGCATTTATTGAGCTGGGTTCTGAACAACCGGTCGATGAGCTGTTACCACCGACAACTTGCCAGCCATACTCGTGCGGCGAAGTGTGGTTTATTTCTTTTTTTTCTCCTTTTTTTTTTGACTTTCTTTTCTCTTTTCTTAAGTAGGCTTCCCTGGTCTAAGATTTACCTAAAGGAAGCAAAAAGAGAAAGGTCCTGTGACTGGGCTCTGGACAACCTACCTATGGGTTGTTACCCATGATAACTTGCCAGCTATATCACCTAGAAGGTTCATTAGCTACCCAATTTCCATTAAAATCGTTGAACAACGAGTCAGTGCAAAGTTAGTGTGTAGATGCTTTAAGCTTAAAGCTCCCTCAAATCAGAGGGTGGATTGATAAGTCATGTACTTATCACCCAAACTTATTTACTCCAATTAAAATAGAATTCAGGTTAGTGAGGACTCGAAAAATAAATCCACATTTTAATGGATACACGGGCTAATTAAGTCCAAAGACCTGAAGGGTCTTTGTGTTCAGATCATAATGTAGTATTTCCTAAGATTGAAAATTTTCTTAAACCCAAGTTCTCTTTCCTAATTCCACAATTTTTTTATAAAAAAAATAAAACAAATCTGCGGAGCTGACGAATAAATTCAGAGATGAATATCCACCCCCCATGCCTAACCAATGCAATGTCCTCATTGTATTAAAAAGACATAAAACAAAGTGGAAAAGCGTATAAAGCACTTGAATTGCGTGAATGTCGAGTTCGCTCTGAGATAAAAACTAAAAAGAACTGTATACGTGCTGAATTTAGTGCCTTCAGCTAGGCACACTATACAAAGAAGAGAAATAAAGAATTCACAGGTGCAGGTCAGAATCAGAATAAATATAAGAAACCTCTGACCTGCCAGCAGATGTCCACAGATGTGGACCAGTTTGTGGTGTAGACCCATACTCCATAATCGAGAATATCTCAGGTTTTGAATAAAAATTACCCAAAACCTAAAATCAGTTTGCAAGCGGGCTCGGGCCTACGATTTATGAGGATGCAACCCAAGACCAAAATGTCAGGATACAGAGATATCAAAAGGATAATCAATGAATGTGTGCTTGAGTTGAACATCCTCAGAACAAATGTCATAAGGGTTTTGGTTTGATGGTTTCAGATGAAATGGAACCCTTAGACGTAGTCTTCTACTTCCTTCGGAGTTAGCTTCCTAAATCATAACTTTCCAGCTTCTATCCTTTTCATTCAGAATGTTAAATTCTGGGACCTCTTGCATATTAATCACCCATTCTGAAATTTCCAAGTCTAAAAGATGTGACTGAATCATAATTGACTTGGGTCTAGTTATCTCAAAAATAGAATCATCAATAAGCTCAATGGGGTGTAACTGACAATTAGGGCATTTGATTGAATCCTCCAGAAAATGAGATTCTGGATCCGTAATGTGAGCCCCAATAAAATTAGTTTCCTCAGTTATTGGGCTATCAAATGATCTTTCAGATTCCTCAGGCCCAATCGTCTTATAAAAATCATATTCTGTAAACTCGTGTGAGACTTCGCAAATCGAATCTTCACCATCAGAATCAAAGAAATCGAGATCTGTATTAATGTATGTCCCAAAATCATTTGTTACTTTCTGATCCATGGAGACATATGTTTCCTCGTACCCTGGCTCAGGAATCTCAGGTGAAGAAATCAGATCATCCTTAATTGGTTACTCTAATTCAATCTGGTCAACCTCGTAACTCGTGTCCCCCCAACAGGTGCCTGAGCGGGTTCTGACATTGGCTCTCCTGAAGGGAGTTCATCCTGGGAATCATCCCACGACTGAACTAAAGCAACCACAAATCTCATCTTCAATTTCGTTAACTTCCCAAGTAGAAACTCACCCAGGTTCTTATCCTTAACATCCTGGAGCCAATCCAATAAATACTTGTTCAAATCATCAATCATTTCAATCAAGGGCTCCAATCTTTCAATGCAAGGTATTGGCTGAACTTCTAAAGATTGTATGACATTCCTCAAGTTAGCCAAAACCTTATCTTGAACCTGGCTACCCTGAACTAAATGAGTTGGTTCAGGGTTGGGCGGGTTTAGGGTCAATGCAGGGGAATTAACGAATTGAGATTCGTTATACCCTTCCTGATAATAGGTCATTTCAGGTTGTTCAAAAGGTGGTGATGACCTAAAGGCAGTGTAATCAGAGGATGGGTAAGGATCAATGTATCCTTCCTGATTGTAGATCGAATTAGGTTTTCCACGAAAGGATGGCGATCTATAATTGATGTGGCTCTGAGAAGGATAGAAATCACAATCATAGTGTTTATGGCTAGACCTTAAACACGGAGGTCCAGAACTGTATCCCCAATTCGAGTTGATTACAGTACAAGTCAGGATAATCGTCATGTTGAGGATAATTCAAAACAGGAGGGAAAAAGCAGGAATGCGTATAATATGTGGAAGGATTCATGATAAACGGGACGAAGAAAGGTGCCCTGCAATACAAGCAATCAAACCTGTCCTTAAGTGGGCTAGCCTAAAGACCTACAAACTCCCACAACCCATCTTGAGATAAAGGAACGATTTGATCTACTTCTGTCTGTTCAATCCAACCAGTTAGAAGGTGGGACTGGGGAGAAGGTTCTTCCTTCGACTTACACCTTCGGTTCCTAGTGTACCCCCTAGCTGCGATCGTTTGATTCTACTCCCCTAGCTAGACATCAGATTGAGCAATAGAAATAGACTCAACGAAAATAATCTCGTTCTGGGCTCTGAAGAGTGAGTCGAATCCTTAAGGCCAATGTCTACTTTGTTTTATTTAGGGCTAGGTTTGAATGTGCTTTGGAATGTGATGGGCCCTTTATTTGGGTTGTGTGCTTAATGATTGATTGATGTGTGTGTGCGTGCACAACCAGCAATTTTCAAGCAAGATTATTTTTGATGCGATGAATTTTAGGGTTCAAATCTTGCTTAGTACCTTTTAGGATTCAACTTTAGGTATTTTCAAATAAGTTTTGTTGGCACACCAGGTTTTGAAAGCACAGGTGAAGATGTTTTCCTTTAAAACTTAAATGAATGTGGAGTGCCTGGTAAATCCCTAAGAGTTGAACCTATGTGGCAGCTACTTGATGAGTTGATTTTAATTGAAGTGGTGCGGCCCAATCAACTCAAACAATTGGCCTATTGCACCACTTAATTAGGCACACAAGTGATTACCTAATCTGATTTCTACTCAATTATGTGTTTGGATGTGTGTACCGGCTCCTAAGATCGGTTTACCGGTTGAGTTTGAAAATCAGATGAGGTTGTGTACCTCTGTAAAATTTTTTTAATTTTTTTCTTTTTAAATGTGGAGGTTGGGGCGGGTGTAGGTGTCAAACAAACAAACAAAACTAACCTTAGAGTTTATAAGAACACCTAGGTTGATTGATGTTTGTGTTATTATGTGATGAAATGAAAACTAATGGGTGGGAGGTGGGGGATAACTCACAAAATCTTTAACAGCAGTTTGCTTCAATCTACAGCTTTTGTTCATCTCAAAAGAGTACCTGCAATCACAATAAGGAGAAAAGTGAGGGAAATGATTTGTAAGTTAGAAAATATGAAAAAATCAAATAGCGTCGCCTCCCCAGCAACGGCGCCAAAATATTGAATGCTACAAGTTGCTACGCTAACGTGTTTGGTTTTGAAAAACCCATCGTTGTAGTTTGAAAGCGAAGAACTCATGTTCAACAAATAAAATTTATATCAGAATAGAAATCCTAGGTCGAACTCAGGGAGGCGGACGTTTGATTTAAAAAATACACGTTTGTTTTATTTGTCACGAAGTAGAATAATTGATTGGAAGCTATCTATCTATTTACAATAAATAGAAGAGAGAGAGAATATTACAAACAAAAACAAAAAAGAGATATAGAATGAACATGGAATTCATTATCAGAAGGATTTTTCATTACACTAAACATGACGACTAGAAAGCAGTAAATCTACTCTAGAAAGCAATAAAAAGAATGGGGAGAGAGATATCTTCCTCGACAGTCGCTTGGAGGACGAGCCGGACAGGATGACGACTGGAAGACGAGGAACGGAGCAAGACGAAGGAGAATGAAGCGGGGAGAACAGGAACGGGGCAGCACATCATCGTCATCGCGGGATCCGCTTCGGAAAGGGGGACGAAAAATTGACTTTATCTCGCGAGAAGCATCCCGAGTGTGGGACAAGCTTCTCTTGAGCTTTGGAGTGGGAGAGAAGAGAAGGAAGGGATGAGAATTTCGTGTGGAGGGGGTCTCCTTTTATAGTTGCAAGGAGTGAGGGCAATTTAGTCATTTTAATTTGAAAAACATTAAATCAGGGATTTTTAGTGACGGATAAAACCGTGGCTAAGCCCCATCGTGGGCATAGTGGGGCGCCACCCGCACGGCCACTTGCCTCCTCGCGCGTAACGCGCTCGGGCGTGTAAATAGAAGCGGGCTCCACGTTCAGCTGATCTTAGCCGTCTGATCGTGAGATCGGACGACTTAACTCACCTCTTCGCCCGCTCCTCAACATGCGCTCGGGCGTGTAATGGCGCATCACGCGTGGCATGTGATACAACGTGAGTGCAATTGCACGAGCGTAACCGCTCGATCACGATCGAGCGGTCAATCGCGCCCGCTCACTCATTAGCCGCGATTTGAACGTGCACCTCGCCTTCTCACGAGCGCGTTCACCCGCTGCGCTACAGCGGCTCTTGTGTTGCGGAGATGAATTCAGGTGCGTGCATCCACAGCCGTTGGATACGCATCCAACGGTGGAGAATCATCGAAGAAGAGAGGGTGCGGCAGGTGTAGCGGCCAATTGGGCGGCTGAGATGGCATTATGTGGCGCCATCTAGGCGGTCCATCTTCTGGATGATGTAGATGGTGCCACGGTTGTCGGATTGAGTCAATTTTCACACCGTTGGGCTGCGATCATCAATTCGAATCCATCCGTGCGATCGGATTTGTCGTTTGAAGTGCGGATTCACACCATCTTGGCCCTTGATCTTCTAGGGTTCCCCAGTCTCTATTTGATGCTACATATGTCTGATTAGGGCGATCTTGGAGTCGTTGAACTCCAATCGTCGCCTTGATCACATCTGTACGGTTGGATCTTTGATCCGAGGCCCCGATAAAAATTTTGCCCTGCCCATGAACATAAAAGGAGACAATTAACCTCCATTTTATTCAAACTAATCTAAATGCAAGATGATGCATGTTATGCAATATTTATAGTATGCAATGCAATCCTATGCTTAAGATCATGCATAAATTGACGTCTTATGCAATGTAAACATGTTTACATCACATGCCATGTATCGGCTTACGCACGATTTTTGAAAGACGTATGTATACAAAGTGTAAATCGTGAACCAACGACGGCCAATTGTACTGTCAGAGCAAGCCAGCTCTGCCATTTTGAGCAAACTTTTACCTAAGGCAAAAGACCCAGGCACCCCTTTGATCTCCTGTGAAATCGGTGATATACGATTTGACTGAGCTTTATTAGACTTAGGAGCCTCCATAAATTTGATACCCACATCACTACTAGACCACTTCAAGGAATCTAAGCTTAAACCAATTGAAATGACCTTACAACTAGCAGACCGATCAATTAAGTCACTGTTAACGAGGCGAGATCATGGTTTTAAAATATGTTCGTTGCAATATAAATGAAATCACTACGAAAACAAATAAGAAATTATTACTTGAAAACCAAGGTATCCGAGGTCGAACACAGGGAGCAAATTAGTATTTAAAAACTTAAGATCACAACTCACAATTTAATAAAAGGCAATGACCAATCCAATCAAAATTATAAAGTAAAAATGAGGTCAATGTATAGATAAGCTCAAAAAAATTAGACGTCTGAAGTAAAATTAGACGTCTTAAGTGGTTGCTACTACAGTGCAAGACTTATTCTTCTCCTTCTGATTTTGCCTTCCCTTTCTCTGCTTTCTGTCTTCTGCGGCCACTCTTCTTCTTCTTCTTCTTCTTCTTCTTCTGCTTTCTTCCTTCTTTTGTTCTTTGGCCTTCCTTGTCTTCTTCTTCTTCTTTCTTCTTCTTCTTGGCCGCTCCTTCTTTCTTTCTTTAGCCTTTGCCTTCTACGGCTAAGTCCTTCCTTAGCTTTGGCCTCCTTTGCTTTCAAGTCCTGCCTTTAGCAACTGCCTCCTTCTTATTCTTCTTCTTTCCTTTAGCCTTTGCCCTTGGTCTTCTTCTTCAGCTGCTCCTCTTCTTCCTTCTTAGCTTCCTTAGCTTTGGCTACGGCTGCACCTTCAGCTTCCTCTTCTTCTTCCCTGTGCACGCACAAAGGAGCAAAACCTACCCCTACCCTCCCCACGTCTTTCTCTCTCTATTTCGCTCTTAGGCATGCTTTCCCAGAGCCAGGTAATCGGGTCGGGTTTCGCATGCTCAGGTCTAGGTGCACCAGCGTAGTGTAGTGCGCGAGTAGTGCTAGGTAATCAGGTCGGGTGCCAAGTCCGCGGGGGCAGGGGTCGCGGACGAGGCGTACGTATGGGTGAGGGACCTCACCCTGTGTCGTTTGGAGGTGATAAGCTAAAAGCTAAAAAATAATAAATACTACTCACCTTACTCTTGAGTTCACGAGGTAGGACTAAAAGTCCCACCCGCTTCTGCTGGCACCCGTGAAAGGGAAGTCTGCGCACTTGGAGCAGTTGGAAGCTTTGCTGCGTCAATCGCCTGGGGGTGTGCGTGCACGACACTAAACCACGTCTTCTGAACCTGGGCGCCTGGAGCGCTGAAGCCTGGAGTAACCTCGTAAGCAAGCTTGCTTCAGCGTCAATGGCGAAAGGGGGCTCAGACCTACACTACACAAATACGGCCTTGCGACCCTGTCAAACAACGGGGGAAGCTTCGTTGTGTCATGGCGAAGGTGAGGTGGGGGTTGGCGTGGCGCAGAACGGCCTAGGCGTGTGTGCCTAGGTCAGACTGTGATTGTGAAAGTGCGTGTGTTCGGTGGAAGTGTAGGGCATGTGTGGAGGTTGGTGAATGGCCGGAGGATGATCAGTGAGTGATGGCAAAGGTGGTGAGGTCGGTGGCGAGGCATGTGGAGTGGGGGAGTGACGGATTCGACTCGCTGGTGGTTGGCCGAAGATGAGGGAGACGAAGGTGGATAGTGGCTGTCGAGGGGTGTTTGCTGAAATTAAATGGGGGGAAATGAAGAGTGGGAGGAGAGGAACTTATCTGCAGGTATTGGGAGGAAGGGGAGGCAGAGGAGATGAGCAGCGTGTGTGTGCCGTCGTGGGGGAAGAAAGTCCTGAGGTGAGGATGACGGCGACGAAAAAGAGGTCGGAGAGGCGCGCGGGGGTACGGCGCAACATGGAAGGACGAGATGAAGATAACTCTGCCACTGGGATGGTGGCAGAGCGACGAGAGGAGGGAGGAGAGATCGCCGGAGCTTGCGGGCGATTGACTGAGATGAGGAAGGAGGAAATTGAGAGGGTATCTGCGGCCAAATCAAGCCTGAAAGATGTGCCAAGGATCGGGGGTCCTTTTATAACTATTGGCTGAGCCCTTTGTGCTTAGAAGACAAGCCTTCAAGCGCAAAGGTCTCACCGGAGATGGAAGGCACGCAAGACACAGAAATCTCTCGTGTGTTCTGATGAGAACCTCATCATGAGCCATAACTAGCTCATTTTGACCTAATACAGAGGATAAAAGCTCCTACATAACTCAAGGAAAGGCTCAACTCAGAGAATTCTGAGTCTAAGAAGAAAACAAGTCATATGGGGTAAAAATGCAATTTTACCAGCACAATCTGCAAACAGGGTTACTCAGGGTCCAAACATAGGTCAAACTAACCTAATAAGAAGGAAAGTGGGATGATCTGATCTGATAAGGGCCATAGCAACTCCAAGGAATTAAATGACAATCTGTAACCTTAAAATAAACCTACTTCAATTCACGAGGTTCGAGGCAAAGTAAAAATCTACTAAATCCTCTAAAATTCATATAAAAATAATCTCTAGGGTTTAGAACCTTCAATTTGGCCTTAGGAACCCATTTTGACCTACATTGAGAATCATGCCCAATTAATGATTTAATTTGGGTTTTTACGTAAATTGGCTGGTCAAAAAAGGTCTGACCTAGAAATAAAATTCACCATTATAATCCTTAGGTCCCATTTAGTCATGCATAAAAACTTGAACCTAAGAAGAGACCTTCTTGACCGACTTTGCATTTTGGTCCTCATCCATTACTTTTTGACCCTCAACTTTTGAAACCCTCACATTTTGGCCCCTAATTCTTCATCATTTTTTGCATTTGGGTCCTCCCTGCAAAACCCTGAGCAGCGCCATGCTCCGGCGAGGCATGGCGCTGCGCAGGGTGAGGGCGACCCCCTGCCAAGACAACGGGGTGTTCCCTGCGACGTCTGCTGTCGTAGGGACACCTCCACGATCTCTGCCATCGCCCACACCTTCCGTGTGAATGCGTGGAAGGTATGGGTCGCGATCCGGCCATCCTCCGGCGAGGGAGGCACGTCGTCTCCCTCCACCCTCCTCTCTGATTTCACCTCTATAAAAGCCGCCACCGTCTGCCGCATTCAGCAGCTCGATTCTGACGGAGAACCACCCACAACTTTCTTCTCTTCCCACTCCGGCAGACACCCAGCGAGCTCCGACGAGCTCCCTTTCCTTTCCTCTTCGCTCTGCCACAAAACCAATGGCAGAGACTTCTTCCTGATTCTCCTCCGCGTCGCGCAATACCCGCGCACGCTGCTTCAGCCCCGTCGTCGCCGCCGTCCGCCCCCACTAGGTACCTTCTTCTCCGGCGACAGTCGACACGACTGCCGCCCTGCTCCTCCCCCTTCGTCCCTGCAAGTAGGTAACAGTTACTTCTCTTCCTCCCCTCTTTCTTTTCCCTATTTTAATTTGCTCAATCAAACCCTCGACTGACCCGACCACCATCATCTTCCACGCCTCCGGCCCACCTCCAACGAGTCGCTCCCCTCATTCCGCCACTCCACACGACTCACCGACCGACCCAAAACCTCCGCCTCGTCCCACTGAACCATTTCCGCCCTTTCACTGCCACTCCTCACCTCCACATCACTCCCCCGAACAAACCCATTCCCCCGGCCACAGTCCGACCTAGGGCAGCCCCTACACACCGCCCCACGCCTCGCCACCACCCGCACGAGCTTTGCCACACTCCGGCAAAGCTCCCTGCACCTTCTGACTAGGCCGAGAGGCCGTATCTCAGTGAACAGGTTACCCGTCCTTCGCCGCCATTGCCGAACAGGTGAATCTGCTTCAACCTGCAGCTGCAGCTGCGCTTTCGCCCAGGCCTACGCTCCAGGACGCGCGGATTGCGACCACGCAGCTGCCCAGGCCTTCAGCTGAAGAGAAGACCTAGCAACAGCCGCGAATGCCTGCAGCTTTCTCAGTTGCAGGCGTCGAATTGGGGTGGAACATTTAGTCCCACCTCGGAAGATCCTGAAGCCGCGCACCCCTTTAAATTGTTTTTGTGAAATTACCTTATCGCCTCCGAACGCACCGGGGTGAGGTCCCGCGCCCATTCACCCGCCCGGTCCGTGAGCTTACCACATGGATTCGGCGGATCCGACCCGAACCTATCCTGAGCACTCCTCGCGCATCACCCACCTGCCGGTGTGCCTGGTCCCGGGTGCGAAGCCTGACCCGATTACCCGGCGGCTTTGGGAGAGCTATCCTACGAGCGAAGTCTTGAGAGAGAGAGAGACGTGCGGGTAGAGGGAAAGGGGTAGGTTTTGCTCTGTGTAGGCCGAGGCAGAGAAGAAGAAGAGAACAGGGTGCAGTGCAGAGAAGAAGAACAGATAGCAAGATGGAGAAGACCGAAGGAAGAAGAAGGTGGAGCACTGTAGCAGCGGTGATTTAAGTCGTCTGATTGGAAAATCAGACGACGCTCTGCAGAAGAAGGATTGCAGAGAAAGAAGGAGAACGAAGAAGCCGTGCAGCTGAGCAAGGCAGGGGACCGCAAGAAGAAAAGCTCTGCAGCTGAGGCAGAAAGAAGAAAGAAGAAAAAAGAAGCTGAAGAAAGACAGAGCTGAAAGAAGAGAAGAAGACGAGAAGCTATGAAGAAGAGAAGAAATAAGAAGACTGAAGGCAGAAGATCAAGGAAAAAGATCCAAGAAAAGAAGAAGATAAGCTAAGAGAGAGAAGAGAAGCCACAAGACTAAGATTTATTTCTCCCTCTCTCTCTTTTATTTTTGTAACAAAGAAACATTGTACTCCTAGAATACAACTTGCTCCCTGAGTTCGACCTCGGGAACTCTTTTTCTGAGTAACAAATTGTATTAAACTGGTAACCACTTCTCTATACTATACTACGACGAAATAATAAAAACTATAGGGGAGTCACGTCCGGCCATGTTCGCACGAGTGATTTGGTGTAAATCTGATCTGGAGATCCTGTTCAGACGATGGAGAAATCCTCAGAGAATCTCCCTTCCAAATCTGGGAGATCTCTGAGGATTCATGGAGATATCCTCCTCAAATCCTCGCCAGAGTAGGATTCCTCCGCTGTAATAGTGGAGGGACCTGAATGTAAGGGTGGAGAGGAAGTTAGGGGGGTCTGTGCAAGGATTTTCAAAAGTTAGGGCCAGAATGTAATTTGGTGGACCATTTTGCAAAGTAGGTCAAGATGACCTTCCCTTAGGCCTAAATTTTGGTACAAACCTAATTTGGACCTAAGGAATCCAATGGTGAAGTTGGATTTTATGTTTGACTACGTTTGACTGGATATTTTGCACAAAAACCTAAATTAGGTCAAATATTGAGCTATGACCCTTACTTAGGTCAAAATAGGTTCCAAAGGCCAAATTGAAGGTCTTAGACGATAGGGGATAATTTTCCATGAATTTTAGAGGGTTTGGTTGGTTTTTATCCTAACCATAACCTTGTGAAATTAAGTGGGTTTGTTTTAGGGTTACAAAACGTCATTTAATTCTTAAATCTCACAATAACCCTTTTCTGACTGAACCATCCCACTTTTCCTCTGATTAAGTTTAATTGACCTATGTTTAGCTCCTGAGAAATCCCGTTGATGTACTGCAATGTAAAAATTACAGTTTTACCCTTTAGTTCATGTTTCCTTCCCATAACAGTAATCCCTTGAATTAGGCCTTCCTTTAGGTTATGTAGGAGCTTTTGTTTACTTTCTCAAGTCAAAATGAGCTAGTTAGGGCTCATGATGAGGTTCTTATCATACCTCCATGCCTTGCTTTTGCCAGTCCTTTAGCAAAATTTCAAGGTTTTAACTTCTATTTTTTACCATGAGTTTCTTCTGCCAGTTGTGATAAGTGCTTTTTCTTTTTATTTTGTGATTTGGTTAAAATGCCAACAATAGGCCTAGAGGTACTCAAGTACTAACCAAAATCCGGATCTGACCCACTTTAGCCTTAGTCCTCTGCAAAGGCTTTTAAGGCCCATAGAAACTATCCTACAGTTCGTTGGACTCCACGGTTAAAGTTCTCGTGCTTGAGGCATTTTTAGCCTAGGTTCAGTTTGCAGTGCATTTTTGTAAGAGAGAGATAGAGGATTTAATTGTTTAGAGAGCTTTCTCTCTCTTTTCTTTTTATTTCTAGCTTCGAATTAGCTTCTCAACACGGTCTGTATTGGATTCCTCGTCCCCATCATCAATCCTCAAAGGTCCCTGGCAATCGATGCTTCATGATAGCACCGCCCATGGCAACCCCCAGAACCCTGGCTTTCGAGATTTTGAGATAATCCCACCCATGGTGTTCTGTGGCCGAATCCTGACCCTGGCAATCGACATTTTGTGATAATGCTGCCCATGGTAACTGAACCAGCAGAGTGCTTACATGCCCCCAGTAGGATATTTAAATATCCTAGGAGACAAGCACCGAGGAGACGATATGTTGTTATGCATCTTCGAGGGAAATTTCCTGCCTCTCCGCGTCGGGAACTCATCCAAATCAACTTGTGTTGATCGGTCGCTCATAATCTAGGCAACTTTTTCATAACATTAAATGCTTTTGCGTGATTTTGATAGTTATGTGCACTGAACTAGACTGTATGTGGGTTGGGGTGCTTAGGTTACCGAGTCCTGCAAATCGAAGGTCAGTTAACGAGGCCGAATACTCCCTAAGCCTTAGACATAATACTTAAGCTTTGCATTTTCCCCAACCTCTTGAGGAGCATCCAAATTTTAGCGGGTATTTGAATTTTTAAGCCTAATTGTCTAGCCCAAAAGGCCTAAAGTCAGCGTTCCTACTAATCTCTTTTTATGTCTCCTTAGCACTTCTTTTCTCATTTTTCTCTTTTTTCTTGATGTGGTCTAGAACTTCAGTTAATCTCTTAATCTTTTACTAATGACTATTCTTTTTTCTTTTTCATCTTGTGCTCCTTTTTTGCATTTTGCTCTTTTCCTCATATTTTGCATAGCCCAAAAATTTTCTCTCCCCCCTCAGTTTTTTTGTTCTTTTTCAAGATTTTTCAATTTTTTTATGTTTTTTGTGATATGTGATTTTTTTGTTGAAATCTTTTCTTGATATAAGTTTTCATGACATTTTGCACTTTCATACCCCCCATGCCTACGATTTGCAATGTCCCCATTGTAAATTAGGTGTGTTTGAATTCAGCTTAGTTCATTCGTTAGGACAGGTGTTGGGTGGGCGAACAGGTCGAGGTGACTGTTGCGAACGATTTCTAGATTCGGGTACAGGTACCTGAGGTGGAGTCAGCTGTTCTAATGGATGAACCCTAAAGTGCAATACGAATTCAGCATAGTAATATTAGAAAAGGTTTCGGGTTTTCGAAGAATGACGGGTTGCTTCCCATTAAGCGCTGAGTTTTATGCCATCGCCTGGGAGCAATGAGCTCAAGGAGAATGGAGGATAAAGGATGACTCAGCCAAATCTGTATTGATCATGTCAACGAATGGTTTGAGTCTCTAACCGTTCACGATGAAGGGTTTAGAATTGTGGCTGAGTGGACTGATCTCAACGGTTCCATTTTCAAAGATTTGTCGGCTGGTAGGGTCCGATCCACTTAGATTGTAGCTTCCCTGGGAACAATTTGAGTCGGGAATCAAAGAGTAGAACCTTTTGACCAGGATGAAAGATCTTTCTAGAAATGTGCTTGTCGTGAAAGGCTTTAACCCGCTCTTTGTAAATTCGTGAGTTCTCATACGCGTCGTGACGTAATTCATCGATCTCGCTCATTTAAAGCTTTCTATGGATTCCAGCCTTAGAAAGATCTAAGTTGCAATTTCGTACTGCCCAATAGGCTTTATGCTCCAATTCAATGGGGAGGTGACATGCCTTCACGTACATCAGTCTGAAGGGAGACATACCTAATTCGGTCTTGTGGGCGGTCCTATAAGCCCACAATGCTTTCGGAAGCCAGGATGACCAATCCTTCCTGTCATGTCGAATAGTAACCTGGAAGATTTTCTTGATCTCCCGGTTTGATAGCTCAGCTAGACCATTAGTTTGGGGGTGGTAAGGAGTAGAGATTCGGTGCAACACCCCGTATTTGGTCATCAGTGACCTGTATTGAGCATTTGTGAAATGGGTCCCTCCATTAGAAATTATTGCCTGTGGAATCCTGAACCTTGAGAAGATGTTTTGATGAATGAATTTGATAACAACTTTGTGATCATTGGTTCGGGTCGGAATGGCTTCGATCCACTTGGACATAGTCAACAGCTAGTAAGATGTATTCAAAGCCATTCGAGATAGGGAAGGGTCCCATAAAATCAATCCCCCAAATGTCAAAAATCTCGCATACCAGGATCGGCTGTAACAACATCATGTCTCGATGGCTCATGTTGCCCAAGGTCTGCCAACAGGTACATGCCTTACAGTGATCGTATGCATCCTTGAAAATTGTGGGCCAGTAAAAGCCACACTGGAGGACTTTTGATGCGATTTTGTGTCCTGAAAAATGTCCACCGCATGCCTGGTCATGGCAGAAAGAGAGTATGTCTTTGATTTCTGCTTTCGTGACACATCGTCAAATAATTTGATCAACACCGATGCGGAATAGATACGAGTCTTCCCAAAGGTGATACTTGGCATCGGGATGCAATTTGTCCTTCTTGGCC
Source organism: Thalassia testudinum (assembly GCA_037157565.1). Taxonomy (NCBI): domain Eukaryota; kingdom Viridiplantae; phylum Streptophyta; class Magnoliopsida; order Alismatales; family Hydrocharitaceae; genus Thalassia; species Thalassia testudinum. Next base: position 87,264,900 of record JAZHRO010000024.1, read on the forward strand.
TTCGGCCAATCGGATGAGATATGATGTGATGCCAAGTAGTTCACTATGTTAGCGAACCATGGAAGCCCTGTATCAATAGTTAGGAGGTGCTCATCAGGAAAGTGTTCCATGATGGGTCTGGACGGGTCAATGATCTCAAAAGGAAGGCAGGACAAGTGATCAGCTACCACGTTCTGTTTTCCCGCTTTGTTACGAATCTCGAGGTTAAATTCTTGCAACAGCAAGATCCATCGGATTAATCAAGGTTTCGCGTCCTTCTTTGCAAGGAGATGCCTCACAGCAGTGTGATCCGAGTAGATGATAACATGGGAACCCATGAGGTATGATCTGAAGTTTTCTAGGGCAAATACTACAGCCAACAACTCTTTCTCAGTAACCATGTAGTTACACTGAGCCTCGTCTAGTGTTTTGCTAGCGTAGTAAATGACCACGGGTTTCCCGTCAATTTTTTGCCCCAAAATTGCTCCTACAGCGAAGTTAGATGCATCACACATAATCTCAAAGGGTTGAGACCAATTAAGGGACTATAGGATCGGGGCTCGGGTAACTCAATCATAAAGGATCTCAAATGCTTGAGTGCATTCCTTGGATATTTTGAAAGGTACATCCTTGGAGAGAAGAGTAGTCAGGGGGTGCGCAATTCTTGAAAAATCAGGGATAAATCGACGGTAAAAATCAACGTGCCCCAGAAAAAATTGGATGTCCTTGATCAAGCTAGGCATAGGGAGTTTGGAAATCAAGTTAACCTTGGCTCGATCGACTTGGATGCCTTTCTTCGAAATTAGATGTCCCAGGACAATTCCCTCAGGCACCATGAAATGGCTCTTTTCCTAGGAAAGAACCAAATTCACATCGATGCACCGCCTGACTATGTGGGCCAAGTGCTGGAGGCAATCGTCAAATGATGCTCCAAAAACTGAAAAGTCATCCATGAAGACTTCCAGATAATCACCTACCATATCTAAGAATATGGCAAGCATGCACCACTAAAAAGTTATGGGTGCATTGTAGAGACCGAATGGCATCCTTCGAAACACATACGTCCTGAAGGGGCAGGTGAACGTGGTCTTTTCTTGGTCCTCTGGATGGATTGCCACTTGGTTATAACTGGAGTACCCATCAAGAAAGTAGAAGAACCTATTTCCCGCTAGTTTTTCGAGGATCTGATCAATAAACGGTAGTAGGAAATGGTCATTCTTCGTGGAGGAATTGAGTCTTCTGTAATCAATGCAGACTCTCCATGAGTTGGCTATTCGGGTCGGTGTGACCTTTTCGATTTTAGTTGTAATGATGGTGAGTCCGGCCTTCTTCGGTACAACCTGGATTGGACTCACCCAGCGACTGTCGGAGATCGGGTAGATGATCCCTACATCTAACCACTTGATGATCTCCTTTTTTACGACCTCCTGCAGATTAGGGTTTAAACTTCTCTACATCTCTCACGAAGGTCGTGCGCCCTCTTCCGTGTAGATTCGATGTGTATGATAAGAGGGGCTTATGCGAGTAAAGTCATCGAGAGTCCATCCAATGGCTCTTCGATGTTGCTGGAGAACAATAATCAGACGGGATTCCTGGTCAGGTGTGAGTCAAGAGTTGATAATCACAGGAAACGTCTAATTGGAATCGAAAAAGACGTACTTCAGATGATCGGGAAGGGGATTGAGTTCTAGGACGGGATTATCAGCAGTAGTGGGCGGTTCACGGTCTGTATCAGGGATAAGGGTTGGAGTTATGGGTGTGTCTAGATTAGGTTTAGACTCCTCTATTTGCGGGTTTTGATCTTCTGGTGGTTGATCGGGTATAATCAGGTTGTCCTTAATATGTGATTCATCAACCACGGCTTTGATATCACATATTTGCTCTATAACCCCGCAGTTAATCCCTTGTTAAGCCTTAAAGATGTTAATCTTTAGAGTTTGGTTCCCAAATTTTAACTCTATTTGGCCCTCTTCACAGTTTATGTTGGCCCTAGCAGTGGCCAGAAAAGGTCTCCCTAATATAATCGGTGTATCCCTTGGGTTCTCAGGTGCATCCATATCAAGAACTATGAAATCTACCGGGAAGTAGAAATCCCATACCCTAACAATGACATCCTCGAGTATTTCTTTAGGTGACTTGATGGATCGATCGGCTAACTACAATGTCACCTCAGTTGGTTTAAGTTCGGACTCTTCAAGGTGGTCAAGGAGGGATGTAGGTATTACGTTTATGGAGGCACCTAAGTCTAACAAGGCTCTGTCGAATTGGGTTTCACCAATTTTGCACGAAATCAGGGGAGTACCTGGGTCTTTAGCCTTGGGTGGGAGTTTACTCAAAATTACAGAGCTGGCTTGCTCTGATAGTACGATCAAATTCCCACTTTTGGTTCGCAGCTTACACTTGGGTGTACACACGTCTTTCAGGAATCGTGTGTAAGCCGGTACATGGAGGATTGCATCCATCAATGGGATGTTTATCTGGACCTGTTCAAAGAGCTTGACCAGATCCTCCTCAAGAGTCACGGGTTTGGTTATCCTCTTTCCCTTGGTCAAGGCCTTAGGAAATGGAACCCTAGTTGGTTCCTCTAGAATAGGTCTAGGTTCTTAATCTAGGACAGGGGTATCCTGGATAACTATCCAGGGCTTGGGTTACTACCAGGCTTGGAGTGGTTTGGATAATGTGGGTCTTGGGTTGCTTTACCACTACGAGTTGTTACAGAGTTTAATCCTGCCTGGTTTTGGTTTGGGTTTGGTAAGATGGGTGGTTGTTATTGAAATCCCGCATAAGATGTCAAAGCTTCCATCCCGTCAGGTGATGGAATAGAAGGGGCCTGATAAATCATATGTGAGTGGCCTGGATTTGGGTTCATAACGGGCCTCTGGATCGGCACGTTATTTGGGTTTGGCAGAGGTTGTGAAGGAAGGGTGCCAGGTTGGCGGGAATTTGCCATCTGGGCAAGTTGATTGTGAACCTCTGCGATCTCGTCCTTGTGCTGTTTCTACATTGCCGCATTCATCTTCTGAATGTCAGCTAGTGCTTGAAGGATAAGAGTCATTTGATCCTGGTTTGGCCTAGATTGATAGGTGGGATTGGGCCAAGGCTGAGGCGACTGATACAGACGAGGAGCTTGTGGATAAGGTTGATAAGGTGGTCTTTGAGTCTGAGAATTTCCCATCCACTGGAAGTTGGGATGATTTCTCCATCCAGGGTTCTAGGTATTGGAGAATGGGTCATTTTGGATGGCATTGAGGTCCTCGCAGGTTTGAGGAGCCTCAGGAAAGTCAGAATATGAGGGTTCAGAGTTCCCCCAACTAGAATAGAGTGGATCGGAGGTCCCTCTAATCTGAGAGTCAGATGGGGTCGATACGGGTCCATCCCCTGAGAAGATTAGTGATAGATGTTCTGCACAGTTTCCCTCACAAGAGGTGGCCGTGCAAAAGAGTTCTGCGTAGAGGTGGCTCGCTGCAGATGCCGAGTCAGCTCGTCCACCTTCTTCTCTATGATAAAGACCTTGTCCAATTGACTGGCCATTAGTTCCAAGTCAATGGATGTGGATAGGTCCTGCATCTCATGTGCTCCCCTAAGATTCGTCGATGCGTGGGCATTCGTCCGATTGAATAAGCCCATGGAGCCATTATTGATGGAGTTCTCGCACATATTTTTGAGAATCTCCTACACCGTATCCTCATGTTGACCCATGATGTTTCCTCCACAGGTTGCATTGAAGAATAATCGAATGTCTTCACGGAGTCCTTGGTAAAAAGACTGGACTTGTTTCCATTTAGGAACTCCGTGATGAGGGCACTTTCGCATGAGATCTAAGAATCGATCCCATGCCTCATGAAGAGGTTCTCCCGCTTATTGGGTGAAATGAGTGATCTGGTGGCGCAAGGCATTTGTCTGGCCAACGGGAAAGAACTTCTTCAAAAATTCGGATTGAAGTTCATCCCATGTGTTGATCGGACGAGTCTAACTTTGATACTAATGAGCAGCCTTATCCATGAGGGAGAAAGAAAACATCTTCATGAGTAGAATATCCCGGTATTGTGTATCTGACCTGAAGGTCTGGGCTAGATGTTTGAGCTGCTTAATGTGCTGGAATGGATCCTCGGAGTTAAGCCCATGGAATTTTGGTATGGCATGAATCATATTGGGTTTGAGTTCAGAATCAGGACCTCCAGCCGAGATTCGAACTCGAGGCTCGATTGCCACCGCAGCGGGATTATAGTGATCTTGCATCATAGGATGTTGCGGTGGGTTTACAAAGTTTTGGAAGAGATCATTTAGGCACTGAAGTTGGTGTTCAAGGTTGTTCTCTTCTTCAATGGGTTGTGCCATGATGAAAGAAGGAGAACTTGGTTCTGAATCAGAGGAAAGATCTATGCGGTGGGGTTGCTGCACAAACAAGGGCGTCAAGGCTTGGCCTCGGCGGGAGTGAATTTCTAAAGGAGGTCTTAAGGATGATCTTAAGGACCTCCTACCAAATATGCACCGAAGGATTTGATGAGATCAGAAGGTGCTAGATCCAATCGAGACACCTAAAAATTGTTGGGTGATTATAGAGGTTCAGGGCCGAAGATACCCCTTAGTTAGAAAGGTCGTCCACTTGAGAAGTACCTGGGCAGCCAGAGAGGGAGAGTCTCGCAAAGACCCCTACACGGTAGAGCGTCCTCACGAGTTACAGGGTTTCCCCCACCCGACCTCTCTTGCCACTGAGATTCCAGGTAGACCAGAATGGGGACCTTGACCTCTTAAGTCTACCTTTTCTAATTAAGATCAAGGTGCTTAGGGTTCCACTTGACCTTTAGGTCTTTTAAGTGCAAAAAGTGACCTAATTTTAAGGTTGGTTGACCTAAAGGTTCAACTTCACCTCTTTGTTCCTTTGAGAGCTTTTAAGTCCTTTCTTTTATGGTTCGAATGGATTAAGAGCCTGATTTGCTTAGGGTTTCTCTTGGATAGATCTTTTCAAGCAAGGCTTAGGCACACCTCTTTTTGAAATTTTTACTTCTTTTGCTTAAGAGAAGATGTGTCTCTAAAAACCCTTGCTTTGCAACCCTTAGGTTGGCCCCAGTTGGTCCAATTTAGTTGCCTAAAAAACTGGTATCTAGGGCTCAATCAAGAAGGTTTTAGCCCTAGTTACCTTAATTGGATGTGCAATTCAAAATGTGTTGAAATGAAAACCAGGCAACTTTAATGAATTACTAAATATGGAAGTAGGTAGCCCTAGATTGATTTTTCTTTGTTTGTTTTTTTTTTCTTTTCAGACTTTGAGGGGATTAAGAGAGAGGGCTATGAAAGTTTACCTGTTCCTTGGTGTGGTTGTTGTGCAGCTGCTTTTCTTTCCTTTTCTTCCCCTGAAACAAACACAGCAACAGAGAGAGATTAAGCCAGTATTGAATCAAGGGTTGTGATTAAAGTTTCTAAAATGCCCATTACTCCCCGACAACGGTGCCAAAATGTTAACGAGGCTAGATCGTGGTTTTAAAAGATGTTCGTTGTAATATAAATGAAATCGCCGTGAAAACAAATAAGAATTTATTACTCGAAAACCAAGATATCCGAGGTCGAACACAGGGAGCAAATTCATATTTAAAAACTTAAGATCATAACTCACAATTTAATAAAAGGCAATGACCAATCCAATCAAAATTATAAAGTAAAAATGAGGTCAATGTATAGATAAGCTCAAAAAAATTGGACTTCTGATGTAAAATCAGACGTCTTAAGTGGTTGCTGCTACAGTGCAAGACTTATTCTTCTCCTTCTGATTTTGCCTTCTCTTTCTCTGCTTTCTGTCTTCTACGGCCACTCTTCTTTTTCTTCCATCTTTCTCCTTTTGTTCTTGGCTTTCCTTGTCTTCTTATTCTTTCTTCTTCTACTTGGCCACTCCTTTCTTTCTTCAGCCTTTGCCTTCTGCAGCTAAGTCTTTCCTTAGCTTTGGCCTCCTTTGCTTTCAAGTTCTGCCTTCAGCAGCTGCCTCCTTCTTCTTCTTCTTCTTTTCTTCAGCCTCTGCCCTTGGTCTTCTTCTTCAGCCGCTCCTCTTCTTCCTCCTTAGCTTCCTTAGCTTTGGCTGCGGCTGCACCTTTAGCTTCCTCTTCTTCTTCCCTGCGCACGCACATAGGAGCAAAACCTACCTCTACCCTCCTCGCATCTCTCTCTCTCTATTTCACTCTTAGGTACGCTTTCCCAAAGCCAGGTAATCGGGTCTGGTTTCACGTGCTCGGGTCCAGGTGCACCGGCGTGGTGCAGTGTGCGAGGTGTGCTAGGTAATCAGGTCGGGTGCCAGGTCTGCGGGGGCAGGGGTTGCGGATGAGGCGTGCGTATGGGCGAGGGACCTCACCTCGTGTTGTTTGGAGGTGTAAGCTAAAAGCAGAAAAATAATAAATACTACTCACCTCACTCTTGAGTTCATGAGGTGGGACTAAATGTCCCACTCGCTTCTGCTGGCGCCCGCAGGAGGGAAATCCGCGCAATTGGAGCAGATGGAAGCTTTGCTCCGTCAATCGCCTGGGGGTGTGCGTGCACGAGACCAAACCGCGTCTTTTAAACCTGGGCGCCTGGAGCAACCTCGCAAGCAAGCTTGCTTCAGCGTCAATGACGGAAGGGGGCTCAGACCTGTGCTACACAAATACGGCCTTGCGGCCCTGTCAAACAATGAGGGAAGCTTCGTCGTGTCACGATGATGGTGAGGCGGGGATTGGCATGGCACAGAATGGCCTAGGCATGTGTGCCTAGGTCAGACTGTGACCGTGAAAGTGTGTGTTCGGTGGAAGTGTAGGGTGTGTGTGGCGATTGGTGAATGGGCAGAAGATGATCAGTGAGTGATGGCGAAGGTGGTGAGGTCGGTGGCGAGGCATGTGGAGTGGGGGAGTGACGGATTCGCCTCGCCGGTGGTTGGCCGGAGATGAGGGAGACAAAGGTGGATAGTGGCCGTCGAGGGGTGTTTGCTGAAATTAAATGGGGGAAAATGAAGAGTGGGAGGAGAGGAACTTATTTGCAGGTATTGGGACGAAGGGGAGATAGAGGAGACGAGCGACGTGTGTGTGCCGTCGTTGGGGAAGAAAGCCCTGAGGTGAGGATGATGGCTACGAAGAAGAGGTCGGAGAGGCGCACGCGGGTACCGCGCAATGCAGAAGGACGAGACGAAGATAACTCTGCCATTGGTATGGTGGCAGAGCGACGAGAGGAGGGAGGAGAGATCGCCGGAGCTTGCGGGCGATTGATCAGAGATGAGGAAGGAGGAAATTGAGAGGGTATCTACGACCAAATCAAGCTTGAAAGATGTGCCAAGGACAGGGGGTCCTTTTATAGCTACTGGCCGAGCCCTTTGTGCTTGGAAGGCAAGCCTTCAAGCACAAAGGTCTCGTCGGAGATGGAAGGTGCAAAAGACACCCAAATCTATTGAGTGTTCGCATGAGAGATTTGGTGTAAATCTGATCTGGAGATCCTGTTCAGACGATGGAGAAGTCCTTAGAGAATCTCCTATCCTCAGAGAATCTCCCTTCCAAATCTGGGAAATCTCTGAGGATTCATGGAGATATCCTCCTCAAATTCTTGCTGGAGTGGGATTCCTCCGCTGTATTGGCGGAGGGACCTGAATGTAAGGGTGGCGAGGAAGTTAGGAGGGTCTGTGCAAGGATTTTTAAAAGTTAGGGGTGAGAATGTAATTGGGTGGATCATTTTGCAAAGTAGGTCAAGATGACATTCCCTTAGGCCCAAATTTTGGTACAAACCTAATTTGGACCTAAGGAATCTAATGGTGAAGTTGGATTTTAGGTTTGACCACGTTTGACTGGATATTTTGCACAAAAATCCAAATTAGGTCAAATATTGAGCTAGGACCCCTACTTAGGTCAAAATAGGTTCCAAAGGCCAAATTGAAGGTCCTAGACCCTAGGGGATAATTTTCCATGAATTTTAGAGGGTTTGGTTGATTTTTATCCTGACCAGAACCATGTGAAATTAAGTGGGTTTGTTTTAGGGTTACAAAATGTCATTTAATTCTTAAATCTCACAATCACCCTTTTCTAACTGAACCATCCCACTTTTCCTCTGATTAAGTCCAATTGACCTATGTTTAGCCCCTGAGAAATCCCGTTGATGTACTGCATGGTAAAAATGCAGTTTTACCCTTTAGTTCATGTTTCCTTCCCATAATAGTAATCCCTTGAATTAGGCCTTCCTTTAGGTTATGTAGGAGCTTTTGTTTACTTTCTCAGGTCAAAATGAGATAGTTAGAGCTCATGATGAGGTTCTCATTAGTCACCAAAAGGAATTCTCTAGGATGTCATAGTAAGGGTGCATGATTTCTATTTTCCTATTGATTTCATCGTTTTAGATATGGATGCTCCTGAGAATGTGAAGAATACACCGATCATATTAGGGAGACCCTTTCTGGCCACTGCTAGGGCTAATATCAATTGTGAGGAGGGCCAAATCGAATTGAAATTTGGGAGCAAGACACTAAAGATCGACATCTTTAAGGCCTAACAAGGAATTAATTGCGGAGTCATAGAACAAATTTACGATATTGAAGCAGTGGTTAATGACTTTATAGAGAACCCGACTATTTCTTATCAACCACAAGAGGATCAAAACTCACAATTACAGGTGCCTGAACTCAACCTAAACACACCCATAGCTCCTTCCTTTGCTCCTAACACTCATCTGGAATTACCCACTGCTGCTGAAAACCCAGTTTTGAAATTAAAGCCTCTTCTCGATCATCTCAAATACGTCTTTTTGGGTTCCAATCAGACGTTTCTTGTGATTATCAACTCCCGACTCACACCAGATCATGAAACACGCCTGATTTCTGTTCTTCAGCAACATCGAAGAGCCATTAGATGGACTTTCGACGATCTCACCGGTATCAGTCCCTCATACTTCACACACCACATCTACACTGAAGAGGGCTCACGACCATCCTGTGAAATATAGAGACGCCTGAATCCTAATCTACAGGATGTCGTGAAAAAGGAGATTATCAAGTGGTTAGATGCAGGGATCATCTATCCCATCTCCGATAGTCGATGAGTGAGTCCAATCCAGGTTGTGCCTTGTTGGGAATGCTTGATCAAGTTTTAGAAAAGTCGCGTTGTAGTACAGTCGAAAAAGCGTTCAAAACAAATACAATTTATTACTTGAATTTTAAAGTCCGAGGTCGAACATAAGGAGCAAATGAAATTCATGCACTAAGCTCAATGAATGCAACTTGAACACATAATACTACTAAAAAATCTAATTAAAAATTTAAAGCATGAGTATATGGATAATAAGAATAAATGTAGCTACAAATATAATGGACTTATGAAGAATTGGACATCTGATTGCTGATGAGCCTATTTTAATGAACTAATATTACGCCTAAGTAACTTTAATCGTACCTTTTAGGTTTGTTAATAACTACATTATGTTATAGAATGTTTGCATTCATCATGATTTAAGTTTACATCTATTTTATAGTATTCTATAACTTAATATGTAATGATGTTACGTTTTTATGATTGTAGGAATAATATTTAGAAAGAACAAGGGGGGGGGAATAAATTTCCCCAACACATATCCGGTGCCAGCCGCAACTCCTCCACACATTTATCTAATCTTCCGCCGCCCTCCCTCAACAAACGAGGCCATATTTAGAAAGGACTTTTGAAAATCCCTGGAAGGGCGGAGGAGAGGAGTTAAGAGGAGGCAGAGAAAGGAGAGGAGTGGGGGGGATAATCCAAGGATAGTGTAACTCTTGTGCACTGTGCACCAAACCACCTTCCGCGCCCGCAGGTACGCGCCCATCTCCAGCCGCCTCTCTAGTCACCGCACAAGCGCCCATCCACCCTCCAGCGCCTCCCTGCAGCGCGCCCTCCCCTCTGCAGACCCGCCTCGCCTCACCAGTGTCTCCAGCCAGCGCCGCTCCAGCCAGCACCCCATCCCGCATAGCGCCTGAACCCCTGTAGGCGCTCTGCCTGCCACCAGGCCCGCACCTCAGCCTCCACCTCCTTCAAGCGCAACACCGCACCAGCACCACCAGGTGCCCACTCGGCCCTCGCCACCCGCTCCCGCAGGCACGCGCCCTTCTCCAGCGCCTGTAGGCGCTTTGCCTTCCACCAGTGCCCGCCTTCAGAGACACTCACGCACCTGCAAAGAACCCATGCCCGCAGGCTTTTGCATCCCACCAGCATCGCCTCAAGCTAGCGCCTGGTGCTACTCTCTGCAGACCGAATCTCCACCAGCGCTCCCCACAGGCGCTGCGTGCTCACCGGCCACCGCAGCGCGTGCACCCCTCCTCCAGCGCCTGCCCCTGCACTACGCACCGCTCACCGCCCGCCACCTTTCTCTACTTCTTGCAACCACCACAGGCTTCCATCAGCCGCGTCGTCACCACCATCGGGTGTGGCCTGAGCAGGGTGATCTTCAGCGGCAACCTCAACGCCCGTCTCTCCTCCTCGTGTGCACACAAGCCACGGCAACAAATCCTCTATTTTGAAGTTGATTAAAAATTACATTTACTGCCATTGCCACCAGAAATTAATTTTAATTTATGATTATTTTATTTTGGCAAAATTGCAAATGCACACTCATAATTTCTGATAATTGCACGCTATTGATATTCACCTGTTTCAAGATTGGTTATGGGATTAACATGTGCACCAATTTTCTCTAGTATATGTCAATTGAAAATTACATAAAATCATCATATATTTATTGAAGATTTCAGTGAGGGAAAATTGCACATATACCCTTATATTTTTTAGTTATTGTGAATCTTCTTTCCATCGCATTTTATGTCGAATTTGACTAGGGATTTCGCACTTAACAGAAAGAATACGAAATAATCAAGAGTTTATTGCATAATTGCCTCCCTGTGGACATGACCTGCTCTTCTGTGAGTGGTTATTTTTATTGTTGATTAGTCAGTTTTTCCACCACTTAAATACTACAATGCATAGCGGAAAATCGACTCGTCAAATTGGCGCCATTGTCGGGGAGGCAACAGACACAATAGATTTACTTCATTGTTTTTTAATATTCTGAGTTACGAAATTATCTGATCAATTTTTTTACTGTGCGAGGAATCTGACGAGGAGACGAGGCACAACAGAGCGACGACAGCAGCCACGAGCTAAGCCACACGAGGAAAAGACATAGGAGACCAAGATCGTGCTTTCACAAAGGATTCTCCGTCGTCACAAAATTTATTTCTATCTTTTCGCCCTTGTAGTAATTGGGGCTAAATTTTTGGGGGTTTGTCCTCACATTCTTTAGCTACTAGGGCTTACATTATTTTTTGTGCATGCGTGATTCTATTTTCTGCTTGCCTGCATTTAAAACCAACAAAGAAAATATCGAGCTGCCTATTTAGAAGTTGCATGCCCTTAGGTGCACGCATTTAGGGGTGATTGAGCAGCATATTAAATCTTATTATTGCATTGCTAGCATATTAGCACGAAGATTGCTAGAGACAGGTACATCTTTCTAACTTTTGCATCCAGCTCCTGTTCACACATTTGCATTCAAATTAAAATTCAAGACCACCAAGTTGTTTGAATTTACTAATTCAGTGGTCACATAACTAAAAGTAGGACTGATAATCAGATTCAACCCTAAAAGGAATTCACATTTGATCTGATTCTAAGGGACTTGTCTAAGATTTCAAAAGAAATTACAAAGATTTGCGGTGTGTTGCACACTTCTGACACTAAGCACGCACATTAGGCACCGCACTAAGGCTCGATCCCTTAAGGCTATAGGCATCGATCTCTTTATCGGTGCAGACCCTCCTATTGTGCTTTGTGGTGGTGGTGATACTATCTTTTGACCGAATGTTTTGATACTCCACGGAGGGGGACACCCCTTAAAGGAACAAAAGGGTAGTTAAGGGGCACTACATATGCATCGCCTCAAAGGAAGGGTTCGCACTACTTGCATCCCTTTGTTCATCCTTGGAGTAGCTTCTCACTTGATCACCTGGGAGTATCATCCAAGCAAAGTATAGGTCCTATGGCACTCGAAGGTTGAATTAAGGCATGTAATTGCAGTGAAAAACTTGTTTGGCCATTTATATTAACTAATTCGTCCTCCTCAATAAAGAAGGTTAAGATTTCAAGTCCTCACCCCTCTTATACCACTTACGTGGGAACGAAGGGATAAGTCTTGATCCTTTGACTTATCTTTGGAGTGGAGGTTTAACTTACTCAATAAAACCTGAATTGTGTTTTGTATGCTTGGTAGACGCTCTCTTGAGGGTAGTCTAGTGTTTGATCCTGAGACTGATAGAATTCTTAGGAGAGCTCACCTAGGAGAGGAAAAAGAAGGAATGGCTGAGCAAGGTGCAAATCAAGAAAGGACCCTAAGGGACTATTTTATTCCAACTAACCAACCTGCACAAGCACTAAGACGATCGGGAGGGGATAATCCGTATGAGATCAAGAGCAGTACCATATCTTTATTGCCCTCTTTTTATGGTACTACTAGGGAGGACCCCCACCGGCATTTGGAGGAATTCACAGAGGTCTGTTCCACGGTGAAGCTCCAGGGCTTTACTGATGAAGCCCTAGTGAGGAGTTTATTTCCTTTCTCCCTTAAGGATAAGGCCAAGCACTGGTATCATACCCTCGATGCAAGGGTAAATGATTGGGCCACCCTTAAGGAAAATTTTTTGAAAAAGTACTTTCCTATGGGTAAAACCAACCATTACAGAAGAGTGATTATGGTTTTACTCAACAGGAAGGGGAGCAATTTCATGAGACTTGAGAGCGCTTTAATGACCTTCTTAGGTTATGCCCCCACCATCAAGTGCCAAGATGGCAGTTGGTCGAAAGGTTCTATAACGAATTATCTGAAAGGCATAGGCAAACCATTGATGCAGCCTGTGTAGGAACCTTCATGACAAGAACTGAGGATGAAGCCTGGGCATTATTTGAAACATTAAGTGACAACTCCATACATCTGTCCTCTGCCTATCAAGAAAGAAAACCATCAATCTTGCAGAGGAAGATAGAGGCCCATGAAGCCGGGGCTTCTCAGGATTTGGCTTATCAGATTCAACTATTGAACAAAAACTTTGATAGGCTTTTAGCAAATCCCGGCATGAACCCGAAAGCAGCCTCTATTTTTCCGACTTCAAGAGAATGCTCCATTTGCCAAAGCACAACGCATGCCACTGCAGAGTGCCATCAGGCAAACCAATTCCCTAAGTTGATTCAGGTTGACTTGAACGTGGCCCAAGGTTTCTGCCCCCCTTACAATAACCCTTATTCCAACACTTATAATCCAAGGTGGTGGAACCATCCAAACTTCTCTTGGAAGCAAGGTGAAGCTTCTAACTCAGGGAATACAAGACCCTTACCTCCGCAGCCCATATACCAACCTTCTTATGAAAATCCTCCTCCGAATAAGCCCTCTGAGATGGATGAACTGAAGGCCATGATGAAAGTAATGCAAGAGCATTAGAATATGGTTATCCAATCTCAGAATAAGATGATTACTGATATGCAATCCCAAATTGGTCATCTTATTGAGGCAGTTAGGCAACGTGATGAGAGGAAGCTGCCTAGCTCCTCTGAGGAGAACCCTAAGGGCAAGGGGGTTGTATTCAGGGAGCACGTCCATGCAGTGACCGTGTTGAAAAGTGGAAAAAAGATTGACAAGCCTGATAACACTCCTATGGTTACATCTCAGAATTCCCCTTCCACACCTGACCCGACTTCCATCTCACCTGAGGAAGAGCCACACCACTCTCCCTCGCACAAAATCACCCACAATGAGGATGTCGTCCTTCCACCACCCCTTTCTCGCCATGATGACCCCTCTATCCAGAAGCTGAGGGTGCCCTATCCAGAGCGCCTATCTGCTCCAAGGGAATCTTCTATTGGCTCGTCTGGAGCCAAGGATAGGATGGAAGAGATTATGGATACTTTTAGGAAAGTCTAGATTAACTTGGCTCTGTTGGAAGCGATTAAACAGATTTCGTCCTATGCCAAGTTTCTGAAGGACCTGTGCACCAAGAAGCACCGATCTAGGAAACAGGTCCAAACCAAGGTCATCCTGCCAGACCATGTTAGCTCGGTTCTTCAGCATGGAACACCCCCCAAAATGAAAGACCCAGGGGCCCCGTATATTTTAGTGGTTATAGGTAACCAACACCTTGACAAGGCTCTGCTCGATCTGGGTGTAGGGGTAAACATTCTACCGAGCTCTGTCTATGACCTTTTGGGAGGAGGAAAGCTAAAGCCTAGTCCGGTAATCCCCCAAGTTGCAGACAGATCACTTAAGACACCGCACGGATTGTTGGAAGATGTCCTTGTGAGAGTGGATGATTTCTTCTTCCTCGTTGACTTTCTGGTACTTGATACTGACCCATCTAATAAGCCCACAAAGCCATCCATTATTCTGGGACGCCCCTTCTTGGCCACAGCCAATGCCTCTATAAATTGTAGATCTGGGGTACTTAAAATGGGCTTTGGGAACAAGAAGATCTGGTTGAATGTTTTTGATAGTTACAAGCAACCTGGATTTGAAGATTGTTCTCAGATTGATGTCGTTGATAAAATAATTGAAGAGACTACTCCAACACTCTTATGTAGAGATCCCCTTCAGAAGGTCATATCTTAGGATCATCCCTCGATTATTAAAGAGACTGAAAGGAAAATGCTCGAACTAGAAGAGTTGCTGGGGATACACACTGAGTCTCTATCCCCACCTTGGACTGTGAAGGTAGATCCGCTGCTTGAGGCGAGGACATCTCAACTAAAACCCTCAATCCAAAAGGCTCTTGAATTGGAGTTGAAACCCCTTCCGAGCACATTGAAATATGCTTTCCTTGGCCCTAATAACACACTCCCCATTATTATCTCGTCTGCATTATCTGAATTGCAAGAGGGAGCTCTGCTTGAGTGTTTACAAAGGCAGAAGGAAGCAATTGCCTGGACAATTGCTGATATTAAGGGTGTTGATCCCTCTCTTTGCATGCATCATATATACATGGACGAGTCCGTGAAGCCTTTCTGAGATACGCAGAGAAGGCTCAATCCAAATATGCGGGAGGTTGTTAAAAAGGAGATTCTGAAATGGTTGGATGCAGGGATTATCTATCCCATTTCGGATAGTAAATGGGTCAGTCCTATTCATGTAGTTTCGAAAAAGGCAAGAATCACTGTGGAAGAGAATGACCATGGAGAGCTAGTGACCACTAGACCCTCTACTGGTTAGAGGGTCTGCATTGATTACCGCCGTTTAAACACGGCTACCCAGAAAGATCATTTCCCCTTACCATTTATCGATCAAATTTTGGAACGATTGGCCGAGAGCAAGTACTTTTGTTTTCTTGACGGGTACTCTGGGTATAATCAGATAGCCATTTTTCCTGATGATCAGGAGCATACCACCTTCATGAGTCCGTACGGAACTTTTGCGTTCCGCCGAATGCCATTAGGGTTATGTAATGCTCCTGCCACTTTCCAACATTGTATGATGGCTATCTTTTCTGATATGATTGACAAGTTCGTTGAAATTTTCATGGATGACTTCTCCATTTATGGCTTGTCGTTTGACCTATGCCTTTCACACCTTGATAAAGTCTTAACTCGTTGCGAAGAGGCAAAGCTGGTGCTTAGTTGGGAGAAAAGCCACTTTATGGTCCAGCAGGGCATTGTGTTAGGGCATGTAGTTTCCGAGAGAGGATTAGAGGTGGACATCGCAAAAATTGATTCCATCTCTAAGCTTCCATTTCCCGTCAATGTTCGTCAGGTTAGATCTTTCCTTGGCCATGCTGGATTTTATAGGCGCTTCATTAGAGATTTCAGTAAAATCTCTAAGCCACTCTACGACTTGTTAGTGAAGGATGTCTCCTTTGATTTTGATGATAGATGTGGAGAGGCTTTCTAAGTTTTGAAGAAAGCCCCCATTACCGCGTCGATTCTCCAAGCACCAGATTGGACCCTCCTGTTTGAGCTTATCTGCGATGCTTCTGATTTTGCAGTGGGAGCGGTCTTAGGTCAAAGGGTTAATGGCAAACCTCATGTGCTGCATTATGCCAGCAAGACCCTTACAGATCCTCAGCAAAACTACATGGTCACTGAAAAGGAATTATTTGCTGTAGTATTTGCTTTGGAAAAGTTTCAGTCTTATCTTTTGGGATCCAAGGTTGTAGTGTTCACTGATCATTTGGCCCTAAAGCATCTTCTGGCTAAAAGGGACACCAAACCTCGCCTAATTCGTTGGATTCTGCTACTCCAAGAATTTGACTTGGAAATTAAAGACAAGAAAGGAGTTGAGAATGTGGTTCTAGGGTCCCTATTGAGGCATCAAACCCTGTTGGCGGTATTCAAGAGACTTTCCCTGATGAGTCTCTAATGGCAATGGAAGCTAAAACTCCTTGGTTCGCTGACATAGTGAACTATCTGGCCACGGGCATTACCCCCAGTACTTGGGACAAGCAGAAACGAGACAGGTTTCTCACTAGCGCTAAATTTTATCACTAGGAGGAACCCGAGCTTTTTAGAATAGGCCCTGACCAGCTTTTTCGTCGTTGCGTCCCTGACGAAGAACAAAGAAGTGTTCTGAGCTTTTGCCGTAACCTCCATTGTGGGGGACATTTTAGTGGGAAGAAGACTTCCCATAAGGTTCTTCAGTTTGGCTTTTGGTGGCCCACATTATTTCGAGATGCACATACATATGTGGGCGCATGTCTACGTTGCCAGCAGACGGGAACCATTGGAAAAAGGGATGAGACGCCCCAACAACCTATTCTCCCTATTGAAATCTTTGATATTTGGGGCATTGACTTCATGGGTCCCTTTCCTGTGTCCTTCGGATATGAATACATCCTTGTGGTGATTGACTATGTATCAAAATGGATAGAAGCCATACCCACGCGAACTAATGACCATTCCGTGGTCTTGGGCTTTGTTAAGGCTAATATCATTTCTCAGTATGGGTGCCCAAGGACGATCATAAGTGATAGAGGACCTCACTTTAAGAATGTACACTTCACAAGACTACTCCAAAATTTGGGAGTCAACCACATGATAGCCACACCTTATCATCCCCAAACGAGTGGACAAGTTGAAGTGTCTAATAAGGAGAGTAAGCGAATTTTAGAAAAAACTGTCAGGCCTGATCTGAAGGATTGGTCTAAAAAAGTAAATGATGCTCTTTAGGCCTACAGAACTATGTATAAGACTCCCTTGGGCATGTCTCCTTTCCGTCTTGTCTACAGAAAAGCATGCCACCTTCCCGTTGAAATCTAACATAAAGCTTATTGGGCTATTAAAAACGTTAACTTGAATCTGGATAAAGCTGGAAAGGCACGTATGTTAGAATTAAATGAGCTTGAGGAGCTTCGTAATGAAGCTTATGAAACTTCTCAAGCTTACAAGCAACATACAAAAGTCTTTCATGACAGACACATCATTAGAAAGACTTTTGAGCCCAACCAATGGGTCTGGCTTTTCAATTCTAGACTTAAATTATTGCTTGGAAAGCTCAAGTTCCGCTGGGATGGGCCATACGTTGTTATCAATACTTTCCCTCATGGAGCTGTAGAGATTCGGAACCCTATTTCAGGTGCGAGCTTTAAGGTAAATGGCCAATGACTTAAACCGTATATTACTCTTTTTGATGGCCAGGTTTTGGATGCACTTCTGCTTGAAAAGCCTTAGCTCCTCCCACTCTCCTCCTCAGGTGATATTCTTTTATGTCTGCATTTTTCCAATGAGGACATTGTCAGTCTTAGGCATGGGGGGGTATAACATGAGAATATTTATAGCATTTATAAATATTTGCATACATATTTATATATATAAAAAAAATCTCTTTTCTTGAGCTGAATAGGTTAGTTCCTAGCAGAATACCTTTGTCATTGGAGGTTTTTCTTCTTGAATTATTTCTTAAGTTTTGAATCTAGTACATTTATTTCACGTGAACGTAGACTTGGTAATAGATCCTTGAAGAAAACCAATAAGCATTTGTAGTCTACTAAACCCTTGGACAGTTCATAGGGAGTCAAGCATACTATCTTCTAGTAGATCCACCTCATATTTGTGAAAAGAAAGTAGAGAGATTACTGGTGCAATAAGTCTAGTGCAAGGACTCTTAAGTTTTGGACAATTAGATGATGATACTTCAGAGTTAGGCGTAGTTTTTCGTTCTCTGTTTCTGTGTGCGTACTTTGTATGAATTCCTGAGAGTCACCAAATAAGGTAGATACACAGAGATGGGGTCTTAATAAAGCTATGACTATGGTGGATGATTACAACCATCCTTCATAGAGTCCTTGGCTGAAGGAGGGTATTAGTGTCAAAGGTCAGAAATACGCCTGTCCTATCCATTCCTTCCCGGTGCCGAGAATAGGCACTTCCACCAAATAAGCCACACAATATCCTCTTGACCATCATCATCCCGAATAATGCCTCATAAATAAAAGTCCATGTCGTATTATGTTGATTTATATTATATATAAAAAAAAAGAGAGAGAAAAGAAAATAATAAGAAAAGAAGAAATCTTCTGATTACTTCTATTATTTTTCCTTTTTGCTAGGGACTAGCAAATCTTAGGTATGAGGGTATTTGATGAGTCCATTTTAATGGACTAATATTACACCTAAGTAACTTTAATCGTACCTTTTAGGTTTGTTAATAACTACATTAAGTTATAGAATGTTTGCATTCATCATGATTTAAGTTTACATCTATTTTATAGTATTCTATAACTTAATATGTAATGATGTTACGTTTTTATGATTGCAGGAATGATAGTTAGAATGAACAAGGGGGGAGAATAAATTTCCCCAACACATATCCGGTGCCAGCCGCAACTCCTCCCTCACATTTATCTAATCTTCCGCCACCCTCCCTCAACAAACGAGGCCATATTTAGAAAGGATTTTTGAAAATCCCTGGAAGGGCAGAGGAGAGGAGTTAAGAGGAGGCGGAGAAAGGAGAGGAGTGGGGGGGATCATCCAAGGACGGTGTAACTCGTGTGCACTGTGCACCAAACCACCTTCCGTGCCCGCTGGTGCGCGCCCATCTCCAGCCGCCTCTCCAGTCACCTCACAAGCACCCATCCACCCTCCAACGCCTCCCTGCAGCGCACCCTCCCCTCTGTAGACCAGCCTCGCCTCACCAGTGTCTCCAGCCAGCACCGCTCCAGCCAGCGCCCCATCTTGCATAGTGCCCGAACCCCCGCAAGTGCTCTGCCTGCCACCAGGCCCACGCCTCAGCCTCACCACCTTCAGGCACACCACCAGGTGCCCGCTCTGCCCTCGCCACCTGCGCTCGCAGGTGCGTGCCCTTCTCCAGCGCCCGCAGGTGCTCTACCTTCCACCAGCGCCCGGCTTTAGACGCACTCACACACTCGCACAGAACCCATGCCTGCAGGCATTTGCATCCTTCCAGTGCCACCTCAAGCCAGCGCCTGGTGCTGCTCTCTGCAGATCGCCTCGCCACTAGCGCTCCTCGCAGGCGCTGCGTGCTCATCGGCCACCGCAGCGCGTGCACCCCTCCTCCAGCGCCTGCCCCTGCACTGCGCACCGCTCACCACCCGCAACTTTCCTCTCCTTCTTGCAGCCACCACAGGATGCCATCAGCCGCGCCGTCACCACCATCGAGTGCGGCCTGAGCGGGGTGATCTTCAGCGGCAGCCTCAACGTCCGTCTCTCCTCCTCGTGTGAGCACAACCCGCGGCAACAAATCCTCTATTTTGAAGTTGATTAAAAATCACATTTACTACCATTGCCACCATAAATTAATTTTAATTTATGATTATTTTATTTTGGCAAAATTGCGAATGCACACTCATACTTTCTGATAATTGCACGCTATTGATATTCACCTGTTTCAAGATTGGTTTTGGGATTAACATGTGCACCAATTTTCTCTAGTATATGTCAATTGAAAATTACATAAAATCATCATATATTTATTGAAGATTTCAGTGAGGGAAAATTGCACATATACCCTTATATTTTTTAGTTATTGTGAATCTTCTTTCCATCGCATTTTATGTGGGACTTGACTAGGGATTTCGCACTTAACCAAAAGAATATGAAATAATCGAGAGTTTATTGCATAATTGCCTCCCTGTAGACATGACCCCTTTTCTGTGAGTGGTTATTTTTATTGTTGATTAGTTAGTTTTTCCACCACTTAAATACTACAACGCGTAGCGGAAAATCGACTCGTCAAATTGGCGCCGTTGCCGGGGAGGCAACAGACGCAATAGATTTACTTCATTGTTTTTGAATATTCTAAGTTGCGAAATTATCTGATCAATTTTTTTACTGTGGGAGGAATCTGATGAGGAGACGAGGTGCAACAAAGCGGCAACAGCAGCCACGAGCTAAGCCACACGAGGAAAAGACGTAGGAGACCAAGATCGTGCTTTCACAAAGGATTCTCTGTCGTCACAAAATTTATTTCAGTCTTTTCGCCCTTGTAGTAATTGGGGCTGAATTTTTGGGGGCTTGTCCCCACATTCTTTAGCTACTAGGGCTTACATTATTTTTTGTGCATGTGTGATTCTATTTTCTACTTGCCTGCCTTTAAAACCAACAAAGAAAATATCAAGCTGCCTATTTAGAAGTTGCATGCCCTTAGGTGCACGCATTTAGGGGTGATTGAGCAGCACATTAGATCTTATTATTGTATTGCAAGCATATTAGCACGAAGATTGCTGGAGACAGGTACATCTTTCTAACTTTTGCATCCAGCTCCTGTTCACGCATTTGCATTCAAATTAAAATTCAAGACCACCAAGTTGTTTGAATTAACTAATTCAGTGGTCACATAACTAAAAGTAGGACTGATAATCAGATTCAACCCTAAAAGCAATTCACATTTGATCTGATTCTAAGGGACCTGTCTACAATTTCAAAAGAAATTACAAAGATTTGCGGTGTGTTGCACACTTCTGACACTGAGCACACACATTAGGCACCGCACTAAGGCTCGATCCCTTAAGGCTATAGGCATCGATCTCTTTATCGATGCAGACCCTCCTATTGTGCTTTGTGGTGGTGGTGATACTATCTTTTGACCGAGTGTTTTGATACTCCACGAAGGGGGACACTCCTTAAAGGAACAAAAGGGTAGTTAAGGGGCACTGCATACGCATCGCCTCAAAGGAAGGGTTCGCCCTACTTGCATCCCTTTGTTCATCCTTGGAGTAACTTCTCACTTGATCACCTGGGAGTATCATCCAAGCAAAGTATAGGTCCTAGGGCACTCAAAGGTTGAATTAAGACACGTAATTGCAGTGAAAAACTTGTTTGGCCATTTATATTAACTAATTTGACCTCCTCAATAAAGAAGGCTAAGATTTCAAGTCCGCACCCCTCTTATACCACTTACGTGGGAACGGAGGGATAAGTCTTGATCCTTTGACTTATCATTGGAGTGGAGGTTTAACTTACTCAATAAAAACCTGAATTGTGTTTTGTATGCTTGGTAGACGCTCTCTTGAGGGTAGTCTAGTGTTTGATCCTGAGCCTGAGAGAATTCTTAGGAGAGCTCACCTAGGAGAGGAAAAAGAAGGAATGGCTGAGCAAGGTGCAAATCAAGAAAGGACCCTAAGGGACTATTTTATTCCAACTAACCAACCTGCACAAGCACTAAGACGACCGGCAGGGGATAATCTGTATGAGATCAAGAGCAGTACCATATCTTTATTGCCCTCTTTTTATGGTACTACTAGGAAGGACCCCTACCAGAATTTGTAGGAATTCACTGAGGTCTGTTCCACGGTGAAGCTCCAGGGCTTTACTGATGAAGCCCTGATGAGGACTCTATTTTCTTTCTCCCTTAAGGATAAGGCCAAGCACTGGTATCATACCCTCGATGCAAGGGTAAATGATTAGGCCAGCCTTAAGGGAGAATTTTTGAAAAAGTATTTTCCTATGAGTAAAACCAATCATTACAGAAGAGAGATTATGGGTTTTACTCAACAGGAAGGGGAGCAATTTCATGAGACTTGGGAGCACTTTAATGACCTTCTTAGGTTATGCCCCCACCATCAAGTGCCAAGATGGCAGTTGGTCGAAAGGTTCTATAACGGATTATCTGAAAGGCATAGGCAAACCATTGATGCAGCCTGTACAGGAACCTTCATGACCAGAACTGAGGATGAAGCCTGGGCATTATTTGAAACATTAAGCGACAACTCCATACATCTATCCTCTGCCTATCAAGAAATAAAACCATCAATCTTGTAGAGGAAGATAGAGGCCCATGAAGCTGGGGCTTCTCAGGATTTGGCTTATCAGATTCAACTATTGAACAAAAACTTTGATAGGCTTTTAGCAAACCTTAGCATGAACCCGCAAGCAGCCTCTATTTCTCCAGCTTCAAGAGAATGCTCCATTTGCCAAAGCATAATGCACGACACTGTGGAGACGTCTGGGCTGATACGGCCGACACCAGAGACAAAGATCTCCGTAGGTGAGGCGACGGCGAAGACAAGGGCAGAGGCGGCGTCAGGGCTGGTATGGCTGATGCGGATAAAGGAGAGGAAGGCAACCCAACCACTGTATTGTGGTTGGGTGACGAGTGAGAGAGGACGGAACTGTCGGAGCTTGCAGAGATGTTTTGGCCAGCGAGGAGAGAAGAAGGTAAGGTGGATCGGCCCAATTCCAAGCTGAGGAGACGCAAAATGAGTTGGGGTTTCTTAAATAAGTCCTGGAGGTTGGGTTTGTGCTTGGAAGCCAAGCTTCCAAGCACGGCAAGTTCACTGGAGTTGGAAGCTTAAAAAGACGTAAATCTCTCATGCGTTCTCATGAGAGATTGGATACAAATTAAAGCTCGTCAACGGGTTTAGATTGAAGAGGATTACTCAGAGAATCCCCCTTCCAATTTTGGGAGGGATTCTCTGAGCAATCAAGGAGAATCCTCCTTCTAAAGCTTGCTGGAGTAGGATTTCCTTCGCTGAAATGGCAGAGGGACCTAATTGCAAAGAACAAAGAAGAAGATAGGGGGTCAATTATAAGGGTTTTTGAAATCCAGGGGTAGAAATGCAATTGGGCTGGACCTATTTGCAAAAGTGGGTCAAGATGAATTCCTCTTAGGTCCAAATTTTAGTACAAGCCTAATTTGGACCTAAGGAATCCAATGGTGATGTTGGATTTTGGGTTTGACCACGTTTGATTGGTTAATTTACGTAAAAACCTAATTTAGGGCAAATATTTGTCTGAGACCCCATTTTAGGTCAAAATAGGTTTCAATGGCCAAATTGAAGGTTCTAAATAGTAGAGAATATTTTTATATGATTTTTAGAGGGTTTAGGTGAATTTTATCCTGACCAAAACCTTGTTAAATCAAGTGGGACTATTTTAGGGTTACATGAAGTCATTTAATTCCCAGCATTCATATGAACCCTTTTCTGTTTAAACCAACCCACTTTTTATCTTGTTAAGATCATTTAACCTGTGTTTAGCTCTTGAGAAAAACCCATGGTTTCACTGCAATGGTAAAATTGTAGTTTTACCCCTTGTTTCTTGCTTTTATCTCAGAATGGTTATTCATTAAATTAGGACCTCTAGTTGGTTATATAGGAACTTTTATTCTCTTCTTTGGGTCAAAATGAGTTAGTTAGGGCTCATGATGGTGTTCCCATCATGCCTAAAAAGGCAGGGCTCATCGTCATCATGACCGGACCTGGAGAAATCATATCGACCTGTATAGCAAACTCATGGAGAGTCTGCATTGATTACAGAAGACTTAATTCCTCCACGAAGAAGGATCATTTCCCACTACCGTTCATTGATCATATTCTTGAGAAACTAGCGGGAAATCGATTCTTCTACTTTCTGGATGGGTACTCTGGTTATAACTAGGTCGCAATCCATCCCGAGGACCAAGAAATGACCACCTTCACCTGCCCCTTCGGAACTTACGCATTTCGAAGGATGCCATTCGGTCTCTGCAATGCCCCCGCTACTTTTCAGTGGTGCATGCTTGCCATATTCTCAAATATAGTAGGTGAGTACCTAGAGGTCTTCATGGATGACTTCTTGGTATTTGGTGAATCATTTGACGATTGCCTCCTGCACTTGGTCTAGATCCTCAAGAGATGCATCGACGTAAACTTGGTTCTTTCCTGGGAAAAGAGCCACTTCATGGTACCTAAGGGAATAGTCTTGGGGCATCTTATCTCTGAAAAGGGCATCTAGGTTGATCAAGCCAACGTGAATTTGATTTCCAAACTCCCTATGCCTAGCTCGGTCAAAGACATCCGATCCTTCTTGGGGCACATCAGTTTTTACAGTCGATTCATTCCCGATTTATTGAAAATCTCACTCCCCCTGACTAATCTTCTATCTAAGGATGTCCCTTTTGAAATCACCAAGGAATGCACTCAAGCATTTGAGATCATGTGTGATCGAGTTACCCAAGCACCATCCTGCAGCCCCCTGATTGGTCTCGACCCTTTGAGATCATGTGCGATGCATCTGATTACGCTGTAAGTGTGGTACTTGGGTAGAAAATAGATGGGAAACCCGTGGTCATTTACTACACTAGAAAGACACTCGACAAGGCTTAGCGTAATTACACAGTTACTGAAAAAGAGCTGCTAGCCGTAGTATTTACCCTGGAAAAATTCAGATCGTATCTTTTGGGTTCCCGTATTATCATTTACTCATATCACAGTGTTGTGAGGCATCTCCTTGAGAAGAAGGACGTGAAACCTCGACTAATCCACTGGATCTTGCTGTTGTAAGAATTTGATCTTGAGATTTGCCACAAGGTAGGGAAATAGAATGTGGTAGCTGATCACTTATCCTGCCTTCCTTTTGATATTAACAACCCTTCCGAACCTATTACTGATCATTTTCCCAATGAACACCTCTTAACTATCAGTATAGGACTTCCATGGTTTGCTGATCTAGTAAATTACTTGGCATCACATCAGATATCGTACGATTGGCCAAAAGCCAAGAAGGACAGATTACTTTCTGATGCCAAGTACTACTTTTAGGAAGACCCGTATCTCTCCTGCATCGGTGCTGATCAAATCATCTGATGATGTGTTCCGAAAGTGGAAATTCAAGACATTTTGTCCCTCTGCCATGACCAGGCATGCGGTGGACACTTCTCTGGTTATAAAATCGTAGCAAAAGTCCTCCAATGCGGATTCTATTGGCCCACACTTTTCAAAGATGCATACAATCACTGTAAGGCATGCACTTGTTGCCAGACCTTAGGCAACATGAGCCACCGTGATATGATGCCCTTACAGTCGATTCTTGTATGTGAAATCTTCGATGTTTGGGGGATTGATTTTATGGGACCCTTTCCTGTTTCAGATGGCTTCAAATACATTCGTCTCACTGTTGATTATGTGCCCAAATGGATCGAAGCCATTCCGACCCGAACCAACGTTCATAAGGTGGTTATCAAGTTCATTCATCAGAACATCTTTTCTCGATTCGGGATTCCACGTGCCATAATCTTTGATGGAGGGACCCATTTCATGAATGCTCAGTTCAGATCACTGATGACCAAATACAGGGTGTCACATCGAATCTCTACTCCTTATCACCCCAAACCAACAATCTAGCTGAGCTATCGAATCGGGAGATCAAGAAAATATTCTAGGTCACTGTTCGACCTGATAGGAAAGACTAGTCATGCTGACTTCTGGAAGCTTTGTGGGCTTATAGGACCACCCACAAAATCCAATTAGGCATGTCTCCCTTCATATTAGTGTATGGGAAGGCATGTCACCTCCCCATCGGATTGGAGCACAAAGCCTATTGGGCAATACAGAACTACGATCTCGATCTTTCTAAGGTAGGAACCCACATAAAGCTTCAAATGAGCAAGATCGATGAATTACACTACGACGTGTATGAGAACTCAAAAATTTACAAAGAGCAGGTTAAAGCCTTTCACGACAAGCACATATCCATAAAGATCTTTTTCCCTAGTCAAAAAGTCCCACTCTTTGATGCCAAACTCAAACTGTTCCTAAGAAAACTCAAATCAAGATGGATTGGACCTTACCTTGTCAATAAATCTTTGAAAATGGAGCTATCGAAATCAGTCAACTCATCCACGATTCAGAACCTTTTGTCGTGAATGGTCAGAGACTCAAACCATTGATTGAACTCACCGATACAAATTTGGCTGAGATATCTTTTACCCTCCATTCTTTCCGAGCTCATTACGCTCGGCTGATGGCGTTAAACTCAGTGCTTAACGGGAGGCAATTGGTCATTTCGAAAAACCTGAAACCCTTCTTGACACATCTTATGCTGAACTCATATTGCACTTTAGGGTTCATCCATTAGAACAACCAACTCCACCTCTGGTACCCGTACATGAGCTTGAAATCGTCCACAACAGTCACCTCGACCCATTCACTTGCCCAACACCTGTTCTAATGAATTATTTAAGCTAAACTCAAACCCACCTAATTTACAATGAGAACATTGCAAATTGTAGGCATGGGGGGTATTAAAGTGCAAAATGCCGTGAAAATCATTTCACAAGAAAGGGTTTCATAAAAAAACATCCTGAAAAAGAACAAAAATATGAGAGGAGAGCAAATTTTGAAGGCATATCAGATTGTGAGGAAAAAAAGGAGATAGAAAGGTCAAAAAGGAGCACAATTTGAAAAAAAAAAGAAAAAGAGGTAGTCATTAGTAAAAGATTAAGGAATTGACGTAGTTTTAGACCATATCAAAAGAAAGAAAATGAAATGCAAAAAGTGCTAATAAAACAGAGAAGGGATTAGTAGGAACGTTGATTTTAGGCCTCTTGGGCTATGTCCTAGGCTTAAAAATTCAAGTACCCGCTAAGATTTGGATAATCCTCAAGAGGTTGGGGAAAATGTGAAGCTTAAGTATTAGGTCTAAGGCTTAGGGATTATTTGGCCTCGTTAACTGACCTCTAGTTTGCGGGACTCGGTAACCTAAGCACCCTAATCCACACACAGTCTGGTTCAGTGCACCTAAGTATCAAAATCACACAAATGTGTTTAACTTGTTCTGAAAAAGTCACCTAGATAAGGAGCGACTGATCAACACAAGTTGATTTGGATGAGTTCTCTGCATGGAGAGGCGGGAAATTCCCCTCGAAGATGTGCAATAACATATAGTCTCCTCGGTGCTTGTCTCCTAGGATATCTACATATCCTACTGGGGGCATGTAAGCACCCTATGCTAGTTTAGATGCCATGGGTGGCATTATCTCGAAATGTCGATTGTTAGGGTCTGGATTTAGCTACAGATTGCCATGGACGAGATTATCTCAAAATCTTGAAAGCCAGGGTTCTGGGGGTTGCCATGGGTGGTGCTATTTTGAAGCATTGATTGCCAAGGACCCTACAAGGATTGATGATGGGGACTAGGAATCTGATACAGACTGTGTTGTAAAGCCAATCCAAAGCTAGAAATAAAAGGAAACAGAGAGAGAAAACTCTCCAAAAATAAAGAAAAATTCCTCTGTCTCTCTCTAACAAAAATGCACTGCAAACTGAACCTAGGCTAAAACATGTTACAAGCACAGGTGCTTTAACCGTAGAGTTCAACGAACCTTAGGTTAGTTCCTATGGGCCTTAGAAGCCTTCGCGGTAGACTGAGGCTAGAGCTGGTCAGGATTGGATCTTGGTTGGTACTTGAGTATCTCTAGACCTACTATTGGCATTCTAACCTAATCTACAAAAGGAAGCACACAACAAAGTTTTTAAGCATCAAAAGATTTTATGGTCTAGAATCAAAGTTAATACCTTAAAATTTTGCTAAGGGACTAGTAAAAGCTAGGCATGGGGGTATGATGGGAACACCATCATGAGCCATAACTAGCTCATTTTGACCCAATTAAGTCAGTAAATGCTCCTACATAACCGTCAGAGAGTCACAAGTCATTACATAATCATTCTGAAAGAAAAATAAGAAACTAGGGTTAAAACTTTAATTTTACTAGCTCATCATGTATGCAGTATAACCACGGGTTTTCTCAGGGGTTGAATGAAGGTCAATTGGTCTTAAAAAGATAAAAGTGGGATAAGACAAACAGAAAAGGGTTTGCACGTGTTCTGAGAATTAAATAACTTTTGAAACCCTAAAAAAAAACCTGCTTAATTAACTGAGATTTTGATCAGGATAAAATTTACCTAAATCCTATAAAATTCATATAAAAATATTCTCCAGGGTTTAGAACTTTTAATTGGACCATTATAACCCGTTTTGACCCAAAACAGAACCATAGACAGATATTTGCCCTAATTTGGGTTTTTACATAAATTACCCATTCAAACATGGTAAAAACCAAAATCCAACTTCACCATTGGATTCCTTAGGTCTAAATTAGGTTTCTATCAAAATTTTGACCCAAGATGAATTTATCTTGATCTAGTTTGCAAATTGGTTCTGTCTAATTTCATTTCTGCCCTTAACTTCAAAATCCTTTCAAACAGGCCCTTAACTTTGTTGTCGTTCTCACAAACAGGTCCTGCCGCCATTAAACCTATTCCTACTTGCTCCGGCGACCTCACAAAGGAAAGAACTCCCTGATTTCTTGATGAATCCCTTTCAAATTTGATAGGGAGGTTCGTCAAGAAATTCCCTTCCTTTTGGACCTAATCCTAAGCCTTGAAGACTACCCAATCTCTCATGTGAACGCATGAGAGATTTGGGTATCAAGAAAGTTCCAACTTTGGTGAACTTTCCAATCTTGGGAAGCTTGCTTCCCAAGCTCTAACTGACTTCTGACGACCTATAAAAGACTCCCCAGATCACAACGGATTCCCTAAGCTTGAATTTTGCCAGAGATTCCCTCTAATTCCTCTCCCCTCCTCCGACCAATTTGCTCTTCAAGCTCCAGCGACTTCCCCTACCTTCCCTCGTCGTCCAACCATAGTACCAGTGGCAGATGCTTCCTCCTTGTCTTCTTTCGCGTCGCGCAGCACCCGCCGGCGCTCCTGCCCTCCCTTCATCCTCGCTGTCCACATCTCTCTGAGCAGTTTCATCTCCAGCACCGGCCGCACGTCACCCGGTGCCAACTCTGCCCCCTTCGTCCTCCTGCTTTCCTAAACGACTCCTTGACTTCCCCTCTTCATTTTCAGACATCTACCACCTCATTCCGACCGCCGACTCACCCCGTCACCCTTCGTCTTCCACCTCGTCAGTAGACCTCCGGCGAGCCCTAGCGGCTTCCATACTCCCAACTGCACTGCTTCCACACTCCTCACCATCGCCTCGACTCATCGATCAAAACCCGTCAAGTAATTGAGGGGATTGGCCTCCATATCATCCCCCGACTCATGCACTCTCACACATAAACCGCGAGGTCCACAAACCTCCACAACCACTCGCATGCGACGCCAACACCGCCGTTCAATTCCCCACCTCACGGCGAAGCTTATGAACTGTTTTAACTAGGGATTTTAGCCCATTTTTGTGCTTGCAGGTAGCAGGTTGCCACTGCCATTACTGAAGCTTCAAGCGAAGCTCGAAGCTCGCTTCAAGCACCTGCAGACCCCAGGCAAAGTCCTAGGTGCTACGGAACACTTCCAGGATTGCAACCATGGAGCCAATAAGTCTTTTTGACTGAGCCTTTGACCACAATTCGACGAAGGAACTTACTGCAGTTGCATGCAGAGAAAGGAGGTGGGATTAGTCCCACATCAGTTGTGGCAAAGCCCCTCGCCCACATAAATTGTAAAAGTGTTGGTGGTTATTTACCTCCAAACATGGGGTGAGGTCTCTCTCACCCACACACGCCTCGTTCGTGATCTCTGCCCGTGGACCTGGCCTGACTTGTTTACTCGCCTAGCCAAGCACTCCTCGGCTGCTACCCCACTGTAGGCAGCCTTGGACCTGGGTGCACGTGTACCCAATAACCCGATATCCTGAGAGAAGGCCCTAGGAGGGCGGAGCCTAAGAGAGAGAAGGAAGGAGAGATTGTGTGGGGGTGGGGGAGGGTTTTGCTGCTGAAGACATTGGCTGACACTTAGCCAATCTGAGAAGTTCCCCTCCCCTGTGAGAAGAAGAGGAGTAGCAGCAGAGAAAGAAAAGAAGAGAAAGAAGAGGCTGAAAGAAGAGAAAGGACAGCATTGTAGCATCAAACATTTAAGTCGTCTGATCCCATCTTCAGATGTTTGATTTGAGTTTCTAAAGCTATAATTAACTCTGATATTGTGCTTCTATTTGCTATTACTGTATAAGGGTAATTGGTGATTTAAATCACCATTTTTGCCTCTTCATTTTGCACATTGATCGTTGATTTTTATATTATTCTGCATTAAGCTTTTACTTATATATTGTGCTCAGTTATGAATTGTGATCTTGAGCTTTAAATTCCATATTGCTCTCTGTGTTCGACCTCGGAATCTTTTTCGAGTAATAAAATTTATTTGTTTAAATGCTATTTTGGCTATACTGCAACGCAAAATTCTTAAAACACCGATCTAGCATTCGAACAAGGGTATTCCCCTCCTTGGAGTTACAAAACTTTTGAACTTAAGTTTCAAGCACTTTAGTATCCAATGGTAGGAGAGTTATTTCCTAGTAGCTCAAAACCTAGGAGTGTCTAATTGCGTGCTTTAGTGCACAGTCATGCACATGTGCATTCACTGTAAAAGTTTGAAATTTTGAATCACAACATAATATCTCAAATCAACTCCTTGGGTTTTATATGCTCCTCCTTTAATTAGTCATTTTTCAGAAATTGTGACCACTTGTTAAATCGTTTCAAGACAACTTATGTGGTCTTGGAATTAAATCCAAATGCAAATGCGTGATTAAAATATGGATGCAAAGTAAGAGAATACGTACCTTGCTTCTAGCAATCAAAGATGCGAAAATGCACACAATGCAGAGAAATAAATCTAGAGGCTCCTCATACAGACCTGAATGGTTTGTCCTAAGGGTAGGCAGCTTCTAGCAGGAAACTCGTGTTTTTTTTTTAAGCTACTTATGCACAATCAAGAAAAAAATAAAATCAATCCACAAAACAAAGTAAAAACCTAAATCTAAAGAAAGAGGGAATAAACTCAAAAATTACTCAACACGGGCCTAAAATAAAATCGGGGAACAAACCCCTAAAAATGGCCCCAAAGTACAAGGGTGAGAAAACAAACAACTAAACAAACCTAAAGAGTCTATTCTAAAATGCGGAATCAAAATTCTAAGAGGAAGACTCCTCTTAGATGGTCCTCCGTTCATCTCTATGCATGTGGGGTCAAGGCCCACAAGCTCCTGTGATTATCTCGAAGGTGACCGCAAGGTCCACCAAGATGGGAATATCAGTCCCTCCTCCAAGTGGTGGAAACAAGGTCCACAACGGTGTTGCTGAGGCTCATGCGACAACTCGTGTGTAATATATGTACCTCGCACTAGATCAGATAAAACAAGTTAAATATGCCTGAATTTAAATCAACATGAACAAATGAATAATTGTGAGTTAATTAAGCCTGTCGCCTCGCCAGCAACAGTGCCATTTGACGAGTCGATCTTCGCTTTCGAATAAGATGATTAAGATGATTTTTCGTTGTGTTTTAAAGTGGTGAAAAATTGACTAATCAAAGTATTAAATTGAAAATGAAACACTCGAGAGAGTGGGTCGTGTCCACAGGGAGGCACGGGCCTATTTCAAACTTGCAAAAGTCGCTAAAAATTGTTTATCAAAGATTTCCCCCAAACTCAGAATTGAAATCCTTCTGAATTAGAGTTATAACAAAGATTCTAGTATAAAGGGAAATAGGATGGGTACTTGCATAAAATCACACAATATATCTATTCCATTTAATGAAAAATGTTGGCTTGGCAATGGCAATGGATGTGATAACTAATACCGATGCTACTGTAGCAAAATAGGGGAATGGCTTCCCCTTGTCCATGCGCAAGGGGGAGAGGAGTGTTGGCCGCGAGGAGCACACCGAAGGTAGAGTACTTCGAGCCGCATCCGGTGGCGGTGGCGGCAAGTCACGAAGTAGCTGGAGGTGGGCGGCCGAACGGAGCGAAGGTGGTGGGTTCCGGTGGAGCTTCCTGCTAGTTACTCGTGGAGGCGAAGGAGAGGCATGCGTAGAGAGGACGCGTTGCGTGGGTGGTGCGCACGAGGAGGATGGCTACGGGTGTGTGGCTACAAGGGTGGTGCATGTGGAGAACGCAGCTGCTGCTGCTGGAGTTGCGCGTAGGTGCTCCTGCTACATGCTGCAAGCTGCACAGATGTGCGAGGAAGCTGTTGCACGCTGGGGGTGCAGGAGGCGAGGGGGCTGCGCGCGCTAGTGGGCTGGCCGGAGCTTGGCTGCTCGCTACTGTTGTGCACACGGAGGCGTAGTGAGGGGGTACGCCTGTGCGTGCATGCGCAAAGGCAGACGTGGCGGAAGCGCAAGGGGAAGGTGCACAGGACGGTGAGGAGGTGGTGGTGGTGTGTATAGCTCGACGGAGGTGTAACAAGGGAAAAAGAAAAGGGGAAGAAGATGAAGATGTTGGTGGTAATGGTGGTGACCGTGGACAGGGGGTGGAGATGGAGTTTAATGCTACCTGTGCAAGGAGGTGGTTGCACTAGGAGGTTATGGGTTCTTTAGCCAATAGTAGAAAGAGAAGAACAAACGAAGGGGAAGTGAATATGAAGGTGGTACTGTTGGGAGGTTAGACGTCTTAAACGTGCATGAATGGTTGCTGGTAGTGGTTGTTGGCGGCGGTGGCTGGTGATAACTGCGTGGCCTTCAGGCACACACTCGTGGTAAGCTGCACAAGCCACTGATGGTGCAGCTGTCTATCACCTCGCCTGCTCGCGGTGGTGTGGACTTGTGCACACGGTTGAGGCTGATGGTGGTAATGTAGAGGAGAGATTGACTCTCTGCGCAGTAGTGGGTCGGGGGTGGTGGCCTTCCGGTGATGGTGGAGCGGACTCTTCTTTTATGCTACAAGAGGAGTGCGACCGCAAGCGGACATTGGTTGAAGAAGAGGTGAAGCGATGAAGATCGTGGGAAAAGAGATCCACGATTGTCGCTTGTGCATTGTCGTTCATGCATGCATCCGTTGGAGAAGAAATAAATAAAATAAAGAAAAGAAATGAGGGGTTATTTATGTGCAAATCCTTAACTTCTATGTTAAATCCAAAACACCATATATAATGTACCTAAGTGTTTAACTAATCAAATTCATGTCATTCTAACTCAATTCTAGATGCATTTAATCATGAATGCAATGCATGAATTATGCAATCAAGTCAAAAATCCAAACTAACCTATTTACATCCTGATGCATACTAAATAAATGTTAAAAATAACTTAATCTCTAGGCATTTAAATACCTAAATAGCCCACAAATATGGGCTCATCACGCAACCTCCCTTCCCGTGGGCGAGTGTGCGTATGTACTTTGAGGTGCAGAGGTGGATTTGTGTAGATGACGAGTGATGTCGTCCACCTTTTTCTCGATAATGGAGACCTTGTCCAATTAACTACCTACCAACTCCAGATCAATGGATGCAGAAAGGCCTCGGGATTCATGTACCCCCTGATTATTGCTAATGCGAGGGTGGACGTCCAGTCGTACGCACCCAATGACTCATTGTTTAAGGAGTTCTTACACATGTTTTCGAGAATTTCCCAGATCATGTCTTCATGTTGACCCATGATGCTGCCACCACAGGTTGCATTGGCAAAGAGCTTGATATCCTCACGGAGTCTGTGGTAAAAGGATTGGACTTGTTCCCACTTCGACACTCCGTGATGGGGGCACTTACCCATGAGATCTAGAAAGCGATCCCATGCTTCGTGTAGAGATTCTCCCACTCCTTGGGAGAAGTGTGTGATTTGGTGCTGCATCATGTTGGTGTGACCAATGTGGTAGAATTTTTGTAGGAAGGTGGTTTGAAGTTCTCCCTATGTGTTGATCGTGTGTGGTTGAGTCTGAAACCAGTGGGTGGCTTTGTCAGCCAAAGAGAATGAGAAGAGCTTTAAGAGTAATCCATCGCAATTCTGTACATTTGCCCCAAAGGTGTGGGCCAGATGTTTTAGGTTTTTGATGTGCTAGAAAAGATCCTCGGAGTTCAAGGCATGAAATTTTGGGGTCATATGAAGCATGCTAGGCTTGAGATCTACCTTAGGTCCTCCCACGGGAATGTTGATTCGGGGTTTGATCTCCACCGCTGCAAGATTATGTGATCTTGCATTTGAGGACGCAGTGGTGGGTTGATGATGGCATTGATTCGATTTTGGAAATCATGGAATTGTTGCTCAAGATTAGGTTGTTCTTCTTGGTGATCCATAGCTGATGAAGGGGTAGTAGGTTCTAAACCAGAGGATATGTCAATGTGATCAGGTTGTTGTACAAACATGGAAGTCGAGGCTCGACCTTGACGAGAGTGAATATCTAATGGAGGCCTCTAGGATGGTCTTAAGGACCTCCTCCCGAACATGCACCGATGAATTAGTTGAGAGGTAGAATGTGATGGACCCAATCAAGACACCCAAAAAATTTTGGATGATTATAGAGGTTCAGAGCGGATGATACCCCTTAGTCAGAAAGCCATCCACCTGAGAATTACCTGGGCAGCCAAAGAGAGAGAGTCTCGCGAAGACCCCTACAAGGTAAAGCACCCCCATGAGTTACAGGGATTCCCCTACCCGACCTCTCTTGTCACTGATGATCCAGGTAGACCAGAATGGGGACTTGACCACTTAAGTCTACCAGTTTTAGATTAAGAGCAAGGTGCTTATGATTTCACTTGAACTTTTAAGATGTTGTGTAAAGTGACTTAATTTGAAGATTGGTTAACCCACAAGGTGGGTCAACTTCACCTGTCTTATCCTTTGAGAAATTTAGGTCCCCTTTTTTAGTGTTCAAATGAAATTAAGAGCCTGATTTTAGGGTTTGCTTGTATAGATCAATTCAATCAAGGCTTAGGCACACATTGTTTGGGAATGTTAATTCTTGATTAAACAAGTGTGTCTCTAAAATCCTAAACTGGAAATCTTAATTGGCTTTAATTTGGTCCAATTCAATTTTGTTCAAATTAGATACCTAAGGCTTCAAGCAAGAAGGTGATAGCCCTAGATACCTTAAGATCTTAAGTAGGTGCACAAATCAGGGTTTGGATGCTTCTTTAGAATGTATCAAATCAGGCAACTTGATGATTTGTCTAAGAATAAAATGCAAGTAGCCTTAATTGATTTTTTTTCTTTTTTAGCTTTTCAGAATCAAGGGCTTAAAGGAGGGTAGATGGAGTTTACCTGCCCCTGGAGTGGTTAATGTGTGGCTGCTCTTTCTTTAATGAGTCCCTAAAATAGATCACAATCAAAAGAGTTGTAGCAAGTTAGTACCAAATCTGATATTGCAATCAAGAGATCTAATTACGCATTGCTCCCTGGCAACGGCGCCAAAATGTTAGTCGCTCTGAAATGGACTTTAAAATCGTCACGTTGCAGTATGGATCGAATCAGTGCGAAAACATATAATTTATTACTTGAATTTGAAGTCTGAGGTCGAACACAGGGAGCAATATGGCAATTTAAAACTTAAGATCCCAGTTTGAAGATAAGAGATTGCAATAATAATAATGTCAAGTATCAATGTGCAAAAAGAATGGAGTAAAATTGTGATTTGAATCACCAATTACTCCTCACAATAATAGCAACTAAATCAACAATATTAATCAAGGAAATAAAGCCTCAAACGTATGCAATCAGATGGAAAAGGCTTGTATTAGATGGCTTAAACAGCTGGTTGCTACAGTTCTTCCAAGGGACTCAAGGGTCTCTCTCTTCTTTGCTTCTATCTCAGCTGCTCTTCTTTTCTTCTCCTTTCTTCTTCTTTAGAACTCTTTCTTTCTTCTTTGCCTTTCTACTGCTCTTCTTCTCTTCTCCTTTCTTTCTTTGCTTCTTTCTGCGACTAAGGGTCACACAAGTACCAGTGAGAGTAAAAACCCCCCTGTCCTAGTGTACTCTCTCTCTCTGGGATCCACTCTCCTAGAGCCTTCCACAATAATGATAATCGGGTATTCAGGTCAAGCACGTACCTGGGTCCAGGTTCACCGGCAGTGGGTGGTGAGCGAGGAGTAAGGGCTTAGGCGGGTCGGGTGAATGAGGCTAGTGGGATGTCACCCCGTGTTCTGAGGCAATGAGCCTAGAACACAAAAACAACTTATGCGGGCACAGGTGCTTCTCAGCTTCCGAGGTGGGACTAATCCCACCTCCCTTCCTCTGCGTGCGATGCTGCTTGATGCTTCATGCGATTGTGATCAAAGGCTCAATCAAAGAGCCAAATTGGCTCCTTGGTTGCACTCCTGGAGATGTTCCATTGTTCTTGGGGCCTGTAGGTGCTGGAGCAAGGTTGAAGCTTCGCTAATGGCGATTGAGGCAGTGAAGACCTAAAAACAAGAATACGGCCTTGCAGCCAAGTTAAATAGGTTCAAGAGCTTCGCAGGGATGCCGCGAAGATGTGGGTGGCAATGGCATGCTGAGAAGGTGTGTATAGGTTGCTGGCGAAGGCGAAATAGGTCGGAGATGATGGGTTTGTTCGGCGGGGAGTTCGGGTGGACGGGAAGGCGAATAGAGATAGGGGTTTTGTGCGCGGAGGGACGGTGGTGCTTTTGGGAGTTGTGGTGAGGCGTGTGGATGAGTGTAGCAATGGGGGCACCTCACCGGAGGTCTGGTCGGAGCGGAGGAAGGTGAAGGTGGTTGGTGTGATATGGCGGTCGAAATGAAGTGCGGTTGGTGTGTAAATGAAGTAGAGGAGTTAAGGAACTTATCTAAGTGATTGGCGGACGAATAGGGGCAGAGGCGATGTCGGTTGTGGTATGGCTGGCATTGGAGACGAAGGTGACTCTGGTGAGAAGGAAACAACGATGATGAAGGAGATAGGAGCGCCCGCTAGTATGGTGCAACGCGAAGGAGGATGAGGAAGGAGTATCTGCCACTGGTATTGTGGTCAAATGACGAGGAGAGGCAGGGAGAGTCGCCGGAGCTCGAGGAGCCTTTTGGCCGGATTAGGAGGGAAGAATTTAGGGTAGATCTGGTTGAAATCTAGCTTGGGAAGTTTGGCCTGATCTGGGCATTCTTATAGGGCTTAGGAGGTCGATTTGTGCTTGGAAGCCAAGCTTCTAAGCTAGGAATGCTCATCGGAATAGGAGTTTTCTAGGACACCCAAATCTCTCATATGTTGGCATGAGAGATTAGGAAGGTTTTGAGGTGTGGGAATTGGCTCAAAAGGAAGGGAATTCCTTGACAAACTTCCCTTTCAAATCTGAGAGGGATTCATCAAGGAATCAATGAGAACTTTCCAATTTTAGGACTTCAGAGTTTGTAGGAATAGGATTCATGGTGGTAGTGACCTATTTGTGAAAACGGTGACAAAGCTAGGGGCCCTTTTGTAAGGATTTTGAAAGTTAAGGGCATATGTGTGATCAGATAGGATCAAGTTACAAACCAGGTCAAGACAATCTCAGATTGGATCCAAATTTTGATACAAACCTAATTTGGACCTAAGGAATCCAATGGAGAAGTTGGATTTTGGTTTTGACCATGTTTAATCAAGAAATTTATGTAAAAACCTAAATTATGGTAAATGTCTGTTTGAGACTTTATTTTGAATCAACTGGGATTCTAATGGTCAAATTGAAGGTACCAAACCATAGAAAATATTTTTATATAAATTTTAGAGTGTTTAGGTGAATTTTATTCTAACCAGAACTTCCGTTAATTAAACGGGTCTGTTTTTAGGGTTCTAGAAGTCATTTAATTCTCAAAACATGTAAAAACCCTTTTCTATCTGTTCTAACCCACTTGTTAGCCTTTTACGACCATTTGACACTTAATTAACCCATGATAAAACCCATGGTTATTCTTCATTCAAGATATGATGGTAAAATTACAGTTTTAACCCTTTTTTCTTGTCTTTCTCTCAGAATGATTATGAAATAAATTACAGTCCTCTGACGATTTTGTAGGAGCATTTAATAACTTAATCAAATCAAATTGAGCTAATTATGGTTCATGATGGTGTTCCCAATAGTTTTCTACCCTTGGTTTGACCATCTGAACCTATTTTGACCTAGAATAGAGTTTCAGACGGGATTTTGCCCTAATTTGGGCTTCTGTGTAAATTGCTCAGCCAAATGTAGTTAAAACTCAAATAAAACTTCACCATCATATTTTTTGGGTCCAAATTAAGTTGGTACCAAAATTTGGGCCCAACTAGAGTCCATCCTTGACCTAGTTTGCACTTCAGTCCCTAAAACCTCTATTTTCTACACTTAGACCCCTAACTTTTGAAAATCCTTTCAAACGGGTCCCTAACTTCTTCATTTTCTTTCCAATTCGCTCTATTGTGTCTTAGAAAATCCACAAAATCCATGGGTTTCTTGTGTCCTAATTTCCAAGCAAATCGAGCACCTTTCCTCAATTAGAGCTCATCCTTGAGCTCTATAAAAGCTTCCCCATGTTCGACTGTCCACCTTAGTCTGATCTAGGCCCAAAAAGCTTCCTCTCTTCTCCCTTGGCCAAATCCAACCGCGACTCCGGTGACCCCCTCACTCTCCCTCGTCAGAGCCTCCAATGGCCAAATTGGAGGCACTAAGGCCTTCCTCTCTTCTTTGTGACTAGAACCCATCAAAGTTCAACCACCCTTGACTCTTTCCTCGTCGTCGCTCTCTTATCGGAGTCTCCATCCCTTCTGCGTCCACTCATCAAACCGATGAGGAATTCCTCTCCCTTTCATCCTTAATTTAGTTTCTTCTTCTTCCTCTCCCTCTCTCAATCCTTCTCACCCTCTTTATCTCTTGTTTCACTCAACAATCACCTCCTTTCCCTGTCATTTTCTTTGCCTTCAGAAAGGACTTCGATGAGTCCACGCCATCACTACATCGCGCAAATCCCTTCACCACCGCCACATGCACCTTCATCTTATCTCCACAAATAAAAGCCCTAACAAAATTGGGTGCTTTGACTGCTCTACAACCCCATCGGATGACCCATCATTCCGTCGCATTCTTCGACATCATCCGGCCACGTCCGACCTCCATCCACCAAACAAACACCACCACTGAACTCCTCGTACTCCGGCGACCCCTTATGGATGTTCTAATTGGGGCATTAGGCTCATTTTCATGTTGCTAGGTTTTCGTTGCCGCTGTCATCTTCGTTGCCATCGTCCATCGAGCTCCAACCATCATCGACGTCAACACCACGACCAGGCACTGCGGAATCATCTAGCAATGCTGCTTGCAGCTTCACTCGAAGAATGAAGCAAAACAGTTGCTTTAATTGGCCTTGAATGTTGCTAGCTGCATCATGCAAAGGAAAAAGGGGACATTAGTCCCACCTTGGATAGTTACAACCGCAATGCAGCATACAAAAGGAATCTCTGCAGTAGGCTCCTTGCCTCTTCACACAAGGGGTGAGGTCCCTCATCCCACATAAGCCTACACTCCTCGCTCATCACTGCCTTTGGTGAGCATGGACCCCATACCCGGATCCGATTACCCGATTGCATGCCTGACTAAAGAAATAGAGGAGAAAACCTGAGGAGGGTAGGGGATAGGTTTTGCTTCAGGATATGTGCCCTGTGCCTTGAGATGCATGCTGACATTCTCAATACTTAGCGTCTCTGAGGCTTTTCCTTGAGACTCTTGTGCTGTGCTTGAGATATTGGCTCTGAAGCCTTGCACCTTTGCGTGGCAGCTACTATTGT
Organism: Thalassia testudinum; assembly: GCA_037157565.1. Classification (NCBI taxonomy): domain Eukaryota; kingdom Viridiplantae; phylum Streptophyta; class Magnoliopsida; order Alismatales; family Hydrocharitaceae; genus Thalassia; species Thalassia testudinum. Next base: position 87,304,511 of record JAZHRO010000024.1, read on the forward strand.
GCATTGTGTTGCTGAGCCTTGATAACTTAAGGAGTCTAGGGGATATGTGCGACGTCTAAGGGTATTGTTGGCTCATTGAACTGATGTGGAAAAGTGGTTCAAGGACCACCGTTGGAATATTTAGCTTATTTGAGAATTGTGAAATGTGCTTAAATTGTGGGATTAGTTGGTGATCTAAATCACCATTGTCTTTTAGCTTCTATGTTTTTTATCCCATTGTTTCTGAGATACACTTTACCTATTATTGAATATATTTATGTGTATAATATTCATTGAATATCTTTCTTATACTTAATTGATTATGCTCATTATTTTTGAATGCGATTAGTGTTGTGAATTCCATATTTGCTCTCTGTGAACGATTTTGGACTCAATTTCCTAATTTTAAGCACTCTTACAAATTTAAATGTTGTAAAAGCATCTTTGTGGACCATACTACAACATGCATCTTCATAAATTGATGCAAAATGCATGCAACACCGGGCTGGGCCGGGCCAGCCCAATGCTCACACAACCACACACTCTCTCCTCCTTTCTCCTTTCTTCCTCCTTCTATTCGTTGAGATGTGTGCAATTTTTGAGGATGTAAATGGCATCCAAAACCCTATTTAGGGCCTTAAATAGGCCACTAATCATGATTAGGGTTAAGGAAAGTGCCTATTTGGCAAAAATACCCTTGTCATGTTGGTTTAACCACACCTCAATCATGTTGTCCAGTATTCATCTTGTTTTCGATGTAACTTGAGCTACACACATGGGATTCGCATGAAACAAGCACTATTGGAAAGCTTGCGACGAGAGAAATTTAATGGTACTACATATGACTCCCTTTTGAAAAGGTTTGATTGAGAGTTGACTAAAAACATGTATTTTTCGCATCTTATGAGGCGTTCTAACACCACCCAACCCTGATAGGAACCAATAGATCCAAAATGGTGCGACTGACTCTAAAATGAATTGAAACCTGGATTCTGACCGAATAAGCCCTTGGAGTCCTGATTTTGGTTCACGTGTGCATACATCCCATTAAATATGTTTCATAGGTAACTTTTACTATACAACTTGGATTTCTATTAAATAGGAATCATTGAAAATCTTACAAAAAGATAAATACAATGGTACCATACATGACACATTTCAAGAAAATTTTATCTAAGGGTTGATGGGTTTGATGAAAACTCATGTTTCTTTGTTTTCCGGCTATGCTAACCTGATTTGTGCCTGATAAGTGTCAACAAGTTTGTCTTAGTAATCTTAATTTAGATTTAGGCTCAAATTTGGATTTTAGGTTATAACACCTAAATAGAGTTTACTTCCATTAAGAAAGTTTTCCACTATAAATTACTATTATTTTAGATAATTATATTTGAATCTCTTTAGCATTGTCTAAATTAGTCCTAATAATTTTTTAACATTATTCATCCCATCCCCTCCCCTCCCTTAGCATTTTTAATAACCTTTGACCTCATATAATTAAATAGAGTGGAAAAATTTTACTTTTTATCCATTAATTTTGACTAAAATGTTTTGCACTAGTTCTTGGCTTCTTAGATATCAAAGAGCTTCAAGGCTTCATTTGGTTGTGGGTAAAGTTTATTCCACATGGATATGATAACTTATGGAATAAGGGAGATTATTCCACACACATAGATCTCTATGTAGTTTGATTTGACTGCTTGTGCTGACAACGTTCACAACAATCACTTCAATGGGGTCATCACTTGTGCTATCTTTATATACATTGTAATCCACTAGAAATACGATCCCATCAGCATTCATCGTACTATTCATCTTACCCATGATATATCGATTATCCCACCTACTTACCCCACATTCAAACAAAACCTAAATGATTTTCTTTTTTGTCTTATATATGCATGCCTTCAAGACTAATGCCATCACGTGTACCATTACAAGATAAGATTTAGGTTGCATTTGATATAATATTAACGAGCATATTTATCCTTAATGACATGGATAAATTCTACATTAATGCATGAATAATGCAAGGTATTGTTACCCATCACAAATATTTCTATCGTTACTTAAAACATATCAATTCACCCACCATTATGTATCTATCCCCAAAAACTTACGCAAAACTCTTCCAAACGAAACCCTAATTCTTATTTCATGGTCTATATTAAAGAAAGGACTTACTTCTTCATTCTTTAAATCAAGCTCAGCTTTTGAAGTTACCCCTTCCTCTTCACCAGCGATATGATTACCAAAAATAAATAAATAAATAAAAGAGAATAAGCTCGATCGGCTTAGTTTTATTTCGTACTCTTCCATATAAATGCAGAATATATACAATATTTTCGTCTTTCAAATGAAAGGAGAGAGATCCAGAAAAAGTAGAAGAACAGATTTCAAGCTAGCTACTAGACTTGGTTAATGACAACGGACCTCCTATCATTAAAACACTGGAAGGAAAGTGCCACCAATCCAGTTAAGCTCCCCCACTCACTAGCAGAAAATCACAAACCCCAAATAACATAATCTCCACTTTGTCCCCCAACACGAAATAAAACAAAAGGAAGGAAAAACAAGACACACCAGCAAGAAGAGCCAGTGCCCTCCATAAAATAATTTGCACGAAAGAAATCCAACTCTCGAAATCAAACAAAAAAAAAAAAGAAAAGAAAAAGCCAGTAAGGAGGAGAACGAGTCCAACTCCAGCAGCATGGCCCTTTGTATCTCTGGCGGTGCACAATATAGGTAGCTGTGCGAGCTCTTCCACAGTGCCATGCCTTTAATTGCACCACCAACGTCCACCGGCCCCCTATTTATTGCCTCAAATCCACTCTAACCCTCCCTCAATCTAAGCCCTTCCCACCCCCATTCCCCCGCCTCAATCCACCAACCCATCCCGTCCCCCTCCTCCTTTCCTCAATGGCCCACGCACCCATTTCATGATCCCTTATGCACCTCCGCTCGGTAGTACTTCCATTCCTCCCCTCTTGTTGTTGCTGCAGACGTCGCCGTTGTAGTAGTAGTGGTCGCGGACGATGAGGAGCTCGGCGAATCAGGTGATGGTGGAGATGGAGGAGAGTGATGAGCCAACGGGGATGGGGATGGGGATGGTGGTGGGAGGACTGAGCCCACTGAGCGAGACGATATGGCGGGACCGCGCCGAGACGGAATCCCTCGGGGACGTCTCGGCGCGGCTCACGTGGAGCGACCTGACGGTGACGGTGACCCTCCCCAACGGCGAGACCCAGGACGTGCTCCAGGGCCTCACGGGCTTCGCCGACCCCGGCAGCCTCATGGCCCTCATGGGCCCCTCTGGCTCCGGCAAGTCCACCCTCCTCGACGCCCTGGCCGGCCGCCTCGCCGCCAACGCTTCCCTCAGCGGCGAGATCCTCCTCAATGGGAGGAAGACCAAGATGTCCTTTGGAACCGCCGTGAGTATAGTTTTAAATTAATTAATTACCAATGAAGATCCAAGATCTACCCCCCGGTCCTCCTCTACCCCTGAATCGGCCGTTTCCTCACTTCTCTACTCCTTTTCTTGATTCTTTCTTTTTTAAAGTCTTGTGTGTAAGAAGGAAGGGTTTTATTAACATGGCCAAGTAAGTTGCCAGCAGGATTTCTCTCAAAGATCTTAGCTATAGCTCCTCGTTACCTTATATGGACCTGTTGGTTTGATATGATCCAGCAACGTCGGATCTTCTGCCTTGGAATTTTGTTTGATTAACATTCTCGATTCGGCTACCGTTTGAAATCTATTTGTTTTCTACTACTTATATATATATATATATATATATATATATATATATATATATATATATAGACACACACACACACAAGAGTAATGTTTTACCAAATCCAAACCTAAGCTCCTTTCCAGGATCGTCATTTCCGCCGTTGCTTCTCACAACACATGTACAATTCAAAGGTCTGTGCCTTTTTTTATCCTAAGGGAGGACGTGGATTCTGACTTGGAAACTAACTTCAGCAAAATGTTTTTCTATATATAATATCCTTTTCTCTACTTCAGGAAGATCATTCGGGGCAGCTCGAGTCAGTGGGCTAGCTCTCGAGTGATTCTAATTATGCATGGGGAAGATTAAAAAAAAAAAAATCTTCTCAACTATATATTCAAACCAAGAATTTATTATATATTCATGTTTTTGATCTACGTTAGCATCTATTTATATATAAAGATATGTATATAAATATGCTCATCGTGTGTTAATTATATGTATGACAGATTGATTAATGGTGGTGTATATTAATTATATGGTTATGGGTGGTGCAGGCTTATGTGACGCAGGATGACAACTTGATAGGAACGCTGACGGTGAGGGAGACGATATCGTACTCGGCGCAGCTGCGGCTGCCGGACCACATGAAGTGGGAGGAGAGGAGGGCGCTGGTGGAGGGCACCGTTGTCGAGATGGGGCTGCAGGACTGCGCCGACACGGTGATCGGCAACTGGCACCTCAGGGGGATCAGCGGTGGGGAGAAGAGGAGGGTCAGTATCGCCGTCGAGATCCTCATGAGGCCAAGGTTGCTCTTCCTCGACGAGCCCACCAGTGGCCTTGATAGGTATCATCTATTATATATACATATACATTAATTATTATTATTATTCCGCCACCACCAGCTCATGTTTCACTATCTCATCTACATCTGAAAAAGAAATCGTGAAGGAATGTGTGAAAGGTTGACGACAGCAACGAGAGCAACCAACCTTTTGCCCCTTTGAAAAAAAAAAAAAAAAAAAAAAAACATCCTGATCATTTATGATAAACATTTCTGTGAGCTTCAAAAACTGATTAAAGAAATAAGAATCTTCTTTGCATTCTGACTCGTCTACTCTTCTGCCCCCACCCTATTTATGTTCCCTTCCTCAAATTTAGACGGGATTTAATTTAATCATCATCTTTCATTGCACACACCCACACACACACACACACACATATAGTTAATTGAATGACTCCATATTCTTTCCCATCACACCTCCGTTATATATATTTTACTCAACAAAGTTGCTTTCCGGGAGACTAACACGCTTATTATTAAATTGAAAAAAAAATGTTACAGTGCTTCCGCTTTCTTTGTGACGCAAACGCTTCGAGGTCTGTCTAGGGATGGAAGGACCGTGATCGCCTCGATCCATCAGCCAAGCAGTGAGGTGTTCGAGCTCTTCGACCGGCTTTACTTGCTCTCAGGGGGCAAAACTGTTTATTTTGGGCAAGTCTCGGATGCTTGCGAGGTGATGATTAGTTCTTCTCTGCGCGCGCGCGTTACACACAGAGATAACCAGTTTTCTGGCCTTTTCCTTCTAAATTTTTCAGTAGCGTGTAAATTTTGTTCTTTCAAAATAGCAAAAAGCAGGTCTGGATTTATAAATTAGATTTCCTTTTGGCCACCTTTTAACGATCCCTTTATTTAAAAAAATACAATAGAGTCTTCCTTGTTTCGATAGAGAAAATTCAAAAGAAAATCATGTAAAAATAGATTCATTCAGGCCAAGATAAAATTATTTTGAAGGATTCTTGAAATAACTGTATACCACTCCCTTGTTTTTCCCAACATAAAATGTCAAACTCTTTATTTCTTCTCACTACGAAAATTAAATTCAAACATTAAAAAAAATTTATCCCTACCCTTATACTACAAATACCAATTTCACGTACAATTTTTCAAAAACTTATCCGTCAGACCAAACATGTCTTAAGCATCGTGCTACATAGATATTGCGTCGGTTGCAATGTCTGCCTATCGGACGTGTCAATCGCACAGTGACTTGCCGTATCTCATAGATTTTGTTGCGTCAAAATTTTTCCAATATTTATTTCCTCCGTGAAATGACAATGCAACTAATCTGATACGTCATGCATGCATGCATGGAATTTCAGAGAGAGCCGTCACGTATGCCTTCTGGTGGAGGCATTTGAAACATAATTTACGGTGCAAGTTGTACACACCAATCATGGCCGACCTGGTTTATGCTTCCTAAACACTAACCACTAAACTCAAAAGTCAATCGACGTAATTGATCCACGGGGGCATGCACCTACGTAATTTATTCTATTTTTCTGAAGAATTTAAAAACTTAATTGGATTTTCCGACAGCCAGAGCGAAAAAATTTATTTGGGGGGTCACAGGATTTTCTCGCATTCGTATGAATTTTTTTTTCCGTGATTATGATTTTATATTTGTTTAGTCTAAACAAACTATTCATATATATATTGTGGGAATAAAGTAAGAAAATAAAGATAAATGGTGATTTTTGTGCATCCTTAAGAGGATAATAAATAAATAAATAAATAAATATATATATATATATACACACACACGTATATATCAATACCTCTGCTTTGCAGTTTTTTGCGCAAGCTGGATTTCCTTGCCCACCGTTGAGGAACCCATCAGATCATTTCCTTAGGTGCATAAACTCTGACTTTGATAAGGTGAAGGCCACTCTCAGGGGATCCATGAAGCTCAAGGTACGGTGACGATTCCTCCGCTTTCGATTTTTTCCACAAAATATATATGTCCTTGCAGGCTCAAACTAAACGAGATTGAAACCAAAATGAGAAGAGTACAATGCAATTGTTAGTTGATATCGAAAATCTCGTGTTTAAATTTCAATATACATCTCCAAATTAAGTCCGTATATCTTTAATTATTCTTTTAGTAACATATTCTTTGCTCTTCTCAAGAATATTTATATGCATGGGATACGTTAATTTTAATAACTTTCTATCAGTTCACCAAATCACTTCCCTCTTCGTTGAACTCCATAAAATCCAAGGATCTTAAGTGTTGCTTGAAATAGAACTAAGAATTTCAGAATTTTCTGCCGAATGTTACTTACTTCTGGCATTGACGATCAACGATTCACCAATGACAGGAGTTCTTAAAATGTTTGACCGTGAAGACCGATCCTCAGAAATAGAAAGCAGAGTCCAACAACCATTTGGAAGGGCTCTAAGCAGGAGAAATCAACTTTTTATGAATTAAATAAAAAGCCTTACCAATAATGGGGGAGGGTTTGGAATTTCTAGTTTTAAATCCACAATTCCATTTTTAAATTAAGTGCGCAATAGGATACTAATTGCCAAGGAGATAATCTTGTCTCAACGTTTTGGCCCCTATATATATATATATATCAACCCTCCATGCATCTTCCACAGAAAGACAGAGTCAATCAAGGATACAGGGTCGAATTTGATTTCATGCCCATCCTTTGTGCGGGAGAGGGAAGTGAGTTTCTCTGCATAGGAATCATTTCTTTTTGAAAATCACTCCCTCCCCAAGATGGTCCGAACTAGTATGTAGAAGATGCCACAGCTTTTCATGATAATTATCAAGTTCACTTTCCAATTCGTTTAAAAAAGCCAATTTCCCTCAGGATCCATTCATTTCCAATACAGGGAAATGGACGGACAACTTACAAAAAAAAAAACAGAGAAACAGAATGGCTAAGCCAAGATCGACGTTCCAGAGCAAGAGACTTTGCCACCGGGTAAAGGCCACAGCCCTATTTTGTCTTCTATTTTGAATCGAACGGAGTCGAGGACTTGCATGAAATATGACCTCAGATATGGCCCGTAAAATTCATTGCTCGAAAGGAATATATATATATATATATATATATATATATATAGGATGAAACAGCATGCATGGATGCTTTACCCTATCTCCACCAATGATTAATAGAGGACTGACTATCACATGAGACCTAAGAGCTGATCCTACAAAGGAAAAACATCCCGATCGATCAAGGCAAGCCTGTTCTGTGGGATGAAAATTAAGGAAGTTGTAGAACAAAAGAAAGAAATGTATCCTTCCACACACACACACACACACACACATATATATATATATATATATATATATATATATATATATATATATATCATCCCAAACTTGAGCTAATTAAATAATTAAGCTCCCTGAAAATATTAAATTTTTGTTGTAGATGAGAAATATTGCTTAGCTAGAGATCACGATAGTAAAAGATAGCGATCCTCTTCGATCACCTTGCTGATATATATATATATATATATATATATATATATATATATATATATATATATTATTAATCATCATGCATGGACAGCTTGAGAGGGATGACGACCCCCTTGAACGGGTGACAACCACAGAGGCCATCAGAGCACTCATATCATACTACGGCACCTCCCAGCAAAGCTACACAGCCAGGCACAGAGTCGACGAGTTGTCCAAGATGGTTCGTTCCCTTAGCTATATATATTTATATCCCAAATCTCCAATATTAAAATGTGATATATCATACGTACAGTGATATTGATCGGTCTCCGTCGGCCTCTTGTGATATTTGAGAGAGAGGTGTGTGTGGTTGTATTATATTATATTATATTATATTGCAGAAAGGTGCGATCTTGGACGCGGGCGGCAGCCAGGCGAGCTTCCTCAGGCAGATGGTGACGCTGACGAAGAGGTCCTTCGTGAACATGTCCAGGGACTTCGGCTACTACTGGCTGAGGCTCGTCATCTACATCGTGGTCACCATCTGCATTGGGACGATTTACCTTAATGTTGGCACTGGTTACAGCTCCATTCTGGTAATTACCTACTCATCTCAACCACCCGGCCTTTATTGTTAACCCATAGCTTCCATATATTAATTGCATGTTGTTGTCTGATAGATCGATCTCTTTCTCTAGCTTGCTGATGAGTCCTGTGAGAATTCGGGACCTTAAATTCTCCATATTACTGTGTATGTTTACATGCTCTTGATGATTTCAGGTTCACTTGAATTTAAAGCAGGATCTATCTTCGAAAATCATATTGGTAGATTATTTATAATATTACCATCTTAATCCAACCGTAACCGAAATTGTTTTCGTGATTGTCAAGAAGCATATGATAAATCGAAGATAAAAGAATTAACGCATATAATATGATTTACGTCTAATTCCTAATGACCTGAAATTAATTCTTTCATGCAATTAGATCATGTGGCAGGCATGCATGCACACAAAAATTGACGGCGGTTTTATTTTAAAATGAAGCATATGTTTCTTTGATATATGCTGACTGCAGAAAGATAATGTCTCAAAATTAACCTAGTTTACGTGGTCTTACTGATATCATTCTCATAGAGATGGTTTATGCATATTTCCTTTTAGAGATATATTGTTTTCATGCTCAACTACTAACCTCAAATGTCGCTACTTACAAAATGAAGGAGTCACACTCCCAGAAATTTTCATAATTTCATGAAGAAGGTTCACGTTCCTTTCAATTCATGAATGGGGACTGATGGGTACGTCATGATCAGGATGGATTGAGGGATATGGTAACTATTGTCCTATCTTGAGTCCTGTAAGTGCGAGTAACTTCTTCTCCTGAGAAATATGTACAAAAGTCAATAATACTACAACTAGATGATTTTTTGGACCACCGTTGTTTGAAACTGTTGGAGCTTGTGGTTGGGTGTAACAAATTGAGGTTCGGTAGTGACTAGTGTATGACCTTTTATTTATAGACACTCAAGAAAGTTACAAAAGACAGTTACACCCTTCTGTTCATACAGAAATTACTACACAATACAATAATACACTAACACCTCCTCCCAAGTTATGACTTAAGCTTGTCACGATGGTGCTTGAATAACTGCCAGGAGAAAGCCTTTGTAAGAAGATTAACAACTTGATCTTTAGAAGAAATAAAGTGAACTTGAAGGTCTTTGTGAGATACTTTGTCACGCACAAAATGAAAGTCAATTTCAATATATTTTGTGCGTGCGTGAAATATTGGATTAGCTACCATAGGCAAGGAGGTGATGGTAAAAAGATAGAGAGCTCATATAGTAGAGATTGCAACCAAGTCAGCTCCGGAGTAGAGTTTGCCATCGCTCGATACTCTGGTCCAACACTGGATAAAGCCACAATATGATGTTCTTGCTAGCCCATGAGATAAGGTTGCCACCGAAATAGATAGCATGGCCAGTGGTAAAGCATCGTTCATCAGGGCAACCTGCCCAATCGGCATAAGAGTAAGTAGAAAGTAAAGGAGACGAATGTTTTGGATAAAACAATCCATAAGAAATTGTCCCCTTTAGGTAGATTAGAACCTACTTTGTAGCATCAAAATGCTTCAGTGTTCGTTGATGCATGTATTGAGACTATTTTGTTGCAAAAGTGATGTTTAGGAGTGTAAAGGACAAGTACTATAAGCCACCGACAAGTTGCCTATATAGAATAGGAGAATCATACAAATCAGCATCATTCTTAAACAACGCAACAGTAGCTAAGGGAGTTTTAACAGGTGTAGCACCATCCATATGATATTTTTTTTGAGTAAATATAAAATATATCACTGTTGTGAAAGCCACAAATCATTATTTGTTGAAGATAGTTCAATCCCAAGAAAGTAATTTACGTAACCTAGTTTCCTCATAAGAAATTCGAAACTAAGGTCAGAAATAATACTGTCCAATGGCTCCTTCTGTGAACTAATCACAAGAATATGATCTACATATACCAAGAAATAAATCTGGATAGAACCTTGAATATAATAGAAAAGGAAGGAATCAGTTTTAGATCCACAAAACCCCTGAGCTAGCAATAAGGAGCTAAGACAATTAAGCCAAGCTTGAGGAGCTTGTTTAAGTCCATACAAGGACTTGTGTAAGGCACACACATAATATGGATAATCTAGGTGTTAAAAACCCTTAGGTTGTACCATGTAAACTTCTTCAAGATGTCCATACAAAAAGGCATTATAGACATATAGTTGATTCATATGCCAACTGTATGAAATGGCCAATAAGAAAAGAAGTCTTACAGTGGTAGGTTTGACCATTGAGCTAAAGGTATCAAAAAATTCAACTCCTACATGTTGATGAAAATCTTTTGCCACTAACCAGGCTTTATACTTTTCAATTGAACCATCTTGTTTCCTTTTTATGGGATACATCCATTTGTTGCCCAAGAGATTCTTCTAGGCACCAAAGTCCATGTTTTATTCTTAAGAAAGGCATTAAATTCATTGGACATAACACGCATCCAAAGAGGAGACTTTGAAGCAGCAGTGAAATTGCAAGGTTCAGTATCACATTCTGTCAGAAAAACTAGTGGCAGAGGATGTAAGGTACTAGTATGACCTTTTTCTTGACAACTCCATGCATGGACCTGATGGCCATGTGATGTTGGCATGGAGGAATAAAGGGTGGAGTAGCAGGTTCAACCATAGTGGCTGGTGAAGTTCTATCCATCTGTAGGCAAAAATTATTCCCAAATGAGGCACCTCTCGGTGGGGTAGTACCTCTAGAACTACCTCTGTGACCACCTCTATTTAACTGAGCAATAACAGAGTTAATTGAAGAATCAAGGCATAGCTAATTACAAAGGAGCTTTTGTTCATGCATCAAAAGAGGCCCTTGGCTTCTTCATAGTATAAGGAAGTAACTTGACTCAGCAAAGTACTTACAACAAGGTCATAATCAGGCTCTAATCCATTTAAAATGGCAAGAAGAAGATCATCAATGTCTATAACTTTCCCAATAGCTGCAAGGTTGATGGATAAGGCTCTAGCTTTGTTCAAGAATTCTAAATCAAACATATCCCCTTTGAATAGAGTGCTAAGTTCATATTTATATTGAAGACTCGCACCTTAGTTTGTCTGGCATAATAGTTCTCCGAAAATGCCCACACAGTTCTAGTAAATGTTAGATCAAGAATTGGGGTGCATATTAATTTCTTCAAAAATAGAAGAAATTAAACAGCTAAGGGCCAATTGATCCTTCCTATGCCAGATAATGTAATCCTCATTTGAAATTTGAACATTCCACTGTGTATCCATAACAAACTTTGGTGGTGCAGTACTAGAACCATCAACAAAACCCATTAAGCTTGAAGAATGGGCACAAATTGATCCTTCAACAGGCTATAATTGCTAGAATTAATTTTGTAGGGCATGCTATAGTGAATAGTGGTAGGAATAGAATTAGGAGAAATTGATTTCATCCCATTTGAGCTTGATGGATTTATGGAACTAACAACATCATCAGCCATTAAACGTAGAAGAAGAAAGATATATCCTGCATGAAGAACAACAATCTTGATAAAATCGAAGGAACTAAATCTTCTAGAAATCTGGATCAATGCGATCACCACACGAACAAATCACACCACGATCAAATCAACACACAAATCAGATTGCAACGCATACAGATCAACACTCAATTAGATCATAAGATCACGATCTTAAGATTTCAAGATCTTGATCCAATTTGGTGTGATTCACCACACCTCATCATAGCAACGCCCCCAATTGTTGGATAAGAAGCACAATCTGTCCAAGAAGCCCAACGATTGATGAAGAAGATCAGCAAGTTGTTGGAATTGAGTTGAGATCTCATGAAAAATGGTTGAAACCATTGTAACTAATCAGCTTCTTCTCCAATTAATCAGCTTCGATACCATGTGGGAGCTTGCAATTGGGTATAACAAACTAAAGTTCGGTAATGACCTCAGTAGTGTATGGCCTTGTATTTATATACACTCAAGAAAGGTATAAAAGATAGTTACACCCTTCAATTTATACATAAATTACTACATAATACAATAATACACTAATAGAAACTTCCAGATGCATTATACTAAAAGATATATGCCGTAATACTTCAAAATTTCTACCAAATTTTGTAATATCCTAGTTGATAGTATGTACGTTATCAGAAAAATTTTCCCTTCGAAGAGAATTATATTGAAATTAAATTTTCAAAAAATTGCTACTTTGTAACAATTTTTATATTTTTCAAGAATATAACTTGCTAGAACATTATTTTTGAACATCGCAATTTTGCATGATTACATGAGCTTGAAGGTTGCTTCCACATACTTGTTGTTCTGAAGCTTTACATATGTTCCCAGGACAAAAATGTATATGGTCTCTTCTAAAACCTTAACTAGCATAAAATTTGATCTAGGACGTGTATTTGCACACAGATTGATTAAGACATATCTTGAATTTATTTGAAAATTTTATGATGAAAAGCATTTCTCTGAAAATTTTGAAATAATCACTTTGCAGATAAAATATTTTAGCATATCTTTAAAATTTATCATGGGAGATTTTTATATTTAAATTTATCAAAGTAAAGTTTGAAAATATAATGCTTAGTCAAATGCGAAGTCTTGGAAGTAGGATTACTTCCCTCCCTTTTTTTTTTTGGTTGAAAAGTGAAGGGTGGTTATCCGTGTGATAATCACCCAGATTCACTAATCAGAATGAAAAGTTGCAAGGCCATCACCAAAGCTACAAAGTAGACTCCCAAAAACACCAACTGGGAGGAAATAGAGCAGACAACATTTTCAATATACGGTACATCTCTTCTGAAAACAACTCCATTCCTTTCCAGCCAAACTCTCCACAACACTGCTAGTACCCTTGCCCTCTCTTTCCTCGACCTAAAGATGGTACCACGCACCCACTAGTATTACCTCTCCTGAAAGAGGACTAGAACCCCTCACAGCTGTCTATCGTAATCCAATCAATCCCCATCATCCTCCACACCTGTCTCGCGAAAGGGCAGAGGAAGAAAAAGTGTTGAATGTCTTCATTCACCCCTCTGCATAGGGAGCAACCAAAGTCATCCATTGCTGCTCACTTCGCCTTCCAAACCTTGGTAAGGATTTTGCCCCTCCTAACAAGCCAAACAAAAATTCTAACCTTCAAAGGGCACTTTGCTAACTAGAGTAACATGTAATCCCTCAGGAAGTCAACATCCATCGTCTGCGTAGGCGAACAAATTATGTGAAAACCTTTAGCAACAGTGAAATCCCCTTCCTCCAAGCAAAGAGCATCTGAACCACACTACAACAAAAAAGGGTTTTGGTCCCACCTTCTGGCTCCCACCCCTCCAGATCCCCCAACAAGAGTTGGAACTCCACGTGCCTTTGGTTAGACAACACTTCCTCAAAGGTGGGACACCAAGCACCATCCCAAAAAGTCCCCATTGTTACCTCCTTTCACACAGCTCATGAGAAAGCCATGAGTACCGATCATAGAGGCGACCACCACCTTGCCATTCATCCGTCCAGAACCTTAAGGTGTTCCCATCTCCCACGTACGATGAGAAGAAATCTCGCACCTTCAGTACCACCGTCACTAGCCCCCGCATGAAGTGTAACACACCAAGAGTAGGGGACTCAAGGGCCCCCCAAGAGAGGAGAGAACCATAGCACTGCCGAAAAGTGTCCCCAAGAAGACTCTGCTCCTGCCCCACTAGCCTAACAATTCACTTCATAAGGAGACTGAGATTGACAGCTTCCACATCCCTGACCCTAAGACCATCTTCCTGCAGAAGTCTACACATCTCCTCCCAAGACACCAGCCTCATCCCCTTCCCCATCGATCCAAGGTTTGACCAGAAGAAATCTTGAATAAAGTCGGTAATCATTTTCTCTACCTGACGGGAGACCCAAAACATAGACAGGAAGTAAGCCGGCAAGGAGGACAGAACTACTTTAAGTAGAGTCAACCTTCCCCCCCTCAAGAGTAGATGAGATACCACCTCAAAAGCCACTTCTCCATCCTCTCTAGCAAAGGCAACCAGGTAGGACAATGGCAAGGTTCCCATGCCATTCCTGAGTGCAGCGCTACAGGCCTCCACCTCCCCAACTGTCATATGAAATGGAACAAAACTAGATTCCTTGTAATTAATTCATAGCCCTGACACCTCACCAAACAATTCCAAAAGTATGTGGTGCCTGCTCGCCTCAACAGAGGACCCTTCCACCAAGAACAAACTGTTGTCCACATATTGCAACAACAGAATCTCCCCACTTGCTCCTGTCGAAAAACCCTTAAACATCTCCCTCCAGCATAATTTAGTGGTCACTCTAGCTAGGGCATCAACAGCCAAGGCGAACAGCCTTGGGGCAAGCAAGCATCCCTACCTAACCCCCCTCCTAGGCTACACCCATCCACCTGTAGGGTTCCCATTCAACAACATCAAAAATAATGTAATTGTGGCACATCTCTTCATCCAGTCAATCCATACTTGAGGGAAGTTTCTCCTAATCAAAGAAGCCCACAAGAAATCCCATTGAATGGAATCACAAGCTTTGCTAAAATTCACCTTCCACAGAAAGTTGTCTTCTTTGATCTCCTCCAAGCTACCAAAGCCTCCGTGGCCACCACAAAGCCATCCAGAATGCCATTCCCTGGAATGAAACCTGTCTGCACCGGCAAAATAATATCACCAAGTAACCCACAAAATCTATTGGCAAGGACCTTTGCCACAATAAGATACGAAGCATTCGACAAGGTGATCGACCAAAAGTCTTCAATGTCATCAGCACCATCCTTCTTAGGCAAGAGGAAAAGATAGGATTTATTCAACCTATCGAAGCCCCTATTTCCCACCACAAACTCCTCCATATACAACTTGCATCGCATCCTCCTTCACTTGTGGCCAGAACTCCACGTAGAAGAGTACTGGAAACCCATCCGAACCAAGGCATCCATCTGCATTGAGGCCCCAAATAGCTTCTCTCACCTTGTCCTCCGAGAAGCCGACCGTAAGGGACTCTACCTGCTCTGCAGAGATACATCGCACATCCTCGCCCAGCCACCTCCACATGCCTCTCCAGCATATTCATGTAAATTTCCCAAAAAAATCTACTATAGCTAGCCCTCCCCACATCATCTCTGCCTAAAAAAGCTATCCCTCTAACTAACAACCTGTCAATCTAGTTCCTCTTCCTCCTAACCACCCAATTATGCCAATTATAATTAATAAATTATCTTAGATGTCCATACTCCAAAACATACAAGGAATTGAATTTTCTAGACAAACATATACATGACTTCTACATATGTCCACGAATCAATAAAAGTATGTTACCTTGAAATAGATTGTATTAGTTCGATTCATATTTTAAATTTTAAATAATTTTCCTTCTTTCAACCATACGTGCTTTTCATGTCAGATACAGAAATCAATTCAAAAACCACCACCATCGGTTTTGCATGGTCATACGTACGTAATCATTTTCTTACTCGTTCTTTCTACCGGTGAGACTGATGTTAATTAATTTCTGGTCTGGAGAATAAGGTAATTAATGAGTCCATGGGCCACCGTTTTTCCTTGAGGACCATGATTCTTGAATTGAATTAGAAGTATAATTCATGATCCATTAAGTTTGTACTAGTTAAAATATATACGTTGACAAGGGTCCAATAATATATATAATTCATGGAAGTGCAGGCACGAGGAGCATGTGCTTCCTTCGTCTTCGGCTTCGTCACCTTTATGTCCATTGGAGGCTTCCCTTCGTTCATCGAAGATATGAAGGTAAGCATGCATACACCAATTTCAGTTACATGTTAGATAACCGTAAACAGATGATATGCATGAGTTCTTCTAACAAAAAAGGGATATCTGATTTAATCCTTCAAGCAAATTAAGGAGACAGAAGGAAAGGTCAAAGGACTACGACTTTTACACATTTTTACATCAAGTAATAATATATATATATATATATATATTGAACAGGTGTTCCAGAGGGAGAGGCTAAATGGGCACTACGGAGTGGCGGCATTCGTGTTGAGCAACACATTGTCTGCGATGCCCTTCCTGATAATGATAACGTTCCTCTCGGGGACCATCTGCTACTTCATGGTGCACCTCCACCCGGGCTTCTCCCGCTACCTCTTCTTCGTCCTCTGCCTCTACGCCAGCGTCACCGTCGTCGAGAGCCTCATGATGGCCATCGCCAGCGTCGTCCCCAACTTCCTCATGGGCATCATCATCGGCGCCGGCATCCAGGTCCTTTCTTACTTCCTTTCTTAGGTCCTGTTTGATTTGGTTGTCTGATTAAGTAAAGTTATGCTGATTTAAATACTTAATCGGTCACTTAACCTCGCTCACATTTACATCGAATTAAGTCTCACTTAATTACTACATCTATCTCTCTATTAAGTACGTACATGTGAAATGGGGACATGTATATGGGAAGATGAGTCTTTGAATATTGCATGGTGTACAGGGAATTTTCATGCTGGTTTCCGGGTACTTCAGGTTGCCCGACGACATACCCAAGCCGGTGTGGCGTTACCCCATGACGTATATCAGCTTCCATTACTGGGCTCTACAGGTCTGCCTTTAATTCTTCCAACCAACTAACTAATTACATGCCATCTGTTCTTTTATATAAACTTTTAATTCGCAGAAATTATTTGTATTAAGTTGATGAATTTACGCTGATATCCTAATTAGGTAATTATATTTGTCGCCCTGTATAAAGATTTGGATAATACCGTGAAACCCAGTAAAATGCCTGAGATGATGGGATACCTTGCTCTTCTCCTTCTTTGTAGTATTGTAGTAGTAGAAAAGCAAGGTTTTAATAAAAAAGCAGAAAAAACAAAAGGCCAACTGAATTTGATTTCTCAGTGACGTTGCATTTAAAAGATCAAAATTCCAACATTTTATTTGACTTACTTTTAGGTAATTCACTCTTCATGATGAATTGGTGGTCTTATGCATGTCATCGAACTATTTATTTATTATTCTACCAGCCGAAGTTCTTCTATCGTGGAAGTTTCTTCCTTTGAGGACCCAGAGCCAGCCTGTGGCCCTATCACCAGGCTCAATGGACCAGCCCAAAAGGCAAATCATGCATTCAAAATATTTAGAGATTTTTACATTCATATCTCTAGAAGTATATCTAATTACATCTATACCCATTTATATTTCATTATTATATCATGCTCTTAAAAACTTACATCACATGATAGTTACATCCTCAAGTTAAATCTCCTTTATTTTTTGAGAAAATATTCCTCCAAATATTCTCTAGTGGCTGTTATACTAGTACCTCTATAATATTTTGAAATTACATCAGTACTCTCATCCACAATTTTTTTCCTCTTCTTTCTTCTTCCTCCTCTCCTTTCCTTCTTGCTCCTCTCAAGTTTGGATCGCACCTCTCATTGTAGGCCACAAGAATGGCAACAATGTTGAGATCATCGCTAGAGGCCATTCCTCCTTTCCCCTCCCTAGCTAGCCGTTGTCCCTCCTCCTCCCTAGCCGCCACCACCCCTCCTCCTCCCTCCTTATCAGTAGCTGCCAGTACCCCTTCTCTTTCCTCCCTCCCACTAGCTTGTGCCCCTCTACCGCCCTCCTCCCCAGCTTAATTTCACCACCCCTCCTCCCTTCACCGAAACCACCACAGCCCCTCCCCCTCCCCAACCACCACCGCCCTCCTCCCTCCTCTGCGGCCATCATCCCCCTCTTTCCTCCTCTCCCCTTCTGGGAGAATAATTTGATTTTTGGGGGATTTGGATGTAATTAAAAAAGTTTTGAGAATATAGATATAAAAATCTCAATTTTTTTTTGTTAACTATAGTGGGGAGTTACATGTCAATTATCGTTATTGTCATTCTGTAACAACAAGGGCATATACATATAACAATGTAAGTTTATAGTGGTGTGGATGTAACAACGAAGTATTCAGGAGTATAGGTGTAATTAGATATATTTCTATGGGTGTGATTGTAAAAATCTCAAATGTTTTAAATGGCCAATGTGTTAAGTAATATTTGCAACCACCATAATATTATTATTAAGTGCTAAATACCTTGATATTTTTGTGTCAAGGAATATCGCAAACTGATACCAAACTTCGAGTTTCTTTTGTAGGGTCAATACCAGAACGACCTGAAGGGATTGTTCTTCGACAACCAGTCACCAGACCTCCCTAGGATCCCTGGAGAATACATCCTCCAGTACCTGTTCCAGATAAACATCCACAGATCCAAATGGTTGGACCTTGTAGTCCTCCTTTGCATGATCGTCGCCTACCGCCTTCTCTTCTTCGTCATGATCAGGATAAGCGAGGACGTCACTCCATGGATCAGAAGGTATATTGCCAGGAGGAGGCTGCAGAAAAGGATGAAGAAGAAGAGCAGGCGATCCACGTCGAGCACCGCTCGCATCAACCGCTCTCCTTCTCTAAAGTCTTATGTAGCTGCCACCAACAACCACTCCTAGATGAGAACCATGTGTTGTATGGAAATTAAGATGCATATATATATAAGACTAATTTTGTTTGTTCTGTTTGATTTTACAGAGGGCCATCAATCCAAGATTAGGTGTTTTTGATGTGTACTTCGTGAAGATTAGTTTGGAAGCAAAAGAATATCAATTTGCCCACGTTGTAATGTGGAGTATTTATGTGTGTCTAAGTGTGTGTGTGTGTGTGTGTGTGTTTGACATACGTCTTGCAATGGAAGGAAGCCAAACAACCTGTCTGGATGATGTCAGTGAACAGTGCACAGAAATGTTCACTTCAATGGAATCTCCTCAATTCGGCAAAAATATTTTGAAAAGAACAAAAGGAACGGTGGAGATCCCAAAGGCATGCAACTGGTCAAATTAATTGCGTAATCAATCCCTCCACTTCAGGATACGTATATTAATCATAAAACAGATCTGATAGGGACAACAAGAAGAAGGCCAAGGGGATTTTGGCAGACCTCTTTTCGTATGATTGGATACTTCTACGTGAGACAGAAGACAAAGAAGATAAATCGGTATATATAATAGGAGGCAGAACTCCCTAGACACTTCATGCCTTAAATTAGTACGTACGATAGGAAAATTTCCTTCGAAAAAGAGAAAAATTAGATAGAATTAAAGTCAACGTGCATGAAAGGACTAAGAACACGTAACATCTAAGCTAGTTATTGCATGTCGGAGGGAGATGGTATCCGTGCTTGGAGAAATTGAATTCCATCCCATTAATGTACCAATCCACAGCATCACGTTTAATTTGTCAGGGCTTGCTTTTCTTTTTTCTTTTTTCTTTTTTATTTATTTATTTATTTTTTTTTTACTGATTATGGATAGTATGATGGGGTGCTTTGATGTACCTACGCCCATCTGTGCATGTGCAGAACAGTGACGGGGTCGTGGGAGAGGTGACTGTAACCCCACCACCACATGCATGCATGCATCCCTTCAAGTTTGTGTAGTTACATGGTAATTTTGCATTGAGCACAGGTTTTCTCGAGAAGTTGTTCATGGAAAATCTCATGTAAATCAATCCTAACCGTCTCCATTTTAGATCAGGGGGAGTAGATGTCCCTTTCGACGGTATGCCCTTATTTCAGATAAGAAGGGTGTGAACTTTGCCGTGGATTCTGACGTGAGCAAAACCTTTCTCTGTCGGATTTAATCAATCCTAGTACTTGTAGAGTCATAGCATGTAATTACAAACACAATTTCTTCCCTTGGAAATAACTTACGGTGTTTTCTTATCATCCAGGTACGATCCTAACAACTTCTAGGGAACTAATTACATTTGAGCATCAATAGCTTGGAGTAATCCTAGTGGGGCTGGTAACTCGATTTATAATAGAATTATTTTCAATTTTAAGTACTTGTTTGGGTCATTAAGTACTTATTTTTTATTTTTTACGGAACTACACAAATTGTCATTACAAAGGTTGTATTACAATTTATAAGCTGAACTTGCTTAAAAATTTGAACTTCTTTGAACTAACAATTTTGTAGCTTCTCTTTTAAGATGGCTACCATAAATATTTCATTCTTGATGAAATTTTTATATGCACTCTAACTTGTAACACATTCGACCCATATGATTGAATTTCTCATATAGGATTCCTAAATTAGTTTCACTCATTTAATTTATTTTTATATCCACATTTCTAAAGGTACATTTAAGTGTAACCTACAGGAAAAAATAAACATCTAGAAAGATCTTTTTCCTTGTAGTGGTAGGAAAAATCCCTTATATTCATGTTTATGCATAATTTTACCAAGTAATATATTGAAATAAAATTTTGGAAGGTAAAATCATTCAATAGAGGCAATATGTGCTAGCAAGTTTCATCTAGATAGGACACACTTAACTCAAACACCGAAAATTGATCATCCTTGATGTAGGAGATATAGGTGTTGAATTGGCTTGTAATCTGATACATTGCATGCTTATACGAGGTAATTCCATTCCTCAAAGTTACAAGCATCACTCATGAGAAAGGATATAGGCATGAATGTCAATAATTTTTCTACACATCAAAGTAACCTTTCTTTTTTGTTTGTGTGTTTGTCTATGTATGTATGTATGTAAATCTGTGTATATGTACCTAAGGTGTACGTATATAGGTAAAATGTGGTCATTTTCGAGGAGTGCACCATTAGCTACCTCATATCTTTTAGCTTAGACTATAAATTTTCTATTTCTATGTTGCTTTGGGGATGTAAATATCCTAATGTCAAAAAGAATTATATCAAACTTCACCTCAAGCATTACCTCCAACAATGATGTCAAATTTTTAAGGGTCTAAATGTTATAAAAACTTGACTCCTTTTGTATAAAAGTGCATAGGATTCTCTTCTTCATATGAAATTTGAAGGATGTCTTGCATATATTAATTAATTTGAATCTTAGTCTCATAACAATATATAATTCATAACTAAAGCTAAAAACATCACATAGATTATTAGCTACCTCTTGAAAGCAATCCATATACATAAACCAAGTGATCTATGATGATGTCTATATATTTGATAAATGTCAGTTTATCATCATCGTATGCATTAAAACAAATCTAGCTCTTATGATGGGAAGCTACTAGCTCTTGGCTTAGTAGCTAACAAAGAATTAGCAAGCTAAGCCAACTAGAGTAGCCCCATGTTGACCTCTTCAGTAGCTGCCAGCTCCACTTCAGCTCCGGATTCTTCAGATCCAGCTCCTCCCTCCAAACCCTAGCTCCAACACCTCCTCCTCTACTCCACTATTAGCTAAGCTAGCTTAGCTATGCTCCAGCTCCCTTGGCTTTTACCACCTAAAAACCCTACCTAACAACTCCACCAACTAGCTCCACCTAAGCTCCACATAAGCTACCCCTACTTCCACCTCACCTTGGCGCCAACCTAGCCTACCCACTACCTCCAAAAGACACCATAAAGTGGTGCCAAAACCACCCTAACTACCTCCTTATTGGCGCCACTTTTTTCCCTCCAAAACACCCCCACATCATGGCCCTACACATAACCCTACAACCCATCCTAGCCATCCAACTACCCCTCCTTCTAGAACCCTACTTGGCGCCACCTAAGCTCCTCTTCTAGAAGCCATTTTGGCGCCAACTTCAAGGGGTACCACCACCCATAACCACCACATAGGTGCCCCTTGGGTTGGCGCCAATTACCCTTAGCCATAGGATCCCCAACCACCTCCATCTTCCCATCTTAGCCCTCCATTTCAAGAGTCACCTTAACCCCTCATCCTACCCTATAAAAAGACAACTACCCACCACCATTGAAACCATCCTTGGCTAGCAAATTTCCTCTCATATTCTACCTAGAGTCCACACCCAAGAGAGAAGACGAAGAAGAAGATTAAGGGAATATTCTGTCCCTTTGGTGCCTTCCCCTCTTCCCTTCTCTCTTGAGCCCACGCCAGCCAAAGGAGGAGCCAGGCAAGGAAGACCTTTGGAGGAGGTCTTGAAGGTGGTCCACGCCACCTTGGAGGAGAACTTGAGGGTGGTGCACGCCCACCCTTGGAGGAAGGACTTGAGGTGGAGAGCATCCACCTTGGAGGAGCTTTCAAGGAAAGAGAAGGAGACCCTCTTTTCAAGCTAAGGAGCAGTTAGGTTTGGAGCAAGAAGACTCCCTTCTTCACCATATTCTGTAAGAGGATTTGTGTTTCTTCTATTTCTTTTAAATTTTTTCATTTCTAGTAGAAGCATTCCTCTACTTGTCTTTGTAAAGAACACAAATTCTACTTAATCAAATTTCCTTCTTTTTAATTTCTATTGCAATTGTTATTTTTGTTCTAACACTTGTTTCACCTCCTCTTCCTAATTACTCTAGGCCTCCACTTGCCTGGAGTGAACTTAGGGAGGGGATGTATCTATCTCTTAAGTTTTAGCTAAGTAATTATAGGTGTTAGTACTTCCCGTCACAATTCGTATTTTTGCCCTCATCATTTAAAAACAAAAAAAATTACATATTTAAAAAATCAAAAAGAAAGTTGAGATTTATTTTCTAAGAAAGAGAGTTGTTTTGTAAGCAACCTGCCTCCTTGGACGACCATAGATACTCCCCTATCTAGGAATATAAATTTAAAAGCGTATGCGATTTGGCTTGTTACAACGACATTAAAAATTCGCTTTTACAAATTACGCCAAACTTCACATCAATATTAATCCCTAATTAAGTAATTTCTTAAATTGAAACCTTAGCAATGGTGATCACCTCAAATATATGTGCCATAGTGAGTCAATCCAACATCCTATGCCTTGCATGAAAGCCATCAAATTTTCAACAATTTGAATAATATTAAAAATTGGTTCTCTTATTGGAGGGATATAGGAGTATCTCATTTCAATGAAATGTCAAATACTTATCTTATTTCATTGAAATTTTAAATACTAATTACTTCTCATGTTAGCTTATTTGATTTTTCAAATGTTGTTTCAGGATTATATGTAAATACGCTGGTGGGCATGATTAAACTTATGTAGGCTCCTAATCCTTTCACACATACACACATGCATATATCACTACTACAAAAAGTGCAATTTGCGACGATTCATAGGCGACGGTTATTTACCTGTCACTAGCTTTAGCGACAATTATATAAGAAACCATCGCCTCAAGCCTCATCCCTCATCCCACAGCCAAGTTTATTATTGGGGACTCTTGGGATAAGTTTTAGCGACGATTATTCAACTACCATCACTAATGGTTTGGTTGGAGCATGCTCTTTCTTTCTCACATAGGTGAAATATTCGCCAAATGGCGACGGTTATTTAGGCAACCGTCGTTAATTTCCATGGAAAAGCACACCTGTCTAAAATTTGAAGGGAAAGTCAAGTGAATTAGCAACAATTATCAAGAAAATTATCGCTAAGCATGCCTCATTTAGGAAATTTGATGGGTGAAAATCAATTCAATTAGTGATGGTAGTCAATAAAACCTTTGGTAAGCCTCCCATATATGACATTTAGTGATAGTTTTCATCTTATCATCGCCAAAATCAAGATATTAGGGCACGGGGCCCATGGCCTTTTTGTTCGTTGCAAAACATGTAAAAAGATTTCTATATCATTGTAGTTGCGAATCAAGCCGAAATAAAATAAATTTATGAATCAAAATACAGTGAGTCCTAAGTCATTTGCAGGGAGGCAAAATGAGATCTTTAAAGCCTTTCAGACTAACAAGTCTAATCTAATGAAAGCACATAAAGAGAGACAAGATATCCATTGAATCAAACTCTTTATTGCTACTTGTAGAAAATTTTACACATAAACTATGAATCAAAGTAAATAAACGAGAGAGAGAGAGAGAGACAGAGAGAGAGAGAGAGAGAGAGAGATATGAAGAGCGAAGACACTTGAGGGATGCTTGTGAGAAGTGGGGGAGCACATGCACTATGGTGGTCCTAAAATATACTAAGGCTAATTGGTTCTCTAAGGGTTGGAGTCTAGGTCCTTTTATACGAATCTAGGTGTCTTCCTATTGGTTGACCTAGAGTATAGGAACACCAATTTGGACGGCTTAGATTTCATCCTAGGATTGATTAAATAAGGACCTTAGGATCTAGATTGTAAGGCTATGATAGGTTGGTGGTTTTCTAAAAATAGGATTTCCTAGTTGGGTGAGAGGATAGAATAGGAAAGGATAGGTTTTAGTGTTTGGAGATGAGGTTCGGTGTTTTTTGGGTTGTTGCAAGAGGATAAAGCCATGTGCGGAGGTTTTTATGTGTAGGAGAAGGCCTTTGGACATACAGGAAGGTCCCTGGATGTCTTATACAGTAGAATTAAATGTTCAGATGATTTTTTGGGTTGTTTCAAGAGGATAAGGCCATATTTGGTAGTTTTGTTCACTGGAGAAGGATTTTGGACATCTAGACACCTTCCTGGATGCCTTATACTGGACAATTGGAAGTCCAGTTAGTCTCCTGGACGTCCAAGCAGGATTATGTTCTATGGGTGCATCTGGGGTTATTTTAAGTCAATTCTGTCAAATTGGACATCCATGAGAATGTCTGGACATCCAGACTGGGTGTGATTCGACTCTTAATGTGTGTGCATGTGTAATTGGGATGGGGAAGCTTCTAAATAGGTTAGGGTGATCCTAATTAGGTTCAAATATTGGTCTTCAACTAGCTCATAGTTCTGCTGCAGCTTCTTTTCCTAGCTCCTTACTTATTCCAATTCCTTACCCTACATTATTCACAAAAGACTAAAATTAGATAATTAGTTCTAAACTAAACATAATGCACAGAATATGCATGCATTCTCTAAATGCATGATTTTATTAAGGAGCTAACCCTAGAATAAGCCAATTAGGGTAATAGATTAGACTGTTATCACATCCCCATATATTCTATGGGTGCAGTAAGTAAGACCGATTCATTTCAGATCATCCAATGTCCAACCAATTACCCTACTGTTTCTTTCCAAAACTTGAATTAGTTGACTTTCCTAAGTTTGGGTTAGATAAGAGCTAATGATCACTGGATAAGTCTTATCAGATCCCAAGAAAACATACTTTAGATAATCAAGAAGAGGTTTTAGTTCAGGTTTGGGTCCTTGGGATGAAGGGTCCAAAGGCCGATCACAATTATCCTCAAGAGGCCTTGGAATCAAGTCAGTGATTGGGTAACTAACCTCTTGATTGGTTTGGGGATGAAGGCATGTAGGGTCGGATTGGGAAACGCCTAAGTTCATATAGTATTCAACATTATGGTTCACATCCTCAGAATCTTCTATTATTTCACAATCCTCAAATTGTTTGATAGCCTTAAAAGTATTAATCCTTGTCTTCTTGTCCCAAAATTTAATTTCCATATTGCTAGATTCATAATCAATATTAGCCTTGGTAGTAGCTAAGAGTGGTCTTCCCAAAATTATTAGAGTGTACTTCAAATTTTCTGGCACCTCCATGTCGAGGACCAAGAATCCACAAGAAAATAAATATCACGAACCTTGACAATTATATCCTCAATAATTCCCCATGGTGTGGTCACAGATTGATCAGCCAGCTGTAATGTAACCTCAGTAGGTTTTAACTCTTCAAAGTTAAGTTTTCATATAACATCGTGGGGATCAAATTGATGGAGGCACCTAAATCTAAAAGAGCGCTATCAAAGACCATATCTCTAATAACATAAGAAATCAGAGGGTCTCGAGGATTTTTTTATTTTTGGGGTAGGTTTTTAAGGATAACTGCACTAGCTTGTTCAGATAATGCTACCCTTTTAGAAGATTGGGCTTAGCGTTTAGGTGTGCACATTTCCGTCAAAAAATTTGCACAGGCTGGGATATTCTCAATTGCTTCTACGGGTGGTATATTCACCTGGACTTGTTTAAAAATATCAAACCACTCCCCAGATGGATTGGTTTCCTTTTTCTTGGGTTTGTTCAAGGCTTCAGGAAAGGGTGCTTGAGAGAAATCATGAGTGTTCGGGTCTTGATCCTTGTCTTCTAGATTAGCTTGGTCTCCCAGGTCAAATTCAGGCTCCTTAAGATCTTGATTAGATTTAGATTTGGAGGAGTATGGATCTTGGATTTGTTTCCCACTTCTCAAAGTTACAACACCAGCAAAGGCATTATAGTTAGAAGGTTGAGGTGGGTTTTGCAACATAGGTTGAGCCTGGTTAGGATTAGGGTTAGCAAAGCCAGGTGGGTGTTCGGGAACAGGTTGAACTATATGTGCCTGTTGCTCCCATGTGTTGTTTTGGTTAACCCTATTAAAGTTTCTAAGCTTGGGGATAGGTTGGGATGGCAGCATCTCGTGTTGTCTATCATCAACTAATTGGTCCAATTATTCCATCAATTCTGTCCTCAATTGATTCATTTCTTCTTTATGTCTCAAATTCATTTCCCCCATTTCCTTGAGGACTAAACTCAAATTAGATGGGTGGGTTTCCTGGGTGGGCTGAGGTTGGTAAGTTTGTGGTTGTGTGTACCTACTGGGCTGCCCATAATTATTCTGCTTAGTCAAGCTAGGACTCTAGGCAGGTTTCTGACTTGATCAGGCAAAATTAGGATGGTTACGCCATTGACCGTCGCGAAATGCATTTGGGTTAAATCGTTCATTGCAACACGTCTTACAACGTCAATTTTAATAAGAAGAATCATATGTGAGTCCAAGTGTCAAACACAAGGAGGTGTGAAATTGGATCAAATACTCGCTTTGGTGTCACAAAAATTTGTCGTTTGATTCGTTTGCAAAAGATAGAATGAGAAAGAGAGATAGGGAGGGAGATAGAGAGAGAGAAAGAGAGGGAGATAGGGTTAGAGAATCATAATAGAGATATGAGAAAAATATATCAAATATTTACTCTATTGACTATCAAATGTAGTGTTCAACAATATGTAGATGAATGCTTGAATGAAAGAAATGAACTACACTATCCAAAGTAAATAAAACTAAGAACAAGGAAGAAGAAAGCGTCGAGGCAGCCACGGTGGTGGAGGAGCTTCCGTCGGTGGCTTGGCATCTTCGCAACCTTGCTTGGAGCTCTAAGGAGTGGTGGAGTTGCTTAGGTAGATGATTGGTGCAAATGGGAGGGATAGGACCCTTTTTATAGTTAAGGAGAGGGCTCAAATTCATCATCGGGTCAATAGTGACATTCAAAATGTCGCTATAGACCCACCGCAAGCATCGCCCTAGCCTCCTCCGTCGCACCTTCAACGCACGCACAACTACCATGCGATCCACGTTCATGCTGCTTAAGCCATCCGATCAAAGATCAGACGGCTGAAATCAAACCTCGACTGCTACTTGCGATCGTGCCCTGCGCCCGCATTAGATGGGGTGTATGCTCTAGTGTGATCACGCACGTGAGTAGCGAATGGCTAGAGGCATGCGATGAGGCCGCTCCTCAGCCATAGATCTAATCGAATGGCCAAATTCCAATTGGAACGCATGATGGGAGGCACCTCTGGTGATTCGAACCTACTCCTGAAGTGGAGAAGACGTCCGATCGCTGAGCTGCTGGCGCAGATTGTCGTGAAGCCATTGCGATGCACATGTGTGGGATGATCATTGGATGCTGATCCAACGGTGGATCTCTCATGATGATGAGGCTGCAGGTGCTGCTACCATGCGATGGAGAGCCGCAGGTGCACCATGTGTCGCGTCATGAGCCATTGATCATCAGATCAACGGCCAGCACTGCTAGAGTTTGTTGTAGGAGCTACGGAGGTCGGATTGAGGTGATTTTGAGTTCGTTGGACTCTATTTGTCAACCTAGATCTATCCGTGTGGTTCAATTACTCATCTGAGACCTGTTTCAATTTGGACTTGTACACAAGGTCATTAAACATTGAGACTAAGCAATTTAAATGTAAAGATCATGCAATATGCATGCAATGCTTCCAAGCCCATTATAAAATGTCATTATTGCATAAGTATCCTTGAAATTGACTCTAATTGATAATATTAACACTAATAATTGTAGAGTCATCATACCCCCATCCCACCCCTTGCTAGTCCCTAGCAAGGTTTAACCTAGATGCTAGTTCCCGGCAACAGCACCAAAAACTGACCGTTGCGAAACACGTTTGGGTTAAATCGTTCGTTGTAGCATGTTTTACGATGTCAATTTTAATAAGAATCGGATGTGAGTCCGAGTGTTGAACATAGGGAGGAGTGAAATTGGATCAAATACTCATTTTGGTGTCACAAAAATTCATTATTTGATTTGTTTGCGAAAGAGAGAAGGAGAAAGAAAGAGAGATAGGGAGGGAGATAGAGAGAGAGAGGGAGATAAGGTTAGAGAATCATAATAGAGATATGAGCACAATATATCAAATATTTACCCTATTGACTATCAATTGTAGTGTTCAAAAATATGTAGATGAATGCTTGAATGAAAGAAATGAAATACACTATCCAAAGAAAATAAAACTAAGAACAAGGAAGAAGAAAGCGTCGAGGCAGCCACAGTGGTGGAGGAGCTTCCGTCGGCGGCTCAGTGCCTTAACATCCTTGCTTGGAGCTCTGAGTGGTGGAGTTGCTTAGGTAAATGATTGGTGCAAATGAGAGGGATAGGTCCCCTTTTATAGTTAAGGAGAGGGCTCAAATTCATCACCGGGTCAATAGCGACATTCAAAATGTTGCTATAGACCTGCCGCAAGCATTGCCCTAGCCTCCTCTGTCACGCCTTCAATGCGCGCACAACTACCATGCGATCTGCATGTGCACTGCTTAAGCCATCCAATTGAAAATCGGACAGCTGAAATCAAACCTCGGTTGCTACTTGCGATCGCACCTCGCACCCACGTTAGATGGGGCGTATGCTCCGGTGTGATCGCACCCGTGAATAGCTAACGACTAAAGGCGTGCGATGAGGCCGCTCCTCAGCCATAGATATGATTGAACAGCTGAATTCCAATTGGAGAGAGAGATAAGAGGCACCTCTGGTGATTTGAACCCGTGCCTGCTGAAGTGGAGAAGACGTTCGACCGCTGAGTTGCAGGCGCGGATTGTCATGAAGCCATCGCGACGCACACGCGTAGGATGATTGTTGGATGCTAATCCAATGGTGGATCTCACACGATGATGAGGCTGCAAGTGCTGCTGGCATGCAATGGAGAGCCGCAGATGCACCATGTGTCACGTTGTGAGCCGTTGATCTGATGATCAACGGCCAGCACTTCTCAGGTTTATTGTGGGAGCTACGAAGGTCAGATTGAGGTGATTTTGAGTCCGTTGGACTTTGTTCATCGATCTGAATCCATCCATGTAGTTTGATTGCTCATCTAAGACATATTTTAATATGGACTTGTGCACAAGTTCATTAAACATTAATTTTAAGCAATTTAAATGTAATGATCACGTAATATGCATGCAATGCTCCCAAGCCCATTATAAAATGTCGTTATTGCACAAGTATTCTCGAAATTGACTCTAATTGATAATATTAACACTAATAATTGTAGAATCATCATACCCCCATACCCATCCCTTGCTTATCCTTAGCAAGGTTTTACCTAAATGCTATTTAAAACTAAAATTGGGAATTGATTACTTAGGTAAAAGTTGCTTGTCAACCCGAGGAAATTTCTACTAAGAACCTAACTTGCAAAGACTTAATAGTGCCTGGGTTGCTGGCCAAAATGCTGACTACCCGAGTCCTCACCTTATTCTATATAGAATCAACTATATATTTTTTTCTTTTTCATCTTTTCTAATTTTTTTGGATTCTTTTGGAGTTGAGGATTTCGGGGTAACTTTTATAGCTACCCAACCCACTCAAGACTTGAAAAGGACTCTTAGTACTAAGCATCTTATTGTGAAAGTGATAGACTCACTCAACGGTAATTAAAACAAACTTCGGGTTTCTACGCCCCTAGGTGACCCGAAAGAGAAAATGTTGCCTAAAGGTGTATCTATCTGACCGGTAGCTTCTCCCTACCTTTTATTTTTGTAGGGTCAACATAAGGGCGAACCCAGTGTATATCTTTTTGGATTATGCTACTTCCCCACTTCTTTCTTAAGTGTTTTAGAATTTTTATTCATTTTATGAGAAGGGATCTAGACAACCAACCAATGAGCTGTTACCCACGGCAACTTACTAGCCATACTCGTGTGGTGAAGTGTGACTTTTTTTTCTCCTTTTTCTATTTTTCTATTTCTCTTTGTTTTCTTTTTTATATTATTATTTTTTTAAGTAGGTGGCTTTCCTGATCTAAGATTTACCTAAAGGTAGTAGTAAAAAAGAATGGTCCTGTAGCTGGGCTCTGGACAAGTGGCCAATGGGTTGTTACCTACGACAACTTGCTAAGCATACCACTTTAGAAGGTTAATTAGCTACCCAATTTTCGTTAGAACCACCGATAGTGAGTAAGTGCAAAACATGTGTAGATGCTTAGACTAAAAATCCTCCCAGATCAGAGGATGGGTTGATAAGTCGTATACTTATCACCCTACTTTATTGACTATATTAATATAAATTATGGTGGCGAGGACTCGAGACCAAGTCCACATTTTAGTGGACACCTGGACTGATTAAGTTCGAAGACCTGAAGAGTCTACGCGTTGAGGTCCCTAACATATCATTTCCTAAAGTTGACAAGCTTCTAATAACTAAGGTTCCTTTTCCTAATAATAATTATTTTTTTAAAGAAGATAATTCAAGCTGATAATATGTACTCAGAACATACGAATTACCACCCCCCCATGCCTACATTGGACAATGTCCTCATTGGAAAATAAATGTATGCAAAGGAGTATGGAAAGAAATTACCTAGGTTTCAACAGTTAATTCAGTCAGCTTGAATACTCTGGGTTGCCTCCCAGGAAGCTCTGAGTTTAGTGCCTTCAGCTAGGCATGATGCACAAATAAAGGACAAATCACTTGAATGGTCTGGGTCAAGAAAGGGAAGACATAATCAGCCAGACCTAGAATCAAAAGTCCACAGATATAGACTAGATTATGGTAAAGTCCCATCCCTAAGGGATGGGAACTCAGAAAGCCTTTGGTCATGCATGCCTTAGTCCAATCGTCTCTTTTCCTTTGGGCCAGAAGAACAAAAGTTTGTTTGGATGGATGTAACCTTAATTTATAATGTCAGACATTTAGATTGTCAGAATAAGTAGCTCTTGTCCTTATAAAATTAGGTTTGAGATGATGATGAAGCATAGTGTTTTTATTCCTCCCTAGATCTAAGTCATAAAGATCATAGGGGTCCTGATAAGAGCTCGGTGGCTTGATCAACTTAGGACCCCTGCAGTCAACATTTCCTTCTTCGATTTTATTGTTCTCAGGAGGGGTTATTTTAGTGCCCATCCAAAAACTTGATT
Source organism: Thalassia testudinum (assembly GCA_037157565.1). Taxonomy (NCBI): domain Eukaryota; kingdom Viridiplantae; phylum Streptophyta; class Magnoliopsida; order Alismatales; family Hydrocharitaceae; genus Thalassia; species Thalassia testudinum. The sequence goes on from JAZHRO010000024.1 coordinate 87,336,322, forward strand.
TCAACAAAATGTTCTCTTCCTCTTCTAGATGTTTGAAATCTAAAGGTTTAGCCAACTCCACATTGGTTGCATTAACACCTTTGAGACTTGGGTTAGCTACAAAAGAATGTGTTTGATCAATCATGATTGATTCGGGTGGGTCAAAGTGAAAATCCTCCCCATCCTTAATCATGATTTCTTTGTCTAAATCCTCATAGCCATTGGAGCCTAAATCTTGTTCATTTCTTCCAAAGCATAATCAATCATCAAGGAAGAACTTGTGATGGAGCTAATTTCATCATTCATTTCATGCTCCAGTTCTTCCTGTTCCCTTTCCTTTAAATCCATGATGGGGTCTTTAAGTATTTCACAATCAAAGTGTTCACAGTCAAATTCCCCATCCCCAAATCTTGATGTCCCTATTACTAAATTATTATAATTCAACTCCAGGACATTGACCCCAATCTTATCATTCAAATTTTCAAATTCATCCTCATTTTCTACCTGTTTGTGTTCCAAAGGATCCTCAATGCTTTCCAACACTAGGGAAGTGTTGATAGTGGGCTGCACCAATTTTGGGCAACTAGGAGTGGTCCAATCAATTATCACGGGGCCTTGTTCCATTGAATCTGAGAAAGAAGTTTCTTTCATCACTTTCTGTTGACCCTCTTTATCCAATTGTTGGAACATACCAATCATGGCTTGTTTCCCTTCAATCAATTCTTGATTTTGTCTATATAACTCCAACTAAAGGCTATCAAGGATTGACTGAGAGTCGTTAGGCTTCCCTTGGATTTCCTCCTTAGCATTCAAATCAAGGTTAGGAGGGTATGGTTGAGGATGGGCATTAATGTCCTTAGTGAGGTTTAGGTTCTTAGGTGGGTCCTCTATTCTATCATTTTTAGGATCCAATTCCTCAAGAGGCTCCATTTTCTATTTAGTCATACTCCAGAATAATTGAGGTTCTAAGTCCTCCTCCCAGTCGGATTCTTCGTCGGGGGTCCAAAGCAGGGGTTGATCATTCTTGATTTGCCTAAGTTTGTGATCATCAGTTGATTTCCATTTTCTAAAATCCCTTCCAATCCATAGGTCAAGTAGGAGAGATCCTTGAATTCAGATGACCTATCTTGATTATGGTCAAGTAGGAGAGGTCCTAGAGTGTAGGCACCAATCATTGCTTTTCTAGGTTATTTCAAGAGGATAAGGCCATATTTGCTGGCTTTGTTTGCTAGAGAAGGATTCTGGGCATCCAGAACCTTCTTGGACATCTTATACTGGATAATTGCAAGTCCAGTCAGTCTCCTGGACGTCCAAGCATGATTATGGCCTACAGGTGCATCTAGGGGTATTTTGAGTCAGTTCTGTCAAATTGGACATCCAGACGGGGTATGGTCCGACTTTGAATGTGTGTGCATGTGTAATTGGGTTGGGGAAGCTTCTAAATAGGTTAGGGTGATCCTAATTAGGTTCCTAGGCTAAAGATAGGGTTTAGGATAAGTAGACTAGGGGTATGGATAGGGGTATCCTAGGGTTCTAAGGATAGGGGAAGGTTATCCTAGTCCCTCTCTCTCTTCTTCTTTACTTGGATATTCATTTCTTCCTTAATCAAATCAACTTCTAATTCTGATGCAGCTTCTTTTCCTATTCAACTCAATGCTCCCGACTTATTCCAAGTCCTTACCCTACATTATTTACAAAAGACTAAAATTAGATAATTAGGTCTAAACTAAACATAATACACAGAATATGTATGCATGCTCTAAATGCATGATTTTATTAAGAAGTTAACCCTAGAATACACCAATTAGGGTAATAGATCAGACTGTTATCACTTTCCCCTACTCTCCTCTCTTAACCTGTAGTCGCCGCCCCCCACCTACTTCGCACTCTTGCAACCACTCCTCAGCCCATCGTTGACCTTGCCACATGGCAAGGTAGTATTCTGCCCCTCCTCCCCACCCCTCACGCCACGCCACCCCCTTGCCCTTTGCCAACCCCCTCCCCTTTTCGCTGCCCTTCCCTATCCCTGCAACTTATTTTTTAGTTTTATATTTTTTATTGATTTAACTGTAAATAATTTGAAGGAAAATATTATTGCAAATTAATTTCAATTATGAATTTGAATTTATAAATGAAAATGTTGCATGTACATTTTTTTGAATTAAATTTGCTTGTAAATTTAATTTTGGAAATTAAATTTCCCTGTGAAATGAATTTTGTTAAATTTACATGTAATTGATTGTATTTAATAACTTGTTAGTTTTGTTTAGTTTTATCGATTTCATTTAATTGACAAATGTTAATTGTGGGGTGTGTCTGGTTAAGCGTGTTTTCGTAAGTGAAAAGTAGTCACAAAATAATGCTACCAGAGAAAATTTATATCGAAACTCAAGGTGAATCTCGTATCGAACACAAGGAGGCGAACATTTAGTTTTGAAATCTGCACTTCGATTTTATTTCTTTTTGGTGTTTTTATCTTTTGCATTTTTTTTAGTATTTTAATAGATAGAATATCAAGGAATTGTTATCTATTCTACTCTACACTAACAAAATAAGAGAGAGAGAGAGAAAGAGAGAGAGAGGGAGAGGAACATTTCATAAAATTGATCAATGTATATTACAACTAATTAAAACTACACTAGAAAGCAATAAAAGATAAAATGGGTTGAGAAGAATATCCCTCAATGGTTGTTTGGAGGACGGCTCATCTGACAACACCCTAGACGAATGTGGTGGGAAGTTGGAGGAAAGAGAACGGCGACGGAGGACAAGTAGAAAAAATGTTTAATTTCTACTCTAGAGGATCATCTCAGGCTTGGGCAAGCTCTCTTTAGAGCCCTGGACGTAGCAAGGGAGAGAAAGGAAGAGATGATGAAGAATGGAGGGGTGTAGGTCCTTTTATAGTGGAGAAGAGGAGGCAAAACAAGATCACGAGTCAACAGCGACATTTAAAATCGTCGCTAAAGATCTACCTCAAACGTCGCTGAAAGTCCCCAGCCAACGCACACGCCCATGCATGCTCGTGCACGCTAGCGCTCATGCATCCATAGCATCCCGCTTCGTCGAAGGAGAGCCGTTCGATTCGAATCACATGGTTGAGGAGAGACTGTAGATCGTGCCATCAGATCACGCCGCGTAGGTGCATATGTGATGAGAGCCTCATCATGAGCCATAACTAGTTCATTTTGACCTAATAAAGAGAATAAAAACTCCTACATAACTTAGAAAAGGGCTTAATTGAAGGAATAGGTGTTCTGAAAAGAAAATAAGAAATAAAGGTTAAAACTATAATTTTACCATTGCAAGTACATAATCGGGATTTCTCGTAGACAAAACATAGGTCAAATGATCTAAATAAGATAAAAAGTGGGTTGATGCAATCAGAAATGGGTTCATGTGTGATGAGAACCTCATCATGAACCATAACAAGCACAATCTAATCCAAATATGTGTGAAAAAGCTCCTACAAAACCCAAAGAGAGGCTTAACTCAGAGAATTCTGAGTCAAAGAATAAGACAAATCATCAGGGGTAAAACTGTAAGTTTACCAATGCAGTTTGCGAACAAGGTAATTAAGGGTCCAAACGCAGGTCAAACAAGCTTAATAATGAGGGAAGTGGGAGGATCTGATCTGAAAAGGGTTATAGCAACTTCTAGGAATTAAATGACATTCTATAACCCTAAAAATAAATTCACTTCAATTCACGAGGTTCGAAGCAGGATAAAAATCAACTAAACCCTCTAAAAATCATAGAAAAATATTCCCTAGGATTTAGAACCTTCAATTTGGCCTTTGGAACCTATTTTCACCTAAAATGAGAACCATGCCCAATTAATGACTTAATTTGGGATTTTACGTAAATTAGCTGGTCAAACATGGTCCAACCTAGAACTAAAATTCACCATTAAAATTCTTAGGTTCAAATTGGTCTGGTATAAAAACTTGAGCCTAAGAAAAGACCTCCTTGACCGACTTTACAATTTGGTCCTCTTTATTTACTTTTTGACCCTTATCTTTTGAAACCTTTGCATTTAGGCCCCCAACTTCTCATCATTCTTTGCAGAACGGTCCTCCCTGCCACTTCTGCGCAGCGCCATGCCTCCGGCGACCTTGAGCGGAGGATGGCGCCGTGCAGGGCAAGGTTGCCATCCTCTAAAACAGAAGGGGGGTTCCTTGCGACGTCCTCTATTGTAGGGACCCGCCCACGACCTCTGTCGTCAACCATGCCTTCCGTGCGAACGTGTGGAAGGCATGGATATCCCTTCCGACCATACTCCGGCGAGGCTGGCACGACGCCACCTCGTCCCTCTCTCCGCGCCAAGCCCTTTATAAGAGCGGCAGACCTTGCCGACTCCTTCAAGCTTTCTTTGACGGAGAAACACCTCCTCTTCATCCCTTCCCCCTCTGGTCAGAGAGCCCGAAGCTTCCAGTGATCTTCTCCTCCTCCTCCTCATCGCTTTGCTGCCCTACCTGCAGCAGGGTTTACTCTGCCCTGTCGTCCACGCTAGGCTGTACCCACTGGCGCCCTCTGACTGCTTCCTCATCGCCGAAACCCTCCTCCAGGGCGTCTTCGTCTCCAGCTCCGACAGGCACGAGCTAGATGCTCCTCCCTCTCCCTTCGTCGAGTAAATAGGTAAATAGTCTCTACTCTCTCTCCCTTGTATTTCCCTTCTTCCAATTTGTCATTTCGACCACCCGATTGCCACTATTCAGACCCATCTTCCCCACCTCTGATCACCCTCTCCGGCGAGTCCATCCCACGTCCACAGACCTCTTCACCCCTCGCCGACCAGCCCAGAAGATCCCCCACACTCCACTCCACCGATCCCCCCTCTCCATTCACTGCAAAGCACCGCCCAACCATCCCCCGAACAAACCCATCTTTCCACCCACAGTCTGACCTAGGTCGACCTCTACACGCACTCCCATGCCTTGCCGACCATCGCACAGGCTTCGCCACACTCCAGCGAAGCTTTCCACGTGTTCTGACTTGGACGAGAGGCCGTCACTGTGATTTCAGGTTCGCACCCTCTCGCCGCCATTGTCAACCTGCTGCAGCAGCTCCACCTACAGCTCCAGGTCTTCCCCAGCCCAGGCACACGTTCCAGGTTGTGCGGGCAATCTCCACGAAGGCATCCAGGCTTGCGATTTGGTTCGCAAGCCTCGCAGTTGCTTCAATTGGCCGCGGACTCCTCGCCTGTGGGCATAAAATCAAGAGGTAGGACTTTAGTCCCACCTCGTAAGTGTGCGGCCGAGCGCCCACACTTAAATTGCAAAAGTGCATAGGGATTACTGCCTTCGAACACAGGGGTCAGGTCCCTCTCACCCACACGTAGCGCACCATGCGCTCGCTCGCCCTCGCTCGCGCTCACGCCCCGCAGGTCTGGGCCGGATCCGACTACCCGAACCACGCACTCCTTGCCCACCATCGCACGCCGGTGGGCCTGGTCCCGGGCATAATACCCACACCCGATTACTCGGCTCTGGGAGAGTAGTCCTAAGAGAGAATTCTGAGAAAGAGGGAGATGCGGGGAAGGGGTAGGGGTAGGTTTTGCTCTGACCTTTGTGTGAGCATGCAGGAAGAAAAGAAGAAGAGGAAGAAGAGAAGCAGTTGAAGCCTTAGCCGCTCGGGGCAGCTGAAGAAGAAGGAAGGAGAGAAACAGAAGAAGAAAAGAAGAAGCCACACTAGGCAGCTGAAGAAAGAAGAAGGAAAGCACTATAGCAAAGCCACAGATAAGTCGTCTGAGCACTGCATCAGACGTCGAAATCACCACAACCGTAAGCAAAGAAGAAAGGAGAAGAAAGAGGAAGAAAGGCCAACGGCCAGAGCACAAAAAAGAAGAAAGAAGAAGGCAGAAGCCTTTGCAGCCACCAGAAAGGTAGGAAAGAAAAGAAGAAAAGGAGAGTCAGCGGCTAGAGAAGAAAAGAAAGAGGAAAAGAAGAAAAGAGGAAGGAAAGCTAGCGGCCAAGAAGAAGGAAGAAAAGAAGAAAAGAAGAGGAAGATCGCCATTGCCACAGAGAAGAAAAATAGAAAAGAGAAGGCAAGACTGAAGAAGAGCAAGGAAAGCAAAAAGAGGAAGAAAAGAAAGAAAAAGAAGAGAGAAGAAGCCAACAAAACTCTCTCTTTCTCTCTCTTATTTTTGTAACATAATTGAGAACTTATGCATACTTCTAGAAACATAGTTGCTCCCTGAGTTCGACCTCGGGAAAACCTTGTTATTCCTAGTAAAAAAATCTTGTATTAAGCTGGAACTGTTCTGTCATATACTACAACGAATATAAATAAAGACAGAAGTCACCCCACCAGTTCTTGGTGCCGTTGCTCCCCTTCTAGAAGCCATAAAATCTCTATTTGTAAATTTCTACTGATCTCCTCTTTTGTGTGCAGGTACAAGAAAATCAAGAAGCAACCGCACAACAACCACTCCGAGGACAGGTAATTTTCTATCCTCTCACTATTAACCCCTAAATTCTAAAGAGGAAGAAAAATAAAGAACAAGCAATATAGGTCTAACTTGTCTTCTATACTTAGTAAATCATCAAAAGCTACATGTTTTCAATTTCAACCCACTATTCCTGCACACAGTATTAAGGGTATTTAAGGGCTAACACCTTCTTACATAAGCCCTAATTACCGAACAAAGAGCTAACTGGACCAAGTAGAACCAACATAAGATTCAACATTAGGGTTTTAGAGACACTTCTTAAGCAAGAATTGAGAAATCCCAAAAGAAGTGTACCTAAGCCATTGATTGAAAATACTTATTCAAAGAAATCCTAAGCAACTTGGCTCTTTAAAGACACTTGAACCCTAAAAGACAAGACCTAATAAGCTCTCAAAGGAACTAGAAGGTGAAGTTGACCCCTTGAGTCAACCAACCTTCAACTTAGGTCACTCTTTACACTCAAAAAGCTAAAAGTTCAAGTGAAAATCTAAGCACCTTGATCTTAAACTAAAAGTGGTAGACTTAACAGGTCAAGATCCCCATTCTGGTCTACCTGGAATCTCAGTGACAAGAGAGGTCGGGTGGGGGAAACCCTGTAACCCGTGGGGATGCTCTACCATGTAGGGGTCTTCGCAGGACTCACCCTCTCTGGCTGCCCAGGTAATTCTCAGGTGGGCGACCTTTTTGATTAAGGGGTCCATCCGCCCCAAACCTCTATAGTTACCCAATATTCTGGGTGTCTTGATTGGGTCCAGTACCTACTAAACTCATCCTCTCCATCAGTGTATGTTTGGTAGGAGGTACTTCAAACCTCCTTTAGAAATTCACTCTCCTCGAGGCTGAGCCTCGGTACCCTTGCATGTGCAACCAACCCTTCACATAGCCCTTTTCCTCTGATTCTGAACCAAGTCCCTCTTCTTCCATCATGACACAACTTGACTATACATCCAACTTTTGATTCTACATCCTGATTCCACCACCTGATCCAAAAATGCAGCCTGGTTACTTAGGATTACCCTTCAAGAAACCTGAATCATAAAGATCCATGAGAGATAGGATGATTGAGGATGCCCTTGAATTCTATGAAATCAAATATAAACCCTCAACACCAATAGAAAACATTCAGGTTGATATCCCAGCAACCACAACCCTCATCATAAACTGTGCCCAAATTCTGTTGACAGAAGCCATAAAAGGATCAACCCAAGAAATGCTCCTAACAGGATACATTAAGATAGAAAAATTACACAAATCTGAATACCTTCAATGCTTGACAAATCCTGTACTTTGGGAACAACACCAAGATGCTCTTGAAAAACGGGTAGAAATGATGAGATCACTAAAACAAACTATCAACCAGAAATACCCGTATATACCAGAAACAGAGGATGAACCATCTCGGAACATTATTAAGGATCAATCCGGTTTCCCAGACCTCGGGACTGAGGCACAGGGTGGCTGTGGATTCCCAACCCAGATAGAAGACAACATTGAATTAGGTTGGGAAGTTCTAGGAGAACACAATGAGGAGCCAACCCTAGACCATGAACTGCCAAGCTTAGAAGTCCAAGACTCCTGCAATATTGAGATCAGAACTGAACCTCTTGAGGGTATAAATTCCGCCACTTATTTTGATAAGATAACCCTCGAAGATTATTCGAACTTAGATTCTAATAATTCTACCCACATCCTAAACCTAGAATCTAGATCCGAAACTTATTGGGAAGATTATGAGGTCCCATATGATAAAGAATATGATTCCAGGCCTTTATTTGATGAATATCCCTCTCCAACATCCTCAGGAAATCTGATCGATTTTCCAGAAGACATGCCAATTTACGATACAGAAACCGAGTTGGATGAGTGGGGTTTCAATTGGGTCTATCCTACCAGCTTGGAACTTGAGCCTGGATAGAACACCTTTTTAAGCCCAGAATTGACATTTAGGCTAGACCCTAGTCAGGCTGCTGAATCCACATCATGTGATTTATGCTGCGATGGAATTCATGATCGTGAATCTCATTTAGAACTGGATTTTCGCAAACTCTCTGACAACTTCAGATCTGACCATAATTGTGGAGAGATTCTCATTCCTGAACACACCAAGCCCATCTACGACCTTAGATCACATGACTCATTCTCTGACTCCGACTCTAAGGTCCTAGTTCCCGAGATCACTAATAACATAGAATCATTCCTTTTAGATCTTCGGAAACCAAAACCACAAAATGCCAAGAGTGATTGCAACCCAGAATTCAAATCTTTTCTCAATTCAGATTTACTTCATCCTATAGATACTCTTCAGGCATTTGATAGTTACCCATAGGATTCTCTACAAGAGATCACCTGTCATTCGTTTCTAGAAGAGCCCTCATACACAGTTCTCATTGAAGCCACCTCTTCCACAAACACAGAACTGATCAAAACCTCTTCTCAACCCCGACCCGCAACTGGACTCAATTTCTATTCAGATTCACCTCTCACCGAGCCGATTGAAATTCCACATCAGGTTGCGAACACTGATCAGACAAAAGATCATGCTCCATCATTCTCTGATCATCCCTGTAAGGTTTCCGCGTCATTCATTGATTATTTTACCGGTCCCTACTCTGACCAGGCTGATTCGACTCAGCCAAACCACGCATTCACACTTCCACATCCGTCTGAGCTTCACAGTATACGGTGGGTTCCACACCTTTTGATCTACGTCTATCGACCCACCAGATTGATTGGGTTTGGGCTGCATCATCAACCTGTTGATCTGAATAAGTACCTAGTTGGACCAACCAGGCTCTTGATCAAGGTGCTTGTTATACTAAACTCTGCTGATTTGACCATTCTCTCTACATCCCATTTCCCACTTGGCGGAAGGCGACAAATTTAGCGCTCAATGGGAGGCAGCCCGTCATTCTCTTTTGAAAAACCTGAAAGCTTTCCTGACACCTTTTCACACTTAAGGTTCTCCCTTTAGGACAGCCGACTCCACCTCAGGTGCTTGCATCTGAGATTAGAAATCATCCGCAACTGTCACCCCAACCCATTCACTCATCAAAACATCTGTCCTAATGTATGAACTAAGTTGAATAAAAATCCTCCTAAGTTACAATGAGGACATTGCAAATCTTAGGCATGGGAGGGTATGAAAGTGCAAGTCTTGTAAGAAAAGGTTTTAAACAAAAAAAATTCACATATGCCAAAAACACCATAAAAATTAAAAAATTTTTTTGTAAAAGAATAATAAAATGAGAGGAAAGAAAATTTTGTGGACTATACAAAGGAGGAGGAGAAGAAAAAGGAACAAAATGAAAAGGAGCACAAAATGAAAGAAAAAAGTGATAGTCATTAGTAAGAAATTAAGGAATTAACCTAAGTTCTATACCTCATTCAGGAAAAGAAATGGAAAGTGCACAGTGAGATTAGTAAGAACGCGAACTTTAGGCATTCTTGGATAGACTCTTAGTACCCATTAAGATCTAGACATTCCTCAAGAGGTTGAGGAAAATGAAAAGCTTAAGTATTAGGTCCAAGACTTAGGAAGTGTTTGGCTTCATTAACTAATTTTTGGTTTACGGGACTCAGTAACCTAAGCACCCTAACTTCACACACAGCCTGGTTTAGTAAGCATAAAAATCAAAATCACGCAGAAGCGTTGCAAAAATTCTGTAAATGACACCTAGAGTAGGAGCGGCCGACCAACACAAGTTGATTTGGATGAGTTCCCAGCGTGGAGAGGTGGGAAATCCCCCTCGAAGATGCATAACAAAATGTCATCTCCTCGGTGTTTGTCTCTTAGGATATTTACATATCCTACTGGGGGCATGTAAACACTCTGCTGGTTTAGATTCCATGGATGGCATTATCACGAAATGTCAATTGCCAGGGTCTGAATTCGGCCACGGAACACCATGGATGGGATTATCTCGAAATCTCAACAGCCAGGGTTCTGGGGGTTACCATGGGTGGTGCTATCTCGAAGCATCGATTGCCAGGAACCTTTGAGGATTGATGATGGGGACAAGGAATTTGATACAGACCGTGTTGAAAAGCCAATCCTAAGCTAGAATTAAAAGGAAAAAGAGAGAGAAAACTCTCCAAACAGATAAATCTTCTATCTCTCTTTCTTACAAAACACACTGCGAACTGAGCCAGGGCTAAAATTATCTCAAGCACGGGTGCTTTAACCACAAAGTCCAATAAGCCTTAGGTTAGTTCTTATAGGCCTTAAAAACCTTTGCTAAGGACTGAGGCTGAGGCTAGACAGATCTGGATCTTGGTTGGTACTAGAGTACCTTTTAGGCCTATGGTTGGCATTCTGACCTAATCTAGGTTGCAAAAGAAAAAGCACTTATCTGAAATCATTAAGAACTTCATGTTCTAGAACAAAGGTTGAAACCTTAAAATTTTGCTAAGGGACTAGCAAAAGCTAAGCATGGGGGTATGATGAGAACTTCATCATGAACCCTAACTAGCACAATCTAAACCAAATATGTGTGAAAAAGCTCTTACAAAACCCAAAGAGAGGCTTAACTCAGAGAATTCTGAGTTAAAGAATAAGACAAATCATCAGGGGTAAAACTATAATTTTACCAATGCAGTTTGCGAACAAGGTAATTAAGGGTCCAAACGCAGGTCAAACAAGCTTGATAATGAGGGAAGTGGGAGGATCTGATCTGAAAAGGATTATAGCAACTTCTAGGAATTAAATGACATTCTATAACCCTAAAAATAAATTCACTTCAATTCACGAGGTTAGAGGCAGGATAAAAATCAACTAAACCCTCTAAAAATTATAAAAAAATATTCCCTAGGGTTTAGAACCTTCAATTTGGCCTTTGGAACTTATTTTGACCTAAAATGAGAATCATGCCCAATTAATGACTTAATCTGGGGTTTTACGCAAATTGGCTGGTCAAACATGGTCCAACCTAGAATTAAAATTCACCATTAAAATCCTTAAGTTCAAATTGGTTTGGTATAAAAACTTGAGCCTAAGAAAAGACCTCCTTGACCAACTTTACAATTTGGTTCTCTTTATTTACTTTTTGACCCTTATCTTTTGAAACCTTTGCATTTAGGCTCCCAACTTCTCATTGTTCTTTGCAGAATGGTCCTCCCTGCCACTTCTGCACAGCGCCATGACTTCGGCGACCTTGCGTGGAGGATGGCGCCGCGCAGGGCAAGGTTGCCGTCCTCTAGAACAGAAGGGGGGTTCCCTGCGACGTCCTCTATTGCAGGGACCCGCCCACGACCTCTGCCATCAACCATGCCCACGACCTCTATTGCATGGGTATCCCTTCCAACCATACTCCGGCGAGGCTGGCACGACGCCACCTCGTCCCTCTCTCCGCGCCAAGCCCTTTATAAGGAGCGACAGACCTTGCCGACTCCTTCAAGCTTTCTTTGACGGAGAAACACCTCCTCTTCATCCCTTCCCCCTCCGGTCAGAGAGCCCGAAGCTTTCGCGATCTTCTCCTCCTCCTCCTCGTCGCTCTGCTGCCCTACCTGCAGCAGGGTTTACTCTGCCCTCTCGTCCGCGCTAGGCTGTACCCACTGGCGCCCTCCGACTGCTTCCTCATCACTGAAACCCTCCTCCAGGGCGTCTTCGTCTCCATCTCCGGCAGGCACCAGCTGGATGCTCCTCCCTCTCCCTTCGTCGAGTTAATAGGTAAATAGTCTCTGCTCTCTCTCCCTTGTATTTCCCTTCTTCCAATTTGTCATCTTGACCACCTGACTGCCACTGTCCAGACCCATCTTCCCCACCTCCAATCACCCTCTCCGGTGAGTCCATCCCACGTCCACAGACCTCTTCACCCCTCGCCGACCAGCCCAGAAGCTCCCCCACACTCCACTCCACCGATCCCCCCTCTCCATTCACTGCCAAGCACTGCCCAACCATCCCCCGAACAAACCCATCTTTCCACCCACAGTCTGACCTAGGTTGACCTCTACACGCACTCCCACACCTCGCCGACCATCGCACAGGCTTCACCACACTCCGATGAAGCTTTCCATGTGTTCTAACTTGGCCGAGAGGCCGTCACTGTGATTTCAGGTTCGCACCCTCTCGCCGCCATTGTCAACCTGCTGCAGTAGCTCCACCTGCAGCTCCAGGTCTTCCCCAGCCCAGGCGCACGTTCCAGGTTGTGCGGGCAGTCTCCGCGAAGGCATCCAGGCTTGCGATTTGGTTCGCAAGCCTCGTAGCTACTTCAATTGGCCACGGACTCCTCGCCTGCGGGCACAAAATTGGGAGGTGGGACTTTAGTCCCACCTCGTAAGTGTGCGGCCGAGCGCCCACACTTAAATTGCAATAGTGCATAGGGCTTACTGCCTTCGAACACAGGGATCAGGTCCCTCTCACCCACACGCAGCGCCCCACGCGCCTGCTCGCCCGCGCCCGCGCTCACACCCCCCGGGTCTGGGGCGGATCCAACTACCCGAACCACGCACTCCTCGCCCACCACCGCACGCTGGTGGGCCTGGTCTCGGGCACGATACCCGCACCCGATTACCCGGCTCTGGGAGAGCAGTCCTAAGAGAGAATTCTAAGAAAGAGAGAGATGCGAGGAAGGGGTAGGGGTAGGTTTTGCTCTGACCTTTGTGTGAGCGTGCAGGAAGAAAAGAAGAAGAGGAAGAAGAGAAGCGGCTAAAGCCTTGCCGCTCGGGACAGCTGAAGAAGAAGGAAGGAAGGAGAGAAATAGAAGAAGAAAAGAAGAAGCCACACTGGGCAGCTGAAGAAAGAAGAAGGAAGGCACTGTAGCAAAGCCACAAATAAGTCATCTCAGCACTGCATCAGACGTCGAAATCACCACAGCCGCAAGCAAAGAAGAAAGAAGAAGAAAAAATAGGAAGAAAGGCCAGTGGCCAGAGCACAAAGAAGAAGAAAGAAGAAGGCAGAAGCCTTTGCAGCCACCAGAAAGGTAGGAAAGAAAAGAAGAAGAAGGAGAGTTAGCGGCCAGAGAAGAAAAGAAAGAGGAAAAGAAGAAAAGAGAAGGAAAGTCAGTGGCCAAGAAGAAGGAAGAAAAGAAGAAAAGAAGAGGAAGATCACCACTGCCGCAGAGAAAAAAAAGAGAAAAGAGAAGGCAAGACTGAAGAAGAGCAAGGAAAGAAAAGAGAGGAAGAAAAGAGAAAAAAAGAAGAGAGAAGAAGAAGAAGCCAACAAAACTCTCTCTCTCTCTCTCTTATTTTTGTAACATAATTGAGAACTTATGCATACTTCTAGAAACATAGTTGCTCCCTGAGTTCGACCTCGGGAAAATCTTGTTATTCTGAGTAAAAAAATCTTGTATTAAGCTGGTAACTGTTCTGTCATATACTACAATGAATATAAATAAAGACAGAAGTCACGCCACCAATGTGCAATCCAGGAATTAAATGGCATCGTGTAACCCTAAAACAGACCCGCTTAATTCAACAAGGTTCTGGTCAGGATAAAAATCAAGTAAACCCTCTAAAATTCATGGAAAAATATCCCCTAGGGTTTAGAACATTCAAGTTGGCCTTTGGAACCTAGTTTGACTTAGATTAGGGTCCTAGCTTATTAATTGACCTAATTTAGGTTTTTACGTAAAATATCCAGTCAAACGTGGTCAAACCTAAAATCCAACTTCACCATTGGATTCCTTATGTCCAAATTAGGTTTGTACCAAAATTTGGACCTAAGGGGAGGTCATTTTGACCTACTTTGCAAATTAGTACACCTAATTACATTTTGACCCTTATCTTTTGAAAACCATCACATAAACCCCCCTAGCTTCCTCTCCAATCTTACAATCAGGTCCCTCCTCCATTAATGGGGAGGAATCCTTCTTCGACGAGGAAGGGAGGGGGGATACTCTCTGATCCCTCAGAGATCTCCCAGAATTGGAAGGGAGATTCTCTGAGGAATCCCCTTCCATCTGAGCCCGATCACAACTCTGATTCCTGTCCAATCTCTCGTGCGAACGCACGAAAGATTTGGGATCCTAACCACCTTCCTTCTCCGGTGAGATGACGGCGGCTAAAGGCTTTCCCTCCACGCACCAGAAGCTCGACCAGCACCTATAAAAGGACCTCCAACCCTCTGCGAATCACTCAGACTTGTCTTGGCCGTAGAACCCTCCAAACTTCATCTCTCCCCTCTCCGGCCAAGAAACCCGCAAGCTCCAGCGATTACCTCTCCTCCCTCTCGTCGCTCTGCTGCCATACCAGCAGTAGAGTCCACTTCGCATCATCCTCCCGCGTCGCGTCGCACCAAGCGCACGCCTCCCTGACCTCCTCCTAGTCGCCGTTATCTCCCTCAGGGTTGTCTTCTCTGACAACGGCACAAACGAGCCATCTAACTCCGCTGCCCCCTTTCACTCCCAACAATCCAGATAAGTTCCCCATCTTCCACTCTTTCATTTCCCTCACTTTATTTCACACAACCGCCCCACGACCGTCACTGTCCACCGCCACCTTCCTCATCTCTGGCCACCCTCCGGCGAGACACTCTTGTCACTCCGCAGCCCCACACGTCTCGCCGACCACCGCATAACCTCTGCCTCACCTCACTGAACATCCTCCACTCATCCACAGACCCTCTACACCGACACAACAGCCACCCGATCACACCCATCCGTCCGGTCACAGAGCGACCTAGGCATGCACGCCTAGGCCACCCTGTGGCCTGCCACCTAGCACCTCACCTTCGCCGTGACACGGCGAAGGTGCTCCTGTAGTCTGATTAAGCCGCAAGGCTCTTTTTGTGTCAGGCAGGTTTTGAGCCCCGGCCGCCATTAGCGGTGACTCGAGGAAGCTACTTGCTTGCTCCAGGTTGCGAGACTTCAGGGTTCCAGGTGCAGCAAACTTGGGAGGGTCTTGTGAATCCAGTCGTCCCAGCAAGTGACGCCGCAAAGCCTGCAGTTGTGGCAATTGGAGGCACGGTCTGCTGCGGGCACACGAGAAAGAGCGGTGGGCATTAGTCCCACCTCGGTAAGCTGTAAAGCGCATGAGTCCTTTAAATTGAATTTGTGTTATTGCCCTGTTGCTTCTGATTACACTTGGGGTGAGGTCCCTCACCTAAACACTGTGCCTCGTCCGTGAGCTCATCACACGGATCTAGCACAACCTGACCCGACACCATCTTGAGCACTCCTCGCGCACTACACCCACACTAGTGCGCCTGGACCCAGGCGCGCGACCCGACCCGTTTACCCAGCTCTGGGAGAGAGTGCTGAAGAAGTGATATACACAGAGAGAGAGAGACGTAGGTGTGGGTAGAGGGGTAGGTTTTGCTCCTCTCTGGTTTGTGCAGGGTAGGCAGAAGGGAGAAGCGAAGCTGACACTTAGCTGTAGCAAGCAAAGGAAAAGAAGGAAGGAGGCTCCGCAGAGGAAAAAGAAAGGCAAGGCAGAAAAGAAGCGAGGCCAAAGGGAAACAGAACCAAGGAAGGAAGAAGAAGAAGAGAAAGCAGAACCAAGGAGAAGAAGAGCCGCAAAGAAATAAAGAAAGGTAGAGACAAGCAAAAGAAGAAGAGAAGCTGAAGGTAGAGTGAAGAAGCAAAGGAAAAAAAGAGAAGAGGAACTAAAGAAGGAAGAAGAAAGAGATCAAGGGGCAGACAAAGAAGCAAGAAAGCGAAGAAAAAGAAGAGGAACAGAAGTAGAGCAAGGGAAGAGAAGGAAAGGAGCTGAAGTAGAGCAAAGTTTGGGAAATACTTTAAGATGTCTGATATTGCATCAGACGTCCATTTTTTTTTCTTGAGCAATTTCTTTCTATATCACTCTCATTGAACTAGTCATTTCTTCTTATTTAAAAAGTTGTGTTCTCAAGTTTTGGAATACTTAGATTGTTCCCTGTGTTCGACCTCAGATACTCTGATTTTTGAGTTATAAATCTTTATTTGTTTTCTCGAAAAGTTCATCTATATTACAATGCAATATTTGTTAAAACATGATCTAGCCACGTCAACAATATGATTAAGCATTTACCCTCGCGTGATCATGTGCACTTGCGTTACTGGCCATCTATGCTACCACGTAGTTGCTTCCACGCTGCCGGATCACTCATCAACGGGACAATTGAATGCCCACCTCCGCACGAAGAAATTGGGGGGCGTGCAAGGTTTCGATCTGGTGCCCTCTCGATGTGAACATCTTCTTGCACCATTGTGCTAAGGCTAAGCTTGTGTCTCAGTTTGGTTTTAATGTCTAAGCACTCATGGCTGTTGGATCTTCATCCAATGGTCAGTCTGCATCTCATCAGAGGCGAGGGGCCAGCGATGTGGCATTCTCATAGTCGTTGGATGAGGAACCAATGGTCCGTAACACGTGCTAGTGGCTCTTTAGAGGTTGAGCAGAGGTCCTTGGCTGATTTTGGGTGGCTGTGATGGTGCCACATGGCGCTATCATGACCGTCCATTTTCTTCGCTTTGTAGGTAGCACCACAGATGTCGAATTGGGTCGATTTTGGCATCGTTGGGCTGCGTCACCGATCCGAATCCATCCATGTGATTGGATTTGTTGTTTGAAGTTCTGAATTGTGCCACCTAGCCCCTTGACCATTGATCTTCCTCGGACTGTGATGTACAAAATTTCATTGCAAAAAGATTTAGGTTTAGAAAACCTGTCGTGTAGCACGATTCGCAAGAAAATCCGTCAATCAAATAATTTTTAACCGAAACTCAAAATGAGTCCTGGGTCAAACACGGGGAGGCTACGTCGATTTAAAATCCACATTTATATTTTTTTGTAATTTTTATTTGTAAATGAAACATTCACAATGATTGTTATTCTATTTGCAATATAAGTAACACAACTAAAGAGGGAGAGAGAGAGAGGGAGAGAGAGAAAGAAATAACTTTTATACTCAAAATAATGTCATTTCAACTATACTAGAAAGCGGAAAATCTAATCTAGAAAGTGATAAAGAGGAGGAGAGAAGTTATCCTCCTTGACATTTGCTTGGAGGATGAGCCGGATGGACGTCGCTTGGAAGAAGGAGAGCGAAGATGGAGGATGGAGGATAGATCGAGAAGAACTGGGGGTGAGGTAGGGAGTCGATGTCGCGGGATCCACTTCCAGAACGGGGCGAGAAGGCGGCTGGCGAGAGCTCCACGAAGGGGATGAGAAGCGGAAAATTTTATTTTTAACTCTAACAGAGCTTCTCGTAGCTTGGGAGCTCTAGAGCGAGCTTTAGAACTTGAGTTCTTAGCTCCTTGAAAGGGAGAGAGATGATGGAAGGGATGAAGAAAATGTGGAGGGCGTAGGGCCTTTATATAGCTGCATACATAGGGGCAAAAGAGACATTTTAATTTTTAACACATTAATTGCTGGGGTCTTTAGTGACGGATATAAATGTCACTAAAGACCCCACGTCGTTGAAGCACACACGCGCCCTTGCCTCTTAGCCTTTAGCCGTTGAGCGCTCATCCATGATCGCGCATCCTTAGCTGTCCGATCGAGAGGTCGAACGGCTTAAAAACTCGCTTGATCGCTTCACCAGATGTTAAGCACACTCGCGTGTGATGGTGCGTTTGATCGCCACGTTTCGTCTGCATCCACCGTCTGCACTTCATCCAATGATTGGATTTAGCCGCGCGCACTCCTTTTGCTGATTTGAGGCGAGGCGGAGTTTGAACCCACGCCTCCCTCTTCGCGGATGCACACCCGATCGCTACCTCAAGCCTCCATCTTTGTCATGCGGAGGCTTTTGCACTCAGCCGATCTTGGCCGATGGACCTTCATCCAACGGCCGGGATCTTTTGTCGCTTAAGCCTTCAAAAGTCGAGCAGACGGGTGCGGACAGGTTTGGATAGTTGGGATGGTGCCACGTGGCACCATCCTTGTCGTCCATCTTCATATGCTCATAGGTGGTGCCACGGATGTCGGATTGGATCGATTTTCATGTCGTTGGGCTACGATCGTCAATATGAACCCATTCGTGTGGTTAGATTTTTCATATGAGGTACGAATTTACACCACCTGGCCCCTTGACCTCTGATCTTTCTCAGACTGTATCTGATGCTACGGAGATCCAATCAGGGCTATCTTGGAGTTGTTGAACTCCAATCATTATCCTGATCAGATCCATACAGTTGGATCATCAATCGGAGGCCTCGATAATTTTTTCCCCTATCCCTGGTCACAAAAGAGACGAATTACTTTACATTTTATACAAATTAACCTAAATGCATGATGATACATATTATACACTATTTATAATGCATGATGCTTCTATAATACTAAGAACATGTATAAATAGACATTTTAGGCTATTTAGATATATACACATTACACCTCCATACTTATCTTTTGCTAGTCCCTAACAAAACTATATGCTATTTATAAATAAAATTATGATCAAATTATTTGGGCAAAAATTAATTTTCAACACTAGGATCAAATTACTAAAGACCTGAACTATAGAGACACAATAGCGCCCGGGTGTCTGCCAAAATGTAGATTGCCGAAGCTTTCGCCTTATTCAAAAGCAGAAGCATCTTTTTTTCTTTTTCTTCTTTTCTAATTTTTTTAGATTTTTAAGTTTAGGGTTTCGAGGCAGCTTTCTACGGCTACCCAACCCACCCAAGACTCAAAGAGAACTCTAAGTACTAAGCATCTTTATGTGTGAAATGTGATAAACTCACTGATCGGCGATTAGAATGGACTTCGGGTTTCTACGCCCTTAGGTGACCTTGAAAATGAATCCTGCCTAAAGGTGTATATATACAACCGGTAGCTTTCTCCCTACTTTTATTTTTATGGGATCAACACAAGAGTGAATCCAGTGTATATCTCCTCGGCTTATTCTACTTCTTTGCTTCTTCCTAAGTGTTTGGAATTAAACATGCATTTTTGTGAGCTAGGTTCTAGACAAATGGTTGATGAGCTGTCACCACCGACAACTTGCTAGCCATACTCGTGCAATAAAGTGTGGCTTATTTCTTTCTTCTTTTCTTCTTTTATATTTCTGTTTCGTTTTCTTTTTGGATACATTTTTCTTTTTACGTAGGTGGCTTCCCTGATGTAAGATTTACCTAAAGGCAGCAAGAAGAGCATGGTCGTGTGACTGGGCTTTGGAGAACCAGTCGATGAGCTGTTACCACCGACAAATTGCTTGCCATACCACCCTAGAAGGTTCGTTAGCTACCCAATTTTCATTAAAATCATCGAAAAGTGAGTCAATGCAAATAATGTGTAGATGTTTAAACTTAAAGTTTCCTCAAATCAGAGGGCGGGTTGATAAGTCATATACTTATCGCCCCAACTTATTTAACCAATTTGAAATGAATTTTCAAATGACGAGAACTCGAGAAACAAGTCCACATTTTAGTGAACACCCAGGCTGATTAAACTTGAAAACTTGAAGGGTCTAAGTGTTCAGGTCCTATTGTATTATTTCCTAAGGTTGAAAATTTCTAAAACCCAAGTTTTCTTTTCCTAATTCATTTTTTTCAATAATAAAAAGGACCACAGAGCTGATAATATGATTAAAAAAATGAATCCACCCCCCCATGCCTAACTCATGCAATGTCATTGAAAATAAAAGGCATGACAAAGGGCAGAATGAAAAAATATCACCTATATTCCATGATGCTCTGGTCAGCTCTGAGTTAGACTATACAAGTGCTGAGTTTAGTGCCATCAGCTAGGCGGGATCCAGCCAAAGAAAGTTAGATTAAGGTTAAAGCAACCTTGTCTGAGACGGGTTCTAGAATAACGCAGTCAACATAAGGTTTTACACGCTGTCCGTTGACCTTAAAAGAATTACTCGTCTTTGGGTCAGAAATCTCAATAGCTCCATTTGGGAATATCCGAACAATGATGAACGGGCTGCTCCACTTTGACCTAAGCTTGCCAAGAAAAAGCTTAAGTCGATAATCAAAGAGCTAGACTTCTGGTTCAACTCAAAGCTCTTGCGGGAAATTAGTTGGTTATGAAGAGCTTTGGTCCTAGTCTTATAGTTCTTGGCATTCTTGTATGCATCATTTCTAAGCTCCTCCAACTCAGATAGTTGGAGATTCTTGATTTTTCCGGCTAAACTTAAATCAAAGTTGCATTTCTTAATTGCCCAGAATGCCCTATGTTCAATTTCAACTGATAAATGACATGCCTTTCCATACACCAGATGACATGGTGACATGCTGATAGGAGTCTTGTACAACGTACGATAGGCCTAAAGAGCATCATCAAGATTTTGAGTCCAATCTTTTCTATCAGGCCTAACCGTCTTTTACAGGATGTTCTTGATCTCCCGATTGGAGATCTCGGCTTATCCATTCGTCTGGGGATGGTAAGGTGTGGAAATTCTATGATTCACTTCGTATTTTGCCAGTAAATTGTGGAACTGGGCATTGGTGAAGTGAGTACCACCATCGCTGATGGTGGTCCTCGAAATCCTGAACCGACTGAAGATATTCTTGACAAAATCGATGACCACCATGTGGTCATTGGTTCGGGTGGGAATAGCCTCAATCCATTTAGACATGTAATCAACAGCTACAAGAATGTACTGATGTCCAAATGAAAGAAGGGTCCCATGAAATCAATGCCCCAAACGTTGAAGATTTCGATGGGAGGAATAAGGTTTAAAGGCATCATGTCTCTCTTGGCTATGCTCCCGAGTGCCTGCCATCAGGAACATAACCTCAAGAATTCCTGGGCATCCTTGCATGAAGACGACCAATAAAATCCAGATTGCAAAACTTTTACAACTGTCTTTTTCCCAGAGAAATGTCCACCACATGCAGATGCATGGCAGAACTCAAGTATGCTTTGAAACTCATTCTCCAGAACACATCGGCGAATAATCTGATCAGAGCCGATGCCGTATAGTTCAGGGTCATCCCAAAAGTAATATTTGGCCTCAGATATAAGTCTATCCCATTGTTGCTTGGTTTAATCCTAAAGGATTTGACCAATGGCTAAATAATTAACAATGTCTACAAACCAAGGGATTTGGACACCTGAAACTGCAAGAATAGTCTCGTCCAGAAAAGTATTAGTAATTAGAATATCTGAATGAGAAGGATCACTTAGGAGTCTCGAAAGATGATCCGCCACCACATTTTGTGCCCCAGATTTGTCTTTAATTTCAAGATCGAATTCTTAAAGTAAAAGAATCCATCAGATGAGCCAGGGTTTGGCATTCATTTTAGCCAAGGGATGTCTCAAGGTCGAGTGGTCGGTAAAGACCATAACATGAGATCCTAAGAGATAAGCCCTGAATTTTTCCAACACAAATACTACAGCTAGCAATTCCTTTTCGGTAATAGTGTAGTTTCTCTGGGCCTCATCTAGAGTTTTGCTAGCATAGTAGATGACAGAGGGCTTATTGTCTATCTTCTGACCCAAAATAGCCCCGACCACGTAATCAGAAGCATCGATCACGATCTCAAATGAGGCTGTCTAGACCGATGGTTGCAGCACCGGAGCACAAGTGATTATTGTTTTAAGAAAATCAAATGCCTTGTGGCATGATTCGTCAAAATCAAACAGCATATCTTTGGCCAGAAGGCTACTCAAAGGTCGAGAAACCTTAGAAAAGTCCTTGATGAACCTCCTATAAAATCCCACATGACTAAGAAATGATTGGATTTGTTTAACAGATGTGGCAGGAGGAAGTTTGGAGATAGCATCCACCTTAGCTTTATCAACTTCAATTCCCCGCTCAGAGACTACATGACCCAAGACGATGCCTTCTTGTGTCATGAAGTGAATCTTTTCCTAGCTAAGGATCAGCCATGTTTTGATGCATCTCTTAAGAATCAATTCTAGGTTAGCCAGGCAAGAATCAAACAAATCTCTAAAATGGAGAAATCGTCCATGAAAACTTCCATAAACTCTCCCACCATGTATGAGAAAATGGCTAGCATACAACTTTGAAAAGTCGCAGGTGCATTGCAATACCAGAATGGCATTCTAAAGAATGTAAAGGTTCCATACGGACAGGTGAAAGTCATCTTTTCCCGATCCTCGGGATGGATAGGGACTTAGTTGCATCCCAAGTAACCATCTAGGAAATAAAAATACTTTTGCCCAGCTAACCTTTCAAGGATTTGGTCCATGAAAGGCGAAGGGAAATGATCCTTTTTCGTGGCTGTGTTCAGCTTCCTGTAATCAATATAAACTCTCCAAGAGGAAGCTGAACGAGTTGTGACAGGTTCTCCTTTCTCATTAGTCACAACGGTAATCCCAGCTTTCTTAGGAACAATTTGCATGGGACTAACCCAGGGACTATCCGAGATTAGATAAATGATTCCTGCATCGAGTCACTTAATGATTTCCTTCTTGATCACTTCTCGCATATTAGGGTTCAATCTTCTTTGCATCTGGCAAGAAGGGCGGGATCCATCTTCCATAAAAATTCGATGATTGCAATAAGATGGCTCAATCCCCCTGAAGTCATGGATGGTCCAACCAATTGCCTCCTTATGTGCTTTTAGAACCTTGATTAGTCTCATCTCTTGCTGCTTAGTCAATTTTGCAGTTATAATCATAGGTAGCATTTTCCTAGGTCCAAAAAATTCATATTTCAGACTCTCAGGCAATGGTTTCGGCTCAAGTTGGGGTGGGTTTAGGATGGAGGGCAAGGAGGATGCTGATGAAGAATCATCAAGACGATCTAAAGGAAGAGGTTGGAAGTGAGCAAAATTAGCAACCTCTTCGGGGTGTGGCGGGTCTGCCACGGAGGGTTGTGGGTTGGGTTCATCGATGCAAGAGGAATTCTCAAGGACGGTAAAAGCCATACAAGTCTCACCATTCAAATCCTCATCCTCAAGTTCCTCAATATATCCACAATCCTCAAATTTGTTAATCGCCTTAAAAATATCAAGTTTCATTTTTCTATCTCCAAAGGCGATTTCCATACTACCGCTTTCACAGTTGATATTGGCCTTAGCAGTAGTCAGGAATGGATGCCCCAGAATGATGGGTTGTTCCTTAAATCCTCAAGTACATCCTTGACAAGGACAAGGAAATCTACAGGAAAGTAGAAGTCCTTAACCTTGACGATAACAACCTCAATAACGCCTTTCGGGTTTGTAATCGAACGGTCTGCTAACTGCAGCATTACTGAGGTTGGCCTAAGTTCACCTAATCCAAACTTTTCATAAAGAGAAGTCGAAATAAGGTTAATGGATGCACCTAGATCCAAAAGTGCCTTGTCAAAAGTGTAATCCCCGATAACACATGAAATTGATGGGGCACCTGGATCTCTCTTTTTCTGAGGAAGGTGATGCAGGATAACAAAATTAGTTTGCTCGGAGAGTATCACCTTCCTTGAGGCAGATTCACTCGGCTTACACTTTTGAGTGCATAAATCCTTTAAGAATTTTGCATAAGCCAGAATGTGTTTATTAGCATCTAGGAGCAGAATATTGATTTCAACATTCTTGAATATATTCAAGAGCTTCTCGTCGCTATCAACAGACTTCTTCTTCCTGGGTTTAAGCAAGGCTTCAGGGAATGGAACATGAGTCAGATCTTTAGAATCAGGTTCCTAAGCCTTGATTTCTTCTTCAGTGTTCTCCTTTCCTTCCTAAGGCTCACCAGGGTGTGATTGATTAGAAGAGGGTAATTTTGGGTCCTGTGTTTGCTATCCACTCCTCAAGGAAACAAAATTTGCAGAAGCGTATGAGTTTGGGTCTTGGGGAGGGTTAGGAAAGATCAGAGGGGCTTGATTTGCTAAATAACCCAGATTGGATGAAGAAGCAGAAGAAGAATCCTGCTTAACCACCCGAGCATGTGCATGTGGGTCCCTTTGATTCTCATACCCCTGGGCTCGATTACCCTGATTCTGTTGTTGAGAGGGTTGGGTACGGGTTGAGATGGCAGAGATCCAGGCTGACAAGAATTAGCAATGAGCCCAGATTACAAGTTATCCAATGAGGTTTTCATTTGTTGCAAGGACTGGAGCATGGATCCTTGCATCTCTACCATCTGTCGGTTAAAATTAGCCTGCCCTACAGGTTGATGGGCATTCCAGGTTGGCTGATTGACTTGATTAAGGGGCAGCTAAGTGTATACATGACCCTAACCCATTGGTCTTTGCGGTGCATAGTTGCTAGGTTGTATTTGCGTCTGCTGCATCAGATTTTTCTATGAGAAGTTAGGGTGGTTCCTCCAACCTGGATTATAAGAGTTAGAATATGGGTTAGACCTAACATTCTCCTATACAACATACACATCCTCATAGGGCGAGGATGGTGGGAAAGAAGGAGAGAGATCAGAGAAACTGGGTTCAAAGGCCCCAGTTTGGAACCCATGGGGTTCCGAATAATGCTAGCTCGCAGGTTGAGTTGCTTCCAATTGATTCATGAACTCCATCCAGTAGGAGCTCGTGAAGAATGGAATCCCGAGTTCTGGGATTGAGTGGATTGAGAAGTATTTGCAGAGTTTCCAGCCATCCACTCTTTGTTCGAGCGATAGATCGATGATTTAAGAATGTCGTGTTGTAGTATAGCCAAAATAGCACTCAAACAAATAAATTTTATTACTCGAAAAGGTTTCAAAGTCGAACACAGGGAGCAATATGAAATTTAAAGCTCAAGATCACAATTTAAATCAAGTATAAAGAGTGCAATAAGAGTACTGTTAGGAATAATATGCAAAAAGAATGGAGTAAAATGGTGATTTAAATCACCAATTACTCCTCACAAATAACACTTAAATCAATGCAATTAAAGTATCAATAGAAGGTGATCTTGCTTTTCTTCTTCTTCTTCTTCTCTTCTTTGTTGTGCAACTGCTTCTCTTCTTTTCTTCTTCTTCCTCTTTCTTTCTTCCTCGCTGTTCAGCTTCCTCTTTCTTCCTCTCTGTTGCTCAGGCCTTCTCCTTTTTTCTTCTTCCTCTCTGTTCAGCTTCTTCACACAGGGGGGGTATCTTGAATTGGCTAAGTGTCAGCCAATATTCTCTGCAGCGAAACCCTCCCCCTACCCCGTGAATCTCTCCTCTTTCTCTCTTAGGCTTCACCCTGCCAGGGCCTTTCTCAGGATATCGGGTTATCAGGCACACGTGTACTCGGTACCAGGGTTGCGAGAGGTCGCAGTCAAGGAGTGCTTAGGTTAGGCGGGTTATCAGGTGCACTAGGTCCGCGGAGTCAGAGTTGCAGACGAGGTGTGTGAGGCATGCGTGCAGGGACCTCACCCCCTGTGCGTGCTGAGGCGATAAGCCTATGAGAGTTTTTCAATTTATGCGCCTTTAGCTGCTCTGACGCTTTCGATGTGGGACTAAACTGTGCCCCTTTCTTCTGCATGCAGCTGCAGCTGGTGCACCTTGTGATTGCAGTCAAAGACGTAGTCAAAGAGCCAAATTTGCTCTTGGGTTGTGATCCTGGAGGTGCTCCGTAGCGCCTGGGACTTCGCCTGGGGTCTACAGATGCTGAAGCGAGTTTTGAGCTTTGCTCAAAGCTTCAGTAATGGCGACGGAGACTTGGGTACCTGAAAGCACGAAAATGGGCTAAGAGCCTCAGTTAAAACAGTTCAGGAGCTTCGCTAGACCACGACGGATGCGTAGGGGATGGTCTCGTGGTTCGTGGAGGTGTGTGATGGGCTGCGGAGGTTGGAGAAGGAACGCGATGGTGGGTGTGTTTGGTGGAGCAGTGGAGAGGCTAATAGCCTCAAAGACCAGAGGACTTTTGCTCTCTAAGACACGGTAGAGGTGTAGAAATGAAAGACAGCTGGGTTGGTGGATCGTAGTGGGCGTGCGAACTCACCGGAGGTACGCCGGCGAGGTGGAAGACAGAGGATGGTGGGGTGAGTTGGCGGTCGAAACGGAGTGGCGAGTGTCTGAAAACGAAGAGTGGAAGATGAGGAGTTGTTTAGGAAAGGAGGCAAATGAAGAGGAGAGGAGTTGGCATCGGTTGAGGCATGGCCGGCACCGGAGACGAAGATGCTCTGATAAGAGGTGGACGGCGAGGATGGAGGTAGGGGCGCTGGCGGGTGCTGCTTGACATGGAAGAAGGCACAGAAGAAGAGTCAGCCACTGGTATAGCTGCCAGACGATGAGCGAAGGCAAGGAGGGTCATCGGAGCTTGAAGTTTAATTCGGCCGGAGGAGTAGAGAGGAATTTTGAGGGTTTCTCTGGTTGAATTCAAGCTTGAGGGATTCGGTATGAGTAGGGGGTGCTTTTATACACCTCAGGAGGACGGTTAGAGCTTGGGAAATAAGCTTCCCAAGCTTGGAAAGCTAGTGGGAGTTTGGGAATTCCTTGATACCCAAATCTCTCATGCGTTCGCATGAGAAATTTGGTAGGTTCTAGGGCTTAGGATCAGGCTCAAAAGGAAGGGAATTTCTTAACGAACTTCCCTTTCAAATTTGAAAGGGATTCATCATGAAATCAGGGAGTTCTTTCCATTTTAAGGTCATCAGAGCAAGTAAGAATAGTTTTAATGGTGATAGGGACCTTTTTGTGAGAATGATGACAAAGTTAGGGACCTATTTGAGAATATTTTGAAAATTAAGGGTAGAAATGTAATTAGATAGGACCAATTTGCAAACTAGGTCAAGACAAAGTCATCTTAGGTCCAAATTTTGGTACAAACTTAATTTGGACATAAGGAATCTAATGGTGAAGTTGTATTTTAGTTTTGAACACGTTTGACTAGGTAATTTATGCAAAAACTCAAATTAGGGCAAATGTCCGTCTGTGACTCTGTTTTGAGTCAAAACAAGCTCTGATGGCCAAATTGAAGGTTCCAAGCCATAGAGAATATTTTTCTATAAATTTTAGAGGGTTTAGATGAATTTTATTCTGATTAGAACCTCAGTTAATTAAGTGGGTCTGTTTTTAGGGTTTCAAAAAGTTATTTAATTCTTAGAACATGTGCAAAACCTTTTCTGATTATTCTAACTCACTTTCTATCTTTTTAAGACCACTTGACCTTCATTCAACCCCTGAGAAAACTAGTGGTTGTACTGCATTCATGGTAAGCTAGTAAAATTACAGTTTTAACCCTAGTTTCTTATTCTTCCTTTAGAATGATTATATGGTGACTTATGACTCTCTAACAGTTATGTAGGAGCATTTACTGACTTAATTAGGTCAAAATGAGCTAGTTATGGCTCGTGATAGTGTTTCCATCATACCCCATGCCTACCTTTTGCTAGTCTCTTAGTAAAATTTCAAGGTATTAACTTTGATTCTAGACCATAAAACCTCGATGTGTGCTTCCTTTTATAGATTAGGTTAGAATGCCGATAGTAGGCCTAGAGGTACTCAAGTACCAACCAAGATCCTGACCTAACCAGCTCTAGCCTCAGTCTGCCGCGAAGGTTTCTAAGGCCCACAGGAACTAACCTAAGGTTCGTTGAACTCCACGATTAAAGCACCCATGCTTGTAACATGTTTTAACCCAGGTTCAGTTCGTAGTGTGTTTTTGTCAAAGAGAGATAGAGGAATTTTTCTTTATTTTTGGGGAATTTTCTCTCTCTTTTCTTTTCATTTCTAGCTTCGAATTAGCTTTACAACATGGTCTGTATCGGATTCCTAGTCCTTACCATCAATCCTCGCTGGGTCCTTAGCAATCGATGCTTCGAGATAGCACCGCCCATGGAAACCCTTAGAACCCTGGCTTTCGAGATTTCGAGATAATCCCACCCATGGTGTTCTGTAGCTAAATCCAGACCCTAGCAATAGACATTTCGAGATAATGCTGCCCATGGCATCTGAAACAACGCAAGGTACTTACATGCCCTCGGTAGGATATATAGATATCCTAGGAGACAGGCACCGAGGAGATGATATGTTATTGCACATCTTCAAGGGAAATTTCCTGCCTCTCCGCACTAGGAACTCGTCCAAATCAACTTGTGTTGATCAGCCGTTCCTAATCTAAGCAACTTTTTCAAAATAGATTTAACACATTTTCGTGATTTTGATATTTAAGCGCACTGAACCAGACTGTGTGTGGATTGGGGTGCATAGGTTACTGAGTCCCGCAAACCAGGAGTTAGTTAACAAGGTTAAATAATCCCTAAGCCTTAGACCTAATACTTAAGCTTCGCATTTTCCCCAACCTCTTGAGGACTATTTAGATCTTAGCAAGTACTTGAATTTTTAAGCCTAGGATTGTAGCCCAAGAGGCCTAAAATCAGCATTCCTACTAACATCTTCTTTGTTTCATTAGCATGTTTTACCTTTCATTTTCTTTTTTTTGATTTGGTCTAGAACTAAGTTAATTTCTTAATCTTTTACTAATGACTACCTCTTTTTCTTTTCTTTTCAAATTGTGCTCCTTTTTGATATTTTTATATCCTCCCTCAAAATCTGATATGCCATCAAAATTTCCTCCCCTCTCATATTTTTGTTCTTTTTCAAAAAGTTTTTTATTTTTTTGGTATTTTTGGAATATTTGATTTTTTTCAAGAAACCCTTTCTTGTGAAGTAATTTTCATGGCGTTTTACACTTTAATACCCCCCCATGCCTACGATTTGCAATGTCCTCATTGTAAATTTGTGGATTTGAGTTCAGCTTAGATCATGCATTAGAATAGGTGTTGGGTGGGTGAATGGGTTAGGGTGACTGTTACGGATGATTTCAAGCTCGGGTACGGGTACCAGAGGTGGAGTCAGTTGTTCTAATGGATGAACCCTAAAGTGCAATGTGAGTTCAGCATAAGATGTGTCAGGAAGGGTTTCACATTTTTTAAAATGACAGGTTGCCTCCTGTTAAGCGCTGAGTTTAACGCCATCAGCCGGGTGCAATGAGCTCAAGGAGAATGGAGGATAAAAGATACCTGAGCCAAATTTGTATCAGTGAGTTCAATGAACAGTTTGAGTCTCTGACCGTTCACGACAAAAGGTTCTAAATCGTGGCTGAGTTGACTAATTTTGACAGCTCCATTTCCAAAGATTCGTCGGACAAGGTAGGGTCCAATCCATTTTGATGTGAGTTTTCCTGGGAACAATTTGAGTGTGGCATCAAAGAGTAGGACTTTCTGACCATGGAGAAAGATCATTTTGGATATGTGCTTGTCATGAAAGGCCATAACCCACTCTTTGTAAATTCACAAGTTCTCATACGCATCATGGCGTAGTTCATTAATCTCGCTCATTTAAAGCTTTCTGTGGGTTCCTGCCTTAGAAAGATCGAGATTGCAGTTCCGTACTGCCCAATAGGCCTTGTGCTCCAATTTGATGGGGAGGTGACATGCCTTCCCATACACTAATCTGAAGGGAGGCATACCTAATTGGGATTTTTGGGCGGTCTTATAAGCCCACAAAACTTCCGGAAGTCGGGATGACTAATCTTTCCTGTCAGGTCGAATAGTGACCTGGAGGATTTTCTTGATCTCCCGATTCAATAGCTCAACTAGACCATTGGTTTAGGGGTGATAAGGAGTAGAGATTTGATGCGACACCCTATATTTGGTCATCAGTGATCTGAACTGATCATTTGTGAAATAGGTTCCTCCATCAGAGATAATGGCACGTTGATGAGAGCCTCATCATGAGCCCTAACTAGCTCATTTTGACCTGAGAAAGTAAGCAAAAGCTCCTGCTAAACCTCAAGGAAGACTTAAGTCGAGGGTTTACTGTTATGAGAAGGAAACATGAACTAAAGGGTAAAAAACTGTAATTTCACCATTGCAGTACATAAATGAGATTCCTCAAAGGCAAAAACATAGGTCAAATGGTATGAATAAGATAAAGAGTGGGTTGGTTCAGTCGGAAATGGGTTAGTGTGCAATCCAAGAATTAAATGATATTCTATAACCCTAAAATAGACCCTCTTAATTCAACAAGGTTCTGATTAAGATAAAAATCAAGTAAGCCTTCTAAAAGTCATGTAAAAATATCCCTTAGGGCTTCGAACCTTCAAATTATCCTTTGGAACCTATTTTGACATAGATTAGGGCCCTAGCTCATTAATTGACCAAATTTGGGTTTTTGTGCAAAATGTCTAGTTAAACGTGGTCAAACCGAAAATCCAACTTCACGATGGTTCAAATTAGGTTTGTACCAAAATTTGGACCTAAGGGGAGGTCATCTTGACCTACTTTGCAAAATAGTACACCCAATTATATTTTGGCCCCTATCTTTTGAAAACCATTGTACAGACCCCCCTAACTTCCTCGCCACTATTACAAATAGGTCCCCCCGTCATTAATGGGGAGAAATCCTTCTCCTGCGAGGAGTGGAGGGGGAGTACTCCCTGATTCCTCAGAGATCTCCCAGATTTGGAAGGGAGATTCTCTGAGGAATTCCCTTCCATCTGAGCTCAATTGCAATCTCTAATTTGCACCCAATCTCTCATGCGAACGCATGAGAGATTTGGGTCTCCAACTACCTTCCTTCTCTAGCAAGGAGTTGGCGATAGAAGGCTTGCCCTCCAAGCACCAGAAGCTCGGCCAGCAACTATAAAAGGATCCTCGGCCCTCTACGAATCCCTCAAGCTTGATTTGGCCGAAGAATCCCCCAAAATTCCTCTTTCCCCTCTCCGGCCAAGTAGCCCACAAGCTCTGGCGACTCTTCCTTCCCCCTCTCGTTGCTCTGCCGCCATACTAATGGCAGGGTTCGCTCTGCCTCGTTCTTCCGCATTGCGCCGCACCAGCGCATGCCTCCCTGATCTCCTCGTCGCCGTTATCTCCCCCTCAGGGCCATCTTCTCCAACAACGGCACAAACGCATTATCCGTCTCCTCTGCCTCCACATCACTCCAAGTACCCCAAATAAGTTCCTCGTCTCCTACTCTCTATTTTCCCTCAATCTATTTCACAAATCACCCCTCAATTGCCACTATCCACCCTCATCTTCCCCATCTCTGGCTGACCTACGACGAGACGCATCCATCACTCCGCACCTCCACACATCTCGCCACCAACCTCTTCACCTCCACCATCGACCACTGAGCACTTTCCACCCACTCACTGCCCGTCACATACACTCCACACCTCCACCAAACAAACCCACTCACACGGACTCAGATCAACCTAGGCACGCACGCCTAAGTCATTCTGAGCCACGCCAACCCCTGCCTTAGCTTCGCCGTGATACGGTGAAGGTTCTCTTATTGTTTAATAGAGCCGCAAGGCTATCTTTGTGTCGTGCAGGGTAGAGCTCCCATCCACCATTAACAAGCACACAAGCTTGCTTGCTTCTGAGCTTCAGGCCGCAAGCTTCAGGTTTCAGGATCCCAAGCTGTGCGGGTTGAGTACGCAAGAGAATCCAGTCTTATAGTAGTCGCTGCGGAACCTGCAGCTGCATCAATTGCACGAAGACATCCGCCTACAAGTGCCAGCAGAAGCGGGTGGTATTTTTAGTCCCACCTCGGAAACGCAGGAGTAAGGGACATAGTTTAAATTGATTTTGTGATCCCTGCTATATGCCTCAACTCACACAGGGGTGAGGTCCCTCGCCCTCACTCGCCACGCCTCGTCCGCAACAATCCCCCGCGGACCTGGCACCCGACCCGACTACCTAACCTAGCACTCCTCGCGTACCACACCCACGCCGGTGTGCCTGGACCCAAGCATGCACCCAACCCGATTATCTGGCTCTGCGAGAGCGTACCTAAGAGAGAAATAGAGAGAGAGATGCAGGGAGGGTAGGGGAGTAGGTTTTACTGCGTGGTGCTATGCAGGAAGAAGAAGCTAAGGAAGGAAGAGCCGCAGCAAGAGAAGGAAAGGAATGACTTAGCAAGGAAGGAGGTAGCCGTAGCAAGAGAAGGAAAAAGGAGAAGAAAAGAGACACACTATAGCAGAGGAGCGGCAGACCAAGGGAAGAAAAGAAGAAGAAGGAAACTAAGGAAGAAAAGAAAGGCCAGGACTTAGCTGCAGGAAGAGAATCAAGAAGAGAGAAAGCAAGGGAAGAAAAAGAAGAGAAGAAGGAGCAGCTAAGGAAGAAAAGAAAAAGAAGAAACCAAAAGAAGCATAGCCACAGGGCAAAGCAAAAGAAGAGACAGAAGGCCAACAATTCAAACTGTAGTCGGAATTTTTAAGACGTCTGATACAATATCAGACATCCAATTCTTTTTTAGCACTTTCTCCATAACATTACTCTACTATTTTTGTTGAATTAGTTATTGCTTTTTATTGAAAGTTGTGTTCTCAAGTTTTGGAATACCCAATTGCTCCCTGTATTCGACCTAGGATACTTTGATTTTCGAGTTATAAATTCTTATTTGTTTTCACAGAGTTCATCTATATTACAAGACATCTTTTAAAACACAATCTAGCAGCGTAAACACACATGGTATCCCAAACCGAGAGAAGATGTTCTGATGAATGAATTTGATAACCACCTTATGATCGTTGGTTCGGGTCGGAATGGCTCCGATCCATTTGGACACGTAGTCAACAGCGAGAAGAATGTATTCAAAGCCATCCGAAATAGGGAAGGGTCTCATAAAATCAATCCCCCAAATATCGAAGATTTTGCATATGAGAATAAGCTGTAAGGGCATCATATCACGGTGGCTCATGTTGCCTAAGGTCTTGCAATGAGTGCATGCCTTACAATGATTGTATGTGTCTTTGAAAACCGTGGACCAATAGAAGCCGCAGTGGAGGACTTTTGCTGTGGTTTTATGACCAGAGAAGTGTCCACCGCATGCCTAGTCATGGAAGAAGGATAAAATGTCCTAAATGTGCTCTTCCGAAATACATCGTCAGATGATCTAATCAGCACCAATGTAGAAGAGATATGGGTCTTCCCAAAAGTAGTACTTGGCATCGAAAAGTAATTTGTCCTTCTTGGCTTTTGGCCAATTAGACGGGATCTGATGTGACGTTAAGTAGTTTACTAGATCAGCAAACCATGGAAGTCCCACACTGATAGTCAGGAGGTGCTCATCGGGAAAATGTTCAGTAATGGGTCCGGAAGGGTCAATAATGTCAGAAGGAAGGCGAGATAAGTGATCAACTACCACATTCTGTTTCCTCACCTTGTCGTGAATCTCGAGGTCAAATTCTTGCAACAGCAAGATCCAGCGGATTAATCGAGGTTTCGCATCCTTCTTCGCAAGGAGATGCCTCACAGCAGTGTGATCAGAGTAAATGATAACACAGGAACCCAAAAGATATGATCTAAATTTTTCCAGGGCAAATAATACGGCTAGCAGCTCTTTCTCAGTAATTGTATAGTTACGCTGAGCCTTGTCAAGTGTCTTGCTAGTGTAGTCAATGATCACGGGTTTCCCGTCTATTTTCTGCCCACGTACCGCCCCCACAACATAATCAGATACATTGCACATGATCTCAAAGGGTTGAGACCAATCAGGGGACCGCAGGATAGGTGCTTGGGTAACTCGATCGCGCAAGATCTCAAATGCCTGAGTACACTCCTTGGTGATTTCAAAAGGGACATCCTTAGATAGAAGATTAGTTAGGGGACGCACGATTTTCGAGAAATCGAGAATGAATCGACGGTAAAAATCGACGTGCCCCAGGAAGGATCAGATGTCTTTGAATGAGCTAGGCATAGGTAGTTTGGAAATCAAATTCACCTTGGCTTGATCAACCTGGATGCCCTTCTTAGAGATAAGATGTCCCAGGACAATTCCCTCAGGTACCATGAAGTGGCTCTTTTCCTAGGAAAGAACCAAGTTCACGTCGATGCACCGCCTGAGGATCTGGACCAAGTGTAGGAGGCAATCATCAAATGATTCCCCAAAAATTGAAAAGTCATCCATGAAGACATCAAGGTATTCACCTACCATATCTGAGAATATGGCAAGCATGCACCACTGAAAAGTAGTAGGTGCATTGTAGAGACCGAACGGCATCCTTCGGAATGCATAAGTTCTGAAGGGGCAGGTGAAGGTGGTCTTTTCTTGGTTCTCGGGATGGATTGTGACCTGGTTGTAATCGGAGTACCCGTCCAAGAAGTAGAAGAATCGATTTCCCACTAGTTTCTCGAGAATCTGATCAATGAACGGTAGTGGGAAATGATCCTTCTTCGTGGAGGAATTTAGTCTTCTGTAATCAATGCAGACTCTCCACGAGTTTGCTATACGGGTCGGTATGGCTTCTCTGATTTTAGTAGTGATGATGGTGAGCCCTACCTTTTTAGGCACAACTTGGATTGGACTCACCCACCAACTGTTGGAGATCAGGTAGATGATCCGTGCATTTAACCACTTGATAATCTCCTTTTTCACGACATCCTGAAGATTGGGATTCAGGCGTCTCTGCATTTCATGGGATGGTTGTGAGCCCTCTTTAGTATAGATGTGATGTGTTCAGTATGAGGAGCTGATACCAGTGAGATCGTTGAGAGTCCATCCAATGGCTATTTGATGTTGCTGGAGAACAGAAATCAGGTGTGTTTCTTGATCAGGTGTAAGTCAGGAGTTGATAATCACATGAAACGTCTGATTGAAACCCAAAAAGATGTACTTGAGATGATCGAGAAGAGGCTTTAATTCCAAAATCGAGTTTTTAGCGACAGCGGGAAGTTCAGGATGGGTGTCAGGAGCAAAGGAGCTATGGGTGTGCCTAGGTTGAATTCGGGCTCCTCTAATTGTGATTTTTGATCCTCTTGTTGTTGATTAGAAATAGTCGGGGTTCTCGATGAAGTCGTCAACCACTACTTCAATATCGCAAATTTGTTCTATTACTCCGCAATTAATTCCTTGCTGAGCCTTAAAGATGTCGATCTTTAGTGTCTTGCTCCCAAATTTTAATTCAATTTGGCCTCACAATTGATGTTGGCCCTAGCAGTGGCCGGAAAGGGTCTCCCTAGTATGATCGGTGTATTCTTCACATTCTCAAGAGCATCCATGTCTAAAATAATGAAATCCACTAGAAAATAGAAATCATGCACCCTCACTATGACATCCTTGAGAATTCCTTTTAGTGCCTTAATTGATTGGTCTGCTAGTTGTAAAGTCATCTCAGTTGGCTTGAGTTCAGATTCCTCGAAATAGTCTAGTAAAGATGTGGGTATCAAATTTATGGAGGCTCCTAAATCTAATAAGGCTCGGACAAATCGTATATCACCGATTTCACAGGAGATCAAAGGGGTGCCTAGATCTTTTGCCTTAGGCAGGAGTTTGCTCAAAATGACAGAGCTGGCTTGCTCTGACAATACAATCGAATTCCCACCTTTGGTTTGCAGCTTACGCTTAGGTGTACATACGTCTTTCAGAAATCGTGCATAAGCCGGTACGTGGCGTATCGCATCCATCAAGGGGATGTTTATATGGACCTACTCAAAGAGCTTAACTAGGTCCTCCTCGGGTGCCACGATCTTGGTTATCCTTTTTCCTTTGGTCAAGGCCTCAGGAAATGGAACCTTAGATGGTTCCTCGAGAATGGGTCCAGGTTCTTGATTTAGGATAGAAGTGTCCTGTATGACTATCCTTGGGTTAGGGTTTGTATTACCAGGCTGGGTTTGGCTTGGATAAGGTGGGTCCTGTGTTGTTTTTCCAGTGCGGATAGTAACAAAATTTAATCCTGCCTAGTTCTAATTTGGAGTGGGTAGAAGAGGTGCTTGCTGCTGGTAACCCGTATACGATGTCAAAGCCTCCATCCTGCCGGGTGATGGAGTAGAAGGGGCCTGATAAACAAGGTGATCTTGGCCAAGATTTGGGTTCATATCGCGCCTTTGGTTTGGCACGTTATTTGGATTAGACAGAGGTTGTGAAGGAAGTGCATCAGGTTGACGAGGATTTTCCATCTGGGCAAGTTGATTGCGAACCTGTGTGATCTCGTCTCTATGCTGTTTTTGTATAGCCACATTCGTCTTCTGAATATTAGCTAGAGTCTGAAGAATAAGAGTCATTTGATCTGTCTGAGTTGGCCCAGATTGATAAGTTGGGTTAGGCCAAGGCTGAGGCAGTTGATATGCACGAGGAGCTTCTGGTCGCAGTGGATATTGAGGTCTCTGATTTTGATTATTACCTGACCATGTGAAATTGGGGTGATTACGCCATCGGTTGTAAGTGTTTAAGAATGGATCATTCTGAATGGCATTGAGGTCCTCGCAAGTCTGAGGAACCTCAGGAAAATCAGAATATGAGGGTTCAAAGTTCCCCCAACAGAGTAGGTGGATCCAAAGTTTCCTCCGTAGCCAGAATCATACGGGGGTGGATATGGGTCCATCTCCTGAGAAGGTCAGTGATAGATGTTATGCACGGCCTCCCTACCAGAGGGTGGTTGTGTGAACAGGTTTTGCATAGAGGTGGCTCACTGCAAATGTCGAGTTAGCTCATCCACCTTCTTCTCAATAATAAAGGCCTTGTCCAAATGACTGGCCATCAGTTCCAAGTCGACGGAAGAGGACAAGCCCTACGTCTCATGTGCTCCCTTTGGATTCGTCAATGCATGGGCATTCGTCCAGTCGAACGTGCCCATGGATTCATTATTGATGGAGTTCTTGCACATATTCTCGAGGATTTCCTACACGATATCTTCATGTTGACCCATGATGCTTCCTTCGTAGGTCGCATTGATGAATAATCTAATATCCTCATGGAGTCCCTAGCAAAAAAACTGGACTTGTTCCCATTTAGGAACTCCATGATGGGGGCACTTTCGCATGAGATCTAGAAAACGATCCCATGCTTCGTGAAGTGATTCTCCTGCTTGTGTGAAATGTGTGATCTGGTGTTGTAAAGTATTTGTTCGACCAACAGGGAAGAACTTTTTCAGAAACTCGGATTGAAGTTCCGCCCAAATGTTGATTGGATGTGTTTGGATTTGGTACTAATGAGCAGCTTTATCCATGAGAGAGAAGGAGAATATTTTTATAAGTAGAATATCCCGATTTTGAGCTTCTGACTCGAAAGTCTAGGCCAGATGCTTGAGTTGTTTGATATACTCGAAAGGATCTTCAGAATTACGGCCATAGAATTTGGGAATGACATGAATCATGTTGGGCTTGAGTTCAGTGTTAGGACCTCCAGCAGGGATTTGTACTCAAGGTTTGATTGCCACTGCAGTGGGATTGCAATGATCTCACAACATTGGATGCTGCGGTGGGTTCACAAAGGCTTGGAATAGATCATTGAGATGCTGAAGTTGATTTTCAAGATTATTTTCTTTTGTGGGTTGTGCCATGATGATGGATGAAGGACAATCAGGCTCAGATGAATCGGAAGAGATATCAATAGGATTGGGCTGTTACACAAACAAGGAGGTCGAGGCTTGACCTCGACATGAATGAGTGGCTAAAGGAGGCCTCAAGGAGGGTCTTAGAGACTTCCTCCCGAACATGCATCGATGGAATAGATGAGAGGTAGAATGTGATGGACCTAATCAAGACACCCAAAAATTTTGGATGACTATAGAGGTTCAGGGCGGATGATACCCCTTAGTCAAAAAGTTGTCCACCTGAGAATTACCTGGGCAGCCAGAGAGGGAGAGTCCCGCAAAGACCCCTACACGGTAGAGCACCCCCATAGGTTACAGGGTTCCCCAACCCGACCTCTCTTATCACTGATGTTCCAGGTAGACCAGAATGGGGACTTGACTTCTTAAGTCTACCAGTTTTAATTAAGAGCAAGGGTGCTTATGATTTCACTTGAACTTTAAGATGTGTTGAGTGCAAAAGTGACCTAATTTGAAGATTGGTTGACCCAACAAGGTGGGTCAACTTCACCTATATTGTCCTCTTGAGAATCTTAGGTCCCTCTTTTAGTGTTCAAATGATTTTAAGAGCCTGATTTTAGGGTTTTGCTTGAGTAGATCAGTTCAAACAAGGTCTAGGCACACATTGTTTTGGAAAGATGATTTCTTGATTAAGCAAGTGTGTCTCTAAAAACCCTAAACTGAAATCCTTAATTCGCTCTAATTTGGTCCAATTTAATTTGTCCAAATGTGGTACCTAGGGCTCAAACAAGAATGTGAGAGCCCCAGATACCTTAAGCTTTAGGTGGCTGCACAAATCAGGATTTGTTGTATCAAATCAGGCAACTTGATGAATTATCTACGGATAAAATGCAAGTAGCCCTAATTGATTTTTTTCCTTTTAACCTTTTCAGAATGAGGGGCTTAAGAGAGAGTAGTTAGAACTTACCTACCCCTGGCATGTTTACTATGTGGCTTGATCTTCCTTGAATGTATCCCTCCTGAAACAACCACAACAAAAGAGATATAGAAAGTTAAAATCTAAATCAGGAATTGTAATCAAGAGTTCTAAATTGCTCGTTGCTCCCCGGCAACGACGCCAAAATGTTCGAGAGATAGATCGGTGTTTTAAGAATGTCGTGCTATAGTATAGCCAAAATAGCACTCAAACAAATAAATTTTATTACTCGAAAAGGTTCCGAGGTCGAACACAGGGAGTAATATGGAATTTAAAGCCCAAGATCATAATTTAAATCAAGTATAAAGAGTGCAACAAGAGTACTATCAGAAATAATATGCAAAAAGAATGTAGTAAAATGGTGATTTAAATCACTAATTACCCCTCACAAATAACACTTAAATCAATGCAATTAAAGTATCAATAGGAGATGATTTTGCTTTTCTTCTTCTTCTTCTTCTTCTTCTTCTTCTCTTCTTTGTTGTGCGGCTGCTTCTCTTCTTCTTCTTTTCTTCTTCTTCCTCTTTCTTTCTTCCTCTCTGTTCAGCTTCCTCTTTCTTCTTCTCTGTTGCTCAAGCCTTCTCCTTCTTCTTCCTCTTTGTTCAGCTTCTTCCCACAGGGGGGGCTTCTTGAATTGGCTAAGTGTCAGTTAATACTCTCTGCAGCAAAACCCTCCCCCTACCCCGCATAATCTCTCCTTCTCTTTCTCTCTTAGGCTCCACCCTCCTAGGGCCTTTCTTAGGATATCGAGCTATCGGGCACATGTGCACCCGGGACCAGGGCTACGGGCATGGGTCGTACCCGAGGAGTGCTTAGGTTAGGTGGGTTATCGGGCGCACCAAGTCCGCGGGGTCAGAGTCGCAGATGAGGCGCTTGAGGTGTGTGTACGAGGACCTCACCCCCTGTGCGTGCTGAGGCGATAAGCCTAAGAGACTTTTTCAATTTATGCACCTTCAGCTGCTCTGACGCTTTCGATGTGGGACTAAACCACACCCCTTTCTTCTGCGTGTAGCTGCAGCTGGTGCTCCTTGTGATCCTTGTGATTGCGGTCAAAGATGCAGTCAAAGAGTAAAATTGGCTCCTAGGTTGTGATTTTGGAGGTGCTCCGCAATGCCTGGGACTTTGCCTAGGGTCTGCAGATGCTGAAGCAAGCTTCGAGCTTCACTCGAAGCTTCGGTAATGGCGACGAGGACCTGGTTACCTGAAAGAACAAAAATGAGCTAAGAGTCCTAGTTAAAATAGTTCATGAGCTTTGCTAGACCACGGCGGATGCGTAGGGGATGGTCTCGTGGTTCGTGGAGGTGTGTGATGGGCTGCGGAGGTCGGAGAAGGAACGCAACTGTGAGTGTGTTCGGTGGAGCAGTGGAGAGGCTAATAGCCTCAAAGACCAAAGGCTTTTGCTCTCTAAGACACAGCAGAGGTGTAGAGATAACGGCAGCCAGGTTGGTGGAGCGTAGTGGCCATGCAAGCTCGCCAGAGGTACGCCGGCGAGGTGGAAGACGGAGGATGGTGGGGCGAGCCAGCAGTCGAAACGGAGTGGTGGGTGTATGAAAATGAAGAGTGGAAGATGAGGAGTTGCTTAGGAGAGGAGGCAGACGAAGGGGAGCGGAGTTGGCACCGGTTGAGGTATGGCCGGCGTCGAAGATGAAGATGCTCTGATAAGAGGTGGACGGCAAGGATGAAGGAGGTAGGGGTGTCAGTGGGTGCTACTTGACGCAAAAGAAGTCACAGAAGAAGAGTCTGCCACTAGTTTTGAGGTTAGACAACGAGGGAAGGCAAGGAAGGTCGCCGGAGCTTGAAGAGCAATTCGATCGGAGGAGGAGAGAGAAATTTTGAGGGTTTCTCTGGTCGAATTCAAGCTTGAGGGATTCGGTATGAGCAGGAGGTGCTTTTATATACCTCAGGAGGACGGTTAGAGCTTGGGAAACAAGCTTCCCAAGCTTAGAAAGCTTGCCGGTGTTTCGGAATTCCTTGATACCCAAATCTCTCATGCATTCGCATGAGAGATTTGGTAGGTTCTAGGGCTTAGGATCGAGTTCAAAAGCAAAGGAATTTCTTAACAAACTTCCCTTTCAAATTTGAAAGGGTTTCGTCAAGAAATCAGGGAGTTCTTTCCTTTTTAAGGTCGTCGGAGCAAGTAGGAATAGGTTTAATGGCGGCAGGGACCTTTTTCTGATATGATCGATGAGTTTATTGAGATTTTCATGGATGATTTCTCCATTTACGGCTCAATGTTTGACCTCTGCCATTCGCACCTTGATAAAGTCATAACCCATTGCGAAGAGGTAAAGCTGGTGCTTAGTTGGGAGAAAAGCCACTTTATAGTCCAGTAGGGCATTATGTTGGGGCATGTAGTTTCCAAGAGAGGATTAGAAGTGGATACCGCAAAAATTGATTCCATCTCTAAGCTTCCATCGCCCACCAATGTTCGCCAGGTTAGATCTTTCCTTTGCCATGCTGGGTTCTATAGGCGCTTCATTAGAATTTCAGTAAAATCTCTAAGCCATTCTGTGACCTATTAGCGAAGGATGTTTCCTTCGATTTTGATGATAGATGTGGCGACGCTTTCCAAGTCTTGATGAAAGCCCTTATTACTGTGTTGATTCTCCAAGCACCAAATTGGACCCTCCCATTTCAGCTAATGTGCGATGCTTCTGATTTCGCAGTGGGAGCGGTTTAGGTCAAAGGGTTGATGGCAAACCTCATGTGTTGCATTATGCCAACAGGACCATTACGGATCCTCAGCAAAACTACACAGTCACTGAAAAGGAACTTCTTGCTGTAATATTTTCTTTGGAAAAGTTTCAGTCTTATCTTTTGGGATCCAAGGTTGTGGTGTTCACTGATCATTCTGCTTTAAAGCATCTTCTTGCTAAAAAGGACACCAAACCTTGCTTAATTCGTTGGGTTCTGCTACTCCAGGAGTTTGACCTGGAAATTAAAGATAGGAGAGTTGAGAATGTGGTAGAAGGTCATATATCTAGGATCCCTATTGAGGAATCAAGCCCGGCTGGCATTATTCAAGAGACTTTTCCTAATGAGTCTCTGATGGCCGTGGAGGCCAAAACTCCTTGGTTCACTAACATAGTGAACTATTTGGTCACGGGCATTACCCCCAGTACTTGGGACAAGCAGAAGCGAGATAGGTTTCTTGCTAGCACTAAATTTTGTCACTGGGAAGAACTTGAGCTATTTAGAATAGGCCCTGACCAGCTTTTCTACCATTACGTCCCTGATGAAGAACAAAGGAGTGTTCTGAGTTTCTACCATGACCTTCACTGTAGAGGGCATTTTAGTGGAAAAAAGACTGCCCATAAGGTTCTTCAGTCTGGCTTTTGGTGGCCCACATTATTCCGAAATGCACATACATATGTGGGCACATGTCTACGTTGCCAGCAAACCGGAACCATCAGGAAAAGGGATGAGATGCCCTAGCAACATATTCTCCCTATTGAAATCTTTGAAATTTGGGGCATCGACTTCATGGGTCCCTTTCCTGTGTCCTTCAGATATGAATACATCATTGTGGCTGTGGACTATGTATCGAAATGGATAGATGCCATACCCACGTAGACCAATGACCATTCTGTGGTCTTGGATTTTGTTAAGGCTAATATCATTCCCGGTACGAGTGCCCAAGGACGATCAAAGTGATGGAGGACCTCACTTCAAGAATGTACACTTCATAAAACTACTGCAAAATTTGGGAGTCAACCACATGATAGCAACAAGTTGAAGTGTCTAATAGGGAGATTAAACGAATTTTAGAAAAAACTGTCAGGCCCGATTGTAAGGATTGGTCTAAGAAACAAAATGATGCTCTTTGGGCCTATAGAACAGCATATAAGACTCCCTTGTGCATATCTCCTTTCCATCTTGTCTATGAAAAGGCGTGCCACCTTCTAATTTGAAATCCAACACAAAGCCTAGTGGGCAATTAAAAAGGTCAACTTAAATCTGGATAAAGCAGGAAAGGCACGAATGCTGGAGTTAAGTGAGCTTGAGGAGCTTCGTAATGAAGCCTACGAAACTTCTCAAGCTTACAAACAACGTACAAAGGTCTTCCATGATAAGCACATCATTAGAAAGACCTTTGAGCCCAACTAGTGGGTCTGGCTTTTCAATTCCAGACTTAAATTATTTCCAGGAAAGCTAAAGTCCTGTTGGAATGGGTCGTAAGTTGTTATTAATAATACCTTTCCTCATGGAGCAGTAGAGATTCGAAACCCTACTTCTGGTTAGAGCTTTAAAGTAAATGGCCAACAACTTAAACCTTATGTTACTCTTTCAGATGG
Organism: Thalassia testudinum; assembly: GCA_037157565.1. Classification (NCBI taxonomy): domain Eukaryota; kingdom Viridiplantae; phylum Streptophyta; class Magnoliopsida; order Alismatales; family Hydrocharitaceae; genus Thalassia; species Thalassia testudinum. The sequence continues at coordinate 87,378,962 of JAZHRO010000024.1, forward strand.
TTAGGCTTTGGATGCACTTCAGCTTAAGGAGCCTTAGCTCCTCCCACTCTCCTCCTCTAGTGTTATTCTTTTATGTCTTTATTTTTCCAATGAGGACATTGTCAGTCTTAGGAATGGGTAGGTATAACCTGAGGATGTTTATAGTATTTATAAATATTTGCATGCATTAGGATAACGCATTAACCAAAAAAAAAAATCTCTTGAGCTGAATTAGTTAGTCTCTAGCAGAAAATTTATCAAGGAAGTTTCATTAAAGATTTTCTTCTTAAATTATTTCTTAAATTTAGAATCGAGTACAGTTACTTTACTTGCATGTAGACTGGGTAATGTATCTTTGTAGAAAATCAATAAGCATTTTTAGTCTGCTAAACCCTTGGACAGTTAATAAGGAGTCAGGCATACTATCTTCTATTAGATCCACCAAATATTTGTGAGGAGAAGTAGAGAGACTACTGGTGCACTAAGTCTAGTGCAAGGACTCTTAAGTTCTAGATAATTAGATGAGGATATCTCAGAGTTAGGCATAGTTTTCGCTCTCTATTCCTACGTGTAAACATTGTGTGAATTCCTGAGAGTCAACTAATAAGGCAGATACACAGAGATTGAGTCTGAATAAAACTATGACTATGATGGATGGTTACGATCATCCTTTATAGAGTCCTCGGTTGAAGGAGGGTAGTAATGTTAAAGGTCAGAAATACGATTATCCTATCCATTCATTCCCGGTGCCAAGAGTAGGTACTTCCACCAAATAAGTCACACAATATTCTTTTGACCATCATCATGTTGGTGCTAGAGCACCACGATCATTTGTTTTGATGATAACAAAACACGTGTTATTTAACATTTGCAATTTGAGTCCTAGATTTCAGGTCAATTGCAAATGTGGACGTGTTTAGACGGAATTCGAGCTCGCATCCAGGACGGATTAGAGGAGCTTGACGGAAAACAGAGGAGGTTCGCGTGGAGCGACAGATTCAAGATAGAAGACAAGAAGAATAGGATAGATTCTTTTTAATCCTTTCATGTACTTTTATCTTTATTTTTCTTGCTCTTTATTTTCCTTAGAAATTATGTTAAAGAGCCTCAAAGAACCCTAACAGTAGTCCTAGGAACACCGGCACAACCTTAGGATACTTAGATTTTCTGTAGAATACTTAGAAAACCAATATAGAGTTCAAACAGCACTTCCAGACGTCTAATTCCCAAATCAGACGTCTGATAAAGAATTTTAAGACGTCTGACTGTTGTTTCAGACGTCTGATAACTGTTAGGCTGGACATAGTTAGTTCTGTCTGATGAAATCAGACGTCCAGACCTTAGACCAGACGTCTTAGGAGACGTCTGATGACTTTTCCAGACGTCCAATTAGTGGACCGTTGGCTGGCTTAGAAAACACTCAAGATTATGACCGTTAGAGCCTTATCAGACGTCCATATGACTTACCAGACGTCTGATAAATGACCGTTTTGCCTCGGCTGACCCAAAATCTCTTCTCAGAGATTTTCTAGCCGTTGCAACGTTTGGAAATCAATTCCCACAGTAAAAGTAGGTTTCCAGACGTCCAGACATAGTACCAGACGTCCTGTATGTCGTCTGATGGACTTGCGCAAAAACCCTGTTTAGATCTGATTCAAGTCAGGGAGAAACCCGCATAGAATCAGACGTCTGACCTTGGAATCAGACATCTTAAAGTGGCCTTCCAGACGTCTGATGCCAGAGTTAGACGTCTGATAACCCTGTCAAATGTAATCATTGTCCTGATTTCGGCCTGATTCTCTTGGGCTTTGTTCCCAACGGCTATAGAACCTTTCCTAAGCCTTCTAAAGCCTTCCTAAGGCCTCTATAAATAGAGGGGAACCTTTGCAACACATATACACACAAGATATACACTTAGAAAAACACAAGACACACTTAAGCAACATACTTCCACTCTCTTGTGTCCAATTGAGGCCCTTGCTCTCCAAGCTCTAGTTTCATTCTCTTGAGAGCATCAAGTCTTCGCGCACCCGCTCTCCCGCCGTTGTTCACGAGAGCGACATTGCGCCGTTGCGTGGCTCACGCACCCGCGTCATCCTCGACGCACTCCTTGCAAAGGGGAGTTTCCTTATTCCTATAGAAGCTAGGTTCTTAATTACTTTGTTGGCTCTATAGGACCTGTTGTTTTATTTTATCTTTGTTATTTTGGTTGGGTATTCGCTTTGCGAATTCCCGTCTCCTTCGTGGGACAAAATCCTTCTCGTGGAGAGAAGGGGTTGAGGAACGCTACCCTCGTACTTGTAGCGTGGTTGTATTGAGGTTGAATCACCCTCGTTTTAAGTGATTCGGTTTAGTGGATTTGATCAACTAGGTTGATCGGAAAATCCTAACTCGAGAGGGTTAGGTGGTGGTTTTCACCTGATTTGGGTTTCCACCTAAAAATTACTTGTGCACATTTTGTGATTGCTTATTTTGTGAGATTGCTTTATATATTTTATTTTCGCAATTATTACGTCACCCCCTCCTAGTAGGGAACTTTCACATCATTCCTAATAATGCCTCATAAATAAAAGTATGCATCGTTTTGTGTTAGTAATAGAAAAAAAAGAAGAAATGAAGCATTTATATTTAGAAAAAAAAAAGAAAAAGAAAATAGTTTAAGTTTATAGTTTTATCTTCATTTTTCATTATGTGTCGATGTTTCTGAGGCAACAAAAACACCCATCACAATCCACCAAATACGGCCTATACCTACTTTTCAGTATTTCTGATCACTCGAATACTAGTTGAGAACTTCTAACTTAGTTGTAGGATTATTAGGACTTTAATTAAAGTGTAAATGCCATGTGAGGCCACCAAACATTGAGTACATTTACAAAATCTGGCAAGATATGTGATCTCAGAAAAGGAAAAGAAAAAAAAAAGAAAAAGAAAAGAGAGGGTGAGTTAGCGCAAAGGAATACAAAGAGAGCACAATTTTTAGCCTCTATCTCTGGGTTGACTTGTTTAATAATCTAGAGATCTAAAGTCTGCAATACTAGACTACATGTAACATCAGATGAGTGTGAGCCACCAAGTATTAATCCATTCAACTCAGTATCTCCTACCCAAGCCAAAAAGTCGGGATCAAATTACAGATTATTTTCTGCTTTATCCCCGAGGGAAGTAGTTGCCTATCCAATTAGAATTTTATCAAGGGTAAAGCATGAACTTTAGATGCAAGTTGGCTTTCCATCTGGATTCGCTACCTAAGCTACTATCACTTCACTTTTGTCTGGATCTCTAAATTTTTGGAACGAGAAAAGTAGAAGTCTTTGGTCACTTCCATCATCTTTCACTTTTGTTAAGGACTAGCAAAATTTAGGCATGAGAGCATTTGATGAGACCACATTTGTGAGCTAATTAATACATAAATGCCTAATTATTATGGTAGCATCTACGTATACAAAGCATACATTGATATGTAAATAAATTAATGTTTGCATATAGGGCATGCATGCATTTCATATATTATTTTAGATTATTTTTATAAATAACCCAATTTTTTTTTATTTTCTTTTCTCTGAATTCCTGAAGAATGCGCGACTGCCACCCCGAGCTTCTTGCCACCTTCTCTCTCCCCATAGTTCAGCCGTGCATCTCGCAACCTTACAACAACCTAGTGAGATTGTTGGAGACGATCTCAAGGAAGGAAACAAAATTTGAGAGGCGTTTAAAAAGAGGGATGGGGGATAAGGTCGGTTGACTCTTGGGCTAGTCTTCGATCGTCTCCTCCATCCTTCACCATCATGATGAAAGCAAACATCGTGGTCGGAGTATATTAGGATTAAAGCCAACTTCGTCGACGCCACCTACCCCCCGAGTGGTGCTCTGTGATAGAGAGCATCACCACCACCATTGGCGCTTACCCGTCACCTCCACCCTCTTCATCTTCTCCACCAAACAAAAGCATGCATCGCCTCTAGCCCGCACGCGACCAGTGCACTTCCCTCGCACCTTCCACACACTCCCTGTGCACAGGCTGCATGTCCGCACCTCTCATGCGATCGCTCCACCTCCAGCAAGCCACGTGTTGCCTGCGCGCAAGCTGCGCATCCTCGCCCCCACGTGTGGGTGCACTAGGAGCAGCAACAGCGCACTCGCGCTCCCAGCCCACGTGCACACAGCCACAACAGCAGACACTTCGGCGTTGACCTCCTTGTACACGACCCTTACGTGTGTGCCACAGCCGGCCCCCTCTTCTTCTTCTCCTTCTCCATCAACCCATAGAGCGGGGAAACCCAAACCACCCAAAAATGTAGCCACGGCCACGGACCTCCATTTGCCATGTCGTCGACTCCAATGGACTCGCCCCACTCTCGCGAGCACGGCCACGCCCTCAGAACCGCCCACGACAGCCTGTGCTTGCTGGCGAGCCGGTGCCTTCCTCATCGTCGGCGAGGGCTCTGACCACTGTTCGACATGACATCACCACCCACGCATAGCCCTCGTCGCAACCAACCTGTTCTGAGCTCCCCACGCTCGACCGCAACCTCTTCTTCGTGCACGCACGAGGCAAAGAATTCCTTTATTTCAGGTTCTATTAGTATTTACATTTGATGCCATTGCCACCGATTTTATTTTGAATTTTTTAATTTTATATTGAGGTGAAATTACATCGGAGCACTTATACTTTCTCGTTATTATTTAGTGCAAAATTTTCACTTTTGATTGCATCAAATTGTGACTCATATTTGCATCATTCCTCTCTTGTACGCATACCGTTGGAAATTACATGAGATGCCACTAATGATCACATCATTTAATGAATATTTTATTGAGGAAAAACTATGCCCATAACCTTACATTCTCTAGTTATTGTGTATTTCCTTCTTTTCGCCTTATTTTGCCTCGAACGTAAACACGTCTCTCGCACTGAATGGGTAGATATAAAGGGAAATATTCGTGAATTGATTACATCTATTCCTCCCTGTGGATATGACATCCTAATCATTGTGGTTAGATTTAATTAATTTTTGATACGAGATTTTCACCACATAAAATACATCAACGACACATCTTTTTATTGCAATCATCTTAATTAAGCATAAATCTCGTCAATCAGATACGAATTTATACCACCTGGCTCCTTGACCTCTGATCTTTCTCAGACTGTATCTGATGCTGCAGAGATATGATTGGGGTGATCTTGGAGACATTGAACTCCACTCGTCGTCCTAATCAGATCCGTATGGTTGGACATTCAATCCAAGGCCCTGATAAATGTTGTCCTGTCCCTGGCCACAAAAAGAGGCGAATTACTTTATATTTTATACAAATTGACCTAAGTTCATGATGATGCATGTTATGCACTATTTATAATGCTTGATGCTTCTATAATACTAAGAACATGCATAAATAGACATTTTAGGCTACTTAGATGTATACACATCAGACTGCATAATGTGCTACAAAACTCCGATCAAGACGATTTGGGAGGCATTGGTCTCCATTCGTTGTCCTGATTAGATCCGTACAGTCGGATTGTCAATATGAGGCCTTGAAATAGATCTCCTTCTCTCCTAGCCATAAAAGGACATAAATTAACCTAAACTTTATACAGACTATTCTAAATGCAGAATGATGCATGCTATGTGATATTTATACTATGGAATGCATATCTAAGCTTAAGAACATGCATAAATATGCATTTTAACCTAAGTGGATGTGTCTACATCATACCTCCATGCCTATCTTTTGCTAGTTCCTAGCAAAATCAAACTCAATGCCATGTATAAAAATAAAATTAGGACTCGATCTCTTATGGCATTAGTTTATTAATAAAAGGAAATTTCAACTAAGGTCATAAACTACGAAGACTCAACAGTGGCCACTGCCAAAATGCAGACTGCCAAAGTCCTTGCCTTGTTTTGAAAAAGGAAGATACATTTTTTTCTATTTTTCTTCTTTTTTAATTTTTTTGGCTTTTTGAGTTTAGAGTTTCAGGATAGATTTCTACGGCTACCCAACCCATCCAAGATTCAAATAAAACTTCAAGTTCTAAGCATCTTTATGAATGTGATAGACTCACTAGGCGACCGTTAAAATGGACTTCAGGTTTCTACGACCCTAGGTGACCTTAAGAGTTTCTGCTGAAAAGTTTATCTTTCTGATCAATAGCTTTCTCCCTACTTATTTTTATTTTCTATGGGGTCAACACAAGGGTGAACCCAGTGTATATCTCCCAGATGTATTCTACTTCCCCACTTCTTCCCTAATTGATTTGGAAATTATTTATGCATTTTTGTGAGCTGGGCTCTGGACAACCGGTCAGTGAGCTATTACCTACAACAACTTGCCAGCTATACTCATGCGGTGAAATGTGACTTTTTTTTCCTTTCTCTATTTTTCTTTTTTTCTTTTTCTTTTTGAGTAGGTGGCTTCCCTTATCTAAGATTTACCTAATGACAGTAGAAAGAGTATGGTCATGTAGTTGGGCTTTAGACAATCGACCAATGGGCTGTTACCCATGACAACTTGCTAGCCATACTGCCCTAGCAAGTTCATTAACTACCTAATTTTCATAAAAGTTGCCAAAAAGTGAGTCAGTGCAAATAATATATAGATGCTTTAGACTTAGAGTCCCCTCAAATCAGAGGGTGGGTTGATAAGTCGTGTACTTATCACCCCAATTTATTGGCCAGATTAAAGTAAAATTAGCGTGGGAAGGACTTGAAACCAAGTCCACATTTTAGTGGGCACTTAGGCTGATTAAGCCCAAAGACTTGAAGAGTCTAAGTATTCAGGTCCTAAAATATCATTTCCTAAAGTTAACAACTCTTAATTCTTAAGTTCTCTTCTCCTAATTCTTTTTTTTCTAATTTTTGAATTTTTAATTTTAATTGTTTTAAGAAAATAAAAGAAATTCCATGGAGCTAACAAAATAATTTTAGATTTAAGTATTCACCCCCCATGCCTAATTGATGCAATGTCCTCATTGTAAAAATAAAGACATGAAATGGGTGGAATAAATAAAATATCACCTGAATTTCGTGAAAATCCAATCAGCTCCACAGAGAACGTGGAATATACACACGTGCTAAGTTTGTTTCCTATAGCTTGGCATAATATACAAACAAAGAAGAAATTAAGAATTCACAAATCTGGGTCAGGATCAGAATCAAAAGATTGATCCTCAAACCCGCCAGTAGGAGATGTCCACAGATGTGGATTAGATTGTAATGCAAACCCAAGCCTCAAGGTCGAGTGGTTCTAAAGTTCTAAATGAAAATCACCCAAAATCGGAGATTGTTGTGCTTGCAAGGTCGGGTCTACAATTTTGTGGTGTGCAACCCAACTCTAAAGTGGCAGACAATGGGTAGATCTGGTTCGATAGATTCAGGTGTCCACTTAGAGTTCAGCTCACAAAGATAGTCCATTATTCTATACTTGGGTTGCACGTCAAAGATATCATAAGGATCTTGATAGAAGGTAAGTGGTTTCAGGTCAACAGTAACCCTTAAATCCAAACTTGTATGTCTCTTAGCAGTAGCCTCCCAAATTTTCATTTTCAAATTTCTATCCTCTAAAATCAATGTTTCTGGGACCTCCAGGTTGTTATACACCCCATCCAAGTCTAACAAGTATGGATGAGTCAAAATTCACTTGGGTTTTGTAATCTTAAGAATAAAATCATTATTATGCCCAACGGGGTGTGGTTAAGGAATGGGGCTACTAACTGAATCTTCCATCAAATCAAGATTTTTATCCTCCAAGTTAACCCTAACTGAATCAAATTCCTCAATCACAGGGCCATCAAATGATTGATCAGATTCCTTTGGCCCATTTGTCTCACTAAAATCATCTTCCTTAAGCTCAAGTGAGACTTCGCTAAGAGATTCTTTACCCTTAGAATCAAAGAATTCATAATCCTCATTTATATGTCTCAAAATCATATGTCATTTCTTAGTCCATGGAGACATTTTTTCTCGCTCCCTAGCTCGGGGATCACAGGTGAGAAAATCGATTCATCCTCAATGTGTTGCTTTAGACCAACCTAGTCATCCTCGGTTTCATAAAATGTGTCCCCGCCTCTGACATTGGCTCTCCTAAAGGGGGTTCATCTTGAGAATCATCCCAAGACTGGGCTAAGGCAACCACAAATTTCATCCTCAATCTTAATAATTTCCCCAGCAAAAACTTACCTGGGCCCCTATCCTTAACATCTTGGAGCCAATCTAATAAAGAACGATTGCACTCAGCAATCATTTTGATCATAGGCTCCAATGCTTTAGTGCATGATGTTGGCTGTGCCTCTAAAGATTGTTTAGTGTTCCTCAAGTTAGCCAACACCCTATCATGGAACTGGTTCACCTAAACTGAATGGTTCGATTAAGGGTTGGGTGGGTTTGGGTTAAATCTATGGGAGTCAAGAAATTGAGGTTCTTAGGTCCCTCCATAATAGTAGGTCATTTCGGGTTGTTCAAAGAATGGTGGTGACCTATGTTCAACATAATCCACGGGAGGGTAGGTGTTATAATCGTCATATCCTTCCTAATTATAAATTGGGTTGGTTTGTTCATAAGAGGACAGTGATCTATAATCAGTGTAGCTCTGGAAAGGCTAATAAGCATGATCATGATGTCTAGGGTTAGGTCCTGGACATTGAGGTTTGGAATCGTATCCCTAATCAAAGTTATCCCGACTAGTGGATGGGTAATCATAAGTTGAGTTGGGATAGTAATCATCTTGAGGATAAGTAGTGGTAAGAGGGTAGGATTGGAAACGTGTGTAGGATGTGGAAGTAAACATGGTGAAGTAAGAGGGAAAATAGAGGAAAGAAAGGTGCACTGCAGTACAATCAATCAATCATGTCCTTAAATTGGGTAGCTTAAGGACCTATTATTCAGAAATGAACTCTAACCACATAACGAATTTGATGTTGTCCTTACTCCCAAAGGTGGTAAAGTTGGGCCGACGAAGCAAGGGGAGCGTGTCCCAAGGGTCGCTAATTATGCCAAACCCCTACTTACTTAAGTCGTTTGACAATCAGGCCCCCCAACTTAGCACCTTTTGATGAAGCAAGCAGACGTCACTAATTTGAAATGCGTTCAAGAGAACACCTTGAAACGGACTCCATGAATCCTAAAGCCAACATCTACTCAATTTTAATTAAGGCTTGGGATGATTGTACTCTTAGAATGTAATGGGCCCTATAGATGGGTTGTGCCCTTAAAGATTAGTTAAAATTTGTGTGTGTGCACAACCAACGATTTTCAAATAAGGTTTTGATGATGTGTCTTTTAGGATTTAACCTTGTTTAGTAGCTTTTAGAATTTAATCTTTAGGTGGGTTCAATCAAGTTTAGTAGAACACTCCAAGTTTTGCAAGCACCGATGATGATATATTCATTTAAAACTCAAAAATAATGTGAAATGCCTGGTTTAACCCTAAAAATCAACCTTTGGGGCAAGCTACTGATGAATCACTTTTATCTTAAGTGGTTCAACCCAAATAAATCAATCAATTGGCCTATTCGCATCACAGATTAAGGCACACAATGTCTTAACCTAATCAGATTTCTACTCACTTATGTGCATTGAGTTGAAGTGTACCAGGTCCACAGGTTAGATCCCGGTTAAGTGGTAGAATCAAAGTGATTATGCGCCTTAGGATGATAATTTGTGGGCCTTAGGATGATAATTTGTGGGTGTTAAGTGTGTCTCTTTTAATTAAATCCCACAAGATAAGAGTATTATTTTTTTATTTTTTTAAATTTATGCAGGTGGGTGAGGTGAGGTGAAGTGACAATCAAACAACCAGGACTAGCCTACAGTTTATGCAAGCTCCTAAGTTAATTAGGGTTTGAGTTATTAGTGTGACGAAGTGAAATCTAATGGGTGAGGGTGACGATAAACTTACATAACCTTCTAACTGCACTTTACTCTGATCTATTCTGCTTTAACTCACCTTGGAAGGGTACCTGTAATCACAAAAAGAAAGGAGCAAAGTGAGCTAAAAAGTTAAGGCGGAAAATGTGAAAAACCAAAGAGTGTTGCGTCTTCGACAACGGCGCCAAAATATTTAAGCATGTTTTCGCAAGTGAAAAGTAGTCTCAAAATAACGCTTGATATATTCATATTTATTTACATAATTTATGCCTAACTTTCGTTAATTTAAGGGTAAATTAGTTCACATTGCATTAGATTAGATTAAATTTATCATATTGTAGAATTACGTAAATATTGTATTTTTAGGGAATTAGTTGTAATTTTATTGCTATTTATATGTTGTGACTTGATTTTTTTTTATATATGTGCGGACGCTAAGTTCGAAATTGATTGGAGTTTTATAGAGAGAAGAAATTATTTTGAGCTCAAATGCGTGAAGAGGTTGAGGTATTTTCCAAACTCATACCCAATTAGACCTTAATTTAGCCTATTTAGGACCCTATTTTTCCACCTAAACCAAACATTTCCTACCCACCTAACCTAATATCCCATCCAATACCCTACATAAATTTCCTCTCCAAAGCCTTTCGTTATCCCTATGAAAACTACTAAATTCCACCAAGATCCCCTTGTCCCACCCTTAAAAATATCCTAAAAATATTCCCTAAATATCCCTCACCTACACCTTCTTATTTATCCCCTAAAACCCACGTACTCAAATCCCATGCACCACAGCCTATCCAATCCCAAACATCCTCCAGCGACGTACACACCCTTCCCGACATAACAGATCCGATCCCAATCCTTCCCATGCAAAGCCACCGCAGTTACCCTCCAACAAACCCCCCTACGTAAATCCCATTTGCCTCCACCGTATCTCCCCCCACCGAATGCCAACTCCATCCCAACAACTCACTTCGCACCTATACGTCACTCTGCCCAATCCTATAAACAACCCAAATAAATAAATCCCATCCAATCTCTCCACCACTTATTTATTCTCCCAACCACAAAAAAAATAATAATAAAATAATAAAAAACTCTCATTTATTACATCTCCAACCTATTTATCCTCATGCATTTAGTTATGTAATTCACAATATTTCTATCATTTAATTTTACCCATTGATCCTTAACCCATTAAATCCTAACCCAACTTAATGATCTTAGGTAACCTAAACCAACCAATAGGAAGTATTCTTATTTCCTATAAATACACCTAACCACCTCCCTTGGAACCAGATCTCCTACTTAGAATTTCTTACCTCCACATAGTCTCTATTACTAATGCTAGTCCACACCAACTCTAGTGGTTTTGGAGGGTACACCTTTGCATCTGCATCTACGTCGACACTCTAGACTTCACCTTCGAAGCCTATAATTTCTACATTTCTCTAGTCTAGTTCTAGTTGTAGTAATCTAGTTCTAGTTATAATTTTCCAAGCATTCCTCTAGTCGTGTTAAACTCAAATCTTATTCAATAAAAGTTATTAGTATTCATTTTTTAACTTGTCTACATGTTGTATGCTTTCTAGTAATAGAATATTATAGTTCTAATAGTCACATGCAACCAGATTTAGTATTAGCCCTAATAATCATCCTATTTGATATTTGGTTATAGTTCTAATTAGGAAAGTCATTTTGATCTATTTGTCACCCTTCGAACGACTCAGACTCTCATATTTTTATTCAAAAATCTTTATGAGTTTGATTTCACTTACAAATTCAAGAGTTTCTATGTACATTTACTACGACAAACACGTTTTTTTTTGCGTACATATTCCGTGTGTAGAACACATTTTGGTACTGTTGCTAGGGAGGCAATGCGATAATTTCGCTTTCAATAGCTTCATCTAGATTTGCATTCGTGAGACCTAACTTATTCTTTTCTTTTTGTCATTTTTTCTGTAGGATCGCGCAGTCGCACGAGAATGAATCGCGAAGCGATGAGAAGAAAAAGTGCAAGTGAATATCCCTAGGTAGGTCATCTACATCCTAGACTTAAGTAGATTCGTGACTCTTAAGAGTAATTACATTAAGTATTGTTTCAATAAAAAAAAATATTTGTCCATCTAAATTAGGTGTCTATCTTGATCCTTAGGTTAGTCATTTGCTTGAGTTGTTTATATAATTTTTTTTTAAGCTATTATCGGTGAGTATTATCTTTTGAAAACCAATAAAATCACATTCTACATTTTCGGGCTACAACAAACTTTAATTTGCAAAATTCAATTTTCAAAATTTTACATGTCTAAAAATTCTAAAATTTTTAATAGACGTGGACATTGATGACAGGAACAACATATTCAAATTTCATACAATTATAACTTATATAATAATTTCAAAAATTCGTGAACTGAACTATTATCAAATCTATTTTTGTTCCTGATTTTTTGGACTTTAAAAAATCACGGGAATTTTTATATAATTTTGATTTATCTGAAATTTATTGCGTTGGATTCCTATGATAATATAGAATCCATGAAAAATCTAAAACAAATATTTAGTACACGTTTGCTTGCATGGAATATTTGATCATGAAGGTCAAAACATACTACAGAACCCTCAGTACTCTTTAAATATGAAAAAATTACATAACGTGCATTAAAAAATCTAAAAAAAATTTTCTGGGTGCCTTAGTTGGTGGTGCAGTAGGACTATTAATTTCTTTGATTGGGTTGCACCACGTTTGATTCTTTGGGCTAAAACAAATCATATAGCACTATCTGCTCTTAGGGTTTCACATTAAGGTAGAGCACACTTGCATCCCCATTCTTAAAGGAGATTTATCAAACAATTGGGACTTGCAAAATCTCTTGTATGCCTTATCAAAACCATTGTATGAATCTATTTAACCAAGTGAATCCTAAAATTCACTAATACAAGCACTTGAACTTTAAAAGAAACCACATCAATTAAGCTTATATTGTGAACCCTTGTTTTGCATGCACACAGAATTCAATTGATCTAAGTGGCCAACCACCCCCCTCCGCCCATCATCTAATCCCGTACACTTTAAATCCTAAGCCCTAATTAACTTGATAGATGCGCCAACTAGGTTGGATTTTATTTTCGAAACTGGAGCTATACCTAGTCGATTGTATCTGAGACCTTGTCTATTTGGACCAATTGTTAACAAGAAAGGTCGATGTGGTAACTGTGTTAACCTCTAGTGGTGTCCTGCCATGCGGGGTGTCCTAGGGGGTCCCACCCTTCTGGCCAGCTAAGTAATTCAAGGGTCAGGTAATTTAGCTAGGATTAGCGAAATTTGGACTGTGTCCAATAGGTGCAACACTTTAGGGCTAGAATTTGATTACTTGTATTGTGCACACTTCTCTCTCCTATTCTCTGATAAACGTCAGTTTATCATCATTCTTATGCATTAAAATAAATCGAGCTCTTAGGATTTTACTTCGCAAATGGGTTTTTGGGTTGCATTTAGACATAAATTAGGTTAGGCATGCATTTTACTTTTTATTTGTCTTTTTGATATTTTTTTTGAGTGTTAGGAATAAACAGATTGTCAGATCTCTAGAACCCTAGCACTCAGGAAGGCAATTGGTGAAAGAGAAGCTCAAACCTGCTGGAACTCAGCTTGATCTAGCTCACCATAGCTAGAATCCAACTCACTTGAGCTAGGGTTAGCTAATCCCAGCTCCATTCAGCTCATCTCAGCTGAATGACAGCTCAAGAGAAATCATCTTAGCTCACCTTAGCTCAAGTCAACTCAGATCCAACTCAACTTAGCTGAGTCTAGCTCATCTCAGCTCCCATCAGTTCACTGGGAGCTCTACCTAACTCAGTTGAGTTGACTGGAGTTCACCTTAGCTCGGGACCAGCTACATCCAGCTCCACTCAACTCCAGCTAGCTAAAGATGACTTCATCTTAGCTCAGGAAGCTCAAGTTTAGCTCCCGGGGACTCAGCTTCGCTCAACTTAGTTGAGGTAAGCTACCTTAGCTACCTTAACTAGCTAGATCATCCCTGGGAGCACCAAACCCAACTCACCGCAGCTCCTTTTAGCAGAAGCCAGCTTACTTTAGCTTGCCTTAGCAGCTAGCAAAGAACTAGCAAGCTAAGCCAGCTAAAGTAGCTCCATGTCACCCTCTTCAGCAGCTGGCAACTCCAATTCAGCTCCAAACTTCTTCTGTCCAGCTCCTCTCCTCAATCCTTAGCTTCCATTGCCTCCTCCTCTACTCCATTACTAGCTAAGCTAGCTTAGCTTAGCTTAGCTTAGCTAGGCTCCAGCTCCCTTGGCATTTACCACCTTAAAACCCTAACTAACCAACTCCACCAATTAACTCCACCTAAGCTCCACATAAGCTAACCCTACTTCCACCTCACCTTGGCACCAACTTGCCTACCCACTACCTCCAAAAGCCACCAAAAGGTGGTGCCAAAACCACCTACAACTACCCTTTTTTTGGCGCCAAAAACTCCCTCCAAAAATCCCTACATCTCATCCCTACACCTACCCTTTGAACCACATCTAGCCATCCACCTAACCCCCCCTTCTAGAAGCCTTCATGGAGGCACCAAAACCAAGGCACCTCTCCATGGTTGGTGCCACCTTTAGGTGCCTCTCCACCACCATAACCACCACCTTCACATCCCGCCACTTGTTGCCAACCATCCTCCACCATAAGATCACCTAACCACCTCCTAAAAGCCATCCTAGCCCTACACTTCATCTCCACACCAACCACCACCTTCCACCTCTATAAAAACCCATCACCTACCACCAAACAAATCATCCTCCCATAGTATATTTTCCACTATAATTCCACCCATAACCCATGACCAAGGAGAAGGAAGAGAGAAGAAGATTAAGGGGGCACATCACCTGCCCCCTTGGTGCCTTCTTCTTCCCATTCCTTTAGCTTGTGCCATGCCGAGGAGGAGGAGCAATCCATCATTAGGAGGATGGCCAGGCAAAGGAGGAGTTTTTAGGGTGGACATCCACCCTTGGGAGAAGCAAGTGCATGCCCCCCCTTGGGCTTGCAACTATCTTGGACGACACCTTCCTAGAGGAGCCTTTCAAGGAAGGAGAAGAAGGAGCCCTCTTTTCAAGTCAAGGAGCTACTCGGCTTGGAGCAAGAAGCCCCCTCTTCTTCACCATTTTATATAGAGGATTTGTGTTTTTCTTTTCTTTTCTTTTATTCTCAAGTAGAGTAGAAGCATTCCTTTATAAGTTTTGTGTAAATAATTTCCATCAATTCAAGTTGCCTTCAGTTAGCTTTTTGTTGCATAGTCTTTTAGAATTTTTGTCTAGCATTTTTTTTACTCCCTCTCCCTAATTACTTTAGGCCTCCATGTGCCTAGGGTGAGCATAGGGAGAGACTCTACTTGTCACCTTAGTAGTAGTGTAGTGAATTAGGTGTAGGCTATTCTTCTCGCTATCAATAATTCTCATGTTTCACGTCATTTCAAAACTATAAAAATTATAAATTTGAAAAGATCAAAAAGGAAGTTGATTTCCATTTCCAAGTAAGAGACATATTTTGGAAACATTTGGCTTTCTTGAATGACCCTAGATACTTTCCTATCTAGGTTTTATAAATTTAAAAGCGACTCAATTTTTGTGCATTACAACGATAAAACCCTAATTTTACAAACCATGCAAAAACCCGATCACTTTTTGGTGCCGTTGCCAGAGAGGCACGGCTTTGCATTCATTTATTTCTCTCTCGTGTGTTCAAGAACAACGGAAAGAAAGCGGAATTCTGGAAGGAAGGACTTGCAATTCCTTCTCTTCCCACGAAAATTCAGGTTGGTTCCTCCTACTAGTCACACTTAGCCCTAAAAACTATCAAAACACATTAAACTTGGCTTTCAAGATCTCAAACAATTAAGTTAAGTGGAGTGGTTTCATTTAAAATTCAATTGATTGCTTGTTTGCATCATTAAACACCATTCCAATTCAAGTATTGGTGTTCTGATTTTCGGGTCTAGACTTATGTCTGGACTTTAAAAATCAATTCCCAACACCACATGCCTCTTAAAATTTTGAAACTTGACCTAGTGATTCCAATTTAACTAAGGAACATCTGTTCCAAATTTTAGAACAATTGGATTTGTGTAGAATTTTTAAAAATTCATGGACTGTAGAGGGGTCATCTCCTCTAATCTTCCTATTTTGCTACTATCCGAGAATTTTAGACATTTTTATACTCATTCAATTTTTGTAAAATTTAGTATTCTGGAATCATTGTGAAATTCTACACATCAATAAAATCATAAAAAGTTTTTAAGGCCAGTGGTAGTACTGAAAAGTCCAAAATATCCTTAAATATCATTTCTAGATTTTGACACTAGCACAAAAAAATTTCCAAAAAAATATCAAACAATTTCCTAAAATCATTAAAAAATATTTTTTGGAATCCCTGTTTGATTTTCCTTACATTAGTGGTGTTTTTTTATTTTTTGGACCACTACTTAAACTGAAAGCTTAGAAAAAACTCATTGGTAGTAAATTTTTGTATTAGGATTCAAGTGATTAGGGTTTTCTTTTCATTTCTAGAGACCAACAACTTTAAGGAAATTGATCTTCACCAATACAACTTGTTTTTCCTTTGTTTGTTGAATCTCAAACATGTTTGAAACCTTAAAAAGAAAATCCTAAAATACACTAAGCTGAATCAAATTCTAAAAGCAGAAAAACAAACAAAAATTGTGTGACAACTTGTTTGCTATTGGAATTACCTTCCAATTCCTGCACACACCATAAAAATTAAAATAATAGGGCATTATCCAAATCAACGCCCTCCACATTCCATGTGCACCTTAGTCTCCTAGACCTAACTAAAAAATTGTAGCAATTTGACCCCTAAGGGTTCATCAACTTAGGCTTGTTATATAAGTCTTAAGTTTTCTCTAGTTAATACCAATTCTATCATTTATATATAGTGTCAGGCTGAGGGTCGTGTCAAACGACTAGGCACAGGTTTGTACAAGCCCCTGGAAATTTTCCTGGGAAATGCTTGGGCCCAAACTCCCCTTATGCAACTTGGCCAGATTTGTTGATAGAATGGGTATTCACTATTGATTTCTTATTTCCTGGGTAGATCAAGCCTTAGGTTAATTTTTAGGGAGTCACATTTAAGTTAAGTCTAGAATTTTGATTGATTGATTGCACACTATCTCTCATCTCCATCTCTTCTCCCCTACCGTTTCTTCCATTTTGCACGGGCGACGGTCCAGAACTCCACACTTGGAGGGACCACTTGATTTTGCCTCCCTAAAGAGACTTTTCCTTCATTTTTCCTCTACTTTAAAAATGGAAAATCAAAATTGGTACTCTAACCTACATGCTAATTATTCTTTCCCCAATCTTTCCACCCAGGAGCTTCTTAATCAGGCCCCCCTACCTAATTCTACTCCATAATGGCTCAGCTACAAGTTAAGCAACAACAGTTGCATAAGGATTTAACAAATTTAGCCAACCAAGGGAGTCCTGCCACACCTACCCAAGCTCCACACATTCCACATTTCACCCCTTCTAACACCCCAATGACAGAAGATCTGCATAATTCCCATGCTAAGTGTAATTACTATTTTGAGGCTTTCTATGGTACAACAGGGAATTATATTTATCCAAATCATCACCCCACCCAAAATGTCCCCACCTTCGAGGAGCAATTGAAAATTTCCTCTAATAGGAGGAATCATCCGGCTTAATCCTGGACCAATTTAGTTCCTCACCAACAACAAAACCTATTTGGAGGGTATGGTTCAAAATCAACTTATCAATCTGGGCCATCTAAAGAAGACATCAATGCTCAGATGTTGAAAACCCTGTAGGAGATGCAAAGAAAAACAACAGAAATAACCCGTGCTATTAATAATCTCAATGATCAATTTGGGGTCATTTCAAACCAAAGACCTGCAGGACACTCACCATCTCAGCCCACACCAAACTTTGTCGATCACAGGAACCAATATCCGGGTGGACACCAACATCAGAACCACACTGTTCAGCCTCCTATTAACCCGATATCTTAGCACCAACCCAGTTTCTATCAACAACAGGCCCCCCACCTCCTCCCAGTGATAACCAAATTACGTATGCAGAAACATTGAGTGGGAAAACCACAGCTAATTTAGGGCCTTCACATCAAACTAATGAAACCCAATCTCAACCTATGTAGATTGACTCTCCTAACCTCAATCAGGAAGAAGAAAAAGAAATCCCAAAAACACTTGATTCAAATCCTACTTCTTACTCTCAAACACTGCAATCCAATCTTTCTAATAAAAAATTAGAGCCCTCTCATCAAGATCTTTCGGACTTACTTGGGCAAGTCGAGAAGAATATCCCCCTCCTAGATGCCACCCCTGCCATTGCTAAATGTTTGAAAGAAAGGTTTATTCCAAAGCGGCAGGCTCAGAATCTAGGACGGATGGTCCTTTCAAAGATAGCCAGCTTAGTTTTTCAGAGCAAGTTGGCTTTCACAAAAAAGGACTCAGGCACATCACCTATCTCGGTTATCATCAATGACACCACTTTTTTTCGTGCCCCTCTCGACTTAGGTACCTCCATTAATATCATTTTCCCTCGATCTTATTCAAGGAATCTCAATTCAAAATTCGGTGATTTTAAACCTATTAAGGTTCAATTTCAATTGGAAGACCGATCTATCATTCAACCATGGGGAATTTTCTAGGATAGTATGGTCAAGGTCCGGAATTATCTATTTCAGGTGAATTTTCTAGTCTTTGACATAGAGGTACCTGAGTCTCTCATTAATGCTATCCTTGGAAGACCCTCTTTGATTACTATTGAACGTTGAGTTACTATGCTAACATGTTTGGTTTTGAAAACCTGTCGTCGTAGTATGAAAGCGAAGAACTCGTGTTCAACAAATAAAATTTATACCGGAATGAAAATCCCGGGACGAACACAGGGAGGCGGACGTTTGATTTAAAAACACACGTTTATTTTATTTGTCACGAAGTAAATTAATTAATTAGAACTATCTAACTATTTACAATAAATAGAAGAGAGATAGAGAATAAGAGAGAGAGAATAATACAAACAAAAATCAAAAGAGATATAGAATGCACATGGAATTCATTATCGAAAGGATTGTTCATTACACTAAATATTACGACTAGAAGTGGGAAAATGATTACACTAGAAAGCAGTAAATCTACTTTAGAAAGCATTAAAAAAATGGAGAGAGAAATATCCTCCTCGACGGTCGCTTGGAGGACGAGCCAGACGAGACGACGCCTAGACAAAGGAGGACGAAGCAGGACGAAGGAGGATGAAGTGGAAGAACCGGAACGGGGTAGCACGTCGTCGTCGTCGCAGGATCCGCTTCCGAAAGGGGGACGAAAAATTGACTTTATCTCGTAAGAAGCATCCTGAGTGTGGGACAAGCTTCTCTTGAGCTTTGGAGAGGCAGAGAAGAGAAAGAAGGGAAGAGAATTTCATATGAAGGGGGCCTCCTTTTATAGTTGCAAGGAGTGGGGGCAATTTGGTCATTACAACTCTTAAAACATTAATTTAGGACCTTTAGTGACGGATAAAACCATCGCTAAAGGTCTGAACGTGGGCATAGTGGGTTACGCGCGTGCGCCCGCTCACTTGCCCGTGTGTTCAATGCTCGCGCACGTCCAGCCGATCTCAGCCGTCCGATCGTGAGATCGGACGGCTTAGATCGCACCTTCGCCCGCCTACGCTGCACACCACATCGCGTGCGATGCCGCGTCTTCGTCGCGCATGCAATAGCGCATGAGCGCTATCAGGCGCGCAGAGCCGTTCGATCGCGATTCAACACTCGCCCGCTCACGAGGAATCGAACGTGCGCCAACGCCTCGCGATAGGGCGCTCGCCCGCTACGCTGTGGAGGGGAGTTGGTCTCGGAAACGTTTTAAGGCGCATGCATCCACAGCCGTTGGATGAAGATCCAACGGCCCAGATCATGTGTTGGATGTCCTTTGGAGAGGCAGCGGCAGTCTTGATAGCCAGTTGGACGGTTGAGATGGCGCTACGTGGCACCATCTTGGCCATCCATCTTCTGGATGATGTAGATGGTGCCACGGTTGTCGGATTAAGTCAATTTCACATTGTTAGGCTGCGATCGTCGATCCGAATCCATCCATGTGGTTGGATTTGTCTTTTGAAGTGCGGATTCACACCATCTTGGCCCTTGATCTTCTAAGGTTCCCCGATCACTATTTGATGCTATAGATATCTGATTAGGGTGATCTTGGAGTTGTTGAACTCCAATCGTCGCCCTGATCACATCTGTACGGTTGGATCTTCGATCCAAGGTCCTGATAAAAAATTTACCCTGTCCATGAATATAAAGGGAGACAATTAACCTCAATTTTATTCAAACTACTCTAAATGCAAGATGATGCATGTTATGCAATATTTATAGCATGCAATGCAATCCTATGCTTAAGAACATGCATAAATAGACATCTTAAGTAGTATAAACATGTTCACATCATACTCCCATGCCTATCTTTTGCTAGTCCCTTGCAAAAATTATATGCTATTTATAAAAGAATCAGGTTGGATTATTTGGGTATAAGTTATTTTCAATCATTAAGAAAATGTCTACTTAGGATCTGAACTTTCAAAGACACAACAATGCCCGAGTATCTGCCAAAATGCAGACCGCCTCAAGCCCTCACCTTATTCAAAGAAAATTTTCTTTTTCTCTTTTTCCTTTTTTCTAATTTTTTTTTATTTTCAAGTTTTAAGGTTTAAGAGTGGTTTTCTACGGCCATTCAACTCACCGAAGATTTGATGAGAACCCTAAGTTCTAAGCATCTTATTGTGAATGTGCTAGACTCGTTGACCAGCAGTTAAAACGGACTTCGGATTTCTACGCCTTTAGGTGACCTAAAGAAGAATTCTGCCTAAAGGTGTATCTTTACAACTGGTAGCTTTCTCCCTACTTTTATTTTTTTACGGGGTCAACACAAGGGTGAATCCAGTGTATATCTCCCCAGTTTATTCTACTTCTCCGCTTCTTCCTAAGTGTTTTGGGAATTTTCAGTGCATTTATTAAGCTGGGTTCTGGACAACCGGTCGATGAGCTGTTACCACCGACAACTTACTAGCCATACTCGTGCAGCGAAATGTGGCTTATTTCTTTTTTTTTCTTTTCTCCTTTTCTTTCTTTTTTTTTTTATGTGGCTTCCCTGGTCTAAGATTTACCTAAAGGTAGCAAAAAGAGAAAGGTCCAGTGACTAGGCTCTGGACAACCTACCTATGGGCTATTACCCACGATAATTTGCCAGCCATATCACCCTAAAAGGTTCATTAGTTACCCAATTTCCATTAGAATCATCGAACAACAAGTCAGTGCAAAGAAAGTGTGTAGATGCTTAAAACTCAAAATTCCCTCAAATCAGAGGGCGGGTTGATAAGTCGTGTACTTATCACCTAAACTTATTTACTCCAATTACAATAAAATTAAGATGACGAGGACTCGAAAGACAAATCCACATTTTAGTGGATACACAGGCTGATTAAGTCCAAAGACCTGAAGGATCTTTGTGTTCAAATCAAAATGTAGTATTTCCTAAAATTGAAAATTTTCTTAAACCCAAGTTCTCTTTCCTAATTCCAAATTTTTTTTAATAAAAGAAAATAAAATAAATCTATAGAGCTGACGAATAAATTCAGAGATGAATATCCACCCCCCCATGCCTATCTAATGCAATGTCCTCATGTATTAAAAAGACATAAAACAGAGTGGAATAGCATAGAAAGCACCTGAATTGTGTGAATGTTAGGTCTGCTCCGAGATGAAAACTAAAAAGAACTGTATACGTGCTGAATTTAGCACCTTCAGCTAGGCAAATTATACAGAGAAGGGATAAAGAATTTATAGGTGCAGGTCAGAATCAGAATAAAAAGATGAAACCTCGGACCTGTCAGCAGATGTCCACAAATGTGGACCAAATTGTGATGCAGACCCATACCCCATAATCGAGAATATCTCAGGTTCTAGATAAAAATTACCCAAAACCTAAAATCAATATGTAAATGGGGTCGGGCCTGCGATTTATGAGGATGCAACCCAAGACCAAAAAGTCGGGTTACAGAGAATTCAAGCTCCAAAGGATAATCAATGAATGTGTGCTTGGGTTGGACATCCTCAAAACAGATGTCGTAAGGGTTCTGGTTTGATGGTTTCAGATGAATTAGAACCCTTAGACTTAATCTTCTATTTCCTCCAAAGTTAGCTTCCCAAATCAGAACTTCCCAACTCCTATCCTCCTGAATCAGAATGTTAAATTCCAGAACCTCTTGCATGTTAATCACCCCGTCTAAAATTTTCAAGTCTAAATGATGTGGCTGAATCAAAATTGACTTAGGTCTAATTATCCCAGAAATAGAATCATCGATAAGCTCATCAGGGTGTAACTGATAATCAGGGCATTGAATTGAATCCTCCAGAAAATGCGATTCTGGATCCGTAATGTGTGCCCTAATAAGATCAGTTTCCTTAGTTCTTGGGCTATCAAATGATCTATCAAATTCCTCAGGCCCAATCGTCTCACAGAAATCGTATTCTGTAAATTCGTGTGAGACTTCGCAACTTGAATCTTCACCATCAGAATCAAAGAAATCAAGATTCGTATTAATGTATGTCCCAAAATCATCTGTCACTTTCTGTTCCAAGGAGACATACGTTTCCTCGTACCCCGACTCAGAGATCTCAGGTGAAGAAATCAAATCTTCCTTAATTGGTTGCTCTAATTCAATCTCGTCAGCCTCACAACACGTGTCCCCCCAACGGGTGCCTGAACGGGTTCTAACATTGGCTTTCCTGAAGGGAGTTCATCCTGGGAATCATCCCATGATTGAATCAAAGTGACCACAAATCTCATCCTCAATTTCGCTAATTTCCCAAGTAAAAACTCACTCGGGTTCTTATCCTCAACCTCCTAGAGCCAATCCAACAAAGACTTGTTCAAATCATCAATCATTTCAATCAGGGGCTCCAATCTCTCAATGCAAGGGATTGGCTGAACTTCTAAAGATTGTATGATATTCCTCAAGTTAGCCAGAACCTTATCTTGAACCTAGTTACCCTGAACCAAATGAGTTGGTTCAAGGTTGGGCAGGTTTGGGGTCAAAGAAGGGGAATTAACGAATTGAGATTCGTTATACCCTTCCTGATAATAGGTCAGTTCATATTGTTCAAAAGGTGGTGATGACCTAAAGGCAGTGTAATCAGAGGATGGGTAAGGATCAATGTATCCTTCTTGATTGTAGATCATATTAAGTTGTTCATGAAAGGTTGACGATCTATAATCGATGTGGCTTTGAGAAGGATAAAAATTACAATCAAAGTGTTCAGGGTTAGACCCTAAACACGGAGGTCCGGAACTGTATCCCCAATCCGAGTTATCCCAACTAACTGATGGTTGATGACAGGACAAGTCGAGATAATCGTCATGTTGAGGATAATTCAAAACAGGAGGAAAAGAGCGGGAATGCGTGTAATATGTGGAAGGATTCACGAGAGACAGGAGGAAGAAAGGTGTCCTGCAATACAAACAATCAAACCTGTCCGTAAGTGGGTTAGCCTACAGACCTATAGACTCCCAAAACCCATTTTGAG
The DNA here is from genome assembly GCA_037157565.1 of Thalassia testudinum. Classification (NCBI taxonomy): domain Eukaryota; kingdom Viridiplantae; phylum Streptophyta; class Magnoliopsida; order Alismatales; family Hydrocharitaceae; genus Thalassia; species Thalassia testudinum. Next base: position 87,402,464 of record JAZHRO010000024.1, read on the forward strand.
ATAAAGGAACTATTTGATCTACTTCTGTCTATTCAATCCAACCAGTTAGGAGGGACTGGGGAGAAGGTTCTTCCTTCGGCTTGCGCCTCCGGTTCCTAGTGTACACCCCAGTTGCGATCGTTTGATTCTGCTCCCCTAGCTAGACATCAAATTGAACAGTAGAAACAAACAATTGAAAATAATCTCATTCTGGGCTCTGAAGAGCGAGTCAAATCTTTAAGGCCAACGTCTACTCTGTTTTATTTAGGGCTAGGTTTGAATGTGCTTTGGAATGTGATGGGCCCTTTAAATGGGTTGTGCCCTTAATGATTGATTGATTTGTGTGTACGTGTACAACCAGTGGTTTTCAAGCAAGATTATTTTTTATGTGGTGAATTTTAGAGTTCAAATCTTACTTAGTAGCTTTTAGGATTCAAATTTAGATATTTTCAAACAAGTTTTGTTAGCACACCAGGTTTTGAAAACACTGGTGAAGATGTTTTCTTTTAAAGCTTAAAAAGAATGTGGAGTGCCTAGTAAATCCCTAATAGTTGAACCTAAGTGGCAGCTACTTGATGAGTTGATTTTAATTGAAGTGGTGCGGCCCAATCAACTCAAACAATTGTCCTGTTGCACCACTTAATCAGGCACACAAGTGATTACCTAATCTGATTTCACTCAATTTTGTGTTCGAATGTATGTACCGGCTCCAAAGATCGGTTTACCGGTTGAGTTTGAAAATCAGATGAGGTTATACCTCTGTGAGATTTTTTTTTTTAATGTAGGGGTTAGGGCGGGTGTGGGTGTCAAACAACAAATAATCTAACCTTAGAGTTTATAAGAACACCTAGGTTGATTGATGTTTGTGTTATTATGTGGTGAAATTAAATATAATGGGTGGGAGGTGGGGGATAACTTACAAAACCTTCCACAGTACTTTACTCCAATCTACCGCTTTTGCTCGTCTCGAAAGTGTACCTGCAATCACAATAAGTAAGGAGAGAAGTGAGGTAAATGATTTGTAAGTTAGAAAACGCAAAAAAAAAATCAAAGAGCGTCGCCTCCACGGCAACAGCGCCAAAATGTTGAACGTTGAGTTGCTACGCTAACGTGTTTGGTTTTGAAAACCTGTTGTCGTAGTATGAAAGCGAAGAACTCATGTTAAACAAATAAAATTTATACCAGAATGAAAATCCCAGGTCGAACACAGGGAGGCGGATGTTTGATTTAAAAACACGCGTTTGTTTTATTTGTCACGAAGTAAATTAATTGATTAGAACTATCTAACTATTTACAAAAAATAGAAGAGAGAGAGAGAATAAGAGAGAGAATAATACAAACAAAAATATAAAGAGATATAGAATGCACATGAAATTCATTATCGAAAGGATTGTTCATTACACTAAATATTATGACTAGAAAGCAGGAAAATGATTACAGTAGAAAGTAGTAAATCTACTCTAGAAAATGTAAATCTACTCTAGAAAGCTTTAAAAGAATGGAGAGAGAAAATCCTCCTCAACGGTCGCTTGGAGGACGAGCCGAATGGGACGACGTCTAGACGAAGGAGGACAAAGCAAGAAGGAGGACAAAGCGGAAGAACGAGAACGGGGCAGCACGTCATCGTCGTGGGATCCGCTTCCAAAAGAGGGACGAAATATTAACTTTATCTCGCGAGAAGCATCCCGGGTGCGGGACAAGCTTCTCTTGAGCTTTGGAGAGGGAGAGAAGGGAAGGAACAGATGAGAATTTCGTATAGAGGGGGTCTCCTTTTATAGTTGCAATGAGTGGGGGCAATTTAGTCATTACAACTCTTAAAACATTAATTCAGGACCTTAATGACGGATAAAACCGTCGCTAAAGGTCTGAACGTGGGTGTAGTGGGTGACGCGCGCGCGCCCGTTCACTTGCCCGCGCGTTCAACGCTCACGCACATCCAGCCGATCTCAGCCGTCCAATCGCAAGATCGAACGGCTTAGATTGCGCCTCCGCCCGCCTGCGTTGTGCGCCCCATCGCGTGCAATGCCGTGTCTTCGCCGCACGTGCAATTGCACGTGAGCGCTATCGAGCACGCAGAGCCGTTCGATCATGATCCGACGCTCGCCCATGCCCACTCGCCCACACCACTCGCCTGCTCACGAGGAATCGAACGCGCGCCAGCGACTCGAGATAAGGCGCTCACCCGCTGCACTGTGGAGGGGAGTTGGTCGCGAAGACGTTTTAAGGCGCACGCATCCACAGCCGTTGGATGAAGATCCAACGGCCCAGATCGTGCGCTGGATGTCCTTTGGAGAGGCAGCGGCGGTGTTGAGGGTCGGTTGGATGGCTGAGATGGCGCCACGTGGTGCCATCTTGGTCATCCATCTTCTAGATGATGTAGATGGTGCCACGGTTGTCGGATTGAGTCGATTTTCATGTCGTTAGGTTGCGATCGTCGATCTGAATCCATCCGTGTAGTTGGATTTGTCGTTTGAAGTGCAGATTCACACCATCTTGGCCCTTGATCTTCTAAGGTTCCCCAGTCACTATCTAATGCTACAGATGTCTAATTAGGGCGATTTTGGAATCGTTGAACTCCAATCGTCTCCCTGATCACATCTGTATGGTTGGATCTTCGATCCGAGGCCCCGATAAAAAATTTAACCTGTCCATGAACATAAAAGAAGACAATTAACCTCCATTTTATTCAAACTACTCTAAATGCAAGATGATGCATGTTATGCAATATTTATAGCATGCAATGCAATCCTATGCTTAAGAACATGCATAAATAGACATCTTAAATAGTGTAAACATGTTCACATCAATTACTGCAACAGCTAATATCAACTCTCATTCTAGGAAAATGAATATAAGTTGCGATAACCAGATTTTCTCATTAGATTTATTTCAAACTTCCAAGATGTCCATTGATCATAAAATTTTTGAGGACACTGATAATACAATGGAAGCAGTTTGTGAGAAATCTTTGTTGATCAAATCCTACTCAGCTCTGACCACCATGGATCTAGATTTTATTGATTCCTATACTAAGGATGATTATGTGGTCCAAGATTTTTCAGATCAACTAGGGTTTGACTTTTACTCTTTCAATCATCCTGATTTTTCATCAAAAACATCCACACTAACTTCACCCACCCTACATCTCATTGACTACTTTCTCCCTTTCCATTGGACCTACCACCCGACCCACCCAACTCTAGCATTTTACTTGAACTTCAACCACGGCCAGATCTGGGTCATTTTTCCACCATTCCATTTTATTTTGATCCCTATTTCTTTACCAATCATCTTTTTAGGGATCTTGAGGAAAACACATTTCTTGAGGACATTCAAGTGTCCAATTATTTACATGATTGTCTGTCTTCTGTGCATACCTTCACACTCGGTTGAATGGCGTTAAAGATATGACTGGATGAGAGGTAACCCAGCATTTTTTTTTGGTTTCTTTTTCCTTTTTTTTTCAGGTTTTGACCATCCTAAACCCGACCGCCTTTCAATAAAGTGATCCCTTCTCCCTCCTAATGCATGAGAACATTGCATATCATAAGCATGAGGGGGTGTTTTTAAAATTTTGATGATCAATATAGGATTTTCAAAACCTAAAAACAAGCATTTTTCTTTAGTCATTTTTGTTTTATTTTTTGCTTGCATACCCTAAAAAAATAAAAATGTTGAAAACTTCTTGACGAAAATTTTGAAATTGGGATTAAGGTTGAAAACTCACTTTTGGTACAATAGGATTTTATCTTTAACAAACTAGGGATGAGGATACTGATCTAATCATTAGAATTTCAGGGTCTATCTTTAGATTAGATCAGATATTCTTCTCCAAAATTTCACCTGAACTCATGATAGTTCAGGTGACTTGATTCTCTTTTGTAATATGAAAAGTTTCTAACTTAGTTTCTGATGCAAAAACTTGCATTTCGTGCAAAACTTCTTGTGTCAAATTTCACACACAAGCCAACACCTAAAAACAACTAAAAATTAGAAAAACTCCCTTGTTTGGCCTTAGTGAAAGTCTGAAGAACATTGGTTTGAGTTCCCACCGCCGAGGAGGAAAATTCCTCCTTTGAGGATGCGATGTGAACATGTTACCGCCTCGATGTTGCTCTATATCTATATTACATATCTTTAGAGGGAGCATTAAAGCGCATGTTTGCAACTCAAGTGTCTTGGATGGTGCTCTACCTATAGTGTCGGAGCAAGAGCTTAAGTTTGTTTGGAGCATCCCTTTGCACCGCATTGTGTTTTAGGGTTGTGAGCTTCTGGATGATGTCACGGACAGTGCTATCTCGAAGTATTGGCACCAGAGCCTCCTCGAGGATTGGTAACGGGAATGATGATCTCGACACATCTGTTGTAAGACTAAACTAAAAATATGCATGGGGGAGAGAAAAAAAGTTTTAAACCAAAAACACGCCCTTATAAATGTTGGCTTTTACAAGCACAGACAAGGTTTTAAAGTTATTGCAAGTTGCGAATTAAATTCAAGAGCCAAAAAATCCCTAAAAAAAATGTCAAGTCATTTGAATTAACAAGGGGTTAATATGTGATTTTTTTTTGGAGGATATATTGATCCCATTTTTATCTAATTTTTGGATCCGAAAACAAATTCCAATGTTTATCCTTAACAAATCCTGTACCTCCTGTGTTTGGATCAACCTATGTACCATAATCTCTTTCTCCTTAAAAGTCGAAAAAATTAGATTTCCTCAAAATTTCATTTTGTAAAAAATTAAAGTTTTGGTAAGAGACTAGAAAAAGGTGAGCATGGAGGTATGATAAATGCCAGTTTATCATCATTCTTATGCATTAAAACAAACCTTGCTCTTAAGATTTTGCTTCGTAAATGGGTTTTTGGGTTGCATTTAGACATAAATTAGGTTAATCATGCATTGCATTCTTTTTTGTGCTTTTGACATCTTTACTTGAGTCTTAAGGTTAAACAGATATTCAAACCATCAAAACCCTAGCACTCAAGAAGGAAGAAAGTGAAGAAGTCCAGATTAGCTGAATCCTAGCTGGATCCAGCTCATACTAGCTAAACATCAGTTCACATTGGTTAAGTTTAGCTCATTCCAACTCCATCCAGCTCATATTAGTTGGATGGTAGCTTAAGATAGCTCAACTTAGCTTACCCTACCTCAGCTGAGCTCAGATCTAGCTCAACTTGGTTGAGTCTAGCTCATCCTAGCTCCACTCAGTCCACAGGGAGCTCTAGCTAGCTCAACTAGGTTGACATCAGTCCACCTCAGCTTAAGCTCAGCTCACCTCAGCTCCAGCCACCTCATAGTAGCTGAACTCTAAGCTAGCTTAGCTAGCTCTGGAGTTCTCATCAGAGGTAGTTCCAGCTCAACCTAACTCTAGCTAGGTTGAGGCTAGCTCAACTGAGCTCAACTACCCAAGCTTGGCTACTTGCATAAGAACTAAGTAGTTGAGCTCAGTAGTTGAGCTCCCCTTAAAGCTGCCTCAGCAGACCCAACTCCAGCATAGCTTCCATCAGTTCTAGAGTCTTCTCTCCCAGCTCCTCCTTCATGAAACCCTAGCTCCTCCACCTCTACTTTACTAGCTAAGCTAACTTAGCTAGCTTATCTAAGCTCCAGCTCCACCTAAAAATCCATGGCCGTCCACTCCTCAAGATTAACCCTAACTAACCCTAACCTAACCCAATTCTTTTTGGCGCCAACCCACCATAACCACCACCCTAGACATCCCTTCATGTTGGCACCAAAAAGCCCTAGACATCCCTTCATTTTGGCGCCAACATGAGCCCCTATCCTAGCCCGACACCTCACCCTATATGCCCATCTAAACCCTACACATAACTCCCTTCTAGAAACCCTAAAGTGGCGCCACCTAACCCCCATTTTAACCCACCTAAAATGGCGCCAACTCCACCTAAACCTAACCTCCATGCAACCCTTCATGTGGCACCAAACATTCTACACCCTCCACCATATAACTACCATCTAAAAACACATCCTAACCCTCCATTTCTCCTCCACGCCACCTAACCCTAACACCACCAAAATTGGCGCCAAATAACCTTAGCCCTCCTTCCCATAACCACCATCCAACAACAACATCCTAACCCTACACCTAATCCCATGCCACTTAACCCTACCACCTAAGACCATAAACCTAGTCCTCTCCTAGAGTTGGCTCCAAAACACTTAGCACCCTCTCATTTGGTGCCAACCACCATCCACCCTAGGATCCCTTAACCACCACCAACAAGCCATCCTTGCCATCTATCCCTTAACCATCCTTAACCCCTTACCAAATCTATAAAAGGCCAACACATACCACCATTTTTGGGGATCCTTGGTGCATATATTCTACCTACATTCCACCTATATCCAACATCCAAGGAGGAAGAAGAAGAGGAAGAAGATCAAGGGGACCCTGTCTCCTTGGTGGCTTCAACCAAATCTTCTTCTTCCTTGTGTCGCCACCATACCAAGGAGGAAAGCTAGGCAAGAAGGACATCCAGAGGAGGAGGTTCTGAAGGTGGTCCACGCCACCTTAGGGAGGAGTTCTTGGAGTGGAAAGTCATCCACACTAGAAGGGAGAAGCATGCCCACCTAGGGTTTGCTTGTGGAGGATGTCCAGGAAGGAGAGAGGAAATCCTTTTAGTCTTGGGGCAACCAAGATTGGAGCAGGAGTTCCAGGTAGCATCATCACCATCATCAACATCTTCTAAGCTTTCTTCTACTTTTTGTTGTTTAGTTGCATAGTAGTTTAGTGCTAGATTTCATTTTGGGTGGAAATTACAAGTGGAGATTCTTTTCACTTGTGAGTTTTCCAACCCCATTATAAAACTCATTTAATTAAGAAGCATTCTTTTACTTTTGGTTTAAAAGGCTTGTGATTATTTTGTTACTTACTTCATTGCACTAGGCCTTTCGTGCTTAGGGTGAGTTGGAAAAAGTAACCGTCATTCTCTCCACATTTGTTTTTGCCCTATTCAAAACCAAAAAATTTACATATTTCAAAAACCCTAAAAAAGAAGTTGATTTCCAAAAGATCAAGCAAGAATTTTGGTAAAAGCTTTCTTGCCTCTCTAGGGATGACCCGAACACTTACCTAAGTACTTGGATTTTACAAATTTAAAAGCGATCTAAATTGCGTGTTACAATAACTTAAAAACCTGCTTTTATAAATCATGCATTTTAGCGATCAGATGATCCTGAATTTGAATCATTTTGTATGGAGTTTGATTGCATATTTGATGTAACCAAGTTTGATTTTAGCATTGAAGATTTTAAAAACTTGGTCTTCAAGAAAGAAGGAAAGGAGGTGGTAGAACTAAGAGAAAATTATTTGGGAAATGATACCAAGGAACTTAGGGTGCCTTTACTCTTAAATCTTCCTACCTTCTATAAGGACCCTTATGACTTGCAACTTTGATTTCTATAAACCCAAGATAGCCTAAAATCTACACCCTCAATTCAAATCTCATTTCAATTGGGCTCAAAACTTCATGAATCACTTATCTTTTGTACTTGGGTTACCTACCTTCAGTCTCGATACACCTTAAGTCCTTAACACTAAATGCCACTACATACAGTTTCTTCTAATTTATCTATCTTATATCCAACCTTCTGGCATGGGGCTGCATGACTAACTAGTCTGCATTTGCAAACATCTGATTGTGAGCTTCCTTGATTTATTTGTTATTCTACTCTTGTCCCTCTCCTCTTTATTAATTGATTCATCCTTTTAAGGGTTTAGGTCTAGTTGTAGATGTAAAATTCAATACTTGTTAGGAGGCAACCCAACGTTTGTAGATAATTATGTTATTTGTTTTGAAATTTTCATTCAGGTTTGGAGATGATCGAATCTTGACTTCTTTAGAACTCTCGAGTTTCAGGTAATATTTATTTTCTTTTGCTTATGTTTATTGCATGCATTGAGGATATTGCATGAAATAGGCATAGGGGAGTAGATAATAATTTTGAGAGTCATTCTTATTTATCTCCAAAATTATAAGATTTTAGTGATTTTTCTTGAATTAGTTATGTCATCAAAAAGTAGTATGTGGTTTTGGAAAAAAAAATTTAAAAAAAAAACTATTCATAGCATTTATACATATTGCATATTTATAAATATTTATTCAAGCGGGTGGCGTGCAGAGGCCATTCCTCTCTCTTTCTTCCTCATTTCCCCCCAAACCCTAAACCCTACACCCTCCTATTTATACCCCTCATTCCCCTCCTCCTCTCCTCACACCACCAGCCACCCCCACCTTCAGATCTCCAGTGCGGTAGTGGTGAGGGCAGACGAGAGAGGTGAGTGGAGGGTGAGCGAGGGAGAGCGAGAGGGAAGGAGGAGAGTGTGGAAGGTCGGAGGACCTTCGGGAGCTTGGCGGAGCTCGCACGGTCGGCGGCAGGTGCGTGCGTGCGTGGAGGACGTCGGCGAGGAGCTGTCCAGGCTCCTATAGCGGCTAGATCTGCTGCCGCAAGCGGAGCAAGCTGCGCGTAGGTTCTGATACTAAATGTTTTCCAATATTAGATGTCTGGCGTGACATCCATACGACTGGCGAGGGATTTGGATGTCCGGAGCTAAGGTCGGACGTCTGAGAGCGCGTATCGCACGAGGTACATACGTTCCTACGCTGATTTCTCCCATGCAGAAGATCTCAACGCAAGAGGCATTGTCGGTTGATCCATGCTTACATTTGCGTGTGCAGGTGCAGCTTTGGGAAGGCACATAGGATGCTTTTCCACGCACTTTTGGACGTCTGATCACATCACCAGATGTCCGGAGGTGCTTCCAAACGACCAGAGACATTATCTGACGTCTGGAACTGTCTTTAGATGGTCACAGAGAAGGTCTGGACGTCTGATCAGTCGCAGGAGACATAAGGTAAGATTTGACGCCTTTTAAGACATTTGAGAATAATCCCAGACGTCTGATTTTGAACAGTAGGCACGTTTTTGACCTGTTTAGGGTCCGATCGGGGTTCGTTTGATGAAAACAAAATACCTGTACTTTCCTCTCAAGTTCCTCTACGTACTAGAGTTTGTTTTACACTGTTCTGAACTCTCCTTTTGTGATGTATTCCCTTGTATAGGGACTTCAGCCTGCTGCGCGTTTGGGGCTCATAGAGACATCAGGGTCTACAGTTCGATACCTCATTACTCCCGTATTTCCTGGTAGAGTGGTTTAATTTAGTTATTAACATTTAAATAAGAATGTGCTTAGTTGAAATAGCCAAATGGAACTCTAAGATGTGGAATGAACCCTAAGGTAGAGAAATGAATGAACCTGTTTGTACTATATGGTTTACTTGAATGCGTGATTAAGATAAATTGCTAGCAAATGCCTGTATTATAATTATGAGTTTCCTGTTAGAATATGAGCTGCATGTATTTAATGAATAATTACCTTTGAAACCACCAGTTACATGTATTGAGAATTGAATTATGAAAACACGAGCTGCCTGTATATGGATGAGAAATGAACTATGAAAGATGAGATCTGGATCTGGATAAGTGAGGAGTAGAACTCTTGCGGATAGACGGAAACCTAGAATGTAGATGGGAAGTGTGCTGGCCCTTGAGTACATGGTACCAAGGAGAGCAACTGTCCCCTTTTGTGTAGAGCGGAGCTAGCCTCCCTTGGGTTGAGATCCGAGGTTAGGATTGAACACTCTACACTGACTCCTGTTGGCCCTCGCGTACATGGTACTGAGGCGAGCTACTAGTGTAGGGGGAAGCTAGCCACCCCACGAGGCTCGGGGTTTAGCTAGCCACCCTACACCGACTTGTTAAGCCCTCTGGGCAAACCGGAATAGTTAGACGAGGGTGCGCTGACTGTGGAGGGGTGAGACCCCTGTCCTAAGAGGGCAAGGCCATATACTGTTCCGTGCTATACTTTGGGCATACCCGTTAGTAGAAATGACTGACCGCGTGTCAGTGCGGGGTAGCTACCCATGCGCTTATCACGCGTGCCGTAGTCACCGCTACGTCTTGACAGTGACCTCGGGGTGGCTGACTGGGTGTAGAACTACCACGGGAGATTCCCAGCTAGGAGAGCACCATGTGTACCTTCTACCCTATGGAAAAGACTGTAATCAAGATCGTTCCCACGAGGAACATGTAAGATCAAGAAATATCTAGATACTTTAAGAAATGGGAAAAACGGAAACACATCAAAATAGATAAATAGAAATGAGAATTAAACCTGTTGTTTTTACTGTTTTGTACTTAGACAATATAAATACCACTCTACTCAACGTTCGCTGACTCTGTCTTTTCATAACACTATTCAGGACCAGAAGTTGAGCAGCCCGAGTTTCTGGCTGCAAAGGGTGCTGAGCCCAGTCAAGTTCAACCGTAGTTTTTCTTCAGCATTTTCCTTTCTCTACTGTTGTAGTAAGTAATGGACACTTAGTTATTGTTCTGCTACTTCTATTTCCTTTCCACTTTCTGTTGTTGTTGTCGTTGTTGTTGTTGTGTTGGTATGTACTGAGACAACCATTCTATTTCTTTACTGCTTTGTACGTTTCTTCTACTTAGTTATATTGCATGTGTGAATGTGGTTTATTTTCTTGTTGTTGGTTATTTCATGTTGGATGACTAGGTCTTGGGATTAGTCGAGGCGAGTCGGTCTCGGATCCTGTAGGGGTTTGGGAACCAAGATGGTATCAAAGCAAGGTCGTCCCGAGAAATGAACCAATTCGCTTGAGAATAACCATTCACGTGCTTATAACTAGGATAGCCACCACAACGTATCAATTTGATATTCGTTCTGTCTTTTTCAGTATCATTGACATTCTTATTCAATCTTTTGCGTCTCCTTGCAGGAGATGCCTCGTCGGGGAGTTCTAGAGGTGGGCCGTGGTCGCAGCCGTGGACGAGGTCGGAGGGGCGGACGTGCCGGACCTGAGGTACCAGTTGACTCACCTCTTCTCCTAGGCATTCAGGCCTAGGATCTCGCCCAGCTGATCAGAGACATCATGCGAGAGGAGCTCCACCAGCCTCCACAGGCACCTCTCCTTAATGACGTGGAGGGGGAGTCCTCGGTGGGACAGAGAGATCGTCGCAGCGTCGGACGAGTAGGAGGGGGAGGGGGTGGTCCTCCACCGCCCCCACCGCACTCTGACACTTCTGAGCACGAGCCCTCCTTGCCTGGAGGCATGCCCGTTCCCCCACTGTAGCTGCACCATGAGCTTTTTGGACAGTTCCGGAAGCTGAAGCCCCCCTCCTTCAAGGGAGATGAGGACCCATCTGAGGCAGAGGACTGGCTGGAACAGATAGAGAAGGTGTTCGACACCCTTTGCCCTCCCACGGAGTGCCGCATGGCCTTTGCCACGTCTAGCTGGAGAGTGCAGCACACAGGTGGTGGAGGGCAATCCAAGGCCAGGAGGGGAGAGAGTTGACATGGGACCAATTAGTAACTCTCTTCTGCGAGTAGTACTTTCCGCAGACCTAGCAGGACTAGAGGAGGTGGGAGTTCTACACTCTCCGCTAGGGGACAATGACTATTTGCGCGTACCGCACACGTTTTCTAGAGCTGTCACGTTTTGCCTCGATAGCTATGTCTACAGAGGACGAGCGTCTATGGAGGTTTACTGAGGGGCTCTGACCTACTATTCGGGGGTATGTCAAACCCTTGAAGCTGCCTACTTTCTCACAAGTGGTTGAGGTAGCCATGACCTACGAGGAGACCAACCCGGCCACGTGAGATACTGACAGCAGATGGAAGAGGCCCTACCAGCCAGAGTACTCTCAGGGCCATCGTGAGAGGAGGCACACAGCACCTGCAGGAGAGCCATCTCATTTTGCGGGGCCATCAGTGGCCTTTGGGGGCCCCAGACAGGGGCCAGTTGCCAGCACCGGACCCCCACCCAGCCGCCAGTAGGGACCTACTGAGGGAGGAGGTCGTGTTCCCCTCTACTACCAGTGTGGCCAGCTGGGCCACATCAGGAGGGACCGTCCATCTAGGGCTGGAGCATAGTAGATGCTCCTCGCACCGAGCACTAGAGGCCAAGCTGGTGGTCGTGGTCACCAGGCGCATAGGGGAGGGCAGCAGTCACGAGGAGGGTACTGGCCAGTGGCTGCTCGCCCGACCCAGAGTGTAGCTGCTTCGTCTGCACCAAGGACTGAGGGGCGTATCAACGCCCTGACACACAGAGATGCCAGGGCTTCAGGTTCAGTGGTGGCAGGTATGGTTACTATTTCTAACAGATTAGTATACGTACTTTTTGATTCCGGCACAACACACTCTTTCGTCGCTATGAGTTTTGCCATCAGTTTGGGCCGGGGCGGTGTACTGTTAGAGGATCCGTTTGTGATCAGAGGCCCAGGTGGCTAGTTGTTTGTTGCTGAGGAGGTCTACACGGACTATGAGGTCAGTATAGGGGGACAAAGCCTCCTCGCTGACCTGATTGTGATACAGATGGAGGATTTTGGCGTAATCCTAGGGATGGACTGGCTGTCCGCCTATCATGCCCTGGTGGACTATTTCGAGAGGAAGATCGTCTTCTCAATACTGGAGTTGCCTCCCTTTGAGTTTCATGGACAGCCGGTGGACGGAGGTTTCAGATTTTTTTTAATACTGGAGTTGCCTCCCTTTGAGTTTCATGGACAGCCGGTGGACGGAGGTTTCAGATGCATCTCTGTGCTTCGGGCAGCGAGGCCTTTGAGCTAGGGGTGTGAGGGCTTTTTGGTCTGTGTAGTGTCAGAGCTTAGCCCCGTGGCTGACTTTCAGAGTATCCCAATGGTTTGCAAGTACCCCGACGTTTTTCCAGATGAGCTGCCAGGACTACCGCCTAAGCATGAGATCGAGTTTGAGATCTCACTGGTACCGGGGACCAGCCCCATTTCTACTCCACCATACCAGATGACACCGCTTGAGCTGCGGGAGCTCAAGTCACAGCTGCAGAACCTGTTGGAGAAGGGCTTTATGAGGCCCAATGCATCCCCGTGGGGAGCCCCTATGCTATTTGTGAAGAAGGACGGTACCCTGCGACTTTGCGTTGACTACCGACAGCTGAATAGGGTTACCATCAAGAACAAATATCCACTGCCGAGGATTGACGACCTCTTCGACCAGTTGCGAGATGCCACAGTGTTCTCCAAGATAGATCTAAGGTCAGACTACCACCAGTTGAGGATCAGGGAGACCGACGTCTCCAAGACAGCTTTCCGTACTCGGTACAGGCACTACGAGTTCTTGGTCATGCCGTTTGGGTTGACCAATGCCCCCGCTGCTTTTATGAATTTGATGAGCCGGGTTTTCAGGCCGTACTTGGACCAGTTTGTGGTGGTGTTCATCGACAACGTGCTCGTTTACTCGCGGGATCAGGCGCATCATGGACAACATTTACGCATGATCCTGCACACCTTGAGGCGACGCAAGCTGTATGCCAAGTACAGCAACTGCGAGTTTTGGTTGAGGCAGGTGACTTTCTTGGGCACGTGATTTCAAGGGATGGTTTGGCTGTGGATCTAGCCAAGGTTGAGGCCATACTCAGGAGGGAGAGGCCACGTACAGTGACAAAGATACTTAGCTTTTTGGCACTGGCAGGTTACTATCGGCGGTTTATTAGAGGATTGTCTCAGATTACGCGTCCTATTACCCAGCTGACTCGGAAGGACATGCCCTTTGCTTGGACAGATGAGTGCGAGGCGTATTTTCAAGAGTTGAAGGAGAGACTAACTTCAGCTCCTGTGCTTACCATCCCAGGCAGTAGTGGCGGTTTTGTGGTTTACATGGACATTTCGTTGCAGGGATTAGGGGGTGTGCTCATGTAGCGGGGTCACGTTGTCGCTTACACTTCGCGGAAACTGAAGCCCCATGAGCATAGCTATCCTACCCATGACTTAGAGTTGGCAGTTGTTGTCTTCACATTGAAGACAAGGAGGCACTACCTTTACGGTGAGACTTCGAGATTTTCACGGATCATAAAAGCCTCAGGTACTTGTTTGACTAGAAGGATCTTAACATGAGACAAAGACATTGGCTAGAGCTCCTGAATAATTACAACTGCAGCATCTCCTACCACCCAGGAAAGGCCAATGTGGTGGCTGACGTCTTGAGCCGGAAGGCGCCCACCCACTTGGCTAGTCTATAGGCACAGAGTTGGAGACTTATGGAGGAGTTGGGCAGTTGGCGACCCCGAGAGTCACAGAGGTATTGTGGGACAATGACAGTGATGCAGCAGATACAACAAGAGCTGATAAACCACATCATCACAGGGCAGATGACAGATTCGTACTTACAGACACTGCGAGACAGGGTGTTGACAGGGGACCCAAGAGACTTTTCCTTTACAAACAAGATACTGCGCATGAGGGGACGCTTATGCATTCCTAGGGACGAGGAGTTGTTAAGAGAGCTCCTGGTTGAAGCGCACGGGTCCAGGTTTACCATACATCCCGGGAACACAAAGATGTATCATGATCTGAGACGCGACTTTTGGTGAAGAAGGATGAAGCGGGACATTGGTGAGTTTGTGCAGCAATGTTTGCCGTGCCAGCAGGTGAAGGCCGAGCATCAGAGGTCTGCAGGGCTGTTGCAGCCACTTCCTGTGCCAAAGTGGAAGTGGGAGAGCATCACCATGGACTTGGTGGTGGGTCTACCAGTTACCCAGCGGGGACACGACATAGTCTGGGTGATAGTAAACAGGTTGACAAAGATGGCACATTTTCTGCCAATTCGAGTCACATTTGGACCAACGCAGTTAGCAAAGAGGTATATTCGAGATGTGGTACACCTGCAAGGAGTTCTGCGTGAGATTGTATCCGACAGGGATACCCGTTTTACTTCCCAGTTCTGGGCTAAGTTTCAGCAAGAATTGAGGACACGTTTGAGGTTCAGTATCACTTACCACCCCTAGACGGACGAGCACTCAGAGTGCACCATACAAACACTTGAGCACCTTTTACGCGCTTGTATACTATACTGGGGAGGCTCCTAGGAGGAGCATTTACCCCTGGCAGAGTTTGCATATAATAACAGTTACCACTCGAGCATCGGCATAGCACCTTACGAGGCTCTGTACGGACGGAGGTGTACTGCACCCTTGAGTTGGGTCGAGGTGGGGACCAAGTGGGAGGTTTTGTTGGGATTCGTAGAGCACGTATTTGATTAGAAAAAGCATCGTAGCATAGTGCGCAATACGATCAACAAAAATATTTATAAAGATAACGAGACCTGAAGTCCCGGTCATTCATCTCTGGGAGGCATTTATGGAAATGCATATTTGAAATCAATCTCTTTCGCTCTACTTGCTTAAAATCTCATGCTGGTTTATGGTGATTTGCGTATTGATGTACGACATGCTAGTTGCCAAAAGATAGTAATTAAAACATGCAACTTCAATCATACCAAAAGATGATAACTAGGCATATGGTGATTTTCAACATATATATTTATATATATAAAAGATGATGATGATATCAGAGTTGCAGAGCACAGGTAGATGAATGCTTGTATAGGGAAATAAAATTACTCGATATCAGAAAACAACTGCATGCATGAATCTATGGGGGGATTTTGCATGCATCATTGGGGGAGAAGGAGCTACACTACTAAGCAGTAATAAAAGTAATAAATCTATGAAGAACTACAATCTAATGTATCAGAACTAAAGGCATTCAAAGGTGGGCTCCGATGGCCTTTGACTTGGTTGAGAGGAGGAGGGGCGGCCAATGGTACTTAGGCCGACCTTTGGAGAGAGGTTGGAGAGGCGATCCAGCATCTTGGCGTGGAGGTGGTAGTTGCCATGGTGAAGCTACTCGTGGACATGGAGGTGGAGTGGATGTGGAATGAAACTAAGCCAAAAAGGAAGCCAAGAGTGGATGGGTGCAAATAGCCACAACTTAGGCCTTTTTATAGACCTAAGGGAGGCTTTATAGAGAATTATGGAATTCTCTAGAGAGGCTAATGGGAATACCATCATGAGCCCAAACTAGCTCATTTTGACTTAAGAAAGAGAACAAAAGCTCCTTCATAACCAAATAAAGGGCCTAACTCAAAGAATAACCAGCCTGAGAGAAAAGCAAGAGACAAAGGATAAAACTGTAATTTTACCATTGTAGTGCAATAACACGATTTCTCAGGGGCTAAACATAGGTCAAATGGTCTTAACAAGATAAAAAGTAGGTTGGTTCAAATAGAAAAGGGTTAATATGAAATAAGGGAATTAAATGACTTCTTGTAACCCAAAAACAGACTTACTTAATTTAACAAGGTTCTGGTCAAGATAAAATTCAACTAAACCCTCTAAAATTCATGGAAAAATATCTTCTAAGGTTTAGAAACTTCAATTTAGCCTTTATAACTGATTAGAAACTTCAATTGGAACCCCATCTTGAGTTCCAATTTCCACCCAATCTCTCATGCGAATGCATGAGATATTTGGTATTTCTCGACCTTCCAAGTCTGGTGAGGTTGCCGTGCTTGGAAGCCTACCTTCCAAGCACAAGGCCCTCTGCCGAGTGCTATAAAAAGGCCCCCAGATCACTCTGCTCCTCTCAAACTTGATTTGCCCTGAGAAAACCCTCAATCTTCCTCTCTTCCCCTCCATCCAAAAAGCCTAGCAAGCTCCAGCAACTCCTACCTCCTCATCTAGTCACTCTACCACCATACCAGTGGCAGAGTTGCCTCTGCCTCCTTCGTCCGCGTCACGCCACACCTACGCCCGTGCCTATCTCCCTCTCGTCGTCACCATCTCTTTCTCTCTGGGTCTTCGTCTCCGACGACAACACATACGAGCCATCCGCCTCCTCCACTCCCCCTTCATCTATCCCCTTGCAGATAAGTCCTCTCCCTCTGCTCTTTCTTTTCCCTTCATCTATTTCTATTTTCACGCCCCAACACTCACACACCACTGCCATCTTCTCCACCTCCGGTAGACCACCGGCGAGGTGCTTCCGTCATTCCACACGCCCACCCACCTCGCCAGCCACCTTAAAAGCTTCACCACATCCCGCTGATCATCTTCCCTCTTTCCATTGACTCCCACACACTCCACACACTTCCCCTGAACACACCCATCTCCACACCCACAGAACGACCTAGCCACTCACACTGAGGCCATCCTACGCCACGCAACCACAGGGCCACCTTCGCCGTGTCACAATGAAGCTTTATGTGTGATTTAACGAGGTCGTGAGGCCGTTTTGTTTGTGGGCAGGTTCAAGCCTTGACCGCCATTGGAGCGAGCTTGAAGAAGCTTGTAAGCTTCATTCAAGGCCCCAGGCTTCAGGATTTCACGTCCCAGACATGCGGATTCTGTTCGTGCACATTTCCAACCAGCAATTGGAGTCCTAGCCACCTGCAGCCTCTGCAATTGAGTGAACACTTGCTGAGGGTGCACACGAGAAGGTGGAACATTTAGTCCCACCTTGGAAGTCTTCGAGCAGGTAAAGTGATATAAGTTGCAAAGTGCCAGTGGCTTAGCGCCTCTTGACACAGGGTAAGGTCCCACTGATCCCCTATGCCTCATCCGCGACTCACGCCTCCGCGGACCTAGTTCTCGACCCAACTACCCGCGCACTCCTCGCCCACCAGGCACGCCGGTGGGCCTAGTACCGGGTGTGCTAACCCAACCCGTTTACCCGAGAAGGCTCTGCGGGAGCGAGCCTAAGAGAGAAAAGAGAGGAGAGTTCGTGGGGAGGGTAAAGGGTAGGTTTTACTCTCAGGGACAAGGAAGAAGAGGAAGAAGGAAGCTACAACAGCAACTAAGGGTGAAGCCGCAGAGAAGAAGAAGAAGGCTGAAGAGGAAGTAGAAGAAGGAAGCCTTAGTGGAAAGCCAAAGGAAGAGGAAGGAAGGCAGAAGTCTGAGAGGGCTCTACTGAAGTTAGAAGGAGAAAGAAGAAAGAAAGAAGAAGCCAAGGCTAGAAATCAAAGAAGGAAGAAGGAAGAAGAAGAGCCAGAGAAATCAAAAGACAAAGAAAGCTAAAGAGAAATTGAAGAAGCACTGCACTGTAGCATTGAACACTTAAGGCATCTGATTTTTACATCAGACGTCCTTCTTTCTTTTTAAGCTTTCACATACATTGATATCATTTTCTTCCTTCATAACTTTGATTGGTCATTGCATTTTATAAATTTGAAAGTTATATTCTTGATTTATAAATCCCAATTTGCTCCCTGTGTTCGACCTCGAATTTATATTTTTCGAGTAATAAAAATTTCATTTATTTTCAAGGTAATTTTGGCTATACTATGACGGATTTATTTTAAACCCAATTTCGCTTTTCGACAAAAATATTTTGGTGCCGTTGCCGGGGAGCAACAGGAAATTTAGAAATCTTGATCACAACTTCTAATTCAATACTAACTTGATCTATTTCTTTTGTTGTGATTGTTTTAGGGGAGGAAGATTTAAAAGAAGACAGCCGTACAACAACCACACCAAGGGTAGGTAATTTCTCATTAGACCTCTCTCTTAATCCCCTCAATTCTGAAAAGAAAAAATAAAGAAAAGAATCAATTTAGGGCTACCTGCTTTCCATATCTAGCTAATCCACCAAAGTTGCTTAATTTTGATTTCAACACATTTTTAAATTGTGCATCCATTTAAGGTAACTAGGGCTACTACCTTCTTGATTGAACTCTAGATACCATATTTGTGGCAACTAAATTGGACCAATTAGAGCTAACTTAAGGATTTCAATCTAGGGTTTTTAGAGACACATCTTCTCTAAGCAAGAATCAAATTTTCAAAAAGAGGTGTACCTAAACCTTGATTGAAAATACTTATCCAAGAGAAAACCTAAAAATCAAGCTCTTAAGCTCACTTGAACCCTAAAAGAAAGGACCTAAAGCTCTCAAAGGACAAATAGGTGAAGTTGACCCCCTTGGTCAACCAACCTTGAAATTAGGACACTTTTTGCACTCAAAATATCTAAAGTTTAAATGGAACCCTAAGCACCTTTGACCTTAATTAAAAGTGATAGACTTAAGAGGTCAAGGTCCCCATTCTGGTCTACCTGGAATCTGAGTAACAAAAGAGGTCAGGTGGGGGAAACCCTGTAACTCATGGGGATGCTCTATCGTGTTGGGATCTTTGCGGGACTCTCCCTCTCGAGCTGCCCAGGTATTTCTCAGGTGGACGGCTTTTCTGACTAAGGGGTATCATCCGCCTTAAACCTCTATAGTCATCCAAATTATTTTGGGTGTCTCGATTGGGTCCAGCACATTCTAATCTCTTCTAATCCTTCAGTGCATGTTTGGTAGGAGGTCCTTAAGACCATCCTTAAGACCTCCTTTAGAAATACACTCATGCCGAGGCCAAGCCTCGACGCTCGTGTTTGTGCAGCAACCCTACCACATAGACCTCTCCTCTGATTCATCAGAACCAAGTTCTCCTTCTTCCATCATGGCACAACCAATTGAAGAAGAGAACAACCCTGAACACCAACTCCAGTGCTTGAATTATCTATTCCAGAACTTTGTAAATCCGCCGCAGCATCCTATGATGCGAGATCACTATAATCCCGCTACAGTGGCGATAGAGCCTCAGTACAAATCTTGGCTAGAGGTCCTGATTCTAAACTTAAGCCCAACATGATTCATGCTATTCCAAAAATCCATGGGCTTAACTCCGAGGATCCCTGCCAGCACATCAAGCAACTCAAACATCTGGCCCAGACCTTCAGGTCAGATGTACAAAATTGGGATATTCTGCTTATGAAGATATTTTCCTTCTACCTCATGGACAAGGCGACTCATTGGTATCAGACTCAGACGCGTCTGATCAACACGTGGGTTGAACTCCAGTCTAAATTTTTGAAAAAGTTCTTCCCCATTGGTCGGACAATTGCCTTGCACCACCAGATCACTCACTTCAATCAACAATCTAGAGAACTCTTCATGAGGCATGGGACCGATTCTTGGATCTCATGTGAAAGTGCCCCCACCACAACGTTCCTAAACGGGAACAAGTCCAGCCTTTTTACCAGGGACTCCGTGAAGATATTCGATTATTCGTCAATGCAACCTGCAGAGGAAACATCATGGGTCAACACGAAGACACGGTGTGGGAGATTCTCGAGAATATATGTGAGAACTCCATCAATAATGACTCCATGGGCTTATTCGACCGGACAAATGCCCGCGAATCGACGAATCTTAGGAGAGCACATGAGACGTAGGGCCTGTCAGCATCCGTCGACTTGGAACTGATGGCCAGTCGGTTGGACAAGGTCTCTATCATAGAGAAGAAGGTGGACGAGCTAACTCAACATCTGCAGTGAGCCACCTCTGCGCAAAACCCATTTGCACAGCCACCTCTTGCAAGGGAAACTGTACAGAACATCTATCATCGATCTTCTCAGGGGATGGACCCGTATCCACCCCCTTCTGACTCCAATCCAGGGGAAACTCCGATCCGATCTACTCTAGTTGGGGGATCTCTAAACCCTCGTACTCTGATTTTTTCGAGGTTCCTCAGACCTGCGAAGACCTCAACGCCATCCAGAATGACCCATTCTCTGATACCTATAACCTTGGATGGTGGAATCATCCCAACTTCCTGTGGGTGGGGAATACGCAGAATCAAAGACTACCTTATCAACCCTGTCCAAAAGTTCCTCGTCCATATCTGCCGCCTTAGCCACGGCCCAACTCCACCTATCAATCTAACCAAGTAGATCAAATGACTCTTATCTTCCAGACTCTGGCTGACATTCAGAAGATGAATGCAGCAATACAAAAGTAGAATAAGGACGAGATCACAGAGGTTCGCAATCAACTCGCCCAGATGGCAAATTCCCGCCAACCTGGTACACTCCCTTTGCAGCCTCTGCCAAATCCAAATAACGTGCTGACCCAGAGGTGCATTATGAGCCCAAATCTGGGCCACGCCCACATGATTTATCAAGCCCCTTCTATTCCATCACCCGACAGGATGGAAGCTTCAACATCGTATGCGGGATTTCAACAGCAGCCACTTATTTTACCAACCCCAAACCAAAATCAGGCAGGACTGAACTCCGTAACAACCCGTATTGGTAAAGCAACTAAAGACCCAACTTATCCAAGCCACTCTAAGCCTGGTAGTTGATAAGTCAATTTTCGCTTTCGAATAATGTGATTAAGATGATCTATCATTTTAGTAACAAAGTGATGGAAAATCGCTTAACAAAATAATTACAATAAAAATTACCACTCACAGAAGAGTGGGTCGTGTCCACAGGGAGGCAATGATGCACTAAAATCTCAATTATTTCATATTCTTTCAATCAAGTGCAAAATCCATAGTCAAATCCGACATGAAATGCGATGGAAAGAAGATGCACAATAACTCAAAAATATAAGGATATATGTGCAATTTTTCCTCGCTGAAATATTCAATAAATATGTGCTGATTTTATGTAATTTCCAATTGACATGTATTAGAGAAAATTTGTGCACATTTTAATCCCAAAACCAATGTTAAAACATGTGAATATCAACAACCACGCAATTATCAGAAAGCATGAGTATACAATCACAATTTCACCACAATAAAATAATCATAAATTAAAATTGATTTTGGTGGCAATGGCATTCAAATGTAAATTTTAATTAACATAAAGACATGGGATTTTACCTCTCTCCTTGCGCATGCGAGAGAGATTCAATCGAGGAGTTACTCCCACAAGAGGTTGGCTAAAGCGAGGCCTTCACGGTGGTGGCAGCGGTGTGTCGTGAGATGGCCGGAGCCGGCTTGCCGGAGGAGAGTGGTGGCAGTGGAGAAGCCTGCCGCTAGCCGCGCTTGCTGGTGAAGGCGCACGTAGGTTCAGAGGGCGATGCAGGCGCGCGGAGGTGCGGAGGCGTGGGCGCTGGGCGCTCTGCAGAGCGCGTAGGCGCATGCAGGCATGGTGGTGGCACCGGCTGCAGGTGCTGCACGGGGTGATGGCACAGGCACATGCAGTGGCTGAGGCGCTGCAAGGTGCGCGCGGGTGCTGCAGCGAGGTCGGGTGGAGGTGCAAGTGCTGCAGAGGCTGAGGCGCTGCAGGGTGCACATGGGTGGTACTGCTAGCGCCACTGTAGGTGCTGCAGAGGACGCTGCAGATGATGGCGCGGGCACGTGCAGGTGCTAAGGCGAGGAGATGCAGGCGTATGGTGGCTAGACTGGAGGCAGGGTGCGCTGGAGAAGTTGAGGAGGCGCGGGTTCTGCAAGCTGGGCTGGAAGCGCGTGTGGGTCTGATGGAGCGGGGACAGGTGCTACTGGCGCGTGCGCTGGCTGTGGTGAGGGCGCGCACGCGCAGGTGACTGGTGCTATAGTGATGAAGTGAGGGAACCATTGGCTGGATGAAGGTGAAGGCGCGGTGGGCAAATGGTTGATGGCTGGAACTGAAGTGAGGGCATGCGCAGTGGTGTCTGATGAAGCGATGGCAGTCGTGCATCAGTAGATGCACTCACGGTAGGCGAGCTTCAAGGAACTCGTACACAATGGTGACCAACTCCATCCTCTTGGCGCGGTGGTCTGTCACCCCACCGGCCTACGGTATGACGGAGTTTGGCCGTGGAGGCCCACGGTGGTGGAATGCTGTATAGTGGTGGAATGGGTGGTGGCCTCCTCGAGCTCGGCAGCCTCCTCTCCCTTGTAGTCAGCTGCCCCGACTAGATGCAACACACCCACTCCATGAATGGGGTCTTGACTACGGTGGCTGGAGGAATAAATGCAGCCGTTGCTTATAGAAGAAGAATAAAATAATAATAAAATATTATGGTTATTTATATACAAACCCTCAACTTTTATGTTAACTTAAAATAATGAATGCAATGTATCTAATTGGTTAACTAATTAAATGAATGCAATTCTAAGTTAATTCTAAATGCATTTAAATATGAATGCAATACATGAATTATGTAATTAAATCAGAACTATAAATTAATCTATTTACATCCTAATTTATGCTAAATAAATGTTAGAATTAACTTAATGTCTAGGCACTTAAATACTTAAATAGCTCACAAATATGGGCTAATCAAATACCCCCATGCTTAGTTTTTGCTAGTCCCTAGCAAAATCAAGCAAAACCTAGCACTCCAAGTAGACTAGCCAACCCAATCAGTCTTCCTTTAGAAACATATTAAGTTCAGGCTTTAAACCTAAAGTTCCCAAGTTGTTGTTAAGTTACAGACCAGGTCGACTAAAGACGAGTTGCAGGCATAAGTTTCTCTGATTTCTGACTCTACCCTAAGGTTTATTAATCCCTAAGATTAAAGCATCCGTGCATGTGCATTGGTCTGAGTTATTTGAGTTAAAGGAAAAAGGATTTTTTTTTAATAATATATATATATTTTTTTTGTTTGATTCCTCTAAGCCTAACTTCGAATCGGCTATCAACACGGTCTGTGTCGGATTCATTGTCTCCATCACCGTACCTCGAAGGGTGCCTGGCTTTCAATGCTTCAAGATAACACCACCCATAGCACCCCCAAGAACTCCTGGCAATCGACACTTCAAGACAGTACCACCCATGGATTTCTAAAGCAAATTTAGGCCTGTGGCAATCGGCACTTCAAGATAAGGCCGCCCATGATACCTAAACCGCACAATGTGCTTACATGCGCCCAATAGGATGGATATCCTAAGAGACAAGCGCCGAGGAGGTAATATGTTATCATCGCATCCTCAAGGTGAGTATATACTCCACCTTTCCTACGGCGAGAACTCTTCCAATCAAATTGTGTTTTCAAGCCTCTCTTAAGTCAAAACTAAGAGAACCAAATCTCTTTAAGAAATGAATTAAGTTGATTACTTACTTACACCAGACCAAGTGTGTGAAATTTGGATGCTTAGGTTACAAGGACCCATAAACCAAAAGGTAGAATAAGACTCCAGGTACTACCCCACCTTTTAACTCAAACCCTAGCTTTCCTTCCTCAACCTCTTGAGGAATGGTCGGCAACTTAACTCCTACTTAAGTTTTTAAGTCCACAAAGGACCCTAAAGGTCTAAAGCTAGTAGCTCATTTAGCTTCTAAAGTTCGACCCTAGAACCAACTTAGTCTCACCTAGAGTTCTGATTTGCTTAAGAATGCAGGACCTAGCCAGTTAAGCTCAAAACTCTTTTTTTAAATGCAATATGCATGAATGCATTATGCTATGTATATCCCAAAGTACAACCCCCCATGCCTAAAATCTTTAATGTCCTCATTGCATAAAAGGATATTACCTAGGTCAGAGATGGGCTGTCGTTCTTTTGTTAGCAACCGAGTAGGCAAAGAACCTGCAAATCAGGTTCAAGGATTGCAGAAATAGGCCCTAAAAATGAGCAAAGTAATGCTGGCCTAGAAAACAGGTAACCTAGGATATTGGCGAGCTGATGATGAAGCCCAATAGCAAATGCTTGCCCAACTAAGATGGGAATGAAATCTTCCCAGGTCACCGGAGGAGGTTCTAATGGATAAACTGACATAACAATCTCCAAAGGGGTAGGGAGAGGATGACAAGGATCCTCCAAAAGGAATGGGGAAGGAATGGTGCAGAGATAAATCCCCAAGGCAATGGACTGACTAAAGAAATCATCAATCCATACCCGATACTCTATTACAGGAAATATTGGTTTGTTAAGCCCCCCGGTCAGAACAAAAGTAAGCATATCTCTAAGCCAAGGATCGTCTATGGTGTCCAAGTTTCGAGGTTGCAGGATGGCCATAAGATCTAGGTTGGGTTTAATCAGCTCGGTGTCCATCCCTAACACTCTTTCTAAATCCTCAATTGCATCCCTAGCATTCCTTGCACTATCACTAGTATCTTTCTGCACTTCATCAAGAGTCAAAATTTCGCCTTCAGATATAACGAATAAGAGGGTGACTTCGAAACAAATGAAGGCAGGTTGGAAGCAACAAATCTAGGGATTATCTTATCAATGTCATCCCCGGGTTCTTGTTCTTTACTCAAATCTTCCCCGGAGTTTAAACGTGAATCCACATAAATCTTAGAAGTTGCTTCCAAATTTTCCATCATTTCATCATGAGGAGAAATATCATCAATGGGTGTGCTAAGGAAACCTAATTTGGTCAAATTAGTGACATCCTCAGGGGCTAACTCTTCAAATAAGACACAATCACCCTTAGTGTCACTCCAAATCTTGAATGTAGGTTCCTCATATAATTCATCTTTCTCCTTATCATATGATTCATCATATACCCGAGGTCTAGAATCATTTAGTATCTCAGTAGATCCCCTAGGGCACTCCATCTGGGGTAAATGGTTTACACTGGTAACATCAGACTCCTCAGATAGGTCAATTTCCTCAGGGTTAGGTTCCCTAAGGGTGGACTTGAGTTCCATCTCGTGATTAGAATGGAGGGTAGGATTAACAACTTGACTTCGACCCACTTCATCAAATGTCACAAAAATACTTATCATCTGAATCGAGGTTTTCCAATGGTACCATCATTCCCTTCTTTTGACTCCAATATAATTCAGGTGGATACTCAACCTTATCATCAACTTCCTCGGGTTGCCACCTTTCTTCATCCAATGCATAGCTACTTTCATATGTATCTTCCTCCCACTTAAGGCGTGGATCTCTCAAGGAAGTGTCATCTAATGGGGAAGTTTCAAAATCGATCATCGAAAAGTAACTATTCTCCCTTACATAATCCCCAAAATTTCCCTCCAACTTAAAGTGTAGCTCTCCCACGAGAGATGCATCTATTGTAGAGGGGTGTACGTCATCCTCAATGGGGTAGATTGGGTGGCTAATTTCATCTCTTTCTTGTTGGCCTGCTCTCGAAGATTCTCCTAATAATTCAATCATTTCATCTTGCATTTTCTGTATTTCCATCTTCAAGGAGGAGAGGTCATTTATATCATGAGAGAAGTCAGGCT
Organism: Thalassia testudinum; assembly: GCA_037157565.1. Taxonomy (NCBI): domain Eukaryota; kingdom Viridiplantae; phylum Streptophyta; class Magnoliopsida; order Alismatales; family Hydrocharitaceae; genus Thalassia; species Thalassia testudinum. The sequence continues at coordinate 87,428,243 of JAZHRO010000024.1, forward strand.
CAGGCTTATACTACCTAGGAGTGTCTGTCCAATCATTATAATTATTCGAGGGTGGGTTGGGTATTTCTATGGTGTGTGGCATATTGGGCAAAGTAAATCCTGCTCCTAGGTTCTGCTCAATGATTTGGGGCTTAACCAGGCCAATACTCCTATAATAGGAGTAAAACGGATCCCAATGATTGTCATTATGTCCATCAAAGGATGGACCATCTCGGTGTATGGGATCGAAGAGTGTAGAGTGGGGGTAAGGGTGTAGGCAAGATGTGAAAGGATGAAAATTAATGTGATCCATTCTAACTCACACCTCAATCAGAATTCCCCAAGCAAAACACAATTCAAAAAGGACTTTTTAGGTTTTTCCCAATTTAGCCTCTTGTTTTAAGTCAGATTGTAGGTGACAATACAATTTGTTCAATCAATTTACGCGCCTATTGTTGACCTACGACTTTCCTAAGAAGACCTAGTTGGAGCTTAGGTATTCTTCCCTAAATCTCAAATGGTATAGCAACTCCAAAGATGGAAGATCGAGGGATGCAAGTAGGCCTAAGCCTTCCTTTGAAGTAGTGCTTTCGCGGTGCTTCTCAACTACCTCCAAAAATCCGTGACAGGGTATCCCCCTCTTTGGAGTTACAAAACCTTTGATCTCAAGTTCTAAACACTTCAGAATCCAACGATAGGAGGGCTCTTGTCCTAGTATTTCCAAACCTAAGGAGTGTCTAAAAGCGTGCCGTGGTGCAAGAGATATAAGTGTGCATACACCGCAAAAGATTTTGAATTTTGAATCACACGCCAAGTTTGAAAATCAAATCCTTGATTTTTAAAATGTCCCTCCTTTAATTAGTCCTTTCTCTAGAAAATATGTGACCACTTGTTAGATCTATTCAATAAAGATTAGGTGGTCTTGAAATTAGTCCAAATGCATTTGCATGACAGGTAGAAATGCAAAGTTAAAAGTGCATACCTGATTACAGCATTCTTCATGCAATATGCAAGACAAAAATTAGATATAGATGCTACTCATTCAATCCTAAATGATTCGACCTAAGGGCAAGCAGCTTCTAGCAAATAGCTCATTTTCTTTGTTTTGATTTTTTTTTTAACTACTTATGCACAAGAAAATTAAAGGGTAAGCAATCCACAAAATAAATTAAAAACCTAAATCTAAAGAAAAGGGAACAGGCTCCCAAAAAGTACCCAACACAAGCCTAAAACAAAATCGGGAACAAACCCCTCAACTGCACCCCAGAACAAGGGTTTCAAACCAAATGTGCAATGAAAAATTAAGTCTAAAGTCTTAATCTTACTCTAATCAAATCAGCAACTAAATGTACAGAGATGATCGTCGTGTCCTCATCCTTCCCCTCCCTTGCAAGGTATCTCGATCAATTTCTCCTCTGGCAACGTCAAGGGTCGCCTCTCACTATAGCTGGTGTGATTGCGAGTCGTAGAATGTGTGTCGCAGATTGTTGCACTCGCCTCTCTTTAATTCCCCGCACAAATTCCTCGCATAGAAAAGATAATAAATGGTCAGATCACTGTGCAATGAGAAATAATCAGAAATGAAATCAGGTGAAATTATTACGTCTGTTGCCTCCCCGGCAATGACGTCATTTGATAAGACGATTTTCGCTTTCGAATAATGTGATTAAGATGATCTGTCGTTTTAGTAACAAAGTGGTGGAAAATCGCTTAACAAAATAATTACAATAAAAATTACCACTCACAGAAGAGCAGGTCGTGTCCACATGGAGGAAATGATGCAATAAAATCTCGATTATTTCGTATTCTTTCAATCAAGTGCAAAATCCATAGTCAAATCTGACATGAAATGCGATGGAAAGAAGATGCACAATAACTCAAAAATATAAGGATATATGTGCAACGTTTCCTCACTGAAATATTCAATAAATATGTGATGATTTTATGTAATTTTCAATTGACATGTATTAGAGAAAATTTGTGCACATTTTAATCCGAAAACCAATGTTAAAACATGTGAATATCAAGAACCATGCAATTATCAGAAAGCATGAGTATGCAGTCACAATTTCACCACAATAAAAAATCATAAATTAAAATTGATTTTGGTGACAATGGCATTCAAATGTAAATTTTAATTAACATAAAAACAGGGGATTTTACCTTTCTCCTCCTAGCGCATGAGAGAGAGGTTCAATCGAGGACTTACTCTCACAAGAGATTGGTTGAAGCGAGGCCTTCGCGGTGGTGGCAGCGGTGCATCGTGAGATTGCTGGAGCCAGCTTGCTGGAGGAGAGTGGCGGCGGTGGAGAGGCCTGCTGCTGGTCGCGCTTGCTGGTGAAGGTTCGCGTAGGTGCAAAGGGCGCTGCAGGCGTGAGGAGGCATGTGCACTTGGTGCTCTGCAAAGCGCGTAGGCGCGCACGGGCATGGTGGTGGCGTCGACTGCAGGTGCTACGCGGGGTGATGGCGCGGGCGCATGCAGTGCCTGAGGCACTGCAGGGTGCGCACGGGTGCTACAGCGGGGGTAGGTGGAGGTATGGGTTCTGCAGAAGCTGAGGCACTGCAGGGTGCGCGCTGGTGGTACTGTTGGCACCACTGCAGGTGCTGCAGAGGGCGCTGCAGATGATGGTGTGGGTGCGTGCAGGCACTAAGGCGAGGAGACGTGGGTGTACGGTGGCTAGGCTGGAGGCAGGGTGCGCTGGAGAAGTTGAGAAGGCACGGGTTCTGCAGGCTGGGCTGGAAGCGCATGTGGGTCTGATGGAGTAGGGACAGGCGCTGCTGGCGTGTGCGCTGGCTGTGGTGAGGGCGCGCACGCGCAGGTGACTGGTGCTGCAGTGATGAAGTGAGGGCAGGGTTGGCCGGATGAAAGTGAAGGCGCGGTGGGCAGATGGCTGATGGCTGGAACTGAAGTGAGGGCATGCGTGGTGGTGTCTGATGAAGCGGTGGCAGTCGTGCATCAGTAGATGCACTCACGGTAGGCGAGCTTCAAGGAGCTCATACACGGTGGCGACCAACTCCATCCTCTTGGCGTGGTGGTCTGTCACCCCACCGGCCTACGGTATGACGGAGTTTGGTCGTGGAGGCCCACGGTGGTGGAATGCTACACGGTGGTGGAATGGGTGGTGGCCTCCTCGAGCTCGGCAGCCTCCTCTCCCTTATAGTCAGTTGTCCCAACCAAATCCAACACACCCCCTCCTCCATGAATGGGGTCCTAACTGCGGCAACTGGAGGAAGAAATGTAGCCGTTGCTCATAGAAGAAGAATAAAATAATAATAATAAAATATTATGATTATTTATATACAAACCCTCAACTTTTATGTTAACTTAAAATAATGCATGCAATGCACCTAATTGGTTAACTAATTAAATGAATGCAATTCTAAGTTAATTCTAAATACATTTAAATATGAATGCAATGCATGAATTCTGTAATTAAATCAGAACTATAAATTAATCTATTTACATCCTAATTTATGTTAAATAAATGTTAGAATTAATTTAATGTCTAGGTACTTAAATACTTAAATAGCCCACAAATATGGGCTAATTAGTAGTAACCCAAGTCCTAGGATAGTTATCCAGGACACCCCTGTCCTAGATCAAGAACCTGGAGCTATTCTAGAGGAACTAACCAAGGTTCCATTTCCTGAGGCCTTGACCAAGGGAAAGAGGACAACCAAACCAGTGGCTCCTGAGGAGGATCTGGTCAACCTCTTTGAATAGGTCCATATAAACATCCCCTTGATAGATGCAATCCGCCACGTATCAGCTTACGCACGATTTCTAAAGGACTTGTGTACACCCAAGCATATGTCGCAAACCAAAGGTAAGAGTTCGATCGTATTGTCAGAGCAAGCCAGCTCTGTAATCTTGAGCAAACTCCCACCTAAGGCTAAAGACCCAGGTACTCCCCTTATTTCATGTACTATTGGTGATACCCAATTCGACAGAGCCTTATTAGATCTAGGTGCCTCCATAAACCTAATACCTACATCCCTCCTTTACCACCTTGAAGAATCTAAGCTTAAACCGACAAAGGTGACGTTGCAGTTAGCTAATCGATCCATTAAGTCACCTAAAGGAGTACTCGAGGATGTCATCGTTAGGGTACAGGATTTCTATTTCTTGGTGGATTTTATAGTCTTGGATATGGATACACCTGAAAACCCAAGGGATACACCTATTATACTAGGGAGACCCTTTCTGGCCACTTCTAGAGACAATATAAACTGTGAGGAGGGTCAAATAGAACTGAAATTCAGGAACCAAACACTGAAAATTGACATCTTTAAGGCCCAACAAGGGATTAATTACGGTGTTATAAAATAAATATGTGATATCAAGGCCGTGGTTGATGAACCGTACATCGAGGACAACCTGATTATTCCCGATCAACCACAAGAAGCTCAAAACCTGCAAATAGAGGAGTCTGACCCTGATCTAGATACACCCATAACTCCTTCCCTTCCTCCTGACACACACCCTGAACCGCCCGCTGCTGCTGATAACCCCGTGCTGGAACTCAAGCCTCTTCCCGACCATCTAAAATACGTCTTTATGGGTTCTAATCAGACGTTTCCTGTGATTATAAACTCCAAACTCACACCTGACCAGGAACCCCGTCCGATTACTGTTCTCCAGCAACATCATAGAGCCATCAAATGGACTCTCGATGATTTAACAGGTATCAGCCCCTCTTATTGCACACACTGTATCTACACCGAAGAGGGCACACGACCTTCGTGGGAAATGCAAATATGTTTGAATCCTAATCTGCAGGAGGTCGTGAAAAAGGAGATCATTAAGTGGTTAGATGCAGGATCATCTACCCGATCTCCGACATCCGATGGGTGACTCCAATCCAGGTGGTGCCTAAGAAGGCAGGACTTACTGTCATCAAGACTGAAATCGAAGAAGTCATACCGACCCGTGTGGCAAACTCGTGGAGAGTCTGCATTGATTACAGAAGACTCAATTCCTCCATGAAGAAGGATCATTTCCCACTACCGTTTATTGATCAGATCCTCGAGAAACTAGCGGGAAATAGGTTCTTCTGCTTCCTGGACAGTACTCCAGTTAACCAGATGGCAATCCATCCTGAGGACCAAGAAAAGACTACATTCACCTGCCCTTTCGAAACATACGCGTTCCGAAGGATGCCGTTCGGTCTCTGCAATGCACCCACGACTTTTCAGCGGTGCATGCTTGCCATATTCTCAAATATGGTAGGTGATTATCTGGAAGTCTTCATGGATGACTTTTCAGTTTTCGGAGCATCATTTAACGATTGCCTCCTACACTTGGTCTAAATCCTCAGGCGGTACATTGATGTGAATCTGGTTCTCTCATAGGAAAAGAGCCATTTCATGGTGCCTAAAGGAATTGTCCTGGGACATCTTATTTCAGAGAAAGGCATCCAAGTCGATCGAGCCAAGGTGAACTTGATTTCCAAACTCCCTATGCCTAGCTCGATCAAGGATATCCGATCTTTTCTGGGGCACGTCGATTTCTACGGTCGATTTATTCCTGATTTTTCAAAAATCGCATGCCCCCTGACCACTCTTCTCTCTAAGGATGTACCTTTCGAAATCTCCAAGGAATGCACTCAAGCATTTGAAATCCTCCGTGATCGAGTTACCCAAGCCCCGATCCTACAGTCCCTTAATTGGTTTCAACCCTTTGAGATCATGTGCAATGCATCTGATTTCGCTGTAGGAGCGGTACTGGGGTAGAAAATTGACGGAAAACCCATGGTCATTTACTAAGCTAGCAAAACACTTGACGAGGCTCAGTGTAACTACATAATTACTGAGAAAGAGCTGTTAGCCGTAGTTTTTCCCTAGAAAAATCCAGATCTTATCTCCTGGGCTCACGTGTTATCATTTATTCGGATCACACAGCTGTGAGGCATCTCCTTGCAAAGAAGGACGTGAAACCTCGATTAATCCATTGGATCTTGCTGTTGCAAGAATTTGACCTCGAGATTCGCAACAAAGAGGGAAAACTGAACGTGGTAGTTGATCACTTATCCCGCCTTCCTTCTGAGATCATCGACCCTTCCGGACCCATCACGAAACATTTTCCTGATGAGCACCTTCTGACTATCAATACAGGGCTTCCATGGTTTGCCGATATAATAAACTACCTAGCATCACATCAAATCCCGTCCGATTGACCGAAGGACAAATTGCTTTCTGATGCCAAGTATTACTTCTGGGAAGACCCGTATCTTTTTCGCATCGGTGCTGATTAGACAATTCGACGATGTGTCGCAGAAGTGGAAATCCAAGACACTCTCTTTCTGCCATGACCAGGCACGCAGTGGACATTTTTCAGCTCATAACACCGTAGCAAAAGTCCTCCATTGCAGCTTCTATTGGCCCATAATTTTCAAAGATGCATACTATCACTGTAAGGCATGTACCCGTTGCCAGACCTTGAGCAACATGAGCCACCGTGATATGATGCCTTTACAGCCGATTTTGGTATGCGAAATTTTTGACATTTGGGGGATTGATTTTATAGGACCCTTCCCTGTCTCATACGGCTTCAAGTACATTTTACTCACTGTTGACTGTGTCCAAATGGATCGAAGCCATTCCAACCGGAACCAACGATCATAAAGTTATCAAATTCATTCATCAAAACATCTTTTCATGGTTCGAGATTCCACGTGCTATAATTTCCGACGGAGGGACCCATTTCACCAATGCTCAGTTCAGGTCACTGATGACCAAATACGGGGTGTCACACCGAATCTCTACTCCTTACCACCCCCAAACTAATGGTCTAGCTGAGCTATCAAATCGGGACATCAAGAAAATCCTCCAGGTTACTGTTCGACCTGACAGGAAGGACTGGTCATCCCAGCTTCCAGAAGCTTTGTGGGCTTATAGGACCGCCCACAAAACCCAATTAGGTATGTCTCCATTCAGATTGGTGTACGGGAAGGCATGTCACCTCGAAGTCAAATTAGAGCATAAAGCCTATTGGGCAGTACAAAACTTCAACGTAGATCTTTCTAAGGTTGGAACCCATAGAAAGCTACAAATGAGCGAGATCGATGAATTACGCCACGATGCGTATTTGAACTCGCAAATTTACAAAGAGCAGGTTAAGGCCTTTCATAACAAGCACATATCTAGAAAGATCTTCCATCCTGGTCAAAAGGTCCTACTCTTCGATGCCAAACTAAAACCATTCCCAGGAAAACTATGATCAAAATGGATCGGACCCTACCTAGTCCATGAATCTTTGGAAATGGAGCCACTGAGATCAGTCCACTCAACCACGATTCCGAATCTTTCGTTGTGAACGATCAAAGACTCAAACCGTTCATTGATGTGACCGATACAAATTTGGTTGATATATCCTTTACCCTCCATTCTCCCTGAGCTCATTTCGCCCAGCCAATAGCGTAAAACTCAGTGCTTAACGGGAGGCAACCCGTCATTCCTGAAAAATCAAAAACCTTTCTTGACATTCCTATGCTGAATTCATATTGCACTTTAGGGTTCATCCATTAAAACAGCTGACTCCACCTCAAATACCCGTACCCGAGTCTAAAAATCATTCACAATAGTCACCTCGACCCGTTCGCCCACCCAAAACCTGTCCTAATGAATGAACTAAGCTGAATTCGAACCCACCTAATTTACAATGAGGACATTGCAAATCATAAGCTTGGGGGGTATGAAAGTGCAAAACATCATGAAAACTCATCTCACAGGAAAAGGTTTCAACAAAAAAAAATCACATATCACAAAAAACACCAAAAAATGAAAAAATCTTGAAAAAGAACAAAAAAACTAAGGGGATAGAAAATTTTTGAGGCCATACAAATCATGAAGAGAAAATGAGGAGGAAAAGAGAAAAATGTCAAAAAAAGGAGCACAAAATGAAAAAGAAAAAAGATAGTCATTAGTAAGAAATTAAGGGATTAACCGAAGTTCTAGACCACATCAAGGAAAAGAAAAATGAAGGAAAAAATACTAATAAGACACAAAAAGAGATTAGTAGGAACACTGATCTTAGGTCTTTTGGGCTAGACTCTTAGGCTTAAAAATTCAAGTATCTGCTAAGATCTAGATAGTTCTCAAGAGGTTAGGAAAAATACGAAGCTTAAGTATTAGGTCTAAGGCTTAGGGAGTATTCGGCCTCGTTAACTGACCTTTGGTTTGTGGGATTCGATAACCTAAGCACCCCACCCCAATCCACACACAGTATGGTTCAGCGCGCATAACTATCAAAATCACGCAAAAGTGTTTAAATGTTCTGAAAAAAAAGTTGCCTAGAATAGGAGCAGCCGATCAACATAAGTTGATTTGGACGAGTTCCCGATGCGGAGAGGTAGGAAATTCCCCTTGAAGATGCGTAACAACATATTGTCTCCTCGGTGCTTGTCTCCTAGGATATTTACATATCCAACTAGGGGCACGTAAGCACCCTGCTGGTTCAGATGCCATGGGCAGCATTATCACGAAATGTCGATTGCTAGGGTCTGAATTTAACTACAAAATGCCATGGGCAAGATTACCTCGAAATCTCGAAAGTCAGGGTTCTAGGGGTTGCCATGGGCGGTGCTATCACGAAGTATCGATTGCTAGGGACCTTTGAAGATTGATGATGGGGACGAGGAATCCAATAAAGACCATGTTGAGAAGCCAATCTGAAGCTAGAAATAAAAAGAAAAGAGAGAGGAAACTCTCCAAACAAATAAATCCTCTGTCTCTCTTATAAAAAAATGTACTGCAAATTGAACTGAGGCTAAAATGTCTCAAGCACGGGTGCTTTAACCGTGGAGTCCAACGAACCTTAGGATAGTTCCTGTGCTCCTTAAAAACCTTCGCGGAAGATTGAGGCTAGAGCTGGTTAGGTCTGGATCTTAGTTAGTACTTGAGTACCTCTAAGCCTAATATCGACATTCTAACCTAATCAAAAGAAAAAGAAGAAGCACTCATCATAATATGTGAAAGGAAGTCATGGTCTAGAACAGAAGTTAAAACATTAAAATTTTGCTAAGGGACTAGCAAAAACTAAGCATAGGGTATCATGGGAACATCATCTTGAGCCCTAACTAGCTCATTTTGACCTAAGAAAGAGAACAAAAGCTCCTACATAACCAAATAAAGGGCCTGACTCAAAGAATAACCAGTCTGAGAGAAAAGCAAGAGACAAAGGATAAAACTGTAATTTTACAATTGCAGTGCAATAACGGGATTTCTCAGGGGTTAAACATAAGTCAAATGATCTTAACAATATAAAAAGTGGGTTGGTTCAAACAAAAAGGGTTAATATGAAATCTGGGAATTAAATGATTTCTTGTAACCCAAAAAGAGACCCACTTAATTTAACAAGGTTCTGGTCAAGATAAAATTCAACTAAACCCTCTAAAATTCATGTAAAAATATCTTCTAGGGTTTAGAAACTTCAATTTGACCTTTAAAACCTATTTTGACCTAAATAGGGGTCCTAGTCAAATGTTTACCCTAAATTGGTTTTCTATGTAAAATGCCTAGTCAAACGTGGTCAAACCTAAAATCCAACTTCACCATTTTATTCATTAGGTCCAAATTAGATTTATACCAAAATTTGGGCCTAAGGAGAGTTCACCTTGACCACCTTTGCAAATCAGTCCAGCCCCATTTTATTTATACCGCTAACTTTTGAAAACTCTTACAGACAACCTCTAGCTTCCTCGTCGTTCTCTGCAATTAGGTCCCTCCAGCATTACAGCGGAGGAATCCTACTCCGACAAGGATTTGAGGGGGATATCTCCTTGATTCCTCAAAGAATCCCTCTCAAATTTGAAAGGGAGATTCTCTAAGGAATTCCTATTCATGTGAACCCAATCTTGAGCTCCAATTTCCACCCAATCTCTCATGCGAACGAATGAGAGATTTGGGTATTTCCCAACCTTCCAAGTCCGGTGAGGTTGCCGTGCTTGGAAGCTTTCCTTCCAAGCACAAGGCCCTCTGCCGAGTGTTATAAAAAGGCCCCCAGATCCCTCCGCTCATCTTAAGCTAGATTTGGCTTGAGAAAATCCCCAATCTTCCTCTCTTCCCCTCCAACTAAAAAGCCTAGCAAGCTCCGGCAACTCCTACCTCCTCATCTAATCGCTCTACCACCATACCAGTGGCAGAGTTGTCTCTGCCTCCTTCGTCCGCATCGCGCCACACCTGCGCCCGCGCCTATCTCCCTCTCATCGCCGCCATCTCTCTCTCTCTAGGTATTCGCCTCCAACGACAGCACATACGAGCCGTCCGCCTCCTCCACTCCCCCTTCGTCTATCTCACCGCCATCTTCTCCACCTCCAGCAAACCACCGGCGAGGTGCTTTTGTCATTCCACATGCCCATCCACCTCACCAGCCACCTCAAAAGTTTCGCCACATCCCACTGATCATCATCCCTCTTTCCATTGACCACCACACACTCCACACACTTCCCCCGAACACGCCCATCTCCACAGCCACAGAACGACCTAGGCACTCATGCCCAGGCCATCCTGCTCCACGCCAACCACCGGGCCACCTTCGTTGTGTCACAGCGAAGCTTTCTGTGTGATTTAATGAGGCCGTGAGGCCGTTTTATTTGTGGGCAGGTTTAGGCCTTGACCGCCATTGGAGCTAGCATGAAGAAGCTTGCAAGCTTCATTCAATGCCCCAGGCTTTAGGATTTCAAGTCCCAGACGCGCGGATTCTGTTCGCGCACATTTCCAGCTAGCAATTGGAGTCCCAGCCACCTGCAGCCTCTGCAATTGAGTGAACACCTGCTGAGGGAGCACGCAAGAAGAAGGCAGGACATTTAGTCCCACCTTGGAAGTCTTCGAGCGGGTGAAGTGATATAAGTTGCAAAAGTGCAAGGGGCTTAGTGCCTCCTGACACGGGGTGAGGTCCCACTCATCCCCTATGCCTCGTCCGCAACTCACGCCTCCGCGGACTTGGTTCTCGACCCGACTACCCGCGCACTCCTCGCCCACCACGCACGCCGGTGGGCCTAGTCCAGGGTGCGCTAACCCGACCCGTTTACCTGAGAAGGCTCTGGGAAAGCGAGCCTAAGAGAGAAAAGAGAGGAGAGTTCACAGGGAGGGTAGGGGGTAGGTTTTGCTCTTAGGAACAAGGAAGAAGAGGAAGAAGAAGCTACAACAACAGCTAAGGGTGAAGCCACAGAGAAGAAGGTTAAAGAGGAAGCAGAAGAAGGAAGCCTCAGCAGAAAACGAAAGGAAGAGGAAGGAAGGTAGAAGTCTGAGAAGGCTCGGCTGAAGTCAGAAGGAGAAAGAAGAAAGAAAGAAGAAGCCAAGGTCAGAAATCAGAGAAGGAAGAAGGAAGAAGAAGAAGAGCCAGAGAAAGCAAAAGACAGAGAAAGTTAAAGAGAAATTGAAGAAGCACTGCACTGTAGCATTGAACACTTAAGGCGTCTGATTTTTACATCAGACGTCCTTATTTCATTTCAAGCTTTTACATACATTGATATCATTCTCTTTCTTCGTAACTTTGATTGGTCATTGCATTTTATAAATTTTAAAGTTGTATTCTTGGTTTATAAATCCCAATTTACTTCCTGTGTTCGACCTCGGATTTATATTTTTCGAGTAATAAAAATTTCATTTGTTTTCAAGGCGATTTTGGCTATACTACGGCGCATTTATTTTAAATCCAATTTTGCTTTTCAACAAAAACAGAGGCCGATGGTGGGAGCTCAGGGGAGAGTGAGAGAGGATGGATGGTGATTTTTAGATCCACCAAATATGGATCTAAAAATTGAATGGGTCTTGGTTGCTAATTTTAGCAACCAAGGCAACAACGCATGGTAGAGATTTCTAGAGAACTCTAGGCTAGGTGTTTTCGTGAGAATGGTGTGTGTGGGTGTGTGTGGGTCGAAACTTAGGTGGCTAGGTTGATTAGGTTAGATTCTAGTGGGTTTAGGTCAAGATAGGTCTCAAATTAGGGTTGTAAACCCTAATTCACTAAGGTAAAGTGCAATTAAACTTAATGCAAGTTTAATTGGTATGTGAAAACTTAATTAAGAGTAAAATAACTCAATTAACTCAAGTCTAGGTCAATTGGACTCTCACTGATTCCAATTGGATAGTGTGTGCTGAAATTAGGGCTCAATTGGATTCAATGAGTCCAATTGAATAGGCTGATGGAATTGACTAAGATCCAAGTCAATTATGTTTAGTGAGGACCTAATTAGGCCCTTAGGAAGGTCTAGAGGTGATGTACTAGGGTTCAGGCACCTTAATTTAGGTTCCCCTGAGATTGGAATTGGGTTTAAGGACCTAGAGATCCAAGATCAAGGTTTGAATCTCAAAACAGGGTATGGAGAGCAGTTCTCGACATCTAATAATAGTGTCAGACGTCTTATAGTGAAAAATCAGAAGTCCAGACTTGTTGTCTGGATGTCCAATTAGAGTCAGGAAGGTTTCTAGGTTCTGTCTTGGGTATTCTGCAGAAATTGGACGTCTGACCAAGTGTTTGGACATCTAATAACACTGCAGAAGTAGGTTTAAGTTATGTGGGAGTTGGCTAAGGGTTCTGGACGTCCTATAACTCATTTGGACGTCCAGAAAGAGGCTAGAATTAGGGTTTTAAGGTTTCCTAGGGTGTGGTGACCTAATCTAAGGGTGGTTAAGGCTTGGGAAGGATTCTAGGCTATCTTACTGCTAGGATGGACCTAAGTTCTTCACAATTTATTGCTTTATTCCTACTTAAATAGAATAACATATCTCAACCCCTTACATTATTGTCTACTACATCTTATTCTAGGTCTTCCACTCCAGCTCTGCTGCAACACCAGTTATTCCTTATTCTTTAGATCTAGCTTCAGATCCAACTTCAGATCTAGCTTCTGATCAACTTATTACCTGTAATTGACATAATGCACCTAATAAGAAAATTATAGTATTATTTTATGCATAGCTAAAAGAACGCAGTAAAGATGCTAGTAATGCTTATGCATGCATGAATTACCCTAACTTATGCTAAGTCCTAGCCTAATTTAGGTCAATAAAGGCCTATGATTGCTACGCAATCATACTCCCATGCCTAAATCTTGCTAGTCCCTAGCAAATGCGAGACTAAATTATTCACAGAAGGGTCCCTAAGGGATTGATTATTTTATCAAGTGTATGCTTAGCGATTTTTCTCCTTTTTGTTTTCATCCTATGTTCTAGAGCGTAGCAACGTAGTTTTTGCAACGGATTCGAGTGAAAGACCTAATTCACCTCTAAAGCTTGTACTTGACCCCTAGTAAAATTACAACGAGATATACATGTGTGTGAAAAATTATACTAAATTCCATATTACAGGAATCAACTAGAGGCTAAAATCCCTAATGCATTCTCCTAATAAGATAATCTTATTCATGGATGCATTATGTATATATGCTATAAACAAGTAACCTCTTATATTCGTACTTCATAAAATTTTCCCTTTCGGGTTACATTCAGCTTGATCCTAGATTTTGAACAAAAGGTGAGCGAGTGAGTCGAAAGTGGCTGTTGCGGATAATTTTTAGCTCCAATGCGAGCATTGGAGGTGGAGTCAATTGTTCTTTCATTTAGGGTCCTAAAATATATTTGACATGCAACTCCGAGGTCTTCCTAAATGTTGGCATAAAAATTTTCAGTTTTGTCGTATCTACCCCCAATGCCTAAGTTCTTGCATGTCCTCATGCATGAATATAAAAGAACATAAGTACAGCTGGGAGTAAATGGGTAGAAATCACCTGGAATTGCTCCTGAAATTTTAACTTTCAGCATCGACCAACCTGACAATATGCAATATGCAAAAGAAATAAGCCTAAAAGAAAAATATGCTATGTATAAAAATGGTTATGTATAGATGATGGTAGAATGTGGGATATGCTATCTATACGTGCTGAGTTTAACGCCTCCAGCTGGGCGAGAACTTACTCAGGTATCCTCAATAAGATGAATGAGTTCGTCAGCTGGAGGAGGTTCCTGGCCGTGAATGGCTTGAGGCACTAGCCATTTACCGTAGATACATGCCCAAATTTTGGGTCCCTGATTTGGACTACCCCATTAGGATATGGGTGAATCACAACATATGGGCCAGTCCACTTAGACTTGAGCTTCCCTGAAAAAAGTTTCAGTCGCGAATCAAACAACTAGACTTGTTGGTTAGGCATGAATGCTTTCCTCCGGATGTGGTGGTCATGAAAGGCCTTGGTCTTGTCCTTGTATATCAATGCATTCTCATAGGCCTCCCGCCGAATCTCTTCTAATTCACTGAGCTGGAGTTTCCGTTCTTGACCTCCTGCATCGAGGTCAAGGTTACACTTTTGCACCGCCTAAAAGACACGATGTTTCAGCTCTACAAGAAGGTGACAGGCCTTGCCATATACCATACTATATGGTGACATTTCAAGTGGGGCCTTGTACGCGGTCCAATATGCCCAGAGTGCATCAACTAATTTATCAGACCAGTCCTTCCTATCTGGTCTAACAGTCTTTTGGAGAATCAGTTTGATATGACGGTTAGACACTTCAGCCTGCCCATTTGTCTGCGGGTGATAGGGGGTGGCTATACGGTGTACCCCGTATTTCTTTAATTATGACCTGAAGTGGGCATGGATGAAGTGGCTTCCCCTGTCGCTAATTAGAGCGCGGGGTATTTTGAATCTCGCGAAGATGTATTCCCGTACGAAAGAAATGGCAATCTTATGATCAGCCCATCCTGCCAGGATGACCTCGACCCACTTCGAGACATAGTCAACAGCTAGTAATATGTACTCGAAGCCATGCGAGTTTGGAAAATGGCCCATAAAATCGATGCCCCAGACATCGAACACTTCTACAACCATGATGGGCTGGAGTGGCATCATGTCTCTCCTGGTCATAGAACCGACCGAATGGCATCGTTTACAGTGCTGAGCGTATTCGTGTGTATCTCTGAAAATAGTTGGCCAGAAAAATCTCGACTGCAAAATTTTTGTAGCGGTTTTCCGTCTCGAGAAATGACCACCACAAGCATCATTGTGGCAAAAAGATAAAACACTGGGGATCTCAGAATCTGGGATGCATCTTCAAATAATCTGATCTACTCCAATGCAGAAGAGCAGTGGGTCATCCTAGAGGTAGAATTTGGCCTCCACAGTAAATTTGAGTTTCTGGTCCTTGGATAGGTTCGCGGGAATCTTGCCTGCAGCAAGGTAGTTTGCGATATCCGCGTACCAGGGGAACTCAACAGAGTGAACTGCCAAAAGGGATTCATTCGGAAACTGATCGTGGATAGGCAGGGAATAAGCGATGTGGGCTGGGTCAAGTCTGGATAGGTGTCTGCCACAACATTCTACTTTCTGGCTTTGTCGCGGATTTCAATATCAAATTCTTGCAATAGAAGGATCCATCTGATGAGACGGGGTTTGGCTTCCTTCTTTGCCAACAAATGCCGGAGGGCGGAGTGGTTAGTGAAGATGATAACTTTGTACCCTAATAAATAAGATCTGAATTTCTCCAACCTGAATACTACTGCTAACAGTTCTTTTTTGGTGACAGTATAATTGCGTTGAGCCTCATTCAGTATCTTGCTAGCATAGTATATGACAACAGGTTGTTTCTCTCGATGCTGGCCTAAAACAGCTCCGACGGCAAAATCAGAAGCGTCGCACATCATCTCGAAATCAAGCAACCAGTCAGGTGGTTGGAGAATCGGGGAATCACAGACAGCGCTTCGTAAAGTCTCGAAGGCGCTGAGACACGAGGTGTCGAATTTGAATGGGGCATCGACAACAAGGAGATTCGTCAAAGGTCATGCAATTTTTGAGAAATCGCGTATAAATCTCCGATAGAAGCCGACGTGACCCAAGAATGATCTGATCTGCTTGATCGAGCTAGGTGGGGATAAGTGGGAAATAATCTCAGATTTAGCTCGATCGACCTCAAGTCCATTTTTCGAGGTCCTATGCCTTAGTACTATGCCATCCCTCACCATGAAATGGCTTTTCTCCCAGATAGTACTAGGTTTACCTCAATACACCGTTTCAGGATTTTGGTGAGGTTATTAAGACAAGATGCGAAATCATCTCCAAAAATGGAAAAGTCATCTATGAACACCTCCACATAGTCCCCAATCATGTCAGAAAAGATGGCCATCATACAATGCCGAAATGTTGCTGGTGCATTGCAAAGGCCAAAGGGCATCCACATGAAAGCAAATGTTCCAAAGGGGCATGTGAATGTGGTCTTGTCTTGATCTTCTGGAATAATCGCTACTTGATTATACCTGGAATATCCATCTGGAAAGTAAAAGAAACTGCGTCTGGCTAACCGTTCCAAGATCTGATCAATGAAAGGCAAAGGAAAGTGATCCTTTTGGGTAGCCGTGTTCAGTTTCCTATAGTTGATGCAAACCCGCCAAGATGTCGTAGTGCGAGTCAAGATGGATTCACCTTGATCATTTTTCACTATGGTGAGTCCTGCTTTCTTGGGTACTATCTCGATCGGACTCACCCATTGGCTACCAGAGATTGGGTATATAATACCTATATCCAGCCATTTGATGATCTCCTTAACAATCTCTAGCATATTTGGGTTTAGCCGCCTTTGAGGTTGTCTCGAAGGTTTTACCCCCTCATCCGTGTAAATGTGATGAGTGCAATACGAGGGGCGAATACCATGGAGATCAGCAATGCTCCACCTTATAGTAGCCCTATGGTCTTGTAGCGTAGAAATCAATTGATGCTCCTGTTCTTGGGTTAAGAAAGCACTAATAATGACCGGGTATGTCTCACTTTCACCCAAGAACACATACTCAAGTGAGTGAGGTAAGGGCTTCAATTCAATCACCGGTGGGTCGAAGTCAGAGATGGGAATAGGAGCAAACTCAAAGGTGGAAATCTGATGATCTGGATGCATGTGAATTCCCGCTGATTCGCAACGTGTGAAATAGTCGGTTGTGACTATGCTAGCAGAAAACCTATTACCTGTGGTCACGTCTTCTTGTAACAACAAGGGCGATCCAATAGTGTACAAATCAAGATAGCTAGATTCAGGGGTGCTGTGGTCAGAAACACACCCTAAATAATCGGATCCTCGGGGAGATATGTGCAGTGCAGTGGTCTCAGTCCCGTGTGGATAGAGGTCCAAGAACCCTGATAGTGCAGACGAATGAGACATTGGGTCGTCACAAAGGAGCCCAATGTTACCACTATGCTGAATCTTCGTCTTCACCATCCTCCTCTCTGCGATCACAGTCAAAATTCCTTGATGCCCTAAATATGTCAAGTCGAAGTCGCTCATTACCTAGGGCTATCTCCATACACTCGGATGTACAATCAATGTTTGCTTAGGCTGTTGCTAGAAATGGGTTACCCAAAATGATTGGTGCATCTCGGAGATTAGGAGGAACCTCCATATCGAGAATGAAAAAATCTGCGGGAAAGCAGAATCCGTGGACTTTTACGATCACGCTCTCAACCATCCCCCTTGGTGTTTTTACTGATCTATCAGCCAACTGAATCATGACCGAGGTAGGCTTTAACTCCTCAAATCGAAATCGATCAAATATGGCAGTGGGAGTTAGGTTGATGGACGAACCCAGATCTAGAAGGGCCCGATCAAATGGAGAATCCTGCAAGAAGCAAGATATGAGTGGGGTACCAGGGTCTTTCTTTTTTGGCGGCAAGTCGGCTAGAATCATGGCACTAGCTTCTTTTGACAGTACCACCTATCGTCCAATTCTAGGCTGTCGCTTCGGGGTACAATAGTCCTTGAAGAACCTAGAGACAACAAGGATGTGATCAATTGCCTCGAGGAGAGGGACTTGAATATGTACTTCCTTGAACATTGACTTCAGGTCCTCAAAATTCCACGTGTCCTTCCGTACTACATTTCGCGTTAGAGCCTCAGGAAAAGGGACGGGAATCTCAGGGTCAAGTGGCCTCTTACCCTTATCTACCATAGGTGACTCCTGAGATGAAGGTGTCGAACCCGCTTGCGGCGAAGGGTGAGAAAAATCAGAACTCACCTGCCTATGTGGTGGGTCGAATGTCTTCCTTCCACTCCTCAATGAGAGCATTTTCATCGGCTTGCTGTCCATGAGGTGGTGGGGGAGCGGAAGGGGTAGAGTATGCAAGGTTCTACATCAAAGGCGGCTAGCCTTGAGCATAACCAGGTGGTGCAGGGGGCACCTGTAATATGGCGTGTGCTTGTCCCTATAGTGCCTGAAACCTAAGCGAGGCACCTTGGTTCTGCACATACCGAGGGTTTGGGACAGGTTGGGAGGGCAAGGCTCCCTGAGTCCTATGCTCCTACAACAGCTGGTTTTGCATGTTCTGTATAGTCTGTATCTGGTCAGCCATCGCCTTCATTATCTGCAAGCTATTCTGCGTAGACTTCCTCATCGATTCTTGCAGCTCCTCTTTCAGTGCCTCCAAAGGGTCAACCCGCTTTGGAGGTTAACTGGCAGCTTGGTGCAGCGGCTGGTTTATAGAACGGGGTTGCTGCTGATACGGGAATGGCTGCTCCTGGGGTATGTGTTGTGCGCATTCCCGTATTGCCTGGTCTGGTAGTGTGGATCTTGATGTGGTCTCTATGAGTTACCAGACCAGGAGAAGTTCGGATGCTGGCACCAGCCAGGGTTATACATTTCTGAATACGGGCTATTACGCCTGTATCCTTGAATAACACTGACATCCTCGTAGGTCGAAGATGTTTGAGACATATATCCATCAAGGGGATACGTATTATAGTCAGCGGGTGGTGCGTAACCGTGGTCATATGGTAACAGATCGGGATTGTTTATGGGATTCTGATATGCAGGATCTCGTAAATAAGGAGAAGATGCATTTCGAGTGAGTAGATTAACTCGAGCAGGGGGCTCGGGGTGCATAGGAGGGTCTTGGAGCAGCAGAGTTCAGGTCAGATTGACCCTGACTAATTTGGTTAATCTTTTTCTCGATCAGGTTTATTCTATCCATTTGCTTGATGATGATATCCATGTCGGCTCGAATAGAGTTGGTGTAAGCCCCATGGACACCAACCCGTTGCTAACCAGGCTGCTGAAACTGGTTCATGGACATGGCATTCATCGAATTCTCCGCCAAAGATTCGAACAACTCGAATGCGTTGTTCTCATCTTTCGCGAGGAAATTCTCGCCACTAGATGCATCGGCCAGATACCGATGTGTGTCATCCAGTCCATGGTAAAAGATCTGAGTTAGGTGTCATCTGGGTATACAATGGTGCGGGCATTTTCAAAGAAGTTCGTGAAATCAGTCCCAGGTGTCATGCAACTTCTCCCCATCTCCTTGGGAGAATGTCGTGATCGCATGCCTCATCGCATTCGTTCGACTGATCGGGAAGAACTTTTGCAGGAATTCACGTCGTAATTCCGACCAGGTTCTAATTGGCTTCCCAATGGTCTTGAACCAGTATGAAGCTTTGTCCCTCAGAGAAAAGGGGGAAGCTTCATCAGAACAATCCCAAGATCAACATTCTTGGATCAGATCGTTTCTGCAAGTCGACTTAGGTCTTTAAAGTGCTGGAACGAATCCTCGCTTGAGTTTCCATAAAAATGATGCTAATCAAACGAATCACATTAAGCTTGAGCTGAAATGCGTCTCCGTCTATGGGAATCCGAACTAAGGGTGCGACGATCGGTGCAGTTGGATCATAGAAATCCCGAAGTTATTCTCCTCACGGTGGATGCTACATTCTGTCAAGCGTCATCAAGATACGATCCATGCTCTGTTGATGCTGCTCCTCAGATTCAACAACCTGAGCCTCCAAACGAGCCATCGGGTCCAAATTACCAGCATCCTGACCCGGTCTACGTCCAGGTCTAGGATTAGCCATTGCGGCTAAGGGAGTAGAAGTGGGGGGAGAAGATGGTCCTGGCGAGGTGACTCGTCTCCTTGGGAGTGGCTCCCAAGGTCCAACCAGTTGAGTCTTAGTGACCTCCTTCCTTGCATATGCCACCCAACCCCTGGGTTGATGTAGCAAAGCCAGACAAGGCTAAGGCCCTGTCAATCAGATGGTCCTTATGATCAGATAACCAGATTTTTCATTTTCAGTTCGAATTCTTGAAGAAAAATCCGTCATGCAACTGATTGAAAGTGATTTCTGCCTCTCAAGCTAACCTAGCCAGTCTGGTTACGAGGGGACTAAGGGGAAGGTTCTTCCTTTGGCTTACACCTCCGGTTCTGTTACCCCTTAGCCGCGGTCATTTAACACTACCCTGCAAACTTAGTCACCAGGTTTGGCAAGAGAGATTGAAAATACCTAGTAGTATGACAACGAATTCGTGTTGATTTCGTGTTTTAAAATTGATTTTAATCCTTTTTTCTTCGGTTGGGATTTGTGGTGAGTAGCCTACAAGGTGACCAAGCTCACCAGCTAAGCACTAGACTTGACTAAGTCTAGGCTAGCCCAAATGTATGGTCTCTAGAGTGTAACCCTAAAAATGTAATTTAGGGTTCATGCAATTCTATAGTTTCTTATTTTCTTCTTTTCAGTAGACCACGAAATAAAAATACTTCTCTGGCAAAAATTGGAATCCAAATAAGTTGAAATTTTGCAAGTAGATTCCTTTTTCAATTATCTTTTCAGAGAATATTTTTTTATAATTTTTACTATTTTCACCAAATTTATAGAGATTTTTAAATGTCAAGAGGTCAAATCAGGAATTTTGACCCCAGATCAATTTTCTGCTTTAAAACAATATCAAATGATCTTCAAAATTTCGAGAAAAATATGGAAATTAAAGCAAATGAGATCAGCTTTCAAACCCCACCATTTTTAATCAAAACAAATTCGCAGATCTCTCGGAATTACTTTTGAAATTTTGAAAATTTTCAAATCTGGGTCAGTCTGACCCCCTTGCACTTCACGAATTTTTAAAAATTTTGTACTTGAAATTTTTTTAAATAAATGGTGTCGTTTGAAATACGATTTGACAATTAAGGTCTAAAAAAAATTTTAGAATTTTTCGTTTACTAATTTTTTGGCAATTGAATTTTTAAATCGAAATTTGAAGTTTGACCGAAAATGAGAGGGTGGTGGGAAAGCTTTTAAAAGGTGTTTGAATTTTAAATTCAAACTTTCCACCAAAATGATTTTTTTTCTTTTTTAAAAAAATTTTGAAAAAAAAAATTTATTTCAATAAGGGTTTTTTTTCAAAGGATTTTCAAATATATATATATATATATTTGCTTTTTCAAAATTAACTTAGGATTCAAAAAGAAACCTAATCTAACTACCTAGATTTTTTCTTTGATTTTTTTTCTTTTTCATCAAAATAAATAAGATTTTTTCTTTTTTTTTTCAAATAAATCTAACCTAGGGTTCAAAAAGGGAAATCCTAATCTAAGATGAAATGTGCACCTGATTTTTATTTTAATCTGCACTCATTGCATGCATAGATTCTCGTTTTTCCTGTTTTCCTACACATCAAAAGACAAGCAGAGGAAAATTTTTTAGTGATAGCTCAAAAGATCAAAATAAAAAATGATGTTGCCTCCCCGGTAATGGCGCCATTTTGTTGGGATTCGTAGAGTGCATATTTGATTAGAAAATGCATCATACTATAGTGTGCAATACGATCAACAAAACTATTTATAAAGATAACGAGACTTGGAGTCCTGGTCGTTCATCTCTGGGATGCATTTATGGAAATGCAGATTTAAAATTGATTTCTCTCTCTACTTGCTTAAAATCTCATGCCGATTTATGGTGATTTACGTATTGATGTACGACATACTAGTTACCAAAAGATAGTAACTAAAACATGTAACTTCAATCACACCAAAAGATGATAACTAGGAACATGGTGATTTTCAACATATATATTTATATATATAAAAGATGATAATGATATCAGAGTTGCAGAGCACAGGTAAAGGAATGCTTGTACAGGGAAATAAAACTACTCGCTACCAGAAAACGACTGCATACATGAATCTATGAGGGGATTTTGCATGCATCATTGGGGAAGAAGTAAGGAGCTACACTACTAAGCAGTAATAAAAGCAATAAATCTACAAAGAACTACAATCTAATCTATCAAAACTAAGGGCATTCAGAGGTGGGCTCCGATGGCCTTTGACTTGGTTGAGAGGAGGGGCAGCCAATGGTGCTTAAGCCAGCTTTTGGAGAGAGGTTAGAGAGGTGATCCAGCATCTTGGCGTGGAGGTGGTGGTGGCTATGGTGAATCTACTCATGGACATGGAGGTGGAGAGGATGTGAAATGAAATTAAGCTAAAATGGAAGCCAAGAGTGGATGGGTGCAAATAACCACCCCTTAGGTCTTTCTATAGACCTAAGGGAGGCTCTCTAAAGAATTATGGAATTCTCTAGAAAGGCCTATAGTGGGAGCTCGTGGAAGAGTGAGAGAGAGAGAGGATGGATGGTGGGTTTTAAATCCACCAAATATGCATCTAAAAATTGAATGGCTCTTGGTTGTTAATTTTAGCAACCAAGGCAACAACATATGATAGAGAGTTCTAAAGAACTCTAAGCTTGGTATTTTCGTGTGGATGGTGTGTGTGCGTGTGTGTGGGTGTGTGCGGGTCGAAAGTTAGGTGGCTAGGTTGATTAGGTTAGGTTCTAGTGGGTTTAGGTCAAGATAGGTCTCAAATTAGGGTTGTAAACCCTAATTCACTAAGGTAAAGTATAATTAAGCTTAATACAAGTTTAATTGGGTATGTGAAAACTTAATTGAGAGTAAAATAACTCAATTAAGTTAGGTCTAGGTCAATTGGACTCTCACTGAGTCCAATTGGATAGTGTGTGTTGAAATCAGGGCTCAATTGGACTCAATGAATACAATTGAATAGGCTGATGGAATTGGCTAAGATCCAAGTCAATTAGGTTTAGTGAGGACCTAATTAGGTCCTTAGGAAGGTCTAGATGTGATGTACTAGGGTTAAGGCACCTTAATTTAGGTTCCTATGAGGTTGGAATTGGGTTTAAGGACTTAGAGATCCAAGATCAAGGTTTGAATCTCAAAACAGGGTATGGAGGGCAGTTCTGGACGTCTAATAATACTGTCAGACATCTTATAGTGAAAAATCAAAAGTCCAGACTTGTTGTCTGGACGTCCAATCAGAGTCAGGAAGGTTTCTAGGTTCTGTCTTGGGTATTTTGTAGAAATTAGACGTCTGACCAAGTGTTTGGACGTTCAATAACACTACAGAAGTGGGTTTAAGGTGTGCGGGAGTTGGCTAAGGGTTCTGGACGTCCTATAACTCATTTGGACGTCCAGCTAGAGGTTAGAATTAGGGTTTTAAGGTTTCCTAGGGTGCAGTGACCTAATCTAAGGGTGGCCAAGGCTTGGGAAGGCTTCTAGGCTGTCCTAGGGCTAGGATGGACCTAAGTTCTTCACAATTTATTACTTTATTCCTACTTAAATAGAAAAGCATACCTCAACCCGCTATATTATTGTCTACTACATCTTATTCTAGGTCTTCCACTCCAGCTCTGCTGCAACATCAGTTATTCCTTATTCTTCAGATCCAGCTTCAGATCCAACTTCAGATCTAGCTTCTGATCAGCTTATTACCTGTAATTGACATAATGCACCTAATCAGTACATTACAGCATTATTTTATGCATAGCTAGAAGAAGGCAGTAAAGATGCTAGTAATGCTTAGGCATGCATGAATTACCCTAACTTATGCTAAGTCCTAGCCTAATTTAAGTCAATTAAGACCTATGATTGCTGTGCAATTAGGAGGTTGGCCCCAAGCTGATCCGACAGAATTAGGAGGTGATAAAGCAGATTCACAGACAACTCCACATTGTCAGGAGCAGGCAGAAGAGTTACGCTGATCGGAAATGAAGAGAGGTGCGATTCGAGGTTAGGGATCACGTCTTTCTCCGTGTTTCACCCATGAAGGGCCTACTACATTTTGGGGTGAAAGGGAAGCTTGCGCCGAGGTTTGTGAGGCCCTTTGAGGTCCTAGAGCGGGTGGGACTTGTTGCTTACTGGCTTGCTCTTCCTCAGCTTTCTGGAGTGCACGACATGTTCCATGTCTCCAACCTCAGGAAGTACGTCGCTGATCCTAGTCACGTTCTGAGCCACGAGAGCATCAAGGTGGGTGACGACCTGACCTACCCCAAGACACCAGTACAGATACTAGACAGAGCCGTCCGGAGTCTGAGACTTAAGTAAGTACCACTGGTGAAGGTCCTATGGAGAAGCCAACGATACGAGGAGGTGACCTGGAAGTCTGAGGTAACGATGCGAGAACGGTACTTGGAGCTTTTTGAGGGTACATCTTTTCAGGCCTACTTCGGTCCTCTTTACGTTATGCATTTTTCCACGTTCCTTTTTCTGCACCCTAGCTAGCTCAAGTTTCAGGGATGAAACTTCCTTTAAGTTTGTTATGATATAACAATCCATTACACTTTTAGCCATTTAAGATGTCTGGAGTTTCAGTCAGATATCTGTCCAAACGTCTGGACTTGTTCCTGGACGTCTGAAAGTGAAATTTTCATACTGCGCTTTACGCTCTGCACGCAGTCGGCACGTAGAGGCCGTTCCTCTCTCTTCCTCATTTCCCCCCGAACCCTAAACCCTACACCTTCCTATTTATACCCCTCATTCCCCTCCTCTCCTCACACCACCAACCACCCCCACCTTTAGATCTCCAGTGCGGCAGTGGCGAGGGCGGACGAGAGAGGCAAGTGGAGGGCGAGCGAGGGAGAGCGAGAGGGAGGAAGGAGGAGAGCGTGCAAGGTCAGAGGACCTTCGGGAGCTTGCCGAAGCTCATACGGCCGGCGGCAGGTGCGTGCACGCATGGAGGGCATCGACGAGGAGCTATCCAAGCTCTTGCGGTGGCTGGAGCTACCGCCGCGAGCGGAGGCGCGAGCGGAGCAAGCTGCGAGCAGGTTCTGATACTAGAAGTTTTCCAGTATCAAATGTCTGGCATGACATCCAGACGACTGGCGAGGGATCTGGATGTCCGGAGCTAAGGTCGGGCATATGAGAGCACATATCGCGTGAGGTACGTATGTTCCTGCGCTGATTTCTCCCATGCAGAAGATCTCAGCGCAAGAGGCATTATCAGCTGATCCGTGCCTGCGTTTGCATGCACAGGTGTAGCTTTGGGAAGGCACGTGGGACGCTTTTTCACGTGCTTTTAGATGTTTGATCACATCACCAGACGTCTAGAGCTGCTTCCAGACGACCGGAGACATTGTTCGACGTCTGGAACTGTCTTTAGATGATCGTAGAGAAGGTTTGGACGTCTGATCAGCCGCAGGAGACACAAGGTAAGATTTGACGCCTTTTAAGACGTTTGAGATTATTCCCAGACGTCCGAATTTGAACAGTAGGCACATTTTTTACCTGTCTAGGGTCCCATCAAGATCCGTTTTACGCAAACAAAATACCTGTACTTTCCTCTCAAGTTCCTCTACGTACTAGAGTTTATTTTACACTAATCTGAACTCTCCTTTTGTGATGTATTCCCTTGTATAGGGTTTCAGCCTACTGCACGTTTGGGGCTCGCAAAGACGTCTGGGTCTACGGTTCAAGCCCTCATTACTCCCGTGTTTCCTGGTAGAGTGGTTTAATGCAGTTATTAACATTTAAATAAGAATATGCTTAGTTGAAATAGCCAAATGGAACTCTAGGATGTGGAATGAACCCTAGGGTAGAGAAATGAATGAACATGTTTGTACTGTATGGTTTACTTGCATGCGTGATTAAGATAAATTGCTAGCAAATGCCTGTATTATAATTACGAGTTGCTTGTTAGAATATAAGTTGCCTGTATTTAATGAATAATTACTTGTGAAACCACCAGTTGCACGTATTGAGAATTGAATTATGAAAACACGAGCTGCCTATATATGAATAAGAAATGAATTATGAAAGATGAGATCTGGATCTGGATAAATGAGGAGAACTCCTGCGGATAGACGGAAACCTGGAATGCAGGTGGGAAGTGTGCTGGCCCTTGAGTACGTGGTACCAATGAGAGCAACTGTCCCCTTTTGTGGAAAGCGGAGCTAGCCTCCCTTGGGTTGAGACTCGGGGTTAGGATTGGCCACTCTACACCGACTCCTGTTGGCCCTCGCGTACATGGTACCGAGGCAAGCTACTAGTGTAAGGAGGGAGTTAGCCATCTCATGGGGTCCAGGGTTCAGCTAACCACCCTACACCGACTTGTTAGGCCCTCTCGGCAAACCGGGGTGATCAAACAAGGGTGCGCGGACTGTGGAGGAACGAGACCCCTGTTTGGTTATGAGGGACAAGACCCCTGTCCTAAGAGGGTAAGGCCATATACTGTTCCGTGCTATACTTTGGACGTACCCATTAGTGGAAATGACTGACCGCGTGTTGATGCAGGGAAGCTACCTGTGCGCTTATCACGCGTGCCGTAGTCACCGCTACGCCTTGACAGTGACCTCGGGATGGTTGATTAGGTGTAGAACTACCACGGGAGACTCCCGGCTAGGAGAGCACCACGTGTACCTTCTACTCTATGAAAAAGACTGTAATCAAGATCATTCCCAAGAAGAACATGTAAGATCAAGAAATATCTAAATACTTTAAGAAATGGGCAAAACGGAAACACATCAAAATAGATAAATAGAAATGAGAATTAAACATATTTTTACTGTTTTGTACTTAGATAATATAAACACCACTCTACTCAGTGTTTGCTGATTCTATCTTTTCATAACATTATTCAGGACCAGAAGTTGAGCAGCCTGAGTTTTCGACTGCAGAGGGTGCTGAACCTAGTTGAGTTCAGTCGTAGTTTTTCTTCAGCACTTTCTTTTCTTTACTGTTGTAATAAGTAATTGACACTTAGTTATTGTTCTCCTACTTCTGTTTTCTTTCCACTTTCTGTTATCGTTGTTGTGGTGGTATATACTGAGACAGCTGTTCTATTTCTTTACTGTTTTGTACGTTTCTTGTACTTAGTTATATTGCATGTGTAAATGTGATTTATTTTCCTACCGTTTGTTATTTCTTGTTGGATGACTAAGTCTTGGGATTAGTCGAGGCAAGCTGATCTCAGGTCCTGTAGGGATCCGAGAACCGGGTCGTAACATGTCTTCACATCCACATCTACATCGATGCTCCAGACTTCGCCTTCAAAGCCCATAATTTATGTATTTCTCTAGGCTAGTTCTAGTTGTAATCTAGTCACAACATTATGCACCTATTAACCATCGGTATATGTCAAAATGACTATCACTGTAGGTCCATAGAGCTATTCCGATTGTCATTGAAGGTGTTCCCTTAAGAAGCGTCGCTGTAGGCAACACCGACAGTTTTTTTACCGTTTGTGTTGTACTTAAGCCTACAGTGACGGTCACATCCTAGAAGTTGGTCATTTTTTTTTATAACAGCAACATTTTTATCCGTCACTATAGGGAAAAAAATGTTGCTAAAACCATCACTACACGTAATAACTCCAATTGCCTTTTTAACATAACACCAACATGAACCGTCACTAGATCTGTCAATATAGATATCAAAGTAATATCTTAATAGAATTAATATTTAACCTTATCATAAATAACAATGTTTACCTTCATTCAAATAAGATTAAAAGAAAACATACAAGATATAACACTTTTGAAATAACAAATTGAATTATTTATAAAAGCATACATATACATCCAATGAAACAATTTTTCCATATGATTCTAAAAGAAATTTGCCTATCAACAAGTACTATAAGTGGCATAAGTCACAATTATCCATCAATCTCTTTCTATACATAAGTATCTAATTGTTTTAAAAGTTCGTTAGTTGTCAAGTACTTCAACTATGAGATCTTGAGGAGCTCGCAAAAGTTCTTGATCAACTTGAGGTAAGGTACAACTGCAAATCATTAAACATAATGTTACAACTCTTAAGAAAAAAATGATGATTTAACCGTTTGCTTATACATAAATATAAAATCATCATAAAAAAAGAGAGCTTCGATGTTAATATCTAGCTTCTCTCAAACAAATAAAAAATCCTAAATATGACATGGAAGACTATATATATATATATATATATATATATATATATATATATATATATATATATAATTTTTCTTTCACTTTTTGGCAGGATAGGGAGGAGGGCAATGGAATTACATGGGATCTGAATGGGTCATATAAGAATAAATATATATTAGACATCAAATTTACATTTAGAGAAATTGTCATGTCAGATGCTAGGGGAGAAATGCATGGGCATATCCACAAACAAGAGATAACTTCTGTCTATTTCTCCCACTAAAGATTTGTTTGCACAACTACCATTTCAATTTTTTTGGACAAAATTTTGAATGGGATTCTCCAAGAATATGTGCCTTTAGAAATCAAGTGTTTTGCTAGTTGTTTTATGATTTCTTGAATGATTAAAAAAAACTTACTACTCTTGGGTTACTCAATTCTTGTTTCTTCTCCAATCATAAACTCCCAATAGACAATTCAAACAAGTAAATAATGAACTACAGCTCTAATGAGAAGGTACCAAATTTAAAAGAATGTTTGCCACTCCATATAATGCTAGGTTTGATATCCTTTGAAATTGCTCTATAGACAGCCATAAGAGTTTCGACAAAAAAACAAAGAGTAAATAGCATAAAAAGATGGCAAATGCACTTGAAGCTATATAAACAAAAGGAACACTAAAATTAAAGGCAAATACCATAATGATTTCTCAAGTAGGACTTTATTTCCCATATAAAACAGATCTGCTTCCTAACATAAAGCAAATCAACACAGAAATGGTTAGATAATTGACTCCACCTACTTCCTAACATACAGGAGGCCAGCATTTTGAAATTCAAGAAGCATAAAGATTAAGAAATAGATGCTGCAACTTGAAACCAAAAAAGGATGCATCAACCGAGAATTGAATCTATGTCTGTACCGTGAAAGGATATCATTCTATCACTAAACCACTAATGTTATTAATGTTTCATAAACCTAAAATAACATAGACTAAAAGTGGTTAGAAGATAAATAATTCTAAAGTCATTCCTAATAATTTTGAAATAATAAAAATGCAAAAACGACTACATCAAGATTAATTTTTCATATACCTTAAAGTGATTGCACTTTCAATAAGTTTAAAACAAATGACAACAACAATCTATATATGATAGATGACAATGTTTAGATATCTATGAGATTGATAGCTAAGGCGTACAAGTATTCATGTGGCCAATGCAAAGATTATCACTTTCCAAGGCACTCATATAAATTCGTAAGAAACATATGCCTTAATTTATGACATGATCAAATAAAGGCAAACCTGAAGGGAGGTCATGTCCTAAGCAATGCCATGCCTTTATATCCAACAAGAAATATGACATGAAAATATTATCGTAATTCTGATTTCTTCTTATAAATCCTACATGTGAGGTCAAAATCTCTATAGAAATGAGGATCTCTAACTTTGAAATTTACCTTTTTTGCCTAATGATTCATGTAATATTTAAAAAAGAAAAAGGCAAACAGAAAGGCAGAGAAACTCATGAGACCATTGACCTTTCCCAAGTATGAGCAATGGTCTCAGTTAGAAGCAAAGACCTGGCCTTGTAAAAGAAACCCAACCCCCTCTTCTTGCTCAAGACTTCAACGCAAAGCTTCTCGTCAATGGATCCCTTACCTTCTAAATTACTTGGAAGGGTCGGTCATTTCTTGATCTGGATGCTTGGCATGTCCACTAAACCCATTTTGATGGCCGTCCTCCTTAGAAGGGAGGGGGGCTCCTCTAACCCAAGCGAAGCACAAAACCTGTTTGCTACATCAACTAATGTGGTCTTATCCCTTCTATTTTCAAGAAGTGAGCTATTGAATCCAAGCCATGCACGATAAGCAGCCTCCTTGGCACATAAACTAACTTTCTGCATAGCCGCCTCAACCTATAAAAGCAGTGTACCAAAGAACTACCATCACATCTAGGACAAAAAAAAATTAGTAACGTACCTTTTCTCATTCACTGTCAAAGTACCTATATCTTTATATCAGGATCAATGCTTGGTGGTGGAGGCTTTTCACATGAAGATCCATTCTCTCATCAATTAAGAGTTCTTCAAATGGTGCAATCACTGATATGCACTTTCCAAGTCTGGCTTCAGATTCCGCCACTCTTAGACGATTGATGTATTCTTCACCATCAGGAGGAACACCAACCTACATTAAATTATGACAACACAACTGAGTACAGCTGCCAAGAACAAGAACATGCAGGTGCACAAAATAGTTGCAACTAGGTACAACTGAAAACAGTGCCAATAACAAAAGAAGGCTTCCACGTAGGTAGGTCAGCCAAAGAGATGGCAGAGATCAAAGTCAAATGTCTTAATGGGAGAGTGGATATCCCAACCATGTAGCAACCTAGTAATTAATACTCATTACTTTATATAAACAAGATAACTTAAGCTTGCAAATGTCAAAAAAAACAGTATCGATGAAATCTAAAGAATGCCAATGAGAAAATTCTAAGCAGACAACTTAGAGGAGAGAACAAAGTAATGCTAATGGTGAGGGAAAGAGGAATCAGTCATCAAGTACCAAGAATATTGATATGGTAAACTAATGAACTCCAATTTTATCATATCCATATAAATTTTGTGACCATAGCAAATACACAAGGCAGAATACAGCTATCGTCACAAAAAAGAAAGTAATACTTGATGGAATAAATTTAGGCAATTAGGGTTTATCTCTTTCTTTCAATAAAAAAAAAAAGGAATTACATCTTAGAGATTAAATCTATTACAAGAAAAGATTCAAAGCTATACAATAAAGGATAGCCCAATGCACAAAGCTCACACTACATGAAAGGTCGTGAGAGGGTGCAAAACACTTTGGCCTACTGTATGAGTCTATGAGCCTTACTTTCCTTGCTCTTTTGCATTGGTCATCTTCCACAACTTTATTGAGGCTATGAGCCTTAATTTCTCCTTTACATCCCACAACTTTATTGATTCACTGGTTGCTCTAGCAGCCACCAACACTTGGGACAAAGCAAAGATTCAAAACTTATAGACTCCATTACACTTGTATGACCGAATAAGCTTTGCTAAGATAAAACCATGCATACAAGAATGGAAACAACTACAATCAGTACAAAAAAGCAAAATCAACAGCATTTCTATCCAACCGACCAATATGGCATTGGGCTTACCAATTGACCAAAGGTTGAACTTGTGTCACCCCACCGGTTAGAAGCACCCAAACATTTTCTGGCTGATCTTTGGGTAGTTGATACTCAAAGCATTTGCAACAAATTCCTGTGAACAACTAGTTGAGGTAATCAAAATTTGCAATCGAAATACCAAGAAATCCAGCATAATGGCAATACAAGATATCACAGCTTAAAAGTGCATTTTGATTATCAGGAAACCAAATGCTATATACAATTAAAAGGCAAAGGAAGAAAGAAGCTCGGCACCCAAACACATTAAGTAAGCCCCAAGATAGAAGCTTTGCACTAATGGAAGTCCCAAATTTACATTAAGCAACAACAACTAGTCTCAACACTCACCACATTAAAACTTGGTGGATCTGCATGCCACTCCAAAATAAATTTACACAAAACATGGACTCTCCCCTTTACTTGATTCAAATGAATAACCCCCAAAAAAGCTGTGAACAAATACAAGATCCAACATTTCTGACGACCTAATTGGCATTACCACATCCATAAACATAAAAAAAAACCATAAATCCCAAAAAGGATCATCTAAAAATAGAAAAATGATAGACAACCTATACACACACTTGATTATCATAGTCCAGAAGGTAAGACTCTCCAGGAATTTAGCACATGAACAACAATGAAAACATTCCTAATGAACTCCTCCTCTAGTAAAATTCAAATATACATCCTTTCCCCCTCCTCGCCTATCGAAAAAAGAAAGCCTTAAACTAATCCAATACCCAAAATCTCCATCAACCCGATTAGCATGCCACATCCACAAAGAGAACCAAAAACAAGAAACCCAAAACAAGAGAATCTAAAGCAACATTATGATATGCAATTTAGATTATTAAATATGCATTACTTAGTTCTCACTTACATGTTGTACATGAACAAGGAGTGATATACCCTTACAGAAATAATACGAACTTTTACCCTGTTCTCTGGATCCTAATTCAGAAATTGAACATTCACAAATACCTGATACTTTCATGTATATTACAGTACATTAGAGAGAGAGAGAGAGAGAGAGACAAAATTCTAATGTCGGTTATACTAAAAGGCACTTTCATTCTTTTAATACCTACAAATCTAAAAGAATGCAACACCAAAACCAAAATAAAGTTCTTTCTTTTTTCAGAAACAAGTCTTTGTTTTTTCCCAAAAAGGACAAACGTCTTCAGTAAATCAGATGAATAAAAGTGATTGGTGTTAGTATCAAACCATATCAGAAGGATGAAGATCCTATTGCAGCATTTCGTCGAACATCTTGCATGCAGCATGACCCTCACCTTCCCACAGTGCCATTTCATCGAACACCTTTCCATCCGATCCCTGCAATGACACACCATAGAAAATCACGAAGGTCCATTGGGATAGCTACAATGAGAATCAAATGTCACCTTGTGGGAGCACAAGAGGCGACATGAAGAGCATCAAAGTACACACAGTGAGAGAAACCCAGTGAGATTGATCAAAAGTAACCCTAAAGGATCGCAAGATCGATCAAGAGAACCCTAATGAGGTTAATCGAGAGAGATAACGAACAAGAGCATCCCGACGAGATCAGAAGATCAATCAAGAATAGTACAATGAAATTGATTGGGAGCGAGGTCAATTGAGACCGTCTAGGGCGAGATTGATCGAGAACACCTAGGGCAAGATTGATTGAGGATGAGAATGATTGAGATCGTGAGATCAATAAAGAGTACCCTATGAGACGAGATTGATCGATCGTGAGAGGAAAAGGGTGAGTGAGATTAAGAGCCCCTTGTGCAATCAGGAGGGGTAGGGAACGAGGGAATGGGAATGGATCTTTATTACAGTTCCCACCTGAGACTTGTTTGTGTGCCATTATGGAGATCTCAATTGATGAAGCCCCCATAAGATTGACGAAGCATAGTTGCCACGGAACCCTTCATTGAGCACCGACACCCTCCAACCACCATCCATGTTTCTATGCAACCATGGGAACAAGAGATGCCATTGGGCATCTCTTCCGCCATTGCCATCTCGTGAGTTTTCGTTGAGGTGGACGGTGGGGTGGAAGGTGTCGAGGGGGATGTTGTCGTCGTGGGGGGAGGGAAAGGTGATGGTGAAGGGAAGGAGAGAAAGGGAGGGAGAGGTGGCAGAGCTCGGAGGAGGAGAGTGACTTGGGTCGGGAGAGGCGTCAACGGAGGTGGGTCGGGAGAGACGTGGTTGGTTAGGGTAGCTGATGGGAAGCTCTGTTGGCTAGAGAGGCATTTGATTTTTTTTATTTTTTAATGGTGTCCATCATAAACAAGCATCAGCAACGTATAAAATGACCTATTAGCGACATAAATTAACTATCAGTGTACTTGGTGTAGGGCATTGAAATATGGGTAGCAAACAATCTAAATGCTCATAATTTCAATGTTAGAAACATCAAACTATCAAACTATGGATCCTCAAAACAACATATATCCATGGCATTCATCAATGCCAATTGAATAACAACTAAAAGCTAGCACCAATTTAATGTTTAACGCAACATATCTGTAGCATAAAAAATCTGAAAATGGGCAGGAGTCATTAATAGTCAGCATAAACTAGGCGGCAATTATAAACAATCAGCATAATCATAAGAGGATTTTAGCAGACCTTTTCTGCCACCTTGCCCTGCCTGCTGCAACAATCTCAAAAAAATTGCTCAGCTTGTTGTCATCCACGCATCACAATCTGCACTAGGGCAACAACCCCACCAACCACCTGACTAGGACCATTATGCTACTATGCAGTAATCGGAATCAAATGTGAATGAGCAGAAAAGTGGATCATCAACTCAAATAATATTAGCTACCAATAGTAATGCATGACATAATCTCAAGGTTAAAAGTACCAATAGAAGTGGAAGCTTAATATGATGAATTCTAGATAAAATTGCATGACCAACCACATAAATGGGAAATTTAAGATGACAGGTCTCTTGTGATTATCAAATCTCAAACCATTTTCAAAGAGTTCAATAGTCGTACAAAACCAGGGCACAATAATACCAACTATTTTTTAAGGTTGGGTCAGTGATTGATTCCTCTGGTTGAAGAACTGATGAATGACTAAGACCATTTCGTAAGTTGACCAACATCTTCTAACAAGTGTCTTAGAGGTTTGACCTTGAAGCAGGTAACAAACCAAATCATGCTTGACCATCTGTTTCTTAATCTGTCGAAACATTTGCACATATGGCAAAACACACTATAGATCAAGTTTGAAAAACTAATAAAAGTAATGGCTGCTGGAAGCATATGCAGGAAAAACACAGCAAAGTTTAGTTTTGCCTACTCAAACAAAAGGTCCAACTCACCAGTAATAAATCACTTTTTAGGAAAGCAAAAATGAGTCTTACCAACAATTTTAAATGACTAATTCTGAGGCAACAACCGATCAAATGGGCATGACCAAGTTCCTTCACCAACATTCACCACCATACTCCCAAGGACACCAACACCACATCCTTCATTGATTCTACCATCTACGTACACGAGGTACAAACACCACAGCTACTTGTTGCATCTTGTTGGACAGCTACAACATTTCTCCAACAACGACTATAAAAGTGCAATGATAGATTTATTATTATTTAACATCTGACTATTAAGTTGCAAGATGAGGAAACAGAAAACAAGGCCACAACACAAAAAGAAAGCATGAGGGGCATTCATAGAAAGGACAATCTAGGATCTGACTGAGGAGGCATTAGCGACAAAACAAAAATGTGAACCTTGCAGGAAATTCACAGCACCAATATTGAGAGATTATAACGCATGACAGGCAGTAGGCACAGGCATTTCTCCTTTGATGTGAAAAGGTGAGCTCTCCTTCACTGAAGAAAGAGTGCATCTTGGTAATGATCAGAAGAAAAAAAGTTGGCAAACGTATAGAAAAAATAAAGCTTCAAGAAATCTTATTTCATCAGCACTGTGGGTGGATGGGCTATGAGATACTGCACCTGCATCACGATGGGATGGACTGTACGAAGGTGGGCGTGACGCTGGACTCTACCTATCAGGGCTTTCTTCTGGAACTATGATGGGAAGACTGACTTCTTTGCAGAGAAGGGCTTCTCCTCACAGGTGACGCACTTCAGGAAATAACAAAATGCACCATAAGGGGAAAAGAGAATGATATTAATCATTCAAAACCTTGATGCAATAAAAAACCAAATCAGTGTCAAAAAGACAGAAAGAAACAAAGGAAGGAATAGAATTCGTTTTCTTTCTTTTTCTGCATGAAAAGAATGGATAGTAACTTTTTTTGTGGTGGTGAGGTAAATTAGGAGGGAGGGCTCAGAATTGGAGATAGGGTTGTTGTGCTTAATTTTCTCCCATGTTTTGGAACCTCATGTTGCTCCTCTGTACTTGGCTATTCATCTTGATCTGCTTTCGCATATTTAATTAGGTATTAATTATTGTTCTTGTTTTTCCTTTTGGGTGAGGAGTTCTTCTGCATTTGCCTCTACTGTAGAGGATAGGTTAATTTCTTGTGGTGTTAAGAAGTCATGAGTCCGTTGCTTGTCAAGTGGGTTGATTTTTCTTTGTTAGGGTGGAAAGTAGAAATTTTGGATTGGCTTAGACAACTAGAATTTGTAATGTACATTTTCCCCTGCTTGTATAGACAACCATAGCATTATCTTAAATAACTTTTCACAATACACTAAGGTAGCTTGTTCCTTTCACATGTCACTTTAGTGTTACGAGGTTACTGCTCATTTCTTAATTAAGCTATGCAGACTAAAAGATTTAAGCAACCCACAGTAAAACCCATACACAACCCAGTCAACACTGCAGACAATGCCAGTTGGTGCAGCAAGTGGTGTCCAAGGTTACATCAAGTCATAAAACCCATACACAACCCCAGTAAATCGGAGGGCATAGGACAAAGCACCACGCAAATAGGAATTGCAGGGAGCTCCATCAAGGGGAGTGTCGAGCTCCAAAAGTGTGTTTTAAGCAAGGTTTAAGAAACCAGACTAGACATCAAAGTGGAAAGCTATAGTCTGGGTTCAATGTGGTTCAACGACTGACTCGGATTAGTCAGATCAGTAATGACACCAGCATGATGTCGTTTGTTCATAAAGATAAAGAAAAAAAATAAATGACTTAATAAGCGTATGGACGGGTTAAGACCACTTCCTCTTTCAAGCATTCCAAATCACGATATTTTCGCAAGGGAACTTAAATCCAGTGAGAATGATTACATTAAAGAGTGAATTGAAGATGATCGCTCATCGACCTACATAGCTTTCACATCCTCACCTTTGGATCCCTTCCTAACCGTCCTCCTCGTCCTCCGCTAGTCTCCCTTCCTCCTTCTCCGCCGCCCCCTTGAGAACCATCTCCTTCACATCCGCCTCCTGCCCCAGCATCGGCGGTGGTGTCCCCTGCTCCTTGAGGACCTTCAGGAGTACCTCGACGCTCATCGGATCCCTTCCCCCTCGCTCGATCGCCTCGAGCCTCTCACGGAGGGCGGTGATCTCGCGGAGGAGCGACTCGCGCTCGGCGTTCCACCAGGACTCCTCTCAGAGCCACCGCTACTCACGCAGCCACCACTGCTCGTCGCAGAGCCATTAGGACTCGTCGCTCTACGACGGGGAAGGAGAGGGAAAAGGGGAGGCAGAGATGGAGGAGGTCGATCAGAGTGGGAGGTTGTTAAGGTTTGGTCGGAGGAGAGGCTTGTGGGAATGGTGGAGTCTGGAAGGGGATTTGTGAGGGGAAGGGGAAGGGGAGAGGGGAGCGTGGAGGTGGATTTGGAGGGGCTTAGGGTAAGGGGCGTCGGGTGTCGCAGCCCTAAGTGGATGTGCTGCAGATATATCTGCCCCTAATTGTCTGTAGGTGCAGCATGTAATATTAGTGACGTATAATTGAACCTATAGCGACGTATATTTTATGTCGGTGTATGTACACCTAGTATAGAGCTTTTTTTTTGTAGTGAGTTCTAGTTATAATTATCCAAGCATTTTTCTAATTGTGTTAAACTCTAATATTATTCAATATAAGTTTTTAGTATTCATTTTTCAACTTGTCTTCAAGTTGTATGCTTTGTAGTAGTAGTATATTATAATTCTAATAGTCGCATGCAATTAGATTTAGTATTAGTCCTAATAATCATCCCATTTGATATTTGGTTACAGTTCTAAGTAGGAAAGTGATTTGATCTATTTGTCTCCATGCGAACGACATAGACTCCCATATTTTTATTCGAAAATCCATATGAGTTCGATTTCACTTACAAATTCAAGAGTTTCTATGCACATTTACTACGATGAACATGTTTCTCTTCTGCGTACCTATTCTACATGTAGAACAATACTACTAGATAAAATTTATACCGAAACTGGAAGTAAGTCTCGGGTCGAACACAGGGAGGTGAACGTTTAGTTTTGAAATCCGCACTTCGATTTTATTTTTTTTGGTGCTTTTATCTTTTGCATTTTTTTTGTATTTTAATAAACAGAATATCAAGGAATTGTTATCTATTCTACTCTACACAAATAAAATAAAAGAGAGAGAGAGAGAAAGAGAGAGAGAGAGGGAGGGAGAGGAACATTTCATAAAATTGATCAATGTATATTATAACTAATTGAAACTACACTAGAAAGCGATAAAAGATAGAATGGGTTGAGAAGAATCCCCCTCAACGATTGCTTGGAGGATGGCTCACTTTGACGTCACCCTGGACGAATGTGGTGGAAAGTTGGAGGAAGGAGAACGGCGACGGAGGAAGGAGGACGGGGCAAGACGGTGTCGCAGCAAGGATCTACTTCTCGAAGTGGTGAGAGGACGGCCATGGGATTCTCCACGAATGAGGGTGAGAGGCAGGAAAAAATGTTTAATTTCTACTCTAGAGGAGCATCCCGGGCTTGGGACAGGCTCTCTCTAGAGCCTTGGAGGTGGTGAGAGAGAGAAAGGAAGAGATGATGAAGAATGGAGGAGTGTAGGTCCTTTTATAGTGGAGGAGAGGAGGCAAAACAAGATCATAGGTCAACAGCGACATTTAAAATCATCGCTAAAGATCTGCCTCAAACGTTGCTAAATGTCCCTAGCCAACATACACGCCCGAGCGCGCTCGCATATGCTGGCACTCACACACCCACAACTATTGCACTTCGTCAAAGGAGGCCGTTCAATTCGAATCGCACGGCTAAGGAGAGACTACAGATTGCACCATCAAATCATGCCACGTCAGCGTGTATGATGGAGCATTTATCTATGCGTGATCATGAGCGCTTGTGCTGCTGGCCATCCATGCATCCACGTAGCTGCTTCCATGCCGTTGGATCGCTCATCAATGGGCCGATTGAATGTGACCTCCACGTGGAGAAATTGGGGGGGCGTGCGAGGTTTCGATCCGATGCCCTCTCGATGTGAACATCTCCCTCCACCGCTGCGCTAAGGTCGAGCTTGCATCTTGATTTGGCTTTAAAGTCGAAGCGCTCACAACCATTGGATCTTCATTCAATGGTCGATCTGCATCTCATCATAGGCAAGGGGTGGCGACATGGCGTTCTCATGGCCGTTGGATGAGGATCCAACAGCCCATAACACGTGCTAGTGGCACTTTAGAGGTTGAGCGAAGGTCCTTGGTCAGCTTTGGGCGGTTGTCATGGCACCACTTGGCGCCATCATGGCCGTCCATTTTCTTTGCTTTGTTGGTGGCACCACAGATGTTGGAATTGGTCGATTTTTGTGCTGTTGGGCTGCGATTGTCGATTTGGATCCATCAGTGTGGTTGGATTTGTCGTTCGAAGCTTTGCATTGCCCCACCTAACACCTTGGCCGTTGATCTTGCTATGTGACTCTGATCATGATAATTTTAGAGGCATTGGTCTTTGTTCGTCGTCTTGATCAGTTACATATGGTCGGATCATCAATTCGAGGCCCTGAAATAGATCTTCTCTCATAGCCATAAAAGGACACGAATTAATCTAAACTTTATACAAGCTATTCTAAATGCAGAGTGATGCATGCTGTGCGATATTTATACTATGGAATGTATATCTAAGCTTAGGAACATGCATAAATAGGCATTTAACCTAAATAAATGCATCTACATCAGTGCCCACATGTTTAATTTAAGAATTAAATTGTGTGTTGTTTGATATAAATGTGGGGTGTGCACACATTTTCTATTTTTTTATGTAATATCTATTGTGTGAAATGTAGGGTGTGCCCTCATATATAGCATGATATGTTGTATTAGTTTTGTAAGGAATGAGAAAAGTATAAATTACAAGGGAAACTCTGCTGAAATTTTTTCTGCTTTGAGTTTAAAATTAGGGTTTATGGTACTTAGATTTATCATTTACGATTTCAAGCTTAGAGTTTAGGATCATTAGGTTAGGTTAGGATATTGATTTATGACATTTGGAAGTTTAGAATATTTGATTTTGGAGTTTTCATATTAGAGTCAATAGTTATATGGTGTGTGTATATATATATATATATATATATATATATATATTGGGTTTAACATTTTGATTTTACAGTTTAGGAATATGGCTCATGAGGTTTTTAAATTTAGAGTCATGAGTTTTAAGGATTTAAGTTTAGAGTTTAGGGTTATAGGATTTGGGTCTAGGGTATTGAGTTTAAAGTTTAGGGGTTGAGTCTTGGGTTTAGTTTTTAGTATTTTTGGCTATGAATTTTTTATTTTGATTTAGGGTTTTTTTATTTTAAATTTAGTGATTTAGTTTTGCATTATGGTTTTCTGCTATGGGTTTAAGGTTTTAGGTTTTGAGTTTAGGTTACGATTTAGCTAGCATTTTTAGGTTATTGTTTCACTTTATTATAAAGAAGTAAATTTAAATTATTAAATGTTTTATTGATAATTTTTAGATTATATCATTTGGATTACACTCAATATAAGAGCGGAGTGATGTCTTTCCTGGATTGAGCCTTCCATGAAGATAGAAACAATACAAACGTGGAGAATTTTTTGAGAAAATATTCTATCCATGCAGGAAGTGTTTCAATGAAATTGTCCAGGATAGAAAATAGTTCTAGAGCATGTGATATTTAATGGTTGGTGGCAGCATTATACGAAGTGGACTACACATGGAGAGGAACTAATTCAGATTTTACGCGATTTGTAAATTGCAGGTTTTAGATGTCGTTGCAATGTGTAAAATCGATCAACTCTTAA
This sequence comes from Thalassia testudinum, assembly GCA_037157565.1. NCBI lineage: Eukaryota > Viridiplantae > Streptophyta > Magnoliopsida > Alismatales > Hydrocharitaceae > Thalassia > Thalassia testudinum. The sequence goes on from JAZHRO010000024.1 coordinate 87,468,522, forward strand.
ATTTATAATACCTAGATAGCGGAGTATCTAGGGTCATCCAAAGAGGCCAAATTGTAATCGCATGAATTGATTCGCTCTCGCCTCTCAAATCCGCACTTGTCTTTTTGTGAATTTGATTTTTGTTGTTTTTATAGTTTTTCAAATAATCGGGTATTTGATGCGAATATTAACTATAGATCACTAACCCTAAGTGACAATAAGAAAACTCTTCTTCTAAACTCACCCTAGGCAAATGCTCCTAGGGTAATTAGAAGAAGAAGGTGTGGTGCACTAAGCTACTACTATATGAAGAACACACTAATTAGAAAGCATGAAAGTTGGAAGGCAAACTAAATGATTTGTATTACTAGCAAAGGTACAAGTAACTGAATGTTTCTTACAACAAAAAGGACAAACTAAACTAGCTAATACAAAGAAAGTAAAGATGAAGTGAAGGAGTAGTCCTTACTCTAAGCACAACAGCTCCTATGCTTGAAAAGAATTCCTCCTTGCTTCCAATATGATGACTCCTCCAAGCTTTCTCCTCCAAGGTGGGCATCAACCACCTTGATGAAGATCTCCTCCTTGCCTAGCCGTCCTTCTATAGGTGACCTCCTCCTTGGCGTGGCACAAGGGAGAAGAAGGAGAGGAAGAAGGCACCAACGGGGCGAGTAGGTTTCCCCCTTGATCTTCTTCTCTTCTTCTTCCTTGGCATGATGGAAGGGGATGTAGGGTGGTTTGGGTGGAACCTAAACTAATGAAGAAGATGGCATTTAGGTGGTGGTTAAGGTGGGTATATATAGAAGTGGAGAGGGGGATAGTTGGCGTGGACATGTGGATGGATAGGATTAGGTTTGGTAGGTAGTTAAGGGATCCTAAGGCCATAAAGAGTTGGCGCCAAATCAAAGGGAGCTATGGGGGTGGTTATGGGTGAAAGGGAGCCAACCAAGGTGGTGGTTACCACCTCAATTTGGTGCCAACTTGATATCTTCTATAAGGCTCTCTTTTGGTGCCAAAATGGAGGGCCTAGATGTGGTTGGATGGTGGTTGTGTGGTTGGATTTCAAGGGGAGGTTGGCACCAATTTTAAGGGTGGTTGTAGGTGGTTTTGGCGTCAACTTGTGGTGCCTTTTGGTGGTGGTTGAGGGGCCAAGGGGTGCCTAGTTTTGGAGCCAAATTAAAGTGGGAGTAGGGTAGCTTAGGTGGAGTTTAGGTAGGCTTATTTGGTGGAGCTTAGGTAGGTGGGTTTTAGGGTTATGTAGGGATGCCAAGGAGGTGACTAGCTAAGCTTAGCTAGCTTAGCTAGTAGGAAGTAGGGTTGGAGGCAGAAGGTGCTAGGGTTTTAAGGGAGAGGAGCTGGAGGAAGCTGTCTTGAGCTGCACTGGAGTTGGTGGCTGCTGAAGATAACTGCAAGGAGCTACCTTAGCTGGCTTAGCTTGCTAGTTCTTTGCTAGCTGCTAAGCCAAGTTAAGATGAGCTAGCTTCTACTGATATAAGTTGAGGTGAGTTTGGTCTGGTCTTCCCAGAGAATACCTAGCCAGCTGTAGTAGCTAGCTTAGGTCAAGTAGCTTAGCTCAACTAAGTTAAGCCTTCGGGAGCTAGACATTGATGTGAAGAATGCATGATTTGTTAAAACTAGGGTTTAAGCTGTTGCAACACAATTTTGCAATCGCTTTTAAAATTTATAAAACCTAGATAGTGGGGTATCTAGGGTCGTTCAAGGAGGAAAGTTTGCAAAATTCAACACTCTCGCGTGAAAATGGGGAAATCAACTTTCTTTTTAAGTTTTTGGATATAAGATTTTTTTGTTTTAAAATAACGGGAAATTATGGAATTGTAAACAAGAAATAGCTACACCTAATTTTCTAAAGCTAACACCTAGGTGACAGAAATAACCCCTCTCTAAGCTTGCCCTAGGTACGTGGAGACCTAGGGTAATGAGAGAGAGGGAGTGAAAAAGAATACTAAAGTGAAAACAATCAAAAGATGCAAAATTTTAGAAAAGCAACTTTATAAATGGAGAAAATTTGTTTTACAGGAATTCTTGTAGAGGAATGCTTCTACTACAAAATGAAAGACAAAAGAAAATAGTAAAACAAAGATCATCCTTGTGATGGTGGTGAAGAGGAGAGAGTCCTTGCTCCAAGCTTAGTTGTTCCTGGGCTTGAAAAGGGTCTCTCCAACTCCTTCCTTGAATAGCTCCTCCAAAGTGATGTCTTCCTTGGCAAGCCCTGGGGAGGGGGGGGGGGGGGGGGGGGGGGGGGTGTGCCCTTGCTCCTCCAAAGGTGGATGATCTCCACCCACAATTCTCCTCCTAGGGTGGCATGCACCACCATCAAGACCTCCTCCTAAGGTCTTCCTTACCTGGCTACTCCTCTGGTTGGTGGTGGCACAAGAGAGGAGGGAAGAGGGGAAGGCACCAAGGGGACAAAGTTCCCCTTAATCTTCTTCTTCTCCTTCTTCTCTTGGCCGTGAGTATGGTGGGATGAAGGTGGAGAATTATGAAGCCAAAGGATGATGGAAATGGTGGTGGTTATGGGTCTTTTTATAGAGTAGGATGGGGGTTGTAGGTGGCTTTTGGGATGGATGGTTAGGATGGGCTTTTAGGGTAGTTAGTTGATCCTAGGGCAACTATAGGTTGGCGCCAACTCAAAGGTGGTGATTACCATCCTTGGTGCCTCTTGAGTTGGCGCCAAAAAGGGGGTTCTAGAAGGGTGTTGGTTGGCACCACTTAATCGAGGTTGGAGATGGTTTGGGTGATGAGGTGTATGGCCATGATGTGGGTGTGTTTTGGCACCAAAACAAAGGACTTCTAGAAGAGTGTTTTGGTGCCAAAACAAGGTGGCTATTGGTGGTGGTTGAGGGGCCAAGAGGTGTTTAATGTTGGCGCCAAAAGTAGGAGCTAGGGTGGACTAGGCTTAGGTCTACTTAATGAAGCTTAGGTAGATGGGTTAGGTAGATGGGTTCTAGGGTTAATTATAGGTGGTGGATGACCATTGGGAGCTAAGGTGTAGCTAAGATAAGCTAGCTAAGCTAGCTTAGCTAGTAGTTGAGTAGAGGAGGAGGTGGGATTGAGCTAGGGTTTAGGGAAGAGGAGCTGAGGAAGGAATGTCTGGAGCTGAACTGGAGCTGGTAGCTGCTGAAGGGAGTTGTAGGGAGCTACTTTAGCTGTCTTCTGCTAAAATATGCTAAGGTGAGCTGGGTTTGATTTTTCTAGGGAGAACCTAGCTAGTTGGAGTAGTTAAGATAGCTTAGCTCAACTAGGTTGAGCTAAGTGGAGTCCCCGAGAGTTGGACTTGAGCTGGCCTGAGCTATATGAAGTCATGTTCAGCTGACTTGAGTTGAGTGGAGCTAGAAGTAGCTGAACCTGAGCTGAGGTGGACTCCAGTCAACTTAGCTGAGCTAGCCAAAGCTCCCAGTGAATTGAATGGAGCTAAGGTGAGCTAGACTCAACTAAGTTGAGCAGGGTCTAAGCTAACTTGAGCTAAGGTGAGCTAAGATGAGCTGCCCTGAGCTACCATTCAGCTAAGATGAGCTGAATGGAGCTAACCCTAACTCAAGTGAGCTGGGATCTAGCTATGATGAGCTGGATTTGGCTGAGTCCCAGCTGGAATGAGCTTCCTCTTCACCAGTTACCTCCTTGAGTGCTAAGGTTTTAGGGGTCTGTCTATATATTTGTCCAAAGCACTCAAATAAACTCGTCAAAAACACAACAAATTATGCAATGCATGCCTAACCTAATTGATGCCTAAATGCAGCTGATTGCGAAGCAATCATAGGCTTTAATCCACCTAAATTAAGTTAGAACCTAGCTTAACTTATGCATTCTGCATGCATTCACATTGTACTTTGCATCATAGTTGATTTATTAGATTTGTGAATAATAATGTCATATTATGCGCTAATTGAGAGGCATTAACAATCGCAGGTAATTTGAGGCTACAGATGACCGATCCAACCATACGGATCTACTCAAAACGACAACAGGAGACCAATACTTCCAAGATCGCATCGATCAGATTCCCATAGCATCCTATGGAATTCGCAGCATAACAAGACCCAAAAGGCAAATAGGAGAAAATCCAGATCTCAGATGAAAAATCCAACCACATTGATGGATCCAGATCAGTGATTGCAGTCCAACGGCGCAAGAATCATCTCAATTGGAGGCATACATCAACATTTACAAAAGAGAGAAGATGGATGGCCACGATAGCGCCACGTGGTGCCATCGCAGCCGCCCCTCACACCGGCCACAAATCATGAATGAGTATCCCCATGCTTCTTGGGCCGTTGGATCACCATCCAACAGCCATGAGCCGCCAACGTCACCCACTCTCTCACGCTTTATCAAAGACGATCATGCCTTAGTCATTGGATCTCCATCCAACGGCTAAGGACAGATGGACACAAAGCAGCAATCACGATAATCCGCACGTGTAGCACAGCGGAGAGCACGCTTGAACAACGGTGCATGATGTGAGATCGAATCGCGATCCACAGGAGATCAAGGCGGCAGCACACGCAGGCGAATCTCAAGCGTCCAATCGACATCGAGCGACTAAGGCATGACCGCGTGGAACGTTGGCAGGCGTTGGAAGAAGACATGCATGATAACGCGAAGTAAACGTGCGTGCGTGCGAAGTGGGAATTCAAAGGCGGTGCTGCAACTTGTTTTAAGCTGTCTGATTGCTAGATCGGATGGTCGAGATCAGGGCCCACGATTTAAATCGCGAGGGCACATACGTGGAGAGAGAAATCAGGAGCAAACATTGGGTGCGTGCACACGGTGAGCGCTAAGCCATCAAATCATGATCCAAGGCTCCAGAGCGTGCCACATGGCGCAACCAAAGGCAATCTGAGCGTAGAAGGTGTAAATGAAGGCCTATTGAGGTGCGATCTGATCTGTTGATCTCCCGATCAAAACATTTGATCACCAGAAGGTTGTTGCATGGTTTTGGGGGCTTAAATGCCCATCTTGCCCCTCATAAAAGCAATAAAAGAAGGCCCAAGGTGCCCCCAGAAGGACATCTTTGACCAGAACTCCTCTAGACCCTCTCCAACTCTTCTGACCTTCTTTACCAGCTCTCTCCGTCTTTAGCTCTCTTCCTCTAAAGCATCCACCAAGCCACCCTGGTGGACCACCGTTGCTCTCCCCAGCCTCTCCAGAAGGCCACCACAGACCACCCATGGTGCTCTTATTCTGCTACATAGTAGTTTTCATTTATGCTCTAGTTAGATAGATAGTAAGAATTTATTCTAGTCATAATTATATTTTTGCAATTCATGATCAGATTATCTACATGATATACATATTGTGATATATATATAGATTAGTTTGCAATTAGTAGCATATTCTCTAAGTTAGCATTCTAATTCAGTTTTGAAATCAAAAGCACTTTCTGTCTTCCTGTGTTCGATCGAGACTCACCTGTTCCATTAAAATTTATTTGTCGAGACATATTTCGCACTATACTATGACGTATTCATCTTCTTTACACGATTCACACCACAAACAAATTGGCACCATTGTCGGGGAGGCACGACGATTTTTGATTTCATAGCTGATTTAGTTTTTTTTTTTGCAGGATGAACCAGGGATTGGTGCATGCATCAGGCACTAAATTATCAAGGTGCACATGTTCATTTTAGATTAGATTAGATTAGAATTAGGATTTCCTAGGTAGTTAGGATTTTCTTTATATATATATATTAAAAAAGAAAAAGAAACAAAAACTTTCTGCTATCTTTAGAAACTCGGCCAGAATCTAATTGTAATTTTTAACATTCAATAGCCGTGTTTCTAGTGCTCCAAAAATCTTGAAATTTGGACAGAAACTATATTTTCAAACTATCTTTCTAATGCCACCATTTTCAGAAGGAAATTCAATCTGTAGAATTTTTGAGAATTCGTGGAGTACACATGGGTCAGACAAACTAAAAACTCAATTTTTATGAACTTAAAAAATTAATTTGACCAACATACAAATCTAATTGACTCAAGACTTGTGAGGTTTGAAAAATAATCAAATTAGCTTTCATTCTCATATTTTTACTGAATTTTTGGAGCATATTTGATACTGTTTCCAACAGAAAAACCAACACGGGATCCAAATCTCATATTTGACCCTTTGTTAGTTAAAAAATTCATAAATAAATATTGGAAATAGTAAAAATTCTGAAAAAATTACTCACTAAAAATATTTTTGAAAAGGAATCTTCTTGCCAATTTTCAAATCATTTGAATTCCAAATTTACTCAAGAGTTTGTTTTTGTTTAGTGGTCTGCAAACTGAAACAACGTAGAAGTGCATGAGCCCTTAGGACCACATTCGACTAGCTTGGGTTCAGTTGATGCCAGTAGTTAGTCGGTGAGGCAAGTTACCTTGTGGACCGTTCACCATCTACTAAATTGAAGAAAAAGGTTAAAAAATTCACGAAAACATATCAAATAACGTGCATTTATCTTGAAACAACTACGTGATTTCAAACTCTCTTACCAAACCTAGTGACTAAGCTTGCAGGGTAGTGCCAAACGACCGCGGCTAAGGGGTACAAAGGAACTAGAGGTGAAAGCCGAAGGAAGAACCTTCCTCTTAGTCCCCTCGTACATAGACTAGCTGGGTTAGTTTGAGAGGCGGGGATTACCTTCAATCAGTTTCTCGACAAATTTCTTCAGAAATTTGAACCTAAATGAAAAATCTGATCATTTGATCTTAAGGACCAATCTGATTAACAAGGCCTTAGCCTTGTTTTGCTTGATTACACCAACCCTTTGAGTTGGTGTATGCAAGGAAGAAGGTCGTTAGGACCTAAACTTGTGGGACCTTGGGAGCCAGGCGCAAGGCGGCAAAGGTAATTCTTGCCCGACCCTTCTTCCCAGCCCTCTTCCACTCAATTCTCTGAGATGGCTAATCTGGGTCCTCGAGTTGGTCAGAACCCTGAGAATATAGACCCAATGGCTCGTTTAGAAGCCAGGGTTGAGGAAACTGAGTAGAAATATGAGCAAAGCATCGACAGGATCCTCACAACACTTAACAGGATGCAACATCCACCACGTGGAGAACAACTGCGGGACTTCTACGATCCTGCGGCAACAATTATAGCACCTCAGGTCCGGATTCCCACAGGCGGAGATGCATTTGAGTTTAAGTCAAACATTATAAGTCCGATTCAGACTTATTTCCATGGAAACTCGAATGAGGATCCCTTCCAGCACATTGAAGATTTGAGTCGAATTGCAGAGTCAGTTAGAACTAGAAATGTAGATATCATAATTGTTCCCATGAAGCTTTTTCCTTTTTCTCTCAAGGATAAAGCTGCTTACTGGTTCAAGACTATTGGGAGGCCAATTGGAGCCTAGGAGGATTTATGACGCGAATTCCTTCAAAAGTTCTTCCCGATTGGTAAAACAAATGCTATGAGGTACACAATCACAGCCATTGCCCAAGGCCCTGGAGAGAAACTGCATGACGCCTGGGATAGATTCCACAATCTTTTGAGGAAGTGCCCCCACCATAGAGTACCCAGATGGCACCTCACATAAGGCTTTTAACATGGGCTAGATGACACACATCGGTACCTGGCCAATGCATCTAGTAGCGGGAATTTCCTCGCGAAGGACGAGAATAGTGCATTCGAATTATTCGAGTCCTTAGTGGTGAACTCGACGAATGCTGCCTCAATGAACTAGTTCCAGCGACCTGGATAGCAATGAGTTAGTGTCCACAAAGCTCACACTGAGTCTGCTCGAGCCAACATGGACATTATCACCAAGAAGCTGGACAATGTGGATCTGCTCGACAAAAAGCTCAATGAATTAATTCGAGCAAGATCTGGCTTTCCTGGTAGCACTGCTGCATCCCACTCATCCATCGCATCCTAAGCTCCTTCTGCTTGAGTACATCTACTCACACGGGATGTTTCTTCTCCATCTCTGCGGGATCCTGCATATTAGGAACCTGTGAATAATCTGGATCTGGCTTTGTATAATCAGGGTTACGCACCACATGACAACTTAAGTGCGTATTCTTTTGATGAATTTGCATCTGAGACATCCTCGGCCTACGAAGATGTCAGTGCTATCCATGGTTACGGGTGTAGTAACCCATATTTTGAGACGTATAATCCAGGTTGGCGCTAGCATCCTAACTTCTCCTGGTTTGGTAACTCACATAGACCAAATCAAGACCCACACTACCAGACCAGGCAATACGGGAATGCGCAGAACAAATAGCCCAAGCAGCAGCCATTCTCGTTACAGCAACAAACACATTCTATTTATCAGGCGTTGCACAAAGCTGCCAACTACCCTCTAAAGCGGGCTGACCCTTTGGAGTCATTCAAGGAGGAATTGCAGGAGTCAATCCAGAAATCGACTCATGACAACCTGCAAATTATGAAAGCTATGGCTTACCAAATACAGAACATACAAAATACACAGAATCAGATGATGCAGGAACATCGATCACAAGGAGACTTGCCCTCCCAACCTATCCCGAACCCAAGGTATGTGCAGAATCAAGGCACACCACCTAGATTCCAAGCACCACAAGGATAGGCACATGCTATTCTATAAGCACCTCCTGCACCACTTGGTTATGGGCAAGGTTAGGCAACTTTATTGCCAAACCCCATGCATTCTAGCCCAGTTGCTCCTCTACCACCTCATGGACAACAGCCGATGCAAAGGCTGCCACTTTTAGGAGTGGAAAGACTACACAGGACCCACTACCTAGGCAAGCGGGTCATGTTTTTTCATGCCCTTCACCGCAGGATGGTTCAACTCCATCTTCATCTCAGGAGCCATCTACGGTTGATAAGGGCAAGAGGCCACTTGACCCTGAGATTCCCATCCCTTTTCCTGACGCTTTGACATAGAATATATCACAGAAAAAGGATATGTGGAATTTTGAGGACCTGAAATCAATGTTTAAGGAAATACATATTTAGGCCCCTTTCCTCGAGGCCATTGATCACATTCCCGTTGTCGCTAGGTTCTTTAAGGACTATTGTACCCCGAAGCGACAGCTGAAAAATGGACCACAGGCGATACTATCAGAGGAGGCTAGCGCTATGATTCTAGCCGACTTACCACCTAAGAAGAAAGACCTTGGCACCCTACTCATTTCCTACTTCTTGTAGGATTCTCCATTTGATCGTGCCCTTCTTGATTTGGGTTCATCCATCAACTTGACTTCCACTACCGTATATGATCGATTTCGATTTGGGGAGTTAAAACCCACCTCAGTTACGATTCAGGTGGCTGATAGATCAGTAAAAACACCAAGGGGAGTGGTTGAGAACGTGATCGTAAAAGTCCATGGATTCTACTTTCCTGCAGACTTTTTCGTTCTCGAAATGGAGGTTCCTACTGATCTCTGTGATGCACTTATTATTCTAGGTCACCCATTTTTGGCGACAGCCCGAGCAAACATTGACTGTGCATCCAGGTGTATGGAGATTACCCAAGGTGATGAAAGACTTAGACTTGACATATTCAAGGCATTAAGGAACTTCTATTGTGATCGCATCGAGGAGGATGGTGAAGATGAAGAATCAGCTTTTTGTGGTAACATTGGGCTACTTTGTGACAACCCAATGTCTCATTCATCTGCACTATCAGGGTTCTTAGATCTTGATCCACATGGGACTGAGGCAAATGGCGTACACATTTCATCCCGCGGATCTGATTGTCCAGGGTGTTCATCTGATCATAACACCCCTGATCCTGATAATCTTGTCCAACCAAGCAATGATCTGCTTCCATCAAGACAGGATTACATGACCTCTGCAAGCGGATTTTCCATCAGTCAGGATCATCAGATTTCCGTTGTTGATTCTGCTCGTCCTATTCAGACTCCCACTCCCACCCCTGATTCCGATCTGCCTGTGATTGAACTAAAGCCATTACCTGACTCACTCAAATACATGTTTTTGGGTGAAAGTGAAACATACTCGGTGATCATTAGTGCTCACTTAACCCAAGAACAGAAGCATCAATTGATTTCTGTATTATAAGACCATAGGGTTGCCATAAGGTGGAGCATTGTTGATCTCCGCGGTATTTTCCCCTCATACCGCACTCATCATATCTACACGGCTAAGGGGGTGAAACCTTCGGGACAACCTCAGAGGTGCCTGAATCCTAATATGCTCGAGGTTGTTAAGAAGGAGATCATCAAATGGCTGGACATAGACATTATCTATGAAATTTCCAACAACCAGTGGGTGAGTCCTATTCAGATCATGCCCAAAAAGGCAGGACCCACCATAATCAAGAACAAAACGGGCGAATCCATCCCGACTTGCACCACTACTTCATGGTAGGTTTGCATTGATTACAGGAAACTAAACACGTCTACCAAAATGGATCATTTTCCTTTACCTTTATTGATCAAATCTTAGAAAGGTTAGCCAAACGTAGTTTCTTTTGTTTTTTGGATGGATACTCTTGTTGAGTTTAACGCCTTCGGCTGGGCATAATGCACAAACAGGAATGGTTTGGGTCAAGGAGGCATGTACAAAATCAACCAAACCCAAAATTAGAAGTCCACAGATGTGAACAAGGTTGTGGTGGAGTCCCATTCCTAAGGGGCGGGAATTCTGCAACTGATGTATCATGCATGCCCGTGTCAGATCCTCTCTTAGTCTGCGGGCATGCAAAGAAGTTGATGTGGACGAGCGCACCCCGAATATGACATGCCAGACACTAAAGATGTAGGTTTTATACTCAGCTTGTGTCCCCATAAATTGTAATCCGTCAAAGGTGTATCAATTCCAGTGCATTCAGGTTGAGGGATCTTTATTCTGGTAGGGCAGGTAACAAAATCAAGAGTTTCATAATGAGCCCTACAATCAAGCATGAGGTCTCTCTCTGAAGACGAATCCATCTCTTCCGCAACTACGGTTTCATTGCTCATTCCCTCCAAGCCCTTGACCTCAAGAATATTTTCTTCGACCTCTTTTGTATCAGATTCACTATTTGAGGTTGCATTAGAGGTAGGGCCCATTTCATCATCTAGTTCATATTCTTTCTCTCGGCCCTCCTCCAAATTTGTGATGGGGATTCCAACCGATTCATAATTGATTTCTTTGAAATTGTAACTCCATTCCCCATCTCCTATGTTGGCTGTTATTCCCACCGGATCACTTCTCTCAGCCCGATTAGATTCGGATTCCAAGGCATCTCCCCTCACATTCTCAGTTTCCTCCTGATGTCTGTCCTCAATGCTCCCCAAATTATGTTCCGAGGAATCCTCAATGACCTTATCCATTGAGTTGTCCAACTCCTGGGGGGTATCAATGGTGGATTGAACCAAATTAGGGTGTAGTCCAATTAATCATGGTAGGTCCTTGCTTCACGAATTCCATGAATGGCGTTGTGTGCAACAGCTTTCTTTGGCCTTCTTCCCCTAATTGTTGGAACATATCTAACATGGTCTGTTGCCCTTTAACCAATTCTTGATTTTGTCTGTGTAATTCTAACTAGAGGTTATCAAGAATTGTCAGGGTGTCATTTGGTGTCCTTTGGATTGCCTCCTTGAAATCTAGGTTAAGAGGGTGTGGTTGAGGTTGTGGAATAGAATCCATACTGGGGTTTAGGTTCTTGGGTAGGTCCTCTATTCTATCATGTTCAGGGTCCAATTCTTCAAGAGGAACCTTTCTCTGTTTGGTCCTACTCCAGAATAGCTGAGGTTCTAAGTCTTCCTCCCAGTCAGATTCTTCATCAAGGGACCAAATCAAAGGTTGATGATCCTGGTTTTGCCTAAATTTCTGACAATTCTCTAACTTCCATTTGTCTAGAATTCCTTCCAATCCAAAGGTCAAGTAGGAAAGGTTGCTGAATTCAGATGATCTTTCTTAGTTATTATCCTAAGAAGGGTAGGGTTCTTGGTGTTCTCCTAGAGTGTAGGCCCCATCAAAGTGGTTAAAGAGCGGATGGGACCTAAATGATGAGGTGTTGTGAGGAGAATTGAGATATGGAGCCCCACGATTTGAAAACTACCCTTGGGTGGATATGTTGGGTGTATCCCAATAAGAGTTTAGTGCAGTTTGGTCATAACTGAGATAGTTGGGCCAAGAGGGATATTTTAGGTCGTACCCCCAACTTGGTGGTTGATTAGCCCAAGTAGGCTGTGGATATGGTCTACTTGGGTTAGCATACAAATCATGTTGGGGGCAGTTTGGGTAAGATGGATAGGTATTGAAATCCATGGTTTGGAAGAAATGGAGGGATGAGGGAAGAACAGATGAGAGAGAGTTGTGTGTGTTCAATCAAGCAAACAAGCCTATTCCTTACAGTGTATTCCTTAGGGTACTTAGAAATCTCCAAAAGGGTGACAAGTCCGTAAGCACTGAACTACCCTTCCCAAAGCTAATCTGGCTAGGTTGATTACGAGGGGATTGTAGGGAAGGTTCTTCTTTTGGCTTACACCGCCGGTTCCATAGACCTCACAACCGTGGTCGTTTAACACTTCCCCGCAGCCTAGTCACCAGATTCTACTAAGGGAATGAAAGCCAAGTGCCCAGTGAACAAAACCACGCCTCTTGAGACTTAACCCAGTCCTGCCTAGGGCGCATCTACTCTGTTTTAAAAGGGCTAGGATAGTGCTTGTGCTAAGGTTATGTGATGAGGCGTTGATTGGGGTAGTGCCTCTTAGTTTCCCACTTTCAGTGTGTGTGCTCCTATCAAAACATGATTTTCAAGCAAGGATTTTTTTTTTAAGATGCGGTGTCTTTTAATGTTTTATCCTTACGTTAGTGTCTTTTAGGATTGACGTGTCTTAATATTTTCAGACAAGTTTCAGTGGGTACGTCAAGTTTTGCACACAATTCGGTGAAACTAGATTTCTTTTTGTTGTGTAGAGCTCTAAAACCCTAATGTACTCATCCTAGTGATTATGCAGCTTCTATTGGATGAGTCAATTTTAGGGTTGAGTGGTGCGACCCAAGTTAATTCAAGGTGGCTTCGTAAACACTACTAAAAAAGAAAGAAGAACATTCCAAGAATCTTAGATTATTCAGAATGTTAGAGTGTATTTTTTTTGTTGTGTGATGTATTAAGGATGTGGGTTAGGTAATCATGCACCACGCCAATTTTTTTCAGTTTTACAATTTTTTTTAGATTTTTAAGCAAGAAAACAACCATGGGTGAAGAAATACTCACGGCCAGTCCTTGTTGTGCTTACTCCCTCGTTACCGTCACAAGTTGCACTACTTCGCCGTCCCAGCATCGAATTCCTAGAACCATCAAGTAAAAGGAGACAAGGCATTAGACGATGTGAGCATGGATGTAAAATGGAAGTGACAAAATAAATCCGTTGCCTCCCCCGCAACAGCGCCAAAATTGACGTGTGCGTGGAGCATGTGTTTAGAAGAGTCATTATAGCTTGCGCTCACAACGTCGGTTTTAAAATGAAGAAACGGATGTGAATCCGAGTGTCGATCTCAAGGAGGCATGAAAATCAGATTTTTCTTGTCACTTAATGTCACGAAAATAATGAGTTTTTGCTTGCGAAAAGTCGTGGGTGAAAAGTGAGTGAGAGAGGGAGAGAGAGAGAGAGAATAGGGTTAGAATTTCTTCATTCATACATGCAACTTTAACATAAAAGAAGGCAAGTAACTAGATAGAAAATAACTTCATTTGACATGCAACTTTAGTTTATAATTACAACACTAGATAAATGCTTGAACAAAAGTAAAGTAAAGCTTAAGATAAAGAGGGAAAGAGAAAAGGAAGACAACGAGGCAGCCATGGTGGTGGAGAGGGGCTCCGTTGGTAGCTCGTCGGCTCCGGCGACTACAAGAGGGCTTAATGGTAGCCAGGAGTGGGGTAGAGCGCTTGCAAGTGGAGTTGAATGCCTCCCATGGTGGTTGGAGGGGGTTTAAATAAGAAGAAGGGCTTTCCAAATGAAGAAGGGGTTTTAGCGACGACTGGGACGTCGCTAAAACCCTTCCCAAAACGTCGGTGAAGGCCCCTGCCCACCGGTCGCTCGCGCGCGTCCTTTCTTCTTCGCGCCTGATCCGCGTGCGCGCGTCATAAGCCGTCCGATTGAAGATCGGACGGCTGAGCTTACACGCAGGGCACTGGCGCGGATCACGTGCATCATCACGTGTGTTTAGTCAAGGCACATCTGCAGGTGCCACATCTCGCAATCACACCCATCCGCTCGCCGATCTACGATCCAATTTCGCCCGCGCGCACCTTCGATTTACTGTGCGGTGCGTTTCGATCCCGCATCGCGTGAGCGCGGGTGAGCGCTTCGACTACTACGCTGCTCTGTATGGATGGTTGCGATCATGCGTCGATGCTCGGCTGCTGCCGATTGTTGGATGGAGATCCAACGGTCATGATCTGCTGCAGGCAAAGAGTGTAGCGATGGCACTGTCGATGGTGCGGCGTTCTCAGCCGTCCAATCGAAGATCAGACGGCTCAGATCATTCTGCGATTGATGGAGGGGGCTAGGCGAGGCGTGCGGGCACTGATCGAGCACCACGTGGCGCCTTGTGAGCCGTTGATCATCAGATCAACAGCCATAACTTCCTAGGTTAATTGCGGGAGCTCTGGATGTCAGATTTGGTTGATTTTGAGTTCGTTGGACTCCGTTCGTCACTCTGAATCCATCCGTGCGGTTCGATTGCTCATCAGAGGCCTCTTTTGACATGTCCTTGTACACATGGATATTAATAATGTATTATAAACAATCTTGATGTGCAATGCAATGTGATGCTCTATTCCTATTTATGATGTGTTATTTATGCATTTTGCTCTTAAGATAAACCCCAATTGACAGATTTATCACCCCAAAATGTAGTGTTATTAGCTTTCAACTGAGGATTTGAATACCTTCAGTAAGGTATTCCGCAGTGTTTAGGAGGAGAAGGAAGGTTTGGAAGACTAAAAACGAAGCAGAAGCTTGAAAGCTTCTACCTGGAAGCTTCAGAGCTCTGATTTTATCTTTAATTCATCCAATAGAGAGAAAACAACCTCAACAAGGGGTCTGAATCGATTTTAGAGGTCCTGCAAGAGATCGGGATGGGATTCAGGTTTGAAATTCATTAGAATGTCAAAATGCAAAGTTGAGTTCCAGTTTGAACCCAAACAACACAGTGAATCAGATCTTGAGTAACCTTAATAAAACATGTTTAAATCACTCTAATTGATCTCTAAATAGTTCCAGGAACTCCTTTTGCTCAATAAATCACTAAATCAAGTCTTAAACACTTCAGATTCAACTTAGGTTGACTTGTGAGCTCCAAGTTTGACTTTTAACATCAAGGCTCGCATATTCAATTTATAACCTAATTCTGACTTAATTTAGCCTCAAGAATCTGATGCACACCTCAAAATTAAGTTTTAACAACTCTAGAGACACCCTCAGGCATTGCCGCCTGAGATGAAAAGGAGGGTTATTCGGTGGAGAATCCTAGAGGCTCTTAGATCAGTTAAGGATCATGAATGGATTCTTTAGGTTCTACACATGCTTCTGGACCTAATTGAGAGTTCTAAACCCTAACAGAATTACCTCTCCAACTCCGGCAGAGTTGGAGAAGACAAAGCTCAGTATGGAGCTCAGTTCGTTAAAACACAATTCTGACTCCTGGAATTTAATCCTTAGGTTGAGAAGAAGCAATCTGGAGCTTCTCAAGAAGTTCTAATAGTTGAAGCTAAGAATGGGCTAGCCAGAGCTTGTCGGAGCTTCGGTGAACTCAGAAAAGGGTATTGGAGTCCAAAACTCTATAGAACAGACCAAGAAAGGTCTCAACGAGCTTCTAAGGTCACAAGGAACCTCAAGAGAACAATAGAAACTTTAATTGATGAAGTTAACACTGAGTTCATCAGGATCCCTCCTGAATAGGATGGAGAGAGAGAGAGTGGCGACAGGCGACGGGAGAAGAAGGTGAGGGTGTGGCTAGGGTTGGGGATGAGGGTGATTGGAAGACGTGGAGACCGAGAAATTGGAGGGAGAGGAGATGGCAGTCTTATGAGGGTAGGGCAACCAGATTTGCTTCGAGAGAGGGCTGAAGGAGGACGAACGGAGAGGTTCTGTGATATTGGTGCAAACGAATAGGGCATATGGCTGCGGTGTGTAGAAATCCCCTGTCTGCTTGGCATGTGGGGGAGACGGTCACAAACCTGATTCGTGCACAAGGGTCAGGCTGCAATGCATGAAGATGAACCCTCCGTGCCCAAAACAGGAGGTCATGAAGGAGCCCTGGCTGCCCCCGCCACTGGCGCTAGGTGGCCACATGATCGATGTGGAGATCCCATTCTCAGAGGGTATTATTTCTCTGGAGATGGTGCTGAGGGGTGCTCTGATCGGCGAAGTTATGACTGGCATTCCTTCTATTGAAAGGTTCCATCAACTGGTGAGTTCCCTATCCCTTGTTTCATCGGGCTGGAAGGTTGTTGTGCTATCCCAGATCCATTTTCTTGTTTTTGGTCTGGGGATGATAGATGTGGAAAGGCTATGCATTCGCTCGAGTACCTTCGAGAACATAGTGTGCTGTGGAGGCTGGTCTCTCCCTTTGATGGGGCACTTCCTGATCGGCCCCCTTAGAGAATGGGTACCAGGAGGGTGACCCTTACGATAAAAGGATTGCCTCTGCATCTAAGATCTAAAGGGGTGGTCTCCAAGATGATTGCTGGCTTTGCATCTATTAGTGAAGATACTGAAATTACAATCAGGGAAGGTGATGCCCGTCTACTACAATTCGAGGTTGAGGTTTTTAGAAGTGGGTCACTGCCAGATAAAATCATCCTCAGGTGTGGGGGCTCTTCATGGCTTATTCGCCTATCGGTGGTAGGGTAGGAATTTTTATTAGTAGAATCAGGTCAGGATAAGACGTCTGCTGATAGATTGGTTGAGGTACAACAGGATGAACTGGAGGGTCGTATGCCCTCAGATGATGCACCTGAACAAAAGAAAAGGAAAGACTACTACAAGGATGGCTTAGAGAGGAATTGGATGACTATGGCTGATGACACTGTCATGGGGAGTGCTAATCAAATACTTGTGGATTCTGGCAAATCCACCAGTTGTAAGGAGGTGAAGTCGGGGGAGGAAATAGCAAACAACAGTGGAAGAAGTGTCCTTAGGGATGTGAATCAAATGCCTTTCCATGCACTTGATGATCTGAAATTCGGGAAAGGGACCAGCCAAAAGAGGGGGGTTGGGTGCTCTCCTTACATGCTTAGGAGGCGAAGGAAGGAGAACTTGAGTCCCATGGAAGAGGAAACTGTTGCAAAGTCCATCATGGTTGAATACTTGGAGAATTTGGCTCAAGGGGATTAGCCATGCAAGGGATGAGAGTCTTAACGTGGAATGTGCATGGGTTGCACAATAAAGTGAGAAGGGAGTCTCTTATCAAATATCTTGTGGAGTGAGAGATTAATTGTGCTCTTATTCAAGAGAAATATTTGGAGGATGAAAATGGCCCTGTCTGGGACTCTTTGAGACAATCTGGGAGAGCAAACTGTGTGGGGATGGCTGCAATTGGCAGATCTAGTGGGATGGCAATATGGTGGAAAAAATGCAGCCTTAAAGTGATTGAAATCCACCGTGACAGACATATGCTTACTTGTAGATGTCAGAATCTTCAAGGTGATCTGGATTGGTTCATCTCATGTGTATATGGACCTTGTGCAGCAGCTGGTTGGGTGGAGCTGTGGGAGGACCTGTCAATAGTGCATCAGAAAGTCCAAGAGATGCCATGGCTTGTTGATGGTGACTTCAATTGTTCTTTATCAAGTGGAGACAGACCTAGTGGCAATACTGATGGTGCAATGGTTGGGTTTCAACTGACTGTGAAGAGCTTGGGCATCACTGAATACCTTGTCAGTGGGGTTGAATTCACCTAGAGAAATGGCAGTGGGCTGGTATTAAGGTTGGATAGGTTCTTTGTCAACCCCAGCCTCTTGGAGAGATTCCACCTATCCTTTGCTGTGAGCCTTGATAGGCCATTCTCTGATCACACACCAATTGTGTGGGATGGTGGAGTGAATGCGGATGTTGGTTCATACTTCAAGCTTAAAAAGTCTTGGTTTAGAGAAGAGGGGTTTGCAGGCATGTTGTCCAGCTGGTGGCAAAATATGACTGTTACAGGCTCGGCTACAAAGCAACTTGCACTAAAGCTGGTAGATATGCGTACAATGTTCAAGGAATATGGGCAGACAGTGGTGGCTATTAGAGAGCAGAAGAAAGCCGAGGCACTGGCTGAGGTCCAAAGGATTGACTTGAAGGAATGTAGGGTGGTTTTGAGTGCCTAGGAGCAAGAGCAAAGGAAATGCCTGCAGCAGGTCATCGAGGAGGAGGACTTAAAGAAAGAGATGGATTGGCATGAGAGGTCTAGAAAACTCAAGGAAGGCGATGCCAATACGAAATTTTTCATCTTGCTGCCAGCGCTAGGAGAAGATTCAATCTCATCTCCTCTATTAAAGTGGGCGAGAGAACCATTACCTCCACTCGTGAAATAAGATTTGAAGCTGATCGTTACTTTAAAGAAGCAGCCAAGGCTGCTCTAAGAGGGTCCTGGAGGATGGCTGCGGTTGATTTTCTGTGTGTTAGCAGTGAACAAGCTGCTATGTTGATTGCCCCTTTTACTGAACATGAAACAGTGGAAGCTATCAAAGGCTTGAATAATGAGGGAACTCCAGGACCAGATGGGATGCAAGTCTTCTTCTACAAGGAAATGTGGAATGTTCTTAAGAAGGATGTGATGGAAGTATACATGAGTTTGAAAAGGGCAACTTTGGTTTTGAAAGACTGAACAAGTCTTATTTGTTCTTGTTACCAAAGAAGTTTGCGGAGCAATTTTTAGATTACAGGCCTATTGCTTTGTTGAATTCCATTTATCTTATCATTAGCAAGATCCTAGCTAACAGAATTCATCATGTACTGCAAGATTTGATTATGCCTGTCCAATTTGCTTTCTTACCTGGGAGGTCACTGCAGGAATCATTCATCATGGCTCAAGAAATGGTGATGAGATGGCATAGGCAAAAATCCAAGGCCTTCCTATGGAAGGTAGACTTCACTAGAGCTTATGACTCAATTTCTTGGCGGTATCTATGGGAAATTCTTATCGAAGGAGAAAATTCCCCCCTCTTTGGATATAATGGGTGAAACAGTGCATCGCGACTGCTTCTTATTTCCCTTTGATAAATGGGAAGCCATGTCGATCCTGGTTCCAACCTCAGTGTGGGGTAAAACAAGGTTGCCCCTTAGCCCCATTGATCTTCAATTTTGTAGTGTATACCTTGGCAAGATATGCTTGCAAGTTGGCAGCTGATGGGATGATAAGGGGATATTCGATGACAAATAGAGGGCTTTGGCCCCCATTCTTCAGTATGAGGATGACACTGTTTTTTTTGTGGAAGGTGGGAGAGGGAAGCACAGGTGCTATATTATATGGTCAACATATTCGGTGAGATCTCTGGTTTGAAATTAAATGGAAGTAAGTCCTCCTTTGTCTACTTTGGTATGAACGGTACAGACCAAAGTGACATCTCCACCATCCTGGGCATGCCTGTGATATCATTACCAATCAAATACCTGGGGTTACCACTGAAGTGCACAAAAATGAAGAAAACTGATTGGACTTTTCTCTTTGATAAGGTAGCTACGAAGCTAGAAGGCTTGAGCAGCCGCTACTTGTCAAAAGGGGGGAGGTACATCTTATTAAATTCAGATATCACATCCATTCCAGTCTTCTTCTCGGTTCTCCGAGCTCTGAAGTCAATTTGGAAAAAACTTGATGTTATGCGCAAAAGGTTCTTTTGGAAAGGGGCTTCTCACCAAGGTGCCTTCCTCCAACCTATTAAATGGGATTCAATATGTTCACCTAAGAAGTATGGTGGCATGGGAATTAGATCTCTCAAAGAGTTTCATGATGCCCTATTGTTGAAATGGGCAATTCGGTTGCTGCAAGGGGAACAAAAGCCTTGGACAGAAATCATTCATGGTAGTTATGGGGTGGCAAATGATGAGAAGAGCCACTTGAATCCTCATAAGCCGTCTCCCTTCTGATCCTCAGTGGTGCGTGCCTTGGCTGATAACTGGAATTTATTCAAATCTGTTTTGGGTGACAGGAGAAGCTTTAAATTCTGCTTGGAAAAATGGTTTCCTGGTGGGGTGATAAAGGATAGGTATCCTCTTGCATTTTTGGTTGCTACTGATAAAAATGCTTTGGTGTGTGACTATTGGGACATGGCTTCTGAGATTTGGATGTTAAATAATGAGGTGGGGAACGACCATGGAACAAGAACATGGGCAGAAAATGAACGCCTCCTGCAAGAACTTGCTACTTTCAGACCTACGCCAAAGGAGTGTGATACATATAAATGGGATGGGGCCTTCTCGTCAGCGATTGCCTATGAGAAACTCATACTTTCTTCCAGGTCGACAGAGGTGGATGAGATTGGGAAGAAGCTATGGAAATTGAAAGTACCATTGAAGGTACAAATCTTTTTGTGGTTGTGTAGAAGAGATGGTTTGATAATGGAAAATATGAGGCATAGGAGAATGGGCACCCCCACTCATTTCTGCCATTTGTGTGGGATGCACAATGACTCCAGTCTTCATATTTTCTCCACATGCATGAGAACAGATTGTGTTTGGAGGAAGGTCTGCAGGGAAACTATTCCCACATGGGATGATCTTTGGAGCTCTTTTTTGAGGTTGAATATGCCATATTTGCCCATTGTGGCTGTGCTATGGTCAGTGTGGAGAGCTAGAAATGAGAGTCTGTTTCAGGAGAGACCAGTGAATGTGGATAATATTGTAAACAATTGCTGAAATCTCATACATCAGTGGGGTTCACTCATGCAATTCATTTCTTTCGTATAATCAATAAATGCTCTCCTGGAATGCTATTAGCGATTCTATAGCACTCCTTTTCTTTTTTTAAAAAAAATGAGTTCATCGGAAATTCCATGAAACCTGAGCTTTGAGTTCGACAGAACTCATGAGCCGATCTCCCTCTAAATTGAGTGAGGGGAACACTTCAATGCCATGCAGCGATGGTGAAAACATGATTAATTAAGCAAAATAACTCCTCCTGAGCCGTCATTGACAACGAGCTCAAGAGGTTGAGATGATTTGGACGTTTTAATTATATATGCTAATTAAGCTAGTTAAGATGTAGAACGGGGCCCTAAAGTGATGTAAAAGTGAAGGACCCCTGGTGGGTGTGTTCTATGCTATAGTACCTCCACCATGGACAGCGGAGATCTCCAGTGGAGGTGTGATGGTTTAGGCATGTAGATGATACAATCATGAAATCAATAAGTTAGAAATGGTCATGGAAGAATGTGGAGTGTGATTAGTGAATTAAAAAGATGAAAAGATGCTCCAGACGAGCTTAAAGAACTCATCGAAGCTGAAGAAGACGATAGAAAAATCAAACATTACAATTAACTACCTACTTAATTGACTAAACTAACCTACTCTAACTTACCTAACCACTGTCACCTGGACGAAGGGGCAGAGAGATCTCCGTCGATGGTCGTAATGAAGGAGGAAATCAGAGGGAAGGAGGAAAAAGTCCGACAGGCATTCGCGGAGTATGGAGAATGTGTCTGTCGTCGCTACCTCACTCGAAGACGCGGTGGAGGACGACGGAGCTCGGTAGATGGTGGAAGTGATTAGAGGAAGTGTGTGGAAGCGGAGGTAGGTCGCCGGAGTAGGAAGGAATAGCCTATTTGTTAGCTACAGTTGGGGGAAGGAGGTAGGGAGCTAACCACTCAAATCAGAGGGATGGATAGCTATTTATAGGTGATGGTGAAAGTAAAGGGGGATGTATCTGGACAGGAAAAAGTCAAGGTGCAAGGTAACCACCGACGTCATCTCCGACACTGATGAGCTTAACTCCTAGACCTAAATAGGATTAGAGATTCATCCGGTCCATCGGATGCGAAGAGGAAGGTGAGCGGAAGCCCTGGAGAAGCAGCAAAGGAGTTCAGGTGAGGGATGAGCGGTGATCGAGCGGTGTGGTGACCGGATGCTCTCAGCCGTCCAATGCAAGGAAGAAGAAGAAGAGGAAGAAGACAACGGTGTTCACAGGGATGTAAATGCAAGAATTCCTAAGGACCTAAACTAAATAAAAGGACTCCATGGAAATAGAAACCTAAGGACTAAAACGTAAAGTGAGGTTTTCAAAGCTTATTTTAATTTAATTCTTTTCAACTTTTTCTATATGATTATAAATTAGGTAAATATTATATATGTAGCTTGAATTTATGTTTTTAACCTTTTTAGCTTTATTTATTTGATTGATTAAGTACTTAAGTTATTACATACTTAGGATTAAATATTTATAATGTTAAATTAAATGTTAATTAGGTAGCTAAATATTTATAATTTGAGCCCAAATTATTATTTAAATTATTAATAACATTAATTGATATTTAATTTAGTATTATTAACTTATTTTATGGTCCTTTAATATATTGTCCCGTATATCATAATTAAACCCTAAATAGACATATTCCGAACTAATTAACTAGGGAAACTAGTTAATTAGGGATATTTAAGAGACATGATGAGTCTCTCATCACACGCGTGGGAGGCTTTGTCAGAGGAGCTGCTGCGGGTGAAGGTGAGTTGGAGGATGGACTTCGCGATGGCATAGGAAGCACGGTCGACGACGACCGGATGTTGCCGGCCAAAGCACTGGCGGTGTTGGGTTTCTTGCCATCGGTGCAGTAGGTGGAGAATGAAGAAGAGCAAGATAAGGAGGCCTACTTGCTGGGTTGCTGCGCACGGTGGGTGGCGCGAATGGTGCATGCAAGGGGGAAGCAAGGGCATGCACAAGGGCGCACGAGGGCTGTAGTAGCGTGCACGCACGGGGGGAGGCGTGGGCGTGCGTCTGTGGTGCACACACTACGAGGATGGCTGGTGGGTTCCTTTTCTCCTCTATTGGTGGAGAAGAAGAGGAAGAAGAAGATGGTGCGTTGAGGAAGAAAGTCGAGAGGTCGTGTGGTGGTGATGAATGATCGCAGTCACAGAAGCACGGTGATCACCACGTGTTGTCGCCACGTGGTTGTTGTGGTGGCGAGGAGTAGGGCTGCAGGCAGAGGAGGTCAAGAGGTTAAGGCGTGGTCGTGGATGGCACACGGTTGGATGTCTGATGGAGGGGTTGGACGGCTTAAGTCCTTCCCCCTTCGTTAGATGTTGAGGAGGCTCACGGTGGCGGAGAGGAGGCGCATGGTTGCAGAGGCTTGTGGTGGTGAAGTTAGGCGCATGGTGAAGGTGGAGAGAGGAAGGAAGACTCCTCTCGAGGATCGATCATCCTCTGTGCCTCTTTTTGCCTAAGCCACGGTGCAAGCCAAATCCACAGGGTCTGCTTTGTCCACGGTGTCCGCTCCAGCCACGATGCCGATGGAGGTTACAGTTAAGCGTATGAAGGAAAATCCCCGCCAGGGTGGAGGAGATATATCCCTTCGGATGGCCGGCTGCCACTTTGTTTTATGATCTTCTATTTTTGTATTCCTCCACGAATCTCGAGCAGCTTCAACGAGGAGATCCAATCGGTTGGGAAGGTGGTGCGTTGCGAGAAGCCCGCTTGCTTGGGTTGGTAGTTGGAGTTGGTGAAGATGATGTTGCAGCGGTGAAGGGGGGATGCGTTGATGAGGTCGGTGGATCCTCTTCATCATCAAATAGCCTATCAAGAACAGCATTATGTCCATCGACCAAATCAATCAATATGAATGTATTCTCTCATCTAAGAAATAGTGTCAAATATTACAGTCCTATCAAATGATTGCATGTTAGGGAGGAAAAAGTTATGAAAGCAATATTATATCTTTCTATTATATAAATGCAAGTGAAATATGCAAATACTAATCTATTTATGTATCATAGTGTGAATCATACATGTAGATATTACCATAATATTTAGGCATTTATGTAATTAATTATCTCACACATGTAATCTCAACAGAGAACCGTGCCTTTTGGGCAGCACAGAAGTGTAATTTTAACCTCGATACAGAAGGTTATGAAAGAAAGCTCTAGCCCAGCAAGTGTTTGCACAGCAAAATCGAGGTTTAAAAATTGATTCATTATAATATAGTCGAAATCGTTTTGAAAACAAATAAATTTATTACGCAAATTTTAAGTCTGAGGTCGAACACAGGGAGCAATATGGAATTCAAACCTCAAGATCATAATTTAACTCAAGAATAAAGATTGCAATAAGAATAATGTCAGGATCAATATGAAAAAAGAATGGAGTAAAATGGTGATTTAAATCACCAATTACTCTTCACAAATAACACTTAAATCAAAGCCTCAAATAGATGTTAATCAAATGTATTAGACGTCTTAAATATGTGCTACAGTGCTAGAGACTCAAGGGTCTCTTTCTCTTCCTATGCAGCTTCCTTCTTTCTTTCTCAGAGCTTCTCCTCTTCTTCTTCTGTTCTTCTTCTCTTCTTTTCCTCTTCCTGTGCAGTACCTTCTCTTTATCTTCTGCTCAAGCCTTCCTCTCTTCTTCTTTCTTTCTTTATTTCTTCTTCTCCTCTTCTTTCTTTCTTCACGCTCAGAGGGTAGCCATCACAAGTTTTGGCTAAGTGTTGCACAGGGTAAAATCCTCCCCTACCCCACGCTCTCTCTCTCTTTCTCTCCTCTTAGGCTCCACCCTCGTAGGGCCACTCAGGGTATAATCGGGTAGGCACGCATCCAGGTCTAGGGCTACGGGCGTGGTCGTAGCTGAGGAGTGAAGGCTTAGGCGGGTCGGGCGCACTAGGTTTGCGGGCGATGTGTCGCGAACAAGTCACGTGAGTGGGTGAGCAAGGACCTCACCCCCAGTGTCTGAGGCAACGGCCTAAAACACGAAAATAATTTAAGCACTGCGGGACGCTCTTTAGCTGACGATGTGGGACTATCTACGTCCCTCTCCTTTGCACGTCTGCAAAAACAAGTCTTCAATTGCCTCAACTAGCATGGTCAATGCATCCAATTGCCCGCTTGGACGTGTTCGCGAGTTGTTTCCACGCAACCTGGGGATAGAGCCTGGAGCTCACACCACAAGAACACAACTCCAAGCTTGCTTGGAGTTCCTTCGTTAATGGTGGAGAAGGATGAAACCTGAAATCAAGCAAAACAACCTCTTAGATCTATCAGAAGGCTTAGGAAGGATCTCCGTGGAGTGGCGAGTGCGACGATGGTGGTTGTGAGGCATGGCGAGGTCCATGCATGCGTGGCGGAGTCAGACTGTGTGCGTGAGAGTGGGTGTGTTCGATGGCACTGAGGAGAGGCTAATAGCCTCAATTACCAGAGGGCTTTTGCTCTCTGGGACATGGCAGAGGTGTAGGGATGAACAGCGGCCAGGTTGGTGGAGCGTAGTGGCCGTGCGAACTCGCCGGAGGTACACCAACGAGGTGGAAGACGGAGGGCGTTAGGGCGAGTTGGCGATTGAAACGAAGTTGCGACTGTTTGGGAATGATGAGAGGAAGATGAGGTGTCGATAGAGATTGCTAGCAGATGAAGTAGGGCAGAGGCGACGCTGGTTATGGTGTGGTCGAAGCCAGAGACGAAGGTGCTCCAGTGAGGGAAGGTTGATGACGATGGAGATAGAAGCGTCCGCTGGTATGACACGACGCGGAAGAAGGCGAGGAAGGGGGATCTACCGCTGGTATTGCGGTCATATGACGAAGAGAGACAAGGAGGATCATCAGAGCTCAAGGAGCTTTTCAGTCGGGTCGAGAGAGAGGAATTCAGGGGAGATCCTGGTCGAAATTGAGCTTGGGGGGTTCGGCCTGACCTGCGCTCTCTTTTAAAGGGTTGGGAATACTAAGCTTGGAAGCCAAGATTCCAAGCTTGGAATTGTCACCAGAGTAGGAAACCCAAATCTCTCATGCATTCGCATGAGAGATTGGGTAGGTTATGGGGCATGGGATTTGGCTAACAAGGGAATTCCTTGACGAACTTCCCTTTCAAATTTGAAAGGGATTCGTCAAGGAATCAGGTAGTTCTTGCCATTTTTAGGTCGCCAGTACTTGTAGGAATAGGAGTAATGGCGGTATGGACCTAATTGTGAAGACGATGACGAAGTTAGGGGCCTATTTGTAAAGATTTTGAATATTAAGGGCATAAATGTAATCAAACAGGACCAATTTGCAAACTAGGTCAAGACAATTTCAGCTTGGGTCCAAATTTTGGTATAAACCTAATTTGAACATAAGAAATACAATGGTGAAGTTAGATTTTGGTTTTGACTACATTTGACTGGGTAATTTATGCAAAAATCCAAATTTGGGTAAATGCTTGTCTGAGACTTTGTTTTGGGCCAAAATGGGTTCTGATGGACAAATTGAAGGTACCAAACCCAAGAGAATATTTTTCTATGAAGTTTAAAGGGTTTAGGTGAATTTTATTCTGACCAGAACCTCAGTTAATTAAGCGAGTCTGTTTTTAGGGTTTCACAAGTTATTTAATTCCCAAAACACGTGCAAATCCTTTTTTGTATGTTTTAACCCACTTGTTATCCTTTTAAGACCATTTGACCCTCATTCAACCCCTGAGAAAATACATGATTATACTGCATTCTTGATATGATGGTAAAACTGCAGTTTTAACCCTATTTTCTTGTCTTTCTCTCATAATGGATTTGCAGTGACTTATGGCTCTCTAGTAGTTATGTAGGAGCATTTACTGACTTAATTGGATCAAATTGAGCTAGTTGTGGCTCATGATGGTGTTTCCATCATACCCCCATGCTTAGCTTTTGCTGGTCCCTTAGCAAAATTTTCAAGGTATTAACTTTGATTCTAGACCATATGCCTTTCTATGCTTAAAACTGTGATGTGTGCTTTCTTTTGTAGATTAGGTTAGAATGTCGATAGTAGGCCTAGAGGTACTCAAGTACCAACCAAGATCTGGACCTGACCAGCTCTAGCCTCAGTCCGTCGCGAAGGTTTCTAAGGCCCACAGGAACTAACATAAGGTTCGTTGAACTCTACGGTTAAAGCACCTGTGCTTGTAACCTGTTTTAGCCCAGGTTCAATTTGCAGTACGTTTTTATAAGAGAGAGACAGAATAATTTTTCTTTATTTTTGGAGAGTTTTATCTCTCTTTTCTTTTTATTTCTAGCCTTGGATTAGCTTTACAACACGGTCTGTATCGAATTCCTAGTTCCCACCATCAATCCTCGTAGGGTCCCTAACAATCGATGCTTCGAGATAGACCGCCCATGGCAATCCCCAAAACCCTGACTTTCGAGATTTCAAGATAATCCCACCCATGGTATTCTGTAGCTAAATTCAGACCCTGGCAATCGACATTTCGAGATAATGCCGCCCATAGCATCTGAACCAGCACAAGGTGTTTACATTCCCCTGGTAGGATATTTAGATATCCTAGGAGACAAGCACCGAGGAGACGATATGTTATTGCATATCTTTGAGGGGAATTTCCTACTCTACGTCGGAAACTCATCCAAATCAACTTGTGTTGATTAGCCACTCCTAATCTAGGTAACTTTTTTAGAACAGATTTAACGCATTTGCATGATACTTAAGCGCACTGAACCAGACTATGTGTGAATTGGGGTGCTTAGGTTACCGAGTCCCGCAAACCAAAGGTTAGTTAACAAGGCCAAATAATCCCTAAGCCTTAGACCTAATACTTAAGTTGTGCATTTTCCCCAACCTCCTGAGGACTATCCAGATCTTAGCGGATACTTGAATTTTTAAGCCTAGGATTGCAGCCCAAGAGGCCTAAGATCAGAGTTCCTACTAATCTCTTTTTGTTTCTTTAGCATTTTTTATCTTTCATTTTCTTTCTTTTGATTTTGTCTAGAACTAAGTCAATTCCTTGATCTTTTACTAATGACTATCTCTTTTTCTTTTCAAATTATGCTCTTTTTTGGCATTTTTATCTCCTCCCCTTTTCTCCTCAACGAATGATATCAATTCAAAATTTCCTTCCCTCTCCCATTTTTGTTCTTTTTCAAAATTTTTTATTTTTTTGGATTTTTGGAATATGTGATTTTTTTGATGAAATCCTTTCTTGTGAAGTGATTTTCACTGCGTTTTGCACTTTAATACCACCCCATGCCTACAATTTGCAATGCCCTCATTGTAAATTCAATGGGTTTGAGTTCAGCTTAGATCATTCATTAGAACAGATGTTGGGTGGGTGGATGGGTCGGGGTGACTGTTGCGGACGATTTCAAGCTCGGGTACAGGTACCAAAGGTGGAGTCGGTTGTTCTAATGAATGAACCCTAAAGTGCAATATGAGTTCAGCATAAGATGTGCCAAGAAGGGTTTGGGTTTTTCAAAAAGATGACGGGTTGCCTCCCATTAAGTACTGAGTGTAACGCCATCAGCCGGGCGCAATAAGCTCAGGGAGAATGGAGATCAAAAGATACCTCACCCTTGTTCGCATCAGTGAGTTCAATGAATGGCTTAAGTCTCTGACTGGTCACGACAAAGGGTTCTGAATCAAGGCTAGGTTGGCTAATTTCTACGTTTCCATTTCCAAAGATTCGTCTGATAAGATATGGTCCAATCCATTTTGATCTAAGTTTTCCTGGGAACAAATTGAGTTTGGCGTCAAAGAGTAGGACTTTCTGACCAGGGAGAAAGATCTTTTTGGATATGTGCTTGTTGTGAAAGGCCTTAACTCGCTCTTTGTAAATTCGTGAGTTCTCATACACATCATTGCGTAATTCATCGATCTCGCTTATTTGAAGCTTTCTGTGGGTTTCTGCCTTAGAAAGATGTAGATTTTACTTTCGTATGGCCCAATAAGCTTTATGCTCCAAATCGACGAGGAGGTGACATGCCTTCCCGTACACTAATCTGAAAGGAGACATGCCTAATTGGGTTTTGTGGGCGATCCTATAGGTCCACAAGGCCTCTGGAAGTCGGGACGACTAGTCCTTTCTGTCAGGTCGGATAGTGACTTGAAGGATTTTATTGATCTCCCGATTCGATAGCTCAGCTAGACCATTGGTTTAGGGGTGATAAGGAGTAGAGATTCAGTGCGACAACCCGTATTTGGTCATCAGTGATCTGAATTGAGCATTTGTGAAATGGGTCCCTCCATCAGAGATAATAGCACGTCGAATTCCAAATCGAGAAAAGATGTTCTGATGAATGAATTTGATTACCACCTTATGATCATTGGTTTAGGTTGGAATGGCTTCAATCCATTTGGACACATAGTCAACAGCGAGAAGAATGTATTCGAAGCCGTCCGAAACTGGGAAGGGTCCCATGAAATCAAACCCCCAAATATCAAAGATTTCGCATACAAGAATCGGTTGTAAGGCATCATATCGTAGTGGCTCATGTTGCCCAAGGTCTGGCAACGAATGCATGCCTTACAATGGTTGTACGTGTCTTTGAAAATAGTGGGCCAATAAAAGCCATACTGGAGGACTTTCGTTGCGATTTTATGTCCGGAAAAGTGTCTGCCGCAGGCCTTGTCATGGAAGAAGGACAAAATGTCCTAGATCTCTGTTTTCGGGATGCATCGTCTAATGATCTGATTAGCACCAATGCAAATGAGGTACGGATCTTCCCACATGTAGTACTTGGCATCGGAAAGAAATTTGTCTTTCTTGGCCTTCGGCCAATCGGATGGATCTGATGTGATGCCAAGTAGTTTACTAAATTAGCAAACCAAGGAAGTTCTGTATTAATAGTCAGGAGGTGCTCATCGGGAAAATGTTCTGTGATAGGTCCGAAAGGGTCGATACTGTCAGAAGGAAGGTGGGATAAGTGGTCAACTACCACGTTCTACTTTCCTGCTTTATCGCAAATCTCGAGATCGAACTCTTGCAACAGCAAGATCCAGCGGATTAGTTGAGGTTTCATGTCCTTCTTTGCAAGGAGGTTCCTCACTGCAGTGTGATCTGAGTATATGATAACATGGGAACCCAAAAGATATGATCTGAATTTTTCTAAGTCAAATACGACAGCTAGCAACTCTTTCTCAGTAACTGTATAGTTATGTTGAGCCTCGTCAAGTGTCTTGCTATCGTAATAGATGACCATGGGTTTCTAATGAGACACTCATCATGATCTCTAATTACCCCTCATTAACTAGTCTTCCTAGTTAATTAGCTAAGGTTATGAATATATAAGGGTTAATTATAGAATAAGGGATATTTAGTAAAGGACCTTAAAATAAGTTTAAAATGACATTTTATCATTCAATTAACATTATTAATAATTTATTTAATAATTGGACACGAAATTTTATTAATCATTCTCTTAATTAATAAGATAAGTAACTTAAAATTAAGGTAAACCTA
This sequence comes from Thalassia testudinum, assembly GCA_037157565.1. NCBI lineage: Eukaryota > Viridiplantae > Streptophyta > Magnoliopsida > Alismatales > Hydrocharitaceae > Thalassia > Thalassia testudinum. Next base: position 87,498,768 of record JAZHRO010000024.1, read on the forward strand.
AGTATATATTAACTTAAGTGATTTTACTTAATCTAATAAATTAACCTAAAAAGGTAAAAAATGTAAATTTAAGGTGTAAACACAATATTTACCTTATTTACTAACATATATAAAAAGTTGAAAAAGATCTAAATTAAAATAAACCTTCAAAACCTGAGTTTACATTTTAGTCCTTACTTTTCATTACAGTCGGGTCCTTATTTATCACATAGGTCCTTAAGTTTTATTTCATTTAAGTCCCTCTTCGTCGTCTTCTTCAGCCGAATGAATGGCTAACGGCAGAGAGTCACCCCACCGCGCGATTACCGCCCTGCCGACATCATCCTTCTTTGTCCAAGCTCTTGCAGCTTGCGCTCACCACCTCCACTTCATCCACTGGTCTGGATTAACCGAAAATCCTATTTTTCAGTGGGAGATAACCTCACCATCGTCAGAGACGACGACGGAGGTTAAGCTCCTCGAGCTCCTTCTTCGACCAGACCCCGCCACTCTCTTTGCCGCAAACTGCTATAAATACCCCCTCACACTTCTGATTTTATTCAAGTTGGCTCCCTTCCCTCTTCTAACACTGTAGTCGACTTCGATAGGCTATTCGTCCAAAACTCCGGCGACTTTCCATTCCAATTTCCGACTTCCTCCGTCCATCTTAATCAGCCTAGGAGATCCGTCGTGGTCTTCCGCGTCTCTGACACAGGCGCCAACCCAAGGAATCCTCCACTCTACCTCAAATCCACCCGCCGGAGATCTTTCTTCAACCCTTTGATTTCGTCGTCCGCTATGAACCTTCGGTGGAACCCTATTGACCCCTTCGTCCAAGTAACAGTAGATTAGGAGTAGGAGTAGGAGTAGGCTAGCTTAGTTAGTTAGTTTAGATAGTTAGATTAGAGTAATTTCATATTTTAGCTTCATGTCCTCCGACTCCGGCGAGTTCCTTGAGCTCACCAGAGCTTTAATCTTGTCTTTTCAAATCACTGTACACCTTTCTATATCTTCCATGATCACTTCTAAATCACGTAATCGCTAATTGAATCACCTAATCACCTAATTCACATATCACCTCCACCGAATGCTGACACTGTCTATGGTGACAGTAATTGACCTAATTCCACCTTCATTGGGTTCATCATCATCTATCCACCATTTATGAATCCTAATCGACACTATAATACATATTAATATCACATATAAATTAAACACCCAAATCTTAATTAAGTTCCTGAGCTCATTGTCCATGGCAGCTCAGGAATAGTTCAAATCTTAAATTAAATATATATTTATGAATATAAACATCTATTAACTTGATTTAACCTCTCAATCGAGTGGTTAAACAAGACCTGAGCTTAATTCAAATCAAATTCTTTAAGAAATGATTTCACTGTCAAATCTTAATTTTAAGAGATAAATGAAGAATTAAATGTGATACTGAGGTTCTTTGCAATCTCAGGATCTTTTCTAAATAAAAAATGGTTAGTTTTAACAATTTGTACACACTTTTCTTATTTTCTGGACTCATCGGAGCTCCGGCGAGTCAAATTTATGTTTTAGCCTCTAGAACTTGTTGAGAAGCTCCAGAATGATAAAATGAGAATCACTGATTGTCTTGAGGATATTTGCTTGAGGATTTAACCACTAGAGTTGTAGAATGAACTTCATCTTCCCCAACTTCGGTGGAGTTGGAGAAGTCTGATAAAGAGATCTGAGAAGCATTTAAGGAACTCAGAAGCTTCAGTGCAATGCACTGAAGCTATTTAAACCTTTAAAACACTGTAACAACCTCTGAATGATTCTGACGAACAAACATGTTTTCAAGTTCAGGCGGTGAGCCTGAAACCCTAGGAATCAAAGTCAGTACACCATCTTGAAGATCTGAATAAGTTTTGGATGTTGAGGAGACTCTAATTAAGGCTTTAATTTCCTGTGGAGAAGCTTTGAACAGAAAGTCAATTTTTGTGCTTCCACAGTCAAACATGACTCTGATAATGGAGATCTGAGCTTGAATTGAGGTAATGAGTGAAAATTGTTTCTGCGAACTTGTTTGATGATCTGAAAGTGATTAAAGTGAGTTCAGATGATTTATTTAGTGAGAATTTAGTCCCTGTTAATTTGGGTTACTTTCGAACCCAAACTAACAGGAGAACCATCTTGATGAAATTTAAACTTGAATCATGCCCAGATTAATCTGTTATAACCCTTAGAATTAATCTAAATCAATTAGAAACACTTTTAAGTGTCTGTTGCACATAATGAAGTCTGAAGATCTGAACTCTGAAGCTTTTAGAGAAGTGAAGAGCTTCTCTGCTGGTTCTGAAGGTCTTAAGAGCTTAAAATCTACTCTAACAGATGCGGAATCAATTATATAACATGTATAGACCTTAAAATAAAAGAGAGAAGTCCATCTGAGGACTCTGCTGATTTAATTCCATTTCTAGGCTAAAAAAAACTGTAAGAACCCCCGATTTCATCTTTCAAATTAAAGAGGAAAACATCATCAAAACATTAAATTGACCCTGCAATTGTATAGATCTATCTTAGAGCTTTCTAACAAACTTGAAATCACTCGATTTGGAGCTTTGGGTAGAAAGTTATGATCATTTGAAGTTGGGTCTAGAAGGGGTAGGTTAATCCCACATCGCTAGTCCACGAGCACGTGCCTGGGAATAAAATGAATTCATTGCATGGGCTATGTAGTCGTCAGCGCTCGGCGCACCGGTTACCGATTCGATCTGAACATGAGCATGTGTGTGTGTGCGGGCTTGTGCCTACGGGCGTGCGCCCTTGGGGGCGTGAGCGAGTATGTGCCCTGGGAGGGTGAGAGAGGCCTGGGAGGCCGGGTTGAGTCGAAATGGCTCGAGACTGTGAACCGATAAGAAATAAACCGAAAATGAACCTAATTGAGATTAGGCAAGGACCAAGTAGGGTCTAGTCCCACCTTGGTCTCGAAGTGCTGTGTATCCTCGAAAGGATATCGCCGCAAATAAAATAAATTTTGGTTGAAAAGTAAAAAAGACCCTGTTCAGCTGAAAGTCTAAAGGAAAAGAAAAGAAGAGCTGATGGTAAGCAAAGGCTAAGGAACAAAGGAGCACAGGCACTAAGGAAGGAAAAGAGATTAAGGAACAAAAAGAGAAGACTAAGGGAAGAAAAGAAGGTAGGAGAAGACAGGAAGAAAAGAAGAAAGGTAAGAAAAAGAGCTCGAGAGAGAGGAGAAAATAAAACAAAGAAAAGGAGAAGATAAGAGGCTGAAGAGGATAAAATGAAGGATATTATTTTTCTTGCATCATTATTTTTTGTTCTTAAATGTAAAACGGCATGTTTTAATAGAATAACTTTTAATTGCCTTAATTTTTTGGAATGAAATTGAATTGAAAAATTAACATGTTTACTTATTAATAAAGTACAACATTTTGAGTAAATATGTTTTGCATATGGAATTTTGTATATTCTTTATAGTTTAAATATTTTGACAAAATTAATGATTTAAAAATCAACCTAGTTATACTGCCTAAACTTATAGAGAAATAAAAGAGAATTCGTGAATTTGGAGAAAATTATTATACCTCCTAGTGAATGACCTGGACTCAACTAGCAAAAATTTCTAAAATGTTAGGTTAATTCGATCCTATACTACACAACCGACACAACTTCGAGTTAACTTAAGCAACTTCTTCTACTCTTAATTAAGTGAAATTAACTTAATTACTGAGTTGAGTGAAATCGCACGATCAATTTTTGCCCAAGTATTGCCCCTACAGCATAATCAGATGCATTGCACATGATCTCAAAGGGTTGAGACCAATCAGGGGACTATAGGATAGGTGCTTAGGTAACTCAATCACACAGGATTTCAAACGCCTGAGTGCATTCCTTGGAGATTTCAAAGGGGACATCCTTAGATGGAAGATTAGTGGGGGGGCGCGCGATTTTCGAGAAATCGGGAATGAATCGACGGTAAAAACCGATGTGCCCCAGAAAGAATCTGATGTCTTTAATCGAGTTAGGCATAAGGAGTTTGGAAATCAAATTTACCTTGGCTCATCAACCTGGATGACTTTTTCATAAACGAGATGTCCTAGGACACTTCCCTCAAGTACCATGAAGTGTCTCTTTTCCCAGGAAAGAACCAAGTTCACATCGATGCATCACCTGAGGATCTGGATCAAGTGCAGGAGGAAATCATCAAATGATTCACCAAATACCGAGAAGTCATCCATGAAGACTTCAAGGTATTCACCTACCATATCTGAGAATATGGCAAGCATGCACCGCAGATAAGTGGCAGGTGCATTGTAGAGACCGAATCACATCCTTTGGAATGTGTATGTTCCGAAGGGGCAGGTAAAGGTGGTCATCTCTTGGTCCTCGGGATGGATTGCGACCTGATTATAAATCGAGTACCCGTCCAAAAAGCAGAAGAATCGATTTCCCGCTAGTTTCTCAAGAATCTGATCAATGAACGGTAGTGGAAAGTGATCCTTCTTCGTGGAGGAATTGAGTCTTCTGTAATCAATGTAGACTCTCCATGAGTTTGCTATATAGGTCGATATGGTTTCTCTGATTTCAGTCGTGATGACGGTAAGCCCTACCTTCTTAGGCACAACTTGGAATGAGCTTACCCACTGACTGTCAAAGATCGGGTAGATGGTCCCTGCATCTAACCACTTGATGATCTCCTTTTTCACAACATCTTGCAAATTTGGATTTAGGCGTCTCTGCATTTCACGGGGTGGTCGTGAGCCCTCTTCAATGTATATGTGATGTGTGCAGTATGAAGGGTTGATACCAGTCAGATCATCGAGAGTCCATCCAATGGCTCTCCGATGCTGCTGGAGAACAGAAATTAGGCGTACTTCCTGATCAGGTGTGAGTCGGGAGTTGATAATCACAAGAAACGTTTGATTAGAACCCAAAAGACGTATTTGAGATGATCGGGAAGAGGCTTTAATTGCATAACTGGGTTGTCAGCAGTAGCGGGTGGTTCAGGGTGGGTGTCAGGAGCAAAGGAAGGAGCTATGGGTGTGTCTAGGTTGAGTTCGGACTCCTCTAATTGCTAGTTTGGATCCTCTTGTGGTTGATCAGAAATAGTCAGGTTTTCCTCGATACATAAGCCGTCAACCACAACCTCGATATCGCAAGTCTACTCTATAACTCCGCAATTAATTCCTTTTTGGGCCTTGAAGATGTCGATCTTTAGTACCTCACTCCCAAATTTTAATTCAATTTGGCCCTCCTCACAATTGATATTGACCCTAGCAGTGGCCAGAATAGATCTCCCTAGTATGATCGGTGTATTCTTCACATTCTCAGGAGCATCCATGTCTAAGACGATAAAATCCACTGGGAAATAGAAATCATGTACCCTAACTATGACATCCTCGAGAATTCCTTTTGGTGACTTAATTGATTAGTCGGCTTGCTGTAAAGTCATTTCAGTCAGTTTAAGCTCAGATTCCTCGAAGTAGTCTAGTAGGGATGTAGGTATCAAATTTATAGAGGCTCCTAAGTCTAATAAAGCATGGTCAAATCGTATATCACCGATTTCACAGGAGATTAGAGGGGTGCCTGGTCTTTTGCCTTAGGCAGGAGTTTGCTCAAAATGACAGAGCTGGCTTGCTCTGACAGTACGATCGGATTCTCGTCTTTGGTTTGCGGCTTACACTTAGGTGTACATACATCTTTTAAAAATCATGCGTAAGCCAGTACGTGGCATATCGCATTCATCAAGGGGATGCTTATATGGACCTGCTCAAAGAGCTTAACTAAGTCCTCCTCAGGTGCCACGATTTTGGTTATCCTTTTTCCCTTGGTCAAGGCCTCGGGAAATGGAACCTTAGATGGTTCCTCTAGAATGGGTCTAGGTTCTTAATCTGGGATAGAGGTGTCCTAGATGACTATCCTAGGATTATGGTTTGTATTATCTGGCTGGGAGTGGCTTGGATAAGGTGGATCCTATGTTGTTTTGCCAGTACGGGTAGTAATAGAATTCAATCTTGCTTGGTTTTGGTTTGGTGTGGGTAAAAGAGGTGCTTGCTACTGGTAACTCATATATGATGTCGAAGCCTCCATCCCGTCGGGTGATGGAGTAGAAGGGGCCTAATAAACAAAGTGAGCTTGGCCCAGATTTAGGTTCATAACGCGCCTTTGGTTCGGCATGTTATTCGGATTAGGCAGAGGTTGTGAAGGAAGTGCACCAGGTTGGCGAGGATTTGCCATCTGTGCAAGTTGATTTGAAACCTCTGTGATCTCGTCTCTGTGCTATTTTTGCATAGCTGCATTCGTCTTTTGAATGTTAGCCAGAGGCTGAAGGATAAGAGTCATTTGATCGCATGAGTCAGCCCAGATTAATAAGTTGGGTTAGGCCGAGGCTGAGGCGGCTGATATGGAAGAGGAGCTTGTGGTCGAGGCTGATATTGAGGTCTCTGATTTTGATTATTTTCGGACCATGTGAAATTAGGATGATTACGCCATCCAAGGTTGTAGGTGTTTGAGAATGGATCATTCTGAATGGAGTTGAGGTCCTCGCAGGTCTAAGGAACCTCAAAAAAGTCAGAATACGAGGGTTCAGAGTTCCCCCAACTAGAGTAGGTGGATCCAGAGTTTCCTCCGAAACTAGAATTAGACGAGGGTGGATACGAGTCCATCCCCTAAGAAGATCGATGATAGATGTTATGCACAGCCTCCCTACCAGAGGGCGGTTGCGCGAACGGGTTTTACGTAGAGGTGGTTCGCTACAAGTGTCCAGTTAGCTCATCCACCTTCTTCTCAATAATAGAGATCTTTTCCAGATGACTGGCCATTTGTTCCAAGTCGACGGAAGAGGACAAGCCCTGCATCTCATGTGCTCCCTTTGGATTCGTCAATGCACGAGAATTCATCCGGTCGAACATGCCCATGGATTCATTATTGATGGAGTTCTCGCACATATTCTCGAAAATCTCCCACACAGTGTCTTCGTGTTGACCCATGATGTTTCCTCTGCAGGTCGCATTGACGAATAATCTAATATCCTTACGGAGTCCTTGGCAAAAAGACTGGACTTATTCCCATTTAGGACCTCCAACAGGGATTTGTACTCGAGATTCGATTGCCACCGTATCGGGATTGTAGTTATCTCTCATCATTGGATGCTGTGGTGAGTTCACAAAGTCTTGGAATAGATCATTGAGGTGCTGAAGCTGATTTTCAAGATTATTTTCTTCTACTGGTTGCACCATGATGATGGATGAAGGAAAATCAGGTTCAGATGAATCAAAAGAAATATTGATAGGATTGGGTTGTTGCACTAACAAGGAGGTCGAGGCTTGGCCTCGACGTGAATGAGAAGCTAATGGAGGCCTCAAGGATGGTCTTAGAGACCTCCTCCCGAACATGCACCGATGGAGTAGATGAGAGGTAGAATGTGATGGACTCAATCAAGACACCCAAAAATTTTAGATGACTATAGAGGTTCGGGGCGGATGATAACCCTTAGTCAGAAAGCCGTCCACCAGAGAATTACCTGGGCAGCCAGAGAGGGAGAGTCCCACAAAGACCCCTACATGGTAGTATGCCCCCACAAGTTACAGGGTTTCCCCCACCTGACCTCTCTTGTCACTGATTGTTACAACCCGATCCCAGATCCCAACAGGACCCGAGATCGACCCGCCTTGACTAATCCTAAGACCTAGTTGTCCAACGAGAAATAACCAAAAGTAGGAAATAATTCACATCCACACATGCAATGTAACTAACCAGAGAGAAAATAAGAGACAGTAAAAAAATAGAGCGAAAGCCTATCAATATTATAGGCCATCACAACAATGACAGAGAAAAGTACAATAGAAAAGTAACTGAAACAGTATTATATAGAACAAAATACTCACGACTACAACAAAAGCTAAGGAAACAGTAAGAAAATGCAGCTAAGGCTAGGCTCGACTGGGCCCAGCTCCCTCTGCAGCCGGTGGTGCTTGCTGCTCAACTCCCTGACCTGGATAAGGTTATAAAATTTCTGGAGTCAGCGAACGCTGCGTAGAGTGGTAATTTAGCCATTTATATGTAATTGAGACAAGCTATAAATTAATGCAATTAAGTAACTATCCATTTTCATTTAGTTCAACCAAGTACTTCTAATTTGTTGTTCCTTTATTCACTTATATCATGTCTTGATCTGGCCTGTTCCTCATGGGAATGATCTTGATTACAGTCTTTTCCATGATGTAGGAGGTACACGTGGTGCTCTCCTGGCCGAGAGAGTCCTCTGTGGTCATCCTACACCCAGTCAACCACCCCGAGGTCACGGTCGCAACGTAGCGGTAACTACGGTACGGGTAATAAACTACGGGTAGCTATCCCGTACTAGCACGCGGTTAGTCGTTTCTGCTAGCAAGTACTTCTAAAGGTACGGCATGGAACAGTACAGGGCCTTGCCCTCTCAGAACAGAATAGAATAGGGGTCTCGCCCCTCCATAGTCCACGTACCATCGTCTGACTATCCCGGTTTGCCCAATGGGCTTAACAAGAGTCGGTGTAGGGCGGGTAGTCCTAACCCCGGGCCCCCTAGGGTGGCGAGCTCCCTCCCTACACTAAGTAGCTCACCTCGGTACCACGTACACGAGGGCCAAACAGAGTCGGTGTAGAGTGTCTAGGTCTGACCCCGGGGCTCAACCCAATGGGCAGCTGGTACCCCCCTACACTAAAGGGACATTGGCTCTCCTTGGTACCGCATACATAAGGGCCAGTTCACTTCCCGTCTATAGGAGTTTTCCTCCTAATTCCCTGTAGGGTTCATGCTTGTATTCCTTTTGTTTCATATTACAAACTTTCATATTTCTCTATTTACATTTCTGTTTCCATTCTTAAAACAGGCAGCTTGTGATTTTCTAACTGACAAGGCATCATATCAAATAACCAGTACATTTGCTAGCATTTACAATTTTACAGGCATCTCAAGTAAACAATGTAGCTCAACCATGCTCATTTGTTTCTGCCCTAGGCTTCATTCTCATCCTAGGGTTCTACATGTATCTCAAGTATACGGATAGCTCAAACCATACTCATTTGTTTCTGCCCTAGGGTTCATTCGAGTTATTCTAAGCATGCATTTGATTTATTTAAATCAAAATATTAATGCAAACCACTCTACTGGCAAACACGGGAGGAATGGGGGCTCGGATCGTAGATCCCGTCACCTCCGCAGCTCCTGCGTACTCGACTGGCTGGAGACATATACAATTGACCAACCACATCAAACAAGTCCAAAACCGTATACAAGTGACACTAACTCGTAGAGAAACTCAAGTGAAAAAAAATGATACTTCGTTTGCGAAAACTTGATTCCGTTTGGGCCCTCAATGGGCCAAAAATACTCACACTGTCCAAAATTAGATGTCTGGGTCTAGTTCCAGACGTCTTAAAAGACATCAAAACTCACCCTGGGTTTCCTGCGGTAACCTCAGATGTCCGGACCCTTCCGCGATCGTCTGAGGTGAGTTCCAGACGTCGGACCCTCCTTCCGGTTGTCTAGAGGTACGATCAGATGTCTGGTGACGTGTCCAAACATCCAAAAGCACCTCGAAGGGCACACCCCGCGCCTTTCCAATGCTCTTCTCCTGCGTACACACACGCAGAGCTAAATAAGGCTGGACAAAATCCTTGCGGTGAGGCCTACATGGCCGTAAACCGCACAAAAGCATGTACCTTAGCACTGAGCGTGCTTTCAGACGTCCGGCTTCAGCTTCGGACATCCTTTTGCTACTCTAGACGTCTGGGAGATGCTTCAGACGTCTGATACTGGAAAATATCCAGTACACAGAACTACTCCCGTGAGCTGTCTCCTTCGTGAGCTCGTCCGCAGGAGCTGCAGTAGTTCCTCTAGCGGCTATAGGAGACCAAAGCTCCTGCTCGCAAGCTCCTCCTCCTCGCCCATGCCCTCGACTCCTCCCGCACAAGCTCCTCTGAGCTCCTGCAGCTCCCTCGCGAGCTCCTCCTCTCGAGCTCCTCCTACGCTCCTACTCTCTCCTCCTCTGCATCCCGTCTCTCTCTCTTCTTCCTGTCCTCTCACCGCGTTGGAAGGGAGGAAGGTGAAGGACGGAGGTGGTGGTTGGTGGAGATGGGTGGAGTGGCATGGGGGTGGGGGTTAAATAGGAGAGGGTTAGGGTTTGGGGTGAAGAGAGAGAGAGGTGAGTGTGCATGCAGCGCACGCGCAGAAAAGAAAGAATGTACGGTTCTTCTATTTTCAGACGCCCGACACTTCATCCAAACGTCTGGACAGACGTCTGACGGCTCATCCAGACATCTTAAACAATCCAAAAAGGTAACAGGTCATTTCAACATAACAAACTTAAAGGAAGTTTCGTCCCCAAAACTTAAGCCAAGTAGGGTGAGGAGAAAGTTGCGTAAAAGCACATAACAAACTTAAAGAGGTTCAAAATAGATCTGAAAATACGTACCCTCAAAGAGCTCCGGGTACTATTCTCGCATTACCGCCTCAGGCTCCCAAGTGGCCTCATCGTATCGCTGGCTTCTCCATAGGACTTTCACCAGTGATACCTGCTTCCGTCTCCGGCTCCGAACGACTCTGTCTAATATCTGGATTGATCTCTCGGGACAGGTCAAGTCGTCTTCCACCTCAAAACTCTCATGGCTCAGAACGTGGTTGGGATCGACGACATACTTCCTGAGGTTGGACATGTGGAACATGTCGTGCACTCCAAGGAGCTGGGGAGGAAGGGCAAGCCTATAAACAACGGGTCCAACCCGCTCCAAAACCTCAAAGGATCCCATAAACCTCAGCGCAAGCTTCCCTTTCACTCCAAAATGCTACAAGCCTTTTATGGGTGAAACACGAAGAAAGACATGATCCCCAACCTTGAACTGTACCACCTAGAACTTCCTATCGGTGTAGCTCTTCTGCTTGCTCCTGGCAGTGCGGAGTTGCCTGTGAATCTGCTCGATCACCTCCTGACTCTGTTGGATCAGCTTGGGGCCAACCTCCCACTTGGTCCCCACCTTGAACCAACTCAAGGGTGCAGTACACCTCCATCCATACAGAGCCTCATAAGGTGCCATGCCGATGCTCAAATGATAGCTGTTGTTGTATGCAAACTCTGCCAGGGGCAAATGCTCCTCCTAGGAGCCTCTCCAGTCTAATACACTCGAGTGTCTATATGGTGCGCTCTGACTGCCCGTCAGTCTGGGGGTGCTAGGCGATGCTAAACCTCTGACGGGTCCCCAATGCCTGCTGAAACTCCACCCAAAACTCAGAAGTAAAACGAGTATCCCTGTCGGATACGATCTCACGAGGGACTCCGTGCAGATGCACCACATCTCTAATATATCTCTCTGCTAGCTGGGCTGGCCCAAAGGTGACTCGATTGGTAGGAACCGTGTCATCTTCGTCAGCCGATCTACTATCACCCAAACTGCATCGTGTCCCCGCTGGGTAACTGGTAGACCCACCATTAAGTCCATGGTGATGCTCTCCCACTTCCACTCTGACACAAGAAGTGGCTGTAACGGCCCTGCAGGCCTCTGGTGCTCGGCCTTCATCTGCTAGCATACCAAACACTGCTAGACAAACTCACCAACATCCCACTTCATCCCTCTCCACCAGAAGTCACGTCGCAAATCATGGTACATCTTTGTATTTCCGGGATGTATGGTGAATCGGGACCCGTGCGCCTTAGTCAGGAGCTCTCTCAACAACGCCTCGTCTCTAGGAACACATAGACATGCCCTCATACGCAGTATCTCGTCTGAGAAGGAAAGGTCTCCTGGGTCACCAGTCAACACCCTTTCTCGTAGTGTCTGTAAGTACAGATCAGCCATTTATTTTGCAATGATGCGGTCTATCAGCTCTGGTCGTGCCTGTCACGTCATTGTCACTACCCTACAATACCCCCGTGACTCCTGAGGTCGCCAACTTCCCACCTCCTCCATGAGTCTCCAACTTTGAGCCTACAAGCTAGCCAAGTGGGCGGGTGCCTTCTGGCTCAAGGCGTTAGCCACCACATTGGCCTTCCCTGGGTGATAGGAGATACTGCAGTTGTAGTCCTTCAGGAGCTCTAACCAACGTCTCTATCTCGTGTTGAGCTCCTAGTCAAACAGGTACCTAAGACTCTTGTGGTCTGTGAAGATCTCGAATGTCTCACCATACAGGTAGCGCCTCCATGTCTTCAGCGCGAAGACAACTGCTGCTAGCTCTAAGTCATGAGTGGGGTAGTTATGCTCATGGGGCTTCAGTTGCCGCAAAGCGTAAGCGACAACGTGACCCCGCTGCATTAACACACCACCCAACCCCTGCAACGATGTGTCAGTGTAAACCACAAACCCGCCACTACTGTCTGGAATGGTAAGTACAAGAGCTGAAGTAATCTCTCCTTCAACTCTTAAAAACACGCCTCGCACTCGTCGGTCTAGGAAAGGGCACGTCCTTCCAGGTCAACTGAGTCGTAGGACGCGCGATCTGAGAGAATCCTCTGATAAACCGCCGATAGTAGTCTGCCAGTCCCAGAAAACTGCGTACCTCTATCATTGTGCATGGTCTCTCCCACCTAAGCACAGCCTCAACCTTGGCTAGATCCACAGCCAATCCGTCTCCTGATATCACGTGGCCCAAGAAAGTCACCTGTCTCATCCAAAACTCGAACTTGTTGTACTTGGCATACAACCTGCATCGTCTTAAGGTATCCAGGACCATATGTAAATGCTGTCCATGCTACACCTGATCCTGTGAGTAGACTAGGACGCCGTCGATGAACACCACCACAAACTGGTCTAAATACGATCTGAAAACATGGTTCATCACGTCCATGAAAGAAGCGGGGGTGTTGGTCAGCCTAAATGGCATGACAAAAAACTCGTAGTACCCGTACTGTGTACGGAAAGCTGTCTTAGAGACGTCGATCTCCTTGATCCTCAACTGGTGGTAACCTGACCTCAGATCTATCTTAGAGAACACTGTGGCATCTCTCAACTGGTCAAAGAGGTCATCGATACGAGGCAGCGAGTACTTGTTCTTGATGGTGACCCGATTCAGTTGTCGGTAGTCGACACAAAAAGTTGTAGAATACCATTCTTCTTCTTCACAAACAACACGGGGGCTCCCCAAGGGGATGCACTGGGCCTAACAAAGCCCTTCTCTAACAGGTCATGTAACAGTGACTTGAGCTCTCATAGCTCAAGCGACGTCATCCTGTAAGGTGCAGTAGAAATGGGGCTGGTCCTCAGTACTAACGAGATCTCAAACTCAATCTCATGCTCAGGCGGTAGTCTTGGCAACTCCTCTAGGAAAACGTTGGGGTACTCACAGACCACCGGAATACTCTAAAAGTCGGCCACAGGGCTAGGCTCTGCTATGACACAAGCCAAGAAGCCCTCATACCCTTGGCCTAAAAGCTTCGCTGGCCGGAGCGTGGAGATGCACCTAAAACCTCCGTCCACAGGCTGGCCATGAAACTCAAAGGGAGGCAACTCTAGTATGGAGAAGGCGATCTTCCTCCCAAAATAGTCCACCAAGGCGTGATAGGCAAACAACCAGTCCATCCCTAGAATCATGCCAAAGTCCTCCATCGGGATCACAATCAGGTCGGCGGGAAGACTGTGTCCCCCTATAGCGACTTTGCAGTCTGTAAAGACCTCCTCTACTACGAATAACTGTCCACCTGGCCCTCTAATCAGGAACGAAACCTCTGATAGTACATTGCCCGGTCCCAAACTGACGGCAAAACTCGAGGAGACAAAGGAATGTGTGGCACTAGAATAAAAAAGAACATAGACTAGTTTGCCAGAAACAGTAACCATACCTACCACCAAAGAACCCGAAGCTTTGGCATCTCTGTGTGTTAGGGCATTGATGCGCCCCTTAGTCCTAGGTGCAGACGAAGCAGCCACACTCTGGGTCGGATGGGCAGCAGCTGGCTGGTACCCTCCTCATGACTGTTGTCCTCCTCCACGTGCCTGGTGACAACGGCCACCAGCTCGACCTCCAGCACTCGGTGCAGGGAGCATTTGCTGTGCTCCAGCCCTAGATGGGCAGTCCCTCCTGATGTGGCCCGGCTGGCCACACTGGTAGCAAAGAGGAACATGGCCTCCTCCCTCAGTCGGTCTCTCCTGGTGGCTGGGCAGGGGTCCGGTGCTGGTAGCTAGTCCCTGTCTGGGGCTCCCAAAGGCCACTGGTGGCCCTACAGAATGAGACTGCTCTCCTATGACTACCGTGTGCCTCCTCTCCCGACGGCCCTATGAGTACTCTGGCTGGTAGAACCTCTTCCGTCCACCGTCAGTGTCTTACAGGACCGGGTTGGTCTCCTCATAAGTCATGGCTGCCTCAAACACATGAGAGAAAGTGGGCAACTTCAGGGATTTCACATACCCCCGAATCGCCAGTCGAAGACCCTCAGTAAACCTCCATAGGCGCTCCACCTCAGTAGACACAACTGTTAGGGCGAAGTGTGACAGCTCCAGGAGCACTAACTATCATCGCCCCTAACGAAGAGTGTGAAACTCCCGCCTCATCTGGTCCTGCCAGGTCTGCAGGAAGTACTGCTCGCAGAAGAGAGCCATGAACTGGTCCCACATCAGCTCTCTCTCCTCCTGGCCTCTGACTGCCTTACACCACTTGTGGGTTGCACTCTCCAGCTGGTACGTGGCAAAGGCCACGCGGCACTCTACAGGAGGGCGGAGGGTGTCGAACACCTTCTCTATCTACTCCAACTAGTCCTCTGCCTCAGACGAGCTCTCATCCCCCTTTAAGGTGGAGGGCTTCAGCTTCCGGAACTGGCTGAAAAGCTCGTGGTGGAGCTGCAATGGGGGAACAGGTACGCCTTCAGGTAAGGAGGGTTCATGCTCAGAAGTGTCTGAGGGTGGTGGGGGTGGTAGAGGATCACCCCTCCTCCAGCTCGTACGGCGCTACGACGGTTCCCCTACCCCACGGAGGACTCTCCCTCCACGTCCTCAGGAAGGCATGGCCGAGGAGGCTGCTGGAGCTCCTCCCGTACAATATCTCAAATCATATGGGCGAGATCCTGGGCTTGAATGCTCGAAAGGAGAGGTGGGTCAGCTGGTGCCTCAGGTCCAGCACGTCCACCCCTTCGATCCCGCCCACAGCCACGTCTGCGGCTTGCCTTAGGAACTCCCCGACGAGGCATCTCCTACAAGGAGACACAGGAAAAAGAGCAGAAACTATCAATGATAACAGATTACATCAAGAGATAAGACTCGAAGCGATGATCAAAGCGATACGTTGTGGTGGCTATCCTAGTTGCATGCATGTGGGTGGCCAGTTCTCAAACCAGTTAGTTTATTTCTTGGGATGACCTTGCTTTGATACCATCTTGTTACAACCCGATCCCAGATCCCTATAGGACTCGAGACCGACCCACCACAACTAATCCCAAGACCTAGTCGTCCAACGAGAAATAACCAAAAGCAGGAAATAATTCACATCCACACATGCAATGTAACTAAGCAAAGAGCAAACAAGAGACAGTAAAAGAACAAAGCGAAAAGTCTATTAATATTACAGGCCATCACAACTACGACAGAGAAAAGTACAGTAGAAAAGTAACTGAAATAGTATTATATAGAACAAAATACTCACGACTACAACAGAAGCTAAGGAAACAATAAGAAAATGCAGCTAAGGCAGGGCTCGACTGGGACCAGCTCCCTCCACAGCCGGTGGTGCTGGTTGCTCAACTCCTTAACCTGGACAAGGTTATAAAATTTTCGGAGTTAGTGAATGCTGAGTAGAGTGGTGTTGAATGCGGAAATCTATGCATTCGCAGTTGGATTCAAAAACCCATCGTCGAAGTTCGAGTCGTGAAGAAATCCGTTCAACAGATAAAATTTATACCGAAAATCCGTAAAGAAGTTCTAGGTCAAACATAGGGACGCTACGTCGATCTTAAAATCTGCAATTATATTTTTTTTGTATATTTTTTTTAAAAGGTGAAATAATCACAATGGAATCGATATGGACAATAAGAGAGAGAGGTAGAACAATTACTTGGTATTTGAATAATGCTTTTACAACTAAGAAAGCAGGAAATGATTACACTAGAAAGCGAGAAGCTGTTACAACTAGAAAGCGGGAAATTCTACTTTAGAAAGCGGTAAAAGAAGGGAGAGAGATGTTATCCTCCTCAACGAATGCTTGGAGGACGTGCCGGATGGAGGCAATGCCTGGAAGACGAACGATGAGGCGGGAAGAAGGACGAAGCTGGAAGAACGGGAATGAGGCAGTACATCGTCGTCGTTGTGGGATCCACTTTCGGAATGGGGGCGAAAGCTTAGATTTGGCTCTTGAGGAGCATCCTGGTTGTGGGACAAGCTTCTCTTAAGCTTTGGAGAGGAAGAGAGGAGAAGGAAGGGATGAGAATTTCGTAGGGTAAGGGTCTCCTTTTATAGTTGTAAGGAATGGGGGCAATTTGGACATTTTAACTTCAAAATATTAATTAAGGGACCTTTAATGACGGAATTAAACGTTGCTAAAAGCCCATCGTGGGAGACGTGTGCGCGCTGCGCGCAAGCCTGCTCCTCTTCCATGCCTAAAATGTACGCCCACGTTTGGGCGATATCAGCCATCCGATCTCAAGATCGGATGGCTTAAAATCGTCCTCACCCAAGCCGAGCTTCAGCTGCTGCACACCCGTGAGTGCGATGATGCGCGTACACAATCCAAAGCTCCTCATTGCACCACGTCTCCGCTCGTCGCCTTCACGATTGCCCTCTGACGGCCAGGATCGACGCACCCCTGCTCTTCGTTCTGATTTTAGGAGCATGGCGATTCGAACTCGCAACCCCTGCGTCGCCCATAGGGGCGCGACCGCTACGCTGAAGCCTTGTCTTTCTCGCGCGGAGGGTTTAAGCGTGCAGATCTGTGGCCGTTGGATCAAGATCCAATAGCCCAGATCTTGTCTTGTCGTGCCTTCAGAAGAGGAGAGCGGCGGGTCCCTAGGGCCGATCGGGCGACCGAGATGGCACCACGTGGTGGCATCTTGGCCCTCCAACTTCTGTGTGTTGCAGACGGTGCCACGAATGTCGAATTTTCATGTCGTTAGGCTACGATCGTCGATTCAAACCCATCCGTGTGGTCGGATTTGTCGTCTGAGGTGCGAATTAACACCACCTTGGCCCTTGATCTCTAGGCTTCCTTGGACTATATCTGGTGCTACGGATGTCCGATTAGAGTGATCTTGGATTTGCTGAACTCCTGTCGTTGCCCTGATCAGATCCGTACGGTTGGATCCTCAGTCCAAAGCCCTGATTAACAAGTTGCCCTATCCTTGGCCATAAAAGGAGATAATTAAGCTAAATTTTATACAGACTACCCTAAATGCAATATTATGCATGTTATGCAATATTTATAATATGCGATGCCTAAGAACACACGTAAATAGATAGTTTATGTGATATAAACATGTTTACATCAATTGGTAATTTAGCCATTTATATGTAATTGAGACAAGCTATAAATTAATGCAATTAAGTAACTATCCATTTTCATTTAACTCAACCAAGTACTTCTAATTTGTTGTTCCTTTATTCACTTATATCATGTCTTGATCTGGCCTGTTCCTCACGGGAACGATCTTGATTGCAGTCTTTTCCATGATGTAGGAGGTACACGTGGTGCTCTCCTGGCCGTGAGAGTCCCCTGTGATCATCCTACACCCAATCAACCTCTCCGAGGTTACGGTCGCGACGTAGCGGTGACTACAGTACGTGTGATAAATGCGCGGGTAGCTATCCCGCAATGGCACGCAGTCAGTCATTTCCACTAGCGGATACGCCTAAAGGTACAACATGGAACAATACAAGGCCTTGCCCTCTCAGAACAAAACAGAATAGGGGTCTCGCCCCTCCACAGTCCATGTACCCTCGTCCGACTATCCCGGTTTGCCCAGTAGGCCTAACAAGAGTTGGTGTAGGGCGGGTAGTCCTAACCCCGGGCTCCTTGGGGCGGCTAGCTCCCTCCCTACACTAAGTAGCTCACCTCGGTACCACGTACACGAGGGCCAAACAGAGTTGGTGTAGAGTGTCTAGGCTTGATCCTGGGGCTCAACACAACGGGTGGCTAGTACCCCTCTACACTAGAGGGACATTGGCTCTCCTTGGTACCGTATACACAAGGGTCAGCTCACTTCTCGTCTACAAGAGTTTTCCTCCTAATTTCCCGTATGGTTCATGCTGGTATTCCTTTCATTTCATATTCCAAACTTTCATGTCTCTCTATTTACATTTGCATTTCCATTCTTAAAATAGGCAGCTCATGATTTTCTAACAAGGCATCATATCAAATAACCAGTACAGTTGCTAGCATTTACAGTTTTACAGGCATCTCAAGTAAACAGTGTAGCTCAACCATGCTCATTCGTTTCTACCCTAGGGTTCATTCTCATCCTAGGGTTCTTCATGCATCTCAAGTAACAGTATAGCTCAAACTATACTCATTCATTTCTGCCTTAGGGTTCATTCGAGTTATTCTAAGCATGTAGTTCATTTATTTAGATCAGAATATTAATATAAACTACTCTACCGGCAAACACGGGAGGAATGGGGGCTCGGATCGCAGATCCCGTCACCTTCGCGGCTCCCTCATACTCGACTAGCTGGAGACCTATATAATTGACAAGCCACATCAAACGAGTCCAAAACCATATACAAGTGACACTAATTTGTAGAGAAACTCAAGCGAAAAACAACGGTACTTTGTTTGCGAAAATCCGATTCCATTTGGACCCGAAATGGGCCAAAAACACTCACGCTGTCCAAAATCAGACGTCTTGATCTAGTCCCAGACGTCTTAAAAGACGTCAAAGCTCACCCTAGGTTTTCTGCGGCTACATCAGATGTCCGGACCCTTCTGCGTTCATCTAAGGTGAGTTCCAGACGTCAGACCCTCCTTTTAGTAGTCTGGAGGTACGATCAAACGTCTGGCGACGTGTCCAGACATCCAAAAGCACCTTGAAGGATGCACCCCGTGCCTTTCTAATGCTCTACTCCTGCGTACACACGCGCAGAGCTAAATAAGGCTAGACAAGATCCCTGTCGTGAGGCCTGCATGGCCGTAAACCGCACCAAAGCACGTACCTTATCACTGAGCGTGCCTTCAGATGTCCGACTTCAGCTCTGGACATCCTTTTGCTACTCCAGACGTCAGAGAGATGCTCCAGACGTTTGATACTGGAAAATATCTAGTACACAAAACTTCTCCCGCAAGCTGTCTCCTTCGCGAGCTCACCTGCAAGAGCTACAACAATTCCCCCAGCGGCTGCAGGAGGCCAAGACTCCTGCTTGTAAGTTCCTCCTCCTCGCCCATGCCCTCGACTCCTCCCGTACGAGCTCCTCTAAGCTCCCGCAACTCCCTCGCAAGCTCCTCCTCTCGAGCTCCTCCCAAGCTCCCGCTCCCCTCTCCTCCTCCTCCGCATCCTGTCTCTCTCTCTTCTTCCTCTCCTCTTGCAGCGCTGGAACGAAGGAAGGAAGGTGAAGGACGGAGGTGGTGGCTAGTGGAGATGGATGGAGTGGTGTGGGGTGGGGGTTAAATAGGAGAGGGTTAGGGTTCGGGGTGAGGAGAGCGAGGTGAGTGCGCGTGCAGCGCATGCGCGGGAAAGAAAGAAGATACGGTTCTACTTTCAGATGTCAGACCCTTCATCCAGATGTCTAGATAGACGTCTGACGGCTCATCCAGATGTCTTAAAAAACTCAAAAAGGCAACGGGTCATTGCACTGATGTTCCAAGTAGACCAGAATGGGGACTTGACCTCTTAAGTCTACCGGTTTTAATTAAGAGCAAGGGTGCTTATGATTTCACTTGAACTTTTAAGATTTTTTTTGAAAAAGTGACCTGATTTGATGATTGGTTAACCTAACAAGGTGAGTCAACTTCACCTGTATTATCCTCTTGAGAATTTTAGGTCCCTCTTTTAGTGTTCAAATGAATTTAAGAGCCTAACTTTTAGGGTTTTGCTTGAATAGATCAATTCAATCAAGGTCTAGGCACACAATGTTTTGGAGAGATAATTTCTTGATTAAGCAAGTGTGTTTCTCAAACCCTAAACTGGAATCCTTAATTGGCTCTACTTGATCCAATTTAGTTTGTCAAAATGTGGTACCTAGGGCTCAAGCAAGAATGTGATAGCCCTAGATACCTTAGTTTCAAATGGGTGCACAGATCAGGGTTTGAATATTTGTAGAATGTATCCAAATCAGGCAACTTGATGATTAATCTATGAATATAATGCAAGAAGCCCTAATTGATTTCTTCCTTTTTTAGTTCTTTCAGATTCAGGGGTTAAGAAGAAGGTAGATGGAGTTTTAGCTGTCCCTGGAGTGGTTGATGTGCGGCTGATTTTCTTTGATGAATCCCTGAAATAGATCACAGTCAAAAGAGATAGAGCAAGTTAGACTTGGATATTGCAATCGAGAGATCTTGAATTGGGCATTGCTCTCCAGCAACGGTGCCAAAATGTTTGCGTAGTGAAATCGAGGTTTAAAAATTACTTCATTGTAATATAGCCAAAATCGCTTTGAAAACAAATAAATTTATTACTCGAATTTTAAGTTCGAGGTCAAACACAGGGAGAAATATGGAATTCAAAACTCAAGGTCACAATTTAACTCAAGAATAGAGATTGTAATAAGAATAATGTCAGGATCAATATGCAAAAAGAATGGAGTAAAATGGTGATTTAAATTACCAATTACTCCTCACAAATAACTCTTAAATCAAAGCCTCAAATAGATGTTAATCAAATGTATCAGACGTCTTAAATATGTGCTACAGTGCTAAAGACTCAAGGGTCTCTTTCTCCTTCTATGCAGCTTCCATCTTTCTTTCTCTGAGCGTCTCCTCTTCTTCTATTCTTCTTCTCTTCTTTTCCACTTCCTGTGTGGCACCTTCTCTTTATATTCTTCTGCTCAAGCCTTCCTCTCTTCTTTCTTTCTCCGTTTCTTCTTCTTCTCCTCTTCTTTCTTTCTTCACGCTCAGAGGGCAGCCATCACAAGTTTTGGCCAAGTGTTGCATGGGACAAAACCCTCCCTTGCCCCGCACACTTGTTGGAACCTAGTTCCATCTCTCTTCTATGTTTTAGTGTTAACAAAATCATTTTTAAATCTAATGTGTTTATGAAGTATAACAGGTCAAAAGAACCTATGGATGCAAGCAACAAGATTGCATATGAAGGAAGAAGATTAGAAGACTAATTTTTGTTGTATTAATTATTTTTTAGAATCTTTATACGTCTCCTAACAAGTAAAACAAAATCTAGAAGTTAAAATCAAAGTAGAGATAATTAGGGTTTAGAAAATCATTCATTCACTCGCTTCAAAACTCAAAATCGATTTTTTCAAAATAAAGTCGTTTAGAGTAAGTTGGATATCTCAAAAAATTGACTTAAACTTACAAAATGTGGTACTTGTAGCAAGTACCGGTACTGGTCATAAGTACCGGTACATGCTAGGTATAGGTTTGGGCCTAAGTTCCAAACTGCGAACAACAAGTACTGGTACTCATCATGAGTATTGGCACCAAGTGGTCACAATTTGTGCACTTGGTTTTTGCCTGGACCTTACAAGTACTGGTACTAATCACTAGTACCGGTACATGTAGGTCACTGGACCCAAATCTGTGAATCACAAGTACCGGTACTCATGATAAGTACCGGTACCTGGTGACTTAATTGGGCTGACTATAAGCAGTCAGTACCAGTACCAAAAGTTTAGTACTGGTACCAACTAACCGTTGTGACCAATCTGAATGGCTATTTTGCAATTAAACCCATCCTTAATCTTTCCAAATTACCCCTAACGGCTACTAAACGTAGGGAAGGTGCTTAGTGGGTTATACAAGCACTCCTTGACTGTCTTTTGCACACAACCAAGAAGCCAAAATTCTATCTTTGCCTACACCTTCATTTCTCAAATTACTAACTACAAAAGAGCTTGTCTTGTTGCAATTCTCTCAAGGCCATTCTTCATTTGCAACAAGTCTTCAAGGCAATCGTGTTCTTGTCTGAAAAATTCATTTGTTTTATGTGTTAATTTTCTCGTTAGATTAATTTACATACTCAAATTAAGCAATATAATTGTTGGAGACTTAGGAATTAGTTGTAAGATTTTATTTATATTTTGCTTACACCTTTATCTTTATTTCTTTTCAATATCTTGTAATTGAGTTGAGGTAACCCGTTAATTACCTCAGATTTTAGTAAATTGATTCCCTCTGGATTGAGGGAATCGGTTGAAAAATCCTAAGTCATGAGACTTAGGTAGTGGAGTACCCAAGTGAGGGGAACCACTATATATCTTGTGTATTTTGTGGTTTGATTTGTCTTGCATTTTTTTTACCACACTATTCATCCCCCCTTCTAGTGTGCCTGTGATTTATAGATCTTACAGGTGGTATCAGAGCAGGTTGCGAATAGAAGTAACCATTCTCTTTTGCAATGGCATCTCCAGTCAAGCACACCGAAGGATAGTCATCCACACGTCCTCCCTACTTTGATGGGATGAACTATGGATACTGGAAGAGGAGGATGCAAATCTTCCTCAAGGCCATGGATGAGGACTCATGGACTCTTATCCAAGAGAAGTGCATGGATCCGGAGTCGCAAGAAGGTGTTATCTGGACTACAGAACAAAAGAAAACGATCATGGGAAATGCAAAAGCGATGAACGCACTCTATTGCGCGTTATCAAGGGAAGAATTTAACCGTATCTCCACATGGGAGTACGTATACAAGATATGGAACACGTTGCAAGCCACCTATGAACATACGAGTAAGGTAAAAGAAACACATATTTCTATTCTAACAGAAGACTATGAGCGTTTCAGGATGCAAAAAGGTGAAACAATCAAAAGAATGTACACAAGATTTGGAGAAATCATAATTTCAATGAAGAACCTTGGAGTCAAGCTGAAGGAGGAACAACTTGTAAGGAAGATCTTGAGATCCCTTACAAGTGATTGGTCTCCAAAGACCACAGTCATCCAAGACGCGAAAGACCTTTCTACTCTCTCCTTTGATGATTTGATTGGAAGCCTCATGGCATATGAAGTCTAATTGAAAAATATGAGGAAGATTGAAGAAAAATCCATAAGCAGGAAAAAGGAGCCTGCATTTAAAGCTTTAAAGGAGGAGTCGGACCTCGATGATTCCAACTCTAATGAAGAAGAGGAGCTTGCTCTTCTAACGAAAAGATTCAGAAGATTCATCCAAAAACAAGGTAAGAAAGTAAATAAATTTACAAATGACATTATTTCTTTTGAGTGAAAGAAGAAGGGGTACGTACGAAAGGATTATCCAATGATCAAAAAGAAGGAAGAAAAGAAGAAAGACAAAGAACTCAATCGGAAGAAGAAGATTTCAAGAAAGGCATATAAGGAGACTTGGGATGATAGTGATTCCGACACGGAATCATCTTCTAAGGAATCCGAAGAAACAAAAGTTGCACATCTCTGTTTAATGGCAAACAACGATAGTTCAGAAAATGAGGTAGAATCTGAAGTCACTTTTAATGAGTTATTACAAGCATATGAAGATTTGTATCATAAAGCTAAGTTAATTAAAAAGGAAAATAAGGTTTTGCATGATAGTTATAAAACCTTAGAAATAGAGAAATCTTTTCTAGAAATAGAGTTAGAAATGTCAAAAGAAACTAATAAGCAATTGCATGCTAAAATAGTAGAATTAGAAGATATTTATGAACATTTTGAGGACACTTTAAATAATCTAAAAACAACAACTAGGCTGAATACATAATTTTATAATAATTTAAAAGCCAAGTTCAACAATAAAAAGAATACACAAAATAAATCACATGCACCTAGACATGCATGGATTTATCAAAAGGTCAAGAATCCAAAGAATTATAGATCTAACACTAAAGTGATCTATAAACCTAAGGATTTGAAGGGTACTAACCAACAAGGACCCAAAAGAAAATGGGTACCTAAAATAGATTTAATAAATTATTTTGCAGGTCAAGAAGGACAAATGGATCCTAGACAGTGGGTGTTCCAAGAACATGACGGGACACTCCGACCTCTTTATCAAATAGACCAAAATCGAAGATGGAGGACACGTCAAGTCGGGCAACAACAAACGTTGTCGCATTATTGGTGAAGGTACAATAGGTAATTCTTCTAAGCAGGTACGTAATGTTCTATTAGTAGAAAATTTAAAATATAACCTGCTTAGTGTTAATCAAATATATGATAATGGATGTGATGTTTTGTTTACTAAAATTGGATTTAAAATATTAAAAGAAGGAACAAATACGATTTTAGTTGAAGGCTTTGGATATGAAAATATCTATGCTCTTCATTTTTCACAAGAGAAATTTGCAGAATATTTACTTGCCTCCCATGTTGAAGTAGATCTTTGACACCGTAGGCTAGGTCACATTAATCACAAACATCTTAATATGTTAGCCAAAAATGAGTAAGGGGCCTACCCAAATTAACTTATAAAAAGGATATTTTGTGTAAATCTTATGAACTCGAAAAAATGCACAAAGCTTCTTTTAAACCAAAAGACATAGTTTCAACAACATGACCTTTAGAATTGTTACATCTTGATTTATTTGGACCAACACGATTTGAGAGTCTAAATGGATCAAGATTTTGCCTAGTTATTGTTGATGACTACTCTAAGTTCACTTGGGTCATCTTCTTGAAACATAAGGATGACTCATTTGATTACTTCCTAAGTCTTGCTCAAAGACTTCAAAAGGAAAAATCATCCTCTATTCTTAGACTTAGGACTGATCATGGGGGTGAGTTTGAAAATAAAAAATTTTCAAGTTTTTGTGTCACATCTGACATAACTCATGAATTTTTATTTCCTCGGGCACCATCTCAAAATGGTGTTGTAGAGTGCAAGAATCACACTCTACAAGAATGCACCTGAACCTTACCCTTGGAGTCTGGGCTTCAAAAATATTTCTGGGTTGAAGCCATTAATACGACATGTTATGTTCTTAATAGAACTCAAGGTCTATTATTAAGAAAACTCCATATGAGATTTATTATGAGAAGTCTCTTAGGATTTCAAATTTTAGGGTGTTTGGAAGTCGATGTTATTTATTAAACACCCGTGATCAGCTTGATAAGTTTGATGCTAAAGGTGATGAAGGCATTTTTATTTGTTATGCTACAAGAAGCAAAGCTTATCAAGTCTTTAATAAAAGAACTTTTGTTATAGAAGAATCCCTGCATGTTTCATTTGATGAAATAGACTTAGGTGAACCTGAACCAAATCATTTAGATTCTGATGATGAAGATACCCCCTTCATCAATGTATCAAAAATGGAAGATACACGAAATGTACATGATCTTCCAAAAGAATGGGTACACCATCAAGATAACCCTCAAGAATAAATCATAGGTGATATTAAACAAGGTGAAAAAATCCGATTTCACTTTAGAGCTGATTTTGTCCTTAATGCCTTTATTTCACAACTTGAACCCAAGAAAGTTGATGAGGCATTAAAAGATGAATCACGGGTTGTAGCTATGTAGGAGGAGCTACTCCAATTTACTAGGAATAATGTATGGAACTTGGTACTCGCCCCTGAGGGTAATTCCATCATTGGAACCAAGTGGGTATTCCAAAATAAATTGGATGAATCTGGTTTAGTAATCAGGAATAAAGCCAGACTTGTAGCTTAAGACTATAACCAATAGGAGGGTACTGACTTTGATGAGACATATGCTCCTGTTGCTCGTTTGGAGTCCATACGGATGCTACTTGCCTTTATAAGTGCAAAGGACTTCAAGCTATATCAAATGGATGTCAAGAGCGCCTTTCTAATGGTTATATTACGGTTCTTAATGGTTATATTACGGAAGAAGTTTATGTTCATTAGCCTCTCGGGTTCGACGACCCAGCACATCCAGAGCACGTATACAAGCTCAATAAGGCTTTATATGGACTTAAACAAGCTCCCAGGGCCTGGTATGATAGGCTTAGGACCTTTCTTCTTCAACACGGATATAGGATTGGAGTTGTTGATTCAACTCTTTTTGTAAAAGAATAAGGAGATGACATCCTACTGGTTCAAATATAGGTTGACGATATTATATTTGGATCAACTAAGGAGTCCCTATGTTAACATTTCTGTGAGACTATGAAAACTGCGTTTGAAATGAATATGATGGGTGAACTTAGATTCTTGTTAGGACTCCAAATTCAACAATTAGACAGAAATTTACATTAGTCAAATAAAATATGTTCTTGAAATTCTCAAGAAATTTGATTTTGAAAATATAAATGGCAAACAGACTCCAATTGCTCTGACTGCTTCTCTTAGTGAAGATTTATTCGACAAGAGAGTAGATGAAAAGAAATACCGAGGCATGATAGGTTCACTACTATATCTTATAGCTTCTAGACCTAATATTCTTTTTGCTACATGTTTATGTGCGAGATTCCAATCCAAACCCATGGAATCTCATTTTACTGCAGTAAAAAGAATATTTAGATACCTAAATAGCACAAAAGACCTTAGTTTTTTCTATCTTAAAGCACAATCCTTAGATCTATTATCCTATAGTGATGCTGACTATGCAGGAAGTCGGACATACCGAAAGAGCACTAGCAGCACATGTCATTTTATTGGATAATCTCTAGTCTCATGGTTCCCTAAGAAACAGACTTGTGTTTCACTTTCTACGACTGAAGTAGAATATATTGCTGCTTTACTTGCTTGCTCTCAGGTCATTTGGATGAGACAGACTTTGTCCGACTTTGGATTGATTTTTGTGCAATCCAAAATTTTATGTGATAATACAAGCGCAATAAATTTATCCAAAAATCCAGTTCATCATTCACATACCAATTACATAGATATTAGATATCATTTCCTTAGAGATAATGTGCTTCAAGGATCAATTCAATTAGAATTTATTAACACACAAAACCAATTGGCAGACATCTTTATGAAACCTCTTGCAGCAGAAAGATTCTGCTTTATAAGAAGAAAATTAGGGCTTTGTACAATAAAAGAGATTCAAAATTAATAAGTTGATTGTTATGGAACTTGTTTGTATTTATAAAAATCCCTAGGGTCTCATTGCAATTTTCCCACATTTTTTTTAAAAAAGAGGGTCAACTGTAATATTTTCATATGTCTAGAAATATCAGGGTGCTGTTTGCAATATGGTTGCTTAACTTAGGTTGTTGACTACATTATTTTTCAACGCCTAAGTTGTCAATTTCATTTCTTTCAACCACTTAAGTAGTCATGTGACTAGCACATAACCCATCCCATATAAAAGAGGCCAAGTGCAAACACTTGCCTCATTTTATCACTTGCAAACCCTAGCCCTCTTCACAAGAGCCTCTCCAAGCCCCAGCCAAGAAGAGATAGATCATCTCCAAGCCTCAACTCTAGGTACACATTTTTCTTCTTATCATTTCGTGCTTCTTTGAGTCATCTTGCATCTTGTTGTTCCTTCTCTCAAAACCTTTTCTGCTACTGCACTCCATTCATGTCAGGTACCAGGTGGTACCGGTACTCATTACTGGTACCAGTACTAGCTTGGTGCAGCAGTGCCTGCTTTAGCGAGCAGGTACCAGTACTAAAGAGAAGTACCGATACTAGCTCAAATTTCTAGTTGGAACAGAAACCAACCACTACCGGTACCAATCATCAATACCGGTACATGCAGGCTTAAATGTATTTTTTTTTATACAAACACATGAAAGGAAATTATCTATATTTCTAATCATTTTCTTATTCCCTATTACAGATGTCACCTAAATCAAAAAGTAAGGAAAAAGCACCTCAAGATGTTTTTCACAAGTTCTGCATTAATGAGGATGCTAAGTCAAAATTTAATTGGTATAAAGGACTAAAACTCCATCATTGTAGGGCAATTGAGTGGAAAGATTTCTCTCTTCAACTCTTTAGTTTTAGCACTCACCTTTCAGAATAAAAACTTATGCATTTCTTTGAGGAATCATTCTTTGTTGATGTTCCTAGAGTATACCCTGATGTTAATTGTCTATTCTTTGCTAACCTCCAAGAACAAGAAAATCGAGATCATCTTGTCTTAACAACAAATGTTTTCGATCAGAAAATCACCATCACATCTAAATTCTTGTCAACCATTACTGAATGTCCTAATGAAGGTCATGCATTTAGCACACTTAAGGAGTAATTTTCTACTCATAAAATCCATGAAACTCTTTTGCTCCCTAACTGCCAGGGCAAAGCGTTGGTTGCCCCAAATATGACCCTTTTTGCTCGCATCCTTTTTCGTATCTTAGCATGGAATTTAAGGGCTAAAAATTCAGGGTTTCACAAAATACCTGTTGATATTTTACCCTTGATTTATGCTATCATTACGAGTTTTTCGGTCAATTGGAACACAGTTTTTATTCACTTTTTTAGACCCCATTACCATGCATCAGCTTTACCATTGGATATTTTGATGTCACACATTCTTCATAAAAATAAAATTGACCTCTCTAATTTTACTCCTCTCAGAAAAGTGGTCTATTTTAAATGGTTCACTCTCCGAAAAATGGGAGTGAAACCTGCTAGAGAGGAATCCTCCAGTGATGACAAAGAAGAAGTTGATCCAAATGCTCAATCTTCTTCTCATCCACCTCCTGAATCATCCTCCACTTTCATTCCTATAACCTACTCATATCTAGAAGTAGAAACACCTTGGGTAAATCTATCTAATGTGTTGGGACTAATCCCAATTTGATAAATACCTTCAACTACATTGGTCAAAATTTAACCAATCTGAATTTTACCTTCTGTCACATGGAATGCAAATTCCATGATCTTTCTCTTTCTATTGAGTCCTCCCATGTCACTTCTTCCACTCAACAACCTAAATAAAGGAAGCAGAGTCAACCCAAAGCACCTCAAGAGTACAGTAAAAGAAGGCAGAAGCATTTTCAAGATCCATCACATGTATCAATGGCGGAAGAAGAACCTGTTCTTCATGATGATGATGAAGAAGATATGGAAGATGAAGTTTTTTATGAAGAAAGTGATGATGAAGATGAAGATGATGACGACAACGATGATGATGAAGACAATGATGATGACGACAACGATGATGATGATGATGGTGGTGGACATGTGCAAAAGCTAATTAGAAAATGTCCTAGAAATTAGCTTAATTTTAATTTTAATGCTTGTATGACTTTTCAGACAATTATGTGTGAACAATGTTTCAAGTTTTATCTTAATGAACTTTACCATGTTATGATTCATTCTTTGTTTGTTTATGTGAAATTGTCGCTTATTCATGTATCATGTTATGTTTCATTTTTATTATTTACTCATCTTTTTGCTTGCTTGACAAAAAGGGGGAGAAATGATTGTACTTCATTTTTAAAATAGGGGAGTTTAGTTTGAGGGGGAGGTTTTTCACTCCATGTGGAGCTTTTTTATTCTTCTCTTATTAAGTCTCTATTTATTTTTAAATATGAGTATTATATTGTTTGTTTTGTCAACACCAAAATGGGGAGATTGTTGAAACCTAATTCCATCTCTCTTCTATATTTTGGTGTTAACAAAATCATTTTTAAATTTAATGTGTTTATGAAGTATTACAGGTCAAAAGAACCTATGGATGCAAGCAACAAGATTGCATATGAAGGAAGAAGATTAGAAGATTAGTTTTTGTTGTAATAATTATTTTCTAGAATCTTTGTACGTCTCCTAACAAGTAAAAAAAAATCTATAAGTTAAAATCAAAGTAGAGATAATTAGGGTTTAGAAAATCATTCATTCACTCGTTTCAAAACTCAAAATCGATTTTTTCAAAATAAAGTCATTTAGAGTAAGTTGGATATCTCAAAAAATTGACTTAAACTTACAAAATGCGGTACTTGTAGCAAGTATCGATACTGGTCATAAGTACCGGTACATGCTAGGCATAGGTTTGAGCCTAAGTTCCAAACTGTGAACAAGTACTGGTACTCATCATGAGTATCTGTACCAAGTGGTCACAGTTTGTAAACTTGATTTTTTCCTGGACCTTACAAGTACCAGTACTAATCACTAGTACCGGTACATGTAGGTCGCTGGACTCAAATCTGTAAGTCACAAGTACCAGTACTCATCATGAGTACTGGTACCTGGTGACTTAGTTGGGCTGACTATAAGAAGTCAATACCGATACCAAAAGTTTAGTACCGGTACCAACTAATCGTTATGACCAATCTGAACGACTATTTTGCAATTAAACATATCCTTAATCTTCTCAAATTACCCCTAACGGCTAGTAAATGTAGGGAAGCTGCAAGAAGCCAAAATTCTATCTTTTCCTACACCTTCATTTCTCAAATTACTAGCTGCAAAAGAGCTTGTCTTGTTGTAATTCTCTTAAGGCCATTCTCCACTTGCAACAAGTCTTCAAGGCAATCGTGTTCTTCTCTGAAAAATTTGTTTGTTTACGCCTTAATTTCCTCGTTAGATTAATTTACATACTCAAATTAAGCAATATAATTGTTGGAGACTTAGAAATTAGTTGTAAGCTTTTATTTATATTTTGCTTACACCTGCATCTTTATTTCTTTTCAATATCATGTAAATGGGTTGAGGTAACCCGTTAATTACCTCAAGTTTTAGTAAATTGATTCCACTCAGGGTATAGTAGGGTAATCGGGTAGGCGTGCACCCAGGTCCAGGGCTGTGGGTGTGGTTGCAGCTGAGGAGTGAAGGTTTAGGCGGGTCGGGCGCACCAAGTTCGCAGGTGATGTGTCGCGGATGAGGCATATGAGCGGGTGAGCGGGGACCTCACCCCCAGTGTTTGAGGCAAACAGCCTAAAACACAAAAACAATTTAAGCGCTGCGAGGCACTCTTCAGCTGACGATGTGGGACTATCTGCGTTCCTCTCCTTCGCACGGCTGCAGCAGCAAGTCTTCCTTCAATTGCCTCAGCTAGTGTGGTCAATGCATCCAATTGCCCACCTGGACGTGTTCGCGAGTTGTTTCTGCGCAACCTGGGGATAGAGCTTAGAGCTCGCACCGCAAGAACACGGCTCCAAGCTTGCTTGGAGCTCCTTCATTAATGGCAACGAAGGATGATACCTAAAATCAAGCAAAACGGCCTCTCGGCCCTATCAGAAGGCTTAGAAAGGATCGTCATGGAGTGGCCAGTGTGACGGTGGTGGTTGTAAGGCATGGTGAGGTCCATGCGTGCATGGCGGAGTTAGACTATGTGCGTAAGAGTGGGTGTGTTCGGTGGCATTGAGGTGAGGCTAATAACCTCAATTACCAGAGGGATTTTGCTCTCTAGGAATGGCAGAGGTGTACGGATGAACGGTGGCCAAGTTGATGGAGCGTAATGGCCGTGCGAACTCTCCGGAGGTACGCCGGCGAGGTGGAAGACAAAGGGCGTTAGGGTGAGTCGACGGTTGAAACGGAGTTGCAACTGTCTGGGAATAATGAGCGGAAGATGAGACATCGATAGAGATCGCTAGAGGATGAAGTAGGGCAGAGGCAGCACCGGTTATGGTGTAGTCGGTGCCGGAGACGAAGGTGCTCCAGTGACGGAAGGTCAACGACGATTGAGATAAAAGCGTCCGCTGGTATGGCGCGACATAGAGGAAGGTGAGGAAGGGGGATTTGCCACTGGTATTGCAGTCAGATGACGAAGAGAGACAAGGAGGGTCGCCGAAACTCAAGGAGCTTTTCGGCCAAGTCGAGAGAGAGGAATTTAGGGGAGATCCCGGTCGAAATTGAGCTTGGGGGTTCGGCCTAACCTGGGCTCTCTTTTATAAGGTTCAAGAGGGAATCCTAAACTTGGAAGCCAAGCTTCCAAGCTTGGAATTTTTGTCAGAGTGGGAAACCCAAATCTCTCATATGTTCGCATGAGAGATTGGCTAGGTTATGGGCCATGGGATTTGATTCACAAGGAAGGGAATTCCTTGACGAACTTCCCTTTCAAATTTGAAAGAGATTTATCAAGGAATCAAGTAGTTCTTGCCATTTTTAGGTCGCCGGTGCTTGTAAGAATAGGAGTAATGGTTGTAGGGACCTAAGTTAGGGGCCTATGTGTAAATATTTTGAAAATTAAGGGCATAAATGTAACCGGTAGGACTAATTTGTAAACTAGGTCAAGACAATTTCAACTTGGGTCCAAACTTTGGTACAAACCTAATTTGGACCTAAGGAATCCAATGGTAAAGTTGGATTTTGGTTTTGACTGCATTTGGCTGGGTAATTTATGAAAAAACCTAAATTAGGGTAAATGTCTGTCTAAGACTTTATTTTGGGCCAAAATGGGTTCTGATGGTCAAATTGAAGGTTCCAAACCCTAGATAATATTTTTTTATGAATTTTAGAGGGTTTAGGTGAATTTTATATAGACCAGAACCTCAATTAATTAAGCAGGTCTATTTTTAGGATTTCACAAGTCATTTAATTCTCAAAACACGTGCAAACCCTTTTCTATCTGTTTTAACCCACTTATTATTCTTTTAAGACCATTTGACCCTCATTCAACCACTGAGAAAACCTATGATTGTACTACATTCATGATATGATGGTAAAACTGCAGTTTAACCCTATTTTCTTATCTTTCCTCTCAGAATAGCTTTGTAGTGACTTATGGCTCTTTGGCAGTTATGTAGGAGCATTAATTGGCTTAATTGGATAAAATTGAGCTAGTTATGGCTCATGATGGTGTTCCAATCAGCAAGTTAGAAGAGATTCGACAGGAAGCCTACGAGAATGCAAAGATATACAAAGATAAGACTAAGGTTTTCCATGACCGACACATTCGAATGGAGTTCACGCCTAACTAGCAGGTTTGGTTATTTGATTCCCGACTCAAATTCTTTACAGGAAAGCTCAAGTCCAAGTGGACTAGGTCGTATCTGGTGATCCACGCGTATCCTAACGGGGCGGTCTGAATTATGGACCCGAAATCTGGACAGGTGTTATCGCGGCGAGATCGATGTTTACAATAATCATATTACTGTATAGTCGAAATCGCTTTGAAAACAAATACAATTTTTATTACTCAAAAAAGTTCTGAGGTCGAACATAGGGAGCAAATTGGTATTTAGAAATCATGATCACAATTTAGAATTAAAAGAGATTGCAATAGTATCAGTAGCAATGTGCAAAAATATGGGAGTAAAATAATAATTTGGATCACTAAATACTCCTACAATATCACCAAAGAATGCAATGTAAATGTATATGCAATGAGAGCTAATGATCTGTCATCTGATTTGTAAATCAGACGACTTAAAGTTGTCTAATTCTTCCTATCTTTGGTTCTTCTTTTTCTCTGGCCTTAGTTCTTCTTCTTCTTTCTTCTTTTTCCTTTGCCTTTGCGAGCCTTCTCTTTTTCCTTCTCTTCTTCTTCTTTCTTCTACCTTCAACCCTGACGTCCTCTTCCTCTTCAGAATCAGCTAAGTGTCCACCGGAGGTTTCTGTAGCAAAACCCTCCCCCTACCTGCGCGACACTCCTCTCTTCTTCTCTCTTAGGATCTGCTCTCCCAAAGCCACAGGTATCCGGGTTATCAGGTCGGGTGCATACCCGGGTCCAGGCTCACCGGCGTGCAGTGGTTGATAGGATCTAAAATATGGAATATATGGCTATGTGCACAAAAACTCAAACAATATTAGTAATAATAAGACAATTTGCACAATCAATTCAAACCACAAAAGGACACAAAATGTATAGTGGTTCCCCTCCCTTGGGTACTCCACTACCTAAGCCTCCCAGCTTAGGATTTTTAACCCGATTCTCTCAACCCCTAGAGAATCAATTTACTAAACCGAGGTAATTAACGGGTTACCTCAACCCAAGTACAAAAATGGGTTTGTTACAACCCAACGAGCAAATGCTCAAGAACAAATGAAATACAGGTGTAAGAAAGAAAGATCTTACAACTATAACCTAAGCCTCTCAACAAATATATATATAAGATAATACCAGTTTGAGAACCTAGGAAGAATGCGAATCGTGTTGAATTACGTGAACAAAACACGTCAATGTGTTTGCAAACCTGTAGCACGATTGGAAAGCAGCAAACACGATTTCTTCTCTTGAATATGTGGTGGAAAATATGAATTATATGCTCTAGAATTTTCTCTTATGTCGCTTCTATATCATGTATGTAAACAAAGAGTCCTAGGGTCATTTTATAGAGTTTAGGACCCAGGATACTCGTCTACTAGACGTTGGGATTTAATTCCCAATGTTCATATTGTTGGAATTAATATTTCTGCCGTTCTGTTTTGGGCCAATGGCTAGCTGGTATCGGTACTAAAATACCTGTACCGGTACTAGCAGCTCACTGCCACCAGTACATGAGTCCTGGTATCGGTACTCATCACTGGTACCGATACTTGTGACTCCAGGTTTGAAATTCCTTGGGCACAGTAACCTACCTGCACCGGTACTCATCATGGGTACCGATACTTGTAAGGTTCAGGCCAGAAATAGAGCTTCAACCTGTGGCCAACATGTACTGGTACTCATGGTTGGTACTGGTACTTGTTGTTCACAGTTTGAAATGAATTCTCAAACCTGTGCCTTGCAAATACCAATACTGATGAACAGTACCAGTACTTGCTTATAAGTACCTATTTTAAGTGTTTTAATTCATTACGTACTTTGAAAATGTTCGCAATATAAATTCTAATTTATCTCTAATTGATTTTACAATCTAAGTTATGATTCTTTGTTAAGAGGCATATACAATCTATAAATATAAAATCTAAACTAGAGAAACTAAAGGTCGAAGATGATCTTCTCCTCCTTGATTCTTCCTTGTCATCTTGCCTCCTTCTTATCATGATCTTCTCCTTTTCATCAAGCCTCCATCATTTCCTGTTTGCCTTAATCTTCACCTAAATCTGAAAAGAACTCAATTGCAAACATTAATTCATAATAATTTTGTCAACACCAAAATAAGATGTGGAACAAGGTTCCAACAGTGGTGAGTGAGTAGTGCAGGTCGGGTCGGGTCAAGCCAGATCTGCAGGTGAGGTGTCATAGATGAGGCTGGGTGTAGGTGAGAGGGTCCTCACTCCGTGGTAACTGAGGCGAACAGATGGTGGCACTTTTGCAATTTATGCTGGTGCGCAGCTTCAGAAGTTTCCGAGGTGGAACTATCAGCGTACCCCTTTTCTCGCACGCCTACAGCAGGGATGGTGCTTCTAATTGTAGCAGCTATTGAGGCTCACAACTCCAATTGAGGGCCTAGGTGTGCGTGCAAGACTCTTTCACGCAGCCTGGGTCTTCAACTTGGGACAGTAAGGCTTGGAGTAGCCTTAAGCAAGCTTCGAGCTTTCTCGCCAATGGCTGTCAAGGCCTAGAACCTAAAATCAATAGAATGGCCTCTCGGCCACTTCAAAGTGCTCATGGAGTATCGCTGAAGCACGATGAATGTGATGAGGGTGGTGGAGTGGCGTGACAATGGCCGTAAGTGCATGCTTAGGGCAGACTGTGTGCATGTGAGTGGGTGTGTTCGGGGGGTGAATAGAGGGGAAGTGATCAGTGAAGTGTGGTGGAGGTTTTGCGAGGGTTGGCGAGGGTTTTGGTGGGCTGTGGAGGTGGGATGGCCTTGCCAGAGGAGGTGGCCGGAGATGGAAGGGATGGAGTTGCGAAGGGCGACAAAGGAAGATTTTGGAAACTAAAGGGCGAAGAAGAAAGAAGAGAAGAGAGGGAACTTAGCTAGGAAGTTAATGGACGAAGGGGGGCAACGGGGGCGTCGGGTCTGGTATGGCCGACAACAGAGACGAAGGTGGCTCCGGTGAGGTGGGAAGGGTGAGGATGATGGAGGAAGTGGTGTCTGCTGGTACGGCGATACGCAGACGAAGGCAGGGAGGAGGAATCCGCCGCAGGTATGGCGGTCGGACGACGAGAAAGGGCAGGAAAGGTTGCCGGACGTCGAGGAGTCTTCGACTGTGAGAAGGAGAGATGAATTAAGGGAAATCACAGCTGAATTCAAGCGTGAAGAAGTTGGGGGATCTGGGCTTCTTTAAATATGGCTCTGAAGGTCGGTTAGGGCTTGGGAAATAAGCTTCCCAAGCTTGGAAGGTCGCCGGACTTGGGATCTGTTAAGATATCCAAATCTCTCATGCATTTGCATGAGAGATTGGGTGGGAATCAAAGCTCATCAATGGGCTCAGATTAGAGGGAATTTCTCAGAGGATCTCCCTTCCAATTTTGGAAGGGATTCTCCAAGTAATCAAGGACAACGTCCCTATCAAAGGTCGCCGGAGTAGGTTTCCTCCGCGATAATGGCAGAGGGACCTACTTGTGAAGAAAATGAAGAAGCTAGGGGGCTAAATGCAAGGATTTTTGAAAGTACGGGTAAAAATGTAATCAAATAGGACCTTTTGCAATCTAGGTCAAGGAAAACTCATCATGGGTCCAAATTTTGGTACAAACCTAATATGGTCCTAAGGAATCCAATGGTGAAGTTGGATTTTGGTTTGACCATGTTTGATTGGGTAATTTATGCAAAAACCTAAATTATGGCAAATATCTGTCTGAGACTCCATTTTAGGTCAAAATGGGTTCTGATTGTCAAATTGAAGATATTAAACCCTAGGGAATATTTTTCTATGATTTTTAGAGGTTTAAGTGAATTTTATGCTGAACAAAATCTTGGTTAATTAAGTGGGTTTGTTTTTAGGGTTTCAAAAGTCATTTAATCCTCATAACACACACAAACCCTTTTCTGTCTGATCCAACCCACTTGTAATCTTATTAAGACCATTTGACCTTTGTTCAGCCCTTAAGAAAACCCATGGTTGTATTGCATTGGTAAAATTACAATTTTACCCCTAGTTTCTTGTGTTTCTCTCAGAAAGGTTATGCAATGAATTATGTCCTTCAATTGGTTATGTAGGAGCATTTATTGACTTCATTAGGTCAAAATGAGCTAGTTAGGACTCATGATGGTGTTCCCATCAGCAGGTTTTTATGGTAAACGATCAACGACTCAAGCCATTTTTAGCCCAGGAACCTCCTCCTGCTGACAAAACGATACATCTTCTCGAGGATGTGTGACTAACATTTCATCCAGCTGGAGGCGTTAAACTTAGTACTTATACATATATACATATCCTTTATACATAGCATATTTCATTCTGGCATAGTATTTTGTATATTGTGATTACCATTGTAGTGTTGGCATGAGCTGAATGACAAGTCAGGAGTAGTTATAGGTGATTTTTATCCACTTGCACCCTGCCTTATTTCAATTTCTTTTATTCATGCATGAGGACATGCAAGAACTTAGGCATGGGGGGTAGTACATATAAACTGAAAATTTTCTGCCAACACCTGGGGGGAATAGATCATTTTATCAAGAGGTTTTATTAGGGATTTATTCTTTAGTAGATTCCTGAACTTAGAATCCAGTATCATTTCATAACTGCACATAGAATTTGTAATGGATCCAATGTGAAGATTGATAGACATCTCTAGTTTGTCGAGAAGAAGCATTGCTTCTTCTCCTGAACCCTTGGACAGTAATCAAGGAGTCAAGCGAACCATCTTCTAGTAGATACACCAAAAACATGTGTGAGGTGAGAGTAGAGAAGCTGCTGGTGCTCTAAGACTAGTGTAAGGAATCTTAAATTCTGGATAATTGAATAATGATACTCGAAGTTAGGCATAATTTTCGCTCTCAGTTCTTGCACGCAGATTCTTTGAGAGAATCCTTGCGAGAGCCACCAAATAAGGCAAATACACAGAGAACGGGTTTTAATAAAACTAAGACTGAGGTGGATAGTCATGGCTGTCCTTCACGGAATCCTCGGCTGAAGGAGGGTACTAATATTAAGGTCAAGAATACGATGTCCTATCCATTCCCTTCCCGGTGTCGAGAATAGACACTTCCATCAAATAAGCCACTCGATATCCTCTTGAACACCCCCTATTCCAAATAATGCCTTGTAAATAAAAGTACGTCTATTATGTTGCGTTGTGTTGATAGATATGGCATTATGCAAGTAGGTATGAAAATAAAAAAGAAAGAAAAAGAAAAAGTATATTAAAAAAAAAGAAACAAAAAGAAAGAAAAAGAAGAGAAAAAAAGAGAAAAAGAAAAGAAAAAGAAAAAAATTGTCATGTTGAGAAGTGTATGTGAGTCAAGTATATTGAGGTAACAACACCTACCACCCTCACAAACCACCAAATGCAGCCTTGACCCACTTTTTCTTGTATTTCTGACCGCCTAAATATGGCTTGAGGGCTTCTACTTAGTCATAGGGTTATCAGAACCTAATTGAAGTGTAATGCCATAAGAGGCCACCAAATATATCCACAAATCTGGTGAGATGTGAGCTTAGGAAAAAAAAACAAAGAAAAGAAAATAAATGAAAAAGAGAAATAAAAAGAGAGAAGAAAAAGTACAAAAGGCTTAAGAGAGCACAGTTTTCCAACCTCTCTCTAAGTTGATTTATTTAATATTCTGGAAATCTAGATTTTGAAATACTAGTCTCTATATAGCACCAGAAGAGAGTGAGCCACCAAATACAAATCAAGTTAACTCAGACATCTTCTACCTAAGCCAAAAAGCCGGGGTTAAAACTAGAGGATATTCTATGTCCCTGAGAGAAGAGGTTTGCCTATCCCAACAAAATTTTACTAAGAACCAAGTATGAGCTCTAGATGTGTGTTGACTTTTCACTTGGATCTGTTGCAGTAGCTACAACACTACACGTTCACAGTTATTTGGATTCTAAACTTTTGGATGAAGAAAAAAGAAATAAATTCTGGTCAAACTCTTGAGAAAATGCATTTAATCTTGCACTTGCTAGGGACTAGCAAGATTTAGTCATGAAGGTATGATTACACAACAATCATAGGCCCTAATCCACATGAATTAATTTAGAACCTAGCTTATTCATTCTGCATACATTCGCATCGTACTTTGCATCATAGTTGATTTATTAGATTTGTAAATAATAATGTCATATTATGCGCTAATTGAGAACCATTAACAATCGTAGGTAATTCAGGGTTGCGGATGATCGATCCAACCATACGAATTTGCTTAGAACGATGACGGGTGTCCAATACTTCCAAGATCACATCGATCAGACTCCCGTAGCATCCTATGGAATCTGCAGAAGAACAAGAGCCAAGAGGCACATAGGAGAAAATTTGGACCTCAAATGAAAAATCCAACCGCACGGATGGATCCGAGTCAGCAATCGCGTCCAACGGCGCAAGAATCATCTCAATGGGAGGCTGTTGATACGGCTAAATGGAGGGTTTTGAAAGATACATTCGTTGTAGTAATAATTCTTCAAAAATAGCTCAAACAACAGATAAAATTCATTACTCGAATGAAAGTTCGAGGTCATTCACTAGGAGCAAATATAGAATTTACACGCTAATATTAACAATTAATGTAAATGAGCACAATTAATTACGCAAAATCTAATATGCAATGTATGGCATGAGTATATGAAGAGTAAAAAGTAATCCAAATAAAATAATGGTGATTTGGATCACCAATTATTAGTCTAACACATGTAGCAATTACTCAAATAATGTCAACTATTCAAACCAAGTGCACAGTGCATTCCATCGGACGACAGAGTCTTTAACCAGACGGCTTAAGTCAGCCTTGCACAGGCCTTCTTCCTTCTCCTTTCTTTCTTAGCTTCTCTACCTTACCTCTTCTTTCTTCTTCACTTGGTTCTGTCTCTTATGCACAGGGTGACACTCTTCTTTAGATGTGGCTAAGTGTTAGTCGTTACACAACAGAGCAAAATCCCCCTTAACCCCTTAACCCTGCGCACTCTCTTCTTTCCTCTCTCTGGGTTCTCCTCTTTCATGCCCTTCCAGGGCCATGCACAGTACTGGGTAGTCGGGTTTCAGATTAAAGCTCGCCCGGGACCAGGGCTGCGGGCGTGGATCACAGTCGAGGTGTGAGTACAGGGTTAGGCGGGTATACGGGTCAGAGCCAGGCTCACGTGGTGGAGTCACGGGCGAGACATGTGAAGGTGGCGAGGGACGTCACCCCCTATGTGTTGAGGTGATAAGCGTAGACACAAGTTCCTCTTATCTCACTGCAGGTGCTCAGTGGTTAATGATGTGGGACTAAAGTCCTCGTCCTTCTGCTTGTGTGCTGTAGCGAAGGTACTTTCACTCAATTGGATGGTTGCAGCTGATGGAGGCCTCAATCGAAGACCTGGGATGATTCCTGGGATGTAGCCATGTCACCTGGAGGTGGCGCCTAGGACTTGCAACAGCTGGAGAATGCTTCAAGCAAGCTTGAAGCTTGCCCTACTAACGACAGTGGTGGCGGTGAACCTGAAATGAAGAACACGACCTTGCGACCTCGTCAGATGGTTCAGCAAGATCGCCGTGGGACGACAAACATGGTGGTGGGTGTAGCATGAGGCAAGGAACATCGTGGAGGTCGGACGGAGTTGGGAACGAAGGCAGGAAGGTGGGTTGTTCGATGGAAGGTTAAGGTGAACGAGAAGGAGAATAGAGATAGGGGTTTTATGCACGGAGGGACGGCGGTGCTTGTGGGTGTGTTGACGAGGCGGATGAAGTTGTGTAGCGGTGGAAACGCCTCACCAGAGTGGTCAGCAAACGTGGAGAAGACGAGGGTGGTCGCGTGAGTCGAGGGGTTGTTTTTGGATTTTCGAGGTGTAAAACTAACCTAAGAGAACTAAGGAAGCTAAACTAACCCTAATCTAAGTGGATGAAAGGAGGGAGAACGATGCTGGGGGTACGTCGGCGCCGGGGATGAAGGTATTCCGGTAGGTGTAACGGTGACAACGGAGGTTGGGAAGCTCCTGCTCGTATGGCGCGACACAAAGGAAGGCAAGGAAGAAGAAATCCACCGCTGGTATTGCGCACGGACGACGAAGAAGATTAGGAGTCACTGGACATTGAGGAGCCTCTCGGTCGGAGAAGAGAGATGAAATAGAGGTGTTCCAGGCTGAAATCGAGCGTAGAGAGACCAGTCTACCCTGGGGGTTCTTTATATAGGTAGCAGGGGGTCGGTTGAAGCTTGGAATCCAAGCTTTCAACCTTTGAAGGTCTCCGGAGTTGGAAACCCAAATCTCTCGTGCGTTCGCATGAGAGATTTGGAAGGTCTTGGAGGGCAAGATCTGATTCGTTGAAAAGAGAATTCCATAGGGACTCTGGTTTTAATTTGAGACTGTTTCATCAATCAATCAAGGAGAAGTCCTTGGTTGATTATCGCTGAAGCTTTAGGATTAGGAGTTCATGTGCGGCAGGGACCTTCTTGTGAAGAAGAGAAAGAAGCTGGGGGGGCTTTTTGTGAGGAATTCAAAAGCTAAGGGGCTATTAGAGATAAAGAAAGTCAGACTTGGACCAAAGTGTAAACTAGGTC
Organism: Thalassia testudinum; assembly: GCA_037157565.1. Classification (NCBI taxonomy): domain Eukaryota; kingdom Viridiplantae; phylum Streptophyta; class Magnoliopsida; order Alismatales; family Hydrocharitaceae; genus Thalassia; species Thalassia testudinum. Next base: position 87,540,071 of record JAZHRO010000024.1, read on the forward strand.
GAAACAATCTCAGATTGGGACTAAATTTTGACACAAACCTAATTTGGACCTAAGGAATCCAATGGTGAAGTTGGATTTTGGTTTCGACCTGGTTTGACCAAGTAATTTACGCAAAAATATAAATTAGGGTAATAGTTTGTTTGTAGCTCTGTTTTGGGTCAAGATGAATTCTGATGGTCAAATTGAAGATACCAAACCCTAGAGAATATTTTTATATGAATTTTAGAGGGTTTAGGTGAATTTTATCCTGACCAGAATCTCAGTAGATTACGCAGGTCTGTTTTTAGGGTTTCAGATGTCATTTAATTCTCGAAATGAGTGAAAACCCATTTCTGTCTATACAGACTCACTTGTTTGACATTTAAGACCATTTGACCTCTAATTAACCCCTAAGAAATCTCGTGATTGTTCTACAATTGAGATATACTATTAAAACTACAGTTTTACCCCTATTTTCATGTTTTTTTTCTTAGAATGATTATGCAATAAATTATGATCCTCTGACGGTTATGTGGGAGTATTTAATGATGGAATATGATTAAATAAAGCTAGATATGACTGATAATGATGTTATCATTAGAGGCCTACATCAACATTTACAAAAGAGAGAAGATGGATGGCTACGATGGTGCCACGTGGCGCCATCGTAGCACCCCTCACACCAGGCCCAACTCATGAAGGAGTCTCCCCACGCATCTTGGGCCATTGCATCACCATCCAACGGTCATGAGCCACCCACGTCACCCGCTCCCTCACGCTCTATCAAAGATGATCAAGGCTCAGCCATTGGATCTCCGTCCAACGGCTGAGGACAGATGGACGCATAGCGGCAACCGTGAGAATCCGCACACATAACGCAGTAGAGTGCGCTTGAACAGTGGTGCATGATGAGGGATTGAATCACGATCCGCAAGAGATCAAGGCGACAGCGTGCGCGAGTGAATCGCAAGCGTCTGATCGACATCGAGTGGCTAAGGCACGACCATGTGGCACGCTGGCAGGCATTGGTAGAAGACGCACGTGATAATGCCTGAGTAAATGCGCGTGCGCACGAAGTGGGAATTCTAAGGTAGTGTTGTGGCTTGTTTTAAGCCGTCCGATCACAAGATTGAACGGTTGAGATCAGAGTGCGCAATGTAACTCGTGAGGGCGCATGCGTGGAGAGAGAAATCAGGAGCGGATGTTGGGTGCATGCGCGCGGCGAGCACTGAGCCATCAGATCACGATCCAAGACTCCAAAGCACGCCACGTGGCCAACCAAAGGCAATCAGAGTGTAGAAGGTGCAAATGAAGGCCTATTAAGGTGCGATCTGATCCGTTGATCTCCTAATCGACGAATCTAATCACCAAAAGGTTGTTGCATGATTTTGGGGGCTCAAATGCCCATCTTGCTCCTCATAAAAGCTATAAAAAAAGGCTCAGGGCCCTCTAGAAGAACATCTTCGACCAGAACTCCTCCAAACCCTCTCCAAGTCTTCAGACCTTCTTCTCCGACTCTCTCTGTCTCTGTCTCTCTTCCTCTGAAGCACCCACCAAGCCACCTTAGTTGACTGTCGTTGCTCTTCCCAACCTCTCCAGAAGGCCACCATGAACCACTCATTGTGCCCTTATTCTGCTACATAGTAGTTTTCATTTATGCCCTAGTTAGATAGATAGCAAGAACTTATTCTAGTCATAATTATAATTTTGCAATTCATGATCAGACTATTTGCATGATATACAGTTGTGATATATATAGATTAGTTTGCAATTAATAGCATATTCTCTAAGTTAGCATTCTAATTCGGTTTTGAAATCAAAAGCACTTTCTGCCTCCTTAAGTTTGATCGGAACTCACCTATTCCGTTAAAATTTATTTGTCGAGACATATTTCATGCTATACTACGACGTATTCATCTTCTTTACGCGATTTACGCCACAAACAGCAGCCCAAAAAGCCATTTGCGGAGTTACAATCCTAAGAGCTAGGTTTGTTTTAGGGCATAAGAATGATGATAAACTGACGTTTATCAAACATGAGCTAGCCTAAGTTGTTTAAGTTCATCTTCAGCTGACCAGGTCTAGCTAGTAGCTAGTCCTAGTCAGGGTGAGCTTCCAGTGAACTGTTCTGAACTGGAGGAGCGGAAATGGAGTTGGGATCAACTATCTTGAGCTAGTTTGAGCTGCCATCCAACTGAGGTGAGCTAAATGTGGCTAAGGTGAACTAGTTAGAGCTACCATTCAGGTGAGATGAGCTGAATGGAGCTAAGGATGAGTTGATTTAGCTAGAAGGAGCTAGGATCCAGCTGGGATGAGCTGGATCTAGTTGAGATCCAACTGATAGATGCTTCTCCTTCATCTTCTTCCTTCCTGCATGCCAAAGTATGTGGGATTTGACATTCTGCCTAATCTAGACACTCAGATAAATACATGAAAAATACAATTAAAATGCAATGCATGACTAACCTTGGTAAATGCCTAAATGCAGCCCGAAAATTCATTTACGGAGTTAAAACCCTAAGAGCTAGATTAGTTTTAGGACATAAGAATAATGATAAACTAACGTTTATCACACCCCACGCTTATCTTTTGCTAATCTCTTAGAAAACCTATTTTCACAAAATGGATTTTTTTTTTTCACAAAAGACTTTTTTTTCACAAAACTATTTTCACAAAAGACTTTTTTTTTTACTTTTGACGAAAAGAAGATTACGAGACTTTGGTTGATTAAAAACATGAAAGGCACAAGATTTGTTAAAGATAAAACATCAGAATTGGTTTTTAGATCCAAAATTTAGATGAATCGGGATCAATGTATCCTTTAAAAATTCACAAGTTAAGTCCTTGCTAATTCAAATGATCCGAAATTATTTTGTAGTTAGGTTTTCCTTGGCTTTTGAATCGACTCGCAACTTGCATAATCTTTTAAAATCTTATGTTGGTGCTTTGTGAATACCAACATTTATAAGGATATTCATAAGGTCGTGTTTTTGAAACCTTTTTTCCCTAATGCATATTCCTAGCTTAATCCTATAATAGATGTGTCGGGATCATCATTCCTGTTACCAATCCTCAAGGGGGCTCTGGCGCCAGCACTTCGAGATAGTACTGCCCAAGACACCACCTAGGAGCTCACAACCTCAAAGCACAATGTGGTGTAAAGGGGCGCTCCAAGCAAACTCAAGCTCTTGCTCTAACGCTATGGGTAGAGCACCGTCCAAGACACTTGAGCTGCAAAATGCGCCTTAATGCTCCATCTAAAGATATGAAATATAGATATAGAGCAGCGTCAAGGTGGTAACATGTTGACATTGCATCCTCAAAGAAGGCATTTTCCTCCTTCTTGGTAGTGGGAACTTAAATCAATCATCTGCTTCGGATTTCACTAAGACTAAACAAGGGGTTGTTCTAATTTTCTAAATGTTTTTAGGTGTTGGCTATGTGGGAAATTTGGCACAAGAATTTTTGCAAGAGATGCAAGTTTTTGGGTCTGAAACTAAGCCAAGTAGTTTCCAGGTCACAAAAAGAGATCAAGTCACCTGAATCTTCATGAGTTCAAATGCAATCTAGAGAAAGATGCTTGATCTAGTCTAAGAATAGGCCCAGAAGTTCTAAAAATTGTATCTACATTCTAGTCCCTCATTTGTTAAAGATTAAATCACATTGTACCTTAACAAGAATCTTTCAACCTTAATCCTGATTTTCAAAATTTTCCTCAAAGAGTTTTATGATTTTTCTACAATGAGATGCATGCGAAAGAAAAATTGCATATTTTTAGGTTTTGAAAATCCTGAATCGATCGTCAAAATTTAAAAACACCCCTCCATGCTTATGATATGCAATGTCCTCATGCATTAGGAGGAAAAAGAGATCACCTTAGTGAGAGCCAGTCGATTTTAGGATGATCAAAACCTAGGAAAAGAAAAGAAAAAAGAAAGCAGGAAAAATGACGGGTTACCTCCCATCCAATGCTATGTTTTATGCCTATTCAGCCTGGCGTGAAGTGATGCATGGAAGACGGATAGTCATGTAGAAAATTGGACACATGAATGCCCTTATGAAAAAGGTTTTCCTCAAGATCCCCTAAAAGATGATTGGTAAAAATATGGGGATCAAAATAAGTTGGAAAAATGGAAGGATGACCTAAGTATAGCCAAGGTTTGAGTTCATAATAGATGCCATACTCGAGCGGGTCTGGTGGTAGGTCCAAGGGAAAGGGAGTGGGAGAGAAGTCGGTGTGATGAAGGGTGGGTGAAGTTAGTGTGGGTGGTTCAGTTGGAAAATCAGAAAGAGAGTAAGATTGAAGACAAGGCTCCAAGTCATCGATGTTGCCAACCATTGATTCAAAGTTAGAATCTTCAAAAAAGTTGTGATTGGGAAGGGTATCTATTAACATTGTCTCCCCCACAAAATTGGATATTTCTATGTCTGAGTCCTCAAAAAAATATTCATTATCATGGAATCTTCTGAAGGATTTTAAAATATCAAGAGGGATAGTTTGGCCCGTGCAAGTGATATCCATTTTGCCTGTATGGCATTTTATATTTGCTTTCGCAGTGGCCAAAAAGGGTCATCCAAGAATTATTGGGGAATTAATCAGAGATTCGGGCACCTCAATATCAAGGACTAGAAAGTCTATGGGGAAGACACAATTCTAGACTTTGACAAGGACATCCTTGCCAATCCCATGGGGCTTGATTGCAAATAGGTCGGCTAATTGTAGGGTAACCTCGACAAGTTTTAAATCACCGATCTTAAATTCTTCGAATAAAACTGTGGGGATGATATTGAACGAGGCACCGAGATCGAGCAGGGAAAGGTTGAAAGTGGTATCATCAATAATTACTGAAATCAAAGATGCACCCAGGTCTTTCACCTTAGGAGGAAGCTTACTCTTTATAATAGAGCTTACTATCTCCGAAAGATGCACCTGTCTTAGGTTCTTAGTCTGCCTTTTGGGAGTACAAATATCTTTCAAAAACTTGGCATAGGAAGGTATGTATTTGATTGCATCTAGGAGAAGGATGTTGATCTGAACTTGCCTGAATAAATCCATGAGTTCTTCAGTCGTGGGCTTAGATTTCTTTTTTCAGTTGGTGGTGGAGTGGAGAGCTTGGGGAAATGGGACAAGAGTCGTGACATGTGATTTCTGTGTTTCTTTTTCTTCTTGAGTCGAGGATTGAGAGTCAATTTGCATAGGAATGATAAGGGTTTCATCATGTTGTTATGAAGGCCTAGGATTAGTGGTGGTTTTCCCACTCCTCAATGTAACTGCATGTACAGTAGGATTATTACTTGGAGGAGATGGGGGGGCCTATTGCTGTGGAAAACCTGATGGCTGTTGAGGTATAGGGTGGATGGGAGGCTGGTTGTGGTGGTTTTGATTTAGATTTCCACCTTGATATTGGTTCTTGTGATTGACAGGGCTGTCTATGGGCTAAGATGGTAAATGTCTTGTAGGTCTCTAAGTCAGAGTAACCCCAACTTGGTTATGGAGATTGTTAATAACGCAGGTTACTTCTGACTTTTTACTTTGCATTCCTTGTAGGGTTCTCATCATCTGGGCATTGATGTCTTCTTGAGATGGCCTAGATTGATAGAAAGTCTGATTTGGCCCATACCCTCCAAATGGGTTTTGTTTCTGATAAGGAACCGGGTTGGTCTAGAAGTGAGTCGGGTAATTCTTCTAATTTGAGTTGGAAGAATTTTTAAAATTCTCTTGGAGGGCAGAAATATTTTCAGTGGGGCTATGAATTGGATATGTGTAATGCCTTGGTGAACCATAAAAGGCCTCAGAATAGTGATTATACTCAGCAAGGGTAGTATTTAGATTATGCAAATTTTCTCTCCTTGGGTTGTTAGATGGGGTTAGATGTGGAGCCTATGGAGCTTGGATAGGTGTGGTAAGTCTTTCCTCAAATTTCTTCTGATTTATTTGCATCTGGTCAAGTCATTAGGCAATCATTTGGAGATCGTCTTAGGTCACAGGAATAGATTGAGTGCCTATCTCATGAACACTGAACTGCGAGTTTGAAGATCTGCAAAAGGTGTTCATAGATGCCTGATTAAAGGACTTTTCACTCATTTCCTCGAATAAATCATAGACACTTTCGACATCCTTATTTAAGAAGTTTCCGCTGCATAAGGCATCGACAAAACGTTGAAGTTGATCTTCTAATCCATGATAGAAGATCTGCACGAGCTACCATAAGGGAATCTCATGGTGTGGGCAACTTCTTAAGAAATCTTGAAATCGTTCCCAAGCATCATGTAGAGTCTCGCTAGCTTTTTGCTGAAAGGTCGTAATTGATCTTCACAGGGAATTAGTACGACCTATGGGAAAAAATTTCTTTAGGAAAGCATTTTTGAGCTGAGGCCATGTGGTAATAGGTCTTCTGATTATTCTGAACCAATAAGTAGCATTATCCTTAAGAGATAATGGGAATAGCCGCATCAGCCAAAGATCTTCTTGCACATTGTAAGAACAAGTTGTTTGTGCGAGGAGAGTGAGTTCTTCAAGGTGGCTGAACAGGTCTTCCCTAGGAAGGCCATGAAAATGCTTGATCAGGTTCAGAACAGCCGATTTGATCTTGAAGTCCCCTTCGGGAATTACCAACCCCGGTCTGTCCTCATAATTGGAAGGATTGTAGAAATCCTTAAGAGGAACGATAGGCTACTGATAGGGTGGCAAGTTTTGCCCTTGGTTGGCTAGGTTTGTTATACTCCTAGTCAACTGTTGTTGATTAGCTTGTAGCTGAGCCAAGTGCTCAGCTATCATGGAGTAGGGATTAGGTAGGAGGCTTGTTATTGTTGTTGTGGCCTCTCAGGAATTTCCAAGTGAGGCAAGTTAGGAAAGGGCAAGTCAAAGATGGAGGGGTTAGTTTGTATATTTTGGGTGGAAGGGTCACAGGTGAGATTAGAGGTGGATGTGAATGGGTTAGTGGACTTATCTTTTTGGTTTTCCATTTTTTTTAGAATGCAGAGGAGAATGAGGAAAAAGTGGTCTTTTGGTGCGGAGGGCAAAATCAAGTGGTCCAAGTGTGGAGTTTGTGACCACCGCCCGTGCATATAATGGAAGAGACGAGGAAGAGAGGAGGGAGAGATGAGAGATGTGTGCAATCAAGCAACAAAATTCTAGACCTAACTTAAATGTGACTCCCTAAAAATTAACCTAAGATTTGGTCTATCTAGGAAATAAGAAATCAACAGTGGATAACTGTTCCCTCAACAAATCTGGTTAGGCTGAATAAAGGGAGGGTTAGGCCCAAGCATGTCCCAGGAAAATCATCGGGGGCTTGTATAAACCCGTGCCTGGTCATTTGACACAACTTCTTAGCCTGGCATCAGATATAGATGAAGGAATTGATATCAACTAAACAAAACTTAAAACCTAGATAGCAAGCCTAAGTTGATGAAATCTTAGGGATCAAGTTACTATAAAATTTTAATTAGGACTAGGAGCTTAAAGTGCACAAGGAATGTGATGGGCATTAATTAGGGTAATACCCGATTATTTCTTTTTTTGTGTGTGTACGAATTGGGTGGGAAGTAATGCCCAAGCCAAATCAATAGGGTTTGCAAATAAGGATTTTTTTTTGTTGAAGTGTTTTAGGGTTTCAATTAAGATTTAATGTCTTTTAAAATTCTCTCTTATTAATGATTCAAACAAGGTTTTGAAGTTCCACACAATAATAGCAAACAAGTTGTTATTGTTAGAAGTCAATTCCTTTAAAATTGATGTAACTAAGAGAGAAAATCAAAAATCCTAAAGTTGTAATTCCTAGTTATGCAACTCCTAAAAATGAATCTCTTTTTGAAATCTTTTTATGTGGTGGTCCAAACAAGACAAACACCACCACCTGATAAAAGATCAAACAAGGAATCCAAAAATATTTTTTTTTGATATTTTAGAAAATTATTTGATATTTTTTTTGAATTTTTCTTCTTATCGGTGTCAAGAGTCAGAAATGATAAATTCGGAAAATTTATTCTACAAAAACCTCATTACATGCATCATCATGCATTTAAGTCAATTTATATAAATTGTATACTAGTTCGCCTCTTTTTGTGGCCAGGGATAGGGAAACATTTATCGGGGCCTCAAATTAAAGATCCAACCGTACGGATCTGATCGAGGCAACGATCGAAGTTCAACGACTCCAAGATCGCCCCGATCGGACCTCCATATCATCAAATATAGTCTGAGAAAGATCAGAGGTCAAGGGGCTAGGTAGTGTAAATCCATACCTCAGATGAAAAATCCAACCTCACGGACGGGTTTGGATTGACGATCGCAACTCAACAGCATGAAAATCGATCCAATCTGACATATGTAGCACCACCTATGAGCATATGAAGATGGACGGTTAGGATGGTGCCACGTGGCACCATCCCAACCATCCAAATCTACCCGCACCCCTCCGCTTGACTTCTGAAGGCTCAAGTGACGAAGGATTTCGGCCATTGGATGAAGATCCAACGGCCAAGAATGGCTGAGCACAAAAGCCTCCACGTGATACAATTGGAGGCTTGGCGCAGCGGTAGAGCACGCGTCCACAAAGAGGGAGGCGCGGGTTCGAACCCCCCTTGCCTTAAATCAACTGAAGGAGAACATGCGTCTCAATTTGACCGTTGGATCATGATTGGGAGGTGGATGCGAATGCGACATGGCAAGCGGAGAGGCATTAATCGTGCACGTGCGAGAAGATGCGCGATCAGACGCGCCATCGCATGCGAGCACGCTTAACGTGCGAAGAGGAAACAACACTCGAGGATCTTAGGCTGTCTGATCTTTCAATCGAACAGCTGAAGGCACGTGAATCTGCTGAGGCAAGCAATGACTAAAGGAGAGGAGCCAGTCGACGTGGTGCATTGTGGAGCACCCCATCAGAAGCGAGCGACGAAGATGAGGCGCACGTCTTCACCAACACTTATCTACAGTGACATGCACATGTGTCACTAAAGGCAGCAGAGTTAATTTTTCAAAGATGAAATGCCCATTTTTGCCCTTAAACCTCAACTATAAAATGCCCCTACACATATTCTTCATCCCTTCCATCATCTCTCTCCCTCTCTAAGAGCTAAGAACTCAAGTTCTAAAGCTCACTCTAGTGCTCCCAATCTACGGGAAGCTCCACTAGAGTAAAAATACAAATTTTTCCACCTCTCATCCCCTTCGCGGAGCTCACGCCAACTGTCTTCTTACCCCCGTTCTGGAAGTGGATCCCGTGACGCCGACGCCTTGCCTCACCCTCAATTCTTCCAGATCCATCCTCCGTCATCCGTCTTCGCTCTCCTTCTAGGCGACATCCATCCAACTTGTCTTCCAAGCAGCTGTTGAGGAGGATAACTTCTCTCCCCCTTCTCTTTATCACTTTCTAGATTAGATTTTCCGCTTTTTAGTGTAGTTGTAATGACATTATCTTAAGTATAAAAGATGTTTTCTCTCTCTCTCTCTTTAGTTGCAGTGTTTATATTGCAAATAGAATAGTAATCATTGTGAATGTCTCATTTATAAATAAAAATTACAAAAAAATATAGCTGTAGATTTCAAATTGACATAATCTCTCTGTGTTCAACCCAGGACTCATTCTGAGCTTCGGTTAAAAATTATTTGATTGATGGATTTTCTTGCGAATCACACTACAACAATAGGTTTTTTAAACTCAAATCTTTTCACAATGAATTCCCGTACATCAGGATTTTACATGGTTTGTAAATTATGGGTTTTAGATGTTGTTGCAACGTGTAAAATTGATCAACTCTTAAATTTATAATACCTAGATAACGGAGTATCTAGGGTCATCCAAGGAGGCCAAATTGTTAATCACATAAATTGATTCTCTCTCCTCTCAAATCCACACTTGTCTTTTTGTGAATTTGATTTTTGTTGTTTTTATAGTTTTTCAAACAATCAGGTATTTGATGCGAATATTAACTACCTCTCACAACCCTAAGTGACAATAAGAAAACCCCTTCTTCTAAACTCACTCTAAGCAAGTGCACCTAGGGTGGTAAGAAAAAGGTGTGGTGCACTAAGATTCTACTATAAGAACACACTAATTAGAAAGCATGAAAGTTGGAAGGTAAACAAAATGATTTGACCTTAATGCTTCTTACAACAAAAAAGAGAAACTAAACTAGCTAATACAAAGAAAGTAAAGATGAAGAAAAGTCCTCCAAAGATGGTGAAGGAGTGGTCCTTACTCCAAGCACAGCAGCTCCTGTGCTTGAAAAGAATTCCTCCTTGCTTCCAATATTGATGATAACGTTATCATCACCCATATCTAGCTTTAATTAGTCGTAATCAACAATTAAATGCTCCTACATAATCGTAAGAAGATTGTAATTCACTGCACATCCTTTCTGAGAGATAAACATGAAAACAAGGGTAAATATGCAGTTTTAATAGAATATCTTAATTTCAGAACATGAAAATAAGGGTAAATATGCAGTTTTAATAGAATATCTTAATTTCATAACAATCACAGGGTTTCCCAAGAGTTAATTAAAGGTCAAATGGTCATAAATATCTAATAAGTGGGTTCATGCAAAACAAAACGATTTTTCACGCGTTTTGAGAATTAATAGACATCTGAAATCCTAAAAACTGACCTGCTTAATTAACTGAGGTTATGGTCTGGATAAAATTCACCTAAACCTTCTAAAAATCACATAAAAATATTCTATAAGGTTTGGTATGCTTACTTCTGCCATTGGAACCCATTTTGACCTAAAATAGAGTCTCAAATAGACAGTTGCCCTAATTTTGGTTTTTGCATAAATTACCCAGTCAAACTTGGTCAAAACCTAAATCCAACTTCACCATCAGATTCTTTGGGTCTAAATTAGGTTTATACCAAAATTTGCCCAATCAGAGATCATCTTGATTGAGTTTGCATTCTAGTCCTAGTCTGACTCTTTTCCTTACACATATGCCCCTAACTTTTGAAATCTTTGCAAATACACCCATAACTTCATTTTCTTCTTCACTCACAGGTCCCTGCCACCATGGCCATGTGAACCCAACAAGAGCCAACTTTCAATCAAAATTCTCTCATTGATTTCATCGAGAAACTCTTCCAAAATTGGAAGGGGAACTCCTGAGGAGATCCCCTTCCATCTAAGCTCTTCCATGACTTGCCTAAATCATCCAAGAGTTCATGCGAACTCTTGGAAATTCCTAAACCTAAGCCCCTGATTTTTGAGCTTTCAAGCTTGTTTCCAAGCTTGAAGCTAGACCCTATGGCCTATAAAAGGACCCACATTGCAAACCTTACATCCTTAACTTATTTTTGGCCGAAAAATCCCCTTCTTCCCTCCTCTCCGGCTGAGTGCTCCACGAGCTCTAGCAGCCTTCTCCTACCACATTCCTTATCCACTCTCACAGATCATAGCGAGTGGATTACTCCTCAACCTCTTCCACGCATCGCAATACCAGCGGCCACCGCCTACACACCCTCGTCATCGCCGCCCCTCTCACTGGAGGTTTCATCTTCCCCACGTCCGGCGTACCACCGGTGTGGGAAAATCCCCCCTTTCGTCCAATTAAATTAGGAGAGTTTAGTTCCCTTAGATTATTAGGTTAATTTCCTTTATCCAAAACCAAAAACAAACCCTCGACATCCACGCACGCCACCTTCGTCCTCCGCTCTGGCCACCTCTCCAGCGAGAAGTTTCCGTCACCTCACACCTCCAACCACCTCGCTACCTACTCCACAACCTCCGCCACATCCACCCAAACAAAACCCCCATACTTATTTCACCATCCACGTACTCACGACCGCCACCGAACAACCCACCTTCCCACATCCATTCTCGACTCTATCCGACCACCACGCACCTCCACACGCCACGAGACCACTGCCAATGCACTCCATGCCCTACAGCGAAGCTCCTGAAGTAATTTAATGTGGCTAAGAGGCTGTTCTTTGGTATTTCAGGTATACGCCGTCGCTCTACCACCGCGCCATTATCATCGACGTCTTTCTCCGTGTTCTTGCGTTGCGAGCTCCAGATGCGACCCCCAGGCAGTGCAAAAGACTTCTAGGACCACTCCCAGGTGGTCAATTGAATAAAATGCCCTTAGCTACACCCGCAATTGGAGAAGGTTCCATCAACAGTCGCACGCGAGGAGGGACTTTAGTCCCACATCGGTGGGAGATAAGCCACTACAGCTGCATAAGTTGAATTTGTCATTGTGGCTATTCGCCTCCAAACATGAGGTGAGGTCCCCTTCACACCCACACACCCGACCCGCCTATTAGCCTTACTCCTCAGCTGTGACCTTACGCCCACAACCCTGGACCTGGTTACGAGACCCAAACACCCGATTAACCCGACTATTTGAGAAAGAGCAGAGGAGGAAGGAAAGGAAGAGAGAGCGGGGGAGGGGTGGGTTTTGCTCTCCAGAGAGAGAGCTCGACACTTAGTCGCTGAGAGAAGGAGAAGACCCTGAGAACAATCTATGAAGAGAAGAAGAAGAGGCTCTGTGAAGGAGAAGATTTGAAAGAAGAAGAACAAAAGGACCGTGCCAAAGAAGTAGAAGAATAGAAGAAGAAGATCAGAAGAGAAGCACTGTACCAGGTGACATTTAAGTCATCTAACTTGAAATTCAGACGTTTGATCACTTTTCATTTATTTAACACGATTGAGTAGTTGATATATATGTGCTTAGACTAATAATTGGTTATTCAAATCACCATTATTTTGTCTTAGATATCTTTTTGGTCTATTAAAGTCTTGAAATACTTATATTATTCATTGAATATCTAAAGTGACAGATTAGCATTCATTGAATATCATTACTGTGCTTCATTCATTGCGCTCATTTATATTTTAATTGAAGATTAGTGCGTGAATTCCTATTTGCTCCCTGTGTTCGACCTCAGACTTCATTCTTTTAGACATTCGAGTTATAAATTCTATTTGTTGAAGAGCTATTTGTTAGTTATACTACAATACATTTCTCTAACATTGACGAAAAGCCCTATCAACAAATATGATGACTCCTCCAAGCTTTCTCCTCCAAGGTGGGCATCAACCACCTTGATGAACATCTCCTCCTTGCCTGGCCACCTTTCTAGAGGTGACCTCCTCCTTGGCATGGCACAAGGGAGAAGAAGGAGAGGAAGAAGGCACCAAGCTTGATCTTCTTCTCTTGTTCTTCTTCCTTGGAGTGAATGGAAGGGGATGTAGGTGGTTTGGGTGGAACCTAAACTAATGGAGAAGATGGCATTTAGTTGGTGATTAACGTGCGTATATATAGAAGTGGAGAGGGGGATAGTTGGCATGGACATGTGGATGGCTAGGATTCGCTTTGGTGGGTAGTTAAGGGATCCTAAGGCCTTAAAGAGTTGGCACCAAATCAAAGGAAGCTATGGGGGCGGTTAAGGGTGAAAGGGAGACAACAAAGGTGGTGGTTACCACCTCAATTTGATGCCAACTTGATGTCTTCTAGAAAGTTCTCTTTTGACGCCAAAATGGAGGACCTAGATGTGGTTGGATGGTGGATGTGTGGTTGGATTGCAAGGGGAGGTTGGCACAAATTTTAAGTGTGGTTGTAGGTGGTTTTGGAACCAACCTGTGGTGCCTTTTGGTGGTGGTTGAGGGCTAAGGGGTGACTAGTTTTGGCGCCAAATTAGAGTGGGAGTAGGGTAGCTTAGGTGGAGTTTAGGAAGGCTTATTTGGTGGAGCTTAGATAGGTGGGTTTTAGGGTTATGTACGGATGCCAAGGAGGTGACTAGCTAAGCTAAGCTAGCTAAGCTAGTAGGAAGTACGGTAGGATGCAGAAGGAGCTAGGGTTTTGAGGGAGAGGAGCTGAAGGAAGCTATCTTAAGCTACATTGGAGTTGGTGGCTGCTAAAAAGAACTGCAAGGAGCTACCTTAGCTGGCTTAGCTTGCTAGTTCTTTACTAGCTGCTAAGCCAAGATAAGATGAGCTAGCCTTTACTGATATGAGTTGAGGTAAGCTGGGTCTGGTCTTCCTATAGAATACCTAGCTAGCTGTAGTAGCTAGCTTAGGTCAAGTAGCTCAGTTCAACTAAGTTGAGTCGAGTTGAGCCTCCGGGAGCTGGACTTAAGTTGGCCTGAGCTAGTTGAGATCATCTTCAACTGACCAGGTCTAACTAGTTGCTAGTCCTAGTCAAGATGAGCTTCCAGTGAACTGTTCTGAACTGGAGGAGCTGAAATGGAGCTAGGATCAACTATCTTGAGCTAGTTTGAGCTATCATCCAATTGAAGTGAGCTAAATGGAGCTGAGGTGAACTAGCTAGAGCTACCATTCAGCTGAGATGAGTTGAATGGAGCTAGGGATGAGTTGATCTAACTAGAAGAAGCTAGGATCCAGCTGGGATGAGTTGGATCTGGCTGAGATCCAGCTGATAGATGCTTCTCCTTCATCTTTTTCCTTCTTGAGTGCCAAAGTATGTGTGATCTGACATTCTACCTAATCCTGACACTCTGATAAATACATCAAAAATACAATTAAAATGCAATGCAAGCCTAACCTAGGTAAATGCCTAAATGCAGCCCAAAAACCCATTTACGAAGTTAAAACCCTAAGAACTAGATTAGTTTTAGGGCATAAGAATAATGATAAACTGGCATTTATTAAGAACCAACACATGACAACACACGGAATACAATGGAAGTGAATGAGTCTGATTATGATAAAGTCGATGATAATCAAATTGATGAGATGCTGCATGAGATAAGAGAAGCTAATCCAGATATTGCGATTGATGAGGAAGCATTAAATAGCTGAAATCAGTTTTATGATGCAATGAAGGCAACTGAGGAGCCTATCACACCTGGAATCAGTTCCATGACGAGGCTATCTTTTTTGTTGAAATTATTTCAAATGAAAGTTATGAATAAAGCTACAATGAAATTGTTGTCGGAGGTGCTTCAATTTATACGAGTTTTTAAATAATCCCAGTGGTATGCCAGATTCGTGGTATGAAGCAAAAAAGCAAATACGAGTACTTAGTATGAATTGTGAGAAGATTCACGCATGTCCCAATGACTGTGTGTTATATAAAAATGAGTATGCTAATTTGACTTCCTGCTCGGAATGTTGTAAGGAAAGATATAGAGAGAAAAACAAGCCAGAAAGGTTCTTCGTGTTGGTGTAGGTGCACCACGATCATTGATTTTGATGATAACAAAACACTTATATTTTAATATTTGCATAGAGTTTATAATTTCATATTAAATGCAAATAGTAGCAAGTGTGAGGAGCTCAAGCTCAAGGAGCATGGAGGAGCTTAATGATGGATAAAAGCATCAAGGAGCATGAAGTAGGAGCTAAAGCTTGAAGAAGAAGAAGAATAGGACTTAGAAAAGTATTAGTGTAATATTTATGTTGTTGCTCTTTTCATTTCTTTTAGATTCATTATTAAAGAGCCCAAAGTATACCTCCTTACTCCTAGGAACATTTACCCTACCTTAGGACACTTAGGCAAGATCAGAAGTTAAATTAGAAAGCCAAAATAGGAATCATACTACCTAATCAGACGTCCAACCTACTTTCCAGACATCTGATCTCTGCTCTTAAGTCGTTTGACATTTTCACCAGACATCTAATAACCTATTCCGGAAATCCTTGATCTTTAATCTTTCCATTTAGACATCCTGACCAAGTTCCATGCATCCTGTCAGACATCTGATAACCTTGATAGACATTGGTAATGTGCTTTTGTCGAATTTTAAGAAATACATTGTAGTATAGCGACAAAAATTTATTTTCTCAAATTGTGAGTTCCAAGGTCGTCTCAAGAAGCAAGAGATAACATTTCAACCACTGATAATAACATCATAAGCCATAACTAGCTTTAATTAGTCAGAATCAAAAGGCAAATGCTCCTACATAACAGTCAGAGAGTCATAATTCATTGCATATCCTCTTTAAGAAGAATGCATTAAATCAGGGGTAAATCTGCAGTTTTAATATCATATCCTAAATGCAGAGCAACCATGTGTTTTCCCAGGGTTAATTGAAAGTCATATGTACACTAAAGTCTAATAAGAGGGTTTGTGAAGATAGAAATGGGTTTTCACGCATTTCAAGAATTAATAAATATCTAAAACCCTAATTTCAGACCCACTTAAATAACAGAGGTTTTGGTTAAGATAAAATTCACTTAAACCTTCTAAAAATCATAGAAAAATATTCCATAAGGTTTGGTATCCTTGATTTAACTATTGGAACTCATTTTGACCTAAAATAGAATCTCAGACAGGAAGTTTCCCTAATTGGGTTTCTGCATAGATTATCCAATCAAACTTGGTCAAAACCAAAATCCAACTTCACCATCAGATTTCTTGGGTCCAAATTAGGTTTGTACTAAAATTTAGGCCCAATCAAAGTTTGTCTTGACCTAGTTTGCATCTCAGTCCAATCTAACTCTTTTCTCTCTCACACATGCCCCTAACTTTCGAATTCTTTGCAAATAACCTCCCAAATTTGTCATTATATTTGCAAATAGTTCTCTCTACCATTATCGTAGAGGAACCTTCTTCACTAACGAGTTTCAATCAAGGATTTCTCCTTGATTTCTAGCCCAATCCCTTCTAAAATTGGAACGAGAACTCCTGAGAGAATCCCCTTCAATCAAAGCCACGCATTGGGCTCTGATTCGCCAAAATTCTAATGTGAATCAATTTAAACCTAGGGTTTCCTACTTCGCAAAGCTTACGAGCTTCCAAGCTTGGAATGCCCTTCTAAATCCTATAAAAGGACCCAGGGCGCAACGAAACAGATTCCCTTAGCTTGGTTTGGAGGTCGGATTCCCCCTCTTTCCTTCTCGACCTTCGTCACCACCACCTCTACCTTCACGCTCCATCTGCGTCATATTCCGCCCTCATCCATGCATGAAACACCCCACGGACGCCACCATCACCTTCGCCATCACCTTGCAATCATCTTAAGGTATTTTAATGTGGTCGTGAGGCCTTATTCAGTGTTTCAAGTGCTCGCTGTTGTCCTCCGCTGTTGTCATCGTCTCCGACCCTTGCTTGCAATCCTCCAGTGAGTTTTTGAGCCACAATTCCTCTTCTTTCCTTACCTTGGGCTCGCTCCAACTCGTCTCCGGCGACCTTCTACCTCTGGCCTCTTCGCCAGCTACCATGTACAATAGGCAGTTGGATCTAACTTCACTCTTCATTCCGCACCTCGCCATACCTGCGAGGTGCTTCCTAACCCGTTCGTCATCACCATCTCTATCACTGGAGCCTTCACCTTCTTCTACGCCAGCCATACCACAACCAGCACCAACTCTGTCCTCCTTCGTCCAATAGCTAGTCCCCTCGACTCATCATCATCTTCTCATCATCACCGCTCCTCTAAAACTCGACTTCGACCGCTCACGTGTCTGCTCCGACTCCGTCTTCCATCTCACCAATGTACCTTCAGCGAGACCTTCCCACCACCACACTGCACAAAAAACCTCCCATCGGTCCCAAAAATATCGTCGTACTCCACTAACCAAAACCCCTCAAGTATTTGAGGGGATTGGCCGCTCATTCGCTCCACCAAACACCTTCACGAACTCTGACCCTCTCCGCCTTCACCATGCTCACACACGCACTCTCACAGCACACCACCGCCACCATCACCTTCGCCACACTCGCACGAAGCTTCTAAGCATATTTAACTTGGCTGCAAGGCCGTATTCGTGATTTTAGGTACTCCACTGGAGCTCCACCGCCGCGACGCTTTCTCCGACTTCACCTTTAATCCTCTGGCAACATTCGCTCCAAGTTCCACTTCCAAGCTTCGTGGGTGACTCCCAGGCATCCTTCCAGACCTTCAGTTCCACGTCACGAGTTCGCCTTCGACATCAATTGGAAGCCTCGCCAGCTACTGCTACGCTGCATCAGAAGAGGGACTATATAGTCCCACATCGTGGGATTAGAAGCTCGCAGCACCGCATATATTAATTTTCTACATACGACCCCTCGCCTAGTACAGAGGGGTCGGGTCCCTCAACGCAAGCATTCACTCCTCGGCTACCACCACGCCTGGTAGCCCTGGTCAATCAGATCCTTGAATACCCGGATAGCAACCCATTTAGGCGGGTTAAAGAGAAAGAGAAGAGGAGGGAGGGGATTTTGCTCTCTGTGAGAAGGCCCCAACACTTAGTCGCTGAAGAGGTTGAGGGACCCTTGTGCGTAAAAGAAGAGAGAAAGAAGGAGAAGAACTAAAGGAGAAAAGAGGAAAGACACTGTAGCGAAGCCTCTGTTAAGGTGTCTGAGTGCCTTGGCCGATGTTTGATCCTATTGATTTATGTTCTTGTGGCTCTTTAGTTACTTATCTATGTGGATTATTTGATTGAGCCTTACTGTTCACTTATTTGGGCTTATTGTGAGGGGTAATTGGTGATTTAAATCACCATTTTACCACATTTTTTTTGCATTTTGATATTGATTCTCATATATACATTATTCTTGAATGGAATTATTGTTCAAATATGTGCTAGAATGTGATCTTTGAGATTAAATTGCAATACTTGCTCCCTGTGTTCGACCTCGGATTTTTTGACAATTCTTCGAGCTATAAATTGTACTTGTTATCGAGCTATTTCGGTTGTATTACAATGAAACAATTTTAAAACCCCATTTTAGCCCGTCAACATTTTGGCACCCAAATCCTAATGCAAATCAATTAAAACCTAGGGTTTCCTACTTCGCAAAGCTTACGAGCTTCCAAGCTTGGTTTCCAAGCTTGGAATGGCTTTCTAAGCCCTATAAAAGGACCCAGGGTGCATGGCTGACTTCCTTAGCTTGGTTTGGAGGTCGAATTCGCTCTCTTCCCTTCTCCCTGACCTCCGTCTCCACCAACTCTGGCGAGCTCCTCCGCCCACCTTCCTCGTCCGTCATCACGGACAATAGCTGGTGGATTCCTCTTCGTCTCATTCTTCCGCATCTTGCAACACTGGCGACCGCCTCCTTCCTCATCTTCCTCGCTGCTTCTTCACCACCAGAGACTTCATCTTCTCCGTTGCTGGCCTGACAAAACTAGCCTGGATCCTCCCCTTTCGTCTGTTTAGACTGGGTTAATTAGTTTCCTCTCCTCCCCTACTTCCTATTTATCTCTCTTAAACCTTGTTTTGACCCTCGACACCGTCGTTCGCCCTCCATCTTCCTCATCTCCGACTGCCCTCTAGCGAGGTCTCCCCATCGCTCCACCACACCACAAGCCTCGCCAACACCCTCACAATCATCACCTCACCTCCATGAACCAAACCCCCATCTTTATTTGCCATTCCATCCACACAAATGCACCCTTGACCAACCCACCTTCGCACGATCTCTGCCAACCCTCGCAGACCACCTCACTCACTCCCACACCACACCAACACCCTAGTCACCTTCGCCGTGCTACAGCGAATCTCAAGAGCTGCTTAATTGGGGCCTACGAGCCCATATCAGCCTTTTCAGGTCACGCCAACCACCGCCCATCGCTGCCTTCATCTTCAACCACGACTGAGCTCCTTCGGCGTCAAGACAACCTGATGAAACTCCCAGGCCATGTGGTATCATTCCAGGACCCTTCCAGGTCTCCACTTGAAGACCTCAACACCAACTGCTGCTCCAATTGAAGACACACCTTCAGCTATTACGCACGAGGAGAAGAGTGGCACATTTGTGCCACATCGCAAACAGATGGGCAGCTGCAGTGGAATAAATTGATTTTGTGATCTATCCTTATCGCCCAAGTACACGAGGGTCGGGTCCCCATTACCCACACAGCCGCTACCTACCTATGCCTCACTCCTCGCCTGTGACACCACGCACATAGGCCTAAACACAATATTGCTAAAATCGGATCCTGGAATACCCGATTACGACCCAATTATCTGAGAAGAGGAAAAGAAAAGATGAGAAAGAGAGAGAGAGTAGGGGTTTTGCTCCTCTGTGTATTCAATACTTAGTCACTGAAGGGAATTGTTCCCTTGTGTTTGTGAAAGAGAAGGGTTAAAAGAAGAAGAAAGGAAAAAGAAGAAGAAAGCCTGAAGAAGAGAAGAAAGCATTGTAGCAAGGCGACATTTAAGTCATCTAGTGGAAAGACCCGATGATCGCACGGGTTTCGCGTGTTTGAAATCAAGGTTATGAGTAACCCGTCGTCGTAGTTGCAAAACTCGTGATCAAATATAATTTATACCGAAACTCCAAAGTAGTCCCGAGTCGAACACAGGGAGGCGACGTTTACTTTGTATGAAAACTACGCTTCGATTTGTTTCTTTTTGGTGTTTTAGGATTTCATTATTTTTTTTTATTTTTGAAATAAGATGACAAACAATCACAAGAGAGATATAGAATCGAATATGATATATTGCATGAATGTCAATTACAATAATCTAGAAAACATAAAAAGAGAGGGAGGTGAGAAGAAATCTCCCAAAACAGCTGTTCAGTGAGACGACGGCACCTGGCAGAAGCTCGGATGAAGTTGGTAAGCAGGACGACGAAAGTGAGATGCAAGAGGATGTCGAGTAGAGGAAAGCTTCAGCGCAACTCCGGAATGGAGGCGAGAAGGTGGAGATTATCTGCTACCGGAATGGAGGTGAGAAGATGGCTCCAAGGTGACCGATGAATGGGGATGGGAAGATGGAGGAATATTTAGTGGGGCAAAGTTTCATTATACTAATAAGAGCCTTGGGAGCTTGAGAGCAAGCTCTAACGGAGCATTGGCAGGCTTGTTAGAGCTTAAGAGTAGGTAGGAGTAAAGTAGGTAGAGATGGCTTTGAAGGTAAAGGGTGTTGGTCCTTTTATAGTGGATGAAAAGAGGCTAGAATAGGCATGGGACCATTAGTGACCTCCAAGTCATCGCTGTAAGTGTCACTGTAGGCAACTCACACCCGTTCATGCTCACAGCTGGCCTTGCTGGCGTGCACACAATTAGCGATGGCTGTAAGCGTCGCTATATGTCTGCCAAGTTGTCGCTGAAGGCTGGCGCCAACAAAGCACACGCCTGCCCAAGCGAGCTACACTGTCACGCCTCATGCACGCGGATTACGTGGCGGCCCTGCTGGCGTGCGTTGGTGTACGCATGCATGCGCTGCTGGTGCGTGCTGGCACTACGATGCCGCTGCTGCTATTGCATGCACGCGCGTTCAGTTGACGAAGGGGGGGCGTTGCAGGTCTCGAACCTGCGTCTTGCATCTGCGGAGAGAGCGCCTCACTGTTTGGCCAAGGCGCACTCTTGGTCAAGTGTAGAGCTTGCTGACACGCAGTTCAGGCCACCCTCAGCCATTGGATTGAGATCCAATGGCTGAGATCCCTCCATGCGGTGGGCTTGAGGACGTGCCAGCTCAGGTGGGTTGACCTGGATGGCACCACGTGTCACCATCTCGGCCGTCTGTCTTCTTCTTCTTTTCGAGGGTACTTCAGAGCTTTGAGCAGGGTGATTCTCGCAACGACAGACTACGATCGTCGCTCTGAATCCATCCATACGGTCAAATTCTTCATCCGAAGCCCATAAAGATGTCTCCCTGCCTCTTGGCCACGTAAAATGATAAAATTAATGTACATAATATACAATTATCCTAAATGCCATGCGATGGATGTTATGTATTGTTTATAACATGATATGCAATGCTAAGCCTAGGAACTATCATAAATAAGCATTTTATCATGAATTCATGTGTGTTTATCATACCCCCATGCTTACTTTTTGTTAGTCCCTAGCAAAATTAACCTAAATGTTACTTATAAAAGTAGAATTAGAATTTGATCTCTTAGGCATAATTTGTTGGTTGTTTTAGGAACTTTCAACCCAAGACCTGGTTACGAAGACTCGACAGTGCCCGAGTGTCTGTCAGAATGCAGACCGTCCAAGCCCTCGCCTTATTTGAGAAGATAAAAAAAATTTCTTATTTTTCTTCTTTTCTAATTTTTTTTGTACTTTTGGAGTTTGAGAGTTCCAGGATAACTTTTTACAGCTACTCGACCTGTCCAAGACTCGAAAAGGACTCTAAGTGCTAAGCATCTAGTGAAAAGAGTGAATGACTCACTAGGCGGCCATTAAAACGGACTTCGGGTTTCTACGACCCTAGGTGACCTGGCCTAGAGGTTTATCTTTTCGAACAGTAACTTTCTCCCTACTTCTTCTATTTATGGGATCAGCACAAGGGCGAACCTAGTATATATCTCCCTGGTTTATTCTACCTCCCTGCTTCTTCCCTAAGTGTTTTGGAAATTATTCTACATTTTTATTTTGTGAGCTGGGTTCTAGACAATCGGCCAATGGGTTGTTACCCACAACATCTTGCCAGCCATACTCATGCAGTGAAGTGTGATTTTTTTTACTATTTATTTTTCTCTCCTTTTTTTTTCTCTATTTCTTTTTAAGTAGGTGACTTTCCTGATCTAAGATTTACCTAAAGGCGGTACAATGAAAATGGTCTTGTGACTGGGCTCTAGACAATCGGCCGATGAGCTGTTACCACCGACAACTTGCCAACTATACCACCCTAGATAGTTCATTAACTACCCAATTTTCGAAGAAACCACCAAAAAGTGAGTCAGTGCAAAAAAAAGTGTGTAGATGCTTAGGCTTAAAGTCTCCCCTAAATCAGAGGGCCGGTTATTAAGTCACATACTTATTATCCAAATTTATTTACCAAATTAAAATGAATTTTAATTGGCAAGGACTGAAGACTAAGTTCACATTCGAGTGGACACCCGGGCTAATTAAGCCTGAAGACCTGAAGAGTCTAAGTATTCAGGTCTTAAAGTATCAATTCCTAAAGTTTGCAACTCCTAATACCTAAGTTCTCGTCTCCTAACTCGAAACTTTTTTTTTTTGATAGAATCAAATAACAGGAAATTACTGTTACAGCTGACAAAATGATTATAAGATATATCCACCCTCCCATGCTTAGCTATTGCAATGTCCTCATTGTGAAAAATGAAAGCATGCAAAAGAGTAGAAGTGGAAGAATAACACTTGGTTTCTATGAGACTGGTCAGTTTGGAATAGTCTTTACATGTGCTGAGTTTACTACCTTCAACTAGGCAATGATCAGCCCGCGGTGGTTAAGGCAAGGTAAGAGCAACCTTGTCTAAGATGGGTTCAGGGAGCATATGGTCAACAAAGGGTTTGAGACGCTGTCCATTGACCTTGAAGATATTACCTGTCTTTGGGTTAAAGATTTCGACGGCCCCGTTAGGAAAAATCCACTCAATAATGAACGGGTCGTCCCACTTAGACCTGAGTTTCCGGGGAAAAGCTTCAATCGAAAATCGAAAAGCCAGACCTTCTGGTTTAGCTCAAAGCTCTTACGTGAAATCATCTGGTCATGGAGAGCTTTAGTCCTTGCCTTATAGATTCTGGCATTTTCATAAGCATCATTACAAAGCTCCTCCAACTCAGATAGTTGGAGTTTCCTAGTTTTCCCAGCCAACTCAAGGTCAAAATTACATTTCCTAATGGCCCAAAATGCCCGGTGTTCAAGTTCTACGGGTAAGTGACACGCCTTACCAAACACCAGACGAAATGAAGACATACTGACAGGCATTTTGTACGCCATACGATAAGCCCAAAGAGCATCATCTAGCTTTTGGGTCCAATCCTTCCTATCAGGCCTAACAGTTTCCTGCAAAATGTTTTTGATCTCCCGATTGGAGACCTCGGCCTATCCATTTGTCTGAGGGTGGTAAGGTGTGGAAATCCGATGATTCACCCCGTATTTCCCCAGTAAATTTCGAAACTGGGTGATGGGAATACCATCATGAGCCCTAACTAGCTCTTTTTGATCCAGTTAAGTCAGTAAATGCTCCTACATAACCAACTGAAGGTCATAATTCATTACATAAGCATTCTGAGGGAAAAATAAGAAACTAGGGTTAAAACTATAATTTTACCAGCTTATCATGAATGCAGCACAACCAAGGATTTTCTCAAGGGCTGAATAAAGGTCAAATGGTCTTAATAAGATAACAGGTGGGTTAGATCAGACAGAAATGGGTTTGCATATGTTTTGAGAATTAAATAACTTTTGAAATCCTAAAAATAGATCCACTTAATTAACCAAGGTTCTGGTCAGGATAAAATTCACATAAACCCTCTAAAAATCATAGAAAAATATTCTCTAGGGTTTAGTACATTCAATTTGACCATCAGAACCCATCTTGACCCAAAATGGAGTCTCAGACAGATATTTACCTTAATTTGAGTTTTTTTTATAAATTACCTAGTCAAACGTGGTCAAAACCAAAATCCAACTTCACCATTAAATTTCTTAGGTCCAAATTAGGTTTGTACCAAAATTTGGACCCAAGATGAGCTTTCCTTGACCTAGTTTGCAAAATGGTCCTGTCTGATTACAATTATACCCCTAACTTTCAAAAACCCTTGCATTCAACCCCCTAACTTCTTCGTCATCTTCACAATTAGGTCCCACCACTATTATAGTGGAGGAAACCTACTCCGACGATCTTTGGCAGGAAATTTCTCCGTGATTGCTTGGTGAATCTCTTCCAAAATTGAAAGGGAGATTCTTTAAGAAATCCTCTTCAATCTGAACCTGTCCATATGCTTCGAATTTTTCTCAATCTCTCATGCGAACGCATGAGAGATTTAAGTCTAAAAAATTACCCAAATCCAGTGACCTTCCAAGCTTGGGAAGCTTGCTTCCCAAGCTCTAACCGCCCCTTAGAACCCTTTATAAGGACCCTCAGAGCTCGCTGATCTCTTCATGCTCGAAATTGGTCGTGAATCCCCACAATTCCTCTCTCTCTTTCACAGTCGAAGGCTCCTCGATGTCTGGCGATTCCCCTCTACCTTTTCTCATCATCCTTCCACAATATCAGTGGTGGATTCCTCTTCCTAGCTTCCGTCCGTGTCTTGCCATACCAGCATACGCCCTTTCCTCCTTCACCCTTGCTGTCTCTACCTCACCGAGGCCACCTTCGTCTCTGACGTCGGGAACACCACATACGACACCATCTCTACCCCACTTCGTCCATCAACCTCCTAGCTAGGTCCCCTATCCCCTCTATTTTATTTCCAGACCTACCACATCTTGTTCCGACCACCGACGATACTAAACACCTTCATCCCTTCCATCTCCGGCCACTCCTCCGGCAAGGTGTTCCCACGGCTACACACCTCCATCCACCTCACCGACAAGCTCACAACCTCTACCGTGCCTCCCCACTCATTTCCCATCTCCCTATTCGCCATTCCATCCACCCAACACCTTCCCGAACAAACCCACTCTTTCCGGCCATAACCGCATCCGACCGGCCACCACAACCACTTGCGCAACACGCCACAGCCACCGTCACATTCGCCATGCCACGGTGATCCTGCTAAACCTCCTGACGCAACCATAAGGCCCTTTTCTTGAATTTCAGGTATCAGACTTTACCGCCATTAACGAGCAAGCTTCAAGCTTGCTTGAAGCTCGCTCCAAGCGCTTCGGCCCCAGGTCTCTGCTCCAGGTTGCGCGGAATCGACCCTCGAACACATCCCAGCAGTCAATTGAAGATGCAAGCCTCGCAAGTTGTGGCAATTGAAAGGAGACCCCTTGCTGCAGACACGTGAAGAAGAAGGGCGGATAGTCCCACATCAGAAACTGCTGAAGCCGTGCACCCGCATAAATTGATTTTGTGCTAGTAGCTATTCGCCTCAGTTCACGAGGTGAGGTCCCTCTTACCCACTCACCCGGCCTCGTCCGTGACACGTACCCGCGAACCTGGCCTGGACCTGATAACCTGACCTGCACTCCTCGATCACCACCACACGCCGGTGAGCCTGGACCCGGGTACGCGCCTGGACCTGATAACCCAAATACCTATGCCTCTGGGAGAGCAGATCCTAAGAGAGAAAGAGAGAGGAGAGTTGCGCGGGTAGGGGGAGCGTTTTGCTATAGGGACCATCAGCTGACACTTAGCTAGATTCTGAAGAGGAAAGCCAGAGAAGGAAGAAGAGAAAGAAGAAGAAGTGAAGGCCTGAACTGTAGGGCCAGAGAAGAAGAAGAGCTAAAGGCACAGAGCAGAAAGGAGAGAAAGAAGTGAAGGCCTAAGAAAAAGAGAAAAAAGAAGTGAAGGCCTAACTGAAGAAAGAGAAGAAGCTGCAAAAGAAAGGAAGAGTCAGAGAAGGAAGAAGAAAAGAAGACAACGAAGAGAATCACTTCGACAGATTTGAGCCCTCATTTCATACATATATATTGAGTTCCTTAGTTGATATTGTAGGAGTATTTGGTGATCTAAATCACCATTTTACTCCCATCTTTTTACACATTGATTCTGATATTATTGGAAATTCTTTTAGTTTGAATTGTGATCTTGATTTCTAAATCCCATATTACTCCTAGTGTTCGACCTCGGAACATTTTCGAGTAATAAAAATTGTATTTGTTTTCAAATCGATTTCAACTCTATTACAACGCTTCATTTTAAACTCGATTTCGCCACGTTAACACTGGGCATGAGTGAAATGTGTGCTACCATCACTGATAATTGCCCGAGGAACCCCGAACCGACTGAAGATATTTTTCTTCACAAAATCGATGACCACCTTGTGTGGATTCTTCCCTACCAGGAGGGGTGACATAATAATTGCGGAAATAAAATATAAACAATCTCACAAAATACAATCACACAAAGTACACAAAGATTTATAGGTGGAAACCTAAACCGGGTGAAAACCACCACCTAACCCTCTCGAGTTAGGATTTTCCGATCAACCAAGTTGATCAAAATCCACTAAACGAATCACTTTAAACGAGGGTGATTCAATCTCAATTACAACCACGCTACAAGTGCGAGGGTAGCGTTCCTCAACCCCTTCTCTTCACGAGAAGGATTTTGTCCCACGAAGGAGACGGGAATTCGCAAAGCGAATACCCAACCAAATAACAAAGATAAGATAACAAATAATTCTATAGAGCCAACAAAGTAATTTTAAACCTAAGCTTCTATAGGAATTAAGAAACTCCCCTTTGCAAGGAGTGCGTCGAGTCGATGACGCAGGTACGTGAGCCACGCGACGGTGCAACGTCGCTCTCGTGAACTACGGCGGGAGAGCGGGTGCCGAAGGCTTGATGCTCTCTAGATGAAGAACTAGAGCTTAGAGAGTAATAGAGACACAAAATGGTTCGAAAGTGTATTGCAAGGTGTGTGTCTTGTGTGTCTAAGTGTGTCAAGGCTCCCCTCTATTTATAGAGGCCTTAGGAAGGCTTTGGAAGTCATGGAAAAGCTTCCATAGCCGTTGGATGCAAAGCCCAAGTGAATCAGCCCGAAATCAGGAATAATTATTGTACTGATAGGATAATCAGACGTCTAATTCTGGCATCAGACGTCTTGAAGACCACTTTAAGACGTCTGAAAATAAGGTCAGACGTCTGGTTTTGGGCGGGTCTCTTCCTGACTTGAATCAGATCTAAACAAGGTTCTAGCGCAAGTCCATCAGACAACATACAGGACGTCTAGCACTATGTCTGGACGTCTGGAAACCTACTTTTTCGTGGGAATGGATTTGCAACGGCTAGAAAATCTCTAAGAAGAAATTTTCGAGTCAGTCGAGGCAAAACGGTCAATTATCAGATGTCTGGAAGGGCTTAAGGACGTCTGATATGGCTCTAACGGTCATATCCTTGAGCGTATGCTAGGAGAGCCAACGGTACACTAATTGGACGTCTGGCAAAGTCATTAGACGTCTCCTAAGATGTCTGGTCTAAGGTCTGGACGTCTGATTTCATCAGACAGAACTAACTTTGTCCAGCCTAAATGTTATCAGACGTCTGAATCAACAGTCAGACGTCTTAAAACACATTATCAGACGTCTGATTTTGGAATTAGACGTCTGGAAATGCTGTTTGAACCCTATATTGATTTTCTAAGTTCTCTACAGAAAACCTAAGTATCCTAAGGTTGTGCCAGTGTTCCTTGGACTACTGTTAGGGTACTTTGAGGCTCTTTAACATAATGTTCTAAGAAAATAAAAAGTAAGAAAATAAAGATAAAAGTACATGAAAGGAATAAATAGAATTCTATCCTATTCTTCTTGTCCTTCCATCTTCAATCTATCGCTCCTCGCGAATCTCCTCTGTTCTCCATCAAGCTCCTCCAATCCGTCCTGAATGCGAGCTCGAATTCCGTCTAATCACGTCTACATTTGCAATTGACCTGAAATCTAAGACTCCAAGTGCAAATGTTAAATAACACGTATTTTGTTATCATCAAAATAAATGATCGTGGTTCTCTAGCACCAACACCTTGTGGTCATTGGTCCAGGTGGGAATTGCCTCAATCCATTTGGACACGTAATCAACAGCAACCAAAATATACCGGTGTCCAAATGGAGGGAAGGTCCCATAAAGTCAATGCCCCAAATGTCAAAAATTTCGACGAAAAGAATTGGGTTCAGGGACATCATATCTCTCTTAGCCATGTTCCCGAGTGTCTGGCATCAAGTGCATAACTTTGAGAATTCTTGAGCATCCTTAAATAATGACAACCAATAGAATCTGGATTGCAAGATTTTTGTTGCCGTCTTTTTCCCGAAAAACTGTCCACCACATGCAGATGTGTGGCAGAACTAAAGTATGCTATGGAACTCAATTTCTAGGACTCATCGACAAGTAATCTGGTCTGCGTCGATGCGGTACAGCTCGAGATCGTCCCAAAAATAATATTTGGCCTCAGGCACAAATCTATCCCGTTGTTGTTTGGTCCAATCCTAGAGGGTTTTGACCAGCGGCCAAATAATTGACGATATCTGTAAACCAGGGGGTTCGGATACCTGAGACTGTAAGGATAGTCTCATCTGGAAAAGTATCAGAGATCAGGACATCCAGATGAGAAGAATCAATTAGGATTCTCGAGAGGTGATCCGCCACTACATTTTGTGCCCCGGCTTTATCCCTAATTTCAAAATCAAATTCTTGAAGCAGTAGAATCCAACGAATAAGCTAGGGTTTGGCATCCTTTTTAGCCAAGAGATGTTTCAAGGCCGAGTGGTCGGTATAGATGATGACATGAGAACCTAAAAGATAAGCCCTGAATTTTTCTAAAGTTAAAACTACAGCTAGCAATTATTTTTCAGTAATAGTGTAGTTCCTCTAGGCTTCGTCCAGAGTATTGCTAGCATAGTAAATCACAAAGGGCTTTTTCTTAATCTTCTGACCCAAGATAGCTTGGATGGCATAATCAGATGCATCAGCCATAATCTCAAATGGGGCTATCCAGACCAGTGGTCGCAACATCGAGGCACAGGTGACCGCCGTTTTTAATAAATCAAATGCCTTACGGCATGATTCATCAAACTCGAATGACGTGTCTTTGGCCAGATGATTACTCAAGTGTTGAGCAACCTTCGAGAAGTCCTTAATGAATCTTCTATAAAAACCCACATGCCCAAGGAAAGAATGGATCTGTTTTACGAATGTGGGTGGAGGAAGTCTAGAGATAGCATCCACTTTAGCCTTATCAACCTCAATACCCCGACTAGAGACCACATGACCCAGGACAATGCCTTCCTGAGTCATAAAGTCGCTCTTTTCCCAGCTAAGGACCAGCTGTGTTTTGATGCATCTCTGGAGGATCAATTCCAAGTTAGCTAGGCAAGACTCAAAAGAATCTCCAAAATGGAGAAATTATCCATGAACACCTCAAGACAATCTCCCACCATGTCAAAAAAGATAACCAGCATGCACCTTTGAAAAGTTGCAGGTGCATTGCAAAGCCCGAAAGGCATTCTACGGAATGCAAAGGTTCTGTAGGGACATGTGAAGGTTGTCTTTTCCTGGTCTTCAGGATGGATAGGGACTTAGTTATATCCCGAATAACCATCCAGGAAGCAAAAGTATTTTTGCCCAGCTAACTTTTCAAGGATTTGATCGATGAATGGCAAGGGAAAGTGATCCTTTTTAGTGGCTGTGTTTAGCCTCCTATAGTCAATACAGACTCTCCAAGCAGAAGTTGAACAAGTGGTGAAGGTTTCCCCTTTCTCGTTAGTCGTAACGGTTATTCCCGCCTTCTTGGGCACAATCTGAATGGGGCTAACCCACGGACTATCCGAGATTGAGTAAATAATCCTAGCGTCGAACACTTGATTATCTCCTTCTTGACCACTTCTCGCATATTCGGGATTAGTCTCCTTTGCATCTCACGAGAAGGGCAGGATCCATCTTCCATAAAAATATGATGATTACAATAAGATGACTCAATCCCCCTAAGGTTGTGGATGGTCCAACCAATTGCCTTCTTGTTGTTCTTAAGGACCTTAATTAACCTCGATTCTTACTCCTTAGTCAAATCAGCACTAATAATCATAGGGAGCATGTTTTCAGGTCCTAAGAACCCATATTTCAAATTTTTGGGCAATAGTTTTAATTCCAGCTGAGGTGTGTTTAGACTAGAAGGTAGGGAGGATGCTGACGAAGATTTAGCAGGACAATCCAGTGGAAGAGGCTGGGAATGAACAAAATCAACAGCCTCTTCAGGATGTGGCAGATCTACCACGAAGGGTTGTGGGTTGGGTTCGCTAAAGCTGGTGGAGTCCTCGAGTGCACTGATTGTCATACAAGTCTCAAGATCCTAATCCTCGAGCTCCTCAATGAATCCACAATCCTCAAATCCTCTTATCGCCTTAAAAATATCCAGAGTTAACTTCTTATCCCCAAAGGCGATCTCCATACTACCGCTTTCACAGTTTATGTTGGCCTTGGAGGTAGCTAGGAATGGATGCCCCAGAATGATGGGCATGTTCCTTAAATCCGTAGGTACATCCATGTTAAGGATGAAAAAATCTACGGGAAAATAGAAATCCTTAACCTTGACAATTGCATTCTCAATAATGCCTCTTGGTGTGGTGATCGAACGATCTGCTAATTGTAGTATTACTGAGGTTGTCCTGAGTTCACCTAACCTAAACCCCTCATAAAGAAGTCGAGATTAGGTTGATGGATGCACCTAGGTCCAATAGTGCCCTATCAAAAGTGTATTCCCCAATAACGCATGAGATCAAGGGGGCACCTGGATCTTTCTTCTTTTGAGGAAGGTGATGCAGGATAACAGAACTTGCCTGCTTAGAGAGAATCACCTTCCTCGGAGTAGGTTCTCTCGGCTTACGCTTTTGGGTACATAGTTCTTTCAAGAATTTAGCATAAGCCGAGATATGATTAATAGCATTAAGGAGTAGAATATTTGTCTCTACGGTCTTGAATAAATTTAGGAGCTCCTCGTTGCTGTCTATGATTTTCTTCTTCCTAGTTTTCAATAGGGCCTCAGGGAACGAGACATGGGTGGTATTTTCAATTTTCGGTCCCTGGGCCTTATTATTTTCTTCAACCTCCTCCTCTCTCTCAAGCTCCCCAAGGTTTTGACTTCTAGAAGGTAATTCAGGGTTCTGGGTCTGCTTCTCACTTCTCAAGGTGACGGAGTTTGCAGAGGCATATGGGTTCAGGTCTTGAGGTGGGGTAGTGAAGATTGGAGGGCCTTGGCTGGTCATATAACCAGAAGAAGAAGAAGATGAGGGGCCCTGCTCAACCACCTAAGCATGTGCATGTGGGTCCCTTTGATTCCCGTACCCTTGGGCGCTATTGCCTGATTTTGCACATTGCGCGGGTTGGGTACAGGTTGAGATGGTAGAGATCCGGGTTGTTGAGTGTTAGCACTTAACCCGGATTGTAGGTTATCCAATGATGCCTTCATTTGCTGCAAAAGCTGAAGCATGGACCCTTGCATTTCTACCATCTGCCGATTTAACTCAGCCAGCCCTGCAAATTATTGGGCATTCCAAGATGGCTAAGTAACCGATCTTGGGGGCAACTAGGTGTATACCTGACCCTAACCCATAGGTCTTTGAGATGCATAGTTGCTGGGTTGAGTTTGGGTCTATGGCCCCTAACTTTTCCAGGAGAAGTTAGGGTGGTTCCTCCAACCCGAGTTATAAGTGTTGGAATACGGGTTGGACCTAACATTCTCCTGCATTGCATACGCATCCACATAGGACGAGGATGCAGAGAAGGAAGGATCAGAAAAACTGGGATCAAAGGCCCCAATTTGGAACCCATAAGGTTCCGAGAAATCCTGGCTCACAGGTTGAGCCGATTCAAGTTGGTTCATGAACTCCCACCCCGTGGGAGCTCGTGAGGAATGGAATCCCGAATTCTGAGATTGAGTAGGTATAGAAGTGTTTCCTGAATTCCCAGACATCCATTCTTCCATTCTCTTAGCAACCAGGTCCATTTTATCCAGTTTATTACAAATCAATTCCATGTCAGATGAATGAGAATCCTGGATCTCATTAGCACTTGACCTGGGTTGTTGGGACGGGTTGAATGCATCCATGGAGGCGTGATTAATTGAGTTCTCGCTTATTTCCTCAAACAGGTCGTATGCACTATCTGCATCCTTTTTAAGGAAATTGGCTCCACAGGAAGCGTCCACGTAATTACAGAGTTGCTTAACCAACCTGTGATACAAAATATGTACGAGTTGTCGTTTCGGCACCTCATGATGTGGACACTTCCTCAAAAGTTCCTGGAATCGCTCCCAGGCACCATGAAACGGTTCCCCTGGCCACTGGGGGAAAGTGGTAATCGTCCATCGCAAGGCATTGGTCCTTCCGATAGGGAAGAATTTCTTCAAGAAAGCTGACTTAAGAGCAACCCAAGTTTCTATCGGCCTTCCTATGGTCCAGTACCAATGTGTGGCTTTATCCCTGAGAGAGTGGGGAAAGAGCCTCATGATCATTTGCTCTTCATTCACATTCCTTACTTTGGTGGTCTAAACCAAAGTGGTCAGATCCTCCAAGTGCTGAAATAGGTCCTCCGAGCCAAGCCCATGAAAATGCTTAATCAAGCTTAAGACTTGGGGATTGATTTCTATGTCCCAGGCGGGAATCATGACGCTGGGACATTCCCCATAGTTTGAAGGATCATAAAAATCCTTCAAGGGCCGAGCGCCTTGATCATTCATACGTTGGAACCATTGCTGCATCTGCTGCATTTCTTTCAACTGCCTCTGAATCAACTCTTGTTAGTTCGGGGGTGGGGGAGGTGGTTGTTGATCAGCCATGGGATTTACTTGGCTAAAGCTCAACCTCCGCCTCTGGGAATGGTCTAAAGGTCCTTCCAATCTAGGGTTCAATGACCTCCTTCCAAGCATACACTAGAAGGAAGTCGGAAGGACGGGGAGGAGAAGGAGCCCTGCAGCACAAAAATACAAGACTGTCCTTAAGTTGGGTAGCCTAAAGGTCTACAGACTCTCAGAATCCATCCTAAGATTATGGATGATTTGCTCTACTTATGTCCAGGCAATCCAACCAGTTAGAAAGAGGGACTGGGGAGAAGGTTCTTCCTTTGGCTTGCTCCTCCGATTTCTAGTGTACCCCTCAGTCACGGTCGTTTGACGCTACTACCCTAGCTAGACATCAGATTGACTAGTATAAGTAGGTTAATCATGAATAATCTCAATCTGGATCCCGTAGAGCGAACCAATCCTTAAGGCCAACGTCTACTCAATTTTAGTTAGGATTGGGACAATGGTGCTTCTGGAATGTGATGGGCCCTTCATAGGTTGTGTCCTTAATGATTTGTTTGAGAATGTGTAAATGTGCACAACCAAGAGGTTTTCAAGCAAGATTATTAATGATGAGGTAAGTTTTAGAGTTCGAATCTTGCTTAATACCTTTTAGGATTCAAATATTAGGTGTTTTCAACCAAGTTTGTGAGGCAAACCAAGTTTGTTTTTAAAAGCACGTGTTCAAGTATTTTCCTTTAGAAATCAAGAAAAATATGGAGTGTCTGGCTTGACCTAGTTATTGAATCCTATGGGGCAGCTACAACATGAACCTCTTTTAGATTAGATGGTGCGGTCCAAACAATTCAATCAATCAGCTCAAATGCACCACTGATTAAGGCACACAAAAAGGTGATTAACCTAATATAATTTCTATCCTTTTATGTGTTGAATTCATGTACCGAGTCCACAGGTCGGAATCCCGATTGAGTAGATGAAAATCAAGTCAGGTTATGTGCCTCTGATGTGGGGTATAAAGTGTGTAAATTGATTCATCCCACAGTATCTTTTTACTTTTTTTTTATGAAATGTGGGGGTGAAATGAATGAAAGTGGCAAACAAGACACACAAAGTCTATCCTAGGGTTTATGCAAACACCTAAGTAGATTAAGTCTTGGTTATGGGTGTGGCGAAATGAAACTAGTGGAGGGGGAATGTGGGGGACACTTACAAAGCACTCTACCCACACTTTACTCCGGTCTACCACACTTGGATATCCATGCTAGGGTATCTGCAAGATATTAGATCAAAGACAAGCGCAGTTAGTGCTATGTAAATGCAAAGAAGCACAGAAAACGATAAAGTAAATTCCGTTGCCTCCCTAGAAACGGTGCCAAAATGATCGCACGGGCTTCGCGTGTTTGAAATCAAGGTTACGAGTAACTCGTCATCATAGTTACAAAACTCGTGATCAAATGTAATTTATACCAAAACTCTAAGGGAGTCCCAGGTCAAACACAGGAAGGCGACGTTTACTTTGTATGAAAACCACGCTTCGATTTGTTTCTTTTTGGTGCTTTAGGGTTTTGTTCTTTCTTGTTTTTGAAATAAGATGACAAATAATCACAAGAGAGATATAGAATCGAATATGATATATTTCATGAATGTCAATTACAATAATCTAGAAAACATAAAAAGAGAGGGAGGTGAGAAGAAATCTCCTGAAGCGACTGTTTGGTGAGACGACGGTGCCTGGCGGAAGCTCAGATGAAGGAGTTGGAAAGCAGGACAATGAAGGTGAGATGTAGGAGAACATCAGGTAGAGGAAAGCTTTAGCACAGCTCCCGAATGGAGGTGAGAAGGCGGAGATGATCTGCTACCGGAATGGAGGTGGGAGGACGGCTCCAAGGCAACCTATGAATGGGGATGGGAAGATGGAGGAATATTTGGTGGGGCAAAGTTTTGTTACACTAATAGGAGTCTTGGAAGCATGAGAGCAAGCTCTAACGGAGTGTTAGTAGGCTTGCTAAAGCTTAGGAGTAGGTGGGAGTAGAGTAGGTAGAGATGGCTTGGAAGGGATGGGGTGTTGATCCTTTTATAGTGGATGAAAAGAGGCTAGAATAGGCATGAGACCATTAGCGACCTCCAAGTCATCACTGTAATTGTCGTTGTAGGCAACTCACACCCGCTCACACTCACAGCTGCCCTTGCTGGTGTGTGCAATATTAGCAACGGCTATAAGTGTTGCTGTATGTCTGCCAAGCTATCGCTGAAGGCTAGCGCCAACCAAGCACGCGCCCACCCAAGCAAGCTACGCTGTCCTGCCTCATGCGCGCGGATTGCGCGACGGCCCTGCTGGCGTGCACACTGGCATGCATTGGCGTATGCGCGCACACTGCTGGTGCGTGCTAGCGCTGTGCTGCCTTTGTTGCTACCGCATGCGCGCACGTTCAATTGACGAAGGAGGGGAGCTGCGAGTCTCAAACCCGTGTCTTACGTCTACGGAGAGAACGCCTCACTATTTAGCCAAGGCACGCTCTTGGTCAAGTGTAGAGCTTGTTGATGTGCGGTTCAAGCCACCCTCAGCCGTTGGATTGAGATCCAACGGTTGAGATCCCTCCATATTGTGGGCTTGAGGACGTATCGGCTCAGGTGGGGCAGCCTGGATGGCACCACGTGGCACCATCTGGGCCTTCCATCTTCTTCTTCTTGTGGAGGGTACTACAGAGCTCCGATCGGGGTGATTTTCGCGATGACAGACTGCAATCATCTCTCTGAATCCATCCGTACGGTCGGATTCTTCATTCGAAGCCCGTAAAGGTGTTGCCCTACCTCCTGGCCACGTAAAATGATGAAATTAATGTACATAATATACAACTATCCTAAATGCCATGCGATGGATGTTATGTATTATTTATAACATGATCTGCAATGCTAAGTGTAGGAACTATCATAAATAAGCATTTTATCATGAATTCATGTGTGTTTATCACCTGACGTCTAATTTGGCATTTGAAACTTTGGCCACTTAAGCTTGCGTGGCATTTCCAATTTAGGATACTGTAGCATTATTTGAGTAATTGATATATATGTGCTTATACTAATAATTGGTGATCTAAATCACCATTATTTTGTCTTAGATTTCTTTTTATCATTGTGATCTATTGAAATACTCATGCTTAGAATTGAATATCAATTTGACTAGTAATTATTCATTTAATATCTCTTTTGTGCTTCAATTATGGTGCTCATTTATATGCAATTAAAGATTAGCGCGTGAATTCTACATTTTCTCCCAGCAAACAACCTCAGACTTCATTTCTTGATTTCGAGTTATAAATTTTACCTATTGATTGAGCTATTTAGGAGGTTTTGCTACAATGAAACGACTTTAAAAATTCCTAGTTGGTTCACTACAACAACCACTAATTAGAAGAACATAAAATGAGACGGAATAACTTGATGCAAAAAGAAATATATTAGACAAGTAATAGTACTATCAAGCTAAAAAGATCTACAAGTGTTGGAAAAAATGTGATTTTTTAACTCAATGTAAAGCCTCAACACTTAGGCAAATTCACGACGATCAGACGTCTGCCTTAACCCTCAGACGTCTTAAACTGCAAAATCAAACATCTGGACCAATGTTTGGGTAGGCAAACCAGCCCTTCTCCTTCTCTCAGAGCCCAACAACCCTTCCTCTCCTCTCTCTTTCTAATCGGATCCAAAACTGGACCCAAACCCGCCTAGGGGTGATTGGCGAGCAAGGGCACGTGCGTATGGACCAGTGTGTAGGGACCCGATCCCTAGTGTTCTTGAGCGAACAGCTTATACATGTAAATCCTTATGAAGGCTTTCCAAAATCAAAGCCGAATGATGTGGGACTATAATGTCTTCTTCTTCATCCTCAAGACGTGGAGGTGAGGCAATCAATTGAAGGTGCAACTGGCTTTGGTCCTTCGAATTGAAGGTCCAAGAGAGCTCCCAGGGCTATTCCACACTCAAAGAAGGTAGTAGCTCAACGATTGAACGTCAGATGTTGGTGAATGTCGTCGGAGAAGATGGCTAGCGCTGGTAGAGAACATGCAAGAATAATATGGCCCTAGGGCCCTAATTAAACACTTAGGAAGCTTCAACATGGTGAGGCGAAGCTAACGGTGGCTGCCGAACGATGAAGTGTTAAGAAGCTCCGATGATCGGTGTTGGGGAAGGTGGTGGAGGTGGTGTGACGTCTAATTAGGTTGGGTGAAAGGTTTATGAAGGTGTGGGGAGCCTTTTGCCCAACCTAATTTGAGGAAAGGAAGGTGGATGGCATGGGACTGTGAAGGTGATTGTGGCGATGAACGGCGGTGGTTGAAGGAGATGAAGGAGGTGATAGATGGAGCTATGAAGCTCTCAGAAGCTAATTAGGGAAGAGGGAAAGTGATGTATACACATCTATTAAGGTTAAAATGCCTATTTATGAAAGTTCTTATGCTTAACATTGCATTCCACATTATAAATATTACATAGCACG
Source organism: Thalassia testudinum (assembly GCA_037157565.1). Classification (NCBI taxonomy): domain Eukaryota; kingdom Viridiplantae; phylum Streptophyta; class Magnoliopsida; order Alismatales; family Hydrocharitaceae; genus Thalassia; species Thalassia testudinum. The sequence goes on from JAZHRO010000024.1 coordinate 87,577,541, forward strand.
CATCATTCTGAATTTAAGATAGATTGTATAAATTATAGGTTAATTTGCTCCTTTTATGGCCAGGAGAGGAGATTTATTTCATAGCCTCGGATTGAAGATTCAATCGTATAGATCTGATTAGGATGATGATCGGAGTCCAATGCCTCCAAAATCGCCTTGATCGAAGTCTCGTAGCACCTTATGCAGTCCGAGGAAGATCAAAGGTCAAGGGGCAAGGTGGTGCTAATCCAAACCTTAGATGCCAAATCCGACCATACGGATGGATCCGGATCAATAATCACAGTCCAATGGCACATCAAGCAACCCAATCCAATGTCCGTGGTGCCACCTACAAGCATTTGAAGATAAATGGCCCAGATGTTGCCACGTGGCATCATCTAGGCTGTTCAAAGCTAGCTAAAGTCACCCCCTCTCCTGCTGAAGGACTTTCATCGCCGCTTCTCCATCGTCAGATGAGGATCGCACAGTAGGCATATTGCCACGCCTCATCAAGCTCACGGCTGTTGGATAAAGATCCAACGACCACGAGCATGTATGCACGAGATCATTCGTGCAATCATCCTCGACCGTAGCACGGTGGAGAGAACCTTCAACCAACAATGACCAGTGCATGATTGAAGCCCTGCGCGTAGAATTAATCCAGTGTAGAGCGCGCGCGAGTGAAATTCACTAGTTGGATCTGATCAGGCGGCAGAGAAAGTGTCTACGTGGCACAACGAGCACCGCACGATGTAGTCGTGGGATCAAATGCCGCATCTAACGCATGCTTGAGGTGCGATCTATGAGCACAATCCCTGTGCCTTCTCACACGTTCGTTTCGGATCCTACAACCGTGGCTCCACCAACCTCACGGCAACTGTGAGCGCACGAGAGCCAGCGGACACATGAGCTGAGGTCTTCAGCGATGTTTGAGGTGGACCTACAGCGACAACTTGAATGTCGCTATTGACCCATGAATGAATTTTGCCTCCTCTCCTCCACTATAAAAGGACCACTACCCCTCCCATTCTTCTTCATCTCTTCCTCTTCTTCCATCACCTCCTCCAAAAGCTCTAAGGGGTTGGTCCCAATCCCGTGATGCTCCTTAGAGTAGAAAAGTAAAATATTTTCCCGCTTCTCACCCCCTTCGTGGAGCATCTCGTGGTCGTCCTCTCACCACATTCAGAAAGCAGATCCTTGATGCGACACCATCCTACCCCATCCTCCATCCTCCGGCTTCGTTCTTCTTCGTCCAACCTCTCACCACCTGTTGCTCACTCGAAATTAGGTTTTAAATCATCGCGTTGTAGTATAGTTGAAATCTCGCAAAAATTAGATAAAATTTACACTCAAAAAGTCTGAGGTCGTTCACTGGGAGCAAATAGGAATTTAATTTTCAAAATTGCAATTTAAAACAATAGAAATGTGAAATTGTAATTAGAAATTGATTCAGAGTAATGTAGCAATAAGAGTAAGTATCAGACTGCAAAAAGAATGGAGTAAAATGGTGATTTGAATCACCAATTACTCCCTACAATAATGGCAAATAGAACTCAATAGATATATATATGAAATAATCTCAGTCGTCTGAATATCTAATGAGACGTCTTAAACATCTGATTTCTTCATCTGCTTCTTCTTGCTTTCCTTCTTCTTTCTCTGCTCTTCTTCTTTGCTCTTCTATTTCTTTTTTCTTCTTCTGCTTCTTCTTCTTCTTTGCTTCTCTGTTTGTGCGGCTCCTCTTCTTTTCTTCTTCTTCTTCTTCTTTGCAAAAGATACCTCAGCCAAGTTTGAGTCAATGAGTTCAACGAACGGTTTGAGTCTCTAACTGTTCCCGATAAAAGGTGCAGAATCAGGGTTAAGTTCGCTAATTTCAATGGCTCCATTTCCAAAGATTCGTCTCACCAAGAATGGTCCAATCCATTTTGATCTGAGTTTTCCTGGGAATAGTTTGAGTTTGGCATCAAAGAGTAGAACTTTCAGACCAGGGTGGAAAGATTTTTGTAATATGTGTCTGTCATGGAAGGCTTTAACCTGCTCTTTATAGATACGCGAGTTCTCATATGCATCATTGCATAATTCCTCGATCTCACTTAATTGCAACCAGCGGTGTATTCCAGCCTTCACTAGATCCAGATTGCATTTCCGTACTGCCCAATAAGCCTTGTACTCCATCTTGACGGGAAGGTGACATGCCTTAGCATACACTAATCTAAAGGGAGACATGCCTAATTGGGTCTTATGGGCAATCCTATAGGCCCACAAGGCTTCCAGAAGGTGAGTAGGCCAATCTTTTCTATCAGGCCAAACAGTGACCTGAAGGATCTTTTTTATCTCTCAATTTGACAGTTCTACCGGTCCATTAGTCTGGGGGTAGTAAGGAGTTGAGATACGATGTGACACCCCGTACTTTTTCATCAGGGACTGGAAGTGCACATCAGTAAAATGAGACCCGACATCGCTGATGATGGCCTTAGGAACACCAAATCTGGTAAAGATGTTCTCTTGGATAAATTGGAGGACAACTTTATGATCGCTAGTTCTCGTGGGGACGGCTTCGATCCATTTAGAGACATAATTAGCAGCGAGTAGAATGCATTCAAAGCCGTTAGATCCAGGAAAGGGTCCCATGAAATCAATTCCCCATATGTCAAAGATTTCGCACACAATAATCAAGTTCAAGGGCATCATATCCCCTAGGCCCATGTTGCCGAGGGTCTGACAACGAGAGCATGCCCTACAATACGTCTGTGCATCTTTAAACAAAGTGGGCCAAAAGAACCCACAATGGAGAATTTTCGTTGCGGTTTTACGCCAAGAGAAATGGCCACCGCAGGCCTGGTCGTGACAAAATGGCATTACGTCATTGACCTCGTCATTAGGAATGCATCTCCAGATCACCTGATCATTACCGATGTGGAAAGGTATGGTTCCTCCCAAATATAATACTTGGCCTTGACAATCAATTTGTCCCTCCTGGAAGTCGGCCAATCTAGCAGAACTTTCCCCGTAACTAAGTAGTTTACAATATCAGCAAACCATGGGAGATTGAGAATGGCTAGCAGGTGCTCGTCCGAAAAATGCTCGGTGATTGAACCATACGGGTCGATGACGGAGGAAGGAAGACGGGACAAGTGATCAACTACCACATTATGTTTTCTCGCTTTATCACGAATCTCGAGATCGAATTCTTACAACAGTAAGATCCAGCAAATTAGTCGAGGTTTCGCGTCCTTCTTCGCAAGGAGGTGCCTCACTTCAATGCGATCTAAGTATATGATAACACGGGAACCCAAAAGATATGATCTGAATTTTTCCAAGGCAAATACTACGACTAGCAACTCTTTCTCAGTAACTGTATAATTAGTTGAGCCTCGTCAAGTATCTTGCTAGCGTAGTAGATGACCACGGTTTCCCATCTATTTTTTGCCCAAGTACCACCCCTACAATATAATCAGATGCATCGCACATGATCTCAAAGGGTTGAGACCAATCAGGGGACTGCAGGATATGTGCTTGAGTAACTCGATCACACAGGATCTCAAACGCCTGAGCGCACTCCTTGAAGATTTCAAAGGGGACATCCTTGGATAGAAGATTAGTCAGGGGGAGCACAATTTTTGAAAAATTAAGAATGAATCGATGATAAAAATCGACATGCCCCAGAAAGGATAAGATGTCTTTGACCAAGCTAGGCATAGGGAGTTTGGAAATTAGATTCACCTTGGCTTGATCAACCTAGATGCCTTTTTCAGAAATGAGATGTCCCAGGACAATTCCCTCAGGTACCATGAAGTGTTCTTTTCCCATGAAAGAACCAAGTTCACGTCGATGCATCGCCTGAGGATTTGGACCAAGTGCAGGAGGCAATCATCAAGTGATTCACCAAATACCGAGAAGTCATCCATGAAGACTTCAAGGTATTCACCTACCATATCTAAGAATATGGCAAACATGTACCGCTGAAAAGTGGCAGGTGCATTGCAGAGATCGAACGGCATCCTTCGGAATGCGTATGTTCCGAAGGGGCAGGTGAAGGTGGTCTTCTCTTGGTCCTCGGGATGGATTACGACCTAATTATAACCGGAGTGCCCGTCCAAAAAGCAGAAGAATCGATTTCTTACTAGTTTAGCGAGAATCTGATCAATGAACGGTAGTGGGAAGTGATCCTCCTTCGTGAAGGAATTGAGTCTTTTGTAATCAATGCAAACTCTCCACAAGTTTGCTATATGGGTCGGTATGGTTTCTTCGATTTTAGCTGTGATGATGGTGAGCCCAACCTTCTTAGGCACAACTTAGATTAGGCTCACCCACCGACTGTCGGAGATCAGGTAGATGATCCCTACATCTAACCACTTGATGATCTCCTTTTTCATGACATCCTACAGGTTTGGATTTAGGCGTCTCTACATTTCACGGGATGGTCGTGAGTCCTCTTCAGTGTATATGTGATGTGTGTAGTATGAAGGATTAATACCAATCAGATCATCGAAAGTCCATCCAATGGCTCTCTGATGCTGCTAGAGAATGGAAATTAGGTGTGTTTCCTGATCAGGTGCGAGTCGGGAGTTGATAATCACAGGAAACGTCTAATTGGAATCCAAAAAGATGTATTTGAGATAATCGGGAAGAGGCTTTAATTCCATAACTGGGTTGTCAGCAACAACGGGTGGTTCAGGGTGGTGTCGGAAGCAAAGGAAGGAGCTATGGGTGTGTCTAGGTTGAGTTCAGACTCTTCTAATTGCGGGTTTTGATACTCTTGTGGTTGATCAGAAATAGTCGAGCTTTCCTCGATACATAAGTCGTCAACCACAGCCTCGATATCGCAAATCTACTCTATAACTCCGCAATTACTTCCTTGTTGGGCCTTGAAGATGTCGATCTTTAATGTCTTGCTCCCAAATTTTAATTCAATTTGGCCCTCCTCACAATTGATATTGGCCCTAGCAGTGGCTAGAAAGGGTCTTCCTAGTATGATCAGTGTATTCTTCACATTCTCAGGAGCATGCATGTCTAAGACAATAAAATCCACTGGAAAATAGAAATCATGTACCCTAACTATAACATCTTCGAGAATTCCTTTTGGTGACCTAATTGATCGGTCGATTAGCTGTAAAGTCATTTCTGTCCGTTTAAGCTTAGATTCCTCGAAGTAGCCTAATAGGGATGTAGGTATCAAATTTATGGAGGCTCCTAAGTCCAATAAAGCTCAGTAGAATTGTATATCACCGATTGCACAGGAGATCAGAGGGATGCCTGGGTCTTTTGCCTTAGGCGGGAGTTTGCTCAAAATGACCGAGCTAGCTTACTCTGATAGTACGATCGAGTTCTCACTTTTGGTTCGCGGCTTACGCTTAGGTGTACATACGTCTTTCAGAAATCGTGCGTAAGCCAGTACGTGGCGTATCGCATCCATCAAGGGGATGTTTATATGGACCTACTCAAAGAGCTTAACCAGGTCCTCCTCAGGTGCCACAAGTTTGGCTGTCCTTTTTCCCTTGGTCAAGACCTCGAGAAATGGAACCTTAGATGGTTCCCTTAGAATTGGCTTAGGCTCTTGATCAGGGACAGGTGTGTCCTGGATGACCAATCTAGGGTTAGGGTTTGTATTACCAGGTTGGGAGTGGCTTGGATAAGGTGGATCCTATGTTGTTTTGCCACTACGGGTAGTAACAAAATTTAATCTCGCCTGGTTCTGGTTTGGTGTGGGCAAAAGATGTGCTTACTACTAAAGTCCTGAGTATGAAGTTAGAGCATCCATCCCATCGGGTGATGGAGTAGAAGGGGCCTGATAAACAAAGTGAGCTTGGCCCTGATTTGGGTTCATAACGCGCCTCTGGTTCGGCACGTTATTCAGATTAGGCGGAGGTTGTGAAGGAAGTGCGCCAAGTTGGCAAGGATTTGCCATCTGGGCAAGTTGATTGCGAACCTCTGTGATCTCGTCTCTATGCTGTTTTTGCATAGCTGCATTCGTCTTCTAAATGTCAGCCAGAGTCTGAAGGATAAGAGTCATTTGATCGCATGAGTCAACGTAGATTGATAAGTTGGGTTAGGCTGAGGCTGAGGCAGCTGATATGGAGAAGCATGTGGTCGGGGCTGATATTGAGGTCTCTGATTTTGATTATTTCCTGACCACTTGAAATTAGGATGATTACGCCATCCAGGGTTATAGGTGTTTGAGAATGGATCATTCTGAATGGCGTTGAGGTCCTCGTAGGTCTGAGGGACCTCGGAAAAGTCAGAATACGAGGGTTCAGAGTTCCCCCAACTAGAGTAGGTGAATCTAGAGTTTCCTTCAAAACCAGAATCAGACAAGGGAGGATACGGGTCCATCCCCTGAGAAGATCGATGGTAGATGTTATGCACAGCCTCCCTGCCAAAGGGCGGTTGCGCGAATGAGTTTTGCAAAGAAGTGGCTCGCTGCAAGTGTCGAGCTAGCTCATCCACCTTCTTCTCAATAATAGGACCTTGTCCAGATGACTAGCCATCAATTCCAAGTCGATGGAAGAGGATAGGTCCTGCATCTCATGTGCTCCCTTTGGATTTGTCAATGCACGGGCATTCGTCTGGTCGAACATGCCCATGGATTCATTATTGATGGAGTTCTCGCACATATTCTCGAAAATTTCCCACACGGTGTCTTCGTATTGACCCATGATGTTTCCTCCATAGGTCGCATTGACGAATAATGGAATATCCTCACAGAGTTCCTAGTAAAAAGATTGGACTTGTTCCCATTTAGGAACTCCGTGATGAGGGCACTTTCGCATGAGATCCAGAAAACAATCCCATGCCTCGTGAAGCAGTTCTCCTGCTTGCTGTGTGAAATGTGTGATCTGGTGCCGTAAAGCATTTGTCCGACCAACAGGGAAGAACTTTCTCAAAAACTCAGATTGAAGTTCTGCCCAGGTGTTGATTGGACGCGTTTGGGTTTGGTACCAGTGAGCAGCTTTATCCATGAGAGAGGAGAACATTTTCATGAGTAGGACATCCCGATTTTGAGCTTCTAACCCGAAGGTCTATGCCAGATGCTTGAGCTGCTTGATATGCTGGAAAGGATCTTCGGAATTACGCCTATGGAATTTGGGAATGGCATGAATCATGTTGGGCTTGAGTTTAGTGTCAGGACCTCCAGCAGGGATTTGTACTAGAGGTTCAATTGCCACCACAGCGGGATTGTAGTGATCTCGTATCATTGGACGCTACGGTGGGTTCACAAAGGCTTGGAATGGATCATTGAGGCGCTGAAGCTAATTTTCATGATTATTTTCTTCTGCTGATTGTGCAATGATGATGGGTGAAGGAGAATTAGGTTCAGATGAATTAGAAGAGATATCGATTGGATTGGGTTGTTGCACAAACAAGAAGGTCGAGGCTTGGCCTCGACGGGAATGAATAGCTAATGGAGGCCTCAAGGATGGTCATAGAGACCTCCTCCCGAGCATGCTCCGATGGAGTATATGAGAGGTAGAATGTGATGGACCAAATCAAGACACCAAAAAAATTTTTGGATGACTATAGAGGTTCGGGGTGGAAGATACCCCTTAGTCAAAAAGCCATCCACCTAAGAATTACATGGGCAACTAGAGAGGGAGAGTCCCACAAAGACCTCTACATGGTAGAGCACCCCCACGAGTTACAGGGTTTCCCCCACCCGACCTCTCTTATCACTGATGATCCAGGTAGATCAGAATGGGGACTTCACCTCTTAAGTCTACCAGTTTTAATTAAGAGCAAGGGTGCCTATGGTTTCACTTGAACTTTTTAAGATGTTTTTGTAAAAAGTGACCTAAGTTGAATATTGGTTAACCCAAACAAAGTGGGTTAACTTCACCTGTATTGTTCATTTGAGAAATTTAGGTCCCTCTTTTAGTGTTCAAATGAATTTAAGAGCTTGATTTTAAGGTTTTGCTTGAATAGATCAATTCAATCAAGGTTTAGGCACACATTGTTTGGAAAGATCAATTCTTGATTAAGCAAGTGTGTCTCTCAAATCCTAAACTGAAATCCTTAATATGCTCTGATTTGGTCCAATTTAATTTGTCAAAATGTGGTACCTAGGGCTCAAACAAGAATGTGACAGCATTAGATACCTTAAGATCTTAAGTAGGTGCACAAATCAGGGTTTGGATGTTCTCTAGAATGTATCAAATCAGGCAACTTGATGATTAATCTAAGAATAGAATGCAAGTAGCCCTAATTGATTTTTTACCCTTTTTTAGCTTTCTCATATTCAGGGGCTTAGAAGAAGATAGATGGAGTTTACCTGACCCTGGAGTGGTTGATGTGTGGCTGATCTTCTTTCAATGAGTCCCTAAAACAAATCACAATCAAAAGAGATGTAGCAAGTTAGAATCCAATTTGATTATTGCAATCAAGAGATCTGAATTACACGTTGCTACCCAGCAACGATGCCAAAATGTTGCTCACTCGAAATCAGGTTTTAAATCGTTACATTGTAGTATAGTTGAAATCTCGCAAAAAACAGATAAAATTTATACTCGAAAAAGTCCGAGGTCATTCACTAGGAGCAAATAGGAATTCAGTTTTCGGAATTGCAAGTTAAAACAATAGAAATGCAAAATTGTAATCAGAAATTGATTCAGAGTAATATAACAATAAGAGCAAGTATCCAACTGCAAAAAGAATGGAGTAAAATGGTGATTTGAATCACCAATTACTCCCTACAATAATGGCAAATAGAACTCAATAGATATATATATATGAAATAATCTCAACCGTCTGAATATCTAATGAGACGTCTTAAACGTCTGATTACTTCTTTTACTTCTTGCTTTCCTTCTTTCTCTGCTCTTCTTCTTTGCTCTTCTGTTTCTTTTTTCTTCTTCTACTTCCTCTTCTTTTCTTCTCTATTTATGCGGCTCATCTTCTTTTCTCCTTCTTTCTTTCTCTGCTTCTCTTGTTCTTCTACTCTTCTTCACGCAAAGGGGGAAAATTCCTCAATTTTGGCTAAGTGTCAACCAAACCTCCTAAGAGAAAAACCCCCCTACCCCCGTGCACAATCTTTCTATCCTTGGGTCACACTCTCTCAAAGCCTCCAACGATACCGGGTTATCGGGTTTCGGACCTAGAGCGTACCAGGGTCCAGGACTGCAGGCATGGGTCACAGCCGAGGAGTGAAGTTTGGTTAGGCGAGTCGGGTCAACGCCAGGCCTGCGAGGGATAGTTCACGGGCGAGGCGCAAGTGAAGGGTGAGTGGGGACCTCACCCCCGTGTGTTGAGGCGATATGCCTACAACACAAAATCAATTTATGTGGCGCCGCGCCTTCACAGAGTTTCGAGGTGGGACTAAATCCTACCCTTGTCTTCGCACGGCTAGCAGTGGATGATGCGTCTAATTGAGGGAGCTGCAACTATAGGGATCCTCAATTGAGTACCTGGAGACCTGCCTGGAGAGGTTCCGCGTCGCCTGGAGGCTGCACTTGGGACTTGCAATAGCTGGAGAAAGCTCAAAATTACAGAGCTAGCTTGCTCTGACAATATGATTGGGCTTCCATTTTTTCTATCAAATTGGATATCACCAATTGTACAGGAAATCAGGGGAGTACCTGGATCTTTTGCCTTGGTGGGAGTTTGCTCAAAATTACAGAGTTGGCTTGCTCTGACAATATGATTGGGCTTCCATTTTTTGTTCGCGACTTACGCATAGGTGTACACACATCTTTCAAAAATCGTGCGTAAGCCGGTACGTGACGAATCGCATCCATCAAGGGGATGTTTATTTGGACCTGTTCAAAGAGCTTGACAAGATCCTCCTCAGGTGCCTTGGATTTGGTTGTCATCTTTCCCTTGGTCAAGGCATCGGGAAATGAGACCTTAGATGGTTCCTCTGGAATAGGTCCAGGTTCTTGATCTGGGATAGGGGTATCCTAGTGACTATCCTAGGGTTTGGGTTACTACCAAGCTGAAAATGGCTTGGGTAAGGTGGGTCCTGTGTTGTTTTGCCACTACAGGTTGTTACTGAATTTAGTCCTTCCTGGTTCTAGTTCGGTGTCAATAAAAGAGGTGGTTGTTGCTGAAATCCCAAGTATGATGTTGAAGCTTCCATCCCATCAGGTGATGGAATAGAAGGGGCTTGATAAATTATGTGGGCTTGGCCCAGATTTGGGTTCATAACGCACCTCTGGTTTGGCACATTATTTGCATTTAGCAAAGGTTGTGAAGGGAGTGTGGCAAGTTGGCGGGAATTTGCCATCTGGGCGAGTTGATTGCGAACCTCTGCAATCTCGTCTTTGTGTTGTTTCTGCATAGCCGCATTCATCTTCTGAATGTCAGCCAGAGTCTGAAGGATAAGAGTCATTTGATCTGTCTGAGTTTGCCCAGATTGATAGGTGGGGTTGGGCCGAGGCTGAGGCGGCTAATATGAATGAGGAGCTTGTGGACGGGGTTGATATGGTGGTCTCTGATTCTGATTGTTTCCTGTCCACAAGAAATTTGGATGATTTCGCCATCCAGGGTTATAGGTATTAGAGAATGGGTCATTGTTGATAGCGTTGAGGTCCTCGCAGGTCTGAGGAACCTCAGAAAAATCAGAGTACGAGGGTTCAGAGTTCCCCCAACTAGAGTAGGCAGGATCGGAGTTCCCTCCGATCCTAGAGTCAGATGGGGGTGGATACGGGTCCATCCCCTGAGAAGATCGGTGATAGATGTTATGCACAGCCTCCCTCCCAAAGGCCGGCTGTGAGAACAGGTTTTGCATAGAGGTGGCTCACTGCAAATGTCAAGTTATTTCATCCACCTTCTCAATGATAGAGACCTTGTCCAAACGACTGGCCATTAATTCCAAGTTGACGGATGCAGACAGGCCCTTCGTCTTGTGTGCTCCCCTTGGATTCGTCAATGCGCGGGCATTCGTCTGGTCGAATAAGCCCATGGAGTCACTATTGATGGAATTCTCGCACATATTCTCGAGAATCTCCCACACATTGTCTTCGTGTTGACCCATGATATTTCCTCCGCAAGTTGCATTGATGAATAAACGAATATCTTCACGGAGTCCCTGGTAAAAAGACTGGACTTGTTCCCATTTAGGAACTCCGTGACGGGGGCACTTTCGCATGAGATCCAGGAAACGGTCGCATGCTTCATGAAGTGGTTCTCCAGGCTGTTGTGTGAAGTGTGTGATCTGGTGTTGTAAGGTATTCATCCAACCAACTGGGAAGAACTTTTTCAGAAACTCGGACTGTAGTTCAACCCATGTGTTGATTGGACATGTTTGAGTCTAATACCAGTGAGCTGCTTTATCCATGAGAGAGAAGGAGAACATTTTCATGAGAAGAATATCCCGATTTTGGACATCTGACCCGAATGTTTGGGCTAGATGCTTGAGCTGTTTGATGTGCTGGAAAGGATCCTCAGAATTGAGCCCATGAAACTTTGGAATAGCACAAATCATGTTGGGCTTGAGTTCAGAATCAGGACCTCCAGCCAAGATTTGGACTCAAGGTTTGATCGCCACCGCAGCGAGATTGTAGTGATCTCACATCATAGGACACTATGGTGGATTTACAAAGGCTTAGAATAAATCATTAAGGCGTTGAAGTTGGTTCTCAAGGTTATTCTCTTCTTCTACGAGTTGTGTCATGATGATGGAAGAAGGAGAATTGGGTTCAGATGAATCAAAGGAGATGTCTATGTAATGGGGTTGCTGTACAAACACAGAAGTCGAGGCCTAGCCTCGACGGGAGTGAATAACTAAAGGAGGCCTCAAGGATGGTCTCAAGGACCTCCTACCGAACATGCACCGATGGTCTGGATGAGAGTAGAATGTGATGGACCCAATCAAGACACTCAAAAAAAATTGGATGACTATAGAGGTTCGGGGCGGATGATACGCCTTAGTCAGAAAGTCGTCCACCTGAGAAATACCTGGGCATCCAGAGAGGGAGAGTCCCACAAAGATCCCTACACAATAGAGCGCCCCCACGAGTTACAGGGTTTCCCCCACCCGACCTCTCTTGTCACTAATGTTCCAGGTAGACTAGAATGGAGACTTAACCACCTTAAGTCTACCAGTTTTATTAAAGAGCAAGGGTGTTTAAGATTTCACTTGAACTTTAGATGTATTAAGTGCAAAAAGTGACCTAATTTCAAGGTTGGTTGACCTAACAAGGTGAGTTAACTTCACCCATTTGTCCTTTGAGATGTTTTAGGTCCCTTCTTTTAGGATTCAAGTGAGATTAAGAGCCTGAATTTTAGGGTTTGCTTAAATAAATCACTTCAACCAAGGCTTAGGCACACATCATTTTGGAAAGTTGATTCTTGCTTATGAAGGTGTGTCTCTAAAATCCTAAATTGAAATCCTTAATTTGGCTCTAATCTTAATCCAATTTAGTTTGCCAAATGTGGTATCTAAAGCTCAAATAAGAAAGTGGTAGTCCTAGTTACCTTAAATGGGTGCACAAATCAATTTTGTTGTTGAAATCAAATCAGGCAACTTAATGAATTAGTTAAGAATGTAAAGCAAGTAGTCCTAATTGATTTTATCCTTTTTTTCCTTTTTAGACTGAGGGGCTTAAGAGAGAGAGAGTAATTAGAAGTTACCTACCCCTGGCATGTTTGATGTGCGGCTGTCTTTCTTTGAATCTTCTCCCTAAAGCAACCACAACAAAAAGAGATATAGCAAGTTAATACCAAATCAGAAATTATAATCAAGAATTCTAAATTGCCCATTGCTCCTCGGCAACAGTGCCAAAATGTTTAAACGTTGGATCAGGTTTTAAAAGTATTGCGTTATAGTACAGCCGAAATAGCGTTCAAAACAGATATAATTTTATTACTCGAAAGAATTTCCGAGGCTGAATACAGGGAGCAAATTGGTATTTAGAAATCAAGATCACAATTTAAACTTAAAAGAAATTGTAATAGTAGCAGTATCAGAGTGTAAAAATATGGGAGTAAAATGGTGATGTAGATCACCAAATACTCCTACAATATCACTAAATGATTCAATATATAAATATGCAATGAGGCTAAAATCTGTCGTCTGATTCCTTAATCAGACGACTTAAATGTCTGAGTTCTTTTTCTCTTTCTCTGCCTCTATCTTCTCTTTCGTTCTTCTTCTTCTTTGACTTTTGTCTTCCTTGTCCTTCACGATCTTTCTCTCTCTTCTTCTTTCTGCCTTTGCCTTCCTTCTTCCTTAGCTTCTCCTTCTCTTTTGCTTCTGCTCTTCTTCTTCCTTCTCTGCCTTTGCCTTTTCCTTCTTCCTCTTCTAGCCTTAGCTTCAGCTTCTGCATTAGCTTCTCTTTCTCTTCAACTTTCGCCTACAGCAAAACCTACCCCTACCCACGTGCAGCTCTCCTCTCTTTCTCTCTTAGGTTCCTCTCTCCCAAAGCCATAGGTATTCGAGTAATTGAGTCAGGTACATACCCAAGACCAGGCCCAGCAGCGTGCGGTGCTGGGCGAGGACTGCAGTTAGGTCGGGTCAGGCCAGGTCTGCAGGGCATGAGCGCGGACGAGACCGGGTCGGGTGAGTGGGACCTCACCCCGTGGATCTAAGGCAAACAGCTTACTTCACTTTTTCCTCTTATGCAGGTACGGGCGCGCCTTCACTTCCGAGGTAGGACTAAATGTCCCACCCTTTCCTCGTGCACGCCCGCAGAGATAGCCTTCGCGATTGCGGAAGCAGCTGAGGTCTTTGACTCCAATTGAGGGCCTGAGTGTGTACGCGAGAGTATTCCGCACACCTGGGACTACTGCACCTAGGCTGGGCGGACCTAGAGCTTCAGCACGCTTGCTTCAAGCTTGCCTGTCAATGGTGAAGGGGCGACGAACCTAAAATCACAAGATTGGCCTTGTGACCATGTCGAAATGTTCAGAGAGGTTCGTCGAAACACGGCGAAGATGCTGGGGTGGTTGGCATGGCATGGGGGCGATTGTGTGAGCGTGCCTAGGGCACATTGTGTGCGAAGGTGTGGGTGTGTTCGATGAGGTGCGTGAGTGAGTGGAGTGGTGTGTGAAGTGGGGGAAAAGGATCAGTGGAGTGAGGGAAAGCTTATGGGCTTGTCAGTGACGGTTGGGATGGCCTGTGGAGGTGGAGCGGCCTCGCCGGAGGTGGTGGCTGGAGATGAAGGAGATGAGGGTGATAGAGGTCGACAGTGGTCGATTTTGGGAAATAGAGAGTGGAGAAGAAAGTAGAGGGGAGGGAGAACTTAGCTAGGGTGTTAGGAGACGAGGGGGGGCAGAGGTGACGTCGGTCGAGGTGTAGCCGACATCAGAGATGAAAGTGGCTTCGATGGGGGTTAGATGGCAAGGATGAAGGGGGAAAAGGCATCTGCTGGTACGGCGAGACGCAGCTGAAGTCAAGGAGGAGGAATCCGCCGCAGGTGTGGTGGTCGGACGATGAGAAGGAGCAGAGAAGATCGCCGGATGTCAAGGAGCCTTCGACCGTGAGGAGAAGCGATGAATTGTTGGGATTCAAAGCCAATTTCGAGCGTGGAGGAGTCGGAGTGAGCTGGGCTTCTTTAAATAGAGCCCTGAAGGTCGGTTAGGGCTTGGGAAGCTTGCCGGAGAAGGAATCCGTTAGGATACCCATGTCTCTCATGCGTTTGCATGAGAGATTGGGAAGGAATCAGGGATCAAAGATGGGTTCAGATTGGAGGGATTTTCTTAGAGAATCTCCTGAGCAATCAGGGAGAACTCTCCTTCCAAAGCTCGCCGGAGTAGGATTCTTCTGCTATAATGGCGAAGGGACCTAATTGCGAAAACGATGAAGAAGCTAGGGGGCTTTTGTAATGGTTTTTGAAATAGAGGTAGAAATGTAATCAGGCTGGACCTTTTTGCAAACTAGGTCAAGGCAAACTCATCTTTGGTCCAAATTTTGGTACAAACCTAATTTGGACCTAAGGAATCTAATGGTGAAGTTGGATTTTAGGTTTGACTACGTTTGACTGGGAAATTTATGCAAAAATCCAATTTAGGGTAAATATTTGTCTGAGGCCCCATTCTAGGTCAAGATTGGTTCCAATGGCCAAATTGAAGGTTCTAAACCCTAGAGGATATTTTTCTATGATTTTTAGAGGATTTAGGTGAATTTTATCCTGACCAGAGCCTTGGCTAATCAAGTGGGTCTATTTTACAATTTCAAGAAGTCATTTAATTAACAGGATACAGACAAATCATTTTCTGTGTGATCCAACCCACTTATTATCTTATTAAGACCCTTTGACATTTGTTTAGCCCTTGAGAAAACTCATTGTACTGTATTGGTAAAATTACAGTTTTACCCCTAGTTTCTTATTTTTCTCTCAGAAAGGTTATTTAGTGAATTATGACCTTCAGTTGGTTATGTAGGAGCATTTATTTTCTTCATTGGGTCAAAATGAGCTAGTTAAGGCTCATGATGGTGTTCCCATCAAAACCCCATGATTATTTTACATTCATGATCTTCTGTTAAAACTACAAATTTAACCCTGATTGAATGCATTCTTCTCAGAATGGATATGCAGTGAATTATGACTCTCCAGTGGTTATGTAGGAGCATTTGTCAATTGATTCTGACTAATTAAAGCTAGTTATGACTAATGATGATGTTATCATCAAAGGTGGTCAAGGAGGCTCACCAGAGCTAGGTTGGAGAAGTCTGGGGAAGGAGTTGAAGAGAAATTTTGGTCTCAAACCTTACTAAGGAAGTCGTTGGGAGTTTCAGGAGCTTTTATAGAGCTTGAATCTGAGCTTAAATTTGGAAAATCACAAGAAAATTTCGCGGATTAGGAAAGTTCAGATCGTGAAGAATCAAGCTCTGTTGGAGTTTCCTTCAATTTAAGATCTAGTACATGTCTAGAATGGAAGAGTATCCCCTAATTGACAATCCCTCCAAAAATTGAGGGATTTAGTTGAAGATTCGAGGAGATATGCATAGTCAAACTGGGTTCTTGATGGAATCACTTCTACTGTTTAGGAAATAAGGGATTTCAGGCGACAAGGGTATTTTCATGAAGAAGATGACAAAGTTGGGGACCTATTTGTAAGAGATTTCGAAAGTTAAGGGTCTGATTGTAAGAAATAGAGGTTTTAAGGACTGAAATGCAAACTAGGTCAAGATGTACTCTGATTGAGCCCAAATTTTGACCTTAACTAATTTGGACCCAAGAAATCTAATGGTAAAGTTGGATTTCAGTTTTGATCATGTTTAACTACGTAATTTGTACAGAAGTCCAAATTAGGGTAAAATCCCATCTGAGACTTTGTTCAAGGTCAAAATGGGTTCAGATGGTCAAACCAAGAGTACCAAGCCTCTTAGAATATTTTCTATGAATTTTAGAAGGTTTAGATTATTTTTATCTTGACAAGAACCACTTCCATTTAAGCGACTCTGAAATTAGGATTTTAGTGTGCTGTTTTGATTCTCGAAATGCGTAAAATCCTATTTCTATCTATGTGAACCCACTCTTTTTACTTTAATGTTCATTTAACCTTTAATTAACCCCTAGGTGACCTCGTGGTTACTCTGCATTTATGATGTGATGTTAAAACTGCAGAATTAACCATGTTTTAATGTTCTCTCCTCAAAATGGATCTAAGTGGAATTACGGCTCTCAGGCGATCATTTAGGAGCATTTATCTCTTGATTCTGATTAATTGAAGCTAGTTTTGGCTAATGATGGTATTTCCATCAAGTGATAAGTACATGACTTATCAACCCGCCCTCTAATTTGAGGGTGCTTTAAGTGTAAAGCATCTACACACTATTTGCATCGACTTACTTCTCAACGATTTTTACAGAAATTAGGAAGCTAATGAACTTTCTAGGATAGTATGGCTGACAAGTTGTTGTATATAACAGCTCATTGACCAACTATCCAGAGACCAACTACACGACCATACCTTTTCTACTGCCTTTATGTAAATCTTAGATCAAGGAAGCCACCTACTAAAAAAAATACTCAAAAATAAAAAAAAAATAAAGAAAGAAAAAGGAGAAAGAAAAAAATAAATAAGCCACACTTCACTGCACGGGTATAGCTAACAGGTTGCCATGGGTTTCACGCCCCATTGGCCGATTATCCAAAGTCCAACTCATAAAAATGCACATATAATTCCCAAATACTTGGGAAAGAAGCGGGAAAATAGAATAAACCGTGGAGATATACACTGGGTTCACCCTTATGTTGACCCCATAAAAAATTAAAAGTAGGGAGAAAGCTACTGATAGAAAAAATAAGCCTTTAGGTAGAACTTTTAAGTCACCTAGGGTCGTAGAAACCTAAAGTCTGTTTTAACGGTCGCTTAGTGAGTCTATCACTTTCACGAGATGCTTAGAACTTGAAGTTCTTTTCGAGTCTTGGGTGGGTAGAGTAGCCATAGAAAGTTACCCCAAAACTCTAAACTCAAAAAAAAATCCAAAAAAAATTAAGAAAGAAGAAAAAGCAAAAAAAATGTACCTTCCCTTTTCAAAATAAGGCGAGGACTTAGGTAGTCTGCATTTTGGCAAGTACCCGATGTTGATATAGAAAATCGTCATATTTAGGAGAATATCATGTCGTAGTATGCTGACGAAAATTGATACGACATTTGAATTTATAATGCTCGAAAAATTCATGAGTTCCAAGGTCATTCACAAGGAGTAAGTATAACAAATCAATTCACCAATCACATTAATCAAAGAAAATAATGCAAGTGAATCAAATGATATTCAATCAAGAGCAAGAATGTATCTCAAAAGGTTAGGGACAAAAATATAAAAAGAAAAGACTAAAAATGGTGGTTGAAACCACCAATTAAGCCCCACAATTAAGCACACTTCCCAACAGTACTCAATATCTCAACAGTAACTACTTAGCCACGTCAGACCAAGCACCAGATCAGAATTCAATTTCGCCATGGTAATCTCAAATCAAATGTCTCCAAGGCACGACAGAGACCTTAACCTTCACTCTTAGATCACCTTAGAAGTGCCTAAGTGTTGGCACGCACCCTGAGGTGCTACAGTGCAAAACCACCCTGCCTCCCTACTCAAAATTTCCTTTCTTTCCCCCTTAGATCTAGGTATAAGGTATTCAGGTAACAGTAACCGGGTAATCGGGTCGTGAGCAAGGGACCAAACCCATCGGCGTGAATAGCGGGTGAGGAATGCGCGACACGTGCATGGGGGACCCAACCCCCCATGTACTGGGCAGTCGAGTAACCCACATGATGCGTATTATATGCCATCAAGAGCTCGTCAGTCCCCGATGTGGGACTAAATCCCACACTTCTTCACTGTGGTAGTCGTGGAGAAGCGTGGCTCAATTAGGTCAATTGCTACCGATGCTTCGCCCAATTTAGGGTCTGGAATGACCCTGAAGTTGTTCCGCATCGATTGGGAATAGGGGCGAGACCGCTGGTGGCCAAATGATGGTGGCTGGAGATGAAGATGATGACTGGCGACGATGAAGAACTTGCAACAAGAATACGACCCTAGAGCTGAAATTAAGCACAGACGGAAGCCTGGCGCTAATCCCCAAATAAAAACCCTTAGGTGATTGGAGGTGCACGTGGTCGAAGGTGTGCAATGATGAAGCTCTAATGAGCTCCGGTCGGCGGTGATGGAGGAAGGTGATGGTGTTGGTGAATGGTGAAATTGAGGAGTTGCGGAGCTCCGTTGTGGCAAGGTAATGCTAGTAGTGGTGGCTATGGGGTGTGTGATGGGAGGAGGTGTGCCAGCGATGGAGGTGGTTGGCGGTGAAATAGTTGGCATCGGGGAAGACAAAGGAGAGGTAATTAGGAGCCAAGAAGCTCCAGATTCGTAATCGAGGGAGAGAGAGAGAGAGAAATCCTATACTAATTGGGAGGAAGGAGGCGAGGGAGATGCTGCTGGAGGTACGCCAGAGCAGAGGAAGACAATGAAGAGGCCGAAGCGGAAGAAGGGGTTAGAGAGGTTGAAGCTTCGTGGGGAGCTTCGCAAACGCTTGAGGAAGAAGATCCCTTTGCCTATCGTATGTGGCAGAGGGTAACGATGAGGTTTCGAGGAGCTCCGATGGTGGTCCTCTCCGCTGGTGAGGAGGAAGAATTTCAGGGGAATTCCGGCAAAGACTGCATGAGAAAGCACTTGGGGATGTGCTGTGCTTTAAATAGAGCCAGCATCGAGCGAGATTAAGCCAATTCAGATGCATTTTGCAAGTGGCCAAACCGACTTTTGAACTTGGGTTTCCAAAGCTCACCGGTGATGAAATTGGAGGTGATTGATCTCAAGACAAGGCTTCAATGATCGGCTTTGCCACATTTGGTGATTTTAGATTAAGGTTTCTTCAATTAATTCCTCAATTAAATGTCAATGATGAGGATTTGAAGATCCTGTTCAGATGGTCTTGGTAGCAGGGATTGTTTGAGAAAAATAATGAGAAATTAGGGGCCTAATGGAAAGGATCTAAAAACCTAAGGGTATAAATGTGAGAAATAGAGCTTTTATGGGCTAAAATGCAAACTAGGTTAAGATGGACTTTAATTGAGCCCAAATTTTATTCTTAACCTAATTTGAACTCAAGAAATCTGATGGTGAACTTGGATTTGAGTTTTGACCACGTTTGACTGAGTAAAAGACCAAATTAGGATGAATTCTCATCTAAAGCTTTATTCTAGGTCAAAATGGATTCAGATGGTCCAACCAAAGGTACCAAACCTCTTAGAATATTTTTCAATGATTTTTAGGAGGTTTAAATTAATTTTATCCTAACCATAACCTTTTTAATTTAAGTGGGGTTGATAATTAAGGTTTTCAATACTGCTTTTCACTCGAAATACGTGAAACCCTGATTCAGTCAGTGTGAACCCACTTTTTAGTCTTTTAGGCTCAATTGACTTTTAATTAACCCATGAGTAACCCCGTGGTTATTTTGCATTTGTGATGTGCTGTTAAAATATTAGAATTAATCACGTTTTCTTCCTTCCCATATCAGATCAATGTGGAATTGTAACCCTCAAGTGATCAAATATGAGCATTTACCAATTGAATATGACTAATTATGGCTAGTTATGGCCCATGATGGTGTTACCATCATACCCCCATGCCTATAATTTGCTAATCCCTAGCAAAATTCTATGGACCAAACCGGATCTCTAAGTTTGATGTAACCATCAGGATGCCTTACTAAGCCGCTTCTCTAGAAATCAGATCAAAATACCAATAGTAGGCCTAGGGGTACTCAGGTGCCAGCTGATAAATGCCATTTTATCGTCATTCTTATGCTCTAAAGCAGATAAAACTCTTAGGATTTTAACTCCGCAAATGGGTTTCTAGGTTGCATTTAGGCACCACTTAGGTTAGGCATGCACTGCCTGATTTTTTTGTGTTTTTGACACATTCGTTTGAGTGTTAGGGATGAACAAATGGCCAGATCCCTAAAGCCCTAACATTCAGGAAGGCAACTGGTGAAGAGGAAGCTTAATTCAGCTAGACCCCAGCTAAATCCAACTCATCACAGCTAGATACCAATTCACCTGGGTTAGGTTTAGCTCTCTCAAGCTCCATTAAGCTCATCTTAGCTGGATGGTAGCTCAGGGTAGCTCAACTTAGCTCAACTCAACTCAAATCCAACTCAACATAGTTGAGTTTAGCTCATCTTAACTCCAATCAGTTCACTGGAGCTTAAGCTAACTCAACTTAGTTGACTGGAGTTCACCTCAGCTCAAGTCCAGCTCTCCCCAACTCCACTCAGCTCTTAACAGCTAAACTCCCTCCAGCTTACCTACTACTTATCAACTTAGTAGCTAGGCTAACTCGGGAGTTCCCATCAGAAGTAGGTCCAGCTCAACACAACTCCAGACAAGTTGAGTCTAGCTCAACTTAGCTCTACTACTCAAGCTTGGCTACTAGCAGAAGAATTAACTAGCTAAGTTGAGTAGCTAAGCTCTCATGACAACCTCTTCAGCAGAATCAGCTTCAAGATAATTATTTCAACTCCAATTGAACTTCAAACAGCTCCTCTCAAACCCTAGCTTCCTCCTACCTCCTCTTCTATTCACCTACTAGCTATGCTAGCTTAGCTAACTTAGCTAAGCTCTCCATTCCATGGTCGTCCACTGTCCATCATAAGCCCAACCTAAACCTCAAGCTAACTCATCCCAACTCGACTCCAAGACCACCACTTAAGCTACCTCCACCACCCTTCTCTTTTGGCACCAACATAAGCATCCCTTGGCCCCTCAACCACCACCAAAAGGCACCTACTATTGGCACCAAAACCACCTCCAACCACCCCTCTTTGGCGCCATTTCTTCCCTCCAAAAACCCCCTCATCACCACCTTACACCTACCCTCTCAACACATTCTAACCCTCCACCTAACCACCTTCTAGAATGCACCCAAATTGGCGCCAACTTGGTGGTTGCCAACCACCTTGGATGACCACCTTTTGGCCTATAACCACCCCCTTTACACCCATTAGGTTGGCACCAACCTACCAACTCCTTAGGATCCCTCAACCACCTCCATCGTGCCATCCTTGCCATCCAACCAAAGGCCACCAAACCCCCTTCATTTCCCTTGGTTTAGCGCCAACTAATCGAAGCCTTAGGATCATCTAACAACCACCAAAAACCTACCCTAGCCATCCATTGCCATGCATGCCTACCCTACCCCCATACCACTCTATATATACCCACATAACCACCACATAAAACTTACCTTTGGCTTCATAATTCACGCATACTCCCACCTACATTCCACCATACCCCACGACCAAGAGAAGAAGCAGAAGAAGAAGATTAAGGGGACACTCTATCCCCTTGATGCCTTCCCCTCTTCCCTTCTCTCTTATGCCCACGCCAGCCAGAGGTCAAGCCAGGCAGGAGGACGTCTAAGGAGGAGTTTTTTAGGGTGGTTCATGCCCACCCTTGGAGGAGTCTTTGGAGTGGAAATTCTCCACTCTTGGAGGAGCTAAGGCACGCCCACCAAGGGCTTACCAAGGAGGACACAACTTTGGAGGAGCACTTCAAGAAGGAATTGGAGGAATCCTTTTCAAGCACAGGAGAAGCTGAGCTTGGAGCAAGGACTCTCTCCTCTTCACCACCATCGTAGTAGAAGCATTCCTCTACTGGTGATTTTGTAAAATAATTTTCTCCATAATTAAAGTTGCCTTTCCATATTTCTTATCACATTTTATTTGATTGCTTTCTATTCTAGTGCACTCACATCCTCTCTCTAATTACCCTAGGTCTTCATGCACCTAGGGTGAGCTTAGGGAGAGGGTCTTCTTGTCATTTAGGTTTTAGCATTTTTGGTGGTCATATTTCATATTTTCATATTCAATTGCTCGTTATTTCAAAATTCCAAAAAAAATATTATATTCAAAAATCATAAAAGGAAAGTTGATTTCCCGATTTCAAGCGAGAGTGTTAAAAATTGCATTTCTACCTCCCCTGCAACGACCCGAATACTTCCCAAGTACTCAATTTTTATAAATTTCAAAATCAATCGAAATTGAGTGTTACAACGATAAAAATCCTAATTTACAAATCACACATTTTCATTATCACCAGCCAAGATCCAGACCTAACCAGCCTCAATCTTGAGTCTACCGCGAAGGTTTCTAAGGCCCACAAAAACTACCTAAAAGTTCATTGATCCCAACGGTTAAAGCACCCGTGCGTATTTGTAGCAAGTCCAGGTTTAGTTTGTCAGTGCATTTTTGCTAGTCTATTTTTTATTCTGAGAGTTTTCTCTCTTTTCTTCTTATATTCTCCTAAATCCAACATTGGATTGGCCCTAAATATGGTCTATATCAGATTCCTTATCTCCACTATCAATCCTCGAAGGGTCTCTGGCTTTCAATGCTTCAAGATAACATCACCCATGATAACCCCCAGAACCCTGGCTTTTGACACTTCGGGATAGTGCCACCCATGACGTTCTGTAGCTAAATTTAGGCCCTGGCAATCGACATGTCGGGATAATCCAGTCCATGGCACCTAAACCAGCAAAAGGTGCTTACATGCCCCCAGTAGGATATTTAGATATCCTAGGAGACAAGCACCGAGGAGACAATATGTTATTACGCATTTTCGATGGGAGTATTTTTTCATTCCACCTTTCCGCTCTGGGAACTTGTCCAATCAACTTGTCTCTTCAAGCCGCTCCTAAGCTAGATCTTCAAGAAATTTTTTTTCAAAACAGAACACTTTTGGCGTTTTTATTCATTAAGCACATTGAACCAGACAGGTATGTAATTTTTTATTACCAAGTTCTGCAAACCAAAGGATAGGCAATGGGGTCAAATAATCCCTAAGCCACAAACTTAATACATCAGCCTCGCACTTTCCTCAACCTCTTAAGGATTAATCCAGATCTTAACAAATACGTGAGTGTTTAAGCTCTAGAATAGGCCTAAGAGGCCTAAGGTCGATATCCTTTACTAATCTCCTAAGTTGTAGCCTTCCAAGTCATAATTCATCATCCGATCCAGCTTAGAACTTACGTAAGTTTCATACTCAATTATAGGGACTATCACATTTTCTTTCTTTTGTTTGCTCATTTTTTTTCTTTCTTTTCTCCTCTTCTTCCTTAATTTTTCAATTCAGCTCTCAAAATTGTCCTCTCCTTGTCTGCTTTTTTTTTTCATGAAACCCCTCCATGAGTCAAATTTCACAGCGTTTTGTACTTTAATACCCTCCCATGCCTAAGATTTCCAATGTCCTCATTATAAATTAGGTGGGTTCAAGTTCAGCTTAAATCGTACATTAGAATAGGTTTGGTGGGTGGCGAACGAGTCAGGAAAACTGTTACAGACGATTTCAAGCTCTGATACAGGTATCAAAGGTGGAGTCGGCTGTTTTAATGGATGAACCCTAAAGTGCAATATAACTTCAGCTCAGAGATAGGTCAAAAGGGTCTCGGGTTTTTCAAAATGACAGGTTGCCTTCCGTTAAGCGCTAAGTTTAACGCCATCAATTGGGCGCAATGTGGCTCAGGGAGAATGAAGATCAAAATATACTACAGCCAGAATCGAGTTGGCGAGTTCAAGCAACGATTTGAGTCTCTGACCGTTTACAACAAATGATTCTGAGTTACAGCTGAGTTCACTGATTTCGACAGCTCCATTTCTAAAGATTCGTCGGACGAGAAAAGGTCCGATCCATTTTGATCTTAGTTTTCCTGGGAAGAGTTTGAGATTGGCATCAAAGAGGAGCACTTTCTAACTAGGATGGAAAGATTTCCGTGATATGTGCCTGTCATGAAAGGCTTTGACCCACTCTTTGTAGATACACGAGTTCTCGTATGCATCATTGTGTAACTCCTCGATCTAGCTCAATTGCAACCGACGGTGGATTCCAGCCTGCATGAGATCTAGATTGCACTTCCGTAATGTCCAGTAGGCTTTGTGCTTCATCTCTACAGGGAGGTGACATTCCTTCTCATACACTAGCCTGAAGGGAGACATTCCTAGGTAGATCTTATGGGTGGTCCTATAGGCCCATAAGGCTTCCGAAAGTTGGGTGGACCAATCGTTCCTGTCAGGCCGAACAATGACCTAAGAGATTTTCTTGATCTCCCGATTGGATAGCCCAGCCAATCCATTGGTTTGGGGGTGATAAGGAGTCAAGATACAATGTGACACCCCATACTTTTTTATCAGGGACTGGAAATGCACATTCGCGAAGTGGGTCCCTCCATCGGAGATGATAGCACGTAGGACACCGAACAAAAAAAAGATATGCTGATGAATGAATTTGATTGCAACTTTGTGATCATTGGTTTTAGTTGGGATGTCCTCGATCTATTTAGACACGTAGTCTACAGCTAAGAGGATGTACTCAAAACCATCGGAAATAGGGAAGGGACCCATGAATTCAATCCCTCAGATGTCGAAAATCTCGCACATAAGAACCGGTTGTAATGCCATCTTATCGCAATGGCTCATGTTGCCTACGATCTAACAATGAGCGCATGCCTTATAGTAATTGTGTGCATCCTTAAAGATCGTGGGCCAATAGAACCTGCACTGGAAGATTTTCGCTGCGATTTTATGCCTAGAGAAGTGGCCACTGCAGGCCTCGTCATGGCAGAATGAAAAAATGTCATTAACCTCGGATTTTGGAATGCATCTCCAGATGATTTGGTTTGCACAAATGCGGAATAGATATGGAGCTTCCCAAACGTAGTATTTGGCATCTGAAATCAATTTATCTTTCTTGGCTTTTGGCCAATCAGACGAAATCTAATGTAATGCCAAATAGTTGACCATATCAGCATACCAAGGAAGTCTCGTACCAACAGTTAGGAGGTGCTCATCTAGAAAGTGCTCAGTAATAGGTCAGGAAGGGTCAATGACCGAAGAAGGAAGGTGAGATAAATGGTCAGCAACCACATTCTGCTTTCCCGCCTTGTCGTGAATTTCGAGATCGAATTATTACAACAACAAGATCCATCGGATTAATTTAAGTTTCATATCCTTCTTCATAAGCAAATACCTCACCGCAGTGTGATCTGAGTAAATGATGACATAAGATCCCAAAAAATATGATCTGAATTTCTCCAAACCAAATACTACAACCAGCAGCTCTTTCTCTGTAATCGTGTAATTACGTTGAGCCTCATTTAATGTCTTGCTGACGTAATATATAACCATCGATTTCCCGTCGATTTACAACAAAAAAGACTTAAGATAACGTTTATTTAACATTACCATAAGTGAAATAAATGTCCTCATACGTTTTTGTAGACGTTAAAAAAATGCCACCATAAACGTCTCCTTAGGTACGTCATCTTAGGTCTATATCAACGTCGAAAATCAAACGTTTCCTAAAAGAATTCTGGTGACGTTAAATAAACGTTGCCTATAACATCTAAGGTGATGTTTAAATATCTCTTAAAAGTCTCACCACGTAACCGAACCCATCCAAATGTCATCTTAGATATCTTTCAACGACGTTAAAACATCACCAAATAATAACTACGAAAACATTTAAACATCACCATATCTTACATAAGATAACGTTTAAACGTCACATTAAGTAATTTCGAAGGCGTTTAAATATCGCTTTAACTTTTCCTTAATTTTTTACAAAATCTTTAGCAATGTTTAAACGTCTCCTTATATATCCTATTGTGATATTTAAACATTACTTTAGATTACTTTTAAAAGCATTTAAACGTCATCTTATATAACTGTTAACAATATTTAAACATCATCTTACGTATGCTATATTGACATTTAAATATTACCTTATGCACCTTTTGAAGACATTTAAACGTCATTTTATATCCCATTTAATGACGTTAAAACATCACCTTATTTATCCTACTATGATATTTAAGTATCATTTTAGGTAACGTTCATCGATGCTTAAACACATCCTATATAATTTTTAATAACATTTAAACATCCTCTTACCTATTCTTTATTAACGTTTAAATGTTACCTAACGTAATTTTTGAAGACATTTAAATGTTATGTTATATCTCTTTTAGTGACGTTAAAACATCACCATAGTTATCATATTATGATATTTAAATATCATTTTAAGTAACTTTCACCGACGTTTAAATATTACCTTATATAACTTTTAACAATATTTAAACATCCTCTTATGTATTTTATATTAACATTCAAATGTTACCATATGTATCTCTTGAAAATATTTAAACGTCATATTATATCCATTTTAATGACATTAAAATATCATCTTATTTATCCTACTATGATGTTTAAACGTCATTTTAGATCATTTTCATTGACATTTAAACGTCATCTTATATAATTTTTAATAATATTTAAACATCTTCCTACATATTTTATATTAACGTAATTAAAAAGAAGCTGAACATCACCACCTGTAAGAAAAGGTAAGCCCAAAACGCCCATCGGTCTGACGTCCCTTGGGGCCTGGCCTCATTGAACCAATTATGTTAACTATCAATACCTAACAAGAATTTATCCATTTAAATTCGATTACTTAAAAAACAACTTAATAGACTATCATGTCTTGTACCAATGTTGTACCTGATTTTAGGTAAACAAACAAGTAGACTACGACCTGTCTGGCTTTCTAATTATGCAAACGAGCCATGCAAACATAGGGAAATTAATCAAAATGAGAATGTTTCAAAAAAAAATTAATCAAAATGAGAAACAGGTTAATTACAAAGGCTTAAAATATATGCAGGAAAATAAATTAGATGGCACGATACATCACAGAACTGTTACAGAAGTTTGTACCCTGCATTGTATAGCAGTAAAGCAACCGAGTTTTGTACAACAGTTTTGGGTTAAAAGAAACATCGCTTCCAAAAATTTACAACTGTTTGAACTATCTTCACTTCCTGTAAGAGATCATTGGCTGCTACTGATGATTTTGTTTCATATGAATCATATATATCCAAGACACGCATGACATTTAGTTTGCCTACTTTAGAGGGAGAAGAAAACTGCCCGAATTAGTGGTCTTTACTACAAAATTGGTCAAAAGATCAGAACCAACACATTCTCCTAATAATAATTTTCTTCCCATGGTACAACAAACCCATATTATCGAGTTGTGGTATGACCAGTCATGTTGTACGGTTCTGAATACTGGGCAATAAACTATAGGCATGTACAGAAGATGTCTGTGGCAGAAATGAAGATGTTAAGATGGATGTGTGATCATATAAGAAAGGATCGTATTTCAAATGAATTTATTAGAAACAGGATTAGGGTGGCACCGATAGAAGATAAAATGAGAGAGGCCCATCTAAGATGGTTTGGACATTTACAAAAAAGGCCACTAGATGCTCCAGTTAGGAGATGTGAGAAGTTGGAGGCTGAACCCGCTAAGAGGGGACGAGGAAAACTAAACAAGTATTGGAAGGAAACTATTAAGTATGACCTCAATTACTTTAATTTAAGTCCTAAAATGACTGAAAATCGATCTGTGTGGAGGTAAAGAATCCACATAGTCGACCCCACTTAGTGTGGGAAAAGACTTGGTTGTTGTTGTTGTTGGTACAACAAACCCATGCTTTATTATTTGTAAAGAATAATGGGCTCAATAGGGGACCGACACAAATGATACCTCCAAGTACTTTGACGATTCGCTCATGGTATTAGCTTACCATTCTTCGTTTGGTTAATTAAAGCCTTGATGAACAAGCTTCTCCGGAAGTTCTTTTGTGGCCTGAAAAAAGGGAGTAGAATCAAGAAATGAGTCATATACTGGAAACACGATCAGGAACTTAGAGGAGTTCAATGGCTGATTTAGTAAGGAGATAAATTTCCATAGAAATGTTGCTTTGCCAGGTTAAACTTTCATGGAAGCCCAAGTTATGCTGGCAATATTCAATCCAATGAAAAAAGATTTTTTATTAATAGTTAGATTAGACATAGTCAAATAATTATTTTTTGTCCCCCATCCAAAAAGGAGACTCAAAAGTGATATAGTATCAAATTATGTACATAAAAAGCCAGTATATCCAGCCAATATGCTATGCTAGGTGGAAAATGCAGATTCAACCTATTTCACAACTGCAGCCTCTATGAATCCACATAATGTTCATATATAAAGACATCCACATAACGCTCATACAAGTATGAAAGAATAAATGCAACAGGACATTATCGTTGCCTAGGATGTGTGCTAACTTCTTACGAAAGACTTGGTTAAACTTCCTGTTTCCAAAGAAAATAGAGCCTACTCCCCCTATCAGCCATCTGATCCAAAAAGAATGATGTGGAACGAACATTGATTATCATAAGCAACCTTTGTTCCCATATGTTCCATTACATCGCAGACATTTTCCTCATTCCAATTAATTGCTATTTTTCATAAAGCTTGACAAGCATATTTATAAGTAGGGTTTTTTTTATAAGGATTTGTATGGTCTAAAACATTAAACAAGCCTTATCAAGGTTTTGATCAGTCAAACACAAATTTTGTATTAATCAAACCAAGGAGTGCAAAGCATATCAGGGCCATCTTTTTTTTTTCCTTTTTATCCCTTTTAGGCCAAAAATAACCAAGAGCTTGCTACATAGAGTGGACTAAAATTGGATGCACGTAGCTAACTGATACATATTATTAGATACATTATACAAACCATATTCTGCTTGGTCATTTTAATTCCAAAAATTTATTTTTTTGAAAATGAATTCAAAATCCTAGTTGGAGCCACTGCACAAATCCATGCACTTTCTTGTAAGTTCATGATGAAGTGCATTTCAGAGAACAAGCCGTGACACTGTTAAAGATGCAACTACAAAAGGAATACTGCAGAGAAGGATCCAGTTCAGCAAACCTGAAAATGTCTCATGTGCAAGATTGGCTCACACCCAACATCTGCCACTGACTGGCCAAGGGGTGTTTTGGCATGAAATCTCCTTGCCTCATGTGACCAGAGCTTGTTTTCTTTGTTAGGAAGTTGATGACCTATACTTAACAACATGTAAGAGAATTCATCTACAATAGATAATAATAAGGTAAGACAGAAGAAAGTATGCTGCAGTGCAAAAAGTATTTTATACACCATTCTATGAAGAAAAATTGTAAAATCTAAAATGGACGTTCACTTTTTATTCTATTTTATTTTTTTAAAAGGGTTCATATTTTAATATTGCTTACCATAATACTGGCCTAGAAGGTAAAATAATCACAGACAATTTCAAGAAGCAAATGCAAATGCAGTGTAAGATCTAGATCAAACATGCCCACACTTTAGCAACCTATATAAAACTATGTAGTCCTTTTATATACTTGAATTTTCACACTCATTCTAGAGGGGTATGGTTGGTGCTTTCTTCCTAGAGCTTATTCCTCTTCATGCGGATGAGTGGATTACCTTCTCCATGGAGTTGCACACAAGGAAGCACCATGGTACAGATAGGACATGGTTTTGTACTAACTATTGACAGGAGGTTGGTCTGCATTTCCCTTTCAGATTTATTTCCAATAGTCATCGAAGATGTTATCACTGCATTCAGTTATTTCTGAAGGAAAAATGGAGCTGCAGCCCATCGGGTATGGATCATGAGACATGAGTAGTTTGATTCTCTCAATCGCTCAGATTTTTTCACATTCCTCCCCATCATCAAGTGACCATCTTCCATAGCACCATCCTTCCTCACCCATCGCCTAGCACTCCCTCTGCTAATTACAAGCTTGCTTCTCTCCTCCCCATCTACGCCTGGAAGGCCCTTCCCCTCCACCTATCACTCACCACTCCCCTCCCCTCTCCCCCATTCCCACAGTTTCCCTGATCTGGAGAGCATATTCGGTGTGCAACAAAATGGGCTTCTTGTTTAGGTTCGCAATAACTGCACCTCTACATGTAGAATTTGTCCACCATCAGAAAAATTGAAATCCGACAGTGGGGTTTACATTTTCGGAGTATGACCATTGAAAGATTTGGCATGTGATATATTTCCATGACCATTCACACTTGCAATTCTGCCAACAGGCGAACACTTTTCTCATCAAAGTAAATGATTACTGCATACAAGTTGTGAACTTCTGCATTTCACCAGTGACTGTCTGAAAAAATACAACACAAAATCTATCCTTTAGTTTTTCGAGGGGGCGGCTGAGGGAGGGAGGAGGGCGGTGGGGCGTTGGTGGGGATCACGGCTGAGGGAGGAAGGGAGGGTGATGGAGGGTCATCAGAGATAAAGGTTGAGAGAGCTTACCTTTGAGGAGGGTGGTGGAAGTTGCCGCTGGCCGGAGAGTGAGGCAACCGCGACGATGATGACGCGAACGAGGCAGAGGGGGGCGAGCGTGTAGATGATGACGCGGACGAGGCAGAGGGGGGTGAGCGCGATGACAAGGCGAAGGAGGACGAGCACGTCGACGAGGCGGAGGAGGGTGAACGCGGGCAAGGCGGAGGAGAGCGAGAGTGCTGGCGACGACGCGGGCGAGGCAGAGGAGGGTGAGAGTCCTGGGTAAACGCGGAAGATGATTAGAGGAGGGGGATTAGAGGGGGCGGGGCGGGTCGGGGGAGGGATTTAATTAGGAAAAGAGTTTTGGATTTGATTAAGGGAGGGAAAGTTGGACAGGGGAGCAATTTTTTTTCGGAAGGGGGGCGGGGGTTGTATGGCATAAAGAGAAACGATGTTTGTTATCGTGATTGGTGATAATTTTTTTTTAATGTTTGAATTTAATTTTTTTTAAATGATATTTAATTAAAAAGATGTCAATATAACTAAAATTTATTTTATTTCTATTATTTTGATTATATTAATTTATTAATATTATCAAAGATGGTGATATTAGATTTAATTAAACGTTAGCTTTGATTTTTTTTATTGTAGTGATTTTCTATCCCACCATCGCTCCTATTATGTAGTTAGACGCATCGCACATGATCTTGAAGGGTTGAGATTAGTCAGAGGATTATAGGATTGTAGGATTTTGAATGCGTGAATGCATTTACCTATCATCTCGAAAGGTGTGTCCTTTGAGAGAAGATGTGTTAAGAGGTGCACGATCCTGAAAAAATCAGATATGAATCGGCGATAAAATCCAACATGCCCCAAAAATGATCTGATGCCCTTGACCGAGGAAGGCACAAGTAATTTGGAAATTAGATTTACCTTAACTCGGTCAACTTGGATCCCTCACTCAGAGACAAGGTGTCCAAGCACGATGCCCTCAGGAACCATGAAGTAACTCTTTTTCCAGGAGAGAACCAGATTCACTTCGATGCATCTTTGAAGGATCTAAACAAAGTGTAAGAGGCAATCATCAAAAGATTCACCGAAAATCAAGAAGTCTTCCATGAAGACTTCAAGTTATTTGCCTACCATATTGGAGAATATAACTAGTATGCACCGTTGAAAGGTGATAGGTGCATTACAAAGCCCAAATGGCATCCTACGAAATGTGTACGTACCGTAGGGGTAGGTAAAGATGGTCTTTTCTGAAATTTCCAGCCCTACCAGGAGGGGGTGACGTAATAATTGCGGAATTGAAATATAATCTTACAAATAAGCAATCACACAAAATACACAAGAATTTATAGGTGAAAACCCAAAGCGGGTGAAAACCACCACCTAACCCTCTCGAGTTAGGATTTTCCGATCAACCAAGTTGATCAAAATCCACTAAACCGAATCACTTTAAACGAGGGTGATTCAACCTCAATACAACCACGCTACTTAAACGAGGGTAGCGTACCTCAACCCCTTCTCTTCACGAGAAGGATTTTGTCTCGCGAAGGAGACAGGAATTCGCAAAGCGAATACCCAACCAAATAACAAAGATAAAATAAACAAGTAATCCTATAGAGCCAACAAAGTAATTTTAAACCTAGCTTCTATAGGAATTAGGAAACTCCCCTTTGCAAGGAGTGCGTCTAGTTGATGACGCGGTACGTGAGCCACGCGACGGCGCAACTTCACTCTCGTGAACAACAGCTGGAGAGCGGGTGCGCAACAGCTTGATGCTCTCAAGAGAATGGAACTTGAGCTTGGAGAGCAAGAGCTAGCTAGGACACAAGAGAGTGGAAAGTGTATTACAAAGTGTTTCTTGTGTATCTTGGTCTCTCTAGGTGTGTGTTTGTGTTGCAAAGGTTCCCCTCTATTTATAGAGGCCTTAGGAAGGCTTTGGAAGGCTTAGGAAAGGTTCTATAGCTGTTGGGAACAAAGCCCAAAAGAATCAGCCTGAAATCAGGAACAATCATTGCTCTGACAGGCTTATCAGACGTCTAATTCTGGCATCAGACGTCTGGAAGTTCACTTTAAGACGTCTGATTCCAAGGTCAGACGTCTGATTTTGGGCGGGTCTCTTCCTGACATGAATCAGATCTAAACAGGGTTTTTGTGCAAGTCCATCAGACGACATACAGGACGTCTGGCACTATGTCTGGAAACCTACTTTTTCTGTGGGAATGGATTTCCAAACGTTGCAACGGCTAGAAAATCTCTGAGAAGAGATTTTGGGTCAACCGAGGCAAAACGGTCAATTATCAGACGTCTGGAAAGTCCTATGGACGTCTGATAAGGCTCTAACGGTCATATCCTCGTGTGTTTGCTAAGCCAGCCAACGGTCCACTAATTGGACGTCTGGAAAATCCATCAGACGTCTCCTAAGACGTCTGGACTAAGGTCTGGACGTCTGATTTCATCAGACAGCACTACTTAACTCCAGCCTAATTGTTATCAGACGTCTGAAACAACAGTCAGACGTCTTAAAATACTTTATCAGACGTCTGATTTGGGAATTATACGTCTGGAAACTCTGTTTGAACCCTATATTGGTTTTCTAAGTATTCTACAGAAAACCTAAGTATCCTAGGATTGTGCAGGTGTTCCTAGGACTACTGTTAGGGTACTTTGAGGCTCTTTAATATGAATCTAAGTAACAAAAATAAAGAGCAACAGAAGAAACGAAAAATACAATGAGTACAAGAGAAGGAAATCTATCCTATTCTTCATCTCCTTTCTTCTTCAATCTATCGCTCCTCGTGAATCTCCTCTGTTTTCCATCAAGCTCCTCCAATCCGTCCTAGATGCGAGCTCGAACTCCGTCTAATCACGTATCCATTTGCGATTGACCTGAAATCTAGGACTCAAAGTGCAAATGTTAAATGACACGTGTTTTGTTATCATCAAAACAAATGATCGTGGTGCTCTAGCACCAACAATCTCCCTCTTTTTGATGATGACAAAATCATAAATAATAATGCAGAAAATCCTCCCCCTTTTTGACATTATCAAAAAGGTTTAATTGATTTTACATTTCCTATAACTCCCCCTTAAAACATGCTCTTCTATGAATTTCTTTTAACAAAGGTAATGTCCTCCCCCTTTCTTATAACAACAAGATAGCTATTATTTTTCTCCCCCTTTCTAAAGGAAATTTAGCTAACTTATATCTCCCCCTTAAAAATTGACAATTAGCTCATAAATTTTAACTCCCCATATCTAAATGCTACTGATAAACAAAGATAGGGTCAAGAGTTTTTACCTCACCTACCATGGCCAATAAAATGGCCCGAATGGTGGTGGTGGATGACACATCGGATGGGGCTCCCATCCGTAGCTTGGAGGCCCGGGCATTGGCGCCGATCTCCAATCTGGTGGTCGACGTGCGGTGGGTCCATTGCTTGTTCGCCGTCTCGTCGGTCTTCTTGTTCTCCTCCTTGGTCTACTCCTTGGTTCTCCCAACTCGAGTTGACCAGACTTGAGCTTGTAGGTCCAGTCCTTTGTATTGTAGTTATCCCTGAACCCTACAAAACAAGATTCTAATTTTTTCTTCGGTATCCAAGTGAGCTTGGATCCGGATTTGTTAGCGGGTCTCCTTGATGGAGATCCTTTCTCAATCTTAGGACTATAAAAATTATCTACTTTGTTGAGTAATTTGTTAGAGTTTTCCCTAAGACATGCGATTTCTTTTTCTATAGTATGCATCTTAGTCTGTAAGTCAGAAATTTCTAACTTTAAACTATCATTTTCTTCAATCAATTTATTATTTTCATTGATGAGTTTATGATTTTCTAATAATAGGTTATCATTTTTAAGACTAGCTTCTTTGTCCTTAAGTTGTTTTTCTAACCTATCATTTTCATTTTTAAGAAAACTAAGGTTCTTTTTAATGCTATTATTTTCTCTTTTTAGTGATTTACTAACTTCAAAAAGTTCATTAAAAGCTTCTTGTAGATCGAGATTTACCTCATTGTCGGAGTCGCTTCCGCTTTCGCTGTCGCTATTGCTTCCTCTGGCCATGAAACCAAAGCAAGCAGTTTCCTCCTTCTCGAGATCTTCTTCCGAGCTCATCTCTTCATGAGTGTCTTCTAACTTCCTCCATATCTCGTGGGCGGTAGTGCACTCTTGGATTTTCTCGAACTCTTTCGGACTCAACGCGCAATACAGGGCATTCATTGCCTTTGCGTTGAGTGAAAGCTCTCAAATCTGCAGCTGCGAGTAGCCTCCTTAGGGTCGCTTCGGGATCTCGTATGGGGTTTCGCAACATCCCCATATCTCAAATTCAGTGGCTTGGAGCCACGTCTTCATCCTCAACTTCCAATATCCAAAGTCCCTCCCGTCGAAATAGGGTGGTCGGACGGTGGACTGCCCTTCGGAGATTCTGATTGCGGCTATGCTTCCCTCCATGATCTACTTGCCGGGTGTTACTCTGATCTTGCAAGATCCTGCTCTGATACCAAATGAAATTTCCAGCCTTACCAGGAGGGGGTGACGTAATAATTGCGGAATTGAAATATAATCTTACAAATAAGCAATCACACAAAGTACACAAGAATTTATAGGTGGAAACCCAAACTGGGTGAAAACCACCACCTAACCCTCTCGAGTTAGGATTTTCCGATCAACCAAGTTGATCAAAATCCACTAAACCGAATCACTTTAAACGAGGGTGATTCAACCTCAATACAACCACGCTACTTAAACGAGGGTAGCGTACCTCAACCCCTTCTCTTCACGAGAAGGATTTTGTCTCGCGAAGGAGACGGGAATTCGCAAAGTGAATACCCAACCAAATAACAAAGATAAAATAAACAAAGTAATCTTATAGAGCCAACAAAGTAATTTTAAACCTAGCTTCTATAGGAATTAGGAAACTCCCCTTTGCAAGGAGTGCGTCGAGTTGATGACGCAGTGCGTGAGCCATGCGACGGCGTAACTTCGCTCTCGTGAACAACGGCTGGAGAGCGGGTGCGCAACAGCTTGATGCTCTCAAGAGAATGGAACTTGAGCTTGGAGAGCAAGAGCTAGCTAGGACACAAGAGAGTGGAAAGTGTATTACAAAGTGTTTCTTGTGTATCTTGGTCTCTCTAGGTGTGTGTTTGTGTTGCAAAGGTTCCCCTCTATTTATAGAGGCCTTAGGAAGGCTTTGGAAGGCTTAGGAAAGGTTCTATAGCTGTTGGGAACAAAGCCCAAAAGAATCAGCCTGAAATCAGGAATAATCATTGCTCTAACAGGCTTATCAGACGTCTAATTCTGGCATCAGACGTCTGGAAGTTCACTTTAAGACGTCTGATTCCAAGGTCAGACGTCTGATTTTGGGCGGGTCTCTTCCTGACATGAATCAGATCTAAACAGGGTTTTTGTGCAAGTCCATCAGACGACATACAGGACGTCTGGCACTATGTCTGGAAACCTACTTTTTCTGTGGGAATGGATTTCCAAACGTTGCAACGGCTAGAAAATCTCTGAGAAGAGATTTTGGGCCAGCCGAGGCAAAACGGTCAATTATCAGACGTCTGGAAAGTCCTATGGACGTCTGATAAGGCTCTAACGGTCATATCCTCGTGTGTTTGGTAAGCCAGCCAACGGTCCACTAATTGGACGTCTGGCAAATCCATCAGACGTCTGGACTAAGGTCTGGACGTCTGATTTCATCAGACAACATTACTTAGCTCCAGCCTAATTGTTATCAGACGTATGAAACAACAGTCAGACGTCTTAAAATACTTTATCAGACGTCTGATTTGGGAATTAGACGTCTGGAAACTCCGTTTGAACCCTATATTGGTTTTCTAAGTATTCTACAGAAAACCTAAGTATCCTAGGGTTGTGCAGGTGTTCCTAGGACTACTGTTAAGGTACTTTGGGGCTCTTTAACATGAATCTAAGTAACAAAAATAAAGAGCAACAGAAGAAACAAAAAATACAAGGAGTACAAGAGAAGCAAATCTATCCTATTCTTCATCTCCTTCCTTCTTCAATCTATCGCTCCTCGCAAATCTCCTCTATTGTCCATCAAGCTCCTCCAATCTGTCCTGGATGCGAGCTCGAACTCCGTCTAATCACGTATCCATTTGCGATTGACCTGAAATCTAGGACTCAAAGTGCAAATGTTAAATGACACGTGTTTTGTTATCATCAAAATAAATGATCGTGGTGCTCTAGCACCAACATTTTCTTGATCTTCGGGATCGATTGCTAGTTGATTATATTCAAAGTACCCATCCAAGAAGCAGAAAAACTAATTTCCTGCCAATTTCTTGAGAATCTAATCAATGAACGGGAGCGGGAAATGATCTTTCTTCATGGAGGCATTCAGTTTTCGATAATCTATGCAGACTCTCCACGAGTTTGCAATACGAGTCGAGATGGTCTCTCCAGATTCGATCGTAATCATGGTGAGCTCTGCCTTCATAGGCATAACTTGGATGGGATTCACCAAGCGGCTGTCAGAGATCGGGTAGATGATTCCAGCGTCAAGCCACTTGATGA
Source organism: Thalassia testudinum (assembly GCA_037157565.1). Lineage (NCBI taxonomy): Eukaryota > Viridiplantae > Streptophyta > Magnoliopsida > Alismatales > Hydrocharitaceae > Thalassia > Thalassia testudinum. Next base: position 87,614,620 of record JAZHRO010000024.1, read on the forward strand.
TCTCCTTTTTCACGACCTCTTGAAGATTCAAATTTAGTTGTCTCTGAATTTCTGGAGATGGTCGTGAGCCCCCTTCGGTATATATATATCATGTGTGCAATACAAGGGACTTATCCCAGTCAGGTCATCAAGAGTCCATCCGATGGCTCTTAGAAATTGCTGGAAGATAGAAATCAGTTTTGTTTCCTGATCAGGAGAGAGTCGAGAGTTGATAATCACAGGAAACGTTCTATTGGAACCTAAAAAGCCGTAATTCAGATGATCCAGAAGGGGCTTCAATTCAAGTACTAGGTTATCAGCAGCGGGTGGAGGTTCGGGATGGACCTCAGAAGATGGGGTGGAAGCTATGGGTAGGTCTAGATCAACTCTGGGCTTCTCTATCTATGGGTCATGATCTTTTGGTGGTTGAGGCTCTGGGAGAATCGGGTTTTCCTTTATAATCGGGTCCTCAACTAAAGAACTGATGTCGCAAACTTCTTTGATCGTCCCACAGTTTATTCCTTTCTGGTCCTTAAAGGTATCAATCCTTAATGTTTTATTCTCAAATTTTAGCTCGATCTGGCCCTCTTTGCAATTGATGTTCGCCTTACCTATAACTAGGAACGGTCTCCCTAAGATGATCAATGTGTCTCTCAGATTTTCAGGAGTATCCATGTCTAATACAATGAAGTCCACCAGGAAGTATAAATCTCATATCCTAACTATAACATCCACGAGAACTCCTCGTGGTGACTTAATTGATCTGTTAGCCAGCTGCAGGGTCACTTCAGTTGGTTTGAGCTCAGTTTCCTCTAAATGATCTAATAGAGATGTAGGGATTAGGTTTATGAAGTCTCCTAAATCCAATAAAGCTCGATCAAATTCTAGGTTGCCGATCTTATAGGAGATCTGTTACGACCCGGTTCCCGAATCCTTACAAGACCCGAGATCGACTCGACTCGACTAATCCCAAGACCCAGTCGTCCAACAAGGAATAACCAAAAAGCAGGAAAGTAAACCACATTCACTATGCTAAGTAACTAACAGTAAAAGAGTAGAAGCAGTAAAGGAGTAAAAGTTGCTAACAGTACATATTACCACCATAATAGTAAGGCGGAAACAAAGTACAGAATGTAAACAGTATCAAGAGTCTGAACTCAGTAATAAAAGAAAATACAACAACAGGAAGATTACTGCTGGGCTCGACTGGGCCCAACACCCTCTGCAACCAATGACTCGGGCTACTCAACACCTGAACCTGAAAAGGGTTACGAGTAAACGGAGTCGGCGAACGCTGAGTAGAGTGGTAACCAAACTAACTAAAGCAGTAAAGGCTAACAGGTAAATTTATCTTTTCCAGTTATTTTCTTTTACTAGTCATTTCCTTTTACCCATTGATTTACTTTCAGAGCTCTTTTTTTATCTCGAATGTTCCTCGTGGGAACGATCTTGATTGCAGTCTTTTCCGAAGAGTATAAGGCACACGTGGTGCTTGGTGTCGAGCCCGGATAGGTTGTTAATATAATGATTTTATAGTTGAAGTGTGTATAGTGGTTAACCTAAATCGGACCTAACCATCTCTTTACAAAATTTTTTAACCTGGACTACTTGATTTTATCTTGGTCACTTTTAGGCCCAAGGCAAACTCAGGGAAGTGGGGTTACAAGTCAAGTTTCTACGCCTTTACTACAACGAATCTTTTCCGTTCGTTTATTGTGTTTTTGGTGTTTTTTCTATTTAGATTTTTTTCTGGTAATCTTTGTCCTTGAGGCACACCCTCAAAATTGGGTTCTTGGCTTTGAGCCAAAACAGGATTCCAAAACAGGTCTTGCTATTCGCAAGACGAAGTACCTGCAAGTCGAAGATTATCTTCTCTTTTATATATATATTTTTTATCTTTTTTACCAGCAGGAAAGCGAAACAGAAATGAAGTAAATATAGTATGTATATATATAGGTATATATTATATATGTATAAAGGGGTGGGGGTGGAGGCGGATGTAGAGTGTAGCACGGTGTCGAGTCGGTCGTCGTCTAGAAAGACGCAACCAACGGGATGAAGTGCCGCATGTAAGGTGTAGGATGGGTGGTGGAAGATGAATGCGAACACGTTTTTTATACGCGTGTGTCGGGGAATATCAGCAACTGGTGTAGATATTCCTACGATACCACGTATGGTAAGTAATGTGAAATATATATATATATATATATGTATGTATGTATGTATATATGTAAATATATCTATATGTATATATGGTTATAAATATATAGGTATATATACATGTATATATATATAGGTGTATATATATATATATGTATGTAGCTATATATGTATATATGTATATGTATATATATATAGGTATGTAATTATATATATATATATAAGTATATGTATAGATAGATATATGTATAGATATATATATGTATAGATGTATATAGTAATATATGTATATATAGATATATGTAGCTAGATATGTATATATATATATATATATGTATGTATGTATAACTATATCTGTATATATATATGTATATATATATATATATAAGTATATAGATGTATATATATATATATATATATATGTGTGTATGTATATAGACTAATACATATTTATATAAGTACTAATATATGTATAGATATATGTATAAATATATATATGTATATAAGTATATGTATATATGTAAATATATATATGTGTGTGTGTGTGTGTGTGTGTGTATATATATATCAATATATATATATATGTATACGTATATATAGATGTATATAATAGTGTATAGGTGTGTGTGTATGGAAGTGTGAGTGTATGGAAGTGTGAGTGTATGTGTGTGTGAGCGTCGGTAAAGAGAGTGTTGTGAGAGAGAGTGAGAGAGAGAGAGAGAGAGAGAGAGCGGGAGAGATGGCGCTGCTGGAGTTGAGAACTGAGCGTTTAAGTCATCCGCAGCCTCAGAAGCGTCGTTTGATCCACGCGCGCATGCAGGCGCGTATGCACGCAGAGAAGAGTGCGCTGGAGGGAGTGGCGCGGAGAGGACCGCAGCGCCCAGCGTTGCACGGAGAGGCTGGAACTGGCGCTTGCAGGTGCACGCGGTGAAGGAAGCGGGCGAAGGCAGGTGCTGGGAGAGGCGGGAGCACGCAGGCGTACGCGGGCGAGTGAGGGCGACGCGGGGCGAGATGCTCGCGCGGGGGAACGGTGGTAGCGACGCGCCGGGTGACCAGTAAAGTGAGAAACTCACCGGTCACCCTACTGTAGCCACAGTGTTCCGCAGAAACTCGTGAACAGTGGCTACAGTGGCCAGGGAGCTGAGCAACCGGGAGCTGCAGGTGCTGTGAGTGCGGCCGGCTCGCGGCTGGCGCGCGCGGGCTAGTGCGCGAGGAAGAAGGTCTACGTCGGCCGGTTGCAGGCGCGAAGAAGCTCGCGACAGAGCGTGTGGAGAGGAGGCAAGGGCATCTGCAGGCCGTGCGGAGGCTTGCGGGAGTTGGCAAGGGCGTGCGGAGAGGCTTGGCCGGTCGCTGCAGTGGCGTGCGGTGGCCGGTTGCGGGCGGAAGAGAGAGCGCGACAGGGCGAAGAAGCGGAAGGTGACGGCTCCTGCAGGTGCGCGCGGAACCGAGGGCGGCCTGCTGCTGCTGCTGTGGGGCTTGGCCGACTGCTGCAGGGCGTGCGGTGGCCGGTTGAGCTTCACAGCTTGAAGCTTTGTTCCAATGGCTGAAGGTCTTCGAACGGGAAAAACAAGAAAAGAGCCACCACGCCCACCGGCTCTACTGTGAGCTGGGCGGTGGTGGACTCACGGTGGTGGTTGTGCACCACCGTGAGTTGCTCCTGTCCGCTGGGTGTCTCCGAGGAGGGCCGGCGTGTGGAGGGAGAGGGAGGAGATGGTGGCCTGGAAAGAGAAGAAGCTGCGGCATTTTTGGCTGGGGACTAGGCTACCTTTGAGAAGAAGAAGACACCCTCCTTTTATAGAAGAAGAAAGCCATGCACAGCCATGCCCTGGCTGTGCATGGCTTGCGCATGGCATGGCAGGGAGTGGGCTACTGCGGCTGGCAGGGAGAGTTGTGAGCAGGGAATGGCTCGAAGGAGAAGTTGCCATGCAGCCACGGGAAGAGTGATTACAAAATCAAATGGAGATAAAAATAAAGATGGGAATTTTGTGAAGCAGCACTTGAGGAAATATGTAATCGCGAGGCCATTTTATTTCACTCTCCTCCCCTCATAATTAAATGCATGCATGCATGTATTTTTACAAATGCGATTATGGAACCCTAATATGCATTGGTAATGCTAGGAAATAGCATAAGAAGGCACTATTGCAGGTGTATTTTTGCGGTGCAATCAGTGCTCTCCTGGCCGGGAGAGTCCCTCATGGTAATCCTACACCTAGTCAACCACCGCGGGGTCACTATTTAGACGTAGCGGTGACTATGACACGCGCAATAAGCACATGGGTAGCTACCCCGCACTGGCACGCGGTTAGTCGTTTCCACTAGCGGGTACGCCCAAAGTATAGCACGGAACAGTATAGGGCCTAGCCCTCGCAGCAACAAGGGTCTAGCCCCTCAGAAACAAATAGGGATCTCGCCCCTCCACAGTCCACGCACCCTCGTCTTACTACCTTGGTTTGCTCAAAGGAACAAAGAAAAAGGCGGTGTAGGTTGGCTAGCTTAACCCCGAGCCCCGTGGGGTGGCTAGCTCCCTCCCTACACTAATAGCTCTCCCCAGTATTGTGTACGCGAGGGCCAACAGGAGTCGGTGTAGAGTGGCCATTCCTAACCCCGAGTCCCAACCCAAGGGCGGCTAGCTCCGCTCTACACTAAAAAGGGGACAGTCGCTCCCCCTTGATACCAAGTACTCAAGGGCCAGCACACTTCTCACTCACATTTCCAGACCTTTCCATTCATCCACAGAAGTTCTACTCCTAACTCCCTTAGGGCTCATGCTCATATTCACCATACTATTCCATATCAGGTTTCATCATTCACAATTTCATTCTTGTATTATACACATGCAGCTCGTATTTCCACAATTTAACATATACAATAAGTAATGTCACAGGTAACTGTTTAACTAGTATAAGCATTTCATATTCCACAGGCAGTTAGTATTTATTAACAGGCAATTATTTACAATTCTATTCATTCATTTATGACTGCAATCTCAAACACGCATACAAACAATGTAAGTATTTCTTGTCCTAGGATTCATGCCACATCCTAGGTTTCTAGTTATCTAATTTGACATATGCATTCATGTTTCATAATTAAAACAGAGGGAACCACTCTACCAGATAATCCGGGAGTACTGGGGGCTCGAACGGCAGACTCACGTGCCTCTGCAAGCCCCAAACATGCAACAGCTCGAAGTCCTATACCAAGGAACATACCACAATGGAACATTCAGAATAGTATATAAGGCTTTCTAACATGTAGAGGAATTCACAAGGAAAACACCAATATCTTGTTTGCGTAAAACGGACCTCAAACGGACCCTAAACGGGTCAAGAATAGGACTGTAGACATAAATCAGACGTATGGCACAAGGTCTAGACATCTTAAAAGTAACCAAAAACTCACCTCAGGTTCTGCATTGACATCAGACGTCCAGAACCTCTTCTTAACCGTCTGGACCCAGCTCTAGACATCCGACCTCTCCTCTGGACGTCTGGGAGTGCTTTCGGTCGTCTGGTAAGCTGTCCAGCGTCCGAACCTCATGGGAGGGCATGCCCCGCGTCTTCCCGAAGCAATCCCTGCACGCGACAAACAAATCATCCACTTTTAGCCATGCAGACCAAAGCTGCGGTGCGGCCTGCATGGCGCAAGAGGAACGTACCTTCGCGGAATACAACTTTCAAATGTCCGGTGTAGTCACCAAACATCCACCCTGTCGTTTGGACGTCACGCCAGACGTCTGATTCTGGAAAAATCCCAGAATCAGAGCGACCTGTTCCTCCTCGTCGCGCACAGCCATGGCCTCACCTCCTCGCCTGCAGCTCCGGCTGCAGCAAGTGTCGAGGGTGTCTCCTCCAACACGCTCCTCCTCCCACACGCGCCGCTCCGGCCGTGCGTCCTCCGGTGAGCTCCCACGAGCTCGCGAGCTCAAGCTCTTCCTCCTCTCCTCACACTACCTCTCCTCCTCGTCGCCTGCTCTCACGCTCGCTCCTCTCGCTGCAGTGGAGAGGAAGGGAAGAAGGTGGCTATGGTGAAGTGGGGAAGAGAGGAAGGGGGAGAGGGGCTTTATAAAGGTGCGCTAGAGTTCGGGTGGAGGAGAGAAAAAGGAAAAAGAGAAGAGGGGTACTGTCTGCACGCAGCCCGCGCACAGACGCGAAGGCTCGTACCAAATTTTCAATTTCTAGATGTCTGGAAAGGGATCTAAACGTCTGACTAGATGTCTGACCGACAATCCAGACATCTTAAAAGGCTCAGAACAGAACAGGCCTTTACATCATAACAAACTTAAAGGAAGTTTTGTCCCCAAAACTTGAGCTAGCTAAGATACGGAAAAGGAAATATAAATGCATAACAAACTTAAAGAGGATCAAAGCCGGTCTGAAAAGACGCACCCTCAAAAAGCTCTGGTTACAACTCTCGCATCGCCACCTCAGGCTCCCAGATAGCCTTCTCGTACCGCTGGCTCCTCCACAAGAACTTCACCAAGGGTACCTACTTCCGTCTCAAACTTCATACGGCTCTGTCTAGTATCTACACTAGTCTCTCGGGGTAGGTCAGGTTGTCACCCACCTCAACACTCTTGTGGCTCAGAACGTGACTGGGATCGGCGACGTACTTCCTGAGGTTAGACACGTGGAACACGTCGTGCACACCAGAAAGCTGTGGAGGAAGGCTAAGCCGATAAGCAACGGGTCCTACTCACTCCAGGACCTCAAAGGGTCCCACAAACCTCGACGCGAGCTTCCCTTTCACCCCAAAATGCAGCATGCCCTTCATGGGCGCAACACGAAGAAAGGCGTGGTCCCCAACCTCGAACTGCACCTCTCTACGCTTTCGATCAACATAATCTTCTGTCTGCTCCTGATAGTGCGAAGTCATCTGCGAATCTGCTCTATCACCTCCTGACTTTGCCGGATCAGCCTGGGGCCAACCTCCCACTTGGTCCCCACCTCAACCCAACTCAAGAGCGCAGTACACCTCCATCCATACAGAGCCTCGTAGGGTGCCATGCTAATACTCGAGTGATAGCTGTTATTATATACAAACTTTGCCAGGGGTAAGTGCTCCTCCCAAAAAGCCCTCCAGTCCAGTACACAGTCACGTAAAAGGTCCTCAAGTGTCTGTATCATTGATAGCGATTTCACGCGGTTTGTTAAATACGTCGTTGTAACGTGCAAAACCGATCAACTCTTAAATTTATATTCCTAGATAGGGGAGTATCTAGGGTCGTCCAAGGAGGCCAAATGTTTGCAAAATTGATTCTCTTGCTTGGAATACAAATCTCAACTTTCTTTTTGGTATTTTTCAATATATCATTTTTTTGTTTTTGAATTAAGACAACATGCGAAATGGTGGCGGGAAGGTGATTTACACTTCAAATTTAATAAACTACTTCTAAAGTGGCAAGTAGAACCTCTCCTTAAGCTCACTCTAGGCAAGTGGAGGCCTAGAATAATTAGGGAGAGGGAGTGAAGAATGCTAAAAACAAAGCAAGTAGAAATGCAAATAAGAAATTGTAAAGAAGGCAACTAGATAAATGAAAAAGTGTTTTACAAAAAGGCCTAGTAGAGGAATGCTTTTACTACTAGAAAATTGCAAATAAGAAAAGTAAACACAAATCCTCTAGATAGATGGTGAAGAAGAGGGCCTCTTGCTCCAAGCTTGGTAGCTCCCAAGCTTGAAAAGAGTCCTCCAACTCCTTCCTTGCTATGCTTCGCCAAGGTGATGTCCTCCAAGGCAAACCCTAGGGGGGCGTGCCCTAAGCATTTCTCCAAGGGTGGACGTCCACCCTAGGTCCTTCTCCTTTTCCTGGTCGTCCTCCTTGAAGTGGAAGAGTCCTCCTCCTTGGCGTGGCCCAAGTTGAAGAGAGTGGGGAGAAGAAGGCACCAAAAGGGCTGGTGATGTGCCCTTTTAATCTCCTTCTCTACTCCTTCTTGGCCGTAGGTATAGGTGGTATAGGTAGCAAAATACACTAATGGAGGATGCCCCCAAATGGTGGTAGGTGGTGGGTTTTTATAGAATAGGAAGGGAGCTAAGGTGACTCTTGGAATGGAGGACTAAGATGAAGAGATGGAGGTGGTTAAGGATCCAATGGCCAAGGTCAATTGGCACAACCTTAAGGGACACCTAGGGGGTGGTTATGGGTGTTGACACCCCTTGATGTTGGAGCCAAAATGGCTTCTAGAAGGGGGTCTAAGTTGGCGCCAAGAAGGGTTCTAGAAGGAGGGGTAGGTGGATGGCTAGGATGGGTTGTAGGGTTAGGTGTATGGTGGATGTGGGGGTGTATGTTGGCGCCAAAAAGAGGGGTAGTTAGGGTTAGGTTTTGGCGCCAAAATTGGTGCCCTTTTGGTGGTGATAATGGGGTGAAGGGGTGGCTAGGAGGTGGCGCCAACTTGAGTAGGGTAGCTAGCTTAGGTAGGCTTAAGTTGGTGGAGCTAGCTAGGGTTGAATTTGAAGGTGGTGGATGGCCAAGGAGTTGGTTGCTGGCTAAGCTAAGCTAGCTTAGCTAAAGGAGGAGTAGAGGAGAAGGTGTTGGAGCTAGGGTTTGGAGGGAGGAGCTGAGGAGGAGAAGTATGGAGCTGAAATTGGAGCTGGCTGCTGCTGAAGAGGCTGGCATGGAGCTACTCTAGCTGGCTTAGCTTGCTTGTTCTTTGCTAGCTGCTAAGCCAAGCTAAAGTAAGCTAACTTCTACCATAATGAGCTGAGGTGAGCTAGGTCTGGTGCTCCTGGGGAGAATCAAGCTGGTTGAGGCAGCTAAGGTAGCTTAGCTCAACTTAGTTGAGCTAAGCTGAGTCCCCGAGAGCTGGACTTGAGCTTCCTGAGCTGGGATGAGTTCTTCTTCAGCTGGCTGGAGTTGAGTGGAGCTGGATGTAGCTGGATCTGAGCTGGGGTGAACTCCTGTCAACTCAGCTGAGCTAGCTAGAGCTCCCTATGGACTAGTGGGAGCTGAGATGAGCTAGACTTAGCTAAGTTGAGCTGGATCTGAGCTGACTTGAGCTAGGGTAAGCTAAGATGAACTCTCTTGAGCTGCCATTCAGCTAAGATTAGCTGAATGGAGCTGCGATGAGCTAACCCTAGTTCAAGTGAGCTAGGTTCCAGCTGTGGTGAGCTGGATCAGGCTGAGTTCCAGCTAGTCTGGGCTTCTCCTTCACCATTTGCCTTCCTAAGTGCTAGGGTTTTAGGGGTCTGTATATCTGTACATCCCTAACACTCACAAAAACATATTAAAAAGACAATAAAAAATGCAATGCATGCCTAACCTAATTTATGCCTAAATGCAGCCCAAAAACCCATTTGCGGAGTAAAATCCTAAGAGCTAGGTTTATTTTAATGCATAAGAATGATGATAAACTGACGTTTATCAATCATGCGCTTTGACTGTCCATCCGTCTGGGGGTGGTATGCCGTACTGAACCCCAACCGTGTCCCCAAGGCTTGCTGAAACTCATCACAAAATGAGGAAATAAAATGGGTATCCCGGTTAGATATAATCTCTCGCGGAACTCCGTGCAGATGTACCACATCACGAATATACCTCTCTGCCAACTACACTAGTCCCAAGGTGACTCGGATTGGCAAGAAATGTGCCATCTTCGTCAATCTATCTACCATCACCCAGACTGCGTCGTGTCCTTGCTGGGTAATGGGTAAGCCCGCCACCAAGTCCATGGTGATGCTCTCCCACTTCCACTTTGGCATAAGAAATGGCTGCAACGGCCCTGCAGGCCTCTGATACTCGGCCTTCACCTGCTGACACACCAAACACTGCTGCACGAACTCACCTACATCTCACTTCATCCCTCTTCACCAAAAGTCATGTCCCAGATCATGATACATATTTGTGTTCCCGGGATGTATGGTGAACCTGGACCCGTGCGCTTCAGTCAGGAGCTCTCTCAACAACTCCTCGTCCCTGGGAACGCATAAACGTCCCCTCATACATAGCACCTTGTCTGTAAAAGAGAAGTCTCCTGGGTCCCCTGACAGCACTCTGTCTCGCAACACTGTAGGTACGGATCTGTCATCTGCCCTATGATGATGTGGTCTATCAGCTTTAGTCTCGTCTACCATGTCACCGTCACTGCCCCACAATACCCCTATAACTCTCGGGGTTGCTATCTGCTCAACTCCTCCATGAGTCTCCAACTTTGTGCTTGTAAACTGGCCAAGTGGGCAGGCGCCTTCCGGCTCAAGGCGTCAGCCACCACGTTGGCATTCCCTGAATGGTAGGAGATGCTGCAATCATAGTCCTTCAGGAGCTTTAACTAACGTCTCTGTCTCATGTTAAGCTCCTTCTGGTCAAACAAAATACCTGAGGCTCTTATGATCCGTGAAAATATCAAAGGTCTCACTATAAAGGTAGTGCCTCCATGTCTTCAGCACGAAGATAATAGTTGCTAGCTCTAAGTCATGGGTAGGGTAGCTATGCTCATGGGGCTTCAATTGTCGCGAAGCATAAGCGACAACGTGACCCCACTGCATGAGCACACCCCCTAACCCTTGCAACAAAGCATCTGTGTAGACCACAAAACCACTACTGCTATCTGGGATGGTAAGTACAGGAGCCGAAGTCAGTCTCTCCTTCAACTCCTGAAAACATGCCTCACAAGCGTCTGTCCAAGCAAAGGGCACGTCCTTTCGGGTCAACTGAGTCATAGGACGCGCAATATGCGAGAAACCTCTGATAAACCGCCGGTAGTAACCTGCCAGTCCTAAGAAACTACGTATCTCTGTCACTGTATGTGGCCTCTCCCACCTGAGTACTACCTCTACCTTGGCTGGATCCACAGCCAAGCCATCCCTAAAATCACATGACCCAAGGTCACCTGCCTCAACCAAAACTCGTACTTGCTGTATTTGGCATATAGCCTGCGTCGTCTCAAAGTGTCCAGAACCATCCGCAAGTACTGTCCGTGTTGTGCCTGATCCCGCTAGTAAATGAGCACACCATCAATAAATACCACCACAAACTGATCCAGATACAGTCTGAACACCTAGTTCATCAAATCCATGAAGGCAGCGGGGTGTTGGTCAGCCCAAACGGCATGACCAAAAGCTCGTAGTGACCATACCGAGTGCGAAAAGCTGTCTTGGAGACGTCGGTCTCCCTAATCCTCAACTGTGGTAGCCCGATCTCAGAACTATCTTTGAGAATACTGTGGCATCTCGCAACTGGTCAAACAAATCATCAATCCTCGGTAGCGGATACCTGTTCTTGATGGTGACCCTATTCAGCAGTCTGTAGTCAACACAAAGGCGTAGGGTACCATCCTTCTTCTTCACAAATAACACAGGGGCTCCCCATGGGGACACACTGGGCCTCACAGAGCCCTTCTACAACAGGTCCTGCAGCTGTGACTTGAGCTCTCGCAGCTCAAGTGGTGCCATCCGATACAGTGTCGTAGAAATGGGGCCAGTCCCTGGTACCAGTGAGATCTCAAACTCGATCTTACGCTCAGGCGATAGTCCTGACAGCTCCTCTGGAAGCACGCTGAGTTACTCTCTAACCACCAGGATGCTCTGAAGGTCTGCCACAGGGTTAGGCTCCGCCACCACACAGGCTAGAAAGCCCTCACACCCCTAGCCCAAAAGTCTCGCTGCTCGAAGTGCAGAAATGCACCTGAAATCTCTGTCCACCGACTGTCCGTGAAACTCAAAGGAAGGCATCTTCGGTATGGAAAAGACGATCTTCCTCCCAAAATAGTCCATCAAGGCATGGTAAGCGGACAGCCAATCCATCTCCAAAATCATGCCAAAATCCTCCATCAGTATCACGATCAGGTCAGCAGGGAAGCTGTGTCCCTCACTACTGACCTCACAGTCTGCGTAGACCTTCTCAGCTACAAACAGCTGACCGCCCGGACCTCTGATCACAAATAGATCCCCTAATAGAGTGCTATCGGACCCCAAACTAGCGATAAACTTGTGGAGAGAGAAAGTATGTCGTACCAGAAACAAGAAAAAAATACGTACTCCAAAAAGGCCATAAATCGTACCCATACCTGTCATCGCAGAAACTGAAGCTATGACGTCTCTGTGAGTCAAGACGTTGCGACGCCTCTTAGTCCTGGGTGCAGACAGAACAGCCAAGCCCAGGGCTAAGCGAGTGACAGTTGGCCGGTATCCTCCCTATGACTGCTGTCCTCCCCCATGCGCCTGGGAACCACGACCACTTGCTCGGCCTCCAGTGCTCGGTGTAGGGAGTATTTGTTGCGCTCCAGCCCTAGATGGGTAGTCCCACTTGTAGTGGCCCGACTGGCCACACTGGTAGCAGAGGGGGACTCGACTCCCTCCCTCGGTAGGTCCCTACTGACGGTTGGGCGGGGGTCCAGTGCGGACAGCTGGCCCCTATCAGGGGCCCCCAAAGGCCACTGACGACCCCGCAAAACGAGATGTCTCTCCCGTGGGTGCTGCGTGCCTCCTTTGAGTTCCTCTGACTTGCCTGGTGCTACGGTGACATTGCCATCCCACGGAAGACTCCCCCTCCGTACCCTCTGGAGGAAGATGAGGGGGCGGCGGAGTAGGCGGAAGTTGAAATTCTTCTCGAACGACCTCTCAAATCAACTGGACAAGGTCCTGGGACTGGACGCTCAGGAGGAGAGAAGGGGTAGCACAAAATCCAATCCCGACACGTCTGCCCCTTTGGCCTCGTCCATGACCACGTCCATGGCCTGTCTCGGGAACTCTCTGACGAGGCATCTCCTGTAAGGAGACACGGAAGACAGAACAAAAAGAAGTCAACAGTAACAGACTTCAGCGAAAGAAATTCAGAACAGATGTCAAGTGGTACGTTGTGGTGGTTACTCTAGTTACATGCACGTAAATTGGTTATTCTCAAGCTAGTTGGTTCATTTCTCGGGACGACCTTGCTCTGATACCCTCTTGTTACCACCCGGTTCCCAAATCCCTACAAGACCCGAGACCGGCTCGACTCGACTAATCCCAAGACCCAGTCGTCCAACAAGGAATAACCAAAAAGCAGGAAAGTAAACCACATTCACTATGCTAAGTAACTAACAGTAAAAGAGTATAAGTAGTAAACTAGTAAAAGCTGCTAACAGTACATATTACCACCACAATAGTAAGGCGGAAACAAAGTACAGAACGTAAACAGTATTAAGAGTCTGAACTCACTAATAAAAGAAAGTACAATAGGAAGACTACTGCTGGGCTCGACTGGGTCCAACACCCTCTGCAGCCGGTGACACGGGCTACTCAACACCTGGACCTGGAAAGGGTTATGAGTAAACGGAGTCAGCGAACGTTGAGTAGAATGGTAACCAAACTAACTAAAGAAGTAAAGGCTAACAGGTAAATTTATCTTTTCTAGTTATTTTCTTTTACTAGTCATTTCCTTTTACCCATTGGTTTACTTTCAGAGCTCTTTCTTGATCTCGAATCTTCCTCGTGGGAACGATCTTGATTGCAGTCTTTTCCGAAGAGTAGAAGGCACACGTGGTGCTCTCCTGGTCGGGAGAGCCCCTCGTGGTAATCCTACACCTAGTCAACCACCCCAGGGTCACTGTCTAGACGTAGCGGTGACTACGGTACGTGCGATAAGCGCATGGGTAGCTACCTCGCACTGGCACGCGATCAATCATTTCTGCTAGCGGGTACGTCCAAAGTACAGAATGGAATAGTATAGGGCCTAGCCCTCGCAGCAATAGGGGTCTAGCCCCTCAGAAACAAGCAGGGGTTTCACCCCTCCACAGTCCACGCACCCTCGTCTTATTACCTCGGTTTGCCCAGAGGGCCAAAGAAAAAGTCGGTGTAGGTTGGCTAGCTTAACCCTGGGCCTCGTGGGGTGGCTAACTCCCTACCTACACTAATAGCTCTCCCCGGTACTGTGTACACGAGGGCCAACAGGAGTCGGTGTAGAGTGACCATTCCTAACCCTGGGTCCCAACCCAAGGGTGGCTAGCTCCGCTCTACACTAAAAAGGGGACAGTTGCTTCCCCTTGGTACCAAGTACTCAAGGGCCAGCACACTTCCCACTCACATTTTCAGACCTTTCCATTCATCCACAGGAGTTCTACTCCTAACTCCCCTTAGGGTTCATGCTCATATTCACCATACTATTCCAAACCAGGTTTCATCATTCATAATTTCATTCTTGTATTATACACATGCAGCTCGTATTTCCACAATTTAACATATACAACAAGTAATGTCACAGGTAACTGTTTAACTAGTACAAGCACTTCATATTCCACAGGTAGTTCGTATTTATTAACAGGCAATTATTTACAATTCTATTCATTCGTTTATGACTGCAATATCAAACACGCATACAAAGAGTGCAAGTACTTCTCGTCCTAGGATTCATGCCACTTCCTAGGTTTCTAGTTATCTGATTTGACATATGCATTCATGTTTTATAATTAAAACATGGGGAAACCACCCTACCAGACAATCCGGGAGTACTGGGGGCTCGAACTGCAGACTCACATACCTCTGCAAGCCCCGAACACGCAACAACTCAAGGTCCTATACCAAGGAACATACCACAATGGAACGTTTAGAATAGTATATAAAACTTTCTAACATGTAAAGGAATTCACAAGGAAAACACAGATATCTTGTTTGCGTAAAATGAACCTCAAACGGACCCTAAACAGGTCAAAAATAGGACTGCAGACCTAAATTAGACATTTGGCACAAGGTCCAGATGTCTTAAAAGTAACCAGAAACTCACCTCAGGTTCTGCGTCGACCTCAGACGTCCAGAACCTCTTCTTGACCGTCTAGACCTAGCTTCAGACGTCTGACCTCTCCTTTGGACGTTTGGGAGTGCTTCTGGTCGTCTGGTAAGCTGTCCAGATGTCCAAATCATGTGGGAGGGCATGCCCCGCGCCTTCCCGAAGCAATCCCTGCACGCGACAGGCAAATCATCCACTTTTATCCATGTAGACTGAAGCTGCGGTGCGGCCTGCATGGCTGTATCCGCAAGAGGAACATACCTTCGAGGAATACTGCTTTTAGAAGTTCGGTGTAGTCACCAGACGCCCACCCTGTCGTCTGGACGTCATGCCAGATGTTTGATTCTGGAAAAATCCCAGAATCAGAGCGACCTGTTCCTCCTCGTTACGCGCAGCCGCAGCCTCGCCTCCTCGCCTGCAGCTCCAACTGTAGCAAGTGTTGGGGACGTCTCCCCCGATGCGCTCCTCCTCCCACACGCATCGCTTCGGTCGTGCATCCTCCGGTGATCTCCTACAAGCTCGCGAGCTCAAGCTCTTCCTCTTCTCCTCACGCCGCCTCTCCTCCTCGTCGCCTGCTCTCGCACTCGCTCCTCTCACTGCGGTGGAGAGGAAGGGAAGAAGGTGGCCATGGTGAAGTGGGGAAGAGAGGAAGAGGGAGAGGGGCTTTATAAAGGTGCGCTAGATTTTGGGTGGAGGAGAGAAGAGGGAAAAAGAGAAGAGGGGTACTGTCTGCGTGCAGCCCGCGCACAGACGCGAAGGCTCGTACTAAATTTTCAATTTCCAGATGTCTGACCGATAGTTCAGACATCTTAAAGGACTCAAAACAGAACGGGTCTTTACAAGATCAGAGGGGTGCCAGGATCTTTCACTTTTTACGGGAGTTTGCTCAAGATGATGGAGTTGGCTTGCTCAGACAATACGAACAAACTCCCGTCTTTGTTTCGTGGCTTACGCTTTAGTGTACATAAGTCCTTCAGAAATCACGCGTAAGCCAGTACATGGTGGATCACTTCCATCAAGGAGATGTTTATTTGGACTTGCTCAAAGAGCTTGACCAGGTCTTCCTCAATTGCCACGGGTTTGGGTTTCCTTGTTCCTTTAGTCAAGGCCTTAGGAAATGGAACCTCTGCTAGTTCCTCTAGGATTGGTTCAGGCTCTGTATCTGGGATAGTTGTGCCCTAGATGACCAACCTAGGGTTAGGCTCTGAACTACCACATCTAGAGTGGTTAGGATAAGGTGGATCCTAAGTCAATTTGCCACTACGTGTAGTAACAGCATTTAGGCCAGCCTGGTTTTGGTTTAGAGTCGAAAAAAGTGGTGGTTGCTGCTGATATCCTGAATATGATGTGGAAGCCTCCACCCCGTTGGGTAATGGAGCAGAAGGGGCCTGATAAACATAGTGATCATGGCACCGATTTGAGTTCATAACGTGCCTCTGGTTCGACACGTTATTCAGATTCAATAGAGGTTGCGAAGTGAGTGCACTAGGCTAGCGAGACCTAGTCATCTATGTGAGTTGATTTTGAACCTCTGTAATCTCTTCTTTGTGCTGTTTCTGCATAGCCACATTGGTCTTCTGGATGTCAGCTAGGGCTTGCAAAATCAAGTTCATTTGATCTTCCCTTGAAATTTCAGATTGATAATTTGGATTGGGCCTAGGCTAAGTTGGCTAATATGGTCACTGAGCATGTGGTCGAGTTTGGAATTATGGTCTCGAGTTCTAATTATTTCCTGACCATACGAAGTTGGGATGATTGCTGTTGAAGCTACGAGTTACTACGCTATCGTATTTGATTTTGAAAAACCTGTCGTCGTAGTTTGAAAGAGAAGAACTCGTGTTCAACAAATAAAATTTATACCAGAATACAAATCCCAGGCCGAACTCAGGGAGGCTACGTCGATTTATATTCTCAATTATATTTTTTTTAGAGTTTTTGTTGAAAAGCAAAGCGACGTAATTACAATGAAGCAATATTAACAATCAGAATAAACAAGAGAGAGAGAGAGAACATGCACTCAATATTTCAAAATGTTTACACAATAAAACTAGAGAAGAATTACACTAGAAAGCGAGAAATCAATTGCACTAGAAAGCGGGAAAATTCTACTCCAGAAAGCTGTAAAGAAGAATGGGAGAGAGAAGTTATCTTCCCTGACGATCGCTTGGAGGATGAGCAGGACGAGACACTGCCTGGAAGAAGGAGGACGGAGTAGGAAGGAGGTCAAGGCAGGAGGAATGAGAACGGGGTAGCACATCGTCGTTGTTGTGGGATCCGATTCTGAAATGAGGGTGAAAATTTGACTTTATCTCTCGAGGAGAATCTCGAGTGGGACAATATTCTCTTGAGCTTTGGAGAGGGAGAGAAGAGAAGGAAGGGATGCCCATTTCGTATGGAGGGGGTCTCCTTTTATAGTTGCAAGGAGTGAGGGCAATTTGATTTTTACAATTTCAAAATATTAAATAAGGGGTCTTTAGTGACGGATAAAATCGTTGCTAAAGCCCTAGTCGTGGGTGACATGTGCCACCCGCTCATCTCCCACGCCGCTCACGTCCATCAAGTTTCAATCGTTCGATCGTGAGATCGAATGGCTGAGATGCGTCCTCGCCGTGCCTCTTCAAGCCGTAATGGCATGTCTGATTCCCCGTTCATGCCGTGCCTCCAATCGCACGTTCATCTAATTGGGCACACGTAGCCGCCCGATCTTCATCGTGCGGTCGAATGCACGCACGCACCCGCGCTAAGTGAGGCACCCATTGGTCTCAAACGTGCGCCTGCGCTTCGCGTAAGTGCTCTCACCTGCTGCACTATAGAGGAGAAATAGGCATGCGGATGATTTAAGGTGCAGCTGCCTATGGCCATTGGATGGCAATCCAACGGCCAAGATCCAACGTGCAGGGAAGGGTGCGGTGGTCTCCAAGATTAGCTGGGCTGGTTTGGGCGGCCGAGATGGCACCACGTGGCGCCATCTTGGTCGTCCATCTTCTGGATGATGTATATGGTGCCACGGTTGTTAGATTGAGTCGATTTTCGCGCTGTTGGGCTGCAGTCGTCGATCTGAATCCATCCGTGCGGTCGGATTTGTTGTATGAAGTGCGAATTCACACCATCTTGGCCCTTGATCTTCTAGGGTTCCCCGGTCTCTATCTGATGCTACAGATGTCTGATTAGGGGCGATCTTGGAGTCGTTGAACTCCAATCGTCGCCCTGATCAAATCTTTATGGTTGGATCTTCGATGCGAGGCCTCGATAAAAAGTTGCCTTATCCTTGAACATAAAAGGAGACAATTAACCTCCATTTTATTCAAACTAATCTAAATGCAAGATGATGCATGCTATGCAATATTTATAGTATGCAATGCAATTCTATGCTTAAGAACATGCATAAATAGACATCTTATGTAATGTAAACATGTTTACATTAATCACTATCTAGGGTTATATGTGTTGGAGAATGGATCATTCTAAATAGAGTGGAGATCCTCGTAGGTTTGAGGAACTCCAGAGAAATAAGAGTACGAGGGTTCAGAGTTCCCCCAACAAGGAAGGTTAGAAGTTTCCTCCGAAACTAGGATCAGACGGGGTGGATATGGGTCCATCCCTTGATATAATTGGTGGCGAATATTATGCACAACCTCCATACCTGAGAACGGTTGCGCATATGTGCTCTGTTGTGTGGCGGTGGCTCTCTGTAAATGTCGAGTCAATTCGTCCACCTTCTTCTCTATGATGGAGACCTTATCCAGGCGATTGGCCACCAACTCCAGATCGACGGATGCGGATAGGTCTCAAGTCTTGTGTGCCCTTCACGTGTTTGTCAATGCACAGGTGGCGGTCCAGTCGAACACGCCCATAAATTCACTATTTATGGAGTACACACATATTCTCGAGAATCTCCCAAACGGTATCTTCATGCTGACCCATGATGTTGCCACCACAGGTTGCATTGAAAAATATCTAATATCCTCATGGAGTCCCTGGTAAAAAGACTGGACTTGTTCCCATTTATGAACTCCATGATGGGGGCATTTCCTCATGAGATCCAAAAAGCGGTCCCATGCCTCATGAAGTGGTTCTCCCGCATTTTGCGTGAAATGAGTGATCTGGTGCCACAAGGCGTTGGTGTGACAAACTAGGAATAATTTCTTCAGGAATTCAGATTGGAGTTCCTCCCATGTATTGATCGGACGAGTCAGAGTTTGATACCAATGGGCAACCTTATCCATAAGAGATAAAGAGAATATCTTCATGAGCAGGATGTTCCGATTCTAAACAGGTGGTCCAAAAGTATAGGTCAGATGTTTTAGTTGTTTGATGTGCTAGAAAGGATCTTTGAAGTTCAAGCTGTGAAATTTGGGGATTGCATTAATCAAATTCAACTTTAATTCGGTATCAAGTCCTCCAACCAGGATTTGCACCTTGTGTTCGATCGCCACCGCAACGAGATTATAGTGATTTCGCATCTATGGACGCTGCGGTAGATTCATGAATATGTGGAATAGATCAGTGAGGCACTACAATTGATTCTGAATATTAGACTCTTCTTCTTGGTTCTCCATGGATGCAGATGATGGAGAGTTGGGCACAGATGTGGAAGTGTCTGAAGAGATCTCAATCTGATTGGGCGAGAGCACAAACAATTGGGTTGGGGCTTGACCTCGACGAGAGTGACCTGCTAGTGGAGGCCTCAAGTTTGATCTTAAGGACCTCTTCCTAAACATGCACTAGGGAATCAGATGAGGGACAGAATGTGTATTGAACCCAATCGAGGCACCCAAAAATCTTTAGATGACTAAAGATATTCGAGGCGAATGATACCTCTGGATCGAAAATTCACACACTCGAGAATTACTTGGGCAGCCAGGAAGGGAGAGTTCTACAAAGACCCCTACAGGATAGAGCATCCCCATAGGTTACAAGGTTTCCCCCACTCGACCTTCCTTGTCACTGAGAATCCAAGTAGACCGGAATGTGTGAGCTTGACTCCTAAGTCTACCAATTTTAATCTTGTGTGTGTGCCTTGAATTTCCCTTGAACTTTAAAGTTGATTTGATTTGTGACCTAATTTGGAGATTGGTTGACCCACAAGGTGGACCAACCTCACTTAACCTACCCTAAAGTTGAGGATGAGTTGGGTCAAGAACCTAAATTGTTACGACTCAGTTCCCGGATCCCTACAAGACTCGAGACCGGCTTACCTCAACTTATCCCAAGACCTAGCCGTCCAACAAGAAATAACTAAAAGGAGGAAAGTAAACCATATTCACTCATGAAATAAAGCTAAGCAGAAGAAACGTACAAAGCAGTAAAGGAAATAGAACAGCTGTCTCATTACATACCACCACAACAACAACAACAATGGAAAGAGGAAAGTAAACAGTAGTAGCAAAACAGTAACTAAAAGTCCATTACTTACTACAACAGCAGAGAAAAAGAAAAGGAAGTACTGAAGAAAACTATGGCTGGGCTCGACTAGGCCTAGCACCCTCCGCAGCCGGAAGCTTGGGCAACTCAACTCCTGGTCCTGAACAGTGTTATGAAAAGACAAAGTCAGCAAATGCTGAGTAGAGTGGTATCTATATTATCTAAGTACAAAATAGTAAAAGCAACAAGTTTAATTCTCATTTCTATTTATCTGTTTTATATATTTCTATTTCACCCATTTCTCAAAGTATCCAAATATTTCTCGATCTTGCATGTTCCTCGTGGGAACGATCTTGACTGCAGTCTTTTCCGTAGATTAAAAGGTACACGTGGTGTTCTCCTGGCCATGAGAGTCCCCCGTGGTAGTCCTACACCCAGTCAACAACCCCAAGGTCACTTTCAAGATGTAGCGGTGACTACGACATGCATGATAAGCGCACGAGTAGCTACCCCGCACTGACACGCAGTCAGTCATTTCCGCTAGTGGGTACGCCCAAAGTACAGCACGGAACAGTATAGGGCCTTGCCCTCTCAGAACAGGGGTCTCACCCCTCAGAACCAAACAGGGGTCACGCCAATCCACAGTCCACGCACCCTCATCTGACTATTCCGGTTTGCCCAGAGGGCCTAACAAGTCGGTGTAGGGTGGCTAGCTGAACCCCGAGCCCCGTGGGGTGGCTAGCTCCCTCCCTACACTAGTAGCTCGCCTCGGTACCACGTACATGAGGGCCAACAGGAGTCGGTGTAGAGTGGCCAATCCTAACCTCGAGTCTCAACCCAAGGGAGGCTAGCTCCGCTCTACACAAAAGGGGACAATTGCTCTCCTTGGTACCATGTACTCAAGGGCGAGTACACTTCCTGTCTACATTTTAGGTTTCCGTCTATCCACAGAAGTTCTGCTCCTAATTCCCCGTAGGGTTCATGCTCATGTTCACCTTATTTATTCCAATCCAAATTTCACCTTTCATAATTCATTTCTCATCCATATACATGCAGCTCGTGTTTTCATAATTCAAATCTCAATACATGCAACAGGTGATTTCACAGGTAATTGTTCATTAAATACAGGCAGCTCATATTCTAACAGGAAACTCACAATTATATTACAGGCAGTTTCTAGCAGTTTATCTCAATCATGTATGCAAGTAAACCATACAGTATAAACGGTTCATTCATTTCTCTACCCTAGGGTTCATGCCACATCCTAGGGTTCCATTCGACTATTTCCATAAGCACATTCTTATTTAAATATTATTAACAGAATTAAACCACTCTACCAGGAAGCACGGGAGTAATTTGGGCTTGCACCGCAGACCCAGGCGTCTCAGTGAGCCCTAAACTTGCAGCAGGCTGAAACCCTATACCAGGAATACATCACAAAAGGAGAGTTCAAAATAGTGTAAAACAGGCTCTAGTACATAGAGAAACTCGAGAGGAAAGTACAGGTATTTCATTTACATAAAACAAACCCCGATCGGACCCTAAACAAGTCAAAAACATGCCTACTGTTCAAAATCAGACGTCTGGGAATAATCCTGGACATCTTAAAAGGCGTTAGATCTTACCTTATGTTCCTGCGGTATCCTCAGACGTCCAAACCTTCTCTACGATTGTCTGAAGGTAGTTTCAAACGTCGGACAATGCCTCTGGTCGTCTGGATGCACCTCCGGACATCTGGTGATGTAATTAGATGTCCAAAAATGTGTGGAAAAGAGTTCCATGCATCTTCCAAGGGCCTTTACCTGCATATGAAATTGCAGGTCCAAATCAGGCCCGACTAGCTTCTACGGTAAGGCCTGCATGGCCATAACTGTGAAAAAGAACGTACCTTGCGATATAAGTATTTTAGACGTCTGGTCTCATACCTAGATGTCCGGCTGTTTCCACGGTCGTCTGGTCGACTCTCCAGACGTCTGATACTGGAAAAATCCCAGTAATAGAAACTCCTCGCAGCTCTCTCTTTGCTCACTCGCCACGCACCGCAACAACTCCAGCTGCTACAGGAGCTTGAGCAACTCCTCACCGGCTCCTCCTCGAGCTCCACTGAAGCTCCGCCGAGCTCCACCAAACTTCCACCGACATTGGTCTTCCTCCTCCCACGCTCTCCTCCTCCCCTCTCTCGCTCTCCCTCGCTCGCCCCCCACTCGCCTCTCTCGTTTGCCCTCGCCACTGCCGCACAAGAGATCTGGTGGTGGTGGTGGCTGGTGTTGTGAGGAGAGAAGGGGGAGGAGGGGTATAAATACGAGGTGTGGGGTTTAGGGTTTGGGATAGAATGAGGAAGGGAGAGAGAAGGGGATGGTCTCTGCGTGCCGCACGCGCACAGAGTGCAAAGCGTAGTATGAAAATTTCACTTTCAAACGTCTGGGAACGGGTCCAAATGCTTGGACAGACGTCTGACTGAAACTCCAGACGTATTAAAAGGCTAAAAGTGTAATAGGTCATTACATCATAACAAACTTAAAGGAAGTTTCGTCCCCGAAACTTGAGCTAGCTATGTGCGGAAAAAGGAACGAAAAAGCGCATAACAAACTTAAAGAGGACCGAAGTAGGTCCGAAAAGACGTACCCTCAAAAAGCTCCGGGTACCGCTCTCGCATCGCCGCCTCAGGCTCCCAAGTCGCCTCCTTGTACCGCTGGCTTCTCCATAAGACCTTCACCAGTGGTACCTACTTCCATCTCAGACTCTGAACAGCTCTGTCTAGTATCTATACTGGTCTCTTGGGGTCGGTCAGGTCATCACCCACCTCAACGCTCTCGTGGCTCAGAACGTGACTAGGATCGGCGACGTACTTCCTGAGGTTGGACACGTGGAACACGTCGTGCACTCCAGAAAGCTGGGGAGGAAGGGCAAGCTGGTAAGAAACGGGTCCTACCCACTCCAGGACCTCAAAGGGACCCACAAACCTCGGCGCAAGCTTCCCCTTCACCCCAAAACGCTGCAGGCCCTTCATGGGTGAAACACGGAGAAAGACGTGATCCCCAACCTCGAACTGCACCTCTCTGCGTTTCCCATTAGCGTAACTCTTCTGCCTGCCCTTGACAGTGCGGAGTTGTCTATGAATCTACTCTATCACCTCCTGACTCTGCCGGATCAGCTTGGGGCCAACCTCCCACTTGGTCCCCACCTCGACCCAACTCAAGGGTGCGGTACACCTCCGTCCGTACAGAACCTCGTAAGGTGCCATGTTGATGCTCAAGTGGTAACTGTTATTATATGCAAACTCTGCCAGGGGTAAATGCTCCTCCCAGGAGCCTCTCCAGTCTAGTACACAGGAGCGTAAAAGGTCCTCAAGTGTTTGTATGGTGCGCTCTGACTGTCCGTCCATCTGGGGGTGGTAAGCGGTACTGAACCTTAAACGTGTCCCCAAACCCTGTAAAAACTCAGCCCAGAACTGGGAAGTAAAACGGGTATCCTTGTCGGATACAATCTCACGCGGAACTCTGTGCAGGCGTACCACATCGCGAATGTATCTCTCTGCCAACTATGCTGGTCCCAAGATGACTCGGATCGGCAGAAAATGAGTCGTCTTCATCAGCCTGTTTACTATCACAAAAACTACATCGTGTCCTCGCTGGGTAGCTGGTAGACCCACCACCAAGTCCATGGTGATGCTCTCCCACCTCCACTCTGGCACAGGAAGTGGCTGCAATGGCCCTGCAAGCCTCTGATGCTCGGCCTTCACCTGCTAGCACACCAAACACTGCTGCACAAACTCACCAACATCCCGCTTCATCCCTCTCCACCAAAAGTCGCGTCTCAGATCGTGATACATCTTTGTGTTTCCGGGATGTATGGTGAACCTGGACTCGTGTGCCTCAACCATGAGCTCTCTTAATAACTCCTCGTCCCTAGGAACGTATAAATGTCCCCTCATGCACAGTTTCTCGTCTGTAAAGGAAAAGTCTCCTGGGTCTCCTGTCAACACCTTATCTTACAGGGTCTGTAAGTACAGATTTGTCATCTGCCCTGCGATAATGCGGTCTATCAACTTTGGTCACGTCTGCCGCATCACTGTCACTATCCCACAATACCCCTGTGACTCCTGGGGTCGCCAACTGCCCAACTCCTCCATAGGTCTCCAACTCTGTGCCTGTAAACTGGCTAAGTGAGCAGGCGCCTTCCTGTTCAAGGCGTCAGCCACCACATTGGCCTTCCCTGGATGGTAGGAGATGCTGCAATCGTAGTTCTTCAGGAGCTCTAACCAACGTCTCTGTCTCATGTTAAGTTCCTTCTGGTCAGACAAGTACCTGAGGCTCTTATGATCCGTGAAAATCTCGAAAGTCTCACCGTAAAGGTAGTGCCTCCATGTCTTCAACGCGAAGACAACAGCTGCAAGCTCTAAGTCGTGGGTAGGGTAGCTATGCTCACGAGGCTTCAATTGCCGCGAAGTGTAAAGGACAACGTGACCCCGCTGCATGAGCACACCCCCTAACCCCTACAACGAAGCGTCCATGTAAACCACAAAACCGCCACTGCTGTCCAGGATGGTAAGCACAGGAGCTGAAGTCAATCTCTCCTTCAACTCCTGAAAACATGCCTCGCACTCATTTGTCCAGGCAAAGGGCACGTCCTTCTGAGTCAGCTGGGTCATAGGACACGCAATCTGAGAGAATCCTCTAATAAACCGCCGGTAGTAACCTACCAATCCCAAAAAGCTACGTATCTCTATCACTGTACGTGGCCTCTCCCACCTGAGTACGACCTCAACCTTGGCTGAATCCACAGCCAAACCATCCCCTGAAATCATGTAGCCCAAGAAAGTCACCTGCCTCAACCAAAACTCACACTTGATGTACTTGGCATACAGCCAGCGTTGCCTCAAAGTGTCCAGAATCATCCGTAAATGCTGTCCATGCTGCACCTGATCCCACGAGTAAACGAGCATGTCGTCGATGAACACCACCACAAACTAGTCCAAGTACGGTCTGAAAACCCAGTTCATCAAATCCATAAAAGCAGCAGGGGCATTGGTCAACCCAAACGGCATGACCAAGAACTCATAGTGCCCGTACCGTGTACGGAAAGCTGTCTTGGAGACGTCGTTGCCCTGATCCTCAACTAGTGGTAACCTGACCTCAAATCTATCTTAGAGAACACTATGGCATCTCGCAACTAGTCGAAGAGGTCATTGATCCTCAGCAGTGGATACTTATTCTTGATGGTGACCCTATTTAGCTGTCGGTAGTCGACACAAAGTCACAGGGTGCCGTCTTTCTTCTTCACAAACAGCACAGGGGCTCCCTACGGGGATGCACTGGGCCTTACAAAGCCCTTCTCCAACAGATCTTGCAACTGTGACTTGTGCTCTCACATCTCAAGCGGTGCCATCCGGTATGGTGTAGTAGAAATGGGGCTGGTCCCCGGTACCAGTGAGATCTCAAACTTGATCTCACGCTCAAGCGGTAGTCCTAGCAGCTACTCTGGAAAAACGTCAGGGTACTCGCAAACCACCAAAATACTCTGAAAGTCAGCCACGGGGCTAAGCTCTACCACTACACAGGCCGAAAAGCCCTCACACCCCTGGCTCAAAAGCCTCGTTGCCCGAAACACGGAGATGCATCTAAAACCTCCGTCCACTTGCTGTCCGTGAAACTCAAAGGGAGGCAACTCCGGTATGGAAAAGATGATCTTCCTCCCGAAATAGTCCACCAGGCGTGATAGGCGGACAGCCACTCCATCCCTAGGATCATGCCAAAATCCTCCATCTGTATCACAATCAGGTCAGCGGGGAGGCTGTATCCCCCTATACTGACCTCGCAGTCTGTGTAGACCTCCTCAGCTACAAATAACTAGCCACCATGGCCTCTGATCACAAACGGATCCTCTAACAGTACACTGCCCTGCCCCAAACTGATGGCAAAACTCGTAGCGACAAAAGAGTGCGTGGCGCCGAAATCAAAAAGTACGTACATTAATCTGCCAGAAACAATAACCATACCTGCCACCACTGAACCTGAAGCCCTGGCATCTCTGTGGGTCAGGGTGTTGATACACCCCTTAGTCCTCAGTGCAGATGAAGCAACTACACTCTGGGTCGGGCGAGCAGCTGCTAGCCGGTACCCTCCTCGTGACTACTGCCCTCCCCCACGCGCCTGGTGACCACGACCACCAACTCGGCCTTTAGCACTCATCTGCTGTGCTCCAGCCCTAGATGGGCAATCCCTCCTGATGTGAAGTGGCTGGCTACACTGGTAGTAGAGGGGGACACGACCTCCTCCCTCAATAGGTCCCTGCTGGCGGCTAGGTGGGGGTCCGGTGCTAGCAATTGACTCCTGTCTGGGGCCCCCAAAGGCCACTGATGGCCCCACAAAATGAGACGGCTCTCCTGCGATTGCCATGTGCCTCCTCTCCTGATGGCCTTGAGAGTACTCTGGCTGATAGGGCCTCTTCCATCTGCTGTCAGTGTCTCGTGTGGCCAGATTGGTCTCCTCGTAGGTCATGGCTGCCTCAACCACTCGTAAGAAAGTGGGTAGCTTCAAGGGTTTGACATACCCCCAAATAGCAAGTCGGAGCCCCTCAGTAAACCTCCATAGGCGCTCCTCCGACATAGACACGGCTGTCGAGGCAAAATGTGATAGCTCCAGAAAACGCGTGCGGTACACACTAACAGTCATTGTCCCCTGGCGGAGAGTGTGGAACTCCCGCCTCCTCTGATCCTGCCAGGTATACGGAAAGTACTACTTGCAGAAGAGAGTCACGAACTGGTCCCACGTCGGTTCTCTCCCCTCCTGGCCTCTTACTGCCCTCCACCACCTGTGTGCCGCGCTCTTTAGATGATACGTGGCAAAGGCCACGCGTCACTCCACGGGAGGGCGAAGGGTGTCAAACACCTTCTCTATTTGCTCCAGCCAGTCCTCTACCTCAGACGGGTCCTCATCCCCCTTGAAGGAGGGGGCTTCAACTTTCAGAACTGTCCGAAAAGCTTGTGTTGCAGCTGCAGTGGGGGAACGGGCATGCCTCCAGGCAAGGAGGGCTCGTGCTCGGAAGTGTCAGAGTGCGGTGGGGGCGGTGGAGGACCACCCCCTCCCCCTCCTGCTCATCTGACGCTACGGCGATCTCTCTGTCCCACCAAGGACTTCCCTTCCACGTCCTCAGGGAGAGGCTCCCGCGGAGGTTGGTGGAGCTCCTCTCGCACAATATCTCTGATCAACTAGGCGAGATCCTGGGCTTGAACGCACAGGAGAAGAAGTGGGTCAACTGGTACCTCAGGCCCGGCACGTCCGCCCCGTCGACCTCATCCACGACTGCGAGCATGGCCTACCTCGAGAACTCCTCAACAAGGCATCTCCTGCAAGGAGATGCAAAAGATAGAACGAGAGAATCAACGATACCGAATTACTTTGATAAAAGACTCGGAACAAATATCAAGATGATACGCTGTGGTGGCTATCCTAGTTATATGCACGTGAATGGTTATTCTCAAGCTAATTGGTTCATTTCTCGAGACGACCTTGCTTTGATACCATTTTGTTATGACCCGATTCCCGGATCCCTACAGGACCCGAGATCGGCTCGCCTCGACTAATCCCAAGACCTAGTCGTCCAACAAGAAATAACCAAAAGTAGGAAAGTAAACCATATTCACACATGCAATATAACTAAGCAGAAGAAATGTATAAAGTAGTAAAGGAAATAGAACAACTGTCTTAGTACATACCACCACAACAACAACAACAACAGAAAGCGGAAAGTAAATAGTGGTACCAGAACAGTAATTAAAAGTCCATTACTTACTACAATAGTAGAGAAAAAGAAAAGAAAGTGCTGAAGAAAACTACGGCAGAGCTCGACTGGGCCCAGCTTCCTCCACAGCCGGAAGCTCGGGCTGCTCAACTCCTGGTCCTGAATAGTGTTATGAAAAGACAGACTCAGCGAACGATGAGTAGAGTGGTATCTATATTATCTAAGTACAAGACAGTAAAAGCAACATGTTTAATTCTCATTTCTATTTATCTGTTTTATATATTTTCCTTTCACCCATTTCTCAAAGTATCCAGACATTTCTCGATCTTGCATGTTCCTCGTGAGAATGAACTTGATTGTAGTCTTTTCCGTAGAGTAGAAGGTACACGTGGAGCTCTCATGGCCGAAAGAGTCCCCTGTGGTAGTCCTACACCCCGTCAACCACCCCGAGGTCACTGTCAAGACGTAGCAGTGACTACGGCATGCGTGATAAGCGCACGGGTAGCTACCCCTCACTGACACGTGGTTAGTAATTTCCGCTAGCAGGTACGCCCAAAGTATAGCACGGAACAATATAGGGCCTTACCCTCTCAGAACAGGGGTCTCGCCCCTCACAACCAAACATGGGTCTCGCCCTTCCACAGTCCGCGCACTCTCATCTGACTACCCCAGTTTGCCTAGAGGGCCTAACAAGTCGGTGTAGGGTGGCTAGCTGAACCCCAGGCCCTATGGGGTGGCTAGCTCCCTCCCTACACTAGTAGCTCGCCTCGGTACCACGTACATGAGGGCCAACAGGGGTCGGTGTAGAGTGGCCAATCCTAACCCCGGATCTCAACCCAAGGGAGGCTAGCTCCGCTCTACACAAAAGGGGACAGTTTCTCTCCTTGGTACCACGTACTCAAGGGCCAGCACACTTCCCGTCTACATTCCAGGTTTCCGTCTATCCACAGGAGTTTTACTCTTAATTCCCCGTAGGGTTCATGCTCATGTTCACCTCATTTATTCTGATCCAGATTTCACCTTTCATAATTCATTTCTCATCCATATATAGGCAGCTCGTGTTTTCATAATTCAATTCTCAATACATGCAATTGGTGATTTCACAGGTAATTGTTCATTAAATACAGGCAGCTCATATTATAACAGGCAACTCATAATTATATTACAGGCAATTTCTTGCAGTTTATCTCAATCATGCATGCAAGTAAACCATACAGTACAAACGGTTCATTCATTTCTCTATCCTAGGGTTCCATTCGGCTATTTCCACAAGCACATTCTTATTTAAATATTATTAACGAAATTAAACCACTCTACCAGGAAACACAGGAGTAATGGGGCATGAACCGCATACCCAGGCGTCTATGTAAGCCCCAAACATGCAGCAGGCTGAAACCCTATACTAGGGAATACATCACAAAAGGAGAGTTCAGAACAATGTAAAACGGGCTCTAGTACATAGAGGAACTCAAGAGGAAAGTACAAGCATTTCGTTTGCGTAAAACGGACCCCGATCGGACTCTAAACAAGTCAAAAATGTGCCTACTATTCAAAATCAGACGTCTGGGAATAATCCTAAACATCTTAAAAGGCGTCAGATCTTACCTTATGTTCCTATGATATCCTCAGACATCCAGACCTTCTCTACGATCGTCTAAAGGCAGTTTCAGACGTCGGACAATGCCTCCAGTTGTCTAGATGCACCTCCGGATGTCTGGTGATGTAATCAGACATCCATAAATGCATGGAAAAGAGTTCCGCGCGCCTTCCCAAGGGCCTTTACTTGCATACGAAACCGTAGGTCCAAATCAGATCCGACCAGCTTCTGCGATGAGGCCTGCATGGCCGTAACCGCAAAAAAGAATGTACCTTGCGATATAAGTGCTTTTAGTCGTCTAGTCTCAAACCTAGACATCTGGTTGCTGCCACGGTTGTCTGGTCGACTCTCCAGATGTTTGATACTGGAAAAATCCCAATAACAGAAACTCCTCGCAGCTCTCTCTCCGCTCGCTCGCTACGCACCGCAGCAACTCCAACCGCTGTAGGAGCTTGAGCAGCTCCTTACCGGCTCCTTCTCGAGCTCCACTGAAGCTCCGCTGAGCTTCCACTGACCTTGGTCCTCCTCCTCCCACGCTCTCCTCCTTCCCCTCTCTCGCTCTCCCTCGCTCGCCCCCCACTCGCCTCTCTCGTCCGCCCTCGCCACTGCCACACAGGAGATCTGGTGGTGGTGGTGGCTGGTGGTGTGAGGAGAGGAGATGGGGGAGGAAGGGTATAAATAAGAGGTGTGGGGTTTAGGGTTTAGGAGAGAATGAGGAAGGGAGGGAGAAGGGGACGGTCTCTATGCGTCGCCCGCGCGCAGAGCGCAAAGCGCAGTATAAAAATTCCACTTTCAGACGTCCAGGAATAGGTCCAGACATCTGGACAGACGTCCGACTGAAACTCCAGACATCTTAAAAGGCTAAAAGTGTAATGGGTCATTACACAAATCATCCTAAAGTGGTTTGCAAACAAGTTATTAAGTCTCAAATTTTAATGATTCAAGAAATTGTTAGAGCCTTGATTTTAGGGTTCACTTGATTAGATCAATTCAACCAAGGCTTGGGTAACACACAATAAGAGGAATATATTTTCTTTAATTTAGGCAAGTGTGTACTCCTAAAACCCTAATGTGGAAACCCTAGATTGGATCTATTTCCAAGTCCAATTTTTCCAAAGTTGGTACTATGGGCTCAATCAAGAAGGTGAATAGCCCAAGGCACCTTCAGTCCCTAATAGGTGCAGGATGGAGATCTCTAGTCAAATTGAATCAAATCAGGCAACTTGAATGATGATTGCTATGAAATAAAGCGAGCTGGTCCTAATTGATTATCTTTTCAAATTTTCCAAGAGATGAGGGGCTTAAAGAAGGGAATGAGATTACCTACCCCTGGAGTGGTTGCTTATGCGACCGATCTTCAGATTCACCTGCAACAACACAGCAAATCAAATAAAGCAAGTCAGAATCATATCAAAAATTGTGATCAATGAATGAAATGCACGTTGCTCCCCACGAACAGCACCAAAATGTTACATCAAAAATCATTGTAAAAATATTGTGTTATAGTATAGCAATGAAAATCAACACGACATTTAAATTTATATGCTCGAAAAACTATGAGTTCTGAGGTCGTTCGTAGGAGTAAATGTAGCAAATCGATCTACTAATTACAATATTCAATAATAATAATGCAGGTGAAATGATATTCAATATAGAGCAAAATTGTATCTCAAATGTTAGGGACAAAAATATAAAAGTAGGGGCTAAAAAATGGTGGTTGAAATTTAATCCTAGAATTAAGCACTAATCCCAATCAAATTTTTCAACTGTACTCCTTAACCACTAATCAGAAATATCCACATCAGACCTAGTGTGCAATAACTCCACAGTGATCTCAAAACCAAGGTCAGACGTCGGCCAAGGACACCAAACAACTCAAAGTCACCAAGCAATAGCAGCATAAGGCACAAGCCTCTTAAATGCCCAAGTGTTGAGCGAGGGGGGGGGGGCATGAATCTCGAGGAGCAAAACCTCCCCCCTTCCTCCTCAAATTTCTTCCTTTCTCTTCTTTTCTAGACCCGGTTATGGCTAATCGGCTGAACAGTACTGAGTAATTGGACAAGGGACCAACCCACTAGCATGGATAGTGGGTGAGGTGTGTGGGGCATGTGTGTGGGGGACTCAACCCCCCGTGTACTGGGTAGTCGGGTATGGGACACAATTCTTATTATGCGCTTCGCAAGTCTATCAGTCCCCGATGTGGGACTAAATTCCACACTTCCTTGGCATAAAGCTGCTGAAGTTGAGGGTGCAATTGCCGCTACTACTTCGTCACTTTTGTTCGATTGGTGGTGCAATGCCCTCAGGAGATGAGGTCGCTTTAATTGAGGGTGGCAGTAGGTCGAGTGTTGGCCGGAGAAGGGTGAATGACTCCGAGGAAGATGACAGTGGCGACAGAGCTCCGGTAGCATACCTGTGATAAAAGACCTAGTTAAATAGTTTAGAAGTATCGCCAAAGCTCGTGGAGTGTGACGGTGGTGAGAATTTGGTGAATGCATGCGCGAGAGGGTTGGCCAGAGTCAAAGGGAGATGGTGAGGTGTCGTGTTCGGCTAGTCAAAACACGAACCAAAACCCTCAATTTCTTGAGGGCTCTTGTTCTAGGAGGTGAGGCGAAGGTTATGACGTGGTTGGTGTGTGGTTCGTGGTTTGTAGTGGCCGTACGAGCTCACCGGAGCTTCGCCTGCCATGGAGACGGAATGTGAATGGTGAGATCAGGGCATGAAACCCAAGATTAGCAACCTAAAACTAACCTAGGAGGGAAGAGGAAGAGATTGAGGGACTTATTGGGGTGAGAGGAGGGGAAACCACGTCCGAGGTTGGCCGGCTGAACATGGGGAAGGAGTTGACGGCGAGTCGACGACAATGAAGAAGAGGTTGAATGTGACCCTACTTTGGCCAATAGTGTTCACGACGATGAGAGGGAGAGGTTGGCGGTGTCTATTGGCAGAGAACACGCACAGAGGAGGAGGTCAGAGAGGGCTCACTAGATCTCAAGAAACGGTGGTCGGAGGAGGAAGGAAAGGAGTAATTCCAGCTGAAACTTGGCTGAAAAGCATGCTGGGATCTTGGGGCCTTTATATAGAGCTCAAATTCAAGCTCTAAATCAAGGAACAAGCTTAATTGGTCTTGATTTTTGAGGAAAGAGTTCCTCAAATTCCTCGAGCTCACTTGAACTCTAGGATCTAATTTGGGATCCTTGAGGAGGTTTAATGGATTCCCTATTGTCTGATCAATAATCCTTCTAATTTTGGAGGGGTTTGGAGCTAATTTGAGAGAGATTTCCTCTCTTGAAGGTCAACTGCAGATTCGTTCACACATCAATGGTACAAGTGACCTTTTTGAAAGAAATACGACAAAGTTAAAGATCTGAATGCAATAAATTCGAAACCTAGGGGACTAAATGTGAGAAATAGAGTTTCCAAGGGCTAAAATGCAAACTAGGTCAAGATGAACTTTGATTAGGTCTACATTTTGGTGTTAACCTAATTTGGACCTAAGGAATCTAATGATGAACTTGGATTTGATTTTTTACCACGTTTGACTAAGTAAATTGTAGAGAAGCCCAAATTAAGGTAAATTCCCGTTTGAAAATCTATTCTAGGTCAAAATGGGTTCAGATGGTCAAACCAGAGGTACCAAACCTCTTAGAATATTTTTCTATGAATTTTAGGAGATTTAGAGTAATTTTATCCTGACCAGAACGTTTCCAATTTAGGTGACGTTGATAATCAGGGTTTTTAATCCTATTTTCACCCTCGAAATGCATGAAACCCTAATTCAATCGATGTGAACACACTTTTTAGACTTTTATGCTCAATTGACCTTTATTTAACTCCTAAGTGACCCCGTGGTTATTCTACATTTGTTATGTGCTGTTAAAATAACAGAATTAATCCTATTTCCTTATTTTCTTCTTAAATCAGAACATTGTGGAGTTGTAACTTTCAGATGATTAAGAAGGAGCATTTACTAGTTGAACTTGACTAATTATGAATAGTTAGGGCCCATGATGGTGTTACCATAAAAAATGATCTTGAGCTAAAATCGAATATCATTAGTCTTATTCCCCACTTTCACGAACACGCATCCTAGGATCCATTTCAGCACATTGAGGATCTCAAAAATCAATCTCAGACTTTGGGTCCATGGAATCCAAATGGAGAAATCCTGTTAATGAAGATGTTCTCCTTTAGTTTAAATGATAAAGCTACCTATTGGTATTGCACCATCGAACGACCTATTACATCTTGGGCCGAACTCGAATATGCTTTTCTTAAGAAATTCTTTCCTATAGGTCTCATGAATGCACTTAGGCAATCCATCACGACTTTTACACAGAATCAAAGAGAACCTACACACAAATTGTGGGAACGTTTTCATGATCTACTTAGAAAATGCCCACACCACGACATCCCACGTTGGCAACTCATTCACATATTCTACTACGATTTACACGAGAGCGTGCAAAATCTCGTGGGCACTTCCTATGGGGCCAACTTCTTGAATCGGGATGACGGATCTGCGCATGAACTCTTTGAGGGAATGGCCGAGAACTCTATCAATTCTGCCTCCATGTCCCAATTTAGCAGAGGAAGCACAAATATGAAGGGCACCCATGAGATCACGAATCAATCCAATTCATGGGATTTAGAGATTATTGCAGAGAAATTGGATAAATTCAATATCATAGCCAAGCATCTCGACGAGGTTCACAACTCAATGAAGAATCTTACACCTCTACTTGTTACGAATCCCGTGAAACTACCTATTTTGCAAATTCCTGTGGGGAGGGAATTTGTGAATAATCTGGATATACAAAATCCTTCTGCCTTGGGTTATTACCATACTTCTTTTCCAACCCAAGGAAGGACCTTTGTCCCATCTTTCCCACCTCTTTCCCTACTTCCTTCTGTGGTGGAAAACATGATGAATCATTACAATCTCTATGCCATCCAGGAGAATGATCCAAGATCTAACGCATAATCAAATACCTATAACCCTAGATGGAGAAACCACCCAAATTTCTCTTGAGCTTATTAGAATCCACGGTTGAAGTTAGACCTGGAATCAGATGTTCAAAGAAGAGAAGTAGCAACCTTAGTCCCAAATCATGAGTTGATGTTGCCCCGCATGTATATAAATGGAAATGCGTGCATTGCCGATGCAATCATCAGCGCAGGGTGCATCAACGAGCATATTTCTTGAGCATTTGGCATGAGTGGACTAGCAACCCGTGAGACTATTGTACACCTGTATGGGCCCAAATATGTAAAAATAAAATCAATAATAAAACTATGGGCCTGGTTTTTGTAGTGGTCAATCCGACCCAATTGGCTATAGATTCCACGAAAAAATTAGGCTCGCCAATTAAACAACTTTTTGTATGGTTGGGCTTAAGAGTTGAGGAGACTTTATGAAATTGGCTAAGTGTTGGCTTGAGATGAGAAGGCTGAAGTGAGAAGGGTTATATATAGAGGCATGTTTCCTATGTGTTAAATCAATAAATGCCTAAGTTTGTAATAAGTGTTGAGCTTAATTATGTTGTTTCAAAACAACATTATTTTGTAATTTTCTTTCTATAATTCAATGAAAATCATTTCTTTTTGTATATGCTTGCATATGGAATGATTGCCATGTTATGAATGTTCAATTTTATGTAATTATTCATGTGGTTAACATATTATAGAAATTAATAGGTAATTAAGCTATTAATTAAGTAGTTAGTTTAATTAAGTAAATATTAGCATAGTAATCTATATTATAGAGTAATAGAAGCTATATTAGTTAAGTAATAGTAGTACGGTAAGTAAATAAGTTATGTAGAGTAGTAATTAACTTAAGTAATTGATAATAAAGACTAACTTAGAATAAATGGTGACTGCTTAAGCTAATTAAGCCTCCCAATAAATGACATTGACTTAATCAGTTAAAAGAATTAAATCTAAAATGTAGGTTAGCTTGATCCTATACTACAATCAACGACAACAATTTAAACAAATCAAGTTAATCTAAGGTTATTCTTTACATGATTAATTAAGCCAAATAACCTTAATTAGTTGTGTTGAGAATTGAACAATCAGTTGCCATCTCGCTTGATTCATTGGATCTGTGACTAGGGCCCACATTCTCAGCTTCTTGAGGTGCGGACGCATAGGGTAGGGCATTTTCTTCTTCGGCCCCACCAAAAGAGACGAAAGAGATCTGCACAGTGACATTGGTAGGTTGCATTCTCTTCTGCTTCAGAGAAGTCCCTTCAGGGCTACTCGAGGCCTCGGCAATTTCTTTTCTCTTCCCCTCCTATTGGTGGGTGGATGCACTACCCTCATCCTACCCCCCACGTTCCTTCTTCACCTCACCTCACCAGGTGTCGTGGGAGGAACTCCCAAACCGCCTTTGCGGTTTCTCTAGTAGTGCAAACCTTCCAAAGGCTGCAAGAAGAATTAAAGGCATAGTTATTTCATTATCCATACTAACTAGAATGTCTAAAGTCATTATCTCTTAACTTACTTGGAGTGGGGTAGCAATTCGCTACCCATGTCAATGCTGCCCAAACGTTTCACCATCTTAATTTCGAGTGGGCTATAAGCCAAAATTCCATTATTTTCTTAGCATCTACCTCTGTAGCTAGGTCAAGCTCATGGGAAGCAAGAGGTAAATATTTGGCAGGCAAATTCTACCATGCATTAGGAACCTCTAATTTCTCCATATTATGGAGAAGGAAAATATGGTGGTCTTGCCACTTTAGGCTATCCGATAGGTCGATAATCCTATATTTCGTCCACCTACTATATAAGGTGTAGATGTCGAATGGTGGTTTCCCCTTCTTCACCTTTAGGGGCATTAATCTAGAAAGGAGGAGGAATAGTCCCATCTACGAACGAATCCCCAAGTGGAAGCATATGATGGTAAAGGCATTTAATACGTGTCAGCAGTTAAGGCCTAGTTGAGAGGGGGCAACTCGATAATTTGAAAGGAAGGACATCAAAAAAGGGTTTAGAGGAACCCTTCAGCCATTCTCGATGGTGTATTTGAAAATAATAAAATATTCTCCCCCAGCCAGGGAGCACAAGCAGGTGGTAACCCCCAGGGTTTGGAACTAGACTCTTTCAAGTCCATGCTCCCTTAGAAACCCCTAAATAGCAGGTGTACTACAAAATTCAGATTTAAAGCTGTAGAGTGCATTGGTCTCTCTAAAAAGCTGAGATGAAGAAGAGGTTGACTCACCTTTTCCAGCAATGCCTGACATCGTTCCAAGGGAAGATCGACCTCCTCTAATGAGAATGCACAACTTTCCTCCTCCGATGCCTTCGCTCCTTTGAGGATGACAACCCAATAGTGCTAGGGCTTCTCTTTCAACAACAGATGGGTGGGGAGCATTTACTGCCCCATCCACCCCCTATTTATAACACCTACCTAACGTGGATTTCAAACTTATTAAATCCTGCTTTTGTCAAATATAATTAATGCTCCTATGCATTTAATCATTGCAACATCTCGTCCCTGCAACTAGTTCATTGCGATTACCAAGGCGGAAACACCATCATCACAATAATTAATGTTCATCTTATCAAGGCTAAATGACAAATTTAATCCTGCAATGATTGGCCATCATTTGCAGAAGGCGATGCTTACATCACACCAATAAAATACCCAGGTAGTTAGCTTCTTAAGGCCAGTAGGAAAGTCAGGCGGTGACATGCCTATTTGTCCTATGGAATAGGTGGTGATGTGCCTATAAAGTAAGTAAGAGGTGCCTTGTCTGCTCAAATGTTTATTAAAGGAATAGGCCTTGACCTGCCTATATAATCAACAAGTGACGCATTGTCCGCCAAACCTTTTATCAAACTTCATAGTTATTCTCAATGATTGGCCCGCCTGAACTACAACTGACCTATCATTAGGTGCACGATGCACACAAAGTTTCTCAATGGATAATACTCTCTCTACCATTTACTTGTGCAAAGAGAGTGGGGGCAAATGATGAGGGGAGAAAAATCCTCTCATTAAAACTTCATGAATCAATCTCTTGGATCCATTTACCTAGGATCCTGATGGATCTGTTACCAGGCATCCTCGCAGATCCGGCTACCCAATAGCTTACTAGGTCTAGCCCAATCCAAGGATCCAGTAACTGGGTTGTGGGCCTTGTTGACTGAAGTTGAAGTGCATGACTGTTGTGTCGACTTTTACACTGGTGGTCGTCTGACGATTACTCAATTAAATGCTATTAATAGCTAGATTGTAGGATCGTAGGAATCTCATGAGACTCATGATTGAAGGTGGCTCATCTTATAAATACCTAGGATGTGTTAGCTTTTTTTGTTTACGCAATCAGAGAGAACAAGTGAGAGTGATTGTACTACTTACCAAAATGCTAGTGAAATTTGAGAGTATCGCTCTCCCCCAGACGTACACCTTCCTAGGTGGAACTGGGTCATCAATCCCCTATGTGATCCTTTTGTGATTGTTTACCAAATAAGAGGCTCCTAATCTAAGGACCTCAATTAGTACAATTGTTCAAATTTAGAAAGATGAAAAGTTCAGTCAAAATCAATGTCTAATTTAGAATGTCAAAATCAATTCGTTATACATCATGATTTGGAGTCTAATGTACCTAACATTATTTTTTCCATTGTCATGTTAAGTTGATATCAATGTATCCCTGATGTGGACCACCAAAAAGCTTCAAAGAAAGTTCTGAGGTATTTACAGGGCAACAAGGATCACATACTCGTGTATAAGAGATCCAATTTGCATATTCGGATTCAAACTTTGTCGAATGCATCACCATGTGATAGGTCCACTTTATTGGATTAAAATTAAGCATAAGTACATTATCATTAAGTTAAGTATTTAATTTTAAAATGTGCATTGCATTGCTAAATTAGATAAGCTTATAATTTGATGTTCCTATATTTAGTCAATGTGCTTTGCATACATATGATTCGTTAATTAATGTGCAATCATATATTGATTACGTAGACTTTTTTTGCAGGAATTGATTGAGGACCAAACGGGGAATGCCACCTAAACATCTTGGATTAGCAATGAGAAAATTTGGCAAGAAGTGTTCAAAGAAGGAAATTAAGATAGGACTTCTTAAATCCTTTAATTTGTCTTTTGAGGGGATGATTCTCTTGCCTTTCCTGTTCTTGCAATCATCAAAGGCACATGGTCGAGCTCTCTAAAAACACGCATGCAGAGACACGAGGGTATGGCCATCTTTCTCCAACATACACACACATATAAAAAGGCCCCCTCTCCCACCATTTGGAGGGCCATGACTTCCTTCTCCTCGGCATGGAGGTGAACACCACGCGGCCTCCAACCACAATGACCAACATCCACCACCATGCTCCACCTTCTCCACCACCATGTGCCTCCTTCTTCACCACCGCGAGCCACTAATCACGTCCTGCTCCTCCTCGAATCTCCTTCCCGCAGCGCATGCAGCAAGCCACACGGTGACAGCGTGTGGCTTGTGCCGTGACCACCACTGCGAGCCACCACAACCCCGCACGACCATGACCCTACTGATGTCATCGCCATCATGCATTACATCTAACCTAATTTGGCTAAGTTCTAAGGTTAAATTCACCTAATTAACACATTAAAGGGTATAACTCAATCAGGGCTAAGGAGAAAGACATTGATAAAGTGAGGTTTAATTCTGTAAATTTCACAAATAGTTATAAATACAGAATAGTCGGAGGGAAATTTTATGGCTAATTGAAGGTCAATTGAGCTTAAATATCTTAAAAGTGGGTTGATATTGAATAATTCAAGATTTACATTCAATTTTAATGTTTAATTCTAATAAAAAATCCTAATTTCAACCCTACTTCAATTAAAATAGTTCTAATGAAAATAAATGTAATATAAACCTATTAAAAATCATTTAAAAATATTTTATAATGTTTGATAGTTAATTTGACAATCGAAACTTGTTTCGACCTAAAACAGAATTATAGGCGAGAATTTGCTACATTTTGGGTCTAAACATAAATTGACAATGTAAACGACATCAAAACCCAAAATTTAAGTCACCACCAACTTATGTCCAAATAGGATATCATAAAACTTTGGGCTTATTTGGACTTCATCATGGTCAACTTTGCAATTTGGTCCTCATCTCCTAATTTAATTACAAAAGACCCCTTAACTTTCAATTTTCTTGCAAACTGGTCCCTGCTAGCACTGCCTCCACCTTCCACCTCCGCAACCTTCGGTCGCCAATGCCAGCGAGGTTGTTTGCACACCTACCGCCCCTCTCCTCGCGCACCAAGGAGCTATAAACCTCTACCATCACACATTACTTTTCGTCTAGTCACAGCGGATCCCTACCCACTCTTCTTCTTCCTCGACATCGCCGTCAACAACTACCTTGGAGCTCCTCTGTTCTTTTTCGTCGTTGGTCCTCGCCATCAAACGAGGGCACGATTTTCTTCCCCTCATCATCACTATTCTCCCCATCAAAGGAGGTGGTTCTCCTACCCTCTTCCTCTCTCTAATCCCTTCGCCGTCTTCTTCTTCTTCTTTAACTCTGACGTCCACTCCGGCCGACTTCCTCCCTCACCCTTCGACCTCCTCTCCTCCTCTTAGGTAACCTCTCTTCTCCCCCTCTTCTTCTAGATTAGTCTAGGATTCTTAGATCTAGGATTCGACCACCACATCGTCCCCCTCTCCTTCATCTTCTTCACGCACGACAAGCTCCGACCACACTCCAACATCTGCTCTGGAGAGCAGCCTCGCCATTCCACTCTGTTACCTGCTCCACCAACCACCCATGAAGCACCGCCTCGACACGAGCATCAAAACCCCTCAACCAATTTAGGGTTTCAACGCCGTAAAATGGCCATTAGATGCATGCCGCCACTGCCACCTTCGATGACGTCGTCCGACCATCTCCAGCGTCCTCACAACAAATCGACATTGCCACCATGTTCTCCACCATCCAACGAAGCTCCTTGACACCTTGGCTTGGAGCTTAGAGCACGCACGCACTACGCCATCAAACCCACCACCGCCGTTTATCCCCGATGTCGACCGGCCGTAGACGGCCTCCTTACATTTCCAAGCTTTGCAGGAAGCTTCCCTACAATGCGAGGGACCTTTTGCGACTGTTGACGAGGAGTTTCGTGTCTTGAGGACTTCCATCGACCATTGTCGGATCCGTCGCTTCCTCTGCCATCGTCTACCTCCCTCGTTTGTCCGATCGACCAACTAACACCGCCATTAGGTCGGCGATGGATCGGTGACGCCCCTCTACCGTACACCGGCAAAGAGCTCCTGCCAGAGCTCGTTTCCAGCGATGCGCCGCCACATCTCCGACGAGGTCCAGCTGGCCAAGAGGAAGAAGGAGCAGGTGCTCCTTTGAAGTGCTACAGGGATCTATCTGAAATAAAAAAGAATTCATAGGGACCTATCTACAGAGGTTCAAGGACCTAAATGTAATAAAATCAATCTTATTGAGGACTAACTTACAGTACTTGCTGATTTGATTATGCCTGAGTTCTAGATAGGTTTTTATTGCAACTTCTTGCTCCAATATTCTAGATAATTGATGATTTAGTTAACATTGATTATTCAACTTTTTTGAACATTAAAAAATATTTATTGCACTTGAGATTTACATTTAAATTTCTTTATTAAAAACCAAGTGCAGCTTTGAACTTATTCGTTTT
Source organism: Thalassia testudinum (assembly GCA_037157565.1). Lineage (NCBI taxonomy): Eukaryota > Viridiplantae > Streptophyta > Magnoliopsida > Alismatales > Hydrocharitaceae > Thalassia > Thalassia testudinum. The sequence continues at coordinate 87,655,845 of JAZHRO010000024.1, forward strand.
AAAATTAATATCTTATACAAGTTCCGTTGTAAAATCCAAATAGTGGTAATTTCATATTACTTGCTCCCAGAGATAACCTCAGGATTCTTTTATTTTGAGAATTATAAATTTAAATGTTAATTCGCTTTGGTCACCTATACTACAACGCATTATTTTAAAACACGATCGAAGTGATTTAACACCTACTGCAACCCTAATGTTCTCGCTACCACGAGCCTCCTCCGCCTCGACGTTCATCACCGTGCTTTGCCTTATTCCTCAACCACAACCGTGCTTCCATCTACGACTTCAAGCAACATCCACCACCGCGCTCGACCCTTGGGTCACAACAGCAACTCCAACATGGTCAATGAGTGTGCCTCATTTCCACGGCCATCCTCTCCTTAACTATGTCAACCACTGCAACGACCAAACTGCGCACCGTCCTCAACTTCTTCTTCTTCAACCTTCTTACTTTTCATCTTCTCCAACTCAAAAAACCCATCGCCGACCACCAACACCCCCACACAGTTGCCACCACCAACCACAATTCTTCGCATCGTCGACTCCATCGGCCTCACCTTAACTGCATAAGCCTAGCCAAGCCTTCAGTAGCGCCTCTCGCAGTCCATCAGCATGCGTGAACAACCCTCACCACTGGCGACCTCCTTCCCTCCATACGGCGAACTCTGGCCACCTCTGTCGATGCTATCACCACTATCAAAACGCCCTCACCACCTCCAACCTCCACTAAGCTTCCTACAACCGATCGTCTGCTCCTCTTCGTGCGTGTACAAAGGGGAGAGTCTCCCCTATTTCTACACAATAAAAGTGCAATTAGAATTTACCACAAATGTCATTGCCACATTAACTATTCCTTTATTTACATGATATCTTTATTCAGGAAATTTGCGGACATCCCTCTATCATTCTCTATATTTCTCGTGCTGTCTCTTTCTTCCTCTCTACATGATTGCTCTATTATTTCTATGATTTCTCTTGAGATTTCTTAATAAAATTAGGCAAATATGATTGGAGAATGTTCGTGAGTTTTTATTTGATCTATTCCTCCCTGTTGATGTGGCTTAATCCTTTCAGTTAGTTTCACTGATAAATATTTTTTATCTAGGATTTTTTCCACTACAAGTTTTATACTGCAACGACGTATTATTTTTCTGATATCACCTAGGTGAAAACCTCTCGATCAGCATGCAAAAGTCAACCTTTGTCTATATGTTCCTTCTTATTGAAGGTGAAGTGTCATACAAGGTGTGAAGCAATCCATCATTGGTGCTTTTACCATGGAGGTTGTATTTATGGCATGCTTTGAAGCTATAGCTTAGGACTTGGGGTTGTCAACAAATAGCCAAGCCACTGAAAATTTATTATGATAAATTTACTACCATCTTCTTCCTAAAGGCAAGTCCTATAAGGGTGAGAAGCACATGAAATTGAAGTATTTGGCAATAAAGGAAGAGGTGCATAAATAAAGGTCTCATGGTAGCAGATTCACTAAATAAAGGTTTGGCAATTAAAGTATTTATTGAACATGTCATTGGGATGGGCATTATAGATAAGTCCTTAATATAATATTTTGATTAGTATAGATATGTGAGATGCTCATTATGCTATGACACTTAAGTAGTGTTTGTTTGGTGTGTTAAGTGTTTAACACACCACTTAACATGTCTGAAATTTTTGGCAAGTTGACACAAGCTAAAGATATTCCACCCTCTCTGTGGAATAAATTTAACAAGTCAAAACATTCAAATGGATTAACTCACTTATTCCACTATTTATTCCATTTTTTTCTTATTCCTTTACTTATTTTACAAACTTATTCCTCTTACCAAACAAGGCCTTAGACTCCAATAATAGTTATTTGTTTCTGAATTATCTCAATTCTCATCATCATTATATTTTACATGCATGTTCTCTATGGATAATGATATGAGAATTTTCACTTTTGCAAATAATAATAATAATAATAATAATAATAATAATAATGGGTTGTAGTATCAAGTAAAGTAGAAAAATCCTAATCAAAATAAATATCAAACTTTATATGCATGAACTAATGAAATCACAGAAATATCGTTAATCTTCAAATAAATAATCATCAAATCTACTCATATCAAAGATGAAACCAACTTAAACGTGTATCATATTAAATGACCACCTATAGAATAATATCGTAAGTACGTGCAAATAGGTGCAATATTGAAATATAATTCTACTCATCAGTATTTTAAATAAAAATTAAAATATGGTAGTCGAAGCAAACTGAGGAAGTCGACGCCGAGGCATGATCATAGTGATGGAGAGGATACACGGTCGCAGACATGGTGTGGGACGTGCACGCTGTCACCACGCACGCTAATGAAGGCGACAAGGATGGAATCGAGGCGATATGGAGTTACAATGGTGAGGTCGTTATGGTCGGGAGCGAAGTCGCGGTAGTGGTTGCTTGTGGTGTCGACGTCGAGGAGGAAGGCGCGAATGCGGGACTGCGGTCAAGGAAGAGACATCGAGGCGCGGTGAGGCTAAGCAGAGGGAGAGCGCAGTGGTGGTTGCGCATCACAAGCGAGGAGAGAGCTGGGCGGACTCGCCTCCTATCGCTGCTGTCGACGGCGTCAAGAGGAAGGTCTGCTCGCGATGAAGGTCTTGCTGTTGTCGATGGGGTGGGGACGTGGCTGCTGTGCGCTGGTGTTGAGAAGGAGACGGAGGCACGTGAGGGTGTTAGCGCAGGCAGCGAGAGAGAGCGATCAGTGTGTGTGGGGGTGGGGGGAGGAAGGGGCGGGGCGCGGGGTGTCGGTGGTGGTGCGGGGGGGCGATCGTGAGAGTATGAGAGGGAGAGTTGAGCGCTGTCTACGTGAGGAAGAGTTTTCAGGCAGGGGGTGGCAGTGGTCTATCAAGATCGAGCGAGAGATGAAGGGCGCCTATGGTTGGTCGCAGGAGGGAGGAGGATAACGAGAGGGGGTCCAAAGCACCCCTACTTCATTTGACCAATTTAGATCCTTCTAAAATTTGGACTTCGATGTATAATGTATCATTGGAATCGTTTTGACATGAACTAGGTGTTGGTAAATTCATATGAGTACCAAAATTATGATTTTTTCACTGAATACTTCCTAATGTACGTTTGACCATAACTATTGCACATTCTACCTAGGATTAACATCCCAAAATGAGCACAAGGTTCAAGGCAACGTGGGAAGTAGCGAGAGCCTCTAACTTGACTTCCAGAGTTGCCATGTTCCCCTGAAGACCTTAATTAGAGCAGTTCCATCCTCTTTTTATGAAACATTCAATATGTGTGATCGATTTATCCATGTTTAATTCCAAAACCTCGTTATGCATGTGCTCTACGTTCTTTTGCTAAGTTTTGGAGTTTTGCAATACTATCGTGCCTGCTCTTATGTGGGAACTTGAATGACAATCTTTATTGTCTGAATATGACAAGAAATGAATATAACTCTGTTAACATGCTATTTATAACTAACGACCAATTGATTAATGAACATATGTGTTTATATGAGGAATTATGTAAGAAATCCTCATCTAAAATTAAATCTTAATGTGACGATGAAGTCCCATCAATCGACTAAACCTAATGAGACCCAAATCGTCTAGTAAAAAATATCGATCTAAATATAGGATAACAGTCACCCAACACGTAATCATAAAATAATAATAGTCAACTAAGTAAATCATAAAATAATAATTAAATAATGAATGAAATACTAACTAGGATGAAAAATGTAGAGCAAAAGTACATAGATAAAGAAGATCTCCAAATGTGGCGATCGTCGTTAATTATTTAATCACACCTAAGTACGGAACCCACAGAGTACGTCAACAAAAACTAAGTAGAGTAGAACTAAATAACGTAATATTAGAAAGAAAATGATACTATGCATCTATGTGTCAAGTCATTTATTTAACCTTGTTCATTAATCCATTTATTTTCTTAAACCAATCCCTATTTAACTATGGTCAACCAAGTTCCCAATCTATGTCTTGGGGCACGAGACGATCTCCATGTGACATCTTGAGAAGTAAGATCGATAAAGAGCAACCTCTTGGCCAAGAGAATGACCTATACCTATCACACCACAATCTATCAACCTAGGGTCATTGCAAGAAGGAGTGGTGGCTACATCATGTTGCGTGAACATGTGTTAGCCACATATGCTAAACCATAGACAACCTCCCATCCACTCACCAGCCAAGTATAATAAAACAACTCCAACCCTCGAGCTATGCAACCTGCTATCCTAATTGGTCGTTAAGCCTAGTTATGAGTCACATATAGCAAGGCCAGCAACTCCCTGATTAGCCCAACTAATTTAAAATAGGCCAAAGCTACGGTCAAAGTTTCAGTGAATAACAAGGCTAAACCAATTATCCAAGTAACTTCTGACCAATTCATCATTATCAATTTAATAACTTATTCTTAGATAACTAAATTAATAACATCAATTAATCAACTCATAAATCTCATCATTTTAAATCATTGTTTACTTGTGGCATTCTATTATGGGTATAATAGAAATCAATTCACTAAATAGCATTCATCCATGATTTATTAAAGTTCATGCCGTACACAATGAATTATCACATCTGCAGGTCATCCATTATAATCGTAATATCTAGAAATAACTTCTCAATATTCCAAACATGAAATCGGGTATTTTAATTAACAAAATCACCCTTAATAATTAGATCTAAATTTGGGATTTTAATTATAAAATTGGATTATCCAACCTAATGTCCATTTTATTAATTCAATTATTCACATGCCAAGTCATCAACCTTATTCATAACATTGATAAAGTATTTAAGTACCAAAAATAATAAGAAACATGAAGACGATTTATGATCCCAACAAAAGGCAAGAATGCATGCTAAACGGTATAATATACAAAGAAAATACAATATAGACAAATCACACAGGGAAATAGAGCAACTATGAAAGAACGATCTTTGTTTTCGATAAAAATTTTAACATAAAATGACATGTCGTTATACCTCGTTACGTGGTAAAAAATTACTTTTCAAAACATTTAATATTCAAAATCTAACCACAAAAATAATTAGATCATCTCCATAGGGAGGAATTAGCCTATTAGACTAGTGTGTAGTGCTTCGTTTATTCGAGAATCTCAACGGGTGTGCACATTACTTAGTGCAACTCATTTTCTCACATAAATGCTCGTTTTAATCAATTAATCATGGATGTAGGTATTTATATGCAAAATTACCATAATATAATATTCTATTAAATAATGATCTTGGTAATGGTAATCAATGTAAATACTAATTTCCAATAAAACATTCCTTATTTGCGATAATCAATGTGGCATGCTCTTATCTAATTCATGAGATACTCAACTAGAAGCAATTTATCAAGAATAGAGAGATATGCATGCAAATTCATCTTAATATATTAATTTGGTAAATAAATGAATAGGAAAGTTTGCAATGGCATTTTTTGTAAATACTAATTGGATGGAAAACAAAGGTTTTTGCCTCTCTCCTCTGTACGCACGCGTGGGTCGACGGCGGCTTGGACCGCTTGCAGCAGAGGTGCGTTGCGACGAGGGCTTTGAGATGGTGGCTACGGGGCATCGAGAGGTGGCTGAAGTTGGCCAGCCGGCGGAGGAGAAGCTCGCTAGCGGCGGGTTGTGCGTGAGTGCGCGTGGACTGCTGTGGCTCGCGTGTAGGCATGGAAGGGGTTGGCGTGCTGCATGGAGACCCCCAGTGGTGTTGTCGTGGAGAACAAGTGGCCGGAGATGGATGGTCGGCGAGGAGGTGGCTGCAAGCTTTGGGTTCCTTCGGCTGTGTAGGGAGGAGGAGGAGGAAGAAGAAGAAGAAGGCATGCATACGGGTTGGCAGCACCGGTTGCTTTGGCTGTGGGCACGAGCGTGCACGTGCACGCAAGGAGGAAGCACTGTGGCTACACGCGTGGTGGCTGCGTCCGTGGTGAGGAGGCAAGCCACACGCAAGGGTGGTGCGCACGGGAGGTGCTCTGCGGTGGGGGAGTTTTTTTTTTGTTTGGTGGAGAAGATGAAGGTTGTGACGGTGGATGGAGCGGCTGATGTTGGTGGTGCATTTGTCAGGGAAGAGCAGGAAAGGGTGTGGTGCGTGCTGTCACTACGCACCACTTCGTCGGAGATGAGTGGCGATGTTGGAGCAAGTTAGGGCCATGGTGCGCACTTGGTTCACAGGGTGCGTTTGTTCCACGGTGATGGAGGAAGGAGGAGATCCCGGCAAAGGGGAAGGATAATCTCTGTGGATGGCCAACCGTGCCTTTTTAAAAAGTTCTTCGTCTGTTGTTTCCTTCGGCCATAAGCCTCTCCAACCACTCACAAGAATCACGAGTGGTTGGAACAAAAGGATAAGTCTGGCGGTGACACATCAAACGTCTGATCTGAGCTTCATACGTCTTAAAAAAATGTAAAGCTAGTGACTTTGTAATAGTGGTTCCAGATGTCCAATCTAAGCTCAGGATGTCTTATATAAGCAAAAATGGACATCTAACTTTTGCACATAGGTTGCATTCATCAAATAAATAATGTTATCATATCATATGTTGTTAAATGTAAAATCAACACATAAAATTATATGCAGACTAAGACGAACAATCGTATAACTCCTAATCAATTAATAGCTAAAAATAACTAATTAAAGAGTACTTAGACCAAATAATGATCAACTAAATTGGACTTATCAAATGTCCCCATGCCTCAATTTTTCTAGTCTCAAGCAAAAAATGAAAAATAATAAAAGTAACCAAAAGATTTCTTCTTTTCTTATTCCAAAAATTTAGAGATCCAGACAAATGTGAAGTGATAGTAGCCTAGGTAATGGATCAAAGTGAAAACCCAACCTATATTTAAAGTTCGTACTTAACCCTTGGTAAATATTTTATTAGGATAGGAAACTACTTCCCTTGAGGATAAAGTAGAAAATAATCTGTAATTTGACCCCAGCTTTTTGGCTTAGGTAGGAGATACTGAGTTGAATAGATTTATATTTAGTGACTCACACTCATCTGGTGCTACCTGTAGTCTAGTACTGTAGACTCTAACCCTCCAAACTATCAAATAAGTCAACCCAGAGAGAGGCTAAACAACTGTGCTCTCTTGATGTTCGTTTGTGCTCACTCTTTTCCTTCTTTTCTTTCTGAGATCACAAATCTCACCATATCTTGCAAATGTACTCACTGTTTGGTGGCCTCACATGGCATTCACACTTCAATTAAAGTCCTAATAACCCTACAACTAAGTTAGAGGACCTCAGTTGGTATTCGGGTGATCAGAAATACTGAAAAATATGTACGGGTCATATTTGGTGGATCTCAATGGGTGTTTTTGTTGTTGCCTCAAAAACATTGACATATAATGAAAAAATGACAAGAAGATGAAACTCCAAACTTGGACTTTCTTCTTTTTCTTTTTCTCTTTTTTTTTTAAAAAATATTTTTTACTAAATATAAATATTTCCTTTCTCTCTCTCTTTTTCTTTTCAACTACTAACACAAAACGACGCATACTTTTATTTATGAGGCATTATTAGGAATGATGATGGTTAAGAGGATATTGTGTGGCTTATTTGGTGGAAGTGCCTACTCTCGACACCAGGAAGGAATGGATAGGACAATCGTATTTCTGACCTTTGATATTACTAGCCTCCTTCAGCCGAGGACTCTATGAAGGACAGTCATAATCATCCACCATAGTCATAGGTTTATTAAGACTCCATCTCTCTGTATCTGTCTTATTTGGTGACTCTCAAGAATTCACACAATGTACGCACACAGGAACAGAGAGCGAAAACTATGTCTAACTCTGAGGTATCATCATCTAATTATCCAGAACTTAAAAGTCCTTGCACTAGACTTAGCGCATTAGTAGTCTCTCTACTTTCTTCTCACAAATATGAGGTAGATCTAATAGAAGAGAATATGCCTAACTCTCTAGTAACTATCTAAGGGTTCAATAGACTAAAAATGCTTATTGGTTTTCTTCAAAGATCCATTACCCAGTCTACGTGCAAGTGAAGTAAATGTACCGGATTCTAAACTTAAGAAATAATTTAAGAAGAAAATCTTTAATGACACCTCCTTGATAAAAAATTTCTGCTACGGCTAACTAATTCAGCTCAAGAAAAGAGAGGATTTTTTTTATTCATCTAACCTAAATGCATGAATACTGCCTAAAAATGCAAAATGCACCCCCAATGCCTAAATCCTATAATGTCCTCATTGTAAAATTAAAACAGGGGGAGAGAGGAAGGAAATCACCTGATGATGGTGTTATTCTGAACGCTGAGTTGCCTCCCAACAAGCGCTGCATTTTATGTCAACAGCTAGACTTATAGGGAACCTGTAAGTCTGGTTCCGAATAGAAAGAGCTAGGCCCTAAAAATATGCATAACAGTGCAGGCCTAGAAAACAAGTAGCCATGGATGTTGGCGAGCTGATGGTACAATGTTATCCTAAATGCTCGCCAGAAGATATGAAAACAGAGAACCTCATAGGCTACCTGGGGAGGTCTAGGAATAACAAAAGGAACATGAAAGGGGACCTCCCGAAATGGAATAGGAGGATAACAAGGATCCTCCAAAGTAGGAAGGGTTTTAAAAGATATAAACATAATAATTTCAAACGCTTGAATGGTGAGACTAAAAGTACAAGCATCAATCCACACTCGCCATTCTACCCGAGGATGTACTGGCCTGATATTCTCCCCAGAAAGAATGTATATGAGCAGAGACCTGAGCCAAGGATTGGTTAGGGAGTGTAAGGGTTGTTTGTGGTGTTGGGTGGTAATGGTTAAGTCCAAGGAGGGCTTACTATGTGTCAAGTCCAACAATTCATATTCTATATTATTCTCCCTAATGGTAAGCTCATATTTGTGAGCTAATTAAATGTCTAAATGCCTAAACATTAAGGTAACACATCCATTTATTTAGCATGCATTAGGATGTAAATAGATTAATTTATATTTTTGATTTAATTACATAATTCATGCATTGAATTAATAATTAAAGGCATTTGGAATGGACTTAGAATGGCAAGTAATTAGGTGCATTATATGCATTGTTTTAATTAACATAGAACTTAAGGATTTGTTCATAAATAATCCTAATATTTTATTTTATTAATTTTCTCCTTCCACAGGTAACTGCTCCACTTCCTCCTACGCCCATTCAATCTTCACAGCTGCCAGCATTCACTCGACGGAAAGAGTATCTTCTCCCGTCTATTTGGATTTCAAATCCTTATAGCCACAGCTACAAAGGAGGAGGAACGGTTGCCATTCACCGGAGGCCATCATCCCATTTCACTATCGTGTAGCATTCCACCACTGTGGGCCTCCATGGCCAAGCTCTGTCATATCGTGGGCTGGCAGGGGGACAGACCGCCGTACAAGAGGATGGAGTTGGCTGCCACCATGCATAAGCTCCTTGAAGCTCGCCTACGGTGAGTGCATCTATTGATGCACGACTTGCTACCATCTTTCCCCTGTACACCACCGCAACCATTGCCATCCACACACGACAAGCAGCTGTGCCCTGCACCTTCATCTCCTCCGCCGGTTAAGACGTCCAGGAAGTTTCCCGAACATCTGAAGCCCCTCTTCATTTCCCCATTGATCCACCAGCCGCTACCTCCTTCACCGCCTGACCGACCACCTCGCGCGTGCCACGCATCTCTGCATAGTCCTCCGTATGCACAGCACCTTCATGCGCACAGCCTCCGCGCGTGCCTCGTCGCTGCCTCAGCAGTCACCACGCACACCACCGGCCTCACGTGCACCTTCGCATGCAGCGCCCACGGCCAGTAGCGCGCGCCTCCCCTCGTCGACCTCCTACACACAGTCTGAACCACGCTTGCAGCACATGCCCGCGTGCCCTTCAGCAGCGTGCAGCGGCTTCCTCTCCCACGCGCTGCGCATGTCCACGTGCGGTGCCCAGCTGCCCATGCAGATGCAACAGCCATGGTTGCTACGCCTACAGCGTGCAACAGTAGCAGCCGTGCTCCGCTGGCTCCTTACCCCATGCAGCCAGCAGCAACATTTGCTACATTCGCCGCCAACTCCAGCAGTCGTGCCTCCCCGCGTACGTGCACGTGCCTCCACAGCAATAGCCAACAGCCACCGCCACTCGCCACCGCTCCTCTCCTCCATGCAGCCGGCTCCAACCACCATTGGACACATCGCCACCACCACCACCACCACCACAGAGTAGTCCTTGGCTCACTCAACCTGCGGTGAGCTTCTCGCCTTCGACCGCGGCCTCCTCCGTGTGCACGCTTAAGGGAAAGGTTCTCCCCTATTTTGCCACAAGAACCATTCAATTAGTTATTACATTTACATGCCATTGAGAACTTCATTTTTTTTAGTTAAATATTGGAAGATATATTGTGGCATTTGCTAGCTTGCCCCTTTACTCTTCTCTATTTCTCCTGCATTCTTTTTATCTCTTCCTCCATCTTATTAGTCTCACATAAGTTAAATGTTATACTATATTAGTAAGCAAATGTCTGGCAGTGATAGATTTGCAAGAGAGGATTTTTGTTTTATGAATATTTATTATGTTAAATTTATAATCATATCCTTCATCTTTCTCATAAATATGATTCCAATTTTATCTCACATTGATTTCTTAATCTAAAGGGGATTTTAACTGGATTTTTGGGAGAAGCAAATAGTGAACATTTGATTTCAATAGTCGCGAGTTTGTAATAGCCATTACCTCCTTGTGGACACGACTCGCTCTTCTCGAGTGGTTAATTTTTTTTCTTTTGATTTGCTATTTTCCACCACTTGCATAATACAACACGACATTCTATATGTGAAACAATGAAAGCAAAAATCGACTTATCACCTAACAGTTGTAGAAAAATTCACGTCACCCTACCTATCATTAATGATCGGAGTTATATTTTCACCTTCCAGTATATGTGAATCAATGGTGGACTCTAAATCAAATTCCTTTGATGGCAAGGTCGAAGCAACATAATCTTTTTCGTTAATTTCATCCTCAGATTCTTTTGGTTCACTTGAGTTTTTGTCGGGGTGTATATGTGATTCACTAGTAAAGAGAGGAGTTGAATCAGTATCCTCAATTATTTCCAAAGTAGGATCAGTCTTAATGTTTTGGAGTAAACCTATATAACTCAATTCTTTGTTCTTCTTAGGGCATAAATCATCAATTGATGTGTATTGTCCCCGAGAGTCTCTCCTAAGCTTCTCACTATTGTGTTCGTCCTCCTCCAATATCAACTCCTGGTCTTGCGGAGGATGACTCTCAAAATCAAAAGAAGGGAGGAATCCGGATTTCACCATATTATTTATATCCTCAGGGGGTAGGTCCTCGAATAACACATAATCCCTCGTGATTCACTCCAAACTCTAAGGTCAAGTTCCTCCATCGGGTTATCATCCTCCTCTAAAATAAACTCTTTATATCCCTGAGACCAGAATTGATCCAATTCATCCTCCATTCCCTTAGGGTCACCTTCATTGGGTGCATTTAAATCCTCAGAATGCTGAATGGTAGGTGTTGATTCCCTAAGTGGAGGATCAGGATTAGGCTCACTAAGGGTAGAATGAGGTTCCACCACATGATTAATAGGTGAAGTGGCATGAACAATACGACCTTGACCCGAGTTATTAGGGGTAAGAAAAATACTATCATCAGGTTCAAGGTCCTCAAGAGGTACCATCTTCTCTTTCTTTTGACTCCAATATAGCTCAGGTGGATAATCGCTAGGGTCATTTTCCTTTAGTGGCCGTGTCTCGTGGGGAGAGTCTAAGTGATAGCTGTTGGTGCTAGAGCACCACGATCATTTGTTTTGATGATAACAAAACACGTGTTATTTAACATTTGCACTTGGAGTCTTAGATTTCAGGCAAATTGCAAATGGATACGTGATTAGACGAAATTCGAGCTCGCATCCAGGACGGATTGGAGGAGCTTGACGGAGAACAGAGAAGATTCACGAGGAGCGATAGATTGAAGATGGAAGGACAAGAAGAATAGGATGGAATTCTTTTTATTCCTTTCATGTACATTTGTCGTTATTTTCTTGCTCTTTATTTCCTTAGAAAATTATGTTAAAGAGCCTCAAAGTACCCTAACAGTAGTCCTAAGAACACCAGCACAACCCTAGGATACTTAGGTTTTCTGTAGAGAACTTAGAAAACCAATGTAGGGTTCAAACAGAGTTTCCAGACGTCTAATTCCAAAATCAGACGTCTGATAAAGTGTTTTAAGACGTCTGACTGTTGATTCAGACGTCTGATAACATTTAGGCTGGACAAGTTAGTTCTGTCTGATGAAATTAGACGTCCAGACCTTAGACCAGACGTCTTAGGAGACGTCTGATGACTTTACCAGATGTCCAATTAGTGGACCGTTGGCTCTCCCAGCAAACACTCGAGGATATGACCATTAGAGCCTTATCAGACGTCCTTAAGCCCTTTTAGACGTCTGATAATTGACCGTTTTGCCTCGACTGACCCGAAAATCTCTTCTCAGAGATTTTCTAGCCGTTGCAAATCCATTCCCACGAAAAAGTAGTTTTCCAGATGTCCAGACATAGTGCCAGACGTCCTATATGTCGTCTGATGGACTTGCACAAGAACCCTGTTTAGATCTGATCCAAGTCAGGAAGAGACCCGCCCATAATCAGACGTCTGACCTTATTTTCAGAAGTCTTAAAGTGAACTTCCAGACGTCTGATGCCAGAATTAGACGTCTGATAAGCCTATCAGAGCAATGATGTTCCTGATTTCGGGCTGATTCACTTGGGCTTTGTACCCAACGGCTATGGAAGCTTTTCTAAGCCTTCCAAAGCCTTCCTAAGGCCTCTATAAATAGATGGGAGCCTTTGACACACCAAGACACACCTTTGCAACACAAGACACACCTAGAAACACCAAGACACACCTTGCAACATACTTTCAAACCATTTTGTGTCTCTCTTGCTCTCTAAGCTCTAGTTCTTCATCTTGAGAGCATCAAGCCTTCGCGCACCCGCTCTCCCACCGTAGTTCACGAGAGCAAAGTTGCACCGTCGCGTGGCTCACGCATCCGCGTCGTCGACGCACTCCTTTCAAAGGGAAGCATCCTAATTCCTATAGAAGCTTAGGTTAAAAATTACTTTGTTGGCTCTATAGGATTACTTGTTTATTTTATCTTGGTTATTTGGTTGGGTATTCGCTTTGCGAATTCCCGTCTCCTTCGAGGGACAAAATCCTTCACGTGAAGAGAAGGGGTTGAGGAATGCTACCCTCGCACTTGTAGCGTGGTTGTAATTGAGGTTGAATCACCCTCATTTAAAGTGATTCGTTTAGTGGATTTTGATCAACTTAGTTGATCGGAAAATCCTAACTCGAGAGGGTTAGGTGGTGGTTTTCATCCGGTTTGGGTTTCCACCTAAAAAATACTTGTGTACTTGTGTGATTGCCTATTTTGTAAGATTATTTATATTTATTTCCGCAATTATTACGTCACCCCCTCTCGGTAGGGAATTTCAATAGCTACTCAAAACGGGATCCCTATTATCATTGGTTTCCTCATAACTATTTTGATGATCATGGTTGTAGGGTAGGGATCAGAATCACTAGTAAGAGCGTAGCTAAGCTGTCTAATTTCCTTGTTCAATTGTTGACTATTCCTCAGCATCTCTCTCATAGACTTTATCATTTCCTTTTGTTGTTTTTGCATTTCTATCATAAAAGAGGAGAGACTACTACTATCAGATTGGGGAGGATAGTCAATCTCAGGCTCTGGTTGCCTAGGGGTATCGGTCCAACATCGATAAGGAAAATCATAAAAAGTGGGAGGGTTGGGTGTTTGCATAGTAGTGGGGATTCCAGGGTGGAAAATCCCGCTCCTAGGCTCTGCTCAAAAGTGGGAGTTATCGGGTTAGTACTCCCAGGATAGGAATATGATTGATCCCATTAATTGTCATTGTACCTATCAAAGGATGGATACACTAGGGGCATGGGATCCTGGTTAAAAGATGGGAAGTAATGACTCTGATAATCTGAATGATTGGAGTAAGGGTGATCCATTTCTTTAAGCCAAATAGGTTTAACTCTCTTAGGATTTAGAAGAAATCAGAACAAAAGCAGAAACTTCCTAGAGAGTTCTACCACTGTCAAAACAAACACAAATACAGTGGGATTTGTTTTTAGTAGATTTTAGGTCTTAGAATTAAGTGTTCAGTTGGTGGCCAAAGTTTTGCAAGAATTACATTTCCTAAGTCGACCTTCATTGGTGCCTACAACCTACTCGAAAGGGATGGAAGTCTCGAATCGAGCTCACACACGAGGAACCGAAGTAACTTGGTGGATAGGCTTGTTGATTTCTAACTAACTTCCCTTGTGGTGTAAAAGAGGAGAGGTAGAAATTTATCTAGTGACCTTATGTGTGATGTACACAGTGTCTCAGGTGTGCAACACACATTCGCATTTTGAATTTTGAAATCTTGCAAACAAAATCCTTTTGTACACAATTTCAAGTCATAGATTTTAAGATCCAGCCACTTAGCAATCCCAATTTTTAAAGTGAACACTGAATTAATTTGATTCAAAGACTTTAGTGGTCTTAGATTTAAGTCTAATGCAGATGCATGACAGGTAATTGATGCTCAAGAGAAGATGTACCTTACTCCAGCTTTCTTCGTGCAAGGATGTATGTGATGCAGAAATATAAGCTAGACACTGTTCATTTAATCCTAGATGGTCGCCCTATTAATATGTAGCTTCTAGCAGGCAGTTTGAATATTTATTTATTTATTTTTATTTTTATTTTTATTTTTTATATAATAAGCAAATAAACTGAATCTAACTAACTAATATGCAGTTCAAATAATTCAAATAAGCCTATAATCTAAATAAAATGGGAATACACTCCCAAAAATACGCTCCCGCATACAAGAGTGATAAGAAATAAAAATCACTGGGAACACGTTCCCAAAAATGCCCAACAAGGGTCCAAAAGATAGAAATTAAATGTCTAATGTCTATCTAGCCTAAATTTAAACTAAGATCTAATGACTAAATCAGGAAAGGCTCCTTCGTATGCCTTCACGTGCATGGGATCAAGGCCTACAGCACTCGATGCTGGCCTCCAAGTGGCGTCAAGATCCACCAAAAATATCATCTCCGTCGTGCACGCTCGTCGTGTTCGTCGTTCGATTCGTGCACCCAAAGAGAACCAATGTCAATAATTCAGAAAAGCTTTCAAAATAGCATAAAAATAATATAAATTTCCTGAAAAAATTAATAAGCATATTTCCTCCCCTGCAATGGTGCCATTTAAAAGAGAGATCTTCGTTTTCAATAAAAATTTTAATATAAAATAACGTGTCGTTATAGTTCATTGCGTGTAGAAAATCGCTCTTCAAAACATTTAATATTCAAAATATAACCACGAAAATAGTTAGGTCATCCCCACATGGAGGAATTAGCCTATTGGACTAGTGTGTAGTGCTTCGTTTATTCAGGAATCTCAACAGGTGTACACATTAATTACTGCAACTAATTTTCTCACATAAGTGCTCGTTTTAATCAATTAATCATGAATGTAGGTATTTATATGCAAAATTACCACAATATAATATTCTATTAAATAATGATCTTGGTAATGGTAATCAATGTAAATACTGATTTTCAATAAAGCATTCCTTATTTGCGATAATCAATGTAGCATGCTCTTATCTAATTCATGAGGTACTCAACCAGAAGCAATTTATCAAGAATAGAGAGATATGCATGCAAATTCACCTTAATATATTAATTTGGTAAATAAATGAATAGGAAAGCTTGCAATGGCATTTTTCGTAAATACTAATTGAATGGAAAATAGAGGTTTTTGCCTTTCTCCTCCATGTTCACGCATGGGTCGATGACGGTGTGGACCGCTTGCGACAGAGGTGCGTTGCGACGAGGGCTTCAAGATGGCGATGATGAGGGCTTCAAGATGGCGTGATACTTCACTCAAAGATTTCTCACCCTCAGAATTAAAGAATTCTTGATCCTCATTTATATATGTCTCAAAATCATATGTTGTTCCTTGGTCAATAGAGACATTTTTCCTCTCTCCCTGGCTCAGGGATCTCGAGTGAGAAAATCACATCATCCTTGATTGGTGCTCTAGACCAACTTGGTCATCCTCGATCTCAGAAAATGTGTCCCCCCCGACAGGCGCCTAAGCGGGTTCTAGCATTGTCTCTCCTGAAGGGGGTTCATCTTGGGAATCATCCCAAGATTGGACTAAATCAACCATAAATTTCATCCTCAATCTTAATAATTTCCCAAGTAGAAACTCACCCGAGCCCCTATCCATAACATCTTGGAGCCAATCCAATAATGAACTATTAAGCTCATCATTTATTTTGATCATAGGCTCCAATGCTTCAGTGCATGGTGTTGGCTGAGCTTCTAAAGATTGTATTGTGTTCATCAAATTAGCCAACACCCTATCTTGGACCTGGTTCACCTGAACCGAATGGTTCGGTTCAGGGTTGGGTGGGTTTGGATTTAATCTAGGGTAGTCAAGAAATTGAGGTCCTCCCTAATAATAGGTCATTTCGGGTTGTTCAAAGAATGGTGGTGACCTATGTTCAGCATAATCCTGGGGAGGGTAAGAGTTATAATCATCATATCCTTCTTGTTTGTAGATTGGGTTAGGTTGATCATCAAAGGGTGGAGATCTATAATCATTGTAGGTGTGAGAAGGGTAATAATCATAGTCATGATGTTCAGGGTTAGGTCCTGGACATTGAGGTCTGGAATCATATCCCCAATCAAAGTTATCCCTACTAGTGGATGGGTAATCATAAGTCGAGTTGGGATAATAATCATTTGAGGATAAGTGGTGGCAGGAGGGTAGGATTGGAATTGTGTGTACGGTGTGGAAGAATACATGATGAAGTAGGAGGGAAAATAGAACAAAGAAACGTGCCCTGCATACAATCAACCAAACCTGTCCTTAAGTGGGTTGATAAAAGCCAGTTTATCATCATTCTTATGCATTAAAACAAACCTAGATCTTAGGATTTGCTCCGCAAACAGGTTTGCATTTAGGAATAAATTAGGTTAGGTATGCATTGCATTTGTTATGTTGTTTTTGATGTATTTCTTAGAGTGTTAGGGATTAGTAGAAAGTCAGATCCCCAGAACCCTAGCACTCGGGAAGGCAACTGTTGAAGAGGAAGCTCAATCAGGCTAGGACTCAGCTAGTTCCTGCTCATCATGGCTGGATACCAGCTCCCTTGGACTAGGGTTAGCTCCATTCAGCTCACCTTAGCTGAATGGTAGCTCAAGAGAGCTCATCTTAGCTCACCCTAGCTCAGGTCAGCTCAGATCCAGCTCAACTTAGTTGAGTCTAGCTCATCTCAGCTCCCACCAGTTCACTAGGAGCTCTAGCTAGCTCAACTAAGTTGACTTGAGTCCACCTCAGCTCAAGCTCAGCTCACCTCAGCTCAAGCGTAGCTCCAGCCAGCTCATAGTAGCTTAACTCTAAGTTAGCTAAGCTACTACTTGTCAACTAGTATCTTAGCTAGCTCTAGAGTTCTCTTCAAAGGCAATTCCAGCTCAACCTAGCTCCAGCTAGGTTAAAGCCAGCTCAACTGAGCTCAACTACCCAAGCTTGGCTACTTGCATGAGAACTAAGTAGCTAAGCTCAATAGTTGAGCTCCCCTTGAAGCTACCTCAGCAACCCCAGCTCCAGAATACCTGATACTAGCTCCAGAATATTCTTCCTCAACTCTCCTCCATGAAACCCTAGCTCCTCCAGCTCTACTCTACTAGCTAAGCTAGTTTAGCTAGCTTAGCTAAACTCTACTCCACCAAAAACCTCCATGGTCATCCACTTCACCTTAACCCTAACCCAACCCAACCCCTTCTTGCGCCAACCCACCATAACTACCAACCTAAACACCCCTTCAAGTTGGCGCCAAAATGCCATAGCCACCCCTTCATTTTGGCGCCACCACAAGCCCTTATCCTAGCCCTACACCTCTCCCTTTATCCCCATCTAAACCCTACACCTAACCCCTTCTAGAAGCCCTCCATTGGTGCCAAACCTAACCCCCCATAACTACCCTAAACCCTACCCTAGTTGGCGCCAAAAATCACCCCCTACATCCCTTCATTTGGTGCGAACACCTCCTCCCATCTACACCCTACATATTAACCCCCAACCTATCTTAACCCTCCATCTAGTGATGCCATCTAAACCCCCCCTTAACCCACCTAAAGTGGCGCCAACTCCCTTAACTCCATCTTAACTACCACCTCAAGCATCCCTCCTTTTTGGCACCACCCTATATCTACCCTCCATCACATAACCACCACCCAACAACACCATCCTAACCCTACACATAACCTACACGCCACCTAACTCTACCACCTTAAATCCTAACCCTAGTCCTCTCCTAGGGTTGGCACCAAACACCTTACACCCCCCCATTTTGGCACCAACCATTATCAACCCTAGGATCCCTTAACTACCTCCAACAAGCCATCCTAACCCTCCATCCATTAACTACCCTTAACCCCCTACCATTCCCATATAAACCCCCTACCACCACCATTAAAACTCACCCTTGGCTACAATTTTTTCTACCCATATTCCCACCAACATAGAAGGTCAAGAGAAGAAGAAGAAGAAGAAGAAGATTAAGGGGATACTTTGTCCCCTTGGTGCCTTCCCCTCTTCTCTTCTCTCTTGTGCCCACTCTAGCCAAGGAAGGAAGCCAAGCATTGGAGGACAACCTAGGGTACACGTTGTTTATTGCAAGCAAGATTGATGTTTAAAATAATCACGTTGCAGTATAGTCGAAATCGCTTTGAAAATAAATACAATTTTATTACTCGAAAAGATTTCTGAGGTCGAACATAGGGAGCATATGGAATTCATACACTAATCTCAACAATTAATGCAATTTGAACAAAAAATATTACTCAAAAACTAATTAGGAATGTAGAGCATATGAGTATTTAAAGAGTAAAAAGAATTTCAGACAAAATAATGGTGATTTGAATCACCAATTATAAGAATAATTACTCAAATCTACTTAAAGAAGGGAATATGAATTCAGACATCTGATTTTGTAATCAGACGTCTTAAATGACTTGTGCTATAGTATCCCTCTTTATTTTTGTCTACGTGCCTCTTCTTTTCTTCTTCTCTTTCTCTTTCTCTGATTTCTCTGATTCTTCCTTTCTCTAATTCTTCTTCGTTTTCTTCCTTAGGCTTTCTTCTTCTCTGACCTTTCTGTCTATGACCTTACTTCTTCTTCTTCTTCTTCTTCCTCTTTCTTCTCTTTTGACCTTTTTGCCTATGACCATACTTCTTCTTCTTCCTTAGGCTTTCTTCTCTTCTGACCCGTTTGCCTTCCGAATCTGACTAAGTGTCGAAGCTAATCTTCCTAGGGCAAAAAGCCTGCTTACCCCATGCAACTCTCTTCTCTCTTTCTCTCTTTCTATTTCAGTCTCGCTCTCCCAAAGCCACAGCCGGTCGGGTAATCGGACCTAGCGCATACCCGAGTCCAGGCTCACTGGCGTGTGGTGATGAGCAAGGAGTGTAGGTCAAGCGGGTAGTTGGGTTGGCCAGGTCCGCGGGGGTAGTGTCGCGAACGAGTCTGAGTGAAGGGGGAGGAGGACCTCACCCTCAGTGTTTTGAGGCGAACAGCTAAGGGCACTTATTCAATTTATGCAGTTGAAAGCGTCTCTTCATTTCCGAGGTGGGACTAAATGTCCCACCTTGCTTCTGTGCAACGCAGCAGCAAGGTGCTTGGCTAAATTGGCAAGGCTGCAACTACTGAAGCCCCTACGTGAGGACTTGGATGAGTGCGGGCTTTGACTGTGCATGTCCTGGAGGTATCCCCTGGGCGTAGCAGGACCTGGAGCAGCTTGAAGCTCACTCAAAGCTCGGTAGCAATGGCAGGTCTTGGGCCTACTACCTGAAATCAAGAAAAGAGGCCTAATGGCCATGCTAGAATGCTCAGCAGGGTCGCCGTGGCACGGCGAATGTAACGGTGGTCGTGGCGTGGAGCGCGAGTGGCCGTGGTGGCCAGACGGTGATAGGAACGGTCGGTGAGAGTGGGTCTGTTCGTGAAGGTGTTTGGGTGGACGATGGAGCGAATGGAGTGAGGGGAAATGAGCGGGAAGGTGCAGTGGAGGTTGTGGGGTGGTCGGCGAGGTGGATGGAGGTGCATAGCAGTGGGAACACCTCGCCGGAGATGAAGGGGATGACGGTGTTCAGTGGTTGATTTTGGGAAATAGAGAGAGAGGAAGAAAGTGTGAGAGAGAGGGAATCTAAGAACCTACTTCTAAGGAAAGAAAGGGACAGAGATCCCACGCTGGCGTGGTTGCTGGACGAGGGGAAGATGAACCTCTGTAGGAGAGGCGGCGGCGAAGACAAGGAAGGAACGACGTCGGCTGGTATTACGCGATGCGGAGGACGGTGGTGAAGATAAACCCGCCACTGGTATTGTGGTTGGGCGATGAGAAGAGTCGGAGATAGACCGTCAGAGCTTACGGGGAGTTGTGGCCGGAGAGGAGAGAGGAATAGAGGGGATTCCAGCCCAATTTCAAGCTAAGGAGTACAGTTGGACCTTGGGGAGACTTTTATAGGTCATCAGAGAAGGTTTTGTGCTTGGAAGCCAAGCTTCCAAGCAAGGAATGCTCGCCAGATTTGGGAGCTTCAAGATACCCAAATCTCTCATGCATTCGCATGAGAGATTGGGAAAGAATCAGGGCTCATCAATGGGTTCATATTGTAGATGATTAATTGATGAATCTCCCTTCCAATTTTGGAAGGGATTCATCAATTAATCAGGGAGAAAATCCTAGTTGAAGATCATCACAGTAGGTTTCCTCCGCGATAATGACAGAGGGACCTATTTTTGAAGACGATGAAGAAATTAGGGGGTTGTTCGCAAGGGTTTTTGAAAGTTAGGGGTAAAAATGTAATCAGACAAGAACTTTTTGCAAACTAGGTCAAGACAAGTTCTCCTTAGGTCCAAATTTTGGTACAAATCTAATTTGGACCCAAGGAATTCAATGGTGAAGTTAGATTTTGGTTTTGACCACATTTGACCGGGTAATTTATGCAAAAACCTAAATGAGGGCAAATATCTATCTAAAACTCCATTTTAGGTCAAGATGGGTTCTAATGGCAAATTTGAAGGTATTAAACCCTAGAGAATATTTTTCTATGATTTTTAGAGGGTTTAAGTGAATTTTATTCTGACTAGAACCTTGGTTAATTAAGTGGGTCTATTTTTAGGGTTGCAAAAATCATTTAATTCTCAGAACACACAAACCCATTTCTGTCTTATCCAACCCACTTGTTATCTTATTAAGACTATTTGACCTTTATTCAGCCCTTGAGAAAACCCGTGGTTGTACTGTATTGGTAAAATTACAGTTTTAACCCTAGTTTCTTATTTTTCCCTCATAATGCTTATACAGTGAGTTCTGACCTTCTGGCGGTTATGTAGGAGCATTTATTGACTTAGTTGGGTCAAAATAAGCTAATTAAGGCTCATGATGTTGTTTCCATCACACGCCTACCCTAGGAAGTGGAGGATTTGAGGGTGGCACACTACCACCCTTGGAAGAGGAATCAAAGGTGGTCCACGCCACCTTCAGGAGGTGTTCTTGGAGCAGGAGCCACCCACTCTTGGAAGGAGAAGGCACACCCTTCAAGGGCTTGCTAGGAGGAGACTATCTCTGGTTCAAGAAAAAGGAGGAGGACTCCTTTTTAACTGCGGGAGTGGCCGCAGTTGGAGCAAGGAGCATTCCCTCTTCATCATCATCACCCAGGATTTGTGTTTTATTTTTTGTAGTTTTACTTTTTGTAGTAGAAGCTTTCCTCTACATTTGTAAAATAGAAATCCACTTAATATTAAGTTGCCTTTTCTACTTGGTGTATCTTCTTCTTTACTTTAGTTTTTTTTTCTTTAGCACTTTCACTCCCTCTTCTCAATTATCCTAGGCCTTCGTGCGCCTAGGGTGAGCTTGAGAAGAGGCCTTTCTTGTCACCTGATAGTTAAATTAGATTTAGTCTTTTTCTCCCACCATCTTGCGATTGCCCCTTTATTTCAAAAACCTAAAATATATATATATTTGAAAAGACCAAAAAGAATGGTGAATTTCATTTCCAAGAAAGAGACGTATTTTTTGCAAACATTTGGCCTCCTTGGATGACCCTAGATACCCCACTATCTACATTACAAATTTCAAAAGCAAACGGATTTACACGTTGCAGCGACTTAAAACCTTAATCTTAAAAATCGTGTAATTTTCGTTATCATGGGTTAGCCTAAAGACCTACAAACTCCCAAGATCCATCTTGAGATGAAAGAAATGGTTTGATCTACCTTTATCCGGTCAATCCAACCAGTTAGAGGAAGGGGTTGGGGAGAAGGTTCTTCGCTTAGTTTTCGCCTCAGGTTCCTTTGACACCCCTCAACCGCAGTCGTTTGATGCTACTCCCCTAGCTAGACATCAGATGGACTGGTAGAAGCAGATTAATCGAAAAAAATCTTAGTTGAAGTCCCAAAGAGCGAGTTAATCCCTAAGGATGTCTACTTTGTTTTAATTAGGCTTGGGATGATTGTGTTCTTGGAATGTGGTGGGCCCTTTAGATAGGTTGTGCCCTTAATAATCAATTCAAGTGTGTGTGTGTGTACAACCAGGGTTTTGACGAGTCAATTCTCGCTTAACAGGATGATAATTAAAATGATTTATGATTTGTATTTCTAAGTGATGGAAAATAGACTAATCAAAGTATTTAAAATTAACCACTTGAGAAGAGCTAGTCATATCCATAGGGAGGCAATAGCCTATTAAAACTCATTACTATTGAAATTCAATGTTTACTATTTATTTCCCCCAAAAATCGTTTCAAAAACTGCATTAGATATGTGTTTAAGTGAAAGTGTAAGCTGAAATTGCATTTATGCCAAATAGGAGGGGGTTCAATGCAATGTTCAAAATAATAAAATATAAATAAAAAGTGGTAATGGCACAAAATGTAAATATTAATTGGATGCAAAATAGAGCATTTCTTCGTGGCGTTGCTGCATGCGAAGGAGGCGATGATTGGTGGTGGGGTGCTCAGAGGAGGATCTCTGAACCAAGGGCTTCGCATAGGCGATAGCGGTGCATCTCAAGGTGGTCGGAGATGGCGGGCTGGATGGAAGGTGGCCGGCGGCGTTGATGGTCAACGGCAGTGAAGGGGTTGTCGGTTGATGGTGCGTACGACGAGGGTAGATGTAGTACACACCAGCGATCTCGTTGGTGGCATTGGCAGTGGAGGTGTCAGTTGATGATGGCTAGATGAAGGTGGCCGGATGCGGTGGTGATGGGTTCTTCACAAGGAAGAAGATGAATAGTAGGAGGACTTGGTGAAGGTGGCAGTGTTGTCCCCTCTGTTAGCTGTTGCAAGAGCGCGAGGTGGTACACGCACGGGTGCACAAGGAGACACATGCACGCGAGGCGACGCGTGACTGCTGCACGTGGGTGGAGCACTGCTATCCACTGGGCATGGAGAGTGGGAAGGCACTGGGAGAGCGGTGCACCGAGGGGAGCTGCTGGAGGTGGCGAGGAGGGCGGTCAGTGCTTGCGGGGGTGCGTGGTTGAGGGGCACTGGTCGCTTGCAGCAAACGGCTGGTGTGTGTGCGTGTGTGACCGTGGTAAGGGCGATGAGCATGCAGCAGTTGAAGGTGGAGATGGAGACTTCTGTGGTTCAGTGGCGTGGAGATAAAAATGGTGGTGCGTGGAGGTTGAAAAAGAAGAAGATGAGGAAGAAGTGAAGATGAAAATGAAGAGGAAGGTGATGAGGCATGGAGGTGGTGCTGCTGAGACTTTAGATGTCCGGGAAACTTCCTGGAAGACTTAACCACGCGTAGACGACGTAGCACGTGGCTGCGGTGGTGGTGATGGTGGTGAGGAAGGATAACTGCGTGGCCTTTAGGTACACACTCACGGTCAACTACGCAAGCCACTGGTGGCGCGGCAGTCTGTCACCCCACCTAGCCATGATGGTATGGACTTGTGTATGCAGTCGAGGGCGGCGGTGGTGGAATGAAAGAGAGCTTGACTCTCTGCACAGTAGTGGAGTGGGGTGGAGGCCTACTCGGCAAGGTAGGAGGTGATTTGCTATCGAAGTCTCTAGGGAGTCGTTGAGGTAGGAACGGCAAATGGAGTTGGAATGGAGGTGGCGACAAAGATCCAAGTTCTTCGCTCACCATCACTGCAGTCTTTAAGCTCCTACAGCCATTGAGAAGATAATATTTAAATAATATAAAGAAAATATATATGGGTTATTTATGTACAAGACTCCAAATAATGCATGAAATGCAAAGTGATGCAAACCAAAGTAGCCTATTTAAATGCATACTATTACATGAAATATGCATAAAGTCAAATTAATAAACTAATCTATTTATATACTAATGTATGCTATTTACATGTTACTATTAATCTAATGTCTAGTCATTAAAATATATAAATAGCCCACAAATATGGGCTAATCAAATGCCCACATGCCTAATTTTTGCTAGTCCCTAGCAAATGCAAGAAATAACCCAGCTCTCCAAGAGGACTAGCCAACCCACTCAGTCTTCCTTTAGAAACATGTTAAGTTCAGACTTTAGACCTAAGGTTCCCAAGTAGTTGCTAAGTTACTAACTAGGTTGGCTAAGGATGAGTTGCAGGCACAAGTTTCCTTGATTTCTAGCATTGTCTTAGGGTTTATTGGTCCCAGAGATTAAAGCATCCGTGTATGTGCATTGATCTGAGTTATTTGAGGTTGGTATGATTGTCAACCTAGAAAGAGAGTAAGAAGGATTTTTTTAATATATATCTATATTTATTTATTTATTTATAGATTTTTTTTTGTTTGATTCCTCTAAGTCTAACCTTGGACCAACTATCAACACGGTCTAAGTTAGATTCATTGTCCCCATCACCGAACTTCGAAGGGTGCTTGGCTTTCGATGCTTCAAGATAGCACCGCCCATGGTGACCCCAAGAACACCTTGCAATCGACACTTCGAGATAGCATCGCCCATGGATTTCTTAAACGAATTCAGGCCTATGGCAATCGACACTTCGAGATAGGGTTGCCCATGGTATCTGAACCACACAATGCTCTTACATGCCCCCAGTATGATGGATATCCTAAGAGACAAGCACCGAGGAGGTGACATATTATCATCGCATCATCAAGGGGAGTATATACTCTACCTCTTCTGCGGCAGGAACTCATCCAATCAAGTTGTGATTTCAAACTTCTCCTAAATCAAAACTAAGAGAACCAAATTTTCTTCAAGAAATGAATTAAGGTGATCACTATTTACACAAGACCAAGTGTGTGTGAAATGTGGATGCTTAGGTTATGAGAACCCATAAACCAAAAGGTAGAAAAAGACACTAGGTACTACCCAACCCTCAACTCAATCCCTAGCTTTCCTTCCTCAACCTCTTGAGGAATGGTCGGCAACTTAACTCCTACTTAAGTTTTTAAGTCCACAAAGGACCCTAAGGGTCTAAAACTAGTATCTCAACTTAGCTTCTGAAGTCAGACACCTAGAGTCGACTTAGTCTAACCTAAAGTTCTGGTCTTATGCCTAAGAATTGCAAGGTCCAGCTAGTTAAGCTCAATTTTACTATAGGCCTAAATGCAAATGTTTTTTCTCTACTTTTTTTTAATCAATGAAAATGTATGCAATGCAGAATGTTTTAACTAAATGCACGAATGCACTATGTATAAATGCTATGTATATCCCTAAGTACACCCTCCCATGCCTAAAATTTGCAATGTCTCCATTACATAGAAGGATATTACCTGGGTTAGAGCTGGGCTACCATTATTTTTTTTGGCAGCCAAGCAGCCAAAGAATTTGCAAGTCACATTCCAAAATCGAAGAAATAGGCCCTAAAAATGAGCAAAGTAACACTGGCCTAGAAAATAGGTAACCTAAGATGTTGGCGAGTTGATGATGAATACCAATAGCAAATGCTCACCTAACCAGGATGGGAATGAAATCGTCCTAGGTCACCAGAGGAGGTTCTAAATGATAGGAAGGAATAATAACCTCCATAGGGGTAAGGGGAGGATGACAAGGATCCTCCAAAAGAAATGGGGAAGGAATAGTGCAAAGATATACCCCCAGGGTGATGGACTGACCATAGAAAGCATCAATCCAAATGCAATATCCCATTACAAGAGATATTGGTTTGCTAAGCCCCCCGTTCAGAATAGAAGTGGGCAGATCTTTAATCTAGGGATTGTCTAGGGTGTCCAAGTTTCGAGGCTGTGGGACGGCCATATGATCTAGGTTGGGTTTAATCGGCTTAGTGTCCATTCCTAATAGCCTTCCTAATTTCCCAATCGCATCCCTTGTACTATCACAAGTATCTTCCTGCACTTCATCAGTGATCATTTCAATGTATGGAGTCAAAATTTTGCCTTCAGACATAGGCGAATAAGAGGGTGACTTCAAATCAAATGTAGGTAGGTTGGAAGCAATAGATTTAGGGATTATTCTATCAATGTCATCCCCAGGTTATTGTTCTTTACTCAAATCCTCCCCAAATTCTATATGTGAATCCACATAAATCTCAAAAGTTACTTCCACATTTTCCATTATTTAATCTTGAAGCGGGATATCATTAATAGGATCATGGAGGAAACCTAAGTTGATCAAATCTATGACATCCTCGGGGGCTAATTCTTCAAATAAGACATAATCACCCTTAGTGTCACTCCAAATCCTGAATGTAGGTTCCTCACATAATTCATCCTCCTTAACAGTCAATTCATCATCTGCTGGAGGTCTAGAATCATCAAAAATCTCTGCAAATCCCCTAGGGCACTCTTTCTGGGGTAAATGGTTCACACTAGTAACATCAGACTCCTCAGATAAGTGAATTTCAGGGTCAGGTTTCCTAAGGGTGGGTTTGAGTTCCATCTCGTGATCATCATCAGAAGGAAGGTTGGGATTAAAAACTTGGCCTCAACCCAATTCATCAAATGTCAGAAAAATGATATCATCTGGGTCAAGGTCTTCTAAAGATACCATTTTTCTCTTCATTTGACTCCAATATAATTCAGGTGGATACTCCACCTGATCGTCATCTTCCTCTGGTGGCCACATTCCAAAATTAGAATCAAGGGTGTAACACTGGTGGCCAGGTTCATGTTGCCTAGGAGTACTAGTCCGACCCTGGAAATCATCGTGATGAATGGTGGGTGGGTTGGGTGTATCAATCATGGGAAGGATATTGGACAAGGCAAATCCTCCTCCTAGGTTCTGCTCACTGAATTGGGACTTAATCAAACCAATACTCCTATAGTAGGAGTAAAAAGGATCCCACTGATTGTCATTTTGTCCATCCAGGAGTGGACCATCTCGGCGTATGGGATCGGAGATTGCAGAGTGGGGGTAAGGGTGTGGGCAAGAGGTGCAAGGGTGGTGGTCAAATTGGTCCATTCTAACTCATACCACAGTCAGATTTCCCCAAGCAAATACAATTCAAAAGGACTTTTTAGGTCATTACAGATTTAGGCACTTGAGTTTAGTTCCATTTTGTAGGTGACAAAACAAGTTATCCAAATAGTTACACTCCTACTTGTCGACCTACGATATGCCTAAGAAGACCTAGTTGGAACTTAGGTGCTCTGCCCTAAAGTTCAAATGGTAAAGTACTCCAAGGATAGAAGATCGAGAGATGCAAGTAGGCCTAAGCCTTCCTTTGAAGCTATGATTTCACGGTGCTTCTTAACTACCCCCAAAAATCCACGAT
The DNA here is from genome assembly GCA_037157565.1 of Thalassia testudinum. Lineage (NCBI taxonomy): Eukaryota > Viridiplantae > Streptophyta > Magnoliopsida > Alismatales > Hydrocharitaceae > Thalassia > Thalassia testudinum. The sequence goes on from JAZHRO010000024.1 coordinate 87,683,675, forward strand.
AGGGTATCCCCTCCTTGGAGTTAAAAAACCTTTGATCTTAGGTTTCAAGCACTTTGGTATCCAACTATAGGAGAGTTCTTTCCTAGCAGGTCAAAAACCTAGGAGTGTCTAAATGCGTGCTTCAGTACGCAATCATGCACATGTGCATTCACAGTAAAATTTTGAATTTGAACTTTGAACCGCAACACAATGTCTCAAATCAACTCCTTGGGTTTTACTATATTCCTCCTTTACTTAGTCCTTTTCAAAAATTTGATGTGACCACTTGTTAGATTGTTTCAAGACAAATTATGTGGTCTAGGAATTAAGTCCAAATACAAATGTGTGATCAAGGTATGGATGCAAAGTAAGAGGATGCGTACCTTGCTTCCAGCAATCAGTGATGCAAGAATGCATGCAATGCAGAAAATAAAGTCTAGATGCTACTCATACAATCTTATATGATCGTCCTAAATCATGCAGCTTCTAGGCATGCAGCTCATATTTTGTTGTTTTTTTTTAGCTACTTACACACAAATAATGGAAAATCAATCTTTGACAGAAAAAAAAATCCTAAATCTAAAGAAAAGGGAACAAGCTCCCGAAAAATTACCTAACATGGGACTAAAAGAAAGTCAGGGAACAAACCCCTAAACTATACCCCAGAACAAGTCTCAAACCAAATGAATGTGCAAGAAAATTAAGTAAAGTTCTAAAACCTAAATTCTATCTACGGAAAAAAAATCAACGGAGATGAGGATGAAGATGATCACTCCAGATGTCCTCCTTCGGTGGTAGAGACAAGGTCCACCATAGAGCATTGAGCTCCTACCTTCAGAAATGGAGCTCCCCGTGTCCTCCAAGCGGTGGAAACAAGGTCCACCTCAGTGTCACCGAGGCTGGTGCAACAACTCATCTCAGGATACACGTACCTTACACTAAACAGTTAATCGAATTAAAATATGCCTCAACTAAACTGTGAACAAAGAAATAGATAAATGCGAATTTAACAGGCCTGTTGCCTCCCCAGCAACGGTTCCATTTGACGAGTCGATTCTCACTTAATAGGATGATAATTAAAATGATTCTTCATTTGTATTTCTAAGTGGTGGAAAATCAACTAATCAAAGTATTTAAAATTAACCACTCGAGAAGAGCAGATCGTATCCACAAGGAGGCAGTGGCCTATTAAAACTTGTTACTATTGAAATTCAATGTTCACTATTCATTTCCCCCAAAAATCATTTCAAAAACTACGTTAGATATGTGTTTAAGTGAAAGCGTAAGCTGAAATCGCATTTATGCCAAACAGGAGGGAGTTCAATGCAATGTTCACAATAATAAAATATAAATAAAAAGTGGCAATGGCACATAATGTAAATATTAATTGGATGTGAAATATAGCATTTCTTCGTGGCGTTGCTGCGTGCGAAGGAGGCGATGATCGACGGTGAGGTGCTTGGAGGAGGATCTCTGAATCGAGGGCTTCGCGTAGGCGGTAGCAGTGCGTCTCGAGGTGGCTAGAGATGGCAAGCCAGATGGAAGGTGGCTGGCGGCGTTGGTGGTCGACGATGATGAAGGGGTTGTCGATTGATGGCACGAACGGTGGGGGTAGATGCAATACACTCTGACGATCTCGTTGGTGGCATTGGCGGTGAGGTGTCGACCAATGATGGCTAGACGAAGGTGGCCGAATGTGGTGGTGATGGGTTCCTCACGAAGAAGAAGATGAACAATAGGAGGACTTGGTGATGGTGGTGGTGTTGTCCCCTCTGTTAGCTTTTGCAGGAGCGCAAGCTGGTACACACACGGGCATACAGGGAGACGCACGCACGGGGAGGCGACTTGCGACTGTTGCACGTGGGTGGCACACTACTGTCTGCTAGGCGTGGAGTGTGGGAAGGCACTGGGAGAGTGGTGCACTGAGGGGAGCTGCTGGAGGTGGCGAGGAGGGCAGTTAGTGTGCACGGGAGTGCGTAGCCGAGGGGCGCTGGTCGCGTGTAGCAAGCTCTTAGTGTGTGTGCGCACGTGATCGTGGTGAGGGCGGTGAGTGTGCAGCAGTTGAAGGTGGAGATGGTGGCTTCTGTGGTTCGATGGCGTGGAGATAAAAATGGTGGTGCTTGGAGGAAGAAGAAGAAGAGGAAGAAGTGAAGATGAAAATGAAGAGGAAGGTGATGAGGCGTGGAGGTGGTGTTGTTGAGACTTCAGATGTCCGGGAAACTTCCCGGAAGACTTAACCACGCGTAGATGACGTAGCACGTGGCTGCGGTGGTGGTGATGGTGGTGGTTGCTGGTGATGGTGGTGAGGAAGGATAACTACGTGGCCTTTAGGTACACACTCATGGTCAACTACGCAAGCCACTGGTAGCGCAGCAGTCTGTCACCCCGCTTGGCCATGATGGTATGGACTTGTGTACACAGTCGAGGGCGGCGGTGGTGGAATGGAGGAGAGCTTGACTCTCTGCACAGTAGTGGAGTGAGGTGGAGGCCTACTCGGCAAGGTAGGAGGTGATTTGCTATCGAAGCCGCTAGGGAGTCGTTGAGGTAGGAACGGCAAATGGAGTTGGAATGGCGGTGGCGACAAAGATCCAAGTTCTTCGCTCACCATCACTGCAGTCTTTAAGCTCCTACAGCCGTTGAGAAGATAATATTTAAATAATATAAAGAAAATATATGTGGGTTATTTATGTACAAGACTCCAAACAATGAATGAAATGCAAAGTGATGCAAACCAAAGTAGCCTATTTAAATGCATGCTATTACATGAAACATGAATAAAAGTAAATTACTAAAGTAATCTATTTACATACTAATGTATGCTATTTACATGTTACTATTAATCTAATGTCTAGGCATTAAATATATAAATAGCCCACAAATATAGGCTAATCAGGTTTTCAAACAAGGTTATTTGATGATGTGTCTTTTAGGGTTTAACCTTGTTTAGGTGTATTCAATTAAGTATAGGAGAACACTCCAAGTTTTGCAAGCACCAGTGATGACATATTCCTTTAAAAATTAGAAATAATGTGGAGTGCCTGGTTCAGTCCTAAAAATCAACCCTAAGTGGTAAGCTACTTGATGGGTTAGTTTTAAATTGAGTGGTGTGGCCCAAACAGTTCAAGCAATTGGCCTATTACACCACTTGATTAAGGCACACAAAAATGTTTAACCTAATCAAATTTTTACTCACTTATTTGTGTGTTGAGTTAAGGTGTATCGGATCTATAGGTCAGATTCCGGTTAAGTGGTAGAATCAATGTGATTGTGCACCTTAGATTGAGAAATTTGTGGGTGTTTAAATTGTGTCACTTTTAGCTTAATCCCACAAGAAGAGAAGAGTAATTTTTTTTGTATTTTTAGTTTATACGGATGGATGAGATGAGGTGAAGTGACAATCAAACAATCAAGATCTAACCTAGGGTTTATGCAAGCACCTAAGTTGATTTGAGTTTGAGTTATTAAGTGATGGAATGGAATCTAGGGTGGGGGTGGGTGGATATACACTTACAAAACCTTCTAACCACACTTTACTCCAATATATTCTGCTTCGGGTCACCTTGGAAGGGTACCTGTAATCACAAAAAGAAAGGAGCAAAGTGAGCTAAAAAGTTAAGTTAGGCGGAAAACATGGAAAAACCAAAGTGTGTTGCCTCCCTAGCAACGATGCCAAAACGATAAAGTGTGTTTTCATGATAAAAAGTCAGGGTTTTGAGAAACCCATCGTCGTAGTCGCAAATCTCTCTATCAAATAAAATTTATCGAAACTCAAAAGAGAGTCCCGAGTCAAACATGGGGAGGCAACGTTTTGCTTCTTGAAATCCAAGTTTTGATTTGTTTCTTTTTAGTGTTTTAGGGTTTTGTTATTTTTTTGGTATTTTTGTGGAATGATAAAACTAGCTACTTGAAGAATGAATAAAAAGAGAGTAGAGAGATGAAACTTGATACTTGAGATGAAATAATGTTTATTATAACTACAATAAGTGAAACTAACTAAAGGAGATAGAGGTGAGAGGAAATCTCCCAAAACGGATGTCTGGCAAGATGACAGCGCTTGGCGATAGCTTGGACGGAGGAAGAGAGATGCTAGACATCGAGGATGAGGTGCAGGAGGAATTCGAGTAGAGGAAAGCTTTGCCAACCTCATGGGAATGGTGATGAGGAGGTAGAGGTGATCAACTTCCTGAGTGGAGATGAGGGGACAACTCTAGGATCTCCTATGAAGGTGATGAGGTAAAGGATGAATATTTGGTAGAGTAAGGGATTTCTACACTAATAGGAGAATCCTTGGAGCTTTGGAGACCTCTTAGGAGTTTGGAGGGCTCTTTGGAGCTTTGGAGTAGGTGGGAATAGCATAGGAGGTGATAAAGGCCAATGGAGAGGTGAAGGTGGGTTTAAATAGGTGAAGGGAAGGGGTCCTCCACGGCCATGTGTTCACTGCCGCGCGCAAGACACACGCCACCTGCTCACAGCTACACGCATGCAAAGCGCACTTAGCACTGGCGTATCTTTGCAACACAACTGGAGGGTGCTGGAGCGTCCATAGCCGCTGGATGTCCATCCGAGGGTGGAGAGCAAGAGCAGATCTCACACTCTCAAATTGCGTGCATCACGCCTATGCTGGCAAGGGCAAATGCTAGCCGTTCGATCCCGATTGCATGGCTGAGGAACGCACGCGGATCGCACCTTCGCGTATTTTGAATGAGCGCGCATCACCCCTCTCCAAGATTATACAACAGAGAGCACGTGCATCGACTTAAGTGAGCACCTCAAATTGCGTGCGTTTAATTCGACGTGCCTCTACGTGTTATCGCGTGCATATGGATCCCACAGCACTCAAAGCACCACGTCACCACTTCCTTCACCGCCTGATCACCCATCGATGGCTCAATTTTTTCGAGCTCACCTTAGCGTGAATTCAATCCACAGGGTGTGATTCGATCGTGTGTCCCGCGAATGTGAGCTCCCCTTCGGCCCGTTGCACCAAGGGGTTAGGTGTGTTGCGTTTGTGAGTTTTCCTCCACTGCTGGTAGCACGATCTTAGCCATCAGATTTTCATCCAATGACTGAGATCACATGTTGGAGGCATGATGTAAACACATTTACACTACTTAAAATGTCTATTTATGCATGTTCTTAAGCATAGGATTGCATTTCATGATATAAATATTGCATTACATGCATCATCTTGCATTTAGAGTAGTTTGAATAAAATGGAGGTTAATTGTCTCCTTTTATGTGCTTGGACAGGGCAAATATTTTATCGGGGCCTCGGATCAAAGATCCAACCGTATGGATATGATCAGGGCGACGATTGGAGTTCAACGACTCCAAGATCGCCCTAATCAGGCATCCGTAGCATCAGATAGAGACCGGGGAACCCTAGAAGATCAAGGGCCAGGATGGTGTAAATCCGCACTTCAGATGGAAAATCCGACCACACGGATGAATTCGGATCGACGATCGCAGCCGAACGACACAAAAATCAAGTCAATCCGACATCCGTGGCACCATCTACAACTTCCAGAAGATGGACGGCCAAGATAGCGCCACGTGGCGCCATCCCAGCCGCCCAATCGGCCGCAGGAGTCCTGTGAAGATCGCGCAACGTCTCCTCTCCGCCGTTGGATCTCGATCCAACGGCTGCGGTCGCGCGCGTTTAAAAACGTCCGCGCGACCATTTCGCCGCGTAGCGCAGCGGCTACGCAGCTGCGGGCGAAGCGGAGGTCGCGGGTTCGAGCCGCGGAGAGGGGGTCGAAGGCGCGGGCGAGCGGGCGCGCACGAGCGTCGGATGAAGATCCAACGGCCGCGCGCGCCTGATAGCGCCGACGCGCAATTGGACGCCCTGGTGGGCGCGCGATCGCACGCGGGCGGCGCGCTACGCAGCGGGCGCGGGCGCGATCTAAGCCGTCCGATCTCGCGATCGGACGGCTGAGACGACGCGGACGTGCGTCTGCGTTACGCGCGCAGGCCAGCCGAGCGGGCGCGCGTGGCGCAGCGGCGACGGCGACGGCGGGGCTTTAGCGACGGTTTTATCCGTCACTAAAGACCCCTTATTTATTATTTTGAAGATGTAATGTCCATTTTGCCCCCACTCCTTGCAACTATAAAAGGAGACCCCCTCCATACGAAATTTTCATCCCTTCCTTCTCCTCTCTACCTCTCCAAAGCTCAAGAGAAGCTTGTCCCACACCCGGGATGCTTCTCGCGAGATAAAGTCCAAATTTTCGTCCCCCTTCGGAAGTGGATCCCGCGACGACGACGGCGTGCTGCTTCGTTCCCGTTCTTCTGCTTCGTCCTCCTTCGTCCCGCTTCGTTCTCCTTCGTCCAGGCGTCGTCCCGTCCGGCTCGTCCTCCAAGCGACCGTCGAGGAGGATTTCTCTCTCCCTATTCTTTTTACTGCTTTCTAGTATAGATTTACTGCTTTCTAGAGTAGTCTATTCGTCCTCCGAGCGATCGTCGAGGAGGACATTTCTCCCTCCATTCTTTTAATGCTTTCTAGAGTAATTGTTTTATGTTTTCTAGTTGTAATGAAAGAACTCTTTTATGATAAATTCCTTGTCTATTCTACATCTCATTTTGATTTCCATGTATAGTATTCCTTCTCTCTCTCTTACTCCCTCTCTCTCTTTTATTTGTTGTAGATACTTAGATAGTTTAAATTGAATTTCTTTGTGACAAAATAAAAAGAAACGCGGAGTTTTTAAATCAAACGTTCGCCTCCCTGTGTTCGACCCGGAATTCTTATTTCGGTATAAATTTTATTTGTTGAACACGAATCCTTCGCTTTCGAACTACAACGACGGGTTTTTCCAAAAACCAAACACGTTAGCGTAGATTCTCTCGCTCAACATTTTGGCGCCGCTGCCGGGGAGGCAACGATCTTTGATTTCTCTTCACGTTTTGTAACTTACAAATCATTTACCTCACTTTTCTCCTTTCTTATTGTAATTGCAGGTACTCTTTTGAGGCAAGCAAAAGCGGTAGATTGGAGTAAAGTGCTGTGAAGGGTTTTGTAAGTTATCACCCATTCTTTCCCCCTCCATAGATTTCATTCGCCACATTGAATCCAAATTCCAATTAACCTAGGTGTTTGCATAAATCCTAGGAATAGTTTGGTTGTTTGGATTCTCACTCACATTCATTCCACCTTCATTTATAAAAAAAAAAAAAAAAGTAAAAAGATAATTTTGTGGGGTAATTTTCAACAAATACACAATGTACACCCACATTTAAAGGCACTTAACCAAATTGATTTGTTTCTACTCAACTGGGTTCTGATCTGTGGGACCAGTACACATAAAGCAACACATAAAAGAGTAGAAATCATTCTAAGTTAACCATCTTTGTGTGCCTAACTTAGTGGTGCATTTGAGGCCAATTGTTTGAGTTGATTGGGCCGCACCACTTCAAATAAAATCAACTCATCAAGTAGCTGCCAATTAGGTTCAACTCTTAGGGATCTACCAGGCACTCCACATTCTTTTTAAACTTTAAAGGAAAATATCTTCACCTGTGCTTGCAAAACCTGGTGTGCCAATGAAACTTGACTGAAAACACTTAAAGTTGAATCCTAAAAGCTACTAAGCAAGATTTGAACCTTAAAATTCACCACATCAAAAATAATCTTGCTTGAAAACCACTGGTTGTGCACGCACACACAAAGCAATCAATCATTAAGGGCACAACCCATTTAAAGGGCCCATCACATTCCAAAGCACATTCAAACCTAGCCCTAAATAAAACAGAGTAGACGTTGGCCTTAAGGATTGGACTCGCTCTTCAGAACTCAGAACGAGATTATTTTCGATTAGTCTGTTTCTACTGTTCAATCTGATGTCTAGCTAGGGGAGCAGAGTCAAACGATCGCGGCTGGGGGGTACACTAGGAACCGGAGGCGCAAGCCGAAGGAAGAACCTTCTCCCCAGTCCCTCCTTCTAACTGGTTGGATTGAACAGACAGAAGTAGATCAAATCGTTCCTTTATCTCAAGACGGGTTTTGAGAGTCTGTAGGTCTGTAGGCTAACCCATTTAAGGACAGGTTTGATTGTTTGTATTGCAGGGCACCTTTCTTCCTCCCGTATCTCATGAATCCTTCCACATATTTCACGCATTCCCGCTCTTTCCCTCCTGTTGTAAATTATCCTCAACATGACGATTATCCCAATTCGTATTGTAATAGACTATCAGTTAGTTGGGATAATTCGGATTGGGGATACAATTCCGGACCCCCGTGTTTAGGGTCTAACCCTGAACACTTTGATTCTCAATTCTATCCTTCTCAGGGTTGCATCGATTATAGATCGTCCTCCTTTCATGAACAACCTAATGCGATCTACAATCAAGAAGGATACACTGATCCTTACCCATCCTCTGATTTCACTGCCTTTAGGTCATCTCCATCTTTTGAACAATCTGAAATGACCTATTATCAGGATGGGTATAACGAATCTCAATTCGTTAATTCCTCTACATTGATGTCAAACCCGCCCAACCCTGAACCAACTCATTTGGTTCAGGTTAATCAGGTTCAAGATAAGGTTCTGGCTAACTTGAGGAATATCATTCAATCTTTAGAAGTTCAGCCAATACCTTGCATTGAGAGATTGGAGCCCCTGATTGAAATAATTGATGATTTAAACAAGTCTTTGTTGGATTGGCTCCAGGATGTTAAGGATAAGAACCCGGGTGAGTTTTTACTTGGGAAATTAGCGAAATTGAGGATGAGATTCGTGGTTGCTTTGATTCAATCTTGGAATAATTCCCAGGATGAACTCTCTTCAGGAAAGCCAATGACAGAACCCGCTCAGGCACCTGTTGGGGGGAACACGTGTTACGAAGCTGACCAGATTGAATTAAAGCAACCAATTAAGGATGATCTGATTTCTTCACCTGAGATCCCTGAGCCGGGTTACGAGAAAACGTATGTCTCCTGGGAACACAAAGTGACAACTGATTTTGGGACATACATTGATACGGATCCTGATTTCTTTGATGGTGAAGATTCAAGTTGCGAAGTCTCACACGAGTTTTCAAATCACGATTTTTGTGAGACGATTGGGCCTGAGGAATCTGATAGATCATTTGATAGCCCAATAACTGAGGAAACTGATCTTATTAGGGCACACGATACAGATCCAGAATCGCATTTTCTGGAGGAATCAATTCAATGCCCTGATTATCAGTTACACCCTGTTGAGCTTATTGATGATTTTAATTCTGAGATAATTAGACACAAGTCAATTTTGATTCTGCCACATCATTTACACTTGGAGATTCCAGACGGGGTGATGAATATACAAGATGTCCTGGAATTTGATACACTTAATGAGGAGGATAGGAGCGGGGAAGTTCTAATTTGGGAAGTTAATTTTGGAGGAAATGGAAGATTGAGTCGAAGGGTTCCTTTTAAGCTGAAACCATCAAATCAGAACCCTTACGACATTTGTTTCGAGGATGTCAAACTCAAGCACACATTTAACAATTATCCTTTTGAGCTTCAATTCTCTGTAACCCGACATTTTGGCCTTGGGTTGCATCCTCACAAATCGCAGGCCCGACCCCGCTTGCATTCTGATTTTAGGTTTTGGGTAATTTTTATCCAGAACCTAAGATATTCTCGATTATGGGGTGTGGGTCTGCACCACAATCTGGTCCACATCTGTGGACCTCTGCTGACAGGTCAGAGGATTCTTCTGTTTATTCTAATTCTGACCTGCACATGTGAATTCTTCATTTCTTTTCTTTGTATAGTGTGCCTAGCTGAAGGCACTAAACTCAGCACATATACAGTTCTTTTTCATTTTCATCTCGGAGCGGACCCGATATCCACGCAATTCAGGTGCTTTCTACGCTTTTCCACTCTATTTTATGTCTTTTTAATACAATGAGGACATTGCATTAGATAGGCATGGGGGGATGGATATTTATCTTTGAATTCATTTGTCAGCTCCGTAGATTTGTTTTATTTAAAAAAAAAAAAAAAAAAAATCAAAATTAGGAAAGAGAATTTGGGTTTCAGAAAATTTTCGATGTTAAGAAATACTATATTATGTTCTGAACACAAAGACCCTTCAGGTCTTTGGACTTAATCAGCCTATGTATCCACTAAAATGTGGATTTGTTTTTCGAGTTCTCGCCAACCTGAATTTTATTATAATTGGAGTAAATAAGTTTGGGTGATAAGTACACGACTTATCAACCCGCCCTCTGAAGTGAGGGAATTTTGAGTCTTAAGCATCTACACACTTTCTTTGCACTGACTCGTTGTTTGGCGATTTTAACGGAAATTGGGTAGCTAATGAACCTTCTAGGGTGATATGGCTGGCAAGTTATCGTGGGTAACAGCCCATAGGTAGGTTGTCCAGAGCCCAGTCACTGGACCTTTCTCTTTTTGCTGCCTTTAGGTAAATCTTAGACCAGGGAAGCCACCTACTTAAAAAAAAAAAAAAAAAATCAAAAAAGAGAAAAGAACAAAAAGAAATAAGCCACACTTCGCCGCACGAGTATGGCTGGCAAGTTGTCGGTGGTAACAGCTCATCGACCGGTTGTCCAGAACCCAGCTCAGAAAATGCACTAAAAATTCCCAAAACACTTAGGAAGAAGCGGAGAAGTAGAATAAACCGGGGAGATATACACTGGATTCACCCTTGTGTTGACCCCGTTAAAAAATAAAAGTAGGGAGAAAGCTACCGGTTGTAAAGATACACCTTTAGGCAGAATTCTTTTTGAGGTCACCTAGAGGCGTAGAAATCCGAAGTCCGTTTTAATTGCCGGTCAACGAGTCTATCACAATCACAATAAGATGCTTAAAACTTAGGGTTCTCATCAAATCTTGGGTGAGTTGAATGGCCGTAGAAAGCCACTCTTAAACCCTAAAATTTGAAAATCTAAAAAAAAGAGAGTAAAAACAGAAAAAGGAATTTTTCTTTGAATAAGGCGAGGCTTGAGGCGGTCTGCATTTTGGCTGATACCCGGGCACTGTTGTGTCTTTGAAAGTTCAGTTCTTAAGTAGACAATTTCTTAATGATTGAAAATAACTCAGGTCCAAATAATCTAACCTAATTCTTTTATAAATAGCATATAGTTTTTGCTAGGGACTAGCAAAAGATAGGCATGGGGGTATGATGTAAACACATTTACACTACTTAAAATGTCTATTTATGCATGTTCTTAAGCATAGGATTGCATTTCATGATATAAATATTGCATTACATGCATCATCTTGCATTTAGAGTAGTTTGAATAAAATGGAGGTTAATTGTCTCCTTTTATGTGCTTGGACAGGGCAAATATTTTATCGGGGCCTCGGATCAAAGATCCAACCGTATGGATATGATCAGGGCGACGATTGGAGTTCAACGACTCCAAGATCGCCCTAATCAGGCATCCGTAGCATCAGATAGAGACCGGGGAACCCTAGAAGATCAAGGGCCAGGATGGTGTAAATCCGCACTTCAGATGGAAAATCCGACCACACGGATGAATTCGGATCGACGATCGTAGCCGAACGACACAAAAATCAAGTCAATCCGACATCCGTGGCACCATCTACAACTTCCAGAAGATGGACGACCAAGATAGCGCCACGTGGCGCCATCCCAGCCGCCCAATCGGCCGCAGGAGTCCTGTGAAGATCGCGCAACGTCTCCTCTCCGCCGTTGGATCTCGATCCAACGGCTGCGGTCGCGCGCGTTTAAAAACGTCCGCGCGACCATTTCGCCGCGTAGCGCAGCGGCTACGCAGCTGCGGGCGAAGCGGAGGTCGCGGGTTCGAGCCGCGGAGAGGGGGTCGAAGGCGCGGGCGAGCGGGCGCGCACGAGCGTCGGATGAAGATCCAACGGCCGCGCGCGCCCGATAGCGCCGACGCGCAATTGGACGCCCTGGTGGGCGCGCGATCGCACGCGGGCGGCGCGCTACGCAGCGGGCGCGGGCGCGATCTAAGCCGTCCGATCTCGCGATCGGACGGCTGAGACGACGCGGACGTGCGTCTGCGTTACGCGCGCAGGCCAGCCGAGCGGGCGCGCGTGGCGCAGCGGCGACGGCGACGGCGGGGCTTTAGCGACGGTTTTATCCGTCACTAAAGACCCCTTATTTATTATTTTGAAGATGTAATGTCCATTTTGCCCCCACTCCTTGCAACTATAAAAGGAGACCCCCTCCATACGAAATTTTCATCCCTTCCTTCTCCTCTCTACCTCTCCAAAGCTCAAGAGAAGCTTGTCCCACACCCGGGATGCTTCTCGCGAGATAAAGTCCAAATTTTCGTCCCCCTTCGGAAGTGGATCCCGCGACGACGACGGCGTGCTGCTTCGTTCCCGTTCTTCTGCTTCGTCCTCCTTCGTCCCGCTTCGTTCTCCTTCGTCCAGGCGTCGTCCCGTCCGGCTCGTCCTCCAAGCGACCGTCGAGGAGGATTTCTCTCTCCCTATTCTTTTTACTGCTTTCTAGTATAGATTTACTGCTTTCTAGAGTAGTCTATTCGTCCTCCGAGCGATCGTCGAGGAGGACATTTCTCCCTCCATTCTTTTAATGCTTTCTAGAGTAATTGTTTTATGTTTTCTAGTTGTAATGAAAGAACTCTTTTATGATAAATTCCTTGTCTATTCTACATCTCATTTTGATTTCCATGTATAGTATTCCTTCTCTCTCTCTTACTCCCTCTCTCTCTTTTATTTGTTGTAGATACTTAGATAGTTTAAATTGAATTTCTTTGTGACAAAATAAAAAGAAACGCGGAGTTTTTAAATCAAACGTTCGCCTCCCTGTGTTCGACCCGGAATTCTTATTTCGGTATAAATTTTATTTGTTGAACACGAATCCTTCGCTTTCGAACTACAACGACGGGTTTTTCCAAAAACCAAACACGTTAGCGTAGATTCTCTCGCTCAACAAGGCACCTTAGAGGAGAGCTGGGCTACGTTAGGCGATCTAGATGGTGCCGCATGGCACCATCTGGACCGTCCACCTTTCTTTGCTTTCAAAGGATGCCACGGTGCTCGGATCGAGATGATTTTCACGTTGCCGGACTATGATCGTCGCTCCAGCTTCATCCGTACGGTTAGATTTTGCATTTGAAGCTTTGAAATGTCTCACTCTGTTTCCTGGCCACAATAATGCATGAATTACTATACAATTTATATAAATCACCCTAAATGCAATATGCTGAATGTTATGTAGTATTTATATTGTGGAATGCAATGCTAAGCTTATGAACTGTCATAAGTAGGCATTTTATAATGAATACATGTGTATTTATCAATAACTTGAAGTTAAATTGGCTTAAGATTAAGGCCTTGTCTACTTGGGCCAATTGGTGACAGGAAAGGTCAGTGCGATAATCGCGTTAACCTTTAGTGGTGTCCCACCATGCGGGGTGTCCTAGGGAGTCCAACCCTTCTGGCCAACCAAGTAATTCAAGGGTTGGTGTAACCTAGTTGTATTTCAGGGTGCCAGGATTAAGTTTAATTAGGGTATACACTATAAGGGCTAACTTGATTGCTTCTATTGTGGGGGTGGGTATTCTCTCATCTATTTTCCCCTCGCATCTCCTCTATTTCTTCTATTTATGTTTGGTAGGAAATCACTTCATCCTGAGTTGGTTGAACCACTTGAGAGGAACCCTAGTAGGAGATCTGATTTTTTTTATTTTGGGATGGCTAATTCTAGTAAGGGTAAGATACCTAAGATGTCTGAGATGCCTGAGATTCCTGAACAACTCGAGATCCCTGAAAATCGAGAGAATCAAAATCTTGACCCTCTTGCTCTAATCCAAGCCCAGATCAATGCTAATCATAAGCTTCAACAAAATCAAGTCCGATTGATTATGCAGACTCTAATGTGAATCCAAGAACCACCACCTCAACCACCACTACCACCACCACCCAAGTCCCTTAGAGATTTTTATGACCCTTCTACAACTCATGTAGAACATTTTGTTGGGGTCCCTGAAGGGGGAGATGATTTTAAATTAAAGCCCAATGCGATTAGCCTGATCCAAAATCTTTTTCATGGGAACTCTAATGAAAATCCCTTTCAGCACCTTGAAGATCTAGGTAGACTTGCCGAAACCATCAAAATTAAAAATGTGAGCCTAGATATTTTCCTAATGAAGATGTTTCCCTTTTCCTAAAGGGATAAGGAAGCACACTGGTTTAGAACTATAGGCAAACCCATTGCTACTTAGGAAGAGCGAAGAAGCTCTTTCCTTAAGAAATTCTTCCCTATAGGTAGGACTAATGCCCTTAGGAGTGCCATAACCACTTTTTCACAACAACCAGGGGAATGACTCCATGAGGCTTGGGAGAAATTTAATGAATTATTGAGGAAGTGTCCACACCATGAGATTCCTAGGTGACACTTACCCCAAATCTTCTACGATGGTTTGAATGATAACCTTAGAAATTTTGGAGATGCTTCCTGTGGAGGAAATTTTCTGAATAAGAATGAAGAGAGTGCTTTTGATTTATTTGAATCTATGAGTGAGAACTCTTTAAATCATGCCTCCATGATCGCTTTTAACAAGTCCAGTCAACCTCGTGGTGGAATATATGAGGTCCAAGCTTATTTGAGCTTGGTTGACATAGACAATAGTTAAGAAATTGGATCACATGGAAGTAGCGGATAAGAAATTGGATAAGCTCATCAGCCACCCTAAGAAACCTCTAGAGATATCCCTACAGGCCTATTCTGTGGATAGGGGAACACTGAATGCACCTGCATTGCCACATACTCCCTTGGGAAAGGAGTTTGTGAATAAACTTGACTTGGTTCAACTTATGAACCAATTGAACTTGGAATAGATGCCGACGACATTCCAGGGAGGGGCCTTTGTCCCCTCTTATCCTAATTATTCTATCCCAACTCCAGTTATGCCCTCTGGCTATGAGGACATACAAGTTATCCAAGGTTATCCCAAAATAGACCTTTATTCTAATTATTACAACCTGGATGGCGAAATCATCCAAATTTTTCTTAGTTTAGACAGAATCAAAACACAATTATGAATTAGACCAGACTAGCTGCTAACCCCTCCTCCTACAATCAAGGTCACAATAGTAGGTCAACCTATAATCATCCTAGATCTGGACCTAATCAACTTGCTCAATCTAATCAAATGGATACCTTAATTAAAATGATTACTGACATGAATCAAAAACATCAGGAGGAGATGCCTGTGGTTAAGGGACAATTGTGCCAATTAATGGAAGCTAGCCAACAAGCATCCCTCCCCAACCTATACCGAACACTAAAAATCTACAGGATCCTGCCCCATAAAACCCACTCGGATTTCCTATTCCTCAACAGGCTCCTATCTTGCCTAACCCATCTCAAGGATCCAACTCTAACTCACATGCCTCTACACACTCTATTACCTTGAGAAGTGGTACTCAAACCCAGGATCCAGTTTGGCCTTCTAATCCTAATCCTAGTGAGCCTGATCTGTTTACTAATATTGAGGAAGAAATTGAGGATAACAAGGCTCATGACTCACCTTTGCTGGATACCCAAATACCCTTTCCTGAAGCCTTAGAAAAAGTAGAAAGAAAAAAGAATATTGTGGTTAGCAATGAGGAGTTGATTGAGTTGTTTAAACAAGTCCAGATTAATATATCACTCCTTGATGCTATTAATCATATTCTTACCTACGCTAAGTTCTTGGAGGATTTATGTACTCCCAAGCGTAAGGCTAGAACCCAGATGCCATAAAAGGTAGTGTTGTCTGAACAAGCTAGCTCAGTGATATTAAGAAACCAACCTCCTAAGAAAAAGGATCCCAAATCCCCATTGATTTCATGTACAATTGGTGATATAAATTTTGATCAGGCTCTTTTGGATTTAAGTGCTTCTATTAATTTGATACCAACCACCCGTTGTAGACAATTTTGATTTGGTGAGCTTAAACCCACACCTGTAACCTTATAATTAGCTGACTGATCTGTTAAAATGCCCAAGGGAGTGGTTGAGGATGTAATTGTAAGAGTCAAGGACTTATTTTCCAGTTGATTTTCTCGTCCTTGACATGGAAGCACCTGAAAGATTGAAAGACACTCCCATCATCCTAAGAAGACCTTTCTTAGCAACTGCTAAAGCAAATATTGATTGTGCCACTGGATGTATGGAAATTGCCTTTGGAAATAAAAGATTACAATTTGATATTTTTAAGGCAACTAAAGGATTTGATTGTGGATTGATTGATGATATTGATTCTAAGGACAATTTAATTGAGAGTATGGCAATTGGATTAACAGAAAACCCTTTAGAAGCCACTTTAACTCAGTCCACTTCCAACCCACAAGCTAACGAGGTCCTTAATTTATTCTACATTGACACTAACCCAGAACCCTCCTCAGCTAAAATGATTTTAACCAAACATGATTTTCCCTCTATACCTCACCCACCTTCTAATCTGGTCCCATCGCAAGTTGAACTTAAACCTCTCCTTGATAATCTGAAATATATCTTCTTTGGACCTAGCCAAACTCTCCCTGTGATTATTTATGCACATCTAACTTGTGAGAAAGAATCTAGACTCACCATGGTCCAAAGAGAACACAACCAAGCAATTGGGTGGACCATCTCTGATCTCAAAAGAATTAGCCTCTCTTATTGTACTCATAAGATCTATGTTGAGGATGAGGTTCAACCTTCTCAAGAGATGCAAAGAAGATTAAACCCTAATATGCAAGAGGTCATTAAAAATTAAATAATCAAGTGACTAGATGCTGGAATCATTTACCCAATCTCTGATAGCCCTTAGGTGAGCCCAATACAAGTAGTTCATAAAAAAGAGAGGCTTACCATTGTGACTAATGACAAAGGTGAATCCATCCCTACCTACACTGCCACCACATGGTGGGTTTGAATTGATTACAGAAAATTCAATTCTGCAACCAAGAAACATCATTTTCCCCTGCCTTTTATTGACCAGATCCTTGAGAGACTAGCAGGGAGGAAGTTTTTTTGCTTTTTGGATGGATACTCACGATATAATCAAGTTGCCATTAATCTTGAGGATCAAGAGAAAATCACTTTCACTTGTCCCTACAGAACCTTTGTTTTCCGTAGAATGCCTTTTGGGCTATGTAATGCACTTGCGATTTTTAAAGGTGTACGCTAGCCATCTTTTCTGATATGGTGGGGGACTATCTTAAGGTCTTCATGGATGATTTTTCTGTATTTGGAGACTTATTTGATTTATGCATGGACAACTTGACCAAGATTTTGAGAAGGTGTATTAAGGTCAACCTAATACTAAGCTTGGAGAAGAACCATTTTATGGTTCAAGAGGGAATTGTACTAGGTTATGTTGTATCAGAAAGAGGAATAGAAGTTGACCGAGCCAAGGTTGATTTAATCTCAAATCTTCCACCCCCTGGTTCAGTGAAGCAAATTAGATCATTCTTAGGACATATTGGATATTACAGAAGGTTATACAAGATTTTTCTAAATTCTCTAGGCCTTTGACTAACCTTCTATTTGAAATGACCCCTTTTGATTTTAACAAGGAGTGCATCCAAGCTTAATCGACCTTCAAGGATGTGGTCACTCAAGCTCCAATCTTACAAGCCTCTGACTGATCCCAATCCTTTGAAATCATGTGTGATGCCTCAAATTTTTCTATAGGGGCAGTCCTGGGACAAAAGAAAGATAAGAAACCCGTGGTGATTTATTACGCTAGAAAAACATTAAATGATGCACAACAGAACTATACTACTACTGAGAAGAAACTGCTAGCCGTTGTTTTTCGACTTGAAAAGTTTAGATCTTATTTACTTGGATCCCACATAGTGGTTTACACTAACGACTTTGCCCTATGACATTTACTGGCTAAAAAGGATGCTAAGCCCAAGTTAATTAGATGGATTCTACTCTTACAAGAAAGTCCTGGAAATAAGAGACAAAGTCGAGGCACAGAATGTTGTGGCCAATCATCTTTCCAGACTTGACTCGGACCACATCAAACTTGCACTACTAGTCGGGCTCGGATAGGTGTGTTAATATGGTGATTTAATCGTTGAAATGAGTATAGTGGTTAACCTAAATTGAGCCTAACCATCTCTTTACAAAAATTTTTTACCTGGCCTATTTGATTTTATCTTGATCACTTTTAGGCCTAGGGTCGAACTCAGGGAAGTGAGATTAGAGGTGAATAAGTTTCTATGCCTTACCTACAATGAATCTCTTCCGTTCGCTTATTATGTTTTTGGTATTTTTCTATTTAATATTTTTTCTGATAATTTTTGTTCTTGAGGTACACCCTCAAAATCAGGTTCTTGGCTTTGAGCTAAATTAGGGTTCCAAAACTGATCTTGCTATTCGCAAGACTGAGTATCTGCAAGTCAAGGATTATCTTTTCTCTTTTATATATTTTTTTTATCTTTTTAATTGCAGAAAAGAGAAATAGAAACAAGATAAATATAGTATATATATGTATATATTATATATGTATATAGGGGTGGGGGTGGAGGTGGAAATGGCGTGTAGCACGGTGTCAAGTTGATTGTCGTCTAGGAAGACGCAACCAACAGGACGAAGTGCCGCGTGGAGTGTAGGATGGATGGGTGGAAGATGTGTGCGAAGATGCTTTCTGTACATGTGTATCAGGGAATATCAGCAATTGGTGCAGATATTCCCGTGATACAACATATGGTAGGTGATATGAAAATATATATATGTATGTATATATGTAAATATATATCTATATGTATATATGTAGATATGGTTATAATTATATAGGTGTATATGTAGTTATGTATGTATATATATATATATATATATATGTAAATATATGTATAGATAGATGTATGTATATGTGTGTGTATATATATATATATTTATTTATTTATTTATAATTAGATAAATATGCATGTATATATAACTATATATATATATACATACATATTTATCTAATTATAAATAAATAAATATATATATATACATAGAAATATATGTATATAGTTATATATATGTGTATATGTATATGTATATATTAGTATAAGTATCTATGTATATAGATATATGTAGATATATATATATATATATATATATATATATATGTATTATAGTTATAGATATATGTATATTTGTATGTATATTTGTATATATATATATGTATAAATATATGTGTATATATATGTATATATATATGTATATATACTTATACTTAGTTATATAGGTACTAATATATGTATAGATATATGTATATATATATAAGTATATAGTAGTGTATAAGTGAGTGGGTGTGTGTACGAGAGAGAGAGTGTGTGTGTGTGTGTCTGCGGAGAGAGTGAGAGAGTGCTGAGAGAGAGAGAGAGAGATCATCTGCTGGAGGAAGAGGCGCGGGCAAGTTAAGTCGTTCGGAGGCAGCGGGCAACGTCTGATGGCACACGCAGGCGCAGGCGCGTAGGCGTGCGAAGAGGCAGGAGCACGTAGGAGGGAGTGAGCACAAGGGGAAGGACCACAGCGCACCGCGCTGCGCGGTGAGGCAGGTGCGTGCGAAGGCGCTATGCGCTGAAGCAGGTGGGTGCAGACGCTAGAGCGGGCATTGGAACGGGCGCGGGGAGAGACGCGAGCGCGGGCTAGCGCAGGTTGCAGCGCAGAGAGAGAGTGCCTGGTGACCGGAAAAGTGAGAAACTTTCCAGTCACCGCACTGTAGCAGCGTGAGATCGCTGCTACAGTGCAGGGGCAAAAAGTTGACCGGCTGGCACACGCGAAACCGGCTGGGCCGCGGGTGGAGGTTTGCGATAGGGTGCACGGAGAGGGGTGAGGGCGGCCTGCTGGCGCGCGCAGAGCACGTGGAACAGGTGCCTGAGGCGCGTGGTGGCCTGCGCTGCTGCTGGCTGCCACCTTGCTGCTACGGAGCTTCAGACCTTGAGTCCTGCGGCAATGGCGGAAATGGCTGGAACGGCGAAACAGAGAGGAGAACCACCACACCCACCGGCCCTTTGATGAGCTGGGCAATGGTGGGACACACAGTGGTTGTTGTGTACCACTGTGAGTTGCTCCTGCCCGCAGCGTGGCTCCTAAGGAAGAAGAGAGGTTGTGTATGGAGGGGAGGAGACGGCCTGGAAGGGAAGCTGCTGTGTTGGGTGGACCAGGCTTAGCTGCAAGGAAGAAGGCTGTGCTCTTTTTAAAGAGGAAGAAGGCATGCACACCCATGCCCTGGGCTGCATGGCTGTGCATGCAGCTGGCAGGAAGTGCTTGTTGCAGAGAATGGCGCGAAGAAGAGCTGCCATGCCTTGCAGCTGCAGAGAAGAAATTCAAAGTCAAATAAAAATAAAAATAAAGATGGTGAATTTGCGAGGAAGCACTTGAAGAAAACGTTAATTTCAAGGCTATTTTATTCACTCTCCTCCCCTCTCAAATAAATGCAAGCATGCGTTTATTTTTTACAAATGCGACTATGTCTACCTAATCTACATAGGCAATGCTTGGAAATAGCACAAGATGGCACAATTGTTGGTGTATTTTTGCTGTGCAATCATACCCCCATGCCTATATTTTGCTAGTCCTCAGCAAAACATTTTTGTGTTGTATTTAGAAATGATCTTAAGCTGAAGATTTTCTTCTAAGGCGACATAGGTGTGTTTATTTGTTGGATATTGTGAGAACCAATTGTAAAGAAGACTTCCAGTACTTTAAGTCTCACATGACATAGACCATCTCTCAACTGACCTGGACTCTTGATATTTAAACCTTAAGTACGATTTCCAGGACCCAGGAGGTTTTTGCCGTACTCGAGAGCTCAAGAGATTATGGCTTGTGCTTAGTGAAGAATCAAGACTGACCAGATGAACATTAAGACTCAAGCCTAGGGTTTCACGAATTTTTAAGTGCAGGTTGGTCCCAGTTTCAACTCGTGTCTTTGGATTGACGCTTAAAAAGATGACGAAAAACTCAACTCCCATTTTATAACATTTATGACTCAAAGAAAACAAGGTATTTGTAACTTGCCCTGAAGAATTTTTGTAGGGGGAAGACTTTATAGATATTTGCGAGATATACTGACTTATTTGCATCTCTTTTTTTTTTTTTTGAAACACGTGTCAGTATATCTCTTACGACATTATTTGGAGGAGCACACTTTTCTTTTTGGTGGGAGAGTTCCTTTTTGGTGGAAAGAGTCTCTCCTAAACACAAGACTAAAGCCTGGGATAAAAAGTCTACCTGCACGCACAGGTAAGGACTCCACCTTCCCTAATGAACACTAGGGTTGGATCTTATGTTCACCTGGTCTTTCTTGATATGTGTAGTGTGAACCAAGATTACTTAGGCTCTCGAGTAGAAGCAAACCAATGGATCCTGTACTGATGTCTCAGGTACAAGAATACGTCCTTAGTTAGGAGAGATTTCAATCTATCTTGTCAATGCTCAAGTGAATTAAGCCGAGCCTGAGTGAATCAAGCTTCTGTGGCCTGGAAAGTCTTCAAAACAGTGGTTGAATATCCATAAACACTTATTGTATTTTTGTTTCAGCCTTCACATCATTACTAAACACCATTTATATATATATAGATAGATGGAAATTGCATGATACCATAAAATATCCAGATCCTATGGATGCCTATCCACCCCCCCATGCCAAATGATGCTATGTCCTCATATGTATGCAGGGTAGGGTAGAGGAAGGACGAAAGATCAGGTAACGAGAGCTGAGGTGCAGGGTAAACAGCGGGGTGGTAGGGTGGGTGGATGGTGGGTGGTGAGGTGAAAAGTGAAGTGAGCGTGACAGTGGCAGAGTGTTGTTGGGGTGCCTCCCAACGAGAGCCGAATTTAACGTCCCCAACTGGACTCAGAATGAGGCACAACATTAGTTACCCTCCAGCAGGGCAACAGTTTCTCCAACGGGGGCAGGTTCATGAGTAAGATAGGGTTTCAAATGCTGCCCATTGACCATAAATTTATGCCCAGATTTGGGATCTTCAATCTCAACGGCCCCGTTGGGAAATGGTCTCGATACCAGAAAAGGACCAGTTCATTTGGACTTCAATTTCCCAGGAAAGAATTTAAGCAGGCATTGTAGAGCCAAACTTGCTGAGATGGCTCAAATTCTTTCCGCCGAATACGGCTGTCGTGAAAAGCCTTAGTGCATTGCTTGAAAGTTAAGGCAGAATCATAGGCTTCACGACAGAGCTCTTCCAGCTCCTGGAGTTGGAGTTTCCTTTCTCGACTACACAGGTCTGGGTCGAGTTTACATTGGCGAACCGCCCAATAAGCGCGGTGCTCCAACTCCACGGGCAAATGACAAGGCTTCCCGTAAATGATTCTATAAGGAGACATACCAAGGGGAGCCTTGAATGCGGTCCAATACGCCCAAAGTGCGTCAATCAGCTTGTCGGACCAATCCTTACGGTCAGGCTGAACCGTTTTCTAGAGAATTTGCTTGATTTGCCGGTTCGACACCTCTACCTGGCCGTTCGTCTGAGGATGATACAGGGATGCAATACGACGGTGGACTCCGTATTTCCTCAGAAGTGCCCGAAAAGAAGCATGGGTAAAGTGGCTTCCTCCATCCGAGATAATGGCTCGAGGGATCCCAAAGCGCGCAAAAATGTGGTCTTTGACAAATTGAGTGGATATAACATGGTCAACACGTCACGTGGGAATAGCCTCGATCCATTTCGAAACATAATCAACAGCCACGAGGATAAATTCGAAGCCGTTGGAAGGAGGAAAGGGACCCATGAAATCAATTCCTCAAATGTCGAAGATTTCTACAACTAGGATGGGTTGTAAGGGCATCATGTCACGACATGACATTGACCGTAATGACTGGCACCTAGTGCAATGTTTGGCATAATTGTGTGCATCCTGGTGAAGGGAGGGCTAAAAGAAACTGCACTGCAACACCTTGGCTGTAGTTTTCCTCCCAGAGAAATGGCCTCCGCAGGCCTGATCGTGGCAGAAGGATAGCACACTGGGGAATTCGCTGTCAGGAATGTAATTTCCCTACTTGGAGGGGTGAGATCAGTGTGACGTAAAAAAGCGTAAATGAAATATAAAGCAATCTCAAAAAGACAATCACACAATGTACACAAAAAGTTTTTAGGTGGAAACCCAAACCGGGTGAAAACCACCACCTAACCCTCTCGAGTTAGGATTTTCCGATCAACCTAGTTGATCAAATCCACTAAACGAATCACTTTAAAACGAGGGTGATTCAACCTCAGTACAACCACGCTACAAGTACGAGGGTAGCGTTCCTCAACCCCTTCTCTCCACGAGAAGGATTTTGTCCCACGAAGGAGACGGGAATTCGCAAAGCGAATACCCAACCAAAAGACAAAGGTAAAATAAACAACAAACCTATAGAGCCAACAAAGTAATAAACCTAAGCTTCTATAGGATTTAGGAAACTCCCCTTTGCAAGGAGTGCGTCGACGATGACGCGGTGCGTGAGCCACGTGACGGCGCAACTTCGCTCTCGTGAACTACGGCGGGAGAGCGGGTGCGCAACAGCTTGATGCTCTCAAGAGAATGGTGCTTGAGCTTGGAGAGCAAGAGCTAGCTAGGACACAAGAGAGTGGAAAGTGTAATACAAATTGTTTCTTGTGTATCTTGGTCTCTCTAGGTGTGTATCTTGTGTGTTTTTTGTGTTGCAAAGGCTCCCCTCTATTTATAGAGGCCTTAGGAAGGCTTTGGAAGGCTTGGAAAAGCTTCCATAGCCGTTGGGTGCAAAGCCCAAGAGAATCAGGCCGAAATCAGGATAATGATTACATTTGACAGGGTTATCAGACGTCTAACTCTGGCATCAGACGTCTGGAAGGCCACTTTAAGACGTCTGATTTAAATGTCAGACGTCTGATTCTATGCGGGTTTCTCCCTGACTTGGATCAGATCTAAACAGGGTTTTTACGCAAGTCCATCAGACGACATACAGGACGTCTGGCACTATGTCTGGACGTCTGGAAACCTACTTTTACTGTGGGAATTTATTTCCAAACGTTGCAACGGCTAGAAAATCTCTGAGAAGAGATTTTGGGTCAGCCGAGGCAAAACGGTCATTTATCAGACGTCTGGAAAGGCCTAAGGACGTCTGATAAGGCTCTAACGGTCATATTCTTGAGTGTTTGCTAAGCCAGCCAACGGTCCACTAATTGGACGTCTGGCAAAGTCATCAGACGTCTCCTAAGACGTCTGGTCTAAGGTCTGGACGTCTGATTTCATCAGACAGAACTAACTATGTCCAGCCTAACAGTTATCAGACGTCTGAAACAACAGTCAGACGTCTTAAAATACATTATCAGACGTATGATTTGGGAATTAGACGTCTGGAAAGTCTGTTTGAACCCTATATTGGTTTTCTAAGTATTCTACAGAAAACCTAAGTATCCTAGGGTTGTGCTGGTGTTCCTAGGACTACTGTTAGGGTTCTTTGAGGCTCTTTAACATGAAATATCTAAGGAAATAAAGAGCAACAAAAGAAACGAAAAATACAACAAGTACAAAAGAAGGAAATCTATCCTATTCTTCATTTCCTTCCATCTTCAATCTTTCGCTCCACGCGAACCTCCTCTGTTTTCCGTCAAGCTCCTCCAATCCGTCCTGGATGCGAGCTCGAACTCCGTCTAAACACGTCCACATTTGCAATTGACTTGAAATCTAGGTCTCAAAGTGCAAATGTTAAATAACACGTGTTTTGTTATCATCAAAACAAATGATCGTGGTGCTCTAGCACCAACAATCTCCCCCTTTTTGATGATGACAAAACCGTAAATAATAATACATAAAAATCCTCCCCCTTTTTGACATTATCAAAAAGGTTTGATTGGTTTAAAATTCCTATAACTCCCCCTTAAAACATGCTCTTCTATGAGTTTCTTTTGACAAAGGTAATGTCCTCCCCCTTTTTGTAACAATGAGATAGCTATTATTTTTCTCCCCCTTTCTAAAGGAAATTTAGCTACCTTATATCTCCTCCTTAAAAATTGACAATTAGCTCATTAATTTTTAACTCCCCCTATCTAAATGCTTATAAAAAGATAGGGTTAAAAATTTTACCTCACCTACCATGGCCAATAAAATGGCCCGAATGGTGGTGGTGGATGCCACATCGGATGGGGCTCCCATCCGTAGCTTGGAGGCCCGGGCATTGGCGCCGGTCTCCAATCTGGTGGTCGACATGCGACGGGTCCGTCGTTTGTTCGCCGTCTCGTCGGTCTTCTTGTTCTCCTCCTTGGTCTACTCCTTAGTTCTCCCAACTTGAGTTGACCAGACTTGAGCTTGTAGGTCCAGTCCTTTATGTTGTAATTATCCCTGAACCCTACAAAACAAGATTCTAATTCTTTTTTCGGTATCCAAGTGGGCTTGGATCCGGATTTGTTAGAAGGTCTCCTTGATGGAGATCCTTTCTCAACCTTAGGGCTATAAAAATTATCAACTTTGTTGATTAATTTGTTAGAATTTTCCCTAAGACATGCAATTTCTTTTTCTATAGTTTGCATCTTAGTCTTTAAATCATAGATTTCTAACTTTAGACTATCATTTTCCTCAATCAACTTATTATTTTCATTGATGAGGTTATGATTTTCTAATAATAGGTTATCATTTTTAGGACAAGTTTCTAGATCCTTAAGTTTTATTTCTAACCTATCATTTTCATTTTTAAGAAAACTAAGGTTCTTTTTAATACTTTTGTTTTCTATTTTAAGTGATTTACTAATCTCAAATAGTTCATTAAAAGCTTCTTGTAAATCCGAGTTTACCTCATTATCGCTGTCGTCGCTGTCGTTGTTACTTTCTCCGATTGCCATGAAACCAAGGCACGTGGTTTCCTTCTCCCCGAGATCTTCTTCCGAGCTTGTCTCCTCATGAGTGCCTTCCAACCTCCTCCATATCTCGTGGGCGGTGGAGCACTCTTGGATTTTCTCGAACTCTTCCGGACTCAACGCGCAATACAGGGCATTCATTGCCTTTGCGTTGAGTGAAAGCTCTCGAATATGCTGCTGCGAGTATCCTCCGGCGGGTTTCTCTGGGATGTCAAAGGGGGTCTCGCACCTGGCCCAGACTGTGAAATCGATTGCTTGAAGCCACGTCTTCATCCGCAATTTCCAGTAGGGGTAGTTGCTCCCGTCGAAGAACGGCGGACGGGTTGTGGACTGCCCCTCGAAAATCCTGCTTGTGGAACAGCTTCCCTCCATGATCTTCTTGCCTGGTTGTTACGTCGAAACAGCAAGACCTGCTCTGATACCAAATGTAATTCCCCTACTTGGAGGGGTGAGATCAGTGTGACGTAAAAAATGCGTAAATGAAATATAAAGCAATCTCAAAAAGACAATCACACAATGTACACAAAAAGTTTTTAGGTGGAAACCAAAACCGTGTGAAAACCACCACCTAACCCTCTCGAGTGAGGATTTTCCGATCAACCTAGTTGATCAAATCCACTAAACGAATCACTTTAAAACGAGGGTGATTCAACCTCAGTACAACCACGCTACAAGTACGAGGGTAGCGTTCCTCAACCCCTTCTCTCCACGAGAAGGATTTTGTCCCACAAAGGAGACGGGAATTCGCAAAGCGAATACCCAACCAAAAGACAAAGGTAAAATAGACAACAAACCTATAGAGCCAACAAAGTAATAAACCTAAGCTTCTATAGGATTTAGGAAACTCCCCTTTGCAAGGAGTGCGTCGACGATGACGCGGTGCGTGAGCCACGCGACGGCGCAACTTCGCTCTCGTGAACTACGGTGGGAGAGCGGGTGCGCAACAGCTTGATGCTCTCAAGAGAATGGTGCTTGAGCTTGGAGAGCAAGAGCTAGCTAGGACACAAGAGAGTGGAAAGTGTAATACAAATTGTTTCTTGTGTATCTTGGTCTCTCTAGGTGTGTATCTTGTGTGTTTTTTGTGTTGCAAAGGCTCCCCTCTATTTATAGAGGCCTTAGGAAGGCTTTGGAAGGCTTGGAAAAGCTTCCATAGCCGTTGGGTGCAAAGCCCAAGAGAATCAGGCCGAAATCAGGACAATGATTACATTTGACAGGGTTATCAGACGTCTAACTCTGGCATCAGACGTCTGGAAGGCCACTTTAAGACGTCCGATTTAAATGTCAGACGTCTGATTCTATTCGGGTTTCTCCCTGACTTGGATCAGATCTAAACAGGGTTTTTACGCAAGTCCATCAGACGACATACAGGATGTCTGGCACTATGTCTGGACGTCTGGAAACCTACTTTTACTGTGGGAATTTATTTCCAAATGTTGCAACGGCTAGAAAATCTCTGAGAAGAGATTTTGGGTCAGCCGAGGCAAAACGGTCATTTATCAGACGTCTGGAAAGGCCTAAGGACGTCTGATAAGGCTCTAACGGTCATATTCTTGAGTGTTTGCTAAGCCAGCCAACGGTCCACTAATTGGACGTCTGGAAAAGTCATCAGACGTCTCCTAAGACGTCTGGTCTAAGGTCTGGACGTCTGATTTCATCAGACAGAACTAACTATGTCCAGCCTAACAGTTATCAGACGTCTGAAACAACAGTCAGACGTCTTAAAATACATTATCAGATGTCTGATTTGGGAATTAGACATCTGGAAAGTCTGTTTGAACCCTATATTGGTTTTCTAAGTATTCTACAGAAAACCTAAGTATCCTAGGGTTGTGCCGGTGTTCCTAGGACTACTGTTAGGGTTCTTTGAGGCTCTTTAACATGAAATATCTAAGAAATAAAGAGCAACAAAAGAAACGAAAAATACAACAAGTACAAAAGAAGGAAATCTATCCTATTCTTCATTTCCTTCAATCTTCAATCTTTCGCTCCACGCGAACCTCCTCTGTTTTCCGTCAAGCTCCTCCAATCCGTCCTGGATGCGAGCTCGAACTCCGTCTAAACACGTCCACATTTGCAATTGACCTGAAATCTAGGACTCAAATTGCAAATGTTAAATAACACGTGTTTTGTTATCATCAAAACAAATGATCGTGGTGCTCTAGCACCAACAAGGAATACAGTGACGGATGATTTGATTAGCACCTATTCGAAAGAGAAGTGGATTATCTCAGAAATAATACTTTGCTTCTGCCATGAGACGCTCGCGCTGGTTTTTAGGCCAACCACGTGGAAGGGATACAGAAGCAAGGTAATTGGCAATATCGGCATACCAAGGTCCACTTGCCACATTAATTGCCAATAGGTGCTCATCAGGAAAAATCTCATTAATCAGTAGAGTAAGTCCAATATGGTCATGGTCCAGTCTAGAAAGATGATCAGCATCAACATTCTGGGCTTCGGCCTTATCGCGGATCTCAATGTCAAATTCTTAGAGTAGAAGGATCCAACGAATCAGTTTATGCTTGGCATCCTTCTTGTGCATGAGATGGCGAATGGCCACGTGATCAGTGAAAATAATAACATGTAAGCCCAGAAGGTGTAACGACCCGATTCCCGAGTCCCTACGAGACACGAGAACCGAACCGACTCGACTAATCCCAAGACATGGTCGTCCAACGAGGAAGTAACCAAAAGAGCAGTAAAATAAACCACATTCAACATGAATATAACTAACAGTAAGAAAATACAGCAGTAAGGAAAGAAACCACTACAGTATGTACCACCACAACAGTAGAACAACATTCATAACATAATATGAACTACAGGTAAAGAAAAGTACAGCAGAAACAAGAACTACTCACTACAGTGGAACCAAAAAGAGGTACAAGAGAACAGTGGTAACTCTACTGGACCCTACTCGGCCCAGCGTCCTCTGCAGCCGCTGACCATGGCTGCTCAACACCTGGTCTTGAAAGGTAACGAGTGTAACACGTCAGCAAAACGCTGAGTAGAGTGGCAGCTAAACTAAAGAAATAGTAAAGTGTACAGTAGCTGTTTTAATTTTCTTTCTTCCTTTATTTACGTCTTTCTATTGTTTCACAATTTATCTATTTCTCAGATCCTTCACTTGATCTCGAATGTTCCTCGTGGGAACGATCTTGATTGCAGTCTTTTCCGAATAGTAGAGGTAGCACATGGTGCTCTCCTGGCCAAGAGAGTCTCCCGTGGTGATCCTACTCTCAGTCAACCACCCCAAGGTCACTGACAAACGTAACGGTGACTACGGCACGCGCCGTAAACGCACGGGTAGCTAACTCGCACTGGCACGTGGTCAGTCGTTTCCGTTAACGGGTGCGCCCAAAGCACAACACGGAACCAGTACAGGGCAGAGCCCTCTCAGTAACAGGGGTCCAACCCCTCCACAGTCCGCGCACCCTCGCCTAACTACCCTGGTTTGCCCCAGTGGGCCTAACAAGTCGGTGTAGGAGGTTAGCAGAACCCCGGGGCCCGTGGGGTAGCTAGTACCTCCCTACACTAGTAGCTCTCCTTGGTACTACGTACACAAGGGCCAGCAAGTCAGTACAGAGTCGCCAGTCCTAACCCCGGGTCCCTGGGGCGGCTGGCTCCGCTCTGCACTAAACAGGGGGACAGTCGCTCTCCTTGGTACTCCGTACTCAAGGGCCAGCTCACTTCCCCAATTCTATTCCATTCACTTTCCAGGAGTTCTACTCCTAATTCCCCGTAGGGTTCCAGCTCTTTTAACTCAGAACATCCAGGTTTCACTTTCCAGTTTCACGTTCTTACAATCCATCTTCTCAATCACGTTTATTTATTCATAGCAGGCAGCTGTTAATTCAATTCACAGGCAGCTATTATTTCCTTTCCACATTTTCCAAGACGGCAGTATTCATATATTCCACTAGTTTTTCCCATCCTAGGATTCATGCCATACCCTAGGATCTATCATACAATCTAGTTTTCCAGCCCTAGGATTCATGCAACACCCTAGGATCTACCATTCATTCTAGTTTCTCATTCCTAGGATTCATGCAATGTCCTAGGTGCTATTTATGGTTCCATAATTTAAAAGATTGTACCAATAAACTTAAAAGCCACTCTACCGGTTACAACAAGAGTACTGGGGGCGTGGTCGGGAATCCCGCGTGCCTCCGCAACCCCCGAGACTGCAATGGAACGGGGTCCTATCACAAGGATCAAACACACGGAGTTTCTCAAAATAGTACATAGCTACTGTAGACGGGTAGAGGATGTAATTCCGAAAAGCACGCAACTCGAAACGTGGAAAACGGACTCCGAACGGGCCCTAAACGGGTCGAAAATGACGAAACAGTGCAAAATCAGACGTCTGGAACTTATTCCAGACGTCTTAAAAAGTGGATCAGGGGTTACCTTTGCTCTGCGTGGTCTCTTAGACATCCAGAAGCCTGCGAGGGCGTCTGGCCTAGTTCCCAGACGTCCGATGGTCACCCAGGACGTCTGGAAGTCGTTCCCGTCGTCTGGCACTGCAGCCAGACGTCTGATTCGCGTTGGATGCGAATCCCTGACCCTACGCGTACCCATTTCTCTCTCTCAGTATGGACGATCGTAGGAAAGGAAGAAGGTATGAAAATAACTCACCTTTCAGACGTCTGGACAGTCCTCCAGATGTCTTCCCCGTCGTCTGGTTGGAATCCCAGATGTCTGATTCTGGAAAATTTTCCAGAATCAGGGCACCACTCGCCCTCCGCTCGCGATGCACGGCCGCGCTGCGAGTGCTCCGCCTGCTACTCGAGCTGCAGCAGGCCTGCCGCGCCACCCCGCGTTTGCTGTTCCATCACCGACCGGCTCCCGCTGCCCCAGCAGGCTCGAGCCCTCACGGCCGACGCCTCCTCCCCCGCGCAGCACCTCCTCCCGCACCCACCGCGGCTGTCGCCGCCGCCGCTCACTCGCGCTCGCTCTCGCGCACCGACTGGAAGGAGAAGAGGGAGGGGGCGGAGGTGACGGGAGTGAGGGGGAGGGTGTGGCCTTTTAAGGCCGCGCGAGGAGGAGAGAGAGAGCGGGATAGGGTGGTTTGCGGCCGCAGGAGAGTGGGAAAAAGAGAGGGAGAGAGAGTGTACGCAGGTCTGCGCGCTCAGGTGCGTAGACGAATCACGCGTGCCAACAATAACCGATTCCCAGACGTCTGGAAGTGGTTCCAGACGTCTGGTCAGACGTCTGGGCTACTTCCCAGACGTCTTAAAAGATGTCTGAAGCGCGCATTCGTTACAGAAGGTAAGAGAGGAATTTCTCCAGCCCAAAGACGACTGCCAGTAGTTCCTTCTCAGTGGTAGTATAATTACGTTAGGCCTCGTCCAACGTCTTACTGGCGTAGTACACCACGAAGGGGTGTCTATCGCGTCTTTGTCCCAGGATGGCTCCGACTGCAAGGTCAGAAGCGTCACACATGAGTTCAAAGTCGAGGGACCAATCAAGTGGCTGGAGAACAGGGGCCTTGGTGACAGCATTACGCAGCTACGTGAATGCTCGTATGCAATCGGAGCCCATATCGAAGGGTACGTCGGTCGATAGGAGATGAGTTAAAGGTCAAGAAATCTTGGAGAAATCTTTGATGAATCTCCTATAGAAACCGACGTGTACTTGGAAGGAGCGGATTTGTTTGACAGAGCCAAGCACAGGTAAATCAGCAATTACATCAAGCTTAGCTCTGTCAACCTCAATACCCCTATCAGAGATGATATGTCTGAGAACAGTTCCCTCGTGTACCATAAAATGACTTTTTTCCCAGGAAAGTACGAGGTTTACATCAATACATCTCCTAAGGATATGGGTCAGGTTGGCAATACATTCATCAAAAGATGGTCCAAAGACCGAAAAGTCATCCATGAAGACCTCGAGAAAGTCACCCACCATGTCATGGAATATCGCCAGCATACACCTCTGGAAAGTTGCTGGTGCGTTGCAAAGTCCGAACGGCATCCTTCTAAATGCAAAGGTGCCGAAGGGGCAGGTAAAAGTGGTTTTCTCTTGGTCCCGGGGGTCAATTGCCACCTGGTTATATCCTGAGAATCCATCCAGGAAATAGAAAAATTTATTTCCTGCTAACCGCTCTAGGATTTAGTCAATGAAAGGTAGTGGAAAGTGATCTTTCTTAGTTGTAGCATTGAGTTTCCTATAATCTACACACACTCTCCAAGATGTAGGAGTGCGTGTAGGGATGGATTCGCCCCTGTCATTGACACGGATGGTGAGTCCCGCCTTTTTGGGCACAACGTGAATCGGACTCACCTAGGGGCTATCGCTGATCGGGTAGATTATACCCGCATCCAGCCACTTAATAATTTCCTTCTTAACGACCTCTCGCATGTTAGGGTTGAGACGTCGCTGCATCTCGTGGGAAGATCGAGCCTCCTCCTCCGTATATATATGGTGAGTGCAGTAGGAGGGGCTAATGCCAGATAAGTCTGATAAAGACCATCCAATGGCTCCTTGTGTTTCATAAGGACCTCAGTTAGTTTGCACTCTTTCTCCCTGGTTAATGTTGAACTGATGATTATGGGGAGCATTTCATTTGGTCCTAGGAAAGCATACTTAAGTGTACTAGGCAGCTCTTTTATCTTGGGAGTGGATGGTGAAAGATCTGGCATTTCTTGGGACGAGAATGTCCCAGGTGAATCGGAAAACAAGTCAGGAGGAAGAACTTGGCCCTCAGATTGGCCAAGAATAGGGGCTTCTTGGATAGATGGATCCAAAAAGGAATAGCCCCAGTGAGTAGTATAGGGGCCAAGAATAGGGGCTTTCTTTGACTGTCGCCTGGGTGTTGTGTAGTCTTTGAAAAATCAGGCGATAGTAGGTATGTGGTTGATAGCCTCGAGCAGGGGTACCTTGATTTCAACATCCCTGAATAAATTACGCAAGTTATCAAAGGCCTGCGTATCCTTTTTCTTGCCTTTTGGCTCCCTCAGTAGGGCCTTAGGGAATGGGACTGATTCTGGCACCAATTTGGGTGTATCGTCCTCTCACGAATGCGGTGCGCATCCCGAATGAGAGGGTGATGAAGAAGATGGGCCAGGATCAGGTCGAGGCGGATCGACGGTCTGCTTGCCGCTCCTCGTAGTGATTGCATTGGACGATGTGGGTCCAGTGGGATCATAAGGCGGAGGAGGGTTCACAATAGGGACATAAGAGTGAGGTGCTGCAGCGAGATTAGCCTGAAATCCCGGTGGAATGCTCGGAGCCTGCAGAATTTGATGTACCTACCCCTGAGAAGGTCGTACTTGTGGTTGAGGACCACGGGGTACGAAATTTCGTAGGTTTGGAACAGGTTGGGCTGGAAGCATGCCCTGAGATCGAGTCACCATGCGTAGTTGACTGATCTCAGCATTGTGCTGTGCCAATTGGTGTTGAAGAGAGGTCATGTTCTCTTCATGGCACTTGGACATTTCCATCATCATTCGCATCAATTTATCAAGAGGACTTGATGCGTGTTCTATTTGCGGTACGCAAGGACTCGATGGCGGATTCGCCATAGGATTAGACTGGGCCCTTGGGATGACGGGTGCGGACGGTCGCATTGGTCCACCTGCGGGGTTTTGGCGTTGCAGGTTGCTGGACCATGCGAAGTTCGGATGATTTCGCCACCCTGGGTTATAAGTGGAAAAGAACGGGTTGTTCCTCAGGGTGCAAGCATCTTCTATGCCAGAAGACGCGTCCGCATGTAAATACGCTTCCGAGCACATGGAGGCTTGGTCCTCCATGTCAAAATACTGGCTCGCAGAAGCCAGATCCACATGACTTACCGAATCGCTCGGCGCGACACTCGGTAAGGAAGGTCTTACGGGGTTTCTCGGGATAAGCCTGGTGTTGGAAGAATTGGGATTGTGATGAAGTGGTGAGGTGGGGGTGTTTGCCATAGAATGGGAGGTTGGCCAGAAGCTCGTCCAGCTTCTTATGCACGACGGAGACTTCATCCAATTTTTGTGCGATAAGCTGAGATCTGTGGATGAATGGGAGGGTCCCG
Organism: Thalassia testudinum; assembly: GCA_037157565.1. NCBI lineage: Eukaryota > Viridiplantae > Streptophyta > Magnoliopsida > Alismatales > Hydrocharitaceae > Thalassia > Thalassia testudinum. The sequence goes on from JAZHRO010000024.1 coordinate 87,717,436, forward strand.
TGTCAACTTCATGGACATTACGGGGCAGGCTGGTACGATTAAAGGCGACAATGGAGGCATTGTTCATTGAGTTTTCGCTCATATTTTCAAATAATTCGAATGCTCTATTCTCGTCTTTATTCATGAAATTCCCTCCGCAGGAAGTGTCTGCAATCTGCTTCAAAGTCTCATTTAGTCCGTAGTAGAAAATCTAGGCTATATGCCACTTAGGCAGACTGTGGTGCAAACACTTCCTGAGGAGGTCATTATATCTCTCCCATGCCTCATGAAATTGTTCGCCATTTTGTTGCGTAAATGAAGTGATAGCATAGCGAAGCTCATTGGTTCGCCCGCTTGGGAAGAACTTCTTGAGAAACGCTGTTCGCATCTCTTCCTAAGAGTGGATGGTTCTCCCAAGGGTGCATAACCACTGCAACGCTTTATCCCACAATGACAACGGGAACATTTTCATGAGAATTATAGGTAACCCGATATTTCTTGGTTTAACTATTTCAGCTAATCGAGTTAGGTCTTCCAAGTGGAGAAAAGGATCTTCACTTGCAAGACCATGGAAGTGAAAATTTATCAGGCCAATTATGTTAGGTTTCAGTTCAAAGTCGTCCCCGCCCATGGGGACCCGAATTTGTCCTATAGTCTCTATAGCAGTGGGATTCTGATAGGAGCTAAGAGACCTAGGCTCCTCCCATTCGGGAGGGTTCTACATTTCCTCCAATGTTTCCCTAATGGCTTCAATTTGTTCATTATACATTTCCATTTGGGCTTGGAGGCGGGTTATGGGATCCAAGGCTCCACCACCTGGTGGGTTTTGAGGGCGGTTTCCTCCCTCAGGATTTGGGGGTGGGCGTGCAGCCATGTTTGTGGAGGAGGAGGACGATGCGGCTTCTTTTCTAAAATTATCAGGCAATTCACACAGTTCAGGGTTTTTTGACGTCCTCCCAAACATGCACTACCGCAGGAAGAATTGGGGGGATACGAAGGGAAAAGGAGATGAGAGAAATGACGCCGCAAAGGTACACTTGATGACAAATCAATACAATCAAATTCCTAACCTCTACAGTGTGCCCTTAGACCTAAAGATCTAAGTTAGCTACTATCACGACCTACGGAACTGAATGCAAGCACCGCGGAACCACCGGGCCAGATTGAAAGGCCGTTTTCCCCAGTCTTAGACACCCGATAGCACGCGGGAACCCTCACCAGCACGTAGGAGTTACACGCAGGTAGTTAGACCTCCAATCCTTAATAAGGGTCAAGTTGCTACCAATTTTAGTTAGAGGCTTAGGATCAAGTGCTTCTGGAATGTGAAGGGCGTTATTTACGGTAATGCCCAAGTGATTGATTTTACAAAGTGTGTAAACCAAGCATGCAACGGGGAAATCTCCCCGAATTGAAGTTTTAATTGGTGAATGATTTTTAGAATTCAGCCTTTAGTATGGATTTTAGGATTTTGCTGAATTACCAATTCAACCAATCTACGGGTTTTTGAGAAAATACAAGTTTTCTTCTAAGCCCAACAAACCCTTCTTCAATGTCGGTTGGTTAATGCATGCTAAAATGCAATGGGCTTTCCTAGATGAAGATTTCTATGTGTGGATGCACGAATCAATTTTAGATTAGTGTGAAAGGGAGACAAAGCACTTCAATTCAAGTGCTCCCAATAACCAAAATGATTTCCACACACAAGGCTCAACCATAAGATAAAGAAAATCAAATTGTTAGGGTTGAAGTATTCGGGATCGAATCTTAGGCACGTAAAAGGTCGTGGTGGGGTTGGAATCAACTCAATTCCAAGTCTCCCAACGAAAAAGGTGATCCCGAATTGCAGATAAATGAGGCAATGAGGAATGGCAATTAATCTTTTTATCTTTGCCTCAAAGAATACTTCACCCGGTGAAAGATTTAAGAAACAAGATTCTTGGATCTTCGCTATGCGAAGTTTGGCGGGAAATCCCGGGGCGGTGGGGGTGATAACAAATAATCAAACAAGTGATTTTTAATCCACTTGCCCCAAGAGATCCCAAGAAGTGTTTTTTAGTTTTTTTTTTTTTAGTTTTTTTATCAAGGTGACAGGTTAACCTAAGTTGCTAAGAAAGAAAGACCTACTTGTTCAACAACGTGTGCGAAGTTCCAGTGTGTTGCCAACGACTTCACGCTCTCATTCCCGCCTTAGATCAGCTCACGTCTCTAACTTTGTCTGCCTACCTTCTCCTTGCAACTGGTTCACCTGCACACCAACAAACAGAAACACCCATGAAGAGAAGGGTGTGAGAAGAGAAAAATTAAAGGAATGGAGTAGAAACTTACTTGAATGCGCACTTCCTCGGCAACGGCGCCAGAAAGAGTTATGGTCGAGCTCGGATAGGTGTGTTAATATGGTGATTTAATCGTTGAAATGAGTATAGTGGTTAACCTAAATCGGGCCTAACCATCTCTTTACAAAATTTTTTACCTGGCCTATTTGATTTTATCTTGGTCACTTTTAGGCGCATGGTCGAACTCAGCGAAGTGGAATTAGAGGTGAATAAGTTTCTACGCCTTACCTACAACAAATCTGTTTCGTTCGCTTATTATGTTTTTGGTGTTTTTCTATTTAAGATTTTTTTCTGATAATTTTTGTCCTTGAGGTATACCCTCAAAATCAGGTTCTTGGCTTTGAGCCAAATTAGGGTTCCAAAACTGATCTTGCTATTAGCAAGACTGAGTACCTGCAAGTCAAGGATTATCTTTTCTCTTTTATATATTTTTTTTATCTTTTTAATTGTAGAAAAGAGAAATAGAAACAAGATAAATATAGTATATATATGTATATATTATATATGTATATAGGGGTGGGGGTGGAGGTGGAAATGGCGTGTAGCACGTTGTCGAGTTGATCGTTGTCTAGGAAGACGCAACCAACAGGACGAAGTGTCGCGTGGAGTGTAGGATGGATGGGTGGAAGATGTGTGCGAAGACGCTTTCTGTACGCATGTATCAGGGAATATCAGCAACTGGTACAGATATTCTCGCGATACAACGTATGGTAGGTGATACGAAAAAATATATATGTATGTATATATGTAAATATATATCTATATGTATATATATTGATATGGTTATAATTATATAGGTGTATATGTAGTTATGTATGTATGTATATGTGTGTATATATATGTATATATATATATATATTTATAATTAGATAAATATGTATGTATATATAACTATATATATATATATATATAGTTATAGATATATGTATATTTGTATGTATATTTGTGTCTATATATATGTATGTATGTATATATGTATATATACTTATACTTAGTTATATAGGTACTAATATATGTATAGATATATGTATATATATATATGTATATAAATATATATATAAACATATATATGTATATATATATAAGTATATAGTAGTGTATAAGTGAGTGGGTGTGTGTACGAGAGTGTGTGTGTGTATGTGTCTGTGGAGAGAGTGAGAGAGAGATCGTCTGCTGGAGGAAGAGGCGCGGGCGAGTTAAGTCGTCCAGAGGCAGCAGGCGACGTCTGATGGCGCACGCAGGTGCAAGCGCGTAGGCGCGTGAAGAGGTGGGCGCACGCAGGAGGGAGTGAGCGCGAGGGGAAGGACTGCAACGCATCGTGCTGCTCGGTGAGGCGGGTGCGGGCGAAGGCGCTATGCACTGAAGCGGGCAGGTGCAGACGCAAGAGCGAGCGCTGGAACGAGCACGGGGAGAGATGCGGGCGGGGGTAGCGCAGGTTGCAGCACGGAGAGAGGGTGCTTGGTGACCGGAAAAGTGAGAAACTTTCCGGTCACCGCACTGTAGCAGCGTGAGATCGCGGCTAAAGTGCAAGGGCAAAAAGTTGACCGGCTGGTGTGCGCGAAACCGGCTGGGCCACAGGCGGAGCTTTGCGACAAGGTGTGCGGAGAGGGGCGAGGGCGGCCTGCTGGCGCGCAGAGCACACGAAACAGGCGCCTGAGGCACGTGGTGGCCTGTGATGCTGCTGGTTGCCGCCTTGCTGCTGCTGTTGCAGAGCTTCAGACCTTGAGTCCTGCGGCAATGGCGGAAATGGCTGGAACAAAGAAACAGAGAGGAGAACCACCATGCCCACCGGCTCTTTGATAAGCTGGGCGATGGTGGGACTCACAGTGGTGGTTGTGTACCACTGTGAGTTGCTCTTGCTCGTAGCGTGGCTCCTCAGGAAGAAGAGAGGCTGCGTATGGAGGGGAGAGGGCAGGAGACAGCCTGGAAGGGAAGCTGCTGTGTTGGGTGGACCAGGCTTAGCCGCATGGAAGAAGGTTGTGCTCTTTTTAAAGAGGAAGAAGGCATGCATAGCCATGCCCTGGGCTGCATGGCTGTGCATGCGGCTGGCAGGGAGTGCTTGTTGCAGAGAATGGCGCGAAGAAGAGCTGCCATGCCTTGCAGTCGCAGAGAAGAAATTCAAAGTCAAATAAAAATAAAAATAAAGATGGTGAATTTGCGAGGCAACACTTGAGGAAATCGTTAATTTCAATGCCATTTTATTCACTCTCCTCCCCTCTCAAATAAATGCAAGCATGAGTTTATTTTTTACAAATGCGACTATGTCTACCTAATCTACACAGGCAATGCTTGGAAATAGCACAACATGGCACAATTGTTGGTGTATTTTTGATGTGCAATCAACTACCTATGCAAGATCATTTTCCTAATGAACACTTAATGGCCATACATAACAAAAATCTTCCTTGGTATGCTGATTTAGTCAATTACCTTGCTGTTGATAAAATTCTAATTGATTGGACTAAATAGCAAAGAGATAAATTCCTATCTAAAGCAAAGTATTATATCTAGGATGATCCTTTGTTATTTAGACTCTATGCTGATCAAATCATCAAAAGATGTATCCCTGAGTTCAAAATCCAAGGTGTGCTCTCTTTCTGCCATGATCAAGCTTGTGGTGGCCATTTTTTGGGAAAGAAAATAGGTTCAAAGATCTTGCAGTTAGGATTTTATTGGTGCACCCTTTATAGAGATGCAAATGATTTTGCTAAAACCTGCATCAAGTGCCAATCATTAGGGAGTATGACTGAAAGGGACATGATGTCACTTAACCCAATCCTAATTTGTGAAATTTTTGATATTTGGGGTATAGATTTTATGGGTCCCTTCCCACCATCGAATGGCTTCGAGTATATGTTAGTTGGAGTTGATTATATCTCGAAATGGATTGAAGTTGTTCCTACTAGGAAAAATGATCATAAGACCATAATTAATTTTGTAAGGAAAAATATGTTTCGAGGTTTAGAATTCCTAAGGCCTTATTAAGTGATGGTGGCAGTCATTTTACTAATACCCAGTTTAGGTCCTTAATAATGAAGTATGGGGTGAACTATAAGATTGCTACACCTTACCATCCCCAAACTAATGGGCAAACAGAGATCTCCAATAGACAAATTAAGCAGATATTACAAAAAATAGTGAGACTTGATAGAAAAGATTGGTCCGCGAGATTAGAAGATGCACTTTGGGCTTATTGAACTGTTTATAAAACTCCCATACACATGTCACCTTATAGATTAATTTATGGAAAACCTTGTCATCTCCCAGTAGAGTTAGAGCATAGAGCCTATTGGGCAATCAAGAAATGCAATTATAATCTTACTTTGGCTGGTGATCATAGGGAGCTTCAATTAACTGAGCTCGAGAAAATTAGATATGAGGTGTTGAACGTTACGAAACGCTACGCTAACGTGTTTGATTTTGGAAAACCTGTCGTTGTAGCTTGAAAGCGAAGAATTCGTGTTCAACAAATAAAATTTATACCGAAATGAAAATTCTGGGTCGAACATAGGGAGGCGGACGTTTGATTTAAAAACTACACGTTTCATTTTATTTTTCATGAAGTAATTCAATTTAAAACTATCTAATTAGTTACAATAAATAGAAGAGAGAGAGAGAATATTACACATAGCAATCAAAATGAGATGTAGAATAAATAGAGAATTTATCATTAGGGGGATTTGTTCATTACAACTAGAAAGCATAAAATAATTGCACTAGAAAGCGATAAATTTACTCTAGAAAGCATTAAAAGAATGGAGGGAGAAATGTCCTCCTCGACGGTCGCTTGGAGGACGATCAAAACTACACTAGAAAGCAGTAAATCTATACTAGAAAGCAGTAAAAAGAATAGGGAGAGAGAAATCCTCCTCGACGGTTGCTTGGAGGACGAGCTGGACGGGATGATGCCTGGATGAAGGAGGATGAAGCAGGACGAAGGAGAACGAAGCAGAAGAACAGGAACGGAGCAGCACGCCGTCGTCGTCGCGGGATCCACTTCCGAAGGGCGACGAAAATTTGGACTTTATCTCGCGAAAAGCATCCCGAGTGTGGGACAAGCTTCTCTTGAGCTTTGGAGGGGTAGAGAAGAGAAGGAAGGGATGAGAATTTCGTATGGAGGGGGTCTCCTTTTATAGTTGCAAGGAGTGGGGGCAAAATGGGCATTACAACTTTAAAATAATAAATGAGGGGTCTTTAGTGACGGATAAATCCGTCACTAAAGCCCCCAATGTGGGCGTAGCTTCCGTGCCCACGCACGCCTCCTCAGCCGCCCGCTTCCAACGCCCACACACATTCTTTGATTCTCAGCCGTCCGATCGCAAGATCAGACGACTTAAGATGCATCTCCGCCCGCTCACTGTGCGCCCGCCTGGTGCGTGCAATCGCGCGTGACGCCGCGCGTTCAATCGTGCGTGAACACTATTGGGCATGCGCGGCCGTCCGATTGCGATTTGACGGCTGATCAAAACGCGCCCGCTCGCCTCAGAAACCGCTTGGTGAGGCTCGAACGCGCGCCAGCTCCTCGCGATAAGGCGCTGGACCGCTGCGCTGCCTCGATCAAAAGGTCGCGCGGATGATTTTAAAGAGCTGCATCCACAGCCGTTGGATCGAGATCCAACGGCGGAGAGGGGGCGGGTGCGCGGTCTTCATAGAATGTAAGCGGCCGTTTGGGAGGCCGAGATGGCACCACATGGCGCCATCTTGGCCGTCCATCTTCTGGAAGTTGTAGATGGTGCCACGGATGTCGGATTGACTCGATTTTTCTATCATTGAGCTGCGATCGTCGATCCGAATTCATTCGTGCGGTCGGATTTGTCATCTGAAGTGCGGATTTACACCATCCTAGTCCTTAATCTTCTAGGGTTCCCCGGTAACTATCTGATGCTACGGGTGCCTTATTAGGGCGATTTTGGAGTCGTTGAACTCCAATCGTCGCCCTGATCACATCCATACGGTTAGATCTTTGATCCGAGGCCCCGATAAAATATTTTCCCTATCCAATCACATAAAAGGAGACAATTAGCCTCCATTTTATTCAAACTACTCTAAATGTAAGATGATGCATGTTATGCAATATTTATATCATGAAATGCAATCCTATACTTAAGAACATGCATAAATAGACATTTTAAGTAGTGTAAATGTGTTTACATCATGAGGCCTATGAAAATTTGAGGATTTACAAAAAAAAAATTAAGGCTTTTCATGACAAGCATATAGTTAGAAAAACCTTTAAGCTTAATCAAAGAGTATGGCTATTTGATGCTAGGCATATATTGTTTCTGGGCAAGCTTAGATCTAAATGGACAAGCCCATATATAGTGGTCAAACCTTTTTCTAATGGAGCTGTCGAAATTGTGGATATTAAGACTAGGCAAGCCTTTACTGTAAATGGACAAACACTTAAACCTTACTTGACCCAGATGCCCCCTAAGGAGATTATTACCCTCTTGGAGGGTTAATTGACTAAACTACATCTAGCTATAGACATGAAATTCAGTGCTTGTTAGGAGGCAACCCAATGAATTAGGTTAGCTTATATATTAATGTTTGATTCAGGTATGGAGATAATCGAGTTATGTTTGTTAGAACTCATGAGTTATCATGTGATATCTATCTATTTTCTTTTGTGTATTGCGTGCATTAAGGACATTGCATGAAATACGCAGTAGAGGTAGATAATCTTTTGAGTCACTTATTTTTCTCCAGAATTTTATACATACCATACCAAAATTTTATTTCTTATATCATGTTTTCTAATAAAAAAACAAAGAAATAGAAAAAAAAGAGAAAAAAATTGGTGTTTTTAGAGTTTGAGCTACAAAAGAAAAAGTTGAATTACTTCAATTTTAAGGACTTACTGATCTTAGGAAAAGTACGAACAAAGTTTTTTTGCTTAGACTCTTCAGGTCGGATGTCGACTTAATTTTCTCGAGTATTTACCTAAATCTGGATTTGTTTCCCGAGTCTCTGAAAGGATCTGAAAAAACTAAAAGTATTAAGTCAAAAGGTTGATGAGTAAATGACTTATCTTTTCACCCTGTAGTTTGGATAGTGAACGGGAATTTTTCGCTTGCAGAAAATATTACGTCAGAAAAATATGTCGTCGCAACATGTAAATCGTGGTAAAAAATCCCGAACAAAAATGTATATCATTAAGACTAACCACGAAGAGTTAGGTCGTATCCACAGGGAGGAACAAATCAATAATTTCACAAATATTTTTGCCTTGTATTCATCCAATTGAGTGTGAGATTCGTACTCAAATTCGATGCGAAATGAGACAAAAAGAAGGCACAATAATTTAAGAAGGTGAGGTTATGTGTGCAATTTTTCCACAATAAAATGTTAAGTAAAGATGTGATCATTAGTGGCATTTCACATAATTTCCAATTGCATGTGTGCTAGCAAGGAATTGTTCAAATCCAAATCCAAATTCAATGTGAAATGATGCACATAACATGATTCAAACAAATTCAAGGAAGTATAAGTAAATTGTTGCAAATTCTCCTCAATAAAATAATCAATTGCATAAATGAATAGTGCAACAATGTCATCAAATGTAATTTTAATTATACCCAAAACAGAGGATGTAATCCTCTTGGTCGTGAGCACACTTGAGGCTACGGCGGATGGCAAAACTTTCGATGAAGGTCGGTCGGTGCAAGGGGGTTCTGTTGTGGTAGCGGCTCGACAAACGGTGGTCGTCAGCGGTCGCCAAAGAGGAGGAGGCCACCGGTGGTAGGGGCGGTTCACCGGTGCACATGTTGTCGGTTGGTGGCGCGAATGTTGTGGAAGCACTCGTGAAGGCGAGGGGAGCGTGTTGGTGTCGACGGTGTGGAGCTTCGAGGCCGGAGTGGATGGCTGCGAGGAGGAGGGTGGCGCCTTTTGTTGGGTTCCTCTTCTCCTATGTCAGTGGAGAAAAAGAAGAAGAGGAAGAAGAGGAGGCTGCGTGAGGGTCTGCGCAAGGGGGAAGGCCTGCTGTTGCTGTCTACGTGAGGGAAGCATGTGCACGTAGCCGCACGTAGTGCGGGGCGATGGGCATGCGGTGTGGAGGGCGCAAGGTTGCTGCACGCGAGGTGGCTACGTGCGTAGCGGTATGGTCACACGAGATGGCTACCTGCGCGGTGAGGAGGCAGGCTGCATGCAAGGGCGGTGCGCGTGGGAGTTGGTGAAGGGCATGAGGTGGTGGACGCCCGAGGGCGCGTTTTTGGCTGTGGTGCACGCGGCTGAGGGCGTGCACTGTGGAGGATGTTGTGTTCTTCTAATGGGTGGCAGGAGGTTGAATACGAGGAGGACAAGAAGGCAGGAGAGGGTTGGTGGTGTTCTAGCCACACACTATCACTGTATGATCGACTAGAGGCGAGGGCAATGTTAGGGAAGCTGGGGCCACCATGTGCTCTTGGGGTTCACGGTGCAGGCTAGAGGTCCACTGTGGAGGGCGAGGAAGAGGCCCTCCAATGGTTGTTGCGCCTCTTCTTTTAAACACCTCTCCCATTTGTTTCTCCTTCCGCGAATCTCGACCAACAACTCAACAAGTAAATCTAATCCGTTGGGAAGGCGTTGCATTGAAGCCATGTTGTTGCGAGAAGTCTAGCGGTAAGGGTACTGTGGCTGGTGCACACGCAACGAAGCCCTAGGCTCTACAGGGAAGAAGATATAAAAAAAGATGGGTTATTTACAAAGATAATCCAAAATAATGCATGTAATGCATGTATGTCACTATAATGCATGTTATCTTCTATTACATGTGAATGCAAAGTATAAAATATGCATGCAACCATTTTTATAAACTAATAAATTTATAAATCTAAGTATGCTATGTACATGTAGACATCATTCTAATATCTAAGTATTTATGCATTTGATTAGTCCACAAATGTGATCTCATCAAATGCCCTCATGCCTAGTTTTTGCTAGTCCCTAGCAAAAGTGGAAAGTAATGGAAGTGACTAAAATATTTCTTCATTCCTTATTCCAAAAATTTAGAGATCCAAACAAATGTGAAGTGATAGTAGCCTAGGTAATGGATTCAAGTAAAAAGCCAACTTACATTTACAGTTCGTACTTAACCCTTGATAAAATTCTATTAGGATAGGCAACTTCTTCCGTCAGGGATAAAGCAGAAAATAATCTGTAGTTTGACCTCAGCTTTTTGGCTTAGGTAGGAGATACTGAGTTGAATGGATTTATATTTGGTGGCTCACACTCATCTGGTGCTACATGTAGTCTAGTACTGCAGACTCTAGATCTCTAGACTATCAAACAAGTCAACCTAGAGAAAGGCTAAACATTGTACTCTCTTTGCATTCCTTTGCACTCACTCACTCTCTCTTTTCTTTTTCTTTTTCTTCTTCCTTTTCTGAGATCACATATCTTATCAAATTTTGTACATGTACTCAATGTTTGGTGGCTTCACCTGACATTCACACTTCAACTAAAGTTCTAATTACCCTACAAGTAAGTTAGAAGTCCTCAGGCAGTATTCGGGCGATCAGAAATACTGAAAAGTAGATATGGGCCATATTCGGTGGATTGCAATGGGTGTTTTTGTTGCCTCAAAAACATCAACAAAGAATGACACGAAGATAAAACTACAAACTTGAACTCTTTTCTTTTTCTTTTCTCCTCTTTTTTTTTCTAAATTTTTCTAAAGATATATTTTTTTTTCTTTTCCTTTTTCTCTTTTTTTTTTAGCTAATGACACAAAATGATTCAACTTTTATTCATAAGGCATTGCTAGGGATGATAATGGTCAAGAAGATATTGTGTGGCTTATTTAGTGAAAGTGCCTACTCTTGGCACCAGGAGGGAGTGGATAGGACAATCGTATTTCTCACTTTGACACTATTATCCTCCTTCAGCCGAGGACTCTATGAAGGACGATTGTAACCATCCACCATAGTCATAGTTTTATTAGGATTCAATCTCTGTGTATCTATGATAAACGCCAATTTATCATCATTCTTATGCATTAAAACAAATCTAGCTCTTAGGATTTTACTCCGCAAACGGGTTTTTGGGCTACATTTAGGCATTAATTAGGTTAGGCATGCATTGCATTTTTTATTGTCTTTTTGATGTGTTTTTGTGAGTGTTAGGGATGAACAAATATACAGATCCCTAAAATCCTAGCACTTAAGAAGGCAAATGGTGAAGAAGGAGCTCAGACTAACTGGAACTCAGCTTGGTCCAGCTCACCACAACTGGAACCTAGCTCACTTGGACTAGGGTTAGCTCATTCTAGCTCCATTCAGCTAATCTCAATTGAATGGCAGCTCAAGAGAGCTCATCTTAGCTCACCCTAGCTCAGGTCAGCTCAGATCCAGCTCAACTTAGTTGAGTCTAGCACATCTCAGCTCCCACTAATCCACAGGGAGCTCTAGCTAGCTCAGTTGAGTTGACTGGAGTTCACCCCAGCTCAGATCCAGCTACATCAAGCTCCACTCAACTCTAGCCAGCTGAAGATGAATTCATCCCAACTTAGGAAGCTCAAGTCTAGCTCCCGGGGACTCAGCTTAGCTCAACTTAGTTGAGCTAAGCTACCTTAGCTGCCTCAACCAGCTTTATCCACCCGGGGAGCACCAAACCCAGCTCACCTCAGCTCATTATGGTAGAAGCCAGCTCACTTTAGCTTGGCTTAGCAGCTAGCAAAGAACTAGCAAGCTAAGCCAGCTAGAGTAGCTCCATGCCAGCCTCTTTAGCAGCTGCCAGCTCCAGTTCAAGCTCCAAACTTCTCCTCAGCTCCTCTCTTCAAACCTTAGCTCACATTACCTACTCCTTTACTCCATAGCTAGCTAAGCTAGCTTAGCTTAGCTTAGCTAGCATCCAACTCCTTGGCCATCCACCACCTTCAACACAACCCTAGCTAGCTCCATCAACTAAGCTCACCTAAGCTAGCTATCCTACTCCAAGTTGGCGCCACCACCATCACACCCCTTCACCCCATCACCACTACCAAAAGCCACCTATTTTCCCTCCAAAATAACCTTCTAGAACCCTTCCCTTTTGGCGCCAACTTTCCCTCCAAAATTCCCTTCATCTCCACCATACACCTCTCCTTAAGTCCATCTCCACCATCCACCTAACCCCCCTTCTAGAAGACCCTAGGTTTGTGCCAAAATGGTGGTGTCTCTCCACCACCAAAAGCCACCAACACCACCATAACCACCCCCTTAACACCCCTTGGGTTGGCGCCAATTACCCTTAGCCATAGGATCCCCAACCACCTCCATCTTCCCATCTTAGCCCTCCATTTCAAGAGTCACCTTAGCCCCCTTCCTACTCTATATAAACCCACCACCTACCATCATTTTAGAGCATCCTTCATTAGTGTTTACTTCCACCTACATCCACCTATACCTACTGATGAGTCCATTTTAATGGACTAATATTAAGCCTAAGTATCTTTAATCATACCTTGTAGGTGTGTTAATAATTGCAATTAAGTTGTAGAAGAATTGTACGCATCATGATTTATGTTTATAACATTCTATAACTTAATATGTAATGATTTTATTGTTTTTATGTGCAGGTATTATATTTAGAAAGAGTAAGGGTTGGAGAGCAAATTTCCCCAACAACCGACGGAACTTTTCCCTTTCCTCCTGTTGTCTCCTCCAACGCCCGCCGGCTAAAAATAGAAAAGGATTTGAAAATCCCTTGATTGGCGCACGCGGGGAGAGAGAGGAGTTAAAAGAGAGGAGGCAGGGTGCACTGGAAAAAGATCAATCTTCCCCCTGCGGGGAACTACTCTATCTTCTCCACTGTGGAAAAGGCAAGCACTGTGCCCGCTCCTTCTCCACCTTGCGCAGCCGCAGGCGCGCGCCCATCACCAGCCTGCACCTACGCCCAACCACTGCATGCACTGCCTCGCTCCCAACCGCGCGCCTCTCCTGCACAACATATCCCTCCAGCAGTGCCTAAAGGCGCTATGCACCTTCACCGCCATCTGCAGGCACGCCCACCCCGCACCAAGCCTGCAGCCGTTCACCCTTGCTCCTCTGCAGACCCGCTTCAATCTCTCCAGCGCTCCCTGCAGGTGCGCCTCAGCACGCCCATCTTCCAGTGAGCCCCCCTCCTTCCTGCAAGCACAGCGCTCTCCTCCTCTTTCCCGCTCCTGCGTGCCCGCACGCCACCAACCGTAGGCGCTGCGTGCAAAGCGCCCGCATGCCTCAACCACGCCCCCAGGCGCTTCCACCACCAGCGCGCCTCATTGCAGGCGCACACCGCCCACCGCGCCCAAACACCTGCATCCTCCGCGAGCCGTCCCTGCAGCACCCGCTCACCCACCTCCAGCGGGATCTGCAGGCGCTAGACCCGCCTCACCATAGCGCCCGCACCTTCCAGCAGCTTGCAGCCACCTCAGGCGCATCCACCCGCACTACAGCCGGCGCTAGCAGCGCGCCTCAACACGTAGGCGCCCGCAGGCGCACGCCCATCAGCGCATCCACACCGCCACCTGCGCCCGCAGGTGCGCGCCACAACCTCTAGCACTTTCACAGCAGGTGCGTAGCCACAGCAGCAGCCTTCTCCAGTCCTCATCTCCTCCGTGGGCCGGCCACCTCTGTCGACGCCGCAGCTACCATCGGAGAGCCCTCGTCCTCGCCTTCCTCCTTAGCCTCTCCAAAGCCCCGCCGGTGCTCTCTCTCTCTCGTGAGGAGGAGAGAGAGCAAATGCTCTGTTTCCTCCACCATTAAAATTCACAGAAAATGCCATTGTCAGGTTACTATTCATTTATTTTCTGAATTAATATATTACTGCACAATTTGCGTGGACACCCCTTGCTTAATTCGAAATTACATATAATTGATTTCTCCTTCTGAATGACATATAATATGAGATATTAATTATAGTGTCATTAGTTAGGAGATTAATATTAACATTGTTTGCTATTACCAAGGACATTATTTAGAATATTATATTATGGTAATTTTGCATATGCACCCTCATCTTCTTGATTAATTATCTATATTGCAAATTTGTGCTGGAAATGAGAGCACTAGTTAGCATGCATCTCTATTAATATTCCTGGTTCCTTTATGCATTATTACTCTTTTTTTTTAGGCTAATTCCTCCCTGTGGAGACGACCTAACTCTTCGTGGTTAGTTTTGAAAATTTAAATGTTTTGAAAAGTGATTTTCTACCACGTGATTAAATACAACAGCACATCATTTTATGTTAAAGTTTTCAACGAAAACGAAGATCGCTCTTTCAAATGCTATACCTACGGCCAAGAAGAAATAGTAGAGAAGAAGATTAAAGGGGCACATCACTAGCTCCTTTGGTGCCTTCTTCTCCCCACTCTCTTCAACTTGGGCCATGCCAAGGAGGACTTTTCTACTTCAAGGGGGAAGGACAGGCAAAGGAGAAGGACCTAGGGTGGACGTCCACCCTTGGAGAAAAGCTTAGGGTACGCCCCCTTAAGGCTTTCTTTGGAGGACATCATCTTGGCGGAGCTATAGAAGGAAGGAGCTGAAGATCTTATTTTCAAGCCTAGGAGCTACCATGCCTGGAGCAAGAAGAGCTTCATCCTCTTCATCACCATCATCATCTAAAGGATTTGTCTTTATTTTGTTTTCAATTTATTTTTTTTGTAGAAGCATTCATCTACTAGTAGACAAATTCCTTTAGTATAAAAAAATAAGTTGCATTAATTTCTTGTTGCACTCTTTCTTTTTGCATTACCTTGCTTTATCTTTAGTATAGTTTCACTCCTTTCTAATTAACCTAGGCCTCCATGCGCTTAGGTTGAGTTTAGAAAGAGGATAATTTTTGTCACTTAGATTAGCATAGTAGGTGTAGTAATTTTTCTCGCCAACAACTTTGCATGTTGCCTTAATTTCAAAAACATAAAAATGATATATTGAAAAAAGACCAAAAAGAAAGTTGAGATTTATATTCCAAGCAAGAGATTTAATTTTTGCAAACTTGCCTCCTTGGACAACCCTAGATACTCCCCTATCTAAGAATATAAATTTGAAAGCGTATGCAAATTCGCGTGTTACAACGACATTAAAAATCCACTTTTACAAATTTCACATCAATCTACCTTATTTAGTGACTCTCAGGAATTCACACAATGTTTGTAAGCAGGAACAGAGGGTGAAAACTATGCCTAACTCTGAGGTATCATTATCTAATTATTCAGAACTTAAGAGTCCCTGCACTAAACTTAGCGCACCAGTAATCTCTCTACTTTCTTCTCACAAATATTAGGTGGATCTAATAGAAGATAGTATGCCTGACTCCCTATTAACTATCCAAGGGTTCAGCAGACTAGCAATGCTTATTGGTTTTCTTCAAAGATCCATTACCCAGTCTACGTGCAAGTGAAGTAAATATACTGGATTTTGAACTTAAGAAACAATTTAAGAAGAAAATCTTCAATGAGACCTCCTTTATAAAAATTTTTTGCTAGAGACTAACCAATTTAGCTCAAGAGAATAAAAGAGATTTTTTTTTTGGCTAATGTACCTATCCTAAATGCAAATATTTATAAATGCTAAAACCATCCTCAGGTTATACCCCCCCATGCCTAAGACTAACAATGTCCTCATTGGAAAAATAAAGGCATAGAAGAATATCACCTGAGGAGGAGAGTGGGAGGAGCTAAGGCTCCTCAAGCCGAAGTGCGTCCAAAACCTGGCCATCTGAATAACATAAGGTTTAAGTCGTTGACCATTTACCTTAAAGCTCACACCAAAAGTAGGGTTCCGAATTTCTACAGCTCCATGAGAGAAGGTATTGATAACAATGTATGGCACATCCTAGCGGGACTTGAGCTTTCCTAGAAATAATTTAAGTCTGGAATTGAAAAGCCAGATCCACTGGTTGGGCTCAAAGGTCTTTCTAATGATGTGTTTATCATGGAATACCTTTGTATGTTGCATGTAAGCTTGAGAAGTTTCATAGGCTTCATTACAAACCTCTTCAAGCTCACTTAACTCCAGCATACGTGCCTTTCCTGCTTTATCTAGATTTAAGTTAACCTACATAATTGCCTAATAGGCTTTGTGTTGGATTTCAATGGGAAGGTGGCACGCCTTTCTATAGACAAGACGGAAAGGAGACATGCCCAAGGGAGTCTTATATGTGGTTCTGTAGGCCAAAAGAGCATCATTTAGTTTTTTAAACCAATCCTTATGGTCGGGCCTGATAGTTTTTTCTAAAATTTGCTTAATCTCCCTATTAGACACTTCAACTTGTCCACTCGTTTTGGGATGGTAAGGTGTGGCTATCATGTGGTTGACTCCCAAAGTTTGGAGTAGTCTTGTGAAGTGCACATTCTTGAAGTGAAGTTCTCCATCACTTATGATCATCCTTGGGCACCCGTACCGAGAAATGATATTAGCCTTAACAATCCAAGACCACAGAATGGTCGTTGGTCCATGTGGGTATGGCTTCTATCCATTGCGATACATAGTTCAAAGCCACAATGATGTATTCATATTCGAAGGACACAAGAAAGGGACCCATGAAGTCGATGGCCCAAATGTCAAAGATCTCAACGGGGAGAATAGGTTGCTGGGGCATCTCATCCCTTTTTCCAATGGTTCCCGTCTGCTGGCAACGTAGACGTGTGCCCACATATGCATGTGCATCTCGGAATAATGTGGGCCACAAAAAGTCAGACTGAAGAACCTTATGAATAGTCTTTTTTCCACTAAAATGTCCTCCACAGTAGAGGTCATGGCAGAAACTCAGAACACTCCTTTGTTCTTCATCAGGGATGCAACGGCGGAAAAGCTGGTCAGGGCCTATTATAAATAGCTCAGGTTCTTCCCAGTGATAAAATTTAGTGTCAGCAAGAAACCTGTCTCGCTTCTGCTTGCCCCAAGTACTGGAGGTAATGCCCGTGACCAGGTAATTCACTATGTCAGTGAACCAAGGAGTTTTGGCCTCCACGGCCATCAGAGACTCATCAGGAAAAGTCTCTTGGATATCGTTAGCAAGGGTTGATGCCTCAATAGGGATCTAGACAGATGATCTGCTACCACATTCTCAACTCCTTATCTTTAATTTCCAGGTCAAACTCATGAAGTAGCAAAATCCAATGAACTAAGTAAGGTTTGGTGTCCTTTTTAGCAAGAAGATGCTTTAAGGCAGAATGATCAGCGAACACCATAACCTTGGATCCCAAAAGATAAGATCGAAATTTTTCCAAAGCAAATACTATAGCAAAAAGTTCCTTTTCAGTGACTGTGTAGTTTTGCTGAGGATCCGTAAGGGTCTTGCTAGCATAATGCAACACATGAGGTTTGCCATCAACCCTTTGACCTAAGACCGCTCCCACTGTGAAATCAGAAGCATCGCACATTAGCTCAAACGGGAGGGTCCAATCTAGTGCATGGAGAATCGACGCGGTAATAAGGGCTTTCTTCAAGACTTGGAAAGCCTTGCCACATCTATCATCAAAATCAAAGGAAACATCCTTCGCCGACAAGTCACAGAGTGGCTTAGAGATTTTACTGAAATCTCTAATGAAGCACCTATAAAAGCTAGCATGGCCAAGGAAAGATCTAACCTGACTAACATTGGTAGGCGATGGAAGCTTAGAGATGGAATCAAATTTTGTAGTATCCACCTCTAATCCTCTCTCGAAAACTACATGCCCCAACACAATGCTCTGCTGGACCATAAAGTGGCTTTTCTTCCAGCTAAGCACCAACTTTGCCTCTTCACAACAGGATAAGACTTTATCAAGGTGCAAAAGGCATAGGTCAAATGATGAGCCGTAAATTGAGAAATCATCCACGAAAATTTCCACAAACTCCTCAATCATATCAGAAAAGATAGCCATCATACAACGTTGGAAAGTGGCAGGAGCATTACATAACCCGAATGGCATTCGGCGGAACGCAAATGTGCCATACGGGCTCGTGAAGGTGGTACGCTCCTGATCGTCAAGAAAGATGACTATCTGATTATACCCAGAGTACCCGTCAAGGAAGTAGAAGTACTTGTTCCCCTCCAATCTTTCCAAAATCTGATCAATAAACGTAAGGAGAAATGGTCTTTCTGGGTAGCTGTGTTCAAATGGTGATAATCAATGCAGACCCTCCAACCAGTTGAGGGTCTAGGGGTTACCAACTCTCCTTTGTCATTCTCTTTCACAGTGATTCCTACCTTTTTGGGCACCACATGTATAGGACTAACCCATTTATTGTCTGAAATGAGATAATAATTCCTACATCCAGCTATTTCAGAATCTCCTTTTTAGCAACCTCCCACATATTAGGGTTGAGCCTTCTCTGCATGTCTCAGAAGGGTTTCATGGACTTGTCCGTGTATATATGATACATGCAAAGGGAGGGATCAACACCCTTAATATTAGCTATTGACCAAGCAATTGCTTCCTTGTGCCTTTGTAAACACTCAAGTAGAGCTCCCTCCTGTGATTAAGATAATGCAGACAATATAATAACGGGGAGCGTGTTGTTAGGGCCAAGGAAAGCATACTTCAATGTGCACGGTCTAGGGAGGGGATTGAGGATTTAAGTTGAGATGTCCCCACCTTAGGTAGTGGATCTACCTTCACGGTCTAGGGAGGGGACAAAGACTGTGTGTACCCCCAGCAACTCTTCTAATTCGGGTATATCCCCTTCAGTTTCTTTAATAGTCAGAGGATGGTCCTTAGATATGACCTTTTGAAGGGGATCTCTACATAAGAATATTGGAGTAGTCTCTTCAATGATTTTATCAACTACCTCAATTAGGAAACAATGTTCCAGTCCGGACTGCTTGTAGGTATCAAAAACATTCAACAAGATCTTCTTGTTCCCAAAGCCATTTTAAGTGCCCCTGATCTACAATTGATAGAGGCGTTGGCTGTGGCCAAGAAGGGGCATCCCAGAATAATGGACGGCTTGGTGGGCTTATTAGATGGGTCAGTATCTAGCACAAGAAAGTCAACAGGGAAGAAGAAGTCCTCCACTCTCACCAAGACATCTTCCAGTAATCCCCGTGGTATCTTAAGCGATTTGTCTGCTACTTGGAGGATGACTAGACTAGGCTTTAAATCACCTCCTCCCAAAAGGTCATAGACAAAGCTCGGTAAAATGTTCACCCCCACGCCCAGATCGAGCAAAGCCTCGTAAACGTGTTGGTTACCTATAACCGTTGAAATATACGGGGCCGCTAAGTCTTTCATTTTGGGGGTTGTTCCATGTTGGAGAACCAAGCTAACATGGTCATGTAGGATGACCTTAGCTTGGACCTATCTCCTAGATTGGCACTTCTGGGTGCACAGGTCCTTTAGAAACTTGGCATATGACGGGATCTGTTTGATAGCTTCCAATAGAGGCAAGTTAATCTAGGCTTGCCTAAAAGTGTCCATAATCTCCTCCATCCTATCCTTGGCTCCAGATGAGCCAACAGAAGATTCCCCAGGAGCAGATAAGCACTCTGGATAGGGTACCCTCAGCTTCTGGGTAAAGGGGTCATCATGGAGGGAAAGGGGTGGTGGAATGACGACATTCTCAAGGTGGGTGATTTCAAGCGAGGGAGAGCAATGTGGCTCTTCCTCGGTGGAGATGGAAGTCAGGCTTAGTGTAGGAGGGGAATCCTGAGAGGTGACCGTAGGAGTGTGATAAATGCCAGTTTATCATCATTCTTATGCATTAAAACAAACCTAGCTCTTAGGATTTTGCTCCGCAAATGAGTTTTTGGGCTACATTTAGGAATCAATTATGTTAGGCATGCATTACACTTTTTATTATCTTTTTAATGTGTTTTTGTGAGTGTTAGGGATATATAGATTGTCAGAACTCCAAAACCCTAGCACTCAGGAAGGCAACTGGTGAAGAAGAAGCTCAGACTAGCTGGAACTCAGCTTGATCCAGCTTACCATAGCTAGATTCCAGCTCACTTGAACTAGGGTTAGCTCATCCTAGCTCCATTCAGCTCATCTCAGGTGAATGGCAGCTCAAGAGAGCTCATCTTAGCTCACCCTAATTCAGGTCAGTTCAGATCCAGCTCAACTTAGCTGAATCTAGCTCATCTCAGCTCCCATTAGTTCACAAGGAGCTCTAGCGCTCAGCTGAGTTGACTGGAGTTCACCTCAGCTCAGGACCAGCTACATCCAGCTCCACTCAACTCCAGCCAACTGAAGATGACTTCATCTTAGCTCAGAAAGCTCAAGTCCAGCTCCCGGGGACTCAGCTTAGCTCAACTTAGTTGAGTTAAGCTACCTTAGCTACCTTAACTAGCTAGGTCCTCCCTGGGAGCATCAGACCCAGCTCACCTCAGCTCCTTTCAGCATAAGCCAGCTTGCTTTAGCTTGGCTTAGCAGCTAGCAAAGAACTAGCAAGCTAAGCCAACTAAGGTAGCTCCTTGCAGCTCTCTTCAGCAGCCACCAACTCCAGTGTAGCTCAAGATGACTACCTCCAACTCTTCTCCCTCAAAACCCTAGCTCCAAATGCCTCAAACCCTACTCCCTACTAGCTAAGCTAGCTAAGCTAGCTTAGCTTAGCTAGTCTACCTCCATGGCACCAAAACCTACTACCCTACTACCTAAGTCCAGCAAAAAGACCACCTACTCATACTTTATTTTGGTGCCAACTATCCCTTCCATCACCACCCTACATCCACCATCAAAACCCATCTCCACCCTCCATTTTTTCCCTCCAAAATCAATGCCTTCTAGAAGGTATTTTTGGAGGGAAAACCAAGGCACCTCTTCATTTCTCTCCCATTTTTCCCCCAAAAATATCCAAC
Source organism: Thalassia testudinum (assembly GCA_037157565.1). Lineage (NCBI taxonomy): Eukaryota > Viridiplantae > Streptophyta > Magnoliopsida > Alismatales > Hydrocharitaceae > Thalassia > Thalassia testudinum. The sequence continues at coordinate 87,738,466 of JAZHRO010000024.1, forward strand.
CACCCCTTCATTTCCCTCCAAAAAAACACCATAACCACCCCCTTCCCATCCTATAAATACCCTACCCTACCACCACATAATTCCCATCCTCCATTAGTTTAGTCTACCATATACCCACCATAATTCAAGGCAAAGGAAGAAGAAGAAAAGAAGATTAAGGGGGCATCCTACCCGCCCCCTTGGTGCCTTCTTCTCCTTTTTCTTCTCCCTTGTGCCAGGCCAAGGAGGAGGAGCACTACCCCACTAGGAGGATGGCCAGGCAAGGAGGAGCAAGGGTGGTGCACGCCCACCCTTGAAGGAGATCATTGAAGGTGGTAGCTCCCACCTTGGGGGAGCATCTCAAGGAAGGAGAAGTAGGAGCCCTTTTCAAGCCTAGGAGCCACTAAGCTTGGAGCAAGGAGCTTCCCCTCTTCACCAACAATTCAAGAGGACTTGTGTTTTATTTTATTTGTTGCAATTATCTAGTAGTAGAAGCATTCATCTACTAGGGTTTTTGTAAAAACTCTCTCTTTCAATCAAAGTTGCCTTCTTTAATCTTCTTGTTGCATAGTCTTGTAGAATTCTTGTTTAACTTTTTTCACTGCCTCTCTGTTGAACGATTTTTCGAATTGCTACGCTTACGTGTTTGGTTTTGGAAAACCTGTCGTTGTAGTTCGAAAGCGAAGAATTCGTGTTCAACAAATAAAATTTATACCGAAAAGAATTCCGGGTCGAACACAGGGAGGCTACGTTGATCTATATTCGCAATTATATTTTTTTTAGGATTTTCGATAAGCAAGGCGATATAATTACAATGGAGCTATCAGACTAAAAGAAAGAGAGAGAGAGAGAGAGAAAGAGAACATGCATTCAATATTTCAATTGTTTATAAAAGTTACACTAGAATGCGGAAAATCAATTACACTATAAAGCAGGAAAATTCTACACCAGAAAAGCTGTAAATAAGAATGGGAGAGAGAAGTTATCCTCCTCGACGATTGCTTGGAGGACGAGCCGGACGGGACGACGCCTGGATGAAGGAGAATGAAGCAGGACGAAGGAGGACGAAGCAGAAGAACGGGAACGGATCAGCACGCCGTCATCGTCGCGGGATCCACTTCCGAAGGGGAATGAAAATTGGACTTTATCTCGCAAGAAGCATCCCGGGTGTGGGACAAGCTTCTTTTGAGCTTTGGAGGGGTAGAGAGGAGAAAGAAGGGATGAGAATTTCGTATGGAGGGGGTCTCCTTTTATAGTTGCAAGGAGTGGGGGCAAAATGGACATTACAACTTCAAAACAATAAATAAGGGGTCTTTAGTGACAGATAAATCCGTCACTAAAGCCCCAACGTGGGCGTAGCTTCCGCGCCCACGCGCGCCTCCTCGGCTGCCCGCTCATCAACGTCCATGCACATCCAGCGATCCTCAGCCCTCCGATCGCGAGATCGGACACTTAAGTCGCACCTTCTCCCGCTGCATAGCGCCCGCCCGCGCGTCTGATTGCGCGTCCGATTGCGCGTCCAATCGCGCGTCGACGTTATCGGGCGCGAGCAACCGTCCAATCTCCATCTGATGCTCCACCCGCACCCAATCGCCAGCGCCTGCCGCTCCTCGCCACGGCTCGAACCCACCCCCAGCGCTTGCGATAGCGCGCTCGACCACTGCGCTATGGGGCGCGGATGGTCGAGCGGACGCTTTTAAAAGCGAGCGCCCACAGTCGTTGGATTAAGATCCAACGGCGGAGAGCGATCGGGTGCGGGGCCTTCACAAGATGAAGCGGCCTCTTGGGCGGCTGAGATGGCACCACATGGCGCTATCTTGGCCATCCATCTTCTGGAAGTTGTAGATGGTGCCACGGATGTTGGATTGACTCGATTTTTGTGTCGTTGGGCTGCGATCGTCGATCCAAATTCATCCTTGCGGTCGGATTTATCATCTGAAGTGTGGATTTACACCATCCTGGCCCTTGATCTTCTAGGGTTCCCGGGTCACTATCTGATGCTACGGATGCCTGATTAGGGTGATCTTGGAGTCGTTGAACTCCAATCGTCACCCTGATCACATCCATACGATTGGATCTTTGATCCGAGGCCCCGATAAAATGTTTGCCCTGTCCAAGCACATAAAAGGAGACAATTAACCTCCATTTTATTCAAACTACTCTAAATGCAAGATGATGCATGTAATGCAATATTTATATCATGAAATGCAATCCTATGCTTAAGAACATGCATAAATAGACATTTTAAGTAGTGTCAATGTGTTTACATCATGCCCCCATGCCTATCTTTTGCTAGTCCTTAGCAAAAACTATATACTATTTATAAAAGAATTAGGTTAGATTATTTGGACTTGAGTTATTTTTCAATCATTAAGAAATTGTCTACTTAGGAACTGAACTTTCAAAGACACAACAGTGCCCGAGTATCAGCCAAAATGCAGACCGCTTCAAGCCCTCTCCTTATTAAAAAAAAAATTTTTTTTTCTTTTTCTCTTTTCTAATTTTTTTTTATTTTCAAATTTTCTAGTTTAAGAGTGGCTTTCTACGGCTATTCAACTCACCCAAAATTTGATGAGAACCCTAAGCTTTAAGCATCTTATTATGATTGTGATAGACTCGTTGATCGGCAGTTAGAACAGGCTTCGGATTTCTACGCCTCTAGGTGACCTTACCAGAATTCTTCCTAAAAGTGTATCTTTACAACCGGTAGCTTTCTCCCTACTTTTATTTTTTTTACGGGGTCAACACAAGGGTGAATCCAGTGTATATCTCCCCGATTTATTCTACTTCTCCGCTTCTTCCTAAGTGTTTTAGGAATTTTTAGTGCATTTTCTGAGCTGGGTTCTGGACAACCGGTCGATGAGCTGCTACCACCGACAACTTGCCAGCCATACTCGTGCGGCGAAGTGTGGCTTATTTCTTTTTGTTCTTTTCTCCTTTTTTTTTTTTAAATAGGTGGCTTCCCTAGTCTAAGATTTACCTAAAGGCAGCAAACTAAGAAAGGTCCAGTGACTGGGCTCTAGACAACCTACCTATGGGCTGTTACCCATGATAACTTGCCAGCCATATCACCCTAGAAGGTTCATTAGCTACCCAATTTCCGTTAGAATCGCCGAACAACGAGTCAGTGCAAAGAAAGTGTGTAGATGCTTAAAACTCAAAATTCCCTCAAATCAGAGGGAATGGAGACATGCCGATGGGCATTTTATACGCCGTACGGTAGGCCCAAAGAGCGTCCTCAAGCTTTTGAGTCCAATCCTTACGATCAGGCCTAACCGTTTTTTGCAGAATGTTCTTGATCTCTCGATTGGAGATCTTGGCTTGTCCATTCGTTTAGGGATGGTAAGGTGTGGAAATTCGATGATTAACTCCATATTTGGTCAATAAATTCCGGAATTGGGCATTAGTAAAATGAGTGCCACCATCACTGATGATAGCCCTCGAAATCCCAAACCTACTGAAGATATTTTTCTTGACAAAATTGATGACCACCTTGTGGTCATTGGTTCGGGTGGGCATTGCCTCAATCCATTTGGACACATAATCAACAGCAACAAGAATGTACTGATGTCCAAATGAAGGGATAAAGGGTCCCATGAAATCGATGCCCCAAACATCGAAAATTTCTACAGGAAGAATAGGGTTTAGGGGCATCATGTCTCTCTTAGTTATGTTCCCGAGTGACTGACATTGAGAACATGACCTTGAGAAGTCCTGGGCATCCTTGAATAAAGACAGCCAATAGAAGCCAGATTGCAAGATTTTTGCAGCCGTCTTTCTCCCAAAGAAATGTCCACCACACCCAGATGCATGGCAGAACTCGAGTATACTGTTGAATTCATTCTCTGGTATGCATCGGTGAATAATCTGATCAGAGCCGATGCGATACAGTTCAGGGTCCTCCCAAAAGTAGTATTTGGCCTCAGATTTGAGTCTATCTCGTTGTTGCTTGGTCCAATCCTAGGGGATTTGACCAACGGCCAAATAGTTAACAATGTCAGCAAACCATGGGGAGTGGACACCTAAAACTGTAAGAATGGTTTCGTCCGGAAAAGTGTCAGCAATCAGAATGTCCGGACAAGAAGAATCACATTTTGCACCCCGGCTTTATCCTTGATTTCAAGATCAAATTCTTGAAGAAGAAGAATCCAACGAATAAGCTGGGGTTTAGCATCCTTTTTAGCCAAGAGATGTCTCAAGGCCGAGTGGTCGGTATAAACAATAACATGAGACCCCAAGAGATAAGCCCTGAATTTTTCCAACGCAAATACTACAGCTAGTAATTCCTTTTCAGTAACAGTGTAATTCCTCTGGGCTTCATCCAGAGTTTTACTAGCGTAGTAAATGACAGAGGGCTTTCGGTCAATTTTTTGACCCAGGACAGCCCCGACCGCATAATCAGAAGCGTCGGTCATGATCTCAAATGGGGCTGTCCAAATTGGTGGTTGCAAAATTGGAGCACAGGTGACTGCCGTTTTCATAAAATCAAATGCCTCTCGGCATGATTCGTCAAAAACAAACGGCGTTTCTTTGGCAAGAAGATTGCTCAAAGGACGAGCAACCTTCGAGAAATCCTTGATGAATCTTCGATAAAATCCCACATGGCCAAGAAATGATCTGATTTGTTTAACAGATGTGGGATGAGGAAGTTTAGCGATAGCATCAACCTTAGCTTTGTCCACTTCAATTCCCCGTTCAGAGATTACATGACCCAAAACGATGCCCTCTTGGGTCATGAAATGACTCTTTTCCCAGCTAAGGACCAGTCGTGTCTTGATACATCACTTAAGAATCATTTCCAAATTAGCCAAACATGAGTCAAATGATTCTCCTAAAACAGAGAAATCATCCATGAAGACTTCCATAAACTCTCCCACCATGTCGAAAAATATGGCTAGCATACACCTTTGAAAAGTCGCAGGTGCATTGCATAACCCAAAAGGCATCCTACGAAAAGCAAAGGTTCCATAGGGACAGGTGAAAGTAGTTTTTTCCTGATCCTCGGGATGGATAGGAACTTGGTTATATCCAGAGTAGCCATCAAGAAAACAGAAGTGCTTCTGCCCAGCTAATTTTTCCAAGATTTGATCAATGAAGGGCAGGGGAAAATGATCCTTTTTAGTGGCTGTGTTCAGCTTCCTGTAATCAATACAAACTCTCCAAGAGGAAGCTGAACGAGTTGTTACAGATTCACCTCTCTCATTAGTCACAACAGTAATCCTGGCTTTCTTTGGAACAATCTGAACGGGACTTACCCAGGGACTGTCAGAGAGTGGATAAATAATTCCTGCATCGAGCCACTTGATGATTTCCTTTTTGACCACTTCTCGCATATTTGGATTCAATCTCCTCTGCATCTGGCGAGAAGGGCGGGATCCATCTTCCAAAAATATTCTATAATTACACTAAGATGGCTCGATCCCCCTGAGGTCATGAATGGTCCAATCAATTGCCTTCTTAAGCAATATGGAGAGAATGTTTCAAGTGGGGAGAGGGCGAGTGGAGGGCGATCGGCGATGGGCGGAGCGCGGTAGTGGGGCAGAGCCATCCAGGGTGGGCGCAGAAGGTGAATGGAGGACGTGGAGATCAAGGGCCTGGAAGAGAAGAGAGCGGATGTGGCAGGAGAGGTTTTTTAGGTCGTCTGAACATACTCAAAGACGTCCTTGGAGGAGGAAGAATGGTGATGTTCTATGCTTCAGATGCAGACAAAGGGGGCATGTGGCTGTAATATGTAAAAATGCCCAGATCTGCTTGGAGTGCAGGGGTGAAGGACACAAACGCGAGTTATGCCCTAGGAGGATCCCTTTGCGACAATGTCGGGCAGTCTCTCGTCCTGTATGGAGGGTCAAGAATGAACCTCGGCCGCCGCCACCACTGATTTTGGGCAGGCATACAATTGAAGTTGAGATCCCATCTATGAAAGAGATCTCGGCTACAGAGATCACACTGCGAGGTGCTTTGATTGGGGAGATCATGTCAGGTAGGCCATCGATCGAAATGCTTCAGAATCTGGTACATTCCTTAGATCTTTTATGTGCGGGCTGGAAAGTTGCTATGTTATCCCATTCTCGATTCTTGGTGTATGGTTTGGGCATGCTGGATGTAGAGCGATTGAGATTTCGTTCAAGTATCTTCAAAGATTTCATTGTGATCTAGAGAATGGTCTCTCCTTTTGATAGGGCACTATCTGAACGGCCTCCACAAAGAGTGTCCTCCAGGAGGGTCCTACTTGAGATCTCTGGACTGCCACTCCACCTGCAGGTAAAGGGAGTTGTCTCCAAGATGCTAGCAGGCTTTGCATCAATCTGTGATGGTTCTGATGTTTTGATTGGAGAAGGAGACATTAGGTCTCTAAGAATTGAGGTGGAAGTTGCTAATGCTAGTTCAATTCCAGATTCGATCACTATCAGATGTGGGGGCACCTCTTGGCTTGTTAGGCTATCTATTCTTGGGCAGGTTGAATGTGGTCAAGATAATTCTCCTAAGGAGAAACCAATGTCTGGAACCAAAAATGAGGTGAGCAAACAATGTGACAGCTGTGGATGCAACCCTGCAGTTGAGGCTCCTGATCTCAAAAAGAGGAAGGATTGCCACTGTGTTATGGCTGAGAAGGATCAGATGGAAGATGTTGCAACACCTGTTGAAAATAGATCAGTTTTGATAGGCAAAGAGGGTGACTGTCTGGAGGTTGCTGAGACTGAAGTGGCAAATTCTGAGATCATCTGCAGTATGGAGTTGGGCAGTACAGAAAGGGAGTTGAGGCTTAAAGAGCCAAGCCAGATGCAGCACCTGAGTCCCCATGCAGTTGAGGTTCCTGAGCCCAAAAAGAGGAAGGATTGCCACTGTGTTATGGCTGAGAAGGACCAGATGGAAGATGTTGCAACATCTGCTGAAAATAGATTAGCTTTGATAGTCAAAGAGGGTGATTGTCTAGAGGTTACTGAGACTGATTTGGCAGATTCTGAGATGAACTGCAGTATGGAATTGGGCAGTATAGAAAGGGAGTTGAGGCTTAAAGAGCCAAGCCAGATACAGCTTGCTATTCCAACTGATTTGCAGTATGGCTATTCCAAACAAAAGAGAGGCGTGGGCAGATCTCCATATGTGCTGAGAAGGAGAAGGAAGGAGCCTCCTATTGTGGAGCAAGATATTGCTAAATCCATTATGGTAGAATATGTGGGCTGCAAGGCCAATGGGGATCTGTCAATTGAGAAATGAGAGTTTTGTCGTGGAATGTGCGTGGGCTATGCAACAAGCAAAGAAGGGCTTCTCTTTGTAGATATCTCTCTGAGTGGGAGATAGACTGTGCCCTTTTACAAGAGACTCACTTGGAGAGGGAGAATGGTCAAGAATGGGATTGTTTTAAGCAGTCTGGCCATAGTGATATTGTGGCTAAGGGTGCTGCTGGTCGGTCTGGTGGTTTGGCTTTTTGGTGGAGAAAGTCTGCCATTTCAGTAACTGAGATTTTTCGTGATAGGTTCTTAATTTCCTGCAGGTGTCACTCTCCCCAAGGTGATATGGAATGGTTCATATCATGTATTTATGGTCCTTGTGTGGCAGTAGAGAGGGTTGGCTTGTGGGAGGAACTTCATGCAATGCATCAAAGAGTGCAAGAGACTCCATGGCTGTTAGGGGGTGATTTCAATTGCTATCTTTCTGGTGATGACAATCCAGATGGGAGAGTGGACAGTTCTTCAGTAGGCTTCCAATTGGCTGTGCAGAACATGGGCTTGACTGAATTTCCCATTAGTGGTGTGGAATATACTTGGAGGAATGGAAGTGGACAGATTTCCAAATTGGACAGATTCTTTGGCAGTCCTAGTTTGTTAGAGAGATTTCAGTTATCAGCTGTTTTGAGCCTTGATAGGCCGTTCTCTGACCACACGCCTTTGGTTTGGGATAGTGGGGTGAATGCAGACACGGGGTCATATTTCAAACTCAAGAGATCTTGGTTTAGGGAAGAAGGCTTTGTGCAAATGGTTTCTCAGTGGTGGCAAAGCAAGGATGTTCAAGGCACTGCTACACAGCAGTTGGCTGCAAAATTGGTTGGTCTGCGTGAAATGTTGAAAGAATATGGGCAGGCTGTGAATCTGATTAGAGACCAGAAGAGGAAGGAAGCCTTGACAGTCATCAGGGATTTAGATATGAAAGAGTGCAGGCTGAATTTGGACCAACAGGAGCAGCAAATGAGGCAGCAGATGCAAGAAATTGTGGGGGATGAAGACCTGAAAATTGAAATGGATTGGCGTGAAAAATCCAGACAGCTTTGGCTTAAAGAGGGTGATGCGAACACAAAATTTTTCCATCTTGCGGCCAGTGCTAGAAGGAGATTCAACCGTATTTCATCTATTAAAGTTGAAGAAAGAAATATTACCTCGGTTAAGGAGATCAGATCTGAAGCAACAAAATTTTTTAAAGAAGCTTCCAAGGCAACTCCAAGAGGTTCATGGAGGATGGCAGCAATGGATTTCCCTTGTGTAACTAATGAACAGAGTGACATTCTTGTGACCCCTATTTCTGAACAGGAAGTGCTAAAGGCCATTAAAGATTTAAATAATGAAGGGGCTCCAGGTCCAGATGGTGTTCAGGTGTTTTTCTACAGAGAGCTATGGAATGTTGTTAAGGTGGATGTGTTGAAGGTTATCCATGAGTTTGAACTGGGTAACTCTGGATTTGAGAGGCTGAACAAATCCTATCTGTTTTTGCTGCCCAAGAAATCAAGTGCAGAAAGTTTTTCTGATTACAGACCCATTGCGTTATCAAATTCCATCTACCTTATTATTAGTAAGGTTATTGCTAATAGATTGCGGGAGGTTCTAAAGGATTTGATTATGCCTGTTCAATCAGCTTTTCTTCCGGGTAGATCGTTACAAGAGTCATTCATTGTGGTGCAGGAAATTGTAATGGGGTGGCAAAGGAGAAAATCAAAGGCTTTCTTATGGAAAGTGGACTTTTCAAAAGCCTATGATTCTATCTCCTGGTCATACTTGTGGGAGATCTTTAGAAGGAGGAAATTTCCACCCTTATTGATTCAATGGGTGAAGAGATGCATTACGACAGCCTCTTTTTCCCCATTGATAAATGGTAAACCGTGTCGTTCTTGGATTCAACCCCAATGTGGAGTAAGGCAAGGTTGTCCTATTGCCCCTTTGATTTTTAATCTTGCGGTGGATACTTTGGCTAGGTTTGCCTGCAAATTGGCTGTGGATGGTTTTATAAGGGGGTATTCAATGTCTAATCATAGGGCTCTAGCTCCTATACTTCAGTATGCTGATGATACTATTTTTCTTGTAGAAGGGGGGAAGAGAGAAGCACAGGCTCTGTTACATATGGTTAAATTGTTTGGAGAGGTTTCTAGGCTTAGATTGAATGGAACTAAATCTTCCTTGGTCTGTTTTGGGATGAATGATGGTTTACAGAATGAGATCTCTGCCATTCTTGGTACACCTGTGGTGCCATTACCGATTAAATATCTGGGTCTGCCTTTGAAATGTTCTAAGTTGAAGAAAGCAGATTGGTCTTTCCTCTTTGAAAAGGTAGCTACAAAATTGGAGGGCTGGAGCAGTAGATACCTATCAAAAGGGGGGAGGTATATATTACTGAATTCTGTTATCACATCGATTCCTGTTTTCTTCTTCTCTGTCCTGAGAGCTCCAAATTCTATTTGGAAAAAGCTGGAGGTGATGCGGAAAAGATTCTTTTGGAAAGGGGCCTCCCATCAAGGGGCTTTCTTTCAACCCTTAAAATGGGAGTCAATTTGCAAACCAAAGAAGCTGGGAGGCATGGGTGTCAGATCCCTTAAGGAATTCAATGAAGCTTTACTTTCGAAATGGGCTGTTCGGTTACTGCAGGGGGAAAAAAAATTTGGACAGAAATTATTCAGGACAGTTATGGGAGTACCAATGATGAGAAAAATCGTCTTAACCCACGTAAACCATCCCCTTTTTGGCTTTCTGTGGTGCAATCCTTGAAGGAAAATTGGAATTTTTTCAAATCTATTTTAGGTGATGGAAAAAGCTTTAAGTTTTGGCTGGAGAATTGGGTACATGGAGGGACGCTTAAAGATAGGTTCCCCCTTGCTTATGCTGCGGCAGCAAATAAAAATGCAGTGGTAGCTGATTATTGGGATGCGGATTTGGAGCAGTGGCTGTTAAATATTAGTGGGAGGAATAATCATGAAACAAGAACCCGAGTAGAGAATGAACGTCTCATGCAAGAGCTTGCTGCTTTCAAACCCATGCCTCATGAATATGACACATACAAGTGGGAAGGTAATTTTTCTACTGCGGCTGCCTATGACAAATTGATAATGTCCTCCAGGATGGCGGAAGATGAAGAAATGGGGAAAAAGCTATGGAAGCTAAAAATACCACTAAAGTTACAAATTTTCTTATGGCTATGCAAGAGGGATGGTTTGATTACTGGAGGTCTGAGGCACAGAAGGATGGGGACCCCAACCCAGTTTTGTTATTTGTGTGGGTTGCATAATGATTCTACAGATCATATCTTCTCTTCATGTGCTATCACTGATTATGTTTGGAGGAGAGTATGCAATGAGTCCTTACCCACCTGGGGAAATTTGTGGAGCTGTCTGGTAGATGGGAATAAGACTTATATACATATGGTGGCTGTTCTGTGGGCGATATGGAGGGCTAGAAATGAGTGTGTTTTTCAGGAGACCCCAGCTCATGTGGAAAATATTGTAAATTTATACTGGAGGCTCATACAGTGCTGGGAGTCGAACTTGTAAATTATTTTTTTAATTATCAATAATAGCTCTCCTGGTTTGCTATCGGTGATTCGATAGCATTCCTTTCTTCCTCAAAAAAAAAAAAAAAAATTGCCTTCTTATGTTCCTTTAGAATCTTAATCAATTTAATCTCTTGCTCCTTTGTCAATTTAGCACTAATAATCACAGGGAGTGTATTCTGCGGTCCTAAAAATTGATATTTTAAATTCTCAGGCAATGGTTTCAATTCAAGCTGGGGTGGGGTAATGATTGATGGTAGGGTAGATGCTGAAGATTCAACAAGAGGAAGAGGTTTTGAGTGAACAAAATCAGTAACCTCTTCCGAAGATGTCAGGTCAGAGGGTTGCGGGTCAAATTCATCAACCAAAGAGGAACTTTCAATTGAAGAAACTGTCAAACAAGTTTCAATATTAACATTATCCTCATCAAGTTCCTCAATAAATCCACAATCCTCAAATTTGTTGATCGCCTTAAAAATATCCAATTTCATTCGTTGGTCCCCAAAGGCGATTTCCATGCTACCGCTTTCACAATTAATGTTGGCCTTTGCGGTAGCCAGGAACGGATGCCCCAGAATGATGGGCGTGTTCCTCAGATTATCTGGTACATCCATGTCAAGGACAAGGAAATCTACAGGAAAATAAAAATCCTTGACCTTAACTATAACATCTTCAATAACGCCTCACGGGTTTGTGACCGAACGGTCTGCTAACTGTAGCGTTACTGAAGTTGGCCGAAGTTCACCTAACCCAAACTTCTCGTAAAGAGAAGTAGGAATTAGGTTGATGGATGCACCGAGATCCAAAAGTGCTCTATCAAATGTGTAATCTCCGATAACGCCAGAAATCAAAGGAGCACCAGGATCTCTCTTTTTTTGAGGGAGGTAGTGCAGGATAACAGAGCTAGCCTGCTCAGAGAGTACCACCTTCCTCGGAACAGATTCTCTCGACTTATGCTTTTGTGTACATAATTCCTTTAAAAATTTTGTGTAAGCCGGTATGTGCTTGATAGCATAAAGGAGCGGAATATTGATCTCAACATTCTTAAATAAATTCAGAAGCTCCTCATTGCTATCAACAGACTTCTTCTTCTTTGCTTTGGCTAAGGCTTCAGGAAAAGGAAAATGAGTCAGATCTTTGGAATCAGGTTCCTGAGCCTTGATTTCTCCTCTAGAATTCTCCTCTCTCTCCTCAGATTCTTCAGGATTCAAAAGATCATAATAGTGTGGTTGTGGATCCTGAGTCTTCTTACCACTCCTCAAAGTGACAGAATTTGCAAAAGTGTAAGAATTTGGGTCTTGGGGAGGGTTAGGAAAGATTGGAGGGGCTTGATTGACCATGAATTGTTGATTAGCAGAAGAAGATGAGGAACCCTGCTCAACCACCTGAGCATGTGCGTGCGAGTCCCTCTGAGTTCCGTACCCTTGGGCTTGATTGCCCGAATTTATAATGTTTCGCGGGTTGGGTACGAGTTGGGATGGTAGGGATCCGGGTTGACGAGAGTTAGCAATGAGCCCGGATTGCAAGTTGTCCAGCGAGTTTTTCATTTGCTGCATAAGCTGGAGCATAGATCCTTGCATCTCTACCATTTGACGGTTCAAATCAGCCTGTCCCGCAGGTTGACGGGCATTCCAAGCTGGCTGATTGACCTGATTTGGAGGCAACTGAGTATATACTTGACCCTGACCCATTGGTCGTTGCAGAGCATAGTTGCTGGGTCGGAATTGGGTCTGTTGCCCCGGATTTTTCCAAGAGAAGTTAGGGTGGTTTCTCCAACCTAGATTATAGGCATTCGAGTAGGGGTTGGATCTAACATTCTCTTGTACAGCACAGACATCCTCATAGGGTGAGGATGGAGAGAAAGAAAGGGAAGGATCAGAAAAACTGGGATCAAAGGCCCCAGTTGGGAACCCATGGGGTTCCGAGAAATGCTGACTCAGGTTGAGTTGCATCGAGTTGATTCACGAACTCCTGTCCAAAAGGAGCTCGTGAGGAATGGAATCCCGAATTTTGGGATTGAGTGGATTGAGAGTTGTTCATAGAATTGCCAGCCATCCACTCTTCCATTCTTTTAGCAACCAAGTCCACCTTATCAAGTTTATTACAAATCAATTCCATATCAAATGAATGAGAGTCATGGACTTCATTGACATTTGATCTGGGTTGCTGGGACCGGTTAAAAGTATCCATGGAGGCATGATTAATTGAATTCTCACTCATTTCCTCAAATAAATCATGTGCACTATCTGCATCTTTATTGAGGAAATTGCCTCCGCAAGAAGCATCCACATGGTTTCTAAGTTGCTCATTCAACCCATGATAGAAGATCTGCACGAGTTGCCATTTCGGCACCTCGTGGTGTGGACACCTCCGTAATAAGTCCTGGAATCGCTCTCAGGCCACATGAAACTGCTCCCCCGGCCACTGGGTAAAGGTAGTGATTGCCCATCTCAAAGCATTGGTACGACCGACTGGGAAGAATTTCTTTAGAAAGGACGATTTCAACTCATTCCAAGTTGTAATTGGTCTTCCTATTGTCCTATACCAATGCGTGGCTTTATCCCTAAGAGAGTGGGGGAAGAGCCTCATGATCATTTGCTCATCGTTAACGTTTCGAGCCTTGGTAGTCTGGACCAAAGTGGTCAAATCTTCCAAGTACTGAAACGGATCTTCGAAGCCAAACCCATGATAATGTTTAATCAGGCTTAACACCTGGGGCTTGATTTCTACATCACCGGCTGGAATCTGGACGCCGGGACGTTCCCCGTAATTCGAAAGATCATAAAAATCCTTCAAGGGTTGAGCGCCCTGCATTCTCTGGAACCATTCCTGCATTCTCTGCATTTGTTCCAGCTGCCTTCAAAATTCTTCCTGTGGATTTTCAAGCAAAGGAGGTTGTTGTTCGGCCATGGGATCAAATTGACCAAAATCTAACTTGCGCCTCCTAGAATGTTCTAATGGTCCTTCCAATCGGGGATTCAATGACCGTCTTCCCAGCACAAACTAGGAGAAGGTCGGAAGTACCGGGGATAGGGACCCTGCAGCACAACAAAACAAGGTTGTCCTTAAGTGGGGTAGCCTAAAGATCTACTGACTCCCAAAATCAGCCTTAAGACTCTAAGTGATTTACTCTACTTACGTCTGTTTAATCCAACCAGTTAGAAGGAGGGACTGGGGAGAAGGTTCTTCCTTTGGCTTTCGCCTCTGGTTCCTAGTGTACCCCCCAGCCGTGATCGTTTGATGCTACTCCCCTAGCTAGACATCAGATTAATCAGTACAAGTAGGTTAATCAAAAATAATCTCAGACTAGGCCCTGAAGAGCGAATCAAACCTTAAGGCCAATGTCTACTCAATTTTATTAAAGCCTGGGATTGTGGCGCTTATGGAATGTGATGGGCCCTTACAATGGGTTGTGCCCTTAATAATTGATTGAAATTTGTGTAAGTGCGTGCACAACCAGGGTTTTCAAGCAAGATTATTGATAATGTGTGAATTTTAGTGTTCAAATCCTGCTTAAGTAGCTATTAGGGTTTTAAATTAGGTGAATTGCAATCAAGTTTCTAGGCAAACCAAGTTGTAAAACACGGGTGAAGATTGTTTTCCTTTAAAATCAGAAAGAAAGTGGAGTGCCTGGAATATACCTTGATTGAAAACCCTAAGGAGGAGCTATTGATGAGTTGGTTTTAAAATAAAGTGGTGCGGCCCAAACAACTCAAACAACTGGCCACAAGTGCACCACTAAGTTAGGCACTCAAAGATGATTAACCTAGAATGATTTCTACTCTATTATGTGTTGCTTTGTATGTACCGGTTCCACAGATCAGAACCCGGTTGAGTAGAAAACAAATCAAGTTGATCAAGTGCCTTGAATGTGGGTGTGTGTTGTGTGTTTGTTGAAAATTACCCCACATGATTATCTTTTTGTTATTTTTTTTTTATGGATGAGGGTGGAATGAATGTGAGTTAAAATCCAAACAACCAAACTATTCCTAGGATTTATGCAAACACCTAGGTTAATTGGGATTTGGATTTAATGTGGCGAATGAAATCTATGGAGGGGGAAAGAATGGGGGAGCACTTACAGTTGTCTTCAACTGCACTTTACTCCAGTCTACCACTTGTTGATTCCTTGATGGAGGTCTCTGCAAAATAATAGACACAAGAGAAAGCTAGTTAGAAAACAAATAAAGTGCAAGAAATGCGAAGAAAAGATCGGAAATCGTTGCCTCCCCGGCAACGGCGCCAAAATGTTGAACGGTTTTTCGAATCGCTACACTTACGTGTTTGGTTTTGGAAAACCTGTCGTTGTAGTTCGAAAGCAAAGAATTCGTGTTCAACAAATAAAATTTATACCGAAAAGAATCCCGGGTCGAACACAGGGAGGTTACGTTGATCTATATTCACAATTATATTTTTTTTAGGATTTTCGATAAGCAAGGCGATATAATTACAATGGAGCTATCAGACTAAAAGAAAGAGAGAGAGAGAGAGAAAGAGAACATGCATTCAATATTTCAATTTTTTATAAAAGTTACACTAGAATGCGGAAAATCAATTACACTATAAAGCAGGAAAATTCTACACTAGAAAAGCTGTAAATAAGAATGGGAGAGAGAATTTATCCTCCTCGACGATTGCTTGGAGGACGAGCCGGACGGGACGACGCCTGGATGAAGGAACGAAGCAAGACGAAGGAGGACGAAGCAGAAGAACGGGAACGGAGCAACATGCCGTCGTCGTCGCGGGATCCACTTCCAAAGGGGAACAAAAATTGGACTTTATCTCACAAGAAGCATCCCGGGTGTGGGACAAGCTTCTTTTGAGCTTTGGAGGGGTAAAGAGGAGAAAGAAGGGATGAGAATTTCGTATGGAGGGGGTCTCCTTTTATAGTTGCAAGGAGTGGGGGCAAAATGGACATTACAACTTCAAAATAATAAATAAGGGGTCTTTCGTGACGGACAAATCCGTCACTAAAGCCCCAACGTGGGTGTAGCTTCCACTCCCACGCGCGCCTCCTCGGCTGCCCGCTCATTAACGTCCACGCACGTCCAACAATCCTCAGCCGTCCGATCGCGAGATCGGACGGCTTAAGTCGCGCCTTCTCCCGCTGAATCGTGCGCCCGCCCGCGCGTCTGATTGCACGTCCGATTGCGCGTCCAATCGTGCGTCGACGCTATCGGGCACGCGCGGCCGTCCGATCTCCATCTGACGCTCCACCCGCGCCTGCCGCTCCTCGCCATGGCTCGAACCCGCTCTCGGCGCTCGCGATAGCGCGCTCGATCATTGCGCTATGGGGCGCGGATGGTCGAGCGGACGCTTTTAAAAGCGAGCGCCCACAGCCGTTGGATTAAGATCCAACGGCGGAGAGCGATCGGGCGCGGGGCTTTCACAAGATAAAGCGGCCGCTTGGGCGGTTGAGATGGCACCACGTGGCGCTATCTTGGCCATCCATCTTCTAGAAGTTGTAGATGGTGCCACGGATGTCGGATTGACTCGATTTTTGTGTCATTGGGCTGCAATCGTCGATCCGAATTCATCCGTGCGGTCGGATTTATCATCTGAAGTGTGAATTTACACCATCTTGGCCCTTGATCTTCTAGGGTTCCCGGGTCACTATCTGATGCTACGGATGCCTGATTAGGGCGATCTTGGAGTCGTTGAACTCCAATCGTCACCCTGATCACATCCATACGGTTGGATCTTTGATCCAAGGCCCCGATAAAATGTTTGCCCTGTCCAAGCACATAAAAGGAGACAATTAACCTCCATTTTATTCAAACTACTCTAAATGCAAGATGATGCATGTAATGCAATATTTATATCATGAAATGCAATCCTATGCTTAAGAACATGCATAAATAGACATTTTAAGTAGTGTAAATGTGTTTACATCACTCTCCCTAATTACTCTAGGCCTCCATTCTCCTAGAGTGAGCTTAGGGAGAGGCTCTACTTGTCACTATAATAGTATTGTAGTGGATTAATATAGAGAATTTTCATGCTATCAACAAACTCGCATTGTTCCCGTTATTTCAAAATTTATAAAAATCATATATATAAAATACCAAAAAGAAAGTTGAGTTCGATTTCCAAGCAAGAGACATAATTTTGCAAACATTTAGCCTCCTTGGAAAATCCTAGATACTCCCCTATCTAGGTTATAAATTTTAAAAGCGTATGCGATTTCACGTGTTACAACTCAAAACCCTAATTACAAATCACGCTAAATTTCGCATCACTTTTTGGCACCAGTGCCGGGGAGGCACGGCTTTGCTTAATCAATTTTCCTCTTGCTTGAAGTGGATCTCATCCCCTTCTCTTTCTTTTCTCTTGTGTGTCAAGTATTACAGGAAGGAAGTAGGAATTTGGAAGCGAGAGTTCAAAAGTTCCTTTTCTTCCCACGATTTCAGGCTGATTCTCCCTTTCTTGTCACATTTATCCTTAAAAACTACAAAAAAATACTAAACTTAGCTTTGAAGACCTTAAATATCTTAATTAAGTGGAGTGGTGAAATTTAAAATCCATTTTTTGCTTGTATGCTTCATTAAACAGCACTTCACTTCAAGTGTTGGTGTTCTATTTTTCGGGTCCAGATTTCTATCCGAACTTGAAAAATCAATTCCTGATACCACAAGCCTCCTAAAATCATAAAATTTCACCTAATGATTCCAAATAAAGTAAGTAACATCTTTACTAAATTTCAGAGTAATTGGATTTGTAATTAATTTTTAAAAATTCATGAACTGCATAGGGGTTACACCCTCTAATCTTCCTATTTTGCTACTGTCTTCAAATTTTTAAAATTTTTGTGCTCATCCAATTTTTGTGAAATTTAGCTTTCTGGAATCTTTATGAAATTATACACATTATATAAAATCACCAAAATTTTTTGAGGTCAGTGGTGGTACTGAAAGTCCAAAATACCCACAGGTATCATTCTGGACTTTGACACCAGCACAAATAAAAATTCAAAACAAATATCAAAAAATTTCTAAAATCTTAAAAAAATCTTTTTTATAATCCTTGTTTGATTGTCCATAAAGTAGTGGAGTTGTTTGATCTATTTGGACCACTACTTAATACAGAAAGCCTAAAAAGAATTCCATTGGTAGTTAAATTTCTGTCTTAGGATCAATTGGATTAGGTTTTCTTTTTTATTTTTAGGGACAAACTGCTAAAAGGAAATTGATCTCAACGCATACAACTTGATTTCCTTTTGTTTGTGGGATCTCAAAAACTTGTTTGAACTCTTAAGAAGGAAACCCTAAAACACACTAACTTAAATCCAATTTTAAAAGGCAAAAATACATCAATATTGTGTGACAACTTATTTGAAATTGGAACCACTTTCCAATTCCTACACACACACACAAAAATTGTAATAACAAGGCAATAACCCAATCAACGCCCTCCATATTCCGTGTGTACTTTAGTATCCTAGACCTGATTAAAATCTGTAGCAATTTGACCCCTAAAATTTCATCAACTTAGGCTTGCTATCTAGGTGTTAAGTTTTTTTTAGTTAATATCAATTCTGTCATCTATATCTGGTGTTTAGGCTAAGGGGCCATGTCAAATGACCAGGCACAGGTTTGTACAAGCACCTAAGGATTTTCCTGGGAAATGCTGAGGCCCAAACCTCCCCTTAAATAACTTGGCTAGATTTATTGATAGAACGGATATTTACTATTGATTACTTATTTCCTAGGTAGACTAAGTCTTAGGTTATTTTTAGGGAGTCATATTTAAGTTAGGTTTAGAATTTTGATTTCTTGTTTGCATACTTTCTCTCATCTCCATCACTTCTCCTCCCCTCCTGTTTCTTCCATTTTGCATGGGCGGCGGTCCAAAACTCTACACTTGGAGGGACCACTTGATTTTTGCCTCCCCAAAAAGACTTTTCCTACATTTTTCCTCTTCTTTAAAAATGGAAAATCAAAATTGATCCTCTAACCTACATGCTAATTATTCTTTCCCCGATCTTTCTACCCAAGAGCTTCTTAATCAGGCCCCCCCACCTAATTTCTACTCCATTATGACTCAACTATAAGTTAAGCAACAACAGTTGCAAGGATTTAACAAACCTAGCCAACCAAGGGAGTCCTGCCACACTTACCCAAGCTCCACACATTCCACATCTCACCCCTTCTCACATCTCAAAGAGACAAAATTTGCATACGACCCATGCTGAGTATAATCATTATTCTGAGGCTTTCTGTGGTTCAACAGGGAATTATACTTATCCAAATCATTACCCCACTCAAAATGTCTCCACCTTCCAGGAGCAATTGCAAAATTCCTCTAATTGGAGGAATTATCTAACTCAATCCTGGACCAATCTAGTTCATCACCAACAACAAAACCCATTTGGAGGGCAGGGTTCAAAATCAACTTATCAATCTGGGCCATCTCAAGAAGACATTAATGCTCAGATGTTAAAAACCCTGCAGGATATGCAAAGAAAAACAACAGAAATAACCCATGCTATTAATAATCTCAATGATCAATTTGGGGTTATTTCAAACCAAAGACCTGCAAGACACTCACCATCCTAGCCCACACTAAACTTTGTCAATCACAAGAACCAACACCTAGGTGGACACCAACATCAGAACCACATTGTTCAGCCTCCTATTAACCTGATATCTCGGCACGAATCTGGTTTCTATCAACAACAAACCACCCCACCTCCTCCCAATGATAACCAAACTGTGCATGCAGTTACATTGAGAAGTGGGAAAACCACTGCTGATTTAGGGTCTTCAAATTAGATTGATGAAACCCACTCTCAACCTATGCAAATTGACTCGCCTAACCTCACTCAGGAAGAAGAAAAAGAAATACCAAAAACACTTGATTCAAATCCTATTTCTTACTCTCAAACACTTGATTCAAGAATTGATTTTCCTGGTGGCACTCCGCAGTGGCATTGATAGCAAAAATATGCGGTTTGTTAATTAGGCAATTTAGTGTCGTTGCAATGTGTAAATCCGCTTTCACTTTTAAATTTATAAGACCTAGATAGGGGAGTATCTAGGGTCTTCCAAGGAGGTAATATGTTTGCAAAATTCAGGTCTCTTGCTTGGAAGTAGAAATCACCTTTCTTTTTGGTCATTTTCAATATATCAATTTTTTAGGGTTTTGAAATAACGAAGGAAAACACAAGTTGTTGGTGGGAAAGTAAATAACAACTACGAACATTAAGCTAACACCTAAGTGACAAATAATTCCTCTCCCTAAGCTCACTCTAGGCACATGGAGGCCTAGAGTAATTAGGGAGAGGGAGTGAAGAGTGCAAAAATCACAGCAATTAAAATTCAACTAAAAAGAAATTTCAAAGAAGGCAACGAGATTAATGAGAAAATGTTTTACAAAAAAAACCTAGTAGATGAATGCTTCTACTACTAGATAATTGCAACAAATAAAATAAAACACAAGTCCTCCTGAATTGTTGGTGAAGAGTGGGAGCTCCTTGCTCCAAGCTTAGTGGCTCCTAGGCTTGAAAAGGGCTCCTCCTTCTCCTTCCTTGAGATGCTCCTCCAAGGTGGAAGCTACCACCTTCAATGATCTCCTTCAAGGGTGGGCGTGCACCACCCTTACTCCTCCTTGCTTGGAAGTCCTCCTAGTAGGGGAGTGCTCCTCCTCCTTGGCATGGTGATAGACGACTTTTCTCTTAGCGTTATAGTATTTAAGTGGTGGAAAAATCGACTAATCAAAAATAATGAAAATAACCACTCGCAGAAGAGCGGATCGTGTCCACAGGGAGGCAATGATGCAATCAATACTTAATTATTTAATGTTATTTCGGATAGTGCGAAATCCCTTTTCAAATCGGACTTAAAATGTGAAGGAAAGTAGATTTGCAATAACCTAAAAAGTTAAGGGTATAAGTGCAGTTTTTCCTCACAGAAATCCTCAATAAATTTAGGATGAATTCATGCAGTTTTCACGTAATGTGTACTAAAGACAATTAGTACTTAAATTAAGTCCAAAATCAAGCTTTAAACTAGTTAATATCAATACCATGCAATTATAAAGAACTATGAGTGTTTGAATGCAATTCTGCCACAATATAATAATAATAAAAAAAAATCAAATTGGTGGCAATGGCATTGAATGTAAATTTTAATGGAGAGGAAAACAGAGGATCTCTCCTCTCTCCTCCTCGCGTGTGCGGCCGCGCATGGTTTGCCGCGAGAATCGGCAGGGAGGTGCGGCTTGACGAGTGCTATGCATTGGTGGCAGTGGCGTGGCCAGAGGTGGCCGCCGGCGGCTGGTGGAGGTGACCGGAGCGCTGGCCTGTTGGAGGAGACGGGGGCTGCTGCTATGGCTGCGCAGATGTGCGTGCGTGCGGGCGCTGGTGTGCAGGTGTGCGCGCTCTGGTGCGCCTGCAGATGGCCGGTGGAGAGTGAGAAGGCACGCTGCAGTTGGCGCCTGCAAGTGCGCTGGTGGGCAGGCAGTTCTGCAGATGGGTTGCGGGCGCGCTTGCAAGTGTGTGGGCAGAGAGCGCATGAGCGCCTGCTGTGGCGTGGGTGGAAGGTGATGAGGGGCGCTGGAGATGGCGTGCGGCCGGCAGATGGGTTGCGGCCTAGCAGATGAGCGGTGTGCACGCTGCGGTGCACTGGAATGATGGGGGCACTGAAGGGAGGCGGATCTGCAGACAAGTGCCTGCGCTGCAGGGTAGGCTGCAGCGGTGGCTGGAAGGTAGGCGCGCGGGTGAGGTTGAGGCGCGGGAGAGGCATGAAGGTGCTGGAAAGGCAGGAAGGCGTGCAGTTGCGTGCTGCGTGTGTCTTGCAGGGGCACGTGTGCGCACGTGGGCTGAAGAACTGCTTGCAGTAGGGGCTAGAGGGCTTGGTGTTGCACCTGCAGGCTCTTAGGAGGGTGATGGCGCGGTGGCTGCAGGGGTGGTACGCCTTCTCCACAGTGCGTACTCTCTCCACAGTGGAGAGGAAGGGTATCCCCCCAGGGGGAGAAAGAAGGACCCCTCGATCTAGATCTTTTCTTTGCTCCCCTCCTCTTCCTTTTTAACTTCTCCCTTGCGCGTGAGTTCAGAGATTTTCCCAAATCCCCGGTCATAGTTGTTGAGAAAGGCGGCAGAAGAAGAAGATTACCCCAATGTCCGGTAGGGGAGGGGGGAAAGAGTTGCGGCTGTTTAGGGAAATTTATCCCCCCACCCTTTCTCTTTGTGCATTTTATTACCTGCACATAAAAACAATAAAATCATTAAGTTATAGAATGTTATAACTTAAATCATGAGGTGTACAAATCTTCTACAACTTAATTGTCATTATAACATACCTAAATTATACAATTAAAGATACTTAGGCTTAATATTAGTCCATTTTAATGGACTCATCACATGGCACAAGGGAGAAGAAAAAGGGAAAGAAGGCACCAAGGGGGTGGGTAGTATGCCCCTTTAATCTTCTTCTCTTCTTCTTCCTTGGCCTTGAATTATGGTGGGTATAGGGTAGAATTAAAGCTAATGGAGGATGGGGAAAATGGTGGTGGTTAAAGGTCTTTTTATAGAGTAGGATGGGGGGTATAGGTGGTTCTTGGAATGGATGGCTAAGATGGAGTTTGGAGTGGTGGTTATGGGATCTATGGTCATGGATTTTTGGCTCCATTCAAAGATATGTGGAGGGGGGTAGTTAAGGACATGAAGGCACCCTATGGTGGATGTCCATGGTGGAGAGGGTGGCTCCATTTTGGCACCAAAATGGTGTTCTAGAAGGGGGGAATTTTGGAGGGAAAATGAAAGGTGGAGATGGGCTTTAGGCTTAGGTGTAGGGTGGAGATTAGGGCATTTTTGGAGGGAAAAGTTGGCACCAAAAAGGGGGTAGTTAGGGTGGTTTTGGTGCCAACTTCTTGGTGCCCTTTGGTGGTGGTTGAGGGGTGAAAGGTGGTGATGGTGGTGGCACCAACTTGGAGTGGATGGAGCTAACTTAGGTGAGCTTAGGTAGGGCTTAGTTGGTGGAGCTAGTTAGGTAGAGTTTTAGAGTGGTAAATGCCAAGGGAGCTAGAACCTAGCTAAGCTAAGCTAAGCTAGCTTAGCTAGTAATGGATTAGAGGAGTAGGCAATGGGAGCTAGGGTTTGAGGAGAGGAGATGGACAGAAGAAGTCTAGAGCTGAAATGGAGTTGGCAGCTGCTGAAGAGGATGGCAAGGAGCTACTTTAGTTGGCTTAGCTTGCTAGTTCTTTGCAAGCTGCTAAGCCAAGCTAAAGTTAGATGGCTTCTACCATAAGGAGCTGAGGTGAGCTGGGTTTGGTGCTCCCGGGGAGGATCAAGCTGGTTGAGGAAGCTAAGGTAGCTTAGCTCAACTGAGTTGAGCCAAGCTAAGTCCCCGGGAGCTAGACTTGAGCTTCCTGAGTTGAAATGAAGTCATCTTCAATTGGCTGGAGTTGAGTGGAGCTGGATTAAGCTAGTCTTGAGCTGAGGTGAACTCCAGTCAACTCAACTGAGCTAGCTAGAGCTCCCTGTGAACTAATGGAAGCTGAGATGAGCTAGATTCAGCTAAGTTGAGCTGGATCTGAGTTGACCTGAGCTAGGGTGAGGTAAGATGAGCTCTCTTGAGCTGCCATTCAGCTGAGATGAGCTGAATGGAGCTAGGATGAGCTAGGATTTCAGCTATGGTGAGCTGGATCAAGCTGAGTTCCAACTGGTTTGAGCTTCTCCTTCACCAGTTGCCTTCCCGAGTGCTAGGGTTCTAGGGATCTGGCAATCTATATATCCCTACACTCACAAAAACACATTAAAAAGGCAATAAAAAGTGCAATGCATGCCTACCATAATTGATGCCTAAATGCAACCCAAAAACCCATTTGCGGAGCAAAATCCTAAGAGCTAGGTTTGTTTTAATGCATAAGAATGATGATAAACTGGCATTTATCAGGCGTGCATTGTGCTTTGGCAAATGGAGCATTCACTTGAAGCCTAAAAGATAGAGGCTGCTTACGAGTTCATGATGGGGTTTGCTAAAAGCCTATCAAAGTTTTTGTTCAACAATTGAATCTGATAAGCCAAATCCAGAGTAGCCCCAGCTTCATGGGACTATATCTTTATCTGCAAGATTGATGGTTTTCTTTCTTGATAGGAAGAGGACATATGTATGGAATTGTCACTTAATATTTCAAATAATGCCCAAGCTTCATCCTCAGTTTTGGTCATGAAGGTTCCTGCACAGGCTGCATCAATGGTTTGCCTGTGCCTTTCAGATAATCCGTTATAGAACCTTTCGACCGACTGCCATCTTGGCACCTGATGGTGGGGGCATAACATAAGAAGGTCATTAAAGCACTCCCAAGTCTTGTGAAATTGCTGCCCTTCCTGTTTAGTAAAACCCATACTCTCTCTTCTGTAATGGTTGGTCTTACTCATAGGAAAGTACTTTTTCAAGAATTCTCCCTTAAGGGTGTCCCAATTATTACCCTTGCATCGAGGGTATGATACCAGTGCTTAGCCTTTTCCTTAAGGGAGAATGGAAATAGAGTCCACATCAGGGCTTCATCAGTAAAGCCCTGGAGCTTCACAGTGGAACAGACCTCGGTGAATTCCTCAAGATGCTTGTAGGGATCCTCCTGATAAACGCTAGTTTATCATCATTCTTATACATTAAAACAAACCAAGCTCTTAGGATTTTGATTCGCAAACGAGTTTTTTTGGCATAAATTAGGTTAGGCATACATTGCATTTGTTATTTTATTTTTGATGTATTTCTTGGAGTGTTAGGGATAAGCAGAGAGTTAGATCCGTAGAACCCTACCACTCAAAAAGGCAACTGTTGAAGAGGAAGCTCAATTAGGCTAGGACTCAGCTAATTCCAGTTCATCATGGCTGGATACCACCTCCCTTGGACTAAGGTTAGCTCCATTCAGCTCACCTTAGCTGAATGGTAGTTCAAGAGAGCTCATCTTAGCTCACCCTAACTCAGGTCAACTTAGATCCAGCTCAACTTAGTTGAGTCTAGCTCATCTCAGCTCCCACCAGTTCATTGGGAGCTCTAGCTAGCTCAACTAAGTTGACTTGAGTCCACCTTAACTCAAGCTCAGCTCACCACAGCTCAAGCTCAGCTCCAGCCAGCTAGGTTAAGGACAGCTCAACTGAGCTCAACTACCCAAGCTTGGCTACTTGCATAAGAACTAAGTAGCTAAGCTCAGTAGTTGAGCTCCCCTTGAAGCTACCTCAGCAGCCCCAGCTCCAGAGTACCTAATACCAGCTCCAGAATACTCTTCCTCAGTTCTCCTCCATGAAACCCTAGCTCCTCCAGCTCTACTCTACTAGTTAAGCTAGCTTAGCTAGCTTATCTAAACTCTACTCCACCGAAAACCTCCATGGCCGACCACAACTCCACCTTAACCCTAACCAACCCTAACCTAACCCAACCCCTTTTGGCGCCAACCCACCATAACTACCAACCTAAACACCCCTTCAAGTTGGTGCCAAAATGCCATAGCCACCCCTTCATTTTGGCGCCAACACAAGGCCTTATCCTAGCCCTACACCTCTCCCTTTATCCCCATCTAAACCCTAAACCTAACCCCTTCTAGAAACCTACACTTGGCGCCAAACCTAACCCCTCATAACTGCCCTAGTTGGCGCCAAAAATCACCCCCTACATCCCTTCATTTGGCACCAACACCTCCTCCCATCTACACCCTACATATTACCCCCCAACCTATCCTAACCCTCCATCTAGTGATGCCACCTAAACCGCCCCTTTAACCCACCTAAAGTGGTGCCAACTCCCTTAACTCCACCATAACTACCACCTCAAGCAACCCTCCTCTTTGGCGCCACCCTATATCTACCCTCCATCCCATAACCACTACCCAACAACACCATCCTAACCCTACACATAACCTACATGCCACCAAACTCTACCACCTTAAATCCTAACCCTAGTACTCTCTTAGGGTTGGTGCCAAACACCTTACACCCCCCCCATTTTGGAGCCAACCATCATCAACCCTAGGATCCCTTAACTACCTCCAACAAACCATCATAATCCTCCATCTATTAACTACCCTTAACCCCCTACCATTCCTATATAAACCCCCTACCACCACCATTAAAACTCACCCTTGGCTACAATTTTTCTACCCATATTTCCACCTACATAGAAGGTCAAGAGAAGAAGAAGAAGAAGAAGATTAAGGGGATACTCTATCCCCTTGGTGCCTTCCCCTCTTCTCTTCTCTCTTGTGCCCACACTAGCTAAGGAAGAAGCCAGGCATTGGAGGACAACCTAGGGTACATGCCTAACCTAGGAAGTGGAGGATTTGAGGGTGGTACACTACCACCCTTGGAGGAGGAATCAAAGGTGGTCCACGCCACCTTCAGGAGGAGTTCTTGGAGTGGGAGCCACCCACCCTAGGAAGGAGAAGGTACACTCTTCAAGGGCTTGCTAGGAGGAGACTATCTCTGGTTCAAGAAAAAGGAGGAGGAACCCTTTTTAATTGCAGGAACAGCCACAGTTGGAGCAAGGAGTCTTCCCTCTTCACCATCATCATCCAGGATTTGTGTTTTATTTTTTGTAGTTTTACTTTTTGTAGTCGAAGCTTTCCTCTACATTTGTAAAATAGAAATCCACTTAATATTAAGTTGTCTTTTCTACTTGGTGTATCTTCTTCTTTACTTTAGTTTTTTTTAGTACTTTCACTCCCTCTTCCTAATTATCCTAGGCCTTCATGCGCCTAGGGTGAGCTTGAGAAGAGGTCTTTCTTGTCACCTAGTTGTTAAATTAGATTTAGTGTTTTTCTACCACCAACTTGCGATTGCCCCTTTATTTCAAAAACCTAAAAAAAAATTACATATTTAAAAAGACAAAGAAAGGTGATTTTCGTATTTCTAAGCAAGAGATTGATTTATCAAAAAGTTGCCTTCTTAGATGACCCTAGATACTTCCCTATCTAGGTCTTATAAATTTTAAAAGCGAAAGCGGATTTACGCGTTGCAACGACACTAAATTGCCTAATTAACAAACCATGCATTTTCGTTATCACCTCCCTGGCAGTACCATAGAAAGAGGGGAGCAAAGATATGGTGCTACTCTTGATTTCATAAGGATTATCCAGTCTAGGTCTTTGGATAGGTAGGGCTTGGTGAGTAGTAGGGAGGAAATAGTGTCTCAAGGTTCTTTGATTTTCACCAACCCTAATCTCTTCTTCAGGTCTTTCTTTTGCCATTTTTCTTCTTTCTTGGTTTGCATTCCTAATAATCCTCTTAAGTTTAGGGTTGAAAAGAAGACTATTTCTAAGAGAATGCCTACCAAGCATACACCAAGCAAACACAAGGCAAGAGGTCCTTTTTTAAGTTAAAGCACTTTAAGCCCTCTTCCAACCTTTCTAGCTTGGCCAAATGGAGTCAAGGCAGTATTTCTCTATTCCCACATAAGTGGTATAAGAGAAGTGAGGCGCTTGAGATTCCTAGTCAATGGCTATCAAGGAGGTTAAGGTTACTTTTAGTTCTTTTGGGTGACCAATCAAGTTGTCAATCAATTACGCACCCTAAATAGATCTTCGAGTGCCCTAGTGACGTACACTTTGCCGCAATGATATTCTCAAATGCTCAAGTAAAAAGGTACTCCAAGGATGGAACCAAGGGATGCAAGTAGGGTGAACCCTTCCTTTGAGGCAATGCATTAGCGGTGCCTCTTAACTACCCTTGAATTCCTTTATAGGGTGTTCCCCTCCTTAGAGTATCAAATCACTCAGGAAAAAGTTAATACCACCATTTCAATGCCCCTCCTTAGAGTATCAAATCACTCGGGCAAAAGTTAATACCACTGTTTCAAAGCTAGATAGGAAGATTTGCACCGATAAAGAGATTGATGCCTATAGCCTTAAGGGTCCAAGTCCTAGTGCAGTTCCTATAGTGCGTGCTCAGTGCAGGAAGTGTGCATCACACAGCAAATCATTTTTTTGCTTTTGAAAAATGCAGACAAGTCCCTTTGAATCAGATCAAGTGTGGTTTAGATTTTTAGGTCGAATCTGATTAGCCGTCCCAATTTCAATTAGGCGACCACTGAATTAGTTCAATTCAATCAATTTTGGTGGTCTTGAGATTTAATCCACATGCAATGCATGAACAATAATTGGATGCAAAGATAGAACGCTATACCTGTCTCCAGCAATCTCCGTGCAGATATGTTCGCAATAAAATAATGAAATCTAATGTGCTGCTCAATTACCCCTAAATGCGTGCACCTAAGGGCATGCAACTCCTAAATATGTAGCTTGATATTTTTCTTTTGTTTGTTTTAGAGGCTACCAAGCAGAAATTGAATCACGTGCACAGAAGAATATAGCCCCTAGTAGCTAAAGAATGTGGGGACAGACCCCCAAAAATTAGCCCCAATTACTACAAGGGCGAGAACACAGAAATAAAATTTGTGACAAAGGAGAATTCTCTATGAGAGTGGGATCCAAGTCTCCTGCATCTTCTTCGCGTGTGGAAGTCGTTCAAGGTCGACGTCATCTCTCAGTTGTGCTTGTCGCCTCGTCAGATTCCTCTCACAGAAAGATAAAGAATGATAAGATAAATGCGCAACTCAGAATAATAAAAAATAAAGTCAGGTGAATTTATTGTGTCTATTGCTTCCCCGGCAACGACGCCATTTGAATAGGAATTTTTTTGCTTGCAAAAAATATTACATTAGAAAAATATGTTGTCGCAACATGTAAATCATGGTGGAAAATCCCGAACAAAAATGTATATCAGTAAGACTAACCATGAAGAGTTAAGTCGTATCCACAGGGAGGAATAGATAAATAATTTCACAAATATTTTTGCCTTGTATTCATCCAATCGAGTGCGAGATTCGTGCTCAAATTCGATGCGAAATGAGACAAAAAGAAGACACACAATAATTTAAGAAGGTGTGGTTATGTGTGCAATTTTTCCATAATAAAATGTTAAGTAAAGATGTGATCATTAGTGTCATTTCACATAATTTCCAGTTGCATGTGTGCTAGCGAGGAATTGTTCAAATTCAAATCCAAATTCAATGTGAAATGATGCACATAACATGATTTAAACAAATTCAAGAAAGTATAAGTGCATCATTGCAAATTCTCCTCAATAAAATAATCAATTGCATAAATGAATAGTGCAACAATGGCATCAAATGTAATTTGTAATTGTACCCAAAACAGAGGATGTATTCCTCTTGGCCGTGCGCACACTTGAGGCCGCGGCAGACGGTGAAACTTTCGGTGAAGGTCGGCTGGCACAAGGGGGTTCTGTTGGTGGTAGCAGCTCAACGAATGGTGGCCAGTGGCGGCCACTAGAGAGGAGGAGGCCACTGGTGGTGGGGGCAGTTCACTAGTGCATGTGTTGTCTGTTGGTGGCACGGATGGCATGGAAGCACTCGTGAAGGCGAGGGGAGCGTGTTGGCATCGACGATGCGGAGCTTCGAGGCTGGAGTGGATGGCTACGAGGAGCGTGGCACCTTTTGTTGGGTTCCTCTTCTCCTGTGTCGGTGGAGAAGAAGAAGAGGAAGAGGAGGGTGCATGAGGGTCTGCACAAGGGGAAGGCCTGCTGCTGCTGGCCGCGTGAGGGAAACGTGCGCGCGTAGCCGCACGTAGTGCGGGGCGATGAGCGCGTGCTGTGGAGGGTGCAAGGTGGCTACACGCGAGGTGGCTACCTGCGCAGTGGCATGGTCACACGAGATGGCTACCTGCACGGTGAGGAGGCAGGCCGCATGCAAGGGCGGTGCGCGCGGGCGTTGGTGAAGGGTGCGAGGTGGTGGACGCCCGAGGGTGCATTTTTGGCTATGGTGCACGCGGCTGAGGGCATGCGCTGTGGAGGATGTTGGGTTCTTCTTATGGGTGGTAGGAGGTTGAAGACGAGGAGGACAGGGAAGGCAGGAGCAGGTTGGTGGTGTTCTGGCCACACACTGTCACCGTGTGATTGGGGAGAGGCGAGGGCGATGTTGGGGAAGCTGGGGCCACCGTGAGCGCTTGGGGTTCACAGTGCAGGCGAGAGGTCCACCATGGAGAGCAAGGAAGAGGCCCTCCAATGGTCGTTGCGCCTCTTCTTTTAAATGCCTCTCCCATTTGTTTCTCCCACCGCAAATCTCGACCAACAACTCGACAAGTAAATCTGATTTGTTGGGGAGGCATTGCGTTGAAGCCATGCTGTTGCAAGAAGTCTGGCAGCGAGGGTATGGTGGCTGGTGCATGCGTGACGAAGCTGTGGACTTTGCAGGGAAGAAGATATAAAAAAAAAATAGGGTTATTCAAAAAGATAATCCAAAATAATGCATGTAATGCATGCATGTCACTATAATGCTTGTTATCTTCTATTACATGTGAATGCAATGTATAAAATATGCGTGCAAGCATTTTTATAAACTAATCAATTTATAAATCTAAGTATGCTATTACATGTAGACATCATTCTAATATCTAGATATTTATGCATTCGATTAGCCCACAAATATGGCCTCATTAGATAGTTTTTGAGTTCCAAGCATCTTCACTAGCACATTGCATTGACTTGTCTTCTAGGCGATTTTGTTGAGTCCTTAGTAGTTAATAAGATTTAGTCTTAGGGCAAAAGATCCAAAGAACTTGGTCATGTTTCTAGCTCTTAGGACTATTCCTGTTTGTATGGGATGCATTTAGAATAGATGAAGAAGAGTCACTCACCTAGAAAAATGAGTGTGACAAAGAAGATAACCCAAAAAAATGAGTAGTCGAAGGAAGTTTTATGTGTGTGTATATATATAACAGAGAGAGAAGTAAAGCAAAAAAATAAATCCCTTTCATCTCTTACCTACATAAGTGCATCCCAAACATAGTGAGGTAACCAACTAAAGACCTAGGAGTCCAGTCAGGGAGATATACACCTTGTGTGTTGACCTCGAGATAGAAAAGTGGTAAGGAGAAGGCTGTCAAATCCTACTATGGCCTAACTGATGACAAGTTGTCCCAAAAAGAGCATAGAAATATTTTTAAGTTTTATTGAATACTAGGAATCAACTTAGTTGCCCGTTTGATAAGTCACATAAAAAATCATACACAAGATGCTTGTTTCTCATATTCAATTCGAACCTTAGGTGGGTCGACTTAGTCAAAGAAAGTTATTCTAGCGACCCAAGTCCGATGGCTAATATGATTTTTGATTTGATTTGGGCAGTCCGGATTTGAGTTGATACTTTAAAACTGTTGAGACTTTATCGTTAGAATTTTGTGTATGATTCTTTTGCTTTGGTGAAAATCAAGCTTGGGGATTTCTGATTTGATTTAAGCTCAAAACTTGCAATTCTATTTCTCATGTAAATACTGCTTTCTTAATTTTTCGTTCTCTATTTTGCTCGAGGACTAGCAAAAGTAGGCATGGGGGTATGATATTATTATATATATTTACATTAACTATGCCTAACTAATGCTAATCTAAGGGTTGATTAGGGTAGAATGCATTTAGTTAGGTCAGTTTAATCATATAGATGCATTTTGTAAATATTGCACAAGTTTGGGTTTTTTTGTAATTTTTCCCAAACTTATATTTGTTACCTTGATGTCACTTGTGTAATATGTGCAGGTATCAAGTTTGGAGCAAGTTTGGAGCCCTATATATAGGAGATTCAAGACTGAGCTCATTTATTAAGAGGATTGAGTAATTTTTATACATCTAGACTCGAACTCAATTGACCCTAAGTCTAGCCCAATTTAGGAACCTAATTAAACTTATCCTATGACCTAACCACCTAACCTATTTCCCAACCTAGTTTGGTCGACCATAAACCTAATTGAAGACCCTATGTGGCCGACCATATAGACCTAATTAAATCCCAAACAAATCACCTTATCCTACCTTATCCCCTCCTTAATCCTTAGGTAGAGAAACCTAAACCTTATCCCTTCAACCTAGCCGCCCCCCTTAAGGTTTTCCAAGATTCGTAGTTGTCCCTTCTAGATCACCTTAGGACCATTAGATCAACATCCTAGGGCTAACACAAAAGATCTTTTCCTATTCCAACGAAAACCTATTTAGAACATATCCTTTCCTATTTAATATTAACCCCTTAAAACCTAATCCTAAGGCTCTAAAACCACCATCAAGTGGCCAGCCATAACACCTGAAAACCACCTATCCTAGCCGCCCTCCGTAGATCTAATCTAGGCCGTCCACATCATTGATCCTAGGCACACTAGTTGGAACAATAGGAAGTCTCTACCTTTCCTATAAAATCCATAGGTCACGCCTCCACCCCCAAGATCATCAATTTTCCTCCACCAAAAAGATTCTTCCTCTCCACCATCATACTCTACTCCAAATTCTTCTACTTTCTTCTTATTATTTTTGTTCTAGTTAGATTTCTAAAAAACTCTAGTTGTAATCATTCTTCAAGTACAAATAAATGTCTTTTTATGATCTGATCTCTATCCCTTACTCTCTCTCTCTCCCTCTCTATTATCATTATCTTAGTTAGTTGAGTTCATATTTTCTTTCGCATTAGAAATAAAAACGAAAAAAAAGTACGTAAGCGAACTTTGATTTTGTCTCCTCGTGTTCAACCCGAACTCCTAACTCTAGTTATTTTAAAATTATTCGTGAGTTTACACACTACAACAAATGCCATTTACATATCATGTAGATCAGCTATCAGCACCCACCACCATGCACCATCAGTGTAGCCAACGAGGCGGCACTGGCATCCACCAACCAACACTAACTCACCACAGATCCCTCCAGGGAGACGCTGATTGCGTCTCCTCCCCTCTCCTTCCATTTAAAACACCTTCTCCCCCTCCTCTTCTTCATCTCATGCAATCATTTAAATAGGAAAGGAGAAAAAGAACCTATATCTTCCTTCCACTCTTGTTGATCATTGTCTCCAATGGCTCAACTTCAGTGCCACCTCAAACGGTGGTCGCACTACCATTGTTGCTCTTCCTTTTATTTTCCTCTCTCTTGATCTCTCAATCAAGTGGAAGTCCTAGGAGGCCTTCCAGAAGCATGTCGACATATTCCCAAACCACTAGTACACTCCCCAACTCCAACTTCTCTCCTAGGGCTGCTACATGTAGAAAGGGTACCTACTGCATCCTAATAGTCATGCAATTTACAAGACTAAGATGGACTTGAGGGTTCACCTTCTATCTGGTCATAGCAGTCAAGTTATGGCACACATGAAATAGAGTGGACATCCTTTTCTCAAAATCGCCAACTAAAACAAGGTGTGCAAACAAAAAATTCATGCCTGCAAAATGGCATTGAAGTTCTCTTTTTTTCATTCCCATCAAGTTGGCAATCAGTCCATAGGTCTCAATGCAACTCACCTAGTCTTTAAGGACTATCTCTACAATCAAAGTTGTCTCCGCATGTCGACCATCCATTAACATTCTTTCAGTATGGTGGCATAATGCTTGGCTAGTAATAGTAGCAACATGGTTTTATCTCCCTCTCCTCTCAAGGAGGTCATCACTCTAACCATGATAAGCATCCTTTATATAGTGGCTCTTAAATTGTCACCTAAGTTTCTTGTACCTGGGATGACCTCACTTTAAGCTCCTGGCAGAGGTCGAGCTAATGTCCATGAGGTTCAGAGTGCATAGACTGGCAATTAGAGAGGATCCTTAAGGTACCCTCGAAAACTTCATTAGTTTATCTTTACATTGTCACAAGGATGATCAAGTTGGGTACACCCCCCTCCTAGGCTATTTTGCATGGGTAGGCATCTATCACCACTTCCTTGTTTGAGTTGTTTATAAGGTAGGCAGCTTTAATGCACCCTGCTATTGCCTTAATTGAGGAGCTTTAGTCATGATCTTGGCATAAAGAAGCCCTTGTTTATTTGCTCCACATGAAAGGTAGAAGGTCCTCGATATTTGCATGCAATTGGAAATTAACTCATTGGTTAGTAGTCCCAACTACCAGTTGTTGCCCAAAATTCATCGAGGACTACCCTGACATAATCATTAGATGGATGTACTAAGGGAGAAAATGAAAGGCTTGAGGTCTAAACTAGGCCTAGGGGGGGTCGATATCAACTAAGCTCTCTATTTGATCACATGACTAATTCACTTGTAATCATGAGAAAGGTACATCTCCACTTGTACACAAGGAGGATGTAACTATTCTATAATCAAAGACCCTGTGATCTTGCCCCATTAAGGTAAGGGCAATGAAAAGAAAAGATACATTGAGTGTTGATGTGGGAAATAGATGTTTTAAAATACTTCATCATAGTATATGATGGGAACACCATCATGAGCCATAACTAGCTCAATTTGATCTGGTTAAGTTAATAAATGCTCCTACATAACCGCCAGATGACTGTAATTCATTGCATAATCATTCTGAGAGAAAGATAAGTAAATAGGGTTAAAACTATAAATTTACCATAATATCTTGAATTTAGAATAACCATGGGTTTTATTAGGGGTTAATCAAGGGTCAAATGGTCCTAAAAGGCTAACAAGTGGGTTAGAACAGACAGAAAAGGATTTTCGCGTGTTTTGAGAATTAAATGACTTCTGAAACCCTAAAAACAGACCCGCTTAATTAACTAAGATTCTAGTCAGGATAAAATTCACCTAAATCCTATAAAATTCATAGAAAAATATTCTCTAGGGTTTGGTACCTTTAATTTGACCATTAGAACCCATCTTGACCCAAAGTAGAGTCTTAGACTGATATTTTCCTTAATTTAGGTTTTTGCATAAATTACCTAGTCAAACTTGGTCAAAACCTAAATCTAACTTCACCATTTGGTTCCTTGGATCCAAATTATGTTTGTACCAAAATTTGGGCCCAATCTGAGATCATCTTGACCAAGTTTGCATTTTGGTCCAATCAGACTCTTTCTATCTCATTCAGACCCCTGACTTTCGGATTCTTTGCAAAAGGCTAATTGTACAGCAATCATGGGTCCTAATCAACCTAAATAATGTTTGAAGCTAGCTTAATTTGTGGATATTTCACTCATATCTTGCATATCATTCATTGCATCAGTCAATTTAGAATAAGGTGAGATATCATGTTATTTAATGGTTTTTATTACTATTTGCAGGTCATAAAGTGATCCAAGATGGAGATAGTGGAATAAAGCAATAAAGGAAGAAGAAGACTGATCCAGATAAGAGGAGTGAGGAGGATAGCCTTATCCCTACCCTTAGAAACCCTAGGACAGCCTTCCCAAACCCAAAACCACCTCCATTAGGACACCGTAGCCTCAAAACCCAAACATGGATAGCACTATCCATGTTCTTATCCACCCTATCCCTCTATCCATGTTCTTATCCACCCTATCCCTCTCCCAAACACTTAGGAACCAAAACCCACCTTAGAAAACCTAAAACCCACTCTCCAGCACCTTTTAGGAGGTCCAGACATTTGGCTGGACATCTGATACTGCTGTTTGGTTCCTGATTTTGGTGCTAGAAGCCTGATCTTGCCTATTTTGACCTAGGAACCCCAACGAACACCCTATGAAACCTAATTAGAGACCTCCTAAGCCTAGTCCACTATCCATAGCCCTACTTATCCTATCCCTAACCCAATTGAACCATCCCATACCTAATTGGGTGCATCTACAATAGATTCGGTGCACCTGAGCCCAATTAGATCTACCTAGGATCTAATTGACTCATACCTATTAGGGTTACCCTAGCCTAATCACATGCACACATCCAATTAGACTTGACCTAGACCTAATTAGGTTCACACCTATCCAATTAAACTTTCCAAAGCTAATTAAGTCCACAGCCACTTAATGTAGGTTAACCCAATCTAGATTCACCAAACCCACTATCCTACTCCACGAAAATTACACCTACACATACATACACTTTCCTAAATCCCACTTGCCCATTCTAGCCCTCATTAGTTGGTCACCAACCTAGATCCTACATTGGTGGCACTTGCTATTTTGGGAGCCACCAAAAGTGGTGACCCATTTGAAATGGAGAGGCCTTCCCATAAAAGCCAAGGAGAGAAGAGAGCCACGAAATTCATTCACTCTCCCATCCATTCTCCTCCCACTTGTGACACCCTTCCACCCTCCAAAACCATAGGACCGTCCTCCTCCTCCAAGGCCCCCTCCATGGACGGCTAAAAAAGAAGCTCCTCCAAGGCATCTTCATGTGGGCAGCAAGAAGAAGGAGAGCACTAGGGTGCAACACTCTCTTCTCCTCTCTTCACTTGGGCATGTCCTTTCTTCTCCATAGAGAGGACGCACCCTCTTTTTCTTCTTCTTTTTGGACGGCCATGAAGGCTCACCCATAGCCTCTTGTGGTCGGCCATCTCTTGTTGGTAGGTGTGTAGACGAGTTTGTATACCCATGGTCTAGCCTACACCCTCACACATAGCCGATGGCCCTAGTGGCACCTTCCCAGCGTGAGGGATTTCCTCTATTTATATGCTTTCTAGTATAAATGTTAATTGACATTTGTTTCTATGCATAAATAATATTGCATGATTATTGCTTCTGCGATTACTTGTCTTCATGCTACTTAGGCTCGTTCACACTATGCACGACCACCATGGCCCACTTAGATGCACGTAGTCACTTAGGTTTTAGCTAGTACGTCTAGATCTAGGTTTCGTTTTGTGTTTCAAACTAAAAATCAAAAAAATAAAAACACAAAAAAAAAGACAAAAAAATTAGGTTAGATTAGATTTAGGTTAGATTAAGCCGATCCAAATCTCGACTTATTTTCACGCCTCCCAGAGACGAACGACCGAGACTCAAGTTTTCAAAGGAATAAAATCCATCTAGTTTTGATATTATAAATGTTTTTGTCAAGGGGATTTTGTGACTATACTACAACATTGTTTTCCGAAAACTCACAATTTCTATGCTTATCAAATGGTGCCTTTGTCGAGGAGGCAACACGCGAGTTTATATTTGGATTTGTTTAACTTTTTATTATTTTGATTGTAGGGTGTCAAGATGAGGATCCGCGCACACATCGACCCGTGGTGAAGACCGCAGGTATTTTCTTCATCCTCTAGTTTGTTGCTTTCTTAGGTTAGAAAAAAAAAAAATATATATATATATATACATAAATTCAAATTCAAATTTTCAGATTTGAATTTTTAAAAAAAATTCTTTCTTTGGTGTGTGTTTTAACTTGGAAACTAGTTAAACACACCAAAGTCAGATTTGGAAATCCGACCAGAAATTGTTGACGATTTTAAAAATTTTATTGACATCAAATTAGGCCTCCAAAAATCTTGGGTTTCGGTCTGATTATAGGGTTTCAAACAGGCTTTCTAAATCCACCTTTATTTACAAAAATTCTATCTGTAGGAATTTTAAAAATTCGTACAGTGGAAGGAGGTCAGAATAGTCTATACTCTGATTTTATTCAACTTCAAATAGTAACTCTGACCTCTACATAAATCAAATTGATATGAAACTTGTGGGGTTGAAAGGATGCTAAAACCTAGTTTTTTCTATAAATTTGAAGAATTTTTGGATTTTCTTCGATATTGTTTCAAATTGCATTTCTTGCAGGGGTCCATTTGGTCTATTTGACCCTTTGAAACATAATAATTCGTGAAAAATTGCATGAAATAGTAAAAATCCTAAAAATATTCCTTGAAAAAATTATTGAAAAATGAAGAGCTATGCCAAATTTCATCTTATTTTGATTTATTTTTTTGATTTGGGGAGTGATTTCAAGTCAGACTAAGGTCTAACTGCTGATTGTTAGAAGAAGCATAAACCTAGGTGTTTCACATTAGGGTTTAAATTTAAAGACCCAAAACAAACCCATCTAAGCTTGATTTGTGTGTGATTGCATAAGAGGGGATCTGATTTGATTGGTTGTCCACCCCCTCACCCACTTGAACTGAAATTAATTTACATTGCAACCTAGGCAACCACTTAGGTCAATTTCATTTAGTAGTGGTGCATTAGGACCATTGTTTTCTTTGATTGGATCGCACCACTTCTACCTTATTGGACTTAAAAGCATCATATAGACTTATTTGATATTAGGGTTTCTAAACTAGGGTAGAGTACATTTGCATTCCAGACTTAAAGGAAATTCATATAACAATTTGGGACTTTCAAAACTTGTTGTGTGCTCCAGTACAACCTTGTTTGAATTGACCTAAACAAGGAAACCTCAAAAGAAAAAAAAAATTAATACAAGCACTTGAACCATAAAATCCACTACACCAATTAAGCTTGTATTGAAAATCCTTTGTCTATGCACTTCATACTCACAAATCTAATTTTAAGGGCAACACCCCCAAAATGCCTAATCACATTCTAAGAGCACTCTAAGCCCAAGCCTAAAATTAAGTAAACG
Source organism: Thalassia testudinum (assembly GCA_037157565.1). Lineage (NCBI taxonomy): Eukaryota > Viridiplantae > Streptophyta > Magnoliopsida > Alismatales > Hydrocharitaceae > Thalassia > Thalassia testudinum. The sequence goes on from JAZHRO010000024.1 coordinate 87,776,464, forward strand.
TGCCCTAGGCAGGACAAATTTACTTGGTAACCAAAATTTTAATTAGGTAAAAATCAAGGCCTTGTCTATTTAGACCAACTAGTGACAAGAAAGGTCGGTGCTGTAACCGCGTTAACCCCTAGTGGTGTCCCGCCGTGCGGGATGTCCTAGGGGGTCCCACCATTCTAGCCAGCCAAGTAATTCAAGGGTTGGTTTAACCCAGTTCTATCTCAGAATACCAGGTTTAGATCTAATTAGGGTATACAATTTAAGGCTAGTCTGTTTGCTTGATTTGGGGCTCTCTCATCTTTCTTCCTAGGCCTTTGCCTTAATTTCACCAACCCCTTGTAGTTGGTTGTGTCTTCCTAAGGAAGACTATCTCTTATCTCTATCCGCGTCTTTTCTCAAATATCCATGAACCCATATCATTATTTTGACCCTCAGGGTCCTCCATCTCCCAACCCAACCATGATTTCGGCTCCTCCTGGTTGGGAGACTAATCCTAACCAACTGGGATATGATCATCCTTATCCCCCAGCTTATCTAGAGCCTGAACCTCATGGATCTGACCCTTATCTAGATCAGAACCAATTGAAAGCCATAGTTGCTGAATTCCGGAAATATAACAAGGACCATACAGATCAATGTGCTAAGCTCCTAGAGCAAATTAGACAATCTCAGGCACAATCTCAATCTTATCACTCCTCCCAGGAACAAGAGACTAGGAACAACCAGCCTAGTGGGTCTAGTGACCCATCTTTTGGATCCACTAGCTACTCTACTAATTCTTGCTACCATGGGGAGGCATCCTGGACTCAGCCAACCCAAAAGACACCTTTGGACCTAATCCGTGATTTGGGTAGATCATTTGAGGAATGCACCATTTCTGATACACCTGTACCTGATGATATATCACTAAGGAATTGGAATAACGGATCATAAGTACAAGATCACATAACAGGTTCTCAATCAACTCCCTCTATAGTCAGCCCCACTCAAGGTGATACACCTATTGATTCATATTCAGATTCGTATAACCCTAAGTGGAGAAACAATCCTGATCTTTCATGGCCACCACAGAGACTGACTCAGACTGAACATCAATCTAGGCCAGCCTAATACTCCACTCAATCCGCTTTAGGGCAACCATCTAGTCCATCCCAACCCACAACCACCCTTGAAGATATCATGAATATTTTGTTGGACTTTGACAAGAAAAATGAAGAAAGGCTGACTAAATTGAAATCTCAAGGGATCAAATCAAGAGACTTCAATAATCACTTTATCCCCTGATGCAAATGCCTTTTCACTCCTATTCTCCACCTATTCTTCTGACCCCTCCTCCAATCTATCATACATGCCATTGTGCGGGGGCCAAATCTGTGGCCCCTAAAAGGAAGAGAAAAGCTAAGAGCCCACCCAAACGACCTAATTTGGGCTCAACCAAAACTCATAAGACCAAACCCACATCTACCTCTGACTCAGACTCTAGGGACAAAAAGAAGAAAAATTCTTCTGAAGTTGATTTGACCTATTTAGCCTTTCCTGAGGCCTTAAAGAAAGAGTCACAAAAGAAGAAAAAGGCTTGCACACCTAAAGAGGTGGTTTTATCAGCTAACATAAGTGCATTTGTTTCTGGCACTCTACCACCCAAAAAGACAGACCCTGGAAAACCTTTCATATCTTGTGCCATCAAGGGATTCACCTTTAATAGAGCCCTTATGGATCTAGGGTCTTCCATTAGCTTGATTCCTACCGCTCTTTTTGACCGTACCAGACTTGGAGATCTACACCACACACCTGTTACCATTAGAATGGTAGATGGCTCCATCAAAACACCTAAGGGAGTAGTTCAAGATGTGATTATTAAAGTGTAAGGTCTTAGCTTTGCAATTGATTTTATTATTTTGGACATGAATATACCGGAAAAGCTAAGTAATTCACTCATCATTCTGGGTCGACCTTTCTTGGCTACGGCCAATGCACGGATTGACTGTTACTCAGGATGTATGGAGATGAGTAGCGGCAATGAGAAGATTCACTTTGATATTTATGCAGCCGCTAAGAAAACAAAGTCAGGGTATTTTCTGGATGACATGGAAAGTGAGTCGGAGGGTAATTCGGAAGAAACTATGGCAATTGACACCTGGGTAGAACCACATGACCTGAATCAACAATCCACTAGATCACATAAGTCACCCTCAATACCTGATCAAATCATTGATAATATGGTTGACTATCTTGATCGAACCTAGCCCAATTCAAACCCCTGCCCCTTGCAATGAATCCCAGATTACTCAATTGATCAAAATGATTCATGAAATAAAAGAAGATAGTGCAAGAGAATATGATGATAAAGGAAAGAGCTTCATAGAATCCGGGACAAGCAACAAAAATCAGAAATGTTTGAATTTGGGTCAGGTGTGTCACAACCAATTTGTGATTCAGTGGTGGTCATGCCGGATTCTGTTGATCAAACACTCGAGGTGGATGATATTGATAATCTTATTGAAGTCGAGAATGGAGATTTATTTGAGAATCTTGATCTTGATTTAGAACCTGAGTACCAATCATTTCATTTTGAGGAACCAAGTATTAAGGGACCTGAATACGATTTTTTTGTATTTGAGAATACCCATGGAGACATTGATGAATTAATTCAAATGATCTCATACACGGAAAAACAAAATCAAAAAGACTGTAACAACTCCTCAATCAATGATTCAGCCCATTCCACTTTCACGGAGGGACTCACTACTGAATCTAATGACCAATTTCATCTAAGTGAGAAGAAGGAAATATCCCCTTATGAAAAGGATATTCAAGAGATTGAAATACTGTTGGGGATAACATATGATGAGTTATCAGAGGAAGCTAAAAATTTTGGGGAATCATGTGATAATTGGGAATTGGCATTGGAAAATTTGGAAGAGATAAAAGAAGAAGATGATACCCAAACATCTTTGGTAGAGACAGAGACTGATCAGTGGACGTTGATTTCCAGATCTGACAACACTACTTGGGTCATGCCTTCCATTCATCACCATTATCAAGACCCATATGATTTCACCCCACATGACTCTACCCATACCTCTACCATCCACATTCTCCATCACCTCTTCGGGATGCCTTCACCTTCATTTCTTCCAGGCACCCATATTTATCTGTCTTTCTTCTGTAGCATCTAGCTGCAGATAATCCCAAGTCCCATTTACATATTTTCCTGATTATTTGGGCTCGGAATTCATGGATAGCTAGTCTGCATTTGCGGCCCGTTGTTGGCGAACGAGATTAAAATTCTTATCATTTTACTCGTCATTCTTAATACTATATTGATATATCCTTTTTGAGTGTACGCCTGACTGGAGGCGTTAATCTCAGCACTTATATATATCATATTTTATTTGTCATATTTTTCCTACATATTCAATTTTAGGGGTTGGAATAAACGAAACATCAAAATTCAAGAGCTATTCTAGGTGATTTCTAACCTTTTACTCCCTGTCTTAATTTATTTTTCGTTATATTCATGCATGAGGACATGCAAGAAAGTAGGCATGGGAGGATAGTAATTGTAAACTTAAAATTTTTCTGCCAACGCCTAGGAAAAACCTTTCGTACATAATTCTAATTGCACTTTAGGATCCTTAAATTAAGAACAACCAACTCCACCTCCAATGTTAGCATTTGAGCTAAAAATCGTTTGCAACAGCCACTTTCGACTCATCCATCCACCTTTTTGTTCTAAATTTAGGGCCAAGCTGAATATAACCCTAATTAGGGAAATTTTCGAAGTGCAACTTTGAAAGGTTACAAATAGCATTTATATATATTGCATTCATGAATAAGATTTTTATCAAGAGAATGTATTAAGGATTTCATCCTCTAGTTGATTCCTATAATCTGGAATCCAATACAATTTTCACACACACGTAGAATTTGCAATGGATTCACGATGAAGGCTGATAAACATCATTAGTCTGTCGAGAAGAAGCATTGCTTCTTTTCCTGAACCCTTGGACAGTGTTTCAGGAGTCAGGCAAATTTTCTTCCAAAAATCCACCAAATAATGTGAGATGAGAGTAGAGTGTACTAGTGCTCTAAGATTAGTGCAAAGAATCTGGAATCTTAGATAATTAGGTAATGATACTCAGAGATTAGGCATAGTTTTCGCTCGGATCCTGCGTATACATTTTTGTGTGAAATTTTGAGAGCCACCAAATAAGGCAAATACACAGAGAGTGAGTTTTCATAAAACTAGGGCTAAGGTGAATGGTTACGACCATTCTTTACGGAATCCCTGACTAAAGGAGGGTATTGATGTCAAGGTCAGAAATACACCATCCTATCCATCTCTCCCGGTGCCGTGAGTAGGCACTTCCACTAAATAAGCCACCCAATGTCTCTTGAGTACCATTAATCCCTAATAATGCCTCAATAATGTTCATGAATGTATGCTAGCATGTGCTATGTTGAAATATATATATATACATAGAAAAAAAAGGGGCAGAAAAAAAAAATGAATGAAAAAAAAAGAAAAATTGAAAAAGAAAAAAATTAGAAAAAGCAAAGAAAAAGAATGTGTGAATATTTAGTGTTTATTTCAGTTGCATTAAGGCAATACCACCAAATAAGGCCTTAACCTATTTTTCCGTGTTTCTGATCGCCGAAATACTGGCTGAGGAATTTCAACTTAGTGTTAAGGTTATGGAACTCAATTAAATTGTTAATGCTAAGTGAGACCACCAAATACAGATCATACGTGAGAATCTGGTGAGATTGTGAGCTCTAAAATAAAAAAAATAGAGTAAGAGAGAATGAATACAAAGGAACCAAAAGAGAGCATAGTTTTTCTCATCTTTCTTTGATATGAGTTACTTGATAATCTAGGAATCTAGATTCTGAAGTACTAATTTCTATGTAGCATCAAATGAGAGTGAGCCACCAAATAAACACCCATATCCCCCAGACATTCTCTACCCAAGCTTAAAGCCAAGGTGGAATTCATAGAATATCTTGAATATCCCGAGGGAAGAAGTCCGCCTATCCCACTAGAATTTTACTAGGGGCAAGTACAGGCTTTAGAGGTGAATCAGGTCTTTCACTCGAATCCATTGCAAAAGCTACATAGCTGCACTTTCACATTTGTCTGGATTTCTAGAACATAGGATGAAAACAAAAAGGAGAAAAATCTCTAGGCATACCCTTGATAAAATAATCAATCCCTTAGGTACCCTTATGTGAATAATTTAGTCTTGCATTTGCTAGAGACTAGCAAAGTTTAAGCATGGGTGTACGATTGCACAGCAATCATGGGTCCTAATCAACCTAAATAATGTTTGAACCTAGCTTAATTTGTGGATATTGCACTCATATCTTGGATATCATGCATTGCATCAGTCTATTTAGAATAAGATGAGATATCTTGCTATTTAATGGTTTTTATTACTATTTGCAGGTCATAAAGTGATCCAGGATGGAGATCGTAGAATAAAGTAATAAAGGAAGAAGAAGATTGATCCAGATAAGAGGAGTGAGGAGGATAGTGTTATCCCTACCCTTAGAAACCCTAGGACAGCCTTCCCAAACCCAAAACCACCTCCATTAGGACACCTTAGCCTCAAAATCCAAACATGGATAGCACTATCCATGTTCTTATCCACCCTATCCCTCTCCCAAACACTTAGGAACCAAAACCCACCTTAGAAAGGCTAAAACCCACTCTCCAACACCTTTTAGGACGTCCAAACATCTGGCTGGACGGCTGATTTCTACAGAATAACAATCCAGGGAGCCAAAACTCATACTGACACAGAATTGGACGTCCAATTTATTGTCCAGACGTCCAATTTTTGTAGTATAAGATGTCTGACCACTATCCTAGATGTCTGATACTGCTATCTGGTTCCTGATTTTGGTGCTAGAAGCCTGATCTTGCTTATTTTGACCTAGGAACCCCACCGAACACCCTAGGAAACCTAATTAGAGACCACCTAAGCCTAGTACACTATCCATAGCCCTACTTATCCTATCCTTAACCCAATTGAAACATCCCATACCTAATTGGGTGCATCTACAGTTGATTCGGTGCACCTAAGCCCAATTAGATCCACCCAGGATCTAATTGACTCATACCTATTAGGGTTACCCTAGCCTAACCACATTCACACATCCAATTAGGCTTGACCTAGACCTAATTAGGTTCACTCCTATCCGATTGAACTTTCCTAAGCTAATTAGGTCCACAGCCACTTAATGTAGCTTAACCCAACCTAGATTCACCAAACCCACTATCCTACTCCACGAAAATTACACCTACACATACATACACTTTCCTAAATCCCACTTGCCCATTCTAGCCCTCATTAGTTGGTCACCAACCTAGATCCTACATTGGTGGCACTTGCTATTTTGGGAGCCACCAAAAGTGGTGACCCATTTGAAATGGAGAGGCCTTCCCATAAAAGCCAAGGAGAGAAGAGAGCCATGAAATTCATTCACTCTCCCATCCATTCTCCTCCCACTTGTGACACCCTTCCACCCTCCAAAACCATAGGGTCGTCCTCCTCCTCCAAGGCGCCCTTCATGGACGGCTAAAGAAGAAGCTCCTCCAAGGCATCTTCATGTGGGCGGCAAGAAGAAGGAGAGCACTAGGGTGCAACACCCTCTTCTCCTCTCTTCACTTGGGCGTGTCCTTTCTTCTCCATAGAGAGGACGCACCCTCTTTTTCTTCTTCTTTTTGGATGGCCATGAAGGCTCACCCATAGCCTCTTGTGGCCAGCCATCTCTTGTTGGTAGGCATGTAGATGGGTTTGTATACCCATGGTCTAACCTACACCCTCACACATAGCCGATGGCCCTAGTGGCACCTTCCCAGCGTGAGGGATTTCCTCTATTTATATGCTTTCTAATATAAATGTTAATTGACATTTGTTTCTATGCATAAATAATATTGCATGATTATTGCTTCTGTGATTACTTGTCTTCATGCTACTTAGGCTCATTCACACTATGCACTTCCACCATGGCCCACTTAGATGCACGTAGTCACTTAGGTTTTAGCTAGCACGTCTAGATCTAGGTTTCGTTTTGTGTTTCAAACTAAAAATCAAAAAAAAAACTCACAAAAAAAGATAAAAAAATTAGGTTAGATTAGATTTAGGTTAGATTAAGCCGATCTAAATCTCAACTTGTTTTCACGCCTCCCAGAGACGAACGACCGGGACTCAAGTTTTCAAAGGAATAAAATCCATCGAGTTTCGATATTATAAATGTTTTTGTCAAGGGGATTTTGCGACTATACTACAACGTTGTTTTCTGAAAACTCGTGATTTCTATGCTTGTCAATGGCCCCCTAGCTTTGTCATCTTCTTTGCAATCAAGTCCCTCTGCCATTATCGTGGAGGAACTTCTAGTCCGGCGACCTTCGACTAGGGATTTCTCCCTAATTGATTGGCGAATCCATTCCAATTTTTGAAGGGAAACTCCTAAGAGATTCTCCTACAATTTGAGCCGCATCTTGGGCTCTAATTCTTGCCCAAATCCTCATGCCAATCGCTTGAAGGATTGGGTCTCCTACTTGTGCGTAAGCTCCAAGCTTCCAAGCTTGGAAGGCCTCCTTGAGCCCTATATAAGGATCCCTAGGGCTCGACCGAACTCTGAAGCTCGATTTCGACCGGATCTACCCTAAATTCTTCCCTCCTAATCCAGCCAAAAGGCTCCTCGAGCTCCAGCGACTCTCCTTGCCTCTCCTCATCGTCTGGCCACAATATCGGCAATAGATCCTCCTTCCTTGCCTTCTTCCGCGTCGAGCAGTACCAGCTGGCATCCCTATCCCCTTCATCCTTGCCGTCATCACCCCACTGGAGCCATCTTCGTCTCCGATTCCAACCATACCGCAACCGGCACCATCTCCACCCCCCATCATCCGCTACATACCTCAATCGACTCCTTAGCTTTCTCTATGTCATGCCAATACCTCCAATACTCCACTTCGACCTCTCCAATGCCCTTCATGACTTCATCCTCCACCTCACCGGCAAACCCCCGACGAGCGCTAGCGGCCACCACAGATCACCTACGTCGTCGCTTCCACGCTCCATACCTCCGAGTTGACCTCAGGAACAAAAGCCCTAACTTCGTTAGGTCGATTGCTCATCCAAACCCTCTGTCAAACTCATGCTTCTCCGGCCACCCTCTACGAGGTAGACAGACCTCTTCACACATGCTCACTGCACACCACTGCCACCGTCAGACTCGCCATGCTCCGACGATCGTTCCTGAGCTTTTTGACAGAGTCGAAAGGCCTTATTGATGTTTTCAGGTGTCAAGCTCCTCCGCCATTAATGCAAAGCTTCAAAGGAAGCTTGAAGCCCATTCTAGCCACTGCAACTCCAGGTGAAGTGTTCAGGTGGTGCGAAATCAATACCTGCAGGTTTCCAGGTCCTCAAGTGAGGAGTTCCACAGCCGCAGCTCGCCAATTCGACCGATTTCCTCAGCAGCTGTGGGTGCAAAGAACAAGCAGGGACATAGTCTCACATCGGATATAGAAGACCCCTCACAGTGGAATAAATTGTTTTTATGTCTGGGGCTTGTTGCCTCAGACACAAGGGGTGAGGTCCCTCCTCACACCTTTCGCTTGACCTACCCACACCTCACTCCTCGCTCACCACCCACTGCTGGTGAGTCTAGATCCGAGTGCGTGCTTGATCCGAATATCCGAATACCCGGTACCGTGGAAGGCTCTGGGAAAGCATGACCCAGAGAGAGAAAGAGAGAGAGCGTGTGGGGGTTTGGGGGGTTTTGCTCTCTGGAGAAGTGGCTGACACTTAGCCAAATCTGAAGACCCTTTCCCTCTTTGCGTGAAGAGGAAGAGAAGGAAAAGAGAAGAGGAAGAAGAGATGGAAGAAAAGAGAGAAGCCCATCCCTGAGGCTTGAAGAAAGAGGAAGAGAAGAGGCCTTTGCATCTGTTAAGGCATCTAAGCCTAAATCTGTCGTCTAATATCTGATACCTTAGTTCTATTTGGTTAATTTGGGTTGTGCTTATCTTATCTGATTAGCTTGCTTAACATTGTAGGGTAACTTGGTGATTCTAATCACCATTTTACCCTCTCTTCTTTTTACATTATTGACATTGGATTTCATTTAAATATTGATTGCAAATTCCTACATCTTTAATTGTGATCCTAAGTTTTAAATTGCCATATTTCTCCCTGTGTTCTACTTCGGATTTCCTTCAAGCATAAATCTTATTTGTTTGCAAGTGATTTCAACCTATACTACGACACAGCTTTTATAACCTCGATTTCGCTCGTGAACGGTATAGGTTAAAATCGCGCGAAAATAAAGACAATTTATACTAGAATTTAAAGTCCTAGGTAGAACGCAAGGAGTAATCAATTACAATTTAATCTCACCAATCACAATTTCATCAGAAATGTAAACAATTATAGTCAAAACTTCATTCATAACAACTCAAAATGATATATAAATAAAACCAAGTAGCAATATGCAAAAAGATTGGGTTAAAATGATGATTTGAAACACCAATTAACCCTTTTAATGTTAAGCTTCAAATATATCGAATTTATCAACAATAATTATCAACCAATATTCCATGTCAACTAGATGAAATAACCCAACAGAACCAAGGCACCAACATATATTGATTAGCCTATATTTGTGAGCTATTTAGGTATTTAAGTACCCAGACATTAAGTTAATTTTAACATTTAGATAGCATACATTAGGATGTAAATAAATTAATTCATATTTTAGCTTAATTGCATAATTCCTGTGGCATTCATATCTAAATGCATTTAGAATTAACTTAGAATTGTATTCATTTTATTAGTTAACCAATTAGGTGCATTGCGTGCATTGTTTTAATTAACATAGAACTTAAGGATTTGTGCATAAATAATCCTAATATTTTATTTTATTATTCTTCTTCTTTGTTAACGGCAGAAGGGATCGACTAGCGACCATTGAAGGATTGGAAGAAGCGGATCTCCATCACTCCATTTGAATTGCAGACGGCTACAAGAGAGGGGGAGAAGCTGCCAGGCTCGAGGAGGCCAGCACCCATTCCATCACTGTGCTTCATCTCCACCACCGTCGACCTCAACCGTAGCGACAAGCCTCCACCACCATGGGCATGTGGTGTGATAGGCCACACCGCCATTTGGAGCTTGCTTGCATCACCGTGAATGCACGCTGCTCCATCATAACCACACACAGGCATGCATGCTACCATCTTCGTTGTTCATCTCCATCTCCACCGCATCCTCTGTTAGACTTGCAAAAATACCCAACAATATCTTTTTCACCATCGTCGGCCATCCTACCACTTTCATACAACCAATTCCATCTTCACATGGCCACACCTCTTCATAGCCACCCACCAAGCCACACACCTCCCCTCCATTCCACGTTACACAAAGCACCTCCTTTCGTCTTCTTCTTCTTCCTCCTCCTCCTCTGTTTTCATAACAAAACCGTCTCCACCAACTCCTCGCTGCACCTCCAGCCCACGCGCAACCAGATCCCCTCCGCCACGCCACCGCACGTGCCCGTGTGCACCTCTAGTAGGCCAGCAGTGCGCTCCCACGCGCGGCCAGCAGCACGTGCCTCCCCTCGTCGCACCTCCACCCACGTGCTATAGAGCGCGCTCCTCCAGCATCAACACAAGCAATCCCCACGTCACCACCGCATGTGCGTGCCCCCAATGCACCCTCTGCTCCAACTGCGCATGATCTCTGCACGTAAGCCCTTCGCCGCCCAACTCCCCTCGCTGCAGCTCCACCGCACGCACGCAGCTCTCAACCGCGCCTTCTGTGCGCACGGCCACTTTCCTCTCCTTCTTGCGGCCACCACAGGCTACCATCCACCACACCGTCACCACTGTCATGTGCGGCCCGAGCGGGGTGACCTCCGGTTGTAGCCTCGATTCCCGTCTCTCCTCCTCCTGTGCGCACGGCCAAACAAAGTGTATTCCCTTGTTTCATCCTCTATTAGTTATTACAACATATGCCATTGCCAATTTATTTTTTTGATTTCATTATTGTAGTGATTTTTTTTTTTGAAACATTGAGGATTGCTGTCATGAACCGATAACAATCTGGAGGGTAGTATATTTCATATTAAAAAACTATTACAATAAAGAAGTCCTACTATGTATGAGAGACTAGCACTCCTTTATAATATTCTCACATCTCACCGATCTCTCCTGAAAAAGCTTATCATTGCGTGCCCTCCACACACACCACAAAATGGTTGCCATAGCCCCCAAGGGTTGACCAGGAGTGATGAACCTCTACCATATTGAATCCCAGGAGGGGAGGGGTTCTAAGCAAACCAACCTCCAAATCTTGTCCGTGATCAAACAAGAGGAGAAAATGTGTGATGCACTATTAGAATGTAACCCACAAAGAGGGCAGGCATTCAGAACAGTCCCCAGCCTTCTGTGTCTCAAATCGCCAATGATCAACCCTTCTCGTCTGCAGAGCCACAGGAATATCTGAACCTTTAGAGGAACTCTCAAAAGCGAAATCTTTCTGTCAACAGGGTCCCATTCCACCTCACTATTGACTCTAATAACTTTCTCATATGCTTGCTTCACTGAAAAGATGCCCTGCCAGCAATAAGTATCCGTCTCATTATTCACAAGTTGCATCTGCTGTAGACTCGCCATCAGTTTCTGCCTCTCCTCCCACAATCGAGTGCCCAGCCTACATTGTTGCAGCCCTTCCAGCTGCCAGCATCCCTCATCCTGAGACCACAAACTGCTAACTGTGGCTTCCTTATTTGCAACAACGTCATACACCCTCGGATAGATCTCTTTCAGCAGGCCCAAGTCAGACCATCGCTCATTCCATAAGCTGAAGCGTCTGCCATCTCTGAGCTTAGGTTGCAGCAGGTGCCAATAGCTGGTGACTGCAGAAATCACTGATCTCCAAAAGGGAGAAGGTTTCTTCGGCTGAAGCCTTTGCAGACTGCTGTTAGATCCACCATAGCTGTCTCTGATCAGATCATCCATCACCCCTCCTTGCAATCCAAAATCCTGATGGCCCATTTCAGCAACAAGGCTTCATTGAATTCTTTAAGTGCTTTAATTCCCAACCCCCCAATCTCCTTTGGTCAGTAGATACAATTCCATCTGATGGGCTGCATGAATCCGCCCACCTGCACCCTTCCAGAAGAATCTCTTCCTCATAACATCCAATCTCTCCAAATACATTTAGGGGCCTTAAAAATGCTAAAATAGAAAACTGGTATGGCTGTAATGACTGAATTGAGTAGGATTAATCTTCCACCTTTGGATAGGAATTTACTACTCCAACCCTTCAGCTTTCCAGACACCCTCTCAAAGAGAACATTCCAATCTAATTTTTTCAGTTTTGTGGCCCTCAGAGGTAGTCCAAGGTATCTCAATGGCAATTTAGAATGGGGTGACCCCAATACACCCTCCAACTCCCTCTGCTCCTGTTCACTCATGCCAAAGCAAATCAAAATCGACTTATCCTTGTTCAAACATAAACCTGAAATGTCACCAAAAATCTTTACCAATAACCTCAGGGCATGTGCCTCAGACTTGGACCCTTCCACAAAAAACACCATGTTGTCTGCATACTGTAAAATGGGGGCCAGGTTTCCCCTGTTAGATAGTGAATACCCTTTAATAATACCCACCACAACCAATTTGCAAGCATACCTTGCAATCCCATCCACCGCAAGGTTGAAAATCAATGGGGCTAGGGGGCATCCTTGTCTAACCCCACGCTGAGGTTGGATCCAGGCACCACATGGCTTTCCATTGACCAAAGGAGAAAAGGAAGCTGTAGTGATACAGCATTTCATCCATTAGATCCAGAGGGGGGGAAATCCTCTTCTTCTAAGCATCTCCCATAGGTATGACCAAGAGATTGAATCATAGGCTTTCTGGAAATCCACTTTCCACATGAAGGCCTTGCACTTCCTTCGATGCCATCCATTAACCATTTCCTAAGCCATTATAAAGGATTCTTGAAGAGATCTGTTGGGCAAGAAAGCAGCCTGTACTGGATGAATCAGGTCTTGTAGAACAACTCTCAGCCTATTTGCCAAGGTCTTGCTAATGATAAGGTAGATGGAGTTTGAGAGGGAAATCGGCTTGAAATCCGAAAAGTGCTCTGCTCCCATTGATTTAGGCAAAAGAAACAAGTAGGACTTGTTAACCCTCTCAAAACCCGCATTTCCCACCTCAAATTCTCTAATAACATCCATCACCTCCTTACCCACCACACTCCACATCTCCTTGTAAAAGAAAACTTGTATTCCATCAGGGCCCGGAGAGCCTTCCACATTTAGCTCGCTGATTGCCTACTGGGTCTCCTGTTCAGTAATAGGTGCAGTCAAGTGCTCAGCCTGTTCACTTGTCACCCTAGGACCCTTGTTTCCTGCCATTCTCCATTTTCCCCTCTTCGATGCCCGAGATGCCTCTCTAAAATATTTGATGGCTTCAGATTTAATCTCCTGATCAGAAGAGACCCTATGTCCACCACATAGAATAGAGGAAATAAAATTAGCCCGTCTCCAAGAACTAGCTGCAAGATGAAAAAACTTTGTATTGGCATCCCCCTCCTTAAGCCATAGTTGCATGGATCTCTCCCTCCAATCGATTTCTTGTTTCAGGTCTTCATCAAGAACCACACCCTGCCACATTTTTCTTTCAGCCAACTCATCTTTAGACAAACGGCCAGCTTCTTCCTTGGAGTCCAGCTCCTGAATTTTACTCAAAGCTTCCCTTCTCCTCTGGCCCCTCAGCAAGCCAACAGTAGATCCATACACTTTCAAGACCATGCGTAGACCAGCCAACTTGGCTGACAGCCTGACAGTGGCAGACCCCTGCACCTCTTTAACTCTCCACCAAAAGCTGATCATCTGGTAAAAGCCCGGTTCATACAGCCATGAACGTTTCATTTTAAAGTATGATCCAACCTGGGTTTCTTCCCCACTGTCCCATACCAACGGGGTATGATCTGAAAAGGGTCAGCTCAACCCGCTCACATTCGACAATTGAAATCTAACAAGGATGTCCACATTCCCAAAGAATCTATCAAGCCTGGATGCCAGCCCATTTCCATTGCACCAAGTAAATTCCACACCCGAGGAAGGATATTCATTCAACTGTAGAGATTGAACCATCATCTGAAATCCAATACCCGAACTGTCCGTGCTGCCATTTGGCCTGTCAGCCCCTGTTAACACAATTAAAATCACCACCCGTCAGCCACATTCCCCCCTGCACCAACTCAGCCACAACAGACCACTCCTCCCACAGCTCCTGCCTGGTAAATGCATTACAAGGACCATATACTCCAGTAATCCACATATATTCCTGCCCCTGGTGAATCTGAAATTTGCATGTCAGCATATGTCTAGCTTTGTGGACCTCCAAACACTGAGCCCACCTCTTCCTCCACCAGATAGCAATGCCCCCCGACCTCCCATGTGCATCAGTCTGCACACAATCATTCATCCCTGAAGCTATCAAGTTGGACCACAACCTATCAGAATTACCTTCAATGTGTGTCTCTTGAATGAGCGCACAATCGATTCCCCATTCTCTCAAATATCTCATCAAGGACGCCCTCCAGCTTTTGTCACGCAACCCACACACGTTCCAAGTGAGGATTCTCATCAATCCTCACTGGATCCCTCTCTCCTGAGGGAATGGCATTTGCACACTTGCATGACCTTTGCAACCTCATCTTCATCCATCAATAAAATAGCCTTTGATTTTCTCTGTCGCAGGCTATATGGTGATCTCCCCTTAACATTCTTTGCACGAGATCCCCCTTCACATTTATGGTCTTCCTTCTCCTGCAGGTCCTGTTGATCCTTTACAGACCCAAGCTGCGCGTCCAAATTCCCCTGCTCCTCATTCTCCACACCAACTGACAGTGCATCCCCTGCCACCGTGGACGACAGTTCTGCCATTTCCCCTCTAGCCAGTTCCTCCTTTTCTTGATTCCGAAGCCCCCTCATCTCCCCATCACAGTAGTCCTTACAAGCCTCGGCAATTAGAGGTTCATCGCCATGGACAGTGCACAGCTCCTGAGTAGTCGCCTCCTCATCAGCTGTAGATCCAGATGACTTAAATTGCTCTGCTACAATATCACCCACCAAGAATTTCAGCCTCAACATCCAGGAGCTTCCACGGCACCTCAAAATCAGACTGTCAGGTATAGAGCCAGCGACGAAGACATCGACCTTCACACTTAGTAGACGTCCATTCCCCTCTAGCAGTCCGACGATCACGTCCTCTGCCACTAATGCAAAGCCTGAGATCATCATCGACACAACCTCCTTTGACCTCAAATGCAAAGGCAAACCCTCGATCTCAAGTTTTCCCGACCTGCTCCCCACTCTCTGGGGTGGTCTCTTCGGCAAGGCTCCATTAAAAGGTGAAACCAATCTCCAGATCACCGTGCAGCCATCGCTACAAGATGTTTGAAAACGCAGCTTCTCGACATCCCCCATATCCAACCCAAAGAGAACAAAGCGTGTATTTGATAGACAAGAAATCTTCCATGAGTTGGTTGAGAGGGATAGAGAGGTTACCAGGGTGCAAACACTCTCCACCGACGGTCTTTCAGACATAACCTCCCCCACCAGAGCTCCATGCAAGGCCATCTCCATATCTTTGATGTTCTCCGTCATCGGCACCTCCACATCAGCCACAAGCCCCCCCAGTTTACACAGAGATGGGGGCGGAGGCGGAATCTGTGCAGCCCTAGAATTCAAATTTCTCGAGTGCGGGAAAAGGCGATTACTCCTCTGTCCCCCCCAACTTCTACATGAATCTCTTTTGTGACCGAATCCCCCGCATCCCAGACAAACCACGAGAAATCAGCAAGTGGCCGCCATATGTCCCCGCCGCCGGCAGCGGAAACACATAACCTTGCCGAGCAGCTTTGTTCCCCTTCTATCAGACCACCGCACCTCCATCCCCCTTTTACCGTAAGCCGCAGATTCCCCCTGCTCCTTCCTCCTCCAGCCCTTAGGACTCCAAATATGCCAACCTTCCCCCTCCCTACTCCCGCCCGCCATCTCCCCCAAGTTGCCTGCCGTCGGGACAGCCATCCGTTTCACCAAGTTTGTCTTCGACATTTTTTATAAGAACCCCCTTCATTGTATAGCTTATTTAGCAAATCAATTTCTTAACCTAAATCTAAGTGGGTTTTCATTCAATTCTTGGAAGAATCTTGCTATAGGGGAAGCTTAATTCGTACTTGTTGGAACCTTGTTCCACATCTTATTTTGGTGTTAACAAAATTATTATGGATTAATGTTTGCCATTAAGTATTTTTTGGATTTAAGTGAAGGATCAAGGCAAACAGGAAATGATGGAGGCTTGATGAAAAGGAGAAGATCATGATAAGAGGGAGGCAAGATGACAAGGAAAAGTCGAGGAGAAGATCATCTTCAACCTTTAGTTTTTCAGTTTAGTTTTTATTATTTATAGATTGTATGCCTCCTAACAGTGGAATATAACTTAGATTGTAAAAATTAACTAGAGATAAAACTATTGTGATTATTTTCAAAGAACGTAATTGATTAAATCACTTAAAATAGGTACTTGTTAACCCACAAGTACCGATACTAAAGTTTAGTACTGGTACATGTGAGTTACAGGTTTGAATTTTTTCATAGAAACAAACCTATACCCTGCAAGTACCAGTACCCATGATCAGTACCGATACTAGAGGTAACGAGTATCGGTACTAATGATCAGTACTGGTACAAGTGGGTTACAGATTTATGTTAAGTATTTGAAACCTAAATCTGGAAGTAATGAGTACCAGTAGCCATACTTTAGTACCAATACCAACTAGCCGTTAGCTCAAAACAGAATGACTGGAATATTTATTTTGGCTATATGAACGTTGGGATTTAAACCCCAATGTCTAGTAGACGTCCCAACTAGGTTCAACTCTATAAATAAACCTTTGGACCCTTAGTTTGCACATAAGAAAAGAGAAGAAAAATTCTTAGAGCTATATTTCAAATTTTCACCATATTTTCAAGAGAGAAAGAAGAAACTTGCCATTCACTCTCTCTACATTCTTGCAAGCTCAACGATGTATTTTTCTCACGCATCTACGAACCGATTCACATCCATCCTAGGCTCTCAAATTAGTATTCATTTTAATTATTGTTGAGAGGCATAGGAATTCTTGTTGTAAGAGTTCTCTTTCTTACACCAATTCTTATTTGTATTTTGAGATTGTTGCTCATTGGGTTGTAACAAACCCATTTTTTTCTTGGGTTGAGGTAACCCGTTAATTATCTCGATTTAGTAAATTCATTCTCTCGGGGTTGAGGGAATCAAGTTAAAAACCCTAAGCTGGGAGGCTTAGGTAGTGGAATACCCAAGGGAGGGGAACCACTATACATATTGTGTCAATTTCTATGGTTTGATTGATTGTGCAAATTTTATTGTTATTACTAATTTTGTGTTTGAGTTTTGTTTGCATAGATATTCCATATTTTAAATCCTATCAGGTGGTATTAGAGCCAATTTGCGAGAAGACATAACAAATCAACTCGCAATGGCATCTTCATCAAGGCGCACCGAAGGATAGTCATCCACCCGTCCTCCTTATTTCGATGGGACGGACTTTGGGTATTGGAAGAGTAGGATGCAACTCTTCCTTAAAGCAATGGACGAGGAGTCTTGGATTCTCATTCAAGAGAAGTACACAGATCCGGAGCCGCAAGAAGGCATAGCTTGGACGATGGATCAAAAAAAGATCATGGGTAATGCAAAGGTGATGAATGCACTTTATTGTGCATTATCATGGGAGGAGTTCAACCAAATTTTGGTATGCGAGTCCGCATATGAAATTTGGAACTCTCTCGAGGTCACCTACGAAAGCACTCACAAGGTAAAAGAAACCTGTATTTCTATTCTAACCGAAGAGTATGAGTGTTTCAGGATGACGAAAGGAGAGTCAATCAAAGATATGTACACAAGGTTTGGAAAGATCGTGAACCCCATGAAGAATCTAGAAGTCAAACGGAAGGAGGAGCAGCTTGTAAGAACACAGCGATCCAAGAGGCAAAGGATCTATCCACTCTCCCCTTGGATGATCTAATTGGAAGCCTCATGGCATATGAAGTTCAATTGGAAAACATAAAGAAGAGCGAGGAGAAGGCAACAAGTAGGAAGAAAAGTATTACTTTTAGAGCAATCACAGAGGACTCAAACTCAACATCGGAATCCGAAGACGAGGAGATGGAAATGCTTACTAGGAAATTCCAGAAATTCCTCAAGAAACAAGGCAAGAAAGTCAATAAAATTTCAACTAATGTTATTTGCTATGAGTGTAAGGAAAAGGACCACTTGCGAACGGATTGCCCTATGAATGAGAAGAAGGAAGACAAAAGGAAAGACATAAAAGAAGTCAAGAAGAAGAAAAGGAGAGCTTTAAAAGCAACAAGGGATGATAGGGACTCCGACATAGACACCAACTCTAGCGAATCGAATGAAGATGAGATCGCACACCTTTGTCTTGTTGCAACTTCAGAAGACACAGAAGAAGAGATAAACCCTGATTTTTCATTTGAAGAATTATTAAAAGCATATGAAGAGCTATATCATAAAGCTAAGTCATTTAAAAAAGAAAATAAGACTTTAAAAAATAATTACTAAACATTAGAATTAGAAAAGTCATGTTTAGAAATAGAATTAGAAATGTCAAAAGAAACTAATAATCAGTTGCATGCAAAGATATTAGAACTAGAAGATATTTATGAGCACTTTAAAGAGACTTTAAATAATCTTAAAACAACAAATAGGCTAAACACTGAATTTTGTAATTCATTAAAATCAAAATTTCAAAGTAAAAAGAATATACAAAACAAATCACATGCACCTAGGCATGCATGGTATATCAAAAGGCGAAAAATCCAAAGAATTATAGATCTAACACTAAAAAGGTTTATAAATCTCAGGATTTGAAAGGTGCTAACTCTAAAGGACCCACAAGAAAATGGGTATCTAGAAAAGATATTTGTTTTGCAGAGTAGATCGAAGTAATCAATGAGTGTTCAAGGCACATAACGGAACACTTCAACCTTTCTATAAGTTGAATGAAGACCACGAATGTTGAACGAGAGATGCTTCGTATCCACAAGCTCCATTTTACTATTGGTAAATTTTATGGTACGATATTTCTTCATTTTTTTTGTGATTGACAAAAAGGGGGAGAAAGATAAAGGGCAAATAGTAATATTTTTAGGGGGAGCATATTTTGAGGGGAAGGATTTAATTAAATTTTTTTTTCTTTCATATAACATTGTTAAATTTTTTTTCATAATTATCTATTTGCATGATAGTTTTTTCAACACCAAAAAGGGGGAGATTGTTGGAATCTTGTTCCACATCTTATTTTGGTGTTAACAAAATTATTATGGATTAATGTTTGCTATTAAGTATTTTTCAGATTTAAGTGAAGGATCAAGGCAAACAGGAAATGATGGAGGCTTGATGAAAAGGAGAAGATCATGATAAGAGGGAGGCAAGATGACAAGGAAGAGTCGAGGAGGAGAAGATCATCTTCGACTTTTAGTTTTTCAGTTTAGTTTTTATTATTTATAGATTGTATGCCTCTTAACAATGGAATATAACTTAGATCGTAAAAATTAACTAGAGATAAAACTAGGATTCATATTGTGATTATTTTCAAAGAACGTAATTGATTAAATCACTTAAAAAAGGTACTTCTTAACCCACAAGTACCGGTACTAAAGTTTAGTACTGGTACATGTGAGTTACAGGTTTGGGCTTTTTCATAAAAACAAACCTGTAACCTGCGAGTACCGGTACTCATGATCAGTACTGGTACTGGAGGTAACGAGTACCGATACTAATGATCAGTACCGGTACAAGTGGGTTACAGATTTGTGTTAAATGTTTGAAACCTAAATCTGGAAGCAACAAGTATTGGTACCCATTCTTTAGTACCGGTACCAACTAGCCGTTGGCTCAAAATAGAACAATTGGAATATTTATTTTGGCTATATGAACGTTGGGATTTAAACCCCAACGTCTAGTAGACGTCCCAACTAGGTCCTAACTCTATAAATAAACCTTTGGATCCTTATTTTACACAAAAGAAAAGAGAAGAAAAATTCTTAGAGCTATATTTCAAATTTCCACCATATTTTCAAAAGAGAAAGAAAAAGCTTGTCATTCACTCTCTCTACATTCTTGCAAGCTCAACGACGTGTTTTTCTCATGCATCTACGAAGTGATTCAGTCCATCCTAGGCTCTCAAATTAGTATTCATTTTAAGTATTGCTGAGAGGCATAGGAATTCTTGTGTAAGAGTTCTCTTTCTTACACCAGTTCTTATTTGTATTTTGAGATTGTTGCTCATTGGGTTGTAACAAACCCGTTTTGTACTTGGGTTGAGGTAACCCGTTAATTACCTCGATTTAGTAAATTGATTCTCTCGCGGTTGGGGGAATCGGGTTAAAAACCCTAAGTGGGAGGCTTAGGTAGTGGAGTACCCAAGGGAGGGGAATCACTATACATATTGTGCCAATTTCTGTGGTTTGATTGATTGTGCAAATTTTATTGTTATTACTGATTTTGTGTTTGAGTTTTTGTGCGCATAAATATTCGATATTTTAGATCCTATCAGTACTTACATTTAAGCGCCATTGTGAGGATTTTATTTTTATTTTATTGTGGCAGACAATACATGGAACCCCCTCCTATTTGGCTTAAATGCAATTTCAACTTGTGCTTTTATTTAAACTCATATTTACGTAGTTTCGACAAAATTTCTTGAGGAGATCATTTGTGAACAATAACATTTAATTATTGTGAGTTTGTAATAGTCATTGCCTCCCTGTGGACACGACCCACTCTCTCTTGAATGGTTTAATTTTAATTCAATACTTTGATTAGTCAATTTTCCACCACTTAGAACTACAAATGACAAATTATTTTAATTATCATCTTGTTAAGCGAAAATTGACCCGTGAAATGGAACCGTTGCCGGGGAGGCAACGAGCCTGTTAAACTTCACACATTATTTTTAAGGTGTATTTAACTTCGATCTTTTTGGTGGGAGGTACTCATATCTGCTTAACAAGTTGTTGCACCAGCCTCAGCTACATCGAGGTGGACCTTGTTTCCATTACTCGGAGGACACTGGGAGCTCCATTTCTGAAGGTAGGAGCTCAACGCACTGTGGTGGTCCTTGCCTCCACCACCGAAGGAGGACATTTGGAGTGATCATCTTCATCCCCATTGATTTTTTTTTCAGTAGATAGAATTTAGGTTTTAGAACTTTATTTTCTTGCACATACATTTGGTTTGAAACCCTTGTTCTGGGGTACATTTTAGGGGTTTGTTCCTCAAATTTCTTTTAGGCCTGTGTTGGGAAATTTTTGCGGGAGTCTGTTCCCATTTATTTAGACTTAGGTTTTTATTTTATGTCGTGGTTTGATTTCATTTTTTTTCTTGTTTGTTCATAACTAGGTTAGATAAAAGACATAAAAAAAAACACGAGTTGCCTGCTAGAAGCTACCTGCCTTAGGACGACCACTTAGGTGTGAATAAGCAACCTCTAGATTTATTTTGCTTGCATTTGTGTGCATATCATTGTTGATTGCAGGAGGCAAGGTACGTTTTCTTGACTTTGCATCCATATTTGTTCACGCATTGCATATGGACCTTAATTTCAAAGACCACCAAGTTTGATTTGAATCGATCTAACAAGTGGTCACCGTAAATCTTCTGAAAAGGACTAACTATAGGAGGAACATTAAAACCTAAGGAGTTGTTTTGAGACATTGTGCTATGGTTCAAAATTCAAACTCAAAATATGCACACTTGTTTAATCTTTGCACCAAAGCAAGCATTTAGACACTCCTAGATTTTTTAGCTGCTAAGTAATGAACCCTCCTACCGTTGGATTCTGAGGTGTTCAGAACTTGAGATCAAAGGTTTTGTAACTCCAAGGAGGGGGATACCCTATCACAGATTTTTGAGGGTAGTTAAGAAGCACCGCAAAAGCAAAGCTTCTAAGGAAGGCTTAGGCCTACTTGCATCCCTCGATCTTCCGTCTTTGGAGTTGCTCTACCATTTAAGCTTTAGGAAAGAGCACGTAAGCTCCAACTAGGTCTTCTTAGGCATTTTGTAGGTCGACAATAGATTCATAATTGATTGGGCAACTTGTTTTGTCACCTACAATCTGAATTAAATCCCAAAAGCCTAATTGATTAAAGACCTAAAAAGTACTCTGATTTGTGTCTGTATTGGGAGGAATCTGATTGTGGTGTGAGTTAGAATGGACCACGTTGACTGTCATCCTTTCACATCTTGCCCACACCCTTACCCCCACTCTGCAATCCTCGATCCCATACGCCGAGATGGTCCATCTTTTGATGGACAAAATGACAACCAGTGGGATCCTTTTTACTCCTATTATAGTTGTATTGGCATGGTTGAGCCCCAAATCAGTGAGCAGAACCTAGGATCGGGATTTACCTTGCCCAATATCCCACACACCATACAAATACCCAACCCACCCTCCCTGCATGATTATAATGGTTGGACAGAAACTCCTAGGAACTATAAGCCTGAGCCTGACTTCTCTCCTGATAGTAATGATGACCTCTCCTCCTTGAAGATTGAAATACAGAAAATGCAAGATGAAATGATTGAATTATTAAGAGAATCTTCGAGAGCAGGCCAACAAGAAAAAGAAATTATCCACCCAATCTACCCCATTGAGGATGAAGTGCACCCCTCTACGCTAGTTGCATCTCCCGTGGGAGAGCCACACCCTAAGTTGAAGGCAAATTTTGGCAATTATGTAAGGGAGAATAGCTACTTTTTGAGGATTGATTTTGAAACCTCCCTGCTAGATGACACTTCCTTGAGAGGTTCACGCCTTAACTGGGAGGAGAATATGTATGAAAGTAGCTATGCATTGGATGAAGAAAGGTGGCAACCTGAGGAAGATGATGATCATGTTGAGTATCCACCTGAATTATATTGGAGTCAAAAGAAGGGAATGATGGTACCATTGGAAGATCTCGACCCAAATGACAGTATTTTCATGACATTTGATGAAGTAGGCCGAAGTCAAGTTGTTAATCCTGCCCTCCCTTCTGATCACGAGATGAAACTCAAGCCCACCCTTTGGGAACCTAACCCTGAAGAAATTCACCTATCTGAGGAGTCTGATGTTACCAGTGTAAACCATGTACCCTAGATAGAGTACCCTAGGGGATCTGCTAAGATTTTAGATGATTCTAGACCTCGGGTATATGATGAATCGTATAATGAGGAGAAGGATGAATTATGTAAGGAACCTGAACTTAGGATTTGGAGTGACATTAAGGGTGATTATGTCTTATTTGAAGAATTAGCTACCAACGATGTGACGAAGTTGATCAAATCAGGTTTCATTAGTACACCCATTGATAATACTCTTCCTCATGAAGATCAAATAATGGAAAATGTGAAAGCAACTTCAGAGATTTATGTGGATTCACATATAGACTCCGGGGACGATTTGAGAAAAGAACAAGAACCCAGGGATGACATTGATAGGGTAATCCCTAAATCTATTGCTTCCAACCTGCCTTCATTTGATTCGGAGTCATCCTTTGATTCGCCTAAGTCTGAAGGAAAAATTTTGACTCCATACCTTGAAATGAACACTGATGAAGTGAAGGTGGATACTTGTGATAGTACAAGGGATGCTAGGTGTTAACAGCCCTTGATCGGGTTTTTAAGTAAGTCGCATTGTAGTATAGTCGATCAAGCGTTATTAACAAATAAGAAATTTTATTACTCAAATGTTGAGTCCGAGGTCGAACGTAGGAGGCAAATGGAATTTATTCACTAATCTCAATCAATGTAATTTGAACACTTAAATCTACTCAAAATCTAATTCAAAGTATAATGCAGGAGTATATGAATACTAAAAGATAGCAAAATAGAAGAGAAATTGAATAGAAAAAAGGTTGATTCTTCTTCTCTTTGACTTTGTTCTTCAGCTTCTTCTTCTTCCTTCTCTTCTTTCCTTAGTTTTTCTCTTTCTTCTTTTTCTTTCTTTCCTCTGCGGGCTTGCCTTAGCCTTGCCTTCTCTACCTTTCTTCTTCTTCTGTTCTTTGGCCTTCTTCATTTCTAACTTCTCTTCTTTCTTGATTTATTTCCTTCAGCTTTGCTCTTCTTTCTCTTTTGGCCTTTTCTTCAGCCGCACCCTCTTTGCTACAGTGCTTTCTCTTTCCCTTGGCCTTGGCTTCTTCTTCCTGCCTTCTCCTTCCTTCTCTTCTTTGATTTCTCCTTCTTCCTACTTTCCTACCTTAGCCTTGCCTTAGCTTTTTCCTTAGCTCTTTTTCTTCTCCGCTTCAGCCTTCTCCCTCTCCCTACACACATGAGAGTGCAAAACCTATCCCCTACCCTCCCCCACGTACACTCTCTATTTCTCTCTTCGATAAGCTCTCCCAGAGCCAATCGGGTACTCGGGTCGGGTTACGCACACCCGGGTCCAAGCGCACCGGCGTGGGTGGTGCGCGAGGAGTGCAAGGTAAACGGGTCAGGCAACCAGGTCCGCGGGGTGTGGGTCGTGGACGAGACGGGTGAGCAGGTGAGGGGACCTCACCCTGTGTTTTAAGGCGACATGCTAAAAACACAAATTCAATATAAACAACTCACCTCACTCTTAACTTTCTGAGGTGGGACTAAAAGTCCCACCCACTTCGCTCGCACACCCGCAGGAGTGCTCTGCCTAATTGCTACAGCTATGCTCCTCGCAAAGCCACTCACTTGGCTGGATGCGTGCGCGAGACCAACCCGCGTGACCTAGGCTTGTTCGACTGGAGTGCAACAACCTGGAGCGAAGGATGCAACCTTCACACCTACTCTAATGGTGGCAGGGGGTTCAGACCTGAAATGCACAAATACGGCCTTGCGGCCCTATCAAACCATGTGGGTAGCTTCGCCATGACACAGCGAAAGTGCTGCAGTGGGTGGCTGGCCGCAGGGCAGCCTAGGCGTGCATGCCTAGGTCGCTCTGTGGCTGTGAAGGTGGGTTTGGTCGGGGGGCACTTGTGAAGGGTATGGTGGTCAATGAAGGTGGGGAAAATGCTCAGTGGATGGTGGCGAAGGTTATGAGGTAGGTGGCGAGGCGTATGGATGGGTGGAGCGACAATTGCGCCTTCGCCGGTGGTTGGTCGGAGGTGGAGAAGATGGAGGTGGTCTGCGGCGTCGAGGGGATAAAAATAGAAATAAAGAGAGGAGAGGGGGGAGAAGTTTTAACCTAATTTAATGGACGAAGAGGGACAGGAGAGCGGCCGGCAGTACCTGCCGCCGTCGGAGAAGAAGCTTCTAGAGGAGGGAGAACAGCGACGATGAAGGGGCTTTTGGCACGCGCGTGGGTATGGCAGGACGCAGAGGAAGGTGGTGAAGACGTCTCTGCCACTGCTATTGTGGTAGAGCAAAAATAAGGAGGAGAAGGAGTCGCTAGAGCCTGCTGGACACTTGACCGGAGGAGAAGGGAGGAAATTGGAGGTGGTTCTCTGGCCAAGCCAGGCTAAATAGGAGCGACCAGATCAGGGGGTCTCTATATAGGTGTTGGCAGAGGCTCTTGTGCTTGGAAGGTAAGCTTCCAAGTGCAAGAATCCTCATCGGAGAAGGAATCAGTGAGATACCCAAATCTCTCAAGCATTCGCACGAGAGATTGGGTGCGAATCAAGCCTTGGAATTGTGTTCAGACGAAAGGGAATTCCTCAAAGAATCTCCCTTTCAAATTTAAGAGGAGATCTCTGAGGAATCAGGAAGCAATCCTCCTTAGATCCTCGTCGAAGTAGGATTCCTCCACTTTAATGGTAGAGGGACCTAATTGCAAAGGATGGCGAGGAAGATAGGGGGTCTGCGTAATGATTTTCAAAAGCTAGGGGTCAAAATGTAATTGAGTGGACTATTTTACAAAGTAGGTCAACGTGACCTCCCCTTAGGTCCAAATTTTGGTACAAACTTAATTTGGACCTAAGGAATCCAATGGTGAAGTTGGATTTTAGGTTTTACTACGTTTGATTGGATATTTTACACAAAAATCCAAATTAGGTCAAATATCTAGCTAGGACCCCAATTTAGGTCAAAATATGTTCCAAAGGCCAAATTGAGGGTTCTAAACCCTAGAGGATATTTTTCCATGAATTTTAGAGGGTTCAGTTGATTTTTATCCTGACCAGAACCTTGTTGAATTAAGTGGGTCTGTTTTAGGGTTATAAGAAGTCATTTAATTCTTAGATTGCACATGAACCCTTTTTTGACTAAACCAACCCACTTTTTATCTTATTAAGATCATTTGACCTATGTTTAACTCATGAGATATCCCGTTGATGTACTGCAATGGTAAAATTGCAGTTTTACCTTTTATTTCATGTTTTCTTCTTAGAACAGTTATTCCTTGAATTAAGCCCTTCTCTAGGTTATGTAGAAGCTTTTATTCTCTTTCTTAGGTCAAAATGAGCTAGTTAGGGATCATGATGATGTTCTCATCACTAGGGATGCAATTGAGGAATTGGAAAGATTGTTAGGGATGGACACCGAGCCAATTAAACCCAACTTAGATCTTATGACCATCCCGCAACCTCGAAACTTGGACACCCTAGATGATCCTTGGCTTAAAGACATGCTCACTACTATTTTGACCAGGGGGATTAACAGACCAATATCTCTTGTAATGGGGTACCAGGTATGGATTGATGCTTTCTATGGTTAATCCATCACCCTGGGGGTTTAGTTCTGTACCATTCCTTCCCCATTCCTTTTGGAGGATCCTTGTCATCCTTCCCCTACCCCTTTGGAGGTTGTTATGCCGGTCTATCCTTTAGAACCTCCTCTGGTGACCTGGGACGATTTCATTCCCATCCTAGTTGGGCGAGCATTTGCTATCGGGATTCATCATCAACTTGCCAACATCCTAGGTTACTTGTTTTCTAGGCCAACATTACTTTGCTCATTTTTAGGGCCTATTTCTGTGATCCTTGAACCTGATTTACAGGTTCTTTGGTTATTTAGCTGCCAACAACATAACGGCAAACCATCTCTGACCCAGGTAATATCCTTCTATGCAATGGGGACATTACAAATTTTAGGCATTGGGGGGGTGTACTTGGGGATATACATAGCATTTATACATAGTGCATTCATGCATTTAGTTAAAACATTCTGCATTGCATACATTTGCATTGATTTTTAAA
Source organism: Thalassia testudinum (assembly GCA_037157565.1). Lineage (NCBI taxonomy): Eukaryota > Viridiplantae > Streptophyta > Magnoliopsida > Alismatales > Hydrocharitaceae > Thalassia > Thalassia testudinum. The sequence goes on from JAZHRO010000024.1 coordinate 87,803,725, forward strand.
AAAAATTACATTTAGGCATATAATTAAATTGAGCTTAACTAGCTGGGCCCTACATTCTTAGGCATAAAACTAGAACTTTAAGTTAGACTAAGTTGACTCTAGGTGTTTGACTTTAGAAGCTAAGTTGAGCTACTAGCTTTAGACTCTTAGGGTCCTTTGTGGACTTAAAACTTAAGTACGAGTTAAGTTGTGGACCATCCCTCAAGAGATTGAGGAAGGAAAGCTAGGATTGAGTTAAAGGCTGAATAGTACCTGGTGTCTTTTTCTACCTTTTGGTTTGCAGGTCCTCATAACCTAAGAATCCACATTTCACATACACTTGGTCTTGTATAAGTAATGATCACCTTAATTTCTTAAAGAAAATTTGGTTCTCTTAGTTCTGACGTAGGAGAAGCTTAAAAACACAATTTAATTGGAAGAGCTCCTGCCGCAGGAGAGGTGGAGTATATACTCACCTTCATGATGCGATGATAACATGTCACCTCCTCGGCGCTTGTCTCTTAGGATATCTATCCTACTGGGGGCATGTAAGCGCATTGTACGGTTCAAGTACCATGGGCGACCCTATCTCGAAGTGCCGATTGCCACAGGCCTAAATTCGCTTAAGAAATCCATGGGCGATACTAACTCATAGTGTCGATTGCCAGGAGTTCTTGGGGTTGCTATGGGCGGTGCTAGCTTGAAGCATTGAAAGCTAGGCACCCTTCGAGTCTTGGTGATGGGGACAATGAATCCGACACAGACCGTGTTGATAGCTAATCCAAGGTTAGACTTAGAGGAATCAAATAAAAATATATATATTACAAAAAAAATCCTTCTTACTCTCTTTTTAGGTTGGCAATCATACCAACCTCAAATATCAGACCAATGCACATGCATGAATGCTTTAATCTCTGAGATCAATAAACCCTAGAGTAGAGTTAGAAATCAAGAAAGCCTATGCCTGCAACTCATCCTTAGCCGACCTAGTTTGTAACTTAGCAACTACTTGGGAACCTTAGGTCTAAAGTCTTAACTTAACATGTTTCTAAAGGAAGACCAATTGGGTTAGCTAATTCACTTGGAGAGCTGAGTTATTGCTTGAATTTGCTAGGGACTAGCAAAAACAAGGCATGGGGGTATTTGGTTAGCCCATATTTGTGGGCTATTTAGGTATTTAAGTGCCTGGACATTAAGTTAATTTTAACATTTAGATAGCATACATTAGGATATAAATAAATTAATTCATATTTTTAGCTTAGTTGCATAATTCATGTGTGGCATTCATATCTAAATGCATTTAGAATTAACTTAGAATTGCATACATTTTATTAGTTAACCAATTAGGTGCACTACATGCATTGTTTTAATTAACATAGAACTTAAGGATTTGTGCATAAATAATCCTAATATTTTATTTTATTATTATTCTTCTTTGTTAACGGTAGAAGGGATCGACTGGCGACCATTGAAGGACCGGAAGAAGTGGATCTCCATCACTCCTCCATTTGAATTACAAACGGCTACAAGAGAGAGGGAGTGGCTGCCAAGCTCGGGGAGGCCAGCACCCATTCCATCATTGTGCTTCATCTCCACCACCACCGGCCTCAACCGTGGCGACAAGCCTCCACCACCATGGGCGTGTGGTGTGACAGGCAACACCGCCATTTGGAGCTTGCTCGCATCACCTTGAAAGCATGCCGCTCCACCATAAGTACACATAGGCGTGCATGCTACCATCTTCATTGTTCATTTCCATCTCCACCGCATCCTCTGTTTGACTTGCAAAAGAACCCAACAATATCCTTTTCACCATCGTCGGCCATCCTACCACTTTCATACAACCAATTCCATCTTCACACAGCCACACCTCTTCATATCCACCCACAATAGCCACACACCTCCCCTCCATTCCACGTTACACAAAGCACCTCCTTTCTTCTTCTTCTTCTTCTTCTTCCTCTGTTTTCATAACAAAACCATCTCCACCAACTCCTCGCTGCACCTCCAACCCGTGCGCGACCAGCGCCCTCCGCTATGCCATCTCACGTGCCCACATGCACCTCCAACAGGCCAACAGTGCGCTCCCACATGCGGCCAGCAGCACGCGCCTCCCCTCGTCACACCTCCACCCACGTGCTACAGAGCGCGCTCCTCCAACGGCAACACAAGTAGTCCCCACGTCGCAACCGCATGCGCGTGCCCCCAACGCACCCTCTGCTCCAACCGCGCATGACCTCTGCACGTAAGCCCATCGCCGCCTGACTCCCCTTGCTGCAGCTCCACCGCACGAGCGCAGCCCTCAACCATGCCTTCGTGCGCTCAACAATAGCGAGCAGAATCGCCACCCACCACCTTCCTCTCCTTCTTGCGACCACCACAGGCTGCCATCCACCACGCCGTCACCATTGTCAAATGCAACCCGACCGAGGTGACCTCTGGTTGTAGCCTCGATGCCTATCTCTCCTCCTGTGCGCACGACCAAACAAAGTGTATTCCCCTATTTCATCCTCTATTAGTTATTGCAACATATGCCATTTTCACTTCATTTTTTTGATTTCATTATTGTAGTGATTTTATGAGAACCCCCTTCATTGTTTAGCTTATTTAGCAAATCAATTTCTTAACCTAAATCTAAGTAGGTTTTCATTCAATTCTTGGAAGAATCTTGCTATAGGGGAAGCTTAATTCGTATTTACATTTAAGTGCCATTGTGAGGATTTTATTCTTATTTTATTATGGCAAACATTACATGGAACCCCCTCCTATTTGGCTTAAATGCAATTTCAACTTGTGCTTTTATTTAAACTCATATCTACGTGATTTTCGACACAATTTCTTGAGAAGATCATTTGTGAAAAATAACATTTGATTATTGCGAGTTTGTAATAGCCCTTGCCTCCCTGTGGATACGACCCGCTCTCTCTTGAGTGGTTTAATTTTAATTCAATACTTTGATTAGTCGATTTTCCACCACTTAGAACTACAAACGACAAATCATTTTAATTATCATCTTGTTAAGAGAAAATCGACTCGTCAGATATCAGACAAATGCACAAGGCCTTCAGACGCCTTAAGTTGCCTCAACAAGCACAACACCTAAGGAGGCAAAGGCACGAAGCCTCATTCTCTTTCCTTCAAACCTCAAGAGAGGCAAGGCACAGTACAACACCAACAGAGGAACAAAGAGCCTCCCAACGACTAAGTGTAGAGAGGGCACAGCTGAAGGCAAAAACCCCCCCTCTCTCTTTCTTCTCCTCTCTCTCAAAAACCCAAACAGATCTGGGCAATCGGACCCACACCCAGACCCGCGTGGCGTGGGCGCAGGCGAGGACACATGAGTTGGAGCGTGCGAGCGAGACCTCACCCCGGTGCTCTCAGAGGCAACCGACTAAAGGCACAAAATCTCTTTATTTACTGCTGCTGCATCCTCAATCTACGATGTGGGACTAAGTCCCACTGTTCTCTTCACGTGAAGCAGCAGGAGCAAGGCATGTCAAATTGAGGCAGTGAACGTAGTCAAAGCTTCCAATTAGCAGCCTAGGAGAACATCTAGAGTGAAACCACACCACCTGGAGGCATTATCAATGAAGAATGCGGCTAGAACAAGGTGGCTGAGGTTGGAGGAGGACACGGTGGCAGAGGTCCGATGGATGCCTGAAATCATGAATACGGGCTAAGTGCCCCAGTTAAAAGGTTCAGAAGCTTTTCTGTGGCGAGGCGAACTCAATGGTGGCAGTCAAAAGGCATATGGTGGTTGGTCGGAGAGCGACTGTCGGTGACGGAGAAGATGCTGCGGAGGTGTGGTGTCCGATGTCACTGAGGAGAGACCAATAGCCTCAATAACCAAAGGGCTTTTGCTCTCTGGGATACGACTGATAAGCGTGGGTTTGACCGGGTTGTGTTATATCGTTGTAGTAAAGCCGGTTGTTACCAACGTTTTCATATAAAATTTTTTACTCGGAAAAATAAAAGAGTTCCCGAGGTCGAACTCAGGGAGCAAGTTGTATTCTAGAGATATACAAGTTCTATTACAAAAATAAAGAGAGAGAGAGAGATGAAAATTTGGCTTCTTCTTCTTTTCTTCTTTCTTCCTCTTTGTCTTTGGTTCTTCCTGTTCTTCTTCTTCTTCTTCTTCTTCTTTTTCTTCTACTTTCTTCAGATCTTCCCCTCGTGCTCTTCTTCTTCTGTTCTTCCTTGTTTCCTTTCTTTCTTTTTCGTCAGATCGTCTTCTTCTTTTCTTGCTTCTTGCTTCTCTTCATTCCTTCTTCTTCTTTGTCTTCACCTGCCTTGACCTCTCTTTTTCTTCTTTCGCGATGGCCGTTGCTCTTCCTTCTTCTTCAGCGGGTCTTCTTCTTCTTTGGCTGCTGACCTTTCGTCGTCTGCCCCGGTGCTGAGACGACTTAACAATGCCTTCGCTACAGTGCAGCAGCTCCTTCTTCTTCAGCGGGTCTGCTTCTTCTTCTTTGGCCTGCACACTTCAGAGTTTATTCGTCAAGGCAAAAACCTACTCTACCCCCCTCCCCCGCGTATCTCTCTCTCTGAAATCACTCATCGGAAGCTCTCCCAGAGCGCTACCGGGTAATCGGGTTCGGGTCAGGCCCGGGTCCAGGCCCACCGGCGTGCGTGGTGGGCGAGGAGTGCAGGTCAGTCTAATCGGGTCGGGCCAGGTCCGCGGAGCGTGGTCACGGACGAGGCCGAGTCGGGTCGGGTCGGGTGAGAGGGACCTCACCCCGTGGTAACTGAGGCAAACAGCATAAGGCAGTTTTTGCCTTTATGCGTCCGCGCGCCTTCGAGAGGTTCCGAGGTGGGACTATCCGCGCACCCGTTTCTCTCACGCCTGCAGCAGGGATGGCGCTTCCAATTGCATCAGCTGTTGAGGCGCACAGCTCCAATTGAGGGCCAGGGTGTGTGCGCGAGACTCTTTCGCGCTGGCCGTGGCTTTTCAACCTGGGATATCTCGGCTTGGAGCAACCTCGAGCAGGCTTCGAGCTTCCTCGCCAATGGCGGTCAAGGCCTGGAACCTGAAATCAATAGCACGGCCTCTCGGCCAAATCAGACAGGCGGGGGACCTTCGCCGTGGCACGGCGAAGGTGGTCAGGGGGTTTGCAGGGGGCGAGATGGAGCTGTCAGGTCGTCCTAGGTCAAACTGTGAGCGAGGGAGTGGGTGTGTTCGGTGGGTCTGCAGAGGGTGTTTGGTGGGAAGTGGAGGGGCGGAAGAGGATCAGGGTGAGGAGGCGGAGGTTCTGCGGTGGTCGGCGAGCCGTGTGGGTCGCTGAGGTGATGGGAGCGGCTCGCCGGAGGGTGGTCGGAGGCGGAGAGGATGAGGGTGAACAGGGTCGGTAGAGGGCTTAATTGACTAAATCGAAAGCGGGGAAAGAAAGAGGAGGAGAAGGGGAGTAAGTCTAACTTAACTGCAGGGACGAAGGGGGAGGAACAGGGCGACAGTCGTATCGACTGTCGCCGGAGAAGATGATGCTCAGAGAGAGGGGCGGCGGCGAGCAGAGGGCTGGAGAGGCGCCAGCTGGGTGCGGCGTGGCGTGGGAAGAGCAGGGGAGGAGGTCTCTGCTGCTGGTATTGCGGCAGAGCGAAGAGGTGGAGGGGGAGGAAGTCGCCGGAGCTGGTGAGCGTCTGCCGGAGAAAGAAGAGAAGAAAGCTGGGGGTTTTCTCCGTCAGATCCAGGCTGCCTTCGTCGGTGGAGCGGCGGGGGGTATTTATAGGGTTGAAGCAGGGAGGAAGGCGGAGGGAGACGACGTGTCTCCCTCGCCGGAGAATGGTCAGAATACGAACCCATACCGTCCGTGCATTCGCACGGCCGGTATGGGGGGCTACAATGACCATGGGGGTGCTCCTGCGACGGCTGACGACGCAGGGCACCCCCGGTACACTTGCCAGGTCCTCCACCTCACCCTGCGCGGCGCCATGCTCCGCGCAAGGTCGCCGGAGCATGGTGCTGGCAGGGTTTTGCAGGAGGGACCTGTTTGCAAAGAACGAAGGAGAGTTAGGGGCCAAAATGCGAGGGTTCAAAAGTTGAGGGCCAAAGAGTAAATATATGAGGACCAAAGTGTGAAGTCGGTCAAGGAGGTTTCTTCTTAGGCTCAAGTTTTTATACATGACTAATTAGGACCTAAGGAATCTGATGGTGAATTTTATTTTCATATTAAACCTTGTTTGACCGGTCAATTTGCGCAAAAACCCAAATTAAGTTATTAATTGGGCATGGTTCTCAATGTAGGTCAAAATGGGTTCTAAAGGCCAAATTGATGGTTCTAAACCCCAGAGATTATTTTTCTATGAATTTTAGAGGGTTTATTCTATTTTTATTTTGCCTCGAACCTTGTGAATTGAAGTGGGTTGTTTTAGGGTTACAGATTATCATTTGGTTCCTTGGAAGTGCTGTAGCCCTTGCTAGATCATCTCATCCCACTTTTATTCTTATTAAGCTGTTTTGACCTATGTTTGGGCCCTGAATTACCCTGTATGCAGATTATACTGGTAAAATTGCACTTTTACCCCTTATGACTTGTTTTCTTCTCAAACTCAGAATTCTCTGAGTTAAGCTTTTCCTTGAGATATGTAGGAGCTTTTATCCTTTGTATTGGGTCAAAATGAGATAGTTATGGCTCATGATGAGGTTCTCATCATACCCCCATGCCTAGCTTTTGCTAGTCCCTTAGCAAAAAAAACTTAAGGTTTCAACCCTTGTTCTAGACCATGAAGTTTTCAATGGTTTTAGATAAGTGCCTTTTTATTTGAGCATAGATTAGGTTAGAATGCTGACCATAGGCCTAAAAGATACTCTAGTACCAATCAAGATCCAAATCTGTCTAGCCTTAGCCTCAGTCTTTTAGCAAAGGTTTTTAAGGCCCACAAGAACTAACCTAAGGTTTATTGGACTTCGTGGTTAAAGCACCCGTGCTTGAAATGATTTTAGCCCTGGCTCAGTTCGCAGTGCGTTTTGTAAGAGAGAGATAGAAAGTTTTTTCTGTTTGGAGAGTTTTCTCTCTCTTTTTCTTTTTAGTTCTAGTCTAGGATTGGCTTTTCAACACGGTCTGTATCAGATTCCTTGCTCCCATCATCAATCCTCAAGGGTTCCTGGCGATCGATGCTTCGAGATAGCACCGCCCATGGCAACCCCCGGAACCCTGGCTATTGAGATTTCGAGATAATCCCATCCATGGTATTCCGTGGCCGAATCCAGACCCTGGCAATTGACACTTCGAGATAATGCCATCCATGGAATCTGAACCAGCAGAGTGCTTACATGCCCCCCGTAGGATATGTAAATATCCTAAGAGACAAGCACCGAGGAGATGATATTTTGTTACGCATCTTCGAGGGGATTTCCCGCCTCTCCGCGCTGGGAACTCGTCCAAATCAACTTGTGTTGATCGGCCATTCCTATTCTAGGTGTTCTTTTCAGATTTTTGCGACGCTTCTGCGTGATTCTGATTTTTATGCTTACTGAACCAGGCTGTGTGTGAGATTAGGGTGCTTAGGTTACTGAGTCCCGTAAACCAAAAATTAGTTAACGAGGCCGAATACTCCCTAAGCCTTAGACCTAATACTTCAGCTTTTCATTTTCCTCAACCTCTTGAGGAGTGTCCAGATCTTAATGGGTACTAAGAGTCTATTCAAGAATGCCTAAGGTTTGCATTCTTACTAATCTCATTTGCACTTTTCAGTTATTTTCTTGAATGAGGTCTAGAACTTAGGTTAATTCCTTAGTTCCTTACTAATGACTATCAACTTTTCTTATAATTTTGTGCTCCTTTTTCATTTTGTTTCTTCTCTCCTTCACAAAATTTTCTTCTCCTCTTTTCCTCTTATTCTTTTTCGAAAAATTTTTTAATTTTTATGGTATTTTTGGCATATGTGAATTTTTTTGTTTGAAACCTTTTCTTACAAGTTTTTGCACTTTCCTACCCCCCCATGCCTAAGATTTGCAATGTCCTCATTGTAACCTAGGGGGTCTCAGTTCAGGGTGAACTTCGAGTGCTGAAAGGTGTCAGAACAAGTTTCAGGTTTTCAAAGAGAATGACGAGCTGCCTCCCGTTAAGCGCTGAGTTTTACGCCATCGGCTGGGCGCAATAAGCTCAAGGGGAAAGGAGGATATGAGATGCCTCAGCCAAATCAGTAGAAGTTACATCAATGAACGGCTTGAGTCTTTGACCATTCACGATGAAAGGTTCAGAATCGTGGCTGAGTGGACTGATTTCGATTGCTCCATTTCCAAAAACCTGTCGGACCAAATATGGTCCGACCCACTTAGATCTCAGTTTTCCGAGGAAGAGTTTGAGTCGGGCATCAAAGAGTAGGACCTTTTGACCAGGATGAAAGATCTTTCTCGAGATGTGTTTGTCGTGGAAGGCTTTAACCCGCTCCTTGTAGATTTGCGAGTTCTCGTACGCGTCTGTGCGTAATTCATCGATCTCGCTGATTTGGAGTTTTCTGTGGGTCCCAGCCTTGGAAAGATCTAGATTACAGTTCCGTACTGCCCAATAGGCTTTATGCTCCAGTTCGACGGGAAGGTGGCATGCCTTTCCGTACACCAATCTAAAGGGGGACATGCCCAATTGGGTCTTGTGGGCGGTCCTATAGGCCCACAATGCTTCCGGAAGTCGGGACGACCAGTCCTTCCTATCAGGTCGAACAGTGACCTGTAGGATTTTCTTGATCTCCCGATTCGACAGCTCAGCTAGACCATTAGTTTGGGGGTGGTAAGGAGTAGAGATTCGGTGAGACACCCCGTATTTGGTCATCAGTGACCTAAACTGAGCATTTGTGAAATGGGTCCCCCCATCAGAGATTATTGCACGAGGAATCCCGAACCTTGAGAAAATGTGTTGATGAATGAATTTGAGAACGATTTTGTGATCACAGGTTCGGGTCGGTATGGCTTCGATCCATTTGGACACGTAGTCCACAGCCAACAGAATGTATTCGAAACCATCCGAAACAGGAAAGGGGCCCATAAAATCAATCCCCCAAACATCAAAGATTTCGCATACTAGAATCGGTTGCATAGGCATCATGTCGCGATGGCTCATGTTGCCCAAAGTCTGGCAACGACTGCATGCCTTGCAATGACTGTATGCGTCTTTGAACAGTGTGGGCCAGTAAAAGCCGCACTGGAGGACTTTTGATGCGGTTTTATGCCCGGCAAAATGGCCACCGCATGCCTGGTCATGGCAGAAAGAGAGGATATTGTTGACTTCCCCTTCCGGGATACATCTCCGGATGATCTGATCGGCACCTATGCGGAAGAGGTACGGGTCTTCCCAAATGTAATACTTGGCATCGGAGCGTAATTTGTCTTTCTTGGCCTTCGGCCAATCGGACGGGGTCTGATGAGATGCCAAGTAATTTACAATATTAGCAAACCATGGAAGGCTAGTACCAATAGTCAGCAGGTGCTCATCGGGAAAATGCTCAGTGATGGGTCCGGAAGGGTCTATCATTTCAGAAGGAAGACGAGACAAGTGATCAGCTACCACGTTTTGTTTTCCCGCTTTATCGCGAATCTCGAGGTCAAATTCTTGCAACAGCAAGATCCATCGGATCAATCGAGGTTTCGCGTCCTTCTTTGCAAGGAGATGCCTCACAGCCGTGTGATCCGAGTATATGATGACATGGGAACCCAGAAGGTATGATCTGAATTTCTCTAGGGCAAATACTACAGCTAGCAGCTCTTTCTCAGTAACTGTATAGTTACGCTGAGCCTCATCGAGTGTTTTGCTGGCGTAGTAAATGACCACAGGTTTCTTGTCATTTTTCTGCCCCAAAACCGCTCCTACAGCGAAGTCGGATGCATCACACATGATCTCAAAGGGTTGAGACCAATCAGGGGACTGTAGGATCGGGGCTTGGGTGACTCGGTCACGCAGGATTTCAAATGCTTGAGTGCATTCCTTGGAGATTTCGAAGGGAACATCCTTGGAGAGAAGAGTGGTCAGGGGGCGTGCGATTTTTGAAAAATCAGGGATAAATCGTCGATAAAAACCGACATGCCCTAAAAAGGATCGGATGTCCCTGATCGAGCTAGGCATAGGAAGGCGAGAAATCAGATTAACCTTAGCTCGATCCACTTGGATACCTTTCTCCGAAATTGAGTGTCCCAGGACAATTCCCTCAGGCACCATGAAATGGCTCTTTTCCCAGGAAAGAACCAAATTCACGTCGATGCACCGCCTGAGTATCTGGACCAAGTGCTGGAGGCAATCGTCGAATGATGCTCCGAAAACTGAAAAGTCATCCATGAAGACTTCCAGATAATCACCTACCATATCTGAGAATATGGCAAGCATGCATCGCTGAAAAGTAGCGGGTGCATTGCAAAGACCAAAAGGCATCCTTCGGAAAGCGTATGTTCCGAAGGGGCAGGTGAATGTGGTCTTTTCTTGGTCCTCAGGATGGATTGCCACCTGGTTATAACCGGAGTACCCGTCAAGAAAGCAGAAGAACCTATTTCCCGCTAGTTTTTCGAGAATTTGATCAATGAAGGGTAGTGGGAAATGATCCTTCTTCGTGGAGGAATTGAGTCGACGGTAATCTATACAGACTCTCCACGAGTTGGCTAATCGGGTAGGAATGATTTCTCCGGTCTCAGTCGTTATAGTGGTGAGTCCTGCCTTTTTAGGCACGACCTGAATCGGGCTCACCCAACGACTATCGGAGATCGGGTAGATGATCCCGGCATCTAACCACTTGATGATCTCCTTTTTCACGACCTCCTGCAGATTGGGGTTTAAGCGTCTCTGCATTTCACGAGAAGGTCGTGTGCCCTCTTCTGAATAGATATGATGAGTACAATAAGAGGGACTTATTCCAGTCAAATCATCGAGGGTCCATCCGATGGCTCTGCGATGTTGCTGGAGGACAACAATCAGACGGGATTCCTGTTCAGGATTGAGGTTGGAATTGATGATCACAGGAAGGGTCTGATTAGAACCCAAAAAGATGTATTTCAAATGAGCAGGAAGGGGTTTCAGTTCAAGGATGGGGTTTTCAGCAGCAGCGGGTGGTTCAGTATAGATGTGAGGTTCAAGGGTGGGAGTTACTGGGTTGTTCACATCCGGATTGGACTCCTCTATTTGCGGGTCAAGATCCTTCTGTGGTTGATGAGGAATACTCAAGTCATTCTGGAGGTGTGATTCATCAACCAAAGTCTTGATGTCACAAATTTGCTCGATGACGCCGCAATTAATTCCTTGTTGGGCCTTAAATATATCAATTTTCAGTGTTTGATCTCCAAACTTAAGCTCTATTTGGCCCTCCTCACAGCTGATGTTGGCTCTAGCAGTAGCCAAGAAAGGTCTCCCTAGAATGATTGGTGTATCCCTAGGGTTCTCAGGTGCATCCATGTCTAAGACTATAAAGTCCACTGGAAAATAGAAATCCCGCACTCTTACGATAACATCCTCGAGAATCCCTTTTGGTGACTTTATAGATCGATCTGCTAATTGTAATGTCACCTCAGTTGGTTTCAGCTCAGATTCTTCCAGATGGTCAAGTAAGGATGTGGGTATCAGATTTATAGATGCACCTAAGTCTAACAATGCTCTGTCCAATTGGGTACCACCTATCTTACAGGAGATCAGGGGAGTTCCAGGATCTTTTGCCTTGGGTGGGAGTCTACTAAGGATTACAGAGCTGGCTTGCTCTGACAGAACAATTGGGCTCCCTCCCTTGGTTCGCGGCTTACGCTGGGGTGTACATATATTCTTTAGAAATCGTGCGTAAGCTGGTACGTGGCGGATTGCATCCATCAAGGGGATGTTTATGTGGACCTGCTCAAAGAGCTTGACCAGGTCCTCCTCAGGGGCCACGGGTTTGGTGGTCTTCTTTCCCTTGGTCAGGGCTTCGGGAAACGGGATCTTGGTTGGTTCCTCTAGGATAGGTCCTGGTTGTGGGTCTGGAACAGCGGTACCTTGGATAACTATCCTAGGGTCATGATTATCAGGCTGGGAGTGGTTTGGATAACGCGGGTCCTGAGTTGTCTTACCACTACGTGTTGTTACAGAATTTAATCCGGCCTGATTTTGGTTTGGATTTGGTAGGAGGGGTGGCTGCTGCTGAAATCCCGTACGAGAAGTAGAGGCTTCCATCTCGTCTGGAGATGGAGCAGTGGGGGCCTGATAAATCCATTGAGCTTGGCCTAAATTTGGATTCATAACGCGCTTCTGGGTTGGCACGTTATTTGGGTTAGGAAGGGGTTGGGAAGGGAGTGTGCCTGGCTGGCGAGAATTTGCCAACTGGGCCAGCTGAGTTTTAACTTCAGTAAGCTCGTCCTTGTGCTGTTTTTGAATGGCCGCATTCGATTTTTGAATGTCAGCCAGAGTCTGAAGGATTAAGGACATTTGATCTTGATTTGGCCCTGATGGATAAGTAGGGTTGGGCCGAGGCTGAGGCGGCTGGTAGTGATGAGAGGGCTGTGGGCGGGAATGAAAAGGTGGTCTTTGGGTTTGAGAATTTCCCGCCCACTGAAAATTTGGATGGTTTCGCCATCCAGGGTTGTAAGTGTTGGAGAATGGGTCGTTCTGGATGGCGTTGAGGTCCTCGCAGGTCTGAGGAACCTCCTGAGAATCAGGGAAAGGGGGAATGGAGTTCCCCCGGCTGGTGAAGAAAGGATCGGATGATCTTCCAGTCCAAGAATCAGATGGGGATGGATATGGATCCATCCCAGGGGAGGATCGGTGTAGGATGTTTTGCACAGTCTCCTGTGTGGAAGGAGGTTGTGCAAAGGAGTTACGCGCAGAGGTGGCTCGCTGCAAGTGCTGAGTCAGCTCATCCACCTTCTTTTCAATAATTGAGACATTGTCCAATCGACTGGCCATTAATTCCAGGTCGACTGATGCGGACAGGCCCTGCGTTTCATGTGCTCCCTTAAGATTCGTCGCTGCGCGGGTATTCGTCCTGTCGAATAATCCCATGGAGTCATTGTTGATGGAGTTCTCGCACATGTTTTCGAGAATCTCCCATACGGTGTCTTCATGTTGACCCATGATGTTTCCTCCGCAGGTTGCATTGACGAAAAGGCGGATGTCCTCACGGAGTCCCTGGTAAAAAGATTGGACTTGTTCCCATTTAGGAACTCCGTGATGGGGGCACTTCCTCATGAGATCCTGAAAACGATCCCATGCCTCATGGAGAGGTTCTCCTGATTGTTGAGTGAAGTGTGTAATCTGATGGCGCAAGGCGTTGGTCCGACCAACGGGAAAGAACTTTTTCAAAAACTCGGATTGAAGTTCTTCCCAAGTGTTGATCGGCCGGGTCTGAGTTTGATACCAATGGGCGGCCTTGTCCATAAGAGAAAAGGAGAACATCTTCATGAGAAGAATATCCCGATTTTGCGCATCTGATCCAAAAGTGTGGGCCAGATGCTTAAGCTGTTTGATGTGCTGGAAGGGATCTTCAGAATTAAGCCCATGGAATTTAGGTTTAGTGTGAATCATGTTGGGCTTTAATTCGGAATCAGGTCCTCCAATCGGGATTCTAACTCGAGGCTCAATTGCCACCGCAGCAGGATTGTAGTGGTCCCGCATCATAGGACGCTGTGGTGGGTGCACGAAGTTTTGGAAGAGGTCATTGAGTCGCTGGAGCTGGTGTTCCAGATTATTTTCTTCCTCAACTGGCTGAGCCATGATGGGGGAAGAAGAAGAACTTGGTTCTGAATCAGAAGAGAGAATAATGTGAGGGTGTTGCTGCACAAACACGGGCGTCGAGGCTTGGCCTTGACGAGAGTGAATTTCTAAAGGAGGTCTTAAGAGTGGTCTTAGAGACCTCCTTCCGTACATGCACAGTTGGGAGAGGTAAGTTTAGAAGGTGATGGACCCAATCAAGACACCCAAAAATGTGTTGGGTGACTATAGAGGTGCGGGGCAGATGGACCCCTTGATCAGAAAGATCGTCCACCTGAGAATTACCTGGGCAGCCAGAGAGGGAGAGTCCCGTGAAGACCCCTACACGGTAGAGCGTCCCCACGGGTTACAGGGTTTCCCCCACCCGACCTCTCTTGTCACTGCGGTTCCAGGTAGACCAGAATGGGGATCTTGACCTCTTAAGTCTACCAATTTTAAGATCAGGGTGCTTAAGGTTTCACTTGAACTTTAGTCTTTTTAAGTGCAAAGAGTGACCTAATTTAAGGTTGGTTAACCCAAGGGGTCAACTTTACCTATTGTTTTCTTTAAGAGCTTTTAGGTCCTGTTTTTTTAGGGTTCAAGTGTTTAGAGAGAGCCAATTGTTTAGGATTTTTCTTGTTAATTATTTTCAATCAATGGCTTGGGCACACCTCTTTAGGATTTCCTCAATTCTTGATTAAGGGGTGTGTCTCTACTGAAATCCTAATGTTTGACCTTATGTTGGCTCTACTTGGTCCATTTAACTCTTTGTTGGGTAATTAGGGCTCAAGCAAGAATGTGTTAGCCCTTAAATACCCTTAATAGTGTGCAGGAGTGATGAGTTGAAAACATGCAACTTTTTATGGTTACTAAGTATGGAAGACAGGTTAGCCCTATATTGCTTTGTTCTTTTCTTTTCTTTCTCTTTAGAGTGTAGGGGTTAATAGTGAGAGAAAAGATTTACCTGTCTTCGGAGTGGTTGTCGTGTGGTTGCTTGTCTTCTTGAGTTCCTGTAGCTGCACAAAAGAGAGGAGATTATCAGAAATTAAAAGATACAGGAATGTTTACCTCTAGAATAGCCGTTGCTCCCCGGCAGCGGCGCCAAAATGATAAGCGTGGGTTTGACCGGGTTGTGTTATATCGTTGTAGTAAAGCCGGTTGTTACCAACGTTTTCATATAAAATTTTTTACTCGGAAAAATAAAAGAGTTCCCGAGGTCGAACTCAGGGAGCAAGTTGTATTCTAGAGATATACAAGTTCTATTACAAAAATAAAGAGAGAGAGAGAGATGAAAATTTGGCTTCTTCTTCTTTTCTTCTTTCTTCCTCTTTGTCTTTGGTTCTTCCTGTTCTTCTTCTTCTTCTTCTTCTTCTTTTTCTTCTACTTTCTTCAGATCTTCCCCTCGTGCTCTTCTTCTTCTGTTCTTCCTTGTTTCCTTTCTTTCTTTTTCGTCAGATCGTCTTCTTCTTTTCTTGCTTCTTGCTTCTCTTCATTCCTTCTTCTTCTTTGTCTTCACCTGCCTTGACCTCTCTTTTTCTTCTTTCGCGATGGCCGTTGCTCTTCCTTCTTCTTCAGCGGGTCTTCTTCTTCTTTGGCTGCTGACCTTTCGTCGTCTGCCCCGGTGCTGAGACGACTTAACAATGCCTTCGCTACAGTGCAGCAGCTCCTTCTTCTTCAGCGGGTCTGCTTCTTCTTCTTTGGCCTGCACACTTCAGAGTTTATTCGTCAAGGCAAAAACCTACTCTACCCCCCTCCCCCGCGTATCTCTCTCTCTGAAATCACTCATCGGAAGCTCTCCCAGAGCGCTACCGGGTAATCGGGTTCGGGTCAGGCCCGGGTCCAGGCCCACCGGCGTGCGTGGTGGGCGAGGAGTGCAGGTCAGTCTAATCGGGTCGGGCCAGGTCCGCGGAGCGTGGTCACGGACGAGGCCGAGTCGGGTCGGGTCGGGTGAGAGGGACCTCACCCCGTGGTAACTGAGGCAAACAGCATAAGGCAGTTTTTGCCTTTATGCGTCCGCGCGCCTTCGAGAGGTTCCGAGGTGGGACTATCCGCGCACCCGTTTCTCTCACGCCTGCAGCAGGGATGGCGCTTCCAATTGCATCAGCTGTTGAGGCGCACAGCTCCAATTGAGGGCCAGGGTGTGTGCGCGAGACTCTTTCGCGCTGGCCGTGGCTTTTCAACCTGGGATATCTCGGCTTGGAGCAACCTCGAGCAGGCTTCGAGCTTCCTCGCCAATGGCGGTCAAGGCCTGGAACCTGAAATCAATAGCACGGCCTCTCGGCCAAATCAGACAGGCGGGGGACCTTCGCCGTGGCACGGCGAAGGTGGTCAGGGGGTTTGCAGGGGGCGAGATGGAGCTGTCAGGTCGTCCTAGGTCAAACTGTGAGCGAGGGAGTGGGTGTGTTCGGTGGGTCTGCAGAGGGTGTTTGGTGGGAAGTGGAGGGGCGGAAGAGGATCAGGGTGAGGAGGCGGAGGTTCTGCGGTGGTCGGCGAGCCGTGTGGGTCGCTGAGGTGATGGGAGCGACTCGCCGGAGGGAGGAAGTCGCCGGAGCTGGTGAGCGTCTGCCGGAGAAAGAAGAGAAGAAAGCTGGGGGTTTTCTCCGTCAGATCCAGGCTGCCTTCGTCAGTGGAGCGGCGGGGGGTATTTATAGGGTTGAAGCAGGGAGGAAGGCGGAGGGAGACGACGTGTCTCCCTCGCCGGAGAATGGTCGGAATACGAACCCATACCGTCCGTGCGTTCGCACGGCCGGTATGGGGGGCTACAATGACCATGGGGGTGCTCCTGCGACGGCTGACGACGCAGGGCACCCCCGGTACACTTGCCAGGTCCTCCACCTCACCCTGCGCGGCGCCATGCTCCGCGCAAGGTCGCCGGAGCATGGTGCTGGCAGGGTTTTGCAGGAGGGACCTGTTTGCAAAGAACGAAGGAGAGTTAGGGGCCAAAATGCGAGGGTTCAAAAGTTGAGGGCCAAAGAGTAAATATATGAGGACCAAAGTGTGAAGTCGGTCAAGGAGGTTTCTTCTTAGGCTCAAGTTTTTATACATGACTAATTAGGACCTAAGGAATCTGATGGTGAATTTTATTTTCATATTAAACCTTGTTTGACCGGTCAATTTGCGCAAAAACCCAAATTAAGTTATTAATTGGGCATGGTTCTCAATGTAGGTCAAAATGGGTTCTAAAGGCCAAATTGATGGTTCTAAACCCCAGAGATTATTTTTCTATGAATTTTAGAGGGTTTATTCTATTTTTATTTTGCCTCGAACCTTGTGAATTGAAGTGGGTTGTTTTAGGGTTACAGATTATCATTTGGTTCCTTGGAAGTGCTGTAGCCCTTGCTAGATCATCTCATCCCACTTTTATTCTTATTAAGCTGTTTTGACCTATGTTTGGGCCCTGAATTACCCTGTATGCAGATTATACTGGTAAAATTGCACTTTTACCCCTTATGACTTGTTTTCTTCTCAAACTCAGAATTCTCTGAGTTAAGCTTTTCCTTGAGATATGTAGGAGCTTTTATCCTTTGTATTGGGTCAAAATGAGATAGTTATGGCTCATGATGAGGTTCTCATCAACGACGGAGCTAATGGACGCAGAGCGGCGGGAAGGTGTCGCCGGAGAGGAAGAAGGCGAGAGTGTTGGGGGTGAAACGGTAGTCGAAAGTGATTTTTAAGTGGATGGGAAAGTTTAGAGAAAGAAGAGGGATAATAAAATAGAGTTTAGGGAGGAGTGTGAGGTCGAAAGGCTCCGATTGTGGCTGACCGGAGTCGAAGAAGGAGATGGAGACGGCGAGGCAGCAATAGCAAATGAGGCAAAGGAACAGCCTCCCTTTGGCCGGAGAGGATCGCAAGGATGAGGGGAAGAAGATAGGCCGAAGCAGAGGTTGGATGACCGAAAGAGGGAGATCAAGGGTAGTCGCCGAAGTAGAGGTTTCGGTGGCCGGAGGAGGGAAAAGAGGGGCATTTGGCTTGGCAAAACTTGCTAGGGAGAAAAGGTTGTGAATGCCACTCTTTATAGAGCTTTAGGGGAAGCTTTGGATCAAAAAAGAGGGATTCCAAGGCTTGGGCATGAAGGAAAGGAACCCATGATTCTTGTGCGTTCTCACAAGCAATCCAGGAGACTTCAGACTCCAAATTGATTCTAGATTGTTCACTTAAGTGTGAACATCAATCCTACCAATTTTTATGGGATTTGATTGCCATTAGAGTAAGATTTGGGTCAATCAATGTTGCTTGGAGGTCGGGTTTGACCTCAATGGCGGAAGGGACTTTTTCATGAAGAAGATGAATAAGTTGGGGGGGTCTTTGCAAAGAATTCGAAAGTTAGGGGTATGTGTGTAAGGAAAAGAGTCAAACTGGACCAAAACGTAAACTTGGTCAAGATGATCTCTGGTTGAGCCCAAATTTTGGTACCAACCTAATTTAGACCCAAGGAATCTGATGATGAAGTTGGATTTAGGTTTTGACAAAGTTTAACTAGGTAAATTGCATAGAAACCTAAATTAGGGCAACTATCTGTCTAAAACTCTATTTTAGGTCAAATTAGGTTCCAATGGTCAAATCAAGGGTACCAAACCTTAGGAAATATTTTTCTATGATTTTTAGAAGGTTTAGGTGAATTTTATTCTAACCAAAACCTCAGTCAATTAAGTAGGTCTATTTTTAGGGTTTCAGAGTCCATTAATTCTTGAATCACGTGAAAACCCGTTTCTGTTCTATATGGACCCACTTATTACACATTAATGGCCATATAACCTTTAATAAACCCCTGAAAGACCCCATGGTTATTTTGTATTTGTGGAAATGCAGTTAATTTTGCAGAAATAAGCTTGTATTCATCTTTTCTTCTCAAAATAGAACATCAAGCATTTAGGATGCTCTGATGGATATGTAGGAGCTTTAATTACCTTTTTAAGACTAAAACTGGATAGTTAGGGCTTATGATGGTGTTCCCATCATTGAGTCACAACATAGAGACAATAGAGGCTGGTGAAATTCTGAGTAGTTGAACGGTGAATATTCACTTGGAATGCAATCAAGAATCACTACTTGAATAAGTAGATAGGTCAAAGTATGCGAAAACATCAATAAGACACTTCATAAATACGTGATTGACTACCAAATCATTAATGCAATATGTGATGTTTGAAAGGCTTCCTCGAACCATTTTATAACTAGTAAGGTGATCTTGCTCTTATACCATATGTGACGACCCAAGTCTCGCCAATTAAATAAATCTGCTGGGACTCAAGTCGTCGAAAACATAATAGCATCCAGCACATAATAGGATGGTAGTCACCTAACACAATTGTAAAACAACAATAATAGCCAAACAGAAATTCATAATGCATCAATTAAAAGAGTGCTAACAAAAGTAGTAAGCGTTCACCGTCAGAAAGCAGTAACAGGAAAAGACTATTAGAGTAACAAAGTACAATCACAAAAATAACTAAAAGGAAAATCTACACAACTAAAACTATTATCTACATGGGCTGTCGCCAAGTATTACGAAATTTAACCCTAGTGGATGTAAGTGCTAGGAGTGTCAAGTTGACTTCAAATTTGGTGCATAACATGTTTATATAGAGTAATCTTAATCCCTAAAATTTCAATCCAAACAACTACTCACAGTGAGAGATATTGCCACACTTGTAACTTACGTACAGGTCACATGCATGCTCCCTTTTCTATATTGAAAAATGTAATAAAATAGGGAAAGCTATACCGAACATTTGGTAGAAATTCAACTCAAAATAATTTAAAATTTCCCTTAATATGTAACCATGTAACTTATTAATGACATAATTAGATATTGAAAGAGGTGAATAGTTGTTGTTATGTGCCTCTAGTGCAAATATCAAAGGGGACATTGGAGGACATGAGAAACAACACTAACAATTATCAACACAAACCCAAAAAAACAGTAAACAAAAAATTGAAGCCAAAATTGTCATGAACAGGTGGAGACGGTGCAAGATGAATGGATCGCATCCACAGAAGAAACACGCAGCTAGACTAGCATCCGCAACCACTACAACAAACATGGCACCAGAGCTCAAGACCTCGAAGGGGAAGTGATAATGTAGCGGAGCCTAAGTGCACGAGATTGAGCCGTTAAGTCATCATTGTAGTTTATCTTTTGCACCTAAATCCACTAATCATTTAATTTTTATAACGAGAGAACTAATCAAATTTTGACGTTAGATTTGATGAGTCCTGATCAATTCCTCAAGGAGGAAATTTTAGTTCGCTCTCTCACTTAGGTCAATCTCTCGATATTATTATCTTTTTTGACTTTTTCATTTTGTAATTTTTGTGGTCTTTTGTATTAACAGTGGAATCACAACAAAACTACAAACTAAATCTTTTCAGTCTTTTGCTTGTTTTACTTTTTTTTTATCTTTTTAGAATAATAACTACTATAACAATATGAGAACACGAGATTAAACTCACAAATTTTATTGCATAAACATAAAGAGAAAGTACATAAGAAAGGAAAATGATAATCAATGAGATAACCAAGCTTGTCTTGGGCTAATGGAATTGAAAAGACAATAAGAAAGAAAAAGAAACAAGGCCTTAAGTAATGATTCCTAGACTGATTTATACAAAGCAAAAAGAAAACAAAGGGAAGGAATGTATGTTGGTGGTGAGTGAGGGTGGCATGTGAGAGTGTGTGTGAGAATGTATATTACCAACTACTAAGTAAGATAAAAAGCTAAAGAGCAAGTAAAGGAATGCTTGAAAAGAAAGAGCTATTTTACTAAGCAAGTATTGAAACTAATCTATTAAGAAAGTAAACGGAGAATTTGGGTAGAGAGAATTAGGTGGCCTCTCCAATGTGGGCAAGATTGTCTATTGGGAGTGTTGGTGCAAGGGCATCACGATCGTTAATTTTGATGATAACAAAACACTTGTCATTTAACATTTGCATTGAGTTTAAGGTTTCAAGAAAATGCAAATGTTTACAAGTGTGGAGGAGGAGCTCAAGCTCACGTCCATGGTGGATTAGAGGAGCTTGATGGAGGAGAAGGAGTTTCACGTGGAACAAGAGCTGGAAGACAAGAAGAATAGGATAGATGTTCTTTTGTCTTGTACTCTATATTTATTGTCTTTGTTCTTTTCTCTTTATGTTGTTTAGATTATATGTTAAAGAGTCTCAAAGTAACATAACAATAGTCCTAAAAACACCTACACAAACCTAAGATACTTAGGCATTTCGTAGAGAACTTAGAAAGCCAAAATAGGCAGAAGATAGCCTGATCGGATGTCTAATCTGAAAATCAAACGTCAGATCGTAGACTTTAAGACGTTTGACTATTTAATCAAATGTCCAAAACACTTAGGCTGGAGAACCACTCTCTATCTGCCAGTTTCAGACATCCAGCCCTTAGTCCAGACGTCTTAGAAGACATTTGGTGACCTTGCTAGACGTCCAACTAGAGAATCGTTGGTTTGTCAGACGTAATCATTGAGGATTATCCTTTAATCTGACCTACATTCACTTTCAAACGTCCATAGAGATTCTTAGACGTCTGATAAATAGACGTTAGGCTCAATCCATCAGTGATTATAGCCGTTTGAGCCTCGGAAAATAAATACCTACAGTAAATCCTATTTCTAAATATCCAGACTTTGTGCTGGACGACCAACCTGTTGTCTGACAAACTTATCCTAAAACCCTGTTTAGGTCTAGGCAAAATAGGAAGGAAACCCGTCATAAATTAGATGTCAAATTAGTTTCCCAGACATCTTAAAACACTTCTTTAGACATCTATCTTGACCTAAACCAGTCCAGATCTTCCACCCTTCTACATCAGACGACCAATCATAGAATCAGATGATGACCTAGACGTCTGATAATATATTAAAACGTCTGATAACACTATCAAAATCATTAATAGCCCTGATTCCAGCCTGTTTAGCCTTGGATTTGTTTCCAACGGTTACCTAAGACTTCCATAGCCTTCCTAAGGGTTCTTAAGCCACCTATAAATAAAGGACCCTTCCTTTATTAGACACACTTGAGAAACTATTTCCACATCTATTTATGTCCAAAAGAAAAACAAAATCACTTAGAAAAGTGTTGTTGCTCTCCAAGCCCTCTTGCATCCATCCGAGAGCATCATCACACTACTGACTTCACGTCGCACTTCACTTCCATCTCAGGGAAGTATCCGTTGCCTATAGAAGCTAAGTTTAAGGCAATTACTTTGAGGCTCTATAGGATATTTGTTATTATCGTTGTTTGGGTATTCGCTTTGCGAATTCCCTTCTCCTTCATAAGACAAAATACTCCTCGTGAAGAGGAGAGGTTTGAGGTATGCTACTCTCATCTAAGTAGCGTAGTTGTAAGAGGTTAAGTCACCCTCATTTAAGTGACTTGTTAGTGGATTTGATTGACTTGGTCGATCGAGAAATCCTAAACCGAGAGGTTTAGGTGGTGGTTTTTACCTGGGTTTGGGTTTCCACCTAAAAATCCCTGGTGTACTTGTGATTGCTATTTTGTGAGATTGTTTATTATATTTCTGCATTTTATTATTTATCATGCAAATCTCACCCCCCTCCGTTAGAACATACAGGGAGGTGAGGAGAATCCTTGGCACTAGGCCTATCTCCTCTTCACCTAGACACCAAAACCAAGTAGGCACAAGTAGCCATTGGTAATGGTGGAAGGAGCTCTTAGGAAGAAACTCATGGAAGAACTAAGGTGGAGAGCATGGAGAGAATGGGGAGGAAGGGGTGCCGCCCAAGAGAGAATGGAGGGAGGAGGGGGGTGTTTTGGCCATGGGGTTGGGTTTTTATAGATGTGACTTAAGGTAAGGTGCACCTTAGGTGGGTTTTAGGCATAAGATAAGGGGGTAAAGCATAAGGGGTAGAGAACATTCTAGAGGGGGCTAGAGAGTGTGTGTAGCTAATGTGGGATTAAGGAGGGGTTAAGGTGGCATGGGAGGTTAATATGGTGTTAAGGGTGTCGTTGGGTGGCTAGGTGATTAGGCTAGATGGTTAAGTGATGTGGTGGGTGAACGGGAGATTTCGCTTTTCATAAATATATGTCAGAAAACTACATCGTCGCAATATAAATCATGTGGTGGAAAAATCCCGAACAAAAAACATTTATCAGTGAAAACTAACCATGAAGTTAGGATGTCGTATCCACACAGAAAAACGGACCAATAAATTATTGAAACTCACAAATGTCTAAGAATAATTTTTCACCAAGTAATTTCTCAAAGAATCAAGTAAAAACCCCCTTTAGATTAGGTCAAAAATGTCAAGAAATGCTAAAATACTATTAACACAAAAGATGAGTGCCTTCCCATAAAGTCTCCATAATAGAATATTAACAACTCAAAAATCAAATCCAACTCTCAATGGCATGTGGATGTAAATAATAATATGAGAAGAAATAGAGGATTTGTTCCCTTCGTGCGTGCACGAATTGGAGTGGATGACTAGTTGTAGGAAGCTACGAGGAGGTTGACGATGTAGAGGGCTTCACGATGGTGGTGGTCGCGTAGGGGGAGATGATCGGAGCTGGTCACCGGAGAGAAAGAACCTACCGACGATGGCGACTTCCCACGGAGTGAGTGGACTACAGGAGGGCCTACTACGAGCATAAGCGAGCACGTGGTGTCGAGGTGAGTTCGATGGCATTGACAAAGCGGAGGATCGTGACCAATGGGGGCTACTGCATTTTGGGTGGTGTTGTGTTCCTTCGTCTCTGTCGGTGGAGAAAATGAAGAAGAAGAAGAGGAGGCCGACATTGGTGCCATGCGACTGCTGGCCATGCACACGCATGCAAGGAGTGCGCGTAGGGGGTGGATTGCTAGAGGTGCCGATGGGCTCAGGCATGCATGCACATGCGAGGAAGAGAGAATAGTGAAGAATAATGCCAAAAAAGTGTTCTGCTCTAAAATTATTTTCCCGAAAATTTGACTTAGGAGCAGTTCGAAGACACAAGTTGATTGGACGAGTTCCCAGTGCGGAGAGAAGGAATGAAAATACTCCCCTCGAAGATGCATTATAACATACCATCTCCTCGGTGCTTGTCTCCTAGGATATTTAAATATCCTACCGGGGGCACGAAAGCACCTTGTGCTAGTTCAGGTGCCATGGGTAGCATTACCCCGAAATATCGATTGCTAGGATCTGAATTCAGCTACAGAACACCAAGGGCAGCACTATCCTGAAGTGTCGAAAGCCAGTGTTTTGGGGGTTGCCATGGGCGATGCTACCTCGAAGCATTGATTGCCAGGGACCCTGCAAGGATTGATGGTGGGAACAAGGAATCTGATACAGATCATGTTTAGGGTCAATCTGATGTTGGATTTAGAGGAATTTAAAAAGAAAAAGAAAGAAAACTCTCAAAATAAACATATATATCTCTCTCTCTCTCTTATCAAAAAATGCACTGACAAACTGAACCTAGACATGCTGCACATATGCACGGGTGTTTTAACCGCTGGAATCAACAAACCTTTGGGCAATTTTTGTGGGCCATAGAAACCTTCGCGGTGAACCCAAGGCTGAGGCTGGTCAAGTCCATATCTTGGCTGGTACATGAGTACCTTTAGGCTTACTGTTGGTATTTCAATCTAGTCTCTAGAGGTGCATCACAATAGGACATCCTGACGATAAAATCCTTCCTAGAAACCTGGTCTAATCCATATGATTTTGCTCGAGACTAGCAAAACTTAGGCATGGGGGTATTTGATAGGTCCACTTTAGTGGATTCAAATTTTGCTTAAGAGCATTTAAATTGAAGTTGGGAATGGATTTCGAGAACGTATTACATGGACAAGTTAATAAGCTCGTGATTTACGATTCCTACATTTTCATGAACACCGTATGAGTACTAATACACTAATTATATGTGTAGGAATGTTGGAGAGACAAAATTGGGAATTAATTGGCACCCAAATGTTTAGGAAAGAAATTATTTGGAAGGAAGTCAATCAAATATTTTTGTGGGAGAGCTATACATTATTGTAACCTAGTTTTACTATTTTTGGCAAGCCTAATTTGGGAAGGGAATAATGGCTCTCATGTGTTAATCAAATCAATGATTGCATGTTAATTCCCCTTCCTTATTTTCCCCTCAAATCTCTCTCTTTCCAACTAATCTCTAAATTCTCTTCTCTCTCTTTCTCTTTATAACAAGGAATGGATGGACCATCAAAGGATCATCTCCCTCTCCATGGGAAGGAGAATTTTCTTCCTCCATGGAGGAGGAGAACTTATTCTTCAAGACAGCCCCGACTCCATCACCACGAGCTCCACGACCACGGCCACGATCACCACCACGTCTCACCCATGATGTTCCATCACCACGATCGGTGGTGACAGCGCCGACATCATCACTGCGAGTGTGACTCCAACATCGTGAGTTCATCACGACTGTGCTCCACCCAACATTCCCCCCATTGCGATTCTCCACGACGATGATCACGACCGTGCTCTGCTTCATCCTCGATTGCATTCACCGACCAATAAGGAGCACATGCTCCCTCTCCCTTCCATTTAAGACATCTGGGAACCTTCCTGAACATCCAGAGACCTTCACCCTCCCCCTCGGCTGTGCACGCACTGACCGTGCCACCTCGCACGCGTGTGCACGCCCAAGTCCCATGAGACCAACCACTACCATCATCAGTGCAGCCGAACATCACCTCCTCCCCACTCTCCCTCCATCTTCTTCCTCCAACAAGCTGCACGAGAACACCCCCATGCACGTCCCCTGCATGAAGACCCCGACGCATGGTAGATCTCCCTCACCGCTCTGATCTCTCTCACACCACGTAGCCACCACAGCCTCCATCATCGCACCCTGCGTTCTCCAGCGATAGAGGAGCCATGATCATCCACACCGCTCGCTCCTTCCCTAGAACCGATCAAACCATGCCCCCTCATCTCTCTTCGTCACGTGCGTGTGCACGCTTACGCTCACCGATGCCTATGCGCAATCCGCCCCCTGTGCGCACTCCTTGCATGCGTGTGCACGGCTACCAACCGCGTAACTCCAACACCAGCCTCCTCCTCCCCTTCTTCCTTTTCTCCACTGACAAAGACGAAGGAACCCAACACCACCCAAATGCAGCAACCACCACAGGTCATGATACTCCGATTGTTGACGCCATCGACCTCGCCTCGACACCACGAGCTTGCCCACACCCGCAGTAGGCCCTCCCATAGTCCACACATGCCGTGGGAAGCTACCATCGCTAGCAGGTTCTTTCTCTCCAATGGTCAGCTCCAACCACCTCCTGTCGTGCGACCACCACCATCGCAAAGCCCTTTGCATCGTCGACCTCCTTGGAGCTTCCCACGACCAGCTGTCCACTCCAATTCACGCACACACTAAGGGAATGAATCCTCTTGGGCATAATTTGAATCCACTAAAGTGGACCTATCAGTGGGCTTTAAGGTGATTGGGTTTATGTGGTGTGTAGGTGTGGACCTAAATAAAAATAGAAAATAATACCATAAAGTAGGTTACTACTAGGCCCACATAGGATTAAATAAAAATAAAGAAAAAATGCATCTGCCTATTATAATTGAGCACAAGCGTATACATGTGTGTAATTGTGTAGCAAGTAGTTGATAAATGCTAGTTTATCATCATTCTTATGCCTTAAAATAGATCTAGCTCTTAGGTTTTTAACTCTGCAAATGGATTTTCGGGCTGCATTTAGGCATTTACTTAGGATAGGCATGCCTTGCATTTTATTGTATTTTTAATATGTTTATCTGAGTGTCAGGGATTGGCAAAAGATCAGATCCCACATACCTTGGAACTTAAGAAGGCAGAAGATAAAGAAGAAGCTCCTCTCAGCTGGATCCCAGCTAGATCCAACTCATCCCACCTGGATCCCAACTAAATCCAGCTCATCCCAACTGGATCCCAACTCTTTCTAGCTGGATCAACTCATCTCTAGCTCCATTCATCTCATCTCAATTGAGTGGTAGCTCTAGCTAGTTTACCTCAGCTCCATTCAGCTCACTTCAGCTGGATGGTAGCTCAAACTAGCTCAAGTCAATTGATCCCAGCTCCATTCCAGCTTATCCAACTCAGAACAGTTCACTGGAAGCTCAACCTGACTAGGACTAACTACTGCCATCAACTAGGCACACCTAGTCAATTGAAGATGACCTCAACTAGCTCAAGCCAGCTCAAGTCCAGCTCTTGGAGGCTCAACTCAACTCAACTTAGTTGACTAAGCTACTTGACCCAAACTAGCTACTCCAGCTAGCTCAGTAATCTCTGAGAAGACAAGACCCAGCTCACCTCTGCTCATTTCAGCAGAAGCCAGCTCATCTTAGGTTGGCTTAGCATCTAGCAAAGAACTAGCAAGCTAAGCCAGCTAAGGTAGCTCCTTGCAGTTCTCTTCAGCAACCACCAGCTCCAGTGCAACTAAAGGCAACTCCTTCCAGCTCCTCACCTTCAAAACCCTAGCTCCCTCTACCTCTCTACCCTACTCCCTACTAGCTAAGCTAGCTAAGCTAGCTTAGCTTAGCTAGTCACCTCCTTGGCCACCAAAACCTAACCCTAAAACCCACCTAACTAGCTCCACCAACTAACCTTACCTAAGTCCACCTAAGCTACCACCACTCCACCTCATTCTTGGTGCCAACCCTACACATCCCTTCACCCCTCTCTACCAGCAAAAGACACCACCAAATTCCCTCCAAAACCACCTAGAAATGGAGCCAACATTTTCCCTCCAAAACCCTTAAAATCCAACCCTACACATACTCCTTCAAGCCATCTCCACTATCAACCTAACCCTCCTTCTAGAAGCCCCCCTTGTTGGCGCCAACTAGTGGCGTCTCTCCACCACCAAAAGTCACCAACACCACTATAACCACCACCTTGAAAGGCCCCCTTTCACCCATTAACTACCCCTTGCACCCATTAGGTTGGTGCCACCCATTCTTAGCCTTTAGATCACCTAACCACCTTCCATAATCCATCCTAACCCTACATTCAAAGGTCACACCAACCCATTCCTCCATTCCTATATCTACCCCCCTTAACCACCACCATACCATCATCTTCTCCATTAGTTTTAGGTCCACCAATAACCACCTAAACCCATGGCCAAGGAGA
Organism: Thalassia testudinum; assembly: GCA_037157565.1. Classification (NCBI taxonomy): domain Eukaryota; kingdom Viridiplantae; phylum Streptophyta; class Magnoliopsida; order Alismatales; family Hydrocharitaceae; genus Thalassia; species Thalassia testudinum. Next base: position 87,831,433 of record JAZHRO010000024.1, read on the forward strand.
AGAAGAGGAGAAGAAGATTAAGGGGGCAACCACCCACCCCCTTGGTGCCTTCTTTCTCCATCTTCCTATCACTTGTGCCATGCCCAAGGAGGAGGAGAACTTCTACTAGATAGGATGGCCAGGAAAGAGGAGGAGCAAGGTGGTTGACACCCACCTTGGAGGGTAGCTTGGAGGAGGACTAGAAGAAGAAGCCAAGGAAAACTCTTTTCAAGCGTGGGGCAACCACACTTGGAGCAAGAGCCATCCAGAACTTCTACTGGAGGATCCCTCTCTTCTTCATCTTTATTTTATCTTTGTATTAGCTAGTTTAGTTTCTCTTTTTTTTGTTAGGAAAGCATTCCTCTACATGTACTCCATTTACTAGCAATACAAATTTCACTTTGCCTTCTAAGTAGTGTGTATTTCATGCTTGTAGTTAATTAGTAGAGCACACTCTTCTCTTCTAATTACCCTAGGCGCACTTGCCTAGGATGAGCTTAGAAGAGAAGACTTCTTCTTGTCACTTAGGTTTAGTGATAGGCTTAATCTTTAGTTCATCTTCGCATAACAATACCCGATTGTTTATGAAAAACCTAAAAACAATATAAATCAAAATCACAAAAAACATAAGTGTGGATTTGAGAGGAGAGAGAGAGAATCAATTCTTGTGATTAACAATTTGACCTCCTTGTACGACCCTAGATACTCCACTATCTAGGTATTATAAATTGTAAAAGTTGATTGCGGATTTATGAGTACAACGACACTATTTCGCATTATTAACAAAACTTGTATTTCCCACATCAGTAGTGTATGCACATGTAATTGCATTTTTATGTGAATGTGCACAAAGTGTATGTGTGTGTATGGTGCATGGGTACATTAATGGGTTGTGAATAGGTGTTATTGGACATGAAGAATGGTTTTGCATGGGCCTGCATGGCTGATTTGGGCTTGTCCCAAATCTGCATGTGCTTGTCTTCTGCTCTCTTGCTAGCTGCTTCTCCTTGTCTTTAAATTGCATAGATGGCTTCTCTGCATCAATTCAATCCCAAATGTTACTCCTAATTTATGGTCCTACATACGTAAAATCTCAATATTACCCAATGGACATTAAAATGACAAAATTAGAGTTAAGAATGTACAGATGCTAGTATGCATGCAATGCATGTAATGCATGGATGCACTATTTACATAATATAGACTAGGTTATTAGCTTAATTTAGTCAAATTAGGTTCTATTATTACTATGCAATCAGAAAGTCACAATACCACTCCAAGGAAGAGGCCACCAACAACAGCCCTCGCGGGAGGGGATGGTGCCATAGCCCACAACCAAAGCTGTAAATAATTGAGCATGTCCCCAACCCCAACAAGAAGCACCAACCACAAACTATAACTAAGAAGACAAACTAATTGAGAGGGACTTATGAGATGGAAGGTTGATGGGGAAGAGGGAGGGGGCCACAACCAATGCCAACAAGTTACTAATCATTATAATAAGTGAATGAGTCACAATAAGAAAATTACCCTACACCAACAATCTACCTACACCAACATCTAATATATGTTGCTGTGAGTTCTTTTATAAGTTGCTAATATTCCACCCTACACCAGCAGACAACTTTGGGAATAGAGGAAAAGCATGGGGGCAAATGCATCTCTTTCACCTAATCCTCGATCAGTTTTTTCCTAACCAACGATGCTCCTCCTTGACCTCAAAGCGACACCTCTTCACGCTATCTCCCTGACCTCAAAGTGACGTCACTTGATGCCACTAACTGGATGTCGGAGTTGACTCTTCTTCTTCCTGGTTGAGCTTAAAGGCGACACCATTCTCACTTTCTCTGACCTTAGAGTTGTCGGCCTTGATCGAGCTCCCCATTCTCGTCGACTCAGGTTTGTTAAAGCTCTTGATCTCATACATTCTGATCTGCCCTAATCAAAGATCATCAAAGGAAGAGGTCTCTTTTGGGGTTATGGATCAATCTCCCACTTAAATCTGCACTTAAATGATCTAATCTCACGCTCAGATTTTTCCTTTTCAAATCGATCCCACTCTTTCTTGATCTTTCTCATTATTCTATCGATCGAATTCTACTCGATCAAATGATCTCTTTCACTCAATTTCTCTCTATCAATCTTTCTCACTAATCCTTCAATCAAATCCATGATCAGATGAGCTCTCCATTTGCTTCAAGCTAGATTTACATGCCCTGACTCAAGGCAAAGGATTGGGAATTTAATCATTTGATTATTGATGTGTAATTTCTTAACATAGTTAATTAAGGTTAAAAGTTTTAATCAATCGCGTAAGAAATGACTTAGGTTAACTCGAATCGTTATCATTTAGGTAGGATAGGGTCAAGTTAACCTAACATTTTAGTTTTAATTCTTTTTAACTGGTTAAGTCCAAGTCGTTCACTAGGAGGCATAATCATAATTCTAATTCACCATTTCATTTTAATACTTAATTACTAATTACTTAATTAATCAGATCTTTAATTACACTTATGTTAAGCATATGAACAATTTCACAAGAAATTTAAATCTCTTAAAACTTGCAACTATTTCATTAATAAAAGGAGTGTACATCAAAAATTTTACAAAGTATAACAAAAGAAAATTATTATTACACCAACTGCTTACAAAATAGGCATAAAAGGGTATTTACAAGTGAATATAAATGCATTTTAACAAAATAAGGTCCAAGCATTTCCTCTCTCAGCCTTTACTCTTTAATCAGACGTCTATTAAAAAAGGTTAGACGACTTTAAAAAATAAAGATTGGACTTCTAATTAACACATCAGACGTCTCTCCTCTCATGTTTTTATACACTTAGTCATTTCTTCATTTAACTCATTCTCTCTCTATTTAATTTCTTTAAAGCTCCTCTTTACTTAAATTCTCTTTCTCTTCTCTCGCCACTGTGTTCCTTCCTTAACTCTTCTTCAGCTTCTTCATTTACCTCTTTCCTTCTCTTTGTCTTAATTTCTTTCTTTTCTTAACTCCTTTACTGTGCACTCTTATGTTCAACACTTAGTCAATTTTCGCACAACTTAAACCCATTCTTTTCTTACTTAACAAAAATTTGTTAATGGGCGATAAGCCTCTTTCGAGGATATGTAGCACCCCAATAGGAGGTGGGACCAGACCCTACTTGAGGCCCACCCTAGTTTTTATTAGGTGGATTCTTATCAATTTTAACCAATGCACAGTACCAGGCCCATCAAGCCCACACGCTCACTCGCCCACCTGGGCCCACGCACACAGGCACACGCCTGCGGGCACACACGCACAAGCACGGCACGCGCACCCGAAGGTTCAGATGCATAAAGGGGATATGTGAGCCCAACACTAACAACTGAAGCATTGGGTGCACATTTTCCTATTATACTAAGGCGAGTGGTCAAGGACTACCGATGTGGGACTATGATAGCCAGCTCCCTCATTCACCGCAGCATCAACCATCGAACTTCAAGTGTCAATTCTGATCGATCTACTGGACCAAATTGAACAAACAAAGACTCAATCAGAAGCTCTTGCCATCAGGAACTCGATTTAAGCCTCAATTTAGGTTTTGGATCATGATTGCTCCACCGATTTGTAGGATGAACATGGCTATCTAGCCATGCCTTGGGAAGTGCTCAGAGAGTGAACTCGGGTCTTTTGACCTATAGAGATGAGTTAATACCTTTGATTGAGGATTTGAAATGTTTAAGGGATCATTCCGCATGGTTTAGAAAAGGGAAAGAGGTCTAGGGAGGTTCAGAAAGCTCCAGAAGCTAAAAGCTTCTATCTGATGCTTCAGAGCTCAGATTTAAACTCAAATTTGTCCTACAGAGAGATTAAATGATATAGATTCCATCAATATAGATTCAAAAGATCAAATGTAACAGTTTTGGGCAAAATTGGGCTTCCAATCTTGACGAGAGAACCCAAGAATAGTATTGGGTTCAAATGAACCCAAACTGTACAGAATTTAGAAACTTAATTAAATCTTAATAAAAATCACTTAAATCAATCTGAAATAACTCCAAATCAAAACAAGAACTTAGTCAACCCATTCAATCAAAGTTTCACACTTCCCTGAAAGTCATTCCAGGTTTTACCAGAGGTGCTAAAAAAATTGACTTTTAATCCTTAAGCTCACATATTCAAATTGAAAGCCTAAATTGACCTAATTTAACCTCTGGAAGCGAGTCCATATCTCAAAACCAAGTTTTGGGAACTCTAAGGTGTTCTCAGACATTGCCGCCTGAGATCTGAGGATGGTGAGTTCGGCAAAAAGAACTAGGTGTTCTCAAACCTAATTTTAATCTAGAATAGGTTCTCTGGAGTCTAATGATGCTTCAAGACCTATTTTAAGTTCTTAGATTCAACAGTTGACCTTCTCCAACTTTGCTGGAGTTAGAGAAGACAGAGTTCAACAGAGAGCTCTCATCAATAATTCTCAATTATAATTGATGTCCCATGATCCTTAGATCTCAGAGAAAAGATCTACAAATTCTTAATCCATTCTGAAGGCTGAGATAAAAGTTAAGTTCGCTGGAGCTCCGATGAATGCCGTATGAACATATTAGATATAAAAACTCCATAAAACATATCAGGAAAGGTCTAGAATGATTCATGAGGTTTTAAGAAACCTTAGGGGCATGTCAATTGCTTCATTTAAAGATCAAACTCAAAGATTCATCACCGAATTCAGTAAGAATGACTTTTGAGTTCGGCTAAACTCAAGAACCCTCTCACTCAATTGAGTGAGTGGAAACGTTCAGAGTAATGAGGCAAAGGTGGTTTAAAGCTAGGATTAGGGTCCTGAAGTAGTGTTAAAGTGGTGGAGGACCACTAGTAGATGTGAACTAAGCCGTAGAACTCCACCATGGACAGCAGAGGTCTCTGGTGAAGGTGAATTGGAATTAGGCAAGTAGATGATAGAATTAAGGAGGGAGAAAGTGAAATGGAGTCGTGGTAAGGTGAGGATGGTGATCGAGTGGATAAAGATGTGAATCAAAGTCCTATGAGGTTGGATTTGGCCTCACCAGAGTCTAGGAAGAAGACTTGCATCTAAAATTAAACTAATCTTACTAACTATCTAAATCTACTCTAGACTAAAAACTACGCTAATCTACGATTACCTGGACGAAGGGGGAAGAAGATCTTCATCAATGGTGCGTAACAAAGGATGAAATCTGATGAAGTTGGATCAAACTCTGGCGAGAAAAGAAACGGAGTTGAGAGGAAGATGGGGAGCTCCTAGGCTCTATCACAACTGCGAGAGAGGAAGAGGAGTTGAGGGAGACGAATGCCTCCACCGGAAGTGCTCCGAAGGAAAGGTGAGAGGTCGCCGGAGGGGAAGGGAATAGCCTATCATCGGTCTCAGTTGGGGGAAGAAGGTAGGGAGCCGACCCCTGAAATTGGAGGTAGCCATGGCTATTTATAGGTGGTGGCGGTGGTTAAGGGGGAAGAACTTGGATGGATACACGGCTAGGTACATCCTAACTCACCAATGTCGTCTCCGATGCTAGTGAGCTTCTTTGCTAGTCCTAAATAGGATTAGGAGGAAATTTGAGCCATCGGATGAAGAGGAGGAGGTGAGCGGAAGGCTGACGACCGTGGAAGGTCATTTTGACACCGAATGGAAGGTGATCGAACGATGTGGTGACCGGACTTCCTCGGTCATCCAAGGTTGAGGAAGAAGAAGAAGAAGGCAAAGGTAGTTTCACAGGGGTCTCTATGCAATAAAAGTTAAGGACTTAGTTGTAGAAAAAGGACTCAATTATCATAGAAGTTAAGGACCTAAATGTAAATAATTGGTTTTTGGGCTTATTTTAATTTATTTCTTTTTCAAATTTTTATATATAATTATAAATTTGGTAAATATTATATTCATTCCTTGAATTTACATTTTTACCCTTTTTAGCTATATTTAATTAAGTGATTAATTTACTTAAGTTAATTAAGCACTTAGGTCATAAAATTAATTTAGTTTAAATATTAAATAAGTAGCTAAGTGTTTAATATTTGAGTCCAAATTATTAATTAAATTATTATTAATATTAATTGATATTTAATTAAGTGTTTTTAACTTATTTTGAAGGTCCTTATTTAATTCCCTATAGTATAATTAACCCTGCATTTAATATCTTCTTAGCTAATTAACTAGGGAAACTAGTTAATTAGGGGTAATCAAGAGCCATGATGAGTCTCTCATCAATTATCTGTCCTCCATCTAGGGAATGTGTGAATTTTTTCCCAACTATTCACTTAGATTCACTTGGGGCAAATACCAACTGTTCACAGATGTGCAAGTGCATTCTGGTTTTTGCTTAATTTGTGTCCATATAGAAAGTACTTAATTGTGTCTATTTGGGATGTTGTTTCGACCTTGGCTTGTTAGGACCAAATTTCATCGATATATATTTTTCAAAGCTTTCACAGATTGATTTATAGTGTTTGACTCAAGTTTCTTTACAATATTATTGTGATTACAAATAATAACTGCATCTCTAGGTCCTACGTGGTTCATTGCTCGGATCCATGTATTTATCTTCGCCTTCAATGCAGAAGAGCATTGATCCGAATGAATACAAATAGCAGTAGCAATTTTCCAGCAAAAAGAAAGGGCCTTTAGAGTTTTGCATCTGGAAGGAGCAATGCAAGCATTAATCAACTTGGTTAGGACATGGCAACAATAAATGTAAATCCAACAGATAGTGGATGGGAAGTTTTTACTAAGAAATCATGAAATAGAGGTGGTGCTAATGCTTCAAATGCTTGGGTGTTGAACGCGGAAAAGTACGCGATCGAAGTTGGTTTTGAAAAAATTCATCGTTGTAGTTCAATTTGCAAAGAAATCTGTCAATAAATAAATTTATATCAAAATTCTAAGAATTCTGGGTCGAACACAGGGAGACTACATCGATCTAAAATCCGCGATTATATTTTTTTATGTTTTTATGTTGGAAACGAGATAATTACAATGGAACTAATATAAATAATAAGATAGAGAGAAAGAGAGAGAGAGATAGAGAGAGAACAATCACTTGATATAATCAAAATGTTTTTACAACCATAAAGCGGGAAATGATTACAACTAGAAAGTAGAAAATTCTATTCTAAAAATAATAATTAAAAAGAAGGGAGAGAGATGTTATCCTCCTCGACGAATGCTTAGAGGATGAGCCGGACAGAGCAATGCTTGAAAGACGTAGGATGGAGCAGGAAGGAGGACAAAGTAGGAAGAAGTAGGAATGAGGCAGCACGTCATCGCCGTCGCGGGATCCACTTCCAAAACTGGGGCGAGAAAATTGGATTTAGCTCTAGAATAGCATCCCGGGTGTAGGACAAGCTTCTCTTGAGCTTTGGAGAGGGAGAAAAGTGAAGGAAGGGATGAAGAAGTGGAGGTCGAATCTCCTTTTATAGTTGTAGGAATTGAGGGCAAATTTATCATTTCAAGCTTAAAACATCAATATCAGGTCTTTAGTGACGGATTTATCCATCACTAAAGGTCTAATCGTGGCTGACGTGCATGCGTCGCACGTGCCTCCCCGCCTTCCATGCTCAAAATGCCCACTCACGTTCTTCAAATCTTAGTCATCCGATCACGAGATCGGACGGCTCAGATTTCTCCTCACGCGCGCCTTCGTCTTTTCCTTCACCATGCATCCGTGTGCGATCGAGCGTGCACGCTGTACGTCAGATCGCACGTGTGCGCTATTGGCTGATCCGAGCCGCCCACAGCCGATCACACGGTCACAATTACTCACCCGTGCACTGTGGATGGCGAGTCGAACGTGCGTCGCTCGCTCAAGCAACGCTGCTCAACTGCTGTGATAGCGGCGTGGCTTTGTCGCAGTTACGAATTGCTCACGCGCGCTTCATGGCCATTGGATCAAGATCCAATGGCCCAGATCATGCATTGGAAATCCTTTGGAGATGCAGCAGTGGTTCTTAGGGTCAATTGGGCGGCTGGGATGGCACCACGTGGTGCCATCTTGGCCGTCCATCTTCTACATGTTGTAGATGGTACCACAGATGTCGGGTTGAGTTGATTTTTACGCCGTTAGGCTATGATCATCGATCCGAACCCATCCGTGCGATCGGATTTGTCATCTGAAGTGCGGATCGATACCATCTTAGCCCTTGATCTTTAGGCTTCCTCGGTCTATATCTGGTGCTACGGATGTCCGATCAGGGCGATCTTGGAGTCGTTGAACTCCAATCGTCACCCTGTTCAGATCCGTACAGTTGGATCTTCGATCTAAGGCCCCGATTAAAAATCACCCTATCCCTGACCATAAAAGGAGACAATTACTATATAATTTATACAACTTGACCTAAATGCATGATTATGCATGTTATACAATATTTACAATGTATGATGCTAATATGACACTAAGAACATGCATTAAAAATATTTTTGGCTATTTAGAGGTATGCACATCACACCCCCATGCCTATCTTTTGCTAGTCCCTAGCAAAAACTATATGCTATTTATAAAATAATTAGGGTTGGATTACTCGAACACAAGTCATTTTCAACATTAAGAAATTTTTACTTAGGACCTGAACTTTCAAAGACACAACAGCACCCAGGTATCTATCAAAATGCAGACTGCCTCAAGCCCTCGCCTTATTTAAAGAAAGATCTCTTTTTCTCCTTTTTCTTCTTTTCTAATTTTTTTGGATTTTTGAGTTTAGGGTTACAGCGTGGCTTTCTACGGCCACTCAACCCACCCAAGACTTGATGAGAACCCTAAGTTCTAAGCATCTTTTTGTGAAAGTGATAGACTCGTTGATCGGCAAGCAGAATGGACTTCGGGTTTCTACACCCCTAGGTGACCTTAAAAAGAATTTTGCCTAAAGGTATATTTATACGATCGGTAGCTTTTTCCCTATTTTTCTTTTTATGGGGTCAACACAAGGATGAATCCAGTATATATCTCCTCGGCTTATTCTACTTCTCTACTTCTTCCTAAGTATTTTAGGAATTTGACGTGCATTTCTTGAACTAGGTTCTGGACAACCTATCAATAGGTTGTTACCCACGATAACTTGCCAGCCATACTCGTGCAGTGAAGTGTGGCTTATTTCTTTTATTTTTTTTTCTCCTTTTCTTTTTCTTTTTCTTTTCTCTTTTTTTTTCTTTTTGGACTTTCTTTTTCTCTATTTTTTTTTAAGTAGGTGGCTTCCCTGGTCTACGATTTACCTAAAGGCAGCAGGAAAAGAATGGTCCAATGGCTGGGCTCTGGAAAACCTACCTATGGGTTGTTACCCATGATAACTTGCCAGCCATACCACCCTAGAAGGTTCATTAGCTACCCAATTTTCGTTAAAACTGCCAAACAACGAGTCAGTGACGAATAGTGTGTAGATGCTTAGACTTAAAGTTCCCTCAAATCAGAGGCTGGGTTGATAAGTCGTATACTTATCACCCAAACTTATTTAATAAAATTAAAATAGAATTCAGGATGGCGAGGACTCGATAAACAAATCCACATTTTAGTGTATACCCGAGCTAATTAAGCCCAAAGACCTAGAGGGTCTTAGTGTTCAGATCCTACTGTAATATTTCCTAAGATTGAAAAGTCCTAATGCCTAAGTATTCTTTCCTAATTCAATTTTTTTTTAAATAAAGCAAAAGAAAACAAAAAGAATCTACGAAGCTGACAAAATAATTCAGTGATGAATATCCACCCCCATATGCCTTTCTAATGCAATATCCTCATTCTATTAAAAAGATATGAAACAAAGTGGAGTAGAAAGCACCTGAATTGTGTGAATAATGGGTTCGCTCCGAGATTAAAAGAACCTATATATGTGCTGAAGTTAGTGCCTTCAGCTAGGCACCCTATACAAATAAAGAAGAAACAAAGTATTCACAGGTGCAAGTCAAAATCAAAATAAAAAGATTCACCTCAAGACCTGCCAACAAATGTCCACAGATGTGGACCAAATTGTGATGTAGACACATACCCCATGGTCAAGTATATCTAAAGTTCTGGATGAAAATTACCCACAACCTGAGATCAATAGGCAAGCAGGGTCGAGCCTACGATTTGTAAGGATGCAACCCAAGACCAAAAAGTCGAATAACAGAGCGATCAAGCTCAAAAGGATAATCAATGAATGTTTGCTCGGGTTGAAAATCCTTTGAGAAGATGTCATAAGGGTCTCGATAGAAAGGTGGTTTTAGACAAATTGGAACCATTAGACTTGATCTTTCGCTTCCTCCGGAATTTACTTCTCATATCATCATTTTCTACTTTCTATCCTCCGCAATCAGGATTTCAAATTCTGGGACTTCTTGCATATTAATTACCCCATCTAAATTTTCCAAGTCTAAAAGATGTGACTGAATCAGAATGGACTTGGGTTTAGTGATTTCAAAATCAAAATTGTCAATAAATTCTCTGGGGTGTCATTGAGGATCAAGGCTATGAATTGAATCCTTCAAAATAAGATCTGAATCTGCCATGCGAGCCCCAACAGTATCAAATTCAATTTTAGGGCCATCAAATGATTTATTGAATTCCTCTAGCCCAGTTGTCTCACTAAAATCATGTTCTATAAACTCATGTAAGACTTCGCATAATGATTCTTCACCTTCAGAATCAAAGAAATATAAATCCGTATTAATGTATATCTCATAATTATCAATCACTTTCTGATCCATAGAGACATACGTTTCCTCGTACCCCGGCTCAGGGATCTCCGGTGAAGAAATCAAATCATCCTTATTTAATTGCTCTAGAACAACTTGGTCAAACTCGATCTTGTAATACGTGTCCCCCCCAATAGGTGCCTGAGCAGGTTCTGACATTAGCTCTCCTGAAGGGGGTTCATCATGGGAATCATCCCAAGATTGAACTAAAGAAAGCACAAATCCCATCCTCAATTTCGATAATTTCCCAAGTAAAAACTCACCCGAGCCCTTGTCCTGAACATCCTGGAGCCAATCCAACAGATACTTGTTCAAATCATCAATCATTTCAATCAGGGGCTTCAATTCTTCAGTGCAAGGTGTTGGCTGAGCTTCTAAAGATTGTATGGTGTTCCTTAAGTTAGCCAACACCTTTTCTTGGACCTGGTTAACTTGAACCACATGGCTTGGTTCAGGGTGGGGTGGGTTTGGGTTTAGTGCAGGGGAGTTAACGAATTGAGGATCTTGATACCCTCCCTGATAATAGGTCATTTCAGGTTGCTCATAAGGTGGTGATGACCTAAAAGCAATGTATTTAGGGAAGGGGTAAGGATCAGCGTATCCTTCTTGATTGTAGATCACATTAGGTTGTTCAAATGAGGGCGATGATCTAACATCAGTGTAGCTTGAAGAAGGATAAGAATCAAAATCGTGGTTTCCAGGGTTAAACCCTGAACACGGAGGTCTGAAACTGTATTCCCAATCAAGATTATCCCAACTAGAAGATGGATGAGAATAAGTCTAGTTGGAATAATAATCATTTTGGGAATAAGATGTATTAGGAGGATAAGAATGGGAAAGCGTGTAGAATGTGGAAGGATCCATGACAGAACGGGAGGAAGAAAGGTGCCCTGCAATACAAACAAACAAACCTATCCTTAAGTGGGCTAGCCTAAAGACCTACAGCTCCCAGAATCCGTCTTGAGATAAATAATCGATTTGAGTTACTTCTTTTCAGTCAATCCAACCAGTTAGAGGGAGGGATTGAGGAGAAGGTTCTTCCTTTGGCTTACGCCTCAGGTTCCTAGTGTACCCCCCAGCCGCGATCGTTTGATTCTGCTCCCCTAGCTAGACATCAGATTGAACGGTAGAAACATACTAATCGAAAATAATCTCGATCTGGGCTCCAAAGAGTGAGTCCAATCCTTAAGGCCAACATCTACTCTATTTTAATTAAGGTTAGGCTTGAATGTGCTTTGGAATATGATGGGCCCTTTATCTGGGTTGTGCCCTTGATGATTGATTGATAGGTGTGTGCGTGCACAACCAGTGGTTTTCAAGCAAGATTATTTTTGGATGCGATGAATTTTAGGGTTTAAATCTTGCTTAGTAGTTTTTAGGATTCAACTTTAGGTATATTCAATCAAGTTTTGTTGGCACACCAGGTTTTAAAAGCACAGGTGAAGATGTTTTCCTTTGAAACTTAAAAGAATGTGGAGTGTCTGGTAAATCCCTAAAAGTTGAACCTATGTGGCAGCTACTTGATGAGTTGATTTTAGTTGAAGTGGTGCGGCCCAAACAACTCAAAAAATTGGCCAAGATTGCACCACTAAGTTAGGCACACAATTATATGTTGATTTGTGTGTACCGATTCCACAGATCAAAATTCAGTTGAGACGAAGAAAATTAATTAGGTTATGTGCCTTGAATGTAGGTGTAGGTAGTGTGTATGTTGAATTACCCCACAAGAAATATCTTTTTGTTGATTTTTTTTATATGCGGATGAGATGAATGTGAGTGGAAATCCAAGCAACCAAACTAACCCTAGGATTTATGCAAACACCTAGGTTAATTGGAGTTTGAATTAATGTGGTGAAATGGAATCTATGCAGGGGGAAGAATGAGGAGCACTTACAGTTGTCTTCAATTGCACTTTACTCTGATCTACTGCTTGAAGATCCCTAGTTAAGGTACCTGCAAAACAACAGACAAGAAATAAAGCAAGTTAGAAAATAATAAAGTGCATGAAATGCGGAAAGAAAATCGAAAATCATTGCTTCCCCGGCAACGGGGCCAAAATGTTGAACACCGAAAACTACGCGATCAAAGTTGATTTCAAAAAAACACCGTCGTTGTAGTTCAATTTGCGAAAAAATCTGTCAACAAATAAATTTATACCGAAATTCTAAGAATTTCGAGTCAAACAAAGGGAGGCTACATCGATCTAAAATCCACGATTATATCTTTTATGTTTTTGTTTTGAAAATGGGATAATTACAATGAAACTAATATAAATAATAAGATAGAGAGAGAGAGAACAATCACTTGATATAATCAGATTGTTTTTACAACTACAAAGCGGGAAATGATTACAACTAGAAAGCAAAAAATTCTATTCTAAAAAAAATAATTAAAAAGAAGGGAGAGAGATGTTATCGTCCTCAACGAATGCCTGGAAGACGAGCCAGACGGAGCGACGCCTAGAAGACGGAGGACGGAGCGGGAAGGAGGATGAAGCAGGAAGAAGCGGGAACAAGGCAACACGTCATCGTCGTCACGGGATTCACTTCCAAAACGAGGGCGAGAAAATTGGATTTAGCTCTAAAATAGCATCCAGGTGTGGGAGGGAGAGAAGTGAAGGAAGGGATGAAGAAAAAGTGGAGGTAGGGTCTCCCTTTATAGTTATAGGAATTGAGGGCAAATTTGTCATTTCAAGCTTAAAACATTAATATCAGGTCTTTAGTGACGGATTTATCCATCACTAAAGGTCTGATCGTGGCCGACGTGTGCACACCGCACGCGCCTCCCCACCCTCTACGCTCAAAATGCCTGCTCACGTTCTTTAAATCTTAGTCGTCTGATCGCGAGATCGGACAGCTCAGATTTCTCCTCGCGCTCACTTTCGTCTGCGCCTTCACTACGTGCCATCGAGCATGCGTGCTGTGCGTCAGATCGTGTGTGCACGCTATTGGCTGATCCGAGCCACCTGCAGTCGATCGCACAATCGTGATTACTCGCCCGCACGCTGCAGATGGTGAGTCAAACGCGTGTCACACACTTGCGCAACGCCACTCAACCGCTGTGCTAGCGACGCAACTTTGTTGCGGTTACAAATTACGCACGCGCGCTTCACGGCCGTTGGATCAAGATCCAACGGCCCAAATCGTGCGTTGGAAATCCTTTGGAGATGCAGCAGCAGTTCTTAAGGTCGATTGGGCGGCTGGGATGGCACCACGTGGCACCATCTTGGCCGTCCATCTTCTACATGTTGTAGATGGTGCCACGGATGTCGGATTGAGCCGATTTTCATGTTGTTAGGATGCGATCATCGATCCGAACCCATCCATGCAATCGGATTTGTCGTCTAAAGTGTGGACCAGCACCATCTTGGCCCTTGATCTTTAGGCCTCCTTGGTCTCTATCTGGTGCTACGGATGTCCGATCAGGGCGATCTTGGAGTCGTTCAACTTCAATCGTTACCCTGATCAGATCCATACAGTTGGATCTTCGATCCGAGACCCCAATTAAAAATCAACCTGTCCCTGACCATAAAAGGAGACAATTACTATACAATTTATATAACTTGACCTAAATGCATGATTATGCATGTTATGAATATTTACAATGTATGATGCTAATATGACACTAAGAACATGCATTAATATACATTTTTGGCTATTTAGATGTATGCACATCATTGGGCCGGGCACATCAACGGTGTACCTAAATCTTGGGGTCAGCAGAAGATGCAAAGGATGAAGTTAACGGCTAATTATTTTGCATGGAAATCTCCTGGTAAACCTGGTAACAAGGTTAATCCCAAGATGCAAGCATCTAGTTGGGAAGCTGCATACATGGCACCTCCTCTACCAACTCATGTCATTCCACCCCCTCTTGAAGATGGCTGGTAATGGGCAACAAAAAATGGCTCATCTTCCTCTCAAAGGCAAACTATTGGCAATGGGAGGAAAAAAATGCATCTGAATATACATCTCCAAAAGGCCAGGTTGAATAGATGAACCTAAGAAGGATTGTGCAACTAGCCAGTCTATTGATATTTCCAATGACGAATAGGATGACTTCATAGGCTCTGATGATGATTTTAGTGATGAATTTGACTCTGATGTAAGTGATAAAATCCATGAGACCAAGAAAAAGGCAATTTGTGTGTTAAATCAATTATTGATGCAACCCTAGGGGTTGTCTAGGAAATTAAATTTGGCAGTTGAAGCTAATCAGTTTCAAGACTAATAAATGAGTTATTTATAACCTCAGGTAAGTAATCTAGCACAACACTGATCTTTTCTTTAGAACTGATACATTGTTTGCGCTAACTCAAGATTTTACAGTAACATTGACACAATTTGTAATGGCTAAATCTTATCAAAAATTTGTGATGGCTAAAGATGTAATAAAAAAAATTATATGGCTAAAATTGATACAAGGGGCAGTTGTTGTCTTCGTGGAAGTTTCATTACCTTGTTTGGTTTTCAATGGTGTTGGATTTTGGATGTTTGACCTAGAGCAGAGCAATAAAAAGTGTTTTGTTTTGGTACTTTGAAAGGAAACTTTGGAAGCGTGGTTGGTTTAGTACTTTGTTGGTTTGTTAAAAGCTTGGCAAAGAGTTGCCTTTGCTATTATTTTACAAAGGGGTTTGATTTGAATAAATATCTTGGTGTATGAAAGTTCTCGACAATTTACCATCATAGAGATTTGGAAGAAATGGAAGACTCATAGTTTTGATTTCAAAAGGAACAGTTGGAGCTTGTTGACAAGGGAGAATGGTTGTAGGCTCAGTAGGTGAGAATAAAGAGGAAAATACATCTACACAGGATGTTGGGAGCTCCAAGTCCCTAGAGGATACAAAGATGAACAAGAAAGTAGTGAAGCCTCCGCATCACCTCTCAGTTATGTGCCATTTCATAAGCAGTATCGGACTGGCAAAAACACCTAATGTTGTTCCTGAATTTCCCCAAAAATGATGGCAAGATAGCACTTTTGGTAAATGGAACTTACCCAACTTCATTTTTGCATTGCAAGGAACAAGGAAGCATGAGCTTGAGATCTTCAATGGAAGGGATCTACTTTTTACCAGTTTTCTGCTTAGGTAGCTATTCTAATAAATGTAAGAAAGAATACATGGAAGATGAACATATAAGCATCGACAATCTACTCGTCCATCTTGGCACCGATGCTTGCACCAGTGTGAATTTCCCATCACCAGGTGCTTTCTATGGGAAGAGTAAAATGAAATGCACTGTGCTCTTCATGGAGTTAGAAATCAGTAGATATTGGTGGTAGGAAGTGCTTGGAATGATTTTGAGCATCACTATGCCTTCTAGAGCATATTATAGTCATCTCAAAACACACTCTTAATGTTGTTTGAATTCTGTAAACCTCAAATCATATATCTTTTAAGTACTTTTGTGTGTTTATTGGCTAAATAATGATCTCAATGAACTGATAGGCTTAGCAACATAGTTCCTGAACTGCGTTCTGAAAAAATGCAGGTGTTTGATGGGCATAATGGAGCGGATACAGCAACATTCATTTGGGAAAACATTCTAAAGCTTATAATTGAGAACAACCATTTCCTAATCTCCATTGAGAAGGCAATAAAAAGTGCATTTGTGAGAGCAGATCTTGCATTAGCTGATGCAAGCAATCAATTAGGCATCACTGCACTAACTGCTCTTATTTTTGGAAGGTTTGGAATTTGATTTTCCATTTTCGAAAGACCTTGGATTGTGTATTTCCCACAAGCAACTCCATGTCACACATTTACACATATTTGCTTTGACTTTTTTATTGTTTTGGTTGGTTTGTGTTTATTGATCTTATTAGTGGACTGACTCTCATTGATAGATCCTTATTCTTTCTTTTGTCATACCATCATGTCACTCAACTTTTCATTCTTGGTTGATTGAACAAATAATATGTTATTAACTTCTACAAGTTCCTTATACAAAGCAGAATTTTTATTTTTATTTTTCAATTTCCTGTATAAACTTAAAGTTCTTTCCTCTAGGTGCAGATTTATGGTTTACACTTTCTAGTGGCATAAGCATATGAGCTTCAATGGAAGTTTTACTGGAAAGTAATATCTAAGACATGATTCTGATTGTGTTAATTGCATTCTCATTTTGGAGTCCCACCATGGAGTTAGGTGGGAGAATGCTTTTTATCTTGGCAAAGCTAAAAGGCTTTTCGAGGAAGTTGTAGTTCTTCCACTCTGGATGCCAAAACATTTTCTGGTTTCCCATCTCAAAAACATAAACTACATAACTTTTTCATTTTAACCATGATTATTTTTTATTTAGTCAAATAACACTAGCAGTAGATGCATCCGTGTGACTCTAAGACCATGTTATGAACATTTTCTATGAATGTGAGTAGAAGTGTAATTTATGTGTGCATATACATGTAGGAGGGGCATTTTTTGGTTTCATTATTTTCCTTACTCCTGGAATCATCTACAGGTGCAATTTAACCACTAACATACCTGAAATACAGATATTTAGAGAATCGACTATTTGTGGGTTTCGTTGATCCGATTTCCAAGTCAAACATGTAAATGACACATAGTTATAATTCTCTCAAATTTCAAAAAGGACATCTAGCTCTCTTTTTTTAAGGACTTCACCACAAGTAAGGATGGCATGAGAATACCTATGTTCATCTTCTGCAAGAAGGGCTTCCCTTTGAATGGATCACACCTAGCCCTTCTGTATGGATATGGAGGATTTTGAATGGATCACCTTTGAATGGGTTGTGTCTGCCCAAGGACCATCCTTTGAGACAGGTATGCATGTTGTTTGTATGTTTCTTGGTATTTGAATGTTGCTTGTATGCTTGTATGGTTTCAATAAACCATTTTTCCACATTAACACAATTATGTCAATTGCCTAGGCATAAGCAAAAGAAAAATGGTGGTTCACAATTATGTCAATTATATATGCTTGTATGATATTTGAATGTTATGTTGTTTTCACATAACAATTGCCATGCATGATTATTGGAAATGGTGGTTGACGCGCTACGAACGCATTTGTATAAATCGGTCGTCATAGCTCGTGTTCGCTGCGTCGGTTTTGAATAAAGAATCGGACGTGAGTCCAAGTGTCAAACACAGGGAGGCGTGAAATCGGGTTTTTCTGTCACTTGGTTGTCATGGAAATGGTGGGTTTTGCTTGCGAGAAAGCACGGGAGAAAAGCGAATATGAGAGAAAGAGCGAGAGAGAGTAGGGTTAGAGTCCTTTTGTTCACAGTATGCAACTTAAACACCAAAAGAGAGTGAACAACTAGATAAGAAACATCATCATTTAACATGCACTTGAGTTTTAAAAATACAACACTAGCTAAATGCTTAATCACAAGTAAAGTAAAGCTAAGATAGAGAGAGGGAGAGAGAGAGAAGACGGTGAGGCAGCCACGGCAGTGGAGGAGGGCTCCGTCGGCGGCTCATCATCTTCGGTGGTTACAAAAGGGTGCTAAGGATGGCTAGGAGTAGGATAGGAGGCTTGCAAGTGTAATGAATGCCTTGCATGGGTAGTTGGAGGGGGTTTATATAGGAAGAAGGGGCTTCTAATTTATGTAGGGGCTTTAGCGACATCTGGGACGTCGCTAAAACCCTTCTCAAAACGTCGGTGAAGCCTCCCTTCTGCCGATCCGTCACGTATGCACTCGTTCTTCTTCTTGCACGATCCGTGTGCGCCTATTGTGGACCGTCCGATCAAAGATCAGACGATCAAGATCGTGCGCTGAGTGCACTTCAGATCGTGCCTCACGAGTGCCGTGCACGTGCGTCTAGCTTGGATGGTTGTGATCGCACCATGTGCCCTCATCCGAGTCGTCTGTTCATGAATCGATGGTTGAATTCCAACCGTGCGCACCTTTGCTGTCGCATTTCGCTCTTTTGCATTTTGAACTCGCGGCGAGTGTGCGGGGGAGGAAGCGCGAACGGCAGCGCTACGTCGCGCGGATGTTGCGATCGAGTGGGCACTAGCAGCCGTTCTCAACCGTTCGATCGAAGATTAATGACTGAGATCACTTCTACTGGTGATGGAGGCATGTGCTGCAGTTGATGGAGGCACCAATCTTGCGCCACATGGTGGTTTTATGGCCGTTGATCATCAGATCAATGATCAGATCTTCTTGGGCCAATTGCGGGAGCTCCGGATGTCGAATTTGGTCGATTTTGAGTCCGTTGGACTCCATTTGTCATTCTAAATCCATCAGTGTAGTCTGATTGCTCATCTGAGGCCTATTTTGACATGAACTTGTACCAATGACCATTAACAGTGAATTATAAGCAATCTCAATGTGCGATGCATGTACTGCTCTCATGCCCATTTATGATGTGTTATCTGTGCATTTAGTCCTTAAGATAAACCCCGATTGGTAGAATTATCACCATAAAATGTAGCGTTATCATACCCCCATGCTTACTTCTTGCTAGTCCTTAACAAGGTTAATCCTAGCCATTATTCTCAGTCAGAATTCAGGAAGTGATTACTTAAGACATTTTGTCACTTGTCAACAGGAGGAAATGTACTAAGATCCTGATCTACAGAGACTAAACAATGCCCGAGTGTCTGCCAAAATGTGAATCACCCGAATCCTCGCCTTAAGGCATATATATTTTTTTTTCATCTTTTCTTATTTTTTTTGAACTTTTGGAGTTGAGAGTGTGTTGGTAACTTTTTATGGCTACCCAACCCACCCATAACTCGAAAAAGACTCTAAGTGCTAAGCATCTTGGTGTGAAGATCATGATAGACTCACTCAATGGTAATTCAGACAGACTTCGAGTTTCTACGTCCCTAAGTGACTGAAAAAGGAAGTGTTTGTCTAAAGGTGTATCTATCAGATCGGTAGCTTTCTCCCTACTTTTATTTTATTTGGGGTCAACACAAGGGTGTTGTTCACGCGGCTAGATCGTGTTTTAACAGATATCTTGTAGTAATATAGATGAACTTTCCGCGAAAATAAATAAAAACTTATAACTTGGAAATCAGAGTATCCAAGGTCGAACACAGGGAGCAATCTGAGTATTCTAAAACTTGAGAACACAACTTTTTAATAAAAAGAAATGACTAGTTCAGTAGAAGTGACAGGATAATGTTATGGAAAGAAATTTCTCAAAAAGAATTGGACGTTTGATATTGCATCAGATGTCTTAAAGTTATTTCTCAGATTCTTCTCTTCTATTGGTGATTTGCTCTGTTGCAGCTATGGTTGCTCCTTTTCTTTTTCTTCATTAGCCGCTTCTGCTCTTCTTCTTTTTCCTTCTCTTCTTGATTCTCTTCTTGCAGCTAAGTCCTGGCTTTGCCTCTTCTTAGGTTGCCTTCTTCTTTCTCATCCTCTTCTTCCTTTGCTTTCTTGCTTCTCCTCTTTGTCTGCCCCTTGATCTCTCTCTTCTTCTTTCTCTTGGTCTACTGTACCTCTGCTACAGGGAGTCCTTCTTCTTCTTTTTCTTCTTCGCTTGCAATGGCTAAGTCCCTGCTTCCTTCCCTTGCTGCTTCTTCCTTAGTGTCCTCTACCTGCACAAGCACCACACAACAAAACCTATTCCCCTACCCTTCCCACGCATCTCTCTCTCTGAATCTCTCTTCGGTACACTCTCCGAGAATCGGGTTATCGGGTCGGGTCGAGCACCCGAGTCCAGGCGCACTGGCGTGGGTGTGGTGCGCGAGGAGTGCTCAGGAGGATAGTCGAGTCAAGTCACCAGGTCCGCAGGATGAAGTCACGGACGAGGTGCGTGTATAGGTGAGGAGGGACCTCACCCCAGTGTATTGGAGGCAACCCAGCGATATCACAAAATCAATTTAAAGTGCTCAAAGAGGTCACTGCTTACCGAGGTGGGATTAATGCTCCACTGCTTTTGCTCGCGCGCCCGCAGGAGATCGTTCCTCCAATTGCAGCAGCTGCAGGCCTCGCAGTGCCACTTGCTGGAACAGCTGACTTCACGAGACCTCCTCGCACCTGCTGGACCTAGAACCCTGAAGTCCTTCAGCCTGGAGCGAGCTTGCAACCTCCTCGAGCCGTCGCTAATGGCGACTGGAGCTCAAACCCTGCTCAACACAAAAAGGAGCTTGCAGCTCTATCAGACCACAGGATGACCTTCGTCGTGTCACGGCGAAGGTGAGGCAGTAGGTGGTAGGCTGCGGGGCAACCTAGGCATGCGTGCCTAGGTCGCTCTGTGGCCAGAGTTATGGGTTAGGTCGGGGGAAGTGTGGAGTGCGTGTGGCGTCCTGCAGATGGGTGGACAGTGTTCAGTGGAGTGTGCCAGAGGTTGTGAGGTGGGCGGCGAGACTTGTGGGGTTGCGGAGTGACGGAAGCATCTCGCCGGAGGGTGGCCGAAGATGGGGAAGAGATGGGTGGACAGTGGCGGTCGAGGGGTGTTGTGTGAAATAGAATAAGGAAAATGAAAGAGTGGAAGATGGGGAGCTTATATAGATTGTTGGGAGTGAAGGGGGGGCAGCGCAGACGGACGGCTCATCTGTGCCGTCGTCGAAGAAGACGGCCCTGAGGGAGATAACGGCGACGAGGAGGAGGTCAGGAAGGCATGCGGTGGTGCGGCGCAACGCGGGAAGACGAGGCAGAGTGAACCCTACTGCTGGTATGGTAGCGGAGCGATGAGAGGGAGGAGGAAGAATCGTCGAAGCTTGCGGGCTACTTGGCTGGAGAGAGGGGAGATGAAATTTGGAGGATTCTTCGGACAAAACAAGTCTGAGAGATTCGCAGAGGGTTGGGGGTCCTTTTATAAGTGCTGGCTGAGCTTCTGGTGCGTGGAGGGCAAGACTTCTGCCACCAACATCTCGCCGAAGAAGGAAGGTAGTTGGGATTCCAAATCTCTCGTGCGTTCGCACGAGAGATTTGGAATCCCAACTACCTTCCTTCTCCAGCGAGATGTCGGTGGCACGAGAGATTGGATAGAAATCAAAGATTGTGATTGGGCTTAGATGGAATTCGCACGAGAGATTTGGAATCCCAACTACCTTCCTTCTCCGGTGAGATGTCGGTGGCACGAGAGATTGGATAGAAATCAAAGATTGTGATTGGGCTTAGATGGAAGGGGATTCCTCAGAGAATCTCCCTTCCAAATCTGGGAGGAGATCTCTGAGGGATCAGGGAGTATTCCCCCTCCCTTCCTCGCCAGAGAAGGATTCCTCCCCATTAATGGTGGAGGGACCTATTTGTAAGAGTGGCGAGGAAGCTAGGGAGGTTTGTGTAATGGTTTTCAAAAGATAGGGGCCAAAATGTAATTGGGTGTACTAATTTGCAAAGTAGGTCAAGAAGACCTCCCCTTAGGTCCAAATTTTGGTACAAACCTAATTTTGATTTAAGGAATCCAATGGTGAAGTTGGATTCTAGGTTTGACCACGTTTGACTGGATATTTTACATAAAAACCTAAATTAGGTCAATTGATGAGCTAGGTCCCCAAACTAGGTCAAACTAGGTTCCAAAGGCCAAATTGAATGATATAAACCCTAGGGGATATTTTTCCATGAATTTTAGAGGGTTTACTTCATTTTTATCATGACCAGGACCTTGTTGAATTAAGCGGGTCTATTTTAGGGTTACAAGATGTCATTTAATTCCTAGTTTGTACATAAACCCATTTCTGATTAAACCATCCCACTTTTTATCTTATTCAGACCATTTGACCTATGTTCTGCCTCTGAGAAATCCCATTTATGTACTGCAACGGTAAAATTACAGTTTTAACCTTTATTTCATGTTTTCTTCTCAGAACACAATTCTTCAATTAAGCCCTTTTCTAGGTTATGTAGGAGCTTTTATTCTCTTTCTTGGGTCAAAATGAGCTAGTTAGTGCTCATGATGAGGCTCTCATCATACCCCCATGCCTAGCTTTTGCTAGTCCCTTAGCAAAATTTCAAGGTTTTAACTTCTGTTCTAGACCCTGAATGTCTGTCATTAGTTATGATAAGTGCTTTTATTTTGTGATTAGGTTAGAATGCTGACAATAGGCCTAGAGGTACTCACGTACCAACCAAAATTAGGACCTGACCCGCTTTAGCCTTAGTCTTCCGCAAAGGTTTTTAAGGCCCGTAGAAACTATCCTAGGGTTTGTTGGATCCGTGGTTAAAGCACCCGTGCTTGAGACATTTTTAGCCTAGGTTCAGTTTGCAGTGCGTTTTTCGTAAGAGAGAGACAGAAGGTTTATTTGTTTGGAGAGTTTTCTCTCTCTTTTCTTTTTATTTCTAGCTTCGGATTGGCTTCTCAACACGGTCTGTATCGGATTCCTCATCCCCATCATCAATCCTCAAGGGTCCCTGGCTTTCGATGCTTCAAGATAGCACCACCCATGGCAACCCCAGAACCTTGGCTTTCAAGATTTTGAGATAATCTCGCCCATGGCATTCTGAGGCCGAATTCAGACCCTGGCGATCGACATTTCGTGATAATGCCGCCCATGATATTTGAACCAGCAGAGTGCTTACATGCCCCCGGTAGGATATTTAAATATCCTAAGAGATAAGCATCGAGGAGATGATATGTTGTTACGCATCTTCGAGGGGAATTTCCCTCCTCTCCGCGTCGGGAACTCATCCAAATCAACTTGGTTGATTGGTCGCTCTTAATCTAGGTGACTTTTTCAGAACATTGAAACACTTTTTGCGTGATTTTGATATTTATGCGCACTGAACCAGACTGTGTGTGAATTGGGGTGCTTAGGTTACCAAATCCCGTAAATCGAAGGCCAATTAACGAGGGCGAATACTTCCTAAGCCTTAGACCTAATACTTAAGCTTCGTATTTTCCCCAACCTCTTGAGAATTATCCAGATCTTAGCGGATACGTGAATTTTTAAGCCTAAGAATCTAGCCCAAGAGGCCTAAGATCAGTGTTCCTGCTAATCTCATTTTATGTCTCCTTAGCACTTTTCTTTTATTTTTCTCTATTCTTGATTTGGTCTAAAACTTCAGTTAATCCCTTAATCTTTTACTAATGACTATCTCTTTTTCTTTTTCATTTTGTGCTCCTTTTTTGGCATTTTGCTCTTTTCCTCCTCTCATTTTGTATGGCCCAAATTATTTCTCCCTCCTTATTTCTTTTTTTCTTTTCCAAGATTTTTTTTTCTTTGAGTTGAAACCTTTTCTTGATATGAATTTTCCTGACATTTTGCACTTTTATACCCCTTCATGCCTAAGATTTGCAATGTCCCCATTGTAAATTAGGTGAGTTCGATTTCAGCTTAGCTCATGCATTAAGACAAGTGTTGGGTGGGCGAACGGGTCGAAGTGACTGTCGCGAACGATTTCTAATCTCGGGTAGGGATACCTGAGGTGAAGTCGACTATTCTAATGGATGAACCCTAAAGTGCAATATGAATTCTACGTAGAAATGTCAAAACAAGTTTCGAGTTTTTCCAATGAATGACGGGTTGCCTCCTGTTAAGCGCTGAGTTTTACGCCATCAGCTAGGTGCAATGAGCTCAAGGAGAATGGAGGGTAAAGGATGACTCAGCCAAATTTGTATCGGTCATGTCAACGAACGGTTTGAGTCTCTGACCGTTCACAACAAAAGGTTCAGAATCGTGGCTGAGTGGACTGATTTCAATGGCTCCATTTCCAAAGATTTATCGGACTAGGTAGGGTCTGACCCACTTAGATCGTAGCTTTCCCGGGAATAATTTGAGTCGGGCATCAAAGAGTAAAACCTTTTGACCAGGATGAAAGATCTTTCTAGAAATGTGTTTGTCATGAAAAGCTTTAACCTGTTCTTTGTAAATTCGTGAGTTCTCATATGCGTCGTGGCGTAATTCATCGATCTTGCTTATTTGAAGCCTTCTGTGGGTTCCAGCCTTAGAAAGATCTAAATTGCAATTCCGTACTGCCCAATAGGCTTTATGCTCCAATTCGACGGGGAGGTGACATGCCTTCCCGTACACCAGTCTGAAGGGAGACATACCTAATTGGGTCTTGTGGGTCGTCCTATAGGCCCACAATGCTTCTGAAAGCTGAGAAGGCCAATCTTTTCTGTCAGGTCGAATAGTAACCTGAAGAATTTTCTTGATCTCTCGATTTGATAGATCAGCTATACCATTAGTTTGGGGGTGGTAGGGAGTAGAGATTCGATGTGACACCCCGTATTTGGTCATCAGTGACCTGAACTGAGCGTTTGTAAAATGGGTCCCTCCGTCAGAAATTATTGCTCGTGGGATCCTGAACCTTGAGAAGATGTTTTGATGAATGAATTTGATAACAACCTTACGATTATTGGTTCGGGTCGGAATGGCTTCTATCCACTTGGACACGTAGTCAACGGCGAGTAAGATGTATTCGAAGCCATCCGAGATAGGGAAGGGTCCCATGAAATCGATCCCCCAAATGTCAAAAATTTCACATACCAAGATCGGCTGTAGAGGCATCATGTCTCGATGGCTCATGTTGCCCAAGGTCTGGCAACGAGTGCATGCCTTACAGTGATCGTATGCATCCTTGAAAATTGTGAGCCAGTAAAAGCCACACTGGAGGACTTTTGATGCGGTTTTGTGTCCTGAGAAATGTCCACCGCATGCCTGGTCATGGCAAAAGGAGAGTATGTCTTTGATTTCTACTTCCGTGACACACCGTCGAATTATCTGATCAGCACCAACACGGAATAGATACTGGTCTTCCCATAGGTAATACTTGGCATCGGAACGCAATTTGTCCTTCTTGGCCTTCGGCCAATCGGACGGGATCTGATGTGATGCCAGGTAGTTCACTATATCTGTGAACCATGGAAGGCCGGTATTGATAGTCAGGAGGTGCTCATCAGGAAAGTGTTCTGTGATGGTTCGGAAGGGTCAATTATTTCAGAAGGAAGGCGGGACAAGTGATCAGCTACCACATTTTGCTTTCCTGCTTTGTCGTGAATCTCGAGGTCAAATTCTTGCAATAGCAAGATCCATCAGATTAATCGAGGTTTTGCGTCCTTCTTTGCAAGGAGATGCCTCACAGCTGTGTGATCCGAGTATATGATAACACGGGAACCCAGAAGGTATGATCTGAATTTTTCTATGGTAAATACTACAGCAACAGCTCTTTCTCAGTAACCGTGTAGTTATGCTGAGCCTGGTCCAGTGTTTTGCAAGCGTAGTAAATGACCATGGGTTTCCCGTCAATTTTCTGCCCCAGAACCGCTCCTACAGCGAAGTCAGATGCATCGCACATGATCTCAAAGGGTTGAGACCAATCAGGGGACTGTAGGATCAGGGCTTGGGTGACTCGGTCACGAAAGATCTCAAATGCTTGGGTGCATTCCTTGGAAATTTCGAAAGGCACATCCTTGGAGAGAAGAGTAGTCAGGGGGAGCGCGATTTTTGAAAAATCAGGGATAAATCGACGGTAAAAATCGACGTGCCTCAAAAAAGATCAGATGTCCTTAATCGAGCTAGGCATAGGGAGCTTGGAATCAGGTTAACCTTAGCTTGATCGACTTGGATGCCTTTCTCCGAGATTAGATGTCCCAGGATAATTCCCTCAGGCACCATGAAATGGCTTTTTTCCCAGGAAAGAACCAAATTCACTTCAATGCATCGCCTGAGTATTTGGACCAAGTGTTGGAGGCAATCGTCAAATGATGCTCCAAAAATTGAAAAGTCATCCATGAAGACTTCCAGATAATCACCTACCATATCGGAGAATATGGCAAGCATGCATCGCTAAAAGGTTGCAGGTGCATTGCAGAGACCAAAAGGCATCCTTTGAAATGCGTACGTCCCGAAGGGGCAGGTGAACGTGGTCTTTTCTTGATCTTTTGGATGGACTGCCATTTGGTTGTAACCGAAGTACCCGTCAAGAAAGCAGAAGAACCTATTTTTCGCTAGTTTCTCGAAGATCTGATCAATAAACGATAGTGGGAAATGGTCCTTCTTCGTGGAGGAATTGAGTCTTCTGTAATCAATGCAGACTCTCCACGAGTTAGCCATTCGGGTAGGAATGACCTCTCCGATTTCAATCATGATGATGGTAAGTCTGACCTTTTTAGGCACCACCTGTATTGGACTCACCCAACGACTGTCGGAGATCGGGTAGATGATCCCTACATCTAACTACTTTATGATCTCCTTTTTCATGACCTCCTGCAGGTTAGGGTTTAAACGTCTTTGCATTTCTCTTGAAGGTCGTGTGCCCTCTTATGTGTAGATTCGATGTGTGCAGTACGAAGGGCTTATGCCAGTCAAATCATCCAGAGTCCATCCAATGGCTCTACGATGTTGCTGGAGAACAGTAATCAGACGGGATTCCTGATCAGGTGTGAGTCAGGTGTTGATAATCACAGGAAATGTCTGATTGGAACCCAAAAAGACGTACTTCAGATGCTCGGGAAGGGCTTGAGTTCCATGATAGGATTGTCAGCAGCAACGGGTGGTTCGGGCTTTGTATTAGGAACAAGGGTCGGAGTTATGGGCGTGTCTAGATCACGTTCTCATTCCTCTGTTTGTGGGTTCTGATCTTCTAGTGGTTGATCAGGGATAATCAAGTTGTCCTCTGGATGCGATTCATCAACCACAGCTCTGATATCACATATTTGCTCTATAACCCTGCAATTAATCCCTTGTTGGGCCTTAAAGATGTCAATCTTCAGAGGTTGATTCCCAAATTTTAATTCTATTTGGCCCTCTTCGCAGTTTATGTTGGCCCTAGCGGTGGCCAAAAAGGGTCTCCCTAATATGATTGGTGTGTCCCTTGGGTTCTTAGGTGCGTCCATGTCCAGAACTATGAAGTCCACTGGGAAGTAGAAATCTCGTACCCTAGCAATGACATCCTCGAGTATTCCTTTAGGTGACTTGATGGATCGATCGGCTAACTGCAATGTCACCTCAGTCGGTTTAAGTTCGGACTCTTCAAGGTGGTCAAGGAGGGATGTAGGTATTAGATTTATGGAGGCACCTAGATCTAGTAAGGTTCTATCAAATTGGGTTTCACCAATTTTACAAGAAATCAGGGGAGTTCCTGGGTCTTTAGCCTTGGGTGGGAGTTTACTCAAGATGACAGAGCTGGCTTGCTCTGATAGTACAATCGGATTCCCATCCTTGGTTCGCAGCTTATGTTTAGGTGTACATATATCTTTCAGGAATCTTGCGTAAGCCGGTACGTGGTGAATTGCATCCATCAAAGGGATGTTTATCTGGACCTGTTCAAAGAGCTTGACCAAATCCTCCTCGGCAGCCACGGGTTTGGTTATCCTTTTTCCTTTGGTCAAGGCCTCAGGAAATGGAATCCTAGTTGGTTCCTCTAGAATAGGTCCAGGTTCTTGATCTGGGACAGGGGTATCCTGGATAACTATACTAGGGTTTTGGCTATACCAGGCTTGGGGTAGTTCGGATAATGTGGGTCTTGGGTTGTTTTACCACTACGTGTCGTTACAAAGTTTAATCCGGCCTGGTTTTGGTTTGGGTTTGGTAAGAGGGGTGGCTGCTGCTGAAATCCTGCATAAGATGTCGAAGCTTCCATCCCGTCTGGTGATGGAGCAGCAGGGGCCTGATAAATCAAATGTGCATGGCTTGAATTTGGGTTCATAACACGCCTCTGGGTCAGCACGTTATTTGGGTTTGGCAGAGGTTGCAAAGGAAGGGTGCCAAGTTGGCGGGAATTTTCCATTTGGGCCAGTTGATTGCGAACCTCTGTGATCTCATCCTTGTGCTATTTTTGCACTGCCGCATTCGTCTTTTGAAAGTCAACCAATGCCTGAAGGATAAGAGTCATTTAATCCTGGTTTGGCCCGGTTTAATAGGTGGGATTGGGCCGAGGCTGAGGCGACTGATATGGACGAGGGGCTTGTGGATGGGGCTGATACGGTGGTCTTTGAGTCTGAGAATTTCCCATCTACTGAAAGTTGGGATGATTTCGCCATCCAGGGTTGTAGGTATTAGAGAATGGGTCATTCTGGATGGCGTTGAGGTCCTCACAAGTCTGAGGAACCTCAGGAAAGTCAGAATACGAGGGTTCAGAGTTCCCCCAACTCGAGTAGAATGGATCGGAGGTCACTCCGGTCCGAGAGTCAGACGGGGTGGATACGGGTCCATCTCCTGAGAAGATTGGTGGTAGATGTTTTGCACAGTTTCCCTCGCCAGAGGTGGTCGTGCAAAAGAGTTATACGCAGAGGTGGCTCGCTGCAGATGCCGAGTTAGCTCGTCCACCTTCTTCTCTATGATAGAAACCTTGTCCAACCGACTGGCCATCAGTTCCAAGTCGACAGATGTGGACAGGTCCTGCGTCTCATGTGCCCTCTCAGATTCGTCGATGCGTGGGGATTCGTCCTGTCGAATAAGCCCATGGAGTCATTATTAATGGAGTTCTCGCACATGTTTTCGAGAATCTCCCACACCGTGTCCTCATTTTGACCCATAATGTTTCCTCCACACGTTGCATTGACGAATAATCGAATGCCTTCACGGAGTCCCTGGTAAAAAGACTGGACTTGTTCTCATTTGGGAACTCCATGATGGGGGCACTTTCTCATGAGATCTAAGAATCGGTCCCATGCTTCGTGAAGAGGTTCTCCCATTTGTTGAGTGAAATGGGTGATCTAGTGGCGCAAGGCATTCGTCCGACCAACGGGGAAGAACTTTTTCAAAAATTCGGACTGAAGTTCCTCGCATGTGTTGATTGGATGGGTCTGAGTTTGATACCAATGGGCGGCCTTGTCCAGGAGGGAGAAAGAGAATATTTTCATGAGTAGGATATCCCGGTTCTATGGATCTGACCCGAAGGTCTGGGCCAGATGCTTGAGTTGTTTAATGTGTTGGAATGGATCCTCGGAGTTAAGCCCATGAAACTTTGGTATGGCATGAATCATATTGGGCTTAAGTTCAGAATCAGGACCTCCAATCGGGATTTGAACTCGAGGCTCGATCGCCACCGCAGCGGGATTATAGTGATCTCGCATCATTGGTCACTACAGTGGGTTTACAAAGTTTTGGAAGAGATCATTTAGGCATTGAAGCTGGTGCTCAAGGTTGTTTTCTTCTTCAATGGGTTGTGCCATGATGGAAGAACAAGGAGAACTTGGTTCTGAATCAGATGAAAGATTTATGTGGTGAGGTTGCTGCACAAACAAGAGCGTCGAGGCTTGGCCTCGATGAGAGTGAATTTCTAAAGGAAGTCTTAAGGCTGGTCTTAAGGACCTCCTACCGAACATGCACCAAAGGATGTGATGAGATTAGAAGGTGCTGGACCCAATCGAGACACCCAAAAATTGTTGGGTGACTATAGAGGTTCGGGGTGGATGATACCCCTTAGTCAGAAAGGTTGTCCACTTGAGAAGTACCTGGGCAGCCAAAGAGGAAGAGTCCAGCAAAGACCCCTACACGATAGAGCATCCCCACGAGTTATAAGGTTTCCCCCACCCGACCTCTCTTGTCACTGAGATTTCAGGTAGACCAGAATGGGGACCTTGACCTCTTAAGTCTACCTTTTTTACTTTAAGATCAAGGCACTTAGGGTTCCACTTGAACTTTTACGTCTTTTGAGTGAAAAAGTGACCTGAATTTAAGGTTGGTCGACCCAAAGGATCAACTTCACCTCTTGTTCCTTTGATAGCTTTTCGATCCTTTCTTTTAGGGTTCAAATGGATTTAAAAGCCTAATTTGCTTAGGGTTTCTCTTGTATAGATCTTTTCAAACAAGGTTTAGGCACACCTCTTTTTGGAAAAACTTTTTTCTTTGTTTAAGAGAAGATGTGTCTCTAAAAACCCTAGCTTTGCAATCCTTAGGTTGGCTCTAGTTGGTCCAATTTAGTTGCCTCAAAATTTGGTATCTAGGGCTCAATCAAGAAAGTTTTAGCCCTAGTTACCTTAGTTGGTTGAGCAGTTCAAGATGTGTTGAAATGAAAATTAGGCAACTTTGATGAATTACTAAGTATAGAAACAAGTAGCCCTAGGTTGATTTTTCTTTGTTTTTTTCTTTTTCAGACTTTGAGGGGGTTAAGAGAGAGGGCTAATGAAAGTTACCTGTTCCTTGTGTGGCTGTTGTGCAGCTGCTCTTCTTTTTCTACTTTCCTTTCTGAGACAAGCACAATAAAAGAGAGGAATTAAGTCAGTATTGGATCAAAAGTTGTTATCAAAAGCTTTAGAAGTGCCCGTTGCTCCCCGACAATAGCACCAAAATGTTCACGCAGCTAGATCATGTTGTAACAGATATCTCATTGTAATATAGATGAACTTTCGGTGAAAACAAATAAAAACTTATAACTCGAAAATCAGAGTATCTGAGGTCGAACACAGGGAGCAATCTGAGTATTCCAAAACTTGAGAACACAACTTTTTAATAAAAAGAAATGACAAGTTCAGTAGAAGTGACGGGATAATGTTATGGAAAGAAATTGCTCAAAAAGAATTGGACGTCTGATATTGCATCATACGTCTTAAAGTTATTTCTCATATTCTTCTCTTCTGTTGGTGATTTGCTCTGCAGCTTGGTTGCTCCTTTTCTTTTTCTTCCTTAGCCGCTTCTGCTCTTCTTCTTTTTCCTTCTCTTCTTGATTCTCTTCTTGCGGCTAAGTCCTGGCTTTGCCTCTTCTTAGGTTTCCTTCTTCTTTTTCTTCCTCTTCTTCCTTTGCTTTCTTGCTTCTCCTCTTCGTTTGCCCCTTGATCTCTCTCTTCTTCTTTCTCTTGGTCTGCCGCACCTCTGCTACAGGGAGTCCTTCTTCTTCTTTTTCTTCTTCGCTTGCAGTGGCTAAGTCCCTGCTTCCTTCCCTTGCTGCTTCTTCCTTAGCGTCCTCTGCCTACACAAGCACCACGCAACAAAACCTATTCCCCTACCCTTCCCACGCATCTCTCTCTCTCTGAATCTCTCTTCGGTACGCTCTCCCAGAGTCGGGTTATCGGGTTGGGTCGCGCGCCTGAGTCAAGGTGCATCGGCGTGGGTGTGGTGCGCGAGGAGTGCTCAGGAGGATAGTCGAGTTGGGTCACCAGGTCCGCGGGATGAAGTCACGAATGAGGTGCATGTATAGGTGAGGAGGGACCTCACCCCAGTGTATTGGAGGCAACCCAGCGATATCACAAAATCAATTTAAAGTGCTCAAAGAGGTCACTGCTTACCGAGGTGGGACTAATGCTCCACCGCTTTTGCTTGCGCACCCACAGGAGATCGTTCCTCTAATTGCAGCAGCTGTAGGCCTCGCAACGCCACTTGCTAGAATAGCTGACTTCGCGAGACCTCCCTGCACCTACTGGACCTGGAACCCTGAAGTCCTTCAGCCTGGAGCGAGCTTGCAACCTCCTCGAGCCGTCGCTAATGGCGGCTGGAGCTCAGACCCTGCTCAACACAAAAAGGAGCTTGCAGCTCTATCAGACCACAGGATGACCTTCGCTGTGTCACGGCAAAGGTGAGGTGGTAGGTGGCAGGCCGCGAGGCGGCCTAGGCGTGCGTGCCTAGGTCTCTTTGTGGTCGGAGTTATGGGTTAGGTCGGGGGAAGCGTCGAGAGGGAGGAGGAAGAATCGTCGGAGCTTGCGGGCTACTTGGCCGAAGAGAGGGGAGATGAAATTTGGAGGATTCTTCGGCCAAAACAAGTCTGAGAGATTCACAGAGGGTCGGGGGTCCTTTTATAAGTGCTGGCCGAGCTTCTAGTGCATGGAGGGCAAGCCTTCTGCAACCGACATCTCGCCGGAGAAGGAAGGTAGTTGAGATTCCAAATCTCTCATGCGTTCACACGAGAGATTGGATAGAAATCAAAGATTGTGATTGGGCTCAGATGGAAGGGGATTCCTCAGAGAATCTCCCTTCCAAATCTGGGAGGAGATCTCTGAGGGATCAGGGAGTATTCCCCCTCCCTTCCTCGCAAGAGAAGGATTCCTCCCCATTAATGGCAGAGGGACCTATTTGTAAGAGTGGCGAGGAAGCTAGGGAGGTTTGTGTAATGGTTTTCAAATGATAGGGGCCAAAATGTAATTGGGTGTACTAATTTGCAAAGTAGGTCAAGATGACCTCCCCTTAGTTCCAAATTTTGGTACAAACCTAATTTGGATTTAAGGAATCAAATGGTGAAGTTGGATGTTAGGTTTGACCACGTTTGACTGGACATTTTGCATAAAAACCTAAATTAGGTCAATTGATGAGCTAGGACCCCAAACTAGGTCAAACTAGGTTCCAAAGGCCAAATTGAATGATCTAAACCCTAGGGGATATTTTTCCATGAATTTTAGAGGGTTTACTTCATTTTTATCATGACCAGGACCTTGTTGAATTAAGAGGATCTATTTTAGGGTTACAAGATGTCATTTAATTCCTGGTTTGCACATAAACCCATTTCTGATTAAACCATCCCACTTTTTATCTTATTCAGACCATTTGACCTATGTTATGCCTCTGAGAAATCCCATTTATGTACTCCAATGGTAAAATTGCATTTTTAACCTTTATTTCATGTTTTCTCCTTAGAACACTTATTTCTTCAATTAAGCCCTTCTCTAGGTTATGTAGGAGCTTTTATTCTCTTTCTTGAGTCAAAATGAGCTAGTTAGGGCGCATGATGAGGCTCTCATCAGGTGTTTCCAGTGTATATCTCCCTAGATTGCTCTACTTCCCCGCTTCTTCCTTAAGTGTTTTGGATCTTTTTGTGCATTTAGTGAGCTGGGTTCTGGACAACCGACCAATGGGTTGTTACCCACGACCACTTACCAGCCATACTCGTGCGGTGAAGTGTGGCTTATTTTGTTCTTTTTTCTTCTTTTATTTTTTTAGTAGGTGGCTTCCTGATCTCAAATTTACCTAGAGGCAATAAGAAAAAAGTGGTTCTGTGGCTAGGCTCTGGACAACCAACCAATGGGCTGTTACCCACGTCAACTTGCTAGCCATACCACCCTAGAAGGTTCATTAGCTACCCAATTTCTGTCAAAATCTCCAGGTGAGTCAGTGCAAAAATGTGTGCAGATGCTTAGACTAAAAGTCCCTCTGAGTCAGAGGGTAGGTTAATAAGTCGTATACTTATCACCCTATTTTATTGGTGGATTAAAATAAATTAAGGTTGCGAGGATTCGAAGCTAAATCCATATTTTAATGGACACCAAGGCTGATTAAGCCTGAAGGCCTGAAAAGTCTAAGTGTTCAGGTTCATTTCGTATTATTTCCCACTATTGACAAGTTCCTAATGCCTGAGTTTTTATTCCTAAATTCATCATTTTTTTTATTTTATTTTATTTAGACTGATAAAATGAACTCAGAACATTCAAATTACCACCCCCCCATACTTAGGTTGGACAATGTCCTCATTGACAAAAAAATTGATGCAACAGGGGTTCAGAAAGAAATCATCTAAGCAAAGCAGTATATCTGATCAGTCTGAATCTTCTGGGTTGCCTCCCAAGTGCTTCAATCTCTGACCGTTTACCGTGAAAGTGTGCCCAGTGTTTGGATCTGCAATTTCGACCGCCCCATTGGAATAGGGTTTGACCACCCTATACGGTCCTGTCCACTTGGATCTGAGCTTTCCGGGAAAGAGTTTGAGTCAGGAGTCAAAAAGCTAGACTTGCTGATTGGGCTCGAAGGTCTTTCTGTGGATGAGTCGGTCGTGGATGTCTTTCATCTTTTCCTTGTACAGCCGACTATTCTCAAAGGCATCCCGACGAATTTCCTCGACCTCGAAGAGTTGGAGCGTCCTCTGCGCACCGGCTAACTGGAAATCCATGTTACATTGCTTAACGGCCCAGTAAGCCCGATGTTCCAACTCGACAAGAAGGTGGCAAGCTTTGCCAAAGACCAGGCGATAAGGCAACATGCTTATCGGATTCTTGAAAGCGGTCCTGTATGCCCACAGGGCATCATCCAGTCATGTGGACTAGTCCTTCCTATTAGGTCTCACGGTCTTTGATAGAATGTTCTTAATCTGTCTGTTTGAGACCTCAGTTTACCCATTAGTTTGCGGATGATACGGGGTGGCTATGCGGTGGGTAACCCCATATTTTTTGAGTAGGGCATGGAATTGGGTGTGGATAAATGACTTCCACCATCACTGATCATGGCCTTCGGTATTCCAAACCGAGAAAAGATGTTTTGCTTAACAAAGTCCATGACAGCCTTATGATCGCAACGACAGGTGGCGACAGCTTCAATCCATTTTGATACATAGTCTACAA
Source organism: Thalassia testudinum (assembly GCA_037157565.1). NCBI lineage: Eukaryota > Viridiplantae > Streptophyta > Magnoliopsida > Alismatales > Hydrocharitaceae > Thalassia > Thalassia testudinum. Next base: position 87,866,149 of record JAZHRO010000024.1, read on the forward strand.
AGACTAAGATGTACTCAAAGCTGTTGGATGGTGGAAAGGGGCCCATAAAATCAATACCCCAAATGTCAAAGATCTCGACGATTAGAATGGGCTAGAGGGGCATCATGTCTTTCCTGGTCATGGTCCCCAGAGTCTAGCAGCGAGCGCAAGTTTTAGCAAAGCAGTGTGCATCCTTGAACAAAGAGGGCCAGTAAAAGCCGGACTGTAAAACTTTTGCAGCCGTTTTCGTCCCTGAAAAGTGACCACCACACTCTTGGTCATGGTAAAAAAATAACACACTCTGAACTTCACCCTCCGGGATACACCTCCTGATAATTTGGTCAGCACATAGGCGAAACAGCATGGGCTCATCCCAGAAATAATGTTGGGCTTTAGCCAAGAACTTATCCCATTGCTGTCTAGACCAGCTGTGCAGGGCTTATCCTACTACCAGATAGTTGACGAAGTCGGCATACCAAGGTAGTTTCCTTTCATGCACAACCAGAATTTCTTCATCAGGAAAGGTATCAGTCAAGGGCAAGGAGGGCCCAATGTGCTCTGGGTGGAGTCTGGACAGGTGATTAGCCACGACGTTCTTGGACTCGATTTTATCGCGAATTTCCAGGTTGAATTCCTACAAGAGCAAGATCCATCTGATGAGCCTGGGTTTAGCATCTTTCTTGGCCAACAAATGCCGGATGGCCGAGTGATCCATATAGATGGTCATGTGGGATCCCAAAAGGTAAGATCAGAACTTTTCGAGTCCAAAAACTACGGCGAGCAGTTCTTTCTCTGTGACCATATAATTCCGTTGGGCCTAGTCCAACGTCTTGCTCAGGTAGTAGATCACCACGGGCTTCTTGTCGTGTCTCTATCCCAGGACTGCGCCGATGGAAAAGTCTGATGCATCACACATGATCTCAAAATCCTGAGACCAATCTAGGGGCTGTAACACAGGTGCGATGGAGACTGATTCCCTGAGAGTGTGGTAAGCCTGGATGCAATCAGATGTCATGTGAAATAGGGCGTCGTTGGCCAGGAGGTCGATCAAGGGTTTCGAGAGTTTGGAGAAGTCTTTGATGAACCTTCTATAAAAGCCAACATGTCCAAGGAACAAGTGGATTTGCCGAACCGAGCTAGGTGGCGGAAGTTTGGAAATCAAATCAACTTTAGCTCGATCTACCTCAATGCCCCTATGCGATATAGTGTGACAGAGGACAATTCCTTCTTGAACCATGAAATGGCTCTTTTCCCAACTTAACACCAAGTTAACCTCAATACATCGCTTCAGGATTTTCTCCAAGTTGCTCAGACAATGGTCGAATGAGTTCCCAAATACTGAGAAATCATCCATAAAGAACTCCAGGTATTCACCAACTATCTTTGAAAAGATGGCTAGCGTGCAATGCTAAAAGGAAGTGGGTGCGTTGCATAATCCGAATGGCATACGACGAAATGCAAACATGCCATACAAGCAAGTGAATGTGGTCTTCTGTTGATCTTCAGGACCAATTGCAACTTGGTTGTATCCTGAATATCCATCCAGGAAGCAAAAGTATTTCTGCCCTGTCAATCGCTCAAGAATCTGGTCAATGAATGGCAGGGGAAATGATCTTTCTTGGTCACTTCATTGAGCTTCCTATAATCAATGCACACCCACCATGCAGTGGTGGTGCGGGTGGGGATGGATTCGCCACGCTCATTGGTGATAACAGTGAGCCCGGCTTTCTTAGGAACCACTTGAGTGGGGCTCACTCAGGGGCTATCGGAGATTGGGTAAATGATGTCAGCGTCAAGCCACTTGATGATTTCCTTCTTGACGACCTCCCGCATATTCGAGTTTAATCGTCTCTGCATCTGACGGAAAGGTCGAGCCCCATCTTCCAAGTAAATCTTGTGGGTGCAATAGGTGGGGCTAATTCCTCTCAAGTCCGAAATAGTCCAGCCAGTGGCGACTTGATGTTCTGATAGGGTCGCGGTCAACCTAAGTTCCTGATCCTTGGTTAGATGGGTGGTGATAATCACTGGGAAGGTCTGATCAGGTCCAAGGAAGATGTATTTGAGGTTCTCGGGTAGCGACTTCAACTTGGGTGTGGGTGGGACAACAGTCAACGGAAAGGGGAAAGGCAGGAGTTGATCAACACCAATCTCCTCGAATAGTGGTGGTTGATGGAAATTGGCTGTACAGAGGTCAGTGTGCATAGATGGTGACGGGTCAGAGCAGTTGTCACAAGGTTGGGTCTGATGGTTTGAGACAGAACTAAGGGTAAGGCATTCCTCAATCAGAGGTTCCACGGGGTCGTGCTCCTCAATCCAGTCGCAATCAAAAGACTTGGTTGCCCTGAAGATATCCAACTGCATCTTTCTGTCTCTAAAGGCGATTTCCATGCATCCCGTGTCACAATCGATGTTTGCCTTAGCCGTAGCTAAGAAAGGTCTGCCTAGGATGATGGGTGTGTTCTATAGTTGTTCAGGGACTTCCATGTTGAGCACCAAGAAGTCGACCGGGAAATAGAAGCCCTTGACCCGAACAATCACGTCCTCAACAACCCCCTTCGGGGTTTTCACGGATCTATCAACCAACTGGATGGTCACAGGTGTAGGCGTCAACTCTCCAAATCCAAATTGGTGATATAGGGTTGTCGGGATCAGATTAATTGAAGCACCTAAGTCCAGGAGATCTATCAAATGTCATGTTCCTAATATTGCAGGATATCAAGGGTGCTTCTGGGTCAGTTCATTTGAGTGGAAGGTTGCTTGATATCATAGAACTTGCTTGCTCTGAGAGCACAACCTTCCTAGGTGCTTGGGATCTTAGCTTATGCTTTGGCGTACAGGCACCCTTTAGGAACCTAGCATAAACCGGGATGTGCTTGACTACCTCGAGGAGTGGGATATTAATCTAAACCTGCTTGAAGATTTCCAAAAGCTCCTCATTTTCCACAACAACTTTCTTTCTCTTTATCTTCTCTAAGGCCTCGGGATATGGTGCCTGGACATGAATAGGTTTCATCTCCAGGTCCTTAGGTCTTTCATACTCGTCTTCAAAGTCAGGTTTTTCAGGGGGTGAAGTCTCGAGAGGAGTCGGCCATTTGGGCTCCTGGGTTTTAGTGCTGCTTCTCGAGGTTACCGCATTTGCAGAGGCATTAGAACCATGGGTTGATCTTTGAGAAGAAGAGGAAGAAGAAGCACCGAACCCAGGGAGTGTTTGTGGGCCTGGCTGGACCATGTGGGCCTGCCCAGGATTGCCTTGGAACCCTTGCGAATTGGGGCCTCTATTAATTACACTTCACGGGTTCGGTTGTGGCTAAGAAGGAAGGGATCCCTGCTGTTTACAATCCAACAGTTAGCTCAACTGTCCCTTCATTAAAGCCATTTCCTCCTAGTGTTTTTGGTTCATTTCAGCCATCATTTTTATCAAGGTGTCCATTTGGTTTTGTGGGGGAGGGGCCACCCTATTTGGGTTATAGGGGGTCTAACTGGTGGACCTTGCTGATAGGAGGGTGGGTTTGGCTAATGGTTTGGCCTAGGCTGGTTCTGGAATTGAGGTGATTTCTGGTTCGTCCAAGTAAAGTTTGGGTGATTACTTCATTTGACATTGTAGGTGTTGGAGAAGGGGTCAGGTTTGGAATAACCTTGGATAGCCTGGACATCTTCAAAGATAGAAGGTGTCGAGGGGGAGGGAAGAGAATAATCAGGGGTTGAGGGAGCAAAGGTCCCTCCCTGGAACATGGTCAGGGGTTATTCTAGGTGCATCTAGCTTAGTGGCTGAACCAGGTCAACATTGTGAGCTCCTTTTGCTAGGGAGAGAGCCAGTAGCATGTTCCTGGTCTGGTTCAATAGTTCATCTATTTTCTTATCTACCAATTTCACTCGATCCAATTTTTTAGCAATGATATCCATGTCAACCGTTCCAGAATTTTCTTGTACCTCATAGATCCCACCATGGGGTTGACTGAATCGACTAAACTAGGTCATGGAGGCATTGTTGAGTGAATTTTTGCTCATAGACTCGAAGAGCTTAAACGTGCTTTCCTCGTCTTTGTTCAGGAAGTTTCCCCCGCATGAGGCATCGACGAAGTTCCAAAGGCTATTGTCCAGACCGTGGTAGAAGATCTGGGCCAATTGCCACCTCGGAACCTCATGGTGTGGGCATTTCCTCAATAATTCATTAAATCTTTCCCACGCCTCATAAAACTGTTCCCCGCCCTAGAGTGTAAAGGTGGCAATGGCTCTTCTGAGGGCATTGGTCTTTCCTATGGGGAAGAATTTATTTAAAAATGCATGCCTCAGTTCTTCCCAGGTGGAGATAGGTCTTCCTAAAGTCCTTAGCCAGTGAGACTCTTTGTCTCTCAGTGAGAAGGGGAACATCTTGATCAAAACAATGTCTAGGCTAATGTTCCTAAATTTTACAGTCCGAGCGATTTGGTCAAGATCCTCTAGGTGCTGGAAGGGGTCCTCATTTGAGCTCCTATGAAAGTGGCTCTAAATTAAGCTCAGGACATTGGGTTTCAGCTCAAAATCATCTCCTCCCTCGGGGATCCTAAGGTGTGGTTCAATCCGAATCGCAAAAGGATTATAGAAGTCACGGAGGGGCCTATGTTGGCCCTGGAATTATGGTGGATCAGGTGGTTGTTGCCCTTGCAGGTCCTGCAAAGGTGGTGGTGATTGCCCCTGCGGGTTCTGCAACCGGTGTATGGCTTGCATGATAGTGTGGATCTGTTACGAATGAGCCACTTCAGACGTCTTTTAAGACGTCTGGAAGCACTTCCAGACGTCTAACCAGACGTCTGGAATCACTTACAAACGTCCTGAAATCGGTTATTTTTGGCACGCGCGGTTCGTCTGCGTGCCTGAGCGCGCAGACCTGCGAAAATTCCCTCTCTCTCTTTTTCCCTCTCCCTCCTGCGCCCTCTGTCGCGCTCTCTCTCTCCTCCTCGCGTGGCCTTAAAAGGCCACGCCCTCCCCCTCACTCCCGTCACCTCCCACCCCTTCCGCTTCTCCTTCCAGTCGGTGCGCGAGAGCGAGCGCGAGTGAGCGGCGGCGGCGACAGCCGCGGAGGGTGCAAGAGGAGGTGCTGCGCGGGGGAGGAGGCGTCGGCCGTGAGGGCTCGAGCCTGCCGGGGAAGCGGGAGCCGGCCGGCGGGGGCGCAGCGGGCGCGGAGCGATGCGGGAGGCCTGCTGCAGCTCGAGCAGCAGGCGGAGGACTCGTGGCACGGTCGTGCGTCGCTAGCGGAGGGCGAGTGGCACCCTAATTCTTGAAATTTTTCCAGAATCAAACATCTGGGCTTCCAACCAAACGACGGGGAAGACGTCCGAAGGACTGTCCAGACGTCTGAAAGGTGAGTTATTTTCGTACCTTCTTCCTTTCCTACGACCATCCGTACTAAGAGAGGGATGGGTACGTGCAGGTTCTGAGATTCGCATCCAACGCGAATCAAACGTCTGGCTGCAGTGCCAGACGACTGGAGAGACTTCCAGACGTCCGGGGTGACCATCGGACGTCTGGGAACTAGGTCAGACGGCCCCGCAGGCTTCTGGACGTCTGAGAGACCACACAGAGCAAGGTAACCCCTGATCCACTTTTTAAGACGTCTGGAATAAGTTCCAGACGTCTGATTTTGCACTGTTTCGTCATTTTAAACCCGTTTAGGGCCCGTTCGGGTTCCGTTTTCCGCATTTCGAGTTGCGTTCTTTTTGGAATTAAATCCTCTACCTGTCTACAGTAGCTGTATACTGTTTTGAGAAATTCCTTGTGTTTGATCCTTGTGATAGGACCCCGTTCCGTTGCAATCTCGGGGGTTGCGGAGGCACACGGGATTCCCGACCACGCCCCCAGTTCGCCTTTTGTAACCGGTAGAGTGGCTTTAAGTATAATCTGTTAAATTATGAAACCATAAATAGAACCTAGGACATTGCATGAATCCTAGGAATGAGAAACTAGAATGAATGGTAGATCCTAGGGTGTTGCATGAATCCTAGGGCTGGAAAACTGGATTGTATGATAGATCCTAGGGTATGGCATGAATTCTAGGATGGGAAGAACTAGTGGAATATATGAATACTACAGTCTTGGAAAATGTGGAAAGGAAACAATAGCTACCTGCGAATTGAATTAACAGCTGCCTGTTATGAATAAATGAACATGATTAAGAATATGGATTGTAAGAACGTGAAACTGGAAAGTGAATGGAATAGAATTGGGGAAGTGAGCTGGCCCTTGAGTACGGAGTACCAAGGAGAGCGACTGTCCCCCTGTTTAGTGCAGAGCGGAGCCAGCCGCCCCAGGGACCCGGGGTTAGGACTAGCCACTCTGTACCGACTTGCTGGCCCTCGTGTACGTAGTACCGAGGAGAGCTACTAGTGTAGGGAGGTACTAGCTACCCCACGGGCCCCGGGGTTCTGCTAGCCTCCTACACCGACTTGTTAGGCCCACTGGGGCAAACCAGGGTAGTCAGGTGAGGGTGCGCAGACTGTGGAGGGGCAAGGCCCCTGTTTGGTTACTGTGGAGGGGCTGAACCCCTGTTACTAAGAGGGCTCTGCCCTGTACTGGTTCCGTGTTGTGCTTTGGGCGCACCCGTTAACGGAAACGACTGACCGCGTGCCAGTGCGGGTTAGCTACCCGTGCGTTTACCGCATGTGCCGTAGTCACCGTTACGTCTGTCAGTGACCTTGGGGTTGTTGACTGAGAGTAGGATCACCACGGGGGACTCTCCCGGCCAGGAGAGCACCACGTGCTACTTCTACTGTTCGGAAAAGACTGCAATCAAGATCGTTCCCACGAGGAACATTCGAGATCAAGTGAAGGATCTGAGAAATAGATAAATTGTGAAACAATAGAAAGACGTAAATAAAGGAAGAAAGAAAATTAAAACAGCTACTGCACACTTTACTGTTTCTTTAGTTTAGCTGCCACTCTACTCAACGTTTTGCTGACGTGTTACACTCGTTACCTTTCAGGATCAGGTGTTGAGCAGCCAGGGTCAGCGGCTGCAGAGGACGCTGGGCCGAGTAGGGTCCAGTAGAGTTACCACTGTTCTCTTGTACCTCTTTTTGGTTCCACTGTAGTGAGTAGTTCTTGTTTCCGCTGTACTTTTCTTTACCTGCAATTCATATTATGTTATGAATGTTGTTCTACTGTTGTGGTGGTATATACTGTAGTGGTTTCTTTCCTTACTGCTGTATTTTCTTACTATTAGTTATTTTCATGTTGAATGTGGTTTATTTTACTGCTCTTTTGGTTACTTCCTCGTTGAACGACCAGGTTTTGGGTTTAGTCGAGTTGGTCCGGTTCTCGTGTCTCGTAGGGACTCGGGAATCGGGTCGTTACAGGATCCGTTGCTACTGAAGCCGGTGGTTTGCATTGATCTGGGCCTGGATGATGGCCATCGTATTTGGTGGAGGTTGGTCCTTAGCCTCATCTACTCTAGGTTCGGCCATATCTCTAGCAAGGTCAAGTCTCCTGGATTCCCATCCTAAAACAAACAACTCGGGATGAAGTGATCGTCTCCCGTGCATACACTAGAGAAGAATGGGGGAGGGATGCGGAGAGAGACAGATGCGAGAAGCATGTGTGCACAACCAAGCAAACAAGCGTGGTTCCTTATAGCGTATTCCTTAGGGGACCTAGAAATATCCAAAGGAACGATCAAGTCTGTAGGCACGGGACCACCCTTCCTAAAGCTAATCTGTCCAGGTTGATTATGAGGGGATTGCGGGGAAGGTTCTTCCTTTGGCTTGTGCCGTCGGTTTTGTAGACCCCACAACCGCGGTCGTTTGACACTTCCCCGCAGCCTAGTCACCAGATTCTACTAAGGGCATGAAGGCCAAGTGCCCAGCAAACAAAATCGCACCTCTTGAGACTTAACCCAGTCCTGCCTAAGGCACGTGTACTCTGTTTTAATGGGGCTAGGGCAGTGCTTGTGCTCAGGTTATGTGATGAGGCGTTAATTGGGGTGGTGCCTCTTAGTTATCCAATTCAGATGTGTGTGCTCCTAATCAAGACATGGTTTTCAAGCAAGGATTTAAGATGTGGTGTCTTTTAACGTTTGTTCTTACTTTAGTGTCTTTTAGGGTTGATGTGTCTTAGTATTTTCAGATAAGTTTCAAGTGGGCACGCCAAGTTTTGCATACAATGGGTGAGAGTGAATTTCCATTAATGTGATGAGGCTCTAGAACCCTAATGTGCTCACCCTAGTGTTCATGCAATTTCTACCAGGTGAGTCGATTTTAGGGGTGAGTGGTGTGGCCCAAATCAAGTCATGGTGGCTTCACAAACACCACTCAAAAGGAAAAAGGAACACTCCAAAAAGATTAGGTCTTTGAGAATGTTAGAGTGTATATTTTTTTGTTGGTGATTTGTTAAGGATGAGGATCAGGCAATCATTCACCACGCCAATTTTTTTCTGATTTTAAATTTTTTTTATATTTTTTTTAAGCAAGCAAACAACCATAGGAAAAGAAATACTCACAATTGGTCCTTGCTGCGCTTACTCCATCTCCACCGTCACGAGTCGTGCTCCTTCACCGTCCAAGCTTCAAGTTCCAGAAACCATCAAGTAGAGGGAGAAAATGTGTTAGATGATGTGAGCATGGATGCAAAATGGAAGTAACAAAATAAATCCGTTGCCTCCCCGGCAACAGCGCCAAAAACTGACACGCTATGGATGCGTTTGTATAAATCAGTCATTGTAGCTCGCATTCGCTACATTGATTTTGAATAAAAAATCGGACGTGAGTCCTAGTGTCGAACACATGGAGGCGTGAAATCGGGTTTTTCTGTCACTTGGTTGTCACGGAAATGGTGGGTGTTGCTTATGAGAAAGTGCGGGACAAAAATGAGTAAAAGAGAGAAAGAGAAAGAGAGAGAGTAGGGTTAGAGTCCTTTTGTTCACAACATGCAACTTAAACACCAAAAGAGAGTGAATAACTAGATAAGAAACATCATCATTTAACATGCACTTGAGTTTTACAAATACAACACTAGCTAAATGCTCAATCACAAGTAAAGTAAAGCTAAGATAAAGAGAGAGAGAGAGAGAAGACGGCAAGGCAGCCACGGCGGTGGAGGGCTCCGTCGGCAGCTTGTCGGCTTCGGTGGTTACAAAAGGGTGCTAAGGATGGCTGGGAGTAGGATAGGAGGCTTGCAAGTGTAATGAATGCCTTACATGGGTAGTTGGAGGGGGTTTATATAGGAAGGAGTTTCTAACTTAAGTAGGGGCTTTAGCAACATCCGGGACGTCACTAAAACCCTTCTTAAAACGTCAATGGAGCCTCCCTTCTACCGGTCCGTCGTGCGTGCGCTCGTTCTTCTTCTTGCGCGATCCGCGTGCGCCTATTGTGGACCATCTGATCAAAGATCGGATGGTCGAGATCGTACGTTGAGAGTGCTTCAGATCGTGCCTCACGAGCGTTGTGCGTGCGTGTTATCACGCACATCTGGCTTGGACGCTTGCGATCGCACCGTGTGCCCTCATCTACGTCGTCTATTCGCGAATCGATGGTTGAATTCCAGCCGCGCGCACCTTTGCTGCAGCATTTCGCTCTTCTGCGTTTCGAACTCGCGGCGAGTGTGCGGGGGAGGAAGCGCGAACCACTGCGTTACGTCGCATGGATGTTGCGATCGAGCGGGCACTAGCAACCGTTCTCAACTATTCAATTGAAGATCAACGGCTGAGATCACTCCTGTAGGTGATGGAGGCGTGTGCTGCGGTTGGTGGAGGCACCGATCTTGCTCCACGTGGTGGTTTTATGGTCGTTGATCATTATATCAACAATCAGATTTTCTTGGGCCAATTGCGGGAGCTCCAAATGTCGGATTTGGTCGATTTTGAGTCCGTCGGACTCCATTCGTCGTTATGAATCCATCCGTGCAATCCGATTGCTTATCTGAGGCATGTTTTGATATGAACTTGTACAAATGCCATTAATAGTGAATTATAAGCAATCTCAATGTGCGATGCATGTACTACTCCCATGCCCATTTATGATGTGTTATCTGTGCATTTAGTCCTTAAGATAAACCCCGATTGGCAGAATTATCACCATAAAATGTAGCGTTATCGGTGGTTAAATTGGACCTTAAAGTGTGGATGTTGTATTGCCACATTTTAGAGGAAGTGCACACACCATAGGTAAGTTCCCAAAACATTGTGTTTTTCTCCTATCATCTTTTATGGAGGAATAAGTTGATGTCTTCAATCTGACAATATCACTTCTTCAAAAAAACAATTGATGTTTTCAGACTTTAGACTTTGCAAGAACTTGACTTGCATGACATTCTTTTATTTGATGCTAAATTTGGAAAAACTTTGAAAGGAATGCAAATTTTCCTAATATGAAAAAGCAATTTAGAGGTGAATGGCATTAACAATAAGCATGCATGACATGTCAAACTTGAAGCCTTATTGAGGATCTATATTTGGAGTTCACACTTGTTAGGTAAGCAAATCATGTTCTCAAGAACTAGATCATGTTTTCAAGACATTTCAAAACAAAAAGAAGGATCATGTTTTCAAGAAAGGAGAAGAGAGCATGGTGGTTTTCTCTTGGATCAAAACATTAGCAAACATTTCTATTTTTTATTGAAATCATGCCTAGAATATCATTGGATTCATAAATGTGTTTGTTCTCTACATGTTGGCATTCACAATTCGAAAGACTACAACATGATTTATGCAGCAAATGGAAGCATTTAGAGTAGGCTTCAATCAGGTATAGTTTCGTATAGAGAAAGTTGATTTTTTAGGGCAGTTTATTTATTTGTTAATTTTTCTTACTACACACATTAGTGCAACTAGTCGTTCTATTTTATTATGGATTCACTATTTGTCTAAGCTAGTACAAAATTCACGTTCCTTATCTTTTGCCCTTTTGAACAATGTATGTTAGCTAGAATTATTTTTTCATTCCATTGAAATCCTGACATTCCTAGGTGGCACATTTCAACAGGTGGCAATCAGCCAACCAAGCAAAGAGTGGAGCAATCCATGATACCAACTTCAACTAACCATAGTCTACCACAAGAGGGTAACTTAAGACAAGAGAACTGATCATGTAGGATTCAGCTCCAGCTTGTGCAAGCATGCAGTGCAGTCTGTACCCCAATGTAAATCCATCTCCATCAATTTGTCCACATCTTCCCTTCCATTAAAGATTCAAGTCTAAAATATTTCAATACTTTTGGTATAGGTTCTACCATTGAGCTGCAGTAATCAATCTCAATAAAATCTATTTCTTCTACTATTATGATACCCCACACATCATGAACCACAGAGCTAATGGTGGTTACTTTGAGGTGATTACATTCCAAATGGACAAAGAGAGATAGTGAAATGTATTTCCTCTCCTGAATAGTAGTAATTATCAAGATTGCACATGATTTTAGATTATACAATGCAAATAATTTGGGCATTTGATGGAAAAGTAGGGTAATAAATTCACCAGCATATTCCAAAATCAGAACCTTATTGATCCTTCTATGAATGTCGTACCCACTTGTGCCATGAATCACATGGTAGAAATGATTTTTGCATATATGCCTTACCGGGAAGTGTATGCATTAACAGTTAATATCAGACTGGTCTAACCTAAGTACAATATCAGTTGTGCTTGTGGTCCTATGGGAAGATATTATTAGCACTCTGATGTTTAAAGAATGTTCTACCGTTCTTATTAATATGGTTTATTTTCAAAAAATTTGGTATGTCCTTTTGGAAGGGATTACTAATATTTTAATGGTTACAAGTGTTCCTTCTAGTTCTTGTTTATGTCTTGGTAGCATATGGTCATGGTACTTATTGCTCAACTAGTTTGTTTGGCCCTCTTAGAATTAGAATGACTTTCTTTTTTTGTAGACTAACTGGTCAGATTTTGTGCTATGACTAGCTTGACAACATAGTCAAGAAAAGGAAGCCGAAGTTAATGGTGGATAATGCACCATGCCATGTTATACCTAAAGACCACCAACTTAATAAAGTTTTCAACACTTCTATGATGATAGTGGGTAGTGATTGTTATTAGTTGTGTGCCCATGCAAGTAGTAAATGAGTCTCTCAAATCCAGGAGCATAATGAAGTTTGTGCATCGAAAGGACATCAAAGATGTCTAATTCAGAAGTGCCCTCCCACATATAAATAATGAGATTAGAATGCAATCTTATATGTGTTCCACGTTACAATGCAAGAATGGTTACATGGATCATAACTTCCATGAACAAATTGAGCTAAGGTAATCCCACTGCCCTTCTCTTCCCAGCTAATTATCAAATCCCATTAAGTTGGAATTGAGATTGAAGCATTTTTTTGGGTTGTGATGGTCTTAAATTTCAAACTAAATCAAATTAAAGTATTTTCCAAAATTAGACAAAAGTTGCATAAGTAAACAAGTGTCGTTTCTGTTGTTGGACAACTGTTGTGTATGATCAAGAAATAATCTAATAACTATGTATGTATGAGATATTTGTGTATGGATATATGTACCATGTGTCCTAAGTACAATGTTGATGGCAAGAGCAATGTAGGTGTTTAAAGAGCACAGATGGCAAGAGTTATCTTCTCATGCAAGTTGATTTGGTTTAATATTATTTTGACTTCACTAATCCCATTATGATTGGAATTCTTGATGTGTGTCAATGAGAACGTTTGTTGACAATATTGGATTTTTTAATTATGATGGAAAAAGTCAAAGATGATGAGTAGAACTAAGTACAGCAACAACGAGATCAAGTCCTTTGTCATCCTACTCTCCAATTACTCCATTGATACCACCTATTTCTTAAGTTAGTAGCTTTTCTAATCTTGGTCAAATATTTTAAGGATTAAATATGATTTCTTTCCTCAATTTCCTATTGGTGTAGGTGTTTTGATATAGTTGTTGGTTTTATATGTTGGGTTCTTGTAGCTTTGAGAGGATAATTTAGATTTTGCTTGGGTACTAGTTCTTTCCCTTATATATTTGTCAGATTGAGAAGAATCAAAATGGATTTTGCCTATAATGTGGTTTTAGTTTTCACATCCTCTTAGTTGTGAAAGAAGAACAATCCTCATCATAGGCTTCCATGTGGCATAAACATGGGTGGGATTGGAAATGAAAGCAATCGATATGCTACTTATTTCTTGTAGTGTATTATAACCTTAAATAGCAGAATTTATATAAGTGCCTTGGAAAGTGATAATCTTTGCATTGGCCACATGAATACTTGAACTCCTTATCTACAATCTAATGGATATGTAAACATTGCCATCTATCATATATGGATTGCTATTGTCATTTACTTTAAACTTATTAAAAGCACAATCACTTTAAGGTATATAAAAAGGTAGCCTTAATGTAGCCATTTTTTGCATCATTATTATTTTAGAATTATTTGGTATGACTTCGGAATTATTTATCTTCTGATCACTTTTAGTTTGTGTTATTTTAGGTTCATGAAACATGAATAGCACCAGTGGTTTAGTGGTAGAATGGTAACCTTTCACAATACAGACCTGGGTTTGATTCTCGACTGGTGCATCCTTTTTTGATTTCAAGTTTGAGCATCTATTTCTTAATATTTATGCTTCTTGAATTTCTTTACTTTAAACACATAGAAATTGGAGGTTGTTTAAAGAAAATAGAATTATAAATAATTATACGACATTTGTATACTACATATTAAGAAACTATGGTAACAATAACAGAAAAAAATGTTATTGTATGGGCTTATCAAAACTTTATTTCTCTATAGTGACGGTACAAACATTTCTTACTGTTATCAAATCCTAATATAAAGATGGAGTTCTTACCTATAACGGCGGCAGTGCTGATGGTTTATACCATTAGTGCTGACAGTCTTGATCTACATCGACGGATAAAATCGTCATTGCTGCATAAAAGTAAAATTGTACAGCCTTTGGAGAGTTGACTGTCGCTATAGAATTAGGTGCAACACTAACGATTTTTACCGTTAGTATAGCCTATAGCAGCGCCTCTCAACAAGATGCCTAAGCCGACCATCGGAATAAACCTCTGGACCTACACCGATAGTATTTTGGACCTACACCGACGATTTTTTACCATCATTGTAGGTATAAACTGTTGTAGTGAGTGCAACATTAAAAACATATAGTAGAAGACTACATGTTATCATAAATATTTACACAAATTTAACATGAAGTAAGGAGGTATACTTGTTGAAGAGAAAGATCAAGTATGCTTTTATATCTGTAATTTTGTTACGAGTATCATTGTTTTTTAAGATGATGTCATCAAAAGAAATGCAAGAATGGGTGAAACCAAAGTATTTATTAAGGAGGAAATTGATAATTTGAAAGAGTGAGAATATTGATAATATGGTCCCAAAAGTTGGTATGGTTTTCTATTATTGCTCCATCAAAATTATTATCATATAAGTTTGTGTTTGGCAAAATAAATCATGAATTTAATATATAATAAATCACAAATTTAATATATAAAAGGAAAGTTGCAACCAAAGCATGAATTTAATATATAAAAAAATTAGATAAAGTTTGTGTTTGAGAAAATGACAAAAGGAAAGTTGCAACCAAAGATATTTATAACATGAAATAATATAAAAGAAGATGAATCACCTAGATTCCAAGATATTAATCAAACAATTAGAATATCACAAAAGCCTAACACCAAAATTTTTCTAGTTATACTTGATTGCTAAAGAAAATTCTCACAAGTTATATGTGGATGGCTTTAATATCAATAAAGATTTAAAGATTCTTTGAGATGCCAAATCATTTGACAAAACATAAAATACAAAATAAATACAAATTGATATTTACCCATCCTGCAATATGATTCATCATAAGAAAATGATAATATTTTGGTAAGAAAGTTATTAAAGAGCAAGTAAAATTGGCTTTGAATGGTCTTAATGCTAAGGAGTCCCCCAGCCAGATGTTTCCAATCTTCTTTTATAAGTTTTTTGGAATGTTGTAGGTGGTGAGGTGATGTCTATTTTTAAGGAGTTTTGGATGGTTTCTCTTGGCAAAGGAGGTTGTATAAACTGCTCATGACTTAAGGCTAATTTCCCTATCCAATGCTATATACTTAATAGTGGCTAGAGTTCTTGCGAATTGTCTTCATCTTATCCTTAATGATTTTGTTTCTGGTGTAGTTAGTGTTCATTAGAAGGAGGTAACTAAGTAATTACTTTATTGTGGCTTTAGAAGTGACTTCTTTTTATAGGTGAGAGAGAACAAAGGCATTTATGTGGGAGGTAGACTTTACTAAAGTATATGATTCTATGGATTGGCATTTTCTATGGTCATCTTTGGGGAAGAAAGGCCTTCTTTAGGGATTCAATTTATGAAGACATGCATATTATGTAAATTTTTTTCAATATTTATGAATGGTAGATCTATTGGAGGATGATTTAGCCTTGAAGGGGTTTCAAACAAGGCTATCCTTTGGCTTCGCTTTTTTTGCTCATTCTATGGATGCCCTTGCATCAAATTCTTTGGTGATTGTCTCTATTAGGCTTTTTACTAGATTTACTATAGGGTAGTTGATGATACCTCTTCTCCAATACAGGGATGACATGGTGTTTTTGGTGGAGGGTTTTATAGCTTAGGTAGAGGATTTTGATGCCTTATTACACTTGTTTAGAGAGCTCTTAGGTCTATCTATTAACTTTCACAAGTCCATGTGTGTAATTTTTGGCATGAAGGAAGAGGAGGTAGTTGTGGTAGCAGAAAAGTTGCATACATCAGGAGGAGTAGTTCCAAGCTACTTGTTAGTGCACAAGGCTATGGTTCAATGATTGTTATCCTCTTTTGGTGAAGGTAGAAAGGAATTTGTTTAGCTGGAAGGCTAAGCTTCTTTCAAAAGTAGGGAGTCTTGTTTAGTGAAAGTTGATCTAGTCTATGATACTCAACTTGTTTTATTTTCCTTCGAAGGTGGTGGCTTGGCTGGAGGCTGCATGTAGGAATTTTCTTTAGAAGGGAGCATATAAGCAAGGGAGGGGTGGATTTTTGATGGCTTGGAAGGATAATTGCCTTCTATTTGTAGAAGGTGGCTTATTGATTTTTCAAATGAGAAAGATGAATGAGGTCCTTTTGGCAAAATAGTGCCATTCTGTTGTGGACACAGACAAGCATCTTTATACTAAACTTCTATTGGAGATTTATGGAAGAATGTTGAGACACATTTAGTAGATTTTCCCATCTTTGGAATGGCCTTCTCCAGGCTTTTTCATTATTGGTAGAATTTTTTAATTCAAGAGTGGGAAAATGTGATTGTTTTTGTTTTTGGAAGGATCCTTGAAGTCTACTTGGTTGTCTCATGTTGAAGTTTCCTTAATTCTTCTCCTTAGCACAAATCATGATGCCTCTCTTCAGGAGTGCTATGACAATGGTATCTAGAATCACATTTTCCTCAAAGATATAGTTGATGCATGGCTAGAGGATTAATTAATTGTATATGCCCTTTAGTGACATCTAATATTTGCCACTATATGCCTTTTTTTTTGCCGTTATATGTAATTAGTAACACTTAAAATAATTGCCGCTTAATTGCCGCCTTCGTTGGCATCACTAAAAGATTAGCAGCAATTGTACAATTGCTGTTAAATCAATGGTATTAGTGGCACTTTAATTACCGCAAATAATGTCGCTAATGATCTTCTACAGTGGCAATTTATTTGCCACTATTTCGCCACTATTGATTTTTATTAGTGGCAATTTAACTGACGCTATTAGTGTCGCTATATCCATTATTTAATGACTTTTTTTATCACTAAATTGCCACTATTTATTTACTTCAGTGACACTTTTTTTTGCCACTTAATTGTCTCTATTGATATTATTTAGCAACAATTATTTGTGTCTCTAAATCGCCACTATTGATTTGCTTTAATGACACTTTCTTATACCACTAAATCGTCACTAATTATATACTGTAATGGCACTTTCTTATGCCATTTAATTACCACTATTGATTTATTTTAATGATGCCTATATATATGACTTAATTTTATTCTTTACTAAGAAATAAATTTTTTTATCAAGCTCAAAACATAGGAGCATGAGTACAAAGTCTTTTTTATTGACTTCACAGATCATCAAAGTACATATGCCTCTCTTGAGGGTAATACAAGAGAAAAGAAAATAAAAATATAGGAAAAAGAAAAATACAATGAGGATCCTGACATATGAAGCACTTCATCAACCCAATTAAAATCATCTGCAAAATCATAAAACTTTGGCATCCATCCCACATTGCAATGCTTCTTCGCTTCACATCATTCCTCTTTAGAAGCCCAAGATACTCTTTATCTATGCAAAATTCTCCTTGTGAAGACCAGCAATTCAAAATAAAGTTGGAGACCAACATTTCAAGAAGCCTATCTTGTTATGTCTGTTGCCTCTCTTCCTTGTGTTGCGATTGGGAGTTGTCCTTTGTCATAGATGCAGTAAATCCATTGTTAAGACTGTGCCATATATGCAATAACTTCTATCTTTAGTAGCATTATATCATTAAATTGATACTACATTATATATGCAAGTATTGTACCTGTATAACCTTCACTTTACTCATTGTAGGCTTGATAACCCCTGTTTCAAGGTTGTTACGAACAGTCCCCTTCGAAAGGTCCAAGCCCATGCTGTATGGAAAGAGAGATGGTCAACAAATGTGATTGGTTAGATGGGTAGACATGATATTCATCCAAGCAAACTAAACAATTATCGGCAGCACACGAAGACAAATTTTATCAACTTACAGGTTTTGCATCCAGAGATTGGAAAAAAAACTTGTTTTGGATGCATAGGTGGTCACATTTTCATCAACTGGTGTTCCTGTAGTATGTTCTATCATTTTATTAACCTCAAATATATGAGCAACTTCAAGTATAATTCCACGAGAGTTGTCAATTCAGATACCCATTTTTGTTGCTTTCCATTCCCAGAAATTTCAGTAAAGATAACATAGCCAACATATTTATTAAATTTAAAAGAATATTAAGGTAATTACCAACCTGTGTACCACATTCCATCCATGTTCACCATTCTAGATTACATCCTTGAGAGCAGAAGGAAGAACCTTCCATAATTCTGTCACAAATTCATTCTCAAGCTTAACATCACCAGAATGGCCTTACACCCAAAGTAGGCAAAGAGAAAAATGACAAGCAAGGAGGCCTGGACAAAATTGCAAGGGAATGAGATGAAGAAATCCCTTGGCAAGTGAGGATTAACCACTTATGATATTTGCAAGTAACATATTTTACAATAGAAAGCCATTTCATGGATTAACCTTCAAAGCAAGCAATACCATAAATAGGGAATATAAAGGATTAGTACCAAGGAAGATGATTCCATAAAGCAGGAACACTAAGAGAATGAGTGATCTAAGAGACTGCAAATAAATGATAATTGATCAATTATCATTTATGATCTGTGAACACTTGCTATGTTTGACAAAGCTTGGTTATGTCACCTAAATTATCACAAATGTGAACACTACATGAATTAAATGTATAAAGGAAAATCACACAATTAAGCAAGCTTGATCCATTTTTGAAGGATCAAGGATGGTTGTAGAGGAGGTAACTACCACTATGCTAAATTACATGATTTTAGTGCCAAAAGAGTATTGTATAAGATTTGTTTGATAGAAACAACAGTCCTGCTTTTGGACGACTTCGTGCCTTTTTGTTTATATGTTATTTATGTTCATTAGTTGTTACATCTTCTATTGTCCATCTTGCTGCAGCATGTGGAGTCAACTAGACTGAAAGCTACCTAGTAGTTGTTGGAGATGTTTTATGTAGATAGACAATCACTAGCATGGCTTCTTGAGAATCTTGTAGATTGGTTAGCAGTAATGAATTTTTCTCAGCTACTCCTTTCTACATTGAATGTTGAATGTGCTCTGTTAGTTTCTTCTTTGGAACTTTAGTGAAAATGCTGCACTATGTGGTTGTACTTATGGTTTTTTTTACCATGCAGGAGTATAATACCCTTTTGACAGATAGAGAACCTACTATTTATTCAAAGCTCACATGTCTGCAGAAGAAGCTTTTGAATTGGAAGGTCATTTTTTATCTCAAGTCTTTTTGATATTATCCCCATGTTTGCAGTTTTCTTCTTTGTGTTGTATAGTGCAATATACAATCAAAGCTAGCCTATTACTGCTTTGCTGCTTATTATATCAAATATTCATAAGAATGTATTGAGAATTAGTAGATTGTTGAGTATGATCCAGAGTATTGGGAAGGAGAATGATGATAACGTCATCATCAGCCATATCTAGCTTTAATCAATTAATAAGTGCTCCTACATAATCGCCAAAGAGATCGTAATTCACTGCAAATCCTTTCTGAGAGAAATGCATGAAAATAGGGGTAAAACTACAGTTTTAATAGAATATCTTAATTGCAGAACAATCACAGGGTTTCCTAGGGTTTGATTGAAGATCAAATGGTCATAAATGTCTAATAAGTGGGTTCATACAAACAGAAATGGGTTTTCACACGTTTCGAGAATTAATGGACATCTGAAACCCTAAAAACAGACTTGCTTAATTAACTGAGGTTCTGATTAAGATAAAATTCATCTAAACCTTCTAAAAATCATAGAAAAATATTCCCTAAGGTTTGGTACCTCTAAATTGACCATCTGAACCTGATTTGTCCTAAAATAGTCTTAAATAGACAATTGCCCTAATTTGAATTTTTGCATAAATTACCCAATCAAACTTGGTCAAAACCTAAATCCAACTTCATCATCAGATTCCTTGGGTCTAAATTAGGCTTATACCAAAATTTAGGCCCAATCAGAGATCACCTTGACTAGTTTACATTTCAGTCTTGTCTGGCTCTTTTCTTTTACACATATGCCCCTAACTTTTGAAATCCTTGCAAAAACCCCCCTAACTTCATCATCTTCTTCACCAACAAGTCCCCTCCGCCTTCAACTCCTAAACCCACTTCACCAGCGACCATCAATCAAGGATTACTCCCTGATTTCAGGGCCAAACTCTTCCAAATTTGGAAGGAAGAATCATGAAGGATTTTCCTACAATCTGAGTTGCATCTTGGGCTCTAATTCCTACTCAATTCCTCATGCAAATCCTTTGAAATTTAGGGTTTCCTTGTGCGTGAAGCTTTCAAGCTTGGTTTCCAATCTTGGAATGCTCACCTAAGCCCTATAAAAGGACCCAGGTCGCAAGGCCGTACTCAACTTGTTTTTGGCCGAAGAATCTCCTTATTCCCTCCTCTCCGGCTGAATACTCCACGAGCTCCGGCAACCTCCTTCAACCACCTTCCTCGTTCGCTCTCATAGACTATAGCGAGAGGATTTCTCCCCCTCACCTTCCTCCATGCGTCGCAATACCAGCGCCCACCGCCTATCTCCCCTTGTCGTCGCCACCCCTATCACCAGAGGTTTCATCTTCCCCACGTCCGACGTACCATCAACATGGGCATTCCCCCCTTTCATCCGTTAGTTTAGGGTTAGATTAGTTCCTTTTAAATTCTAGGTTAGGTTTCCTATCAAAAACCCAAAAACACCCCTCGACCTCCACGTAAGCCACCTTCGTCCTCACCTTTGACCATTTCTCTGGAGAGATTATCCGCTCGCTACACCCGTCCACCCACCTCGCCAACACCTCCACAACCTTCACCACAACACCACAAACAAAACCCCTCTACCAATTCGCCATTCCATCCACTCACGCACCCCCCGAACACACCCATTACTGACCACCTTCTCCGTCACCGACCAACCGTTCCATGTACTCCTACACCTCACAGACACCACCATCATCTTCCACGTCCTCCAATGACTCTATTGAACCATTTAACGAGGGCTTTCAAGCCCGTATTTGTGTTTCAGGTCTTCCACTGGAGCTCCGCCACCACATCATCCCTCCGACGGTGTTCGTGGTGTTCTAACCACGATTACCCCCAGGTGCCACCTCCAGGTGACGCAGCATATTCCCAGGAAGAGACCCAGGCCTTCAATTAGGAGTTTCAAGAGCTGTTGCACCCTCAATTGGAAGCTTCATCACTGCAGCAGTGCATGCGAGGAAGGGATGGAAGTTTAGTCCCACATCGTGGGATTTGGAACCCCCGAAGACGCATAAGTTGATTTTGTGTCTAAGGCTGTTTGCCTCGGACACTTAGGGGTAAGGCCCCTGCTCACCCTTTCATATACCTGACTCGCCTATCCTTCACTCCTTGGCTGCGACACTCACGCACGCAACCCTGGACCCGGGTTACGCATATCCAAATACCCGATTACCTAGCTATCTGAGAGAGGAGGAAAGGAAAGAGAGAAAGAGCGGGGGAGGGTGGGTTTTGCTCTCTGAAGTACCCAAGTCCAACACTTAGTCGTAAGAGCTTGAAAGAAGAAGAACCAAGGCAGAAGAAGAAAAGAAGTTGAAAGAGAAGACCAGAAAGGAAGAGAAGAAGAGAAGAGCCAAAGAGAAGAGAAAAGAAGAGAGTCATACCTAAAGAAGAAGGAGAAAGAAGACACTATAGCAGGCAACAGTTAAGTCGTCTGATACACCTACCAGACGTATGATTTGGGTTTAATGCTGGTACTGTTGGAACATTTAAATACCTAAGTTGCACGGTTGAAACTACTGTAGTAGTATTTGAATAATTGATATACATGTGCTTAGACTAATAATTAGTGATCTAAAACACCATTATTTTGTTCTAGGCATCTTTATGTCATCTTTAACTCTTGAAATACATTGAGCATCATTGAATATCTAATGTGACAGATTAATATTCATTGAATATTGTTATTGTGCTTATTTCTGTGTTTATTTATATTTTAATTGAAAATTAGCATGTAAATTCCTACTTACTCCCTGTGTTCGACCTCGGACTTCATTTCTAGATTTTCAAGTTATAAATATTATTTGTTGGTTAAGCGATTTAGAGGGTACTACAACGAATGCATATTTTGTCTCCTTGAAAGCTTGACAACAGAATATCTTCATCTTTAGTGGTGGGTTGGATTGACACTGTGGTAATTACCACTGGCAACCCTATAGTTATTTTGAATTCTAAGGTCGAGACAGTGCATTTTGACCTCTCTTTTTCAGGTGAAACTGTTGAGATTGCATGGATCTTATCAACCTGATCAACTAGATAACCATGAGGCTAGTGTCCCATTTTACAAGTTATTTGGGTAATGAAGAAGCAAATAGAACTAACCTGTGTTACCAAAACATGCTGCTAAATAGGAAAGCAACAGCAGCAGGCAAGCAAGCAACAGCAGCAGCATAAGCAAGCAGCAACACTAGCAGCATGCAAGCAAGCAGCACCAACAATGACCCAAAAGAATTTCCCAAACCAGATAAGCTTCAAGCAATGGAGGTGATAAGAACACCATACCTTTTGCCTCTTGGCTGCTGGATCATTTGGTGGATCTCGACGGTTTCCTGCATCATCTGAATGCTTATCGTCTCACGACAAAAGCATATCATGGTAGGATTAATATTCATGGTGAAAACAGTTGATATTCCGCTTTCATGCAGAAAGAGAGAAAAAGTCAATTTGAAAAAAAAAGAGTAGGACACATAACTAGAATGGCCTTACACCTAAAGAACATGGAGGTGACATGCCATTCAGCAGCAGCAGTAGCAGTATATGGTTCAACAATAGTAGCAGCAGCAATGAACACTTCAGGAGCAGCAGCAGCAGCTGGTAGTTCAGGAGCAACGGCAACAACTCTGCTAGTTCAGCAGCAGTAGCTTTGCTAGCTCAGCCACATCAACAGCAGCTAATTCCCTCTGACAGCACAATTAATGAAATACATGAGCTCAACAATGTTATCTTTTGCTACCACTTCAATGAGGCAACTTCTGCCCTTACAAACAATATTTATCAAATTCTGACTCTAGCCCTTACACTTCAATGAGGCAACTTCCAGGGTGTAACTTTGGGTCAGGAATTGGAACTTCAACTAAACAATGTGCTTTCCTACTTTGAACTCTTTTGTTCCATTGCCATCCCGGCTTGAATTAGCAAGAAAAGATAGTTATTGAGTCAACATTTCAAACTCCTTAATACTTTTATCCATTCCATTCCCATGCTTCCTTCAATCAGTGTAGAGATAGGTGTTGTCTAAGAACATCTCGAAGTCTAGATGCAGATAGACTAGATTGATTGTAAGAGGTCAGAAATCCTTCTTGTAGTTGCTTGGGCAAATTGACATGTGCCTAGTTCTAAAAATATACAAGGCCCATAGCAACAAATAAGGAAAGCTAATTTTCTTACTCTTACTTTGCGAGGATGAGTATAGAACACTTGTATAGAACACTTCTATAATAAAGTAAATCAAAAGCAAAAGTATAGAACTAAACTAAAGCCCCTCCAAGCAAATTGATGATTCTCAAAATTTGACAGGCCATCATATATAGCTAAGAATTTTTTTTATCTTGGAAAACTCTGTAATGTTAGAGATGAAAGAGCAAAAGAAACTACATTAGGCAAGTAACTGTACCTTCAAGTGACACCTTAAGCTGCAAGAATCAATATATAGGAGAATAATAAGATGCCATGATACATACATGCTTTAAGCATCGTCAGTGGCTCAATGATTTCCCATGATATGTTACCAAATCTTCAACTGCTTGCTTCAAAGGGGGATTAGAAAATTGGTCAGAAGAAAATTATCTGCTTCCTTCAGCTTGTTCGAAGATATATGAGAACCAATCTAACTCTTCAACGCAGGCTTTTCTAGTGGGTTCCTCTATTCCCCACACTTTCTTTATATCTCTTTTAGCCTCCACAACTAGAGTTCTGGTTCTAGTCATTACACTTGAACAAGGCAATTTCCATGTCAGGCATAAGGGATAACTATTGGGTCAAGAATTGGAACCTCAATCAAACAAAAATGGAGCATGACACCAAATGCCAAAGTCAAGCAGAAATACCACATTCTTTGAGTCAAAATAGTCTTCCAATAAAAACAGTTCGTGACAACAATTGCCAAAGTTAAACATAACTGGCTCAATGCCACAATCTTCGAGTCAAACATAGAATGAAAGTGGATCACAAGTGGCACAGAGATGGGTGAAACAATATAGCAAAGTAAACATAAAAAATGGTCAATCTATAGCTCAAATGATCAGGAAGAAAAAAAGATGCAGCCAAAGCTTATCACACCACCAATATCTTAAATAAACTAATGAAAAACAAGAAACATGGATAGGATCTAATCTCCTGAAAGAAATACAAGTAACTGACCTAGATAAATTTAGCTATCTTTCTCAAAACTCCTAATTTGCCAAATATGGGCATCCTATTAGAGAATGCCAAAATCAAAGGATGTTAACTCATATAATGCACTCTCACAAGTCCCATGCAAAACCATTTGAAGTGGTTTATATCAAGAGTTGCATACCTTAGTGCATCGAAGTCTCCTTAAATTCCCTCTCAAAATCATAGAAAACTTTTACAAACTCAGAGATGACAAAATATAAGATTCACAATAAAAACTTCAAGCACTTATCTTACACCATTATTTTTTGAAGTTCAGCAACAGCAGCTGAAACAAAATCTTGAATCGTTCATTGCTTTTGTTTTTAGTTCCAGTTCTGATCTATACTTCATATGGTCATCTCCTCAAGTACCCAAACCACCTCAAATGTCCCTCTTATTTATCTTCTACTCGTATTAATTTGCAGTTCAGCCGCAGCAATTCAACAACAGCAGCGATAGTTCAGCCGCAGCAGCTGTAGTTCAGCAGCAGCAACACTTCAACAGCAGTAGCAACAACAACACTTCAACAGCAGCAATGGTACTTTTTGCAGCAGCAGCAGTACTTCAATAGCATTCACTACAACTTAAATGTAGGGAGGCATGGAAGACATTTATGTGATCTTTTGAATAGTTTGTGATTACTAGTTAACAATTTGATCCAGGAGCTTGTGATATTTAAGTGAGCTAAGCTTTTAGTGATATTAAAGTGATCTCATAACAATCAAAAGAAGATAAGATCAAAAGATCTGGATAAAAACAGAATGACTCAAATCTCTTGATTCATTGCACGATCTCACTTTGAAGAGAGCATATAAGCAATGCTTCTAGCAATCCTCTGGCAAATTCTATGATCACATAGTGATTTGATGGGTCCCATTATATCAGATCTTGATTTGTTCTCGTGTTCCAATAGACCTATTGCAGATCATCATAGGGAAATAAATAGAATGCATTGTCCCATGCCCCATTTGATCTCAATATGCATCTCTCTACTAATGCAATATCCCACTCATTCCATAAAATTCAAATCAAGGTATCACAAAATACAATCATTCACCAGTTACTCCTGTGGTTGGAACCAAATAATCATTCCATCTTATTTCATATTAATTAAAAAGAAGAGGAGGAGGAGGAGGAGGTAGAGATGATAAGATGATGACAAGATGATCAAAAGTACAAAATAATGCAATGAGAGAAAGAAGCAATTAGTAAAAAAGCAAGTCAAAGTCTTCAAAACAAAGGCTCTTATTAACCCACAAGTCCAGTAGGAAAAACTGCATTAAGCATTAATCTGTAAGCACACTAAAATTATTAAAATTGATACTCAAACTGATAGAAACTTTTTAAAGTAATCAATCATGACAACTAAACATCTTGTAACTTACATGCCAAAGAACCAAGGAAGCAAGGAAAATTGTTTTGTAAGCACCTGAGGCCAACCAGCTCAATGAAGAACAAATGTAAAATTGTTAAAACTACATGTAACTCAAAAAATAAATGATTGGAAAATACGAACTCTAAATATATCAAGCAGAATTACTTGAGTTCACCTGTTAGAATCATCAAAGATGAAGTTGTTGGCTATCAAACTCCTAGATTTCTAAGAAGAAACAAAAAAAATTTCAAGTGCATATAGAAGTTCAAATGCTGAGGTATAGAAATAGTAGATCCTAAGAATGTTCAAACAAGTTTTCCTTTTGCTACATATAATTTCAAGTCTCTCTTTGATTAATGAAGGTAGGCTTATTGAGAGCTTATTGTCAGAAAGATCTCCTTATCAATGCCCTCTTCATGGTACCCATTGAACACAACTCATATTCCCAAACTCATGCAACAATCTATTGCAACAACCAAACTGAACCATCACTATTCTACTAAAAACCATCAATCTTCTTCTTACAACAAAACCACCAAATCTAAAAATAGTTGAACTTTAAAGCTGGATTCAATGCAACACCTTCAGATCTTCACTGTCAACCTGTTGATTCTCGAAAATGCTCTAGGGAGTCAAAACCGATCGACACCCCTAGACCATGCACCCACACAGATCTGGCCTGATCAGATGTGCTGCTGACCAAGCATTGCCACACCTGATCAGAAGCTATTCATGCCGGTATCAAGCTCCTAAAGTAGCATTTTTTTTTTTTTGCTATATACATACACAATAACAAGAATATAGCTCCTTTTAGTGTTATTTGAAGTTAAAATGACCTGCTAAAAAGGCTGTCTACTGCTACTAATATATCCAAGACTCCAACAAGAAGAACAGAGCAAAATTTACAAGTGCCTATCTTAGAGTAATAAGGACAATACAAGGAAAGAAGGGGCTGCCTCATGTTAAAGTAAAGTTTAATCCAATTCACATGTGGCTTCCATGAATGATGTATAAATAGATACTAAAATAAAACTTGGAATAAACAGGAAAAAAATCAAAACTCAATCGAACAGTAAAAACTCAAGTGGTAAAGGTAACTACCAATTGTTAGAGATCATTTAAAACAACATTCAACCATCAAAAACCTCCTAACAAGAAATTGGAGAAAAGACCAAGCAACAAAGCAAAGACCTATCAGAAGAACATGAGAAATAAAGTGAACACAAGAGAAATTAAGGATCTTATGATCCACCTTCGAAAGTGACTGGGTTTGAATCATAAGTGCAGTTGTCAGGAAGTCATCAAAATTCAAGTGACCCATCATCAACTTCAAACTTTCGCAACAACAACTTGTAGATTTGATATAATACCATGAACCTCTTCCTCCTATTACTACACCCATGCCAAAGGCCACAACCTCTAGGAATGGAATGGACACAACCCACAGGTGGAATAATGACGAAAAAGATGGCACTTTTGCAATAGCTATCAACAAGCAAACAGACCTCTATAATGCTTACAACAAGATAGTCACCCTTCACTTTTCAAGAAAACTAATAATGTTAACAACAAGCATAATTAAAAAATTAATTATGGACAATTAAGCCTCTTAATGGTAATTTCTTTGAATTTTGTATTTTTCCCCTTCTCTCATCTTCAAGCTCTATCTTGTGTGTAGCTATTTAAACAAATCCTAAGATAGCAAAACATCTTTTCTGTGCAAATACTACATCTAAGCTATTTGTATTTACCTCCTTGAAAATAATAAGTAGTGCCCTTTAAGGTCAATTACAAAATAGGAAAACAAAGTAAAAAAAGTGCAAGTGTTTAAGTCTGAGAAATGAACAATAGCAGCAACTACTTGTACTCCAATGAACAACTAGTACTGAAAATATCATTAGTAGCCACCATCCAAAATAATTCCTTAGTAACAATATAAAGCAATATACTATAATCATTCCACCAATAAAATAGAAGTCATTGCACATAACCTATAATCATTCTTTAGAGTTTAAGGCTAAACAACTAACATCACAATTAAGAAAAATACAAAAAGTATATTCAAAATTCAAAGGTAGGACACAGAAACTAGACTCCAAACCATATCTAAACTAGAAAATGTGGGCAACATGTTCTTTTATCAATTCTTCATCTTTGAGTTCCCACATCTATTAAAAGTTCCTGAAAAAGATTAAGAAATAGTGTAAATTAGCAATCTAACAAGTATAAAAAGTTATAATGGTTGGTAAACTTATCCATTACCTTGGAATAGTAAGTCTTTTAGGCCATGCAATGATTGAACTAGTAGCATCTCCTATAGTTTGATATTGTTCGAACGGCCTAATCAAGGCTCATCTTCCTCAACTGCAACCTCAATAACAACCCCTATATATTTTGATCCAATTTGGATCCTCCAATGCACTGGCTTGGATCAATTATCTGTACATGAGCAAGTACAACTTCTACTTCAGCAGAATCTATACTAAGCAATGAAACCTCCTACAGTAATAAAAACTTAGAATCTATATTGGGTTATGATCACTTAGAATACATAAAAACTTAAATTGTACCTGTCCTCTAGAAAAAGTAGATGCAACACCTGCATGTTGCCTTTTTGAAGTTCTTATCTCATTCCTTAAGGGGTTATCTTCTTGTCTTTTCTACAAATGAGTACATGGGTTATACATGAATAAATAAGGTTATTGCTAGAAGTAAAGGAACCATACACAAAGTACCTCAATAGAATCCTTGATTTACAAGTTTGGTCAGGTTAAAGAATTTAGCATTTCTTTTAAATTGTTTATCTCTTGAAGTTGTGATGTCAACATTTCTTCCATCTTTTTCTCTTGAGAATCCACCTTTGCTTCAAGAATTTTCTCCCTTAAATGCTCTTCGCTATGTGCTCCAGTTGTAATAGATGCTCCTAACCTATATCCATGCAAATATTTTTCTTTTTCAATTCCCACCATGGTTATGTAAACCTCATCGATGTGAGAAGGATCCTCTAACTCCTCTCCTTTCTCCATTGCATATGTTAATTGTTCCTAAGCATCATCCAAAAAAAATAAGTAGAAAGTCCATGACTTGTAATAAGAGGAAGAAAAGAAAAGGTAAAATTCCATTTCAGGAAAGGAAGTCTTACAATTTTGTCTACAACCTTAGCATTAATTGGTGTACCATCCTTTTTCTTGTGTGTAGCTATGAACACTTCTGCACGAGTCACTTTTCTTCCAATTTCCTTCTCTATCTAACAAATTCCAAGGTACAATATTAATCATTATATATAAGAGAAAGTTTTAAACAAAAGACATGTGAAATACTTCATGTTTCATACATGCATAACTTTTGGTTCCTGTTGTGTGGTTCATTTTTAATTTCAACCTATTTGATTTATTCGTAGAAGAATGCTCCTACAATACAAGTATATATCTATAAAATGTAATAATAAAATCAACACTACTGAATTTAGCACAATTTACCTTGAATTTTTCAGTATCTCAATACTCATTAAGAGATTTCCATGGTTCTTCTAAAATACGAGGATCATGATGTTGCATCTCTCTTCAAATGGCCAATCAGACTGGTAATAAATTTCTTTTTGCTTGCCTTTAAAATCCCTCCATTTTTTTGCTATTGAATTCATGATCCATTTCTTCATCTTAATGTTAAAATCAAATTTATACTGCATGAATATTTAAAGAAAAATGTCAACCCAATTTTCTTTCCTAAGATAAAGATATAAATGGATCTAATATCATTAATAAATACCTAAACAAGTTCAAACATTGTTATCTTCTTATCATTTGGAATCAACCTCCAATCTGTGCAATCTAAAGGAGCGAGTTCTGAATTTCTAGCTATAGTTCCCAAAAATCTTTTCAAGTCGTTGAGTAGGCCCAATGAATTGGTTCAACTCATTCATATCCACAAAAATCTTATCTCTATACTTATTGCCCCACAACTTCAAGCATGTTGTGAGACCTCATTTTTTCTTTTGATTAAAATCCACTAATAACAATATAAAAAGAAATGTTTTAAGTAAACAAACATTATGTTATTGAAAAGAAATATATCACTAACATGTAGGAAGTAAAGAGAAATTAAAGACCATGATAATATATTCGAAAGCAAAAAAATATTGGCAAAAAAACATGTATGTTATCTTACCATTTTCACCAACTTTAGACTCTATGCTTTCCTTAGATCTCGCTTGAGACTCATAACACACTTATTGAGGATCTAAGCCATGTGAAGATAATTTTCCCTTTTCTTTTTCTGAACCTCTTTTCTTTGTTCCCGTTGCTAATAGCCTTTCGAACCTTGAGACTTGTCCCCATGTGACTGAACCACTCTTTGTGTTTCTTTAAGTCTTCTTGGCTCATCACGTGATTGATTGATTGATTGCGGCTAAAATTTTTTTCGATTGAGGTTCAACAGGTGGAGGAGCTTTTCCAAAAAGGATATCTTGCCTTCTCTCATTTATGTCAAATTCACCTCTAATTCGCTTTCGATTCAACATCCTACAGTTAAATAAAAAATAAAAGAAATAATTTTAACAGAAAAGAATGAATAGTAACAAACTAAATAAGATTCAATAAACATTTAAAATAATTTTAAAATAGTAACTCACATTCATTCAAGTTGTCTTCCTCAGTCTCAATGTCAAGAATGGTATTCATATTAATAGCATTTAAGTGTTGCTGCCATATTTCTTTAGTGAATGTGACACCATCCATATTATTTCTGATTACATAAACATTATCATCATTCTCCAAAGAATCTTCCATATATTATCTAAATGTCCATTAGTATGTGCATCTACAACATTATCTTTGATGTCATATGTGTCTCTAGGCCTTGTCTGAATCACAAAGTGCCAACCTTTACGATTAGGATGTCGAACATAAAAAACTTGCCAAACTTGAGATGCTAGGACAAATGGATCATCTAAATAGCCAATTTGCTCCAAATTCACTAATGAAAGACTATCCTTCTTTTCTACTTTAGATCGTACCCATTGACACTTGAATAACACAGTTTTTATTTTCTCATAATAATTAACCTGGATAATTTCTGTTAACACCCCATAGTAAGCAATAGGTCCTATTGTAGGGTTTGGATCATTTTCTTTCGAGAAGCATTCTGTATCGGCTACTATTATTACTCCACTATTTTGTGTTTTTCTATTTGCTTGTTTATGCTTTGTATGAAATCTGAAATCATTTATTATGTAGCCGTCATAATAAACTCCTATGTTGTGTATTCCTCGAGTAAGCACCTTAAGCTCTTCTAGTACATGCTCTTTTTTTGCCTTTGCATCAATCTACATACAAAAGCGAAAATGTCAATTACAATATTGATAATTAAGAAGGAACTTATCAAACTCAATAGTGGGTAGCATGCATGTTTCTTGAACCAATCAGGACATGTATTACTGTGGAGATTACTCAATTCTTTTTTCGATACGTGTCAATTTAATTTCAAATTGTCTTAATGCAATCTGCAGTTACTTAGTGAAAAATCAAACTATATATTATAAATTTCAACAAAATCAACCTACACAAATTCTTACTTTTTAAACAACAAAATCGCATCACAATTTGATAATATATACCCATGTGAAAGATTCATCAAAGTAGGATCAAGAACTATCGGAGTTTCTTTTCCTATTACATGGCTCGATTGTGAGAGTGCTGAAAATCCTTCATCCAGGGTATAAAAGTCATCTTCAACATTTCTTGATAACTTATTGATCCTTGTCTCAACACCTTGCAAGTATCTAGAACAAAACGTAAGGCATTCATCTACTAGATACCCTTCTGCAATGGAACCTTCTAAATGACTTTTATTGCGAACGTATCTTTTTAATGTGAAAAGGTACCTAGTATAATAAAACTACATAAATTAGCATGTCAAGCAATTGATTAAGTAAATTACTTGAAAGAAATGTTAATTACCTCTCAATGGGATACATTCATCGATATCGAACAAGCCCAGCTAACTTTGCCTCTGTAGCTAAGTGTACAGCAAATGCATCATTATATCAAAGAATGAAGGTAGAAATATTTTCTCCATTTGGCACATCGTAACCACAATTCTTCGTTCCAATTGCTCAATATGAGTTGGATTGATCTCCTTTGAGCATAGGTCTCTAAAGAAATTGCAAAATTCTATCAACACTAACCTCACATTCTCATTCTTTGTGACAACTGTTAATGCCAATGGAAGTAGTTGTTGCATTAGAATATGGTAGTCATGACTTTTCAAACCAATTATATTCTGTGTGGATATACTTATGCATCTAGATATATTTGATGCGTACCCATCTGGAGCCCTTATTCCTTTAAGAAGTTTGAACATGTCAATTTTTTATTTCTTCTTTAACAAAAAGCGTGCAGAGGGTAGGTTCGTCTTGTTTCTAATAACAATTGGATGCAAAGCATGTCTGATATTCATTTCCTACAAATCAAGCCGACTTTTTACATTATCCTTATTTTTTTGTCCAATGCTAGTAATGTTCCCAATATACTTTCACAAACATTTTTTTTAATATGCATTGCATCAAGATTGTGGCATACAAGATTACCTTTCCAGTAAGGCAAATCGAACAGAACACTTTTCTTTATCCAATTAGGCATGCACTTGCTTTTGTTGTTAGGATGAATGCCAATGATACTAGGCATACCTTCCAATTGTGCCGAATGTTCATTGGCAGACAATTTTTTAGGTGGCTCCCCAAACTCTTGCTTACCATTAAAGGGTGCCAATTGTCTTCAATACTTATGATTGATAGGAAGAAATCGTCTATGGCCCATGTAGACATTTTTTCAACTATAGTGAAGATATATTGAGTCAATGTCATTATTGCATGAAGGGCATGCCATGCATCCTTTTTTACCCATCCTGAGATACCACTATAAATAGGAAAATCATTAATGGTCCATAAAAGTATAGCACGTAACTGGAATAATTCTTTTTTAGACACATCAAATGTTGAAACCCCAACCCATAACTCTTGTAGCTCCTCAATTAAAGGTTGCAAAAAGACATCTATATGAGCTTTCGAACTAGATTTACCAGGAATCAATGTTGACAATATGAAATTGGGTTGTTTCATGCATAACCATAGAGGCAAATTGTAGGGTATCAAAATAACAGGCCATATGCTGTATTGAAATGACATAATTCCAAAAGGATTAAAACCATCGATCGCCAAACCAAGTTGAACATTTCAAGGATTTGATGAGAAATCTGGATGTTTGTTATCAAAGGTTTTCCATACTGAAGAATCTGCTGGATGTCTCATAATACCATCCTTTGAGCAATCTTCAACATGCCATCTCATCAAAGAAGAAGTTTTCGATGACATAAACAACTTTTGCAATCTAGGCTTCAATGGAAAATACCACATAACCTGAGCAGGAATTTTCTGACCTCGTTTGTGATTTGCATCATCCTCCAATTTATTACCACTTTCCCTTCATCTAGAAGCATCACATACTTTACAGTTGACATCATTTGCATTCTCTTTCCAATATAACATGCATTTGTTAGGACAAATGTCAATTTTCATGTAGCTGAGCCCAAGTGCAGATATTATCTTCTTAGCTTCATAAAGGGACACTAAAAGTGTTTCTCCTTCTGGAAATGCTTGTTTTAGCAATTCTAATAACATGGTCAACCTCCAAGGCATTTTATGTGAAACAAGTGGACAATAAATGATAACTTGTTAAAGGTCATACATCCAAGATATAGTTCTTGTTTAGCATCCTTAAGCAAGTTAAAGAATTCTTTTGCTTTGCTATCAGGACCACTTGAAGACTCATATTCCATGTGATCTGTGTCATTATTAAAATTATACAATCCAAAATTATCATATATCAACTCATTTATTTGATCATGTTCTTCATCTTCACTACTTTCAACATTACTTTCATTGACATCAGTGGGTACTTCCCCATGAAAAATCCATTGAACATATCCCTATAGAAAACCATTGCAAATTAAATGCTCTAATATTGATTTCCTATTTGCACAAGATAGGTTAGCACATGCTCTATAAGGGCAAACAATGGTGCCATCTCTTGGTGCTTTCTTAAAAGTAAAGTCAATTAATTGGATAACACCTGTCAAATATTTAGTACTTGCTCGATCTTCTTCTAGGATCCAACTTTTATCCATTGTTTAACACTCAACCAAGTAATGAATACCTGAGAAGGTATTTTTCAAAGAGATTACAAATAAGATCCATCAATGTCTACAATGAAATGAATCTTTCAAAGTAATAGGAATAATGAAAATAAAGTACCAAGAGCATCACAACAAAACTTGACAAGATGAAAAAGTATGCATGCTTTGAAAAATAAATGAGGGATACATTTACTACTAATGGATATTAGTAGGCAAAATTTGACAAGTTAAAACAACCATGTAAAAAATTTATCAAACTTTTCATGCAAGTGATATTTACCTGGACTTTATTTGCTCAAATTTACGCTCTCACACTATTACCAATGTGCACACAAGTGATGACAAGGTCATTTTCTCTTTTTCTATCTATCATTGTTATTTTTGAGGCCTCAAGTTTAACACCTTCGACTAAAACCACTGCTACATTTTCATTTGACAAGGCAAAACATTAAGGTCCTAAACCAAATTCTAATTCTTTTCTTTTCTTCATCTTCAACTGGATGAGTGGCCTCGTAAAGTACCATCCAGTTAGAATTTATTGCAACTTGAGTTTATTGTAACAAGTACCAAAATTCACCCAAATATAACAATATTGTTCGCAACATGAGTGTATTGGGGGAAACAATTGATTCTTGTTGCCATTATTTGCAATTATTGGGGATGTCTTGACTTTAGGCTATGATTATTTTCTGTAAACTTATTATTGATTATTTAACTTCTATTTCTTCTTTATGACATAATCTATGTATAGTTTTGGTTAGTATGTGCATATCAATCAAGTTTGGACAAAGTTAGTATAATTGTTTATGCTAACGTAAATTTGGTGTAACCCTTAAAAGGGTGTGGAACTATATTTTTAAGCATTTTGAAAAAGTCCAAATATGAGACCTATTTCTTATAATGTTTGAGTTGGCCGTTGGCTCTTTTCTCTTGGGAGTTGGTAGTTGGTTAATTGGCCAAGCAACTTGTAGCTTCAAGATTTTCTTATACCAATGAAGTTAACCAAACCCTCCATTATTCTTCAACTTTTCAACTTACTAAATTGGTCAAAAATACTAGGAATTACTTATACCATGATTCACAAGCATCCTTTGAAATATATGCTTGCTTCTCTGGAATGATGTCAAAAATCATTTTCATCATAAAATTGATGAAAGCTTAATGCTGTGTTGCTTAATGTAGTGTTCAATTTTTATCATTTATTGGTTTTCAATTTCATTCATGCTTGTAGAAAAGATAACCTTTCATCTTAAGAGCTTACAAATGAAATGTCGTTAAATCCTAGTCAATGGTTGAGATGAACACCATGTCATGATAGCATCTCAACTTAAGAAGTTAAAAATAAAATGAGGTTAAGGTTATCTTTATTGAAATTCTGATGAGCAAATTTTTAGCTTGGTATTCAAACCTACACTATTTTGTTGTTGTTGGATGTGCTTGGATTAGAGTGAGACTTTAATAGCAGTAGTGATAGTTTGAAATTATTGCTATCATTTGATTTCATCTTGCATCTTATTGTTCTCATTGTTCTTGGACTAAAGGTGTACATAATTAGGAAGAATGTTTTTATGTGACTCTAAAAATTCTCATAAATTCATAGGGGGGATGAGAGATACGTTCATTAATACAAACCATGAGGATCCTTTTTTGACTTTTAACACCCCAATTTTCCCATTTATCATAATCAACTTGCTTCTCTCCTGAGAATTGTAAGCTCACCTTTCTTATGTTTGGCTCCTCTCATTTTTTTTTTGTTTCAATCCCATGCATTTGTCATAGCTACATGATTTCCTAGTAAGAAACTAATTTCAATGGAGTTTCAAGAGAAAAACATCCAACAATGGGAAAAGGTACAAGTTGAAAGTGCTTTCTCTTGCAAATCGACTTGTCTTTAAGGTCTCCAACCAACTTGGGAAAAGTCGATCTTGTGCGCACCCTTGTTGAGAAGCTTTCTTAATATCTACTTTTTGTTCCTACCAGTTCATAATCCTCATATTCTTTTTTCTTTTCAAAAGAAAGAATCCTCAGATCCTTTGACATTATTTTCTGAGAAAGGCATATGCATATAACTAGTGCAAAGATAAGCGTGTGCTCTCAGTAGTTATCCCACTCAATCAAAAGTGTTACTAGGCTCTCTATATGGAATTCTTAACATAGAATCTTGCTCCCTTAAATAGATGAGCATTCCTTTGCTACCATGTTGACCATAAAAAAGACATTGGAGCCCTCTTCACTTCAATCTCTAAATCCATGATCTAGGAATCAAGTATTTACGTAAGAGCCCCACCAAAATGATTTCTAAGAAGATCTAACAAACATATTTTTTGCATGACTTATTATTCCTTTCCATCCCAACTTCAAAAATCCCCCAACGTAACTCCACAACACAACCAATTTAACCACATCAGAATTCAAAACCACAGTAGACAGAGAATGAATTAAAGAAAGGAACATGATTAGAATTCCCATCCTATGCAAATCACAGAAAGCTATTGCATAACATAAGACCACAAATCCAAACTTGCAAGTCACAGGGGTCGAACTTGGGTAGGCGAACCTACCTTATCGTGAGCGACCCAAAAGAGTTCCCAAGGAGCATGGCAACATATAGGCTTGTTAGATTGACAGGGCGTAGTGGGTTGAGGTTAGCGACGAGTAGGAGGTTGAGAAGGAGAGTAATACTTTGATGAGGATGCCGATGAGGGTAGGCACTTAAGGGTTTTGGTTGTAGATGTTTTGTGTGGCAGAGTTTGGGAGCGCAGCGGGAATTAGAGGAGAAGGGGGTGGCGGGGATCGTGGCTTGGTAGCAAACTTTGGAAGTGCTAGGGAAATCGGAGAGGAAGGGGTGGCAGAGATCGGGGGATGGCGCGATCAAGGGAGATTGGACAGGAACCAGAGGAGAAGGGGGTGCCGGAGATCGTGGATGATCGGGGGAGATTGGTGAGCACTTGAAGGGGAAGGGCTGCAAGGTTGGCACGTGTGAAAAGGTTTCAGCATTTGGAATTTCTAATTAGTATTTTGGAAATTTTAATTAATTGTTATTATCTTAAAAAATTATATGACTTTAAAAATCACATTATTACTATCATAAAAAATAAGTAATTTTGTAAAAGTATATTTTAAATTGTATCTTAGTGTAGTAATTAACATAAGTTTTCAACATTGCTGTCACATTGCTTTAATTCATGCCAACACAAAATGGAATTGTAAGGTTTTTTATATTTAAAGGGATAAGTTTAAGTTTAACTTTTCCATCTTTATGTTATTAAAAGAAAAATGTTGAAGATGAAATACTGGCTTCTTTCACTTACATCAATTCATCATTCAATGGAAATATTATAGTAGTGTAATTAAGTGAAAATTATCACTAAATTAAAGAATATAATGGCAAATATATTTACCACTAATGCTAATTGTCGTTTGACAAAAATATTATAGTGGCGTAAGTAACAATTGCCACTAAATCAAAAGCAATAGTGGTAATATATTTTCCACTAATAGTAATTGTAATTCGACCAAATGTTATAGTGGCATATACAAAAAATTTGTCGCTAAATCAAATGAATTAGTGGCAAGTACATTATATGCCACTATCTAATTTGCCACTAAAGGCCATTTTTTTTGTAGTGATGTAAGATTTGATATCTAATATTTGCTTGAATGATGCCATTTTTGGGAATAAGAAATGATGGATTCTCAGTAAAAACAAGCTTATAGGTCAAGACCCATACCTTAAGATGGAGATGTTGATTTTTGCTATGACTTGTCAACTATTCTGGAAGAGTAAAGAACCTTTGAAGGTGGGATTTTTAACTTGGGAGCATGAGGAAGAGGATTGTTACCGAGTAAAGAAAAAACAAATAGAACTTCTATTGTTGCAACATACCCATTATGTGAGGGTAGAAGAGGGAAATGTAGATTTTTTGTTCTTTCTCAAGTGTGGTTTTGCTTCTAAATCTTTGTTGAAGATGCCAACCTTGTAGGTGAATGTGGAGACATTCAACAATTTTTGGAGATCTTTTTTATTGTAGTATTTTAACTTAAGAGCCCAACAAGTATAGGATTTCTAGAAAATGGGTTACTCCATTATCTTTACTATAGCTCATTTGGCACGAGCGAAAGACTATTGTTCTTGATAATACAAGCTCATTTGTAAAGAGTCTTGTGGCAAGAGCCAAGTCTATATAGAAGACAAAAGGGATAAATAGCCTGCAAACCTATCTTCCAAGTTAGTCAGGACTTGAACTAGAAACTTGTTGTCACAAAAATGATATGAGCTTGCTCACCAGCTAAACTACACGACGGACTAGCCAAAGCTAAGTCTAGTGTTAAACTTATTATTCTATTTTTGAAATAAATTCTGAGGGGTTGCTCATCTTGAGCAACCAAGTCGATTTCTTTTGTATCTGATCAGGGTTGAACCGTAGGGAATTGTAGTTTTAGGTTGCTAGGTATGATTGGTTGCTCATGCCGACCATTTGGTGAGCAATTCTAAGATTTCTCCAACCAAATTCGACAAGTCTCTAGCTACTCATCCCCCAAGGATGGTACCAGTCCCTAGGCTAGGGGAAAGGAGGGTGCAAATGCTGCATTCTTTGCCCCCAAGGATGGTACCAGTGCTCGTCAGGCGACGGGGTGTGCAGATCGCCCTACTCCTTCCTTATGATGGTCACTGTTGGGAATGGTAGGTTTTACAACCTGATTCCAGATCCCTACAGGACCCGAGACCGGCCCGCCTCGACTAATCTTAAGACCCAGTCATCCACCGAGAAATAACCAAAAACAGAAAAATATTCCACAACCACACATAAAATGTAACTAAGCAGAAAATAATACAAAGATAGTAAAGGGAATAGAACGGAAGGTCTCACAATATTACAGGCCATCACAACTACAACAGCGGAAAATAAAGCGGAAATATAACTGGAACAGAAATGTAACAAAAATAGTATACATATATCAATACTCACTACAACAAAAGAAGCTCTAAAACGAAAAGGAACACAGCTAAGGCTGGGCTCGATTGGGCCCAGCTCCCTCTGCAGCAGGTGATGCTGGCTACTCAACTCCTTGACCTGAACAAGGTTATAAAATCCGTAGTCAGCTAACACTGAGCAATTAACATAAGACAAGCAACTAATTTATTATTCAATTCTATTTAGCTCAATTAAGTGGTTCTAATTTGTTTATTCTCTTAAGAATCTGGTCATTTCTTGATCTTGATTGTCCCTCAAGAGGAGGATCTTGATTGCAGTCTTTTCCGTGATGTAGGATGTACACGTGGTGCTCTCCTGGTTGGGAGAGCCCATCATGGTAGTCCTACACCTAGTCAACCACCCCGAGGTCACGGTCGCGACATAGCAGTGACTACGGCACACACATTAAGCACACAGGTAGCTTCCCCGCACTGGCACGCGGTCAGTTATTCTCGCTAACGGGTACGCCTAAAGGTACAGTACGGAATAGCACAGGGCTTTGCCCTCTCAGAACAGGGGTCTCGCCCCTCATAACAGAGCAGGAGTCTTACCTCTCCACAGTCTGCGTACCCTCGTTCGACTATCCCGGTTTGCCCAGTGGGCCTAACAAGAGTCGGTGTAGGGTGGCTAGTCCTAACCCCGGGCCTCGTGGGGTGGCTAGCCTCCCTCCCTACACTAAGTAGCTCACATCGGTACCACGTACATGAGGGCCAAACAGGAGTCAATGTAGAGTGACTAGTCCTAACCCCAGGTCTCAACTCAAAGGGGTGATTAGCTTCTCTCTACACTAAAGGAACAATTGCTCTCCTTGGTACCGTGTACACAAGGGCCAGCTCACTTCCCGTCTACTTACAAGATTCTTTCCGTATACAGGAGTTTTGCTCCTAGTTACCCGTAGGGCTCATGCTTGTATTTATTTCATTTCATTTCTCAACATGCATAATTCGTTGTTCATCTTCTGATTCTCATTCATATAACAGGCAGTTCGTGTTTTTACAACTGAAGAAGCATCACATCATGTGTCAATATAATTTCTAGTAATTAGGGTTTTAACAAGTATCTTAAAGTAAACAGTACAGCCCAAGCCATATTCATTCATTTCTACCCTAGGTTTCATTTCACATCCTAGGATTTGATCAAGTTGTTCTAAACATGCACTTCATTATTTAAATCTTAATATTACAGTAAACAAATCTACCGGAAAACACAAAAGGAATGGGAGCTAGAACCACAGGTCCTGTCGTCTCCGCGGGCCCCGAACACGCTATAGGCTGGAGACCTATACCAGTGACCAAGTCACACCAAACAAGTTCAAAACAGTAGATAATTGACAATAACAAGTAGAGAAACTTTAGGGGAAAATAATGGTTCTTCGTTTGCAGAAAATCGATTCTGTTTGAGCCCTAAGCGGGCCAAAAATGAACATACAGCCTAAAATTAGACGTCTGGGACTAGACCCGGACGTCTTAAATGAGATCAAAACCTCACCTTGCTTCCCTGCGGCTTCCTCAGATGTTTAAACCCCTCTGCAACCGTCTGAGGGTGATCCCAGATGTCAAATACTCCCTCCGGTCGTCTGGGGGTGTAGTCAAACGTCTGGTACCATCTCCAGATGTCCTAAAATACCTCAAAGGGCGCGCTACATGCCTTTCCCACATCCCGTACCTACGCATGCGCACGGCTGATAAACGCCAGTTTATCATTATTCTTTTGCATTAAAACAAACATAGCTCTTAGGATTATGCTCCGCAAACAGGTTTTTGGGTTGCATTTAGGCATAAATTAGGTTAGGCATGCATTGCATTTTTTATTGTGTTTTTTATGTGTTTTATGGATAAACAAATTGCCAGATCCCTAGAACCCTAGAACTCAGGAAGGCAACTGGTGAAGGAGAAGCTCTCACCAGCTGGAACTCAGCTTGATCCAGCTCATCATAGCTGGAATTCAGCTCACTTGAATTAGGGTTAGCTCATCCTAGCTCCATTCAGCTCATCTCAGCTGAATGGCAGCTCAAGAGAGCTCATCTTAGCTCACCCTAACTTAGGTCAGCTCAGATCCAACTCAACTTAGCTGAGTCTATCTCATCTCAGCTCCCATTAGTCCACAGGGAGCTCTAGCTAACTCAGCTGAGTTGACTGGAGTTCACCCCAGCTCAGGTCCAGCTACATCCATCTCCACTCAACTCCAGCCAGCTGAAGAAGACTTCATTCCAGCTCAGGAAGCTCAAGTCCAGCTCCCGGGGACTCAACTTAGCTCAACTCAGTTGAGCTAAGCTACCTTAGCTGCCTTAACCAGCTCAGTCCTCCCCAGGAGCACCAGACCCAGCTCACCTCAGCTCAATTCAACAAAAGCCAGCTCACTTTAGCTTGGCTTAGTAGCTAGCAAAGAACTAGTAAGCTAAGCCAGCTAGAGTAGATCCTTGCTAACCTCTTCAGTATCTGCCAGCTCCAATCTAGCTCCAGATGTCTTCTGCCTAGCTCCTCTCCACAAACCCTAGATCTCATTGCCTCCTCCTCTACTCCATAGCTAGCAAAGCTAACTTAGCTTAGCTTAGCCTATCTTGCATCCACCTCCCTGGCACCAAAAACCAAACCCTAACTCCACCTACATAACCTTCCACTCCAAGTCCACCTAAGACTACTTAAGCTAGCTCCACCCTACTCATTTTGGCACCACCACTTCACCACCTTTCACCCCTCAACTAACCACCAAAAGACACCAAAAGTTGGTGCCAAAACTAACCCTAACCACCTCCCTTTTGGCGCCAACTTTCAGCCCCTTTATCCACCCTACACCTACCCACATAACCCATCCTAGCCATCCACATACCCCCCTTCTAGAACCCTAAGGTGGCGCCACTTAATAGCCTTCTAGAAGGCCCATTTTGGCACCAATTCTAAAGGGCACCAAAGCCATAACTACCCCCCTTAGCACCCCTTAAGTGGCGCCATTTATCCTTAGCCTTAGGATCCCCAACTACCCCCTATATCCTATCCTACCCATCCATTCCAAGAGCCACCTATCCCCCCCTTCCTACACTATATATACCCACCTAACTTCCCACATTTTCTTCATCCTCCATTAGTGTATTATTCTACCTATACCCACCTACACCTACGGCCAAGAAGAAGGAGTAGAGAAGAAGATTAAGGGGGCACATCACCCACCCCTTTGGTGCCTTCTTCTCCCCACTCTCTTCAATTTGTGCCACGCCAAGGAGGAGGGCCATTCTACTTCAAGGAGGATGGCTAAGCAAAGGAGAAGGACCTAGGGTGGACGTCCACCCTTGGAGGAGGAGAATTGAAGGTGGTAGCTACCACCTTGGAGGACACCATCTTGGAGGAGCATAGCAAGGAAGGAGAAGGAGGAGCCCTTTTCAAGCTTAGGAGCCACTACGCTTGGAGCAAAGAGCTTCCCCTCTTCACTAACAATTCAGGAGGATTTGTGTTTAATTTTATTTGTTGCAATTATCTAGTAGTAGAAGCATTCCTCTACTAGGGTTTGTAAAACTTTTTTTTTTCCTTGAGTAAAGTTGCCTTTCCTTAATTATCTTCTTTTACTTTTACCTTAGTATAATCACACCCTCTCTCTAATTACTCTAGGTTCCCACCTACCTAAGTGAGCTCAGAGAGAGGAATTACTTGTCACTTAGGTTCTAGTTTAGTAAATTTAGGTGTTAGCTGATGAGAGCCTCATCATGAGACATAACTAGCTCATTTTGACCTAATAAAGAGAATAAATGCTCCTGCATAACTTAGAAGAGGGTTTAATTGAAGGAATAAGTGTTCTGAGAAGAAAACATGAAATAAAGGTTAAAACTGCAATTTTACCATTGCAGTACATAAACGGGATTTCTCGGAGACAAAACATAGGTCAAATGGTATAAATAAGATAAAAAGTGGGTTGATACAATCAGAAATGAGTTCATGTGCAATCCAGGAATTAAATAACATCTTATAACCCTAAAATAGACCTGCTTAATTCAACAAGGTTTCTGTTAGGATAAAAATCAAGTAAACCCTATAAAAATCATGGAAAAATATCCCTTAGGGTTTAGAACATTCAATTTGGCCTTTGGAACCTAGTTTGACCTAAATTAGGGTCCTAGCTCATCAATTAACCTAATTTGGGTTTTTATGCAAAATGTCTAGTCAAACGTGGTCAAACCTAAAATCCAACTTCACCATTGGATTCCTTAGGTCCAAATTAGGTTTGTACCAAAATTTGGACCTAAGGGGAAGTCATCTTGACCTACTTTGCATTTTAGTACACCCAATCTCATTTTGGTCTCTATCTTTTGAAAACCATCACATAAATCCCCCTAGCTTCCTCGCCAATCTTACAATCAAGTCCCTCCGCCATTATTGGGGAGAAATCCTTCTCCGGCGAGGAAGGCAGAGGGGATGCTCTCTGATCCCTCAGAGATCTCCTCCCAGAATTAGAAGGGAG
The DNA here is from genome assembly GCA_037157565.1 of Thalassia testudinum. NCBI lineage: Eukaryota > Viridiplantae > Streptophyta > Magnoliopsida > Alismatales > Hydrocharitaceae > Thalassia > Thalassia testudinum. The sequence continues at coordinate 87,909,349 of JAZHRO010000024.1, forward strand.
ATTCTCTGAGGAATCCCCTTCCATCTGAGCCCGATCACAACCCCTAATTTGCACCCAATCTCTCATGCGAACGGACGAGAGATTTGGGTATCTAACTACCTTCCATCTCCTGTGAGACATCGGTGGCAGAACACGTCCCCTCCACGCACCAGAAGCCCGGCCAACACCTATAAATTAAACCCCAACTCCGGCCGCACCTCCTCAGCTCGACTTAGCCGGGATTCCACCTCAAATTCCTCTTCTTCTCCGGCCAAGGGGTCCAGCGAGCCCCCCTCCTCCTCCTCATTGCTCTGCCACAAAACCAGTGGCAGAGCCATCTTCCTCATCCTCCTCCGCTTCGCGCAACACCCGCACGAGCTGCCCTAGCCCCGTTGTCACCGCCGTCTTCCTCCATTGGACACTTTCTTCTCCCGCGACAGCAGGTACTGCCGGCCGCCTCCTCATCCCCTTCGTCCCTTTAGTTAGGTTAAAACTATTCTTCTCTGTCCCCTCTTTCATTTCCCTCATTTTATTTCATCAAACGCCCCTCGACCGCCGCTATTCACCACCACCTTCCTCATCTCCGGCCACCCTCCGGCGAGACACTCCCATCGCTTTGCTGCCCCACACGTCTCTCCAACCATCGCATTACCTCCGCCTCACCTCACTGAATAACCTCCGCTCGTCCATAGACCCTCTACGCCTCCACAACAACCCCCCGAACACACCCATCCATCCGGCCACAGGGTGACCTAGGCACGCACGCCTAGGCCGCCCCACGGCCTGCCACCTAGCGCTTCACCTTCGCCGTGACACGGCGAAGGTCCCCCGGTGATCTGATTAAGCCGCGAGGCTCTTTTCATGTCCGACAGGTTTCACACCCCGGCCGCCATTAGCGGTGACTCGAAGAAGCTTCTTGCTTGCTCCAGGCTGCAATTCTTCAGGGCTCCAGGTCCAGCTAGCTCGGGGAAGTATTGCGAAGACTTCTGTTCCAGCAAGAGACGCTGCAAAGTCTGCAGTTGAGGGAATTGAAGGCATGGACTCCTACGGGCGTGCACGAAATAGAGGTGGAATACTAGTCCCACATCGTTAAGTCATAAAGCACTGGAGTGATTTATATTATTTTTTGTGTTATAGCCTCGTTGCCTTCGAGCGCATATGGGGTGAGGTCCCTCACCTATTCTCGCCGCCTCGTCCACCACATGGATCTGGTGACCCGATCCGACACTGCCCTGAGCACTCCTCGTGCACCACCCTCACGCCGGTGCGCTTGGACCCAGGCGCGCGATCCGACCCGTTTACCCGGCTCTGGAAGAGCGAGCTGATGAGTGGTTTATAGAGAGAGAGAGACGCGTGAGTGTGGGTAGAGGGATAGGTTTTGCTCCTCTGTGGTTTGTGCAGGGAAGGCAGAAGGAAGAAGTGAAGCTAACACTTAGCCGCTGCTAGCAAAGGAAAAAAAGAGAAGGAAAGGAAGAGGCGAAGGAAAACGAATAGAAGAACTGAAGAAGAAAGAAGAAATAAAGAAAAAGGTAAAGACAAGAAGAAGAAGAGAAACTAAAGGAAAAGGAAAATAAAACCAAGGAAGCAGAGCCAAGGAAGAAGAAGAAGACCCGCAGAGAGGAAGAAACTGCAGAGAAAAGAAGGAGAAAGAAGCAAGGAAACTGCAGAGAAGAAAGAAGAAGCATAAAGAAGAAGAAAGGAAGAAAATAAGAAGAAAATTCTTCTTTTTGCCACAATTAATTTTTCAAACTCATGCATTTATATATTTTGAATTAAGTTTTAAGTAATTAAGTGTTCGATTACATTCTTGAGATTAGTAATAAATTCCAATTGCTCCCTGTGTTCGACCTCGGATACTTAGGTTTTCAAGTAATAAAACTTTTATTTGTTGACAATGCTTGATCACCTATACTATGACGTAACTAACTGTTAAAACACGATCGAGACCACGTCAGCATTAGCCATCTTCCCACCATCAATTTTATATTGCTTTAGTTATTTCAAAACAAAAATTAAATATTTTAAAATACCAAAAAGAAAGTTGATTTCCATTTCTAAGCAAGGGTTTTTGATTTGCAAACTTACCTCCTTGGATGACCCTAGATACCCCACTATCTAGGTCTTATAAATTTTAAAACCGTTTGCAATTTGGCTTGTTACAATGACTTAAAAACCTACTTTTACAAATCACGCCAAATTTTGCATCAGCGGCTTATAAATCACGACACGTAAAAGCACAAGTACGTGCATGTAGGTGCGTACGCAGGACATACCTCAGCACTCTACGTGTTGTCGGACATCCGACACCAACCCCGGACGTTTGCTGCTGCTCCAGATGTCTGGCAGATGCCCTAGACGTCTGATACTGGAAAAAATCCAATATCCAGGAACTCCTCTCGCGGTCCTGCTTCTCGCGGGCCTCTGCTCGCAGCGCCTGCAGCAGTGACCTCAGCAGTTGTAGGAGGTCGAGGACCCTTCTTCGGTGTCCTCCTCTCTCCCACAAGCTCCCTCTAGAGTTCCCACAACTGCACTTTGGCCACGACTCCTCCCTCTCGCACAAGCTCCTTCGAGTGAGAGAGCTCTCTCCTTTCTCACGCCCTTGCTCTTGAACTCCTCTGAGCTCGTGTTCCCGACCCCAGCTCCCTTCTTTCGCGCAAGCCCCTTCGAGCTCCCACAGCTCCCGACCGCGCTCCTCTCTCCCTCGTCCGCACTCCCTCTCTCCCCCGCTCACACTCTCACCCTCTCTCCTCCTCGTCCCGGCCCTCTCCTTCCTCTCCACTCGCTGCGGTAGGGGGTGGGGAAGAAGATGGTCGCCAGCAGGGGAAAGGAGATGAAGGTGGTGGTGTGGAGATGGAGTGTGTGGGGGGGGAGGTTAAATAGGAGTGGGATTAGGGTTTTGGGTTTGGAGGGGAGTGTGTGTGTGTGTGCGTGAGTGTGTGTGTGGGTGAGGGAGAGGAGAGAGAGGGAAAAATTACTGTGTTTCCCCCTGACAAACTCTCTTCTTCCTGAAGAACCCACACACTCAACTCAAAGAGTCAAGGTTTTCGCGTTTATGTCCCTAACTTTCCATAAAAACTCCAAACGGTCCTTAGAAAGGGTATTTCACTAGGGTCTTTGCGACCCCGTAAAAAGGAGTGTATGGCGGCTCCTCCAGATGATGCGTTCAAAAATAGTCGGATTACTTGAGACTAGAATTCGAGGTGAGTTATGGTCATTAATAAACGTTAGTTTATCATCATTCTTATGCTCTAGAATAAACTTAGCTTTTAGGTTTTTAACTCCGCAAATGGGTTTTTGGGCTACATTTAGGCATCACTTAAGTTTGGCATGCATTGTATAATTTGTTGTGTTTTTGACACGTTTGTTTAAGTGTTAGGGACAAACAGATAGACAGATCCCTAAAACCCTAGCACTCAAGAAGGCAACTGGTGAAGAGGAAGCTCATTCTAGCGAGACTCAAGCAAATTTAGCTCATCATAGCTGGATACCAGCACACTTGAGTTAGGGTTAGCTCCATTCAGATCATCTTAGCTAAATGGTAGCTTAGGGTAGCTCATCTTAGCTCACCCTAGCTCAAGTTAGCTTAGACCCTGCTCAACTTAATTGAGTCTAGCTCACCTTAGCTCCAATGAGTTCACTGGGAGCTCTAGCTAGCTCAACTAAGTTGACAGAAGTTCACCTCAGCTCAGGTCCAGCTGCTTCCAACTCCACTCAACTCAAGTCAGCTGAAGATGACTTCAAATAGTTTAGGCCAACTCAAGTCCAACTCCCGGGGACTCCACTTAGCTCAACCTAGTTGAGCTAAGCTATCTTAGCTACTTCAGCTAGCTAGGTCCTCCCCGAGAAGATTAGACCCACCTTACCTTAGTACATTTCAGCAGAAGCCAGCTCACTTTAGCTTGGCTTAGCAGCTAGCAAAGAACTAGCAAGTGAAGCCAACTAAAGTAGCTCCCTACAATTCACTTCAGCAGTTACTAGCTCTAGTTCAGCTCCAGACATTTCTTCCTCAGCTCCTCTTCCCTAAACCCTAGCTCCATCCCACCTCCTCCTCTACTCAACTACTAGCTAAGCTAGCTTAGCTTAGCTACACCTTGGCTCCCAATGGCCGTCCACCACCTATAACTAACCCTAGAACCCATCTACCTAAGCTCCACTAAGTAGACCTAAGCCTAGTCCACCCTAGCTCCTACTTTTGGCGCTAACATTAAACACCTCTTGGCCCCTCAACCACCACCAAGAGCCACCTTGTTTTGGCGCTAAAATACCCTTCTAGAAGCCCTTTATTTTGGTACCAAAACACCACCATATCATGGCCCTACACCTCATCATCCAAACCATCTCCACCATCCATTAAGTGGCGCTAACCAAGCCCCTTCTAGAACCCCCTTTTTGGCTCCAACTCAAGAGGCACCAAGGATGGTAATCACCACCTTTGAGTTGGCACCAACCTATAGTAGCCCTAGGATCAACTAACTACCCTAAAAACCCATCCTAACCATCCATCCCAAAAGCCACCTACAACCCCCATCTTTTCCTATATATATCCCCATTAACCACCACCATACCTTCATCCTTTGGCTTCATATTTTCCACCTTCATCCCACTGTATCCACGGCCAAGAGAAGAAGGAGAAGAAGAAGGTTAAGGGGACACTTTGTCCCCTTGGTGCCTTCCCCTCTTCCCTTCTCTCTTGTGCACCCACTAGCCAGAAGACCAGCCAGGCAAGGAGGACCTTAGGAGGAGGTCTTAAGGGTGGTCCACGCCACCCTAGGAGGAGTCTTCTGGGTCTAGATCTTCCACCCTTGGAGGAGCAAGGGCACGCCCCCCTTAGGGCTTGCCAAAGAAGACACTAGTTGGAGGAGCTTTTCAAGGAAGGAGAAGAAGGAGAACTTCTTTTTAAGCCCAGGAGCAGCTGAGCCTGGAGCAAGAAGCCTCTCTCTCTTCTTCATCAACATTATCACAGGAGGATTTTTGTTTTCTTTTATTTTCATTTGTTAGAATAGAAGCATTCCTCTACTTGTCCTTTTGTAAAATAATTTTCTCCTTAAGTAAAGTTTCCTTCTTTTAAATTCTTGTTGCATATATTAATGTTTTTACCATAGTGCACTCACACACTCTCTCTAATTACCCTAGGTCATCACGTACCTAAGTGAGTTTAGAGAGTAGAATTACTTGTCACTTAGGTTTTAGTTTTAGCAACATAGGTGTAATTGTTTTCTCGCTTTAAATTATGTAATTGCCCGTTGCTTCAAAATACAAAAAAATCTTATATTCAAAATTCCCAAAAAGAAAGTTGATTTCCTTTTTGTCAAGTGAGAGTTTTTAAAGTGCATTCCTGCCTCCTTGGACGACCCTAGATACCACCGCTATCTAGGTTTATAAATTGTAAAAGCGATTGCGAATTGGTGTGTTACAATGATTTAAAAACCCTAATTACAAATCATGCTTTTCTTTGCATCAGTCATCGATCCAACGTTCCCTTCCAATTGGATGGGACCATTTATCCAATCTGAAGGAGGCCTCAAACCTGAGGATTCTAGTGGCATGGTGTTCCGACCTCTGGAGAGTAGAGGAGATTGAAACATCCAACCAGATGATCTTGGTTAGAGCAATGAATAGAGGGGGATGCTCGTTTTACTTCTCCTTCTTCTATGTTGTGAATGACTTGGAGCGTCGGCGTGCCCTCTGGGATCACTTGAGAAGAATAGTGACAAAATGAAAGACCCATGGCTGATTGTTGGTGACTTCAACGTGGTTCGGTCCACGAAGGAAAAGTTCATGGGTAATGTCTCTGGCTCCTAGGGATCATAGGACTTTAACATATGCATCTTGGACTGTGGCCTGGCGGAGATGGTGGCTGATGGCATGAGATTCACCTGGTCAAATCAATTTGTGGTTGAGAGGTGGCTTGCCTGACAAATGGATAGAGCGCTTGGTAGTGCCGCCTGATTTGATCTATTTCCCCTCATTCTATTCCTATACGACCCAATGGAGTTTAGTAATTATGCACTTATGAGCAACCCCTTGGTGGAAGGAGGGGGAAAACGAAGGCCTTTATGTTTTTTCAGTCATTGGGCGGATCACGAGGGGTTCCTGGACCTCTTCCAAGAAGCTTGGAATCAACCCATTGAGGGAAACCCCTTTTATGCATGTGTCCAACAGTTGAAGCAGGTTAAGGCCAAGCTTTGTGCATGGGCACAAGAGGATCGAGACATGCTTCACCAGGTATCCCTTCTGAGAGAGCGGCTGAAGATCCTACACAGTCTACTCGATCATGACCAAGGTAATGTGGAGGCCCAAACGGAGGAGCGTTCAACTAGGGAGCTCCTGCAACGACTCCTCTTAGAGGACCATGAAGAATGGAGGTAGCGTAGCTAGGGAAACTGGCTAAAAGAAGGTGGCAAAGGGACCAAGTTCTTTGCCTTCGCCACTCGGATCCAACAAAACAAGAACGTCCTTGCATGTGTCATCCGCAAAGACGACACTATCATTGATGAGGCCGAGGAGATCAAGCGCAAGGTCCTGGAATACTTCATGAAGCTCTTCACAACTAGGAGGACCGATCTCGAGCCATTGATGGTTGACCCGATCCCAATTCCTATAGCCAACACAGTTACAGACGAAGAGAACACATGGCTCCAATGCCTAGCCATGCTTGAGGAGGTTCAAGAGGCTTTATGGTCCATTGACGCCAACAAGGCGTCGAGACCGAATGACTTCAATGATCTTTTCTTTCATTGGTGTTGGCCCATCATAGCGAGGGACTTCATGTGGCGGTCGGTTGCTTCTTCATCGACGGTTGGATGGTGGGTGAGCTTAATAATGCTTTCTTGACCCCTATGCCAAAGTTTGAATGTGTCAAATCTATATCCGACTTCCACCTCGTCACGTGCTGCAATATACTTTATAAGATCATATCCAAACTTCTTGCCAAGAGTTTGGTGCAGGTACTACCCCGTCTCCTGGAGCCAAACTAGGGGGCATTTGTGATGGACCAAAGATTAGAAGACTGGTCTCTCCTAGCTTTGGAATGCCTTGAGGACTTCAATGGTTGGGGGGTCTGGAGGATCTACGTGAAGGCGGACATTTCCAAAGTGTTTGACTAGGTGGACAGGGATTTCATTTATCGCCTCTTAAATGCCATTGGCTTCCAGAAAGTGTGGATAAGGTGGATAAGGGAGTGCACGGGCCAACCGTGCATCGCCCCTCTTGTAAGCGGTGTTCCTTTGGGGATCATCCATACTAGCTGCAAATTACACCAGGGTGACCCGCTCTCCCACTCCTTTTCAATTTGGTGATGAATGTCTTATCCCTCTTACTAGGTATATAAGCACAGGAAGGGTGCCTCCACACCCCCTGGATTGGAGGAGTCGAATTTGTATCACATCTCTTTGCTAACGACGCCCTAATCTTCAGGAATGCGGATCGGAGGTCGGCAATGGCAATCCGAAGAGCCCTTGATCTATTTGGAGAGCTATCGGGCTTGGGGCTGAATGGCAACAAAAGTAGAGTATACATGCCTTATGGAGTGTTGCGTAGGATGGAAACCTGCTTAGCTCTGGGGATGCTTGAAGGCCGTATGCTTGTTTGTTACTTGGGCACCCCCCTCCATGTGGGTGAGAGCCCAACAAGCCTCTTCTCGGGACTGGTGGACAAGGTCCTCACATTGATCTCTGCTTGGAGCGTGAGGACCCTACCTAGGATGGAGAGAAAATAATTAATCAAATGGACCATCGAGGGCTTGCTCCGATTTTGGATCTCATCATTGGTCGTCCCATGCCCAATCTTCAGGAAGGTGATGTCTTTAGAGGCAAGGTACTTTTGGGGTTCTAAGGCCCATTTGTTTGGATAGCGTGATGTCTGCCTCCCCTTGGAAGGAGGCTTTGACCTCAAGGACCTCCTTGACTTGGAAAATTTTACTACACGCAACCAGCTTTGTAGAATTTTGGATGTCACGAATTCAAGAATCTGGACGACTTGGATGCGGCGTTGCTACCCTATCCATGTTATCTTTCACCAGCCAACATGTAGAACAGACTTCAAATGTTGGGCGAGCATCTTGAAGCATTGAGCCAATATCAAAGAGTAGTTCACTATCATCGACTCCACTGAGAAGTTAAGATGTGCATGGTTGAGATCGTTAGCAGACCTTTGGGAAGTTGTTAGGCAAAAGCAAGACGACCGGAATATCTATAAGATCATATGGGATAAATGATACACTTCGAAATGGTCGACGTGTACTCTTCTAGCATGCCGAGGCTGACTTCTTATATGGGATGGAATTCATTCTTGGGGAATAGCAAGTTCCTCTCAGAGCTCTTTTTGTAAGGTTGAGGAAGAAAACATCGATCACCTCTATTACTGTTATCGCTTTAGTAAGGAAATCTAGAGAAAGGTGTTACTAACCTTTGAGGTCACGAGTCTTTCCACAAGTATCATCAAAGCAATGCTCTTAATCATAAGGTCTTTTAATGGAGGGAATACTAACCTCGTAATTAAAGAATCTAAAAAAAAAAAAAGAAAACTCTCACATCACTTAACTCTAAATAACTTTTAACAATATATTTTAATTCATGTTCATGTAATTTTTGTGTCAGTCGGTTAATATCTTGCCGAATTGTGCTGTAGCTTGAGTAAAACTTTTCCTTTTTACTCAAAATTCTCCGGCTACTCCGGGTGACCGTTTGAATGGAACGCACCGACCTCCCTCCTCTCCTGTCAACGCTCCTTGAACCCTAGAGGAGTTCTACAGAGAGAGTTCGAGAGAGAGAGAGAGAGGATGCGGGTGAAGAAGCAGAAGAGGCATAGGAAGGTGGTGAGGTTCTACAGCTCGTGCTTCGGGTTCAGGGAGCCCTTCAAGGTCCTCTGCGACGGCACCTTCGTCCACCACCTCCTCCTCCACCGCCTCACCCCAGCCGACGACGCCCTTTCTCGCCTCCTGGCCGCCCGCACAACCCTCTTCGCCACAAAGTAAGTATCTCTCACTCCCTTCCCTCCTCCACAAACTAACCAACTCCCCATTTTCTTCTCCTTCTTGTTGCTCATCCCAATGCTTCCTTCTGCAGGTGCGCGGTCGCGGAGCTCAGGTGCCTCGGGGAGTCCCACGCCGAGGCGTTCCGTGCGGCGCAGCAGCTGCTCACTGCCAGGTTCGCTCTCGACACATCTGAGGGGTTCTCTGCTGCGTTTCTTCTGATGGGGTTTCCGTTGGTGTTTGCTGTAGGTGCGAGCACGAGAAGAGGGTGAATGCGGCAAGTTGCATAGAGAGCGTGATCGGAGAGGCCAACGAGGAGCATTTCTTCGTGGCGACGCAGGATGCGGAGCTCAGGAAGAAGTTGCAGCAGGTGAGATTGCTTTTTCCTGTTGTCCAAGATGGCCTTATTTTTTTCTTTAATTGAAATCATTCTTTGTTGTAGCAAATGCTGGATTGGATTCACCCTGGTTAGGATTCGGAAATTGGCTTTCTGGTACTGTCGCTAGTGTTACTTGAAGTTCTTTCCAGATTATAAATGGAGATGAGTGATTCTTATTTGGTACGAGTATAGCAGCTGGTGAGCGGGCAGGTTTGGAAAGCAGTTGAGAGATGCACATATTATGTGATTTTGGGCAATTTAATCTCAACCTGATTACAGAGTTAAATTACAGGTTCTTTGGAAAGCGGAGAAGGGTCAACCTAGGAGGATATTTAAACTAAGTTGCATTTTTAGTGGAGGAGGAACTTGGGGGAATTGTATTTTGCCTATTTAGAAGAGCAATTCTACATCTATGTGTTTTGTTCTAGCTTGGAGTTTTAGGTCCTGAACGGTGCTAATGTCAAATGAATTTTGTACAAAAAAAGAGTTGAGAAATTCATATTTTATTTTCTTTTTTCCCCCCATTAATCAACTTTGTTGCTCTATGATAGAGTTCAAATCATCTTTCCCTGTACGATGAGCCATGGGTTGCTTATGCTCATTTGTTTTTTCTTCCATTCCAAATTTCTTGCTGAAAACAGATACCTGGTGTCCCCGTAGTTTATGGTTTGAGGAATTCCTTGTTTCTTGAAAAGCCGTCAGCAGAAGATGTCAAGTTTGTTAAATTATCTGAGGAGAAGCGCCTACATATAGGTGATTTGGAAGCAGAAATACTGCAGAAGAGGAAGTTAAAGGATATATTACCATCAGGGGACATAACCAAATCCCCCGAGACAAATGATGGCATGGAGGAAGTAGAAAGGACAAAAAAGAACTTGAAAAGGAAGAGCACAGTATTGGCTGACAAATGGCAATTTAAAAGGAAGGGAGCAAAGGTTAGAATCATACTTCTAATTTGAGTTTAGAGTTGACAACAGTTTTTCTGGTTTCTTTTTGCTGTTGAGAGGAAACTTTCTTCATATTTGAACAAGATACTGCACGTATATGTTCTTTTCTTAGTTCTTCTGTTACATTTTCATATCTCTGATTTGCAGACTACTCTTCTGAATAGGTAGAGATGTTTGTTCTTGTATGAGATCAAAGTTGGAGTTTCGTCATTGAGGATTAGGTCAGCTGTCATCTTCTAAATCACACTGCTGGGTTAAGACTGTCCATACATATCATGAACTAATATCTTACACAAAGTAAGAAACAAAAATAGATGTTTTTGTTGTAATTTCATGAGAAGCCCTCCATGGAGGCTATCCAAATGGTTGTATATCTTGTTGAGATAATTGACCAACTTGGTTTATATAGAGAGCTCAAGGGAAAAATTACAGCCGTATCCTCATATAAATAGAAGACATAAGAATGAAAGCAATAAATAAAAGATAACATTAATCTCAGCACCTTATCTCAAGTTAGAGCAAAGATGTGGATCATGCTTAGCTTAGAATAGTATTTGTCAAAGAGGCTATATGGTGAAGTTGCATTTTGTTTGATTTTGATAGGAGACATGGATGATATGCATCAACCTCTTGTATATGAGGTTTCTAGTGTAATTGTTGAAGAAAATGAGTTGATCTGTCTTCTATAGAAACCTTAGGCTTCTGGTTATAGAGCGAGACTAAGGGAAAACTGCATAGTATATAGGTCCATATGAGTAAGAGAAGTAACATAGGTCAAAAATGTCGAAAACTAAAGATAACTTCTTTACACTCCTCCCTCAAGCTGGAGCCTAAATATCCATCATGCTTAGCTTGGAACAACATTGGTCAAAATATGCCCAGAGAAGCACCTTAGTGAACATTGTTGCGGTTTGAACTCCGGAAGTCACATGAGAAGTGCAAATGTGTCCCTTCTGAATCACGTTATGATTGTAGTGGCAATCCACTTCTACATGCTTCGTTCTCTCATGGAAGACTGAATTGTTGGCGATGAAAAGAGCTGCCTTGGTATTGACCTCATCTGTGTAGGGTTAGGTATGATGATGTGCAAGTCACTGAAAATAGAATGGATCCACATGAGTTCATAAGTGGCTTGGGCCATAGCCTTATATTTAGATTCAGTCCTAAATCTTGTCACCACTGTTTTTTATTTTGCCATGTAATCTAATTTTCACCTATAAATTTGTAGAACCTGGTAGTGGATTTCCCATCTTTAGGACATCCAGTGTAATACGCATCTGTGTAGGCTGCGACATCTAAGGACTTGCCACGAATGAATAGCAAACCTTTGCCTGAAACAGACTTCAAGTACTTGAGGATCATCGTACCTGCATCCCAACGTACTTTTGTCGGGTTATCCATAAATTGGCTTACCTTGCTTACTGCAAGAGCAATATCTAGGCATGTAATAGTAACATACAAAAGTTTCCCAACAAGGCACTTGAACTGCATTGCATTAATGTATCCTAAGCCATGCTCATACAAGTGTATACTCGTATCCATGGGAATAGGCGTCGACTTGGCTCCATCATGTCGGTTTCCTGAAGAAGATCAACTATATACTTCCTCTGAGAAGGCATAATTTGCCATGCATTTCGAGCTACCTCGATACTAAGAAATACCACAGTGGCCCTAAGTCTTTTGCGACAAAATGCTTGGCTAGGAATTCCTTGGTAGCTTCGATTTTGCCCATATCATCCCTAGTTAGTAGGATATCGTCTACGTCTACCAACATAACAACCCTTCCTTTCTCAGTCTCCTTCACAAATAAAGAATGATCTGCAAACGATCTCTTGAAGCTAACGCCCTTAATGACATTAGATAGCTTATGGAACCATGCATGTGGACTTTGTTTTGTGTAATTTGCAAACCTTACTACACTCAGCTTCTTTTCTCGGGAATTGTTGCATGTAGAATTCCATTTGGAGATCATCATAGAGGAACGTATTCTTTATGTCTAGTTGACGAAGTACCTAGTTTAAGTGAATGGCAATAGATATAAGAATTTGGACTGTGAGAAGCCGTGCGATTGAAGAAAAAGTATCAAAGTAATCCACCGCATAGGTTTACGTGTATTCTTTTGCCACCAACCAGGCCTTGTATTGTTTCACGGACTCATCTGGCTTGTATTTGACTATGCACACCCACTTGCACCCTACAACAGTAGCATTGTTGGGGGGATCAACTAGACTCCAAGTTCCCTGTGAGATTAATTCGTTAATGCAACCATCTCATCCTCTATGGCTTGTTGCCACTTTAGATCAAGGAGTGATTGATGATGAGTGGTGGATGCATGCATAGCTGAGAGAACTGAAACAAATTGCCTATATTGAGGTGAGAGACCAAACATGGACATGTGCTTGGAAATGGAATGCAACGTACGAGATCGTGACTTTCCTAAAGGCAATGGGTAGATTAAGGCCTCCATATATAGAGTCATCAACAAGCTCCTTTGTTGCAGTAATCTTAGATTGCTGGGGACCTTCTTGGTTTACTGGAGCACCAACTATACTTGGAACATTAGAGCTTAAAGGAGCATCAGTACTATCATGTGTAGGGATTACCTTAGGTACAAATGATGGCATTGACTCTGGAGGAAGGGGGGGTCTTTCAGTAGCAAATGACGATGAACGAAGGCCACTCGGAACTTGCCATTGGGTCCACCATGTGGAGTAGGTATGGGGACAACAAGATCATCAGGAGTTGGTATGGGAATCAAGGCATCATGATTGGTAGTAGAAGCAACAATTTGAGAGCCAATAGAGGAGTAATACGACATGGACTCAAAAAATGAAATATCAACGCTGACATAGTAATGTCTACCAATAGGATCATAGCACCAGTATCTCTTTTGAGTCCTAGAATATTCTATGAATATGCACTTGATAGCTCGAGGAGAGAGCTTATCTATTGGAATCATGAAGGTGAACAAATGAGACACACCTAAATATCTTGGGTGGAAATTTGAAGAGTTCCTTCTTAGGAAACTAAATAGAATATGGAACTTCTTTATCAACAATATTGGAAGGCATTTGGTTCACCAAATAGCACATGCTAAGAACATCGTCACCCTAGTAGGCTAATGCAACATTATTCTGGATGAGAAGAGTTAAAGCCACATCCAGAATATGACAATGTTTTTTCTTGATAACCCCATTTTGTTGTAACATATATGGGCAATTGGTTTAATGGATGATCCTGTATCCTTGGAATGTAGAGCGAAGAGCATGGGTACAAGACTCTAGAGCATTATTAGTTTTAACAATCTTCACATGGGTACCAAATTGGTTTTTTTATTTCTATGAGAGTTTTGATTACATTATCCATTGCCGACTTTGACTTATACAAGAAAACCATGACAGATGAAATGAATTGTTGACTACTACAAGATAAAATTGTGTTCCATATGATCGGGAGTATGACTGGGACCCTAAACATCAAGATGAAGTAACTGAAACAAAGACTCTGCACTATGACTCTATCAACTGTGGAATGAACTCTTGTGGTATTTTCTTAGTTGTCATGTCTCACATTTAAATGTAGCAATAAGAGGAATTTGTGGTATCACATATTGGAGCTTGGGCAATGGTAGGTGGCTGAATCTCAGGTGCTAAAGTAGCTTAATGATCCACTCGAAAGAATAGAGACATGCCCAACATATGGTAAATGGTAAATGTCCTGCTCCTCATGGCCATAACTAATCACCTGCCTCGTCAGTATATCCTAAAACATGAGAGATATAGAGTCAAAGATAGCTTTGCAGTTCAATTCTTTTATAATTTGACTGACTGAAAACAAATTCAAAGGAAAATTTGGGGCAAGTAAAACATTCTATAGTCATATATGAGAGGCTATTTGAACTAGTAATAGGGGAATGCCTCCCATCAACCACTAGAATCATCTGTTTAGATGAATCTGGTTGCAACTGAGAAAATTGCTATGCCTTCCAACTCGAGAGGATCATGAATCCACAAGCCAATTAGTGTCTTTTGTATGGCAGGCGAGGCATATACTTGAAGGCCTAGCAAGGGTGGTAGTATCCGCATTTCTTGAAGGGGAGTTTGAAGTGGTCGTAGAGGGAATGGTTGATATTTCATGGTGATTGAGCCTTTGAATCAACTCATTGTACTTTGCTCTGGTGATGGGAATAATCGTGACCGTACGTTTGGAGTTGTAATTGTTTGATGTGGGCTAACAGGTTTTCCATGCTTAGTCCAACACTCATCCTCCGGGTGACCAAGCTTCCCACAAAATAAGCATTAGGGCCTGGCATGCCCCTGGCCTCCCTGGCCTTGACTAAAACCACGAGTGGATGGTCCTCTACCCCTACCTCTTCCTTGACAAGTTGCCATGGTGGATGTATGCTCTTTATTAGTAGAGGGTGTTAGGGGAACTGTTAGTCTGCTTAATTTGTTGTAAGCTTCTTCGATGGATGGTATCTCAGGCAAAGTCAACATCTGGGAGCGCATTGCCTCATAAGCTGGATCCAATTCGACAAGGAAATGCCCCACCATGATCTATGCCTTGTATGCTTTCTGTGATTCACATGTTCATACAGGAGTGTAGGTGTTTAACCTCAAAAACATAGACTTCAGGGCAAAATAATACTGTGTTAGTGGCTGCCCATCCTGTCTCATATGGGCAATCTCATGGTGAAGCTAAAGAATGCGGGTTTAATTCTTGTCTTGGGAGTATGTTTGACGTAGGTTCTCCTATATCTCCTTTGCTGTCATATAGTACATAATATTGGTAGCTGTATGTTGAATTGTAGTGCTCATGATCCATTTTCTCATCATGGTGTTATCCTTCTTCTAGGTTACATACTTCCTTGTCTTTTTAGTAAGCTTTGATTTGGTAAGTATGTGGCCCTTATGTTCCTCTATGACATTTAAGATGAATTGCACCCACAACGCATAGGTGGTTCCATCAAACTTGATTAGGGGACCAAAGAAGGGGTTTTTGAACTCCCCTGATTCTCGACTTGTTGAGCGGCCCATTTACTACCTCAGAAGCCATTCTCGAACTTGAACGAAGTTTGCCCACATAAAGACAGCAGTAGAAAGTTCCAAAAAATTAGTTCATCAGGACTAAAAACTGGCTACAAAGCATGAAAAGAGAGTCCACACTACTGGGACAATGCATGATAGGGCTTCCAATGAGGTCTAGCATGAGTTATGCCCTAGCCACACGCAATATCAGTGGAAAAGGACATAAATTAGAGTTAGTTCAGGGAATCAAATTACCAACGAGGCCTTGGTTGCTACCCAAGACCTTTAGGGCAACACTGTTGGACCTTTAGAGTCGGTAAAGAGGGTCCTAGTGGCCCTTCTGGTGGCTGCAATAGTTGGCCTCAACCCCTAGATAAGTTAGAGAGCCAATAGTAAGGAAGCAACGTTAGACATAGGGCCGCTAGAGGTCAGTCTGGCATTGTCGAAGACCAGTAGTAGTGTCACCAAGGTTTGATGAGGTTGTCGTTGATCGGAGACTAGGTGTGGAGGTCGTTGGTGGTTGGAGACTAGGTGTGGATGCCATTGGTGGCTGTGCTCCATGGTATACAACCCATCAGAGGAGGGTTTCTTTCTTTAGGTTTCTACGTAAAATCCGAGATTCAAGAAAGAAACACTAAAGAAACCTTATTTGGTGGAGAAAAACAAAGAGAGGGGATTAAGGAGGTATAGAGCTCTGGTCTAGAACTGTCACTTTGATACCATGCTGAGGAAAATGAGTTGATCTCTCTTCTATAGAAACTCTATGGCTCTATTGATAGAGAGAGGCTAAGGGAAAACTATGTACAGGTCAATGTAGGTAAGAGAAATAACAAAGGAGGTAAAAAATGCCAAAAACTAAAAATAACTTCTCTATAGTAATTGTGTTCCACCCCAACTTACTTGATCCTCTCATGGAAGATTAGATTAATAGTAAGAAATGAGGCAACTTGATTATCACAAAGTATCTCCATGGAATGTATCACGGATAGATAAAAATCCCAAGCAAATCATGCCTTCTTGATCTCAAAAGTTGCCTGAGCCATAGGTCGGTACTTGGACTTTGTATTGGATATTGAAATGTTGTCTGGTCTTTCTCAAGTCACAAGATTCTCAGCCATGTATATGTAAAAATCTATGTTGGATGTCCTTAGGACATCTAGCATAATCCATACCACAATTGGCTACCATTTCAAGGGATATCACCTTAATGAATAGGAAACGTTTTCTCAGGATTTTAAGTACTTGATAATCATCATATTAAAATTCTAGTGTACTTTGGTATGGTTATTCATAAGTTGACCATCTTTCTTAGAGCTAAGGAAATGTCCAATTGAGCAATAATCAAATAAATTTAGTTCATGCATAGATCTCTAAATAGATGTATACAAACCCATCTGTGCTTTCACATACATATACCTTGGGATTTGGGTTGCTTTAGCACTATGCATGCCCATCTCTTGTAGTAAGTTTGTTGCATATTTTCTTTGGGATGACGTAACTCGTTGCTTGCTATGGGACACTTCAAATCACAAGGAAATACTATAAAGGACCAAGGTCCTTGGTGACAGACTGTCTAGTTAAAATGCTTCTTTGTCTCACTAGGCTTTTCAACATCATCTTTAGTTGGGGTTATGGCAATCATATAGATAATGTCATGATTGTCTCTCTATCAATCTCTGCATTAAGAGAGAATGATTAGCTAATGGTTTGTAGGAGTTTCTCAATGATCTTAGACAATTTTTCAGACCATATCCAAGGACTCTGTGTAAGTTCTTAAATAGCCTTATTTAACCTGCAAGCACTATGACACTTCTCTTGATCTTCAAAATTGAGAGATTGCTGCATATATTTTTTTGAAAAGGGAAAGAGTGATTATCCTTTTGATAACTACCTAGAGAATGTAAAAAGAAGTATAGAATCCATGTTACAGGCATGAACTCCACCTTGATACAAAAGACAATGTGGAGGTAACAAAATTTTCCATATACAGACATTGCCCCCCAAAGACAACCGCATTCCTTTTCAACCAAATAGACTACAAAACCGTCAGCTGGCGAGCCCTTTGTTTCTTTGACCAAAACAAGTTACGCCCATCATCCGTACTTCCACATCTAAACGGTTGGTGAATAGGCTAGTTAAACTACAAGTCTATTGAGATAAATATGTGGATAGTCAATAAACTAGCTATAGGGAGAAGGTTTTAAAGAAGTCAACTCTATATGAGTGTATCCCTTCACCATTAATCGTGCTTTGCACCTTGCCATTGTCTCATGAGTATTTTACTTCATTATAAAGGATTTGGATCCCATCATGGATATATTAGAAGGTGAACCTGATG
Organism: Thalassia testudinum; assembly: GCA_037157565.1. Classification (NCBI taxonomy): domain Eukaryota; kingdom Viridiplantae; phylum Streptophyta; class Magnoliopsida; order Alismatales; family Hydrocharitaceae; genus Thalassia; species Thalassia testudinum. The sequence goes on from JAZHRO010000024.1 coordinate 87,926,990, forward strand.
TAGTTGAGGCCTTGAGGGAATAAATAACTTCCGGGTGAATTGTTCGTCCTAACGCTTGAGAATTGTTGTCCTGTTTGAATGATGATTTCAACATACTTCAGGGCCTTCTTGGTTTAAAGTGGAATGCATCTATATATAAGATATAGGACTCCTACATGGTAGGAACCAAATAATCCCAAAAGTTAGGTTGGCATTGGGGACTCTTGATGATATGGTTTGGAGATAATAATGGAGCTGGAATGGTGTCGGGATCATGGATGGTGTGGTAGAAGCGGGACAACTGGTGGGAAAGTGTTGCTCTTGTGGGCATGTGGTGTTGTGTGCACAGGCATTGGAGGTAGAGTGGTAAAGAGTTTGGCGATGGGAGTTTTGGGTGGAGTTGGATTGGGTTAGGAGGTTCTGGGTGGGGGCTTGGGTGCCACATGAGGGTTGCACGCAAGCTTGATGGCAACTGGTGGCAGGTTGCAGATGCTAAGCGGAGGGCTGCTTGGGGTGGGGCAGGTTGGAGAGTGGGCGGTGATGGCTGACAAGAGGGGTGCTGGTGGCAGTGAGTGCAGGCATTGGTGCGCAGCTACGCGTTGTGAGTGGCGGAGCAGTGGTGGAGGTGGAGGCATCCGATAGTGGAATTGGGGGAGTGGATTAAAGAAAAAGAGAAAATGAGATCCTTAAACTTGCAAAGGAATTAGGCACTTGCCAATCCCAAGGAATTGAAGCGTGCTCAAACCACCAAAGATGTAAGTTTGGAGGTGAAGTCCACATGGGTGGGGAAATAAGAGTGCTGCTGGCAGTAACGGATAGTCATAATAAGGGTCTGAATTGCCTCGCCTCGGCACCCTCCAGCGGAACAAGAGCCTCAACTGCAAGCCACAAGTTTTCCTTCCTGATTTCTCAAGATCTCTTAAGAGCCAAACTCCAATGGTAAAAATGTCGACATTTAAGAAGGTAAAATTAATTTCGTATCTACGATGCTGTCTCCAGCGAAGAACAAAAAGAGTGGGCTTCACATGGTATAACCATTCCCAAAGAGAGAAATGGCACCACCAACCCTCAAGCAAAACTAACCACCCTTTCACTTTTCAAAAACACCCTCAAGCAAAACATAATAGTAGGCTAAGGACATTTTTCCTAGCCAAATTAAATGTCTGAGTCGCCAAATATTGTAGATAAAGTAAGCAACTTTAATTTGGTTTTAACAATCATGGTTTAAGGCAAACAAAAGTGGTGTCCTTTGAAAACAAGGCAATATCACTCCGAAGGATCAGGAATAAAGGAATCTTAGAATGCATCCAATTTCTCGCGAGAGCATTAAGTTGATTATCGATGAATAAGTGTGGGATAGTCTCTCCATGAGGATTGGATGAACAGCAATGACAACAAGAAGTAAGATGTGCCACGCCATGTAACCTCCCTCTTAAGATAAGTGGAGACTTCCTTCGCACCTTCCAAGGAAGATTCTCCCAACTTATAGCTATGTATTTTGGCTTGAAATAAGTGGGATCATAGACATGGTTGAGGATCAATCTGTGTCAAATCACAAAAAATAGCAAAGTAGAATGAAGACCAAGGGACAGGATGAGTGAATAGGAATTAAAGAGCTTTGATGAGTAGTCTACCCACGAAGAATGCCATTTGAAGATTTGTCATCCTTTCCAAGCTCTTTAGCACTATACACGCAACATTCATTGAAGGATTCTCCTTGGTAACATCGTCGATGAGGGAAGTCCCAAGGAGGTTCACCTATGATAAAGGTGGTCAAGGTGCAAGAACTTCTGGGGAGCCTAAAATGTCTTTGCTTAACCATCTTTTGGTATCAACCAACCTCCCTTGGACAAGAAGCTCTTTGGTGTCCACCTCCACAAACCAAGCAACGGACAAGGTCGGGGTAGTCGTACGTGATGTGTCCATGATCCACATCCCCTGTACCGATAACAAATTATTCTGCTTGCCTTCTCCCATCTGCACTCACCAATCACCATCTTCCTTTACACCCCGTGCCCCCCCTCATCTGGCTTAGATTGGTGATTATCGTTGCATCAGACTACTATATTGCTAGTATGCTCTAAAGTCTGGTGTCTATATTTGTTGCAAATGGGAATGTTATAGATTTGGCCGTCGAAATGGCCATTTTGGGAGGGTCCCCATATCGATATGGCTTAGTTGTTGATAAATAGGGATTTTGTCGGCATGGCGCGGTATGTCGACTGCGGAGACTGTTGCTGTGCTCCGCTTTTGCTGCTGTTGCGTTGTTGGTCCTTGCTGCTGTGCTCCTTTTCTGCTGCGCTGTGTTGCTGCTGGTGCACGCTCTATGCTGCTGTTGGCCTGTTGTGCTCCGACTTAAAGAAAGAGAGAAAGGGATATGGTGCAACAGCAGTAGAAGCTGGTGATGTGGCAATGGAAGGCATAGTCGCCATGGGGCCCTTCTGGCAAACCATTCTATCTGATTACCTTGACAAGATTATAAGGTGAGGTCTCCCCTTGTTATTTTTGCTCTTTAATGAAATGGGTTTCGTTGGTTTCGCATCTATGTTGCGGATTCACCTCTTTTCCCTGTCAATTCCTCTTCTTCTTGTTGTTCGGAGAAATGGGTTCTGTTAGCTTCATATCTACGTTGCGGATAAAGACACCCCCTTACTTTTGTTCAGGTTTCTTCATACTTTTTAGTTGTTTTGATATTTGATTATTGAACTTGAACATGATATGGTTATGTTGCATACTATGATGTAATATTCTTATTATTACATAAATCAATTTAAGCATTGGATTTTTTTAAAATTTATATCATTTTGATTACTTCTGTAATTTTTCTTGACATGCATTGGCATGCTCTTGGCGTGCCTCCAAAATGACCTATTTTCGAGACATCGACATCGTCGAAATCCACCGTCGAAATGAGCGTTTCTACGGCATGCCCACGAAATGTACATTTAGAAATTCATCGGCACGGCATCGAAATCGACATTTTGAACCTTGGTGTGGAGTTGACTTCACATGCCCACATAGGGCTTGACTCGATGACTCAGCGACATGTGGCAGTGCCATGTGGCCATGTGTGGACTGTTTGCGTAACCTCTTTATTCCCACTAACAATAACAACATAAGAAAAAACATTCTTTATTTTTTTGATTTAAAGAGTTTGAGGCACAACAGACATTGAATAAGCTTTGTCTAGAAGAAAACTATACAAATTTTTCTTATGAAATATTATGCTGGATATAGTTGTTAGAGATTCATAGTTAGGACTTGTTCAAAGCAAAGATGATTTGGGGAGTTGATATTTTTGATCTCTAGTTTGAGTTTGGTTAAAATTTTGGGTTTGATGCTCGTCATACATACTTGATTTTCTTGCAATTTCAACTCTTGAGGATGGATATAAACATTCTTGCAATGTTGTCAAGGTGATTGCCTTGGGCAACCAAGCTCGTAGGTTAAGTGCAAAAGCCAAAGGTTGCCTTAATGGTATTCCAAGCTAGGGGCTTTATTTGGGTGATTGCTTGGTCATTTTCTTCATTGTTTGGGTTGCGTTGCATCTTGTCACCCTCTTCTCAACTTACTTTAGTTAAGGTCATAAAACTTTTCTTTAGTCTTAAGTTATATATATTATATGTTTGTATTATATATTATACATATATGTATAGGTTTGTAATGATAACTAAGCTTGAGAAACCTCCTTTTTACCTCTAAAAAAAAGTCTTATGATACATGTTGCTAGTTTAATAATTCACACACACACACATGGTAGTGTCCGGATGTAATGATATATAACAATATAGTACAAGTTGTGATATTAAGTTTGTATGCTTTTTTTTTCGCATAGTATAATATACTTTTTTTTTTTTTGAAAAGGACGGCTATTGAAGGTTAGTAGCCATCCACTTCATTGCTAACTCTAAATGGGAGCAAAGCTACCTAATATTACTCCAGAAAGAAAATAAAGTTAGAACATCTCTTGCTACATTTTCCTGCAAACCATCTCTCCATGGAAGACAATTGTATTTCGCTATAACTAGATGGACTAGAGGATCATGTAGGTTTTAATCCACAGTAGAGAATATGTCTGAATGCCACTATGGAAAGCTACCTAGAAAGCGTCAAAGGTTTGTGTGCCCATTCCCAGAATAGAGAACTGCTCCCAAATCGTTGTTGAGAAACTATATGTCAAGAACAGGTGGGTATTATCTTCCTCTTTAACCCCACATAGCATGCATGTAGCATTAGCCTTCATGGCTCACATTCTTCTTTTGACCATCGTGGTAAGACGTTGCCTACGGAGCAACCATAGGAAAATTTTAACTTTGAGAGAGGGATTCTAAATTTCCAGCAACAACAGTGGCAATCCCTGGCAACCTTGACCAAATCCCCATCCACCTTACCCAAGAAGATTTTGTATGCCTTCTTTATCGTGCAATGACCTCTATCCCAAACCAAAGAGTTAGGAGTGGAATCATTCGACCTTGCCCTTGACCCAAAAGAGAAGGACCTGCAAATTAGAAATTCTTATGTCAGATAGGCTTCCTCCCATGCATAGGGCCCAAGCTCCAGCACTTCTACCCACTGATCCCTCCCAAATCGACCTAACTGGCTAACCTTTATCACTTGCCAAATAGTATAACCGAGGAAGAGCCTAAGAAAAGATGCCCTCACTAGGCTAATTATCCTCCTAGAATCTAAAGGACTTGCCATCCCCTAGTGTAAGACGAAAAAGCTGGCTAGATTGAACAATAACAGCGAGGAGGCTTCGCCAAAAGGTTGAGGCTCCAAGAATCCTCATGCCAGTGACATGAATCAGAGAGCCATAGACCAACAAGCGATGCTAAGCACTGCTACTATTAGACAAAAACTTCATCACCCACTTCATCAACGGAGCGTTATTGAAACAATCAAGCTTAAGCTCCCCCAAATCGCCTTGCTTCGTTGGCAGACAAATATCATCCTAAGCCACCAAATGAAAGCGTTTGTCTATTTGTTTGGCCTCCTTCCAAAAGAACCTCTTTTGGATTTCATCGATTTTCTTAAAAATCTTCTTCGGCAAAGAGAAAATTGATAGGTGAAATATAGGATGGTGTTAAAATGGACTTCAAAACAATTAGACGTCCCCCTCTAGACAATAGTCTCTCTCTTTAGCCATTAAGCTTTTTCTCTAACTTCCCAACTTGAGGCATCCAATCACTCATAGATAGTTGCTTCACTTTTAAAGGAAGCCTGAGGTAGGTCAATAGTAGAGATCTTGAAGTTGTGGCCAAGGCTTGTGCACACGTTGCAACCTCCTCATCATCCATGTTGAATGGGACAAATGATAGCTTTCAATGGTTAACAACCAAACTAGAAACCACACCAAATAATCCTAACTAGGGTTACCAAATTCTCTGCCTCTTGATTTCCACCTTCTAGGAAAAAGATTGTATCGTTTGCGTACTGAAGGATAGGGGCGAGCATGGGCCCTATAATGAGCAGTAAAGAACCCTTGGAAAAGGCCAGCATCACAAACCCTTAAGGTCATACTTGCCAAAGTATTAGTGATCGATATAAACCATAGAGGGGCTAAGGGACATCCCTGACGAACCTCCCTCTGTGGTTGAACCCATCCACCTGCCAGCCTGCCATTCACAAGCATAGAGAAAGAGGTAGTAGTGACACCACTTCCATAAAATCTACTGGACAGGAAAGCATGCCTTCTCAAAGACTACCACAAATAAGGCCAACTAATAGAATCGTAGGCTTTTGAAAAGTCAACCTTTCAAAGCAGTCCTTTTCTTCTCATTCTCTACCAGGTTGAAACCATTTCTTCCGCAATGAGGAAAGACTCCTTGAGGGATCGACCCCGGACAAAAACTGATTGCATGGGGCCAATTAGGTGCAGTAACAACTTCAACCTATTTGCAAACACCTTAGCCATAATAAAATATATTGCATTGGACAATGCAATTGGTTTGTAGTCGTCAGCTGTCTTTAGACTGAGCTTTTTTGGAAGGAGGGTAAAGTAGAACTTGTTTAGCTATTAAAGCCCCTGTTCTCTTTGCTATCAGGTCCTTAATCATGGTGAGATGATAATCTTTGACTAGATCCTACAACTCTTCAATACCATATGGCTTCAGAGACCCCTCAACCTTGAGGCCACATATCGCAGAAAGAAGCTCCTCAGACACATTACGGACGAGGGAGCTCCTCATTTCATCATCAAGGACAAGCAAATTAGCTGTAAACCACTCCCAATGGCTTAGGAGACACCTCGTGAACTCTTGAAAATGCAATCCTAGAGCCATAGCAATTTGATCACCATTAGTCAAAGTCTCCTCACCCACCCTTAAATTCAAAAGGAGGTTACTTCATTGTCAACAACTAGCTGACATATGAAAACATCTTGTGTTTGCACCCCCTCCTTAAGGCATAATTGATGCGAGCATTGCCTCTAGTCCATCTCCTTCTTATCTTCCTTTTGCACTACAATTTGAAGATTGCCTCTTGCCTCCACTTGTGTTGGCGATAAATCGCTAGAATCTTCCTGTTAATAGCATCCACCTTCTAGAAAGTCTGGAGCCTAACTTGTTCTTGGCGCTCTCTCACTTCTTTCTTATAGGAAATTAGCATAGTATAGTGATGCTGAATCTTGGTTGCGAGGGTGGTAGAGGAGAAATATATATATTAAGCTTAAGTTGTAGTGTACATATAGTATATATAATATATGCCATTGTGTTGTTTTGGTGGATACATGTAATATATGTTTAGTTATTTGTTTTTGCCTATAATGATATACGTACTATACATATAATATATTTGTGCACTTATTGTACAATAATGTTAATATATGCATGTTATTGTTATTTAAATATAATATGATTATTATTTTTTCACTTTAATTATTCTATTATACATTTTTCATGAAACACTTGTGGAATCGCGAAAGCGTGGAAATGGTATTTTAAAAATTTCAAAAACCTCAATTGAATTGACGTCAAAACTTAATCAAGCAATGAAAGAAAATGCCCTAATAGTTAGAACCATATGATTGGAACTAATTCTCAATCATTCCGGGTTCCCACGAGATAGAGGATTACACCTTGTGGGTGGTGTAACAACACCCCAAATGCCTTCTACTATAAATCCTGGTATGGGGAAGACCCTTCTTCTCGGCAAGTTAATGAGACTTGTCGCACCAATAACACTTTTTTTGATCTTCGTGAATGCCTTCGTGAATTCCGAGAGCGACGCACGCTCTCCTTGATCCACACACTCCTTTTGAAGGCAAGAACACCTTCCACAAGCCTTTAAGGAAGGAGACAGCCTCCACCGCCAAGGCCAAGGGCTGTTTAAGGCCTTTGGTAGTTTGGACATCCAACATTGATGTTGGACTTTTAGAGGTTGCTTTGGAAGTCCAAACTAAGGTTTGGATGTCTAAGAACAAAAAAGAGAGGAAGTTCGACACCGTTGCCTTCCTTCTCTCTCACAGCTGTGGTGGTGGATGGGTTTGATCAAAACACAATTAGGGTTTTCCCTTTCCCTTAAGGAGATATATACATGGATTCCAAAACATAATATTGCAATATGATGGGAACACTTGGATCTTCATCTAAGGGTAGGGATCAAATTTTAAATTTTATAGGATAAGCCCATAATAACTTATGAGATGTTAGGATTTAGTATTGTAACACTAATTAATTGCAATCCAATCTTTGGATTTTTAACCTAATCAAAATAGGCGTAATTAATTATCAAATCAAGTGCAATTTAACTCTTTAAATTACAATTGATTTATCCTACTTGTAGGAACCCATCAAAATTATTATTGGTTTTATTACGTCAATAATGAAGCATTTAGAATTCGTTGAATTATGGCACTAAGTCTCTCTAGGTATTCCAAATACTTGTGAATCCTTCACACGTGGAGGATAATATTATCCTGAGGTCTAATCTCATTAGACTGTTGTTATTTCTCTTTGGATAATATTTTTATTAATATCTCTTTGTATCATTGGGATGAGAACAGATATCAGATCTTTTTCTAAAGAACTATCTTATTTTCTTTTTTGCATTAGATCTGATTAGGACTTTGTGACCACATGTGGAATTGTCGTTTCCAATATACTCGGAGTGTACTTCCTTCGGTCTATTACATACACCTATGTAATGGATTTGTGTGATCCTTTTGAGAGATCATGCATCTCTTGTTTTTTTCTACAGACACTAGCTTTTCAGTATCAACACCAAGATGGGTGTATCTACTATTGGTCTACCAAATGCAGTATCCTTTAACTTGAGATAGATATGTGTCTCCATTCATAAATGCATGCATTTGTGAATGGAGACACATATCTGTCTCAAGTTAAAGGATACACCTTCTCCATAATAACATTGGAGGTCTTTGGCTATTTCCTATTTCAGTAGGTTAACTCCTTAACTCGATTTGCATGATAGTTCTGACTCTCCATTTAAGAACATTAATTAAGCAACGAACTCTAGAGAAGGTTGTCATCTCAACTCACGCCGGAAATAATTGATCGAATTAGATGGATTCTTGATGTGCTATCGGATTCTTTAAATTGTTTAGATCTCCAAATCAACACACATTGGGTTGATTTGATCTGGCTAAGTACATTGCCTTATTCGTACTAAAGGATTCAATTCATATACTACAAAATAATCTAACTCATTTTATTCAAATGTAAATGTAGTCATATTACACTATCTTGATAGCTCTTTCAAGACATACAAAATCCAACAGGTACTACCTTATGAGTTAGCTAGGCATATTCAATATTTAAAAAAATAAAAAAAACATGTTGCCTTAATTCATTTGCATATCATCGTGGCCGATTAAGGTGCTTGTCACCTTGCAGTCCCTTGTCGCCATGATAGCTTTGCTTGTCACCTTGCAGTCGCTCATTTCCATGAAAGCTTTGCATTCTTGTTTGAAAATTACTTCAGTTGATCTTCTCGATGAAATGGTACATGAAGTGGTTGTTGAATTATGGTCAAATATAAAAACATAATGCCAATAAAAATTGCACAAAGACAAACACAATTATTTCGAGAAGAAAACTCTTTTTGGGAAAAATCCCTACATAGATCTCCCAATTTAGAATTTTGTTTCAACCCAAGTTGGAATCATTAAGACTGTATTACTTCAAAGGAGGGTCATGTAACCTCTGATGCAATCTCCAATTGTGGACACCCCCAAGTTGGATTTCAACCATCTCTTTTCGAGAGAGATTAGGAAGTCCACAACTTGGATACCCAATGTATAAAAGAATATGAAAATAAAATAGTACAATAGTCCTATAGAGCCAAGATGTGAAATGATGTGCAATAGGACTAATGATAGTCCTTGGTACTTCTCTCTAGTTGAATGAGATGAATGAAGTGCGGAGGAAGTGGAGTACAAAGTGACCTTGTGAGAAAAATTGAAAACATAGCTCTTGGAATGCTTAAAATGCTTGCAAATTGCTTTTAAAATGATTTCTAGTGAGAGAGTTGTTATAATTTTGTCTAAAGACATGAATCGAACCTTAGAAACCATCTTCAAAATGTTTAGAATTTGATTTGGGAAGATGCGAATGTAAAAAGTTTGGGCATATTTTGAACATAACATTACAAAATCGAAATTAAGTGATTAGGACATTACATTAGTCTATTAGGATGCCTTTAAAAAAAAGACAAAATAGCCAATTAGGAAGTGTTGGTAAATGATTCTTACTCGTTTAATTGTAACCAGTGTTTAGGAAGTCAACCGCCTAGGTCGAGTAGGCACTCGCATAGGCATCAGTAGACCCCTTCTTGAGCTGAGTAGTGCCATGCGATCCTGTTGTCGGGTCTCACCGATTAGGCGGGCCGAGTAATACTCACCTGATTTTGAGATAGAGGCACCCAATTTAAGTCTTTGAGAGATTTCTTTTTTTTTAATCTTTTTAGGTATTATTTGATATGATACCTTGATTTTAGGTTTTTGATCTAGATTTCATTTTAGATTCTCGATAATATATTTTGATTTAGGTTGATTTTAAGTTTTTAATTTAGTTTTCATTTTAAATTTTTGATTTAGATATATTTTTTATGTTTATTGATAATAAACATGAACATTTGACTTCTAAGCTCTACATTTTCTTTTTTTCAAGATGTCTAATCTTTTATATTCTAAGTTGTATGGTAATTAAAAAGTAGGAGTATTTACTATATTATGCTTATTATACTACTTAAGGTAGTTGTATAATTATAACATTATATATAACATAAATTTTAATAAGTTAACTTGTTATTTTATATTTTTTAAATAAAAAATGCAAACCCACATAGTTGTTCGCATACTCATCTAAATACCGCATACTCTCTATGCGGTGACCCAACCAACCGCATACCGCATATTGACTTCTTGAATATTTGATTGTAACCGTAAGTTCTAAAATTTATTGTTTGACTAGTGTAAACAATTAACCCTATTATTTAATTTCTGGACTGCTTTTCAATTAGGAATGGTCTTGTTATCAATTAATTGACATGTTGGAATTTGGAAAAGTACTGTTGCTTCGATTAAACAACTGATGTAATCGATTAGGAATGCATCTCTTCATTGTATAACCATTAGAAGTCAAATTTTTGTCAACTTTTAAACCTGTAAATAAACTAAACTTTTAAATTATTAAATGTCTTATAAAGATCTAATGAACATTTAATCAAACTTTTGGATCAAAACAAAGTGTTTAGGTGTCTTTAATTAATTCCTAAAGGTTAGGCGACCCTTTGAAAATTTTTAAGTGACCTTTTCTGGACCCTTTAACAAAGTCTACAAATTAACAACATAAGGATAGACTATCTAATTCTTTTCTTGGAATTTCCTTGAGCTTAAGCTTAATGTAGTTTGATGTATTTCCACTTCATCTTGCTCTCTTGAAGCCTTTAATCTCTAAAAGAACCTTTTCTTAAGACTTCATCTTTTTCTTTTGCTCCATAAATTCTTGTTCTTATCTTGTATTCTTTAAAGATTAGTGACATGCAACAACCAGTATGGCACAAATATTGTTATTAGTGATATACAAGAAGCAACATAGCACAAATATTGTTATCTCTATATTTTGTAAATCGTAAAATTAAGTGTTTAGTGTATGGGCACGGACACTTTGGTGCATTGCTTTGCAAATCTTTTTAGTTATTAGGTTGTATATAACCACCCTGTAGAGAACTTTATCATTAATCCATTTAATATGCCTTCCAATGAACATGTAAGTTTCAATTTTCCTAGTTCCCTTCAGTTGTAACATCAGAAAAATGGTCAAAATGAACAGTTTCTTCATTTTAGCAATGTCTACTTTATACTTTTTTGGCCCGGAAGGGGGGGGGGGGGGGGGGGGGTGGTGGTTGGGTCTCCCATAAACCCTTTGAGAAACTAGCTTCGCAACACCCATTTTTCACAAAAGATCTTTCCCCTTTAAAAACAACGCCGTTATGTTGTGGCCACAAATACCATAGCACAGTGAAAGGTCTACCTCACTCCCCCTAAAAAATGTGTCCACACGGTTTACTTTCTATTTTTGGAGCCATCTTTGAAACTTATGTTTTGGGCCTCCATAAATGAAGTCTTCTATTGTACCCCTAATATGGAATCTTTTTCATCACTCAATAGAGATTTTGACAGGTCAATGATTTTTCCTTCCCATGTTTCAGAATATGGTTAACCAACATGTCACTCACTCATTCTCTCTCTCTCAATGCTCTCTCTTCTTTGTTAACGACATCTTCTGTCTGATTTTCACCATCTTCTAACTTTTAGTACCCTTTTTAGGGTCCAAATCCACTTTCATGCAAGAAGAAAAAGGTCAAGGAGAACCAGAATACGGTGGGTGATAGCAAGGTGAATATCCAATTATTATCTATTTGAGGGCGTTGCTATCTGATCAACCAATACTTTTCCTTATCCAATACTTGCATTCATCTTACTAATTTTAATCATGGTATTTGTTGCATTAGGGTACTTGCTTAAAAGCTGAACATTGCCATTCTTGTCTTTAAGTCATACTGTTAGCTCATTTCTTTCTTAGTGATTCCTTTTGTGGGAAAGTTATTTTTCATGGCTAGATAGAAATATAATATAGATATCTCTTTAATCAGAAAATATTTTTGTATGATTTATCTTATGCCATCTTGTTTTTTTTGTGGGAGAAATAGTGATTCCAATATTTGCTTGAAAATTTTTATCTTGCAGTTTTCTGTAGTCTCAATGAAAGCTGAATAGACAATTTAAACTGTTCCATTCTCTTTTATTGAAATTCTGTATGAAAAATGAGTTACTTTTCCATTCTATCTCGTGATAAGTTGTTGAAAATTGGTTATTTTGATTTCTCAAGAAGCTTGCTTTGCTTATGTGAAGAATTGATTTGGCATGTAGGGGAACCTTGTCGTTCTAGTTGGCATGCGTGGAGTGAGGAGGAGAGAGAGACCGACGGTGGGGAAGAGAGAGTTGGAGGAAGTTCTTAAGGTTGAAAATATTTTATTCGAACTCTAAAGAAAACAAGAGTGTCTTAGTCTCTATTTAAAGAGAGCCAATCCCAATTACAATCCCAACTACTTGTAAATCCTATTTCCTAAAACAAAATCAATCACTTAACTATTCCTAAAATTACTCAATCACCTAAACCTAATTGAATGAAACAAACATGGAAACAAAACACCCCAAATCAAACCCTAAACCTAACTCTACATGCACACATTGCATACACATTCACGAGCCCAATATGGGCCCCACAGACTTTGCCACCTGGCTTTTTCCATGCATGCTAACATGCCCTCCTCAAGTCGAACGTCGGAGAGGGTGAAGATGTGTTAGATCTCGAACTTTTGTGAGGCTAGGCTAGATGCCCCACCACTCATGTTTATCATCCGCATCCATGTTTATCATCCGCATCCATGTATGCTCCCGGATCTTCACTGAATGCATCTTCTGGTGCAATTGCGAGTCATTTTGCAAACTCACTAGTTGCATTTTTGGCAACCATGAAAGTCATTGCTATGGTAGCAGTTTTCTTTTTTTCTTTAAGTAACGCCTGAAACTTCTCTAAATCTACGGATGTAAATGAGGACTCTCGTGGAGATAGAGTAGACATTTATCCACGTGGAAGCCTTCCATGCTTGTCCTAATATCTCTCATAAGGATGATTAGTTCGACTGCGGTGTTGGAAAGGAGGGTAAACCCTACCAAAGCCACAACCTCTACCTCTTCCATGTCCAAAACCACCCTCAATAGTGGTTAGAGTAGTTGTACATGGCTGGGGTAGAACTTCTTGGATCTGCAACCATGAGTTTCTCGAGAGGACTATAGATAGTCTCGACTCTCGAGGTTGAGATCCCCTTCAACAACAAGGATTTGGTCATGTGCAGCCTGACATTGACGGTCGAGACCCCCAAGAAACTTGCATGCTCGCCAATGTGCATGCGACCTAGTCTATTTGTTACAACAGACTGGCTCATAAATGCTAAGCTCTTCAAAGAGACTCCATCTTCGTGAAGTATTTATCAAGAGGAAGATCCTCTTGACTCGAGTTCTAGATGTGCTAATAGATGTCAGTGAGTTTGGCACAATTTGTCTTCTTGGAGAATCTCTTCTCGAGTGCATCCCACATGTCCGTGTCCTTGTTTTTGTAAAACATATTGGTTGCAATAAAGGGGTCAATAGAGTTCATAAGCCAATTTATTACCTGATAATTCTCCTACTTCTTGGCTTTAGTTCACTTGTGATTTTCAGGTATGCTTTCTAGGATAACGTGGAGTTTATCTTGTTTACCAACAAAGATCTTGAAGGCTCTCGCCCACAAGATGTAGTTGGGTGCACCCATCAACTTGATGGTCGTGCCATTTTGGCGGTTGTTCAGATGTGGTGGAACCAACGGGGAGCGCCAAGTGTTTCGGTTGAGCAGGGAACGGGCCAGACCTTTGGTGGTCTTGTGGGCTATTTGGCTAGGAAGGAATGTCGTGGTTTTTAGGGGGCAACACCCTTATGTGGAGAATTTTGTTGAGTCTGCGATGTCTTTTATTTTGGGGTGGAGCACTGCTTTGTGATGTAATTTTATTTCACGTTTTGATTAATGAATTCCTGGGTGGTATCTAAAGGATCACCACCATTTTTCCTCTAAAGAAAAAAAAAATGATGGTCGTGCCTTGGACAAGCACTTTAGTTTTCATGGTGATTGGGACCTTTGTGTCAGCCATAACTGTAACTTATGGAGGTCTCTGTGCCTCTTCTTATACGCTCAGGAGTTAAGTGCTATAGCTTGACGTTTCCTAGTGTGTGACAGGTTCACTCACTCCTTGAACTTGAACTGTGAGGTCTTTGTGCCTCTTCATGTATGCCCTAGAGCCAATGTCCTTTGCTTGGCTTTCTTGGGTGCGTGAGAGGTTTACGCGCCTCGAACTTGAAGTTGAACTTAAACTTGGCTTGGTGCTCGACCTTCGGCTTGGCTCCATGTGGAGAGAGATCTTCTCTCTTCCACATGCATGAGATCAATAGGCCAGGAGGATCTGCTCTTCTCCTTCTAGTTGATTTGGCACATAGGGGAGCCCTTCTCTGTCTAGTTGGCGGGTGTGGAGAGCGAAAGAGAGAGATCTGCAACGTGGAAGAGAGAGTTGGAGGGAGTTCTTAGGGTTGGAAATATTTTATTGAACTTAAAAGAAAACTAGAGGGTCTTGGTCTCTATTTAAAGAGAACAAATTCCAATTCAATCCCAACTAATTGCAAATCCTATTTCCTAAAACCAACTCAATCACTTAACTATTCCTAAATTACTCAATTATCTAATCCTAATTAAATAAAACAAACATGGAAACAAAATACACCAAATCAAACCCTAAACCTAACTCTACACACACACACATTCACGTGTCCAATATGGGTCCCACAGACTCTGCCATGTGGCATTGCCACGTGGCTTATTCCATGCACCCTAACAGTTTCAAAATTAGAGAAGATTATTGCTCTTACAAGCTATTCCTCTCCCTTACGGTTGTTGGGAGTTGGTGCAGATGCAGTAATATGACAGCTCCCCTAAAGAACATGTTAGGTGTAAATTATGTTCCATTTGTGTAGCTTCTACACAATTTTGCAAGCAAAGGAAAGGAGGGAAGGGATGAAAGCAATGAGTCTGACAAGTAGTCAAGGGGAATATTTGGTGGAAGATATGACTGGGTCAATTCTCAGATGGCTGGTCCCATACAAAGGTGCATGAAATTTTTTAGATTTTTTTAGATTGGATAATATGTAAAGTGGCAATGTATTATATGGTGAGTTTGGAATATTTTCTGAGACTACCTTTTTTTTGGCACCAGTGGTTAGTTGAATGAAGGGCTTTGCCTTGGGGCTTTTGATCCGCCTCGATCTGCCATGGGAGTGGGAGCACAAGTCTTCGGTGATGATGGTGAGGCTACTATGGCTCTATTGGGCGATGGTGGAGTTGATATGGCATTGTTGGGTGATGATGGAATGACTTACGGCTTTGCCCAATGTGGCAATGATGGAGGAACCGGTGTCAACGTCAGTTGGGGCTGCAGTAGGTGATGCCTGTTGCTCTGACCAACTAGATATGGTGTTTGCTGGTGAGGGCTACAACTTGGGTCATCTGAAGGGAGGTGGTGATGCTTTGGGGGCCTAGTCCAATGGAGAATTTGCAACGAATGTGGTAGGGGATTGAGCTCAGGGCAATGCACAGCCCATGGTGGGTGTCAGTGAGTACACCATTGGTCATTAGATGGCAGTGTGGCATCTGTTGTATCGTCCTTGACAGCGCCTTGTGTACAGGAGGCATGTGAGGCAAGTTCAGAGGCAACCGCGGTGCTGGGTCAATGCTATGAGTTTAGTTCATGTTCTACAATGTTTGCAGAGGGTGGGAACAGCAGTGATTCTCAAGAAGCAGAAGGTAGGTTGCTTCTATTGTTCAGGCTGGGAGACATTGAGAGTGGATGTCACAGAGGTCTTTGCAAGTTTCCCATTGTTAAGGTCCTATCCTGGAACGTTAGAGGCCTATAGGTTGCAAGTAGGAGGCTAGCGTTGCATAATTACCTTATGGAGTGGAAGGTAGATTTGTTCCTGCCATAAGAAACTAAACTTGAAGTTTTGAAGCGAGAATAAGAATAGAGGTTGGGAGGGGAGGGGGTTAATGTATGGTGACTTACTACTGATTCTGCGGGTAGATTCGGAAGAACACTGATTGGGTGGAATGATCTCAATTATGAGTATGTGGCCTTGTCAGTTGGGTGTCAAGTATTGGATTCATGTTTTAGAAGGGTGGCAGATGGGTCTTCTTTGCTATTTTAGCAGTTTATGGGCCTTGTGAGGACTTTGTAGGTCTAATCTTTGGAAGAGTTGAGGCAGATGACAGTATGTGTGGACGGCAGACCATGGCTGGTTGGAGGTGACTTCAACACCATGCAGGGCCTGAAGGCTGAAGGCTCTCCTAGTCCAGATGGATTACAACTTCTCATTTTTAGGGAGTTCTGAGAGGGTGTTAAGGAGGACTTTAGGGCTATGCTGAGGGAGTTCTTGGTGGCGAATCTAGGCTTTGAGAAACTCAACAAATTTTATTTCTTACTGCTATCCAAGACACCTGGGGTTGAGACGATTGATGACTACAGACCTTTTGCACTCTCCAATGCTGTGTTTCTCATCGTATCAAAGATTTTGGCAAATAGGATGAGGGTTCTGGCATCATTGGTCCATTGGCATTGGCTTCTGTTCAGGGCGTTCACTGCTGGACTCTTTTACTGTGGAGGATGAGATGGTTGCATCTTGGTGGACACATTAAGAAGAGACACATAAGAAAAGCTTTCTTTGGGTGCTAGACTTTGCAAAAGCATACAACTCAGTTAATTAGGCAGGTGCTAAGGAAGAGGTAGTTACCAGATGTGTGGATTTCTTCGATGAAGCATTCTGTTTCAGCATCTTTCTTAGTGTTGGCGAATGGTAGATCAGCAGGGGGTTGAATGCAACTGCATAGTGGAGTCAAGCAGGTCACCTGTTGGCACCTCTTTTGGTCATTTTGGCGGCTGATACATTGGCAGCTATGGCATTTAAGGCTTGTTCCGGAGGCCTGTTCTCAGGTTTCTCAATAAAGGGTGATGATTCCACTGTAATACCTGTTATACAATGTGAGGTTGACACACTATTTTCTTTTAAGGGAAGCAAATAGAAGGTGAATCACTTGGCAGCCTTACTCAAGATCTTTGGTGCTTTTTCTAGATTATCAGTTAATCATGCAAAGTTGTTTTTCGTGCCCTTTAACATGAAAATTGATGAGGTGGAGAGGTATTCTCAGGCTTTGCTTATTGCTCCATGTAACCTACCCTTTAGTTACCTTGGCTTGCCTTTAAAGGGGAAACATTCATCAGTGGTTGATTGACTACCCTTGATTGGGAGACTGGAAAAAGGACTAGTTGGTTGAAGGGGGAAGCTCCTGTTGTGGGGAAGTGGCCATCTTGTTCTCTTGAAGTCGATGGTTTTTGCTGTACTAATCTTCCATCTGCCAATTTTCAAGCCTCCAAAAATGGTAATCAAGAAGATTGACAAAATTAGGAAGAAATTTTTTGGAAAACGATTGTGCAGGTTAATCATTTTCTATACTTGGTTGCATGGGATGAGGTGTGCAAATTAGTGAGGCTGGGTGGACTTAGGGTTCTTAAGTTGTCGGTTTTCAGTGATGCTTTGTTAACAAAGTAAGGGTGAAGCTTATGGAGAACATGGCTTCTTTTTCGCATTGTGTTTTGACGGGGGAATGTGGCTTATCATTAAACTGGGAGGAGCAAGTGGTCTCTCAACTTGGGGTCTTAACTTTTTGGAGGGGTTTGGTGGAGATAATGAATATGGTGGCAAAGTACTTTGATCCAATGTTGGAAGATGGTTATTCCTCCTTTTGATCTTGAGAGGATGATTGGATGGGTTCCAGAGTGCTGATGCATCGTGTGCCTAGATTGTGTGCTTTGGCTTTTGGCAAATTTGCAGTAGTGGGAGGTGTGTGGGACTGCTCAGATAGGGGTGAAGGTTGGGCTTGGATGCCTATAGTGGGTTAGAGGCTGCCGGAGCAAGATGGATGACTTACAGTTATTGCTTGGTACCATGTTTGAGTTCAGATCAATGGAAAAGCATCATGATTCCTTGGAATGAGGGAGATGATGGTTTTCTATGAAGGTGTATAGACTTCTTGTGGAGTTGACAATGTAGCTTGTTTTGCTTTGGTGGATTGCTTCGTGTTATGGAAGATGAAGCTATTGTTGAAAGTTCAGATTTTTCTTTGGCTCCTTAGACGTGAAAAGTTGGTAATGAAGCTTAGGTGGTGGGCCCATGAAGCAGAGAAAGCTTACAGTTTGTGCTAGATGAGGGAGGTACACTGTGCACTCCTCTTTTTATTGTGTGAGTTCTCGAAGGTAGTCTGGCAGTAGATGGATGCCATGGGCTCTTTGGTGGTTCTACAAGATAGAGTTGGGTGGCTTTTAGGAGTGGTCTTCAAACACATGGGCTAACTTGGATAAAGGCGGTTGCAATCTTGTGCTTTATTTGGCTACAACATAATATGGTGATTTTCCAGGGTGAACATGCTTGGGTTGTTGTAAGGGAGGTTGGGATGTTGTACACTTTTTAGATTCAAAATTTGTAATTTGCTTGGTGTAGATGTTCTATTATTGTTAATGTTATTTTCTTTGAATGCTTATGTAATTTTCCTAGTTCCTTCTGTTGGGAATAAAAGATGCCACATGGCATCATTTGAAGGCCCCATTAGGGCTGGCGGCTAGAGGTCCAAAGGGATCAATTTTGGGTCTTTTCCTTAGGAGTCAAGTTTGCTATTTTTAGTAGAATTATTTTAGGAATTGAGTATTTGCTTTATTTAGAGATTCGATTAGTTGTAATTTGTTTTCTAATTAAGGGATTTGTTCTCTCTATAAAAGAGTGCCTTCCTTCTTTGTAATTCCTTGAGTCAATCAATAATATTTCTTATTCATTTAAGGCTCCTTGCCTATCTCTTCTTCCAAATAACCAGCTACCCTCCTTGGCGGCTAGCCACCTAGTGTTGGCCTTCCACCTTCAGCCGACCACATCAGTCAACCATCCAGAAGGCCATTGACCTCCCTAAGCAGGTCGGCTACTCTCCCTGTGCACATGCGTGAATAGTCCACCCTTGGATTGTTTTTCCCACGCATGTGGGAGCCTCCATTCTCGCGCAATTCATAGCATGTATCAGAGAGCCTTCGGTCTAGGCTCCTTGTGCATGTGGGTTATTGGTCGCACATTGGTGGTCCACGCATCCAGAACGTCTTCCTCGACAAAACTAGTGCCTTACGTGGAGAGGGCTATAGAAGATGGTGGAAGCCTCCACGACGGTTGGTGACGCTACGTTGTTAGGAAGAGAAGGCAAGATGGTTGTTCATGCAACCAAGAAAAAGAAGCTTGAGGAGATTTATTAGAAGATATTTCAGTTCATATGGTGCCTTTGTATTCGATTTTTTAGTCTTTGTAAGAGTTTTTAGCGAAACAAAGGGCACCAAACACAAAATTGATCAAATGAGCGGAGAACGGGCACCACGACAATCGCATCAACTTCAACTCAAGAAGAAGAAGAGGCACAGTGTAGCCTCTAGAAGTATACCACGACTGCATTGACTTCTCCACTTTCTCTTCGTGACCTTGGCTCGAAGAAAAGTTGATCTTTTCTGGCTCACGAGCAAGGCGGCATACTTTTCGAGGAGGCACGTGGAACCCTTTAATGCATCAGGGAATGTCGAGATAAAGGACTCGATTCTCGAGTGTAGAAGAAGAGACACGAAGACCATCCTCAACTCTTCAAGAGAAGAACGATGTAGCAATATCAAGTTTAATAAGTCATCATCCTCTTGGCTTTGACTTGAGAGGGAGTGTTGGGAATAAAAGGGGCCACGTGGCACTGCCACGTGATAGCATATGAAGGGCCCATCAAGGCCGACGACTAAAGGCCCAAAGGGACCAATTTTGGGTCTTTTCCTTAGGAGTCAAGTTTTCTATTTTAATAGAATTGTTTTAGAAATTGAGTATTTGCTTTATTTAGAGATTTGATTAGTTGTAATTTATTTCCTAATTAAGGGATATGTTCTCTTTATAAAAGAGAGCCTTCCCTTTTTGTAATTCCTTGAGTCAATCAATAATATTTCCTATTCATCTAAAGCTCCTCTCCTATCTCTTCTTTCAAATACCTGGCCACCTTCCTTGGCTGTCGGCCACCTACTGCCGGCCTTCCACCTTCAGTCGGCCATCCAGAAGGCCACCGGCCTCCTTAAGTAGGCCGGTTACGCCCCCTGTCCACACGCATGAACAGTCCACCCTTGGATTGTTTTTCCCATGCATGTTGGAGCCTCCACACTCCTTGCGCGATTCGCAACACCTTTATAAAAGAATGAGATTAGGGTTTCGTTTTAGTGAATTAAAAAAGTTGATTCATTCCTTTAATTTGGTATCAGAGCAGCGATTTTAGATCGATGGTTTAATATCTCACCAAATATCCACCAAAACATGATTTTTGAATCACCAATTATTAGGAGAAATTTCACGGGGTCCTATGTGCCTTTATTTAGAGAGAGGCACAAAGGGGGAAAAACAAGTACACCCTTAAATAAATAAAAATAAAGAGCATATGCCATATAACTCAACACTCCCCCCCCCCCACGCGGAGCATACACATCAGGCATGCTTAGGTTGGAACACAATAACTCAAGACACTTCTTTGAGAGTGCTTTGATGAAGATGTTTGCAGTCTATTCCTCGGTGGCAATATAAGATGCTGAAATCTTCCCCGCTAGAATGGCATATCTGATGAAGTGGCAATCCACTTCTATATGCTTTGTTCACTCATGGAAAGTTGGGTTGTTTGCAATCAATGTAGTAGCTAAACGGGAAATTTTTGGTTGGGAGATTGTGTCAGAAAAATACGTCGTCGCAGTAAAATCGCATGGTGGAAAGATCCCATATCAAAAATATTTCTCAGTAAAACTAACCACGAAGAGTCATGTTGTATCCATAGTGAGGAGCAGACCAATAAACCCATAGATATTTTCAATGCATTATTCGAGTACTTTGTACGAGGCTAATACGATGCAAAATAAATTTGTCAATGTGCTGTAGCATTAAATGAGTGACTTGAATGAGCATTAATGAGAAATAGAGAGAAAGAGAAGGGCACACAAGCAAATTCACCTCAAATAATTTATTAGAAAAATGAGAAGTGGCAATGGCATTTCCCGTAAAAACAAATTGAGGATCTCTTGCAGCAAAATAGGGGATCTTCTCCCCTTGAGCATGCGCGAAGGACGGTCGGTCGTGGGAAGCTCGGAGGAGGTCGGTGTTGTCGAGGTCGTTTCGGTGGTGGTGGTTGCACGGCGAATGGCGGTTGGAGAGGAGGAAGCTTGCTGGCGGTGGGTTGTTGGCACATGCACGTGGAGCACGATTGCTCTGTCGGAGGGTGTGGTTGAGCTCGTGGAGGTGTGGCAAGTTCGGTGGCATCGTCGGTGCCAAGATTCGAGGCCTATGGTGGTGGTTGCATGTAGGCGTAGTTGATGGAGTTTGAGTTATTCTTTGTTGGTGCCGAGGAAGACGACTGGGTGCGGGAGGTGGCTGAGATGGGCGTCGTGGTCGGCGTGGCAAGGTGTCGAGGGCGTGGTAGAGCCTTCAGTTGGCGCTGAGAGGAAGTTGCGAGGGTAGTCGTGCAAGCCGCGTGGCGCAAGGTTGGTTTTATCGGCAATATATTGCCGATATCACGATATATCGTCGATATATCAGGTGATATCTCCAAAATATCGACGATATATCATCGAGAGCACTGTTCTTTGGGTAGGAAAGCACCTGCTGTTGGGCGCGAGGCTAAAAATCAAAAGCTGGGCGGTAGGCAGTTGGGATTTGGTTGAAAATAGGAAGGCTGTTATTGGGCGGGAATGTGTCTGAAGTTGAGCGCGAGTTTGAAATTTGGAAAAGTGGGCGGGAGGTTTCACGAAATAGAGAAGCGGCTGTGGCTAAAAATGGGGTTGGGCAGGTAGGGTGCGACACACATGCACACACACACATGTACGTTTTCTAGGCATTTTTTCATGATGAATTAGCTATCAAAATGTTAATTTTAAAATTTGTGACACGCACCCGCACTTGCCCACATGCACATGCACACATTTTCTAGGCATTTTTTCATGATGTATTAGCTATCAAAATGTTAATTTTAGAATTTGTTACATTTTTTGCCTTTTTGAGTGTTTTTCCTAAAATTCACCGATATTAGCGATATATTCTGATATGTCCCTTTTCTGACTTGTTGATACGATATCGATATTGATATTTAAAACCTTGACATGGTGGAGGTGGTGGAGGTGTTGCACGGGTGTGCAAAGGCGCTGCTTGGGCGTTGACGGTGGTGAGGAGTGTCGTTGATGGAATCGAGGTGGAGGCGAGGTGGTGGAGACTTCTGGACGTCCGAGAAGGCTTCCGGACATCTTAAACGAAAGGGAGAGGGGGCACGTGCTCCTTGTTGATCGGCAGACGTAATGGAAGATGATGCGGTTGCGGTTGGTCGCTGTTGACGAGGAGTGTAGTGTCGCTGGAGGTTGCGGTGGCAGTTGTGGTGTCGTGGAGGGTGTACGGTGGTGAAAGTGCGGTGGCGAGCGGCAGAGGGTGGGGTTTATCTGCGTACACGGTGGGAATGTGTAGAGGGAGTTTTCTCTCTTCGCGTAGGAAGAAGATGATCGTTCCGTTGGGCTTGGTGGGTTTTTAGTGAGGGAATTGAGAGAGCGAGAGAAATTAAGGGGAGGTGATGGCCTTTTTTTTTATTTCTTGCCTCTCTTTTCCCACATTTCTAAAAATACACGAGAGTTTCATAAAAAGGAAAAAAGATCCCTTATTGATTTTCCTATAGAAACTTCTCTCGAGATGCAAGATGTCTTTCCAATGATTCCTTGCATGAAATATAAGTACACACATAAATAAATAATTAATCATATGCAACATGCACTGCATCAAATAATTATATAGGAATAAATCATGACTCAATTAATTTCTTCAATGTAATACATGCTTAAAGTCCAATTTAATCTTAGAATTGACTTATGTTAGGCACAATTAATGTCCACTAAAGTAGACCTATTAGATATGCCCATGCCTAAGTTTTGCTAGTTCTAAGCAAAATCATATGGATCAGACCATGTCTGTAGGCCAGATTTCACTGTCAGGATGGCTTATCATGCTGCACCTCTAGAGATTAAATCGAAATATCAGCAATAGGCCTAAAGGTACTCAAGTACTAGCCATGATACAGACCTGACTAGCCTCAGCTTTGGGTTCGTCGCGAAGGTTGCCCATAGAAATTGGCCAGAGATTCGTTGACCCTAGTGGTTAAAGTACTTGTGCATATGTGCAACAAGTTTGGGTTCAGTTTGCTAGTGCATTTTTGATAAGAGAGATAGAGGGAGATATTATTTTAGTTCTCTCTTCTTTTTAAATTCTCCTAAACCCAACATTGGATTGGCCCTAAACACGATTTGTATCGAATTCCTTGTCTCCATCATCAACCCTCGCAGGGTCCTTGGCAATCGATGCTTCGGGATAGCATCGCCCATGGCAACCCTTAGAACCTTGGCCTTCGATACTTTGGGATAGTGCCGCCCATGGCATTCTGTAGCCAAATTCAGACCCTGGCAATTGACATTTCGGGATAATGCTGCCCATGGCATCTGAACCAGCACAAGGTGCTTCCGTGCCTCCAGTAGGATATTTAGATATCTTAGGAGGCAAGCACCGAGGAGACGGTATATTATAACGCATCTTCGAGGAGAGTATTTTTCATTCCTCCTCTCCACGTCTGGAACTTGTCCAATCAACTTGTGTCTTCGAGTTGCTCCTAAGTCAAATTTTCGGGAAAACATTTCCAGAACACACTTTTTTGGCATTATTCTTCATTATGCACACTGAACCAGACCTGTGTGATTTTTGGGTGCCTAGGCTACCATGCCTCGCAAACTAAAAGGTAGGCAATGGGGCTGAATACTTCCTAATCTTTAGACTTAATACATCAGCCTTGCAACTTCCTCAACCTCTTGAGGAATAGTCCAGATTTTAACAAATATGTGTGTTTAAGCTCTAAAACAGACCTAGGAGGCCTAAAGTCGGTATCCCTTATATACTCTTTAGCACTTTAGGACTTAATTCATCATCTGATCCAGCCCATAACTTAGGTACGTTCCACACTCAACTGCTGGGACTAACACAATTTCTTGCACCTTTACCTCTCTGTGTCTCTCTTCATTGTCTTTTTCTTCCTCACTATATTTGCAATTAAGCTTACAAAGATTTCATTACCTTCTTTCTCTTGTCCCTTCTTTTCTTTTCTTTTTTTTATGTAATAAAAATCCTAATTACATGCATGCAAAAAATATATAAATGCTATGTACAATCTCAGGTTAAACCCCCCCATGCTCAGATTTGATAATGTCCTCATTGGAAGCAAAAGCAAGAAAAGATATTACCTAAGGTAGAGAGTGTTTGGAGCTAAGGCTCTCCAGTCTGTAGGTGTCTAATACTTGGTCATTAGAAAGAGTAACATACGGTTTCAAACGTTGATCATTTACCTTAAAAAGTCTCACTAGATGAGGGATTCTGGATTTCAACTACACCGTGTGGGAACACCTATGTGACAGTGTGTAGCCCATCCCAACAGGACTTAAGTTTCCCAGGGAATAGCTTGAGTCTAGAATTGAATAGCTAGACCTGTTGGTTGGTATCAAAGGTTTTGCGGAGGATGTGTTTATCGTGAAAGACCTTAGTGTGCATTTTATAAGCATGAGTAGTCTCATAAGCCTCATTGCTCAATTTTTCAAGCTCAGTCAGTTCTAATAAGCACACTTTGCCTGCGTTCTCGTGATCCATGTTGACATTCTTAATAGTCAAATAAGCTCTATGCTCAATCTCAACAGGTGAATTGCAGGCTTTGCCATACACTGTATGAAAGGGAGGCATACCTAAGGGGGTCTTATAAGCAGTTCTGTAAGCTCATAGTATATCATTTAGTTTCTTCGACCAATCTTTCCTGTCGAGTCAAAGTTTTCTCCATAATTCATTTGATCTCCCTATTGGACAGTTCAACCTGTCCACTCGTTTGCGGGTGATATGGGGTAGCCACCTTGTGGGTGACACCAAGACTATTGAGTAGATGGGTGAAGTGTGCATTCCTGAAATGAGGTCCCACATCACTAATGATTGTCCTCGGGCAGCCAAATCGGGAAATGATATTGGCCTTAATGAAAGTTAAAACCATGGAGTGATTGTTGGTCCTAGTTGGAATAGCCTTTATCTACTTTGACACATAATCAACTGCCATGAGGATATATTCATGTCCGTGAGATGATGGGAAGGGGCCCATGAAATCTATGCCCCAGACATCGAATATCTTGACAGGAAGAACAGGTTGCTGGGGCATCTTTTCCCATTTCCCGATCGTTCTAGTCTCTTGACAACGAAGACATGCCCCCACATAAGTATGTCTTTGAAAAGTGAGGGCCACCAAAATCCAGACTGAAGAACCTTATACGTAGTCTTCTTTGCACTAAAGTGTCCTCCACAGTGTAGTGTGACAGAAATTTAAAACACTATGTTGTTCCTCCTTTGGAACACCTATGTAAAACATGGTTACGGCCTATTCTAAAAGGCTCGGGGTCCTCCCAGCGATACTTAGTGTCAGCGAGAATCTATCTCACTTCTGCTTATTCCATGTGCTGGGGGTTTCGCCAGTAACCAAGTAATTGACGACATCAGCATACCAAGGTGTTGGCCATACCGCCATCACTGTTTCGTTGAGAAAGGTGTCATGAATGTCTCCTAATGGGGTTAAGGCCTCAACTGGGATCTTGGATAAATCATCGGCAACTACATTTTCGACCCATTTCTTGTCACGAATAGCAAGGTTGAGCTCCTGAAGTAACATAATCCATCTAATTAGCCTAGGTTTGGTGTCCTTAGCGAGTAAATGCTTCAAGGCTGAATAATCAGTATACATCACAACCTTAGATTCCAGAAGATAAGACCTAAACTTCTCCAGAGCAAATACTACCGCAAGAAGTTCTTTTTCTATCATTATGTAGTTTTGCTGTGGATCAGTAAGGGTCTTGCTAGCATAGTACAACACATGAGGCTTTTTATCAACCCTCTGACCAAGGATTGCTCCCACGGCAAAATCTGAGATATCGCACATCAACTCAAATGAGAGGGTCCAATTAGGTACTTACAAGATAGGTGTGATTATGAGGGCCTCCTTCAAGACTTGGAAGGCCCCAGTACACTTTGCATAAAAAACGAGGGCAGTATCATTCTCTAGTAAGTCACAAAGTGGCCTAGAAATCTTGCTGAAGTCTTTAATGAAACGCTTATAAAAGCCAGCATAGCCCAGGAAAGATCGGATCTGCTTGACATTGGTGGGCGGTGGACGCTTTGAAGTGGACTCAACCTTGGTTTTATCCACTTCTAAACTTTGGTCGGACACTACATGCCTAAGAACAATGCCCTGTTGAACCATAAAATAGCTTTTCTTCCAGTTGAGCACCAATCCTGTCTCTTCGCAGTGGGTGAGAACTTTTTCTAAATGCGAGAAACAGTGGTCAAATGACGAGCCATATATGGAAAAGTCATCCATGAAAACCTCTACGAACTCGTTAATCATGTCCGAAAAGATGGACATACACCGCTTAAATGTTTTCGGAGCATTACATAGTTCAAATGCTATCCAGCAGAAGGCAAATGTGCCATAAGGACTTGCGAAAGTAGTATGCTCTTGGTTGTCTGGAAAGATGACAATCTGATTGTACCCAGAATATCCATCGAGAAAATAGAAGTATTTATTCCCTGCCAATCTCTCTAGTATCTAATCAATAAATGGCAGAGGGAAGTGGTTTTTCTGGGTAGTGGTGTTAAGGTGGTGGTAGTCTATGCATACCCTCCATCTTGTTGTGGGTTGGGTGGTGACTTGCTCCCCCTTTTCATTTGTCTCCACTGTGAATCCTACCTTTTTGTGCACTACGTGAATAGGACTGACCCATTTACTATTAGAAATGGGGTAGATTATCCCCGCATCTAACCATTTTAAGATTTTTCTTCACCACTTTCCGCATGTTGGGGTTTAACCGTTTCTGCATATCTTGGAAGGGTTTCACAAAGTCATCCGTGTAAATGTGATGCATGTAGAGAGTTGAGTCAACCCCTTTGATGTCTGCTATAGTCCAAGCAATGGCCTCCTTGTGCCGTTTTAGGCATTCAATCAATGCTCCCTCCTATGTCTCAGATAGAGCAGTCGAGATGATGACAGGGAGCATATCATTGGGCCTAAGGAAAACATATTTGAGGGTCTCTGGAAGTGGTTTAAGCTCCAAGTCGAGAGCTTTTTGAATCGAGGGAATTATGTTCGATGTCCCCGCCTTTAGTAGCAGATCTACCTTGATTGTCCGTAGTGGGGAGAGGGACTCAGCTTCGACACCCAACAACTCTTCTAATTCTGGCACATCTCCTCCTTTAAGATTTGGGGTGTGGTCTTTAGAAATGACCATTTGGAGGGGATCATTACACAAAAGAGTTGGTGTCATCTCCTCTACAATTTCATCAATCACCTCGATCTGGGAATAATCTTCCAATCTGGGTTGTTTATAGGTATCAAACACATTTAGCCGGATTTTCTTGTTTCTGAAGCCCATCTTGAGTGTCCTTGATTTGCAATTGATAGATGCGTTGGCCTTAGCCAAAAAGGGGTGCCTTAAGATAATCGAAGGTCTGGTGGGCATGTTGGATTGGTCAGTATCCAATATTAAAAAGTCAACGGGAAGAAGTCCACTCTCACCCGGACATCTTCTAAAAGCCCGCGTGGTGTTTTCAGAGATCTATCAGCTACTTGGAGGATAACAGAACTAGGTCTCAATTCACCTCCTCCTAATAGCTCATAAAGCGAGCTCGGCAATATATTAACCCTCGCGCCCAGATTGAGGAGAGTCTCATTGATGCGTTGGTCTCCAATGACCACAGAAATATACGCGGCTCTTGGGTCCTTCATTTTGGGGGGTGTACCTTGTTGTAGGACTGAGCTGACTAAATCGAGTAGGATGACCTTAGCCTAGACCTATTTCCTTGATTTTTTCTTCTGCGTGCATAGGTCCTTCAGAAATGTAGCATAGGATGGGATTTGCTTGATAGCATCCAATAGAGGTAAGTTAATGTGAACTTGCTTGAATGTCTCCATTATTTTGTCTATCCTATCTTTAGCTCCAGATGAGCCAGCAAAAGGTGCCTCAAGGGCGGATAAGCGCTCAGGAAAGGGTACTCTCGACCTCTAGGTGGAGTGGTTAACATGGCAGGATAGGGGCAGAACAGTGTCAACATCCTCCAGATGGGTGATTTCAAGCGAGCAACAGCTGAGTGGCTTTTTTTCGGTGGATGTGTACGTGATCGTTGGGTTGGTAGGAGGGGTGACAGTAGGAGTGAGGTCAGGTTTGGAGAGTTGTTTGCCACTCCTTAGAACGGTCACAGCCTTAGCGTGCTCCCTTATGAAGGCATTGAAGGGGCCCTTTACCCTTAGGATTCTCCTCAGATGAGCTGGGCAACTTCCCAGGATCACGTTGTCTAACAGCCTCAACAAGATGGCCAATTTGAGATTGTATTTCTTAGATTTCCTTATTCTAAGATTGAATGATCATACTCTGGCTTTCTTGCATGGCCTTCATTATAGCTTTAAGGTCATCCACCTCAGAATTGTTGGCCTGAGGAGGCTGGAATTGTTGTGCTTGAAAGGGTTGGGCTTTTGGAGGCGTGGCGAGTTCGGTGGCGTCGTCGGTGCGAAGATTCGAGGCTTGTGGTGGTGGCCGCTTGTAGGGGTAATTGGAGTTTGGGTTATTCTCTTTTGGTGCTGAGGAAGATGACTGGGCGTGGGAGGAGGTGGCTGAGATGGGCATCACAGCCGACGGTGGCAAGGTGTTAAGGGCGTGGAGCCTTCGGTTGGTGTTGAGAGGAAGTTGAGGCGTGCGGGCTGTGGGCACATGTGCGATTGCGGTGGCGTGGGGACGAGTTGCGCGCGAGGGCATTCGTGCGTGGCGAAGGTGGCGGAGGCACTGTGCGGGTTCGCGGAGGCGTCGCTTGGGCATTGATAGCGATGAGTGTTGTGGTCAATGAAACTGTGGTGGAGGCATAGTGGTGGAGACCTCTGAATGTTCGAGAAGGCTTTCGGACGTCTTCAACGGAAGGGAGAGGGGGCGCGTGCTCCCTGTTGGTCGGCAGACGTAGTGGAAGATGATGCGGTTGCGATTGCGGTTGGTCGCTGTCACGATGGTGGTCGCGGTGTCATGGAGGGTGCACGATGGTGGAAGTGTAGTGGCAAGTGGCGGAGGGCAGGTTCTATCTGAGTCCACGGTGGGAATGTGTAGAAGTTTTCTCTTTCCATGTTGGAAGAAGATGATCGTTTTGTTGGGTCTTGGTGGGTTTTTAGCGAGGGAATTGAGAGAGCGATAGAAATTACGGGGAGGCGATGACCTCTTCTTCCTTTCTTGCCTCTCTTTTCCCACACTTTTAAAAATACACGAGAGTTTCATAAAAGGAAAAAAAGATCCTTACTGAATTTCCTATAAACTTCTCTCGAGATTGTAAGATGTCCTTCCAATTATTCCCTGCATGAAATATAAGTACACAAATAAATAATTAACCATATGCAACATGCACTGCATAATTATGCAGGAATAAATCACGACTCAATTAAATTTTCCAATGTACTACATGCTTAAAGTCCAATTTAATCTTAGGCACGATTAATGTTCACTAAAGTAGACCTATCAGTAGCCTTGTTAGCGCACATGGGAGTGGGAGTTGAGATAGAAACACCTAGATCTTGCAAGATGGATCTCTCATAGCAACTCACAGGTGGCATATGCCGTTGCCCTATACTTAGATTTTACACTCGATTTGGAGAATACATTCTGTTTCTTACTACTTTAGGTGACAAGATTGCCACTTACATAAGTGCAATAGTCTGTAGTAGACTACCTATCCTCATGCGTTCCAGCATAATCAACATTTGAGTAGCCTCATATATCAAGATCATGTCTCTAAAAAGAGAGTTTTTCTAGGAGCTCACTTGAGGTCCCTCAATACCTGGCACACATCTCAGTGTATCTCTCTAAAAGACTATAAATTGGTCGAGTTTCCTCACTGCAATGCAATATTCAACCTTCTCACAGTCAAGTACAGGAGCTTTCCCACCATTGTGCAGTATTTAATCACGTCGGGATAAAAAATGGATTCTTAGAATCAGCAAATGCCATGGATGGATCCATCGGGACACTAGCAAATTTGCAGCCAAGCATTCCTACCTTTCTCAACATGTCAAGCACATACTTCCTTTTTGACAGGATATGACCACCGTCAATGTGCTGTACCTCAATGCCCAGAAAATAGCTTCTCAACCCTAGATCTTTAGTCACAATTGAGAGTGTAAGAATGCCTTGGTGGTCTCTATTCTCTCTTTATCACTCCCTGTAAGCAAAATATCATCCACGTACACAATAAGAATGACAAACCTAGTAGTCCTACGCATAGTAAAGATTGGGAGGTCAGTTGTGGATATAGTTAAGCCATGCTCCTGAACAGCCTTACTAAATCTCTTTAACCAGGCTTGTAAACCCTACTTCAGGCTATAAATGGCCATCTATGATCTGTATACCTTCTGAGACTCCCCTTGAGTCACAATTCCAAGAGGTTGATGCACATACACCTCTTCCTTAAGGTTACTATAGAGGAATGCATTTTTAATGTTCAGTTGAAAAATAGACCAACCACTGATTATTGCCAAAGGAGAGGAGAATCTGTATTGAATTGAAACGAGTTACAGGAGATAACGTCTCAAAATAGTCAACGCCAAAGGTCTATGTGTAACCTTTAGCAATTAGTCGAGCTTTAAATTGTTCGATAGAACTATCTTGCCAACACTTGAGGGTAAACACCCACCTACATCTCACAATTATAGCGCTAGGGGGTAGGTCAACAAGCTTCCAGGTACCTTTTCATCTGGAGAGCTACCATCTCCTCCTCCATATGGTCCCTGGGAATGTGGTGCCTGTGTCTACTGCAAGAGATAAAAGCTACCCTACCATAGGAAAATGATCAAATGACATATAATGTGAAACATAATATTTAACACAAGATCTCTATCCCTTCCTCTGGGCAATGGGAAGGTCCACATATGTTATCTCAGGTGCTGGAGGTTTTGGATCTCTAGTCGAATCCACAGGACCAATAGAGGACTGAGCAGGAATAGTGGAGAGAGGCTCTTCTATTGGAGAGGTGGATGTAAGCCTGTGTTGGAAGTATCTAGGAAAAGTGTCTAGGAATGTAACATCAAGAGGGACATCTGTGTAGTAAAGCAAGCCCAGAGGGCATTGGAGGTATGGGAAGTTGGATATCCTATGGTACAGTAGAGATCTTCCCAGTGGCAGAGTAGTAGGGAATCTCCTAAAAAAGGGTAACATCAACACTGAAATAAAACAATGTGTTAGTGGGTCATAGCACCTATATCCCTTATGGGTTCTAGAGTACCTCACAAAAATACATTTAACTGAACGAGGCGACAACTTGTCCACTATGAACAAGTGAAAAAAACAAACACATCTAATGACCTTAGGTGGTAGAGAAAACAACTCTCAGTCAGGAAATAAAGCAGAATAGGGAGTCCTTCCACCAAGAACGGATGATGAAACCCGATTAATTAAAAATGCAACCGTAAAAACTGCATTAGCCAAAAAAGTTGAAGGAACATGCATTTGAAACATAATTGTACAAGCAACATCAAGCAAATGCTTCAGATTGCATTTAGTCACCCCATTTTGTTAGGATGTATGAATACAAGATGTCCGGTAAGGATTGAAAAAATTGAAATATGCAAATAAGAGTAGAAAATTGAGTTTTTATTTTATTCACAAAAATTTTTATTACTCCATGATGAATACCCAATAGACACGGGTATAATCATCCACAAGAACAAAAAAAAGAGGAAACCCCTAAGACTCTTGACCCAACACAAGCCCCACAAATCAGCATGAATAAGATGAAAAGGAGACTTAGCTCTTTTATTACCACTCGAAAAGGATATCCTATGATACTTGCCAAGTTGACAGACCTCATGAGTAAAGGATCTGGAAAATGCATGTCCAGAAACTGATGACGAAGAACAAAAATGTTAGGATGACCTAGTTGAAGGTGCCATTGAAGAACAGATGTGGCACAAGCAGCGACAATGGAAGGACTCTCATGTGATAGGTGCAGGTAGTAGAGACCTTCCTACTCAAGTCCACCAATTTGCTTCATCGTCTGGAGGTCCTGTAGGAAGAAAAAATGGTCATGGAAAATCGCTCTGCAATTCAGTACCTTTGTAATATGATTTATCAGTAAATTTAGGTGCATGCATAACATTTAACAAGGGTAAAGTAGATGATAAGGAGATGTCACCCAAGCTTGTCATAGGGGACATGGCACCATCCAGTGATTTAAATGCCGATGGCAAGGGGTTTTTCGGGAGGAGGGCGTGCCGATATGGTTAAGGTATCGATTTGCAGGCGTGTCGGTGAAATACCGATAATTTTGGCGGCATGCCGACAATATCGCCGGCATGCCGGTAGGTGCCGTTGGGGGGAAGTCGGTTTGCTGGGAGGGAGTTTGAAATTTGAAAACTGTTAGGAGGGAGTTTGGAGTTTGAAATTTGAACACACACACATATACACGCACATGCACACACACACACGCACATGCACACACACACGTATATGCACACTTCGGGCTTCAACATGTCCTTATTTTAGTTGTATATGGCCTTCAAACATTTTTATGTGTCATTTTTTACCTATATATGTCCTTCAAGTGACTGTGTGAGGTCACATACACATTTTGGGCTTCAACATGTCTTTATTTAGTTGTATATGGCCTTCAACATGTTCTTAACATGTCAACATTTGATATTTTTGCAATTGATATCATTTTAATCACTTCTATCATTTTTGTCAGCATGCATCGGTATGCTCTCGGTGTGCCTCCGAAATGGCATTTTTCCGGGCTATCGAAATCGTCGAAATCTGCCATCGAAAAACGGGCATTTTCACGGTATGCCTTTGGCATGCCCATGAAATGCACACTTACAATTTCATCGACACGGCATCGAAATCGGCATTTCGAACCTTAGCACCATTTGTTACCCTAACGTGAACATGGGTAGTAAGAGGTCTAAGAGATGAGAACAATGTTGCATCTTCGGTAATGTGTGAAGAGGCACCTGAATCAGCAAGCCATGATGGTGTATGAGCACCTCTAGCATTAGCAGAAATACTTGTCGAGTGAGTCATTAAGGCTCCAGTAGTAGAAGTGGCCTGTGAGGATATGAGCTTGTCAGTGATTTAAATGCTGACGGCATGCCGTCGGAAAGGTACTTTTTGAAAAAGGTCCATGCCGATATGCATCTGCTGTTGAAATGCCATGATTTTGTTGGCATGCCGACCATTTCGTCGCCATGCCGACGGTATGGTCAGCATGCCGCTAGATGCCGACCAGTCTTGTGAGGTTTGTGTTGGCTGAGCACAATTTAAGGTGTCTGCTGATGGGTAAGGTCTGGGTAAGGGCCTATAGGTCCAGATGGGCAAGGTCTGGGTAAGGGTTTGCTAGCACGCATGCACGCGATATTTAAAAGTTTAGGTATGGTCATGATGAAACACTCTTATTGTTACACAAGTCACAATCAGCATTTGATTTTCTTGAAATTGATATCATTTTGATTCGGCGTGTCCTCGGCATGCCCATCGGCATGGCCATCGAAAAATGGGCATTTCCACGGCATGCCCATCGAAAAATGGACATTTCCACAGCATGACCTTGGCATGTCCACGAAATACACACTTAGAATTTCATCGACATAGCATCGAAATCGGCATTTCGAACCATAGAGCCTGTTATACTCCTCTTTGGAGATGGTAAACTGGGAACCAACCTACTCCTCCTGGTAACATTGACCCCCTTCGCCAAAATAAGCCATCTAGTTGGCTTGATGCCCTTCAGGAAAGTCATGCTTTATCTAACAACAATCAACATTGTGATTTGTCTTGTGATAATGGTCACAAAACAAACCAGTACGACCTCTGCCATGACCTCCTCTTACACCACGTCCTCTTCCCCTGCCTTCAAGAATCCCCCTACTACGACCAATAGATGCCATGGCAGACGAGTCTGAAGGTAAGACTCTAAGATCTCCAGCTGCGAGAGTCGAGTATATATCTGGGCAGGTGTAGGGATCTCCTCTAAAGTCATGAGTTGATCCTTCACTGCCTTATACTCGGGACCAAGGCCAACAAGTAACTGAACAGATTTGGAAGCCTCATGTTGCTTGGTAATAATTGTGACACCTAATGAAAGGGGTTGATGAATATCCTGCTTGTCCCATAAGTTCATGAAACCATAATATTCAACAAGAGGCATGGCTCCCTTTCGGAATGAACGAAGCTCCTCGATGACTCCGTATAGGCGACTGATGTTTTTCTTGTGGTAATGTATCTCATGGAGTATTTCCCACATCTTCTTGGCAGAAACATAAGACAACTTGCTTCGCAATTGGTTCCTTCATGCTATTCAACATGCAGGTGGCAACCTAGTTGTCTACCTCTCAATCTGTAGTCTTGATTGCAGGTTCATCTTGGGTCAGAATATATTTCTTACAATGTAAACCCACAAACTAGGAGAAAGATGTGGACCATAGAAGAAAGTTGGTACCATCCAACTTAATAGAGGTCCCCTATATAAACGAAGATATGCTTGTGGTGGATGATTTCCCCATCAAGCTTGGGGGATCGTTACTGTGTGCCATAACACCCCGTTTGTGGGAAGCAAGCAATCAAGCACTCCTTAGCACAAGATCATAAGGCCCAAGAACAGACCACATACAGATTTGAAAAACGTGATTGCAGGACATATAGAGGTCCAAAAAATCAGATCTAGCATAGCAACTTTTTGTCAGGGCAAGAAGGGGCCCCAACAGGTTGCCTCTTCCTCCTAAAATCGGTTGTGGCGGTGATCGAGGGAGGGCGACAACATCGCTCCTGCTTGAAGGATCGCCACCCTCGCACTAGGAGGGGCCTATGGCGGTGTTGCACCCACCAAAGTCAAGCCTCGATGGCCCTGCGGTGGTGTAGCACTAGGCGACATTGCACCCAATAAAGCAGTGCCTTGGCGATACTCTGATGGAGCACTGGGGGTGGTGTTGTAGCCCCTTGTCGGGCAGCAGTGCCGTTGCTGTGAGTTGGCAACAGTGCTGTTGCCTTGGCTGGTGGTGGTGGCGCTGTTGTCGAGGAAGAGACGGAGGAGTTGAGGTGGATGGGTAGGGAGGCTATGGTTTGGTGGGGTACCTGGGCATTGGTCTATATTAGGACAAATGAGTGAACTGTTATTTCACGAGATCCTATGTGCCTTTATATAAAGAGGCATAAAAGGGAAAAAAAACTACACCCTTGCAAAAATAAATACAAACAAAAAAGAACATATGCCACAACTCAACACTAAAGTTGTGGTGATTCCTGTGAGGATCATTGGATCATCGAGGATGGCTTAAAGATCTCTAGTGATGATGCATAAGGTCGTAGCAGAGGCATTCTCGGTGGCACCGAGTGGCGACGACGGTGATCTATAGGACTTGGCGGTAGTGATGCATGGGGCTAGGCACCCCTCGTGTGCATATGTTGTGGTTTGGACTCGTTCGCTTGGTGGTGCTTGGACTTCTATCTCAAATTGTATCCATATGTTCATCCATATGTATAATTTTTGGACTATGGACAATTTGCTGTAGGCACAGACGTGTACTAGACTTGTATGGTTTACCTTTTTCAATCCAAAAGAAGTCTAAAGCATCCAAAGATCAGTCTAGGCAATGGGTCAGATTCTGACGCATCGATTTACCTCATCAGAGATACCGTAGAGTTGAAGAATCATATTAAGCCCCATGAAGTTAAGCAAATCAGAGTGGCGAATGGGGTAACCTCTCCTGTGACCATAGTTGGAGAGGTCCAGGTATCTCTAGGATTTTGTGTTAATGATGTGCATTGCGCTCTAGAGTTTTCGATGAACCTATTGTCAGTTAGCAAGATCTGCAAAGTTCTCCAGTGTCGTGTAGTGTTCGACAATAGACATTGTTATTTCCAAGATAAGAAGACGAATGGGATCATTGGTGAAGGCATAGAGAGGGACACTCTTTACTTCTTAGATGTCTTTACGGCCTCTGCAAGAGCAGCATCGATTGCAAGTGATCCATGGCTCTGGCACAGACGGCTAGGGCATCCTTCTGTTGGCAAGATGCGCCGGATGTACCCAGAGCTACTAGACACCTTGTCTTTGGAGTGTGAAGATTGTCAATTAGGGAAGCACCACAGGGGTAACTTCCCATGCCGATTTGATGGGGTTAGCACAACTCCGCTTGCCCTAGTTCACTATGATGTATGGAGGCCAATACATGTGCTCAGTATTGGTGGCCATAGATATTTTGTTTTTGTGGATGATCACAGTCGTTCAACCTGGGCTTTTTTGATGAAAGCCAGATTTGAAATTCCACATGTTCAATGATTTTTTGTTGAGATCTAGACATAGCACTCTATCACTGTTCAGTTTTTTGGGAGTGATAATGCTCTGGAATTCATGTAGGAGATGCAGGAATTGTTCAGTACATGTCGGACTATTGATCGAACATCATGTGCTCACATGTCTCAGTAGAATGGCGTGGCAGAGAACAAGTTGAGGCATCTTTTGGATATTGCACGGACCCTGATGATCCATATGAAGGTGCTTAAACCATTCTAAGGTGATGCTATGTTGACTGCAACTAACCTGATTAATAGAGTGCCTTCTTTTGTGCTTTGGGGGTGGATTTCCTATTAGGTTTTGCATCCCGACTACGATAGACCCTTTGTACTATTGTTGCATGTTTTTGGTAGCAGTTGTTTTGTTCAAGCATTTGGTACCCAGGAAAAGTTTTGTTCACGGGCAGTGGAGTGTGTTTTCTTGGGATACTCTCGGACTTAGAAGAGCTATAGGTGCTATGATCCGGTCCACATGCGTTATATCGTGATTGTTGTCACATTTTTTGAGAGGGTGGCCTACTGCTTAGAGGAAGGGGCTAATATTGAGTTAGCTCCTAGGGAGACCTAGGTTTACCACCGTCATCAGACTCTTACTTCCTACGCCTCCAGAGACTCTTGATCCTGGGGCATATATCTTGATTTGCCACCTCCACCTACCCTTATGGCACCAACTGATTCCGGGACAGATGATGCCCTACCTATGGCGTTATGCAAACCTAGCCATTCTTGCACGTTACATAGGATGTCCCACTATACTGGGATCTCTCATTTACAGGAGGTCGACAGCTTACCTCTGCCTAGGATCCCTGGTGGCGTGTTGCTATGAATGGGGAGATGGAGGCACTTCAGTCTAGAGGAACATGGGAGTTGGTCCCATGCCCCCTAATGCTATTGTGGTTGATTGCTGATGGGTTTACACCATCAAATGTACAGATGATAGATTCAAGGCCTAGCTAGTGGCCAAAGGATTTACATCGACTTATGGCATTGACTACATTAGCTCATATCTCTTTTATTTGGATTATCATCTCAGCGGTAGTCAACAATGGGTGGCCATTGTATCAACTTGACATCAAAAATGCGTTTCTATATGGTGATTTGGTAAAAGTATAAATGAAACAACCACCTGGTTATGTCACTTAAGAGGAGTGTGTTTGCCACATGAAGAAAGCCATTTATGGTCTAAAGCAGAGCCCCAAAGCTTAGTTTGAGCATCTGAGTGTAGAGGTTCAGATGATTGGTTTTTGTAAAGCATCCTCAAATCATTCTATCTTCATTCGGACAATCGGAGTTGGCCCTACCAGAAGGGTTGTTGTGCTGGTAGTTTATTAGATGACATGGTTCTTACAAGGGATGATGAAGAAGGCATTCGATAGACCAAAGCATTCTTACATTCTATATTTGTGACTAAGGACCTTGGTGACTTGATATATTTTCTTGGTATTGAAGTGGTTTGACATGGATCACATCTATCTTTCTCCCAGAGACAATACACTCTGCAACTACTAGAGGAGGTTGGTCTTCTTAGGGCTAAGTTGTTAGGCATAGCTGTTGAGGTACCGCAAAAAGGTGTTTTAGATGAGGATGATCCTCTCTATTAAGATGTCACCAGATATCTGAGTTTGGATGGAAGATTGCTATACTTGATAGTGATTAAATCATATATTCGTTTTGCTGTTAGCAGAGTCAGCCAATACATGCAGGCACCCTACTATAGTCATTGGCATGAGGTGTGTCATCTTGAGATTTCTCTAGGGCAGTCTTGGTTTAGGACTTACTATTGAAATAGTGGTTCCATGGACATTATGGCCTACTCTAACGTGGATTATGTCGACTCCATTGAGGATCATAGATCCACTTTCGAATATGTAGTTTTCCTTGGAGGGACTTTTGTCCCATGACGAAGCAAGAAGTAGACTGTTGTAGCCCGATCTAGTGCAGAGGTAGAATATAGAGCTATGGCCAATGTTGCGTTTGAGATAATTTGGGTTGTTGGTTTCTTACAGGACCTGGGCATCTCTACTTCTGCTCCAGTCTTGTTATATTGTGATAACAAATCCATCACATACATTGCTTCCAATCTTATTTTTCATGAATGGGCGAAGCATATCGAGGTACTGTCATTTCATTCGTAATGTTGTTCTAGAAGGGTGGATCAGTACTCCATGTCTCCTTCGAGCTACAACTGGTTGACATCCTTAGGAAGGCTCTTAAGAGGAAGCGTCATGATTTCTTATGCACCAAGTTCGGGTAGATGGACATCTATGCCGTAACTTGAGGGGGAGTGTAGACATTCTATTATTGTTGGAGGATCATACTGTTTTCTTCAAACACTTCTATACTTTTCCCAATCTCTTCTCAGTAAAAACTAGGGTTTCATTTTTAGTGAATTAAAAAAAAATTGATTCATTCCTTTCATACTTAGTTTGAAGTAATGGAGTGGATAGCTACCAACCTCCAGTAATCATGCTTACCTTTTCAAGAAAGAACATATATAGAGTGACATCTAAGATTTTGAGATGATCGTTGGATGTAAGGCAAATATGTTGGAATCCCATTCTTTCCATGGTCCATATTCTTTTACAAATTGTTGATAATAAATAGTTGCACATAGATGTTAAGCATCGAAGGAAATATCTAATCTTCAGAGTTCAGATCAAGAAATTCTTCATCTTACCAAGGGTGGATTTTTGATTTTTTTGAATATTTGTGATAAAAACTATTAGGTGTTTTCCACTTGAGATGATATGTGGAGGGGCTTGCTGCTTCGGAGAGGGGAGACGGCAACAATTTTCTCATAAAAAAATGTTGAGGGTGGTGGATGAACAAATTACATGTGAATCTATACTAGGCAAGATGGCTTAAACCAAACCATAGCGCACAAAATGTATTACAAGTGGAACCATAATGGAGTGATGACTTTGATAAACCATGGAGAATGAAAGGAACAAGTGAAACCATAATGGACAGATGATTTAGATAAACCATGGAGGATGAAATGAATAAAGTTGAAGGCTATATGAGGCAAAGATGAATGAGGAGAGAATATGTTGTTGGATTAGTATTAGTTATTTTAGATTTTATTCTTGTGAAAGATTTTGTTTTTCCTCTTTTGAGTGGTTATTAATCAATCAATCACAATTGTGGGCTTTTGTGCTTGCTGCACCTTCACCAAGGACCTCGACCCTTCAGATTTTCTTTACAGACCAGAGTTTGCGGAGTACTGGAGGTGGTGTATCATCCAAGCAATCTCATTTGATCCACCCACCACATATACCCCCCTCTCTTAACCCGCAATTGACCTTCCATTCCTTAAGAGAGCCCTCCTTTTCCCATTCTAAGTCAGCTGATTGGGAGCCCTCCAAGTGGGTGGTTGGTTTATGTTGTCCCTAGTGAGTCCTTGTTGAGATGATGCAACACCATTGTGTTTATGTCTTGTGGAGGCGCCCTTAAACCTTTGAAAGTTCCTAGAGAATGCCTGGAAGCCTCATGCAAGTCTCAAGCTTCTCTCCATGGAGAACTTCTTCCTAGCCTAGTTTGGCCTTATGGAACATCATGAATAGATACTTGAGTGGAGCCTTGGTAACAACAGAGCTGGATGTTGGTCCTTTGTCAACCTGACAATGGGCTTGCTATCAAGAAGGCGCCAATGCTTAAGATCCTTGTTTGCATCTATTTTCTTAGTCTCGACTTGAGTTTGTGGCCCCCCAATATTTGGCATCAGGATGAGTGTTGACCTGACAATGGGCTTGCTCTCAAGAAGGAGCCCATGCTTAAGATCGTCGTTTGCATCTATTTTCTTAGTCTCAACTTGAGTTTGTGGTCCCCCAATATTTGGCATCAAGAGGAGGATTCATATCGGGACATGTCAATTTCCAGGGAATAGCACCATATGATTTAGAGAAGCCATGTGGTTGTCTTGGCAACATGGAGTTTCCTAAGGTGTTGATTCATGTTGTTGGGGTGTCATAGAGACATTCAATGTTATCTGTAAATGGAGACCATCCATTTGCTTTCATTGTTGCTTTGCCCACTTGATTGTTGAATATGAACTCAAAAGGTCAATACTGGTAGGTGAATGAGTGGAAAGAGGTGAATGGCCTTCTGTTGGGGCAGGAACGAACCTTCATGCGGTTAGCCTGCCAGAGGTAGTGGTCTTGCTAAAGCTTTAGGGCTCCAATTCAAATGTGAAGGATGGGGGAGGTTGGAAAGTTCTGACATGGGACAACAATGGAAATCAAAGTACATGGTTGCTAGTAACAAGTCTATGAAGGGTCCTGTCACCTTTCATGGTGGGATTTTTTTTTTTCGGAAAGGTCATGGTGGGAGAAATTCCAAGAAAGATCATATGTCCACCAAACTATGTAGAAGTAGGTCTCTTGGTTTTAGCATGGTAGGCCCTAACTTCCAGCATTGTAGTGGTTAAGCCCCTATTCACATAAACTCCTAATTGGCAACAACCCTTGACCTCAAGGAAGTATTCCAATGTTGCCAATAATTAAGTTGGCTCCACAAATTCTGGTAGCAGTGGCATTGTTGTTGGGTCCAACGAAGGCTACAGGGGGGCTAACAGCTCATTGTACGTGCAGTTCACCTTTGCTTAATGCTTTAATTGCTCCTGGTGACCTTTCAAAAAAGGTTTGAAGTTGATGACTAATAATGCTAGTTTGGGAAAAGATGCATCTTTTGGAACTCTTATGGTTGGCGCCTTGGACCTTTATGTGGATGACCAATGTGCCTTATGGTTCTCTATTGCAACAGAGGTAGCGTAGACTCAATTTCGGTTGTTTATGGTTCTAATTTGGCATCAGATAAACAACATCTATTGCCGGTAATATGTGAGTTGGCCTAGATGATATCCTCCCCTTGGCTTATCATGGGGGACTTTGATATTGTTGTCTACTTACAAGAGGCTTGGGAAAGGGGCCTTACTCCAGCCATGCTGGAGGACTTCAATTTCAATACTCATGGAGACGAAGCATGGAACCAATTCCTCAATGGTTCCTTGTGTATTGCAGCTCTATTATTGTATTGATTTTGAACTCTTCCCTCAGAGATTTACTGGACTAGCCCGTGGCTCTTCTCTTCCTTCATGCCACACACTGGGTGAAGCCTCTTGATGCTTTTTAGATTTCTTGAAGGATCATCAGAGGTAAATAGGTGGTGACGCAGTGGTGGTACATGAGTTTTTGTCAAAAATTAAATGTAGTGAAAGCTTGATTGACCCAACAAGTGGCAAGGATGATTCGAATTGAGAACTGAATTGCTGCACAGGTAGGTGTGCGAGATCCACAAGGGTCTTGCATAGGACCACCTCAACTTGGATCTAGCTGTTAAAGAGGAGTGGTGCAAGAGGTTTTTTTTTTTTTTTTTTTTTTTGAAGTTTGTGCAAGAGGGAGTTGAACTGTCTTCAAGTGGACCATCTAAAAAGAAACATAGAAGTTGAGGGACTTGGTTGCAGCTTGAAGATATATCCATTTCTTTCTTTTGTCAGATGGCCAGAGTGCTGGATGTAGAAACCGTGTTGATCAACTTATTTGTGCAGTAGGTGAACTAGTGGTGGTGGATGAAGATCTGCGGCAAGGGAGTTGACCGTTTTACTAGACTATAACAAAGAAGGAAACTTGTGATTTAGCTGCCTACTTTCCTCTCTAATCCTTCTTAAACCAAAAGAGCATTGGTAGGTTCGCTTACCAACACAGAAGAAGCAGATGTTGATCCCTTGAGATTTGACCCCTCAAAAGCCTTTGGACTTCATGGCTTTGACTTGGGGTGTTTTAGCATCCTTGGACACCAATGAAGGAAGATGTTTAAATGTGCTGTAGTTCCTTGTTGGAGAGAGGGACGAAGGGGTTCAGGGGAACGGAGGTTGTGTGCTTAGAGAGACCAGTCACATTTCTGTTACATTTGTTCCTGAGCTTATGACTCAAGTTTTGAGGAGGATTTCAGGCTGTTAGCTCCTAGCCAGGAGCTCTTTACAGGTTTTGAGAAAGGAGGGAGTGCAGCCAAGGCCTATTGGAGCTTCCACTGTTAGTCATGATGTTGGACTACCAACCACTTTGATTCAGCTAGAAATGATTGCACCGGGTGAAACAACGTGCTTCGATATTTTCCTTCTTGATCCTTAATAATTGCATCCCAAGGAGTTCTTCTGGGGATTCTCCATGTGGGGAGACCCTCTGAGCTGTACCTCATATCCTCATTATGCAGATACTCATGGAGATTCCCTTTTTTACAAATCTGCCATGCTACATTTGTTCTAAGGGATAATCTTCTGTTCCTTGCAAAGTGCACAAAGTGATCCATGCTTGCTAGCAGAAGGTGGTTGCTGGACATTGAAAAGTTGTTATGAGTAAAGGTGAACATAGCCAAGAGCAGGAGCTTCCTCTACTGCAGAGTTTGCTGGCCTCTTCCCTTCTCCCCTCTCCGTGGAGAACCTGTTGGGGCACCTTCCCACTATCATGAACTATCACTCCCTGCCTGGTATACCCATGGGAACAACCCCAATCGCATCACGCATATTGTTTCCAAGTGGAAGGCTAAGTCCCTCTCCTTTCTTTGGCATCTATAGCTGCTGCAAGTGGCAGTATATTGCTGGAATATTCTCCACTACAGTGTATCTGATGATATCATTTCCCTCTGCTTTAACTTCTTATGGGATTACTGGAAGCATGACATCGCCTGGGTTTCCCTTTCTGCTGTAAAAGGAAGAGGGGGGAATTGGCTTTTGTGACCTGGAAGACAAAGAAAGCCTTCTTCACATGCATGATATGGACCATCTTGGACAGGCATCCCCTTGAGGCTACTTAGGTACGAGATTGTTAATCTAAAAAGAAGACTTCTAGTTTTAGCAAAGATGACTTCATGCGGTGGAAGAATTTGTTTCACTTTAGGGAGCTTGCAATGGGATGCATCCAATGTGAAACAACAATTAGCTTTGGAGAAGCAGACATGCAAGAAAAGTTGGGCTGGCTGATGCATGGGGCTTTGTCCACTCACTTGATTAGGTTCAATGGAGGGGTAGATCTAGTTTCTTAATGGAATGCCATGGTTCTTATGTTGCCTCCATGTTAGATCTGGGGCAGCTTCAGGATGGCCTAGTCAGATGGAATACTCCGGTGTTGACCCAATGTCTTCTCTTTGGATGAGCAACGGAGACAGTGCTCCATCCCTTTCGTGCAGCTTCTCTTTTGTTTGGGAATGATACAGACTGAAACATTTCCTCTGTCAGACATAAATAACTCATCTCATTGCCTCCTTATTTGTAGCGTGCAAGGCAAGCCCTTGCAGGGGGTTGTGCAGTGGATCTGCCAATCTGGCAGATGCTCAATTGCTAGTGGGCAGATCAAAGTCCAGCCATCTAGGTGGAAAGGCTTTAACGGTTTGGAAGCTGATATCAAAGATGCCTCGTGCAATGATCGATGCTTTCTTGCTGAGTCAAGCAAATATTCTGTTGACCTGGGGACTATCCGAACCCTTTGGGGTTGAGGCCTATTTTTTACTCGCTGGCCATTGATCTTCTGAGGTGCATGCTTTGGCACAAAGGGACGCACTATTGCTGGTGTTGGGAGTTCTCCTCCCCACCTAGTTTGTCTATAATTCATATCATAATACCTGCTAAAAAAGCCGAGAGATAAGCTAGCTATAAGGCGACATGAAGACAGATTTTGAATTGATGTCTAATTTTTCTCAGACATGCATTTTGTTACATGCAAAAGATTCTTGTACTGTGATGATATTTCTGTTGGGTTCTTATGGTTGCCTTGCCTCAATTTCCAAGTTATGTTTGTTCATTGCATGCTGCAGGATGACGGCTCCGGTAAGGTCAACATGAAGAAGCGAAATCGCAAACGGAAGAGAGGGAAGTCTAGTACAAGGACGGCGGAGTAATGGTAGCACTGGAGACATGCGAATGAGTAGTATTGAAAAGTTTGATAGGATACTTGTAGCTGAGAACGATGTTCTCTTTCTCCTAATGTTGATGATTGAGGCATCAA
The DNA here is from genome assembly GCA_037157565.1 of Thalassia testudinum. NCBI lineage: Eukaryota > Viridiplantae > Streptophyta > Magnoliopsida > Alismatales > Hydrocharitaceae > Thalassia > Thalassia testudinum. Next base: position 87,971,626 of record JAZHRO010000024.1, read on the forward strand.
ATTTTGATTCAAAGTTCTTATATTATGGGATCTTTGGCATTGTTTGGCAATATTTGCTTTTTAAGTTGAAAAGGAGGATTTATATTTTAATTGTAGACCGGCATGGGGGTGGGGCAGCTAAAAATGATCCAGTTCTTTTTTCCTCGATGCTGATGTACGTGCATAGATCGAAGCGTTTAGCGATCGCAAGTTCTTGTGCCAATTAAAATGGAAGCTATTAGGACCTAAAATATGGTGTTCATAAAGTTTGTAGCCTCGATTTTCCCTACGAGAGAAGATGCCCCAGAGGGTTTCATTTGGAGTGCTTTTGAATTCAGCAAATTAGTAAATTTGTAGGCGAATCTCTGGCATCAGTGGAACAAATTGAAGGGCGCTTGATAATTTTGCTTTAGGGTGTGTAGGTGACAACGTGGTAGTAGATGAGAGGATTAGGTATACATGGGTAGGATGTGACAAGGAAGAGAGTAAGTTGCTAGTGTATTAAGTATTAATGATTTTGATTTTGATGATAATAAAATACATATATATTATATTGATTTTGGGGGAACAAATATTTTAGGTGTGAAAATTGAGATGACTTGTCGGGAAGTAAAAGAATAAAGATCAAAAGAGACTTGCGGTGATTATCAAAGGTTGAAGAAGATTTTAGATCATGCTCTTGTATCTATTTTCAAATGATGTAATTTTCTTTTTCCTATTTTTAGATTTGTTGTAAAAGAGTTCAAGGAATCTTTAACTGAACTTAGGATCTAGAAATCCAAAGTTAGATTAATATAGGAACCATTTGAATAAAAACATAACTCTTGTCAGTCGTTCAAATACACCACCAGATGCCTTAACCTATTATTAGATGGCTTATATGTTTATCAGACAACATATGGTTATACGTTGGTCGTTGAAAATCCAAATCAAAGTAGTTCTTGTGCCAGAACACATATCTGGAATTGATTATAACGTTAGATGCCCAACATAATCATTAGACCTTTTATCAGTTTCCTTAGCAAGATGACTATGTAAATCTCAACTCAATTTAAGTAAAATTAAGTCTCATAAAATAGATGTCTAACTGGATTACTAGATGACCTAAAGGTGAGAATAACCCATCTGATCATTTCATCAGACATTTGCTGGGTAACCTTTCTTTTAGCCCTATTATGAAATTGATTTTCAAATGACACGTTCTCATCAGTTGTTTGACTATAGCCTAGCAGATGTTTGAAAGACTTATCAGACATCTGATATTATTTTTATAGTTGTGAATCTCTTTGCAATCTTTTTCAAATTCAAGAGATTGTTTCCCAAATCTCTTCTAATAGTCATATGGACATACTAACCTCATCTAGAGTCTTTTTAACGGTTCTATAAATATTTTAGTAGTTTCTCATTGGTACACACACCTTTGATATAATACTTCACTTTTTCTACTAGAACAAGAACTTGTAAGAGTTCTTACAAGAAACATCACTTACTGTGCTCAACCTTGCTACTTGCTTTACAACATTAGTGCACTTATCCTTGCTGAAGCACCATATTGAACATCTAAAGAGAATTCCTTCAAACTTATAGAAGTTAGGATTTATATTTACCTTATGTCTCCCTAAGATACTTTTTTGTATTTTCATTTTTTTTTGTTGTGCTCATGTATGTTGGATTCCCATTTTTTGCTGAATGGTAGGGAAAAACTCTTCCATTGAGATCGGAGAAAAAATTAGTAATTGAGGTACACCACTCATAATTTAAAGTGACGTAGTTAGTGGATTTTAATCGATTTGATAGATAGGGAAAATATTAAATTGGGAAGTCTTAGATGGTAGTTTTTTATCTTTTTATGTTTTTATCTAAAAATTTATGACTCTTTTGTGTGATGATTTTCATTGCGCCATTTTTATTTTTTAAAATAATTTAATTACTCTAATCACTCCTACAATGCACCCTGTGTCATGAGAAAGTCGAGGATGAACGAAGGGTAGGTGGTAATGGTAAGAAAGGGGTAGAGGCAAAGTACAATGACGCAGGGAGAAGGTTGTTGGTAATGGCAGTGATGATGGTGAGGAGGGGGAGGATTGCGAGGGGTATTTTAGCAAGGGAAGATAAGAAAAATTATAAGGTCCACGTTAGGCAGTGGGATTAGAATAGGAATAGATACTATTTGATGGGGTTACGAGAGAAATAAAGGTGGAGGTGCATAGTTTTCAAGAAATTCTTTTTTTCAATATATATTTTCTCTTTTCATTACAACAAAATCTACTAATACTCTCTTTTCTTACATATAACTCAAAAAATACTATCTAATAATTACAATCCATTACATTAAAATTCATTAACTCTCTCTCCTCTCTCATAAAACCAATATAACAATCATTAACAATCTCACAAATTATTACAATCCGATTAATCATTATAATCCAACCAAGTAAACATCTTCTATACTTATTCCACTCATATTCTATCCCAATATAATACTATCTTATATCAAATGCAACCTTAATGAAATAATATGGGGCTCCTTTGTCTAAGTCAACACTACGAGAGAACCTGTGCGTCCACAATCATACCACAATCGTTGATGATATTTTTTAGTTAATTGCCAAAATGAGAAACCTATTGCATACAATCTGACGGTGGAGCACAGGCCGGCATCAATTTAAGTGATGTGGACTTGGACTAACATGCATATTAAGCCCAACAAGTTAAACTAATTACGCTGAATCTCAACCAATTTGCTTATCATATTGCAGGTCCTTTAAACATTAGATTAGGACATATCTATTTAAAGCTCCTTTGAATTTATTATTGTGTACTTCAAAGTGTTTAATGCTGTGTAGATCTTCGTTAACAGCAAAAAATAATTACGTAGTTATATCCTGCAAGTAATTTCAATGAAACATTTTACCTCTGGAGTTCAGCTACATTGGCCCAACTCCAAGTGCAATAATTTTTTGGGCTCTGTTCGTTTTCATTCGTACAAACCTAAGCCCAAACATAACCCAACGATAGATGGGTAGGACAGGGTCGGGCCAGTCCAAATTTTGGTGCGAGTGCAATGCACGATCCTTCGGCACGATATTGGTTTTCCTGTATTTGACCATGTGAAGAGTGAAACAGTTTCCAAATGCTTCAAGTCCAGAGAGTGTGTTAGTAATGAAATAAAGAGCTCTTACTATAAACATACTTATTGTTTCTCAAGTGGATAGATCAATAACTGTGCATACCTTAGGGCATTGGCATGGGAAGGGAAAGGGTTAATAATTGCGAGACATTGAGTTTGGGATCGATGGGATGCTTAAATTAAAGAGTAATGTCACTTGATGTCTACGTAATATGCACTTATATTTATATCATATATGAATATGTGAAATTTTTTGATTGCTTTCGGGTTTAGTTTTACATCGAGACAATCTCATCCCAAAAAAATTTAAGGGGTCTAAATCGAAGCCGAAATCCAATCCAATCTAGTAATGGGCTTGGGCCGCATTGAACCTTTCAGGTTGGGCTTTATGTTGGGTTAGGTCGGCCTAGCTCATTGCCCTACCTTAAGCAAGTAAAAACGCTCTTGTGGACCTACTGAGCCTACACATACTGTACCTTCACCTGATTTTCCTCCCTCTCTCCCTCCCTCGCTCCCTTTGCAAAATTAAACTCCATTGCTTGGGGAAGAAATTGCATATGGGACATGACCCCAAAGAGGGTGAGCAAGCCAAGGGAAAGACATGTATGCCCGCGCGAAAGGAAGGAACACATCCCCTCGCAGCATGGGGGAGCATCTCGCCAAGGAGGAATTAAAAACTCAACTCAAAACTAAACAAATATGAGCAAAAAAAAACAAAAAAAACTAAAAACGACAAGAAGAAGAAAAGAACTGCATCCAATCGAAGTAATTTCCTAGTAGCACCCTACGCATGGATACCATATTTGCCACCAAAAATGTAATCGACGACTCACAAGGTGTGGGCTAAGACAGGTGACTGTGACCGGCTAAGGATTAGACTCGATCTCTTGCGTGGCCCCATATTTAAGGGAAGGCGAATTCCAAGCTCAATTCCACCACTTGCTTCGTGTCCAACCTTTAATGAATGCTTGATCCTCTTCGAGCTTCCTTTCTAAAAATGAAATTTCCACAACTCTGACATCGAGAACCATCGCCTCAAACGACCATCATTCTCCCTCATAAGCCAGCCTTCTTTCAGCACAAAAGGGTGTATTATACAGACCGTAGCACCTAATCCCCGCCCACTGCATCATGGGCATGGGCACACTAGGAAGTAAAGGGGAGGGAAAGAACACTTACGGTTAGTTTAGTTGTTGGCTAAAAAAGTGAACGGGATTAAAAATCTGAAATTAGTACTGATTTGTAATTATATTTACCGGTAAAAGTGAAGCGCCCATCTCGATCACCTTGCGGGATCCTGCATGTCTCGTGAATGATCCTATCCCGGAGATAAATTAAGAAGCTTGCAGTACCTAATAGGTCGCGTTAGTACGTACCACTTAATGAAGCAATGGTGATTAACGTACGCAAAACGGCCGATCAAGGGCACTGAATGGGCAGCTTTGTGTTGCGTAGCGCTGGTAGTAATTGAAATTTGAAAAGGGAGCGGGAGCACCAGTGTGTTCATGGGAGCATGCAACTCACTACTCCATGCTGTGATCGTTTATTCCGTTCACCCTCTCTTCCTTTCAGACCCAAACGTTCATCACTTATTTTGACTCCGCACTCACGCAACTAACTAACTTTGGTTGCATGTATGCATCGTTGTCCACCTTAGCCAGGCAGGTAATTACTTGTGAATAGCATTTATTAATATCTTTACTTATAAACTAAAGGAGGGTTATCTCCTCCGCTCTCCTCCCACCAACAACCTCCCTCCCTTCCCCCACCACCCCCCCCCCCCCCCTCTCTCTCTCTCACTTGAAATAATTTCTTTTTCTTACTTTAATAACTCCTCCTCCTTGCTTTAAAAGATAAATAAATAAAAATAAAGAATTCCTACCTCATGCCCTCCCCCCTTCTCCCCACCATCTTGCTGTCTCTCCCTATCTATGTATTACTCAAATTAAATTCTACTTATTCAACAACTAAAATATGACATTTCCTTTACTAGAAAAAAAATCAAAAACAAAAAACCACTACCTCATGCCCTCCCTCCCCCCCCCCCCCCCTCCCCTCCCACACACTATTTCTCTCTCTAATTAAATTTCACCAACCTAACAAATGAAATATGACTTCCCTTTGCTTTAAAGAAAAAACAAAATACCCATATATCATACCCTCTACACCCCCCTTACTCTCTTCTCCCTCCTCTACATCTCCGTTCGGGTGGATATAGGAGTCATTCTCCTATTAAATGTCACACACCCAATTACTGGCAGGAACTTTCCCCATTTGCTTAAAAAAATATCAAAAAAACAAAACAACAAGATCACATCTTCCTTGCATCTTTGTTTAACCGAATATAGGTATCATTATCTTGTTAAATCTCACCGAATCGACTACTCATAGGAACCTCTCTAATCTCTTTGCTTAAACAAAATTTTAAATTTAAAATAAAAATATAAATAAATCTCTTCCTTCCATCTCAAAATCATGATTTTAAAATATCAAGTGTACATTTATTTAGGGATATGACATATATATATATATATATATATATATATATATATATATATTTTCATGATATAATATTTCATTGGTAACCGGATTATTTCTGCAACGGAACGCACGTCAGGTGGGTGGTCTATAAATTAAAAGAGAGTCTTGCCATACCAGCTGTCAATCCCTCAACAATTTACTACTTTTCCCTGTCTGCCTCAATCTTGGTTCCCTTCTACGTGATGAGGGAAAATGACATTAAATGAACTGAAAAAAAGAGAAAAAGGATCCCAAGAGAAGACCCGCGCGTGGCACTCCTTTGCCAGCTCTTTAATCGAGTGGAAAAAAAAGTCTCAAAGTAAACCATTCATTCATGGGAGTTTGTTTCGTTGGTGGTTCTACGTATGTTTCTTCGTGATAGAGTTAAATCGATGTGCCAATTTCATAAGAAAAAAAAAAAAAAAAAATAAAAATAAAGAGGGGTTTCCTTCATGTTTTTCTGAGGGCAATTTATGTTATCGAAAAGTAAATAAAATTATCCGTTATAATATATTTTATAATATATAGTGATTTTAATTGATGTATTTTAATTTTTCATTAATTAAAATTTAAAATATATCATTATAAAATAAGAAGATTAAAATATATCGATATATTTTAATCTTCTTTAGGTGAAAAATAGATTTTTACTTGAAAAATTAAAAAATATAGATTTTGAGTTTAAGATTTATGATTTAGAATTTAGAATTTATGTAAAATGATTTTACCTATAAAAAGTGATTTTTTAACCTTTTTTTTTGATTTAGATTTTAATGTTTAAAGTTTAAGATTTAAGTTCTAAACCTTAAACACTAAATCTTATATCAAAATAGTGAAAAATCACTTTTTAAGTAAAAAATTATTTTTTATAAATAAAAAATTACCTTACATATGTAAAAATTAATTGAAAATAAAAATATATCAATATATTTTTATTTTTAATTGTTATATTTTAATTTTCAACAAATTAAAAATCAAAATATTAAAATATACTAATATATCAATTGAGTAGTGACATATTATAAAATATATTATAATACACGTTTCTATACGCTTGTTCATTTATATTTTGATTTATATTTAGAGTTTCTAATTATACTATGAGATGTCATGGTTCTTAGAATTGTTTTCTCAACGTTTTTACTCGGCTGTTAACCGATTTTTCTCCTATCTTTGATTTTTTCCGATAAGGAAGGGCGGATATTACTTCGCTAGTATAAAATTATATATATAGAAAATAGTTATCTAAATCGTAGGATTACGACAATGACAATGAAATATTTTAACATTAATTTTATTTATTTCCACCAAAATTTTCCAAAAAAAAGAAAATAGTACATAGGTTGGGGGTCTCATTTTTGATCGTTTGATGCCAGATAAATTATAAGTGATAAATTTAATTATATTTGCAAGGATAGGTCATTTATCTTAAGATAAATATGAAATATTATTTCAAAAATATATAGGTGCTGTGATAAGATAAATTTGATTTACCCAGCATTTGGGGGATGTGGGTGTTTGGTAATAAGAATAGAGTTCGAGGATAAGTTGGAAGTTATGTATTTGACTTGAAGGGAAAGTTAGTTGAAATGATGAAAATGTACCATATTATCCTAATCTTTACCTTAACATTTTTAAGGCATAAAGAAAGTTATTAAATTTTTTAAAATAGGTAAATAGCAAAAGTTCATGAATGTAAGATGTATGTTATATTATGTATGTTTTTTTTTTATGGATTAATAGATTAAGTTATGCTTAGTAGGACATTTATGACATGAGAAATTAATGAAATTGAGTTTCATTGTCGGCCTATGATCATTAAATGCAATATTGTTAATAACTTTGGTTTGATTGTTGATAGTTGGTTAAATTAAATTGGTAGATTAAGGATAATGAAATATTTTTGGTTTAAAAGTTTGTTATAACTTATAGTGATATGACTTGAAGGAATAATAATTTAACTCTTCTATATGACGAAGAAGAATTTAAGAGTTGTAAATAGAGATGTAACTTTCAATGACGTGGTTAGGAGATTAATTAGTCTCATGATACAATTGGAGTGGGATAAATATTGAGTAAAAGAATGTTATTTTGACTTCAAAATTTATCCATTAGATATCTCTAATTTTATGATATCCCTCATTTTGTGGCGAATGCATATGTATAACACTCTGGAGATTACATATTTTACCTTTTGAAAAATATACTTCTAAATCTGCATCTCCAGGAAAATATATGAAACTCATGTCACATTAAATCCTATTCATCCAACAATTTGGGATGAGTAAATGAGTATAAACGACAAATAAACCAATTCTCAAACAACAATCAATAAGTCAAGATCTTCATGTCTCAAAACGCATGTAAATGGTACACATCGTTTGATATGGTAGTCCTCTAATATACGATAATATGAATGGTACATAGGATTCCATATTCTACGGTACATGATAAATAACCTTTCATAATGAATGTAGATGGCATTCTCGACATGCTCAGTGATGCCAAATCCTAGCCCCATGCATCCCTTGTTCTCCCATTTTGATAAAAGTAACTTTGTAATATGTCCAACAATTAAATTGGCATGAAGGAGTTGTTTCTGAGCAATGAAATCTTCACAGCTTCGAATGCCTGCTAGATTGGTTGAGCAAAGGGTGGATATATTCTGAGCAGCCATCTGGCATGACGGAGTTGTTTAGTGAATCCTTTAAGGCCCCTTCGTAAAGCGTCGACTTGGATGTTCCCATTGTAATGAGCAAGTGTGGAGCCAAGGTAGTGATCTGTATAGTTAAATGCATCAACAAGTGATACCGCATTGGGCCGGAGCTGCAAATGAGAGACAAATGGGCTTGGTTAGTCTCTTTTAATCCTTGGCATCCCAGGCTGTAACCCTGACATAAGAATGGTTTCAATGTTAGATGATTCATTATGTACCAAGGCTTAAAGGCACTAGGTTGAGATTGACGTGCTGTTGTGAGTGTGTGTTAAGAAGTGTCGTTATAGTTGCACTTGCAACGTCGGTTTTAAAATAAGTAAACGGAGGTGAGTCCGAGTGTCGGTTTCAGGGAGGCGTGAAAATTGGATTTTTGCTTATCACTTGTTGTCACGGAAAGTGTGGAGTTTTGCTTGCGAAGGTTGCGGTTTTGAAAAGCGAGAGAGAGATAGAGAGAGAGATTAGGGTTAGAATGTTCCTTGTTTGATCATGCAAGTTGAACGGAAATTAAAGTGACAATTGAACGGAAAATGACTTCATTAATCATGCACTTGTAGTTCATAGCTTACAACATTAAATACATGCTTCAAACAAAAGTAATGGAAAGCTTAAAAGAGAGAGAGAGAGAGAGAGAGAGAGGGTGGAGAGCGACGAGGCAACCACGGCGGTGGAGGAGGCTCCGTCGGCGGCTCATCGTCTCCGGCGATTACAAGAGGGCCTAAAGCTAGCTAAGAGAGGGGTGGAGTAGTTGCAAGGGGAGTGAATGCCTTGAGTGAGTGGTTGGAGGGGGTTTAAATAGGGTTAAGGGCTTCCTAAAAGAAGAAGGGGCTTTAGCGACGTCCAGAGCGTCGCTAAAACCACTCCCAAAAGCGTTGGTGAAGCCCTCCAACCGTTGGTTAGCCGCTCGCCTTGTTTCTTCTTCTCATGCGATCCTCGGCTGCTGCGCGAGAGCGATCGAAGATCGGACGGTTGAGATCCTTCCTCGGCTGCGCTGGGATCGCGCCTCGGGCACGCGTGTGCGCGGGCGTCATCGCCCGGTGTGCGCGTGCGTGTGGGCGCCTGTGAGCTGCGGTTGCGCTGCATGGCGAAATCTCGGCCGCCCGCTGCTAATCGGGCAGCCCAATTTCGCCGCGCGCTACCTCCGTCTTCAATTTCGGCTCTGTGCGGCTCGAACCCGTGTCGCTTGCGTGCGGGCATGTGCGCTAACCGTTGTGCCACGCCCGCTCTTTGTTGTGGTGACTGCGGGCGGGTGCGCGAGTCTCGGCCGTTCAATCTAAGATCGGCGGCCGAGATCTGATCTCGGCTGGATGAAGGGCGGCGTGCGGTGGGCGGGGGGCTGACGTGGTGCAATATGGGCCGTTGATCTCCAGATCAAAGGTCAGAACTTCTTGGGCCCATTGTAGGAGCTCCGGATGTCGGATTTAGCTGATCTTGAGTCCGTTGGACTCCGTTCGTCATTCTGAATCCATCCGTGTGGTCCGATTGCTCATCTGAGGTCTGCTTTGACAAATGCTTACACAAATGGCCATTAATACAATTTTATAAGCAATCTTGGTACATGATGCATGCAATGCTCCCATTCTACTTATGTTGTGCCTTTTATTCTTAAGATGGGCCATATTCAACATAATTATCACCCCCTTGTGCAGTGTTATCATATCCCCATACTTACTCCTTGCTAGTCCCTAACAAGGTTTATTCTAGCCTTTATTTCCTTTCAGAATTTAAGAAGTAATTGCTTAGACACTTCGTTACTTGTCAATAAGAGGAAATATACGAAGATCTTAATCTACAAAGACTAAGAAGTGCCCGGGTGTCTGCCAAAATACGAATCGCCCGAATCCTTGCTTTAATGTATATAACTATACATATGTATATGTATATATATATATATATATATAATTTTTTAGAATTTTTTTGGAATTCAGTGTGGGTTAGTAACCTTTTATGACTACCGAACCCACCCAAAACTCGGTCAAAATCCTAAGTGCTAAGCATCTTGGTGTGAATGTTGTGATAGACTCACTTAATGGTAATTGAGACAGACTTCAGGTTTTTACGCCTCTAGGTGATCGGAAAAGGAAATAAATTTGCTTGAAGGTGTATCTTTTCGATTGGTAGCTTTCTCCCTACGTTTGTTTTAATTGGGGTCAACACAAGGATTTTTCCAGTGTATATCTCCCCAGCTTGTACTACTTCCCCGCTTCTTCCTTAAGTGTTTTGATCTTTTTTGTGCAATTATTGAGCTGGGCTTTGGACAACCGACCAATGGGCTGTTACCCACGATCACTTGCCAGCCATACTTGTGCGGTGAAGTGTGGTTTATTTTCTTTTCTTCTTCTTCTCTTTTTTTTTTTTTTTTTCGTAGGTGGCTTCCCTGATCTCAAATGTACCTAGAGGCAATGAAGAAGAAATAGCCTGTGGCTGGGTTCTGGACAACCTGCCAATGGGCTGTTACCCACGACAACTTGCCAGTCATACCAGCTTAGAGAGTTCATTAGCTACCCAATTTTTTGTCAAAATCTCCGAGAAGTGAGTCTGTGCAAAAACGTGTGCAAATGCTTAGACTCAAGGTTTTTCTGAGTTAGAGGGTGAGTTGATAAGTCATATACTTATCAACTTATTTAGTAGGTGGATTAGAATAGCTTAAGGTTGCAAGGATTTGAAGCTAAATCCATATTTTAATGGACACCAGGGCTGATTAAGCCTGAAGGCCTGAAAAGTCCAAGTGTTTAAGTTCCTTTTGTATTATTTCCCACTATTGACAAGTTTCTAATGCTTAAGTTTTCCTCCTAAATTCAATTTTTTTTTAAAATTAATTAATTAATTAATTTATTTAGATTGATTAAATGAGCTTACGATTATGCAATTTACCACCCCCCATGCTTAAGTTGGACAATGTCCTCATTGGCAAGTACATGGATGCAAAGGGTTCAAAAAGATAGTACCAGAGTGACGTAAACTATCGAATCGGTCTGAATCCTCTGGGTTGCCTCCCAGGAAGCGTTGGGTTTAATGCCTCCAGCTGGGCGATGCACAAACAGGAATGGCTTGGGTCAAGGAGGTATGTACAAAATCAACCAGACCCAAAATCAGAAGTCTACAGATGCGAATGAGGTTGTGGTGGAGTCCCGTTCCTAAAGGGTGGGAATTCTGTATCATGCATGCCCGTGTCAGATCCTCTCTTAGTCTGCGGGCATGAAAACAAGTTGATGTGGATGAACGCACCCCAAATACGACATGCCAGACACTAAAGATGTAGGTTTTATACTCAGCCTGTATCCCCATAAACTTGTAATCTATCAAAAGTGTATCAATTCCAGTGCATTCGAGTTGCGGGATCTTTATTCTGGTAGGGCAGGTAATAAAGTCAAGAGTTTCATAATGAGCCCTACAATCAAGCATGAGGCCTCTCTCCAAAGACAAATCTATCTCTTCCGCAACTATGGTTTCATTGCTCATTCCCTCCAAGCCCTCGATCTCAAGAATATTTTCTTCAACCTCCTTTGTATCAGATTCACTGTTTGGGGTTGCATTAGAGGTAGGGTCAATTTCATCCTTTAGATCATATTCTTTCTCTCAGCCCTCCTCCAAATTTGTGATGGGGATTCCAATCGATTCATAATCGATTTCTTTGAAATTGTAACTCCATTCCCCATTTTCGATGTTGGTTGCTGTTCCCACCGGATTGCTTCTCTTGGGCCGATTAGATTCGGATTCCAAGGCATCTCCCCTCACATTCTCAGTTTCCTCCTGATGTTTGTCCTCAATGCTCCCCAAATTGTGTTTCGAGGAATCCTTACTGTCCTTATCCACTGAGTTGTCCAACTCCTGAGGGGTATCAATGGTGGACTGAACCAAATCAGGGTGACTGGGTGTAGTCCAATTGATCATGGTTGGTCCTTACTTTATGAATTCCATGAATGGCGTTGTGTGCAACAGCTTTCTCTGGCCTTCTTCCCCTAATTGTTGGAACAAATCCAACATGGCCTGTTGCCCTTTAACCAATTCTTGATTCTGTCTGTGTAGTTCTAATTGGAGGTTATCAAGAATTGACATGGTGTCATTTGGTGTCCTTTGGATTTCCTCCTTGAAATCTAGGTTAAGAGAGTATGGTTGATGTTGTAGATCAGAATCTATACTGGTGTTTAGGTTTTTGGGTGGGTTCTCTATTCTATCATGTTCAGGGTCCAGTTCTTCAAGAGGAACCATTCTTTGTTTGGTCCTACTCCAGAATAGTTGAGGTTCTAAGTTCTCCTCCCAGTCAGATTCTTCATCAGGGGACAAAATCAAAGGTTGATGATCCTGGGCTTGCCTAGATTTATGATCATTTTCTGATTTCCATTTGTCTAGAACTCCTTCTAATCCAAAGGTAAAGTAGGAAAGGTTGTTGAATTCAGATGACCTTTCTTGGTTATTATCCTGAGAAGGGTAGGGTTCTTGGTGTTCTCCTAAAGTGTAGGTCCTATCGCAGCAGAGCGGGTAGGACCAAAATGAGGAGGCATCGTGAGGAAAATCGAGATATGGAGCCCCACGATTTAAATCATACCCTTGGGTGGATATGTTGGGTGTATTCCAATAAGAGGTTGGTGCGGTTTGGTCATAATTGGGACAGTTGGGCCAAGAGGGATATTCAAGGTTGTATCCCCAACTTGGTGGTTGGTTAGCCCAAGTAGGCTGTGGGTATGGTCTACTTGGGTTAGCATATAAATCCTATTGGGGGTAGTTTGGGTAAGATGGATAGGCATTGAAATCCATGGTTTGGAAGAAATGGAGGGATGCGGGAAGAACAGATGAGAGAGAGTTGTGTACTCAACCAAGCAAACAAGCCTAGTCCTTATGGTGTGTTCCTTAGGGGACCTAGAAATCTCCAAAAGGATGATTAAGCTCCTAAGCATTGGACTGCCCTTCCCAAAGCTAATCTGGCTAGGTTGATTACGAGGGGATTGCAGGGAAGGTTCTTCCTTTGGCTTGCGCCTCCGGTTCTGTAGACCCCACAACCGCGGTCGTTTGACACTGCCCCGCAGCCTAGTCACCAGATTCTACCAAGGGAATGAAAGCCAAGTGCCTAGCAAACAAAACCTCACCTTTTGAGACTTAACTCAGTCCTGCCTAGGGCATGTCTACTCAGTTTTAAAGGGCTAGGATAGTGCTTGTGCTTAGGGTTATGTGATGAGGTGTTGATTGGGGTGGTGCCTCTTAATTTTCCACTTTCAAGGTGTGTGCTTCTAGCAAAACATGATTTTCAAGCAAGGATTTATTAAGATGTGGTGTCTTTTAGTGTTTCATCCTTACTTTAGTACTTTTTAGGGTTGATGTGTCTTAATGTTTTCAAACAAGTTTCAGTGGGCACATCAAGTTCTGCACACAACTTGGTGAAAGTAGATTTCCTTTCTATTCTATAGAGGCTCTAAAACCCTAATGTACTCATCCTAATGATCATGTAGCTTCTATTAGATGAGTCGATTTTAGGGTTGAGTGGTGCAGCCCAGGTCAACTCACGGTGGTTTCGCAAACACCACTCAAGAAAAAGAAAGGAGCACTCCAAGAATTTATTCAGAATGTTAGAGTGTACATTTTTTTGTGGGGTGATGTGTTAAGGATGGGGGTCAAGCAATTATACACCACTCCAATTTTTTCAGTTTTTACAATTTTTTTTAGTTTTCTCACGCAAGCAAACAATGAGAGAAAGATTACTCACTATCGGTCCTCGTAGCACCTACTCCCTTGCTACTGTCGTGGGATGCATTGCTTCGCCGTCCACGCCCCGAATTCCTACAACCATCAAGTAAAAAGGAAAATAGGGCATTAGACGATGTGAGGATGAATGTGGAATGGAGGTGATAAAACAAATCCGTTGCCTCCCTGGCAACGGTGCCAAAAACTGACGTGCTGTTGTGCGTGTGTTAAGAAGTGTCGTTATAGTCGCACTTGCAACGTCGATTTTAAAATAAATAAACGGAGGTGAGTCCGAGTGTCGGTCTCAGGGAGGCGTGAAAATCGGATTTTTGCTTATCACTTGTTGTCACGGAATGTGCGGAGTTTTGCTTGCGAAGGATGCGATTTTGAAAAGCGAGAGAGAGATAGAGAGAGAGAGATTAGGGTTAGAATGTTCCTTGTTTGATCATGCAACTTGAAAGGAAATTAAAGTGACAATTGAACGAAAAATGACTTCATTAATCATGCACTTGTAGTTCATAGCTTACAACATTAAATACATGCTTTAAACAAAAGTAATGGAAAGCTTAGAAGAGAGAGAGAGAGAGAGAGAGAGAGAGAGAGGGTGGAGAGAGACGAGGCAACCACGGCGATAGAGGAGGCTCCGTCGGCGGTTCGTCGTCTCCGACGATTACAAGAGGGCCTAAAGCTAGCTAAGAGAGGGGTGGAGTAGTTGTAAGGAGAGTGAATGCCTTGAGTGAGTGGTTGGAGGGGGTTTAAATAGGGTTAAGGGCTTCCTAAAAGAAGAAGGGGCTTTAGCGACATCCAGAGCGTCGCTAAAACCACTCCCAAAAGCGTCGGTGAAGCCCTCCAACCGTTGGTCAGCCGTCCGCCTTGTTTCTTCTTCTCGTGCGATCCGCGGTTGCTACGCGAGAGCCGTCCGATCCTGAGATCCCTCCTCGGCTGCGTTGGGATCGTGCCTTTGGCGCACGTGTGCCGGGCGTCATCGCCCAACGTGCGCGCACGCGTGGGCACCCGTGAGCTGCGATTGTGTTGCGTGGCGAAATCTCGACCGCCCGCTGCTGATCGGGCGGCCCAATTTCGCCGCGTGCTACCTCCGTCTTCAATTTCGGCTCCGCGCGGCTCGAACCTGCATCGCGTGCGTGCGGGTGTGCGCGCTAATTGTTGCGCCACGCTCGCGCTTTGTCGCGGAGACTGCGGGCGGGCGCGCGAGTCTTGGCTGTTCAATCGAAGATCGACGGCCGAGATCTGATCTCGACTGGATGAAGGGCGACGTGCGGTGGAGTGGGGAGCTGACGTGGCGCAATATGGGTTGTTGATCTCCAGATCAATGGTCAGAACTTCTTGGGCCCATTGTAGGAGCTCCGAATGTCGGATTTGGCCAATCTTGAGTCCGTTGGACTCCGTTCGTCGTTCTGAATCCATCCGTGCAGTTCGATTGCTCATCTGAGGGTTGCTTTGACAAATGCTTACACAAATGGCCATTAATACAGTTTTATAAGCAATCTTGGTACATGATGCATGCAATGCTCCCATTCTACTTATGTTGTGCCTTTTATTCTCAAGATGGACCATATTCAAAGTAATTATCACCCCCTTGTGTAGTGTTATCAGAGATGTCATTGTTCTTTTAGTTGCCTTTGCCATTAATTTTCCTGCTGAAGCAAAACTACCCAAGAAGATTATTAAAACTACAACCGAAATGCTTTATCTTAGTAAAACACCTATGCAATTTCTTTAGTTCAGGATCAATAAACTAGAGAAAACTGGTATGGAGGACATGCATTTTCAACTTGGAACTTGAACATGCAAAAATAAGAGATTCAACTAATTTAATGGAACACAATACAAATACAACCAACAAGATTACTGTGTTGGATTTTTTAATCCAATGTATGGACAAATATGCATTAGGTATTCATATAATCAATTAACATATAAAGGATTGTCATATAATTCCCATCACTAAAGTGATTAAATTAGGTTTTATTGAGGGTATGGGCATAAAATGTAAAAAGGATGGTGTGATTATATTTAAACATATGTGCAGAGACCTAATTTTGTGATTAACACTTCCTCGATGAGCGGAAGTGAAAATCACCAATGCAATTAGTGTGGTCAATTGCATTAGCACTAAAAGGTTGTGGTCCCCATCAGACCCACCTCCAATCCTCTGTGTTTACCCCCATTGTGACCTAGAGAGAAAGTGAGAGACACCTCTAAGGAGGAGGAGGATGGCTATAGAAGAAGAACATCTTCTTTTGCTGCAGTCTATCAGTATTAAGGGTGGGATTTATTAGAAGACCTCTAACCACAATCCTTTTACTTTGTTTCAAAGATGAGCACAGGTATGATCTTCCTCCATAGGTAGTACTCAGTTTTATGTACATGTGCATGATGCTAAAGCCAAGGTAAATCAATGTCTTAGCATATTGATGTGTTTAACTTTATACATAGATCTTTATCTATTCATATCTTGTCTAGGTTAGATCTTAGATTAACAAGAGATTAATGATCATTTTGTATTCCTGTAAAACTCAGAAACTAGTCTATAACCGTCGTAAGTACCGATACTCATCGGTACATACACAATACTATTTTGGACCATTAAGTGTACTATAGGTTGCTAGTACTGGTACTCTTCATGAGTACCGATACATGCAAGCTACAGATCAGCTCTAGGTCGACTTAAGTCCAAAACTAGGACTTACATGTACCGGTACTCATGATGAGTACTAGTACACATGAGTCCCAAGTTAGGTTTTGGACTTGTAGTTATCAGAGCCTATAACTTACAAGTACCGGTGCTAGTTACTAGTATCGGTACTGGTAGGTTACAGGTGGTGTGTCCAGTACTCAACAAGTACTAGTACTCTTCATGAGTACCAGTACTTGTTGAGACTAGTTATTTCCTAGAGTGATACCAATACACACTAAGTATCAGTACTCAACATAAGTACCGGTACATAGTGAGTACTGGATGAGTACTCATCTGGACATAAGTTTTAAATTGTAGCTTATGAGTATTGGTACTTGGCATCAATATCGGTACTTATTTGGTTATAGAACTCATAACTGTGACTAAGGATACTGGTATTGGTTCACTAGCACCGGTACTAAGTATATGTATACCGGTACTAGTCTATTAGTACCGGTACCCAATGAGTATGAAGTTTAGTTGAGACAAGTTGTGGTACAGGTTCATCCTAAGTCAGAGGTGGGTTAATTTTAGTTAAGTCTCTAAGGGTTTAAAGAATTCCAACAAGTGGTATCAAAGCCAACCCATTCTTTACTTGGTGTAATTAAGCCTAGTCTAATTAATAAAGTACACTATTCTAGGGTAACCTAGTTGAAGCAGCATCTCGCTAAAGTGAGCTCTCATGTGAATACTGGGTTTATCCATGAATAGTAAAAGGATGAATGAGTGTTAGTAGGTGGGTGTGCACTGGCCCAAAGGAAAGTGCACACTTGTTGTACTTTCACTTATTTGTGTGGGAGTAATGATGTGTTGGTTATTAGGTTTTCGGGGTAGTCATTGAATTGGCCCAAAGGAAGGTTCTTGACTGACTTGGATTTGAACCAATAATCGTTACATACCACACCATGTCTTTAATTACAAGTTAACCTCTTGTCCAAAGATGAGATCCTTGATTAGAGTTAACTAAAACATGTGATGGGATTATTAAATTAATTAGACACCTTATATTTTAAAGGAGTTAAGTCTATGTTTATCTATATTTATTTTTTAGAAATGTCTTTTGCCAATATCACTTCCACCTTAAATTCCATACCCATGTTAAATGGCTCGAACTTTAAGTCTTGGAAGGAAAATCTGTTGATTATCCTTGGGGTCATGGATTTGGATTTGACGATTAGGGAACCCTCTCCCATTCTTATAGATTTGAGTACTTCTGAGCAAAAGAAGGAGAAGGAAAGATCGGAGAGGTCAATCGCATCTTCATGATAATAATGAAGAAGGCCATACCCGAGGCTTTCAGTGGCACAGTGTCAGATGACATTGATATAGCAAAGGATTTCCTCGCTGATATTGAGAAGCGGTTTGCCAAGAATGAGAAGGCTGAAATTGGTATATTCTTGGCAAGCCTCATCTCAAAGAAGTATAAGGGAAAGAGTAATATACGTGAGTATATTACGAAAATGTCCCATATTGCTTCAAAGTTAATAGCACTAAAACCTGACCTCTCAGAGGACCTGTTAGTGCATTTGGTTTTGATCTCTTTTCCACCCTCCTTCAACCAGTTCAAGGTGAGCTATAATTGTCAGAAAGAGACTTGGTCTTTGAATGAGGTCATCTTGCATTGTGTGCAAGAGGAAGAGAGAATGAGACATGATGGGACAGAAAGTGCTCACATTGCCACTTCCTCTAATATTAAGGGCAAGGGAAAGAAAAGATCTACAATAGTTGCAGATACAGCTTCACAAAAGAAGCAGAAGGGGATGGCTATAGAGTCTTCCAAATCGGGATGCTTCTTTATGGAGTTGAGGGACACCAAAATCACTGTACCAACTACCACGCTTGGCCTGCTAAGAAAGCTAAGGCTTTTAGTCTGGTTTGTATGGAAATTAATTTGGCTTCGGTATCTAGACACACTTGGTGGTTGGATTTAGGTACTACCACTCACATAAGTGTGTCTATGCAGGGTTGATTGAGCTGTCGAAGGCCAAATGATGCTGAAAGATTCATTTATGTCGGGGACAGGAAGGCTGTAGAAGTTGAAGCTATAGAGAAATTTAGATTATTGATGAAAACTGGTTCTTATTTGAATTTAGATGAAACTTTTGTAGTACCATCTTTTAGAAGATATTTAGTTTATATTTATGTATTGGACAAATGTGGTTATCAATGTTCATTTGAAGATGGAAAAGTTAGTTTATATTTAAATTCAAATGTGGTTGGTTCTGATTTTCTATCTTGTTATGATAATCTTTATTGTCTTGATACTATGGCTTCTTATAACGAGTCTTCACTTTTGGATACACATGGTGTGAAAAGAAAATTAGAAAATAAATCTTCAACTACTTTATGGCACAAGTGATTAGGTCACATCTCCAGAAGGAGAATAGAGAGACTTGTGTCAAACAGAATTTTAAACCCCTTAGACTTTTCTGATTTTGATCAGTGTGTTGAATGTATTAAGGGAAAACAAACTAATAATAGGAAGTTTGATGTGCATACATCTGAATAGCCAAAAATTTCTATTAATGCATATTCTTAGTATCATATTAGCATCATGCATTGTAAATATTGCATAACATACATCATCATGCAATTAGGTCAAATTGTACAAATTGTATAGTAATTTCTTCTTTTTGGTGGCCAGTTAATAGGGAGATATTCAATCGGGGCCTCGAATTAAAGATCCAACTGTATGGATTTGATCAGGGCGATGATCGGAGTTCAACGACTCCAAGATCACTCTGATCGGACTTCTGTAGCATTAGATAAAATATGAGGAAGGTCATAGATTAAGGGCCAAGATGGTGTAAATCCTCACTTCAAATGACAGATCTGACTACATGGATGGGTTCGGATCGATGATCGCAGCCCTAACGGTGTGAAAATCGGTCCAATCCGACATCCGTGGTACCATCTACAACTCACAAAAGATGGATGACCATGATGGCATCACGTGGCTCCATCATAGCCACCCAAATCGGCCGCAGCACCACTTCTCAGCCTCTAAAGGCGCGAGTGAGGAAAGATCTGGGCCGTTGGATCTTGATCCAACAGCCATGGGCGCGCGTGCTTAAAACATAAGCGAGATAAAGCGGTAGCCGTAGCACGTTGGTCGCGGACACGGTCGCAGGTTCGATCCCTACTACGCCTCAAATCAAGGCGCGGGCATGGAGCGGTTGATTTTAGCCTTTTGATGAGGCACGTACAGCTGGGATGATGGCTACGTGGTTGCACGGATGGGAGTGGATCGTGAACGTGCCATCGGACGCGCCATCTGACAAGGGAGGCGCAAATGTGAAGGCTTGTGTGCGTACATGCACGTGCATTGAGGCATGGGGAGAGGAGGAGGCGTGGCGTGCGCAGCACCTACGCCCATGATCTAGGCTTTAGTGACAGTTTTATTTGTCACTAAAGATCCTTGATTTAATGTTTTAAAGTGTAAAGACCTATTTGCCCCCTTCAATCTACACCTATATATACCCTATGACCCCCACACTTTCTTCATCCCTTCCTTCACCTCTCTTCCTCTCCAAAGCTCTAAAGAAGCTTGTCCCAAACTTGGGATGCTCCTCTAGAGTCAAAATCAATGTTTTCTCTCCCCCATTCTGAAAGTGGATCCTGTGATGATGATGACGCCCTGCCTCACCCTCGGTTCTTCCCACTTCGTTCTCCTTCTTCCCGCTCCGTCCTTCGTCTTCCAGGCGTCGCCCCATCTGACTTGTCTTCCAAGCAACCGTCGAGGAGGATAACATCTATCTCCCTTCTTTATCGCTTTCTAGAATAGAATTTCCCGCTTTCTAGCTGTAATTATTTCCTGCTTTCTAATTGTAAAAATAGTATTCAGTTACAAAGTGATTGTTCTCTCTCTCTCTCTCTCTCTCTCTTTCTCAGTGTTAATATCAATTTCATTGTGATTATCTTGCTTTCAAAACAAAAATACCAAAAAAATATAATTACGGATTTTAGATCGACGTAGCCTCCCTGTGTTCAACCTGGAATCTCTTTACAAATTTCGGTATAAATTTATTTGTTGGTGGATTTCTTCCCAAATCATACTACGACGATGAGTTTTCAAAACTCAATCCTTTTTACGTAGATCATCTGACCTAACAAAGTTTGAAGCCAACAGGTAAACGGTGTCTTGGATGTGATTCATACGGGCATCTGTGGGCCATTTCCTATTCCTGCGTGGAATGGTCAACAATATTTTATCATATTCATAGATGCCCACTCAAGATATGTCTCCATCTACCTAATTCATGGAAAGGTACAGTCACTGGACACATTCAAAGATTATAAAGTCGAACTTGAGAATCAACTCGATAGAAGGATTAAATCTGTCAAATCTGATCGTGGTGGTGAATATTATAGCAGATATGAAGGATCAGGTGAATAACGTCCAGGACCATTTGCCAGGTTCCTAGTGGAATGCAGTATCGTTCCTCAATACACCATGCCGGGCTCGCCCACTATGAATGGTGTTGCTGAGAGACGAAATAGGACGCTTAAGGACATGGTAAGGAGCATGATTGCTCATTCTTCCTTACCAGATTCACTATGGGGAGAGGCCTTAAAGACTGTAGTATATATTTTGAATAGAGTCCCAATGAAGGCAACTAACTTGACCCTATATGAGCTATGGACTAGGTGGAAACCCAGTCTTAAAGCATTTTCATGTGTGGGGATGTCCAGTTGAGGCTACGCCTTATAGGCCAAATGAAAAGAAATTGGACACAAGGACAATTAGCTGCTATTTTGTTGGGTATTCTGAGAGGTCAAGAGGGAATAAATTTTATGATCTTACAACTAAGGCTATTTTTAAGTCTGATAATGCCAAGTTCTTTAAATGTGTTGAGTCTACCCAAGTTGACAGGGTTAAAGACTTTCTCTTTGAAGAAGAAAACATAGTATTCCTCCTGGACTTACTCAGGTTGATGAGGAGCATGCCTTTGACATACCTTAAGATACTCTAGTGAAGACAATGATACAGTTTTAACCCCTGTAGAGTAGCCTCAGACACATACAGAAATTGTGCCATTAAGGAGGTCCACTAGGGAAATGAGTGCCATTTCGGATGATTATGTGGTATCCTTCAGGAGCATGAAACAAACGTTAGGGTGATGGAAGATGATCCTATCAGCTTCCGTTAGGCAATGGAAAGTCCGAATCATGAAAAGTGGATTGAGGCAATGGAAAAAGAAATGAAGTCAATGAAAGACAATGATGTTTAGGATGTTATTCCACTACTAGAAGGTGCGAAACCCGTTGGTTGGAAATGGATTTTTAAAACCAAATGAGATTCGAAAGGAAAAGTGGAGAGATACAAAGCGCGTCTTGTCATTGAGGGTTTTACCCAAAAATAGGGCATTAACTATAAGGAGACATTCTCTTCTGTTTCTTCTAAGGATTTATTGAGGGTTATAATGGTATTTATGGCCCACTTTGATCTTGAGTTGCATTAGATGGATGCAAAGACTACATTCCTTAATGGTAACATTGAGGAAACCATTTATATGGCTCAGCCCGAACATTTTGTTATGGGTGATCCAAAAGGTATGGTATGCAAATTAAAGAAATCCATCTATGAGCTCAAGTAGACATCTAGATAATCGTATTTTAAGTTTCATCAGGTGATTCTCTCGTTTAGTTTTGAGGTGAATCTCGTTGATGAATGTATATACCATAAATTTTATGGGAGCATGTATATCTTTTTGGTCCTGTATGTTGATGACATTTTGCTTGTTACCAATGATATGAGTATCCTTTTAGAAACCAAGAAATCTCTTGCCAAACACTTTGACATGAAAAGATCTTGGAGATGTTTCATTTGTTTTGGGGATTGAAATATGTCGATATCGTTCTCTCCATATTCTTGGTTTATCCCAAAGAAGCTATATAGACAAGGTACTTAAAAGGTATGACATGCAAGATTGCAAGCCATTGGATACTCCTGTGGCTAAGGGAGACAAGTTTAGTCCCAATCAGTGCCCCTTAAGTGATTTGAACAAACGGGAGATGCAAACAGTTCCTTATGCATCTGGCATTGGCAATATAATGTATGCTCAGGTCTGTACCAGACCAGACTTGGAATACATTACAAGCATGTTGGGCAGATACCTGGTAAACCCAAGAAAAGACCATTGGAGAGCAGCAAAGAGAGTACTGAGATATTTATAGAAGACACGGGATTATACACTCACCTTCAAAAGGTCAGAAAAGCTTCAGGTTTATGGTTATTCTGACTCAGATTTTGCTAGGTGCCAAGATAGTAGAAAGTCTACTTCAAGAAATGTATTTTTGCTTGCCAATGGTGCCATCTCTTAGAAGAGTGCAAAATAGTCTCTTATTGCATCTTCCACTATGACAGCATAATTCATAGCATGTTATGAGGCATCCAATCATAGAGTATGGCTGCGGAATTTTATATCGAGGCTGCACATAGTAGATGGCATTGACAGGTCACTATAACTATTTTTTGATAATTAGTCCATAGTTCTCTACTCCAATAACAACAGGAGCTCCTTCAAATCGAAGTACATTGAGATCAAGTTCCTGGTCGTTAAAGAAAGGATACAGAATGGACAATTGTCTATAGAGCACATCGGTACAGACTCCATGGTTGCTGATCTGCTTACTAAAGGAATAATGCCTAAGATGTTCCATGAACATGCAATTTCTATAGGTCTTATCTCCTTACAGAAATTGCAGCTTCAGTGAAAGTTTGTAATCTTTATAGTGCTTATTTGTAATAGACAATTTCAGTAATTTAGTTATTTAGTCTTTTGGTTATGTATAAAGTTTTGTAAAGCTTCATTTCTGTTATGAAATAAATAAAACTTAAAAGTTTTCAGTTATGTGATTGTCCATTCTGAGATGTAATTTTGTTTTGATTTTGGAAGTGATCTCAATTAAGAGGACCAGTTGGAAATAGGCATGCCTTGATCACATTGGCATGTAATTTCCATTCTTCACATCCACACATTTTTGGTTACCTTTTACACTAATGTACGTGGTCATTGTTGGTTTAGCTACTGGGATGTAGCGAAAGCCGCCTTGGCTCTATTACTAGTGTAACTGGTAGATCAGATTGTTTTTAGATATGCATTTCTAGTTATGACAGTAAAGTTAAGCTCAAATTTGGTTTTATGTGTTGAATGATTAACAAGTTGCATATATAGTCCAAGTGGGAGATTGTTGGATTTTTTAATCCAACGCATGAACAAATATATGCGTGAGGTATTCATATAATCAATCAACATATAAAGGACTGTCATATAATGCCCATCACTAAAGTGATCAAATTATGTTTTATTGAGGGTATGGGCATAAAATGCAAAAGGATGGTGTGGTTATATTTAAACATATGTGCAAAGACCTAATTTTGTGATTAACACTTCCTCAATGGGCGGAAGTGAAAATACCAATGCAATTAGTGTGATCAATTACATTAGCACTAAGGGGTTATGGTCCCCATTAGACCCACCACCAATCCTCTGTGTTCACCCCCATCGTGACCTAGAGAGAAAGTGAGTTCACCTCTGAGGGGAAGGAGGACGGCTAAAGAAGAAGAACATTTGCTGCTGCAGTACATCAGGATTAAGGGTGGGATCTATTGGAAGACTGATGAGAACACCATCATGAGTCCTAACTAGCTCTTTTTGATCCAATTAAGTCAGTAAATGCTCCTACATAACCAACTGAAGGTCATATTTCACTGTATAACCACTCTGAGAGAAAAATAAAAAACTAGGGTTAAAACTGTAATTTTACTAGCTTATCATGAATGTAGTACAACCATGGGTTTCTTAAGGGCTGAATAAAGGTCAAATGATCTTAATAGGATAACAAGTGGGTTAGACCAGACAGAAAAGGGTTTGTACGTATTTTGAGAATTAAATGACTTTTTGAAATCCTAAAAATAGACTCACTTAATTAACTAAGGTTCTTGTCAGGATAAAATTCATCTAAACCCACTAAAATTCATATAAAAATATTCTCTAGGGTTTAGTACCTTCAATTTGACCATCAGAACTCATCTTGACCCAAAACAAAGACTCAGATAGATATTTACCCTAATTTGGGTTTTTACGTAAATTACCTAGTCAGATGTGGTCAAAACCAAAACCCAACTTCACCATTGGATTTCTTAGGTCCAAATTAGGCTTGTACCAAAATTTGGACCCAAGATAAGCTTGTCTTGACCTAGTTTGCAAATTGGTCCTGTCTGATTATAGTTATGCCCCCAACTTTCAAAAATCTTTGCAGTCAGCCCCCTAACTTCTTCGTCATCTTCATAATTAGGTCCCTCCATCATTATGCGGAGGAAACCTACTCGGGCGACCTTTGATAGGAGATTTCTCCTTGATTTCTTGGCGAATCCCTTCCAAAATTTGAAGGGAGACTCGAGAAATCCTCTCTAATCTGAACCCATCCTTGTACACTGAATCTTTCCCAATCTCTCATGCGAACACATGAGATAATTGGGTATCAAGAAACATCCAACTCCGACGACCTTCCAAGCGTGGGAAGCTTGCTTCCTAAGCTCTAACCGCCCTTTGATGACCTATAAAAGACTCCCCAGGGTTCGACCATTTTCCTTAGCTTGAATTTCAGCCGAAAACCCTCCTCTTCCTCCCTCCTCTTTGGCCGCGAAGCTCCTCAAGCTTTGGCGACTCCTCCTGACCATCTTTCGTCATCCGGTCACAAAACCAATGGCCAGATTCTCTTTCTCCCTCTCATCCGCTCTTGGTCTTACCAGCAGGAGCCCTTCTACTTTCGTCGTCGTCGCCCTCCCTTCATTGGAGCACCTTCTTTCGCTCCGGCATACCATTAACGGTGCTATCCTCTCCCTCTCATCTACTTAGCATAGGTAATTAAGCTTCCTTAAGACCCCTAGATTAGTTTTCTCTACTAAAAACCAAAAAACAACCCCTCGACCACACCGTTCACCCTCTTCGTCCTCCGCTCCGGCCACTCCTCTAGCGAGGTGTTTCCATTGCTACGCACCTCCATCCACCTCGCCGACAAGCTCACAACCTCTACCGCACCTTCCCTCTCATTTCCCATCTCCCTATTCGCCATTCCATCCACCCAAACACCTTCCCGAACTAACCCACTCTCACCGGCCATAACCGCATCCATTCGGCCACCACAGCCACTTGCGCAACACGCCACTACCACTGTCACATTCGCCGTGCCATGATGATCCTGCTGAACCTTCTGAGGCGGCCATAAGGCCCCTTTTCTTGAATTTCAGGTATCGGGCCAAACCCGCCATTGACGCCGTGCTTCAAGCAAGCTTCAAGCTGCTCCAGGGGATAACTCTAGGCCATGCGGAATTGAGGCCTATAGGAGTCCAGTCCTCACACGAGGGCTTCAGCAGCCGCAACCGCATCAATTTGACTGAATACCTTGCTGTTGTGCTGCACGGAAGAAAGGTGGGACATTTAGTCCCACCTCGGATATAAAGAACCATTTGTAGCCGCATAATACCCAAAGTGAATGGGGCTGTTTGCCTCCAATCACTGAGGGTGAGGTCCTCCTACACCTTCACTGGTCTCGTCCGTGACATCTCCCCCGCGGACCTGGCCTGAACCCGATAACCCGACCTGCAGTCCTTGCTCACCACTGCACGCCGGTGAGCCTGGACCCGGGTACACGCTTGAACCCGATAACCCGAATACCTGTGTCTCTAGGAGACAAATCCTAAGAGAGAAATAGAGAAGGAGAGTTGCGTGGGTAGGGGGAGGGTTTTGCTACTGGGAAATTCGGTTGACACTTAGTCGGATTCGGAAGAGGAGAGCCAGAGAAGGAAGAAGAAAAGAAGAAGAGGAGAGTTGCAGAGCTAAAGGTAGAAGAGTTAGAGAAAGAAGAAGTGAAGGCCTGAGAAAAAGAAGAAGAAAGAGAAAGTCGTAGCTGAGAAAGAGAAGAAGCTGAAGAGAAAGACAAAAGCCAAAGAAGGAAGAAGAAAAGAAGAAGAAGACAATCACTTTAAGTCATCTGATTTCCAAATCAGACGACAGATTTGAGCTTTCAATTCATACATATACATTGAGTTCCTTAGTTGATATTGTAGGAGTATTTGGTGATCTAAATCACCATTTTACTCCCATCTTTTTGCACATTGATATTGTTATTATTGCAAATTCTTTTACTTTAAATTGTGATCTTGATTTCTGAATTTCATCTTGCTCCCTGTGTTCGACCTCGGAACTTATTCGAGTAATAAAAATCCATTTGTTTTCAAAGCGATTTCGACTATATTACAATGCTTCATTTTAAACTCGATTTTGCCGCGTTAAACAAAGTCCTTTAACCGCAATCCTTTTACTTTGTTTCAAAGATGAGCATAAGCATGATCTTCCTCCATAGGTAGTACTTAGTTTTGTGTACATGTGCATGATGCTAAAGCCAAGGTAAATCAATGTCTTAGCACATTGATGTGTTTAACTTTATACATAGATCTTTATCTATTCATATGTTTAGATATCTTGTCTAGGTTAGATCTTAGATTAACAAGAGATTAATGATCATTTCGTATTCTTGTAAAACTCAGAAACCAGTCTGTAACCGTCGTACATACCGGTACTCATTGGTACATATGCAATACTGTTTTGGACCATTAAGTGTACTGTAGGCTGCTAGTATCGGTACTCTTCATGAGTATCGATACATGCAAGCTACGGATCAGCTCCAGGTCGACTTAAGTTCAAAACTAGGACTTACATGTACGGGTACTCATCATGAATACCGGTATATATGAGTCCTAGGTCAGGTTTTGGACTTGTAGTCACCAGAACCTATAGCTTACAAGTACCAGTACTAGTCACTAGTACCAATACTGGTAGGTTACAAGTGGTGTATCCAGTACTTAACAAGTACTGGTACTCTTCATGAATATTGGTACTCATTGGGACTAGTTATTTCCTGGAGTGATTCCAATACACACTAAGTATCGGTACTCAACATAAGTACCAGTACATAGTGAGTACTCATCTGAGCATGAGTTCTAAACTGTAGCTTATGAGTACTGGTACTTATTTGGATATAGAACTCAACTATAACCTAAGGATACCAGTACTAGTTCACTAGTACCGGTATTAAGTATATGTGATATTGGTACTGGTCTACTGGTATCAGTACCCCATTAGTTTGAAGTCCAGTTGAGACAAGTTGTGCTACAGGTCTATCCTAAGTCAGAGGTGGGTTAATTTCAATTAAGGTCCTAAAGGTTTAAAGAATTCCAACATACTGATCATGAAAGACCACAAAAAGCTACCTATTTGCCCAAATGTACATGTGAGGTGGTGATAATAAAACAACTTTAAAGATGTTGAATACATGTTTTGAACTTGGTAAAGAGCCATACATTCTAGTGATTAAAGCTTATTATGAATGTCTTTTATCTGATATTAGAAGTAAATGCTGTATATTTATACCAAGCATCTGAATTAACCGTCAAGTACATATCATTCTAATGGAAGACCTATTAATAGCTTGTGTCTTAGGAATCGTTAGGAGACTCAAACCACACAAGGGAAGTTCCCCTTTCTTTTAGAGAAAATTCTTCGACTTGAGGATGTATAGTTTGTAATTAATTTAACATAATATATCATAGTTTTTACTATTATGCATGTATCATATGATCATTCATATTTTAGAGCACAAAGGGCAAATAACCATGTCTTGATAGATAGCATTTCAATGGCCATATGGATTGAATTAAATAATTTTCCCAAATTTATAGAACATGACACCCATGTCATTCACATTTTCAGCAATATGTATGGGAAGCAGAATGAATTATTTGATGTTTTCTAGAATAATTCAACTATTGACAAGACTTAACCTTATATTTTACTTAGAACAAGCCTAAGATGTATTTCTCAGAAAGCTCAAGGAGGCACCTAAACAAGTTTATCTGAATTATCATACATGCACCAAAATGAGATATATCTATTACTCGGTAATCCTTAGATATATTACTCAGAATACCATGCCTATCATATCATTAGGAAATGAATAACTATATATCACACCACCAAGCATTGCAATTTCAAACTTAATGGGGGACAAAGGCAAAGAACTAATGAAAGTTAGTTTAAAGTAATTTGGGAAATCAGATATAGCAAAAAGAAATTTATGCATTTTTTGGTTCTTGTTAGAAAATTTCAACAATATTGGGTTCATAAATTCATCTTCAGTAGTTCTGATTTTGTTGGTAGCAATGAAGCTAGTGACCATTGACCTCCTATAGTCATCCCTTGCCCCCTTTTCATTTTTTCTACAAAAAAATAAACATTTAGTAAACTGGAGTAACTAATCACATACAAGGAATCCAGATTCCAGGTGAAAAGGCTAAAGGATCTTGGAGTATTAGGATCTTACATTCCAAAGTAGAAAATCGTAAGTCTGGTTTCTAAAAGAAACCAAAATATGCAACTATTTGCAAGATTAGAATATACGATTCTTATGCTTGACAAATTTATGAAGTCTAATCTTTCCTCTTGATGTTCTTTGACTCTACGTTGCTTGTTGTGAACATCAAGTAGGTAGAATCCACTTCCACACAAGCAAAGAACATCAAGAAATCCACTAAATTATGGGTAGATTTCCAAACTTTAAAGTTCACTAATCGCAAAGTTATCACATTTCATCATGGAGAAACTTGACATATTCAGTCATGTAGAAGTATTCCCATCTCTCTTGCTTCCTGATTGAGTGTTAGTCAAACCTAGATGGAAAAATGCTGCAATGGCCCTTTAGGAACTTAGAAGTCCCTTTAACTTTGAAAGGAAAAAAAAAATGGAGACTAGGAATATTCCTAAGTTTCCACCCCATGTAAATGGGAGGGAATGGCATTGGTACACATTGGTGGCAACACAACAACATTCTATCATGGAAAGATGACATTGGACCCTTAGATGTAGTGTCGTTTCGTAGAGTAAAAGGCTAGAAAAAATAAACCCAAGCTCAAGGGTAATTTTTGCACCTTCCTAAGATTTACTATGCTGCCCCTCATCTCCCTGGAAACTATGTAATCAATTCTTTCAACTTAAAGCATGTCATGTTCATTATTATAAATGCACTTGCTATTTTATGTTCTGATATTTCACCTGATAAAACTGGGAACAGTGATGAGCATGTCTCAGTTCCTTAGTTATAGAACCATACAGGGAATAACTACCTGCATATACACAATATCCTCTCTCCTACCAAAATGTAATAATAGCATATAGAAATGGACTCTTTCCTAAAGTGTGGAAACACATAATTAATGACACAAAGTTAAAACAAAATATTCTAACCGTGTACATATATTTTGAGTTGGAAATCCATCCATATGATATTTGATTACAATGTTCTCGTGCTTTCCTTCTCTAATTCTACCAAATGAACTTTGAAAGCACAAAGCTTAATGAACAGTTCTTCGTAATTGTGTGGTAGTGGATTCTTGGGAGACCTTCTGGGAGTCTATGTGTCAGCAGGTGTTTGAGGTGAATTCGTCGTTGTTTAAGAGATGCGTCATAGTATAGGACAAAATTGCTTAAATCATTTAAATTTATAACTCAGAATCACAAGAAGAGTCCAAGGTCGAACATAAGGAGCAAATAATGGAATTTACAACATTAATCTCTAAATAAAATGAATGAGCACAATAAATAGATGCTATTGAAGATATTCAATGAATCAAATGCTCAGAAATATATTCAATAAGAAGCAATAGTATCTCAAACTCTCATTGGGATAAAAAGAAATCAAGAAGATGAAAGAATGGTGATTTAAATCACCAATTATTCTAGTTTATTTAAGCATATATCCCAACCATTCAATGTAGCCAAATAAGTCAATAGGGTTCTCAATGCTAAAGTACCCAATATCAGACGTTGGTTTCTTTCCTCAGACGACTTAAGTGGCTCAACACTTTGCCTCAGTAGCACAAGACTTCTCCCTTCTTCTTCTTTTCTTCTTCATTTTCTTTCCTTCTTCTTCACAAGCCTTCCCTTTCTTCTTCAGAGGCTTTCTTCTCTTTCGAAGCCTTCTTCAAGCACAGAGCACCACTTCCTTCAACGGCTAAGTGTCGCACATGGCCAAACCTTCAGAGAGAAAAACCCTCTCCCTCTCTCTCACAATTCCTCCTCCTTTTCTCTTAAGACTCGGGCATAATCGGATCCAGTTACGGGTTATCAGGTCATGTACAGTGACCAGGCTTGCAGGCGTGGTGTCACAAGCAAGGTGTGAGTAGGTGGGTTATTGGGTGTGCGAGGTGGTGATGAGGGACTCGATGCCTCGGTGCATGGGTGATGTGCATACATTTGATTAACCTAAAATGTCTATTAATGCATGTTCTTAGTGTCACATTTGCATCATACATTGTACATAGTGCATAACATGCATAATCATGCATTTAGATCAAGTTGTATAAATTGTATAGTAATTATCTTCTTATTATGTTCAGGGACATGGAAACTTTTTATTGGGGCCTCGGATCGAAGATCCAATCATACAGATTTGATCAGGGCGACGATTAGAGTTCAACGACTCCAAGATCGCCCTAATCGGACATCCGTAGCACCAGATAGAGATCGAGGAACCCTAATGTAACGACCCGGTTCCCGAGTCCCTACGAGACACGAGAACCGGACCGACTCGACTAATCCCAAGACCTAGTCGTCCAACGAGGAAGTAACCAAAAGACAGTAAAATAAACCACATTCAGCATGAATATAACTAACAGTAAGAAAGTACAGCAGTAAGGAAAGAAACTACTATAGTAGGTACCACCACAACAGTAAAACAACATTTATCATATAACAAAAACTGCAGGTAAAGAAGGTACAGCGGAAACCAAAAACTACTCACTAGAACAGAAACAAAAGAGGTACAAAAGGCTGTGGTAACTCTACTGGACCCTACTCGGCCCAGCGTCCTCTGCAGCCGCCGACCCTGGCTGCTCAACACCTGGTCCTGAAAAAGGTAACGAGTGTAACACGTCAGCAAAACGCTGAGTAGAGTGGCAAACTAACTAAAGGCAACAGTAGAGTGTACAGTAGCTGTTAAGTTCTATTACTTCCTTTATTCACATCTTTCAATTTTTCTCACTATTTCATTTATTTCTCAGATCCTTTACTTGATCTCGAATGTCCTCGTGGGAACGATCTTGATTGCAGTCTTTTCCAAAAGTAGAAGTAGCACGTGG
Organism: Thalassia testudinum; assembly: GCA_037157565.1. Lineage (NCBI taxonomy): Eukaryota > Viridiplantae > Streptophyta > Magnoliopsida > Alismatales > Hydrocharitaceae > Thalassia > Thalassia testudinum. Next base: position 88,003,544 of record JAZHRO010000024.1, read on the forward strand.
TGCTCTCCTGGCCGGGAGAGTCCCCCGTGGTGATCCTACCCTCAGTCAACCACCCCAAGGTCACTGACAGACGTAACGGTGACTACGGCACGCGCGATAAACGCACAGGTAGCTAGCCTGCACTGGCACGCGGTCAGTCGTTTCCGTTAATGGGTGCGCCCAAAGCACAGCACGGAACCAGGGCAGAGCCCTCTCAGTAACAGGGGTCCAACCCCTCCACAGTAACCAAACCGGGGCCTTGCCCCTCCACAGTCCGCGCACCCTCGCCTGACTACCCTGGTTTGCCCTAGTGGGCCTAACAAGTCGGTGAAGGAGGCTAGCAGAACCCCGAGGCCCGTGGGGTAGCTAGTACTCTCCTAACACTAGTAGCTCTCCTCGGTACTACGTACACGAGGGCCAGCAAGTCGGTACAGAGCGGCCAATCCTAACCCCGGGTCCCTGGGGTGGCTGGCCCCACTCTGCACTAAACAGGTGCAGGTACTTCCCTTGGTACTGCGTACCCAAGAGACAGTACGAACAACATCTCAGTTCCATTCCTTTCTCTTTCCAGGAGTTCCACTCCTAATTCCCCGTAGGTTCCATCCTTTAATCTCAGAACATCTTATGTTTCACTTTCCAGTTTCACGTTCTTACAAACCATGATTTCAGTCATGTTCCTTATTCATAACAGGCAGCTGTTAATTCAATTTACAGGTAGCTTTATATATTCCTTTCCATTTTTCCAAGACTGCAGTAATATACATTCCACTAGTTTTTCCATCCTAGGATTCATGCCATATCCTAGGATCTATCATACAATCTAGTTTTCCGGCCCTAGGATTCATGCAACACCTAGGAGCTATCATTCCATATATTTCTCATTCCTAGGATTCATGCAATGCCCTAGGTTCTAGTTATGGTTCCATACTTTAACAGATTTTATTAATACTTAAAGCCACTCTACCAGGTACAACGGGAGTAATGGGGGCGCGATCGGGAATCCCGCGTGCCTCCGTGACTCTCAAGACTGCAACCGAACGAGGTCCTATCACAAGGATCAACACAAGGAGTGTCTCAAAACAGTGTATAGCTACTGTAGACGGGTAGAGGAATTAATTCTGAAAAGAACGCAACTCGAATCGCGGAAAACGGAGCCCGAACGGGCCCTAAACGGGTCGTAAAAGACGATACTGTGCAAAATCAGACGTCTGGAACTTCTTCCAGACGTCTTAAAAAGTGGATCAGAGAATTACCTGTTCAGCGTGGTTTCCCAGACGTCCAGAAGTCTGCGGGGACGTCTGGCCTAGCTCCCAGACGTCTGATGGTCACCCCGGACGTCTGGAGGTCACTCCCGCCGTCTGGTACAACTTCCAGACGTCTGATTCGCAAAGGATGGCGAATCAGCGAGCCTGCGCACAGCCAACTCCCTCCCTTAGTACGGTCAGTTGACAGGAAGGAAGGAGAAGGAGGTAAACTCACCTTTCAGACGTCTGTAAGGGCTTAAAGACGTCTATCTCGCCGTCTGGCTGTCAACCCAGACGTCTGATTCTGGAATTTTTTTCCAGAATCAGGGCGCTGCTCGGCCTCCGCTCGCGACGCCGCCCGCGTCGCACCTCGCGCGTCTGCTGCTCAGACCGCAGCAGGTCCCTCTCCGCGTCGCTCCGCGCACAGGAAGGAGAAGAAGGAGGAGGCTGTGGAGACGGGAGGGGAGGCGTGGCTCTTTTAAGGCCGCGCGAGGAGGAGAGAGGGGGTGGCAGGCCGCCTGCAGCCGCAGAGAGAGAGAGGGAAAAAGAGAGAGAGAGAGAGGAATCGCGGGTCTGCGCGCACAGGCGCGCAGACGACTCTCCCGTGCGAAAAAAACTATTTTCCAGACGTCTGGATGTGATCCCAGACGTCTGTACCGACGTCTGGGCCACCTCCCAGACGTCTTAAAAGACGTCTGGGGCACGCGTTCGTTACACCTAAAGATCAAGGGCCAAGATGGTGTTAATCTGCACCTCAGATGACAAATCCAACCACACGGATGGATTCAGATCGATGATCGCAGCCTAACGACGCAAAAATCGGTCCAATCCGACACTTGTGGCACCGTCTATAATACTTAGAAGATAGACGGCCAAGATGGCACTACGTGGCGCCATCTCAGCTGCCCAACCGACCCCAAGAACCTGCCTCTACCTTTCCTCTTCATCCGATCGATGATTCTCCATCGTTGGATGCTTATCCAACGGTTGTAGGCTTGCATGCACAAACAATCGCGGGACACAAAACTGCCCGCAGCACATTGTTCGAGCGCCTTCGCGAGAAGAGAAGGTCGCGCATTCGAGCCGCTGCACCTCAAATTGAAGAGCAGGTGCTTGGATTGGGCGAGCGAGCGAAGCCATGCGATGAAGATCGTGCGGTGCTAAGCAAGTGATAGAACCCACGCGCGATTAGACACGCAGTGCTGACGTGTGATCGCATGCGGGTGTGTGGCGCAAGTGTAGGCGGTTTTAAATCGTCCGATCTCTTGATCAAACGACTGTAAGCGTGCGGACGTGCGCGTGCATTGAAGGATGCGGAGGCGAGGAGGCACGCGAGCGGCGGGCACGAAGGCCACGTTCAAGCCTTTAGTGACGGATTTATTCGTCACTAAAGGTCCTGAATTAATGTTTTTCAAATTGTAATGTCCAAAATGCCCCACTCCTTGCAACTATAAAAGGAGACCCCCTCCATACGAATTTCTCATCCCTTCCTTCTCTTCTTTCCCTCTCCAAAGCTCAAGAGAAGCTTGTCCCACACCCGGGATGCTCCTCAAGAGATAAAATCAATTTTTTGCCCCCATTCCGGAAGTGGATTCCGCTACGACGATGGCGTACTACCTCGTTCCCGTTCCTCCTACTTCAACCACCTTCTTCCTGCTCTGTTCCTCATCTTCTAGGCGTTGTCTCGTTCGGCTCATCCTCCAAGCGATCGTCGAGGATAACTTCTCTCTCCCATTCCTTTTTTCCTGGTTTCTAGAGTAGAATTTTCCTACTTTCTAGTTGTAATAGTTTTCCTACTTTCTAGTGTAAGTTCTCGCTTTCTTAGTTGTACAAACATTTTGCAACTTCAAGTGGATGTTTTCTCTCTCTCTCTCTCTTATGCCCAAGTAATCCAACCTAATTCTTTTATAAATAGCATGTAGTTTTTGCTAGGGACTAGCAAAATATAGGCATGGGGGTGTGATGTGCATACATCTGATTAACCTAAAATGTCTATTAATGCACCCAAGCGCGATTAAACGCGCAGCGCTGACGCGTGATCGCACGCGGGCACGTGGCACAAGCGTAGGCAGTTTTAATTCGTCCGATCTCTTGATCAGAAGGCTGTAAGCACGCAGATGTGCGTGTGCATTGAAGGACACGGAGGCGAGGAGGCACGCGAGCGGTGGGCATGAAGGCATTAAAGTTTTTCAAATTGTAATGTCCAAAATGCCCCCACTCCTTGCAACTATAAAAGGAGACTCCCTCCATACGAATTTCTCATCCCTTCCTTCTCTTCTCTCTTTCTCCAAAGCTCAAGAGAAGCTTACCCCACACCTGGGATGCTCCTCAAGAGATAAAATCAATTTTTCGCCCCAATTCCGGAAGTGGATCCCGAGACGACGACGACGTGCTGCCTTGTTCCCATTCCTCCTACTTCGACCTCCTTCTTCCCGCTCCGTTCCTCGTCTTCCAGGCGTTGTCTCGTCTAGCTTGTCCTCTAAGCGATCGTCGAGGAGGATAACTTCTATCTCCCATTTCTTTTTTCCTGCTTTCTAGAGTAGAATTTTCCTGCTTTCTAGTGTAATTTCTCACTTTCTTAGTTGTACAAATATTTTGAAACTTCAAGTGGATGTTTTCTCTCTCTCTCTCTTATCGTTTATATTAATTCCATTGCATTGCAATTACTTCGTTCTTTAAAACACAAAAAAATATAATTGCGAATTTTGATTGACGTAGCCTCCTTGAGTTCGACCCGAGATTTCTATTCCAGTATAAATTTTATTTGTTGAACTCGAGTTCTTCGCTATTCAAACTACAACGACAGGTTTTCAAAACCAACTACGATAGCGTAGTTCTCCGCCGTTCAACATTTTGGTGCCATTGCCGGGGTGGCAATGATTTTCTGATCTTCTTTTCTCATTTCTCGCACTTTACTATCTTCTAACTTGCTTTCTCTCGTGTCTAATTTTTTGCAGATACCTCCATCAGGGAATCAAGTGGTAGATCGGAGTAAAGTGCAGTTGAAGACGACTGTAAGTGCTCCCCATTCTTCTCCCTCCATAGATTTCATCTCATCACATTAAATTCAAATTCCAATTAACCTAGGTGTTTGCATTAATCCTAGGATTAGTTTGGTTATTTGGATTTCCACTCACACTCACATTTCACCCTCGCATATATATAAAAAAAAGGTAATTTTGTGGGGTAATTCAACATACACACAACATACACCCACATTTTAGGCACTTAATCTACTTGATTTTCTTCTACTCAACCGGATTTTATCTGTGGAGCCAGTACACACGAATCAACACATAAAACAGTAGAAATCATTCTAGGTTAATCATTTCTGTGTGCCTAACCTAGTGGTGCAATTGTGGCCAATTGTTTGAGTTGTTTGGGCCGCACCACTGAATCTAAAAATAACTCACCATGTAGCTTCCTCTTAGGGTTTTCAATCTAGGTTCATACCAGGCACTCCACTTTATTTCTGATTTTAAAAGGAAAGCAATCTTCACTCGTGCTTGAAAACCTGGTTTACCTCAAACTTGATTGAAATCAACCTAATTCTAAACCCTAAAAGCTACTTAAGCAAGATTTGAACATTAAAATCTGTTCATCACAAATAATCTTGCTTGAAAACCCTAATTATGCATGCACTTACACATACGCAATTGATCATTAAGGGCACAACCCATTTTAAGGGCCCACCATATTCCATAAGCACTATAATCCTAGGCCTCAATAAAATCGAGTAGACATTGGCCTTAAGGACCAATTCGCTCTTTGGGGCATAGTCTGAGATTGTTTATGATTAACCTACTTATACTGATCAATCTGATGTCTAGCTAGGGGAGTAGCGTCAGACAATCGTGGCTGGGGGGTACACTAGGAACCGGAGGCGTAAGCTGAAGGAAGTACTTTCTCCCTAGTCCCTCCTTCTAACTAGTTGGATTGAGTGGACACAAGTGGAGTAAATCATTTATAATCTTAAGGTAGGTTATGGGAGTCTGTAGATCCTTAGGCTACCCCACTTAAGGACATGCTTGTTTTGTTATGTTGCAGGGTTCTTATCCCCAGTCCTTTTGACCTTTTCCTAGTTTATGCTGGGATGAAGGTCATTGAATCCCCGATTGGAAGGACCACTAGAGTATTCTAGGAGGCGTAGATTGGATTTTGGCCAAATTGATCCCATGGCCGATCAACAGCTTCCTCTGCCTCAGGATCCACAGGAGGTATTTCAAAGGTAGCTGGAACAAATGTAAAGAATGCAAGAATGGTTCCAGAGAATGCAGGGCGCTCAGCCCTTGAAGGATTTTTATGATCCTTCAAATTACGGGGAACATCCCAGCGTCCAGATTCCTGCTAGAAACGTAGAAATCAAGCCCCAGGTGTTAAGCCTGATCAAACATTTCCATGGGCTTGGCTTTGAAGACCCGTTTCAACACTTGGAGGACTTGACCACTTTGGTCCAGACCACCAAGGTGCGAAATGTGAATGAGGAGCAAATGATCATGAGGCTCTTCCCTCACTTTCTTAGGGATAAAGTCGCTCATTGGTACAGAACTATAGGAAGACCAATTGCAACTTGGAATGAGTTGAAATCGGCCTTTTTAAAGAAATTCTTCCCTGTCGGACATACCAATGCTTTGAGACAGGCAAGCACTACCTTTACCCAGCGGCCGAGGGAGCAGTTTCATGTGGCCTGGGAGCGATTCTAGGACCTTTTGCAGAGGTGTCCACACCACGTGGTGCCGAAATGGCAACTCGTGTAAATCTTCTACCACGGGTTGACTGAGCAACTCAGAAATCACGTGGATGCTTCTTGTGGAGGAAATTTCCTCAACAAAGACGTAGATAGTGCGCACAATTTATTTGAGGAAATGAGCAAGAATTCGATCAATTGTGCTTCCATGGATACTTTTAACCGGTCCCAGCAGCCCAGATCGAATGTTAATAAAGTCCACGACTCTCATTCATTCGATATGGAATTGATTTGTAATAAACTTGATAAGGTGGACTTGGTTGCTAAGAGAATGGAGGAGTGGATGGCTGGAAATTCAATGAACAACTCTCGATCCACTCAATCCCAGAATCCGGGATTCCATTTGTTGTGAGCTCTTTCTGGATGGGAGTTCGTGAATCAACTTGATGCGGCTCAACTTGCGAGCTAGCATTATTCGGAACCCCACGGGTTCCAAACAGGGGCCTTTGATCCCAGTTTCTCTAATCCTTCCTTTTCTTTCTTTCCATCCTCAACCTATGAGGATGTTTGTGCTGTATAGGAGAATGTTAGATCCAACCCCTACTCCAATGCTTATAATTCGGGTTGGAGAAACCACCCTAACTTCTCCTGGAAAAACCCGGGGTAGCAGACCCAATTCCGACCCAACAACTATGCTCCGCAACGACCAATGGGTTAGGGTCATGTTTATACTCAGTTGCCCCTGAATCAGGTCAATCAGCCAACTTGGAATACCCGTCAACTTGTAGGGCAGGCAGATTTGAACAGACAAATGGTAGAGATGCATGGTTCCATTCTCCAGCTCATGCAGCAAATGAAAACTTTGCTGGACAACTTGGAAATCGTGCTCATAGCTAATTCTCGTTAACCCAGATCTCTACCATCTCAACCTGTACCCAACTCCCGAAATATCCTGAATCCGAGCAATCAAGCCCATGGGTACGGAAATCAGAGGGACCCGCATGCACATGCTCAGGTGGTTGAGCAGGGTCCTTCCTCTTCTTCTTCTTCTGCAAATCAATGATTCTTGGCTAATGAAGCCCCTCTAATCTTTCCTAACCCTCCCCAAGATCCAAACTCGTATGCATCCGCAAATTCTGTTACCTTGAGGAGTGGTAAACAAACTCAGGATCCACAACCACACTGTTCTGAGTTACCGAATCCTGAAGAACCTGAGGAGAGAAAGAACTCTGGAGAAGAAATCAAGGCTCAAGAACCTGATTCCAAAGATATGACTCATGTTCCTTTTCCTGAAGCCTTGATCAGATCAAGGAAGAAGAAGTTTGTTGATAGTAATGAGGAGCTTCTGAATATTTTCAAGAATGTTGAGATCAATATCCCTCTCCTCGATGCTATCCAGCATATACTGGCTTACGCGAGATTTTTAAAGGATTTATGTACATAGAAGCGTAAGTCAAGAGAATCTATTCCAAGGAAGGTGGTACTCTCCAAGCGGGCTAGTTTTGTTATCCTGCACCACCTCCCTCAAAAAAAGAGAGATCCAGGTGCTCCATTGATTTCTTGTGTCATCGGAGATTACACTTTTGATAGAGCATTGCTGGATGTGGGTGCATCCATCAACCTAATTCCAACTTCTCTTTATGAGAAGTTTAGATTAGGTGAATTTTGACCGACTTCAGTAATGCTGCAGTTAGTGGACCGTTCGGTCACAAATCTGTGAGGCATTATTAAGGATGTTATTGTTAAGGTTAAGGATTTATATTTTCCTGTAGATTTCCTTGTCCTTGACATGGATGTATCTAAAAATCTGAGGAACATGACCATCATTCTAGGGCGTTCGTTCCTGGCTACCTCTGAGGCCAACATTAACTGTGAAAGCGGTAGCATAGAAATCGCCTTTGGGGATCAACGAATGAAATTGGATATTTTTAAGGCGATTGATAAATTTGAGGATTGTGGATTTATCGAGGAACTTGAGGATGATAATGTGAATATTGAAACTTGTATGATGGTTTCTGCATTTGAAAGTTCCTCCTTTGATGATGAATTGGACCCGCAACCCTCTATGGCAAACCCGCCATCATTTGAAGGGGTTATTGATTTTGTTCACTCTCAACCTCTTCCTCTTGATGAGTCTTCATCAGCATCTTCCTTACCTTCAATCATTAGCCCGCCCCAGCTTGAATTGAAACCATTGCCTGAGAATCTAAAATATCAGTTTTTAGGACCACACAAGATGCTCCCTGTGATTATTAGTGCTAAATTAACAAAGGAGTAGGAAATTAAACTGATTAAGGTCTTGAAGGAACATAAAGAGGCAATTGGTTGGACCATTCATGACCTTAGGGGGATCGAGCCATCTTCCTGTAATCATAGAATATTTTTGGAAGATGGATCTCGCCCTTCTCGCCAGATGCAGAGGAGATTAAATCCAAATATGTGAGAAGTGGTCAAGAAGGAGATTATTAAGTGACTCGATGCAGGAATCATTTATCCGATCTCTGATAGTCCTTGGGTAAGTCCAATGCAGATTGCTCCCAAGAAAATCGGGATTACCGTTGTGACTAATGAGAAAGGAGAATCTATCATAACTCATTTAGCTTCCTCTTGGAGGGTTTGTATCGGTTATAGGAAGCTGAACACGACCACGAAAAAGGATCATTTCCCTCTGTCTTCCATTGATCAAATCTTGGAAAGATTAGCCGGGCAGAAGTACTTCTATTTTCTTGATGGCTACTCAGGATACAACCAATTCCTATCCATCCTGAGGATCAGGAAAAACTACTTTCACCTTTCCCTATGGAACCTTTGCTTTCCATAGGATACCATTCGATTTATGCAATGCACCTACGACTTTTCAAAGGTTTATGCTAGTCATATTCTCTGACATGGTGGGAGAGTTTATGGAAGACTTCATGGACAATTTCTCTGTTTTTGGAGAATCATTTGACTCTTGTCTAGTTAATCTTGAAATGATTCTTAAACGATGCATCAAAACAAGATTGGTTCTTAGCTGGGAAAAGAGTCATTTCATGGCACAAGAAGGCATCGTCTTGGGTCATGTAATCTTTGAACGGGGAATTGAAGTGGATAAAGCTAAGGTTGATGCTATCGCTAAACTTCCTCCTCCCACATCTGTTAAACAAATTTGATTATTTCTTGGTCATGTGGGATTCTACAGAAGGTTCATCAAAGACTTTTCGAAGGTTGCTCGTCCTCTGAGAAATCTTCTCGCCAAAGAAACGCCATTTGATTTTGACGAATCATGCTGTAAGGTATTTGATTTTCTTAAAATGGCAGTCACTTGTGCTCCGATGTTGCAACCATCGGTTTGGACAGCCCCTTTTGAGATCATGACCGACGCTTTTGATTACGTGGTCGGGGCTGTTTTGGGTCAGAAAGGTGACAGGAAGCCCTCTGTCATCTACTACGTTAGTAAAACTCTAGACGAGGCCTAGAGGAATTGCACTGTTACTGAGAAGGAATTAATAGCCGTAGTATTTGCTTTGGAGAAATTCAGAGCTTATCTCTTAGGGTCTCACGTCATTATATATACCGACCACTCATCCTTGAGACTTCTCTTGGCTAAAAAGGATGCCAAACCCTGGCTTATTCGTTGGATGCTTCTGCTTCAAGAATTTGATCTTGAAGTCAAGGATAAATCTAGGGAACAAAATGTGATGGTGGATCATTTGTCGAGACTTCTGAGTGATTCTTCTCGTCCGGACATCCTGATTGCTGATACTTTTCTGGATGAAACCATCCTTACAGTTTTAGGCGTCCAAACCCCGTGGTTTGCTGACATTGTTAATTATTTGGCCGTTGGTCAAATCCCCCAGGATTGGACCAAGCAACAATGGGATAGACTCAAATCTGAGGCCAAATATTACTTTTGGGAGGACCTTGAACTATATGCATCGACTTTGATTAGATTATTCGACGATGTGTTTCGGAGAACGAATTCAATAGTATACTCGAGTTCTGTCATGCATCTACGTGCGGTGGACACTTCTCTGGGAAAAAGACGGCTGCAAAAATTTTGCAATCTGGATTCTATTGGCTGTCTTTATTCAAGAATGCGTAGGATTTCTCAAGGTCGTGTTCCTGATGTCAAGCACTCGGGAGGATAACTAAGAGAGATATGATGCCCCTAAACCCAATTCTTCCTGTCGAAATCTTTGATATTTGGGGCATCGATTTCATGGGACCCGTCCTCCCTTCATTTAGACATCAGTACATTCTCATCGCTGTTGATTATGTGTCCAAATGGATTGAGGTGATTCCCACCCGAACCAATGACCACAAAGTGGTCATCGATTTTGTCAAGAAGAACATCTTCAGCAGGTTCGGGATTCCGAGGGCCATCATCAGTGATGGTGGCACTCATTTTACTAATGCCCAGTTTCGTAATTTGCTAGCTAAATAAGGGTTAATCAACAAATCTCCACACCTTACCATCCCCAGATGAATGGATAGGTCGAGATCTCCAATCGGGAGATCAAGAATATTATGCAGAAAACAGTTAGGCCTGATCGCAAAGACTGGACTCAAAAGCTTGAGGATGCTCTTTGGGCCTACTGTACGGCGTATAAAACGCCCATCAGCATGTCTCCGTTTCATCTGGTGTATGGAAAGGCGTGCCATTTACCTGTAGAGATTGAACATAGGGCATTCAGGGCAATTAAACTGTGCAATCTAGATCTGAGTTTAGCTGGGAAGACCAGGAAACTCCAACTATCTGAGTTGGAGGAGCTTAGAAATGATACAAGACGAGAGCCTCATCATGAACCCTAACTAGCACAATTTAATCTAAATAAGTGTGAAGAAGCTCCTACAAAACCTAAAGAAAAGCCTAACTCAAAGAATTCTGAATTGAAGAATAAAATAAGTCATGAGGGGTAAAATTATAATTTTACCAAGGCAATACACAAACAGGGTATATAAGGGTCTAAACACAGGTCAAATGAGCTTAATAAGGAAGGAAGCGGGATGATTTGATCTGAAAAGGGTTATAGCAACTTCTAGGAATTAAATGACATTATGTAGTCCTAAAAATAAGCCCACTTTAATTCACGAGGTTCTAGGCAGAGTAAAAATCAACTAAACCCTCTAAAAATCATGGAAAAATACTCCCTAGGGTTTAGAACCTTCAATTTGGCCTTTGCAACCTATTTTGACCTAATTTGAGAACCGTGCCCAAATTTTAACGTAATTTGGTTTTTGCGCAAATTGACCAGTGAAACGTGGTCAAACCTAAAATCAAATTACACCATTGAATTCCTTAGGTTCAAATTAGGCTGGTACAAAAATTTGGGACTAAGTAAAGACCATCTTGACCGACTTTACAAATTGGTCCTCTTAAATTACTTTTTGACCCTTATCTTTTCAAAACCTTGCATCCAGCCCCCCATCTTCCCCTTCGTTCTTTGCAGAACGGTCCTCCCTGCCACCCTGTGCAGGCGCCATACCTCTGGCGACCTTGCACGGAGGATGGCGCCGCGCAGGGTAAGGCAACCACTCTCAGGAATGAGCGGGGGGTTCCCTGCATCGTCCTCTGTCACAGGAACCCTCCCCTGTGGCCTGCGGCTGCCCATGCTTCTCGTGCAAACGTGCGAAAGGCATGGGTCTCCATCTCCGACCATCTCTAGCAAGCTCCCCCACGTCGCTCTCTCAAGACTCTCTCCTCGCCAACACCTTTATAAGGAACGGCAGGGGCTACCGTCCACTCCAAGCTTGATTTGGCCGAGGATCCCTCCCCAATTTCGTCTCCTTCGCCCACGGCCAAATGCCTGCAGGCTCCAGTGGCCCTCTCCTCTTTTCGTCGCTCTTCTGCCATACCTGCAGCAGAGCCCACTCCACCTCATCTTCCCGCACCAGGCCGCACCAGCTGGCGCCTTCTTGACCTCTTCCTCGCCGCCGTTACTCCCTTCTGGGCTCCTTCGTCTACGGCGCCGGCAGGTACGCATTGAGCACCGCCTCCCACCCTCTTCATCAATTAGGTAGGTAAAAAATTTCCCCTCTCTCTCCCTGTTATTTCCCCCTTCCTAATTTACTATTTCAACCCACCGACCACCACTGCCCATCACCACCTTATCCATCTCTGGCTGCCCTCCGGCGAGGCGTACTCGCCACTCCACGCCTCAATTCGCCTCGCCAGTTACCCCTTAAGCTCCGCACCACCTCACTGACACCGAATCCGCCCTCCATTCACCACCTAGCACCTCCAGACCACTCCCCGAACTCACGCACGCAGAGTCTCGTAGGCGCACGGCCACAGGCACTCTCGCGGCTCACCGACCCCCGCACCACACTCGCCGCACTTTGGTGAACCTCCCTAGACCTTTTTGACGTGGCCGCGAGGCCGTTTGCGTGTTTCAGGTTTCTCCCTCCTCGCTGCCATTGACGAGCAGCAGGAGCTGCTTGGCAGGTAGCTCCAGGTCTCTTCGGCTCCAGGCGTGAGCCCCAAGTGACGCGGAAGGGAGTCATGCACACATCTAGGACTTCACTTGGGGTTGCAAGCTTCGGCTGCTGCCCGAATTGCGCGAAGTTTCCTTCTGCAGGCTCCCGAGATCAGAGGTGGGACTTTAGTCCCACCTCGGAAATGTATGGGCGCACGCCCATACATAAATTGAAAAAGTGCTATCGGTTGGTTGCCTCCGATAGCACTGGGGTGAGGTCCCTCACCTACTCACTGAGTCTCGTCCGCGACACGCCTACGCGGATCTGACCAGACCTGATTACCCAGCTCTGGGAGAGCTTACCAAAGAGAGATTCAGAGAGAGAGAGAAGAGGGGAAGGGGTAGGGGTAGGTTTTGCGTTGACGTTTGTGTGTACGCAGGAAGGAAGAAAGGAGAAGAGGAGCAGTGGTCGGGACTTAACAGCGCAAGGAAGAAGGAAGGAAGGAGAAGAGAAGAGGGGAAGCCAAGAGAAAGAGGAGAAGGAGAGGTTGATCAGATAAGGTGTTTGAGCTCTGAATCAAACGTCAGTGAAAAGGAAGAAGAGGCAGCAGCAAGAAGAAGGAAGAAGAGAAAGAGACAGACTGCCGCACAAGAAACCAGAGAAGAAAAGAAGAAGAGTGAAGAAGAAGAAGGGCCAGAGCAGAAGAAAGAAGAAAAAAGAAAGAGGAACTGTAGCTGCTGCGAAAAAGAAAGGAGGAAGAAGCAGAGAAGCCCTTCAGAGAAGAAAGAATGGAAAGGAAAATAAAAGAAAAGAAGAAAAGAAGAGCTTGGCACAGAGAGGAAGAAAGAAGAGAAGGAAAAGGGAAAAAGAAAGGAGTAATTTTTACTCTCTTTCTCTCTCTCTCTCTCTCTTTCCTAATTTTTGTAAAACATTATATATTGTGATTTTATATGCTTCTGGAATTATAGTTTGCTCCCTAAGTTCGACCTTGGGAAACTTTTTATTTTTGAGTAACAAATTGTATTAAACTGGTAACCGTTTCTTTATACTATACTACGACGAAACCCTAGTGCGTGATAACGGAACGACTCACCAGTTTTTGGCGCCGTTGCCGGGGAGCAACGACCATTCTAGACGTTATTAATTCGCAATTTTGATTTCCTATTGTCTAATCTCTTCTCTTTTGTTGTGCAGGCACATGAAATCAAAAGGAAAACAAGCAGCCGCACAACACCCACACCAAGGACAGGTAATTTTCTATCCTCTCATTTAAACCTCTAAATTCTAAAGAGGAAGAAAAAGAAAAAAAGTAATTTTGGAATAACCTGTCTTTTATACGTAGTAAAACACCAAAGTTGCCTGTTTTCAGATTTCAACTTATTTTATCTCTATATATCCATTAATGGTAGTTAGGGTTAAAACCTTCTTGCTTGAGCCCTAATTACCCAATCTAGAGGCAACTAATTGGAACAATTAGAGTCAATATAAGATTCAAAGCTAGGATTTTAGAGATACACTTTCTAAGCAAGAATTGAGAATTCCCAAAAGAAGTGTGCTCAAGCCATTGTTTGAAAACACCTATTAAGAGAAACCCTAAGAAATTTGGCTCTTAAAAACACTTGAACCCTAAAAGACAAGACCTAATAAGCTCTCAAAGGAACTAGTAGGTGAAGTTGACCCCTTGGGTCAACCAACCTTGAACTTAGGTCACTCTTTGCACTCAAAAGGTTAAAGTTCAAGTGAAAACCTAAGCACCTTGTTCCTAACTAAAAGTGGTAGACTTAAGAGGTCAAGGTCCCCATTCTGGTCTACCTGGAATCTCAGTGACAAGAGAGGTCAGGTGGGGGAAACCCTGTATCCCGTGGGGGTGCTCTACCGTGTAGGGGTCTTTGCGGGACTCACCCTCTTTGGCTGCCCAGGTAATTTTCAGGTGGACGACCTTTTGATCAAGGGGTCCATCCACCCCGAACCTCTATAGTCACCCAACATTTTGGGTGTCTTGATTGCGTCCAGTACCTGCTAAACTCATCCTCTCCATCAGTGTATGTTTGGTAGGAGGTCCTTGAAACCTCCTTTAGAAATTCACTCTCCTCGAGGCCGAGCCTCGGTGCACTTTTTTGTGCAACCAACACTTCACATAGACCTCTCCTCCGATTCTGAACCCAACTCACATTTTTCTTCCAGAATGGCTCAGCCAGTTGAGGAAGAGAACAATCTGGAGCACCAGCTCCAGCGACTCAATGACCTCTTCCATAACTTCATGCACCCACCGTAGCGTCCCATGATGCGAGATCATTATAATCCCGCTGTGGTGGCTATTGAGCCTCGAGTCAGAATCCTGACTGGAGGACCTGATTTTGAACTGAGGCCCAACATGATTCATGCCATACCTAAATTCCATGGGCTTAATTCTGAAGACCCCTTCCAACACATTAAACAGCTAAAGCATTTGGCCCAGACTTTCGGGTCAGATGCGCAAAATCGGGATATTCTCCTCATGAAGATGTTCTCCTCCCTTATGGACAAGGCCGCCCATTGGTACCAAACACAGACCCGGCTGATCAACAATTGGGAGGAACTTCAATCCGAGTTCTTGAAGAAGTTCTTCCCCGTTGGTTGGACCAATGCTTTGCGCCATCAGATTACCCACTTCACGCAACAGACAGGAGAACCTCTTCATGAGGCATGGGATCGTTTTCAGGATCTCATGAGGAAGGGCCCCCATCACGGAGTTCCTAAATGGGAACAAGTCCAGTCTTTTTACCAGGGACTCCATGAGGATATTAGACTATTCGTCAATGCAACTTGCGGAGTGAATATCATGGGTCGGCATGAGGACACCGTGTGGGAGATTCTCGAGAATATGTGCGAGAACTCCATCAATAATAACTCCATGGGATTATTTGATAGGACGAATACCCGCGCATCGATGAACCTTAGGGGAGCACACGAGACGCAAGGCTTGTCCGCATTAGTCGACCTGGAATTAATGGCCAGTCGATTGGACAAGGTCTCTATTATTGAGAAGAAGGTGGATGAGCTGACTCAGCACTTGCAGCGAGCCACCTCTGCGCATAATTCCTTTGCACAACCTCCCTCCACACGGGAGACTGTGCAAAACATCTTCCACAGACCTTCTCCTGGGGTGGACCCGTATCCACCCCCATCTGACTCTTGGATCGGAGGAACCTCCGACCCTTTCTATACTAGCCAGGGGAATTCCACTCCCCCATTCTCTGACTTTTCTGGGGCTCCTCAGACCTGCGAGGGCCTCAACGCCATCCAGAATGACCCATTTTCCAATACCTACAATCCTGGATGGAGAAACCATCCCAACTTCTAGTGGGCAGGGAATTCCTAGAATCCAAGACCATCCTTTCAGCCCCGTCCACAAGCACCTCTTCCTTACCAGCCGCCTCAGCCTCAGCCTCAGCCCAACCCTACTTATCCATCCGGGCCAAACCAAGACCAAATGTCCCTCATCCTTCAGACTCTGGCTGACATTCAGAGAATGAATGCGGCTATTCAAAAGCAACACAATGACGAAATCACAGAGGTTCGAAACCAACTGGCCCAGTTGGCGAATTCTCGCCAACCAGGCACACTTCCTTCTCAGCCTCTTCCTAACCCTAATAGCGTGCCGACCCAGCGGCGCGTTATGAACCCAAACCTGGGCCAAGCACACATGGTTTATCAGGTCCCCTCTATTCCTTCACCTGACGAGATGGAGGCCTCAACCTCCTATGCGGGCTACCAGCAGCAGCAACCCATCCTACCAAACCCTAACCAGAACCAGGCAAGGCTGAATTCTGTAACCACCCGTAGTGGTAAGGAGACCCAAGATCCACCTTATCCAGACCACTCCAAACCTGGTAGTGACCCAAACCCTAGGACAGTAATCCAGGACGTGTCTCTCCCTGTCCCAGATTAAAGACCTGGACCTATCCTAGAGGAACCAACCAAGGTTCCATTTCCCGAGGCCTTGACCAAGGGAAAGAAGACAACCAAATTCGTGGCTCCTAAGGAGGACCTGGTCAAGCTCTTTGAGCAGGTCCAAATAAACATCCCCTTGATGGATGCGATTCGCCACGTACCAGCTTATGCACGATTCTTGAAGAATGTGTGTACACCTCAGTGTAAGCCGCGAACCAAGAGTGGGAATCCAATTGTACTGTCAGAGTAAGCCAGCTCTGTAATCCTAAGCAGACTCCCACCCAAGGCAAAAGACCCAGGCACCCCCCTGATTTCATGTAAGATAGGTGAAACCCAGTTCGATAGAGCATTGCTAGACTTGGGTGCTTCCATAAATTTGATACCCACATCCCTACTCAACCACCTAGAAGAATCTGAGTTAAAATCGACTGAGGTGACACTACAGTTAGTAGATCGATCTATAAAATCACCAAAAGGGATTCTTGAGGATGTTATTGTAAGGGTGTGGGATTTCTATTTCCCTGTAGACTTCATAGTCTTAGACATGGATGCACTTGAAAACCCAAGGGATATACTGATCATTCTGGGGAGACCTTTCCTGGCCACTGCTTGGGCCAACATTAGTTGTGAGGAGGGCCAAATAGAACTGAAATTTGGGAATCAAATCCTCAAAATTGATATCTTTAAGGCCCAACATGGAATCAATTGCGGTGTCATTGAACAAATCTGTGATATTAGAGCTTTGGTTGATGAAACACAATTTGAGAATAACCTGATTATACCTCATCAACCACAAGAAGATCTTGAACCGCAATTAGAGGAGTCAGACCCTGATTCAAATAAACCCATAACTCCTGTTACGAACGCGGCATCAGACGGACTTTTAAGACGTCTGGGAAGTGGCTCAGACGTCTGTCCATACGTTTAGAACCCTTCCCAGACGTCTGGTAATAATTTTTTTCGGCGTACCGGGTTGCATCTGCGTGCGTATGTGTGCAGACTGCACCCGCCGCCTTCGTCTTCTTTTCCTTTCTCTACCTGCAGACACGTCATCTCCCTCTTTTCTCTCTCCCCTCGCTGCCTATAGAAGCTCTCGCCCTCTCCCTCACCCTCATCTCCTCCGCCCTTCTCTTCTCCTTCTCCCTGCCAGTGCGAGAGCGCGAGCGAGTGGGGGAGCGGTAGGCGTGGGGTGTCGCGGAGGGGCTATTGCAGCTTGGGCAGCAGGCGGACAGGGCGCGATGCGGCTGTGCGTCGCATGCGAAGAGCTGATCGGGCTCTGGTTCTGGAAAATTTTCCAGAATCAGACGTCTGCGAGACGGTCTAGACGTCTGACAAGTAAGATATTTTCTTACCTTCTCCTTTTTCGCGTGTACGGCCTTGCAGCCGTTCGCCACGATTTTTCTGCATTTCGTTGTACTGAGAGCAGGAGTGTGTGTGCACAGGTTCTGCTCAGGAGGGCGCGAGGGCTCGCCATCCCACATGAATCAGACGTCTGGCCGCAGTACCAGACGACGGAGAGGTCCTCCAGATGTCCGGGGTGACAATTGGACGTCTGGAAACTAACTTCAGAAGATCTAGCGAGCTTCTGGACATTTGAAGGACTACGCAGAAGAAGGTATGGCATGATCGGCGTTTTAAGACGTCTGGAAGAAGTTCTAGACGTCTGATTTTGGACAGACTCGTCATTTTTGGCCCGTTTAGGGTTTGTTCGGAGTCCGTTTTTCGCGTTTCAAGTTGCGTTCGTTCCAGATTTATTTCCTCTACCTATTTACAATAATTGTATACCGTTATGAGAAACTCCTTGTGTTGATCCTTGTGCTAGGACCCCGTTCCTTTGCGACTCAGGGGGTTGCGGAGGCACGCGGGATTGCCGACCACGCCCCCAGTACTCCCTATTTCGCAGGTAGAGTGGCCCTGTAAATTATTTAACAAAATTTGTACAATTATGAAACAATTGATAGAGTCTAGGGCATTGCATGAACCCTAGGACTGAGGAATTAGGTTGAATGGTAGATCCTAGGGTATTGCATGAATCCTTGGACTGGAAAACTAGATTGAATGCTAGATCCTAGGGTATGGCATAAATCCTAGGACTGGAAAACTAGTTGAATATATACATTGCAGTCTTGGAAAAGTGGAAAGGAAATGATAACTACCTGTAAATTGGTTAACAACTGCCTGTTATAAATGGATAATTACGGATGAGAACATGAATTGTATGGGCATAAACCTGGAACGGTGAAACCTAAGTTGGCTGAGTTAAAAGGGCTTGAACCCTACGGGGAATTAGGAGTAGAACTCCTGGAAAGTGAATGGAATAGATTGGGGAAGTGAGCTGGCCCTTGAGTACGGAGTACCAAGGAGAGTGACTGTCCCCTTGTTTAGTGCAGAGCTAGCCGCCCTAGGGACCCGGGGTGAGGATTGGCCACTTTGTGCTGACTTTTGGCCCTCGTGTACACAGTACATAGGAGAGCTACTAGTGTAGGGAGAGCACTAGCTACCCCACGGGCCCCGGGGTTCTGCTAGCTCTCCTACACTGACTTGTTAGGCCCACTGGGCAAACCAGGGTAGTCAGGCGAGGGTGCGCGGACTGTGGAGGGGCAAGACCCCTGTTTGGTTACTGTGGAGGGGCTGGATCCCTGTTACTGAGAGGGCTCTGCCCTATACCGGTTCCGTGCTATGCTTTGGGCTCACCCGTTAACGGAAACGACTGACCGCGTGCCAGTGCGGGGTAGCTACTCGTGCGTTTATCGCACGCACCGTAGTCACCATTACGTCTGACAGCGACCTTGGGGTGGTTGACTGAGGGTAGGACCACCACGGGAGACTCTCCCGGCCAGGAGAGCACCACGTGTCACTTCTACTTTTCGGAAAAGACTGCAATCAAGATCGTTCCCACGAGGAACATTCGAGATCAAGAGAAGGATCTGAGAAATAAATCAATAGTGAAATAATAGAAAGACATAAATAAAGAAAGTAAAAATATAAAAGCTACTGTCCACTCTACTGCTTCTAGCTTTTAGTTGCCACTCTACTCAGCATTTCGCTGACATGTCACCCTTGTTACCTTTTCAGGACCAGGTGTTAAGCAGCCAGAGTCAGCGGCTGCGGAGGGCGCTAGGCCTAGTAGAGCCCTGTAGGGTTGCCTGTAGTACCTTCTGTACTTTTTTCTGTTGTTGTGAGTAGTTTTGTTTTCCCCCTGTACTCTCTTTATTGTAAGCTTCATGCTTATGTATATGTTTATTTTTCTACTGTTGTGGTGGTGTATACTGTAGTATTTCTTTTCTCTACTGTTGTATTTTGTTACTACTAGTTATATACATGGTGAATGTGGTTTATTTTACTGCTCTTTTGGTTACTTTCTCATTGGATGACTGGGTCTTGGGATTAGTCGAGTCGGTCCGATTCTCGTGTCTCATAGGGATTCGGGAATCGGGTCGTTACAACTCCTATCCTTGAACCTCACACTCACCATGAACCACCCGCTGTTGCTGATAACCCCATTCTTGAACTCAAACCCCTTCCCGATCATTTAAAGTACGTATTTTTGGGTTCTAATCAGACATTTCCTGTGATCATAAATTCCAAGCTCACTCCTGATCAGGAATCCCGTCTGATTGCTGTTCTCCAGCAACATCGCAGAGCCATTGGTTGGACTCTCGATCACTTGACTGGAATAAGTCCCTCTTATTGCACACATCGTATCTATTCTGAAGAGGGCGCACAACCTTCCCGTGAGATGTAGAGATGTTTGAATCCCAATCTTCAAGAGGTCGTGAAAAAGGAGATCATTAAGTGGTTAGATGCAGGGATCATCTACCTGATCTTCGACAGTCGTTGGGTGAGTCCAATTCAGGTTGTGCCTAAAAAGGCAGGGCTCACCACCATTACGACTGAAATCGGAGAGATCATACCTACCCGAATAGCCAACTCATGGAGAGTCTGCATAGATTACCGAAGACTCAACTCCTCCATGAAGAAGGATCATTTCCCACTACCTTTCATTGATCAGATTCTCGAGAAATTAGCGGGAAATCGATTCTTCTGCTTTCTTGACAGGTACTCCGGTTATAACCAAGTGGCGATTCATCCTGAGGACCAAGAGAAGACCACGTTCACCTACCCCTTCAGGACATACGCGTTCCGAAGGATGCCTTTTGGTCTCTGCAATGCACCCACAACTTTTCAGCGGTGCATGCTTGCCATATTCTCAGATATGGTAGGTGATTATCTGGAAGTCTTCATGGATGACTTCTCAGTCTTCGGGGCATCATTTGACGATTGCCTCCAGCACTTGGTTCATATACTCAGGCGTTGCATTGATGTAAATTTGGTTCTTTCCTGGGAAAAGAGCCACTTTATGGTGCCTGAGGGGATCATCCTAGGTCATTTAATTTCTGAGAAAGGCATCTAAGTGGATCGAGCCAAGGTTGATCTGATTTCTTGACTTCCTATGCTTAGCTCGATCAGGGACATTTGCTCTTTTCTGGGGCATGTCGGTTTTTACCGTCGCCTCATCCCTGATTTCTCGAAAATCACGCGTCCCCTGACTACTGTTCTCTCCAGGGATGTACCCTTTGAGATCTCCAAGGAATGCACTCAGGCTTTTTAGAACCTTTGTGACCGAGTCACCCAGGCCCCAATCCTACAGTCCCCTGATTGGTCTCAACCCTTTGAGATCATGTGCGATGCGCTTGATTTCGCTGTAGGAGCAGTTCAGGGGCAGAAAGTTGACGGGAAACCCATGGTCATTTACTACGCTAGCAAGACACTTGACGAGGCTCAGCGTAACTATACAGTTACGGAGAAAGAGCTGCTAACCATAGTATTTGCCCTCAAAAAATTTTGATCCTATCTCCTGGGTTCCCACGTCATCATCTACTCGGATCACACAGCTGTGAGGAATCTCCTTGCCAAGAAGGATGCGAAGCCTCGATTAATCAGATGGATCTTGCTGTTGCAATAATTCGACCTCGAGATTCACGACAAGGCGGGAAAACAGAACGTGGTAGCTGACCATTTGTCTCACCTTCCTTCTGAGATCATCAACCCCTCTAGACCCATCACGGAGCATTTTTCGGATGAGCACTTATTGACTATTGGTACTAGGCTTCCATGGTTTGTTATATAGTAAACTACTTGGCATCTCATCAGATTCCATCTGATTGGCCAAAGGCCAAGAAAGACAAGTTGCGCTCTGATGCCAAGTATTACATCTGGGAAGACTCATACCTCTTCTGCATAGGTGCTGACCAAATCATCCAGCGATGTGTCCCGGAGGGTGAAATCAATGATATTCTCTCCTTCTACCATGACCAGGCATGCGGTGGCCACTTCTCTGGGCACAAAACAGCATCAAAAATCCTCCAGTGTGGCTTTTATTGGCCCGCTTTGTTCAAGGATGCATACAATCACTGCAAGGCATGCAGTTGTTGCCAAACTTTGGGCAACATGAGCCATCGTGACATAATGCCTTTGCAGTCGATTCTCGTATGCGAAATCTTTGACATTTGGGGGATTGATTTTATGGGCCCCTTTCCTGTTTCGGACGGCTTCGAGTACATTCTGCTGGCTTTGGACTACGTGTCCAAATGTATCGAAGCCATACCGATCCGAACCTGTGATCATAAAATCGTTATCAAATTCATTCATCACAATATCTTCTCACGGTTTGGGATTCCTCGTGCAATCATCTTTGACAGGGGGACCCATTTTACGAATGCTCAGTTTAGGTCACTGATGACCAAATACGGGGTGTCTCACCGAATCTCTACTCCTTACCACCCCCAGACTAATGGTCTAGCTGAGCTTTCAAATCGAGAGATCAAGAAAATCCTGCAGGTCATTGTTCGGCCTGACAGGAAGGACTGGTCGTCCCGACTTCCGGAAGCTTTGTGGGCTTATAGGAGGATCGCCCACAAAATCCAATTAGGCATGTCTCCTTTTAGACTGGTGTACAGGAAGGTGTGTCACCTTCCCGTCGAACTGGAGCATAGAGCCTATTGGGCAGTACAGGGCTGTAATTTAGATCTTTCTAAGGCTGGAACCCATAGAAAGCTTCAGATAAGCGAGATCGATGAATTATGCCTTGATGCATACGAGAACTCGCGGATTTATAAAGAGCGGGTTAAAGCCTTCCATGACAAGCACATATCTAGAAAGATCTTTCATCCTGGTCAGAAGGTCCTACTCTTCGATGCCCAACTCAAACCCTTCCCTGGGAAACTGCGATCCAAGTGGGTCGGACCATATCTTGTCCGACAGGTTTTTGGAAATGGAGCCGTCGAAATCAGTTCGCTCAGCCATGATTCCGAACCTTTCATCGTGAACGGTCAGAGACTCAAACCGTTCATCGATGTAACCTCTACAGATTTGGTTGAGTCATCATTTATCCTCCATTCGCCCTAAGCAAATTGTGCCCAGCCGATGGGGTAAAACTCAGCGCTTAACGGGAGGCAGCCCGTCATTCTTTTTGGAAAAACCCGAAACCTTTTCTGGCATCTCTTCGCACTTAAGGTTCATCCTTTAGGACAACCGACTCCACCTCAGGTGCTTGCATCTGAGATTAGAAATTATCCGCAGCAGTCACCCCGACCCATCTACTTACCAAAATACTTGTCCTAATGCATGAACCAAGCTAAATATTTGGCATAGGGGGGTATGAAAGTGCAAAACTCACAAGAAAAGGTTTTAAACAAAAAATATGTATATGCCAAAAATACCATAAAAATTAAAAAAAATTTCCTTTTTTAAAAAAAAAATGTTGAGAGGAGGGAGGAAATTTTGTGAAGGAGGAGGAGAAAAAGAACAAAATGATAAAAAGGAGCACAAAATGAAAGAAAAGAGATAGTCATTAGTAAGAAATTAAGGAATTAACCTAAGTTCTAGACCACATTCAGGAAAAGAAATGGAAAGTGCACAGTAAGATTAATAAGAACGCAAACCATAGGCATTCTTGGATAGACTCTTAGTACCCATTAAGATCTAGATATTCCTCGAGAGGTTGAGGAGAATGAAAAGTTTAAGTATTAGGTCCGAGGCTTAGGGAGTATTTGGCCTCGTTAACTAACTTTTGGTTTACGGGACTCAGTAACCTAAGCACCCAAATTTCACACACAGCCTGGTTCAGTAAGCATAAAATATCAAAATCACGCAGAAGCGTTTCAAAAATTCTGAAAATGTCACCTAGAGTAGGAGCGGACGATCAACACAAGTTGATTTGGACGAGTTCCCAGTGCGGAGAGGTGGGAGATTCCCCTCGAAGATGCGTAACAAAATATCATCTCCTCGGGGCTTGTCTCTTAGGATATTTACATATCCTACTGGGGTCATGTAAGTACTCTGCTGGTTCAGATTCCATGGATGGCATTATCACGAAGTGTCAATTGCCAGGGTCTGAATTCGGCCACGGAACACCATGGATGGGATTATCTTGAAATCTCGAAAGCCAGGGTTCTGGGGGTTACCATGGGCGGTGCTATCTTGAAGCATCGATTGCTAGGAACCCTTGAGGATTGATGATGGGGACAAGGAATCTGATATAGACCGTGTTGAGAAGCCAATCATAAGCTAAAATTAAAAAGAAAAAGAGAGAGAAAACTCTCCAAACATATAAATCTTCTACCTCTCTCTCTTGCAAAATGCACTACGAATTGAACCAAGGCTAAAATTATGCCAAGCATGGGTGCTTTAACCACGAAGTCCAATAAACCTTAAGTTAGTTCCTGTAGGCCTTAAAAACCTTTGTTAAGGACTGAGGCTAAAGCTAGACAGATCTGGATCTAGGTTGGTTCTAGAGTACCTTTTAGGCCTATGGTTGGCATTCTGACCTAATCAAGGTTACAAGAGAAAAAGCACCCATCTAAATTGGATAAGAAATTCATGGTCTAGAATAAAGGTTAAAACCTTAAAATTTTGCTAAGGGGCTAGCAAAAGCTAGGCATGGGGGTATGATGAGAGTCTCATCATGAACCTTAACTAGCACAATTTAATCTAAATAAGTGTGAAGAAGCTCCTACAAAACCTAAAGAAAAGCCTAACTCAAAGAATTCTAAATTGAAGAATAAAATAAGTCATGAGGGGTAAAATTGTAATTTTACCAAGGCAATACATAAACAAGGTAATTAAGGGTCTAAACACAGGTCAAATGAGCTTAATAAGGAAGGAAGTGGGATGATTTGATCTGAAAAGGGTTATAGCAACTTCTAGGAATTAAATGACATTCTGTAACCCTAAAAACAAACCTACTCTAATTCACGAGGTTCTAGGTAGAGTAAAAATTAACTAAACCCTCTAAAAATCATGAAAAAATTCTCCCTAGGCTTTAGAACTTTCAATTTGGCATTTGCAACCTATTTTGACCTAATTTGAGAACCATGCCCAAGTTTTAACCTAATTTGGGCTTTTACGTAAATTGACTGGTAAAATGTGGTCAAACCTAAAATCAAATTACACCATTGAATTCCTTAGGTTCAAATTAGGTTGGTACAAAAATTTGGGCCTAAGTGAAGTCCATCTTGATCGACTTTACAAATTGGTCCTCTTGAATTACCTTTTGACCTTTATCTTTTCAAAACCTTGCATCCAACCCCCCATCTTCCCCTTCGTTCTTTGCAGAACGGTCCTCCCTGCCACCCTGCGCAGGCGCCATACCTCCGGCGACCTTGCACGGAGGATGGCGCCTTTCAGGGTAAGGGAGCCACTCTCAGGAACGAGTGGGGGGTTCCCTGCGCTGTCCTCGGTTGCAGGAACCCTCCCCTGTGGCTTGCATCTGCCCATGCCTCTCGTGCAAACGCGCAAAAGGCATGGGCCTCCATCTCCAACCATCTCCGGCAAGCTCCCCCACGTCGCTCTCTCGAGACTCTCTCCTCGCCAACACCTTTATAAGGAGAGGCAGGGGCTGTCGTCCACTCCAAGCCTGATTTGGCCGAGGATCCCTCCCCAATTTAGTCTCCTCCACCCACGACCAAAACGCTCGCAGGCTCCGGTGGCCCTCTCCTCCTCTTTTCGTCGCTCTGCTGCCATACCTGCAGCAGAGCCCACTCCACCTCATCTTCCCGCGCTAGGCCGCACCAGCTGGCACCTTCTCGACCACTTCCTCGCTGCCGTTACTCCCTTCTGGGCTCTTTCATCTATGGTGCCGGCAGGTACGCATCGAGTGTCTCCTTCCTCCCTCTTCGTCAATTAGGTAGGTAAAAACTTTCCCCTCTCTCTCCCTGTTATTTCCCCCTTCCTAATTTACTATTTCAACCCACCGACCACCACTGTCCATCACCACCTTGTCCATCTCCGGCTGCCCTCCGGCGAGGCGTACTCACCTCTCCACGCCTCAATCCGCCTCGCCAGCTACCCCTTAAGCTCCGCACCACCTCACTAACACCGGATCCGCCCTCCATTCACCACCTAGCACCTCTAGACCACTCCCCGAACACACCCACTCTCACGCACGCAGAATGCCCTAGGCGCACGGCCACAGGCACGCTCGTGGCTCACCGACCCCCGCACCACACTCGCTGTGCTCTGGCAAACCTCTTTGGACCTTTTTGACGTGGCCGCGAGGCCGTTTGCGTGTTTTAGGTTTCACCCTCCTCGCTGCCATTGACGAGTAGCAGGAGCTGCTTGGCAGGCAGCTCCAGGTCTCTTTGGCTCCAGGCGTGAGCCCCAGGTGACGCGAAAGGGAGTCGCGCACACATCCAGAACTTCACTTGGGGTTGCAAGATTATGCTGCCCGAATTGCACGAGGTTTTCTTCCGCAGGCGCCCGAGATCGGAGGTGGGACTTTAGTCCCACCTCAGAAGTGTATGGGCGCACGTCCATACATAAATTGAAAAAGTGCTATCGACTGGTTGCCTCCGATAGCACTAGGGTGAGGTCCCCACCTACTCACCGGGTCTCGTCCGTGACACACCCACGTGGATCTGACCCGACTCGACTTACCACTCCTGTGCACTCCTCGCGCACCACCCACGTCGGTGCGCCTGGACCCGGGCACGCGACCCGACCCGATTACCCGACTCTGGGAGAGCTTACCAAAGAGAGATTCAGGGAGAGAGAGACACGGGGAAGGGGTAGGGGTAGGTTTTGCGCTGACGTTTGTGTGTGCGTAGGAAGGAAGAAAGGAGAAGAGGAGAAGTGGCCGGGACTTAGCAGTGCAAGGAAGAAGGAAGGAAGGAGAAGAGAAGAGGGGAAGCCAAGAGAAAAAGGAGAAGGAGAGGCTAATCAGATAAGGCGTCTGAGCTCTGAATCAGATGTCGATGAAAAAGAAGATGAGGCAGCAGCAAGAAGAAGGAATAAGAGAAAGAGACAGACTGCCGCACAAGAAATCAGAGAAGAAAAGAAGAAGAGTGAAGAAGAAGAAGGGCCAGAGCAGAAGAAAGAAGAAAAATGAAAGAGGAACCGTAGCTACTGAGAAAAAGAATGGAAGATGAAGCGGAGAAGCCCTTCTGAGAAGAAAGAAAGGAAAGGAAAAGAAAAGAAAAGAAGAGAAGAAGAGCTTACTACAGAGAAGAAGAAGAGAAGGAAAAGGGAAATAGAAAGAAAGGAGCAATTTTTACTCTCTCTCTCTCTCTCTCTCTTTTTCTTAATTTTTGTAAAATATTATATATTATGAATTTATATGCTTCTGGAATTATAGTTTGCTCCCTAAGTTTGACCTCGAGATACTTTTTATTTCTGAGTAACAAATTGTATTAAACTGGTAACCGTTTCTTTATACTATACTACGGCGAAACCCTAGAGCGATATAACAGAACGACTCACCAATGCATGTTAGAATGCCAAGATCTACAAGGCTCGAACCAAAGCTCTACATGACCAATTGATTTCCTGCAAGAGCTTTGAGCCGAACCAGAAGGTCTGGTTATTCGATTCTCGACTTAAGCTCTTTCCCGGTAAGCTTAGGTCAAAATGGAACGACCCATTCATTATCGACCAGATTTTTCCAAATGGAGCCATTCAGATCTTTTACTCGAAGACGGCTAATTCATTCAAAGTCAACGGTCAACGTTTGAAACCTATTATTGACCGTACTCTTCCAGAACCTATCTTAGACATGGTTGCTCTAGACATGTTGTGGCTTCTTTGGCTGGACTTCGCCTAGTTGACGGCATTAAACTCAACAGTTATACATATGACTCAGAGCTGACCTGAGCTTCATATTCAGGAGATATCTTCCGTACTCTACCCTTCCTTTCATGTCTCTTTTTCTCAATGTGGACATTGTATCAGCTAGGCATAGGGGAGGTGGATTCATTTTTGAATCATTTTGTCAGCTCTTTGAAATTCTTGTAAATTCTATTTCTCTTCTTTTATATATATATATAAAAAGGAATTAGGAAGGAATACTTGGACATTAGGACTTTTCAATCTTAGGAAATATTATATTAGGATCTGAACACAAAGACCCTTCAGGTCTTTGGGCTTAATTAGCCCGGGTATCTACTAAAATGTGGATTTATTTTTTGAGTCCTCGCCATCTTGAATTCTATTGTAATTTGATTAAATAAGTTTGGGTGATAAGTACACGACTTATCAACCCACCCTTTGATTTGAGGGAACTTTAAGTCTAAAGCATCTACACACTATCTTTTCACTAACTTGTTGATCAGCGGTTTTAACGGAAATTGGGTAGCTTATGAAAATTCTATGGTGATATGGCTGGCAAGTTATCGTGCGTAATAGCCCATAAGTAGGTTATCCAGAGCCTAGTCACTGGACCATTCTCTTCTTTCTGCCTTTAGGTAAATCTTAGACTAGGGAAGCCACCTACTTAGAAAAAAGAAAGAGAAAAGGAAAGTCAAAAAGAAAAGAAAATGAAAAGGAGAAAAGAAAAAAAAGAAAACAAAAGAAATAAGCCACACTTCATCGCACGAGTATGGCTGGCAAGTTGTCGATGGTAACAGCTCATCGACCGGTTGTCCAGAACCTAGCTCATGAAATGCACTAAAAATTTCCAAAACACTTAGGAAGAAGTGGAGAAGTAGAATAAATCGGGGAGATATACATTGGATTCACCCTTGTGTTGACCCCACAAAAATAAAAGTAGGGAGAAAGCTACCGATCGTAAAGATACACCTTTAGGCAGAACTCTCTTTTTAAGGTCACCTAGAGGCGTAGAAACCCGAAGTCCATTCTAATTGCCGATCAACGTGTCTATCGCATTCACAATAAGATGCTTAGAACTTAGAGTTCTCATCAAATCCTGGGTGGGTTGAATGGTTGTAGAAAGCCACTCTTTAACCCTAAACACAATAATCCAAAAAAATTAGAAAAGAAGAAAAAAAGAAAAAGAAATTTTTCTTTGAGTAAGGCGAGGACTTGAGGGGGTCTACATTTTGGCAGATACCCGGGCGTTGTTGTGTTTTTGAAAGTTCAAATCTTGAGTAAAAAAATTTCCTAATGTTGAAAATAACTTATGCCCAAGTAATCCAACCTAATTCTTTTATAAATAGCAAGTTGTTTTTGCTAGGGACTAGCAAAAGATAGGCATGGGGGTGTGATGTGCATACATTTGATTAACCTAAAATGTCTATTAATGCATGTTCTTAGTGTCACATTAGCATCATACATTGTAAATAGTGCATAACATGCATAATCAAGCATTTAGATCAAGTTGTATAAATTGTATAGTAATTATCTCCTTTTTATGGTTAGGATAGGGCAACCTTTTATCGGGGCCTCGGATCGAAGATTCAACCATATGGATCCAATCAGGGCGATGATTAGAGTTCAACGACTCCAAGATCACCCTAATCGGACATCCGTAGCACCAGATAGAGATTGAGGAACCCTAAAGATCAAGGGCCAAGATGGTGTTAATTCACATCTCATTCAACAAATCCGACCGCACGAATGGATTTGGATCAATGATCGTAGCCTAATGGCACAAAAATCGATCCAATCCGACACCCGTGGCATCGTCTACAATACTCAGAAGATGGACGAGCAAGATCGCGCCACCTGGCACCATCTCAGCCGCCCAACCGACCCCAAGAACTCGCCTTTGCCTTTCCTCTTCATCCGATCGATGATTCTCCAATGTTGGATGCTTATCCAACGGCTGCAGGCCCGCGCGCACAAAACAACCGCGTGGCACAAAGCTGCCCGCAATGCGTTGGTCGAGCGCCTTCGCAAGAAGAGAAGGTCGTACGTTCGAGCTGCTGCGCCTCAAATTGAAGAGCGAGCACGTGGAGCGGGCGAGCGAGAGGAGCCATGCGATGAAGATCGTGCAGCGCTGAGCAAGCGATTGCGCCCACGCGCAATTAAACAGTCGGCGCTGATGCGTGATCACACGCGGGCGCGCTACGCAAGCGTAGACGGCTTTAAGCCATCCGATCTCTTGATTGGACGGCTGTAAGTGCGTGGACGTGTGCATGAGTTGAAGGATGCGGAGGCGAGGAGGTGCGCGAGCGGCGGGCATGAAGGCCATGTTCTGGTCCTGAATTAATGTTTTTTAAATTATAATGTCCAAAATGCCCCCACTCCTTGCAACTATAAAAGGAGACCCCCTCCAAATGAATTTCTCATCCCTTCACTTCTCTCCCTCTCCAAATCTTAAGAGAAGCTTGTCCCACACCCGGGATGCTCCTCAAGAGATAAATCAATTTTTCGCCCCTATTTCGGAAGAGGTTCCCGTGACGACAACAATGTGCTGCCTCATTCCCGTTCCTCCTACTTTGACCTCCTTCTTCCTGCTCCATTCCTCGTCTTCCAGGCATTGTCTCGTTCGTCTCGTCCTCCAAGCGACCGTCGAGGAGGATACCTTCTCTCTCCCATTCCTTTTTTGCTGCTTTCTAGAGTAGAATTTTTTTCCTTTCTAGTTGTAATAGTTTTCCCACTTTCTAGTGTAATTTCTCGCTTTCTTAGTTGTACAAATATTTTGCAACTTCAAGTGGATGTTTTCTCTCTCTCTCTCTTGATTCCATTGCATTGTAATTACTACTCTCCTTAAAACACAAAAAAAATATAATTGTGAATTTTGATCGATGTAGCCTCCCTAAGTTCGACCCAGGATTTCTATTCCGGTATAAATTTTATTTGTTGAACCCGAGTTCTTCGCTATTCAGACAACAACGACAGGTTTTCAAAACCAACTCCGATAGTGTACTCCTTCGCCATTCAACGATGGATGATAAGGCCTTCCACAATTTCTTAATAGGCATTGTAGTTGGTCTAAGATCCTACGATGTGTTACTATAGCGCCAGCTCTTTCTCTCATGTAGCTGCAGGAAGATGCTTCGTCTAATTGGAGCTACGTTGGAGGTTTGTTCTCTAATTGTCACTGTAGGTAGATAGATGATGTAGTTCTGCGGCTTTAGGAGTTGGATTTGAGGTCTAGAAGCATCTGATGAGGGCGGATGGTGGCGGGCGGAATGTCGACGGCGACTGAGACTTGAAACAAGCAATAAGGCCTTGTAGCCATGTTAAAACATCTCAGGACGTTCGCCAAGTGATGGCGAAGGTAGTCATGGTGTTTGGACGACGTGGGAATGGGTGTGGAGGTCGGGTGAAGTCAAGAAGGTGGTGAGAATGTGGTCATGTCTAGTGGGGTGTTTGAGAGGGTGAATCAAGGAATTAGGTGAGGGGTTTTGTGCGATGAGGTAAGGCGGAGCTTTTGAAAGTGAAGCAGGTGTATTTGGTGGTGTGTAGCATCGGGGAGGTGATGAGAGCCTCATCATGAGCCCTAACTAGCACATTTTGACCTAAGAAAGAGAATAAGAGCTCCTACATGAACTAGAGAAGGGCTTAGTTCAAGGAATAAGTGTTCTGAGAAGAAAACATGAAACAAAGGTTAAAACTACAATTTTACCATTGCAGTACATAAACAGGATTTCTCAGAGGCAAAACGTAGGTCATATGGTCTGAATAAGATAAAAAGTTGATTGGTTCAATCAGAAATGGGTTATTATGCAATCCAAGAATTAAATGACATTCTGTAACCCTGAATATACCCGCTTAATTCAAAAAGGTTCTGGTCAGGATAAAAATTAAGTAAATCCTCTAAAATTCATGGAAAAATATCCCCAAGGGTTTAGAACCTTCAATTTGGCCGTTGGAACCTATTTTGACCTAGATTGGGGTCCTAGCTCATTAATTGACCTAATTGGGGTTTTTGTGCAAAATGTCTAGTCAAACGTGGTCAAAGCTAAAATCCAACTTCACCATTGGATTCCTTAGGTCTAAATTAGGCTTGTACCAAAATTTGGACCTAAGGGGAGGTCATCTTGACCTACTTTGCAAAATAGTACACCTAATTACATTTTGGTCCCTATCTTTTGAAAATCATTGCAAGGACCCCCTAACTTCCTCTCCACTCTTACAAATAGGTCCCTCCACCATTAATGGGGAGAAATCCTACTCCAGCGAGGAATGGAGGGGGAGTACTCCCTGATTCCTCAGAGATCTCCCAGATTTGGAAGGGAGATTCTTTGAGGAATTCCCTTCCATTTGAGCATGGTCCAAATCTCTGATTTGCACCCAATCTCTCGTACGAATGCGCGAGAGATTTGGGTCTCCAACTGCTTCCTTCTCTGGCGAGGATTCGCATGCTTGGAGGCTTGTCTTCCAAGCACAGGAGCCCCTACCAGCATCTAGAAAAGGATCTTCAATCCCGGTCGCATCTCTTCAGCTCGACTTGGCCAGAGATCCACCCCAATTCCATCTTCTTCTCCTATGGTCAAGAAGTCCAACGAGCTCCGACGAGCCTCTTTCCTCTTTCTCGTCGCTCTGCCACAATACCAGTGGCAGAGCTGTCCTCACCATCTTCCTTCGCATCACGCAACACCTGCGTGAGCACCTCTAGCCCTGTCGTCGCTGTCGTCTCCCTCCACTGGATACCTTCTTCTCCGACGACAGCAGGTACTGCCAGTTGCCACCTCAACCCCTTCGTCCACTTAATTAGGTTAGACTTACTCTTCTCTATCCCCTCTTCAATTCCCCTCCTATTTCACAAAACATCCCTCGACTGCCACTGTGCACCCTCATCTTCCCCATCTCCGGCTGACCTCCGACGAGATGCAGCCATCACTCCACACCTCCACACGTCTCGCCACCAACCTCTTCACCTCTGCCATCGACCACTGAACAGTTTCCACCCACTCACAGACCGCCACATGCACTCCATGCTTCCACCGAACAAACCCACTAACACGGACTCAGAAAGACCTAGGCACGCACGCCTAGACCGGTTTGAGCCACGCTAACACCTGCCTCACCTTCGCCGTGACACTGCGAATGTTCTCCTCTTGTCTGATAGAATCGCAAAGCTACTTTTGTGTCGTGCAAGGTAGAGCCCTCGTCTGCCATTAGCAAGCACACAAACTGCTTGCTTCCGAGCTTCAGGCCACAAGCGTCAAGTTTCAGGATCCCAGGCTGCGTGGGTTGAGTGTGTGAGCGAATCCAGCCTGAGAGCCATAGCTGCGGACCCTTCAGCTACGTCAATTGCGTGAAGACATCATCCTGCGAGCGAGTGCAGAAGCGGGTGGGACATTTAGTCCCACCTCGTGAACGTAGGAGTGAGGTAAGTAGGATAAATTGAAATTGTGTGTTATGCTATTCGCCTCAAATCATACAAGGGTGAGGTCCCTCACCCTTACCACGCCTCATCTGCGACACTGCCCCCATAGACCTGGTACCTGACCCGACTAACCTGACCTAGCACTCCTCACGCACCACACCCATGTCGGTGCACCTGGACCCGGGCACACGACCAATCCGATTACCTGGCTCTGGGAGAGCGTACCGAAGAGAAAAATGGAGAGAGAGAGAGATGCGGGGGAGGGTAGGGGTTAGGTTTTACTACATTGTGCGTGGAAGAAGCAGAGCTAAGCAAGGAAGAGGAAGAGGCATAGCTAAGGTGAAGCTAAGACACTTAGCTGCAGAAAGGAGGCCAAAGAGAAGGGAACGTCAGAGGAGAGCTAAGGCAGAAGCCAAGGAAGAAGGAGAAGAAGAAGAAAGGTTGAAGCCAAGGGAAGGAGCAGCACTGTATAGCAGGAGGCAAGGCTGACGAAAAAGAAGAAGAAGACTGCAGAGGAAGAAGAAGGATAAAGGCACTGTGTAAGAGAAGAAGAAGGAAGAAGAGCAAAGAAAGGAAGCTACAAAGAAGAGACAAGGAAGAAGAAGCAGACGACCAAAGTCAAAGAAGAATAGAAGAAAAAGAGCCAGGGAAAGAAGAAGACTCGCAGAGACAGAAAAAGAAGGAAGAAGAAGAAGAAGAGAAAGCTGCAAGGAGAAGAAAATAAGAGGCCATCATTTATGATGCCTGATCATAGAATCAGACGTCCAACTCTTCTATTTTTTCTATAAATTTAATTCATAAATTCCTGCATTTATATTCTGAATTAAGATTTGAGTAATTCTAAGTGTTTAATTACATTA
This sequence comes from Thalassia testudinum, assembly GCA_037157565.1. NCBI lineage: Eukaryota > Viridiplantae > Streptophyta > Magnoliopsida > Alismatales > Hydrocharitaceae > Thalassia > Thalassia testudinum. Next base: position 88,037,159 of record JAZHRO010000024.1, read on the forward strand.
TTGAGATTAGTGAATAAATTCCATTTGCTCCCTGTGTTCGACCTCGGATACTTAGGTTTTCGAGTAATAAATTTTTATTTGTTGTCAATGCTTGGTCACCTATACTGCAACGTGACTGACTTAAAAAGCCTGACAAAGCGTTGCAACATTTTGGCGCTGTTGCCAGGGAGCAACACGCAATTTATCACTAATCTGTACATTCTTTTTGATTATATTGAACACTAACTTGCCCTATTTATTTTATTGTGATCTTGCTAGGTATTTCAAGAGGAGAAATCTCCCGTGCAAGTCAACCTCTCCAGGGCAGGTAACCTCTCTCCTTCTCTAAAATCCATCGCCTAACCCTTGAAAGACAAAAGGACGCAATTAATTTAGGAATCAATTGCCCTCTTTCTATAGTAATCACCATCTTTAAAGCAAACATTTCCTGATTTTGCGAAAATTTTTCAATCCTTCTTGAAGTTGGAGCGATTTTTTTTAGATCCTATCCCACAAATTCCTGTGTCTAATAGAAATCACACTTAATCTCCGCGGAAAACACATTTCTTGCTTTTAAGTCCAAAGAGAACCTTTTTCAAGAAGAAAAGAGGATTGGAAATAGAACCAAATTAGGGTTTCTATAGTAGGGTCTTGGAGTGCTAGTTCACACATGCCTGTATAAAAGGAAATGAACCCTCCCGCATCAGTGTGTGACCCAAGCCCTTGATTGAAGAGATCTAAACATGACAAACCCTAAAAATTGAGCTCTAACAGCACTTGAATCTTAAAATCTTGGACCTAATAAACTGGGAGTCAAATTCGGGTGGTCTCTAGGTCCCAAGCCTAGAATCATTCTGCCATCTTTAGGACAGTCAAGTGAAGTTGACCCCTTAGGTCAACCAACCTCCAAATTAGGTCACAACATCAAAACATCTAAAGTTCAAGTGAGAACCCTAAAGCATCTTTAAAATAAAAGTGGTAGACTTAAGAGGTCAAGGTCCCCATCCTGGTCTACCTGGAATCTCAGTGACAAGAGAGGTCAGGTGGGGGAAACCCTGTAACCCGTGGGGACGCTCTACCGTGTAGGGGTCTTTGCTTGACTCTCCCTTTCTGGCTGCCCAGGTAATTCTCAGGTGGACGACCTTTTGATCCAGGGGTATCATCCGCCCTGAACCTCCATAGTCATCCAAACGTCTTAGGGTGCCTTGATTGGGTCAAAAACATCTCCAATCCCTCATCTTTTCTCTCTAGAGCACACACATACATTTTCAGTGGGATTCTTTATTCAGATCTAATCGCTTCATAACTTGATTCTACATCTTGATTCAAACTTTAATTCTACATCTTGATTCCACCACCTGAGCTAAATATGTAGCCAAACCACTTGGACTACCATTCAAGAGACCTGAATATCGGAGATCAATGAGAGATAGGATGATTGAGGATGCCCTGAAATTCTATGAAAAACAAGACAAAACCTCAACACCAGTAGAAAACATTCAGGTTGATGTCCCAACAACCACAACCTTCATCATAACTTGTGCCCAAGTATTATTGGCAGAAGCCACAAAAGGATCAACCCGAGACATGCTCATCACAGGATACATTGAGATGGAAAATTGCACAATCTTGAATACCTTCAATGCATGACAAATTCTATACTTTGGGAGCAACACCAAGATGATCTTGAAAAACAGGAAGAGATAATGAGATTATTAAAACAAATTATCGACTAGAAATACCCGTATACACCACCAACAGAGGATGAACCATCTTGGGACAACATCAAGGGTCAATCTGATCTTAGGTTTGAGGCACAAAATGGTTGTGGATTCCCAACCCAGATTGAGTACAATGTGCCTGATATTGAAGAAGGTTGGGAAGTTCCAATTGCAGGAGAACATAATATTGAGCTAACTCTAGACCATGAATCACCAGGCTTAGAATCCCAAAACTCCTACAATAATGAGAGTAGAACTGAACCTCTCAAGGGTGTAAATTCCGCCCCTTATCTAATAAGGTGACCCTCGAAGGTTATTCGGACCTAGGTTTTGGTGATTCAACCCACATCCTATGCCCAGAATCTAGATTTGAAACTTATTGGGAAGATTTCAAGGCCCCATATGAGGAAGATCAATTTTTCAATGAAGAATATGATTTTGGGCCTCTATTTGATGAATATCCCCCGCCAACATCCTCAGAGGAACCAATCGATTTTTTGGAAGTCATGCCAATTTACGATATAGAAACTAAGGAGTTGGACGAGTGGGGTTTCAATTGGGTATGTCCTACCAGCTTAGAACCTGAGCCTCTACCAGATAAGGACACCTTTTTATGCTCAGAACTGACATCTAGGTTAGACACCAGTCAGGCTGCTGAATCTACAGCATATGATTTATTCTATGGTGGAACTCATGATCTTGAATCTCATTCAGATTTTGATTTTCGCAAACTCTCCGACGATTTCGAATTTGACCATAACATCGGAGAAAATATGCTTCCTGATTATACTAAGCCAATCTATGACCTCAGCTCACATGAATCATTCTCTAACTCCGAATCTGAGGTCCCGATTCCCGAGATCACTGATTCTAGTTTAGGTTCCAGTAGCATGGAATCATTTCTTTTCGATCCTCAGGAATCAGAACCAGCAAATGTCGAGAGTGATTGCGACCTAGAATACGAATCTTTTCTCGACTCCGATTTCCAGTATCCCATAGACACTCTTCAAGCATTCGCTTTGATTTTGAAAGTTACTATGAGGACTCTCTACATGAGACCACCTGTGATTCCTTTCTAGAAGAGCCCTCATACACAATTTCCATTGAAGCCACCTCTTGCATAGATACAGAACTGATCAAAACCCGTTCTCTACCCCGACACGCAACCGGACTCAATTTCTATTCTAATTCACCTCCCACTGAGCCGTTTGCAGATGATTCAACTCCACATCTATACCAGGCATCGGGTATCGATCAGACTGAAAAATATGATCCATCATTCTCTGATCACCCTTGTATGGTTTCCATACCCTGCATTGATTATTTTTCGGAACCCTACTTTGACCAGGCTGATTTGACTTAGCCTAAACCTGAGTTTTCACTTCCATATCCATCCAAGCCACATTGCATATGGTGGGTTCCGCATCTGTTGATCTACATCTATCAACCCACCAGACTGATTGAGTTTGGGCTGCATCATCAGCTTGTTGATCTTAACAAGCACCTGGTTAAACCAACCAGGCTCTTAATCAAGGTACTTGTTTTACAAAATACCGCTGTTTTGATCACTCCCTCTCCACCCGATGTTCCGCTCGGCTGAAGGCGTTGAATTTAGCGCTTAATGGGAGGCAACCCGTCATTCCAAATATAGAGACCCATTTGATTATCTATCTGTACTCCACGTCCATTGCACCTTGAGTTCAGCCTTAGATAGTTGATCTCACCTCTGGTACACGTACCAGAGCTTGAAATCATCCGCATCAGTCATTTTCGACCCATTCACCCACCCGATGTATCCTATTCTACGTCCCTGACCTCAACACTATTTCACACCCTCCGTTTACAATGACATTGCAAAACTTAGGCATGGGAGGGTCATAAAGTGCATACATACAGAACCAAGAAAAAGTCAGAAGGATTCTCACAAAAAAATTAACATATGTCAAAAACACAAAAAAAAAAAATGAAGAAGAACAAAAAATGGAGGAGGGAGGAAATTTTGTGAGCCACATAATCATAAGGAGGAGAAAAATAGCAAAATGACAAAAAGGAGCACAAAATGAAAAGAAAAAGAGATAGTCATTAGTAAGAGATTAAGGAATTAACCGAAGTTCTAGACTACATTAGGAAAAGAGAAAAATGAAAAAAAAAAAGTGTTAAGGAGACACAAAAAGAGACTAGCAGGATCATTGATCTTAGGCTTTCTGGGCTAGACTCTTAGGCTTAAAAATTCACGTACTCGTTAAGATCTGGATAATCCTCAAGAGGTTGGGGAAAATACGAAGCTTAAGTATTAGGTCTAAGGCTTAGGAAGTATCCAGCCTTGTTAACTTACCTTCGATTTGTAGGATTCGGTAACCTAAGCACCCCAATCCACACACAGTCTGGTTCAGTGTGCATAACTATCAAAATCATGCAAAAGAGTTTTTATGCTATGAAAAAGTTGCCTAGATTAGGAGCGGCCGATCAACACAAGTTGATTTGGACGAGTCCTCGGCGTAGAGAGCGGGAAATTCCCCTCGAAGACACGTAACAACATATCGTCTCCTCGGTGCTTGTCTCTTAGGATATTTAAATGTCCTACTGGGGGCATGTCAGAACTCTGCTGGTTCAGATACCATGGGCAGCATTATCTCGAAATGTCGATTGCCAGGGTCTGGATTCAACCACGGAATGCCATGGGCGGGATTATCTCGAAACCTTGAAAGCCAGGGTTCTGGGGGTAGCCATGGGTGGTGCTATCACGAAGCATCGATTGCCAGGGAACCTTGAGGATTGATGATGGGGATGAGGAATTTGATACAAAGCGTGTTGAGAAGCTAATCCAAAGCTAGAAATAAAAAGAAAAGAGAGAGAAAGATCTCCAAACAAATAAATCCTCTGTCTCTCTCTTATAGAAACGTATTGCAAATTGAACCTAGGCTAAAAATGTCTCAAGCACGGGTGCTTTAACCATGGAGTCCAATGAACCGTAGGATAGTTTCTGCGGGCCTTAAAAACCTTTGTGGAGGATTGAGGCTAAAGCGGGTCAGGTCTGGATTTTGGTTGATACGCGAGTACCTCTAGACCTATTGTCAGCATGCTTAACCTAATCAAAAGAAGAAGAAAAGCACTTATCATAACTGGTGACAGATACTCAAGGTCTAGAATAGAAGTTAAAATATTAAAATTTTGCTAAGGGACTAGCAAATGCTAGGCATGGGGGTATGATGAGAGCCTCATCATGAGCCCTAACTAGCACATTTTGACCTAAGAAAGAGAATAAGAGCACCTACATAAACTAGAGAAGGGCTTAATTCAAGGAATAAGTGTTTTGAGAAGAAAACATGAAACAAAGGTTAAAACTACAATTTTACCATTGCAGTACATAAACAGGATTTCTCAGAGGCAAAACGTAGGTCATATGGTCTGAATAATATAAAAAGTGGGTTGTTCAATCAGAAATGGGTTATTATACAATCCAAGAATTAAATGACATTCTATAATCCTAAAACAGATCTGCTTAATTCAACAAGGTTCTGGTCAGGATAAAAATCAAATAAACCCTCTAAAATTCATGGAAAAATATCCCCAAGGGTTTAGAACCATCAATTTGGCCTTTGGAACCTATTTTGACCTAGATTAGGGTACTTGCTCATTAATTGACCTAATTAGGGTTTTTATGCTAAATATCTGGTTAAACGTGGTCAAACCTAAAATCCAACTTCCCCATTGGATTTCTTAGGTCCAAATTAGGTTTGTACCAAAATTGGTTATAAGGGGAGGTCATCTTGACCTACTTTGCAAAATAGTACATCCAATTACATTTTGGTCCCTATCTTTTGAAAACCATTGCATGGACCCCCTAACTTCCTCGCCACTCTTACAAACAGGTCCCTCCACCATTAATGGGGAGAAATCCTACTCCGGCGAGGAATGGAGGGGGAGTACTCCCTGATTCCTCAGAGATCTCCCAGATTTGGAAGGGAGATTCTCTAGGGAATTCCCTTCCATCTGAGCATGGTCCTAATCTCTGATTTGCACCCAATCTCTCGTGCAAATGCACGAGAGATTTGGGTCTCCAACTAATGCCTTCTCCGGCGAGGATTCGCACGCTTGGAAGCTTGTCTTCCAAGCACAGGACCCTTGCCAGCATCTATAAAAGGATCTTCAACCCCGGCTGCATCTCTTCAGCTCGACTTGGCCAAAGATCCACCCCAATTCCATCTTCTTCTCCTCTGGTCAAGAAGTCCAGCGAGCTCTGGTGAGCCTCCCTCCTCTTTCTCGTCGCTCTGCCATAATACCAGTGGCAGAGCTGTCCTCACCATCTTCCTTCGCATCGCGCAACACCAGCATGAGCACCTCTAGCCCTGTCGTCGCTGCCGTCTCCCTCCACTGGATACCTTCTTCTCCGACGACAGTAGGTACTGCCAGTCGCCACCTCAACCCCTTCGTCCACTTAATTAGGTTAGACTTACTCTTCTCTATCCCCTCTTCAATTCCCCTCCTATTTCACAAAACATCCCTCGACTGCCACTGTCTACCCTCATCTTCCCCATCTCCGGCTTACCTCCGACGAGACGCAGCCATCACTCCACACCTCCACACGTCTCGCCACCAACCTCTTCACCTCTGCCATTGACCACTGAACACTTTCCACCCACTCACAGACTGCCACATGCACTCCACGCTTCCATCGAACAAACCCACTCACACGGACTCAGACAGACCTAGGCACGCATGCCTAGGTCGGTCTATGCCACGCCAACACTTGCCTCACCTTCGCCGTGAAACTGCGAAGGTTCTCCTGTTGTCTGATAGAGCCGTAAGGCTACCTTTATGTCGTGTAGGGTAGAGCCCTCATTCGCCATTAACAAGCACACAAGCTGCTTGCTTCCGTGCTTCAGGCCACAAGCATTTGGTTTCAGGATCCCAGGCTATGCGGGTTGAGTGTGTGAGCGAATCTAGCCTGAGAGCCGTAGCTGTGGACCCTTCAGCTGCGTCAATTGCGAAGGACATTGTCCTGCGGGCGAGTGCAGAAGTGGGTGGGACATTTAGTCCCACCTCGTGAACACAGGAGTGAGGTAAGTAAGATAAATTGAAATTGTGCTTTATGCTGTTTGCCTCAAATCATACAGGGGTGAGGTCCCTCACCCTTACCACGCCTCATCCGCGGCACTGCCCCTGCGGACCTGGCACCTGACCCGACTAACCTGACCTAGCACTCCTCGCGCACCACACCCGCGTCGGTGCACCTGGACCCGGGCACACAACCGATCTGATTACCCGGCTCTGGGAGAGCGTACCGAAGAGAGAAATGGAGAGAGAGAGACGCGGGGGAGGGTAGGGGTTAGGTTTTGCTGCGTTGTGTAGGGAAAAAGCAGATCTAAGCAAGGAAGAGGAAGAGGCGTAGCTAAGGTGAAGCTAAGACACTTAGTTGTAGAAGGGAAGGCCAAAGAGAAGAGAACGTCAAAGGAGATCTAAGGCAAAAGCCAAGGAAGAAGAAGAAAGGTTGAAGCCAAGGGAAGGAGCAGCACTGTATAGCAGGAGGCAAGGCTGACAAAAAAGAAGAAGACTGCAGAGGAAGAAGAAGGATAAAGGCACTGTGCAAGAGAAGAAGAAGGAAGAAGAGCAAAGAAAGGAAGCTGCAAAGAAGAGACAAGGAAGAAGAAGCAGACAGCCAAAGTCAAAGAAGAATAGAAGAAGAGAAAGCTGCAAGGAGAAGAAAATAAGAGGCCATCATTTAAGACGTCTGATCATAGAATCAGACATCCAACTCTTCTATTTTTGCTATAAATTTAATTCATAAATTCCTGCATTTATATTCTGAATTAAGTTTTGAGTAATTCTAAGTGTTTAATTACATTATTGAGATTAATGAATAAATTCCATTTGCTCCCTGTGTTCGACCTCGGATATTTAGGTTTTCGAGTAATAAATTTTTATTTGTTGTCAACACTTAGTCACCTATACTACAACACGACTGACTTAAAAGGCCTGACAAAGCGTTGCAATAGGAGGCGTCGCCAGTGCTTCGTCGAAGAGGGGGAAGACGAAGAGAGAGAGGTGTGGTCTATGGTCGAAACAAGGTTTTAAAGTGGGGGACAGAGAGTAGAGGGGAATAGGAAGTAAGGGTGCCTAAGGTTATCAGTCGAAAGGGGCAAGAGGGCGCTGACTGTGATTGGCCGGTGCCATGGAAGAGAATACTGATATGAAAAATTACACGATTTTTAAGATTAGGGTTTTAAGTCTCTGCAACGCGTAAATCTATTTGCTTTTAAAATTTGTAACCTAGATAGGGGAGTATCTAGGGTTGTCCAAGGAGGTAATATTTTACAAAATTCAGGTCTCTTGCTCGGAAATGAAACTCAACTTTCTTTTTGTTCTTCTTAAATGTGTAATTTTTATGGGTTTTTGAAATAACGGTAATCGCAAGATGGTGGTAGAAAAAGACTAAATCTAATTTAACTATTAGGTGACAAGAAAGACCTCTTCTCAAGCTCACCCTAGGCACGTGAAGGCCTAGGATAACTGAGAAGTAGGACTGAAAGTGTTAAAGAAAAACTAAAGTAAAGAAGAAGCTACACCAAGCAGAAAAGGCAACTTAATATTAAGCAGATTTCTGTTTTACAAAAGTAGAGGAAAGCTTCTACTACAAAAAGTAAAACTACAAAAATTAAAACACAAATCCTGGATGATGATGGTAAAGAGGGAATGCTCCTTGCTCCAACTGCGGCTACTCCCGCAGTTAAAAAGGGTCCTCCATCTCTTTTTCTTGAACTAGAGATAGTCTCCTCCTAGCAAGCCCTTGAAGGGAGTGCCTTTTCCTTCCTAGAGTGGGTGGCTCCCACTCCAAGAATTCCTCCTGAAGGTGGTGTGGACCACCTTTGATTCCTCCTCCAAGGGTGGTAGTGTACCACCCTCAAATCCTCCACTTCCTAGGGTAGGCGTGTACCCTAGGTTGTCCAATGCCTGGCTTCCTTCCTTGGCTGGTGTGGGCACAAGAGAGAAGAGAAGGGAAGGCACCAAGGGGACAGAGTATCCCCTTAATCTTCTTCTTCTTCTTCTCTTGACCTTCTATGTAGGTGGAAATATGGGTAGAAAAATTGTAGCCCAGGGTCAAGAATTAATGGTGGTGGTAGGGGGTTCATATAGGAATGGTAGGGGGTTAAGGGTGGTTATAGGATGGATGGCTATGATGGGGGTTAGATGGTGGTTATAGGATCCTAGGGCTAGGGTTGTTGGCGCCAAAATGGAGGGGTACTTGGTGGTTGGTGCCAATCCTAAGTGGTAGCTAGGGTTAAGGGTTTGGTTAGGTGTGTTGTAGGGTGGAGATGGAGTTATATGGTGGTGGTTATGTGATGGAGGGTAGATAAAGGGTGGCGCCAAAGAGGAGGGATGCTTGAGGTGGTAGTTGTGGTGGAGTTAAGGGAGTTGGTGCCACTTTAGGTGGGTTGGGGGGGGGGGGGGGGGGGTTAGGTGGCGTCACTAGATGGAGGGTTAGGAAAGGTTGGGGGGTAATATGTAGGGTGTAGATGGGAGGAGATGTTGGTACCAAATGGAGGGATGTATGGGGTAATTTTTGGTGCCAACTATGGTAGGGTTTAGGGTATTTATGGGGGATTAGGTTTGGCGCCAATGGAGGGCTTCTAGAAGGGGTTAGGTGTAGGGTTTAGATGGCCTTGGTTGATGAAGTGTAGGGCTAGGAATTAAGGGGAAGTTGGCGCCAAAATGAAGGGGTTGCTAGGGCATTTTGGCGCCAACTTGAAGGGGTGTTTAAGGTTGGTAGTTATGGTGGGTTGGCAACAAAAGGGGTTGGGTTAGGTTAGGGTTGGTTAGAGTTAAGGTGAAGTGGATGGCCATGGAGGTTTTTGGTGGAGTAAAGTTTAGCTAAGCTAGCTAAGCTAGCTTAGCTAGTAGAGTAGAGGTGGAGGAGCTAGGGTTTCATGGAGGAGAGCTGAGGAAGAGTATTCTGGAGCTGGTATCAGGTACTCTGGAGCTAGGGCAGCTGAGGTAGCTTCAAGGGGAGCTCAACTATTGAGCTTAGCTACTTAGTTCTTATGCAAGTAGCCAAGCTTGGGTAGTTGAGCTTAGTTGAGTTGGCTCTAACCTAGCTGGAGCTAGTTTGTGCTGGAACTGCCTCTGATGAGAACTCTAGAGATAGCTAAGCTAGTAGTTGACAAGTAGTAGCTTAGCTAGCTTAGAGTTAAGCTACTGTGAGCTGGCTGGAGCTGAGCTTGAGCTGAGGTGAGCTGAGGTGAGTTGAGCTTGAGCCGAGGTGGACTCAAGTCAACTTAGTTGAGCTAGCTAGAGAACTGGTGGGAGCTGAGATGAGCTAGACTCAACTAAGTTGAGCTAGATCTGAGCTGACCTGAGCTAGGGTAAGCTAAGATGAGCTCTCTTGAGCTACCATTCAACTAAGGTGAGCTAAATGGAACTAACCCTAGTCCAAGAGAGCTAGTATCCAGCCATGATGAGCTGGAATTAGCTGAGTCCTAGCTTGGTTGAGCTTCCTCTTCAACAGTTGCCTTCCTGAGTGCTAGGGTTTTGGGGATATGACTTTCTGCTTATCCTTAACACTCCAAGAAACACATTGAAAATAACATAACAAATGCAATGTATGCCTAACCTATTTTATGCCTAAATGCAACCCAAAAAATCCATTTGCGGAGCAAAATCCTAAGAGCTAGGTTTATTTTAATGCATAAGAATGATGATAAACTGGCGTTTATCAAACACCTTCAGTGAGAGGGTGGCGAGGAAAGAGAGAGTTGGAGGGGCTTCTGCCGGTGTTACGAGAAGCGGAGGAAGGTGAGGAAGGCAATCCCACTACCTATGGTATGTGGTAGGAGGTAAGGAAGTCTAGGGAGAAGGCGTTGCTAGAGCTGGTCAGAGGAGGCTGGAGGGAGAGGTTTTTGGTGAAGAAGTGCAGCCAAACCAAGCTAAGGAAGAGTAGTTGTGCATGAGGGAGCTTTATAGAGCTCCAGGACAAGCTCTATAACAGGAAAGAGGGTTTCCAGAGCTTGAGATTGGAGGAATAGGATCCCTGATTCTCATGCATTCACATGAGCAATCAACACAAAGTTGGGACTCAAAATTGATCCCAGATGATTCTCCTAGGTGTGAACATCAATCCCACCAAATTTTGTGGGATTTGGTATTGATTCAAGTAGGTTTGGGAGTGGTCAAATCTCGCTTGGAGGTTGGGTTGACCTCAATGGCAGCAGGGAACTCCTTGAGAAGAAGATGACAAACCTAGGGGGCTCTTTGCGAGGATTTTGAAAGATGAGGGGCTATTTGACAAAAAAAAGTCAGATTGGACTAAAATGCAAACTAGGTCAAGATGAACTCTGATTTGGCCTAAATTTTGGTAAAAACCTAATTTAGACCCAAGGAATCTGATGGTGAAATTGGATTTGAGTTTTGACCAAGTTTGACTAGATAATTTACGCAGAAACCCAAATTAGGGTAACTTTCCATCTAAGACTTTGTTTTAGGTCAAAATAGGTTCAGATAGTCAAACCAAAGTTGCCAATTCTTATGGAATATTTTTATATGAATTTTAGAAGGTTTATATGAATTTTTTCTTGACCAGAACCTCTGTTATTTAAGCGAGTCTAAAATTAGGGTTTTGGACTGCTGTTAATTCTCGAAATGCGTGAAAACTCATTTCTATCTATGTAAACCCTCTTGTTAGACTTTAATGCTTATTAGACCTTAGATTAACCCCTAAGAAATCCCGTGATTATTCTGCATTCATAATATGATAAAACTGCAGAATCAACCCTGATTTAATGCATTTTTCTCAGAAAGGATATGTAGTGAATTACGACTCTTCGACGATTATGTAGGAGCATTTGTCAGTTAATCTTGTCTAATTAAAGCTAGTTATGGCTCATAATGATGTTATCATCAGCAGGGACATTTAGATCAAAGAAACTCCAAAGCCATTTGCTATTTGTTGGGAAGCTTAGCTATATCCCACTTCTGATCTTCTCAGAAAAGGCACGGAAATTAGTAAACTGCATCATATGTAGGAATGTTTGCATTCTTCCATCTGTGTCAGAAGAAAAATACCATACAACAATTACAAATGAAGTGTAGACATCACATTTAATTTGACATTATTTGGGAGTTCTGTCCTTAAATTTTCAAAATTATTGAAACTTATTTCTTCAATTTCTTTGGGTGAGATCAATATTCAAGGGCAATAATTAATAAAGACATTTCGATAGACATGAAGTTACCACCATATCCATACAAAAGACATGACTAAGCCACTAAACTGACATGATCTTTCTCTATTATAAGTAACTTGCATTAATTCTTACGAAATAAAGAACTTTATCATTTCAATCAACATAATAATATTTTCATTCTTATCTCCAATTACAAAGAAGCATTAAGAAATTACCAACAGTAATGTGAATTCATCGTTACTGAACTAGTTACCTCTTCCACACAGCGATTGACTTCCACACACTTGGAAAGGGTGATTAGGGGGTCAAGTCCGCCTTTGCCTTCTTACAATCCCCTTGTTGTGAACCAGAGAGAGGTCATGTTATCAGTTTGGAAATCACATATTTAAAACCTACTGTAAAGGCAACTAAATCAACCTTCTTTGATATCCAAGTTGCTGAAGGATTCCTTACTGTCCACCTCCATTTCATTCTCGAGGATGAACAACACTACGAGAATGTCCGCTACAAGTAGGAGATCAGGGGAGGTTTTATAGCCCCTCCTCCCCCTCAACACCATCCTTATACTCCTCCATGTTCCAACACTCAAGGTACAGGCATGGGAAGCAAAAGACGATGATGGCTCCATGAAGGAATGCAAGAATGAGGAGGACTGAAAGAGGGGCTGCTGATGCAATGCTTCAACATAAGCTCGACTTTATGAAGGACTGATGGGCCGATTGCAAAAGGGAGTTGGTGAGAAATTAAAACCATTGAACACAACCAACCAGGCGACATTAAACACAACCAACCTCAGAAGAGGCCACTACCACTTGCGCGAATCCAGGGAAAGCAAAATCCAGGCAAAGCAATAGTCGAATGGGGCATTGAAGATGAACATAAATCCATTCAAACCATGCAGCGCGTACCACCACAAAAAGGATGACTACGGATTCAACAACACATTGATTCGAAGCCACCAGGAAGGCATTCGAATCTCCCACAAATCGATGACCAAACAAGGGAAAAATGTATGAACTAGTCATACCCAAACATGCCATGCCCTAGCTTACCTCCTGAGTCCTCCTCCTTCACCATCGTTTGGAGATACCATCACCTCCACCACAGTTGGAGCCCTTTCTCCTCCACCATCGTTCGCAGATCGCTCGACTAAAGCAATGCTCATCGCTGAAGACCAATGCGAGATGCGACGCGAGGGGTAATAAGAACTTAGGGAACGAGGTTGAATTGGTAAGACGTGAATGTCATCAAGGGATAAGCAATGGGATACCTCTAATTCCGTGGGAAGTGCGCGATTGCCCTTCCCCCGAGTTTGCCTCTCTTCCTTCAAGTTATATTACCCCTTGGTTATGAGGGGCCAAATGTAGGTTAAGGGCTGATGATGTGTGGCTCATCATAGCTAAAATGCCCAAGTTAAGCTAGAGACTAAGTTAAACACTATATTATTAACATGATAAAGGGTTAAGTGTGAAAATCAAGGAAAATGACCTAAAACATCAAATTGGTGTGAAAAATGCATAATTAGGTCAATCAATGAGATATTCTATTCATAAATCTAAAATGATAATCCAATTGTAAATTTAACACATGTTTGAGTTCAAAAGTACAAATTAAGGATTGAATTAACTTCTTAAATGTTCAATTGAATTCCAATCAAAATCTCATGGCATTTGGACATCATTAGGACCCTGTATTAATGCGTTTACAACTAAGTCCTTAGGCATTCACATTTCTTAAGCATAAAACTAGCAGGGGCATTTTTGCAACTTGTAGGGACCTATTTGCAAGACTCCAAGGACTGCTCCACTTGACTTTCAACCACTTATGGGCTTGTGCACAAATTTCACATTGTTTATTGCAGTGAGTGCGAAGAACATGGTCCATCTGGGCCATCACTCCTTTGATCCATCGATTTGACGGTGGATGTCGATCCAAACTTCCCGCACCTTTGCGCTGAGGATCATTACCTCATCTAGAACTGATCTAGCGGCTGGTTTTTATCTTAGAGCTTCTCGTTCACCCATCTCTTTCATATCCACCATTAAACCTATACCTGTCTAATCACACCATGCGGTGCTTGGAATCACTGGCAAGCTTACTTAAGCACAATCTCAGACCCTCGCGCGTGCCATCAACTTCTCTCCTACCTTCTTGTGTTTATCATTCGTCCACTCCGATCCTTCTCCTCACATAGCCCTTGTTCCATAGCTTGAGCGGTGGAATTCCATCTCATTCGACCTCTCCTCACCGCAAAGGATTTCGTAACACCCCAGAGCGACTCTGAGCTCCACTAGAGAGCTTTCCCTCCATCGGAGCTTCTTCCTCCTTCCTCACTGTAGCCACTAGCTGCAGTTTCTCCCAAGGTCCTATTCTTCTCATTAGTTAGGATTTTACATGCTTTCTAGATTAGTCATAGTGTTAGTGTACTGTAGATCAGTAGGAGTAGATTAAACATCAAATTTAGTGGTTGATTAGCTTAGATTAGAGTTAAAGTAGATTAGTATCGATCTCGCCCTCTCTGATCAATTCAGATTAGAGAGGTATTGGTGACGGTTTCCCAACCGTGGCTAGTCTTTGTTTTAATGCTTATTACAGTAATGTTGTTGTGGTATAAAATAAGACAGCTACGGTTGTCATTATCATTAAAATTTTACTCGAAAATAGTTTCCCGAGGTCGAACTCAGGGAGCTACTGGAATTCTAGAAGTACAATGTTTCTTTATTACAAAAATAAGAGAGAGAGGGAGAAATAGATTTCTGTCTTTTGGCTTTTTCTTCTTCTCTTCTTTCTCTCTTTGCTTGTCTTCTTCTTCTCTTCTTTCTCTTTTCTTTATCTTTACAGGTCTTCTTCCTTGGCTCTGATTGCCTTCAGTTCCTCTTCTTCTTCTGCTTGTCTTCTAGTTCTTTTCTTCTTCAGTTCTTCTTCTTTTTCTTGTCGTTACCTTCTTTCTTCCTTCTTCTCTTTTCTTTCTCTTCAGCTGCGGAGCCTTTTCTTTTCTTTTCTTTTTCTTATTCTCTGCTTTATCTCCTCTGAAGCTTCATCCGTCGTCTGATATCACAGTCATACGACTTAAACGGCAGTCTGCTACAGTGCTTCCCCTCTTTTCTTCCTTTGCTGCTTCTTCTTCTCTTCTTCTTCCCGCTTCTTCTTCCTTGGTCTTCTGCCTTGCTCAGCTGCAGAGCCTTTTTAGAGTTTCTTCTTCCGCTCCTCTTCTTCTTCCTGCGGCCAAGTGGTGAACCTTCTTTCTTCGCGCCCTGTTCCTACACAAGGCACAGCAAAACCTAGCCTTCCCTCTACCCGCACGTCTCTCTCTCTCTCTCTGTAAACTGCTCATAGGAAGCTCTCCCAGAGTCGAGTTATCGGGTCGGGTAGCGTACCCGTGACCAGGCACACCGGTGTGGGTGGTGCGCGAGGAGTGCAGGGTAAACGGGTCAGCCAGGTCCGCGTGGCATGGGTCGCGGACGAGGCGGGCGAGTGGGCGAGGGGACCTCACCCCGTGTTCTGAGGCGCTTAGGAAAAAACACAAAATCAATTTAAATGGGTGCGGCGCTTCGAAATCTTACTATGTGGGACTAAACTTCTTCCCTTCTTGCGCGCGCCCGCAGGAAGAATCGCGACCTTGCCTCAGCAGCTTTGTCCTCGCTTCCCTTCGCGTGCCAGCTGCCTGCCTTCACCTGGGTCTCTCCAATTCGCCTCGGCTGGAATCTTGCTGCTTCGAGGCCTGGAGCTTGCTTGGAAGCTCCTTGCTTCGTCGCCAATGGTGGCCGGGGCTGAAAATCTGCCTAACACAAACAGGGCCTCTCGGCCTAATCAGACCACAGGGAAACCTTCACCGTGGCATGGCGAAGGTAGTGCGTGGTGCAGCAGGTTGCGGGGCGGTGTCTGGTGGCAGCCCTAGGTCGAACTGCAACTGGAAAAATGGGTTTGATCGGGGGAGTGTTGTGGAGGTGTGGAGTGGCAGTGGAGGGATGGGGGGTGTTGGGTAGGGTGAGGAGGAGCTTTTGGGACAGTTGGCGAGTTGTGTGGAGCGGCGGATCGACGGGGGCAACTCGCCGGAGGGTTGCCGAAGGGATGGAAGATGATGGTGGTCTGGCACAGTCGAGGGGTAATCAACTGAAAGGCAGTGGGGAAAAGAAAAAGGGGACGAAGGGAAATAACAGTAACCTACCTACAGGGACGAAGGGGACCGGAGCAGGGTGGCAGTCGTATCGACTGTCGCCGAAGAAGAAACACCCAGAGGGAGAGAGAGGCGGCGAGGAAGAGGGTAGGGAGGCGCGCGCTTGGTACGGCGCGACGCGGGGAGATCAGGCGAAGGTGGCTCTGCTGCTGGTATTGCAGTAGAGCGACGAGATGGAGGAGGAGGAGCCGCCAGAGCTGGTGGGTTCCTGTCGAAATGGGGAGAGAGGAAGGGTTGGGGTTTTCTCCATCAAGACCAAGCTGCCCGAACCAGCTGGCGACGTTGGTCTTTATAAAGGCGGTGGCGGAGGGGTGGACGCAGGGAGGCGACGTGCCTCCCTCGCCAGAGAATGGCCAGAGGTGTGACCCATACCTTCCGCGCGTTCGCACGGAAGGTGTGGGCGTCGTCAAGTGTCATGGCGGTGTCCCTGCGACAGCAGACGTCGCAGGGAACACCAGGTTCAATTTGCAGGACATCCCCCTCACCCTGCGCGACGCCATGCTCCGCCCAAAGTTGCCGGAGCATGGCGCTGCGCAGAGATTTGCAGGGGGGACCTAAATGCAAAGAACGATGAGGAAAATAGGGGCCAAAATGCAAGGGTTTCGAAAGTTGAGGGTCAAAAAGTAATAGATGAGGACCAAATTGCAAAGTCAGTCAAGAAGGTCTCTTCTTAGGCTCAAGTTTTTATGCATGACTAAATTGGACCTAAGGATTTTAATGGTGAATTTTTTTTCTAGGTTAGACCTTGTTTGATCGGCCAATTTACGTAAAAACCCAAATTAAATCATTAATTGGGCATGGTTCTCAATGTAGGTCAAAATGGGTCTCTAAGGCCAAATTGAAGGTTCTAAACCCTAGAGATTATTTTTCTATGAATTTTAGGAGGTTTATTCAATTTTTACCTTTCCTCAAACCTCGTGAATTGAAGTGGGTTTATTTTAGGGTTACAGAATGTCATTTAATTCCTTGGAGTTGTTGTAGCCCTTGTTGGATCAGATCATCCCACTTTCCTTCTTATTAGGTTAGTTTGACCTATGTTTGGACCCTGAGTTACCCTGTTTGCAGATTGTGTTGGTGAAATTACATTTTTACCCCTTATGACTTATTTTCTTCTTAAACTCGGAATTCTCTGAGTCAAGCCTTTCTTTGAGTTATGTAGGAGCTTTTTCTCGAATATCTAGGTTAGATTGTGCTAGTTAGGGTTCATGATGAGGTTCTTATCAGGTATTTTTTCACCTCCATTTTGATCCATTAATCTCCCTATTTATCTCACAATTCACATTCTCTGATTTCCTCGATGATTTAATTCACACTCCACCCATCCACTAAGGTCAAATTTAGATCTAAAGTCTTGGCTTCTAGAACTAGATTTGCACCAAAAATTCACCTGGGGGGTCTATCATTCACTCTATATATTCACAAAGACCTGCCTATATGATTTTAATTGAACCGATTTGCTTGATTCTTTCAGATTTGGATTTCACACCTAATTCTACGATTTGGAGTCAATTCGATTTTAAACGAATTTAATCAAGTGATTCGAGTTTGGATTTGCTTAATTGGGTGTATTGCAATGAGTTTGATGTGTTTTGATCGAAGTTTTATTCTCAAATGAGCATATGCCCAATTTTAAGCCTTGTTTTGGGTAGTTTAGCCCAAGGAGAATCAAATATTTATTTGAGGCCTTAAATTAGGACCCAATGTTTTGTATAGGATCATCTGAGGTTCTAACACTGATTTACAGTGTTTAGAAGCTCATGGTGATCAGACAATTTGAATGGATCCTAAATTGAAATCCCTAAATAGGGTGACATTGGTCTTTCATCCAAAAGGTCTTAAATATGATATTTGGTGTTTAACTGATGTGTTTGAAGGTTTTAATGGGGATCTTAAGTGGATTGTGAAGAGGATTCACTATTTAATTCAATCTAATTTTCTTATGTTGTTTATAACAAAGAAAATGGATTGACTTAAGTTTTCTAGAAATTCTGTGGCTCAAGATTTAATTGAAATGGATTCAGATCTTCATAATTGATTTCCAATGGATTTGAGAATGGGATTTGTTTTGAGGAGTTTTCAGATATGAGGTTTGGTGTTTTGACCACCAAATTAGTGGATTTATTTTCAATATAGTGGTTTCTGTAAATCACTAGTAGCAACATTAGTTGCTGGAACTGAAATGGTAGTAGCATGAGCTATTGATCACACTGCAACAACAGTCGCAGGTGCTAGTTCTTTGAAGAGCAGCTACAACATCAGTACTGGACCCTTAATTCAGTCATTCGGTAGTGCTGTTATTTTGATAGTAGCATTGGCTAAAATTGTAGTAGTTAGGGTGGTTTTGAAGGGTCTAACCATGTACATACTGATAATAGCATCTATTACTGTACATACATATTTAAGTAATTACTATGTACTGTATGATACATGAATATTTATTTAATTAAGTATTTATTGTATATATTTATATTATTAAGTTATTTAGCTAAGTTATTAAGTTAAAATAAAATAAATTAGTAAATTAAGTTAATATTGAAGTAATCTATAGTGTATATTTGTATAGTATTATTTTAAGTATTTATGACCTATTTATACTGTAGTTGTATTATATTATAGAATTTATACGTTAAATATGTATATATCTATCTAAAACATGTATTTAAATGTAAATAAATTAAAATAAATGTTCTAAAATAAATTTAAAATGTGCAATAAATAATTTATTATATAAATTAACATTTATAAGGCCAATTGTATGATTAATTCAACAATTTGTACATTAATTAAGAAATTAAACCTTAATTTAACATGTATAAACTCCTAACTTTAGCTAATTTTTATATATAATTAAATAACTTATAATCTTAAATTAACTATATAATTAAGTTTTCCTACATAAGGGCTTTGTAACCATATAATTTAATTGGAAATTGGAGAATAATAGGGCTCTCAATTCGAGGCCCAAAACCTTGGAATCAGAATATGTGTGCACACTGTAAAGTGCTTAAATAACACTAGATTTAGTGCCACATCAGTGGCAACAGAGCAGTTTGCGTAGTATAAAAGGATTTTGGTGAAACGACTATCTAGTCCTCATGAGTGCTGGGTGCCACATGCCTATTGCCCACTCTCTCCTCTCTTGAGCATATTATTTGAGCATTATTTGAGAAATGGCATGTGGGCTGGGAGCCTCCGTGCACTGTGTTGGGCCTATTGTGGGCCTGTGAAAATAGATTAAAATGCACACTAATCAAACTAGGGCCAACTTAGTAGTGGTCTGATGGGAACACCATCATGAGCCCTAACTAGCTCATTTTGACCTAGAAAAGAGAACAAAAGCTCCTACATAACTTAAAGAAAAACCTAATTCAAGGAATAACTGTTCTGAGAAGAAACATGAAATAAAGGGTAAAACTACAATTTACCATTACAGTACATCAACAGGATTTCTCAGGGGCTAAACATAAGTCAATTGGACTTAACAAGAGGAAAAGTAGGATGGTTCAATCAGAAAAGGGTTATTGTGAGATCTAAGAATTAAATGACATTCTGTAACCCTAAAACAAACCCACTTAATACAACAAGGTTCTAGCCGAGATAAAAATCAAATAAACCCTCTAAAATTCATGGAAAAATATCCCCTAGAGTTTAGAACCTTCAAATTGGCCTTTGGAACCTATTTTGACCTAGATAGGGGTCCTAGCTAATTATTTAACCTAATTTAGTTTTCTATGTAAAATGTCCAGTCAAACGTGGTCAAGCCTAAAATCCAACTTCACCATTAGATTCCTTAGGTCCAAATTAAGTTTGTACCAAAATTTGGACCTAAGGGAAGGTCACCTTGACCTACTTTGAAAAATAGTCCATCCAATTACATTTTGACCCCTAGCTTTTGAAAATCTTTGCGCAGACCCCCTATCTTCCTCGCCACTTTTGCATTTAGGTCCCTCCGCCATTACAGCGGAGGAGTCCTACTCCGGGGAGGATTTGAGGATTTCTCCCTTATTCCTCAGAGATCTCCCAGATTTGGAAGGGAGATTCTCTGAGGAATTCCTTATCATCTGAACGCAATCCCAAGATTTGATTCGCACCCAATCTCTCATGCAAATGCTTGAGAGACATGGGTATCCTTCGTACCTTCCTTCTCCGGCGAGGATTCTTGCGCTTGGAAGCTTTCCTTCCAAGCACAAGGACCTCTGTCAGCAGCTATAAAAGGACCCCCTGTCCTTGCCGCTGATCTCAAGCTTGAAATGGCCACAGAAACCCCCAAATTTCCTCCTCCCTCATCTCCAGCCAATAGCCCGCAAGCTTCAGCAATCTCTCCTCCCTTTCCTCATCGCTCTGCTACCATACTAGTGGCAGAGTCTTCTCCGCCCTGCTCCTCCGCGTCGTGCCATACCTGTGCACGCTTCTCCAACCCCTTCGTCATCACTGTCTTCCTCATCTCAGGGCTTTCTTCTCCGACAACGGCACACACGTGCCGCTCGCCCTCCGCCTTCCCCCCTTCGTCTAAATACCCTCAGTAAGTTTCTCTCTCCCTATCTTTCACTTTCCCGCTCTTAATTTCATAAAAACACCCTTGACAGCCACCGACCACCTCCATCTTCCTCATCTTCGGCAAACCATCAGCGAACGCGCAACCGTTGATCCACTTATCCACACGCCTCTCCACCTACCTCAGAACCTCCGCCATCACTCACTGATCATCTTCCGCCCCTCCACCGACCGCCACACGCACCCTACACCCTCACCGAACACATGCACTTTCACGGTCACAGTCTGACCTGGGCACCCACGCCTAGGCTGTTCTGCACCACGCCACCCACTGCATCACCTTCGCCGTGACACGGTGAAGCTACCCAAGTGATTTGGCAGGGCCGTAAGGTTGTATTATTGATTTGCAGGTCTGGCCCCCTTTCCGCCATTAGAGCACGAGCAAGCTTGCTCGCGAGCTCGCTCTAGGTCGCGCTACTCCAGACAGAAGAGCCCCAGGTGCGTGGAACCATCCTACAACCCTTTTGCACCCAGCAATTGAAGCTTCATCGACCGTAGCTACAGCAATTGCACGGGCATTCCTCTTGCGCGCGTGCGAAAAAGCAGGTGGGACTTTAGTCCCACCTTGGAAAGGTTGAGCACAGGTGAGTGGTTTTTATTGAATTTGTGTTTCCTGCTTATCGCCTAAGAACACGAGGTAAGGTCCCCTAGCCCGCTCACCCACCTCATCCGTGACCCATGCTACGCGGACCTGGCTGCCTGACCTGTTTACCCTGCACTCCTCGCGCACCACCCACACCGGTGTGCTTGGACCTGGGTGCGCATAACTCAACCCGTATACTCGGTTGGCTGGCTCTGGGAGAGCGAATCAAAGAGAGAATAGAGAGGGAGTGTACACTGGGAGGGTAGGGGTAGGTTTTGCACTTCTCTGTGCAGAGAAAGAAGGAAGGAAGGGAAGTTGAAGAAGAAGGAGCTGCGAGAAGGAAGGAAGCCAAGGGTAGGAGCAACTAAGGAGGACTTGAGGGTAGAGGCTGAAGAAGAAAAGAAGAGAAGGAAGGAGCCGCAGAGAGAATAGAAGGCTGAAGACAGAGGAAGAAACCAAGAGAAGAAAAAGAAGTCGCAGAGGAAAGAAGACATCAGAGAGA
This sequence comes from Thalassia testudinum, assembly GCA_037157565.1. Lineage (NCBI taxonomy): Eukaryota > Viridiplantae > Streptophyta > Magnoliopsida > Alismatales > Hydrocharitaceae > Thalassia > Thalassia testudinum. Next base: position 88,058,853 of record JAZHRO010000024.1, read on the forward strand.
AGAAGAAATCAAAGAGGACATCAGAGAGGAGAGAAGAAAGAAGACATTCTATTTCTTTTTACATCTTCATTCTTCTCTTTACCATTCATATACATTGAATCTCATTCTATTGATCGTTGAACATCACATTCTATTAATTTGAGATTGTGATCTTAGTTTTTAAATATCAATTTGCTCCCTGTGTTCGACCTTGGATACTTAGGTTTTCGAGTAATAAAATTCTTATTTGTTTACAAGGTGATTTCACTTATACTACGATGCAACAACATTTATCTTTATAAACACCGATCTCACCTTCGTTTAACATTTTGGCGTTGTTGCCGGGGAGCAACGGGCATTTTAGAAACTTTGATCACAACCTCTGATTCAGTATTAACTTACTCTCTTTCCTTTGTTGTGATTGTTTCAGGGGAAGAAAAGGAAGAAAAATAGCCGCACAACAACCACACCAGGAACAGGTAAACTTTCATTGCCCTTTCTTTTAGTCCCCTCAAAATCTGAAATGGAAAGCAAAGAAAAATCAATCTAGGGCTACCTGCTTCCATATTTAATAATTCACCAAAGTTGCCTGATTTTTATTTCAACACATTGTTGAATTGCACATCCATTTAAGATAACTAGGGCTAACACCTTCTTGATTGAGCCCTAGATACCATCTTTTGAGGCAACTAAATTGGACCTAATAGAGCCAACCTAAGGATTTCAATCTAGGGTTTTAGAGACACATCTTCTCTTAAGCAAAGAGTCAAAAATTTCAAAAGGAGGTGTGCCTAAGCCTTGTTTGAAGAGATTTATCCAAGAGAAACCTTAAGAAAACCAAGCTCTTAATTCACTTGAACCCTAAAAGAGAGGACCTAAAAGCTTTCAAAGGAATAAAGAGGTGAAGTTGACCCTTTGGGTCAACCAACCTTGAAATTAGGTCACTTTTTGCACTAAAAAAAAATCTAAAGTTCAAGTGGAACCCTAAGCACCTTGATCTTAATTAAAAGAGGTAGACTTAAGAGGTCAAGGTCCCCATTCTGGTCTACTTGGAATCTCAGTGACAAGAGAGGTCGGGTGGGGGAAACCTTGTAACTCATGGGGATGCTCTACCGTGTAGGGGTCTTTGCGGGACTCTCCCTCTTTGGCTACCCAGGTATTTCTTAGGTGGACGGCCTTTCTGACTAAGGGGTATCATCTGCCTCGAACCTCTATAGTCACCCAATATTTTTTGGGTGTCCCGATTGGGACCAGCACATTCTAATCTCATCAAATCCTTTAGTGCATGTTTGGTAGGAGGTCCTTAAGACCATCCTTAAGACCTCCTTTAGAAATTCACTCCCGTCGAGGCCAAGCCTCGACGCCCATGTCTGTGCAGCAACCCTACCACATAGATCTCTCCTCTAATTCAGAACTAAGTTCTCCTTCGTCTTCCATCATGGCACAACCCATTGAAGAAGAGAACAACCTTGAGCACCAACTTTAGTGCTTAAATGATCTATTCCAAAACTTTGTAAACCCGCTGCAGTGTCCTATGATGCGAGATCTCGAGTCCAAATCCCGACTGGAGGTCCTGATTCTAAACTCAAGCCCAATATGATTCATTCCATACCAAAATTCCATGGGCTTAACTCCGAGGATCCATTCCAGCACATTAAGCAGCTCAAACATCTGGCCTAGACCTTCGGGACAAATGTACAAAACCGGGATATTCTACTCATGAAGATGTTTTCTTTCTCCCTCATGGACAAGGCTACTCATTGGTATCAGACTCAAACTCATCCAATCAACACATGGGTCGAACTCCAGTCTAAATTTTTGAAGAAGTTCTTCCCCGTTGGCCGGACAAATGCCTTGTGCCACCAGATCACTCATTTCACTCAACAATCGGGAGAACCTCTTCATGAGACATGGGATCGATTCTTGGATCTCATACGAAAGTTCCCCCATCACAAAGTTCCTAAATGGGAACAAGTCCAGTCTTTTTACCAGGGACTTTGTGAAGACATTCGATTATTCGTCAATGCAACCTGCGGAGGAAACATCATGGGTCAACATGAGGACACGGTGTGGGAGATTCTCGAAAATATGTGTGAGAACTCCATCAATAATGATTTCATGGGCTCATTCGACCGGACGAATGCCCGCGCATCGACGAATCTTAGGGGAGCACATGAGATGCAGGGCTTGTCCACATTCGTTGACTTGGAGCTGATGGCCAGTCGGTTGGACAAGGTCTCTATCATAGAGAAGAAGGTGGATGAGCTGACTCGGCATCTGCAGCGAGCCACCTCTGCGTAGAACTCATTTGCACAACCTCCTCTTGCGAGGGAAACTGTGCAGAACATCTATCACCGATCTTCTCAGGGGATGGATCCGTATCCACCCTCGTCTAACTCCCGGATCGGAGGGACCTCCGATCTACTCTATTCTAGTTGGGGGAACTCTGAACCCTCATACTCTGACTTTCCTGAGGCTCCTCAGACCTGCGAGGACCTTAACGCCATCCAGAATGACCCATTCTCCAATACCTACAACCCTGGATGGCGGAATCATCCCAACTTCATGTGGGTAGGAAATTCTCAGAATCAAAGACCACCTTATCAACCCCGTCCATAAGCTCCTCGTCCATATCAGCTATCTCAGCCTGGGCCCAACCCCACCTATCAATCGGGGCCAAACCAAGCAGATCAAATGAATCTTATCCTTCAAACACTGGCTAACATTCAGAAGATGAATGTGGAAATACAAAAATAGCACAAGGATGAGATCACAGAGGTTTGTAATCAACTCGCCCAGATGGCTAATTCTCGTCAACCTGGCACCCTTCCTTCACAACCTCTGCCGAACCCAAATAACGTACCAACCTAGAGGCACGTTATGAACCCAAATCCAGGCCATACACATATGATTTATCAGGCCCCTTCTGTTCCATCACCCGGTGGGATGGAAGCTTCGATATCTTACGCAGGATTTCAACAGCAGCCACCCATTTTACCAACCCCAAACCAAAACCAGGCAGGATTAAACTCCATAACAACCTGTAGCGGTAAAGCAACTCAAGACCCACCGTATCCAAACCACTTCAAGCCTGGTACTAACTCAAGCCCTAGGATAGTTATCCAAGATATCTGGACATATTTTAGAGGAACCAAGCAAGGTTCCATTTCCCGAGGCCTTGACCAAGGGAAAGAGGATAACCAAACTTGTGGCTCCTGAGGAGGATCTGGTCAAGCTCTTTGAATAGGTCCAGATAAACATCCCCTTGATGGAAAGATGTGTGTACACCCAAGCGTAAGCCGCGAACCAAAAGTGGGAGTCTGATCGTACTGTCAGAGCAAGCCAGCTCTGTAATCTTGAGTAAACTCCCACCCAAGGCTAAAGACCCAGGTACTCCCCTGATTTCTTGTAAAATTGGTGAAACCCAATTCGACTGAGTCTTGTTAGACCTAGGTGCCTCCATAAACCTAATACCTACATCCTTCCTTGACCTCCTTGAAGAGTCCGAGCTTAAACCAACAGAGGTGACATTGCAATTAGCCGATCGATCCATCAAGTCACCTAAAGGAATACTCGAGGATGTCATTGTTAGGGTACGGGATTTCTACTTCCCGGTGGATTTTATAGTTCTAGATATGGATGCACCTGAGAACCCAAAGGATACACCAATTATACTAGGGAGACTTTTCTGGCCACTACTAAGGCCAACATAAATTGTGAGGAGGGCCAAATAGAATTAAAATTTGGAAACCAAACTCTAAAGGTTGACATCTTTAAGGCCCAACAAGGGATTAATTGCGGTGTTATAGAATAAATATGTGACATCAAAGCTGTGGTTGATGAACCACATATCGAGGACAACCTGATTATCCCTGATCAACCACTAGAAGATCAAAACCCACAAACAGAGGAGTCTGAACCTGATTTAGATACACCCATAACTCCTACCCTAGTTCCTGACATACACCCTGAACCACCCGCTGCTACTGATAATCCTGTCCTGGAACTCAAGCCCCTTCCAGATCATATGAAGTACGTCTTTTTGGGTTTCAATCAGACGTTTCCTGTGATTATCAACTCCAGACTCACACCTGACCAGGAATTTCGTCTGATTACTGTTATCCAGCAACATCATGGAGCCATTGGATGGACTCTCGATGACTTGATTGGCATAAGCCCCTCTTATTGCACACATCGAATCTACACCGAAGAGGGCGCACGACCTTTGCGAGAAATGTAGAGACGTTTGAATCCTAATCTGTAGGAGGTTATGAAAAAGGAGATCATTAAGTGGTTAGATGTAGGGATCATCTACCCGATCTCCGACAGTCGATGGGTGAGTCCAACCCATGCTGTGCTTAAGAATGCAGGACTCACCATCATTACGACTGAAATAAGAGAGATCATACCGACCCGTATAGTTAACCCGTGGAGAGTCTGCATTGATTATAGAAGACTTAATTCCTCCACGAAGAAGGATCATTTCTCACTACTGTTTATTGATCAGATCATCGAGAAACTAGCGGGAAATAGGTTCTCCTGCTTTCTTGATGGGTACATCGGTTATAACCAAGTGGAAATCCTTCCTGAGGACCAAGAAAAGACCACTTTCACCTGCCCCTTTGGGACGTACGCATTCTGAAGGAGCCGTTTGGTCTCTGCAATGCACCCGCGACTTTTCAGCGGTGCATGCTTGCCATATTCTCAGATATGGTAGGTGATTGTCTGGAACTCTTCATGGATGACTTTTCAGTATTTGGAGCATCATTTGACGATTGCCTCTAGCACTTGGTCCAAATACTCAGGCGATGCATTGACATGAATCTGGTTCTTTCCTGGGAAAAGAGCCATTTCATGGTGCCTGAGGGAATCGTCTTGGGACATTTGATTTCGAAGAAAGGCATCCAAGTCGATCGAGCCAGGGTTAACTTAATTTCCAAACTCCCTATGCTTAGCTCAATCAAGGACATCTGATCTTTACTGGGGTACGTCGATTTTTATCGTCGATTTATCCCTGATTTTTCAAAAATCGCACGCCCCATGACTACTCTTCTCTCAAAGGATGTACCTTTCGAAATCTCCAAGGAATGCACTGAAGCATTTGAGATCCCTCGTGACCCAGTTACCCAAGCCTCGATCCTACAGTGCCCTGATTGGTCTCAACCCTTTGAGATCATGTGCGATGCATCTGACTTCACCGTAGGAGTAGTTTTGGGGCAGAAAATCGATGGAAAACCCGTGGTCATTTACTATGCTAACAAAACACTTGCTGAGGCTCAACGTAACTACACCGTTACTGAGAAAGAGCTGCTAGTCGTAGTATTTGCCCTAGAAAAATTCAGATCTTACCTCTTGGGTTCCCATGTTATCATCTACTCGGATCACACAGCTGTGAGGCATCTCCTTGCAAAGAAGGATGTGAAACCTCGATTAATCCGCTGGATCTTGCTGTTGCAAGAATTTGACCTTCAGATTTATGACAAAGTGGGAAAATAGAACATGGTAGTTGATCACTTGTCCCGCCTTCCTTCTGAGATCATTGACCCTTCCAGACCCATCACGGAACATTTTCCTAATGAGCACCTCCTGACTATCGATACAGGGCTTCCATGGTTTGCTAACATAGTAAACTACTTGGCATCACATCAGATCCCATCTGATTGGTCGAAGGCCAAGAAGGACAAATTGCGTTCCGATGCCAAGTATTACCTTTGGGAAGACCCGTATCTATTCTGCATTGGTGCTGATCAAATAATTCGACGATGTGTCGCGGAAGTAGAAATCAAAGACATACTCTCTTTCTGCCATGACCAGGCATGCGGTGGACATTTTTCAGGACATAAAACTGCATCAAAAGTCCTCTAGTTTGGCTTTTACTGGCCCACAATTTTCAAGGATGCATACAATCACTGTAAGGCATATACCCGTTGCCAGACAATAGGCAACATGAGCCATTGAGACATGATGCTGTTACAGCCGATTCTGCTATAAGAAATCATTGACATTTGGGGGATTGATTTTATGGGACCCTTTCCTATCTCGGACAGCTTTGAATACATTTTACTCGCTGTTGACTATGTGTCCAAGTGGATCGAAGCCATTCTGACCCGAACCAATGATCACAAAGTTGTTATCAAGTTCATTCACCAAAACATCTTCTCAAGGTTTATGATTCCACGTGCAATAATTTTCGATGGAGGGACCCATTTCACAAATGCTTAGTTCAGGTCACTGATGACCAAATACGGGGTGTCGCACCGAATCTCTACTCCTTACCACCCCCAAACTAATGGTCTAGCTGAGTTATCAAACTAGGAGATCAAGAAAATCCTCCAGGTTACTGTTTGACCTGATAGGAAGGATTGGTCATCCCAGCTTTCGGAAGCTTTGTGGGCTTATAGGACTGCCCACAAGACCCAATTAGGTATGTCTCCCTTCAGACTGGTGTACGGGAAGGCGTGTCACCTCCCCGTCGAATTGCAGTATAAAGCCTATTAGGCAGTGCAGAACTACAACTTAGATCTTTCTAAGGTTGGAACCCATAGAAAGCTTCAAATGAGCGAGATCAATGAATTATGTCACGACGCGTATGAGAACTCGTGAATTTACAAAGAGCAAGTTAAAGCCTTTCACAACAAGCACATATCTAGAAAGATCTTTCATCCTGGTCAAAAGGTCCTACTCTTTGATGCCAGACTCAAATTATTCCCAGGAAAACTATGATCTAAATGGATCGGACCCTACCTAGTCAGACGAATCTTTGGAAATGGAGCCATTGAAATCAGTCCACTCAGCCATGTTTCTGAACCCTTCGTCATGAATGGTCAGAGACTCAAACCGTTCATTGACATGATCGATACAGATTTGGTGGAGATATCCTTTATCCTCCATTCTCCCTGAGCTCATTGCGCCCAGCCGGTGGCGTAAAACTCAGCGCTTAACGGGAGGCAACCCGTCATTCTTTGAAAAACTCGAAACCTTTCTTGACATTTCTATGCTGAATTCATATTGTACTTTAGAGTTCATCCATTAGAACAGTCGACTCCACCTCAGGTACCCGTACCTGAGTCTAGAAATCGTTCGCAACAGCCACCTCGACCTGTTCGCCTACCCAACACCTGTTCTAATGAATGAACTAAGCTGAATTCGAACCCGCCTAATTTACAATGGGGACATTGCAAATTGTAGGCATAGGGGGTATGAAAGTGCAAAATGTGATGAAAAATCATATCACAAGAAAAGGTTTCAACAAAAAAATCACATATCACAAAAAAACACAAAAAATTGAAAATATCTTGAAAAAGGACAAACAAAACTGAGGAGCGAGGAGAGAAAAATTTTGAGGCTATACAAAACATGAGGAGGAAAAAGAGTAAAATGACTAAAAAGGAGCACAAAATGAAAAAGAAAAAAAAGAATAGTTCATAGTAAGAAATTAAGGGATTAACTGAAGTTCTAGACCACATCAAGAAAAAGGAGAAAAATGAGAAAAAGTGCTAAGGAGACACAAAAAGGGATTAGTAGGAACGCTGACCTTAGACCTTTTGGGCTAGACTCTTAGGCTTAAAAATTCAAGTATCCGCTAAGATCTGGATATCCTCAAGAGGTTGGGGAAAATGCGAAGCTTAAGTATTAGGTCTATGGCCTAGGGAGTATTCAGCCTCGTTAACTGACCTTCGGTTTGTGGGACTCAGTAACCTAAGCACCCCAATTCAGACACAGTCTGGTTCAGTGCGCATAACTATCAAAATCATGCAAAAGCGTCTAAATGTTATGAAAAAGTTGCCTAGATTAGGAGTGGCCGGTCAACACAAGTTGATTTGGATGAGTTCCCGGCGCGGAGAGGTGGGAAATTCCCCTCGAAGATGCGTAACAACATATCGTCTCCTCGGTGCTTGTCTCCTACGATATTTACATATCCTACCAAGGGCATGTAAGCACTCTGCTGGTTCAGATACCATGGGCAGTATTATCACGAAATGTCGATTGCCAGGGTCAGGATTTGGCCACGGAACGCCATGGGTGGGATTACCTCGAAATCTCGAAAGCCAGGGTTTTGGGGGTTGCCATGGGCAGTGCTATCACGAAGCATTGATTACCAGGGACTTTTGAGGATTGATGATGGGAACGAGGAATCCGATACAGACTGTGTTGAGAAGTCAATCCGAAGCTAGAAATAAAAAGAAAAGAGAGAGAAACTCTCTAAACAAATAAATCCTCTATCTCTCTCTTACAAAAATACTCTGCAAACTGAACCAAGGCTAAAATATGTGTCAAGCATGAGTGCTTTAACCGCGGGGTCCAATGAACCTTAGGGTAGTTTCTACGGGCCTTAAAAACCTTCGCGGAGGACCGAGGCTAAGGCTAGTTAGGTCCGGATCTTGGTTGATACTTGAGTACATCTAAGCCTATTGTCGGCATTCTAACCTAATCACAAAAAAAAAAGAAAAAGCACTTATCGTAACTGGTGAAAGAAACTCATGGTCTAGAACAGACATTAAAACCTAGAAAGTTTGCTAAGGGACTAGCAAAATCTAGGCATGGGGGTATGATGGGAACACCATCATGAGCCCTAACTAGCTCATTTTGACCTAGAAAAGAGAACAAAAGCTCCTACATAACCTAAAGAAAGGCCTAATTCAAGGAATAACTGTTCTAAGAAGAAAACATGAAATAAAGGGTAAAATTGTAATTTTGCCATTGCAGTACATCAACGGGATTTCTCAGAGGCTAAACATAGGTCAATTGGACTTAACAAGAGAAAAAGTAGGATGGTTCAATCAGAAAAGGGTTATTGTGAGATCTAAGAATTAAATGACATTCTGTAACCCTAAAACAAACCCACTTAATACAAAAAGGTTCTGGCTAAGATAAAAATCAACTAAACCCTCTAAAATTAATATAAAAATATCTTCGAGGGTTTAGAACCTTCAAATTGGCCTTTGGAACCTATTTTGACCTAGATAGGGATCCTAGCTAATTATTTGACTTAATTTGGATTTTTATGTAAAATATCCAGTCAAACGTGATCAAACTTAAAATCCAACTTCACCATTAGATTCCTTATATCCAAATTAGATTTGTAACAAAATTTGGACCTAAGGGAAGGTCACCTTGACCTACTTTGCAAAATAGTCCACCCAATTACATTTTGACCATTAGCTTTTGAAAATCTTTGCGTAGACCCCCTATCTTCCTCACCACTCTTTGCATTTAGGTCCCTCCGCCATTATAGCGGAGTCCTACTCCGGCAAGGATTTGAGGAGGATTTCTCCCTGATTCCTCAGAGATCTCCTCCCAGATTTGGAAGGGAGATTTTCTAAGGAATTCCCTATCATCTGAACACAATCCCAAGATTTGATTCATACCCAATCTCTCGTGCGAATGCTCGAGAGACATGGGTGTCCTCCGCACCTTCCTTCTCCGACGAGGATTCTTGCGCTTGGAAGCTTGCCTTCCAAGCACAAGGACCCCCTGTCCTTGCCGCTGATCTCAAGCTTGAATTGGCCACAGAAACCCCCAAATTTCCTCCTCCCTCATCTCCATCCAATAGCCCGCAAGCTTCAGCAATCTCTCCTCCCTTTTCTCGTCGCTTTGCCACCATACCAGTGGTAGAGTCTTCTCCTCCCTGCTCCTCCGTGTTGCGCCATACCTACGCACGCTTCTTTAACCCTTTCGTCATCGCCGTCTTCCTCATCCTGGGGCTTTCTTCTCCGACAACGGCACACACGCGCCGCTCGACCTCCACCTTCCCCCTTCGTCCAAATACCCTCAACAAGTTCCTCTCTTCCTATATTTCACTTTCCCGCTCTTAATTTCATAAAAACACCCTTGACAGCCACCGACCACCTCCGTCTTCCTCATCTCCGGCAAACCACTGATGAACGCGCAACCGTCGCTCCACTTATCCACACGCCTCGCCACCTACCTCAGAACCTTTGCCATCACTCACTGATCATCTTCCGCCCCTCCACCGATCGCCACATGCACCCTACACCCTCACCAAACACACGTACTTTCACTGTCATAGTCCGACCTAGGCACACACACCTAGGTTATTCTGCGCCACACCACCCACCGCATCACCTTCGCCGTGACACGGCGAAGCTACCCAAGTGATTTGATAGGGCTGCAAGGCCGTATTGTTGATTCGCAGGTCCGACCCCCTTTCTGCCATTGGAGCACGAGCAAGCTTGCTTGCAAGCTTGCTCCTGGTCTCGCTACTCCAGATAGAAGAGCCCCAGGTGCACAGAACCATCCTGCGACCCTTTCACACCCAGTAATTGAAGCTTCATCACCCACAGCTGCAGCAATTGCATTGGCATTCCTCCTGCGCGCGCGCGAAGAAGCGGGTGGGACTTTAGTTCCACCTTGGAAACATTGAGTGTAGGTGAGTGGTTTTTATTGAATTTGTGTTTCCTGCTTATCGCCTCAGAACATGGGGTGAGGTCCCCTCGCCCGCTCACCCGCCTCGTCGGCGACCCACACTACGCGGACCTGGCTGCCTGACCCGTTTGCCCTGCACTCCTCGCACACCACCCACGCCGATGCGCCTGGACCCGGGTGTGCGTAACCCGACCCGTATACTTGGTTGGCTGGCTCTGGGAGAGAGAACCGAAGAGAGAATAGAGAGGGAGTGTACGCTGGAAGGGTAGGGGTAGGTTTTGCACTTCTCTGTGCAGGGAAAGAAGGAAGGGAAGCTGAAGAAGAAGGAACTGTGGGAAGGAAGGAAGCCAAGGGAGGAGCTGCTAAGGAGGACTAGAAGGCAGAGGCTGAAGAAGAAAAGAAGAAGAGAAGGAAGGAGCCGCAGAGAGATTAGATGGTTGAAGACAGAGGAAGAAACCAAGAGAAGAAAAAGAAGGAAGAAGATAGAAGAAAAAGAAGTTGCAGAGGAAAGAAGACATCAAAGAGAAGAAGAAATCAGAGAGGACATTAGAGAGGAGAGAAGAAAGAAGACATTCTATTTCTTTTTACATCTTCATTCTTCTCTTTAGCATTCATATACATTGAATCTCATTCTATTGATCGTTGAACATCACATTCTATTAATTTGAGATTGTGATCTTAGTTTTTAAATATCAATTTGCTCCCTGTATTCGACCTTGGATACTTAGGTTTTCGAGTAATAAAATTCTTATTTGTTTAGAAGGTGATTTCACCTATACTATGATGCAACAGCATTTATCTTTATAAACACCGATCTCGCCTTCGTTTAACATGGTCTGGTCCCACCCCTTTGGTGTTATGTATCCCATGAAAGATCGGTTCGCTCACCAAAAAAACTAATTTTTATCTAAGTGAACTGTAAAGAGCTACTGTGTGTTAGAGAAGAGATGAACTCGAAAAAAATTCTAAGTGTTGAGTAACCTAAGTGAGAGGAGAGCGTGAGTGGCTAGGTGTTGAGCCTTGAGAGGCTGTGTTGTGTGCCTGTGTAGGTGTCTGTATACGTATAAGTGTGTATTTAGTATATAAGTATATGATACAATAGTATATGTATATGTATAATAAATTATATATATATATAATGTATATGTATATATATATAGTTATGATATTGTTTGAGTCTTATGTTATATATTTATAGTTTTTGTTTAAGACTTTAGTGACATTTGTATCCATCATTGCAGATATGTATAAATGTTAGTAAATGTAGTTCTTTTGCCTTAAGTTTGTACATACTGTTACTAAGGCTATAGTAATACTTATATATGTTACTGTATATATAGTTTATATTAGAGTTATTATTATCTGTTAGTATATTTAGCCTAGTGTATATTAGTAGTTATTTTTATACCTATACCTAGGTATTATTTGGGATACTTGTACATAACTAACATAGAGTAGTTATACTTAGTTTTTGACGCCTGTTTAGTTGTAAATATGTTTAAGGCATTGTATTTAGAATTAATTGATTCTTTTGTACATAATTGACTAATTAACTATAATTGACATTTTTGGAATAAAAGAATATTTTTGAATATAGAGAGTGATGTATATTAATAACTGTCTTCTAGTGAATGACCTGGAATAAATCAGTAAAAATTATATAAATAAATAAAATGATGCGACATGTGTTTGTATTATGACAATTATACTATAACAACGACAACATTAAAACATAGTTTCATTGCAACATGATGTCGAGTGATCAAGAGCCTGTAACCTGCATCCCAAACGAGCCCAGGTCCATTCCAACAATTTAGCACATAAGAAAGAGAAAAGGATTTAATTACTCAGTTTCACAAAAAATGGCATACATCGGGGGGGAGTTGAGTTAGTCTTAAATTTTACTAGTTTTTAGTTTGACTACAAAAGGAAATTCTCCCTTTCTCTCTCTATGCATGCATTCTCCCCTTTTTGGTGGGAAACCATTTATTTATTATTGAAGACCTTGTAACGCAAGTAACACCATCTCCGCGGACTTCTCAAGTAATGGCAATTGTGGTCAAATGACCGACCGTCCGAAGGTAATTATTATGATGTCATGTTACTAATGAATGTCGAGTGGTAAACTTAGTTGTCTGTAAACATCATTCTCCAGGTGGTTAGAAGGAATTGCCTGCCAGACCTACTAAGTAGGTAAATGCCCTTTGTCACCTGATAGGGCTATTGAACGGAGGTTTACTGTCTGACTTAGGTGGACTAAGGCTATACTAGCTTTTAGCCGATTAGGCAGATAAGGAACTTACTAGCTGTAATTCTTGATGGACAGTTCCTGTCTACCCCGTTAGGACCTTCTAGGTGGGTCTTCGGACGTTACCTAGTTTACACCTAAAGGAGATTTTGCATGTTTTGCTTGTTGGGTCTTTGTGAGCTTATTATTAAACCTTAGGCCTTAAAGAGATCTTTACAAATTAGATTTGAGTAAGGATTTTCTTTCCATTATCACATATGATTTAATGAACCTAAATTCATCCATATATTAAATGGGACGGGTAAAATTCCAATTGGAGAATGACATATTAACATTCTTAATTAAAGATCTCGAGCGAAGCAAAAATCGTGAAAGTAGCGCATCACGACAAAAGGATAGAAAGATGTAGCTGTCTAAGAAGGACCCTACGTATATAACGAGAACCTTCCTCGGCGTCTCGTTTCTTTTTGAAGTTATTTCTCCTTTTCCTTTCCTTATCTTTTCCACGGAAAAATGGCAAATCACTGTGCAATAAAAGGATTGCAATAGTGTAAGATAGGGCCAGGAATATCCATTTGCCACTGAAAACCATAGAGATCAACGTGCTTACAACAGTTAGCCTTAACGTAGTGCTTCAACATTATATGTTAAGCGCACACGGTAGAGCCATATTTAACATCAGATGGTTTGTTCATCATGAAAATTGAAGTTGTAATTGTCGAAGGACACATGTTGAAAAATATAATAGTTGACGTAATATTTGATGTACAGCGGTATAACATAGTTTCAAACTTATATATATTTTTCTTATGTGACAAAAATGTTGACATATAGTGGAGTCTATCACTATTGAAATCAGCAACAAATCACATTTGTAAGGGTAATTGGTTGTGTAAAATCACTTTGCACTTTCAAAATAATTTCTTACGGATGTATAGTAAGATTGTATCGGTGTAATCTTACTTTTAACTATTTTACACCGATGTACTATTTTTTACAAAGATGTAAAGTAAGATTGTGTCTTACTTTGAACTATTTTGTATCGGTACAATATTTTTTTGCACAGGTGTAATCCTAAACCTTAAATCCTAGACCCTAAACCTTAATGTGAAAAATTAACTTTTAAGTAAAAAATCACTTTCCATAAACCTAAACCGTAAATCCTAAACTCATAGGTTAAAATCACTTTACATGGGTGTAAAATCACTTTGGACAAGTGAAATTACCTTTGAAATAATTTATCACAGATGTAATCTCGCTGTAAAGATATTTTACAATAATTTATCACCAATAAAAAATAATTTATTACATGTGTAAAATTTTTCATCACCTATATATTTTTTAAATTAAAATAATATGATGATTTTTTAAATATAATAAAATTTATCCCATAATAATTTTATATTATTTTATTTTTTTAAATTAAATATCAATTATGAAATAAATCAACATTCACCCTGATATGTAAATATAAAAATAATATCTCACGTCACAACCTAAGTTTCCCACTTTTTGGGCCTTATACAACAGCGGTCGTAATTAAGGTCGAGGTAATGAGTAAGTTTCTCTTACTAACGGTTTTGGAAAAGACAAAGGAATTAATCACGAAGACTTAAGATGCATTATACATATATCCCTCGGAACACCGGAAATTAATCTCTGCCATGATAAAAGTTCTTTTGTTTTAAGTTTAAGTAAAAGGGTAATCGTTAATGCCAGCTGAACGCTCGTGTGGGACGTAGCTGCGGAATTGGTGTTTATTATACTGTTCACTAATATTCCCTTGAATTGGTGAATTGTTATTTAAACAACTGTTATGTACGTTTATTATTTTGTCGGTTGCTGATGCATTATTTTTTCTTTGTATATTTTCGGGCCTCTCTCTCTCATTTGCTCTCTCACTCTCTTTCTCTCTTAACTTTTTTTATTTCCTTTTTTTTTTTCTACATACTATTTAACATGTACATACATTTTAAATTTCATCTTTATTATCATTCTTCTCATCTGAGACCTTTTCATTAGAGATCAATAATAAATATGTTTATAATATATATATAAAAATAAGTAGTATAAATTTAATCTAAAATATTGATTGAAAATAAAAATATATCAAATAATATATTTTATAAGGTGCGATGTTCTTTTGATTTATAATAGATATTTTTTATTTTTCATCAATTGAAAATTAAGATATACGAGATAATATATTTACAATACATGATATGTTTATTTTTTATTGATTAAAAATGAAGATGCATCGATAGTTTACACAATTGATTTTTACGCTTCTACTGTAAAGTATAAATTAAAAATTAATTATATTTACTCAAAGTGGCCAAGCTAACCTAAAATAGGTATGTTACCCTCACAGTCCCGAGTGACGAATAAGTACAACCCTTAGGTACGTAATCTATAAGTAGAACAGGAGAACTAAGAGAAACAAGTTACAAATGTTCTTGGTGAAAATCGCTTTCACTTTCTTGTAGGCAATCGAGGGAGACGAAGAAGATTGGGCCAAACGTCCTTTACACCCCTTCCAACTTTTTCCTTTTCTTCTTGGCAATCATCCAACCTAATTTGAAGTATTTTAAGATAATCCTAAAAGGTAATGGGGGTTAGGCTGGAAGATTCCTCCAGCATTATCCTCCAAAGTAGCATGCTTAATTAACTAACTGCCCTAATCTCAAGTATCCCGGCCTCGTGAAAATGGAATCGAATAGCATAAAGAATAAAGATGACGGTTACTACATCAAAATCAGTCAACTCTCATCTTCTTAATAAGGATTCCAAGAATTCACTGGAACTCACGTACCATCCTATGGAGAGAGAATCAAATTAGATTATGATGTTCATTTTGAATAGGAGAATAAATTTTTTTTTGAAATAGAATAGGAGGATAAATAGTTTGTAAATTTAGAATCAAATTGCCCCTGTAAAAGGACAAAGATATATATTTGAGAGTCATTGGGATGTACACTACAACGATAAGATTCTGCCGTAGAGAGATGCACTGCAGGCAGAGCATCGTGGACAAAGCTTTCAAAAATTCAAAGAAACAACTAATTAACTCTAGGTGGTGGTAGCTTCAAGCAGCATATGTTCTTCAATAAAAGGCCTATCTTGATCACATCATTAATATGATTTAAATTTAAGGATCGGAGGTTAATTAGATACTGATGATAGGCAGAGATTTAATCGAGATTGGGCTTCCAAAAATTACCGTCTCCAATATTGCCATGCACTTAAACGGGGAGGAATAGCTTCAGCTTGAGCGGCTATGTTAGATGGAAGGATTTCGCCACTGACATCAATATTCCAATGCTAATTTAATCACTGACCTTGGATTTTTAAAGACCCAAACCATTTCTCGCATACAAACTCGGATCCAATTATCGTCCCATACATAAATATTCCATCCATCTCTAACAATCCAAAAGTTACCATCAAATAGCAGCGGTCCAACTGAGCAAATGTTCTTCCAAAATGGTGAGTGATTTGTACGGCATTTAACTAACATTCCAAAAATCACCATGTGGAAAATATATTCCTTTGATGACTTTTGTATGGTAGAGATTCAACTCCTTTCTTCACTAAAGTTTAGTTATTAAAGCTCAATTTGATAAGAGGAATAAATTTATAGAATAAGTTGAAGGAATATAATAAATGGTGGAATAAGTGAGTTAATCCGTTTGAATATTTTGATGGATTAAAGTTATAACACAAAGAGGATGAAATAACTTTATCTTAGATTAACTCCATTTAACCTAACGTAACTAAGAGATGGATTAAGTAACATGTTAAATACTTAACATGTCAACCAAACACAACCTAAGGTTCTACTCTTTGCACTCCAAACCTCCCAAGTGTTTGGGTTCAGTTATTCAACTTAAGAAATCACGTCTACTTTCCCCCAGTTGAAATCTTCTCATCAAATATCAATTGTCACGAATGCTTTTTAGAAAGAATGCAAAGAGAGAAAAGGTATATATAGGAATTGATGAAAGAGAGGATTTTATTAAGACTGTTTGCCCCACCTGAGAGAGAGTATATGCTTTCCAACCTTGAAGGGTCTTCTGCATCTTCTTTAAAATCTTGGAAGCAATAGATTCTTTGAAGTTTTTTGTCTCCTATAAAAGCACCCAAATATAAAGACCTTGGTCAAGGCAGACCTCACATTAAGAATTTCCATAATGTTCGATTTCAAAGAATTTTCACAATTGGTGTTGAGTAGGATTGAAATTTCCCATGATTCATACTTTCACCGAAACTAGAGGAGTAATAATTTAGAATGTAGTCAATCAATTGGGCATTGTCCTTTGTAACTTTACAGCTAGTAAGGTATCATCAATTTACACTAGAAAGCGGGTTTAGGAGGAGCAAAGAATCCGAACGAAGGTCAATTTAGCAACCTAAAGATTCAAAGAATCCGAACCAAGGTGTTGAAAGGGGAGATTCATGCATTTCACTCTCCAAAATGATATTTTGTATTTTTAAGGCTGATAATGCATACCTCAAAACGAGTGTCTCAAGAAATAACTTCTTTAAAGCTATATTGGTGAAAGGAATGAAAAGGATGTCACCAAGTATGTTAGTAGATGCTTCATGAGCTAATAAATAAAGGTAAAGCATGCCTTGCATGATTACGATATACCTCCTAGATGGAAGTAGGAAAGAATATCTATGAACGTAGTTGGTGGGTTAACATGTACACTTGAGGGAAACAATGTCATTTGGGTGATTGTGGACCAATTAACAAAATTGGTCAATTTCAAGCCAAGTTAATTAGTAAATATTTATATAAAAGAAGTAGTTAGACTCCATGGAATATCTAAGATTATTGTGTCTAATTAAGACTCCTAAAGGTTATCATCCACAATATGATGGACAATTAGAATGCATTATCCAAAAACTTGAGGATTTACTAATATCTTGCATTGTGGATTGGAAAGGAAGTTGGGATGAATACTTGTTGGTGGTGGAGTTTACCTGTAATGATAGATATCATTTTAACATTGAGATGAGTCAGATGACTCCTTTTGATGGGTGACAAGTTTCTATAAGGATTGGAGCTAGTTCAACAAAGATTAGAAAGGATTGCAATGGTATAATAGAAGCCTTTAACTACTTAGAGTCAGCAAAAGAACTACACTAAATGGCATCATTGTGATGTGCAAATCGAGATGGAGTATAAGGTATGTGTCATGGTATCTTTTAGGCCTAGTTTACTTGGGAGGTTAACCTTTATAAATAGGGGCTAACCTCCGTTTACTTCATAAGTTAACATCACCTTTCGAAAGATGTGTTTTGGTGAGAAAATATGGGTTTTGCAAAACCTGGGTTCCAGCTGTGTTAAGTTGAAACTAGTGTTAACCCTCATTTTTTTTACCTTTCTTCTTTCTAACACCCCAGGTTAACACATGTTTCAAGTAAACAAAAACAATTGTTAACTCTTCTTTTAAAGTAAACAACAAGGGAGGTTAACACCAATTACACATTTAAAAATCCAGGTTTTGTAACACTTCAAGTAAACTAACCCTTATGAAGGGCATTCGTCGATTTTGAGTCAAGGGTAAGTTGAAACCTAGTTTCGTCGGATCCCCAAGATATTAGAGTAGGTGAGACTAGTGACATTAAGGTGGCCCTACCTCCCTAACCATTGAAAGTGCGTGATGTATTCCATGTTTCCAACCTAAGGTGTTACATCCTTGATGAGGACCATGTTGTGTAGTACAAAGAGTTGCAAGTATAACCTAAACTCACATTAAAGGAATGACTAGTGGAAATATTGGTATGTTAGAAAAGAAGTTATAGAACAAAGTATTCCCTTTAATGAAAGTATCATGGAGGAGTTAGAAATTTAAAGAGGTTACATGGAAGGTTGAGGATATGAAAAGGAACTATCCCCACCAGTTTGAACCTTAAGGTGTGTCAAAACTTCGAGGATGAAATTTCTATAAAGAGGGTTGGATGTGGGAACATAAAATTTTTGGGGTTTAAACAAGAATACGCATATATATGTATATAATATTTGTATTGGGAGTAAGAAAGGGTTAAAGTGCAAGAATAAGGTAGAACATATAGGAGTTATGAAGATGGCAAGAAAATCTCAAAAATAAACATTGGAGGGCTATTGTGCAAAATGCCACTTTTGAAAGTGGCATAGGAGGAGAGAGGTGGTAGGTGTCAACGAAGTATGCGGTCCGTATAAAAAATTATCGTTGTTGTAGTATATGTCACAAATACAAATCATTTTCGCATCCATTTTATTTAATTTACATAATTTTTACTGATTTATTTCAGGTCGTTCACTAGGAGGCAGTTATTGATATAGATCACTCTCTAAGTCCAATACTACTCTTTAATTCCAAAAAGATCAATTTTATGTGCAAATGAATGAATTAATAGCTTAATTATAAACAAAAAGAATCTATTAACATGCTTGCAAAAGTCTAATTACAAACAAGCACCAAACATTACATAAATATACTCTTTACTATCTATTTATAAGTCATATTTCTAATACTTACATAAATATACAATAATAACTAATAATACATACTATACTTAACTTAATATACTAACATTTATAGTAACATGTATAGGAGCTACAACGATAGATGCAAACGTCGCTAAACCCAAGAAAAACTATATACAGATTCTAAAGTAGAAACTAGGGTATATAGCGACACTTATTTCACCTATAGTGATGGTTTATTCTATCCGTAAAGCTACATAGTTATTTATATACAAATATAGCTTAAACACTTCTATACTACTTATGTATACTATACGTATACTTATTATTTACGTTATACTTATTTATTTATATATACATATATATACTATACTATACATACGGATATACGTATACTTCTTTCTTCTCTTCTTCTGCGTTCTTCTTCTTAACTCTTACGACACTTAGCCTCAGTTCATCTCCTCTCTTAATCACTACGGCCCTCAATAATCCAAAAATTAGTGTTTAATTAGTGGTCAGCACCGTTCGAGGGATACATAGCACCTGAGGACTAGATGGGACCAGACCTCTACTTAGTACCGCCATAATTCTTAATTAGGCCAGTTAATCACGTTTTAAGCTCACATTTGAGCTTAAACAAGCCCTAACATAGCACTCGGCCCTCGGCCTACACAGTGTCACAATATGCTCAATAATCGGGTCAAAAGTAATGGGTATGTTCGGTTGTTGTGCGCCGAGCGCATAACGACTGAACATCCCACTTAACTGTTTCAATTTATAGCACATAGCATGGCTCGTGGCTTACGATGTGGCACTATGTGTGTGACAATTCCGCACTGGAAATCCAGCACCCTGTGTTGGTTTCACGATTTTGGCTCTGAATTCAAGGGCCATATTTTATTATAAAATAAAATAAAATTATATGATAATAAAGTATTTACATAGTGATATACAATTGTACAGTTAATTTAGAAATTTAATTATATTTACTATATAAATAAATTAGATAAAGTGTACAGTTTATACACACTTAATTTTAGGTTTTATTCCTTAATTACGTATAAATTAGCTAATATATGATCTAATTGACCTTATACAGAGTTAGTATATATATATTAAAGTATTTAATACAGATTTTTATTGTAGTTTACAAGTTTTATTTCTATTTTATTTACATTTGATTAGTTTATTTTGGACTATTTTGTTTATAAATTAAGTTTAAATAGTATTTACATTATAAATATACTTAAATTAGGTTAATTTACTTAAAATACATTAGTATAGATGTACAGTATAAGTTAACTTAATTTTAACTTAAATTACTAATTTATTTTAATTTAACTTAATAACTTAACTAGTAACCTAATAAATTACTTATTTATTCTATATATATAATTAAATTATAATACAGGGTTAAATATGTTTATAATATATATATAAATATGTATTTACAGTATCATAACTAAATAAGCTTATTTTTAGAGTTTATTAATTTATATAGCTTATTAGTACATATAAGTTAGTTTAATTAATAAGTAGTTATATAATTAAGATATATACAGTATAATCTAACTTAAATACTTAGTTTACATACTACAATATAGACATAAGTTATTTATATCTTACATATGTATAATTTACATTATATATATATACTCATTAAATAGCTTATATTTACACTTATATACATAGTATACAATGGATTTTTGGTATTTTTGGGGCTTTTTCACTTTTTATGATTTTTAAGTCTTTGATGGAGGTAAGAGATAAGATGGAAAGAAATAGACGAGGAAAAGAGAGTATTTTTGGTATTTTTTTGTTTAGTTTCTTTCATTAAGTTTCATGGTATATAGAACCATCGGCTAATATGTTCTACCAAGTCAGGGGTTCGAAGTACCATAAAACTTGGTATATACTTAGAAAAATATCTGATCTTCACCAAGACAGGTTTATTTTATTTTTTTTAGAATTTTTATATGATTTTTATTTAATTCCAAAGTGAACACATTCTAAGCCTTACAAAGGATTTTCTAAGTGGGTTTTAAGGCTAAGAATGGAACTTAAGTGGGTTGAGAGGCAGTAGACTGCCTCAACAGTCTCAACACAATATATAGAAAAGATATAAACATTTAAGCATGCAATTCCACATAAATTTCATTTAATCAAACTTAATGGATAGTTAGGCAATAAGACAACTAGCTGACAAAGAATTATAACAGGATTACAAGCATTCAAATGATGTTTAAAGATACATTAAAATTACCTGAAGGCCTGTTTACAACTCAATACCCATATGCTACATATCAGACAATTGTAGAATTTAATCTACACCTACTGTCCATTGATTTCTCTACTATTGCAGCAGCAATAGATAACTAGCAATAGGAAATGCAGCAGCAAAGCAATTGCTGAACTCTCAGCAAACTGCACATCCAACAATCACTAACATAGACAGCAGCAGTAGCTGTTGAACACAATCACTACAACAGACTAAATTCCTCTTTAGAAGGCTTAACTGCTGCTGCAGTTAATCCATCTGGAAGAAAACTAAGTTTGCAGTAGTAAAGAACCTAAACTCAGCTAGTTATCTCTTAATTCAGTCACTTATACCCCAGATCCGATTCGACAGAACCTAATCAAGAATACAAAATAACTGATTCAGGAATTACTTAGTGTTGATTCCCTACTCGGAGGGGGTGAGGTAATAATTGCGGAAATGAATATAAACAATCTCACAAAAAATTCAATCACACGAGTACACAATAATTTTTAGGTGGAAACCCAAACCGGGTGAAAACCACCACCTAACCCTCTCGAGTTAGGATTTTCCGATCAACCAAGTTGATCAAATCCACTAAACGAATCACTTTAAATGAAGGTGATTCAACCTCAATTACAACCACGCTACAAGTGCGAGGGTAGCGTTCCTCAACCCCTTCTCTCCACGATAAGGATTTTGTCCCACGAAGGAGACGGGAATTCGCAAAGCGAATACCCAACCAAATAACAAAGATAAAATAACAAATAATCCTATAGAGCCAACAAAGTAATTTTAAACCTAAGCTTCTATAGGAATTAAGAAACTCCCCTTTGCAAGGAGTGCGTCGAGTCGATGATGCAGGTGCGTGAGCCACGCGATGGCGTAACGTTGCTCTCGTGAACTATGGCGGGAGAGCGGGTGCGCAAAACAGCTTGATGCTCTCTAGATGTAGAACTAGAGCTTAGAGAGCAAGAGAGACACAAAATGGTTTGAAAGTGTATTGCAAGGTGTGTGTCTTGTGTGTCTAGGTGTGTAAAGGCTCCCATCTATTTATAGAGGCCTTAGGAAGGCTTTGGAAGGCTTGGAAAAGCTTCCATAGCCGTTGGATGCAAAGCCCAAGTGAATCAGCCCGAAATCAGGAACAATCATTGCACTGACAGGGTAATCAGATGTCTAATTCCGGCATCATACGTCTGGAAGACCACTTTAAGACGTTTGAAAATAAGGTTAGACGTCTGATTTTGGGCGGGTCTCTTCCCGACTTGAATCAGATCTAAACAGGGTTCTAGCGCAAGTCCATCAGACGGCATACAGGACGTCTGGCACTATGTCTGGACGTCTGGAAACCTACTTTTTCGTGGGAATGGATTTGCAACGGCTAGAAAATCTCTGAGAAGAGATTTTCGGGTCAGTCGAGGAAAAGCGGTCAATTATCAGACGTCTGGAAGGGCTTAAGGACGTCTGATAAGGCTCTAACAGTCATATCCTTGAGTGTATGTAAGAGAGCCAACGGTCCACTAATTGGACGTCTGGCAAAATCATTAGACGTCTCCTAAGACGTCTAGTCTAAGGTCTGGACGTCTAATTTCATCAAACAGAACTAACTATGTCTAGCCTAAATGTTATCAGACGTCTGAATCAACAGTCAGACGTCTTAAAACACATTATCAGACGTCTGATTTGGGAATTAGACGTCTGGAAATGATGTTTGAACCCTATATTGATTTTCTAAGTTCTCTACAGAAAACCTAAGTATCATAGGGTTGTGCCGGTGTTCCTAGGACTACTGTTAGGGTACTTTGAGGCTCTTTAACATAATGTTCTAAGGAAATAAAGAGCAAGAAAATAAAGACAAAAGTACATGAAAGGAATAAACAGAATTCTATCATATTCTTCTTGTCCTTCCATCTTCAATCTATCGCTCCTCGCGAATCCCCTCTGTTCTCCATCAAGCTCCTCCAATCCGTCCTGGATGCGAGCTCGAATTCCATCTAATCACGTCTCCATTTGCAATTGACCTGAAATCTAAGACTCCAAGTGCAAATGTTAAATAACACGTGTTTTGTTATCATCAAAACAAACCCCAGATCAGATTCGACAGAACCTAATCAAGAATACAAAATAACTGATTCAGGAATTACTTAGTGTAACGACCCGGTTCCCGAGTCCCTACGAGACACGAGAACCGGACCGACTCGACTAATCCCAAGACCTAGTCGTCCAACGAGAAAGTAACCAAAAGAGCAGTAAAATAAACCACATTCAGCATGAATATAACTAACAGTAAGGAAGTACAGTAGTAAGGAAAGAAACTACTACAGTAGATACCACCACAACAGTAGAACAACATTTATCATATAACAAGAACTGCAGGTAAAGAAAGTACAGTGGAAACAAAAAATACTCACTAGAACAGAAACAAAAGAGGTACAAAAGACTGTGGTAAACTCTACTGGACCCTACTCGGCCCAGCGTCCTCTGCAGCCGCCGACCCTGGCTGCTCAACACCTGGTCCTGAAAAAGGTAACGAGTGTAACACGTCAGCAAAACGCTGAGTAGAGTGGCAAACTAACTAAAGGCAACAGTAGAGTGTACAGTAGCTGTTATGTTCTATTACTTCCTTTATTCACGTCTTTCAATTTTCTCACTATTTCATTTATTTCTCAGATCCTTTACTTGATCTCGAATGTTCTCGTGGGAACGATCTTGATTGCAGTCTTTTCCAAGAGTAGAAGTAGCACGTGGTGCTCTCCTAGCCGGGAGAGTCCCCTGTGGTGATCCTACCCTCAGTCAACCACCCCAAGGTCACTGACAGACGTAACGGTGACTATGGCACGCGCGATAAACGCACAGGTAGCTAGCCCGCACTGGCACGCGGTCAGTCGTTTCCGTTAACAGGTGCGCCCAAAGCACAGCACGGAACCAGGGCAGAGCCCTCTCAGTAACAGGGGTCCAACCCCCCCACACTAACCAAACCGGGGCCTTGCCCCTCCACAGTCCGCGCACCCTCGCCTGACTACCCTGGTTTGCCCTAGTGGGCCTAACAAGTCGGTGAAGGAGGCTAGCAGAACCCCGGGGCCCGTGGGGTAGCTAGTACTCTCCTAACACTAGTAGCTCCCCTCGGTACTACGTACACGAGGGCCAACAAGTCGGTATAGAGCGGCCAATCCTATCCCCGGGTCCCTGGGGTGGCTGGCCCCACTCTGCACTAAACAGGTACAGGTACTTCCCTTGGTACTGCGTACCCAAGAGGCAGTACAAACTACATCACAGTTCCATTCCTTTTTCTTTCCAGGAGTTCCACTCCTAATTCCCCGTAGGGTTCCAGCTCTTTATCTCAGAACATCATATGTTTCACTTTCCAGTTTCACGTTCTCACAATCCATGATCTCAATCATGTTTCTTTATTCATAACAGGCAGCTGTTAATTCAATTTACAGGCAGCTTTATATTCCTTTCCATTTTTCCAAGACTGCAGTATTATACATTCCACTAGTTTTTCCATCCTAGGGTTCATGCCACATCCTAGGATTTAGCATACAACTAGTTTTCCAGCCCTAGGATTCATGCATCACCTAGGAGCTATCATTCCATACACTTCTCATTCCTAGGATTCATGCAATGTCCTAGCTTCTAGTTATGGTTCCATACTTTAACAGATTTTAATAATAAACTTAAGACACTCTACCAGGTACAACGGGAGTAATGGGGGCGTGATCGGGAATCCTGCGTGCCTCCGCGACTCTCAAGACTGCAACTGAACGAGGTCCTATCACAAGGATCAAACACAAGGAGTGTCTCAAAACAGTGTATAGCTACTGTAGACGGGTAGAGGAATTAATTCTGAAAAGAACGCAACTCGAATCGCGGAAAACGGAGCCCGAACGGGCCCTAAACGGGTCGAAAAAGATGATACTGTGCAAAATCAGACGTCTGGAACTTCTTCCAGACGTCTTAAACAGTGGATCAGAGAATTATCTGTCCAGCGTGGTTTCCCAGACGTCCAGAAGTCTACGGGGACGTCTGTCCTAACTCCCAGACGTCCGATGGTCACCCCGGACGTCTGGAGGTCACTCCCGCCGTCTGGTACAACTTCCAGACGTCTGATTCGCAAAGGATGGCGAATCAGCGAACCTGCGCACAGCCAACTGCCTCCCTCAGTACGGTCAGTCGACAGGAAGGAAGAAGAAAGCGGAAAACACACCTTTCAGACGTCTGTATGAGCTACCAGACGTCGTCCTCGCCGTCTTCCTATCAACCCAGACGTTTGATTCTGGAAATTTTTCCAGAATCAGGGCACTACTCGGCCTCCGCTCGCGACGCCGCCCACGTCGCACCTCGTGCGTCTGCTGCTCAGACCGCAGCAGGTCCCTCTCTGCGTCGCTCTGCGCTCCCTGCGCCCTCCGTCGGCCGGCCAAGCCGCTCCGGCGACCTCGCCCTCACGGCAGAGCTCCGCCCTCGCACGCCGCACCTCCTCCGCTCTCACTGCAACCTCCGCTGCCGCCCTCGCGCTCGCTCGCTCTCGCGCACAGGAAGGAGAAGAAGGAGGAGACGGTGGAGACGGGAGGGGAGGCGTGCCTTTTAAGGCCGCGCGAGGAGGAGAGAGGAGCGTGGCAGGTCGCCTGCAGTCGCAGAGAGAGAGAGGGAAAAAGAGAGAGAGAGAGGAATCGCGGGTCTGCACGCACAGGCACGCAGACGAATCCTTCGTGCGAAAATAACTATTTTCTAGACGTCTGGAAACGATCCCAGACGTCTGGTCAGACGTCTGGATGTGATCCCAGACGTCTGGTCCGACGTCTGGGCCACCGCCCAGACGTCTTAAAAGACGTCTGGGGCACGCGTTCGTTACACTTAGTTGGGTTTAGTGGGAATGTAGCTGCAATTGCAGCAATGTACTATGACTCTGGGATTTACAAACACAATACAGAAATTCTATAAACACCATCTGACAGGGGTTTAAATTCACAAATCACAGAAAAACCACTAGGGAATGAAACTTAAAATCAAGATCCCTTGTCAATAAAATCTCATCAAATCATATCAGAAAAACTACTAATCTAACTTCTTCTAATGCTATAGACAACATGTAGCAAGGGTTAGAATCAACACAGTAAATCCAAAAAAAAACTTGAATCCCAGGACTCTGAAACCTTAAGGAATATTGAGAATTCCTTCGGTTAAGAATTAGAACTGCAATTTAAAATCAACTAATGAATACAAGGTAGAGTTTCAAATCAACAAAGTTTATTTTCATTGGCTCAACCAAGTATTAAAAGCATTCAAATCCTCACAAGAATTTAGATCAGATTATGGCTCATTTGAGATGGATTCTGATGTCTGAATTCATCTTAGATTCCAAGCCAAATAGTGAATCAAACAAGAGTGTCTTAGTTTGCTCGATTAGAAACCATTCAAAGCTTAGATGATAAAAAATCTTGTAGTATGAAATAAAGGAAAATCTGGCAAACTGATTCTATTTAAAGCTCAGATTAGGGGCTTTTGTGAACTAAGTGGGATGAATGAGAAGCCCCTAAAATGGTTTTTGATGCTAATTTCATATCTGAGGTTGGAAACCACTCAGATATGAAATTAGAACTAATGAATGGGTGAATTGCGGAATAAAATCGATGGAATTAGAAGGGATATGAAAACATGTCGAGGAAAAATCATGAACAGTGATTGGGGAAATCTTCCCCTCTGATCTAGAATGATCAGAGGAGGTGAGGGGTAGGTTTTAATCTAAATCTACTCCTAATGCTAAACTAACACACACAACAAATCAGGATTACTTATAACTCTAATTATGCTGCTAATCTATCTAACTAATGCTATAGCTAAACTACAAAATAGTAAATCTACTTTAATAGGAAGAATGGGACTTGTGGGTCCTTAGCCGGCGGCTAAGGAGGAAGAATGGAGGACGAAGAGGGCTCCAGCGGAGGGAAAAGCTTTCTAGTGAAGCTTCAGGTTCATCCTCAAGAATACATCATCCTTAGTGACGAGGAGAGTCAGAGAGAATTTGGAGTATTCACAGCCGGTGACTGTGCAAACTTGGGAATTGGTGGGGAGAGGTGGTTGGAGTGGATGAATGGACCGCTCTCAAGGAAGTAGGAGAGGAGGTGATCCTTTTGTGCACGCGACCACTGAGGTGATTAAGTAGCTTGTACAATGAATCAAGGCACCACGCGAGTGAGGTTATGCGATGAGGGCACTAGCGGTGAGGATGAGAGGAGAGAGTGCACGGATTGCCAAAACAAAAATTGGCCGTTGGATGGGATCTAAGGGTAGTGGTGACCACACGTTCCGAATCGTGTGAAGGTTCGAATCAAAATGAGCCGCAGATCAAGAGGCAAGGGGAGATCAATGGTCCAGATGACCTGTGTTCATCGCGTGAATAGTGCTGGGCGGGAGCTGTAGGTGCGTTGAAATCTGTTGGGACATTTGCACGGTAAGCCATTCTGCGAAGGGGTATAAAAATTATAGAGAAGCCCATAAGTGATAGAGAATGGATACAAAGTGGTCCTTTAGGGCTTACAAAGAGGTCCTTACATGTTACAAATAGGTCCTAAGAAGTTTTCCAATGAATAAAATGTAATGGATAAAGGACCTAAATGTAAATCTTTGATTTCAAGGCCTTAATGATGTCCAAATGCTTTCAAGTTTTTATATAAGCTTAATCAAACTTTTAAGAAGTTAATTATACTTTTGATTTGACTTTTTAAACTTGTTTGTGTGTTAAATTTACACTTGGATCACCATTTAACCTTTTTTATAAGAATATCTCGTTTAATGACCTAATTATGCAATTTTAACATATAATTAATGTTTTAGGTCTTTTTTTTTTATTCCCACACTTAACCCTTTTTATGTGTTACTTTGACATTGTTTAACCTAGTTTGTAGATTAACTTTAGCTATTTAGCTATGATGAGTAGCCACTCATCAGTAGGTGATGTTGGAGAGGGAAAGGTCCCTCTCCTTCCTACTTTGCTTTTGAATGACTCCCCCCGCCCCCCCTCATTTCTGTGATCACACTTAGACATCCTTTCCTTCCATTGAAAGGGCTATCCCTTGCATTGTATGGTCCTCCATCAATGAGGTTGGTCCAAAGTCAAGTGTAGGAGAACCTGAAAATAAAGTAAATGATGAAAAACCTAATGACATTGAAATTGAACCATACAAAATACTTTGGGTTAAATCAAGTGAATTAGAATTAGATTCGAATCAAGTTTTGGAGAATGAATTAACTGAATCTTTTGAGATAGCTTATTTTAATGATTCGGTGCTCATATTATCTAATGATCTTGAGGTTGAACCACAAAAGTTTCCCATTGATATTGTGATTCTTTGAGTTCAGTCTACACTTGAATTTGATATAGATCATGATGTAGTTGAGTTGATGAGCACTGGGACTAATGATATTACTTCTCTTGAAATCAAATTTTACCTAACTCATAATGCTCGAAAGAGCTAGGAGTTTGAAATCTCAGATGAAGTTGAAATCATCAAGCAAACCATGTTTTGTATCATGATGAAAACTTATAACCCCTAGTTATTAGAGAAAGGATTTCTACAATTGTGGATCATAATCTCAAGGGGGATGTTGGAAATCAAAAGATTAGTTTGGACTAAAGAAAATAATTTTGAAAAATCCCTTTGGATAGAACTTAAATTTGAAAAGTTTCTTATTGATTCAAATAACCTAAAAGGTAAACCAAATTAGGATTAGAATTACAAAGTAGAGAACAAGGAAGAAAAGGTCCCTTCACCTAAGGATTTTGATCTTGATGAAGGAAAGCAAAGCAAAGAAGATGTCTCGATGAAGAGTTTGGATTTCAAGGATAGTGAACATAAGAAAGATCTTTGGATTGAAAAATAACCTAAATATGAGACATTTCATTTTGAGGATCAATCACATGTCAGATTTGATTATGACAATTTTTTTTTTAGAATTTAATGAAAGTGCCTTTCTTGATTTAAATGAGGCTAAAATGAAAGAATTGCATTTTAAACTTGATGATGTTTTAGTTGATGGATTCACCTTTCATCAACTCTAGAGTAACAGGAAGTTAAAAAATTTAGCAATGATTTATCCTTAAACTTGAACGTGAATTTAATGTAACCAAGCGCAATTTCCCATTACTTAAAGGACTTGGATTTCATTTAAGGTGTTGGACTTGGATTTCATAAAAGGTGTTGAAGAAATCAAAGACATTCCATCCAGAGAATGGAATAACATGGGGGATATTAATTATAAGATGATTACTTTTGTTGATCTTAAGGAACAAGACGAGGAGACCTTGAAAAGAGATGAAACAATAGGTCCAAGGGCTCCTGCATATTTGAAACAACCACTATTTTATGGGGACCTTTACTATCCTTCAGAGTTTGATTGTAGAAAGAAGTTTATGGAACTTAAGATTGTTCAATCACAAGATCATTATCTTAAGCTCGAATGTTAATGAACACAAGTATTATACAATGTATTTGTTAAGTGTGTGACATTGTAAACTTGGGTTTAAACCTAGAATCACTCCTTACATATGCAATCTTACAAGTCAATGGATACATACATTTGACTTTCTTCATTTAACAAGTATCCAACCTTTTGGACTTCAATTGGATCATCAATATGTTCACATCCATCAACATCCCATATTTGAGCTACATAACTACATGATCCTGATTTTGATTATCTCAGTTAACGTGATTGACATTTCTTCTTTGAAATCTTCACCTACTTGAAAATGTTAAACTTAGTGCTGGTCGGGAGGTAATCCAACATTAATTTTATTGATTAATTTCTCTTCTCTTGTAGATTACAAACTTTAGTAGATTGAGATACTATAATGTACAAAATAATTAGGGGCTAGCCAAGCTCATTAACAACAAGGGATCAATGCATCATGCTATGTTGTTCCCTCCTCTTGCAGTCTCATTCATTCATATACTAATTCATGTATACATTGAGAATAATTATGAGATAAAGATAAGGGAAGGCATAAATTTCATTGTTTTCGGCCGTCTTTCTTTCAATTTGATTTTCGATTCTTCAAAAAAATTGAATGTTTTTAGGCCCCATTTGGTAGAGGTTCAAAGGAAGATTTTATCTTATGTGTCAAGGGTAAAGTGTATAGTGTACGACTAGTGAAAAGGTTTTATTCTCCATTTATCACATCTACCTATCACCAATCATATCTACCCCCACTAACTCACTCTTACTCATCACATCCACTTATCACATCTATCCTACTACCTACTTCTAATACAAACAAAAACAAAAATTAATAATATCATATCAACTCAACTATAACATCCACACCCACTAACTCTCCTCTTACCCATCCACTTGTCCCTCTTTAAGATTTCTTAAACTTTACCCAGCCTTAAACTTTAGACCATTACCAAATAGATTCTTAAAGTTTTGAGTTAGGATATAATGATGACATTTAGGTATTTAGAAATCATTGATCACAGGAGGGTATGGCAGAGGTCCTTTTACCTAGACTCTTTAGGTAGTTTTAAACTTAATCAGCTAAGATATTTTTTAAAATGTGAATCTTTTTTTCTGAGTCCTTGAGGAGTCTTGATGATTAAGTATTATGCCAATGGGGTAGGAAGTATGTGACTTGTCTTTCCACTTTTTGGTGAATGCTTTTGAAGTCTAAGCATCTCACTTTTTGCACTTAAACACTGATTGAGTTGTAGGCAATTAACAATAGAAAGCTAGGTGTTCAAAGGGACATGAGATCTGAGGATCTAATCTTTAAGATCAAACTAGATTTCATCTATAATTTTGAGACCCTTGCAGGTAGGACCGTTATATTACATTGGGTACGCTTCCCAGATTTAGGGTATTTAGATCTCCGCCTTGCCCTTAATCTCCCTGCATGTTCAATGA
The DNA here is from genome assembly GCA_037157565.1 of Thalassia testudinum. Lineage (NCBI taxonomy): Eukaryota > Viridiplantae > Streptophyta > Magnoliopsida > Alismatales > Hydrocharitaceae > Thalassia > Thalassia testudinum. The sequence continues at coordinate 88,090,101 of JAZHRO010000024.1, forward strand.
GGAGGCATCTTTGAATCAAACTTGGAGGATCTACCTACCAAAAGAAAAAAGAAAGAAGAAAAAAAAATGAAAAAAAAACATAAAATATATATGAGAAAAAAGAGTGAACAAGATCAGGTGCCTTTTACAATGTTATCTCAAGGAGTCGAAGTATAAGGCCTGACTAGGAGGGTATCTTTTACGACATCATCTCCAAGTCTTAGAATGTAGGGCCATTTCATCGAGATAAAAGGAGATAAGGGGAAATGCTTCTAGTCTATAGTAAGGCAAGTTTGGTGTGGAGTGTAAACATAGTGATAGGTGTAACGACCCGGTTCCCGAGTCCCTACGAGACACGAGAACCGGACCGACTCGACTAATCCCAAGACCCAGTCGTCCAACGAGGAAGTAACCAAAAGACAGTAAAATAAACCACATTCAGCATGAATATAACTAACAGTAAAAAGTACAGCAGTAAGGAAAGAAACTACTACAGTAGGCACCACCACAACAGTAAAACAACATTTATCATATAACAAAAACTGCAGGTAAAGAAGGTACAGCGGAAACAAAACTACTCACTAGAACAGAAACAAAAGAAGGTACAAAGCTGTGGCAACTCTACTGGACCCTACTCGGCCCAGCGTCCTCTGCAGCTGCCGACCCTGGCTGCTCAACACCTGGTCCTGAAAAAGGTAACGAGTGTAACACGTCAGCAAAACGCTGAGTAGAGTGGCAAACTAACTAAAGGCAACAGTAGAGTGTACAGTAGCTGTTATGTTCTATTACTTCCTTTATTTACATCTTTCAATTTTTCTCACTATTTCATTTACTTCTCAGATCCTTTACTTGATCTCGAATGTCCTCGTGGGACGATCTTGATTGCAGTCTTTTCCAACAGTAGAAGTCGCACGTGGTGCTCTCCTGGCCGGGAGAGTCCCCCGTGGTGATCCTACCCTCAGTCAACCACCCCAAGGTCACTGACAGACGTAACGGTGACTACGGCACGCGCGATAAACGCACAGGTAGCTAGCCCGTACTGGCACGCGGTCAGTCGTTTCCGTTAACGGGTGCGCCCAAAGCACAGCACGGAACCAGGGCAGAGCCCTCTCAGTAACAGGGGTCCAGCCCCTCCACAGTAACCAAACCGGGGCCTTGCCCCTCCACAGTCCGCGCACCCTCGCCTGACTACCCTGGTTTGCCCTAGTGGGCCTAACAAGTCGGTGAAGGAGGCTAGCAGAACCCCGGGGCCCGTGGGGTAGCTAGTACTCTCCTAACACTACTAGCTCTCCTCGGTACTACGTACACGAGGGCCAACAAGTCGGTACAGAGCGGCCAAGCCTAACCCCGGGTCCCTGGGGTGGCTGGCCCCACTCTGCACTAAAACAGGTACAGGTACTTCCCTTGGTACTGCGTACCCAAGAGACAGTACAAACTACATCTCAGTTCCATTCCTTTTCTTTCCAGGAGTTCCACTCCTAATTCCCCGTAGGGTTCCAGCTCTTTATCTCAGAACATCATATGTTTCACTTTCCAGATTCACGTTCTCACATTCCATGATCTCAACATGATTCTCTATGCATAACAGGCAGCTGTTAATTAAATTTACAGGCAGCTTTATATATTCCTTTCCATTTTTCCAAGACTGCAGTAATGTACATTCCACTAGTTTTTCCATCCTAGGATTCATGCCATATCCTAGGATCTATCATACAATCTAGTTTTCCGGCCCTAGGATTCATGCAACACCTAGGAGCTATCATTCCATATATTTCTCATTCCTAGGATTCATGCAATGCCCTAGGTTCTAGTTATGGTTCCATACTTTAACAGATTTTATTAATACATAAAACCACTCTACCAGGTACAACGGAAGTAATGGGGGCGTGGTCGGGAATCCCGCGCGCCTCCGCGACTCTCAAGACGGCAACCGAACGAGGTCCTATCACAAGGATCAAACACAAGGAGTGTCTCAAAACAGTGTATAGCTACTGTAGGCGGGTAGAGGAATAAATTCTGAAACGAACGCAACTCGAATCGCGGAAAACGGAGCCCAAACGGGCCCTAAACGGGTCGAGAAAGACAATACTGTGCAAAATCAGACGTCTGGAACTCCTTCCAGACGTCTTAAACGGTGGATCAGAGAATTACCTGTTCGGCTTGGTTCCCCGGACGTCCAGAAGTCTGTGGCGACGTCTCTCCTAGATCCCAGACGTCCGATGGTCTCTCCGGACGTCTGGAGGTCACTCCCGCCGTCTGGTACAACTTCCAGACGTCGGATTCGCAAAGGATGACGAATCCGAACACCTGCGCACAGCCAACCCTCCTCCCTCAGTACGGTCAGTCGACAAAAAAAGGAGAAAGCGGAACTCACCTTTCAGACGTCTGTATGATCACACAGACGTCGACCTTGCCGTCTGGATATCAGTCCAGACGTCTGATTCTGGAGATTTTTCCAGAATCAGAACCTCGCTCGGCCTCCGCTCGCGACGCCGCCCGCGTCGCACCTCGCGCGTCCGCTGCTCCGCCCGCAGCAGGTCCCTCTTCGCGACGCTCTGCGCCCCCTGCGCCCTCCGCCGGCCGGCCAAGCCGCTCCCGGCGAGCTCGCCCTCACGGCAGAGCCCCGCCCTCGCACGCCGCAGCTCCTCCGCGCCTACTGCGGCCGCCGCTGCCGCTGCGCCCTCGCGTCCGCTCGCTCTCGCGCACAGGCAGGAGAGAAGGAGGAAAATGGTGGAGACGGGAGGGGAGGCGCGCCCCCTCCCCCTTTTAACGCCGCGCGGAGAGGAGGGAGAGACGGTCGCAGTCGCCTGCAGCCGCAGAGAAGATGCGGATCGCAGGTCTGCGCGCACAGGCGCGCAGACGAATATCCCGTGCGAGCATAACTGTTCGTCAGACGTCTGTAAACTATCCCGGACGTCTGGTCAGACGTCTGGATGTGATCCCAGACGTCTTTACAGACGTCTGGGCCACCTCCCAGACGTCTTAAAAGACGTCTGGGGCACGCGCTCGTTACAATAGGTAGACTTATATTTTAGAGAAAGCTCATTTTTCCACAGTGAGTTGCTCAATTGTCATTTAGGACCACAAGCGTAGATGTCTAACCCATTCAATCTCCATTGAAATCCTATGTGAATTGATGAGCCATAGAAAGATACTTTTGAGTTTCAAAAATATGGCTAATAAGAATATGAAGGGATTAGATGGTTTATATTTTGGTTGATATCCTTGTGCTATTGGGTTTAATACACCAAGATTTTTTATATATTTTCTATGGCTAGTGAAGATTGATGCCTCCTGACTTAGATCCTTGCTTAAATTCTTTCATGTTTATATCGTTGCCAATTTTGTTTTCGACTTTATAAGTGTGCCTGATGCAATCCCTCAAGAGATTATAAGATTTCTATTAAGGAGAGTTAAGGATTTAAAGCCTTATTGCATACAATAAATGCAATCCTGATCTATGTAAAAGTGAGTTTTGTTTTTGTTTTCTTTCATTTTTGTTTTGCTTAGGACTAAGAAAAATTAGGCATGGGGGTGTGAATGTATCATCATTATATATATGTGTTTGTGCCTGATTGTTGATAATTTCTAGTCCTTTATATTATAAATATATTAGTTTAGTTATTTATTTTTAATTTATGAAATAATGAGTTTTTTCTCATTTTTGGCATTGCAAGTAAGATGAAGATGGGGATGATAGAGAATAAATATAAACTAATTTAGTACTTGAAGGACATTACCACAATTTCTACATTTTATGAAAGCTCAATCATGAAGAAAAAGTAAAAGATGGGGGGCATTTTATGAAATAACAAGTCATGGGGGGCATTGTTGAAAAAATGATTGAGAACAGAAAAAGAGAAAAAAGTGAAAGAAAAGGAAGAAAAGTAAAAGAAAAAAAGAAAATAAAATGATACTCCTATTCTTAAATAGGATTAAGCGTAAACTCCTAATTTCATAATTCCAAAATTCATTAATCCTAATCGAAACTTGGGTCTTCAAGGCCTCTTTAGCATTTATAAATATGCTTCGTCTTTGAAGAAGAGGTATTCAATTCGAATCCTTTGCATTTGAATCCAACATGTAACTTTCAGTCCTCCCTCGATTTGAGGTGATGATCTCTAGTGCTTCTCCAGTTCTCTTTGCTTCCAGCCTCTTGTTCTTCAATTGTCGTCTCTACAATGATGCTACCTTGCTCTTTTACTCCTTTTTCTTCTCCGTTTTAGGACATAGTTTCTTTTGCAACTCCTAATTGTGGACCCTTAGGCCTAGTTTATTTGAGGGGTTAACCCCACAAAAAGGGTACTATTTAACCCTTCGTCTGGTAACCCGAGTTTGGACACTTTAACACGGGTTTGTTTCACACCAATTTCAATTGGTGCTAGTCAAACATGTGTTAAGTCGTACACCACTCGTGCCTCTTTCATCCCTCGTATTTCATATTCCTAACACAACTATCAAGTAAATGTCATAAGGGTTAACATCACAACTTAACACTAATTCAAGTAAACACAAATTGGTGTTAATACTACTCTCAAAATAAATACAATTGCAGGTTAACACTAGTTTGGTATTTCTTAACACCACTTTTCTAACTCTCTAAGTAAACTAGTCCTTAGGGTTGGTTTATAATGGGGGATAACTCCACTTTACCTTATGGGATAACTTGATCCCTCATGGCCTCCTTATCTTGGTATAATGTAACTCAGGTTTGTTTGGGGGATAAGTTAACCCTCGACTTGTCCCCCCAAATTTAGTCATGCATCTCATGACATCATAGGATAACCCCCTTTTCTAACTCTTATTCAGTAAATACAAACAAGGGTTAACTTCCATTCTTAAGTAAACATAAATAGGGGTTATCTCATGTTGCAAAGAAGTTAACCTGTGTTAGCTATCCCCTACCGTAAACTACCCCTTAATTTGTTACTTTTGTAAATTATTTAGCCTTTTTCTTGTTATTGGTACTTCTTTGCATGTTATTTTATGTTTAGGAATTCATTTATCGTACTTATTGTTAATATGCTGAGTTGAGGTTTAGGAAATGTGTCGTAGTATAGTTGATAAGAGAAGATCAACACTTAAATTTATATTCTCGAAATAAAAGTATTCGAAGGTTGTCTCTAGGAGCAATGACATATGTGCAAATACCACTATCAAGAGTTTACGGTTTGGGAACTAGATTCGATTAATCTGATTTTCTATGTGCAAACTCTAGTTTAAAAATGTGAGAATTAATCTCTCAATTTAATACAACTAAAGAAACTGCATTTAATTAATGCTTAATTAGAAATAATCATGAAATGATATGTTTAAGTACTAAAGAAAACCAAATCACCAATGTTTGGAAATGATGTTTAAATAAAAACCTCAAATATTCAAGAACTAAAATAAACTCTCAATCAATTAAAAAGGTCTTCAATTCAGTCCCTAGAGAGTCACAATCATGCCCTAGAGATTATGGTTAGGTCCCTATGAATCCCTACGATTAGCTCCCTAGAACCACTTTTTCTTGCAAATAGGTCCTTAGGGCATTTTCCTTCTCTTCTTCCTCCTCATTGGTGGAGTTCGCAAGAGAGGATGCCGGACTTTGTCACCGGTCATCTGATGTTGCCAACGTAGGGCAGAAGGAGGCCATCTGATGATCGACGATTCAATGGTGGCAGTTGATTGAAGATTGCTGGTGGTTATGGCTGCGGATGACCTCACCGAAGTTGGGAGAGACGATGGGTCTCCAACGTGTACCTACGTGGACAGGGAATGAGCTCTTGGCCCTTGTCAAATAGCGTGGGACCTTTGTTGGATCTTGATGAACGTCATGGGAGTGATGATTTCGTGTGGGAGTGTCTGATGTAAACATGTTTATACCACAAAAATCATCTATTTTTGCGTGTTCTTAGATGTATAGTTGCATCATACATTATAAATATTGTATAACATGCATCATCTTGCATTAGGTTAGATTGTATAAAGTTTAGGTTAATTTTCTCTTTTTATGGTCAGGTAATAGGGCAATATCATATCAGGGCCTCAGATTGAAGAACCAACCATACGGATCTGATCAGGGCGATGATTGGAGTTCAACAACTCCAAGATCGTCCTGATCGGATTTTCTTAGTATCAAATGTAGTTCGAGAAAGATCAGAGGTCAAGGAGACAAGTGGTGTAAATCTATTCCTCATATGATAAATCGAACCGCACGGATGGGTTCAGATCGACGATCGCAACCAGACTGCATGAAAATCGATCCAATCTGATATCCATGGCACCACCTATGAGCATATGAAGATGGACAGCCAAGATGACGCCTTGTGGCACCATCAAAGCTGCCCAAACCGGCTGCAGCATCTCTTCTCAGCTTCTGAAGGTGCGGGCAAGGCGAGATCTAAACCCTTGGATATTGATTCAATGACTGAGGGGGTGCAGCCGTCAAACGATCTCCGTGCCAATCCACGGAGACAGCACAGTGGAGAACGCTTCCATGCTCAACTCCATGACGCACGTTCAAATTTGCGTGCCTCAAATCACGGGTGCGGGCAAAATTTCACCGTTAGATGAGGATTAAGCGGCATCGGCAGCGGCCACGTGGCCGCACAGATGGGCTCGGGGCGTGTACTTGCGATCCAACGTGCCGTTGACTCCCGATCTCACGCGCAGGTGCATGTTAAAGGCGCGATAAGGCGTGATGGCTTTTAAGCCATCTAATCTCACGATCGGACGACTAATATTGCGTGAATGTGTGCATGCATTGAGCATGCGGGGAGAGGAGGAGGCGCAACGAGTGCATGCACTAAAGACCATGACATTAATGTTTTGAGATGAAATGACCCATTTATGCTTCCAATCCTCACCTATAAAAGGCCCTATGACCCCCACATATCAATCATCTCTTCCTTCACCTCTCTCCCTCTCTAAAGCTCTAAAGAAGCTTGTCCTAAACCCGGGATGCTCCTCTAGAGTAAAAATCAAAATTTTGTCCACTTCTCACCTTGTTTGTAGAGCTCTTGTGATTGTCTTCTCATCCCCATTCCGGAAGTGGATCCCGCAATGATGATGCCCTGCCTCACCCCCGATTTCTCCTGCTTCATTCTTCATTTTCCGTCTCCGCTCTACGTCTTCCAGGCGTCACCCATTCCAGCTCGTCCTCCAAGCAGCCGATGAGGAGGATAATTTCTCACCTCCCTTCTCTTTATTGCTTTCTAGTTGTAAAAACAATATCTCTGTTGTAAAAGTGTTTTGTTCTCTCTTTCTCTCTCTTTCTCTCTCTCTTTAGTATAGTATCGATTCATTGTGATTATCCTATCTTAAAACCAAAATTACATAAAAAAATATAATTGCGGATTGAGAATCAACGTAGCCTCCTTATGTTCGACCCGGAATTCCTTTCGAATTGTGGTAAATTTATTTGGTGATGGATTTTTCTCGCAAATTGCTCTACAACGATGGGTTTTCCAAACTCAACTCTTTTTACGATAATTTTTTGATTCAACATTTTGGCGTCGTTGCCGGGGAGGCGACACTCTTTGATTTTTCATGTTTTTTGACTTACTGATCATTTACCTCACTTCTCTTCTTTCTTATTGTGATTGCAAGTACTCTCACAAGGTAGGCAAAAGCAGTAGATTGGAGTAAAGTGATGTTGAAGGGTATGTAAGTAACCCTACCTCCCCATCCACTAGACTTCATTCCACCACCTAATAGCACAAACACTAATTAACCTTGGAGCTTTCATAAACTCTAAGGTTAGTTTCGATTGTTTGTTTGACACTTCCACCTGCCTCGCTCTCCGCATATAAAAGAAAAATTTTAAAAAAAATCTCTCACAGAGGTACACAACCTCTTCTGATTCTTCATACTCAACCGGTAACCCGATCTTTGGGACCAGTACACTTATCAACACATAATTGAGTAGAAATTAGATTAGGTAATCACTTTTGTGCCTAATTAAGTGGTGCATCAGGTCAATTATTTGAGTTGTTTGGGCCGCACCACTTCAACTAAAAGCAACTCATCAAGTACCTGCCAAATAGGTTCAACTTTTAGGATAAACCAAGCACTCCACATTCTTTTAAGTTTTAATGGAAGACATCTTCACCTGTAACTTCAAAACCTAGTGTGCCAACTGTACTTAATTGAATATACCTAAAGTTGAATCCTAAAAGCTACTAAGTAAGATTTAAACCTTAAAATTCACCGCATCCAAAATAATTTTGCTTGAAAACCACTGGTTGTGCACGCACACACATATCAATCAATCATTAAGGGCACAACCCAGATAAAGGGTCCATCACATTTCAAAGCACATTCAAGCCTAACCCTAATTAAAACTGAGTAGACGTGGTCTTAAGGATTGGACTCGCTCTTCGGAGCCCAGATTGAGATTATTTTCGATTAGTTTGCTTCTACCATTCAATTTGATGTCTATTTAGGGGAGCAGAATCAAACGATTGTGGTTGGGGGGTATCAAAGGAACCTGAGGTGAAAGCTAAAGGAAGAACCTTCTCCCCAGCCCCTCCCTCTAACTGGTTGGATTGATCAGAAAGAAGTAGATCAAATAATTTCTTCATCTTAAGACGGATTTTGAGAGTCTGTAGGTCTTTAGCTAGCCCACTTAAGGATATGTTTGATTGTTTGTATTAGAAGACACCTTTCTTCCTCTCGTTCTATCATGGATCCTTCCACATCCTATTCACATTTCCACTCCTACCTTCCTACCACTACTTATTCCCAAGATGATTATTATTCCAACCAGACTTATTCCCATCCATTTTCTAGTTGGAATAATCCTAATTAGGGATACAGTTCTGGACCTCCATGTTCAGGGTCTAACCTTGGACACCATGATGTTGATTCTTATCCTTCTCCAAGTTACGTTTATTATAGATCACAGCCCTCATTTGGACATCCTAATATGATCTACAATCAAGAAGGATATGTTGATCCTTACCCTTCCCCAAATTACACTGCATATAGGTCATCACCTTTTTATGAACAACCTGAAATGACCTATTATATGGGAGGGTATCAAGAACCTCAATTCGTTGACTCACTTACACTGAACCCAAACCCGCCCAACCCTGAACCAAACCATTTGGTTAAGGTTTACCAGGTCCAAGATAAGGTGTTGGCTAACTTAAGGAATACCATACAATGTTTAGAACCTCAGCCAACACCTTGCCCTAAAAAATTGGATCCTCTGGTTGAAATGATTGACGATCTTAACAAATATTTATTGGATTGGCTCCAAGATGTTAAGGATAAGGACCCGGGTAAGTTTTTACTTGGGAAGTTATCGCAATTGAGGATGAGATTTGTGATTGCTTTAGTCCAATCTTGGGAGGATTCCCAGGATGGACCCCTATCAGGAGAGCCGATGTTAAAGTCTACTCAGGCACCTATAGGGGGACACGTTTTATGAGACCAGGGTTGACCAGGTTGTTCTAGAGCAATCAACTAAGGATGAATTGAATTCTTCACCTGAGATCCCTGAGCTGGAAAAGAAGGAAATGTATGTCTCCATGGATCAGAAAGTGATTGATGATTTTGAGACATACATTAATGCGGATTTAGAATTCTTTGATTTTGAAGGTGAAGAATCATTATGCGAAGTCTCACCTGAGTTTACAGCACACGATTTCAGTGAAATGACTGGGCCTGAGGAATTCGATGAATCATTTGATAGCCCTAAAATTGAGGAATTTGATCTTGTTGGCGCTTGCATGCTGGATTTAGATCCTATTATTAAGGATTCAATTGAAAGCCCCAATCCTCAATCACACCCCGTTGGGCATAATGATGATTTTGTTCTTGAGATCATTCGACCCAAGTCAATTCTGATTTAGCCACAACTCTTAGACTTGGAAATTTCAGATGGGGTGTTTAATATACAAGAGGTCCCGGAATTTGAAATACTGATTGTGGAGGATGGGTCTTGGGAAATGATGATATGGGAAGCCAATTTCAGAGGAAGCAGAAGATCGAGTCTAAGGGTTCCGATTTGCCTCAAACCCCCAACCTTCTATTAGGACCCTTATGACATTTTTGATTTTGAGGATGTGCAACTGAAGCACAAATTCATTAATTATTCTTTTGTGCTTAATTTCTTTGTAACCAGACTTTTTGGTCTTGGGTTGCATCCTCACAAATCGTAGGCCCGACCTTGCTTGCATGCTAATTTTAGGTTTTAGATAATTTTTATCCAAAACCTTAAATATACTCGACCATGGGGTATGGGTCTATACCACAATCTGGTCCACGTCTGTGGACATCTTCTCCTGGCAGGTCCAAAGCTATATTTTCTTATTCTGATTCTGACATGCACTTGTGAATTCTTTATTTCTTCTTCTTTGTATAGTGTGCCTAATTGAAGGCACTAAATTTAGCACGTATATAGTCTCTTTTTCATCTCAGAGCCGACCTGTTAATCACGAAATTCAGGTGCTTTCTTCTCTACTCCACTCTGTTTTATGTCTTTTTAATACAATGAGGACATTGCATTAGATAGGCATGGGGGGTAGATATCATTATCTGAATCATCTTGTTAGCTCTATTGATTCTTTTTATTTTCTCTTTATTTTTGACAAAAAAAAAAAGAATTAGGAAAGAGAACTTGGGCTTTAGAAAAGTTTCAATCTTAGAGAATGATACGATATAACTTGAACACTTAGACCGTTCAGATTTTCGAGCTTAATCTGCCCAGGTGTCCACTAAAATGTGGACTTGTTTCTCGAGTCCTCGCCATTCTAAATTCAAATTTTAATTGGTTAATAAGTTGGGGTGATAAGTACACGACTTATCAACCCGCCATTTGATTTAAGGGGACTTTAAGTCTAAGAATCTACACACTATTTGCACTGACTCACTTTTTGACAATTTTTACAGAAATTGGGTAGCTAATGAACCTTCTAGGATGATATAGTTGGCAAGTTATCATAGGTAACAACCCATTGGTCGGTTGTTAAGAGCCCAACCACACGATCATTCTTTTCCTACTGCCTTCAGGTAAATCTTAGATCAGAGAAGCCACCTACTTAGAAAAAAAGAAAAGAAAAATATCCAAAAAGAGAAAAAGAAAAATAGAAAAGAAGAAAAGAAAAAAAGAGAAATAAGCCACACTTCACCGCACGAGTATGGCTGGGAAGTTATCGTGGGTAACAACCCATTGGTCGGTTGTCTAGAACCCAACTCACACAAATGCATGTTTAATTCTAAACACTTAGAAAGAAGCGAAGTGGTAAAACTCGAATAGGTTGTGTTAATATGGTGAAATTATCGTTGAAGTTATTATAGTGGGTTAACCTAAATCGAGTCTAACCATCTTTCACAAATTTTTTTTTTTAACCTGGCCTACTTAATTTTATCTTGGTCACTTTTAGGCCTAGGGTTGATCTCAAGGAGGCAGGAATTAAAGGTCAAGGAGTTTCTACGCCTTTCCTAAAACGTATCTCTTCCGTGCGTTTATTATATTTTTTGATTTTTCTATTTAAGATTTTTTTTTGTTGATAATATTGTCCTTGAGGCACACCCTCAAAATCAAGTTCTTGTCCTTGAGCCAAATTATTCTTGGCTTTGAGCCAACTTAGGGTTTCCAAAAACTGGTCCTATTATTCGCAAGACCGAGTACCTACAAGACAAGAGTTATCTTTTCTCTTTTACTCTTTCTTTTATCTTTTTAATAGCAAGAAACAAAAGATAAATAAAAACAAGGCAGGTTGCTGGTAAACAAAGGAATACTTGGCTTAATATTTGTATAGATATATAATAGATACAGTATATATATATGTATTTATTATATATAGGGGTGAAGGTGGAAGTGGAAATGGAGTGTAGCACAGTGTCAAGTTGGTCCACGACTAGTAAGACGCAACCAACAAGACGACGTGGCGCATGGAGTGTGGGATGGATGTGTGGGAGTGTGTGTGGAGGAGTTTGCTTTGTGCGGATATCGGGGAATATCAGCAACTGGTGTAGATATTCCTGCGATATGATGCGTGGTGGAGTGACTAGTGCACGGGCGTATGGATACGGGTAGGTGATTATATATATATATATAGAGTTAGAACTATATAGGTATATATGTAGTTGTGTATATATATATAGATATGTAAATATGTATATGTATATGTATATATATATTTGTATATATATATATATATGTATGTATGTATGTATGTATATATGTATGCATATATATATATTTATATATATCTATATATATATTTATAAATATATATATATATATATATATATATATATATATATATATATATATATATGTGAGTGGATATATAAATATATATGTGTCGGCGTGAGTTTATAAGGGTGTGTGTGTGTGTACAAGTGTGTGTGAGAGAGTACAAGTGAGTGTGTGTGTGTGCACTGCAGATTAGGGGGAGCCCAACAGATAAGCCGTCTACTACGCTACCCTGTCGTCTGATGTGTGAGGAGGCACAGGTGCAGGAGAAGGCGCGCGCATGGGGCACTGGAGGGAGCGCCTGCGCTGTCTTCGTGCGTGGGCGGGTGCGGGAGCGCAGCATAGCGCACTACATAGCGCAGCGCACTGCGCTGCAGGCGGGAGCAGGCGCGCGCAGGCGACTAGTTGGCGCGGGTAGGGGGCGAGGAGAGAGAGCACTGTGCCACCGTCTAAGTGAGAAGCAAGCCGGTGGCTACAGTATCGCGCTGAGAGGCATGAACAATAGCTACAATGCCGCGTGGAGCGGGCGACCGGTAGTGGCCGGTTCTGCATGCCCGGGCGCGCGGGGAAGTGCCTGCGCGCGTAGGATGAGCTTGCGCAGGGCCTGCAGGCGCACGCGTGGTGGCCGGCAGTTGCTTTAGGCGGACGTTACTACTGTTGGGGCTTCTGAGCTTGAAGCTCTGGCAATGGCGAAAATGGTGATCGACAGTGAATCAAGAGGGTGAAACCACCACGCCCATCTGCTAACAAAAGAGCCGGGCGGTGGTGGAACTCACAGTGGTGGTTGCGGGACCACGGTGAGTTTTTGCCTGCCCACAGTGTGTCTCTTCAGTGAGAAGAGATACTGCGTATGGAGAGGGAAAGGGGAGGAGGTTGGCCTGATGGTGGAGGAAGGTGTTTGAAGGTCAGTGTGTATAGGCCTACGGCGCAAGGGAGAGGGCAAGGCCTTTTAAAGAAGAGGAAGCATGCCACAGCCATGCTGCTGGCATCGTACACCTCTTTCCATGTTGTTGGTAGAGGAGTGGCGCGAAGAGGCACATGCCCCCTGCCCTACAGCCACGTGAGAGAGAAGAATTCAAAGTAAAAAAAAAAAATGAAAATGGTGAAATTGCAATGCAGCACTTGATGAAGATGTTAATTAGATGGCCAATTATTCATACTCTCCTCCCCTCTTTAAAAGTGCATGCATGTGTCTATTTACAAATGTAACTATAGCTACATAAAATGTAGTGGCAGTGCTAGGAAATAACACAATATGACAGAATTACTGGTGTATTTTTGTTGTGCAATCACGAAGTAGAATAAGTCGGGGAGATATACACTGGGTTCACCCTTGTGTTGACCCATAAAAATAAAAGTAGGGAGAAAGCTACCGGTCGGATAGATACACCTTTAGGCAGAATTCTTTTAAGGTCACCTAGGGTGATAGAAACCCGAAGTTCATTTTGATTGCCGATCAGTGAGTCTAACACTTCACACAAAAAGATGCTTAGAACTTAGAGTTCTCATCGAGTCTTGGATTGGTTGAGTAGCCGTAGAAAGCTGCTTTGAAACCCTAAACTTAAAAATCTAAAAAAAATAGAAAATAAGAAAAAGATCCTTCTTTGAATAAGGTGAGGGCTTGAGCCGATCTGCATTTTGGTAGACACCCAGGCGCTATTATGTCTCTACACTTCAGATATTAGTTGAAATCCTTAAGTGCTGAAAAATAACTTTTGCCCAAGAAATCTGATTCTAATTCTCTTATAAATAGCATGTAGTTTTGCTAGGGACTAGCAAAAGATAGGCATAGGGGTGTGATGTAAACATGTTTATGAAAAAGCGATCTTCGTTTTCGATAAAAACTTTAACATAAAATGACATGTCGTTGTATTTACTCACGTGGTAGAAAATTACTTTTCAAAACATTTTAATTCTTAGAATCTAACCACAAAAATAGTTAGGTCGTCTCCACAGGGAGGAATTAGACTATTTAAACTAGTGAATAGTGTCTCATTTATTCAGGAAACTCAACACGTATGCATACTAACTGATGCATGTGTTTTCAACATAAATTCTTGATTTAAATAATTAATCAATAATGTGAGGGTGAACATGCAAAATCACCACAATGGAAACACGTGAATCATGATCTTAATACTGACAAGCATCGTCAATCTTAATCAAAACGGAACTTGTTTCCCATAACCAATGTTCAATACTCTATCATGTATGAGAAGTGTTCAGCTATCCATAATTCTGATACAGGGGAGGGCTATTCATGCAATTTGGTGCAATATATTAAATCAAGAAAATAAATGAATAGTTCATTTGACAATGGCATATATTGTAAATTTTAATTACGACCTTCACTGTAGCAAAACAGGGGATTACTTCCCCTCGTGCTCGTGCGAAGAGGGGATGGCAGACCGTGTAGAGCTCGGTGGAGGTTGCATACGACGAGGGCAACCCATGGGCGGTGACAGTGCATCGAACGGTGGCTGGCGGTCTCGCCGGTGACGAGGACAACCGACGGCGGCGGTGACGGTTCGTTGACGTGTGCAGGCGGCTGCCGACCTTCAGAGGGTGTGGTCGAACTCGTGGAGGTGCGGTGAGTCCGTTGGAGGCACTGGTACAAAGCTTCATGGCCTTAAATGTTGGCTGCGTGGGGAGGGTCCGCTTGGAGCTTTGGGTTCTTCTAGCCGGTGGAGAAAAAAAAGATGAAGAAGAGGAGGAGCGCCCAAGCGGGCTGGAAAGCGAGGTCTGCTGCATGCGCAAGCGGGCTGGGGCTCGTCTTCGCTTGCGCTGGTGCGCGTGGAGCGGTGTAGGCATGTGGCTGCAGGTGCGTGAGGGCGCTGCGCACGGTGAGAGTAGTGAGAGATTGGTGGTGAAGGCAGCGGCTGTGCGTGGGGATGTTGCACGCGCATAAGGGCGTGGCTACCTACGGGTGCGGTTGCCTGCGTGCGTGGTGAACAGTGGAGAGATGTGGTGGAAGGTTGGTTTTGGTGGTGGTGAAGAAGGTGATAGATGATAACTACACTTGTAGTGGTGGCCGTGTGCTATGATCACACGGCCCACACAGTGAAGCTTGCGGTGAAGGTGGAAGGAGTCTGCTTCAGATCATGGTGCATGCCATGTTCATGGTGTACGTAGTTTCCACAGTAGCAGAGGTGGAGAAGTCCCCACCTGGGGAGAAGATGATCCTTCCCTCCAGAAGCCTGACCTTTTCTTTTTAAAACCTCCTGCTGTTGCGGCTTTCTCTCCCAATCTGTTTCTTATCCCTAAGGACTCGGCTCTTCCAACGAATTGGCAGCAGTGGTGAAGCGGTGGCGGTGTCGATAGACTCAGAGGGAGTTGTTGCGAGGTGGAAGGCGGTGCTCTATTTAGGTTGGGCACATCAGACGTCTAGATTCAGTTCGGGACGTCTTAAAAATGTAAATTGTAGTAGATCCACAATTGATGGTTATTATACATCCAAACTGTCTTCAAGACATCTTATGTAATGACTTCGGACGTCTAAATAATGCCTTCTTGTTTCTTGCACTTATCTTGCATCAACCATATAGATTATCATAACCATATATTATAAAATTGGTGCACAAAATTATATGCAGACTATGGTGAATTATCAATTAACTCCTAATTAATTAGAAACTAAGGATAGATAATTAAAGAGTACTTAGGCTAAATAATGGTCCACTAAAATGGACTTATCAGTTTATATCACATAAACCATCTATTTTTGCATTTTCATAGATGTATAGTTGCATCATATATTATAAATATTGCATAACATGCATCATCTTGCATTTAGGTTAGATTGTATAAAGTTTAGGTTAATTTTCTCCTTCTGTGATCAGGTAATAGGGCAATATCATTTCAGGGCCTCGGATTGAAGATCCAACCGTACAGATCTGATCAAGGCGATGATCAGAGTTCAACGACTCGAAGATCGCCCTGATCAAATTTCCATAATATTAGATGCAATTCGAGAAAGATTAGAGGTCAAGGAGCCAAGTGATGTAAATCTATTCTTCAGACGACAAATCTGACCGCACAGATGGGTTTGGATCGACGATTGCAGCCAAACAATGCAAAAATCGGCCCAATTCGACATCCGTGGCACCACCTACGAGCATATGAAGATGGACGGCTAAGATGGAACCACGTGGCACCATCACAGTCGCCCAAATCGACGTAGCATCTCTTCTTAGCTTCTGAAGGTACGGATAAGGTGGGATCTCAGTTGTTGGATCTTGATTCAACGGTTAAGAGGGTGCAGCTGTCAAACGACCTCCACGCCAATCCACAGGGACATTACAGTGGAGAACGCCTCCACGTGCAACTCTGCGATGCGCGTTTGAATCCATGTGCCTCAAATCGCGGGTTCCAGTAAAATTCCACCATCAAATGAGGATCGAGCAGCATCGGCAGTGGCTGCACGGATGGGCTTGGGGTGTGTATGCGTGATCCAACATGCCGTTGACGCCTGATCTCACATGCAAGCATGCGCTAAAGATGCGATGAGGCATGATGGCTTTTAAGCCATCTGATCTCGTGATTGGACGATTGATATTGAGAGAACGTGTGCATGCATTGAGCACGCAGGGAGAGGAGGAGGCGCAGCCGGCGCATGCACTAAAGACCCTAACATTAATGGTTTATGATCAAATGACCCATTTACCCCTCCAATCCTCACCCATAAAAGGCTCTACGAAACTCACATATCAGTCATCCCTTCCTTCACCTCTCTCCCTCTCTAAAGCTCTAAAGAAGCTTGTTCCAAACCTGGGATGCTCCTCTAGAGTAAAAATCGAAATTTTGTCCACTTCTCACCCCTTTGGTGGAGCTCTCGTGGTTGTCTTCTCACCCCCATTCCAGAAGTGGATCCCATGACGACGACGTCCTACCTCGCCCCCTGTTCCTCCCGTTTCGTTCTCTATCTTCCATCTCCGCTCTATGTCTTCCAAGTGTCGCCCATTCCGGCTCCTCTAAGCAGTCGACGAGGAGGATAATTTCTCACCTCCCTTCTCTTTACTGCTTTCTAGAGTAGATTTACCGCTTTCTAATTGTAATTTTTCCAACTTTCTAGTTGTAAAAACAATATCACTATTATGAAAGTGTTTTGTTCTCTCTCTCTTTCTCTCTTTCTCTCTCTTTTTAGTATAGTATCGATTCATTGTGATTATCCAGTCTTAAAAGCAAAATTACACAAAAAAATATAATTACGGATTGTGAATTAACGTAGCCTCCTTGTGTTCGACCCAAAATTTCTTTTGAGTTTCGGTAAATTTATTTGTTGACGGATTTTTCTCGCAAATTGCGCTACAATGATGGGTTTTCCAAACTCAACTCTTTTTGCGACAATTATTCGATTCAACAGTGTTGGACGTGTCGATGGTGAGCAAGAAGGATTGATAGGGGTGATTGGTGGTCGTCAGAGGTGCAGCCATGCATGGTGAAGACGGTGGATGATGGCGAGTGGGGGTGGTGCGCCGGCATAATTCCATGCACATGAATACGGCCTCGCGTGCTCGGTTAAATATGTGGGAAGCTTCGACAAGGTATGCTAGAGCAAACCCCTCAATCTATTGTACGTGAGGGGCAGTAGTAGAAGCTTCTCGAAGAAGCTCCTCCGTCATTAATGGTGGAGGCGTTGGTGAGGGAGGAGTGGATGGATGGAGCTAGGAAGCTCCAGATTTCTAATTAGAACCGATACAAAGAAAAACCTTAAATTAATTTGACGAAAGAAGGAAGATATACCCATGGCATTAGTGAGCTTGATGGGCTATGAAGGATGAGGAAATTGGAGCAAATGAGGGGGTCTCAAGGGTTGAAGGTTCATGTGAAGCTTCAAGGAAGAATGGGGAGGAAGATCCTCTACTCGGTTGGCAGTGAGTAGCAATGAGGTTGTGGGGTTCGAGGTGCTCCAGGGCGCTTGTTAATGTGCTAAAGTCAGGTTTTAAGATATGTGTTGTAGTGTAGCGACTAAGGTGAATCAACACTTAAATTTATATCTCGAATTGTGAGTCCAAGGTCATCTCAAGAAGCAAACTAATCACAATTAACGATTAATCGAATAAATATAAAATGAGGCACAAGAGTTTGATGTAAAAAGAAATAGATTTACTTAGATAATTGTCACCGTCAAACTCAAAAAGAAATGAGAATGTTAAGGCAAAAATGTTTTCAACTCAAGTAAAGCCCTAGCACAACCAAATTTTCAACCCAAAGAGCCTCTCAAAGCAAGCCAATTCCTTCCACCAAAATCCAGTCCAAGTCGGTTCACCAGCCGATCCAAAATCAGCCCAGGTCCGCCCTGCATGTGCGTGTGTGCAGGCATATGTGTGCGTGTATAGTGGGGACTCGACCCCTTGAATGTCTCGAGCGAATGGCTAAGGAGCTAATCTCCTTTTATGCCTCCAGATCTTACTCCCAACGATGTGGGACTAAAGATCCTAGCTCCTCCATCATCTTCTTCGTGCCTTCTTTGCTGCGAGAGGGCTGCTGCTAATTAATGAAGGACCGTCGTTGGAACTCGAATCCAACAGCTCAGAGGTCTTCCTCGAGTGAATCCGTACCTATGGAGGGAGGTGCCCTCATTGATATCTCACAGGAGATGGCTATTCGACGTCGGATAAGGAACCCAAGTCTGGCATGTAACTGCACGTGGAAACATGGGCCCTCGACCCCAATCAAACACACAAGAAGCTTTGGCGAGCTACGTCGGAGAAAAGCCCTAAGGTGATTTGGTGTGGGGATGAATGGAAGTGTGTGGCCGTCAAGCATTGAAGAACCTTTTCCGGCGTGAATGTTGGAGGGTGAAGGAGGTGTTGTGAAGTCAAACTACCTTGGGAAAAAGCTTTGTGGAGGTGTGGAGAAGCTTTTTCCCAACATAATTGGGTAAGGAGATGGCAGAGGAGGTGGCTCTGTGAGGATAGAGGTGTTGACAACGAAGGCAATCAGAGGAGGTGAAGGAGTTCACAAACGGAGCTGAAAGTTCCCTAAACCTAATTGAGGATGAGAGGAAGAAACTCCCTAACCTAATTCCATGAGAGGAGGAGGAAGAGGGTCACCGGAGGTACGCCAGCTAGGAAGAAGGGAAGGAGTTTGTTAGAGCCGGAGGAGGTGAATTGGGGAATGAAGCTTCGTGGGAGGAAGAGGAAGAAAACCCCTCTGCCTATTGTATGTGGTAGAGGGTAACGACGTGGGGAGAAGGAGCTCTGAGGTGGTTTGTTTTCCGTCGGTGACGAAGAAAAGAGGGGGTTTTCCGGCGAAATTCCACACACCCTGGACTTTTAGACATTGAGGTTTTTATATAGAGCATGGTTTCGAGTCAATTGGTCTAAAAAATGCAAGATTTGCTTGCGAATTTAGACTGATTTGAGCTCCATGAATTGAAGCTTACCGGTGAGGATCTTGTCCAAATCAGTTCTCGAGAGGAGGCTCATTGGATTCGAGATGATCTCAAGATCAATCCCACCAAATTTGGTGGGATTTGGTCTTGATTTGATCAATTAATTCTCTGATTGAAGTTCGATGTTAATGGGTTCTTTCTTGCTGCGTTTTTGCTGCCTGCGTAGAAGATAAAAGCTGGTTGACGTCATTGGATGTGAAAATATTTGAAATGTAGGGGTGTTTATGTAATGATCAGAGACAAATGGGCTAAAATGCAAACTAGGTTAAGATGGACTTTAATTGAGTTCAAAATTTAGGGTTAACCTAATTTGGACCCAAGGAATTTAATGGTGACCTCAAATTTAGGTTTTGCGAAGTTTGACTAGGTAATTTACACTTTAGCCTAAAATGAAGCAATTTCCCACCTTGGTCTCTATTTTTGGTCAAAGTAAGTATTTCAAACCTCATAAAATATTTTTTAATGATTTTTAAGAGGTTTGATTACATTTATTGTCTCTAGAACCCTTTCAATTGAAGTGAGGTTGTAATTAGGGTTTTTTTATTAAATTAATCTTCAATACTCAAAAAACCTTAATTCATTCAGTTTTAGCCTACTTGGGAATTTAAGTTCATTTGACCTTTCATTAGGCACTGATTAACCCCTTAGTTAATATGCATTTGTGAATATTCGTTAAAACAATAGAATTAACTCAATTTCCTTTTTCTTCTCAATTTCAAGTCAGAACTGAATTACGCCCTTTCTCTGATTATTACTGAGCATTTATCTTCGGAATCTAGCTAAATTAGGCCAGTTATGACAAATGATGGTGTTACCATCAGTGCTCCAATGGCGTGACGAGGAAGAAGAAGAAGAGGAAGATGGCCACGCCAATTTTTGCACACCGTGCTTCAGTAAGACCACATCAATATATAGCACCTAATGGCGATTTGAATTGAGTCAAAAATGGTAGAAACAATCACGAACTCAACGGGGATTATTTCCCCATTTTTGTGGCCACACAGGTGGCATTCTCATAAATCAACACGGCTGGAAACAAGTCGTAATGATTCAACTAGAATCAAGGATCGTCTCCACCAAGTTTGGTAGAGATTAGCTCCAAGATTATAGAGATCTTGATCTCTAACAATTCGGCCATGGAGACTTGAAGAAGATGCAACCAGTTGAAAAAAGGAAGATGACAGTCAACCAAAGACCTGAATGTGATGAAATTGGACCAAATTGCAAGGAATTCAAAAGTTGAGGCTTGTTTTGCAAAGTAGTTTAAGATAAAGTCCAATTGATTTCAAATTTTTATGGTAACCTAATTTGAATCCAATAAATCTAATGGTAACTTCAATTTTGGGTTTTGATGAATCTTGATTGATAAATTTATGATTTAACCAAAAATGTATCAAATATCCACCTTGGTCTCCATTTTAGGTCAATTTAGATTTATTTTGTAGAATTGAATGTTCTAAACCTTATAGAAGATTTTTTAATAATTTTTAGAAGGTTTATATTACATTTATTTCCATTAGAACCCTGTTAATTTAAGTGAGACTAAAATTAAAGCTTTTAATTAAGAGATGTCTTTTAATTTTAAGAGAAACCCTGAATTAATCTATACAGGCTACTTATTGGAAATTTGTGCTTAGTCGACCTTCAATTAAATACAGGTTTGCCATTTAGTTAATCTGCATTTGCATTAGCCTATTAAAACAACATATTAACTAATTTGGATGTCTTTCCCCCTTAATTCCTGATATTATTAAGTTATACCATTTTGTTGGATAAAGTGAATTTAACCAAAGAACTTAGTCAAATTAGACTAGATACGAAGGATGATGGTGTTATCATCATACCCTCATTCCTACTGATTGCACAACAAAAATACACCTACAATTATGCCATCTTGTGTTATTTCCTAGCATTGCCATTGCATATTAGGGATCCATAGTTGCATTTGTAAAAATTGACACATGCATGCATTTATTTGAGAGGGGAGGAAAGTGAATAATTGGCCATGTAAATAACGTCTTCTTCAAGTGTTACCTCGCAATTTCACCATCCTCATTTTTTATTTTGCTTTGAACTTCTTCTTCGCACGGCTTAGGGCATGGCTTGCTCTTCTTCGTGCCATTCTCTGCCAACGCATGCCCTGCCAGCTGCATGGCTGGTCATGCCTACTCAGGGCATGGCAGTGCATGCCTCCTTCTCCTTTAAAATTGCCCTGCCTGCTTCTTTGCAAAGGAGAGCCTGGCACATATAGAACACAGCAGCCACCTTCATCAGGCCATCTTCCTCCCCTCTCCCCTCCATACGCAGCACCTCTTCCCACTGAAGAGATACGCTGTGGGCTGGAGCAAGATCACAGTGGTCCACGACCACCACTGTGAGTCCCACCACCGCCCAGCTCATCCAAGAGCAGGTGGGCGTTGTGGATTCCACTCTCTGTTTCCATCTCTCAGACCTTCACGCCATTGCCGTAGCTCCAAGCTTCAAAGCTCAACAGCACCAGCAGCATAGCACCAGCAGCAGCCGCACGCACGCCAGCAGCCGGCGCAAGCTCCTTTCGCACGTGCAGGCTCGCTCCAACGTACCTGCGCACGCAGAACTGGCCGCAATCGGTTGTCCAAGCCGCACGGGCACTGTAGCTATTGTTCACGCGTTTCTGCGCGACATTGTAGCTACAGTGCGGTGACCGGAAAGTTTCTCACTTATCCGGTCACCGCGTGCTCTCTCTCCACGCTGCAACCGTCTCCATCCCGTCGCCGCGTCAGCGCTCGCGCCCGCACCCGCATCTGGTCCAGCGCTCGCACCTACCTGCGTTTGCGCCCGCGTCTTCGTCCGTGTCCACTCTTGTCCACAGCGAACATTGCGCTCTCCCTCACGCCTGCTCCCTCCAACGTGCCCGTGCACCCTTACGCGCTTGCACCTACGCGCACCGACGCCATCAAATGTTGGCTGCCTCCACCAGACGCCTTAAACGCCCGCGCTCTCTCTCTCACAACCACTCCCTCACTCTCCAGCAGACACACACATACACACACCACACTTGTACACACTCACATGTACACACACACACTCACTTGTACACACCTATAAATATACTTATATATATATATACATATATATATATTTATATATATATATTTATACACACATATATACATCTATACATATATATATCTATATACATATATTATTATACATATATATACATATCTATATCTATATAGTTAGACATATATCCATATATATCTAGTTATAAATAAATAAATATATATATATATATACATACATACATACATCTATATATATATATACATAATTACATATACACCTATATAATTACAACCCTATCTATATATATATACATATAAATATATACTTACATATATATATTTACATTCATATCACTTACCTGTATCCCTACACCACGCGTTATATCGCAGGAATATCTGCACCAGTTGCTGATATTCCCCGATACTCATGTAGAGAAGGTGCCTCTGCACACACTTCCACACACCCATCCTACACTCCCCGCAGCACTTTGTCTTGTTGGTTGCGTCTTCCTAGACGTTGACCAACTCGACAGCATGCTACACACCATTTCCACCTCCACCCCCACCCCTATATAGATATTATATATATATCTGTATATATAAAGACTATTTATTTCTTTACAAGCAACCTCTATTTCTCTTTTGTTTCCTGCTATTAAAAGGATAAAAAAAATTAGTAAAAGAGAAAAGATAATCCTTATCTTGCAGGTACTCAGTCTTGCGAATAGCAAGACCAGTTTTTGGAACCCTAAATTGGCTCAAAGCCAAGAACAATTTGGCTCAAAGCCAAGGACCTGATTTTGAGGGTGTACCTCAAGGACAAAATTATCAGCAAAAAAAAAATCTTAAATAGAAAAGAATCAAAAACATAATAAACACACGGAAGAGATTCGTGGTAGGAAAGGCGTAGAAACTTATTCACCTCTAATTCCCGCCTCCCTGAGTTCGACCCTGGGCCTAAAAGTGACCAAGATAAAATTAAGTAGGCCAGGTCAAAAATTTTGTAAAAAGATGGTTAGGCTCGATTTAGGTTAACCACTATACCCGCTTCAACGATAATTTCATCATATTAACACAACCTGTCCGGGTCCCCACCATACTTTTTCTGGCGCCGTTGCTGGGGAGGTACGCATCCAGGTAAGTTTCTACTCCATTCCTTTAGTTTTCTCTTCTCACACCCTTCTCTTCATGGGTGTTTTTGTTTGCTGGTGTGTGGGTGAACCAGTTACAAGGAGGAGGCAAGCAGAGAAGTCAGAGACGTGGGTAGATCCAAGGTGGGAACGAGAGCGAGAAATCGCCGTCACCACATTGGAGCTTTTCCCACGTTGCTGAACAGGTAAGTCTCTTTCTTAGCAACTTAGGTCAACTTGTCACCTTAATAAAAAAAAAACTTCTTGGGATCTCTTGGGGCAAGTGGATTAAAAATCACTTGCTTGATTATTTGCCATCACTCCCACCGCCCAGAGATTTCGAGCCAAACTTCGCATAGCGAAGATCCAAGAATCTTGATTCTTGAATCTTCGTCGTGTGAAGTATTCTTTAAGGCAAGATTAAATAGATTGATTGCCATCCCTCCTTGCCTCATTCATCCAAAATTCAGGATCACATTTTTGGTGGGGAGACTTGGAATTGAGTTGATTCCAACCCCACCACGACCTTTCACGTGCCTAAGATTGGATCCCGAATATTTCAACCCCAACACTTTGATTTTCTTTACATTATCCTGTGGTTGAACCTTGTGTGTGGAACATCATTTTGGTGATTGGGAGCACTTGAATTGAAGTGCTTTGGCTCCCTTTCACACTAACTTAAAATTGACTCGTGCATCCATACATAGAAATTTCCACCTAGGGAAGCCCAGTGCATTTTTAGCATGCATTAACTAACTCACATTGAAGAAGGGTTTGTTGGGCATAGAAAAACTTGTATTTTCTCCAAACCAGGAGATTGGTTGAATTGGTAATTCAGCGAAATCTTAAAATCCATACTACTTAAAGGCTGATGTCTAAAAACCATTCGCCAATTAAAACTTCAATTCGGGGAGATTTCCCCGTTGCATGCTTGGTTTACACACTTTATAAAATCAATGCACTTGAGCATTACCCGTAAACAACGTTCTTCACATTCCAGAAGCACTTGATCCTAAGCCTCTAATTAAAACTGGTAGCAACTTGACCCTTATTAAGGATTGGAGGTCTAACTACCTGCGTGTAGCGCCTACGTGCTGGTGAGGGTTCCCGCGTGCTATCGGGTGTCTAACACTGGGGCAAACGGCCTTTCATCTGGCCCGGTGGTTCCGCGATGCTCGCATTTGGTTCCGTAGGTCGTGATAATAGGTAACTTAGATCTTAAGGTCTAAGGTCACACTGAAGAGGTTAGGGCTTTGATTGTCTTGATTTGTCATCAAGTGTACCTTTGCGGCATCATTTCTCTCATCTCCTTTTCCCTTCATATCCCCCCAATTCTTCCTGCGGTAGTGCATGTTTAGGAGGAGGTCACAAAACCCTGAATTGTTTGAATTGTCTGATAATTTTAGAAGAACAGAAGCCGAATCGTCATCCTCCTCCACAAACATGGCTGCACGCCCACCCCCAAATCCTGAGGGAGGAAACCGCCCTCAAAACCCACCAGGTGGTGGAGCCATGGATCCCATAACCCACCTCCAAGCCTAAATGGAATGTATAATGAGCAAATTGAAGCAATTAGGGAAACCTTGGAGGAAATGCAAAACCCTCCCGAACGGGAGGAGCCTAGGTCTCTTAGCTCCTATCAGAATCCCGCTGCTACAGAGACCATAGGACAAATTCGAGTCCCCATGGGTGGGGACGACTTTGAATTGAAACCCAATGTAATTGGCCTAATTAATTTTCACTTCCATGGTCTTGCAAGTGAAGATCCATTTCTCCATTTAGAAGACTTAACCCGATTGGCTGAAAAGATTAAACCAAGAAACATTGGGTTATCAATCGTCCTCATGAAAATGTTCCCGTTTTCGTTGCGGGATAAAGCGTCTCAATGGTTACACACCCTTGGGAGAACCATCCATTCTTGGGAAGAGATGCGAACAACATTTCTTAAAAAATTCTTCCCAATCGGGCGAACCAATGCGCTTCGCCATGCTATAACTTCCTTTATACAACAAAACAACGAACAGTTTCATGAGGCTTGGAAGAGGTTTAATTACCTCCTCCGGAAGTGTCCGCACCACGGTCTGCCTAAGTGGTATATAGCCTAGATTTTCTATTATGGGCTAAATGAGACTTTGAAGCAGATTGCAAACGCTTCCTGCGGAGGGAATTTCATGAATAAAGATGAGAATGGAGTATTAGAATTATTTGAAAATATGAGCGAAAACTCAATGAATAATGCCTCCATTGTCGCCTTTAATCATACCAACCTGCCCCGTAATTTCATGAAGTTGACACGGGACCCTCCCATTCATCCACTGATCTTATCCTTATCGCACAGAAATTGGATGAAGTCTCTGTCGTGCACAAGAAGCTGGATGAGCTTCTGGCCAATCCCACTTGTTCTATGGCAAACACCCCCACCTCACCACTTCGTCACAATCCTAATTCTTCCAACACCAGGCTTATCTCCAGAAACCCCGTGAGATCTTCCTTACCAGCGTCGCGCCGAGCGATTCGGTAAGTCATGTGGATTTGGCTTCTGCAAGCTAGTATTTTGACATGGAGGACCAAGCCTCCGTGTGCTCGGATGCGTATTTACATGCGGACTCATCTTCTAGCTTAGAAGACGCTTGCGCCCTGGGGAACAACCCGTTCTCTGCTACTTATAACCCAGGGTGGTGAAATCATCCGAATTTCACATGGTCCAGCAACCCGCAGCGCCAAAACCCTGCGGGTGGGCCAATGCGACCGTCCGCACCCGTCATCCCAAGGACCCAGTCTAATCCTGTGGCGAATCCGCCATCGGGTCCTTGCATGCCGCAAACAGAACACGCATCAAGTCCTCTTGAGAAATTGATGCGAAATGACGGAAATGTCAAACCGCCATGAAGAGAACATGACCTCTCTTCAGCACCAATTGGCGCAGTAGAATGCTGAGAACAGTCAACTACGCATGGCGACTCAATCTCAGGGCACTCTTCCAGCCCAACCTGTTCCCAACCCATGAAATTTCGTACCCCGTGGTCCTCAACCACAGGTATGACCTTCTCAGGGGTAGGTTCATCAGATTTTGCTGGCTCCTAGCATTCCACAGGGATTTCAGGCTAATCCCATTGCAGCACCTCACTCTTATGTCCCTATTACAAACCCTCCTCCACCTTATGATCCCACTAGACCCGCGACGTCCAATGCGATTACTACTAGGAGCGGTAAGCGGACCGTCGATCTGCCTCGACCTGATCCTGGCCCATCTTCTTCATCGCCTTCTCATTCAGGATGCGCACCGCATTTGCGAGAGGACGATACACCCAAACTGGTGCCAGAATCAGTCCCATTCCCTGAGGCTCTACTGAGGGAGCCAAAAGGCAAGAAAAAGGATACGCAGTCCTTTGATAACCTGTGTAATTTATTCAAGGATGTTGAAATCAAGGTACCCCTGCTAGAGGCTATTGACCATATACCTACTGTCGCCCGATTTTTGAAAGACTACACAACACCCAGGCGATAGTCAAAGAAAACAAAGAATTCGGTGGTTCTTTCACCTCATGCGAGTTGTGCTATACTGTCAAATTTACCACCGAAGTAGAAAGATCCGGGCACGCCGCTTATTTCCTGTAGCATCCAAGGCTGCAACTTTAACGGTGCCCTGCTTGATCTAGGATCTTCCATCAATCTTATACCAACCATCATGCTCGAAAATTTTGCCTTAGGAAATCTGAAACCCACCCCTGTCACGTTATAGTTGGCAGATCGTTCTATCAAAATTCCAAAGGGTGTGGTGGAAGACGTGGTGGTTAGGGTCAACAGTCTCTATTTTCCTGTTGACTTTCTTGTTTTGGATATAGAAGTTCCTAGCTCACTTTCTGATTGTCCGATCATCCTTGGTCGACCTTTCTTGGCCACAGCCTGCGCCCATGTCGACTGCGAGTCGAGTTGTATTGAGATTGCCGTTGGATCTGAGAAGCTCAAGCTTAACATCTTGAAGGCAGCCAAGAACTTTGATTGCGATTGCATCAAGGATGACACCTCTGACGAGGACATGGCCGTCAGTGTGTGTATCGAACTAATTGGGACCTATTCTGACTGCTGTGGATTGCCTTTAAACACTGACGATTACCTGACCGACACATATTGCGACGTTCCCCCATCCCTCCCATTCTCGTACCTTCTCCTGACCAGACTTTTGACGAGGTTTTCTCCGCTTCCTATACCTCGTGGTCTGAGTCATATTCGGGCTACTCACCGCCGGTCCACACCTTTGAAGACCGGATTGCCCTTTCTTTCTCGCCAAATCAGGCGGATTTGCAACTCCACACTGGGACCTTGAGCCCACATACTGCTCACTGGGGCTATCCCTTTTTGGATCCATCTATCCAAGATGCCCCTCTTCTTGGCCAATCTGAAGGCCAACTTCTTCCTCCTGAATTGTTTTCTTCTGATCCGCTTGGGACACTCTCGTCCCAAGAAATGCCAGATCTTTCACCATCCACTCCTGAGCTGAAAGAGTTGCCTGATACGCTTAAGTATGTTTTCTTGGGACCAAATGAAACGCTCCCCATAATCATTAGTTCAAAATTGACCAGGGAGCAAGAGTGCAAACTAACAAAGGTCCTTATGGAACACAAGGTAGCCATTGGATGGTCTTTATCAGACTTAACTGGCATTAGCCCCTCCTACTGCACTCACCGTATATATACGGAGGAGGAGGCTCGACCTTCCCGTGAGATGCAGCGATGTCTAAACCCCAACATGCGGGAGGTCGTTAAGAAGGAAATTATTAAGTGGTTGGATGCAGGTATAATCTACCCAATCAGCGATAGCCTCTGGGTGAGTCCAATTCACGTCGTGCCCAAAAAGGCGGGACTCACCATCCATGTCAATGACAGGGGCGAATCCATCCCTACATGCATTCCTACATCTTGGAGAGTGTGTGTAGATTATAGGAAACTGAATGCTGCAATTAAGAAATATCACTTTCCGCTACCTTTCATTGACCAAATCCTGGAGTGGTTAGTGGGAAATAAATTTTTCTGTTTCCTGGATGGATTCTCTGGATATAACCAGGTGGCAATTGATCCCCGGGACCAAGAGAAAACCACCTTTACCTGCCCCTTAGGCACCTTTGCATTTAGAAGGTTGCTGTTCGGACTTTGTAACGTGCCAGCAACTTTCCAAAGATGTATGCTGGCGATATTCCATGACATGGTGGGTGACTTTCTCGAGGTTTTCATGGATGACTTTTCGGTCTTTGGACCCTCTTTTGATGATTGTCTTGCTAACCTGACCCTTATCCTTAGGAGATGTATTGATGTGAACCTCGTGCTTTCATGGGAAAAAAGTCATTTTATGGTACACGAGGGAATTGTTCTCGGGCATATCATCTCCGATAGGGGTATCGAGGTTGATAGAGCTAAGCTTGATGTAATTGCTGATTTACCTGTGCCTGGCTCTGTCAAACAAATCTGCTCCTTCCTGGGACACGTCGGTTTCTTTAGGAAATTCCTTAAAGATTTTTCCAAGATTTCTCGACCTTTAACTCATCTCCTATCGACCGACGTACCCTTTGATATGGGCCCCGACTGCATACGAGCATTCACGCAGCTGCGTGATGCTGTCACCAAGGCCCCTGTTCTCCAGCCACCTGATTGGTCCCTCGACTTTGAACTCATGTGTGACGCTTCCGACCTTGCAGTCGGAGCCATCCTGGGACAAAGACACGATAGACACCCCTTCGTGGTGTACTACGCCAGTAAGACGTTGGACGAGGCCAAGTGTAATTATACTACCACTGAAAAAGAACTACTGGTGGTCGTCTTTGGGCTGGAGAAATTCCGCTCTTACCTTCTGGGCTCGCATGTTATTGTTTTCACTGATCATGTGGCCATTCGCCATCTCATGCACAAGAAGGATGCCAAGACTAGATTGATTCATTGGATCCTTCTCCTCCAAGAATTTGACATTGAGATCCGTGATAAGGCTGGAGCCCAGAATGCTGTGGCGGATCATCTCTCTAGACTGGACCCTGACCACATTAGACTTACCTTGCCGATTAATGAGATTTTTCCCGATGAGCATCTATTGGCAATTAATGTGGCAAGTGGACCTTGGTATGCCGACATTGCCAATTACCTTGCTTCTGGTTCCCTTCCACGTGGCTAGCCCAAAAACCAGCGTGAGCATTTCATGGCAGAAGCAAAGTATTATTTCTGGGATAATCAACTTCTTTTTCGAATAGGTGCTGATCCGATCATTCGTCGCTGTATTCCTGACATCGAATTCCCCAGTGTGCTATCCTTTTGCCACGATCAGGCTTGCGGAGGCCATTTCTTTGGGAGGAAAACTGTTGCCAAGATGTTGCAGTGCGGTTTCTTTTGGCCCTCCCTTCACCAGGATGCACACAATTATGCCAAACATTGCACTAGGTGCCAGTCACTAGGGTCAATGTCACGTCGTGACATGATACCCTTGCAACCCATCCTAGCTGCGGAAATCTTCGACATTTGGGGAATCGATTTCATGGGTCCCTTTCCTCCTTCCAATTGCTTCGAATACATCCTCGTTGCTGTTGATTATGTTTCGAAATGGATCGAGGCTATTCCCACGCGCCATGCTGACCATGTCATATCCACTTGATTTGTCAAAGACCACATTTTTGCGCGCTTTGGGATCCCTCGAGCCATTATCTCAGATGGAGGAAGCCACTTTACCCATGCTTCTTTTCGGGCACTTTTAAGGAAATATGGAGTCCACCATCGTATTGCATCTCCGTATCATCCTCAGACGAACGACCAGGCAGAGGTGTTGAACCTACAAATCAAGCAAATTTTCCAGAAAATGGTTCAGCCTGACCGAAAGGACTGGTCCAACAAGCTGATTGACGCACTTTGGGCATATCGGACCGCCTTCAAGGCTCCCCTAGGTATGTCTCCTTATAGAATCATTTACGGGAAGCCTTGTCATTTGCCCGTGGAGTTAGAGCACCGCGCTTATTGGGCGGTTCGCCAATGTAACCTCGACCCAGACCTGTGCAGTCGAGAAAGGAAACTCCAACTCCAAGAACTGGAAGAGCTCTGTCGTGAAGCCTATGATTCTGCCTTAACTTTCAAGAAACGCACTAAGGCTTTTCACGACAGCCGTATTTGGCGGAAGGAATTTGAGCCATCTCAGCAAGTTTGGCTCTACAACACCCGGCTGAAATTCTTTCCAGGGAAATTGAAGTCCAAATGGACTGGTCCTTTCCTGGTCTCGAGACCATTTCCCAACGGGGCTGTTGAAATTGAAGATCCCAAATCTGGGCATAAATTTACGGTCAATGTGTACCATTTGAAACCTTATCTTACTCATGAACCTACCCCCATTGGAGAAACTGAGGGTAACTAATGTCGTGCCTCATTCTGAGTCCAGCTAGGGACGTTAAATTTAGTGCTCGTTGGGAGGCACCCCAACAACACTCCGCCACTGCCACGTACACTTCACTTCACACCTTTTCACTTCACCACCCACCATCCACCCACCATACCACCCTGCTGTATACCTTGCACCTCAGCTCTCGTTACCTGATCTTTGGACCTTCCTCTACCCTACCCTGCAGGCATATGAGGACATAGCATTGTTTGGCATGGGGGGATGGATAGGCATCTATAGGATCTGGGTATTATATGGTATCATGCATTTTCCATCCATCTATAAATATGTACATAGCAAAAAAAAAAAAAAGAAAACGTGTTTAGTAATGATCTGAAGGCTAAAACAAAAATACAATAAGTGTTTATGGGTATTCAACCACTGTTTTGAAGACTTTCCAGGCCACAAAAGCTTGATTCGCTCAGGCTTGGCTTAATTCACTTGAGCATTGACAAGATAGATCGGAATCTCTCCTAACTAAGGACGGATTCTTGTACCTAAGACACCAATACAGGATTCGTTGGTTTGCTTCTACTCGAGAGCCTAGGTAATCTTGGTTCACACTACACATATCAAGAAAGACCAGGTGAACATAAGATCCAACCCTAGTGTTCATTAAGGAAGGTGGAGTCCTTACCTGTGCACGCAAGTAGACTTTTTATCCCAAGCTTTAGTCTTGTGTTTAGGAGAGACTCTTTCCACCAAAAAGGAACTCTCCCACCAAAACGAAAAGTGTGCTCCTCCAAATAAAGTTGTAAGAGATATACTGACACGTGTTTCAAAAAAAAAAAATAGAGAAGAAAGTGCAAATAAGTCAGTATATCTCGCAAATGTCTGTAAATTCTTCTCCCTCAAAATGTTTTAGGGCAAAGTTACAAATACCCCATTTCTACCATATATTCTTTGAGCCACAAATGTGATAAAATGGGAATTGTGTTTTCCGTCATCTTTTTAAGGGTCAATCTGAAGACATGAGCTGAAAATGGGACCAACCTGCACTTAAAGATTCGTGAAATCCTGGGCTTGAGTCTTAATGTTCATCTGGTTAGTCTTGATCCTTCACTATGCACAAGCCATAATCTCTTGAGCTCTCGAGTACAGCAAAAACCTCCTGAGTCCTGGAAAACATTCTTAAGGTTTAAATATCAAGAGTCCAGGATAGTCGAGAGATGGTCTATGTCACGTAAGACTTAAAGTACTGGTAGTCTTCTCTGCAATTGGTTCTCACAATATCCAACAAATAAACACACCTATGTTGCCTTAGAAGAAAATCTTCAGCTTAAGATCATTTCTAAATACAATACAAAAATGTTTTGCTAGGGACTAGCAAAAGATAGGCATGGGGGTATGATTGCACAGCAAAAATACACCTACAATTATGCCATCTTGTGTTATTTCCTATCATTGCCATTGCATATTAGGTATCCATAGTTGCATTTGTAAAAATTGACACATGCATGCATTTATTTGAGAGGGGAGGAAAGTGAATAACTGGCCATGTGAATAACTTCTTCTTCAAGTGCTGCCTCGCAATTTCACCATCCTCATTTTTTATTTTGCTTTGAACTTCTTATTCTTCACGTGGCTCAGGGCATGGCTTGCTCTTCTTCGCGCCATTCTCTGCCAACACATGCCTTGCCAGCTACAAGGCTGGTCATGCCCAATCAGGGCAGGGCAGTGCATGCCTCCTTCTCCTTTAAAATTGTCCTGCTTACTTCCTTGCGAAGGAGAGCCTGGTACATAGAGAACACAGAGCCACCTTCGTCAGGCCATCTTCCTCCCCTCTCCCCTCCATACGCAGCACCTCTTCCCACTGAAGAGATACGCTGCGGGCAGGAGCAGGCTCACGGTGGTCCATGACCACCACTGTAAGTCCCACCACCGCCCAGCTCATCCAAGAGTAGGTAGGCGTGGTGGATTCCACTCTCTGTTTCCATCGCTCAAACCTTCACGCCATTGCTGCAGCTCCAAGCTTCAAAGCTCAGCAGCAGCAGCACGGCACCGGCAGCAGTAGCAGCTGCGCGCACGCCAGCAATTGGTGTAAGCTCCTTCCGCGCACGCAGGCTCGCCCCAACGCGCCCGCGCACGTAGAACGGGCCGCAACCGGTTGTCCAAGCCACGCGGGCATTGTAGCTACTGTTCACGCGTTTTTGCGTGACACTATAGCTACAGTGCGGTGACCGGAAAGTTTCTCACTTATCCGGTCACTGCGCGCTCTCTCTCAGCACCGCAACTGCCTCCAGCCCGTCGCTGCGTCAGCGCCCGCACCCGCTCCAGCGCCCGCGCTTGCGTCTGTACCCGCTTCCGCTCCAGCGCCCGCGTCTTCGTCCGCGTCCACTCTCGCTTGCAACGCGGTCCGCTCTCCCTCACGCCTGCTTCCTCTAGCGTGCGCGCGCACCCTTGCACGCCTGCGCCTGCGCTTGCCTCTAAGCACCCACGCCATCAGACGTCGGCTGCCTCCACCAGACGCCTTTAATGCCCGCGCTCTCTCTCTCACAACCACTCCCTCACTCTCCAGCAGACACACACATACACACACCACACTTGTACACACTCACGTGTACACACACACACACTCACTTGTATACACCTATATATATACATATATATATTTATATATATATATACATATTAGTACCTATACAAATATATATAAGTATATATACATACATACATAAATATATATATATATATTTATACGCACATATATACATATATACATATATATATATATCTATATATATAGATACTTATACCAATATATCTATATACATATATACATATATATCTAGTTATAAATAAATAAATAAATATATATATATATACATACATCTATATATATATTTACATATCTATATATATATAATTACATATACACCTATATAATTACAACCCTATATATATATACATATAAATATATACTTACATATATATATTTATATTTACATTCATATCACCTACCTGTATCCCTACACCACACGTTATATCGTGGGAATATCTGCACCAGTTGCTGATATTCCTCGATACTCGCGTAGAGAAGGCTCCTCCGCACACACTTCCACCATCCATCCTATACTCCCCGCGACACTTCGTCCTATTGGTTGCATCTTCCTAGACGTTGACCAACTCGACACCGTGCTACACGCCATTTCCATTTCCACCCCTACCCCTATATATATGTTATATATATATATCTGTATATATATAGACTATATTTATTTCTTTACGAGCAACCTCTATTTCTCTTTTGTTTCCTGCTATTAAAAAGATAAAAAAATAGTAAAAGAGAAAAGATAATCCTTATCTTGCAGGTACTCAGTCTTGCAAATAGTAAGACTAATTTTTGGAACCTAAATTGGCTTAAAGCCAAGGACCTGATTTTGAGGGTGTACCTCAAGAACAAAATTATCAGCAAAAAAAAATCTTAAATAGAAAAGAACCAAAAACATAATAAATGCACGGAAGAGATTCGTGGTAGAAAAGACGTAGAAACTTATTCACCTCTAATTCCCGCCTCCCTGAGTTCGACCCTGGGCCTAAAAGTGACCAAGATAAAATTAAGTAGGCCAAGTTAAAAATTTTGTAAAAAGTTGGTTAGGCTCGATTTAGGTTAACCACTATACCCTCTTCAACGATAATTTCATCATATTAGCACAACCTATCTGGGTCCCCACCACCTATTGAAAGAGCTGACTTTTAGCTTTGCATTATAGTATTTAAGTGGTGGAAAAATTGACTAATCAAAAATAATAATAACCACTCATAGAAGAGTGGGTCGTGTCCACAGGGAGGCAATTATGCAATAAATTCTTAATTATTTTATATTATTTCGGATAAGTGCAAAATCCCTATTCAAATTTGACATAAAATGCGAAGGAAAGTAGATTCGGAATAACTTAAAAAGATAAGGGTATATGTGTAGTTTTCCCTCACTAAAATCTTCAACAAATTTATGATAAATTCATGAAATTTTCACTTGAAGTGTACTAGAAAAAATTAGTGCTCAGGTTAAGTCCAAAATCAATCTTGAACTAGATGAATATCATGAATGTGCAATTATCAGAGAATATAAGTGTGCATGCGTAATTTCACCACAATATAATAATAATAAATAAAAAATAAAATTATGTGACAATGGCAATGAATGTAAATATTAATGGATTT
The DNA here is from genome assembly GCA_037157565.1 of Thalassia testudinum. Classification (NCBI taxonomy): domain Eukaryota; kingdom Viridiplantae; phylum Streptophyta; class Magnoliopsida; order Alismatales; family Hydrocharitaceae; genus Thalassia; species Thalassia testudinum. The sequence goes on from JAZHRO010000024.1 coordinate 88,125,414, forward strand.
CAAAACAGAGCTTTTGCTCTCTCTCCACCTCGCGCGAGAGAGAGAGAGCACTGGCGGGGCTTTGAAGAGGCTAGGGAGGTCGACGAGGACGAGGGCTATCCGATGGTGGCTGCGGCGTCGACGGAGGTGGCCGGTCGGTGGAGGAGAAGGCATCGGTGAAGGTTGCCTGTTGTAGCCGCTTGCTGCAGATGGCGTGTGGTGCAGGCGGGTGGAAGCGGTGCAGCGCCAGCGGGCAGAGGCGCGAGTCGGTGGGTGGAAGCGGTCAGCAGATGCACCTGTAGGATGGGTGCGGGTGGTGTGGGCTTGAGGAGCTGCTGAAGGTTGGAGCACGCATGGTGAGGTGTGCGGGCGCCTGAAGATGGGCGTGCTGAGGCGCGTCTGCAAGAAGCGCTGGAGAGATTGGGGCGGCTGCGGTGAGGCGTGCGGGCACCTGCGTGGAGGCCCTGGAGAAGGGAGGTGGGTGCGCCTGCAGATGGCACGGGTGAGCGGTGCTGCGCTAGGGCTCGGTGCAGGCTGAAGGGAGGTAGCACCTGTGGGTGCTGGAAGGTGCGGGAGCGGTGCAGGATCGGGAAAGAGGCTTGGCTGGAGATTGAGGTGGCTTGTGCCCGCGCCTAAAGATGGCACGGCCGTCTGGTGGTGTGGGAGGTGCGCACTTGCGGGCGCGGGGTCGTGGCTGCAGGCACCGAAGGAGGTGGATGGGCACGCGGGTGTGTGCGCCTGCGGGCTGGCTGGAGAGGTTGGAGTGCACGCCTGCAGGTGCGGCTGGAGGATGCTTGGTGTGCGCACCTGCTATGGTGAGGGCATGCGGGAGAGAGGGTGCACTTGGTGCTGAAGATGGGGTTTTTCCCCGCAAGGGGGGAAGATGGATCCACAGTGCACGCTGGAGAGTATGGTGCAAGTTCTTCTCTTCTGGATGATTTTCTCTCTCCTTGGATCCGCCTCTTCTTTTTATCTTCTCCTCGGTTGCGCCTACGAGAGTTAAGGGATTTTCAAATCCCTTAACTATTTCTGGCCGGCGGCTATTGAGGGTTCCCCGGAGGATGGGGAAAAGAACAGTTGCCGGTTATTTGAAAAAGGGTAATTTATGCTTTTCTCCTCATTCTTTTGCCAATTATTTTTCCTGCACATAAAAAGAACATATTAAGTTATAGAATAGTTGTAAACCTAAATCATGATGCTTGCAAACATTCTATAACTTAATATAGTTATTAACAAACCTGAAAGATATAATTAAAGTTACTTAGGCGTAATATTAGTCCATTAAAATAGACTCATCAAATACCCCCATGCCTAAGATTTGCTAGTCCTTAGCAAAAATGAAAAATAATAGAAGTAATCAGAAGATTTCTTCTTTTCTTAATTCAAAAGTTTAGAAATCCAGACAAATGTGAGGTGCTGATAGCCTAGGTAACAGATCCAAGTGAAAAAGCCAATTCGCATTGGGAGTTCATACATCATCCTTGGCAAAAATTTCTGTTGAGATAGGCAACTACTTCCCTTGGGGATAAAGCAGACGATAATCTGTAATTTGACCCCCGACGTTTGGCTTAGGTAGGAGATATCAAGTTGAATGAATTTGTATTTGGTGGCACACACTCATCTGGTGCTACATATAGTCTAGTACTGCAGACTCTAGATCTCTAGACTATTAGACAAGTCAACTCTGAGAGAGGCTACACAATTGTGCTCTCTTGATGTTCCTGGGCACTCTCTGTAACGACCCGATTCCCGAGTCCCTACGAGACACGAGAACCGGACCGACTCGACTGATCCCAAGACCTAGTCGTCCAACGAGGAAGCAACCAAAAGAGCAGTAAAATAAACCACATTCAACATGAAATATAACTAGCAGTAACAAAATACACCAGTAAGAAGAGGAACTACTACAGCATGTACCACCACAACAGTAGAACAACATTTATAACATAACAAGAACTACGAGTAAAGAAAAGTACAGAGAGTAACAAGAACTACTCACTACAATGGAACAAAAAGGGCACAAAAGAACAGTGGTAACTCTACTGGACCCTACTCGGCCCAGTGTCCTCTGCAGCCGCTGACCCTGGCTGCTCAACACCTGGTCCTGAAAAGTAACGAGTGTAACACGTTAGCGAAACGCTGAGTAGAGTGGCAGCTAAAACTAAAGAAGCAGTAAGGTATACAGTAGCTGTTTTATTTTCTTTCTTCCTTTATTTACGTCTTTCTATTGTTTCACAATTTATCTATTTCTCAGATCCTTCACTTGATCTCGAATGTTCCTCGTGGGGAACGATCTTGATTGCAGTCTTTTCCGAACAGTAGAAGTAACACGTGGTGCTCTCCTGGCCGGGAGAGTCCCCCGTGGTGATCCTACTCTCAGTCAACCACCCCAAGGTCACTGACAGATGTAACGGTGACTACGGTACGCGCGGTAAACGCTCGGGTAGCTACCCCGCATTGGCACGTGGTCAGTCGTTTCCGTTAACGGGTGCGCCCAAAGCACAGCACGGAACCAGTATAGGGCAGAGCCCTCTCAGTAACAGGGATCCAACCCCTCCACAGTAACCAAACAGGGGCCTTGCCCCTCCACAGTCCGTGCACCCTCGCCTGACTACCGTGGTTTGCCCAGTGGGCCTAGCAAGTCGGTGTAGGTGAGCTAGCAGAACCCCGGGGCCCGTGGGGTAGCTAGTACTCGCCCTACACTAGTAGCACTCCTCGGTACTGTGTACACGAGGGCCAACAAGTCAGTACAAAGTGGCCAGACCTAACCCCGGGTCCCAGGGGCGGCTGGCTCCGCTCTGCACTAAGCAGGTAACAGGTGCTTCCCCTAGCACTACGTACCCAAGAGACAACGCACCTCCACATCTTTCTTTCTCAGTTCCATTTCATTCTCTTTCCAGGAGTTCTACTCCTAATTCCCCGTAGGGTTCCAGCTCTTTTAACTCAGCACATTCAGGTTTAACCTTTCCAGTTTCACGTTCATACAACCCATATTCTCAATCATGCTCATTTATTCATAACAGGCAGCTGTTAAATCAATTTACAGGCAGCTATTATTTCCTTTCCACAGTTTCCAGGACTGCAATATCTATATTCATTTCACTAGTTTTCCAGTCCTAGGATTCATGCCGTACCCTAGGATCTATCATTCAATCTAGTTTTCCGGCCTTAGGATTCATGCAATACCCTAGGATCTATCATTCAATCTGGTTTCTCATTCCTAGGATTCATGCAATGCCCTAGGTTCTATTAATTGTTCCATAATTGTAACAAATTATGTTAATAATTTCTAAAGCCACTCTACTAGCTACAACGGGAGTACTGGGGGCGTGGTTGGAAATCCCGCGTGCCTTCGTAATCCCCAAGACTGAAATGAAACGGGGTCCTAACACAAGGATCAAACACAAGGAGTTTCTCATAACAGTATATAATTACTGTAAACGGGTAGAGGATCTTATTCCGAAAAGAACGCAACTCGAAACGCGGAAAATGGACTCCGAACGGGCCCTAAACGGGTCGAAAATGACGAAACAGTCCAAAATCAGACGTCTGGAACCTCTTCCAGACGTCTTAAAATGTGGGTCAGATGGTACCTTTGTTCTGCGTAGTCTCTCAGATGTCCATAAGCCTACAGGGGCTTCTGGCCTAGTTCCTAGACGTCCGATGGTCGCCCTGGACGTCTGGAAGTCGTTCCCGTCGTCTGGCACTGCGGTTAGACGTCTGATTCGCGTTGGATGGCGAATCTTAGATCCTGCACGTACCCACTCCTCGCTCTCAGCACGAACGATCACAGAAAAGGAAGAGGATGAAAATAACTTACTTGCCAGACGTCTGGACAGTCCTCCAGACGTCTTCCCTGTCGTCTGGTTGGAAGCCTAGACGTCTTATTCTGGAAAAACTTCCAGAATCAGAGCTTGACTCGCTCTCCGCCCGCGATGCATGACCGCGCTGTGCCTCGTTCGCCTGCTGCTCGAGCTGCAACAGCCCTCCTGCGACACTCCTCGCCCGCTGCTCCCCCGTCGGCCGGCTCTCGTTGCCCCGGGAAGCTTGAGCCCTGACGGCCGAGCGTCTCCTCCTCGCTCAACACCTCCTCCTGCAACTCGCCGTGGCTGCCGCCGCTCGCTCGCTCTCGCACCGACTGGAAGAAGAAGAAGAAGGGAGCGGAGGAGATGAGAGTGAGGGAGAGGGCGAGGGCCTTTTTAAGGTCGCGTGGGGAGAGAGAGAGGGCGCAGCGCTGCGCCTGCAGGGGGAGAGAGGGGAAAAGGAGTGATGTCGCAGGTCTGCACGTGTAGGCGCGCAGACGCAATCCTGCGTGCCACAGAAAAAAAATCCCAGACGTCTGGAAGGGGTTCCAAACGTCTGGTCAGACGTCTGGGCTACCTCCCAAATGTCTTCAAAAGACATCTTGAAGCCGCGTTCGTAACACTCTCTCTTTTCTTTCTTTCTGAGATCACGAATCTCGCCAGATTTAGAAATTGTACTCACTATTTGGTGGCCTCACATGGCATCCACACTTCAATTAAAGTCCTAATAACTCTACAACTAAGTTAGAGTCCTCAACCAGTATTCGGGTGATCAGAAATACTAAAAGGTAGGTATGGGTCATATTTGGTGGAACGCGAAAGGTGTTTTGTTGCCTTAGAAACAATATTACATTAGAAACTTTGAATTTTTTTTTGTAATATAACTATTTCTTCTTTTACTTCTTCTTTTCTCTCTTCCTTTTTTTTCCTTGTTTTTGTTTCTTTTTCAATCAACACAACACGATACGGACTTTTATTTACGAGGCATTATTAGGGATGATGATGGTCAAGAGGAAGTTGTGTGGCTTATTTGGTGGAAGTGCCTATTCTCGACACCGGGAAGGAATGGATAGGACAGGCGTATTTCTGACCTTTGACATTATTACCATCCTTTAGTCGAGGACTCTATGAAGGACGGTCGTAACCATCCACCATAGTTATAGCTTTATTAAGACTCAATCTCTGTGTATCTGCCTTATTTGGTGACTCTCAGGAATTCACACAAAATACGCACACAGGAATAGAGAGTGAAAACTATGCCTAACTCTGAAGTATCATCATCTAATTATCCAAAACTTAAGAGTCCTTGCACTAGACTTAGCGCACCAGTAATCTCTCTACTTCTCACAAATATGAGGTGGATCTACTAGAAGATAGTGTGCCTGACTCCCTATGAACTGTCCAAGGGTTCAGTAGACTAAAATGCTTATTGGTTTTCCTCAAGGATCCATTACCAAGTCTATGTGCACGTGAAATAAATGTACTGGATTCTAAACTTAAGAAATAATTCAAGAAGAAAAACCTCCAATGACAAATATATTTTACTAGGGACTAACCCAATCAGCTCAAGAAAAGAATTTTTTTTTTAATATATATAAATATGTATGCAAATATTTATAAATACTATAAACACTATAAACATTCTCAGGTTATACCCCCCCATGCCTAAGACTGACAATGTCATTGGAAAAATATAGACATAGAAGAATATCACCTAAGGAGGAGAGTGGGAGGAGCTAAGGGTCCTCAAGCCAAAGTGCCTCCAAAACCTGGCCATCTGAAAGAGTAATATACGGTTTAAGTCGCTAGACATTTATTTTAAAGCTTGCACCTGAAAAAGGGTTCCTAATCTCTACAGCTCCATGAGGAAAAGTATTGATAATAACGTATGACCCATCCCAGCGGGACTTGAGCTTTCCAGGAAATAATTTAAGTCTAGAATTAAAAAGCCAGATCCACTGGTTGGGTTCAAAAGTCTTTCTAATGATGTGCTTGTCATGGAAGACTTTTGTACGTTGCTTGTAAGCTTGAGAAGTTTCATAAGCTTCATTACGAAGCTCCTTAAGCTCACTTAATTTTAACATACGTGCTTTGCCCGCTTTATCCAGATTTAAGTTAACGTTTTTAATAGCCCAATAAGATTTATGTTGGATTTCAATGGGAAGGTGGCATGCTTTTCCGTAGACAAGATGGAAAGGAGACATGCCCAAGGGAGTCTTATACGCAGTTCTGTAGGCCCAAAGAGCATCATTTAGTTTTTTAGACCAATCCTTCTGATGAGTGGCTACTCATCATGGCTAAAAGGCCGAAATTAAGCTAGACACTAAGCAAAACAATATCAAATTAACATATAAAAAGGGTTAAGTGTGGGAATTAAAGAAAAGACCTAAAACTTTTAATGTGTGTTAAAACCTCCTAATTAGGTCACAAAAATGAGATATTCTGAAAACTAAAGAACAAATGATGATCCATGCATCAATTGAACACATAAACAAGTTTTAAAAGACAAATCAGAAGTAAAATCAATGTCTTAAATGTTCAATTAAGCACATGTAAAAATTTGAAAGCAATTGGACATCATTTAGGCTTAGAAATAAATAGATTACAATTAGGTCCTTCATGCATTACATTTCTACCCTTCAAAACTCCTTCTTGGACCTTTTTGCAAGCCGCAGGGACCCTTCTGTATGACTGTAAGGCCCTTCCAGTTATAGTTCTTTTCACTTTTGGACCTGCACGCTATTCTTCTACCCCTTCGTTCAAGGGTCTTCCGGTAAGTTTTCCCTCATTTCAGAGAGAAGTCGGTGTTCTTCACGTGCACTGTAGCACGCGAAGAACACAGCCATTCTCGACCGTCCATCGCACTTTTGATCTCGATCTGCGGCTGGAATCAAATGGAACCTTCACGCAATTCGGTGCGTGCGTTCACCTCTCTTCCCAGATCTCATCTGACGGTCAGATCTCTCTCTTGACTCGCCGCGCGCTCTACCCATCTCATCCTCACCGCTGGCTTAATTTTGATTAACCTCACCCTTGCGGTGATTCCAATCACTGAGCTGCTACTTAAGCACCTCAGTGGTGTCATGCGCAAGGGATCGCTCCCTCCTACATCTCTTAGCGATCAGTTCGTCCACTCCAGTCTCTCCTCCTCATCTAGACCCTGATTTCACAGCCACCGGCTATGGAATCATCGCCTGCTCTCGACCCTCCTCGTCACTAAGGACCTCGTAGCACCTGAGGACGACCCTGGAGTCTCACTAGCAGACTCTTCCCTCCGCTGGAGTCACCCTCCTCCTTTCTTCCTCCTTAGCCGCCGGCTAAGGACCCATAGGTCCCATTCTTCCTTTTAGTTTAAGTTTTTAATTCTGCACAAGTAGTGTTAGATTTAGTTTGCAGTAGTTTAGAATAGATTTAGTTTTAATTGTTAGTGTTTAATGTTAGCTGTAGTTAGATTAGTCTTAGGAGTAGAATTAGTATTAGATCCCCTCCCTCACCTCCTCTGATCAGTCCAGATCAGAGGGGAAGAATCATCTGTTCATTGTTCAATTTATCTCCCTCTTCATGTTTTGTTTTTCCACCATCCAATTCTGATTTATGTTTCTTTTAACGACGAATTTTTCATCAATCACCCACACATCCAGACCCAATTTCAGATCTGATGGTGTACTGCCTCAGATCTGAAAGTGGCGTCACAAGCACCATTTGGGGCTTCTCACTCACTCCATTTGTTTCACAAAAGCCCCTCCGTTTTAAATGGATTGCCTTAGTTTGTCAGAGCACTTTTGATTTGGATTTTAAAGGATTTTTACTCTCTGAAATGTTTTGACAGATCTGACAAATTGAAGGGATTTTTGGTTTTCATTGTGGGCAAGGACTCTGAGAAGTTCTCTGGTGACAGAGAACCAATCAGAAGAGCCTTTCATGATTCTGTTTATACTTTGTTTTGAATGCATTCGCCAGCTTCCATTAAATTTCCTTAATGCATTCTTAGTCTCTTTTTGCTATTTTAGAACTGCCATACACTATTTGTGTTGATGATCATTTCTGTATGGTGATTCTCTAACCTAAGTAGTTTTCCATACTCCTTAAGGTTGCAAGAAACTGGGATTGTATGTTGTTGGTTTTAATTGATTGAGTTAAGTCTTCCTTCATGCTGTCTATGGCATTAGGAAGACTAACTCAATGCCATTTGCTGTTTTGATCTAAAATGATGCTTCTGATAAGGTTTTTCTTGTTGGGTATTTGAACTGAATTCTTATGTGATTTTCGTGAGATTTAAACCCTTATCAGATTTGGATTTCAACTCTCAAAATTTTTAGTTTGTTTTGAATTTTCTCTTATTCCCAGTTATACAGTAACATGCTGCAACTTGCAGCTACATTTCCCTCCATCTCTAAATTCTCTTCTTCTCTAAATTTTCCTCTCATCTGTTGAATACATCCCTCTCTTCAAGTGGACTAACTACAGCAGCAGTCAGCCCATTTGACAGTGGCTTAAGCCACTGCTGATGCTAAACAAAACACCATGAACAGCACACCTTCTCATCCCTCTCCATCTTCTCTGACAGTAGCTTAGCTGCTGTTTAAATTGAAATCAAAAATTAATTAACCCTTCTTCCCTCATTTCCTAACTTCCTACTAAAACCTAATTATACATACTTATTTTAAAACTGTAAATATACCTATCCATAGTATTATAACTATAACATATAGCCTAATTATGTAAGTAAGATACATAGTTATACTGTAAATATGTATAAAACCTGTACATAAATCCATATACATATGTAATCTATGTAAATATATGTATATATACTAAACTATTATGTATGTATCTACTTAATAATGTATATATATATAAACAGATCCCTATTTACATATTTAATAGCTAAATTATAGAGTAACTTAGCTAAATTAATAATTTAGAGCTATAATTAAATTAAATAAATCTATAAACTTAGGATAATATATATAGTAAGTAATTTAAGCAAATTAAAGTGTATTTATACCTAGTACAGCTTACTGTAACTTAGTTTCAATTATAAACTACACAGAATTGCTATTTTAGCCTAAATAAAACATAAATAAATTCGTAAAAATACAATAAAAATATGTATTAAATACTTAAGTATGTAAATTAAAACTGTTTAAGGTCAATTAGACCATTTACTAATTATTTTATAAGTAATTAACTATTTAATCACCTAAATCAACCTGTATAATCAGCCTAGTTTAGCGAATTTATTTGTATAGTAAAAATATTTAAAATTCAAAATTAATTAATCAATTATGTAGTATTATGTAAATATTTTATTTACCATATTTTATTTTATTTTTTTTCATAATTTATGGCCCCCAAATTGAGGGCCAAAAACGTGCCCAGACACAGCTGCGCCTGATTTCCAGCGCATGATGTGGCGCTGGAATAGCACCACATCGTGTGCTGCAAGTGAAGCGCAGCCACATATAGGTTAATTATGCTATAGGTTCACCAGTCGTCACGGCGCCGGGCGCCCGAAACAACATCCTATTCCATTCGATCCGATTACCCGTTAACCATGTACTGTCTGATTTGCGATGAATGTGTGATGTGTGTGGGGGCCAGGGGCCCGAGCGTGCGAGCATGTGGCGTTTGGCTGAGGCCTGACGCTGAGCTAAAAACGTAACTAAGCCACATAATCTGAGATTAGGGCGCGCTTAGTAGAGGTCTGGTCCCACCCTAAGGGTGCTGTGTATCCCTCGGAAAGCGCGCCCGCAAACTAAGCATGTTTTAAACTCTAATGACATTAGCCCTAACCCCCTCCCCACCGCAGCCTCTGAAGTATCTTAAGACAGAAGAAAAGAACAGACGAGTTAAGTTAACACAAAGAGAAGAAAAAGAGAGAACACAAGAGATAACAAGAACAGAAAGACTTACTGTACATATAGTAGTAGAATAAGTAATGTACATACGTATAAGTAAACCCACATAATTACTAACAGAATAAAATGACACTATAAACGTCGCTAAAGACCTCAGTTTGCTTCTTTAGGTTGTATATAGTGTTTTCTGAGATTTAGCGACGCTGTCACTGAAACTGCTGTATATGTTACTATAAATAACAAACTAATAAGTTAAGTCTCTACACCATTGCATCCTAAGGTATTATATACTATCATGATTAGTACTAATAGGATAACTTGTAAATACATAGTTTAGAGTATAATAATAGATTGTTTGATGCTTGTTCATAGTTAGTATTTTTACAAGCATTTCTTAGTAATTAGGTAAATAAAACACACATTCATTCATTCTTTAATAAGATGTAAAGTTTCTTTTTGGAATTAGAGGATAATTTTGAGATCAAAGAGTGACCGAATGAAATTCAATAAATTGCCTCCCAGTGAACGACCTGGAACAAAACCAGTAAAAATTAGATAAATAAGCAAATGATAATAATGGTTGTAATGACTGGTACTCACCCATACTCACCACTATACGACATTCTTAATGTTATATTATACACCCTATACTACAACGACATGATCATAACAATAATCATTCATTGTATACAACCATTGTGTTATATACACATTACACAACATCATCACCTTCCGATCAGGCCTGACAGTTTTTTCTAAAATTCACTTAATCTCCCTATTAGACACTTCAACTTGTCCACTCATTTGGGGATGATAAGGTGTGGCTATCATGTGGTTGACTCCCAAATTTTGGAGTAGTCTTGTGAAGTGTACATTCTTAAAGTGAGGTCCTCCATCACTTATGATCATCCTTGGGCACCCATACTGAGAAATGATATTAGCCTTAACAAAGCCCAAGACCACGGAATGGTCATTGGTTCACGTGGGTATGGCTTCTATCCACTTTGATACATAGTCACCAGCCACAAGGATGTATTCATATCCGAAGGACACAGGAAAGGGACCCATGAAGTCAATGCCCCAAATATCAAAGATTTCAACTGGGAGGATAGGTTGTTGGGGCATCTCATCCCTTTTTCCAATGGTTCCCGTCTGCTGGCAATGTAGACACGTGCCCACATACGTATGTGCATCTCGGAATAATGTGGGCCACCAAAAACCAGACTGAAGAACCTTATGGGTAGTCTTCTTCCCACTAAAATGTCCCCCACAATGGAGGTTATGGTAGAAATTCAGAACACTTCTTTGTTCCTCATCAGGGATGCAACGGCGAAATAGCTTGTTAGGGTCTATTCTAAAAAGCTCAGGTTCCTCCCAGTGATAAAATTTAGCGTTGGCGAGAAACCTATCTCGCTTTTGCTTGTCCCAAGTACTGGGGGTGATGCCTGTAACCAGATAGTTCACTATGTCAGCGAACCAAGGAGTTTTAGCTTCCACGGCCATTAGAGACTCATCAGGGAAAGTCTCTTGAATGCTGCCAATAGGGTTTGATGCCTCAATAGGGATCCTAGACAAATGGTCTGCTACCACATTCTCAACTCCTTTCTTGTCTATAATTTCCTGGTCAAATTCTTGGAGTAGTAGAATCCAATGAATTAGGAGAGGTTTGGTGTCCTTTTTAGCCAGAAGATGCTTAAGGGCTGAATGATCAGTGAACACCACAACCTTGGATCCCAAAAGATAAGATCGAAACTTTTCCAAAGTAAATACTACAGCAAGTAATTCCTTTTCAGTGATCGTATAGTTTTGCTGAGGATCCGTAAGGGTCTTGCTGGCATAATGTAGCACATGAGGTTTGCCATCAACCCTTTGACCTAAGACCGCTCCCACTGCAAAATCAGAAGCATCGCACATAAGCTCAAACGGGAGGGTCCAATCTGGTGCTTGGAGAATCGGCGTGGTAATGAGGGCTTTCTTCAAAGCTTGGAAAGCCTCACCACATCTATCATCAAAATCGAAGGAGACATCCTTCGCTAACAGGTCGTAGAGTGGCTTAGAGATTTTACTGAAATCTCTAATGAAGCACCTATAAAATCCAGCATGGCCAAGGAAAGATCTAACCTGACGAACATTGGCGAGCAATGGAAGCTTAGAGATGGAATCGATTTTTGCAGTGTCCACCTCTAATCCTCTCTCAGAAACTATATTCCCTAACACAATGCCTTGTTGGACCATAAAGTGGCTTTTCTCCCAGCTAAGTACCAACTTTGCCTCTTCGCAATGGGTTAAGACTTTATCAAGGTGAGAAAGGCATAGGTCAAATGATGAGCCATAAATGGAGAAGTCATCCATGAAAATTTCAACGAACTCGTCGATCATATCAGAAAAGATAGACATCATACAACGTTGGAAAGTGGCAGGAGCGTTACATAACCCGAATGGCATTCGGCGGAGCGTAAAAGTGCCATACAGACTCGTGAAGGTGGTACGCTCCTGATCATCAGGAAAAATGGCTATTTGATTGTACCCAGAGTACCCGTCAAGAAAACAAAAGTACTTGTTCCCCGCCAATCGTTCCAAAATTTGATCAATAAACGGTAAGGGGAAATGGTCTTTCTGGGTAGTCGTGTTTAAACGGTGGTAATCAATGCAGACCCTCCAACCAGTTGAGGGTCTAGTGGTCACCAGTTCTCCTTGGTCATTCTCCTCCACAGTGATTCTTGCCTTTTTCGGAACTACGTGAATAGGACTGACCCATTTACTATTTGAAATGGGATAGATAATCCCTGCATCCAGCCATTTTAGAATCTCCTTTTTAACAACCTCCCGCATATTTGGATTGAGCCTTCTCTGCATATCTCGGAAGGGCTTCACGGACTCGTTCGTGTATATATGATGCATGCAAAGAGAGGGATCAACACCCTTAATATCAGCAATTATCCAGGCAATTGCTTCCTTGTGCCTTTGTAAACACTCAAGCAGAGCTCCCTCCTGCAATTCAGATAATGCAGACGAGATAATAACGGGGAGTGTGTTATTAAGGCCAAGGAAAGCATATTTCAATGTGCTCGAGAGGGGTTTCAACTCCAATTCAGGAGCCTTTTGGATTGAGGGTTTTAGTTGAGATGTCCCCGCCCCAGGCAGCGGATCTACCTTTACAGTCCAGGGTGGGGACAGAGACTCAGTGTGTACCCCCAATAGCTCTTCTAGTTTGGGCATTTTCCTTTCAGTTTTAATAATCGAGGGATGGTCCTGAGATATGACCTTCTGAAGGGGATCTCTACATAAGAGTGCTGGAGTAGTCTCTTCAATTATTTCATCAACGACCTCAATCTGAGAACAATCTTCAAATCCGGGTTGCTTGTAAGTATCAAAAACATTCAACCGAATCTTCTTGTTCCCAAAGCCCATTTTAAGTGCCCCAGATCTACAATTCATAGAGGCATTGGCTGTAGCCAAGAAGGGGCATCCCAGAATAATGGATGGCTTTGTGGGCTTATTAGATGGGTCAGTATCAAGTACCAGAAAGTCAATGGGGAAGAAGAAATCCTCCACTCTCACAAGGACATCTTCCAACAATCCCCGCGGTGTCTTAAGTGATCTGTCTGCAACCTGGAGGATTACTGGACTAGGCTTCAGCTTTCTTCCTCCCAAAAGGTCATAGACAGAGCTCGGTAGAATGTTTATCCCCGCACCTAGATCGAGTAGAGCCTCGTCAATGTGTTGGTTACCTATAACCATTGAAATATACGGGCCCCCTAGGTCTTTCATTTTGGGGGGTGTTCTTTGCTGAAGAACCGAGCTAACATGGTCAGGCAGGATGACCTTGGTTTGGACCTGTTTCTTAGATCGACACTTCTGGGTGCACAGGTCCTTCAGAAACTTGGCATAGGACGGAATCTATTTAATCGCTTCCAACAGAGTCAAGTTAATATGGACATGCCTAAAAGTATCCATAATCTCTTCCGTCCTATCCTTGGCTCCAGACGAGCCAACAGAAGATTCCCCAGGAGCAGATAGGCACTCTGGATAGGGCACCCTCGGCTTCTGGGTAGAGGGGTCGTCATGGCGGGAAAGGGGTGGTGGAAGGACGACATCCTCATTGTAGGTGATTTTTTGTGAGGGAGAGTGGTGTGGCTCTTCCTTGGGTGAGATGGAAGTCAGGTCAGGTGTGGAAGGGGAATTATAAGATGTAATCGAAGAAGTGTTATCAGGCTTGTCAATCTTTTTTCCACTCCTCAACACGGTCACTGCTTGGGCGTGCTCCCTAAATACAACCCCCTTGCCCTTAGGGTTCTTATCAGAAGATCTAGGCAGCTTCCCCGGATCACATTGTCTAACTGCCTTAGTAAGATGACCAATTTGGGATTGCATATTAGTAATCATCTTATTCTGAGATTGGATAACCATATTCTGATGCTCATGCATTGCTTTCATCATGGCCTTCAGTTCATCCATCTCAGAGGGCTTATTCGAAGGAGGGTTTTCATAAGAAGGTTGGTATGTGGGCTGGGGAGGTAAGGGTCTAGTATTCCCTGAGTTAGAAGCATCACCTTGCTTCCAAGAGAAGTTTGGATGGTTCCGCCACCCTGGATTATAAGTGTTGGAGTAAGGGTTGTTGCGAGGGGGTGGAAGCCTTGGGTCACGTTCAAGTCGGCTTGAATCAACTCAGGGAATTGGTTTGCTTGATGGCACTCCGCAGTGGCGTGCGTTGTGCTTTGGCAAATGGAGCATTCTCTTGAAGCCTGAAAAATAGAGGCTGCTTGCGGGTTCATGCCGGGGTTTGCTAAAAGCCTATCAAAGTTTTTATTCAATAGTTGAATCTGATAAGCCAAATCTTGAGAAGCCCCAGCTTCATAGGCCTCTATCTTCCTCTACAAGATTGATGGTTTTCTTTCTTGATAGGTAGAGGACAGATGTATGGAATTGTCGCTTAAAGTTTCAAATAATGCCCAGGCTACATCCTCAGTTCTGGTCATGAAGGTTCCTGGACAGGCTGCATCAATGGTTTGCCTATGCCTTTCAGATAATCTGTTATAGAACCTTTCGACCAACTGCCATCTTGGTACTTGATGGTGGGGGCATAACCTAAGAAGGTCATTAAAGCGCTCCCAAGTCTCATGAAATTGCTCTCCTTCCTGTTGAGTAAAACCCATAATCTCTCTTCTGTATTGGTTGGTTTTACTCATAGGAAAATACTTTTTTAAGAATTCTCCCTTAAGAGTGGCCCAATCATTTACCCTTGCATCGAGGGTATGATACCAGTGTTTGGCCTTATCCTTTAGGGAGAAAGGAAATAGAGTCCTCATCAGGGCTTCATAAGTAAAGCCCTGGAGCTTCACCGTGGAACAGACCTCGGTGAATTCCTCCAAATGCCGGTAGGGGTCCTCCCTAGTAGTACCATAAAAAGAGGGTAATAAAGATATGGTACTGCTCTTGATCTCATACGGATTATCCCCTGCCGGTCGTCTTAGTGCTTGTGCAGGTTGGTTAGTAGGAATAAAATAGTCCCTTAGGGTCCTTTGTTGATTTGCACCTTGCTCAACCATTCCTTCTTTTTCTTCTCCTAGGTGAGCTCTCCTAAGAATTCTCTCAGGCTCAGGATCAAACACTAGAATACCCTCAAGAGAGCATCTACCAAGCATACAAAACACAATTTAGATTTTTTTATTGAGTAAGTCAAACCTCCACTCCAAAGATAAGTCAAAAGATCAAGACTTATCCCTCCGTTCCCACGTAAGTGGTATAAGAGGGATGTGGACTTGAAATCTTAACCTTCTTTATTATGGATGTCGAATTAGTTAATATAAATGGCCAAACAAGTTTTTCACTGCAATTACGTGCCTTAATTCAACCTTCGAGTGCCCTAGGACCTATACTTTGCTTGGATGATACTCCCAGGTGATCAAGTGAGAAGTTACTCCAAGGACGAACAAAGGGATGCAAGTAGGGAGAACCCTTCCTTTGAGGCGATGCGTATGCGGTGCCCCTTAACTACCCTTTTGTTCCTTTAAGGGGTGACCCCCTTCGTGGAGTATCAAAACATTTGGTCAAAAGATAGAATCACCACCACACAAAGCACAATAGGAGGGTCTGCACCGATAAAGAGATCGGTGCCTATAGCCTTAAGTGATCGAGCCTTAGTGCGGTGCCTAATGTGCATGCTCAGTGTCAGAAGCGTGCAACACCCCGCAAATCTTTGTAATTTCTTTTGAAATTGCAGACAAGTCCCTTAGAATCAGATCAAATGTGAATTGCTTTTAGGGTTGAATCTGATTATTAGTTCCGCTTTTAGTTATGTGACCACTGAATTAGTAAATTTAAACAACTTGGTGGTCTTGAATTTAAATTTGAATGCAAATGCGTGAACAGGAGCTGGATGCAAAAGTTAGAAAGATATATACCTGTCTCCAGCAATCTTCGTGCTAATATGCTTGCAATGCAATAATAAGATCTAATGTGCTGCTCAATCACTCCTAAATGCACGCACCTAACGGCATGCAACTTCTAAATAGGCAGCTCGATATTTTCTTTATTGGTTTTTAAAAGCAAGCAAGTAGAAAATATAATCACGCATGCACCAAAAATATTGTAAGCCCTAGTGGCTAAAAAAATGCGGGGACAAACCCCCAAAAATTCAGCCCCAATTACTACAAGGGTGAAAAGATAGAATTAAATTTGTGACGACGGAGAATCCTCTATGAAAATAGGATGCTGGTCTCCTTCGTCTTTTCCTTGTGTAGCTTAACTCGTGATTGCTGTCGCCACTCTGTTGCGCCTCGTTGCCTTTCAGATTCCTCGCACAGTAAAAAAAAAAAGATCAGATAATTTCGCAACTCAGAATATTCAAAAACAATAAAGTAAATCTATTGCATCTATTGCCTCCCAGGCAACGGCGCCAATTTGAAAGAGCTGACTTTTCGCTTTGCGTAATAGTATTTAAGTGGTCGAAAAATCGACTAATCAAAAATAATAATAGCCACTCATAGAAGAGTGGCTCGTGTCCACAGGGAGGCAATTATGCAATAAATTCTTAATTATTTTATATTATTTCGGATAAGTGCGAAATCCCTATTCAAATCTGACATAAAATGCGAAGGAAAGTAGATTTGCAATAACTTAAAAAGATAAGGGTATATGTGCAGTTTCTCCTCACTAAAATCTTCAACAAATTTATGATAAATTCATGCAATTTTCACGTGAAGTGTACTAGAAAAAATTAGTGCTCAGGTTAAGTCCAAAATCAATCTTGAAATAGATGAATATCATGAATGTGCAATTATCAGAGAATATAAGTGTGCATGCGCAATTTTGCCATAATATAATAATAATAAATAAATAATCAAATTATGTGGCAATGGAAATGAATGTCAATATTAATGGATTTCAAAACAGAGCTTTTGCTCTCTCTCCTCCTCGCGAGAGAGAGAGAGAGAGCACCGGCGGGGCTTTGGAGAGGCTAGGGAGGTCGGCGAGGACGAGGACTATCCGATGGTGGCTGCGGCGTCGACAGAGGTGGGCAGAGGTGGCCGGCCAGCGGAGGAGAAGACGCCGGCGGAGGCTGCCTGTTGTAACTGCTTGCTGCAGATGGCGTGTGGTGCAGGTGGGTGGAAGCGGTGCAGCGCCGACAGGCAGAGGCGCGGGTCGGCCGGTGGAAGCGGTCTGCAGATGCGCCTACAGGATGGGAGTGGGTGCTGTGGGCTTGAGGCGCTGCTGAAGGTTGGAGCGTGCACGGTGAGGCATGTGGGCGCCTGAAGATGGGCGTGCTGAGGCGTGCCTGTAGGAAGCACTGGAGAGGTTGGGGTGGCTGCGGTGAGGCGTGCGGGCGCCTGCGGGGAGGCGTTGGAGAAGGAAGGTGGGCGCGCCTGCAGATGGTGCGGGTGAGCGGTGCTGCACTAGGGCTCAGTGCAGGCTGAAGGGAGGTAGCGCCTATGGGTGCTGGAAGGTGCGGGAGCGGTGTAGGATTGGGAAAGAGGCTTGGCTGGAGATTGAGGTGGCGTGCACGCGCTTGCAGATGGAACGGCCATCTGGTGGTGTGGGTGGTGCGCGCTTGCGGGCGTAGGGGTGTGGCTGTAGGGATCGACGGAGGTGGATGGGTGCGCGGGTGTGTGTGCCTACGGGTTGGCTGGAGAGGTTGGAGCGCACGCCTGCAAGTGCGGCTAGAGGATGCTTGGCGTGCGTGCCTGCTTTGGTGAGGACGTGCGGGAGAGAGGGTGCACTTGGTGCTGAAGATGGATCCATAGTGCACGCTGGAGAGGATGGTGCAGGTTCTCTTCTGGATGATTTTCTCTCTCCCTGGATCCGCCTCTTCTTTTTATCTTCTTGGTTGCGCCTGCGAGAGTTAAGGGATTTTCAAATCCCTTAACTATTTCTGGCCGGCGGCTGTTGAGGGTTCCCCGAAGGATGGGGAAAAGAACAGCCGCCGGTTATTTGAAAAAGGGTAATTTATCCTTTTCTCCTCATTCTTTTGCCAATTATTTTTCCTGCACATAAAAAGAACATATTAAGTTATAAAATAAATGTAAACCTAAATCATGATGCATGCAAACATTCTATAACTTAATATAGTTATTAACAAACCTAAAAGATATAATTAAAGTTACTTAGGCGTAATATTAGTCCATTAAAATGGACTCATCACCTACCATTTGCTAGTCCCTTAGCAAATTCTTAGAATTCAGCATAGATTTTCAACTCAAGGAGTATTTCTGACATTCAACTCATTTAGAAATAATGTTAACTTATTAATCCTAGTCATACTTCAGTAAAACATAAGTGCTCTTGTGCTTAGGACTTTGGACGATCCGGTTCCTCAAGATACTTAGATCTAATGGCTCCCTAATTTAATTTTACCTAACTCTTGATTTTTAAACACAGGAGCATACGATTCAAGTTGGTCTCAATTTCACTCCCGATTTCGTTGTTATCAGGGATGGAACACGTGTAGTGAGAGTGAATTGAGTTAAAGGTCCCAATTGTCAAATTAATAACCTATTGGACTCATCGGCTTCTCTCACATGAATTTGGCAGCTATCTAACTTCCAACAGGGTCAACCTGAGGGTACATCTCCTCGAAAAAGAGAAATAAATTAAATTCTAGCACCATATATTTTTTCTTTTCTTCTTTTTCTTCTTTTTTTATTTTTTTTCTTTATCTCTTTTTTTTTGCGGTGTAAGTGTGTGAGGCATTTGTGAGTCTTTTGGGGTGGTGAGGATAGGTATACTACTTACTAAGACTTACGTATACAAGTCCCATTGTGTAAGTGAATTTATCGTTGTTTAGGAAAATGCGTCATAGTATAGTCGAGAAATCGTGATAAACACTAAAATTAATAACTCGAAAAAGTACGAGGTCGTTCACTAGGAGCAATTCAGGAGCAATTCATCTTCACAAATCACAATTCTAAGCAAGATATAAGCAATTATAACTAGAATAATGATCAAGAATGATATATAAATATAACCAAGTAGAATGCATAAAAGGATTTGGTTAAAATGGTGATTTAAATCACTAATTTAACCTTAGAATATTAAGCTCAATTAAGTCAAATATTTGCATAGTATCCCTTAACCAATTTTCTTGTGTTCAAACCGTTCGCATTTGGTTTTGGGCAAGAATCAGAGCCCAAGATATGGCTCAGATTGAAGAGGATCTTCTCAAGAGTTTCCCTTCCAATTTTGGAAGAGATTGGGCGTGAAATTAGGGAGAACTCCTCCATTGAAGGTCAGCAGCAAGCTGCGTTCACACGGCCATGGCGGCAGAGACCTGAACGCGAAGATGATGATAAACCTAGGGACCCATTCGCAAGAATTTCAAAAGCTAGATGCTTATGTGAGAGAGAGAGTCAGATTGGACCAAAATGCAAACTAGGTCAAGATGATCTCTTATTGGGCCCAAATTTTGGTAAGAATCTAATTTGGATCCAAGGAATCTGATGGTGAAGTTGGATTTTGATTTGATCAAGTTTGACTGGGTAATTTGTGTAGAAACCCAAATTAGGCCAACTTGCTATCTAAGACTCTGTTCTTGGTTAAAATAGGTTCAGATGATCAAACCAAGGTTACCAAACCTTATGGGATATTTTTCTATGAATTTTATAAGGTTTAGATGAAATTTTTCCTGACCAGAACCTCTATTAATTAAGTGGGTTTGAAATTAGGATTTTTAGGTTATGGATTAGTTCTCGAAATGCACGAAAACCCGTTTATGTCTGTGTGGTCCCTCTTGTTAGTCATTAATGCTCATTTGACCTTAGATTAACCCCTGGAAAATCCTGTGATTACTCTGCATTCATGACATGCTTTTAAAACTGTAGAATTAACCCTGTTTTAATGTATTCCTCTCAGAAGGATATGTTGTGAGTTATGACTCTCTGGCGATTATGTAGGAGCATTTGTCAATTAATCCTGGCTAATAAAAGCTAGTTATAGCTTATGATGATGTCATCATCATAGCCCCATGCCTAACTTTTGCTAGTCCCTTAGCAAAATCTTATGGAAAGAACTAGAGTTCTAGACCATGAATTGAAGTTCAGAGTCCTAATTCGTTTTACTCTTTTTAGATTAGGTCAAAATGCTAATAGTAGGCCTAGAGGTAATAAAGAATCAATCAAGATTCAGACCTAATTAGCTTCAGCCTGAGTTTGCTGTGAAGGTTTCTGAGGCCCACAAAACTACCAAGAGGTTCGTTGAACCTAGCGGTTAAAGCACCCGTGCATAGAATGTAGCATGTCTAGGTTTAGCTTGCCAGTGCATTTTTTATAAGAGAGAAGTAAAAGGATTTTTCATTTGGAGAGTTTTCTCTCTTTTTTTTTATTTTTCCTTAAATCCAGCCTCGATTTGGCCTTAAACACGGTATGTATCGGATTCCTTGTCCCCACCATCAATCCTCGAAGGGTCCCTGGCTTTCGATGCTTCGCGATAGCACTGCCCATGGCGACCCCCATAACCTTGGCTTTCGACACTTCAAGATAGTGTCGCCCATGGCATTCTGTAGCTAAGTTCAGGCCATGGCAATTGACATTTCGTGATAATCTCGCCCATGGCACCTGAACCAGCACAAGGTGCTTACATGCCCTCGGTAGGATATTTAGATATCCTAGAAGACAGGCACCGAGGAGACAAAATGTTATTACGCATCTTCGAGGGGAATTTCCCATCTCTCCGTGTCGAGAACTTGTCCAATCAACTTGTGTTGTCGAGCAGCTCCTAAGTTAGATTTTCGAGATGACTTTTCAGAGTAGAACACTTACGGTAGATTTTTCTTTATTAAGCGCACTGAACCAGACTAAGTGTGTGATTTTAGGTGCTCAGGTTACTAAGTCCCGCGAACCAAAGGGTAGGCAACGGGGCCAAATACTTCCTAAGCCTTAGACCTAATATATTAGCTTCGCATTTTCCTCAACCTCTTGAGCATTGATGAGCCCATATTTGTGGGCTATTTAGTTACTTAAGTGCCAAGGAATTAGATTGATATTAGTGTACACATGGCATGTATTAAGATATAAATAAGTTAGTTTATATATATTTGTTTGTATGCATTACATATATAAATTATTTAGCATGCATTAGAATAACATGCATTAGTCTTTAGGTTACATTATATGCATTAACATTTTATTGAGGGTTTGAACATAATTAACCAATCCTTTTATTATTATTATTTTCTCTTCTTTGCAAGAATTCACTGCTCCAATGCCACCAGCTGTTGCACTAAAACCTGCATTCAAGGACAAGCGGAGAATGTGGATCTGCTCCCACCTCTCCATTCAAATCCATGTAAACGGCTACAAAGGAGGAAGAATGGCTGCCGTTCAAACTAGGCCACCACCCCTTTCCTCACTATGCAGAGAGCCTCGTTTCTCATCCGCTCCTCACCACCGGCCTCAATTGCAACAGCACGACTCCACCACCATGGGCGTGTGGTGTGACAGCCCACACCGCCAATCAGAGTCCCTGCATCACAGTGCTTCTTCTTCATCGCCACCGCACCCACCAGCACCATCCCTGCGCACATCCATCACAAGCGCAAGCACCTCCCTCCAGCACCCTTGGCCCGCACTTCACCTTCTACAGCAGTCCATCCGCACGTGCCTGCCCCTCATAGTAGCCCACCTGCGCACGCTGCACCTCCACCGCACCAGGCACGTGCCCACCAGCAGCTCAGCTTCTGCCACCACCAGCACACGACCCACCCCATGCCTTAGCCCCTACCGCACACCCGCGTGCGCCTCCCTGTGTGCATCCGCACCTCGTCGCATCGTTGCCCGCAACACCCGTCGTGCGCCCTCCAGCAGTAGAGCGTGCAAGAGCAGCAGTGACAGCCGCCACTGCCGCCGCTTCTCCCATTTCGACTGACGACCACTGATGGCCGTTCGGAGCACCACCACCACCATCGGAAAGCTCTCGTCGCGCTTATCCTCCTTCGAGCTTCCCGCGGCCCGCCATCGCCTCCTCTTTGCGCACTCATAAAGGAAGCAAATCCTCTATTGTTTGGTTAATTAATATTTACATTTGAGTGCCATTGCCAAACTCTCATTTTGATTTTAATATTTGATATATTGAGTGAAATTGCAACTTCATGCACATGCTTTCTCATAATTTCTTGGCTTTTTTTATTCACATCTTTTGATATTGGTTTTGGATTAAGATGTACACAATTTCTCTCTAATACATGTGCAATTGGAAATTACATAGATTGATCACATTTTTACTGAATATTTCATTGAGGAAAAAATTGTGCATATAACCTTACATTCTCGAGTTATTGTGTCTTCTTTTCGTCGCATTTTATGTCAGAGTTGACAATGAATTTCGTACTCGATTGAACGAATACAAGGAAAAAAATATTCGTGAATTTATTGCATCATTGCCTCCCTGTGGACATGACCAGCTCTTCTGTGAGTGGTTTAATTTTTATTTTAATTATTTTGTTAAGTGATTTTCCACCACTTTGATACTAAAATGATAAATCATCTTAATCATATTATTCAAAAGCGAAAATCGACTTGCCAAGTATTAATCCAGATCTTAATGGATACGTGAATGTTTAAGCCCTAAAACAAGCCTAAGAGGCCTAAGATTAGCACTCATACTAATCTCCTTGTCTCTTTGTCATCCGAGGACTTAATTTTTTTCTTTTTGATTAGGTCTAGAACTTAAGTTACTTCCATCATCAATTGCTATTGACTATCATTATTATTCTTGCTTTTTTGCTCCTTTTTGACATTTGAGTTCTCTTCTCTTTTCTTTTCAAGAAAGATTTCCAATTTAATTCACAAAATTCCTCCCCTTTCTCCATTTTTTTTCAATTTTTATATATTTTTTTCAATTTTTGAATATGTATTTTTTTGTGAGAACCTCTCAGAGAATTAAATTTTCATATGTCTGCACTTTAACACCCCCCATGCCTAAGTTTTGCAATGTCTTCATTATAAACCAGAGGATATGAAATCAACTTTGTTCAAGGGTTAGAACAAGGTCTAAGGGCGAGTGAACGGGTCGCGATGACTATTGCGGATGATTTCAAGCTTTGATACAAGTGCCAATGGTGGAGTCGGTTGTTCTAAAGTTGAACTCAACAGTGCAGTAGGAGTGTAGCTCAAAAGATGATCAGAAGGGTCTCGAGTTTTTTTGAATGACAGGTTGCCTCCCGTTAAGTGCTAAATTTAATGCCTTCAACCGAACAAAAGGTGATTAAGGAGAAGGGGTGGTCAAATCAAAAGAGTTTTGTAGAATAAGCACTTTGATCAATAGCCTAGTTGGTCCAACCAGGTGCTTATTCAGATTGACAGGCTGATGATGCAGCCCAAACCCAATCAGTCTAGTGGGTTGATGGATGTGAATCAATAGATGTGGAGCCCATTAGATTCTTTGAGGCTCAAAAAGATGTGGAAATGAGAATCCAAGGTTTGGCTGAGTCGATTCAGCCTGATAAGAGTAGGGATCCTCAAAAGAAAATGGAGCTATAGAGGATGTAGGAACACTACTGGTAGGATAGTAAAGGATAGGAAGTGATTATTGGTCTGATCAATATCTGAAACCTGATCAAAAGATGGAAGAGAATCATATGCAACTGGATCAGAGAGAGGTGAATCAGAATAGAAATTGATTCCGATGGCAGGTCGGAGTTGAGAATGGATTTTGGAAGGCTCTGTATGTGGATCAGAAGGTGTGGCTTCTTTAACATCCAAATCATTGACCTCAGCATCAGAATCAAAGAATGGATCATGGATGCTGAGGTCATAAACTGGGTCATAATTGTCAGGAAACAAAGCTTCTCCAAAATCAAAGTAAGATTCAAAATCATCAGAGAATTTGTGAAGATGAGTTTCTGAACCTGATTCTAGATAGGGATTTCCACCATAGAATGAATCATGATGCGTAGAATCAACAACATGACTTGGATCTAACCTAATCTCAAATTCTAGGCTTGAAAAGGTGTCTTTATTAGGCATAGGCTTAGGTTCTTGGCTCCTAGGATAGACCCAATCGAATCCCAACTCTTCCAACTCGATTTCTGTATCATAGATCAGTTTGACTTCCAAAAAATCAATTTGTATCTCTAAGGAGGTTGGAGAGGTGTAATCATCAAACATATGCCTATAATCATAATCCAGATAAAAAATCTGATTATCATCATATTGGGCCTCTTGATCATCCCAAATATACTCAAATCTAGATTCTAGGTCAAAGGTAGGTATTGGGTTACTAGAATCTAGACTAGGATCTATTGGGATTTCAGAATCATTCTCGAGAATTACCTTAACAGGATAAGGCTCGAAAATTACATTCTCGAGAAGTTCTGATTCAGGCTTATCATTACAGGTGTTTGGGAATTCAAGGCATGTTGAACCGGGTTCATGGTTTTCTAGGGCTGGTTCAGAATTGGGAACACCTGCAATTGGATCCTTCCAACCCTCATTAAGATTCAACATGTCAATTGTGATGAAGTTTGAATCTGAATTTGTTTAGGTTGGGGGTCCACAACAGCCTCTATTCAATCCCGGCTTCTGGGAGATCATCAATTTTCGACTTCTGATATGGGTACATTTCATTTATGACCTGTTTCAGCATAGTTATCAAGTTTTCCCGTTTCTCAAGGTCTTTTTGGTGTTTTTCCCAAAGTTGTGGGTTTGTTGGACATTGAAGACACTCGAAATTATGCAATCTTTCTATTTCAATGATTCCTATCATGAGAATATCCCAAGTTGAAACATTTGTCATATGTGTTATTATCATTGGGCACAATTTGTAACGAAGGTTACTTGCGGCGAAATCGAGATTAAAAACTGCGTTATAGTATAGTTGAAATCGCTTTGAAAATAAATAATTTTATTACTTGAAAAGGTTCCGAGGTCGAACACAGGGAGAAATATGAAATTTAAAGCTCAAGATCATAATTTAAATCAAGAATAAAGATTGCAATAAAAATAATTTCAGGATCAATATGCAAAAAGAATGGAGTAAAATGGTGATTTGAATTACCAATTACTCCTCACAAATAACACTTAAATCAAATATCAAATATATGCAAATAAAGTATCAGACGTCTTAAGTAGCCCTGTGTTATAGTGCTAAGGATTTTTTGCTTTTCTTCTTCTCTATTTCTTCTTCTCCTCTTCTTTGTTGTGCGGCTCCTTCTCTTCTTCTTCTTCTTCCTCTTTTCTTCTCCTTCCTCTTTCTTTCTTTAGCTACTTCACATAGAGGGGGAGCTTCTTGAATTGGCTAAGTGTCAGCCAATTCTCTCTACAGAAAAACCCTCCCCCTACCCCACGCAATCTCTCCTTCTCTTTCTCTCTTATGCTCCGCTCTCCCAGGGCCTCTCAGTGGGTAACCGGGTAATCGGGTAGGCGCAAACCCAGGTCTAGGGTTGTGGGCATGGTTGCAGCCGAGGAGTGAAGGGCTTAGGCGGGTCGGGCGCACTAGGTCCGCTGGTCAGGTGTCTCGGACGAGGCGCATGCGAGGGGCCCTGTGTGTCGAGGTGATAAGCCGATGACACTTTTTCAATTTATGCCACTGTGGGTGTTCTTTAGCCAATGGTCAGGGGGAGATGCCGCCTTTTGATGTTCATGAGGCACTCCTGAGCCAGAACCTTAGGGTACTTGAGCAAACAAGACAAATTAATCTTTTAACAGCAGCCCTAAATAATCTACAGACTCTTCAAACCCGTCCTCCACCTCAACCTGAGGCGGGTTTTGAAATCCCTGATTTACCGATCTCTCGTCCAAGGCCTCTACTTAGAGATTATTATAACCCATCTAATGCACAAGTAGAGCCTAATGTTAGGATTCCTATTAGGGAGAATGATCCTGATTTAAAGCCAAATATCATAGGTTTAATCCCTCACTTTCACGGATTTGCATCCGAGGATCCATTTCAATATATTGAAGATCTAAAGAATTTATCTCAAACTCTTGGACCTCGAAATCAAAATAGGGAAATCCTACTAATGAAAATATTCTCTTTTAGCCTTAAAGATAAAGCTGCTTATTGGTATAGAACTATAGCAATGCCAGTCTCAACTTGGGCTGAACTCGAATCCGCATTTTTGAAGAAATTCTTTCCTATTGGTCGAACCAATGCTTTAAGGCGAGCTATTGCTACTTTCAATCAAAACCAAGGAGAACCAATTCATGAAGCGTGGGAACGTTTTCATGAATTGCAAAGGAAATGCCCGCATCATAACATCCCTCGTTGGCAACTCATGCACATCTTTTACTATGGTTTACAAGAGGGCATTAGCAATCTAGTCGATGCCTCTTGTGGAGGGAATTTTCTAAATCGCGACGCAGAATCCGCCTCAGAATTATTTGAAGGGATGGGGGAAAACTCGATCAACAATGCATCAATGTCGCAATTTACGCAGGGAGCAAACACAAATCATCAAAATCCACACAAGGGCATTCACGAGATCGGTAATCCGTCCAGCTCAAAGGATTAGAGATAATTGCAGAAAAATTGGACAAAGTCGATATTGTAGCAAAGCATCTCGACGAGGTCAGAAACACAATGAAGACTCTTACGCCTCTACTTGTTACGAATCCCACGCATTTACCTGTTTCGCAAATTCCCGCGGGGAGGGAATTTGTGAATAATCTGGATTCTAGAGATCCATCTTCCTTGGGTTTTCTATCTACTCCTTCACCAACCCAAGGAGGGACCTTTGTCCCACAATCTTACCCACCCTTTTCCCCACCCTTTCCTGTTGCAGAAAACACGCCATATCTTTTAGGATTACACACCATCCAGGAAAACACACCAAGATCAAACCCATATTCAAATTCCTATAATCCTGGATGGAGAAGCCACCCAAATTTTTCTTGGGCTGATCAAAATCAAAGACCAAATTATCCGAATCAGACCCATTTAAATCCACTTCCATTGCCTCCTCAGCAATCAAATTTAATGACTAATCCTATGAGTATGCAGAATTACTCTAGGCCAAATAGAGATACACAACTAGACCAGATTTTAAGAGTTGTGTCAGAGAGTCAGTGACAAAATGCTGAGGCTCTCGCTGAGATCCATAGGCAATGCAAGGTAGAGTTGGCTGATTTACGAAATCAGATCATGCTTTTGGCTGAGTCTCGTCAGCCAAGTACTCTTCCATCTCAGCCAATTCCAAATCCTAGGAATCTACCAAATCCTAGGCAAAATCAAGGCCAAGTCCATTTCTTAATCAAGCCTTTGATTCTAATCATAACCCATCCTCCGTACTACCTGAAAATAATCCACCAAACCCGCATCAGCAACCTATTTTGTGTCAAAATGACCCACCTATTATTGAGAATCAAAACTAACTCTGCTGATCTTCTGAACATGGTGGAAACATTTTTAAATTGCCTTAATCTTTAACATTCTACATCTCAACCTAAATCAGATCTAATCTTCATGAGATTCACTCTGATCTTTTTAAGATTTTTCATGAGAATCTGATTTTTGGTTCTGCAAGATCTATTCTAGGCAATTTCTGGATGAGTTTTGACTGGGTGGTTTAATTTGTTTTCTATTTTTGATCCAATTCTTTCATAACTCCTCTGTTTTTACCATATACCTATTCTTTTTAGGAGTTCTTTACTAGGGTTTACACCTAACTGAAGGCATAAAACTTAGCACTTGTACATAGCTGTTTCCTATTTTTATCTTTTTGATTTCCTTCTACACTTTGAACTTTCACTTCATATTTTACCGATTACCTTCATTTAGTCCGACTGACCACTCAGACCTTTGGTCAGACTTAAAATCATCTGCATAGAGATTTTTAATCTCCTCTATTCGACTCCTTCCATCACCCTATACTAAATGAAGTGTAATATCTTTTCACCCTTCTTACAACGAGGACATTGTAAAATTTTTGCTTGGGGGGTGTTGAAGTGAAATTTTCACTTGTGGGTTTAAAAATAAAAATATATAAAAATTAAATATCCACGAAATTTAAAAAAAATAAAAATGATAAAAATTTTAAAAAATAAAAAATTTCATAAAAATTTGAAAAATTTTGAAAAAATTCATAAAAATTGAAAAATCTTATATACATAAAAATAAAAATATATAAATACAAAAATTTGAAAAAGAAAATTCATAAAAATAATAAGAGGGGTATATTCATTTTTAATAAAGAAGAAAAGAAGAAGAATATATATATTATAATTAAGTGCTTAATTTTCTTTTAGGTCAGAAACTAAAATGCATATAGAATATTTTTAGAATATTGAAGAGTATTCAATTCTTAATTAGATTTTTACTTAAACATTTTGTAAAAACACACTTTTATTTAAAAAAAATAAGATTTTATTTGAATTAGGAATATTTTAATCTTTTAGAACTTTGTTTTTCTATTCTTCTCTTGAATTAAGAAACTAAGTGTTTTAAGATTTAAACTTAAGTTTTAGAATTAAATTATAACTTTTTAATCAATTAGATTAAGTAATCCTTTTGCTTTTTGAAAATTTGATTTTATCATAAAGTTAAGTAAAAAGGCCAGATGTTCAGAGTTAATTAGATAGAGAGTTAGTAGAATTTTAGTTTACAAGACTTACAGGCTAAAGATAAATAACTAAACTTGGTAAATTTTGTCTTGATGGATCCTATAGGAGGAAACTAAGAATTTGAAGAACCTGAGAGTGAAAGGCTTTATTGTCCAAGCTCTGGTTTGAGAGCTAAGTAACCTAAACATCTAAATTCACACACATAGACTTGTCTTGTTGGCATCTGAGACCACGAAAACACAGAGGTTAAGAGATTAGTTCTGAATCCTCTTTAGTCCAAGGATTTCCGTAGGGCGGTTCTTGAAAGGGTGAAGGATGTGCCACTCACCTAGAAAAAGGATTTGGAGAATAAAGTTAGTAACAAAAATGAGAAGGGGGGAAAAGAAAAAAAAGAAAAAAACGAAAAAAATAAATAAAAATACCTTGCAGTTAAGTGCCTCGTTACAAATGGGTGCTTATGCAGTTTTTCCACAAAATAAATAAAAGCATCTCGTTACATATGGTTGCTACCCTTCCTTCCATCAAATAAAAAAGAACACCTTGCTACAAATGGGTATTCTAACCTATAGAAAAAGTGAAAAAAAATATGGAGATAAAAAATATTAGGAATAAGAGACCAGTGGTCCACCGGGGAGATATACACAAAAAGTGTTGACCTTGAGATAGAAAACTAGTGAGGAGAAAGCAACCAAACCTGAGTAAGGCCAAGCCAAAGGCTTGAATTGGAATAATTGGGATTGGAAATTGATGTCTTAAGATCTGGATTTTTGCAACTTTGGATCCCTTTAGGACAAATCTCTTCACTAAGCACAGATATTTTAAAATCATAGCTACTGAACCTTGGTATTGGGCAGTGAAGCCTAAGAAATCGGGTTTTGAAGATTTTAAGTTGAGACCTAAAGGAGAAGAATTGACAAGATCCTAGGTCTAGAAGTTATTCTTTAGTACCATAGGCCAATAAATTAGAGTTTTACTACTCTAAGTTTGATTAATAATGAGTATCTAGTTAATTTGCTTAAACTTATATTGATAAAAGTCAAATATCATAAACAAAGGATCAACTTAATTCTATTGAGTTTTTGAGTTAAAATTTAATTCTCAATTCTTAAGTTTTGTTTCCTTAAAACACTTTGTATTCTAATTTGAGTTAAGAATAGTTACAAAGATTAAGAGATTTTTAAAGAATTCTAATTTTGAATAAAATTCTTATTAACAGATTATTTTAAGTGTGTTTTGAAAATGTTATAAGTATAAATCTAAGTAAGAAAATTTTCACAAGTGCTCTATACATTAATCATTTATATTAAACTTTAAAAATTTCTGACCTGAGCTTTCCTCTACATAGTTACTATTTATAATAATTTAAACCGAAGTGCTTTAAATCATCATAGTCTTAGTTAATTTTGCTAGGGACTAGCAAAACTTTGGCTTGGGGGTATGATGAGAGGCTCATCATGATCTCTAATTACCCCTAATTAACTAGTCTTCCTAGTTAATTAGTTAAGGTTATGAATATATAAGGGTTAATTATAGAATAAGGGATATTTAGTAAAGGACCTTAAAATAAGTTTAAAATGATATTTTATCATTCAATTAACATTATTAATAATCTAGTTAATAATTGGATTCAAAATTTTATTAACCATTTCCTTAATTAATAAGTTAAGTAACTTAAACATAATGTATACCTAAGTATATAATAACTTAAGTAACTTTACCTAATTTAATAAATTAACTTAAAAAGGTCAAAAATGTAAATTCAAGGGGAAAACATAATATTTACCTTATTTACTGACATATATAAAAAGTTAAAAAAGATCTAAGTTAAAATAAACCTTTAAAACCTGAGTTTACATTTTAGTCCTTAAACTCATTGCAATCGGGTCCTTAATTTTCACATAGGTCCTTAAGTTTCATTGCTTATAAGTCCCTACCGCCTTCTTCTTCTTCTTCAGTCGAGTGGATGGCTGACGACAGAGAGTGCCTCTATCGCACGATCACCGCCCTACCGACATCATCCTTCCTTCTCTAAGCTCTTCGAGCTTGCGCTCACCACTCCATCTTCATCCATCGGTCTGGATTAGTCGGAAATCCTAATTTCTGGTGGGAGTTAACCTCATCGTCGTCGGAGACGATGTCGGAGGTTAAGCTCCTCAAGCTTCTTCGTCCAGACCTCGCCACTCTCTTCGTCGCCAACCACTATAAATACCCCCTCACCCCTCCGATTTCTCTCAAGTTGGCTCCCTTACCTCTTCTAACACTGCAGTTGACTTCAATAGGCTATTCTCTCCTGTTACGAATGCGTGCCGCAGACGTATTTTAAGACGTCTGGGAGGTGACCCAGACGTCGGACCAGACGTCTGGGATCGTTTCCAGGCGTCTGGAAAATAGTTTTTTTCGCACGAAAGATTCGTCTGCGCGCCTGTGCGCGCAGACCCGCGATTCCCCTCTCTCTCTCTTTTTCCCTCTCTCTCTGCGACTGCAGACCTGCCGTGCTCTCTCTCCCTCCTCCTCGCGCGGCCTTAAAAGGCCACGCCTCCCCTCCCGTCTCCACCATCTCCTTTCCCTTCTCCTTCAGCCAGAGCGCGAGAGTGAGCGCGAGGGCGGCAGCGGCGGCCGCAGTGAGCGCGGAGGAGGTGCGGCGTGAGAGAGCGGAGCTCTGCCGTGAGGGCGAGCTCGCCGGAGCGGCTTGGCCGGCCAGCGGAGGGCGCAGGGGGCGCGGAGCGACGTGGAGAGGGACCTGCTGCGGTCTGAGCAGCAGACACGCGAGGTACGACGCGGGCGGCGTCGCGAGCGGAGGCCGAGTAGCGCCCTGATTCTGGAAAAATTTCCAGAATCAGACGTCTGGGTTGATAGGCAGACGGCGAGGACGACGTCTAGTAGCTCATACAGACGTCTGAAAGGTGTGTATTCCGCCTTCTTCTTCCTTCCTGTCGACTGACCGTACTGAGGGAGGCAGTTGGCTGTGCGCAGGTTCGCTGATTCGCCATCCTTTGCGAATCAGACGTCTGGAAGTTGTACCAGACGGCGGGAGTGACCTCCAGACGTCCGGGGTGACCATCGGACGTCTGGGAGCTAGGACAGACGTACCCGCAGACTTCTGGACGTCTGGGAAACCACGCTGAACAGGTAATTCTCTGATCCACTATTTAAGACGTCTGACGTCTGATTTTGCACAGTATTGTCTTTTTCGACCTGTTTAGGGCCCGTTCGGGCTCCGTTTTCCGCGATTCAAGTTGCGCTCTTTTCAGAATTAATTCCTCTACCCGTCTACAGTAGCTATACACTATTTTGAGACACTCCTTGTGTTTGATCCTTGTGATAGGACCTCATTCAGTTGCAGTCTTGAGAGTCGCAGAGGCACGCGGGATTCCCGATCACGCCCCCATTACTCCCGTTGTACCTGTAGAGTGGCTTAAGTTTATTATTAAAATCCGTTAAAGTATGGAACCATAACTAGAATCTAGGACATTGCATGAATCCTAGGAATGAGAAATGTATGGAATGATAGCTCCTAGGTGATGCATGAATCCTAGGGCTGGAAAACTAGTTGTATGCTAGATCCTAGGATGTGGCATGAACCCTAGGATGGAAAAACTAGTGGAATGTATAATACTGCAGTCTTGGAAAAATGGAAAGGAATATAAAGCTGCCTGTAAATTGAATTAACAGCTGCCTGTTATGAATAAAGAAACATGATTGAGATCCTGGATTGTGAGAACGTGAAACTGGAAAGTGAAACATATGATGTTCTGAGATAAAGAGCTGGAACCCTACGGGGAATTAGGAGTGAAACTCCTGGAAAGAAAAAGGAATGGAACTGAGATGTAGTCTGTACTGTCTCTTGGGTACGCAGTACCAAGGGAAGTACCTGTACCTGTTTAGTGCAGAGTGGGGCCAGCCACCCCAGGGACCCGGGGTTAGGATTGGCCGCTCTGTACCGACTTGTTGGCCCTCATGTACGTAGTACCGAGGAGAGCTACTAGTGTTAGGAGAGTACTAGCTACCCCACGGGCCCCGGGGTTCTGCTAGCCTCCTTCACCGACTTGTTAGGCCCACTAGGGCAAACCAGGGTAGTTAGGCGAGGGTGGGCGGACTGTGGAGGGGCAAGGCCCCGGTTTGGTTACTGTGGAGGGGTTGGACCCCTGTTACTGAGAGGGCTCTGCCCTGGTTCCGTGCTGTGCTTTGGGCGCACCCGTTAACGGAAACGACTGACCGTGTGCCAGTGCGGGCTAGCTACCTGTGCGTTTATCGCGCGTGCCTTAGTCACCGTTATGTCTGTCAGTAACCTTGGGGTGGTTGACTAAGGGTAGGATCACCACGGGGGACTCTCCCGGCCAGGAGAGCACCACGTGCTACTTCTACTTTTGGAAAAGACTGCAATCAAGATCGTTCCCACGAGGACATTCGAGATCAAGTAAAGGATCTGAGAAATAAATGAAATAGTGAGAAAATTGAAAGATGTGAATAAAGGAAGTAATAGAACATAACAGCTACTGTACACTCTACTGTTGTCTTTAGTTAGTTTGCCACTCTACTCAGCGTTTTGCTGACGTGTTACACTCGTTACCTTTTTCAGGACCAGGTGTTGAGCAGCCAGGGTCGGCGGCTGTAGAGGACGCTGGGCCGAGTAGGGTCCAGTAGAGTTTACCACAGTCTTTTGTACCTCTTTTGTTTCTGTTCTATTGAGTAGTTTTGTTTCCGCTGTACTTTCTTTACCTGCAGTTCGTGTTATATGATAAATGTTGTTCTACTGTTGTGGTGGTACCTACTGTAGTAGTTTCTTTCCTTACTGCTGTACTTTCTTACTGTTAGTTATATTCATGCTGAATGTGGTTTATTTTACTGTCTTTTGGTTACTTCCTCGTTGGACGACTAGGTCTTGGGATTAGTCGAGTCGGTCCGGTTTTCGTGTCTCGTAGGGACTTGGGAACCGGGTCGTTACATCTCCGTAACCCCAGCGATCTTCCACACCACTCTCCGACTTCCTCCATCCATCTTGATTAGCCGAGGAGATCCGCCGAGGTCAGCAGCATCTCTAGACATAGGCGCCGACCAAGGAGATCCTCTGCTCCATCCAAATCTGCTCGCCGAAGATTCTTCTTTACACACTCTGATTTCGTCGTCCGCTATGAACCTTCGGCGAAACCCTATTGACCCCTTCGTCTAGGTAACAGTAGATTAGGAGTAGGAGTAGGGTAGTTAGTTAGGTAGTTTAGTTGTAATGTCTGATTACTCATATCATCTTCTTCAACTCCAGCGAGCTCCTTGAGCTTGCCAGAGCTTTGATTTTGTCTTTTTAATTCATTGATCACCTTCCTTTAACCCTCACGATCATTTCTAATTCGTTAAAACACTTAATTGATCATTAATTCACCTAAAATCACTTCCACCTCCATCGACTACTGTTGCTGTTGTCCATGGCAGAAGTAACGGATTTAGCTTCACATCCACAGGGTCTTTCATCATCTTTTCATCACTTAATGATCCTAATTCACACTTTAATTTGTATAATTACCATCTATAACTTAAATGCCCAATTTATAATTAAGCTCCTAAGCTCGCTGTCAATGGCGGCTGATGAGTAGTTAAGATCTTTAATTATATATATAATTATGATCGCAATTATCTGTTGACTTGTTTTTACCACCCAATTGAGTGGTAAAACAAGTCCTGAGCCTAATCCAACTCAGATTCTTAAAGAAATGGATTTACTGTTAAATCTGTCTTTTATTGAGCAAATGAAGAATTAAATGAGTCCCTGAGGTTCCTTGCAACCTTAGGAACCTTTGCAGATTAAAAATGGCATGTTTTACCATTCTGTACACACTTTCCATTTTATTCTGGACTCACCGGAGCTCCGGCGAGTCAAAACAAGTTCTTCAGCCTATAGAACAAAGTGAAGAGTTCTAGAATGATGAAATGATGATCACTGAGTAATTTGAGGAAGTTTAATTAGGATTTTTATGTTTGGAGCTTGAGATAGGAGTTCATCTTCTCCAACTCCGGTAGAGTTGGAGAAGACTGACAGATAGATTTGAGAAGCATTTAGTGAACCTAGAAGCTTCAGTGCAGTGCACTGAAGCTATTCATGTCTTCAAAGTACTGTAACAGCCCCTAGTTTCTTCTGACGAACAGACCACCTTTAGAGCTCAGGCGACAAGCCTGAAACCCTAGAATCTTAAGTTCAAACACCTATCTGAGGGTCTGAGTAAGTTCCTGAGGTTAAGAAGATTCTATTCCAGGTTTTAATTTTTTGTGAAAAGGTTAAACTTAGAAAGTCAAATTTTAAACCTTCACAGTCAAACTGAGTATGAAATCTTAATTATGAGCTCGATTTGAGGAATTGAGGAGTTAGGATTGTTTCTAAGATTTTGTTGACTGATTTTAGAGTGAATTAAATGAGCTTAGATGAGTGATTTGGTGAGAATTCAAACCCTTTCAGTTTGGGTTGTTTTCGAACCCAAACTGATGGCAGTGTCATTTGGATGAGATTTGATCTTAAATCCTGCCCAGATCAATTTGTAACAACCCTTAGAACTTGTTAAAATCGATTAAGAATGTTCTTCTGTGTCTGTACACCTATTTTAAGTCTGAAATTCATTCTCTGAAGCTTTCAGAGAAGCTTCAAGTTTCTCTGTTGTTCCTGAAGCTTTAAGAGCTTCAAAACCTTAACCTACAGTTGCGGAATAACCTGTAGAACTTATTCAGAGCCTTAACTGAGAGAGGCAAGTCAATCTGTGGACTCTGTAAGCTTAAAACCATTTCCAAGCAGTTTTTACCTGTAGGAACCCCCTAGATTCACTCTTCAAATTGAAGAGGAAAACATCCTCTTAATTTAAAATTGACCCTGCAACCTTGTGGATCTACCTTAGAGCTTTTCATCAAGCTTTGAATCGCTTGGAATGGAGCTCTGAGTTAGGAGAAATCGTCAATTGAAGTTGGGTCTAGAGGGGGGAAACATAGTCCCACATCGGTAAACCATGAGCGGGTGCATAGGAACAAAAGGAATTTGTTGCATGGGCTATTCAGTCGTCAAGTGCTTGGTGTGATCTGAACATTTGACCTTTACGAGCATGTGTGTGTGTGTGTCGGGATGTGTGTGCTTGTGGGTGTGCACCCAAGTGGGCGTGTGCGAATGTGGCCCTGGGAGGGCGAGGCCTGGGAGGCGTGAGCCGGTTCTGCTTGAGAGGGCCGGTTGGCTCGAATCTGTGAACCGAAAAATAAACTGAAATTGAACCATAATTGAAATCAGGCAAGGACCGAGTAGGGTTTGGTCCCACCTTGATCTCAGGGTGCTGTGTATCCTCGAAAGGACCTCACTGCAAATAAAAAAATAATTTTTGGTTAAAGAAGAAATAAACTTTTAGCTGAAGAAAAGAGAATGAAGGAGCTGATGGCTAAATGCTGAAGAGACTAAGTGTTGAAGAAGATAAAGCATAAAGGCTGAAGGTTAACATGCATGAAGACTAAAGAAGAGGCTTAAGGAAATACTAAGGGAAGAAGAAGGTAGGAGCAGAAGAAGAGAAGAAAGAAAGAGAGCACGAGAGAGAGAGAGTAAAAAAATAAAGGATACATAAAAGAAAAAGAGAAAGAAAGAAGAAGAAAAGAGAGAGTTAGAGGCTGAAGAAATAAAGAAAAGAATTTATTTTTCTTGCATTATTTTAAATGTTGTAATAAGGCATGTTTTAATAGAAGAACTTTATATTGCCTTAATTTCTATAAAATAAATTGGAAATTAACATATTTACTTGCTAATAAAGTAAATCATTTGAGTAAATATGTTCTCTTATGGGATGTTGCTTGTTATTCCATTCTAATCAATTTTTAGCAAAATTCATGTTCTTAAAATTAACTTAATATACCTCCTATACTTAAAAAGAAAAATAAAGATAACTAGTGAATTTAAAATGAATTATACCTCCCAGCGAATGACCTGGACTCAACCAGTAAAAATTTCTAAAATGTTAGCTTAATTCGACCCTATACTACACAACCGACACAATTTTGAGTTAACCTAAGTGACTTTTCTCTACTCTTAATTAAGTGAAATTAACTTAATTAACTGAGTTGAGTAAGAAACGCATCAGTGGGTGAATGGGTTGGGGTGACTGTTACGGACGATTTCAAGCTCGGGTACGGATACCAGAGGTGGAGTCAGCTGTTCTAATGGATGAACCCTAAAGTGCAATATGAGTTCAGCATAAGATGTGTCAGGAAGGGTTTCGGGTTTTTCAAAATGACGGGTTGCCTCCCATTAAGGCTGAGTTTAATGCCATCAATCGGGTGCAATGAGCTCAAGGAGAATGGAGGGTAAAAGATACCTCAGTCAAATTTGTATTGGTGAGTTCAATGAACGGTTTGAGTCTCTGACCCTTCATGACAAAAGATTCTGAATCGTGGTTGAGTTGACTGATTTCGATATCTCCATTTCCAAAGATTCGTCGGACAAGATATGGTCCAATCCATTTTGATTTGAGTTTTCCTAGAAACAATTTGAGTTTGGCGTTAAAGAGTAGGACTTTCTGACCAGGGAAAAAGATCTTTCTGGATATGTGCTTGCCGTGAAAGGCCTTAACCCACTCTTTGTAAATTCGTGAGTTCTCATACGCGTCATGGCGTAGTTCATCGATCTCGTTCATTTGAAGCTTTCTGTGGGTTCCTGCCTTAGAAAGATCGAGATTGCAGTTCTGTACTACCCAAAAGGCTTTGTGCTCCAATTTGACGGGGAGGTGACATGCCTTCCCGTACACTAATCTGAAGGGATACATGCCTAATTGGGTTTTTGTGGGCAGTCCTATAAGCCTACAAAGCTTCTGGAAGTCGGGATTACCGATCTTTCCTGTCAGGTCGAACAGTGACCTGGGGGATTTTCTTAATCTCTCAATTCGATAACTCAGCTAGACCGTTAGCTTGGGGGTGATAAGGAGTCAAGATCTTATGTGACACCCCGTACTTGGTCATCAGTGATCTGAACTGAGAATTCATGAAATGGGTCCCTCCATCGGAGATTATGGCCCATGGAATCCTGAACCGAGAAAAGATGTTCTGATGAATGAATCTGATAACCACCTTCTGATTGTTAGTTCGGGTTGGAATGGCTTCGATCCATTTGGAATGTATTCGAAGCCGTCCAAAATAGGGAAGGGTCCCGTAAAATCAATCCCCAGATATCGAAGATTTCGCATACGAGAATTGGCTGTAAGGGCATCATATCACGGCGGCTCATGTTGACTAAGGTCTGGCAACGAGTGCATGCCTTACAGTGATTGTATGCGTCTTTGAAAATAGTTGGCCAATAGAAGCCGCATTGGAGGACTTTTGCTGCGGTTTTATGACTAGAGAAGTGTCCACAGCAGGCCTGGTCATGGTAGAAGGACAAAATGTCCTGAATTTCCGCTTCCGGAACACATCGTCGGATGATCTGATCAGCACCAATGAGGAAAAGATACAGGTCTTCCTAAAAGCAGTACTTGGCATCGGAAAGTAATTTGTCCTTCTTGGCTTTTGGCTAATCGGACTGTATCTGATGTGATGCCAAGTAGTTTACTAGATCAGCAAACCATGGAAGTCCTGTACTAATAGTCAAGAGGTGCTCATCGGGGAAATGTTCAGTAATGGGTTCGAAAGGGTTGATAATATAAGAAGGAAGGCGGGATAAGTGATCAGCTATCACATTCTGTTTCCTCGCCTTGTCGCGAATCTCTAGGTCAAATTCTTGCAACAGCAAGATCCAGCAGATTAGTCGAGGTTTCGCGTCCTTCTTTGCAAGGAGATGCCTCACAGTAGTGTGATCTAAGTAAATGATAACACAGGAACCCAAAAGATACGATCTGAATTTTTTCAGGGAAAATACTATGGCTAGCAGCTCTTTCTCAGTAACTGTATAGTTACGCTGAGCCTTGTCGAGTGTCTTGCTAGCGTAGTAGATGACCATGGGTTTCCCATCTATTTTCTGCCCAAGTACCACCCCCATTGCGTAATCAAATGCATCGCACATGATCTCAAAGGGTTGAGACCAATCAGGGGACCGCATGATAGGTGCTTGGGTAACTCGATCACGCAGCATCTCAAATGCTTGAGTACACTCCTTGGTGATTTCAAAAGGGACATCCTTAGATAGAAGATTAGTCAAGGGGCACACGATTTTCGAGAAATCGGGAATGAATCGATGGTAAAAATCGACATGTCCCAGGAAGGGTCAGATGTCTTTGATTGAGCTAGGCATAGGGAGTTTGGAAATCAAATTCACCTTGGCTCGATCTACCTGGATGCCTTTTTCAGAGATAAGATGTCCCAGGACAATTCCCTTAGGTACCATGAAGTGGCTCTTTTCCCAGGAAAGAACCAAGTTCACATCGATGCACCGCCTAAGAATCTGGACTAAGTGCAGGAGGCAATCGTCAAATGATCCCCAAATATCGAGAAGTCATCCATGAAGACTTTAAGGTATTCACCTACCATATCTGAGAATATGGCAAGGATGCACCGCTGAAAACTAGCGGGTGCATTGCAGAGACTGAACGACATCCTTCGGAATGCGTAAGTTTTAAAGGGGTAGGTGAAGGTGGTCTTTTCTTGGTCCTCGAGATGGATTGCAACCTGGTTGTAACCAAAGTATCCATCCAAAAAGCAGAAGAATCGATTTCCCGCTAGTTTCTCGAGAATCTGATCAATGAATGGTAGTGGGAAATGATCCTTCTTCGTGGAGGAATTTAGCCTTCTGTAATCATTGTAGACTCTCCACGAGTTTGCTATACGGGTTGGTATGGCTTCTCCAATTTCAGTCATGATGACGGTGAGCCTTGCCTTTTTAGGCACAACTTGGATTGGACTCACCCACCGATTGCTAGAGATCGGGTAGATGATCCCTGCATCTAACCACTTGATGATCTCTCTTTTCATGACATCCTGCAGATTGGGATTCAGGCGTCTCTACATTTCACTGGATGGTCATGAGCCCTCTTCAGTGTAGATGTGATGTGTGCAGTATGAGGAGCTGATACCAGTGAGATCATCGAGAGTCCATACAATGGCTCTTCGATGTTGCTGGAGAATAGAAATCAGGCGTGTCTCCTGATCAGGTGTGAGTCGGGAGTTGATAATCACAGGAAACGTCTGATTGTAACCCAAAAAGACATGAGATGATCGGGAAGAGGCTTTAATTCCAAAATCGGGTTTTCAGCAGCAGCAAGTAGTTCAGGATGTGTGTCGGGAGCAAAGGAAGGAGCTATGGGTGTGTTTAGGTTGAGTTTGGGCTAGTCTAATTGTAGGTTTTGATCCTCTTGTGGTTGATCAGAAATAGTCGGGTTCTCGATGAAGTCGTCAAGCACCACTTCAATATCACAAATTTGTTCTATGACTCCGCAATTAAGTCCTTGTTGGGCCTTAAAGATGTCAATCTTTAGTGTCTTGCTCCCAAATTTTAATTCAATTTGGCCCTCCTCACAATTGATGTTGGCCCTAGCAGTAGCCAGAAAGTGTCTCCCTAGTATGATCGATGTATTCTTCACATTCTTAGGAGCATCTATGTCTAAAACGATGAAATCCACTGGAAATTAGAAATCATGCACCCTAACTATGACATCCTCGAGAATTTCTTTTGGTGACTTAATTGATCGGTTTACTAGTTGTAAAGTTATTTCAGTCGGTTTAAGTTCAGATTCCTCGAAATAGTCTAGTAGGGATGTAGGTATCAAATTTATGGAGGCTCCTAAGTCTAATAAGGCTCGATCAAATCGTATATCACCAATTCCACAAGAGATCAAAGGGGTGCTTGGGTCTTTTGCCTTAGGCGGGAGTTTACTCAAGATGACAGAGCTGGCTTGCTCTGACAGTACGATCGGACTCCCGTCGTTAGTTCGCGGCTTACGCCTAGGGGTACATACGTCTTTCAGAAATTGTGCGTAGGTTGGTACGTGGCGTATCACATCCATCAAGGGGATGTTTATATGGACCTACTCAAAGAGCTTAACCAGGTCCTCCTCAGGTGCCACGGTTTTGGTTATCCTTTTTCCCTTGGTCAAGGCCTCAGGAAATGGAACCTTAGATGGTTCCTCTAGAATGGGTCCAAGTTCTTGATCTGAGATAGAGGTGTCCTGGATGACTATCCTAGGGTTAGGGTTTGTATTACCAGGCTGAGAGTGGCTTGGATAAGGTGGAACCTGTGTTGTTTTGCCAGTGCAGGTAGTAACAGAATTCAATCCTGCCTGGTTCTAGTTTGGAGTGGGTAGAAGAGGTGCTTGCTGTTGGTAACCCGTATATGATGTCGAAGCCTCCATCCTGTCGGGTGATGGAGTAGAAGGGGTCTGATAAACAAAGTGAGCTTGGCCGGATTTGGGTTCATAACGTGCCTCTAGTTCGGCACATTATTCGGATTAGACAGAGGTTGTGAAGGAAGTGCACCAAGTTGGCGAGGATTTGCCATCTGGGAAAGTTGATTGCGAACCTCTGTGATCTCGTCTCTGTGCTGTTTTTGCATAGGAGCATTTGTCTTCTAAATGTTAGCCAGAGTCTAAAGGATAAGAGTCATTTGATCTATCTGAGTCAGCCCGGATTGATAAGTTGGGTTAGGCCAAGGCTGAGGCGGCTGATATGGACGAGGAGCTTGTGGTCAGGGCAGATATTGAGGTCTCTAATTTTGATTATTGGCTGGCCACGTGAAATTGGGATGATTATGCCATCCAGGTTTGTAGGTGTTTGAGAATGGATCATTCTGAATGGAGTTGAGGTCCTCGCAAGTCTAAGGAACCTTGGGAAAATCAGAATATGAGGGTTCAGAGTTCCCCCAACTAGAGTAGGTGGATCTAGAGTTTCCTCCATAACCAGAATCAGACGAGGGTGGATATGGGTCCATCCCCTGAGAAGGTTGATGATAGATGTTGTGCGGCCTCCCTGCTAGAAGGTGGTTGTGTAAACAGGTTTTGCGTAGAGGTGGCTCGCTGCAAATGTCGAGTTAGCTCATCAACCTTCTTCTCAATAATAGAGACCTTGTCCAGATGACTGGCCATCTGTTCCAAGTCGACGGAAGAAGATAGACCCTGCGTCTCATGTGCTCCCTTTGGATTCGTCAATGCACGGGTATTCGTCCGGTCGAACATGCCCATGGATTCATTATTGATGGAGTTCTTGCACATATTCTCGAGAATCTCCCATACGGTGTCTTCGTGTTGACCCATGATGTTTCCTCCGCAAGTTGCATTGACGAATAATCGAATATCCTCACAGAGTCCCTGGTAAAAAGACTGGACTTGTTCCCATTTAGGAACTCCGTGATGGGAGCACTTTCGCATGAGATCCAGAAAATGATCCCATGCTTCGTGAAGGGGTTCTCTAATTTTTTGTGTGAAATGTGTGATCTGGTGTCGTAAAGCGTTTGTCTGACCAACAAGGAAGAACTTTCTCAAAAACTTAGATTGAAGTTCCGCCCAGGTGTTGATTGGACGTGTTTGGGTTTGGTACCAGTGAGCAACTTTATCCATGAGAGAGAAGGAGAATATTTTCATGAGTAGAACATCCCGATTTTGAGCTTCTAACCTGAAGGTCTGGGCCAAATGCTTCAGTTGTTTGATATGCTGGAAAGGATCTTCGGAATTACGCCCATGGAATTTGGGAATGGCATGAATCATGTTGGGCTTGAGTTCAGTGTCAGGACCTCCAGTGGGGATTTGCACTCGAGGTTCGATCACCACCACAGCGGGATTGTAGTGGTCTCACATCATGGGACGCTGCGATGGGTTCACAAAGGCTTGGAATAGATCATTGAGGTGCTGAAGTTGATTTTCAAGATTATTTTCTTCTGTGGGTTGTGCCATGATGATGGATGAAGGAGAATCAAGCTCAGATGAA
The DNA here is from genome assembly GCA_037157565.1 of Thalassia testudinum. Taxonomy (NCBI): domain Eukaryota; kingdom Viridiplantae; phylum Streptophyta; class Magnoliopsida; order Alismatales; family Hydrocharitaceae; genus Thalassia; species Thalassia testudinum. Next base: position 88,167,894 of record JAZHRO010000024.1, read on the forward strand.
TCAGAAGAGATATCAATAGGATTGGGTTGTTACACAAACAAGGTGGTCGAGGCTTGGCCTCGACATGAATGAGTGGATAAAAGAGGCCTCAAGGATGGTCTTAGAGACCTCCTCCCGAACATGCACTGATGGAGTAGATGAGAGATAAAATGTGATGGACCCAATCAAGACACCCAAAAATTTTGGTTGACTATAGAGGTTCGAGGCAGATGATACCCTTAGTCAGAAAGCCGTCGACCTAAGAATTACCTGGGCAGCCAGAGAGGAAGAGTCCCGCAAAGACCCCTACATGGTAGAGTGCCCCCATGGGTTACAGGGTTTCCCCCACCCGACCTCTCTTGTCACTGATGTTCTAGGTAGACCAGAATGGGGACTTGACCTCTTAAGTTTACCAGTTTTAATTAAGAGCAAGGATGCTTTAGAATTTCACTTGAACTTTATGATGTGTTGAGTGTAAAAGTGACCTAATTTGAAGATTGGTTGACCCCAACAAGGTGGGTCAACTTCACCTGTATTGTCCTCTTGAGAATCTTAGGTCCCTCTTTTAGTGTTTAAATGACTTTAAGAGCCTGATTTTAGGGTTTTGCTTGAATCGATCAGTTCAATCAAGGTCTAGGCTATCACATTGTTTTGGAAAGATGATTTCTTGATTAAGCAAGTGTGTCTCTAAAAACCCTAAATTGAAATCCTTAATTGGCTCTAATTTTGGTCCAATTTAATTTGCATAAATGTGGTACCTAGGGCTCAAATAATAATGTGATAGCCCTAGATACCTTAAGCTTTAAGTGGGTGCACAAATCAGGATTTGTTGTCCAAAAATGTATCAAATCAGGCAACTCGATGAATTATCTATGGATAGAATGCAGGTAGCCCTAATTGATTTTTTTTTCCTTTCAACCTTTTCAGAATTAGGGGCTTAAGAGAAAGAGAGAGTAGTTAGAACTTACCTACCCCTAGCGTGTTTTACTGTGCGGTTGATCTTCCTTGAATATATCCCTCCTGAAACAAACCACAGCAAAAGAGATATAGCAAGTTAGAAATCAAAATTAGGAATTGTAATTAAGAGTTCTAAATTGCCCATTGCTCCCCAGCAAGGGCACCAAAATGCTCGTGGCGAAATCGAGGTTAAAAACTATGTTATAGTATAGTCGAAATTGCTTTTAAAACAGATAATTTTATTACTCGAAAAGGTTCTGAAGTCAAACATTAAGAGCAATATGGAATTTAAAGCTCAAGATCACAATTTAAATCAAGAATAAAGATTGCAATAAAAATAATGTCAGGATCAATATGCAAAAAGAATGGAGTAAAATGGTGCTTTGAATCACCTATTATTCCTCACAAATAACACTTAAATCAAGTCTCAAGTATATGCAATTAAAGTATCAGACGTCTTAAGTAGCTCTGTGCTATAGTGCTAAGGTTTTTTTCTTTTCTTCTTCTCTGTTTCTTCTTCTTCTCCTCTTCTTCTCTGTTGTGTGGCTCCTTCTCTTCTTCTTCTTTTCTTCTTTTTCCTCTTTCTTTCTTCAGCTACTTCACACAGAGCGGGAGCTTCTTAAATTGGCTAAGTGTCAGCCAATTCTCTCTGCAGCAAAACCCTCCCCCTACCCCGCACGATCTTTCCTTCTCTTTCTCTCTTACGCTTCGCCCTCCCAGGGCCTCTCAGTGGGTCACCGGGTAATCGGGTAGGCACAAAACCAGGTCCAGGGCTACGGGTGTGGTCGCAGTCGAGGAGTGAAGGGGTTAGGCAGGTTAGGCGCATCAGGTCCGCGAGTCAGGTGTCATGGACGAGGCACATGTGAAGGGAGCATGCAGGGGACCTCAACCCCTGTGTGTCGAGGCGATAGGCCAATGACACTTTTTCAATTTATGCCACTACAGGCGTTCTTCAGCCAATGAGGTGGGACTATATTAGTCCCCCTCCTTCATTTAACAAGAGCCGAGGAAGATCCTTCCAATTAAGGTCTGGGACGCAATCAAAGCATCCAATTGATCACCTGTTCCTCTGCTTGGGTGGATTCCGCTTCACCTGGGGCATGTCCCTGGAGTTGGAACCTCACGAACATTGCTGGAGCTTGCTCGAAGATGCTGCATTAATGGCGGCTGAAGGTCCTATACCTGAAAATATCAACACGGCCTCATGGCCACATCAGAAGTGCTTAGGAGCTTCGCTAGACGTTAGGGAATATAACTGTGGTGGTGGCGTCACGTGAAAGTGGATGTGGAGGTCTGTCGACCTTGTGGAGTGTGTGTGAAATTGCGTGAGTCGGGGGGTTATAGAAAGGCCAATCTTCTTAATTACTTGAGGGATTTTCGTCGGTGGGTCGAGGCGATGGTGAGGAGCATGGAAGCGGTGCGGTTGGGCAAGTGTGAAAGCCACTAGGGCTTGCTGGAGGTCTGCCAGCGAGGTGGAAGACGAAGGACGGTCGAGCAAGTCGGCAGTCGAAACAAAGTGGAGAATGTCTGGAAACAAAGAGTGGAAGATGAGTCGTTTAGGAGAGGTGGCAGACGATGGGGAGCGGAGTTGGCACCAGTTGAGGTATGGCCGGTGCCGGAGACGAAGCTACTTTGATAAGGGGTGGACGGCGAGGATGAAGGAGATAGGGATGCCAGTTGGTGTTGCTCGATGCGGAAGAAGGAAAGGAAGGAGAATCTGCCACTGGTATTGCAGTGAGATGACGAGTGGAGGCAAGGAGGGTTGTCGAAGCTTGAAGAGCAATTCGGCTGGAGAAGGAGAGAAGAATTTGAGGATTACTCTGGTTGAATTCAAGCTTGAGGGGTTCGGCCTGGCCTGGCCTTTCTTTTATAGGTCATCAGAGGGAGGTTAGAGCTTGGGAAGCAAGCTTCCCAAACTTGGAAGGCTTGCCGGATTGGGAAATCCCTTGAGACCCAAATCTCTCATGCATCCGCATGAGAGATTGTGTAAATTTTAGGGCTTAGGATCGGGTTCAAAAGAAAGGGAATTTTTTGACGAACTTCCCTTTCAAATTTAAAAGGGATTCGTCAAGAAATCAAGGAGTTCTTTCCAATTTAAGGTTGTCAGAGCAAGTATGAATAGGTTTAATGGCGGCAGGGTTCTTTTTGTGAGAACGACGATAAAGTTAGGGGTCTGTTTGAAAAAATTTTGAAAGTTAAGGGTAGAAATGTAATTAGACAGGATCAATTTGCAAACTAGGTCAAGACAAACTCATCTTGGGTCCAAATTTTGGTACTAATTTGGACCTAAGAAATCCAATGGTGAAGTTGGATTTTGGTTTTGACCATGTTTGACTGGATAATTTATGCAAAAACCCAATTTAAGGCAAATGTCCGCTTGTGACTCTGTTCTGGGTCAAAATGGGTTCTGATGGTCAAATTGAAAGTTTTAAACCCTAGAGAATATTTTTTATGAATTTTAGAGGGTTTAGATGAATTTTATCTTGAGCAGAAGCACAGTTAATTAAGCAGGTCTATTTTTAGGGTTTCAAAAAGTCATTTAATTCTCAGAACTCGTGTAAACCCTTTTCTGATTGTTCTAACCCACTTGTTATATTTTTAAGAGCATTTGACCTTCATTCAACCCTTAAGAAAACCTGTGGTTGTACTGCATTCATGATAAGACGGTAAAATTATAGTTTTAACCCTAGTTTCTTATTTTTCCCTCAGAATGATTATGCAGTGACTTGTGACTCTCTGGCAGTTATGTAGGAGCATTTACTGACTTAATTGGGTCTAAATGAGCTAGTTATGGCTCATGATGGTGTTCCCATCAAAGGTTGTTGTTTCTAGTATATTAACCTGAATGTGTCTAGGTGGATCTGAGTTTTCGTAATATTCATCATGATGTCTCAGAGCATCCTCAATCATTTTTTCTTTCATGCTCTTTTGGGATCTGGGTTTCCTAAAAACTCTTCCTAATTTGTCAGGTTGCATTTTCAAATCAGGTGGGTGAATCAAGATGTAGAATCAAACTCAGGTTCAGATTGAAGTGATTGGATCAAATCAGAAATCCCCAAGAAGATCAATTCTAATGAGGTCTCTAGGTCAAGATCCTATGGTCCTTTCTTGTGTATGTGCTCTAAAGAACAAATGAGGGACTGGATATGAATTGGACGCAATCAAGGTACCCAAAGATTTTTGGATGAGTAAAGCTTGTTTCGAGGCGGATGATACCTATGAATCAAAAATCCACACACCCAAAAAGTACTTGGGCAGCGAGGAAGGGAGAGCCCTGCAAAGACCCCTACATGGTAGAGTGTTTCCACGGGTTACAGGGTTTCCCCCACCCGACCTTCCTTGTCACTACTATTTCAAGTAGACCGGTATGTACGAATTAACACCTTAAGTATACCAATTTTAGCCTAGTTTGTGCCTTTGATTTCACTTGATTAGAAATTGATTTAGTTTGTGACCTAATTTGGAGGTTGGTTGGCCTACAAAGTAGGCCAACTTTAGCTGACCTACCCTAAAAGATGAAGAATGAGGTCTGGATCAAGACCCAAAGACCACCCTGAATAGACTCTCAGGTTATTAGGTCTACAATTTTAGGATTCAATTCAGATTTAAAGCTTGATTTTAGGGTTCTTCTAATTAGATCATTTTAATCAGGGACTTGAGTAGCACACAAATGCAGGAGGGTCAATTTCCTTTAATTTAGGCAAGTGTGAAACTAACACTTCAAAACCCTAATGTAGAAACCCTAATTGGTTCTATTTCAGGTCTAATTTGATCTTAAATGTACACCTTAGACTCAAATAAGAAGGTGAGTAGTCCAAAATGATCAGAAATTAAGCGTAAATCCCTAGTAGGTACAGGAAATCAGGGTAGGGATGTCTAATCTTCAATTAGATATTGATTTTGAAATCGCAAAGTAGGAAACTTGCCTTTAGAAATGATGATTACTAAGAAAATAAGGTAAATGAATCCTAGTTAATTTTGTTTCCTTTTTCTCACTTTCAAAATATTAGGAGAATGATTAGGGAAGAAGAGAGAGTTACCTGCCCCTAGAGTGGTTGATTTGTGCGGAAGATCCCTTCGTGATGTACGTTGCAAAATTACAATCAAATCAAACAAGGCAAGTTAGTGCTTAGATAATCAATCAAGAAAGATAAGACTAATGTGTGAATTGTGCATTACTCCCCGACAACGGCGTCAAAATGTTTGAGCGAATTCGTCGTTGTTTAGGAAAATGCATCGTAGTATAGTTGAGAAATCGCGATAAACACTAAAATTTATAACTCGAAAAGTATGAGGTTGTTCACTGGGAGCAATTTAGGAGCAATTCATCTTCACAAATCACAATTCTAAGTAAGATATAAGCAGTTATAACCAGAAGAATGATTAAGAATGATATATAAATACAACCAAGTAGCAATGTGTAAAAGGATTGGGTTAAACTGGTGATTTAAATCACCAATTTAACCCTAGAATATTAAGCTCAATTAAGTCAAATATTTGCACAGTATCCCTCAACCAATTTCCATGTCAATCAAGTATCAAATTTATCCACAGTAACTTAGAACCAATGCACCAGCATAGATCAGACGTTGGTTTAAGGCCTCAGAAACCTTAAGTTGCCTCAGCAAGCACAACACCTAAGGAGGCAAAGGCACGAAGCCTCCTTCTCTTTCCTTCAATTCTCAATAAAGAAAAGGCATAGCACAACACCAACAGAGGCTCGAAAGCCTCCCAATAACTAAGTATAGAGAGGGTAGGAGCAAGGGCAAAAAGCCCCCCCTCTCTCTATCTTCTTTCTCTCAGGCCTGGGTGTAATCGGGTCAATTGGCTGGTATATGGATCCAGGTAGGGGACCAGGTCCATAGGCATGGGTCGCAAATGAGGTGTGTATAGCGCGTGGGTGGATGGACTCGAGCCCTCATGTACTGGGCGAGGGGTCGGTGGCAGCAAAATAAGATATACCGCTCAAGCAGTTCCTCCACCAATGAGGTGGGACTATATTCCCCACCTCCCCTTGCGTGCAAGCTGCAGGGGTTGAGGACTTCAATTGATGGTGAGGGAGTGGATTGCAGCTGCAATTGGCATCCTGGATGAGAGCCTGGAGGTCATCCGCAATGTCTGGGAAGGTCAGTGAAGAAGAACACCGCTTGAAGACGTTGGACGATGCCTGAGAGGGAGGTGCGGTGATGGTGACGACAACGAAACCTACAAGCACGAATACGAGCTTGAAAGTCCCAGTCAGATGGCTCAAAAGCTTCGCCAAAGCACGACGAAGGCGGTGGCGATGGTTTTGTGGAGTTTGGTGGAGCGTAGAGGTCAGGCGACCTCAGAGAAGGTGGTTGCAAGTGGTGGTGTTCAGGGCCGATTTTGGTGGTCGCACAAGCAAATAGGGAGAGGGTTTTTGACGAAGGGGTTGTGGAGAAGCTCATGGAGGTGGTAGCGAGGGTTTAGTGCAGTGTGGTGTGCGGAAGGCGTCGCTGGAGCTTCGCCATAGCAGAGGAAGATGACGGAGTTGGGGGTGCATTGGTGATTGATCCTAGAGGCTAAGGGGTTGGGAATGATCAAGAGGAGGACAGGAAGAGATAGAGTGACTTAGAGAGGGAGATGGTGGAGGGAGGTGACCGACGTTGGCAAACCAGAGCTGAAGAAGATGGAGTTGACGGCGAGTTGGAGCGACGAGGAGGAGGGAGGAGGCTCCTACTGTGGCAGGCAAGGAGTGGAATTGAGAGGGGAAGATAGAGGGTTGTTCAATTTGATCATTGGACGGCCAGATGAGGAGGTTAGGGGAGGTCGTCGGAGCGGAGTCTATGGGTGGCCGGAGAAGGGAAGAAGAGGGGTTCTTAGGCCAAAACTCACTAAGGAGAACGGTTGTGCATACGGGATGCTTTTATAGGGCTTAGGGGGTGTTCCAAGCTTGGAAGCTCGAGACTTTCACGAAATAGGAAACCCTCATGTTCAAACCGTTTGCATTAGGTTTTGAGCAAGAATTAGAGCCCAAGATGTGGCTCAGATTGAAGAGGATCTTCTCAAGAGTTCCCTTCTAGTTTTGAAAGAGATTGGGCATGAAATCAAGGAGAATTCCTTGATTGAAGGTCGGCGGCAAGCTATGTTCGCACGACCATGGCAGCAGAGAGCTGAATATGAAGATTATGATAAACCTAGGGACCTTTTCGCAAGAATTTCAAAAGCTAGGGGCTTGTGTGAGAGAGAAAGAGTCAGATTGGACTAAAATGCAAACTAGGTCAAGATGATCTTTGATTGGGCTCAAATTTTAGTAAAAACCTTATTTAGACCCAAGAAATCTGATGGTAAAGTTGGATTTTGGTTTTGACTAAGTTTGAATTGGTAATTTGCGTAGAAACCCAAATTAGGGCAACTTGCCATCTCAGACTCTATTATAGGTCAAAATGGGTTCAGATGGTTAAACCAAGGTTACCAAACCTTATGGGATATTTTTATATGAATTTTATAAGGTTTATATGGAATTTATCCTAACCAGAACCTTTGTTAATTAAACAGGTCTGAAATTAGGGTTTTTAGGTTATGGATTAGTTCTCGAAATGCGTGAAAACCCATTTCTATCTATGTGGTCCCTCTTGTTAATCATTAATGCTCATTTGACCTTAGATTAACCCCTGGGAAACCCCGTGATTACTCTACATTCATGATATGCTATTAAACTGCAGAATTAACCATATTTTAATGTATTCATCTCAGAAAGGATATGCAGTGAGTTATGACCCTCCAACGATTATGTAGGAGCATTTGTCAATTAATCCTGGATAATAAAAGCTAGTTATGACTTATGATGATGTCATCATCACCCACCAAAACAAAAACTAATGTGTGAACCTTATTAAGGAAGTGGCTCTCCCTCCTTCATGGGCTGGCCACTATAAAAGAGTTATTTTCTAACTCTACCTAAGTCAAATGTTTTATTAACCTTCTACTCGGATCCTAAAACTCAATCCATGCATGTGAGGTTGCATTTTGGTTCTTCAAGCTGCTAAACCAAAAGTGACAAAGAAACCAATTTAAACACTCGTGCCCCTTAGTCTAAGAGATCAGATTTTTCATTAGAACCCTGTTAATTTAAGGATGAAATTAGGGCTTTTTATTAAGAAATGTCTTTCAATCTTAAGAGAAACCCTTAATTAATCAATACATGCCTGCTTATTGAGAATTTGAGCTCAGTTGATCTTCAATTAAGTACAGGTTTACCCTTTAGTTAATCTGCATTTGCATTAGCCTATTAAAATAGTAAAATTAACTAATTTGGATGTCATTCCTCCTTAATTCTTGATATTATTAAGTTATACCATTTTGTTGGTTAATAAAGTAAATTTAACTTTAGAACTTAGTCAAATTAGACTAGATACGAAGGATGATGGTGTTACCATTACTTATCTCTGCTTTCTCACATAGCGTTAGTTAATTTCATTTAATTTTATAGATAACCCCCCCTTTGCCCCCTTTCGCTCAACCTTCCTAGAGAAAGCCTTAGCAGCCTCAATTGGGGCTCTAGCTGGCGATAGGGCTAGTCGGGGACCCATTTGCTTGCTCTGATCGCTTCCCCCCTCACCCCCGCTCTTCGATGTGAGGTATTGAGATGCGATGGCCTATCCTTTGTGGCTTGTCTCCTTTGTCGTTCTCCTTCAGTTGCAGGGTTACTCATGGTGATTCGTCGTTGGTGCGGAGCGATACAGTAGTAGAATTCGACATGGCATCCTGGCCCAGGGAACTAAGGCACAGTAGTAACGACAGCAACGTGAGTTCCAGGGTCACTAGCATGGGTTTCGGTGCGATGGTCATGTACCATCTATGTTGCATAAAATGTGTGATTTGATTATTTCATTGTTGTAGTAGTATAGTCACAATGCAAACAGATGTCATGCCACTTTATTTATTTACATAATTTTTACTAATTTATTCAGGCAGTCCACTGGGAGACAATTATTGATATACATCACTCTATGTTCCAAAAATGCTCTTTTATTCCAAAAATGTCAATTATACTTAGAAATGAATCAATAAATCAAAGAATGAATGAATTGAGTCAATTATGTACAAAACGAATAAATTAATACTAACTACAATGCCTCAAACATATTTACAAATTAACAGGCATGAAAAATTGTTTAAACTACTCTATGTTAATTATACGCAATTATCCTAATCAATACCTAAGTCTAGGTACAAAAATAACTATGAATATACTAACATATACTTTACTAACATATAGACATACTAACTAATACTAAACCTTAGATAAATTATATACAACCTAAGGCAAACAAGTACTCTAATAATATATACACTAACTATATATATATACATATATACATATGTACACTACATTATATATACACATATATAATATATCTACTTACATATATACTACTAATACTTAAGTATATTCACTTTATATATAATATTTATCATATACTACACTTATATATATACTTATGTATCATATATACACCATGTTGGATGCGCTTTTGTCGTTTTTGAAATATGCATAGTAGTATAGTCAACAAAATAAAATTGACATTTAAATTTATAAGTGTTCGAAAAACAATCGTAAGTTCCGAAGTCGTTCATAGAGAGTAAATATTAAATTCAATCACTAGTCGCAATAATAAACAATGAGCACAATAATTAATTACAAGGAAGATATTCAATGAATACTCCTCAAAAATATGTTCAATAAGAATAATGTATCTTAATAATCAGTGGGCTAAAAAGATAATGAGAAGTTAAAAATGGTGATTTGAATCACTAATTAAATCCATAATTAAGCACATATCCCAATACCAATAGGAGTCTGAATCCATAACCAAATGTTTCAACAGTGGTCTCAAACCACTAATCCACATTAGATAATATCTCAATAAGTCCACAGTACCCAGAACAAAGCCACAGCAGACATTGGACACGTAAGGCAGATGGCTTAAGTGTCCAAAGCCTCAACAACACAAACCACCTCAGAATTTCTCTAAGTATAGAGGTATGCTTGCATGTACCTCGAGGTAAAAACCTCCCCCCTCCCTCCTCAAAATTTCTTATTATAGAGGCATGCTTGCATGTACCCTGAGGTAAAAACCTCCCCCCTCCCTCCTTATAATTTCTTATTCTCTCTCAAATCCAGAACCGGGTATATGGGTGTACAGTAACAGGTAATCGAATCCGGGCAGATAACCAGACCCATAGGCAGTAATTGTGGGTGAAGTGAGAGAGAGAGTGAAGTGGGGACCTGTGATCGTCGACGACCGATTCACACTAAAAATAATATTTTAAATGTCATTGTTGTAGTATATGTCACAAATGAAAATCGATGCCGCGTCAATTTTATTTATTTGTTTAATTTTTACTAATTTATTCTAGGTCATTCACTGGGAGGCAGTTAGTGATATACATCTCTCTAAGTCTAAAAATATTCTTTAATTCCAAAAATATTAATTTTATTTACAAAAATGAATGAAAGAATCAAATAATTATATGAATTGTTTAATTATTTACAAAAGAATCCATAAAAACATATCATAATGCTTGTAAATATATGTACACACATAAGCATTAAAAACTATGTATAACTACTCTATGTTAATTATTTACAACTAATATAGATAATACCTGAGTATAGGTACAAAAATAGTTAATAATACTTACTATACTAAGTTAGATTAATATACTGACATCTTTAGTAACATATATTATACATATAGTAATAGATATATTCATCAGTGAAATCTTAGTAAAATTATATACATAACATAAGGCAAAATACTGTCTATACTAACATATATATGTATGTACAGTGACAGATCTATTCGTTACTAAAGCTCTAGTCATTTATATACATATACAAGAGCACAAACATACCTCTATACTATCCTTATATATATATACACATACACACACACACACTATACATACGTATACTTATTTATTTACATTATATTATATTATTTATATACATATACTTATTATATACTATATACATATATTAGACATATACAAATACTTATATACACACGCACACAACACACACAGGTGTCGGTTCTCAACACTTAGGCATTTTTAGGGTTGCTTCAGATCGGTTTACCTAACCTACAAGTACAAAAATTAGGTTTATTAGTGGGCAGGCAACCTTTTCGAGAGATACATAGCACCATTTAAAGGGTGGGACCAGACCACTACTAGGGCCACCCTAGTACTTAATTAGGTTCATTAAATCCGGTTCAAAGCTTAACCTTTAGCCCACACAGGTCCACACATCTGCCCACTCACGCACACACACACACTCACCTACGTACGCCCACAGGCGTACGCGGCATGCATCCCGAGAACATATAGCATAGAGTTTCTTTGGTGCTCTGCACTGTGACGACCAAACAACCCATGGCACAAATTCATGATATACTGCATTAGCGCTACCACAACGCATGATGTGGCACTAAAGAAGCGGCCAAAATTAAGCTACTGTTGTGCGTGCATGTGTGTGAATTAGTCGATTTTAGCTCTTGATTTGAGGGTCATAATTTATTTAAAATTAAAAATAAATTATAGGGTTACAAAGCCCTTACATAGGGCTACATATTAATTTATTTTATTATATAATAAAATTAGTTGAATTTGGCTAATTATAGACATTAAATTAGAGTTTAATTCGTTAATTAAAGTATAAATTAGTTAATTACTTATATAATTTACTTTATACAGTATTGATATACATAATACGTTATTTATTACACATTTTTATTATATTTTATAAGCTTTATTTTATTAAATACATGTTTTAGATGATTTAACATATAAATAAACTATAAATACTATAATATAGTATAAATATAATTTAAATTAGTTGAAAATACTTGATATTATGTAACAAAAATATGCAATATAATTTATCTTAGTATTAGCTTAAATTACTAATTTATTCTATTTTAACTTAATAAATTACTTAATTAACTTAATAACTTAATTATTTACTGTAAATATATAATTAAATTAAATTATAGGTATTATATAGTACATAATACATATATAAATACATATGTACAATATTAGGTATAAATATGTACATTTAAATATGTTTATAGAATTATTTAGCTTAGTATGCATTTAAGTTATATAATTTAATATATAATAATACAATAAAATTATCTATACACTAAGTTATTCTAAGTACTTAATTTAATATGTATAATACATATATAAGTTATATAGATATATTCTGTACATATTGTATACTATATACATATAACTTATGTTTAAATTAATATATACAAGTATATACATAATCTACAAGGCATTTTTGGGAGTTTTTGGGGCATTTTTGATTTTTATGGTTTTATATATATATAGTAGAGAAAGGGGATGAGAGAGAAAGAAAGAGATGAGAGAGGAGTTATTTTTGGTGTTTTTGAAGTTAAGTTCTTTTATTAAGTTCCAAGGTATACTAAACCATCGACTGGTATGTTCTACCAAGCTGGGGGTTCAGAATGCCTTGAATCTTTGCATAACTTAAGGAAATACCTAATCTTACTCAAGACAAGTTTATTTTATTTGTTTGGAATTTTTTTATGATTTTTATTTATGTACAAAGTAACCAAACTCTAGGCCTTAAAAGTGTTTGAAACCTAAGAACCTAGGGCCTAAACTGGATTCTAATGGCTGGAACTAGAATAGAAACATTCAGGACAATCCAACACACTATATGAAACATGATTGTCCTTATAAACATGATTTTTGATTTTGAATTTCATTAAAATCAAGTATAGGCAAATTGTATAATCACAAATGATTGATAAAGGATTTAAATAGAATTTACAAGCAATTCTAGTCAAATTAAATTCCAATTCAAGTACATGAATGCTTGTACATTTCTACTCTATAGATATATATGCGTCATCTCCTTTAACACCCAATTCCCAGCCTAAAACCAGCCATAGCAGTAGCTGCAGTAGCTGTTCCTGAAAATCAGCAGTTGCAACACTGATGTTGTCCAAATTAGCAGTTCAAGTGCTGCTACACAAGATATAAACGTCCCCTTCAGTAATTAGACTTCTTAAAAGAATGTTGCAGCTACTGTTGCAACCCTTGGTGTTGCTGTGCTGCTCAATTCAGATTAAAAATTATCCAAGATCAGACCTGAGAAAGTTTGATCTTGGCTCATGAATGTCCAAATCAGTAGGACATATTAGTCCAAAAATCCTTTTAAAACCATATATGAAGATCTGGAAATCAATTTATGCCCAATTTAAAATCACAAACTATAAAACTCTAATTTGATTCTCACTTCACACTATAGACAGTGTGAACCTGAAAATCAACTCAGGACTTCAAATCCTTGTGAAAACAGTTTCAAATCTTCATTAAAATCCTTTAAATTTTAGTCAAACCTCCATTATTAGATTGGAATCATTTTTGCATTGAGAAACAAATGTCTCTTAGATAGGGCTTTTACTTTTGATCCACCGAGGTGATCTGATCACCTAGAGTTTCTAAACACTAACAATTAGTGTTTAGCAACTCAGGGCGAATCTAGATAACCAAATGGGTCATTGCTAAGGCCTCATCATAGTGAATCTAAGATTCCTTGATCATGGTTACCCAATACAATGCTCTCATTGGGCATATGCTCCTTTGAGAAAAAATCTATATCAAGACATATTCAAATTCATTGCAACATACCCAATTGAGAAAATTTGAAATGAAATCACTCGATTAAATTCATTTAAAACCAATTTGACTCCAAATCATGAGATCAATCGTGAAAACCAAATCTGAGAGAATCGAGCAATTCAAGACGATAAAACTAGATCGAGGGTGATGTAAACATGCTTATATCACATAAACTGTCTATTTATGTGTGTTCTTAAGCATAGAATTGCATCACATACTATAAATATTGCATAACATGCATTATCTTGCATTTTGGTTAGTATGTATATAATGTAGGTTAATTGTCTCCTTTTATGGCCAAGGATAGGGAAACTTGTTAATCGGGGCCTCGGATCGAAGATCCAACCATACAGATCTAATCAGGGCAACGATTGGAGTTTAACGACTCCAAGATCGCCCTGATCGGGCATCTGTAGCACCAGATAGAGATTGAGGAGCCCTAAAGATTAAGGGCCAAGATGGTACCAATCGCACTTTAGACGACAAATCTGACCTCATGGATGGGTTCGGATCGACGATTGTAGCCTAACAACATGAAAATTGATTCAATCCGACATCTGTAGCACCATCTGCAACACACAGAAGATGGACGACCAAGATGGCACCACGTGGCACCATCCTAGCCACCCAACCGGCCCCAAGGACCCGCCTCCACTTCTCTTCTTCACCCGCGTGATGAATCTCCACTATTCGATGCTCATCCAACGGCCGCAGAGCAGCACGCACAAAGTCATCCACGTGACAAAGAGAAGCGCTCAGCGCAGCGGTCAAGCGCCCCTTCATGAGCGAAGGGCACGTGTTTGAGCCACACCAAGCACTTTAAATCATACAGGCGCAGGCGCGAGCGCAATTGGGCCGTCAGATCGAGATCGGGCGGTCGAGGGGAGGAGGTGTGGCACGCGGAGGATCATCGATCACGTACACGCACGGTGACGTGCGTTTGCACGCCTTATCGCATGTGGGCGCGCGGCAGAGGAGTTTTGAAGACAATGGCGAGGAGCGTTTTAAGTCGTCCGATCTTGAGATCGGACGACTGAGCGTGCGCAAATGTGCGCGGGTGTTTAAGAGCGTGAAGGTGAGGGGGCACGTGCGGAGCGTGCACGTCGGCCACGTTCAGGCTTTTAGTGACGGATAAATCTGTCACTAAAGGTCCTGAATTAATGTTTTTGATGTTGTAATGACCAAAATGGCCCCACTCCTTGCAACTATAAAAGGAGACCCCTACCCTATGAATTTCTCATCCCTTCCCTTCTCTTACCCCATCCAAAGCTCTAAAATCTTGTCCCACACCCGAGATGCTCCTCTAGAATAGAAATTATAATTTTTCCACCTTCGTCCCCCTTCGTGGGGCATTTCGCAGTTGTTCTCTCTCTACATTCAAGAAGCTTATCTTGTGACGATGACATGCTGGTTTGTTCCCGTTCCTCCCGCTTCATCCTCCTTCTTCCTGCTCTGTTCTCCGTCTTCCAGGCGTCGTCCCGTCCGGCTCGTCCTCCAAGCGATCGTCGAGGAGGATACTTCTCTCTCCATTCTTTTTACTACTTTCTAGAGTAGATTTACCGCTTTCTAGTATAGATTTCCTGCTTTCTAGTCGTAATGAGTAGTGTAATGAACAACTTCTTATAACGAAATCCATGTTTTTTCTACATCCTTTTTGCTTTTATTTGTAATATCTCTCTCTTCTATTTATTATTTGTTAAATAGATAGCTAGTTTTTGACCAGCTATTCTGTTTCGTGACAAACAAAACAAATGTGTTTTTAATCAAACGTCTGCCTCCCTGTGTTTGACCCGGAACTTCTTTACGGATTTTTTGATATAAATTTTATCTGTTGAACAGATTTCTTCGCGACTCAAACTACAACGACGGATTTTCGAATCCAACTGCAAACGCGTAGTTTTCCGCACTTCAACATTTTAGCGTCGTTCCGGGGAGGCAACGCTCTTTGATTCTTCGCTTTTTCCAACTTACAAATAGTTTACCTTACTTCTCTCCTTTCTTATTGTGATTGCAAGTAATCTTTTTGAGATGAGCAAAAGCGGTATATTGGAGCAAAGTGCTGTTGAAGGTTCTGTAAGTTCACCCCCACCTCCCACCTATTAGTTTTCATTCCACCATGTAATAATACAAACATAAATCAACCTAAGTGTTCTTATAAACTAATGTAAACATGTTTACACTACTTAAGATGTCTATTTATGCATGTTCTTAAGCATAGGATTGCATTGCATGCTATAAATATTGCATAACATGCATCATCTTGCATTTAGAGTAGTTTGAATAAAATGGAGGTTAATTGTCTCCTTTTATGTTCATGGATAGGGCAAACTTTTTATTGAGGCCTCGGATCAAAGATCCAACCATACAGATGTGATCAGGGCGACGATTGGAGTTCAACGACTCCAAGATTGCCCTAATCAAACATCTATAGTATCAGATAGTGATCGGGGAATCCTAGAAGATCAAGGGCCAAGATGGTGTGAATCCGGACTTCAAACAACAAATCTGATCTCACGGATGGATTCGGATCGACGATCGCAGCCTAATGACGCGAAAATCGACTTAATCCGATAACCGTGGCACCATCTACATCATCCAAAAGATGGACGGCTCAGATGGCGCCACGTGGCACCATCTTAGCCGCCCAACCGGTCGAAGCATCCCCCGCACCTTCTCTTCTTCAATCAGAGTGTCGCTTCTCCGCCGTTGGATGCGCATCCAACGACTGTGGATGCGCGCGCCTGATTTCATCTGCGCGACCATCTCGACGACGTAGCGCAGCGGGCGAGAGCTTTATCGCGAGCAAGCGGCGCGCGATCGACTCCTCGCGAGCAGGTGCTGGAGTGCAGGTGAGCGGGCTCCGCGATCGCTCGATCGCGATCGAGCGGCTGCGGGCGCCCAATCCGCCCCATGCTCTATCGCACACCTGCGCGTGACGTGGGATCGTACGCGGGCAGATGCGCGCTGAGGAGTGGGTGAAGGCGCGATCTAAGTCGTCCGATCTCGCGATCGGATGGCTGAGATCGACTGGAAGTGCTCGTGTGTTACACGCGAGGAGGTGAGCGGGCATGCGCGCGCCGCCAACGAAAGCCACGTTCGGACCTTTAGCGACGGTTTTATCCGTCACTAAAGGTCCTGAATTAATGTTTTTAGAGTTGTAATGACCAAATTGCTCCCACTCCTTGGAACTATAAAAGGGGACCCCCTCCACACGAAATTCTCATCCCTTCCTTCTCTTATCTCCCTCTCCAAAGCTCAAGAGAAGCTTGTCCCACACCTGGGATGCTTCTCGCGAGATAAAGTCAATTTTTCATCCCCCTTTCGGAAGTGGATCCCGCGACGATGACGACATGCTGCCTCGTTCCCGTTCTTCCGCTTCGTCCTCCTTCGTCCAAGCGTCGTCCCGTCCGGCTCGTCCTCCAAGCGATCGTCGAGGAGGATATTTCTCTCTACATTCTTTTAATGCTTTCTAGAGTAGATTTATTGCTTTCTAGAGTAGCTTTACTGCTTTCTAGTGTAATCATTTTCCCACTTTCTAGTGTAATGAACAATCGTTCTGATGATGAAATTCCATGTTTATTCTACATCTCGTTTTGGTTTTTGTTTGTAATATTCTCTCTCTCTCTCTTCTATTTATTGTAAATAGTTAGATAGTTCTAATCAATTGAATTACTTCGTGATAAATAAAACAAACGCGTGTTTTCAAATCAAACGTCCGCCTCCTGTGTTCGACCCGAGGTTTCCATTCCGGTATAAATTTTATTTGTTGAACATGATTTCTTCGCTTTCATACTACGACGACAGGTTTTCAAAACCAAACACGTTAGCGTAGCAACTTCGAGCGTTCAACATAAACCTTAAGGTTAGTTTTGATTATTTTTTTGACACCTACACCCGCCTTACCCTCCGCATTTAGAAAGAAAAATTAAAAAAAAATCTCACAGAGGTACACAACCTCATCCGATTTTCAAACTCAACCGGTAAATCGATCTTTGGAACCAGTACACACACCCAAACACATAATCGAGTAGAAATCAGATTAGGTAATCACTTGTGTGCCTAATTAAGTGGTGCAATAGGCCAATTGTTTGAGTTGATTGGGCCGCACCACTTCAACTAAAATCAACTCATTAAGTAGCTACACATATGTTCAACTCTTAGGGATTTACCAGGCACTCCACATTCTTTTAAGCTTCAAAGGAAAACATCTTCACCTGTGCTTTCAAAACCTGGTGTGACAACAAAACTTGTTTGAAAATACCTAAAGTTGAATCCTAAAAGCTACTAAGTAAGATTTGAACCCTAAAATTCACCGCATGAAAAATAATCTTGCTTGAAAACCACTGGTTGTGCATGCACACACACATCAATCAATCATTAAGGGCACAACCCAGATAAAGGGCCCATCACATTCCAAAGCACATTCGAACCCAACCCTAAATAAAATAGAGTAGATGTTGGCCTTAAGGATTCGACTCGCTCTTCGGAGCTCAGAACGAGATTATTTTCAATTAGTATGTTTCTACCGTTCAATCTAATGTCTAGCTAGGGGAGCAGAATCAAACGATCGTGGATGGGGGGTACACTAGGAACCGAAGGTGCAAGCCGAAGGAAGAACCTTCTCCCCAGTCCCTCCCTTTAACTAGTTGGATTGAATGGAAAGAAGTAGATCAAATCATTTCTTTATCTTAAGATGGGTTCTGGGAGTCTGTAGGTCTTTAGGCTAGCCCACTTAAGGACAGGTTTGATTGTTTGTATTGCAAGGTGCCTTTCTTCCTCTCATCTATCATGAATCTTTCCACATTTCATATGCATTCTCGCTCTTTCCCTCTTGTTATGACTTATCCTCAACATGACGATTATCCCGACTCGTACTGTAATCAACCATCTCTTAGTTGGGATAACTTGGATTGGGGATACAGTTCCGGACCTCCGTGTTCGGGGTCAAACCTTGAACACCATAATTGTGATTTCTATCCTTCTTCGAGTCATATCGATTATAGATCGCCACCCATTCATGGACAACCTAATACGATCGACAATAAAAAAGGACACACTGGTCCTTACCCATCCTCTTAATACACTGCCTTTAGGTCATCACCACCTTTTGAACAATCTGAAATGACCTATTATCAAGAAGGGTATCACGAATCTCAATTCGTTAACTCCTTTGCACTAAACCCAAACCCACCCAACCTTGAACCAAGTCATTTGGTTCAAGTTAACCAGGTTCAAGATAGGATTTTGGCTAACTTGAGGAATACTATACAATCTTTAGAAGTTCAGCCAATACCTTGCACCAAAGAATTGGAGCCCCTGATAGAAATGATTGATGATCTGAATAAGTATTTGTTGGATTGGCTCTAGGATGTTAAGGATAAACACCTGGGTGAGTTTCTACTTGGGAAGTTAGCGAAACTGAGAATGAGATTTATGCTTGCTTTAGTTCAATCATGGGATGATTCCCAGGATGAACCCCCTTCAGGAGAGCCAATGTCAGAACCCGCTCAGGCACCTATTGGGGGGATACGCGTTACGAGGCTGACCAGATTGATTTAGAGCAACCAATTAAGGATGATCTAATTTCTTCACCTAAGATCCCTAAGCCGGGGTACGAGGAAACATATGTCTCCATGGATCAGAAAGTGATAAATGATTTTGGGACGTACATTAATATGGATTTAGATTTCTTTGATTCTGAGGGTGAAGATTCAATTTGCAAAGTCTCACGTGAGTTTACAGAACAAGATTTCTGATGGGAACACCATCATGAGCCCTAACTAGCTCATTTTGACCCAAAGAAGAGAACAAAAGCTCCTATATAACCAACTGAAGGTCCTAATTCAATGAATAACCATTCTGAGAGAAAAATAAGAAACAAGAGGTAAAATTACAATTTTACCATTGTAGTACAACAACGGATTTTCTCATGGGATAAACATAGGTCAAATGGTCTAAACAAGATAAAAAGTGGGTGGGTTCAAGCAGAAAAGGGTTCATGTGAATTATGGCAATTAAATGACTTCTTATAACCCGAAAATAGAGCCACTTGATTTAACAAGGTTTTGATCAGGATAAAATTCACTTAAACCCTCTAAAAATCTTATAAAAATATTTTCTAAGGTTTAGAACCTTCAATTTGGCCCTTGGAACCTATTTTGACCTAAATTGGGGTCTCAGACAATTATTTACCCTAAATTGGGTTTTTACGTAATTTTCCAATTCAAACGTGATCAAACCCAAAATCCAACTTCACCATTAGATTCCTTAGGTCAAAATTAGGTTTGTACCAAAATTTAGACCTAAGGGGAATTCATCTTGACCCACTTTGAAAATAGGTCCAACCCAATTACATTTCTACCCCTACCTTTTGAAAACCTCTGCAGAGACCCCCCTATCTTCTTCTGCACTCTTTTCAATTAGGTCCCTCAGCCATTACAACAGAGAGAATCCTACTCTAGCAAGATTTCAAAGGCAAGAACTCTCTGATCTCTTAGAGAATCCCCTTCAAAATTGAAAGGGAGATTCTCTGAGAAATCTCCTCCAGTATGAACCCAATTTGAGGCTCTATTTGGTACCCAATCTCTCATGAGAATGCATGAGAGATTCGGGTCCCTTTCAAGTTGTCATCTCCAGCGAGCTTGCTGTACTTGGAAGCTTGGCTTCCAAGCACAAAACCACCCTCTAAGGCCTATATAAGCATACCCAAATCACCCTGCATCTCCCAAGCTTGAAATTGGTCGGAAAATCCCTCAAATTTGTCTCTTCCTCCTCCGGCCAATGGCTCATCAAGCTCCGGCGACTTCCCTCTCTCTCCATCGTCGCTTAGCCACAATACCAGTGGTAAGTTCCTCTTCCTCCTCATCCGCGTCGCGTCGCTCCTGCCAACGCCTCTACAGCCCCTTCGTCTTCGTTGTCCTCCCCCACGAGTGCCTTCATCTCTGGCAATGGCAATACGAGCCAACCGCCATCTCTGCCTCCCCCTTCGTCTCTTTACGCCTAGCTAAGTTCCCTCTCCTTTCTACTCCTTTTTCCCACCTTTATCTCTCAAAAATGCCCCTCGATGCATTCAATCACCATTACCTTCTCCACCTCTGGCTAGACCTCTGGAGAGGCGCCCTCGTCACTTCGCACCTCCATCCGCCTCGCCAACCACCCCATAAGCTCCACAACACCTCACTAAACATAAACCCTCACTCCATACACACCATCACGCGCCTAAAACACCCCCCGAACACGCCCACTCACATGCACACAAGGTGCCCTAGGCACACGCACTTAGGCAACACCACACCATGCCGACCCCCGCAACACATTCGCCGTGCCTTGGCGAAGCCTCTTGAGCATTTTGATGTGGCCAAGAGGCCGTTTTCGTGATAGCAGGTACAGGAGGGTTGCCGCCATTGATGATAGTAAGAAGCTTGCTTGCGAGCTCTCTTCAGGCTCGCCCGCTCCAGGTTCATAGTCCCAAGTTGTGCGGGATATGTCACTCACAACTCCAGGCAGCTAATTGGCCTCGAAGGCCGAAGCAGCAATTGCAATCAACCAAAGTTCCCTACTGCAGGCATGCATGAAGGGAGGTGGGAAGATAGTCCCACCTCAGAAGTAGGCGAGCGGGCGCAGCTACATAAATTGAAAAACTGCGTAGGGCTTATCACCTCAGTACCGCTGGGTGAGGTCTTACTCACCCTTCACCCGCCTCGTCCATGACCTTGCCTCCGCGGACCTGGCGTGACCCGTTTACCCGACCCAGCACTCCTCGCCCACCACCGCATGCCGGTGTACCCAACCCGATTACCTGAGACGGTGGCTCTGGGAGAGTGAACCTAAGAGAGAAAGAGGAGAAGAGAGCACACGCGGGTAGGGGTCGATTTTTCTCTTGCAGGGAAAGGAGAAGAAGAAGAAGCCAAGGAATAAGAAGGCGGAGGCCAGAGAAAGCTAAGGAAGGAGGAAGACAAGGCTAAAGAGGAAGCTGAAGAGCTGAACAGCCAAAGAAAGAAAGAGAAAGAAGGAAACTGAAGAGCTGAAGAGCTGAAGAAGAAAGAGAAAGAAAGAGAAGGAAGGACTGAAGGCAAAAGAAGAAGGAGCTGCCAAAGAAAGAAAGAGAAAGAAGGAACTAAAGGAAGGCTAAGGTAAGGAGAAGCAGCTAAAGGTAGAGAAAGGCTAAGGCACGAGATCAGAAGAAGAGAAAGAAAGAAGAAAGAAAGGAAGCATTAGAACAGAGAAGAAAAGAGAAGAAATAAAAGCACAGTAGCACCCATAGTTTAAGACATCCGAATCACAAATCAGACGTCCAATTTTTGTACTTATTCACATACATTGATCTTCTGTGCTTACATTTTTTGCACTATAACTCTGGTTTTTGTTGCATATTATATTCAATTTCTCAAGTTGTGCTCTTTATTTCTAAATCCTAATTTGCTCCCTATATTCGACCTCGGACTTAAACTTCGAGTAATAAAATCTATTTGTTTTCAAAGCAATTTCAACTAGATTACAACATTTTATTTTAAAACTAGATTTCACCTTGACAACATTTTGGCGCCGTTGTCGGGGAGCGACGGGCGATTTAGAAATCTTGATTACAATTTCTGATTTGGTACTAACTTGATATATCTCTTTTATTGTGATTGTTTAAGGGGAGAAGATTTAAGGGAAGATGGCCGCACAGCAAACACGCTCGGGGCAGGTAATCTCTGATTAGTCCTCTCTCTTAAGCCCCTCATTCTGAAAAGGAAAACAAAAATAAGATAAAATCAATTAGGGCAACCTGCTTTCCATCTTTAGCTAATTCACCAAGGTTGCCTGATTTGATTTCAATAAATACTGATTTGTGCACCCATTTAAGGTAACTAGGGCTATCACCTTCTTGATTGAGCCCTAGGTACCATATTTTGGCAACTAAATTGGACCAAAATTAGAGCCAAATTAAGGATTTCAATTTAGGATTTTAGAGACACATCTTTCTAAGTAAGAATCAACTCTCCAAAAAGAGGTGTGCCCAAGCCTTGGTTGAAAAGACTTATTCAAGAAAACCCTAAAATTTAGGCTCTTAATCTCACTTGAATCCTAAAAGAAAGGACTTAAAATTTCTCAAAGGACAAATAGGTGAAGTTGACCCCCTTGTGAGGTCAACCAACTTTGAAATTAGGTCACTTTTGCACTCAATACATCTAAAGTTCAAGTGAAATCTTAAGCACCTTTGCTCTTAAATAAAAGTGGTAGACTTAAGAGGTCAAAGTCCCCATTCTGGTCTACCTGGAACCTCAGTGACAAGAGAGGTCGGGTGGGGGAAACCCTGTAACTCATGGGGACGCTCTACCGTGTAGGGGTCTTTACGGGACTCTCCCTCTCTGGCTGCACAGGTATTTCTCAGGTGGACGACTTTCTGATTAAGAGGTATCATCCACCCCGAACCTCTATAGTCATCCAAATTTTTGGGTGTCTTGATTGGGTCCAACACATTCTACTCTCGTCCAAACCATCGGTGCATGTTCGGTAGGAGGTCCTTAAGACCATCCTTAAGACCTCCTTTAGTAATTCACACCCACCGAGGCTTGGCCTCGACGTCCATGTTTGTGCAGCAACCCCACCACATAGACATCTCCTCTGATTCATCAGAACCAAATTCTCCTTCTTCCATCATCATGGCACAACTACTAGAAGAAGAGAATAATCTTGAGAACCAACTCCAACACCTGAATGATTTATTTCAAGCCTTTGTAAACATGCTGCAGCGTCCTATGATGCAAGATCACTATAAACCTGCTACGGTAGCGATTGAACCTCAAGTCCAAATCCCAGCTGAAGGTCCTAATTCTGAACTCAAGCCCAACATGATTCATCCTATTCCAAAGTTTCATGGGCTTAATTCTGAGGATCCATTTCAGCACATCAAACAACTCAAACATCTGGCCTAGTCCTTCAGGTAAGATGTCCAAAATTGGGATATTCTTCTTATGAAGATGTCCTCCTCTCTCATAGACAAGGCAGCTCACTGGTATCAGACTCAAATGCATCCAATCAACACATGGGTTGAACTACAACCCGAATTCTTGAAAAAGTTCTTCCCAGTTGGTCGGACGAATGCCTTACGACATCAGATCACACACTTCACCCAACAAATTGGAGAACCTCTTCATGAAGCATGGGACCGTTTCCTAGATCTCATGAGAAAGTGCCCCCATCATGGAGTTCCTAAATGGGAATAAGTCCAGTCTTTTTACCAGGGACTCCATGAAGACATCTGCTTATTCGTCAATGCAACCTGCAGAGGAAATATTATAGGTCAACACGAAGACACTGTGTGGGAGATTCTCGAGAATATGTGCGAGAACTCCATCAATAATGACTCCATGGGCTTATTCGACAGGACGAATGCCCGTGCATCGACGAATCCAAGGGGAGCACATGAGACGCAGGGCCTATCCACATCTGTCGACCTGGAATTGATGGCCAGTTGGTTGGACAAGGTCTCTATCATCGAGAAGAAGGTGGATGAGCTGACTCGACATCTGCAGCCAGCCACCTCTGTGCAAAACTCGTTTGCACAACTGCCTCTTGGGAGGGAAGCTGTACATAACATCTATCACTGATCTTCTTAGGGGATGGACCCGTATCCACCCCCGTCTGACTCTAGGACCGGAGGAAACTCCGATCCAACCTACTCTAGTTGGGGGAACTCTGAACCCTCGTACTCTGACTTTCCTGAGGTTCCTCAGACCTGCGAGGACCTCAATGCCATCCAGAATGACCCATTCTCTAACACCTATAATCCCGGATGGCAGAATCATCCCAACTTCCTGTGGATGGGAAATAATCAGAATTAAAGACCACCTTATCAATCTCATCCACAAGCTCCTCGTCCATATCAGCTGCCTCAGCCTCAGCCCAACCCCACCTATCAATCTCGGCCAACTTAAACAGATCAAATGCTTCTTATCCTTCAAACTCTAGCTGACATTCAGAAGATGAATGTGGCTATGCAAAAATAGCACAAGGACGAGATCACAGAGGTTCGAAATCAACTCACCCAGATGGCGAATTCCCGCCAACCTGGCACACTCCCTTTGCAACCTTTGCTGAATCCAAATAACGTGCCGAACCAGAGGCACTTTATGAACCCAAATCCAGGCCAAGCCCACATGATTTATCAGGCCCCTTCTGTTCCATCACCCGATGGGATGGAAGCTTCAACATCGTATGCGGGATCTCAACAGTAGCCACCTATTTTACCAACTCCGAACCAAAACCAGGCAAGACTAAATTTTGTAACAACTCGTAGTGGCAAAGCAACACAAGACCCACCTTATCCGAGCCACTATCAGCCTAGTAGTAACCCAAGCCCTAGGGTAGTTATCCAGGACACCCCTGTCCCAGATCAAGAACCTAGACCTCTTCTAGAGGAACCATCCAAGGTTCCATTTCCCGAGGCCTTGACCAAGGGAAAGAGGACAAATAAACCCATGGCTCCTGAGGAGGACCTGGTCAAGCTCTTTGAACAAGTCCATATAACCATCCCCTTGATGGATGCAATCTGCCACGTATCGGCTTACGCATGATTTTTGAAAGATGTGTGTACACCCAAGCATAAGCCACGAACCAAAAGTGGGGGTCCGATCATACTGTCAGAGCAAGCCAGCTCTGTAATTTTGAGCAAACTCCCACCTATGGCAAAAGACCCAGGTACTCTCCTGATTTCCTATACCATTGGCGATACCCAATTTGATAGAGCTTTATTAGATCTAGGAGCCTTCATAAACCTAATACCTACATCCCTCCTTGACCACCTTGAGGAATCTGAGCTTAAACTGACAGAGGTGACATTGCAGTTGGTTGACCAATCTATTAAGTCACTGAAAGGAGTTCTTGAGGATGTCATCGTTAGGGTGCGGGATTTCTATTTCCCGGTGGACTTTGTAGTCTTGGATATGGATGCTCCAGAAAACCCAAGGGATACACCAAGTATACTAGGGAGACCCTTTCTGGCCACTGCTAGGGCCAATATAAATTATGAGGAGGGCCAAATTGAACTAAAATTCGGGAACCAAACATTAAAGATTGACATCTTTAAGGCCCAACAAGGAATTAATTGCGGTATTATAGAATAGATATGTGACATCAAGGCTGTGCTTGATGATCCATCTATTGAGAACAACCTGATTAATTCCAAACAACCACAAGAGGTTCAAAACCTGCAATGAGAGGACTCCAAACCTGACCTAGATACACCCATAACTCCTTCCCTTGCTCCTGACACACACTCCGAATTGCCCGCTGCTGCTGATAACCCCATTCTAGAACTCAAGCCTCTTCCCGACCATCTGAAGTACATCTTTTTGGTTTCCAATCAGACGTTTCCTGTGATAATCAACTCCAGACTCACACCTAACCAGGAATCCCGTCTGATTACTGTTCTCCAGCAACATCGTAGAGCCATTGGTTGGACTCTCGATGATTTGACTAGTATCAGCCCCTCTTACTGCACACACCATATCTACACCAAAGAGGGCACACAACCTTCCCGTGAAATGCAGAGACGTCTGAATCCTAATTTACAGGAGGTCGTGAAAAAGGAGATCATCAAGTGGTTAGATGCAGGGATCAACTACCCGATCTCCGACAGTCGGTGGGTGAGTCCAATCCAAGTTGTGCCTAAGAAGACAGAACTCATCGTGATTACAACTGAAACCGGAGAAATCATACCGACCCGTGTGGCGAACTCGTGGAGAGTCTACATTAATTACAAAAGACTTAATTCCTCCACGAAGAAGGATCAGTTCCCACTACTATTTATTGATCAGATCCTCGAGAAACTAGTGGGAAATAGGTTCTTCTACTTTTTGGATGGGTACTCCGGTTATAACCAGGTGGCAATCCATCCTGAGGACCAAGAAAAGACCACTTTCACCTGCCCCTTCGGGACGTATGCGTTCTGAAGGATGTCGTTCGGTCTCTGCAATGCACCTGCTACTTTTCAGTAGTGCATGCTTGCCATATTCTTCGAAATGGTAGGTGATTATCTAGAAGTCTTCATGGATGACTTTTCAGTATTCAGAGAATCATTTGACGATTGCCTTCCACACTTGGTCCAAATCCTCAGGCAGTGCATTGATGTGAATCTAGTTCTTTCCTGGGAAAAGAGCCATTTCGTAGTGCCTGAAGGAATTGTCCTGGGACATCTCATATCAGAAAAAGGCATCCAGGTCGATCGAGCCAAGGTGAACTTGATTTCCAAACTCCCTATGCCTAGCTCGATCAAGGACATCCAATCTTTTCTGGGGCACGTCGATTTTTACTGTCAATTCATTCCTGATTTCTCGAAAATCACATGCCCCCTGACCACTCTGCTTTCTAAGGATGTACTGTTCGAAATCTCCAAGGAATACACTCAAGCATTTGAAATCCTCTGTGATCGAGTTACCCAAGCTTCGATCCTATAGTCCCCTGATTGGTCTCAACCCTTTGAGATCATGTGCGATGCATTTGATTTCGCTGTAGGAGCGGTACTTGGGTAGAAAATTGATGGGAAACCTGTGGTCATCTACTACGCTAGCAAGACACTTGACAAGGCTCATGTAACTACACAGTTACGGAGAAAGAGCTGCTAACTGTAGTATTTGCCCTGGAAAAATTCAGATCATATCTCCTAGGTTCCCATGTTATCATTTACTCGGATCATACTGCTGTGAGACATCTCCTTGCAAAGAAGGACGCGAAACCTCAATTAATCCGCTGGATCTTGCTGTTGCAAGAGTTTGACCTCGAGATTTGTGACAAAGCGGGAAAATAGAACATGGTAGCTGATCACTTGTCCCGCCTTCCTTCTGAGATCATCGACCCTTCTGGACCCATCACGGAATATTTTCCTGATGAGAACCTCCTGACTATCAATACAGGGCTTCCATGATTTGCTGATATAGTAAACTACCTGGCATCACATCAGATCCCATCGATTGGCCAAAGGCCAAGAAGGACAAATTGCTTTCCGATGCCAAGTATTACTTCTGGGAAGACCCATATCTTTTCCGCATCGGTGATGATCAGATCATTCGACGATGTGTCGTGGAAGCAGAAATTCAGGACATATTGTCCTTCTGCCATGATTAGGCATGCGGTGGACATTTTTCAAGTCATAAAATCGCAACAAAAGTCCTCCAGTGCGACTTCTATTGGCCCACAATTTTCAAAGACTCATACAATCACTGTAGGGCATGCACTCGTTGCCAGACCTTAGGCAACATGAGCCATTGTGATATGATGCCCTTACAGCCGATTCTAGTATGCGAAATCTTCGACATGTGGGGGATTGATTTTATGGGACTGTTGAACGTATACGAATCGCTACGCTAACGTGTTCGATTTTAAAAAACTTGTCGTTGTAGTTCGAATGCGAAGAATTCGTGTTCAACAAATAAAATTTATACCAAAATTAAAATTCTGGGTCGAACATAGGGAGGCGAACGTTTGATTAAAAACTACGCGTTTCTTTTTATTTGTCACAGAATAATTCAATTTAAAACTATCTAATTATTTACAATACATAGAAGAGAGAGAGAGAGTAAGAGAGAAAGAGAATATTACATAGAGAAATTAAAATGAGGTGTAGAATAAACAAGGAATTTTTCATTGAGGAGATTGTTCATTACAACTAGAAAGCATAAAACAATTACTCTAGAAAGCGATAAATTTACTCTAGAATGCATTAAAAGAATGGAGGGAGAAATGTCCTCCTCAACGATTGCTTGGAGGATGAACAAAACTAAACTAGAAAGCAGTAAATCTATACTAGAAAGCAGTAAAAAGAATAGGGAGAGAGAAATCCTCCTCGACGGTTGCTTAGAGGACGAGCCGGACGGGACAACGCCTGGACGAAGGAGAACGAAGTAGGACGAAGGAGGACGAAGCAAAAGAACGGGAACGAAGCAGCACGCCGTCGTCGTCGCGGGATCACTTCTGAAGGGGAACGAAAATTGAACTTTATCTCGCGAGAAGCATCTCGAGTGTGGGACAAGCTTCTCTTGAGCTTTGGAGGGGTAGAGAGGAGAAGGAAGGGATGAGAATTTCGTATGGAGGGGGTCTCCTTTTATAGTTGCAAGGAGTGGGGGTAAAATGGATATTACAACTTCAAAATAATAAATGAGGGGTCTTTAGTGACGGATAAATTCGTCACTAAAGCCCCGACGTTTATCCGTCACTAAAGACCCGACGTGGGCGTAGCTTCCGCGCCCACGCGCACCACTTCAGCTGCCCGCGCGCTCAACGCTATCGCAAGCACAACGATCCTCAGCCATCCGATCGCAAGATCAGACGGCTTAAGATGCGTCTCCGCCCGCTTCATTGCACACCCGCCCGCGTGCAATCGCGTGTTCGCGCTGCGCGTTCAATCCGCATGGACGCTATCGAGCACGCGCGGCCGTCCGATCTCCATCTGACGCTCCACCCGTGCCCAATCGCCCGTGCCTCCAGCCCTCTGCTGCGGCTCGAACCCGTGCCCGCTGGTCGCATAAGCGCGCTCGACCGCTGCGCTATGGGGCGCAGATGGTCGAGCGGATGCTTTTAAGCGCGGCCGACCACAGCCATTGGATCAAGATCCAACGGCGGAGAGCGAGCGGGTGCGAGGCCTTCGTAGAATGCGTGCGGCCGTTTGGGCGGTCGAGATGGCGCCACGTGGCACCATCTTGGCCGTCCATCTTCTGGAAGTTGTAGATGGTGCCACGGATGTCGGATTGACTTGATTTTTGCATCGTTGGGCTGCGATCATCGATCCGAATTCATCCGTGCGGTCGGATTTGTCATCTGAAGTGTGTATTTTCACCATCCTGGCCGTTGATCTTCTAGGGTTCCCCGGTCACTATCTGATGCTACGGATGTCTGATTAGGGCGATCTTGGAGTCGTTGAACTCCAATCGTCACCCTGATTACATCCATACAGTTGGATCTTTGATCCGAGGCCCTGATAAAATGTTTGCCCTATCCAGGCACATAAAAGGAGACAATTAACCTCCATTTTATTCGAACTACTCTAAATGTAAGATGATGCATGTTATGCAATATTTATATCATGAAATGCAATCCTATGCTTAAGAACATGCATAAATAGACATTTTAAGTAGTGTAAATGTGTTTACATCAGGGACCCTTCCCTATTTCGGATGGCTTCGAGTACATTCTATTCGTTGTTGACTACGTGTCCAAATGGATTGTAGCCATTCCGACCCGAACCAATGATCATAAGGTGGTTATCAAATTCATTCATCATAACATCTTTTCACGATTTGGGATTCCACGTGCTATAATCTCTGATGGAGGGACCCCTTTCACTAACGCTCAATTCAGATCACTGATGACCAAATACAGGGTGTCACACCGAATCTCTACTCCTTACCACCCCCAAACTAATGGTCTAGCTGACCTATCAAATTGGGAGATCAAGAAAATTCTCAAGGTCACTGTTCGACCTGACAGGAAGGACTGGTCATCCCAACTTCTGAAAGCTTTGTAGGCTCATAGGACCGCCCACAAAACCCAATTAGGTATGTCTCCCTTCAGATTGGTGTACGGGAAGGCATGTCACCTCCCCGTCAAATTGGAGCACAAGGCCTATTAAGCAGTACAGAACTGCAACCTACATCTTTCTAAGGCAGGAACCCACAGAAAGCTTCAAATGAGCGAGATCGATGAATTACAAAGAGCGGGTTAAGGCCTTTCACGACAAGCACATATCCAGAAAGATCTTTCACCCTCGTCAAAAAGTCTTACTCTTTGATGCCAAGCTTAAACTGTTCCCTGGAAAACTACGATCAAAATGGATCAGATTTTACCTTGTCCGATGAATCTTTGGAAATGGAGCCATTAAGATCAGTCCACTCAGCTACGATTCAGAACCTTTCGTCGTGAATGGTCAAAGACTCAAAACTTTCATTGACTTGACGGATACAAATTTGGCTGAGATATCCTTTACCCTCCATTTTCCCTGAGCTCATTGCGCCCAGCCGATGGTGTAAAACTAAGCGCTTAACGGGAGGTAACCCGTCATTTTTTAAAAACCTGAAACATCTCTTGACATTCCTACACTGAATTCATATTACACTTTAGGGTTCATCCATTAGAATAGTCGACCCCACCTCAGGTACCCGTACCCGAGTTTTGAAATCGTTCACAACAGTCACGTCGACCCATTCACCCACCCAAAACCTGTTCTAATGAATGATCTAAGCTAAACTCAAACCCACCTAATTTACAATGGGGACATTGCAAATCGTAGGCATGGGGGGTATGAAAGTGCAAAACATCATGAAAACTCATCTCACAAGAAAAGGTTTCAACAAAAAAATCACATATCACAAAAACACCAAAAAATGAAAAAATTCTTAAAAAAGAACAAAAAATTTCTGAGGGGAGAGAAAATTTTGAGGCCATACAAATCGTGAGGAGAAAAAGGGAAAAGTGAAAAATGTCAAAAAAAAAGGAGCACAAAATGAAAAGAAAAAAGAAGAGATAGTCATTAGTAAGAAATAAAGGAATTAACTAAGTTCTAGACCATATCAAGACAAAGAAAATGAAAGGAAAAAAAGTGCTAATGGGACACAAAGGAGAGTAGTAGGAACGCTGATCTTAGGCCTCTTGGGCTAGATTCCTAGGCTTAACAATTCAAGTATTCGCTAAGATCTGGATAATCCTCAAGAGGTTGGGGAAAATGCGAAGCTTAAGTATTAGGTCTAAGGCTTAAGGAGTATTCGGCCTCATTAACTGACCTCTAATTTACGAGACTCGGTAACCTAAGCACCTCAATCCACACACAGTCTAGTTCAGTGCGCATAATTATCAAAATCACTCAAAAGTGTTTAAGTGTTCTGAAAAAGTCACCTAGATTTGGAGCGGCCGATCAACACAAGTTGATTTGGATGAGTTCCCAGTGCGGAGAGACGGGAAATTCCCCTCGAAGATGCACAATAACATATCGTCTCCTCGGTGCTTGTCTCCTAGGATATTTACATATCCTACTGGGGGAATGTAAGCACCCTGTGCTGGTTCAAATGCCATGGGCGGCATTATCACGAAATGTCAATTGCCAGGGTCTGGATTTAGCTATAGAATGCCATGGGCGGGATTATCTCGAAATCTCAAAAGCCAGGGTTCTGAGGGTTGCCATGGGCAGAGCTATCACGAAGTTTCGATTGCTAGGGACCCTTAGAGGATTGATGATGGGAACGAGGAATCCGATACAGATCCTGTTGAGAAGCCAATCCGAAGTTAGAAATAAAAAGAAAAGAGAGAGAAAACTCTCCAAACAAAGAAAATCATCTATCTCTCTCTTACAAAAAATGCACTACAAACTGAACCGAGGCTAAAATATGTTACAAGCACGGGTGCTTTAACCGCAGAGTCCAATGAACTTGAGGATAGTTCTTATGGGCCATAAAAACCTTCGCGACGGGATGAGGCTAGAGCTGGTCATATCCGGATCTTGGTTGGTACTTGAGTACCTCTAAGCCTACTATCGGCATTCTAACCTAATCAAAAAGAAAAAAAGCACTCATCATAATTTGTGAACATCAAGGAACTCATGGTCTAGAACAGAAGTTAAAACCTTAAAATTTTGCTAAGGGACTAGTAAAAGATAGGCATGTGGGTATGATGGGAACACCATCATGAGCCCTAACTAGCTCATTTTGACCCAAATAAGATAACAAAGGCTCCTACATAACCAACTGGAGGTCTTAATTCAATGATAACCATTCTGAGAGAAAAATAAGAAACAAGGGGTAAAACTACAATTTTACCATTGCAGTACAACAACAGGTTTTCTCATGGGATAAATACAGGTAAAATGGTCTTAACAATATAAAAAGTGGGTTGGTTCAAGCAGAAAAGGGTTCACGTGAATTCTGGGAATTAAATGACTTCCTATAACCCAAAAATAGAACCACTTGATTTAACAAGGTTCTAGTCTGGATAAAATTCACCTAAACCCTCTAAAAACCATATAAAAATATTTTCTATGACTTAGAACCTTCAATTTGGGCCTTGGAACCTATTTTGACCTAAATTGGGGTCTTAGACAATTATTTGCCCTAATTGGGTTTTTGCATAAATTTCCCATTCAAACGTGGTCAAACCAAAAATCCAACTTCACCATTAGATTCCTTAGGTCCAAATTAGGTTTCTACCAAAATTTGAACCTAAGGGGAATTCATCTTGACCCACTTTGCAAATAGGTCCAGCCCAATTACATTTCTACCCCTACCCTTTGAAAACCTCTGCAGAGACCCCCCTAGCTTCTACTTCATTCTTTGCAATTAGGTCCCTCCACCATTACAGCGGAGGGAATCCTACTCCAGTGAGATTTCAAAGGCAAGAACTCTCTGATCTCTCAGAGAATCCCCTTCAAAATTGAAAAGGAGATTATCTGAGAAAACTTCTCCAGTATGAACCCAATTTGAGGCTCTATTTGGTACCCAATCTCTCATGCAAATGCATGAGAGATTTGGACCCCTTTCAAGTTGCCATCTCCGACGAGCTTGCCATGCTTGGAAGCTTGGCTTCCAAGCATAAAACCACCCTCTAAGGCCTATATAAGCATACCCAAATCACCTCACATCTCCCAAGTTTGAAATTGGTCGGAAAATCCCTCAAATTTGTCTCTTCCTCCTCCAACCAGTGGCTCATCAAGCTCCGATGACTTCCCTCTCTCTCCATCGTAGCCTAGCCACAATACCAGTGGCAGGTTCCTCTTCCTTCTGCTCGTCCGCGTTGCGCCGCACCCATCGACGCCTCTGCAGCCCCTTCGTCTTTGTCGTCCTCCCCCATTGAGAGCCTTCGTCTCCTGCGACGGTAATACGAGCCAGCTGCCATCCTTGCCTCCCCCTTCGTCTCTTTATGCCCAGCTAAGTTCCCTCTCCTTTCTACTCCTTTTTCCCACCTTTATCTCTCAAAAATGCCCCTCGACGAATTGAATCACCATCACCTTCTCCACCTCCGGCCAGACCTCCGGTGAGGCGCCCCTGTCGCTTCGCACCTCCATCCGCCTCGCCAACCACCCCATAAGCTCCGCAACACCTCACTAAACATAACCCCTCACTCCATACATGCCATCACGCACCCAAAACACCCCCCGAACACACCCACTCACATGCACACAGGGTGCCCTAGGCACGCGCACTCAGGCAACACCATGCCACGCCGAACCCCGGAACACATTCGCCGTGCCTTGGCGAAGCCTCCTGAGCATTCTGACGTGGCGGAGAGGCCATTTTCTTGATAGCAGGTACAAGAGGGCTGCCGCCATTGATGTCAGTAAGAAGCTTCCTTGCGAGCTCTCTTCAAGCTCGCCCGCTCCAGGTTCATAGTCCCAGGTTGTGTGGGATACGCTCGTGCACAGCTCTAGGCAGCTAATTGGCCTCGAAGGCCGAAGCAGCAACTGCAATCAACTGAAGTTCCCTGCTGTAGGCACGCATGGAGGGAGGTGGGAAGATAGTCCCACCTCGGAAGTGGGCGAGCAGGTGCAGCTGCATAAATTGAAAAACAGCGTAGGGCTTATCACCTCAGTACTGCTGGGTGAGGTCCCACTCACCCTTCACCCGCCTCATCCGTGACCTTGCCTCCGCGGACTTGGCACGACCCATTTACCCAACCCAGCACTTCTCGCCCACCACCGCATGCTGGTGGGCCTGGTCCCGGGCGCGTACTAGACCCGATTACCCGAGATGGTGGCTCTCGGAGAGCGAACCTAAGAGAGAAAGAGGATAAGAGAGCGTGCGCGGGTAGGGGTAGGTTTTACTCTTGCAGGGAAAGGAGAAGAAGAAGAAGCCAAGGAAGAAGAAGGCGGAGGCTAGAGAAAGCTAAGGAAGGAGGAAGACAAGGCTGAAGAGGAAGCTGAAGAGCTAAAGAGCCGAAGAAAGAAAGAGAAAGAGGGAAGTTGAAGAATTGAAGAGCTGAAGAAGAAAGAGAAAGAAAGAGAAGGAAGGATTGAAGGTAGAAGAAGAAGGAGCCACCAAAGAAAGAAAGAGAAAGAAGGAACTGAAGGAAGGCTAAGGCAAGGAGAAGTAGCTGAAGGCAAAGAAAGGCTAAGGCACGAGATCAGAAGAAGAGAAAGAAAGAAGAAGAAAGAAAGGAAGCATCAGAACAGAGAAGAAAAGAGAAGAAATAAAAGCACTATAGCACCCATAGTTTAAGACGTCTGATTCACAAATCAAACGTCCAATTTTTATGCTTATTCATATACATTGATCTTCTGTGCTTACATTTTTTGCACTATAACACTGATTTTTATTGCATATTATATTCAATTTCTCAAGTTGTGCTCTTGATTTCTAAACCCTAATTTGCTCCCTGTGTTCGACCTCAGACTTAAACTTCGAGTAATAAAATCTATTTGTTTTCAAAGTGATTTCAACTATATTATAACTCTTTATTTTAAAACCCGATTTTGCCTTGACAACAATTTCTGTGAGACGATTAGGCCTGTGGAATCGGTTAAATCATTTGATAGTCCAATAACTGAGTAAATTGATCTTATTGGTGCTCACATGATGGATTCAGAATCGCATTTTCTGAAGGATTCAATTCAATGCCCCGATTGTTAGTTACACCCTATTAAGCTTACTGACGATTTTGCTTTTGCGATAACTAAACCCAAGTTAATTCTGATTCAGTCACATCTTTTAGACTTGGAAATTTCAGATGGGGTGATTAATATACAGAAGGTCCTGGAATTTGACATTTTGATTGAGGAGGATAAGAGCTAGGAAATTTTGATTTGGGAAGCAAGCTCCGGAAGAAGTAGAAGATCAAATCTAAGGGTTCCAGTTAATCTAAAACCATCAAACCAAGACCCTTACGACATTTGTTCTGAGGATGTCCAACCCAAGCACACATTCATTGATTATCCTTTTGAGCCTGATATCTCTATAACCCGACTTTTTGGTCTTGGGTTACATCCTCATAAATCGCAGGCCCGACCCCACTTGCATATTGATTTCAGGTTTTGGGTAATTTGTATCCATAACCTTAGATATACTTGACCATGGGGTATGGGTCTACATCATAATCTGGTTAACATCTGTGAACATCTACTGGCAGGTCTTAGGTTGCATCTTTTTATTCTGATTCTGACTTGCACCTGTGAATTCGTTATTTCTCTTCTTTGTATAGTGTGCCTAGTTGAAGTCACTAAATTCAGCATGTATACAGTTTTTGCTTATCTCAGAGCGGACCCGTTATTCACGCAATTTAGGTGCTTTCTACTCTACTCCACTCTGTTTTATGTCTTTTTAATACAATGAGGACATTGCATTCAATAGGCATGGGGGGGTGGATATTCATCTCTGAATTATTTCGTCAGCTCCGTAGATTTGTTTTGTTTTCCTTTTATTTATATTTAAAAAAATTTGGAATTAGGAAAGAGAACTTGGGCATTAGGAAATTTTCAATCATAGGAAATAAAACTATACGGTATGAACACTAAGACTCTCTAGGTCTTCGGACTTAATCAGCCCAAGTATCCACTAAAATGTGGATTTGTTTCTTGAGTCTTCACCATCCTGAATTCTATTTTAATTTGATTAAATAAGTTTGGGTGATAAGTACACGACTTATCAACCCACCCTCTAATTTGAGGGAACTTTAAGTCTAAGCATCTACACACTATTTGTCACTGACTCACTGTTCGGCGATCTTAACGGAAATTAGGTAGCTATTGAACCTTCTAGGGTGATATGGCTGGTAAGTTATCGTGGGTAACAGCCCATAGGTAGGCTGTCCAGAGCCCAGTCACTGGACCACTCTCTTCTTGCTGCCTTTAGGTAAATCTTAGACCAAAGAAGCCACCTACTTAAAAAGAAAAAGAAAGTTCAAAAAGAAAAGAAAAAGAAAAAGAAAAGGAGAAAAGAAAGAAAAGGAAACAAAAAGAAATAAGCCACACTTCGCTGCACGAGTATGGCTAGCAACTTGTCGATGGTAACAGCTCATCGACCGGTTGTCCCGATCCCAGCTCAAGAAATGCACATAAAAATTCCAAAACACTTAGGAAGAAGCGGAGGAGTAGAATAAGCCAGGGAGATATACACTGGATTCACCCTTGTGTTGAGCCCCTAAAAAAGTAAAAAGTAGGGAGAAAGCTACCGATCGTATAGATACACCTTCAGGTAGATTTCTTTTTAAGGTCACCTAGGGGCGTAGAAATCTGAAGTCCGTTCTGATTGTTGATCAACGAGTCTATCACTTTCACAAAAAGATGCTTAGAATTTAGGGTTCTTATCAAATCTTGGGTGGGTTGAGTGGCTATAGAAAGCCACTCTGTAACCCTGAACTCAAAAATCTAAAAAAATTAGAAAAGAAGAAAAAGGGATCCCTCTTTGAATAAGGCGAGAACTTGAAGTGGTTTGCATTTTGGCAGATACCCAAGTGCTATTGTGTCTCTATAGTTCAGGTCCTAGTTGAAATCCCTAAGTGTTGAAAATAACTATTGCCCAAGAAATCTGACTTAATTCTCATATAAATAGCATATAGTTTTGCTAGGGACTAGCAAAAGATAGGCATGGGGGTGTGATGTAAACATGTTTATATCACACAAACTGTCTATTTATGCGTGTTCTTAAGCATAGAATTGTATCACATACTATAAATATTGCATAACATGCATCATCTTGCATTTAGGTTAGTATGTATAAAATGTAAGTTAATTGTCTCCTTTTATGACCAGGGATAGGAAAACTTGTTAATCAGGGCCTTGGATCGAAGATCCAACCATGCAAATCTTATCAGGGTAACGATTGGATTTTAATGACTCCAAGATCGCCTTGATTGAACATCCGTAGCACTAGATAGAGACTGAGGAACCCTAAAGATCAAGGGCCAAGATGGTACCAATCCGCACTTTAGATGACAAATTTGACTGCACAGATGGGTTTGGATCAACGATCGTAGCCTAACAACGTGAAAATCGATCTAATCCGACATCTGTAGCACCATCTGCAACACACAGAAGATGGACGGCCAAGATGGTGCCACGTGACGCCATCCCAGCCACCCAACCGGCCCTAAGTACTCGCCTCCACTTTTCTTCTTCACCCGCTCGACGAATCTCCACCGTTGGATGCTAATCCAACGGCCGCAGAGCCGCACACACAAAATCATCCGCACGACAAAGAGAAGTGCTCAGTGCAGCGGTCGAGTGCCCCTTCGCGAGCAAAGGGCACACGTTCGAGCCATGCCAAGTGCTTCAAATCAGACGGGCGCGGGCGCAATTGGGTCGTTAGATCGAGATTGGGTGGTCGAGGGGAGGAGGCATGGCACGAGGAGGATCGTCGATCGCATACGCACGCGATGACGCACGTTTGCACGCCTCATCGCACGCGGGTGCGCGGCAAAGGAGTTTTGAAGGCGCTGGCAAGGAGCGTTTTAAACCATCTGATCTTGAGATCAGACTATTGAGCGTGTGCAAACATGCGCGGGCATTTAAGAGTGCGAAGGCGAGGGGGCGCGTGTGGTGTGCGCACGTCAACCACATTCAGGAATTTAGTGACGGATAAATCCGTCACTAAAGGTCCTGAATTAATGTTTCTGATGTTGTAATGTCCAAAATGCCCCCACTCCTTGTAACTATAAAAGGAGACCCCTACCCTACGAATATCTCATCCCTTCTTCTCTTCTCTCACCCCTTCCAAAGCTCTAAGAGCTTGTCCCACACCTGGGATGCTCCTTTAGAGCAGAAATTATAATTTTTCCACCTTCGTCCCCCTTCGTGGAGAATTTCACAGTTGTTCTCTCCGCATTCGAGAAGCGGATCCCACGACGACAATGACGTGCTGCTTCATTCCCATTCCTTCCGCTTCGTCCTCCTTCCTGCTCCGTTCCCCGTCTTCCAGGCGTCGTCCCGTCCGGCTCGTCCTCCAAGCGATCGTCGAGGAGGATACTTCTCTCTCCATTCTTTTACTGCTTTCTAGAGTAGATTTACTGCTTTCTAGTATAGATTTCCCACTTTCTAATCATAATGAGTAGTGTAATGAATTTCTTATAATGAAATCCATATTTATTGTATATCCCTTTTGCTTTTATTTGTAATATTCTCTCTCTCTCTTCTATTTATTATTTGTTAAATAGATAGCTAGTTTTCGACCAGCTATTCTATTTCGTGACAAACAAAACACATGCATATTTTTAATCAAACATCTGCCTCCCTGTGTTCGACTCGGAACTTCTTTACGGATTTTTCGATATAAATTTTATCTGTTGAACGGATTTCTTCGCTACTCGAACTACAACGACGAGTTTTCTAATCCAACTGCGAATGCGTAGTTTTCCGCACTTCAACAGGGGGTCTTTGTGGATTTATAGAGTGAATGGGAGACCCCCCAAATGGGTTTTAGGCACTAATTTTCAGATCTTGGAACTAAAATTCCCAGATCTAAAATTAAGCCCTGATGAAGGGGTGATCAATGAATAAAAATGCGAGGAAATCATAAACGAATCACGAGGCGTAGGGAAAGATGTATGAGTCAAAATGGAGATGGAAAAGCACCTCTAATCTGAGAGGGCGAGATCGGATCTAAGCTACTCTACTACTAAGCTACATTAATTCATCACCAAAATTTGATCATCTAATCTATTCTAACCAACCTACATTACACTAATTGCTACTCTAATTACTCTAGAAAGTAGATAAATGCTAATCTAAAGGAAGAATGGGATACCTAGTGTTACGACCCGATTCTCAAATCCCTACGAGACACGAGAATCGGATCGACTCGACTGATCCCAAGACCCAGTCGTCCAACGAGAAAGTAACCAAAAAGTAGTAAAATAAACCACATTCACCATGCATGTAACTAACAGTAACAAAGGTACAGTAGTAAAGAAAAGAACTACTACAGTACATACCACCACAACAGTAGAGAATTACAAACAGGTACAAAATATGAAGATTACAATAAAAGAGTACAAGTGAAATAGAAATACTCACTACTACAGAATTATGGTACAACTACTGGGCTCTGCTAGGCCCAGCACCCTCCGCAGCCGCAGGCTTTGGCTACTCAACACCTGGTCCTGAAAAGGTGACAAAAGTGACACATCAGCGAAACGCTGAGTAAAGTGGCAACCAGCTAGCTAAGAAAATAATAAAGGTGGACAAGTAGCTATTATTTTAAATATCTTTCTTTATTTCTCTATTTACTCTTTCTTGATTCATTTCTCAGGTCTTTCTCTTGATCTCGAATGTTCCTCGCGGGAACGATCTTGATTGCAGTCTTTTCCAAAAAGTAGAAGTATCACATGGTGCTCTCCTGGCTGGGAGAGTCCCCCGTGGTGGTCCTACCCTCAGTCAACCACCCCAAGGTCGCTGACAGGCATAACGGTGACTACGGCACGCACGATAAACACACGGGTAACTACCCCGCACTGGCATGCAGTCAGTCATTTCCGTTAACAGGTGCGCCCAAATCACAGCACGGAACCGGTCTAGGGCAGAGCCCTCTCAGTAACAGGGGTCTAGCCCCTCCACAGTAACCAAACAGGGGTCTTGCCCCTCCACAGTCCGTGCACCCTCGCCTGACAACCCTGGTTTGCCCAGTGGGCCTAACAAGTCGGTGTTGGACGGCTAGCAGAACCCCGGGGCCCGTGGGGTGGCTAGCGCTCTCCCTACACTAGTTGCTCTCCCCAGTACTGTGTACACGAGGGCCAAAAGTCGGTACAAAGTGGCCAGACCTAACCTCGGGTCCCTGGGGCAGCTAGCTCCGCTCTGCACTAAACAAGGGGACAGTCCCTCTCCTTGGTACTCCATACTCAAGGGCTAGCTCACTTCTCCAATTCCATTCTATTTATCTTTCAGGAGTTCTACTCCTAATTCCTCGTAGGGTTCATGCTCATATTTCTCTGGCCAAGCCATTTTAGGTTTCATCATTTCAGTTTTATTCTCATATAGCCCGTGTTTCCAACATTTAATATCAATTTATATACAAGCAGCTCAAATTTAGTTTTCAACAACAGGAATCACATGTGGCAATTACTAGCAACAGTACTCTATATTTCATAGGTAGCTGTTATCCAATTACAGGAAATTATCATTATTCTATCTACTTTTCCAAGACTGCAATTCATGTATTCACGACATTTGTTTCAGTGTTTCTGTTCCTAAGATTCATGCCACACCCTAGGATCTATCATTCAATCTAGTTTTCAGATCCTAGGATTCATGCCATACCCTAGAATCCATTATTTATCTCGAAGATGCATTAATTGTTGGTAAATAACTAAGGGGAGCCACTCTACCCGTAGAATCAGGAGTAATGGGGGCGTGATCGGCAGGTCCACGTGCCTCCGCAACCCCCAAAGCCACAACAGAATGAGGTCCTAACACAATGATCAATCACAAGGAACCACTTAGAATAAGATACAAGTATTTTAAACAAGTAGA
Source organism: Thalassia testudinum (assembly GCA_037157565.1). Classification (NCBI taxonomy): domain Eukaryota; kingdom Viridiplantae; phylum Streptophyta; class Magnoliopsida; order Alismatales; family Hydrocharitaceae; genus Thalassia; species Thalassia testudinum. The sequence continues at coordinate 88,208,932 of JAZHRO010000024.1, forward strand.
GGAACTAATTCTGAGAAGAACGGAATCTTAAACGCGGAAATCGGACCTCAAACGGACCCTAAACGGGTCAAAAACGACAACTCTGACTCAAATCAGACGTCTGGAACACCTTCAAGACATCTTAAAAGGTGGTCCAGGTCATACCTCACTCTGAGTTGTTCTTCAGACATCCAGGATCCCAATGAGCCGTCTGGACTTAGTTCCAGATGTCCAACTATCACTCCGGACGTCTCGAGACTCTCCGCCGTCTGGTGCTGTGCCCAGATGTCTGATCTGTGTGGGAGGACGTGTCCCTGTGCCTTCCCGAAATGAAACCTGCACGCGCAACGAAGACCTTCTCATCACGACACGTTTCAGCCTTCGGCGGATCGACCTGCATGACCGCATCCGCGAAAAGGAGGAAGATGAGAAATATCGTACCTTTCAGACGTCTGGATCTCTCTACAGACGTCGCCCGCGTCGTCTGGACGTAGGTCCAGACGTCTGATTCTAGGAAAATTTCCCATTATCAGGACCTCCTCACCTTCTTCTTGCTGCGCACGACCGCTCCGCACTCGCCCGCCTGCTGTCTGAGCTGCAGCAGCACCGGGGTAACCTCCCCAACACCACGCTCTCGCTGCGCACCCGTTGGCCGGCCCTAGGCTTCTCCAGTGAGCTCACTCTCTCTTCCTCACGCGCTCTCCCTCTTCTCCCCTCTCACTGCACCTCTTCTCCGCACGCAACCGGCAGCAGTTGCTGCCCGCTCTCCCTTCCGCTCTCACGCTCGCACTGGAGGAAGGGGAAGTCGGTAGGGTGGTGACGAGGGAGAGGTGAGAGGCAAGAGGGGTATTTGAAGGCATGGGGGGAAGGTGTCCGCAGGATGGTGAGGGAAGAGAGAGAAGAAAAGAGGGCGGTGGGTTCAGTCTACGAGCGCACGCGTGCAGACTCGCAATCGTACGCGCATAAAAATTTATTTCCAGACATCTGGGAAGGCGTCTAGACATCTGACCAGATGCCTGGACCAAGTCCCAGACGTCTTAAAAGGTGTTTGATGTTTTGGTCTTAACAACTTAACAAACTCAAAGGAAGTGTCGTCCCCGAAACTTGCGCTAACTAGGGTGCGGAAAAAGAACAATATATGCATAACAAACTTAAAGAGGATCGAAACCGGTCTGAAAAGACGTACCCTCAAAGAGCTCCAGGTACCGCTCCTGCATCGCCGCCTCAGGCTCCCAGGTAGCCTCCTCGTATCGCTGGCTCCTCCACAAAACCTTCACCAGGGGTGCTTGCTTTCGTCTCAAACTTCGGACGGCTCTGTCGAGAATCTGCACTGGCCGCTTGGGGTAGGTCAGGTCATCACCCACCTTGACGCTCTCATGGCTCAGGACGTGACTGGGATCAGCGACGTACTTCCTGAGGTTGGACATGTGGAACGCATCGTGCACACCAGAAAGCTGGGGAGGAAGGGCAAGCCTGTAAGCAACGGTTCCAACTCGCTCCAGGACCTCAAAGGGTCCCACGAACCTTGTTGCGAGCTTCCCTCTCACCCCAAACCGCTGCAGGCCCTTCATGGGAGAAATGCGAAGGAAGACGTGGTCCCCAACCTCAAACTGTACCTCTGCATTGTCGATCTGCATAGCTCTTCTGTCTGCTCCTGACAGTGCGGAGTCGCTTGTGAATCTGCTCGATCACCTCCTGACTCTGCCGGATCAGCCTGGGGCCAACCTCCCACTTGGTCCCCACCTCAACCCAACTCAAGGGTGCCGTACACCTCCGTCCGTACAGAGCCTCGTAGGGTGCCATGCTGATGCTCGAGTGATAACTGTTATTATATGCAAACTCCGCCAGGGGAAAGTGCTCCTCCCAAGAGCCCCTCTAGTCCAGTACACAAACACGCAAAAGGTCCTCAAGTGTCTGTATCATGCGCTCGGACTGTCCGTCCGTCTAGGGGTGGTAAGCTGTACTGAACCTCAACCGTGTCCCCAAGGCCTGCTGAAACTCAGCCCAAAACTGGGACGTAAAATGGGTATCTCGGTCAGATACAATTTCCTGCGGAACTTCGTGTAGACGTACCACATCACGGATATACCTCTCTGCCAACTGTGCTGGTCCCAACGTGACTCAGATTGGCAAGAAACGTGCTGTCTTCGTCAATCTGTCAACGATCAACTAGACTGCGTCATGTCCTCGTTGGGTAACGGGCAAGCCCACCACCAAGTCCATGGTGATGCTCTCCCACTTCCACTCGGGCACTGGAAGTGGCTGCAACGGCCCTGTAGGCCTCTGATGCTCGGTCTTTACCTGCTGGCACACTAAACACTGCTGTACGAATCCACCTACATCCCGCTTCATCCCTCTCCACCAAAAGTTGCGCCTCAAATCATGGTACATCCTTGTGTTTCCAGGATGTATGGTGATCCTGGAACCGTGTGCCTCAGTCAGGAGCTCCCTCAACAGCTCCTTGTCTCTAGGAACGTACAAACATCCCCTCATGCGCAGTACCTAGTCTGTAAAAGAGAAGTCCCCAGGGTCTCCTGACAGCACTCTGTCATGCAATGACTGTAAGTACGGGTCGACCATCTATCCAATGATGATGCGGTCTATCAGCTCCGGCCTCGTCTGTCATGTCACAGTCACTGCCCTACAGTGCCCCTGTAACTCTAGGGGCCGCCAACTGCCCATCTCCTCCACGAGGCTCCAACTCTGCACCTGTAAACTGGCCATGTGGGCGGGTGCCTTTCGGCTCAAGACGTCAGCCACCACGTTGGCCTTTCCCAGGTGGTAGGAAATGCTGCAGTCATAGTCTTTCAGGAGCTCCAACCAACGTCTCTGTCTCATGTTGAGCTCCTTCTGATCAAACAAGTATTTGAGGCTCTTATGATCTATGAAAATCTCAAAGGTCTCACCGTACAAGTAGTGCCTCCAAGTCTTCAACGCGAAGACGACAGCTGCCAGCTCCAGGTCATGGGTAGGGTAGCTATGCTCATTGGGCTTCAGTTGCCGCGAAGCGTAAGCAACAACGTAACCCCTTTGCATGAGCACGCCCCCTAACCCCTGCAAAGAGGCGTCCGTGTACACAACAAACCCGCCACTACTGTCTGGGATGGTGAGCACGGGAGCCAAAGTCAGCCTCTCCTTCAGCTCTTGAAAACATGCCTCACAGGCATCTGTCCAAGTAAAGGGCACGTCCTTCCGGATCAGCTGTGTCATAGGACGTGAAATCTACGAGAAGCCCCTGATAAACCGCCTGTAGTAGCCTGCCAGTCCCAAGAAACTGCGGATCTCAGTAACTGTACACGGTCTCTCCCACCTGAGCACTGCCTCAACCTTGGTTGGGTCCACAGCCAAGCCATCCTCGGAGATCACATGACCTAGGAAGGTCACCTTCCTCAACCAGAACTCGCAGTTGCTATTTTTGGCATACAGCCTACGTCGTCTCAGTGTGTCCAGAACCATCTGCAAGTGCTATCCGTGCTGTGTCTGATCTCGGGAATAGATGAGCACATCATCAATAAATACCACCACGAACTGTCCAAGTACGGTTTAAACACCAGGTTCATCAAATCCATGAAGGCAGCCCAAATGGCATGACTAGAAACTCGTAGTGTCCGTACCAGGTGCAGAAAGCTATCTTGGAGACGTTTGCCACCTTGATCCTCAACTGGTGGTATCCAGACCTCAAGTCAATCTTAGAGAATACCGTGGCACCTCGCAGCTGGTCAAACATGTCATCAATCCTTGGCAGCAGATACCTGTTCTTGATGGTAACCCTATTCAGCTTTCTGTAGTCCACACAAGTTCGTAGGGTACCATCCTTCTTCTTTACAAACAAAACCGGGGCTCCCCATAGAGACGCACTGGGCCTCACAAAGCCCTTCTCCAGAAGATCCTGCAGCTGAGACTTGAGCTCTCGCAGCTCAAGTGGTGACATCCTGTACGGTGCTGGAGAGATGGGGCTGGTCCCCGATACCAGTGAGATCTCAAACTCGATCTCACGCTCGGGCAGTAGTCCTGGCAACTCATCTGGGAATACATCGGGATACTCTCTGACCACCAGGATACTCTGGAAGTCTGCCACAGGGCTAGGTTCCGCCACCACACAAGCTAGGAAGCCCTCACACCCCTGGCTCAAAATTCTCGCCACCCGAAGTGTAGAAATGCACCTGAAGCCTCCGTCCACTGGCTGCCCATGGAATTCGAAAGAAGGTAACTCTGGTATGGAGAAGACGATCTTCCTCTCAAAGTAGTCCACCAAGGCGTGGTAAGCGGACAGCCAGTTCATCCCTAGAATTATGCCAAAGTCCTCGATCTGTATCATAATCAGGTCAGCTGGAAGGCTGTGTCCCCCAACACTAACCTCACAACCTGTGTACACCTCCTCAGCTACAACCAGCTGACCACTCGGACCTCTGATCACGAACGGATCCTCTAACAACATACAGTCCTGCCCCAAGCTAACCGCAAAACTGGCAGCGATAAACGAGTGCGTAGCGCCGGAATCAAAAAGCGTGTAAACAAGTCTGCTGGAAACTGAAACCATACCTGCCACCACTGATCCCGAAGCTCTGGCATCCCTGTGTGTCAGGGCGTTGATACACCCCTCAGCCCTAGGTGCAGACGAAGCAGCCACACTCTGCGTCGGACGGGTAGCCGCTAGTCGGTACCCTCCCCGCGACTGCTGTCCTCCACCTCGCGCTTGGTAACCGCGGCCTCCTGCTCGCCCTCCAGTGCTCAGTGCGGGAAGCATCTGCTGACCTCCAGCCCTAGACAGGCAATCCTTCCTGATGTGGCCCGGCTGGCCACACTGGTAGCAAAGGGGGACTCGACTCCCGCCCTCAGTGGGTCCCTGCTGACGGCTAGGCGGGGGTCCAGTGCTAGCAGTTGGCCCCTGTCGGGGGCCCCCAAAGGCCACTGATGGCCCCGCAAAGCATGACGGCTCTCCTGCGGGTGCCACGTGCCTCCTCTCTCGTCGGCCCTGTGAGAAGTCTACCTAGTAGGGCCGCTTTCGCCCGCTGTCAGTGTTGCGTGCGGACGAGTTGGTCTCTTCATATGTCATAGCTGCCTCCACCACCCTCGAGAAAGTAGGCAGCTTCAGGGGTTTGACATACCCCCGAATAGCAGGTCAGAGCCCCTTGATGAACCTCCAAAGGCTCTCCTCCTCAGTAGCCACGGCTGTCGCTGAGAAACGAGACAGCTCCAGGAAACACGTACGATACGCGCTCACGGTCATCGTCCCCTGGTGGAGAGTGTGGAACTCCTGCCTCCTCCGGTCCTGCCACGTCTGGGGGAAGTACTGCTCACAGAAGAGGGTGACGAACTGGACCCAAGTCGGCTCGTCTCTCTCCTGAACCCTGACCGCCCTCCACCACTTGTGTACCGCGCTCTCCAACTGGTACACGGAAAAGGCCACGCGACACTCCATAGGGGGGCGAAGGGTGTCAAAAACCTTCTCGATCTGCTCAAGCCAGTCCTCCGCTTCGGTCAGTTCCTCATCCCCTTTGAAGGAGGGGGGCTTCAGCTTCCGGAACTACCTAAAAAGCTCGTAATGGCACTGAAGGGGAAACACTAGTGCGCCTCCCGGTATAGAAGCCTCGTGCTCGGAAGTGCCGGAGGAAGGTGGAGGCGGTGGAGTTCCATCTCCTCCCCCGCGTCCAGCGCCATGTACGTCGCGTGGTCCCACAGAGGACTCCCCCTCCGCAGCCCTAGGGAGAGACGCTCGTGGCGGCGGGTGGAGCTCCTCTCGCACGATGTCCCGTATCAGCTTGGCGAGGTCCTGGGCCTGAATGCCCAGAATCAGTGGCTGATCCACTGAGGTGTCAGGCTCAACGTACCCACCCCTCCGACCTCGTCCTCGGCTGCGTCGGCGGCCCGCCTCGCTACCTCCTCGTCGAGGCATCTCCTGCAAGGAGACGCGAACACGGAATAGAAAATACGTCAATACGAGTCGATATTCAACGAAGAAGTCTCAAAACAAAAGTCAAAAGGTACGTTGTGGTGGCTACTCTAGTTACAAGCATGTGAATTGGTTATTTTCCAACCAGTTGGTTCACTTTTCGGGACGACCTTGCTCTGATACCATCTTATTACGACCCGATTCTCGAATCCCTACGAGACACGAGAATCGGACTGACTCGACTGATCCCAAGACCCAGTTGTCCAACGAGAAAGTAACCAAAAAGCAATAAAATAAACAACATTCACCATGCATGTAACTAACAGTAACAAAGGTACAGCAGTAAAGAAAAGAACTACTACAGTACATACCACCACAACAGTAGAGAATTACAAACAGGTACAGAATATGAAGATTACAATAAAAGAGTACAAGTGAAACAGAAATACTCACTACTACATAATTACGGTACAACAAAAGTACAACTACTGGGCTCTGCTAGGCCCAGCATCCTCCGCATCCGCAGGTTCTGGCTGCTCAACACCTGGTCCTGAAAAGGTGACAAAAGTGACACGTCAGCGAAACGCTGAGTAGAGTGGCAACCAACTAGCTAAGAAAATAGTAAAGGTGGACAAGTAGCTGTTATTTTTAATTTCTTTCTTTATTTCTCTATTTACTCTTTCTTGATTCATTTCTCTGGTCTTTCTCTTGATCTCAAATGTTTCTCGCGGGAACAATCTTGATTGCAGTCTTTTCCGAGAAGTAGAAGTAGCACGTAGTGCTCTCGTGGCTGGGAGAGTCCCCCGTGGTGGTCCTACCCTCAGTCAACCACCCCAAGGTTGCTAACAGGCGTAACGGTGACAACGGCACGCGCAATAAATGCACGGGTAGCTACCCCACACTGGCACGCGGTCAGTCGTTTCCGTTAACAGGTGTGCCCAAAGCACAGCACGGAACCAGTATAGGGTAGAGCCCTCTCAATAACAGGGGTCTAGCCCCTCCACAGTAACCAAACAGGGGTCTTACCCCTCCATAGTCCGCGCACCCTCGCCTGACTACCCTGGTTTGCCCAGTGGACCTAACAAATCGGTGTTGGACGGCTAGTAAAACCTCGGGGCCCATGGGGTGGCTAGTGCTCTCCCTACACTAGTAGCTCTCCCCGGTACTATGTACACGAGGGCCAAGAGTCAATACAAAGTGGCCAGACCTAACCCCAGGTCCCTGGGGCAGCTAGCTTCGCTCTACACTAAACAGGGGGACAGTCGCTCTCCTTGGTACTCCGTACTCAAGGGCCAACTCACTTCCCCAATTCCATTCTATTTATCTTTCAGGAGTTCTACTCCTAATTCCCCGTAGGGTTCATGCTTATATTTCTCTAGCCAAGCCATTTTCGGTTTCATCATTTCAGTTTTATTCTCATATAGCCTGTGTTTCCAACATTTAATATCAATTTATATACAAGCAGCTCAAATTTAGTTTTCAACAACAGGAATCACATGTGGCAATTACTAGCAACAGTGCTCTATATTTCACAGGCAGCTATTATCCAATTATAGGCAATTATCATTATTCTATCTACTTTTCCAAGACTGCAATTCATGTATTCACGACATTCGTTTCAATGTTTCTGTTCCTAAGATTCATGCCACACCCTAGGATCTATCATTTAATCTAGTTTTCAAGTCCTAGGATTCATGCCATACCCTAGGATTTATCATTCAATCTAGTTTTCAAATCCTAGGATTCATGCCATACCCTAGAATCTATTATTTATCTCGAAGATGCATTAAATGTTGGTAAATAACTAAGGGGAGGCACTCTACCTGCAAAATCAGGAGTAATGGGGGCGTGATCGGCAGGTCCACGTGCCTCCGCAACCCCCAAAGCCGCAACAGAATGAGGTCCTAACACAAGGATCAATCACAAGGAACCACATAGAACAGGATACAAGTATTTTAAACAAGTAGAGAAACTAATTCTGAGAAGAACGGAATCTTAAACGCGGAAATCGGACCTCAAACGGACCCTAAACGGGTCAAAAATGACAACTCTGACTCAAATCAGACATCTGGAACACCTTCCAGACATCTTAAAAGGTGGTCAAGGTCATACCTCACTCTGAGCTATTCTTCAGACGTCCAGGATCCCACTGAGCCGTCTGGACTTAGTTCCAGACATCCGACTATCACTCCAAACGTATGGAGACTCTCTCTCCTCCGTCTGGTGCTGTGCCCAGACGTCTGATCTATGCGGGAGGGCGTGTCCCCGCACCTTCCTGAAACAAAACCTGCATGCGCGACGAAGACCTTCTCATCACAACACGTCTCAGCCTTCGGCGGATCGGCCTGCATAGCCACATCCGCAAAAAAGGAGGAAGATGAGAAATATCGTACCTTTCAGACATCTGGATCTCTCTACAAACGTCGCCCACGTCATCTGGACGTAGGTCCAGACTTCTGATTCTGGGAAAATTTCCTAGAATCAAGACCTCCTCGCCTTCTTCCTACTACACACGACCGCGTCGCGCTCGCCCGCCTGCTGTTTGAGCTGCAGCAGAACCGGGGTAACCTCCCCAACACCACGCTCCCGTTGCGCGCCCGTCAGCCGGCCCTGGGCTTCCCCGGTGAGCTCGCTCTCTCTTCCTCACGCGCTCTCCCTCTTCTCCCCTCTCACTGCACCTCCTCCTCTCCGCACGCAACCGGCAGCAGCTGCTACCCGCTCTTACTTCTACTCTCACGCTCGCACTGGAGGAAGGGGAAGACAGTAGGGTGGTGACGAGGGAGAGGGGAGAGGCAAGAGGGGTATTTGAAGGCGTGGGGGGAAGGTGTCCGCAGGACGTTGAGGGAAGAGAGAAAAGAAAAGAGGGCGGCGGGTTCAGTCTGCACGCGCACGTGCGTAGACTCTCAATCATACGCACGCAAAAATTTATTTCCAGATGTAACGACCCGGTTCCCGAGTCCCTACGAGACACGAGAACCGGACCGACTCGACTAATCCCAAGACCTAGTCGTCCAACGAGGAAGTAACCAAAAGACAGTAAAATAAACCACATTCAGCATGAATATAACTAACAGTAAGAAAGTACAGCAGTACGGAAAGAAACTACTACAGTAGGTACCACCACAACAGTAGAACAACATTTATCATATAACAGGAACTGCAGGTAAAGAAAGTACAGCGGAAACAAAAACTACTCACTAGAACAGAAACAAAAGCGGTACAAAAGACTGTGGTAATTCTACTGGACCCTACTCGGCCCAGCGTTCTCTGCAGCCACCGACCCTGGCTGCTCAACACCTGGTCCTGAAAAAGGTAACGAGTGTAACACGTCAGCAAAATGCTGAGTAGAGTGGCAAACTAACTAAAGGCAACAGTAGAGTGTACAGTAGCTGTTATGTTCTATTACTTCCTTTATTCACATCTTTCAATTTTTCTCACTATTTCATTTATTTCTCAGATCCTTTACTTGATCTCGAATGTCCTCGTGGGAACGATCTTGATTGCAGTCTTTTCCAAAAGTAGAAGTAGAACGTGGTGCTCTCCTGGCCGGGAGAGTCCCCCGTGGTGATCCTACCCTCAGTCAACCACCCCAAGGTCACTGACAGACGTAACGGTGACTACGGCACGCGCGATAAACGCACAGGTAGCTAGCCCGCACTGGCACGCGGTCAGTCGTTTCCGTTAACGGGTGCGCCCAAAGAACAGCACGGAACCAGTACAGGGCAGAGCCCTCTCAGTAACAGGGGTCCAACCCCTCCACAGTAACCAAACCGGGGCCTTGCCCCTCCACAGTCCGCGCACCCTCGCCTGACTACCCTGGTTTGCCCTAGTGGGCCTAACAAGTCGGTGAAGGAGGCTAGCAGAACCCCGGGGCCCGTGGGGTAGCTAGTACTCTCCTAACACTAGTAGCTCTCCTCGGTACTACGTACGCGAGGGCCAGCAAGTCGGTACAGAGTGGCCAGTCCTAACCCCGGGTCCCTGGGGCGGCTAGCTCCGCTCTACACTAAACAGGGGGACAGTCGCTCTCCTTGGTACTCCGTACTCAAGAGCCAGCTCACTTCCCCAAAACTATTCCATTCACTTTCCAGGAGTTCTACTCCCACTTCCCCGTAGGGTTCCATCCTTTTTACTCAAGATCCAGGTTTCACTTCCCAGTTTCACATTCTTACAATCCATGTTCTCAACCACGTTAGCTGTTCACAACAGGCAGCTGTTAATTCAAATTACAGGCAGCTTTATATTTCTTTCCATTTTCCAAGACTGCAGTATATACATTCCACTAGTTTTCCATCCTAGGATTCATGCCATATCCTAGGATCTATCATACAATCTAATTTTCCAGCCCTAGGATTCATGCAACACCTAGGAGCTATCATCCCATACATTTCTCACTCCTAGGATTCATGCAATGTCCTAGCTTCTAGTTATGGTTCCATACTTTAACAGATTTTAATAATAACTTAAGCCACTCTACCAGGTACAACGGGAGTAGTGGGGGCGTGATCGGGAATCCCGCGTGCCTCCGCGACTCCCAAGACTGCAACTGAATGAGGTCCTATCATAAGGATCAAATACAAGGAGTGTCTCAAAACTGTGTATAGCTACTGTAGACGGGTAGAGGAATTAATTCTGAAAAGAACGCAACTCGAATCGCGGAAAACGGAGCCTGAACGGGCCCTAAACGGGTCGAAAAAGACGATACTGTGCAAAATCAGACGTCTGGAACTTCTTCCAGACGTCTTAAACAGTGGATCAGAGAATTACCTGTTCAGCGTGGTTTCCCAAACGTCCAGAAGTCTGCGGGGACGTCTGTCCTATCTCCCAGACGTCCGATGGTCACCCCGGACGTCTGGAGGTCACTCCCGCCGTCTGGTACAACTTCCAGACGTCTGATTCGCAAAGGATAGCGAATCAGCGAACCTGCGCACAGCCAACTCCCTCCCTTAGTACGGTCGGTCGACAGGAAGGAAGAAGAAAGCGGAATACACACCTTTCAGACATCGGTATGAGCTACCAGACGTCGTCCTCGCCGTCTGCCTATCAACCCAGACGTCTGATTCTGGAAATTTTTCCAGAATCAGGGCGCGACCCGGACTCTGCTCGTGACGCCGCCCGCGTCGCACCTCGCGCTCCTGCTGCTCAGACTGCAGCAGGTCCCTCTCCGCGTCATTCCGCGCCCCCTACGCCCTCCGCCGGCCGGCCAAGCCGCTCCGGCGAGCTCGCCCTCACGGCAGAGCTCCGCCCTCGCACGCCGCGCCTCCTCCGCGCTCACTGCGGCCGCCGCTGCAGCCCTCGCGCTCGCTCGCTCTCATGCACAGGAAGGAGAAGAAGAAGGAGACGGTGGAGACGGGAGGGGAGGCATGGTCCTTTTAATGCCGCGCGGAGAGGAGAGAGAGAAGGCGCGGCAGGCGTCTGCAGCCGCAGAAGAAAAAGAGGGAATAACGAATATGCGGTCTACGCGCGCAGGCGCGCAGACGACTCGTGGGTGTGGACGATAACGATTTTTCAGACGTCTGTAAACCATCCTAGACGTCTGGCAGGACGTCTGGATGTGATCCCAGACGTCTTAAAATACGTCCGGGGCACGCGTTCGTAACAATATAACAAACTCAAAGGAAGTTTCATCCCCGAAACTTGCGCCAACTAGGGTGAGGGAAAAAGATGTCCAAATAACCATAACAAACTCAAAGAGGACCAAAGCCGGTCCGAAAAGACGTACCCGCGAAAAGCTCCGGGTACCGCTCCCGCATTGCCGCCTCAGGCTCCCAGGTAGCCTCCTCGTACCGCTGGCTCCTCCACAAAACCTTTACCAGGGGTATTTGCTTTCGTCTCAAACTGTGGATGGCTCGATCTAGAATCTGCACTGGCTGCTCGGGGTAGGTCAGGTCGTCGCTCACCTCGATGCTCTCGTGACTCAGTACGTGGCTGGGATCGGCTACGTACTTCCTGAGGTTGGACACGTGGAACACGTCGTGCACACCAGAAAGCTGCGGGGGAAGGGCAAGTCTGTAAGCAACGGGTCCAACCTGCTCTAGGACCTCAAAGGGCCCCACGAACCTCGGTGCGAGCTTCCCTCTCACCCCAAACCGCTGTAAGCCCTTCATGGGCGAAACACGAAGAAAGACGTGGTCCCCAACCTCAAACTACACCTCTCTGCGTCTGCGATCCGCGTAGCTCTTCTGTCTGCTCCTGACAGTGCGGAGTCGTCTGTGGATCTGCTCAACTACCTCCTGACTCTGCCGGATCAACCTGGGGCCAACCTCCCACTTGGTCCCCACCTCAACCCAACTCAAGGGTGCCGTACACTTCCGTCCGTACAGAGCCTCGTAGGGAGCCATGCCGATGCTCGAGTGATAACTGTTGTTGTATGCAAACTCCGCCAGGGGCAGGTGCTCCTCCCAAGAGCCCCTCCAGTCCAGTACACAGGCACGCAAAAGGTCCTCAAGTGTCTGTAACGTGCGCTCAGACTGTCCGTCCGTCTGGGGGTGGTAAGCCGTGCTAAACTTCAACCTCGTCCCCAAGGCCTGCTGAAACTCAGCCCAAAACTGGGACGTAAAGCAGGTATCCCGGTCGGATACGATCTCCCGCGGAACTCCGTGTAGTCGCACCACATCACGGATATACCTCTCTGCCAACTGTGCTGGTCCCAAAGTGACTCGGATCGGCAAGAATCGCGCCGTCTTCGTCAATCTATCCACTATTTCCCAGACTGCGTCGTGTCCCCGCTGGGTAACAGGTAAGCCCTCCACCAAGTCCATGGTGATGCTCTCCCACTTCCACTCTGGCACTGGAAGCGGCTGAAGCGGCCCTGCAGGCCTCTGATGCTCGGCTTTCACCTGCTGGCACACTAAGCACTGCTGCACGAACTTACCCACATCCCGCTTCATCCCTCTCCACCAAAACTCGCGTCTCAAGTCATGGTACATTTTCGTGTTTCCGGGATGTATGGTGAATCTGGAACCGTGTGCCTCAATCAGGAGCTCTCTCAACAGCTCCTCGTCTCTGGGAACGCACAACCGTCCCCTCAAGCGTAACACCTGGTCTGTGAAAGAGAAGTCCCCTGGGTCCCCTGATAGTACTCTGTAGCGCAAAGACTGCAAGTACGGATCAGCCATCTGTCCTGTGATGATACGGTCTATCAGCTCTGGCCTGGTCTGCCGTGTCACCGTCACTGCCCCACAGTATCCTCGTAACTCTAGAGGTCGCCAACTGCCCACCTCCTCCAAAAGGCTCCAACTCTGTAACTGTAGACTGGCCAAGCGTGCGGGCGCCTTACGGCTCAAGGCGTCAGCCACCACATTGGCCTTTCCCGGGTGGTAGGAGATGCTGCAATCGTAGTCCTTCAGGAGCTCCAACCAACGTCTCTGTCTCATGTTGAGCTCCTTCTGGTCAAAAAGATATCTGAGGCTCTTGTGATCTGTAAAAATCTCGAAGGTCTCACCGTACAAGTAGTGCCTCCAGGTCTTCAGCGCGAAGACAACAGCTGCCAACTCTAGGTCGTGGGTAGGGTAGGTATGCTCATGGGGCTTCAGTTGCCGCGAAGCGTAAGCGACAACATGACCCCTCTGCATGAGCACACCTCCTAACCCCTGCAAGAAAGCGTCCGTGTACACAACGAACCCGCCACTACTGTTAGGGATGGTGAGCACGAGAGCAGAGGTCAACCTCTCCTTCAACTCCAGAAAACACGCCTCACAGGCGTCTGTCCAAGCGAAAGGCACGTCCTTCCGGGTCAACTGTGTCATAGGACGCGCAATCTGTGAAAATCCCCTGATGAACCGTCTGTAGTAACCTGCCAGTCCCAGGAAACTGCGAATCTCAGTGACTGAACGCGGTCTCTCCCACCTGAGCACTGCCTCGACCTTGGCGGGGTCCACCGCCAGGCCGTCACCAGAGATCACATGACCCAAGAAGGTCACCTCCCTCAACCAGAACTCGCACTTGCTGTATTTGGTGTACAGCCTGCGTCGTCTCAGAGTGTCCAGAACCATCCGCAAGTGCTGTCCGTGCTGCGTCCGATCTCTAGAATAGATGAGCACATCATCTATGAAAACCACCACGAACTGATCCAAGTACGGTCTAAACACCCTGTTCATCAGGTCCATGAAAGCAACGGGGGCATTGGTCAACCCAAACGGCATGACCAAAAACTCGTAGTGTCCGTACCGGGTGCGGAAAGCTGTCTTGGAGACGTTGGTCTCCCTGATTCTCAACTGGTGGTATCCAGACCTCAAGTCTATCTTGGAAAACACAGTGGCACCCCGCAACTGGTCAAACAAATCGTCGATCCTCGGCAGCGGATATCTGTTCTTGATGGTGACCCTATTCAGCTGTCGATAGTCCACACAAAGGCGTAGGGTCCCATCCTTCTTCACAAACAGTACCGGGGCTCCCCAGGGAGACGCACTGGGCCTCACGAAACCTTTCTCCAAAAGGTCCTGCAACTGGGACTTGAGCTCTCGCAGCTCAAGCGGTGCCATCCTGTATGGCGCAGTGGAGATGGGGCTGGTCCCTGGTACTAGTGAGATCTCAAACTCGATCTCACGCTCGGGCGGTAGTCCTGGTAACTCGTCTGGAAACACGTCGGAGAACTCTCTGACCACCGGGATGCTCCAGAAGTCTGCCACAGGGCTGGGCTCTGCCACCACACAGGCTAGGAAGCCCTCACACCCCTGGCTCAAAAGTCTCACCGCCCGAAGTGCCAAAATGCACCTGAAACCTCCGTCCACTGGCTGCCCGTGAAACTCGAAAGAAGGCAACTCCGGAATGGAGAAGACAATCTTCCTCTCAAAACAGTCTACCAAGGCGTGGTAAGCGGACAGCCAATCCATCCCCAGAATCACGGCAAAGTCCTCCATCTGTATCATAATCAGGTCAGCTGGCAGGCTATGTCCCCCGATGCTGACCTCGCAACCCATGTACACCTCCTCAGCTACAAACAGCTGACCACTCGGACCTCTGATTACGATCGGATTCTCTAACAGTGTATAATTCTGGTCCAAACTAACTGCGAAACTAGCTGCGACAAACGAGTGCGTAGCGCCGGAATCGAAAAGCGTGTAAACGAGTCTGCCAAAAACTGAAACCATACCTGCTACCACGGATCCCGATGCTCTGGCGTCCCTGTGTGTTAGGGCGTTGATACGCCCCTCAGCTCTAGGTGCGGACGAAGCAGCCACACTCTGCGTCGGACGGGTAGGTGCTGGCCGGTACCCTCCTCCCGACTGCTGTCCTCCTCCTCGTGCCTGGGAACCGCAGCCTCCTGCACGCCCTCCAGTGCTCTACACGGGAAGTATCTGCTGACCTCCTGCCCTAGATGGGCAGTCCCTCCTGACGTGGCCCGGCTGGCCACACTGGTAGCAGAGGGGAACTTGACTCCCGCCCTCAGTGAGTCCCTGCTGTCGACTAGGCGGGGGTCCGGTGCTGGCGACTGGCCCCTGTCGAGGGCCCCCAAAGGCCACTGATGGCCCTGCACAACGTGACGGCTCTCCTACGGATGCCACGTGTCTCCGTTCTCGCCGGCCCTGTAAGAAGTCTGGCTGAAAGGGCCTCTTCCGCCCGCCGTCGGTCTCTCGCGCGGACGGGTTGGTCTCCCCGTAAGTCATAGCTGCCTCTACCACCCTCGAAAACGTTGGCAGCTTCAGGGGTTTGACATACCCCCGGATCGCAGGCCGGAGCCCCTCGGTGAACCTCCAAAGGTGCTCCTCCTCAGTGGCTACCGCTGTCGCTGCAAAGCGGGACAGCTCCAAGAAACGCGTGCGGTACGCGCTCACAGTCATCGTCCCTTGGCGGAGAGTGTGGAACTCCCGCCTCCTCTGGTCCTGCCACGTCTGGGGAAAGTACTGCTCGCAGAAGAGGGTGACGAACTGGTCCCACGTCGGCTCGTCCCTCTCCTGTCCCCGGACAGCCCTCCACCACCGGTGTGCCGCACTCTCCAGCTGGTACGTGGCAAAGGCCACGCGACACTCCACCGGGGGGCGAAGGGTGTCGAAGATCTTCTCCAGCTGCTCAAGCCAGTCCTCTGCCTCGGTCGGGTCCTCATCCCCCTTGAAGGAGGGGGGCTTCAGCTTCCGGAACTGTCCGAAAAGCTCGAAGTGGCGCTGTAGGGGAGGTGCTGGTGCACCTCCAGGCGAAGGTGCCTCATGTACAGAAGTGTCAGAGGAAGGTGGGGGCGGCAGGGGCCCATCCCCTCCCTCGTGTCCAGCGCCGTGTCCGTTGTGTGGTCCCACAGAGGACTCCCCCTCTGCAACCCCAGGAGGAGGTGCTCGGGGCGGTGGGTGGAGCTCCTCTCGTACAATATCCCGTATCAGTCTGGCGAGGTCCTGGGCCTGGATGCCAGGGAGTGGTGGCTGGTCCACCGAGACGTCAACGACAGCACGTCCACCACGCCGACCTCGCCCTCGGCCGCGCCCGCGGCCAGTCTCGCCAGTCCCGCGATGAGGCATCTCCTGCAAGGAGACGCGAAACAAAACGGAAACGTCAAAACAGACGGTACCTAACAAAACTTCTAAGAGCTCATGTCAAGAGATATGTTGTGGTGGCTACTCTAGCTATAAACATGTGAATTGGTTATTTTCCAGTCAGTTGATTCACTTCTCGGGACGACCTTGCTCTGATACCTCTTGTAACGACCCGATTCCCGAGTCCCTACGAGACACGAGAATCGGACCGACTCGACTAATCCCAAGACCTAGTCGTCCAACGAGGAAGTAACCAAAAGACAGTAAAATAAACCACATTCAGCATGAATATAACTAACAGTAAGAAAGTACAGCAGTACGGAAAGAAACTACTACAGTAGGTACCACCACAACAGTAGAACAACATTTATCATATAACAGGAACTGCAGGTAAAGAAAGTACAGCGGAAACAAAAACTACTCACTAGAACAGAAACAAAAGAGGTACAAAAGACTGTGGTAAACTCTACTAGACCCTACTCGGCCCAGCGTCCTCTGCAGCCACCGACCCTGGCTGCTCAACACCTGGTCCTGAAAAAGGTAACGAGTGTAACACGTCAGCAAAACGCTGAGTAGAGTGGCAAACTAACTAAAGGCAACAGTAGAGTGTACAGTAGTTGTTATGTTCTATTACTTCCTTTATTCACATCTTTCAATTTTTCTCACTATTTCATTTATTTCTCAGATCCTTTACTTGATCTCGAATGTCCTCGTGGGAACGATCTTGATTGCAGTCTTTTCCAAAAGTAGAAGTAGCACGTGGTGCTCTCCTGGCTGGGAGAGTCCCCCGTGGTGATCCTACCCTCAGTCAACCACCCCAAGGTCACTGACAGACGTAACGGTGACTACGGCACGCGCGATAAACGCACAGGTAGCTAGCCCGCACTGGCACGCGGTCAGTCGTTTCCGTTAACGGGTGCGCCCAAAGCACAGCACGGAACCAGGGCAGAGCCCTCTCAGTAACAGGGGTCCAACCCCTCCACAGTAACCAAACCGGGGCCTTGCCCCTCCACAGTCCGCGCACCCTCGCCTGACTACCCTGGTTTGCCCTAGTGGGCCTAACAAGTCGGTGAAGGAGGCTAGCAGAACCCCGGGGCCCGTGGGGTAGCTAGTACTCTCCTAACACTAGCAGCTCTCCTCGGTACTACGTACGCGAGGGCCAGCAAGTCGGTACAGAGTGGCCAGTCCTAAAACTGAGTCCCTGGGGCGGCTAGCTCCGCTTTGCACTAAACAGGGGGACAGTCGCTCTCCTTGGTACTCCGTACTCAAGGGCCAGCTCACTTCCCCAAAACTATTCCATTCACTTTCCAGGAGTTCTACTCCCACTTCCCCGTAGGGTTCCATCCTTTTTACTCAAGATCCAGGTTTCACTTCCCAGTTTCACATTCTTACAATCCATGTTCTCAACCACGTTAGCTGTTCACAACAGGCAGCTGTTAATTCAAATTACAGGCAGCTTTATATTTCTTTCCATTTTCCACGACTGCAGTATATACATTCCACTAGTTTTCCATCCTAGGATTCATGCCATATCCTAGGATCTATCATACAATCTAATTTTCCAGCCCTAGGATTCATGCAACACCTAGGAGCTATCATCCCATACATTTCTCATTCCTAGGATTCATGCAATTTCCTAGCTTCTAGTTATGGTTCCATACTTTAACAGATTTTAATAATAACTTAAGCCACTCTACCAGGTACAACGGGAGTAATGGGGGCGTGATCGGGAATCCCGCGTGCCTCCGCGACTCCCAAGACTGCAACTGAACGAGGTCCTATCACAAGGATCAAATACAAGGAGTGTCTCAAAACTGTGTATAGCTACTGTAGACGGGTAGAGGAATTAATTCTGAAAAGAACGCAACTCGAATCGCGGAAAACGGAGCCCGAACGAGCCCTAAACGGGTCGAAAAATACGATACTGTGCAAAATCAGACGTCTGGAACTTCTTCCAGACGTCTTAAACAGTGGATCAGAGAATTACCTGTTCAGCGGGTTTCCCAGACGTCCAGAAGTCTGCGGGGACGTCTGTCCTATCTCCCAGACGTCCGATGGTCACCCCGGACGTTTGGAGGTCACTCCCGCCGTCTGGTACAACTTCCAGACGTCTGATTCGCAAAGGATGGCGAATCAGCGAACCTGCGCACAGCCAACTCCCTCCCTTAGTACGGTCGATCGACAGGAAGGAAGAAGAAAGCGGAATACACACCTTTCAGACGTCGGTATGAGCTACCAGACGTCGTCCTCGCCGTCTGCCTATCAACCCAGGCGTCTGATTCTGGAAATTTTTCCAGAATCAGGGCACGACCCGGACTCTGCTCGCGACACCGCTCGCATCACACCTCGCGCTCCTGCTGCTCAGACTGCAGCAGGTCCCTCTCCGCGTCGTTCCGCGCCCCCTGCGCCCTCCGTCGGCCGGCCAAGCCGCTCCGGCGAGCTCGCCCTCATGGCAGAGCTCCGCCCTCGCACGCCGCGCCTCCTCCGCGCTCACTGCGGCCGCCGCTGCAGCCCTAGCGCTCGCTCGCTCTCGTGCACAGGAAGGAGAAGAAGAAGGAGACGGTGGAGACGGGAGGGGAGGCGTGGTCCTTTTAACGCCGCGCGGAGAGGAGAGAGAGAAGGCGCGGCAGGCGTCTGCAGCCGCAGAAGAAAAAGAGGGAATAACGAATATGCGGTCTGCGCGCACAGGCGCGCAGACGACTCGTGGGTGTGGACGATAACGATTTTTCAGACGTCTGTAATCCATCCCAGATGTCTGGCAGGACGTCTGGATGTGATCCCAGACGTCTGGTCAGACGTCTGGGCCACTTCCCAGACGTTTTAAAATACGTCCGGGGCACGCGTTCGTAACACCAGACTTCTGGGAAGGCGTTCAGACTTCTGACCAGACGTCTGGACCAACTCCCAGACGTCTTAAAAGGTGTTTGATGTTTTAGTCTTAACACCTAGGCTACAGCTGGTCACTACAACGACGAAGCGTGATGAGATCTCCAGCGAGGAATGAGATCCCTAGATCCACAGCGGGTTGCTGTGGCGACGAAATTAAGGAAGAAAGCCGCCTCTATCATAAACAACCGATGAAGGAGGAAGGGGAACTGGAGACTAGGCAAAGGGATCAGCTCATGGAGGAGGGAGTCGATGGAGAGTGCGTGAGCTGATCAGGTGCTTAAGTAGGTAGGGGAGTGAGTTAGATCACCACAGTGGTGCGATTAAATTCCTAGGGCATGGGTGGTGGAGATGAGGAGAGGGGCACGTGCGAAGTTTTAAAATGAATCACAGTCGTTGGATAAGATATGGGGCAAGGGGTGATCACACCCATCGAAGCGCGCGAAGGTTCTATTGCTTTGGGCCCTAGGATCAAGAGATCAAAGAATGAATGGTCGAGATTGAGCGAGTTCATGAGGTGAATAGTAGACCGCCTGCTTCAATTGTGTTGGAGGATTTACAGAGGTGCCCTCAAAGTGAAATAGTGGAAAAATTGGGAGAAAACCCATAAGTGGGTGAAATGAATGCGACGTAGTCCCTAAAGTGTTGCAAAAAGGCCCCCGATGGCTTACAAATAGGTCCTTCGAAGTTTTTATATGAATGAAATGTGTGTGAACAAAGGACCAAATTGTAATCTGATAAATGCGAGGTCCTAATGATGTCCAACTGCTACCAAGTTTTTATTAAAGAATATTTGAATATTTTAGAAGTTGATTTCACTTTCAATTTGATCTTTTGAACATAAATGTGTGTTCAATTTACAATTGTATCATCATCTTTCATTAATGAATAGAATATCTCATTTTTTAACCTAATTTCATATTTTTAACATAGATTTGATGTTTTGGGTCTTTTTCACTATTTCTCACACTTAACCCTTTTCATGTGTTAATTCAATAGTGTTTAACCTAGTTTCTAGCTTAACTTGGGCATTTTAGCTATGATGAGCCACATCTCATCAGGACCTCACTCCCGGTGTCGAGATAGTGAGCCCTCATCACAGATTCAATTTATGCGCTTTTCCAAATTGTGCACATACGAGGTGGGACTAAATCCCACCATCTTCCTTGCGTGAAGCTACAGCTGGGTTCTTCATCTCAATTGCACTACTTCTACTGTGCCTTCATCCAATTTAAGGTGCTGCTGGGTTCGTGAGATGGTTTCGCAGCTCCAGGTGATGGAACTAAGCCTTGAGATCGATAGAGCGCGGTGGATGACAGTGGTGATTGGGTGGCGAAGAAGTGGAGTCTGGCAAACCTTGAAATACAAAAATGGGTTGTAGGCCCCAATTAATATGTTCATGAGTATCGTTAGAGCACGGCGAAGGTGGTGGTGGTGTTCTCATGGCGGTTGAGAGCTTATGGAGGTGTGATGGTGCCGGAGATGAAGGTGGTTGGTGGGTTTGTCCGACGGGAGTTTTAGGTGAGTGAAACCCTAAATTAGGAGAGGACTTTTGATGTGGTGTCAAGGTGAAGGTTTTGGTGGTGGTGGTTGGTTGTTTGATGGTGTGATGTGGCCAGGTGAAGCTCACCGGAGCTTCATCAGACATGAAGAAGATGGAGGGGGAGACGGTGGTGTGGCGATCGAATCGGGGAAATAAGGGGTGGAACCTAAGCTAGAAAGGTAGAGGAAGAGAAAGGACCTAATCTAAGGGACGAAGGGGACGGATCCATGCTGGCGTGGCTTGCCAGTCATGGAGGAAACGCATAACTTCGGTGAGAGATAGGGCGACAAGGAGACGGGGAGGTGGCCTTTGTTGTGGCTGGCGAGAGGTGGAAGAGAGAGAAGAAGGCGGAGGGCCAACCACTTTAACTGTTGGCCAGCTGTAGAACGACGGAGGAAGAGGTTACCGAAGCCGTGGCAGAGGTGGTCGGAGAAGGGAAGAAATAGATGTTTTAGGCTGGAACCAAGCTTGAAATGATCGTGGAGCAATGAGGAGCTTTTATAGAGCTCAAATATGAGCTTAAATTGGAGGATTTTGTGCATTTGTGTTGAGATTTTTAGGAAGCAAAACCGCTGATTTCCGCGAGCTCGCATGTGATGAGAACCTCATCATGAGCCATAACTAGCTCATTTTGACCTAATACAAAGGATAAAAGCTCCTACATATCTCAAGGAAAGGCTTAACTCAGAGAATCCTGAGTTTGAGAAGAAAACAAGTCATAAGGGGTAAAAATGCAATTTTACCAGTATAATCTGCATACAGGGTAATTCAGGGCCCAAACATAGGTCAAAGCAGCTTAATAAGAATAAGAGTGGGATGAAATGATCTAGCAAGGGCTACAGCAATTCCAAGAAACTAAATGATAATCTGTAACCCTAAAACAACCCACTTCAATTCACAAGGTTCGAGGCAAAGTAAAAATAGAATAAACCCTCTAAAATTCATAGAAAAATAATCTCCAGGGTTTAGAACCTTCAATTTGGCCTTCAGAACCCTTTTTGACCTACATTGAGAACCATGCCCAATTAATAACTTAATTTGGGTTTTGGCGTAAATTGACCGGTCAAACAAGGTTTAATATGGAAATGAAATTCACCATCAGATTCCTTAGGTCCTAATTAGTCATGTATAAAAACTTGAGCCTAAGAAGAAACCTCCTTGACCGACTTTACACTTTGGTCCTCATATATTTACTCTTTGGCCCTCAACTTTTGAACCCTCGCATTTTGGCCCCTAACTCTCCTTCGTTCTTTGCAATCAGGTCCCCCCTGCAAAACCTGCCAGCACCATGCTCCGGCGACCTTGCGCGGAGCATGGCACCGCGCAGGGTGAGGTGGGGGACCTGGCAAGTAAACCGGGGGTGCCCTGCGTCGTCAGCCGTCGCAGGGACACCCCCCTGGTCGTTGTAACCCACCATACCGGCCGTGCGAACGCACGGACGGTATGGGTTCTTGTTTCCGGCCATCCTCCGGCGAGGGAGACACGTCGTCTCCCTCCGCCTTCCTCCCTGTTTGATCCCTATAAATACCCCCCGTTGCTCCACCGACCGGAGCAGCTCGGGTCTGACGGAGAAAACCCCCAACTTTCTTCTCCTCTCCCTCCGGCAGACGCCCACCAGCTCCGGCGGTTCCTCCTCCTCCTCCTCTTCGCTCTGCCGCAATACCAGCAGCAGAGACTTCCTCCCCTGCTCTTCCTGCGCCACGCCGTACCCAGCTGGAGCCTCTCCAGCCCTCTGCTCGCCGCCGCCCCTTCCCCTGGGCATCTTCTTCTCCGGCGACAGTCGATACGACTGTCGCCCTGCCCCGGCCCCTTTCATCTCCGTAGCTAGGTCAGAACTCCTCCCCATCTCCCCCTCTTTCTTTTCCTCACTGTCTTTTATTTGATTAAACCCTCGACCGCTCCTGTTCACCCTCACCTTCTCCGCCTCCGGCCATCCTCCGGCGAGCCGCTCCCATCACCTCAGCAACCCACACGGCTCGCCGACCACCGCAGGACCTCTGCCTCCTCACCCTGATCAACCCCGGCCCTGCCACTTCCCCCACATCACCCTCTGCAACCTGATGAGAACCTCATCATGAGCCATAACTAGCTCATTTTTACCCAATACAAAGGATAAAAGCTCCTACATATCTCAAGGAAAGGCTTAACTCAGAGAATTCTGAGTTTGAGAAGAAAACCAGTCATAAGGGGTAAAAGTGCAATTTTACCAGTATAAACTGCATGCAGGGTAATTCAGGGACCAAACACAGGTCAAAACAGCTTAATAAGAATAAAAGTGGGATGAAATGATCTAGCAAGGGCTACAGCACTTCCAAGGAACCAAATGATAATCTGTAACCCTAAAACAACCCACTTCAATTCACAAGGTTCGAGGCAAAGTAAAAATAGAATAAACCCTCTAAAATTCATAGAAAAATAATCTCTAGGGTTTAGAACCTTCAATTTGGCCTTTAGAACCCATTTTGACCTACATTGAGAACCATGCCCAATTAATAACTTAATTTGGGTTTTTGCGCAAATTGACCGGTCAAACAAGGTTTAATATGAAAATAAAATTCACCATCAGATTCCTTAGGTCCTAATTAGTCATGTATAAAAACTTGAGCCTAAGAAGAAACCTCCTTGACCGACTTCACACTTTGGTCCTCATATATTTACTCTTTGGCCCTCAACTTTTGAACCCTCGCATTTTGGCCCCTAACTCTCCTTCATTCTTTGCAATCAGGTCCCTCCTGCAAAACCCTGCCAGCACCATGCTCCGGCGACCTTGCGCGGAGCATGGCGCGCGCAGGGTGAGGTGAGGGACCTGGCAAGTAAACCGGGGGTGCCCTGCGTCGTCAGCCGTCGCAGGAGCACCCCCCTAGTCATTGTAGCCCACCATACCGGCCGTGCGAACGCACGGACGGTATGGGTTCGTGTTCCGACCACTCTCCGGCGAGGGAGACACGCCGTCTCCCTCCGCCTTCCTCCCTGTTTGATCCCTATAAATACCCCCCGTCGCTCCACCGTTCTTCCCAGCTTGGATCTGACGGAGAAAACCCCCAACTTTCCTCTCCTCTCCCTCCGGCAGACGCCCACCAGCTCCGGCGGTTCTTCCTCCTCCTCCTCTTCGCTCTGCCGCAATACCAGCAGCAGAGACTTCTTCCCCTGCTCTTCCCGCGTCGCGCAATACCGGCGCGCGCTGCCTCTGCCCCGTCGTCACCGCCGTCCTCCCCCCACTGGGCATCGTCTTCTCCGGCGACAGTCGATACGACTGTCGCCCTGTTCCTCCCCCTTCGTCCCTGCAAGTAAGTTAGAACTCCTCCCCATCTCCCCCTCTTTCTTTTCCTCACTGTCTTTTATTTGATTGAACCCTCGACCGCTCCTGTTCACCCTCACCCTCTCCACCTCCGACCACCCTCCGGCGAGCCGCTCCCATCACCTCAGCGACCCACACGGCTCGCCGACCACCGCAGAACCTCCGCCTCCTCACCCTGATCCTCTTCCGCCCCTCCACTTCCCACCAAACACCCTCTGCAGATCCACCGAACACACCCACTTCTTCGCTCACAGTTTGACCTAGGACGACCTGTTGGCTCCATCACGCCCCCTGCAGACCCCCTGACCACCTTCGCCGTGCCACGGCGAAGGTCCACCGCCTGTCTGATTTGGCCGAGAGGCCGTTCTTCTGTGACCAGGTGACTCGCCCGCCGTCGCCATTACTGAGCAGGCAGAGCTCCTTCACCTGCAGGTGCAGGCACGCCTTCGCCCAGGTTCGACTCCCAGGTTGCGCGGGGAGTCTCCGCGAAACGTCCCAGGCTCGCAGATGGGGCGAAGGCCGCGCGTGAAGACACGATCGCCCACTGCTCCCTCCGCGACGGGCGCTCAATTGGGGTGGGACATTTAGTCCCACCTCGGAACTTCTCGGAGGCGCGCGGACGCATAAAGGCAAAAAGTGCCTTATGCTGTCTGCCTCCTGACCACGGGGTGAGGTCCCTCTCACCCGACCCGGCCTCGTCCGTGACCACGCTCCGCGGACCTGGCCCGACCCGATTAAACCGACCTGCACTCCTCGCCCACCACCGCACGCCGGTGGGCCTGGACCCGGGCGTGACCCGAACCCGATTACCCGGTAGCTCTGGGAGAGCTTTCCCACGAGTGGTTTCAGAGAGAAAGAGAGGCGCGGGGGGGGGAGGGTAGAGTAGGTTTTGCCTCTTGACGAAAAACTCTGAAGTGTGCAGGCCAAAGAAGAAGAAGAAGACCCGCGGAAGAAGAAGTGCAGACGAAGAAGAAGGAGCTGCACTGTAGCAAATGCTCAGTTAAGTCGTCGAAGCACCGGGTCAGACGACGGAAAGTCAGCAGCCAGAGCAACACAGAAGGCAGGCTGAAGAAGAAGGAAGAGCAACGGCCAAAGCAGAAGAAGAAGGAAGGAAGACTTAGTAGCTGAAGGCAGAAGCTCTGCAGCCATAAAAAAAAAAGGGGAAAGAGAAAGGGTCACCACGATTGCAGAAGAAGAAGAAGAGAGGTCAAGGCAGAAAACCAAAGAAGAAGAAGAACAAGGAGCTCTGAAGAAAAACATCACCAACGCAGGAACAGCAGGAAGAAGAAGAAGAGCATCACCATTGCAGAAGAAGAATATCACCTCTGCAGAACAGAGAAAAGAAGGAGATCTAAAGAAAGAGAGAAAGAAGAGCATCCCCCTCTGCAGAACAAAGAGAAAACAACAAATTCTTTCCCTCTCTCTTTCTTTTTGTAAAAGAAACATGTATATCTCTAGAATACAACTTGCTCCCTGAGTTCGACCTCGGGAACTCTTTTATTTTTCCGAGTAAAAAAATTTATATTTGAAATGTTGGTAATAACCGGCTTTACTACAACGCTATAACAAACCCGGTGAAACCCGCCGTTTCATTTTGGCGCCGTTGCTCCCCTATTCTAGAGGTAAACATTCCTGTATTTTTTTTATTTCTGATAATCTCCTCTCTTTTGTGCAGCTACAGGAACTCAAGAAGACAAGCAACCACACCACAGACAGGTAAATTTTTCCTCTCACTATTAACCCCTAAGCTCTAAAGAGGAAGAAAAGAAAAGAACAAGCAATATAGGGCTAACCTGTCTTCCATATTTAGTAACCATAAAAGTTGCATGTTTTCAACTCATTATTTCTGCACACTATTAAGGGTATTTAAGGGCTAACACATTCTTGCTTGAGCCCTAATTACCCAACAAAGAATTAGCTGGACCAAGTAGAGCCAACCTAGGATCCAACACTAGGGATTTAGAGACACACTCCTTAAGCAAGAATTGAGAAAACCAAATGAAGTGTGCCCAAGCCCTTGTCTGAAAATACCTATTCAAAGAAAATCTAAAACAATTGGCTCTCTAAACACTTGAACCCTAAAAGACAGGACCTAAAAGCTCTCAAAGAAAACAAGAGGTAAAGTTGACCCCTTGGGTCAACCAACCTTAAATTAGGTCACTCTTTGCACTTAAAAGACTAAAGTTCAAGTGAAAACCTTAAGCACCCTGATCTTAAAATTGGTAGACTTAAGAGGTCAAGATCCCCATTCTGGTCTACCTGGAACCGCAGTGACAAGAGAGGTCGGGTGGGGGAAACCCTGTAACCCGTGGGGACGCTCTACCGTGTAGGGGTCTTCGCGGGACTCTCCCTCTCTGGCTGCCCAGGTAATTCTCAGGTGGACGATCTTTCTGATCAAGGGGTCCATCTGCCCCGAACCTCTATAGTCACCCAACAATTTTTGGGTGTCTTGATTGGGTCCAGCACCTGCTTATCTCATCCAGCCCTTCAGTATTTTTCAGGAGGTCCTTGAAACCTCCTATAGAAATTCACTCTCCCCGAGGCTAAGCCTCGGCTCCTTTGTTTTTGCAGAAATCATTCACATAGCCCCTCTTTCCTCTGATTCTGAACAAAATCCCCTTCTTCCATCTTGATTCAAACTTTGATTCTATTCCACCACCTGATCCAATTATGCAGCCTAATTACCTAGCAAGACTACCATTCAAGAAACCTGAATATCGGAGATCTATGAAAGATAAAATGATCGAGGATGCCATAAAATTCTATGAAAAAGAAGAAAAAACCTCAACACCAATAGGAGATATTCAGGTTGATGTCCCAACAACCACATCCTTCATCATAAACTGTGCCCAAATTCTATTGACTGGAATTTCAAAAGGATCAACCCGAGACATGCTCATGACAGGATACATTGAGATGGAAAAATTACACCAATCTGAATACCTTCAATGCTTGACAAATCCTGTACTTTGGGAACAACACCAAGATGCCCTTATGAAACGGGTAGAAATGATGAAATCAGTAGAACAAATTATCAACCGGAAATACCCGTATATACCAGAAACAGAGGATGAACCATCTTGGAACAGTATTAAGGAACAATTCAGTTTCCCAGATCTCGGGATTGAGGCACAAAGTGGTTGTAAAATTCCAACCCAAATAGAAGATAGCATTAAAATAGGTTGGGAAGTTGCAGGAGAACACAATGCTGAGCCAACCCTAGGCCGTAAATCACCAAGCTTAGAACTCCAAGACTCCTGCAATAACAAGATTAGAATTGAACCTCTGGAGGGTATAAATTCCGCCCCTTGTTTTGATAAGGTAACCCTCGAAGGTTATTCAGACTTAGGTTCTAATAATTCTACCCACATCCTAAGCCTAGAACCTAGATCTGAAACTTATTGGGAAGATTATGAGGCCCCTTATGAGAAAGATCAAATTTTTACAGAATATGATTCCGGGCCTTTATTTGATGAATGTCCTTTTCCAACACCCTCAGGAAATCTGATTGATTTTTCAGAAAACATGCCAATTTATGATACAGAAACTGAGGAGTTGGATGAGCAAGGTTTTAATGGGATCTATCCTACCAGCTTAGAGCTTGAACAGAACATCTTTTTGAGCCCAGAAGTGACATATAGGCTAGAACCCAGTCAGGCTGCTGATTCCACATCTGATGATTTGTGCTGTGGTGGAATTCATGATCATTTTCGCCAACTCTCCGACAATTTCAGATCTGACTATAATTGCGGAGAGATTCCCCTTCCTGAACACACCAGGCCTATCCACGACCTCAGTTCACATGACTCTGACTCTGAGGTCCTGATTCCCGAGATCACTGATAACACAGAATCATTCCTTTTCGATCCTCAGGAACCAAAAACAGAAAATGCCAAGAGTGATTGTAACCCAGAATCCAAATTTTTTCTCGAATCCGATTTCTTTCATCCTACAGACACTCTTCCGGCATTTGATAGTTACCCAGAGGACTCTCTACAGGAAACCACCTATCATCCGTCTCTAGAAGAGCCCTCGTACACAATGGCCACCTCAGCCGCACACACAGAACGGATCAAAACCTCTTCCCAACCTCAACCTGCAACCGGACTCAATTTCTATTCAGATTCACCTCTCACCAAGCCGATTGCATTTCCACATCGGGTTTCGAACATTGATCAGACTACATGCCATGCTCTATCATTCTCTGATCACCCCTGTAGGGTTCCTGCATCAACCACTGATTATCCTACGGGTCCCTACTCTGACCAGGCTGATTCGGCACAGCCAAACCCTGCGTTTACACTTCCACATCCATCTGAGCCTCATAGTTTATGGTGGGTTCCACACTTTTTTATCCACATCTATCAACCCACTAGATTGATTGGGTTTGGGCTGCATCATCAGCCTGTTGATCTGAACAAGCACCTGGTTGGACCAACCAGGCTCTTAATCAAGGTGCTTGTCTTACAAAACTCTGCTGATTTGACCATCCCCTCTCCATCGCATTTCCCGCTTGGCTGAAGGCATCAAATTTAGCGCTCAATGGGAGGCAGCCCGTCATTCTCTTTGAAAACCTGAAACTTGTTCTGACAGCTTTTTGCACTTGAAGTTCACACTTTAGGACAGCCGACTCCACCTCAGGTGCTTGCATCTGAGATTAGAAATCGTCCGCAACAGTCACCCCGACCCATTCACTCATCAAAACAGCTATCCTAATGTATGAACTTAGTTGAATAAAAACCCCTAGGTTACAATGAGGACATTGCAAATCTTAGGCATGGGGGGGTATGAAAGTGCAAAAACTCGTAAGAAAAGGTTTCAAACAAAAAATTCACATATGCCAAAAATACCATAAAAATTAAAAAATTTTCGAAAAAGAATAAGAGGAAAAGAGGAGAAGGAAAATTTTGTGAAGGAGAAAAGAAACAAAATGAAAAAGGAGCACAAAATTATGAGAAAAAGTGATAGTCATTAGTAAGGAACTAAGGAATTAACCTAAGTTCTAGACCTCATTCAAGAAAATAACTGAAAAGTGCACAATGAGATTAGTAAGAATGCAAACCTTAGGCATTCTTGAATAGACTCTTAGTACCCATTAAGATCTGGACACTCCTCAAGAGGTTGAGGAAAATGAAAAGCTGAAGTATTAGGTCTAAGGCTTAGGGAGTATTCGGCCTCGTTAACTAATTTTTGGTTTACGGGACTCAGTAACCTAAGCACCCTAATCTCACACACAGCCTGGTTCAGTAAGCGTAAAAATCAGAATCACGCAGAAGCGTTGCAAAAATCTGAAAAGAACACCTAGAATAGGAGCGGCCAATCAACACAAGTTGATTTGGACGAGTTCCCAGCGCAGAGAGGCGGGAAATCCCCTCGAAGATGCGTAACAAAATATCATCTCCTCGGTGCTTGTCTCTTAGGATATTTACATATCCTACGGGGGGCATGTAAGCACTCTGCTGGTTCAGATTCCATGGATGGCATTATCTCGAAGTGTCAATTGCCAGGGTCTGGATTCGGCCACGGAATACCATGGATGGGATTATCTCGAAATCTCAATAGCCAGGGTTCCGGGGGTTGCCATGGGCGGTGCTATCTCGAAGCATCGATCGCCAGGAACCCTTGAGGATTGATGATGGGAGCAAGGAATCTGATACAGACCGTGTTGAAAAGCCAATCCTAGGCTAGAACTAAAAAGAAAAAGAGAGAGAAAACTCTCCAAACAGAAAAACTTTCTATCTCTCTCTTACAAAACGCACTGCGAACCGAGCCAGGGCTAAAATCATTTTAAGCACGGGTGCTTTAACCACGAAGTCCAATAAACCTTAGGTTAGTTCTTGTGGGCCTTAAAAACCTTTGCTAAAAGACTGAGGCTAAGGCTAGACAGATTTGGATCTTGATTGGTACTAGAGTACCTTTTAGGCCTATGATCAGCATTCTAACCTAATCTATGAAGGCACTTATCTAAAACTATTGAAAACTTCATGGTCTAGAACAAGGGTTGAAACCTTAAGTTTTTGCTAAGGGACTAGCAAAAGCTAGGCATGGGGGTATGATGAGAACCTCATCATGAGCCATAACTAGCTCATTTTGACCCAATACAAAGGATAAAAGCTCCTACATATCTCAAGGAAAGGCTTAACTCAGAGAATTCTGAGTTTGAGAAGAAAACCAGTCATAAGGGGTAAAAGTGCAATTTTACCAGTATAAACTGCATGCAGGGTAATTCAGGGACCAAACACAGGTCAAAACAGCTTAATAAGAATAAAAGTGGGATGAAATGATCTAGCAAGGGCTACAGCACTTCCAAGGAACCAAATGATAATCTGTAACCCTAAAACAACCCACTTCAATTCACAAGGTTCGAGGCAAAGTAAAAATAGAATAAACCCTCTAAAATTCATAGAAAAATAATCTCTAGGGTTTAGAACCTTCAATTTGGCCTTTAGAACCCATTTTGACCTACATTGAGAACCATGCCCAATTAATAACTTAATTTGGGTTTTTGCGCAAATTGACCGGTCAAACAAGGTTTAATATGAAAATAAAATTCACCATCAGATTCCTTAGGTCCTAATTAGTCATGTATAAAAACTTGAGCCTAAGAAGAAACCTCCTTGACCGACTTCACACTTTGGTCCTCATATATTTACTCTTTGGCCCTCAACTTTTGAACCCTCGCATTTTGGCCCCTAACTCTCCTTCATTCTTTGCAATCAGGTCCCTCCTGCAAAACCCTGCCAGCACCATGCTCCGGCGACCTTGCGCGGAGCATGGCGCCGCGCAGGGTGAGGTGAGGGACCTGGCAAGTAAACCGGGGGTGCCCTGCGTCGTCAGCCGTCGCAGGAGCACCCCCCTAGTCATTGTAGCCCACCATACCGGCCGTGCGAACGCACGGACGGTATGGGTTCGTGTTCCGACCACTCTCCGGCGAGGGAGACACGCCGTCTCCCTCCGCCTTCCTCCCTGTTTGATCCCTATAAATACCCCCCGTCGCTCCACCGTTCTTCCCAGCTTGGATCTGACGGAGAAAACCCCCAACTTTCCTCTCCTCTCCCTCCGGCAGACGCCCACCAGCTCCGGCGGTTCTTCCTCCTCCTCCTCTTCGCTCTGCCGCAATACCAGCAGCAGAGACTTCTTCCCCTGCTCTTCCCGCGTCGCGCAATACCGGCGCGCGCTGCCTCTGCCCCGTCGTCACCGCCGTCCTCCCCCCACTGGGCATCGTCTTCTCCGGCGACAGTCGATACGACTGTCGCCCTGTTCCTCCCCCTTCGTCCCTGCAAGTAAGTTAGAACTCCTCCCCATCTCCCCCTCTTTCTTTTCCTCACTGTCTTTTATTTGATTGAACCCTCGACCGCTCCTGTTCACCCTCACCCTCTCCGCCTCCGACCACCCTCCGGCGAGCCGCTCCCATCACCTCAGCGACCCACACGGCTCGCCGACCACCGCAGAACCTCCGCCTCCTCACCCTGATCCTCTTCCGCCCCTCCACTTCCCACCAAACACCCTCTGCAGATCCACCGAACACACCCACTTCTTCGCTCACAGTTTGACCTAGGACGACCTGTTGGCTCCATCACGCCCCCTGCAGACCCCCTGACCACCTTCGCCGTGCCACGGCGAAGGTCCACCGCCTGTCTGATTTGGCCGAGAGGCCGTTCTTCTGTGACCAGGTGACTCGCCCGCCGTCGCCATTACTGAGCAGGCAGAGCTCCTTCACCTGCAGGTGCAGGCACGCCTTCGCCCAGGTTCGACTCCCAGGTTGCGCGGGGAGTCTCCGCGAAACGTCCCAGGCTCGCAGATGGGGCGAAGGCCGCGCGTGAAGACACGATCGCCCACTGCTCCCTCCGCGACGGGCGCTCAATTGGGGTGGGACATTTAGTCCCACCTCGGAACTTCTCGGAGGCGCGCGGACGCATAAAGGCAAAAAGTGCCTTATGCTGTCTGCCTCCTGACCACGGGGTGAGGTCCCTCTCACCCGACCCGGCCTCGTCCGTGACCACGCTCCGCGGACCTGGCCCGACCCGATTAAACCGACCTGCACTCCTCGCCCACCACCGCACGCCGGTGGGCCTGGACCCGGGCGTGACCCGAACCCGATTACCCGGTAGCTCTGGGAGAGCTTTCCCACGAGTGGTTTCAGAGAGAAAGAGAGGCGCGGGGGGGGGAGGGTAGAGTAGGTTTTGCCTCTTGACGAAAAACTCTGAAGTGTGCAGGCCAAAGAAGAAGAAGAAGACCCGCGGAAGAAGAAGTGCAGACGAAGAAGAAGGAGCTGCACTGTAGCAAATGCTCAGTTAAGTCGTCGAAGCACCGGGTCAGACGACGGAAAGTCAGCAGCCAGAGCAACACAGAAGGCAGGCTGAAGAAGAAGGAAGAGCAACGGCCAAAGCAGAAGAAGAAGGAAGGAAGACTTAGTAGCTGAAGGCAGAAGCTCTGCAGCCATAAAAAAAAAAGGGGAAAGAGAAAGGGTCACCACGATTGCAAAAGAAGAAGAAGAGAGGTCAAGGCAGAAAACCAAAGAAGAAGAAGAACAAGGAGCTCTGAAGAAAAACATCACCAACGCAGGAACAGCAGGAAGAAGAAGAAGAGCATCACCATTGCAGAAGAAGAATATCACCTCTGCAGAACAGAGAAAAGAAGGAGATCTAAAGAAAGAGAGAAAGAAGAGCATCCCCCTCTGCAGAACAAAGAGAAAACAACAAATTCTTTCCCTCTCTCTTTCTTTTTGTAAAA
The DNA here is from genome assembly GCA_037157565.1 of Thalassia testudinum. Taxonomy (NCBI): domain Eukaryota; kingdom Viridiplantae; phylum Streptophyta; class Magnoliopsida; order Alismatales; family Hydrocharitaceae; genus Thalassia; species Thalassia testudinum. The sequence goes on from JAZHRO010000024.1 coordinate 88,241,724, forward strand.
GAAACATGTATATCTTTAGAATACAACTTGCTCCCTGAGTTCGACCTCGGGAACTCTTTTATTTTTCCGAGTAAAAAAATTTATATTTGAAATGTTGGTAATAACCGGCTTTACTACAACGCTATAACAAACCCGGTGAAACCCGCCGTTTCACAACCCCACCGAACAAACCCATCCTCCGACCCACAGTCCGACCTAGGGCAGCCCTCGCACGCCGCCCCGCGCCTCGCCACCACCCACACGAGCTTCGCCGCACCCTGGCGAAGCTCCTGGCACTTTCTGATTAGGCCGAGAGGCCGTTTTCTTGTGAACAGACCACCCGACCTCCGCCGCCATTGCCGCGCAGGAGGAACTGCTTCTGCCTGCAGCTACAGGCGCGCCACGCTCAGCGCCACGCCCAGATTCAACTCCCAGGCCTTGCGAGGCGTTTTGGCAAAACACCAGGCTCGCAGCTAAGGTAGAAAGCTTCGCGTGACGCCGCAATCTCCCGCTGATTTCCCCGCTGCGGGCGCGCAATTGAGGTGGGACATTTAGTCCCACCTCGGAAAAGCCTGAAGAGGCGCAGCGATATAAGATGCAAAAGTGCTGGAGGCTTACTGCCTCAGCACACGGGGTGAGGTCCCCTTCACCCGCTCGGTTACCCGGTCTCGTCCGCGCTCACGCCCCGCGGACCTGACCCGACCCGACCCGACTTAAGACTGACCTGCACTCCTCGCCCACCACGCACGCCGGTGGGCCTGGACCCGGGCCTGACCCGAACCCGGTTACCCGGCAGCTCTGGGAGAGCTTTCCCAAGAGTGGTTTCAGAGAGAGAGAGAGACGCGGGGGGGGGGGGGGGGGGTAGAATAGGTTTTGCCTCTGACGAAAAACTCTGAAGTGTGCAGGCACAGGCGAAGAAGAAGACCCGCGGAAGAAGAAGGAAGCTAACTGTAGCAACAGGTAGTTAAGTCGTCTGATTTGGAAATCAGACGACGGCCTGAAGGGAAAAGAAGAAAGGAGGAGTGACGTCCCTGGCTGAAAAAGAAAAGAAGAAGCTGACACTTAGCCGCAAGGAGGAGAAACAAGAAGAAACCTTCACAGAAGAGACTGCAGAAAAAGAAGAAGAGAGGCCAAGACAGAAACCAAGGAAGAAGAAGAAGGAGATCTGAAGAAAGAAAGAGGAGCATCACCTCTGCAGAACAAAGAAGAAGAAGGAAGAAAGAAAGAAGAACATCACGAGGAGAAAACAAAGAGAACAACAAATTCTTTCCCTCTCTCTTTCTTTATTTTGTAAAAGAAATATGTATATCTCTAGAATACAACTTGCTCCCTGAGTTCGACCTCGGGAACTCTTTTATTTTCCGAGTAAAAAATTTATATATTTGAAATGTTGGTAATAACTGGCTATACTACAACGTTATAACAATAAAACCCGGTTGTCCCAGCACCGTTTCAGCATGGGTTCTAGGATTCAAGTTTGGCCCTGGGATTAAGTCCAACAGATTCCCCATGATTTGATCATCAATCCCTCCAAATTTGAAGGGGTTTGATGCTGATTTGATCAAGAACTTATCTCTCGAATCTTGGCCTGAAGGTGTTCACATTGTTCATGGCAGCAGGGACCTAAATGCAAGGAAGATGACAAAGTTAGGGGAGCCATGGTAACAAACTTGAAACTTGGGGAGCTAAGTGTAAGAAAGAGAGATTTACGGACTAAATTGCAAACTAGGTCAAGATGGGCTCTGATTGGGCCCAAATTTTGGTGTTAACCTAATTTAGACCTAAGAAATCTAATGGTGAAGTTGGATTTGAGTTTTGATTATGTTTAAATGGGTAAATTGCATAGAAGCTCAAATTTGGGTAAATTCCCATTTGAAACTCTGTTCTAAGTCAAAATTGGTTCAGATGGTCAAACCAAAGGTACTAAACCTCTTGGAATATTTTTCTATAAAGTTTAGGAGGTTTAGATTATTTTTATCCTAACCAGAACCTCTTTGATTTAAGTGAGGTTGATAATTAGGATTTTTAGTCCTATTTTTTACCCTCGAAGTGCATGAAATCCTAATTCAGTCGATGTAAACCCACCTTTTAGGTTTTTATGCTCAATTGAGCTTTAATTAACCCCTAAGTGATCCCATGGTTATTCTGCATTTGCGATGTGTTGCTAAAACAGTAGAATTACCTCTATTTTCATGTCTTCTCAAAACAAATTAGAGAGGAATTATGGTCCTCAGGCGATCATTTAGGAGCACTTATCTCTTAATTATGACTAATTCAAGTTAGTTATGACAAATGATGGCATTAACATCACACTATGCATAACTCTAACTTAACTAAATTACTATATAAGGCTACACTGGTAGACTTAAGTGTTACTAAAGCCTTCAAAAACGTCACTAAAGACTTTATATGCAAAAAAGGCAAAAAACACTTATACTCTACTTGTATACTCGGTATATACATATATTATATTTATTATACATATATTTAATATTCATATATACATATACTATACGTATACAGTACATACATATATATGTACACGCATGCACTAACACTAGCAGTACACGCACACTACAGCTCCCACACTTAGTCTTATAACTTACTAAGTCTCACATGCACTCAATACCCACCTATGTTTGCCATTTCTTTGCTCATTCCCACACTCAACACACTCCTCACTTAATAAAAATTAATTTTTAATGTGTTGGATTGGTTCAGTTCGCGGGATACACAGCACCCTCTTAGGTGGGACCAAACCATTACCGTGAACCAACCCCTAGTTCTTAATTAGGTGGTTTAGTGTATAGTTGAGGCCCAATACTCAGCTCAGTCGAACCTAGCATAGACCAGACCCGGCTTCCAACCCCATACAATGCTCAATAAATGTTCAAGCTTAATGGTTAGGTGATATGGGTTATATGTGCACTCGGCGCATGACGACTGGTGGGGCTGCGCATAAGATCCATTAAATACTACTGTGGATGCTCCTCATACCATGATGTGGGATTATCTTGCAGTTGAAAGTGGCGCCCGCTGCGTATGTTGAGGCCAATTTTTGGCCTCGATTTGGGTGCCAAAATTAAATCCAAATTCCAAATAAAGTATATCATTGGAAATCCCTTATATAGGGCTACATAATTATTATTTAATTTACAAAATTAAATTAATTAATTATATTTAAAAATTACTTAAAGTTAGTGTTGTGTAAACGTTATTTTATTGCTTAATTACATAATTAATGTACAAATTAATAATTTAATGATTGAATTGACCTAATAATTAGTTAATTTACATAATAAGGTATTTATTATATATTTTAATTTATTTTATAACATTTATTTTAATTTATTTACATTTAATTACATGTTAGTAATATATATACACAATTTAGTTATAAATATTATTGTATAGTATAAATATATTATAAATAGGTTGAAAATATTTAAAATTAATATATGGAAGTGTGCAATACAAGTTACTTCAGTAATAAATTAAATTACTAATTTATTTTATTTTAACTTAATAATTTACCTAATTAACTTAATAACCTAATTATCTACAATAAATACATAAATAAATTAACATACAGGTATAATAGGGTATATTGTAAATACTTAAATATATATGTATAGTAATAGAAACTCTTGTACAAGTTTAGTTACTTATTTATAATTATCTTAATTTAAGTACATATAATCTATTATAAATCAATATATAATTATATAATTAAGTTATATATATAATAACTCATCCTAGATACTTATTTAAATATATATAATACATTTATAAGTTATTTATGTACAATATTTACATATATTACGTTATTTACATATAGCTTATTAATTAGTACATATTTACAAATATAAATACTATATACAAGATGTTTTTATGCCTTTTTGGGTATTTTTTAATTTTTATGGTAGTTTTATATATCATAGAGATGAGGGAAGAGAGATAGAAGGTGAGATTAGAGAGAGAGATTTTCTTTTTGTATATTTCATGTTGGAATCATTTATTAAGTTTTAGAGTAGATTGAACCGTCGACTAGTATATTTTACCAGCTAGAGAGTTCATAATACTTTGAAACTTTACATACACTTAAAGAACTATGTAATCCTACTCAAGATAGGTTTGTTTTATATTTTTACAAATCTTTTGTATTTTTTTCTATATTTTCATTCTTGCACAAATTAGGCCTTGAATGAAATTTTCAATAAGAACTTAAGGCCTCTAAATGTGTTTTAAGGGCTGGAACATCAGTAAAAGCACTCAAACTCACTCAACATATCACATGAAAGATGATGAAGCACTTAAACATGATTTTCATTCAATTTTATTTCAAAATCAAATGTTGGACAAATTAAGAAGTTAAATATGCTAATAAAGAGTTAAGAACACAAATTACAAGGTAAATTCAAATGAGAATGAAGTCTAAACTTGTACATGAATGCTTGTTCTATAATTCTAACAATACAAAACATGCCAACTACTTGAAATCCTCAAAATGACCTCAAAATCCACCTGCAACTCTTAATTTTAGACATTGCTGCTATCAAATTTCAGCAGCTAATTTACTGCTGCAATTTAAAAGCTTAACAGCTACTTGCTACTGTTTCCTTGCCATATTGAGAAGCTTTGCTGCTGTTGCTCATTCCCAAATTTGTAAGCAATATTTAGATTCCCAAATCCCATTTAAAGAGCATGATTAAAGCATATTTAGACTCATTCAGAATCAAACTCAGCTGCTCTTGTCAAGATAGAATCAGAACCAATTTGAGATGAAAACTTCACTCAAATCACTCTTTTGAAATCCAAAATCATTAAAACTCAACTTCAATTCTCAATTAAAACACTAAGTCATTACTTGAATGCTCGGATTTCAAGTATTGCCTCAGATCTGGGTAATGATAGATTTCATCCCAAATCTAAAACAAAATCTTGAAACTCAACTCTCAATTATTGCAAACAACTAATGAAGAGTCTAGAACTCAAAACAAATGAGATTAAAGCTCTTTGTACTCAAGAAACGCTAATCAATCTCAATCCTTACACTATGGACAATGTAAAGGCCGAAGATCAAATTAGAGATTCAAAATCATTGAAAACAATGCCCAGACCTTCATTAAAACATATCTAGCCTAACTTAGTTCTTCAAGTGTAGATCAAAACATTTGGATTGCAAAAACACCTTGTCGCCCAGGTGGCCTATTAATGTGAGCTTACATAGGTGATCTGATCACCTAGGATACCTGCACACCATTGATTGGTGTTCAAGTATCCAATGCGATGCTTCAGAGCCAATTAGGTCACAACAGGAGCCCTAAAAACCTAGGCTCCTACTACCTTAGACAAAGCACAAGAACAGTAACTTGAGTTGAAATTAGGCATGAAACACACTCAATTAAAATCCATCTCAAGGAGTTCCAATTCATTGCCATAGTCTCAATTGGACTCTAACTCCATCAATTAACTCAATTAAACATAAATTGAACCAAATTGAATCCCTGATCTATAAATCAGGCATGGAAATCAAATCCATAATAATCGAGTGAATTGTCGCAATTAAAATAGAAAGGGGGGGCTTGTGGGCAGATGAATTGAATGGGAGATCCCCATAGTGGGTTTTAGGCACAAATTCAAATCTAAGAGCTAGAACTTTCATATCTGAATTTGGCCTTGGTGGAGGGGTGAAATGTGGTTTAAATTGTGAGGGAAAAATAGAAGGCGAGTTGTGAGATGAGGGGGAAGATCAATGGATGAGTGAGGACAATCAATTCATCTCCTCTGATCTGTATTGATCAGAGGAGGTGGGGGAGCATTACACTAATCTACTCCTATCTAACTACCAAATCCAAGAATTATCTAGCTAATTCTACTCTAATTGATCTACACTACACTAACAACTATCCTAGAAAGCAGTAGACCCTACTCTAAGTGGAAGAATGAGACTTGTAAGATGAACTGTAGTTGGTGGTTGTAGCGAGGATGGAGGAAGAAGCTCCGGTGGAGGCAAAGCATACTAGTGAAGCTCGAAGTCGCCCTCAGGAGTTACGTGATCCATAAAGGCGAGGATAGTAGGAAAAGTGGCTCTCCACCGCAACAACAATGGAACTTAGGCAGAGTGAGGAGAGGAAGCTGGAGGGAGTGAATGACCGGCTTGAGAGATGTAGGAGGGGTTCTATCTCCTTGCAAACGAGCCCTGAGGGGTGCTTAAGTAGGCACTTGAGTGAATCCAATCACCGTTTAGGTGAGATTAGGCGGGTAGGGCTCCAATGGTGAGATGAGTTCGAGAGGAGCATGGGAAGAATTACATCAAAAGTCCACCGTTGGATCAGATCTGGGTGGGATGATTATGCTCCGCATGAAGGCATGCAAAGATTGGAGGAGAAACCATCATTGGATCAGTGGCCTAGTGAATCAACGGTGCTGGTGAAGTGTGTTCTTTGTGGGAATAGTGCAAGAGGAGGAAGAAGGATACTGCAAGTTTAATGGTGCAATTGCACCAAGGACCTTATATGAGAAACAATGTGAAAAATGTAGCTAAACCCATAAGTGGTTGAAAGTAAAGCAAAGAAGTCCCTAATGTCTTGCAAAGAGGCCCTTACGGATTTCAAATAGGTGCTGGCAACTTTTTAAGTTTAAAAGAATGTTATATACTAAAGAACTAAATGTAATGTCATGATTTCAAGGCCTTAATGATGTCCAAATGCCATAAGATTTTTATTAGAGCTGAATTGAATATACTGAAATATGATTTCACTCTTGATTTGAACTTTTGAGCTTAGAAATGTGCTAAATTTGCAATTGGATCATTAATTTATATTTATGAATAAATGTCTCATTAATTTGACCTAATTATGCATTTTTAACCAAAATTTGATGTTTTAAGTTATTTTCCTTAAATCCCACACTTAACCCATTTATTGTGTTAATTAGATAGTGTTTAATTTAGTTTCTAGATTAACTTGGGCATTTTAGCTATGATGAGCCACACCTCACCATGCCGTGACGTTTGAGTTCGGTGCAGTGTAGTGGCAACATGCGGTGCAATGCCTTGGCCATAGGCGAGGGGCTCTACAATGATCGTGCTCGAGGTTGTTCAACATCTTGCAACCATCACGTTCGAGGTAGGATTCCACATGGCCTTCATCTCTGTTTCATCCCCTCATCAATCGACATCATTTTGAGGATTGGGGCCATGTCGAAGCTAGGCTCACCACGATTGGGTGCTTGGTTGGATTTGTTCCAATCATTCGTCACCTATTAGTGCAATTTGTCAACGTCATCGGCATCGTTTTATCCTATCCACTGCGCAATACAGGTTCTTTCTGCATCGAAAATGATGTTTATGGTGCTTCTTTTCTATTTTTTTCCCATTTTATTTTATTTGTGATGGCTTGTTTTGGAGTTCCTCCTCTTGGAGGGATGTAGGATTTCCTTTCTTGCTTTTCCTTAGGCTGCATCCCTGTACCATTTTCACTTCCTTAATGGTTAATATCCTCTTTTTTAAGAAAAAGTTAATTTCATTTCCATTTCCATTTAGTTCAATCTCTTTAATATATCCAAAAATTTTCAAATTTTCACCGTAGTCTCTCAACCACATTTTTGTTTCCATACCTGATTTCATGAGTAAAGTATTTATAAAAAAATTGAAAAAACATTTACACTCTGATCCTTACGTTGTTACAATTCAATCTTTGTAGATCCTTTAGGATTTTATCATGTGCTTTCTATATCACAAATTCAACCAAAATTTTGTAGATAGTTTAACTAGTTAGTTATTTATCTTAAGTAATTTTATTAGAATTTTTTAGAAATTTATATAATTATTTAGTCACAATTTACATTTAGATCGTTGTTTCCCAAATTCGTCCCTATCCCTTGTTTTAGTATATTCTCCTATTTCAACAAGAATAAAAATTCTAAAAAATTAAAAATACCAAAAAATTAGTTTATGTATTAATTAACAACTTAGCATAGGTTGGCTTTTCTGAGGATTGACGTACACTCTCTGTGTGTTTGTTCTTTGTATATTTCTGTAATAGCTCGAAGATATAAAAGATCGTAATTTCACTTCATAACGATGTATTAATTATACGCAAACCCTTGTGATTATGGTCCACGCAATAAGGAGATTTATTGCAAGGAATGCGAGATAGAGGAAGGCAAGGTAAGCAGCAATGGTGTATGGAGTTCTTTAGTTTTAGATGCTTTTTTTCCGTTAGTGAACCTTGAGAAACCTAAGGAGATGATGGGTAGACCTAGCCATGGGTTAGGGTCCCATCGATCCAGTCGCTCGACCTGTAAAATGGGTGAGTTTGGGTTTTAATTTTTTTATCATGATCCGATCCGACTCTCTAACTGGCTTGATTTTAAATAAGCAGGCTTGGGTCTCCAATTTACAACCCTACCTGATCCGATCCAGCCCACAAATCATTAATATTTAAAATTAAGAATTCCAAGAGTTTTATCTTGGAACTCTAATAATCCCATTCCCATTCGTTTGATGCCAAACTTTTCATCTATTTAACTATTGTCTTGCTTCCCCAAAAGCTCCACTTTTCTCTAAGTACCATATAAGACATCTAATAACCACCATCTAAAATTACGAAGCATCTAAAATTATGAACAATCTATTTAACCTGAGGTACAAGAACCATCTATTGGACTAACAACCACCTTCCAACTCTTCCACCGTCTATTCATTTATCTTGTTTGTTTTTTTAATTAGGAATCAATGACCTGTAGTATACCCATATAAGCACATTCAATAAGGGGAAAATATGGGACAATATACTTGATAGTTAATATAATACAAAGTAATAGATTAGAAACTGTTAATGGGGATTTGGGATTGGGAATTGAACCGATGGCATAATACCATAGGATTACTTGTATTCTTCTTAAATTCCATATGATTTATAAATTTTCTAGGATGTATTTTCATGGAGGATTAATATTTTAGAAACTTCAATAGTTTATTTTTTATGTGAATGATGAACATTTGTGATTTTTATGACATTTTAATTAAGGTAGATTTGGTTCTTATTGTTCCTTTCACTTATGATATTTTTTTAGCATGGCTATGTTTCTGTTTTCGGTCATTCGTATTGTATCATTATCCATATTTATGTTTAAAGTTTTAAAGTACTTTATATTTAACCCATGGGTTAGCACAGGCCCAACTCGACCCTGGACTTGAGCCAAGCTTATAGGCCCATGGATTGACCTTACTAGGACTTAGATCAAGACTTTTAAAAGTTTGACTTAGTTGACCTGACTCATGACCCACTTGATTTGACCCACGATCAGATCTAGATGTGGGAAGTACCTACTGCTATTTTGTTATATGAAGGCGTGTAACGACCTGATTCCCAAATCCCTACGAGACACGAGAATCGGACCGACTCGACTAATCTCAAGACCTAGTCATCCAACGAGAAAGTAACCAAAAGAGCAGTAAAATAAATCACATTCAACATGTATATAACAAGCAGTAACAAAATACAGCAGTAGAGAAAAGAAATACTACAGTATACACCACCACAATAGTAAAGAAATAAACATGTACATAAATATGAAGCTTACAATAAAGAGAGTACAGGGGGAAAACAAAACTGCTCACAACAACAGCAAAAAGTACAAAAGGTAGTACAGGTAACCCTACTGGGCTCTACTAGGCCCAGCGCCCTTCGCAGCGGCTGACTCTGGCTGCTCAACACCTGGTCCTGAAAAGGCAACAAGGGTGACACGTCAGTGAAACGCTGAGTAGAGTGGCAACTAAAAGCTAGAAGAAGCAATAGAGTGGACAGTAGCTGTTATGTTTTACTTTATTTATATTTTTTCATTTATTCACTATTGATTTATTTATCAGATCCTTCTCTCGATCTTCAATGTTCCTCGTGGGAACGATCTTGATTGCAGTCTTTCCCGAAAAGTAGAAGTAACACGTGGTGCTCTCCTGGCCGGGAGAGTCCCCCATGGTGGTCCTACCCTTAGTCAACCACCCCAAGGTCGCTGTCAGACGTAACGGTGACTACGGCACACGCGATAAACGCACAGGTAGCTACCCCGCACTAGCACACGGTCAGTCGTTTCCATTAACGGGTGCGCCCAAAGCATAGCATGGAACCAGTATAGGGCAGAGCCCTCTCAGTAATAGGGGTCCAGCCCCTCCACAGTAACCAAACAGGGGTATCGCCCCTCCACAGTCCGCGCACCCTCGCTTGACTACCCTGGTTTGCCCAGTGGGCCTAACAAGTCGGTGTAGGAGAGCTAGCAGAACCCCGGGGCCCGTGGGGTAGCTAGTGCTCTCCCTACACTAGTAGCTCTCCTCGGTACTATGGACACGAGGGCCAAAAGTCGGTACAAAGTGGCCAGTCTTAACCCTGGGTCCCTAGGGCGGCTAGCTCCACTCTACACTAAACAGGGGGACAGTCGCTCTCCTTGGTACTCCGTACTCAAGGACCAGCTCACTTCCCCAATTCTATTCAATTCACTTTCTAGGAGTTCTACTCCTAATTCCCCGTAGGGTTCAAGCTCTTTTAACTCAGCCAATTCAGGTTTCACCGTTTCAACTTTATGTCCACACAATTCATGTTCTCAACCGTAATTATCCATTCCTAACAGACAGCTGTTAACCAATTTACAGGCAGTTATCATTTCCTTTCCGCTTTTCCAAGACTGCAATGCTTATATACTTAACTAATTTTCCAGTCCTAGGATTCATGCCATACCCTAGGATCTATCATTCAATCTAGTTTTCCAGTCCTAGGATTCATGCAATTCCCTAGGATCTATCATTCAATCTAGTTTTCCAGTCCTAAGATTCATGTAATTTCCTAGGATCTATTAATTATTTCCTAATTGTACAAATATTGTTAAATAAATTAAAGAGCCACTCTACTCGCGAAATCGGGAGTACTGGGGGCGTGGTCGGCAATCCCACGTGCCTCCGCAACTCCCAGAGTCGCAACGGATCGGGGTCTTATCACAAGGATCAACACAAGGAGTTTCTCAGAACAGTAATTACTGTAAACAGGTAGAGGAATTAATTCTGGAACGAACGCAACTTGAAACACGGAAAACAGACTCTGAACGGATCCTAAACGGGCCAAAAACGACGAGTCTGTCCAAAATCAGATGTCTGGAACTTCTTCCAGACGTCTTAAAACGTCGATCATGCCATACCTTCTTCTGCGCAGTCCTTCAGACATCCAGAAGCTCGCTGGATCGTCTGAAGTCAGTTTTCAGACATCCGATTGTCACCCCAGACGTCTGGACGACCTCTCCGTCATCTGGTACTGTGGCCAGACGTTTGATTCGTGTGGAATGGCGAGACCTCGCGCCCTCCCGAACAACACCTGCGCACACACGCAACCACTCTCATCACGAAAAGACACAGAGAACGCGGCGGACGGCTACATGGCCGTACACGCATAAATAGAAGAAGATAGGAAAATATAGTACCTGTCAGACATCTGGACCTTCCTCCAGACGTCTTACGCGTCATCTGGACGTAAGTCCAGACGTCTAATTCTGGGAAATCTTCCCAGAATCAGGACCTGGTTCATCCTCTGCCCGTGACGCATGGCCGCGCCGCGCCTCATCCGCCTGCTGGCCGAGCTGCAGCAGCTCCTCCGCGACACCCCACGCTCGCTGCTCTCTCGCCGGCCGACTCTAGCTGCCCCGGCAAGCTCGCACCCTCGCGGTCGAGCTTCTTCTTCCTCTCACAGCAGCTTCTCTCCCCACACGCTCGCAGCAGCTGCTCTGCCGCTCTCGCTCGCTTGCGCTCTCGTTGGCAGGGAGAAGGAGAAGATGGGTGGAAGGGAGTGGTGTGGCGTGAGGGAGAGGAGGGGTATATGTAGGCACGAGGGGGGCTCTGCAAGTCGGCGGGGGAAGAAAGAAAGAGAAGAGGGCGGCTGGGAATCAATCTGCACGCGTATGCATGCAGATTCGCTCTCGTACGCACGTAAAATTAATTTCCAGACGTCTGGGAAGGCGTCTAGACGTCTGATCAGACGTCTGGGCTAACTCCCAGACGTCTTAAAGTGGTCTTGGTGCCTCGGGTCTTAACAAGGCGAGGGAAGTAAGGAGGAGGCAGGGGGAATTAAGAGGAGAAAGGAAAAGAGTAAAAACCATTCAAGGTAATGTAGAATCCTCTTGTATTTCTTTTTATTTATTTTGCATGACCAAATGATAGGATATAAGCAAGGAAAAATAGGGATTTATTGGGGTAAAAATTGAGGTTAGTATTCCCAAAAACTCTAAATGAAATGAAGGTAAAGTCTATTTCTATCCATCTAAGAAGTGTGGGAGATGGAAAGTTACCCATACCACTGTAATAGGAACAATCGTGTAGAATTTACCCGAAGATTGTAGGTTGAGGTGCTTATGAATTTCTTGCTACAGAAAAAAAAGAATTTTCATATACACGTTTTGTGTATGTAGTAATGAAAGTTTACTCTTGTGGGCCATTTAATATAATGAATAAGGTTTGAAAGATATCACGTGGTATACGAATCTATATTAAGATAAGCTACTTATTTATTTCAAGGAATAAATTGGAATGTGTAATTACTACTCATAATTAATTTAACTTAAAAGAAGTATCATGTTAGAGAGAAGTATATATTAGGTTACATCGAGCATAAAATAGATATATAAATCACCGCATAAATTATTGGAATAACTTTATTATTAAGTTTATTCCACCTCAAAGGTCAAGTTAAGAAATTTTAGGATTTCTACATGTAATCTAACCCACTCCTTGCGTTTTAAGACTAAAACTAATGAGGAAACTCCCCTCAGTAATGTAAAGGAGGCGATCCAAATATTAATACACAGAGCCTGCCAACGGTCGAACGCCATTAACAATTTAATCGAGTAGGTTTAAGCCGAAGGCAGAAGCGTGCGCTTCCATCCAAATAGAGCCGTTGGGGGAGAGCGTTAATGCTCTGGGGGTCGCACCTCGGACCCGACAGAGTTGCACCTTCTGTCTCTAACGGACACCCAAACGTCTCTCTCTCTCTTTCTCTCTCTCTCTCTCTCTCTATATATATATATATATTATATTGTTTTAATCGGGTTTCCGGATCTCCCGCTCGTTCCCGCAAATTTGAATTCGATCCCCAGCCCCTTTCAAAGCCTGCAGTTGGCTTCTGCTCTAACCTTTCCGCCCACCCCTTCCACGGGGACAATTTTTGTATGTACCTCAATGGATAAGTCAAATTGAAATCCTTTCCACAGTGCTTTTCTTTCCAACTAAAAAAAAAAAAGAAGGGAAAATCTACACCTCCCAAATCAAACTTGCCTGACCCAAGCTCACACCCTTATTTTGAGAGATTGATTTAAGTGGTGGGATTATAAGATAAATTTGAGGTTGTGAAATTTTTATATTTTAAAAAAATATATGTTAAATCATAAGGTATTTGAAGGAATGGTAATGGTGCTTTCTTACATAATTATAAGTTAAGTTTATCCCACCTCTACCTCTAAAATTGGATCATTTCAAGATTGAAAGTTTTACCTGAGATGTTATAACTAGAAATTGAAGGATTCAAATGTAACACAAATGATCTAATTTTTATAAATAAACAAGACCTCAAAGACATGCACTTCTAAGATTGCCACCTCCCCCAGAAGGTTTGCCTAATTGCTGGGAGGGAACGATGGTGATTTTTTTATGTGTGGAATTTGCCATGGATCACAAGGTCTAAAAATCATGGTTATTTCCTTTTGTTGTCTCTAAAAATTTGATTACACTTAACAAGATACGAAATCATGCCACATAAACTTTATGGTCAAGTTGGAAAAAAAGGGTTGAAACATGGTTTACATTGATAGATTCATTTAAGTTAGGTATTTCGTCAGATGGATATAAACATATAAATAAATTACATTTATTCTTTTGCCTTTGAAGTCATTGCGAGGGAGATTACATGGAGCATGCTTTTTTTTTTTTTTTAAATAGAACTTTTTTTTGGTAAGAGAATGAAAATGATACAAGATATAATTTTATAAGTCAAGTGAGACATATAACCTCAACTTCCCTTGGAGAGGAGGAACTCAAAACATATTAACACGAAATAAAATAAAAAGAGAAGAAAATAGAAAATAAGCATCTAAGAAATAATTTTTGCTGCGGGTAGACTTACACCACGTATTAGATATGATAAGATATCTCTGACGTCATCAATGTACTACGTTAATGGGAGACAAGCGGTCGACACGAGGTTGACCATCAACTTGATTGTGGTGAGTCTAATTTTAACATGAACCTCACAACAAAAACGAAGTCGAAACACGAAAGTAAAATGGAGGTAATGAATCAACATCTAGTAGAATCCTCCTCAAATGTAGTATCCACAATAGCCTCAATGGATATAACCACCGCACCACCCCTCAACCATCACATTGACATTAAAGACGTCGGCAGAAGTTGCTGAGTAGAAACCATCGCATAACGACCTCCCATAAGAAAAGAGGGGGGTGAATGTGGGCGAAACTTAGTTATCAATTGAGACCCTCAACCGGAGAGGAACGAGACATGGAGCACGTTTCTGTCCACTATCTTCTGGAATACATTGTGCCTTAACCGAAACGTTGAAAAAAAAGAGACTTTTACATCGACTGCCTCTGGCCTTCGTCAAGAAGAGAACCGGGCTTAGGGACCGTTGGATTTTTTTTTTTACCCATATAAAATATAACCGGATTGGCATCAGAATCTAAGGGGGATAATATCAGTGGACCAAGCGTGATCCTTGCATCTTGGAGGCAGGCAACTATTGACGTAAGAGGTTGTCTCGGAAATCTCATGTCTTCGGAGGACACATTTGTAAATTACTCCTACTGTTCCGCTGTCCGCAACCTTGCCCTTCTCTTCTTGGTATAAACCCTCCGCCCTTACTCCTCTTGCTGTCTCTACTGTCCAGAGTCCCGGACATCAATACACTCTTATCTATATTTCTTCCTACCTTTTACCACTATGGGAATCTGCTTCAGCACCATGAAGAAGAGGAAGGAACCTTCTTCTTCTTCTCCTCCACCACCACCACCACCACCAACAGTAGAAGAACCTTCTCCTACGCCGCCACCACCACCACCACCTGTTCCTGCACCCATTCCCATCCCCCGCGTCCCCAACACAGAGCAACCCATCGACCCACCACCACCTTCTCACCCGCAGAAGCCCCAACCCTCCAAACCCGAAGATAATACCCGATGCAAGAAGCCCCTCTTCCTCGTCACCCCTTCCATGACCAAGAAGCCCACTTCTCCCGAAGTACCACCACCATCATCACCAGCAGTGGTCCATCCCTCCCCCCTCGACGACCCACTACCTTTGATAGCCCCACCGAGGACCTCGAGCTGCACCAAGGAGGAGGTGGAGTCCATCCTGATCCAGTGCGGCCGCCTCAGCCGCAGCTCCTCCGGCCACGCCGACGGCCACGGCAGGCGGTACTCGGGCTCGAAGCGTAGCTTCGACTTCGACAGCGACAGGAAGGTGGAAGGAGGGGAGGACTGGGAAAGGTCCCTCCTCCACCAGTCCTCTTCTTCGCGTCCCTCTCCTCGTAGGCGGGCACATAGCAGGGAGAGGGACGGCGGGGGCCGTCGGGTGAGCCGCTCCCCGGCGAGGAGGACCGAGCAACCGGTCGCCTCCGGTGGACCACGGCAGCAGCAGCTGCCGGGGAAGATGGTCTCCGTTCCTGCGAGGGAGAAGAGCAGCAGCAGCAGCGGCAGCAACAATGGCTCCTCTGCTGAGAGTGGTGGGATTGGTGCAAGGAGGAACCGGTGGAGCAGTGGTCATGGTAGTAATGGCCCCGTGAGGAGCTCGTCTCCGCGGTCGAGATCACCAGGCATCATGAGGATGGTAGCGAACGAGAATTACTGCCATGTCCAGGGTGGTGGTGGTAATAACAATGGTGGTCATCAGCAGCAGCCTCTGAGCAGGAGCTCGTCCAGGAAGGCGGAGCAGTCGCCCTACAGGCGGAACCCGATGGCGGAGATCGACGAGAATTGCGTGAGGGGGGAGCAGCAGCCGCCTGTGGGTGATCAGGGCCTGAGGAAGAAGAAGAAGGGTGTTACCCAGACACTCCCTCAGGTATGTATATATGGGGATGGTGTACCATAGCAGAATCTGTTGTTGTTTTCCTCCGTTTGTGGAATTTGGGTCGCTGAAGCTAATGAGAGCATTAAGAACGAAAGTCATTGAGGTAGATTTTGGAGTCTCCAAGAGAGAGATTCAAGAGTTTGATAGCTTTCTTTCCTTCTTCTTCTTCTTGTCTTCTTTTTTAGGGTGATAGCTTTCTTTTTATTTGAACTTTCTGTGTTAGATTTGGTTTCCCCGACGATCCCAACGTTCCTCTCCTGTTAATGGTCCATATACTTGTTCTCATTAAAAATATTCGGCACGTTTTGAGTGAGGAAGGCTGGGCAAGATTAAAATTTTTCCCAATGGGTTGTGACATCTCCGGTCAAAGTACTAATCTGTTACCTACCTTGCCTTTACCACCGTGCAAGATGTTGGTTTTCCTGGTCCAAATTATTCAAATAAAGCATCCCACGAATCCTCTTGTATCAATTTTTTTATTCAGCATAACTTTTTTCCCATGCCAGAACTTTAACAAAAGGGTCAAAAACTAGAAATAATGAATTGTTCTTTTTTTCTTACTTCTCCAACAACACGAAGTAATTCTTTTCTGTTAAAAATTTAATACTTTCATGTGAATATGAATCATGTCAGGCCCATAAAAAAAGTTTTTTTAGTGGGTAAGAGAGAATGCACCATGGAGGAGTTTGATGTAAGATGTCATTTTCTGAAAATTCGAATTCCTACTAAGTTGTCGTAGCTGACAATTAACATGAGAATTATTTAATCCATGTGATGAACAACAGAGAACCCAATCAGAACAGCGAGAAGAACCAAACACCCCCAGCAGAGCCATGAGAGAGCTACTCAAGAGCTGCGGACCAGAGGACGGCATCCCCCAACGCCAACAATCAGAAGAACAGCAGCATCAGCCACCTCGACCACCTGTGGATGCGAAGGCCATCAGCATCACAAGATCCAGATCCTCCCATAGGTCCTCGCGGGACCTCGACGCCATCCTCAGCAACCCGCCGTCCTCCTCTTATGCCTCTCA
This sequence comes from Thalassia testudinum, assembly GCA_037157565.1. NCBI lineage: Eukaryota > Viridiplantae > Streptophyta > Magnoliopsida > Alismatales > Hydrocharitaceae > Thalassia > Thalassia testudinum. Next base: position 88,258,850 of record JAZHRO010000024.1, read on the forward strand.
GCTCCTCGAGGACATCCACAACTATCACCAGCAGAGCGGTGCCTCAGCTGCCGCCGCCGTCGCCCCGTTCTCCCTTCCTGCCTGCGTCTCCAAGGCATGCTCGATCCTCGAAGCCGTAGCCGACCTCAACAACAACGACGGCTTCTCCTCCAGCGGCCAACAAGGGTTGAGCCAAAAGCAGACCTTTGCAGAGCCAAAGGTGGAACAGAGCCTTCACAAGTACGTTTCCGTGAGGAACAAAGTGGTGGTGGTGGAAACAGAGCCCCAGGAGTCGGCTGGGAGCAACAGCTTCGTGGGGCCGCAGCAATGGGTGGCAGGGAACTGCGAGGGGAACACTGTGGAGTCCCCGGCGGACTGGTGCTGGACGTCGTCGTGGTCGCGGCAGGACGAGGAGGTGGAGGGAGGCGGGAGTAGATGCAATGGGCAGAGAGGGGGAGGAGGAGGAGGTGGTGGCTGTAACGGTGGGAGGAGGAGGGAATTGGAGAACCAGAGGAGGGTGAGGAGGGGAATGAGTGGTATCGGTGATGGTGGGGGAGCATACTCTGCTCCTGTTGGTGGCGTTGCTGCTGCAGCTTCTGTTGCCAGTTCTTAGCTTAGAATAGAAGGTTTGGAAACGTCAGAATTGGGGATGTGTTGATTTGTCGTTGTTTGCTTGGCTGCTGCAATAGATGTTGTTGTGGTCAGAAGACTCTTTGACTTTGATGGATTGGATTAGTTTGCTGTAATCTCGGGAAAAAGGAGATTATTCTTCTTTGAACCATGGAATCATTTTACATTTTTGTTGTCTTGATTATTACATGTGTGTTCGCGGTGTATCATTTCTATTGTACTAAGTTGATGAGTCATTGAACTGGTATGGAAAATGTTGGATGAAACGGATAACTTAATGTCCAAAGCCGCATCCATTCTTTTCCGAGTTATCCGTATTCAAATCTGAATTCGACTGCCCTTGAATACGAACACGAATTATCCGTATTCAAATTATGGTAACCATCTGCATTATGTATAATGGGCAGGGGTTGGTGGTGGTTTAGGTAGAGGTTACGGAAGAGGTCTTGGAGTGCAAATGTACATACATGGATGATGATTGGTCACATGACATGGGTGATAAATTCTTTGACAGTGAAAAGTTCGTTTACATTTTCCATTTGAAATCGTAGACATCTGTCTACGTTACATATGCTAAAGGAGGGTTAAGGTGGGACACTTACCCTTACCCCTCCCTCCTTCCCCTCTCCAGCTGTCAGCGAGGAAGGTAAAAAAATAATTGTTGCATTCTTCTCTCTACCTCCATCAAGTTAAGTCACCTTCTGCATGATATCAAATATAAAATGCGAGCATCTGCTTTAAAAAAAAAATTGTTAGTAGCAAAAGGTGTAACAATCTAGTACTGTAGTTCATTGTCAACAGTATCAAAAGGTAGGAAAATACTTTCACAGAGTTGAGATCTTTTGTAGTTGAATCCATGTAGATGATATCGTTATAATTAATACTCTTAACATCAAGATATAGAAGAAAATTTTGTAAGTTGATAATCTATCTTACATTGAATACTATCACCTATCTCTCTCTACCGCCTCTTAAATCAAAATATTTCATATATATATATATATATATATATATATATAGGATATTTAACATATATTAAATAATGTATCATTGGGTATTAGTATTGTTAATAATAATTAAGTTCGTCGTAAGTCAGTAATATTTAATAAATAAATTACATTTGAAAAAATTTATGATATATATTAAATAATATATACATTATTAATTCATCTTTGAATATTAGTTTTTTGGATTCTTAAGTTCTCCACAAGTCAATATTGTAACGACCCGATTCTTAAGTCCCTACGAGACACGAGAATCGGACCGACTCGACTAATCCCAAGACCTAGTCGTCCAACGAGGAAGTAACCAAAAGAGCGGTAAAATAAACCACATTCAACATGAATATAACTAACAGTAAGGAAATACAACAGTAAGGAAAGAAAACACTACAGTATATACCACCACAACAGTAGAACAACATTCATAACATAATATGAACTGCAGGTAAAGAAAAGTACAGCGGAAACAAGAACTACTCACTATAACGGAACAAAAGAGGTACAAGAGAACAATGGTAACTCTACTGGACCCTACTCGGCCCAGCGTCCTCTGCAGCCGCTGACCCTGGCTGCTCAACACCTGATCCTGAAAGGTAACGAGTGTAACACGTCAGCAAAACGCTGAGTAGAATGGCAGCTAAACTAAAGAAACAGTAAAGTGTACAGTAGCTGTTTTAAATTTTTTTTCTTCCTTTATTTACGTCTTTCTGTTGTTTCACAATTTATCTATTTCTCAGATCCTTCACTTGATCTCGAATGTTCCTCGTGGGAACGATCTTGATTGCAGTCTTTTTCTAACAGTAGAAGTAGCACGTGGTGCTCTCCTGGCCGGGAGAGTCCCTCGTGGTGATCCTACTCTCAGTCAACCACCCCAAGGTCTTTGACAGACGTAACGGTGACTACGGCACGCGCGGTAAACGCACGGGTAGCTAACCCGCACTGGCACGCGGTTAGTCGTTTCCGTTAACGGGTGCGTCCAAAGTACAGCACGGAACCAGTACAGGGCATAGCCCTCTCAGTAACAGGGGTCCAACCCCTCCACAGTAACCAAACAGGGGCATTGCCCCTCCACAGTCCGCGCACCCTCGCTTGACTACCCTGGTTTGCCCAGTGGGCCTAACAAGTCGGTGTGGGAGGCTAGCAGAACCCCAGGGCCCGTGGGGTAGCTAGTACCTCCCTACACTAGTAGCTCTCCTCGGTACTACGTACACGAGGGCCAGCAAGTCGGTACAGAGTGGCCAGTCCTAACCCCGGGTCCCTGGGGCGGCTAGCTCCGCTCTACACTAAACAGGGGGACAGTCGCTCTCCTTGGTACTCCGTACTCAAGGGCCAGCTCACTTCCCCAATTCTATCCCATTCACTTTCCAGGAGTTCTACTCCTAATTCCCCGTAGGGTTCCAGCTCTTTTAACTCAGAACATCCAGGTTTCACTTTCCAGTTTCACGTTCTTACAATCCATATTCTCAATCACGTTTATTTATTCATAACAGGCAGCTGTTAATTCAATTCACAGGCAGCTAGTAATCAGTCACCCAGACGTCTGATTCGCGTTGGATGGCGAATCACCGAACCTGCGCGTACCCATCTCTCTCTCTCAGTACGGTCAGTTGAAGAAAAGGAAGAAGACGGAAATAACTCACCGTTCAGACGTCTGGACAGTCTTCCAGACGTCGTGCCCGTCGTCTGGCTATCAGCCCAGACATCTGATTCTGGAAAAGTTTCCAGAACCAGGGCGCCACTCGCCCTCCGCTCGCGACGCCAGGCCGCGCCGCGAGTACTCCGCCTGCTGCTCGAGCTGCAGTAGCCTCCCGCGTCGCTCTGCGCCCGTTGCGCCCCCCGCCGACCGGCCCTAGCAGCCCCGGCGAGCTCGCCCTCACGGCCGAGCGCTTCCTCCCCCACGCAGCACCTCCTCCCACACCCGCCGCGGCTGTCGCCGCCGCCGCTGCACCCTCGCGCTCGCTCTCGCGCACGGCTGGAAGGAGAAGAGGAAGGAGACGGAGGTGACGGGAGTGAGGGATAGGGTGTGCCCTTTTAAGGCCGCGCGAGGAGAGAGAGAGCGTGACAGAGGGCGCAGGAGGGAGAGGGAAAAAGAAAAGGCGGAGCAGGTCTGCGCTTACAGGCGTGCAGACGCAACGGTGCGTGCGCAGAAAAGTAAATCTCAGACGTCTGGAAGTGATACCAGACGTCTGGTACGATATCTGGGATACCTCTCAGACGTCTTAAAAGATGTTTGAAAGCACGGCTCGTAACAAATATCAATCAATATAACAGGTTATCTTTTTGTAGAAGATCTTAGTGGATATGGTACATTAATTTAACCAACTTATGTATACCGAAAAATTATCAAATTGAATAATACTTTATAGTTAAAACACTTTTGAAATTGTTGTATTTTTTTCTTGCAAAAAGTAGTGCCATTATTCGTGATCAAGTTTTTTTGTACGGTTTTAAGATAAATTTTAATAACAAAAAATTTTTGGAGACATTAATTTAGTGATTTTTATAGCAATTAAGATCATATTGATCTAGATTAATTTCACTTAATTTTTTAAGGTATAATTTAATAAGGGAAGATGAAGTCCATCCACCAGGTGTTGTTCCCTTCCATTCCCCCTCCCCCCCCCCCCCCCCACCCCAACCCCCACCAACACCTCAATTTTTCTCTGTCTCACTTAAATTAAATCCTATCTGACCAACAAATAAAATATGACCTTAAAAAAAGAACTAACACATTTTCCTTACATCTCCATTGAGTGGACATAAGTATCATTCTCCTATTAAATTTCATTCACTTAACCACTTGCAAGAATCCCTCCCCTTACTTAAAAAGAAAATAAAAGAAATAAAAATAAAAATACTTTTTTCTTTTATCTTGAAATCTTAAGCATACATTTAATTAAGAGTCACGACACATTTAACATGTTACATATACATATATTATAATTCTTTATGATATAATATTTCATCACTAATAATATTATTCCTATCACAAATCACAGACCTACCCACCAGTATCATATATAGGTAGGATGTACGTACGTAAAATTTCTCTCAACTCTGAGCGGCTCTTTATCAAAGTAGATGCTATTAAATTTGAATTTATTTAAAATTTAGATGTAAATATAAGATCCAGTTAAGTGGTTGGAAGTTGACTTTTTTGACAGGTACACTATTTCATGTTGGTTCACGAAGGATCCGAAATTATCGGACAAACCTCGCATGCAATGGAAAACAAATCCCCCATGTGTAGAAGTGAGAAATTACTTAGAGGGAGCATGAAGGCAACGAGAATAGGAGAAGCTGGAACACAAAGGGTAAGAAAGATAAGTATACTGAATTCTAACTAGTTAAGCAATAGAGTTATTTGCTAAACAATGCAACAAATCATCTCTACATGCAAGAATGATCTTACTAATGCTTGACATTCAAATGGTTCTTTATAAATAGTTCACAATTGGCTGATTATAGGAATGGACTATGATCACAAGGTGCCACCTCAAACTCCAACAATATAAATTAGCCGTCATCATCAACTAACTTTTCCATATATACCCACCACTATTGGCGCAAAAATCTTAAGCCATCATACCTATGAAACAAGCAAAATGAGAAGTCTAACCAACAAGCTAAGAAGCACTAATCACTAAACCAAGAAGTCATATAGTAGGCTTTGAAAGTAATGATTCCTTGCTTGAAACCTTGCAAAAGGATAGCGTGATAAGAGAATGTAATAAGAGAGGGAGACAACAACTAATAGTGCCAGCAATAAATGTTAAGGAAAGGGCTGACGGGAGCCACTATGTAGTGTAAACAATAAAGCTTAATTACATATATACCTATGTAATTATTGTTAAAGATGTGTATATACTTATATATCCCCTATTTACGGGCATACCCTCAAAAACAGGCTTGTGCCTTCTTTATTTGACAAAACAACCTTGTAACATCTTGAGAGAGTAAGAGGGAGGATTTGAATGAGATCCAAGGTGGCAATTAAGAAAAGATATTAAAACCCTAGCGTTTCTAAAAAGATGAGAGCCCCGCAATCTATAAATGCAAAATCAAATTTTTGAATGAATGACAATGTCTTAAATTGTACCTTTTTGAAGTGTAGACATCAAGGAGAGAGAGAAAATTGAAAGTAATGAAAGTACCTTTCTGGGACATGTAAATTAATTTCACTTGCAATAATTAGAAATATAAATAAAACAACTACTTAAATGCCATCTTGCACATGAGAATGAGAAACATATTTCATCAAACCCGAACATATCTTGAGTAAAACTAGCGAGGCATGGACTACTATTTGAGTAATTCATTCAATTTTTCTGGTATCATATCCTCTAAATTGCGACAATGGGACATGATAACAAAAGACTTCTTTAGCATGAATAATTAAATGACATAAAATAACCTTCGAGGTTGCCTATTGGATGCCGTAAGATTTTCTACATCAAAACACTCCCTTTTGTATTCTTGTCCAAAGCTACAAGTAGGAGAGGTGAAGCAAGCTTTCTTCAACATTACAGAATGCCCACTTAGGCAAAACCCTATCTTAATATGGCAACCTATCCACTTACAATCATCTCCCTTATGTGTCAAAGTATTCAAGTGGACAAATTCGGCACATACCTCTTAAAGTAGATATTCTCTATGATATCTCCCTCATGCATGCCCCAAGGTCTTTTATACTCCTGTAGTAACTTGAATGTGGGGGTCATCTCTTTGTTTATAGGATGCACATTACCTTATGCAAGTGCAGGCCAATCTCAACAAATCCATGTAGGGCTAAAACTATTAGTGAAGGGTGTTTCTATCTCTTGTTTTCTTGTAAAGGAGCAAATCGGTATTACCTTTTGAACCACCCTGGTTTTCTTGTAAAGGATTGAGATGGGAACTAAGGCAAGCGTGTAATGGGAGAGAGAGAGAGAGAGAGAGAGAGAGAGAGAGAGAGAGAGAGAGAGGAGAGGAGATTTTAGCCAGGTTCACTTGTAAAGAAATGGGCTATGTCTTAGGAAGAATGTTCTCCTCTATTCTTGATATTAGTGTTAGTTGCAAGTTGGGAGCCTTGCTTTAACTCTTACAAGATGAAATGTATATAACCAGCAAACACAAGCACTCGAGCGTGCATTCTCTTCAACATAACGACTACAAGAAGAAAGGCCTTTCTTGAAATTTGTCTCCTATACATTCAAATAACTTTAGAACTATCTTGACGTTTAACCAAAATAAATGTCAAGTTAGGTCTTTTGTGACATACCCTGTGATAAACTTCAGTTTATCATCATTCTTATGCATTAAAACAAGCCTAGCTCTTAGGATTTTTCTTTGCAAACGGGTTTTTTTGGGTTGCAATTAGGCATCAATTAGGTTAGGCATGCATTGTATTTTTTATTATGTTTTTAATGTGTTTCTTGGAGTGTTAGGGACAAACAGATTGACAGATCTCTAAAACCCTAGCACTCTTGAAGGGAACTGGTGAAGGGGAAGCTCAATCAAGCTAGGACTCAACCAATTCTAGCTCATCATGGCTGGATACCAGGTCCCTTAGACTAGGGTTAGCTCCATTCAGCTCATCTTAGCTGAATGGTAGCTCAAGGTAGCTCATCCTAGCTCAACCCAGCTCAGATCCAGCTCAACTTGGTTGAGTCTAGCTCATCTCAACTCCCATTAGTTCACTGGGAGATTTAGCTAACTCAACTGAGTTGACAGGAGTCCATCTCAGCTTAGCCCCAGCTCATTCCAACTCCACCCAACTCATAGCAACTAAACTCCATGCTAGGTGACCTACTACTTGTCAACTAGTTGCTTGCTCTGGAGTTCTCATTAGAGGCAGTTCCAACTCAACCTAGCTCCAGCTAGGTTGAGACCAGCTCAACTTAGCTCAACTACCCAAGCCTAGCTGCTAGCATAAGAACTAGGTAGCTTAGCTAAGTAGTTGAGCTCCCTATGAAGCTACCTTAGCAGATTCAGCTCCAATTATAATAGCCACCAACTCCATATTATTTTCTCCAGCTCGTCCTTCATGAAACCCTAGCTCCACCACCTCTACTCTACTAGCTAAGCTAGCTTAACTAGTAGAGTAGAGCTAGCTTAGCTAAGCTCCCAACACCACCCAAGTTCCATGGCCGTCCACTCCTCAACCCTTAACCCTAACTAAACACCAACCTAACCTACCTAAAGTGGTGCCAACACACACCAACCACCAACCATTCACACCCTTTCATGCTAGCGCCAAAAAGCCCCCATGCATCCCATCATTTTGGTGCCAACATGCCCTTAAATCCTAGCCCTACACATCACCACCTAAAGCCATCCCTACCACCCACCTAACCCCTTCTAGAAACCCTCCTTTGGCACCAACCTTAACCCCCCTTAACTTCCCTAAACCACACCCTAGTTGGCGCCAAAAACCACCTCCCACAACCCTTCATTTGGCACCAACACCTCCTCCAATCTACACCCTACACACCACCCTCCAACCTATCCTAACCCTTTATCTAGTAGCGCCACCTAACCCTCTCCCTTAACCAACACAAAGTGGCACCAACTTCACTTAAACCCACACAAACCACCACCTCATGCAACCTTCCCCTTGGCGCCACCTTATATCCACCCTCCATACACCAACCACCACCCTACAATACCATCCTAACCCTACACATGTCCTACACGCCACCTAACCCTACCAATATAACCCTTAACCCTAGTCCTAATGAAAGGCTCATCATGGCTTCTAATTACCCCTAATTAACTAGTTTCCCTAGTTAATTAGTTAGGAATATGCATATATAAGGGTTAATTATGTAATAAGGAACAAATCATTAAAGGACCTTAAAATAAGTTTAAAATGCTAAATTATAAGTCAATTAATATTATTAATAATTTAATTAATAAATAGACTCGAAATACCATTAATTAACTGCCTAATCAATATCTTATTTAACTTAAGTATAACTTAAGACCTAAGTCTTAAATAACTTAAGTAAGTTAATAAGTAAATAAATATAAATAAATGGGTCAAAAATGTGAATACATGGCTTTAATATAATATTTAGCTAATTTATAATTATATATAAAAAGTTGGAAAAGAATTAAATTAAAATTAACTTAAATGGCCTCTATTTACATTTTAGTCCCTATAATTCATTGCATTCAAGTCCTTTTCTTTTCACCTAGGTCCTTAATTTTCATTGCACATAGGTCCCTACAAACATCGTCTTCTTCTTTTTCATTTCTTCTTCAGCTGCTTGAACGACTAACATTCAGCGGTGATGTCACCCTCCGATGACCGCTTATCTAACGCCATTCCACCCTCACGAAGCTTCTGAAGCTTACGCTCACCACCTCAACTCCATCCACCGACCCGGATTATTCATAAATCCTAATTAGGTATAGGCGTTAACCTCACCGACATTGGAGATGACGCCGGAGGTTAAGTTGCATCTAGACGCAAACCCGTCCAGATTCAAGCCCCTTAGCCATTGCCGAACACTATAAATACCCCTCAAACCCTACAATTTGAGCGGTTGGTCCCCTATCATTCTTCCCCAATGCGGTCGACGATAGGCTATTGCTCCGCTACCTCCAACGACCTCGCACCTCTCCTTCAGAGCTCCTCCGCACGAGGGACTCGCCTCTCTCACCTCCTCTTCCTCTCCGGACGGTTGTGACAGAGCCTTGGAGCAGCGCATCCCCTTTCTCACCGCTTTCAACTTCTCGCCGGAGCCCTTCCTCCAACCTTCTGATTTTGTCCTCCGTTAGGAGCCATCGATGGAGCTTCTCACCTCCTTTCGTCCAGGTAAGTAGATCTAGCTCATAGGAGTAGGTTAGCAATAGTTAGGAGTAGGATTAGCTTAGTTTTAATGTAGATTAGTTTCGTCTCCTTCAGCTCCATCGAGGCCAAGTCCGGCTTCGCTGGGCCTTCGTTTGCACTTCCAGGTAATGTTCCACTCTCCTTATCTCTCCACGATTCATTTCCACTTTCTTCCACTCACTATTATCACCTATATCACCTAAACCACTTCACATGCACCTAGACACTTCATTGTCCATGGTGAAGTGTCCATAAGCTATCTCACACCCAATTAAGGTCCTACATTAGCCCCCTAACACCTAAGGACCTTAGCATATCCATTAATTTCTCCTATAGAGTCTCCTATTAGAAACGCTTAAATCCCTCCTCCTCTCTGAGCTTGCTGTCAATGGCAGCTCAGAGATGAGTTATTCATCTAATTAAATAGTCCATTAGTATCGCCTCACCATATAGAACTCTTTCCCTCACTCAATTGAGTAAGGGAATACTCTCTGAGTTCCATTGAACTCAGAACTTGCACTTTCTGAATTCATTGCATATCTTCTGTTATGATCAGTAATGGAGTTAATTTGTGAGTTCCTAAGGTTCCTTGTGATCTCAGGAAGCTCTTGAGACCCTTAACGGTCAAATTCATGAAGATTTGCACTCTGTTAGTCACTTTCTGGCCTCACTGGAGCTCCGGCGAGCTCCGGTAAGTCAAATCTGAGCTTCAGCCCTAGATAAGCTCTACAGAACTCCAGATTGTCTTGTTGGATTGTAAGGACAAAAAATCGATGATTTAATTTAGGTTTCATTGTCTAGAGTTCCCATTTGAACAGTGTCTTCTTCAACTCCGGTGGAGTTGGAGAAGCAGTTCTGATGAGGTTTAGATCTTGAAATTTGATCCAATGCTTGAGAGGAACTTGTAAAAGAGGCTTTTGATCTTTAATTGCTCTGAGAGTCTCTAGATTGTTCCACCGAACAAACCTCATCTCAACTTCAGGCGGCGATGACTGAGATCACATTAGACCAGATCAAAACTTGGTTTTGAAGTCTTAGATCGATTCTTGAAGAAGAATTAAGCTGATTCAAGGTTTTAATTGGATCTGAAAGAGTCTATTACAGAAAGTCAACTCTGAGCTCACTCTGGTCAACCCCAAGTTCAATTTGAAGATTAAGTGTATAATTCTATGAATTAAAAGGTTGAAATTCTTTCTGGGATGGTTTAGAATGTATCTGGGTTGGATTGGAAGGTGTTTTATTGAGGATTTAGGCCAAATCAGATCTCTGTCCAGTTTGGGTCATTTTTGAACCTATACTGCTTTCAGTGTGTTCTTGGTGAGATTCAACTACCAATTCTGCCCAAATCAATGCGAAGCAATCTGCTGAGATTGTTTAAATCTATTTCAGAGGTCTTACTCTCTCTGTCGAGCCTTTCAAAGATCAAAATGGAGCTCCGAAGCTCCTGAACAAAGCTCATGAACTTTTTCCTATCTCTGAAGCTTTTCGAAGCCTCCTTCTTAACCATTAGATGCGAAATCCCCTCCTGAATCGAGTCTGGACCTCATCTGGAGGACAAACGCCTTGCTGCAGGTCCTTAGACCTGATTCCATCATCTGCAGGACATGATTGGCTGTGAGAACCTCCCAGCTTTGCCCTTCAAATCAAAGGGCTAGACCTAATCTAAACACCAAATTGGTGTTCCAATCATGTAGAGCAAACCAAGAGCTTTCGATCGAGCCTTTGCTTGGCCGAAACCATCAACTGAGTCAGCTGGAATCGTCGGCCAAAGATCAGCCAGAACCTGGGAAACAAAGTCCCACATCGGTAACTCTAGAGCGCTGGCACTGGTATATTAAGAAAAAGTGAAGACGATGTTTCGGTCGTCAGTGCAGGGTGCGGAAATTAAACTGGCGTTGGGTGCAGGTGTGTGCGATGCATGTACCTGTGCATGGGTGTGTGTGCGTGTGCCTGTTGGTGTGAGCGTATGGGTCTGTGAGTGGACGTGTGGGTCTAGGTGGCTGGTTACTGTGCATCAGCTTAAAATGAAAAAAATCCACCAATTAAGAACTAGGCCTAAGCTTAAGTAGGGTCTTGTCCTGCCCATTGGGCGTTGTGTATCCCCGAATGAGCTTGGGCCGCCCATTAATAAATAATTTTTATAAATTGAAGATTAAATGGGTTAAGTGCTCATGAAATTGGCTAAATGTGGACATATGACATAGTGAAGAGCTAAGGAGGAAAAGATAAAAGGGAGAACAAAGAATGCTTAACGAGAATTAAACGAAGAAGAAGAGAAGAATGAGAGAAGAAAAAAAGAGAGTGAGACAGGGTAAAGGAAATGATAAAAGTGCTTGAGAGAGAGGGCTAAAGATTAAGAAAGAAAGGAAAGAAGAGTAAACAAAGACAAAGAGAGGAGAAAAAGAGAAATTCTAAGAGGGCTGAAGAAAGAAGAAAAATAAAGAAAGATAATCAAACGTCTGTGCACTCTTTTAGATTTCTAATTTTTACTTTTAAGATGTCCAATCTTCTTATTAGACGTCTGATTTGTACTTTTATTGAAATATTCTCTTTCAATATTTTGAGCTTAATTGATGTAATAAGGCATTTGTACTCATTTGATCAGCATTTTTCTTGCCTTAATCTTTTGTAATTAGCCATATTTGATGTAATAAACATGTTTACTTAGTTTTTAATGACAAATCACATGTGTAAATATGTTTTCTATTCATGGAATGTTGCATATGCTAATTTGACTAATTCTTGTGCAATGTTCATAGGCTTAAAGTATTCTAATTTAATATTTAGTCAATTAATTAGATCTTAATTATTCCTGAGCATTTAATGGTGAATTAAGATTAAGTTATGCTTCTCAATGAACGACCTGGACTCAACCAGCTAAAAAGAACTTAAAATCTAAAATGTTAAGTTAACTTGACCCTATACTACACTCACGAAAATAATTCAAGTTAACCTAAGTTACTTTCTCATGCAATTAATTAAGCCTAAATAACTTAATTAACTGTGTTGAGGATTTAACCAACCAGTCCCCACCTAGGGTTGGCACCAAATTGCCATGCATCCCCTCATTTGGCACCACCCATTATCCGCCCTAAGATCTCCTAACCACCCTTTACAAGCCATCCTAACCCTCCATCCACTAACTACCCTTAACCCCCTTCCACTCCTATAAAAAGACCACCACCCAGCACCATTAGATCACCTTTGGCTACATATTTTCTACCTATACTTCCACCTACAAAGACGGCCAAGAGAAGAAGAAGAAGAAGATTAAGGGGACACTCTGTCCCCTTGGTACCTTCCCCTCTTCTCTTCTCTCTTGAGCCCATGCTAACCAAGGGAAGAAGCCAGGCAAAGTAAGGAGACCTAGGGTACACGCCTACCCTAGGAGGAGGATTTCAGGGTGCTACACAACCACCCTTGGAGGAGAATTTAAAGGTGGTCCACGCCACCTTTGGAGAAGTTTTTGAAGGTGGAATTCCATCCACCTTTGAGGAGCCTTTCAAGGAAGGAGAAGGAGACCTTCTTTTCAAGCCATGGAGCATGAAGACTCTCTTCTTCACCAGAGTTTGCAAGAGGATTTGTGTTTTTAGCATTTCTATATTTTTAATTTCAATTAGAAGCATTCCTCTACTGTTTTTGTAAAGCACAATTCCATCAATTCAATTTGCCTTCTTTTCAATCTTGTCGCATTTGTTTTTTATCTTGTTTCTAGCACTTCTTCACTCCTTCTCCCTAATTACTCTAGGCCTCCACGTGCCTAGAGTGAGCTTAGGGAGAGGCTATTCTTGTCACCTTAAGTTTAGCTTAGTGAATTAGGTGTAATCTTTACCCCAACTTTGCGATTGCTTTGTTATTCAAAAACCCTAAAAATCTAATATTCAAAAATCAAAAAGAAAGTTGATTTCCCATTTTTCAAGTAAGAGATTAGAATTTTGCAAACATTGTCTTCTTGGATGACCCTAGATACTTCCACTATCTAGGATTAAAAATTTAAAAGCGTTTGTGAATTCACGTGTTACAACGATTTGAAAACCCTAATTACAAATCACGCATATTTTCGCATCACCCTGTCATGCCTCAAAAATCTTCTCAACGGATCAAAAATGGATCACTGAGTGTGCAGGCGCAAGGCTCCCAATTACAAAGCCATTAGGATTAAGAGTGTAGTTCAATTTATTAGGTATATTCTAGGTACATAACTATTTATTAATTGTATATAGGGTCGAAATCATTTGAAAATCCAATAGAGTTTCCCTTATTTATTCAATATTTTTTCCGAAACTTGTACCTACAATGTGTATCTACCTGTGCATGCATAACTGTTGCATGTGTAATTGTCGATCTTTAGAAATACGCATCGTAGTGTAGGACAAAATTCATACAAAACACATAAATTTATACAAAACACATAAATTTATAAAGCTAAAAAACAATGTGAGTTCTAGGTCGTTCGTAGGGAGCAAATATGGAATTCATACATTAATTGCATTCAGAATCAATAAGCACAATCAATTAATCATAATAAAAGAAATTCAATGAATAAACTACTCAGAATGATGTTCAATGATAAACAAGAGTATCTCAAGAAAGAGAGGGACAAAAAAGAATAAAAGAAACCTAAAAAGTGGTGATTTAGATCACCATTTAGATCCCTCTCAAGTTAAGCATCCCAAGCATTCAATTCAACTAAATAATCCAATAGTAACTCGAATCAGATATTCAAATACTGCCACAATACTCATAACCAAATCAGACTTTGCATATGAGCTATCAGACGCCTTAAGTGATCACAAGGCATAGCAGGAGCAAGGCGCACAAAGGCACCAAGCACAACCCTTTCTCGTCAGAAGCTAAGTGTTAGCTCCTAAGCATGCATCCCAAGGATTCAAAACCTGAAGCAAAACCCTCCCCCTTCCTCCTCACAATTTCTCTTCTCTCAGAACTGACTAATCAGATATAAGCAGGTAATCAGATCCGGGTATGGGGTCCAGACCCGTGTGTATGTGTGCACGGGCGAGGAGTGAGAGCATGAGGAGGCACGTACGTAGGGGGACCCAATCCCCTGTGTACTGGGCAATGGGGCTAAGGCAAGATTTCCTTTTGTATCATGTTAACAGTCCTTCTGCTTACGAGGTGGGGCTAAATGTCCCCCTCAACTTTGCTTCCTTCCCGCATTGCAACAGTGATGTTCTTGATCAATTGAAGCTACTGGCACTACTTCTGTCCAATTGAGGCCCTGAAAAGCTTTGTGAGGGTGTTCTGCTCTTGCTGCAGGTGGTAGCTCTGGTGATAACAGCTAAAATAGGGCAGACGGAGGTGGAGATGACGCCGATGATGGTAGAGATGGCGAGACCTGAAAATTCACAAACATGGGCTCCAGACCCCAATTAGTAGGTCTAGAAGCATCGTCGAAGCATGGCGAAGGTGGTGGTGGTGTCGATTTGGTGGATGTTGGCGTATGGTGGTCAGATGGAGTCGGAGAGGGTGAATAGTGAAGGTGCTCGGCAGAGGAGTTGAGTGGGTGGAAGGGTGAATAGGTAGAAGTCTTTTGGTCATGGAGGTGTGGTGAAGGTTTTGGGAGTGTTGGTAGGCTGTTTGGTGGTCTGTGGAGGGTGTGCGACCACGTCGGAGTGTGGTCGGAGTGGAAGAAGATGACAGGAGAGAGAGGCGGTTGTCGATCGAAACATGGAGATGAGGAGCTAAACCTAATCTAGAAAAGGAGAGGGAGAGCTTGGGACCTAATTTAAGAACGAAGGGGTGCAAGATGGTGCCGGCGTTGATTGGTCAGTGCTAGAGTAGGGGAATCCTTCGGTGGGAGAAAATGGTGAGGAAGAAGGGATAGCAAGGCTCCTGCTGGTATTACGAGAAGTGGACGACGAAGGGAAGACGTTTCCCTCTACCTATGGTATGTGGCAGAGAGTGAAGATGGAGGTTAGAGAAGCTCGCCGGAGCTACGGTCGGTGGCGGCCGGGGAGAGAAGAAGGTGAAGAATTAAGGCCTTAACCGAGCTAAGGAGCATGACCAGAAGCTCCAGGAGCTTTTATAGAGCTTGAACAAGGCTCTAAAAAAGGGAAGAGGCTTGATTTGCTTGGGGATTAGGTCACAAGAAACCCACAGATTTCGTTGATTCGCTAGGGCTTAACTTAGCGAGTTAAGATCCCAAATCACCTTCAGAAGATTCCCTACAATGTGAACATCAATCCCACCAAATTTGGTGGGATTAGGTGTTAGTTTGATTGGGTTTTGAGGCAGTTAAAACTCGGTGCTGAGGTCAGTTGGCCTCCAATGGCGGTAGGGACCTATCTTAGAAGATGAGAAAATTAGGGACCTTTTTGCAAATAATTTGAAAGTTAGTGGCTTGATTGAGAGGAATAAAGTTTTAATGGACTGAAATGCAAACTAGGTCAAGATGAACTCTGATTGTGCCTAAATTTTGGTACAAACCTAATTTGGATCCAAGGAATAAATGGTAAAGTTGGATTTTAGTTTCGACCACGTTTGATTGGAAAATTTGCACAGAATCCCAAAATTAGGGTAAAATCTCGTCTAAGACACTATTTAAGGTCAAAATGGCTTAGATGGTCAAACTAATAGTACCAAACCTCTCAGAATATTTTTATATGAATTTTAGGAGGTTTAGAGGAATTTTATCTTGACCAAAACTTCTTTAATTTAAGTAGGTCTGAAATTAGACTTTTGGGTTCTGATTTAATTCTTGAAATGTGTGAAATCTTATTTCTGTGTGTGGACCCACTCTTAGACTTTAATGCTCAATTAACCTTTAATTAACCCTTGACAAACCTTGTGGTTACTCTACATTCACTATGTGATGCTAGAACTGTAGAATTACCCCTGTTTTAATGCTTTCTTTTTAGAATGGATTTGCATGAAATTATGGCTCTCAGGTGATTATGTAGGAGATTTTGTCTCTTGATTTTGAGTAATTAAAGCTAGTTATGGCTAATGATGGTGTTACCATCATACCCCCATGCTTAACTTTTGCTACTCCTTGTGTTACGACCTGGTTCCCGAATCCCTACAGGACACGAGAATCGGACCGACTCGACCAATCCCAAGACCCAGTCGTCCAACGAGAAAGTAACCAAAAAGTAGTAAAATAAATCACATTCACCATGCAAGCAACTAACATTAACAAAAATACAGTAGTAAAGAAAAGAAATACTACAGTACGTACCACCACAACAGTACGTACCACCACAACAGTAGAGAATTAAAACAGGTACAGAAATATGATGCTTACAATAAAAAAGTACAAGTGTAACAGAATATACTCACTACAACAGAAAAATGGTACAACAAGTACAACACAAGTAGAACTACTGGGCTCTACTAGGCCCAGCACCCTCTGCAGCTGCAGGCTCTGGATGCTCAACACCTGGTCCTGTAAAGGTGACACGTCAGCGAAATGCTGAGTAGAGTGGCAACCAGCTAGCTAAGAAACAGTAAAGGTGGATAAGTAGCTGTTATTTTAATTTCTTTCTTTATTTCTCTATTTACTCATTCTTGAATTATTTCTCAGATCTTTCTCTTGATCTCGAATGTTCCTTGTGGGAACGATCTTGATTGCAGTCTTTTCCAAAAAGTGGAAGTAGCACGTGGTGCTCTCCTGGCCAAGAGAGTCCCCCGTGGTGGTCCTACCCTCAGTCAACCATCCCAAGGTCACTGACAGACGTAACGGTGACTACGGCATATGTGATAAACGCACGGGTAGCTATCCCGCACTGGCACGCGATCAGTCATTTCCTTTAACGGGTGCGCTCAAAGCACAACACGGAACTAGTATAGGGTAGAGCCCTCTCAGTAACAGGGGTCTAGCCCCTCCACCGTAACCAAACAGGGGTCTTGGCCCTCCACAGTCCGCGCACCCTCGCCTGACTACCCTGGTTTGCCCAGTGGGCCTAACAAGTCTGTGTAGGATGGCTAGCAGAACCCCGGGGCCCGTGGGGTGGCTAGCGCTCGCCATACACTAGTAGCTCTCCTTGGTACTGTGTACGCGAGGGCCAAAAGTCGGTACAAAGTGGCCAGACCTAACCCCGGGTCCCTGGGGCGGCTAGCTCCGCTCTGCACTAAACAGGGGGACAGTCGCTCTCCTTGGTAATCCGTACTCAAGGGCCAGCTCACTTCCCCAATTCCATTCTATTTATCTTTCAGGAGCTCTACTCCTAATTCCCTGTCGGGTTCATGCTCATATTTCTCTGGCCAAGCCATTTTAGATTTCATCATTTCAGTTTTATTCTCATATAGCCTGTGTTTCCAACATTTAATATCAATTTATATACAAGCAGCTCAATTTTAGTTTTCAACAACAGGAAACACATGTGGCAATTACTAGCAACAGTACTCTATAATTCACAGGCAGCTATTATCCAATTACACGCAATTATCATTAATCTAACTACTTTTCCAAGACTGCAATTCATGTATTCATGACATTCATTTCAGTGTTTCTGTTCCTAGGATTCATGCCACACCCTAGGATCTATCATTCAATCTAGTTTTCCAGTCCTAGGATTCATGCCATTCTCTAGGATCTATCATTCAATCTAGTTTTTAGACCCTAGGATTCATGCCATACCCTAGAATCTATTATTTATCTCAAAGAAGCATTAATGTTGGTAAATAACCAAGGGGAGTCACTTTACCCGCAAAATCGGGAGTAATGGGGACGTGATCGGCAGGTCCGCGTGCCTCTGCAACCCCCAAAGCCGCAACGGGATGAGGTCCTAACATAAGGATCAATCACAAGAAACCACTTAGAACAGGATACAAGTACTTTAAACAAGTAGAGGAACTAATTCTGAGAAGAACGAAATTTTAAACGTGGAAATCGGACCTTGAACGGACCCTAAACGTGTCAAAAATGACAACTTTGACCCAAATCAGACGTCTGGAATACCTTCTAGATGACTTAAAAGATGGTCCAGGTCATACCTTACTCTAAGCTATTCTTCAGACATCTAGGATCCCGCTGAACCGTCTGGACCTAGTTCCAGACATCTGACTATCACTCCGGACGTCTGGAGACTCTCCGTCGTTTGGTACTGTGCCCAGACATCTAATCTATGTGGGAGGGCGTGTCCTTGTGCCTTCCCGAAACGAAACCTACACAAGTACGCAAACAATCTCAACACAACACGTCTTAGAGCTTTCAGTGGAATGGCCTACGTGGTCGAAACCGCAAAAAGGAGAAAGCTGAGAATATCGTACCTTTCAGATGTCTAAATTTCACTCCAGACGTCACCCGCGTCATCTGGACGTAGGTTCAGACGTCTGATTCTGGGAAATTTCCTAGAATCAGGACCTCCTCTCCTTCCACTTGCTACACACGGCCGTGCCGCGCCGCGCTCGCCCGCCTGCTGCCTGCGCTGCAGCAGCACCGAGGTAACTTTCCCCAGCACCACGCTCCTGCTGTGCGCTCGTCGGCCGGCCCTGGGTTGCTCCGGCGAGCTCACTCTCTCTTCCTCACGCGCTCTGCCTCTTCTCCCTCTCGCTGCAGCTCCTCCTCCCCGCATGCACCTGGCAGCAGCTGCCGCCCTCGCTCTCTCACTCTCACACTAACACTAGAAGAAGAAGAAGGAGGAGATGGTGGAGTGGTGGGTGAGGGAGAGGGAAAGGGGAGAGGGTATTTGAAGGCATCGGGGAGAGAGAAAAGAAGAGAAAAATGCCTGCAGGCCGGAGGACGCAGTCTGCACGCGCACCTGCGCAGACTCGCAATCGTACGCAGCAAAAATTTATTTCTAGATGTCTGGGAAGCCGTCCAGACGTCTGGACCAACTCCCAGACGTCTTAAAAATGTTTGATGCCGTGGGTCTTAACACCTTGATAAAATCTCATGAAAAGAACTAGATCTCTAGACTATGATTTTGATGTTTAGATGCCTGATGTATGCAACTCTCTAGAAATTAGATCAGAATGCCAACAATAAGCTTAAAGGTACTCATGTACTAATCAAGATCCAGACCTGACCAGCTTCGACCTGAATCTACCACAAAGGTTTCTAAGCCCGCAAAAACTGCCTAGAGGTTCGTTAAACTCAGTGGTTAAAACACCCATGCGTAAATGTATCGTGTCTAAGTTCAGTTTGCCAGTGCATTTTTATAAGAGAGAGATAGAGAAAGATTTTTCATTTGGAGAGTTTTCTCTCTTTTCTTTTCATTTTTCCCTAAATTTAGCCTTAGATTAGCCCCAAATGCGGTATGTATCAAATTCCTTGTCCCCACCATCAATCCTCGAAAGGTCCCTGGCTTTCGATGCTTCAGGATAGCACCACCCATGGCAACCCCCAGAACCCTGGCTTTCGACACTTTGGGATAGTGCCGCCCATGGCATTTTATAGCTAAATTTAGGCCCTGACAATCGACATTTCGGGATAATCCTACCCATGGCACCTGAACCAGCATAAGGTGCTTACGTGCCCCTGATAGGATATTTAGATATCTTAGGAGACAAGCACCGAGGAGACGATATGTTATTACACATCTTCGAGGGGAACGTCCGACCTCTCCGCATTGGGAACTCATCCAATCAACTTGTGTCTTCAAGTCGCTCCTAAGCTAGATTTTTGAGCCAGTTTTTCATCATAGAACAGTTTTGGCGTTATTTCTTTATTAAGCGCACTGAACTAGACTAGTGTGTGGATTTTGGGTGCTTAGGTTACCAAGTCTCGCAAACCAAAGGGCAGGTAGCGAGGCCGAATAATCCCTAAGCCTTAGACCTACTACACTAGCTTTGCACTTTCCTCAACCTCTTGAGGACTAATCCAGATCTTAACGAACATATGAGTTTTTAAGCCCTAAAATAAGCCTAAAAGGCCTAAGATTAGCACTCTTACTAATCTCCTTGCCTCTAGCACTTTAGGACTTAATCTTTATTTTGCTTTGGTTTAGAACTTAAGTAAATCCCATAATCAATTGCTATGACTATCATTTTCTTCTTTTTGATTTTTGCTCCTTTTGACATTCTGCATTTTCTCCGCTTTTCCCCCTTAATAAATATTTTCAATCATTTCATCAAAATTTTCTTGCTGTTCTCCCTTTTTTTTTAATATGTATTTTTCTTTGAGAACCCTTCAAAGAATTGAATTTCCATTTGATTTACACTTTAACACCCCTGGTCACATAGGTTTCGCAAGTTTGAAATCAGGGTTACAAGTAACTCGTCGTCATAGTTGCAAAACTCGTGATCAGATAAAATTTATATTGAAACTCCAAGGGAGTCCCGAGTCGAACACAGGGAGGCGACGTTACTTTAATTGAAAACCACGCTTCGATTTGTTTCTTTTTGGTATTTTAGGGTTTTATTTTTATTTTTTTTGTATTTTTGAAAAGAGGACAAGCATAATGAATCACAAGATAGAAATGGAACAAATATGATATATATATCAATCCAATGTCGATTACAATGAACTATGAAAGCATAAAAAGAGAGGGGGTGAGGGGAAATCTCCCGAATCGGCTGTTCGGTGAGATGGTGGCGCTTGGCGGAAGCTCGAACGAAGGAGGTGAGGAGCAGGATGACGGAGGTGAGATGCAGGAGGACGTTGGGTAGAGGAAAGCTTCGACGTAGCTCCGGAATGGAGGTGAGAAGGCGGAGATGATCTGCTACCGGAATGGAGGTGGGAGGACAACTCCAAGGCAACCTGTGAATGGGGATGGGAAGATGGATGAATATTTAGTGGGGCAAAGGTTCGCTACACTAATAGGAGCTTTGGGAGCTTGAGAGCAAGCTCTAATAGAGTGTTGGTAGGCTTGCTAGAGCTTGGGAGTAGGTGGGAGTAGAGTAGGTAGAGATGGCTTGGAAAGGAGGGGGTGTAGGTCCTTTTATAGTGGAGGAGAAGAGGCAAAAATAGGTATGGGACCATTAGTGACATCTAGGCCGTTGCTGGAAGCGTCGCTGTAGGTAGCTCATGCCCACTCATGCTCGCTCATGCCCACAGTTGGCTTTGCTAGCATGCGAAGAATTAGCGACTGCTATAAGCATCACTGTAGGTCCAGCTCATGCGTCGCTGGCGCTGCACTGTGCCTCTCTTTGTCGTGCGCGCGCACACTCACACTCTGGCACTACACTGTGCGCGTGCACACCTCTACGCGTGCGGGCGCACCCGCACTGTGCGCATGGGTGGCCTGGGCTGCGCCACGTGGCGCAATCTGAGTCGTCCATCTTTTCGTTGTAGGGGCTGCTACAAAGGTTGGATTAAGTCGATTTCGCGCCGTTAAACTACGATCGTCGACCCGAATCCGTCCGCACAGTTGGATTTGTCATTTGAAGCTCAGAATTATGTCACCTGGTCCCTTGGCTGTTGATCTTCCTCGGACTGCATATGGTGCTACGGAACTCTGATCGAGGCAATTTCGGAGGCGTTGGACTCCGATCGTTATCTTGATCAAACCCGTATGGTCGGATCATCAATTCGAGGCTCCAAAATAAATACCCTTCTCTCCTAACCACAAAAAGTATGAAATTAACCTAAATTATATACAACTACTCTAAATGCAGAATGATGCATGCTATGCAATATTTATAACATGAAATGCAAATCTAAGCGTAGGAATATGCATGAATAGCCATTTTACCCTCAATAAATGCATTTACATCATACCCCCTTGTCTATCTTTTGCTAGTCACTAGCAAAATTAAACTATATGCTATGTATAAAAGCAGAATTAGGATTAGATCGCTTAGGACTAAGTCATTTATTAATAATAGAAAATTTCAACTAAGGTCCTAAACTACGAAGACTCAACAGTACCTGGGTGTTTGCCAAAATGCAAACCGCCCAAGTCCTCGCCTTATTTTAAAATGGAAGATACTTTTTGTTTTCTTCTTTTCTATTTTTTTGTACTTTTGGAGTTTGAGAGTTCCGGAATAACTTTTTATGGCTACCCAACCCGCCCAAGACTTGAAAAGGATTCTAAGTGCTAAGCATCTTGTGAAAATAGTGAAAGACTCACTAGGCGACCGTTGAAATGGACTTCGGGTTTCTACGACCTTAGGTGACCTTGCCTAAAGGTTTATCTTTTCGATTGGTAGCTTTCTTTCTACTTCTTTTATTTATGGGGTCAACACAAGGGCGAACCCAGTGTATATCTCCCCAGTTTATTCTACTTTCTCGCTTTTTTCCTAAGTGTTTTGGGAATTATTGTGCATTTTCTTTTTGTGAGCTGAGTTCTGGACAACAGTCCAATGGGTTGTTACCCACAGTAACTTGCTAGCCATACTCGTGAGGTGAAGTATGATTTTGTTTATTTTTTTTATTTTTTCTCTTATATATATATATATATATATTTCTTTTTCTTTATTTTTTTTTAAGTAGGTGGTTTCTATGATCTAAGATTTACCTAAAGGCAATACAATGAAAATGGTCTTGTGCCTGGGCTCTGGACAACTTGCCGATGAGCTGTTACTACCGACAACTTGCCAGACATACCACCTTAGATAGTTCATTAACTACCCAACTTTCGAAGAAACCGCCGAAAAGTGAGTCAGTGCAAAAAAAGTGTGTAGATGCTTAGGCTTAAAATCTCCCCAAATCAAAGGGCAGGTTGATAAGTCACATAGTTATCACCCTAATTTATTTACCGAATTAAAATAAGACTGACTTGGCGAGGACTCGAGACTAAGTCCACATTCGAGCGGACACCCGGGCTAATTAAGCCAGAAGACCTGAAGAGTCTAAGTATTCAGGTCCTATCGTATTATTTCCTAAAGTTAATAACTTCCAATTGCCTAGGTTCTCTTCTCCTAATTCTTTTTTTTTTTATATATTTTTTATCTTTTTGAATTTTCAATTTTTTTTAAAGAAACTAAAAGAAATTCTACGGAGTTAACAAAATAATTTCAGGATTAAGTATCCACCCCCCATGCCTAAATGATGCAATGTCCTTATTGTAAAAATAAAGATATGAAAAGGGTGGAGTAAACAAAATATCACCTGAGTGTCGTGAAAATCCGATCAGCTCTGCAGAGAATGTGAAATATAAAATGTGTTAAATTTAATGCCTTCATCCAGGCATAAAATACATACAAGGAAGAAATTGAGAATTCACAAGTGCGGGTCTGAATCAAAATAAAAATATTGATTCTGAAACCCGCCAGCAGAAGATGTCCACAGACGTGGACCAAATTATGATGCAGACCCATGCTCCAAGGTCGAGTGGTTCTCAGGTTCTGGATGAAAATCACCCAGAACCGAAGGTTGTTAAGCTTGCGAGGTCGGATCTGCAGTTTTGTGGTGTGAAACCCAAGACCAAAATGGCGGACAATAGGTAGATCTGGTTCACTAGTTTCAGATGTCCACTTAACATTTAGCTCAAAAAAATAATTAGTTATTCCAGGCTTGGGTCGCACGTGAAAGATATCATAAGGGTCTGTATAGAAGATAGGTGGTTTCAGGTCAATAGGTACCCTTATATCCAAAATCGTAGTTCCCTTGGAATTAGCCTCCCAGATTTTTATGGCCAAATTCCTATCCTCTAAAATCAAGTGCTTAAGCTCCAAGACCTCCAAAATCGTTGTATATCCCATCTAAAGTGTCCAAGTTCAACAATTGCAGCTGAATTAGGATTGACTTGGGAGTAATGATCTTAGAAGTCAGCCCTTCAGGGTGCAGATGATGACTGGGGTCACTGATTGAATCATCAAGATTCGGATCCTCCAAGTTAACCCCAACTGAATCCAAATCTTCAATGAATGGGCTATCAAATGGTTCATTAGATTCCTCACATCTGTTTGTCTTACTAAACTCATTTTCCTTATGCTCAAGTGAGACTTCACTAAGAGATTCTTCACCCTCAGAGTCAAAGAATTCATGATCCTTATTTATATATGTCTTAAAATCG
Source organism: Thalassia testudinum (assembly GCA_037157565.1). Lineage (NCBI taxonomy): Eukaryota > Viridiplantae > Streptophyta > Magnoliopsida > Alismatales > Hydrocharitaceae > Thalassia > Thalassia testudinum. Next base: position 88,283,137 of record JAZHRO010000024.1, read on the forward strand.
ATTGTCATTTCCTGGTTCAAAGAGACATATTTTTCCTCGTTCCCTGGCTCGAGGATCTCGGGTGAGAAACTCGGTTCATCCTCAAAGGGTTGCTCTAGACCAACCTGGTCATCTCCAATCTCAAAATATGTATCCCCCCCGACAGGTGCTGGAGCGGGTTCAGACATTGGCTCTCTTGAAGAGGATTCATCTTGAGAATCATCCCAAGATTTGATTAGGGCAACCACAAATTTCATCCTCAACCTTAACAATTTTCCAAGAAGAAACTCACCCAGGTCCCTATCCCTAACACTTTGGAGCAGATCCAATAAAGAGCTATTCAGCTCATTGATCATTTTTATCATAGGTTCCAATGCTTCAGTGCATGGAGTTAGCTGGGCTTCTAAAGATTGTATGGTGTTCCTCAAGTTAGCCAACACTCTATCTTGGATCTAGTTCACCTGAATCGACTGGTTCGGTTCAGGGTTGGGTGGGTTTAGGTTCATTCTAGGGGAGTCAAGATATTGAGGTTCTCTGGTTCCTCCCTGATAGTAGGTCATCTCGTGTTGTTCAAAGAATGGTGGTGCCTATATTCAGCATAATTCTGGGGAGGGTAAGTGCTATAATCAGCATATCTTTCATGGTTGCAGATCTGGTTAGGTTGATCATCAAAGGATGGAGATCTATAATCATTGTAGCTCTGGGAAGGATGGTAATCATAGTCTTGTTGTCCAGGGTTAGGCCCTGGACATTGAGGTCCGAATTCATATCCCCAATCAAAGTCATCATGGCTAGTGGATAGGTAATTACAAGTCAAGTCGGGATAGTAATCATCTTGGGGATAAGTGGTGGTAGGAGGATAGGATGTGAAATGTGTGTAGGATGTGGAAGGGTACAAGGTAGGAAAGGAGGGAAAATGGAGAAGTGAAGAGGTGCCCTGCAATACAATCAACCAAACCTGTCCTTATGTGGGTAGCCTAAAGACCTATAGACTCCTAGGACCTGTCTTGAGATTATAAACGATTTGGTCTACTTTTATCTGGTCAATCCAACCAGTTAGAAGGAGGGACTAGGGAGAAGGTTCTTCGTTTGGTTTATGCCTTCGGTTCCTAGTGTACCCCCCAGCCGTGGTTGTTTGATGCTACTCCCCTAGCTAGACATCAGATGGACCAACAAAAGCAGATTAATCGAAAAAAATCTCAGTCTGAGCCTCGAAGAGTGAATCAATCCTTAAGGTCAACATCTACTTAGTTTTAGTTAGGCTTGGGATGATTGTACTCTTGGAATGTGATGGGCCTTTAAGATGGGTTGTGCCCTTAATAATCAGTTGAAATGTGTGTGCGTGCACAACCAGGGTTCTCAAACAAGGTTATTTGATGATGTGTCTTTTAGGATTTAACCTTGTTTAGTAGTTTTTAGGGTTCAATTCTTAGGTTGGTTCAATCAAGGTTTAGTAGAAGACTCCAAGTTTTGAAAGCATGGGTGATGATATGTTCCTTTAAAAATCAAAAATAATGTGGAGTGCCTGGTTCAGCCCTAAGAATCAACCCTAAGTGGCAAGCTACTAGATGGATCAGTTTTAAATTGAGTGGTGTGGCCCAAACAACTCAATCAATTGGTCTGTTGCACCACTTAGTTAAGGCACACAAGAATGTTTAACCTATTCAGATTTCTACTCACTTATGTATATTGAGTTGAAGTATACCAGGTCCACAGGTCAGATCCCGATTAAGTGGTAGAATTAAAGTGATTGTGTGCCTTATGATAAGAAGTTGTAGGTGTTAAGTGTGTAGCTTTCAGTTAAATCCCACAAGAGAAGAATATTTTTTTTAATTTTTTTATATATGCAGGTGGGTGAGGTCAGTGGAGTGACAATCAAACAACTAAAATCTACCCTAGACTTTATGCAAAGCACCTAACTTGATTTGGGTTTAAGTAATTAGGTTATGGAATGAAAACTAAGGTGGGGGTGGTGTAGGGGACACTTACAAAACACTCTACCCGCACTTTACTTTAGTCTACTGCACTTGGATCTCCATGCTAGGGTACCTGCAAGACAATAGATCAAAGACAAGCGAGGTTACTACTATGTAAATGCGAAGAAGCGCAATAAACAATAAAGTAAATTCCGTTGCCTCCTCGACAATAACGCCAAAGTGGTCGCACGGGTTTCGCGAGTTTGAAATCAGGGTTACAAGTTACTCGTCGTCTTAGTTGTAAAACTCGTGATCAGATAAAATTTATATCGAAACTCCAAGGGAGTTCCGGGTTGAACACAAGGAGGCGACGTTTACTTTAATTGAAAACCGTGCTTCCATTTATTTCTTTTTGGTATTTTAGGATTTTGTTATTTTTTTTTGTATTTTTGAAAAGAGGATAAGTAGAATGAATCACAAGATTGAAATGGAACAAATATGATATAGATATCAATCCAATGTTGATTACAATGAACTATGAAAGCATAACAAGAGAGGGGGGTGAGAGGAAATCTCCCGAATCGGCTATTTGGCGAGACGACGGCTCCTGACGAAAGCTTGGATGAAGGAGGTGAAAAGTGGGATGATGAAGGTGATATGAAGGAGGACATCGGGTAGAGGAAAGGTAGAGGAAAGCTTTGGCGTAACTCTGAAATGGAGGTGAGAAGGCGGAGATGATCTGCTGCCGGAATGGAGGTGGGAGGACGGCTCCAAGGCAACCTATGAATGGGGATGGGAAGATGGATGAATATTTGGTGGGGTAGAGGTTCGTTACACTAATAGGAGACTTGGGAGCTTGAGAGCAAGCTCTAACAGAGCATTGGTAGGCATTTTAGAGCTTGGGAGTAGGTGGGTAGAGATGGCTTGGAAGGGAGGGGGTGTAGGTCCTTTTCTAGTGGAGGAGAAGAGGCAAAAATAGGTATGGGATCATTAGTGACATCCAGGCCATCGTTGAAAGTGTCGCTATAAGCAGCTCATGCCCGCTTACGCTCACTCATGCCCACAGCTGGCTTTGTTGGCATGCAAAGAATTAGTGACGACTGTAAGCGTTGCTGTAGGTCCAGCTCATGTGTCGCTATAGGCTAGCTCATGCGTCGCTGGCATTGCGCTGTGCCTCTCTTTGCCGTACGCATGCACACTCACCGGCTAAGGCTATGCTGTGCGCATGCATGCCTTGGCTCACGTGCGTGTGCATGGGTGGCCTGGGTTACGCCATGTGGCGCAATCTGGGCTGTCCATTTTCTTTTCGTTGTAGGGGCTACTACAGAGGTCGAATTGACCCGATTTTCGCACCATTAGGCTACGATCGTCGACCCAAATTCATCCGTGCAGTCAAATTTGTGATTTGAAGCTCCGAATTATGTCCCCTAATCCCTTGGCCATTGATCTTCCTCGGACTGCACATGGTGCTACGGGACTCTGATCAAGGCGATTTCGGAGGCGTTGGACTCCGATTGTCATGTTGCTCAGATTCGTATGGTCGGATCGTCAGTTCGAGGCTCCAAAATAAATACCCCTCTCTCCTGACCACAAAAAGGATGCAATTAACTAAATTATATATAACTACTCTAAATGCAAAATGATGCATGCTATGCAATATTTATAACATGAAATGCAAATCTAAGCCTAGGAACATGCATGAATAGGCATTTTACCCTCAATAAATGTGTTTACATCAACCCCCCATGCTTATGTTTTGCAATGTCCTCATTGTAAACTTGGTGGGTATGAATTTAGCTTGGTTCAAGAATTAGAACAGGGTCAAAGAGTGGGTAAACGGGTTGGGATGACTGTTGCGGATGATTTCAAGCTTTGATACAAGTAATAAAGGTGGAGTCAGTTGTTTTAAAGTTGAACTCTCAAGTGTAGTATGACTGTAGCTCAAAAGATGGTCAGAAGGGCCTCAGGTTTTTCAAAAATGATGGGTTGCCACCCGTTAAGCGCTAAGTTTAACACTATCAGCTGGGTGCAAGGAGCTCAAAAGGATATGTCATCTGCCGCATTATAATGAGTGATAGGAGAAAATATGTGATCATGGTGGATGGGAATCAGATGGCACAAATGAGTATCAAATTTTGATGAAGAGTCATTCTAGAAGGTCTATGATATGGATCAAGTCGATTCATTTATGGGTGGCTCTTATGGTGTTTTTGCAGAGGAATCACTTGGAAGATGTAGTGATCATGGGGTTCTTAAGTAAGATAGTCATGGGTCCAGGACCCAACAGAGGTGAATCTAGTCAGCATATCCTAGATGTGTGGTTCCTCTTGTGCAATGTGACCTAATGGATCCTTTTCTAACGAGTCATCTTGATTCTTCTCTAATGGGTGTAAGATCAATTCCTCAAAAAACGACTCAAAGATTGGGTCATTTAATAATTCTTCTCTATAGTTTTCATCCCAATCAAAAGTGAATGCTTGGAGAGTGCCTTTTGGATCCTCCCACTCCAAATCTATAAAGGATTCATACTTTGGGTTGTGGTCACTCTCGGTATATACCATGCCTGGTTCCTGGAGATCCTCAAAACAATCTTCATAATAAAATGTCTCCAGATCCATGGAATAAAAATCCGAATCTCGTCGAATGTCATCCTGTTCCTTGAAATCCATGTCCCCAAGATCAAAGTTGAAAGCCTCCAATACTCTCAATTCGCTGGAATCATGCTTGGCTAAATTGAGATCCTCCATTATGTGGAAAACTTCCAATTCTAGTTCTAGGTTTTCTACTACCGAAATGGTCATGAGATCCTGAACTAAACCTAGCTGTTCTGCCGAGCACTTGTCTTTTCTTTTAGAAGATGCCTCGAAAATATTGATCTCAGTTCACTTATCCCCAAAGGCAATTATCATGTGCCCTGATTCACAATTGATTATGGCTCCTGCAGTAGACAAGAAAGGTCTCCCCAAAATCAAGGACATATCTTGTACTTGTTGTGGCTCATCCATGTTAAGAACTAGGAAATCAGCTAGGTAGTTGAAATCCTTGACTCTAATTACCACATCCTCTACTAGCCCAATTGAGGTGATTACGGTTCGGTCAGCTAATTGTAGAGTAACATGAGTGGATTTTATTTGTCCTATCTGTAGCTTCTCAAACAGGGCGGTTGGGATTAGGTTGATTGAAGCGCCAAGATCCAGTACAACCCACTTGAAATTTCTACCACCAATCTTGCAGGGGATCAGCAGGGTACATGGATCGGATTTCTTAGGTGGTAGATTATTTTAGATTAAGGCACTCACACTTTCAGACAGTACTACCTTCCCTTGTGAGGTCTCCTCCACCTCTTTTTTGGATAAGTCAGGCGAGGTGAAGTTGAGAGTGAGGATATCTAGTAACGGAATAGCAACTTGTGCATTCCTTAATGGTCCCATTATGTCAGATTCAGACAGTCCTTTAGTGTGGAGTTGGGATAAGATTTGGGATAGGGAAATGCATTGGCTATCTTGGGGGATGGGTTCCTATTTCCACCTCTTGGTTCTGTCCTTGACCTCATTGCATTGATCATGGGTTGGGTGAGATTTGGGAGACGGGCCTCGAGGCCTGGTCTTGTGATATTTTCTCATTCCCACAACATGATCATAGCACAGTCATGATGCGGAGGCAGAGGAGAGAGAATTGGACTCTGTTGCTGAGCAGTAGCATAAGTCATGGTATGATTCGGATCGGTTGAGGTGGATGCTCCAAACACATAGGTATGGGTCGATAGGCCAGGTTGAGTGTAGCACAATTGACTCTGGATTTGATTCACTACGTGTTTTTGGGTTGACATGTTGTTTGGATTTGGTAGAAGTTGGGAAGGAGGTGCACCAGGCTAGCGAGTCCATGCCACTTGTGCGAGCTGATTTCGAACCTTTGTGATCTGATCTTTGTGTTGTTTCTGCATAGCCGTATTAGTCTTTTGGATGTCAGCCAAGGCTTGTAGAATCATGCTCATTTGATCTTCCTTGCTAGTCCCAGATTGGTAATTCGGATTGGGTCTAGACTGATCGGGCTGATATGGGCACGGAGCTTGTGGTTTGAGCTGGAATTGAGATCTCAGATTCTAATTATTCCCCAACCATGCAAAGTTGGGATGATTACGCCATCCAGGGTTATAGGTGTTCGAGAATGGATCATTCTGGATGGCGTAGAGATCCTTACAGGTTTGAGGAACTCCAGAAAAGTTAGAATATGAGGGTTCAGAGTTCGCCCAACTAAAGTAGGTGGGTCTGGAGTTTCCTTCGAAACCCGAATCAGATGGGGGTGGATATAGGTCCATCCCCAGGTGTGAGTGGTGGTGAATGTTATGCACAGCCTCCTTGCCTGAGGGCTGTTGCGCATATGTGTTTTGCTGTGCAGCGGTAGCTCTTTGTAGATGCCGAGTCAATTCGTCGACCTTTTTCTCAATGATTGCTCCTTATCCAAGTGACCGGCCACCAACTCTAGATCGATGGATGTGGATTGGCCTCGAGTCTCGTGCGCCCCCCACGTGTTTGTCAATACATGGGTGGTCTTCCGATCGAACACACCTAGTGATACATTGTTTACGAAGTTCTCGCACATGTTTTTGAGAATCTCCCAAACTGTATCTTCATGTAAACCCGTGATGCTTCCAACACAGGTTTCATTGACAAAGAGCTTGATATCCTCATGGAGCCCATGGTAAAAAGACTAGACTTGTTCCCACTTAGGAACTCTGTGATGGGGGCATTTCCGCATGAGATCTAAAAAATGGTCCCATGCCTCATGATGGGAACAACATCATGAGCCACAACTAGCTCATTTTGACCCAATTAAGTTGATAAATGCTTCTACATAACCGCCAGAGAGTCACAAGTCATTATATATTCATTTTGAAAGAAAAATAAGAAATTAGGGCTAAACTGTAATTTTACTAGCTCATCATGAATGCAGTACAACCAAGGGTTTTCTTAGGGGTTAAATGAAGGTCAATTGGTCTTAAAAAGATAACAAGTGGGATAAGACAGACAGAAAAGGGTTTGCACGTGTTCTGAGATTTAAATGACTTTTGAAACCCTAAAAATAGATCCGCTTAATTAACTGAGTTTCTGATTAAGATAAAATTCACATAAACCCTCTAAAATTCATAGAAAAATATTCTATAGGGTTTAGAACTTTCAATTTGACCATCAGAACACATTTTGACCCAAAACAGAATCACAGACAGACATTTGCCCTAATTTAGATTTTTGCATAAATTACCCAGTCAAACATGGTCAAAACCAAAATCCAACCTTACCATTGAATTTCTAAGGGCAATATTAGGTTTGTACCAAAATTTGGACCCAAGATGAGCTTGTCTTGACCTAGTTTGCAAATTGGTCTTGTCTGATTACATTTATGCCCTTAACTTTCAAAATCCTTTCAAATAGCCCCCTAATTTCTTCTTCATCTTCACAATTAGGTCTCTCCGCCATTATTGCGGTGGAAACCTACTCTGGCGACCTTTGACTGGGGAGTTATCCCTGAATGCTTAGCGAATACCTTCCAAAATTGGAAGGGATATTCATTGAGAAATTATCTTCAATCTGAACCCGTCCATGTGCTCTGAATCTTTTCCAATCTCTCATGCGAATACATGAGAGATTTGGATCTCAAGAAACACCTGAATTTGGCGAATGTTTCTGAGCTTGGAAGCTTGGATTCCAAGCCTTCCTTGCCTCTAGGTCCTTATAAAAGGGCCGCCAGATCTTCCTGAACTCTTCACACTCGAAATCGGCCAAGATCTCCCTCAAATTCCTCTCTCTTTCATGACCAAAGGTTCCACGACGTCCGGTGACCTTTTCTGCTTCTCCTCGTCATCCATCTGCCATACCAGTGGCGGATTTATCCTCCCTATTCCTCTCCGCAACTCGTCGTACCAGCAGATGCCCGTTTCCCGTTCGTCCTCGCCGTTTCTCCCTCACTAGAACCACTTTCGTCTCCGGTGTCGGCAATACCACATCCAACGCCGTCTCTGCCCCTATCCCTTCTATCCCCTCTATTTTGTTTCCAAACCTACCACATCTTGTTTCGACCACCAATGACCCTCTGCGACCCAACTCCGGCCATCCCTTCGGCGAGCCCGTTTCACCACCACAAGCCACCAAATCCCTCGCCAACCACCCTACAACCATCGCCACACCTCTCCGATCATTTCCCCTCTTTATTCACCACTCCACTCACTCACACGCACCCTCGAACACACCCACTCACATGCACACAGTTTGACCTTGCCATGAACCCACAGACATCCACACACCACATAACCCTCACCATTGCACTAGCCATGACTCGACGAACCTCTCTGAATATTCTGACAGGGTCGAGAGGCCGTTTTATTAATTTCAAGTACTCGACCTCCCTGCCATGGAAGCAGCAAGCTTCGAGCTTGCTTGAGAGCTGCTCTAGGTGCCCCTGTTCCAGGTTAGCGCTGCAGGTTGTGCGGAAGCATCTCGCGCACAAGTCCAGGTCCTTAATTGAAGATGCAAGCCCAGTAGTTGAAGCAATTACGGAGGAGACGTACTTTGACAAACGCAAGAAGGGATGCGCAGATAGTCCAACATCGGAAGCTGCGAGAGCGACTGCAGCGTATATCATGCAAAAGTGAAAGGGTCTATTCGCCACAGTTCATGAGGTGAGGTCCCTCTCACCCACTCACCTGGCCTCGTTTGTGACACGTACACCTGGACTTGGTTCGGCTCGATAACCCTCCTAGACCTGCACTCCTTGCTCTCCAACGCACACTGGTGAGCTTGGTCCAAGTACCTGCCTGAATACGATAACTCGATTACATGTGCCTCTGGGAGAGCGGATCCTAAAGAGAGAAAGAGAGAAGGAGAGCTACGCGGGTAAAGGGAGGGTTTTGCCTTTAGAAGCTTGGCCTTGACACTTAGCTAAATTCTGAAGAAGAAAAGAAGAAGGGTCGAAGAAGAGGAGTTACAAAGCAAGGCTCAGAAGAAGAAGAGGTGAAGGCTTGGAGAAAAAGAAGAAGAAGAAGAAGAAGCCGCAGCTGAGAAAGAAAAGAAGCCAAAGAGAAAGACAAAGCCAGAGAAGGAAGGAGAAAAACGAAGAAGAAAATCACTTTAAGTCATCTGATTTACAAATCAGACGACAGATTTGAGCTTTCATTTCATACATATACATTGAGTTCCTTAGCTATTATTGTAAGGAGTATATGGTGATTTAAACCACCATTTTACTCCTAACTTTTTGTGCATTGATACTTGATATTATCATTATTGCAAATTCTTTTAGTTTAAATTGTGATCTTGATTTCTAAATTCCATATTGCTCCCTGTGTTAGACTTCGGAATCTTTTCGAGTAATAAAAAAACTGTATTTGTTTGAATGCTATTTCGGCTATACTGCAACGCGACACTTTTTAAAACACCGATTTAGCGAGTTAAACATTTTGGAACTGTTGCCAGGGAGCAACGGGCAATTTAGAACTCTTGATTGCAATTCCTGATTTGGTACTAACTTGCTTTATCTCTTCGTTGTTGTTTCAGGAGGGATTCATTGAAGAAAGTTCAGCTGCACATCAAACATGCCAGGGGCAGGTAAGCTCTATCTCTTCTCTCTTAAGCCCCTGATTATGAAAAGGTTAAAAGAAAGAAAAATCAATTAGGGCTACTTGCTTTCCATTCTTAGATAGTTCATCAAGATGCCTGATTTGGTTTAAACAACAAACTTTGATTTGTGCACCCACTTAAGGTAACTAGGGCTATAACATTCTTGTTTGAGCCCTAGATACCACATTTGACAAACTAAATTGGACCAAAACAAGAGTCAAGTAAGGATTCCAAGTTAGGGTTTTAGAGACACACTTACATAATCATGAACTGATCTTTCCAAACAAAGTGTGCCTAATCCTTGATTGAATAGATCTATTCAAGCAAACCCTAAAAATCAGGCTTTTAATCTCACTTGAATCTTAAAAGAGGGACCTAAACTTCTCAAGAGGACAAATAGTTGAAGTTGACCCACCTTTTTAGGTCAACCAATCTTTAAATTAGGTCACTTTTTGCACTCAATACATCTTAAAAGTTCAAGTGAAATCCTAAGCTCCCTTGCTCTTAATAAAACTGGTAGACTTAAGAGGTCAAGTCTCCATTCTGGTCTACCTGGATCATCAGTGACAAGAGAGGTCAGGTGGGGGAAACCCTGTAACCTGTGGGGACGCTCTACCATGTAAGGGTCTTCATAGGACTCTCCCTCTCTGGCTGCTTAGGTAATTCACAGGTGGATGACTTTTTGACTAAGGGGTATCATCCACCCCGAACCTCTATAGTCATCCAAAATTTTTGGGTGTCTTGATTGGGTCCATCACATTCTATTCTCATCCAGTCCATCAGTGCCTGTTTGGTAGGAGGTCCTTAAGACCACCCTTGAGGCCTCCATTAGTTATTCACTCCTGTCGAGGCCAAGCCTCGACTTCCATGTTTGTGCAGCAACCCCATCACATAGACATCTCTTCTGATTCATCTGAGCCTAACTCTCCTTCTTCCATCATCATGGAATAACTAGTAGAAGAGAATAATCTTGAGAATCAACTTCATTGCCTCAATGATCTATTCCAGGCCTTTGTGAATCCATCGTAGCGTCCTATGATGTGAGATCATTACAATCCCGTCGCAGTAGCAATCGAACCTCGAGTCCAAATCCCGACTAGAGGTCCTGATACTGAACTCAAGCCCAACATGATTCATGCTATTCCAAAATTTCATGGGCTAAATTCTGTGGATCCTTTCCAGTACATTAAACAGCTCAAGCATCTAGCCTAGACCTTCGGGTCAGACGTTCAGAATCGGGATATTCTTCTCATGAAATGTTCTCCTTCTATCTCATGGACAAAGCAGCTCACTGGTATTAGAATCAAACGCGTCCAATCAACACATGGGTTGAACTACAATCCGAGTTTTTGAAAAAGTTCTTCCCAGTTGGTCGGACGAATGCTTTACGACACTAGATCACACACTTCACACAACAGCCTGGAGAACCACTTCATGAAGCATGAGATCGTTTCTTGTATCTCATGCGAAAGTGCCCCCATCACGGAGTTCCTAAATGGGAACAAGTCCAGTCCTTTTACCAGGGACTCCGTGAAGATATCCTATTATTCGTCAATGCAACTTGTGGAGAAAATATCATGGGTCGACACGAAGACACTGTGTGGGAGATTCTCAAGAATATGTGTGAGAACTTCATCAATAACGACTCGATGGGCATATTCGACCGGACGAAGGCCCGCGCATTGACGAATCCAAGGGGAGCACAAGAGACGTAGGGCCTATCCTCTTCTGTCGACTTGGAATTGATGGCCAGCCGTTTGGACAAGGTCTCTGATGAGAGCCTCGTCGTGAGCCATAACTAGCTCATTTTGACCTAAGAAAGAGAATAAAAGCTCCTACATAACCTAGAAGAGGGCCTAATTGAAGGAATAAGTGTTCTGAGAAGAAAACATTAAATAAAGGTTAAAATTATAATTTTACCATTGCAGTACATAAAAAGAATTTCTCAAAGACAGAGCATAGGTCAAATGGTCTAAATGAGATAAAAAGTGGGTTGAGTCAATCAGAAATGGGTTCATGTGCAATTTAGGAATTAAATGACATTTGGTAACCCTAAAACAGACCCGCTTAATTCAACAAGGTTTAGGTCAGGATAAAAATTAATTAAGCCCTCTAAAATTCATGGAAAAATATCCCCTAGGGTTTAGAATATTCAAATTGGCCTTTGGAACCTAGTTTGACCTAGATTAGGGTCCTAGCTCATCAATTGACCTAATTTGGGTTTTTACGCAAAATGTCCAGTCAAACGTGGTCAAACCTAAAATCCAACTTCACCATTGGATTCCTTAGGTCAAAATTAGGTTTTTACCAAAATTTGGACCTAAGGGGAGGTCATCTTGACCTACTTTGCAATTTAGTACACTCAAATCACATTTTGGTCCCTAACTTTTGAAAATCATCGTAGAGAGCCCCCTAACTTCCTCGCCAACCTTGCAATCAGGTCCTTCCTCCATTATTGGGGTAGAATCCTGCTCCGGCGAGGATTAGAGAGGGAATACTCTCTGATTCCTCAAAGATCCCCTCCCAGAAATGGAAGGGAGATTCTCTGAGGAATTCCCTTCCATCTGAGGCCAGTCATGATACTTGATTTGATCCTAATCTCTCGTGTGAATGCACAAGGGATTTGGGTATCCACCCACTTCCTTCTCCGACGAGCCTTCGGTGACGAATGCTTGCCCTCCACGCTCTAGAACACATGGGCTGTGCCTATAAAAGAACCCCCAAACCCGGCCGCCCAATTTCAGCTTGACCTAGCCGGGATTCTACCTCAGATTCCTCTCTTCCCTCCCGGCTAGGGTGTCCAATGGGCTTCGGCGAGCTCTCCTTCCTTTCCTCTTCGCTCTGCCACAAAACTAGTGGCAGAGACTTCTTCCTCATTCTCCTCCGCGTCGCGCAATATCCGCGCGCGCTGCCCTAGCCCCGTCGTCGCCGTCGTCCTCCCCCACTGGGCATCTTCTTCTCCGGCGACAGCAGGTACAGCCGTCCGCCTCTCCGCCCCCTTCTTCCCTGCAAGTAGGTTAGAACTACTCCACATCTTTCCCTCTTTCTTTTCCCCACTATATGTCACTTGATTACCCCACGACCACGCCTGACCACCGTCATCTTCCATCCCTCCGGCAACCCTCCGGCAAGTCACCCCCGTCACTCTGCAACTCCACACGACTTCCCGACCATCGCAAAAGTTCCGCCTCACCACACTGAACACACTCCGCCCCTCCACTGCCATGCTACACCTCCACAACGTACCCCCGAACTCACCCATCCATCCAGCCACAGGACGACCTAGGCACGCACGCCTAGGCTGCCCCATGGCCTGTCACCTTGCTCTTCACCTTCGCCGTGACAAGGCGAAGGTTCCCCGGTGATTTGATTAGGCCGCGAGGCCATTTTCGTGTCTGACAGATTCATACCCCTTGCCGCCATTGACGGTGACTCGAAGAAGCTCCAAGCTCGCTCCAGGCTTCGGGACCGTAAGGCTCCAGGTGCTGCGAACGTGGGCAGGCCTTGCGAAGCCAAGGGGTTCAGCAAGCAACGCAACGAAGGCCGCTGCTGTGGAAATTGAATGAAGGAGTTCTGCGGGCGCGCACGAGAGAAGGCCGGGAGTTTTAGTCCCACATCGGTAACTTACAAGGCACTGTTATGGTTTATATTGTTTTCGTGATATTGTTTCACTGCCTCCGAACGCACCTGGGGTGAGGTCCCTCATCTATCTGACGCCACCTCGTCCGCGATTTCACCACGCGGATCTGGCGCGATCCGACCCGACCCTTGCCTGGGCACACCTCGCGCATCACCCTCACACCGGTGCACCTGGTCACTGGTACGTTATCCGACCCGTTAACCCGGCTCTTGGAGAGCTTCCTGTGAGCGATTTGCAGAGAGAGAGAGATACGTGCGGGTAGAGGGAAGGGATAGGTTTTTCTCTCTTGTGTGCAGGTAGACAGAGCGCCGAAGAAGAAGCTGACACTTAGCTACAGGAAGGAGACAGAAGAAAGAAAGCCTTCGCAGAGAGTAAAGGCTGCAGAGAAAGAGAAGAGAGGCCGAGACAGAATCCAAAGTAAGAAGAAGACAGAAGAGAAAGAAGCAAGGCAGAAGAGAAAGACTGTAGAGAAAGAAAGAAATATCAGAAGAGGAAGAATAACACTTTTAAGACGTCTGATCTTATGATCAGACATCCAATTTCAATCTTTTGTTAGAGTGTTCAATTACATTTGAGATTAGTAGTAAATTCTGATATCTCCCTGTGTTTGACCTCGGATACTCTGGTTTTCGAGTAATAAAATCTTTTATTTGTTGACGATGCTTGATCACCTATACTACGACGCAATTAACTGTTAAAACACGATCGAGTTTCACGCGTCAACAGTCTCTATTATTGAGAAGAATGTGGATGAGCTAACTCAACATCTGTAGTGAGCCACCTCTGCGCAAAACCCGTTCGCATAACCGCCCTCTGGGAGGGAAGTTGTGCATAACATCTACCACCGATCTTCTCAAGGGTTGGACCCATATCCACCCCCGTCTGACTCTAGGTCTGAAGGAAACTCTGAACCTGCCTATTCTAGTTGGGAGAACTCTGAACTCTCGTATTCTGACTTTTCTGAGGTTCCTCAGACCTGCAAGGACCTCAACGCCATCCAGAACGACCCATTTTCTAATACCTATAACCCTGGATGGAGAAATCATCCTAATTTCACATGGGTGGGAAACAATAAGAATCAGAGACCACCATATTAGCCCTGTCCACAAGCTTCTCATCCATATCAGCCGCCTCAGCCTCGACCCAACCCCACTTATCAATCTGGGCCAACTCAAGGAGATCAAATGACTCTTATCCTTCAGACTCTGGTTGACATTCAAAAGACGAATGTGGCTATGCAGAAATAACACAAAGATGAGATCACAGAGGTTCACAATCAACTCGTCTAGATGGCAAATTCCTGCCAACCTGGTACACTCCCTTCGTAACCCCTACCTAATCCAAATAACATGCTAAATCAGAGGTGTGTTATAATCCCAAATCAAGGCCAAGCCCACATGGTTTATTAGGCCCCTTCTGTTCCATCAGCCGACGGGATGGAAGCTTTGACATCATACTTGAGATTTCAGCAGTAGCCACCTATTTTACCTTCTCCAAACCATAACCAGGAAAGACTGAATTCAGTTACAACCCAGAGTGGCAAAGCAACACAGGACCCACCTTATCCAAGCCACTTTCAGCTTGGTAGTGCTAACCCAAACCCTAGGATAGTCATCTAGGATAGCCCTATCCCAGATCAAGAACCTAGACCTATTCTAGAGGAACCACCTAAAGTTCCTGATTGCGCAACAATCATAGGTCTTAATTGACCTAGATTAAGCTAGGACTTAGCATAAGTTAGGGTTATTCATGCATGCATATGCATTATCTGCATCTTTACTACTTTTCTTTAGCTATGCATGAAATAATGTTATAATGTGCTGATTAAGTGCATTATGTCAATTGCAGGCAATAAGCTGATCAGGAGCTGGATCTGGAGTTGGATCTGAAGCTGGATCAGAAATAATGGGAGTTGCAGCAGAGTTGGAGTAGAAGGCTTAGTTTAGATGTAGGAATAATAATGTAAGGGAGTTAAATGTTTTCTATTCTATTAAGTAGGAATAAAGCAATAAAATGTGAAGAGCTTAGGTCCATCCTAGCCCTAAGATAGCCTAGAGACTTCCCCAAGCCTTAGCCACCCTTAGATTAGGTCACAATACCCTATGAAGCCCTAAAAACCTAGTTCCAACCCTTATCTGGACGTCCAGATAAGTTATAGGACGTCCAGGACCCTTAGCCATCTCCCGCACACCTCAAACCCACTTCTGTAGTGTTATTGGATGTCCAGACACTTTGTCAGACATCTAATTTCTGCAGAATACCCAAAATAGAACCTTGATTTCCCCCTGACTCAGATTGGACATCCAGAACTGAAGTCTGGACTTCTGATTTTTGAGTGTAAGTCGTTTGATCATATTATTGGATGTCTGATACTGGCCTCCAGCCTCTGTTTTGAGATTCAAGTCTTAATCTTGGATCTCTAGCTCCCTAGACCTAAACCCAACCCCATAGGAACCTAAATTAAGGTGTCTTAACCCTAGTACATCACCCCTAGACCTACCTAAAGACCTAATTAGGTTCTCACCAAACCCAATTGACTTAGATCAAAGTCAATTACCTTCACCGAAGTCAATTGGACTCATTAAGCCTAATTGAGCTTAGATCTCAACCCACACAAGTTCAATTGGACTTAGTGAGAGTCCAATTGACCTAAACCCAACCTAATTGAGTTATTTCACTCTCAATTAGGTTCACACTCATTCAATTAAACTTAGGTTACATTTAATTGCATTTTCCCCTTAGCAATTACGGTTTGGAACCCTAATTCAAGACCTACACCTACCCAAACCCCTTAGGACCTAACCTAAGCCACCTAGCCATATAGAGCACGACCACACACACACACACACACACACACACACACCCATTCACGCACACACACTTCTCTAGAGTTCTCTAGAACTCTCTTTGAGTGGCGCCACCTCTTGGTTTCCAAAATTAGCAACGAAGAGGCATTCAAAATGAGATCCATATTTTTTGGATCTCATAACCTCTTGGCCGGCCACTCTTGGACTCTCTCTAGAGAGTTCCACACCTCTTTAGAGAGAAGCCATTGGGTCTATAAAAAGACCCCATGGGCGGCCAAGTGACCCCATTCACTCCATTGGCAAATTCACACTCTTGACTCCATTGGTGCTATTCACGCCCACTTCCACTTAGCTAGCCACACCACCTCCACGAGCTCATCACCACCACCATGGAGGAAATCATGCCAGGATGTTGGATCACTCCTCCCTCTCTCCAAGGGTCGGCCTAAGCTGCATTGGCCGCCCCTCATTCTCCTCCCGACCACTCCAAGGCCATCAGGGACCACCCCTGAATGCCCTCTATTCTGCTAGATTTAGTTTATGTTCTCCATTATTCTTACTGCTTTTATTACTGCTTAATAGCGTAGTCTTACTTCTCCCCCAATGATGCATGCGAAATCCCTCCATTGATTCTTATATGCAGTCATTTTCTGGTAGCTAGATTTCCATTTCAAGCATTTATGTACAAGCTTTCATCTAAATTTCTTGTGCAAACAACTCTCCAATGGAATGAATGAAAAGGCATTCATATATATATATATATATATATATATGTCTGAAATCACCATGAGCTTAATAATTGTCATTCTTTTTGTGTGATTCAAGTTGCCTGTTTTTTCAATTATTTATCTATTCGCAACAAGCATGTCGTTTCCCGAAGATATTGAAAATCTAATGATAGACGTTTTCTCCATAAATAGTCACCACCTCACCAGAATCGTGCACACAGAAACTCACACGTTCACCTTCATAATTTATTTGACGCGCGTGCACGTAATCCGAGTTAATAGTAGAAGTGGTGAAGTTTTAATTAGGAGATTGGAAACCAACGTACGTTTTTAAACGAAGTAGAGCGGCAGAAAGATCAATTTCAAAGGTAAAACCAAACGCCTCCTAGAGACGAACAACCGGGACTCAAGTCTCGTATTTTTTACAAACTTAATTTTTGACGAACGTTTTTGCGCGACTATACTACGATTTCCGACGACTTTCAAATACACAAAAATGGTTTCCGTCAGTTCCATTTCCTGAGGCCTTGACCAAGGGAAAGAGGATAACCAAAACCGTGGCACTTGAGGAGGACCTGGTTAAGCTCTTTGAGCAGGTCCATATAAACATCCCCTTGATGGATGCAATACGCCATGTACTGGCTTACGCATGATTTTTGAAAGACGTATGTACACCTAAGCGTAAGCTGTGAACAAAAAGTGGGAGCCCAATCGTATTGTCAGAGCAAGCCAGCTCCATCATTTTGAGTACGCTCCCACCTAAGGCAAAAGACCTAGGTACTCCCCTTATTTCCTGTATAATTGGTGATATCCAATTTGATAGAGCACTATTGGATCTAGGAGCCTCCATAAACCTAATACCTGCATCCCTACTTGACCATCTTGAGGAATCTGAGCTCAAACCAACAGAGGTGACATTATAGTTAGCAGATCGATCTATTAAATCACCTAAAGGAGTTCTTGAGGATGTCATTGTTAGGGTTTGAGATTTCTATTTCCCGGTGGATTCGTAGTCTTGGATATGTATGCTCCAAAGAATCCGAAAAACACACCGATCATACTAGGGAGACCCTTTCTAGCCACTGTCAGGGCCAACATTAATTGTGAGGAGGGCCAAATTGAACTAAAATTTGGGAACCAGACACTAAAGATCGACATCTTTAAGGCCCAACAAGGGATTAATTGCGGGGTTATAGAACAAATATGTGATATCAAGGTTGTGGTTGACGATCGGTATATCGAGGAAAACCTGACTACTTCTGATCAACCACAAAAGGATCAAACCCGTAATTAGAGGAGTCCAAACTCAACCTAGACACACCCATAGCTCCTTCCCTTGCTCCCAACACCCACCCTGAACCACCCGTTGCTGCTGATAACCCTACTTTAGAACTAAAGCCTCTTCCCGATCATCTAAAGTACGTCTTTTTGGGTTCCAATTAGACGTTTCCTGTGATTATCAACTCCAAACTCACACCTGATCAGGAATCTCGTCTGATTTCTGTTCTCTAGCAACATTGAAGAGCCATTGGATGGACTCTCGAAGATTTGACTAGTATTAGCCCTTCTTATTGTACACATTGCATCTATACTGAAGAGGGCACACGACCTTCTCGTGAAATGCAGAGACGTCTGAATCCTAATCTGCAAGAGGTCATGAAAAAGATCATTAAGTGGTTAGATGCTGGGATCATCTACCAAATCTCCGACAATCTGTGGGCGAGTCAAATCCAGGTTGTGCCTAAGAAGACAGGACTCACCGTGATCACAACTGTGACCGGAGAAATCATACCGACCTGTGTAGCAAATTCGTGGAGAGTCTGCATTGATTACAGAAGACTCAATACCTCCACGAAGAAGGATCATTTCCCACTACCATTCATTGATCAGATTCTCGAAAAACTAGCGGGAAATAGATTTTTCTGCTTTTTGGATAGGTATTCCGGTTACAACTAGGTGGCAATCCATCCTGAAGACCAAGAGAAGACCACTTTCACCTGCCCCTTCGAAACATACACGTTCCAAAGGATGCCTTTCGATCTCTGCAATGCACCCGCTACTTTTCAGCGATGCATGCTTGCCATATTCTCAGATATGGTAGGTGAATATCTGGAAGTCTTCATGGATGACTTCTCAGTTTTTGGTGAATCATTTGACGATTGCCTCTTGCACTTGATCCAGATCCTCAGGCGGTGCATTGGTGTGAATTTGGTTCTTTCTTGAGAAAAGAGCCACTTCATGGTTACTGAGGGAATTGTCCTGGGACATCTCATCTCTGAGAAAGGCATCTAGATTGATCGAGCTAAGGTGAATCTAATTTCCAAACTCCCTAGGCCTAGCTCGATAAAAGACATCCGATCCTTACTTGGGAACGTCAGTTTTACCGACGATTCATTCTAGACTTCTCGAAGATCGCGTGCCCCCTGACTAATCTACTATCTAAGGATGTCCCTTTTGAAATCTCTAAGGAGTACACTCAGGCATTTGAGATCCTGCGTGATTGAGTTACCCAAGCACCTATCCTACAGTCCCCTGATTGGTCTCAACCCTTTGAGATCATGTGCGATGCATCTGATTACGCTGTAGGTGCGGTACTTGGGTAGAAAATTGATGGGAAACCCGTGGTCATCTACTACGCTAGCAAGACACTTGACAAGGCTCAGCGTAACTACACAGTTACTGAGAAAGAGCTGCTAGCTGTAGTATTTGCCCTGTAAAAGTTTAGATCATATCTTCTGGGTTCCTGTGTTATCATTTACTCTAATCACATTGCTGTGAGGCATCTCCTTATGAAGAAGGATGTGAAACCTCGACTAATTCACTGGATCTTGCTATTGCAAGAGTTTGACCTCGAGATTCGTGACAAGATGGGAAAACAGAACGTGGTAGTTGATCACTTGTCCTGCCTTCCTTCTGACATTATTGACCCTTCCAGACCCATTACGGAACATTTTCTCGATGAGCACCTCCTGACTATTAGTATGGAGCTTCCATGGTTTGCTGATCTAGTAAACTACTTGACATCACATCAGATACCGTCCGATTGGCCAAAAGCCAAGAAGGACAAATTACTTTCCGATGCCAAGTACTACTTTTGGGAAGACCCGTATCTCTTCTGCATTGGTGCTGATCAAATCATCCGACGATGTGTCCCAGAAGCGAAAATTCAGGACATCTTGTCCTTCTGCCATGACCAGGCATGCGCTGGACACTCTCTGGTCATAAAACCATAGCAAAAGTCCTCCAGTGTGGCTTCTATTGGCCCACGATTTTCAAAGATGCATACAATTACTGTAAGGCATGCACTCGTTGTTAGACCTTAGGCAACATGAGCTACCGTGATGTGATGCCCTTACAATTGATTCTCGTATGCGAAATCTTCGATGTCTGGGGGGTTGATTTTATGGGACCCTTCCTTGTTTCGGACAGCTTCGAGTACATTCTGCTCACTGTTTACTACGTGTCCAAATGGATCGAAGCCATTCCGATTCGAACCAACGATCATAAGGTAGTAATCAAATTCATTCATCAGAACATCTTTTCTCAGTTCGAAATTCCACGTGCCATAATCTTTGATGGAGGGACCCATTTCACTAATGCTCAGTTCAGATCACTGATGACTAAATACGGGGTATCACACCGAATCTCTACTCCTTATCACCCCCAAACCAACGGTCTAGTTGAGCTATCGAATCGGGAGATCAAGAAAATCCTCCAGGTCACTGTTCAACTTGACAGGAAAGACTGGTCATCCCAACTTTTGGAAGCTTTGTGGGCTTATAGGACTGCCCACAAAACCCATTTAGGCATGTCTCCCTTCAAATTGGTGTACGGGAAGGCATGTCACCTCCCCGTCGAATTAGAGCACAAAGCCTATTGGGCAGTATGGAATTGTAATCTAGATCTTTCTAAGGCAGGAACCCACAGAAAACTTTAAATGAGTGAGATCGATGAATTACGCCACGATGCGTATGAGAACTCACGAATTTACAAAGAGTGGGTTAAGGCCTTTCACGACAAGCACATATCCAGAAAGATGTTTTTCCCTGGTCAGAAAGTCCTACTCTTTGATGCCAAACTCAAACTGTTCCTAGGAAAACTCAGATCAAAATGGATTGGACCATACCTTTTCCGACGAATCTTTGGAAATGGAGCCATTAAAATCAGTCAACTCAGCCTCGATTTAGAACCTTTTATCGTGAACGGTCAGAGACTCAAACTGTTCATTGAACTTACCGATACAAATTTGGCTGAGATATCTTTTACTCTCCATTCTCCCTAAGCTCATTGTACCCGGCCGATGGTGTTAAACTCAGCATTTAACAGGAGGCAACCCGTCATTTTCAAAAAACTCAAAGCCCTTCCTGACACATCCTATGCTGAACTCATATTTTACTTTAGGGTTCATCCATTAGAACAGCCGACTCCACCTCTGGTACCCGTACCTGAGCTTGAAATCGTCCGCAACAGTCATCTCGACCCATTCACCCACCCAACACTTATTCTAATGAATGATTTAAGCTGAACTTGAACCTACCTAATTTATAATGAGGACGTTGCAAATTGTAGGCATGGGGGGGTAGTAAAATGCAAAACGTTGTGAAAATCACTTTACAAGAAAGGGTTTCATCAAAAATATCACATATTCCAAAAATACCAAAAAAATAAAAAAAAATTCTTGAAAAAGAACAAAAATATGAGAGAGGAAATTTTGATGGCATATCAGACTTTAAGGAGAAAATGGAGAGGAGTTAAAAATGTCAAAAAGGAGCACAATTTGAAAAGAAAAGAAAAAGAGGTAGTCATTAGTAAAAGATTAAGGAATGAACTTAGTTCTAAACCATATCAAAAGAAAAAAAGGCAAAAAGTACTAATGAAACAAATAAGAGATTAGTAGAAACATTGATATTAGGCCTTTTGGGCTATAATCCTAGGCTTAAAAATTCAAGTACCCGCTAAGATCTGGATAGCCCTTAAGAGGTTGGGGAAAATGCAAAGCTTAAGTATTAGGTCTAAGGCTTAAGGAGTATTCGTCCTCGTTAATTGACCTCTAGTTTGCGGGACTCGGTAACCTAAGCACCCCAATTCACACACAGTTTGGTTCAGTGCGCCTAAGTATCAAAATCATGTAAATGCGTCTAAATTGTTATGGAAAAGTCACCTAGATTAGGAGTGGCTGATCAACACAAGTTGATCTGGACGAGTTCCTGGCGCGAAGAGATTCCTCTCAAAGATGTGCAATAACATATCATCTACTCAGTGCTTGTCTCCTAGGATATCTACATATCCTACCAGGGGCATGTAAGCACCCTATGCTGGTTCAGATGCCATGGGTAGCATTATTTCAAAATGTCGATTGCTAGGGTCTGGATTTAACTACACAACGCCTTGGGTAGGATTATCTCGAAATCTCGAAAGCCAGGGTTCTGGGGATTGCCATGGGCGGTGCTATCTCGAAGCATCGATTGCAGGAACCCTACGAGGATTGATGATGGGGACTAGGAATCCGATACAGACCGTGCTGTAAAGCCAATCCGAAGCTAGAAATAAAAAGAAAAGAGAGAGAAAACTCTTCAAAAATAGAAAATTTCCTCTGTCTCTCTCTGACAAAAATGCACTGCAAACTGAATCGAGGCTAAAACATGTTACAAGCACAGGTGCTTTAACTGCAGAGTTTAATGAACCTTAGGTTAGTTCCTGTGGGCCTTAAAAACCTTCGCGGCAGACTGAGGCTAGAGCTGGTTAGGTCTGGATCTTAGTTGATACTTGAGTACCTCTAGGCCTATTATCGGCATTCTAACCTAATCTACAAAAGGAAGCACACAACAAAGTTTTTAAGCATCAAAACATTTTATGGTCTAGAATCAAAGTTAACACCTTAAAATTTTGCTGAGGGACTAGAAAAAGATAGGCATGGGGGTATGATAGGAATACCATCATGAGCCATAACTAGCTCATTTTGACCCAATTAAGTCAATAAATCCTCCTACATAATCGTCAAAGAGTCACAAGTCACTACATATTCATTTTGAAAGAAAAATAAGAAACTAGGGCTAAAACTGTAATTTTACTAGCTCATCATGAATGCAATACAAACAAGGGTTTTCTTAGGGGTTGAATGAAGGTCAATTGGTCTTAAAAAGATAACAAGTGGGATAAGACAGATAGAAAAGGATTTGCACGTGTTCCGAGAATTAAATGACTTTTGAAACCCTAAAAATAGACCCACTTAATTAACTGAGGTTATGATCAATATAAATTTCACATAAACCCTCTAAAATTCATAGAAAAATATTCTATAGGGTTTAGAACTTTCAATTTGACCATCAGAACCCATTTTGACCCAAAATAGAATAATAGACTGACATTTGCCTTAATTTGGGTTTTTACATAAATTACCCAATCAAACATGGTCAAAACCAAAATCCAACCTCACCATTGAATTTCTAAGGGAAAAATTAGGTTTGTACCAAAATTTGGACCCAAGATGAGCTTGTCTTGACATAGTTTGCAAATTGGTCTTATCTGATTACATTTATGCCGTTAACTTTCAAAATCCTTTCAAATAGCCCCTAATTTCTTCGTCGTCTTCACAATTAGGTCCCTCCTCCATTATCGCGGTGGAATCCTACTCCGGCGATCCTTTACTAGGGATTTCTCCCTGATTGCTTGGCGAATCCCTTCCAAAATTGGAAGGGAGATTCATTGAGAAATTATCTTCAATCTGAACCCGTCCATGTGCTCCGAATCTTTCGCATGAGAGATTTGGGTATCAAGAAACACCCAAATCTGGTGAATGTTTCTGAGCTTGGAAGCTTGGCTTCCAAGCTTTCCTTGCCTCTAGGTCCTTATAAAAGGGCCGCCAGATCTTCCTGAACTCTTCACGCTCGAAATCGGCCAAGATCTCCCTCAAATTCCTCTCTCTTTCACGACTGAAGGTTCCTCGACGTCCGGCGACCTTTTCTGCTTCTCCTTGTCGTCTGTCCACCATACTAGCGATGGATTTATCCTCCCTATTCCTCTCCGCATCTCGCCATACCAACAGACGCCCGTTTCTCATTCGTCCTCACCGTTTCTCCCTCACCAGAACCGCTTTCATCTCCAGCTTCGGCAATACCGCATCTGATGTCATCTCTGCCCTGCTTCATCCACCAACCTCCTAGCTAAGTCCCCTATCCCCTCTAGTTTGTTTCCAGACCTACCACATCATGTTTCGATCACCGACGACCCTCAGCGGCCTCATCTCTTCCAACTCCGGCCATCCCTTCGGTGAGCCCATTTCACTACCACAGGCCACCAAATCCCTCTCCGACCATCCTACAACCATCGCCACACCTCTCCGATCATTTTCCCTCTCTTTATTCACCACTTCACTCACTCACACGCACCCCTGAACACACCCACTCACACGCACGCAGTTCGACCTCGCCACGAACCCATAGACATCCACACACCACATAACCCTCACCATTGCACTCGTCGTGACCCGACGAACCTCTCTGAACATTCTGACAGAGCCAAGAGGCCATTTTATTAATTTCAGGTACTCGACCTCCTCGCTATGGAGCAGCAAGCTTCGAGCTTGCTTGAGAGCTACTCCAGGTGCCCCTGTTCCAGGTTAGCGCTGCAGGTTACGCGGAAGCATCTCGCACACAAGTCCAGGTCCTTAATTGAAGACACAAGCCTAGCAATTGAATCAATTGCGGAGGAGATGTACTTCAGCAAATGCGAGAAGAAGGGACGCGCAGATAGTCCCACCTTGGAAGCTGCGAAAGTGACTGCAGCATATATCATGCAAAAGTGAAAGGGTCTGTTCACCTCAATTCACAGGGTGAGGTCCCTCTCACCCACTCACCCGGCCTCGTCCGTGACACGTACAAGCGGACCTGATTCGATTCGATAACCCTCCTAGACCTACACTCCTTACTCACCATCGCATGCCAGTGAGCCTAGATCCAGGTACGCGCCTAAATCTGATAACCTGATTACTTGTTGCTCTGGGAGAGTGGATCCTAAAGAGAGAAGGATAACCGTGTGGGTAAAGGGAGGGTTTTGCCCTGAGAAGCTTGGCCCTGACACTTAGCCAAATTCTGAAGAAGAAAAGAAGGGCCAAAGAAGAGTTACAAAGCAAGGCTCAGAAGAAGAAGAGGTGAAGGTTTGGAGAAAAAGAATAATAAGAAGAAGAAGCCGTAGCTAAGAAAGATAAGAAGCTGAAGAGAAATTCAAAGCTAGAGAAGGAAGGAGAAAGAAGAAGAAGAAGAAGAAGAAGAAAATCACTTTAATTCATCTGATTTACAAATCAGACGACAGATTTGAGCTTTCATTTCATACATATACATTGAGTTCTTAGCTATTATTGTAAGGAGTATATGGTGATTTAAACCACCATTTTACTCCTATGTTTTTGCACATTGATACCTGATATTGTCATTATTGCAAATTCTTTTAGTTTAAATTGTGATCTTGCTTTCTGAATTTCATATTGCTCCCTGTGTTCGACCTCGGAATCTTTTTGAGTAATAAAAAAACTGTATTTGTTTGAATGGTATTTTGGCTATACTACAATGCGACACTTTTTAAAACACCGATTTAGCATGTTAAACCCCTCATAAAGTGGTTCTCCCACATTTTGAGAGAAGTGCGTGATCTGATGCCTTAAAAGCATTCATCCAACCAACGGGGAAGAATTTCTTTAAGAATTTAGTTTGGAGTTCCCCCCATGTGTTGATTGGATGAGTCAGGGTTTGAAACCAATCAACAGCTTTATCCATGAGAGAGAAGGAGAACATCTTCATGAGCAGGATGTCCAAATTTTGTATAGCAGGCCCTAAGGTCTGGGCTAGATGTTTCAGCTGCTTGATGTGCTGGAAGGGATCTTCAGAGTTCAAGCCATGGAATTTAGGGATAGCATGAATCATATTTGGCTTGAGTTCAACATCAGGCCCTCTAGCTGGAATTTGTACTATGGGCTCGATTTCTACTGCAACGGGATTGTAGTGATCTCGCATCTGAGGACGTGACGGTGGATTGATGTGTGCATGGACTAGATCATTGAGGCGCTGTAGCTGATTCTGGAGATCGAGTTCTTCTTTATGATTCTCTATGGATGCGGATGAAGGAGATCTGGGCTCAGAAGTAGATGAGTTAGAAGAGATATCAATCTGGTTGGGTGGCAAACAAGTGGGTTGAGGCTTGGCCTCGACGAGAATGGACTGCTAATGGAGGCCTCAAGGGTGGTCTTAAGGATCTCCTCTTGAACATTGTTGGGAGGGCTTGATCGGGTTTTAAAAAGTTGTGTTGTAATACAGTTGAAAAAGCGTTCAAAACAAATACAATTTATTACTCGAATTTTAAAGTTCAAGGTCGAACACAGGGAGCAAATTAGGGTTTAGAAATCAAGATCACAACTTGAGAATTTAAAAGAATATAATATGCAATAAGATCAATGTTATAGTGCAAAAAGATAGGAATAAATGTAAGGCACAAAAGGAACTAATGTATGTCAATTGAACTCAAAATTGGATGTTTGATTTGTGAATCAGACGTCTTAAAATGCTAAGGCTATAGTGCTTGGCTCTTTCTTTTCTTCTTCTACTATTCTTCTTTCTGTCTCTGCCTTTGTCTTCAATCTTCTTTATCTTCCTTCTTCTCTGTTCTCTGGCGGCTCCTTCCTTCTTCTTCTTCTTCTTGGGCTTTCTTCTTTCTTCTTCTGATTTTGGCTTCAGCTTCCTTGCCTTAGCCTTTCTCTTCCTCTGCCTTCTTCTTTCCTTTGGTTTTCTTCTTTCTCTCTCTCTTGGCGGCTGCCTTTCCCTTGCCTTCAGATTCTTTTGCCTTCAGTGTTTTCCTTCCCTTCCTTTCTCTTATGACTTCGGCCTTCTATGCTTCCTTGCCTTCTTCTTCCTCCTTAGCTTCAGCCCTTAGCCTTTTTCCTTGCCTTCTCCTTCTTCTCTTTAGCCTGCAGAGCAAAACCTACCCCCTACCCGCATGAGCTCTCTTCTCTCTTTTCTCTCTTAGGTTCGCTCTCCTAGAGCCATAGCTTCTCGGGTAATCGAATCGGGTACGCACCTAGGACCAGGCCCACCGACGTGCGGTGGTGGGCGAGGTGTGCTAGTTGGGTTAGGTCACCAGGTCCGCGGGGCGTGGTCGGGGACGAGGCATCGGGTCGGGTGAGAGGGACCTCACCCCGTGAGTTGGAGGCGATAAGCCCAATGCAGAAAATCAACTTATGTAGGTGCGACGCTCCAAATCTTTCCGAGGTGGGACTAACTTCCCACCCTCTTTCACATGTGCTTGCAGTAGAGTGTGCCTTTGATTGTAGCTGCAGCTTCAGCCTTCGACACCAATTGGATGCTTGGAGACATTAGCAAAGGCTTTCCGCACAACCTGAGACTATGTCCTGGAGCAACCACGGCCTGGAGTAGCTTGCAAGGAAGCTTCAAGCTGTGCGTCAATGGCGGGAAGCTCCTGGACCTGAAATCACGACAACGGCCTCACGGCCACGTTAAAAAGCTCAGGGAGCTTCACCAAGGTGCGGAGAATGTGTAGAGGTGGTCGGCGTGTCATGGGAATGCCTGTGGGAGTGTGCCTAGGGCACACTGTGGCCGTGTGTGTGGGTGTGTTCGAGGGTGCGTTTGGTTGAGTGGCAGAGTGTTGTGAGTGGGGGGTTATGATCAGTGAGTCGAGGCGGTGCTTGTAGACTGGTCGGCAAGGAGGGAGGTGGTCTGTGGAGGTGGAGCGAACTTGCCGGAGTGGTGGCCGGAGGTGAAGGGGATGATGGTGGTGGAGTGCGACAGTGGTCGTTTGAAGGAAATAAAGAGGGGAAAGGAATGTAGAGCATGAGAGAGACTTATCTGGGAGTGAAGAGACAAAGGGAGAGGCAGGGATGGCGTCTAGTTTGTATCGCCGACACTGGAGACGAAGGTGCTCAGTGAGGGTGGTTGGCGAGGATGAAGGGGAGGCAGGAGCATCAGCATGTGCTGCACGATGCGGACAAACATGAGGAAGAGGAACCTGCCACCAGTATTGTGGCTAGGTGACGAGAGAGAGTAGGAGAGGTCGTCGAAGCTTGATGAGCAAGTCAGCTAGAGGAGGAGAGAAGAAATTGAGGGGGTTCTCTGGCTGATTTCAAGCTTAGGAGATGCGGGGCAGATTGGGGTGTCATAAATAGGCCCTGGAGGTCAGTTTTGTGCTTGGAATCCACTCTTCCAAGCACGGCAAGGTCGCCGGCAATGGTAACTCGAGAGAGACCCAAATCTCTCATGCGTTCACATGAGAGATTGAGTACCAAATAAAGTTTCTAATTGGGTTCACATTGGAGGGGATTTCTTAGAGAATCTCCCTTTCAATTTTGAAGGGGATTCTTTGAGAGATCATGGAGAAATTGCCCTTTCAAGCTCGCCAGAGTAGGATTCCCTCCGCTATAATGGTGGAGGAACCTAATTGCAAAGAACGAATAAGATAGGGGGTCAATTGTAATTTTTTTGAAAGATAGGGGTAGAAATGTAATTGGGTTGGACCTATTTGCAAAGTGGGTCAAGATGAGTTCCCCTTAGGTCCAAATTCTGGTACAAACCTAATTTAGACCTAAGGAATATAATGGTGAGGTTGGATTTTGGGTTTGACCATCTTTGACTAGGAAATTTATGCAAAAACCCAAGTTAGGGTAAATATTTGTCTAAAGACTCCATTCTAGGTCAAAATAGGTTTCAATGGCCAAATTGAAGGTTCTAAATCCTAGAGAATATTTTTATATGATTTTTAGAGAGTTTAGGTAAATTTTACCCTAGCCAAAACCTTGTTTAATTAAGTGGGTCTATTTTAGGGTTACATGAAGTCATTTAATTCCCAGAATTTACATGAACCCTTTTCTGTTTGAACCAACCCATTTTTTATCTTGTTAAGACCATTTGACATGTGTTTAGCCCTTGAGAAAACCCATTTTTGTACTGCAATGGTAAAATTATAGTTTTACCCCTTGTTTCTTGCTTTTATCTCAGAATGATTATTCAGTGAATTAGGACCTCCAGTTGGTTATGTAGGAGCTTTTGTTCTCTTTTATGGGTCAAAATGAGCTAGTTAGGGCTCATGATGGTGTTCCCATCAAACATGTACTATAGAGCTAGATGAGGGATAGAATGTGTGATGGACCCAATTGAGGTACCCAAAAAATCTTTGGATTACTAAGGAGGTTCGAGGTGGATGATCCCTCTTGATCAGAAAATCACTCACTCGAGAAGTACTTGGGTAGCCAGGAAGGGAGAGCCCCGCAAAGACCCCTACATGGTAGAGCGTCCCCACGGGTTACAGGGCTTCCCCCACTTGACCTTCCTTATCATTGAGAATCTAAGTAGATTGGAATGAGCAACTTGAACCCTTAAGTCTACCAATTTTAGTCCTGAATTATAGTGCCTTGAATTTCACTTGAACTTTAGAGTTGATTGTAATTGTGACTTAATTTGAAGGTTGGTTAATCCACATTGTCGGTCAACTTCACCTAACCTGCCCTAAAGTTTAGAATGAATTGGGTAAAGAACCCAAAATCACCCTGAGTGGTTTGCAAGCAGGTTATTAAGTCTCAAATTTTGGGGATTCAAATGAATGTTAGAGCCTTCTTTTAGGGTCTTCTTGATTAGATCACTTCACTCAAGGCTTGGGTGACACACGATACAGGAAATTAGTTCTCTTTTAATATCAAGAAAGTGCATTTTCCTCAAATCATAAAATAGAAACACTAATTTGGCTCTTTTCCAGGCCCAATTCTTTCAAAATTGGGCACCTAGGGCTCAATCAAGAAGGTGAATAGCCTTAGGCACCTTAAGTCACTAATAAGTGCAGATATCTGGATGGGGATTTCTAAATAAATCAAATCAGGCAACTCGAGTGATTAATTTTAAGAAAAGAATGTGAGTTAAACCTAATTGATTCTTCTTTTTAGTTCTTTCTAGAAATAAGTGGTTAAGAAGAAGGAAATGAAGTTACTTTCCCTTGGAGTGGTTGTTGTGCGGCTGATCTTCTCCCGTGTACCTCGCACAATCACAACAGATCATATAAATAAAGTTAGAATCAAATTAGAATTGTAATCAATGAAATGAAATTGTGCGTTGCTCCTCGACAATGGTGCCAAAATGTTAAGTGCGGAATTGTCCATGTTTAGAAATGTGCATCGTAGTATAGGAAGAAATTCACACAAATCACTTAAATTTATAAAGATAAAAATAATGTGAGTCCGAGGTCGTTCGTAGGAAGCAAATATGGAATTCACACATTAATCGCATCAAAATCAATAAGCACAATCAATTAATCATAAAAAAAGCTATTCAATGAATAAACTACTCAGAATGATGTTCAATGGTATACAAGAGTATCCCAAGAAAGCGAAGGACAAAAAAGAATAAAAGAAACCTAAAAAGTGGTGATTTTAGATCCCTCTCAAGTTAAGGATCCCAAGCATTCAATTCAACTAAATAATTCAATAGTAATTTGAATAAGATATTCAAATACTGCCACAGTACTAAGAACCAAATCATACGTTGCATATGAGCTATCAGATGGCTTAAGTGATCACAAGGCACAGTAGGAGCAAGGCTCACAAAGGCACCAAGCACAGCTGAAAGAGCGATCTTCGTTTTCGATAAAAAATTTAACATAAAATGACACGTCATTATAGTTCGTTGAATGCTAGAAAATCACTTTTCAAAATATTTAATATTCAAAATCTAACCACGAAAATAGTTAGGTCGTCTCCACAGGGAGCAATTAGCCTATTAAAAATGATTAATGATGCCTCAAGTATTTGGGAATATCAACGGATGTGTATGCTAACTAGGGCTCTTGTTTCCAACACAAATTCTTGATCTAGATAATTAATCGAGAATATAGGTGCGCAAATACAAAATCACCACTCTGGAAATACCTAAATTATGATCTTAGTACTGACAAGCACCGTCAAATTTAATTAAACAGAATTCGTTCCCTATAACAAATATCTATACTCGATTATTCATGAGACGAATTTAACTATACGCAATTCAAGTAGAATGGAAGGACATCTATGCAAATTCACATCAATAAATTTATTCATTAAATAAGGGAATAGTGTACCCCTGCAATGGCAAACTTGGTAATTTTTAATTGGACACTTCCTCTAGCAAAACAGGGGATGTTCTCCCCTTTGCTCGCGTGCGCGAAGGAGGGCTTTGTCGGAGGAGATGCTTTGGGGGAAGGTTAGCCTGAGCGAGGCCTTCGCAATGAAAATAACGGGGCATCGAGTGGCGACCAGAGTTGGTTGATGGCAGCGGTTGGAGTTGGGGAGACGCCAACGGCTTGTAGTAGAGGCCGCGTGCGTGGGACACGCAAGGAGAGAGGTCACCGGCGAGGATCGAGGAAGGTTCGTCGGGGTGAGGGCTTCCCGTTAGAGATCTTAGTGCAGGCCATGGTGGCCGCCGATGGCCTGTTGGAGGAGGAGAACGGTTGGCGGTTATGGGTTCTGCCAACGGTGGCATCACGTGTGCACATGCTGCTGCGGCTGTTGCGTGTGGTGGCGTGGAGGCTTGAGTGCATGGTCGACGTTGAAGTTGGTGGCCAAGAAGCTCTCCTGCCGGCGATGGGTGTGCTGCGTACTTTGGGTTCTTTGGTGGAAACAAGAGAGGCATGGAGGTTGAAGAAGAATAAGGAAACGAAGAAGAGAAGGGGTTGCGTGGTGGTTGGCTGCAGTGGTTCTTCGAAGGATGACGGTGGTGGAGTTGGGTTGTGTTGGGGGGTTTGGCGAGCAGGTGTTGCTAGCAGTGATGGTGTTTGAGAGGAAGAGGATGGTCAGGTGTGGTTGCTGTGGTGGTGGTGATGTCGACGGGGTAAGGGAGGCACACACGCTGTCACCGTGCACACCGTGGAGTTGGTGAAGGCGAGGCAAAGTTGAGGATGCAGGGACGACAGTGTTCGCTGAAGTTCATGGTGCAAGTAAAGATCACGGTGGAGAGGATGGAGGAGATCCCCGCAGGGGGGAAGGGAAGGCCGATGCCCTCTTTGTTGGCCCGCTCTCTTTTTTAAAAAAATCTCGTCTGTTTCCTTCCACAGCAACTTCTCCAACCACTCGCGAAGATTGCGAGTGGTTAGAACGGTGGATAAATATTGGCCGACCTTTATTAGACGTCTGACCTCATCACCAAATGTCTTAAAAAAATATGACATCCAGGAACTTGTGCTGGCAATTCCCAGACGTCCATCCTTAGCTCCAAACATCTTATATATGCAGAATGAACATTTGATTCTCATACCTAGCCTGCATCCAACCACATAGAATATGTGAATATATCATATGTTATTAAATGTAAAAATGAAGCACAAAATTATATGCAGACTAAGATGAATTACTGTATATCTCCTAACCAATTAGAAACTATAAACAGATAATTAAAGAGTACTTAGGCCAAATAATGATCTACTAATGTGGACTTATCAACAACCCTTTCTCATCAGAGCTAAGTGTTAGCTCCTAAGCACGCATCCCAAGGATTCAAACGTGAAGCAAAGCCCTCCCCCTTCCTCCTCATAATTTCTCTTCTCTCACAACTAGCTAATCGGATACAAGTAGGTAATCAAATCTGGGTATGGGGTCTAGATCCATGTGCATGTGTGCACGAGCGAGGAGTGAGCATGAGGAGGCTTGAGCGTAGGGGGACCCGACCCCTCATCTACTGGGTAAGGGAGCTAAGGCAAGATTTCCTTTTGTATCGTGTTAACAATCCATCTGCTTACGAGGTGGGACTAAATGTCCCCTTCGGCATCGCTTCCTTCCTGCATTACAGCAGCGAGGTTCTTGATCAATTGAAGCTACTAGTACTGCTGCTTCTATCCAATTGAGGCCCTGGAAAGCTTTGTGAGGGTGTTCTGCTCTTGCTACAGGTGGTAGCTGTGGTGATAACGACCGAAATAGAGCAGACGGAGGTGGAGATGACGTTGACAATGGCAGAGACGGTGATACTTCAAAATTCAGAAACACAAGCTCTAGGCCCCAATCAGTAGGTCCAGAAGCATCGTCCGAGCACGGCGAAGGTGGTGGCGGTGCTGATTTGGTGGATGATGGTGTATGGTGGTCGAACGGAGTTGGAGAGGGTGAACTGTGGAGGAGGTGTTCGGCAAAGGAGTTGAGTGGGTGGAAGGGTGAATAGGTAGAGGGTTTTTGGTCATGGACGTGTAGCGAAGGTTTCGAGAGTGTCGGCGGCTTGTTAAGTGGTCTGTGGAGGGCGTGCGACCATGCCAGAGCGCGGTCGGAGTGGAAGATGATGGGAGAGAGAGGTAACTGTCAGTCGAAATAGGGAGATGAGCTAAAGCTAATCTAGAGAAGAAGTGGGAGAGCTTGGGACCTAATTTAAGGACGAAGGGGGGTGAGATGGTGCCAGAGTTGATTGGGCGACGTCGGAGAAGGGGAATCCTCCGGTGGGAGAAAACGACGAGGAAGAAGGGATAGTAAGGCTCTTGCTAGTATTCCGAGAAGCGGATGAAGGGAAGACATTTCCCTCTGCCTATGGTATGTAGCAAAGGGTGAAGACAGAGGTTGGAGAAGCTCACCGGAGCTGTGGTTGGAGGTGGCCAGAGAGGGAAGGTGGAGAATTAATGCCTTAACTGAGCTAAGGAGCACGGCCTAAAGCTCCAAGTGCTTTTATAGAGCTAAAACAGGGCTCTAAACAAGGGAAGAGGCTTGATTTTCTTGGGGATTAGGTCACAAGAAACCCAAATATTTCATGGATTTTCTTGGGCTCAATTTAGCGAGTTAAGATCCCAAATCACCTTCAGAAGATTCCCTACAATGTGAACATCAGCCCTACCAAATTTGGTGGGATTTGGTGTTAGTTTGGTTGGGTTTTGAGGCGGTCAAAACTCGGTGCTGAGGTTGGTTGACCTCCAATGGTGGCAGGGACCTATCTATGAATAAGATGAGAAAGTTAGGGGCCTTTCTACAAATAATTTGAAAGTTAGGGCTTGATTGAGAGGAACAAAGTTTTAATGGACTGAAATGCAAATTAGGTCAAGATGGACTCTGATTGGGCCCAAATTTTGGTACAAACCTAATTTAGACCCAAGGAATCTAATGGTGAAGTTGGATTTGAGTTTTGACCACTTTTTACTAGGTAATTTGCATAAAAGTCCAAAATTAGGGTAAAATTCCGTCTGACTCTGTTCAAGGTCAAAATAAGTTCAGATGGTCAAACTAAGGGTACCACACCTCTCAAAATATTTTTATATGAATTTTAGGAGGTTTAGATGAATTTTATTTTAACCAGAACCTCTTTAATTTAAGCGGGTCTAAAATTAGGATTTTGGGTTTTGATTTAGTTCTCAAAATGCGTAAGACTCGATTTTTGTCTATGTAGACCCACTCTTAGGACTTTAATGCTCAATTGACCTTTAATTAACCCTTGAGAAACCTTGTGGTTACTTTGTGTTCATGATATGATGCTAAAACTGTAGAATTACCCCTATTTTAATGTTTTCTTTTTTGAATGGATTTGCATGAATTACGGCTATCAGGTGATTATGGAGGAGATTTTGTCTCTTAATTTTGACTAATTAAAGTTAGTTATAGCTAATGATGGTGTTACCATCAATGTCATAAAATAAAAAGGTGGGTGCACCCCATGATCACCACATACGGAGCAAAAAAAAAAAGAAACAAGCGGGTACACGCATCCGCTACAAGTGGTAAAAACACAGAAGATCACAGGACAGTCAACATTAGAACATCATCATCATATATACATTACTGCCACACCATCCATGACTTTATATTCACAACTATATATATATACAAATGTGTAAGACTATACGAAAAGGGCTCAACAATAGCTATCTCAACAAGCATCCAAAAGGAAAACAAAACCCAAAGAAATGTAGCTGTCGGCCGCTACCCGTATGCATATCCTGCCTTGTAGATTACCTAATGTAGGAGGAAAGCTACAATTACCAGCTCATTCAGGGCTTCCTACCACTCTTTAGTGGTGAGGTTGTGAGGCTACACAAGGACCTAGGGTTCCCCCATCATGGCCCTCACGCCCTACAATACTATGTAGAAATGGCACCTTGCTAGCTCCAAAAAGGCTTGCTTTTCTCTACTCATTTGTAGTGTTCCTTTCCATGGCACTAGGTCCTAAAAAAGGGTCACAGATATAGGGATGAGCTAAGCAGCTCAGTAGGGACATAATTACGTGTAAAGTCGAAACAAGAATGGGGTAGTGTACGAGTTTCTGCACTACAGGCCATCTATTAGCTAATTCCTCATTTACCCATGTTTAAGCATGTGATTTATTACCATTTAGTATGTTTCCTCACTCACCTTGGGAGACAGATGTTGTGAATCACCCCTCTCTACTAGAGGAGATTGAGACGTATCCTTCCTTTAGATCCTAAACTAGTAGTCTCCCCTTAATCAGTGGAAAGGCTAGCAAGTCTAGTGACCCTCATGAAATCCATACTTGTTCTCGACGTATCAAGAACGTTGTTGACCTTAGTCAGAAGAGTCAGGCCTCTTGGGAGGTACCTAGGCCTATACCTTGCGATAGTAAAGAGGAAGCTCAATTCGTGTCTAACAAGGTCCAATCATTGATCATTTCATATCATAATTCCAAGGTTGGCCATAATTTTCAAGTTACACTAATGCTCTTGCTAGAAGCATAGTCTTCGGGTGTGCCCTCTCAACCTACCATTGGATGAGATCTCAATCAAACCCATCACAATATCTTAGCGACCTCCACTTACGCAAGCGCCTAGTGAGCCTCTTGCTATGAGTGCCTCTATACTAAGTCGGATTTAGGTGCATCCAAGTTCCTTACTCTGATGACGACTCGTGGCTCATCATCGTAACTGGGAATTGTCCACGATTCAAGGTGGATCATAGGTAGCTTCTAGCCACCCAATAATCATGGCTCTCCAACTTGAGCAGTGAACCTATGGTTCACCAAGTCCATGGATGAAGCCCTACAAGCTCACCTAGTAGCCCTACTACCCTTTAATCCATTTGGTTTTGTATTTGAAATGGAGCCCTAGGAACCTAGTGGATTGCTTGGCGTCTACTTTCAGACCTTAGGATCCAAGTTTTCCTTCGTTTAGACTCTACAAGAGTTGATGGGTTTACGCATTTCAAAGTTCATTTTATACTTAGCCAATTAACTCAAGCTTTTATTCCTGTCATCCAGGGTATAAATCACTTATTTAATATGATGATTATATTGGACATTAAGTGGATTAAATCCTCTTTCCAATTATCACCTCACATCAGGGCTTACATTCCTATATTTTATCATTGAATTTAGGTAGAAATTAGGGTCTTTCAAGGCAGAACAGGGGCACTAGTATCAGTACTGGGCACTTGCTGCCCAAAACCCTGAAAACTCAGGCATTGGGTCATTTTTGTCCCATTTACCATATAAAGGTGCTGGTACTGGTACTGATCATCAACATCGGTACTAGGCCCTTCTAGTTTCTTCTTTAAATGCGTGATGGGGCCATGACAGCCATCTAGTACCGATACTGGTTACCACTATCGATACTAGGTGGTTCCATACCTTGGTTCTATGCAAGAACAACCTTGCACAGCACCCCAACACTCAACCCTTTTACCCCAGTAGTAGAGACCCATTACCTCCATTCTATTTGGCATTGAAGGGATATTTTAAGCCTTAAAATCACCCAAGGAAACTACATCTCAAAATTGAAATTTAGGACTCGAGAAGCCCCACAAAACTCACAAATAAATGACATGCACAAACTCAACACATTCAATCCCATCTTAATGGCAAAACCCAAGGCTTTTATGCATCTCAAAACTTCTCTTGATCCCTTCTCCTACCTTAGGAACCCAAGAAAGACACATGCAAGGAAAGGGCAAGGGATCCTTACCTTAGGGTTGAGCATGCTCCTCCCCTTTTTCTTCTTCTCCTTCTTTCCCCTTGCAGCCAGTAGTAGTAGTTAAGGAGAGGGAGGAGGAGGACCGATGAGTGGAGGAGGAGAGGGTAGGGGATTTGGTGATGGTGCCTTTCTCTCTCTTGCAAGTGGAGGAGGAGGAGAAATGGATTATCATGCAAGCCAATTGGATCTTTTATATTGGGTAGGAATCTTGCACAAGATGCCCCTCCATCCAATTACTTAGGTTCTAAGAGGGTCCACCAACCACAATCTCTTACAAAAGGCAACTCAACCCAAAAATGATAAGTCCATTGAAAATTATTAAATTCAATAGGGTTTTGGGTTATTTAAATCATGGAATACAAACAGATCGATTAGTTTTCAGAAAGGGCTATAAAATTTCTAAACCCTTACATACTCTTTTGAGACATTTTGTCTAGATGTCATGAAAGGGTAGGTCATGATAGATCTAACTTGACGTTTGGACCAAATGTCAAGATGTTGAGACCAAACATCTTGACATGGTATGTCACAATAGAACTAACTTGACATTTATTTGGTTAAATGTCTAGATAACACCATAGTTAGTCAAAAGCTTAGGAAAAAAATGTAAAAAAATGTCAAGAAAAGTCTTTTTTCTTGTAGTGAACCTCCTGGGTCCTTATATAGGGGTGATGCAAAAAAATTGGCGTGATTTGAGATAAGGGTTTTAAATCATTGTAACACATCAAATCGTAATCGCTTTTAAATTTATAACCTAGATAGTGGTGGTATCTCGGGTCGTCCAAGGAGGTAACTTTTTGCAAAAATCAATCTCTTACTTGAACATGAAACTCAACTTTCTTTTTGGTAGTTTTGCATATATAATTTTTATGATTTTTGAAATAATGAGTAATCCCACTTTTAAAGAGGGAAAGAGACTAACACCTATAAGCTAAATCTAAGCTAACAAGAATAGCCTCTCCCTAAGCTCACTCTAGGCACATGGAGGCCTAGAGTAATTAGGAAGAGGGAATGAAAAAGTGCTAGAAACAAGATAAAAGCAAATGCGACAAAAATTGAAAAGAAGGCAAATTGATTTGATGGAATTTGTGTTTTACAAAAACATGTAGAGGAATGCTTCTACTTGAAATCGAAAATACAGAAATACTAAAAACACAAATCCTCTTACAAAATCTGGTGAAGAAGAGAGTTTTCTTGCTCCAAGCCTAGCTGCTCCTTGGCTTGAAAAGGAGGTCTCCTTCTTCTCCTTCTTTGAATGGCTCCTTCAAGGTGGGTGCTCTCCACCTCAATTGTCTCCTCCAAGGGTGGGCGTGCACCACCCTAGTTTCTCCTCCAATGCCTGGCCGTCCTCCTTGATGAAAGCTTGCTCCTCCTCTTGGCGTGGCAGAAGGAGAAGAATGGAGAGGAAGAAAGCACCAAGGAGGCAAGGGATAGCCTCCTTAATCTTCTTCCTTCCTTCTTCTTCTTAGCTGTGGGTTGTAGGTGGGCTTGGGGTAGATTTAACACTAAAGGAGGATGAAGATTTAGTGGTGGTTAGGAGGGCTTTTATAGAGGTGGAGAATGGTGGTTGGCGTAGGGATTATGTGTAGGGCTAGGATGGGTTCTAGGAGGTGGTTAGGTGATCCTATGGTGGAGGGTGTTTGGCACCACCTTAAGGGATATGGTGGTGGTGGTTATGGTGGTGGAGAGGCACCATATGTTGGTGCCAACCATGGAGTGGTGCCATGGTTTTGGCACCAACTATGGGGGCTTCTAGAAGGTGGGTATGTGGATTGTGGATATGGGTTGTAGGGGTAGGTGTAAGGTGGTGATGAAGGGGGTTTTGGAGGAAAAAGTGGTGCCAAATTGGGGGTAGTTATAGGTGATTTTGGAGCCACTTTGTGGTATCTTTTGGAGGTAGTGGTTGGGTTAGGGTGGCACCAAGGTGGGGTGGAAGTAGGGTTAGCTTATGTGGAACTTAGGTGGGTTTACTTGGTGGAGCTAGTTAGCTGGGAATTAGGGTTAGTTAGGGTGGATGGTGGATGACCAAGAAGTTTCATAGCTAAGCTAAGCTAGGTAAGCTAGCTTAGCTAGTAGATGTGTAGGGTAAGGAGTAGAAGGAGCTAGGGTTTTGAGAAGAGGAGCTGAAGGAGAGCTGTCTGGAGCTGCATAGGAGTTGGTGGCTACTGAAGAGAATAGCAAGGAGCTACTTTAGCTGGCTTAGCTTGCTAGTTCTTTGCTAGCTACTAAGCCAAGCTAAAGTAAGTTGGCTTCTACTAAGATATGCTGAGGTGAGTTGGGTCTGATCTTCCCAGGAAAGACCTAGCTAGTTGAAGTAGCTAAGGTAGCTTAGCTCAACTAAGTTGAGCTAGGTGGAGTCCCTGAAAGCTGGACTTGAGCTGGCCTGAGCTAGGGTGAAGTCATCTTCAGCTGGCTTGAGTTGAGTAGAGTTGGAGGTAGCTAGACCTAAGCTGAGGTGGACTCCAGTCAACTTAGCTGAGCTAGCTAGAGCTCCTAGTGAACTGATGGGAGCTGAGATGAGCTAGACTCAACTAAGTTGAGCTGGATCTGAGCTGACTTGAGCTAGTGTGAGCTAAGATGAGCTATCTTGAGCTACCATTTAGCTGAATTGAGTTGAATGGAGCTAGGATGAGCTAACCCTAGTTCAAGTGAGCTGGTATCCAGCTATGATGAGTTGGATCATGCTGAGTCTCAGCTGGTTTGAGCTTTTCCTTCACCAGTTGCCTTCCTGAGTGCTAGGGTTCTGGGGATCTAATTATCTATTTAACCCTAACACTAACAAACACATCAAAAAGATAATAAAAATGTGTAATGAATGCCTAACCTAATTTATGCCTAATGCAGCCCAAAAACCTGTTTGTGAATTTAAAATCCTAAGAGCTAGATCTATTTTAAGGAATAAGAATGATGATAAACTAGCATTTATCAAGGGGATCCCATGTATTTCATTGAAAAAGTAAGAAAAAAGGCAAGCCACTATGCCTATTGGATGGGTTTACTTAGGTGAGGATCCATAAGTTGGGATTAGTTGATGGTTTGCCTTTTTGAAGCATACTCCTCTTGTCATTTTCCTCCTTAGCAGGCATGCTCTCTTTCTTTGAACCATGATGAATGGTTGTAGTAGGTCCTATCCCATCCAAGTAGTGACTTCTATGTGGAGTTGGTAATAACTTCCTCTTGGAGGCAAGTCCTCCTCATATCTTTCTTTGTGTGAGTTTCATTTTCCATGCAAATTAGGTGATTTCCCTTGGTTGTAGCTTGGATCTTTTAATAGTGTTATAGTCCTTTGTTAGGGAGGAACTTGCTTGATTGGTAGTAAAGCTTCATGTTCAAGGCAATGGACTCAAGTGATGGTGTGTTTGACTTTCTACTAGAGTCTTCTAGCCTTTAAACATGTGGGGAAATGCTAGATGTGAGCACTGTGGATCTTATGACAGACTTGGCTTTAGCTTGTCAACTTCGCCATTTTGTGGGTTGAGCTCAAGGGAAGGCTCATCCTATGTTGGATTTAGGTTTGAATTTTCCATAAGTGGATCCTCTATGGTATATACAAAAATAGGCCATGTCTTTTGCCATACTCTTCTTGCTAATTGGTTAGCGAGAAGAGAAACTTCTTGGAGTTGACTTCTTCCTTTCAAGGTTAACCTTTCCCTTGTTGGGTTAGATGTTCTTCAAACAAGAAGAGTATTCCTTGGGCTGTTGGATTTACGTGGATTTCCTTAAGACTTGAGCTTGGAGATTCCCAAGCTCATATAAAGGGGAAGTTCCCCCATGACCAATCTTGGACTTCCTCATTTTGTTTTCATGGTTCCCCTTGGGGTCCTTTGATAATTCTCTTAGGTTTTTTCTTCTAGGACTTGGGTCAGGTTCCTAATCGAAGGTGTATCCCTGATAGGAAAGTATATGTGAACAATGAAAAACAATCACACAAAAGGCATAATAATTTGATAACCCAATTCCACCTCAATGGGTGTATGTTTGGGGAGGGGATCAAACCCTCAGCGATCCATTATGGGTGTAGGTTCTTTGTGTAGAGTAGGTAGAATGCCTTGTACATCATTAGGATACTATATTAATAATATAATGAATCCTTCAATCATTAGGATTCTTGGGTAGGTACGTAATCCCATAATTTTCAGCGTATTCCATAATGGTTGTACTTATCCGGCATGTTTCCCACTTTGTCACCTTCATGGATTTGCACCACATGAACTTTCTATATTGACTTGTTGCACAGATCTCAAAGGATCTAAAAGATCTCTCTTGCCCTAACTGTCACTTTGTCTTTTGGTAAAATCACCTAGCTGGGTGGTTCTTTTTGCCAGAATCAATCGGTTGCCCATAGTAGGTGATTATGCATGGTTGGGGACTCAGCCACTCATGATGGACCCTCATTAGCCGAGTAAATCCTAGTGGACTCATTTTGTCTTTGTAGTTGGGTTCTTTGAACCCAATTATTCTTGTATATGAGCTCACTATTAGATCCTTAGGTGGATCCTTGATCGAACTACCCAAGTTTGGTTTGACTGGATCCTCAGGCAGATCTTTGATTGGGCCATTTGGGTATAGATTGATCCGATCCTTAGGCAAATTCTCTAGTTAGGCCTCCTAGGTTGCCAGGCTTATAAGTCTTTTGGGCCTAAAACAATAGGCCTTTTGTGCATATTTTGAAAGGGTTGAAATTCTCCCTTATCAATTGCCTCTACTCTTTTACTTTGGGTGTCCTGGCTAAGAGAGTATATTGCCTTTCCTTCTTTTGATTTTTAAAGGGGTATGTTGTTTTATAAGGGTTTTCCCTTTTGGGATACCCTCCTTGCTCCCAGCAGTCTATGCTTGGCTTGTTCAAGTAGGTGGATGCTTTTGGGAGTTGAAATTGGCGGTTTGTCTACTTGCTTTTTTCTAGCAGGGTTTGATCCCGTAACTATATGATCAAGATTTAAATCCTTAGCTCTATGAGTCCAAACAAAAAGCACCAGAGGGAGGTGAATAGTGCTAAAGATAGATTAAAATATAATTAAAATAGTAAACACAATTCACCAAGAGCTAGAGTAAAAGTTAAATGCAAATAGATATCACAAGACACCCACAGGACTAGATGTATAGTGGAAAGCCCTCAAAGGGAAAAACCACTACCAAGGACTCTTAACCTAGGATTTTGCTGCAAGTCAACTTGGAATAACTAACCTAGGTACTTGTGGAGTACCTAAAACCTTGTTACAACCCACTCTTAAAATCTAATATAGAGTCAAACCTTTTGTTAAAGCACTTTAGTCGAGGTTTCAGAAATGTGTCGTAGTATAGTCAACAGACGCGAATCAACACTTAAAATTTATAATCTTGAAATGTGAGTTCGAGGTCGTTCGCTAGGAGCAAATGATTGTGCGACTTATCACTATCGAATTATTTACAAAGTTGAAGCTCAGGAGTTT
This sequence comes from Thalassia testudinum, assembly GCA_037157565.1. Classification (NCBI taxonomy): domain Eukaryota; kingdom Viridiplantae; phylum Streptophyta; class Magnoliopsida; order Alismatales; family Hydrocharitaceae; genus Thalassia; species Thalassia testudinum. Next base: position 88,325,148 of record JAZHRO010000024.1, read on the forward strand.
GATATAGGAGAAATATGCTAGACAAAACAATAATCAAACTCAAAAATAAAAATCAAATTAGGTGCTAAAAATATAAGAAAAAAGAAAGCTTTTTCCTCTTTACCTATTCTTCTCTCTTACTCTCTTCTATGCACTCGCACTCATTTTCTTTTGTTTAAGTCTTTCTTCTCTTCTTCTTATACCAAAAATGTTGGGTCTGGCACGAGTCAACATTCCACAGTTCAACCCATTTTCCAATGGCCTTAAATGGGCCACAAGTTCCTCTCACGCCCTATATGGGCCTCTAATGCTCTCTCTCTCTCTCTCTCTCTCTCTCTCTCTATATATATATATATATATATATATATATATATATATATATATAATATGGCTTAATGGCCTTATATATTCCCTATGGGGAGCCACTCTATTTAGGTTGACAAGCCCACGGACACAATTGCTTATAAGGCATGCTTCAGGGTTACTGTCCCATGATGTGGGTCTATCTCTATCTCTAATTTTAAAATCAAACTTTTGCATATCTTCTCCTTCTACATGCACACACCCTTGCTATTTACTCTAAAAATAAGCCTAGGCCCACTATGTTAAAATGGGCCTAATCTCTCACTCGCCCTAGTGGGCCTGGGTGTGTGTGTGTGCATGTGTATTTGCACGTGCGTGTGGGAGCCGACCCCATGTTACTAGTCGATGGGGTCGGTGATGCAGAACAATATAAAGTGCCCTACGAGCTTTGTCCTACAAGAGGTAGGACTAAACTTGAGGTGCAGATTGCGTGGAATTGAAAATCAGATGTGGGTGCTTATTGGATGCTAATCACAATTAACTAATCACTAATCAAGTAATTAAATTAATTAATCATTGCTTAATGATTATTTATACATTAAAACTTTCATCCATGAATTTCAATAAAACCCTCAAAGAAATAATATTTGCAATTATGCCATTAATGGTTCAAGAAAAATAATTATAAAAATTTCCCTAGAGTATGAATTCAATGCGATTGGGTCCTTGTCTTTTATGCCCTATATGGGTTGTCTTCTCTGACGTTGAAGGAACACCAGAGGATGATCGGAGGTCAGATCTGACCAGTAACTATGTCCAATGGAGGGCGGAGGGTGTAGGCGTAAGTCTTGTTGAGGTGGTGGTGTCCTCTGATTAGGGATCAAAGCTGCGGAGCACGGTGGTGTTAGTTACCGGAGCTAGGGAAGAAGGTGGACTCTGGCGATGACCTACAAGCACAAGACAAGGTCTTTTGACCTCGTGTTAGTAGCAGAAGCTTATTGGGTGTGGTAGCGTGTGTGGTGGTGTGGCAGACAAGCTTCTCGAAGCCCCCAATGGTGAATATCAACGCGTGTGATAGAGGTAATAAATGTCTTAATTAAGCTACTCTACACTTGCACCTAACTAATGCAAGAAAAAACCCTAAACTAATTGGACAAAAAAGAGAGGAGAAACCTGGGGCGGTGACAGGCCTTCAAGTAAAGAAAGAGGTTGAGGATGGAGCTTGAAGAAGAGGAATTGGGCCATCCTCTTTAGCAGGAAGGACGACGATGAAGAGAGGAAGAGAAGCCCTCTCCCTACTGTACGTGGGAGTAGCTGACGAGCGGGGTCAAAGGAGCTCCAGGTCCTTATTAATGGCGGCATCAGGGAAGAAGGAGGAGGGGGTGTGTGTGCACCAAAACTAGACAAAACCAATCGTAGAGGGTTCGCAAAAACTTTATAGGGTGGTAGCTACGTGAAATAAGGTGAGGAAATGGCCTTAACAAGGTCGGTTTTGAGACAAGTTTTGGCGCAATCTTTGCTCGCCGATTTCGAGCTCCCAAGATGGTATTTCACGTTGGAATCAATGCCAAGATGCTCAGAATTTGATGGAGATTAATCCCACCAAATTTGGTGGGATTTGATCATGAGGTTTGGGAACAATTGCACCCCAAATTTTGCACCAAGAGCATCTCGTGTAGTAGCTGGAGGTTAAAGATGGTTGATGCCAGCATGACATCAGCCAAGGACCATAATGAAAGGAATTTGGACTAAATCATAAGGAATTCAACAGTTAGACGCCAAATTATAAAGTAGGTGAATATGAGGTCCAAAAGGTCTCAACCTTTTAGGGTAACCTAATTTAGACCCAAAGAATTTAATAGTGACTTCACTTTTAGGTTTTGATGGAGATTGTTTGGTTAATTTATAATTTAACCCAAAATGTATTAATTGTTAACCTTAGTCTTTGACTTAGGGCAAAATAGGTTCATTTTGTAAAATTGAATGTTCTAAACCTTATAAAATATTTTTCAATGATTTCTAAAAGTTTGGATTACATTTATTTTCATTAGAACCCTGTTAATTTAAGTGAGGCTGAAATTAGGATTTTTATTCATGAATTAATATTTAATTCTCAGAGAAACCCTAATTCAATCAATATAGGCCACTTATTCGAAATTTGAGCTCAGGTAAACTTCAATTAAGTACAGGTTTACCTTTAGTTAATCTGCATTTGCATTAGCCTATTAAACAACATATTTAACTAATTTGGATGTTATTCCTTTTAGTTATTGATGTTATTCAGTTTTGTTGGTTAATAAAGTGAATTTAACCTTAGTACTTAGTAAAATTAGACTAGATGTGAAGGATGATGGTGTTACCATTACCTTCACCCTTGTGGGATTAGGAACCCACACCATAGGCCCTTGGATTGCAACAAATATATATGTCAAAGAAGAAGAATTTAACAATCAAATAATAAAGCCCTATGGATATCCCTAAATACTATATATGCAAATAAAAAATGAATGGACTATTTAGAGCTGAATTAGATACTCCCTTTACTCCATTTATGGATGTGTGATTATGCACTAGAGGGAGAGGAGTACTATGTTTCGGAGCGCAAGAGATGCTGAAGAGTGATGGAGAGCTCAACTAGTAGCAAGAGAGCTTTTGATGGGATGTAGAGTGAATGAGAGACCTCCTTCTAGCCTTAAGTCACTCATGAATATGGAAGTTATGTGTTTAGAGTTCTTAGATGGTTGGAGAGGTTCTCCTTATATAAAGGGGTCATTTGGAGCCTAAACAACTCAAGGGGTACGCACTCCAATGTTAAAAAAATGGACGTACATGTGTGTAACCAATGGGTAAAAATGCTCTTTCGAAAAACACCTTTTCAATCCTGATAACATTAGGTGCTAATGTAATGTGGCACCTAAATAAGATCTAAAGTCCATAATTCCCTAAAATTGGCATTTTGGACCCCTTAACTAATGTTAGGTGCTAACTTAGCTGGCCTATTTTGCTTATTTTGAGGTACAAAAGTGAAATTAACTAATTCTCTATCTATCCTAAGGTCATTAATGTGTAATTAAGAAGTCATTAATGATTAGTGACCCAATTAAAAGTTGATTAGGCATGATTAAACTTAATTTTGCATTAGTGATCTAATTAAAGTGCTTAAGGTGTTGATTATGTATGAACCACACCTATAATATGCCTAATTTGACTAGCATGTGAGTTCTCCTTACAATTTCTATAAAATAAATGAAAATTACAACTTATGGGTCCTATATTACATTAAGACCTAGACTCAATACTCTTTAAAAGGCAATTAGTTGCAAACATATTCATAGAACAACATAATCATTATAGTCACTTGATCAAGTCGCATGCTCATTAAATACTTATTAGGAAGAAATGACTAAATGGATATTTTTTGAGTTCACTTGTTATTTTGTGAACACCAAAATCACAATGTTATGTACAAGATTCTCTAATTGATTATTGTTTCAAAATTCTCTTTTAGTGTCTCAAGATTCTCCCATTGATTATTTTTCCAACATTTTCCCTTAATTTCTCAACAAATAATTGGTTACTTACCTTTTGCCACATGCCATCCATTATAGGAATGCACCCTCACTATGACACTCTCATCATCAATCTCCATCTACCTTCTATCTTCTATTGATTTTGCACCTATGCCTAGGTTCCCTTTTCGTGTCTTGCCATGCTCATCAACATGACATGCCAAGTCTCTTGTATCGAGACTATGCTATCATCCTTGTTTAAAGTGAACTCCAGTCACGTATTCTTCCTACCTTACACTTTTACAATAGAGATGTTAATAATTTATTGCTCCCATACTATGGAAATTTTCTATAAGAGTTACGACCTTTCATTCTAACCTATACACTTTGTTTAGCATCCATCTTTTGTGCATGACAAGTCATGTTCTTGTACTTGCTATCTTATGCCCTTAGATTAGGTTGTTACCATGAAATCAAATTTATACTAGTTGTTAGCATGTGAAGGAGAAATTCTCGCTTAATTAAAATAGCAATAGAATGATATGTTGTTGTGTTTTATGTGTTGGAAAATCTCTCAGTCAAAACTCAATATCTAATTTAACCACAATAAAGATGTCGCATCCACAAGGAGGAATAGACCAATAAATTCACGAGTAGAGGAATATACTGTTCGCAGACACTTTCGCGACTTTAATGAGAGGAATATGCTATTTTAAATGGAGCTTGCAATTTCTTTAAAAGTTCAGGGTTAATTATGAAATTTTCACATCAGGAATTAAGCTCCAAAAATATGCATATGATGCATGTGTAATGGCATATCATGTAAATTTAACTTGCATGCAAATCTGATTTGAAATTCAAAGTTAAATCATGCACATAACACAAGTGAATTAATTTCAGGAAACTATAAGTGATCCATGCAATGTGGCCTAAATAAAATATTAATATCTAATCGGCAATGGCATTGAATGTAAATATTAATTAAGGAGAAAATGGAAGATTTCTCCTCTCTCTTCCTCGCGTGGACGGCCGTGCACAGTTGGCGACGAGAGTCGACAGGGTGGTGCACCTCGACGAGGGCTACGCAACGGTGGTGATGCAGCGGCTGGACGGAGGAGAATGGCCGCTGGCCTGTTGGCCCTATTGGAAGAGGTTAGTCATGCGTGGAGAGGATGGCGCCACTGCTGCAGCCCGCGTGGCTGCGTGCTGGAGTGGCCTGCTAAGGCGCGTGCGGGAGTTGCCTGCAGCACCTACACGGCGCGACTGTGGCGTCTGTGGTCACCTGCGGGTGGCTGCGGTGCAGCGCCTACGGGCAATGGCGATGGCGTGAGGCGCGCTACGCGCTTGCAGGGCGCGCTTACAGGGCTGATGAGGGCGCTGATGGGTGGAGCAGGCGGTGGAAGGTGCGAGGGCGATGGCGTGGCTTGTTGCTGCCTGTGAAGCAGCGCCTGTGGGCGATGGCGATGGCGTGAGGCTGCCTGTGTGCGCTGGTGCAGCGTGGAGCCGCCTGTGGGCGGGGCTTGCAGGGCGTGGTGGGAGGTGAAGCAGCGCTGGAGGGCACGCAAGGGCGCTGGTGAGGGTGTGCGAGGGGGCACAGTGCCTGTGGGCAGTTGAGACCTGCGGGTTGGAGTGGGGGCAGCGCCTGCAGGATGCGCAAGGGTAGGCGAGGGCTTGGTGCAGTGCGCGGTGGGAGGTGGCGTGCGCTTGCAGTGGAGAGGATGGTGTGGCGAGGCTGTGGCTTGCAAGGAATTGGTGAGGGTGCTGTGGCAGTGAGGTGATGGCGGTGGAAGGTGTGCACAGTGCACGCTTGGTTCCACAGTGTCCGCCCTCTCCACAGTGGGGAAGGTGGAGAAGAAGGATATCCCCTTTGGGGGGGGGGGGGGGGGAAGAAGAAGAACCACCTTCTCTCCTTTGCCTAGCCCCCTCTTAACTCCTCTCCCCTCACGCCAATTAAGGGATTTTCAAATCCCTTACTAATTTTGGCCGGCGGTTGTCGGGGGTGTTGAGGTCGGCCGAAGGTTGCGTGATTGTTGGGGGAAATTTATTTCACCCCCCCATTCTTTTCCAACATTATTCCTACAATAACAAAACATAAAATAATTACATATTAAGTTATAGAATGCGATAAAATAGATATAAACTTAAATAATGATGCATGCAAACATTCTACAACTTAATGTAGTTATTAACAAACCTAAAAGGTAAGAATAAAGTTAACTTAGGCGTAACAATAGTCCATTAAAATGGACTCATCAGCATGTATTTGATGCTTGTAAAAGTTTACTACCTACAGTTGCACATGCAAAAAAACATGAGCCAACACTTTTGATCTTATGAGCTTCTCCACCTACCCTTTTGATTATGTTGTTGTTACATGCTTGATATACTTTGGAATGCTTCATGGATGAACATGTGTAATATGATGATAGTGATTTTAGTTTCCAATGTCTCCCTCAAAATATTTGATGCAAGATCCTTAAAGTTTATATCACTATCAGACTTCTTCGCATTAATCTTCTCAACCACAGTCACTTTTTGTATGGCCCCTTTGTCTAAGTAGAAACATGTGAAAGGACTGCAAGATGCAGAAGAACCCCCTCCTGATATCCCCTCCATGTACCCAACCTACTCTCTACAATAAATACAAGATCACTATCAGATGTGGCTTTACTTATACTCCTGCATCACAACTTATTCCTTAGTAGTAAAATGACTATATTGTCCAATGAAATAGTCTCCCTACTGTTGAGCACTATTTCGATGATATGATTAAAAGATGGTAGAAACAAACTTAACAAGACCAATTCCTTATCCTCTTCCTTGAATTATTTTCTCAACCTTAGTATTCTTGTTAAGGGCAATTGATGAGCACATAAATATCTTTCTAAGTCATGCTTAATTTATGTTAGTGTTAATAACGCTAGAGTTGAAGTTTAAGAATGTGTCATAGTATAGTCGACAAGATCGAATCAACACTTAAATTTATATTCTTGAAGTTGAAGTCCGAGGTCGTTCGCTGGGAGTAATTTATTGCGCAAATACCGCTATCTAATTATTTACAAGAATTAAGGCTCAAGAACTTGATACAAAAGAAATAAGCTAAGAAAATATGCTATCAAACTTAGAAAAAAAGATGCATTAGGTCAAGTGCCAAAAAGATTGAGCGATAATTTTTTTAAAAATATATGTTTCTTCGTAAGCCTATTAAGCACTTAACAACTCTGTTGTTTTATCCTTTTTTTTTCTTTTTGCAAAAACTGGCCCTCAACAACTGAGGCCCAAGCTCACCCTAATGGGCCACCCTTATAGGCCTTAATCTCTCTCTATATGTATGCATAATGGGCTCATGGGCTTATATGTGCCCTATGGGGAACTCATCCCTATTAAGTAGATGATCCTTCCCATGCGAATCCTAATTAAGCACCCTAGATGCTCACAATCCCACAATGTAGGACTATTTTCACGCGTTTGATTTCAAGGAATTGGATTGAGTCTTCTTCTTCTTTGTTTCTCTCTTCTGTTAGCACGCACACTCCTCTTCTCTAAGTCTCCTCTCTCCTTTTGTTTTCTTACTCTTTACTTCAAAAAGGGGTCTAACTCGAGGTAGCATAGTCCGACCCAAGGAAACCTTGCTGGGCCTAGATCTCTCTCTCTCACCCTATATGGGCTGCCCCCAGTGGGCTGCACATATATATGTAATAGGCTTAATATACCTATTGGGAGTCCATCCCTATTAAGGCTGGTAAGCCAAGGGTGCAATTGCTTATAAGGCGCTACGCACAACTAAAAACCCACAATGTGGGACTAAAGAAGGGAGAGGATTAAAAGAAACATAATTGCAGGGATTTACGTTAATAATTGAGGAGATACGTCATTATTTAATACTTAATTAAGTATAATCAAGGATTATTGAGCATGATTAAGCATTAAATAATTAGAAATCAGTAATGCTTGCATGAAATATTGCAAAGAAACCCTTAAAGATTCATATATAATAAATAGGTCCTTTTTAGTTTAAAAAAATTATGATTAGGCCCTTTAAAACTAATGAATGCTTAATTTAGGTCCTTAAACCACAACTCTTTAGAGTTTAGGCTTTGACGTGGTAGGCTTGTCAGAGGGCATTCCAAAAGATGATCTGGTTGTTCAGCTGCTCTGGCGAAGGGCGGCGGATGGTCATCGGAGCTTCAGTGAGGAGATGATGATGTGTGATCAAAGATCAGTGTGGCGGATTGTGATGAAGTTGGTTGCTGGAGCTGGGGAAGACAATGAAGACCGACGAACCCCTGTGAGAAAAATACAAAGCCTTTCGACCTCACGTTAGGTCTAGAAGCTTTAGGGTGAAGCCCCGAAGAAAAGCCCTAAGGCTATTGCATGAGTGGGTGTGTATGTGAGAGTGGCGAGGAAGCTTCAAAGAGCTTCTAATGAAGGTGGTGATGGTGGGTGGTAATGGTGACAAAAATGCACATTAAACCATCCTAAACCTAAAGCGAACTATAGGGAACAAAAACCCTAATCTAATTGGATAGAAGGGAGGGGAGAAACCTAGGATGATGGTGGGTCTTAGGCAACAAAAATGGGGGAGGAATTGGAGCTGACGAGGAGGAGATGAACCATGTTCTTTGGTTGGAAGCACGATGACAAGGAGACGAAGCCAATCGTGCCCTCAATTAGTAGCAAGGGCCGATGAGGAGTGAGGCCAAAGAAGCTCTAGGAGCTCTTTAATGGTGTTTCAAGGAAGAAGAAAAAGAGGGTCGTTCCATGCAAAAAACATGCACGATTTGAATCAAAGGCAAATGGTGAGGCTTTATAGAGTGTCAGCCTTCGCAATTGAGGCAAGAAATCAACTCAAATATGGCTAATTTGGGGAGTGCATTGGCATGAATTGCAAGCGCTAAAGGAGGGATCAAGAGCTGGAATTTGCATTAGGTTACATGGATTTGAACGAGGAAGGTCTTGGCCAAATTTGGATGGATTTCGTTTAGGAATTAGGGAGATCTTACTCCCTAAATCTCGTGCCTGGGATAGCTTGCACAAGCTACTATTGCTAGATGAAGGAGGAAGATGGCTGACCTCAGCATGACGTCAACCAGGGACCTGAAAGAAAGATTAAGGACCAAATTGAAAGAAATTCAAAAATTAAGGATTTAATTGTAAATTAGGTGAAGACAAAGTTTAAATGGTCCCAAATTTTTAGGGTGACCTAATTGAGACCCAAGGAATCTAATGCTAACTTCAATTTCTGGTTTTGATGAAGTTTGAGTGGTCAATTTATAATTTAACCCAAAATATATTAATTGTTAACCTTGGTCTTTAGTTTAGGTCAAATTGGGTTTATTTTGAAAAATTGATTGTTTCAAAGCTTAAGGAATATTTTTTAGTGATTTTTATATGATTTAGATTACATTTATTTTCATTAGAACCATGATAATTTAAGTGAGACTGAAATTAAAATTTTTATTTGAGATTTAGCCTTTAATCTTAATAGAAACCCTGAAGCTGTCAATGCAGGCCTACTTATTGGGAATTTGAGCTTAATCGACTTTCAATTAAGTGTATATTTACCCTTTAGTTAATCTGCAGTTGTATCTTGCTATTAAAATAACAAAATTAACCAATTTTGATGCATGCCATCCTATTCTTGATATTCTTCAGTTATACTATTTTAATGATTAATTAGGTGAATTTAACCTTAGAATATAGCCAAATTAAGCTAGATATGAAAAATGATGGCGTTACCATCAGTTAGTTTTATGGTAGTAAGTGCATAAATGCATTAGGTTCGCTCATTATATATATAATTGCAACTAGGTAATAGTTCATGCATTATGGGTTATTCATGTGTTGTTGAGCCTATTTGTGAATAAGAGAAACCCTAGCCATCAAACCCAAAAGCTAATCCATACACCTCCATGCCACCTACCTTATCCTATGTTCCACTTTGTGGTCTCCACCAAAAATTCATATGCAATATTACACAATCCTATTTAGAACCTAATCAAATCAATTACCTAAAATCAATCACCACTTGATTGATTGCCTTCCTAAAATCTCTACCCTAATGTGAACACACCCCCATTCACTCCTCTTTGATCCAATGCACCCACCACCCAAAAACACCCAACTCTATGTCAAATACCACATAAACCCAACGTAACTCAACCCTTCCAACATCTCAAGGTCACGCAAAGGCCACATTCCTAAATCCTACTTCCAAAAACCTAATCCTAATCCCATTTCCTAAAACCTAAACCCACTTTCCAAGTCTAAAACCCTAACTTCCTCTTCAAGCAACTTACGGCCGACCTCCCCCCTCCTTTAAATGCCCATGCACGTCCACTATTGGGACCCCTTGGCTCTTTCTCCCTTGTTTCCAAACCCTAAAGGCCCCCTCCACCATCGATCAACGCCTACCACAGGCCACCACCTTCCTTTGGCCGACCACCATCATCACCCTCAAGGTTGTCCTCCCTTTTGACATATCCACTATCAATTTCCTCATCTTTATCATCCACTCTACACACCAATCACCATCATAGTCGTATTATCAACTTATCTTTATGCACTTGTAGGAGTTGAAGAAGGAGGATTCGCTACGAGAAAGATTCGAGATGTGTACTTCATATCAACATCTCGCTTGCATTCTCGTCACCACCTTTGCCGAGGAGACACAACACTTCATATCTCGAGGGTTTCCTCGGTTTGATCTATTTCTACTTGCTCTATCTTTATTGTGTGACTCTTAAATCTTTGCAAGTTAATGAGTATTTTTATTTCTATCGAGATGTCGTGCTTGATTTTCATATCTATGTATGGCTAATCTTCTTGCAAGTGGAAGGAGGAGATAGATTCAATTTGTGCTTAATTCATGATTAGATAGATACTCTTCAGTTGGTTTGTCAGGAAATCGATTTGTTTTATGTGCGCATGTAGTTATCTAGGATAGTCCAAGCCTAAGAGCTTTGAGTTCGAGTAGGATTATAACCTTAATAAGTTCATGTGAGATATGACAAGCCTAAAGGAAGTAACCATTCATATTTATCTCTTCAAAATTATCTTCTTGTATCCATTCTATTTCCTGAACCCTACACGTGTTCATTTCATCGAGAAAACCTTACTTTAGAACCTTTCACATCCTACTTTTGTTTCTATTTTCGATCTAGTGTCATAGTTTAGTTTATGAAATTTGTGCAATGTTTTCTGGTCGTTAAAAATTTTAAAATTTTGTTTGTAGGTAGTTAGTCAAGTAAGGAAGCATGGTACCAAATTTTAGAGCCTGACTTGTTCTAAAAAAAAGATAAAATTCACGCACTGTTCTAGGGTCAGACTGCATACAAAACCTAACTTTTTGGTCTTTCCTGATTTTTAATGATTTAATTAAAACTCTAAATTACATGAAATTTGTTTTTCTAATGAGTCTAATGAGATAAATTTTCCATATTTTTATGAAGTCTTTAGGTTTAATTTTGTTGTGTGTGAAGGAAGTTGGATCAAAATAATCCTTCCCTCTTACTTGTCAAATAAAAATCTAAAAAGATTGAACAACACTTTTTAAAATACCCAAAAAATTCCTATACTTATTTAATTGATCAGAGAACATAACAGTATAACCTCATTGTGGATTTGAGTCAACTTATCCTATTTGCAAACAATTAAATTGATTTTAATCTGGTGTGCTTTTTACGATTTGAGCATCGACTCACACCAACCATCATGTTAGGTAATAATGATCTAATTTAACTCATTGAATTGTGCTTCTTGTTGTCATCGACCTTCGAATTCTTCCAAACTTCTATCAAATCATCGAGGACAATGTCTTCGGAAAGTATATTATTATTAGCTAGGAATATCTTGCTATGCTATTCATAGGTACCTACTTTTCTTCCTTCACTCTTGCTTTTTAGCCTTTTCATTTGTAGACCTTTGACAACTCTCTATTGCATAAAGAGGTCCTTTACTCTTTCTTGTTATAGAGTGAAGTCATTCATCCTATTAATTCAGAAAAAATTATGCACCCTTGGAGATGAACCTTGTCATCCTGTATTGTATGTTTAAATTGCAATGGCAACTTCAAACTTTCTAGTCACGATTGATCAAATTGGATCTTCACTGATTGCCTTTAGAAAGGTGAAGTTGACACTATCCCGTGTGATTTAAAAAACTAAAGCATAATCTATTTTATGCAATCCATTCACATTGTCTTGAGCATGCCAAAATCTTAAGATAGAGTTCTGTATCACTTTAATCGACCTTTGATTATGTCTAATGTGCCTAGGGAAGCTTGAGTCATCCGATAAATGCACTCTCTTCAACTGAATACTTGCTATCATTGCAATAAGTGTTTAATCATTTTAATTTAGTTACAAGGCCTAAACTCACATCAATCATTGCATCAGTAGTTGACAAAAAGGATTCTCTGTGCCATGCATGTTGTTCTAGTTTTTTCACCTAAATAGAGGGTTAAGAAAGTCATTGCCACTCGCTAATGGGTACTCAATGCACACGCCTTTGTTTGTCGCTTTCACAACACCACATCCATTGACCCTTGTGCCCAATCGTTAATCTTCTTGCTTCATGTATTTTGTCAACAGGTTGCTACTACCATACATGACACGTTGATTCACCCTGACACAAGTTAATGGGATGGGAGTTCACCGGCAACAAATGATGACATCAACAATGACCCTAAAAACGGTAGTGATCAGTTACCTCTCTCGAGCATCGAAAGGAAAATTTTGTTTATTGAAAATGAACACCTCTCGCTGTCAACCTTCCTTGTCTCAAGCTCTAACTCGAATACAGAGTTGAGAGGCTATGACTCTTTATAATAATTAAACTCAATAAAAGAGTCAAGACCCGACTCAAAATTTTACTCTTAAATAGGATTTAAATACATGACCCGAACTCCTCGTTAGGCACCTTTTGTTTAGCAAAATTAATTTAACGGGAAAAAACTTTATAAGATCAAGATTGTATCCCCATCCCAAGATTGTAAGTCTCGATGTTTATTTTTGGTAGTTGATAATCTCAAAATTAAAACAAATAATCTTACATTTAACATAGTTAGGGTATTAAAATTCAACTGATGAATTATGAGAGTCCACTCGTAGATTTTGAAGATTTCACCTGTGAATTATTAGATTCCATAAGAACATTTATCTATGCACATGTAAGTTAATTTCTACCCTTCTAATTGATTATCCAATGTGAAGGAACACATTCGTCTTACATGATGAGCAAATCTTATCATCATCACTAACCAATCAAATCACAACAAATATACCTTAAATCCAATAATGTCAACTAAAGAGTAACAATGAAATATGACTAACATTTATTAAAATATCTTAATTTCATTATCTCTCTCATTGTGGATGAGTGCAGATAGACTCTCCACAGACATGTAGTCATAGGCGAGGAACTTCTCATCCCGACTATAATAGCATACACGAAGTAGGATGAGATTTGAGTGACTCAACAATTGCAGTAACATTAGCGAGATGGAAGAGAAATTATACGTAGTATTAGGCCTTCCCATCAAATTAGATAATATTGAAATAGTGATCTCAATTAGGATGTTATCCTATCCTAAGTTTAACTCTCTTAAATAAGGAACTGACATCACAATACTCGTAAACAAATGTTAACTAATAGAGTGACGAAAAATACTTTTCACTCTTTCCAAGCAGCCACGTGGTAGACAACGTGTCTACTATAATAAATAATGAACCAATTAAACTCATGAAACCAAGTACAAGTGATATATGAAAATATGAAATTCTAGCTGACAGGCCAGACACTGCACCTATCACACTAAGCTTTTTTTGCAAGTTCATCCCAACGACGGGGAAAGGACATTCCATTGACAAAAAGGGGGAGAATCTGATAGGAATGACGCACCTCTCAGGGATGAGAAAGAAAGATGAGCCTATCCTCGAAAGGGAAAGAAAATAAGACCCGTAGAAATAACGAAATATCAAAATATACAAATAAGATAAAAAATAAAAAAAGTAAGAAAAAGAAGTACCTAAAGATCAGAAACTAATGTTCTTTTAAAAAAGATCTAACTCACATGTACAGAACAACAAATGTCAACAAGATAAATCTCGAAGTTTTCATAACCAAAAAATCGACAAAATCAATCTCAGACTCGCACCAATAATCCCAATCGTAAAAAATATGAGGTTACACATAGCCTCCCAACAGAACAAAATACACTTAAAAAAATAAGAAAAAAAAAAAAAAGATGACAAAACAACAATGCAAAACAACCACAGTAGCAAACAAAACACCACCTGCAGCTCCTGGTCGCTCAACGATCACGGCACTCCTCCTCACGATTGTAGCAACGACGCGGGCACAACCACACACGCCTCGATCCCAGCGCCGCAGAACCTGCGCAACGATCTCCTCAGCGCCAACCCAACCACGATCACGACCGTCTGCCTCGAACACGCCGACCACCGTCGAGCCGCGACCTCGCACCGACCGCCGCTCCTCGCACTCGCACCAACTGCCGCACCTCGCACTCGCTTCGACCCCGCACGACGAACATGTGACCAACCACCTCGATCGCGATCACCCCACAATCACGACCTCCCCGATCGACCTCGGCTGGCGAGCGGCGCCCAGCATGCGAGGAGCTGCAGGAAACAACCCGAGACCACAGGACGAGCTGCGAACACGAAGTGACTAATGGCGACGACGAGCTGCGATTGATCTTGCATGTCAGCGATCCGCTCCGTAAATATCGAAGATGCGTGGTCGAAGGGAGGGGGAGGGAGAACCCGAAGGTTGGGGGGGCCCCGATAAGTCGGGAATGGCCGACCAGAGACCAAGGCGGCGGCTAACGTTTTGTTCTGAAGTGGTGGGGGGAGGGGGTGGGGGCGGTGTTGTGTCGCTAGTGCGGGAGATATTGCACTAAGCTGACCCTCCAGGGAAGCTATTAGAGGATTTTTTTTTTTTTTTCTAACATGCAGGTACATCGCATCCCGGAACTGCACGAATTAAAACCAGATCTATATAAGAGGCAAAACCGAATGCATCCATCCGTACACGACGTGAAATAAATAAAGATCACCCTGCGATTCTACTTGAAATGCCTTCTCTCATCCTATTTACAACTTTACATATAATTCCATTTAGCTCTAACATCATGAAATCTCTGCAGGGAACACCAGCATGCATGTGCTATATCGGGAGGGGCCTCCTGTAGCAACCGTAGAAGATCCATATAACTATATATATAATTGAAGCTTATACGTAAGCAACCATTAGCTCCCGGTGGAGCAGTTGTGGCGGAGGACCCTGAGGGGCCCGAGCCCGACCACCACAAAGCAGTCGGTCTCCGCCGACACCTTCTTCCTTATGAACCCCAAGATCACGAGCCTCCCCTCGATCCTCGACTTGGCCTCGAACTCGAGCTCGCCCCTCTGGACGTCCTTCACAACTCTCCCCATCTCCTGCTCTAGCTTCTCTGCCTCCGCCATCACCGCGCACGCCACGTGCTCCAACCCCTTCCCTGGAATAGTCCCGGGGGACACCTCGGCGCTCCCCACGTGGGAGCCACGGTAGAAGAGGAGGGTGGATCCCGTGCTGTGGTGGAAAGCGGCGCGGTTGGGGTTGAGGAGGAGGAGGTCGAGGTGGAGGGTGGCGTTGAGGAGGAGGGAGCCGCGTGGGGTGAGGGTGATGGAAGGGGAGATGGAGGTGAGGGTGACGGAGTCGAGGGTGATGGTGGGCTTGCGCTGCTTGAGGGCGGTGACGGCGACGGTGAGGATGGCGGTAGTGACGAGCAGGGCGGCGGTGGCGACGAGGAGGAGGAGGATGGTGGTGGTGGTGGTGCAACAAGGGTGTAGGGGTTGGTGGTGTTGAGTGGTGGCTGTGGTTGAGGTTGTGTGCGAGGGGGTGCTGGAGGTCTCCTTGTCCTTGGTCCTGGACTTGGTGGTGGTGCTGGTGGCGGTGGCGGTGGCGGTGGCGGAGAGTGAAAGGGAGGACTTGGACTTGTTGGTGCTGGTGGTGGAATGGGTAGTACTGGTCTCCATGGTGTGTGGGGAGGTGGTGGAGATTGCGAGATGAGAGGATGAGATGTGGTTGTTTGAAGAAGAGAGAGGGTGGTGGAAATTAAGGTCTAGGTGTTGCATTGAATGCCACCATGAATGGGGAGGTTGGGAGGGGGGAGGAGATGGGGCCGGATTGACTTGCATGTGCATGGACCACCTAATTAATGGGATGCATAGAGGGGATACAGGATGCTACATTGATCCAAGATCGAATCGTACGTATACAGCGGCTGTTGTAGCTATAGATCTCTTATTTGCCTTGACCTGTCTCCCTTCCTGGATTTCTTTTCTTTTTTTTAGTTTCCCCATGTTGCAGGCCTACTTTACTTTGAAATTCTCGAGAAAAGAGATAACTCTCATTTATTTAATTAATTAATTTTTTATCAAATAATTCTATTTAATTATTTTAATATAAATTTAACTAATATTAACTAAATTCATGTTAAAATTATATATACCTTATGTCTGAGATAATTCTTATATTTTATATTTTTAACATCATTATCATACAAATGACTGAAAAATTAACAAAATAATTTAATATTAATTTAAATAAATATAATTATATATTAATATTAATTTTATATTTTTTAACGTCATTTTACTAACCTCAAATAAATTAACCCTTATTAAAATCATTGGATGATTGTCACCTGGGCGAGAGCAATTGTTTGGAGGGTACGTGTTCGTTGGGTTTATAAACAAAATGTTCGCTGCACCCAAGTGGTGACCGAAAGTTAGAGCCCGCTCACTGCAATTTGTAGTCGTAGCAGCTCTAACACACAGTTAACGCATTTAAAGGATACGCTTTTGCGTTCAAAGTTTATGGATGTTCTTGAAACTATTAGGTTGCCGTGAATCCTGTATGTGAAAAATGCAAACTGTTTATGTGAAGGGTTTTTGTACAAGTTGGATTCAGCACCTCTGTTTTAATATCGTATGGAATTTAATTTGAATAGCCTTATATGAAGAAAAAAATTTCATTTATTCATGGATGGTTAACAAGATAGTTAAGTTCAAATATCCAATTCTGATGAGTATAAAAAAGTTATGATTTTTTGGTTATTGTCTTTATCCCGTAGATCTTGGCAGCTCTCCGCTCGTGATGTGGTGGCTACGATCGAGGTCCACGTGCACCCATCCTATAGCCACTTTTGGCTCCATCGGGGATGACTGCAAGCACTTGATTACGTTGGATCTTCCATCTCTGTCACGGATTCTCTTTGCTGGACATGGGTAATGTACATTCGGCATTCCATTATTGGAGTAACATTTACGCACTTGGATCTAAGCGTAATTACAGAGAGTTATTTGAGTGGCATTTTTCATGTCAGTCGGGTCAGATTTTGTTGTAATGTTAACCGACCAGTTCACAAATAGTTTAGAATTGAGTGTATCTAAAGCATTTATACTATACCTCTCAATTCTAATCACATGGTATCAAAATGGAAGGTGATTCCACTACCGGTCCTCGCAATTTGATTAGGAGTTCTACCATTGCTTTTGTGTTGGAGCACTTCCAACCTTCACCAATGGTTGGATTAAGAGTTTCATCATCAGCCTCTAGACCAACATGGCAAGTAAGCAATGTTCAAAGGATATCTACTACCCTTCCTACTGTGCAAAATAGTGTTTCATACAAATTGAATTCCATATACTTTACATTGTAAAAGGCACAACTAGTACCAAGCTTACATGCCTATGATTTAATTGGATTCATAGATAGTACTACAACCATTCTTGCTAAATTTGTTATCACTTTAATATTGTTAATAACGATTATGATCACTATATAAGTAAAGATTGGTTAGCGCTGAACTTGATTATGTCTTCTATTAATGAAGATATTCGCCTATAGATATCTAATCTAGAAACTTTTTATGATACATGATTTTCTCTTGAGAAAATATTTGAAGTATAGTATCAAGTTAGAATTTTTTTACTGCAACAAGCTCCTTGAAGGAGGTGATAGTTCAATTATAGAGTTTGCCAACAAATCTAAATAAATAGTACTTCAATTATAAAATTTGTCAACAAATCTAAACAAATAGCCGTTCAGTTGTGGAGTTTGTTAATAAACAAATATCTTTATGACTTGTAGCATGTGGAAAAAAAAATTCATGATGATGATAATATTATGTTAGCTATATGGAATAGTTTGGGTTTTGATTGTAATTTAGCCATTACATGTATTACTACTTGTGGCATGACACCTTTGATGATATATTAGGATTACTATTGAGTCATGAGCAATGGAAACTCAAAGTTCAACCAAATCTTGATATTTCATGTTACGCTCCAAAAACTGTTGCCCAATCAAGAATTGGGTTAATGGGTGTGTTTAAGTTAATTATGTGCATGTTATTACTATACTCAATTTAAATAAATCCTAACTTATCCTAACTAAGGTAGATAAGACAAGCAAGAGTCGATCCCACAAGAATGTGGATTATGTTAAATAATCTTTTTTTCGTCAGCTTAATATACTAATTAGAATCATGTTTTAATGATCTAAACACTCATACAACTAAGTAATTACAACATCTGCCTAAAAATTGACAACACTTTAAATTGCATCGTTAAACAAAGGATGCCTAAAAACCTAGTCAAATCCACATATAAAATAATTATAAATTTTTTGGAAAAACTTGGGTAAACTAGAAGCGAAAAAAAATCACATAAATCTACGAAGTATAAAATTAGTAATTTGTAAAAGTTAACATCTCAAATCTACACACAAATCTGAATACAAATCTCTTCTGCAAATTTTATCTTTGATTTACAAATGATTTTCACATGAAATCAATAGCATATGAAAGCTAACTTGATCGAGTTTTACCATAAAAATTATCAAAAATTTATGCAAAGATTTTGCACATGAGACAGTGCTCACAAAATTGACCAGTTTTCCTTATTTTTTATACAAATCAAAGAGTCAAAATTGCAAACTAAGATCTAATGGCCCTAAGTTAATCTAAATAACAAGTAAGCATCCAAAATAGCCTAGATGATAACAAAACTTCTCTCTCATCTATAGTTTGATGTTTGAAATCACAAATTTCCAGGTTCGAACCTTTGTAGGCTCTAGCATCTTACATGATTTGCTACAAATAAAAATATGAATGTGTTAGTGCATAGCACTAAGTTGACTAAATTTTAATGTTAACAAAGTAAGTTATACTTGTCAAACTTTAAATTTCAAAGCTATTCTCAATGAGAAAGATGCATGAGTTAAAGATTAAGATGAAGACTAAGCTACACATGATGATGATTAGTTCAAGGAAGCTTAAGGAAAAAAAAAGAACCAAGCAGTGCATTCCAAAGACTTCAATAAGTCAAAAGGAGCTTTATGTACTCAATTTACTATTTTCTACAAGTTTGTACAAGAGCCAATTAATGAACTACACTTAAACACATAGCACTCTCCTAAAAAACCAATTTGAAATTAAAAATAAATTCAAAAATATTAAAACTTGATTGATTAGAGACATTTTAGGGTCATCTAGGAGGTTAGTTATGTTTTTAAATTAACACCTTTTCAAAAAGACACATCTTTCAAATTTTTCGATGTTAAAAAAAAAAAATCGATTAAAAAAAATTGTTAATCAATTAATTTCAAGACTAAAGAACTCTAAGTACTAGATTTACAAAAATTAATCAATCAAAATTGTAAATTAATCAATTAGAAATTCATCAGGATGTTCCTGGACTTGAGTTAATTGATTAAGGAAATTTGATTAATCGATTAATTTTGGATTTTATGTTCTAGCCTAAACTTGGCTTTGCATAAATTAATTAAAACATAAGTTATATATGTAGAAATTAATTAATTAATTATTTATTTCTTCATTAATTGATTAACAACAATGCATTAATTGTGTAATATGAGTGTTAATTGATTAATTTTAGGATTTTTGAACTAAATTGCATCTTTTCATAATTGCACATTTTTCATTTGAATTCTAAATGTTTGATCTCAAACTTAAGTTGGTTATTAAGCCTCTAAACACTCTCTATAAATATCCTATGATAGCTTAAGGCTTTTACACATAATATACTATCTCTTGCTCTAAATTTTTATCATTCTAGAGACTTGCAAAGTGATTTCAAAGCACTCCATTGCTCTTTTCAGCAATGAAAGAATTTCTACTTCACTTCCTTCATGCTTCTCACTTTAATTTTGAAAAAGGGAAGTTTAAGGAAGTAATTTTTGAGTTATATTTTAAGCACACTTATAGGACTTATTGTACTTTTTATATTCAGTTTTTCATTTTGTTGGGTGCATAGTAGGCTTCTCGTTCTTCTTTGTTAAGGAAGAACAAAATACTTCTTAAGGTTGTCCAAGAAGTAAAATTGCAATAAAGGTACACCACCTTCGGATTTGTGTTGTGCTTTTAGTGATTCTTGCAATTGTAATGGCAAAATCGAAATTATGGATGACTAGATAGAGGTTTTTTTTATTTGGGTTTCCCTTATAAATCTCTGTGTCCATTTGTGATTTGATTTTTGTGGTGTGATTTTAATTGTATAATTTTTTATCTTAAGCGCAAATCACCCCCCCCCCCCCCCGCCCAGTGCCAATTTCAGAATGGGCATCAAGTGCGAACATAACAAAGTTGAAGTTCACTAACCAACAGGATTACATCGATCCAACCAACATGTAGGAAACTATCAAAACAAAGTAAACTACGTTCTACATGCAACATACAATGCAAACATACTACATAGTTATTCTAAACATCAACAAGAGATATAGAAAATGGAATCCATTGCATAAAACTCACAATGAATACAACAGTGGATGTACTGAGTATAGAGGAATAAAAATAAGCCAAGAAAGAATTGCCGAATATCAAGACACCTCAACAACAATACTCCTCGCCCTTCATCTGTCACCTGAATGCCTACGAACAACATGGTTATGGTTCACTTTTGAAGAGGTTGCTTCTGGTCCAATCCTGATGTAGCAACGTGCACGTAGACCAAGGTCGAAAACATAGCGAAATTCCCACATTGATGAAGTGAGTGGAGATCCAGAGAGAATGTGGAATTGAAGTGTTACGACCCGATTCCCGAATTCCTACAGGACACGAGACCGGACCGACTCGACTAATCCCAAGACCTAGTCGTCCAACAAGAAAGTAACAAAAAAGCAGTAAAATAAATCACATTCACCATGCAAGCAACTAACAGTAATAATAGTACAGCAGTAAAGAAGTAAACTACTACAGTACACACCACCACAATAGTAGAAAATTAAATAGGTACAGAATATAAAGGTACAAGAAACTACTCACTACTACAAATGAGTACAAAAGAACTACGACTACTGGGCTCTACTGGGCCCAGCACCCTCTGCAGCCATGTGCTCTAGCTGCTAAACACCTGGACCTAAAAAAGGATATGAATACAAAATGTCAGCGAACGCTGAGTAGAGTGGCAACCAACTACTAAGTAGTAAAGGTGGACAAGTAGCTATTGTTTTTCCATTTCTTTCTTTCTTTAACAAATTATGCTTTCTTTCACCACTTAATTTAATTATCAGGTCTCTTTCTTGATCTCGAATGTTCCTCGTGGGAACGATCTTGATTGCAGTCTTTTCCGAATAGTAGAAGTAGCACGTGATGCTCTCCTGACCGGGAGAGTCCCCTGTGGTGGTCCTACACCCAGTCAACCACCCCAAGGTCACTGATAGACGTAATGATGACTACGGCACGCATGATAAATGCACGGGTAGCTACCCTGCACTGGCACGCGATCAGTCATTTTTGTTAGCGGGTGCGCCCAAAGCACAGCACGAAACTAGTATAGGGCATAGCCCTCTCAGTAATAGGGGTCTAGCCCTTAAGAACCAAATAGGGGTCTCGCCCCTCCACAGTCCGCGCACCCTCACCTGATTACCCTAGTTTACCTAGTGGGCCTAATAAGTCGGTGTAGGGCGGCTAGCTGAACCTCGTGCCTCGTGGGGTGGCTAGCTCTCTCCCTACACTAGTAGCTTTCCCTGGTACAGTGTACATGAGGGCAACCGAGTCGGTGTAAAGTGGCCAAACCCACCCCAGGTCTCAACCCGAAGCAGCAAGCACCCCTCTACACTAAGAGGTAACATGCGCTCCCCTTGGTACAACGTACTCAAGGGCCAGTACACTTCCCAATGCATTTCCAAATCCATTCCATTTATTTCTAGGAGCTCTACTCCTAATTCCCTGTAGGGTTAATGCTCACATTCCTCATGCCATTCCATACCAGGTTTCATCATTTCTATTTCCATTCTCACGTTATACTCATGCAACTTGTAATTCTATAGTTCACATTTTCACATTCAGGTTACTCACAAGTAGCTCGTGTTTCCAATATTCACATTTTCATTTCCAAATTATATACATGCAGCTCATACAATAGTTATTTCACGTGTGCGATAGGGAAGTTACATACAATAGTTAACTAGCACAAGTACTACATAATTCGCAGGCAACTATTATTCATTCTATCTACTCATTCAAGACTGCAATTCATTCATTTAATACAGACATTCCAGTATTTCTAGTCCTAGGATTCATGCCATATCATAGGTTCTAATCATTCATTCCACACATGCAATTGAGTTGTAATTAAATTAAGGGAGAAGTCACTCTACCAGTAAACCCAGGAGTAATGGGGGCTTGAACGGCAGGCTCACGTGCCTCAGCAAGCTCCGAACCCGCAATGGAACAAGGTCCTATCACAATGATCAATCACAAGAGAATACTCAGAACAGTATAGAAAGTATTCCAACAAGTAGATGAAAACATACAGAACATCGGTATCTCAATTGCGGAAATCGGACCTCAAACGGACCCTAAACGGGTCAAAAATAAGGATTCTGACTCAAATCAGACGTCTAGACCATCTTTCAGACGTCTTAAAAGAGTGTAAAGCCATACCTCGGTCCCGCAATACTCCTCAGATGTCCAGAAACCCCGTTGAACCATCTAGACCTAGTTCCAGACGTCCGACAACCTCTCCGGACGTTTAGAAATGCTTTCCGTCATCTGGTGCCTCGCCCAGACGTTCGAACTACGTGGGAGGGCATGCCCCGTGCCTTCCCAAAGCAACCTCTGCGCAAATCAAGCAAAATCTTCTCAATAAGGCATGAAACAGTCTCGGCGGAATGACCTGCACGGCCATATCTGCAAAGGAGATGTACATTCGCGAAGCTTACCTCTCAGTCGTTTGGGACCTCCTCCAGACGTCAGCTACGTCGTCTATATATCGCTCCAGTCGTCTGATTCTAGGAAAATCCCAGAACCAGAACCCGCCTTCGCCTCCTCATGCCGCGCGTGGCCGTGCCGCGCCTGCTCACCTGCTGCTCCAGCTACAACAGTGTCGGGGAGGACCTCCCAGATGCACCTCTCTGCCTTGCACATGCGTTGACCGGCCGTGAGCTCCCCGGCGAGCTCCCATGCGAGCTCGCGTGCTTACTCTCCTCTCTTCCACTCGCTGCTCCTGCCCTCCTCCCACGTCGCTCATGCTCGCTGCTCACTACTCTCGCTGGAGGAAGGAGAAGGGTGACTGGAAGTTGGGGTGGTCTGAGGGAGAGGAGGGAGTTATATAAGGTGTGGGGTTAGGGTTTGCATCGGGCAAGAGGAGAGAGAAGGAGAAGAAAACGAGGGTTGCGTACTGTCTGCTCGCAGCACACGCGCAGACGTGAGGACATACATGAAAATTTTGATTTTCAGACGTCTGGGAATGAGTCAGATGTCTTGCAAGATGTTTGACCCTCAGTCCAGACGTCTTACCAGACGTCTGACCTAAAGTATAGACATCTTAAAAAGGCTTAATGACACGGGTCTTGACATAAAGTGTAAGTAGTTCCCCTTTGCCTTAGAGACCTTGAAGGAATATTTATAGAAGGTTTTGCAATAGCCTTCAAGGATAGCCACTGTAGGATCTAAAAGACACAAGCACACTAGAAGGGGGAGGTGAATAGTGTGGTAAACAAAAATATGTAAATAAAGCAAACCACAAAAATAGAACACCAAATATATAGTGGTTCTCCTCACTTGGGTACTCTACCACCTAAGTCCCCGACTTAGGATTTTTAACCTAATTCCCTCAACCCAGAGGGAATCAATTTACTATAAATGGAGGTAACTAACGAGTTACCTCAACTTAATTACAAGATTAGATAAAAATAAAAAAGATACAGATCTAAGCAAGAAATAATTTAGCTTACAACTAAGTTCCTAAGTTTCCAACAAGAATTAGCTTAAAAGAGATTTTACGAGGAAGAACGAATTCACCAAAACTTCTTGTTGCAAAGATAGAATCTTCTTGGAGAAAAATGCAACAACCCCTGTAGCTAGAATTGAGAAATATAGAAATTTGAGCAAGGAGAATTTTTATGCTTGTGTTGTATGCAAATGACACATACAAGGTATTTATATAGGCCTCTAAACACCTTCCCTATGATTACTAGCTATTAGGGGCAAAATGGGAAGATTAGAGATAGGGTTAATTACAAAATAGCTGTTTAAATTAGGCACAATGGTTAGTTGATGCCGGTACTAAAGTTGTGGTACCGATACTGACTACTCACAGTTAACCAGCAGCCAGCCCAACAAAGCTTGGGTACCGGTACTCATCATAGGTATCGGTACTCGGTGCTTACAGTTGAGTACCAACTAAGTCACCAAGTACCAATACTCATGATAAGTACCGGTACTTGTGACTCACAGATTTGAAGTCAAGTTACAAACTGTGACCTACATGTACCGATATTGATGGGAACACCATCATGAGCCATAACTAGCTCATTTCGATCCAATTAAGTTAGTAAATGCTTTTATATAATTGCCAGAGAGCCATATTCTGAGGGAAAGATAAGAAAACAAGGTTAAACTGTAGTTTTACCATCATATTATGAATGCAGTATAATCACGGGTTTTCCTAGGGGGTAATTAAGGGTCAAATGATCCTAAACGTCTCACAAGTGGGTTAGAACAGACAGAAAAGGATTTGCATATGTTTTGAGAATTAAATGACTTTTGAAACCATAAAAACAGACCCGCTTAATTAACTGAGGTTCTGGTATGGATAAAATTCACCTAAACCCTCTAAAATTCATAGAAAAATATTCTCTAGGGTTTGGAACCTTAAATTTGACCATCAGAACCCATCTTGACCCAAAACAGAGTCTCAGACAGACATTTGCCCTAATTTTCATTTTTACATAAATTACCTAGTCAAACTTGGTCAAAACCTAAATCTAACTTCACCATTGGATTCCTTGGGTCCAAATTATATCTATACCAAAATTTGGGCCCAATCTAAGATCACCTTGAGCAAGTTTGCATTTTGGTCCAGTTAGAATCTTTATATCTCATGCAGACCCTTAACTTTTGAATTCTCTTACAAATAGGCTCCCAACTTCTTTTTCTTCTTCACAAACAAGTCCGCACATCATTTTTGGAAGGTGAAACCTTCACTGTCGAGTTTTGAGCGAGGATTTCTCGCTCAATTCTCAATCAATCCCTCCCAAAATTGATACGGGGATTCCTTAGGAAGTTTCCTTCCATTTGAGCCATTCCTTGGGCTCTAAGTCCTTCCTAAAAGGCTATGCGAACCATTCAAAGGTTTGGGTATCCTATTTTTCCACTACCTTCCAAGCTTGAAAGATTCTTTCCAAGCCTGGAAGGGCTTCTTATGGCCTATAAAAGAGACATCATCGCACGACTGTGATTTTCAGCAAGTTTTGGCCTGAGAAATCCTCCTCTACTCCATCTTCGACCACCTTCAAACTTACCTCCGAAGACTCCTCCCCCTCTCCTCCTCAGGCCGTCCAACCATCAAATTGGATGAATGACTAGCTTCCCCTCATCCTCGCGAACCTCTCTTGCCAACGAGAGCTCATGCCTTTACCTCAGTCGACGTCGTCGCCTCGCCGCACCAACTTCCTTCTCCGGCTTTGGTCGACCAACACCAGAGCCCTCTGCCTCTCTACCGCATCCTAAGTCCCTCTATCACTCTCTCTCTCTCATTATACTTCTTTTCTCACTCTCGCAACACACGCACGACCACCGATTCTCCCTCAACACCATCACCTTCTTCCGCTCTAGCGAAGCTCCGGCGATGCCTATCCACCGCATCACCACACGAATCTCGCCACTTATAACCCCCATCATCTTCGCCACAACTCCATCAACTAAAGCCCTAACCTAATTCCACCTATCGCTCACTCTTACCCCCTACTGAACTCCACACTCACCGCACCCACGCTTTGTGGTCGTACGACGTCCTCACCCTGCCAAACACCACCGCACGGCCACCATCACGTCTGTCATCGTCCTGCGATGCTACTGAGCTAGTTCAACAAGGTCGAAAGATCGTTCTTTGGATTTTAGGTTCAGGACCTTCGCCACCATTGCCGCAGCTGCTTCAAGCAAGCTTCAAGCTCTCTCCAGGGCACCTTCACTCCAGGCCCTTGCTCTAGATCGTGCAGAGTCATCACACGCACACGCCTAGGTCTCCAATTGAGGGAGATACCCTCAGCAGCTGACCCAATTGAGGATGAGTTCCTTGCTGCTGTGGATGCTCAAAGAAAGGTGGGACTTTAGTCCCACCTCAGATGCGGAAGACCATCTCCTGTCGCATAAATTGAAAAAATTCCTGGGGCTTATCGCCTTAGACACTTGGGGGGGAGGTCCCCCGCTCACCCACTCACCTCCGCCTCATCCGTGACCTGTCCCTCGCGAGCTTGGAGCAGACCCGACTCGCCTAACCCGACTTCACTCCTTAGCTGCTACCACACCCGCAGTTGTGGACCCAGGTGCACTCTAAGTCCAAAATCCGATAACCCAGTATTGTTGGAGGCTTTGGGAGAGCGTGACCTAAGGAGAGAAAGAGAGGATCGTGTGTAGGGATAGGGGGTTTTGCTACAGAGAATAATGGCTAACACTTAGCCGTTTGAAGAAGGATCCCCCTCTATTTGTGAAGAAGAGAAGAAGGGAACGAAAATAAAGGAGAAGTCAAGGTAGAAGAAGAGGCACGGAGAAGAGACAGAAGCCACAGAAGAAGAAGGGCAGCTGCACAGGAAGAAAGGTAGAAGAAGAAGAGTAGAATAACAAAGAGGCAGAAGAATGAAGGAAGGAAGAAGACCCGCACAAATAGAGAAAGAAGAGAAGAGGAAGAGTTTAAGAAGAAGATTTCTTTAAGATTGTTACTTGATAATTGTTTCTGAGCTTCCTAATTGATATTGTGCATCTCTTAACTGTCATTGTGTAGAGTAATTGGTCATTTAAATCACCATTTTACTTCATTCTTTTTACAGTATTGACATTAGCTTTCATTGATATATCATTATTGCTTGAAGTTTCATTATAAATTGCTCATACTGTGTTTAAATTGCAATTTTGAGATCGAATTCCATATTTCTCCCTGTGTTCGATTTCAGACTTCAAATTCGAGTAATAAATATTATTTGTTTCCACAGTGATTTCGGCTATACTAAACGTAGTTTTTAAAACCTCGATTTCGCTCACCAACATTTTGGCGCTGTTGTTGGGGAGCAACGTGCAATTCAAATCTCTTGATTACAATATCAGGTTGGATTCTAACTTGCTACATCTCTTTTGATTGTGATTTGTTTCAGAGACTCACTAAAGGAAGATCAGCCGCGCATCAACCACTCTAGGGGCAAGTAAACTCCATCTACCTTCTTCTAAAACCCCTAAATCTGAAAAAGCTAAAAAAGGAAAAATCAGTTAGGGTGACTTGTATTGTATTCTTAGACAAATCATCAAGTGCCTGATTTGATACATTCTACTTAGACAACATCCAAATCTTAATCTGTGCACCCATTTGAAGCTAAGGTATCTAGGGCTATCACATTCTTGTTTGAGCCCTAGGTACCACATTTTGACAAATTTAATTGGACCAAATTAGAGACAATTAAGGATTCTAGTTTAGGGTTTTAGAGACACACTTGCTTAATCAAGAATTGATCTTTCCAAACAATGTGTGCCTAAACCTTGATTGAATTGATATATTCAAACAAAACCCTAAAATCAGGCTCTTAAATTCATTTGAACACTAAAAGAGGGACCTAAATTTCTCAAAAGGACAATACAGGGAAAGTTGACCCACCTTGTTGGGTTGATCAATTTTCAAATTAGGTCACTTTTTCACAAAAATATCTTAAAAGTTCAAGTGAAATCATAAGCACCCTTGCTCTTAATTAAAACTGATAGACTTAAGAGGTCAAGTCCCCATTCTGATCTACCTGGATCATCAGTGATAAGAGAGGTCAGGTGGGGGAAACCCTGTAACTCATGGGGATGCTCTACCTTGTAGGGGTCTTTGCAGGACTCTTCCTCTCAGGCTACCCAGGAAATTCTCAGGGGGACTACTTTTTGACTAAGGGCTATCATCCGCCCCGAACCTCTATAGTCATCCAAATTTTTTGGGTGTCTTAATTGGGTCCATCACATTCTACCTCTCATCTACTCCATCGGTGCATGTTCGGGAGGAGGTCTCTAGGACCATCCTTGAGGCCTCCTTTAGCTACTCATTCCTGTCGAGGCCAAGCCTCGACCTCCTTATTTATGCAACAACCAAATCCAATCGATATCTCTTCTAATTCATCTGAACCTAATTCTCCATCCATCATCATGGCACAACCAGCAGAAGAAAATAATCTTGAAAATCAACTTCAACGCCTCAATGATCTATTCCAAGCCTTTGTGAACCCACCGTAAAGTCCAATGATGCAAGATCACTACAATCCCGCTGCGGTGGCAATCGAACCTCAAGTACAAATCCCCGCTGGAGATCCTAACACTGAACTCAAGCCCAACATGATTCATGCCATTCCCAAATTCCATGGGCGTAATTCCGAAGATCCTTTCCAGCATATCAAGCAACTCAAGCATCTGGCCCAAACCTTCGGGTCAAAAGCTCAAAATTGGGATGTCCTACTCATGAAAATGTTCTCTTTCTCTCTCATGGATAAAGCTATTCACTGGTACCAAACTTAAACGTGTCCAATCAACACCTGTGCGGAACTTCAATCCGAGTTTTTGAGAAAATTCTTCCTTGTTGGTCGGACAAATGCTTTACGACACCAGATCACGCGTTTCACACAGCAAGCAAGAGAACCGCTTCACGAGTCATGGGATTGTTTTTTGGATCTCATGCAAAAGTGCCTCCACCACGGAGTTCCTAAATGGGAACATACTAGGGACTCCATGAGGATATTTGATTATTCGTCAATGCGACCTATGGAGGAAATATCATGGGTCAACACGAAGACACCGTGTGGGAGATTATCGAGAATATGTGCGAGAACTCCAGCAATAATGAATCCATAGGCATGTTCGACCAGACGAATGCTCGTGCATTGACGAATCCAAAGGGAGAACATGAGACGCATGGCCTGTCCTCTTCCATCGACTTGGAACTAATGACCAGTCATCTGGACAAGGTCTCTATTATTGAGAAAAAGGTGGATGAGCTAACTCGACACTTGCAGCGAGCCACCTCTGCGCAAAACCTGTTCGCGCAACCACCTTCTGGCAAGGAGGCTGTGTACAACATCTATCATCGATCTTCTCAGGGGATGGACTCGTATCCACCCTTGTCTGATTCTGATTTCAGAGGAAACTCTGGATCCACCTACTTTAGTTGGGGGAACTCTGAACCCTCATATTTTGACTTTTCCGAGGTTCCTTAGACCTACAAGGACCTCAACACCATTCAGAACGATCTATTTTCAAACACCTACAACCCTAGATGGCGTAACCATCCTAATTTCATGTGGTCAGGAAATAATCAAAATTAGAGACCTCAATATCAGCCCTGACAACAAGCTCCTCGTCCATATCAGTCGCCTCAGCCTCAGCCTAACCCAACTTATCAATCTAGGCTGACTCATACAGATCAAATGACTATTATCCTTCAGACTCTGGCTGACATTCAGAAGACAAATGCAACTATGCAAAAACAACACAGAGACAAGATCATAGAGGTTCACAATGAACTTGCCCAGATGGAAAATCCTCGCCAACCTGGTGCACTTCCTTCATAACCTCTACCTAATCGAAATAACGTGTTGTACCAAAGGCACATTATGAACCCAAATCAGGGCCAAGCTCACTTTGGTTATCAGGCCCCTTCTACTCCATCACCTGACGGGATGTAGGCTTTAACATCATATGCAAGTTACCAGTAGCAAGCACCTCTTTTACCCACACCAAACCAGAACCTAGCGGGATTGAATTCTGTTACTACTCGTAGTGGCAAAACAACACAGGACCCACTTTATCCAAGCCATTCCCAGCCTGGTAATACAAATCCTAACCTTAGGATAGTCATCCAGGATACCTCTATCCCAGATCAAGAATCTGGACCCATTCTAGAGGAACCATCTAAGGTTCCATTTCCCGAGGCCTTGACCAAGGGAAAAAAGATAGCCAAAACTATGGCACTTGAGGAGGACCTAGTTAAGCTCTTTGAGTAGGTCCATATAAACATCCCCTTGATGGATGTGATACACCACATACCAGCTTATGCACGATTTCTGAAAGATGTGTGTACACCTAAGCGTAAGTCGTGAACCAAAGGCGAGAACTCGATCGTACTGTCGGAGCAAGCTAGCTCCGTCATTTTGAGTAAACTCCTGCCTAAGGCAAAAGACCCAGGTACCCCTCTGATCTCCTGTGCAATCGATGATACACAATTCGATCGAGCTTTATTGGACTTAGGAGCCTCCATAAATTTGATACCTACATCCCTACTAGACTACTTCGAGGAATCCGAGCTTAAACCGAGCGAAATGACTTTACAACTAGCCAACCGATCAATTAAGTCACCAAAAGGAATTCTCGAGGATGTCATAGTTAAGGTACATGATTTCTATTTTCCAGTTGATTTTATTGTCTTAGACATGGATGCTCCTGAGAATGTGAAGAATACATTGATCACACTAGGGAGACCCTTTCTGGCCACTGCTAGGGCCAATATCAATTGTGAGGAGGGCTAAATTGAATTAAAATTTGGGAGCAAGACACTAAAGATCAACATCTTTAATGCCCAACAAGGAATTAATTGCAAAGTTATAGAACAGATTTGCGATATCGAAGCTGTGGTTGACGACTTTATCGAGGAAAACCCGACCATTTCCGATCAACCACAAGAGGATCAAAACCCGCAATTAGAGGAGTCTAAGCTCAACCTAGACACACCCATAGCTCCTTCCTTTACTCCCGACACCCACCCTGAACCATCCGTTGCGGATGACAACCCAGTTATGGAATTAAAGCCTCTTCCTGATCATCTCAAATACATCTTTTAGGTTCCAATCAGATGTTTCCTGTGATTATCAACTCCCGACTCACACCTGATCAGGAAACATGCCTGATTTATGTTCTCCAGCAACATCGGAGAGCCATTGGATGGACTCTTGATGATCTGACTTGTATCAGCCCTTCATACTACACACATCACATATACATTGAAGAGGGCTCACGACCATCCCGTGAAATGCAGAGACGCCTAAATCCAAATTTGCAGGATGTGAAAAAGGAGATCATCAAATGGTTAGATGCAGGGATCATCTACCCGATCTCTGACAGTCGGTGGGTGAGCCCAATCCAAGTTGTGCCTAAGAAGGCAGGGCTCACTGTCATCACGACTGAAACCGGGGAAACCATACCTACCCGTATAGCAAACTCATGGAGAGTCTGCATTGATTACAGAAAACTCAATTCCTTGACGAAGAAGGATCATTTCCCACTACGTTCATTGATCAGATTCTCGAGAAACTAGTAGGAAATCGATTCATCTACTTTTTGGACGGGTACTCCAGTTATAATTAGGTCACAATCCATCCTGAGGACCAAGAGAAGACCACCTTCACCTGCCCCTTCAGAACATATGCATTCTGAAGGATGCCATTCGGTCTCTGCAATGCACCAGCCAATTTTCAGCGGTGCATGCTTGCCATATTCTCAAATATGGTAGGTGAATACCTTGAAGTCTTCATGGATGACTTCTAGGTATTTGGTGAATCATTTGATGATTGCCTTGGGCACTTGGTCCAAATCCTCAGGCGATGCATCGACATGAACTTGGCTCTTTCCTGGGAAAAGAGGACTTCATGGTACCTGAGGGAATTGTCCTGGGAGATTGCATCTCTGAATAAGGCATCTAGGTTGATTGAGACAAGGTGAATCTGATTTCCAAACTCCCTATGCCTAGCTCGATCAAAGGTATCTGATCCTTTCTAGAGCACATCAGTTTTTACCTTCGATTCATTCCCGATTTTTTGAAAATTGCACGCCCCCTAACTAATCTTCTATCTAAGGATGTCCCCTTTGAAATCTCCAAGGAGTGCGCTCAGGCGTTTGAGATCCTGCGTGATCGAGTTACCGAAGCATCTATCCTACAGTCCCCTGATTGGTCTCAACCCTTTGAGATCATGTGCAATGCATCTGATTATGTTGTAGGGGCAATACTTGGGTAGAAAATAAATGGGAAACCCATGGTCACCTACTACGCTAGCAAGACACTTAACGAGGCTTAGCGTAACATACAGTTACTGAGAAAGAGCTGCTAGCCATAGTATTTGCCCTGGAAAAATTCAGATCATATCTTTCGGGTTCCCGTGTTATCTACTCAGATCACACTGTAGTGAGGCACCTCCTTATGAAGAAGGATGCAAAACCTCTACTAATCCACTGGATCTTACTGTTGCAAGAATTTGATCTTGAGATTCGCGATAAAGTGGGAAAATAGAACGTGGTAGCTAACCATGTGTCCCATCTTCCTTCTTTCGTCATCAACCCATCTGATCCAATCATTAAGCATTTTCCGGACGAGCACCTATTAGCCATTCACAATCTCCCTTGGTTTGCTGATATTGTAAACTACTTGGTTACGAGGAAAGTTCCGCTAGATTGGCCAACTTCCAAGCGGGACAAATTATTGCCGAGGCCAAGTACTATATTTGGGAAGAACCATACTGACGTGAGGTTGTGTGTGTGTTAAGAAGTGTTGTTATAGTCACACTTGCAATGTCGGTTTTAAAATAAGTAAACGGAGGTGAGTCCGAGTGTCAGTCTCAGGGAGGCGTGAAAATTGGATTTTGCTTATCACTTGTTGCCACGGAAAGCGCGGAGTTTTGCTTGCGAAAGGTGCGGTTTTGAAAAGCGAGAGAGAGATAGAGAGGGAGATTAGGGTTAGAGTGTTCCTTGTTTGATCATGCAGCTTAAACAGGAATTAAAGTAACAACTGAACAGAAAATAACTTCATTAATCATGCACTTTTAGTTCATAGCTTACAACATTAAATACATGCTCAAATAAAAGTAATGGAAAGCTTAAAAGAGAGAGAGGATGGAGAGCAACGAGGCAGCCACGGCGGTGGAGGAGGCTTCGTCAGTGGCTCGTTGTCTCCGACGATTACAAGAGGGCCTAAAGCTAGCTAAGAGAGGGGTGGAGTAGTTGTAAGGGAATTGAATGCCTTGAATGAGTGGTTGGAGGGGGTTTAAATAGGGTTAAGGGCTTTCTAAAAGAAGAAGGGGCTTTAGCGACGTCTGGAACGTCGCTAAAATCGTTCCAAAAGCATCGGTGAAGCCCTCCAGCCCGCCGGTCAATCGCTCGCGCCGTTCTTCACGCTCGATCCGCGGCCATTGCGTGAGAGCCGTCCGATCAAAGATCGGACAGCTGAGATCTCTCCTTGGCTGCGCTTGGATCGTGCCCCAGGCGCGCGTATGCGCGGGCGTCGTCTCCCGGCTTGCGTGCGCGTGGGCACTCGCGATCTGTGGGTGCGCTGCGTGGTGCGATCTCGGCCTCCCGCTACTGATCGGGCAGCTCAATTTCGCCGCACGCTTCCTTCGTCTTCAATTTGCGCACCGCGCGGCTCGAACCCGTGTCGCGTGCGTGCGGGCATGCACGCTAACTGTTGTGCCACGCCCGCGCTTTTTCGTGGCAACCACGCGGTTCTCGGCCGTCCAATCAAAGATCGAGACCGAGATTTGATCTCAGCTGATGGTTGAAGCGGCGAGAGGTGGAGCGGGGGTGACGTGGTGCAATGAGGGCCATTGATCTCCAGATCAACGGTCAGAACTTATTGGGCCCATTGTAGGAGCTCCGGATGTCGGATTTGGCCGATCTTGAATTCGTTGGACTCCGTTCATCATTCTGAATCCATCCGTGCGGTCCGATTGCTCATCTGAGGCCTGCTTTGACAAGTACTTACACAAATGGCCATTAATACAGTTTTATAAGCAATCTTGGTTCATGATGCATGCAATGCTCCCATTCTACTTATGTTGTGCCTTTTATTCTTAAGATGGACCCTATTTAACAGAATTATCACTCCCTTGTGTAGTGTTATCACATACCTTTTCCACATTGGCAATGATCAGGTGATTCGGAGATGCATTCCTAACACGAGGTCAATGATGTAGTGTCATTTTGTCATGACCAGGCCTGTGGTGGCCATTTCTCTGGGCGTAAAACCGCAGCAAAAATTCTCCAATGTGGGTTCTTTTGGCCTACTTTATTCAAAGATGCATAGATGTATTGTAGGGCATGCGCTCGTTGTCAGACTCACGACAACATGGGCCCGCAGGATATGATGCCCTTGAACCCGATTACTGTGTGCAAAATCTTTGACATATGGGGAATTGATTTCATGGGACCTTTTCCTGGATCTAATGGCTTCAAATACATTCTACTCGCTGTTGATTATGTCTCTAAATGGGTAGAAGTTGTCCCCACGAGAACTAGTGACCATAGAGTTATCCTCTGATTTATCTAGGAGAACATCTTTACCAGATTTGGGGTTCCTAAGGCCATCATTAGCGATGACAGCTCTCATTTCACCAATGTGCACTTCCAGTCCTTAATGAAAAAGTACGGGTTGTCACATCGTATCTCGACTCCTTACCACCCACAGGCTAATGGACTGGCAGAACTGTTGAATCAAGAGATCAAGAAGATCCTTCAAGTCATTGTTCGGCCTAATAGGAAAGATTGGTCTTCTCACCTTTCGAAAGCCTTATGGGCCTATAGGACTGCCCATAAGACCCAATTAGGCATGTCTCCCTTCAGATTAGTGTACAGTAAGGCATGTCACCTTCCCATCGAGATGGAGCACAAGGCTTATTGGGTAGTACAAAAATGCAATTTGGATCTAGTGAAGGCTGGAATACACCGCCGGTTGCAATTGAGCGAGATCGAGGAACTACTTAATGATGCGTATGAGAACTCGCATATCTACAAAGAGCGGATTAAATCCTTCCATGAAAAGCACATTGTATGAAAATCTTTCCACCCTGGTCAGAAAGTTCTATTCTTTGATGCCAAACTTAAACTTTTCCCAGGAAAATTCAGATCAAAATGGATTGGATCATTTTTGGTAAGACGAATCTTTGGAAATGGAGCTTTTGAAATTAGCCAACCTAGCCTTAATTCAGAACCCTTGGTGTGAACGATCAGCGACTCAAGCTGTTCATTGATCTCACTGATACGAATAGGGCTGAGGTATCTTTTGATCTCCATTCTCCCTGAGCTTATTGCGCCTAGCTGATGTCGTTAAACTCAGCGCTTAGCAGGAGGCAACCTGTCATCTTTTTGAAAAGCCCGAAACCCTTCTTGACACATCTTATGCTGAACTCATATTTCACTTTAGGGTTCATCCATTAGAATAGCCGACTCTACCTTTGGTACCCATACCCGAGCTTGAAATCGTTCGCAGCAGTCATCTCGACCCATCCACCCATCCAAAATCTGTTCTAATGAATGATCTAAGCTGAACTCGAACCCACCTAATTTAGAATGAGGACATTGCAAATCGTAGGCATGGGGGGGTATTAAAGTGCAAAACGCAGTGAAAATCACTTCACAAGAAAGGGTTTCATCAAAAAAATCACATATTCCAAAAACCAAAAAAAAAAAAATTGAAAAAGAACAAAAATAGGAGAAGGGAGGAAATTTTGAGTGAATTGATTGCATATCATGTTTAAGGAGAAAAAGGGGAGGAGATAAAAATGTCAAAAAGGAGCACAATTTGAAATGGAAAGAAAAAGAGATAGTCATTAGTAAAAGATTAATGAATTGACTCAATTCTAGACCAAATCGAAAAGAAAGAAAATGAAAGACAAAAAGTGCTAAGAGATAAAAGAGATTAGTATGAACGCTGATCTTAGGCCTCTTGGGCTGCAATCCTAGGCTTAAAAATTCAAGTATTCTCTAAGATTTGGATAGTCCTCAAGAGGTTGGAGAAAATGCGAAGCTTAAGTATTAGGTCTAAGACTTAGGGATTATTCGACCTCGTTAACTAACCTCTGGTTTGCAGGACTCGGTAACCTAAGCACCCCAATTCACACACAGTCTAGTTCAGTGCACTTAATTATCAAAATCACACAAATGCGTTAAATCTGTTTTGAAAAAGTTACCTAGATTAGGAGCTGTTGATCAACACAAGTTGATTTGGATGAGTTTCCAGCATGGAGAGGTGGGAAATTCCCCTCAAAGATGTGCAATAACATATCGTCTCCTCGGTGCTTGTAAGCACCTTGTGCTGGTTCAGATGCTATGGGCGGCATTATCACAAAATGACGATTGCCAAGGTCTAGATTTAGCTACAGAACGCCATGGGCGGGATTATCTCAAAATCTCGAAAGTCAGGGTTCTGAGGGTTGCCATGGGCGGTGCTATCTCGAAGCATCGCTTGTTAGGGACCCTGCGAGGATTGATGGTGGGAACTAGGAATCTGAAACAGATCGTGTTGTAAAGCTAATCCAAGGCTAGAAATAAAAAGAAAAGAGAGAGAAAACTCTCCAAAAATAAAGAAAAATTCTTCTGTCTCTCTCTTACAAAAACGCACAGCAAACTGAACCTGGGCTAAAACATGTTACAAGCACGGGTGCTTTAACCGCAGAGTTCAATGAACCTTAGGTTAGTTCCCATGAGCCTTAGAAACCTTCGTTGCAGACTGAGGCTAGGGCTGGTCAGGTCCGGATCTTGGTTGGTACTTAAGTACCTCTAGGCCTACTATCAGCATTCTGACCTAATCTACAAAAGAAAGCACACATCAGAGTTTTAAGCATAGAGAAGGCATATGGTCTAGAATTATAGGTAATTCCATGAGATTTTGCAAAGGGACTAGCAAAAGCTAGGCATGGGAGTATGATGGGAACACTATCGTGAGCCATAACTAGCTCACTTTGATCCAATTAAATCAGTAAATTCTCCTACATAGCTGCCAGAGAACCATATTTCATTGCAAAGTCATTTTGAGGGAAAGATAAGAAAATAGGGTTAAAATTACAGTTTTACCATCATAGCAAAAATGCAATACAATCACAGGTTTTCCAGGGGATAATTAAGGGTCAAATGGTCCTAAAAGTCTAACAAGTGGGTTAGAACAAACAGAAAAGAGTTTGCATGTGTTTTGAGAATTAAATGACTTTTGAAACCTAAAAACAAACCTGCTTAATTAACTGAGGTTCTGGTCTGGATAAAATTCACCTAAACCCTCTAAAAATCATAGAAAATATTCTCTAGGGTTTGGAACCTTCAATTTGACCATCAGAATCCATCTTGACCCAAAACAGAGTCTCAGACAGACATTTACCCTAATTTGCATTTTTGCATAAATTATCCAATCAAACTTGGTCAAAACCTAAATCTAACTTCATCATTGGATTTCTTGGGCCCAAATTATGTCTATACCAAAATTTGGGCCCAATCTGAGATCACCTTAACCAAGTTTGCATTTTGGTCCAGTTAGACTCTTTATATCTCATGCAAACCCTTAACTTTTGAATTCTCTTACAAATAGCCCCAACTTCTTTGTCTTCTTCACAAGCAGGTCCCCATGCCATTTTTGGAAGGTGGAACCTTCACCGTCGAGTTTCGAGTGAGGATTTCTCGCTCAATTCTTAATCAATCCCTCCCAAAATTGATACGGGGATTCCTTGGGAAGTTTCCTTCCATTTGAGCCATTCCTTAGGCTCTAAGTCCTTCCCAAAAGGCTATGCGAACCATTCAAAGGTTCGGGTATCCTATTTCACCACTACCTTCCAATCTTGAAAGCTTCTTTCCAAGCTTGGAAGGGCTTCTTATGGCCTATAAAAGAGACATCATTGCACAACCGTGATTTTTAGCAAGTTTTGGCCTAAGAAATCCACCTCTACTCCATCTCCGGCCACCTTCAAACTTAGCTCCGGAGACTCCTCTCCCCTCTCCTCCTCAGGCCATCCAACCGTCAATTTGGATGAATGACTACCTTCCCCTCATCCTCGCGAACCTCTCCTGCCAACTAGAGGTCATGCCTCTACCTCAGTCGACGTCGCCACCTCGCCTCACCAACCTCCTTCTTCGGCTCCGGTGGACCAACACCGGAGCCCTCCGCCTCTCTACCGAGTCCCTAAGTCCCTCTATCACTCTCTCTCTCACTATACTTCTTTTCTCACTCTCGCAACAC
The DNA here is from genome assembly GCA_037157565.1 of Thalassia testudinum. Classification (NCBI taxonomy): domain Eukaryota; kingdom Viridiplantae; phylum Streptophyta; class Magnoliopsida; order Alismatales; family Hydrocharitaceae; genus Thalassia; species Thalassia testudinum. The sequence continues at coordinate 88,363,465 of JAZHRO010000024.1, forward strand.
ACACACGGCCACCAATTCTCCCTCAACACCGTCACCTTCTTCCGCTCCGGTGAAGCTTCGGCAACACCTATCCACCATGCCACCACACGAATCTCGCCGCTTCCACCCCCATCAGCTTTGCCACAACTCCACCAACTAAAGCCCTAACCTAATTCCACCTATCACTCACTCTTACCCCCTACTGAACTCTACACTCACCGCACCCACGTTTTGAGGCCGTACGACCTCCTAACCCTGCCAAACACCACCGCACGGCCACCATCACGTCTGTCGTCGTTTGGCAATGCTACTGAGCTGGTTTAACAATGTCGAAAGACCGTTCTTTGGATTTCAAGTTCATGACCTTAGTTGCCATTACCACAGTTGCTTCAAGCAAGCTTCAAGCTCTCTCTAGGGTGCCTTCACTCCAAGCCTTGGCTCTAGATCGCGTAGAGTCATACACGCACATGCCCAGGTCTCCAATTGAGGGAGATACCCTTAGCAGTTGACCCAATTAAGGATGAGTTCACTGCTACTGCGGACGCGCAAAGAAAGGTGGGACTTTAGTCCCACCTTGGAAGCGGAAGACCATCTGCTGGGGCATAAATTGAAAAAGTGTCTGGGGCTTATCGCCTCAAACACTTGGGGGGTGAGGTCCCCCGCTCACTTGCACCTCGCCCATGACCCGTCCCCCGCGGGCCTGGTGTAGACCCGACCCACCTAACCCGACTTCACTCCTTGACTGCAACCACTCCCGCAGTCCTGGACCTGGGTGCGCTCTAGGTCCCAAACCTGATAACCCGGTACTGTTGGAGCCTCTGGGAGAGCGTGACCTAAGGAGAGAAAGAGAGGATCGTGTGTGGGGATAGGGGGTTTTGCTATAGAGAATAACGGCTAACACTTAGCCGTTTGAAGAAGTATCCCCCTCTGTGTGTGAAGAAGAGAAGAAGAGAAAGAAAAGAAAAGAGAAGTCAAGGTAGAAGAAGATGCACGAAGAAGAGACAGTAGCCACAAAAGAAGAAGGGCAGTTGCACAGGAAGAAAGGTAGAAGAAGAAGAGTAGAAGAACAAGAGAGGCAGAAGAAGAAAGAAGGAAAGAAGAGGACCCGCACAAACAGAGAAAGAAGAGAAGAGGAAGAGTTTAAGAAGATTTCTTTAAGATTGTTAATTGATAATTGTGTCTGAGCTTCTTAATTGATATTGTGCATCTCTTAACTATCATTGTGCGGAGTAATTGGTGATTCAAATCACCATTTTACTCCATTCATTTTACAGTATTGACATTAGCTTTCATTGGTATATCATTATTGCTTGAAGTTTCATTATAAATTGCTCATACTGTGTTTAAACTGCAATTTTGAGATTGAATTCCATATTACTCCCTGTGTTCGACCTCAAACTTTAAATTCGAGTAATAAATAATATTTATTTTCAAAGCGATTTCGGCTATACTACAACGCAGTTTTTAAAACCTCGATTTCGCTCGTGAATAAGTACTGGTGATTAATATCGATACTTGTATGGTCCAGGCACTAGCCATTTCAACAAACTGTGAGCACCTACTACTGGTACTCATGATGAGTACTGGTACTTGTTTACAGTTTAGGACTAGGACCCAAACTTGTGGCTAGCATGTACCGGTACTGATGAACAGTATTAGTACTTGCAACAAGTACCTCGAATAAGCTTTATTAATCAATCTTAGTAATTTTTGAACGTAAACATACGATTAATATGTCAAAGAAGCGATTTTAGTTTTTCAAACGAATAATAGAACGATAGTATGATACCTAATTATCTTTAATTTGATTTTAACTCCTAAATCATTTTTCTTGTTAGGAGACATACAAAAATCTAAATTACAAGATATAAAAACAATGTGAAATCAATCTTCATTCTTCATGCCATCTACACTTCTTTTGTACTTCTTAAATCCTTTGATTTCCTGTAAATGATACTTCATGAACTCATTAGTTTTAAAATAATTTTGTTAACACCAAAACATAAACAAGAAGCGGAATTAGAATCCAACAATCTCTCCCATTTTGGTGTTGACAAAACAATAGAAATACCCATATTTTAAAATAACAAAAACCTCATAAAAGAAGGAATACAAAAAACTCCATTAGGAGTGAAACCTCCCCCTCAAACTAAGCTTTCTTATTTTAAATATGATTATTTTCCATTTCTCCCCCCTTTTGTCAATCAAATAAAAAGAATATAACCATATGCATAAACAATGACCAAGCATGAGAAAAGAATTTAGAGAAACAAAATGAACATCTTTTAAGAAATATTATAAAATCATACATCATAGAGAGCATGAAGTAAAACATGAATGTATTTGAAAGCCTTAACAACCAAGGAAACATATTAAAATTGTCTCATACAACAACATGTAAACTAAACTAATTTCTAGGTCATTTTCTGATATACTTTTGAACATGTCCACTGCTATTTCCACCACCATCATCATCATCATCTTCTTCTTCTTCTTCATCTTCTTCGTCTTCTTCATTTTCGTCATCATCTTCTTCAGCTTCATCTTCATCTTCACTTTCAGCACAAGAAATCTCTTCATCTTCATTTTCTTCTTCCTCTTCATCATCATGAAGGATAGGTTCTTCTTCCACCATTGGAGAGGAAACATGAGATGAGTCTTGAAAATGCTTTTGCCGTCTCTCACTGTATTCTTTGGCCGCTTTTGGTTGAGTACGCTTCCGTTGCATAGGATGTTGAGTGGAAGAAGCAAGACGGGAGGACTCAATTGAAAGTGAAAGATCATGAAACTTGTGTTCCATGTGATGAAAAGCAAAATTGAGGTTTGAAAGATTTGACCAATATAATTAAAGGTGTTAATCATATTAGGATTAGTTCCAGACACATGAGACAAATTTACCCAAGGCATTTCAGCTTCAGGAAATGGATAGGTTATGGGAACAAATGCTGATGATGAGTCAGGAACATGATGAGAAGAAGATTGAGCATTTGGATCAACTTGATCTTCTTTATCATCACTAGATGACTCCTCTCTAGCAGGCTTTACTCCCATTTTCCAAAGGGTGGACCACTTGAATTAAACCACTTTTCTAAGTGGAGTAAAGTTAGAGAGATCAATTCTACTATTGATAAGTATATGAGATACCAGAATATCAAGAGGTAGAGCTAAAGCATGGTAATGAGATCTTAAGAAATGAATAAATACCATGTTCTAATTAATAAGAAAACTTGAGATAAAAGCATAGATTAAGGGTAAAATATCCACAGGAATTTTATGGAATCTCGAGTATTTGGCCCTTAGATTCCATGCTAAAATTCTGAATAGAACTCTGGCAAATAAGGTCATGTTAGGGGCAACCAAGGCTTTTCCCTGATAGTTAGGGAGTAAAAGTGTTTCATGAATTTGTGAAAAAGTGAATTTTTCTTTAAGAGTATTGAAAGCATGATCTTCATTAGGACATTGTGTTATGGTGGACAGGAATTTTGGTGTAACAGTTACTTTTTAACCAAAAATGTTTGAGGTTAAGACAAGATGACCTTGATTGTCTTATTCTTGGAGATTTGCAAAAAATAGACAATTACTGTTAGGATAAACTCTAGGAACATCCACAAAAAATGACTTATCAAAGAATTGCACGAGTAGTGAAGTTAAAAAGATGTAATGAAGAGTCCTTCCACTCAACAGGCCTACAATGATAAAGCTTAAGGCCCTTATACCAATCCAATTTGGACTTGGCATCCTCATTGATGCAAAATTTGTGAAATGAATCTTAAGGTGCTTTTCTCTTACTTTTAGATTTAGGTGCCATCTGTAAATATACAACAAAAAGAGTAGAAAAAACAATTAGAAAACCTGAATATTTCCTATCATGTGTGCATAAAAAAAACACATAAGTCTGCATGTACCGGTACTGTTTGGTTCCAATTCCAAGCAGAAAATCAAGCGAGTATCGGTACAGATCATTAGTATTGATACTTGCTGTCAAAAGCAGGCTCTGCTGCACCCAACAAGTACCGATACCGATGATGGGTACCAGTACCATTTGGTACCCAATGAGAAATATAATGCAATAGTAGGAGAGATTGTTGGAAAGGGAAAAACAAGGTATAGAATGAACCAAGATATCAAGATCTACTAAGGGAATAAGAGAATACCTTGAATCCTTGAGTAGAAACTTGGAGGAGATCCTTCTTCTCTTTGGCTAGGGTTTGGAGAGGTTCTTGAAGAGAATCGGAACTAGGTTTGGAGAGTGCAAAAAGAGTCAAGTATTTACACTTGTCTTATTTTATAAGGGGTAGGTCATGTGCAAGTCACATGACCATTTAAGTGGTTGAGAAAATGTAAATGAACAACTTAGGTATTGAAAAATAATGTAATCAATATCCTAAGTTAAGCTACCATATTGCAAACAACACCTTGATATTTCCAGAAATATGAAAATATTACAATATACCCCTTTTTAACAAAAGTGGGTAAATTGCAGTTAGGCCCTCAGGGATTTTGAATTTCTTTAATTGTACAAAGCCCCAAGTTTCTTCTTATAAAGCAGAATCTCTCTGCTGCAAAAGGTTTTGTAAAAATATCTACCAATTGATTTTGTGTCTCTATAAATTCTAACTTAATGGCACCTTGAAGCACATTGTCTTTAAGAAAGTGGTGTCGAACATCTATGTGTTTAGTACGTGAATGATATACTAGATTTTTAGATAAATTAATTACGCTTGTATTATCACATAAAATTTTGGATTGCACAAAAAATAATCCAAAATTGGATAAAGTTTGTCTCATTCAAATGACCTGAGAGTAAGCAAGTGAAGCAGCAACATATTTTGCTTCGATCGTAGAAAGTGAAACACATGTCTATTTTTTAGAGAGCCATGAAACCAGGGATTCTTCAATAAAATGACAAGTGCCACTAGTGCCCTTTCGATCTGTCCGACTCCCTGCATAATTTGCATTACTATAGGATAATAAATCTAAGGTCTGTGCTTTAGGATAAAAGAGACCAAGATCTCTTGTGCTATTTAGGTATCTAAATATTCTTTTTACTTCATTTAAATGAGATTCCTTGGGTTCGGATTGGAATCTCTCACATAAACATGTAGCAAAAAGAATATCAGGTCTAGAGGTTGTAAGGTATAGTAGTGAACCTATCATACCCTGGTATTTCTTTTCATCTACCCTTTTGCCGAATAAATCTTCACTAAGAGAAGTAAATGAAAGCAATTGGAGTCTCTTTTCTATTTACATTTTCAAAGTCAAACTTCTTGAGAATTTCAAGAACATATTTTATTTGACTAATGTAGATACCTATGTCTAATTGTTGGATTTGGAGGCTATAATAAATCTAAGTTCACCCATCGTACTCATTTCGAACTCAATCTTCATAGTCTCACAAAAATGCTGACACAAGGACTCCTTGGTTGATCCAAATATAATATCGTCGACTTATATTTAAACCAACAGGATGTCATTTCCTTCATCCTTTACAGAAAGAGTTGAATCAACAACCCCAATTCTATATCCATGATGGAGAAGGAAGGACCTAAGTCTATCATACTAGGCCCTAGGAGCTTGTTTAAGTCCATATAATGCCTTATTGAGTTTGAATACATGCTCTGGGTGTGCTGGGTCCTCAAACCCAGGAGGCTGATGAACATAAAATTCTTCCTTAATATAGCCATTAAGAAAAGCACTCTTGACATCCATTTGAAATAACTTGAAGCCCTTTTCACTTGCAATGGCAAGTAGGATCCAAATGGAATTTAAGCAAGCAACAGGAGCAAATGTCTCATCGAAGTCAATTCCCTCCTGTTAGTTATAGCCTTGAGCTACGAGTCTGGTCTTATTCATGATTACTGAACCAGATTCATCCAATTATTTCGGAACACGCACTTGGTTCCAATAATGGAATTACCCTTAGGAGGGGGTACCAAGTCCCATACATTGTTCCTTGTAAATTGGAGTAGCTCCTCCTGCATAGCTACAACCCAAGACTCATCCTTTAATGCCTCATCAACTTTTTTAGGTTCAAGTTGAGAAACAAAGGCATTAAGGACAAGATCATCTCTAAACTGAGATTAGGTTTTTACACCTTATTCAATATCACCTATAAGTTGATCTTGAGGGTGATCATTGTGGTGTACCCATTCTTTTGGAAGATCATGTACATTTCGTGTATCTTCTATTTTTGATACATCGATGAAGAGGGTATCCTCATCATTAGACTTTAGTTGATTTGGTTCTAGTTCTTCTAAAGTTGTTTCATCAAATGAAACATGTAGGGATTCTTCTACAATAAAAGTCCTTTTATTAAAGACTCGATAAGGTCAGAGACTTCTCATAATATAGCTCATATGGAGTTTTCTTAATAATAGGCATTAAAAGAGTTCTATTAAGAACATAACATGCCATATTAATGGCTTTAGCCCAGACTCCAAGAGCAAAGTTCGGGCGCATTCTTATAGAGTGCAATTCTTATGCTCTACAACACCATTTTGAGATGGTGTTCGAGGAAATGAAAATTCATGGAATATGCCAGAATTGACACAAACTTGAAAATTTTTCATTTTTAAATTCACCCCATGGTCAGTCCTAAGTCTAAGAATTGAAGATGATTTTTCATTTTGAAGCCTTTGAGTAAGACTCAGAGTCAAATGAGTCATCTTTATGTTTCAGGAAGATGACCCAGGTGAACCTTGAGATGTCATCAACAATAACTAGGTAAAATTTTGATCCATTTAGGCTCTCAAATCGTGTTGGCCCAAATAAATTAAGGTGTAAAAACTCTAAAGGACATGTAGTTGAAACTAAGTCTTTTGGTTTAAAGTAGCCTTGTGCATTTTTTTGAGTTCGCAAGATTTGCACAATGCATCTTTTTTATAAGTTAGTTTGAATAGGCCCCTTACTAACTCATTTTTGGCTAGCTTATTTACATGTTTGTGATTTATGTGACCTAGCCTATGGTGCCATAAATCCACCTCAACATGAGTGGCAAGCAAATATTTCACAAATTTCTCTTGTGAAAAATGAAGAGCATAAATATTTTCATATCTAAAATGTTCAATTAAAATTATATTAGTTCCTTTTTTTAGTATTTTAAATCCAGTTTTTGTAAATAATACATCACAACCATTATCACATATTTGACTAACATTAAGCAAGTTATGTTTTAAATTCTCTACTAAAAGTACATTTTGTACCTGCTTAGATGAATTACCTATTGTATCTTCACCAATAACGTGGCAACTTTTGTTATTGCCCAACTTGACGTATCCTCCATCCTGAATTCTCGTTCATTTGATAAAGAGGTTGGAGTATCCTATCATGTGTTTGGAACACCCACTATCTAGGATCCACTTGTATTTCTTGATCTGCAAAATAATTTAATAAATTTGATTTAGGTACCCACTTTCTTTTGGGTCCTTGATGGTTAGTTCCCTTCAAATCCTTAGATTTATAGATCACTTTTGTGTTGGATCTATAATTCTTGGGATTCTTGACCTTTTGATAAATCCATGCATACCTAGGTGCATGTGATTTATTTTGTGTATTCTTTTTACCATGAAAGTTTACTTTTAATGCATTACAAAATTCAGTATTCAATTTAGTAGTTGTTTTAAGATTGTTTAAAGTTTCCTCAAAATATTCATAAATATCCTATAATTCTACTATCTTTGCATGCAATTGCAAATTAGTGTCTTTTACCATATCTAACTCTATTTCTAAACAAGATTTTTCTATTTCCAAAGTCTTATAGTTTTTATGTAAAACTTTATTTTCTTTTTTAATTAACCTAGCTTTGTAATACAAATCTTCATATGCTTGCAATAATTCATTAAAAGTGATATCAGAATCTATCTCATTTTTCGAGTTGTCGTCATTTGCCATCAAACACAGATGAACAACTTCATTTTCCTTGGATTCTTCAGAGGAGGATTCTGTGTTGGAATCGCTATCATCCCAAGTAGCTTTGTACGCTTTTTTTAAATCTTCTTCTTACGATCAACTTTTTTATCTTTCTTCTTTTCTTCCTCTTTCTTCTTGATCATTGGATAATCTTTTCGTACATGTCTCCTTTTTTACCATTCAAAACAAACTATGTCAGTTGAAAATTTATTTACTCTTTTACCTTGCTTTCGGATGAATCTTCGAAATCTTCTTGTTAGAAGAGCAAGCTATTCTTTTTCATTCGAGTCGGAGTCTTCAAGATCTAGGTCTTCCTTTAGAGATTTGAAAGCAAACTCTTTCTTCTTTCTTACTGATTTCTCCTCATTTTTCTTCATATTCTCCAGTTGGACATCATAGGCCATGAGGCTTCCAATCAGATCATCAAGAGAAAGAACTGAAAGGTCCTTTACCTCTTGAATCGTCGTTGACTTCGAAGACTAGTTGCTTGTAAGAGATCTTAAGTTCTTTCTTACAAGTTGTTCTTCAGTGAACTTCACTCCTAAATTCTTCATGGTTTTGACTATATCTTCAAACCTCGTGTGCATCGCCTTGATGGTTTGACCTTTCTCCATCCTGAAACACTCATAGCTCTCTATAAGAATAGATATGCATGTTTCTTTTACCTTATTAGTACCTTCATAGGTGACTTGCAGCATGTTCCATATCTCGTATGTGAACTTGCAAGCAGAGATATGGTCGAACTCCTCCTTTGATAACACACAATACAGTGCGTTCATCGCCTTCGCATTGCTCACGATCTTTTTCTTCTGATCCGTCATCCATGCTACTCCTTGCGGCTCCAGATCAGTGTATCTCTCTTGAATGAGGGTCCACAACTCCTCATCCATCACCTTAAGGAAGACTTGCATCCTCCTCTTCTAGTACCCATAGTCCACCCCATTGAAATAGAGAGGACGTGTGGATGACTGGCCTTCGGTGAGCTTGGTTGATGATGCCATTGCGAGTAAGATTTTCTACTTCTTCTCGCAACCCGCTCTAATACCACCTGTAGGATCTAAAAGGCACAAGCACATTAGAAGGGGCGATGAATAGTGTGGTAAGCAAAAATATGCAAATAAAGCAAACCACAAAAATAGAACACCAAATATATAGTGGTTCCCCTCACTTGGGTACTCTACTACCTAAGTCTCCCGACTTAGGATTTTTAACTTGTTTCCCTCAACCCGAAGGGAATCAATTTACTATAAATGGAGGTAAATAATGGGTTACCTCAACCCAATTACAAGATTAGATAAAAACAAAAAAGATACAGGTGTAAGCAAGAAACAATTTAGCTTACAACTAAGTTCCTAGGTCTCCAACAAGAATTAACTTAAAAGAAAGTTGATCAAACTAGCGAAAAACACTGAAGCGAAAAAGAGATTTTATGAGGAGAAATGAATTCACCAAAACTTCTTGTTGCAAAGAGAGAATCTTCTTGGAGAAAAATGCAACAAGCCAACAACCCTTGCAGCTAGAATTGAGAAATATAGAAATTTGAGCAAGGAGAATTTTTATGCGTGTGTTGTATGCAAATGACACACACAAGGTGTTTATATAGGCCACTAAACATCTTCCCTACGATTAGTAACTGTTAGGGGCAAAATGGGAAGATTAGAGATAGGATTAATAGCAAAATAGCCATTAAGATTAGGCACAACGGCCAGTTGTATCGGTACTAAAGTTGTGGTACTGGTATTGACTACTCACAGTTAACCAACAGCCAGCCCAACAAAGCCTGGTTACCAGTACTCATCATCGGTACCGATACTCAGTGCTTAGAGTTGAGTACCAACTAAGTCACCAGGTACCAATACTCATGATAAGTTCGGTACTTGTGACTCACAGATTTGAGTTAAGTTACAAACTATTACCTACATGTCAACAAACTGTGAGCACCTAGTACCGGTACTTGTAAGGTTCAGGCACTGCCCATGTCAACAAACTGTGAGCACCTAGTACCGGTACTGATGATGAGTACCAGTACTTGCTATTCACAGTTTGGGACTAGGACCCAAACCTATGCCTAGCATATACCGGTACCGATGAACAGTATCGATACTTACAACAAGTACCTTGAATAAAATTTATTAATCAATCTCAGTGATTTTTGAACGTATATATGATTAATATGTTTGATGGTAACACCATCATGAGCCATAATTAGCATAATTTAGTCAGTATCAAGGAATAAATGCTCCTACATAACCATTGGAGAGCCCTAACTCATTGCATAATCATTCTGAGAGAATAACAGTAAAATAGGGGTAAAACTACAGTTTCAACAGCATATCTCAATTGCAGTACAATCACAGGTTTTCTCAAGGGGTAATTAAGGGTCAAATGGCCTTAAATATCTAACAAGTGGGTTATAACAGATAGAAAAGGATTTTCACATGTTTTGAGAATTAAATGACTTTTGAAACCCTAAAAATAGACCCGCTTAATTAACTAAGGTTATGGTCAGGATAAAATTCACCTAAACCCTCTAAAATTTATAAAAAATATTCTCTATGGTTTGGTACCTTCAATTTGACCATCAGAAACCGTCTTGACCCAAAATAGGGTTTTAGATTGACTGTTGCTCTAATTTGGGTTTTTGCATAAATTACCCAATCAAACGAGGTCAAGACTTAAATATGACTTCACCATTGGATTCCTTGTATCCAAATTAGGCTTGTACCAAAATTTAGACCCAATCTGAGATCATCTTGACTAAGTTTGCATTTTGGTCCAATTAGACTCTTTCTATCTCATTCAGACCATAACTTTTGAATTTCTTACAAAAAGCCCCTATCTTTGTCGTCACTCTTTGCAAATAGGTTCCTCCACCATTATCGTGGAGGAATCCTTCTCTGGCGACCTTTGATTGAAGCGAACTCCTTAGTTCAATTAATCCCTTCCAAAATTGGAAGGGAGATTCTTTGAGGAGTCCTCTTCCCTCTGAATTCGTCCATGAGCTCCATAACCTTCTCAAACTCTCATGTGAATGCATGAGAGATTTGGGTTTCCTACTCCGGCGATAATTCCTAGCTTGGAAGCTTGGCTTCCAAGCTTAAAACCACCTCCTGAGCCCTATAAAAAGATCCCCAGGGCACGGTCGTACTCTTAAGCTTGAATTCCGGTTGAAAACCCTCCTCTTCCTCTCTCCTCTTTGACCACGAAGCTCCACAAGCTCCGACGACCCCTTCTAACCTCCTTCGTCATCCGTTCACAAAACCAGTGGCTGGATTCTCTTTCTCCCTCTCGTCCGCTCTTGGTCGTACCAGTAGGAGCCTTTCTACCTCTGTCGTCGTTGCCGTTCCCATCATCGGAGCACCTTCTTCCATAGCTACGGCCTACCAATGTCGATGCTATCCTCTCCCTTTCGTCCACTTAGCATAGGTAATTAAGTTCCCTTAAGACCCCTAGATTAGTTTCCTCTACCAAAAACCAAAAATAAACCCCTCGATACTGCCGTTCACCCTCTTCATCCTCCACTCTGGCCACTCCGCCGATGAGGTGTTTCCATTGCTACACACCTCCATCGACCTCGCCGACAAGTCCACAACCTTCACCTCTCCACCATATTCAAAACCCCTCTCCCTATTTACCACTTCGCTCACCCAAATCACCCACCAAACAAACCCATCGCCATCCACCTTCGCTGACCTCCACCATCCACCTTCGCTAACCTTCGCTAGCCACCACACACCTCAATTCGCCCTGAAATCACCATGACTACCCTTGCTGTCCTCAGGCGATCAGCTTGTACTGTTTTAACGCGACCACAAGGCCCTATTACGTGTTTCAGGGAGTGACCGGATCTTCGCCGTCGCCACCACACTCTCCGATCTCGTTGATCATGCTCCAGCCATTGTTCTTCGCTGAAGCCACTCCCAGAAGCTGCGGGCTCTCTCTAGGTGCATCCCCAGGCAATTAATTGGAGACACCAAGGCCCCTACAACCACAATTCGAAGATCCATCACCTACTGCTGCACGAAGGAACAAAGCGGGTGGGATAGTCCCACCTTGTGAGTTGCTGAAGTGCCCACAGTGCATATATTGATTTTATGCATACGGCTTATCACCACAACTAACACAAGGGGGGTGAGGTCCTCCGCATGCCCCTCACATGCGCCTCACCCGTGACACTACTCACGGGGGCCTGGCGCTGAACCGACCTGCCTAATTCGACTTCACACCTCGGTTGCGACCCATGCCTGCAGCCCTGGTCCTGGGTGCGCTCTAGGTCCGAATACCCGATAACCCGGTACTGTTGAGGCTCTGGGAGAGCATGACCCAAAGAGAGAAAGAGAGAGGAGAGTGCACGGGGTAAGGGAGGGTTTTGCTCTAAAAGGGGTTGGCTAACACTTAGCCAATTTCGTAAGTCTCCCCCTATGCATCAGAAGGCTAGGACAGTAGAAAGAAAGAAGAGGAGGAGGAGGACTGTCAAGGCAGAAGAAGAAGAGGCACAAAGAAGAGCTAAAGGAAGAACAGGGCCGTTGAAGAAGAGAAGGAGAAGGAAAGAGATAACAGAAGAGAAAGAAGAAGAAACAAAGAAGAAGGCACTATAGTAGTTGAACATTTAAGGCATCTGATCTCCAAAGAAAACGTCTGATTACTGTAGCATTCAAGCTACTGTGCGGATATTTGATAGATTTGGTCCTAAGTACTGTGGCATTATTGATTACCTTAGTATACATATAACTATACTCAACAATTGATGATCTAAATCACCATTATTTTGTTATAAATCTCTTTTTATCATGTTAAATTCTTGTTATACTCATGTTCTATATTGATTACCATTTTTGAGTAATTTATTTGGCTTAAATATATGCTCAATTACATTTTATTTGAGATTAGTATGCGAATTCCTACTTGTTCCCTATGTTCGACCTCGAAAGTTTTCGAGTATAAATTTTATTTATTTTTTGCAAGATTTCAACTATACTACAACGCAATGATTTAAAACCCGATCTCAAGCGAACAACAAAGTCAAAGAAGCGATTTTAGTTTTTAGAACGAATAATGGAACGGGAGGATAATACCTAATTATTTCTATTTTGATTTTAACTCCTAAATCATTTTTCTTGTTAGGAGACATACAAAAATCTAAATTACAAGATATAAAAACAATATGAAATCAATCTTCATTCTTCATGCCATCCACACTTTTTCCATACTTTCTAAATCCTGTGATTTCCTGTAAATGACACTTCATAAACTCATTAGTTTTAAAACAGTTTTGTTAACACCAAAACATAAAAGAGAAGTGGAACTAGGTTCCAACAACCATCACTTCTCTCATTTTTTTGGCCCTCTTTTGTTCTTAATCTCAAGGTGCATGTAAAAGGAAGGTTGTATCCCATAAAATTAGCTTTCAAATACAACTTGAATAACTTTATTTGGATTTTGAATAAGAATGTTGTGGCCAAAATATCAAAGGTGTGTCAGATTGTCACGAATTTTGGAATTAGGATTAGGAGAAGGAAAGCTTTTGGGCGTGTATGTTGTTTGGGAAAGGGTTAAAGTGGACATCCAAGGGTGGCATGAGTGGTAAATATGTGTTAGGATTAAAGGTGCGGTGTAATTAAGGTGGAATTTAATCTTTTTTGTGGATTTTATTAGTCTTTGGAAGTGTAGTTGGACTCAAAATGAATAGAAATTAATATATTAAGCCAAATAGGATTTTTCCTCTATAATACGTCCTCCATAAATGTTTTGGATTGAATTCTTTTAAGGCTCCAAGGATGGTTCTTTTAGCTCTATAATGCTCTTGGCCTCAATTTTTCCAAAATTTCCTCTTTTCCTTATCCTGCAAGTAACAAAATGCAAAAATTGGTGACTCAAACTTGTAGATCAAATATTATGCAAATTATGATTATTTATTGACAAAATGTCTCATAATTAGCAAAGTTATGCACAGAATGACACTAATATTAGACAATTATCATTATGCAAGTCATTTAATTAGGTCTCCTATTTATGAAGTTAAGCTACCTCATAATATTTTCATCGTGGATTGGAGTGGAAATGTGTAAATCACAACTGGCTCACGAATAAATAATAACTATTCAATAAGTGCATAAATTAGTAATTAGCTAGAAAATAATTCGATTAGATATTCCTCCATACATACACCATAATCCATATAGCACCACTAAGCCAAAGGGGGTGGACCATACACCAATATTTATGAACTAACCAACAAATTATACGAAAGTAAAGCATCATTATTTAGTGAGATGCAATATAAAGACTTCTCAACAAAATAGTGCAAGATTAGGTTCATTATAGACAACTACTTCGAAATCTCCTATACAACATATTTATATTACCTGGTCTAGGATTCTAGGTAGCAATACAGTTCCAAGAAGTTGCATGTGAATCATTATGGCGATACTAGTGATGAGTTTAGGTCACCTTGTGATAGCGATAACTGTGATGAGTCCTATAGGTTTTTGCATGACTCAACATGATTACCTAAAAATGGATCAAAATATAAGGATGAGTGAATGAGCTCGTAAGGACATAAAACCAGTATTATGAACAATATATACTCCCTTTCACTCTGTTGTACTTCGTACGAGCTTGAATCCATTTGCTCCGCATTACTGCACTTCATACAAAGAAGAGCAAGTTGGATGTGAAGGAGATGAGCCTTGTTCCACTTCTTTTCACTCCGTTGCACTTCTTATGTTCTTCATTTCACTTTGTTTTGCTTAGTGTCACTTTGCTTACTTATTTCGCTCTGCTTCACTTTATTCTGCTCTGTTTCACTCCACTTCACTTCATCAGCCTCTGTTGGGTGCACAGGATAATTGAGCATACCCCAAGGGAGCTTAAATGCGAAGCACTCCTTCCCATCGGGAAGTGAGCGTGAATATCAGATGGTCTAGTTTTCTTGAGAATAGCCTTCCGAAACACCCAAAGTATGTTGTTCCTATTGGGAGCTAGACATGCCAAGTGTCCATCTATTCTCATCACCAAAGGATTCAAGGATCAATTAAACCAGTACTCCAGCAATCCTATGTGGAATAGTTTTCCAGGGATCTTGAGTGTTAAGCAGAGGGTCACTCCCTGACGTGAGCAGAACAAAATTTGATAAATATGCATCGTAGTACAGTAGAATCATGAAAATTGACTTTTAAAATTTGTATTTCTCAAAATAAGAGTTCTGAGGTCGTTCACTAGGAGCAATACTAGTGTGCAACTTATCACCACCAAAAATCCGCGAAAATGTAGCTCGGGAACTAGAATGAATGAATTTGATTTTCTAATCATCAAATCTAGTTTACTAATGTAAATAACAATTTCACAACTTCAATAACATACTTTAAGAAAATTGCTTTCCACTTATCTAGGACTCAATCAAGACTAATCAAATGTGAATAAAATTAGGCTCTTAAATAATCCTTATCAATAATGATAATACAATGAACCACAGGCATTCAATGATAAACCCTAATCAATCAAGTTAATTAGCAAATTAATCATTGACTTCTTAAGGCAATTGATCAAATGTTGAAGAGAGTCAAGCATCAACAAATCATTATCAATAATGTTGGGATCAAATTTTTGCAATAAAAACTTATGTGTAATTAAAGTTCAAATCAACCAACTCTACAATTCAATCCTTGAGACTCTAAGCTTCTTGTGTCTTGGTCCCTAGTGGCTTGCAAATTGATCCCTGCAAACCATTTTTTTCTCTTAAACAGCCTCCTGCAAGCAAGTAGAAGGTTCTTCTCCTTTGTGTGAAGGCCACAGGAAGTGGCCTTGACGAAGGTTGGTCTGGCGCTTGGGGGATGGTTAGCCCTTACAAACAAGTCGCAAGGATACCTGGTGTTGCCACGAAGCTTCTCGTCAAGTTTAGTGGCAGTGAGAAGGGCTAGAGGAGGTAGTCGGTGATGGAAAAGACGGTGAGAACGTTGGTTGGCCAGTCAGTGGAGGTGTCGGAGCTGTCCACCAAAAGGGTCGAGAAGCTCTGTTGCCCCTTGCTGAAGGTAGTGATGGTGTTGATTTGCTGCAACAGGCTGGAGGAGAGCCGCCAGACTCAAAGACGACGGCGATGCTGAGGGGAGTTCCGTGGGGCTTCAGAGGCATAGAACCCCTCAATAAGATGAGCAGTTTTGCTCGTGGCGAGGAGGCAGAGGTCCTGAGGTGGTTGGAGAAGAGCGTGGCTGATGGGAACACCATCATGATCCATAACTAGCTCATTTTTTATCCAATTAAGTCAGTAAATGCTCCTACATAACTACCAAAGAGTCATAAGTCACTACAAATCCATTCTGAGAAAGAGAAGAAAATAAGGTTAAAACTGTAGTTTTACCATCATAACTTGAACACAGTACACCCATGGGTTTTTCCTAGGGGTTAATTAAGGGTCAAATGGTCCTAAAAGGCTAACAAATGGGTTAGAACAATCAGAAAAGTATTTGCATGTGTTTTGAGAATTAAATGAATTTTGAAACCCTAAAAATAGACCCGCTTAATTAACTGAGGTTCTGGTCAAGATAAAATTCACCTAAACCTTATAAAATTCATAGAAAAATATTCTCTGGGGTTTGAAACATTAATTTGACCATCAGAACCCGTTTGACTCAGAACAGAGTCTTAGACAGACATTTACCCTAATTTGGATTTTTGCATAAATTACTTAGTCAAACATGGTCAAAACCAAAATCCAACTTCACCATTGGATTCCTTAGGTCCAAATTAGATTTATACCAAAATTTGGACCCAATATAAGCTTGTCTTGACTTAGTTTGCAACTTGGTCCTGTCTAATTACATTTCTGTCATTAACTTTCAAAATCTTTTCAAATAGACCCCTAACTTTGTCGTCGTTCTCACAAAAAGGTCCCTGCCACCATTACTTCTATTCCTACTTTCTCCAGTGACCTAAAAATGACAAGAACTCCCTGATTCCTTGACGAATCCCTCTCAAAATTGAAAGGGAAGTTCGTCAAGGAATTTTCTTCCTTTTGAACTGCATCTTGGGCCACAATTCTTGCCCAAATCCTAAAGGGAACTTGTGGAACAAATGGGTTTCCTGCTTCGGTGACATTTCCAAGCTTGGAAGCTAATCTTCCAAGCTTAAGATACTTCCTAAGCCCTATAAAAGAAACCCTAGGGCACGACCGTGCTCTTCAACTAGTTTTTGGCCTGAGAAACCCTCCATCTCCGGCCACCTTCAGAATTAACTCCGGCGACCCCTCTTTGCCCTCCTCCTTCGGCCATCCAACCATCAATTTGGATGGCCGACACTCCTCCCCTCATCCTCGTGAACCTCTCCTGCCAACGAGAGGTCGTGTCTCTCCCTTAGTCAACATCGCTGCCTCGCCGCACCATCCTCCTTCTCTGGCTCCGGTCAACCAACACCGGCACCCTCCATCTCTTTACCATGCCCCTAAGTTCCTCTCTCTCTCTATCACTACACTTTCTTTTCCCAATCTCACAACACATGCACAACCACAAATCCACCCTCAACACTGTCACCTTCTTCCACTCCAGTGAAGCTCCGGCAATTCCTATCCACCACGCCATTGCACGAATCCTGCTGCTACCACCCTCATAAGCTCCGCCATCACTCCACGAACAAAAGCCCTAACCTAATTCCACCTATCACTCACCCAAACTCAACCCCGAACACACCCACTCTCAAGCACACAACCTGATTCTGCCATGCACTCATGGACCTTGTTACGCCTCACAACCACCACTGTCGCATTTGCTGTGGTCTGGCGATCCTTCCTGAACCTTCTGTCGTGGCCGAAAGGCCATATTATTCATTACAGGTTGTCACCCCCTCCACCATTAATGCTGCACTCCTCGAGCTTTCTTGGAGCTCTATCCAAACCTGTAGCTCCAGGTCCTCGACTCTAGACAGAGTGGAGTTGGTCCAGGAACATATTCGCGTGGTCAATTGGAGCCTTTGACCGCTCCTTACATGCGAATTGGGCGAAAGAAGCAACAACAGTGTGCACGAGCAAAGTGGGGGCAGATAGTCCCACATCAGAAGCCACAGAAGCAGAGCATACACATAAATTGAATTTGTCAATAGGGCTTACTGCCTTCAAACATGGGGTGAGGTCCCTCTCACCCACGTACCACCTCGTCCGTGATCTCTGCCTTGCGGACCTGGCCTAACCCGTTAACCCACCTTACCCTCACTCCTCGCTCATCACCCACTACCAGTGAGCTTGGACTCGGGTACGCTAGGTCCGATAACCCGATTACCCTGTGGCTCTAGGAGAACGGATCCTAAAGAGAGAAAGAGAGAAGGAGAGTCTGTGCGGGTAGGGGGAGGGTTTTGCTCTTGGTGAGACTCGGCTAACACTTAGCCAAATTCAAGAAGCCTCTCCCCTGCTATTGTGTGAAGAAAGCCAGGAAAACAAGAAGAGGAAGGAAGAAGAAGAGTTGCAAACAAGGAAAGAAGAGAAGAACAAGAGTAGAAGAAGAAAGACAGAGAAGAGAAAGAAAAAAAGAAGAAGAGAGAGGCTTAAATAGTTTTAGCCATCTGATTTACTAATCAGACGATTGATTTGGTTGCATTTCATTTCATACATACATTGAGTTCATTAGCTATTATTGTAAGGAGTATTGGTGATCTAAATCACCATTTTACTCCATTATTTTTGCATTCTGACACTTGATCTTAGTGTTACTTTATTTTGAAGCAGTTTTTATTTACAATTTCATAGCTTTCTTATCTTAAATTGCAATTCTTGATAACTGAATTCCATATTGCTCCCTGTGTTTGACCTCGGAACTTTTTCGAGTAATAAATTTATTTTTTTGAGTGCTATTTTGGCTATACTACAATGCGACAATTTTATTTACAATTTCATAGCTTTCTTATCTTAAATTGCAATTCTTGATAACTGAATTCCATATTGCTCCCTGTGTTTGACCTCGAAACTTTTTCGAGTAATAAATTTATTTTTTTGAGCGCTATTTTGGCTATACTACAATGCGACAATTTTAAAACATCGATTTATTGCTCGAACAGTGGCGGCGTGGGTGTGTGGTTGCGAGGATGCCAGAGATGATAGTGGTCAATGTGGTTTTGGGGTCTAAACCTAGATCTAAAGGACCTAATCTACTCTATGGAGTAAGGGGAGGAAGAAAAGCTACCTTATGTTGGACGAAGGGGGTGGGAGACGACCAAATTTGCCTCTTTGGTTGTGAAGAAGACAAAGGAGATGGGGAAGAAATTCAACGATGAGGAATGGGTCAAAGGCCCCCCACTTTGGCTGGCGAGGATTGGAGGAAGTTGAGGAAGAAGTTGGAGTCGCTCTTGAGGTCGGAGTGTACGTGGACAAAGAGATCAGAGGAGCCACCAGGGTTGGAGATGACGATGATCATGGTGAAAAAGAAGGGCAGGACACACGATCAAATCTCGACGAAATGGATTGACAGAACTCCACAGAGCTTTATAGGTAGTCGGCGTGCGAAATTGAGGCCGAATCGTGGCTCAATATGGTAGATTGGAGTGAACTCCAGTGAGGACTTAGGATTTTGGATGCGGCCACCATAGATGGCAAGGACAGCTGGTTCTTGCATCAACATGTAGAGGATTGAACGAGGATCAATCCCATCAAATTTGGTGGGATTTGATTGTGTTATTAAGGAGATATGGATCTCCAAAGTTCACCCAAAATTCAAGCTTGAGTTCTGACATGGCTGGAGGTTGAAGATGATGCTGACGTCATCATGATGTCAGCGAGGGACCCAAAAGAAAGGAATTTGGAAAGGAATGAAAGAAATTTGAAAATTGAGGACTATAACGCAAAGTATGTGAAGATGCAGTCCAAATAGTCTTAACTTTTTAAGGTAACCAAATTTAGACCTAAAGAATCCAATGGTGATATCAATTTTGGGTTTTGATGAAGTTGATTGGTCAATTTACACTTTAACCCAAAATGTATCAATTTCTCGCCTTGGTCTTCATTTTAGATCAATTTATGCTCATTTTGTGAAATTAAATGTTATAAACCTTATAGAATATTTTTCAATGATTTTTGAAAAGTTTATCTTATATTTATTTCCATCAGAACCCTTTCAATTAAAGTAAGGGTGAAATTAGAATTTTTAATATGTAAATTAGCTTGATTTTTCTAAAAAATCATAAATCAATCTGTACAAGCCCACTTATTTCAATTTTAAGCTTATTTGACTTTCAAGTAGTTGTAGGTTCACCCTTTGGTTACTTTGCATTTGTATTTTGCTATTAAAATAGCTGAATTAACTAATTTTGATGCCAT
The DNA here is from genome assembly GCA_037157565.1 of Thalassia testudinum. NCBI lineage: Eukaryota > Viridiplantae > Streptophyta > Magnoliopsida > Alismatales > Hydrocharitaceae > Thalassia > Thalassia testudinum. Next base: position 88,383,644 of record JAZHRO010000024.1, read on the forward strand.
TTGTCCTAATTCTTGATATGATTAAGTTATACCCTTTTGTTGGTTAATAAAGTGAATTTAAGCTTAGAACTTAGTTAAATTAGACTAGATATCGAGGATGATGGTGTTACTATCACTCCCTCAAGCTGACTCATTTGACGATTAAACAACATTCCAGTACCTAAGGTAGGTATCCTTGTTTGGTGGATATGAGTTCTTTTAATCTCTCTGAATGCCAAGGAGAGGTAATTAGTATGAGTGGACAAACGGAAGTGGTACATCTCAATCTCCTTCAATAGAAGGGTTGATTAACCACTCTAAGGCCTTGAGTAGTAGGTGAGCAAATCACTAATTGATAAAAGTGGAATTGGACTAAAGTATTGGTATTAATCAATGAGATTGATTAATAAGATTACACAAATGATGTATTGGTGAGATAGAGGGATATCGGACTAGAAGAATTTCTTGAAACCATGGATTATTAGGTGAACAAAACTAGGTTTTTGAGATAAAACCTAAGGTTGGATTGAGCTAGATACCTGATCATCTAGTGAAATAGTGCACTCCCTTGTCTCTTGCTATAATAGCAATTGTTTGTCCCTGTTGGGCCGATTGGCTCATCCATGTATCATGACATACTTTTAGGGGTTTACAAGCCGAGTGGAAACAACATTGTGGAACCCACCGACAGTTCAGGAATCCTTAAGGTGATGTGTAGCAGGTAATTTCCCTACACCTATTTTATGGAAGACAGTTGTAATATGTGTTAGATTGTTGATATTTATTGTGAAATTAATATTTTTGTGCCACTAATAGCAATGTATATCCATTTTGTTTGATTGATGGAAACCATTTGTCATAGCTTGACTATGTAAATTAAGCATCCTAATTAAAATAAACCACACCATTAACTTGTCACACCTAATAACTTGGCTCTTGATTGGGTAAGGGGTTTTGGGATGTGACACCTAATTGAATGGAAACCAAATATTATTTAAGGAGTGAAGTAGTATTTGATTTGACATTTAATTGGGCCAAATATGTTTGGTCTTGATCGTAAAGGTTTTGAATGGAAATTAAATGCATTTAGATACTAAAACCTGAATTGGCTAAATTAGTTAAGGGCCAATTATGCAAATTTCAATTAGGAGTAATCCCTAACCATTAAATTTGATCCAATGGTTCCCATCATATTAGAATTAATGGAATTCCCTATATATATCTCCCAAAGAAAGTTTGGAAACCCTAACCAATCATTTTTTGTGCAAAGCCAAAGCCCTCCACTGTGAACAGAAAGAAGAAAAGAAGAGGCCTCATCGCCTTCCTTCTTCTTCTTCTTCTACAATCTAGACTTCTAGGACAAAGATTAGAAGTCTAAAACTCTGAGCAGAAGTTCTAGAACCATCTTGGATGTCTAGGATCTCTCCATCTTTGATGTCACGCTTCTCCGCTGGACTTCCAAGAATCTTTCTAAACATCTAGCAAGTTGTCCAAAGATCTAGATTTTGGTGAACGTAAGTAGCCAACTTTGAATAAGGTTCAAGTGAGCATTGCCTCGGGATTTGCAAAAGGTTCGCATAGCGCACGTGATTGGGTGCTCTTAGTGCCAAGAACTTCTTTAGCCCGTCAAGAAAAAGGGTGTCTCGCTGCATTGGGACTTATAGTAGGAGGCACAACATGTGGGATGATGTGCTATGCTATCCCAGAGGTAATCTTACTACTTGTGATGATCTCGAAATAGAAAGAAGTTAGTTCTTCCAATGTAATTTCAGTTTAGGTTGTTCTTTCATTGATTCTTGTTATTCAATTTTTTGGGCATCGACTAATTCCACGAATCGAAGACTTTTTTTTTAATGGACTGTTTTCACACTTCCACGATGCCACCAGAGTTGAACCGTTTGATCCCAACACTCCACCTTGCCCCCACATCCACAAAGTAACTTTATTCCTCTATAACCAAATCACCCATAAATGACCATAGCATGATGCTTTCATTCCTTGTTCTAAAAGACCAATGTTTTCCTGTAGGTGCTTCGTCTCAAAAGCTTTTCCAAAAAGAATTGAATAAATTAGGGTGTATTCCTACAATTGTAGCTCATTCCTACACCTTTCTTTGTAATGGGAATGAGAAAAATAAATGGTGAAAACTCTTGAGTTAAACCACACAAATCACATGTACCTTTGTCAAAACCCTTCAAGAATCTTTTTTTTTTGTTTAGATTCTTTGAGTTTTTGAATTTTGAATTTGTCAAGCATTACAGGTCTTCCATTTCTTGGAGAGTAATAACATGATTCGTCTCTTGTTCATGTTGACTTATAGGATCCTTGTACACTTAGCAATGTTAAAGATTCCAAATATTTGTTGGCCTTGGATAATGATTTTACTTGAATGATAAATTTAAAACTCTAGATTTTATTCATATTTTTTTCTACACAAATAACAACACAAATGTTTTTCTAGTCTTTTTTTCTCATATAATGGTTTTGAATTTGTGAGTAGTGACAAGTTGATCTTCGCTTTCAATGTAGTGTTGCACATAAAATGCTGTGTGGTTGTAATGCTTTTGTGGTGAAAAATCGACTATCAACATATTAATTACTTCTAACCATAATGGTTAGGTCATTTCCATGAGGGGGGACAAGCCAAATTAAGTTGCAACTTTATCAAAACATGATGGTCAGATATTTGCCCACAATTATAGTATAACATGTAACTTATGTGAGGCTAATAGATTAGGGAGAGAGATATGCAATTAGATAACCAGAGAAACACTGAGAACTTAAAGGGTCCAACTGCAATTCCACACGATAAATCAAATATTAAATGAAAATTAGAGTTCTAACAATGGCAGCAAATATAAATTTTAATTCCAGCCAAAACAGAGCATTTTCTCTCTCTCTTGCTCATGCGGGGGCGATCTCTTGTATAAACATCTCTACGATCTGTTTCTTCCCTCAATATCTTCAACAACTTGACGAAGATATCGAGTGGTTGGAAGGTGATACGTTGAGGCTCAGAGGGATAGCGCACAGTTGGCGATGGAGACGACGAGGGCGACTATGGGTTTTGGGGAGTTTGCAGATATGTACTTGCATAATATAGAGATATATGTATCAAGTTGTAACAAAATATCCATAATTAAGATAACTAACACTTAGTTCTAAATAATTACAATCTAATGAGACGTGTTTAAAATGTACTTAGGCTAATTATGTGTCAAATTAATTGGACTCATCAAGTAGTACTCTATTTTTTCTTTGAGACAAAGGAAAATTTGCACCAGACCTTATGTGTTCAACCTTTCAAAATAAGAACCTTATGTTTTCATAGCTACAACAAAAAGGTGTTGTTGATTCTTTTGAATAAAAATGGTTTTGTTGACCAAAGTTGTGACATTTATTGGAAGGGACCTGCACTATACTATTTCATATGTACATTTTGTATAGCTTTTGGCTTGAACCTTGTTGGCTACTTGCTTTCTTACATATCAAGTTTCATCATATGTTCTTAGGGGGACGTTCCATTTTTTGTTTTATATGCTATTGTGTTTCTTGTCAGACTACATGTTTTTAGGCGTATTTGATTTACACATTAATTCTCTATTGATAAGTTATCCCTTCGGTATTTAAATGTTTGTTTGTTTTTGTTTACGAGCTTTCGTCGAGTCTTAAGGAAATTGTGTTGTAGTATAGTCGATAATAGCTCTCAAATAGATAAAATTATAAACTCAGAATCTACAATGGAGTCCAAGGTCGAACACAGGGAGAAAATATAGAATTCACAACATTAATCGCATCCAGAATAAATGAGCAGAATTAATTGAGCATTCAAGTAGATATTAAATGAATAATAACTTGTCACATTAGTTATTCAATGAAATCCAATGTATCCAAGGATTGCATGGAACAGAAAAAGAAGAGAATAAAAAACAATGGTGATTTAGATCATCGCTAATCCTCTTTAATTAAACATGCATGCAATTACTCAATCAAAATTCAAATTGTAAACTATAGTACTTAAATCATTCAACAGTAGCTCAAGTAATGCTCAATCAGATGACAGATTGGTCAATCAGACAACTTAAAGTGCACAAGGCTCTCAAAGCCTTCTTTATTTTTCTCTTCTTCTTCTTCTTCTGCTTTCCTTCTCTTCAGCGTCTCCCTCTCTCTTCTTTCTTTACTTCTGCATGATCCTTCCTTTCTTCAGAGCCTCTTCTTCTCTTTTCCTTTAGGCTTTCTCCAAGCCTTCTTTCCTTCACAGCACAGGAGAATAAGCTTTAGAGAGCAAAACCCTCCCCCGCTCTCTCATAATTTCCCCTCTTTCTTCTCTCTCAAACCCAGCGTAACCGGATCCATATTCGGGTTATCGGGTCATGCACAGTGTCCAGACCTATGTGCGTGGGTCGCAGACGAGGAGTGAAGATAGGTGGGTTATCGGGTGAAAGGGGTGTGAGGGACCCAACCCCTTAGTGCTTGGGCGATAAAGCCCATGCACAAATCAATTTATCCGCGATTGCAGGCTCAACAACCTATGATGTGGAACTATCCCCACAGCTATTTTCCTCGCGCACAACCGTGGCAGCTGCTGAAGAGGTCTTCGTGCAATTGGTGCAAGCCTACAGCTGTTTTCATCTGGGAGCGGACCTAACATTCACGCAATTCAGGTGCTTTCTTCGCTTTTCCACTCTATTTTATGTCTTTTTAATACAATGAGGACATTGCATTAGATAGGCATGGGGGGGTGGATATTCATCTCTGAATTCATTCGTCAGCTCTGTATATTTGTTTTATTTTCTTTTATATAAAAAAAATTTCAGAATTAGGAAAGAGAATTTGGGTTTAAGAAAATTTTCAATCTTAGGAAATACTACATTAAGATCTAAACACAAAGACCCTTTAGGTCTTTGGACTTAATCAGCCTGTGTATCCACTAAAATGTGGATTTATTTTTCGAGTTCTCGCTAACCTGAATTTTATTTTAATTGGAGTAAATAAGTTTGGGTGATAAGTACACGACTTATCAACCCGTCCTCTGATTTGAGGGAATTTTGAGTTTCTAGCATCTACACACTTTCTTTCCACTGACTCGTTGTTCGGCGATTTTAACGGAAATTGGGTAGCTAATGAACCTTCTAAGGTGATATGGCTGGCAAGTTATCGTGGGTAACAGCCCATAGGTAGGTTGTCCAGAGCCCAGTCACTGGATCTTTCTCTTTTTACTGCCTTTAGGTAAATCTTAGACCAGGGAACCCACCTACTTAAAAAAAAAAAAGAAAGAAAAAAAAATCAAAAAGAAAAGGAGAAAAGAAAAAAAGAAATAAGCCACATTTCGCCGCACGAGTACGGCTGGCAAGTTGTCGGTGGTAACAGCTCATCGACTGGTTGTCCAGAACCCAGCTCAGTAAATGTACTAAAAATTCCCAAAACACTTAGGAAGAAGCGGAGAAGTAGAATAAATCGGGGAGATATACACTGGATTCACCCTTGTGTTGACCCCGTAAAAAATAAAAGTAGGGAGAAAGCTACCGGTTGTAAAGATACACCTTTAGGCAGAATTCTTTTTGAGGTCACCTAGAGGCGTAGAAATCCGAAGTCTGTTTTAATTACCGGTCAACGAGTCTATCACAATCACAATAAGATGCTTAAAACTTAGGATTCTCATCAAATCTTGGGTGAGTTGAATGGCCGTAGAAAGCCACTCTTAAACCCTAAAATTTGAAAATCAAAAAATTTAGAAAAAAAGAAAAAAAGAGAAAAAAGAAATTTTTCTTTGAATAAGACGAGGTCTTGAGGCGGTCTGCATTTTGGCTGATACCCGGACACTGTTGTGTCTTTGAAAGTTCAGATCCTAAGTAGATAGTTTCTTAATGATTGAAAATAACTCATGCCCAAATAATCCAACCTAATTCTTTTATAAATAGCATATAGTTTTTGCTAGGGACTAGCAAAAGATAGGCATGTGGGTATGATGTAAACACATTTACACTACTTAAAATGTCTATTTATGCATGTTCTTAAGCATAGGATTACATTTCATGATATAAATATTGTATAACATGCATCATCTTGCATTTAGACTAGTTTGAATAAAATAGAGGTTAATTGTCTCCTTTTATGTGCTTGGACAGGGCAAACATTTTATCGGGGCCTCGGATCGAAGATCCAACCGTATGGATGTGATCAGGGCCACGATTGGAGTTCAACGACTCCAAGATCGCCCTAATCAGGCATCCGTAGCATCAGATAGTGACCGGGGAACCCTAGAAGATCAAGGGCCAGGATGATGTAAATCCACTCTTCAAATGACAAATCCGACCGCACGGATGAATTCAGATCGACGATTGCAGCTCAACGACGCAAAAAACAAGTCAATCCGACATCCGTGGCACCATCTACAACTTCCAGAAGATGGACAGCCAAGATGGCGCCACGTGGTACAATCTCGGCCGCCCAAATGGACACATACATTTTCTGAAGACCTCGTACCTGCTCCCTCTCCACCGTTGGATCTCGATCCAACGGTTGTGGTCAGCCGCGCCTAAAAGCGCTCGCTCGACCATCCGCGCCTCATAGCGTAGCGGTTGAGAGCGCTTATGCGAGCTGTGGGCGCGGGTTCGAACCGCAGCGAAGGGGAGGAAGGCGCGGGCGTGCGGGTGATGGCGGGCGTTGGATTGTCATCGGATAGCCGTCTGCGCTCAATTGAGATCACGCGCTATTGTACGCGCGGCGTCACGCGGCATCGCACTCACTGGGCAGGCACGCAGCAGCGGGCGATCATGCATTCTAAGATGTCCGATCTCGCGATCGGACGGCTTAGATCTGATGAACGTGCGTAGGCGTTGAGAAAGGGCACAGCTGAGGAGGCACGCGTGGGTGCGGGTGCTACACCCACGTTGGGGCTTTAGTGACGGATTTATCCATCACTAAAGGACCCTCATTTATTATTTTGAAGATGTAATGATCATATTGCCCCCACTCCTTGCAACTATAAAAGGAGACCCCCTCCACACGAAATTCTCATCCCTTCCTTCTCTTCTCTACCTCTCCAAAGCTCAAGAGAAGCTTGTCCCACATCCGGGATGCTTCTCGCGAGATAAAGTCCAAATTTTCATCCTCCTTCAGAAGTGGATCCCGCGATGACGACGGCGTGCTGCTCCGTTCCCGTTCTTCTGCTTCGTCCTCCTTCATCCTGCTTCGTCCTCCTTCGTCTAGGCCTTGTCCTGTCTGGCTCGTCCTCCAAGCGACCGTCGAGGAGGACATTTCTCCCTCCACTCTTTTAATGCTTTCTAAAGTAAATTTATCGCTTTCTAGTGCAATTGTTTTATGCTTTCTAGTTGTAATGAACAATCTCCTTAATGATAAATTCTCTGTTTATTCTACATCTCATTTTGATTTCTATGTGTAATATTCTCTCTCTCTCTTACCCTCTCGCTCTCTTCTATTTATTGTAAATAATTAGATAGTTTTAAATTGAATTACCTTGTGACAAATAAAAAGAAACGCGTAATTTTTTAATCAAACATCTACCTCCCTGTGTTCGACCCGGAATTTTCATTTCGGTATAAATTTTATTTGTTGAACACGAATTCTTCTCTTTCAAGCTACAACAACAGGTTTTCCAAAACCAAACACGTTAGCGTAGCAATTCGATACGTTCAACAGTCTAGCTCATCTTAGCTCCCATTAGTCCACAAGGAGCTCTAGTTAGCTCAGCTGAGTTGACTAGAGTTTACCCCAGCTCAAGTCCAGCTACATCCAGCTCCACTCAACTCCAGCCAACAGAAGATGACTTCATTCCAACTCAGGAAGCTCAAGTCCAGCTCCTGGGGACTCAGCTTAGCTCAACTCAGTTGAGCTAAGCTACCTTACCTACCTTGACTAGCTTGATCCTCCCTGGGAGCACCAGACCCAGCTCACCTCAGCTCATTATGGTAGAAGCTAGCTCACTTTAGCTTGGCTTAGCAACTAGCAAAGAACTAGCAAGCTAAGCCAGCTAGAGTAGCTCCATGCCACCCTCTTCAGCAGCTACCAGCTCCAGTTCAAGCTCCAGACTTCTCCTCCTCAGCTCCTCTCCTCAAACCCTAGCTCCAATACCTCCTCCTCTACTCCACTACTAGCTAAGCTAGCTTAGCTTAGCTATGCTCCAGCTCCCTTGGCTTTTAACACCTAAAAACCCTACCTAACAACTCCACCAACTAGCTCCACCTAAGCTCCACATAAGCTAACCTACTTCCACCTCACCTTGGCGCCAACCTAGCCTACCCACTACCTCCAAAAGATACTACAAAGTGGCGCCAAAACCTCTCATAACCACCTACCAATTGGCGCCACTTTTTCCCTCCAAAACCCCCTTCATCTCCACCACATATCTTCCCTTAAACCCATCTCCACCATCCACCTAACCCCCCATCTAGAAGCCCTCACGGTGGCGCCAAAACCAAGGCATCCCTTCATGGTTGGTGCCACCTTTAGGTGTCTCTTCACCACCATAACCAACACCTTCACACCCCCTACTTGGTGCCAACTATTCTCCACCATAAGATCACCTAACCATCCCCATCTTCCCATCTTAGCCATCCATCTCAAGAGTCACCTCAACCCTCTCATCCTATCCTATAAAAAGACCAACACCCACCACCTTACAACCCATCCTTGGCTAGCAAAATACCTCTTATATTCTACCTATAGCTCATGCCCAAGAGAGGAGAAGAAGAAGAATAAGGGGACACTCTGCCCCCTTGGTGCCTTCCCTCTTCCCTTCTCTCTTGTGCCCACACTAGCCAAAGGAGTAGCCAGGCAAGGAAGACCTTTGGAGGAGGTCTTGAGGGTGGTATATAACCATCCTTGGAGGAGAGCTTAAAGGTGGTCCACGCCACCATGGAGGAAAGCCTTGGCACGCCCCCTACTTCAGGGTTTGCCAAGGAAGCTACACCTTGAAGAATTTTGCAAGGAGAAGAAGGAGCACTTTTTGATTGCGGGAGCAGCCGCAATTGGAGCAAGAGCCTCGCCATCTTCATCATCATTTCAGAGGATTTTTGTGTTTTCATTACATGCATTTTCAATTCTAGTAGTTTAAGAATTCTTCTACTAGATTCTTGTTAAACAATTCCTCAATTTTATACAAGTTGCCTTCATTAGTTTTGTTTGTCTTGATTGCAATTTAAATTTCCCTTTTGTGCACTCAATTCCCTCCCTCTCTAATTACCTTAGGCCTTCAGGTGCCTAGGGTGAGCTCAGAAGGAAGGTAGCACTTATCACCTAGGGTTACTATTAGGAGTAGTTTTCATTAATTCGAAATCCTTGTTATTTAAATTACAAAATTAAAAAAAATGATATATTGAAAAAACCAAAAAGAAAGTTGAGATTTATTTTCTAAGCAAGAGATTTGATTGCAAGCATATTGCCTCCTTGGACGACCCTAGATACCCCATTATCTAGGTTTCTAAATTTAAGAGTTGATCGGTTTTGCACGTTACAACGACGTATTTTACAAACCGCGTAAAATTCGTGATCACGAGATACTCCACGAAGGGATGAGAAGGTGGAAAAATTATAATTTTAACTCTAATGGAGCATCCTGGGTTTGGAACAAGCTCTTAGAGCTTTGGAGGGGGTGAGAGAAGAGAGGAAGGGATGAAGTGTGGGGGTCATAAGGCTATTTATAAGTGAGGTTTGAATGGGCAAATAGGTCATTTTACTTTTAAAACATTAAATCAGGGTCTTTAGTGATGGATTTATTCATCACTAAAGCCCAATCGTGGCTGAAGTGCACACGCCCCCTCACCTCCTCGCATTCTTTGATCCTCAGCTGGGACCTCTAATTGAGGACCTAGGCATGAACTTGGAGTTAAGCCACACGACCTGGGAGTGAACTTGGAGCTTTTAAGGTTGGAGCATGAAGAACAAGGCAGAGATGATGGCAGCGACTGTGGAGCACTAGCGAAGACCTAAAACAATGAATAAGGCCTCATGGCCACATTAAATCACCTCATAAGCTTCGCCAAGTGTTGGCGAATGTGATAGTGGTGTTTGCAAGACGTGAGAGGGCGTGCGATGGTTAAGCGAGGTTGATGGAGCTCATGTGACAGTGGGTTGGTTGGGGGAGAATTTACATGGATGGAATGCATAATAAGGATGGGGGTTTTGTGCGTGGAGGTATGGCAGAGCTTGTGAGGGTGTTGGCGAGGCATGTGGTGTGGTGGAGCGTCGGTTAAACCTCGCCGGAGGGCGATCGGAGATGAGGAAGGTGATAGGCGAATGGTGGTGGTGTGGGTTGAATCAAGGGATAAAGAGAGGGAAAAGAATGCAGAGGGAAAGGGGAGTCTAACTAACCTAATCTAATGGACGAAAGGGGAGGAATGTCCTTACTGGGGGTACACCGGACTCGGAGAAGAGGAAGTCTCCGTTGAGGGAGGTATCCCTAGTTGAAGCTCGGCACCTTTGGGTTCACACCTATCATGGCAACAGGGACCTATATGTGAAGGTGATGACAAAGTTAGGGGGGCCTTTGCAAAAGATTTCGAAAGTTGATGGACTATTTGAGAGAAGAGTCAGACTGGACCAAAATGCAAACTAGGTCAAGATGATCTCTGATTGGGCCCAAATTTTGGTACAAACCTAATTTTGAGCCAAGGAATCTGATGGTGAAGTCTGATTTTGGTTTTGATCATTTTTGACTGGGTAATTTACGTAGAAACCTAAATTAGGGCAACTTACTGTCTGAGATACTATTTTAGGTCAAAATGGGTTCCAATGGTCAAATAAAGGTTACCAAACCTTATCGAATATTTTTATATGATTTTTAGAAGGTCTAGGTGAATTTTATTTTGACCATAACCTTTGTTAATTAGGCGGGTCTGAAATTAGGGTTTCAGATGTCCGTTAATTCTCGAAATGTGTGAAAACCCATGTCTATTTGCATGAACCCTCTTGTTAATCATTAATGCTCATTTGACCTTCATTTAACCCCTGAAAAATGCCATGATTACTCTGCATTTGTGATATTATGTTAAAACTGTAGATTTAACCCTGATTTAATGCATTCTTCTCAGAAAGGATATGCAATAAATTACAGCTCTTCGGTGATTATGTGGGAACATTTGTCAATTGACTCCGGCTAATTAAAGCTAGTTATAGCTGATAATGGCATTATCATCAATTTCTTATTTATATGTTATCTCCTAGATCTTCAAATGTATGTTTATTTCCTATGATAAGTTATCTTGATCTATCAAACCTATGCTATTTTAGCTGCTTGCCTTTTTATATCTCAGGATTCATACTAAGGTGTTTCTAATCACACCACTTGTTTTTGGGTGTACATCTATTTTATCTCCTCGATCTGTCAAATGTATGATTGTTTCATGTTCTTAAATTGAGAAAGGCTATTGATGCCATGATCTTAGAGTATTGGATGTTGCCATGTGTATTGTTTGTGACATTCTCTTTGAAAATACTCGTACCCATCTAATGGCAACAGTTTGTTTGGGACACACTCTTCTTGTACCTTTACCTCTATATCCTCCTATTAGTGTATTCCTATTGTGATAGGGATTTCTGAGAGTTTGTCATGTAGACGTTGAAATTTTCGGCCCTACCAGGAGGGGGTGACGTAATAATTGCGGAAATAAAATATAAATAATCTCACAAGATGCAATCACACAAAGTACACAAAGTATTTTTAGGTGAAAACCCAAATCGGGTGAAAACCACCACCTAACCCTCTCGAGTTAGGATTTTCCAATCAACCAAGTTGATCAAAATCCACTAAACCGAATCACTTTAAACGAGGGTGATTCAACCTCAATACAACCACGCTACTTAAACGAGGGTAGCGTACCTCAACCCCTTCTCTTCACGAGAAGGATTTTGTCTCGCGAAGGAGACGGGAATTCGCAAAGCAAATACCCAACCAAATAACAAAGATAAAATAAATAAGTAATCCTATAGAGCCAACAAAGTAATTATAAACCTAGCTTCTATAGGAATTAGGAAACTCCCCTTTGCAAGGAGTGCGTCGAGTTGATGACGCGGTGCGTGAGCCACGCGACGGCGCAACTTCACTCTCGTGAACAACGGCGGGAGAGCGAGTGCGCAACAGCTTGATGCTCTCAAGAGAAAGGAACTTGAGCTTGGAGAGCAAGAGCTAACTAGGACACAAGAGAGTGGAAAGTGTAATACAAATTGTTTCTTGTGTATCTTGGTATCTCTAGGTGTGTGTTTGTGTTGCAAAGGTTCCCCTCTATTTATAGAGGCCTTAGGAAGGCTTTGGAAGGCTTAGGAAAGGTTCTATAGCCGTTGGGAACAAAGCCCAAGAGAATCAACCCGACATCAGGAACAATCATTGCTCTGACAGGCTTATCAGACGTCTAATTATATCATCAGACGTTTGGAAGTTCACTTTAAGACGTCTGATTTCAAGGTCAGACGTCTGATTTTGGGCGGGTCTCTTCCTGACTTGGATCAGATCTAAACAGGATTTTTGTGCAAGTCCATCAGACGACATACAGGACATATGGCACTATGTCTGGACGTATGGAAACCTACTTTTTCTGTGGGAATGGATTTCCAAACGTTGCAACGGCTAGAAAATCTCTGAGAAGAGATTTTGGGTCAGCCGAGGCAAAACGGTCAATTATCATACGTCTGATAAGGCTCTAACGATCATATCCTTGTGTGTTTGCTAAGCCAGCCAACAGTCCACTAATTGGACGTCTGGCAAATCCATCAGACATCTGGACTAAGGTCTGGACATCTGATTTCATCAGACAGAACTAACTATGTCCAGCCTAATAGTTATCAGACGTCTGAATCAACAGTCAGACATCTTAAAACATTTTATCAGACGTCTGATTTGGGAATTAGACGTCTGGAAACTCTGTTTGAACCCTATATTGGTTTTTTAAGTTTTCTATAGAAAACCTAAGTATCCTAGGGTTGTGCAGGTGTTCCTAGGACTACTGTTAGGGTACTTTGAGGCTCTTTAACATGAATCTAAGTAACAAAAATAAAAAGCAACAGAAGAAACGAAAAATACAAGGAGTACAAGAGAAGGAAATCTATCATATTCTTCATCTCCTTCCTTCTTCAATCTATCGCTCCTTGCGAATCTCCTCTGTTTTCCATCAAGTTCGTCCAATCCGTCCTGGATGTGAGCTCGAACTCCGTCTAATCACATATCCATTTGCGATTGACCTGAAATCTAGGACTCAAAGCGTGAATATTAAATGACACGTGTTTTGTTATCATCAAAACAAATGATCGTGGTGCCCTAGCACCAACAGACGTAAGATGTTTTCTATACTCCTATACGTACTGAACTATTCATTGTCGCTAAATAAATTCAACTTGAACTAAAGGATATCTACTGTTGTCTACCAACTACAATTAGAAGAATAAAGTAGGTCATGTTCTTAATTGCACAATAAACAATAGTGACATAATTAATCAGTTTTGAAATACTTCATCTAACAATTATGCTTCATTTCTTTCTTCTTCTTCTAAACCATCTCAATATCTATGGAAATATCCACTTTATTTCCACTTTGCCTATCATTATTTGTTAGCCCATGTAATAGAGATATTCCCTTGCTTGTAATAGAATGTTGATGTGGCATTCTCTAATTGACTGCTATGTAACAAACTTCACTACTATTGGTTATAAATACAAGATAGCTCGTGAGAGGCTACAATCAAGCTTTACACCTCTTTTCTAGGATAATCCATAACTCTTCCAGTAACATGGTATCAGAGCCTTGATGTACTACTTACTCATCTGATTAAGCTTTGATCAGCCATGGCTACACATAATTCCTTCCTCTACCTACGAAGATTTCAACAGTGGCACTTTTGCAATAAGATTGGCACCATCACTGACTATCCATAACTCCATGCCTTACAATCTAACACTAATACACTAAAATATTGTGATCTAACCATAATAGAATTTGTAAACAAGGCTTGTGAATTGAACAAAAATCTTCTTGTATGTGGTAAACTTGTTCTAGAGAAGGATTTGATTTTAATTTTACTAAATGGATTAGGGTTCAATTATGAGTCTGTTGTTACCTTTCCTACTAGCCAAGCTGGTCCTATAACCTATGATGAAGTTGTTGGTCTTCTATTGAGCCATGAGCAACTGATGGTAATGCCATCATTTGTTATAACTAACTTGAATTGGTTAGAATCAAGATATAAATGCTCTTAAATGATTGCCTGAGGACCATAATTCTACTCTAATCAGATTTAAGAAGAATACAAGAGAATAGGGTTAATTCTACTGTTTTAACTGCACATCACAAATGTAGATTAACCACGGGGTTACTCAGGGGTTAATTAAAGGTCAATTGAGCATAAAAGTTTACAAAGTGGGTTTACACTGATTGAATCAGGGTTTCACACATTTCAAGATCAAAAGAGGACTAAAAACCCTAATTATCAACCCCACTTAAATTGAAGAGGTTCTGGTTACGATAAAATTAATCTAAACCTCCTAAAATTGATAGAAAAATATTATAAGAGGTTTGATACCTTTGGTTTGACCATCTAAACCCATTTTGACCTAAAACAAAGATTCAGATTGGAATTTCCCCTAATTGGGCTTCTATGCAATTTGCCTAGTCAAACTTCTCAAAACTCAAATCCAAGTTCACCATTAGATTTCTTAGTTCCAAATTAGGTTAACACCAAAATTTGGGCTCAATCAGAGTCCACCTTGACCTAGTTTGCATTTTATCCCTTAGAAAATCTATTTGTTACACTTAGACCCCCAAGTTTCAAGTTTATTACCATGACCCAACTAACTTTGTCGTATTCCTTGCATTTAGGTCCATGTCACCATGTATAGGTCTGAATAGGATCAAACCCAAACCACCGAACTTCAATCAAGGAGTTCTTAATTTGTCAACCAAATCCCTCCAAAATTGAAGGGATTGTTGATTAAAAGATTCCTTACACAATGATCAGCTCACGAGGATCAAATCCAACCCTACACCACTAGCGAACTCACAATTTCAGTGTGAAGTTCCTTGCGATTACTTGCACTAATTTCATGCAATTCAAGGTCCTCTCTCTCACTAAGTTTCCTAGCCAAGGAGTTGGATATCTGACCCCTTTGTCGACCTCAATTCCTCATCCGACTCTTCGCCGGCAACCCGCCATCGCCACTGGTCTCCTCACCTCTGCCTCTCCAATAGAATTAAGGTTTCTCTTCCCCCTCTTCTCCTCTATCTCCTCATCTCCTCAATTTCTTCTTTTAACTTCGTTTTCACCATCACCAACCATAGCCGCTTGAAGCTCTGACAAGCTTCATCGCTACGCGTCCACACATGAACAACCACCTAATAAAATTAGATCTTTGCTTCGGGGCTTCACCCCGATGCTCTTGCATCTGACGTGAGGTCAAAGCACCTTTTATTTTGCCTGCAGGTCCTCACCAGAGTTGGTCTTCGTCTTCGCCTTCGACAACAGCTCTCCAGACACCTCCGACGAAGCACCGCACACCATCAAGAGCCCTGATCTAAAGAGGAGCAGGACAATTGGATGCCTCGCCGATACCTCAATCAGTCTCTATCCTCATCTGAGAGATCGGACAGCTGGAGTAGATGAATCGAAGCCAAACATCCTCGCTGCCAGGAGACATAAGGAAGAAAGGGACATTAGTCCCACATCGGGCGCAACCGAAGTCTAAGCAGCATTTATTTCGAAAACGTGCCTTGAGCTTATTGCCTCAGAACGCACGGGGTGAGGTCTCCTTCGCACATGTGCATACTCATGTGCTCTCGCCAGCGAATACGCCTGTAGGTCTGGGCATTGGATCCGATTACCCGGATCTGGCTTGACCTCAAAAAGAAGAGAATTGAAATGAGAAAGGGAGAGGGTTTTACACTCGAAGAGCAGTGCCTTTCCATTAACACTGGCTCCTATGCTCACATATTAAGGCATCTGTGCCTAATATCTGTCGTCAGAGGGTAAAAGGCTGACTTGTTCTTAACGTGAAATAATTGATATTGTTCAAACATTGAAGGGTATTTGGGCATAGATATTAGGGTTAAATGTGGTGGTTTAAACCACCACTTTTACCCTTATATTTTTAATTTTCTGTCCAAAGATATATTTGATATTCATTGAACATCTATTACACTCTTCTTATTACAATAGTGATATTTGCGTATTTTCTTGCTCCTAGAGACGACTTCGGATTTTTCTGATTAATTCGAGTATTATAAATTTAAATGTTAGATTCGCTTTAATCAACTATACTACGATGCCTCTTTTTGAGAAAATAATCGAAGTGACTCAAAATTTTGGTGTCGTTGCCGAGGAGCAACACGTGTTTATCACTATTATTTAAAAATATTTCTGATTTTTGACATACCTGCCTTGCTTTAGTTGTTTTGCAAAATTGAACCGGAGCATCTGGCTTCTTGAACCTAAAGACGACCACTCCACGACAGGTAACTCTCTCTCCTCTCTTCCTAATCCCCTCCTTCCTAATATAAATAAAAAAGGGCATAGTAAAAAAAAATAGAATTCAACCTTGATGCATTTTCTTAGAAATATCATTTGAGGCAAGAATTTTTGATTTCTGAGTTCCAACTGTGGTTAAGAAGAAATATCTATTTAGAAAACACGACCCAACAATTTCTGAACATATAGGGACTTATTTGGGATTAATTGAACCCTTGGACTAGCACATTCTTGATTGAGTCTAAAGCGATCATTGAACTTAAAATGGACTCTGCTTTAAAGTCAAATTAGGGTTAAATTTTAAGGTTATATAGTACACATTTGCAAGCCATAAAGGAATTATTATCCACATTGTGTGCTACCTACGCCTTGTGTTAATCAATTTACAATTAGAATCCTAAAATACAAGCTCTAAGATCACTTGAACCCTAACAGAGGTGACTTAATAACCTCCTTGTCAACCAAAATAGGGTGATTCGGGTGAGTTAACCCAGATTGCATCCTAAACATTAGGACAGGTCAAGTGAAGTTGCTTTACTTGGTGAGCCAATCAACCTAGAAATTAGGTCACAACTCAAATCAAACTCTAAATCAAGTGATAATTCGAGGCACAAATAAGTTTAAAATTTGGTAGACCTAAGACCCAATTCACACGTATCCGGTCTACTTGGAATTACAGTGACAAGAAAGGTTGGGTGGGGGAAACCCTGTAACCCGTAGGGGTGCTCTACCGTGTAGGGGTCCTTGTGGGACTCTCCTTTCTTGGATGCCCAAGTAATTCTCGGGCGGGTGGATTTGTGATCTAGAGGCCATCTGCCTTGAACAAGCCTAAGCCATCCAAAAATATTTGGGTGTCTTGATTGGGTCAGATTGAAATCTAGTCACTCATCTTTTCTCTAGTGCATGTAGGGTAGGAGGTCCGTAAGACCAGTCTAACTTGTTTGGGTCCTCTTCTGATCCAATTCTTATCTCCTCTAACCCATCTACATCAAACCCAGGTTCTTCATACTCTGATTCTGACTCAATGGGGAACCTTGGTTCAGAAGGAGGAGATGACATCCAGCACCTGCAGAACCAGCTTCAGACTCTCACTGATCTTATCAATGGACTGGTGAACCCCATAGAAAGTCAATAAATGCGGGATCACTATAATCCCACAAGAGTGGCTATCAAGCCTAGAGTGTATATTCTGGTTGGGGGACCTGAGACTAAGCTCAAGCCGAATATTATCAACTTGATTCTCCATTTCCACGGGATGGGTTCTGATGACCCATTCCAACACATTCAAAAGTTGAAACATTTGGCTCAGACCCTTAGGCCAACTATTCAAAATTGGAACACTCTACTTGTGAAGATGTTCCCTTTCTTGGTTAAAGAGAAAGCTGCCCTCTGGTATCAGTCTCTGAATCGACCGATCAATACCTGGGATGAATTGCAAGCCGAATTTATAAGGAAATACTTCCCAGTAGGGCATACTAACGCCCAGAGGCACCAAAGTATGCATTTTCAACAAAATGCAGGGGAACCACTTCATGAGGCATGGGATCAATTTCTCGATCTTATGCAAAAATGCCCACATCACAGAGTTCCTAAATGGGAACAAATCCAATCTTTTTACCGAGGACCCCGTGAGGGTATTCGAATTTTTGTTGATGCAGCCTGTGGAGGTAACTTTATGGGCAAACATGAGGACACTATTTGGGAAATTCTCTAGAATATGTCCAAGAATTCTATAAAAAATGCATCCATGGGTATGTTCGATAGGACGACCACCCATGCATCCACGAACACACGCGGGACACATGAGGACAAGACCTATCCTCCTTCATCGACATGGAAATTGTGGTTAGTCGATTGGATAAGGTTTCTGTAATAGAGAAGAAGCTTGATGATTTGACTCGCCAGCTGCAAAAGGTCACTTCTCAGCAAAACATGCATGCACGTTCGCTCACAGGGAGGGAGGTCGTGCATAATATTCACCACACTAGGATGGATGCGTATCCATCCTCTTCTGACTCAAGTTTTGGAGGAAATTCTGAACTTGTTTATCCTAGTTGGGGGTCCTCTGAACCCTAATATTCTAAGTTCTCTAGAGTTACTCAACCCTATGAAGAACTCCACGCCATCCAGAATAACACCTATTCTAATTCCTACAATCCTAGATGGCGTAATCATTTCAATTTCTCCTAGTCGGGGAACTCTTATCCTCAGAATCCTAGACCCCAATATCAACCCCGACCACAGAATCCTCACTCATATCAGCCAACTCCACCTAGGCCCAATCTGAATTTTCAATCTGGGCCTAGTAAAGATGATTAAATGAGCATTATTCTTCAGACATTGGCTAATATGCAGAAGACCAATGCTGCTATGCAGAGGAAGCATACCATGGATATGGCAGATATGCGCAATCAAATGGTGCAAATGGCTAGGACTCACTAGCTAGGCGCATTACCCTCGCAACCACTGCCAAACCCTAACAACATACCGAACCCGAGGTACGTTGCGAACCCAAAACAAGGCCAAATCCACTATGTGCAACCAGGACCCTCTGCACCTGTATATAAAAATGGGTCAGAAGCATCAACTTTTATGCCTGATACATCTCAACAGTAGCAGCCACCTATCCTACCCACCCCTCCATATCCTGTAGGATTACATTCTGTAACAACCCGCAGCGATAATTGTACTAAGGACCCTGATGTAAACACATTTACACTACTTAAAATGTCTATTTATGCATGTTCTTAAGCATAGGATTGCATTTCATGATATAAATATTGCATAACATGCATCATCTTGCATTTAGAGTAGTTTGAATAAAATGGAGGTTAATTGTCTCCTTTTATGTGCTTGGATAGGGCAAACATTTTGTCGGGACCTCGGATCAAAGATCCAACCGTATGGATGTGATCAAGGCGACGATTGGAGTTTAACGACTCCAAGATCGCCCTAATCAGGCATCCATAGCATCAGATAGTGACCGGGGAACCCTAGAATATCAAGGGCCAAGATGGTGAAAATCCACACTTCAGATGACAAATCCGACCACACGGATGAATTCGGATCGACGATCGCAGCCCAACGACAAAAAAATCGAGTCAATCCGACATCAGTGGCACCATCTACAACTTCCAGAAGATAGACGGCCAAGATAGCGCCACGTGGTGCCATCTCAGCCGCCCAAACGGTCGCTTGCATCTTGTGAAGGCCCCGCGCCCGATCGCTCTTCACCGTTGGATCTTAATCCAACGGCTGTGGGCGCTCACGCTTAAAAGCGTCCGCTCGACCATCCGCGCCCCATAGCGTAGTGGTTGATGAGAACCTCATCATGAGCCATAACTAGCTCATTTTGACCTAATACAAAGGATAAAAGCTCCTACATAACTCAAGGAAAGGCTTAACTCAGAGAGATTCTGAGTTCGCAAAGAAAATAGAAACTAAGGGGTAAAAATGCAATTTCACCAATATAATCTGAAAACAGGGTAACTCAGGGTCCAAACATAGGTCAAAGAAACCTAATAAGAGGAAAAGTGGGATGAGATGATTCAATAAGGGCTACAGCAACTCCAAGGAATTAAATGACATCCTGTAACCCTAAAAACAAACCCACTTAAAAACACGAGGTTCGAGGTAGAGAAAAAAATCAACTAAACCCTCTAAAATTCATAGAAAAATAATCTCTAGGGTTTAGAACCTTCAATTTGGCCTTAGGAACCCATTTTGACCTACATTGAGAACCATGCCCAATTAACAAGTTAATTTGGGTTTTTGCGTAAATTGATCGGTCAAACAAAGTTTAATCTGGAAATAAAATTCACCAGTTTTTGGCGTCGTTGCCGGGGAGCAACGGCTATTCTAGAGATAATCAAATTCCTATTTTTACATTGCTAACAATCTCCCCTTTGTTGTGCAAGAAAATACAAGAAAATCGAGAAGACAAGCAACCGCACGACAACCACTCCAAGGACAGGTAAAATTCTATCCTCTCAATCCCTAAACTCTAAAGAGGAAGAAAAGAAAAGAACAAGCAATATAGGTCTAACCTGTCTTCTATACTCAATAAACCATCAAAAGTTGCATGTTTTCAACCCATTATTACTGCACACTATTAAGGGTATTTAAGGGCTAACACATTCTTGCTTGAGCCCTAATTACCCAACAAAGAGCTAACTGGACCAAGTAGAGCCAACCTAGGATCCAACACTAGGATTTAGAGACACACTCCTTAAGCAAGAATTGAGAAAACCAAATGAAGTGTGCCCAAGCCCTTGTCTGAAAATACCTATTCAAAGAAAAACCCAAAACAATTGGCTCTCTAAACACTTGAACCCTAAAAGACAAGACCCAAAAACTCTCAAAGGAAACAATAGGTAAAGTTGCCCCCTTGGGTCAACCAACCTTAAATTAGGTCACTCTTTGCACTCAAAGAACTAAAGTTCAAGTGTAACTTTAAGCACCCTAATCTTAACCTAAAATTGGTAGACTTAAGAGGTCAAGATCCCCATTCTGGTCTACCTGGAACCGTAGTGACAAGAGAGGTCGGGTGGGGGAAAACCCTGTAACCCGTGGGGACGCTCTACCGTGTAGGGGTCTTTGCGGGACTCTCCCTCTCTGGCTGCCCAGGTAATTCTCAGGTGGACGATCTTTCTGATCAAGGGGTCCATCTGCCCCGCACCTCTATAGTCACCCAACACATTTTTGGGTGTCTTGATTGGGTCCAGCACCTTCTAAACTCATCTCTTCCAACAGTGCATGTACGGTAGGAGGTCCTTAAGACCACCCTTAAGACCTCCTTTAGAAATTCACTCTCGTCAAGGCCAACCCTCGACGCCCGTGTTTGTGCAGCAACCCCCTCACATTATTCTCTCTTCTGATTCAGAACCAAGTTCTTCTTCTTCCCCCATCATGGCTCAGCCAGTTGAGGAAGAAAACAATCTGGAGCACTAGCTCCAGCGACTCAATGACCTCTTCCAAAACTTCGTGCACCCACCACAGCGTCCTATGATGCGGGACCACTACAATCCTGCTGCGGTGGCTATTGAGCCTCGAGTCAGAATCCCGACTGGAGGACCTGATTCCGAATTGAAGCCCAACATGATTCATGCTATACCTAAATTCCATGGGCTTAATTCCGAAGATCCCTTCTAGCACATCAAACAGCTAAAGCATCTAGCCCAAACTTTTGGGTCAGAGGCGCAAAATCGGGATATTCTTCTCATGAAGATGTTCTCCTTTTCTCTTATGGACAAGGCCACCCATTGGTATCAAACTCAGACCCGGCCGATCAACACTTGGGAAGAACTTCAATCCGAGTTTTTGAAGAAGTTTTTTCCCGTTGGTCGAACCAATGCCTTGCGCCATCAGATTACACACTTCACTCAACAATCAGGAGAACCTCTCCATGAGGCATGGGATCGTTTCCAGGATCTCATGAGAAAGTGCCCCCATCACGGAGTTCCTAAATGGGAACAAGTCCAGTCTTTTTTCCAGGGACTCCGTGAGGACATCTGTCTTTTCTTCAATGCAACCTGAGGAGGAAATATCATGGGTCAACATGAAGACACCATGTGGGAGATTCTCGAAAACATGTGCGAGAACTCCATCAACAATGACTCCATGGGATTATTCGACAGGACGAATACCCGCGCATCGACGAATCTTAGGGGAGCACATGAGACGCAGGGCCTGTCCGCATCAGTCGACCTGGAATTAATGGCCAGTCGATTGGACAAGGTCTCAATTATCGAAAAGAAGGTGGACGAGCTGACTCAGCATTTGCAGCGAGCCACCTCTGCGCATAACCCTTTCGCACAGCCTCCTTCCACAAGGGAAACTGTGCAAAACATTCTCCATCGACCTTTTCCTAGGATGGACCCATCATCCGAATCTTCGCCTGGTGGTCCTTCCGATTCCTTCTACACCTACCAGGGGAATTCCATTCCCTCTTTCTCAGACTCTCTGGAGGTTCCTCAGACCTGCGAGGACCTCCACGCTATCCAGAACGACCCATTCTCCAACACCTACAACCCTGGATGGCGAAACCATCCCAATTTTTAGTGGGCAGGAAATTCCCAAATCCAAAGATCATCCTTCCAGCCCCGCCCACAACCTCCTCATCCTCACCAGCCACCTCAGCCTCGGCCCAACCCTACTTA
This sequence comes from Thalassia testudinum, assembly GCA_037157565.1. Lineage (NCBI taxonomy): Eukaryota > Viridiplantae > Streptophyta > Magnoliopsida > Alismatales > Hydrocharitaceae > Thalassia > Thalassia testudinum. The sequence continues at coordinate 88,406,248 of JAZHRO010000024.1, forward strand.
CCCATCTAGGTCGAATCAGGATCAAATGTCCCTTATCCTTCAGACCCTGGCTGACATTCAAAGAACGAATGCGGCTATCCAAAAACAACACAAGGACGAACTTACAGAGGTTCGTAACCAATTGACCCAGTTGGCAAACTCTCGCCAGCCAGGTACTCTTCCCTCCCAACCTCTGCCTAATCCTAATAACGTGCCAACCCAGCGGCGCGTTATGAACCCAAACCCAGGCCATGCCCATATGATTTATCAGGCCCCCTCTGTTCCTTCACCTGACGGGATAGAGGCCTCCACTTCTTTTGCAGGCTACCAACAGCAAGCTATCTTACCCAATCCCAACCAAAACCAGGCAGGACTTAATTCCGTAACAACCCGTAGTGGTAAGGAAACCCAAGACCCACCTCATCCGAACCACTCCAAGCCGGGTATTGATCCCAAGCCTAGGACAGTAATCCAGGACGTCCCCACCCCTATCCCGGATCCACAACCTGGGCCTATCCTAGAAGAACCACCTAAGGTCCCGTTTCCCGAGGCCTTGACCAAGGGAAAGAAGACTACCAAACTCGTGGCCCCTGAGGAGGACCTGGTCAAGCTCTTTGAACAGGTCCACATAAACATCACCTTGATGGATGCAATCCGCCACGTACCAGCTTACGCACGATTTCTAAAGAATATATGTACACTCCAGCGTAAGTCGCGAACCAAGGGAGGGAGCCCAATTGTTCTGTCAGAGCAAGCCAGCTCTGTAATCCTCAGTAGACTCCCACCCAAGGCAAAAGATCCTGGTACTCCCTTGATTTCCTGCAAGATAGGTGGTACCCAATTTGATAGAGCATTGCTAGACTTGGGTGCATCCATAAACCTGATACCCACATCCTTACTTGACCATCTAGAAGAATCTGAGCTAAAACCAACCGAGGTGACATTACAATTAGCAGATCGATCTACAAAGTCACCAAAAGGGATTCTCGAGGATGTTATCGTAAGAGTGCGGGATTTCTATTTCCCAGTGGACTTTATAGTCTTAGATATGGACGCACCTGAGAACCCTAGGGATATACCAATCATTCTAGGGAGACCTTTCTTGGCTACTGCTAGAGCCAACATCAGCTGTGAGGAGGGCCAAATAGAGCTTAAGTTTGGAGATCAAACACTGAAAATTGATATATTTAAGGCCCAACAAGGAATTAATTGCGGTGTCATCGAACAAATTTGTGACGTCAGGACTTTGGTTGATGAATCACACTTCCAGAATGACTCGATTATGCCTCATCAACCACAAAAGGATCTTGACCCGCAAACAGAGGAGTCGAATCCAGACATACACAACCCAGTAACTCCCACCCTTGAACCTCACATCTACATTGAACCACCCGCTGCTGCTGAAAACCCTGTCCTCGAGTTAAAGCCTCTTCCTGCTCACTTGAAATACATCTTTTTGGGTTCCGATCAGACCCTTCCTGTGATTATCAATTCCAACCTCAATCCCGAACAGGAATCCCGTCTGATTACTATTCTCCAGCAACATCGCAGAGCCATCGAGTGGACTCTCGATGATTTGACTGGAATAAGTCCCTCCTATTGTACTCATCATATCTATTCAGAAGAGGGCACACGACCTTCTCGTGAAATGCAGAGACGCTTAAACCCCAATCTGCAGGAGGTCGTGAAAAGGGAGATCATCAAGTGGTTAGATGCCGGAATTATCTACCCGATCTCCGATAGTCGTTGGGTGAGCCCAATTCAGGTCGTGCCCAAGAAGGCAGGACTCACCACTATAACGACTGAGACCGGAGAAATCATTCCTACCCGACTAGCCAACTCGTGGAGAGTCTGTATAGATTACCGCCGACTCAATTCCTCCACGAAGAAGGATCATTTCCCACTACCCTTCATTGATCAAATTCTCGAAAAACTTGCGGGAAATAGGTTCTTCTGCTTTTTTGACGGGTACTCCGGTTATAACCAGGTGGCAATCCATCCTGAGGACCAAGAAAAGACCACGTTCACCTGCCCCTTCGGAACATACGCTTTCCGAAGGATGCCTTTCGGTCTTTGCAATGCACCCGCTACTTTTCAGCGATGCATGCTTGCCATATTCTCAGATATGGTAGGTGATTATCTGGAAGTCTTCATGGATGACTTTTCAGTTTTCGGAGCATCATTCGACTATTGCCTCCAACACTTGGTCCATATACTCAGGCAGTGCATCGATGTGAATTTGGTTCTTTCCTGGGAAAAGAGCCATTTCATGGTGCCTGAGGGAATTGTCCTGGGACACTCAATTTCGGAAAAAGGCATCCAAGTGGACCGAGCTAAGGTTGATCTGATTTCTCACCTTCCTATGCCTAGCTCGATCAGGGACATCCGTTCCTTTTTAGGACACGTCGATTTTTACCGCCGTTTCATTCCAGATTTCTCGAAAATCGCGCGCCCCTTGACTTCTCTTCTCTCCAAGGATGTACCTTTCGAAATTTCCAAGGAATGCACTCAAGCATTTGAGATCCTGCGTGACCGAGTCACCCAAGCCCCGATCCTACAGTCCCCTGATTGGTCTCAACCCTTTGAGATCATGTGCGATGCATCCGACTCGCTGTAGGAGCGATTTTGGGGCAGAAAGCTGACGGGAAACCCGTGGTCATCTACTACGCTAGCAAGACACTTGACGAGGCTCAGCGTAACTATACAGTTACGGAGAAAGAGCTGCTAGCCGTAATATTTGCTCTTGAAAAATTCCGATCGTATCTTCTGGGTTCCCATGTCATCATCTACTCGGATCACACAGCTGTGAGGCATCTCCTTGCAAAGAAGGACGCGAAACCTTGATTAATCCGATGGATCTTGCTGTTGCAAGAATTCGATCTTGAGATACGCGACAAGGAGGGAAGGCAGAATGTAGTAGCCGACCATCTGTCCCGTCTTCCTTCTGAGATCATTAGCCCTTTCGGACCCATCACTGAGCATTTTTCCGATGAGCACCTGCTGACTATCGGTACTAGCCTTCCATGGTTTGCTAATGTAGTAAATTACTTGGCATCTCATCAGATCCCGTCCGATTGGCCGAAGGCCAAGAAGGACAAATTACGCTCCGATGCCAAGTATTACATTTGGGAAGACCCGTACCTCTTCCGCATAGGTGCTGATCAGATCATTCGGAGATGTGTCCCGGAAGAGGAAATCAGCAATATCCTATCCTTCTGCCATGACCAGGCATGCGGTGGCCATTTCTCAGGCCATAAAACCGCATCCAAAGACCTCCAGTGTGGCTTCTACTGGCCTACACTATTCAAGGATGCATACGGCCACTGTAAGGCATGCAGTCGTTGCCATACTTTGGGCAACATGAACCGTCGCGACATGATGCCTTTACAGCCGATTCTCGTATGCGAAATCTTCGATGTCTGGGGGATTGATTTTATGGGCCCCTTTCCTGTTTCGAATGGTTTCGAGTACATCCTGCTTGCAGTGGACTACGTGTCCAAATGGATCGAAGCCATACCGACCCGAACCTGTGATCACAAGATTGTTCTTAAGTTCATACATCAAAACATTTTCTCAAGGTTCGGGATTCCCCGTGCTATTATCTCTGATGGGGGGACCCATTTTACAAATGCTCAGTTTAGGTCACTTATGGCCAAATTTGGGGTGTCTCATCGAATCTCTACTCCTTACCACCCCCAAACAAATGGTCTAGCTGAGCTATCAAATCGGGAGATCAAGAAAATCCTGCATGTCACTGTTCGGCCTGACAGGAAGGACTGGTCGTCCCGACTTCCGGAAGCATTGTGGGCCTATAGGACCGCCCACAAGACCCAATTGGGCATGTCTCCCTTTAGACTGGTGTACGGAAAGGCATGCCACCTTCCCGTAGAACTGGAGCATAAAGTCTATTGGGCAGTACGGAACTGTAATCTAGATCTTTCCAAGGCTGGGACCCACAGAAAACTCCAAATCAGCGAGATCGATGAATTACGCCTAGACGCGTACGAGAACTCGCAAATCTACAAGGAGCGGGTTAAAGCCTTCCACGACAAACACATCTCGAGAAAGATCTTTCATCCTGGTCAAAAGGTCCTACTCTTTGATGCCCGACTCAAACTTTTCCCAGGAAAGCTGAGGTCCAAGTGGGTCGGACCATATTTGGTTCGACAGGTTTTTGGAAATGGAGCAATCAAAATCAGTCCACTCAGCCACGATTTTGAACCTTTCATCGTGAACGGTCAGAGACTCAAGCCGTTCATTGATGTAACTTCTACTGATTTGGCTGAAGCATCTTATATCCTCCATTCCCCTTGAGCTTATTGCGCCCAGCCGATGGCGTAAAACTCAGCGCTTAACGGGAGGCAACCCGTCATTTTCCTAAAAATCCAAAACTTTTTCTGACACCTTTTTGCACTTAAGGTTCACCCTTGTAGACAGCCGACCCCACCTCAGATGCTTGCATCTGGGATTAGAAATCGTCCGCAAAAATTCAACTCGACCCATTCACTCATCCAAATTTCTGTCTTAAGGAATGAACTAAGTTAAATAAAAACCCCCTAGGTTACAATGAGGACATTGCAAATCTTAGGCATGGGGGGGGTATGAAAGTGCAAAACTTGTAAGAAAAGGTTTCAAACAAAAAAATTCACATATGCCAAAAACACCATAAAAATTAAAAATTTTTGAAAAAGAATAAGAGGAAAAGAGGAGAAGGAAATTTTGTGAAGGAGAGGGAGAAAAGAAACAAAATGAAAAAGGAGCACAAAATTATGAGAAAAGGTGATAGTCATTAGTAAGGAACTAAGGAATTAACCTAAGTTCTAGACCTCATTCAACAAAATAACTAATGAGATTAGTAAGAACGCAAACCTTAGGCATTCTTGAATAGACTCTTAGTACCCATTAAGATCCAGACAATCCTCAAGAGGTTGAGGAAAATGAAAAGCTTAAGTACTAGGTCCAAGGCTTACGGAGTATTTGGCCTCGTTAACTAATTTTTGGTTTACAGGACTTAGTAACCTAAGCACCCTAACCTCACACACAGCCTAGTTCAGTAAGCGTAAAAATCAAAATCACGCAGAAGCATCGCAAAATTCTGAAAAGTACACCTAGAGTAGGAGCGGCCGACCAACACAAGTTGATTTGGATGAGTTCCCAGCACGGAGAGGCGGGAAATCCCCTCGAAGATGCGTAACAAAATATCATCTCCTCGGTGCTTGTCTCTTAAGATATTCACATATCCTACTGGGGGCATGTAAGCACTCTGCTGATTCAGATTCCATGGATGGCATTATCTCGAAGTGTCAATTGCCAGGGTCTTGATTCAGCCAAGGAACACCATGGATGGGATTATCTCGAAATCTCAATAGCCAGGGTTCCGGGGGTTGCCATGGGCGGTGCTATCTCGAAGCATCGATCGCCAGGAACCCTTGAGGATTGATGATGGGAGCAATGAATCTGATACAGACCGTGTTGAAAAGCCAATCCTAAGCTAGAATTAAAAAGAAAAAGAGAGAGAACTCTCCAAATAGAAAAATTTTCTATCTCTCTCTCTTACAAAACGCACTGCGAACTGAGCCAGGGCTGAAATCATTTCAAGCACGGGTGCTTTAACCACAAAGTCCAATAAACCTTAGGTTAGTTCTTGTGGGCCTTAAAAACCTTTGCTAAGGACTGAGGCCAAGGCTACACAGATTTGGATCTTGATTGGTACTAGGGTACCTTTTAGGCCTATGGTCAGCATTCTAACCTAATCTAAGCTCAAATGAAAAAGCACTTATCTGAAGCTATTAAGAACTTCATGGTCTAGAACAAGGGTTGAAACCTTAAAGTTTTTGCTAAGGGACTAGCAAAAGCTAGGCATGGGGGTATGATGAGAACCTCATCATGAGCCATAACTAGCTCATTTTGACCTAATACAAAGGATAAAAGCTCCTACATAACTCAAGGAAAGGCTTAACTCAGAGAGATTCTGAGTTCGCAAAGAAAATAGAAACTAAGGGGTAAAAATGCAATTTCACCAATCCAATCTGAAAATAGGGTAACTCAGGGTCCAAACATAGGTTAAAGAAACCTAACAAGAGGAAAAGTGGGATGAGATGATTCAATAAGGGCTACAGCAACTCCAAGGAATTAAATGACATCCTGTAACCCTAAAAACAAACCCACTTAAAAACACGAGGTTCGAGGCAGAGAAAAAAATCAACTAAACCCTCTAAAATTCATAGAAAAATAATCTCTAGGGTTTAGAACCTTCAATTTGGCCTTAGGAACCCATTTTGACCTACATTGAGAACCATGCCCAATTAACAAGTTAATTTGGGTTTTTACGTAAATTGACCGGTCAAACAAGGTTTAATCTGGAAATAAAATTCACCAGTGGTCGAGCGCGCTTTCGCGAGCGCCGGGCACGGGTTCGAGCCGTGGAGAGGGACTGGAAGGCACGGCGATTGGGCCTGGGTGGAGCGTCAAATGGAGATCGAACGGCCGTGTGTGCCCGATAGCGTCCACGCGTAATTGAACACGCGGGCAGACGCGCGATCGTATGCGGGCGGGCGCACAACGCAGCGGGCGAAGACGCATCTTTTAAACCATCCGATCTCACGATCGGACGACTAAAAAGCGACGAACGTGCGCAAGCCGTTGAGCGCGCGAGCAGGCGAGGAGGCGCGCGCGAGCCGCCCACGACGCCCACATTAAGGGCTTTAGTGACGGATTTATCCGTCACTAAAGACCCCTCTTTTATTATTTTGAAGTTGTAATGTCCATTTTTCCTCCACTCCTTACAACTATAAAAGGAGACCCCCTCCATATGAAATTCTCATCCCTTCTTTCTCCTCTCTACCCCTCCAAAGCTCAAGAGAAGCTTGTCCCACACCCGGGATGCTTCTCGCGAGATAAAGTCCAATTTTCGTTCCCCTTCAGAAGTGGATCCCGCGACGATGACGGCGTGCTTCGTTCCCATTCTTCTGCTTCGTCCTCCTTCATCCTGCTTCGTTCTCCTTCGTCCAGGCGTCGTCCTGTCCGGCTCGTCCTCCAAGGAACCGTCGAGGAGGATTTCTCTCTCCCTATTCTTTTTACTGCTTTCTAGTATAGAGTTACTGCTTTCTAGATTAATCTACTCGTCCTCCAAGCGACCGTCGAGGAGGACATTTCTCCCTCCATTCTTTTAATGCTTTCTAGAGTAAATTTATCACTTTCTAGTGTAATTGTTTTATGCCTTTTAATTGTAATGAACAGTCTCTTCTATGATAAATTCTTTGTTTATTCTACATCTCATTTTGATTTCCATGTGTAATACTCTCTCTCTTACCCTCTCTCTCTTTTATTAATTGTAAATAATTAGATAGTTTAAATTGAATTACTTCGTGACAAATAAATAGAAACGCGTAGTTTTTAAATCAAACGTCAATCTCCCTGTGTTCGACCCGAAATTTTAATTTCGGTATAAATTTTATTTGTTGAACATGAATTCTTCACTTTCGAACTACAACGACAGGTTTTCCAAAATCGAACATGTTAGCATAGCGATTCGTAAAACGTTTCAACATTTTGTCACCGTTGCCGGGGAGGCAACAATTTCCGATCTTTTCTTCGCATTTCTTGCACTTTATTTGTTTTCTAACTAGCTTTCTCTTGTGTCTATTATTTTGCAGAGACCTCATCAAGGAATCAACAAGCGGTAGACTGGAGTAAAGTGCAGTTGAAGATAACTGTAAGTGCTCCACCATTCTTTCCCCCTCCATAGATTTCATTCGCTACATTAAATCCAAATCCCAATTAACCTAGGTGTTTGCATAAATCCTAGGAATAGTTTGGTTGTTTGGATTTTTACTCACATTCATTCCACCCTCATCCATAAAAAAAATAACAAAAAGATAATCTTGTGGGGTAATTTTCAACAAACACACAACACACACCCACATTCAAGGCACTTGATCAACTTGATTTGTTTTCTACTCAACCGAGTTCTAATCTGTGGAACCGGTACACACAAAGCAACATATAACAGAGTAGAAATTATTCTAGATTAACCATTTTTGAGTGCCTAACTTAGTGGTGCATTTGTGGCCAATTGTTTGAGTTGTTTGGGCCGCACCACTTTATTTAAAACCAACTCATCAAGTAGCTCCTCCTTAGGGTTTTCAATCTAGTTATATTCCAGGTTCTCCACTTTCTTTCTGATTTTAAAGGAAAATAATCTTCACACGTGTTTTACAACTTGGTTTGCCTAGAAACTTGATTGCAATTCACCTAATTTGAAACCCTAAACGCTACTTAAGCAAGATTTGAACACTAAAATTCACACATTATCAATAATATTGCTTGAAAACCCTGGTTGTGCACGCACTTACACTAATCTCAATCAATCATTAAGGGCACAACCCATTGTAAGGGCCCATCACATTCCATAAGCACCACAATCCTAGGCCTTAATAAAATTGAGTAGACGTTGGCCTTAAGGTTTGATTCGCTCTTCAGGGCCTAGTCTGAGATTATTTTTGATTAACCTACTTGTACTGATTAATCTGATGTCTAGCTAGGGGAGTAGCGTCAAATGACCGCGGTTGGGGGGTACACTAGGAACCGGAGGCGAAAGCCAGAGGAAGAACCTTCTCCCCAGTCCCTCCTTCTAACTGGTTGGATTAAACAGACGCAAGTATAGTAAATCACTTACAGTCTTAAGGCTGGTTTTGGGAGTCAGTAGATCCTTAGGCTACCCCACTTAAGGACAGCCTTGTTTTGTTGTGCTGCAGGGTCCCTATCCCCAGTCCTTCTGACCTTCTCCTAGTTTATGCTGGGAAGACGGTCATTGAATCCCCAATTGGAAGGACCGTTAGAACATTCTAGGAGGCGCAAGTTAGATTTTGGTCAATTTGATCCCATGGCCGAACAACAGCCTCCTCTGCTTGAAAATCCACAGGAAGAATTTCGAAGGCAGCTGGAACAAATGCAGAGAATGCATGAATGGTTCCAGAGAATGCAGGGCACTCAGCCCTTGAAGGATTTTTATGATCCTTCAAATTACGGGGAACGTCCCGGCGTCCAGATTCCAGCCGGTGACGTAGAAATCAAGCCCAGGTGTTAAGCCTGATTAAACATTATCATGGGCTTGGCTCCGAAGATCCGTTTCAGCACTTGGAAGATTTGACCACTTTGGTCCAGACCACCAAGGCTCGAAACGTTAACGAAGAGCAAATGATCATGAGGCTCTTCCCCCACTCTCTTAGGGACAAAGCCGCGCATTGGCATAGGACAATAGGAAGACCAATTACAACTTGGAATGAGTTGAAATCGGCCTTTCTGAAGAAATTCTTCCCAGTCGGTCGTACCAATGCTTTGAGACGGCCAATCACTACCTTTACCTAGCAGCCGGGGGAGCAGTTTCATGTGGCCTGGGAGCTATTTTAGGACTTATTGCGGAGGTGTCCACACCACGAGGTGCCGAAATGGCAACTCGTGCAGATCTTCTATCATGGGTTGAATGAGCAACTCAGAAACCATGTGGATGCTTCTTGCGGAGGCAATTTCCTCAATAAAGATGCAGATAGTGCACATGATTTATTTGAGGAAATGAGTGAGAATTCAATTAATCATGCCTCCATGGATACTTTCAATCGGTCCCAGCAACCCAGGTCAAATGTCAATGAAGTCCATGATTCTCATTCATTTGATATGGAATTGATTTGTAATAAACTTGATAAGGTGGACTTGGTTGCTAAAAGAATGGAAGAGTGGATGGCTGGCAATTCTATGAACAACTCTCAATCCACTCAATCCCAAAATTCGGGATTCCATTCCTCACGAGCTCCTTCTGGACGGGAGTTCGTGAATCAACTCAATGCGACTCAACCTATGAGTCAGCATTTCTTCGAACCCCATGGGTTCCCAACTGGGGCCTTTGATCCCAGTTTTTCTGATCCTTCCCTTTCTTTCTCTCCATCCTCACCCTACGAGGATGTCTGTGCTGTACAAGAGAATGTTAGATCCAACCCCTACTCGAATGCCTATAATCCAAGTTGGAGAAACCACCCTAACTTCTCTTGGAAAAATCTGGGGCAACAGACCCAATTCCGACCCAGCAACTATGCTCCACAACGACCAATGGGTCAAGGTCAAGTATATACTCAGTTGCCTCCGAATCAGGTCAATCAGCCAGCTTGGAATGCCCATCAACCCGCAGGGCAGGCTGATTTGAACTGTCAAATGGTAGAGATGCAGGGATCTATGCCCCAGCTCATGCAGCAAATGAAAAGCTCACTGGACAACTTGCAATCCGGGCTCATTGCTAACTCTCGTCAACCCGGATCTCTACCATCCCAACCCGTACCCAACCCGCGAAACATTATAAATTCGGGCAATCAAGTCCAAGGGTACGGAAATCAGAGGGACCCGCAAGCACATGCTCAGGTGGTTGAGCAGGGTTCCTCGTCTTCTTCTTCTGCTAATCAACAATTCATGGTCAATCAAGCCCCTCCAATCTTTCCTAACCCTCCCTAAGACCCAAATTCTGTCACTTTGAGGAGTGGTAAGAAGACTCAGGATCCACAACCACACTATTTTGATCTTTTGAATCTTGAAGAATCTGAGGAGAGAGAGGAGAATTCTAAAGGAGAAATCAAGGCTCAAGAACCTGATTCCAAAGATCTGACTCATGTTCCTTTTCCTGAAGCCTTAGCAAAGCAAAGAAGAAGAAGTCTGTTGATAGCAATGAGGAGCTTCTGAATTTATTTAAGAATGTTGAGATCAATATCCCGCTCCTTGATGCTATCAAGCACATACCGGCTTACGCAAAATTTTTAAAGGAATTATGTACACAAAAGCGTAAGTCGAGAGAATCTATTCCGAGGAAGGTGGTACTCTCCGAGCAGGCTAGCTCTGTTATCCTACACTACCTCCCTCAGAAAAAGAGAGATCCTGGTGCTCCTTTGATTTCTTGCGTTATCGGAGATTAGACATTTGATAGAGCACTTTTGGATCTCGGTGCATCCATCAACCTAATTCCGACTTCTCTCTACGAGAAGCTTGGGTTAGGTGAACTTCGACCAACTTCAGTAACGCTATAGTTAGCGGACTGTTCGGTCACAAACCCGCGAGGCGTTATTGAAGATGTTATAGTTAAGGTCAAGGATTTCTATTTTCCTGTAGATTTCCTTGTCCTTGACATGGATGTACTAGATAATCTGAGGAACACACCCATCATTCTGGGGCGTCCGTTCCTGGCTATCGCAAAGGCCAACATTAATTGTGAAAGCGGTAGCATGGAAATCGCCTTTGGGGACCAACGAATGAAATTGGATATTTTTAAGGCGATCAACAAATTTGAGGATTTTGGATTTATTGAGGAACTTGATGAGGATAATGTTAATATTGAAACTTGTTTGACAGTTTCTTCAATTGAAAGTTCCTCTTTAGTTGATGAATTTGACCCGCAACCCTCTGACCTGACATCTTTGGAAGAGGTTACTGATTTTGTTCACTCAAAACCTCTTCCTCTTGTTGAATCTTCAACATCTACCTTACCATCAATCATTACCCCACCCCAGCTTGAATTGAAACCATTGCCTGAGAATTTAAAATATCAATTTTTAGGACCGTAGAATACGCTCCCTGTGATTATTAGTGCTAAATTGACAAAGGAGCAAGAGATTAAATTGATTAAGGTCCTAAAGGAACATAAGGAGGCAATTGGTTGGACCATTCATGACCTCAGGGGGATCGAGCCATCTTACTGTAATCATAGAATATTTTTGGAAGATGGATCCCGCCCTTCTCGCCAGATGCAGAGGAGATTGAATCCAAATATGAGAGAAGTGGTCAAAAAGGAAATCATCAAGTGGCTCGATGCAGGAATTATTTATCCAATCTCTGACAGTCCCTGGGTAAGTCCCGTTTAGATTATTCCAAAAAAAGTTGGGATTACTGTTGTGACTAATGAGAGAGGTGAATCTGTCACAACTCGTTCAGCTTCCTCTTGGAGAGTTTGTATTGATTACAGGAAGCTGAACACAGCCACTAAAAATGATCATTTTCCCCTGCCCTTCATTGATTAAATCTTGGAAAAATTAGCTGGGCAGAAGTACTTCTGTTTTCTTGATGGCTACTCGGGATACAACCAAGTTCCTATCCATCCTGAGGATCAGGAAAAAACTACTTTCACCTGTCCCTACGGAACCTTTGCTTTTCGTAGGATGCCTTTTGTGTTATGCAATGCACCTACGACTTTTCAAAGGTGTATGCTAGCCATATTTTCCGACATGGTGGGAGAGTTTATGGAAGTCTTCATGGATGATTTCTCTGTTTTCGGAGAATCATTTGACTCATGTTTGTCTAATTTGGAAATGATTCTTAAGCGATGTATCAAGGCACGACTGGTCCTTAGCTAGGGAAAGAGTCATTTCATGACCCAAGAAGGCATCGTTTTGGGTCATGTAATCTCTGAACGGGGAATTGAAGTGGACAAAGCTAAGATTGATGCTATCGCTAAACTTCCTCCTCCCACATCTGTTAAACAAATCAGATCATTTCTTGGCCATGTGGGATTTTATCGAAGATTCATTAAGGATTTCTCGAAGGTTGCTCATCCTTTGAGCAATCTTCTTACCAAAGAAACGCTGTTTGTTTTTGACGAATCATGCCGAAAGGCATTTGATTTTCTGAAAACGGCAGTCACCTATGCTCCAATTTTGCAACCACCAATTTGGACAGCCCCTTTTGAGATCATGACCGACGCTTCTGATTATGCGGTCGGGGCTATCCTAGGTTAGAAAATTGACCGAAATCCCTCTGTCATTTACTACGCTAGTAAAACTCTGGATGAAGCCTAGAGGAATTACACTATTACTGAAAAGGAATTGCTAGCTGTAGTATTTGCGTTGGAAAAATTCAGGGCTTATCTCTTGGGGTCTTATGTTATTGTTTATACCGACCACTCGGCCTTGAGACATCTCTTGACTAAAAAGAATGCTAAACCCCAGCTTATTCGTTGGATTCTTCTTCTTCAAGAATTTGATCTTGAAATCAAGGATAAAGCCGGGGTGCAAAATGTGGTAGCGGATCATTTGTCAAGTCTCCTAGGTGATTCTTTTTGTCCGGACATTCCGATTGCTGACACTTTTCCGGATGAAACCATTCTTACAGTTTTAGGTGTCCACTCCCCATGGTTTGCTGACATTGTTAACTATTTGGCCGTTGGTCAAATCCCCCAGGATTGGACCAAGCAACAACGGGATAGACTCAAATCTAAGGCCAAATACTACTTTTGGGAGGACTCTGAACTGTATCGCATCGGCTCTGATCAGATTATTCGCCGATGCATACCGGAGAATGAATTCAACAATATACTCGAGTTCTGCCATGCATCTGGGTGTGGTGGACATTTCTCCGGGAGAAAGACGGCTGCAAAAATCTTGCAATCTGGCTTCTATTGGCCGTCTTTATTCAAGGATGCCCAGGACTTCTCAAGGTCATGTTCTCGATGTCAGTCACTCGGGAACATAACTAAGAGAGACATGATGCCCCTAAACCCTATTCTTCCTGTAGAAATTTTTGATGTTTGGGGCATCGATTTCATGGGACACTTTATCCCTTCATTTGGACATCAGTACATTCTTGTTGTTGTTGATTATGTGTCCAAATGGATTGAGGCAATTCCCACCTGAACCAATGACCACAAGGTGGTCATCAACTTTGTCAAGAAAAATATCTTCAGTAGGTTCGGGATTCCGAGGGCTATCATCAATAATGGTGGCACTCATTTTACTAATGCCAATTTTGGAATTTATTGGCCAAATACGGGGTTAACCATCGAATTTCCACACCTTACCATCCCCAAACGAATGGACAAGCCGAGATCTCCAATCTAGAGATCAAGAACATTCTGCAAAAAATGGTTAGGCCTGATCGCAAGGATTGGACTCAAAAGCTTGAGGACGCTCTTTGGGCCTATCGTACGGCATATAAAATGCCCATCGGCATGTCTCCATTCCGTTTGGTGTATGGAAAGGCGTGCCATCTACCCGTAGAGATTGAACACAGGGCATTCTGGGCAATCAAACAATGCAATTTAGATCTGAATCTAGCTGGAAAGACCAGGAAACTCCAACTATCTGAGTTGGAGGAGCTTAGAAATGATGCTTATGAGAATGCCAAGATCTACAAGGCTCGGACCAAAGCTCTACATGATCAATTGATTTCCCGCAAGAGCTTTGAGCCAAACCAGAAGGTCTGGTTATTTGATTCTAAACTTAAGCTCTTTCCTGGTAAACTTAGATCTAAATGGAATGGCCCATTCATAATTGATCAGATTTTTCCTAATGGTGCCATTCAGATTTCTGACCCAAAGACGGGTAACACCTTTAAAGTCAACAGTCAACGTTTGAAGCCTGTTGTTGACCGTAATCTTCCAGAACCCATCTCAGAATCTTTGGCTGGACTTCGCCTAGCTGACGGCATTAAACTCAGCAGTTGTACATACGACACAAGGCTGATACGAGCTTCATATCCAGGTGACATCTTTCATATTCTACCCTTTCTTTCATGTCTCTTTTTCAATGAGGACATTGCATCAGCTAGGCATGGGGGGGTGGATTCATTCTTGAATTATTTGGTCAGCTTTGTGAAATCCATATAAATTGTCACTCTTCTTATTTAAAAAGAAAAAAAAGAAAAAAGAAAAAAAAATTAGGAAGGATTAGTTGGACATTAGGACTTTTCAATCCTAAGAAATTTTACATTAGGATCTGAACACAAAGACCTCTCAAGTCTTTGGACTTAATTAGCCTGTGTATCCACTAAAATGTGGATTTGTTTTTGAGTCCTCGCCATCTTAATTCTATTATAATTGGAATAAATAAGTTTCGGTGATAAGTACACGACTTATCAACCCGCCCTCTGATTTGAGGGAATTTTGAGTTTTAAGCATCTACACACTTTCTTTGCACTGACTCGTTGTTCGGCGATTCTAACGGAAATTAGGTAGCTAATGAACCTTCTAGGGTGATATGGCTGGCAAGTTATCGTGGGTAACAGCCCATAGGTAGGTTGTCCAGAGCCTAGTCACTGGACCTTTCTTAGTTTGCTGCCTTTAGGTAAATCGTAGACTAGGGAAGCCACCTACTTAAAAAAAAAAAAAGGAGAAAAGAACAAAAAGAAATAAGCCACACTTCGCCGCACAAGTATGGCTGGCAAGTTGTCGGTGGTAACAGCTCATCGACCGGTTGTCCAGAACCTAGCTCAGAAAATGCACTAAAAATTCCCAAAACACTTAGGAAGAAGCGGAGAAGTAGAATAAACTGGGGAGATATACACTGGATTCACCCTTGTGTTGACCCCGTAAAAAAAAATAAAAGTAGGGAGAAAGCTACCGGTTGTAAAGATACACTTTTAGGTAGAATTCTGGTTAAGTCACCTAGAGGTGTAGAAATCCGAAGTTCGTTTTAATTGTCGATCAACGAGTCTATCACAATCATAATAAGATGCTTAAAGCTTAGGATTCTCATCAAATTTTGGGTGAGTTGAATGGCCGTAGAAAGCCACTCTTAAACCCGAAAATTTGAAAATCCAAAAAAATTAGAAAAGAGAAAAAGAGAAAAAGAAATTTTTCTTTTAATAAGGTGAGGGCTTGAGGAGGTCTGCATTTTGGCTAATACCCGGGTACTGTTGTGTCTTTGAAAGTTCAGTTCCTAAGTAGACAATTTCTTAATGATTGAAAAATAACTCAAGTCCAAATAATCCAACCTAATTCTTTTATAAATAGCATATAGTTTTTGCTAGGGACTAGCAAAAGATAGGCATGGGGGTATGATGTAAACACATTTACACTACTTAAAATGTCTATTTATGCATGTTCTTAAGCATAGGATTGCATTTTATGATATAAATATTGCATAACATGCATCATCTTGCATTTAGAGTAGTTTGAATAAAATGGAGGTTAATTGTCTCCTTTTATGTGCTTAGATAGGGCAAACATTTTTTCGGGACCTCGGATCAAACATCCAACCGTATGGATGTGATCAGGGTGACGATTGGAGTTCAACGACCCCAAGATCGCCCTAATCGGGCATCCGTAGCATCAGATAGTAACCGTGGAACCCTAGAAGATCAAGGGCCAGGATGGTGAAAATCCACACTTCATATGACAAATCCGACTGCACGGATGAATTCGGATCGACGATCGCAGCCCAACGACACAAAAATAGAGTCAATCCGACATCCGTGGCACCATCTACAACTTCCAGAAGATGGACAGCCAAGATAGCGCCACGTGGCGCCATCACAGCCGCCCAAACGGCCGCTTGCATCTTGTGAAGGCCCCGCGCCCGATCGCTCTCCGCCGTTGGATCTTAATCCAACGGCTGTGGGCGCTCGCGCTTAAAAGCGTCTGCTCGATCATCCGCGCCCCATGGCGCAGTGGTTGAGCGTGCTTTCGCGAGCGCCAGGCGTGGGTTCGAGCCGTGGAGAGGGGCTGGAAGGCGCGGCGATTGGGCGCGGGTGGAGCGTCAAATGGAGATCGAACGGCCGCACGCACCTGATAGCGTCCACGCGCAATTGAACGCGCGGGCAGACGCACGATCGCACGCGGGCGGGCGCACAACGCAGCGGGCGGAGACGCATCTTTTAAGCCGTCCGATCTCGCGATCGGACGGCTGAAAAGCGACGAACGTGCGCAAGCCGTTGAGCGCGCGAGCAGGCAAGGAGGCGCGCTCGAGCCGCCCACGACGCCCACGTTAAGGGCTTTAGTGACAGATTTATCCGTCACTAAAGGCCCCTCTTTTATTATTTTGAAGTTGTAATGTCCATTTTGCCCCCACTCCTTGCAACTATAAAAGGAGACCCCCTCCATACAAAATTCTCATCCCTTCTTTCTCCTCTCTACCCCTCCAAAGCTCAAGAGAAGCTTGTCCCACACCCTGGATGCTTCTCGCGAGATAAAGTCCAATTTTCGTTCCCCTTCGGAAGTGGATCCCGCGACGACGACGGCGTACTCCGTTCCCGTTCTTCTGCTTCGTCCTCCTTCGTCCTACTTAGTTCTCCTTCATCCAGGCATCGTCCCGTCCGGCTCGTCTTCCAAGCAACCGTCGAGGAGGATTTCTCTCTCCCTATTCTTTTTACTGCTTTCTAGTATAGAGTTACTGCTTTCTAGATTAATCTACTCATCCCCCAAGCGACCGTCGAGGAGGACATTTCTCCCTCCATTCTTTTAATGCTTTCTAAAGTAAATTTATCGCTTTCTAGTGTAATTGTTTTATGCCTTTTAATTGTAATGAACAGTCTCTTCTATGATAAATTCTTTGTTTATTCTACATCTCATTTTAATTTCCATGTGTAATACTTTCTCTCTCTTACCCTCTCTCTCTTTTATTAATTGTAAATAATTAGATAGTTTAAATTGAATTATTTCGTGACAAATAAATAGAAACGCATAGTTTTTAAATCAAACGTCAGCCTCCCTATGTTCGACCTGGAATTTTAATTTCGGTATAAATTTTATTTGTTGAACACGAATTCTTCGCTTTTAAACTACAACGACAGTTTTTCCAAAATCGAACACATTAGCGTAGCGATTCGTAAAACTTTTCAACAGACCCTGAGCCTAAGAGATACACTAAACCTAAACCTAGTACATCTAAATCCATGGTGATAATCAAGGATAACCAAGGATTGACAGAATCCACTCCGGATGAGCCTAGGACCACACCTTTTCCTAAGGCCTTGACTGAAACCACCTCAAATTGACGATGACTTGGTCACACTCTTTGAGCAAGTCTAGATTAGCATTCCCTTGATGGATGTTATTCATCATGTACCAGCTTATGCAAGATTTCTTAAGAATCTATATACACCAAAGCGAAAGTCGAAGAATTCTGATGGAAGTCCTATTTTGCTATCGGAGCAAGTTAACTCCATTATCTTGAGCAAGCTTCCGTAGAAACTAAAAGACCCTGGCACCCCTCCAATCTCCTGCAAGATTGTTGATTTAGAATTTAACTGAGCTCTTTTAGATTTAGGTGCATCTATCAACCTTATTCCCACATCTCTCCTAAAATATTTTGAGGATCTTGAACTTAAGCCCACGGAAGTGACCTTGCTGTTAATAGATCGATCTATTAAGTCACCCCGTGGAATTTTGGAGGATGTAGTTGTAAGAGTCTGGGATTTCTATTTTTCAGTTGACTTTATTGTTCTAGACATGGATACACCTGAGAACCTAAAAGAGACACCTATAATCTTAGGGAGACCGTTCCTAGCAATAGCTTAGGCAAACATTAATTGTGAGGAGGGCTAGATGGAAATTAAATTCAGGGATAAAATAACGAAGATTGACATTTTTAAGGCCCATAGAGGAATTAATTGTGGTGTAATTCAGGAATTGAACAAAATTGATTCACTTCTTAAGGACCCAATTACTAATAATTTGGATTTGATTACTCTCGAGCAAGAACCTCTAGAAGCCCAATCCCAGTTACACCTTGAAGAACCTACTCCACCTCTAGCTACCCCTCGGCTAACCTTGACCTTCCCGCTGCTGCTTCCGAGAATCTAGTACTTGAGTTGAAACCGCTTCTTGACAATCTCAAGTATGTCTTTTTGGGTTCAAACAATAGGTTTACTGTGATTATCAACTCTTCTCTATCCACAGTTCAGGAAATGCATCTGATTTCTGTCCTCCAGGAGCATCTCAAGGCCATTGGTTGGACCTTGGATGATCTCATCGACATAAGCCCTTCTTACTGTACCCACCATATCTTTACAGAAGAAGTCTCACAACCTATGCATGAAGGACAGCACCGACTCAACCCGAATCTTCAAGAGGTCGTGAAGAAAGAGATAATAAAATGGCTTGATGTGGATATTATTTATCCCATCTCTGACAGCCATTGGGTTAGCCCAATTCATGTGGTGCCTAAAATGGCTGGGCTCACCATTATCAGATCCAAGTCAAGAGAATCCATCCCTACCTGTGTTGCAAATTCATGGAGAGTCTGCATAGATTACAGAATATTGAATACCTCCATGAAGAAGGACCATTTCTAGCTACCTTTTATTGATCAAGTTCTAGAAAAATTAGCGGGAAATCAGTACTTCTGTTTCTTGGATGAATACTCTAGCTATAATTAAGTGGCCATTCATCCTGAAGACCAGGAGAAAACCACATTCACCTGCCCCTACGGGACATTTGCATTCCGTAGGATGCCTTTCGGACTCTGCAATGCACTTGCTACCTTCCAGTAGTGCATGTTGGTAATATTCCCTAACATGGTAGGTGAACTTTTAGAAGTCTTCGTGGATGATTTTTCTGTATTTGGAAAAACTTTCGATGAATGTTTGGGCCACTTGACTAAGATCCTCCAACAATGCATCAATGTAAACCTAGTGCTGAGCTGGGAAAAGAGCCATTTTATGATTCCCCAGGGCATTTTTCTTGGACACCTTGTGTCTAAACAAGGTATCCAGGTTGACCGAGCGAAGATCAATTTATTATCTAAACTTCCTCCTCCCTCCTCAGTCAAAGACATTATATCTTTCTTGGGGCACGTTAGGTTCTACCAACGTTTTACCTCTGATTTCTCAAAAATCGCCAGGCCCCTTACTCACTTGTTCTCAAAGGACATTCTCTTAGATTTGTCAAATGAGTGTACCGAAGCTTTCAAAATCCTTAAAGATCGAGTCACCAAGGCACCAGTATTGCAACCCCCTTATTGGTCCCTACCCTTTGAGATCATGTACAATGCTTTACATTATGCTGTAAGACTAGTCCTTGGTCAGAAAGTAGATGAAAAACTCGTAGAGATCTATTATGCGAGTAAAATGTTGGAAGAAGCCCAACATAATTACACGATCATTGAGAAGGAACTTCTGGCTATTGTCTTCGCCCTGGAGAAATTCCGATTGTACCTTCTCGGGTCTCGCATTATCATATACTCGGACCACACCGTAATTCGGCACTTACTTGCCAAAAGGGATGCGAAATCTCGTTCGATTCATTGGATCTTGCTTTTGCAAGAATTTGATTTAGAGATTCGCGACAAAGCGGGTAAACAGAATGTGATTGTAGATCATCTGTCACACCTTCCCTCATCTACCACTGACCCTTCAGTGCCTATTATTGAGCATTTCCTGGATGAGCATCTTATGGGCATGGATGGTGAGCTTCCCTGGTATGCAGACATTGTTAACTACTTGGCATCGAACCAAATTCCATCTGATTGGCCCAAAGACAAAAAGGACAAATTGATTTTAGACACTAAGTATTACTTCTGGGAAGATCCATGTCTTTTTCGCATTGGAGCGGATCAGATCATCTGGCGATGTATTCCTGATATTGAGGTCAATGATATTATTTCATTCTGTCATGACCAAACCAGCAATGGCCATTTTTCTGGCCATAAAACAGCAGAAAAAATCCTCCAAAGCGACTTCTACTGGCTAACTATATTTAAAGACACAAAATTACTGTAGGGCATGTGCTCGTTGCCATACCTTAGGCAACATGGGCCATCACGATATAATGCCCTTAAACCCGATTATCGTGTGCAAAATTTTTGATATCTGGGGGATTGATTTTATGGGCCCTTTTCCAAACTCAAACGACTTTGAATATATTCTTCTTGCTGTGGACTATGTGTCCAAGTGGATTGAAGTCATTTCGACCCAAACCAATGATCATAAGGTCGTTATCAGATTTATTCACGATAACAACTTCTCCCGATTCGGTGTCCCTAAAGCAATTATCTCCGATGGAGGGACTTGTTGTGTCGGAGACTCGGTGCAAAAAGAGTTGAGTTTGGAAAACCCATCGTAGTAGCGTAATTTGTGAGAAAATCCGTCAACAAATAAATTTACCGAAACTCAAAAGGAATTCTGGGTCGAACACAGGGAGGCGAACGTTTGATCAAAAACCATGTTTGATTTGTTTTCACAAAGCATATTAGCTAGTTGAATTGAATCTACACTAGCTATCTACTTAAAGAATAAAAAATAGAAGAGAGAGAAAGAATAATACAAATAAAGACAAAATAGAGAGAATGAACAGGTATTTCCTTATCATAGAATCAGATTCATTACAACTACTCATTACACTAGAAACTAGGAAATCTATGCTAGAAAGCAATAAAAGAGAAGGTGGAGAGAAGTTATCCTCCTCGATGGCTACTTAGAGGATGAGCCGCGTTGATGGAGTGCCCGGACGAAGGTGGTGAGATACGAGATGGAGAACAAACACGGATGACGAAGGATGGGACAAGGCGACGTCGCAGCGGGATTTGCTTCCTGAACGTCAGTGAGAAGACAATCGCAGGTGCTCCACGAACGAGGACGAGAAGTTGGAAAAATTTTAATTTTAACTCTAATGGAGCATCCCAGGTTTGGGACAAGCTCTTAGAGCTTGGGAGGGGGTGAGAGAAGAGAGGAAGGGATGAAGAAAGTGTGGGGATAGTAGGGCTTTTTATAGGTGAAGAATGGAGAGGCAATTAGGTCAATTCATGTTTAAAACATTAATGTCAGGGTCTTTAGTGACGGATTTATTCATCACCAAAGACCTGAACATGGGCTTAGGTCACTTGCCCGCGTACCTCTTCATATTCAAAGGTTGAGCGCCTCATCACCTTCAAAAGATCTCAACTATCCGATCTTCTCATTCAATAGCTTAGATCACACGCACCTCAGTGCCTTCGATCATTAAGATGCAACGTGGCCTCCATCACCATTGGATCATGATTTGATGCCTACGAATTGCTCTTGCCAATGCTTCAAATCACTCGTTTGGCACGTCTGATTAGGTGTGTGCATCGAGCGTCAAAATGCACATCCACCTAATCTGAAGATCTGTGCTGTTGGTGTTCAACGGGCGGCTTAATTGCACTCTCACACGCAAGGAGGAGGGGCGTTGCGCTTGATTCGAACGTGCAACCCGTGCGCGTGTAATGCCGCAATCGTTGCGCTACAGCCTCTCTTGAGTCACACTTATGTTTTAAGGCGCTTTGCTCTCGACCGTTGGATCTCGATCCAACAGTCGAGATCAATCGCCCTTAACCTTTACCAAATAAGATCGCCGGCTCGAGGGAGAGTGACATGGCATGTTCATGGCCAATGGATCAAGATCCAACAACCCAGATCTGACAAGTGCATGAAGAGAGAGAGAGCAGCGGTGAGCCTTAGGTGGTTTGGGCGGCTGAGATGGTGCCATGAGATGGTGCCATGTGGCACCATCTTAGCCGTCTATCTTCTTTATGTTGTAGATGGTGCTACGGATGTCAGATTGAATCGATTTTCACGCCGTTGGGCTACGATTGTCGATCGGAACCCATTCGTGCGATCAGATTTGTCATCTGATGAATAGATTTACACCACCTTGGCCCCTTGACCTATGATCATTCTCAGACTACATCTGATGCTACAGAAGTCCAATCGGGGCAATCTTGAAGTCGTTGAACTCCGATCGTCGCCCTGATCAGATCCACACAGTTGGATCTTCTATTCGAGGCCCCAATATGATATTGCCTTATTACCTTACCACAGAAAAAGAAAATTAGCCTAAACTTTATACAATCTAACTTAAATGAAAGATGATGCTTGTTATGCAATATTTATAATGTATGATGCAACTATACGTCTAAGAACACGCAAAAATAGATGGTTTATGTGATATAAACATGTTTACATCAGGACTCATTTTGTGAATGTGCATTTCCAGTCTGTGCCTAGAAAGTACAGGGTATCTCATTGCATTTCTACCCCATATCATCCACAAACAAATGGGCTGGCCGAGCTGTTAAATTGGGAAATCAAAAAGATTCTGCAGGACACTGTTTGACTTAATAGAAAAGATTGGTCAACTCGACTTCCGAAAGCATTATTGGCTTATAAGACCACCCATAAGACCCAATTAGGAATGTCTCCTTTCAAAACTGTTTATGGGAAGTTATGTCACCTTCCTATAGAAATGGAGCATAAAGCCTATTAGGCAGTACGGAAATGCAACCTAGACCTCGGAAGGGTAGGCATTCACCATTGCTTGCAAATAAGCGAGCTCGATGAGTTACGCAACGATGCATATGAGAACTCGTGAATTTACAATGAACAAATAAAGGCCTTACATGATAAGCACATTTCAGGGAAGTCATTCAGTCCTGGTCAGAAGGTACTTCTGTTTGATGTCCATCTTAAACTATTCCCGGGCAAGCTCAGATCTAAATGGACTGGGCCATTTCTGGTAAGGAGGATCTTTGGTAATGGAGCTATGGAAATCTCACCTCCTGATCTTGACTCTATACCATTTATTGTTAATGGCCAACATCTCAAACCCTTTCTTGAACTTCATGACTTGAGCCTGATCGGCGAGTCTCTTGACCTCCATTCCACCTGAGTTGCATTGTGCCCAGCTAATGGCGATAAACTTAGTGCTTAACGGGAGGCAACCCGTCATTTTTTTAAAAAAAACCCGAGACCTTTCTTAATTTATTTGAAATTCATTTTGCGGCACTTTAAGGTTCCTAATTTAAGAACTAACATATTTTAAAATTATGAACTAAACTGAATATGAACTCATCCTGTTTGTAATGAGGGCATTGCAACACTTAGGCATGGGGGGGAATTAAAGTGCAATCATCCAAAAATTATTTCTGAAAGGTTCTCACCAAAAATACACTTAGATTTTAAAAAAAAATGGGGAAAGAAAAAGAATAAAAGGAGAGAAAGAAAGAAAGAGAGTAAGGAAGGAAAGAGAAAAAATCAACAAACATTTTAGTTTGTCAAAACCTTGGATATTCAAGTATGGAGTCAGGCAAATCTTCTTCCATAAGATCCACCAAACAATTATGAAGAGAGAGAAGAATGTCCACTGGTGCTCTAAGTCTATTATGAAGACTCTTAAGTTTTGAATAATTAGATAATGATACTCGAAGTAAGGTATAGTTTTTGCTCTCAGCTTGTGTGTGTGAATATTCTGTGTGAATCCCTGAGAGCCACCAAATAAAGCAAATACATAGAGAGTGGGTTCTAATAAAACTAAAACTAAGGTGGATGGTTATAACCATTCTTTACAGAATCCTCGACTGAAGGAGGATGCTAGTGTCAAAAGTTAGAAATACACTGTCCCATCCATTCCTTCCCAGTGCCGAGGGTAGGCACTTCCACCAAATAAGCCACATTATGTTCTCTTGAACACCATCATTTTTCAATAATGCCTCAAAAATGAAAGTTGTGTTGTGTTGAGTTACATCTAAAAAAAAAGGAGAGAAGAGGAAAGAAAAAATATATATATTAGATATTCTTGAAAAAAATATACAGATATTTAAAAGAGAGAGAGAAAAAAAAAATAGAAGAATGTTTGAGTTCATAGTTGTGCTTATGTGTTGATTCGATATGAATAAATTTCATTGAAGCAACAATACCTATTACCATTCACGATATACCAAATATAGCCTTGACCTACCTTTCTATATTTCTAACCGCCCGAATGCTGATTGAGGAATTCTGAGTTAGTTATAGGGTTATCAGAACTTAATCAAAGTGTTAATGCCATGAGTCCACCAAGTATGTTAACAAATCTGGTGAGATTGTGAGCTCTACCCAAAAAAAAAATAAAGAGGGAAAAGGAAAGAAGAAGAAAAAGAAAAAGAGAGTGAGTGCAATGGAACTAAAAGAGATCACAATTTTTGAGCATTTCTCGGAGTTGATTTGTTTAATAATCTAAAAATTAGAGTCTAAAGTACTAAATTATATGTAGCACCAAAAGAATGTGAGCCACCAAAAATAAAACCCTTTGACTCAGACATCTTCTACCTAGAACTAAAAGGTGGGGTTAAATCATAGATCACCTACTATGTCATCCCCAAGGGAAGAAGTTTGACTATCCTGATAAATTTGTACCAAGGATTAAAAACAAACTTTAAATGTATGTTGGTAACTAGCAAGTAGGAAGAAGAGATAAAATTTTGAGCTATATGTCAAAAATACCCTTACGTTGAAAATTTGTGCTGAATGCTAGGATTTGCTATGGGACTAGCAAACAGTAGGGATGGGGGTATGATGGCATCGCCATCATTCACTATATCCAGCTTAATTTTGCTATGTTTTAAGGGTAAATTCACCTAAATTATACATAAAACGGGTATAATGTAATCGGGAGGAAAAATTATTAAAATAAACCCAAAAGAACAGCTAAATGAGTTCAAAATAGCCAATATAGGGTTTCCTTTGAAAATTAGGCCCTAATTAAAACCTATTTTTGGCCTGACTCAAATTGACAGGGTTCTGATAGAAAATTCACAAAGTAAAATATTTAAAAATCATAAATAAATATTTTGCAAGATTTATTATGATCAATTGGATCAAAGGAGTAAAGTTGACCTAAAATAGTAACCTAGGTGAAAAATTAATGTCAAGTGGGTTTAAATATGAAATTGACCAAACAAATATCTTCAAAACTCAAAATTGAGATAGTCACATTTTTAACAATATTCTCACTTTGCATTTAAGTCCTTAACTTCCTAAAAGTTTAATTTATCACTTATGGGTCCTTCCCTCTTCCAAATAGGACCCTAGTGGTACGGTCGACTACGGTTCGTATAAATATATGTTGTTATTGTAGTATATGTCACAAGTACAAACCGTTGTCGCGTCAATTTTATTTAATTACATAATTTTTACTGGTTTATTCCAGGTCGTTCATTGGGAGGCAATTATTGATATACATCACTCTCTAAATCCAATATTATTCTTTAATTCCAAAAGGATTGGTTCTATGTATAATTATGAATAAATGAATTAAAAAATAAAAGAATGAATTAATTTTATACACAAGAATGAATTATAAATGCTTGAAATAGCTATTTACAATCAAGCATCAAACACTATAACTAAATACTATATTCTATCTATTTATAACTTATAGTAATAATTATTACATATCTACGCAATAATATGTTATAAAATATATCATACTAATTTAACTTAATATATACTAACACCTATAGTAACATATATAATACGTACAACGACTTATATAAGCATCGCTAAATCTTAGGAAAAATTATAAACATGAACTAAGGTCAAAATAAGGGTCTATAGTGACATTTATTATATCTACAATGACGTATTTATCTGTCAGTAAAGCTCATATGTCATTTATATGCAAATATGAGCTCAAATACTTTATATACTGTGTATACATATTATTATATTATTATTTATTTACTTACATATATATACACAAATAACAGTATACATATATACATATATACTATCTATACATACATACATACATATATATATATATATTATACTTACATATATACACAAGCACACACAACTCACACAAAGGCACAAGACCTCTCCAACACTTAGTTTAATTTAAGGTTCTTTCTTCCCTTCCCTTAAGTGATTAAGGCACGATTACTATTCATCCTTAACAAAAATTAGGATTTTTAATTGGCGGGCAGTCCTTTCGAGGGATACACAGTGCCCTCAAGGGGTGGGACCAAACCTCTACTAAGGCCACCCATAATTCGTTATTAAGCCCTATTAATTCCGATTTATGCTCGTTAATGGGCCCATTCAGGCCCTCGCACAGTGCACAGCTCCCAACTACACACCGCACACCAATGTCTCATGTCATACTCATTCAAATGCTCAGAGGAAGGAAATGGGATTTCAGGCGCCCAACACCCATGATGACTGGAGAGACCGTACGAGAAAAACTTAAGCGCCCGCAGGCGCTTTGCCACACATGATGTGGCACTTTGTTAGCACCTCCTCAGTGTTGCAGCTCCATCACGCGTGTCTGATCTGGTGATTTTTGGCCCTCGATTTGAGGGCCATAAATTATTATAATTTAAAATTAAATTATATGGTACCAAGGTATTTACATGGAGCTACATAATTGTACAATTTATTTACAAAATTAATTACATTTACTATATAAATAAATTAATCAAAATTTACAATTTATACATACTGATTATTGGGTTTATTTCTTAATTAACGTACAAATTAGTTAATTAATAGTCTAATTGACCTTGTACAGAGTTAGTTTACATATTAAACTATTTAATACACATTTTTATTGCATTTCCATGATTTATTTTAATTTATTTACATTTAAATAGGTGATTTCAAGGTGTTTTCAGATAATTTAAGTTATAAATAACATAATATATTATAAATATAGTTAATTTAGTGTAATTTACTTAAAATAAAATAATACAAATATACAATATAAGTTAGCTCAGTTATCACTTAATTTACTAATTTATTTTAATTTAAACTAATAACTTAGCTACAAATTTAATAAATTAATTATTTATTATATATACATAATCAAATTATGATACAGGGTTCATAATACATATATAGATATGTATATATAGTATCATTAGTAAATATAGTTATTTACAGGGTTTTATATATTTACTTAAGTTATAGTGTATATAAGTTATATAAATAAGAAATAGTTATATGCTTAATTTATATACAGTTTAAATAATCTTAAATATTTAATTTACATTATACAATATATATAAGCTACTTATACCTATCATACACCTATTTTACAATATATATATACATATAGCTTACTATATAGCTTATATTTACAAGTATATACATAATATACATGGTATTTTTTTGTGTATTTTTGGAGTTTTTCTTTTTATGGGTTTTTGGTGTTTTATAGAGGTAGGGGATGAGAAAGAAAGAAATGGATGAGAGAGAGAATGTGTTTTTGATATTTTTGTAGGTTAAGGTCTTCTATTAAGTTTTAAGGTAGACTGAATCATCGGCTAGTATGTTTTACTAAGCTGGGGGTTCAGAATGCCTTGAAACTTGGCATACACCTAAAAATATACCTAATCCTACTCTATATACCTTTAATCTATTTTTTAAAAATTTTTATATCATTTTTATTTGTTTACAAATCTAACTCAATTATAGGCCTCCAAATGGTTGTAAAGTGGAACCTAAGGCACTAGAAATGGTTCTAATGGCTGGAATGACAATGGGAGGGTTCAAATATGTTCTAAACATGATATGGGAGGTGTGCAAGTAGTTGAACATTAATTTCTACTCAGATTTATCCCATTTTTAAATTTGGACAGTTAGATGCACATACTAGTTGACAAAATGAATAAAAATATGATTACAAACATTCATAAGAAATTAAAAGACATTTAACCATACATGAAAGCTTGTTTACATTGTAAACCATAGCTAGAACATATCAGCTATCTAAATAAACCATTTCTTCACCACATAGTTATTGTCCTATCATTCCAGACCAAAACAGTAGGAGCAATAGTTGCAGTAGCAACTAGATACAATTAGCAGTAGTGCTACTGCTGGAATTCAGCATAGCAGCAGCAGCAACTAAGCACAGCAACAACCAAGCTGCTGACAGCAGATGTAGTTACTAAAACAGCAACTAAGTTGATCTGCTACAACAGCTCCAGACGGCTTATAAAAAAAATCCAGTGGCTGTTGTTGCAGCCTTTGCTCAATTTCAGCAGATCTACTGGGGATTGCAATACAAAAATAATTCAAGATCAGACTTGGAAAGTCTGATCTTGAATCATTACTGTCCAGACCAAATTCTCCCTTCATATCATTGAATTTAGGGTTGAAAAAGCCATGGATATGTAGCTGCTATTACAGCACTTTACTGTGTTGATTTGGGATTTACCAAACACTTTAAAATCTGATAACACGCCAAATTCTCTTTAAAAACAATTGGAAGCATTCAATCTTCATCAAAAATTGTTAAACAACAATCCTAGGCTCAAATCAGAGAAGACATACTGATCTAAAACCTTCCATAGCATGTAGGAAGATTTTAGAACAAGTCATTAAATTCAACCAATCATGAATCCCAATTTTCTAAACCTTAAAGAATATTGACAATTTTTTAGGTTAAAAATCAGAATCTCAAATTCAAATCAAAATAAAAATCCTTGGTAGAGCCTCAAATCAAAAAGATTGATTCTCCTTGGCTTTCCCACACATTCAAGATCATAAAATATCAATTCAAGCCAAATTCAGACATGGCTCATCTGAGGAAAAATTCTTCACTTATAACTTCTCAGATTCACTGCCAAGGACTGATTTACTCAAAAACATATCGATTTACTTGATCAAAAATCCATTCAAAACCCAATCTAATCAAAATCTCACGATCTTGCCTTAAAAACCAAACTAAAATCAGATCAAGCAAACTAATCCTTTTTAAATCAGATCAGGGGTCTTTGTGAACAATATGAGATGAATGGGAGACCTCTAAATGGGTTTGAGTGCAAACCTTCATCTCAAAGCTAAAGAGCAATGAGATAAGGGTTTGACTCTTAATGGATGGGTGAATTGTGAAATAAAACACGAGGGAAATTCAAAACATGGACTTTTGAGGTGGTAAGGGAGAGATTAATGATCAAATGAGCAAGATGGATTCATCTCCTCTGATCTGAAATTATCAAAGGAGGTGGAGTGCGAATTCTACGCTACATTAATCTACTCCTAGCTAGCAATCAATCCAGCGAATTTCCTACATCTGATCTACTTCTATTCTACTCTAAGTTATACTAACTAAACTACAATTAACTAGGAAATAGGGAAATTCTATTCTAATAAGATGAATGGGGCCTATTGAGAAGATCTGCAGCTGGTGGCTGCAGGGACGAAAGAGGGAGGATCTCTAGCAGATTGAAAGTCCACTAGTGGGACTCAGAGTCGCGCTCAGGTGCTATGTGGTCCTTAGCGGCGAGGAGAGTCAGAGAAGATGGAGTTCCTTTTCTCATGGTGCCAGAACAGGGTTCGATGGAGAGGAGAAACTAGAGAGGATGAAGAGATCACCTCGAGAAAATAAGAGAGGAGGTCAATCCTTTGCGTGCGAGGCAAGGGATCTCCTTATGTAGAATGATCAGTGAGTGAGCTCACCGCGAGGGTGAAAATAGGCACCTAGGTCATTCACAGTGAGGATTCAAGGAGAGGAGCGTGCAAAGAGTTAGCACCTAGTAGAATTAGCTCTTGCATCTGACACGAGGTCAAACAACATTTTATTCTTCCTGCAGGTCCTCATCGGAGTCAGTCTTTGTCTTCGCCTCCGGTAGCAACTCTTCGGTCACCTCCGATGAAGCTCCTCACACCATCGAGAGCCCTAATCTAAAGAGGAGCAGGACAATTGGATGCCCCGCCGATTCCTCAACCAATTCCCATCCTCATCTGAGAGATCAGATGGCTGGAGTAGAAGAATTGAAGCCAACATCCTCACTACCAAGAGATGCAAGGAAGAATGGGACATTAGTCCCACATCAGGCACAATCGAAGTCTAAGCAACATTTATTACGAAAACACGCCCTAAGCTTATTGCCTTAGAAAGCACGGGGTGAGGTCCCCTTCGCACATGCACATGCTCACGTGCTCTCACTCGCGAATACGCCCGCAGGTCTAGGCATTGGATCCGATTACCTGGATCTGGCTTGATCTGAAAAAGAAGAGAATTGAAAGAAGAAAGGGGGAGGATTTTGCATCTCAAAGAGCAGTGCCTTTCCATCAGCACTGGCTCTTGCGCTTACACATTAAGGCATCTGTGCCTGATATCTATCGTCTGAGGGTAAAAGCCTGACTTATTCTTAATGTGAAATAACTGATACTGTTTAAACAATGGAGGGTATTTTGGCTTAGATATTAGGGTTAAATGTGGTGGTTTAAACCACCACTTTGATATTCATTAAACATCTATTACACTCTTCTTATTGCAATAGTGATATTTGCGTATTTTCTTGTTCCCAGAGATGACCTCGGATTTTTCTGATTAATTTGAGTATTATAAATTTAAATGTTAGATTCTCTTTAATCAACTATACTATGACACGTGTTTTTGAAGAAATGATAGAAGCGACTCAACACTTCCCCTCTTCCTCTAGAGTGGGAATTGATCCCTTAGACCTAATTTCAACCACCGAACCACCATCTCCCACTCCATCTTCTTCAACACCGACCATGCCTCTGGCGAGGTCGTGCGACTCCCACATGCACCAAACTCCACACCACCTACACCATAAGCTTCCCAATAACTTGTAGGTCAATAGACCTCAAGAAATTAAGAGCCTTCACCTACAAATCAACTAGTCGACCAACCCACCTTCTCACCCTTGTCCCCAACTTCGATTGGCCACCCTACACCTCCACTCACCAAATCAACCTCGTCGTTGCCCTCCACGCACTGCAATGAAGGTTTTGAGCAATTCTAATTAGAGCCGCAAGGCCATATTTTGCATTTCAGGGTTTGATTGGATGTCTGCCACTGATGAGAGCCTCATCATGAGCCATAACTAGCTCATTTTGACCCAATAAAGAGAATAAAAGCTCTTACATAACTTAAAAGAGGGTTTAATTGAAGGAATAAGTGTTCTGAGAAGAAAACATGAAATAAAGGTTAAAACTACAATTTTACCATAGCAGTACATAAACGGGATTTCTCAGAGACAAAACATAGGTCAAATGATCTAAATAAGATAAAAAGTGGGTTGATTCAATCAGAAATGGGTTCATATGCAATCCAGGAATTAAATGACATCTAGTAACCCTAAAACAGACCCGCTTAATTCAACAAGGTTTCGGTCAGGATAAAAATCAAGTAAACCCTCTAAAATTCATGGAAAAAATTCTCCTAGGGTTTAGAATGTTCAATTTGGCTTTTGGAACCTAGTTTGACCTAGATTGGGGTCCTAACTAATTAATTGCCCTAATTTTTGTTTTTACGCAAAATGTCCAGTCAAATGTGGTCAAACCTAAAATCCAACTTCACCATTGGATTCCTTAGGTCAAAATTAGGTTTGTACCAAAATTTGGACCTAAGGGGAGGTCATCTTAACCTACTTTCAAAATTAGTACACCCAATTACATTTTGACCCTTATCTTTTGAAAACCATCACATAAACCCCCTAGCTTCCTCGCCAATCTTACAATCAGGTACCTCCACCATTAATGGGGAGGAATCCTTCTCTGGCGAGGAAGGGAGGGGGATACTCTTTGATCCCTGACTGGTCGATTGTTCTCTTTAAAGTCATTTGCAGTTTAATGTGGTGGAAAAATCGAGTAATTAATATTTAAGAAGAAATAACCAATCGCAGAGGAGCAGGTCGTATCCACAGGGAGACAATGGCGTATTAAAATTCGCACCAGATAAAAACATTTGTTCGTAGTCAGTTTGGACAAGAATCAAGCCAAGATTGCCTTTAGATTAAGGTTTAAGCAAGAAATAATGCTGAAATAACAATTCTGAGAAACTAGAGGATATTTTCCGCAATGCAGAATCAATAAGATATGATTAAAAAGTGACAATGGCAGAAAATGTAACTTCTAATTGGCAAGTTACTGTAGCAAAACAGGGAAATTTTTCCCCTTTGTCTTGCGTGACGAGAAGTGGATGGCCGGGCGCGGGAAGCTCGGAGGAAGTCCCTTGGACCGAGGGCTTCGAAGCGGTGGTGGCGGCGTGTCGTGCGGTGGCCGGACGAGCTCCGACGGAGGTGTTGCAGCCGATGAGCACACGCGGCCTGTTGGCGGTGAGGACTGCCATGCGCTGCTGCTGGCGTGGCTTCAGCCGGTGCTGCCGCGTGTGTGGCTTCAGGCGGGTGCGCAAGCTGGTGCGCGTGGAGAGCGGGTGCTGCTGGCGGTTCTGCAGGCGTGGGAGGAGGTTCAGCAGGCGTAGTTGAGGTTGCAGGTGCGGGGAAGGTGTGCGCGGTTGTGCGGGTCTCCAGGTGCGGGAAGAGGGCGCTGTAGGCTGAGGAGGGCGTGCGTGGTTGGAGATGAGCAGGTGGGTAGCCTCTTGGCAGAGGGCGCAGGAGCGGCTGGAGGTGAGCGGGTGGCTCTGCAGGCGCGGGAAGAGTGCGACTGCAGGCTGAGCGGGTGCGGTTGGAGGGGGCGTGTGCGGAAGGTGGAGTGGGCAGATGTGGTTGTGCGGGTGCGGGTAGACTTGAGACGGGTATGCAGGCGGGTGGTCGCAGGTGAGCGGGTAGCTTCAGACGTCCGGGAAATTTTCCGAATGTCTTAAGTGACTGAAAGGGTGGTTGAATGGTATATGCAGCAATGGTGGTTGGTGACGACGGCGAGGGAGTTGCACGCTAAGGTGCTCACAGTAATGCGGGCGAGCTCCGGATGGCGGTGTGGCCTGTCACACCACACGCCCACGGTGGTGGAGACTCGCCGCCACGGTAGAGGCCGACAGTATGGAATGGAAGAGAGAAGGTCTCTCTGCACAGTGGTGGGTCGGTGGTGGAGGCCTCCCGAGCTCAGCTGCCTCCCTCCTCCTTTTGTAGTGTCCTACACCAATTTGAAATCAGCTGCCCGACCAGATCCAACACATCCGCTCCTCCTTGAATGGGTTCTTCACTGCGACAGCTAGTGGCATTGGAGCGGCAAATAGCCATTCCTGCAAGAAGAAGAATAAAGAAAATAATGTTAAAATATTAGGGTCATTTATATACAGACCCTCAACTTCTATGTTAATGAAAACAATGTACCTAATTGGTTATCTAATTAGATGAATGCCATTCTAAGCTAATTCTAAATGCACTTAAGATATGAATGCAATGCATGGATTATGTAATTAAATTAAAACTATGAATTAATCTATTTACATCCTAATTTATGCTAAATAAATGTTAGAATTAACCTAATTTGTAGGCACTTAAATACTTAAATAGCCCACAACTATGGGCTAATCAAATACCCCCATGCCTAGTTTTTGCTAGTCCCTAGCAAAATTAAGTGAAACCTAGCACTCCAAGTAGACTAGTCAACCCACTTGGTCTTCCTCCAAAAGCATACCAAGGTTCCTAAGTAGTTGCTAAGTTACAGACTAGGTCGGCTAAAGACGAGTTGCAGGCACAAGTTTCCCTGATTTCTGACTCTACCCTAAAGTTTATTAATCCCTGAGATTAAAGCATCCGTGCCTGTGCATTGGTCTGAGTTATTTGAGTTAAAGGATTTTTTTTTTTATATATACTTCTTTTTTTTGTTTGATTCTTCTAAGTCTAACCTCAGATCAGCTATCAACACGGTCTGTGTAGGATTCATTGTCCCCATTACCATACCTCGAAGGGTGCCTGGCTTTCGATGCTTCGAGATAGCACCGCCCATAACGACCCCAAGAACTCCTGGCAATCGACACTTCGAGATAGAATTGCCCATGGATTTCTTAAGCGAATTCAGGCCTATGGCAATCGGCACTTCAAGATAGGGTCGCCCATGGTACCTGAACTGCGCAATGCACTTACATGCCCCAGTAGGATGGATATCCTAAGAAACAAGCGCCGAGGAGGTAATATGTTATCATCTCATCCTCAAGGTGAGTATATACTCCACCTCTCCTGCGGCGGGAACTCTTCCAATCAAAATGTGTTTTCAAGCCTCTCTTAAGTCAAAACTAGGAGAACCAAATCTCTTTTCAGACAGACAGAAATTAAGTTAATTACCAGACCATGTGTGTGAAATTTGGATGCTTGGGTTACAAGGACCCGTAAATCAAAAAGTAGAATAAGACTCCAGGTACTACCCCACCTTTTAACTCAAACCCTAGCTTCCCTTCCTTAACCTCTTGAGGAATGGTCCGCAACTTAACTCCTACTTAAGTTTTTAAGTCCACAAAGGACCCTAAAGGTCTAAAGCTAGTAGCTCATTTAGCTTCTAAAGTTTGACCCTAGAATTAACTTAGTCTACCCTAGAGTTCTGATTTGCTTAAGAATGCAGGACTTAGCCAATTAAGCTCAAAACATTTTTTTTTTATATATGCAAATGTATGCAATTATGCTATGTATATCCCCAAGTACACCCCCCCATGCCTAAAATCTGCAATGTCCTCATTGCATAGAAGGATATTACCTGGGTCATAGCTGGGCTGAATAGCCAAAGATCCTGCAAATCAGGTTCAAGAATTGCAGAAATAGGCCCTAAAAATGAGCAAAGCAATGTTGGCCTAGATAATAGGTAACCTAGGATGTTGGCGAGCTGATGATGAATCCTGATAGCAAATACTCGCCCAACTAAAATGGGAATGAAATCTTCCCAGGTCACCAGAAGAGGTTCTAAAGGGTAAACAGGTAAAACAACCTCCAAAGGGGTAGGGGGAGGATAAGATGGATCCTCCAAAAGGTATGGGGAAGGAATGGTACAAAGATAAACCCCCAGGGTAATGGACTGACTAAAGGAATCATCAATCCATACCTGATACTCCATTACAGGAAATATTGGTCTGTTAAGCCCGCTGGTCAGAACAAAAGTGAGTAATTTTCTAAGGCAAGGATCATCTAAGGTGTCCAAGTTACGAGGTTGCGGGATGGCCATAAGATCTAGGTTGGGTTTAATCAGCTCAGTGTCCATCCCTAACACTCTTTCTAAATCCTCAATTTCATCCCTAGTATTCCTTGCACCATCACATGTATCTTCCTGCTCTTCATCAGGAGTCACAATTTCGCTTTCAAATATAAGTGAATCAAAGGGTGACTTCGAAATGAATGAAGGCAGGTTGGAAGCAACAGATCTAGGGATTATCCTATCAATGTCATCCCCGGGTTTTTGTTCTTTACTCAAATTTTCCCCGGAGTGTATATGTGAATCCACATAAATCTTAGAAATTGCTTCCAAATTTTCCATCATTTCATCATGAGGAGAAATATCATCAATGGGTGTGCTAAGGAAACCTAATTTGGTCAAATTTGTGACATCCTCAGGGGCTAACTCTTCAAATAAGACATAATCACCCTTAGTGTCACTCCAAATCTTGAATGCAGGTTCCTCATATAATTCGTCTTTCTCCTCATCACACAATTCATCATGTACCTGAGGTCTAGAATCATTTAATATCTCAGCATATCCCCTAGGGTGCTCTATCTGAGGTAAATGGTTTACACTGGTAACATCAGACTCCTTAAATAGGTCAATTTCTTTAGGGTTAGGTTCCCTAAGGGTGGGTTTGAGTTCCATATCGTGATAAGAAGGGAGGGTAGGATTAACAACTTGACTTTGATCCACTTCATCAAATGTCATGAAAATACTATCATCTGAGTCGAGGTCTTCCAATGGTACCATCATTCCCTTCTTTTGACTCCAATATAATTCAGGTGGATACTCAACCTTATCATCATCTTCCTCGGGTTACCACCTTTCTTTATCCCATGCATAGCTACTTTCATGTGTATCTTCCTCCCACCTAAGGTGTGGATCTCTTAAGGAAGTGTCATCTAATGGGGGGTTTTCAAAATCGATCCTCGAAAAGTAGCTATTCTCCCCAGTATTTCCCTCCAACTTAAATTGTAGCTCTCCCACGGAAGATGCATCTATTGTAGAGGGGTGTACATCATCCTCAATGGAGTAGATTCGGTGGCTAATTTCATCTCTTTGTTGTTGGCCGGCTCTCAAAGATTCTCCTAACAATTCACTCATTTCGTTTTGCATTTTCTGTATTTCCATCTTCAAAGAGGAGAGGTCATTTCTATCATGAGAGAAATCAGGCTCAGGCTTATAGTACCCAGGAGTGTTTGTCCAACCATTATAATTTTTCAGGGAGGGTGGGTTGGGTATTTCTATGGTATGTGGGATATTGGGCAAAGCAAATCCCGCTCCTAGGTTCTGCTCACTGATTTGGGGCTTAACCAAGCCAATATTCCTATAATAGGAGTAAAATGGATCCCAACGATTGTCATTATGTCCATAAAGGATTGGACCATCTCGGCGTCTGGGATCGAAGGATGCAGAGTGGGGGTGAGGGTGTGGGCAAGATGTGAAAGGATGAAAATCAATGTGGTCTATTCTAACTCTCACTTCAATCAGAATTCCCCAAGCAAAACACAATTCAAAAAGGACCTTTTAGGTCTTTCCCAATTTAGGCTTTTGATTTTAAGTCCGATTGCAGGTGACAATACAATTTGTTCAGTCAATTTATGCGCCTATTGTCGACCTACGGCTCACCTAAGAAGACCTAGTTGGAACTTAGGTATTCTTCCCTAAATCTCAAATGGTCAAGTAAATCCAAAAATGGAAGATCGAGGGATGCAAGTAGGCCTAAGCCTTCCTTTGAAGCTGTGCTTCCGCGGTGCTTCTCAACTACCCCCAAAAATCCATGACAGGGTATCCCCCTCTTTGGATTTACAAAACCTTTGATCTCAAGTTCCGAACACTTCAGAATCCAACGATAGGAGGGCTCTTGTCCTAGTCGTATCAAGACTTAGGAGTGTCTAAATGAGTGCTGTGGTGCAACAGATATAAGTGTGCATTCACCGCAAAATGATTTTGAATTTTGAATCACACACCACGTTTTACAATCAAGTCCTTGATTTTTAGATGTCCCTCCTTTAATTAGTCTTTTTTTCGAATATATGTACCACTTGTTAGATCGCTTCAAGACAAACTTTGTGGTCTTTGAATTAAATCCCAAATGCAATGCGTGATCAAGAATAGGATGCAAAGTAAGAGAATGCGTACCTTGCCTCCAGTGATCTACGATGCAAGAATGCACGCAATGCAGAGAAGTAAATCTAGAGGCTGCTCATACAGACCTAAATGGTTCGTCCTAAGGCAGGCAGCTCCTAGCAGGCAGCTCATTTTTTTTCTATTTTTTTAGAACTACTTATGCACAAGCAAATAAAAGTAATCAATAAACTAAAAACCTAAATCTAAAGAAAAGGGAACAAGCTCCCAAAAATTACCCAACACGGGCCCAAAACAAAATCGGGGAATAAACCCCTCAAAATATGCCCCAGAACAAGGGTTTCAAACTAACTGCAATGTAAAATTAAATCTAAAGTCTTAATTCTAGTCTAATTAAACTAGCGAATAAATAAAATGGTGTCCGTCTCATCCTCTGCCTTCTCCTCCTTTTAAAAATTGCTCGTCCAATTCTCCTCCGGCGACGTCAAGGGTCGCCTTCTCAAAGTGCCTGATTCTTGCACAAATTTCTCGCACAGAAAAGAAAATAATAAATGGTCAAATCAGTGTGCAATTGACAAATAATCAAAATAAAATCAGGAAAAATTATTGCGTCAGTTGCCTCCCCGGCAACGGTGCCATTTGACTGGTCGGTTGTTCGCTTTAAAGTCGTTTGCAGTTTAATGTGGTGGAAAAATCGACTAATCAATATTTAAGAAGAAATAACCACTCGCAGAGGAGCGGGTCGTATCCACAGGGAGGCAATGACGTATTAAAATTCACACCAAATAAAAACGTTTGTTCGCAGTTAGTTTGGACAAGAATCAAGACAAGATTGCCTTTAGATTATGGTTTAAGCAAGAAACAATGCTGAAATAGCAATTCTGAGAAACTAGAGGATATTTTCCGCAATGCAGAATCAATAAAATATGATTAAAAAGTGACAATGGTAGAAAATGTAATTTCTAATTGGTAGGTTACTGTAGCAAAACAGGGGAATTTTCCCCTTTGTCTTGCGCGACGAGAAGTGGATGGCCGGGCGCGGGAAGCTCGGAGGAAGTCCCTTGGACCGAGGGCTTCGAAGCGGTGGTGGCGGCGTGTCGTGCGGCGGCCAAACGAGCTCCGGTGGAGGTGCTACAGCCGGTGAGTGCGAGCGGCCTATTGGCGGTGAGGACTGCCGCGCGCTGCTGCTGGCGTGGCTTCAGCCGGTGCTGCCGCGCGTGTGGCTTCAGGCGGGTGCGCAAGCTGGTGCACGTGGAGAGCGGGTGCTGCTGGAGGTTCTGCAGGCGTGGGAGGAGGTTCGACAAGCGCGGTTGAGGTTGCAGGCGCGGGGAAGGTGTGCGCGGTTGTGCGGGTCTGCAGGCGTGGGAAGAGGGCGCTGTAGGCTGAGGAGGGCGTGCGTGGTTGGAGATGAGCGGGTGGGCAGCCTCTTGGTAGAGGGCGCGGGAGCGGCTGGAGGTGAGCGGGTGGCTCTGCAGGCGTGGGAAGAGTGCGACTGCAGGCTGAGCGGGTGCGGGTGCGGTTGGAGGGGGCGCGCACGGAAGGTAGAGTGGGCGGATGTGGTTGTGCGGGTGCGGGTAGACTTGAGACGGGTATGCAGGCAGGTGGTCGCAGGTGGGCGGGTAGCTTCAGACATCCAAGAAATTTTCCGGACGTCTTAAGTGACTGAAAGGGTGGTTGAATGGTATCGCGGCGATGGTGGTTGGTGACAACGGCGAGGGAGATGCACACTAAGGTGCTCACGGTAATGCAGGCGACCTCCGGATGGCGGTGTGGCCTGTCACACCACACGCCCACGGTGGTGGAGACTCGCCACCACGATAGAGGCCGGCAGTATGGAATGGAAGAGAGAAGGTCTCTCTGCATAGTGGTGGGTCGGTGGTGGAGGCCTCCCGAGCTCGGCTGCCTCCCTCCTCCTTTTGTAGTGTCCTGCACCAATTTGAAATCAGCTGCCCGACCAGATCCAACACATCCGCTCCTCCTTGAATGGGTTCTTCACTGCGGCAGCTGGTGGCGTTGGAGCGACAGACAGCCGTTCCTGCAAGAAGAAGAATAAAGAAAATAGTGTTAAAATATTAGGGTCATTTATATACAGACCCTCAATTTCTATGTTAATGAAAACAATGTACCTAATTGGTTATCTAATTAGATGAATGCCATCCTAAGCTAATTCTAAATGCACTTAAGATATGAATGCAATGCATGGATTATGTAATTAAATTAAAACTATGAATTAATCTATTTACATCCTAATTTATGCTAAATAAATGTTATAATTAACCTAATGTGTAGGCACTTAAATACTTAAATAGCCCACAACTATGGGCTAATCAATCCCTCAGAGATCTCCTCCCAGAATTGGAAGGAGATTCTCTGAGGAATCCCCTTCCATCTGAGCCCGATCGCAATCTCTTATTCCTGTCCAATCTCTCATGCGAACGCACGATAGATTTGGGATCCCAACCACCTTCCTTCTCTGGCGAGACGAAGATGGCTAAAGGCTTGCCCTCCACACACTAGAAGCTCGGCCAGCACCTACAAAAGGACCTCCGACCCTTTGCGAATCTCTCAGACTTGTTTTGGCCGTAGAACCCTCCAAACTTCATCTCTCCTCTCTCCGGCCAAGAAACCCGCAAGCTCTGACGATTACCTCTCCTCCCTCTCATCGCTCTATTGCCATACCAGCAGCAGAGACCACTCCGCCTCATCCTCCCGCGTCGCGTCGCACCAAGCGCACGCCTCCCTGACCTCCTCCTTGTCGCCGTTATCTCCCTCAGGGTTGTCTTCTCCGACAACGGAACAAACATGACATCTGACTCCGTTGCCCCCTTTCACTCCCAACAATCCAGATAAGTTCCCCATCTTCCACTCTTTCATTTCCCTCACTTTTTTTCACACAACTGCCCCTCGACCGTCACTGTCCACCGCCACCTTCCTCATCTTCGGCCACCCTCCGGCGAGACACTCCCGTCACTCCGCAACCCCACACGTCTTGCCAACCATCGCATAACCTCCGCCTCACCTCACTAAATACCCTCCACTCATCCACAGACCCTCTACACCGCCACAACAGCCCCCCGATCACACCCATCCGTCTGGCCACAGAGTAACCTAGGCATGCATGCCTAGGCCGCTCTGCGGCCTGCCACCCAGCACCTCATCTTCGTCGTGACACAACGAAGGTCCTTCTGTGATCTAATTGAGCCGCAAGGCCCTTTTTGTCTCAGGCAAGTTTCGAGCTCCGTCCGCCATTAGCAGTGACTCGAGGAAGCTGCTTGCTTGCTCCATGTTGCGAGACTTCAGGGTTCCAGGTGCAACACACTTGGGAAGGTCGTGCGAATCCAGTCCTCCCAGCAAGTGACACCGCGGGACCAGCAGTTGTGGCAATTGGAGGCATGGTCTGCTGCGGGCGCACGAGAAAGAGTGGTGGGCATTAGTCCCACCTTGGTAAGCTGTAAAGCGCGTGAGTCCTTTAAATTGAATTTGTTTTATTCCCTGTTGCCTTCGATAACACTTGGGGTGAGGTCCCTCACCTAAACACTGCCTCGTCCGTGAGCTCATCACATGGATCTGGTGCGACTCGACCCAACACCATCCTAAGCACTCCTCACGCACCACACCCACGCCGGTGCGCCTGGACCCGGGTGCACGACCTGACCCATTTACCCAGCTCTGGGAGAGCGTGATGAAGAGTGATATACACACAGAGAGAGAGACATGGGTGTGGGTAGAGGGGTAGGTTTTGCTCCTCTTTGGTTTGTGCAGGGAAGGCAGAAGGGAGAAGCGAAGCTAACACTTAGCCACGGCAAGCGAAGGAAAAGAAGGAAGGAGGCTCCGCAGAGGAAAAAGAAAGGCAAGGCAGAAAAGAACAAGCGAGGCCAAAGGGAAGCAGAACCAAGGAGAAGAAGACCCGCAAAGAAATAAAGAAAAGTAAAGGCAAGCAGAAGAAGAAGAGAAGCTGAAGGCAGAGGGAAGAAGCGAAGAAAAAAAGAGAAGAAGAGCTGAAGGAGGAAGAAGAAAGAGATCAAGGGTCAAACAAAGAAGCAAGAAAGCGAAGAAAAAGAAGAGGTACAGAAGCAGAGCAAGGGATGAGAAGAAAAGGAGCTGAAGCAGAGCAAAGTCTGGGAAATACTTTAAGACGTCTGATATCGCATCAGACGTCCATCTTTTTTTTCTTGAGCAATTTCTTTCTATATCACTCTCACTGAATTAGTCATTTCTTCTTATTTAAAAAGTTGTGTTCTCAAGTTTTGGAATACTTAGATTTCTCCCTGTGTTCGACCTAGGATACTCTGATTTTTGAGTTATAAATCTTTATTTGTTTTCGCGGAAAGTTCGTCTATATTACAACGCAATATTTGTTAAAACACGATCTAGCCGCGTCAACATTTTGGCACCGTTGCTGGGGAGCAACGAGCACTTCTAAAGCTTTTGATCACAACTTCTGATCCAATATTGACGTAATTCCTCTCTTTTATTGTGCTTGTCTCAGGGAAAGCAGAGAAAAGAAGAGCAGCTGCACAACAGACACACCAAGGAACCGGTAATTTTCGTTAGCCCTCTCTCTTAACCCCCTCAAAGTCTGAAAAGGAACAAAAGAAGAATCAATTTAGGGCTACCTGTTTCATACTTAGTAAGTCATAGAAGTTGCCTGATTTTCATTTCAATACATCTTTAACTGCTCATCCAACTAAGGTAACTAGGGCTAAAACTTTCTTGATTGAGCCCTAGATACCAAATATTGAGGCAACTAAATTGGACCAACTAGAGCCAACTTAAGGATTGCAAAGCTAGGGTTTTTAGAGACACATCTTCTCTTAAACAAAGAAAAAAGTTTTTCCAAAAAGAGGTGTGCCTAAACCTTGTTTGAAAAGATCTATACAAGAGAAACCCTAAGCAAATTAGGCTTTTAAATCCATTTAAACCCTAAAAGAAAGGACCCAAAAGCTCTCAAAGGAACAAGAGGTGAAGTTGATCCTTTGGGTCAACCAACCTTAAAATTAGGTCACTTCTTCACTCAAAAGATCTAAAAGTTCAAGTGGAACTTTAAGCACCTTGATCTTAAAGTAAAAAAGGTAGACTTAAGAGGTCAAGGTCCCCATTCTGGTCTACCTGGAACTGCAATGACAAGAGAGGTCGGGTGGGGGAAACCCTGTAACTCGTGGGAACGCTCTACCATGTAGGGGTCTTTGCGGGACTCTCCCTCTCTGGCTGCCCAGGTACTTCTCAAGTGGACGACCTTTCTGACTAAGGGGTATCATCCGCCCCGAACCTCTATAGTCACCCAACAATTTTTGGGTGTCTCGATTGGGTCCAGCACCTTCTAATCTAATCACATCCTTCGGTGCATGTTTGGTAGGAGGTCCTTAAGACCATCCTTAAGACCTCCTTTAGAAATTCATTCTCGTTGAGACCAAGCCTCGATGCCCTTGTTTGTGCAGCAACCCAACCACATAAATCTTTCATCTGATTCAGAACCAAGTTCTCCTTCTCCCATCATGGCACAACCCATTGAAGAGGAGAACAACCTTGAACCCCAACTTCAACGCCTGAATGATCTCTTTCAAAACTTTGTAAACCCACCGCAGCGACCAATGATTCGAGATCACTATAATCCCGCTGTGGTGGCTATTGAACCTCGAGTCCGAATCCCGATTGGAGGTCCTGATTCTGAACTGAAGCCCAATATGATTCATGCCATACCAAAGTTT
This sequence comes from Thalassia testudinum, assembly GCA_037157565.1. Classification (NCBI taxonomy): domain Eukaryota; kingdom Viridiplantae; phylum Streptophyta; class Magnoliopsida; order Alismatales; family Hydrocharitaceae; genus Thalassia; species Thalassia testudinum. The sequence continues at coordinate 88,449,348 of JAZHRO010000024.1, forward strand.
CATGGACTTAACTCTGAGGATCCATTCCAACACATTAAACAACTCAAGCATCTAGCCCAGACCTTCGGGTAAGATCCACAAAATCGGGATATTCTACTCATGAAAATGTTTTCTTTCTCCCTCCTGGACAAGGCCGCCCATTGGTATCAAACTCAGACCCGTCTGATCAACACATGGGAGGAACTTCAGTCCGAATTCTTGAAAAAGTTCTTCCCCGTTGGCCGGACAAATGCCTTGCGCCACCAGATCACCCATTTCACTCAACAATCGGGAGAACCTCTTCACGAAGCATGGGACCGATTCTTAGACCTCATGCGAAAGTGCCCCCATCACGGAGTTCCTAAATGGGAACAAATCCAATCTTTTTACCAGGGACTCCATGAAGACATTCGATTATTCGTCAACGCAACGTGCGAACGAAACATCATGGATCAACATGAGGACATGGTGTGGGAGATTCTCGAAAACATGTGCGAGAACTCCATAAATAATGACTCCATGGGCTTATTCGACAGGACGAATGCCCGCGCATCGACGAATCTAAGAGGGGCACATGAGACGCAGGACCTGTCCACATCCGTCGACTTGGAACTGATGGCCAGTCAGTTGGACAAGGTTTCTATCATAGAAAAGAAGGTGGATGAGCTAACTCGGCATTTGCAGCAAGCCACCTCTACGTAGAACTCTTTTGCACGACCACCTCTGGCAAGGGAAACTGTGCAAAACATCTACCACCAATCTGCTAAGGGGATGGACCCATATCCACCCCCGTCTACCTCTCGGACCGAAGTGACCTCCGATCCATTCTACTCGAGTTGGGGGAACTCTGAACCCTCGTATTCTGACTTTCCTGAGTTCCTCAGAACTGCGAGGACCTCAACACCATCTAGAATGACCCATTCTCCAATACCTACAACCCTGGATGGTGAAATCATCCTAAATTTTAGTGAACAGGAAATTCTTAGACTCAAAGACCACCTTATCAGCCCTGTCCATAAGCCCCTCGTCCATATTTGCCGCCTCAACCTTGACCCAATCCCACCTACCAATCCGAGCCAAACCAGGATCAAATGACTCTTATCCTTCAAGCATTGGCTGGCATTCAAAAGACGAATGCGGTAATGCCAAAATAGCACAAGGACGAGATCACAGAGGTTCACAACCAACTGGCTCAGATGGAAAATTCCCGCCAACCTGGCACCCTTCCTTCGCAACCTCTGCCAAACCCAAATAACGTGTCGACCCAGAGGCACGTTATGAATCCAAATTCAGGCCACGCACATTTGATTTATCAGGCTCCTGCTGCTCCATCACCAGACAGGATGGAAGCTTCGACATCTTATGCGGGATTTCAGTAGCAGCCACCCCTCTTACCAAACCCAAACCAAAACCAAGCCAGATTAAACTCTGTAACAACATGTAGTGGTAAAACAACCCAAGACCCACATTATCCGAACCACTCCAAGCCTGGTAGTAGCCAAGACCCTAGGATAGTTATCCAGGATACCACTGTCCCAGATCAAGAACCTGGACCTATTCTAGAGGAACCAACTAGGATTCCATTTCCTGAGGCCTTGACCAAAGGAAAAAGGATAACCAAACCCGTGGCCCTCGAGGAGGATCTGGTCAAGCTCTTTGAACAGGTCCAGATAAACATCCCCTTGATGGATGCAATTCTCCACGTACCGGCTTACACAAGATTCTTGAAAGATGTATATACACCTAAACGTAAGCCGCGAACCAAGGATAGGAATCCGATCGTACTGTCAGAGCAAACCAGCTCTGTCATCTTGAGTAAACTCCCACCGAAGGCTAAAGACCCTGGAACTCCCCTGATTTCTTGTAAAATTGGTGAAACCCAATTTGACAGAGCCTTACTAGATCTAGGTGCCTCCATAAATCTAATACCTACATCCCTCCTTGACCACCTTGAAGAGTCCAAACTTAAACCAACTGAGGTGATGTTGCAGTTAGCCGATCGATCCATCAAGTCACCTAAAGGAATACCCAAGGATGTCATTGTTAGGGTACGGGATTTCTACTTCCCAGTGGACTTCATAGTTCTGGACATAGATGCACCTGAGAACCCAAGGGACACACCAATCATATTAGGGAGACCCTTTTTGGCCACTACTAGGGCCAACATAAACTGCGAAGAGGGCCAGATAGATTTAAAATTTGGGAATCGGACTCTGAAGATTGACATTTTTAAGGCCCAACAAGGGATTAATTGCGGGGTTATAGAGCAAATATGTGATATCAGAGCCGTGGTTGATGAATCGCATACAAAGGACAACCTGATCAACCACTAGAAGATCAAAGCCCGCCAACAAAGGAGTGCGAACATGATCTAGACACACCTATGACTCTGACCCTTGTTCCTGATACAAATCCAAACCACCCGCTGCTGCTGACAATCCTGTCATGGAACTCAAGCCCCTTCCCGAGCATCTGAAGTACGTCTTTTTGGGTTCCAATCAGACGTTTCCTGTGATTATCAACTCTCGACTCACACCTGACCAGGAACTCTGTTTGATTACTATTCTCCAGCAACATCGTAGAGCCATTGGATGGACTCTCAATGATTTAACTGGCATAAGCCCTTCATACTGCACACATCAAATCTACATAGAAGAAGGCGCACGACCTTCAAGAGAAATGCAGAGAGGCTTAAACCCTAACCTGCAGGAGGTCGTGAAAAAGGAAATCATAAAGTGGTTAGATGCAGGGATCATCTACCTGATCTCCGACAGTCGTTGGGTGAGTCCAATACAGGTGGTGCCTAAAAAGGTCGAACTTACCATCATCACGACTGAAACCGGAGAAGTCATTCCTACCTGAATAGCTAACTCATGGAGAGTCTGCAGTGATTACAGAAGACTCAATTCCTCCACAAAGAAGGACCATTTCCCACTACCGTTTATTGATCAGATCCTCGAGAAACTAGCGGGAAATAGGTTCTTCTGCTTTCTTGACGGGTACTTCGGTTACAACCAGGTGGCAATCCATCCAGAAGACCAAGAAAAGACCACATTCACCTGCCCCTTCGGGACGTACGTGTTTCGAAGGATGCCTTTTGGTCTCTGCAATGCACCCACAACCTTTCAGCGGTGCATGCTTGCCATATTCTCAGATATGGTAGGTGACTATCTGGAAGTCTTCATGGATGACTTTTCAGTTTTTGGAGCATCATTTAATGATTGCCTCCAACACTTGGTCCAAATACTCAGGCGGTGCATCGATGTGAATTTGGTTCTTTCCTGGGAAAAGAGCCATTTCATGGTGCCTGAGGGAATTGTCCTAGGACATTTAATCTTGGAGAAAGGCATCCAAGTGGATCGAGCTAAGGTTAACCTGATTTCCAAGCTCCCTATGCCTAGCTCGATTAAGGACATCTAATCTTTTTTGGAGCACGTCGATTTTTACCGTCGATTTATCCCTGATTTTTCAAAAATCGCGTGCCCCCTGACTACTCTTCTCTCCAAGGATGTGCCTTTCGAAATTTCCAAGGAATGCACTCGGGCATTTGAGATCCTACGTGACCGAGTCACCCAAGCCCCGATCCTACAGTCCCCTAATTGGTCTCAACCCTTTGAGATCATGTGCGATGCATCTGACTTCGCTGTAGGAGCGATTTTGGGGTAGAAAATTGATGAGAAACCCGTAGACATTTACTACACTAGCAAAACACTGGACGAAGCTCAGTGTAACTACACGGTTACTGAGAAAGAGCTACTAGCTGTAGTATTTTCCCTAGAAAAATTTAGATCATACCTTCTGGGTTCCCGTGTTATCATATACTCGGATGACACAGCTATGAGGCATCTCCTTGCAAAGAAGGACGTGAAACCTCGATTAATCCGATGGATCTTGCTGTTGCAAGAATTTGACCTTGAAATTCGCGACAAAGCGAGAGAGCAAAATGTGGTAGCTGATCACTTGTCCCGCCCTCCTTCTAAAATAATTGACCCTTCCAGACCCATCACAGAACACTTTCCTGATGAGCACCTCCTGACTATCAATACAGGCCTTCCATGGTTCGCAGATATTGTGAATTACCTGGCATCACATCAGATTCCGTCCGATTGGCCGAGGGCCAAGAAGGACAAATTTCATTCCGATGCCAAGTATTACCTATGGGAAGACCCGTATCTATTCCGCATTGGTGTTGATCAGATAATTCAACGGTGTGTCACGGAAGTAGAAATCAAAGACATACTCTCATTTTGCCATGACCAGGCATGCGATGGACATTTCTCAGGACACAAAGCTGCATCAAAAGTCATCCAGTGTGGCTTTTACTGGCCCACAATTTTTAAGGATGCATACGATCATTGTAAGGCATGTTCCCGTTGCCAAACTTTGGGCAACATGAGCCATCGAGACATGATGCCTCTACAGTCGATCCTGGTATGCGAAATTTTTGATATCTGGGGGATTGATTTTATGGGATCCTTCCCGATCTCGGATGGCTTCGAATACATCTTACTCGCCGTTGACTATGTGTCCAAGTGGATAGAAGCCATTCCGACCCAAACCAACAATCATAAAGTTGTTATCAATTTCATTCATCAAAACATCTTCTCAAGGTTTTGGATTCCACGAGCAATAATCTCCGACGGAGGGACCCATTTCACAAACGCTCAGTTCGGGTCACTGATGACCAAATATGGGGTGTCACACCGAATCTATACTCCTTACCACCCCCAAACTAATGGTCTAGCTGAGCTATCAAACTGAGAGATCAAGAAAATCTTTTAGGTTACTGTTCGACCTGACAGAAAAGATTGGTCTTCTCGGCTTCCGAAAGCATTGTGGGCCTATAGGACCACCCACAAGATCCAATTAGGAATGTCTCCCTTCAGACTAGTGTATGGGAAGGCATGTCACCTCCCCGTTGAATTGGAGCATAAAGCCTATTGGGCAGTACGGAATTGTAATTTAGATCTTTCTAAGGCTGGAACCCACAAAAAGCTTCAAATAAGCGAGATCGATGAATTATGCCACGACGCATATGAGAACTCGTGAATTTACAAAGAACGGGTTAAAGCCTTTCACGACAAACACATTTCTAGAAAGATCTTTCATCCTGGTTAAAAGGTTTTACTCTTTGATGCCCGAGTCAAATTATTCCCAGGAAAGCTACGATCTAAGTGGGTCGGACCCTACCTAGTCTGACAAATCTTTGGAAATGGAGCCATTGAAATCAGCCCACTCAGCCACGATTCCAAACCCTTTGTTGCGAACGGTCAGAGACTCAAACCGTTCATTAACATGACCAATACAAATTTGGCTGAGTCATCCTTTACCCTCCATTCCCCTTGAGCTCATTGCGCCCAACCGATGGTGTAAAGCTCAGTGCTTAACGGAGGCAACCCGTCATTCTTGGAAAAACCCGAAACCTTTTCTAACATTTCTATGCGGAATTCATATTGCACTTTAGGGTTCATCCATTAGAACAGCCGACTTCACCTCAGGTACCCCTACCCGAGATTAGAAATCGTTCGTAACAAGTCACTTTGACCCGTTCACTCACCAAACACCTGTCCCAATGCATGAACTAAGTTGAAATTGAACCCACCTAATTTACAATGGGGACATTGCAAATCTTAGGCATGGGGGGGTATGAAAGTGCAAAATGTCAGGAAAACTCATATCAAGAAAGGGTTTCAATTCAAAAAAAAAAAAACTTGAAGGAAGGGGGAGAAACAATTCGGGCCATACAAAATGAGAGGAGGAAAAGAGTAAAATGCTAAAAAAGGAGCACAAAATGAAGAAGAAAAAGAAATAGTCATTAGTAAAAGATTAAGAGATTGACTGAAGTTCTAGACCAAATCAAGAGAAAAGAGAAAAAGAAGAAAAAAGTGCTAAGGTGACATAACAAGAGATTAGCGGGAATGCTAGTCTTAGGCCTCTTGGGCTAGATTCTTTAGCTTAAAAATTCACGTATTCGCTAAAATCGGGATAATCCTCAAGAGGTTGGGAAAAATGCGAAGCTTAAGTATTAGGTATAAGGCTCAGGAAGTATTCAGCCTCGTTAACTGACCTTCGGTTTGCGGGATTCGGTAACCTAAGCACCCCAATTCACACACAGTCTGGTTCAGTGTGCCTAAATATCAAAATCATGCAAAAGCATTTAAATGTTCTGAAAAAGTCACCTAGATTAGGAGCGACCGATCAACACAAGTTGATTTGGACGAGTTTCCAACGTAGAGAGGTGGGAAATTCCCCTCGAAGTTGCGTAACAACACATCATCTCCTCGGTGCTTGTCTCTTAAGATATTTAATATCCTACCGAGGGCATGTAAGCACTCTGCTGGTTCAGATATCATGGGCGGCATTATCACGAAATGTCGATCGCCAGGGTCTGAATTCGGCCACGGAATGCCATGTGTGAGATTATCTCGAAAGCCAGGGTTCTGGGGGTTGCCATGGGCGGTGCTATCTCGAAGCATCGATAGCCAGGGACCCTTGAGGATTGATGATGGGGATGAGGAATCCGATACAGACCATGTTGAGAAGCCAATTCGAAGCTAGAAATAAAAAGAAAAGAGAGAGAAAACTCTCCAAACAAATAAATCTTCTGTCTCTCTCTCACAAAAACGCACTGCAAACTGAACCTAGGCTAAAAATGTTTCAAGCACGGGTGCTTTAACCACGGAGTCCAACAAACCCTAGGTTAGTTTCTGTGGGCCTTAAAATCCTTTGCGGAGGACTGAGGCTAAAGCGGGCCAGGTCCAGATTTTGGTTAATACTTGAGTACCTCCAGGCCTATTGTCGGCATTCTGACCTAATCACAAAAGAAAAAGAGAAGCACTTATCATAACTAATGACAGACACTCAGGGTCTAGAACAGAAGTTAAAACCTTGAAATTTTGCTAAGGGACTAGCAAAAGCTAAGCATAGGGGTATGATGAGAGCCTCATCATAAGCCATAACTAGCTCATTTTGACCTAACAAAAAAAATAAAAGCTCCTACATAACTTAGAAGAGGGCTTAATTGAAGGAATAAGTGTTCTGAGAAGAAAACATGAAATAAAGGTTAAAACTGTAATTTTACCATTGCAGTACATAAATAAGATTTCTCAGAGACAAAACATAGGTCAAATGGTCTAAATAAGATAAAAAGTGGGTTGATTCAATCAGAAATAGGTTCATATGCAATCCAGGAATTAAATGACATCTAGTAACCCTAAAATAGACTCGCTTAATTCAACAAGGTTTCGGTCAGAATTAAAATCAAGTAAACCCTCTAAAATTCATGGAAAAATATCCCCTAGGGTTTAGAACATTCAATTTGGCCTTTGGAACCTAATTTGACCTAGAGGGGGTCCTAACTAATTAATTGACCTAATTTTGGTTTTTGTGCAAAATGTCTAGTCAAAAATGGTCAAACCTAAAATCCAACTTCACCATTGGATTCCTTAGGTCCAAATTAGGTTTGTACCAAAATTTGGACCAAAGGGGAGGTCATCTTGACCTACTTTGCAAATTAATACACCCAATTACATTTTGACCCTTATCTTTTGAAAACCATCACATAAACCCCCTAGCTTCCTCGCCAATCTTACAATCAGGTCCCTCCACCATTAATGGGGAGGAATCCTTCTCCGGCAAGGAAGGGAGGGGGGATACTCTCTGATCCCTCAGAGATCTCTTAGAATTGGAAGGGAGATTCTCTGAGGAATCTCTTTCCATCTGAGCCCGATCACAATCTCTGATTCCTGTCCAATCTCTCGTGCGAACGCATGAAAGATTTAGGATCCCAACCACCTTCCTTCTCTAACGAGACGACGGTGACTAAAGGGTTGCCCTCCACGCACCAGAAGCTCGGACAGCACCTATAAAAGGACCTCTGACCCTCTGCAAATATCTCAAACTTGTTTTGGTCGTAGAACCCTCCAAACTTCATCTCTCCTCTCTCCAGACAAGAAACCCGCAAGCTCCGGCGATTACCTCTCCCCCCTCTCGTCGCTCTGCTGCCATACCAGCAGCAGAGTCCACTCCACCTCATCCTCCCGTGTCGCACCGCACCAAGCGCACGCCTCCCTGACCTCCTCCTCGTCGCCGTTATCTCCCTCAGGGTTGTCTTCTCCGACGACGGCACAAACGAGCCATCTGACTCTGTTGCCCCCTTTCACTCCCAACAATCCAGATAAGTTCCCCATCTTCCACTCTTTCATTTCCCTCACTTTATTTCACACAATCGCCCCTCGACCGTCACTGTCCACCACCACCTTTCTCATCTCCTGCCACCCTTCGGTGAGACACTCTCGTCACTCCGCAGCCCCACACGTCTCGCCGACCATCGCATAACCTCCACCTCACCTAACTAAATACCCTCCACTCATCCACAGACCCTCTACACCGCCATAACAGCCCCCCGATCACACCCATCCATCCGGCCACAGAGCGACCTAGGCACGCACGCCTAGGCCGCTCAGTGACCTACCACCCAGTGCCTCATCTTCGCCGTGACACGGCGAAGGTCCCCCTGTGATCTAATTGAGCCACAAGGCCCTTTTTGTGCCAGGCAGGTTTCGAGCTCCAACCACCATTAGCGGTGACTCGAGGAAGCTGCTTGCTTGCTCCATGTTGTGAGACTTCAGGGATCCAGGTGTAGCAAACTTGGGAAGGTCGTGCGAATCCAGTCGTCCCAGCAAGTGACACCACCGGACCAGCAATTGTGGCAATTAGAGGCACGGTCTGCTGCGGGCACGTGAGAAAGAGCGGTGGGCATTAGTCCCACCTCGGTAAGCTGTAAAGCATGTGAGTCCTTTAAATTGAATTTCTGTTATTGCCTTGTTGCCTCCGATAACACTTGGGGTGAGGTCCCTCACCTAAACACTACCTCGTTCGTGAGCTCATCACACGGATCTGGCGCAACCCGACCCAACACCATCCTGAGCACACCTTGCGCACCACACCCACGCCGGTGCTCCTGGACCCGGGCGCGCGACCCGACCCGTTTACCCAGCTCTGGGAGAGCATGATGAAGAGTGATATACATAGAGAGAGACACAGGTGTGGGTAGAGGGGTAGGTTTTGCTCCTCTTTGGTTTGTGTAGGGAAGGCAAAAGGGAGAAGCGAAGTTGACACTTAGCCGCGGCAAGCAAAGGAAAAGAAGGAAGGAGGCTCCGTAGAGGAAAAAGAAAGGCAAGGCAGAAAAGAAGAAGCGAGGCCAAAGGGAAACAGAACCAAGGAAGGAAGAAGAAAAAGAGAAAGCAAAACCAAGGAGAAGAAGACTCGCAAAGAAATAAAGAAAAGTAAAGACAAGAAGAAGAAGAAGAGAAGCTGAAGGCAAAGGGAAGAAGCGAAGAAAAAAAAGAGAAGAGGAACTGAAGGAGGAAGAAGAAAGAGATCAAGGGGCAAACAAAGAAGCAAGAAAGCGAAGAAAAAGAAGAGGAATAGAAGCAGAGCAAGGGACGAGAAGAAAAGGAGCTGAAGCAGAGCAAAGTCTAGGAAATACTTTAAGACGTCTGATATTGCATCAAACGTCCATCTTTTTTTTCTTGAGCAATTTCTTTCTATATCACTCTCACTGAATTAGTCATTTCTTCTTATTTAAAAAGTTGTGTTCTCAAGTTTTGGAATACTTAGATTTCTCCCTGTGTTCGACCTCGGATACTCTGATTTTCGAGTTATAAATCTTTATTTGTTTTCGCGGAAAGTTCTTCTATATTACAACGCAATATTTGTTAAAACACGATCTAACCGTGTCAACAGCCACCACCGTCGTCATCCTCATCTTTGACTGCCACCCTCCAACCATCTTCGGTCTCAATTCCACCTTCGATACATGCAGAATCTATCCATGAAGAGACATGCTACTTCAATTGGGCGAAAGAGCAACACCAGCGGTTGAAATCAAGAAGACCTGTAGCTGTGTTCATGCAAGGAAGATGGTGGGGTTTAGTCCCACATCGTAAATGAAAAGGCCAAAAAGTCATATAAATTGACTTTGTGAAGAGGGCTTATCACCTCTCACATAGGGGGTGAGGTCCCCTCACTCTCTCCCTCACTCCTTGCCCACCACTGCATGCCGATGGGCTTGGTCCCTATACCTGGATCCGATTACCTGTTATTGTACTCTCGTATGCTGGGTTCGGGAAGAAAGAGAAAGAGGAGAGAAAATTCTGAGGGAAGGGGGTGATTTTGCATGCGTGCCTCTATACTTAGCGAATTTCAAAGCTTTTGGTTGCTGTGTTTGTTGAGTTAAGGTGTCTAACATAAGGGCCCGACATTTGATTTAAGGCACTGTGGACTTATTTGGCTCTATGCTGACGTGGTTAAGTGGTTGTAACCACTTTTGAAACTTTTGATTTGGCTTAAGACAGAGAAATTGATTGGGATATGTGCTTGATTGAGGAGATTAATTGGTGATTCAAATCACCATTTTTAGATTTTAATTATCATTTTATCCCATTCATTTTTAAGATAAAATTTGACTCACTATTGAATATGTTTTTTATTATTATTCATTGCATATCTTCATTGTTAATTATTATGCTCATTATTTCTCAATTCGACTAGTGTTTGAAATCTATATTTGCTCCCTGAGAATGACCTCGGAACTAATGATTTTTCGAGCATTATAAATTTAAATGTCACATTGATTTTCGTCGCTATACTACAACACGGTGTTTTTACGACAAATTTCGATGCAACAGCAGCGAACTCAAATGAACCAACAACTAATTAAAGTAAACCAGGCTTCTCACATAAATCCTAGTTGCAATAATTTCATGCAAGGAGGTTGAGGCAAATTCAATCAATCATGACATGGTTCTTAGTCTTTTACATCTAGTAATTCTATTTCAAGCAGAGGAGCTACTACTATTGGTGGCAGGGGTCATGACTGTCGTTGTTTCCCTCATTCTAACAATACATGTTAGATTTGTGGCTGCTCAAACCATACGAATATCAATTGTTTCTATTGCTATGATCAATTGGATGTTTCTCCTCAAATTAATCTTGCTACTTCTACAATTCTCAATTGGGTTATCCTGATTTAGGACCCATGCATCATATAATGAATTCCCTTGCCAGTTTGAATCTCTTGTAGCAATATTTAGGGCCTGATGAAGTTCAATTTAGCAATAGAGAAGCTTTGTGCATTAGCTATATTGGCTTTAAACATATCTCGACTCCTATCAAATGCTTATATATACCAAATACTCTTTGTCTTCCCAAAGATTCTAAGAAGCTTATGTCCATCTATAAATGCACTAATGACAATGGTTGTTACGTCAAGATATATCCTCAACACCCTATCATTAAGGACGTGAAAACAAAGAAACCCCTGATTGAAGGCTAAGTTGTTTGTGGTTTATATCAAATATGGCTACCCTTTATTGTTAAAGATGATGGTGCTTCTTCCAAGCTATTCCATTAGTCTCTAACTATTTATGTTTTTGTCAAAGCTCCTTTCTCAATTTGGCATAGTCATTTTGGGCATTCTAATAATAATGTGGTTTTTATGTTATATATTTTTCATTTTCCTGTTACTAATGCCATGCCTATTAATGTGTGTGATGCTTGTCAGCAAACAAATTTCATAAGCATCATTTGCATTGTACTAATTCTATCAGCTCATGGCCCTCTGCATTAATACTTTCTAATGTTTGGACATCTCTTGTACTGTCCCATCAAGTCCATAAGTATTGTATTTTTGTTTATTGATGATTTTGGCAAGTATACATGGCTCTATATGCTTTCTACAAAAGATGAAGTGTTTGGTGCTTTTCTACAGTTTTATACCTTTGTTCAGATGCAATTCCAAGCCACTATTCAATCTATCCATATTGATGGAGGAACAGAGTACAATCAAATTCATACTTGGTCTCAACACCATGGCATTTTGCATTGAATGACTTCTTATACTCCAGAGAAAAATGGCACAATTGAGTGCAAGAATTGTCACCTAACAGACATTGCCTTGGCACTTCTCAGTCATGCTACAGTCCCATTAATGTACTGGCCCCTAGCCTTCCATACGACTACCTTTATTCTTAATTTCTTTCCCTTTAAAGCTACCATCAATGTTTCTCAAGATAGACTCCTTTATAACATTGACACTAACTATGGTTTTCTTTGCACATTTGGATGTGCATGTTATCCAATTTTGAGGCCTTATAACAAACATAAACTTCAACCAAGATCTTCTCTACATATTTTCTTTGGCTATTATCCGCACTTCAAAGCCCATTATTGTCTGAACCCCATCACTAACAAATTGTTCCTTTGTTGTCATGTTATCTTTGATGGGACCTCCTATTCTTTAAAACACATTTCCCCTCCATCTCCAACTCCAACTTCCACCATTCATACAGAACTCTTATCCATTCCACCTGACATCTATCCTACACCTTCCCAATCCTCCCATTCAGTTTTTCCTCCTAAGTCAACTTCACCACATTCCCCCATCTCCAATCAATCCTCTACATTCATCACACTATATTCATCAAACTACCACTTATGTTATGTATCTATTGATTTACGTTGACAATAAATTACTTATTAATTCCTCCAAAGGCCCAATGCATCACTTATTAATTGCTATTCATATGAACTTTTTGTATGAGAACTTGGATTTCCGACCTATTTCCTTGGGATTAAATTCACTAAAACTACCAATGGTCTTCACAAAAATATTTATCGTACTCATTAAATTCAAGTTTAATGGTGTCAAATCTATAAAGACTCCAATGGTTTTTAGTGCTTCTACTCTCTTGCATTCCATTTCAAGTCCTACTCTGGAGAATCCAAGCATTTATTGCTAGTTGTTGGGGAGCTTACAATATACCACTCCTACTCAACCAGACTTGACCTTTGCAGTCAATTGTCTATCTCAACACATGCATTCTCCAACTAAAACACACTTTGAATGTTTGAAACATCTCTTGCGCTATATAATGGGGATAATTTCTTATGGATTGTAATGCATTCCTCAAACCTCAACTCAACTCATTGCCTTTGCTGATGCTGATTATGCCAGTGTTCGGTGCGTAATTCGCATTTTAAAAAGATTATTCAGTTGCAGTATAGCACGAAAACACGTTGACAAATAAATTTATAAAATCGGTGACTACCGGGTCGTTCGTAGGGAGGCATTGCAATTTATGCAGAAGCGTTTCAATAGAACTTGTTCTAAACAGATATTTATGTACGTATATATGTATAGGAATCAGATATAAGCATTCAGAAGATCAGAAATTTATTGCAATTAAAAAAGAGTTTTCACAATAGAGAATGCTACTAGAAACAAATAGATAGATGGATAGAGAGAGATAGAAAGTGGCAGAGAGACGACGTCGCTTGTAGGATGCTTGTGCTAGATGTGGCAACACCTCAGATCCAGAGGCTGGGATGAAGGTCGGAGAAGAGTCACAGAGGGACGGAGAGTTGTAGAGAAGGTGGAATATATCTGGAGTTGATGGGAGAGAGATGCTTCAACTGGGGGGGCTTTGGCCTTCTTTTATATCTTTTATGGAGGGCAAAAAGGACATTTTAGCCCTCTATCGGGAGATCAACGGATCATATTTATCTAGCCTCAAAATAACCTCCAACATGCCCTCTACGCGTGGATTCAATCTGGGCTCAACATGTGGCGCGCTCTCGTGCATCGAATCAGGAACAGATGTCTCCCGCTCCTCCGCATGCATTCTCTTCTTTTTCCCACTCGCCGCTCTTCAGCACCTAATCATTAGTCGTCCAATCTCATGATTGGATGGCTCTCGTGCATGTGCGCCTCGCCTTCGCATTTCAAAAATCACGTGTGATCACGCGTTCGGCCGTGGGGCACTCTAATCGCGCCATGCGGCTGCGTGTGCATGCGCCGATGCAAATCCCACAGCCAATAACGCCCGCGAGTCACCGCCTTCCAAATCCAAGCACATCACTGCTCAAATGCACGTCTCGCACTTGCTGTTAACCATGCTCACCGCTGCACCAGACGTCCATATTGTTATGTTTTTGTTTTAAGGAAACTTATTCTTGTCTGTTGGATGAAGATCCAATGGTCGAGATTTCCTCTCCTTTGATGAAGCACGGCTAGATGGGTGGCATGGTGCGCTCAAGGCCGTTGGATTAAGATCCAACAGCCACAGCGTGTGAGGGTGCCCTTCCTAGATGGAAAGGTGATGAGGGGGCGGCTATGATGGCGCTATGTGACACCATCGTGGCCGTTCATCTTCTTTTCCTTGTATCTGGTGCTGTAGACCTCCTATTGGGTTGATTTTTCCGCCGTTGGACTGCGATCGTCAATCTAGACTCATCCATGCGGTTGGATTCTTCATCTAAGGCTTTGATCTTTGTATTTTGGCTTTATGATCTCTATTCTTTTATGGACTACACAAGATGCCCTAGTTGTCTGATCAAGACAATTTCAAAAGTCGTGGACTCCCGTCGTCATTCTAATCAGATTTGTACGGTCCGATCTGTCATCCGTGGCTTTGAATCATCTATGATTAAAATCATCTCTCTTTTAGGTCATAAAATGATAATCTTATCTACATGACTAATAAACTAGCTATTCTGTAAATTACGATGCCTATGAATGCATTATTCTTAAGTTGTGCTAGAATCTTACTTAACTCAGGTGATTTAGGTTACATGATTGCTATGCAATCACACCCCCATGCCTAAATGTTGCTAGTCCCTAGCAAATGCAAGGATAAATGCAAAGTGATCCTATATGAGTAATTTTTATCAAGAGTTTGACTAGAGGTTATGTCTTTTATTTTCATCCGAAGCTTTAGTAATTCAGATAATCATGATTGTGTTTTGTTGTAGCCTATGCAACAAATCCAAGTGAAAGCCAATCCTCATGTAAAGCTCGTACTTGACCCTTAGTAAAAATCTATTGGGATAGGTAAACTTCTTCCTTTGGAGTTATAAAGTAACCTGTATATTCAACTCCAACTTTTGGCTTAGGTAGAAGATTTCTAAATTAAGTAGATTTATATTTGGTGGCTCACACTCATCTGGTGCCGCATATAGACTAATACTTTAGAACCTAGATTTCTAGATTACTAAATAATTCAACTCAAAGAGAGGCGGAGAAACTGTGCACTCTTTAGTTCCTTTGTACTCATTCTCTCTCTTTCTTTCTCTTTCTTTTTCTTTTTCTTTTTCTTTTTCTTTTCTTTTCTTTTTGAGCCCACAATCTCACCAGATTTTATCAGTATATTTGGTAATCTCTCTTGGCATTAACACTTTGATTAGATTCTGATAACTCTAAGACTAAGTCAGAATTCCTCAGCCCGTATTTAGGCAGCCAGAAATACAAAAAAGCAGATCAAGGTTGTATTTGGTGGATCGTAAGGGTGGTAGGTGTTGTTGCCTCATTACATTTGAAATAAATTCTAAAAACACTTATAAACTCTTTTTTCTTTTATACTTTTTCTTTCTTTCTAAATTTTTTTTCTACATATATATTTTTTTCTTTTTTTTCTTTTTCTCTCTTTTTTTTCTCGCATCCAAATATCTACTATCGCAATGCAGTATAGTATACGAACTTTTATTTGCGAGGCATTATTCAAGATTATGGGTCTTCAAGAGGATATCGGGTGGCTTATTTGGTGGAAGTGCCTATTCTTGGCACTGGGAAGGGAATGGATATGATAATGTATTTCTGACCTTGACATTAATACCCTCCTTCAGTAGAGGATTCCGTAAAAGACAGTCGTGACCATCCACCTCAGTCCTAGCTTTGTCAGAACCTGCTGTCTGTGTATTTGCCTTATTTGGTAGCTCTCAAAAATATTCGCACTAAGAACTTGTATGCAGAAACCAAGAGTGAAAACTATGCCTAACTTCGAGTATCAATATCTAATTATCCATAAGTTAATATTCCTCATACTAGCCCTAGAGCACCAGTAGCCTTTCTACTCTCACCTCACACTTGTTTGGTGGATCTATTAGAAGATAGTTTTCCTAACTCTCTAATTACTATCCAAGGGTTTAGGAGAAGAAGCATTGCTTCTTCACGACAAACTAAAGATGTTTATCAGTCTTCACAAAGGATCCATTGCAAATCCTACATGTATGTGTGAAATTGTGCTGGATTCTAAACTCAGGAATCAACTTAAGAATAAATCCCTAATAAAACCTTAATAAAAATTCTTTATTCCTAAATGCATTTTTTTTTGACATAAAAATTAGACATGTAATGTCCACCCCCCATGCCTATTCATTATAATGTCCTCATTGAAATGTATGCATGAAAATCAAAATATAATAAGCAAGAGGGGAGATCACCTGACTATGCTTGTTAATCTAGGTCAGAATGAATACAGAGGATGGAGAGCTACCTGTACAAAGTACTGGGTTGCCTCCTAGCCAGCGCTAAGTTTAACGTCATTTGCCAGACTTAAACCCAAAAATATGTAGTTCAATACTGTGGGTTAAGAGAAGAAGTAATAACAATTGCAGGAGAATTTAAGATTAGTAGAAAGATATGATCATTTGGTTCCAAAATTAGTGATCCACAGATGCAGACCAGCTGATGATGCAGCCTTATTCCAAAGAGTCTTTCTGATATGGAATATGAAATAGGGTTAGGTGGATGAGGTTCAAATTGTAGAGCCTATTTGTCAATCCAATTCCACCAATCAAGAAGAGGTGGTATAGGGTCTGAATTGAAATCATGATTGAGAATTAAATCTGGTCCTGAATCAAAGTAATAAGGGTCATCATAATGGTAGTTGATATCGAAGATCATGAGTTCTCCAGGCTCTAGGTCATATGAGGATAAGGGTAGAGTTGTGTGGAATTCATCAAAATCTTCATCAAAATTTCCTCTTCTTCATTTAAAGTCACTTCTTCTAAGTTAGGCCATCCATTTGAACCAGTTGGCTTGTAAGTTCTTCCCTAGTCCATTATGTGCTGAACGTCTTCTTCTCGGGTTACTTCCTGGTTCATGTCCTTAGATTGGTCATTTTTATTGAACTCCCTTAGAATTCAAAAGTTCTTGAATTTTAGGGTGGATGTATTGAGGATTCTTTATATTATCATCTAATTCATCATAAGTTACTCCCAGGAGTTTCTCAATCTCACTAATGTCCTGTTTAATTTGATTTTCCATGGGAGATGGTAGATTAGAATTATCCTCAAGTACATCCCCTTCTTTCCATTCGTGCTGGTCTTGAGCTTTAGCAGGATTCGGATCATCTTTAGTGTGAATTGCCAAAACTTATTCAATTGTTCCTACAACCTCGATGGAACCACAATTCACCTTATTCTTTTGGGAAGTTTTAATGATATTGAGTTGATAATTTTTCCTTCCAGAGGTGATGTGCATAATCCCTGTCCACAGTTGATTAGAGCCTTGGTAGTGACCAAGAAAGGTATCCCTAAGATTATCGGGGTGTGGTTTAGGTTTTCTGATGCCTCCATATCTAGAACAAGGAAGTCCACGGGGTACTCAAAATCCCTCACTTTTATAATCACATTCTGTAGAAGGCCCTTTGGAATTTTGGTTGACCTATCAGCAAGCTGAAGGGTCACATCAGTGTGTTGCAAGGGGCCTAGATCTAGCTCTTAATATAATTCTATGGGGATTAAGTTAATGGAGGCACCAAGGTCCAGTGAGGCTCGATCCAGGATGAAACCATCTATTTCACATGAGATTAAGGGGGTCCTTGGATCTTTCTTTTTAGGAGGGAGCTTATTTAGGATGATGGCACTGGCTTGTTCAGAAATTACGACCCTTTTTTATGATTTGGCTTGGCGGTCCGCTGTGCATATTTCCTTCAAAAGTTTCACACAAGTCAAGATGTTCTCAATAGCCTCAAGGAGTGGTATGTTCACCTGGAGTTGCTTTAGAATCTCAAGCCACTCCTTAGATTGGTTAGTTTTCTTTTTCTTGGGTTTGATCAAGGCTTTAGGAAAAGGTGCTTGAGAAAAATCATGAGTATTCAAATCCTGAGTCTTGTTTTCTAGATTAGCTTGGTCTCCCAGGTCAAATTCAGGCTCCTCAAGATCTTGGTAAGATTTTGATGTAGAAGGATCTTGGATTTGTTTCCCACTTCTCAAAGTAATAGCATAGGCATGTGCATTAGGGTTGGAAGGGTAAGGTGGGTTTTGCAAAATGGGTTGAGCCTAGTTTGGGTTAGGGTTAACAAAACCTTGTGGGTGCTGGGGAGCAGGCTGAATTAGGTGTGTTTGTTGCACCTGTGTGTTGTGCTGATTAACCCTATTGAAGTTCCTTGGATTTGGGATGGGTTGGGATGGCAACATCCCGTGTTGTCTAGCATCAACTAGCTAGTCCAGTCATCTCGTCAATTCTATCCTCAATTGATTCATTTCTTCCTTATGCCTCAGATTCATTTCTCTCATTTCTTTGAGGACTAAACTCAGATCAGAGGGTTGGTTTTCCTGTGTAGGTTGTGGTTGATATATGTGTGGCTGTGTGTACCTACTAGGTTGCCCATAAGTGTTTGGCTTAGTCAAGTTAGGACCTGGGCGAGTTTCTGACTTGACCAAGCAAAATTATGATAGTTGCGTCATCCAGGGTTGTAAGTGTTTAAATAAGGCTCATTTCTAGTGTAACCCTGGAGTGCATTCACATCCTCAAGATAACTAGGCATCGGGCTGCCTAGTTCAGAATTCGAGGGCATCAAGGTCCCTCCTTGGTACCCAGAAAAAGATGTGTCCAAGTACAGTTGGGTCATAGGTGGAGTTATGGTTAGGTCATTAATGTTGTGCACTAATTCTTGACCTAATGGGTTGGGGAATTGGTTGTGGGTTACCATAGGCACTCCTTGGGTAGGCCTAGGATTTAATCTAGATTGTGTACCTAAGGAATTCCCGCCCTTTAGAATGTTATCTAGCTTCTTATCCAAATTCTCCACATTCTTTCCCACGAGTTCCACCTTGTCTAATGTTACGACCCGATTCCCGAATCCCTACAAGACACGAGAATCGGACCGACTCGACTGATCCCAAGACCCAGTCATCCAACGAGAAAGTAACCAAAAAAGCAGTAAAATAAACCACATTCACCATGTATATAACTAGCAGTAACAAAATATAGCAGTAAAGAAAAGAAATACTACAGTATACACCACCACAACAATAAAGAAATAAACATGTACATAACATGAAGTTTACAATAAAAGGCTACAGGGGCAACAGAAACTACTCACTACAATACAAGGAAAAGTACAGTGGGTATTACACAAGTAACACTACTGGGCTCTACTAGGCCGAACACCCTCTGCAACCGCCGGCTCTGGCTGCTCAACACCTAGTCCTGAAAAGGTGACAAAGGTGACACGTCAACGAAACGCTGAGTAGAGTGGCAACCAAAAGCTGAGAAAAATAGTAAGGTGGACAATAGCTGTTATATTTTTAATTTCTTTCTTTAATTTTTCCATTTATTCACTATTGAATTATTTCTCAGATCTTTCTCTTGATCTTGAATGTTCCTCGTGGGAACGATCTTGATTGCAGTCTTTTCCGAAAAGTAGAAGTAACACGTGGTGCTCTCCTAGCTGGGAGAGTCCCCCGTGGTGGTCCTACCCTCAGTCAACCACCCCAAGGTTACTGACAGACGTAACAGTGACTACGGCACGCGTGATAAATGCACGGGTAGCTACCCCGCACTGGCACGCAGTCAGTCATTTCCGTTAACGGGTGCGCCCAAAGCACAGCACGGAACCAGTATAGGGCAGAGCCCTCTCAGTAACAGGGGTCCAGCACCTCCACAGTAACCAAACAGGGGTCTTGCCCCTCCACAGTCTACGCACCCTCGCCTGACTACCCTGGTTTGCCAAGTGGGCCTAACAAGTCAGTGTGGGAGGGCTAATAGAACCCTGGGGCCGGTGGGGTAGCTAGTACTCTCCCTACACTAGTAGCTCTCCTCGGTACTGTATACACAAGGGCCAAAAGTCGGTACAAAGTGGCCAGACCAAACCCCGGGTCCCTGGGGCGGCTAGCTCCGCTCTACACTAAACAGGGGGACAGTTGCTCTCCTTGGTACTCTGTACTCAAGGGCCAGCTCACTTCCCCAATTCTATTCCATTCACTTTTCAGGAGTTCTACTCCTAATTCCCCGTAGGGTTCATGCTCTTTTAACTCAGCCAATTTAGGTTTCAGCCTTTCAACTTTATATTCATATACCCCATGTTCTCAACAATTATTATTCATTCATAAATAGGTAGTTGTTAACCAATTACAGGCAGTTATCGTTTCCTTTCTACTTTTTCCAAAACTGCAATGTATAGATATTCAATCTAGTTTCTAGTCCTAGGATTCATGCCATACCCTAGGATCTATCATTCAATCTAGTTTTCCAGTCCTAGGATTCATGCAATATCCTAGCATCTATCATTCAATCTAATTTTTCAGTCCTAGGGCTCATGCAATGCCTTAGACTCTATTAATTGTTTCACAAGTGTATAATTTTTTATAAATAAAATAAAGAGCCACTCTACCTGCGAAATCGGGAGTACTAGGGGCGTGATCGGCAAGCCCGCGTGCCTCCGCAACCCCCAGAGCCGCAACGGAACGGAGTCCTAACACAAGGATCAATACAAGGAGCTACTCAGAATAGTATACAATTACTGTAAACAGGTAGAGGAAGTAAATCTGAGAAGAACGAAACTTGAAACGTGGAAAACGGACTCCGAACGGACCCTAAACGGGTCAAAAATGACAAGTCTGTCCACAATCAGACGTCTGGAACTTCTTCTAGACGTCTTAAATGATCGCTCAGGTCATACCTTGATCTGCGCGGTCCTTCAGACGTCCAGAAGCCCGCTGAACCGTCTAGACTTAGTTTCTAGACGTCCGACTGTCACTCCGGACGTCTTGAGAGCCTCTCCGTCGTCTAGTGCTGTGCCCAAACGTCTGATCTGTGTGGGATGGCGTGCCCTTGCGCCTTCCCGAATAAGTCCTGCACACACACGTGCCCGTTCTCAACACAAAAGGATGCAGAAGACTTCGGCGGAACAGCTGCATGGCCGTACACGCGAAAGAAGAAGAAGGTAAAAATAACGTACCTTTCAGACATCTGGACCTTCCTTCGGACGTCTCCTACGTCGTCTGAACGTAAGTCCAAACGTCAGA
Organism: Thalassia testudinum; assembly: GCA_037157565.1. Classification (NCBI taxonomy): domain Eukaryota; kingdom Viridiplantae; phylum Streptophyta; class Magnoliopsida; order Alismatales; family Hydrocharitaceae; genus Thalassia; species Thalassia testudinum. The sequence continues at coordinate 88,470,420 of JAZHRO010000024.1, forward strand.
TTCTGGGAAATTTTCCTAGAATCATTACCTCCTCGCCCTCCGCTCGCAGCGCACGGCCATGCCGCGCCATGCCCACCTGCTGCCTGAGCTGTAGCAGCTCCTCCGCGGCACCACACACTTGCTGCGCACCTGTCGGTCGGCTCTGGCTGCCCCGGCGAGCTCGCACCCTCGCGGTCGAGCTCCCTCTCGCAACAGCCCCCCTCCCCACACACTCGCAGCAGCCGCTGCTGCCGCTCTCACCCGCTCGCTCTCTCGCTGATAGGGGGAAGAAGAAGAAGAGGCGGTGGAGTGAGGGTGAGGGAGAGAGAGGTGTATTTGTAAGCTGCCGAGGGGAGAGAGAGAGAGAGAAAGCTATCTGTAGGGAGGAAGGAAAGAGAAGAAGGAGGGCGGCGGGTTCAGTCTGCGCACGCATGCGCGCAGACGCGAACCCGTACGCCGAAAAAATTTAATTCCAGACGTCTGGACCACTTCCCAGATGTCTTAAACGACGCTTAATGCCCTGGGTTGTAACAATATAGCAAACTCAAAGGAAGTTTCGTCCCCGAAACTTATGCTAACTAGGGCACGGGAAAGAACGATATATGCATAACAAACTCAAAGAGGACCAAAGCCGATCCGAAAAGACGTACCCCCGAAAAGCTCCGGGTACTGCTCCCGCATCGCCGCCTCAAGCTCCCAGGTAGCCTCCTCATACCGCTGGCTCCTCCACAAAACCTTTACCAGGGGTACTTGCTTCCGTCTCAGACTGCGGACGGCTCTGTCGAGAATCTGCACTGGCCGCTCAGGGTAGGTCAGGTCGTTGCCCACCTCAATGCTCTCGTGACTGAAGACGTGACTGGGATCGGCGATGTACTTCCTGAGGTTAGACACGTGGAACACGTCATGCACACCAGAAAGCTGGGGAGGAAGGGCAAGCCTGTAAGCAACGGGTCCAACCTGCTCCAGGACCTCAAAGGGCCCCACGAACCTCGGCGCGAGCTTCCCTCTCACCCCAAACCGCTGCAGGCCCTTCATGGGCGAAATGCAAAGGAAGACGTCGTCCCCAACCTCAAACTGCACCTCTCTACGTTTCCAATCTACATAGCTCTTCTGCCTGCTCCTGACAGTGCGGAGTCGCCTATGAATCTGCTCGACTACCTCCTGACTCTGCCAGATCAGCCTGGGGCCAACCTCCCATTTGGTCCCCACCTTAACCCAACTCAAGGGTGCCATACACCTCCGTCCGTACAGAGCCTCGTAGGGTGCCATGCCGATGCTCGAGTGATAACTGTTATTGTATGCAAACTGCGCCAGGGGCAAGTGCTTCTCCCAAGAGCCCCTCCATTCCAGTACACAGGCACGCAAAAGGTCCTCAAGTGTTTGTATCGTGCGCTCAGACTGTCCGTCCGTCTAGGGGTGGTAAGCTGTACTGAACCTCAACTGCGTCCCCAGGGCCTGCTGAAACTCAGCCCAAAACTGGGACGTAAAGCGGGTATCCCGGTCAGATACGATCTCCCGCAGAACTCCGTGTAGACGTACCACGTCGCGGATATACCTCTCTGCCAACTGTGCTGGTCCCAAGGTGACTCGGATCAACAAGAAACGCGCTGTCTTCGTCAATCTGTCAACGATTACACATACTGCATCGTGTCCTCGCTGGGTAATAGGTAAGCCCACCACCAAGTCCATGGTGATGCTCTCCGACTTCCACTCTGGCACTGGAAGTGGCTGTAGCGGCCCTGCAGGCCTCTGATGCTCGGCTTTCACCTGCTGGCATACTAAACACTGCTGCACGAATTCACCCACATCCCGCTTCATACCCCTCCACCAAAACTCGCGTCTCAAGTCATGGTACATCTTCGTGTTTCCGGGATGTATGGTGAATCTGGAACCTTGTGCCTCAGTCAGGAGCTCTCTCAACTGCTCCTCGTCTCTGGGAACGCACAAACGTCCCCTCATGCGCAGCACCTGGTCTGTAAAAGAGAATTCTCCAGGGTCTCCTGACAGTACTCTGTCACCCAAGGACTGCAAGTACGGGTCGGCCTTCTGTCCTATGATGATGCGATCTATCAGCTCTGGCCTCGTCTGTCGAGTTACAATCACTGCCCCACAGTGCCCCCGTAACTCTAGGGGTCGCCAACTGCCCATCTCCTCCAAGAGGCTCCAACTCTGCACCTGTAAATTGGCCAAGTGTGCGGGCGCCTTCCGGCTCAAGGCGTCAGCCACCACGTTGGCCTTTCCCGGGTGGTAGGAAATGCTGCAGTCATAGTCCTTCAGGAGCTCCAACCAACGTCTCTGTCTCATGTTGAGCTCCTTCTGATCAAACAGGTATCTGAGGGTCTTGTGATCTATGAAAATCTCGAAGGTCTCACCGTATAAGTAGTGTCTCCAAGTCTTCAGCACGAAGACGACAGCTGCCAGCTCTAGGTTGTGGGTAGGGTAGCTATGCTCATGGGGCTTCAGTTGCTGCGAAGCGTAGGCGACAACGTGACCCCTCTACATGAGTACACCCCCTAACCCCTGCAAAGAGGCGTCCATGTACACAACAAATCCGCCACTACTGTCTGGGATGGTGAGCATGGGAGCCAAAGTCAACCTCTCCTTCAGCTCCTGAAAACATTCCTCACAAGCATCGGTCCAAGTGAAGGGCACGTCCTTCTGGGTCAACTGTGTCATAGGACGTGTAATCTGTGAAAAGCCCCTGATAAACCACCTGTAGTAGCCTGCCAGTCCCAAGAAACTGTGAATCTCAGTAACCGTACGCGGTCTCTCCCACCTGAGCACTGCCTCGACCTTGGCTGGGTCCACAGCCAAACCATCCCCAGAGATCACATGACCTAAGAAGGTCACCTCCCTCAACCAGAACTCGTACTTGCTGTATTTGGCGTACAGCCTACGTCGTCTCAGTGTATCCATAACCATTCGCAAGTGTTGTCCGTGCTGCGTCTGATCTCGAGAATAGATGAGCACATCATCAATGAAAACCACCAAGAACTGGTCCAAGTACGGTCTAAACACCCGGTTCATCAAATCCATGAAGGCGACGGGGGCATTGGTCAGCCCAAACGGCATGACCAGAAACTCGTAGTGTCCGTACCGAGTGCGGAAAGCTATCTTGGAGGCGTCTGCCTCCTTGATCCTCAACTGGTGGTATCCAGACCTCAAGTCGATCTTGGAGAATACCGTGGCACCTCGCAGCTGGTCAAACAAGTCATCGATCCTCGGCAGAGGATATCTGTTCTTGATGGTGACCCTATTCAGCTGTCAGTAGTCCACACAAAAGCGTAGGGTACCATCCTTCTTCTTTACAAACAGTACCGGGGCTCCCCAGGGAGACGCGCTGGGCCTCACAAAGCCCTTCTCCAAAAGATCCTGCAACTGAGACTTGAGCTCTCGCAGCTCAAGTGGTGCCATCCTGTATGGTGCTGAGGAGATGGGGCTGGTCCCTGGTACTAGTGAGATCTCAAACTCGATCTCACGCTCGGGCGGTAGTCCTGGCAACTCATCTAGGAACACGTCGGGGTACTCTCTGACCACCAGGATACTCTGGAAGTCTACCACAGGGCTGGGCTCTGCCACCACACAAGCTAGGAAGCCCTCACACCCCTGGCTAAAAAGTCTCGCTGCCCGAAGTGCAGAAATGCACCTGAAGCCTCCGTCCACTGGCTGACCGTGGAACTCGAAAGAAGGCAACTCCGGTATGGAGAAGATGATCTTTCTCTCAAAACAGTCCACCAAGGCTTGGTAAGCGGACAGCCAGTCCATCCCCAGAATTACGCCAAAGTCCTCCATCTGTATCATAATCAGGTCAGCGGGAAGGTTGTGTCCCCCAACACTGACCTCGCAACCCGTGTATACCTCCTCAGCTACAAACAACTGACCACTCAGACCTCTGATCACGAACGGATCCTCTAACAACATATAATCCTGGCCCAAACTAACCGCGAAACTGGCGGCGACAAACGAGTGCGTAGCGCCGGAATCGAAAAGCGTGTAAACGAGTCTGCCGGAAACTGAAACCATACCTACCACCACTGATCCCGAAGCTCTGGCATCCCTGTGTGTCAGGGCATTGATATACCCCTCAGCCCTAGGTGTAGACGAAGCAGCCACACTCTGTGTCGGACGGGTAGCTGCTGACCTGTACCCTCCCCATGACTGTTGTCCTCCTCGCGCCTGGAAACTGCGGCCTCCTGCTCGCCCTCCAGTGCTCGGCACGGGAAGCATCTGCTGACCTCCTGCCCTAGACGGGCAGTCCCTCCTGATGTGGCCCGGCTGGCCACACTGGTAGTAGAGGGGAACCCGACTCCCGCCCTCAGTGGGTCCCTGCTGTCGGCTGGGCGGGGGTCCGATGCTAGCTACTGGCCCCTGTCGAGGGCCCCCAAAGGCCACTGATGGCCCTGCAAAACGTGATGGCTCTCCTGCGGGCGCCACGTTTCTCCTCTCTCGCCGACCCTGTGAGAAGTCTGGCTGATAGGGCCTCTTCCGCCCGCTGTCAGTATCTCGCACGGACGGGTTGGTCTCTTCGTATGTCATAGCTGCCTCCACCACCCTCGAGAACGTAGGCAACTTCAGGCGTTTGACATACCCCCGAATCGCAGGCCAGAGACCCTCGGTGAACCTCCAAAGGCACTGCTCCTCAGTGGCCAAGGCTGTCGCTGTGAAGCGAGACAGCTCCAGAAAACGCGTGCGGTACGCGCTCACGGTCATCGTCCCCTGGCGGAGAGTGTGGAACTCCCGCCTCCTCTGGTCCTGCCATGTTTGGGGAAAGTACTGCTCGCAGAAGAGGGTGACGAACCGGTCCCAAGTCGACTCGTCCCTCTCCTGTCCCCTGACCGCCCTCCACCACCTGTGTGCCGCACTCTTCAGCTGGTACGTGGCAAAGGCCATGCGGCACTCCACCAGGGGGCGAAGGGTGTCGAAAGCCTTCTCGATCTACTCGAGCCAGTCCTCCGCCTCAGTCGGGTCCTCATCCCCCTTGAAGGAGGGGGGCATCAGCTTCCGGAACTGCCCGAAAAGCTTAAAGTGGCACTGTAGTGGAGATGCTAGTGCACCTCCAGGTAAAGAAGCCTCGTGCACAGAAGTGTCAGAGGAAGGTGGGGGCGGTGGTGGCCCATCCCCTCCCCCGCGTCCAGTGCCACATCCGTCGCGTGGTCCCACAGAGGACTCCCCCTCCGCAGCCCCAGGGAGAGACACTCGTGGCGGCGGGTGGAGCTCCTCTCGCACTATGTCCCGTATCAGCTGAGCGAGGTCCTGGGCCTGAATGCCCGGGAGCAGTGGCTGGTCCACTGAAACATTGACCTCAACACGCCCACCCCTCCGACCTCATCCTCGGCCACACCCACGACCAGCCTCGCTAGTCCCGCGTCGAGGCATCTCCTGCAAGGAGACGTGAAAACAGAACGGAAACACGTCAATATAAACGATATCTAACGAAGAAGTCTAAGAGCTTATGTCAAAAGAAATGTTTTGGTGGCTACACTAGTTATAGACACATGAATTGGTTATTTTCCAGTCAATTGGTTCACTTCCCGGGACGACCTTGCTCCGATACCATCTTGTTACGACCCGATTCCCGAATCCCTACGAGACACGAGAATCGGACCGACTCGACTGATCCCAACACCCAGTCGTCCAACGAGAAAGTAACCAAAAGAGCAGTAAAATAAACCACATTCACAATGTATATAACTAGCAGTAACAAAATACAGTAGTAAAGAAAAGAAATACTACAGTATACACCACCACAACAGTAAAGAAATAAACATGTACATAACATGAAGTTTACAATAAAAGGCTACAGGGGTAACAAAAACTACTCACTACAACAGAAGGAAAAGTATAGTGGGTACTACACAAGTAACACTACTGGGCTCTACTAGGCCCAGCACCCTCTGCAGCCACCGGCTCTGGCTACTCAACACCTGGTCCTGAAAAGGTGACAAAGGTGACACGTCAGCGAAACGCTGAGTAGACTAGCAACCAAAAGCTAAGAAAAATAGTAAGGTGGACAGTAGTTGTTATATTTTTAATTTCTTTCTTTAATTTTTCCATTTATTCACTATTGAATTATTTCTCAGATCTTTCTCTTGATCTTGAATGTTCCTCGTAGGAACGATCTTGATTGCAGTCTTTTCCGAAAAGTAGAAGTAACACGTGGTGCTTTCCTAGGTGGGAGAGTCCCCCGTGGTGGTCCTACCCTCAGTCAACCACCCCAAGGTCACTGACAGACGTAACGGTGACTATGGCACGCGCGATAAATGCACGGGTAGCTACCACACACTGGCACGCGGTCAGTCGTTTCCGTTAACGGGTGAGCCCAAAGCACAGCACGGAACTAGTATAGGGCAGAGCCCACTCAGTAACAGGGGTCCAGCCCCTCCACAGTGACCAAACAGGGGTCTTGCCCCTCCACAATCCGCGCACCCTCGCCTGACTACCCTGGTTTGCCCAGTGGGCCTAACAAGTCGGTGTGGGAAGGCTAGCAGAATCCCGGGGCCCATGGGGTAGCTAGTACTCTCCCTACACTAGTAGCTCTCCTCGGTACTGTGTACACAAGGGCCAAAAGTCGGTACAAAGTGGCCAGACCAAACCCCGGGTCCCTGGGGCGGCTAGCTCCGCTCTGCACTAAACAAGGGGAAAATTGCTCTCCTTGATACTCCGTACTCAAGGGCCAACTCACTTCCCCAATTCTATTCCATTCACTTTCCAGGAGTTCTACTCCTAATTCCCCAGAGGGTTCATGCTCTTTTAACTCAGCCAATTTAGGTTTCATCGTTTCAGCTTTATATTCATATAACCCATGTTCTCAACAATAATTATTCATTCATAAACAGGCAGTTATCGTTTCCTTTCTACTTTTTCCAAAACTGCAATGTATAGATATTCAATCTAGTTTTCCAGTCCTAGGATTCATGCCATACCCTAGGATCTATCATTCAATCTAGTTTTCCAGTCCTAAGATTCATGCAATACCCTAGAATCTATCATTCAATCTAATTTTTCAATCCTAGGGTTCATGCAATACCCTAGACTCTATTAATTATTTTACAAGTGTATAATTTTTGATAAATAAAATAAAGAGCCACTTTACCCGCGAAATCGGGAGTACTAGGGGCATGATCGGCAAGCCCGCGTGCCTCCACAACCCCCAGAGCCGCAATGGAATGGGGTCCTAACATAAGGATCAATACAAGGAGCTACTCAGAACAGTATACAATTACTATAAACAGGTAGAGGAACTAAATCTGAGAACGAAACTTGAAACGTGGAAAACGGACTCCGAACGGACCCTAAACGGGTCAAAAATGACAAGTCTGTCCAAAATCAGACGTCTGGAACTTCTTCCAGATGTCTTAAATGATCGCTCAGGTCATACCTTGATCTGTGTAGTCCTTCAGACGTCCAAAAGCCCGCTGAACCGTCTGGACTTAGTTTCCAGACATCCGACTGTCACTCCAGACGTCTGGAGACCCTCTCCGTCGTCTGGTGCTGTGCCCAGACGTCTTATCTGTGTGGGATGGCATGCCCTTGCACCTTCCTGAACAAGTCCTGCACACACATGCACAAGTTCTCAACACAAAAGGATGCAGAAGACTTTGGCGGAACGGCTGCATGGCTGTACACGTGAAAGAAGAGGGTAAAAATAACGTACCTTTCAGACGTCTGGACCTTCCTCCAGACGTCTCCTACGTCATCTGGACGTAAGTCCAGACATCTGATTCTGGGAAATTTTCCCAGAATCATGACCTCCTCGCCCTTCACCCGCAGTGCACGGCCGTGCCGCGCCGCGCCCGCCTACTACCTAAGCTGCAACAGCTCCTCCACGGCACCACACGCTTGCTGCACACCCGCCGGTTGGCTCTGGCTGCCCCGGCGAGTTCGCACGCTCGCGGTCGAGCTCCCTCTCCCTCTCGCAACAGCCCCCCCTCCCTACACACTCACAGCAGCCGCTGCTGCTACTCTCACCCACTCGCTCTCTCGCTAACAGGAGGAAGAAGAAGAAGAGGCGGTGGAGTGAGGGTGAGGGAGAGAGAGGTGTATTTGTAAGGTACCGAGGGGAGAGAGAGAGAAAAAGCTATTTGTAGGGAGGGAGGAAAGAGAAGAAGGAGGGCAGCGGGTTCAGTCTGCATGCGCATGCGTGCAGACACGAACCCGTACGCCAAAAAAATTTAATTCCAGACGTCTGGGAAGGCTTCCAAACGTCTAACCAGACATCTGGACCACTTCCCAGACGTCTTAAACGATGCTTGATGTCCCGGGTTATAACATCTAATCATTGTGCAATTAGTGTTGGTGCTAGAGCACCACAATCATTTGTTTTGATGATAACAAAACATGTGTCATTTAATATTTGCGCTTTGAGTCCTAAATTTCAGGTCAATCGCAAATGGATACGTGATTAGACGGAGTTCGAGCTCGCATCCAGGACGGATTGGAGGAGCTCGATGGAGATTCGCGAGGAGCGATATATTGAAGATGGAAGGAAATGAAGAATAGGATAGATTTCCTTCTTTTGTACTTGTTGTATTTTTCGTTTCTTTTGTTGCTCTTTATTTCCTTAGATAATTCATGTTAAAGAGCCTCAAAGTACCCTAACAGTAGTCCTAGGAACACCTGCACAACCCTAGGATAATTAGGTTTTCTGAAGAATACTTAGAAAACCAATATAGGGTTCAAACAGAGTTTCCAGACGTCTAATTCCCAAATCAGACGTCTGATAAAGTATTTTAAGACGTCTGACTGTTGTTTCAGACGTCTGATAACTATTAGGCTGGACATAGTTAGTTCTGTCTGATGAAATCAGACGTCCAGACCTTAGACCAGACGTCTTAGGAGACGTCTGATGGACTTGCCAGACGTCCATATAGTGGACCGTTGGCTGGCTTAGCAAACACTCAAGAATGTGACCGTTAGAGCCTTATCAGACGTCCATAGGACTTACCAGACGTCTGATAAATGACCGTTTTGCCTCAGCTGACCCAAAATCTCTTCTCAGAGATTTTCTAGCCGTTGCAACATTTGGAAATCCATTCCCATAGTAAAAGTAAGTTTCCAGACGTCCAGACATAATGCCAGACGTCCTGTATGTCGTCTGATGGACTTGCACAAAAACCCTGTTTAGATCTGATCCAAGTCAGGGAGAGACCCGCCCAAAATCAGATGTCTGACCTTGAAATCAGACGTCTTAAAGTGGCCTTCCAGACGTCTGATGCCAGAGTTAGACGTCTGATTACCCTGTCAAGTGCAATCATTGTCCTGATTTCGGCCTGATTCTCTTGGGCTTTGCACCCAATGGCTATGGAAGCTTTTCTAAGCCTTCCAAAGCCTTCCTAAGGCCTCTATAAATAGAGGGGAGCCTTTGCAACACAAACACACAAGATACACACTAAGAGAAACACAAGACACACTTAAGCAACATAGTTCCACTCTCTTGTGTCCTAACTAGCTCTTGCTCTCCAAGCTCAAGCTCCATTCTCTTGAGAGCATCAAGCTTCGTGCACCCGCTCTCCCGCCGTTGTCTACGAGAGCGACGTTGCGCCATCGCGTGGCACACGCACCGCGTCATCAACTCGACGCACTCCTTGCAAAGGGGAGTTTCCTATTTCCTATAGAAGCTAGGTTTAAATTCCTTTGTTGGCTCTATAGGATTACTTGTTTTATTTTATCTTTGTCTTTTGGTTGGGTATTCGCTTTGCGAATTCCCGTCTCCTTCGTGGGACAAAATCCTTCTCGTGGAGAGAAGGGTTTGAGGAACGCTACCCTCGTACTTGTAGCGTGGTTGTATTGAGGTTGAATCACCCTCGTTTTAAGTGATTCGATTTAGTGGATTTTGATCAACTTGGTTGATCGGAAAATCCTAACTCGAGAGGGTTAGGTGGTGGTTTTCACCCGGTTTGGGTTTCCACCTAAAAACAATTGTGTACATTGTGTGATTGGTTTTCTTTGGTGAGATTGCTTTATATTTTATTTTCGCATTTATTGCGTCACCCCTCCTAGTAGGGAACCTTCAATTAGCTCTAAATCAACCAAGTTTGAATTGTTGTTAACTTCATAAACTCCACTCCTTGGTTGATTAGCTCCATTAAAGGCAGACATTGAGGCATTGTTGAGGGAATTTTCACTCATATTCCTGAACAATTGAAAGGCTCCCTCAGCGTCTGCTTAGGAAATTGCCCCCACATGCTGCATCAACAAAATTCTTTAGATTATCACTCAACCCATAATAGAAAATATGGGCCAAGTGCCACTTCGAAATCCCATGATGAGGGCATTTCCTAGCTAAATCATTGAACCTCTCCCAAGACTTATGTAGTTGTTCCCTGGGATTCTACTTAAAGGTTGTTATAGCACATCTAAGGGCATTAGTTTTTCCTACGAGGAAGAATTTCTTTAGAAATGTGCTTCTCAGGTCTTCCTAAGTTAGGATTAGCCTACCAATTGTCCTCAGCCAATGTGCAGCTCTATCTTTCAAGGAGAATGGGAACATTTTCATCATCAGGGTACCTTCATTCATGTTCCTAGGGCTAAAGGTTCTTCCTATGTGTAGGAGCTCTTCAAGGTGGTGGAAGGGGTCATCTAACTCATGGCCATGAAAGTGGGGAATCAAATTAATGATCTGAGGTTTGAGTTCAAAATCTTCCCCATCCTGAGGTACCCTAACAAAGGGTTCAGGTTAGGAATTAGGAGGGTTATAAAAGTCACGGAGGGGCTGGTTTGCCCTTCCGTTTTGGAGTCGAGTAATGGCCTACACTATGACTTCCAGCTGTCGGTCATGATGCTAGCCCTACTTAGTGATCTGCCTTTGTAAGAGAGTCATAAGATCCAGACTTTGCTCATCAATCTCTTCTTCCTCGTGATGACTAGCCATTGCATATGGTTCAAATTCAGATCCTGGATAAGTAGGTCTTCTCCTTGGATTTCTTTCTAATGGTGGTAGCAAATCAAGATTTTGAGATCTTCTACCTTGCATGCACCAAAAGAATGTTTATAGATGAGAGAGAAGACAGATGAGAGAAACTCTGCTTGCTCAATGCAAGCAATCAAACTGGTCCTTATAGTGTCAACCCTAATTAGACCTGATCTTGGCTCCCTAAAACACATCTGGGATATATCAACCCTTGAATTACTTGGCTGAACAGAAGGGTGGGACCCCTTAAGACACCCTGCACGGTGGGACACCACTAAAGGTTAACGCAGTTACTGCACTGACCTTTCTTGTCACCAGTGGGTCCAAGTAGATAAGACCTTGACTTTAGCCCAATCTAGTTTCAAGTCCCCAAATCTATTAGTCCTACCTAGGGCACGTCTACTCAGTTTTAAGCTTGGGTTTGATGTGCTTTTGGAATATGATGGGCATTAGAAAGGTATTTGCCCTTAAAGTTGATTTCAGATGTGTGAAGTGCTCAGGAAAAGGGTTCACAAGCAATTCTTTTATGATGAGGTGATTTTTAAGATTCGAATGCTTGTGTTAATGAGTTTTCGAGTTCACTTGAGTTAATATTTTCAATCAAGGTTTTGATAAGGCACACAAGAGTTTTGCGAATCCCAATTTGTTTGATAGATTTCCTTTAAATACGAAAATGCAGGTGTTCTCTATCCTTAATGTGGAACCCTAAGCACAAATAATTCTAGATGATTCTTTTAAGTTCAAAATCTGATGAGTGGTGCGACCCAAGCAATGCAATCAATTGGACTTCTTGCACCACTAACTAGGCACTCAAAAAATATTTTTCAAGAATTTTTAATGCATGTTTTCTATTTTTTTTATTTAAAGTGTACTGAAGTTTTTGCAGCCTATTTTGACCCCCAGTTGGTGATTGGATAATCCGTGACAACAAACATTCACGAACTAATTTTTTCATATTTTTCATAAATTCTTTATTATCTCATAAATTCAGTACCACAAATTTCAAGTCAATCAGAGTTGTATAATAATTCATATGATATTTTGAACTCCAAAAAATCATGAACAATAATTGAATTGATAATAGATCATTACGTGAATTTTTAAAATCTTTTATATCACTGATTTGCATGAAATTTGGATATGTTCTTCCTGATTTTTAAACCCACATCCAGTAAAAATTTGAGAATTTTTTAATGTATGGATCTTTGGGAATTGAATTTTTAATATAAAGCTTTATTTTAGCTCAAAAATCAAGAGAGAATTTTTTTTTATATAAGGAAACAAATTCTAACTAATCTTAAGGTTCAAGCAAATCCTAAATCTAATTAAGCTAAACTATGGGTACTTACCTGAGATTCGAACCTGTGATTTCTCCGTTGGCATGTTCGGTTCAGATTTCCTTACTTCCTGAAATCAATGGAAAAATAACAAGTTAGAGATCTCGAATAAGCACCTGAAAAGCTTTATAAATTTCCATTGCCTCCCCGGCAACGACACCAACTTGTTCAGCGTGTAATTCACATTTTAAAAAGATTATTCAGTTGTAGTATAGCACGAAAACACGTCGAAAAATAAATTTATAAAACCGGTGAGTACTAGGTCATTCGTAAGGAGGCAATTGCAATTTATGCAGAAGCATTTCAATAGAACTTATTCTAAACAAATATTTATATATGTATATATGTATAGAAATCAGATATATGCATTTAGAAGATTAAAATTTTATTGCAATTAAATTAAAGTTTTCAAAATAGAGAATACTACTAGAAACAAATAAATAGATAGATAGAGAGAGATAGAGAAAGAGATAGAAAGTGGCAGAGGGACGATGTCGCTTGTAGGATGCTTGTGTGAGGTGCGGCAGCACCTCACATCCAGAGCACCGGGATGAAGGTCGAAGCAAAGTTACAGAGGGACAGAGAGTTGCAGAGAAGCTGGAAGATATCTGGAGTTGATAGGAGAGAGATGCTTCAACTGAGGGGGCTTTGTCCTTCTTTTATAGGTTTTATGGAGGGCAACAAGGACATTTTAGCCCTCTATCTCTTGTAACAACTCTTGGGCAATCAGATCCGTCGATCGGGAGATCAACGGATCAGATCTGGCCTCAAAATAACCTCCAACGTGCCCTCTATGCGCAGATTCAATCTGGGCTTGACACATGGCACGCTCTCGTGCTTCGGATCAAAATCGGACGGCTCCCGCTCCTCCACGAGCAATCTCTTCTTTTTCTCGCTTGCTGCTCTTCAATGCCTAATCGTCAGCCATTCGATCTCATGATCAGATGAGATCGGACGGCTCTCGTATGTGCATGCCTCGCCTTCGCATTTCAAAAATCGCATGTGATCACGCATTCGGCCGCTGTGTGCTCTGATCACGCCAAGCAGCTATGTTTCTGTGCGCCGATGTAAATCCCACAGCCAATAGCACCCGCGCACCACCACCTTCCAAATCCTCCCGCATCACCACTCGAACATGTGTCTCGCACTTGCAGTTGAGCATGCTCACCGCTGTGCCACGCGTCCATATTGTTAGGTTTTTATTTTAAGGAAACTTATTCTTGTCCATTGAATGAACATCCAACGGTCGAGATTTCCTTTCCTTTGATGAAGCACGGTTGGATGGGTGGCATGGCGTGCTCGTGGTTGTTGGATGAAGATCCAATAGCCACAGCGTGCGAGGGTGGCCTTCCTAAATGGGGCGGTGATGAGGGGATGGCTGTGATGGCACCACATGGCACCATCGTGGCCGTCCATCTTCTTTTCCTTGTATTTGGTGCTGTAGACCTCCTATCAAGTTGATTTTTCCACCGTTGGATTACGATCGTTGATCCGAACTCATCCGTGTGGTTGGATTTTTCATCTGAGGCTTGGATCTTTATCTTTTGGCTTTATGATCTCCATTCTTTTATGGACTGCACAAGATGACCTAGTTGTCTAATCGAAACGATTTTGGAAGTGTTGGACTCCCATCATCATTCTAATTAGATCTGTACGATCTAATCTGTCATCCGTGGCTTCAAATCATCTGTGATTAAAATCATCTCTCTTTTAGGTCATAAAATGACAATATTATCTATATGACTAACAAACTAGATATTGTGCAAATTATGATGCTTATGAATGCATTATTCATAAGTTTTGCTAGAATCTAGCTTAATTCAGGTGATTTAGGTCGCATGATTGCTGTGCAATCAGCTAGCTATAACTCTAGTAGAAGATCCACTACCGATTATAACATTTTTCATGGTGTCAATCCCATTTCTTACCAATCCAAGCAAGGTAGTGCTGCTCTTGCTCATCCACTGAAGCTGAGTCTCATGCAATTAGGGATGCAATCCTTACTAAAGGAATTAGGTACCACTCATTCAAAACCACCCTTATTGCTATGTGACAATATGGATACTACTTATAGGACCTCCAATCCAATCTTTCATGCTCGCACAAAGCATATGGAAATTGAATTCCACTTTGTGCAAGAACAAGTCTCCAAAGGAAAACTACTTGTCAAATTCATCTCTAACAAGGGACAAGTTGCCAATATAATAACAAAAGCTCCACCAACCTCCCTCAGCAAAATATAGCCAAACCACAGGTGTAAACACGACCTCTAGTTTGAGAATTGGGGGGTGTTAGTCCATGTAATAGAGATATTCCCTTGCTTGTAATAGAATGCTAATGTAGCATTCTCTAAGTGGCTGCTTTCTAACAAACTCTACTACTATTGCTTATAAATACAGAAGAGCTCATTGGAGGCTACATGCGAGCCGTATATCACTTTTCCAGAATAATCCATTGCTCTTCCTGTAACATGATTCATCAAAGCATCAAACATATTTTGCAAACTTAGTCCATAATCCAAATTCTCTGCTTGTTTCCTTTATCAAATTTTTTGGAAAAACCTCTTCCTCTGCCCCTAATTCAAATCCCCTTTCATTTGCCTCTGACAGATCTCTATCTAGCAAAACTCATACTACCCATACAGCCTTTTAACCTTAGCTCCTTTTTATTTTTAGAATTAGATCCTTTTTGCCAATAAGCTTTTTCAACATCTAAAGTCAATTCAACCTTTTGTTGTTGCTCATAGCCAAACTGAAAACCTACGAACAAACTCTACCTTCTTCCTTAATGAAGCTTCAACCCACTGATCTGACTATTATTAAATCAAAATATGTTGTAGAAATTGTAGAACTACTGCTAACTCTAATTATCAAGCAAGGAATTTATGCCTAGCTCATTAAATATAAATAGTTGGTGGTTTTTCACAATCAAGTTTCTCATTAGGAGTTCCATTCTAAATGTCAAACATGGAGCCCACTCAAGTAGATTAGTTTAGAGGATGGCACTCTTAGTTAATAGAGATTGTGGTCACTCTCGGCTAACAGAGAAGTCCTAGAAACAACCCCTCAATCAAAAGATATTTCACAGGTTTATGGGCCTCCAGGTTGGAGGGGTACTTATGGTCTAGTACTATGTCTACAGTATATGTATCTAGAAAACATAAAAAGAAAAAAGAAATTATTGAGTTATAGGGGTGTCTCTTTTATTTTCTTTACTATGCAAGGTGGTGTTTGTAATTCCTCCCTATATTCCAGTCGTTCCCCAATATTGTATAGGGGTAGCGATCCTAGACCGATGGTGGCCGAATATCCCACCCAAGAAGGCTGAATATCCCACCCAAGGAGACCGGTGGTGGCCTCCTTTAGGCCCTGTTTGGTAAGGGGAATAAGTTGAATAAGTGGAATAAATGGTAGAATAAGTGAGTTAATTTGTTTGGACGTTTTGATGGGTTAAAGTTATTCCACAGAGAAGGTGGAATAACTTTACCCCCGGTTAAGTCCACTTAACTGGATGTAAATAGGAGGCAAATTAAGTGACGGATTAAATACTTAACCCGCCAACCAAACACAGCCTAAGTCTCCACCAAAGAATACTGGTGGTCTCATCACCACTACTAGCCTGGACACTGCCATCTAGCAGCAACAGTAGCGCCACCATGACCCTGTTGGCACTAGTGAGCTACTTTCTGATAAGCTCCCTAGCATTATACAAGTTGAGATTGGAGGCTAGAGTGATAATTTACTAGATTAGCCATGGGCCATGACTTGTGTATGCATATAGTTTGTTGCTAATTTTGAAGTGGTGGTTAGTTGCCCAAGTAGGGTATGGTAGTTGGTGATCTAAGAGGTATAGATGAAAAATGTCAGTGTGCCATTAGCACATCTAGAAGGTTACCTGGATAGGGCTTATGACCACTTAATTTGGATAATAAATAAAATTCAAGCATAGATTTTCCATGGGATTGACATGATGAAAGAGAAATCCTATGGAATGTAGAGAGATATGAGCCACGTTTAATGTGACTAGTCTCCTAGGAACTAGATGTGGATGCAAGCAATAGACAAACCCAAAATAATGGATCATAATAAGAAACTTGGTAGGTTTATTAGAAGGTAATTACTAAAGTGTGCCACACGCCTAAGTAATGAACTTAGAAGAGTCTACCTTGCATCAAGATGTCTATGAAACACTAAGTGTAAGAAAATGGTTAGGGAATACTGGTCGGGAGATTTCGCTTGTAGAAAAATTATGTCAGAAAATACGTCGTCGCAGTAGAAAATGCGTGGTGGAAACATCCCAGATAAAAAATATATATCAATGAAAACTAACCACGAATAGTTAGGATATCGTATCCATAGGGAGGAACAACTGCAATAGATTAATGAATATTTATTATTCTCGGTCATAGATGCAAAATCCGTATCAAAATCCCATGTGACATAAGAAGATAAAGAAGCGTCAGGCGATATTGTAAGAGTGAAAGGGTTCAATCACAATTGTTATCATCATAAAATAAATGCAATTAACCCATAATGGCATGTAATGAAATTAGGATTCAAGAAGTTGAATTTCTCCTCTAGGTCATGAAAATGCTTGATGAGATGGCATGCATTTGTGTAGGAACTTAAGTAAATGTATAAGGAGTTGAGTGCATAAGATAAATAGTGGAAGTTGTGAGGGCACGCATGCAAAGTGGTTGAATAGAATAGTAAAAAAACAAAAATCCAAAACCAACAATGGCATCAACTATAAAATTTATTGTCACCCAAAACAGAGGATTTGGATCCTTTAGTCGTGTAGGAGTGGACGGCTGGCCGTGGGAAGATTGAAGGAGATCGAGCACTTGGAGGGCTTTGAGATGGCAGTCGTGGAATCGACGGAGATGGCCAGAGCTCGCTGATCGGAGCGACAGAGGCCACCGAAGGGGAGACTTGTTGGTCGGCTAGATGGTCATCGTTTCATGCGATCGAAGGTGGGGTTGCACTTGTGAGGGTGAGGCGAATCCAGTGGAAGCAACGATGTGTCAAGCGGAGGGCGGTGGGACCGACTATGTGTGGACGTGGACAATGAGCTTTGGGTTCCTTCCTCCCTGTTAGTGGAGAAGAAGAACATGATGGTGCTTGGCACTCATGGATGGGGCCGGCCGCTATGGCTGTGGGCATGAGTGTGCACGCGTAAGCAAGGAGGATGCACTAAGGCTATACGCGAGTGCGTGCACTCGACTATTGTTGCGTAGATGGCACCACACACGAGGGTACGCACACAAGGAGGATGGTTGAGCACAGGTGTGACAATGGCTCTAATGAGGTGATGGCGAGGAAGAGAAGATGGAGGTGTAGCAAGGGCCGAAGGTGACTCGCAGTTGTGTTGCACGGTTGGAGGTCGCGGTGGTCATTAGAGGAGGCACGGTCATGGATGTTGCATGGTGGTGAAGCATGATAGCATGATGGTTGATGGGTGGAGTGCAGTGATGAACTCGCGATGAGGGGTGCGAAGTTGCAGTAAGGAGTTGGAGAACGGTGATGGCGTTGGCGGTGTTACCGTCGACCACGGTGATGGAGTTGGTGAGGACGTGGGTGAGATGCGGTGGTGGACGTGGTTGTCGCCGTTGGTGGCACACGATGGTGGGAGCACAGTGGCAAGGGTGTGGGCGAGATGCTTTGGTGGTTGGTTCTGGTGAAGAGAGGGCTCTCATCCTCGTGAGGAGGAGATGATGCTGGAGAGGGAGGACCTCTCATGAGAGAGGAGATGATCCTTAGGCCGTCCTTCCTATCTATTATAAAAAGTGAGAATTAGAGAGAATCAGAGATAGAGATTTGATGGAAAGATTTAAGGGCGAGAGATTTGAGGGAGAGAGAGAATAAGGAAGGAAAAGAATGAGAGAGTAATCATTTCCTTTTTTCTTAAATAATTTGTTAAGGATCACTTGAAAGGAAACAAACTTCCTACGATAATTTATGTTGATTTTCTTGGGAATTCAAATGTCAGGAAGATAATCAAATTATATGATATCAATAAAATTGGATTTCCAAAATTATTCATGCAACAAAAGTAATTAATTAATGTAAATGAAATGCAGGAAATCCAAAGTTTAATCTAATTGATCAACACAATATGTGCTCTAAATTAAATTCAAGCCCAAATAATAATGTATTTAGGTACTAAATTAGTCCACTAAAGTAGACTTATCAAATAGATTCGTAGAAATAGGATAAGGTACAAGTGCATCATGGAGTGATAGCATTGATTAGAAAAGTCAAATAGTATAGGACAATGGACTTAATGTAGCATTGTGACCAAGTGATTGCCAAGGAGAGTAAATACCAACCATGTAATGTGATTATAATAAGAACAAGAGCTAGGCATGGGTGTAAATGCAATAGTCTCTATCATTTAGTTTCTTCCTTTACCCTATTAAACTTTTAGCTCATTTCTTGTTTCTTTTGTATATGGGTTTTGACACCCAACTACAGGAGGTGGGAGACTAAGGTAAGGGCAAATTAGTCAATGCTTCTTTTCCTAAACCATGTGCATTCTTTCCATTTCAAACAGCTTCATTTAGCCATAATTTATTAATGTTGTACGCTTTAGTTTGGTTGAATGTTGACAATAATTCTTTCTTTTAATGAATGAAATTGAGGAAAGATATTTAAGTGTTTAGTGTGAAATACCACTTAGTCACTTAATAGGGGGTTATTATTAAGGGAGTGGGTCATGAGAATAACACTAAAATTTCGACCATATTTAAGTCTTATATTTGTGTTAATAAACCCTAAATTTCACTCGTGAAAATTTTAGCTTGCAAAAGGAAGATTGGAAGGTTGGTGAAGGGTAGGCAAATAGCACAAATTGAAGAATAAAAATAAGGATATGCAAATATGACCAAATATCAAAAATTTACGATTAAGAAATGTAATAGTAAATAGATAGCAAGATAAATAATCGCATGATTATAGATATTTATGCCATTTCTTAAATAGGATGATCTTATACTTAGTAATCATGTCCTAATCTAGTGGTCAAGCGACAAACTAATATCACCAAGTTATGTCCATAGGATTCTATATCATGTTCCAATAATCACTTTAATGAACATTCTACAAAGGCAACTCATCTCTCCATGGGAGGCTCTTACACCTAGGGTACCTCGAGAAAACTTTTATATGTAGTTGCTTAATGATAAGCCTTTTCATGCAAATGGAATTTGTGGTGTGATGGGATAATTAGTGTTTGCACCCTCTAATAAACTTTAATATGGACAATATAAAGTAATTTAAGATTAGCATAAGGAATATACATAATCACCATGAGACAATACCAATCATCAGAAGTTCAAAGTACAAAATGCATAAGTAATTTATAGAGGTTCATCCCTTAATAAGCCATGTATTACAACTAAACTTTCTATCCTAGGCTTTCTTTTAGTAGTAAGAACCACTACAACACCAAGTTATAACCATGAGATAATTCAATTATGGTATAATTCTGATGAGGGAGGAAAAATCCCCAATTAAGCCCAATAAGCCTACCATACCCAAAATAACAAAAGCACCTTAAATGGGCCTGATAGTTAACCCAAGATGGCTTTTAGTCAGGTACAAACCTGACTATGAAAATAAACGAGCAAGACCTGCTAGGAAGGTCTTGACCCATTTCATTGAATTAGGCAAACAGACAAAAGGTCGAGTTGCCTGCAATTACCCACCAAGCTATAGCATGCCAAGACTACCAAAGGCTACAAGCTAAGCCAGGTGGTAAGACCTACAACAGCAATCAGCATGCTTTGGCAATGAAACTACCAGCGCTAGCCAGCACACTCAGGCAATTACTTTAGTTAGTTAAAGTGTGACTACTCAGATGAGTGACGTCCATTACAAGAATATAGCCAATGTGGCTCACATAGCGCATAATGGTCAACAACCAACGACCAAGCTTCGATCCATAACTCCCACGATCTGAGGATCACAAAAGTACTAAGTTCCAAACATTGATATTTTAAATAAGCAATGATCCCCATCATTTCGGGGGGAATTCTTTTGGAGAATTTTCTATTGTAAACACCTAGATAATAGTGAAATACTTAAGAGTTATAATATTCTCTACAGACGTACACCTTTTAGGTGGAATTGGGTTACCAATTCTCTATGTTCCCTTGTGGTGTGCTTATTACGATGATTGACCTTTTTCTCTTGTTAGAGCCCAGCAAGATCTTGCTAAGAAAGGTCCTAATCAATTGGCACTATTTGTGGGAAGCAAACATTACTTGAGGGTTAGTTTTACTTTCCTTTATTATTCAAACAAACTATGATGGCCCCCACTACTCGCCATTCTTCAAAGGCAAATCATGAGAACCTTGGACCAGAGGAGTCTAGTGTTACTCCTCATCATTATCAACCTGGGGTGGAGAAACAAAAAGAAGTGCCCCATGAGGTTGAACAACCTCATGTCGACCCACTAGAAGAAGTTCGAGCAAAGGAACAGGAGTTTCTTTCCTGACTAAATGCCCTATAGGCAGAACAGGAATCAGTTATGCGCCAACTCCAAGAGGTGCAACAATATAGGAGAGGTCTACATCCCAAACTCTTCCTTCACCTTTGGAGTCTAGCCAAGAGGATGATCAAGCACACTGCATTAAGTCGTCGAGGAGGAGAACTCTCACCTACGTGAGCAACTTGAGTTGTTAATGCGACAAATAGGCAACCACGGAGAAGGAGCCTTTCAGGCTCTACCTCCTCCTCCTCCTCCCCCTCACTAAGACTCCAATGAATCTTGTGGCACTCAAATGCTAACTCTAAGTACAGGTGGCTCCATTTTGAAGATAGTACACTAGGTTACGCATGCAATGAGAGACATTCGCCCTTGCCTGTACCTTATGACGTACTGTTTATTGAGGAGGTGATGAATGCATCACTCCCGAAGAAATTCAAGCACCTAACTCTTCCCAAGTACGATAGCACATCTGACCCAAATTGTTTTATCGAAAACTATCAACAGATGATGTTGGTTCACTTATGCCCAAACTATGAGTACTAAGAGTACCTGTTGGATCTTTGATGCAAAAAATTGCGTGATTTATAATTAGGGTTTTTAAAATCGCTGTAACATGTGAATTCGCATATGCTTTTAAATTTATATTCCTAGATAGGGGAGTATCTAGAGTCGTCCAAGGAGGCAATATGCTTGCAAATCAACTCTCTTTCTTAGAAAATAAATCTCAACTTTCTTTTTGGTATTTTAAATATATATTTTTTTTAGTTTTGAAATAATGAGGGCAGAATGCGAATTGTGATGAAAAAGTAACTAACACCTATAATTACTAAGCTAAAACTTAAGAGATAAATATGACCCCTTCCTAAGCTCTATCTAGGCAAGTGGAGGCCTAGAGTAATTAGGAAGTGGAAGTGAAACAAGTGCTAGAACAAAGACAAACAATTGCAATAGAAATTAAAAAGAAGGCAAATTAATTTAGTAGAATTTGTGTTCTTTTACAAAGACATGTAAAGGAATGCTTCTACTAGAAATAGAAAATATAAAAGCAATAAAAGAAACACAAATCCTCTTGCAGAATCTGGTGAAGAAAGGAGTCTTCTTGCTCCAGGCCAAGTAGCTCCTTGGCTTGAAAAGAGGGTCTCCTTCTTCTCCTTTCTTGAAAGCTCCTCCAAGGTGGATGCTCTCCACCTCAAGTATTTCCTCCAAGGGTGGGCATGCACCACCCTCAAGCTCTCCTCCAAGGTGGCGTGGACCACCTTCAGGACCTCCTCCAAAGGTCTTCCTTGCCTGGCTCCTCCTTTGGCTGGCGTGGACACAAGAGAGAAGGGAAGAGGGGAAGGCACCAAGGGGACAGAATATCCCCTTAATCTTCTTCTTCTTCTCTCTTGGGCGTGGGCTTTAGGTAGGGTATGAGAGGTAATTTGCTAGCCAAGGATGGGTTGTAAGGTGGTGGGCGCTGGTCATTTTACAGGGTAGGATGAGGGGGTTAAGGTGGCTCTTGAGATGGATGACTAAGATAGGAGAATGGAGGTGGTTAGGTGATCCTAGGGCTAAGGAGAGTTGGCGCCAAGTAGGGGGGTGTGAAGGTGGTGGTTATGGTGGTGAAGGGCCACCTAAAGGTGGTGCCAACCATGGAGAGATGCCTTGGTTTTGGCTCCACCATGAAGGCTTCTAGAGGGGGGATTAGGTGGATGGCTAGGATAGGTTGTAGGGTATGTGTAGGGCCATGATATGGGAATGTTTTGGCTCCAAAAGGGAGGGCTTCTAGGAGGGTATTTTGGTGCCAAAACAAGGTGTCTTTTGGGTGTAGTTGAGGGGCTAGGAGGTGCCCATCTTGGTGCCAAAATAGAGTAGAGGTTAGGTAGCTTAGGTGGACTAGGTAAGCTTAGTTGGTGGAGCTAGCTAGGGTTAAGTTGAAGGTGGAGGATGGCCAAGGAGCTGGATGTTAGCTAAGCTAACCTAAGCTAGCTTATCTAGCTATGGAGTAGAGGAGTATGCATGTGGAGCTTAGGGTTTGAGGAGAGGAGCTGGATATGCAAAGTTTGGAGCTGAATTGGAGCTGGCAACTACTGAAGAGGTCAACATGGGGCTACTCTAGCTGGCTTAGCTTTCTAGTTCTTTGCTAGCTGCTAAGCCAGGTTAAAGTGAGTTGACTTCTGTTGAAAGGAGCTGAGGTGAGCTAGGTCTAGTGCTCCTAGGGAGGATTGAGCTGGTTGAGATAGCTAAGGTAGCTTAGCTCAACTAAGTTGAGCTAAGCTGAGTCACCGAGAGCTAGACTTGAGCTTCCTGAGCTGTGATGAATTCATCTTCAGCTGGCTGGAGTTGAGTAGAGATAGATGTAGCTGGACTTGAGCTGGGGTGAACTCCAGTCAACTCAGCTGAGCTAGCTAGAGCTCCCTATGGACTAGTGGGAGCTGAGATGAGCTAGACTCAGCTAAGTTGAGCTGGATCTGAGCTGACCTTAGCTAGGGTGATCTAAGATGAGCTCTCTTGAGTTGCCATTCAGCTGAGATGAGCTGAATGGAGTTAGGATGAGCTAACCCTAATCCAAGTGAGCTAGATTCTAGCTGTGGTGAGCTGGATCAAGCTGAGTTCCAGCTAGTCTAAGCTTCTTCTTCACTAGTTGCCTTCTTGAGTGCTAGGGTTTAGGGATCTGTATATCTGTTCATCCCTAACACTCACAGAAACACATTAAAAAGACAAGAAAAAATGTAATGCATGCCTAACCTAGTTAATGCCTAAATGCAGCCCAAAAACCCATTTGCGGAGCAAAATCCTAAGAGCTAGGTTTGTGTTAATGCATAAGAATGATGATAAACTGGCATTTATCAATCTTATATGTCTACACACTAGAGGGGGTGAATAATATATATAGACAAGTAATATGAAATTAAAAAAAAAAATTCAAGCCACATAAGTAAGATAAATCACACCTTAATTTTATAATGGAAACCCTTTCGGGCAAAAACAACTTCATAAGCCTCCTAGCTTAGGATTTTCCGACTAGTCATTGCTAGTCAATTCACTAATGCACCACTTAACATCGAGGGTGGCACAACTTCTTTATAAAGCCTTCTTCTCTTTTACACTTAACAAGTGAAGAGCAATGGGACTCCTAATAACTTAGGTTCCAAATCAGAATAACTGGAAAATAAATAGATATACAAAATATCCTATGGAAACTTAGAAATATGCAAACCATGATTTTTGGAGCCTCAGAAAGTCATACTTTAGAAACCGTTGAGTGTAGACACAAAGGCGTGAAAGCATGAGTGAGTGAGAGAAACTTTGGCTTTGAGAGGTGTGTTTTGAAATGAGGGCTGAGGGATCTTATTTATAAGTGTTTTCTACCTATTTTGGAAAGTTTATAAAAATGGCATTGGTTGATCAAAAATATTGTTTGGTTGATTAAAATAAACTTTAGTCAATTAAATAAACAATTTGATTGATTATTTGTAGATCGATTAAAAGACTATTTTGATCGACTTCTACCATAAAATTAGGATATGATAGTTGGGTGGTTTTGATCGATTAAAATAATATGTTTGGTCGATCAAAGGCATTTGGTCGATCAACAGTACTAAAAACTTTGTTTTTAGCCAAACTTTGTTATCTAATGGATGACAAAGTGTAACGGTTAATATTTTGAAGTTCCTTACAAAAAATTCTAGACTCAAGAAAAGCAAAAATAATACAACTTTAAAGACTATTCTTCTTCTTGAATCCAATTCTTCAATTGGTAATTATTTCGTCATGGTATAACATGAATTGATTAGTCTGTAATGAAACATAATTTTGTTATATCAAAATAAGGGTATCAACACAACAGAGGTTCTTTGCTGAGTATTACCATCATACTTGGTCGGCATGGCTAAAAAATGGTTCAACAAGCTATCAGTAGGCCAGATCTCATGTTTTAAGAACTAGCTAACAAATTTTGCTAGTATTTTGCTAGCCAAAAAAGGGTTAGAGATTACCCTGAGCGACTATCCAAGGTATGGTAGTGGAAAGGTGAATCCTTTCGCTCTTACGTCAATAAGTTCAAGGCTCCGTACTTCAAGTGCAAGCAACCTCATGACGCTATTATTATCCAATACTTCAAGTCAAGTTTATTGACTCAGAGGTTCTGATACGACATCAACAACTTTTCTCCTAGGGATTTAGCGAAATCGTGGTACAGGGCCACAAGGTTTGCAGAACAAGATGACTCATTTCACTCTCGTAACCAGCTAGTCGAAAACATGGGGGAAGACACCGTTACCCTCCCGATGAGAAGAAGGTAGGCAAAGATATGCCTAACAACTAAAGATGCGACTCCTACTTCAATAAGCAAAAGAATAATTTCTCTGAGTAAAGGGGAGATTGTTAGGTGCGTAAACAGAACAATGGGCCTTGCCCACCTAAACAAGACACTTACCAGGAGTATACTCACTCGATCATCAACCAAGCTAATGTGCTCACAAAAGTTTGGTCAACAAATAAGGAGCCACTACCACCTCCTCCCCCAATGAGGAGGTTAGTGAACTCTGGGCCATACTGTAAATACTACAATGCCCAAGGACACTCTACTAAGGACTGTCGAGATCTTGAGGACCAAATAGAGACCCAGATCTGGCATGGCAGACTGACTCAATACGTGAAAAGGAACGAAGGCCAAGCAAAGGCAAGGTGCCCCTTAAGGGCCTTGAGGAATTCCATAAGGAGATGCTCTAGCAGCTTTGGGGTGTTTACATGGCCCTTATCGAGAATGAGGTCCCTTTCGATGCCACCTCCACCCAATAGAGGCTAGGCCTCTTCGTTGATCGCCCTCTAGAGGGGTATCACTACCAGGCCTTAGCTATGTTGGCCCTACAAAGGGCCACCCGACAAGATCCCTTTATGGCCCAAAGGAACACCCTCATCTTACCAAGCGACAAAGAGGCCATTAAGGTGATCTTCAATTTTAATGCCACTCCGCTATCAATATGCGGAGAGGGATCTCTAGAGTCCGCACAACAACTAAATGGCTTCAGCCGAGTGATCAAATTGCGATGGCCTGAGTTGCCACCTCCCTCTATCAGTTGTTGCTAGACCTAGGTACTCACACAGACCCCCTCTTGGTGACTCTGTCGATAGCAAGGAAAGTTCAACCACGCCTCCTCGTCAATGAGGGAAGTGTTGTGGATGTTCCCTTCCTAGAAACCCTGCATAGGGTATGGTTTCAAGAAGATGATTTGACCCCTTCCCCATAGCCTATGGTTGGCTTTTGTAACCATAAGGTTATACCAAAAGGTGAGATTGAGTTGTTAATCTCTATCTATGACGGTAGCCGGCACCTCAATTGGATAGCTACCTTTACGACGGCACATTTCATGGCAACCTTTAATAGTATCATCAATCCTTCGACCATGCATGGCTTCCATGCCATCCCCTCATCTTATTTTTAGCTTATCTTGGAATCATACATGGGATTTATGACGTGTGGCTCATCATAGCTAAAATTCCCAAGTTAACCTAGAAACTAGGTTAAACACCATCAAATTAACACAAGAAATGGGTTACATGTGGAAATTAAGGAAAATGTCCTAAAACACCAATTCTATGTTAAAAATACAAAATTAGGTCATATTTAAGTGATTATGTACTTAACTATGTACATAGTTGAATTAAATAGAAATTGATTATCAAAATGAGTTTAAAAGTACAAATCAATGGTTGGATTATTTTCTAAAATGTTCAATTTATATGACATAAAAGTTGTCATATAAATTGTCAACAAATAAAATTTATACCGAAATTAAAATTCCGGGTCGAACACAGGGAGGCGGACGTTTGATTTAAAAACTACGCGTTTCTTTTTATTTGTCACAGAATAATTCAATTTAAAACTATCTAATTATTTACAATAAATAGAAGAGAGAGAGAGAGTAAGAGAGAAAGAGAATATTACACAGAGAAATCAAAATGAGATGTAGAATAAACAAGGAATTTTTCATTGAGGAGTTTGTTCATTACAACTAGAAAGCATAAAACAATTACTCTAGAAAGCGATAAATTTACTCTAGAAAGCATTAAAAGAATGGAGGGAGAAATGTCCTCCTTAACGATTGCTTGGAGGACGAACAAAACTACACTAGAAAGCAGTAAATCTATATTAGAAAGCAGTAAAAAGAATAGAGAGAGAAATCCTCCTCGACGGTTGCTTGGAGGACGAGCCGGACGAGACGACGCCTGGATGAAGGAGAACAAAGCAGGACGAAGGAGGACAAAGCAGAAGAACGGGAACGAAGTAGCACGCCGTCGTCGTCGCGGGATCCACTTCTGAAGGGGAACGAAAATTAGACTTTATCTCACGAAGCAACCCGGGTGTGGGACAAGCTTCTCTTGAGCTTTGGAGGGGTAGAGAGGAGAAGGAAGGGATGAGAATTTCGTATGGAGGGGGTCTCCTTTTATAGTTGCAAGGAGAGGGGGCAAAATGGACATTACAACTTCAAAATAATAAAAGAGGGGCCATTAGTGACGGATTTCCAACGTGGGCGTCGTGGGCGGCTCGCGCGCACCTCCTCTCTTGCTCGCGTGCTCAACGGCTTACGCCCGTTCGTCGATTTTCAGCCGTCCAATCGCGAGATCGGATGGCTTAAGATGCGTCTCTGCCTGCCTGGCGCATGCGATCGCGCGTCCACGCCGCGCGTTCAATCGCACGTGAACGCAGTCGAGTGCGCGCGACCGTCCGATCTCCATCTGACACTCCATGAGCCTCAATTGCCCGCGCCTTCCAGCCCCTCGCCGCGGCTCTATCCCGCTCCTGCCGCTCGCGAAAGCGCGCTCGACCGCTGCGCTATGGGGCACGGATGGTCGAGCGGATGCTTTTAAGCGCAAGCGACCACAGCCGTTGGATTAAGATCCGACAGCGGAGAGCGATCGGGCGCGGGGCCTTCACAAAATGCAAGCGGCCATTTGGGCGGCTGAGATGGTGCCACGTGACGCCATCTTGGCCATCCATCTTCTGGAAGTTGTAGATGGTGCCACGGATGTCGAATTGACTAGATTTTGTGTCATTGGGCTGCGATCGTCGATTCGAATTCATCCGTGTGGTCGGATTTGTCATCTGAAGTGTGGATTTACACTATCCTGGCCCTTGATCTTCTAGGATTCCTGGGTCACTATCTGATGCTACGGATGCCTGATTAGGGCGATCTTGGAGTCGTTGAACTCCAATCGTTGCCCTGATCACATCCATACGGTTAGATCTTTGATCCGAGGCCCCAATAAAATGTTTACCCTGTCCAAGCACATAAAAGGAGACAATTAACCTCCATTTTATTCAAACTACTCTAAATGCAAGATGATGCATGTTATGCAATATTTATATCATGAAATGCAATCCTATGCTTAAGAACATGCAAAAAAAGACATTTTAAGTAGTGTAAATATGTTTACATCATACCCCCATACCTATCTTTTGGTAGTCCCTAGCAAAAACTATATGCTATTTATAAAAGAATTAAGTTGGATTATTTGGACCTGAGTTATTTTCAATCATTAAGAAATTGTCTACTTAGGAACTGAACTTTCAAAGACACAACAGTCCCCGAGTATCAGCCAAAATGCAGACCGCCTCAAGCCTCGCCTTATTCAAAGAAAAATTTCTTTTTCTTTTTACTCTTTTCTAATTTTTTTGGATTTTCAAATTTTAGGGTTTAAGAGTGGCTTTCTACGGCCATTCAACTCACCCAAGATTTGATGAGAACCCTAAGCCTTAAGCATCTTATTATGATTGTGATAGACTCGTTGACCGGTAATTAAAACGGACTTCAGATTTCTACGCCTCTAGGCTACCTCAAAAAGACTTCTGCCTAAAGATGTATCTTTACAACCGGTAGCTTTCTCCCTACTTTTATTTTTTATGGGGTCAACACAAGGGTGAATCCAGTGTATATCTCCCCAATTTATTCTACTTCTCCACTTCTTCCTAAGTGTTTTGAAAATTTTTAGTACATTTACTGAGCTGGGTTCTGGACAACCGGTCGATGAGCTGTTACCACCGACAACTTGCTAGCCATACTCGTGCGGCGAAGTGTGGCTTATTTCTTTTTATTCTTTTCTCCTTTTCTTTTTTATTTTGATTTTTTTTTTTTTAGTAGGTGGCTTCCCTGGTCTAAGATTTACCTAAGGGCAGGAAAAAGAGAGGTCCAGTGACTGGGCTCTGGACAACCTACCTATGGGTTGTTACCCACGATAACTTGCTAGCCATATCACCCTAGAAGGTTCATTAGCTACCTAACTTTCGTTAAAATCTCCGAACAACGAGTCAGTGCAGAGAAAGTGTGTAGATGCTTAAGACTCAAAATTCCCTCAAATCAGAGGGTGGGTTGATAAGTCGTGTACTTATCACTCAAACTTATTTATTCCAATTATGATAGAATTAAGATGGCGAGGACTCAAAGACAAATCCACATTTTAGTGGATACATGGGCTAATTAAGTCCAAAGACCTGAAGGGTCTTTGTGTTCAAATCATAATGTAGTATTTCCTAAGATTGAAAATTTTCTTAAACCCAAATTCTCTTTCCTAATTTCGAATTTTTTTTTTATAAAAGAAAATAAAATAAATCTATGGATCTGACGAATGAATTCAGAGATAAATATCCACCCCCCCATGCCTATCTAATGCAATGTCCTCAATGTATTAAAAAGACATGAAACAGAGTGAAAAAGCGTAGAAAGCACCTGAATTGCGTGAATGTCAGGTCCGCTCCGAGATGAAAACGAAAAAGAACTGTATATGTGCTGAGTTTAGTTCCTTCAGCTAGTTACACTATACAAAGAAAAGAAATGAAGAATTCACAAGTGAAGGTCAGAATTAGAATAAACAGAAGAATCTTCTGACCTAACAATAGCGGTCCACAGATGTGGACCAGATTGTGGTGCAGACCCATTCCCCATAATCGAGAATATCTTAGGTTCTGGATAAAAATTACCCAAAACCTAAAATCAAAATGCAAGCAAGGTCGGGCCTGCGATTGAGGATGCAACCCAAGATCAAAAAATCGGGTTACAGAGAATTGAAGCTCAAAAGGATAATCGTTGAATGTGTGCTTGAGTTGAACATCCTCGAAACAATTGTCGTAAGGGTTCTGATTTGATGGTTTCAACTTAAAAGGAACCCTTCGACACAATCTTCCATTTCCTCCAAAATTAACTTCCCAAATCAAAACTTCCCAACTCCTATCCTCCTCATTCAGCATATCAAATTCCAGGACCTCTTTCATGTTAATCACTCCGTCTGAAATCTCCAAGTCTAAATGATGTGGCAGAATCAGAATTGACTTGGGTCTAATTATCTCAGAAACAGAATTATCGATAAGCTCAACGGGGTGTAACTGATAATCTGGGCATTGAATTGATTCATCCAGAAAATGTAATCCTGGATCTGTAATGTGTGCCCTAAGATCAGTTTCCTCAGTTATTGGGCTATCAAATGATCTATCAGATTCCTCAGGCCCAATCGTCTCACAGAAATCGTGTTCAGAAAACTCGCATGAGACTTCACAACTTGAATCTTCACCATCAGGATCTGTATCAATGTATGTCCCAAAATCAGTTGTCACTTTCTGTTCCAAGGAGACATACGTTTTCTCGTAACCCGGCTCAAGGATCTCAAGTGAAGAAATCAGATCTTCCTTAATTGGTTGCTTTAATTCAATCTGGTCAGCCTCATAACACATGTCCCCCCCAACAGGTGCCTGAGCGGGTTCTGTCATTGGCTTTCCTGAAGAGGGTTCATCCTGGGAAACATTCCAAGATTGAATCAAAGAAACCACGAATCTCATCCTCAATTTCGCTAATTTCCCAAGTAGAAACTCACCCGGGTTCTTATCCTTAACGTCCTGGAGCCAATCCAACAAAGACTTGTTTAAATCATCAATCATTTCAATTAGGGGCTCCAATCTCTCAATGCAAGGTATTGGCTGAACTTCTAAAGATTGAATGATATTCCTCAAGTTAGCCAGAACCTTATCTTGAACCTGGTTAACCTGAACCAAATGAGTTGGTTCAGGGTTGGGCGGGTTTGGGCTCAATGCAGGGGAATTAACGAATTGAGATTCGTTATACCCTTCCTGATAATAGGTCATTTCAGATTGTTGAAAAGATGGTGATGACCTAAAGGCAGTGAAATCAGAGGATGGGTAAGGATCGGTGTATCCTTCTTGATTGTAGATCGTATTAGGCTGTTCATGAAAGGAAGACGATCTATAATCGATGTAGCTCTGAGAAGGATAGAAATCAGAATCAAAGTGTTCAAGGTTAGACCCTAAACACGGGGGTCCGAAATTGTATCCCCAATCCGAATTATCCCAACTAACTGATGGCTGATTACAATACGAGTTGAGATAATCGTCATGTTGAGGATAATTCACAACAGGAGGGAAAGAGCGGGAATGTGTGAAATATGTGGAAGGATTCATGAGACACGGGAGGAAGAAAGGTACCCTGCAATACAAACAATCAAACCTGTCCTTAAATGGGTTAGCCTACAGACCTACAGACTCCCAAAACCCGTCTTGAGATAAAGGAACGATTTGATCTACTTCTGTCTGTTCAATCCAACCAGTTAGAAGGAGGGACTGGGGAGAAGGTTCTTCCTTCGGCTTGCGCCTCCGGTTCCTAGTGTACCCCCCAACCACGATCGTTTGACTCTGCTCCCCTAGCTAGACATCAGATTGAACAGTAGAAACAGACTAATCGAAAATAATCTCGTTCTGGGTTCTGAAGAGCGAGTTCAATCCTTAAGGCCAACATCTACTCTGTTTTATTTAGGGCTAGGTTTGAATGTGCTTTGGAATGTGATGGGCCCTTTAAATGGGTTGTGCCCTTAATGATTGATTGATTCGTGTGTGAGTGCACAACCAGTGGTTTTCAAGTAAGATTATTTTTGATGTGGTGAATTTTAAGGTTCAAATCTTACTTAGTAGCTTTTAGAATTCAACTTTAAGTGTTTTCAAACAAGTTTCGTTGGCACACCAGGCTTTGAAAGCACGGGTGAAGATGTTTTCCTTTAAAGCTTAAAAAGAATGTGGAGTGCCTGGTAAATCCCTAAAAGTTGAACCTAATTGGCAGCTACTTGATAAGTTAATTTTATTTGAAGTGATGCGGCCCAATCAACTCAAACAATTGGCCTGTTGCACCACTTAATTAGGCACACAAATGATTACCTAATCTGATTTCTACTCAATTATGTGTTTGGATGTGTGTACCGGCTCCTAAGATCGGTTTACTGGTTGAGTTTGAAAATCAGATGAGGTTGTGTACCTCTGTGAGATTTTTTTTTTCTTTTTAATGTGGGGGTTGGGGTGAGTATGGGTGTTAAACAACAAACAATCTAACCTTAGAGTTTATAAAAACACCTAGGTTGATTGATGTTTGAGTTATTATGTGATGAAATGAAATCTAATGGGTGGGAGGTGGGGGGTAACTCACAAAACCTTCTACAGCACTTTACTCCGATCTACCGCTTTTGCCTGTCACGAAAGAGTACCTGCAATTACAATAAGAAAGGAGAAAATTGAGGTAAATGACTTGTACGTTACAAAACGCAAAGAGAAATCAAAGATCGTTGCCTCCCCGACAACGGCACCAAAATGTTGAACGCTTACGAACGCTACGCTAACGTGTTCAATTTTGGAAAACCTGTCGTTGTAGTTCAAAAGCGAAGAATTCGTGTTCAAGAAATAAAATTTATACCGAAATTAAAATTCTGGGTCGAACACAGGGAGGCGGACGTTTGATTTAAAAACTACGCGTTTCTTTTTATTTGTCACAGAATAATTCAATTTAAAACTATCTAATTATTTACAATAAATAGAAGAGAGAGAGAGAGTAAGAGAGAAAGAGAATATTACACAGAGAAATCAAAATGAGATGTAGAATAAACAAGGAATTTTTCATTGAGGAGATTGTTCATTACAACTAGAAAGTATAAAATAATTACTCTAGAAAGCGATAAATTTACTCTAGAAAGCATTAAAAGAATGGAGGGAGAAATGTCCTCCTCGACGATTGCTTGGAAGACAAACAAAACTACACTAGAAAGCAGTAAAAAGAATAGGGAGAGAGAAATCCTCCTCGACGGTTGCTTAGAGGACGAGCCGGACGGGACGACGCCTGGACGAAGGAGAACGAAGCAGGATGAAGGAGGACGAAGCAGAAAAACGGGAACGAAGCAGCACACCGTCGTCGTCGCGGGATCCACTTCCGAAGGGGAACAAAAATTGGACTTTATCTTGCCAGAAGCATCCCGGGTGTGGGACAAGCTTCTCTTGAGCTTTGGAGGGGTAGAGAGGAGAAGGAAGGGATGAGAATTTCGTATGGAGGGGGCCTCCTTTTATAGTTGCAAGGAGTGGGGGCAAAATGGACATTATAACTTCAAAATAATAAAAGAGGGGTCTTTAGTGATGGATAAATCCGTCACTAAAGCCCCCAACGTGGGCGTCGTGGGTGGCTCGCACGCGCCTCCTTGCCTGCACTGGTGCTCAACGGCTTGCGCACGTTCATCGATTTTCAGCCGTCCAATCACGAGATCGGACGGCTTAAGATGCGTCTCTGCCCGCTCGTTGTGCGCCCGCCTGGCGCGTACGATCGTGCATCCACGCCGCACGTTCAAGCACGCAACTGTCCGATCTCCATCTGACGCTCCACGCACCTCAATTGCCCGCGCCTTCTAGCCCCTGCCGCTCGCGAAAGCGCGCTCGACCGCTGTGCTATGGGGCGCGGTGGTCGAGCAGACGCTTTTAAGCGCAAGCGACCGCAGTCGTTGGATTAAGATCCGACAGCGGAGAGCGATCGGGCGCGGGGCCTTCACAAAATGCAAGCGACCGTTTGGGCAGCTGAGATGGCGCCATCTTGGCCGTCCATCTTCTGGAAGTTGTAGATGGTGCCACGGATGTCGGATTGACTAGATTTTTGTGTCGTTGGGCTACGATCGTCGATCCGAATTCATCCGTGCGGTCGGATTTGTCATCTAAAGTGCGAATTTACACCATCTTGGCCCTTGATCTTCTAGGGTTCCTGGGTCACTATCTGATGCTACGGATGCCTGATTAGGACGATCTTGGAGTCGTTGAACTCCAATCGTTGCCCTGATCACATCCATACGGTTGGATCTTTGATCCGAGGCCCCGATAAAATGTTTACCCTGTCCAAGCACATAAAAGGAGACAATTAACCTCCATTTTATTCAAACTACTCTAAATGCAAGATGATGCATGTTATGCAATATTTATATCATGAAATGCAATCCTATGCTTAAGAACATGCAAAAATAGACATTTTAAGTAGTGTAAATATGTTTACATCAAATTCTTTCTTAGATTAGGTTTATATGCTTTCCTAGTGTAGCGTAGATTAAATAGATAGTTTACAATAGAATCTAATCAGTAATTTTGTTTAGAATAGCTTAGATTAGATTAGTTGTAGTGTATTGTCAATCTGCCCTCTTTGATCAATTCAAATCAAAAAGGATGAATTCATGCCCACATATCGATTCACTGATCACCCTCCTCATTTCACAATCGCCTTAACTTGATTTCTCGATGTTTCAATTGTAATTCACCTCCTCCGTGATTGATGATAACATCATCATCAGCCATATCTAGCTTAAATTAGTCATAATCAATTGATAAATGTTCCTACATAACCGCCACAGAGTCCTAATTCACTACAAATCCATTCTGAGATATTAACATAAAAATAGGGGTAAAACTGTAGTTTTAACATAATATCCTAAATGCAGAACAACCACGAGGTTTCCTAGGGGTTAATTAAAGGTCAAATGTTCATTAATGTCTAATAAGTGGGTTCATGCAGACAAGAATAGGTTTTCACGCGTTTCGAGAATTAAATGACATCTAAAACCTTAAAAACAAACCTGCTTAAATAATTAAGGTTCCGATCAGGATAAAATTCACCTAAACCTTCTAAAAATCATAGAAAAATGCTCTCTAAGTTTTGGTATGCTTTTTTTGACCATTGAAACCCAATTTGACCTAAAATAGTCTTAGACAGACAATTGCCCTAATTTGGGTTTCTATGCAAATTATCCAGTCAAACCTGATCAAAATGAAAATTTAACTTCACCATCAGATTCCTTGGGTTCAAATTAGGTTTTTATCAAAATTTGGGCCTAATCAGATATCATCTTAACCTAGTTTGCATTTTGGTCTAGTCTGAATCTTTTTTCTCACACACATGCCCCTAACTTTAGAATTATTTGCAAATAGCCCCTCAACTTTGTCATCTTCTTCACTAGCAGGTCCCTTCCGTCTTCAACTCCTAAACCTACTTCTCCAGCGACCTTTGATTGGAGAGTTCTCCCTAATTGATTGACGAAACCTTCCAAATTTGGAAGGAGAACTCCTGAGACAATCTCCTTCCATTTGAGCCATTCATTGGGCGTTGATACCTTCCCAAAAGCTCTTAGGAACCTTTCAAAGGTTTGGGGGTTTCCTTCTTTGACGAGTTACCAAGCTTTCAAAGCTTGGATTCCAAGCTTGAAATGACCCCCTGAGCCCTATAAAAGCACTCCTATTGCAAGGCCGTGCTCTTTAGTGAGGTTTTGGGCCAAAAACCTCTTCCTAACCCTACCTCCGACCCCTCTCCAACCGAGCTCTAGCGAGCTTCTTCAACCTCATTCTTCCGACCATCAGACGGTCAAATCAAGTGGCCTATCATCTTTCTCATCTTCCTCTGTCTCTCGCCAGCCAAAGCAAAGGCTCCCAGAACTCATTCTTCTTCGTCGAAAGAGGGGTCGTGCCTCTGAAGAAAAAGAAAGAGGAATAACTGAAGAAAAGGAGAAGGGCTAAGGAAGAAAGGAGAGAAGAAGAAGAAGCTAAAGAGAAGAACAGAAGAAGAGTATTGTAGCAGAGAACATTTAAGTCATCTGATTCTCAAATCAGACGTTTGAGTACTGTTCATTTATTTAACATTGATTGAGTAATTGATATACATGTGCGTAGGCTAATAATTGGTGATCTAAATCACCATTATTTTGTTCTAGCTATCTTTTTATCCTCTTTAACTCTTGGAATACTTATATTATTCATTGAATATCTAATGCGACAAATTAATATTCATTACATATCATTGTTGTGCTCATTTATATTTTAATTGAGATTAGCGTGTGAATTTCTATTTACTCCCTGTGTTGGACCTCAGACTTCATTTCTAGATATCTAAATTTATAAATTTTATTGGTTGAGAGATCGATTGAGGGTTTTGCACTACAACGATGACAACTTAATCTTAATCCTCTCTAGATTGCCCTTCAACAGTGATGGTAACACCATCATAGGCCCTAACTAGCCACAATTAGTTCGATTCAACTAGTAAATGTTCCTAGTTGATTATCTGAGGGTCAAAATTCTGCACCAATCTTATTTAGGAAGAAAACATGAAAATAGGGTTAATTCTGTCATTTTAACAGCACATCACATATGCAGAATGATGTAGACACATCTATTTCACACAACTATTCTTAGGTGTATAACTGCATTAAGCATTATAAATATTACATAGCATGCATCGTTATGCATTTAGGTTAGATTGTACAAATTATAGGTTAATTTTCCCTTTTTGCAGTCAGGAGACAGGGCAATATCATTTTGGGGCCTTGGATTGAAGATTCAACCATACGGATCTGAGTACAACGCCTCTGAGATTGCCCTGATTGAACTTCCGTAGTATCAGATGCAGTTCGAGACAGATTAGAGGTTAAGGGGCAAGGTGGTGTAAATACATACCTCAGATGACAAATCCAACTGTACGGATGGAATTATATCGACAATCGCAATCCAATGATATGAAAATCAGTCCAATCCGACATTCGTGACACCACCTACAAGCAAAAGAAGATGAACGACCACGATGGTGCCATGTGGCGCCATGATAGACGTCCAACGCCACCGGCCGTCCTCTTCTCATCAAGCGCCCCTCGATCTCAGTCGTTGGATCTTCATCCAACGGCTGAAAGCATGAGGAGGTTAAAATCAAAACCCAACACAAGTACGGGCATCGCGCAATGGTCAGAGGAGGTGTTCCCAAGCCGTGAGCGTAGGTTCGATTCCCGCCCACGGGAATTTTGCACATAGCTATGAGCTCCGATCTATTAGAGCTGCGTGATCTTCATCGAACGGTGGAGACTTCTACACGTGGCACGCAGAAATGCTCGTGTGCTACACACGTTATTCAATGTGGTAGTCCACACAAAATTGTACACGCGATGGGAAGATCTGAGGTGTGCTCTTGTGTGCGATCATGGCCCCATGATTGAAGATCAACAGTCATCACCTTAGTTGGTCACACACCAGCCAGGTGACCGACTAAGTGAGAAACCAATCAGTCACCCGGGTCACGTGCCTCTCTGAGCATGGTGACCGGTTGGCACGATTTATGATCGGCCAACTTTTTAGTTAGCCAGTCATGAGTCTTAACGGCTAAAGGTTCATCAAACGTGCGATGCACATCCAACGATCGAGCTTCTCTCCCATGCGATCAAGCGGATCTTAGAAACTTCTCTTGCCTGCCCAATTAACCATGCGATGACCAATCTCAGCGTGTGAGAAGTCCCAATGTGATCTTGTCAGCCATCCGATCAAGACTTGAAGTGTGATTCTGCATGCTGTGCAAGGCAAGCTCTTCAAACGTGCGGACGTGAGAGCGGGAAGCATGCACCATGAACACACAATCCTATGACCTAAAATGACCATTTTAACCCTCTCCAAAAGCCTATAAAAAGAGCCCATATTCCCTCCATTTGGACCATCCCTTCTCTTTTTCTCTCACCCCCACCAAAGCTCAAAAGAGTTAGTCCCATACCCGGGATGCTCCACTAGAGTCTTAAAAATAATTTTTCTATCTTCTCATCCCCATTTGTGGAGCACCCATGGTTATCCTCTCACCACCATTCAAGAAGCGGATCCCACTGTGACATCGCCCTACTTCATTCTACGTCCTCCAGCTCTATTCTCCCTCATCTAGCTTCTCATCCCCATAGTCCGAGTGCTCTGTTAACACGGCTTGTCCTCCAAGCAACCGTTGAGGAGGATAACTTCTCACTTCCTCTTTTTATCAATTTCTAGTGTAGATTACCAGCTTTCTAGTTATAGAAATTAGTTGTAATGAACATATGATTATCAAATATTGATTCCCTTTCTCTCTCTTTTCTCTATATTATTCCCTCTCTTTTTGTAGTATTCTTTCTCTTTCTTCAATTATTTATTCTCTAAGTAAAATAGCTAGTGTAGATTTAATTCGACCAGCTAATCTACTTCGTAACAATAATTCCAAATGCGATTTTTTATCAAACGTTCACCTCCCTGTGTTCGACTTGGTGATGATAACATCATCATGAGCCTTAACTAGCTTTAATTAATCATAATCAAGTGACAAAAGCTCCTACATAATCGTCGGAGAGTCGTAATTCCTTAGACATCCATTCTGAGAGGAATACACTAAAACAAAGTTAATTCTACAGTTTTAACAGCATATTGATGGGAACACCATCATGAGCACTAACTAGCTCATTTTGACCCAATGAAGAGAATAAATGCTCCTACATAACCAACTGAAGGTCATAATTCACTGCATAACCTTTCTAAGAGGAAAATAAGAAACTAGGGTTAAAACTATAATTTTTCCAATGCAGTGCAACCACGGGTTTTCTCAAAGGCTAAACAAAGGTTAAATGGTCCTAACAAGATAACAAGTGAGTTGGATTTGACAGAAAAGGGTTTGTGAGTACTCTGGGAATTAAATGACTTCTGAAATCCAAAAAACAAACCCACTTGATTAACCAAGGTTCTGGTCAGGATAAAATTCACTTAAATCCTCTAAAAATCATAGAAAAATATTCTCTAAGATTTAGAACCTTCAATTTAGCCATTAAAACCCATCTTGACTTAGAATGGGGTATGAGACAGATATTTGCCCTAAATTAAGTTTTTGCATAAATTACCCAGTCAAACGTGGCCAAACCCAAAATCCAACTTCACCATTGTATTCCTTAAGTCCAAATTAAGTTTGTACCAAAATTTGGACTTAAGGAAAACTCATCTTGACCTACTTTGAAAAAGGTCCAGTCTGATTACATTTTTACCCCTAACTTTCAAAAATCCTTACAATCAACCCCCTATATTTCTCGTCATCTTCACAAATAGGTCCCTTCACCATTATAGCGGAGGAATCCTACTCCAACGAGCTTTGAAAGGAGAGTTCTCCCTGATTACTTGGAGAATCCCTTCTAAAATTGGAAGGGAGATTCTCTAGGAAAATCCCTCCAATATGAACCCGTTGATGAGCCCTAATTGTTTCTCAATCTCTCATGCGAATGCATGAGAGATTTGGGTCTCTTGAAGCTTCCATCTCCGGCGACCCTGCCTTGCTTGAAAGATTGGCTTTCAAGCACAAAACCTCCTCAGAGACCTATTTAAAGACTCCCCAGATCCAACCGCATTCTCCCAGCTTGAAATTGGGCTGGTTCCCCCTCTATTCCTCTCTCCCTCGCTGGCCACAACCCTTCGCAAGCTCCGGCGGCTTTTCCCTCACTCTCTCATCACTCAACCACAATACCAGTGGTCTGGTTATCCCCACCACAGTCCTCTGCGTCATGCAATATCGACCGACGTCGCCTCTGCCCCATCTTCGCTGCCGCCTCACCTATGGAGCTTCGTCTTCCCCACATC
The DNA here is from genome assembly GCA_037157565.1 of Thalassia testudinum. NCBI lineage: Eukaryota > Viridiplantae > Streptophyta > Magnoliopsida > Alismatales > Hydrocharitaceae > Thalassia > Thalassia testudinum. The sequence goes on from JAZHRO010000024.1 coordinate 88,509,850, forward strand.
TGGCAACCATACTGGCATGGGACCTCCTTCCTTTTCATCCCTTAGAGGTAGGTCTTAGATTCCCTCTCTCTCACACTTTCTTTCCCTCTCTTTATTTCCTAAAACCAACCACCGACACCACAGAACACCTTCACATTCCCCACCACTGGCGATACCTCCGATGAGGTGTTTCCATCGCTACACACCTCCATCCACCTCACCAACCACCCTACGACCTCTGCCTCATCTCCCTGATCAGTTCCCCTCACTCCTCTCACTGCGCCACTCACCCAAACACCTCACCGAACACACGCACTCACACGCACACAGTGTGCCCTAGGCACGCCACCATAGCCACCCACACGCCACGAAACCACTCCCATTACATCCACTGTGCTCCGACAATGCTCCCTGAGCAATTTGACATGGCCGCAAGGTCGTTCTTGTGTTTTCAGGTTCGTCGCCCATCCACCATTGCTACCAAGCATGAAGCTCGCTTGCTGCAGCTCCAGGTGTTGCCAATCCCAGGAAGACGCTCCCAGGACGCGCGGAAGACTCTCGCGTATGGTTCAAGTCCTTTGATTGGAGTCAAGAGACTCTGCAGTTGAAGCAATTGAGAGGGTCACCCTGCTGCTGTGCACGTGGAAGATAGGTGGGACTAAAATGTCCCACCTCAGAAGTGGAAAGCCACTCAAAGTTGCATAAATTTTAAAAGTGCCAGAGGCTCTTTGCCTCCAACACTGAGGGTAAGGTCCTCCCCCCTCTCACCGGACCCGTCTGCGACACCTAATACACGGACCTGGCCAACCCGACTACCCAACCTATTCACTCCTCACTCACCACACACGCCGATGAGCCTGGACCTGGGTCTCCATTAGGTCCGATTACCCGACCAGCTAAAGGCTTTGAGAGAGCAGTTCTGAAATAGAAAAGAGAGAAAGACAGAGGAGAGCTGTGCAGGGGTAGGGGGTTTTGTTCTGAGGAGTTTGCCTTCGACACTTAGTCGAATTCAGAGCGTACAGCAAAGTTGAAGGAAGAAGAGAAGAAGAAGAGAAGGCAAACGATAAAGAAAGAAGAAGGAAGCCAAAGGCAGATGGTAGAGAAAGAAGAAGGAAACCAAAGGCCAAAGACAGAGAAAGAGAAGAAGAAAAGAGACATCAGAGAAAGAGATCAGAAGAAGAAAAGGAGAAGAACTGTAGCACAAATCATTTAAGACATCTGATTGCAAAATCAAACGTCTAAATTCCTATTTCTTTCCTTCTTTAGTCAATTTGAGTAACTATTATTTTGCCTACAATTATTTTTACTCTTCATATACTCATGCTCTACATTCCTAATTAGATTTTGAGTAGTATTATGTGTTCAATTTGCATTTATTGTTGAGATCAGTGTGTGAATTCCATTTGCTCCCTGTGTTCGACCTCGGAATATATTCGAGTAATAAAATTATATTTGTTTTGAATGCTATTTCGGCTATACTACAACGTAACACTTTAAACACCGATTCTGCGAGCATAAACATTTTGACGCCGTTGTCGAGGAGCAACACACAATTCACCAGTGTTCTCTACATTATTTGATTATATTTAAGCACTAACTTGCTCTATTTGCTTTATTGTGATTTTGCAAGGTACTTCACGAGGAGATCTTTCGTGCAAATCAACTGCTCCAGGGCAGGTAACTTCTCTATTCTTCCCTAATCAACCTCCTAATCTTAGGAAGACAAAAAGGAAATAATCAATTAGGAATCACCTGCCTTATTTTTCATAGTAATTACCATTTAAAAGGCAAGTTTCCTGATTTGCAAAATTTTTTTCAAATCTCATTAAAGATGAAGCGATTTTTAGAGAACCTACCTCAAATTTCCTGTGCCTACTAGGGATCACACTCAATTCCTAATCTTCTTGGACTACACACTTCCTGTTTGAAGTCCAAGGAGAACATTTTTTGAAGATCAAAATGGACTTGGAAAAAAAGTCAATTACGATTTCTACAATAGGGTTTTGGAGTGCTAGTTCACACTTGCCTGCATAAAAGGAAACAAACCTACCCGTATTTGTGTGCTACCTAAGCCCTTGATTGAAAAGATCTAATCAAGAAAAACCTTAAAATCAGACTCTAAAATCACTTGAACCTTAAAATCCTTTGACCTAATAACCTGGGAGTCAAATCAGGGTGATTTCTAGGTCTTGACCTGGACTCATTTTGGTATCTTTAGGGCAGGTTAGGTAAAGTTGGCCTACATTGTAGGCCAACCAACCTCCAAATTAGGTCACAAGTCAAATCAATTGCTAATTCAAGTGAAACAAAGGCACAAAATAGGACATAAAAACTAGTAGACTTAAGAGGTCAAGTTATCCATTCTGGTCTACCTGGACCCTCAATGACAAGGAAGGTCGGGTGGGGGAAACCCTGTAACCCGTGGGGGCCCTCTACTGTGTAGGGGTCTTTGCAGGACTCTCCCTTCCTGGATGCCCAGGTAATTCTTAGGTGGACGACTTTCTAATCCAGGGGTATTATCCGCCCCGGACCTCTATAGTCATCCAAAAATATTTGGGTGCCTTGATTGGGTCAACATTGCATCCAGTCCCTCATCCCTTCTATTTATAGCACACACCATATTTTCATTGGGAGTCTCTTTCAGATCTAATCAATATCGATTCAAACTTGAATTTTGATTCTACATCTTGACTCCACCATCTGATTCTAAAATGCCGCTTGGCTACTTATGAAAACCATTAAAGAAACCTAAATCACAAAGATCCATGAGAGATAGAATAGTTGAGGATGCCCTTAAATTTTATGACATTGATTACAAAACCTCAAAACCAATTGAAAACATTCAGGTTGATATATCAACAACAACAACCTTCATCATAAACTGTGCCCAATTATTATTAACAGAAGCAACAAAGGGATCAACCCGAGATATTCTCATAACAGGATACATCGAGATAGAAAAATTGCATAACTTTGAATATCTCCAATGCATGACACATTCTACACTTTGGGAAAAACACCAAGATGATCTTGAAAAATGGGAAGAAATAATGAAATTATTGAAACAAGTTATCAATCACAAATACCCGTACATGCCCCAAACAGTTAATGAAACATCTTGGAGTAATATTGAGGATCAACATGATTTCCTGATGTAAACACATTTACACTACCTAAGATGTCTATTTATGCTTGTTTCTTAAGCATAGGATTGCATTGCATGCTATAAATATTACATAACATGCATCATCTTGCATTTAGAGTAGTTTGAATAAAAAGGAGGTTAATTGTCTCCTTTTAAGTGCTTGGACAGGGCAAACTTTTTATCGAGGCCTCGGATCGAAGATTCAACCGTACGGATGTGATCAGGGCGACGATTGGAGTTCAACGACTCTAAGATCGCCCTAATCAGGCATTTGTAGTATCAGATAGTGACCAGGGAACCCTAGAAGATCAAGGGCCAGAATGGTGCAAATCCACACTTCAAATGACAAATCTGACCACACGGATGGATTCAAATCGACGATCGCAGCCTAACGACGCAAAAATTGAGTCAATCCGACACCCGTGGCACCATCTACATCATCCCGAAGATGGACAGCCAAGATGGCACCACGTGGCGCCATCTCAGCCGCCCAAACGCCCGCACACACCCGCTGAAGCACCTGCATCCACTCATCTCCGCCGTTGGATCAAAATCCAACGGCTGTGGATGCGGCGCATTGAAATCATCCACACGACCATCCACGCTCCGTAGCGCAGTGGGCGAGGGAGTTATCACGAGCAGCGGACGTGGGTTCTAGTCGCAACAAGCAAGCGAAGGGAACGGGCGAGCGGGCGCGGACGTGTGTCAAATCTTGATCGGGCAGCCGTCTGCGCTCAATAGCATTGACGCGCTATCTTACACCCGCGCCTCATGTGGTATCACACGCGTTGGGGCGGGCACACAGCGAGTGGGCGAAGGAGCGATCTAGGTCGTCCGATCTAGCGATCGGATGGCTATCGACGGCTGAACGTGCGGCATGCGTTGAGCGCGAGCAGACGAGTGGGCACGCGCGGGCAGTGACCACTACGCCCACGTTGGGGCTTTAGCAACGGTTTTATCCGTCACTAAAGACCCCTTATTTAATGTTTTAAAGATGTAATGACCAATTTGCCCCCACTCCTTGCAACTATAAAAGGAGACCCCCTCCACACAAAATTCTCATCCCTTCCTTCTCTTCTCTACCTCTTCAAAGCTCAAAAGAAGCTTGTCCCACACCTGGGATGCTCCTCGCAAGATAAAGTCCAAATTTTCGTCCCCGTTCGGAAGTGGATCCCGCAACAACGGTGACTTGCTGCTCCGTTCCCGTTCTTCTGCTTCGTCCTCCTTCGTCCAGGTGTCGTCCCGTTAGGCTCGTCCTCTAAGCAATCATCGAGGAGGATAACTTCTCTCTCCCATTCTTCTTTACCGCATTTCTAGTGTAGAATTTTCCTGCTTTCTAGTGTAGCTGATTTCCCGCTTTCTAGTATAATTTTTATTTGGTTTGATTGTATAAACATTTTGAAATATTGAATGCATATTCTCTCTCTCCCTCTTTCTCTCTCTCTCTCTCTTCCTTTTAGTCTGATAGCTTCATTGTAATTATATCACCTCGCTTTTCAAAAATTCTAAAAAAAATATAATTGTGAATATAGATCGACGTAGCCTCCTTGTGTTCGACCTGGAATTTAAATTTCGATATAAATTTTATTTGTTGAACACGAATTCTTCACTTTCAAGCTACAATGACAAGGTTTTAAAACCAAACACGTTAGCATAGCAATTCGTGCGTTCAACATTTTGGCGCCGTTGCCGGGGAAGCAACGATTTCCAATCTTCTTTTCACATTTCTTGCACTTTATTGTTTTCTAACTTGCTTTCTCTTATGTCTATTGTTTTGCAGAGACCTCCATCAAGGAATCAACAAGCGGTAGATTGGAGTAAAGTGCAGTTGAAGACAACTGTAAGTGCTCCCCATTCTTTCCCCCTCCGTAGATTTCATTCGCCACATTAAATCCAAATTCCAATTAACCTAGGTGTTTGCATAAATCTTAGGAATAGTTTGGTTGTTTGGATTCTCACTCACATTCATTCCACCCTCATTTATAAAAAACACAACAAAAAGATAATCTTGTGGGGTTATTTTCAACAAACACACAACATACACCCACATTCAAGGCACTTAATCAAATTGATTTGTTTCTACTCAACCGAATTCTGATCTGTGGAACCGATACACACAAAGCAACACATAAAAGAGTAGAAATCATTCTAGGTTAACCATCTTTGAGTGCCTAACTTAGTGGTGCATTTGTATCCAATTGTTTGAGTTGTTTGGGCCGCACCACTCTATTTTAAACCAACTCATCAAGTAGTTCCTCCTTAGGGTTTTCAATCTAGGTCTATTCTAGGCACTCCACTTTCTTTCTGGTTTTAAAGGAAAATAATCTTCACCCATGTTTTACAACTTGGTTTGCTTAGAAACTTGATTGCAATCCACCTACTTTGAAACCCTAAAAGCTACTTAAGCAAGATTTGAATATTAAAATTCACGCATCACAAATAATCTTGCTTGAAAACCCTGGTTGTGCACGCACTTACACAAATCTCAATCAATCATTAAGGGTACAACCCATTTTAAGGGTCCATCACATTCCATAAGCACCACAATCCCAGGCCTTAATAAAATTGAGTAGACATTGGCCTTAAGGTCTGATTTGCTCTTCAGGGCCTAGTCTGAGATTATTTTTTATTAACCTACTTGTACTGATTAATCTGATGTCTAGATAGGGGAGTAGCGTCAAACGACCGTGGCTGGGGGGTACACTAGGAACCGGAGGTGAAAGCCGAAGGAAGAACCTTCTCCCCAGTCCCTCATTCTAACTGGTTGGATTAAACAAACGCAAGTAGAGTAAATCATTTACAATCTTAACGTGGGTTGTGGGAGTCAGTAGATCCTTAGGCTACCCCACTTAAGGACAGCCTTGTTTTGTTGTGCTGCAGTGTCCCTATCCCCAGTCCTTCCGACCTTCTCCTAGTTTATGCTGGGAAGACGGTCATTGTTACGACCCGATCCCCGAATCCCTACGAGACACGAGAATCGGACCGACTCGACTAATCCCAAGACCCAGTAGACCAACGGGAAAGTAACCAAAAGAGCAGTAAAAAAAATCACATTCAACATGAATATAACTAGCAATAACAAAATACAGCAGTAAAGAAAAGAACTACTACAGTATACACCACCGCAAAAGAAAAGAAATAAACATGTACATAAACATGATGCTTACAATAAAAGAGTATAGGATAATAGAAACTACTCACTACAACAAAAGGAAAAGTACAGTCGGTAGTACACAAGTAACACTACTAGGCTCTACTAGGCCCAGCACCCTCTGCAGCCGCCGACTTTGGCTGCTCAACACCTAGTCCTGAAAGGTAACAAAGGTGACACGTCAGCGAAACGCTGAGTAGAGTGGCAACCAAAAGCTAAGAAAAATAGTAAGGTGGACAGTAGCTGTTATATTTTTAATTTCTTTCTTTAATTTTTCCATTTATTCACTATTGAATTATTTCTCAGATCTTTCTCTTGATCTTGAATGTTCCTCGTGGGAACGATCTTGATTGCAGCCTTTTCTGAAAAGTAGAAGTAACACGTGGTGCTCTCCTGGCCGGGAGAGTCCCCCCGTGATGGTCTACCCTCAGTCAACCACCCCAAGGTCGCTGACAGACGTAACGGTGACTACGGCACGCGCGATAAATGCACAGGTAACAACCCCGCACTGGCACGCAGTCAGTCGTTTCCGTTAACGGGTGCGCCCAAAGCGCAGCACGGAACCAATATAAAGCAAAGCCCTCTCAGTAACAGGGGTCCAACCCCTCCACAGTAACCAAACAGGGGTCTTACCCCTCCACAGTCCGCGCACCCTTGCCTAACTACCCTAGTTTGCCCAGTGGGCCTAACAAGTCGGTGTGGGAGGGCTAGCAGAACCCCGGGGCCCATGGGGTAGCTAGTGCTCTCCCTACACTAGTAACTCTCCTCGGTACTGTGTACACGAGGGCCAAAAGTCGATACAAAGTGGCCAGACCTAACCCCGGGTTCCTGGGGCAGCTAGCTCCGCTCTGCACTAAACAGGGGGGAAACAGTCGCTCTCCTTGGTACTCCGTACTCAAGGGCCAGCTCACTTCCCCAATTATACTCCATTCACTTCCCAGGAGTTCTACTCCTAATTCCCCGCAGGGTTCATGCTCTTTTAACTCAGCCCATTTAGGTTTCATCGTTTCAGCTTTATATTCATATAACCCATGTTCTCAACAGTAATTATTCATTCATAAACAGGCAGCTGTTAACCAATTACAGGCAGTTATCGTTTCCTTTCTACTTTTCCAAGACTGCAATGTATATTTATTCAATCTAGTTTTCCAGTCTTAGGATTCATGCCATACCGTAGGATCTATCATTCAATCTAATTTTTCAGTCCTATGGTTCATGCAATGTCCTAGACTCTATTAATTATTTCACAAGTGCATAATTTTTGATAAATAAATTAAAGGGCCACTCTACCTGCAAAATCGGGAGTACTGGGGGAGTAATCGGCAACCCCGCGTGCCTCTGCAACCCCTAGAGTCGCAACGGAATGGGGTCCTAACACAAGGATCAAATACAAGGAGCTACTCAGAATAGTATACAATTACTGTAAACAGGTAGAGGAACTAAATATGAGAAGAACGAGACTTGAAACGCGGAAAACGGACTCCGAACGGACCCTAAATGGGTCAAAAATGACAAGTCTGCCCAAAATCAGGCGTCTGGAACTTCTTCTAGACGTCTTAAATGATAGCTCAGGTCATACCTTGAACTGCGCGGTCCTTCAGACATCCAGAAGCCCGCTGAACTGTCTAGACTTAGTTTCCAGACGTCTGACTGTCACTCCGGACGTCTGGAGACCCTCCCCGTCGTCTGGTGCTGTGCCCAGATGTCCGATCTGTGTGAGATGGCGTGCCCTTGCGCCTTCTCGAACAAGTCCTGCACACATACACAGCCGTCCCCAACACGAAGCGATGCAGAAACCTTCGGCGGAACGGCTGCATGGCCGTACACGCGAAAGAAGAAGGTAAAAACTATTGTACCTTTCAGACGTCTGGACCTTCCTCTAGATGTCTCCTGCGTCGTCTGGACGTAAGTCCAGACGTCTGATTCTGGGAAATTTTCCTAGAATCAAGACCTCCTCGCCCTCCGCCCGCAGCGCACAGCCATGCCGTACCACGCTCGCCTGCTGTCTGAGCTGCAGCAGCTCCTCCCTAACACCACACGCTTGCTGCGCACCCGCCGGTCAACTCTGGCTGCTCCGGCAAGCTCGCACCCTCACGGTCAAGCCCTCTCTCCCTCTCACAGTAGCCCCTCCTCCACACACACTTGCAGCAACCGCTGCTGCCGCCCTCGCCCGCTCACTCTCTCGCTGACAGGAAGAAGAAGAAGAAGAAGGCGGTGGAGTGAGGGTGAGGGAGAGAGAGGGGTGTATTTGAAGGCAGTCGCAGGGAGAGAGAGAGAAAAGGGTTGCGTCTACAGGGAGGGAGGAAAGAGAAGAAGGAGGGTGGCGATGCAGTTTGCGCGCGCATGCGAGCAGATGCGAACCCATACGCCAAAAAAATTGAATTCCAGACATCTGGGAAGGCTTCCAGATGTCTGGACCACTTCCCAGACGTCTTAAACGACATTTGATGCCCAAGTTATAACAATATAACAAACTCAAAGGAAGTTTCATCCTCGAAACTTGCGCTAACTAGAGTGCGGGAAAGAACGATATCGGCATAACAAACTCAAAGAGGATCGAAGCCGGTCTGAAAGGACGTACCCGCGAAAAGCTTCGGGTACCGCTCCCGCATTGCCGCCTCAGGCTCCCAGGTAGCCTCCTCGGTCCGCTGGCTCCTCCACAAAACCTTCACCAGGGGTACTTGCTTCCGTCTCAGACTGTGGACGGCTCTGTCGAGAATCTGCACTAGCCGCTCGAGGTAGGTCAGGTCATCGCCCACCTCGACGCTCTCATGACTCAGGATGTGACTGGGATCGGTGACGTACTTCCAGAGGTTGGACACGTGGAACACGTCGTGCACACCAGAAAGCTAGGGAGGAAGGGCAAGCCTATAAGCAATGGGTCCAACCCGCTCCAGGACCTCAAAGGGCCCCACGAACCTAGGCGCAAGCTTCCCTCTCACCCCAAACCGCTGCAGGCCCTTCATGGGAGAAACGCGAAGAAAGACGTGGTCCCCAACCTCAAACTACACTTCTCTGCGTTTCCGATTTGCATAGCTCTTATGTCTGCTCCTGACAGTACGGAGTCGCCTATGAATCTGCTCGACTACCTCCTGACTCTGCCGGATCAGCCTGGGGCTAACCTCCCACTTGGTCCCAACCTCAACCCAACTCAAGGGTGCCGTACATCTCCGTCCGTACAGAGCCTCTTAGGGTGCCATGCCGATGCTCGAGTGATAACTGTTATTGTATGCAAACTCCGCCAGGGGCAAGTGCTCCTCCCAAGAGCCCCTCCAGTCCAGTACATAAGCATGCAAAAGCTCCTCAAGTGTCTGTATCGTGCGCTCAGACTGTCCGTCCGTCTGGGGGTGGTAAGCTATACTAAACCTCAACCGCGTCCCCAGGGCCTGTTGAAACTCAGCCCAAAACTGGGACATAAAGCAGGTATCCCGGTCGGATACAATCTCCTGTGGAACTCCATGTAGACATACCATGTCACGGATATACCTCTCTACCAACTGTGCTGGTCCCAAGGTGACTCGGATCGGCAAGAAACGCACCGTCTTCGTCAATCTGTCAACGATTACCCATACTGCATCGTGTCCACGTTGGGTAACAGGTAAGCCCACCACCAAGTCCATGGTGATGCTCTCCCACTTCCACTCTGGCACTGGAAGTGGCTGTAGCGACCCTGCAGGCCTCTGATGCTCGACTTTCACCTACTGGCACACTAAACATTGCTGCACGAATTCACCCACATCCTGCTTCATCCCCCTTCACCAAAAGTCGCGTCTCAAGTCATGGTACATCTTCGTGTTTTCGGGATGTATGGTAAATCTGGAACCGTGTGCCTCAGTCAAGAGCTCTCTCAACAGCTCCTCATCTCTGGGAACGCACAACCGTCTCCTCATGCGCAGCACCTGGTCTGTAAAAGAGAAGTCCCCCGGGTCTCCTGACAGTACTCTGTCACACAAGGACTGCAAGTACGGGTCAGCCATCTATCCTGTGATGATGCGATCTATCAGCTCTGGCCTCGTCTGTCGCATCACAATCACTGCCCCACAGTGCCCCCGTAACTCTAGGGGTCGCCAACTGCCCATCTCCTCCAAGAGGCTCCAACTCTGCACCTGTAAACTGGCCAAGTGTGTGAGCGCCTTCCGGCTCAAGGTGTCAGCCACCACATTGGCCTTTCCCAGGTGGTAGGAAATGCTGCAGTCATAGTCCTTCAGGAGCTCCAACCAACGTCTCTGTCTCATGTTGAGCTCCTTCTGGTCAAACAGGTATCTGAAGCTCTTGTGATCTGTGAAAATCTCGAAGGTCTCACCGTACAAGTAGTGTCTCCACGTCTTCAACGCAAAGATGACAGCTGCCAGCTCCAGGTCGTGGGTAGGGTAGCTATGCTCATGGCGCTTCAGTTGCCGCGAAGCGTAGGCGACAACGTGACCCCTCTGCATGAGTACACCTCCAAACCCCTGCAAAGAGGTGTCCGTGTACACAACGAACCCGCCACTACTGTCTGGGATGGTGAGCACTGGAACCGAGGTCAGCCTCTCCTTTAGCTCCTGAAAACACGCTTCACAGGCGTCGGTCCAAGTAAAGGGCACGTCCTTCCGGGTCAACTGTGTCATAGGACGTGCAATCTATGAAAAGCCCCTGATAAACCGCCTGTAGTAGCCTGCCAGTCCCAAGAAACTGCGAATCTCAGTAACCGTACGCAGTCTCTCCCACCTGAGCACTGCCTCGACCTTGGCTAGGTCCATAGCCAAGCCATCCCCAGAGATCACATGACCTAAGAAGGTCACCTCCCTCAACCAGAACTCGCACTTGCTGTATTTGGCGTACAGCCTACGTCGTCTCAGTGTGTCCAGAACCATCCACAAGTGCTGTCCGTGCTGCGTCCGATCTCGAGAATAGATGAGCACATCATCAATGAATACCACCATGAACTGGTCCAAGTACGGTCTAAACACTCAGTTCATCAAGTCCATGAAGGCAGCAGGGGCATTGGTCAGCCCAAACGGCATGACCAGAAACTCGTAGTGTCCATACCGGGTGCGGAAAGCTGTCTTGGAGACGTCTGCCTCCTTGATCCTCAACTGGTGGTATCCAGACCTCAAATCGATCTTGGAGAATACTGTGGCACCTCGCAGCTGGTCAAACAAGTCATCGATCCTCGGCAGCGGGTATCTGTTCCTCATGGTGACCCTATTCAACTGTCGGTAATCCACACAAAGGCATAGGGTACAATCCTTCTTCTTTACAAATAGTACCGGGGCTCCCCAGGGAGACGCGCTGGGCCTCACAAGGCCTCACAAAGCCCTTCTCCAAAAGATCCTGCAACTAAGACTTGAGCTCTCGCAGCTCAAGTGGTGCCATCCTATATGGTGCTGTGGAGATGGGACTGGTCCCTGGTACCAGTGAGATCTCAAACTCGATCTCACGCTCGAGCAGTAGTCCTGGCAACTCGTCTGGGAACACGTCGGGGTACTCTTTGACCACCGAGATACTCTGGAAGTCTGCCACAGGGCTGGGCTCTACCACCACACAAGCTAGGAAGCCCTCACACCCCTGGCTCAAAAATCTCGCGGCCCGAAGTGCAGAAATGCATCTGAAGCCTCCGTCCACTGGCTGCCCGTGGAACTCGAAAGAAGGCAACTCCGGTATGGAGAAGACGATCTTTCTCTCAAAACAGTCCACCAAGGTGTGGTAAGCAGACAGCCAGTCCATCCCCAGAATTACGCCAAAGTCCTCCATCTGTATCATAATCAGGTTAGCGGGAAGGCTATGTCCCCCAATACTGACCCCGCAACCCATGTATACCTCCTCAGCTACAAACAGCTGACCACTCGGACCTCTGATCACGAACGGCTCCTCTAACAGCACACAATCCTGCCCTAAACTAACTGCGAAACTGGTGGCAACAAATGAGTGCGTAGCATCAGAATCGAAAAGCGTGTAAACGAGTCTGCTGGAAACTGAAACCATACCTGCCACCACTGATCCCGAAGCGCTGGCATCCCTGTGTGTCAGGGCGTTGATACGCCCCTCAGCCCTAGGTGCAGACGAAGCAGCCACACTCTACGTCGGACGGGTAGCTGCTGGCTGGTACCCTCCCTGTGACTGCTGTCCTCCTCCTCGCGCCTGGAAACAGCGGCCTCCTGCTCGCCCTCCAGTGCTCGACGCTGGAAGCATCTGCCCTCCTGCCCTAGACGGGCAGTCCCTCCTGATGTGGCCCGGCTAGCCACACTGGTAGCAGAGGGGAACCCGACTCCCGCCCTCAGTGGCCACTGCTGTCGCTGCGAAGCGAAACAACTCCAGAAAATGCGTGCGGTACGCGCTCACGGTCATCGTCCCCTTGCGAAGAGTGTGGAATTCCCGCCTCCTCTGGTCCTGCCACGTCTGGGGAAAGTATTGCTTGCAGAAGAGGGTGACGAACCGGTCCCAAGTCGACTCGTCCCTCTCCTATCCTCTGACTACCCTCCACCACCTGTGTGCCGCGCTCTCCAGCTGGTACATGGCAAAGGCCACGCGACACTCCACCAGGGGACGAAGGGTGTCAAAAACCTTCTCGATATGCTCGAGCAAGTCCTCCGCCTCGGTTGGGTCCTCATCCCCCTTGAAGGAGGGGGCTTCAGCTTTCGGAACTGCCCGAAAAGCTCAAAGTAGAGCTGCAGTGGAGATGCTGGTGCACCTCCAGGTAAAGAAGCCTCGTGCACAGAAGTGTCGGAGGAAGGTGGGGGCGGTGGTGGCCCATCCCCTCCCTCGCGTCCAGTGCCACATCCATCGCATGGTCCCACAGAGGACTCCCCCATTGCAGCCCCAGGGAGAGGCGCTCGTGGCAGCAGGTGGAGCTCCTCTCGCACAATGTCTCATATCAACTAGGCGAGGTCCTGGGCCTGAATGCCCGGGAGCAGTGGCTGGTCTACTGAAACGTCGACCTCAACATGCCCACCCCTCCGACCTCATCCTCGGTCGCGCCCATGGCCTGCCTCGCTAGTCCCGCGTCGAGGCATCTCCTGCAAGGAGATGAGAAAACAAAACGGAAACACGTCAATATAGAATGATATCTAATGGAGAAGTCTAATAACATATGTCAAAAGAAATGTTGTGATGGCTACTCTAGTTACAGACACATGAATCGATTATTTTCCAATCAGTTGGTTCACTTCTCAAGACAACCTTGCTCTGATACCATCTTGTTACGACCCGATTCCCGAATCCCTACGAGACACGAGAATCAGACCGACTCGACTAATCCCAAGACCTAGTCGTCCAACGAGGAAGTAACCAAGAGAGCAGTAAAATAAACCACATTCACCATGTATATAACTAGTAGTAACAAAATACAGCAGTAAAGAAAAGAACTACTACAGTATACACCATCGCAACAGTAAAGAAATAAACATGTACATAAACATGATGCTTACAATAAAAGAGTACAGGGTAACAGAAACTACTCACTACAACAGAAGGAAAAGTACAGTGGGTAGTACACAAGTAACACTACTGGGCTCTATTAGGCCCAGCATCCTCTGCAGCCGCCGACTCTGGCTGCTCAACACTTGGTCCTGAAAGGTAACAAAGGTGACACGTCAGCGAAACACTGAGTAGAGTGGCAACCAAAAGCTAAGAAAAACAGTAAGGTGGATAGTAGCTATTATATTTTTAATTTCTTTCTTTAATATTTCCATTTATTCACTATTGAATTATTTCTCAGATCTTTCTCTTGACCTTGAATGTTCCTCATGGGAACGATCTTGATTGCAATCTTTCCGAAAAGTAGAAGAACACGTGGTGCTCTCCTAGCCGGGAGAGTCCCCCGTGGTGGTCCTACCCTCAGTCAACCACCCCAAGGTCGCTGACAGACGTAACGGTGACTACGGCACGCGCGATAAATGCACGGGTAGCTACCCTGCACTGGAACGCGGTCAGCCGTTTCCGTTAACGGGTGCGCCCAAAGCACAGCACAGAACTAGTATAGGGCAGAGCCCTCTCAGTAACAGGGGTCCAGCCCCTCCACAGTAACCAAACAGGGGTCTTGCCCCTCCACAGTCCGCGCACCCTCGCCTGACTACCCTGGTTTTCCCAGTGGGCCTAACAAGTTGGTGTAGAAGGGCTAGCAGAACCCCAGGGCCCGTGGGGTAGCTAGTGCTCTCCCTACACTAGTAGCTCTCCTCGGTACTGTGTACACGAGGGCCAAAAGTCGGTACAAAGTGAACAGACCTAACCCCGGGTTCCTGGGGCGGCTAGCTCCGCTCTGCACCAAACAGGGGGCAAACAGTCGCTCTCCTTGGTACTCCGTACTCAAGGACCAGCTTACTTCCCCAATTATATTCCATTCACTTTTCAGGAGTTCTACTCCTAATTCCCCGTAGGGTTCATGCTCTTTTAACTCAGCCCATTTAGGTTTCATTGTTTCAGCTTTATATTCATATAACCCATGTTCTCAACAGTAATTATTCATTCATAAACAGGCAGCTGTTAACCAATTACAGGTAATTATCGTTTCCTTTCTATTTTTCCAAGACTGCAATGTATATATATTCAATCTAGTTTTCCAGTCCTACGATTCATGCCATACCCTAGGATCTATCATTCAATCTAATTTTTCAGTCCTATGGTTCATGCAATGCCCTAGACTCTATTAATTATTTCACAAGTGCATAATTTTTGATAAATAAATTAAAGAGCCACTCTACCTGCAAAACTGGGAGTACTGGGGGCGTAATCGGTAAGCCCGCGCGCCTCTGCAACCCTCATAGCCTCAACGGAATGGGGTCCTAACACAAGGATCAAATATAAGGAGCTACTCAGAACAGTATACAATTACTGTAAACAGGTAGAGGAACTAAATTTGAGAAGAACGAGACTTGAAACGCGGAAAACGGACTCCGAACGGACCCTAAATGGGTCAAAAAAGACAAGTCTGCCCAAAATCAAATGTCTGGAACTTCTTCCAGACGTCTTAAATGATAGCTCAGGTCATACCTTGATTTGCACGATCCTTCAGACGTCCAGAAGCCCGCTGAACCGTCTGGACTTAGTTTCCAGATGTCCGACTGTCACTCCGGACGTCTGGAAACCCTCCCCGTCGTCTGGTGCTGTGCCTAGACGTCCGATCTGTGTGGGATGGCGTGCCCTTGCACCTTCCCAAACAAGTCCTGCACACATACGCAGTCGTCCTCAACACAACGCGATGTAGAAACCTTCGGCGGAACGGCTGCATGGCCGTACACGTGAAAGAAGAAGGTAAAAAATATCGTACCTTTCAGACGTCTGGACCTTCCTCCAGACGTCTCCTGCGTCGTCTGGACGTAAGTCCAAATGTCTGATTCTAGAAAATTTTCCCAGAATCAGGACCTCCTCACCTTCCGCCCGCAGCGCACGGTCGTGCCGCGCCGCGCTCGCCTGTTGTCTGAGCTGCAGCAGCTCCTCCCCAGCACCACACGCTTGCTGCTCACCCGTCGGTCGGCTCTAGCTGCTCCGGCGAGCTCGCACCCTCGCGGTCAAGCCCTCTCTCCCTCTCGCAGCAGCCCCTCCTCCCCACACACTCGCAGCAACCACTGTTGCCGCCCTCGCCTGCTCACTCTCTCGCTGACAGGAAGAAGAAGAAGGCGGTGGAGTGAGGGTGAGGGAGAGAGAGGAGTGTATTTGAAGGCAGCCGTGGGGAGAGAGAGAGAGAGAGAGAGAGAAAAGGACTGCGTCTGTAGGGAGGGAGGAAAAAGAAGAAGGAGGGCGACGGTGTAGTCTGCGTGCGCATGCATGCAGACGCGAACCCATACGCCAAAAAAATTAAATTCCAGACATCTGGGAAGGCTTCCAGACATCTGACCAGACATCTGGACCACTTCCCAGACGTCTTAAACGACATTTGATGCCCTAGTTATAACAGTCATTGAATCCCTGATTGGAAGGACCATTAGAACATTCTAGGAGGCGCGAATTGGATTTTGGTCAATTTGATCCCATGGCCGAACAACAGCCTCCTCTGCTTGGAAATCCATAGGAAGAATTTCGAAGGTAGCTAGAACAAATGCAGAGAATGCAGGAATGGTTCCAGAGAATGCAAGGCGCTCAGCCCTTAAAGGATTTTTATGATCCTTCAAATTACGGGAAACGTTCCGGCATCCAGATTTCAGCCGGTGATGTAGAAATCAAGCCCCAGGTGTTAAGCCTGATTAAACATTATCATGGGCTTGGCTCCGAAGATCCGTTTCAGCACTTGGAGGACTTGACCACTTTGGTCCAGACCACCAAGGCTCGAAACGTAAACGAGGAGCAAATGATCATGAGGCTCTTCCCCTACTCTCTTAGGGATAAGGCCGCGCATTGGTATAGGACAATAGGAAGACCAATTACAACTTGGAATGAGTTGAAATCGGCCTTTCTGAAGAAATTCTTCCCAGTCGGACGTACCAATGCTTTGAGAAGAGCAATCACTACCTTTACCCAGCGGCCGGGGGAGCAGTTTCATGTGGCCTGGGAGCGATTCCATGACTTATTGCAGAGGTGTCCACACCACGAGGTGCCGAAATGGCAACTCGTGCAGTTCTTCTGTCATGGGTTGACTAAGCAACTCAGAAATCATGTGGATGCTTCTTGTGGAGGCAATTTCCTCAATAAAGATATAGATAGTGCACATGATTTATTTGAGGAAATGAGTGAGAATTCAATGAATCATGCCTCTATGGATACTTCTAACCGGTCCCAGCAGCCCAGATCAAATGTCAATGAAGTCCATGACTCTCATTCATTTGATATGGAATTTATTTGTAACAAACTTGATAAGGTGGACTTGGTTGCTAAAAGAATGGAAGAGTGGATGGCTGGCAATTCTATGAACAACTCTCGATCCACTCAATCCCAAAATTCAGGATTCCATTCCTCACGAGCTCATTATGGACGGGAGTTCGTGAATCAACTCTATGCGGCTCAACTTATGAGTCAGCATTTTTCGGAACCCCACAGGTTCCAAACTGGCGCCTTCGATCCTAGTTTTTCTGATCCTTCGCTTTCTTTCTCTCCATCCTCACCCTATGAGGATGTCTGTGCTGTACAAGAGAATGTTAGATCCAACCCCTACTCAAATGCCTATAATCCAGGTTGGAGAAACCACCCTAACATCTCTTGGAAAAATCCGAGGCAACAGACCCCATTCCGACCCGGCAACTATGCTCCGCAACGACCAATGGGTCAGGGTCAAGTATATACTCAGTTGCCTCCGAATTAGGTCAATCAGCCAGCTTGGAATGCCCGTCAACCCGCAGGGTAGGCTGATTTGAACCATCAAATGGTAGAGATGCAAGGATCCATGCTCCAGCTCAAGCAGCAAATGAAAAACTCATTGGATAACTTGCAATCCGGACTCATTGCTAATTCTCGTCAACCCGGATCTCTACCATCCCAACCCGTACCCAACCCGTGAAATATTATGAATTTGGGCAATCAAGCCCATGGGTACGGAAATCAGAGGGACCCACACGCACATGCTCAGGTGGTTGAGCAGGGTTCCTCGTCTTCTTCTGCAAATCAACAATTAATGGTTAATCAAGCCCCTCAAATCTTTCCTAACCCTCCCCAAGACCCAAATTCTTATGCTTCTGCAAATTCTGTAACTTTGAGGAGTGGTAAGAAGACTCAGGATCCACAACCACACTATTATGTCTTTTGAATCCTGAAGAACCTGAGGAGAGAGGAGGATCCTGAAGGAGAAATCAAGGCTCAGGAACCTGATTCCAAAGATCTGACTCATGTTCCTTTTCCTGAAGCCTTAATCAAACCAAAGAAGAAGTCTGTAGATAGCAATGAGGAGCTTCTGAATCTATTTAAGAATGTTGAGATCAATATCCCGCTCCTTAATGCTATCAAGCACATACTGGCTTATGCAAGATTTTTAAAGGAATTATGTACACAAAAGCGTAAGTCGAGAGAATCTGTTCCGAGGAAGGTGGTACTCTCCGAGCAGGCTAGTTCTGCTATCTTGCACTACCTCCCTCAGAAAAAGAGAGATCCTAGTGCTCCATTGATTTCTTGTGTTATCGGAGATTACACATTTGATAGAGTACTTTTGGATCTAGGAGCATCCATCAACCTAATTCCGACTTCTCTTTACGAGAAGTTTGGGTTAGGTGAACTTCGGCCAACTTCAGTAACGCTACAGTTAATGAACCGCTCGGTCACAAACCCGCGAGGTGTTATTGAAGATGTTATAGTTAAGGTCAAGGATTTCTATTTTCCTGTAGATTTTCTTATCCTTGACATGGATGTACCTGATAATCTGAAGAACACACCCACCATTCTGGGGCATCCGTTCCTGGCTACCACAAAGGCCAACATTAATTGTGAAAGCGATAGCATGGAAGTCGCCTTTGGGGACCAACGAATGAAATTGGAGATTTTTAAGGCGATCAACAAATTTGAGGATTGTGGATTTATTGAGGAACTTGATGAGGATAATGATAACATTGAAACTTGTTTGATGGTTTCTTCAATCGAAAGTTCCTCTTTGGATGATGAAATTGACCCGCACCCTCTATGGCTGACCTGACATCTTCGGAAGAGGTTATTGATTTTGTTCACTCACAACCTCTTCCTCTTGTTGAATCTTCAGCATCTACCCTACCATCAATCATCAAACCACCCCAGTTTGAATTGAAACCATTGCCCGAGAATTTGAAATATCAATTTTTAGGACCTCAGAAGACACTCCCTGTGATTATCAGTGCTAAATTGACAAAGGAGCAAGAGAATAAATTGATCAAGGTCCTGAAGGAACATAAGGAGGCAATTGGTTGGACCATTCATAACCTCAGGGGGATCGAGCCATCTTACTGTAATCATAAAATATTTTTGGAAGATGGATCCCGCCCTTCTCGCCAGATGGAGAGGAGATTGAATCCAAACATGTGAGAAGTGGTCAAAAAGGAAATCATTAAGTGGCTCAATGCAGGAATTATTTATCCAATCTCTGATAGTCCCTGGGTAAGTCCCGTACAGATTATTCCGAAGAAAGCTGAGATTACCGTTGTGACTAACGAGAGAGGAGAATCTGTCACAACTCGTTCAGCTTCCTCTTGGAGGGTTTGTATTGATTATAGGAAGCTGAACACAGCCACTAAAAAGGATCATTTTCCCCTGCCCTTCATCGATCAAATCTTGGAAAAATTAGCCGGGTGGAAGTACTTCTGTTTTCTTGATGGCTACTCAGGATACAACCAAGTTCCTATCCATCCCAAGGATCAGGAAAAAACTACTTTCACCTGTCCCTACGAAACCTTTGCTTTTCGTAGGATGTCTTTCAAGTTATGCAATGCACCTGTGACTTTTCAAAGGTGTATGCTAGCCATATTTTCTGACATGGTGGGAGAGTTTATGGAAGTCTTCATGGATGATTTCTCTATTTTTGGAGAATCATTTGACTCTTGTTTGGCTAATCTGGAAATGATTCTTAAGCGATGTATCAAAACACGATTGGTACTTAGCTGGGAAAAGAGTCATTTCATGACCCAAGAAGGCATCGTTTTGGGTCATGTAATCTCTGAACGAGGAATTGAAGTGGATAAAGCTAAGGTTGATGCTATCGCTACACTTCCTCCTCCCACATCTGTTAAACAAATCCGATCATTTCTTGGCCATGTGGGATTTTATCGAAGATTCATCAAGGATTTCTCGAAGGTTGCTCATCCTTTGAGCAATCTTCTTGCCAAAGAAACACCGTTGTCTTTGACGAATCATGCCGAAAGGCATTTGATTTCCTGAAAACGGCAGTCACCTATGCTCCAGTTTTGCAACCACCAATTTGGACAGCCCCTTTTGAGATCATGACCGATGCTTATGATTACGGGGTCGGGGCTGTCTTGGGTCAGAAAATTGATCGAAAGCCCTCTGTCATCTACTACGCTTGTAAAACTCTGGATGAAGCCCAGAGGAATTGCACTGTTACTGAAAAGGAATTACTAGCTGTAGTGTTTGCTTTGGAAAAATTCAGGGCTTATCTCTTAGGGTCTCATGTTATCATCTATACCGACCACTCGGCCTTGAGATATCTCTTGGCCAAAAAGGATGCTAAACCCCGGCTTATTCGTTGGATTCTTCTTCTTCAAGAATTTGATCTTGAAATCAAGGATAAAACTGGGGTACAAAATGTGGTAGTGGATCATTTGTCGAGACTCCTAGGTGATTCTTCTTGTCCGGACATTCCTATTACTAACACTTTTCTGGACGAAACTATTCTTACAGTTTTAGGTGTCCACACCCCATGGTTTGCTGACATTGTTAACTATTTGGCCGTTGGTCAAATCCCCCAGGATTGGACCAAGTAACAACAGGATAAACTCAAATCTGAGGCCAAATACTACTTCTGGGAGGACCCTGAACTGTATCGCATCGGCTCTGATCAGATTATTCACCGATGCATACCGGAGAATGAATTCAATAGTATACTCGAGTTCTGCCATGCATCTGGGTGTGGTGGATATTTCTCCGGGAAAAAGATGGCTGCAAAAATCTTGCAATCTGGCTTTTATTGGACATCTTTATTCAAGGATGCCCAGGATTTCTCAAGGTCATGTTCTCGATGTCAGGCACTCAGGAGCATAACTAAGAGAGACATGATGCCCCTAACCCCTATTCTTCCCGTAGAAATTTTGATGTTTGGGGCATCAATTTCATGGGACCCTTTATCCCTTCATTTGGACATCAGTACATTCTTGTTGCTGTTGATTATGTGTCCAAATGGATTGAGGCGATTCCCACCCGAACCAATGACCACAAGGTGGTCATTAATTTTGTCAAGAAAAATATCTTCAGTAGGTTCGGGATTCCGAGGGCTATCATCAGTGATGGTGGCACTCATTTTACTAATGCCCAATTCCAGAATTTATTGGCCAAATACGGGGTTAATCACCGAATTTTCACACCTTACCATCCCCAGACAAATGGACAAGTCGAGATCTCCAATCGAGAGATCAAGAACATTCTGTAGAAAATGGTTAGGTCTGATCGCAAGGATTAGACTCAAAAGCTTGAGGACGCTCTTTGGGCCTACCGTACGGCGTATAAAATGCCCATCGACATGTCTCCATTCCGTTTGGTGTATGGAAAGGCATGCCATCTACCCGTAGAGATTGAACACAGGGCATTCTGGGCAATCAAAGAATGCAATTTAGATATGAATCTAGATGGGAAGACCAGGAAACTCCAACTATCTAAGTTGGAGGAGCTTAGAAATGATGCTTATGAGAATGACAAGATCTACAAGGCTCAGACCAAAGCTCTACATGATCAACTGATTTCCCGCAAGAGCTTTAAGCCAAACCAGAAGGTCTGGTTATTCGATTCTAAACTTAAGCTCTTTCCTGGCAAACTTAGATCTAAATGGAATGGCCCATTCATAATTTACCTGATTTTTCCAAATGGTGCCGTTTAGATTTCTGACCCAAAGACGGGTAACACATTTAAAGTCAACGGTCAACGTCTGAAGCCTATTGTTGACCATATTCTTCTAGAAGTCGTCTCAAACTCAGTTGCTCTAGCCATTCTGTGACTTCTTTGGCTGGACTTCGCCTAGCTGACGACATTAAACTTAGCAGTTGTACATATGACACAAGGCTGGTACGAGCTTCATATTCAGGTGACATCTTTCATATTCTACCTTTTCTTTCATGTCTCTTTTTCAATGAGGACATTACATCAGCTAGGCATGGGGGGGTGGATTCATTTTTGAATCATTTGGTCAACTTTGTGAAATTCATGTAAATTATTTTTCTCTTCTTATTTATACATAAAAAAAAATCAAAATTAGGAAGGATTAGTTGGACATTAGGCCTTTTCAATCCTAAGAAATTTTACATTAGGATCTGAACACAAAGACCCTTCAGGTCTTTTGGACTTAATTAGCCCGTGTATCCACTAAATGTGGATTTGTCTTTCGAGTCACCGCCATCTTAATTCTATCGTAATTGGAATAAATAAGTTTGGGTGATAAGTACACGACTTATCAACCCACCCCCTGATTTGAGGGAATTTCTGAGTTTTAAGCATCTACATACTTTCTTTGCACTGACTCGTTGTTCGACAATTCTAACGGAAATTGGGTAGCTAATAAACCTTCTAGGGTGATATGGATGGCAAGTTATCATGAGTAACAGCCCATAGGTAGGTTGTCCAGAGCCCAGTCACTGGACCTTTCTCTTTTTGCTGCCTTTAGGTAAATTTTAGACCAGAGAAGCCACCTACCTAAAAAAAAAAAGAAGAAGAAAAAATCAAAAAGAAAAGGAGAAAAGAAAAAAAAGAAATAAGCCACACTTCGCCGAACGAGTATGGCTGGCAAGTTGTCGGTGGAAACAGCTCATCGACCGGTTGTCCAGAACCTAGCTCAGTAAATGCACTAAAAAAAATTCCCAAGACACTTAGGATGAAGCGGAGAAGTAGAATAAATCGGGGAGATATACACTGGATT
The DNA here is from genome assembly GCA_037157565.1 of Thalassia testudinum. Lineage (NCBI taxonomy): Eukaryota > Viridiplantae > Streptophyta > Magnoliopsida > Alismatales > Hydrocharitaceae > Thalassia > Thalassia testudinum. Next base: position 88,532,563 of record JAZHRO010000024.1, read on the forward strand.
CACCCTTGTGTTGACCCCGTAAAAAAATAAAAGTAGGGAGAAAGCTACCGGTTGTAAAGATACACCTTTAGGCAGAATTCTTTTTAGGTCACCTAGAGGCGTAGAAATCCAAAGTCTGTTTTAATTGCCGGTCAACGAGTCTATCACATTCACAATAAGATGCTTAAAACTTAGGGTTCTCATCAAATCCTAGGTGAGTTGAATGGCCGTAGAAAGCCACTCTTAAACCCTAAAATTTGAACATCCAAAAAAAATTAGAAAAGAGGAAAAAGAGAAAAAGAAATTTTTCTTTGAATAAGGCGAGGGCTTGAGGCGGTCTGCATTTTGGCAGATACTCAGGCACTGTTGTGTCTTTGAAAGTTCAGATCCTAAATTGACAATTTCTTAATGATTGAAAATAACTCATGCCCAAATAATCCAACCTAATTCTTTTATAAATAGCATATAGTTTTTGCTAGGGACTAGCAAAAGATAGGAAAGGGGGTATGATGTAAATACATTTACACTACTTAAGATGTCTATTTATGCATGTTCTTAAGCACAGGATTGCATTACATGCTATAAATATTACATAACATGCATCATCTTGCATTTAGAGTAGTTTGAATAAAATGGAGGTTAATTGTCTCCTTTTATGTGCTTGGATAGGGCAAAATTTTTATTAGGGCCTCGGATCGAAGATCCAACCGTACGGATGTGATCAGGGCAACGATTGGAGTTCAACGACTCCAAGATCGCCCTAATCAGGCATCTGTAGCATCAGATAGTGACTGGGGAACCCTAGAAGATCAAGGGCGAGGATGGTATAAATTTGCACTTCAAATGAAAAATCCAACCGCACGGATGGATTCGGATCGACGATCGCAGCCTAACGACACAAAAATCGAGTCAATCCGACACCCGTGGCACCATCTACATCATCCAAAAGATGGACAGCCAAGATAGCACCACGTGGCGCCATCTCGGCCGCCTAAACGCCTGCACTCACCCACTAAAGCTCCTGCATCCACTCTTCTCCGCTGTTGGATCAAGATCCAACGGCTGTGGATGCGGCACATTGAAATCATCAACGCGACCATCGGCGCTCCACAGCGCAGTGGGCGAGGGAGTTATCGCGAGCAGCAGATGCGGATTCTAGCCGCAGCGAGCAGGCAAAGGGCACGGGCGAGCGAGCACGGGCGTGCGTCAGATCTTGATCAGGCAGCCATCCGTGCTCAATAGCGTTGACGCGCTATCGCACGCCCGCGCCTCACGCGGCATCGTACGCGTTGGGGCGGACGCACAACGAGCAGGTGAAGGCGCGATCTAGGTCGTCCGATCTCGCGATCGAACGGCTGTGGACGGTTGAACATGCGGCATGCGTTGAGCGCGAGCAGACGAGTGGGCGTGCGCGGGCAGCAGCCACTACGCCCACATTGGGGCTTTAGCGATGGTTTTATCCGTCACTAAAGACCCCTTATTTAATGTTTTAAAGATGTAACGACCAATTTGCCCCCACTCCTTGCAACTATAAAAGGAGACCCCCTCCACACGAAATTCTCATCCCTTCCTTCTCTTCTCTACCTCTCCAAAGCTCAAGAGAAGCTTGTCCCACACCTGGGATGCTCCTCGCAAGATAAAGTCCAAATTTTCGTCCCCATTCGGAAGTGGATCCCGCGACGACGACGACGTGCTGCTCCGTTCCCATTCTTCTGCTTCGTCCTCCTTCGTCCTACTCCATCCTCCTTCGTCCAGGCATCGTCCCGTCCAGCTCATCCTCCAAGCGATCGTCGAGGAGGATAACTTCTCTCTCCCATTCTTCTTTACAGCTTTTCTAGTGTAGAATTTTCCTACTTTCTAGTGTAATTTTTATTTGGTTTGATTGTATAAACATTTTGAAATATTGAATGCATGTTCTCTCTCTCTCTCTCTCTCTCTCTCTTCCTTTTAGTCTGATAGCTTCATTGTAATTATATCGCCACGCTTTTCAAAAATTTTAAAAAAAATATAATTGCAAATATAGATCAACGTAGCCTCCCTATGTTAGACCCGGAATTTAAATTTCGGTATAAATTTTATTTGTTGAACATGAATTCTTCGCTTTCAAGCTACAACGATAAGGTTTTAAAACCAAACATGTTAGCATAGCAATTCGTGCGCTCAACATTTCCCAAATCTGGGTTTGAGACACAAGGTTGTTGTGAATTCCCAACCCAGATGGAACATGATATGAATGATCTTGAATTAGGTTGGGAAGTCTCAATTACAGGAGAACACGATTTTAAGCCAGCCCTAGAAAACCAAAATCTCGGTTCACCAAGCATAGAATTCCTAAACTCCTGAATAATGAATCAGAACCTCTCAAGGGTGTAAATCCCACCCCTTATTCTGATAAGGTGACCCCCGAAGGCAAGTCTGACCAAGATTCTAGTAATTCAACCCACTATCCTTAGCCTAGAATCTGGATCTGAATCTTATTGGGATAATTACAAGGCCCTGTATGATGACAATCAAAGTTTGAATTGGGATGATGATTCTGGGCCTTTGTTTGATGAATGTACCTCTCCAACATCCTCAGAGATACAGATTGATTTTTTGGAAGTCATGCCAATCTACGATATAGAAACCGAGTTGGAAGAGTGGGGTTTTGATTGGGTCTTCCCTACAAGCCAAGAACCTAAGCCCAGATCCAATAGGGACACATTTTTAAGCTTGGAATCTACAAATAGGCTAGACCCAAGTCAGGTTACTGAGCCTACATCTTGTGATTTATTCTGTGGTGGAACCTCTAATCTTGAATCAAATTCATAACTTGATTCTCGCAATTTCTCCTACGATTTTGAATCTTACTATGATTACGGAGAACCATTGTTTCCTGACGACTATGACCCAATCTACGACCTCAGCTCACATGATTCATTCTACGACTTTGACTCTAAGGTCCCTAATCCCGAGATCATTGATTTAAATTCAGGTTCCATTGAGATGGAATCATTTCTTTTCGATCCTCAGGAATCAAAACCAAAAACTGCTGAGAGTGACTACAGCCCAGAGTTCGAATCTTTTCTTGACTCTGATTTTCTTTATCCTATAAACACTCTTTAGGCATTTACCTTTGAATTTGATGGCTACTATGAGGACTCTCTAAATGAACCCACCTTTCATTCTTTGTTAGAAGAGCCCTCATACACAATTCTTATTGACTCCACCTCCTCTACAAATATATAATCGATTCAAACACGTTTTCAACCTCGACCCGCAACCGGACTCAATTTCTATTCTAATTCCCCTCTTACTGAGCCGATTGCAGATGATTCGCCTCCACATCTTTATCGGGTTTCGAACATCAATTAGACTACAAAACACGTCCCATCCTTCTCTGATCACTCCTATAGGGTTCCTACATCCTCCACTAATTCTTTTTCATTTAAGGATCCCTACTCTAATCAGGCTGATTCGACTCAACCAAACCCTGGATTCACACTTCCGCATCATTCCGAGCTCCACAGTATATGGTGGGTTCCACATCTCTTGATCTACATTTATCAACCCACCAGATTGATTAGGTTTGGGCTGCATCATCAACCTGTTGATCTGAACAAGCACTGGTTGGACCAACCAGGCTTTTGATCAAGGTGCTTATTCTACAAAACTCAGCTGATTTGACCACTCCTTCTCTAGATCATTTCCTGTTCTGCTGAAGGCATTGAATTTAGCGCTTAACGGGAGGCAACCTGTCATTCCAAAAATCGAGATCCTTCTGATTATCTTTCTGTACTTCACGGCTATTGCACCTTGAGTTTAGTTTTAGAACAGTCGATCCCACCTCTGGTACACGTACCAGAGCTTGAAATCAACCGCAACAGTTATTCCTGACCCGTTCGCTCACGTGATAATCCTGTTCTAAATCCTTGAACCCAAAACTGTTTCACACCCTCCGTTTACAATGACGACATTACAAAACTTAGGCATAGGAGGGTGGTAAAGTGCAAACATACAAAATCAAAGTTCGAAAGGATTCTCGCAAAAAATTCACATATCCCAAAAATACCAAAAAAATGAAAAAATTCTTGAAAAAGAACAAAAAAATGGGAGGAGAGAAAATTTTGAGGGCATATCAATTTTGAGGAGAAAAATGGGAGAAGTCAAAAATGTCAAAAAGGAGCACAGGTTGAAAAGAAAATAAAAGAGATAGTCATTAGTAAGAAATTAAGGAATTAACTTAGTTCTAGACCATATCAAGAAAAAGAAACTGAAAGGCAAAACATCATAATGAAACACAGAAGTGATTAATAGGAATGCTGATTTTAGGCCTTTTGGGCTATAATCATAGGCTTAAAAATTCAAGTACCCACTAAGATCTGGACAGTCCTTAAGAGGTTGAGGAAAATGCGAAGCTTAAGTATTAGGTCTAAAGCTTAGAGAGTATTCAACCTCGTTAACTGACCTCTAGGTTGCGGGACTCAATAACCGAAGCACCCCAATCCACACACAGTCTGGTTCAGTGCGCTTAAGTATCAAAATCATGCAAATGCATTCAAGTTGTTCTGAAAAAGTCACCTAGATTAGGAGCGGCTGATCAGCACAAGTTGATTTGGACAAGTTCCCGGCGCGGAGAGGCAGGAAATTCCCCTCGAAGATGCATAATAACATATCGTCTCCTCAGTGCTTGTCTCTTAGGATATTTACATATCCTACCGGGGGCATGTAAGCACCCTGTACTGGTTCAGATGCCATGGGCAGCATTATCCTGAAATGTCGATTGCCAGGGTCTGGATTTAGCTACAGAACACCATGGGCAAGATTATCTTGAAATCTCCGAAGGCAGGGTTCTGGGGGTTGCCATGGGCGGTGCTATCTCGAAGCATCGATTGCTAGGGACCCTTCAAGGATTGATGATGGGGACTAGGAATCCAATACAAACCGTGTTGCGAAGCCAATCTGAAGCTAGAAATAAAAGAAAAGAGAGAGAAAACTCTCCAAAAAGAAAATTCCTCTGTCTCTCTTTTACAAAAATGCACTGCAAACTGAACCAAGGCTAAAAGATGCTACAAGCACGGTGCTTTAACCGCGGAGTTCAACGAACCTTAGGATAGTTCCTGAGGGCCTTAAAAACCTTCACAGTAGACTGAGGCTAGAGCTGGTCAGGTCCAGATCTTAGTTGGTACTTGAGTACCTCTAGGCCTACTATCAGCATTCTAATCTAATCTACAGATGAAAGCACACATCACAAGTTTTGAGCATCAAAAGATTGCATGATCTAGAATCAAAGTTAAAACCTTAAAATTTTGCTAAGGGACTAGCAAAAGCTAGGCATGGGGGTATGATGGGAACACCATCATGAGCCCCAACTAGCTCATTTTGACCCAATGAAGAGAATAAATGCTCCTACATAACCAACTAAAGGTCATAATTCACTACATAACCTTTCTGAGAGGAAAATAAGAAACTAGGGTCAAAACTACAATTTTACCAATGCAGTGCAACCACGGGTTTTCTCAAGGGCTAAATAAAGGTCAAATGGTCTTAACAAGATAACAAGTGGGTTGGATTTGACATAAAAGGGTTTGTGAGTACTCTGGAAATTAAATGACTTCTGAAATCCTAAAAACAAATCCACTTGATTAACTAAGGTTCTGATCAAGATAAAATTCACTTAAACCCTATAAAAATCATATAAAAATATTTTCTAGGGTTTAGAACCTTCAATTTGGCCATTAGAACCCATCTTGACCTAGAATGGTGTATGAGATAGATATTTACCTAAAATTAGTTTTTGCATAAATTACCTAGACAAACGTGGTCAAACCCAAAATCCAACTTCACCATTGGATTCCTTAGGTCCAAATTAGGTTTGTACCAAAATTTGGACCTAAAGGAAACTCATCTTGACCTGCTTTGCAAAAAGGTTCAATCTGATTACATTTCTACCCTAACTTTCAAAAACCCTTACAATCAGCCCCATAGCTTTCTCATCGTCTTCACAAATAGGTCCCTCTGCCATTATAACAGAGGAATCCTACTCCGGCGAGCTTTGAAAGGAGAGTTCTCCATGATTACTTGGAGAATCCCTTCCGAAATTGGAAGGGAGATTCTCTAAGAAAATCCCTCCAATATGAACCCATTGATGAGCCCTGATTGTTTCTCAATCTCTCATGCAAACACATGATAGATTTGGGTCTCTTGAAGCTTCCATCTCCAGCGACCCTACCTTGATTGAAAGCTTGACTTCCAAGCACAAAACCTCCTCAGAGACCTATTTAAAGACTCCCCAGATCCAACCGCATTCTCCCAGCTTGAAATTGGGCTAGTTCCCCCTCTATTCCTCTCTCCCTCACCGGCCACAACCCTCCGCATGCCCTGGCGGCCTTTCGCTCACTCTCTCGTTGCCCAACCACAATACCAGTGGTCAAGTTATCCCCACCACAATCCTCCGCGTCGCGCAATACCAACCGACATTGCCTCTACCCCGTCTTCGCCGCCGCCTCACCTACGAGCTTCGTCTTTCCAACGCCCAGCAACCATACCGGTGTGGGACCTCCTTCCTTTTCGTCCCAAAGAGGTAGGTCTTAGATTCCCTCTCTCTCACACTTTCTTTCCCTCTCTTTATTTCCCAAAACCAACCGCTAACACCACCGAACACCTTCACCTTCTCCACCTCTGGTGATACCTCCAGCGAGGTGTTTCCATCGCTACACACCTCCATCCACCTCGCCGACCACCCTACAACCTCCACTTCATCTCCCTGATCAGTTCCCTCACTCCTCTCACCGTGCCACTCACTCAAACAGCTCACCGAACACACCCACCCACACTCACACAGTGTGCCCTAGGCATGCCACCACAGCCACCCACATTCCACGAAACCACTCCCATTACATCCGCCGTGCTCCGGTGACGCTCCCTGAGCAATTTGACGTGGTCGCGAGGTCGTCGTCGCCCATCCGCCATTGCTGCCGTGCGTGAAGCTCGCTTGCTGCAGCTCCAGGTGCTGCCAATCCCAGGAAGACACTCCTAGGACGCGCGGAAGACTCTCGCGTATAGTTCCAAGCTTTTGATTGGAGTCAAGAGACTCTATAGTTGAAGCAATTGAGAGGGTCACCCTGCTGCTGTGCGCGCGGAAGACAGGTGGGACATTTAGTCCCACCTCGGAAGTGGAAAGCTGCCCGAAGTTGCATAGATTGTAAAAGTGCCAGAGGCTCTTCGCCTCCAACACTGAGGGTGAGGTCCTCCTCCCCCCTCTCACCGGACTCATCCACGACACCTAATACGTGGACCTGGCCAACCCGACTACCCGACCTATTCACTCCTCGCTCACCACACACGCTGGTGAGCCTAAACCCGGGTCTCCATTAGGTCCTATTACTCGACTGGCTAAAGGCTCTGGGAGAGTGGTTCTGAAATAGAAAAAAGAGAATGGGAGAGGATAGCTACGTAGGGGTAGGGGGTTTTGCTCTGAGGAGTTTGCCTTCGACACTCAGTCGAATTCAGAGTGTACAGCAGGGCTGAAGGAATAAGAGAATAAGAAGAAGAGAAGGCAGATGGCAGAGAAAGAAGAAGGAAGCCAAAGGGAGATGACAGAGAAAGAAGAAGGAAGCCAAAGGCCAATGATAGAGAAAGAGAAGAAGAAGAAAAAAGAAATCAGGGAAAGAGATCAGAAGAAGAAAAAAATAAGAACTATAGCACAAATCATTTAAGACGTCTGATTGCAAAATCAGACGTCTGAATTCCTATTTCTTTCCTTCTTTAATCAATTTGAGTAACTATTATTTTGCCTACAATTATTTTTACTCTTCATATACTCATGCTCTACATTCCTAATTAGATTTTGAGTAGTATTATGTGTTCAATTTGCATTTATTTTTGAGATTAGTGTGTGAATTCCATTTTTTCCCTATGTTCGACCTCAGAATATATTCGAGTAATAAAATTATATTTGTTTTGAATGATATTTCAGCTGTACTATAATGCAACACTTTTTAAACACCGATTCAGCAAGCACAAACACATATCATGAATGCAGAATAATTACAGGATTTTCCAAGGGTTAATCTAATGTTTAATGAGCATTAAAGCCTAATAAGAGGGTCCACACAAATAAAAATAGAGTTTCACATATTTCAAGAACTGATACAGCTCCCAAAATCCTAATTTCAGATCCACTTGAATTATAGAGGTTCTGGTCAGGATAAAATTCACCTAAAACTTCAAAATTTATATAAAAATATTCCATGAGGTTTTGTATCTTTGATTTAAACTTTGGAACCTATTTTTCACCTTAAATAGAGTTACAAACACAATTCTGCCCTAATTTAGGTTTTTGTGCAAATTTCCCAGTTAAACTTGGTCAAAACTGAAATCTAACTTCTCCATCAAATTCCTTGGGTCCAAATTAGGTTTCTACCAAAATTTGGGCTCAATCAGAGTCCACCTTGACCAAGTTTGTATTTTAGTCCAATCAAACTCTTTTACGCCCCTACCTTTTGAAATCATTGCAATCAGGTCCCTAGGTTTTTCTTTGTATTTGCATTTAGGTCTATTCCACCAATAATGTGAACAGAAGCTTCACCGTTGAGATTCAAGCGAGGATTTCTCACTCGATTCTCAATCGAACACCTCCAAAATTGAAAAGGAGATTCCTTGAGGAATTCCCTTCCAAATAAACCCAACCATGGACCATGATTCCTTCCCAATCTCTCATGCAAACACTTGGAAGATGTGGGTATCCAGTTTTCACAAAATAGCCAGAGTTCGCGAGCTTGTTTCCAATCTTGGAACTCCTCTCTTAGGCCTATTAAAGGACCCAGGACAAGAATCTGTTCTCCTTAGCTAAGTACAGGGCCAAAAATCCTCTTCTTTCCCTATCTTAGGCCTCCTCCGACCTAGACTCTGGAAGCTTCCCTCCCCATTGTCCTATGGACAGCCAACAGCCAAATTGGCCCATCCTTCTCATCATCTTCCGCATCTCGCCAGCCACAGCAAGGGCCACTTCCCCCTTTCCTCGCCACCGTCTCCATTAATGGAGCAAGATTCTTCCATGGCACCGACCAATCACAGTCGGTGCCTCTGCTCATCCCTGTCGTCCATTAACTAGGTATAATCCTTCACCTCCTTCTTCTGCATCTTCCTAACTCCTTTTCCCTCTCATTTCAACCACAGACCACCTCACTCCCCCACCGTCTTCTTCATGACCGACGAAGCTCCGGTGAGCTCGCTTGGCCAACACACACCACCAAACACCCCACCACTTCCACCCAAACCTTCCCCACGTTCCAGAGATCAAAAGCCCTGAGGTTATTGGAGCTCTTGGCCTCTGGAACCACCGGTCGGACTCACCCATTCACAGCCACCTCCGCCGTCATCGTCCGACCACCTCACACTCTCTCACACCAAATCACACCCACCATTACCTTCGCCACATCACGGCGAAGGTCACCGGCTATCTAATTGGGCCCTAGGCTGTGTTTCTCTTGCAAGTCAACTCCGCCGTCGCCGTTGTCTTCTCCGGTGACATCTATTGCCATACGGTCACCGCCCCATCTCACTTCCAATTTTGAAAGCTGTAGAACCCTTCAATGCAACAACGTGCAGCATCAATTGCGAAGAAGAGCAGCTGCAACACCTTCAATTAGCGCGAGCTTGGCTACTGCTGCATGCAAAGGAGATGTGGGACATTTAGTCCCACATTGGTGGATGAGAAACCGCTTGAGCGGTATAAGTTGAATTTGCGAAGAAAGCTCTCCGCCCAATACACGAGGGTCGGTCCCCATACACCCTCACACCTGCTTACCCGCCTATGCTCACTCCTCTCCTGCGACTCACACTCGCAAGCCTGGTCCCTATTCACACCCAAATACCCAACCGATTACCTGGCTAAACCTGGGTATCTAAGAGAAGAAAAAGAAGAGAGAGGGGGGGTTTTCCCTTCGCGCCTCTGCTCTCTACACTTAGCCGATTCTTGAGAGGCCTTCACCTCTGTGCTGCGCTGTGCTTGCCTCTCTCTTGAGACAAGAAGGAAAGAGAAGGAGGCCTTTGCCTCTTCTATTGGAGCTGTGCCTTAAGCAACGTAAGGCGTCTAATGCCTTGTGCCTTCATCTAATCTCTGCGAGTGCCTTAGTTCTACATACTGTTGGAATATTAAACTTGGTTAACGTGGCATATTTAGTTGAGATTTACTGTTGAATTATTTAAGATATTTGTGAGCTTAATTTCAGGTGTTAATTTGGTGATTCAAATCACCATTTTTAACCCAATCTTTTTGCACTTTGCTACTTGATTTCATATATATATCATTTTGAGTTGTTCTCAATGAAGCTTTAGTCATAATTACTTATATTTCTGATTAAATTGTGATTAGTGAATTGAATTACCATTAATTGCTCCCTGTGACCAACCTCGGACTCTACTTTTATAATCTAAGTTTACAAATTTAAATGTTTGTTGTAAGATTTTGTCGACTATACTACGATGCATATATTTAACACTTAACGAAACCTCAGCAACACCCAAGTCTCACTAGAGTTTCGATTATAAACTTTATTTGATAGCGGATTTTTACGCGACTATAATGAAGGGTTTTAAACCAAATCTTTTTACGTACGAAATCTCGCTCATCACAGATTAACCACGGGGTTACTCGGTGGTTAATTAAAGGTCTAATGAACATAAAAGTCTAAAAGTGGGTCCACACACTGACTGAATTAGGGTTTCACGCATTTCAAGAACCAAAATAGGATTGAAAATCCTAATTATCAACCCTACTTAAATTGGAAAGGTTCTTGTCAGGATAAACTCAATTTAAACCTCCTAAAAATCATTGAAAAATATTCTAAGAAGTTTGGTATCTTTGGTTTGACTATCTGAACCCATGGTGACCTAGAATGGAGTTTCAGATGGGAATTTACCTTGATTTGAGTTTCTGTGCAATTTACTAGTAAAACGTAGTCAAAACTCAAATCCAAGTTCACCACTAGATTCCTTGGGTCCAAATTAGGTTAACACCAAAATTTGGGCCCAATCAGAGTTCATCTTGACCCATTTTGCATTTTAGCCTCTAAGAACTGTCTTTCTCACATTTGTACCCCTATGTTTCAAGTTTATTACAAACAGCCCCCAACTTTCTCTTCATTCTTGCATTCAGGTCCTTTCCGCTAACCTAACCCATGGCCAGCAAGATTAACAAGCCGATTTGAACCATCAAACCTTCACCAATCTTCGCCAAAATTACGGTGAATGTGAATCAAAGCATGGCCAATCTTTTGGGCCATGTCTGAAGATCAATCAACGCCAGAATCTAGTTAACAAAGCTTGGAATTTCCAAGCTTGGAAATTGACCTTGAGGCAAGTTGAACTTGCTTGAATTTTCTCTTTGAGGGGGGTGAAGAGGTTCTATTTAAACCCCCAGAAGTCCCACGATTCAAGCCAGCTAAGTTTTGACCGAAAAAACACCTCTTCTTTCTCCTCCAGTCAACTACACCTTCGGCTCTGGCGACTCTCTCCGATCTCCTCCGGTCAGTCAACAATCAAATTGACTGGCTCTCCATCTTCCACTCTCTCTTCCACCAAAGCCGGCAAAAGCAAAGGCCTTCCTTGCCTTCGTCGTCACCATTATTCTCGCTATCACCTTCATCTTCTTCGCATCCAATAGGCCAACGTCGGACGTCACCGTCTTCCTCTTACTCCCTAAGCCCTCCTAAACACTTCTTCTCCCTCTCTAAGACATCTTTACCTCCTTAGATCCTAGGATTTACCGTCGACCACCGTGCTCCCTCTCCATCTTCCCTAGCATTGGCCACACCTCCGACGAGGCCGCACAACCACCTCCGACCACCAAATGCCTCACCACCACAACCATCATCTCCAACTCACCTCCTAAGCCAAATACCCTCAAGAAATTGAGGGCTTTGGCTACTATTTTGGCCGGCCAAACACTTCACATTTTCGTAGCCTTCTCTAACACCGACTGGCTGCCCTACACCACCAATCACTAAACCAACCCCATTGTTGCACTCGCCGTGGTCCGGCGAAGCCTCTAAGATCTTTTAATTGGGTTGTGAGGCTGTGTTCGTGGATTTCAGGTTCCACTAAAGGACTGCCATCGCCGTCGTCATCTTCTGCTCCATCCTCAACACACAGACCACTATAGGACTCAAACCACGTTCACTCAATGTGGCTTCATTTCACAAAGGCACCTACACCTTCAATCAAGTAGCAGCAGCAAGGTTCAACTTCAATTCGACAAAGAAATCCATTACGGATGTACGCAAAGAAACGCCACCAACTTAATCCCACATCGTGGGCAACAAGATCAGAAACATGTATAAATTGTTTTTGCATTGTGAGCTTATCGCCTCGGTATGCATAGGGGTGAGGTCCCCTCATCCGCACGTGCCATGCATGCCCTCGCCCGCAATCTCACGCATGCAAATCTGGCCTCTAACTTGAATACCCTCTTACTGTTCACCCTGATCTGGAAAAGTGAGAGAGGAGGAAATTTGAGGAGGGAGGGGGGAGGTTTTGCTCCTCGAGATTTGTGCCCTTACCAACACATAGGCGAATTTCTAAGGAATTGCTGAGGCTTTGAACACTTAAGCTGTCTAAGGTTTATGACCGACGTCTGAGTTTGGTTAAGGATTACTGTTGCAACATTTAGCTCTTGGGTCAAACGTGGATATTCCATGCTGATGTGGATTAGTGGTTGAAAGCCACTGTTGAGAAATTTGATTGGGATCAGTGATTAATTGTAGGGCTTAATTGGTGGTTTCAACCACCATTTTTTTTTCGTCTCTTTTTATATTTTTGTCCCTAACATTTGAGATACATTCTCCCTTTCTATTGAATATCATTTTTTATCTGTTCCACTTGCAATATTTTCTCTGAATATTATGATTAGTGGATTGATTTATTACAATTGCTCCCTACGAACGACCTCAGAACTCACATTTTTTTTCAAGCATTATAAATTTATATGTCAAATTGATTTTCACCACTATACTACAACGTAATATTTTCCTAAATACGATGATTTTTGATGCAACACTCTGCCAATGCCACTCCTGGATCCGAAGCTCTATAGCTTCCAGATCTAATAGTGTGCCTAATTCACTTAGAGGGCCTCCCATTCACCTCATCTGATCACAAAGGCCCTCCCCTTGGTTTGTATTGTGGTTAATCTGACCAATTGAGTGAGATTTGGTTTTCAATGTTGATCGATGGATCTCAAAAGCAATTGGGTGTTAATCTGATTTAATTGTGTGAATTGAGTTTACAGATGTTTAATTGAACTGAATGCAATGGGTGTTACGACCCGATTCCCGAATCCCTACAGGATCCAAGACCGGCTCACCTCGACTAATCCCAAGACCTAGTCGTTCAACAAGAAATAATCAAAAGTAGGAAAGTAAACCATTTTCACACATGCAATATAACTAAGCAGAAGAAACGTACAAAGCAGTAAAGGAAATAGAATAGCTGTCGCAGTATATACCACCACAACAACAATAACAATGGAAAACGGAAAGTAAACAGTAGTAGCAGAACAGTAACTAAGAGTCCATTACTTACTACAACAATAGAGAAAAAGAAAGGAAGTGCTGAAGAAAAACTACGACTGAACTCGACTGGGCCCAACACCCTCCGCAGCCGAAAACTCGGGCTGCTCAACTCCTGGTCCTGAATAGTGTTATGAAAAGACAGAGTCAACGAACGCTGAGTAGAGTGGTATCTATATTATCTAAGTACAAAATAGTAAAAGCAACAGGTTAATTCTCATTTCTATTTATCTGTTTTATATATTTATGTTTCACCCATTTCTCTCAAGCATCCAGGTATTTCTTGATCTTGCATGTTCCTCATGGGAACGATCTTGATTGCAGGCTTTTCAGTAGAGTAGAAGGTATACGTGGTGCTCCCCTGGTCGAGAGAGTCCCCCGTGGTAGTCCTACACCAAGTCAACCACCCCGAGGTCATTGTCAAGACGTAGCGGTGACTACGGCACGCGTGATAAGCTTACGGGTAGCTACCTTGCACTGACATGCGGTCAGTCGTTTCTACTAGCAGGTACGTCCAAAGTACAGCATGGAATAGTATAGGGCCTTGCCCTCTTAGAACAGGGGTCTCGCCCCTCCACAGTTCACACAATCTCGTCTGACTACCCCAGTTTGCCCAGAGGGCCTAACAAGTCGGTGTAGGGTGGCTAGCTGAACCCCAGGCCCCATAGGGTGTCTAGCTCCCTCCCTATACTAGTAGCTCGCCTCGGTACCACATACGCGAGGGCCAACAAGAGTCGGTGTAGAGTGGCCAATCCTAACCCCGGGTCTCAACCCAAGGGAGACTAGCTCCGCTCTACACAAAAGGGGACAGTTGCTCTCCCTGGTACCACGTACTCAAGGGCTAACACACTTCCCGTCTACATTCCATATATCCATCTATCCACAAGAGTTCTACTCCTAATACCCCGTAGGGTTCATGCTCGTGTTCACCTCATTATCCAGATCCAGATCTCAGGTTTCATAATTCATTCCTCATCCATATACAGGTAGCTCGTTGTTTCATAGTTCAATTCTTAATAACATGCAACTGGTGTTTTCACAGGTAGTTTCATTAAACATAGGCAGCTCATATTCTAACAGGCAGCTCGTAATTATAATACAGGCATTTACTAGCAATTTATCTTAATCATGCATGCAAGTAAACCATACAGTACAAACAGGCTCATTCATTTCTCTACCCTAGGGTTCATGCCACATCCTAGGGTACTATTCAGCTACTTCCACAAGCACATTATTATTTAAATATTATTAACGAAATTAAACCACTCTACCAGGAAACACAGGAGTAATGGGGGCTTGAACCACAGACCCAGACGTCTCTGCGAGCCCCAAATGCGCAGTAGGATGAAACCCTATACAAGGGGATACATCATAAAAGGAGAGTTCAGAATAGTGTATAACAGACTCTAGTACGTAGAGGAACTTGAGAAGAATGTGCAGGTATTTCATTTGCGTAAAACAAACCCGGATTAGACCCTAAACAGGTCAAAAACGTTTCTACTGTTCAAAATCAGACGTCTGGGAATAATCCCAGACGTTTTAAAAGGCGTCAGATCTTACCTTGTGTCTCCTGCGGTTGATCAAACGTCTAGACCTTCACTGCGACCATCTAAAGATAGTTCCAGACGTCGAACAATGTCTCCAGTCGTCTGGATGCACCTCCGGACGTCTGATGATGTGTTCAGACATCCAAAAGCACTTGGGAAAGCATTTCGCTCTCTTTCCCAAAGCTGCACCTGCGTACGCAATCGCAAGCACAGTCAGTCGACAATAACCCCTGTGCTGCGATATGCATGGTGCAGGGAGATACGTACTTTGTGATAAATGTGCTTTCAGACGTCTAGCCTTAGCTCCAGACATCCAAGTACCCCGCCAGTCGTCTGGACTCCACTCCAGACGTCTGATACTGAAAAACTTCTAGTATTAGAAACTCCTTGCAGCTCTCTCCGCTTGCTCCTCCTCCCGCGATGGTAGCTTTAGCTGTTGTAGGAGCTTGCGCAGCTCCTCACCGGCTCCTCCTCGAGCTCCACCGGAGCTCTGTCGAGCTCCCACTGACCTTGGTCCTCCTCCTCCTCCCATGCTCTCCTTCTTCCTCCCTCTCACTCTCCCTCGCTCGCCCCCCCACTCGCCTCTCTCGTCTGCCCTCGCCACTGCTTCACAGGAGATCTAGAGGTGGTGGTGACTAGTGGTGTGAGGAGAGGAGAAGGAGGAGGAGGGGTATAAATAGGAGGGTGTGGGGTTTAGGGTTCGGGGAAGAATGAGGAAGGGAGAGAGAAGGGAACAGTCTCTGCACGCCACCCGCAGGCAAAGTGTAAAGCGTAGTACGAAAATTCCACTTTCAGACATCCGAGAACGGGTTCAGATGTCTGGACAGACGTCTAACTAAAACTCCAGACATCTTAAATGACCAAAAGTGTAACGGGTCATTACAATGGGTATGAGATGTTTTAATTGGATTTTCATTGTGATTTGATCTTATGCCCAATTTTAGCTTCTCCTATTTTTATTCCTCATGAGGAAGTGATGACCTATGAAAATCTGATGCATAGATTTGAGGTCTTCACAGTGACCTAATCGTTTCTAGAGCATTGCCCAGGACTCCTGAGCACCATTTAATGGTGTGCAGGTGTCCTAGATGATCAGATCATTAGAGTGAAACCACATTAAAATCCCAACTGGGCGACATTGTACTTTGATCTCAAATTGTTTCAATCTATTGTTTATGGTTCATATGTTGTTTGAGAGATGTGAATGATGATTTATCAGTGGATTCTTGTGGATTTTAATGTCTAATCTGATCTAACTTCTTTGTGTTGTCAATGGCATAAGAAGAAGATCAATTAGGGTTTCTAGAAGATGTCGAGCTTCGGTTTGCTGTATGTGGACTTCTACATTCTCTATTGGATGTTTGCGACACATTAGAATGGGTTTTAACAGCCTAACTTCAAATCTGGGATGTTTCCTTAATCGCCCAGGTCTGAGAAGAGTTTAGTGTTTTAAGCAATCAATTAATGCTATAAAGCCTTGATCACGATTTGAAGTTAGTTTTCAATGATTATAGAATACAATGGATTGTTTGGATTGATATTTTGAAATTGACCAATCAAATTGGAGATGTGTTTGACAGCAGCAATGCAACTACTATTTCTGGCTGGAAATGAATGAGTTTTTAGTGTGGAATTTAAATGATTTTTGGACAATCTAATATGAATTCATTGGTGGAAATTTTGTATACAAGTGTATTACAAGTGCTGATCAAGTTTTGGAATACATAGATTAGGTCCTACATGGATCTACTCTTTAAATTGGATAGTAGCAGTGATATTACTGACTATTAGGATCTGCTAAAATGTTCGATTAAAGTTTCTTATTAATTCCTACTATTATTTGGAGTCAAAATGAGTTTCCAATGTGATTTGATGTAGAACAATGTTTAATAAAGCATTCATGTACTCTTAGTTGTTTTGGATTGATTGAAATTCAATGTAGCATCGTTTGTCATACAGTTACATTTGAAATCTATATAAATAGTAGTCTACATGTAAATCCATTGTCTAAATTCCAATCTGACTTTAAATTGACTTTTTTTACTGATGGTTGGATGTTATCTTGTTTACATCTATATTTCCAAAGTTTTGGAATGATTTTATTGGCTTAAAATCAATTTCAGATCATTTATAACTTATTTTCAACCTTTTCTTGTAAATACATGAAAAATGCAAAAATAAATGTAAATAAATAAAAGAAGTGTGTTTTGAGTGAGAATAAGATATATTTGTGGTGTGTGTTTAGTTAGTTTTAGGATTTGAGGTGTTTAGTTGGTAGAACATCCTGCAAAAGTCTATACTTCTCACGTTTAGAAAGAAAGAGACAAAAACAAAAAGAACCAAAAAGAGTATTCTCTCCTCTTAACTTTCTCTTCTCCTTCTCTCTACTTTTAAAACACAAAAACAAAATAAATATAAAAATAATTATGTATTTTTAATTGTATGTATATAGTGTCCAAAAATACAATATGTATATAGTGTAAATATATGTATATAATCATAAGTTAATTGTATATAGTAAGTTAAATATAAATACAATATATATATAATCTAAAAAATGATGATGATGCTCATCCTAGGTGGGGGTGGGGTGACAAATAGACTGCAAACTTACCATTCCCACTTAAGTGGTATAAGCATGCTCACCAGTTAAGCTACTCGACAGGCTCTAGTATGTGTATAATCTATATATATATAATTTGTGGTTAGATAATTTATAATAAGTATTTATGTTAAGTTATAGGGTATAGTGTGTGTGTATTGTATAATTAATAACTTATATGTATAGACATATAACCTATACTTGTACATTAATGTATATACAGATATAACTTATTATACTGATTAAAGTATATATCATGTATAATAACCTATTTATATTGTATATATTTATATAAGTTAATAAAGTACATTATTTAGTTAAATTAATGTAGATTAGTAAATTAATTAACTAATGAAGTAATTTATAGTGTATTCTTGTATATTATAATTTAAACTATTTAATTACATTTATGATCTTATTTATAAGGTAAATTACTAAGTACATTATATAATATATATGTAATATATATAATCCGTGTATATTAAATGTGTAAATATATAAATAAATTAAATTAAATTATTCAAAAATCATAATAAATCATGTAAATGTGTAAATTAACTAAATAATACTTCAATTAGATAATTAGAACATTAATTTATAGTGTAATTAAGTAATTCAAGTAAGTTATAATGTGTAAATGCCTCTAACTTTAACTAATTTTAAAATGTATTCATATATTTTATTAACCTAAAATAACTATACCAATAAGTAGCCCTATGTATTGGTTACATAACTATATAATTTATTTATAGAAAGGAATCCTAATTAATAACTAATTATGACCTTAAACGTAGCATAATTTCACATGCTGCAGGTAGTTGAAGGCAGTGTTGTTTAGTCCACATTGTGGGTTTTTGAAGTGTTGTGGTAATACTTAAGTTACCACCCCCGTAAATCTCATGGCCAATATAGGGTCGGCTCCCCATACCCATTATATCTAAGCATTAAGAGAGAGAGAGAGAAGAATGCATGAGGCCTACGGGCCTGGGTTGGGTTCGCTGGACCTGAAATAATTATTGCTTTGCCTACCTATAAGGGCCACCTTAATAGTAGTACTGATCTGACCAATTAGGCCATTGATCTTGTAAACAAACAACCCAAAAATCTAAAATTTTTAGCTACTAAGTGTATGCTGCGTGAGTTAAGTGTTGTGTTGCTCATATGTATGTTACATATGAGCACGTATATAGGGTAACGATCCAGTAAGAAATAGCTTTTAGTGATAAGGTGAGAAAAAGTAATTTTCGCTTAAATCAACTGACAGCGAGGATTGAATAGGACAATGTCGGTTCGACTCCCCCATTTTCACTGCCCCTCCTACTACACGGTATTGGCCAGAAAAGCCCCTTTTCCTGCCTAATCACCCCCTCCCTCATCATTGTCAACTTCCCCATTTTCACAATCTAAATTGCATTATCTATTTGATTTGAAATTTTTAAGGATTTCGCTTTTTCATTAATGGCATTTTTATATATTTCGACTCTCTGTCGACCGTGCAAAATGGCATAGAACAAGATGAAATTTATGCTGTCCTGACAGTTAAGCTTTCCTGAAGCTGTCTCCTTTGTACAAAATGGCATGAATGGCAAATGGAGTTTGGAATTGAACATAAATGTCTTTGTAAATGAAACTATTGAAGAGAGAGAGGGAAAAAGAAAAGGTGTGTTGCACCGGTTGTGCTCCTTCCAACTCCCCCAAAATGATCAAAAGTTGCTTTTTTACGGAGGACTGTTTGCTACCCGATTACTTCAAAGATGTAGGAAGATGAGATGCTGAGGTGTGCCCTTTTAAGTACTTATTGATTGGATCATAAATGGCATTCATAAGTTAAACTTTTAAGGTCGATCTGGAGCTATAAATTTTCATTTTGATTGAACTTCCACCTCAGAAAATAATGTACAATTTAAGGTTGGATTGTATGCGTACGGATTGGAAGGGTAGACACTTTAGGTAATGAATAAAAGGAGAGATATGTGTACGTAAAGAATTCAGGGCAACCATTGGATTGACAAGGTAGCCACTTTGGTATGTTACTTGTAAATTACCAGGGAGGAGTGCATTGTGATTTTTCATTTTTGTCCTGCCTCGTCTCTTTCTCCATCCTTGACTGGTTTTAATTGTGGATCAATATTGATATTCATATAAGGAAGTTTCCGAATATGTTCTTCACATAATTTACTACTCATGATGTGCATTTCAACCCAAAAATGTAGACGAATATCTCTATTTATCCATATGGATTTTCGTTCCCACATAAGAGTGTCATGTGCATTACATTCAAAGATGCCTCCATGTAAAGCAACCATCTCCTTCAGTTATGGTTGTGTAGACATTTGTTTCACTCGTAGCAAGCTCCAAAAAAGTGGTGGAGAAACAAGGTGGAACTTATATTGAAAAAAACATGGTAGGGTGATTACATATATCTTAAATTGAAGTTATATCCTTGGATATAAATTTTACGGTCATTTGAATTAAGTCTTTGATCATACTTAGTCACCGAAGGTAAACAAGGAAAAACTATCCACCTTGAGCGTTACGAAAGTGTAAATATATTAAACATTTCTTCACTTTTAAATTTGGACGACTTTGAGCCAAAGATATACGCGTAAAACTAACTTCTTATAATGTCAGAGTCAATATCATGTGAGAGGGCTGATGTGGTTAAGAAAAAAAATTGCGATGTTGAGCTTATAATTCAACTTCTCACGACACGAAGATCATATTTCTTCCATTGCTCGACTTTGTTCAAGAATATTGAGCACAAAACTTTATTTCATGTTCAACAGTAACTCCTTCCTTTCATAATCTCATGATCTGCCTCCATGACTGCCACCTCTTAAGGGTGCAACTTGCCCCTTCAATGCCTGCAGATGCCCCGCAAGCTCCTTCCTCATGGAGAGGAGCTCCTTGATGTCCACCTACACATGAACGAGATCCTCATGCATGCACTCAATCAAGAGATTGGACATCATCCTAAACGTGGAGGGGAATCTCGTATAACTCGTGAACCTCGATGACCCGCTCGGCACCGATCTTGGCAGTGGTGGAGGTGGCGAGGTGGAGCATGTGTGGGTGGCTTGGAAGCTCTTGCTTGTGGGTGATGTGGGTCATAGCGAAGCACCGATCGAGGAGGAGCTTGTCGATCTCATGTTGTTGCACGGTCATCAGAAAGTCGAAAGATATAAAAATTCTATGAGCGCCGAGCGATGGGTGGTACCCCCCAATCTCTTCTATGAGCGCCCAGTAGCAATTCTAGAGGACCCCCATCAATCGGTTGGTGCATCGAGATTGCTGCCGGAGGACCACCTTCGGCAAAGGATGGGACCTCGACGGAGGTCCTCGTCGCCGTTGTCATTAATGCTGTTGTCGAAGGTCTCAATGGGGAGTGGTCGAGGTAGCGGCATAGTGGACAAAAGGCATCGCCGGTGTTGCCTCTGTGGGACGAAGGAAAGCGGAGGCTATTGTTATCGGGGTGGGGGGGTTGTGGGGACGAGGAAAACGAGCTTTTCTGGGTGGTATTGTCTAGGAGGGGATGTGAAAATGGGGAGGGGAACCAACATTGTCCTATGCAATCCTTGCCGTCGATTGATTTAAGTGAAATTTAGCGGCTCTTCTCATGGGATTATTCCTCTCTCTCTCTCTCTCTCTCTCTCTCTCTCTCTCTCTATATATATATATATATATATATATATATATGATGTGTTTATAAGCTAAGTATCATAAATTAAGTGTATATACATGTCAAGTATTATATATGTGCAAGTTATACTTTTATAAGTATTGTAAATAAAATCTTATTTTTTCCTTATTTTGTATATATATTTTTAAGGCTTTTGTGTACACATACATATATATATGTAAGCATTGGTGTATATATTAGTAGTATGTACATATGTAGTATATATATTGTATATTATATGTAATTAGTATCATAAGTTAATTAAGTTAGACTATGTAAGTGTTGTATATATGTAAGTTATTTATGTATATAGTATGTTTATACTTGTATTAGTATTAGTATTAATATTGAAGTGTGTATAAATGTATATCTTTTGTATATGTTATGTATATATGCTAGTTTAGAACTATTTTTGATGCCTTTATTTTATAAATTCTTGAGGCATTGTTCACTAACACTAATTCATTTGTTTATATTTGTTTATAATTACTTAGATTAGTTCATTATTTGATTCTTTTGCTTCTAACTTATTCTTTTATAAATAAACTTAATATTTTTAGAATAAAAAATGATTTTGAATAATAAAGTGATGTATATCAATAACTACCTCCTAATGAATGATCTGAAATAAAATCAATAAAAATTGTATATACATAAAATGACATCCGCCTGAATTGCGACACTATACTACTACAGTGATAATTAACCCTAATTAACTAGTAGTCCAGATGATACATCAGGGATCAGTCAGTCGGGAGGGAACTTCTTTGACTTGAGCTAGAGCATGCCATCTAGAAGACGCCATTGAAGCCCCAGAAGTAGGGAAAGAAGTGAGGTCAACTTATTATCTCCATGGAGGAAGTCCCTAATCATCCTCCACTAGTGATCGTGTGTCCAGGTTCATCTACAACGGCAATCCAATAGTTTCCCAATTTTCTGGAAAGGTGGTCCAAGTTGGAGCTAACTTAACCACCTTAGGGGTCTAACAACTCTTGCTTCTCTTAAGGACTAATGTTGATGTCCTAGCATGGTCTGCCAAGGATCTGTCAGGAGTCAACCCGGCTGTGATCGAGCACCATTTGCACATACAGCCAAAGGCTCAACTTCGACACAAATCAGTCGAGTAGTGGGTAGGTGGTAGAAGCTGAAGTAGACAACTCGCAGTCAGACTCATCGAAGAATCCTTATACCTTAACTGGCTATCAAACATTGTCACGGTGAAGAAGGCTAATGGGAAGTGGCGAATGTGTATCGATTTCACCAACTTTAATGATGCCTGCCTCAAGGATGATTTCCCTCTGCCAAAGATAGATAGCCTGGTCAACTTTTGCTCGAGTCAGTCCCATGTCCTTTTTGGACTCTTACAGTGGTTATCATCTAAGAAAGCCTCACATCATCGAACAGTGTTACGACCTGGTTCCCGAATCTCTATAGGACCCGAGACCGGCTCGACTCAACTAATCCCAAGACCCAGTCGTTCAACAAGAAATAACTTAAAAGCAAGAAAATAAAATGCATTCACTATGCAAGGTAACTAACAGTAAAAGCGTACAAGCAGTAAAGGAAGTAAAAGCTACTAAATAGTACATGTCACCACAACAGAAAAGTGGAACAAAAGTACAGTAATAGGAACAGTAAACAAAGTCTGAAACTCACTAACAGAAATGAAGTACCAACAGTAAGAAACTACTGCTGGGCTTGACACGACCCAACACCCTCTGCAGCCAGTGACTCAGACTGCTCAACTCCTAGACCTGTAAAGGGTTATGAGAAAACGGAGTCAGCAAACGCTGAGTAGAGTAGTAACCAAACTATCTAAAGCAGTAAAGCTAACAGGTAAATTTATTTTTTCCAATTATTTTATTTTACAAGTAATTTCTTTTCATCCATTAGTTTACTTTCAGATTTCTTTCTTGATCTCGTATGTTCCTCATGGGAACGATCTTGATTGCAGTCTTTTCCAAAGAGTAGAAGGCACACGTGGTGCTCTCCTGGTCGGGAGAGTCCCCCGTGGTAATCATACACCCAGTCAACCACCCCGAGGTCACAGACAGACGTAGCGGTGACTACGGCATGCGCGATAAGCGCACGGGTAGCTACCCCGTACTAGCACGCGGTCAGTCATTTCCACTAGCGGGTACGCCCAAAGTACAGTACGGAATAGTATAGGACCTAGCCCTCTCAGAAATAGGGGTCTAACCCCTCAGAACCAAACAAGGGTCTCGCCCCTCCACACTCCGTGTACCCTCATCTGACTACCCCGGTTTGCCCAGTGGGCCTAACAAGTCGGTGTAGGGTAGCTAGCTGAACCCCAGGACCCCTAGAGTGGCTAGCTCCCTCCCTACACTAGTAGCTCTCCCCGGTACAGTGTACGCGATGGCTAACAGAAGTCGGTGTAGAGTGGCCAATCCTAACCTCGGGTCCCAAACCAAGGGTGGCTAGCTTCGCTCTACACTAAAGGGGATAGTCGCTCTCCTTGGTACCACGTACTCAAGGGCCAACACACTTCCCACTCACATTTCCAGACCTTTCCATTCATCCACAAGAGCTCTACTCCTAACTCCCCGTAGGGTTCATGCTAATATTCACCATATTATTCCATACCAGGTTTCATCATTCACAATTCTATTCGTATTCTACACAAGCAGCTCGTATTTCCAGAATTTAACACATACACAAGTGATATCACAAGTAACTGTTTAATTATCTCAAGCATTTCATATTCTAACAAGCAGCTCGTATTTATTACAGGCAATTGTTTACAATTCAGCTCATTCATTTATGAC
Organism: Thalassia testudinum; assembly: GCA_037157565.1. NCBI lineage: Eukaryota > Viridiplantae > Streptophyta > Magnoliopsida > Alismatales > Hydrocharitaceae > Thalassia > Thalassia testudinum. The sequence continues at coordinate 88,556,706 of JAZHRO010000024.1, forward strand.
TACAATCTCAATAACGCATACAAATAGTACAACTATTTCTCATCCTAGGATTCATGCCACATCCTAGGTTTCTAGTTATCTAATTATCATGACTGCATTCATGTTTTATAAATAGAACAGGGGGAAACCACTCTACCAGACAATCCGGGAGTACTGGGGGCTCAAACTGCAGACTCACGTGCCTCTGCAAGCCCCAGACATGTAACAGGTCGAAGTCCTATACCAAGGAACATATCACAATGAAATGTTTAGAACAGTATATAAAGGTTTCTAACATGTAGAGGAACTCACAACGAAGCCACAGATATTTCGTTTGCGAAAAAGAGGACCTTAATCGGACCCTAAACGAGTCAAAAACAAGTCTGCAGGCTCAAATCAGATGACTGGAACCAAGTCCAGACACCTTAGAAGTCACCAGAGTCTCACCTCAAGTCCCTACGTCAACCTCGAACATCCAGGACTCCCACTTGACTGTCTGGACTCAACTCCAGACATCTGACCTATCCTCCAGTCATCTGGGAATGCCTCTGATTGTCTGGTAAGCTGTCCAGACATCCGAAAAGCATGGGAGGACGGGTCGCGTACCTTCCCAAAGCTGCTCTTACGCACAACAGAGTAGCAGTCCTCTTTTTAGCCTAACAAATCGTCACTGCGATGCAGCCTACATAGCCGTAACCGCGAGAAGGACGTACCTACGCAAATACCCGCTTTTAGACATCTGGTGTCGTCACCAGACATCCAGCCCGTCGTCTGGAAGGCACCCCGGACGTCTGATACTGGAAAAGCTCCAGTATCAAAACGAGCTCCCACTTCTCTCACTGCGCTCCGCCGTGGCTTCTCCCTCTCGGCTGCAGCTCCAGTCTCTGCAAGAAGTCGGGGATGATGCCCCGGCACTCTCCTCCTCCCACAAAGGTCGCGGTGGCCGTGCACACTCCGACGAGCCTCCCCGAGCTCGTGACCTCGACCTCCTCCTTTTCACGCCGCTCCTCCTCTTTGCTCTTGCTCCCTATCTCTCGCTCGTCTTTCTCACAACAGTGGAGAGGAAGGAAAGTGGTGGTGGTGGAGTGGAGAGGAGAAGAAGGGGGAGAGGGCTTCTTATAGGCAAGGGTTAGGGTTCAGTGAGGGGAGAGGGAAAAGAAGAAGAGAGAGAAGAAACAAGAGTCTGTGCGCTGGCTGCGCGCAGAACCAACTTCGCATACAGATTTTTCAATTTCCAAACGTCTGGGAAGGGGTCCAAACGTCTCAAAAAGGCTCAAAACAGAATGGGTCTTTACATCATAACAAACTCAAAGGAAGTTTCATCCCCGAAACTTGAGCTAGCTAGGGTGCGGAAAAGAAATATAAAGCGCATAACAAACTTAAAGAGGACCGAAGTCGGTCCGAAAGGACGTACCCTCAAAAAGCTTCAGGTACCGCTCTCGCATCGCCTCCTCAGGCTCCCAGGTAGCCTCCTCGTACCGCTGGCTCCTCCACAAGACCTTCACCAAGGGTACCTGCTTCCGTCTCAAACTCCGGACGGCTCTGTCTAGTATCTACACTGGTTTCGCGGGGTAGGTCAGGTCGTCACCCACCTCGACACTCTTGTGGCTCAGAACGTGATTGGGATCGGTGATGTACTTCCTAAGGTTGGACACGTGGAGCACGTCGTGCACATCAGAAAGCTGGGGAGGAAGGGCAAGCCGGTAAGCAACGGGTCCTACCCACTCCAGGACCTCAAAGGGCCCCACAAACCTCAGTGCAAGCTTCCATTTCACCCCAAAACGCTGCAAGCCCTTCATGGGCGAAACGCGAAGGAAAACGTGATCCCCGACCTCGAACTACACCTCTCTGCATTTCCTGTCAACATAACTCTTCTATCTGCTCCTGATAGTCCGAAGTCGTCTGTGGATCTGCTCTATCACCTCCTGACTCTACCAGATCAGCCTAGGGCCAACCTCCCACTTGGTCCCCACCTCAACCCAACTCAAGGGTGCAATACACCTCCGTCCGTATAGAGCTTCGTAAGGTGCCATGCCGATGCTTGAGTGATAACTGTTATTATATGCAAACTCTGCCAAGGGTAAGTGCTCTTCCCAAGCGCCCCTCCAGTCTAGTACACAGGCGCGCAAAAGGTCCTCAAGTGCCTGTATAGTGCGCTCTGATTGTCCATCCGTCTGGGGGTGGTACATAGTACTGAACCTCAACCATGTCCCCAAAGCCTGTTAAAACTCAACCCAAAACTGGAAAGTAAAATGGGTATCCTGGTCAGATACAATCTCGAGCGGAACTCCGTGCAAACGTACCACATCACGAATGTACCTCTCTGTCAACTGTGCTGGTCCTAAAGTGACTCTGATCGGTAGGAAACGTGTCGTCTTCGTCAGCCTGTCCACTATCACCCAGACTGCGTCGTGTCCTCGCTGGATAATGGGTAAGCCCACCACCAAGTCCATGGTAATGCTCTCCCACTTCCACTTTGGCACAGGAAGTGACTGCAACGGCCCTGCAAGCCTCTGATGCTCAGCCTTCACCTGCTGGCACACCAAACACTGCTACACGTACTCACCCACATCCCGCTTCATCCTTCTCCACCAAAAGTCACATCTCAGATCATGATACATCTTCGTGTTCCTGGGATGTATGGTGAATCTGGACCCGTGTGCCTCTGTCAGAAGCTCTCTCAACACTCCTCGTCCCTAGGAACGCACAAACGTCCCCTCAAGCGCAGCACCTCGTCTGTAAAAGAGAAGTCTCCTAGGTCCCCTGATAGTACTCTGTCTCGCAACGACTGTATGTACGGATCTACCATCTGTCTTGTGATGATGCGGTCTATCATCTCTGGTCTCATCTATCGTGTAACCGTCACTACCTCACAATACCCCTGTGACTCTCAGGGTCGCCAACTACCCAACTCCTCCATAAGCCTCCAACCAAGTAGGCGGGTGCCTTCCAGCTCAAGGTGTCAACCACCACGTTGGCCTTCCCCGGATGGTAGGAAATGCTGTAGTCATAGTCCTTCAGGAGCTCTAACCAATGTCTCTGTCTAATGTTAAGCTCCTTCTAATCAAACAAGTACCTGAGGCTCTTATGATCCGTGAAAATCTCAAAGGTCTCACCGTAAAGATAGTGCCTCCATGTCTTCAACGCAAAGACAACAGCTGCCAGCTCTAAGTCATGGGTAGGGTAGCTATGCTCATGGGGCTTCAGTTGCCGCAAAGCGTAAGCAATAACGTAACCCTGCTGCATGAGCACACCCCCTAACCCCTGCAACGAAGCATTCATGTAGACCACAAAATCGCCACTGCTATTTGGGATGGTAAGCACAGGAGCTGAAGTCAGCCTCTCCTTCAACTCCTGAAAACATGCCTCACAAGCGTCTGTCCAAGCAAAGGGCACGTCCTTCCGGGTCAATTGAGTCATAGGATGAACAATCTGCGAGAATCCCCTGATAAACCACCGGAAGTAACCTGCTAGTCTCAAGAAACTACATATCTCTGTCACTGTACGCGGCCTCTCCTACCTGAGTACGGCCTCAACCTTGGCTGGATCCACAGCCAAACCATCCCTTGAGATCACGTGGCCCAAGAAAGTCACCTGCCTCAACCAAAACTCGCACTTGCTGTATTTGGCATACAGCCTGCGTTGTCTCAAAGTGTCCAGAATCATCCGTAGGTGCTATCCATGCTGTGCCTAATCTCGTGAGTAAACGAGCACGTCATCAATAAATACCACCACAAACTAATCCAGATACGGTCTGAAAACCCGTTTCATCAAATCCATAAAGGCAGCAGGGGTGATGGTCAACCCAAACGGCATGACCAAAAACTCGTAGTGTCCGTACCGGGTGCGGAAAGCTGTCTTGGAGACATCGGTCTCCCTGATCTTCAACTAATGGTAGCCTGACCTCAGATCTATCTTGGAGAATACCGTGGCACCTCGCAACTGGTCAAAAAGATCATCAATCCTCGGCAGCAGATACTTGTTCTTGATGGTTACCCTATTCAGCTGTCTGTAGTCAACACAAAGTCGTAGGGTGCCATCCTTCTTCACAAATAACATAGGGGCTCCCCACGGGGACACATTGGGCCTTACAAAGCCCTTCTCCAACAGGTCCTGTAGCTGTGACTTGAGCTCTCGCAGCTCAAGTGGTGACATCCGATATGGTGCAGTAGAAATGGGGCTAGTCCCCGGTACCAGTGAGATCTCAAACTCGATCTCACGCTCAAGCGGTAGTCCTAGCAACTCCTCTGGAAACACATCGGGGTATTCTCTAACCACCGGGATGCTCTGAAAGTCTGCCACGGGGCTGGGCTCTACCACCACACAGGCTAGAAAGCTCTTACACCCCTGTCTCAAAAGTCTCACTGCCTGAAGCGTAGATATGCAGCTGAAACCTCCGTCCACCAGCTGTCCGTGAAACTCAAAGGAAGGCATCTCCTGTATAGAGAAGACGATCTTCCTCCCGAAACAGTCCACCAAGGCTTGGTAAGCGGACAGCCAATCCATCCCCAGAATCACGTCAAAATCCTCCATCAATATCACAATCAGATCAGCGGGGAGGCTGTGTCCCCCAATACTGACCTCACAGTCTGTATAGATCTCCTCAGCTACAAACAGCTGGCCACTTTGACCTCTGATCACAAACGGATCCTCTAACAACATGCAGTCCTGTCCCAAACTGACAACAAAACTCATAGCGACAAAGGAGTGTGTAGCGTCGGAATCAAAAAGCACATAAACTAATCTGCCAGAAACAGTAACCATACCTACCACCACTGAACTGAATGCCCTGGCATCTCTGTGTGTCAGGGCGTTGATACGCCCCTCAGCTCTCGGTGCAGAAGAAGCAGCCACACTCTGAGTCGGGCAAGAAGCTGCTGGTCGGCACCCTCCCCGTAACTGCTGCCCTCCCCCACGCGCCTGGGAACCACGATCACCCGCTCGGCCTCCAGTGCTTGGTGCGAGGAGCATCTGCTACGCTCCAGCCTTAAACAGGCAGTCCCGCCTGTAGTGGCCCGGCTGGCCACACCGGTAGTATAGGGGGACTCGACTCCCTCCCTCGGTAGGTCCTTACTGACGGTTGGGCAGGGATCCAGTGCAGACAACCGGCCCCTGTCGGGGGCCCCCAAAGGCCACTGACAGCCCCGCAAAACAAGATGGCTCTCCCACGGGTGCCGCGTGCCTCCACTCTCATCGGCCCGGTGTGTACTCTGGCTGGTAGGGCCTTTTCCGTCCGCTGTCGGTGTCTCTCGCAGCCGGGTTGGTCTCCTCGTACGTTATGGCTGCCTCCGCCACTCTCGAGAAAGTGGGCAGCTTCAAGGGCTTGACATACCCCCAAATAGCAGGCTGGAGCCCCTCAGTGAACCTCCACAGGCACTCCTCCTCCGTAGCTACGACTGTAGCAGCAAAATGTGACAGCTCCAGGAAGCGCATGCGGTACGCACTAACAGTCAATGTCCCCTTGCGGAGAGTGTGGAACTCCCACCTTCTCTGGTCCTATCAAGTCTGCGGGAAGTACTGCTCGTAGAAGAGGGTCACAAACTGGTCCCACGTCAACTCTCCCCTCTCCTGACCTCTAACTACCCTCCACCACCTGTGTACCACACTCTCTAGCTGGTACGTGGCAAAGGCCACATGGCACTCTGCAGGGGGGCGAAGGGTGTCACATACCTTCTCTATCTGCTCCAGCCAGCCCTCTGCTTCAGATGGGTCCTCATCCCCCTTGAAGGAGGGGGGCTTCAGCTTCCGAAACTGTCTGAAAAGCTCATAGTGCAACTACAGTGGGGGAACGGGTGTGCCTCCAGGCAGGGAAGGCTCATGCTCAGAAGTGTCAGAGTGCGGTGGGGCCGGTGGAGGACCACCCCCTCCCCCTCCTGCTCATCCAGTGCTGCATCGGTCTCTCAGTCCCACAGAGGACTCCCCCTCCACGTCCCCAGGTAGAGGCACCCATGGAGGCGGTGGAGCTCCTTTCGTACTATATCCCTGATCAGTTGAGTGAGGTCCTGAGCCTAAATTCCTAGGAGAAGTGGCGGGTCAACTGGCACCTCAGGCGCAGCACGTCCGCCCCTCCGACCTCGTCCACGACCGCGTCCGCCGCCCACCTCAAGAATTCCTTGACGAGGCATCTCTTGCAAGGAGACGCGAAAGACAAAACAAAAGAAGTCAACTCTAATGGACTTCAGTGAAACAAACGCAGAACAGATGTCAAGCAGTATGTTGTGGTGGTTACTCTAGTTACATGCACGTGAATTGATTATTCTCAGGCTAATTGGTTCATTTCTCAGGACGACCTTGCTCTGATACCATCTTGTTATGACCTGGTTCCCGAATCCCTATAGGACCCGAGACCGACTCGACTTGACTAATCCCAAGATCCAGTCATCCAACAAGAAATAACTGAAAAGCAAGAAAATAAATCACATTCACTATGCAAGGTAACTAACAGTAAAAGCGTACAAGCAATAAAGTAAAAGCTGTTAAACAGTACATGCCACCACAACAACAGGAAAGTGGAATGATGTAAACACATTTACACTACTTAAGATGTCTATTTATGCATGTTCTTAAGCATAGGATTGCATTGCATGATATAAATATCACATAACATGCATCATCTTGCATTTAGAGTAGTTTGAATAAAATGGAGGTTAATTGTCTCCTTTTATGTGCTTGGACAGGGAAAACTTTTTATTGGGGCCTCAAATCGAAGATCCAACTGTACAGATGTGATCAAGGCGACGATTAGAGTTCAACGACTCCAAGATCGTCCTAATCAGGCATCTGTAGCATCTGATAGTGACCGGGGAACCCTAGAAGATCAAGGGCTAAGATGGTGTAAATTCACACTTTAAACGACAAATCCGACCACACAGATGGATTCGGATCGACGATTGCAGCTTAACGAAGCAAAAATCAAGTCAATCCGACACCCGTGGCACCATCTACAACATCCAAAAGATGGACGGCCAAGATGGCGCCACGTGGCCCCATCTCAGCCGTCCAACCATCCACGTGGCGCCACGTGGCACCATCTCAGCCGTCCAACCGTCCACGTGGCGCCCGTCGCACCTTCTCTTCTTCAATCAGAGCGGCGCTTCTCCGCCGTTGGATCAAGATCCAACGGCTGTGGATGCGGCGCCTTGAATACGTCGACGCGACCATTTGGCCGAGACAGCACAACGGTCCAGCACCTTATCGCAAGGCATGGGCACGAGTTCGAGTCACAGTGAGCGGGATTTGGAGCGGGGGTGCACCTTCAATCGACCATCAGATCACAATCCAACGGCCACCCGCACTCAATAGCGCCGACGCACTATCGCACGCCCACGCCTCACGCGGCATCGCACGCGGGCGGGCGTTTGCTGAGGAGCGGGGAAGGCGCATCTTATGCCGTCCAATCTCGTGATCGGACGGCTGAGATTCAGCAAACGTGCAGCAAGCGTTAAGCGTGCTTGGAAGCCAGCAGCTGCGCGGGCAGCACCCACTACGCCCACGATGGGGCTTTAGCGACGGTTTTATCCATCACTAAAGACCCCTTATTTAATGTTTTAAAGATGTAATGATCAATTTGCCCCCACTCCTTGCAACTATAAAAGGAGACCCCCTCCACACGAAATTCTCATCCCTTCCTTCTCTTCTCTACCTCTCCAAAGCTCAAGAGAAGCTTGTCCCACACCCGGGATGCTCCTCGCGAGATAAAGTCCAAATTTTCGTCCCCATTAGGAAGTGGATCCCGCAACGACGATGACGTGCTGCCCCGTTCCCATTCTTCTACTTCGTCCTCCTTCGTCCTGCTCCATTCTCCTTTGTCCAGGCGTCGTCCTGTCCGACTCATCCTCCAAGCGATCGTCGAGGAGGATAACCTCTCTCTCCCATTCTTCTTTATAGCTTTCTAGTATAGAATTTTTCTACTTTCTAGTGTAGCTGATTTCCCACTTTCTAGTGTAATTCTTATTTGGTTTTATTGTATAAACATTTTGAAATATTGAATGCATGTTTTCTCTCTCTCTCTCTCTTCCTTTTAGTCTGATTGTTGTAATAGCTTCATTGTAATTACATCGCCTCGCTTTTCAAGAAAAATTCTAAAAAAAATATAATTGCGAACATAGATCGACGTAGCCTCCCTGTGTTCGACCCGGAATTTCAATTTCAGTATAAATTTTATTTGTTGAACACGAATTTTTCGCTTTTAAACTACAACGACAAGGTTTCAAAACCAAACACGTTAGCGTAGCAATTCGTACGTTCAACATTTTGGCACTGTTGCCGGGGAGGCAACGATTTCCGATCTTCTTTTCTCATTTCTTACACTTTATTGTTTTCTAACTTGCTTTCTCTTATGTCTATTGTTTTGCAGAGACCTCCATCAAGGAATCATCAAGCGGTAGATTGGAGTAAAGTGCGGTTGAAGACAACTGTAAGTGCTCCCCATTCTTCCCCCCTCCATAGATTTCATTCGCCACATTAAATCCAAATTCCAATTAACCTAGGTGTTTGCATAAATCCTAGGAATAGTTTGGTTGTTTGGATTCTCACTCACATTCATTCCACCCTCATTTATATAAAAATAAAAAATAAAAAGATAATCTTGTAGGGCAAATTTTCAACAAACACACACAACGTACACCCACATTCAAGGCACCTAACCAAATTGATTTGTTTCTACTCAACCGAGTTCTGATCTGTGGAACCGGAACACACAAAGCAACACATAAAAGAGTATAAATCATTCTACGTTAACCATCTTTGAGTGCCTAACTTAGTGGTGCATTTGTGGCCAATTGTTTGAGTTGTTTGGGCCGCACCACTTTATTTAAAATCAACTCATCAAGTAGCTCCTCCTTTGGGTTTTCAATCTAGGTTTATTCCAGGCACTCCAGTTTCTTTCTGGTTTTAAAGGAAAACAATCTTCACCCGTGTTTTACAACTTGGTTTGCCTAGAAACTTGATTGCAATCCACCTAATTTGAAACCCTAAAAGCTACTTAAGCAAGATTTGAACATTAAAATCCACGCATCACAAATAATCTTACTTGAAAACCCTGGTTGTGCACGTACTTACACAAATCTCAATCAATCATTAAGAGCACAACCCATTTTAAGGGCCCATCACATTCCATAAGCACCACAATCCCAGGCCTTAATAAAATTGAGTAGACGTTGGCCTTAAGGTCTGATTCGCTCTTCAGGGCCTAGTCTGAGATTATTTTTTATTAACCTACTTGTACTGATTAATCTGATGTCTAACTAGGGGAGTAGCGTCAAACGACCGCGGCTGGGGGGTACACTAGGAACTGGAGGTGAAAGCCGAAGGAAGAACCTTCTCCCCAGTCCCTCCTTCTAACTGGTTGGATTAAACAGACGCAAGTAGAGTAAATCATTTACAGTCTTAAGGCAGGTTTTGGGAGTCAGTACATCCTTAGGCTACCCCACTTAAGGACAGCCTTATTTTGTTGTATTGCAGGGTCACTATCCCCAGTCCTTCTGACCTTCTTCTAATTTATGCTGGGAAGACAATCATTGAATCCCCGATTGGAAGGACCATTAGAACATTCTAGGAGGCACAAGTTGGATTTTTGGTCAAATTGATCCCATGGCCAACCAACAGCCTCCTCTGCTTGGAAATCCACAGGAAGAATTTCGAAGGCAGCTGGAACAAATGCAGAGAATGCAGGAATGGTTCCAGAGAATGCAAGGCGCTCAGCCCTTGAAGGGTTTTATGATCCTTCAAATTACGGGAAACGTCCCGGCGTCCAGATTTCAGCCGGTGACGCAGAAATCAAGCCCCAGGTGTTAAGTCTGATTAAACATTATCATGGGCTTGGCTCCAAAGATCCGTTTCAGCACTTGAAGGACTTGACCACTTTGGTCCAGACCACTAAGGCTCGAAACGTAAACGAAGAGCAAATGATCATGAGGCTCTTTCCCCACTCTCTTAGGGATAAGGCCACGCATTGGTATAGGACAATAGGAAGACCAATTACAACTTGGAATGAGTTGAAATCGGCCTTTCTGAAGAAATTCTTCCCAGTTGGACGTACCAATGCTTTGAGACGGGCAATCACTACTTTACCCAGCAGCCGGGGGAGCAGTTTCATGTGGCCTAGGAGCGATTCCAAGACTTATTGCGGAGGTCTCCACACCACGAGGTGCCGAAATGGCAACTTGTACAAATCTTCTATCATGGGTTGACTGAGCAACTCAAAAATCATATGGATGCTTCTTGCGGAGGAAATTTCCTCAATAAAGATGCAGATAGTGCACATGATTTATTTGAGGAAATGAGTGAGAATTCAATCAATCATGCCTCCATGGATACCTTTAACCGGTCCCAACAGCCCAGATCAAATGTCAATGAAGTCCATGACTCTCACTCATTTGATATGGAATTGATTTGTAACAAACTTGATAAGGTGGACTTGGTTGCTAAAAGAATGGAAGAGTGGATGGCTGGCAATTCTATGAACAACTCTCGATCCACTCAATCCCAAAATTCGGGATTCCATTCCTCACGAGCTCCTTCTGGACGGGAGTTCATGAATCAACTAGATGCGGCTCAACCTGTGAGTCAGCATTTTTCGGAACCCCACGGGTTCCAAACTGGGGCCTTTGATCCTAGTTTTTCTGATCCTTCCCTTTCTTTCTCTCCATCCTCACCCTATGAGGATGTCTATGCCGTACAAGAGAATGTTAGATCCAATTCCTACTCGAATGCCTATAATCCATGTTAGAGAAACCACCCTAACTTCTCTTGGAAAAATCCGGGGCAACAGACCCAATTCCAACCCGACAACTATGCTCCGCAACGACCAATGGGTCAAGGTCAAGTATATACTCAGTTGCCTCCGAATCAGGTCAATCAGCCAGCTTGGAATGCTCGTCAACCCGCAGGGCAGGCTGATTTGAACCGTCAAATGGTAGAGATGCAAGGATCCATGCCCCAGCTCATGCAGCAAATGAAAAACTCGCTGGACAACTTGCAATCCAGGTTTATTGCTAACTCTCGTCAACCCGGATCTCTACCATCCCAACCCGTACCCAACCCGCGAAATATTATGAATTCGAGCAACCAAGCCCTTGGGTACAGAAATCAGAGGGACCCACACGCACATGCTCAGGTGGTTGAGCAGGGTTCCTCATCTTCTTCTTCTTTTGCAAATCAACAATTCATGGTTAATCAAGCCCCTCCAATCTTTCCTAACCCTCCCCAAGACCCAAATTCTTATGCATCTGCAAATTCTGTCACTTTGAGGAGTGGTAAGAAAACTCAGGATCCACAACCACATTATTCTAATCTTTTGCATCCTGAAGAACCTGAGGAGAGAGAGGAGAATCTTGAAGGAGAAATCAAGGCTCAAGAACCTGATTCCAAAGATCTGACTTATGCTCCTTTTCCTGAAGCCTTAACCAAATTAAAGAAGAAGTCTGTTGATAGCAATGAGGAGCGTCTGAATCTATTTAAGAATGTTGAGATCAATATCCCGCTTCTTGATGCTATCAAGCACATACCGACTTACGCAAGATTTTTAAAGGAATTATGTACACAAAAGCGTAAGTCGAGAGAATCTGTTCCAAGGAAGGTGGTACTCTCCGAGCAGGCTAATTCTGTTATCCTGCACTACCTCCCTCAGAAAAAGGGAGATCCTGGTGCTCCATTGATTTCTTGCGTTATCGGAGATTACACATTTGATAGAGTACTTTTGGATCTGGGTGCATCCATCAACCTAATTCCGACTTCTCTTTACGAGAAGTTTGGGTTAGGTGAACTTCGGCCAACTTCAGTAACGCTACAGTTAGCGAACCGCTCGGTCACAAACCTGCGAGGCGTTATTGAAGATGTTATAGTTAAGGTCAAGGATTTCTATTTTCCTGTAGATTTTTTGTCCTTGACATGGATGTACCTGATAATATGAGGAACATACCCATCATTCTGGGGCGTCCATTCCTAGCTACCGCAAAGGCCAACATTAATTCATGGAAATCGCCTTTGGGGACCAACAAATGAAATTAGATATTTTTAAGGAGATCAACAAATTTGAGGATTGTGGATTTATTGAGGAACTTGATGAGGATAATGATAACATTGAAACTTGTTTGATGGTTTCTTCAATCGAAAGTTCCTCTTTGGATGATGAAATTGACCCGCAACCCTCTATGGCTGACCTGACATCTTTCAAACAGGTTATTGATTTTGTTCACTCACAACCTCTTCCTCTTGTTGAATCTTCAGCATCTACCATACCATCAATCATCAAACCGCCCCAGCTTGAATTGAAACCATTGCCCGAGAATTTGAAATATCAATTTTTAGGACCTCAGAAGACGCTCCCTGTGATTATCAGTGCTAAATTGACAAAGGAGCAAGAGAATAAATTGATCAAGGTCTTGAAGGAACATAAGGAGGCAATTGGTTGGACCATTCATGGCCTCAGGGGGATCGAGCCATCTCACTGTAATCATAGAATATTTTTGAAAGATGGATCCTGCCCTTCACACCAGATGCAAAGGAGATTGAATCCAAATATGCGAGAAGTGGTTAAAAAGGAAATCATCAAGTGGCTCGATGCAGGAATTATTTATCCAATTTCTGATAGTCCCTACGTAAGTCCCGTTCAGATTGTTCCAAAAAAAGCCGGGATTACTGTTGTGACTAACGAGCGAGGAGAATCTGTCACAACTCGTTCAGCTTCCTCTTGGAGGGTTTGTATTGATTATAGGAAGCTGAACACAGCCACTAAAAAGGATCATTTTCTCCTACCCTTCATCGATCAAATCTTGGAAAAATTAACCTGGCAGAAGTACTTCTGTTTTCTTGATGGCTACTCGGGATACAACCAAGTTCCTATCCATCCCGAGGATCAGGAAAAAACTACTTTCACCTGTCCTTACAGAACCTTTGCTTTTCGTAGGATGTCTTTCAGGTTATGCAATGCACCTGCGACTTTTCAAAGGTGTATGCTAGCCATATTTTCTGACATGGTAGGAGAGTTTATGGAAGTCTTCATGGATGATTTCTCTGTTTTTGGAGAATCATTTGACTCTTGTTTGGCTAATCTGGAAATGATTCTTAAGCGATGTATCAAAACACGACTGGTCCTTAGCTGGGAAAAGAGTCATTTCATGACCCAAGAAGGCATCGTTTTGGGTCATTTAATCTCTGAACGGGAATTGAAGTGGATAAAGCTAAGGTTGATGCTATTGTTAAACTTCCTCCTCCCACATCTGTTAAACAAATCTGATCATTTCTTGGCCATGTGGGATTTTATCAAAGATTCATCAAGGATTTCTCGAAGGTTGCTCGTCCTTTGAGCAATCTTCTTGCCAAAGAAACACCGTTTGTTTTTGACGAATCATGCCGAAAGGCATTTGATTTTCTGAAAACGGCAGTCACCTGTGCTCTAGTTTTGCAACCACCAATTTGGATAGCCCCTTTTGAGATCATGACTGACGCTTCTGATTACGCGGTCGGGGCTGTCCTGGGTCAGAAAATTGATCGAAAGCCCTCTGTCATTTACTACACTAGTAAAACTCTGGATGAAGTCCAGAGGAATTACACTGTTACTAAAAAGGAATTACTAGCTGTAGTGTTCTCTTTGGAAAAATTTAGGGCTTATCTCTTAGGGTCTCATGTTATCATCTATACCGACCACTCGGCTTTGAGACATCTCTTGGCCAAAAAGGATGCTAAACCCTGGCTTATTCGTTGGATTCTTCTGCTTCAAGAATTTGATCTTGAAATCAAGGATAAAACTAGGGTACAAAATGTGGTAGCGGATCATTTGTCGAGACTCCTAGGTGATTCTTCTTGTCCAAACATTCCGATTGCTAACACTTTTCTGGACGAAACTATTCTCACAGTTTTAGGTGTCCACACCCCATGGTTTGCGAACATTGTTAACTATTTGGCCGTTGGTCAATTCCCCCAGGATTGGACCAAGCAACAATGGGATAGACTCAAATCTGAGGCCAATACTACTTCTGGGAGGACCCTGAACTGTATCGCATCAGATCTGATCAGATTATTCGCCGATATATACCGGAGAATGAATTCAATAGTATACTCGAGTTCTGCCATGCATCTGGGTGTGGTGGACATTTCTCCGGGAAAAAGACGGCTACAAAAATCTTGCAATCTGGCTTCTATTGTCCGTCTTTATTCAAGGATGCCCAAGATTTCTCAAGGTCATGTTCTCGATGTCAGGCACTCGGGAGCATAACTAAGAGAGACATGATGCCCTTAAACCCTATTCTTCCCATCAAAATTTTCGATGTTTGGGGCATTGATTTCATGGGACCCTTTATCCCTTCATTTGGACATTAGTACATTCTTGTTGCTGTTGATTATGTGTCCAAATGGATTGAGGCGATTCCCACCCGAACCAATGACCACAAGGTGGTCATCGATTTTGTCAAGAAAAATATCTTCAGTAGGTTCGGGATTCCGAGCGCTATCATCAGTGATGGTGGCACTCATTTTACTAATGTCCAATTCCAGAATTTATTGGCCAAATACAGGGTTAATCACCGAATTTCCACACCTTACCATCCCCAGACAAATGGACAAGCCGAGATCTCCAATCGAGAGATCAAGAAAATTCTGCAGAAAATGGTTAAGCCTGATCGCAAGGATTGGACTCAAAAGCTTGAGGACGCTCTTTGGGCCTACCGTATGGCATATAAAACTCCCATCGGCATGTCTCCATTCCGTTTGGTGCATGGAAAGGCTTGCCAACTACCTGTAGAGATTGAACACAGGGCATTCTGGGCGATCAAACAATGCAATTTAGATCTAAATTTAGCTGGGAAGACCAGGAAACTCCAACTATCTGAGTTGGAGGAGCTTAGAAATGATACTTATGAGAATGCCAAGATCTACAATGCTCGAACCAAAGCTCTACATGATCAACTGATTTCCCGCAAGAGCTTTGAGCCGAACCAGAAGGTCTTGTTATTCGATTCTAAACTTAAGCTCTTTCCTAGCAAACTTATATCTAAATGGAATGGCCCATTCATAATTGACCAGATTTTTCCAAATGGAGCCGTTCAGATTTCTGACCCAAAGACGAGTAACACATTTAAAGTCAACGGTCAACGTCTGAAGCCTGTTATTGACCGTATTCTTCCAGAACCCGTTTCAGACTCAGTTGCTCTAGCCATTCTGTGACTTCTTTGGCTGGACTTCGCCTAGCTGATGGCATTAAACTCAGCAGTTGTACATATGACACAAGGCTGATACAAGCTTCATATTCAGGTGACATCTTTCATATTCCACCCTTTCTTTCATGTCTCTTTTTCAATGACATTGCATCAGCTAGGCATGGGGGGTGGATTCATTCTTGAATCATTTGGTCAGCTTTGTGAAATTCATGTAAATTATTTTTCTCTTCTTATTTATACATTAAAAAAAATCAAAATTAGGAAGGATTAATGGGACATTAGGATTTTTCAATATTAGGAAATTTTACATTAGGATCTGAACACAAAGACCCTTCAGGTCTTTGGACTTAATTAGCCCGTGTATCCACTAAAATGTGGATTTGTCTTTCGAGTCACCGCCATCTTAATTCTATCGTAATTGGAATAAATAAATTTGGGTGACAAGTACACGACTTATCAACCCACCCTCTGATTTCAGGGAATTTTTTAGTTTTAAGCATCTACACACTTTCTTTGCACTGACTCGTTGTTCGACAATTCTACCGAAAATTGGGTAGCTAATGAACCTTCTAGGGTGATATGGCTGGCAAGTTATCGTGGGTAACAGCCCATAGGTAGGTTGTCCAGAGCCCAGTCACTGGACCTTTCTCTTTTTGCTGCCTTTAGGTAAATCTTAGACCAGGGAAGCCACCTACTTAAAAAAAAAAAATAAAGAAAAAAAATCAAAAAGAAAAGGAGAAAAGAAAAAAAAAGAAATAAGCCACACTTCGCCGCACGAGTATGGCTGGCAAGTTGTCAGTGACAACAGCTCATCGACTGGTTGTCCAGAACCCAGCTCAATAAATGCACTGAAAATTCCCAAAACACCTAGGAAGAAGCGAAGAAGTAGAATAAACCGAGGAGATATACACTGGATTCACCCTTGTGTTCACCCCATAAAAAAAATAATAATAATAAAAGTAGGGAGAAAGCTACCGGTTGCAAAGATACACTTTTAGGCAAAATTCTTTTTAGGTCACCTAGAGGCGTAAAAATCCGAAGTCTGTTTTAATTGCCGGTCAACGAGTCTATCACATTCACAATAAGATGCTTAGAACTTAGAGTTCTCATCAAATCTTGGGTGAGTTAAATGGCCGTAGAAAGCCACTCTTAAACCCTAAAACTTGAAAACCCAAAAAAATTAGAAAAGAGAAAAAGAAATTTTTCTTTGAATAAGGCGAGGGCTTGGGGAGGTCTATATTTTGGCAGATACTCGAGCACTGTTGTGTCTTTGAAAGTTCAGATCCTAAGTAGACAGTTTCTTAATGATTAAAAATAACTCATGCCCAAATAATCCAACCTAATTCTTTTATAAATAGCATATAGTTTTTACTAGGGACTAGTAAAAGATAGGCACGGGGGTATGATGTAAACACATTGACACTGCTTAAGATGTCTATTTATGCATGTTCTTAAGCATAGGATTGCATTGCATGATATAAATATCGCATAACATGCATCATCTTGCATTTAGAGTAGTTTGAATAAAATGGAGGTTAATTGTCTCCTTTTATGTGCTTGGATAGGGCAAACATTTTATCCAGGCCTCGGATCGAAGATCTAACCGTACAGATGAGATCAGGGCGACGATTGGAGTTCAACGACTCCAAGATCGCCCTAATCAGGCATCTGTAACAACTAATAGTGACCGGGGAACCCTAGAAGATCAAGGGCTAAGATGGTGTAAATCTACACTTCAAATGACAAATTCGACTGCACGGATGGATTCAGATCAACGATCGCAGCCTAACGACGCAACAATTGAGTCAATCTGACACCCGTGACACCATCTACAACATCCAGAAGATGGACGACAAGATAGCGCCACATGGCACCATCTCAGCCGTCCAACCGGCCCCCAGCACCGTCTCACCTTCTCTTCTTCAATCAGAGTGCCTCTTCTCCGCCGTTGGATCAAGATCCAACGGCTGTGGATGCAACACCTTGAATACATCCGCGCGACCATTTAGCCGAGGCAGCAAAGCGGTCCAGCGCCTTATCGCGACGTGCGGGCGCGAGTTCGAGTCGCGGCGAGTGGGATTTGAAGCAGGGGTGCGCCTTCAATCGATCGTCAGATCGCAATCCAACGGTCGCCCGCGCTCAATAGCGTCGACGCGCTATCGCACGCCCGCCCCTCATGCGGCATCACACGTGGGTGGGCGCGCGTTGAGGAGCGGGGAAGGCACATCTTAAGTCGTCCGATCTCGTGATCGGACGGCTGAGATTCAGCGAATGTGCGGCAAGGGTTAAGCGCGCATGGAAGCCAGCAACCACGCGGGCAACGCCCACTACACCCACGATGGGGCTTTAGCGACAGTTTTATCCATCACTAAAGACCCCTTATTTAATGTTTTAAAGATGTAATGGCCAATTTGCCCCCACTCCTTGCAACTATAAAACGAGACCCCCTCCACATGAAATTCTCATCCCTTCCTTCTCTTCTCGACCTCTCCAAAGCTCAAGAGAAACTTGTCCCACACCCGGGATGCTCCTCGCGAGATAAAGTCCAAATTTTCGTCCCCATTCTGAAGTGGATCCCGCAACGACGACGACGTGCTGCCCCATTCCCATTCTTCTGCTTTGTCCTCCTTCGTCCTGCTCCGTTCTCCTTCGTCCAGGCGTCGTCCCATCCGGCTCGTCCTCCAAGCGATCGTCGAGGAGGATAACTTCTCTCTCCCATTCTTCTTTATAGCTTTCTATTATAGAATTTTTCTACTTTCTAGTGTAGCTGATTTCCCACTTTCTAGTGTAATTCTTATTTGGTTTTATTGTATAAACATTTTTAAATATTGAATGCATGTTTTCTCTCTCTCTCTCTTCCTTTTAGTTTGATTGTTGTAATAGCTTCATTGTAATTACATCGCCTCGCTTTCCAAGAAAAATTCTAAAAAAAATATAATTGCGAACATAGATCGACGTAGTCTCCCTGTGTTCGACCCGGAATTTCAATTTCAGTATAAATTTTATTTGTTGAACACGAATTCTTCTCTTTCAAGCTACAACGACAAGGTTTTAAAACCAAACACGTTAGCGTAGCAATTCATACGTTCAACATGGAACAAAAGTACAGTAACAGGAACAGTAAACAAAGTTTGAAACTCACTAACAAAAAGAAAATACTACAACAGTAAGAAACTACTGCTGGGCTCGACTAGGCCCAACACCCTCTACAACCAGTGACTTAGGCTTTTCAACTCCTGGACCTATAAAGCGTTATGAGAAAACAGAGTCAGCGAACGCTGAGTAGAGTGCTAAACATACTATCCAAAGCAATAAAACTAACAGGTAAATTTATCTTTTCCAGTTAGTTTATTTTACAAGTAATTCATGTTCATCCATTGGTTTACTTTCAGATTCTTTCTTGATCTCGCATGTTCCTCGTGGGAACGATCTTGATTGCAGTCTTTTTCGAAGAGTAGAAGGCACACATGGTGCTCTTCTAGTTGGGAAAGTCCCCCGTCGTAATCCTACACCCAGTCAACCACCCCAAGGTCACAGACAAACGTAGCGGTGACTACGGCACACGCAATAAGCTCACGGGTAGCTACCCCGCACTGGCACGCAGTCAGTCATTTCCGCTAGCGGGTACGCTCAAAGTACAACACGGAACAGTATAGGGCCTAGCCCTCTCAGAAACAGGGGTCTAGCCCCTCAGAACCAAACAGGGGTCTCGCCCCTCCACACTCCACGCACCCTCGTCTGACTACCCCGGTTTGCCCAGTGGGCCTAACAAGTCAGTGTAGGGTGGCTAGCTGAACCCCAGGCCCCATAGGGTGGCTAGCTCCCTCCCTACACTAGTAGCTCTCCCCGGTACAGTGTATGCAAGGGCCAATAGAAGTCAGTGTAGAGTGGCCAATCCTAACCCCGAGTCCCAACCCAAGGGTGGCTAGCTCCGCTCTACACTAAAGGGGATAGTCACTCTCCTTGGTACCACGTACTCAAGGGCCAACACACTTCCCACTCACATTTCCAGACATTTCCATTCATCCAAAGGAGCTCTACTCCTAACTCCCCGTAGGGTTCATGCTCATATTCACCATATTATTCCATACCAGGTTTCATCATTCACAATTCTATTCGTATTCTACGCAAGCAGCTCGTATTTCCACAATTTAACACATGCACAAGCAATATCACAAGTAACTGTTTAATTATCTCAGGCATTTCATATTCTAACAGGCAGCTCATATTTATTATAAGCAATTGTTTACAATTCAGCTCATTCATTTATCACTGCAATCTCAATAACGCATACAAATAGTGCAACTATTTCTCGTCCTAGGATTCATGCCACATCCTAAGTTTCTAGTTATCTAATTATCATGACTGCAATCATGTTTTATAAATAGAACAGGGGCAAACCACTCTACCAGACAATCCGGGAGTACTGGGGGTTCAAACTGCAAACTTATGTGCCTCTGCAAGCCCCAAACACGTAACAAGTTGAAGTCCTATACCAAGGAACATATCACAACAGAATGTTCAGAACAGTATATAAAGGTTTCTAACATGTAGAGGAACTCACAAGGAAACCATAGATATTTCGTTTGCATAAAACGGACCCCGATCGGACCCTAAACGGGTCAAAAACAAGTCTACAGGCTCAAATCAGACGTCTGGAACCAAGTCCAGATGTCTTAAAAGTCACCAGAGTCTCACCTCAAGTCCCTGCGTCGACCTCAGACGTCCAGCACTCCCACTTGACCATTTGGACTCAGCTCCAGACGTCTGACCTATCCTCCAGTCATCTGGGAATGCCTCCGGTCGTTTGGTAAGCTGTCCACACATCCGAAATGCGTGGGAGGGCATGCTGCGCTCCTTTCCAAAGCTGCTCCTATGCACGACAGAGCAGCAATCCTCTTTTTAGCCCAACAAATCGTCATTGCAGTGCAGCCTACATGGCCGTAACCGCGGGAAGGACGTACCTGCGCGAATACTCACTTTCAGACGTCCAGTGTCATCACCAGACATCCAGCCCGTCGTCTGGAAGGCAACCTGGACGTCTGATACTGGAAAAACTCCAGTATCAGAATGAGCTCCCACTCGTCTCGTCGCGCTCCGCCGCAACTTCTCCCCTTCGGCTACAGCTCTACCCACTGCAGAAAGTCAGGGACGACACCGCGGCGCTCTCCTCCTTCCGCACGGGCCGCGGTGGCCATGCACACTCCGGTGAGCCTCCCCGAGCTCGCGACCTCGATCTCCTCCTTCTCTTTACGCCACTCCTCCTCTCTCTTGGTCCCTCTCTCCCGCTCGTCTCTCTCACAGCAGTGGAGAGGAAGGAAAGTGGTGGTGGTGGAGTGGAGAGGAGAAGAAGGGGGAGAGGGCTTCTTATTGGCAAGGGTTAGGGTTCGGTGAGGGGGGAGGGAAAAGAAGAAGAGAGAGAAGAAACAGGAGTTTGCACGCTGGCTGTGTGCAGAACCAACTTCGTGTATAGATTTTTCAATTTCTAGACGTCTGGGAAGGGGTCCAGACGTCTTAAAAAGGCTCAAAACAGAACGGGTCTTTACAAATAGGCCCCACACGTCCTTCATAATGGACAAAGGGCTCTTTCAGTATTGTGCAATGCCTTTCGTCTTAAAGAATGCTAGAGCCACTTATTAGCGCCATGTAAATATGATTTTCTCTAAATTAATAGGAAAATCTTTTGAGGTATATATTGATGATATGCTTGTCAAGGTTCGAGACTTCACTGATCATTTGACTAACCTAACAGAAGTCTTTCAAATTATGCAGGACACTCAACTTCAATTAAATTTTGAAAAAAGTGCCTTTGGTGTATCCTCTGGCAAATTCTTGGGTTCTTAGTTTATAGTCGGGCAATTGAAGCCAACCTCAATAAAATTCAAGCAATCATAGACAAGCAATCCGTTGTAGGGAAATTCACCTACGTGGGATAGTTTCTATCTCAATCCTCCGACAAATGTCTCCCCTTCTTTGATTGCATCAAAAAGGGTTGTTACGACTCGGTTCCCGAAGCCCCACAGGACTCGAGACCGGCCTGACTCGACTGATCCCAAGAACCAATCGTCCAACAAGAAATAACCAAAAGATAGGAAAGTAAACCACATTCACTATGCAAAGTAACTAACAGTAAAAGAGTACAAGCAGTAAAGGAAGTAAAAGCTGCTAACAGACATGTCACCACCACAACAGAAAAGTAGAACAAAAGTACATAACAATAACAGTAACAAAGTCTGAACTCACTAACAAAAAGGAAGTACAACAACAGTAGAACTACTGCTAGGCTCGACTGGGCCCAGCGCCCTCTACAGCTGGTAACTCAGGCTACTCAACTCCTGGACCTGAAAAGAGATATGAGTAAACGAAGTCAGCGAATGCTGAGTAGAGTGGTAACCAACTAACTAAGCCGCAAAGGCTAACAGGTAAATTTATCTTTTCCAATTATTTAATTTTAAAAGTCATTTCTTTTCACCCATTGGTTTACTTTCAGATCTCTCTCTTGATCTCGCATGTTCCTCGTGGGAACGATCTTGATTGCAGTCTTTTCCAAAGAGTAGAAAGCACACGTGGTGCTCTCCTGGATGAGAGAGTCCCTCGTGGTAATCCTATACCCAGTCAACCACCCTGAGGTCATTGTCTAGACGTAGCGGTGACTACGACACACGAGATAAGCACACGGGTAGCTACCCCGCACTGGCACCCAGCCAGTCGTTTCCGCTAGCAGGTACACCCAAAGTATAGCATGGAACAATATAGGACCTAGCCCTCTCAGCAACTATGAAGAACTGTTCTATCCTAAGCCTTTTAAGACTTTTGGACTGTCGGTCAGACATCTGGACAGCTTCCCAATCGTCTGAAAATTGAAATTTTTGTGCAAAGCCTTCGCATCTGTGCATGGGCGACGCACAGACAGTACACTCTTTTTCCTTCACTTCTTCTCTCTCTCCCTGCCTCCAGCGAACCCTAACCCACCAACCTTATAAACCCCTTCCCCCTCTCTCATTCTCCCCACTCCAGCCACCTTCCTCTCTTCCTCTCCACCCCAGCGAGAGAGCTAACACGAACAAATGAGCGCGAGAGCGGCATGAGGAGAAGAGGAGGAGTTGAGCTCGCGAGCTCGTCTAGGAGATCACCAAAGGGCGCACCGCCGGAGAGACGCGTGCGGGAGGAGGAGTGATCGGGGGAGTCATCCCCGACACTGCTGTAGCCAGAGCTGCAGGCAAGGAGGCGAGCCACGGCTGCCCACTGCGAGAGAGAGCGGGAGTAGGTTCTGGTTCTAGGTTTTTCCCAGAATTAGACATCTGGAGTGACGTCCAACGACGATGCAGACGTTTGGAGGTGGATCCAAACATCTGAAGAGAGGTCTTCGCGAAGGTACGTTCCCTTTGCGGATACGGCCATGAAGGCCGCTCTGCAGCTACATTTCGCATGGCCTTGTTGAGAAGATTTTGCTGGTGGCATGCTGGATTTGCTTCGGGAAGGTGCGAGACACGCCCTCCCATGCATTTCAGACATCTGGGCAGCTTACCAGACGATTAGAAGCACTTCCAGACGTCCGAAGAGGAGGTCGGACGTCTGGAGCTGGGTCCAGACGGTCAAGAAGCATTCTTGGATGTCTGGGGTCGACACAGAGCTTGAGGTGTGTTTCTGGACACCTTTAAGACGTCTGGAAGTGTAACGAATGTGTGCCCCAGACGTATTTTAAGACGTCTGGGAGGTGGCTCAGACGTCGGACAAGACGTCTGGGATCACAACCAGACGTCTGATAAGACGTCTGGGATAGTTTCAAGACGTCTGGAAATCCGTTATTTTCGACACACGCGAGTCGCCTGCGCGCCTGAGCGCGCAGACCGCATATTCTCTCTTTTTCTTCTGCGGCTGCAGACGCCTGCGGTGCCTTCTCTCTCTCCTCTCCGCGCGGCGTTAAAAGGGGCGCGCCTCCCATCCCGTCTCCACCGTCTCCTCCTTCTTCTCCTTCCTGTGCGCAAGAGCGAGCGGACGCGAGGGCGGCAAGCGGCGGCCGCAGTGAGCGCGGAGGTGCGGCGTGCGAGGGCGGAGCTCTGCCGTGAGGGCGAGCTCGCCGGAGCGGCTTGGCCGGCCGACGGAGGGCGCAGGGGGCGCGGAGCGACGCGGAGAGGGACCTGCTGCGGGCTGAGCAGCAGACGCGCGAGGTTCGACGCGGGCGGCGTCGCGAGCGGAGGCCGAGCAGGGCCCTGATTCTGGAAAAATTTCCAGAATCAGACGTCTGGGTTGATAGCCAGACGGCAAGGTCGACGTCTGTAAGATCATACAGACGTCTGAAAGGTGAGTTTCCGCTTTCTTCTTCCTTCTTGACGACTGACCGTACTGAGGAGGGGGGGTTGGCTGTGTGCAGGTTCGCTGATTCGCCATCTTTTGCGAATCAGACGTCTGGGAGTTGTACCAGACGGCGGGAGTGACCTCCAGACGTCCGGAGTGACCATCGGACGTCTGGGATCTAGGCAGACGTCCCCGCAGACTTCTGGACGTCTGGGAAACCACGCTGAACAGGTAATTCTCTGATCCACTTTTTAAGACGTCTGGAAGGAGTTCCAGACGTCTGATTTTGCACAGTATCGTCTTTTTCGACCCGTTTAGGGCCCGTTCGGGCTTCGTTTTCCGCGATTCGAGTTGCGTTCTCTTCAGAATTAATTCCTCTACTCATCTACAGTAGCTATACACTATTTTGAGACACTCCTTGTGTTTGATCCTTGTGACAGGATCTCGTTCAGTTGCAGTCTTGAGAGTCGCGGAGGCACACGGGATTCCCGATCACGCCCCCATTACTCCCGTTGTACCTGGTAGAGTGGCTTAAGTTATTAATAAAATCTGTTAAAGTATGAAACCATAACTAGAATCTAGGACATTGCATGAATCCTAGGAATGAGAAATGTATGGAATGATAGCTCCTAGGTGATGCATGAATCCTAGGGCTGGAAAACTAGTTGTATGCTAGATCCTAGGATGTGGCATGAATCTTAGGATGGAAAAACTAGTGGAATGTATAATACTGCAGTCTTGGAAAAATGGAAAGGAATATAAAGCTGCCTGTAATTTGAATTAACAGCTGCCTGTTATGAATAAAGAAACATGTTTGAGATCATGGATTTTGAGAACGTGAATCTGGAAAGTGAAACATATGATGTTCTGAGATAAAGAGCTGGAACCCTACGGGGAATTAGGAGTGGAACTCCTGGAAAGAGAAAGGAATGGAACTGAGATGTGGTTTGTACTGTCTCTTGGGTACGCAGTACCAAGGGAAGTACCTGTACCTGTTTAGTGCAGAGTGGGGCCAGCCGCCCCAGGGACCCGGGGTTAGGATTGGCCGCTCTGTACCGACTTGTTGGCCCTCGTGTACGTAGTACCGAGGAGAGCTAGTAGTGTTAGGAGAGTACTAGCTACCCCACGGGCCCCGGGGTTCTGCTAGCCTCCTTCACCGACTTGTTAGGCCCACTAGGGCAAACCAGGGTAGTCAGGCGAGGGTGCGCGGACTGTGGAGGGGCAAGGCCCCGGTTTGGTTACTGTGGAGGGGTTGGACCCCTGTTACTGAGAGGGCTCTGCCCTGGTTCCGTGCTGTGCTTTGGGCGCACCCGTTAACGGAAACGACTGACCGCGTGCCAGTGCGGGCTAGCTACCTGTGCGTTTATCGCGCGTGCCGTAGTCACCGTTACGTCTGTCAGTGACCTTGGGGTGGTTGACTGAGGGTAGGATCACCACGGGGGACTCTCCCGGCCAGGAGAGCACCACGTGCTACTTCTACTTTTGGAAAAGACTGCAATCAAGATCGTTCCCACGAGGACATTCGAGATCAAGTAAAGGATCTGAGAAATAAATGAAATAGTGAGAAAAATTGAAAGATGTGAATAAAGGAAGTAATAGAACATAACAGCTACTGTACACTCTACTGTTGCCTTTAGTTAGTTTGCCACTCTACTCAGCGTTTTGCTGACGTGTTACACTCGTTACCTTTTTCAGGACCAGGTGTTGAGCAGCCAGGGCCGGCGGCTGCAGAGGACGCTGGGCCGAGTAGGGTCCAGTAGAGTTACCACAGCCTTTTGTACCCCTTTTGTTTCTGTTCTAGTGAGTAGTTTTTGTTTCCGCTGTACCTTCTTTACCTGCAGTTCTTGTTATATGATAAATGCTGTTTTACTGTTGTGGTGGTACCTACTGTAGTAGTTTCTTTCCTTACTGCTGTACTTTCTTACTGTTAGTTATATTCATGCTGAATGTGGTTTATTTTACTGTCTTTTGGTTACTTCCTCGTTGGACGACTAGGTCTTGGGATTAGTCGAGTCGGTCCGGTTCTCGTGTCTCGTAGGGACTCGGGAACCGGGTCGTTACAAGATGGTATCAGAGCAAGGTCGTCCCGAGAAGTGAATCAACTGACTGGAAAATAACCAATTCACATGTTTATAGCTAGAGTAGCCACCACAACATATCTCTTGACATGAGCTCTTAGAAGTTTTGTTAGGTACCGTCTGTTTTGACGTTTCCGTTTTGTTTCGCGTCTCCTTGCAGGAGATGCCTCGTCGCGGGACTGGCGAGACTGGCCGCGGGCGCGGCCGAGGGCGAAGTCGGCGAGGTAGACGTGCTGTCGTTGACGTCTCGGTGGACCAGCCACCACTCCCTGGCGTCCAAGCCCAGGACCTCGCCAGACTGATACGGGATATTGTACGAGAGGAGCTCCACCCACCGCCCCGAGCACCTCCTCCTGGGGTTGCAGAGGGGGAGTCCTCTGTGGGACCACGCGACGGACACGGCGCTGGACATGAGGGAGGGGATGGGCCCCTGCCGCCCCCACCTTCCTCCGACACTTCTGTACACGAGACACCTTCGCCTGGAGGTGCACCAGCACCTCCCCTACAGCGCCACTTCGAGCTTTTCGGACAGTTCCGGAAGCTGAAGCCCCCCTCTTTCAAGGGGGATGAGGACCCGACCGAGGCAGAGGACTGGCTTGAGCAGCTGGAGAAGATCTTCGACACCCTTCGCCCCCCGGTGGAGTGCCGCGTGGCCTTTGCCACGTACCAGCTGGAGAGTGCGGCACACCGGTGGCGGAGGGCGGTCCGGGGTCAGGAGAGGGACGAGCCGACGTGGGACCAGTTCGTCACCCTCTTCTGCGAGCAGTACTTTCCCCAGACGTGGCAGGACCAGAGGAGGCGGGAGTTCCACACTCTCCGCCAAGGGACAATGACCGTGAGCGCGTACCGCACGCGTTTCTTGGAGCTGTCCCGCTTTGCAGCGACAGCGGTAGCCACTGAGGAGGAGCGCCTTTGGAGGTTCACCGAGGGGCTCCGGCCTGCGATCCGGGGGTATGTCAAACCCCTGAAGCTGCCGACGTTTTCGAGGGTGGTAGAGGCAGCTATGACTTACGAGGAGACCAACCCGTCCGCGCGAGAGACCGACGGCGGGCGGAAGAGGCCCTTTCAGCCAGACTTCTCACAGGGCCGGCGAGAACGGAGACACATGGCGTCCGCAGGTGAGCCGTCACGTTGTGCAGGGCCATCAGTGGCCTTTGGGGGCCCTCGACAGGGGCCAGTCGCCAGCACCGGACCCCCGCCTAGCCGACAGCAGGGACTCACTGAGGGCGGGAGTCGGGTTCCCCTCTGCTACCAGTGTGGCCAGCCGGGCCACGTCAGGAGGGACTGCCCATCTAGGGCAGGAGGTCAACAGATAATTCCCGTGCAGAGCACTGGAGGGCGCGCAGGAGGTCGCGGTCCCCAGGCACGAGGAGGAGGACAGCAGTTGCGAGGAGGGTACCGGCCAGCACCTACCCGTCCGACGCAGAGTGTGGCTGCTTCGTCCGCACCTAGGGCTGAGGGGCGTATCAACGCCCTAACACACAGGGACGCCAGAGCATCAGGATCCGTGGTAGCAGGTATGGTTTCAGTTTCTGGCAGACTCGTTTACACGCTTTTCGATTCCGGCGCTACGCACTCGTTTGTCGCAGCCAGTTTCGCAGTTAGTTTGGACCAGGATTATACACTGTTAGAGAATCCGTTCGTAATCAGAGGTCCGAGTGGTCAGCTGTTTGTAGCTGAGGAGGTGTACACGGGTTGCGGGGTCAGCATCGAGGGACATAGCCTGCCAGCTGACCTGATTATGATATAGATGGAGGACTTTGGAGTGATTCTGGGGATGGATTGGCTGTCCGCTTACCACGCCTTGGTAGACTGTTTTGAGAGGAAGATTGTCTTCTCCATTCCGGAGTTGCCTTCTTTCGAGTTTCACAGGCAGCCAGTGGACGGAGGTTTCAGGTGCATTTCGGCACTTCGGGCGGCGAGACTTTTGAGCCAGGGGTGTGAGGGCTTCCTAGCTTGTGTGGTGGCAGAGCACAGCCCCGTGGCAGACTTCCAGAGCATCCCGGTGGTCAGAGAGTACCCCGACGTATTTCCAGACGAGTTACCAGGACTACCGCCCGAGCGTGAGATCGAGTTTGAGATCTCACTAGTACCAGGGACCAGCCCCATCTCCACCGCGCCATACAGAATGGCACCGCTTGAGCTGCGAGAGCTCAAGTCCCAGTTGCAGGACCTTTTGGAGAAAGGTTTCGTGAGGCCCAGTGCGTCTCCCTGGGGAGCCCCGGTACTGTTTGTGAAGAAGAAGGATGGGACCCTACGCCTTTGTGTGGACTACCGACAGCTGAATAGGGTCACCATCAAGAACAGATATCCGCTGCCGAGGATCGACGATTTGTTTGACCAGTTGCGGGGTGCCACGGTGTTTTCCAAGATCGACTTGAGGTCTGGATACCACCAGTTGAGGATCAGGGAGACCGACGTCTCCAAGACAGCTTTCCGCACCCGGTACGGACACTACGAGTTTTTGGTCATGTCGTTTGGGCTGACCAATGCCCCCGCAGCTTTCATGGACCTGATGAACCGGGTGTTTAGAACGTACTTGGACCAGTTTGTGGTGGTTTTCATAGATGATGTACTCATCTATTCTAGAGATCGGATGCAGCACGGACAACACTTGCGGATGGTTCTGGACACTCTGAGACGACGCAGGCTGTACGCCAAATACAGCAAGTGCGAGTTCTGGTTGAGGGAGGTGACCTTTTTGGGTCATGTGATCTCTGGAGACGGCCTGGCGGTGGACCCCGCCAAGGTCGAGGCAGTGCTCAGGTGGGAGAGACCGCGTTCAGTCACTAAGATTCGCAGTTTCCTGGGACTGGCAGGTTGCTACAGACGGTTCATCAGAGGATTTTCACAGATTGCGCGTCCTATGACACAGTTGACCCGGAAGGATGTGCCTTTCGCTTGGACAGACGCCTGTGAGGCGTGTTTTCTGGAGCTGAAGGAGAGGTTGACCTCGGCTCCCGTGCTCACCATCCCTGACAGTAGTGGCGGGTTCGTTGTGTACACGGACGCTTCCTTGCAGGGGTTAGGAGGTGTGCTCATGCAGAGGGGTCACGTGGTCGCTTACGCTTCGCGGCAACTGAAGCCCCATGAGCATACCTACCCTACCCACGATCTAGAGTTGGCAGCTGTTGTCTTCGCGCTGAAGACATGGAGGCACTACTTGTACGCTGAGACCTTCGAGATTTTTACAGATCACAAGAGCCTCAGATATCTTTTTGACCAGAAGGAGCTCAACATGAGACAGAGACGTTGGTTGGAGCTCCTGAAGGACTACGACTGCAGCATCTCCTACCACCCGGGAAAGGCCAATGTGGTGGCTGACGCCTTGAGCCGTAAGGCGCCCGCACGCTTGGCCAGTCTACAGTTACAGAGTTGGAGCCTTTTGGAGGAGGTGGGCAGTTGGCGACCTCTAGAGTTACGAGGGTACTGTGGGGCAGTGACGGTGACACGGCAGACCAGGTCAGAGTTGATAGACCGCATCATCACGGGACAGATGGCCGATCCGTACTTGTAGTCTTTGCGCGACAGAGTACTATCAGGGGACCCAGGGGACTTCTCTTTCACAGACCAGGTGTTACGCTTGAGGGGACGGTTGTGCATCCCCAGAGACGAGGAGCTGTTGAGAGAGCTCCTAACTGAGGCACACGGTTCCAGATTCACCATACATCCCGGAAACACGAAAATGTACCATGACTTGAGACGCGAGTTCTGGTGGAGAGGGATGAAGCGGGATGTGGGTGAGTTCGTGCAGCAGTGCTTAGTGTGCCAGCAGGTGAAAGCCGAGCATCAGAGGCCTGCAGGGCCGCTTCAGCCGCTTCCAGTGCCAGAGTGGAAGTGGGAGAGCATCACCATGGACTTGGTGGTGGGCTTACCTGTTACCCAGCGAGGACACGACGCAGTCTGGGTAATAGTGGATAGATTGACGAAGACGGCACGATTCTTGCCGATCCGAGTCACTTTGGGACCAGCACAGTTGGCAGAGAGGTATATCCGTGATGTGGTGCGACTACACGGAGTTCCGCGGGAGATCGTATCCGACCGGGATACCCGCTTTACGTCCCAGTTTTGGGCTGAGTTTCAGCAGGCTTTGGGGACGAGGTTGAGGTTTAGCACGGCTTACCACCCCCAGACGGACGGACAGTCGGAACGCACGATACAGACACTTGAGGACCTTTTGCGTGCCTGTGTACTAGACTGGAGGGGCTCTTGGGAGGAGCACCTGCCCCTGGCGGAGTTTGCATACAACAACAGTTATCACTCGAGCATCGGCATGGCTCCCTACGAGGCTCTGTACGGACGGAAATGCACGGCACCCTTGAGTTGGGTTGAGGTGGGGACCAAGTGGGAGGTTGGCCCCAGGTTGATCCGGCAGAGTCAGGAAGTAGTTGAGCAGATCCACAGACGACTCCGCACTGTCAGGAGCAGACAAAAGAGCTACGCAGATCGCAGACGCAGAGAGGTGCAGTTCGAGGTTGGGGACCACGTCTTCCTTCGTGTTTCGCCCATGAAGGGCTTACAGCGGTTTGGGGTGAGAGGGAAGCTCGCGCCGAGGTTCGTGGGGCCCTTTGAGGTCCTGGAGCGGGTTGGACCCGTTGCTTACAGACTTGCCCTTCCCCCGCAGCTTTCTGGTGTTCACGACGTGTTCCACGTGTCCAACCTCAGGAAGTACGTAGCCGATCCCAGCCACGTACTGAGTCACGAGAGCGTCGAGGTGAGCGACGACCTGACCTACCCCGAGCGGCCAGTGCAGATCCTAGACCGAGCCGTCCGCAGGTTGAGACGAAAGCAAGTACCCCTGGTAAAGGTTTTGTGGAGGAGCCAGCGGTACGAGGAGGCTACCTGGGAGCCTGAGGCGGCAATGCGGGAGCGGTACCCAGAGCTTTCCGCGGGTACGTCTTTTCGGACCGGCTTCGGTCCTCTTTGAGTTTGTTATGGTTATTTGGACATCTTTTTCCCGCACCCTAGTTGGCGCAAGTTTCGGGGACGAAACTTCCTTTGAGTTTGTTATATTGTAACGAATGTGTGCCCCAGACGTATTTTAAGACGTCTAGGAGGTGGCTCAGACGTCGGACAAGACGTCTGGGATCACAACCAGACGTCTGATAAGACGTCTGGGATAGTTTCAAGACGTCTGGAAATCCGTCATTTTCGACACACGCGAGTCGCCTGCGCGCCTGAGCACGCAGACCGCATATTCTCTCTTTTTCTTCTGCGGCTGCAGACGCCTGCGGCGCCTTCTCTCTCTCCTCTCCGCGCGGCGTTAAAAGGGGCGCGCCTCCCCTCCCGTCTCCACCGTCTCCTCCTTCTTCTCCTTCCTGTGCGCGAGAGCGAGCAGACGCGAGGGCGGCAAGCGGCGGCCGCAGTGAGCGCGGAGGTGCGGCGTGCGAGGGCGGAGCTCTGCCGTGAGAGCGAGCTCGCCGGAGCGACTTGGCCGGCCGACGGAGGGCGCAGGGGGCGTGGAGCGACGCGGAGAGGGACCTGCTGCGGGCTGAGCAGCAGACGCGCGAGGTTCGACGCGGGCGGCGTCGCGAGCGGAGGCCGAGCAGGGCCCTGATTCTGGAAAAATTTCCAGAATCAGACGTCTGGGTTGATAGCCAGACGGCAAGGTCGACGTCTGTAAGATCATACAGACGTCTGAAAGGTGAGTTTCCGCTTTCTTCTTCCTTCTTGACGACTGACCGTACTGAGGAGGGGGGGGTTGGCTGTGCGCAGGTTCGCTGATTCGCCATCTTTTGCGAATCAGACGTCTGGGAGTTGTACCAGACGGCGGGAGTGACCTCCAGACGTCCGGAGTGACCATCGGACGTATGGGATCTAGGCAGACGTCCCCGCAGACTTCTGGACGTCTGGGAAACCACGCTGAACAGGTAATTCTCTGATCCACTTTTTAAGACGTCTGGAAGGAGTTCCAGACGTCTGATTTTGCACAGTATCGTCTTTTTCGACCCGTTTAGGGCCCGTTCGGGCTTCGTTTTCCGCGATTCGAGTTGCGTTCTCTTCAGAATTAATTCCTCTACTCATCTACAGTAGCTATACACTATTTTGAGACACTCCTTGTGTTTGATCCTTGTGACAGGATCTCGTTCAGTTGCAGTCTTGAGAGTCGCGGAGGCACGCGGGATTCCCGATCACGCCCCCATTACTCCCGTTGTACCTGGTAGAGTGGCTTAAGTTATTAATAAAATCTGTTAAAGTATGAAACCATAACTAGAATCTAGGACATTGCATGAATCCTAGGAATGAGAAATGTATGGAATGATAGCTCCTAGGTGATGCATGAATCCTAGGGCTGGAAAACTAGTTGTATGCTAGATCCTAGGATGTGGCATGAATCTTAGGATGGAAAAACTAGTGGAATGTATAATACTGCAGTCTTGGAAAAATGGAAAGGAATATAAAGCTGCCTGTAATTTGAATTAACAGCTGCCTGTTATGAATAAAGAAACATGTTTGAGATCATGGATTTTGAGAACGTGAATCTGGAAAGTGAAACATATGATGTTCTGAGATAAAGAGCTGGAACCCTACGGGGAATTAGGAGTGGAACTCCTGGAAAGAGAAAGGAATGGAACTGAGATGTGGTTTGTACTGTCTCTTGGGTACGCAGTACCAAGGGAAGTACCTGTACCTGTTTAGTGCAGAGTGGGGCCAGCCGCCCCAGGGACCCGGGGTTAGGATTGGCCGCTCTGTACCGACTTGTTGGCCCTCGTGTACGTAGTACCGAGGAGAGCTAGTAGTGTTAGGAGAGTACTAGCTACCCCACGGGCCCCGGGGTTCTGCTAGCCTCCTTCACCGACTTGTTAGGCCCACTAGGGCAAACCAGGGTAGTCAGGCGAGGGTGCGCGGACTGTGGAGGGGCAAGGCCCCGGTTTGGTTACTGTGGAGGGGTTGGACCCCTGTTACTGAGAGGGCTCTGCCCTGGTTCCGTGCTGTGCTTTGGGCGCACCCGTTAACGGAAACGACTGACCGCGTGCCAGTGCGGGCTAGCTACCTGTGCGTTTATCGCGCGTGCCGTAGTCACCGTTACGTCTGTCAGTGACCTTGGGGTGGTTGACTGAGGGTAGGATCACCACGGGGGACTCTCCCGGCCAGGAGAGCACCACGTGCTACTTCTACTTTTGGAAAAGACTGCAATCAAGATCGTTCCCACGAGGACATTCGAGATCAAGTAAAGGATCTGAGAAATAAATGAAATAGTGAGAAAAATTGAAAGATGTGAATAAAGGAAGTAATAGAACATAACAGCTACTGTACACTCTACTGTTGCCTTTAGTTAGTTTGCCACTCTACTCAGCGTTTTGCTGACGTGTTACACTCGTTACCTTTTTCAGGACCAGGTGTTGAGCAGCCAGGGCCGGCGGCTGCAGAGGACGCTGGGCCGAGTAGGGTCCAGTAGAGTTACCACAGCCTTTTGTACCCCTTTTGTTTCTGTTCTAGTGAGTAGTTTTTGTTTCCGCTGTACCTTCTTTACCTGCAGTTCTTGTTATATGATAAATGCTGTTTTACTGTTGTGGTGGTACCTACTGTAGTAGTTTCTTTCCTTACTGCTGTACTTTCTTACTGTTAGTTATATTCATGCTGAATGTGGTTTATTTTACTGTCTTTTGGTTACTTCCTCGTTGGACGACTAGGTCTTGGGATTAGTCGAGTCGGTCCGGTTCTCGTGTCTCGTAGGGACTCGGGAACCGGGTCGTTACAGGAAGTTGTTCCAGACGTCTGATTTGAGTCAATAGCCCTGTTTTTAACCCGTTTAGGGTCCGTTTGAGGTCCATTTTACGCAAACAAGATATCGGTGTTTTCCTCGTGAGTTCCTCTACTTGTTAGAAGGCTTTCTATACTATTCTAAATGTTCTATTGTGATTGTTCCTTGCTATAGGACTTCGTTCCATTGTGGGTTCGGGACTTGCTGAGGCACGTGGGCCTACCGTTTGAGCCCCCAATACTCCTGAGTTGACTGGTAGAGTGGCTCCCCTTAATTTAAATACAAACCTGAATGCATGTGTGGAATGAATGATTAGAAACTAGGATATGGCATGAATCCTAGGACAATGAACACCTGAAATGTCTGTATGCGTGTTTGAATTGCAGTCTTAAATGAGTAGATAGAAAACAACTACCTGTTAATGAACAAGAGTTGCCTGTGAAATATGAATTAACTGTGCTAGTGAAACAGTTGCATGTAACATTACATGTTGTATCCATTAAATGATAGAAACACGAGCTACATGTGTACAACCTAAGATTAGAAATGTGAATGATAGAAATACTAGCTGCATGTGAATAACCTGAACACGTAAATGGGAATGATGAAACCTAGTATTGGAATGGCATGAGAAACAAGAGTATGAACCTTACGAGGAAATTAGGAGTAGAACTCCTGGAAATAAATGAATGGATCTGGAAATGTGATGGGAAGTGTGCTAACCCTTGAGAACGTGGTACTAAGGGGAGCGCATGTTTCCTCTTAGTGTAGAGGGGAGCTTGCTGCCCTTCGAGTTGGGACCCGGGGTGGGTTTGGCCACTTTGCACCAACTTCGTGGCCCTTGCGTACACTGTACCGGGTAGAGCTACTATTGTAGGGAGAGAGCTAGCAACCCCACAAGGCCCGGGGTTCAGCTAGCCACCCTACATCGACTTGTTAGGCCCACTGGGCAAACCAGGGTAGTCAGGCGAGGGTGCGTGAACTATGGAGGGGCGAGACCCGTGTTTTGTTCTTAGGGGCTAGACCCCTGTTACTGAGAGGGCTAAGCCCTATACTGTTCCGTGCTGTACTTGGGCGCACCCGTTAACGGAAACGACTGACCGCGTGCCAGTGCGGGGTAGCTACCCGTGCGCTTATCGCGCGTGCCATAATCACCGTGTCCCTGACCTTGGGGTGCTGGACTGGGTGTAGGACCACCACGAGGGACTCTCCCGGCCAAGAGGGCACCACGTGCGACTTCTACTCTTCGGAAAAGATTGCAATCAAGATTGTTCCCATGAGGAACATTCGAGATCAAGAAAGAGATCTGATAAATAAACCAATGGGTAAAAAAAAAGGAATAATTTGCGAAATAGAGTAATTGGAATAAACAGCTACCTGTTCACTTTTACTACTTTAGTTAGTTGGTTGCCACTCTACTCAGCGTTCGCTGACTTTGTATACTCATAAGCCCTTTTCAGGTCAAGGCGTTGAGCAGCCCGAGTCTCTGGCTGCAGAGGGTGCTGGGCCCAGTAGAGCCCAGTAGCAGTAGCTTTCTTTTGTGGTACCTTTTTGTAGTAGTGAGTTCAGACTCCTGTACTTTACGTTCTGTCCCTTTATGTTCTTGTACCTTGTTACTGTTCTATTGTTGTGGTGGTGATATGTACTGTAGCAGTTTTTACTTTCTTTACTGTTGTACTCCTTTACTGTTAGTTACTTAGCATAGTGAATATGGTTTACTTTCCTGCTTTTTGGTTATTTCTTGTTGGACGACTGGGTCTTGGATCAGTCAAGTCGGTACGGTCTCGGGTCTTGTAGGGATTCGGGAATCAGGTCGTAACAGCAATAGGGGTCTAGCCCCTCAGAACCAAACAAGGGTCTCACCCCTCTACAGTTCGCACACCCTGGTCTTACTACCCCGGTTTGCCCAGAGGGCCAAAGAAAAAGTCGGTGTTGGTTGGCTAGCTTAACCTCGGGTCCTGTGGGGTAGCTAGCTCCCTCCCTACACTAATAGCTCTCCCCGGTACTGTGTAAGTGAGGGCCAACAGGAGTCGGTGTAGAGTGGCCATTCCTAACCTTGGGTCCCAACCCAAGGGCGACTAGCTCTGCTCTACACTAAAAAAGGGACAGTCGCTCCTCCTTGGTACCAAGTACTCAAGGGTTAGCACACTTCCCACTCACATGTCCAAACCTTTCCATTCATCCACAAGAGCTCTACTCCTAACTCCTCGTAGGGTTCATGCTCATATTCACCATACTATTCCATACTAGATTTCATCATTCACAATTCCATTCCCGTATTATATACATGCAACTCATATTTCCACGATTTAACATATACAACAAGTAATGTCACCGATAACTGTTTAACTAGTACAGGCATTTCATATTCCACAGGCAACTCGTATTTCCACAATTTAACATATACAACAAGTAACGTCATAGGTAACTATTTAATAGGCATTTCATATTCCACAGGCAATTCGTATTTATTAACAAGAAACTATTTACAATTCTATTCATCCATTTATGACTGCAACCTCAGACACGCATACAAACAGTGCAAGTACTTCTCGTTCTAGGATTCATGCCACATCCTAGGTTTCTAGTTATCTAATTTCACATATGCATTCATGTTTCATAATTAAAATAGGAGAAAACCACTCTACCAGGCAATCCGGGAGTACTGGGGGCTCAAATGGCAGACTCACGTGCCTCTGCAAGCCCAGAACACACAACAGCTCGAAGTCCTATACCAAGGAACATACCACAATGGAATGTTCAGAATAGTATATAAGGCTTTCTAACATGTAGAGGAACTCACAAGGAAACCACAGATATCTAGTTTGCGTAAAATGGAAATCAAATGGACCCTAAACAGGTCAAAAATAGGACTGCAGACCTAAATCAAACGTCTGGCACAAGGTCCAGACATCTTTAAAGTAACCAGGGTCTTACCTCAGGTTCCTACGTCGACTTCAGACGTCCAAAACCCCAACTTGACCATCTGGACCCAACTTCAGACGTCCAACCTCTCCTTCAGTCGTCTAGGAGTGCTTACAGTCGTCTAGTAAGCTGTCCAGATGTCCGAAATGCGTGGGAGGGCGTGTCCCATGCCTTCCCGAAGCAATCCCTGCACGCAACAAAACGAATCACCCACTTTTAGCCACGTAAATCATAGCTGCAGTGTGGCCTGCATGGCCATAACCGTAAGAGGAACGTACCTTCGCGAAGCTCTGCTTTCAAACGTCTGGTGTCGTCACCAGACGTCCAACCTGTCATCTGGACGACTCGCCAGATGTCTGATTCTAGGAAAATTCCCAAAACCAGATCGACCTCCTGCTCCTCTCGCCGCGTGCAGCCGCGGCCTCTCCTCCTCATCTACAGCTCTAGCTATAGCAAGGTGTCGAGAACGTCTCCCCCGACACGCTCCTCCTCCCGCACGCACTTCTCCGGCGGTGCGTCCCCTGACGAGCTCCCACGAGCTCGCGGACACAAGCTCTTCCTCCTCTCTTCATGCCACCTCTCCTCCTCACTCCTCGCTCTCGAGCCCTCTCTCGCGCTTACCCCTCTCGCTGCAGTGGAGAGGAAGGAAGGAAGGTGGCTATGGTGGAGTGGGGAAGAGAGGAAGGGGGGGAGGGGTTATATAGAGGGTGCGGCTAGGGTTCTGGTGGGGGAGAGAAGAGAGAGAGAGAAAAAGGGAGTCTATCCGTGCATAGCCAGCGTGCAGACGCGAGTATGCGTACAAAATTTTCAATTTCCAGACATCTGACTGATAGTTCAGACATCTTAAAAGACTCAGAACAGAATGGGTCTTTACAAGGGTCGAGGCTACAACTTATCTCATTGGATTGCCCAATGCCAGCATGCATTATTAGATGAGGTAAAAGAGGCCCTCCAGAGGTTGCCTATTTTGTTTGCTCCCTGTGTGGGAGAATCTCTATTTCTCTATCTACATACATCGCCCCTGGCCATCAGGGCCACCTTGGTTCGTGATGACACTAGTACACAACAAGTAGTTTATTCTGTGAGTAAGACTCACCAAGGAGTTGAAGCTAAATACCCTCCTATTGAGAGGTTAGGGTTATCTCTCATCATAGCTACTCAAAAGCTCCACCCTTACTTCCAGCCTCACCCCATAGTTGTCTTGTCAAACCATCCGTTACGCCGAATGTTACACAAGCCTTCGAGCTCGAGCCACCAAACGAGTTGGGCACTCGAGTTGGCAGAATTTGATATTAAATATCAATCTTGTATATCCGTCTAGGGCTAAGTTTTGGCAGATTTCATCACCGAGTTTACCCTTGGAGATAGGTTTGATGGACAACCTTAACACCTATTCGTTGATGGGTCATCCATGAGCACCAGATCCAGAGCTAGAATTGCTATAACTTCTCCAGACAGTTGTACCTAGAAGTATGCTTTGAAGCTTTACATTCCAGCAACCAACAATGTGGTTAAGTATGAAGCCTTGTTGGTAGGCTTACGTCTGGCCCGGTCTCTTGGATCCCTTACAATCAATATTTTCACAAATTCCCAATTGGTGGCAAAGCAAGTCAATGGGGGTTGTTAGGCGAAGGACTCCAATATGGCACTCTATGCTGATAGAGTGAAGGGAGAGTTGGTGGGATTCACGACCGCCTTCGTCAGTCGAATACTACGCTCTAACAATCCTCTGGCTGACGCACTGGCCAGACTAGCATCCACCTAATTACACAACAATTGTAGGACCTAAATCAACTAAATTAAGCTAATAATCGAGCTTACATTGTAAATAGAGCATGAATTCCATGCATATCATGCATTTACAGCTCATGGATATTCTGAACCTATTTTCCCCATTTTATGGCCCTATTAGGAACACTATCATTTCACGTGAATAGGACCATAAGAAAGGAGCTACATTCATATTGACATGAAGAATTGCGAGAACTTAAGAGAATATTTCCAATAATCCCGCATACAAATTGATAGAGAGAGAGAGAGAGAGCTATACAATACAAGCTGAAGAGAGGAAGACAAGACCATGCAATTATGTCCAAGCCATGCAAGCCATGTTTTACGTCCAATCCCCACACACACCCATGCATTCACATAACACCCACATGCTTCCATGTACACTCACAATTTATACACAAATTCATGTCCACAAACAATTAATGCAATTACACGTGTCTAGTAGACAATGCACACACCTACACACACTTGCACACACTAGTCCATATAATTGAATTTTTCCGACACACCATCTCTTCGATTGGGCCATCAATTTATAATCACAACTCACCTTAGGCATAGTGATTTTCTATTTAATTGTTTTTCAATGCTAGGCCCACCAACACACTACCTTTCAAGCCCAACCCTCCACCTTAACCACCTAGCCTAATCACCTTGTAACCCAACACCACCCTTAATCGCATATTAGCCACCCCACACCAACTTATCCTCTCCTTAATCCCACCTTAGGTGCACCCATTCTCTAACCCCCTCTAGAATATTCCAAAAGCCTTAAGTTGTACCCCTTATCCTATGCCTAAACCTACCCCTTAAGAACACCACACCTCTACTCGTAGTATGTAAAAACCCCTATTTTTTAGGTGCACCTCCACCCCTCCCCATTTCTCCCATGGGCAACACCTCTTCCTCATCTCTTCTCCATTCTCCTCTCTACTCTACTCTCTACTCCACTCCATAGCTCCCCCACTCTACTCTCTTGAGGCTAAGGTGGTGTAGGCCTAGTGCCAAGGATCACCCCATCCACGCCAAGTCTCCAAGAGAGCCCTCTTGGTGTGGAGCCTCTCATCTCCTTCCTCTCCTTCTTTTTCATCTTATTTGTAGTGTAGATCTTTATTTTAAGCAAGCACTTTTAATATCTTTCAATTCTTGCAAGTAGATTAGTTGCTTCTTTTATTGCTCTTTCCATCTCCTTGTCGCCTTACATTTCTTATTCATCTTACTCTCTTATTTTTAACTTGCTTTTTATCTTGTCAACACACACACCCATTCTCTTCACACGTCCACCACCCTCACTAACACCATTCCCATGCCAACGTACCACTACCATCTTCACTCACTCACACCCATACACGCCCACCACCCTCACCTCACATCGCCCACACCATCATCACCATGTTCCTCTTTCCTTTTTCATTCTATGTATTAAATGTTGCTCCTATATTTGTCCTTGCTTAATGTAATCCACTTGGGACTCTTACTCAAGGCC
The DNA here is from genome assembly GCA_037157565.1 of Thalassia testudinum. Lineage (NCBI taxonomy): Eukaryota > Viridiplantae > Streptophyta > Magnoliopsida > Alismatales > Hydrocharitaceae > Thalassia > Thalassia testudinum. The sequence goes on from JAZHRO010000024.1 coordinate 88,596,123, forward strand.
TTATTTCCTTTTATTTCTTATTGTCTTTTCAATTCCCTAAGTCCAAGCAACCATTGTCCTCAGTGTTGTGGCTTCCCACCCCCTCACGAGTATTTAAGGTTATCTTGTTGATCATAATTTTACTTCTTAGGTACTTTCTTTTGTTATTAATAAAAGTTGTGAAGTTTCATTTAGTTATTTTCACGTTGTTTATTCAAAAGACAAAAAAAGAGTAAATCAAGAATAAGATCAAAAAGATTTAGTTAGTTTTATATTCTTGTTGCAATTTCATTCTTAAAGCAAAAGACTACAAACAAATCGCAAAATGAAAAGGTCAAAGCAAATTAATAAATATTGAAAGATTGACCTAAGCGAAAGAACATACTAAATCACCTCCCTATGGAATTGACTGAAACTCACCAAATCTAACTTCAAAATCGATTAGCGATCTTGTTAACAAATTTCTAAATGATTGATTAGTGGATTTAATGCAGTTGTAAACTACAATGTCAACTTAATCAATTCAATTTCACACCAAGTTACGCTACATCATGTCATGTTTTGGCACGGGGAGGCACCAAACCCGCTCTTGATCTTAGTCCTTTCCCTCTATGCTTACCTAAGGTCTAACCAAAGTTGGGTACAAACCCGACTATGAAAATAAACGAGACTTGCTAAGAAGGTTTCAACCCATTTCACTGAATCAGGCAAACAAACAAAAGGTCAAGTTGCCTACAGATACCCGCCAAGCTACAGCATGCCAAGACCGCCAAAGGCTATAAGCTGGACCAGGCAATAAGACTACCAACAGCAACTAGCATGCCTAGGCAATGGGACCACCAGCAATAGCCGGCATGCTCAGGCGATTATTATAGTTGGTTAAAAGTGTGACGACCTGACTGAGTGACGTTCATTAAAAGATATAGCCAACGTGGTGCATAACTGTCACTGAACGATGCTGAGTTTCTGCCCATAATGCCCACGATCTGAGGATCTTGGAAGCATTAAGTTCCAAATGTTATGACTTTGATATTTTAAATAAGCAGTGATCCCCATCATGTGGAGGAGGACTCTTTGGGAGATATTTCTATTGTGAACAACTAGATAATAGTGAAATGCCTAAGAGTTACAATATTCTTCCCAGGCATACACCTTTAGGTGAAGTCACTAATTTTCTGTGTTCTTTTGTGGTGTGCTTATTACCGTGATCAACCTTTCTCTTGGTAGATCCTAGCAAGATCTCGTTAAGAAGGCCCTGATCAAATTTTATTGCAAGGAGTGAACCCTGATGGTTGGCAGATTAAGTGGAGTTACGTTGGGTTAAATACTTAACCCGCTACTTAACCCGACTAACACTTACGTCGGGTTAAGTCTCACTTAACATGGGGTAAAATTATTCTGCTCTCTCTGTAAAATAACTTTAACTCTCTAAAACACCAAAACGGGTTAACTCACTTATTCCACCATTTATTCCACTCATTCATCTACTTATTTCACAAACTTATTTCCCTTACCAAATGGGACCTAGCTAAGGCTTCGTTTAGAGGCAAGTTGTTAAGACCCCGGCGTCAAACATCTTTTAAGACATCTGGGAGTTGGTCCAAACATCTGGTCAGACGTCTGAAAATTAATTTTTGCGGCGTACAATTTCGCGTCTAACCGTATGCACGCACAGACTGACCCGTCGCCTTCTTTTCTTCTCTCTCTTTCCTCCCCGTCCTGCAGGCGCAGCTTTCTTCCTCTCTCTCTCCCCACAGCGCCTTCAAATACCTCCCCCTCCCCTCTCCCTCACCATCACTCCACCGTCTCCTTCTTCTTCTTCCTGGTAGCGCGAGAGTGAGAGGGCGACGGCAACAGCTGCTGCCGTGTGTGCGCGGGGAGGAGTTGCAGTGAGAGGGAGAAGAGTTAGAGTGCGAGAGTGCGAGCTCGCCGAATCAGCCAGAGCCGGCCGGTGGGCGCGCAGCGGGAGCGTAGAGCTGGGGAGGTGCTGTTGCAGCTCAGGAAATAGGCAAGCACGGCGCGGCACGACCGTGCGTAGCAGGCGGAGGGCGAGAAGGTCCTGATTCTGGGAAAATTTCCCAGAATCAGACGTCTGGACCTACGTCCAGACGACGCGAGAGACGTCTGGAGGAAGATCCAGACATCTGAAAGGTACGATATTCCATTTCTTCTTCCTTTCGTGTGTACGGCCATGCAGGTCGTTCCGCCAAAGGATTCTGCCTCATTTTCGTGTTGAGGTCAGTTGCGTACGCGTGCAGGTTTCGTTCGAGAAGGCGTAAGGGCACGTCCTCCCACACAGATCGGACGTCTGGGCATAGCACCAGATGGTGGAAAGGGTCTCCAGACGTCAGGAGTGACAGTCGGACGTCTGGAACTAAGTCCAAACGGTTCAGCAGGATTCTGGACGTCTGAAGAACCGCGCAGAAACAAGGTATGACCTGAACCATCGTTTAAGACGTCTGGAAGATGTTCCAGATGTCTGATTTGAGGTAGACTTGTCGTTTTTGACCCGTTTAGGGTCCGTTCGAAGTCCGTTTTCCGCGTTTCAAGTTTCGTTCTTCTCATAATTAGTTCCTCTACTTGTTTACAGTATTTGTATCCTATTCTGAGTAGTCCCTTGTGTTTGATCCTTGTGTTAGGACCACATTCCGTTGCGGCTCTGGGAATTGCGAAGGCGTGCGGACTTGCGATCACGCCTCCAGTACTTCCGATTTTGCGGGTAGAGTGGCTCCCTTTAGTTGTTTATCAATAATTATGTACTTGTGAGATAATTAATAGATTCTAAGGTATGGCATGAATCCTAGGACTGGAAAACTAGATTGAATGATAGATCCTAGAGTATAGCATGAATCCTAGGATTGGAAAACTAGATTGAATTGTAGATCCTAGGGTGTGGCATGAATCCTAGGAATAGAAACACCAAAACGAATGTCGTGAATATATATAAATTGCAGTCTTGGAAAAGTAGAAAGAAAATGAAAATTGCCTGTAATTGGATAACAGTTGCTTATTTATGAATGAATATTAGCTGTTGAGAACGTGGGCTTTATGAAAATAAAGTTGAAATGATGAAACCTAAATTGGCTTAGTTAAAGAAATATGAGCATGAACCCTACAGGGAATTAGGAGTAGAGCTCCTGAGAAGTGAATGGAAAAGAATTGGGAAAGTGAGCTGGCCCTTGAGTTTAGAGTACCAAGGAGAGCGACCGTCCCCTCTGTTTAGTGCAGAGCGGAGCTAACCGCCCTAAGGACCCGGGGTTAGGTCTGGCCACTTTGTACCGACTTTTGGCCCTCGCGTACACAGTACCGGGGAGAGCTACTAATGTAGGGAGAGCACTAGCCACCCCATGGGCCCCGGGGTTCTGCTAGCCTTCCTACACCAACTTGTTAGGCCCACTGGGCAAATCAGGGTAGTCAGGCAAGGATGCGCGGACTGTGAAGGGGCAAGACCCCTGTTTGGTTACTGTGGAGGGGCTGGACCCCTGTTACTGAGAGGGCTCTGCCTTATACTGGTTCCGTGCTGTGCTTTGGGGCACACCCGTTAACGGAAACGACTAACCGCGTACAAGTGTGGGGTAGCTACCCATGCATTTATCGCGCATGCCGTAGTCACCGTTATGTCTGTCAGTGACCTTGGGGTGGTTGACTGAGGGTAGGACCACCACGGGGGACTCTCCCGGCCAGGAGAGCACCACATGCTACTTCTACTTTTTGGAAAAAACTGCAATCAAGATCGTTCTCATGAGGAACATTCGAGATCAAGAAAAAGATCTGAGAAATAATTCAAGAATGAGTAAATGGAAAAATAAAGAAAGAGATTTAAAATAACAGCTTTTTATCCACCTTACTGTTCTTCTTAGCTTTTGGTTGCCACTATACTCAGCATTTCACTGACGTGTCACCTTTGTCACCTTTTCAGGACCAAGTGTTGAGCAGCCAGAGCTGGCAGCTGCAAAGGGTGCTGGACCTAGTAGAGCCCAGTAGTTTTACTTGTGTAGTACCTACTGTACCATTTCTTCTGTTGTAGTGAATATTTTCTGTTACCACTGTACTCTTTTATTGTAAGTATCATGTTTATATACCTGTTTAATTCTCTACTGTTGTGATGGTGTGTACTGTAGTAGTTCTTTTCTTTACTACTGTACTTTTGTTACTACTAGTTTTATACATGGTGAATGTGGTTTATTTTACTACTCTTTTGGTTACTTTCTCGTTGGACGACTGGTGAGATACGAGAATCGGACCGACTCGACTGAGGCGGACCGACTCGACTGATCTTAAGATCAGTCGAGTCGGTCCGATTCTCGTATCTCATAGGGATTCGGGAATCAAATCGTAACACAAGTTAACTAACATAAGATTATCCTCCCTTAAAGTTTCTATTGAAGCTTTTTTAAAAATTTTTCTCTTCAAATCATAATAACATCTAACTCTCACTTTTAATATTAAATAAATATTAATTCTTTAATTTTTACTTTTAATATTAAATAAATATTCATTAATATCATATTAATATATAAATTATTGTATTTTTTTATTTATCTGTTGCTTATTTTATTTCCAAACAAACATATTTTTTTCATTTATTTTAAATTAATATATTTTTACATTATTTTATCCCAACTCCTATTGTACTTAGACAACATGTCCCATCAGATGGCCACCTTAGGCTACAATATTAAAAAAGTCAGGCATGAATCCCACGCCATCAGATGTCACCATCATTGGGAGGTGGAATTTGATCTTCATGCGGAAAACTTCCATCTGGACATACTCATACATGCAATTAAATATTAAGTGTGTTCTTTGCGAACGTCCCCTCAAATAACCCTATCACGTAAGTACATTAGCCTCGGTACCAAGAATAGTATATTGTCAAAATTTGTTAAATAGCGTGTTGGATCCGGGTTCACTCCATAGTTCTCAATCTATCGATGCTTCAATTCCAGAATTCTCAAAATATCAACACACCTGGACAGAAATAGGCCATACATATAACATAGCCGATCGATCGTTTGCAAACGAAGTGACAAGTTGGTAAGAAGTCATCGTCACATATTTGCCTCGGAACATTTGCCCTTTCACCATCACGTGAAAAACGGCACCGCTACGTCAAGGAGGTACGTGGAGATGCCAGTCAAAGTAGGCTAAGCAAACAAGTTTTTTAACTTAAAAAGAAAAAAAAAAAAAAACAAAGAGGCCTGGAGAGCAGGCCAAGTGTATAAGCATCCGAACAACAAATAAGCAAGACTCGAAGGACACGCAAGAAAGGGAAGAACAAAGAAAAAAGCCTGAGAAAGACATTAATATGTGATGTCAATTTGGTATTCTTCCGTGTAGATCCGATCTAATCAAATTCTATTGGGGTGAATTTTATCCGTTTCATTTAATAAATAGGTGGATTTGAGTCTACTTTGATTGGATTTAGGTTTAGATATAGGAAAGGGTACTCCTAAATTCGTATGTTCAATTGGGTGTAATAGTTATTTTTTTTTGTTGAATTGGATGCAACAACATATATTTTTTCAAAAGTAATTTACATGCACTCGTTAAATGATCTCTTATATGATGAAGTGCTTGTATAGCTTAATAAATAATATACTTTTATAATATGAAAGTATATTTTTTTTAGTTATTTGTTGATATGTATTAACAATTTGCATATAAACTTTATCAAATAACTCTTAACTATATAATTAGGCATATGAGATACGTTAATAAGTGCCCATTGGAGAAACGAATACCTAATGGATAAATAGGTATGGGATAGGGCTTCCCCACTAAGGCCTAGTTTACGGCACGGATTAGTTAACCTGGGTTACCCTACAAGAATGATCCCTTTTCGCGACGGTTCAAAATCGTCTCATAAACATTCGAAATCATTGTATAATGCCGTCAAGAAAGAATGTGTTGCGTTATTATATATACGATGGCTACGTTGAATAATCATCGTATATACTAAAGAATAGATGATGTTTCTATAACCATCGTATACTTGATTCATACGACGATTTCACGGCAAACCGTCGTGTCTTACACGTAACGGTAGGTAGCTAACCGTCGTTTATTACATTAATTTGTCTATGTTTATTGTCGCGTAAACATTACACGATGGTTTTTTAACCGTGGTGTATGTCACTAAACAACAGTTTCCAAACCAAATGTCGTGTAAAGGACCGTCAGAAGAGGCCCTAGTACATTTTGAATGGGGTTAGATTTGATATTATGTGGTGGCTAGGTGATATAGATGACTGTTTAATAGTCATTTGATTACTACACACTACGGTTTTAACTTAAAACCGTCGCATATAGAGCAGTTTTCTTTTAATTATACAAAATGTTGGTATTATAGATGTATTAATCTATAATACCTACAAACGTTAATCAAAAGTAATTGGCATATCACAATATAGAATAATAGAAAATAGTTTCATACTAATCAAAAGAGTTATGTCATAATGTCAAAATATACATGTAACTAATACAAATTTATGAACCTAATTAAGCGAAATACATATGAACTTAGCTAAATAAATACAAAAGTAATGTAAACCTATGCCGTAGCTCCTATCCCGTGTCCCACTCCACCAACACCGAAGTCGTCGTCATCTCTGTAAGGCGGGTAGTGATAAGAAGTGTAACCCCGACTACTGCCCCGTAGAAATGCCATCATCTTGTGCATCTCCGCTCTTTGCTTCTCCATGAATTTCTTAACATCTAGCCAAGCTTGAGTTTGATGCTGCTGCATTTGCTGATTTTCTTGTTGCAACATATGAACTAGTGTTTATAGCTACTCGACGACAACTACTGACGACAACCCTTCTGCCCATACCAGCTAGAGATCGTTTGACTCCTCCCTCTACTACGAACGAAACCTCTGTCCTCCGTAGGCATGACACTCCTAAAAGCCTCCTCAAGTGTCATAAGAGGCTACTGCTGAGTCTCGGAGGAGGCATCTGGAGCAAGGGATTGATTAAGTTCATCATTTCTCCCTACAAATTACAAATTAAATTACACTCACCAATTTAATGTCATATAAAAATAATTATAAAATTTAAATGAATTGATAATTAAATGTTATTTACATGCTTCATCTAGTATGTTTTATGTATTCATGTTCATCTGTCGTCGATAGTGACCTTGCTCTGAGTAATCTCATAGATACCAACCCGATCGAGTGTGGCACCATCATGTGAATGTGGCTGTAAATATATTTCAAATTTCAAGTAATACTAATAACTAAAACTTTAATTAAAAATTTAGAAGTGAAATAATAAGAAATTACTTACATATTTTGTCTTAACTCTATTTATACTCGTTTGACCCAAATAGTGGGTTTATGGTGAAGCTTTGGCCATATTAGCCTTATTCTTCGCTTGGTCTCGTATATATAATATATTGTAATGAGAAAATAATTAAATCATTTATTACAAAGTACTCTTAGAAGTATTTATATTTACCTCCATCTCAGACTTATTCCAATACTCGCAACAATCTTTCCATACATCTGCTGATACTATAGAGGCATGTTCCTCAATGCTTCTTCATGTGAGAACATTTTATTATAAAACTAAATTATATAAATAAATTGTCAATTGAAATTCATTAAGTAAATAATTTAAAAAATGATAATGTTACATATTTCACCTGTTTCTTTATCGTCATCCTCCAATCACGAAGTCATCTCATAGCATAATTGAGGATATTCTTGGTGACATTCGGATCGTTACCGTAATAAAAAATCATCTGTATTAAAAAATGATATAAACGAATTAAATATGATAAAACTAAACTTATATATATATATATATATGTTAAGAATTATTTGCCTCCATATTATGAATAAGCTACCTCTTCACCTCCTTTAGGACCCTCCTCTAGTCAAAACAAGAAAGGGGGATGAGCTCCTTTACCATCCTAAACAATTTGCTAGTAACAGGAGGATAGTCTGGATCTTCTCCAGTTTCGTTGATATGCACTTTGATTCTCATCCCTTCTGGAAGTGCATTTAGATTCGCATTTCTTGTCGAACCCCTTCCTTTTTTTCTTACTTGATAACAAAAATATAACAAAAAATTAGAACATTACAAATAAATTTCAATAATTAAATGTTGAACATAAATAAGATATTATCTACAATTCTTATCAGAACTGGTCCCTGCCTCGGCCTGAGGGTCCTGCTAAGGTGTTTGCTATACCTCAGCATCATCGTCCTCACCATCCCCCTCGTCATCATCCTCGTCGCCGTTGTTGCCCACGTACTTGTCCTCATCGTCGTCGTCGTCGTCAAGGTAGTGGGTGGCAACCTCTGGCTCTCACACCACAAGGGTGACCACCTTCTTACCCTTGTAGTCCTAGTACTGTTGGGCAAGATCACCAGGCCGAACATATTTACGATAGCTCATGACAACGGCTTATGCATGTGGAGTATTGAGAGAGATGTACGTAGGGACTTGGGGAGGCTGGGTGCGGGGTGGCTGTGTGGAAGGAGGCTGGGTGAGGGGTAACTGTGTGGAAGGAGGCTAGGTCTCATCCCTACCTACTAAGGTGGCATGGTCACCCTTACGTCTATTAGCATATTTCTTGACTTTTATCTGCATATGCATAAAAAAATAGTATTTATATAAATATGAAGAAACAAATAAATATAATATAAAGTAGGACAAAATCCAGCAGAGTTTCCCCTTTATTATGAATATTTTTCAAAATCCTGTACAAAGAAAGCCACACATCCCACATCTTATGAAACAAAATAATCAAAAGTAAATAGACACATGAATAATAAATCAAAAGTAAAAACATAAATAATCCCACATATGTTTTAGATTCATCCCACATATTTTATGCTTGGTTGTTTCTGAGCTGTTTTGCTTCTTTCTAAATTGAGTAGACATGTCCAAATTTATCAAGTGCTTATGCGTATATAGAAGTAAGTGGATGTGCTCAAATCTATCAAGTGTTTATGAATACAATCTTGTTTCAGCATTTTGGTGGAAATCTAAAATAGCTACTCTGGGTAATTCTCATGGTTAAAACGAGCATGGGTGATGATAACATTATCATGAGGCATAACTAGCTTTAATTAGTCATAATCAAGTGATAAATGCCCCTACATCGTCACCTGAGAGTCATAATTCCTTACAAAGCTAGTTTAAGAAGAAAAGACTAAATCAGAGTTAATTATGTAGTTTTAACATCATATCATGAAAGCAGAGTAACCACGGGATTTGCAAGGGGTTAATCTAAGGTCAAATAAGCACTAAAGTCTAATAAGTGGGTCCACACAGACAGAAACAAGGTTTCACGCGTTTCGAGAATTGATTAAGTACACAAAACCCTAATTTCAGATCCACTTAAATTATAGAGGTTCATGTCAGGATAAAATTCATATAAGTATTCTAAAATTCAAAGAAAAATATTCCTTGAGGTTTGGTACCCTTATGTTACAACCCGATTTCCAAATCCCTACAGGACACGAGACCGGCTCGACTCGACTGATCCCAAGACCCAGTCGTCCAACAAAAAATAACCAAAAAGTAGGAAAATAAACCACATTCACTATGCTATGTAACTAACAGTAAAGAGTACAAGCAGTAAGGGAAGAAAAGCTGCTAATAGTACATATCACCACCACAACAGTAAAGCGGAAACAAAGTACAGAACGTAAACAGTAACAAGAGTCTGAACTCACTAACAAAAGAAGGTACAACAAAAGGAGGACTACTGCTACTGGGCTCTACTGGACCCAGCACCCTCTACAGCCGGTGACTCAGGCTGCTCAACACCTGGACTTGAAAAGGGTTATGAATAAACAAAATCAGCGAACGCTGAGTAGAGTGGTAACCAACTAACCAAAGCAATAAAAGCTAACAGGTAAACTATCTATTCCAATTCTTTATTTTACAAGCTATTCCTTTTCACCCATTGGTTTATTTTTCAAATCTCTTTCTTGATCTCGGATGTTCCTCGTGGGAACGATCTTGATTACAGTCTTTTCCGAAGAGTAGAAGGCGCACGTGGTGCACTCCTGGCCGGGAGAGTCCCCCGTGGTGATCCTACACCCAGTCAACTACCCCAAGGTCACGGACAGACGTAGCGGTGACTACTATACGCGCGATAAGCGCACGGGTAGCTACCCTGCACTGGCATGTGGTCAGTTGTTTCCGCTAACAGGTACGCTTAGAGTACAGCACAGAACAGTATAGGGCCTAACCCTCTCGGTAACAGGGGTCTAGCCCCTCAGAACCAAACAGGGGTCTCACCCCTACACAGTCCACGCACCCTCGTCTGACTACCCTGGTTTGCCTAGTGGGCTTAATAAGTCGGTGTAGGGTGGCTAGCTGAACCCCGGGCCCCGTGGGGTGGCTAGCTCTCTCACTACACTAGTAGCTCTCCCCGGTACAGTGTACGTGAGGGCCAAGAAGTCGATGCAGAGTGGCTAATCCTAACCCCGAGTCCCAACCCAAGGGCAGCTAGCTCCGCTCTACACTAAACATGGGACAGTCGCTCTTCTTAGTACCAAGTACTCAAGGGCTAGCACACTTCCCTCTCACATTTCCAGATCCATTCCATTTATTTCTAGGAGCTCTACTCCTAATTCCCCATAAGGTTCATGCTCGTATTTCCCATGACATTCCATACCAGGTTTCATCATTCACATTTCCATTCTCAGGTTATATACATGCAGGTCGTATTTGTTTGTGCTAGAGCACCACGATCATTTGTTTTGATGATAACAAAACACGTGTTATTTAATATTTGCAATTTGAGTCCTAGATTTCAGGTCAATTGCAAATATGGACGTGTTTAGACGGAGTTTGAGCTCGCATCCAGGACGGATTGGAGGAGCTTGACGGAAAACAGAGGAGGTTCGCGTGGAGCGACAGATTAAAGATGGAAGGAAATGAAGAATAGGATAGATTTCCTTCTTTTGTACTTGTTGTATTTTTCGTTTCTTTTGTTGCTCTTTATTTCCTTAGATATTTCATGTTAAAGAGCCTCAAAGAACCCTAACAGTAGTCCTAGGAACACCGGCACAACCCTAGGATACTTAGGTTTTCTGTAGAATACTTAGAAACCAATATAGGGCTCAAACATCACTTCCAGACGTCTAATTCCCAAATCAGACGTCTGATAAAGCATTTTAAGACGTCTGACTGTTGTTTCAGACGTCTGATAACTGTTAGGCTGAAGTTAGTATTCTGTCTGATGAAATCAGACGTCCATACCTTAGTCCAGACGTCTTAGAAGACGTCTGATGACTTTGCCAGACGTCCAATTAGTGGACCGTTGGCTGGCTTAGCAAACAGTCAAGAATATGACCGTTAGAGCCTTATCAGACGTCCTTAGGTCTTTCCAGACGTCTGATAAATGACCGTTTTGCCTCGGCTGACCCAAAATCTCTTCTCAGAGATTTTCTAGCCGTTGCAACGTTTGGAAATCAATTCCCACAGTAAAAGTAGGTTTCCAGACGTCCAGACTTAGTGCCCGACGTCCTGTATGTCGTCTGATCGACTTGCACAAGAACCCTGTTTAGATCTGATTCAAGTCAGGGAGAAACACGCATAGAATCAGACGTCTGACCTTGAAATCAGACGTCTTAAAGTGGCCTTCCAGACGTCTGATGCCATAGTTAGACGTCTGATAACCCTGTCAAATGTAATCATTGTCCTGATTTCGGCCTGATTCTCTTGAACTTTGTTCCCAACGGCTATGGAAGCTTTTCTAAGCCTTCCAAAGCCTTCCTAAGGCCTCTATAAATAGAGGGGAGCCTTTTCACACCTACACACACAAGAAAAACACTTAGAGACACAAAGACACACCAAGAGAAAGACAAGACACACTTAGCTATACACTCTCACACTCTTGTGTCCAAAAAGATCTTGCTCTCTAAGCTCAAGTTCTACATCTTGAGAGCATCAAGCCTTCGCGCACCCGCTCTCCGGCCGTAGTTCACGAGAGCGAAGTTGCGCCGTCGCGTGGCTCACGCACCGCGTCATCGTCGACGCACTCCTTGCAAAGGGGAGTTTCCTAAATCCTATAGAAGCTTAGGTTTATTACTTTGTTGGCTCTATAGGTTTGTTATTTATTTTACCTTTGTCTTTTGGTTGGGTATTCGCTTTGCGAATTCCCGTCTCCTTCGTGGGACAAAATCCTTCTCGTGGAGAGAAGGGGTTGAGGAACGCTACCCTCGTACTTGTAGCGTGGTTGTACTGAGGTTGAATCACCCTCGTTTTAAAGTGATTCGGTTAGTGGATTTGATCAACTAGGTTGATCGGAAAATCCTAACTCGAGAGGGTTAGGTGGTGGTTTTCACCCGGTTTGGGTTTCCACCTAAAAATTACTTGTGTACATTTCGTGATTGACTATTTGTGAGATTGCTTTATATTTCGATTACGCATTTTTTACGTCACACTGATCTCACCCCCTCCAAGTAGGGAATTTCAGTATTTCCATCATTTAACATATACAACAAGTAATGTCACATGTAACTGTTTAACTAGCACAGATAATTCATATTTCACAGGCAGCTCTTGTTCATTAACAGACAGTTAACTTTTTTATTCATTCATTTAAGACTGCAATTCCAACCATGCATACAGACATTTCAAGTAGTTCTCATCCTAGGATTCATGCCATATCCTAGGTTCTAGTTATTTAATCCACATATCCATTCAAGTTTCATAATTAAATTAGGGGAAGACCACTCTACCAGACAACCCAGGAGTATTGGGGGCTCGAACGGTAAGCTCACATGCCTCGACAAGCCCTGAACCTGCAACGGATCGAAGTCCTATAACAAGGAACATACCATAATGGAATATTAGAACAGTATAAGAGGCCTACTAACAAGTAGAGGAACTCACAAGGAAAACATTGATATCTTGTTTGCGTAAAATGGGCCTCAAACGAACCCCAAACGGGTCAAAAATAGGGCTACAAACCCAAATTAGACGTCTGGCACAAGGTCAAGATGTCTTAAAAGTAACCAGAAACTCACCTCAGGTTCTGCGTCGACCTCAGACGTCTAGAACCTCTTTTATACCGTCTGGACCTAGCTCCAGACGTCCAACCTCTCCTCCGGACATCTGGGAGTGCTTCCGGTCGTATAGTAAGCTGTCTAGATGTCCGAAACAAGTGGGATGGTATGTCCCGCGCCTTCCCGAAGCAATCCTTGGACACGATAGCCAAATCTCCTATAATCAGAACCTCTTTCTGCTCTCCCTCGCCACGCACAGCCTCGGCCTCGCCTCCTCGCCTGCAGCTCCAGCTGCAGCAAGTGTCGGGGATGGCTCCCCTGATGCACTCCTCCTCCCGCATGCGCCGCTCCAGCCGTGCGCCCTCCGACGAGGTCCTACGAGCTCGTGAGCTCAAGCTCTTCCTCCTCTCCTCACGCCGCCTCTCCTCCTCGTCGCCACTCTTGCGCCCTCTCTCGCGCTCACTCCTCTCACTGTGGTGGAGAGGAAGAGAAGAAGGTGGCTGGCTGTAGTGAAGTGGGGAAGAAAGGAAGAGGGGGAGAGGGGTTTTATAGAGGTGCATTAGGGTTCGGTGGATAAGGGAAGAGGGAAAGAGAGAGAAGAAGGGTACTATCTGCGCGCAGCCCACATGCAGACGTGAAGGCTCGTACCAAAATTTTGATTTCTAAACATCTGGGAAGGGGTCCAGACGTCTGACCAGACATCTGACCGACGGTCCAGACGTCTTAAAAGGCTTAGGATAGAACAGGTCTTTACATCATAACAAACTTAAAGGAAGTTTCGTCCCCAAAACTTGATCTAGCTAGGGTGCGGAAAGAACTATATACTCATAACAAACTTAAAGAGGACCGAAGCCAGTCCGAAAAGATGTACCCTCAAAAAGCTCTGGGTATCGCTCTCGCATCGCCGCCTCAGGCTCCTAAGTAGCCTCCTCGTACCTCTGGCTCCTCCACAAGACCTTCACCAGGGGTACTTGCTTCCGTCTTAAACTCCGGACGGCTCTGTCTAGTATTTGTACTGGTCGCTCGGGGTAGGTCAGGTCGTCACCCACCTCGACACTCTCGTGTCTCAGAACGTGACTGGGATCGGTGACGTACTTCTTGAGGTTGCACACGTGGAACACGTCGTGAACACTAGAAAGCTGGGAAGGAAGGGCAAGCCTGTAAGCAACGAGTCCCACCCGCTCCAGGACCTCAAAGGGCCCCACAAACCTCGACGCAAGCTTCCCTTTCACCCCAAAACGCTACAAACCCTTCATGGGTGAAACGCGAAGAAAGACGTGATCCTCAACCTTGAACTGCACCTCTCTGCGCTTCTGATCAGCATAACTCTTCTATCTACTCCTAACAGTGTGAAGTCATCTATGAATCTGCTCTACCACCTCCTGACTTTGCCAGATCAGCCTGGGGCCAACCTCCCACTTGGTCCCCACATCAACCCAACTCAAGGGCGCAGTACATCTCCATCTGTACAGAGCCTCATAGGGTGCCATGCCGATACTCGAGTGATAACTGTTATTATATGCAAACTCTGCCAGGGGTAAGTGCTCCTCCCAAGAATCCCTCCAGTCCAGTACACAAGCACGTAAAAGGTCCTCAAGTGTCTGTATCATGCGCTCTAACTGTCCATTCGTGTGGGGGTGGTACGCCATACTGAACCTCAACCGTGTCCCCAAAGCCTGCTGAAACTCGATCCAAAATTGAGAAGTGAAACGGGTATCCCGATCGGATACAATCTCATGCGGAACTCCATGTAGACGTACCACGTCACGAATATACTTCTCTGAGAGGTATCTGAGTCATAGGACCAGCGCAGTTGGCAGAGAGGTATATTCATGACGTGGTACGTCAGCACGGAGTTCCGCATGAGATTGTATCCCACCAGGATGCCCGTTTCACTTCTGATGTAAACACATTTACACTACTTAAGATGTCTATTTATGCATGTTCTTAAGCATAGGATTGCATTTCATGATATAAATATTGCATTACATGCATCATCTTCTATTTAGAATACTTTGAATAAAATGGAGGTTAATTGTCTCCTTTTATGTGCTTGGACAGGGTAAATATTTTATCAGGGCCTCGGATCAAAGATCCAACCGTATGGATGTGATCAGGGCGACGATTGGAGTTCAACGACTCCAAGATCGCCCTAATCAGGCATCCGTAGCATCAGATAATGACCCGGGAACCCTAGAATATCAAGGGCCAGGATGGTGTAAATCCGCACTTCAGATGATAAATCCGACCGCACAGATGAATTCGGATCGACGATCGCAGCCCAACGACACAAAAATCGAGTCAATCCGACATCCGTGGCACCATCTACAACTTCCAGAAGATGGACGGCCAAGATGGCACCACGTGGTGCCATCTCAGCCGCCCAAACGGCCGCTTGCATTTTGTGAAGGCCCCCGCCCGATCGCTTTCCGCCGTCAGATGGAGATCCAACGGCTGTGGTCGCTCGCACTTAAAAGCGTCCGCACGACCATTTCGTCTGCGTAGCTCAGCGGCGACGCAGCCGCGGGCGAAGCAGAGGTCGTGGGTTCGAGCCGCAGTGAGTGGGTGGAAGGTGCGGGCGAGTGGGCGCGGACGAGCGTCAGATGGAGATCCAACGGCTGCGCGCGCCCGATAGCGTCGACGCGTGATTGGACTAGCAATCGAACGTGCAACCAGACGCGCGGGGGGCGCGCAACACAGCGGGTGCGGACGCGATCTAAGCCGTCCGATCTCGTGATCGGACGGCTGAAAATCAATGGACGTGCGCGGGCGTTGCGCGTGCGAGCCGCCCACGTCGCCCACGAAGGGAGCTTTAGTGACGGATTTATCCATCACTAAAGACCCCTCTTTTATTATTTTAAAGTTGTAATGTCCATTTTGCCCCCACTCCTTGCAACTATAAAAGGAGACCCCCTCCATACGAAATTCTCATCCCTTCTTTCTCCTCTCTACCCCTCAAAAGCTCAAGAGAAGCTTGTCCCACACCCGGGATGCTTCTCGCGAGATAAAGTCCAATTTTCGTTCCCCTTCGGAAGTGGATCCCGCGACGACGACGGCGTGCTGCTTCGTTCCCATTCTTCTACTTCGTCCTCCTTCGTCCCGCTTCATTCTCCTTCATCCAGGCGTCGTCCCATTCGGCTCGTCCTCCAAGCAACCGTCGAGGAGGATTTCTCTCTCCCTATTCTTTTTACCGCTTTCTAGTATAGATTTACTGCTTTCTAGATTAATCTACTCGTCCTCCAAGCAACCGTCGAGGAGGACATTTCTCCATCCATTCTTTTAATGCTTTCTAGAGTAAATTTATCGCTTTCTAGAGTAATTGTTTTATGCTTTCTAGTTGTAATGAACAATCTCTTCAATGCAAAAATTCCTTGTTTATCTACATCTCATTTTGATTTCTCTGTGTAATATTCTTTTTCTCTCTTACTCTCTCTCTCTCTTCTATTTATTGTAAATAATTAGATAGTTCTAAGTTGAATTATTCTGTAACAAATAAAAAGAAACGTGTAGTTTTTAAATCAAACGTCCGCCTCCCTGTGTTCGACCCAGAATTTTAATTTCAGTATAAATTTTATTTGTTGAACACGAATTCTTCACTTTTGAACTACAACGACAGGTTTTCCAAAACCGAACACGTTAGCGTAGCGTTCGTAAACGTTCAACAACTTCCCAATTTTGGGTCGAGTTTCAGTAGGCTTTGGGGACACGGTGAGGTTCAGTACGGCGTACCACCCCCAGACGGACGGACAGTCAGAGCGCATGATACAGACACTTGAAGACCTTTTACATGCCTATGTACTGGACTGGAGGGGTTCTTGGGAGGAGCACTTACCCCTGGCAGAGTTTGCATATAATAATAGTTATCACTCGAGTATCGGCATGGCACCCTACGAAGCTCTGTACAGACAGAGGTGTACTGTGCCCTTGAGTTGGGTTGAGGTGGGGAACAACTGGGAGGTTGGCTTTAGGATGATTCGGCAGAGTCAGGAGGTGGTAGAGCAGATTCATAGATGAGTTCACACTGTCAGGTGCAGACAGAAGAGTTATGCCAATCGGAAGTGTAGAGAGGTGCAGTTCAAGGTTAGGGATCACGTCTTTCTTCGTGTTTCGCCCATGATGGGCTTGTAGCATTTTGGGGTGAAAGGGAAGCTCGCACCAAGGTTTGTGGGGCCCTTTGAGGTCTTGGAGCGGGTGGGACCCGTTGCTTACAGGCTTTCCCTTCCTCCCCAGCTTTCTGGTGTGCATGATGTGTTCCACGTGTCCAACCTCAGGAAGTACGTCGTCGATCCCAATCACGTTCTGAGCCACGAGAGTGTCGATGTGGGTGACGACCTAACCTATCCCGAGTGACCAGTACAGATACTAGACAGAGCCGTCTGGAGTTTGAGATGGAAGCAGGTACCCCTGGTGAAGGTCTTGTGGAGGAGCCAGAGGTACGAGAAGGCTACCTTGGAGCCTGAGGCGGCGATGCAAGAGCGATACCTGGAGCTTTTTAAGGGTACGTCTTTGCGGACTAGCTTCGGTCCTCTTTAAGTTTGTTATGCATATATAGTTCTTTCCTCACCCTAGCTAGCTCAAGTTTCGGAGATGAAACTTCCTTTAAGTTTGTTATGATGTAAAGACCCATTCTGTCCTAAGCCTTTTAAGATGTCTGGACCCCTTGCCAGACGTTTAGAAATCAAAATTTTGGTACGAGCCTTCGCGTCTACGTGCGGGCTACACGCAGACAGTACCCTTCTTCTCTCTCTTTCCCTCTTCCATCCTCCATCGAACCCTAATGTAGCTCTATAAAACCCCTCTCCCCCTCTTCCTTTCTTCCCTACTTCACTACAGCCAGCCACCTTCTTCTCTTCCTCTCCACCACAGTGAGAGGAGTGAGCGCGAGATAAAGCGCGAGAGTGGCGACGAGGAGGAGAGGCGGCGTGAGGAGAGGAGGAAGAGATTGAGCTCACGAGCTCGTGGGAGCTCGCCGGAGGACGCACGGCCGGAGCGACGCGTGCGGGAGGAGTGCATCGGGGGAGCCGTCCCCAACACTTGCTGCAACCGGAGCTGCAGGCGAGGCCACGGCTACGCACGGCGAGGGAGAGCAAGAAGAGGTTCTGATTATAGGAGATTTGGCTGTCGCGTGCAGGGATTGCTTCGGGAAGGCGCAGGACATGCCATCCTACGTGTTTCGGACGTCTGGACAACTTACCAGACGACCGGAAGCACTCCCAAACGTCCGAAGGAGAGGTCGGACGTCTTGAGCTAGGTCCAAACGGTCCAGAAGAGGTTCTGGATGTCTGAGGTCGACGCAGAACCTGAGGTGAGTTTCTGGTTACTTTTAAGACATCTGGACCTTGTGCCAAACGTCTGATTTGGGTCTGTAGCCCTATTTTTGACCCGTTTAGGGTCCGTTTGAGGTTTGTTTTACGCAAACAAGATATCAATGTTTTCCTTATAAGTTCCTCTAAGTGTTAGTAGGCCTCTTATACTGTTCTAATATTCCATTGTGGTATGTTCCTTATTATAGGACTTCGATCCGTTGCGGGTTCGGGGCTTGCCGAGGCACGTGAGCCTACCGTTCGAGCCCCCAGTACTCCTGGGTTGTCTGGTAGAGTGGTCTTCCCCTAATTTAATTATAAAACCTGAATGCATATGTGGATTGAATAACTAGAACCTAATATATGACATGAATCCTAGGACGAGAGCTACTTGAAATGTCTATATGCGTGGTTGGAATTGCAGTCTTAACTGAATGAATAAAAAAGTTAACAACTGCCTGTTAATGAACAAGAGTTGCCTGTGAAATATGAATTACCTGTGCTAGTTAAACAATTACATGTGACATTACCTGTTGTATATGTTAAATGATGGAAATACGAGCTACATGTATATAACCTGAGAATGAAAATGTGAATGATGAAACCTGGTGTGGAATAGCATGAGAAATACGAGCATGAACCCTACGGGGAATTAGGAGTAGAGCTCCTGGAAATAAATGGAATGGATCTGGAAATGTGAGCGGGAAGTGTGCTGGCCCTTGAGTACTTGGTACTAAGGAGAGCGACTATCCCCTGTTTAGTGTAAAGCGAAGTGGCGAAACGGTGGCAGCAACTAGCTTTTCTTAAGTCATTGTAGTACAGATAGTTATTGCCATCATTTGCTAATATTTGTTACTCGGAAAATACAGTTCTCCCGAGGTCGAACTCAGGGAGCAAGTCGTATTCTAGAGATATACATGTTTTATTACAAAAATAAAGAGAGAGAGAGAGAGATGAAAGTTTGGCTTCTTCTTCTTCTCTTCTTTCTTTCTCTTTGTCTTTGGCTTTTGTTCTTCCTGTTCTTCTTCTTCTTTTCTTGCTTCCTCTATTTCTTGGTTGGACGATCCTGTCTTTTTCTTCTTTTTATTTTCTTTGTTTCTTCTTTTCTTGCTTCAGATCTGCCTCCCGTGCTCTTCTTCTGCTTTCTGTTTCTTCACTTGGCTGCTCCTATCTTCTTTTCTTCTTCTTCTTTGTCTTCTGATGTCTGCAGAGTCTTCACTTGGCTGCTCTGTGTTCCTCTCTTTCCTCTGCCTCACCTTCCTTCTTCTTTGCCTTCACCTGTCTTCAGGACGTCGTCTGATTTGAAAATCAGACGACTTAAACCTCTTGTTGCTACAGTGTCTCCCTGAGCTTCCTTCTTCTTCACCTGTGCCTGCACGCTCAAGAGTTCAGAGTCAGGGCAAAACCTACTCTACCCCTCTCCCCCGCGCGTCTCTTTCTCTCTGAGTTCGCTCTTAGGACAGCTCTCCCAGAGCAACCGGGTAATCGGGTACGAGTCGCGCCCGGGTCCAGGCCCACCGGCGTGCGGTGGTGGGCGAGGAGTGCAGGTCGGTTTAATCGGGTCGGGCCAGGTCCGCGGAGCGTGGTCACGGACGAGGCCGGATCGGGTGAGAGGGACCTCACCCCGTGGTCCGGAGGCGAATAGCATAAGGCACTTTTTGCCTTTATGCGTCCGCGCGCCTCTGAGAAGTTCCGAGGTGGGACTAAATGTCCCACCCCAATTGAGCGCCCGCAGCGGAGGGAGCAGCGGGCAATCGTGGCTTCACGCGAGGCCTTCGCCCCAACTGCGAGCCTTGGACGCTTCACGGAGACGCCCCGCGCAACCTGGGAGTCGAACCTGGGCGAAGGCGTGCCTGCACCTGCAGGTGAAGGAGCTCTGCCTGCTCAGTAATGGCGACGGCGGGCGAGTCACCTGGTCACAGAAGAATGGCCTCTCGGCCTAATCAGACAGGCGGGGGACCTTCGCCGTGGCACGGCGAAGGTGGTCGGATGGTTTACAGTGGGCGTGGTGGAGCCAACGGATCGCCCTAGGTCAAACTGCGGGTGGAGAAGTGGGTGTGTTTGGTGGATCTGCAGAGGGCGTTTGGTGGGAAGAGGAGGGGTGGAAGAGGATCAGGGTGACGAGGTGGAGGTTATGCACAGGTCGGCGAGTCGTGTGGGGTGCTGGAGCGATGGGAGCAGTTCGCCGGAGTTTGGCCGGAGGTGGAGAAGGTGAGGGTGATCGGTGGGAAATCGGGGCCGACAGTAAGGGTTTCAGTATGGAAAAGAAAGAGGGGAGGAAGAGGAGAAGTTCTACCTGCTAAGCTGGACGAGGAGGGGTTGGCGTAGGCGACAGTCGTATCGACTGTCGCCGGAGAAGAAATTGCCCAGAGGAAGGGGCGGCGGCGAGGAAGGGACCGGAGAGGCGCCAGCTGGGTGCGGCGTGACGCGGAAGGATCGAGGGAAGGTAACCCTACTGCTGGTAGTGCGGCAGGGCGACGAGGAGGAGGAGGAGATGGCCGCCGGAGCAAGGGGGCGTCTGTCGGAGTGGGAAGGGAGGAATTTAGGGGGGTGTCTCCGTCAGATCCGAGCTGCAAAGAACGGCGGAGCGACGGGGGTATTTATAGGGGCGGAATCAGAGAGGAGGGCGGAGGGAGACGACGTGTCTCCCTCGCCGGAGGACGCCGGAGGAAGGAGACCCATACCGTCCGTGCGTTCGCACGGGCGGTATGGGCGGTCGCAGTACCCAGGGGGTGTCCCTACGGTGGCTGACGACGCAGGGTACCCCCCATTGACTTGCCAGGGCCCCTCCCTCACCCTACGCGGCGCCATGCTCCGCGCAAGGTCGCTGGAGCATGGTGCTGCGCAGGTTTTGCAGGAGGGACCTAAACGCAAAGAACGAAGGAGAGTTAGGGGCCAAAATGCGAGGGTTCAAAAGTTGAGGGCCAAAAAGTAAATATATGAGGACCAAAGTGTAAAGTTGGTCAAGAAGGTTTCTTCTTAGGCCCAAGTTTTTATGCATGACTAATTAGGACCTAAGGATTCTGATGGTGAATTTTATTTCTAGCTTAAACCTTGTTTGATCGGTCAATTTACGCAGAAACCCTAAATTAAGTTGTTAATTGGGCATGGTTCTCAATGTAGGTCAAAATGGGTTCCTAAGGCCAAATTGAAAGTCCTAAACCCTATAGATTATTTTTATATGAATTTTAGAGGGTTTATTTGATTTTTAACTTACCTCGAACCACGTGAATTGAAGTGAGTTTGTTTTTAGGGTTACAGGCTGTCATTTAATTCTTTGGGGTTGCTGTAGCCCTTATTGAGTCATCTCATCCCACTTTTCTTCTTATTAGGTTGTTTTGACCTATGTTTGGGCCCTGAGTTATCCTATTTTCAGATCGGATTGGCGAAATTGCATTTTTACCCCTCAATTTATGTTTTCTTTGCAAACTCAGAATCTCTCTGAGCCAAGCCTTTCTAAGGTTATGTAGGAGCTTTTATTCTCTGTATTAGGTCAAAATGAGCTAGTTATGGCTCATGATGAGGTTCTCATCACGAAGCTAGCCGCCCTTGGGTTGGGACCTGGAGTTAGGATTGGCCACTCTGCATCGACTTCTTAGCCCTCGTGTACACTCTACCGAGGAGAGCTACTAGTGTAGGGAGAGAGCTAGCCACCCCACGGGGCCCGGGGTTCAGCTAGCCACCCTACACTGACTTATTAAGCCCACTAGGCAAACCAGGGTAGTCAGACGAGGGTGCGCGGACTGTGGAGGGGCGAGACCCCTGTTTGATTCTAAGGGGCTAGACCCCTGTTACTGAGAGGGCTAGGCCATATACTGTTCCATGCTGTACTCTAAGCGTACCTGTTAGTAGAAACGACTAACCGCATGCCAGTGCAGGATAGCTACTCGTGCACTTATCGCGCGGACTGTAGTCACCGCTACGTCTGTCCGTGACCTTGGGGTAGTTGACTGGGTGTAGGACCACCACGAGGGACTCTCCCGGCCAGGAGTGCACCACATGCGCCTTCTACTCTTTGGAAAAGACTGCAATCAAGATCATTCCCACGAGGAACATCCGAGATCAAGAAAGATTTGAAAAATAAACCGATGGGTGAAAAGGAATAACTTGTAAAATAAAGAATTGGAATAGATAGTTTACCTGTTAGCTTTTACTACTTTGGTTAGTTGGTTGCCACTCTACTTAGTGTTCGTTGACTTTGTTTATTCATAACCCTTTTCAGGTCCAGGTGTTGAGCAGCCTGAGTCACAGGCTACAGAGGGTGCTGGGCCCAGTAGAGCCCTGTAGCAGTAGTCTTCCTTTTGTTGTACCTTCTTTTGATAGTGAGTTCAGACTCTTGTTATTGATTACGTTCTGTACTTTATTTTTGCTTTGCTGTTGTGGTGGTGATATGTACTGTTAGCAGCTTTTCTTTCCTTACTGCTTGTACTCTTTATTATTAGTTACATAGCATAGTGAATGTGGTTTATTTTCCTGCTTTTTAGTTATTTCTTGTTGGACGACTGGGTCTTGGGATCAGTCGAGTTGAGCCAGTCTCGTGTCTTGTAGGGATTCGAGAACCGTGTCGTAACACCTTAATTCAACCATCTGAACCTATTTTGACCTTAAACAGATAGATTTTCACCCTAATTTGAGTTTCTACGCAAATTTCCTAGTCAAACTTAGTCAAAACTGAAATTCAACTTCACCAGCAGATTCTTTCGGTCTAAATTAAGTTTTAACCAAAATTTGGGCCCAATCAGAGTCCATCTTGACCTAGTTTGCATTCTAGTCCCTTAAAACTCTATTCTTCACATATAAGCCCCTAGTGTTAGAAATATTTTACGTAAAACCCCCTATCTTTTTCATCTTCTTCACCAAATGCCCCCTGCTGCCTGATTCCCACATAGACTCCTAAAACCCAAAGATCACCTGAAATGACCCATCACCTTTCGGTCCTTTAAGACATCTGAGATGTTCACCAAACGTCTGTCCAGATGTCTGGAGAGAGAGCTAGACGTCTAAAAATGCTTTTTCTTTTCGGCGCATATCCTGCACATGCCACTCTCTCATCCACACCTCACGCCTCACCCTGCAACGGCCTCACCCGCACCTCGCACCACTCCTTACGACGGCCATCCCTCTCCCCTCACCTTCCATCCCTTTATAATCCCCCTCCACCTCCTCTCCGTCTCACACCACCACAACAGAGTGGGAGAGAGAGAGAGAGCACAGAGCCGGAGCCGGAGCCAGAGCCAGAGCAAGCAGAGAGCGGAGAGTTGATCGCATCTGAGCGCGAGAGCGGAGGGCGCTATGCTGTTCTGCTGCATCGCCTACTGCGAGGAAAGCCAGAGCGGTTCCACGGAATCAGACGTCTTACCGGATGTCCAAAGGTAGAGTGAGATGTCTGGTAGAGATCTATTTTCGGTATTTCTCCTTTGCCAAAGTCTTGACAGTTACATATATGTGTCAGAAGTTAGAAGGCAGATCGAGGCAGTTTCAGACATTCGAGAGCACCTCCAGACGTCTGATGAAACCCTTGGACGTTGGCATTGCGTTCCAGATGTCCGATAGAGGCGTCCCGAGAGAGGTATGCCTGAGAGTTGATTGGAGACGTTTGGGATCTCTCCCAGACGTCTGATTTATATCAGAACCCTTGTTTTTGGGCTCATTCAAGGCTCAAACGATGTCGATTTTCTGTAAATGAAACATCATTGTTTTTCATACAAATTTCTTCACGTAATGGTAGCTTGTCTATATCTTTTGGAATCCTTTTGACCTATCCATCCACGTCTTTGGTCTCTAGTCCGTCGAGCGTACGGGACCTACGGAGACGTCGAGAGCTGCTGTACGAGCCCCCATTCCCTCTTGTTATCCTGGTAGAGTGGTTTTAACTAATTCTCCAAGTTAATCAAATGCATGCAATTAGTTAAAACCTAGGATGTGAGATAAATCCTAGGAAGAAATAAATGCATGCTCTAGAATATAGCTATTCAAATAAACCCTAGGTTATGACATGAACACTAGGGATAGAAAAGACACATGTGTAGAAAGATGGATGATTAAATAAATCATAAGTTGCCTATAATAAACTACATTAATGATAGAAAGAAAACGAACTCATACTGTGAAAATAAAGATGCCTGTTTTGTATGTAACAAACCAGATATGGAACAAAGAAAAGTTCATATACGAAGCCTACGGGGAATGTAGAACGAGATAAGAACACTGCCGTACCAGAGAACCGGATGGTTCTGGAATTGCCGCCCATGAGCGACCGTTAAGGGAAGCTAACCTTTGTGTACATGGTACCGAAGAGACCAACTATCCCTTGTAGTGTAGAGGGGAGCTTGCCACCCTTGGGCTGAGACCCGAGGTGGGTTTGGCCACTCTACGTCGACTCTTAATAGCCCTCGTATACGTGGTATCGAGGTGAGCTACTTAGTGTAGGGGGGAGCTAGCCGCCCCAAGGGGCCCGAGGTTAGGTATGGCCACCCTACACCGACTCTTGTTAGCCCGTTGGGCAAGCCAGAATAGTCGGACGAGGGTATGCCAACTGAGGAGGGGCGAGACCCCTGTTCTATTCTATTCTGAGAGGGCAAGGCCCTATACTGTTCTGCACTGTACGTTGAGGCGTACCTGCTAGCGGAAATAACTGACCGCATGCCAGTGCGAGGTAGCTACCCGCACGCTTATCACATGTGCCGTAGTCACCGCTACATCACAACCGTGACCTCGAGGTGGTAGACCAAGTGTAGGACTATCACGGAGGGACTCTCCCGGCCAGGAGAGTGCCACGTGTGCATCCTACATCACGGGAAACTGCAAGCAAAATCATTCCTTTAGGGAACAAGAAGATTAATGAGATGAACCCTGATTAGAGATCTCTACACAGAAAATCGTTATAAGATAATTTGGATTGGAAAGTAATATGTTAAACTACCTGTTAAATGCATTTTTATGTTAGCCACCACTCTACTCAACATTAGTTGACTCCAGTTATATAATTTCGTACAGGTCAGGGATTTGAGCAGCCCGAGCTACCGGCTGCTGAGGACACTGGGCCTAGTCAAGCCCAGCTGTAGTTTCTATTGCTTGTTGTATTGAGTTCCTGTAATTATATTTTTCAGTACTTTCTGTTATGTTTTCTATCTGTACTAGTTCTGTTGTAATGGTAGTATTCCTGTTCTTGAAAGCATGTAATATTCTAGAATTACTATCCTTTCGTTGCCATTTTCTTTCTGCTTAGCTACTGTACTTGTGTAGTTGTGGATTGATGCATGTTATTTAGTTATTTCTCGTTGGATGACTAGGTCTTGGGATTAGTCGAGACGAGCTGGTCTTGGGTCCTGTAGGGATCTGGGTTCTGGTCGTGACACCACTGATTTCAAATAGGGAAAGCTCTTGCATTTGGCAACCAAATCCCTCCAAATTTTGAGGGATTGGTCCTTGAAGGATTCCCTATCAATTGCACCTCAAGTTTTGCTTGATTGGAACCTCAAAGGTTCCACCGAGCTCTCATTTCAAAAAGAGAAAACTCCTCTGTTTCCTAGATAAAATCTCGCTCAAATTAGGAATTAAGAGCACATTGGAGTTCTATAAAAGCTCCTGGAGCTTCAAGCCTTGTTCCTTAGTCCGATTTGGCCCTAAAACCTTCTTCCTTTCTTCCTCTGGCCAACTCCAACCATGACTCCGATGAGCACTCTCGACCTCCTTCCTCCGGCCATTAGACGAACAAATAAAGTGCTCCACCATCTTCCTCACCTTCCTCTACTCGCCAACCACAACAGGAGTTCCCTCCCCCATCGTTGCTGCTATCTTGCCTCAACGGAGAGTTCATCCCCTTCAACGCCGGGCAATCACAACCGGCGCATCTCCACATCCCCTTCGTCCATTAGTTAGGTCAACTCCTTCCTCTCCCTCTCTAGATTAGGTTCAACTCATCCCTCTTCTATTTCAACCGCCGACACACCCTCAACGCCCTTCATCTTCCTCCGCTCTGGCCGAACTCTGATAAGGCCATCCGCCCTCCCCAGACCACCACTCGCCACCGCGACACCTCCAAAACTTCTGCCACACCTCCACTACCAAAACCCCTAAAGAAATTGAGGGGATTACACACCCAATCACCCCACCGAACACCGTCTCCCTCGCACTACCTCCTCGACTTCGCCAGACCACCACACGCCACCGAACACCACACGGACACCACCACCACCACCTTCGCCGTCCTCTGCCAATCCTTATGGACCATCTGATTGGGGCCTAGTGCCCATATTCATGAGTTGTAGGTTTCACTAAAACTCCACCGTCACCACCATCTTCTCCGGTTCCAACTGTAGTCCTTCGGCCAAGTTCTTCGTCGCTACCACCTCCAGACACTGCGAAACATCCCCAGGTTCCCTCTCAAGTTGACAATTGCTGTTGCCAGGACATCTTCATCTCCAATTAGAGGCAGCATCACCTGTTGCTGCTACGCGAAGGGAGGCAGGGACAATAGTCCCACCTCGTAAGTTAAGGGACTCACGTAGGCGCTTAAGTGGACTTCGTGATCTCAGCTTTCCGCCCAAGAACACCGAGGGTCGAGTCCCCGCTCACGAACCTCTCCACGCCTCGCCCGTGCACACGGCACGCGGGTCTAGCCACTATTTAGGATCCGATTACCCGACTTCTTACCCAAATATGTACCCGGTTATCTAAGAGAGAAGGAAGAGGATTTGTGAGAGGAGGGGGAGGGTTTTGCTGTGCAACCCTTAGGCATATGCTGAAGAAGAAGCTCACACTTAGCCTCTGAGTGCCTTTGTGTGTGCTGCGGAGAGAAAAGCCTTGGTGTTGCGAAGGCTTGAAGAAGAAAAGCCCTGTGTTGTGCCTTAGATCTTCTGAGGCTCTTGAGAGAGCCTTGTAATTTGTTGATGTTGTGCTTCTGTTAAGGTGTATAATGTCTTATTCTGTCGTCTGAGGCTTAAGGTTAAATTTACTCATACTGTTGAAACATTTAAATATCTAAGTTAACTATAAGATCAAAGACGATATTTAATTAAATCTCATATCACTATCTTTAATGACGTTAATAAATTAAGATAACAAAAACAATAAAAATAACATTAACTTCACTATTCACATCTTCCAATTAAACATCATTTAAAAGAATTCAAATATAAACATAAAAAAACTATCTCAAAAAAAAAACGTCACCACCCGTTCCCTCTATTGTCCAAGAAGAAAAAAAATCCCCCCGGCTCCTCCCTCCCCTCCCCTCCCCTCCCCTCCCTATCAAAACCCAAAACCCTTTCCCCTCCTTAAATCCCTTTCCCGAACCCCCCTCAATCCCTCTTCTCCTATAAGCATCGCGCGCCCTCCTACGCCTCATCCGTGTCGCTGCCAGCACCCTCACGCTCGCCTGTGTCCCCGCCTTGTCGTCGCCTCATCAACCTCCTCGTCCGGGTCGTCGCCAACACCCCCACGCTCACCCTCCGCCTCGTTGACAGGCTCGCCCTCCACCTCGTCGTCGCGCTCGGCCCCCTCCACCTCGTCGTCCTCCTCGTCCGCGTCATCATCAACGAAACAAGGTAAGTTTTGCTGAATAATCTTGATAAGGAGATATCACAGAAAGCCACGAGTAGTAACTGTCTCTAATTGTCTTTCGTTGTAATTGTCTTTTTTTCATCGGGGGAAGAGTTGGGTGGGTGCTAAAGATCCTGAGAGAAGGGTGAAAACAAACATTGAAAAATTCTCAAGCTGTTACCGATTGACGGCTCGATCAAATTTGCATCTTATCAGAAAGATAAGATGCAAGCGCATCAACTGGCCTCTTGGGGTCAAATTTCCTCTCGCCATGGCACCTGACCTTTATGCGTACCAAGTAATCAATTGCAATCCATCCAAAGCTAAGACGTATTGGGACCTCATCCCCATCAAGTTCCTTGAGTTCTGCGAATTGTTTGACCCAGGATGGATGGTAAGTCACCTGGTACCATGCTGAGGCCTTTTGCTCATAAAGGGTACACTTCTCTTCTTCTTTTAGCTGGTGAAAATTTTCCTGCTCCATGGTCTCAAAAGCCCGTCGAAAATCTTTATTTAGAGAAGAGTATGCATTCTTCAGCCTCTCTTTCAAATCCCCTTGCATCCGACTGTTGTGCTTTGGTAAGGACCAAAAGTGACTCGTAACAACCTCTCCTTCTGATTTGATTTTATATTGACCAAGCAAAGCATTAAGTTTCCCGTCATAATTGCACTTCTTGTCCCAAGCCTCTGCAATGAATTGAGATGATCCTAGGAGCTCTAGATCCATGTCATACTAGGTGTTGTCACGAGTACACTGCAAGTCAGCGGAAGAGACATCGTCACTGGATGCACCCTTGATCTTTCGATATAGCTTACCCAGTATCTTACCCACTTGTTCGGGTTGTTCCATTCGTTGTGAACATACCTTAAGAACCTAATTAGGAATCCCAAAGCCTTGCAAGTTTTTTTTTCTGCAATAAAAAATAACAAGATCTTTTAAAAAGCAAATGTGCTTATGGTCTTGTGGTTTAAACGGCCTTTCTTTTCAAATGTTTTACTGCAGTGAGAAAAGGCCCAGGCAACCTTTCCTGGATTTGGCCTAAGATATGCCGATTTTTCTTTCTGAGAACCATTTCACTGGTATTCACCACATTAACATAATCTATCCATCAGATATGTTTATTAGATAGAAAGAAGGACAAGAGCCTATGCTATTATTAAATTAGGAATGGCAAAGAAAGTGTAGTGGATGGTGCTCAGCGATTGTGGCATGACTTCCGAAAGGTTCGCTGCTGCTTTCCGTGCAACTCTTTCCAACACTCTTTAGCTGAAATAGTAAATGCTACCACCACAAGACATAAAATGAGGCATTTGCCAAGACCAACATTCATACATATTAAACTCTGCTGCAAGTTTATTCCAGTCATCTATTATTAACTCTCACTGGTCTGTGTTCTTAACTCTCCCTTCAGTGCCTCGCAAACCATTCTACCATGCTCATCTCACCATCACTAACTGCTGAACAATCAAAGAAATCTCTGTTTGAGTTGTGACCAGCTCTTTGATTTGACATAATGCGCAAAATGCTAGCCAGTATATCAGGAGAGGACTAAGTAGGGTGGTTGAGCATTTGATGGCTGATCGTGCAGTTGCTTGAACTGGGTCCATATGATCGTGGACCTGTTCTGGTGGTTGAATTTCCTAATTTATTCTACTCCTCTGGCCTAGACTATAGTCCTATATTTACTCGTATCCCTAATCCATTGGATACACTCCATAGTTACCGACTTCCTGACCATGTCAGATAGCTTAATCTATGACAACCAAAATCAGTGGAAGACGAGACACAATGGAAAATTAGGCTAAGTAGGAGGTAGCAATGAATGAACAGGGGTCCACCTTGGGTGGTAAGTATGACTCCTTTTGACTATGTGAGATGGTATCAAAGAGTTCACACGAACAAGGAGAAGCAGGAATGGGCAGACCGAGCAGCAATTTTTCTCCTCAAATATAAGTGCATGTGTCTTTAAGAACCAGTTTTCCTTCCTATTTTGGCAGGTCATAACATTTTGGTTTCAGAATAATAATATTGATCACGTCTTCCAACTCCAAACGAGGTCCAGATCCAAGGTGCATCAAACAATTTTGATAGGGTCCGACAATTGGGTGTTAAGGCAAGGTGATCGGCGTAGGAACATGGAGGGGCGAGGTGTTCTTCTGGGGCCGTGTTGGTGATTATAGGGATACTAGAGTGGGTGGAAGAAAACCAACAACCACTAGAGCACACATAGACTAGAATGTTTTTCTTACTTTTCATTACATACTCATGCTCTTGGGAAGCCATATCTTTCCCCACCCAAGACATAACATTTAGAAAGATCAAAGGTGATGTTTAATTAATTCTAGCATCAACATCTTTGATGATGTTAATAAATTAACGTAATTAAAATAATAAAAATAACATGAATTTCACTTATATTGACATCTTTTTAATTAAACGTCGTTTAAAAAAAATTAAATACAAATATTAAAAGAAAAACCATTACCAAACATGCTAACAAACGTCATTTCCCTCCACTCCAAAAAAAAATTGCCCCTTCCTCGAGCATTTCGTTTCCCTCCCAAACATAGAATTCCTTAATCCCCCGACCCCCTTAATCCCCCCATCCTCCTCTAAACATCGTCCTCGCCTCATCAACGTCGCCAGTGCACTCGCCCTCCTCTGCCTCGCCCGTGCTCGCTCTCCTCTGCCATCAAGTGCCAAGAGCCTTATTGAGCTCCTCATCTTATCTTTGACTATTCTACCCTAAGTTGGGGATGAATACCAAGGATTATAGTTGTTGCGTGTGGCTCACCCAAGCCCCCCTACCCATTTATTGTGAATTCACATTCACCTCATCCTACTCATTGGGATGCATTAATTAAAGAGCACAAAGATTATGCATTTAAAAAAGTAGAAATAACCAAAAGTCTTCCTCCTAAAAGATGGACGGGTAATGACAATGATTTCACTAGCCAGTGATTCTTGAAATGCTGGTGAAACCATCCTTTTTTGTATTTTTCCTTCTTTTTTCCCTTTTTAAACATGATTTTTGATACACGAGGAAGCTTATGAGATAAGGAACAATTAAAACAGTTAGACTATGAGTTGATAAGCAGTGATTAGAGTGCTATCCAAGCCTAAGTCTTTCCTCTTTTTGGAAAATAGGAGCAATGGTTACTCTGCAAGTCACTATCTAGAAAACTCTGGTTGCCTTTGGTCTCAAAACCTAAAGTAAACCTCATTCGATTTGCCTCCAACTTGCTTTTTATACACTTCGAGATCCAAAAATACATGAATGATTGTGTGTGAAGAATTTCAAATAAAAGGTTGATACAAATTTATGCAGCAAGGGCCTAAAAGAATGTTGATTAATGGACCTATTAGGAAAATGCTGATTAATGCAAAAGGAGAGGGGAATGACAAATTACTGACTCCACCTACTAAAGGGAGGGTTTGATGGAGGTTAGAATATGCTAGAGATGAGGAGAGGAAGATTGAGTGGATAAATGCTAAATCCATGGATAGATTGTCAAAGGGATGAAAAGATGGCTGAATCATCCTGAAGCATTTTCTAGACTAGAATGTATACATGACATGGTAAAGACTTAAGAAATATCTTCCAAAAATACAAATAAAGGGATTGCTACCTTCTTTTTAAAAGTACTTGTAATTTCAACTTATAGCTAGTAACTTATCGATTTCGTCCCTAGTTCTTCAAGAATCAAGCCACACAATAAATTGAACCCTTATAAAATTTTCACAACTTGTGTTTCTCATCCAACTGCACTAATTGTGTTGCGTGCTGTTAAAATAACTCTATTGGTAAAGTTTAAATACATGCCTTTCACATGATTATGGAATGCTTATCTTGAGCTAGGATGATTGTGAAAGGTATGTATTGATCTTTTCTTATGTTGTGAAAGGTATGTACTGATCATGCTTGCTTCTTATAAACAAGTTATGTTCTAATTAATTCTTGTTTGCTACTTGACTAGGAGACACTTTTTAATTGTATGTAATTCATTTTTAATGTTGGGTGTGTCCACTTGTATTTGTTTTATTATTTTACTATGCAGGTTTATAGAAAAACTTCAAATTTTAAGAGAAAACTCTATCGACTTTTTAAAATTTTTTTTAATGTTCAAATTAGTTATCATTTAGATACACACACTTGCTAAAGAAAATAAATGCACGTGAAGTCAAACATTGGGTATTCTAATCCCTAGAGTAAAAGTACTCTGAGTCAAATTATATCAAATTATTCGTCCGTCAAGACTTATAATCATGTTATATAGACAATACAGTCGTGTATATATACCTCACTAACACGTACGATGCGTTGTCTTTGTAGCATGCCATAAGTCTTGATCGACTTTAGTTCGGTGAAGTGTCGAACTAAAGAAAGTCCTTAAAGATTTGATCAGAACTTAAATTTACTTGTTACATGTAACCTTGTGTAGTAAAAGTTCGGTTGCTTCTTTCTCCTCTTCTTCGATATACCAACTAATCTTACTTACTTTCCTGTGGTACCCTTAATTGGATACTAAAGAAAATCCAGTTAAGGTTAGTATTGGGGAGTATATTGGAGAAGTACGAGGAGATGTTGCTGAAATTTCACCTCATAAAGGTTATATGTAACAAGTGAACTGAAGTTGTGATCAAATTTTCAATGATGGGCTATAAAGTTAAAACTTTAATCAACATGCATAGATATATCTTTCTAACAATGATGATATGTGGTTGACTATGCACATACTATATGAAAAGATACTTATAGTCATCTTATAAACGATTACATTGAAGATGCAATAATTGCATGATGAATAATTATCCATTTGAAAAGAAATATAGACTATGCACAATGTACTTGGATTAGTTTGATAGGAAAAAGTTTTCCTTAATACTTTTTGCTTTTAATTTTTAAAATGATAGTCACTCATTTGTTTAAAAAATGCTTAATTTTGTTACTATAAATCATTATATTAATTATATTATGTGAAATATTAAAAAGTGTTACATTTAATTGAACTACTTTGATAAATTATATAAAATTTTGAGAATTGTGATCATTTATTTTCCTTCATTTCATTCTTTTATTTACATCTACATTTGGTGTTTAATCTAATTTAACATCTTATAAAAAAGTAGGTCAATGGATCAATATGCTTGGATGAATGAAGATAAGAGAACATATGCATATAAAGCTGAGGTTGATATATTCATGACACATGTAAGGGAGATATACGGTAGGGAGAAAATCATACAATGTCCTTATAAGAATTGTGCAAACCTGTTTATGCACCCGCAACATGTGGTATATGGACATCTGATCGTGGATGATATTGACAAGTTTGAGTATTATATGATGTCTCTATTGATACCAGGACTAGAAGCACCTGGTATGGATATAGATATATTCTTACAACTTTTATCAAGGAGCTGAGGGAACAATGAGATAATGGAATACAAATATTTGATGCTGCGAAGAAAGATTGGTTCACCATGCATGCAATTCTATTGTGGACAGTTAATGATTTTCTAGCTTATGGGATCTTGTCAGGTTGGCAGACCAAGGGATACAAGGCATGTCCTGTATGTATGGGCCAAACTCTTTCAAAGGGACTTCATTCAAAAATTGGATACACAGGCTGTCATTGTTTCCTCCCGATTGACCACCATTGGAGAAAAAGTAAGAAATTTGATGGGAAAACTGAAAATTAAACAATAATTGTAGACATTACAGCTGAAGGACTTCTACATCTGGTAGATAATTTGCCAGATGTTCATCATGGAAAGCATCCTTCGATGAGAAAGCATCGATAGCTAAATGAAGATCGCAATTGGAGTAAGAGATCAATTTTCTTTAAACTTTCATATTGGCATACATTAGCATTGAGACATAACCTGAACGTTATACATGTGAAGAAGAATATCTTAGAAAATGTTCTGTGGATAATTTTAGATGTTGATGGGAAATCAAAAGACATTGAAAGGAAGGCTCGACCTTCATGACATGAACATAAGGAAGGAGTTCCATCTAAAGAAACGAAGTGATGGAAAATTTGATGTTCCGACTGCCTGTTACATAATGAGCTCTTCTGAAAGGAAAAAATTCTGTGAATTCTTAAAAGCAGTTCGGATGCCAGATGGTTATGCTTCTCACATAGGTAGATGTGTAAATGTTATAGACAGAAGGATTACCGGTCTAAAGAGTCATGACTGTCACGTGCTATTGCAACATCTTCTTAGAGTCGCATTGCGTAGATTATTTCCCAATGATGTAGTTTTTGCAATTTCAGAACTCGACTTAATATTCTCTAAGCTTTGTAGGCAGAAGGTTAATGTTGACGAGATGAGAAAAATGCAGAGAGATGATTTTATTAATATGTAAACTTGAGATGATTTTCCCACTAGCAGTCTTTGATATAATGGTACATCTTGCGATCCACCTATCAAGAGAGGTACTACTTGCTGGACCGGTAGTATTCCGTTGGATGTATCCTATCGAAAGGTGCCATAATTACAATTTCTAGGTCAAATACTTTTTCTATTACATTTATAGTAACTTATTAGTGTTTAAATTTATTTTCATAGGTTCTTGTCTTTAAAATAATTCGTACATAATAGAGCTCGTCCTGAAGGTGCAATTGCTGAAGCATATGTTGTGCACGAATGCTTGACATGGTGTTCTATGCATATTGGAGACATGGAGATAAGATTTAATCGACAAGAAAGGAACTTTGATGTGGAAACAATTGACCCTTTATATATATTCAGTCACAAGATAAGGGTCATTAGGGAAACAAATTATAATATGCAATTAAGGCATATAGAGAAGCAATCTGCCATATGGTTCGTACTAAGTAATTCCAAAGAAGTACAAGAATATATGGAGTGAGTTGTTTAACAAAAATTCATACTTATATTAACTCAATTACGTATGTTGTAATCACTTACTCCTAATTTAAATAGGGAGCATCGAGGCACTCTTCAACAACAAAGTGCTTCGAACATTGATGCTCGTCAAAAGCAACAATTTTTCGAATGGTTTAAGTCCAAGGTAATTTAAGTTACATTATTTTGCAATATATATATATATATATATATATATATATATATTAATTGTAGGCAATGTGTATTGTAGATGAAATTGATATATAATGCGTCAGGTGGTGAAGCAAGCAATGTAATAAGATCATTGTATGCATTAGCTTGTGGTCCATATATATGCATTAAGAGTTACACTGGTTGCATTGTTAATGGAGTAAGGTATCACACGGAATTACGTGATCGTAGACAAATGTGTCAAAATAGTTCAATCATGTGTCAAGGCAATCATGAAGGTCGCATGATCGAGTTTTGAATACATTAATTCTAGTGATGAATAGCTCTTAAGTAAATATATCAGATATGAAACTTGACAGATATTTGTTGTAACTAATTGTATGGCATTAAGATACATTGTTAGTCATAGTTATTTAATTAATTCATATTTTTGTGTATGTTCTTTCACTAATATTACCAATTTAAATACTTCTCATGCACGTGTTTATCTTAATAGAAAAAAATAGCAAACGACCATAAAACTATTGGAACAAGGGATTCAGATTCTATGAAAAAGGTTAAATTTATTTATATTTCTTTTCATTTCCTTTTTTCTTTTGAGGTAAATTGTCAAATGATTGAAAAGCTGGATTCATTGGAGGACAACTTCAATTAATAGGATATTAACGAGGGTAAAGA
Organism: Thalassia testudinum; assembly: GCA_037157565.1. NCBI lineage: Eukaryota > Viridiplantae > Streptophyta > Magnoliopsida > Alismatales > Hydrocharitaceae > Thalassia > Thalassia testudinum. The sequence goes on from JAZHRO010000024.1 coordinate 88,631,653, forward strand.
TGACATTTATCTCTGGCAACCACAGGTTGGGAATGATGTGGGAGGGATAGGGTCCAAGGGTTAACCTATGGAAATTCATGGGATAATCCTTCAAAATTCTTATTCCACATGAACCCAAGAATCACTTATCTTGGATTAAGTGTCTTTAACACAGGTTAGAATATCCCATCTACCAAATAGGGTTAACCTCCATTTTCATGGGTTAACCTGGTTGTCAAAAATAATAGGTATCTCATGGGATATCCCTCTGACTCACAAGATATTCTTCAAGTAAACGGTTGTAAAAAGGGCTTTTACCTATATGTGTACCTCATCTAGCACGAGAAAAGTGAAATTGATTTATTAAAGGGGTAAGTCACAAGATGCCTATCTAAAAGGTTTGACAAGTGACAGGAAATTACGCTTTCCTTTAACAGGTTACTTCATTGAGATCTTGATTTCTCTAGAATCCTTCAATTTAATTAACAGTCACTTTTCATATACGTCTGGGAGGAGGGTAAGGCTCCTAGAAAATTCACTAGAAATAGCATGCCAGTGCAAAATAAATATGGAATTAATACAACAAATTAGAATAGCATGGCAATTATCTTGTTCAAATTACAGTAACAATAGCAGTAACCTAGTCAAGGAGCAGACTGTTAGTGCAACATAATCATGAATTAAGTGTGATATTGATACTCTTCAAATACAAGTTTAAGCAGCTAACTTCTATAAGCCGATCGAAATCAAAATATCAGTTTTCAAATATCTTGTTTCCTTAATTTGGCTTCTAGTATTAGAATTTTTCTTTTAGGAAAGTTGTTATGTTAGATGTTTGTTTTGATTAGAGATATAGTTTTCCTATTCTAGAAGATCGTAGTAGGATTGAAAAGTAGGATTAATCTCTCTATACAAAGAGAGCAAATTTCGTAGTCTTTTTTGAAAAAGGAAAGAGTAGTTATCTAGGATGATAACTACCCAAATATATTAAAGAGAGAATTAACGGCCTCCGCCAACAAAGGGCAAACCCCAAGGTCTCCCACTCACAAGGACCCACTCCAAAGATTAAACAAAGAAGTAATAGACTCCACAAAATTCTCCACATAAGGCATCTGGCCTCTGAAGACCACAGCATTCCTGCCCAACCAAATGCCCCATAACACTGTCAACGGTCTGGCCCTCTCCTTCTTCGTACGGAAGACATTCTACCCAACATTACCCCCTCCACCTCTGAAACTGCACCAAAACCCATCAAAAAATCGGCAATTCCACCACCCTGCTCCCACCTATCTCCATATCTGCACTACAAATGGGCAGGTGAAAAAAATGTGGTCAATCTCTTCCTCCTCACCTCCGCACAACAGGCAAACCTTACTCTCTCCAGGAGCCCACCTCGCCCTCCAAACCTTAGTCACGAGTCTCCTCCTAAGCAGCCAAACAAAAATCTTGACCTTCAGTGGACACGTGGCCTTCCAAATCTGTCTGTAATCCCTCACCAAATCCAAATCACCTGTGGAGTCTCTGCTGGACAATCTCCTGTAAGCAGCCCCAACCGAGAAATCACCTTCATCCCAACCAAACATATCAATATCGGAAGTCGGCTGCAGCCCTTCTAACTCTTCAAGCAATCTCTGGAAATCATGAGTTCTCGCATCTGAAAGATTCCCTGCAAAGCATGGGCAGCACCCACCTTCCCACACCTCGGCCACTGATGCCTCTTTGTTTTGGGACAAAGCAAACAGCCTCGGAAATCTTCTAGCAAGCACACCTTACCCCGTCCAATCATCCTGCCAGAACTTGAAATTCTCCCCTGTCCCCATCACCGGTACAAAATAATTCTGCACCCTAGGAGCCACCACCGACAAACCTTTCAAGAAATGAGAAGCATCCCTCGGCGAAGATATCAGAAGATCCCAACGCATTCGGCCACCATAAACCGTCTCGAACACCTTGCCCACCAAATCCCCCCTACACTCTAAGAGGCTCCCCACCCACTTCACCAACAGGCTGTCATTAGACCTCCCCAGGTCCCTCACCCCAAGGCCCCCCTCCACCGGTCTGCAAACCTCCTCCCTTGCCACCAACCTGGCACCAGGTCCACTCATCCCTTGGTTGGACTAGAAGAAATTCCTCATAAGCCTCTCTATCCTCAAGATAACCTGCCGGGGCAACTTCAGGACAGAAGTGAAGTACGACGGCATCACCGTCAGAACTGCCTTGAGCAAGACCAACCTTCCACCCCTCGACAAAAGCCTAGACGCCCACCCTGCCAACCTCCCCTCCAGTCTCTCCACTAGGGGGCCCAATCCTTCACCAGAATCCTACCATCCGTCAACGGTAGACCCAAGTATCTGATCGGAAGCTTCACTTGCTCTGTGCCAAGACCCAGGCTACACCCCCTCGCATCCTTCTCAGTCAAATTGAAAGGGACAAATTCTGATTTAGACAGGTTAATCTGCAGACTCGAGGCCTCACCAAACAAGAAGAGTAAAATCTGCATCCTCCTGGCTTCCGCTTCCCTACCTTCAATGAAAAAAAGCGTATCATCCGCATACTGCAATAACAGAATACTCGTCCCATCTCCCAAGGAGAAACCCCTCACCAAGTTCCTCTCACACGACCTCTTAGCCGCCCTCGCAAGTGCATCTGCTGCAATAACAAAGAGCATCGGAGCCAAAGGACACCCCTGCCTCACCCCCCTTCTCGACTGAATCCAACCCCCTGCCGGGTTTCCATTGATAAGTACCGAGAAAGACATCGTGGTGACACATCTCTTCATCCTGTCAATCCACACCGACGGAAAACCCCTCTTCACCAAGGACGCCCAAAGAAACGACCACTGCACCGAGTCATAAGCCTTACTGAAATCGACTTTCCACAAGAAAGCCTTCCTCCTACTCCTCTTCCAAAACGACAGGATCTCCGAGGCCATCACATATCCTTCCAAAATATTTCTACCAGGGATAAAAGTCGTCTGCACCGGATCCACAATCCTAACCAGAGTCCTCAACCTATTCGCCAAGAGCTTCGCCACAATCAGGTAGATAGCATTCGAGAGGGCTATCGGTCTATACTCCCAGATCTCCTCAGCACCCTCCTTTGGCAACAGGAACATGTAGAACTTGTTCAATCTGTTGAAGCTCGAATTTCCAGCTCTAAACTCATGCAAGACCTGCAATACATCCTCCTTCACCACCGGCCAGAACTCCTTATAGAAGGCAACCGAAAAATCATCTGAACCCGGACATCCATCAGCATTTAGCCCCTAGATTGCCTTGTGGATCTCATCTTCCTCAAACGAACCTGTCAAGAAATCTGCTTCTGCATCCCCGATCCGTGGCACCTCAGACCCCAACCATCTCCACCTTCCCCCATGTTTTCTCCCAGTAAACTCTCTGAAGTACCTCGCAACTGCCCCACCCACCGCCTCTCTTCCCACAAACTCCTCCCCATCCACCACCAACCTATCGATCCAATTCCTCCTCCTTCCTGATGCAGCCATATGAAAAAATCGAGTGTTAGAATCGTCTCCCTTGAGCCACCTCTGCCTGGATCTCACCTTCCACTCCATCTCCACCTTTCGGTCTTCCTCTTGTATCACCTGTAATTGCTTCGCTCAACTTAGTCATCGTCAGAAAGGAGACCAACATCCTCCACCAAGTCCAGCCGTGCAATCTCACTGAGAGCTTCATCTCTCCTCTTCTCGCGCTCCTCCTTAATCTGCTTCTTATGGACCTTGAGGAAGGATCTCAAATCCCGCAGTTTAGGTTTCAATCTGACAACCGTCGAGCCATTCACATGAACCGACCTCCGTCGCTCCTCTACCAGCCCCCTGAACCCCTCTTCAAGGAGCCATGCTCGGTCGAACTTAAAATACGTACCATATCTCCAATCCTCATTCGTCACCCACAACAAGGGGGTATGATCTAAGAATGGCCGCTCTAGGGGTCTAACCTCCGCCATAGGGAACAACTCTGCCATCATCGTCGAAACGAAAAATCCATCAATCCAGGACCGTTGTCCTCCAGAGCTCCTCCAGGTGAAGTGATAGGACGAGGGTGGCATGTCAACCAGCCCCTGCTCCGCAACAAATCCTGCAAAAGCCTTAGAACCTTGGTTCAACCCCCCCCCACGGCCATCCGGTCTATCCTCTACCAGCAAAGTGACATTAAAGTCACCTCCTATCAACCATGGTATCCCCTGAAATGCTGCCGCAACCTGGCCCAGATCCTCCCACAGGGCGTGCCTCCTCCAACCCTCCGTCAAACCATAAACCGAGGAGAAGAGCATGCACATATTGTCCCGATGTCTCTGTAACTTGACAGTGACAACATGGGACTCAACCAACGAGTCCAGTAAGGAGAATGCATCATCCTTCCACCCCACAACAATTCCACCCGCACTTCCAACCGCATCCAGGGCCAAGAACTCCCCAAAATCGCTCCCCCCACCTCCTTCCACAGCCTCCTATCACAGCTCCCTCATTTTGTCTCCTGGAGAAAAACCACGTCAGGACCCCACCTCTGAATATATCCATGCAAAGTTGGTCGCCTTGAGGGGTCATTCAATCCCCTCACATTCCACGACGGGACCTTAGTCATGGATAACCTTGGGAAACTCCTTGCATCGAACGCCTGAACCCCACCTTCGCAGCCACCTTATCCACCTCTCCCTCCTCCATCACCACAAATTGACCGGGCGACCCCCCCCCCCCCTCCACATCATCGCCCCTCGATCTACCCTACCCTACAGCCTCCACCCTGTCCACAACCAGGCCTGCCCCCACCCCCCCTCCAGCGAGTCAACCCCCTCCACAAGCCGCACCTCTGCCGCATCAGCCCCTCCCACCTTCACCGCGTCCTCCATCGCCCCAGCACCTCCACCAGCTCCCACCACCTGCTGCCCATCCTCACCAACAATAGCCCCCACCACAGCCCTCGCCCTGCCTCCGCCCCCTACCAATCTCACCGTCGACGCCTCCCCCTACCCTCCGGTAGGCGAAACGACACCCAGCTCCACCAGCTTCCGGCGTTGGCCCTCCGCAACCTAGCTCCCAGTCGGAGCGGCCGCAGCACGCCCCCTCCGGTAGGACCACCGCGGTTTGTATGTAAGCTGCTGTGGTACAGACTTCCTCGGCTTCCACCTCCACGCGCGCCCCACCCCGCCACCCACATCGCACACCGTTGCCCAGTCCGACCTGTCGAGGACGCGTTGCGAGCTCCCAACCGCAGCCCCCAGACCATGGGCTCCACAGGATAAAAGCCTCGGATCTTCTCGCGAGGTGGGGCTCGAATCGACAACCCCACCAAAGCCATCGCTTCCCACATTCGGATCCAACCGCAAATTTCATAGTTTCTATTTGAGTTTCTACAAAAATAAAACTCCAAGTACTAGCTTCTTTACAGTAGGGAAAGTGGTTTGTACACGAGGGGGAAAATGACAAAATCCTAGGGAAGTGATGGACAATGCACAACACCAGAAAAATGATGAAAAATTTTTGGTCAAAGGGAAAATGGTTCCCTTTCCTTTATTTTCCTTCATTTTTCAAGTCCACAGACCCCCTAGTGAACTGTATTTGAAGAAATCTATTCTTCTCTATATTTTTCTGGACAGAAGCTCTAGTATTTTTCAAAAGAAAAAAGATACCCCGATAAATTCCTTGATAGAGTTGAATGTTGCTAATTAGTAATTCTTTCTTACAAAACGCTAACCAAGTATGGAGGCAAATTGGTCCCTTATTCTTCTTATCGTTACTTCAAAATAAATATAATTTGTGTTTGGAATTTTTGAAGCAACGTTGCAACAAGGACTGATATGTGAGACATACATTCCTACCCAATTGCAATTTGCATATAAATGAGCTATTCTAACCTAGAGCATTCCCTAACCTGTATACCTACATGTAGGTACTATGTCAGGCCTCTCTCATGTATTCAAATGATTGAATGCATGGGTCATGGGATGTCAAAAATCTACCAGCTATAATGGGAATCTATTGATCTTAGATTTTGATACAATTTTTGCAAATTCGCAACCATTTTTATTGGCCTTTGTTTTGCAATTTTTTGCCAAATTCTGTGGGTGCATTCTTTCATATATTACCATTTATCTCTATATACTAATATTAATTGGAAATTGTGCCTTAGTTGTTTGATTACATCTGCAAAGAGGATTAGTATCAGCCTGATTCATCATTGTACAGTGATATGATTTACATGGCAAGGAAGAATAAATTAGTTGATGTTGCAAAAGCACTATTTTCTGAGATAGAGAAGGATTGTCTTGTAAAGAGATAATATAAGTATGATATATAGCAATAAAATTTTGTTTCCTCTCCATTTCAAAAAGCTTCTAGACTTCAATAACATAAAATATAAGTTTAGCAGGAATATTATTTGTATGGCATTCTTTCTTCTCCCTGCTTTTGCTAACATAATAAAGGATAAAAAGAAAGTATATTAAACAAAAGCATAATATTCATAGATTTGATCTGAACATAAAGGTGCATAATATCCTTAGCCTACTTAACTATTACAAACTGATAAATTTCAAACTGGAAATAGACTACAGGGTTTAAAGTTAGTATAAACCAAACTCATGAAAACATGGAGCTTCGAACCTAAAAACAAAAAAAACAACAAAGAAAACTTAAACATCCAATCCATCTTTATCTTCATTCTTTCTTTCCTTTTTTGAGTTCTTTAAGATCTTTCTTGATGCGAACGTCTTAGTTTTTGTTTTTTGTTATTTTTTTCGTGTTTTTACTGTTCGCCGCAATGGGGTGTACCCATTTGTTTTGTTCTGGTTTCACCCTTTTGTGTTGGTGGTAGGGTGTGCTCATCGTATATGTATATATATTTTTCTGGTATGCATGCATAGGTTTTCGTTGCAAATATATGAATTTGGAAAATGTCCCATAAATAGGGAAACTCTGTCGAATTTTTGATAGAATTAAACCTTTAGATTAAACGGACCTTGTCGCTCCAAATTATACTTTTTTGAATGAACTACGCGTTTAACCATTCATGTAATGTCTTTTTAGCAATTTATATGGGTTATATCTTTTCCCATTTCTTGGTAATATATGCTTGTTCTTTTCTTTATAGGGTATTTACACTTCTGTTTTGTCCTTTTCGTTGAAAACAAACTTTAATGATTTTAGAAAAGGTAGAACATTAAGTATTAACATAGAAAACACACAATTTCAATAGTAGGGTTCTAAAAAGAAGGGTAAGTAAAAAAAATAAACATCTGAATTATAGAAATACAATCAGATCTACATTCTACAATTTCACATCCCTGCTGGACCATGAAGTGAAATTTTTGAGGGGCTAAAGTACAAGTTCATATGGCAAGATGAGCTTGTTAAATGATGGATCTCTCGATGATCCACATCGAGTATTGAGCATAAGAACTTGATATAGTCCTCATACGTTGCATTAAAGACAAGCCCAAGATCTAGTGCAGTGCTTGGGTCAACAGCACCTCTTCCATAATCAAATGGTGTTGCATGCACCAGAGTAGTACTTGCTTTTGAGTACAAATATTGTTGGGCTAGAAGAGGTCCACCTCCACGATCCTGTGTCGTGCCTGTAGTCATCAAGGCTAACGTAATGGCAGCTAGACTCCATCTAGGATGCTTCTACTTTAGCAGAGCAGCAATGCCAACAATATGAGGAGATGCCATATTGATTCCAGATGCCATTGCAAATCCCTCACCCGCATAGTTTGCATCATCTGTTCCATTAGGACAGGATTCACCATTGGAGTGCTAACAGGGACAGGATAGAATTTCATATCAGGGGGAGCATTTTCTACCATAAGAACAAAGCCTGTTGCTCCAAGTTTTCTTGCTGTCTCAGAAACCTTCTTGATTGATGCACTACCAGAAATAAAATTGAAAGAATACCCATAAAGGATTATTCTTCCAACCACTTTGTCTTTTTAATAACTCAGGCCTTTGACAATCTGAAGGACTGTATCGTGCAACAGATGAACTAATCAAAGCATCATTTGCAACAACCAAGCTATAAGTTGCGTTCCCATGGGTAACATGTGACAACCCAAGCCTAGATAAAATTTTCCCATTCCTAAGAACCAAATGATTCTTGTATCTACGATCATCAATTGCAGCAGCTACAGATGTTATCTAGAGGCTATACGAAATTAATGTTTATCTAAAAGAAATTAAATAGATGGAACAACTAGAAAACAATCCTCTTCAGAAATTTATCCTGAAACACATAGACCATCTAACTCCTCAATCCCTTAATATAAATTGCAAATATCAACCCCACGGATATCATCCTGACATCTTATTAAAATATAGAACAATCATCCTTTTATCAAAAGAAGATCACACACTACTCTCATAACCAGCATAACTTTTTTGTTTTAAATTATTTAATGGATTATTATGTTTGTTTTAAATAATGTAAATATGTAAGGTATCATCTTAGACGTAAAATGCGTAGACATTAGTAGTTTAACTTTACAGCTATTATTTTTTGTTATATATTTTGTCTACAGTTACGACATTCATGATATCTCTATTGGCGATAATCATGATATGTATGGTTGATGGTCCCTTTCCCTTTTCAAAAAATAAGGGGAAAACAGGCAAAAAGGGGCCTATTAGCTCCCAACGGCATCCGCCTCAAGTTGTAACAAATATGATGGATCATGTGTCTCAAACTCAGGAAGCAGGTAATTTTAAATTTACATTTATTAGTTGTAAATGAAACAAGACAATTGCATTATTTTTTAATCGTGTAATTTTTATGCATAGGAACATCACCCATGATTCCAACCTATCGTGGAGGTCCTACAAGACTATTTCCTTAAGAGAAGAGGACTTCAGCATGGAGTTAGAACATGCTTAACACGAGCAAAGTTACTCGGGTAGCAAGTACATTGAATACTACTCCACTGGTTACCGTCGAAGAACAAGGGGCTGCAACAAATATACTTGATAATGTCTTGCAAACTCAAGAACCAAGTAATTTGAAACTTATATTAACTTAAAATGTAATAAGATAGCTTTATTAATTTTTAATCGTCTACTTTTTTTCGATAGGGTTATCAGTTGTGGCTTCAACTTGTTGCAGAGGTCCCAGTAGGTTGTTAAATTTAGAAAAGAGGACTTTAGCAATGAATCAAAAGATGTCGATCAATATCAACAAAAGCATAGGAGGTCCAACTATAAGAGAGCAAGCTACGAGTCTTGCCTCTGTTTCCGGTGTCGTTGCAAGGCACAATGCCCGTATGTCTCTGATGCTAGGAAGATGGCTTCATCTGATATTCCAATATGTTTAGATCATATTCAAGTAATGTGCATTATAATGTATCAATTTTATTTCAAATGTTTAATGTATAAATTTTATTTGTAATTCAATATTTCATTTTCTTGTAGAGTAAGTTCAATGTAATTGAAGTTCAAATCACTTGGCGCTCATTTGTGTCTTCCCTCACCTCAGTTCCCTCATCTGCTCCTCTCTCGTCCTTCTCCTTTCCCTCCCTCCGCTCTCTTTTTCCCTTCTCGACGTAGAGTTTGGCTTCCTGCTAGTGTGACCTTCCGATCCTTCCCCGGTGGGGGGCCTCTGTGCCCCTCGCCTCTCCGATGGCTCCTCCTGGAGCTTTGTGGAGAGCTGCCCTTGCTTTTCTCGTTGGTTTTACCTTTTTCTAGGGTTTCTTATTTTTTTCTTTTTGCAGGTTTTTCGTCTCACGTTTGTGGTTGGCTTTCTTCTCACTGCTTCTTGTGGTTCTACTGGTTTTCTGTTCTCCGTGGCGATGTCTTCATCGCTACCGGCCCCGTCCCTACCACTTGTGGATCGGACGCCACATCTAAAGCCTTCCTTCGCTTCGGTGGTGGCTAGAGTTGGCCACTTTGAGCCTTCTTTTCTGGAGCTCGCGCTCCAAGTCCGCCACCCAATGCTCAAGGACGGGGTCCTAGGCACCCCTTTCTCTTCAGATGAAATATCTCATCTTTGCAAGGGTTTTTCTTCCTCTTTGGTTGTTCGGGCTTGGGGTCGAAAACCTTCATTTCAACAGTTGCAGAATCTTCTTTCCCAGAAGTTCAAGCTTGCTCCAGGTTTTGACCTTGTGCCTTTGGATTTTTGTCATTAGTTGATTTGGTGTAGACGTATGCAGATTTTTGCAAGGTGTTTTCTTGGGGTTCGGTTGTTATTGAGGGTGTACGGCTGTAGTTTATCCATTGGACTTCAGACTTCCGTACGGACCGGGCTATCTCTATGGCTCTGGTTTGGGTTGGATTCCCTGGCCTCAATCTCCATCTTCTCCACCCGAACGCTTTAATCTCTATTGCTTACTAGCTGGGTACCCCGATATGCGTTGATCAACGCACAATCCATGGTCACAGACCTGGCTACCCTAGGGTTTGCGTTGAGATTGACTCAGCAGTTGCTCATAAGGATTATGTTATCTTTAATGGGGACAAAACCGTTTTGCAGCGCATGATATTTGAGAAGGTTCCTTTGTTTTGCTCGAAATGTCTTAAGTTGGGTCATATGTTTTCCTCTTGCCCGACTCCCATCCCCCCTACATGTATGAAGGTCCCTTAGCCCTCGTTTCCCTCAAATGGCTTGGAAGTGTGTATCTCGCTTGAGCCTTTGCCCCTACCGTCGTCTGAAGATAAGGGGGCACCCTCTGTTACCTGTCCTTGCTCATACAGGGAGGACACCACAAGCTAGAACGAGGCTTCCACATCTCGACAGGGGATTTCTATTAGCTGTAATCCGAACTGTATAACTCGATCCTCTTTCTCCTTCTGGGGGGCTCCTTCTCTCCCTAATGCTGTTATGCCTATCTCACGGAGAAAGAGGGGAAATATCCGTTTGCGACGCAAATCCAAGCTGCTGCTACCTCGGTCTGATGGGTTGAGGAAGGAAATCGTTGTAAAACAATCTTCCTCTCCCCCTAAGGTAAATCGTCCTAACCTCTTGCTCTGTGGTGAGGATTCCTATGTTTTGCAACGTCTGCACTTATTTTCCCTGCATTCGAGAAATATTGCTTTTCCCATGGCCGATTCTGCTTTGACGAAACAAGTCGATTTCACTTTTAAATCTTCTGGTGACAACAACAGTTTGAGTAACAATTTCTCTGGTCATGTCTCTGGGAGGGATTCTGATATGTTGAAATGTGTGGACAGACCTGTTGGATCGTTGGGGCTTTATTCTGATAAAATGTGTGGGACTCCAGTGGATGGTGAAAACCATTGCAGCTTTGCTTGGGGCATTTATCTCCCTGTTGCTCCCCATCCTCCTGATCCGAATCCCCCTCTTATAGAGGAAATTCCAGGAGAGGGGCACAGTTCCCTTTTGAGCAATGATGCTACTGGCATTGAGTATTTTTCTGATCTCGAATCTCAGGGTGTTCCGGATTTGGTTGATTCGGAACCTTTATACCTCAAGGACTTGGCATATGAGGCACACTCTCCCCTGGGGGCTAGAGGAGTGCGTGGTGGTCATTCCGTTGAGGGTACAAGAAGAATTACCCGAAGTCGTGCTAAGTCCATCTCTAAATCCATCTTCCTATGAAGTGTCTTTTTTGGAATTGTCGGGGCATTCTCAATGCCCCTACTATCTCTCGTTTGAAAGACTTGATTGGTCAGTACCATATTAACCTTGTGTTCCTGTTAGAGCCTTTTGCGGATTCTACCTCGATTGATTCTATTAAGGACTTGATATCTTTCACCTCTAGTTTTGCTGGTCCTAACTCTTCTAAGATTTGGTGCTTATTGAAGGACCCGATCAATACTTCCCTTATATCTTCCATGAATTAGGCTCTTACTGTTAATTGCTGTGCGGGGGATTCCGTCCTTAGGATTACTGTCGTTTATGCTTCCTGTGATGCTGATGAACTTAAGTTTCTTTGGGATCATATTTCCTCTTCTGGCCATGACCTTCCTACCCCTTGGGTCGTTGCTGGTGATTTCAATTATATCCTTTCAGCCTCTGAAAAGTCAGGTGGGCTTCCTTTCCATGATTCCGAAGTGGCTCCCCTCAGAGATTGTATTGATTTTGTCGCTCTGATTGATATGCCTATGGCGGGTTCTCAACTTTCTTGGTGCAATGGTCGTAAGGGCTCCACTCATATTTATAAGAAACTTGACCACATTCTCTTGAATATTGAGGCTCTCCCTTTTTTCTCCTCTGGCTCCTATATTTGCAGAAGGTACTCGGACCATTCTCCAATGATTCTTCTCTCCTCTTCCAACCCCCACTATAGACCTTGCCCCTTTCACTTCTAGAACATGTGGTTTAGGGACCCATCTTTCTGTTCTTTGGTGGTGGATACCTGGAATTTGGCAGATTCCCACCACATGCCTGACCCACTCTCTAAGATGTGTGTCAAACTCTCCATTCTTAAGAGGACTCTTATTCAGTGGAATAGGATGACTTTCGGGGACATTCATTCCATTATTAGAAACCTTGAGATTCGTAGAGATGATGTGGATTCTAAATTAGCATCCCAATGGGATAAAAACCTTTCCGTTGAGCTCAACGACATTCATATCCAACTTGATGATACCCAAGCAAAGCTCAATGATTTTCTCTCTCAAAAGGTTAAAATTGATTGGATTAAAAATGGGGAGGGTAATAGTAAATTTTTCTATGCTACGATTAAAAAAAGATTTGCCAAAAAATCTCGTGTCAATCTCTCTTCTTCCATTGGTAACGACTCCTAGGATGTTGCAGCTAGCACCGCTATTGACTTCTATAGTAACCTCCTTAACTCGGAACATGTTTCTGGTGTCTCCTCGATGATTGACCTTATCCACCCCTGATGTCTTAGCAAGATTCGGATTTGCTTTCTATCCCTCCTTCTTAGGAGGAAATTTATCACACTCTCCCAAATGCCCGCCAATCGCACTCCAAGTCCTAATGGCTTCAATGCGGAGTTTTTCTCCTATTTTTGGGACTTGCTTAAGGATGACTTGACCCAAGCTATTTCCCACTTTTTCTATCATTGCAAAGGTCCTAAATCTTTCAGCAACACTTTCATCTCCCTTATCCCCAAGAAAGGGAATATTATCGACCTCTTTGATTATCGCCCTATCAGCCTGTGCAACGTCATTTACAAAACCTCCTCTGGCATTTTGGCTAATAGGTTGGCTGGTCTCCTTCCTAAGCTCATTTCTCCTGAGCAAGCTGGCTTTGTTAAAGGTCGTTCTATTTTTGACCATATTGCTACTACATTTGAGCTTGCTCAGCGCATTGACAAGAAAGTCTTTGGCTCCAATCTCATTATCCAACTTGATCTCCAAAAAGCTTATGATAGGATTGAGTGGAATGTTATTTTTAACATCCTTCGTAGGTTTGACTTCTCTGAGCAGGTTATTGAGTTAATCAGGGGTTTCGTTCGTCATGAAGGATCTTCCCTCTCCATTGATGGAGCTTCCTCATCCTTTTTTCAAGAGTCTCGTGGTCTTAGGCAGGTGACCCTCTCTCCCCCCTGCTGTTTGACCTTTTCATGGAGCCTTTCATCCGGGGCATTAAAGAGATGGCATTTAACGATGACTTGGCCCCCTACTCTATCAAGTAGGGCGTCTCCCTACCTCTCACCCTGCTTTATGACGATGATATTGTCCTTTTTCTCAATGGCAATGTGCGTATGATTTCCAACCTGGCTAAGTTCATCCAATCTTTTGAGGTTGATTTTGGCCAACACCTTAACCATATGAAGAGCTTCTGCCTTTTCGACAAGCATTTCCCCTCGGGCAGACTCAATCACATTCATCTTATAGGGTGCCAAATTGGCTCCTTCCCATTCACTTACTTGGGCTACCCCATCTTCCCCGGGCATGCAAAGATCTCTTATTTCTCTTCTATTGTTGAAAAAATCAACGCCGAGTTGGTTGGTTGGAAAGCTAATCTCCTATCTTATGCCTCAAGACTGCTCCTCATCAAACGTGTCCTCCCTTCCATGCCCGTTTATATCCTTTCTGTCTTGGATGTCCCTAGGGCTATCATCAATAGGTTGGAGACCAAATTTGCGGACTTTCTTTGGGGTTCTTCTCCTTCCGAGAATAAACATCACTAGCTTGCTTGGAAACAGGTCACCAAACCCATGTCTTGTGGCGGCCTTGGTATTCACGACCTTGGTATTTTTGTTCAAGCTCTTAGGATGAAGAGGGTGTGGAACATCCTTTCCTCTAGTTCACCGTATGCTGACTTATGAAGCATCTTTATGGCAATGTTTTCATCGCATCTCGCCCTCTCCCTTGCCATATTCGCAGGCTTTGGGAGACCTTCTCAATGAGGCACCTCATCCATTGGGAGGTTCATGAAGGGGTTGTGGACTTGTGGGTCGATATTTGGGTTGGTGCCAAATCTCTCAAGAGCCTCCTACCTAACTCCATTGAGCTAGCTCCTATCCTTGTCAAGGACATCATTGATCATCCCTCTAATACGCCCCAGTTCTCTCTTTTACCCATTCATATCAGAACTCATATCCTTGAGAGTACTTTGGATAACTCCCCAGACATCCCCATTTGGTCCCCTAATTCCTTTGACTCCTTCATCGTGGCCTCTGCTTGTCCTACTTCGCCACGGATCAAGAGATCGGTTATTTGAAGGAGATTTGGAAAATTGACATGCCCCTCTCTGTCTCCATGCTGACATGGAGAATTCTCAAACTTAAGCTTTCGACTGATGACAACATGACCAAGCTAGGGTTCAATCTTCTGTCCAAGTGTTGGTGCTGCCTCTCCTCTCCTACTCAAGAAACCCTTTTGCACCTTCTCTCTAGGAGTGAGTTTGTTCATTAGGTCTCCAATTGGGTCTTTTCTAAGCATCTTATAGCTCCTATCCACTCGTCCCATGTTTTTCATATCATGATATCTCTAGTCAAGTCTAGGAGAGCAAAAATTCTCAAGGGTCTTATTTGCTTCATTTGGTACAATGTGTGGTGGATCAAGAACAAATATAGAAATGAGGGTTTTAACTCTAACAGGATTAATCATGTCCTCAGTCGTAATTGGGACAATTTTAATATGTCCTTGTGGTTTAAAAGACAACCAAGGATGTTTGTGATGTCTTGGACTCATCCTTCCAAGGGGGTTAAGGTTAACATTGCTGCGGTCTCCGGTCTGCACTTTACTCATGCTTCTTAGGTTATGTGCAATTGTAAGGGTGATTTTGTGAAGGCCGCCCATATCAGATTTAGGATTTTTAACGATAATTTAGCTCATCTTCATGCGATCAAGCATTTTTTGGCTAATTTACCTCAGCGCCTCGATGTTCGTCTAGAGGTCGATTCCACTCTATTGCACTTTCGGTGGAACGGGAAAGTCCCTTTGCCTTGGAAGGTTAGAAAGGAGTTTGATGATTTGAGCGGCCTCAACGGCCAAATTGCCTCTATATCGTATATCTGCCTGTTAGCAAACGCCCTAGCTTCTAAGATGGCGATTTTAGGATCGGATCAATGGTCCCTTATCTCCGACGTTAGGGACCTGCCTCTGCACATCCAAGGCACTCTTATTTTGGATAAAATTCAACTGCCTTATGTGATTTCCTACTTGTAGCCTTGGTGTTGCTAATTGTTGCTTTTTGTGGCCGGCTTCGTGTCTTGGCCTGCCAATTTTGCTGTTTGGGTCTGGGTGTTGCGTGTTTTTTTTTTCTTTTTGTACTAAGCCACGAGTCGTGATCCGCATCTTTATTTTGTACTAGGTGGGTTTTGGCTTGGTCCCCTCACCTTTCTTTTTTTGGCCTCCAGGGAGTGGGGGATGTATAGAAATACTCTTGATTTTGGTAAAAAAAGAAAAGGTCAACGTAATTGGACTTGATTAGGTCGTGATAAGGTTAATCAAGTCATGTCAGGAGTTAAAAAGGAAAATGAGAAATCATAGATATAAGATAAGGAAGGCCTATTGTTTAAAAGGAAATGATGCCAAGCCTCCTGAGTGGACTAATGCAGAATGGGAGAAGGCAACAACAAATTGGAATGATCCTGTGTATTTGGTAATATCATCTAGTAAAAAACATCACAAATAAAGTTTTTCCCTTTTCATATTTGATATATATATAATGACTTCTTTTTTTTTACTTTTAAGAAAAGTGTGAGAAGAATACAGAGACTCGGAGAAATGCTGTGAAAAATCTTTATAGTAGTGGGCTGATATCTTTCCAAGTGCAGAGAAATGAGTTAGTAAGTTTATATTTCTATATTTTATATTGGTCATATAAATGATTCAAATAAGGGTATAGAAAATAATATTTATATTTTTTTGCAGAGTACGCAACACTTAGATGATGCAAAGTGTGGGAGGATATTACTTTTTCGTGAAACCCACTTTCGACCTACTTCAATGAGTTTGGCTGGTCCAGACCCGATTACAGGATTAGTTGGTAAATGATCTAGTGAAACACCTAAGGCAAATTATGTAAGTATTATTAATTTATAGAAACAAATGTAATTACATGTTTGTGTATGTTATAACTGTTACTTTTTTTATATTTCTAGTGTTAGATGGTACGAGTACGTGTTGAGGTCATTCAAAATGGCCAAGCTGTAGATGAGAATGATATTTGTAATACCATATTAAAAACTAAACACCGATAAGATTATATAATTGGACTTGGATATGAGCCAAAGCCTATTCACACTCTTCAAGGAAGTAAAATAAGGCATCAGTTGGAAGATGAACTTCATGAAACCCTGTCGCAATTGGGGAGGATTGAAGAGAAACGTAAAAAGGATGCAAAGGAGAGTAAAAGACAAGTAGAGGAATATAAAAGATAGGCAGATGCATATAAAAGGAAAGTAAAAGAATATAGAAGATTTATGGAGGAAAGGATGAAAAGGTTTGAGTTAATCATTAATTTCTCTGATTCACTTGATTTGGATTCAGGTAATTACTAATTATAACCATTGTCTAAATTTTATTTATAAATTACATTATTAATTCGATAATTTTGTTTGAACAACGTTATTTGCAACACAACCTCAGTGACATCAGAAGAAGGGATCTGTAAGTTTAGACGACAAAATAGAAGAATCGTGATTGTAATAGTTTTAAGTTAGATTAGTATAGTATTAGATTAAGAAAAATTTTAGTATTAAGCAAATATATTTATGGTAGTCTTATATAGTGCTCTTTTTTGCATTAATAACTTTTTTGTTTAGTAAGTTTTTTTTATGTAAAAAGATGATTGAAATATCTTTTTCAAATTTTGAGTGACATAAATATTAGATGTGATTTTATTAAGAAGTGTATTTTTTTATAAGTGTTGTGATTATAGTTGCAAACGTATTTATTAAATATAAATAGTATTAATGGAAAATGAAGGGCATTTTATAGGTTCTAAGATGATGCTTAAGTTTTTTTTAAAGCAAGTTAAAGTAACATTTAAGTATTATAGTAAAGCATATTAGGAGCTATTTAAGCATTATTTAAAATAATATAAATTAAGATTCAAACGTCACAGTAATTGCATATTTTTAACGTCCTTAAACTAAGGTCACATTTTAATGTAAGGACTAAAACGTAAACTAAGGTTTTCAATACTTATTTTAATTTAATTCTTTTTCAACTTTTTATATGTGATTATAAATTAGATAAATATTATATATATACCTTGAATTTACGTTTTTGACCTTTTTAGCTTTATTTATTTAATTGATTAATTTACTTAAGTTATTACATACTTAGGATTAAATATTTATAATGTTAAATTAAATATTAATTAGATAGGTAAATATTTATAATTTGAGTTTAAATTATTATTTAAATTATTAATAACATTAATCGATATTTAATTTAGTATTATTAACTTATTTTATGGTCCTTTAATATATTATCCCTTATATTATAATTAAACCCTAAATAGACATATTTCTAACTAATTAACTAAGGAGATTAGTTAATTAGGGGTATTTAAGAGCCATGATGAATCTCTCATCAGCATGCATATTAAAAATTATTTTCTATGTGCATCATATGTATGAATGTCATTATACCACAACAGTTTTAGTTCATCTATAAATGGTTAAAGATAAACATCTATTGCATCTTGGTTACTTTAAACTTGGGATGAGTAGAGTCAACATTATAAACGATGATCGCATACAAAGTCACGAAGGTAAGTTATAAGTTACCATCATAACTGGCCAAATTGAATAGGATGGGTACATGACTTGTAAGACCTAATCTGACATTTCTTACATCCTCTGCAAATGCTAAATAAGTGTTGTCAAACGTTTTTATACGACCATCTCGTGACTTGTTATCATGATGACATGTCATCAAATTCCCAGTTCTACTTGAAATAAAAAGGTGTTGAAGCTTATGAATCAATAGAGAGTAACGTAGAACTTTCTCAGGCTGTTTTTTGGCCCTTGCATTTGGTGATTTTCCCACTTTATATCTGTCCACACCACACTATGGACAATTACTCAACTTTACATATTTGTTTCTGTATAACACGCAATTATGTGGACATGCGTCAATTTTCTCGCAAATTAAACTAAGTATAGGAATCTATTTTTTTGCTTTATACCACATATGTGGATAACCTTTTAGATTTTTTAAAAGCTCTCCAATGAATTCAAGCACCTCAAATATCAATTTAGAGGTCACTTTATTTATGACCTTTATCCAAAATAACTTCAAAAGAAATGACAATCTTGAAATGGACATAATATCGGGAGCAATAGGTTCATCCGCCACCCTAACAGCATCATAGAACTAATTAGAAATTTCCCCACTAGCTGGATCTTCAACTCCTACTCTCATTTCATCAAGCATTTCATCGATGTCATTGACTTCAATATCCACAGTAAACTTATCGAAATATCGGAGATCGTCTGACTTCCTCTGTAGGATCCCTTCCATGAGCCCACTTAGTATAATGTTGCTACCAACCGTTGCAAATCGTGTGCTTGAATACAATGTCTAAGGTAGAGCATTGGGTCGAGCTTGGCCTAAACCCAAGAAAGCCCATTTTATTTTTCGGGTCTTGAGTTGAGCTCAAGGTCCAAAAATTTTACTAAATTAAAGCCTAGGCCCAGCCTAAGGACCATGTTTACAGACCCAAGGCGAGGTTAGGTTGGACCCGATTTTATTATTTGGGCCTATTTTCAAGTCGAGCCCAAAAAAGTTCATTAAAGCCCAAAAGATCTACTAGGATCTATTTTCATTGATTTTAAATAAGACCTACCTAGGTCTACTAAAATTATTTTTTTATTATTATCTAAGTAAGGCCTCGTTTTGCCTGTTAAGGCCCAATTTAAAGTTAAAATTGGATGTATATAATCATAATAATTTCGAAATATAGTAATACTTTTGCTATAATCTTACAACTTCATAGATACTATTATGAATAAAATATACTATGAACGAAATATAACTCAACTAAGCATGTTATCTTACAACTTTTAATTATATTCATTTAACAAATGGAACTTTAGAAGAGAAAATTTGTCTTATAAAACAACTTTCTTTTTTTAACTTACAATAATTATTTTGCATTAAATAAACTCAATAAAAATTAGAAAAAAATAAACATATCAAATTTTTAACTAAAATTATACCTTATCCAAATAGTCACCACATCTCAACTATTTGCAATCTCTGCTTAAGATTCATGTTTTGAAACTTACACGTATAAAATTATATGTCACAAAATAACATCATAAAATTATATATAAATGGGCCCAACGGGTCTATTTGGGTTTTTTCGGATTCAGGTCGTATAAAATTATATGTCACAAAATAACATCATAAAATTATATATAAATGGGCCCAACGGGTCTATTTGGGTTTTTTCGGATTCAGGTCAAGCCGGGCTGGGCCTAAACCCAAATTGTTTAGAAAATTAAGGCCCTGACCTGGCCCATATAATCTTTGGGCTCGAACCGAGTCAAACTATTTTGGGTCGAGTTCAAGTTGGGATTAGGCCGATCCAGACCAATACTCCACCCTAACATTATCTCTATCATGTGAATATCCATTCAAGCACCTACATGGGCAAAAAATTATGTCGAACTTGATTCTTCGTCTAAATGACTTCTTACCATCATGAAATGGCCAATCAAAGAACTCTCTCACTCTATTCTTGTATCATGAGTAATCTAAGTTCCTCAGACTAATCCAAGACTTGTCCATGATAATCTACAAAAATAAACTAAAATCACTCAATAATTATAATATGATTTTAGCGGTGTTTGTATTTTGATTAGGGTTTTTACTTGATAGCCTATCCTTGAAGATTTGATCGCAACGTTACTTGTTACATGTAACCGGTGTCTGGAAAAATTTTGGCAGCATTTCCTCGCATTTCTTCAGTATACACTCCCAAGATTAACCTTAATTACATTCCCAAGAACTCTCATTTATGAGTGCTTTAGGAACGTAGATGAAATTAGTTGGCACACCAAAGAAGAGCGAAAAGATGCTACCAAAATTCCTTCGGACATCAATTCCATGTAAAAAGTAATCCTATGTTGTGATCAAATATTCAAGGACCCTCTTTAGCCTAGGATCTTCATCGAACTAAAGACGATCGACACTTATAGCATGCTGTAAAGACAAAACATCATGCATGTAAGTGAGGTATACACACACTCTACATTATCCGTATAACATGCTCGTAAGTTTCAATGAGTGAGTATTTTGACACAGTTATCTCCCCTCCCAAAACCTGTAACCTAAGGGTTAGAATACCTATTATTTGGCTTCAAGTGTATCTAGATTTGTACAAGTGTATATCTATAAATTCATTAAAAGAATACATTTCATTAAAAGAATAAAATTCATTAAAAGAATATAATTCACAAAGAAATCAATAAATTATAAATGATCTCTCCCTTCCCTCCTATACCCTACCTCCCCTCCCCTCCATTTCTTTTCACCATTCTTTCCCTCTTGTCCCTATCCATCCTCTCCTTTTCTTCTTCCAAAATCTTCTTTATCTATCTCTCCTCCTTTCCTACCTCCTTCTAATAATTATTCTCTCCTTCTTCCTCTCCTCTCCTTTCCTCTCCTACCTCCATTATTTATTCTCTACTTCCTCTCCCTTCCTACATTCTTCCAAATATTTATTCTCTCCTTCCACCTCTCCTCTAATCTCCTCTCCTCCTCTCTCCTCCTCTCCTCTCCACGTTAACTCAAGATAATATAGCATCAAGTAGAATTAACTAAGTGGGTACACCTCCATAATCATGCATTAACATTAAAACATAATTAATTAGTGGGTACACCTCACAATCATACATCACATTCAAAACGCTATTAAGTGGGTACACCCCACAATCATACATTCACATTCAAAACACCATTAAATCGGTATACCTCATAATCATACATTCACATTCAAAATACTATTAAGTCGGTACACCCCCACAATCCTACATTCACATTTATGTAAAAATTAAAATTCATACACACATTCCTACCTCGACGAAGACGTAAATAAGAGAGGATGTCTCTGATGATAAGTGTAATCTACATTAAATTACACAAATAAATCATAATAAATATAAGTTTCTAATAAAAAAATTAAAAGATAAATAAATAAGAAAAATTAGGGAGGGGGTCAGCTGCATATGGAGGAGGAGAAAGGGGGGCCAGTTGAGGGAGGAGGAGAGGGGGTGGCCTAGGGAGGAGGGGAGGGGGCTGGCAGAGGAGGAGGAGGAGGGGGCGGTGGCTACAAGAGGAGGGGGACAACTTGGGGGGGAGGAGGGGGCCGCCTGGTGATGAGGTGTGGCTCATCATAGCTAAAATGCCTAAGTTAGAAACTAAGTTAAATACTACATAATTAACACATGAAAAGGGATAAATGTGGGAAATAACAGAAATGACCTAAAACAACAAATTGTGTTAAAAACATAAAATTAGGTCACAAATTGAGATATTCTATTCAAAGTGTAATATAGTGATTCAAATTGCAAATTGAACACATATTTGGATTCAAAAGATCAAATTGAAAGTGAAATCAACTTCCTAAATGTTCAATTGTGCTTCAATAAAAACTTAGTTACATTTGGACATTAATAGAACCTCGCAATCATTAGATTACATTTAGGTCCTTACGTCATTCACATTTTTCTATGTTTAAAACCTTTAAGGACTTGATTGAGAACCAGTAGGGACCTACCTGGAACACTCGAGGACCGCTCTGTAAGACTTCTTCATCACTTATGGGCTTCCTTGAAATTATTCTACCGTTTTGCTCTACAGGGCTTGTACGGAAATTGCCCTTTATAATTGCAGTCAGCGAGTGCACTGTTCACTCGCAAGAACTCATTGCATCGTGGCCGTTCTCCTATGCTCATGATCCATTGGTTGATCTAGCATCGAAGCTTCAACACCTTCGCACGTAGAATCACCCCCCAGCCCAAATTCCATCCTACGGTGGGATTTGACTCTAGAGCTTCCTGCACATCTCTTCCCTTCATCCCACAGTTAAACCTATTTTAGCCTAATCTCACACGCTGGTGCTCAGATCCAGTAATAAACCTATTTAAACACCTTCAGAGCTCCTCACATGCGTTATCGACTCCCTCCCCCACTAAGCCGATCACCTTCGTCCACTCTCCAGTTCTTCCTCCATCAGAGTCACCGGTGATAGGGGTGGTTCTTCCTCCTCGATTTCATCGTTGTAGTGACCAGCTGTAACCCAGGGACCTCATTCACTCGCTAGAAATCCTCTTACCCTCCTTCGTCACCACAGCAACCCGCTGTGGATCTAGGCATCCCATTCGTCCACTCAACTAGGATTTTTAATGCTTTCATAGATTAGATTTACTGCTTTGTAAGAGTAGAATTAGCTTGTTAACTCACTGATGAATTATTAGATTAGTTAGGAGTAGAGTTAGCCTAGATCGACTTCACCCTCTCTGATTAATTCAGATTAGATAGGTGGCTTTTCACCCTCATACCAATCACTAATCTCCCTTAACATCTCACACTCATTTCTGAATGTTTTCCTCGCGTTTAAATCACCAATCACCCGTTCATTGAAGCATTCAGTAGATCTAAAGCTCATTAGCTCTTAGATCTGCTGAAGCGCTAAAAATCAACTTGAGAGCATCTTTTCAGCTCATGCATTCATCAATGCTCTCCCCATGGATTTAATTGCAATTGATTCACTTGATTCATACAGATTGTGTTTCTTACGCTTGATCAGAAGAACATGATTTAATTTGATTTTAATGAGTTTTAATCAAGTGAATCGAGTTCATTTTTGAGTAATTGGATTGATCGCAATGGATTTAAGTTTCAATGCCTTTATTTTCAACCAATTTTTAGAGTTAGCTCTATTTTTGAGGTAGTGTAGGCCTAGGAATCTCAGATTTACTAAGATGAGGTCTAAACCATGACCTATTTGCTTTTACAGGATGGCTGGATGTCCTCAACATTGATTTATAGTGTTTAAGAGTTCAAAGTGATCAAATTACAGTGGTGATCTCACATTAAGAGCCTAACCAAGGAGACATTTGTTTCTAACTTCAAAATAATTTCAATCAGTTGTTCGAGCATGAAATGAGTTTCAAAATATTTGGATGAGAATTCTTAAGTAGTTTTTTAATGAAATTAATGTCTAGATTAATCCTTTCCTCTTGTACTGTCTATGGTCAAGAGGGAGGGATTAATTCGATTTTGATGTGGATTTTTTTAAGTGATTTCATCATATCTGAGTAGCTGTTGATAGTTGCTTTGTTCTATTCATTTGCATAGATTTTATTGTGCAATATAATCCATGATTTCAAATGATTTGGAGATGAAATGATTTGCTAGGCTTTATTGATCCTTAGATCTAGTTTATTAGATCTGAGGATGATCTTCTCGATAGTCAAATCAGGCTTTAAAGTCTGATCTAGGCTGATAGCACTTAATCATCAAGCAAAGTTGTAGCTGATTAGCTCCTTATTTTCAATAGACAAAAGTAGCTAAGTTGCTAGGTAATTGAACAATAAAAGCAACTATTGGCTACTGAAATAGCAACAGCAACTGTTGAGGTTTCATAACAGCAATTAAGCCATTTGATGAAGTTAGGAGCAGTATCTGATCTAGACAATCCAAGTGTTTTGATCTGGGATGTTGGGGTTTTTATGAAGCTGACCTGTGTATTATGATAGAACTCACGTGAACAATCATTCATGTATCTTAAATTGACTAAAATTCAATTAGAATTGCTTATAATTTAGGTTTAAATCCTTTGTCAGCTACTTGAACATGAATTAATTGTCCATTTTTAATTTTATTTGAGAATTGAATTGAAAATTAAATTTAAATGTTTGAGCATTTTTTATGTGAAGTATTGAATATCTCTGCTAGGATGGAAAACATTTTCCAACCATTAAAACCTCTTTTAGGTTTTAGGTTTCCACTTCTAAACATTCATGAAAGCTAGGTTTGGGTTGGTTTGTAAATAAATAAAATACATAAAAAAATCACAAAAAAATAAAATAAAGATGTCTTGAGTAAGATTGAGTATTTCTCTAGGAGTGTGCCAAGTTTTAAGGTAATCTGACCCACTGACTTGGTAAAATATACCACTCGATGGTTTAGTATATCTTAAAATTTAATAAAAGGCCAAAGATGAAGAATCCCAAAAAGAAACTTTTTCTCTCTTATCTCATCCTTTCTCTCTTGTCCCCTATCTCTCTTATACATATAAAAGCTATAAAAATAAAAAAATACATTGTATACTATGTATATACTTATAAATATAACTTAAACGTAAGCTATATGTATATATTGTATAATATGTAAATAATATATATAATTAGATTATATATGTATTCTATACATTAAATTAAATATTTAGAATGATTTATTATATAGATAACTTTATTGTATAATTATTTATTAATTTATATTAACTAAATGTATAAAAACCTAAGTAATTATACTAACATATCTATATGTACATAATTATATCTAATATTGTACATATATATTTAATTATAAATATATACTGTATGATACCTGTAATTTAATTTTATTAAGTAATTATAGTAGGTAATTAAGTTATTAAGTTAATTAAGTAATTTATTAACTTAAAATAAAATAAATTAGTAATTTAAGTTAATAGTGGAGTAATCTATGATGTACGCTTGTATAATATTATATTAAGTTTTTTCAACTTATTTTATATTGTATTTATAGTGTATTATAGTATTTATAAATTATTTATGTGTATAACTAACTAAAACGTGTATTTAATGTAAATAAATTAAAATAAAGTTTCTAAAATACATTAAAAATATGTAATAAATAATTTATCATATAAATTAACCCTATATTAAATCAATTGCATGTTTTATTAACTAATTTATACTTTAATTAAGAAATTAGTTCTTAAATTAACGTATATAATTTCATAACTTTAACTAATTTTATTATATATCTAAATTAATTGTACAATTAGTTAACCCTATATATGGGCTTTGTATTCATATAATTTAATTTTAAGTTAAAATAATTTATGGCCCTCAAATCGAGGGCTAAAATCCACGCATTTGGATGCACTGTAGCACTACGTCACACCAATCTCTCACTTCTGATAGTGCCACAGCGTGGCCTACAGTAGCACCTAAGCCATATATTACGCAATGCGCTAGCAACCCTCTCGGTCATCATCGCAAGGTGCAAATGAAATGAGCATACAGGTCTTGGGGCACGTGCCACATGTGCTTGCGAGCATGCGTGGGTGTGTACATGTGCGCATATGTGCACGGGTGTGTGGGCACATAAGCGCATGTGGGCTTGATATTTGGCCTAAATTGGAAAAAGCGCACCTAAATAAAACTAGGGTTGGCCCATTAGTAGAGGTCTGGTCTCACTCTTATGTGTGCTATGTATCCCTCGAACGTGAGTCAACCCGTTGATAAAATCAAATTTTTGGGCCCGTGAACAGTACATGTGTGTTTGAGAGAAAGTGCATCCTAAATGTGGCTAAGTGTTGCTGCATGTGTGTGTGTGAGTACATATGTATCTATGTAATATGTATAATAAGTAAAGTATAATATACATATGTATATAAATAAAGTAAATAATGTATACATATATAATAGTGTATATGAATAAGTAAAGTAGTATAGATATGTTCGAGCTTCTTATATATATATAAATAACACTAGAGGCTTTAGCGATAGATATATATATGTCACTGTATATATGTATATGTGTTAATATAAGTAGTTCTTTTTGCCTTAGATAATGTATATATGTTACTAGGGTTATAGCGACATATATATATATGTTACTGTATATGTAATTTATGTTTCTATAGATACTAGTATGTTAATATAATTTAGTATAGTAGATAGTAGTAGCTATTTTTGTACCTATACTTAGGTATTAGTTATAATAGTTTATATAGCTAATTTAGTATGGTTTATAACTGATTTTTAATGCCTGTTTATTATGAATAAAATTAACATTTTTGGAACAAAGAAATATTTTTGAAGTTGGAGAGTGATGTATATCAATAACTGCCTCCCAGTGAACGACCTGGAAACTAACCAGTAAAAATTGTAATTATATAAAAATGGCATAACATCGATTTGTATTGCAACACCTTTACTACAACATCTTAAAATACCATTTTTATTACAACTCAGTAGTTGCTTTGTCACCTAGTGGGGGAGGAGGAGAAGGGGAGGGGTCGACGGAGGAGAGGAGGGGGTCGACGACGAAGGAGGAGGGGGCAGTAGTTGAGGGAGGAGGAGGAAGAATAGAAGGGGGGCTTACCAAGGACAACGAAGGCGGAGCAGCCGGAGGAGCAAGTGCTCACTGGAAGGGAAGAAGACATGAAGAAGATGGAAAGAAAGGAGAGGGTTCAAGGGATTGGGCACAGTGGTGCCTCATATTGCACCATTTACGATGATTTTGTAATAAACCGCCATCTAAGGTCAGGTTAGGGCGTGAAGATTGGCACCCTTGGAAATTTCATGTAATATATACACGATGGTTTATGACAGAACCATCATCGTATCATATTACACGACAGTGTCAAAATCGTCGTTTATAGGATTTCACACCGTCGTTAAACAAGGAGAGGGCCCCTTCATAATGTGAGAGGGGTTTTTTTAGTGTTAGTATACACGACAATTTTAATGAAAACCGTTGTGTTAGCATATTATACAACCATTGCATAACCGTCGTGTATATCATTCCAAATTTTCTGTGCCCCTCGGGGGGCTATTCGATATAGAAGAAGGTTTTACTGATAACTGTCGTTAGAAAAGCACCGTAAAAACCCATTTTTCTAGTAGTGTTAGCAAAGTTGCAATTGGAGTTAACTCCTATATCTGTTTACTTGCAAATAGGAGTTAACACTTATTTATGTTTACTGAACAAGTGTTAGAAATGGGAGTTGTATTGTGATGTGAAATGCAGGTGTTTACTTGAAAATAGGAGTTAGGATGGGGGATAAAGTAGCAAAAGAAATATTTGCCCTTGAGATGTTAGTTATGTTAGTTGATTTATTTTTGTTTAAATAATATTAATTTAATTAAAAGATTGAATGCCAAATACAAAGCCCTTGAGAGGAGAATTTGAGGGGGTAACAATTTCAATTGTACCGTCAGGAACTAACAACTACTACTTTACCACAACGTAACTAACATGATATGTTTTGCTTAAAAAATTTATCGTTGTAATGATCTAGAAAAACTTGTCAATAATTCTTTGGAGTGTAGAGTTTCACCAACTGTAGCACAACTGTTATCTAAGATGTTACAATAGTTCATAATTTTGCAAGAGTCCTAATAAGAGAAAGATCTTGTATCATCTCGAAGTAAAGCAGGTATATGAGAGAAAAACCTAAAACCACTTTCAACAGCAAAAGTTGTTTGCTATTAATACCTTGGAGTCGAATTTAAGACGTTCAAAAGTATCAAACAAGGTTAGCCTTCACTTCAATAAGAAGTTCAATGAGAAGAAAAGGAATCCACACACCTCCACCAATTGTTGCTTCAGGAAGACGTTCAATTGAGTACTTGTGTTGACTCTTGAGTTATGCACATGATGTTCACACTGTTCAATTGATAATCTAGTAATTTTTCAACGCCTTAGTCAAGTTCTTAACACTCCAAAATTGCACGAGATGACTTTTTGGATTGCAAAAAATTTCTGACCATGCCATACCTTGCATATCCATCGTTTTAGGTCCCCATAGCATGTGGCAACAATGTAGCCCTTGTGTTGCAGAATGGAAGATGAAAGAAATTATTTGAAAAGAAAATATCTCTGACTACTCCTAAACAAAATGGGTGAAAAATAACATTCACAATATTGAAGATATGTCATAGTAAAAAAGGCCTTCCTTGGCATCAGCTCAAACGAAGAGCTCAAGAACTCAAGCAGCTCTGTTGACCTCTTTCCTTTTTTTGCAACAACGAACCAACATTGCATCCAAGGTACAGAGAGGTGTAACACCTAAAACAATGCAAATAATTCCTCCTATCTCCAAACACCGCAATCATCAAATCCCACAAAGAATTGCATGGTAGGTAAATCTCAAGCATGGCAAAGAAATACAAGTGCATTTTTGACCCTTCATATCCACCCAAATACGATCTTTTTTTCTTTAAAGATCATATCAACTAGCGAAACTCTGTTGAGACGAATCAGATCCTAACACCTCCTTGATCATCACCTATCCTACCAAGTAAAGCCAGGCCAAAAATATCCATCTGCTTGACAAAGCGATGCATTATGCATGAGTCAGGATCCAAACTCAAATCCCCCAAGTTTTAACATAATGATTTATCACATGTAAGTGACGATAAAGGTCAACTACATCGATAACCAAGCACCAAAATTTTCAGCGTTTCTAGCATCACACGAGTCAACAGGGAGGAATACTGATATGGGGAAGACTAATATGAGTTACTTGGTTGATACGTGGAAGATGGAGGTTGTTCCGCTTGTGGTTGTGGTGCTGGCCTGGGCTTGACATACTCAGCGAATATCACCCATCCGTCCAAGAACTTGCCATCTATGCCCTTGATTCCTTCCTGCGCCTCTTCTATGGAAGCATATCTTACAAAACCAAAACCCTTTGAATACCCAGAAACACGATCGGTGACTACTCAAGCATGGACAACTTGGCCAAACTTGGAAAAGGCCTTTCTCAACCCTTCTGAAGTGGTTCGCTTATTAAAACTGGAGACGAAGAGGTTGCTGGAGCGCTCGGCTTTAGGAGGGGGATCGGCCCTCCTCGGATCCCCCCCCCCCCCCACCCCCTCTCTCTCTCTCTCTCAGACAAGTGTGTAAGGAGGTGCCACATGGAGATGAGAGGTGGGATAGAGGATGGGAAGGATTGTGACGGAGAGAGGCACTCCGGGGAGGGATGTGCGAGAGGGACATCTTCGGTAGATCTGGGATCGCGAGGAGGCGCGAGAAGGAGAGAGAAAACGATTATAAGCCAACTCCGCATCGTTCCCTAGAGAGGAACTTGGTTATCTCTTATTTAATAAAGAGAGATTAACCTCTCAAAAGAGATGTTAACCTTTGTTATAAGCGTGACCTAAATAAATGAGGTAGAAAAGAGGTATACATTTTTAAATATGGATAAATTTAATGTTAAGAAAATCTGACCCAAATTCACCTGATTGACATCCCTAACTACTTACAGCACAACGTGTTCAGGCACGCATAACAAATCACCTTGTCGTCGGCGACTAATGCTGCAATTTTTCCTTTGTAACTCTTACGTTTCATCTAGAACATAAAATAGCAAGGTGGCATGCTAAGGGAAACACTATAAAATTAGCAAAGGGTGTTAGGAGGAGAGAGAGATTCGAGTGGAGGAAAAAGCAAACTCAAGAGGCACGGACAAGGAGCACCGGCAAAGTCATGTCTCCTTTGAGACGGAGATGGTGACCCAGACAGAGAGAGAGAGAGAGAGAGAGGGTCCATTTATTGCCACCCCAAATCTTTGGAAGCACCCCCACAACCCCCACCGAAAGTTCCACCCACCCTCTTGATATTTCCAATTCCTCATTCTGAACGCCCAACAGGCACCGTTGTCATCCTCCTCCTCCTCCTCTGCCTTTCTATTGGGCTATCCCCTCCAGAGAATCACCACCAATAAGAACTTCCCAACCAATGGTCAAAACGACAATCCTCCAAAATCCCTCCAACTCGACTACGTGGTTGGTACTCTCTGCACGTATGATCATCCCCTTCGACGATTCCAATCCTCTCAGCTACCACCCTTTCATGAAACCTCCTACTCTGATGGGCCTCTGTTTGATCCCCAAAAACTCCTGAGCTCCAACTCCCAAATTAACTCTGGAAGTTGGGGAGTCTTCCTACTTGCCTTTCCTAGATACCAATATCCAAATTTCGATCCCTCGCCGGCCTCAAATTAAAATCCCTCCTTTTCTGCTGCTGCCATGGAACATAGGAGAGGAAGCATGGAAGAAGGAAACCAACCAAGTAGCAACAACAACAAAGGAAAGACCCAGCTCGGTAATCCACAATCCCCACGCCCTGTGAAGAAGGTGAAGAGCCCCCCACACTTGGACCACCACTCCCGCCTCGTCTTCCCCTTCGCCTACGACCCTCCTCCCGTTCTCTTCCACCACCACCACCCTCCACACCACATGATCTCCTTCTCCCACGGCCAGCAGGAGGAGCACCAGAGGCTACTGAGGTACTGGAGCGAGGCTCTGAACCTCAGCCCAAGGGCGCCGGGGGTACCACAGCATCAACGGCAGCAGCGTCCACAGGGGAAACTGTACAGAGGGGTGAGGCAGAGGCACTGGGGGAAGTGGGTGGCGGAGATAAGGTTGCCCAGGAACAGGACGAGGCTCTGGCTTGGCACCTTCGACACCGCCGAGGAGGCGGCCCTCGCCTACGATCGCGAGGCCTTCAGGCTCCGTGGAGAGAAAGCCACAATCAACTTCCCTCACCTGTTCCTCGGGAAGGCCAAGGCGGCGGAGCACCAAGGTGGTGGTGTCGAGGTAGCTGTAGCTGCTGGAGAGAGCCTCCGTTTGGGAGAGGAGAAACCACCAGGTAGCTATCTGTTCTTGTGCAATTGCTTCCTTCTCTCGTGCTTGCATTACTTTCCATCCAAGAACATTATGCAATCTATGCTCGGGCTTCGATAAGGAATCTATACATATAAACAAGAACAAATACAAACAAGGAGACTAAGCCACTGATTTAAAAAAAAAACAAAAGCTTTTCTCATGGTTTGGCTTGTATACATCATCCTTAACGATAGCGGCGTGGGGGTGAGGAAGGTCGCTTATTTGGGTTGTGATAGGGTTGTTTGGGATTACTTTCTTCCTTAACATTACAGGGCGGCAAACTGTACATCTAGCAAGCAACTGCATGCATGCTTATATTCAACACGTACGTCCATGCAAAAAGAGAGTTTGATTCATACACTGATAATTTAGCAGTTTAAGGTAAATTAAGTCTTATGTTAAGATATAGGCCGGTGATAGCAAGGCATTTGCATCTGGCTTTCAATTGGTCTCCCACTGTCATTACTGTTAATCAGTTGATGCTTGTAATAGCGGAGCGTTTGCATTTTTCCTTCTATTAGTTTTCCGACTCTTATGATTGTTAATTGTGATGTGGTTCATGATATCCCTAGGGATCAGTGAGAAGTTTCGGTTCAAGAGTCAAAAGCTCTGACACTTAATTTAGGCACACCTTCTGCACAAAACATGTCCAGAATTAACTAAGTGCGATTCCTGTTTAGTTAGACCTCACTTAAGCGTACAACTTCTTTGAGGGAAAATATTGGTATTGACAAGAACAAAGTAATCTTCAACTCCCTATTCAACCAAAGGGAAGCAGAAATATACTGGTTTCTTCTTCGTTCCATATCATTTCACTTTCTTAAAATCTTTTTGGAAAACATTTGCTAGCTAACACTATTATCTCATTGTCACAGTTGAGGACACATCCACGATTTTGAACTGTTCGACGTCTAATGAAGCGTTCGAACCCCAGACCGCCGAATCGGCAGCGGCAGCGGCAGCTGTTAACCAGTTAGTGTGTGGAGAAATGGTGGAGGATGAAGCATGGTTCAATGCTTGGGGTCCAGGGAGCTCTGTTTGGGATGACGTTGATGAAGTCAATAGCCTCCTCCTCCAATCGCATCTGCCAACTTTGAACTTTGCTTCTGAAATGGATGAGCCAATTAATAACAAAAGCACATCACCTGTAGCTTCCTTGACTTCCGCCACCAATTGTTCCTCTTCCCATCAACTAAACCCATGTCCTTGAGGGAGGGCCCTTGATGCATCTTTGTTTTTCACATGATTGCATCTCCACTCCAATGGCAATATGTAGGTCCACGTGATAGCACAGCCTCGTGCTACCTAATAATCATGCATGGATTTATATCATTCATTGGTTGCACATTTTCTTAAGGGCGACCCATAAGACATGATCTCATAAAATACCTGCATGGATAATTATGCTTCTCTCCTGGTTATGGTTGCATCATGTAGGCTTTCATAGCAAGTGAAATTTTACTCTCATATTACATATAATCGTAGTTCTACAAATCCTCTTGATGCACATTTTTAAAGACAACCAAAGAGATGCCATCCCATCGTTACCTGCATGGATGCATGTTTTTTCCAGGTCATCGACTCACCGTTGATAGCCATGTTAACTTCTTTCACATGTTTATAAAATGATGGTATAGAGGACTTAATGGCATGTTTAATTTATGATGCGAGAAGATGACTGTGGATTTATATTACGCACACTCTTAGTTTTCATGGATGTGCCTTTTATTTAGTTCTGTAAAATATACTTAGCGAAAAAGGCTTTTTCCCTTCTCTTGACGAGTGAATGGAAACTATATATGGTAGCTTAATTTTATTCTTGGATCCACCCTTGTATCGAGCTACGTAAGATGATTTAGTGTCCCTCAACACTCAAGCATGTTAGCTTTATAGCTTTTAAGTAGGTGGTTATGTATACAAATTGTTGTCAAAGCATATTCTTAAACTCGTTCATCTCAATTGACCATTTACCAGAGATCAATGATGATTGGCTTGCAAAGATGATGACTAATTAGGATTGGAAAATAACAAGAAGGGCGAGGGCTAGCTTATATATGTAGTGATGTTCTGGCACCTAATATGTTTGGAATCTTTGGACTACATAAGAAGGGTTCTACTGGTTTTGATGCTTCATGAGATCAGAGGCTCTTGTAAGTAGCACTTAGCTTCCTCTGAAGCAGCATTACACTCCGTTATCCATGGGATTTGCTTCTCTTTTATTTCTCTTGATTATGGAAATGAACGAGCAGTCGGAGGGTTGAGATGAGAAGTGATTGAGGGCTTTGATTCATCTGTCCAAAGATTGGAACTTTCTAGAAGGTCCATGGTGGCCATAGCTCCATAATAGCCTTAATCTTATACAGGTTGGCATTAATGGCACATTGAAACAAGAAGAAACCCAAGAAATTGTTGGATCTAATTCTAAAAAATACTTTTCCAGATTCAATCACAATCGATTCTCACATAGCAAAGAAAACACCTTATTTCAATTGGTTATGTGTTCCTTAAAAGTAAAGCCCTTAATAGATATTTCATTGATATAAACTTCAAAATATTTCCTAACTACCTTAGTAAAGATAATATTTACAATGCGTTATGCGTTAATAAGTTACACTCACATCCTTTAGACCAAAAGGCATTACATATTATGAAGAAAGAGTGGAGAGCCCGCCATGTTACCCATCAGCATGTCCATCCTAGTTGGTGTCCTCGCTAGTGCGGGTGCCACATTTGACGTGGCCTCATGGACAAGTGGATTTGTCGATGCATGAAGAATTCTCTGCGATGGTATTGGTTCTACAATGCACCTCCTTGTCTGTGTCCTTCCTCTACCGTGACAGCAAGCCTATGCCTTCCCAGATTTATGCAACTCCAAATCTTCAAGGAGATTTTATCGTATTGTGTTTCATCACCGTTTCATGGTGGTATGCGTTAGGTAGTAGTGAGGTTGACCAACTTCTTTCATCTCAGTTTCCTTCATCCATTCTCTGTCGTTCCTTTCAAAGTCGATCACGTAACTTCGTCCATTGTATCTCTGTGGTTCCAACGGCACCTACATTTTCATCACAAGTTCCAAGAGCAACTTTGGAGTATTTCAGATGGACGGTGTTTTGAGATTGTGCGCGGAATACTTTATTGAATATACACTTTCAACAACACCTTCCACATTTTTTTCTTTCATCAACTATATCACAGTGCTGCCAACAACACCTTCTCACTCGCAAGTCACGGTTAAAATAACGGCTACTTTATGCTTTTCCACTTATGAGGATATGTACAGTACATGTGTATCTTTGGCGAATGTTTAGGGTTATGTTTGGTTAATGAAATTTATTTTGATGAAATTATATATGAAATAAGCATTTGGTGGAATAAGGGAATAAATGATTTTTCGTATTTGGATTTATAGTTGAAGTTGTGAAGAAATAAATGCCATTTATTCTTTATTTGGAGGAATTGTAGTGTTTGGTGAGTGGAATGAAAAGGGGGAATAAATGGGTATGTGATGTATTGTTTGGACAGAAAAGTAGGAATAAGTAGTAGTTTGGACAGAAATATCCTTGTGAGGGATGTTAAATGTTGGCAATTTTTAGAATGATGTATACAAGATGAATGATTTGATTGGAGGCAATCAATGTTAGATTACAATAAGAATGTTTTGTAAGATAATTTGACATTAACATCGCATCCCATTGTTAACTCTTATTGATTACTAATCGCCAATATTTATGCTTAAATGATATAGTAAATGTATAATATTTCCAAAGTCAATTTATACTTAGCAAGTGGACTTAACACATTCAAATATTCTAGTTGAACCGATGGTGTACAAGTGCAATGGTAATTGGTGGATATTTGCTTCGAAATTTTATAAAGAGGAGATGATTTATGAACGTGTTTAATTTACGAAGATGGAAGACACTTTGATATATGCAATTGATATGAAGGGCATCTCAAAGTTTTGAGATGAACAAAAATCAAATGTTGAAAGTAAGTTACAATAATGCAACAACAATATTTACGACAACATAGAAACATATCATTTTATTAATTAGAATGTGAAATGTACATATCATTTGAAATGTACATTATAATCCGTATGAATATGAAAAGAGGTACAAATAAGTTTTCCTTGAATCTAAATACAACAGATACATATTCCATTGATGAGAAATGGATATATCAATTGATACATTATTGACACCATGACATATGCGTGACCATATAGCTACAACATGGACAGCAACCTTTATTGGTGAATCATAATTCGAACATGGTACAATATAATTACATCATATTTCCTTACCTGCATGGACACATGAGAAGTTATTAAAAAATCAGACAATAACATGAATGCTGTGAAATTGTAATTTGACACAATTAGTGGGACATACCTTCTCAACATGAACTTAGGCATAGTATTATATACCTGCATTTGTCTTGTTTTCATAGCTTTTGGAATGATGATGAATTGTTATTTGGCTCAAGTATTGGACAGTAATATATTTAATGACATGAAGTCAAGGACTAACCTTGTGTATAAGGTTAATCTAATACGACTACAACTCAAAGAATGGATAGACGAAAAAAAAAGAAATCGCACAAAAGAAAACTTCAAACCAAAAAGAAAAACCATAAAAATTGATTAAACAAATAGTTTAAAATAGCAAAGTAATAGTCTTGGTGATATGTACAATCATTGAAAACCAAACTAAAAAGAACATTACTAGCTTGTTGATAGTTTTAAGTATGGAAAACATACAAATTGATGGTACGTAATCAGATGTGCTGAGATATGGAACTAAAATGACTGAAATTTATTCACAAGAAATGACATTAAAATACCAAGTGCAATGAAGGTGTGAACTTCATAAAAAACTTTCATTTAGGAAAAACTTATCAAATGACTTTCAAACAGACGCTTGCGACATCGAGAAGGAGAAAAGGAAATTCCAAACAATAGAAATGGAGTGAAAAATTAAGGCAAACAGAAATGATATGAATGGAAATAAAAGATTTCAGCAGTTTACAATCACAAAATACGTTGGGGTTGTCAAATACGACCATCCATGCCAATGTACCTTGTAAAATTAAAAGATCTTAGGGTTGCCATATATGACCATCCAAGCTAACCTATCTAATGATCAACAAACATATTAGGGAGGTAAATTTTGGGTTGTCCTCGATAGGTCACCTATATATCGCTTACTTATCTCAAGACTCCCCACGTTATACAACCCGTTAATGGTGATTGTGTCCAAATATCATCATTGGCAAAAGTGGATTACTGCAATGGAAAAACAATCATATATTAGGCTAACATGGAAATAAAAAAAAAATCACGAAGTTCGTTATTCTAACATTAAAAAAGTAGCATTCAAAAAGTTCAAATTAAAAGATAGGATATTGTTAAAGTAGTTAACCACCAATAACTACATGCCTATGGTAGACAGATCCCATTTTAATGTCTCGGTTCAATTGATCTCACCCAATTTGGACCACGGAAATGCAAATAAGGTACGAATATTTATGGAAGTATACTAAACATACATCCATCTCATATTTGTTGCCAAGGTTTCATCTTGCCCAGCAGAGTTCACTTCAAGTTCCTCCTCTAGCTCGTGGATCCTAATTTTCAAGATATCAACTTCCGCCTTCGATGCATGAAACTCCACTTCCAAACCATAGTATACCATGATAGTAGTGTTTAGTGTTGATTACATTTGCGAAAGGCTATTTTGGAGTTGTAGAATGTAGTTATCAATAGATTTTCCTAGTTGTTTGTACTCCTTTTCCAACTTCTCGTAAAGGAATACTACGAAGTGAAACTCAACCTTCAATGAGAAGGTGTAAAAATGAGCCATTACCAAGTTCCTGTATCCACAAACCTATATTGAAATTGAAAGGAAAATGTTCATCAATATGAGATAGTAATTGTTTAAAATAAGATGGGTACGTGTCAAAGGGTTTACTTACAGCATCTCCTCGGGGGCATACGTAGAAGAGGCGATCATGAACAGACTCATTTTTGTTATCATTTGTGTCAAACACCAAAACACAGTTGTCGTGGCATAGACATTCTCTATCATGATGCCAACAATGGGAAATTTGTATAGGAGATCTCTCCATACCTGTAAAATACTTCAAATGCAGTGAAAGTGTAGTTTGGAAAGCTAGGAATAGAAGATAGTGAAATGTAACGACATATTAGTAATAGCACAGTTCAAGCTATCTAAGTGGAGATTACTCAAACTACGACTACTAGTCTAACTATGATAGAGTTTTACTGCAATGCCAAACATTCAAAATAAGATTGTTGCAAGGACGGTGTCTATGTATAGCTCAATGATGTAGACGGTGTACATCCCAAAGCTGTCGTACAATCTAGTCACGGATAAACTCTCCGCCCCTAACCTCATTAGCATCAACTCTGTGACTCACCTCCATGTCACCAAAATCTTCAGATTCTTGAAGACCATCAGCAAAGAACAAATCGTCAGCTACAAATCAATGGATGAAATTCTATATAATGCATGCAGCCATAACAATACGTCTCTGCATTCTAAAAGAGTAAAAGGGCCTCTTGTTTAGAAGAGTAAATCGCTTCTTAAGAACACCAAATGCTCTTTCCACCACCTGTCTCAATTGTGCATGGCGATGGTTGTATAATTGCTTCTCGTTCTGCTAAGCACGTCCTTTGTATTCTTGAAGGTGGAGGGGTGACACCTCGAAACAGTGCAAGGAACCTCTCCGTGTTTGTGTATCCAAGATCACCCAAGTATCTCCAACCAGAGGGGACTTTAAAATCACCAGAATTTAGGGCCATTGGAGAACTCACATATCCGCTGCGGAACCTTCAAATCCAGTTGCAATGAAAAGAAATTCTAGGTTGAAATCGACCGCTGCAAGGACGTTCTGGCTAGTGTACCCTTTCCTGTTTCTAAACCTTACTTGGTCGAAAGCTTTCACCG
Source organism: Thalassia testudinum (assembly GCA_037157565.1). Classification (NCBI taxonomy): domain Eukaryota; kingdom Viridiplantae; phylum Streptophyta; class Magnoliopsida; order Alismatales; family Hydrocharitaceae; genus Thalassia; species Thalassia testudinum. The sequence continues at coordinate 88,669,614 of JAZHRO010000024.1, forward strand.
TGGCACGTACATGACACCCATTAATTGCACTAATGACTTCCTACATGCATTTAACTCCAAGTCACTTTGAAGGGTTACGAAACAAAATAATACCACTTTCGGTACACATCTTGTTAGTCATGATGTTACCTTGAAATAAGGATAGAAGTTAGGATTGGTTGCAATCTTCTCAGGAACTGTTGTGTCAACTTGTGGTTGTCGGATGAAATCCTTTTTAAGGGCAACAATAGCCTTCAAGCCCTTGTTAAATATCAACTTACTATCTCCCTAGAGTGCTGGAAGCGTTCCATGACATGGCGATTGGATCCTCCATGTCCCAAAATCGGTAGGACAATAGCAACTTGCTCCCTCATAGTGGTGTTTCTTGTATCTCTCATCAATCCTCGAGTCAACATAGTGTCCCCCAAAGCATGAAAGCATTCCTTTGATAGATGGAACTCATCATAACATCTAGATGGGTGACCGGCCAATACATCATGAACCCACAGATGACTTGTCATAAGGTTCGTGTTTCTTGGCCTCCTCGGATTGTGTTCATGACATTCAGCATATTGCACTGCTAGCAATAGAATCATTTCTACTATTGCCATTTCATCCTCCTCGGAGCTTCTCGAGTATTGATCAATCCTTCGGGGTTCCATCCCTGGAATGTAGTGAAATCAATGTCGAACATTGATAACTACAAAGAATATAACATGATTGGAGGCCAATGTTACTTGGAAAATATTTGAATTGCATTGCAACGTTAACACATTTTCATTTCCATCAACTTACGTAAGTCCACTTCCATCATCATACCGAACTTAACCATATTGAAAATACAATAGTACATCCACACAACGCCTACATAGATAGAACTACATTCGTTTAGAAATCCATTGACTAACAATAACCCAACTTCCAACTACAGCTATCAAGGTACTCATGCCTCGAAGACATCCAGCACTTGGAGGTATTTCGGGAAGGGCTTCCCCCGTATTGAACGATGATATATTTGTTCCAGTATATCCCAAGCTTCAGGAGAAGGTGGAACGACCAGGTTTTCGGTCTCATTCCAAATCCAACCTTCCATCTGGAGGAGTTGATTGATTAGTAGGAACGTATGTTTGATTCTCTTCCACCTATTACGAAATACCATCGTTGACAAGTTAACGGTGGTTAGATTGTTGAAGCATGTAGTCACTTGACTCCATCCATTTCTTGTCAAGTTGCCTTCAGTCCACTCGCCATTAAGTTGTTCCCATTTGATTAGGCACAATAAAATGGTATCTACTTCACACCATGCAAATGGGGGTGGCCTCATCCTAATTATCAAGTAAGATAGCTACTTTAGAAGTAGAACTATTGCATCATATACTCACCCACAATGTAGAAAATGTCAACTGAAGTTAAGTTGAACTAAAAGAGTTCGAAACTACAACTCATGATCCAAACACTACAACGATTACCACTAAGCAAACATAGAACATAAAATATAAAATTCATAAACTGAGAATAAAGACAATTGAGTATGCAGCAAACCCTACAAACCATCTTAAACCATTGCTTGAAAGGCACAAACCCATCAAAGGCCATAGTGATTTCCCAAATACTTGCGTAGCCACGCAAGAAGGGTGCCATTGTCCTCGAGAATATGCTGAAATACCACCCGCTGTGCTTCCATAGTGAACAAATTCGCCAATGTGACAAGGTCATTTCACTCTATATTTGGCAACTTCTCTCTCACTAAATATAAACACTCTTTAATCTCCTTAGAAATGTCTGGCCTCTTCCGTTTAGAAATATGGTAGTCCGCTATTTTCTTTAGAAGTGCATTTGTCTCTGCTACTTGTTCGAAAGTCGCAGCTGTAGATGAGCTTCCTCTTTGTCGCTTCCCACTACTGTTACTGTTTCCTGTGGAGGATCTCTTTTGGGAAGCTGGAGAAGGTTCCTGTATAGGAGGAGGGGAGTTTTGCATGTGGGGGGCCTAACTCCTTCGTTGGGTACGAAGCTGGAGTAGGATGGGCCTGCACTGGAAAATGATGTGAATCCCATGTTTGGAAATTGGGTGACGAAGGCTAAAATGAAAAGTACTAAGGGCTAATTCCAAATGATTGGGAGCCAAGATTGAATACTCCATCATCGAAGTTAAGGTTGGGAAGTTGTGTCTGTGATGGGACATCTTGATAAGAAGGTAGTGAGGTAAACACGGAAGACCTTGAAGTGTTCTACGTGGTAGTTTGAGACTGACTACAAGACTAATCTTTTTCTTCTTCTTCAACTTGAGATGACATTGCATATTGTTACGACCCGGTACCCGAATCCCTACAGGACACGAGACCGGACCAACTCGACTGATCCCAAGACCCATTCGTCCATCGAGAAAGTAACCAAAAAGCAGTAAAATAAACCACATTCACTATGCAAGCAACTAACAGTAACAAAAATACAGCAATAAAGAAATAAACTACTACAGTACACACCACCACAACAGTAGGAAAATAAATGAGTACAGAAGTGTAATAAACTACTCGCTACAACAGAAAACGGAGTACAACGAAAGCTACAACTACTGAGTTCTACTGGACCCAGCACCCTCTGCAGCCATAGGCTCTGGCTGCTCAACACCTGGACCTGAAAAAGATTATGAGTACAAAACGTCAGCGAATGCTGAGTAGAGTGGCAACCAACTAACTAAAACAATAAAGGTAGACAGGTAGCTGTTGTTTTTCAATTTCTTACTTTCTTTAACTAATTATTCTTTCTTTCACCACTTGGTTTATTTATCAGGTCTCTTTCTTGATCTCGACTGTTCCTCGCGGGAACGATCTTGATTGTAGTCTTTTCCAAAGAGTAGAAGTAGCACGTGGTGCTCTCCTGACCGGAAGAGTCCCCCGTGTTGGTCTTACACTCAGTCAACCACCCCAAGGTCACTGCGGCACACGCGATAAGCGCACGGGTAGCTATCCCGCACTGGCACGCAGTCAGTCGTTTCCGTTAGCGGGTGCACCCCAAAGCACAGCACAGAACCAGTATAGGACATAGCCCTCTCAGTAACAGGGGTCTAGCCCCTAAGAACCAAACAGGAGTCTCGCCCCTCCACAGTTCGCGCACCCTCGCCTGACTACCCTAGTTTGCCCAGTGGACCTAACAAGTCGGTGCAAGGCGGCTAGCTGAACCCCGGGCCCCGTGAGGTGGCTAACTCTTTCCCTACACTAGTAGCTCTCCCCGGTACTGTGTACGCGAGGGCCAAAAGTCGGTACAAAGTGGACATCCTAACCCCGGGTCCCAACCCAAGGGCGGCTAGCTCCGCTTTGCACTAAACAGGGGGACAGTCGCTCTCCTTGGTACTCCGTACTCAAGGGCCAGCTCACTTCCCCATTCACATTTCCAATTCCATTTCATTTATTTCCAGGAGCTCTACTCCTAATTCCCCGTAGGGTTCATGCTCATGTTTCTCAGGTCATTCCATACCAGTTTTCATCATTTATATTTCCATTTCTCAGGTTCTACACATGTTACATGTAACTTTATTATTCATATTCCAGGTTTATTCGCAGGTAGCTCGTGTTTCCAACATTCACCCTTCCATTTCCAGTTCATATACATGCAGCTAATATTATGACATTTAACATAAACAACAAGAATTTACATGCAACAGTTGCTAGCACAAACACTTTACATTTTACAGGCTGTTGTTATTCATTTACAGGCAATTATTATCATTCTATCTACTCATCCAAAACTGCAATCAATACATTCAATACAATATTCCAGTGTTTCTAGTCCTAGGATTCATGCCATACCCTAGGATCTAATCATTCATTCCACATATGCATTCAAATTTGTAATTAAACTAGGGGAAGCCACTCTACCAGTAAACCCAGGAGTGGTGGGGACTTGATCGGTAGGTCCACGAGCCTCAGCAAAACCCAAACCCGCAACGGAACGAGATCCTATCACAAGGATCATTCACAAGAGACTACTCAAAACAGGATAAAAAGTATTCCAACAAGTAGAGGAATTTATACAGGAAACAACGGTATCTTAATTGCAGAAATCAGACCTCAAATGGACCCTAAACAGGTCAAACATAGTAATTCTGATTCACATCAGACGTCTGGAACACCTTCCAAACGTCTTAAAAGAGTCCAAAACCATACCTCAACTCCTGCGCCACTCCTCAGACATCCAAGAACTCCGCTGGACCGTCTGGACCCAGTTCCAGGCGTACGACTACCTCTCCGGACATCTGGAAACACTTCCCGTCGTCTAGTGCTCGCCCAGACATCTGAACTGCGTGGGAGGGTGTGTCCCGCACCTTCTTGAAGCGAATCCTACATGCGTTGATGAAAAATCTTCTCAAAATGGCACAGAACAGCGCCTCGGAGGAACAGCCTGCATGGCCGTATCCGCAAAGGTGTACGTCGCGAAGCTTACCTCAGTCGTCTACGTCGTCTGGACGTCGATCCAGACGTTTGATTCTAGGAAAAACCCAAAATCAGAACCTTCCTTCACCTTCTTGCATCGCACGTGGCCGCGCCGCACCCGCTCGCCTGCTGCTCCGGCTGCAGCAGTGTCGGGGAGGACCTCCCCGACGCACCTCTCCGCCTCGTGCACGCACCAACCGGCCGTGAGCTCTCCGGAGAGCTCCTACACGAGCTCGCGCACTTGCTCTCCTCTCTTCCCTTCGCTACTCCTCTCCTACGTCGCTCACGCTCACTGCTCGCTGCTCGCTGGAGGAAGAAGAAGGGTGGCTGGAAATGGGGTGAACGAGGGAGAGAAGGGGGGTTTAAATAAGGTGTGGGTTAGGGTTTGCGTCGGGCGTGAGAAGAGAGAAGGAGAAGAAAACGAGGTCGCGTACTGTCTGCGCGCAACACCCGCGCAGACGCGAGGACGTACACGAAAATTTTGATTTTCAGCCATCTAGGAATGAGTCCAGACGTCTTGCAAGACGTCTGACCCTCAGTCCAGACATCTTACCAGACGTCTGACCTAAAATACGGACGTCTTAAAAAGGCTTAATGACACGGGTCTTAACACATATTCTCCTGTGGCTATGTGCCAGCCAACAATAATGTTGACATCATTGTAATGAGGGAATGGACGATCTCTCAATTTCCGCAAATCCTTCGGAAGCTATGAAGAAGTAAAATGAAGAAAATAAGTTTGACAACCCTAAACGGTAAGCTGAAAAGGGTATCTATTGAGAAACTAAAAAGTATACAAAGATAGGTAACTACCTCAGCCCAAACATCGGGGCTTGGTGCAACAGGGACGTTGCTAATGGGATCTAATCCCCACCCACTTTTGTCGAGTAGTGAATGGTATTGTCGAAACTCCATCTTCAATGTCTTCCATCGATGAAGAATCTTGTGGCGATCATAATCTAGATGAGACACAGCATTACACTTGTTGTCGATTTCTTTCTAGGCATGTTTCGTGAAGGATCTATCCTTCCAGTCCCCATTGTGATAATGATCCAACAAGATTCGCATTAAGCTTGCGTCTTGCATATGGTCCCAATTTTTAACTCATTTCTTCAATGAGCTTGGTTGTCCTTGACTACCATTCATTCTACAAGGAATGAAATACAGGACATGATGTGTGTTATGACCCAATCTCAGATCCCTACAGGACCCGAGATCGACTCGCCTCGACTAATCCCAAGACCTAGTCGTCCAACGAGAAATAACCAAAGTAGAAAAATAGACCACAACCACAAGTACAATGTAACTAAGCAGAAAATAATACGGAGACAGTAAAGGAAACAAAATGAAATGTCTCATAATATTTTAGGCCATCACAACAACATTAGTAGAAAGTACAACGGAAACGTAACTAAACAGTATTACATATAACAAAATACTCACTACTACAAAAAGAAGCATAAAGGAACAGAAAAAATCAACCGCTAAGGCTGGGCTCGACTGGGCCCAGCTCCCTCTGCAGCCGATGGTGCTGGCTGCTTAACTCCCTGACCTAAACAAGATTATAAAATTTCTGAAGTCAGCGAACGCTGAGTAAAGTAGTAATTCAGCCATTTATATGTAATTAAGACAAGCAATTAATTAATTATCCATTTTCATTTAATTCAACCAAGTAGTTCTAATTTGTTTGCTCCTTTATTCATCTAATCATTTCTTGATCTTGCCTATTCCTCACGGGAACGATCTTGATTGCAATCTTTTCCATGATGTAGGATGTACACGTTGTGCTCTTCTGGCCGGGAGAGTCCCATGTGGTAATCCTACACCCAGTCAACCACCCTGAGGTCACGGTCGCAACGTAGCGGTGACTACGGCACACGCGATAAGCGTACAAGTAGCTATCCCCCATTGGCACGCGGTCAGTCATTTCCGCTAGCAGGTACGCCTAAAGGTACAACACGGAATAGTTGTTGGTGCTAGAGCACCACGATCATTTGTTTTGATGATAACAAAACACGTGTTATTTAACATTTGCAATTTGAGTCCTAGATTTCAGGTCAATTGCAAATGTAGACGTGCTTAAACGGAGTTCGAGCTCGCATCCAGGACGGATTGGAGGAGCTTGACGGAAAACAGAGGAGGTTCGCGTGGAGCGACAGATTGAAGATAGAAGACAAGAAGAATAGGATAGATTCTTTTTAATCCTTTCTTGTATCCCTTGTCTTTATTTTCTTGCTCTTTTTATTTTCCTTAGAATATTATGTGAAAGAGCCTCAAAGTACCCTAACAGTAGTCCTAGGAACACCTGCACAACCCTAAGATACTAAGGTTTTCTGTAGAACACTTAGAAAACCAATATAGGGTTCAAACAGCACTTCCAGACATCTAATTCCCAAATAAGACGTCTGATAAAGTATTTTAAGACGTCTGACTGTTGTTTCAGACGTCTGATAACTATTAGGCTGGAGTTAGTATTCTGTCTGATGAAATCAGACGTCCAGACCTTAGTCCAGACGTCTTAGAAGACGTCTGATGGACTTGCTAGACGTCCAGATAGTGGACCGTTGGCTAGCTTAGCAGGCACTGCAGATTATGACCGTTAGAGCCTTATCAGACGTCCATAGGACTTACCAGACGTCTGATAATTGACCGTTTTGCCTCGGCTGACCCAAAATCTCTTCTCAGAGATTTTCTAGCCGTTGCAACGTTTGGAAATCCATTCCCACAGTAAAAGTAGGTTTCCAGACGTCCAGACATAGTGCCAGACGTCCTGTATGTCGTCTGATCAACTTGAACAAAAACCCTGTTTAGATCTGATTCAAGTCAGGAGGAAACCTGCATAGAATCAGACGTCTGATGCCAGAGTTAGACGTCTGATTACCCTGTCAAGCGCAATCATTGTCCTGATTTCGGCCTGATTCTCTTGGGCTTTACACCCAACGGCTATAGAACCTTTCCTTAGCCTTCTAAAGCCTTCCTAAGGCCTCTATAAATAGAAGGGAGCCTTTACACACCTACACACACAAAGACACACCAAGAGAAACACAAGACACACTTAAGCAACATAGTTCCACTCTCTTGTGTCCTAGCTAGCTCTTGCTCTCCAAGCTCAAGCTCTATTCTCTTGAGAGCATCATGCTTCGCGCACCCGCTCTCCCGCCGTTGTCTACGAGAGCGACGTTGCGCCATCGCGTGGTACACGCACAGCGTCATCAACTCGATGCACTCCTTGCAAAGGGGAGTTTCCTATTTCCTATAGAAGCTAGGTTTAAATTACTTTGTTGGCTCTATAGGACTTGTTGTTTATTTTATCTTTGTTATTTAGTTAGGTATTCACTTTGCGAATTCCCGTCTCCTTCGTGGGACAAAATCCTTCTCGTTGAGAGAAGGGGTTGAGGAACGCTACCCTCGTACTTGTAGCGTGGTTGTACTGAGGTTGAATCACCCTCGTTTTAAAGTGATTCGGTTAGCGGATTTGATCAACTAGGTTGATCGGAAAATCCTAACTCGAGAGGGTTAGGTGGTGGTTTTCACCCGGTTTGGGTTTCCACCTAAAAACAATTGTGTACATTGTGTGATTGGTTTTCTTTGATGAGATTGCTTTATATTTTATTTCCGCATTTATTACGTCACCCCTCCTAATAGGGAACCTACAATAGTAAGGGCCTTGCCCTCTCAAAACAGAGGTCTCACCCCTTAGAACAGAACAGGGGTCTCGCTGCTCCACAGTCCGCGTACCCTTGCCCGATTATCCCGGTTTGCCTAGTGGGACTAACAAGAGTCAGTGTAGGGCGGCTAGTCCTAACCCCGAGCCCCGTGGGGCAGCTAGCTCCCTCCCTACACTAAGTAGCTCACTTCAATACCACATACACGAGGGCCAAACAAAAGTCAGTGTAGAGTGACTAGACCTAACTCCGAGTCTCAACCTAAAGGGGCGGCTAACTCCTCTCTATACTAAAGGGACAGTTGCTCTCCTTGGTACTACGTATGCAAGGGTCAGCTCACTTCTCGTCTACTTACTAAGTTCTTTACATATATAGGAGTTGTTCTCCTAATTTCCCCGTAGGGTTCATGCTTGTATTCCTTTCAGTCCATTTCCAACATTCAGATCTCACTATTCACATTACAGGTTTCATTCGTATAACAAGCAGCTTGTGTTTTCTAAAGAAAGCATCACATCAATAAACTAATACATTTGCTAGCAATTTGGTTTAGCATGCATCTCAAGGAAAGCAGTGTAGCTCAAGCGACATTCATTCGTTTCTACCCTAGAGTTCATTTCACGCCCTAGTTCAATTAAGTTATTCTAAACATGCACTTAATTTTATTAAATCTTAATAATGTAAGCAAAACCACTCTACCAGGAAACACAGGAGGAATGGGGGCAAGAACCGCAGGTTCTGTTGCCTCCACGAGTCCCGTGTACTCAACTGGCTGAGACCCAATTGACCAACCACGTCAAACGAGTCCAAACCTGTATGCAAGTGATACTAACTCGTAGAGAAACTCAAGCGGAAAAGAACGGTACTTCGTTTGCGGAAATCCGATTCCGTTTGAACCCTAAACGACCAAAAACAGGAATACTGTCCAAAATCAGGCGTTTGGGACTAAGCCCAGACGTCTTAAAAGACGTTAGAACTCATCCTTTCTCTCCTACGACTTCCTCAGATGTCTGAACCCCTTTGCAATCGTCTGAGGGAAGTCTCAGACGTCGGACTCTCCTCCCTGTCATCTAGAAGTACGGTCGGATGTCTGGCGATGTGCCCAGACGTCCAAAAGTACCTCGAAGGGCGAACCGTGCACCTTTCCAACGCTCTGCACCTGCGTACGCATGCGCAAAGCCAAAATCAACTAAACATCTTCTGCGGCAAGGCCTGCATGGCCGGAAACTGTGCAAAAATACGTACCTTGGCACTGAACGTGCTTTCAGACATCCGGCTTTAGCTCCAGACATCCCTCTGCTACTCCAGACATCTGGGAGATGCTGCAGATGTCTGATACTGGAAAATATCCAGTACGCAGAACTCTTCTGCAAGCTGTCTCCTTCGCGAGCTCGCCCGCAGGAGCTGCAGCAGCACCTCGAACGGCTGCAGGAGGCCAAGGCTTCTGCTCGCGAGCTCCTCCTTGCACGCGTCCTCGACTCCTCCCACACGAGCTCCTCCGAGCTCCCACAACTCCCTCACGAGCTGCTCCCCTCAAGCTCCTCCCATGCTCTCACTCCTTGCTCACACTTTCCTCTCCTCTTCCGTGTCTCGTCTCTCTTCTTCCTCTCCACTTGCTACGCTGGAGGTGGGGGAGGAAGGTAGCTGCCGGCAAGAGGGAAAGGAGATGGAGGTGGTGGCTGGTGGTAATGAGGAGAAAGAGGAAGGGTGTGGGGGTTTAAATAAACATGGGTTAGGGTTTGGGATGAGGAGGCCGGAGGAGAGAGAAAATGCATGCGTGTCGCATGCATGCGAAAGGCAAAAACACGTACGATTTTCCCTACTTTCAGACGTTCGACCATCAATCTAGACGTCTGGACAGACGTCTTATCCAACCCAAGAGTAGCGGGTCATTTCAATACGGGTCAACTTATGATTTCATTGAATCAATTAACTAATCCTACGCTGAAGGTTGGTGATCCTTAGAAGGCATTTTGTAGTTGAAAAGGGTTCAAACACAAAATGATATAGTAGACCTAGACCTAAATGAATTTGCTATTTTGTTAGCTAAGGATATAAATAGGTATAGGTGTTTTAAATTATAGAACTTGTACGGAAGCAACTAAAGTTCGAGGGTTTGCAATTTCATCAATGTTCAAGAAAATAGGTAAATGTAGTAAAAGGTAATTAAAAGTCCATACAACCATGATGTGTCTGCATGCATACAAAACAGCAAATTTCATGGAAGAATGCAAATGTTTGCGAAAAGATCATGTGCTTTTGGTATTCAAATGGTGCATTGATTTGCTAAAATCTTATCCCTCCCCTCCAACCTGACCTTGAAGTGTATTCCCATTGAAGGTATATTTTTGTTTGGTTTTTAACAACTTTTTGTATTCTAGAATTTCTAGCCCCTTTAACAAAAAGCTAAACTACCATAAACAATTCCCAAACACCCTCTTTGCAATACCTAATCATTGGAAACAAAATAATGGAATAAAAAAGAAGGGGGAAAATCCCTACCTACTTTCTTTAGCAGCAAACACCCTCCCACTCGGTTAGGAGGAAATACAAGTGAGAGTAAAGTACCATACATAAATTTGAATCTTCATCCAATCATATTAATGAATCATGAGTACCATTTCAAATTGGAGTCTACATTCAGAATCTAGGCACTTTATATATAGTCGTGCTCCAGTTCCTCTACAATATTATTTTCCCATACTACAAATTAACAAGGAAAACAATGGACGAGGAAATTAAATGCATGATGGTGAGGCAAACCTAAAGTTCAGGATGACATATATGGATTTACGAAATTGCAAATTAGTTACATATATATATTTACTTTCCCATACTACAAATTAAACGAAGCTACATGTAAGTAAGGTGATACAAAAATTGGTCCTCATCTTATCTATTGGAGGCAAATAAGGGGATATACTGTCAACTTAATTAACACTTATTAAATGACTTTGGATTTTCTGAAAGATTCTTCATACAACATAGTGGTTATTTTAATAGATCACCAGCTTGGATATCAACAGTCAGCCACTTGGAATCGGAAGGATTCAAGGACAGCATCATGCCTAGATTATCAGGACCTACTCGTTACCTTATCAAGTGCATGCCAATATACAAAATAGGAAATTTTCAAAAATGTTCAAAATATACATTCCACAAGATTCTTAATATTGAAACCAATGGAACAGTCATGAATAACTTTAACTGTGGTATATTCGATAGGAGATAACTACTGGTTGCAAGTATGCATTCGCACATTTAAGTACCTAATTGTGAGAATCCTGGACAATCATCAACTTCCCTGATTGCAATGCTAATTTCAAGAGAACTTCATACTTGTCGAGCACGCGAGCAGTGAGCTCCTCGTGGACAATCCTTACACGATCAAGCAGCAGCAACTCCTCGATGGATCCAAGCAGACCTTCAAAGGTTTAGGAGAAAGAACAAAACCATAAATAATATATAGATGGCTTCATGAAATAATATAGACAACTTATGCAAAATGATTTAGATTACCCTCTTTCTCCTCAATGAATCATGACAAAACAACCCACAGAATGCCATCCAGCACCCACAATCCCCATTCATAGGCCTTCCTCCTTATCCTCCTCTGTATTGCATCCCACTCCTCATTATTGATGCACCCACATGAAGAGGAAGATGGACTCAGGGGAATCATGGTCGTGAACAGCAAGATCAGTGGGGAATTGAATGGTCTCATTGCCAACGCAAGTTTGAAAACCCAAGAGGGCAAAGAATGGTATAAGAACTATAAGAAACCAAAAATTAAAAGGGCCACACAAAGGGCAATAGCATTGAACGGCCATAGGAAGATCACCAGATTCAACATCAATGCCGTATTCCACCCACCGCATCATGCCACATGACAAAAGCAAATCCCACCAACCACAGTCAATGCAAGATGAAGACCAAAACCCTAGCCTTGCTGCACGAAGACGGAAACAAGACCACGCATGTGATCGAGAGTAGTAGCAAATCAATGGCAGTGCAGACCATCAATGGCATTGCCAGAACACACAGAGCACAACCACCCCAAATAAAATCCCGTCTAAGAACTTCATTGCACACACACCGCAACCACCGAATAACCAAACAAATCGATGTAGCGTAACCTTATTCATCAATCATCGTAAAACAACGAAAATCTCAAATCGCAAACAAAACGCTACTGATTCGTCTACTAAAACAAATGAACCAAACTGTCGAAGGTGGATCACCACAAAAACATGAACTTGCAACGATGCCATTGCGAGAAAGGCAAAACCAACTCTGCCAAGATCGCCAAGAAGGTTCGCAGATGATGCATCTCTACCATCACTTTCATCTGAAATGAATGGGAGAGAGCGTATGCGATTTGGGGATTGGAGGAGAGGAGGGCTACGCGGAATGGGGGTAGCAGAAGCGTCCAGCGGAATAAACCCTATTCCACATCACCTATGAAAGTAGTGTCGGTTGAAATAAAAAGGCCTCATCCGACTTTATTCTCCACCGGCTTTTATAAGCCCAAACGGGGAATGGGCCTCTGAATTCCGCAAAACAAACTGGGCCTAGAGGTTTGACGTTATCAAGAAGAATACATTCTATATGTTTGGAGTTATTAGTCGCAGTACTCTTGCTTGCTGCTAATATGGAACTGGTCCAAATAAGCCAGCTGATAGTTTATATTGAAAAAAGTTAACATGCAAGACACGTTGCCCTATAGGGGTCTTGGGGTAGCACAGTTGGTGCGCCCACTCCCTATAAGGTGTTCCCTGTGCAGGGTGCACGGGTTTGATCCCCCGCGGCATGCCCAGACGCGCATAGCAACCTCATAGGGGGACACATCACTAATGCTATCCCTGCCTCGACTCGACGTCGAAGAGTGGTCGTGGCAAGCGAGAAATTCGGAGACCCTCAGGGGGGTGGGGTCTCCCTCCTCCCTCCCCTTTTATTTATTTAGCTAAGCTTTCGAAGGCTAATGAATATGAAGTACCATTTCTTCTAAGAGGAGTTCTAGAGTCACATAAGGAGAGAATACAATTAAATGATTAGGCAAGTATTCCACTATCAAAGATAATGTCATCCTTTCATAATGGAATATGGTGAAAATTGATGAATCCATTTCAATAAATTATTTATAAGCCTAAGTTTAGGAGTCATTATACTTTAGATTATATTAATATTCATACTTAGATATAAAATGATTGCATGCATCTTTATATGCCATATAAATAAGTACATGCATTTATCGAAATTACAGGTAACTTGGTATAACCATGTCGTGTTTCGATGAATCGGAATAAATTCCAATTCCCGCACTCACTAATCCTATCACTTCCGCTAGAACCCAAGAGGCCATTACATTTTAAACACATAAGACCAACCTCTCTATTTTTCCCAAGTACATATCTCATTCACTCCCTCTCACGTACATGCACGATCGGACTCGCTCATTTTAATCACTTAAGCCCATAGCTGACACGTACATTCACCTCTCAATCAACTCCTTTCCATGCACACACGCTAACACTCACTCGATTTCATTCCCATGCACGTCCAACAATTAAATTCCAAGACCAACGCTCCCTCTCACTCCCATACACACTCACATCTAGGGATGAGTATTGAGCGAGGCCAACCTGACTTAGCTCGAGGTCTAGTCCGATTAGATTGGTTCAAGTTCGAGATCAAAATTAACTTGGACTAGACTTAGATTATAAATATGACTCATTTATTAAATGGATTCAACCTTAGGACGATGTGACCTGGATCCAACTTGATCCATTAACCTATTTACGAAGTTATCTTAAGGTCTAACCTGTTGACCTAATTACATTAATATATGCAATATATGTATCTATATTCATATTATCTATCGAAATATATATCATATACATACATTATACATTAACACTAAACAAACATTGACTGCTCTTGCTAATTTTTTAATTAACAAACCTTAACCTCAATACTCCCTGTAATTGTAAGTTGTACAATGTAATCTTATAATCTCGTTCGAGTTAAATATGAACCATTGACTTTCAAATTCAAACTAAATATGAACAAATAAGATGAGTACCTTTTTTATTGTAATTTCCCCCCTACTTGATTACATTTAGTTGGCTTATTACATACTATATATGTTGAATATTCAAGCCAAATAATTGCAATATGAGTAGCTGAATCATTTTGATTATACGTGTATATATGAGGACTTAAAGATCTTTTAATATACACAAAAGAAAAATATAATAACCACATCATTTATATAATCGAAAAAGATAATTATTCTTTACAAGTCATTTTTTCTTACTTGTATAAAATCATATTATTTTCTATACTTTTAAAGTAATTATTGATGCAAAACTTCACTTATATATTCTTTTATACACATAACTAAAATAAACAACTACACCATGAATAAATGAGTTAACCTGACCCAAACCCATTATTGTTTAGGCTAACCAGATTTGAGTCAAGAAAATTTATTTAGGTTAAATCTTAAACTACCTTTTTAACTCATTTATTAAATAAACTTGATCGAACGAAACTTAATCCATAAGAAACCAACCTAATGCTCATCTCTACTCACAGCCCTCAAGTAACACCTCACCCACACAGACTCATCGGACCCTCACTTTCTCACGCTCCACCACGCCAACCCGATACCTTTCCTCCACGCACATACCTTACCACTCCTCACAACGCACTCACGCAAAAGACCAATCCCCATACCCCTCTCGCTATCCTTACCCGCTTCTCACTTCTCACCGCATGATACCCCGATACCCGATACCCAATCCTCTCACAGGGATCGTGACCCTCACTCTCGGCACCCGCGACCCGACTTTCCTTGCAACCAAGCGCAAGCTCTAAGGGGCGCTTACACTTGCGACAAAGGGGAGGCATCATTCTCGATTGCGCGACAGGAGGGAGCGCTCAACCTCCAACCTTCACTTCTCAATCTCCGAAGAGGAGGGCGATGGCCAGCGTACACCAAGGCACCGACCTCTCGCTCCTCCTCCCCTCTCCAGTTGCACCTCACTATCGCTCCTCCACCTTGCGCCTCTCCCTGAACAACCATCTCAAACTCGCAAGCACCATCGACCTCCACCAATTCCAACCACCATCGACGACCACCAATCCCAGCCATCACTGCCTACCACCTTCACTACCACATCTCCACCTTCAGACCGTCGACCTCCATCGCCATTTCTCCGTTCTACTTCCGCCGCGACCATCACCACGTCTCCACGATTCATCACCATCTTCCTTGCCTCGCCATTGCCGCGTTAATCTCTCCCTCGCGATGACAGAGAGAGGGACGTGCATTCACCGGCAGCCACCTCCGTCGTCGCTGGCACTCTAACCGTTCCGCCCGCAGCCACCTGCGCTCCCCGCACACGAGGGGAGTGCTCCGTTTCATTTCATTCCATGTTCTATTTTGTAAGTTTTTGCATTTTGTTTGAATGTGAATGTGTCAATTTTGTGGTTAGAGGTAATGCCAACAATGTTTCTTGTTATACTTTTTTCCTTGTTCTCTGTTTGTTTACGAATAAATGAGATTTAGATGTGAGTTTTCGTAGCCTCCCTAAGGATACGACATTTCCTCCCTGATTCAATCTTTTTATTTCTCTGATTTAATTGCTTCGGCTGCCATGTGCAATGTTTTATACATTTTTAATTGGCAAAGCGATTCGATATGAGAATGTTCCATTTAGGGAGACTGATGCTCGCAATGCTTTGAGGCAATTGCGTGTGTTAAGAATAGGTGAGAGTGATGCACAAACATTGCATGATTGTTTTGTACTTATGCAGTCGAAGTTCTTTAACTTCTACTTATTGGATCTTAACTCTAAGGGCCGACTTCGGAATTTTTTGGTGCAACAGCTGTTCTGACTAGTATGTCATTTCTTTAGTAATGTTGCCACATTTGACACAATGTATCTTACTAATAAATATGAGATTCCGTTTGCACCATTTGTAGGTGTAAATATCATGGAAACTCTATCCTTCTTGATTGTGATCTTCTTTGTGAGGAGACAACTGACAACTTCCTT
Organism: Thalassia testudinum; assembly: GCA_037157565.1. Lineage (NCBI taxonomy): Eukaryota > Viridiplantae > Streptophyta > Magnoliopsida > Alismatales > Hydrocharitaceae > Thalassia > Thalassia testudinum. The sequence goes on from JAZHRO010000024.1 coordinate 88,685,748, forward strand.
TGGATTTTTCATGCATGGCTTCAATGCATGCAAGGTTAGTGTTGACGTCTTATTCTCGTTTTGTCATTCTATATCACTGATTGAATTCTGTCGTTGGCACCTACTCTAGTGCCTTTGGCACCTACAATTTATCCCTATGCGTCACACCATCAAATTAGTTGTGTCGACAGCCTAATCATATCTTCTATTAGCATTACTTGTTTACCACTTTATTTGTCCTTATGAGTAGTGTTCTCAATGTTTTCTATACATAATTTTCTACACATGTCCCTCCTAATCACTTATTCATTGCTACTGACAGCACCTTATTCAGTGATTTTAGAACCCATACATTTTCTATACATAATTTACACTCTTTACTGCTGGTTCAATCAAAGAGGACTTTAGTATCGTAAGCAGCAGCAATGTTATGTTCCTATTGTCCTTGCACCTAACTTCAACACCAACATCCTTCATTAGCATAAATGAAGCTCATTAGTGCTATCAACACCAAGTATACTGTATTCATGGAAGAGGCTATTCAAGCTGTAAGCAGCCATAATGACATTTTATATTGTCCATGTCCCTCCCATCCGTAGCAACGTACTTTATTTACGCAATCACCAATTCATTGGTGCTGACAGCACTTTGTTCAGTGATTTTAACATGTACATTTTCCATGCTTGTTACATTGCCCCCTTTATCTGTGTTACAACCCAAATTCAGTTCCTAATGGAATCCAGGGACGGCTCGTTTTTACTAATCCTATGATCCAATCATCCATCAAAGAATAAGCCAAATGCATAAATACAACATTCCACACATGTTATATAGTTAAGCATTAAATGAAAGATGGAAAGTAGAATAACAATCTAAAATAGACATCATGTCACAGGAGAAAACAAAATTCACAACATAGCCATCACAATTGAAATTCAAGGGCAGAAAACATGATTACAAGTTCCAACATGAAGAAAGAAAAGTACCACAAAGATAATAAGCTGAAAAACGACTAAGGCTGGGCTCAACTAGGCCTAACACCCTCTGCAACCGGTGATACTGGCTATTCACCTCCCTGACCTAAACATAAGTAGTGGATGTCAGCTATGTTGGAACCTTGTTCTACATCTTGTTTTGGTGTTAACAAAATTATTATGGATTAATGTTTGCAATTGAGTGTTTTCAAATTTAGGTGAAGATCAAGGTAAATAGGAAGTGATGGAGGCATGACGATGAGAAAGAGAAGATGATGACAAGGAGGAGGCAAGATGACAAGGAAGAGTCGAGGAGAAGAAGATCATCTTCGACCTTTAGTTTATTTAGTTTAGATTTTATTTTTATATATTGTGTATGTCTCTTAACAAGAAAATGTAACTTAGATCGTAAAAATAATTAGAGATAAATTAGGATTAATATTGCAATCATTTTCAAATAACGTAATTGATTAAGTCACTTAAAAAAGATACTTGTTAACCCACAAGTACCAATACTAAAGTTTAGTACCGATACATGTGAGCTACAGGTTTGGGTTTTGTCAAGAAACAAACCTGTACCCTTCAAGTACCGATACTCATGATCAGTACCGGTACTAGAGGGAACGAGTACCGATACTAATCATGAGTACCGGTACAAGTAGGTTATAGATTTGTGTTAAGAGTTTGAAACCCAAATCTGGAAGCAACGAGTACCGGTACAAGTACTTTAGTACTGGTATCAGATAGTCGTTGGCTCAATTCTGAACGGCTAGAAAATTAATTCCAACAATGTGAACGTTGGGAATTAATTCCCAACGTCTAGTAGACGAATATCCTAGGTCCTAAACTCTATAAAATGATCCTAGGACTCTTTGTTTGCATACAAGAAATATAAGAAATAGAGAAGAAAAACTTTAGAGCTATATTACATTTTTCCACCACATATTCAAGAGAAGGAATAGTTTGTTGCTCTCAATCTCTACGCTTTTGCAAACACTTCAACAACGTATTTTTCTCACGCATCTACAAAGCGATTCATGCTCATTCTAGGCTCTCAAATTGGTATTATCTTTTAATTATTGTTGAGAGGCTTAGGTTCTAGTTGTAAGATTCTTTTTGTCTTACACCTGTACTTCTTTTGTATTTGAGCTTGTTGCTCGTTGGGTTGTAACAAACCCGTTATTATACTTGGGTTGAGGTAACCCGTTAATTACCTCGGTTAGTAAATTGATTCTCTCGGGGTTGAGAGAATCGGGTTGAAAATCCTAAACTGAGAGGCTTAGATAGTAGAGTACATAAGAGAGGAGAACCACTATACATTTTGTGTTCTTTGTGGTTTGAATTGATCATGCAAATCTTTTTGTTATTACTAACATTGTGCTAAAGTATTTGTGTGCGTGTAGATAGCCATATATTACATATCTTCAGATCCTTTATCAATTGGTATCAGAGCCCAGTTGCAAGAAGACATAACAAGTCGACTTGCGATGGCATCCACATCAAGGCACATCGAAGGACAATTATCCACTCGTCCTCCCTATTTTGATGGGACGGACTATGGGTATTGAAAGAGGAGGATGCAAGTCTTCCTCAAAGCAATGGATGAGGAGGCTTGGACCCTCATTCAAGAAAAATACTCAGATCCGGAGCCGCAAGGAGTAGCATGGACAATGGATCAGAAGAAAAATATCGTGAGCAACGCAAGGGCAATGAATGCACTATATTGTGCATTATCAAAGGAGTTCAACCGCATCTCAGCGTGCGAGTCAGCATTTGAGATATGGAACACTCTCGAGGTCACCTACGAAGGTACAAACAAAGTAAAGGAAACTCGTATCTCTATTCTAACAGAAAATTATGAGTGTTTCAAGATGGAGAAAGGCGAAACAATCAAGGATATGTATACGAGGTTTGGGGAAATTGTTAACCCCATAAAGAACCTAGGAGTCAAGCTGAAAGAAGAGCAACTTGTAAGGAAGATCTTGAGATCTCTTACGAGCGATTGGTCTCCAAAGACCACAGCCATCCAAGAGGCAAAAGATCTTTCTACTCTCTCCTTAGATGAGTTAATTGGAAGCCTCATGGCATATGAAGTCCAATTAGAAAATATGAAGAAGAATGAAGAAAAATCCATAAGCAAGAAAAAGGAGCTTGCTTTCAAAGCTTTAAAGGAGGTATCGGACTTTGATAACTCCAATTCTGACGAAGAAGAGGAGCTTGCTCTTCTAATGAGAAGATTCAGAAGATTCATCCAAAAATAAGGTAAGAAAGTCAATAAATTTTCAAATGACATTATTTGTTTTCAGTGCAAGAAGAAGGGGCATGTACGAAAAGATTGTCCAATGATCAAGAAGAAAGAAGAAAAGGACAAAGAACTCAATCGAAAGAAAAGGAAGATTTCAAGAAAGGCATACAAGGCAACTTGGGATGATAGTAATTCCGACACGGAATCGTCTTTCAAAGAATCTGAAGAAACAGAAGTTGCACATCTTTGCTTAATGGCAAACAACGACAACTCAGAAAATGAGGTAGATTTTGAAGTCACCTTTAATGAATTAGTACAAGTATATGAAGATTTATATAATAAGGCTAGGATGATTAAAAAGGAAAATAAGGTTTTGCATAATAGTTATAGAACTCTATTGTTTAAAAATAGAATTAGATATGTCCAAAGAAACTAACAATCAATTACATGCAAAAATAATAGAGTAAGAAGATATTTATGAACACTTTGAGGACACTTTGAATAATTTAAAAACTACGCTGAATACGGAATTTTGTAATAATTTAAAAATCAAGTTCAATAATAAGAAAAACACACAAAATAAATCACATGCACCTATACATGCATGGATTTATCAAAAGGTAAAGAATCCTAAGAATTATAGATCTAACACTAAAATGATCTATAAACCAAAGGATTTGAAAGGTACTAACCATCAAGAACCCAAAAGAAAATAGGTACATAGAAAAGATATTTATTTTGCAGGAATAGATCAAAGGGATCAGTGGGTGTTCAAGGCACACAACAGAACATTTCAACCTTTCTATAGGTTGAATGAAGACCAAGAACAATGACCTAATGGAGCTTGATACCCACAAACATCATTTTACTATTGGTAAACTTTATGGTATGATATTTCTTCATTTTTTTGTGATTGACAAAAAGGGGGAGAAAAATAAAGGGCAAATAGTAATATTTTTAGGGGGAGCTTATATTGAGGGGGAGGATTAAAATGAAAATTTTTCCTTCATATAACATTGTTAAATTTTTTTTAATTATATATTTGCAAGATAGTTTTGTCAACACCAAAAAGGGGGAGATTGTTGGAACCTTGTTCCACATCTTGTTTTGGTGTTAACAAAATTATTATGGATTAATGTTTGCAATTGAGTGTTTTTCAAATTTAGGTGAAGATTAAGGTAATTAGGAAGTGATGGAGGCATGATGATGAGAAAGAAAAGATGATGACAAGGAGGAGGCAAGATGACAAGGAAGAGTCGAGGAGAAGAAGATCATCTTCGACCTTTAGTTTATTTAGTTTAGATTTTATTTTTATAGATTGTGTATGCCTCTTAACAAGAGAATGTAACTTAGATCGTAAAAATAATTAGAGATAAATTAGGATTAATATTGCGATCATTTTCAAAGAACGTAATTGATTAAATCACTTTAAAAAGGTACTTGTTAACCCACAAGTACCGGTACTAAAGTTTAGTACCGATACATGTGAGTTACAGGTTTGGGTTTTGTCAAGAAACAAACCTGTACCCTGCAAGTACCGGTACTCATGATCAGTACTGGTACTGGAGGGAACGAGTACCGGAAATAATCATAAATACCGATACAAGTGGGTTACAGATTTGTGTTAAGAGTTTGAAACCCAAATCTGGAAGCATCAAGTACCGGTACAGGTACTTTAGTACCGGTATCAGGTAGCCGTTGGCTCAATTCTGAACAGCTAGAAAATTAATTCTAACAATGTGGACGTTGGGAATTAATTCCCAATGCCTAGTAGACGAGTATCCTAGGTCCTAAACTCTATAAAATGACCCTAGGACTCTTTGTTTGCATACAAGAAATATAAGAAATAGAGAAGAAAAATTCTAAAGCCATATTACATTTTTCCACCACATATTCAAGAGAAGGAATAGTTTGTTGCTCTCAATCTCTCTACGCTTTTGCAAACACTCCAACGACATGCTTTTCTCACGCATCTACGAAGCGATTCACGCTCATTCTAGGCTCTCAAATTGGTATCATCTTTTAATTATTGCTGAGAGGCTTAGGTTCTAGTTGTAAGATTTTTTTGTCTTACACATGTACTTCTTTTGTATTTGAGCTTGTTGCTCGTTAGGCTGTAACAAACCCGTTATTGTACTTAGGTTGAGGTAACCCGTTAATTACCTTGGTTAGTAAATTGATTCTCTTGGAGTTAAGAGAATCAGGTTAAAAATCCTAAGCTGGGAGGCTTAGGTAATAGAGTACCCAAGGGAGGGGAACCACTATACATTTTGTGTTCTTTGTGGTTTGAATTGATCATGCAAATCCTTTTGTTATTACGAACATTGTGCTAAAGTATTTGTGTGCGCATAGATAGCCATATATTACATATCTTCAGATCCTCTATGGATGTCAGCTAAACGCTGAGTAAAGTGGCAAATTTAATAATATTTAATACATTTAACTGTTAAAAGAAGTAAATTATTTATGCAGCTTCAGTTATTCATACAGTTAACATCTTGTTCTATTCAAAATCACTAGTTTAGTATTTAGGCATTTTAGTAAAGGTCCATTTCATCACTTAATTCACATGTTCCCTATGGGAACAATCTTGTTGTAGTTTTCCCACGATATAAGACACACGTGGCACTTTCCTGGTCGAGAGAGTATCCCGTGGTAGTCCTACACTCAATCTACCACCCCGGGGGTCATAATCGCGACATAACGGTGACTACGGCACGTGCGATAAATGCACAAGTAGTTATCCCGCACTGGCACGCGATCAATCCTTTTCACTAGCGGATATACTCTAACGACAACACAGAACAGAACATGGGCCACGCCCTCACCATTCTGCATACCCTCGCCCGACTATCTCGGTTTGCCTAGTGGGCCCAACAGGAGTCGGTGTAGGGAAGCCATTCCTATCCCAGGTCCCAACCCAAGGGAAGACTAGCTCTTTCCCTACACAAAAGTGATAGTAGCTCTCCTCGATACCACGTACACAAGGGTCAGCTCACTTTCTGTACCCAAGTCCAACCAACAGCCATGCCTATATAGGCGAGATTGTTCCATCATACATCAGAGTTTCCATGTCAGACCAAATTTAGCTACTTTTCTAGTTCCCCATAGGGTTCTTTCACAGTACTCGTCTTACACCAACAAGTTGCATGTATCTCTATTCACATTCAGGTTTCAATCATGGAAGTAGGCAATTCGTAATATAACCGTAAAAACATTTAACTACATAGTTCGACTTGCCATTTTCTCATAATGTGGAAATGATCATCATGTACATTTAAGTTATGTCAATCAGGATTCATGTACTAAACGTGAACATGCATCATTCTCAATCCTAGGGTTCATTTTGTAACCTAGGTTTCAGGCAGAAATCTCTAGTTTACATTCACTTAATGAAATCAAACAAAAAGGAGTAAAGAAAGACCACTCTAATAAGGGGTACGGGTGATATGAAGGCACCAACGGCAAGTCTCAATGCCTCCGCAAGTCTCGTGAGTACTACAGACTGGAGGCCTACATCAATTTAACGTTGAAACAGGACATTAATTTCATTGAATGCCATTTCAGCATGTAAAACAGGCTCAAAATAGTGTGGAAACAACTCTAAAATGTAGTAAATCCTACAAGCTTTCCAATGCTATCTTGATTGCGCAAACCCAACCTCGTTTGGGCCCTGAACTGGCCTAAACACTCCTGGTTCACGTGAACCAGACCAGGCGGGCTGGTCTGGCTGGATCGGCCACCTGCCTGTAGCAAACGCGCGTACTGACTAAGATCAGACGTCTCGTGTGAGTCCCAGACGTCCTAAACGTGCGCAGGAACTCACCTGGCTCCTGCTTCTCCTCCCGCCGTCTGCTACTTCCCACGGCCGTCTGGGGGTGTAGCAAGAAGTCTGACACCTCTCCCGACCGTCTGGGGTTGCAATCGGACGTCTGATACCACCTCCAGACGTCCGAAAGCACCTCGATTGCCGAGTGCACACGCCTTTCCAACACCCTTCTCCCCTACGTAGCTTGCCTCTCCACACGAGCGCGACCCCCGAGCCTATATGCGACACAGACGCCTCAATCAGGTCTCACCTCGAGTCTTGATTGCATCTGGATGTCCGAAACTCACCTTGGACGTCTGCGGAGCCTCCCAACTATCATCGGGCTTCGCAAACGTCTGATGACCGTAGGAGATGCGCCTCGCCCTGCGTGCAAGACCTCCTCACCGCAGGAACTCGTCTCGCCTGCGGTGCAACAGCACCTCGCGCTCCGTGCAGTTGTAGTGACGCACACCTCTCCCTCTCGGTCTCTCCTCCCTCTCATTCCCGCTCAATCTCTCCTTCCTCTCACTCCCGCTCTCGCTCAATGCTTGCAAAGGAAGGGGAGGTGGTAGGAGTGCCGCTCGAGGAGGATGAGCGGGGGTGCAGAAAACGAGGAGGGGGTTTATATAGGGGTCTAGGAGTAGGGTTGTAGGGCATGGGTTTAAGTGGGGCCTAGGGAAATTGCACCTAGCCCTGCAAAACAACTTTAAGGGGTGTAAAAATTACGTTAGGGCCCTCTAAGAGTCATAAAAACATGCACGGTGTCTCCTTGGTACGTAGAAAAATTACAAAAAGGCCCCTAAGGTTCAAGAAAAGCCAAATGACCCTTAGGAAGGGTCATTTCAACATAACAAACTTAAAAGAAGTTTCACCCTCGAAACTTGAACTAAACTAGGATGCGGAAAGAAACAGAGTATGCACATAACAAACTTAAAGAGAATCAAAGTAGGTCAGAGATTACGTACCCCCAAAAAGCTCTAAGTACTAATCCCGCATCACCGCCTCGGTCTCCTACGACGCCTCATCGTGCCGCTAACTTCTCCATAGGACTTTCACCAGTGGCACTTCCTTTCGCCTCAAGTTCTTGACGGCTCTATCCAATATCTGTACAAGCTTCTCTAGATAGGTCAGGTTATCTCCCACCTCGATACTCTCGTGGCTCAGAAAGTGGCTGGGATAGGTGATGTATCTCCTAAGGTTGGAGACGTGTAACACGTCGTGCACACCTGATAGCTGGGGAGGAAGGGCAAGCCAGTAAGCAATGGGTCCCGCTCATTCCAAGATCTCGAAAGGTCTCATAAATCTTGGCGCGAGCTTCCCTTTCACCCAAAATGCTACAAGCCTTTAATGGGTGAAACACGGAGAAAGGCACAATCTCCGATCTCAAACTACACCTCCCGACGCTTCCTGTCAAGGTAGCTCTTTTGTCTGCTCTTGACGGTACAAACTCGTCTAGGAATCTACTCCATCACCTCCTGACTCTGATGGATCAACCTATAACCAACCTTTCACTTTGTCCCTACCTCGACCCAACTCAGGAGAGCCGTATACTTCCACCCGTATAGTGCCTCATAAGGTGTCATACCAATACTCGAGTGGTAGCTATTGTTGTATGTAAACTCTGTAATTTCCCTACTCGGAGGGGGTGAGATCAGCGTGACGTAAAAAATGCGGAATTGAAATATAAACAATCTCACAAAATACAATCACACAAAGTACACAAAGATTTTTAGGTGGAAACCCAAACCGGGTGAAAACCACCACCTAACCCTCTCGAGTTAGGATTTTCCGATCAACCAACTTGATCAAAATCCACTAAACGAATCACTTTAAACGAGGGTGATTCAACCTCAATTACAACCACGCTACAAGTGCAAGGGTAGCGTTCCTCAACCCCTTCTCTTCACGAGAAGGATTTTGTCCCACGAAGGAGACGGGAATTCGCAAAGCAAATACCCAACCAAATAACAAAGATAAAATAACAAATAGTCCTATAGAGCCAACAAAGTAATTTTAAACCTAAGCTTCTATAGGAATTAAGAAACTCCCCTTTGCAAGGAGTGCGTCGGCGACGCGGATGCGTGAATAACACGACGGCGCTACGTCGCTCTCGTGAACTACGGCGTGAGAGCGGGTGTGTAAAGCTTGATGCTCTCAAGATGTAGAACTTGAGCTTTGAGAGCAAGAGAGACACAAAATGGTAGAAAGTATGTTGCTTGGGTGTGTCTTGTGTTTCTAGGTGTATCTTGTGTTTCTAGGTGTGCAAGAGGTTCCCCTCTATTTATAGAGGCCTTAGGAAGGCTTTGGATGGCTTAGAAAAGCCCAAGTGAATCAACCCGAAATCAGGAATAATCATTGCACTGACAGGGTAATCAGACGTCTAATTCTGGCATCAGACGTCTGGAAGACCACTTTAAGACGTCAGATTTCAAGGTCAGATGTCTGATTTCGTGCGGGTTCCTTCCTGACTTGAATCAGATCTAAACAGGGTTCTTGTGCAAGTCCATCAGACGACATACAGGACGTCTGGCACTATGTCTGGACGTCTGGAAACCTACTTTTTCGTGGGAATGGATTTGCAACGGTTAGAAAATCTCTGAGAAGAGATTTTCGGGTCAGTCGAGGCAAAACGGTCAATTATCAGACGTCTGGAAGGGCTTAAGGACGTCTGATAAGGCTCTAACGGTCATATCCTCGCGTGTTTGCTAAGAGAGCCAACGGTCCACTAATTGGACGTCTGGCAAAGTCATTAGACGTCTCCTAAGACGTCTAGTCGAAGGTCTGGACGTCTGATTTCATCAGACAGAACTAACTATGTCCAGCCTAAATGTTATCAGACGTCTGAATCAACAGTCAGACGTCTTAAAACACATTATCAGACGTCTGATTTTGGAATGAGACGTCTGGAAATGCTGTTTGAACCCTATATTTGTTTTCTAAGTTCTCTACAGAAAACCTAAGTATCCTAAGGTTTTGCAGGTGTTCCTAGGACTACTGTTAGGATACTTTGAGGCTCTTTAACGTAATGTCCTAAGGAAATAAAGAGTAAGAAAATAAAGACAAAAGTACATGAAAGGAATAAATAGAATTCTATCATATTCTTCTTCCATCTTCAATCTATCGCTCCTCGCGAATCTCCTCTGTTCTCCATCAAGCTCCTTCAATCCGTCCTGGATGCGAGCTCGAATTCCGTCTAATCACATCGACATTTGCAATTGACCTAAAATCTAAGACTCCAAGTGCAAATGTTAAATAACACGTGTTTTGTTATCATCAAAACAAATGATCGTGATGCTCTAGCACCAACAAACTCTACCAAGGGCAAATGCTCCTCCCAGGAGCCTCTCCAGTCTAGTACACAGGTGCGTAGAAGGTCCTCGAGGGTCTGAATGAAGCGCTCTGACTGTCCGTCAATCTGAGGATGGTAAGTAGTGCTGAATCTCAAGTGAGTCCCCAAAGCTTGTTAAAACTCTACCCAAAACTGGAAGTGAAACGGGTATCTCTGTCAGATATGATCTCGCAGGGAACTCCGTGAAGACGCACCACATCCCTGATGTAACACTCTACCAGCTGTGCTAGCCCGAAGGTGACTCGAATCGGCAAAAACCGCGCTATCTTTGTCAATCTGTCCACTATAACGCAAATGGCATCATGTCCCCGCTATGTAATCGGTAGCCCCACTACCAGATCCATAGTGACACTCTCCCACTTCCACTCTGGCACAGGAAGTGGCTGTAGTGGCCTTGCAGGCCTCTGGTGCTTGGCCTTTACCTGCTGGCACACCAAATACTGCTGCACAAACTCACCAACATCCCGCTTCATCCCCCTCCACCAGAAGTCACGGCGCAAATCATGGTACATCTTGGTGTTCCCAGGATGTATGGTGCACCTGGACCTGTGTGCCTCAGCCAGAAGCTCCCTCAACAATTCCTCGTCTCTAAGAACGCACAAACGCCCCCTCATGCGTAGGATCTCATCACTGAAAGTGAAGTCTCCTGGGTCCCTTGTCAATACCCTGTCTCGTAGCGTCTGCAGATACGGATCAGCCATCTGTCTAGTAATGATACAATCTATGACCTCTAGTCGTGCCTGTCTCATCACTATCACTACCCCGTAGTATCCACATGACTCCTGAGATCGCCAACTGCCCACCTCCTGCATGAGCTGCCAATTATGTGCCTGTAAGCTAGCCAAGTGGGCGGACGCCTTCCGGCTCAAGTCGTTAGCCACCACGTTGGCCTTCCCTGGATAATAAGAGATGCTGCAATTATAGTCCTTCAAAAGCTCTAACCAACGTCTCTGGCTCATATTGAGCTCCTTTTGATCAAATAGGTACTTAAGACTCTTATGATCCGTAAAGATCTCAAAAGTCTCACCATACAGATAGCGCCTCCATGTCTTCAATGCGAAGACAACCACTGCCATTTCCAAGTCACGAGTGAGGTAGTTATGCTCATGGGGCTTTGGTTGCTGCGATGTGTAAGCGACAACGTGGCCCCGCTGCATGAGCACACCACCCAACCCCTGCAACGAAGCATCAGTGTAAACCACGAACCCACCACTGTTGTCTGGAATGGTGAGTGCAGGGACTGAAGTCAGCTTCCCCTTCAACTCTTGAAAGCACGCCTCACTTGTCTGTCCAAGTAAAAGGCACATCCTTCCTAGTCAATTATGTCATAGGATGTGCAATCTTGGAGAATCCTCTGATAAACCACCGGTAGTAGCCTGCTAGCCCCAAGAAACTATGTATCTCTATCACTATACGTGGCCTCTCCCACCTGAACATGACCTCAACCTTGGCTGGATCCAGAACTAACCCGTCTCCCGAGACTACATGGCCCAAGAAAGTAACCTGCTTCAATCAAAACTCGCACTTGTTGTACTTGACGTATAGCCTGCGCCGTCTCAAAGTGGCCAGAACCATACATAGATGCTGCCCATGCTGTGACTAATCCCGAGAGCAAACTAGCACATCATCAATGAAGACCACCATAAACTGGTCCAAGTAAGGTCTGAAGACGCGGTTCATCAAGTCCATAAAAGCAGCGGAGGCGTTAGTCAACCCAAATGGCATGACCAAAAACTCATAGTGTCCATACCGAGTACTGAAAGCTATCTTGGAGACGTCTGTCTCCTTAATCCTCAACTGATGATAACCCGACCTCAAGTCTATCTTGAAGAATACCGTACGGTCTCTCAATTGGTCAAAGAGGTCATTGATATGGGGCAACGGATACTTGTTCTTAATGGTGACCCGATTCAGCTACCTGTAGTCAACATAAAGCCAAAGGGTGCCATCTTTCTTCACAAACAAAACAGGGGCCCCCCATGGGGATGCACTAGGCCTCACAAAGCCCTTCTCTAACAAATCCTGCAATTGGGACTTGAGCTCTCGCAGCTCAAGTGGTGTCATCCTGTACGGTGCAGTGGAGATGGGGCTGGTCATCGATACCAATGAGATCTCAAACTCGATCTCACACTCAAGTGGTAGTCCTGGTAGCTTCTCTAGGAATACATCAAGGTACTCGCAGACCACCAAAACACTATGTAGGTTAGCTGCTGGGCTAGGCTTTGCTACAACACAAGCTAAGAAGCTTTCACACCCTTGACTCAGTAGCTTCGCTACTCAAAGCACGAAGATGCACCTAAAACCTCCGTCCACTGGCTGGCCATGAAACTCAAAGGGAGGCAGCTCAAGTATGAAGAAAACGATCTTTCTCCCAAAGCAATCCACCAGGGCGTGATAGGCAGACAATCAATCCATCCCTAAAATCATGCCAAAATCCTCCATCTGGATCACAATCAGGTCAGCGAGGAGACTGTGTCCCCCTATGGTGACCTTACAGTCCATGTAGACCTCCTTGGCTACAAACAGTTGTCCACCTGGGCCTCTAATTAGGAATGGATCCTCTAACAGAGTATTGCTCGGCCCCAAACTGACGGCAAAACTCGCAGAGACAAAAGAATATGTGGCACCAGAATCAAAAAACACGTAAATAAATCTGCCAAAAATTGTAACCATACCTGCCACAATAGAACCTGAAGCTCTGGCATCTCTGTGAGTTAGGGCGTTGACACGCCTCTCAGCCTTAGGCGTAGAAGAAGTAGCCATGCTCTAGGTCGAGTGAGTAGCAGCTGGCCGGTACCCACCTCGCAACTATTATCCTCCTCATGCTTGGTAACCGCTGCCGCCGAGTCGGCCTCCAGTGCTCGATGCTGGGAGCATTTGGTATGCTCCGACCCTAGATGGGTAGTCCTTCCTCATGTGGCCTAGCTGGCCACACTGGTAGCAGAGAGGGGCACGACCTTGTCCCTCTAGTCCCTGTCCCTGCTGGTAACTGGGCGGAGGTCTGGTGCAGGTAGCTGGCCCCTGTCTGGGACCTCTAAAAGCCACTGGTGGCCCCACAGAGTAGGACGCCTCCCCGCGAGCACCATGTGTCTTCTCTCCTAGCAGCCTGTAAGTGCTCAGGCTGGTAGGGCCTCTTCCGTCTTCCTCCGTCAGTGTCTCGTGCTGCCAGGTTGGTCTCCTCGTATGTCATCGCCGCCTCGACCACGCGGGAGAAGGTAGGTAACTTCAAGAGCTTCACATACCCCCGTATAACAGGCCAGAGACCCTCAGTGAACCTCCACAGGCGCTCCTCTATAGTCGCAGCAGACGGGGCGAACCGTGACAACTCCAGGAAACGTGTGCAGTACACACTAACTATCATCGCCCCCTGGTGGAGAGTATGGAACTCCTGCCTCCTCTAGTCCTACCAGGTCTATAGGAAGTATTGCTCGCAGAAAAGCGCTACAAACCGGTCCCAAGACATCTCTCTTCCCTCCTGTCCTCTAACTGCCCTCCACCACCTATGGACTGCACTCTCCAACTAGTACGTGGCAAAGGCCACTCGACACTCTGCAGGAGGGTGGAGCGTGTCAAAGATCTTCTCCATCTGCTACATGTAGAATCGTCCCTACCAGGAGGGGTGACGTAATAAATTGCATAATAGAATATAAACAATCTCACAAAAAATTCAATCACACGAGTACACAAATATTTTTAGGTGGAAACCCAAACCGGGTGAAAACCACCACCTAACCCTCTCGAGTTAGGATTTTCCGATCAACCAAGTTGATCAAATCCACTAAACGAATCACTTTAAACGAGGGTGATTCAACCTCAATTACAACCACACTACAAGTGCGAGGGTAGCATTCCTCAACCCCTTCTCTTCACAAGAAGGATTGTCCCACGAAGGAGACGGGAATTCGCAAAGGGAATACCCAACAAATAACAAAGATAACAAATAATCCTATAGAGCCAACAAAGTAATTTTAAACCTAACTTCTATAGAAATTAAGAAACTCCCCTTTGCAAGGAGTGCGTCGAGTCGATGACGCAGGTGCGTGAGCCACGCGATGGCGCAACGTTGCTCTCGTGAACTATGGCAGGAGAGCAGGTGCGCAAAACAGCTTGATGCTCTCTACATGTAGAACTAGAGCTTAGAGAGCAAGAGAGACACAAAATGGTTTGAAAGTGTATTGCAAGGTGTGTGTCTTGTGTCTCTAGGTGTGTAAAGGCTCCCCTCTATTTATAGAGGCCTTAGGAAGGCTTAGAAAAGCTTCCATAGCCGTTGGATGCAAAGCCCAAGTGAATCAGCCCGAAATCAGGAACAATCATTGCACTGACAGGGTAATCAGACGTCTAATTCTGGCATCAGACTTCTGGAAGACCACTTTAAGACGTCTGAAAATAAGGTCAGACGTCTGAAAATAAGGTCAGACGTCTGATTTTGGGCGGGTCTCTTCCTGACTTGAATCAGATCTAAATAGGGTTCTAGCGCAAGTCCATCAGACGACATACAGGACATCTGGCACTATTTCTAGACGTCTGGAAACTTACTTTTTCGTGGGAATGGATTTGCAACGGCTAGAAAATCTCTGAGAAGAGATTTTCGGATCAGTCGAGGCAAAACGGTCAATTGTCAGACATCTGGAAAGGCTTAAGGACGTCTGATAAGGCTCTAACGGTCATATCCTTGAGTGTATGCTAAGACAGCCAATGGTCCACTAATTGGATGTCTGGCAAGGTCATCAGACGTCTGGTCTAAGGTCTGGACGTCTGATTTCATCAGACAGACAGAGCTAACTATGTCCAGCCTAAATGTTATCAGACGTCTGAATCAACAGTCAGACGTCTTAAAACACATTATCAGACGTCTGATTTTGGAAATAGACGTCTGAAAATTCTGTTTGAACCCTATATTGGTTTTCTAAGTTCTCTACAGAAAACCTAAGTATCCTAGGGTTGTGCTGGTGTTCCTAGGACTACTGTTAGGGTACTTGGAGGTTCTTTAACATAATGTTCTAAGGAAATAAAGAGCAAGAAAATAATGACAAAAGTACATGAAAGGAATAAAATGGAATTGTATCATATTCTTCTTGTCCTTCCATCTTCAATCTATCGCTCCTCGCGAATCCCCTCTATTCTCCATCAAGCTCCTCCAATCCGTCCTGGATGCGAGCTCGAATTCCGTCTAATCACGTCTCCATTTGCAATTGACCTGAAATCTAAGACTCCAAGTGCAAATGTTAAATAACACGTGTTTTGTTATCATCAAAACAAATGATCGTGGTGCTCTAGCACCAACATTACATCCAATCCTCTGCCTCAGACGGGCTCTCCTCCCCCTTGAAAGAGGGGGGCTTCAGCTTCCAAAACTAGGCGAACAGCTCGTGGTGAAGCCATAACAGGGGAACAGGTGCATCCCCCGGTAGGGAGGACTCCTGCTTAGTAGTGTCTGAAGGAGTCCCTCTCCAACTCACCCAGCACTACGGCAACTCCCCTGTCTCACTAAAGACTCCCCCTCCACATCCTCAGGAGGAGGCAGTGGAGGAGGTGGCTACTGCTGAAACTCCTCCCGCACGATGTCTTGGATCAGCTAAGTGAGGTCCTGGGCCTAGATGCCCTGAAGGAGGGGTGGAGCAATCCCTGCCTCAAGTCTAGCACGTCTGCCCCCACGACCACACCCACGACCAGCCTTACGAGCTACACGACGAGGCATCTCCTAAAAGGAGATGAAGAAAGTAGAGATTATCAATGACACAAGGCTAAAATTTGACTCAAAAGCGAAGATAAAGATAACACGTTGTGATGACTATCCTAGCTATATGCACATGAGTTGTTACTTCTGGCTATTTAGTTTATTTCTCGGGACGACCTTGCTCTGATACCATCTTGTTACAACCCAAACCCGGCTCCTCATGGAACCCGGGAACGGCTCGCCTTGACTAATCCCAAGACCCAATTGTCCATCGAGAAATAAGCCAAATGCAAAAATACAACATTTCACACATGCAATATAGCTTAGCATTAAATGAAAGACGGAAAGTAGAATAACAATCTGAAATAGACATCACGCCACAGGAGAAAACATAGTTCACAATATAGCCATCACAACTGAAATTCAAAAGCATTAAGCAGGACTACAAGTTCCAATATGAAGAAAGAAAAGTGCCATAAAGATAGTAAGCTAAAAAACGACTAAGGCTGGGCTCGACAAGGCCCAACACCCTCTGCAGCCGGTGGTACTGGCTGCTCACCTTCATGACCTGAACATAAGTAGCGGATGTTAGCTAAATGCTGAGTGGAGTGACAAATTTAAGAACATTTAATGCATTTAATTGTTAGAAGCAGTAAACTATTTATGCAGTTTCAGTTGTTCATGCAGTTAACATCTGGTTTTATTCATAATCACTAGTTGTTGAATATTTAGGCATTCTAGTAATGGTCCATGTCATCACTTGATTCACATATTCCCTATGGGAACTATCTTGTTGCAGTTTTCCTATGATGCAAGATGTACACGTGGCAATCTCCTGGCAGTCTCCCTGGGGGTCACTGTATAGGCAAAATTGTTCCATCATACATCAAAGTTTCCATGTCACACCAAATTTAGCTACTTTTCTAGTTCCCTATAAGGTTCGTTTATGGTACTCGTCTCACACCAACAAGTTACATGTATTTCTATTCACATTCAAGTTTCAACATGGAAATAGGCAATTCATAATATTATCGTAAAAACATTTAACTACATCATTCGAGTTACCATTTTCTCATAATGTGGCAATGATCATCATGCACATTTAAATTATGTCATTCAGGATTCATGTACTGAACGTGAACATGCATCATTCTCAATCCTAGTGTTCATTTTATGACCTAGGTTTCAGGTAGAAATCTCTAGTTTACATTCACCTAACGAAATCAAACAAAAAGGAGTAGAGAAAGATTACTCTAGTAAGGGGTGCAGGTGATATGGGGGCACCAACTGCAGGTCTTAATGCCTCTGTAGGTCTCGTGCATATTACGGAGTGGAGGCCTACACCAATTTAACAATGAAACAGGACATTAATTTCATTGACTGACATTTCAGCATGTAAAACAGGCTCAAAATAGTGTGGAAACAACTCTAAAACGTAGTAAATCCTACGCCAACGATACCTTGATTGCGTAAATCCAACCTCATTTAAGCCCTGAACCGGCCCAAACACTCCTCCTGGTTCACCTGAACCAAATCAGGTGGGCTGGTCTGGCTAGATCGGCCACCTGCCTGCAACAGACGCGTGTACTGATTGAGATCAGACGTCTGGGGTGAGTTCCAGATGTTTTAAACTTGTGCCAGAACTCACCTGGCGCTCCTGCTTCTCCTATCGTCTGCTACCTCCCACGGCCGTCTGAGGGTGCAGCCAGACATCTAACAGCTCTCCTGGCCATCTAGGGTTGCGATCGGACATCTGATACCACCTCCAGACATCCGAAAGCACCTCGGTTGCCGAGTGTGCACGCCTTCCCAACACCCTTCTCCTCTACGTAGCTCGCCTCCCCACGTGAGCACGACCCCCGAGCCTGTACGCGACACAAACGCCTCGGTTAGGTCTTACCTCGGATCCTACATGTGTCTCGACGTCCGAAACTCACTTTGGACGTCTGCGAAGCCTCCCAACTATCTGTCAAGCTTCGTAAACGTCTAATGACCGTAGGAGATGCACCTGCGCCATACACGTAGCACCTCCTTGTCACACGAACCCACCTTGTCTACGGTGCAGCAACACCTCGCGCTCCATGCAGCTGCAGCGACGCCTGCCTCTCCCTCCTAGTCTCTCCTTTCTCCCTCTCACTCCCACTTAGTCTCTCCTTCTCCCTAGCACTCCCACTCTTGCTCACAACTTGCAAGGGAAGGGGAGGTGGTAGGAGCGCCGCTCGAGGATGTGGGGGGGTGCGGAAAACATGGAGGGGGTTTATATAGGGGTCTAGGAGTAGGGTTTTAGGGCACGGGTTTAAGTGGGGCCTGAGGAAATTGCACCTGGCCCCGCAAAACAACTTTGGGGGGTGTAAAAATTACGTTAGGCCCCTTAAGTGTCACAAAAACCTGCATAATGTCTCCTTGGTGCGCAGAAAAATTACAACAAGGCCTCTAAGGTTCAAGAAAAGCCAAATGACCCTTAGGAAGGGTCATTTCAATCTGTTACTCTATTAACATTGTCCATTTCAAGTGTACAACCAAAGGCATTTGTCATTGACCAATGTCAAGCAATGATAAACATTGTTGCTGTTGCATTTTCAAATGTCAAACATTATATATGCTTGTGGCACATAATGCAAAAACTACCACATTAATTTGGCAGCGATGCAAACACTAGGGATGAGATTAAGAGGGTTGTTCATAACTCCAACTCTAGGGAAGAATTTGAGGATAAATGGATGCACTTGGTTGTGGGCAAGAACCTTCATGATAACATTTGGATGAGAAGGATTTACGACATTTAAGAACTTTGGGTTTCTGCCAGCGTTATCAAGGCAAGCACCTCAAACGTAAGGCGTTGAGGCGAGGCAATAGGGGTTGTTCTCACCTCAGATGAACCCCAGGCGATGGCCTT
The DNA here is from genome assembly GCA_037157565.1 of Thalassia testudinum. Lineage (NCBI taxonomy): Eukaryota > Viridiplantae > Streptophyta > Magnoliopsida > Alismatales > Hydrocharitaceae > Thalassia > Thalassia testudinum. Next base: position 88,704,676 of record JAZHRO010000024.1, read on the forward strand.
CAATCGGGTAATGCCTTCGTTTGACTCAGGCGATGGCCTTCAATCGAGCGACGCCTTTGTTTGACTTAGGCGATGCCTCGTCGCCTCATTGCCCACCGCTTGATACCATTTCACCCCAAGTGACGATGGCCGTTGCATTTTTAAAAAAAAAAATCACGTCCCTCCAACTTCCTATTCGACCCTTAAGTTCCCACGATAACTTCATAGACTCACCTATATATACATGACCTACTGATGAGAGGCTCATCATGGCTACGAATATGTAAATATATAGGTTAATTATAGAATAAGGGATAAATCATTAAAAGATCCTAAAATAAGTTTAAAATGCTAAATTATTAGCTAATTAATATTATTAATAACTTAATTAATAAATGGACTCGAAATATCATTAATTATTTACCTAATTAATGTGTTAATTAACTTAAGCATAACTTATACCTAAGTATGTAATAACTTAAGTAACTTTACTTAATTAAATAAATTAAGCTAAAAGGTCAAAAACGTAAATCCAAGGTTTAAATATAATATTTGTCTAATTTATAATCATATAGAAAAAGTTGAAAAAGATTTAAATTAAAATAAACCTTGAAAACCTTAGTTTACGTTTTTGGTCCTTAGGTTTTATTTCGATCGAGTCCTTCTTCACTTAGGTCCTTAATTTTCCTTGCAATCAGGTCCCTGTATACATCTTCCTCTTCATTTCTTCTTCAGCCTCTTCGACGGCTGACGACAGAAGGTGCTTTCACCCACCGATCACCGTCATTTGACATCCGCCCATCCTTGCCAAGCTCCTGGAGCTTGCGCCCACCGCCTCCTTTTCATCCATCGATCTGGATGAAACTACAATCCTATTTAGGACTTGAAGTTAACCTCCGACCGACATCGGAGAAGACGCCGGTGGTTACTTCACACCTAGACTTTTTCCCGACCAGATTCACCCTCCTCCTCAGCCACCGTAACCTATAAATACCCCTCCACCTCTCCGATTTCAAGAGGTTAGCTCCCTTCCCTCTTCCTCTCATTGAGCTAGCAGATAGGCTATTCGTTCCACATCCGGCAACCTTCCGCTTCCACCGTCTTCCTCCGATCATCTCCACTTGTTCCTGATCTCCGCCGTCATCACTGAATCTTCTGACGAAGTGCCAACGTCGAACTTCATCTCTGCACCTTGCCTACACCCATCGAACTTCTTTCTCCATCCCTCTAATTTCCTCCTTCATTAAGGACCTTCGATGGAGACTCCTTACCCCCTTCGTCCAGGTAATAGTAGGTTAGGTAAGTTAGTGTAATTAGAGTAGTTAATTAGGTAGTGTAGTTAGGATTAATGTTAGATTTTTCCGTCGTCTTCCTCAGCTCTGGCGAGCTCTTGACCTTGACTGGAGCACCTTTTTGTCTTTTTGATTCACTGATCACCTTCTTAACCTTCCATGATCATCTCTAGCACATTGATTTATTAATTTTATCACCTATACGCCTAATCCATCTCCACCTTCACCAGTTGCTTTTGTTGTCCATGGCGGAGGTAACCGAGGGCAATTCACCTACACTGGGTCCCTCCATCACCTAATCATCATCTTAGGGCCCCAATTTTCACTTTAATTTGACTAATAATAATTCATATATAAAATGCCTAAAATTCACTCAACCTCCTGAGCTCCCTGTCGATGGCGGCTCAGGAGGAGTTCCTCCACCTAATTGATCACCTGTACACCATCGCCATACCTCATTGACTTGTTCTCTCTACTCAATTGAGTGAGAGAACTTGTCCTGAGTTCCAGCGAACTCAGATTACACTTACTGCCAATTCATTGCATATCGTTTAGTTTAATCATTAATTGAATGAATTAATGAGTTCCTGAGGTTCCTTGTGACCTCAGGAAACCTTTCAGATATTCAATGGCCTATTTTGATAATTTTTACACTCTTTTAGCCATTGTCTGGACTCACCGGAGTTCCAGCGAGTCAAAAAGTTGTCTTCAACCTATAGAACTTCCTAAGAAGCTCCAGATTGCTTAATTGAGGTTTAAGGATTATGATTTGGTGTTTACTTTGATGATTTGAAGTCTGGAGCTCCATCTAGATCCTTGTCTTCCCCAACTCAGTCAAAGTTGGAGAATACTGCTAGTTAGGGTTAAACTTGATTAAGGAGGTCTAGAAGCATCAGGAGGATGCCCTGAGATCAGACCTAAAGATCAATCACTTAGATAAGCCTTAGTTTGTTTTGTCGAACAAACTCACTTTAGATCTCAGGCAACAGACCTGAAATCGTAGAAATTCTGGTTGAAATCTTATCTTAAGACCCTGAATCTGTTTCTGAGGTGAAAAAGAATTGATTTAAGACATTAATTTCATCTAAGATATCCTAATGAGGAAAGTCAAGTTTCGAGGCTCAGTGGTCAAACTCAGGACAGATTGGATGATTTAGGCTTCAATTAGAGGAATTGATGAATTAAAATGATTTCTGGGATGATTTTAAATAATTTAAGTTTGATTTGGATGATTTTAAGTTTGAATTTCAGATGAATTCAAGTTCTATACAGTTTTGGGTTCATTTGAACCCAAAACTGACTTCAGTACATTTTTGATGAAATTCAAATGCAAATGCTACCCAGATGGATTCTTCACAACCTTTAGAGGTTGTTTAATTGAATACAACTGCCCTTTAGCTATCTGTCAAGCTTTTCAGAGCTCAAATTGGAGCTTTGAAGCATCTGCTTGAAGCTTTTGAGCTTCTTCGTCTTCCAGTAGCTTCCTAGCACCTCTTCCCTTCACCAATAGGAGCGGAATCAATCTTTGAGATGATTCAGAACCTCATCTGAGGTCATACAGGATCACTGCAGGTCATAAGACCTGTGTAGCACTTCTGCAGGCAAATTAGCTATATAAACCTCCAACTTTCACCCTTTAAATCGAAGGATAGAATCTGTTCTCAGCATCAAATTGATGCTGCAATCCTGTAATACACCTCTAGAGCTTTCCAACGAGCCATTGCTTTTGAAGCTCTGAGTCGGCCAGAGTCTCCATCCAAAGTTTGGTCTAAAGGGACTAACTTAGTCCCACATCGGTGGAATAGAAGCGCGCCTTAGAATAAATGCAAAAGGTGATAGGGCTTATTCAGTCGTCAGCGCTGAGCGCACAAAGAGCATGTGTGTGTGGGCCTGGGAGGTCGGAGATTGTGCATGAATCGAATCGGAAATAAATCATACGTAATTAACTAGGCTTGGACCCAGTAGGGTCTGGTCCCACCCTGAGAGGGGTGTTGCGTATCCCCAACCGATCCGAGTCGCCCATTATAAAATCAAATTTTTGGTTCAAAGTGGTTCAAGCGCACAGTTGAAATGAAAGAGAAGAGAAGAGGGTTAAGAGACTTAAGAAACTTCAGAGAAGAAGAGAAGAGTTCGAGAAAGCTAAAGGGAGAAGTAAAAAAAGAATAAAGGAAAAGAGAGAGATGGCAAAAGAAGAGAAGAAGAATCAAGGCTGAAGAAAGAAGAAGAAAAATAAATGGAAAATAAAGAGTTTTAGACGTCTAACAATTTAATGCTTATTTTTAAGATATCTAATTTTGTATTTTACTTCAATACAATTTCTTTTAGAGCTTAATTGATGTACTAAAGCACTTAAACTTAAGTGAATTTCTTTTTCTTACTTTAATCTTTTGTAAATAAAATAAAATTAGTGAAATAAACATGTTTACCTATTTTTAATAATAGGTCACAAGTGTAAATATGTTTTTCTTATGGAATGTTGCATGTCTTTTAATTGAATATCCTTTGTGTAAGATTCATATTCTTAAAGTAATATAATTATAATTCTAATTGATTAAGTAATTAGTAATTTATGTTTAGAATTAAATGGTGAATTAAGTAAAGTTGTGCTTCTCAGTGAACGACCTGGACTTAACCAGTTAAAAAAAATTAAAATCTAAAATATTATGTTAGCTTGACCCTATACTACACAACCAACAATAAATCAAATTAACCTAAGTTACTTTCTCTTGCACTTAATTAAACCTAAATAACTTAATTAACTGTGTTGGAAAATTAAAACGACCACCTACCTTCCTCACGTATACATCACCATTGCTAACTGCCTTGGAGCTTCCTTGACCACCATCAAGTAACGCAACTTGCCATCGTGCCAGCAACTTTGTCAATTCAACCCCCATCGCCCAGGTACTAGCCATGGTCATGCACATCTAGTTTTTGTTGGTCGAACACCATGGGAATGGCCATCAATCGATGCCTCGATGGTTATCTACTTTTTCAAAGCTTGATGTGCGATGATCAGTATCAATTCTTTTACCTTTTTAGTGTGCAGTGCATAGTGCACCGTTTCCTACTCGATTTCCATGATGGTGCACAATTTCCTTTTAGATATTCCATGATATACTTGTGTATGCATTGGTTTCTACTTTCCTTTTAATTCCAACGATAATACTATATGTCCGGACCATGGGTTTCCTTTTAAGTTCCCACAAATCCATGTTAATACTATATGTGTTGGTTTCCTTTTAAGTTCCCACAATAATACTATATACATATATATACTACATATATATATAGGGGCAGATCCAGAAAGTATTATGCCTACAAAATATATGTTAGGCACGAAGTAATGGCCATCTGATGACAATCTTGTGACCCATACAAATACTATCAATTAATAGGATAAGCAGTATTAAAACCATAGCGAGATTAACGGGTGAGGATAAAGACCAAAATTAAATAAAATATAATTGATATCATGTCTAAAAAATGTAACGTAAATTAAGTTGATTATATGTGTATTTACTAAAAATAGATTGTTTATACACTCATATTATGCCAATCAAAATGAAATCAAAATACCTACATTGTCGAGTGCTACGTCTTCCATTTATAATCGAAATAGTGGGAAATGTGTAAATTTGTTGTAACGAAATGTATAAACTGATGTAACGACTATAACATCAATTTGTAACAGATGTACATATCCATTATAACATAAAGATATATATAATAAAAATTAAAAAGTATTGTAAGTAGATAACGAGTTGGTTCAAGAAGTATTACAACTATTTTATTATCGCTTGATAGAACATGGGCACAACTAAAGAATTTCTAATAATGTTGTAATACAAGATGTTAGGTGCATATATCAATTGCGTTAGAAGCATATTTTATTGCAATACAACATTTGGAATACTTATGCTTCACGTTCAACTGGTTATGATAGTAATTAAAGGTACTACATAATACAAAAATCAGTACTTTTGTAATATGGTAATGATCTATGTCACCAATGATAGCTAGATAATACTCGTGTTATAAGAAAAAATCATTTAAAGTAATAAAAAAGAATTTAAAGCGAATGCACAGCCAAAAAAGACAATTGATAAAATGTGAAGTGACATATTGATTAGCAATTAAAAAGGCAAAAGGGGAAAAAATCTCACACAAAACATTACCATTTGAGAAGGGGACAAAAGGATGAAGGCAACGAATGGCGAAGAAAGGGTGCATTGCAACAGATCAAAGGTGCAAAGAAGAAGATCCTCACCAAACGGGTAAGTTCAACTACTTAGACCTAGAAGAAGTGCATGTATGTAGGTATCTAATAATTGTTACTAGAATGTATTTCTTTAATGTGTGCTAATAAGTTCTTCACATATAGAAAGATAAGGATCTCATCTTCCATATCAATGATTTGCATGTACGACTATGTACTTATCGTCTGTATTAATAAGCATATACAAAATATTTGATAGAAAAGTGGTATGCTTCACTTTGTAAAATATATGGTTGTGATCACGAAAATCGCTTGTTTTAGTGGTGTGGGGTCGAGAAAACAATGCTATATTATATACAAAATGTCTGATGAGGTATGGGCATACATGCACTCTTGCTTTGTGGATCATAAAAAATTGTTTTAAAAATGTGCAAAACTTGAAGAATAGATAATATTGTAATACAACATTATCCAACCATTGGATATACATATTTGAAAATGGATAAAGGGTGGATGATTTATGTTACAACTAGTTCTTTTTAGCTGTAATACAAAAAGAAAGGATTGTAACACAAAATATCTAATATTGAAATACACGCTTCCTACCCCCAAAATCAAATGCGCTTGTTTGCTACATATATTATACTCGTGTTAATAAGATTGTTAATAATGATCGATGGTAACTTGTCAGTAACAACTTTTTTCTCAAATCATGAAGATTAATGGCATTCGACAATGTTCAGGAGACTAATAGGATGGATGATGCATCCAATGATGGCAACAAGGAACCTATTACAAATGTGGTGGAACAGCCTGCATCTAACATGAAGATGAAGAAGAAAAATGCAAACCAACGTCCCTAAGGGTTCCAAGAACAAAGGTTACGTACATACGATTTAAATCATCTTTATTGAGATATTATACTCTCATATTCGCATTACGTATAAAAGAAATTTTAATTCTATAAGTAGTAATTTCTTTATATCAAATATGCATTCCAAAGTCTAACAAAAATATCCAACAAAAATTCAGACGGTGGGAAGATTACCCACAAATGCTACATTTAACATTTCAAGGATTTCATGGACAAGCATAAGCAGACGGAAAAGCATAAAGAGCTACTTGAAAAGATTGCATTTTATAAACTAATTGGTGTTGCAAAGGTAAACATTGATACAAATGTTCTGAGATGGATAGTCAGGGGGTACAAAGGTAACAGGAAGTTTCTACTTGGTGGGAGTGAGTTGGAATTCTCAAATGAAGATATTGGGCTCATATTAAGAATACCTAGTAGCGGGTATGATGTTAAGGTAAATGAGAAGACACTCCCTTGGGTAAGTTATTGTCAGAACAACATTTTCAAGAGAAATAGGCACTTGAATAAGTGGTCAATTGAACCTGTCTTGCATTCATATTACCATTACGACAATGACAAGCCCAGTCAACATATTTGTAGCATGCTTAATATGCATGATGTTTGCAACATTCTTGTTTTGGATTCTGGTTATTCTTTTTCAAGAATCCTTCTAAATTATGCTGACTCTTTGGAGGACACAAAGTACTTCAATTGGTCCTCGGCTGTAGTTGACTTCATTCTTTTCAAGATGAGAGACATGTCAAGAAAGTTGGAGTCAATGGATGGAGGACGCCCTGAGTCTCTCGGGTACCTGAATCAGTGCGTGGCGTGCTTGTATGTAAGTATACTTCACACGATTAAAACAACTTGGTGTGAGATGTATGACTATGTAACACATCAAAATGGCTTCTCATAATTTATATTACATAATGTTGTGAGATGTAGGTTTGGATAATGGAGCATTGCTTCAAAGACTCCTTCATAAAGAGGGATTTGAGACCTCAATTGAGGAAGTGGACAGGGGCAAGTGTAACAAAGTTGAGAGACATGGAGCACATCACAAGTGACATGGTAAGTATGGTGATTAAATCAGTTTTTCCTTATTTGTGTTCATATATATATCAAATTAATAGTATAGAAAACCCAGGTTTGTGTAAGGCTTATTGCTGAGAAAAATGAAATGTTTCTAGTTGGTGCAAACGATTACATATTTTCGTTGGAGACATTTGAGGCCTCGGGTTTTGTACATAGAAGGCCATTTATAATATTGGGTTATCCAAAAGACCTGGTCCCATTGAGGGTGGAGAAACCAACCGAAGAATATTTTGTAGATGATGCAATGGGGGAATGTAAATTATAGAGATGTATCGAGGAGAAAGATGAATTGAAGCAAGAAAAAGAGAGGTTGGAGAAAAAATTGCTTGAGTTGGAGCAAGAAATAAAAGATATGCAGCAAGTTGAGAAGGGTGAAGGGATAAAGACTATGGACATTGGCATACAGGTGGACATGCCACCAAATGATGCCATATCCATGAGAGACGTGCTTGAAGGATCCAAGATGGCAAACATTGGTGACAACGACTCAAGGACAATGGATACCAATATTGGTATACCATCTTTCAACCTCATGTTATTGCAAGGCGAAATTGGATTTGACAATGTTGGCCATGGTCAAGAATCAGTAACAACGAGCATGACCACAAAGGTGGATGAAGAAAAAATTATTCATGAGGAAAGCATCAGGTAAGGGGATAAGTCATCTCATGCAAAAGATGACAAGCAGGTGGGGAAGAAGAGGGCTAAGAGAAAGAAAAAGACAAAAACACCGAGTTCAATGGTTGGAAGAATAAAAACAAGAACAGCAAGTAAGAGGGGAAGGGATGGAGAGTAGGTTGATGAAGTTGTGCGAAAGCTTGATGAGGAACAAAACAAGGAAGAATTCAAGATTGATGCAAAGAAAGAAAGGAGAAAGAAAGAAAAGGAACATGCAAAAGTTGTAGTTGATGTGGAAGACAATCATGGGGAGGAGAAGAATGATGGAAAGAAAGAGGAGGATAAAAGAGAATCAAGCTTTAACCTGCCAGTGAACACTAATGTTAACGATGATGTTGTAAGTAATTGCATTGATGTATCAAGCCTAAATTTTTTCATAATTGGTAATATTCATAATGAAATTATTAGTGAAACTATCTTATTGCTATATAGTATTTGTGGGACTTAAGAGATGACTACGAGGGTCGTCAAGAGGTGACGGAAGAAGAAAATTAGATAATATAGGCATTCCCATGCAACACAGCTGATAGGTAAGTATGAATTTACCTGTAATACATCTCGAATCTATGGAATTTGTTTCTAATATAATAACTATTATTTATATTTTATAATTCAATGAATTGTTGCATCAAAAATCATGCTTTGAACTACAACATTAGGTAGAATAGAATGAGGCCATTAAAAGTTTAATTGTAATATATGCAAAAAATTGTACAGTATTATAATAGTGACTTACGACTGTGATTGACAAAAATATAATCCAAATATATCATGTTCCTTGTAAATAGTGCATATAATTTAATTGTAATGCATTATTTACAATTATTCATGTTCATTATATATCTCATATAATACTCGTAATACAATGGTTAGACTAATAACTGTGTTATTACTTCTGGTTCTTCTAATTCCATTATAATTACCTAGATTGTGTAAAAACTACTACACACCACTTGACAACTACCGCACAGGCCAACATCTACACAACCTTCTATATGGTGGAATGGTCGAGGATACGATGAGTAATTTGGAATTTCAATTTAGAAAATAATACTTAGAGCAATTTGTATTAATAGTCTTAAATGTGTGTGATCAAAATATATATAATAGGCGCATACATGGATTGCCTTTTCTATAAGCATTCCATACTCTCGACGGGGAAGCACCCTATTTCTTCACCTCATTGACCACAATGATACCTATAAGTACTGCTGGATGAAATCCATTCAATTAAAAAAAACTTAAGCATGTACATCCGACTGATTTAATTATCTTTTGTGTATGAAGAACTTGATAAAGAACAAAGGCCCAAATATGACTAGGGATGAACATAAAACGTTGGACGAAATATTTGAAGTGAGGCTAAGCACATATAGAAACATCAAGAAGGCATTTTTTCCTATTCATTTGCCAAGGCACTGGATAAGTGAGGCTAAGCACATATAGAAACATCAAGAAGGCATTTTTTCCTCTTCATTTGCCAAGGCACTGGATACTATTAGTAGCTTACTTTGAAAACAAGGAATTCCAAGTATATAACTCCTAGGTCATGATTGGCGAAGCAAGGATGGGGCATATAGATGGGTAATCTTAAATTATAATTGGATAAGTTTTAATAAAATGCTTTGAAGTAATGTAAATGCTATGGTACATTTTTTTTAGAGGGACATCACCATCAGATTCTTTGGGAGGACAATTCGGAATGAGAGGACGTGGGATTGGGGGATACGATTTGTGAAAGACGTGCCCCAACAATCGGATACTAGCATCGACTACGAGATCTATCTTCTCAAATACATGAACTTCATTTGTGAAGGAAAGGATATCATATTCGAGCATAACGTGATTGGGAAGTTCAGAGTAGAGTGGAAATGAGGGGAGTGATGATTTCGTATTTAACTTCATGAATAGACTTCATTGATCGTGAGTAGTGTTGAATCGTCGTCAGTAAACCGTACTTTTTGACATGACATATTTTAGATCTTTTGTTGATGATAGCCAAAGTGAACATGGTTAGAATAAAGGTTTGAATGTGTATATGATACATGTAAATGTTATTTTGGGTTGTGTTTAAACTACTTCATATCTTAGGATTCTGTTACTTGGGAAATATGTAGGGATATTGAGTGAAGCTTGAAAAACATCAAGAATGCTTCATGACAATTATAAACAACATGAAAAGTATTTACATGTAGATAAGGTGTTCAACTAAATGTTTAATGTTATATGTATATATAGACTTTGAGTTCATGTTGTATTACAAATTGATCGACCTTATCCAAACTTGTTTTGACATATTGTTCTATAATGTAGTAAGATATGTGTATCTTAATAGCTTTTTAGTAAGAAAAAAAAACTATATGCAAGTTTTAAAGGATTTAGAAACAACATGAAAGTATAAGGTGATTGTCCATGTGTAACACTTAATTGAATGTGTATGTGTTTGTATTACAAAATATATGAAAGTTGTGTTACAGCATGCATAGTTTTGCAGTACAATGAATAACTTTTACATGATGTATTAGATAAACAGGCATATAACGTATTACACAATATTTGCGTGTGGATAGATTTGGTTGGGATTGTAACCGACACTTGTGATACAACTTATGGCAGACAAACTACATGCATTACATTTGTATAACTTAAATGTAATACAATATGTCAACAAAATTTAGCACAACATGCCACCATTATTTTTGAACTTGGGTTGCCCTAACAATGCCTTACTTTGCGTAATATCATACTTACAACCTAATTGAAAAAAATAGGATTCAAATAACCAAACAACATGTCACATTCAAACAAATATTAAAAAGGTAATGATATAATTTATATTATAAATAAATACTCATTACTAACATAATAGACAAAGTTATTGACACAAAGAATGTAATGTATCTACACTATTATTAACTATCAGTGGTGACTATAAACATGAACAAAGTGGATGTGACATTGAATGACGTATATTTAATTACGAGCACCAGGATGACTTCAAGGACGTAAATCAACTACTTCTTAGACTAGTATCCATCGTATTCAATGTTAAGCTGTACATAGAATAAAAATGAATGAATGCATAAATATGACGTCAACTTCTTCATGATTCTATATAAATTACTATTTTTTTTGTAATTTAATATTAATACCTGGATGGCTAGATTGCACTTAATGAAATCTTTAATAGGCAATTCCTCAAATCATGACCTACATTGAACTTTAGATAGTACTTGCACCGATGACCTCAAACTTGTTTTTGTTCATAACTAAGCTTAAAACGAACACTACCAAGCTTTGGTCTACCACTCTTGCGGCTCCCTTTTGTCTTCGCAGATTTTGGTTCCATTATCCTAATATCATCGGCGTTGCATGTGTTCAAGGAGCGTGTGACAAGTTCTTCGTTAAGAAAAATCTTCTTGTCGACAAGCATGCAAACATCATTGAATGTTGAGTCAATAGCTTCTTTTGCCATCAAAAGAGCGTCTTGGTATTTAATAGCATCGTTGATAAGAACTGAACAAAGACGATGTAACTCCTTCGCATCGTTGTTGCGACCAGATACTTTATAAATGGGGCAATATCCTGATTTCTTGATGTTGTTCCTCCATCTAGGTAGGATATAAGTATCTTCAAGACATGATACATTCCTGTATTTTAAAACAGCAAAAATATTCTTACAGGGAATCCCAGAAAAATCCATCAACCTAAAATCACATCTATATACCTTGTCAGCAGTGGAAAAATTAACCTCGTTCTCATCACATCTCAAATCAATGCTTAGTATCCTATATTTAGCACTACACTCACCAATACTTGCATCAAAAATGCTCAACATCAACGAATTATTGATCTCTCTTTGTACATCGTAGAATACACTTTTCGTATATATATCTGAAAGTTGTTTCTCAATTTCCCAAGATGTATGGATAAATTGTCATCTCATGCATGAATCATTATCCATTGCATTCTTGTTCTCCCTTATCCGATTGAGAGCTATTTGAAACCTGCATATAAACTCATATAACGTGTTTTGCTTTATAATAGGGCTGTTAAGAAATGAGTGGAAACTCCCACTTCTTTGAGTAGTCTTCATTCTAGCAAAAAATATATTGCACATGTAGGCAGGAACCCATCTAAATCTTAATTCAAAAGTACACTTTAGCCATTTATTCTCAATGAAACCACAACTCTCAATAATGGAGTGCCAATGGTCATTGGGTTCTTTGAATGCCATATTAATTCACTTAATGCGGATATTGCTTTACCACCAGAGTTGCAAAGACCAATTTTTGAGCTAAACTTGTTCACAATGTGCCACACACAGTATCGATGGACTATATTCGAGAAACAAGATTTAATAGCAACCCCAATAGAGGGATCTTGATCTGTTACACTAGATGATGGATGTGAATCAACCACATCGATGAAGTTGTTAAAAAATAACACAAAGTATTCCTTCGACTCGTTCATCAAAAGCCCATTTGGAAATATAACGGTCTTCTTATGATGGTTAACACCACAAAGTGTTACAAATATAAGTTTGTACCTATTTGTATTACAAGTTGTTTCAAATGATACATCTCCAAAAATCTTGTGATCATCCAAGGATATTGGATCCATTCACATACAATGTCTCAGACAATTGTCATCATCCAAATCATACGAAATGTAAAATTCAGGGGTCATTGTCTTACAATACTCAGAATGATCTATCAACATTTGGGTGCCAAAACCCGAAATTTTCTTCCATTTATCCATCTTCATGTTGTATATGTCCTTTATAACATTCGCAACATGCTCACCGAACCCGTCGTGCCTCGATATAAATGCAACTTATTTGTTCATCAGAATGTCAACATTCAACATAGTATCTAAAAGAGCCTTCGTGTGATCCGTAATTTTTTTAATAAGTTTCAAGTACCTCTTTTTTGATGAAGATAATATTAGGTGATTATGATTGTCTTCAAATTTTTGCATTTCCCATTTATTATTAAGAAAATTAAGTTTGATTATCATTTTTGCACTATAATCGATCCTATGAGTACCAAACATCTTCCTCATGTTGCTTTTGGAAGGTGACATCGATTGTGGCAATGGATCAAAAAATGTTACTGACTTATTGCTCAACACATCCAGTGTTTACTCTGAAAAACCCTCCGATGTGCAAACAAATTTCTTATATGACAAAACCCTCTCTTTAAAGTACTTGCCTATGGAATATTTTGTGTTATTCTTGTGAATGCTAAACCTGCAAGCAATGGCATAATGTTCATAAAAAATTTTTGCCTCCGCTATAAAGTTGAATTGCATACCAATTTGGGGTCTCAACTGCTCCAACTCATCATCTAGAGGAATGTCAACATCAGAATCATCCAATATCAAAGATCGGTCTTCTGAAATGCATAAAGAAATGAGATGTTAAACAAAAATACATTGTTGAAATATCAAGCAATATATGTGTTAGTTGTGTTGGTTGTATTGGGCATATGTATTACAAAATTGTAGTATAAATTGTTGTTAGTATTGGAATGTTACTATCCCTACAACCAAAAAAGGTCAAAGGCGACGAATATTTTATAAAGATGACGACGAATAAATCGTCGTTATATAATCTATTAACGAATAATTTATTCATCGTCATATTCGTTGCTATATAAGTCGTTAAATTTATAATGAATAATATATTCATTAAAAAATTTAAACAACAAATAAAATCATCACTAAAATCGTCACATACTTTAAATTTAACAATGAACGTTTTCGTAATCTTTACTTTCTTTTGACAATGATTTTTTTCATTATCTTGTTAAAAATATGCCAACGATTAATTCGTTGTAATATATGAAGGATACAAAAATTTCTTAATCATCCTTTAAAACACTAATAATGTATCATACTTATACTTTATTTTGATTACTTACAACAATGAAAAATTGTTTTACAAAATTCATTAAAATATTCCTCAAAAAATTAAAGATTTCCAATGAAAACTTTATAGAAAATACACCTAAAAAATTATGGATAAATTTCGTTGCAACATATATTTGAAGGGACCAAAAAATTTACTTTATTTCCGTGATAAAGGAACTACAAACAATATCTAAAAGTTCACTTTATTTTCATGGTAAGAAGCTTTATTTTTAACAATATCTAAAACAAGTAACTAAAAATTGGATCAAATTTTCTCCCTAAAAGATGAACTACCCTATCATCTATGTATCAATAAATCTAGAAACTTTGTTGCTTATACATTCAACGTGAACTTTTAGATCACCACCAAGGTAAAGAATTCTAGTCTAGCAGACAGCGCAAACTCTTTGAAATTTGCATGAGTTGCAAACTTAACAGGATGCCCATAATCCTGAAAATAAAATAAATAGGTAAATGTTGCATTACAAAATAGTGCATTAAAGTGAGATAAATAAATAGAACCGCAATATATTCTATCAACATCACAAAATCTCCTACTAATTAAAAGCCATTGAACAATAATAATAGAATTGACTACCATCGATTAATGCTTTCCACATATCTCATAAATTCTTTTTTTTAAGTCTTGCATAAAGATTCGACCTCAATTTCTTCTTACAAGTAGATAACTTGACAAGAATATTCCTTCAAGAGTTGCAAGCATACATCATTCATCCAACTATTAACTTGTGAGATATTTATTCCAATATCTTTTTCCATCTTCTATTTAAGAACTAACCTTTAGTCAAGATTGCAATTATACATCTTGATACACCAGGGATAACAATTTTAAAAATTTAATGTAGGATTTAAATCTACCAAAAATTTGGTAGAATTTCCCCTGATTATTCGATATTTTCCTTACAACTTATACCTGTAACTATGCAGTCATACCACAAAATAAATAGGTGGATACACCCCACAACCAAATCACGGAATATTTTCATATAGCAAATCTTTGAAGTTTTGTATATTTTCTGATTTTCTAGTTTTTGAATTTTTTGATTTTTCTATGTCCCTTACAAAGATCTACTTTGCCCATTTAATCCAACTCCTAAGTTTAGCTTGAACTGGAAACCTGTTGTGTTTCTTACATAGTTATAGTTGCTGAAGATGGGGACAATAAGTTCAAGCTAAAGTCCTTCAGAAAGGATGCTAAGAGTTCAGATTTAAATCCTTGAAATCTTTAGTAAGAAACAGAGAATCTGGAAAAGCAGGCTGCATAGAGCCTTTATCTTTTGTCTGTTTGTAATTCAATCACAGTGGCTATGATTCTATTAATAAATAAAGAACCAAAGTCTCTAACTCTTAATTTTCTGACATATTGCTTTTAGGAGCATATTTTTAAAAAAGGGACTGATAAATTTGCAGAAAATCTCAATTATAGTGGACCTTCTTGTCCATAGTGAGACCATTAGCCTTTGTGTTTCTAAAAGCATATTTGACATCATGTATTTCCAAAAGCATATTTGCCCTTAGCGATGCTTGCCATCATGTGAACAAAAAGTAACACCATGTGTGAACTCTAATTTAATTATCCTCGTGTATTCCATTTGGGAAACTAAAACTAGAATGCAATGATCACACATCAAAATAATCACTAGCATATTTTTTGCAGATATATAAGAAGTAAAAAGCGATAACAATGCAAGCAAGCAAACAAAGTACCTTGCTACATTTTGATGGCGGATGCACTCTCTCAACATTAGCCCAAAATGCAAACCAAGGTCCATGTCTTCATACCTACAAAGAGTATGGACGAAATGGTTAGATGTGTTTCATATGCAAGAAATTAACTACTAAAATAATTGACAATCAATACTTCAACAAAAATATTATGGCCATAAAGGGAAGAATAGGTAACAACTCTGAGAACATCAAACTGGCAATGCTTGAAAAGAACAATTATAACTTTGTACAATAAAAAGAAAAGTCTTCTAAATGGATATTATAAGAACTACAAGCAAGTATTGAGTCTCACCCAACCATCAAGAAATCCACCAAGTCTTTGTTTGCTTCCAAGTAGTCAGAAGCAATTAATTTATAATTGACTTGTTACCTCTGCAAATTTGCAACCATTTGTGTGGCATCCTTGCAAGCCTATAAATATTTTTTTGCCCACAAGAAACCTCAAATGAGATTCTTTCAAATCATGGAGAAAGAAGGAAAATCTAAAGTACAACATATTTTCAAACAATTAAGCACGTATATAAGTAAAGATGACAATTTATGCAGTTGTATTCTTAATACATGCATCTTCAATACTACTTTTGTAGACAAGAACTTGCAGTTATATCAATCCTGTAACGACCCGGTTCCCGAGTCCCTACGAGACACGAGAACCGGACCGACTCGACTAATCCCAAGGCCCAGTCGTCCGACGAGGAAGTAACCAAAAGACAGTAAAATAAACCACATTCAGCATGAATATAACTAACAGTAAGAAAGTACAGCAGTAAGGAAAGAAACTACTACAGTAGGCACCACCACAACAGTAGAACAACATTTATCATATAACAAAAACTGCAGGTAAAGAAGGTACAGCGGAAACAAAACTACTCACTAGAACAGAAACACAAGAAGGTACAAAGCTGTGGCAACTCTACTGGACCCTACTCGGCCCAGCGTCCTCTGCAGCCGCCGACCCTGGCTGCTCAACACCTGGTCCTGAAAAAGGTAACGAGTGTAACACGTCAGCAAAACGCTGAGTAGAGTGGCAAACTAACTAAAGGCAACAGTAGAGTGTACAGTAGCTGTTATGTTCTATTACTTCCTTTATTTACGTCTTTCAATTTTTCTCACTATTTCATTTACTTCTCAGATCCTTTACTTGATCTCGAATGTCCTCGTGGGACGATCTTGATTGCAGTCTTTTCCAACAGTAGAAGTCGCACGTGGTGCTCTCCTGGCCGGGAGAGTCCCCCGTGGTGATCCTACCCTCAGTCAACCACCCCAAGGTCACTGACAGACGTAACGGTGACTACGGCACGCGCGATAAACGCACAGGTAGCTAGCCCGTACTGGCACGCGGTCAGTCGTTTCCGTTAACGGGTGCGCCCAAAGCACAGCACGGAACCAGGGCAGAGCCCTCTCAGTAACAGGGGTCCAACCCCTCCACAGTAACCAAACCGGGGCCTTGCCCCTCCACAGTCCGCGCACCCTCGCCTGACTACCCTGGTTTGCCCTAGTGGGCCTAACAAGTCGGTGAAGGAGGCTAGCAGAACCCCGGGGCCCGTGGGGTAGCTAGTACTCTCCTAACACTACTAGCTCTCCTCGGTACTACGTACACGAGGGCCAACAAGTCGGTACAGAGCGGCCAAGCCTAACCCCGGGTCCCTGGGGCGGCTGGCCCCACTCTGCACTAAAACAGGTACAGGTACTTCCCTTGGTACTGCGTACCCAAGAGACAGTACAAACTACATCTCAGTTCCATTCCTTTTCTTTCCAGGAGTTCCACTCCTAATTCCCCGTAGGGTTCCAGCTCTTTATCTCAGAACATCATATGTTTCACTTTCCAGATTCACGTTCTCAATTTCCATGATCTCAAACATGTTTCTTTGTTCATAACAGGCAGCTGTTACTTAATTTCACAGGCAGCTTATATATTCCTTTCTATTTTTCCAAGACTGCAGTAATATACAATCCACTAGTTTTTTTCCATCCTAGGATTCATGCCATATCCTAGGATCTATCATACAATCTAGTTTTCCGGCCCTAGGATTCATGCAACACCTAGGAGCTATCATTCCATACATTTCTCATTCCTAGGATTCATGCAATGCCCTAGGTTCTAGTTATGGTTCCATACTTTAACAGATTTTATTAATACTTAAAACCACTCTACCAGGTACAACGGAAGTAATGGGGGCGTGGTCGGGAATCCCGCGCGCCTCCGCGACTCTCAAGACTGCAACCGAACAAGGTCCTATCACAAGGATCAAACACAAGGAGTGTCTCAAAACAGTGTATAGCTACTGTAGGCGGGTAGAGGAATAAATTCTGAAACGAACGCAACTCGAATCGCGGAAAACGGAGCCCAAACGGGCCCTAACGGGTCGAGAAAGACAATACTGTGCAAAATCAGACGTCTGGAACTCCTTCCAGACGTCTTAAACGGTGGATCAGAGAATTACCTGTTCGGCTTGGTTCCCCGGACGTCCAGAAGTCTGTGGCGACGTCTCTCCTAGATCCCAGACGTCCGATGGTCTCTCCGGACGTCTGGAGGTCACTCCCGCCGTCTGGTACAACTTCCAGACGTCGGATTCGCAAAGGATGACGAATCGAACACCTGCGCACAGCCAACCCTCCTCCCTCAGTACGGTCAGTCGACAAAAAAGAAGGAGAAAGCGGAACTCACCTTTCAGACGTCTGTATGATCACACAGACGTCGACCTTGCCGTCTGGATATCAGTCCAGACGTCTGATTCTGGAGATTTTTCCAGAATCAGAACCTCGCTCGGCCTCCGCTCGCGACGCCGCCCGCGTCGCACCTCGCGCGTCCGCTGCTCCGCCCGCAGCAGGTCCCTCTTCGCGACGCTCTGCGCCCCCTGCGCCCTCCGCCGGCCGGCCAAGCCGCTCCCGGCGAGCTCGCCCTCACGGCAGAGCCCCGCCCTCGCACGCCGCAGCTCCTCCGCGCCTACTGCGGCCGCCGCTGCCGCTGCGCCCTCGCGTCCGCTCGCTCTCGCGCACAGGCAGGAGAGAAGGAGGAAGATGGTGGAGACGGGAGGGGAGGCGCGCCCCCTCCCCCTTTTAACGCCGCGCGGAGAGGAGGGAGAGACGGCCGCAGTCGCCTGCAGCCGCAGAGAAGATGCGGATCGCAGGTCTGCGCGCACAGGCGCGCAGACGAATATCCCGTGCGAGCATAACTGTTCGCCAGACGTCTGTAAACTATCCCGGACGTCTGGTCAGACGTCTGGATGTGATCCCAGACGTCTTTACAGACGTCTGGGCCACCTCCCAGACGTCTTAAAAGACGTCTGGGGCACGCGCTCGTTACAATTCTTTCAGGACTAGATGTACTTGCTAGTAAAGGTCTAGCAACATGAATGCAAATACAAATCGTTGGTGGAAAATAATATGTTCAGAAAATTTAACTATAAAGTGAATTGAATGAACAAAAATCATAAAGCTAAAAGATCACCTATCAAAGAGTATATATTTTTATTTTTTAAAAGGAATAAAAGTACTTAATTTCTTCACTCTTCTATAGTTTTTTTTATCCTTCCTAATTATTTCCCAAATCAAATGCTACCTGAATATGTTGCCTGGCATTTCCATCGTGATTTAAATTCCCTTGTATTTATTTAAGGGATAAATATATATTCCTTATTGTAGCATATGGGAGGCACAAGAACCATATAATTAAACCCTCTTCACTTTGGGCAACTTTTCTTACAATTCAGCCATGGCTTTTTAAGAGTATCTTATGGATGATGGGCAACAAGAAGTCAATTTATATTTGGCGTGATCAATGGATTCTTGAAGCTTTCCCAAGTTTTAATTTGACGACTTAAATTCTATCAGGTTTAGTCAATTAGTCGGACATCACAATGCTCTATTGATAAACTTCCATAGAAAAATCTTCATTCTTGGTTTGAGTTGTTTCTTCTTGTAAGTAATTGCATTAAAATTCCTCCTATCTTCTGCTAATAGGTGCTTTGGCTCATGATTTTCTTTGAAGGTCGATCTGACAGATAAACAACCCTTTTGAGTGCGATTTTCATATCATTGGATCATCGCCTCCAATCTGGATCAGCTACACCAAAATTTTTTCTTCTATGCCTTGCCCAAAACTATTCTAAACAATTGTCTCATTCAATTTTCCATTACTTTTGGGAAGTTGACTAACTAAAATAGATGTTACAGATGTTATTTGATTAGGCACAAACGCTCTCTTGCCATTTATCAATTTTTTCATCATTCCCTGTAATCCAATAGCTATGCCTCTAAAACTTTATCTCTGAGTTGGAATAAATGCTTCCAGAGGACATGTGAATTTGGTTTCAAGGTGGCATACCAAATATTAATCCCTTCTTCAAAATATTTTACTTGTAAAATATTCTTCATGAATAATTCGCCAGACCTCTTTCATTGTGGTCTGTCTCAAACCAATTGTACCACCATAATGTTTTGGAGCAGCTATGCATTTTCAGGCCACTCCGAGCTGCTTGCCACTTCTAATGAGGTGCATGTTAGTTCAGCCTAAGTTCATTACATCAATCCTTTCTTTCAGGCCTAGATGTACTTGCTAGTAAAGGTCTAGCAACATGAATGCAAATACAAACTATTCGTGGAAAAATAATATGTTCAAAAAACTTGACCATAAAGTGACTTGAATGAACAAAAATCATAAAGCTAAAAGATCACTTGTCAAAGAGTATATCGAAATTCTTATTTCCAAATTCAGTAAATTGCTTGCCAAAGAAAAGTCCCCTGTTAATTTATTCCCAAATCATGACCTCCCGTTTGATTCTACATCAAGATACAAGTCTTATGGGAAGAGCAAATCGAAAAGTTTCAACCTCCACCACCTATTCTAATAGCATCACCTATCTATCGCTTGTAAACTAGGATTTTATTTCATTGAAGAGAAGTACACTAAGACATAGGAGAATAAAATGAGAACTTGCATAAAACAAATTACGTCAGCTTACCGATAATGGAAATCAATTCCCTTGTTCTTGTACTCAACATAGAAGCATCTTGAGAATTGATCAATATACCTGGAAAACAAATTTGGACTACTGAATATACTACTAATAGATTTATTGTCTTCTTTTGAAAGAGTAGTCAGTCCACGACACTGTTTATGGTGCATGTGTTCCGTTTTGTTAAACACAAAAAAAAACTTTTCCTTCGTATTTGCAACCTTCAAGTTGGGAAGCAAGATTTTAAAGAGATAGGCATGAAGCCTTTCTGCTTGAGGGAAACTAAATGATCGATAGACCTCACTTTGCCTCGTCCGAGGTCTTGAATAGGAGTTGATCGTGCAACTAAGATCTATCAGATGCTTACGATTGAGAGAACGAAGGTGGACCTCTCAATCAGTGATAGTGGATCAAGATACTCACCTTTTTGTTTTTCTTTCATATCAAAGTACATTCCTTCTTTTCTTCAACTAATGTTTTTGGAAGAATTAAACAAAGAGATCCTTTGGAAGATGATCAAACTAAACACATACCATTAAATGGATATGCTTAGTGCATAAAGATGCTCAGGTTTCTCTCCAGGTAAAGGACTAAATTAACTTGTAAAGCTACAAGATTTTGGGGATTAGGAAGACAACTTCAATAAGGCATTTCAATACAGAAAACATAGTTTGAAAATTTTTGGAAGAAAAAAGAGTTTAAACTTGTGCAATTCTAGATTATTTGGTCAAGTGAATAGCCTATGCAATAACAGCAACGGACACATCCAAGTGGAGCTTTTCACAACGGCATTACTAGTCCTTAAGCTAACTTGAATTGATATCCATGCTTCTAGCATTTCCTCTCAGCAATGTTTTAGTTTCCTTCCCTTAGACCCTGAGAAAGCCAACTCCAGCGGGAGGTGTCGGCCGCAATGAATTACTAGAGCTGAGTGGCGGCGATGGCACTGTGGAGAGTCATCAGTGACTACGTGCTGCCCACCACGGCAACAATCAACCGGCTCGAGAAGAGGCGAGCAGTAGCCCTCCGAGAAGGGGAGGGCCGACCTCGAGCGCGAGGCGGCGGATCTTATGCCGGGAAGGCCGCAGATCTGCACGCGGACGCCATGGATGTGGTGGCACTTCGGATTTGAGGGAGGTGTGGGAGAGGGATCAAGATACTCACCTTAGTGAGGGTATAGCTTGGGGCGACGGTGGAGGGATCACGATTGTGGCGGTGCATCGAGGATGGGTAGATGGCGATGGAGGCGATGTGGTAGAGCTTGTTGGAGGAGGTGGCGGTGGTGGCGACGGCACGACAAGGATGGGGATCGTGCGAGATTTAGTTGGATCGGCGGTGGCAATCGAGGGATCAGCGTGAGAAAGTTTGTTGGATCTTGGCCGAGGGATCGTTGAGTGGATCAACACGAGGGAGCTCGTTGGATGGAGGTCGAGGGATCGAGGGATCGTCGAGGGGATCGGTCGAGGGATCGAGGGGGTTGTCGTCTCTAGAGTGAGGGGAGGAGTAGGAGGGTGCGGGGGTAAGAAATGGTGTAAGGGTTTTATCAGGGGGTTTTGGAGAATTATAAAAAATATCTTTTATTACCTATTTATAGTGATGTAGGATAGCGATGATTCTGTTCGTCGTTAACGAACAGATAGCGATGAATAAAATAATTATTATTATTATTTTATAAAAAACTCGTAATAAATAATTAAGATTTATTGTTATTTTTAAACGAAAATCATAACGGATAAGTAAATTCGTTATTATGTTTAGATATAAATATTGTAAATCATCATTATTTATTCATCTTTTCTTTTATTTTTGTTATATTTTGCTATAGTATATAATTATAATACAAAGTAGATGAAGAATAAATGTTTGAAGATTATAATTTGTATTACAATGTTCTTAACATGTTCCTCTGAGTATTAGTATGTTACTATAATTATAATACAAAGTGAACGAATCATAAATGTTGAAGATGATATATATTACAAAGTTCTCTACGTGGGTGTACTTTCACAAAATGCTCTGATAGATGTATTATAATTATTAACACCAATAAGTATCCCTTCATGATACGAATATGTTATGGGAGTTGTATTGTAAGATAGAATTGTAATACAAAGGTGTGGATGTAATTATTCAATTCAAACATATTAATTAAAAATATATTACAATTGTTATATCGATAAGTATCTCTTCGTGATGAGATAAGTAATACAAAATATGTTGTGTGTAATACAAAAATGAACATTTTGTATTGAGAATATACATACTACTACCGTTGAAATCATCAACTATAAGAATGATCTAATCTAATTTTTTATGTATAGAACTATTAAGGAATGGATCACATGATAAACGATCTGCCACGTGCGATCTTGTGGATTCACTTGCACATAAAAACACTTACAATCAATTACAACATCCGCAAAACAATACAAAATATTATTATGGACATGATAAAAATAAAAACCAATTGATGGTGCATGTGATAAATGATTCATTCCTTCCATTACTTTGGATTAACATGCAAGACTGTAAAGTAAACAGAACTAAATATGTTAGGGGATATGTTAAAATATTTTGTGATTTACATACCAAATATGTTTGGCAGTTTTGGCAAAAAATTAGAAACCGATTATGAATCTGTATAGTGATTTCATCAAACGATCAAACGACCGGAGGGATGAAAATTTGGGCTTGCGTACAAATATTAGGCACAATGCTCAATGGATATATATATACACACACATAAGTATGTATATATACTTTTAACTTATATATGTATGTACATATATAAGTATGTATATAAATATATTGTTATATATGTATCTATATATATAAGTGTACATATATAATAATGTTATATATGATGTATATATATATACTATTATGTATGTATGTGTGTATGTATGTATATAATGTTATATATGTATGTATATATATAAGTATGTATATATACTATTATATAAGTATGAATATATAGAAGTATGCATATATACAGTTAAATATGTATGTATATATAGAAATATGTATATATACCGTTATATATGTATGTATGTATATAAGTATGTATATATACTATTATATATGTATAGATATGTATAAGTATGTATATATAATACTGTTATATATATAAATATACATATATAAAACTGTTATATACATATGTATATATATACTATGTATGTATATATATAAGTATGTATATATGTTGTTATGTAATGTGATATATGTTAGTATATTATGTTAGATACATATCTAGTAGCAGTATGTATATGTCTCTACTCTAATACTATTAGATAATAGATACACGTTTAAGTTTAACATATAAGTATAACATATCAAGAGGATAATAGAAACCTAATTGTTTGCAACTTTGCATGCGTTAAATAATAGAAACATCATTGTTTGCAACTTTGTATGTGATTTGAATTTTGTAAATGGCTGAATCAAGGAGAAAGCACCCATGTTGGAAGTATGTCACACTGGAGGATCCAAACAAGACTAATGACATGAAGTGTACTTTTTGTGGTAGGATAGTGAAAGGGGGATTCATAGAGCTACTGGACATATTAATGGTGGTGATAATAACACAACAATATATCCAAAAGCTCCAAAACATGTGAGAAAAGAGTTGAGAATATCGACAATCTAAAAAGGAAGAAAAAGAAAGGTTCATGAAATATTTTGTTTACGATGAGCTGCTTAATGATGATGATCATCATGGAGATGAAGTAGAAGTGAATGTCTTATGAGGACCTATGGACAGATTTACAACTAAAAGAAGAGTAGAAAATCCAACACAGTCACATGCAAAGAAGACTCGAATCATGATGGGTGCTGGTGGAAATGGAAGTGGTGGACTTCCTCTGATGAAGAGATTTCAAGGACCAATGGATAAGTTTATTAAGGTTGATCTCGAGAAGGTGGTTCGAGAACAAAAAAGGAGATTGTTGACAAAACAAATTACAATTTCTGATGTTTTCAAGGAGGGAAAAAATGCAGTTGTATGGATCATTGAGAAGTGGATGTACCGTAACAACATTGCATTCAATGCTGTTAAAGATATCTGGTTTGAGATAATAATTGAGGCAATTGGTCATTTTGGCCCTGGATTGAAGCCTCCTTCTTACTATGAAATAAGAGTTCCTTTATTGAGATATCATGTGAACGAGACTCAGGATTTCATCACCAAACATCATGATGCTTGGAAGAAATATGGATGCACATTAATGATGGATGGTTGGACAAATACAAAAAGTAGAACACTTATAAATTTTCTGGTCAATTCTCCCATGGGAATTGTTTTCTTAGAGTCCATTGGTGCCCCATCCTACTTTAAGATAGGGGAAAAGCTTTGCAAGCTATTAACTTGCTTCTACTGTACTTTAAAAATCACATTGTAGTATAGTTGATAAAATTGCACTTAACATTTAAATTTACATCTCGAAAAATAAAGTATCCCAAGGTCATCTCTGGGAGCAATTAAAAGTGCACAAATACCACTATTTGAAATATTCAAAAATCACTTTGGTGAACTTGTTATTACTGAATCAAGTGTAAGGATCAAACAAGTCACAATCACATTCTATTAAGCAATTTAAATATAAAAAATTGAATGCTACAAATGCTCAATAAAAATTATTAAACAAATAATAGTCAAGTCTTTCTATTTTTAGGCACAAATGAGCACTAATAGGGATATTGGACAAGATATGGCACTAAAAACTACTTAGCAATAAATCTTGAAGCCAATTCAAGCAAAATTACAAACCAGTCCTTGAATCCCTACAATTAGGTCCCTATTAGACTTTTCTTCTTACAACAAGGTCCCTACCATCAGAGTTCAAAGGAGCAGGTGCTCCTTCTTCCTCTCCAGTGTGCGTCGTCGGTGATTCGTCAGAATGGAGCTCGCAAGGTCGGTTTGCACCCATGAAGGGTGGAAGAGAGTCAGCGAGGCGTCGCCGACTTAACAGTGGTGGCGCAGCGACGGTTGGCGGTGGCGATGGTAGCAAATGACGGCGCCAGAGTTGAGGAGGGCAATGGGGATCCGGCGAACGTCAAGGAGGCATCCCAGTACACGAAATCACCCTTGAGAGGGTGGAAAATATTCCTCGCATCTTCACAAAGCTTCCCGCAAAGCTTGGAAGCTCGCGAACGTCGAAGTGACTGGCCGTCGATGGGGACGAAGGCGGCGGCGGTGGGTTTTCGGCGAGGGGCGGATCACATCGAAGCCCGCTTTCAATAGGTCGGGAAGTTCCACCATGATGCCATGAAGGTGGAGGTGACCTTGATTTGGCGAGAGGATGGTCGGAGTGACCAAGTGGAGGCAATGAATGCGGCGAGGAGGGGTTGCATTCGGTGGAGGTCTCAAAGTGCCGAAGCCCTCGATTGGGAGAGGGCTTTTGTTTGTCCTAGAGAGGTGAAGCTCGTGGGATGGTCGATGGCGAGCGAGAGGGCGTGTACATCAAGATGTGGGGTCACCGGAGGGTGGCCGGCAATGTTTCCACCTGCAAAGGTGGAGAGGGAGGAGAGATAAGGGTCTAAACCTAGATCTAAGGACCTAATCTACTCTGTGGAGCAAGGGGAGGAAGAAGAACTACCTTACGTTGGATGAAGAGGATGAGAGAATGGCCGACGTGGCTGCTGGAGAGAAGAAGAAGAAAATGGCAAGGGGAGTAGGAGCGACGAGAGGGTATCAGAGGCCGCTTCTTTGATGGGAAGCTCGACGACGACGAGGGGAAAAGAAGCCCTCAACCAATTTCAGCGGAGGAGCAACGAAGGAAGGAGATGGAGGAGCTCCAAGGTCGTCGTCGACAGTGACGTCGGGGAAGAAGGGGAGATGACGTGCTGTGACGCGATGACACAAAATGGTGTGAGGTGGGGGAGATTTGTAACTCCTTGGCGCGCGAAGAGAGGGGCGACAAGTGCACGAACAACCTCGCCAGAGTTGGTGGCCGGAGGTTGCGGAGGTGGAAGATGGAGGTGGTGTTAGCGGGGATGTGTTTGTAATAAAATCAAAAGTTAAGGAGGCGTTTGTAAGGAAATTAGAAATTAAGGGTCAAATTACAAACTTGGCCAAGATGAAGTCCAAATCAGCCCAAATTTTTATGAAAACTTAATGTGGACATAAGAAATTTAATGGTGACGTCAATTTTGGGTTTTGATGTCATTTGCATGGTTAATTTACAATTTGACATCGCCTGCAATTCTGTTTTAGGTCAAAATGACTTTTGATTGTCAAATCGACTATGCCATACCTTATAAAATATTTTTAATTGATTTTTAGAAGGTTTATATTACATTTATTTCCATCAAAATTATTTTAATTGAAGCGAGGTCAAAATTAGCTATTTAATTAAGGATTAACACTTAATTTGAATGAAAATCCTAAATTACTTAGTATCAACCTATTTTTAGGACATTTAAGATTAACTGACCATTAATTAACTATAAGGTTACCCTCCAGCTATTCTACATTTATAATTGTTCGTGAAAATTGCATAATTATCCCCTTTTTTTATCAATTCCTCTCAGCCCTTATTATGTTATACCCTTTTAATATGTTAATTAGGTGAATTTAACCTTAGAACTTAGCCAAATTAGGTTAGATATAACGGATGATGGTGATGCCATCACGAGCTGATGAGTGGCATGATCGGTTGCGTCAGAGAGGAATATGTGATTCAAGTCATCAGTGATAATGCATCAAATTATATCCTTGCTTGTAATAAATCTCTATTTATTTTAACATACATATTTTCTTTACCAATGTAAGTATTGAAAAATATAAAAAATATCAATTTTCTTCTCCATGGGCAAATTACTGGAGGCTAAGCATCCCCAAGTTTATTGTTCGTGTGTTGCACACTACATCAATCTAATGTTGGAAGATTTTGGGAAGTTAAAAGATGTAAAAAAGACACTCAAGAATGCAATACAATTGAGTAGTTACATATACATGCATCTTTCAATCTTAAATTTGATGAAGCAGTTCACAAGTAGAGAGTTTGTTGAGGCCTGCAGTGACAAGATTTGCTACCTCTTTCCTTACCTTACAGACCATTCATAGACAAAAGGCAAATTTAAAGAAGATATTCACTTCGGATAAGTGGATCACTTCTAAAAATGCAAAAGAAGATAAGGGAAAGAAGGTGGCAACAATCATCATGATGCCTCCTTCATTTTGGAATAAGATTGTTTACATTCTCAAGGCTACGTCTCCTCTTGTGCTTCATATTTTTGACTTAAAGAAGAGGCCTGCAATGGGATACATATAGGAAGCAATAGATAGAGCTAAGGAAGCTATCATGAAGGCTTTAAACAATAATGCTGAAAAGTTTGGACCTATACGCAACATCATTGATAAGAGGTGAGATTGCCAACTTCATAGGCCTCTACATGTAGCAGGATATTTCCTCAATCTTGAATTCTCTTCTGAAAATGAGAATCTAGATTTTGATTCGGAGGTTATGAATGGATTCTACAATGTCTTAGCAAAATTGGAGCCTGATGAGAGTGTGCAAGACAAAATAACACGTGAAATCTCCATTTATAGAAATGCATGAGGACTCTTTGGAACACCTATGGCTATTAGACAAAGGAAGGCCATTGCCCCAGGTAGTCAAGTGATATAATTTCTTAATAGTACTATTTAAAATTCCAAGTGCTTATTAATATTATAAAACTTGTTATCTTTTTACAGTGGAGTGGTGAAATCTCATTGGTGGGTCTGCACCAAACTTGGCAAAATTGGCACCGAAGGTGCTAGGTCTTATTTGTAGTGCCTCGAGATGCGAAAGGAATTGGACTATATTTGAAAATGTAAGTTATAAACTAATTCATAATATGCATTGCATTAATTTTATTAAGTAATTTTATGTTAATACTTTTTGGAAATCTATACAGGTTCACTCAAAGAAGAGAAATCCGTTAGCACAACAAAATTTGAATGATCATGTGTTTGTTAAGTACAACGAAGCTTTAAAAGATCGACATGAAGATAGGGATTATCTTAATCCCATTTCCCTCGAGGAGATTAATGATTCAAATGAATGAATGTTAGGGAATATAGAGGAAGATGAGGAAAATGCAGGTGATGATCTTGTGTTTGGTGATGATGATCTCACTAGGGGCATGGTTGAGCTTGCATTGGGCATTAACAAGCAAGACACTTCTTGACATTCTTGGGCTTGTGCTACTACGAAGAAAAATGGTCCTAAGCAGGTGTTACGACCCGATTCCCGGATCCCTACAAGACCTGAGACCGGCTTGCTTCGACTAATCCCAAGACCTAGTCGTCCAACAATAAATAACCAAAAGTAGGAAATAAACCACATTCACACATGCAATATAACTAACCAGAAGAAAAGAACGAAGCAGTAAAGAAAGTAGAACAACTGTCTCAAAACATAATACATGCAACCACAACAACCACAGAAACGGAAAGGAAATAGAAAGTAACAGGAACAGTAAAATATGTGTCTATTACTCACTACAACAGTAGAAAAACAAAAGAGCTGAAAAACACCTATGGCTGAGCTCAACTGGGCCCAGCACCCTCTACAGCCGAAAACTCGGGTTGCTCAACTCCTGGTCCTGAAGAGGGTTACGAAAAGATGGGGTCAGCGAACGCTAAGTAGAGTGATGTTTACATTATTTAAGTGCAAGTACAGTAAAACAACAACAGGTTTATTTCTCATTTCTATTTATCTTATTTATGTATTTCAGGTTCATCTATTTCTCAATGTATCCAGGTATTTCTTAATCTTGCATGTTCCTCATGGGAACAATCTTAATTGCAGTCTTTTCCATAGAGTAGAAGGTACACGTGGTGCTCTCCTGGCCGGGAGAGTCCCCCGTGGTAGTCCTACACCTAGTCAACCACCCCAAGGTCATTGTCGAGACATAGCGATGACTACGGCACGTGTGATAAGCCCACGGGTAGCTACCCCACACTGACACGCGGTCAGTCGTTTCCGTTAGCAGGTATGCCCAAAGTACAGCACAGAATAGTATAGGGCCTTACCCTCTCAGAACAAGGGTCTCGCCCCTCAAAACCAAACAAGGGTCTCGCCCCTCCACAGTCTGTGTACCCTTGTCTGACTATCCCGGTTTGTCCAAAGGGCCTAACAAAGTCAATGTAGGGTGATTAGCTGAACCCTGGGCCCCGTGAGGTGGCTAGCTCCCTCCCTACACTAGTAGCATGCCTCGGTATCACATACGCGAGGGCCAACAGGAGTCGGTATAGAGTGGCCAATCCTAACCCCGGGTCTCAACCCAAGGGAGGCTAGCTCCGCTCTACACTAAAAAGGGACAATTGCTCTCCTTGGTATCGTGTACACAAGGGCCAGCACACTTCCCGTCCAATTCCAGATTCCTTTCATCCACAGGAGTTCTGCTCCTAATTCCCCATAGGGTTCGTGCTCATTTTCATCTCATTTATCCAGATCCAGATCTCATGTTTCATAACTCGTTCCTCATCCATATACAAGCAGCTCGTGTTTTCATAATTCAGTTCTCAATCATAACATGCAACTTATGGTTTCACAGTTCAATTTCTCATTTACATATAGGCAGCTCGTATTTTAGCATGCATC
The DNA here is from genome assembly GCA_037157565.1 of Thalassia testudinum. Classification (NCBI taxonomy): domain Eukaryota; kingdom Viridiplantae; phylum Streptophyta; class Magnoliopsida; order Alismatales; family Hydrocharitaceae; genus Thalassia; species Thalassia testudinum. The sequence goes on from JAZHRO010000024.1 coordinate 88,735,008, forward strand.
TCGTAATTATATTAAAGGCATTTGCTAGCAATTTATCTTAACCATGCATTCAAGTAAACAATACAACTCAAATAGGCTCATTCATTTCTACCCTAGGGTTCATTCCACATCCTAGAGTTCAATCCGATTATTCCAACCAAGTACATTCTTATTTAACTATTAACAACTGAATTAAACCACTTTACCAGGTAGCACTGGAGGAATGGGGGCCTATGCCACAGATCTCGTCGTCTCCGCGGGCCCCGAACACGCCACTAGTTGGTAACCTGTACCAACAACCAATGTACATTAGACGAGCTCAAAATAGTAGATACTCAACACGAACACGTGGAGGAACTCGAGTGGAAAACAATGGTACTTCGTTTGCGGAAATCCGATTCCGTTTGGGCCTTAAACAGGCCAAAAACGTGGTTACTGATCAAAATCAGACGTCTGGGACTAGTCCCAGACGTCTTAAAAGATGTTAGAACTCACCTTACCCTTTCTGCAACTGATTCAGATGTCCAGACTCCCTCTGCGACCGTCTGGGGGTAGTTCCAAATGTCAAACAAGGTCTCCGGTCATCTGGAAGTACCTCTGGACGTCTGGCAACATGATTAGACATCCAAAAGTACTTGGGAAAGCTCACCATGCGCCTTCCCAAAGCCTGCACCTATGTACGAGCACCCGTAGATGCAACGGTCAGCCGACATCCCCTGCGCTATGATTTGCATGGCGCAGGAAGATACGTACCTCGTGATATTACGCTTTCAGACGTCTGGCCTTAGCTCCGGACGTCCAGGTGCCTCGCCAGTCATCTAGACGTCACGCCAGACGTCTGATACTGGAAAACTTCCAGTACCAAAACCTTCTCATAGCTAGCCCCACTTGCACCTCTACCCGCAGCAGCAGCTCCAGCAGCTGCAAGAGCTCAAGCAGCTCCTCACCGGCTTCGTGTCAACAATTGATATTACCATTCCTGCCAACAACACCACCTTCACTACCAAAGGCACCTTACTTCATCCACTCATGCTTATAGCTAATGTACTACTCTTTCCATTATGTTCTTTTTTTGATAATGCCTTCTACTACTACCAATAGCAAGACATGCCATCTAATCTTCCTGATCACAAAATCACCTTTTCTGTTGATCTTACAGATTAGGATATCACAATTCCTGCTTGCAATAGGTCTAGTACTCCACTTAGTGTTACCAATCTTCGTGTTTACAATATCACAATTCCTGCCAAAGGCATAATATCCGGTGCCATGATCACCACATTCCATTCCCTTAGTGTTACCAATCTTCCCAATTAGGGGCACCACCTCCGCTGCCAACGGCACCACAACACCTTCCCCTTGGATTACCAATATTCCTCATTAGGATATTAACATTCCTACCAACGGCACCACATCGCATTCACTTTGGGTTTCTATTCTTCCTCATTAGGATATCACCATTCTTGCCAAGGGCCCCACTTCTACTTCCAACAGCAACACATCGCATTCCATTTCTACTACCAATCTCCATAATTACGATATCACTTTCCCTTCCAACAGCACCACTTCTGCTGGCAACACCCATCACTTTTACCAACCTTATAGAATAAGGTCCCAATTCATCTTTGTTGCCAATGACAACACATTACATTGACCAATTCTGCTACCAATAGCATTGTTTTCACAAACCAAACTTTCACAATAAGATATCACTTCTGGTACCAAATCTTGCAAACATCACCACCTTTGCTGCTAACATCATCTTATTTACTGCCAATGGCACCACAGTTCCTACCAAATGCACCACATTCTACTCCCTTACTGTGTACCACTACTCATGATTAGCATTTCCCCTTTCCTATCAATGATACCACTTATCTTGCCATTGGCATGACATTATATTCCCTTACTGTAACCAATGTTACTCTTTACGACATCTGCATTCCTGCCAATGATAGACCTTCTCTTGCCAATGACATCCTTTATTGATACCAAACTTATATAATAGGATTTCACCACCATGTGCTACCTATTCCTACCAACGATAGCACTTCTTTTGCGAACAAGACCACATCCCATTCCTTTACTATTATCAATGTTCTTGATTACAATATTGCCATTCCTCACATCTTCCACACTTCTCTTGCCAATACCAACGGTTCCATCTATTCATGTTTACTCCACGTCTCCTACTTCTATGGTTATCTTAGATCACACAAGATATACTACTTTAGGTGTAGGTTGCACTAGAGGGGGGTGAATAGTACGAGAAATAAAAGCAATAAACAATTACAAAATAAAATTCAATCGCATAAAGACATTCATCACACAAGACAAGGATATTTAGGTGGAAACCCAACTCAGATAAAAACTACCACCTAAGCCTCTCGACTTAGGATTTTCTGATCTACCTAGGAGATCAAATCCATTAATGTTCACTTTGAACGAGGGTGATATAATCTCAATTACAATCCACACTACTTAAACGAGGGTGGTGTACCTCAAGCACACTCTTCTCCACGAAGACTATTTTGTTTCACAAGAAGACGAGAATTTGCAATGCGAATACCCAACAAAAACAAATACAAAAGATAACCTATAGATCCCAACAAATAAGGTCAAGCAAGCTCCTATAGGTGTAAGAGTTACTCCTCTAATGCATAAGACTATTAGCATGGAAGCGTGGTGCTTTGGTGCTTTCGGATGCGGCGGAGTGCAAAACTTGGAGAGCTAGAAAGAATTTCTCTTTAATTTCACATTAGACAAAAATAAGTGGAAGAATTGGCTCACAAAATGTATTCTCACTTCTCTTGTTGTATCAATGAAAAGGAGTGTCCTAACCTATTTATAGAGGTGTTTGGAACACTCTAAATAGGTGTTAGGACAAGATATACCAATTGGAACATTTAAGGCTGACATTGGTTGCAACAGAAATTTGGAAAATAGTGCAAACCTATCTGACAGTAGTAGCTAGTTGGTGCTTGGTCACCTAGCTAGAACAAGGTCAATCAACCAATCTACAAGATAAGTTAACACCCTACAATAGGTGGAAAGGGTCACAGGTGATCTTTACTAATAAGTCGACTATCAGTCAGCTAAGGGTGTACCAACAGGTCGACTAATGGTTGGCTTGCCACTAAAGTTTCTAAGTTCAGAGTTCCTAGGCTTGAGATTTTTGGCAGTCGGTCAATGCCTACTACAATATCAACCGATGCCCTATAATAAGATGGGTTGGTTGGTGGTCATCTACCTATAAAGGTCTTCTTGGGAAATCGAAGCCTGATTAATAAGGCATTAAATCGATTCAACTTCGAAGATAATCTAGCCATTGTACATCCAGCAGTTAGGTAATGGGTCAGAGGCTGATCGACTAGTATATAAGAGTTGATCGACAAGCAAGGTAGCCAATCAAGTGGCTAATGAATTGCTGGTCGACCAATAACTAAACTAGTCAGTGCCTATAGCTATGTTGTGTTGTTTTGAGGCTTTTAAGGCATGGGCTTGGTTTTCTAGAATGCCTAACGGATACCTAAGCTAATTAACTCTATTTTAGGGCTCTTTAACAATATTTTAAGAAATAAAAGAGCAACAAAAATAAATACAATTAATAAATCAAATAAACTAAGTCCTATTCTTATTCTCTTCTTCTTCAAGCCTTTAGCTCCTATCTCCATGCTCGTTGATGCTTTTTCTCACCATCAAGCTCCTCCATCTTCATAGATCTTGAACTTGAGCTCCTCTAAATCCTTTAATTAATTGCAATGACCTAAAATCTTATAACTCAAATTGTAATTGTTACATACCAAATATTTTGTTACCATCAAAATCAAGGATCAAGATGCATTTGCACTAACATTAGGTTCTTCCTTGACCCACAAATAACCAATCAATGAATTGGTGTGCTTTGGTTGGCGTGGGACTAGAGTTACTGTTGGCTCTTCAACTGTATCCTCGTCAACATCTATGTCAACATTGCACAGCTACATCTCGATTTTCACCATGTATTGCATCATTATGCTATTCAACGTATTGGAAATCAAATTCAACATCTTTTGCCATGGTGCAATTTAAAATTCAAGACCCAATTTATTTTACAAATAAAAAGTTGGAAAACAAGTTCAAATGCATTCATATCAAGATAGCATCACCCCCAACTACACCTTCATTACTCCAACATGAATGCAACAGAAAATCAAAAATAGAAACAAGGAACATAAACCTGGCACATCATTGATGAGAGACTTATCATGGCTCCTAATTAACATTAACTAGCTAGTTTACTTAGCCAATTACCTAATAATACATTAAATACAGGGTTAATTATAATATAAGGGTTAAATAATAAGCACCTACAAAATAAGTTAAAAATACATAATTAAAGCTCAATTAATATTAATAATAATTTAATTAATAATTAGGACTCAATTCGTAATCATTTAGCTAGATATTAAGTGTTTAAATTAACTTAATTAATTTTAAGACCTAAGTATGTAATTAACTTAATTAATCTTATCATTTAAATAAATATAGCTAAAAAGGGAAAAAGCATAATTTCAAGGCATAAATACAATATTTATCTAATTCATGATAATATAGAAAAAGTTGAAAAAGAAATAAATTAAAATAAGCCTTAAAAGTCACTATTTACGTTTTAGTCCTTAACTTCCATTTCACTTGAGTCCTTCCTATTTCAAATAGGTCCTTTTTATTGCAAAAATGCCCCTGTGCACATTGTCTTCTTCAACCTCTCTTCTTCAGCCATGGATGGTCCACGACATTCGATGTTCGTACCCTCCGATTACTGCCAATCCCACGTCTAAACTCCTTCGCCATTGTTGTCCAGCTTCCTCTCACCTCCCTCTTTTCATCCACTGGACCAAATCACCTCTTAATCCTAATTGACCTAGGCATTTAACCTCACCGACGTTGTCTTGAACCTAGCCATGTTTCCATCCAGATACAACCCCCTCCACCTCCATCTTTGACTATAAATAGACCTCCCTACCTTCGATTCGTGATGTCGGCTCCCTATCTGTTGTTAGCGATTTGCGTCAAATTATGAGGAAAGAGATGCTTACGTCGTAGTATAGTCGATAAAAACGCTTTTACAACATTTAAATTTATAAGAGTGCTCAAAAATAAAAATTGAGTCCAATGTCATTCGTAGGGAACAAATGTGGAATTAATGTACTAATCACAATATAAATCAATGAATACAAGATAAATATATTCAATGAATATCAACCATCAAAAATATATTTAATATCAGCCCAAATTGAATCTCAAGAAATCATGGGATAAAAAGAATGAGAGAAACTCTAAAAAAATGGTGATTTAAATTACTAATAATCCCTCAAATTAAGCATATATCCTAAGCATATTAATTAATTAAATATCTCAACAGTGGTCTTGAACCACTAATCTTAAATTCCATGTCAGATCAGATACCAAGTATCAGCTCAAATAATGCCACAGTACCACATCAGACGCCAACCACAAAGGGACAAACACCTTAAACCACCAAGGCACAAAGCCTCAGGTAAGGCAACAGCAACAACACACCAAGGCACAAGGGCCTCACAAGTCACAGAGTGGCTAAGTGCTGAGAGAGGAGGGGGCACGAATCCCGAGGTGCAAAACCCTCCCCCTCCTCCTCAGATCTCTTTCTTTCTTCTCAAATCAGACCAGGGTGAACAGTACCGAGTAAATGGGTATTCGGGTAAGCAGACCAGGGACTACACCCGAGAAGGTACGGTTATGGTGGGTTGTTCGGTGGCAGCTTCCGAGAATCAAGAGCTCCAATAACATTGGGGCTTTTGATCCCTGAGGTGAGAGGGAGGCTGTGGCAGTGTTGGTTGGTCGTATGGTGGCATGAAGTGGTCGCACGACCACGTCGGAGGTGAGGAAGACAGAGGGGTGACAAAAGGTGTTTTCACGCATTTTGAAAGTCGTCGAAAATCGTAGTATAGTTGCATAAAAACGTTCGTCAAAAATAAATTTGTAAAAATTACGAGACTTGAGTCCCGGTCGTTCGTCTCTGAGAGGCATTTGTTTTACTTTTGAAATCGATCTTTTTACCGCTCTACTTTGTTTAAAATTACACGTCGGTTTATGATTATTACGTATTGAAGTATGACATGCTTAGTTGCAAGTACATCAGGAATTAAAAGCAGGCAACATTAATCACATAAAAGATATTGCAATGAGTTCATAGTGATTCTCAACACATAGACATATATATATATAGAAAAGCATTTTTCATTCATTCAGTGGGAAAGTTGTTTGCACAGGAAATTTAGAGGAAAGCTTATACATGAATGCTTGAAATGGAAATCTAACTACCAGAAAATGACTGCATACAAGAATCAATGGGGGGATTTCGCATGCATCATTGTGGGAGAAGTTAAGACTACACTATTAAGCAGTAATAAAAGCAGTAAAAATTATGGAGAGCATAAACTAAATCTAGCAAAATAAAGGGCATTCAGGGGTGGTCTCCGATGGCCTTGGAGTGGTCGAGAGGGGAATGAGGGGCGGCCAATGTAGCTTAGGCCGACCCTTGGAGAGAGGGAGGATTGATCCAGCATCCCGGCATGATGTCCTCCATGGTGGTGGTAAGCTTGTGGAGGTGGATTAGCTGACCTAAGTGAAGGTGGGCATGTATGGAGCTAATGAGGTGAGTGGTGCCAATGGAAGCCAAGGGATGTGAATGGGGTCATTTGGCCGCCCATGGGGTCTTTTTATAGACCCAATGGCTTCTCTCTAGAGAGGTGTGGAACTCTCTAAAGAGATTCCAAGAGTGGCCGGCCAAGAGGTTATGAGATCCAAAAATTATGGATCTCATTTTGAATGCCTCTTGGTTACTAATTTTGGCAACCAAGAGGTGGCACCACTTCAAAGAGAGTTCTAGAGAACTCTAGAGAAGTGTGTGTGTGTGTGAATGTGTGTGTGTGTGTGTGTGTGTGTGTGTGTGTGTGTGTGGTCGTGCTCTATGTGGCTAGGTGGCTTAAGTTAGGTCCTACGGGGTTTGGGTAGGTGTAGGTCTTGAATTAGGGTTACAAACCCTAATTGCTAAGGGAAAATGCAATTAAACTTAACCTAAGTTTAATTGAATGAGTGTGAACCTAATTGAGAGTGAAATAACTCAATTAGGTTGGGTTTAGGTCAACTGAACTCTCACCAAGTCCAATTGAACTTGTGTGGGTTGAGATCTAAGCTCAATTAGACTTAATGAGTCCAATTGACTTAGGTGAAGGTAATTGACTTTGATCTAAGTCAATTGGGTTTGGTGAGGACCTAATTAGGTCCTTAGGTAGGTCTAGAGGTGATGTACTAGGGTTAGGACACCTTAATTTAGGTTCCTATGGGGTTGGGATTAGGTCTAGGGAGCTAGAGATCCAAGATCAAGACTTGAATCTCAAAATAAGGACCGGAGACCAGTATCAGATGTCCAATAATGTGATCAGACGACTTATATTAAAAAATCAGAAGTCCAGACTTCAATTCAGGACGTCCAATCTGAGTCAGGGGGAAATCAAGGTTCTGTTTTGGGTATTCTGCAGAAATTGGACGTCTGTCAAAGTATCTGGACGTCCAATAATACTGCAGAAGTGGGTTTGAGGTGTGTAGGAGATGGCTAAGGGTCCTAGACGCCCTATACTTATCTGGACGTCCAGATAAGGGTTGGAACTAGGGTTTTAGGGTTTCCTAGGGTGTTGTGACCTAATCTAAGGGTGGCTAAGGCTTGGGGAAGTCTCTAGGCTATCCTAGGGCTAGGATGGACCTATGCTCTTCACATTTTACTACTTTATTTCTAGTTAATAGAATAGAAAACCTTTAACCCCCTTACATTATTGTTCCTATATCTAAACTAAGCCTTCTACTCCAGTTCTGCTACAACTCCCATTATTCCTGATCCAACTCCAAATCAAGCTCCTGATCAGCTTATTCCCTGTAATTGACGTAATATACTTAATCAGCACATTATAACATTATTTCATGCAAAGCTAAAGAAGAGCAGTAAAGATACAGATGATGCGTATGTATGCATGAATAGCCCTAACTTATGCTAAGTCCTAGCTTAATCTAGGTCAATTAGGACCTATGATTGTTGCGCAATCAAGGGGAAGGCAGTGATGTGGAAATCGAATCAAAGTTTGAAAGGTTTATGATTGGTCTAGGGAGAAAGAAGGAGAGAGAAAACCTATTCTAAAGGATGAACGGGGATGAATTGGCGTGCCGGTGTGATTGCCGACGCCGGAGAAGGTGAAACCTCCGGAGATGAGGACGGTGAGGAAGAAGGGGTCTGGGGGCCTCTGCTTGGTACGACGAGAAGCGGAGGAAGGTGAGGAAGAAGATCCCTCTACCTATCGTATGTGGTAGATGGTGATGACGGAGGGTTGAGGAGCTCGTCGGAGCTGCGGTCAGAGGCAACCAAGGAAGAAGTTGAAGATTTTTGGCCTGGAACCGAGCTAAAGAGGACGACCGAACATGGGGAAGCTTTTATAAAGCTCTGATTTGAGCTCAGACAGGGCAATTCATCGTGATTTCATCGCGATTTGATTTGGGTTCCATCGCAGATTTTAAGAGCTTCGCCTGAGCTCTAGGATGGGAATTAAGATCCAAGATCCTAATCAATTGATTCATTGTAGTGTGAACACCAATCCCACCAAATTTGGTGGGATTTGGAGTTGATTTGGTGGGGTTTTGGTCCGATCAAACAAGGTGTTTAGGTCGGTTGACCTAACAATGGCAGCAAGGGTATTTCTGCGAAGAAGTTGAAGAAATTAGGGACTCGTTTGAAAGGAATTTTGAAAGTTAGGGGCCTAATTGAGAGAAATAGAGATTTAAGGCACTGAAATGCAAACTAGCTCAAGATGAACTCTGATTGGGCCTAAATTTTGGCCTTATCCTAATTTGGACCCAAGGAATCTGATGGTGAAGTTGGATTTGAGTTTTTAGCACATTTGATTGGGTAATTTGCATAGAAGCCTAAATTAAGGTAAAATCCTATCTAAGACTCCGTTTAAGGTCAAAATAGGTTCAGATAGTCAAATCAAGGATACTAAACTCTTAGAATATTTTTATATGAATTTTAGGAGGTTTAGATGAATTTTATCCTAACCAAAACCTCTTCAATTTAAGTGGGTTTGAAATTAGGGTTTTGTGTTCTGATGCAATTCTCGAAACACGTGAAACCCCATTTCTATCTGTGTAAACACAGTCTTTGGACTTTAATGCTCATTTGACCTTTAGTTAACTCCTAACAAACACCATGGTTATTCTACATTTATGGTGTGCTGTTAAAACTGTAGAATTAACCCTGATTTAATGTTCTCTCCTCAAAACGGATCTGAGTGGAATTATGGCTCTCAGGCAATCATTCAAGAGCTGTTAACGTGGCAAAATCGAGTTTTAAAATAAAGCGTTGTAATATAGTTGAAATCACTTTGAAAACAAATAGATTTTATTACTCGAAAAAGTTCCGAGGTTGAACATAGGGAGCAATATGGGAATTTAAATCTCAAGAATTGCAATTCATAACTGAGCACAATATATAAGTAAAAGTTTAAGGCAGAATGATATAAAAATCAATGATCAATGTGCAAAATGAAGAGGGTAAAATGGTGATTTAAATCACCAATTACCCTTATACAATAATAGCAAGTAGAAGCATAATATCAGAGTTAATTATAGCTCTTAGCCTCTTCTTCTTTCTCTTCTTTTCTTTCTCTGTTGCTGCTCCTCCCTCTCTTCTTCCTTCTTGTTAAGACCTGTGTCATTAAGCCTTTTTAAGACGTCCGTACTTTAGGTCAGACATCTGGACTGAGGGTCAGACATCTTGCAAGACGTCTGGACTCATTCCCAGACGTCTGAAAATCGAAATTTTCGTGTACGTCTTCCTGTCTGCGCACGTGCTGCTTGCAGACAGTACGCGACCCTCGTTTTCTTCTCCTTCTCTCTCCTCTCTCTCGACGCAAGCCCTAACCCCACACCTTATATAACCCCCCTCCTCTCCCTCACACCACCCCCACTTCCAGCCACCCTTCTCCTTCCTCCAGCAAGAGCAAGAGCAGCGAGGGAAAGAGAGGAGAGCAAGCACGCGAGCTCGCGTGGGAGCTCGCCGATGAGCTCACGGTCGGTCGGTGCATGCGCAAGGCGAAGGAGCACGTCAGGGAGGTCCTCCCCGACACTGCTGTAGTCGGAGCAGCAGGCGAGTGGGTGCGGCGCAGCCACGCGCGGTGCGAGGAGGCAAAGGCGGGTTCTGGTTCTGGGATTTTCCCAGAATCAAACGTCTGGAGAGACGTCCAGACGACGTAGACAACGTCTGGAGGAGGTTCTAGACGACTGAGAGGTAAGCTTCATGAACGTACGTCTCCTTTGTGGATACGGCCATGCAGGCCGTTCTGCCGAGGCGCTGTTTCGTACCTTATTGAGAAGATTTCGCTTGATTTGCATAGAGGTTGCTTTGGGAAGGCGCGGGACACGCCCTCCCATGCAGTTCGGATGTCAGGGCGAGGTACCAGATGACGGGAAGCATTTCTAGACATCCGGAGAGGTGGTCGGACGTCTGGAACTGGGTCCAGACGGTCCAGCGGAGTTCCTAGACGTTTAAGGAGTGGTGCAGGACTTGAGGTATGGCTCTGGACTCTTTTAAGACGTCTGGAAGGTGTTCCAGATGTCTGATGTGAATCAAAATGTCTGTTTTTGACCCGTTTAGGGTCCGTTTGAGGTCTGATTTCCGCAATTAAGATTCCGTTGTTCTCCTTATACATTCCTCTACTTGTTGGAATACTTTTTATTCTGTTCTAACTAGTCTTTTGTGAATGATCCTTGGGATAGGACCTCGTTCCGTTGCAGATTTGGGGTTTGCTGAGGCACGCGAACCTACCGATCAAGCCCCCACTACTCCTGGGTTTACTGGTAGAGTGGCTTCCCCTTAATTTAATTACAACCTAATTGCCTATGTGGAATGAATGATTAGAACCTAGGATATGGCATGAATCCTAGGACTAGAAATACTGGATTGTCTGTATTGAAGGAATGAATTGCAGTCTTGAATGAGTAGATAGAATGATAGCAATTGCTAGTAAATAAATAGCAGCTGGCTGTGAAACGTAAAGTACTTGTGTTAGCAAACTGTTGCATGTGAATTCCTGTTGCTTACGTTAAATGACATACTATGAGCTGCATGTATATAAATTGAAATTGAAAAGGTGAATGTTGGAAACACGAGCTATCTGTGAATAAACTGAATATGGAATAGAGTTACAAATTGCATGTGTATAACCTGAGAATGGAAATAGAAATGATGAAACCTGGTATAGCTTGGCCTGTGAAACACGAGCATGAACCCTACGGGGAATTAAGAGTAGAGATCTTGGAAATAAATGGAATGGAACTGGGAATGTGAGTGGGGAAGTGAGCTGGCCCTTGAGTATGAAGTACCAAGGAGAGCGACTATCCCCTTGTTCAGTGCAAAGAGGAGCTAGCTGCCCTTGGGTTGGGACCCAAGGTTAGGATTGGCCACTCTGTACCGACTTCTTGGCCCTCGTGTACACAGCACCAGGGAGAGCTACTAGTGTAGGGAGAGAGCTAGCCACCCCACGGGGCCTGGGGTTCAGCTAGCTGCCTTACACCAACTTGTTAAGCCCACTGGGCAAACTAGGGTAGTCAGGCGAGAGTGTGCGGACTGTGGAGGGGCGAGACCCCTGTTTGGTTCTTAGGAGCTAGACCCCTGTTACTGAGAGGGCTATGCCCTATACTGGTTCTGTGCTGTACTTTGGGTGTACCCGCTAACGGAAATGACTGACCGTGTGCCAGTGCGAGGTATTTACCCGTACGTTTATCGCACGTGCCATAGTCACCGTTACGTCTGTCAGTGACCTTGGGGTGGTTGACTGGGTATAGGACCACCACGGGGGACTCTCCTTGCCAGGAGAGCACCACGTGCTACTTCTACTCTTCAGAAAAGACTGCAATCAAGATCGTTCCCACGAGGAATATTCGAGATCAAGAAAGAGACCTGATAATTAAATGGTGAAAGAAAGAATAATTAGTTAAAGAAAGAAAGAAATTGAAAAACAATAGCTATCTGTCCACCTTTACTGTTTAGTAGTTGATTGCCACTCTACTCAGTGTTCGCTAACGTTTTGTACTCATAACCTTTTTCAGGTCCATGTGTTAAGCAGCCAGAGCACACGGCTGCAGAGGGTGCTAGGCTCAGTAGAGCCTAATAGTCGTAGTTCTTTTGTACTCATTTGTAGTAGCGAGTAGCTTCTTGTACCTTTATATTCTGTACTTTTTCGTTCTGCACTTTATATTCCTGTACCTGTTTACTTTGCTACTGTTGTGGTGGTGTGTACTATAGTAGTTTACTTCTTTACTGCTATACTTTTGTTACTGTTAGTTGCTAACATGGTGAATGTAGTTTATTTTACTGCTTTTTGGTTACTTTCTCGTTGGACGATTGGGTCTTGGGATTAGTCGAGTCGGTCCGGTCTCATGTCTTGTAGGGATTCGGGAATCGAGTCGTAACACTTCTGCTTCGGCTCCTCCTTCTCTTCTTCTTCTTCCTTCTAGTTCCTTCTTCTCACAAGGGAGGGGAAATTCTCAAATTAGCTAAGTGTCAGCCAAAGCCTTCAGCAGCAAAACCCTCCCCCTACCCAGCGCGCAAGCTCTCCTTCTCTTTCTCTCTTAGGCTCCGCCCTCCTAGGGCCTCTGTAAGGATAGTCGGGTTATCAGATCGTACGCACCCGAGTATAGGCTCACCGGCGTGCAGTAGTGAGCTAGGAGTGCAGGTTAGTCTAAGCGGGTAAATGGGTCGGCAATATCCGCGGGGGACAGAGTCGCGACGAGGTGTAGGTGTGCGTGGGTGAGAGGGACCTCACCCCGTGTTATGAGGCGAATAGCCTCTACACAAATTCACTTTATGCACTAGCGAGCGCTCTTCCACAACCGATGTAGGACTAATCCCACCTCCTTTTCCTTGCGCACGCCTACTACAGCTTGCTGAAGAAGAAGTGCCCAATTAGCGTAGCTGCTGGGGTTCACACTTCCAATCAAGGACCTGGGAATCTGGCGCTATTGGTTCCGCACCACCTGGAGGCGATGCCTGGGGCTTGCATGTCCTGAAGCTCGAAGAACAAAGCCGGAGATGGCGACAGAGGTGGAGCTCCAACCTAACGCCTGAAACAAACAAATAAGGCCTTTCGGCCATGTCAAATACGTTCAATAGCTTCACCGTGTGACGACGAACGTGATGGCGGTCGTGGCATAGCGTGAGGATGCGTGTAGGTGGCTGTCGAAGTCAGTGTCGGTCGGAGAATGATGGGTTGTTCGATGGGTGGTTTGGGTTGTCGATAAAGCGAATGGAAAGAGGGGTTTTGAAGAGTGGATCACGGTGGAGCTTATGGAGGTGATAGCGGTGTGATTCGTGTGGTGGAGCGGCAGTTGGGTGTTGCTGGAGCTTCGTCGGAGCTGAAGAAGACAGAGGGGGAGATGTGTGGTCGGCGGTTGCTTTGAGGGATATAAGTAGGGAAAAAGAAGGAAGGACAGGGAGCGTTGGAACCTAATCTAAGGACGAAAGGGGTAGGGCGGCGTCAATTGTGGTTGGTCGGCGCCGTGGACGAAAGGTTCTCCGAGGAGGGAGATGGCGACGACGACTGCGGTAGAAGAGCTCCTGCTGGTATGGCCAAGAGAGGACAAGAGAGGGAAAGAGAATCCGGCCACTAGTTTTGTGGTCAGACGACGAGAGAGGGAAGGAGTCACTGGAGCTTGTGGAGCTTCGCAGCCGGAAGAGGAAGGAGGAAAAGGGAATTTCACGGCTGGAATTCAAGCTTGAGAAGTTCGGGAGTATCTGGGCTCTCTTATATAAGGATCTAGAGGCAGTTTGAGCTTGGGAAACAAGCTTTCCAAGCTTGGAAAGCCTCGCTGGACTTGGGAGTTCCTTGATACCCAAATCTCTCATGCATTTGCATGAGAGATTGGGTAGGTTTTAGGGCTTGGGATTGGTTTCAAAAGGAAGGGAATTTCTTAACGAACTTCCCTTTCAATTTTGAAAGGGATTCGTCAAGAAATCAGGAAGTTCTTCCATTTTAAGGTTGCCGGAGCAAGTAGGAATAGGATTAATGGTGGTAGGGACCTTTTTTGTGAGAACGACGACAAAGTTAGGGGCTTGTTTGAAAGGATTTTAAAAGTTAAGGGTAGAAATGAAATTAGATAGGACCAATTTGAAAATTAGGTCAAAACAAACTCATTTTGGGTCCAAATTTTGATAAAAACCTAATTTAGACCTAAGAAATCCAATTGTGAAGTTGGATTTTGGTTTTGGCCATGTTTGACTAAGTAATTTATGCAAAAATCCAAATTAGGGTAAATGTCTGTCTGTGGTTCTGTTTTGGGTCAAAACGGGTTATGATGGTCAATTGAATGTTCTGAACCCTATAGAATATTTTTCTATGAATTTTAGATAGTTTAGGTAAATTTTATATTGATCAGAACCTCAGTTAATTAAGCGAGTCTATTTTTAGGGTTTCAAAAGTCATTTAATTCTCATAACACGTGCAAACCCTTTTCTATCTGTCTTATCCCACTTGTTATCTTTTTAAGATCAATTGGCCTTCATTCAACCCCTAAGAAAACCCTTGGTTGTATTTCATTCATGATGAGTTGGTAAAATTACAGTTTTAACCCTAATTTCTTATTTTTCTTTCATAATGAATATGCAATGACTTGTGACTCTTTGGCGGTTATGTAGGAGCATTTATTAACTTAATTGGGTCAAAATGAGCTAGTTATGACTCATGATGCTGTTCCCATCAGGAGCATTTGTTACTTGATTTCCACTAATTTCAGTTAGTTATGGCTAATGATGGTGTTACCATCACTATCCCTCTTCCCCAAACTGAGCGCGACGATAAGCTATTCTCTCTGTCCGACACCCATTTCCCCCTCCTCAGAGCACTTCCACCAGAGAAGCTTGTCGCCTCTGATCTGTTTTTTCTCTTATAAGTTGTAAAAAAGCTCCTGTGTGCCCCATCTTCCTCTCTGTTTTGCTTCAAACTTCACCGGAGTTTGATCTGACTTCATCGGAGATCTTCTTGTCTCTGCCCTACCAATGGTAGAGTCCCTTACCATTTCGTCTAGGTAAAATGTAGATTAGCCTTAGTTCTTAGTTTTAGTGTAGATTAGCATAGTTAGATAGTTAGTTTAGAATAGTTTTAATGTTGATTTAATGTTGTCTTCCCTGACTCTGGCAAGCTCCTTGAGCTTGTTTTGAGCTTCATTTCATCTTTTGAACACATAAATCACCTTCTTAATCTTTCCACGAACACTTCTATGGCATTAATTACATAATCTATCACATTAATCACCTAATCTCACTCCACCTTCATTGGACACCGCCGTTGTATATGGCGGAAGTTTTCGGCTTAACTCACATGCAATTGGGGCCCTCCGCCACCTTATCATCACACAAGGGCCCCGTTCCACTCTTTGATTTGACCTATAACTCATTATATACAAAGCACCCAAATCACCTTCCATCTTCTAAGCTTGCTATCGATGGTGGCTCAGAAGGGGTGTATCCACCTAATTACACACACGATCACCATTGCTTCATCTCCCTGACCATTTCCCCTCATTCAATTGAGTGAGGACTCATTTCTTGAGTTCACTCGAACTCAATAATGCCTATTAAGCATTCTTTGATGAATCCTTGAACTTGATCATCAATTGGACCAATTGAAGTGTTCTTGAGTTCCTTGTAACCTCAGGAACCTATTGATATAGTTCTTAATGTGTTTCTTGGAGATTTGGTCTCCAACGATCAGAATCGATGTTCACCGGAGCTCCAGCAAGTTAAATCAAGAGCCGCAGCCTTTAGAACTTCATTAGAAGCTCCAGATCGAGTTATTTTAAATAGAGGATCATATTCCACCATTCAGATTTGAGATTTAATAAGAATTGAACTCTGTTAGACTTTATCTTCTCCAACTCTTGTGGAGTTGTAGAGACATCATTATTGAGGTTTTAGACTCTGATCTTAGGTTCACAAGCAAAAACAGAGTTTATAGAATACATTCAATGCTTAATTTAAGTCTAATAAACTCTTGTTTGTTCTATCGAACAACTATCGGTTAGAACTCCAACGATGAGCTCGGAGTTAGTGGTAGAGTGTTCAAAAACTTGATTTTGATGTGCGTAATCACTTTCTGAGATTGATTTTAGTCTTTCTGGGTGGTTAAATTGATCCATGATGATTTGAATTCAAAAGTCAACTTTGGACTTGTTTAGGTCAACCTTGATTCGAATTTGAGATTCTAGAGGTTAAAACTTTGATTCAGTGGATGATTTAAGTTCCTGTAAGTTATGAGAATCTTCTAGAACAAGTTTGAGTGAATTTAATTAAGATTTGATAAGGATTACATCTACTGTCCATTTTGGGTTCATGTTAAGACCCGTGCTGTTAGCGCCCTTTAAGACGTCTAGGACTTGGGTCAGACGTTTGGACACCTTCCCAGACGTCTGAAAATCAAATTTTTTGTGTACATCCTCGCGTCTGCGCGCATGCTGTCGCAGACAGTACGCAACCTCATTTTCTTCTCTCCTTCTCTCTCCTCTCGCCGATGCCAACCCTAACCCAATGCCCTATTTAAACCCCCTCCTCTCCCTCGTTCACCCCACCTCCAACCACCCTCCTCCTTCCTCCAGCTAGAGCAGTGAGCAGCGAGTAGCGAACAACAGGCGTGAGCGACGCGAGAGGAGAGGAGCAGCGAGGGGAAGGAAGGAGAGCAAGCGCGAGCTCGTGTGGGAGATCGCTAGAGAGCTCACGGGCGATCGGCGCGTGCGCGAGGCGAAGAGGTGCGTCGGGGAGGTCCTCCTCGACACTGCTGCAACCGGAGCAGCAGGCGAGCAGCCGCGAGCAGTGCAAGAAGGCGAAGGTGGGTTCTGGTTCTGGGATCTACCCAGAATCAGACGTCTGGATCGACATCCAGACGACACAGACGACGTCTGGAGGAGGTTCCAAATGACTGAGAGGTAAGTTCCGCGACGTACACCTTCTTTGAGGATATGGCCATGTTACAACCCAGTTCCCGAATCCCTACGAGACATGAGAATCGGACCGACTCGACTGATCCTAAGACCCAGTCGTCCAACGAGAAAGTAACCAAAAGAACAGTAAAATAAACCACATTCATCATGCATGTAACTAACAGTAACAAAAGTACAGTAGTAAAGAAAAGAACTACTATAGTACACACCACCACAACAGTAGAGAATTTAAACAGGTACATAAACATGATGCTTACAATAAAAGAGTACAAGTGTAACAGGATATACTCACTACAACAGAAAAATGGTACAGTGGGTACAACACAAGTAGAACTACTGGGCTCTACTAGGCCCAGCACCCTCTGCAGCCGCAGGCTCTGGCTGCTCAACACCTGGTCCTGAAAAGGTGACAAAGGTGACACGTCAGCGAAATGCTGAGTAGAGTGGCAACCAGCTAGCTAAGAAAAACAATAAAAGTGGACAAGTAGCTGTTGTTTTTAGTTTCTTTCTTTATTCCTTTATTTACTCATTCTCGAATTATTTCTCAGATCTTTCTCTTGATCTCGAATGTTCCTCATGGGAACGATCTTGATTGCAGTCTTTTCCGAAAAGTAGAAGTAGCACGTGGTGCTCTCCTGGCCGGGAGAGTCCCCCATGGTGGTCTTACCCTCAGTCAACCACCCCAAGGTCGCTGACAGATGTAACAGTGACTACGGCACGCGCGATAAACGCACGGGTAGCTACCCCGCACTGGCATGCAGTCAATCATTTCCGTTAACGGGTGCGCCCAAAGCACAGCACGAAACTAGTATAGGGAAGAGCCCTCTCAGTAACAGGGGTCTAGCCCCTCCACAGTAACCAAACAGGGGTCTTGCCCCTCCACAGTCCGCGCACCCTCGCCTGACTACACTGGTTTGCCTAGTGGGCCTAACAAGTCGGTGTAGGACGGCTTGCAGAACCCCGGGGCCCATGGGGTGGCTAGCGCTCTCCCTACACTAGTAGCTCTCCCCGGTACTGTGTACGCGAGGGCCAAAAGTCGGTACAAAGTGGCCAGACCTAACCCCGGGTCCCTGGGGCGGCTAGCTCCGCTCTGCAGTAAACAAGGGGACAGTCACTCTCCTTGGTACTCCGTACTCAACGGCTAGCTCACTTCCCCAATTTCATTCCATTTACCCTTCAGGAGCTTTACTCCTAATTCCCCGTAGGGTTCATGCTTATATTTCTCTAACCAAGCCATTATAGGTTTCATCATTCCAATTTTATTCTCATATAGCCTGTGTTCCCAACAGTTAATATCCACTCATATACAAGCAACTGTTATCCAATTACAGGCAATTATCATTGTTCCATCTACTTTTCCAAGACTGCAACTCATGTATTCACAATGCTTCAGTGTTTCTGCTCCTAGGATTCATGCCACACCTTAGGATCTATCATTCAATTTCCAGTCCTAGGATTCATGCCATACCCTAGGATCTATCATTCAATCTAGTTTTCCAGTCCTAGGATTCATGCCATACCCTAGGATCTATTATTCAATCTAGTTTTCAGACCCTAGGATTCATGTCATACCCTAGAATCTATTATTTATCTCAAAGATGCATTAATGTTGGTAAACAAACAAGGGAAGCCACTCTACCCGCAAAATTGGGAGTGATGGGGGCATGATCGGCAGGTCCGCGTGCCTCCGCAACCCCCAGATCCGCAACAGAACGAGGTCCTAACACAAGGATCAACACAAGGAACCACTCAAAACAGGATACAAGTACTTTAAACAAATAAAGGAACTAATTTTGAGAAGAACAAAATTTTAAACGTGGAAATCAGACTTCAAACGGGCCCTAAACGGGTCAAAAACAACAACTTTGACCAAAATCAGACGTCTGGAACACCTTCCAGACATCTTAAAAGGTGGTCCAGGTCATACCTTACTTCTACGCTGCTCTTCAGACATCCAGGATCCCGCTGAAACATCTGGACTTTGTTCCAGGCGTCCGACTATCACTCCGGATGTTTGGAGACTCTCCCCGCCGTCTGGTGCTGTGCCCAAATGTCTGATCTATGTTGGAGGGCGTGTCCTCACGCCTTCCCGAACGAAACCTGCACGCGTACGCAACCACTCTCAACGCGACACGTCTCATAACCTTCGGCGGAACGGTTTGCATGGCCGCGTCCGCAAGAAAGCGAAGGATGAGAATATCGTACCTTTCAGACATCTGGATCTCACTCCAGACGTCTCCCACATCGTCTGGACATAGGTCCAGACGTTTGATTCTGGGAAAATTTCCCAGAATCAGAACCTTCTCGCCTTCTTCCCGCTTCGTGCGGCCGCACCGCGCTCGTCCGCCTGCTGCCTGAGCTGCAGTAGCACCGGGGTAACCTCCCCAGCACCATGCTTTCGCTACGTGCCCATCGGCCGGCCCTGGGCTGCTTCGACGAGCTCGGTCTCTCTTCCTCACACTCTCCACCTCTTCTCCCTCTCGCTGCACCTCCCCCTCCCCGCGCGTGCCTAGCAGCAGCTGCTGCCCTTGCTCTCTCACTCTCACGCCAACACTGGAGAAGAAGGAGGAGACGGTGGAGTGGTGGTGAGGGAGAGGGAAGGGAGGAAGAGGATATTTGAAGGAGTCAGGGAGAGAGAGAAAAGAGAAGGAGACGCCTGCAGGTCGGCGAGCGCAGTCTGCGTGCGCACGCATGCAGACTCGCAATCGTACGCTGCAAAAATTAAATTCCAGACGTATGGGAAGGTGTCTAGACGTCTGACCAGACGTCTGGACTAACTCCCAGACATCTTAAAAATGTTTGATGTCGTGGGTCTTAACAGGCCATGCAGGCTGTTCCGCCGAGGCATTGTTCTGTGCCATATTGAGGAGATTTGTGTCGATGCATGCAGGATTCGCTTCAGGAAGGCACGGGGCACGCCCTCCCACGCAGTTCAGACGTCTGGGCGAGGCACCAGACGGCGGGAAGCATCTCCAGACGTCCGGAGAGGTGGTCGGACGTCTGGAACTGGGTCCAGACGGTCCAGCAAAGTTCCTGGACGTTTGAGGAGTAGCGCAGGAGTTGAAGAATGGTTCTGAACTCTTTTAAGACATTTGGAAGGTGTTCCAGACATCTGATGTGAATCAGAATGTCTGTTTTTGACCTGTTTAGGGTCTGTTTGAGGTCCGATTTCCGCAATTAAGATTCCGTTGTTCTCCGTATACATTCCTCTACTTGTTGGAATACTTTTTATCCTATTCTGAGTAGTCTCTTGTGAATGATCCTTGTGATAGGACCTCATTCCGTTGCGGATTTAGGGTTTGCTGAGGCATGCGGACCTACTGATCAAGCCCCCACTACTCCTAGGTTTACTGGTAGAGTGGCTTCCCCCAGTTTAATTACAAACCTGAATGCATATTTGGAATGAATGTTAGATCCTAAGGTATGGCATGAATCTTAGGACTAGAAACACTGAAATATGTGTATGGAATGTATGGATTGCAGTCTTAGATGAGTAGATAGAATAATAACAATTGCCTGTAAATGAATAACAACTACCTGCGAAATGTAAAGTACTTGTGTTAGCAAACTGTTGCATGTAAATTCCTGCTGTTTACGTTAAATGTCATAATATGAGCTACATGTATATGAACTGGAAATGGAAGATTGAATGTTGGAAACACGAGCTACCTGCGAATAAACCTAGAATGTGAGCAATAAAGTTACATGTTACATGTGTAGAACCTGAGAAATGGAAATAGAAATGATGAAACTTGGTATAGCTTAGCCTGAGAAACATGAGCATGAACCCTACGGGGAATTAGGAGTAGAGCTCCTGGAAATAAATGAAATGGAACTGGAAATGTGAATGGGGAAGTGAGCTGGCCCTTGAGTATGGAGTACCAAGGAGAGCGACTGTCCCCCTGTTTAGTGCAGAGCAAAGCTAGCTGCCTTAGGGTTGGGGCCCAGGGTTAGGATTGGCCACTTTGTACCGACTTTTTAGCCCTCGCATACACAGTACCGGGGAGAGCTACTAGTGTAGGGAGAGAGCTAGCCACCCCACGGGGCCCGAGGTTCAGCTAGCCGCCTTACACTGACTTGTTAGGCCCACTGGGCAAACCAGGGTAGTCAGGCGAGGGTGTGCGGACTGTGGAGAGGCGAGACTCCTGTTTGGTTCTTAGGGGCTAGACCCCTGTTACTGAGAGGGCTATGCCCTATACTGGTTCCGTGCTGTGCTTTGGGCACACCCGTTAACGGAAACGACTGACCGCGTGCCAGTGCGGGGTAGCTACCCATGCATTTATCGCGTGTGCCATAATAACCGTTATGTCTGTCAGTGACCTTGTGGTGGTTGACTGAGTGTAGGACCACTACGGGGTACTCTCCCGACTAGGAGAGTACCACGTGCTACTTCTACTCTTCGGAAAAGACTGTAATCAAGATCGTTCCCACGAAGAACATTCGAGATCAAGAAAGAGACCTGATAAATAAACCAAGTGATGAAAGAAAGAATAATTAGAAAGAAGGAAAGAAATTGAAAATTAACAGCTACCTGTCCACCTTTACTGTTTTAGTTAGCTGGTTGCCACTCTGCTCAGCATTCGCTGATGTTTTGTACTCATAACCTTTCTTAGGTCCAGGTGTTGAGCAGCAAGAGCCTACGGCTGCAGAGGGTGCTGGGCACAGTAGAACGCAGTAGTTGTAGCTTTCTGTTGTACTCCGTTTCCTGTTGTAGTGAGTAGTTTGTTACACTTCTATACTCTTTTATTGTGAACTTTATATTCCTGTTTACTTTTCTACTGTTGTGGTAGTGTGTACTGTGGTAGTTTATTTCTTTACTGCTGTACTTTTGTTACTGTTAGTTGCTTGCATGGTGAATGTGATTTATTTTACTGCTTTTTGGTTACTTTCTTGTTGGACGACTGGGTCTTGGGATCAGTCAAGTCGGTCTGGTCTCGTGTCTTGTAGGGATTCGGGAACCAGGTTGTAACAGTTCAAGATGGAACCCAACACTGTTATGTATGTGTTTGGTGAGATTTGGCTATAATTTTTTCCCAGATCAATTATTCCTGACTCTTTGCATTGATTTTAATCACTTCTTGAAGCTTACAACTAACTGCCGGTTAGATTCATACTAGAATCATTGTTCTAAACACAGATCTTTAAATCTCTTAAGTTCTGGAGCTTTTGAAGCTCTCTTTAACTCCAATCTTCATCCAATTAGATGTGGAATGTTCATTTGAATCCAATCGAACTCTCAAATGAGGGTTATAACACCTCTTCAAATCATTTGACCTGAGAAACACATTTCTAGGCACATGTCACAGGGCCATGTTCACCTTATGATTGCATGGATCAAACTTGATCCAATCTTCAAATTGACTCTCTCAATCGAGAGAGGATCTCAAGAGCTTTCCATCGAGCCCTTGTTTGCTCGATTTGGTCCATTGTGCCGAATGGAATCCTCGTTCGAAGGCGTCGGTCAACAAACGTTGTGCTAAAGGAGATGCAGCTTATTTTGTCCCACCTCATGAGTTCATGAACGCTCGCCTTGGTATAAAAGGAATAACATGCGGTGACGCTTCGGTTGTCAATGTAGGACGCATGTAATGAGCATATGATATGATCTTGAGCACGTGTCGTGCATGTGCATGTGTGTGTGTGCGGCACACGTAGGTGTGCGCATGGGCCCGAGTGGGCATGAGTGTGTGGTTTTGGGCCTGATATGGCCAGGTACTATGCATTATAAAAGACTAAAATCCATACTAATTAAACTAGAGCTTGGTTCAAGTAGGGGTCTGGTCCCACCCTATGGGATGGGTGCTATGTATCTCACAAACGAACTCGGTTCGCCCATTCAAACCAATTTTTGGCTAAGTAAAAATGTGGGGTTAAAAGCTTAAAAATGGCTAGGTGTGGAAGAAGAGTTGCATAGTGAGGGTTAAAGAGAGGGTTTAAGAAAAGAAAGGAGTGGAGAGAGGAGTTAAGGGCTGAATTAAAGAAAGAGAGAGGGCTTACGAAGATAGTTAAGAGTGAAGAGAGAGAAGAAAAGTTAAAAGTTAAATAATTACATATGAGAAATGGTTGAATTAATGTTGAGAAAAGACATCTGATAATGTCAAGTTTTATACTTAAGTCGGCTAATACACTTAAGAGATGTCTAATGAAGGCTGAATTGAAATTGATCACTGTTTGAGCTCTATTGTAATAAAGGCATTATTTTGTATTGTAAATTCTTTTTATGCCTTCATCATTTGTAACACTTGTAATAAATGTTTCTTTGCTATTCAATGTAAAACCATTCATGCACATCTCTTTTATAATGAAATGATTATCATGCTTTCATGTTCAATTTTATGATGCAATTGTTCATGTACTTAACATATTTTGCAATTAATATAGTAATTAGTTATTTGCTAATTTAAAATTAAAAAATGGTGAATTGATTAAGTTTAAATACCTCCTAGTGAATGACCTGGAGTCAATCAGTTAAAAGAATTAAATCTAAAATGTAGGTTAGCTTGACACTATACTACAATTAATGACAACGATTTAACAATTCAAGTTAACCTAAGTCTATTCTTTATGTGATTAATTAAGACTAATAATCTTAATTAACTATGTTGAGAATTGAACGATTAACACCCATCAACAACTAGCCATCACCCTTCTCTCACACATTCCCATCACCTACTGATCAATCATTTGGATCGCATGTTAATTAGTTGTTATTATATTGTAGTATAGATGCAAGCAAGATGGATGTCATGTCATTTATTTAATTACATAATTTTTATTAGTTTATTCTATGTCATTCATTGGGAGGCAGTTATTGATATGCATCACTCTCTATGTTCCAAAAATATTCTTTTATTCCAAAAATGTTAAGTTTATTCACAAAATAATGAAAGAATGAATTAATCAGGTTAATTATGTATGAAAGAAATCAATTAATGTTAATTGCAATGCTTTAAACATATATATAGAAATAAAAGCCCGAAAAACTTAATTAAACTATTCTATGTTACTTATTTACACTAATTATTAACAATGGCTAAGTTAAGGCACAACAAGAAAACTAACATAAGTTATACTAACATATATATATATCTTTACTAACATATAATACTACCTATAGTGACTGATATAAACATCGCTAAAGCCTTAAACACATATATACAAATAAGGCAAAAACTGTGTTATCTACTTTACTCACAACACATATACATAATTAACTTAACACACAAACTTGCACACTTAGCTCAACACTTAGTCATATTTACATTAATTTAACACATAAATCAACTCACACTTAGTCAAAAATTTAGGATTGGCAAGCCACTTTCCATAGGATTAACGTCCCCTCTTGAGGACGGATCAATACCATTACTAAGTGGGCCCAAATTTGTTAATTAAGGTATGCTTTTCTCCATTTTAGGCCCAATAGGTCTACTTGCACGCTCACACGCACCCACACGTGCGCACTTGCTTGGACGCGCGTACGCATGTGTACAAATGCTCATGACCTATATGTTCGTATACTCGTTTCAGTGTGCCTATCATGCGGCACTATTCAATGTATATGACTTGTTGGTTTTTGTGCGCACGATGTGGCGCTAAAGATTGGTGGAATTTAGCGTGAAATCCATGTGCAATTATGTGCGAAATTAGCGATTTTGGACCTCAATTTGAGACCCCTAATGATTTTCATTTTCAAAATAAATTACATGGTTGTGAAGCCTATACATAGGGCTTCTTATTGGTGTAATCAATTTACAATAATTAATTATTTAATTATATTTAAAAATTAGTCAAAGTTGTCGATTTGTACATGTTAAATTACTACTTAATTCCTCAATTAATGTTCAAATTAATAACTTAATGACTCAATTGATTTATAACTTGGTTAATATACATCATAAACTATTTATGATACATTTTAAATTTATTTTTAGTCATTTATTTTAATTTATATACATTTATGTACATGATTTTAATAGATATATACATAATTATATTATAAATACTATTATACAGTATAAATACATAATAAATAGTTTGAAAATAATTAAAATTATTGTATACAAGTGTACGGCATAATATACTTCAATAATTAATCAATTTACTAATTAATTTATTTTAACTTAATAATTTAGCTAATTAACTTAATAACTTAATTATATACAATCACTACTTAAATAAAGAAATGTACAGGTATATTACAATATATTGTAATTACTTTAATAAGTATATACAGTTATAAATATGATCGTACATGTATACATATCTATTTATAATTACATAAGAATAGGTACATATAATTTAAATAAATAAATAGATAATTATATAATTGGTATATATATAGTATAACTCAACATAATTACTTACTTAAATAATTATAATACATATATAAGTTAGTTATGTACATTATAGTTATATATTTTATTATTTACAATTAACTTAGTCTTTAAATTATATATATAAGTATAAATACTATATACATGGTATTTTTGTGTATTTTTGGAATTTGTCATATTTTTATGGTATTTTTGTATTTTATAGGAATAGGGAAGAAAGAGAGAGAAGGTGAGATGAGAGAAGAGAGGACACTTTTTGTATTTTAATGTGTTTTTCTCTTATTTAATATTAGAGTAGACAAAATCGTCTATTAGTATGTTCTACCAACTAGAATGTTCTGAATCCACTCAAACTTCACCCACACCTAGAAATATATCTAATCTTACTCAAGACACTTCAATTTTATTTATTTAAATTTTTTTTCTATTTTTCTAGGTATTTACAAATTAGCACATACATGGCTTAAAAGGGTGTGAAATAATGAACTCAAGCCATAAAATTCCTATTCTATTGGTCTAGAGAATAGGAATTAGGCAGTAAAAATCTTCAACGGCTATATGAAACCATATCAAGCATAAAAATAAAATTTAGAACTATAACTCCATAAATTTGATTAATTAGACAGTTGAACAATAATTATACCACTATAGGGCTAGATTAAAGTCTAACAATTGATTCCAAAGCCCTTAAACTCATTCTAAATTGTTAAACAAAGCTGATATAACACTAATAACATTCATAACTCATCAAATATTGAAATTTGATTAATGAACCATTAAATACATGTCTTGGACAGATTATACAACTCAGGCTACTGATAATGAATTAATCACTCATATACATGCTACTCAAATTAGTTTTGACCCAAATAACTGTACATGAATGCTTTAAACATGAATTTTTGATATTACAACACATCAATGACTCATTTAATCTCCCAAAACCTAGCTTAACACAATGAAATTTGTCCAATGGTAGCTGTTACAGTTATATGTTGCTATCAGTAGATCTACTGCTGCTACAGCTTGAAGATCAGACCAAATAGGTCTGATTTGGTGCTCAAGAAACCAATTTCAAATCTGGAAAACCAGATCTGAGTGCAATAAATCCCATAAAACCTTTCATCCTCAGATCAATGCTTTAAATCATAGAACATAGCAACTATTGCTGCTACTACTCAAATCTGATATAAACCACAGAAAATCCACTTGAAATCAGTTGTAAATATTCCAAAGAAGTTCTAGAATCCATTTTAATCAAATAATGATTCAAAGAACCCTAAAAATCCTAATTCAATTCATTCTCTTTGTCATAGACAACACAAGAGATGGAATCAAGCTAAATGTTAAATCCACTTGTAAATTGATTCAAAAATTTCATTAGGATTCTTTAAAACTCATTTAAACCTTGATCCATAGATTAAACAAGAAAAATCAGAAACCCTTGTAGCCCACCTAGGCATTTGATTTTAGGTCACCCACATGATATGATCATCTAGGAACTCTACACACTATTACTTAGTGCTTAGGGATCCTAGGAGATCCTTAGAAAATATTTAGGTCACTGCAATGGCTTCTGTTGATTTCTTACGAGAGGGGGTGAGATTTGCGTGATGTAATATAAAATGCAAAATTAAAATGAAACAATCTTACAAATAGACAATCACATAATTTACACAAGTGATTTTTAGGTGAAAACCCAAATCGGGTAAAAACCACCACCTAACCCTCTCGAGTTAGGATTTTCCAATCGACCAAGTCGATCAAAATCCACTAACGAACTACTTTAATGAGGATAGTTCAACCTCTATACAACCACGCTACAAGTACGAGGGTAACGTTTTTCAAACCCCTCCTCTTCACGAGGAGTATTTTGTCCCTCGATGGAGACGGGAATTCACAAAGCGAATACCCAACAATAACAAAGTAAAATACAAACAAGACCTATAGAGCCACAAGGATAAACTTAGCTATTATAGGTAAAGATTACTTCCCTTTGCTGGAAGTGCGTCGGCTTAACACGGATGTGTGAACCACACGGCGGTACTTCGTCACTCTCGTAATCGCGGAGGGAGAGCGAGTGTGCAACAACAATGAAGCTCTCTTGATGTGGACCTAAGCTTGGAGAGCTAGAGCTTCTACTCAAGATCAAATTGACACAAATGATGTGGAAGTGTGTTACTTGGTGTTTCTTGGTGTATCTTGGTGTGTGTTTGCAAGGCAAGGGGCCTCTCCTATTTATAGATGGCTTAAGAAGGCCTGGGAAGGCTTTGGAAGCCTTAGGTAACCGTTGGGGATCATCCCAAGGTAAATCAAGCCGCAATCAAAATCATTAATGATTCTAACAGGATCATTAGACGTTTGGGAAAAAGATTAGATGTCTGGAAGATGCACTTAAGACATTTGGAAACTAAATCAGATGTCTAATCCTAGACAGGTTTCCTTGCTAACTTGGGTCAAACCTAAACAGGATTCTAGTGTAATTCAATCAGACGACAAATCGGACGTCTGGCACTAGGTATGGACGTCTAGAAACCTAATTTACTGCGGGAATGGATTTCCTAAGGCACAAATGGCTATAAGTCTCAATAAAAGTGATTTTGGCTCAATCAAGGTCTAACAGTCACTTATCAGACGTCTAAGGTCCTCTACGGATGTCTGATAGAAGCCTAAAGGTCATTTCTCAACGATCATATTGTGAAAGCCAATGTTCCACTAATTGGACGTTTGGCCAAGTCATTAGACGTCTGCTAAGACGTCTAGACTAAGCGTCGGTCGTCTAAAATCAGCAAACAGAAGGCTATAAGACCAGCCCTAAAAGTTTGGACGTCTGATTTAACATTCAAACGTCTTAAAGTTCACTATCAAACGTCTAATTATCAGATTAGTCGTCTGATAAGGCTGCATGAAGCTTATTTAGGTTTTCTAAGTTCTCCACAGAAAACCTAAGTGTCCTAGGGTCTAGAAAGTGTTCCTAGGACTAAAGTGTTGATACTTTGAGGCTCTTTAACATGTATTTAAGAAAATGAATGAGCAAAGAATGAAAATAACAATTACAGAGTACAAGACAAAAGAACATCTATCCTATTCTTCTGTCTTTAAGCTCTCGCTCCTCGCAATGCTCCTTCTTCTTTGTCAAGCTCCTCCAATTCATCATGAATGCAAGCTTGATCTCCGTCTTTACACTTGTAACATGTGCAATCTACTTGAAATCTAGGACTCAAAAGCAAATGTAAAATACCAAGTGTTTTGTTATCATCAAAATAAATGGTTGTGGTGCCCTTGCGCCAACAGCTTCAAATCAATGTAACCAATTCTCATTAGCCAATGCTACCCAATGAGGCATAAAAATTAGGAACTGGGCTAAAATTAGGCACGAGTGAATCAATCAAAGAAAATCCAATCAATGTAGCTCAATCCCATCACATTACATAAATATAAACTAAATTTGATCAATTGAAACTGATTGAAATCAAGTTGTCCATAAATCCTTCAATCAAGCTCTCAAACCAAATCAAACTTAATCGACCAAATCAGTTCAATTCAGCATAAGGGGAGGACCTTTGTGATCAAGTGAAGAGAATGGGAGGCCCTCCAAATGAGATTTGAGTGCACTCTAGATCTTGGTGCTAGAAAGCATTAGATCTACAGTGATTCTAATGGATTGGAGGGACTGTGAATTAAAATAGCAAGGGAAGTGAGTGAAAGTGATCATGAGGTGATTAGGGAGCTGTATGAATTGGTGAAAGCATATGAAATTGCCTTTCTGATATGAATTGATTAGAGAGGTCAAATCGAGTGACACTAACACTAATCTAATCTACTCCTAGATCTAACACAATCAAGCGATGAATTCTAAACTACACTATCTAAATTACACTAAAAAGCATTAAATATAATCTAGGAAAGTAATAAGTAATAAAAACCTAAACTAATTGGAAGAATGGGACCTATGGGTCTCCAACCGACTGTTGGTGTTACGACCCAATTTTTGGATCCCTACAGGACCTAAGACTGGCTCGCCTTGACTAATCCCAAGACCTAGTCATCCAACAAGAAATAACCAAAAGTAGGAAAGTAAACCACATTCGCACATCCAATATAACTAAGTAGAAGAAAAGAATGTAGTAGTAAAGAAAGTAGAACAACTGCCTAAGTACATGCCACCACAACAACAACAGAAAACGGAAAGGAAACAGAAAGTAACAAGAATAGTAAAGCATGTATCCATTACTCACTACAATAGTAGAAAATGAAAGAGCTAAAAAACGACTACGGCTGGGTTCGGCTGGGCCCAACATCCTTTGCAGCCAAAAACTCAGGCTGCTCAACTCCTGGTCCTGAACAAGGTTACGTAAAGACAGAGTCAGCGAACGCTGGGTAGAGTGGTGTTTACATTATTTAAGTGCAAGTACAGTAAAACAACAATAGGTTTATTTCTTATTTCTAATTATCTCATTTATGTGTTTCCGGTTCATTTATTTCTCAAGTATCTAGGTATTTCTTGATCTTGAATGTTCCTCGTGGGAAGAATCTTGATTGCAGTCTTTTCTATAGAGTAGAAGGTACACGTGGTGCTCTCCTGGCTGGGAGAGTCCCCAGTGGTAGTCCTACACCCAGTCAACCACCCCGAGGTCATTGTCGAGACGTAGCGATGACTGCGGCATGCGTGATAAGCGCACGGGTAGCTACCTCACATTGACATGCAGTCAGTCATTTCTGCTAACGGGTACGCCCAAAGTACACCACGGAACAGTATAGGGCCTTGCCCTCTTAGAACAGGGGCCTTGCCCTCAGAACCGAATAGGGGTCTCGCCCCTCCATAGTTCGTGCACCCTCATCTGACTACCCCGATTTGCCCAAAGGGCCTAACAAAGTCGGTGTAGGGTGGCTAGATGAACCCCAGGCCTGTTGGGTGGCTAGCTCCCTCCCTACACTAGTAGCACGCCTCTATACCATGTACGCGAGGGCCAACAAGAGTCAGTGTAGAGTGGCCAATCCTAACCCTAGGTCTCAACCCAAGGGAGGCTAGCTCCGCTCTACACTAAAAAGGTGTTGGGAGGTCGTAGATCGCATTTTTGATAAAAGCATCGTAGTATAGTTCCGAAATACGATCCAACAAAGATATTGTTTTGAAAATAACGAGACTTTGAGTCCCGGTCATTCGTCTCTGGGAGGCGTTGTTTTTGTTTTTGAAATTGAGCTTAAAGCCGCTCTACTTTATTTAAACGACATGCTTGTGCGTAATATATAGGCGGTTAAAGAGCAGGCACTTAAATCACTCAAATATGATAATCATTCGGCTCAAGTTGATTTCAAACACATAAGAGATATATATATAAAATGAAATTTCATTCTTCATGGGAGAGTTGTTGCACAAGGAAATCTAGAGGAAAGCTTATACATGAATGCTTAAAATTAAATCTAACTTCCAGAAAACGATTGCATACAAGAATCAACGGGGGGATTTCGCATGCATCATTGGGGGAGAAGTAAGACTACTCTACTAAGCAGTAAATGAAAGCAATAAAAATTATGAAGAGCATGATTTAAAGCTAGAAGAATAGAGGGCATTCAGGGGTGGTCCCCGATGGCCTTGGAGCGATCGAGAGAAGAAGGAGGGGAGGCCAATGGAACTTAGGCCGGCCCTTGGAGAGAGGTAGGGTTGATCCAGCATCCTGGCATGGTGTCCTCCATGGTGGTTGTAGTGAGCTCGTGGAGGTGGAGTGACTATCTAAGTGGAGGTGGCGTGAATGGCACCAATGGAGTGCAATTGCCAAGGAAGTGAATGGGTGCCAATGGCCACCCATGGGGTCTTTTTATAGACCCAATGGAAGCTCTCTAGAGAATTATGGAATTCTCTAGAGAGGCCTATGGTGGGATCTCGTGGGAGAGTGAGAGAGAGAGGGTGGATGGTGATTTTTAGATCCACCAAATGTGGATCTAAAAATTGAATGGCTCTTGGTTGCTATTTTTGGCAACCAAGGCAACCACACATGGTAGAGAGTTCTAGAGAACTCTAGGCTATATATTTTCGTGTGGATGGTGTGTGTGGGTGTGTGTGGGTCGAAACTTAGGTGGCTAGGTTGATTAGGTTAGGTTCTAGTGGGTTTAGGTCAAGGTAGGTCTCAAATTAGGGTTATAAACCCTAATTCACTAAGGTAAAGTGCAATTAAACTTAATACAAGTTTAATTGGGTGTGTGGAAACTTAATTGAGAGTAAAACAACTCAATTAAGTCAGGTCTAGGTCAATTGGACTCTCACTGAGTCCAATTGGACAGTGTGTGCTGAGATTAGGGCTCAATTGGACTCAATGAGTCCAATTGAATAGGCTGATGGAATTGACTAAGATCCAAGTCAATTAGGTTTAGTGAGGACCTAATTAGGTCCTTAGGGAGGTCTAGAGGTGATGTACTAGGGTTAGGGCACCTTAATTTAGGTTCCTATGAGGTTGGAATTAGGTATAGGGACCTAGAGATCCAAGATCAAGGCTTAAATCTCAAAACAGGAATTGGAGAGCAGTATCAAACGTCTAATTATAGAATCAGACATCTTATACTAAAAAATCAGAAGTCCAGACTTGTTGTTTGGACGTCCAATCAGAGTCAGGAAGGATTTCGGGTTCTATTTTGGGTATTCTGCAGAAATTGGACGTCTGACAAAGTGTCTGGACATCCAATAACACTGCAGAAGTGGGTTTGAAGTGTGCGAGAGTTGGCTAAGGGTCCTAGACGTCTTAAAACTTATCTGGACGCCCAGAGAAGGGTTGGAACTACGGTTTTAGGGCTTCCTAGGGTGTTGTGACCTAATCTAAGGGTGGCTAAGGCTTGGGGAAGTCTCTAGGCTATCCTAGGGCTAGGATGGACCTAAGCTCTTCACATTTTACTGCCTTATTTCTACTTAATAGAATAGAAAACCTTTAACCCCCTTACATTATTATTCCTACATCTAAACTAGGTCTTCTGCTCCAGCTCTGCCACAACTCCCATTATTTCAGATCCAGCTTCAGATCCTGCTCCAGATCTAGCTCCAGATCTGCTTATTGCCTGCAATCGACATAATATACTTAATCAGCACATTATAACATTATTTTATGCATAGCTAAAAGAAAGCAGTAAAGATGCAGATAATGCGTATGCATGCATGAATAACCCTAACTTATGCTAAGTCTTAGCTTAATTTAGGTCAATTAAGACCTATGATTGCTGCGCAATCAAAAGGGACAGTTGCTCTCCTTGGTACTGCGTACACAAGGGCCAGCACACTTCCCATCTACATTCCAGATTTCCTTTCATCCACAGGAGTTCTACTCCTAATTCCCCGTAGGGTTCATGCTCATATTCATCTCATTTATCCAGGTCCAGATCTCATGTTCATAACTCGTTTCTCATCCATATACAGGCAGCTCGTGTTTTCATAATTCAGTTCTCAATCATGACATGCAACTTGTGGTTTCACAATTCAATTCTCATCTACATACAGGCAGCTCGTATTTTAACATGCATCTCGTAATTATACTACAGGCATTTGGTAGCAATTTATCTTAACCATGCATTCAAGTAAACGGTACACCTCAAACAAGCTCATTCATTTCTACCCTAGGGTTCATTCCACATCCTAGAGTTTAATCTGATTATTCTAACCAAACACATTCTTATTTAAATAGTAACAACTGAGTTAAACCACTCTACCGGGTATCACGGAAGGAATGGGGGCCTGTGCCGCACATCTCGTCGTTTTCGCGGGCCTCGAACACTCCACCGGCTGGTAACCTTACCAGCGACCAATGTACATTAGAATAGCTCAAAACAGTAGATGCTCAACACGAATACGTAGAGGAACTCGAGTGGAAAATAACAGTACTTTGTTTGCGAAAATCTGATTCTGTTTGGGCCTTAAACAGGCCAAAAATGCAGTTACTAATCAAAATCAGACATCTGGGACTAGTTCCAGACATCTTAAAAGACGTCAAAACTCACCTTACCCTTCCTGTGGCTGATTCAGACGTCCAGACTCCCTCTGCGACCATCTGGGGGTAGTTCCAGACGTCGGACAAGGTCTTCGGTCGTCTGGAAGCACCTACGGACGTCTAACGACGTGATCAGATGTCCAAAAGTACTTGGGAAAGCGCACTGTGCACCTTCCCAAAGCCTGCACCTGTGTACGAACACCCGCAGATGGAACAGTCAGCCGACATTCCCTGCGTTGCGATATGCATGGTGTAGGAAGATATGTACCTTGCGATATACGTGCTTTCAGACTTCTGGCCTCAGCTCCGGACGTCTAGGTGCCTCGCCAATCGTCTGGACTTCACTCCAGATGTCTGATACTAGAAAACTTCCAGTATCAAAACCTCCTTGCAGCTCGCTCTGCTCGCACCTCCACCCTAGCGACACCTCTAGCAGCTGCAGAAGCTTGAGTCGCTCCTCACCAGCTCCTCCTATCTCCCACGAGCTCCACTTTGAGCTCCACCGACCTCCTGCGGTCGTCTCCCTCCTCCCCCACTCTCACTCCCTTGCACTCTCTCACTCTCGCTCTTCCCCGTTCTCCCTCGCCGGCTTCTCTCTTCCTCGCCGCGGCTGCAGCAGCAAGGATGGGAGGCTGAAGGGCGTGGTCGTCGCTGGAGAAGGTGAAGGTGGTGGTGGCTTGAGTGGTGTGAGGAGGAGAGGAGAGGAGAAGGGAGGGGTTATATATAGGAGAGGGGTTAGGGTTCGGGTGAGGGGTGAAGGAGCGAGAGCAGGTCTCTGCGCGCTAAGAGCGCGTAGCGTAGTACGAAAAACTCACTTTCAGATGTTTGGGCATGTGTCCAGACGTCTGACTGAAACTCTAGACATCTTATCCGGCTAAAAATATAACAGGTCATTACAGTTAGAGAGGAAGAAGTGAGGAAGAGGTCTTCAGCTAAAGAAGAGCCCTCTAAAGGAGCTCCAGGGTCACCTTTAGGTGTTACGTGATCCTTAGCGGTGAGGATGAATGGGGGAAGAGAGATCCACCACTATTATCAGTAGAACGAATGGAAATGGGTAGGAGATGACTGAAGAGGATGAATGGTAGCTCAAGAGATGAAGTGGGGAGCTACCTCCTTTTCTAAGGAGGCACTCGAGGTCCTTAAATAAGTGATTGGTCGAGTGTGGTCACCGGATTTTGAGATTAGTCGAATTAAGGGAGAATGGTGGATGTGAGAGGGAAAAGTGTGCGGGAAGCTCTATGATGAAATTCCATCGTAGGATGAGATCTGGGAGTGGTAACGAAGGTGCATGCGAAGGCGCGAAGTGAACAGTGGCAAATCCATCGTTGGATCAATGGAGCATAAGATGGACGGTGGTTGTATTGCAAGTTCATCGTTGATGAAAAATGGGTCGAGAGGCTTCCCAGTTGTGTTGGGTATTTTGCATAAAAGGCCCTCAAGTGAAGGGGTAGAACAATTGCAGAAGAGGCCCATTAGTGATGAAAATCACTGCAGAGCGATCCTTGAAAGCTTACAAAGAAGTCCTTACGACTTTTGAAATGAAGAAAATGTAATGACCTAAGGACCAAAATGTAATGCTTTAAATGTAAGGTCCTAATGATGTCCAAATATTGTGAGATTTTTATG
Source organism: Thalassia testudinum (assembly GCA_037157565.1). Lineage (NCBI taxonomy): Eukaryota > Viridiplantae > Streptophyta > Magnoliopsida > Alismatales > Hydrocharitaceae > Thalassia > Thalassia testudinum. The sequence continues at coordinate 88,769,974 of JAZHRO010000024.1, forward strand.
GAAGCTTGATTAAACATGTTAGAACATAATTCAACCCTTACTTTGTACTTTGAAGCTACAAAATGGGTTCAATTGACATTTGGATCATCAAATTGTGTTTTGTGTATAAAACATCTCAAATATGACCTAATTATGCATTTTTAACATAAATTGAGTGTTTTAGGTCATTTCATTAATTTCCACACTTAACCCATTTATTATATTAATAAAATAGTATTTAACCTAGATTCTAGCTTAACTTTGGCATTTTAGCTATGATGAGCCACACCTCATCACCTACCTTCATGAACTTTGATTGACAACATCCTTCATCATCACCCCTCCATACACCGACATTACGTAGCATTGAGCTTCTTCAATTAGTGATCCCCATGTAGGACTGCATGGATGAAATTGAAGAAAAGACCCCTAGCACCATCTTTGAAAGCACGAAATATATCCGTAAAGTTTGGGTCCTTGAACTTCATCAAGAATCTCTCTAATTCCATCCCTTGCAATGAAAGGACAAGAGTCTACAGGGCTTCTATGTAATCCTGTATGTCCTCCCTCTTATGCAGCCTCATTGTAGTCCTCTCCTAGAATGGTAGTTGCCTTTCCATGAGGTCCTTAACATACAATGCAATCGGATTAATGGGAGGAGCCCCACTACATCGATGCTAACTTAACCTTGATTGTGTGGACGAGCAACACTTGTTGCCATTTGATAGTACAAGAGAATGCCAAGTACTCACTTCTCTATGCAAGGTGGTAGGGAGGTATGCCATCATGATCGAGTGGGATCATGTCCAAACCCAAATCCTTGTACGCATGATGGATTTGCTAGGAGCTTGCAACTCCAACATAGCCATATGGTTGGGACAATGTCTGGTGTTGGAACATTTCGCATCCAACTTGAAGAAGTAATTGTTTCTCTAGTACGTTCTTGCCTACCCATCACTTCCATGTCCTCAAAATAAGGGAATGTTTGTCCATGAAACTTCCAATATTTCTCATCAAACTAGTAGGAAAAGTACTATGATTAGGGTAGTTATAAAACAATGGTGGTGTTTTAAACCAAAGTTGTTGAAATCATCATGTTCCTAGTGAAAATACCTTGGCCAACACATTGTCATCTGAAGCAATGAGGCAATGATTTACATAATCCCATCCCTAGCCACTGTTGTTAAAAGGGTAGAAGAAATTCTAGATGTCCTTCAAATTCTTTCAATGATTGAAAACTAATTTGGTCCTTTGAGTAGGAGACGTCCACAGTATTCTTGAATTCCTTGACAATTGTCTTCCATGATGTCTTTGTGAAGGAGCCATCGACTCATTCGCCCGTATCAAATCTACTACACAGAATGGTGACAAGGTGTGGTCCTTCACAAGCATCTAATTAGGGAGACGAGGGGTGGCATTAGGTGTTGCACATGACTCAATGGACTTTCCACAATTCTGGCTACTTGTAGTCATCGTACAAAATTGTTATTTGTCAAGTCCCTTCAGAAATACAATCTTCTTTCGAAATTGATTATTTCACATATCCACACCAACTTATCATTGATATGCAATCTTTTGGACCTAGGTATAAACATTTACCTTATCTTCAGTTGACAAAATGTACTTTCACCACATTTCCAAACTCCTATCTGTAACATTTTATGCTCAACAATAATATCATATCCTACCAATTTGATCTTCCGTGATCCATCCATTCTAGGAAAGTTCGTTGACTAACACGACTCGAGGCATCAAAGACCTCCATGTCCCTAACATATAACGTAACCTCACATGAAGAGCAACATTCATTATCTATAAAATTAGACAGACTTCAAACTACAGTTTCCTAAATCATTCCAAATTAGGGCACACCTAAGTCCAGGGAGATCTAAGTCCATGCTCTATATAAGTTCTACAAAAGAGAACCAACATGAGAACAAATCTATCTAGAATGTCTTAACTTATCTATTTAGGTCAGACATATTGACATGTGTACAAAGTCTTCATATGATTAGTAATATTTAGGATGTTATCCAAGTTAATATTATTTATAGTTTGATTGGTGTGTACATTGAAATCATAACTGAACAAATGAATTTTTGTTACATTAATAACCAGATTTCTTGTGTATTAAATAGTATCTTTAACCATGATACCATTTGTAAATTGAAACCTACCACTAAATACTGACAAATAAGGGCAAAATGAAAATTATAATCAAACTAATTACACCATGATATAAAAGAATCCTGAAAATATTTTGCTAATAAATTAATTTATAATCATCTAGCATAATCAAATTTTGAAATCAACACAACATCCTAATTTTTGAAACAAATTCAACACACTCCTTCCTAGCTAGTAGCAACATCATGAAAATCTATAATTATAGTTCTATGGTGAAACTGTCATTTTGCATGGACACTTGTTATTATTATTGATGTTTATTTACAATGGCATTCTGTTCTTTGGCTACATCTATTTTCCAAGGCAATTTAGATCAAACCAGTCATCAACTTTTATTATTATCAATATAAAGCTACCTATCATTATTTTGAGTACTACTATACTATACAAAACATTTTCCAACTACAATGACCACGATGGAGATAAGAAAGTCCTAGTTTTGACGTAAGACATTTTCCAAGTATAGTAATGATGAATTCATATTTAATTAAGCAATTCATGCCTAATTTATGTTAGTTGTGGGACATTATTTGCATAATTGCATTAAATTAGTATATTTTAGGTACTAATCCATCATAGTGTAAATAATGAAATTTAGGGTTAATTATTTCATCTTGAAGCTTAATTTGTTAATGTCTATTAATGCATGCTTTTCTCTTTGCATGGGCCTTCTTTAGGTGACATTTTCTGCTACTTCAACCCTAACCTTAACCCTAACCCTAACCTTAACCCTAGCCCTAACGCTCACAAGCTACTCCACACGCTTAGCCCACTCCCTAGCTTGGTCATCCACCTCATCTCAACATCCACCTCATCAATCGAGTCCTCTCCCTCCATCCACTCTCCTTATGCCAAATCACCACTTCCACATCACACCTTGCCACCTAAGCCTACAACAACCCTAATCTATCTCTTAGGTGTCACCACTTCTTGGTTTCCCATGTCTCTTCTCCATTCCACCACCATCCTTAAATCCTAGCCCTCCAATCCAAGCCAATCCTAATCCTAGCCCTTCATGATTTCCATGCCAACCATAGCCCTTCTACCTAGAGGCCATGCCACCTATCCTAAGGCCATCCTAGTTGTCCACTCGTGCATACCCTCATCTCCACCATCCATCTTCCATTGATCCATGGCACACCCTTTCAACCAATGAATTCATGGCAACACCCTCCAGCCAATCCCATGTTGCCACATCACCTCTAGAGTTCGTGCCAACCCTAGGTCTATGCCTCTATATAAACACACCACCATCATCTTATTCATCTTCATCTTCCTCTCCACCCTTCCTCCATTCTTCTCCCCTCCCTCCACCTTCTAAACCCTACCCACAGCCACCATCCTCCATCTCTCCTCCATAGTTGTCCACCACCCTCTCCATAAACCCTAATCTCCTCCATCCCTACGCCACATTTAAAAAACCCTAGGTTCCCTTCTCCTCCCTCCACCATCTTCTACTTCAAGGATTCTCCATCTCTGTCATCTTTCACAGCATCTCCAACTCTCCAACTTCTTCCTCTTCTTCCTCTCGATGTGGACTTCATCTTGGAGGTTGTCAGTAGAATTCTCCACCCCTGCCATGAATTCCCCGCTCTCCACTCTCCATTGAGAATGCTCTTATGCTTCATCTTCTTCCTATTTTCAATTTTCTTATTTCCATAGTTCTTTCTTTTAATCTTAGTTGTATGAACTAGCAAGTCATTTCAATAAAAGTTAGTGGTTCTATTTTCCTTTTGCAATGGCTATGTCTTTTTCTTAGTAGATCTTAATTGTTAGTCTATTGGTTTTCTTTCTTAAGTCTTAGTTAGGTTGTTGATTTTTCGCATCAACTTTCATATGTCAGAAAAACCCCCAAAAATATATTTTATTTCTTCTTACTAGGTTTAGTTTGCATCCAAATTTTATGCAAAAATTCGCTATAGATAAACATTAATTCATATTTTACATTTCGGTCCAGACATTGTCGCATTCTAGTCCTTGTAGTCTCTTTCCAAATTTATTATACGTAGTATAGTTATCAGATTTACATAAATTTTGGTGGAGGCCTTAGCTAAGTTGAAAATAGTTCTAGTATTTTTATTAGAATTTTTACATATACGAAAAAGTATTTAGTCGGGATTTTCGTTTAAGTTAATTTTCTGCATTCTAGGCCCTTTCCCAAGGGAAAAAGCTCAAAATTCTTGGTTGAAGAGTGAAACACATCAAGTTAAAAATAAAAAATTTACCTAATTGAAGAAGATGAATCCCTAGAAGGTAGGAGGTTCCCCCCCTCTCCTTTTATATAGCAATGGCATTGAGCATTATCAACAAGGAGACAAGCCCTATCCACCTTATGATTAAGTAATTGAGGTGGGGACCTCGATTGTTGTTGTTAAGCTGCAACCAATGGTTGTGAGAGAGCAGTAACAACTATAAGGGTGAGGGTGCTAGGTGGAGTAAAGTCCATCATGTGTGTCAAGGCCTAAAAGAGAAAAAAACAAGAGAGTCGACTGGCTCTATCCCTAACACCCCACTGATGACCCACTTCCCTTCATAGACCCCCGGCGCTGACCTCCCTTCCCCTCTTGATCTCTATCCCTATCCCACTCCTTGTCTCTCTCTCGATCTTTCTCCCTTTCTCGCTCTCCCTCACTCTCTTGATCTTTCTCTCTCTCTATCACCCTCCTAATCTCTCTTACTCTCTCTATCCCTCCGTCTCTCTCTTAATCTCTCCCAACACAAACTCTCCCCTACACTAGCTCTCTCTCCTTGCACACACTCTCTCTCCCTGCCCCTCACTTGATCTCTTCTCTCCCCATCCCTCACTCGACCTCTTCTCTCCCTCCCTCACTCACTCACTCTCTCTCTTCCCTCCCCCTACTCCTTGTTGAACATCGGACGATTACACTATCGGAGTTGGTTTTGAAAACCTGTCATTGTAGTTCGAGTAGCGAAGAAATCAATTCACCAAATAAAATTTATACTGAAAATTCTGTAAAGAAATCCCGGGTCGAACTCAGGGAGGTCACGTCGATCAAAATTCGCAATTATATTTTTTTGTGTTTTTGTCCAAAGGGCGGAATATCACAATGAAATGTGTTACGACCCGGTTCCCGAATCCCTACAAGACTCGAGACCGGCTTGACTTGACTAATCCCAAGACCCAATCATTCAACAAGAAATAACCAAAAAGTAGGAAGTAAACCACATTCACTATGCTAAGTAAATAATAGTAAAAGAGTACAAGCAGTAAAGGAAGTAAAAGCTGCTAACAGTACATATCACCATCACAACAATAAAGCGAAAACAAAGTATAGAAACGTAAACAGTAACAAGAGTCTGAACTCACTAACAAAAGAAAATACAACAACAGGAAGACTACTGCTGGGCTCAACTGGGCCCGGCATCCTCTGCAGCGGGTGACTCAGGCTGCTCAACACCTAGACCTGAAAAGGGTTATGAGTAAACAGAGTCAGCGAACGTTGAGTAGAGTGGTAACCAACTAACTAAAGCAATAAAAGCTAACAGGTAATTTATCACTTCTAATTACTTTATTTTACAAGTTATTCCTTTTCACCCACTGGTTTATTTCTCAGATCTCTTTCTTTATCTTGAATGTTCATCGTGGGAACGATATTGATGTGAGTTCTTCCCTACTTGGAGGGGTGACGTAATAAATTACGGAAATAAAAATATAAAGCAATATCACAAGAAATTAAGCAATCACACAAGTACACAGGTATTTTTAGGTGGAAACCCAAACCGGGTGAAAACCACCACCTAACCCTCTCGAGTTAGGATTTTCCGATCAACCAAGTTGATCAAATCCACTAACCGAATCACTTAAAACGAGGGTGATTCAACCTCAGTACAACCACGCTACAAGTACGAGGGTAGCGTTCCTCAACCCCTTCTCTCCACGAGAAGGATTTTGTCCCACGAAGGAGACGGGAATTTGCAAAGCGAATACCCAACCAAAAGACAAAGATAAAAGAAACAATAGTCCTATAGAGCCAACAAAATAATTAAACCTAGCTTCTATAGGAAATAGGAAACTCCCCTTTGCAAGGAGTGCGTCGACGATGATGCGGTGCGTGTGCCACGCGATGGCGCTACGTCGCTCTCTTTAACAACGCCGGGAGAGCGGGTGCGCAACGCTTGATGCTCTCAAGAGAATGGAGTTTGAGCTTGGAGAGCAAGAGAGTCTTTTCTTTGGACACAAAAGGTTTGAAAGTGTATTGCAAGGTGTGTGTCTTAGTGTGTATGTGTGTTACAAAGGTTCCCCTCTATTTATAGAGGCCTTAGGAAGGCTTTGGAAGGCTTGGAAAAGCTTTCATAGCCGTTGGGTGCAAAGCCCAAGAGAATCAGGCCGAAATCAGGACAATGATTACATTTGACAGGGTTATCAGACATCTAACTCTGGCATCAGACGTCTGGAAGGCCACTTTAAGACGTCTGATTTCAAGGTCAGACGTCTGATTCTATGCGGGTTTCTCCCTGACTTGAATCAGATCTAAACAGGGTTTTTGTGTAAGTCCATCAGACGACATACAGGACGTCTGGCACTAAGTCTGGACGTCTGGAAACCTACTTTTACTGTGGGAATTGATTTCCAAACGTTGCAACGGCTAGAAAATCTCTGAGAAGAGATTTTGGGTCAGCCGAGGCAAAACGGTCATTTATCAGACGTCTGGAAAGGCCTAAGGACGTCTGATAAGGCTCTAACGGTCATAATCTTGAGTGCCTGCTAAGCTAGCCAACGGTCCACTAATTGGACGTCTGGCAAAGTCATCAGACGTCTCCTAAGACGTCTGGTCTAAGGTCTGGACGTCTGAATTCATCAGACAAAACTAACTATGTCCAGCCTAACAGTTATCAGACGTCTGAAACAACAGTCAGACGTCTTAAAATGCTTTATCAGACGTCTGATTTGGGAATTAGACGTCTGGAAGTGCTGTTTGAACCCTATATTGGTTTTCTAAGTATTCTACAGAAAACCTAAGTATCCTAGGGTTGTGCCGGTGTTCCTAGGACTACTGTTAGGGTTCTTTGAGGCTCTTTAACATGAAATATCTAAGGAAATAAAGAGCAACAAAAGAAATGAAAAATACAACAAGTACAAAAGAAGGAAATCTATCCTATTCTTCATTTCCTTCCATCTTCAATCTTTCACTCCACGCGAACCTCCTCTGTTTTCCGTCAAACTCCTCCAATCCGTCCTGGATGCGAGCTCGAACTTCGTCTAAACACGTCCACATTTGCAATTGACCTGAAATCTAGGACTCAAATTGCAAATGTTAAATAACACGTGTTTTGTTATCATCAAAACAAATGATCGTGGTGCTTTAGCACCAACAATTGATTGCAGTCTTTTCCGAAGAGTAGAAGGCACACGTGGTGCTCTTCTGGCCGGGAGAGTCCCCCGTGGTGATCCTACACCTAGTCAACCACCTCGAGGTCACGGACAGATGTAGCGGTGACTACGGCACGCGTGATAAGCGCACGGGTAGCTACCTCGCACTGGCACGCGATCAGTCGTTTCTGCTAGCAGGTACGCCCAAAGTACAGCACGGAACAGTATAGGGCCTAGCCCTCTCAGTAATAGGGGTCTAGCCCCTCAGAACCAAACAGGGGTCTCGCCCCTCCACAGTCTGTGCACCCTCTTCTGACTACCCCAGTTTGCCCTGTGGGCCGAACAAGTCGGTGTAGGTTGGTTAGCTGAACACCAGGCCCCGTGGGGTGGCTAGCTCTCTCCCTACACTAGTAGCTCTCCCCGGTACAGTGTACGCGAGGGCCAAAAAAGTTGGTGTAGAGTGGCCAATCCTAACCCTGGGTCCCAACCCAAGGGCAGCTAGCTCCGCTCTACATTAAACAGGGGACAGTCGCTCTTCTTGGTACCATGTACTCAAGGGCCAGCACACTTCCCACTCTCATTTCCAGGTCCATTTCATTTATTCACAGGAGCTCTACTCCTAATTCCCCGTAGGGTTCATGCTCGTATTCCCCATGTCATTCCATACCAGGTTTCATCATTCACATTTCCATTCTCAGATTATACACATGCAGCTCGTATTTCCATCATTTAACATACACAAGTAATGTCACAGGTAACTGGTTAACTAGCACAGGCATTTCATATTTCACAGGAAGCTCTTATTTATTAACAAGCAGTTGTTCACATTTCTATTCATTCATTTAAGACTGCAATTTCAAACACGCATACAAACAATGCAAGTACTTCTCGTCCTAGGATTCATGCCACATCCTAGGTTTCTAGTTATCCAATTTCACATACGCATTCATGTTTTATAATTTAAAATAAGGGAAACCACTCTACTAGACAATCCGGGAGTACTGGGGGCTCAAACGGTAGGCTCACGTGCCTCTGCAGGCCCCGAACATGCAACAGAACGAAGTCCTATACCAAAGAACATAACACAACATAATGTTCAAAATAGTATATAAGGCTTTCTAACACTTAGAGGAACTCACAAGGAATCCACAGATATCTTGTTTGCGTAAAACGAACCCTAAACGGGTCAAAAACAAGACTGCAGGCCTAAATCAGACGTCTGGCACAAGGTCCAGACGTCTTAAAAGTAACTAGAGTCTCACCTCAGGCTCTGCTTCGACCTCAGACATCCAGAACCTCTTCTCGACCGTCTGGACCTAGCTCCAGATGTCCGACCTCTCCTTCGGACATCTGGGAGTGCTTCCGGTTGTCTGGTAAGCAGTCCAGATGTCTGAAACGTATGGGAGGGCATGCCCCGCGCCTTCTCGAAGCTATCTTTGCACGTGACAGGCAAATCATCCACTTTTAGCCATGTCGATCGAAGCTGCGGTGCGGCTTGCATGGCCATATCCGTAAGTGGAACGTACCTTCACGGAACACTGCTTTTAGACGTCCGGTGTTGTCACCAAACGTCCAACCCGTCATTTGGACTGCACGCCAGACGTTTGATTATGGGAAAATCCCAGAACCAGAACTACCTTCCGCTCCTCCTCGCCGCACGCGGCTGCGGCCTTGCCTCCTCGCCTGCAACTCTGATTGTCGCAAGTGTCGGGGACGTCTCCCCCGATGCGCTCCTCTTCCAGCACGTGTCGCTCCGCCGTGCATCCTCCGACGAGTTTCCACGAGCTTAAGCTCTTCCTCCTCTCCTCACACTGCCTCTCCTCCTCGTCGCTTGCTCTCGCGCTCGCCCCTTTCATTGTAGTGGAGAGGGAGGAAGGAAGGTGGCTTGTGGTGAAGTGGGGAAGAGAGGAAGAGGGGGGAGGGGTTTTATAGGGGTGCGCTAAGGTTCGGATGGAGGAGAGAAGAGGGAAAGAGAGAGAAGAGCAGTACTGTCTACACGCAGCCCATGCGCAAACGTGAAGTTACGTACCAAATTTTCAATTTCTAGACTTCTAAGAAGGGGTACAGACGTTTGACCAGACATCTGACCGATAGTCCAGACGTATTAAAGGGCTCAGGACAGAACGAGTCTTTACATCATAACAAACTTAAAGGAAGTTTCATCCCCAAAACTTGAGCTAGCTAGGGTGAGGAAAAAAAACTATATACGCATAACAAACTTAAAGAGGACCAAAACCGGTCCGAAAAGACGTACCCTCAAAAAGCTCCAGGTACCGCTCTCGCATCGCCGCCTCAGGCTCCCAGGTAGCCTCCTCGTACCTCTGGCTCCTCCACAAGACCTTCACAAGGGGTACCTGCTTCCGTCTCAAACTCTGGACAGCTCTGTCTAGTATCTGTACTGGTCGCTTGGGGTAGGCCAGGTCGTCACCCACCTCGACACTCTCGTGGCTCAGAACGTGATTGGAATTGGCGACATACTTCCTGAGGTTGGACACGTGGAACACGTCGTACACACCAGAAAGCTGGGGAGGAAGGCCAAGCCGGTAAGCAACGAGTCCTACCTGCTCCAGAACTTCAAAGGGCCCCATAAACCTCAACGCAAGCTTCCCTTTCACCCCAAAACGCTACAGTCCCTTCATGGGTGAAACACGAAGAAAGACGTGATCCCCAACCTCGAACTGCACCTCTTTGCGCTTCCGATCAGCATAACTCTTCTGTCTGCTCCTGACAATGCGAAGTCGTCTGTGAATCTGCTCTATCACCTCCTGACTCTGCCGAATCAGCCTGGGGCCAACCTCCCACTTGGTCCCCACCTCGAGCGAACTCAAGGGCGCAGTACACCTCCGCCCCTACAGAGCCTCGTAGGGTACCATGCCAATACTCGAGTGATAGCTGTTATTATATGCGAACTCTGTTAGGGGTAAGTGCTCCTCCCAAGAGCCCCTCCAGTCCAGTACACAGGCACGTAAAAAGGTCCTCAAGTGTCTGTATCATGCGCTCTGACTGTCCGTCTGTCTGAGGGTGGTATGCCATACTGAACCTCAACCGTGTCCCCAAGGCCTGCTGAAACTCAGCCCAAAACTAGGAAGTAAAGTGGGTATCCCAGTTGGATACAATCTTACGCGGAACTCTGTGCAGACGTACCACGTCACGAATATACCTCTCTGCCAACTGTGCTGGTCCCAAGGTGACTCGGATCGGCAAGAAACATGCCGTCTTCGTCAATCTATCTACAATCACCTAGACTGCGTCGTGTCCTTGCTGGGTATCGGGTAAGCCCACCACCAAGTCCATGGTGATGCTCTCCCACTTCCACTCTGGCACAGGAAGTGGCTGCAACGGCCCTGCAGGCCTCTGATGCTCAGCCTTCACATACTGGCACACCAAACACTGTTGCACGAACTCACCTACATCTCGCTTCATCCTTCACCAAAAGTCACATCTCAGATCATGATACATCTTCATGTTCCCGGGATGTATGGTGAACCTAGACCTTTGTGCCTCAGTTAGGAGCTCCCTCAGCATCTCCTCGTCCCTGGGAACGCACAAATGTCCCCTCATGCGTAGCACCTCGTCTGTAAAAGAGAAGTTTCCTGGATCCCCTGACGGTACTCTGTCTCGCAACGACTACAGGTACGGATCTGTCATCTGTCCTATGATGATGCTGTCTATCAGCTCTGGTCTCATCTGTCATGTCACTATCACTGCCCCACAATGTCCCTGTAACTCTAGGGGTTGCCAATTACCCAACTCCTCCATATGTCCCCAACTCTGTGCCTGTAAGCTGGCCAAGTGGGCGGGCGCCTTCTGGCTCAAGGCGTTAGCCACCACGTTGGCCTTCCCCGTATGGTAGGAGATGCTGTAGTCATATTCCTTCAGGAGCTCTAACCAACGTCTCTGTCTCATGTTAAGCTCCTTCTGATCAAACAAATACCTGAGGCTCTTATGATCCGTAAAAATCTCAAAGGTCTCACCGTAAAGGTAGTGCCTCCATGTCTTCAGCGCGAAGACAACGACTGCCAGCTTTAAGTCATGGGTAGGGTAGCATGCTCATGGGGCTTCAGTTGCCGCGAAGCGTAAGCGACAACGTGACCCCGCTGCATGAGCACACCCCATAACCCCTATAACGAAGCGTCCGTGTAGACAACAAAACTGTCGCTGCTATCTGGGATGGTAAGCATAGGAGCCGAAGTCAGCCTCTCCTTCAACTCCTCAAAACACACCTCACAAGCGTCTGTCCAAGCAAAGGGCACATCCTTCTGAGTCAACTGAGTCATAGGACGCGCAATCTGCGAGAAACCCATGATAAACTGCAAGTAGTAACCTGCCAGTCTCAAGAAACTGCGTATCTCTGTCACTATACGTGGCCTCTCCCACCTGAGTACTGCCTCTACCTTGACTGGATCCACAACCAAGCCATCCCCTGAAATCACATGACCCAAGAAGGTCACCTGCCTCAACCAAAACTTGCACTTGCTGTATTTGGCATACAACCTGCATCGTCTCAAAGTGTCCAGAACCATTCGTAAGTGCTGTCCGTGCTGTGCCTGATCCCACGAGTAAATGAGCACATCATTAATAAATAACACCAAAAACTGATCCAGATACAGTCTGAACACCCGGTTCATCAAATCCATGAAGGCGGTGGGGGCGTTGGTCAGCCCAAACGGCATGACCAAAAACTCGTAGTGTCCGTACCGGGTACGGAAAGCTATCTTGGAGACGTCGGTTTCCCTGATCCTCAACTGGTGGTAGCCTGATCTCAGATCTATCTTGGAGAATACCGTGGCACCTCACAACTGGTCAAACAGATCATCAATCCTCGGCAGCGGATACCTGTTCTTGATGGTGACCCTATTCAGCTGTCTGTAGTCGACACAAAGGCGTAGGGTACCATCCTTCTTCTTCACAAATAACACCGGGACTCCCCACGGGGACACACTGGGCCTCACAAATCCCTTCTCCAACAGGCTCTGCAACTGTGACTTGAGCTCTCGCAGCTCAAGTGGTGCCATCCTGTACGGTGACGTAGAAAAGAGGCTGGTCCCCGGTACCAGTGAGATCTTAAACTCGATCTCACGCTCAAGTTCTTTCCCTTCTCGTTTTCTTCTTTTATTTGTGAATGATGGTGGTAATGGGTTTTCCTCCCCATCATGTTGCATGAAGGAGACATTGGAGACAAACGACACCTCGCAAGAAGCACCATGCAAAAGCCTTTGGCCATGACTTTTAAACCGTGACCAAAAGTGGGGACTTTTAGTCAGTTTTGGGTGGAACCGTGACCAAAACCCTTCCACCATGCAACTTTTGACGCTAATTGGTGATGGTTTTTAACCCATTGGTCATGATTTTTAACCATAACCAAAACCTTTCTTTGTTGTAGTGATGTGCCAAGGTTCCACCTAAATAGTGATAGAGTAGTCCCTTCCTCTTTTATTTGATTTCCGTTTATTTCCCTCAAATCATGAATAATCTAGGTTAGGGAGGTACACTATAACTAGCTAGGGTGGTGGATTGATGCTTGGAACCCGTGGAGCAAGTTTTAGGATGGGTTTAGACTCGAGAGTGGGTTCAAACTTGACCCAAAAATAGATACATTGCTACTGCCCACATGGTGTGCATGGCAATGAACACGAAAGCATGTGTGTTGCAAATGTTGTAAAGACTCGTCCCGTTTTTAGCCTTTTAAGACGTCTGAAGTGTCAGTCAGACGTCTGAACCTTTTCTCAGATGTCTGGAAATTAAATTTTTATACACCTTCTGCGTTCTGCACGTGGGCGGCACGCAAAACTCTTCTCTCTCTCTCTCTCTCTTTCCTCCTCCCTCCACCCTGCAGAACCCTAACCGCGACCTTATAAAAGGCCACCCCCTTCCTCTCCTCTCCACTCCACCACTACCACCACACCCCACTTCCACTGCCGTGAGCAAGGGTGAGCGAGAGAGAGCGTGAGAGCGAGGAGGAGGAGGGTGCGTGAGAAGGAGGAGGTTGAGAGCTTCGTGGAAGCTCATCGGAAGCTCGCACAACCACCGTGGCGCGTGCGGGAGGAGGAGGGCTTTGGAGCGTCGTCCTCGACCATCTGCAGCAGCTGGAGCTGTGGTGGAGCGAGGGGAGGTGCAGTAGAGCACAGCGAGAAGCGCCGAGAGGCGGTCTGATACTGGAATTTTTCCAGTATCAGACGTCTGGAGTGTCTTCCGGACGACCAGCTAGGCGTTTGGAGTCAACACCAGACGTCTGAAAGCATCTGTATCGCGAAGGTACGTCTTCTTCGCGGTTACGGCCATGAAGGCCGCACCGCAGATGATCTGGTTTGGGCTAAATTAGGTTGCTGGTCTGTCGTGCGCAGGAGCAGCCTTGGGAAGGTGCGCGGAATGCCTTTCCACGCACTTTCAGACGTCTGAATTGCTCATCAGACGACTGGAGGCGTTTCCAGACGATGGGAGGACTGGTCAGATGTCTGGAACTATTTTCAGACGGTCGTGGGGGAGTCCTGGATGTCTAAGATCACTGCAAGAGCTTGAGGTGAGTCTCTATGACTTTTAAGACATTTGGACTTATTTCCAGACATCTGATTTTGGTCTGTAGACATGTTTTTGACCAGTTTGGGATCTGATCAGGATCCGTTTTACGTAAACGAAGTATCCGTGGTTTCCTTGTGAGTTTTTCTACGTATTAGAAACCTTTATACACTGTTCTAAACCTTCCGTTGTGATGTGTTCCTTGGTATAGGACTTTGACCTGCTGCGTGTCTGGGGCTCGCAGAGGCGTGTGGGTCTGCGGTTCGAGCCCCCAGTACTCCCGGATTGTCTGATAGAGTTGTCCACCCCTGTTATACTTACTAAATATGAATGCATCTATGAAAATTAGTCAACTAGAAACCTAGGATGTGGCATGAACCCTAGGACAGAGAAATGGTTGAACTAATTATTCTACGTAATTGTAATTGTATATATATGAATGAACTAAATTGTTAGCCACTGCTTGTAAATAATTATGAGCTACCTGTTAGAATATGAGTTGTCTGAGATAATTAAACAGTTACCTGTAATAGTACTTATTGTATGTATTAAATTGTGGGACTACGAGCTGCCTGTGTATAAATAAGAACTGAATCGTAAATGATGAAATCTGGATTAGAATAATATGGTGAACATGAGCATGAACCCTACGAGGAGTTAGGAGTAGAGCTCTTGTGGTTAGATGGAAAAGTCTGGAATGTGGATGGGAAATGTGCTAGCCCTTGAGTTCGTGGTACCAAGGAGAGTGATTGTCTCCTTTTAGTGTAGAGCGGAGCTAGCCACCCTTGGGTTGGGACCTGAGGTTAGGATTAGCCACTCTACACCGACTTTTGTTGGCCCTCGCGTACACGGTACCGAGGCGAGCTACTAGTGTAGGGAGGGAGCTAGCCACCCCACGGAGCCTGGGGTTCAGCTAGCCACCCTACACTGACTTGTTAGGCCCTCTGGGCAAACCGGGGTAGTCAGACGAGGGTGCATGGACTGTGGAGGGGCGAGACCCTTGTTTGGTTTTGAGGGGCTAGACCCTTGTTTCTGAGAGGGCTAGGCCCTATACTGTTCCGTGCTGTACTTTGAGCGTACCTGTTAGCGAAAACGACTGACCGCGTGTTAGTGCGGGGTAGCTACCCGTGTGCTTATCGCACGTGCCGTAGTCACCGCTACATCTGTCAGTGACCTCGGGGTGGTTGACTGGGTGTAGGACTACCACGGGAGACTCTCCCGGCCAGGAGAGCACCACGTGTACCTTCTACTCTTCGAAAAAGACTGCAATCAAGATCGTTCCCATGAGGAACAGGCAAGATCAAGAGAAATCTAAAAGTTAACAAAATGGGGTGAAAAGGAATTATCTGTAAAATAAAATAACTCGAAAAGATAAATATACCTGCTACTTTTACTGCTTTAGATAGTTTGGTTACCACTCTACTCAGCGTTCGCTGACTCCGTCCTTTTCATAACACTGTTCAGGTTCAGGAGTTGAGCAGTCCGAGCTACCGGCTGCGGAGGGTGCTGAGCCCAGTCGACCTAGCCGTAGTTTTTAGTACTTTTTGTTGTACTTTCTTTACTGCTATAGTGAGTTTCAAACTTTTTGCTACTGTTCCTGTTACTGTTGCTTTCGTTCTGTTTTTTCTGTTGTTGTGATGGTATGTACTGAATTAGCAGCTATTACTTTCCTTTACTGCTTGTATATTTTTACTGCTTAGTTATATTGCATATGTGAATGTGATTTATTTTCCTACTTTTTGGTTATTTCTTGTTGGACGACTGGGTCTTGGAATTAGTCGAGGCGAGTCGATCTCGGGTCCTATAAGGATTCGGGAACCGGGTCATAACAAATGTGCAAGCTAAAAAATTCGACCTCTACAAGATTTCGTGATTTCACAAAGAGAGGTCAACATCGATGTGCAATCTCGCCTTTACAATATAAAAAAAATAAAGATGGACTACACATTTGATAAATCATATACATGATGCGATTTTTATTTTAGGAAAAATCAAGTGTGGTTTTACTTCATGCGATATTGAACATATGCATGTGGTTGAAGGCGAATTGCTTTTCATTGATTGTTTTATCAGGCTAACATTGTTATTACGCAAGGATTTTAAGATAAAATAGTTAATGAGGGTGAATCGAGAAACTAATTAAAATGAGAGATGGTTGATATAATAGTAACCGTCATTGATTTCTCGAAACATGCATGCAAATAGAATTTCTTGTTCCAAGAGTTTGTGATAGTATAATTTTACTCGACTTATCCATGGTGAGGCTATCATGAACTCGAAACCATGATTTAGTCCAATTGAAAATAAAATTGTGGCCTTGGGAGCATGCGAAGTGCTCATGGGACACATTCTTGATGCTTGCAACACCAAGGGGAGCCCCAGAATGCAGGGGGGTTAGGAAGCACTTTTTCAAGCCTTGAGTAATTTGAAAGAAAGCGGATCCATTTCTTAACAAGTTGCATCCATTGAGTTTGGAGGACTCAACTTAGGTGTGCCAATTATGGCTATCCTAACTTGTGGTGTAGACACATATTAGTCTCGTTGGACCCCTAGCAAAACTCATCAACAGGCATCAAGTTGCCACATGCAAGAAACAAAAGTGACCACGAGTGGACCTCTTAAAGAAAAGATCCTGGATCTTGATGGAGCTTGCAGTTGGGTCTGACCGAGGGAAGTTGGAGTGGACTCCAGAACTAAGCCCATGGCGATTAGGAAGGATTCCTAATGTTGCGGAGGCAGAGATTGGCCTGCAAGCAAATCAATTGCGAATCAACCACTTCATGGACTAAAGTTTTCCCGTAATAGGATGTCGAGGTTGAGGAGGCCAGCAGGTGTGTTGAGTGTCTCCATGTATGTTAGAATTGAGAGCTATCAACCTAGCAACTTTTGTTACAAGGAACAAAGGGTGCTTCCTGAGGGAGGATTCGAGGTGGAGGAATCTCTCTTAGTCGTAAAGAGAGGTTTCTTGCACCACAAACCACCTAAGTTCACAACGAAAGTACCCTAATAACAAGTTAATGATTCTTGTTGTTGCCGATAGCAAATAACTTGTCACTAGGTGTTGGTAGCTATTACTCCTTATATTAGGAGGCGACCTAGGGCTGGACCCTGTGGAAGGGGTTCGAAGGTGACATGTTCTATAAGCCTATGCTAGGAAAAATACGGAATAGAATTCATGTGGACAAGATGACGTATTCTTAGTGATAAGGAAGAATGGGGGCGAGGACAGAGAAAAATGAGGGAAAAGTATTTGGAAAATTACGGCCATTGGAGAGGATGCCTACTTGTCGGTACATTTTACTCAATGGTTTTCTTTCTCTTGTACCTTCTTACGCCCTTCTGAGCCATGTGGCTCACACTGCGTTGTCACTTTTTTTTTCAGGATAGGAAGCCACACACTTCCCTTGCTTTGTGGCTTGCCCCCACCCGTTGGTGTTGTGCCAATGGATGCAACAGCTTCTTTTTTGCATCACCCTTATCAGAGACCTCCTACTACAGATGCTATATATGGGGGAGTTCCTCCCTATTGAGGTTCGCCTGGCGAGCCTCCTCACTTACCTAGGTGCCCTCATCTAGGACCAGATAGATTTGTCGTTGGCCTTAGCGGACGTTGGAGTAACAGTGTGGTAGGTGGGGGGGGGGGGGGGGGGAAGGGGAAGATGGATAAGAAACTGATGGTTTCTTTTTTTTGGGTATACTCCTTTTGTAAAAAGATGTAGCTCAGTAAACAATGGGATATAGTGTAAGTAATTGTACATATCTTCGTCGTAGTCCTTTTGGCCCTTAATCTTTTGTATAAACTCTACGAATTATTGTAAATATTTTTTGAAGGGCATGTATATATATATAAAACTGTATGGTGAGGAGTACTCGCAATAGTTGTATGTTTTCATATTTCTTTTCTAGTTGTGATGCAACGCAGGGTGTGCTTGCTGTCGAGTTGTCTTTATATAATTGTGGTATATGTGTAGGGTGTGCCCACCTAGTTTTGCATGTATGTTTTTGCATAGGTCTTTCTTGCAAGTACAGGAATTTTGGAAAAGTACGAAAAATAATGAAAATTCTACGTACTTTTGGTAGAATCTAGCCCCTCTAGTTAGAAATTTTCTTTAGGCCTGTAATTAAGAATTTTTTACATAACGTACTAGATAACCTAGAAGGCGATTGGCAGCAGTTACGTCGCCACAACGATAATCCCGAGGGTTCATTGTTGCTGGACATGATAGTGTACTTTACCGGAGTTAAGGCAAAGTGTGATGCCTCCCAAATGAGAAAAATGGGAGTACAAGGAGTCCGATGACCCCATGATCGCAAGCACAAAAATGAGAGGAGAATCTTGGGGAGACCCGTGGTGTGGGATAGAGTGGTGGTTGGGAAGCTATCAATGGAGGGAAGCTTTGAGGGGGGAGGTGAGGGCAAAGAGGAGATTCAAATCTTAATCAATACATCACATGAATGTACAAGGAAGATGATAACCCACCAAATATCTTAACCTAGGTGTTCAAAAAAATATTAAATGATTATATTTCAAGTTAGAATGACCACGTACCTAAACCCCCATTTTCACGAGATAGCCGGTTCCCAAACTAGGCCTTTGGATTTTCCCATCCCTCTCCTCTCCCCGTATTCCGGTCCCGCTGACCGAACCCCTCACCATATCGGTTCCGGCGTAGCTGTCCCTCCGCGGCCTCTCCAAATCCCCCTTCACTGCTCCGACTCCCCAACGTAAGGTAAGGTAAGGCTCCCCCACTGCTCCGCCTCCCTCGTCGCCCTTCCTATCACCCTCTCTCTCTTTCCCTTAAACACACACACACACACACTATAAAACCCTCGCTTTTCCTCTGGGGAAGGTATAGTCTAAGGTGCTCCTCCCTGCCCCACCACGTTGATTCGCCTCCTCCGGCACCGTCGAGTCGATAATGCCCTAATCCAATAGCCTTACGAATAAAACACTTCGGTGTCACGTGAGATCTGGTCGATTCTTTTACAATTTGTTCCGTTTTACTTATTATTGTGCCAGAATATCATCATCATCATCATCATCATTCTTATCCACCAAGATAAGGGAGAAGTTTCGAATCATTCGTGATCGCACGGAAGAGAGGATAAGCAAATGTAAAGGTATTATTTACTGTAGGTCCCTCCTGATTTCCAGTTCTTATATCCCAAGTCCAAAGTTCTTGTTAGATTTGACTCGACCCTCGATCGTGTCCAGTAACTAACTGCTTCTTTATTCCCCATGTCATCGATCGGTGCTACAACTACTCGTGCAACTTATCTGGATTTGGCTCATTTACTTCAAAAAGCTTGAGCTCGAGCTGAAAAAAACGATTTATTACTACTGCCGGTACTATCATGGGTAGGATAAAGACTGCTTTCCTCTTTGGACCTTTCAGGCTTCACCCGGAGAGTAATACTGTTTGGTAAAAGATATATAAGATGCCTTTCTTGTTGAAAACTTCACTCCACAAATCTTCTTGTATTGAAGATGTCAGATAAAAATTTCAGTGTTCTCTTTGGAAAGTGGTCTGTTCTCTCTTTCTTTTCCATCTTTTCTCTTCTTTTCTTTTTTTGGTCAGTGTCTCTTGCATTGTTTGTTTAAATTGCCCCTGTTATATCCGTATTGCAGATTTTGTTCTGGCTCTGTTGCCTTTCTTCTGTTGTCACATTAGATATGTTAATCCACCTCCATTTGCATATTGTTGTTTATTCAGAACATGAGAAAAGAAAATTTTTAGGTGGTTGCTAACTTGCTAAGCAAGTGTAATAAACAATGTTCTTCCTTGTAATTCAAAAATTTTGTGGTAATAGAGCTGGATGCGTTGTTTTCTGGAAAACTTGGCATACTGCAATTAGAGGATGAAGTTGAACATTTTCTAACTTATTATTTTTTTATCATTGATAAGGCCCTGGTGAATTTTATGCTTCCAAGCTTTGCTTTCACTGGTGTATGTTTGTCTAATACTCTTACCATTCCATACTTTCAGCATTATTTTGCTGATAATTTCAATTTTTTCCTGTTTATAGATAAATGTCGGAATATAAGAATGTTGTTGGTGGGAAACTCAAGCTGAAAGGGAAAGCTTTGGATGTTAAAGCTGGTGGGGTAAAGAAAAAGAAGAAAAGCAAGCACAATTCTGAGAAGGAGCCTCAGCATGAGGAGAATGAAGCTCCTGAAGGTACTAGGTGTACTCTAACCTATTGAAATTTAAGTTCCTAGTTATCTATGGAATATTTCAAGGCTAAAAATTATGATGTGGCTTGATCTCTGTCCAGTAAATCAAAAGCACTGCTGAGGCTAATTTTTGTTCAATTTGTTTTTTCATAATAAGCACAGAATCACTTTCAAAAGTTCAATTCTGAAAATCTTCTTGGAATATTCATTGGTTGTTTTGCTAAGGATTACGTCCAATCTTATTCAGATTCCCAAGTTTTTCCTTTTTGTTGTTCCTCCATTTTTTTTTTTCTAAAGAACTCACTCGACTTAACTAAGCTAGTCCTTATTGTGTAGATAGAACCTTGATTCCTTTTTTGGGGGGCTTTTTAAAAAAAAAACCTTGATGTCTACCTATCTTTCTCCCATAAGCCTCTTAGCAAGGTTTTAAATGTTGATTTCGATGCCAATTCGATGACTTAGGAAGTATCCACTTCTGGGACACATCGAAGGCATGTTGAGGAAATGTTAGAATTTCTACGTTGAATTTCGATGACTTTGACACCAACAAAAATGGGCATTTTTAGAAGTACGTCGAAGGCATGCCGAGGAAATCTTGAAATTTTATCAGAATGATTATAATTGTATTAAATTCATGAACTTGTGATACCAATACTTGATAAACATTTAAACATTAATCCTGTTGAAAAAAAATTAGGCATTAAATCCTAAGTTCTAATAATTTAAGTCCATAAAACATATGTGGAAGAAAATGAAACATCCTATTTTAAACAGAAACCCTAACCTCTCTTATATAGAAAGGAGGAGATACAAAAATTGTATACATGTTTAGAAAGAAATTGAAAATATCATATAACTAAGAAATAACAAGTCCCTGACACTCCCCCTTAAGTTGGAGTCTAGATGTCTATCAAGCCAAACTTGTCACATAAGAACATGTCTCTTCTTTGTCAACGCCTTCATGAGAATATTTGCAAGTTGAAGTTCAGATGGCACATAAGTAAGTGGCTAATTTCCCTTCCATCATGGCATTCTAAATAAAATGATAGGACATCTCAATGCGCTTTGTCCTTTCATGGAAGATAAGATTGGAAGCAATATATAACATAGGAACTAAGCTCTTCACTTGTACTCCAAGATCGACAAGGAAAGAGGTGACCCACGTAACCTCACACACAATATGTGCCATTGCCCTATACTCAGGCTCAGCATTAGGGTGAGCCGTAATTGTTTGCTTCTTGTTACACCATGAGATAAGATTGCCTCCAAGAAATATGGCATAGCTAATGGTAGATCTATCCTCAAGTGACCCTGTATAGTTTGCATCAGAATAGGAACAAAGATCAACATGCCCATCGTTCTTGTAGAATAACTATTTTCTATGAGATCCTTTTAGATACTTCAGTATCAAACAAACATCATGCCAATGATTGTAGCATGGTTTGTCCATATACTGACTCGCTCTACTAACAATGAACCTAATATTTGGGCGAGTAATAGTTAAGTATAATAATTTTCCCACAGTGCTCCTGTATTTGTGGACATCCTCAAAAGGCGAATCCTCTGTCTTCCTACATCTTTTCTTTTGCTCAATTGGGATAGCCGAGGGCTTTGTCCTAAGTAATCCAACTTCCTCAAGTATCTTAAGGACATGCTTTCACTGTGAGAGTGCCAGATCACGTTTCTCTAAATTCCTCAACCCTTAGGAAATATCACAACTCCCCTAAGTCTTTGGTAACAAAGATCTCATGTGAAAATGCCTTGGTCTCCTGAATGCCTACACTATTATCTCCTGTTAGGACCTTGTCGTTAACGTACACAACGATAATGATAGTGCCAGAAGTAGTTGTCTTGACAAAGATAAAATGATTAGATGTGAATCGTTGGAATCCAATCTACATCACTCTACTAGTTAATCTATCAAATTAGGAACAAGAACTCTACTTGAGACCATATATAGTTTTCTTCAACTTGCATACATACTTCCCTTCATTCTTGTAGCTAGGCGGTTGCCGCATATACACTTCTTCAGTCAAATTTACATGTAGGAAGGCATTCTTGACGTTAAGTTGATATAATGGCCAGTTCTTATTAATAGCACAGACAAACTAACACATATGGAAGCAGCTCTAGCCACAGGAGAGGTCTCGAAGTAGTTTACTCCATAGGTTTACGTGAAACCCTTGGCCATCAGTTTTGCCTTGAATCTATCAATACTACCATCTGTAAGATACTTGATCATGTAAACCCACTTGCAAGCGTGACGTAGTCTGGGTTGCGAGATAAAAATAAATGTGTTGTATGGGGGGTGAGAGGGAAATTTGAGATAAGAGAGATAAATAAGGTGAGAAGAGAAGATAAAGTTGAGAAAAGAAAATAATTTGTTAACATTCACTTCAATCTTTATTTTTTTGATACAACCCAACCCCTTTAGAAAGGGGTTATAGAGACTTAATGGACATGACCTTTGGAATTCCAACCTTTTAACCAAAGCATCCCTTGGGATTTCAAAACAACTCAAGAGGCAGGATTCTTGGGATTGCAACCTTTAACCAAGGCATCCCTTGGTTGGAAATAAAATAAAATAAAGGAAAATTTACAACTATACACTTGAATGGCATGATGTTTTAATTTTGGCCTGCATTAGTTCTCCCCCTCTTCAAAAAAGCTTGCTCCTGTGAGTTTTCTACACAGATTCTGATTTGGAGGAGGTGGTGGCTTTAGAGGGGGTAACTTCAATGATAATAACTTTAGGAACCATGGTAGTATCATAGTCAAGATAATGCTGGCATCACATAGTAGTTCAAATTTTCAAGTAAGGCCATAGCTTCTTTTTTCACGGTAGAAATTAAGATGAGCTAATATTGGCACCATAGGCCACGGAGTTGTACTAAATGACCATGCAATTTTTGGGTTGACTACCATATCATGGGCATAAATCGATTGCAGAGAGGGAAATCCCATCTTCCAAAGCACTTCAAAATCATCTTGCCCACTTGAATTCATGATAGCTTTGAACAACGGAGGAGATGAAGAGCTATCTATCTCCAAAAATCATCTTGCGGCTTTCTCCATTTCGGCCAAGAGTCTCATTAACCTGAAGAAATGAATGTAGGGGATCAACAAAAATGACCACTTCATGCATAGGCTTGAGAGTATTTGCTTCCTAGGATTCTGACAACTCACCTATATCTTCTTTGTCTACTTGATCTTGAAGGACTGTTACATGAGACAGATGGTTTTTCTTCCTTGAGTGCTACCAACTCATCCTAATTTCCAACTTCTTGTTGATTAGGTCGAGATGATGGAGTCAGTAAAACGTTTTGCGATGTTATTTTCTCCTTGAAAGCTTTAAGCTCTTCCTACATGCATTTCAAGGTCCCTTGTATTTTCACAAGTGATTGTTAAATCTTTTGCATAATCTTTTATAACTTGACATTGAGAACTTTGAGCTTGTTGGATCATTAGATCGTAGGAATGACTTGATTCCATGCTTTGATACCACTTGACGCAATTCAGGTTGCTAGATGAAAATAAATTGGTGTTGTACAGGGGGTAAAAGGGAAATTTGAGATGAGAGAGATAAATAAGGTGAGAAGAGAAAATAAAGTTGAGAGAAAAAAATAATTCGCTAACATTCACTTCAATATATATTTTTCTGATACAACTTAACTTCTTTATAAAGAGATTATAGATACTCAAGGGGCATGACCCTTGGGATTCTAACCTTTTAACCACGGCATCCCTTGGGATTTTAAAAAACCTAAGAGGCATGATCCTTGGGATTACTACCTTTAACCAAGGCACCCCTTGATTGGAAATAAAATAAAATAAAATAAAGAAAAATTTACAACTACACACTTGAATTTCATGTAATTTTAATTTTGGCCTGCATCAGCGAGACAATCTCCAAACATTGCAGTAGATCAATTGAAAGGGTAATCCATTGTGCTTCTCATTTCGTAGAGGAAATGTAGATCGATGATGCTTCTCAAATTGACAAGCCTCACAATCAAATGTGATAGACGAGGGTAAATTTGGGAACATCTAGCGAAGCTTTCCAAAGGAAGGATGATCGAGTCGATGGTGCTAGAGTAGAGGATCTATGAAAATAAAGGTTGCTCTGACAAAATGAGTGTGGATATCGAGGTAGTATAGTCCATCCCTCATATCTGCCACCAATAATCTGATTGGTCCACTTGCCTTGAAAGTAATAGTGGTGCTCATCAAATATGACATGACACTTCAGATTCTTGCACAACTTGCTCACAGAGAGGAGGCTCATTGGAAATTCTAGTGCACAATGAACATCTGACAACTGTAGCCTAGAATAAAACTGAACATCTCCAACTATAGTCATTGGAGAGTGGAAGCCATTCACTAGCTTTACGGAGGTGACTGCTCTAGCTGGTTTGGTCACACACAGAGAACCAGGATTGCTAGTAAGATGAGTGGATGCACCTAAGTCAATCACCCACTTGCTAGTAGTGATAGATACCAAATTTGCTTGAGCTTCTTCAGCATAGGTTAAAGAAACAAGTGCATGGGGACTGTCGGTGCAGATCCATTTGAATAGCAATCCTTCGAGAAGGCAACATACTAAAATGAGGGTAACGATGGGAAATGATTCCAAGCAGCAGTGGGAGACGATCCTAAGCAAGAAGCGGGAAACATTCCTAATCAGTAATTGAGAGACGATTCAAGTTGCCATGGTAGAGACTTGATCAACCATAAACCATCGAAGAAGTAGATAGGTCAAGTGTGTATCATAAAGGATAGAGTATCATGTCTAAGGGCAGAAACCAACATAGGAAAGGCCAGAGGGAGACTTACATGCTCGTGATTGCACTAAGTACAACGTGTGTTGCCTACCTTATGGTTGTGCGTTGACTATGCTACTGTTAGACATTAGTGTAATGCTACCATATTTTTGTGGTGCGTGCCTTCTACATACCATAGGCGATGTTCCTTCGTTGTGGTGGTCGAGATGGCAACAATAGCATATTAACGGAGAAGGGATTTGTTGGTGGAAGAAAGAAGGTTTGATATCATGTGGAAGAAAATGAAGCATCCTAGTTGAAAGAATAACCCTAACATCTCTTATATAAAGAGGAGATACAAAACTTGCATGCCTGCCCATAAAAAAATACAAAATACCAAAGAACTGAGAAACAAGTCTTTAACAACATATAAATTAAATAGTCATAGAACCAGGTAACCTACCATAAACCCATAGATATAAAATTGTAATTCTTAGAACTCATAACAAGATCAATCATTCTAGAGATTGTAGCTTAAATATAGCTTAAAATAATAAGAAATGTATACTATTTAACTTTGAATAAACTAAGATACCTTAAAAATCTAACAAATAAGGAGAGAAAGCATTTGAATGAGTTCTTATCACCCCAACAAATATGAAACAACGTAATGGATAGAAATGGATTACTAAGATGCCTACATCAACCTCAAAATATGAAAAAAGTCTAAGAATTATACATAATACCATCCATTTCGCTGAAATTAACAATATACTATCAAAATTCGGCAAAATGTTGCCGACACTCTTATATTTTGACATTACATGTTTGTCGATATGGCTTCACATTGGAAAAAGACCATTTCATTGGCGTGTTGTGGCCACGTTGTGAGCATTCAAAACACAGCATCTTAGTGGGTGTTTCAGGCTGGACTTCTAGGCAGTTTTTTTTTCCTAGGTGTGCTTACATGGCTTTAAGCTTTCCTTCTTCTATAAAGGCTATGCTAGTCTAGTCTCAAGAATTAGTGACTTGTATGGGATCCTAAAGCATCTTTCATGATCAGGTTCTTTACATGGCTGCTGCACCAAAAGCAGCAGAAGTTGAGATGGACCTTAAGTTCAGTCAGACACTCTTTCTAGGACTCTTAGGATCCCAGCCATAACTTTTTCTTCTTGCATATTTGCAGAAAATAAATTGTTGAGAGTTGGGATTGATTAGATTGATTCTCATTCTTTGACTCCTTGTATAGTTTTGGGCAGCACCAAGGTTCTCGGAGTGGTTTTCATATTGAAGTTTAGCACAGGAATGATACCCTTTTTGGGTGAAGCTGTTTTTTATACTGATGATGTTCAAAATGCTTGCTTTTTTCCCTTTCAAAAAAAAAAAAGGGCTTGTTTTCTGTTTAGCTCTTTTTTTGAAACTTTATGCGTGCAATTTCTTGTTGGCCTTTGAATTAATTTAGATGAACTCTTGTGTTTAGTTATCATTCTTTTACCTTTAAAGTAACAGGAGCTTTATTCTTTGCAACACATTCATCTTTGACTTGAGTATGTCTTGTTACCTACCTGAGAATGTTATTTCAGTCTAGAGTTTACCTCGATCACCAGAGTGAAAATGTGCCTCTCCATGCCAGTAATGGAACTTAAGCAAAGCAAAACAAACTCACAATCAACCCTGTGCTGAGTGGGACTAGATCTCAGACGAAGAAGACATGAAATGTTCCCTCCAATTGAAATCAAAAGCACTATAAAAGAAAGATCCGAGATGCCATCGTGCAGCAAGTCTTCCTTTCCTCATCACTCCAATCTTGCAATTTACTCTCCTTATTTCTTTGCGAAAATGGGGACCCACCACGGTTTGGAGTATATATTGTAGTTTGGATATATCACCACATTTAGAGGGTAGGGGGCTTCTCTAATATAGTTTTTCTTTTGGGGTATAGATGACACTTTTTTTTTTTTTTGGAAAGGAAAAAGGGTGTTGATCCTTTAGATCTCACCCAGAATTTTATTAAAATAAAATGCTAAAATTTACATCACTGAACAACATTCCAGCTCAACACCAAAGATTTTGCAGTCCCAAAAAAATTATCTACATAGGGGCGCTGCCCTGTAAGCACCATGACATTTTTCCCTAGCCAGATTGCCTAAAGAATCGCCACCAACTTGGCCCGTTCTCTCCTCGACCGGAACACCTGATGCTCCCTGTTGACCCCACCACACCTGAAAGACTGCAAGAACTCTGCATGGGAACAAATTGCCCACCATCGGTCCCCCATCTGCTCCCATGTTTGTATCGCCACTGGGCAGGTAAAGAAAAGATGGTCAATATCCTCCTCTTCTTGGCTGCATAGCAGGCAAGACCTGTCCGCGTTCGGCATCCACCGGGCTCTCCATGTCCTGGTCACCAGTCGGCCTCTCTTGGGGAGCCAAGCGAAGATTCTGACCTTTAAAGGGCAGGAGGCCTCCGAGAGTTGCCTGCAGTCCCTGACTAACACGATGTCCCCAAACGTGGCTGGGCCGCTGAGCCTTCTATACGCCTCACGCACCGAGAAGTCTCCCTCCTCCCACCCGAATCGGTCCGTCCCATCTTCGAGTTGCCAACCTTGGAGCTCTTGCAAGAGCACCTGCATCTCACCATATCTCTGATATGATAGATTGCCCACAAATGACAGGCACCACGTGCCACTCCTAACATCCACCACCGATGCCCCTCTATCAACTGCCAGTGCTACAAGCCTAGGGAATCGCTCTGCCAGTGCCTTGGTACCCATCCAGTCATTCGTTCAGAATCTAAAATCCTCGCCTGAGCCTAACACAGGGGTGAAGAAAGATTGGACCTTTGGTGCTACTAGCGACAGACTCCTTAAGAAGTGGGATGCTCCTCTCGGGGGTGAGGTGAAGAGCTCCCAATTCATCGGCCTGCCATAGCAGGAGCGTAGGATCCTTCCAACCAAAGAGACCTCCCCCCCC
Organism: Thalassia testudinum; assembly: GCA_037157565.1. Lineage (NCBI taxonomy): Eukaryota > Viridiplantae > Streptophyta > Magnoliopsida > Alismatales > Hydrocharitaceae > Thalassia > Thalassia testudinum. The sequence goes on from JAZHRO010000024.1 coordinate 88,797,895, forward strand.
TAAGTAACCTGTCAATCCATTTTGTCAAAAGGCTATCATTTATCCTCTCCACTTTCATAACTCCCAAACCCCCTTCCCTGAATGGCAGACAAACCTCGTTTCAAGCCACCAACCTCGCCCCCTTCCCCCCGCCCTATAGTTGGTCCAGAAGAAGCTTCTCAGATAGCTAGCAATCCTGTCCTTAACTTTCTGTGGCATTTTGATCACCAAGGAGAAATATGTCAGTATCGTTGAGAGGACTGCCTTGAGAAGGACCAATCGCCCTCCTCTGGATAACATCTTGGACGCCCATCCTAAGAGCCAGCCTGCAATCCTCTCTAACATCGGGGTCCAATCCTATGCCGAAATCCTCCTATCTGTCAGGGGCAACCTCAAATATCGGAGTAGAAGGGTCCCCTCTCTTGTCCCTAGCGCTTCTGAGCACCTTCCTGCCTCCCTAGCCTCCAAGTTGAAGTGAACGAAAGAGGACTTAGACTAGTTTATCCGCATACCTGATGCCTCGCAGAACATCTATAGAATGATGCGGCACCGCTTCGCCTTTGCCACCGACCCCTCAACAAAGAAAAGGGTATCGTCTGTGTACTGCATGACTGAGATACCGTCCCCACCCTCCAAAGGGAAACTTTGTAGCATCCCCTCTGCTCGTGCTCTGTTGATCGCCCTGGCCAAAGCATCTATTGCCAATGCAAAAAGCAAAGGTGCCAGGGGGCAACCCTGCCTCACACCTCTCCTCGGCTGAATCCGACCTCCCGTTAAGTTCTCGTTAATGAGAACTGAGAAAGATGCCGTGGTGACACACTGTTTCATCCATCTAATCCAGACCTGCGGAAAGCCCCTCTTAGCCAGGGCTGCCCATAGGAAGGACCACTCCACCGAGTCATAGGCCTTCGCGAAGTCCACCTTCCACAGAAAGGTTTTTCTTCCGCTTCTCCAATGCACTAAGATCTCTGTTGCCGCCACATATCGATCCAGATGTACCTCCCTAGGATGAAGGTGGACTGCACCTTCAAAACCACCTCGCCAATCACCTTCCTGAGTTTGTTTGCCAGAATCTTTGCTATGATCAAATATGCCGCATTTGATAGCGCTATCGGCCTGTAGTCCTCAACTGTTTCTGCCCCATCTCTCTTCGGCAAGAGGAACATGTAGGATCTGTTCAATCAAGGTTCGAAATACCGATTTCGATGCCGTGCCGATGAATTCCAAGTGTGCATTTCGTGGGCATGCCGTGGAAATGCCCGTTTTTCGATGGGCATGCCGATGAGCATGCCGATGGCATGCTGTGGGCATGCCGATGCATACTAACAAAAATAGCAAAAGTAATTAAAAAAACCAATAGCAACCTCGACATAGGCACCAATTTCGCCAGCATGTCGACCGTGCTGAGGGCATGCCGAAGAAATCCCTGTAAATCAACGTTTTCTTTATGTCGGCACGACTGTTGCTCGGAAATGGCCTTGCCGACGGCATGCTGTCGGCATTTAAATCAATGTGTTCAATCTGTCGAAGCCCCTGTTGCCTTCCCTGAATTCTGCTAAGACCTGCATGATTTCTTCTTTCAGTAGCGACCGGAATTCTTTGAAGAAGAGCACCGGGAAACCGTCCGACCTCGGACACCCCTCGGCATTCAGCCCCCAAACCGCATCCTGGGCTTCGTCCTCCATGAAAGGTACAATCAATTGCTCCACTTCTTCAGCCCCTAAGGCTGGAGCCCCCAACCCCCTCCATGTCCATCTCCCTCCTTTCCTCCGGCCCGTAAAGTCCCTAAAATAACCCGCTACCACCCTTCCCACAGACTCCCTGCCTGAGAACTCTGTCCCGCCCACCTGCAATTTCTCAATCCAGTTTCTCCTACGCCTGGCTGAAGCCGTTAAATGGAAGAACTTGGTGTTTGAGTCTCCCTCTTTGACCCACTTCTGCCTAGACCTGGTTCTCCATTCCACTTCGGCTTTCCTGTCCTCCTCCTGGATGACTCTCATGCAAACCGCCCTGTCTTGCATTTTCGAGCTCGTCATCCGTCCCAGGTCCTCCACTCCATCTAATCTCTAAATCTCCGCGAGGGCATCATCCTGCAACTTGGTTCGTTCCTCCAGTTGCTTCCTGTATTCCTTCAGAAATCGCTTCAACCCCAAGAGCTTTGCCTCCAGCTTCGCGGCCGCCAACCCGTCCGGATGTATGTCCTTCCATTTGGCCTCCACCAGGCTCCTGAATCCCTCTTCCAACAGCCATGCCCTCTCAAACTTGAAGTATGTGCCATACCGGGCTCCTTCACTAGACTCCTACATCAGCGGAGTGTGATCCGAGAAAGGCTTTTCCATAGCACAGGCCCCAGCCATCGGAAACACCTCAGCTAATTCCACCCAAGGTTTTAAATATCGATATTGATATCGTATCGACAAGTCAAAAAGGGGATATATCGCTGATATCGGTGAATTTTTGGGAAATTACTCAGAAAGTCATAAAATATAAAAAATGTCAAATTAACATTTTTATGGCTAATATATATAAAGGAATGGCTAAAAAACGTGTGCGCGTGCGTGCGTGTGCTGTGGGTTCCGAACAGCGCCAGTCCAGTCCTGCCTGTGTGTCTGTTTGTGTCTGTGTCTTTCCATTTTCAATCTCATGCCTCTCGCCGAGTCCTGCCCTACTGTTTTCAACCTCCCGCCCAGCCGTCCCATTTCAACAGTGCCATAGCACCATTTTTCCCACCCAACCGACGATATATCGACGATATATCCCCATATCGGCAATATATTGTCAATATCCGGGAAAAATACACTTTGGGTTGTATCAATATCACCTAACCTGTCGATATGTGATATATCGGTGATATATCGTCGATATATCACGATATGTCAAACCTTGGCAAGTACTTAGATAAGCCATGTTGAAATAAGTGAGCCTATCAACCCTGGGTTGTGGGGGAAAGAAAGAATCATCATGGATGACATTTTTTAATCAAAGGAAGATGACAAGATAGCCCTTTCAATACCCCCATGGATTATCAAAGTGTTTAGTTTTATGCGTCTTTTTATAGAAGTTTGAAGATGCTAATATATTTTTCACCAACGTTTTAGAATCTTCTTCCTGTTTTTCAATAAGTAAAACCAAGTGCAATGACTGAATTGTCGATAGAGAATGTATAGCTCAAAAGTTGATATATTTGATGGACTACAAGGAAGCAAGAACCTTAGCATGTACAGTTCTAAAGTTCAACAAAAGTCTATAATATCGGCGATATATCTCTGATATATCGGTGATATGGGCGATATATCGGCGATATATTGGCGATATCATGGAAAAAAGATATTAAGGATGATATCGATATGTGTTGACCCGACGATATATATTAAGGCTAAAATTGATATGTGCTGACCTGGCGATATCGATATATCGGCGATATATCAATCCTTGATTCCACCGAGCAAAAGAAGCAGTCCAGCCTCGACATCCGGCTCCCTGAATATCTCCATGTGAAAGCGCAAGCAGTAGGGGGTATGTCTTGCCACCCATGCTCTGCTACGAGGCCAGTGAGCTCTTCCGAGCCTCGGTCCCTGCCCCCTCAGCCCCCCGACCTGTCTTCCATCAGCAGCATGGCGTTGAAGTCCCTACCAATGAGCCACGGACTCCCCTGAAAGCTCCTTGCCGCCTGGCGAAGACCTTCCCACAAGGAACTCCCCGCTTCATCCGTAGGCCCATAAATCGAGGAGAATGTTAGCACGAGCCCGTTGCTCCTCCTCAGTTGCATCGTGACCAGACCCACCCCCACTTCCGAGCCCACTACCGAGAACAGGTCTTCCTTTCAGCCCACAATCACCCCACTAGACCTCCCCATTGCATCAAGAGCCAAAAAACCCCGCATCGTGCTACCCCCAATCTCTCCCCACCTTCTCTAGTCACACTCCTGCAGCTTTGTCTCTTGAAGAAAGGCCACATCCGGGTTCCATCTAGATAGATATGACCTCAACGTCCTCCTACGGGTGGGGTCGCAGAGGCCCCTCACGTTTCATGTGAGGACTTTCACCATGGTGCCCCGATTGCACTGCCCCCTCTCACATGACCAAAGCCAGCCCCCTCTGCTACCCTCTCCAGCTTCCCTTCGTCAAAAGCGTTGGCCCATCCTCCCTCCAGACCCTCAACTTTCCTACCCCCACTCCCTGCCCCAAAGCCCACACCCTCCTTCCCAATACCGCTGCTCTCCCTGCCTACATCGTCCCCAGCCTCCTCCCGCAGCACCGACAGACCCTCTCCCTCAGCCCTCACCATAGTGGCCTCCCTACCGCGCCCCCTCAACCCAGGGGTGACCTTCCCCTCCTCCAGTGCTTGCTGAAGACCACCCACGTCAGAAATGGCGCTGCCATCGTCAGGCCTACACTTTCTAGTCCCTTGCCCTTCTGCACCAGACAGGGGGTCCCTCATTGATGGGTGAGCCCCACCTGGGCCCTTGGGTGCTTCGTTGCTCTCCCCACTCTGGCGAGATTCCCCAGGCCTCGACCCACCTCCATCGTCTGGCGAGGAGCGTGCCTGCGTTAGAGGGTCAAGGGCCAACCTCCTGCCCTCTCCTCTGCACGGAGGCAAGTCCTTCATCGCAAATGCCTCCTCCGGACCCCCCCGTGCCTTAGGGGGTCCTCGAGTTGCCGCCCACAGCCTCTCGATCCTTCGGTGGAGTAGCTCGGTTGGACAACCTGCGCCCTCGCTCCCTCCGAGGACTGGCTCCTCTGCCCGAGCATTCTCTAGCTCCCCTTGCTCCCCAAGGCTCGACACGCTATGTCCGAGCTTCAACAGGACCCTCCGTGGTCTATTTAAGAATGAGCCACGAAGCGGAGTTGGATTCGGGTTTAGACTTGGATCAGACTCTACACCCGCCCTAAAAAACCCCTTACGACGCCTCGAGCCTTCCCCCGCATCCTTCAGCGCCTTTAATGCGCCGTTTTCCCTCGCTTCCTCCCTCGAGGCCTTCAATGCACCTCCCTTGATTGATGCGGCCGCCTCCTCCCGCCGCAATCCCTTGGAACCTCCACCTGGTGCCTCGTAGTCCCTCGCCAGCTCCTCGAGACCCGGGCCAACCCACGTCGCTGCGGTCCTCGAGAGATGTGCTTCGAAAGGCGCACCCTTCGGAACGGCTGACTCAGCCCACGAGGCGACTCCCTTCACAGTGCCTCTTTGCCTCCTCCAGCCCTGCTCGCCGGAACCCTCCTCGCCGCAGTACCACCGGTCGAGCGAGCCAACGCCTCCGCGTAGGACTTCCGCCCTCCCTCCTTCGGCTGGATGAGTATCACCTAGGATGCATTCCCCAGCCGTAACGTCACTTTTTCCTGCAGCACCTCGCCTGGCCACATCTCCACCTCGGCCCTCACCGTGCTGAGGTTTTCACTGCCAAGGCCGAGCCCCGTGCACCTTCGCACTTGCGCAAACGGAGCAACGATCGCCTCGACCAACTGTCAGGTCCGGAGGAAGAGCGGGATCCCCACTAGACTCAGCGAGAGCTCCACCTTCTGCGGCGGGTGCTCCCTCCTCGCGCCGTCCGATATCACCGCCCATCGGCACCAGACGACTCCTCCCGCGCAATGGGTCTTGCTGAAGAGAAGCCTCCTCATTGCCCCCGCCGAAGCTCCCATCAGCAGGTCCTCTCCCATCAACTGCAGCTTCATTTGTTCACCTTCGACGATTCTGGCGATTTCGATTTCCAGCTCCTGAATCCCCACCTGGCCCCTTGTGACCACGGCAACCAAAGCTGATGCAAGAGCCCTCTCGAACCTCCCAGAGTCTTCCAACCATGGGGCTTCGACTTTGACTAGAGGCACCCCCTCCGGTGGGGGCGGGAGCCTCGCCTCTCGCGCACCTACGATCGTGCTCCTCCTCAGCTCCTCCACGCATGATGCCCTCCGATGGCCCAGCTTCCCACACTGGATATATCGCACGGGATCTCTACAGTCCCTCGCCAGATGCCCCTACCCCCTGCACTTGAAGAACACTACTTCCGACGCCACCCTCCTCCGCCTCGACCGCCCTTTGGCCAGCATCCATCCTCGACTCGCCGACCGCCCCTCCTCCCCCTCACCCACTTCCGCACGTCCCCCTACACTTGCACCTCCCCTCACACCCTCACACTTGTCGCCTCCCGCACTCGCGCTCATGTCTCCGCCCTTTTGCATATAGATGATACTTTTCTAACGTATCCATGCTACACTCGCTTGCTCGGGGTGGGTGGGTGCATTGGGTGGTGAATCTTCATCACTTGATATGTGAGACCTATATTTAACCATGGCACTGTAGCTGCAAAAGTGTCTTATTTTTTTCTAATTGGGAAAGCAAAACCCTTTCCCTTTCCTTTCGGTTAAATTGAGTGTGCCAATTACATAAAGAATGTTGGTCTTCCGAATGAGGTGTTAGGTTATGGAAGCATGTTTGCAGAATTAATATTCTTGCTGGTGAGTTGGGAGTGTTCAAAGCCGTTAGCTAGGTTATGCAGAGCCTTGGATCTTGTGGAAGAGTAACCTTGCTCAATGGTAAATCAAGAAAAGTGTTGCTGCGTGATATTAAATTGGGTTTAAGAAATGGGAGACAGCTTTTGGTAAAATCATGGTAAATCTACACAAAATAGTCTAAAATTGATCTGCCCCTTCTCTGCTGGACCTTGGACTATCCCTTTAACCTTGAGCTATTTGGATTATCATTTATCATTTTGCTGTAAATTTAGTGGATAACCTACTCGATAGGACCTGCTTGATGGAACCTTGGGCTTGTCATAGTTTTACATTAAAGTCAAATAGTTGGTTTTTTTTTGAAAAGCAAATAATTGGTATATTCTCAGGATCTAATGCTAGGATGAACATTTTTCAGTAAGCTGCAAATGGAAGTCCTTGATCTACTTTACTTATCATTCCAGAAAAAAAGTTTCAAATAGCTGCCCCCCAACCTGTATTACTGAAATCAAAGTGGATATTTAATATTATGGTTGATACAATGCATTTCTGTGTCTGTGTATGCTGCATCTGCATGTGGCATGTGCACGTGGATACGCTTTTGCAGTCACACCTCAATATTCAATATTTTTACTGTCCATTTCTTTCTGCAGCTTTTTGTTAGCATATGTTATTATTTATATTTGTATGACTTTTGGGTTTTCTGGCTCCTCAGGGGCACTACTGTATTTTTATTCTTTTAAGCTCTCTCTATATAAGAGAGTCTAGGGTTTTTAATAAGAAGTTAAGTAATTTCAACTAATTTGATATTAGAGCAGTGATCCTAGACTGTAACTTTAGGTATCCCACCCCCATGGCCTCTGAAACCCTACCACCAAATCCGTTCCTCCTCTCCTTGATCTACGCTGGCTGTCTTCCTCCCTCAGTAGCGCGCGGCTTGACACGTGTAGTAGCAGCACGTGGGCGGCGCTTGGAGCGCTCGGCGGCGCATGTGCATTTGCAATAGCGGCGAGCGTCGCATCTGAGCAACTAGCGATGTTGAGGGCAACGTGCGTGCGACGTTTGAGCGCGATGGTGCATCTGAGAGCCGTCTGAGTGCGGTGCGACCATGCTAGCGGTGTCAGAGCATGGCGAGCGGTGGCGTGCAACGATTAGAGGTGACATGCAGTGGTTGTGTTGCGCGCGTGAGGGGTTGGTAGTCCCTTTCTAGGCTACTTCCCTTCATGTCACAGGGAGAGAGACACTTAGGTCCCCTTGGGGCCATCTCGGGTGTTCTCCCCGCACTCGGGCTAGGCCAACACCCATCCAAGGGGGCTTTCTGCGAAGGTGCAGGTTTGAACGTATCTGGTTTCAGATTTATTGATGATTTCTTGGACATAGAAGGTTGATTGAGGCTTTCGGATCGCGAAGATGGCTTCAGATGATCAGTTCGAGGTGACGTCGAGCTCTCTTTCGAACACCGGGGTATTTAAGAATCCTTTTTTCGATCCCATCGTCAAGTTAGACGAGACCAACTACTCACAGTGGTCCCAAACTTTCCTCATGACTGTCAGGGGTCATGGAAAGAGCCATATCCTTACGGATCCGGAGCCTGCAAGCAAAGACTGGTGCAAACGCCAACTGGGACAGAGAATGTCATGGTCTCTGCATGGCTCATGAAACAGTTATTCTTCGAATAGGGGATGAGATCATGTATTATGCCACAGCAAAGGAAATGTGGAAGTCCTTGTGTGAGACTTACTCTCATGCCAAGAACTCTACATGGGTTCTTCAGGTCTTCTACAACCTCTTCTACTTGCGTCAGGAAGGATGTATACTGCTACAGTACTACTCCCTCCTGAAGGGAATGCTGGAGAGGCATTACTCCTATTTGCCGGGGTGTGCCTGTGAGTCATGGAGGAGCTTTAGGAGACAGTTGGCAGTCTTCCTTTTCTTGGCAGGTCTTGGACTTGAGTATATGGTAGTCAGAGATTAGATTCTCACCGCTTCGGAGCTTCCTACCCTAGTGGAGGCCTATAGTAGACTTAGTAGAGTTTCAGTGCGCAATCCTGTTGCTGGCTTTGGTGCTCAGACGTCTGCACTGGCTGCGATCCCTGGACGTGGCAGGGGTGCTCTTCTTACACGTGGTTGTGGATGCGGACGCTCTTCTGTTACACGCATTAGGACTCCATGTACCTACTGTGGTAGACTGAGCCACTCTGAGGTTACATGTTGGCAGAAGCATGGTAGGTCACTTGTGGCCAATTAGGCAGCTGAGATCACAGATGAAGTTCTCCCTAGTCCTGATGTTAGTTCTTTGAGCACAGAGATTGAAACCTTGCGGCATCAGATTGCTCAGTTGATTCAGGCATCTTGTTCTCACTCTTCAGATACTGTAGCTATTGCCACCTCTTCTGAGGCACCTACGATTGGTATGCCGTTACTCTTGTCCTCTGGTGATTGATTGATTGATCCTGGTGCGTCCAAGTAGCTATGTGGCTACATGAGCTCTTTCTCTCAGTTATCACTAGTTACACCAGCCATGATTATACAAGTGACAAATGGGAGACATTCGCCACCTGTTGGCAAGAGAGATGTCTTTATCTCTTATTTTGAGACTAATAGATATTTTCTATGTGCCTGACTTTCTTTTGAGCTTACTGTCTGTTAGCAATATTACCAGAGATATGAACTATCGAGTTATATTTGATGCGTCTTTTTATGTCTTGCGGGACAAGTTCGTTGGGAAGACGGTTGGTGGAAGGCATGATGAACGGGGGGTGTACCGCCTGAGCCGCACTGTTATTGCTGCCTCTGCTACCCGGGGCCTTGCTTCTGTTGGATCTCCTTTCCAGTGGTGTCACCGCCTTGGCCACTTATTAATTAATTGCCTTAGTTATGTCTTTCCCCACATATCCTTCACTATTGCTCTCACCTGTGATGATTGTCAGCTGTGCAGGCACCAAAGGGCTAGTTTTTCCAGCTCTACCTCATTTTTTTCTGTTGTTACATTTGATTTGATGTATATGGATGTTTGGGGTCCCAGTTGTACTCCTAATCGACTTAGGAACATATATTATCTTGTTTTAGTGAATGATTTTTTCCGTATTTCTTGGATGTTTCTCTTGAAAAATAAGTCCGATGTAGGACAAATTATTGAGAATTTTGTTAAAGAAATAAAAACTCAGCATTCTTATTTGGTGAAACATTTTCGATATGATAATGTCTCAAGAGTTTTGTATTACTCGTTTGTGCACCTTTTTCAACTGCGGCATTATTCATGAGATCACGTGCCCCCACACCTCTCAGCAAAATGGTGTTGTTGAGAGGAAACATCGTCATATTATTGATGTTGCTCATACATTGTCGATTCACTACTCAATTCCCTCTCTTTGCTTAGGTGATGCTGTTTTGACTACTTGTTTTCTGATCAATAGGATGCCTAATGCTGTTTTACATGAACGAATTCCATTGCAAGTTATGTATCATGATTGACCCTTGTTTCACATCACTCTTGGACTTTTGGTTGTGTTGCCTTTGTCCACTTGTTGGGATCGGGTCAAGATAAACTAGCACCGAGAGCGGTTAAGTGTGTTTTCCTTGGGTATACTCGGATGCAAAAAGGGTATCGGTGTTTTGATCTAATTACTTCTCGACATTTTGTTTTGGCGGATGTTACCTTTCATGAAGCGATACCCTTCTTTTCCACTTATGCTGTTGAGATGCCTTCTGAGGGTGATATGGCATCTATGTCATTTATAACCATTCGCTTTGGGAGTTTTCCCGAGATTCCTGTCCCTATTACACCACCTCCACCACCTCTTGCTATGCAGTTTTTTCCTAGTCTGATTGAGCCACTTCAGACATTTGTCTGCCCTAATACTACTTATCAGGGTCCCCCACCCTCGCCTTCACTATCGACTTCTCAAGTGATCCTTTAGACATTGATGCGTGTTTGCCACGTGTTGATCACAGGGACGGGATAGATGATGTGGTAAGTGACGATTTAGATCTTCCGATAGCTATTCGGAACAGACCACGAACCTGCACTACTTACCCTACGACCGGGGCACTTACTACTAACGGCTTAGTCCCCGGGTTTGCTCGATTTGCTCAGGCGTTGGCTGCTACTTAGATTCCATCGACTCATCATGAGGTCATGCTTGATCCAAAATGGCAAGCTGCCATGGACGATGAGATGGCCGCTTTTAAAGGTCGTGGGACCTGGGAGCTCACTCCACTTCTAGATGGTGCTACACTTGTTGGTTGTCGATGGGTGTTCACTGTGAAGTTCAATCCAGATGGAGGTGTTGCTAGATACAAAGCATGCCTTGTGGCAAAGGGGTTTACCCAAACCTATGGGGTATATTTCTTTGATACTTTTTCACCAGTTGTCAGACTTCTTACGGTACGAGTGCTGGTCGCAGTGGCAGTTCAATAGATTGGCCTTTGCATTAGTTGGACATGAAGAATGCCTTCCTCTATGGTATCTCCAAGAGGAAGTCTACATACAGCAGCCACCTAGCTTTGAGGCTCAGGGGGAGTGTGTATGCCGACTACGGAAGGCTATTTATGGCCTTCAGTAGAGTCCCAGAGCTTGGTTCTAGAGGTTGTCACAGGTGGTAGAGGCAGCTGGATTTAGGAGTTCGACAATTGATTTCTCTCGCTTTGTTTGGAGGACTGGACGAGGTATTGTGGTACTTGTTTATGTTGATAATTTAATTGTCACAGGAGATGATGTGTAGGGTGTTGCTGAGATTAAGCACATTCTAGCAGAGCAATTTGTCATGAAGGACTTGGGAGCTTTACGATACTTTCTTGGTATTGAGGTTGCTCGCAGCAAAAGGGTGTAGTCTTGTCCCAGAAGGAGTATGCATTGGACATCTTGCAGGAGGTGGGTATGCTTAGGGCCAAGGAGGCCAATATTCCTATGGACCCTAAGATGCCACTTTATGATGAAGATGCACAGTTGGTGGACAGCAGGCAGTACAAGTAGCTTGTGGGCAAGCTGCTATACCTAACTATCACGAGGTTGGATATCTCCTTTGCGGTGGGGAGATTGAGTTAGTTCATGACTAAGCTAACATGTCAGCACTGGTATGTAGCATTAATAGTGCTCGATACATCAAGAAGGCTCCTAGGAAGGGTCCAAAGGGTCTTCTATGACCTTGGTTGGCTATTCTGATGCGGATTATGTCGGATGTTAGGTGGACTGCAAATGCACTACTGGGTTTTGCACCTTTTTGGCAGAGAGTTTGATCACGTGGAGGAGTAAGAAACATGGCACAGTTGTGAGATCCAGTGCCAAGTCTGAGTACAAAGCCATGACTCAGATGACTGCAGAGATGATGTGGATCAGGTCCCTGCTTACTGACTTGTAGATACTGTTTTCTAGCAAAATGAAGATGTGATGTGATAACAGAGCAGCCACCTTTATTGTCAACAACCCAGCATTTCATGAGAGGACGAAGCAAGTTGAGGTTGATTGTCATTATACCAAGGACATTATTCAAAAGGGGTTGCTATATACAACAGCAGTCACATCTAAGGAGCAGATTGCAGATATTTTCACCGAGCTTTTAGCCAGATCTTTATTTGATTCATGTGTATCCAAGCTGAGCATGATATATTTCTATGCTTCAACTTGAGGGGAGTGTTAGCATATATTATTATTTCTGTTTGTACGGCTTTTGGATTTTTTAACTCCTTAGGAGCACTACTGTACTTTTACCCTTTTAGCCCCTCTCTATATAAGAGAGCTTAGTGTTTTTAATAAGAAGTTAGGTCATTTCAACCAATTATTTTCAAAAAGAAAGTACTCCTTTACTAAAGGGTTCATAAATTTGTTGTGAAAGTGACTTTAATTGTCCTAGGAAAATGCTCAATCTTCAGCGTTAGTAAATTTTTCATGAGATCTTATATTTGTAGTTCTATATCATCGTGCTTCTTAAGGTGAAGAGGTAGAATTTAGGTTGAACTACTCTTATTGACCAATAGATATCATCAACAATGAGATTCCTGGTACCTGAGTTGCTGGAATTTTTCCTCCCAATAACGTATTGTTTGGCTTGAAAAGAGATTGCGACGGGGGGGGGGGGGCGATGGTTGGGGGGGTTTGGCACCTTTGCGAGAGTGTTTGGTACAAGTGCAGGGGGAGGGGCCATTGGGCTTGGGATTGTCGTGATCCTATTGTCTATCTTTATTGTCGTGGGCTTGGTCATCGAAGGAGGTCGTGTCCTTTGCGAAGAAAGGAGGAGGTTTGCAGGGAGGGAGAGACACGTATAGGTCTACCCCTACCAGCCTTTGAAATCTCTTCTTCTGATGCGGAGTCTCCCTGGTTGATGGAGGTACGTCATATGGATTTGATCTTGAAGGGCTCATTGGTAGGTACGTTTTCGAGCGATTCTCCTGTGGTTGATAAGGTGCATTCCTTTCTTTTGAGCTTGGGGTTGTTGTCTATGAGTTGGAAGGTTACATCCTTATTGAAGGATAAGGTGCTTGTTTTTGGTTTGAATGAGGTTGACATTAATCGGCTTAGTTTCATAGAAACATTTATTGATGGGGTTTGTTTTCGTTGGAGGTTGCTGGGTATTTATGGAGCTACCGAAGTACGTGTTCCTATATGTCCTCTTCATTTTGTATCATTGAAGTTCCTCTTAGATTACGCATGGTAGGGACTGTTTTGCCTTCGTGCTCTTCATTTGCGAAGGTGCGAAGGTGTTGGGGTGTTGGCCTTGTGGAAGGGTATGTGTCGTCAATTCTGGTTGAAGGCGAGCTTCTTGCTGGCTTTCATCTGCCTAGCAAGGAGGTTTTGCATTGTGGAGGCTATGCATGCTTGGTTTCTTTTGAGGAAGTGGAACCCATGGTGCGCTCGGATATCTCCTATGCTAAAGTTGTGGCTGCAGGAGTTGGTAGCAAGGTAGAGCCGATCGCAAAGGTAGTTGAGGAGCCGATGGTGCCTGGCGATGAGGTTTGGGAGGTCTTCAACGATGGGAGGTGCTGTTGGGCACATAATCAAGATGCGGAAAATTTGGAGGCCGATTTCCAGATCGGTTGGCCAACTGGGAAATATTCAAAATGTGAAATCAGGGACTGATGTTGCTCCTGAGATTGTGGGACATGGTTTTCCAAATTTAGAAAGATCTTTAAATGGGGAAAATCGCATGGGAGGGGAAAGAAAGGCTAGCGATGACCGCAGAGCCTGTTTTGGTTGCCGATTCAAAGAAGATGGCTGATGTGGAAAATCACTTAAAAGGGGAGGGACAGATGGTGATGACTACTGCTCCAGATTTGGCTGTCGATTCAAAAAATTACGCTGGTGTGGAGGCTACCTTTTTTCGCTCATGATAGGTGGACTCTGAATCTGATTTTGGATCCGGATGTGGTGAGTTGCAGTCCCTGAATGCAATTAGTTCTGAGGATTTGAGATTGGGAGGTTCTTTTGCTGCTGTTGAGTTGTTGCAGGTTGCTAACAAGAACTGGATGGAAGAACAACGTTAGGATGATTGCTTCCAGTAGGCACGGATGGCTGTGGATGATGTGATGGAGCAGGAATGTGCATTTTGCTTCTTGCAGGTGGCTTTCGGACCCAGTTGTGGGTCTGGGCATGGTGAGTGCACGAATAATGCACTTCCTAGGAACCCAGAATCTTTGTTTTTGCATTGGATGGTGGTTTTGCTGCTAGATATGCTACTCTATTGGAGGACATGCTGGTTCCATATGCTTTTGGTTCCATCTTTCAGTCTTCATAGCCTGAGGGAATGCAAGGCTATGACGTTGGCGTGGGGGCTGTGCTGGGTAAGGCGCAACAGCAGGGGGTATCTTTGGAGGATGCAACTTCTGGTGTTGGAGCCTCGTTGCAGGTGGGGAAAGGCATTTCACATAAATCGTCCTCGAGTAAATCCTCATGCCCTGCTAGAGCGATTTCGCAGAAGCATAAGTTGGTTCTTAGTGCATGTTATAAACACAAGAGATCGACAAAGAGGCCCATTGTTGTAGGTGGGCAGGTTAACTTTGTAGAAGAGGAGGTTGATGGGTGTGTGGCATCGGTGATCGCTGCGAAGAGAATCCACATGGGAGGGCAAAGAAACTTTCTGATGACTAGAGTGCTCTCTTGGAACGTTCGTAGGCTACGAGATGAGGGACAAAGGTCTATTTTGAGGAGCTATTTGAAGGATTGGAGGATTGATATTGCTATGTTTGCAGGAGACACATCTGGACAGCACTCGCCAGGTTAAGAATAGTTTATGTGGTGATCAGTTTAATGATTTTCTCGAAGTAAAGGTTGTAGGGTGACCAGGTGGGATCATTTTGATGTGGCATAGTGATTTTTTTGAGTTGAGTTCATCTCCTTTGGCAGAGAGGATGGTGACGGTTGTGTTCAATAGAAAATCTGTTGGAAAATCCATGGCCTTTTCGTGTATCTATGGTCCTTGTGATGTTGCTGCTAGGCCTTACTTTTGGGAAGAACTTACTCAGGCATCTGTGAAGGTGGATGGGATGCCTTGGTTGGCTGGAGGTGATTTTAATGTGATACTATGTGTGGAGGACAGATGGGATGGAAGATGTGATAGATCCACTTTGGAGTTTCAATGTATTCTGCAGTTGGAACTTTTGAATCTACCAGTGTCTCGGGGTAGATTTACCTGGAGGAATGGTAATGATATGGTGTCGTGTATTGACAGGTTTTTGTGCAATGTGACGTTGGCTGAATCTTTCCATGGTGTGGAGATTGTTGCTTGTGATAGACCTTTTTCGGATCATACGCCTTTACTTTGATCTAGCAATGAGGACACAAATTTCTCTACTTATTTTAAATTTCATAAATCTTGGTTTCCTGAACTCGGTTTCATAGAAATGGTGCATGACAGATGGTGTTCTACACCAGCTTCTACCTCGGTGACGCATACGTTGACAACTAGGATCTGTGCTGTTAGGCAAGGTATGATTGAATTCAAGCGTGAACTTAAGATGCACTGTGAAGGGCGAAGAATTGAAGCTTTGCAGACCATTGTCTAATGAAGAGATCTAGGAGCGAAAGATGTAGGAAGTGGTCTTAGAGGAGGATCGCAAAAAGATGGATTGGAGACAGAAATCACGTTAGCTATGGCTTTGGGAGGGAGATGCCAATACGGGATTTTTTCATTTAGCCTCAAGTAATAGGAGGTCCAATAGGATAAATGTGTTGAAGGTGAATGACAACAGAGGAATTAGATTTGTGAGATTTTCATGTCTCATTATCATGCTTTTACTAGGAGGTAATCTGGTGGTGGTTGGCACCAGGATACTTTGAATATGAACCGTGTGAAGGTGGATAAGGTTCGGGAGCTAACTCGTGAAGTTGGGGTGGAAGAGATCACTAGAGCTCTTCATGGTTTGAAGGTGGAAGGGTCACCTGGGCTTGATGGGCTGCAGATAATTTTCTATAAAGAGATGTGGGATGTAGTTGGTTCAGATGTGGTTGCCATGATCCAAGAGTTTTTCAGGGGCAATGGTGGATTTGAAAGGCTTAACTGATTTTACTTATTTCTACTGCCCAAAAAAGCAGGAGTAAAGTTTGTTGATGAATCCAGGTCTATTGCACTTTCTAACTCTATTTATATCTTGGTAGCTAAGATTCTGGCTAATAGATTGCGACTAATTTTGCCTGATCTCATTTCTCCTATGTAGTCAGCTTTTATTAAGGAGAGATCGCTTCAGGATTCCTTTGTGATGGTTGAAGAGATGCTGGCTGCGTAGAAGAGAAGACGTGTTCTCCTTCCTTTGGAAAGTTGATTTTTTCAAAGCTTATGATTCAATTTCCTAGTCCTATCTTTGGGAAATTCCAAAGAGGAGGGTTTCCAGATATGTGGATTCAATTAATGAAAAGATATATTACAACCTCCTTTTATGATAAATGGTCGTTCTAGTGGATCATGGATTCAACCTCAGAGGGGTGTCTGGCAAGCCTTTTTGTTGGCACCTCTTTTATTTGATATTGTGGTCGATATGCTTGCTTCCTTGGCCTTTAAGGCTTGCAATGGAAATCTTTTCTCAGGGTCCATTTGCCAGAGTGATGGGGCTTTACTTACTCCATTATTGCAATATGCAGATGACACATTGTTTTTTGTGGAAGGGGGGGGGGGGAGGGGGGGGGGCAGGAGCAACTCATGTGTTGGCTTGGGTGAGAATTTTTGCAGCCATTTCTGGACTGTAAATCAACTGATCCAAGTCCACGTTTGTTCCCTTTAATCTTTCTAGCATGGTGGTGGATGAAATTTCGAGTTTGTTGGAGTCTCCTGTTGCTCGCCTGCCAATTAGGTATCTTGGCCTCCCTTTGAAAGGTAAGAAACTGGTGACTGCAGATTGGAGGATTGTGGCAGATCGTCTTACTAAGAGATTAGCATTGTGGAATGGTTAGATTGCTCTCCAAGGGGGGATGCTTGGTATTGTTGAAGTCTGTTTTATCTTCCATTTCGGTCTTCTATTTTTCTATTTTTTATCCTCCAAAGAATGTCTTGAAAATGCTAGACATAATCAGGAAGAGATTCTTTTGGAAATGAACGGATTATATGAGAAGATTTACTCAATTGGTCCCTTGGAATGAGATTTGCAGGCTGAAGAGTAAAGGTGGTATGGGGGTTCGAAGTTTAGATAAGTTTAATAAAGCCTTGCTTCTCAATGGTGAGATTATTTTCAGGTGAATCTTCACTTGTGATCAAGACTTTTAGTGATTCTTATGGAAGATGTATGAATATGCTTGACAGGGCATCTTCAAGAGGTGGATCCTCTTCCTTTTGGCATTCCTTGCAGACGGTAATGCAGGAGTATGTGGGTGATTTCAGACCGGCTTTGGGAAATGGGAGGCTTTTTAAATTCTGGGAAGAGGATTGGAGTGAGCAGGGAATTCTTTCAGAGCAGTTTTTGCGTTATTCCAGCAATCTATGGACAAGTCTGCTACAGTTAGTGAGATGTGGGATCCACAATATAATGCATGGAGTTTTAAAATGCCTGCTGGTCTGTCAGTGACAACGTATGAGGATTGCCAGCAACTGCTGCAATGCATTTCAGATGTTCATCCTGAGGCAAAGGAATCAGATTGTCTTGTGTGGAAACATGGAACATTTTCGGTTAAAAAAGCTTACGACGGGCTGATTGATGATGGCTGTTTTATGAAGAAAATTCAATCAGATTCTAGATTGATATGGATTTGCAAAGTTCCTTTGAAAATAAAAGTTTTTATTTGGTTACTTCAAAGAGAACGGATTGTCACCAAAGTTATGAGGAGAAGATGGACAAATGACAATGATGTTGCTTGTCCTTTCCGCCGACCACTTGTTCTTTACTTGTGATTTCTCGAAACAAGTCTGGCAGCAGTTTGATAATGCTACAATTGACACCTACAATGCCTCCAACTTCTGGATCTCTTGTAGACAACGTATTGGTCATGATGTGGTGGGATGGACGAGTGGCTTTATGAGCCTATGGTGCTTATGGCTGCTGAGGAATGGCATTATTTTTAGAAAAGAGAGATGCTGGGTGGAAAATGTTGTGAGGAGGTTCTTTTCCTTTCTGCATTCTGGCGTAACACAATGTAAGTCCGTTCCAATATTTTAATACAAGTTTCTGGATGAGTACCGACCCTAAGAAATCTTCCTTTTCATTCTCAAAAAAAATCACTGTGCTTCTTAAATCACTGGGAGATATTTGGGTGTAGATGTGTTTGGGTCAATGCTAGTGTTCATATTGTTTGAAAGCTTCCAGTGAATAGAGATAAGTTGACTGATTGCAGGATTTACCAAATGCTATGGTGCCATTACAGACAAATAAGCTTTTTGACTGGAAAGTGCCAAGTTAAAAGGTTATAGCAAGATGCATTTGCAATCCTGCAAGTTAGGGCTGCATGGGCAAGCAATTCTTTCCTCCTGTAAAAGTGGGAAGCCATTTTCTAGTCCATCTGCTGCTAATTTGCATTAAAAAATAAGAGTTGATGGCGAATACTCATTGCGGAGAGAGGAAATCATTCCCAGTCCTCAGCAAGTCTTTTCATCATTTAGTTTCACTATCTCATATGCATTTATTTTATTTAATTTATTCTATCAAACAGAAAATTTTCTATCTAATCTTACCATCTGGGACTATAATTCATAGAATAATTCTCTTGGCATTCTTTTTATCTGTCAAGGAACAACTGATAAGCTAATGGAAGAAGAAATATGGGTACATTATCCTTTTTCATCCTTCTATGTGTAAGTAGGTGGAAGAAGGAATATGTGGGGTGACATGGGTTCATGCATTCTTTCAGGGTCAGTTCTCCAAAGTTTTCAACCAGTCCTTTGGATATTTTGTTGTGGAGTAGCATTCTCATTTACTCAATTGCCTTTTCCGTAGAGTTTTTCTAATCTCATCATGCCTTGGTTATGAGCTTCCTCGGGCTTGTATGAATTTGCTGCTTTTCATGTTTGTCCTAAACAGGTGAATTGCAAGCTGATCCAGCTGAGAAAGATGTAGCTGAGAAAGCAGATGAAGGGCACCCACCTACTTGTGATGATCACCTGACACCAGCTGAGAGGCGATATATTGAACAGAGGGAGAGGATCGATGTAAAGCGAATGGCAAAAACTGCGAACAAGTCCCACCGTGACCGGATCCAGGACTTCAACCAGTACTTGGCAAATCTCAGTGAGCACTATGACATCCCCAAGGTTGGTCCAGGGTGATGCTGGTTTCTCAGGCCTGTATGCTGCTGTTCTCTCCAGCATTCTCTCTGGTAAAACCTAAACATTGCATGTGCTTTCCTTAGATATTCTGTGTTATGCCTTGATCTGTGGTAGTTCCGAGTTGCTAAGTTTAGTGAATGTAAGCAGTTGCTACAGTCTCGGTGCATGTAAGCAATTAAGTGTATTTACTGCTAAAAACACTTTTTTATGCTCATAATACCTATAAGTTTATGTACATTTCCTCCACTACCGGTGATTATCGAAAATGCCCCTAAATTCTAGCCTTCCAGCTTTAGTTCCTAGAGTATGATACCCGGCTTTTGGTTAAAAGAAAAAAAACTGCTGGATTGATTAACAATACTTAAGCTGAAAAGAATCTCTTTTATTTGATTTTGTACATGCAGTTTCCTTCATGGTTGAGGGACGAGTACGACCGCTTCTCTCTTCGTGGTGCAACATTACCAAAATATACGTGCTATTTTGTGATCTTTTTCTGCTAAGGAGGCTTGGAATGTAAAATCTAAACTAATTCGGTAAGAAAATTTGAGGAATACGGTGTGCAGTTTTATGGTTCAGGAACCTCTATAAAATCATCCTTAATTTGGCCGAAGAATACTTCATGTAAAGAATGCTTGTCGTATATGCTTCGACCAATCATCTCATATTGCCAATCGAGTATTTTAAAATTTGAACTGTTGTAGTTTTTACATGGTGGGTGACAGGGGCTAAGGAATATGGAACTAATTGCTCTCCCCAACATTACACTTCGAGATCTTTGTTAAGGGAGAAGCAATATGCCATATCCCTTTTTTTCTTTTAGAAGCAATATGCCATATCTCGTTGCAAGTCCTTAGCAAGTAAAAGGATTATCAAAGAAAGTGGTGATTTGTGAACTCTTAGTCGTCATCCCGACCAAAAAAGGGCCAATTGAGCCTCAAAATTAACTTGTAGTTGAAGGTGCTTCTTGTTTTCCTTCCCTTTGATCTTTATGTACTTGTCTCATTAAGGCCCTGTTTAAAAGAGGGGTTAGGGGGTTAAAGTCGCTGATATAGATCATTCTTCCACATTAAGGCCCTGTTAGTCGTGAAGAATTCCATTTTAAGAGCAGATATATCCTGTTCTTACAGATCTAATACTTTTGACTTGACCCATAAACTGATTAACTTGGTGGATTCTTTGGGAGTTGAGAAGACCTTGAATATACTGGAGAACTAGTATAAGAGTCATTCCTTAAGGCCTAGCCTGGGAGCTAGTTAATTCATGAAAATGAGGGTTAACCCGATTTGGTAGTTGGATATTTTGACTTGAGTTAAGAGCACTTAACTCAGGCCCCATTTGGAGGCGGATTAGTTGGGGTGGGGGGGTGGAGGGGGTGTTTATCCCCTCTTGAAGTTTTTTTAATATTAAACAAATATTCATTATATCATCTACTCCTACTTTTAATATCAAATAAATGCTTACTATATCCTCCATTCACACTTTTAATATTAAAGAAATACCTATTAGCATTGCATCAATATATCAGTCATTTTATTCCAACATTTATTTCATAACCTAAACAAATATCTTTCTCCACTTATTGCATGTTAACCTATCTTTACAGTGTTTTATCTTACTACCAAACGAGCCCTTAAGATAAGTTATTCTTAAATTCATGGATAAAAAGTTTAAAAGGATGTCCCACAAATTTGAACGGGTTAACTCCCCAACTCTATCCTACATTTGAACCCATGTAGAGGAAATGCCAAAATCGTATTCTCTATCCTACCCTCATTGGTCACCTCATCTCCTCCTTTTCTTTTGTTGCTTTTCACTATGGTTGCTAATTGAATTGAATAGTTTAACTAATTGAACATATGTTCGTTCGGTAAAAATTTAAGTTTGAAAAAAAAAAAAAGAATATATATATATATATATATATATAGGGAGATTACATATGTATTATGTATGTAGATATAAAGAATCCATTTGCGAATCTTGAGCTGTTCTCCGAACCTGTTCAAAGAAAAAAAAGCCCTACCCATCCTCCCTTAACTCCAAGTAGTCTTGCATCACACGGTCTTACCCCCTCACCACTAGTTGCTCCCCCTGCAATCTCTTCCCTTTCACTCTTGCAAACTCTAACCCAAGCTCCCTTTCTCGTCATCGTTGCTGGCCTCTCTATCGTAGCTCCCACCTCATTGCCATCTTCCTCCATCAGCACTTAGCAACTTCCTTCTCTTCTCATGCTTGAGGTCAACTACTTAGTCCTCCCTCCTTTCTTGCTCCTCTACATTAGCCAGCCACCACCACCACCTCCCTTTACCTCAGCCAAAGTTGCACCTAGCCGTGCTCCTTTGACAGTCATCATTGTTCACTAGAGCCACCACCACCACACAACACACCACCCCCTCTTTCGGCAATCCTTCCTCTTTGCCTTCCCCTTCGCTTGACTCTATCACGAGAGCCGCTACCACCACCACCATCATACAACCCACCACTCCCTTTGCTGGCCATCCTCTTCCCCTTCTGCCTTGCCCTTTGCTCAACCCTATCACCAAATCCACCACTACACAACTCACCACCCCTTCACCAACCATCCTCCTACACCAAAGCCACCAGCATTGTCACATAGGCCACCACCCGCTCCGTCGACCATCCTCCTCCCCCTCTAGCTTCCCCTCCATTTCTACATTTAACTAATTTTCTTAAATTGATAGATCATGGAAAAAAGAATTGATGAATTGATGCTTCTTATTTTTGTTATGCCCCTATTTAGATATTTGTAGGTAACATAAATGCTAGTGTAATAGAATAATTTGCATAGCCAAGTTGCTTGAGGGAGTTTCTCCATTATATTAACAGTGACTTTTAGTAAGCATGCCAAGTTGCTTGAGTGAGTTCCCCATCTTCATTATATTAACATCGACTTTTGCTAAGCAAGAAAAAATAATCAAATGCAAACATTTGTAGCTAATAACATTTTCAAGTCATGCAATTATTTGCTTCATCTCAAACTATCTACAACTTGCTTGTTGAGACACTGAAAATGGCTGGGCTTCATCTCAAACTGCCTAGTAAATATATGGTTGTTGTTTAACTAATTTGCCTAAATTGATGGATCCTAGGAAAAAGAATTTACAGTGTTGTTTGTCAAAATGAACCCCCCATCAGTAACTGCAAATCATGCCCAAAACTAACCAGAATAAGATGGATCGACCAAGCCATTTCCATTAATTTATGATTTTATATTTTATATTTTAATGCTCTTGATATTATTTCTTACTTTATAGTTTAATTTTGAAATTAAGTTCTTTTTAATGTCCTTTTGAAACTTAGAGTTTGCTCGAATTTAAAAAAATATTTAGATTAAATTATTATTGAACAAATTGTTGTTGGACATTATTTTTGAATATATTATTAAACTTTATTGAATATTTTCATTGTAGACAGAATAATAATGAATGTTACGCTTTATTATTGGGTTAAATTTAAACGTTAGTAATAGAATACTTAACGAACTCGAATTGAATTTAAATATTGAACATGTTATCAAATTAGAATTGGAACATACTTATACTCAAGTAAGGTCGGTTCAGTCCCCACCTCCCTTCTCTCTCCCTTGAACAAAGATGCTCCCATTGGATGGGCCATTGTTGGTGGGTTGGTGGTTTCACATGGTCAAAGGGGGGAGGGAGGTTTGACGGAGGGGGCAAGATGGCTGCTGGCGTTTCTTTTTTTTTCTTTGTTTCTTTTCTTTATAGTTTGTCCTTGTGGTGTGATGGTAGGATGAAGAGGTGGGCAGAGGGAGCATGGTGGTGATGGTGGGTGGTGGTGGAGATGGCTGCTACTGCTAGTATTTTTCTTTGTTACCACTGCATGTTTGGGCTCAAAAGGTTCAAGAATTTGTTATGGGCATTAAAGTTGGGTAATCATAGGCCAGCTAATCGACTGAAATGAACTAAGTTACTAGTGCCATGGAAAATAATTTACCATTATGTGCAGAACATGACATAAATCTGCTATCATGGCAAACGAAAACAAACTAAATAATTTGCAATTAAATATAAGAGAGAGCATCGTTTTCTTTCAATCAACTAAATTTCAAACATACAGCTTAAGGGATAAAATTGCCATACTTTAGCTCATCCCTCCACCTAACTCTAAAATAGTGTAATACCAAATACAAGATATCCCTTCTGGTTATCCCTCTGCATTTCAAACTATAGTAGATTAATCCAACATGATAATTTTTTAAATTTTAAATAAAAATGAAGGATAACTTACCTACATATACATAAAAGTTATTTTACAAAATCCAACTCTCCTCTCAAACTTGGCCCAACAGTTTAGCGATTGATGAAAGCTACATCCTCTCTTCCACGTGGCAGAGGATTTGAGTTGCACTAGTTGTTTGCTGACACGAAAAGCCTGTATAAGATGTACCGGCAATTAGTTTATTTCATGGTCATCAGGGATGAGTGCTTGATTTGAAGCAAGAAGATTAACCACAATAGTATTTATTATGAGAAAACTTGAAGTTATTGAGTGGTCTAATGCAAGGATGAATCTGATGGCTTGCAAGATTATGTTAGTGCCCTTACCTAAGTAGGAAGGGAATCAAAATGTGCAAGTATAACGTTCTCGATCTATGTGTGGACGTAGAAGTAATTATGGTGAATCTAACCGCACCTATTTTTCCCTTTTGAAGGAGTCCTTACTTGTGACTAGAGTTGAGCATAGGACCTAGTCCTTCAAAGTCAACTAGGTTCAATCCAGGTTTATTTAATTAAATGAATTCATGGATCAAATTTAGATCCTTTTAATGGTACGAGTTATTTAATCTGTGTTAACAAAGTTACAATAGAAGTTAGCTTTTATTTTTGTTTACTTACAAATAAGAGTTAACCCCTATTTGCACTTACTGAATGGTAGTTAAGAATGGATGTTATCTTGTGATGTGATAAGGGATAACAAAGAGAGAGATCGGGGGTTAAGTGGGGGGTTGGGTCAACTCCTTTTCAAATTGATGTTAGGATAATACGTGTTAGTAACTTAAAAAAGGGTTGAATCATCCCCCAGGGTAAATAGAGGTTAACCCCTAAAAAAAAAGGTTAACCCCCTCCATAAATTATGCCTTAGAGCTCAAAATTCTCTCTCCCTTGGAGGATCTAATTATCTCAACGGTAGGAAGTAGGAAATTAAACATTCTTTTTGATCCCTATAGTCAACGAGAAAACGAGGGAACAAAGCTTCGGTCACGATTTACATTGTTGATTTTAAGTGACGCTTCCACTGCCAACGGCCATTTTCTATCATGAGAGGTGGCTTCTAAACGAGAGCCAAAGCAACAGATTAGTATGGGAATAATTCATTCTTTATTCAGGAAATAAAGCACTATGCTTTCGGCTGATATTTTTAAGCCCACTCTTAACCATATGCTAGCTAGTTAACCTAAGCTTTACAGCGGGGAACTTGGTATGATCTAGGAATTGAATGGTGAAAGGAAGAAAGAGCTTTAGGAGGACTTTAGGGGAAACACTCAACTCCCTTTTCTAAGAAGGGTTGTCGAAAAACTACAATTTTATCGAGGATAGAAATGAGGGGAGAGGCTGAATATGGGCCTCGCCCTAGAGAGAGTAGCACCCTTTCAACAACGCTATTTATAGAGATTTTTCCACGCTAGTATAGCTTGGAGGCAAAAATTGAAATCGGGAAGCACCACAAAATCCCAAAAGCTCTCACCTTTGGCCCCCTCGTTGGGTGGGAGGCGGAGGTTGGCCTCGACCTTCTCCTTGCCGAAGATGTGGAGGAGCATGGGGAGGGAGATGGTAGAGGGGTTGTAGTGGTGGAGCCTAAGGGAGCAGAGGGATGAAGCATATGTAAGCTTCTTGGCCGATGGGTGGGAGATGGGGGTTGACCTCAGCCTTCTCGTTGAAGATAAGAAGGAGCATGGGGAGGGGGGCAGAGCCAAAAAATTCATCTACGGAGGGTTGAGTTGAGGGTGTAAAAAAACTTTTATGTAAAATAAATGAATAATGGATAAAATAAAATAATTTATTTTTACAAAGATAAAAATACTCTTAATATAATAATTCAAATAAAAAGGTCATTATTTAAACTATTTACCAAAAAATATTATACAAATTAATGGGTAACTCAAACTAATCATGTACTTATAACTTGTAATAGTTGGTGTTGCTTGTAAAAATTATTTTATTAAATAAAAGATAATATTTTACATGCACATATTTTCGATTAATTTGGATAATCGTTTGAATTTAAATATATCAATTTCATTCGAAGATACTATTTGTGATTGAATAAATGACTTTCTTGAAATTATAAATACTTTATAGATCATCTAGAGAATGTCATCATTCACAAAGGTAGCAATAAGAAAGACGTAACAAATGAACCTAAAAGTATTATGTAAAATAATTTAAAATTAATATTAGGTTGAAATGAATAGATGGAGTATCTTGTATCTTTTATTCTAATGATC
Organism: Thalassia testudinum; assembly: GCA_037157565.1. NCBI lineage: Eukaryota > Viridiplantae > Streptophyta > Magnoliopsida > Alismatales > Hydrocharitaceae > Thalassia > Thalassia testudinum. The sequence continues at coordinate 88,823,481 of JAZHRO010000024.1, forward strand.
AAGAAAAGATTAAAGATAGCTGCCTTTTGTCAATTAACTCTCTTGTGGTATGATCATAATTTGATTAAGTATAATTTTCTTAACAAAAATGTAAAAGTAAAGAATTCTCCTTTCATTTTTCGTATAAAAAATATCTTAGATCAAATTTAAAAAGAAAAGAGAGCCAACCTTTAAACAACTAACTTATTAAAAAAGTGTTACAAAAATCAAGGAGGGGCCATGACCCTCGCAAGATTCTATTTGGGTCCACCCCTGGTGGTGGAGGGCGAAGAGGAGAATTGCCAACACTCCCTCCAGCGGGACTTCTCCCTCGGGTGGGAGAATATGACTAGATGGAGAGGGGGAGGGGATCGTGTGGGGGCAGGGGAGGTGGGGGGAGTGGGATTTGTTGGGAGGATGACAGGTGGCTCACCCAAAACCTCCATTAGCATAGAGATAGAGATGCGGTGCAAAAAGGAGTTGGATTGATGAGTTGGCAGAGGCTTGACACGTGAACAAATAAGGACCCTTGGATCGGTAAATGAGGCCACGACCTCCTAGTCCAACTGCACTCGACTACTAGGGAGAAGCACGTTTGCCACAATTTACAATACGATTGCACAAGCGTCGCCTAATGGCATCACTCGAGGAAGATTGACTAAAGGCTATTGGAGATATATATAAAATGTTAATGGGGTGGATCGTATATAATGGAATTTGAAGCTCTAGTAACTTAGATTGGATCGAAATTTGGACAATCCATTGCATTACGGATTGGATATATCATTATTGGGATTGCAATTCCGTTTAATCCAATCTATTGATGTAAATATAAATAAAATCATAAGTTGTTCCTTGGATACATGCATCGTATTGTGTTTCAAGAAGTTTGACAATATAAGTTGTTACGATCCGATTCCAGCTTCCTACAGGATTTGAGATAGGCTCGCATCGACTAATCTCAAGATCCAATTGTCCAACGAGAAATAATCAAAAGAAGAAAATATTCTACAACAGCACATGTAATGTAACTAGGCAAAAATAAATAAAAGATAATATTGGAAATCAGAATGAGAAGTCTCAAAAATATTACATGCCATAAGCGGAAGAGTACTATAATATACATATCTATCACAACTACAATAGAGGGAAATAGAACAGAAAAATAACAGAAACAACTAATACATGCTAAAGGTATTTACTATTACAAAAGTCTTTGCAACAGAAAAAAGAAAAATACTACGGCTGGGCTCAGCACCCTTGGCAGTCGGTGGCGCTAGTTGCTTAACTCCCGAACCTGAACATGGTTATATAATCCATGGTTAGCTAACACTTAGTAGAGTGATGGTTAAGTCATTTACATGCAATTTAACATAAAGAAACAAGCGAATAACTAATCATTCGTTTCCATTTAACTTAACTAGGTGTTTCTGATTCGGGTATTCTAATAAGGATCCACAACATTTTTTAATCCTTTTGTTCCCAAAGGGAACGATCTTAATTGCAGTTTATTCCGTAATGTAGGATGTACACGTGGCACTCTTCTGGTCGGGAGAGCCCCCGTGGTAGTCCTACACCTGATCTACCACCTCGAGGTCATGGTCGCGACATAGCGGTGACTACGGCACGCACAATAAGCGCATGGGTAGCTACTTCGCACTGGAACGCGGTCAGTCGTTTTCGCTAGTGGGTACACTCAAATGTATAGCACAGAACAGAACAGGGCTTTGTCCTCTCAAAACAGGGGTTGAGCCCCTCAACAGTCTGTATACCCTCGCTCGACTATCCCGGTTTACCCAGTGGGCCTAACAAGAGTCGATGTAGAGTGGCCAGTCCTAACCCCGGGCCCCATGCGGTGGCTGGCTCCCCCCTACACTAAAGTAACAAGAGTCAGTGTAGGGGGCCATTCCTAACCCCGAGTCTTAACCCAAGGGCGACTAACTCCCCCCTACACTAAAGTGATGATAGCTCTCCTCGATACCACGTACACGAGGGCTAGCTCACTTTCCATGTGAAAGGGACAGTTGCTCTCCTCGGTATCGTGTACTTGAGGGCTAGCTCACTTCCCTCCTACATACGATATTTGTTTCATATACGTGAGTTCCTCTTCTAGTTCCCCGTAGGATTCATGCATTGTATTCATTTCATTTCGTTTCACGACATGCATATCTCGTTGTTCACATCTTGCTTCTTAACCATATAACAGGTAGCTCTTGATTTAATAATTGAAAGAAGCATCACATCATTTAACTATTCATTTGCTAGCATTAAGGGTTCTAACATGCATTTCAGAATAGACTATGTGGCTCAAGCAATGTTCATTCACTAAATTCTGCCCTAGGGTTCATTTCATATTTTAGGGTTCAATCAATTTATTTTAAGATAGCATGCACTTGATTAATTAAGTCATAATATCCTAGGGATACATGGGTGGAATGGGGGTTAGAATCGCAAATCCCGTCGTCTCTGCGGGTCCCGTATACTCTAATTGCTGGAGACCTATACAATTGACCAAATCAAATCAAACGAGTTCAAAACAGTATACAAGTGACACAAACACGTAGAGAACTCCGAACTGAAACCAACGATACTTCGTTTGCTCAAAACCTAGTTCGTTTGGGCCTTGAACGGGCCAAAAACATGCACTCTGACTAAAATTAGACATTTGGGACTAGACCCAGATGTCTTAAACGGCTATAGAGGCTCACCTTGCTTTCCTGTGCTAATTTTGGACATCTGGAACCCCTCACGGCCATCTTGGGTTCTTACAAACATCTATCAGTGCACCCGGATGTCTGAGATGGTTATCAGACATTTGTAGAGACGTTCAGATGTCCTAAAGCACCTCGAAGGATGCGTCATGCGCCTTTTCATGACAGATACACTTAACGTACATGCATGCAGGCACGTATAGAGCACATACCTCGACACTCTACATGCTGTCAGACGTTCGGCGCCAGCTCCGAACGTCTTGAGGCTCCTCTAGACGTCTGGATAGCGTCCTAGATGTTTGATACTGCGGAAAAATGATTCCGCAGAACACCTCGCGAGCCTTCTCCCCACGTGGCCCTTCGCTCGCAGAATCGCAACTACTCCTCCAACAGTTGTGGGAGGTCGCAAAGCTCCTCTCCAGGAGCTCCCTCGGCTGTACCTCCTCTCCCGAGCTCCTCCGAGCTCCTTGCTCTCCCTCTCCCTCTCCCTTACCCACGCTCTCCCTCTCTCCTTCTCTTCAGTCTCGAGCTCCCCTCCTTCCCCTACTTGTGGCTGCAAGGGGATGGGGAAGAGGAAGGGAGGCTACCGGTGGCAATGGTGGTGGAGTGAAGGTGGAGGTGGTGGCGGCGGTGTGGAGATGGAGAGGGTGGTGGTGGTGTTAAATAGGGAGAGGGTGAGGGTTTTGTGAGGGGCGGTTTGTGCGTGGGTGTGTTGTGTGGGAAGAGAGAAAAAAAAATTGTGAGATCTCCCCTGCGAAGTTTCCTCTTTCCTGCAAAGCCCACAAACTTAAACTCAGGGGGTTTAAAATTACACTTACACCCCTACCCTTCCGGGAAAACCTCGAACGACCCTTGGGAAGGGTCATTTCAACATAACAAACTTAAATTAAGTTTCGTTCTCGAAACTTGAGCTAACTAGGGTGGGGAAATGAACGTAAAAGCATATAACAAACTTAAAGAGGATCAAAATAGGTCAGAAGCGACGTACCCTCAAAAAGCTCCAAGCACTGTTCTCGCATCGCCGCCTCGGGCTCCCAAGTCGCCTGTTCGTACTGCTGGCTTCTCCATAGGACCTTCACCAATGGCACCTCCTTTCGTCTCAGACTCCGGATGGCTCTATCTAGTATCTGCATTGGCCTCTCAGGATAGGTCAAGTCATCTCCCACCTCGATGCTCTTGTGGCTCAGAACATGGCTGGGATCAGCGCTATACTTCTTGAGGTTGGACACATGGAACATGTCGTGCACTTTAGAGAGCTGACAAGCTGGTAAGTAACGGGTCCTACCAACTCCAAGACCTCAAAGGGCCCCACAAACCTCGATGCAAGCTTCCCTTTCACCCTAAAATGCTGCAAGCCTTTCATGGGTGAAACACGAAGGAAGACGTGATCCCCAACCTCGAACTGCACCTCTCTGCGCTTCCTATTAGCATAGCTCTTCTGCTTACTCCTGACAGTACGGAGTCATCTGTGAATATGCTTTATCACCTCCTGACTCTGACAGATCAGCCTGGGACCAACCTCCCACTTGGTCCCCGCCTCGACCCAACTCAAGGGTGCAGTACACTTCCTCCCGTACAAAGCCTCGTAAGATGCCATGGCGATGCTTGAATGGTAGCTGTTGTTGTATGCAAACTCTGTCAGGGGCAAATGCTCCTCCCAGGAGCCTCTCCAGTCTAGTACACAAGCTCATAGGAGGTCCTCTAGTGTCTATATGGTGCACTTCAACTACTCGTCGATCTGGGGGTGGTAGGCAGTACTGAACCTTAAACGAGTCCCTAAGGCTTGCTGAAACTCTGCCCAGAACTGGGAAGTGAAGCAAGTATCCCTGTTAGATACAATCTCGTGAGGGACTCCATGAAGGTGCACCACATCTCTGATGTATCATTCTGCTAATTGTGTTGACCCAAAGGTGACTCGAATCAGCAGGAACCACGCTGTCTTTATCAATCTGTCTACTATCACCCAAACTGCGTCGTGTCCTCATTATGTAATCGGTAGCCCCATTACCAGGTCCATGGTGATACTCTCCCACTTTCACTCTGGCATAGGAAGTGGCTGTAGTGGCCCTGTAGGCCTCTGGTGCTTGGCCTTCATCTGCTGGCATACCAAGCACTGTTGGACGAACTCACCAGCATCTCGCTTCATTCCCCTCCACCAGAAGTCGCGTCGCAGATCGTGGTACATCTTTGTGTTCCCGAGATGTATAGTGAACCTAGACCCATGTGCCTTAGTCAAAAGCTCTCTCAACAGCTTCTTGTCTCTAGGAATGCGCAGACGTCCCCTCATACACAGTATTGAAGGTTCGTCCCTACCAGGAGGGGTGACGTAATAAAATTGCGGAAATAAAAATATAAAGCAATCTCACAAAAATAAGCAATCGCACAATGTACACAAAGATTTTTAGGTGGAAACCCAAATCGGGTGAAAACCACCACCTAACCCTCTCGAGTTAGGATTTTTCGATCAACCAAGTTGATCAAAATCCACTAAACGAATCACTTTGAACGAGGGTGATTCAACCTCAGTACAACCACGCTACAAGTACGAGGGTAGCGTTCCTCAACCCCTTCTCTCCACGAGAAGGATTTTGTCCCACGAAGGAGACGGGAATTCGCAAAGCGAATACCCAACCAAAAGACAAAGATAAAAGAAACAATAGTCCTATAGAGCCAACAAAATAATTAAACCTAGCTTCTATAGGAAATAGGAAACTCCCCTTTGCAAGGAGTGCGTCGACGATGACGCGGTGCGTGTGCCACGCGATGGCGCTACGTCGCTCTCGTAATCTACGGCGGGAGAGCGGGTGCGCAACGGTTGAATGCTCTCAAGATGATGGAGCTTGAGCTTGGAGAGCAAGAGAGTCTTTTCTTTGGACACAAAAGGTTTGAAAGTGTATTGCAAGGTGTGTGTCTTAGTGTGTATATGTCTCTCTTATGTTTCTCTTCTTGTGTATGTGTGTTACAAAGGTTCCCCTCTATTTATAGAGGCCTTAGGAAGGCTTTGGAAGGCTTGGAAAAGCTTCCATAGCCGTTGGGTGCAAAGCCCAAGAGAATCAGGCCGAAATCAGGACAATGATTGCATTTGACAGGGTTATCAGATGTCTAATTATGGCATCAGACGTCTGGAAGGCCACTTTAAGATGTCTGATTTCAAGGTCAGACGTCTGATTCTATGCGGGTTTCTCCCTGACTTGAATCAGATCTAAACAGGGTTTTTGTGCAAGTCCATCAGACGACGTACAGGACGTCTGGCACTATGTCTGGACGTCTGGAAACCTACTTTTACTGTGGGAATTGATTTCCAAATGTTGCAACGGCTAGAAAATCTCTGAGAAGAGATTTTGGGTCAGCCGAGGCAAAACGGTCATTTATCAGACGTCTGGAAAGGCTTAAGGACGTCTGATAAGGCTCTAACGGTCATATTCTTGAGTGTGTGCTAAGCCAGCCAACGGTCCACTAATTGGACGTCTGGCAAATCCATCAGACGTCTTCTAAGACGTCTGGTCTAAGGTATGGACGTCTGATTTCATCAGACAGAACTAACTATGTCCAGCCTAACAGTTATCAGACGTCTGAAACAACAATCAGACGTCTTAAAATACTTTATCAGACGTCTGATTTGTGAATTAGACGTCTGGAAAGTCTGTTTTAACCCTATATTGGTTTTCTAAGTGTTCTACAGAAAACCTAAGTATCCTAGGGTTGTGCCGGTGTTCCTAGGACTACTGTTAGGGTACTTTGAGGCTCTTTAACATAATTTTCTAAGGAAAATAAAGAGCAAGAAAGATAAAGATAAAAGTACATGAAAGGATTAAAAAGAATCTATCCTATTCTTCTTGTCTTCCATCTCCAATCTTTCGCTCCACGCGAACCTCCTGTGTTTTCCGTCAAGCTCCTCCAATACGTCCTGGATGCAAGCTTGAACTCCGTCTAAACACGTCCACATTTGCAATTGACCTGAAATCTAGGACTCAAATTGCAAATGTTAAATAACACGTGTTTTGTTATCATCAAAACAAATGATCGTGGTGTGCTAGCACCAACAAGTATCTCATCAGAGAAAGTAAAATCTCCTGGGTCCCCTGTCAATACCCTGTCCCGCAGTGTCTGCAAATATGGATCGGCCATCTGCCCTATAATGATACGGTCTATCAGCTCTAGTCGTGCCTGCCACGTCATTGTCATTGCCTGCAGTACCCTCGTGACACCTGGGGTCTCCAACTCTGTGCCTGTAAGCTAGCCAGGTGGGTGGGTGCCTTCCGGCTCAAGGTGTCGACCACCACATTGGCCTTCCCTGGATGATAGAAGATATTGTAGTCGTAATACTTCAAGAGCTCTAACCAATCAACGCCTCTGTCTCATGTTGAGCTCCTTCTGATCAAACAGGTACCTGAGGCTCTTATGATCCGTGAAGATCTCGAACGTCTCACTGTACAAGTAGTGCCTCCATGTCTTCAATGCGAAGACAACTGCTGCTAGCTCCAAGTCATGGGTGGGGTAGTTATTCTCATGGGGCTTTAGTTGCCGCGAAGCGTAAACGACAATGTGGCCCCGCTACATGAGCACACCACCCAACCCCTTCAAAGAGGCGTCAGTGTAAGCCATGAACCTGCCACTGCTGTCTGGGATGGTAAGTACAGGAGCTGAAGTCAGTCTCTCCTTCAACTCCTGAAAGCATGACTCACACTCGTCTGTCCAGGTGAATGGCACATCCTTCCGGGTTAGCTGGGTCATAGGATGTGCGATCTAAGAGAATCCCCTGATAAACTGTCGGTAGTAGCCTGCCAATCCCAGAAAGCTATGTATCTTTGTCACTGTGCGTGGCCTCTCCCACTTGAGCACGACCTCGACCTTGGCTGGATCCACAGCCAATCCGTCTCTTGAAATCATGTGGCCCAAGAAGGTCACCTGTCTCAACCAGAACTCGCACTTACTGTACTTAGCATACAGCCTGCGTTGTCTCAATGTATCTAGGACCATAGGTAGATGCTATCTATGCTGTGCCTGATCCCGAGAGTAGGCTAGTACATCATCAATGAACACCACCACAAACTGGTCCAGGTATGGCCTGAAAACATGGTTCATCAAATCCATGAAAGCAGTGGGGGTGTTGGTGATATGGATTTTACGCGGTTTGTAAAATACGTCATTGTAACGCGCAAAACCGATCAACTCTTAAATTTATAAACCTAGATAGTGAGGTATCTAGGGTCGTCCAAGGAGGCAAGTTTGCAAAAATTAAATCTCTTGATTGGAATATAAATCTCAACTTTCTTTTTGGTCCTTTTTTAATATATCATTTTTATGTTTTTGAAATTAAGGCAACATGTGAAGTTGTTGGCGGGAAAAATTACTACACCTACTGTGCTAATCTAAGTGACAAAAATTATCCTCTTTCTAAGCTCAACCTAAGCGCGTGGAGGCCTAGGTTAATTAGAAAGAGGGAGTGCAACTATACTAAAGATGAAGCAAGGTAATGCAAAAAGAAAGCGTGCAACAAGAAATTAAGGCAACTTCTTTTTTATACTAAAGGAAATTGTCTACTAGTAGATGAATGCTTCTACAAAAAAAATAAATTGAAAACAAAATAAAGGCAAATCCTTTAGATGATGATGGTGATGAAGAGGATGAAGCTCTTCTTGCTCCAAGCCTGGTAGCTCTCGGGCTTGAAAAGAAGATCTTCAGCTCCTTCCTTCTATAGCTCCGCCAAGGTGATGTCCTCCAAAGCAAGCCCTAAGGGGGCGTGCCCTAAGCTTTTCTCCAAGGGTGGATGTCCACCCTAGGTTCTTCTCCTTTGCCTGGCCGTCCTCCTTGAAGTGGAAAGCTCCTCCTCCTTGGCATGGCCCAAGTTGAAGAGAGTGGGGAGAAGAAGGCACCAAAGGGGCTGGTGATGTGCCCCTTTAATCTTCTTCTCTACTCCTTCTTCTTGGCCGTAGGTATAGGTGGATGTAGGTGGAAGTAAACACTAATGGAGGATGCCCTAAAATGGTGGTAGGTGGTGGGTTTATATAGAGTAGGAAGGTGGCTAAGGTGACTCTTGAAATGGAGGGCTAAGATGGGAAGATGGAGGTGGTTGGGGATCTTATGGCTAAGGGTAATTGGCGCCAACCCAAGGGGTGCCATGGGGTGGTTATGGTGGTGAAAGGGCACCTATATTTGGTGCCAACTATGGGGCTTCTAGAAAGTAGGTGAGGTGGATGGTGATGATTTTAAGGAGAGGTGTATGGTGGTGATGAAGGGAATTTTGGAGGGAAAGTTGGTGCCAAAAGGGAAAGGTTCTAGAAGGTTATTTTGGAGGGAAAATAGGTGGCTTTTGGTAGTGGTGATGGGGTGAAGGGGTGTGATGGTGGTGGCGCCAACTTGGAGTAGGATAGGTAGCTTAGGTGAGCTTAGTTCATGGAGCTAGCTAGGGTTGTGTTGAAGGTGGTGGATGGCCAAGGAGATGGATGCTAGCTAAGCTAAGCTAGCTTAGCTAGCTATGGAGTAGAGGAGGAGGTATTGGAGCTAGGATTTGAAGATAGGAGCTGAGGAGGAGAAGTCTGGAGCTTGAAATGGAGCTGGCAGTTGCTGAAGAGGCTGGCATGGAGCTACTCTAGCTGGCTTAGCTTGCTAGTTCTTTGCTAGCTGCTAAGCCAAGCTAAAGTGAGCTGGCTTCTACCATAATGAGCTAAGGTGTGCTGGGTCTGGTGCTCTTGGGGAGGATCAAGCTGGTTGAGGCAGCTAAGGTAGCTTAGCTCAACTGAGTTGAGCTAAGCTGAGACCCTAGGAGCTGGACTTGAGCTTCCTGAGCTGGAATGAAGTCATCTTCAGCTGGCTGGAGTGGAGTGGAGCTGGATGTAGCTGAACCTGAGCTGAGGTGAACTCCAGTCAACTTAGTTGAGCTAGCTAGAGCTCCCTGTGGACTAATGGGAGCTGAGATGAGCTAGACTCAGCTAGGTTGAGCTGGATCTGAGCTGACTTGAGTTAGGGTGAGCTAAGATGAACTCTCTTGAGCTGCCATTCAGCTGAGATTAGCTGAATGGAGCTGGGATGAGCTAACCCTAGTTCAAGTAAGCTAGGTTCCAGCTGTGGTGAGCTAGATCAAGCTGAGTTCCAGCTAGTCTGAGCTTCTCCTTCACCATTTGCCTTCTTGAGTGCTAGGGTTTTAGGGATCTGTATATCTGTTCACCCCTAATACTCACAAAAACATATCAAAAAGACAATAAAAAATGCAATGCATGCCTAACCTAATTTATGCCTAAATGTAGCCCAAAAAGCCATTTGCGGAGTAAAATCCTAAGAGCTAGGTTTGTTTTAATGCATAAGAATGATGATAAATTGGCATTTATCAGTTGGTCAGCCCAAACAGCATGACCAAGAACTCGCAGTGTCCGTATTGAGTACGGAAGGCTTTCTTGGAGACGTCGGTCTCCCTGATCCTCAGCTGATGGTAACCTGACCTCAGGCCTATCTTGGAGAACATCGTGGCGTCTCTCAACTGATCGAAGTGGTCATCGATATAAGGCAGCGGATACTTGTTCTTGATGGTGACCCTATTCAATTGCCTGTAGTCGACATAAAGTCGAAGGATACCATCCTTTTTCTTCACGAATGACACAGGGGCTCCCCATGGGGGCGCATTGGGCCTCATAAAGCCCTTCTCCAATAGATTCTGTAACTGAGACTTGAGCTCTCGCAACTTAAGCGGGGCCATCCTGTACGGTGCAGTAGAGATGGGGCTGGTCTCCGGTACTAGTGAGATCTCAAACTCGATCTCACGCTTAGGCGGTAATCTTGGCAGCTCCTCTAGGAAAACATTGGGGTACTTGTAGACCATCGGAATACTTTGTAAGTTGGCCACTGGGCTAGTGTTACGAACGCATGCCCCAGACGTCTTTTAAGACGTCTGGGAGGTGGCCCAGACGTCTGGGATCACATACAGATGTCTGACAAGACGTCTGGGATCGTTTCCAGACGTCTGGAAAATAGTTATTTTTCGCACGAGAGATTCGTCTGCGCGCCTGTGCGCGCAGACCTGCGATTCCTCTCTCTCTCTCTCTTTTTCCCTCTCTCTCTGCGGCTGCAGACCTGCCGCGCACTCTCTCCCTCCTCCTCGTGCGGCCTTAAAAGGCCATGCCTCCCCTCCTGTCGTCTCCACCGTCCCCTTCCTCTTCTCCTTCCTGTGCGCGAGAGCGAGCGAGCGCGAGGGCGGCAGCGGCGGCCGCAGTGAGCGCGGAGGAGGTGCGGTGTGCGAGGGAGGAGCTCTGCCGTGAGGGCGAGCTCGCCGGAGCGGCTTGGCCGGCCGGCGGAGGGCGCAGGGGGTGTGGAACGACCCAGAGAGGGACCTGCTGCGGTCTGAGCAGCAGACGCGCGAGGTGCGACGCGGGTGGCGTCACGAGCAGAGGCCGAGTGGCGCCCTGATTCTGGAAAAAATTTCCAGAATCAGACGTCTGGGTTGATAGCCAGACGGTGAGGGAGACGTCTGGAAGCTCATACAGACGTCTGAAGGGTGAGTATTCCACTTTCTTCTTCCTTCCTGTCGACTGACCGTACTGAGGGAGGGAGTTGGCTGTGCGCAGGTTCACTGATTCGCCATCCTTTGAGAATCAGACGTCTGGAAGTTGTACCAGACTGCTGGAGTGACCTCCAGACGTCCGGGGTGACCATCGAACATCTGGGAGCTAGGCCAGACGTCCCCGCAGACTTCTGGACGTCTGGGAAACCATGCTGGACAGGTAATTCTCTGATCCACTTTTTAAGACGTCTGGAAGAAGTTCCAGACGTCTGATTTTGCACAGTATCGTCTTTTTCGACCCGTTTAGGGCCCGCTCGGGCTCCGTTTTTCGCGATTCGAGTTGCGTTCTTTTCAAAATTAATTCCTCTACCCGTCTACAGTAGCTATACACTGTTTTGAGACACTCCTTGTGTTTGATCCTTGTGATAGGACCTCCTTCAGTTGCAGTCTTGGGAGTCGTGGAGGCACGTGGGATTCCCGATCACTCCCCCATTACTCCCGTTGTACCTGGTAGAGTGGTTTTAAGTTATTAATAAAATATGTTAAATTATGGAACCATAAATAGAACCTAGGACATTGCATGAATCCTAGGAATGAGAAGTAGATAGAATGATCGCTCTTAGGTGTTGCATGAATCCTAGGACTGGAAAACTAGATTGTATGATAGCTCCTAGGATATGGCATGAATCCTAGGATGGGAAAACTAGTGGAATGTATAATACTGCAGTCTTGGAAAATGGGAAGAGATATAAAGCTGCCTGTTGTGAATAAATAACGTGGTTGAGAACATGGATTGTAAGAATGTGAAACTAGAAAGTGAAACCTGGATGTTTGAGTAAAAAGGATGGAACCCTACGGGGAAGTAGGAGTAGAACTCCTGGAAAGTGAATGGAATAGTATTGGGGAAGTGAGCTGGCCCTTGAGTATGGAGTACCAAGGAGAGCGACTGTTCCCCTGTTTAGTGCAGAGCGGAGCCAGCCGCCCCAGGGACCCGGGGTTAGGACTGGCCACTCTGTACCGACTTGCTGGCCCTCGCGTACGTAGTACCGAGGAGAGCTACTAGTGTAGGGAGGTACTAGCTACCCCACGGGCCCCGGGGTTCTGCTAGCCTCCCACACCGACTTGTTAGGCCCGCTGGGGCAAACCAGGGTAGTCAGGCGAGGGTGCGCGGACTGTGGAGGGGCAAGGCCCCGGTTTGGTTACTGTGGAGGTGTTGGACCCTTGTTACTGAGAGGGCTCTGCCCTGGACTGGTTCCGTACTGTGCTTTGGGCGCACCCGTTAACGGAAACGACTGACCGCGTGCCAGTACGGGTTAGCTACCTGTGCGTTTATCGCGCGTGCCGTAGTCACCGTTACGTCTGTCAGTGACCTTGGGGTGGTTGATTGAGGGTAGGATCACCACGGGGGACTCTCCCGGCCAGGAGAGCACTACGTGCTACTTCTACTTTTTGGAAAAAACTGCAATCAAGATCGTTCCCACGAGGAACATTCGAGATCAAGAAAAAGATCTGGGGAATAAATGAAATAGTGAGACAATTGAAAGATGTGAATAAAGAAAGTAATAGAACATAACAGCTACTGTACACTCTACTGTTGCCTTTAGTTTTAGTTGCCACTCTACTCAGCGTTTTGCTGACGTGTTACACTCGTTACCTTTTTCAGGACCAGGTGTTGAGCAGCCAGGGTCAGCGGCTACAGAGGACGCTGGGTCGAGTAGGGTCCAGTAGAGTTACTACTGTCTTTTGTACCTCTTTGTTTCCGTTATAGTGAGTAGTTCTTGTTTCCGCTGTATTTTTTTCTTTACCTGCAGTTCATGTTATATGATAAATGTTGTTCTACTGTTGTGGTGGTATATACTGTAGTAGTTTCTTTCCTTACTGCTGTACTTTCTTACTGTTAGTTATATTCATGCTGAATGTGGTTTATTTTACTGCTCTTTTGGTTACTTCCTCGTTGGATGACTAGGTCTTGGGATTAGTCGAGTCGGTCCGGTTCTCGTGTCTCGTAGGGACTCGGGAACCGGGTCGTTACAGCTAGGCTCTACTACAACACAAGTTAAGAAGCCTTCACACCCCTGGCTCAGAAGCTTCGCTGCTCGAAGCGCGGAGATGCACCTAAAACCTCTGTCTATCGACTGGCTGTGAAACTCAAAGGGAGGCAACTCTGGTATGGAGAAGACAATCTTCCTCCCAAAATAGTCCACCAGGGTGTGATAGGCAGATAGCCAGTCCATCCCTAGGATCACGCTAAAGTCCTCCATCGGGATTATGATCAAGTCGGTGGGAAGACTGTGTCCCTCTATAGTGACCTCGTAGTCTGTGATGACCTCCTCTGTGACAAACAATTGTCCACCTGGTGATTGCGCAGCAATTATAGGTCTTAATTGACCTAAATTAGGCTAGGACTTAGCATAAGTTAGGGTAACTCATGCATGCATAAGCACTATTTGCATCTTTACTGCTTTCTTTTAGCTATGCATAAAATAATGCCATAATGTGCTGATTAGGTGCATTATGTCAACTACAGGTAATAAGCTGGATCTGAAGCTGGATCAGAAGGATAGAAGAATAACTGGTGTTGTAGCAGAGTTGGAGCAGAAGACTTAGATTAGATGTAGTAGATAATAATGTACGAGAGTTAAGGTATGCTATTCTATTAAGTAGGAATAAAGCAGTAAAATGTGAAGAACCTAAGACCATCCTAGCCCTAGGATAGCCTAGAAGCTTCCCCAAACCTTAGCCACCCTTAGATTAGGTCACCTCACCCTAGGAAACCTTAAAACAATAATTCCAACCTTTATCCGGACGTCCAGATGAATTATAGGACGTCCAGAACGCTTAGCCAACTCCCGCACACCTTAAACCCACTTCTGTAGCGTTATTGGACGTCCAGACATTTGGTCAAACGTCTAATTTCTATAGAATACCCAAGACAGAACCTTGAATCCTTCCTGACTCTGATTAGACGTCCAGACAACAAGTTTGGACTTTTGATTTTTGAGTATAAGTCATCTGACACATTTATCAAACGTCTGGAACTGTTCTCCAGTTCCTGTTTTGAGATTCAAGCATTGATCTTGGATCTCTAGCTCCCTAAACCCAATTCCAACCCCATAGGAACCTAAATTAAGGTACCCCAACCCTAGTACATCACCTCTAGACCTCCCTAAGGACCTAATTAGGTCCTCACTAAACCTAATTGACTTAGATCACAGTCAATTGCCATTGCCTAGTCAATTGGACTCATAGGGTCCAATTGAGCTCATTTCTCAACCCACATAAGTCCAATTGTGACTCAGGGAGAGTTCAATTGACCTAAGCCCAACCTAATTGAGTCATTTCACTCTCAATTAGGTTCACACCCATTCAATTAAACTTGTGTTAAGTTTAATTGCAATTCCTCCTTAGCAAATAGGGTTTGCAACCCTAATTAAAGGCCTACAGCAACTTAACCCTGTAGGACCTAACCCATATCATTTAGACACCTAGGGCACGACCACACACACACACACACCCATTCATGCACTCCCACACAACCTAGAGTATTCTAGGCTCTTCCAAAGGTGGCGCCACTCTTGGTTGCCAAAATTAGCAACCAAGAGCCATTCAAATTGAGATCCACTTTTTATGGATCTAAGAACGACCTCTCTCTCTCACTTGGCTGGCCACTTATGGGGCTCTCTCTAGAGGGTTCCACACTTCTATAGAGAGTCTCCCTCAGGTCTATAAAAAGACCTAAGGGGTGTCCATTTGCACCCATCCCATTCTTGGCACTCATTCACACTTAGGTTAGCCATATTCAACTCCATTCCACCTCCACGAGTTGTGCACCATGGCTGCCACCATCTCCACGTCAGGTTGCTGGATCACCTCTCCAACCTTTCTCCAAGGGCCGACCTAAGCACCATTGGCTGCCCTCCTTCTCCTTTCAACCATTCAAGGGCCATCGGAGCCCACCTCCGAATGCCCTTTTTTTCTGCTAGATTAGTAGCTAGTTCTTCATATTTACATGCTTTTATTTACTGCTTAGTAGTGTAGCTCTTATTCTTCCCCAATGATGCATGCAAAATTCCCCCATAGATTCCTGTATGCGATCATTTTTTGTCAGCTAGATTTATATTTTCAAGCTTTCATTTATAAGCTTTCCTCTAATTCCATGTTGCAAACAGCCTCCTGAATGAATGAAAGATATATTTTTTATATACATATCTCTACGTTGAAAATCACTATGAGCTTATTGATTGCAATCTATTTCGTGTGATTCAAGTTGCCTGCTCTTCATTTTTATATATTGCAACCAGCCTGTCGGTACCAGAAAATATTGAGGATTTAACTATCAATGCATTTTCCGTAAACAACCACCACATAACTAGAATTGTTCATAACGAAACTCACACTTTCACCTTCGTCATCTCTCTAACACATGCACATGTAATCAGAGTTCACAATGAAAGTGGCAAAACTTTAATCCGACGATTGGAAACTGACGTGCGATTCTAAACAAGTAGAGCGATAAAAGATTGATTTCAAATTTGCATAAACGCCTCCCAGAGATGAACGATTGGGACTCAAAGTCTCGTTATCTTTATATAAACATTTTTTTTTGATCGTATTGCGCACTATACTATGATGCATTTTCTTATCAAAAATGCGCTATACAATTTGCAACAAATAGCACTGTTGCTGGGTAGGCAACGTCATTTTTTGATTTCTATCTTTTGAGCTATCACTGACAAATCTTCCTCTGCTTGTCTTTGGATGTGCAAAAAAAGTAGGAAAAAAATGGGATCTGCACACACAACTAGCGTGGGAAAAAATTCCAGGTGCACATCATATCTACCTTAGTCTAGGTTTTTTTGTGAACCCTAGGTTAGATTTTCTTCTTGAAATTTCATTTGAAAAAAAAGAAGAAAAAAAGCCTATTTATTTTTGTAAAAAAAAAATCAAAGAAAATAAATCTAGGTAGTTAGATTAGGTTTCTTTTTGAATCTTAGGTCAGTTTTGAAAAAAAAGGCAAAAAAAAAACTTTTGTAAACTCTTTGAAAAAAAAATCTCAAAATTTTTTTTTGTGAAAAAAAAAGAATTTTTTTTGGGTGGAAAGTTAGAATTTTAAATTCAAACACCTTTTAAAAGCTTTTCCACCATTCTCTGATTTTCGGCCAGATTTCAAAGTTCGACTTAAAAATTCAATTGCTGAAAAATTAGTGAACAAAAAAATTCTAAAATTTGAGTTAGACCTTTCAAACCATCTTTTAAACGTCACCATTCTTTTGAAAAAATTCCAAGTATAAGATTTTTAAAAATTCCCGAAGTGCAAAGGGGACAGATTGACCCAGATTTGAGATTTTTCAAAATTCAAAAAGTAATTTCGAGCAATCCGCGAATCTGTTTTGACTAAAAATGGTGGGGCTTGAAAGTTGATCTCATTAGCTTTAATTTTCATATTTTTCTCGAATTTTTGAAAATCATTTGTACTTTTTCAATTTGAAAAATCGACCAGGGGTCAAAATTCCAGATCTAACCCCTTGACATTTAAAAATCTCTATAAATTCAATTGAAATAGTAAAAATTACAAAAAAATATTTTATAAAAATATAATTGAAAAATAAATCTACTCGCCAAATTTTAATTTAATTGGATTCCAATTTTGTTTGGAGAACTAGTTTTATTCTTGTGGTCTACTGAAGAAGAACAAAACAAAAGAACAAAAAACCCTAGAATTGCATGAACCCTAGGTTCCATCTTTAGGGCTACAATCTAGAGACCACATTTAGGCTAGACTAGGCTTAATCAAGTTTAGTGCTTAGCCGGTGAGCTTGGTCACCTTGTGGGCCACTCACCAAAAACCCCAACTGAAGAAAAATGGGCTAAAAATCAGTTCTAAAATACGAAATCAACCCGAATTCGTTGTCGTACTACTGAGTGCTTTCAACCTCTTGGCTGGGTTAGCTTGAGAGGTGGAAATCACTTTTAGTCAGTTGTACGACGAATTTTTCTTCAGGAATTCAAACCTAGAACAAAAAATCTGGTCACTCAAATATAAGGACCATCTGATTGACAGGGCCTTAGCCTTGTCTGGCTTGGCTACACCAACCAAGGGGTTGGGTGGTGTATGCAAGGAAGGTCTCTTAGACCTCAACTGGTTGGACCTTGAGAGTCGCTCCCAAGGAGGTGTGTCACCTCGCCAGGACCATCTTCTCCCCCACTTCTTCTACTCCCTTAGTCGCAATGGCTAATTTTGGACCTGGACCTAGACCAGGTCAGGATGCTGGTAATCTAGACCCGATGGCTCATTTGGAGGCCCGGGTTGTGGAATCTGAGGAGCGGCATCAGCAGAGCATGGACCGTATGTTGACGACGCTTGACAGAATGCAGCATCCACTGTGAGGAGAACAACTTCGGGATTTCTTCGATCCAGCCGCACCGATCGTCGCACCCTCAGCCAAGATTCCCGTAGGCGGAGACGTGTTTGAGCTCAAGCCCAATGTGATCGGTTTGATCAGCACTCACTTTTATGGAAACTTAAGTGAAGATCCGTTCCAACACTTAGAGGACCTGAGTTGACTTGTAGAAACGATTCGACCCAGGAATATTGATCTTAGGATTGTTTTGATGAAGCTTTTCCCATTTTCTCTGAGGGACAAAGCTTCATACTGGTTTAAGACCATTGGGAAGCCAATTGGAACTCGACCGGAATTATAACGTGAATTCTTGCAAAAGTTCTCCCGATCGGTCGAACGAATGCGATGAGGCATGCTATCACGACTTTCTCCCAAGGAGCTGGGGGGAAATTGCATGACGCCTAGGACCGATTTCACGACCTTCTCCGGAAATGCGCACACCATGGTATACCCAGATGGCACCTAGCTCAGATCTTTTACCATGGGCTGGATGACACACATCGGTATCTGGCCGATGCGTCTAGTGGCGGGAATTTCCTCGTCGTACGGTTGAGCCCGGATAGGTTATTAATATGGTGATTTTATCGTTGAAATGTGTATAGTGGATAACCTAAATCGGACCTAACCATCTCTTTACAAAAATTTTTAACCTGGCGTACTTGATTTTATCTTGTCACTTTTAGGCCCATGGTCAAACTCAGGGAAGTGGGGTTACAAGTTAAGTTTCTATGCCTTTCCTACAACGGGTCTCTTCCGTTCTTTTATTATGTTTTTGGTGTTTTTTTTCTTATTTAGATTTTTTTCTGGTAATCTTTGTCCTTTGGGCACACCCTCAAAATTGGGTTCTTGGCTTTGAGCCAAAACAGAGTTCCAAAACGAATCTTGCTATTCGCAAGACAGGATACTTGCAAGTCAAAGATTATCTTTTCTCTTTTATCTATTTTTTTTTAATCTTTTTACTAACAAGAAAGGGAAACAGAAATAAAGTAAATACAGTATATATAGGTATATATTATGTATATAAAGGGGTGGGGGTGGAGGCGGAGATGGAGTGTGGCACGGTGTTGAGTCGGTCGTCGTCTAGAGAGACGCAACCAACAGGACTAGGTGCCGTGTAGAGTGTGGGATGGATGGTGGATGATGTACGCGACCACGCTTTTTGTATGCATGTATTGGGGAATATCAGCAACTGGTGCAGATATTCCCGGGTTACAGCTATGGTAAATGATGTGAAAAAATATACATATATATATGTATATATGTAAATATATCTAGATGTATATATATATGGTTATATATATATATCTGTGTGTGTATGTATATATAACTATATAGAGGTATATATATATATGTATGTATAAGTATATAGTAATATATGTATATATAGATATATGTAGCTAAGTATGTATATATATATATATGTATGTATGTATATATATCTATATATATATATATGTATATATATCTATATATGTACATATATATATATGTATATATATCTATATATATATATATATATATGTACATATATATATGTGTGTGTGTGTGTGTATATATATATATATATACACACACACATATATATATGTACATATATATATATCTATGTGTATATGTATATATATATATATCACTATAAGTATACGTATATATATATAAGTTTATAATAGTGTTTATGTGTGTGTGGGTGTGTGTAAGTGTTGGTGTAGGTGTGTGTGTGCGTCAGTGTAAAGAGAGAGTGAGTGTTGTGAGAGAGAGAGAGAGAGAGAGCAAGAGAGAAGAGAGCGCAACCGCTGCTTCTGGAGTGAAGGAGTTAGGTCGTCTGGAGGTGGCAGGCGTCGTCTAGAGGTCACGCGTGCACGCAGGTGCTTGTTCGCGCAGAGAGGAGAGTGCCTGCGTCGACCGGCTGTGAGTGTGGAGAGCTCGCGACAGAGTGCGCGGGGCTGGAAGGCGAGGGTGCCTGCAGGCGCGCATGGAGCTTGCAGGTGCCGCAGGGGGCAGGGAGATGCTTGGCCGGTCGCTGCAGAGGCGCGCAGCGGCCGGTTGCGGGCGCGGAGGGCTTGCGATAGAGCGGAGAAAGCGGAGGTGGGGAAGGACTGCAGGCGCACGTGGAGGGCCTGGGCGCCTGCAGGGAAGCGCGGAAGGAGCTGTTGCTGCTGCCGTTGCTGCAGCTTCCTTGTCGCCGCCACTGCTGCTGCTTCAAGCTTCAGACCTTGAAGCAGCTCCAATGGCGGGAAGGTGCGGGAACGTAAAAAACAAAAGAAGAGCCACCACGCCCACCGACTCTTTGAAGAGCTGGGCGGTGGTGGTCTCGCTGTGGTGGTGTGCACCACAGTGAGAGCTCCTGCCCGCCGGGTTTCTCCTCGGAGGAGGACCGGCGTATGGAGGGGAATGGAGGAGAGGACGGTGGTGGCCTGCTGGTGGGTTTTTTTTTTCTTGCTGCAGCGACCAGGCTCTCTTTGCAAAGGCAGGAGCTGCGGTCTTTAAATAGAAGAGGAATGGCATGGCCGCATGCAGCTGCAGGGAGAGGGATGGAATGACAGCCGCAGGGAAGGACAAAGGCAGCTGCAGCAAGCATGGCACGCGGAAGAAAATGCAACCGCGGGAAAGATAAAAAAATCAAGTGGAAATAAAAAATAGAGGTGGTGGATTTTTGCAAAGAGGCACTTGAGGAAAAAAGGTAAAATGCTAGGCCACTTATTTCATTCTTCTTTCCACTCAATTAGATGCATGTATACATGTATTTTTACAAATGCAACTATGGAATCCTAATATGCACAGGTAGTGCTAGGAAATGGCACAAGAAGGCACTATTGTAAGCATATTTTTGCGGTGCAATCATACCCCCATGCCTATCTTTTGTTAGTCCCTAGCAAAACTTTTTTTTTTTTTTGTAGCATTTAGAAATGATCTCAAGCTGAAGATTTTCTTCTGAGGTGATATAGGTGTGTTTATTGTTGGATATTGTGAGAACCAATTGTAGATAAGATTACCAGTACTTTAAGTCTCACATGACAAAGATCATCTCTCGATTAACCAGGACTCTTGATAGTTAAACCTTAAGTACGATTTCCAGAACCCAGGAGGTTTTTGCTGTACTCGAGAGCTCAAGAAGTTATGGCTTGTGTATAGTGAAGGATCAAGACTGACCGGATGAACATTAAGACTCAAGCCCAGGGTTTCACGAATCTTTAAGTACAGGTTGGTCCCAATTTCAGCTCGTGTTTTCGGATTGACCCTTAAGAAGATGACGAAAAACTCAACTCCCATTTTCTGATTTTTGTGGCTCAAAGGAAAACAACGTATTTGTAACCTGCCCTGAATAACTTTTTGTAGGACGAAGACTTTACAAACATTTGTGAGATATACTGACTTATTTGCAACTTTTTTTTTTTTTTTTTGAAACACGTGTTAGTATATCTCTTACAACATTTTTTTTGAAGGAGCACACTTTTTTTCTTTTTGGTGGGAGAGTTTCTTTTTGGTGGAAAGAGTCGCTCCTAAACACAAGACTAAAGCCTGGGATAAAAAGTCTACCTGCACGCACAGGTAAGGACTCCACCTTCCCTAATGAACACTAGGGTTGGATCTTATGTTCACCTGGTCTTTCCTGATATGTGTAGTGTGAACCAAGTTTACTTAAGCTCTCAAGTAAAAGCAAACCAACGGATCCTGTACTAGTGTCTTAGGTACAAGAATACGTCCTTAGTTAGGAGAGATTCTGATCTATTTTGTCAATGCTTTAAGTGAATTAAGACGAGCCTGAGCGAATCAAGCTTCTGTGGCCTGGAACGTCTTCAAAACAGAGGTTGAATAACCATAAACACTTACTGTCTTTTTATTTCAGCTTTCAGATCATTACTAAATACCATTTTCATTTTCTTTCTCTATTTTTTTTATCTATATATAGAAACTGCATGATACCCTAAAATACCCAGATCCTAAGGATGCCTATCCACCCCCCTATGCCAAACAATGCTATGTCCTCATATGCATGCAGGGAACGGTAGAGAAAGGACAAAAGATCGGGTAACGAGAGCTGAAGTGCAAGGTATACAGCAGGGTGGTAGGGTGGGTGGTGAAGTGAAAAGTGATGGTGGATGGTGAGTGTTGTTAGGGTGCCCCCCAACGAGCGCTGAATTTAACGTCCCCAGCTGGACTCAAAATGAGGCAAAGAATTAGTTACCCTCTAGCAGGGCAACGGTTTCTCCAACGGGGACAGGTTCATGAGTCTGATAGGGTTTCAAACGCTGCCCGTTGACCGTAAATTTACGCCCATATTTGGGATCTTCGATCTCGACGGCCCCGTTGGGGAATGGTCTTGAGACCAGGAAAGGACCAGTCCATTTGGACTTCAATTTCCCAGGAAAGAATTTGAGTCGGGCATTATAGAGCCAAACTTGCTGAGATGGCTCAAATTCTTTCCGCCGAATACGACTGTCATGAAAAGCCTTAGTGCGTTGTTTAAAGGTTAGAGCAAAATCATAGGCTTCACGACGGAGCTCTTCCAGCTCTTGGAGTTGGAGTTTCCTTTCTCGACCACACAGGTCTGGGTCGAGGTTACATTGGCGAACCGCCCAATTAGCGCGGTGCTCTAACTCCACGGGAAAATGACAAGGCTTCTCGTAAACAATTCTATAAGGAGACATACCAAGGGGAGCCTTGAAGGCGGTCCGATATGCCCAAAGTGCGTCAATCAGCTTGTCGGACCAATCCTTACGGTCAGGCCGAACCATTTTCTGGAGAATCTGCTTGATCTGCCGGTTCGACACTTCCTCCTGGCCGTTCGTCTGAGGATGATTCGGGGATGCGATACGATGGTGGACTCCGTACTTCCTCAGAAGTGCCTGAAAAGAAGCATGGGTAAAGTGGCTTCCTCCATCCGAGATAATTGCTCGAGGGATCCCAAAGCGCACAAAGATGTGGTCTTTGACAAATCGGGTGGAAATAACATGGTCAGCACGGCACGCGGGAATAGCCTCGATCCATTTCGAAACATAGTCAACGGCCACGAGGATGAATTCGAAGATGTTGGATGGAGGAAAGGGATCCATGAAGTCAATTCCCCAGATGTCAAAGATTTCCGCAGCTAGGATGGGTTGCAAGGGCATCATGTCACGACGTGCCATTGACCCTAACGGCTGGCACCTAGTGCAATGCTTGACATAATTGTGTGCATCCTGGTGAAGGGAGGGCCAAAAGAAACCACACTGTAACACCTTAGCTGCAGTTTTCCTCCCAGAGAAATGGCCTCCGCAAGCCTGATCGTGGTAGAAGGATAGCACACTGGGAAACTCATTGTCAGGAATATAGCGACGGATGATTTGATCAGCACCTATCCGAAAAAGAAGTGGATTATCCCAGAAATAATACTTTGCTTCTGCCATGAGACGCTCGCGCTGTTTTTAGGCCAGCCATGTGGAAGGGATCCAGAAGCAAGGTACTTGGCAATGTTAGCATACCACGGTCCACTTGCCACATTTATTGCCAATAGATGCTCATCAGGAAAAAATTCATTGATCGACAGAGTATGTCCAATATGGTCAGGGTCCAGTCTGGAAAGGTGATTAGCCACAACATTCTGGGCTCCGGCCTTATCGCGAATCTCAATGTCAAGTTCCTGGAGCAGAAGGATCCAACGGATCAATCTAGGCTTGGCATCCTTCTTGTGCATGAGATGGCGAATGGCTGCGTGATCAGTGAAAACAATTACGTGAGAGCCCAGAAGGTAAGAGCGGAATTTCTTGAGCCCAAAGACGACCGCCAGTAGTTCTTTTTCAGTGGTAGTATAATTACGCTGGGCCTCGTCCAACGTCTTACTGGCGTAGTATACCACGAAGGGGTGTCTATTGCGTCTTTGTCTCAGGATGGCTCCGACTGCAAGGTTGGAAGCGTCACACATAAGTTCAAAGTCGAGGGACCAAACAGGCGGCTGGAGAACAGGGGCCTTGGTGACAGCATTACGCAGCTGCGTGAATGCTTGTATACAGTCGGGGCCCATATCGAAGGGTATGTCGGTTGATAGGAGATGAGTTAAGGGTTGAGAAATTTTGTAGAAGTCTTTGATGAATCTCCTATAAAAACCAACGTGTCCCAGGAAGGAGCGGATTTGTTTGACAGAGCCAGGCACAGGTAAATCAGTAATGACATCGAGCTTAGCTCTGTCAACCTCGATACCCCTATCGGAGATGATATGTCCGAGAACAATTCCCTTGTGCGCCATAAAATGACTTTTTTCCCAGGAAAGCACGAGGTTTACATCAATACATCTCCTAAGGATACGAGTCAGGTTGGCAAGACATTCGTCGAAAGATGGTCCAAAGATCGAAAAGTCATCCATGAAGACCTCGAGAAAGTCACCCACCATGTCATGGAATATCGCCAGCATGCATCTCTAGAAAGTTGCTGGCGCATTGCAAAGTCTGAACGGCATCCTTCTAAATGAGAAGGTGCCGAAAGGGCAGTTAAAAGTGGTTTTCTCTTGGTCTCGGGGGTCAATTGCCACCTGGTTATATCCTGAGAATCCATCCAGGAACAGAAAAATTTATTTCCTGCTAACCGCTCCAGGATTTGGTCAATAAATGGTAGCGGGAAGTGATCTTTCTTGGTTGCAGCATTGAGTTTTCTATAATCTACACACACTCTCCAAGATGTAGGAGTGCGTGTAGGGATGGATTCGCCCCTGTCATTGACACGGATGGTGAGTCCTGCCTTTTTGGGCACAACGTGAATCGGACTCACCCAGGGGCTATCGTTGATCGGGTAGATTATACCCACATCCAGCCACTTAATGATTTCTTTCTTAACGACCTCTGGCATATTAGGGTTGAGTTGTCACTGCATCTCACGGGAAGGTCGAGCCTCCTCCTCCGTATATATACGGTGAGTGCAGTAGGAGGGGCTAATGCCATATAAGTCCAATAAAGACCATCCAATAGTTGCCTTGTGTTCTATGAGGACCTTAGTTAGTTTGCACTCCTGCTCCCTAGTCAATTTTGAACTGATGATTACAGGGAGCGTTTCATTTGGTCCCAGGAAAACATACTTAAGTGTGTTAGGCAACTCTTTCAGCTCGGGAGTGGATGGTGAAAGGTCTGGCATTTCTTGGGACGAGAGTGTCCCAGGTGGGTTGGAGAGCAAGTTAGGAGGAAGGAATTGGCCCTCAAATTGGCCAAGAAGAGGAGCTTCTTGGATAGATGGATCCAAAAAGGAATAGCCCCAGTGAGAAGTATATGGGCTCAAGGTCCTAGTGTGGATTTGCAAATCTGCCTGATTTGGCGGGAAAGAACGGGCAATCCGGTCTTCAGGAGTGTGGACCGGCGGTGAGTAGCCCGGATATGACTCAGACCACGAGGTATGGGAAGCGGAGAAACCTCGTCAGAAGTCTGGCCAAGAGAAGGTACGGGACAAGGGAGGGACGGGGGAACTTCACAGTATGTGTTGGTTAGGCAGTCATCAGTATTTATAGGCAATCCGCAACAGTCTGAATAGGTCCCAATTAGTCCGATATATGCGCTGACAGCCATGTCCTCGTCAGACATGTCATCCTCGATGCAATCACAATCAAAGTTCTTGGCTGCCTTGAAGATGTTAAGCTTGATCTTTTCAGATCCAACGGCAATCTCGATACAGCCCAACTCACAATCGATATGGGTGCGGGCTGTGGCCAAGAAAGGTCGACCAAGGATGATCGGACAATCAGAAAGTGAGCTAGGAACTTCCATATCTAAAATGAGAAAGTCAACAGGAAAACAAAGACTGATGACCCTAACCACCACGTCTTCCACCACACCCTTCGGGATTTTGACAGAACGATCTGCCAACTGTAATGTGTCAAGGGTGGGTTTCAGATTTCCCAAGGAAAATTTTTCGAGCATGATGGTCGGTATGATATTTATGGAAGATCCTAGATCAAGCAGGGCACGGTTAAACTTGCATCCTTGGATGCTACAGGAGATAAACGGTGTGCCCGGATCTTTCTGCTTCGGTGGTAGATTTGACAGTATAGCTCAACTCGCGTGAGGCGAGAGAACCACCGGATTCTTAGTCTTCTTTGACTGTCGCCTGGGTGTTGTGTAGTCTTTGAAAAATTGGGCGACAGTAGGTATGTGGTCGATAGCCTCGAGCAGGGGTACCTTGATTTCTACATCCCTGAACAAGTTACGCAGGTTATCAAAGGCTTGCGTATCTTTCTTTTTGCCTTTTGGTTCCCTTAGTAGAGCCTCAGGGAATGGGACTGATTCTGGCACGAATTTGGGTGCATAGTCCTCTCGCGAATGCGGTGTGCATCCCGAATGAGAGGGCGATGAAGAAGAAGACGGGCCAGGATCAGGTCTAGACGGATAGACGGTCTGGTTACCGCTCCTCGTAGTGATAGCATTGGACGATGCGGGTCCAGTGGGATCATACGGCGGAGGAGGGTTTGCAATGGGGACATAAGAGTGCGACGCTGCAGCGGGATTAGCCTGAAATCCTGGTGGAATGCTCGGAGCTTGCAGAATTTGATTAACCTGTCCCTGAGAAGGTCGTACCTATGGTTGAGGACCACAGGGTACGAAGTTTCGCGAGTTTGGAACAGGTTGGGGGGAAGAGTGCCTTGAGATCGAGTCGCCATGCGTAGTTGACTGATCTCAGCATTCTGCTGCGCCAATTGGTGCTGAAGAGAAGTCATGTTCTCTTCATGGCGCTTTGACATTTTCGTCATCATTCGCATCAATTTTTCAAGAGGATTTGATGCGTGTTCAGTTTGTGGTCCGCAAGGGCCTGATGGAGGATTCGCCATAGGATTAGACTGGGCCCTTGGGATGACGGGTGCGGACAGTCGCATTGGTCCACCAGCGGGGTTTTGGCGCTGCGGGTTGTTGGACCATGCGAGGTTTGGATGATTACGCCACCCTGGGTTATAAGTGGCAGAGAACGGGTTGTTCCCCAGGGCGCAAGCCTCTTCTATGCCAGAAGACGTGTCCGCGTGTAAATTTGCGTCCGAGCACATGGAGGCTTGGTCCTCCGTGTCGAAATACTGGCTCACAAAAGCCAGTTCCACATGACTTACCGAGTCGCTCAGCGCGACACTCTGTAAGGAAGGTCTTACGGGGTTTCTTGGGATAAGCCTGGTGTTGGAAGAATTTGGGTTGTGACGAAGTGGTGAAGAGATGGTGTTTGCCAGAGATCGGGCGGGGTTGGCCAGAAGCTCGTCCAGCTTCTTGTGCATGATGGAGACTTCATCCAGTTTTTGTGCAATAAGCCTTAGATCAGTGGATGAATGGGAGGGTCTCTGACGTGGTCTCGTGCGTGTGTGTTAAGAGGTGTCGTTATAGTTGCACTTGATACGTCGATTTTAAAAGAAGTAAACGGAGGTGAGTCCGAGTGTCGGTCTCAGGGAGGCGTGGAAATTGGATTTTGTTTACCACTTGTTGTCACGAAAAAGGTGGAGTTTTGCTTGTGAAAGAGACGGTTTTGAAAAGTGAGAGATAGAGAGAATTTAGGGTTAGAAAGCTCTTGGTTTTGATCATGCACTTTAAGCAGAAATTAAAATGGCGACTAAATGGAAAATAATTTCATTAAACATGCATTCATAGTTCATGGTTTACAACATTAAATACATGCTTCAACAAAAGTAAATGAAAGCTTAAAAGAGAGAGAGAGGGAGGTAGAGAGAGAGTGGAGAGCGACGAGGCAGCCACGGCGGTGGAGGAGGCTCCGTCGGCAGCTTGTCGTCTCCGACGATTACAAGAGTGCCTAAAACTAGCTAGGAGAGGAGTGGAGTAGTTGCAAGTGGGAGAGTATGCCTTGAATGGTGGTAGAAGGGGGTTTAAATAGAGTTAAGGGCTTCCTAAAAGAAGAATGTGCTTTAGCGACATCCAGAACGTCGCTAAAACCGCTTCCAGATACGTCGGTGAAGCCCTCCTGCCGCCGATTAGCTGCCCGCCCCGCTCTCTCTCGATGCGCGATCCGTGGACGTTGAATGAGAGCCGTCTGATCGAAGATCGGACGGCTGAGATCCTCCTGCGCCCGCGCTGAGATTACCCCTTGGGCGCGCATGCGCGCGTGCGTTTCCGCCCGGCGTGGGCGCTCGGGAGCTGTCATCGCGCCGCGTGGCGCGATCCAGGCCGCCCGCTGTTGATCGGGCGGCCCAATTTTGCCGCGCCCTTCGCTCGCGCTTGATTTCTGCTCTGCGCAATTCGAACGCGCGTCTGTGCGATGCGGGCGTGCGCGCTAGCCGTTGCGCCACGCCCGCACTTTGTCGCGGCGACCGCGGGCGAGCACGCGGATCTCGGCCGTTCGATCGAAGATCAACGGCCGAGATTTGTCCTTGGATGGCTTGAGGGTGTGCGAGCGGTGGGGGCGGGGCGACGTGGCGCTTTCTGGGCCGTTGATCTCCAGATCAACGGTCAGAATTTCTTGGGCCCATTGTGGGAGCTCCGGATGTCGGATTTGGCCGATCTTGAGTCCGTTGGAGTCCGTTCGTCGTTCTGAATCCATCCGTGCGGTCTGATTGCTCATCTGGGGCCTGCTTTGACACATGCTTTACACAAATGGCCATTAATGCAGTTTATAAGCAATCTTGGTACTTGATGCATGCAATGCTCCTATTCTACTTTATGTTGTGCCTTTTATTCTAAAGATGGGCAATATTCAACCTAATTACTACCCCTTTGCGTGGTGTTATCGGTCTCGTGTCAACTTCGTGGACATTTTGGGGTTGGTTGGTACGATTAAAGGCGATAATGGAAGCATTGTTCATTGAGTTTTCACTCATATTTTCAAATAATTCAAATGCTCCATTCTCGTCTTATTCATAAAGTTCCCTCCGCAGGAGCGTCTGCAATCTGCTTCAAAGTCTCATTTAGCCCATAGTAGAAGATCTGGGCTATATGCCACTTAGGCAGACCGTGGTGCGGACACTTCCTGAGGAGGTTGTTATACCTCTCCCATGCCTCATGAAATTGTTCGCCGTTTTGTTGCGTAAATGAAGTGATAGCATGGCGAAGCGCATTGGTTCGCCCACTTCTTGAGAAACGCTGTTCGCATCTCTTCCCAAGAGTGGATGGTTCTCCCAAGAGTGCGTAACCATTGCTACGCTTTATCCCGCAATGAAAATGGAAACATCTTCATGAGGACTATAGGTAACCCGACATTTCTTGGTTTAACCGTTTTAGCCAGTCGGGTTAGGTCTTCCAAGTGGAGAAAAGGATCTTCACTTGCAAGACCATGGAAGTGAAAATTTATTAGGCCAATTATGTTTGGTTTTAATTCAAAGTCGTCCCTGCCCATGGGGACCCGAATTTGTCCTATGGTCTCTGTAGCAGCAGGATTCTGATTTGAGCTAAGAGACCTAGGCTCCTCCCGTTCGGGAGGGTTCTGCATTTCCTCCAATGTTTCCCGAGTGGCTTCGATTTGCTCATTATACATCTCCATTTGGGCTTGGAGGCGGGTTATGGGATCTAAGGCTCCACCACCTGGTGGGTTCTGAGGGCGGTTTCCTCCCTCGGGATTTAGGGGTGGGCGTGCAGCCATGTTTGTGGAGGAGGAGGACGATTCGACTTCTTTTCTAGATTTATTAGTCAATTCAAACAGTTTAGGGTTTTGTGACCTCCTCCCAAACATGCACTACCGCAGGAAGATTTGGGGAGATGAGAAGGGAAAAGAGATGAGAGAAATGACGTTGCAAAGGTACACTTGATTACAAATCAATACAATCAAGTTCCTAACCTCTACTGCGTGCCCTTAGACCTAAAGATCTAAGTTACCTACTATCACGAACTACGGAACAGAATGCAAGCACCGCGGAACCACCGAGCCAGATTGAAAGGCCGTTTGCCCCAGTCTTAGACACCCGATAGCACGCGGGAACTCTCACCAGCACGTAGCAGCTACACGCAGGTAGTTAGACCTCCAATCCTTAAGAAGGGTCAAGTTACTACCAGTTTTAGTTAGAGGCTTAGGGTCAAGTGCTTTTGGAATGTGAAGGGCGTTGTTTACGGGTAATGCCCAAGTGATTGATTTTCAGAGTGTGTAAAACAAGCATGCAACATGGAAATCTCCTTGAATTAAGTTCTTAATTGGTGAATGGTTTTTAGAGTTCAGCCTTAAGTAGTATGAATTTTAGGATTTCGCTAAATTGCCAATTCAACCAATCTCCGGGTTTTTGTGAGAATACAAGTTTTCTTTCTAAGCCCAACAAACCCTTCTTCAATATCAGTTAGTTAATGCATGCTAAAATGCAATGGGCTACCCTAATTGGAGATTTCTATGTGTGGATGCACGAATCAGTTTTATATTAATGTGAAAGGGAGCCAAGCACTTCAATTCAAGTGCTCCCAATCACCAAGAAAAATGTCCACACATGGCTCAACCAACAGATAAAGAAAGTAAAATTGTTGGTGTTGAAATGTTCGGGATCGAATCTTAGGCAAGTTGAAAAGTCGTGGTGGGGTTGGAATCAACTCAATTCCAAGTCTCCCCACCAAAAATGTGATCCCGAATTTGCAGGTAAATGAGGCAAAGAGGGGTGCAATCAATCTTTTTATTTGCCTCAAAGAATACTTCTCATGGTGAAAAATTCAGGAATCAAGATTCTCGGATTTTCTCTATGCGAAGTAGGGCGGGAAATCGCCGGGGCGGTGGGAGTAAAGATAATAAATCAAACAAGTGAATTTCAATCCACTTGCCCCAAGAGATCCCAAGAGGTTTTTCTAATTTTTTTTAGTTTTTAGTTTTTTTTTTATTAAGGTGGAAAGTTAACCCGAGTTTGCTAAGAAAAGAAAACCTACTTGTTTGGCAATGTGTGCGAGGTGCCAATGCGGTGTTGACGTCTTCACGCTCTCATTCCCACCTTGAATCTGTTCACGTCTTCGACTTCGTCTGCCTTCCTTTTCCTTCCACCAGGTTCACCTGCACACCAAAAACAGAAATACCCGTGAAGAGAGAAGAGAAAAATTGAAAGGAATTGAATAGAAACTTACTTAAAGGTGCACTTCCCCAGCAACGGCGCCAGAAAAGATGTATGGTCGAGCCCGGATAGATTGTTAATATGGTGATTTTATCGTTGAAATGTGTATAGTGGTTAACCTAAATTGGACCTAACCATCTCTTTACAATAATTTTTAACCGGGCTTACTTGATTTTATCTTGTCACTTTTAGGCCCAGGGTCGAACTCAGGGAAGTGGGGTTACAAGTTAAGTTTCTACGCCTTTCTTACAACGGGTCTCTTCCGTTCGTTTATTATGTTTTTGGTATTTTTTTTCTTATTTAGATTTTTTTCTGGTAATCTTTGTTCTTGAGGCACACCCTCAAAATTGGATTCTTGGCTTTGAGCCAAAGCAGAGTTCCAAAATGAATCTTGCTATTCGCAAGACGGGATACCTAGAAGTCAAAGATTATCTTTTCTCTTTTATCTATTTTTTTTATCTTTTTACTAACAAGAAAGCGAAACAGAAATAAAGTAAATACAGTATATATAGGTATATATTATGTATATAAAGGGGTGGGGGTGGAGGCGGAGATGGAGTGTGGCACGGTGTCGAGTCGGTCGTCGTCTAGAGAGATGCAACCAACAGGACTAGGTGCCGCGTGGAGTGTGGGATGGATGGTGGATGATGTACACGACCACGCTTTTTGTACGTGTGTATCGGGGAATATCAGCAACTGGTGCAGATATTCCAGCGATACAGCGTATGGTAAATGATGTGAAAAAATATATATATATGTATATATGTAAATATATATATATATGGTTATAAATATATAGGTATATATATATATATGTAGATATATATATATATATATCTATGTGTATGTATGTATAACTATATAGAGGTATATATATATGTATGTATAAGTATATAGTAATATATGTATATATAGATATATGTAGCTAAGTATATATATATATGTATATATATATATATATATATATATATATATATGTATGTATGTATGTATGTATGTATGTATGTATATAATACTATGTGGATGTATATATATAGGTATATAGGTATATGTATCTATATATATATATATATATATATATATATGTATGTATGTATATAAGTATACTAATACTACTATATATATAGATGTACGTATATATATATATATATTTATGTATATGCATAGTAGTATATGTATATATGTATATATATATATGTATGTATGTATGTATGTATGTATGTGTGTATGTATATATATGTATATGTATGTATATATATATGTATATATATATATATATCACTATAAGTATACGTATATATATAAGTTTATAATAGTGTTTATGTGTGTGTGGGTGTGTGTAAGTGTTGGTGTATGTGTGTGTGTGCATCGGTGTAAAGAGAGAGTGAGTGTTGTGAGAGAGAGAGAGAGAGGAAGAGAGAAGAGAGCGCAGCCGCTGCTTCTGGAGTGAAGGAGTTAGGTCGTCAGGAGGTGGCGGGCGTCTTCTAGAGGTCGCGCGCGCACGCAGGTGCTTGTTCGCGCAGAGAGGAGAGTGCCTGCGTCGACTGGCTGCGAGCGTGGAGAGCTCGCGACAGAGCGCGCAGGGTTGGAAGGCGAGGGTGCCTGCAGGCGTGCGTGGAGCTTGCAGGTGCCGCAGGGGGCAGGGAGATGCTTGGCCGGCCGCTGCAGAGGCACGCAGCGGCCGGTTGCTGGCGCAGAGGGCTTGCGATAGAGCGGAGAAAGCGGAGGTGGGGAAGGACTGCAGGCGCACGTGGAGGGCCTGGGCGCCTGCAGGGAAGCGCGGAAGGAGCTGTTGCTGCTGCCGTTGCTGCAGCTTCCTTGTCGCCGCCACTGCTGCTGCTTCAAGCTTCAGACCTTGAAGCAGCTCCAATGGCGGGAAGGTGCGGGAACGTAAAAAATGAAAGAAGAGCCACCATGACCACCGGCTCTTTGAAGAGCTAGGCGGTGGTGGTCTCACTGTGGTGGTGTGCACCACAGTGAGAGCTCCTGCCCGCCGGGTTTCTCCTCGGAGGAGGATCGGCGTATGGCGGGGAATGGAGGAGAGGACGGTGGTGGCCTGCTGGTGGGTTTTTTTTTTCTTGCTGCAACGACCAGGCTCTCTTTGCAAAGGCAGGAGCTGCGGTCTTTAAATAGAAGAGGAATGGCATGGCCGCATGCAGCTGTAGGGAGAGGGATGGAATGACAGCCGCAGGGAAGGACAAGGGCAGCTGTAGCAAGTATGGCGCGAGGAAGAAAATGCAGCCGCGGGAAAGATAAAAAGATCAAGTGGAAATAAAAAATAGAGGTGGTGGATTTTTGCAAGGAGGCACTTGAGGAAAAAAGGTAAAATGCAAGGCCATTTATTTCATTCTTCTTTCCACTCAATTAGATGCATGTATACATGTATTTTTACAAATGCAACTACGGAATCCTAATATGCACAGGTAGTGCTAGGAAATAGCACAAGAAGGCACTATTGTAGGCGTATTTTTGCGGTGCAATCACTCGCGAAAGACGAGAACAACGCATTTGAGTTGTTCGAATCTTTGGTAGAGAACTCGATGAATGCCACGTCCATGAACCAGTTCCAGTGGCCTGGTCAGCAGCGGGTTGGTGTCCATGAGGTTCACACCGAGTCTATTTGAGCCGACATGGATATCATCGTCAAGCAGCTAGATAGAATAAACCTGATTGAGAAGATTGACCAAATTAGTCAGGGTCAATCTAATCTAAACTCTGCTACCCTAAGACCCTCCTATGGACCCCGAGCCCCCTGCTGAAGTTAATCTACTCACTCGGGATGCATCTTCTCCTTATTTACGAGATCCTCCATATCAGGATCCCGTAAACAATCCTGATCTGGCACCATATGACCAGGGTTATGCACCACCTGCAGATTATAATACGTATCCCCTTGATGGATATACGTCTCAGACGTCTTCGGCCTACGAGGATGTCAGTGCTATCCAAGGATACGGGCGTAATAACCCGTATTCAGAGATGTATAACCCTGGTTGGCGCCAGCATCTGAACTTCTGTTGGTCTGGTAACTCACAGAGACCACATCAAGATCCACACTACCAGACAAGGCAATACGAGAATGCGCAAAACACATACCCTAGGCAGCAGCCATTCCCGTCTCAGCAGCAGCAACCTCGTTCTATATACCAGCCGTTGCACCAAGCTGCCAGTCACCCTCCAAAGCAGGCTGACCCTTTGAAGGCATTGAAAGAGGAGCTGCAAGAATCGATGAGGAAATCTACACAGGATAGCTTGCAGATAATGAAGGTGATGGCTAACCAGATACAGACTATACAGAACATGCAAAACCAGCTGTTGCAGAAGCATAGGACCCAGGGAGCCTTGCCCTCCCAACCCATCTCGAACCCTCGGTATGTGCAGAACCAAGGCGCCTCACCTAGGTTTCAGGCACCACAGGGACAGGCACACGCCATATTACAGGCATCTCCTGCACCACCTGGTTATGCTCAAGGCCAGCCGCCTTTGATGCAGAACCCCACATACTCTGTCCCTTCCGCTCCCCCACCACCTCATGGACAGCAAGCCGATGCAAATGCTGTCTCATTGAGGAGTGGAAGGAAGACATTCAACCCACCACATAGGTAGGCGGGTCATGATTTTTCTCACCCTTCGCCGTAGGCAGGTTCGACTCCTTCATCTCAGGAGCCACCTATGGTAGATAAGGGTAAGAGGCCACTTGACCCTAAGATTCCCGTCCCTTTTCCTGAGGCTCTGACGCGAAATATAGTACGGAAAAAGGACACTCGGAATTTTGAGGACCTGAAGTCAATGTTCAAGGAAGTACATATTCAGGTCCCCCTCCTCAAGGCAATTGATCACATCCCCGCTGTCGCTAGGTTCTTTAAGGACTATTGTACCCCGAAGCGACAGCCTAAAATTGGACGACAGATGGTACTATCAAAAGAAGCTAGCACCGTGATTCTAGCTGACTTGCTGCCGAAAAAGAAAGACTCTGGTTCCCCACTCATATCCTACTTCTTGCAGGATTCTCCATTTGATCGGGCCCTTCTAGATCTGGGTTCGTCCATCAACCTAACTCCCACTTCCATATTTGATCGATTTCTATTTGGGGAGTTAAAGCCCACCTCGGTCACGATTTAGCTGGCTGATAGATCAGTAAAAGCATCAAGGGGGGTGGTTGAGAACGTGATCGTAAAAGTTCATGGATTCTGCTTTCTCGCAGACTTTTTCGTTCTCGATATGGAGGTTCCTCCTAATCTCCGAGATGCACCAATTATTTTGGGTCGTCCATTTCTAGCGACAACCCGAGCAAACATTGATTGTGCATTTGGGTGTATGGAGATAGCCTTAGGTAATGAGCGACTTCAACTTGTCATATTCAGGGCATCAAGGAATTTTGACTGTGATCGCATAGAGGAGGATGGTGAAGATGAAGATTCGGCATACTGTGGTAACATTGGGCTCCTTTGTGATGACCCAATGTCTCATTCGTTTGCACTATCAGGGTTCTTGGACCTCGATCCACACGGGACTGAGACCACTGCACTACACATATCTCCCAGAGGATCTGACTGTTTAGGGTGTGCTTCTGACCACAGCACCCCTGAATCGCCCCTGTTGTTGTAGGAGGACGTGACCACAGCTAACGGGTTTCCCGTTGGCGCAGTCACAACTGACTATCTCACAGGTAGCGAATCAATAGGAATTCACATGCATATGGATCAGTAGATTCCCACCTTCGTGTTTGCTCCTCCCACTCCCATTTCTGACTCTGACCCACTCGTGATTGAATTGAAGCCCTTGCCTGACTCACTTAAGTATGTGTTCTTGGGCGAAAGTGAGACATACCCAGTCATTATTAATGCCTACTTAACCCAAGAACAGGAGCATCAATTGATTTCTACGCTATAAGACCATAGGGCTGCTATAGGGTGGAGCATTGCTGATCTTCGCGGTATTCTCCCCTTGTATTGCACTCATCACATTTACATGGATGAGGGGGTGAAACCTTTGAGACAACCTTAAAGAAGGCTCATCCCGAATATGCTAGAGGTTGTTAAGAAGGAGATCATCAAATGGATGGATGCAGGTATTGTATACCCAATCTCTGACAGCCAATGGGTGAGTCCGATCCAGATAGTGCCAAAGAAAGCAGGTCTCACTGTAGTGAAAAATGATAAAGGTGAATCCATCCCGACCCGCACTGCTACATCTTGGTGGGTCTGTATCGACTATGGGAGACTGAACATGGCTACCCAGAAGGATCACTTTCCTTTGCCTTTCATTGATCAGATCTTGGAATGGTTAGCCGGACGCAGTTTCTTTTGCTTTCTGGATGGATATTCCGGGTATAATCAAGTAGCAATTAGCCCGGAAGATCAAGACAAGACCACATTCACATGCCCCTATGGAACATTCGCTTTCAAATGGATGCCATTTGGCCTCTGCAACACACCAGCAACATTTCAGCGTTGTATGATGGCCATCTTCTCTGACATGATTGGGGACTATGTGGAGGTGTTCATGGATGACTTCTCCGTTTCCGGAGATGATTTCGCATCTTGTCTTGATAACGTCACCAAGATCCTGAAGCGGTGTATTGAGGTAAATCTAGTACTATCCTGGGAGAAAAGCCATTTCATGGTGAAGGATGGCATAGTACTAGGGCAATGGATCTCTAAAAATGGACTCGAGGTTGATCGAACTAAATTTGAGATTATTTCCCACTTACTGCCACCTAGCTCGGTCAAGCAGATCAGATCATTCTTGGGTCACGTTGGCTTCTATCGGAGATTTATACGTGATTTCTCGAAAATTGCACGACCTTTGACGAATCTCCTTGTTGCCGATGCCCCATTTGAATTCGACACCTCGTGTCTCAGTGACTTCGAGACTTTACGAAGCGCTGTCTATGATTCCTCGATTCTCCAACCACCCGACTGGTCGCTTGATTTCGAGATGATGTGCGACGCTTTTGACTTTGTCGTCGGTGCTGTTTAGGCTTGCGTTGGGAAAAACAATCTTTTGTCATATACTATGCTAGCAAGACGCTGAATGAGGCTCAGCGCAATTATACTATCACCAAGAAAGAGCTGCTAGCAGTAGTATTCGGGTTGGAGAAATTCAGATCTTATTTATTAGGGTCCAAAGTCATCATCTTCACTGACCACTCCGCCCTCTGGCATTTGTTGGCAAAGAAGGATGCCAAACCCTGGCTCATTAGATGGATCCTTCTATTGCAAGAATTTGATATTGAAATCCGTGACAAAATCGGAAAGTAGAATGTTGTGGTGGATCACCTATCCAGACTGGACCCAGGCCACATTCCTTATTCCCTGGCTATCCATGAGCAATTTTCGGATGAATCTCTTTTGGCAGTTCACTCTGTTGAGTTCCCCTAGTCGCGGATATCACAAACTATCTTGCCACAGGCAAGATTCCCACGAACCTATCCAAGGACCAGAAACTCAAATTTATTGTAGAGGCCAAATTCTACCTCTGGGATGACCCATTGCTCTTTCGCATTGGAGCGGATCAGATTATTCGAAGATGCATCCCAGATTCTGAAATCCCCAGTGTGTTATCTTTTTGCCACAATGATGCTTGTGGTGGTCATTTCTCTGGATGGAAAATCGCTGCAAAAATTTTGCAGTCGGGATTTTTCTGGCCAACTATTTTTAGAGATACATACGAATACACCCAACACTGCAAATGATGCCAGTTGGTTGGTTCTATGACTAGGAGAGACATGATGCCACTCCAGCCCATCATGGTTGTAGAAGTGTTCGACATCTGGGGCATCGATTTTATGGGCCCTTTTCCGAACTTGCATGGCTTCGAATATATATTACTTGCTGTTGACTATGTCTCAAAGTGGATTGAGGCCATCTCGACTAGACAGGCTGATCATAAGACCGTCATTTCTTTCGTACGGCAATACATCTTTGCGAGATTCGGAATACCCCACGCTCTGATTAGCAACGGGGGAAGCCACTTCATCCACGCCCACTTCAAGTCATTATTAAAGAAATACGGGGTACATCACCGTATAGCCACCTCGTATCACCCATAGACCAATGGGCAGGCTGAAGTGTCTAACCGTCAGATCAAGTTGATTCTCCAGAAGACGGTTAGGCCAGATAGGAAGGTCTGGTCCGATAAATTAGTTGATGCACTCTGAGCATATCGGACAGCGTATAAGGCCCCACTCGGAATGTCACCATATCGTATGGTATATGGCAAGGCCTGTCACCTTCCTGTAGAGCTGGAACTCCGTGCCTTTTGGGCGGTGTGAAAATGTAACCTTGACCTCGATGTAGGAGGTCAAGAACAGAAACTCCAGCTTAGCGAATTAGAAGAGATCCGACGGGAGGTTTATGAGAATGCATTGATATACAAGGACAAGACCAAGGCCTTTCATGACCGCCACATCCAGAGGAAAGCATTCACTCCCAACCAGCAAGTCTGGTTGTTCGATTCACGATTAAAACTTTTCACAGGGAAGCTCAAGTCCAAGTGGACTGGCCCGTATGTTGTGATTCATCCATATCCTAATGGGGTAGTCCAGATCAGGGACCCAAAATTTAGGCATATATCTACGGTAAATGGCCAGCGCCTCAAGCCATTTTTGGCCCAAGAACCTCCTCCACCTGACGAGATCGTTCATCTTATTGAGGACGTGTGATTGAGTTTTCGCCCAGCTGGAGGTGTTAAACTTAGTATCTACTCTACATCCATCACCCTATACATATTCATTTTTATATATAGCTTATTTTTCTTTAAGCATATTTTCTCTCTGCATATTACATACTGTCAGGTTGGCCGATGCTGAATGTATAATTTCAGGAGCAATTACAGGTGATTTCTACCCATTTTTTCCCTGCTGTATTTATTTTCTATTCATGCATGAGGACATACAAGAACTTAGGCATGGGGGGGGTAGATACAACAAAACTGAAAATTTTTATGCCAACATTTAGGAAAACCTCGGAGCTGCATGTAAAACGTACTTTAGGACCCTAAATAAAAGAACAACTGACTCCACCTCCAGTGCTCGCATTGGAGCTAGAAATCATCCACAACAGCCATTTCCAACTCACCCGCTCACCTCTTATTCTAAATTTAGGGTCAAGCTGAATGTCACCCAAAAGGGAAATTTCATGAAGTACTAATATAAGAGGTTAATTGTTCGTAGCATATATACATAGTGCATCCATGAATAAGATTATTTTATTAAGAGAATGCATTAGGGATTTTATGCTCTAGTTGATTCCTGTAATATGGAATCCAGTACAAATTTTCACACACATGTAGAATTTGCAATGGATTCATGATGAAAACTGATAAACGTCTTTAGTCTGTCGAGAAGTAGTGCTTCTTTTCCGAAACCCTTGGACAGTATTTTGGGAGCTAGGTAGATTTTCTTCCAAAAATCCACCAAATAGTGCAAGATGAGAATAGAGAGTACTGGTGCTCTAAGATTAGTACAAGGAATCTGGAACCTAGATAATTAGGTGATGTTACTAAGAGATTAGGCATAGTTTCGACTCTTAGTTCCTGTGTATACATTTTTGTGTGAAATATTGAGAGCCACCAAATAATGCAAATACGCAGAGAGCGAGTTTTCATAAAAATAGGGCTAAGGTGGATGGTTACGACCATTTTTTACTAATCCTCAACTGAAGGAGGGTATTGATGTCAAGGTCAGAAATACACCGTCCTATCCATCTCTCCCGGTGCCGTCAGTAGGCACTCCACCAAATAAGCCACCCAATGTCTCTTGAGTACCACCAATCCCTAATAATGCCTCCTCAATAAAGTTCATGGATATGTGCTAGTTGTGTTGTGATGAAAGAAAAAAAAATGAAAAGAAAAAAAATGAAAAGAAAGAAAAATTGAAAAAAATAGAAGAAAAAGCAAAGAAAAAAGAGAGTGAATATTTAGTGTTTATTTCAATTGTATTGAGGCAATACCACCAAATAAATTTGAGATCTACCAAATAAGGCCTTAACCTATTTTTCTGTGTTTCTGACCGCCTGAATATTGGCTGAGGAATTCTGACTTAGTGTTAGAGTTATGGGAACTCAATTAAAGTTTTAATGCCAAGTGAGACCACCAAATACAGGTCATATATGTGAATCTGGTGAGATTGTGAGCTCTAAGAAAAAGAATGAAAAGAAAAGAAAAAGAAAAAAGAGTAAGAGAGAATGAAT
The DNA here is from genome assembly GCA_037157565.1 of Thalassia testudinum. Classification (NCBI taxonomy): domain Eukaryota; kingdom Viridiplantae; phylum Streptophyta; class Magnoliopsida; order Alismatales; family Hydrocharitaceae; genus Thalassia; species Thalassia testudinum. The sequence continues at coordinate 88,863,212 of JAZHRO010000024.1, forward strand.
ACAAAGGAATCAAAAGGGAGCATCGTTTTTCTCGTCTTTCTCTGAGTTGAGTTACTTAGTAATCTGGGAATCTAGATTCTGTAGCACTAATCTCTATGTAGCACAAAGTGAGAGTGAGCCACCAAATAAACACCCGTACCCCTCAGAGATTCTCTACCTAAGCCTAAAGCCGGGGTGGAATTCATAGAATATTTTGAATACCCCTAGGGAAGAAGTCCGCCTATCCCGCTAGAATTTACTAGGGGTAAAGTACAAGCATTAGTGGTGAATTAGTTTTTCACTAGAATCCGTTGCAAAAGCTACATAGCTACACTTTCACGATTGTCTGGATTTCTAGAGCATAAGATGAAAACAAAAAGGAGAAAAATCTCTAGGCATACACTTGATAAAATAATCAATTCCTTAGGGACCCTTGCTGTGAATAATTTAGTCTTGCATTTTCTAGGGACTAGCAAGATTTAGGCATGGGGGTATGATTGCGTAGCAATTATAGGTCTTAATTGACCTAAATTAGGCTAGAACTTAGCATAAGTTAGGGTAATTCATGCATGCATATGCATAATTTGCATATTTACTGCTTTCTTTTAGCTATGCATAAAATAATGCCATAATGTACTGATTAGGTGCATTATGTCAACTACAGGTAATAAGCTGGATCTGAAGCTGGATCTAAAGAATAGAAGAATAACTGGTGTTGTAGCAGAGCTGGAGAAGAAGACTTAGATTAGATGTAGTAGATAATAATGTAAGGGAGTTAAGGTATGCTATTCTATTAAGTAAGAATAAAGCAGTAAAATGTGAAGAACCTAGGACCATCCTAACCCTAGGATAGCCTAGAAGCTACCCCAAGCCTTAGACACCCTTAGATTAGGTCAGCACACCCTAGGAAACCTTAAAACCCTAATTCCAACCTTTATCCGGACGTCCAGATGAATTATAGGACATCCACAACCCTTACCCAACTCCCTCACACCTTAAACCCACTTCTGCAGTGTTATTGGACATCCAGACACTTGGTCAGACGTCCAATTTCTACAGAATACCCAAGACAGTACCTTGAATCCTCCTTAACTCTGATTAGACATCTAGACAACAAGTTTGGACTTTTGATTTTTGAGTATAAGTCGTCTGACACATTTATCAGACGTCTGGAACTGTTCTCCAGTTCCTGTTTTGAGATTCAAGCCTTGATCTTGGATCTCTAGCTCCCTAAACCCATTTCCAACCCCATAGGAACCTAAATTAAGGTACCCCAACCCTAGTACATCACCTCTAGACCTCCCTAAGAACCTAATTAGGTCCTCACTAAATCTAATTGACTTAGATCATAGTCAATTACCATTGCCTAGTCAATTGGACTCATAGGGTCCAATTGAGCTCTGTTCTCAACCCACATAAGTCCAATTGGACTCAGGAAGAGTCCAATTGACCTAAGCCCAACCTAATTGAGTCATTTCACTCTCAATTAGGTTCACATCCATTCAATTAAACTTGTGTTAAGTTTAATTGCAATTCCTCCTTAGCAATTAGGGTTTGCAACCCTAATTGAAGGCCTACACCAACTTAATCCTGTAGGACCTAACCCATATCATTTAGACACCTAGGGCACGACCACACACACACACACACCCATTCATGCACTCCCACACAACCTAGAGTATTCTAGGCTCTTCCAAAGGTGGCGCCACTCTTGGTTGCCAAAATTAGCAACCAAGAGCCATTCAAATTGAGATCCACTTTTTATGGATCTAAGAACCACCTCTCTCTTTCTCACTTGGCCGGCCACTTATGGGGCTCTCTCTAGAGAGTTCCACACTTCTATAGAGAGTCTCCCTTAGGTCTATAAAAAGACCTAAGGGGTGGCCATTTGCACCCATCCCATTCTTGGCACTCATTCACACTTAGGTTAGCTACATTCACCTCCATTCCACCTCCACGAGTTGTGCACCTTGGCTGCCACCATCTCCACGCCAGGATGCTGGATCACCTCTTCAACCTCTCTCCAAGGGCAGGCCTAAGCACCATTGGCCGCCCCTCCTTCTCCTCTGAACCATTCAAAGGCCATCGGAGCCTACCTCCGAATGCGCTTATTTTCTGCTAGATTGGTAGCTAGTTCTTCATATTTACATGCTTTTATTTACTGCTTATTAGTGTAGCTCTTATTCTCCCCCAATGATGCATGCAAAATCCCCCCATAGATTCCTGTATGCGATCATTTTCTGTTAGCTAGATTTATATTTTCAAGCTTTCCTTTGTAAGCTTTCCTCTAATTTCATGTTGCAAACACCCTCCTGAATGAATGAATGAAAGATATATTTTTTATATACATATCTCTATGTTGAAAATCACCATGAGCTTATTGATTGCAATCTATTTCGTGTGATTCAAGTTGCCTGCTCTTCATTTTTATATATTGCAACCAGCATGTCGGTACCAGAAAATATTGGGGATTTAACTATCAATGCATTTTTTGTAAACAGCCACAACATAATTAGAATTGTGTGTACCAAAACTCACACTTTCACCTTCGTCATCTATCTAACACATGCGCACGTAATAAGAGTTCACAATGAAAGTGGCAAAACTTTAATTCAACTATTGGAAATCGGCATGCAATTCTAAACAAGTAGAGCGATAAAAGATCGATTTCAGATTTGCATAAATGCCTCCAAGAGACGAACGACCAGGACTCAAAGCCTCATTATCTTTATATAAATATTTTTGTTTGATCGTATTGTGCACTATACTATGACGCATTTTCTTATCGAAAATGCGCTATACGATTCACAACACCTGGGTCTCTAATCAGGAGCGAAACTTTTAACAGTACACTGTTCAGGCCTAAACTGATGGCAAAACTTGTGGCGACAAAAGAATGTGTGGCACCAGAATTAAAAAGTATATAAACAAGTCTGCCGGAAACTAGAACCATACCTGCCACCATGGAGCTTGAAGCTCTGGCATCTCTATGAGTCTGGGCATTGACTCGCCCCTTAGCCCTTGGTGCAGAAGAAGCGGCCACGCTCTGGGTTGGGTGAGCAGTGATTAGCCCATATTTGTGGGCTATTTAAGTATCTAAATGTCTAGACATTAAGTTAATTTTAACATTTAGATAGCATACATTAGGATGTAAATAAATTAATTCATATTTTTAGCTTAAGTACATAATTCATGCATTTAGAATTAACCTAGGGTTGCATACATTTAATTAGTTAATTAATTAGGTGCACTATTTTTATTAACATAGAAGTTAAGGAGTTATGTATAAATAACCCCAATTATTTTATTCTTTTATTCTCCTCCTTTGCACAGGTAACTCCTCCGTCTCTGCCTCCTCCTCCTGCTCATCTCATTGATTCTATGGTGTTTTGAATTTCAAATCTGTGTGGCCATGGCTACAAAAGAGAAGGAAGAGCTACCGTTGAGGAGGAGGCCACCACCCATTCCACCACCGTGTAGCATTCCACCACCGTGGGCCTCCACGGCCAAGCTCCGTCGTACTGTGGGCCGGCGGGGTGACAGACCACCGTGCCAAGAGGATGGACTTGACCACCATCGTGCACGAGCTCCTTGAAGCTCGCCTACTGTGAGTGCATATACTGATGCATGACTTGTTACCACTGTCATCAACCATCACTAGCATCCACCTCCATTTTCTTCCCCATTCTCTATTTTTCCTCCACTCCAGCAAAAAGAACCCAAAAACCTCGCCACACTTGCTGTAGCACAAAGAGCTGCAACTCCTCCTGCCCGCACCTCAACCCTGTCAAGCGCGCTTACCCTTCGCGTGCCCTCACCTCAGCCCACGCATCGGCCACTGCCCGCGCGCCAGCAGCCCCCCGCTCCATCAGACCACGCTTGCGCTCCCTTGTGGCATGCAGCACACCCTCCAGCAGCGCCTGTAACCACCCAGCACCCTCGCTTTAGACCTCCTCGTGCCTCCCTGCAGCACCTATAGCCGGCGGCATCAGACTCCACTGCGAGCCCTTGCCTTGCATGCATTCTCCAGTGCATCCTCGCCTCGCGCCTGCAGTCCTTGTGCCTTCACCTCCACCCACCCCCGCTGTAGCACCTGCGCGTTGCCCACTGTAGGGCCTGCAATCGCACGACCACAAGATCCCGCGCGCCCAAGCGACCTGTAGAGCGCTCGTGCGCCCACTCCTTTGTGCACCTGCAGCGCCCCCAACACTATCACGCCGCGCCTCCTTGCGCCTGCAGCAAGCGTGGCCAGCAGCAGCCTCTTCCACTGCCGCCACTTCTTTCCTCTGGCAGGTCGGCTTCAGCCATCTCGCAACTTGTCGCCGCCACCGTTGCGGAGCCCTCGCTCCAGCCAATCTACATCCAAAAGATTTCTTTGAACAATTCTCTCTTGCATGCGCGAGGAGAGACTTAGAATCCTCTGTTTCAACCTCAATTAATAATTACATTTCATGCCATTGCCACAAAAAATGAATTTTGATTTATGATTATTTTATTATGGTGAAATTACGACTTCATACTCATGCTTTCTTATAATTACGTGGCTTTTGTTATTCACATCTTTTGACATTGGTTTTGGATTAAGATGTGCACAAATTTTCTCTAATGCATGTCAATTGGAAATTACATAGATTCATCACATATTTATTGAATATTTTAGTGAGGAAAAATTACATATATACCCTTACATTTTCGAGTTATTGTGTATCTTCTTTTCGTCGCATTTCATGTCAAATTTGACTCTGGATTTCACACTTGATTGAACAAATATGAGAAAATATTCATGATTTTATTGCATCATTGCCTCCCTGTGGACATGGCCCGCTCTTCTGTGAGTGGTTTAATTTTAATTTTAATTATTTTGTTAAGTGGTTTTCCACCACTTTGATCCTACAACGACAAATCATCTTAATACATTTTTCGAAAGCGAAAATCGACTTATCAAGCAGTAGCTAACCGGTACCCTCCTCATGGCTATTGTCCTCCTCCCCGTGCCTAGTAACCATGGCCGCCAGATCGGCCTCCAGTGCTTGGTGCTTGGAGCATCTACTGTGCTTCGATCCTAAATGGGCAATTCTTCCTTGTGTGGCCTGACTGGCCACACTGGTAATAGACAAGGGCACGACCTCCTCCCTTAGTCGGTCCTTGCTGGTGATTGGGCGGGGGTTTGGTGCTGTCAACTGGCCCCTGTCTAGGGCCCCCAAAGGCCACTGGTGGCCCTACAGAGTGAGACGACTCCCTTGCAGAAGCCGTGTGCCTCCTCTCCTAACGGCCCTGTGAGTACTCTGGCTGGTAAGGCCTCTTTTGTCCTCCTTCAGTGTCTCGCATGGCTGGGTTGGTCTCCTCGTAGGGCATGGCCTCCTTGACCATGAGGGAGAAGGTGGGTAGCTTCAGGGGTTTCACATACCCCCAAATAGTAGGCCGAAGGCCCTCAGTAAACCTCCACAGGCTCTCCTCCTTTGTAGACGTAGCTGTTGGGGCAAAGCGTGACAGCTCTAGGAAATGCGTACAATACTTGCTAACTATCATTGCCCCTAGTGGAGAGTGTGGAACTCTTGCCTCCTCTGATCCTGCTAGGCCTATAAGAAGTACTGCTCATGGAAGAGTACCACGAACTGGTCCCACGATGGCTCTCTCCCCTCCTATCCCCTGACTGCCCTCCACCACCGGTGGGCTGCACTCTCCAGCTAGTACGTGGCAAAGGCCATGCGACACTTTGCAGGAGGGTGGAGCATGCCAAAAACCTTCACTATCTGCTCCAGCCAGTCCTCTACCTCAGATGGGTTTTCATCCCCTTTGAAAGAGGGGTCTTCAACTTCCAGAGCTGGCCAAATAGCTCATGGTGGAGCTACAACGGGGGAACAGGCATGCCTCCAGGCAAGGAGGGCTTGTGCTAAGAAGTGTCTGAGGTTGGTGGGGGTGGTGGAGGATCACCCCCTCCCCCTTCAGCTCGTCTAATGCTGTGGTGGCTCCCTTATCTCACAGAGGACTCTCCCACCACATCCTCAGGTAGGGGTGGCATAGGAGGAGGCTGCTGGAGCTCCTCCCGCACTGTGTCAAATCAGCTAGGTGAGATCCTGGGCTTGGATGCCTGGAAGGAGGGGTGGGTCGACTGGTGCCTCAGGTCCGGCATGTCCGCCCCTACGACCACGCTCACGGCCACGTTCGCAGCTCGCCTTGAGAACTTCTCGACGAGGCTTCTCCTACAAGGAGATACAAGAGAAAGAACATGGACTGTCAATGATACCAGGTTACATAAAGAATTTAGACTCGGAAGCAAAGATTAAGGCAATATGTTGTGATAGCTGTCCTAACATGTACATGAGTGGTTACTTTCAGACCATTTGGTTCATTTCTCGAGACGAAATTGCTTTGATACCATCTTTGTTACGACTCGATCCCAGCCCCCTACATGACCCGAGATCGACTTGCCTTGACTAATCCCGAGACCCAGTCGTCCAATGAGAAATAACTAAAAGCAGAAAATATTATACAATTGCACATACAATGTAACTATGCAGAAATAAATAAGAGACAGTAATGAAAATCAGAACGAGAAGTCTTAAAAATATTATATGCCACAAGCGGAAGAGTACTATAACATACATAGCCGTCACAACTACAATAGAGGGAAATAGAACAGAAAAATAGTAGAAATATCTAATACATGCTAAAGGTACTCACTGCTACAAGAGTCTCTGCAACGGAAAAGAGAAAAACACTACGACTGGGCTCGAATGGTCCCAGCACCCTCAGCAGCTGGTGGTGCTGGTTGCTCAACTCCCGAACCTGAATATGGTTATATAATCCGTGGTCAACTAACTCTTAGTAGAGTTGTGGTTAAGCCATTTACATGCAATTTAACATAAAGAAACAAGCAAATAACTAATCATTCTTTTCCATTTAACTAAACTAAGTGTTTCTGATTAGGGTATTCTAATAAGGATCCACAAAATTTCTTAATCCTCTCAATCTTGATTGCTGTTTATTTCGCGATGTATGATGTACACGTGGCACTCTCTTGGCTGGGAGAGCCCCTGTGGTAGTCCTACACTCGGTCTACCACCCTGAGGTCACAGTCACGACGTAGCGGTGACTATGGCACGTGCGATAAGTGCATGGGTAACTATCCTGCACTGGCATGTGGTCTATCATTTTTGCTAGGGGGTATGCTCAAACGTACAGCACAGAACAGAATAGGGCCTTGTCCTCTCAAAACAGGGGTCTCGCCCCTCAACGGTCTGCGTACTGTTTACTCGAAAGTGAAAGCGAGTTTGTAAATATTGCGTTACAGTATAGTTGAAATCGCTTCAAAAAATAAATGAAAGTTTATTACTCGAAAAACTATGAATTCGAGGTCAAACACGGGGAGCAAATTGGCATTTAAAAACTAAGAACACAACTTCAATTTAATAAAATGTGATGTTCAACCAAATTATGAAGCAATAGAACTAGTTTCAATGTATATAGAAGCTCAAAAAATATGAATAGAGATGTAAAAAAAATCAGATGCTTTTGGGCTTTCTCTTCTTCTTTCTTCTTCTTCTGATGTCTTCTTTCTCTTTCTCTGACTTCAGCCAAGCCTTCTCCTTCCTTTGCTTGAGCTTTCTTCTTCTTCTTCTTTCTTCTTCTTTTGCTTCCTCTGCTTCTGACATTGGCTTCTTCTTTCTCTTCTTTCTCTGACTTCTCCATTCTTATCCTTAACATCCTGGAGCCAATCCAACAAATACTTGTTCAAATCATCAATCATTTCAATCAGGGGCTCCAATTTTTTTATGCAAGGTATTGGCTGAACTTCTAAAGATTGTATGATATTCCTCAAATTAGCTAGAACCTTATCTTGAACTTGGCTACCTTGAACTAAATGACTTGTTTCAGGGTTGGGCGGGTTTGGGATCAGTATAGAGGAGTTAACGAATTGAGATTCATGATACCCTTCCTGATAATAGGTCATTTTGGATTGTTCAAAAGGTGGCGATGACCTAAAGGCAGTGTAATCAGAGGATGGGTAAGGATTAGTGTATCCTCCTTGACTGTAGATCGTATTAGGTTGTCCATGAAAGGGTGGCGATTTATAATCGATGTGACTCTGAGAAAGATAGAAATCACAATTATAGTGTTAAGGGTTAGACCCTAAACACGGAGGTCTAGAACTGTATCCTCAATCCGAGTTATCCCAGCTAACTGATGGTTGATTACAGTACGAGTCGAGATAATCATAATGTTGAGGATAACTCATAACAGGAGGGAAAGAGTGGGAATGCATATAAAATGTGGAAGGATTCATGATAGATGGGAGGAAGAAATGCACCCTGCAATACAAGAAATCAAACCTGCCCTTAAGTGGCCTAGCCTAAAGACCTATAAACTCCCAGAACCCATCTTGAGATAAAGAAATGATTTGATCTACTTCTATCTGTTCAATCCAACTAGTTAGGAGGGATTGGGGAGAAGGTTCTTCCTTCGGCTTACGCCTCCGATTCCTAGTGTACCCCCCAACTGTGATCGTTTGATTCTGCTCCCCTAGCTAGACATCAAATTGAACAGTAGAAACAGACTGATCGAAAATAATCTCGTTCTGGGCTCTGAAGAGCGAGTCTAATCCTTAAGGCCAACGTTTACTCTGTTTTATTGCAGGCTAGGTTTGAATGTGCTTTGGAATGTGATGGGCCCTTTATCTGGGTTCTACCCTTAATGTTGATTGATGTGTGTGTGCGTGCACAACCAGTGATTTTCAAGCAAGATTATTTTTGATGCGGTGAATTTTAGGGTTCAAATCTTGCTTAGTAGCTTTTAGGATTCAACTTTAGGTATTTTCAAACAAGTTTTGTTGGCACATCAGGTTTTGAAAGCATAGGTGAAGATGTTTTCCTTTAAAACTTAAAAGAATGTGGAGTCCCTGGTAAATCCCTAAGAGTTGAACCTATATGGTATCTACTTGATGAGTTGATTTTAATTGAAGTGGTGCGGCCCAATCAACTCAAATAATTGGCCTCTTGCACCACTTAGTTAGCCACACAAGTGATTACCTAATCTGATTTCTACTAAATTATGTGTTTGGATGTGTGTACCAGTTCCAAAGATCGGTTTACCGATTGAGTTTGAAAATCAGATGAGGTTGTGTACCACAGTGAGATTTGTTTAAAAATTTTTCTTTTTAAATGTGGAGGTTGAGGCGAGTGTAGGTGTCAAACAAACAAACAAAACTAACCTTAGAGTTTATAAGAACACCTAGGTTGATTTATGTTTGTGTTATTACGTGGTGGAATGAAAACTAATGGGTGGGAAGTGGGTGAAAACTTATAGAACCTTCAACAGCACTTTGCCCCAATCTACCGCTTTTGCTCGTCTCAAAAGAGTACCTGCAATCACAATAAGAAAAAAGTGGAGTGAGGTAAATGATTCGTAGGTTGGAAAATGCAAAAAAAAATCAAAGAGCATCGCCTCCTCGGCAACGGCGCCAAAATGTTGAAGCTACGGGTTACTACACTATCGTACTTGGTTTTGAAAACCTATCGTAGTAGTTTGAAAGCAAAGAACTCGTGTTCAACAAATAAAATTTATACAGGAATAGATATCCCCAGTCGAACTCAGGGAGGCGATGTTTGATTAAAAATACACGTTTATTTTATTTGTCATGAAACAGAATGGTTGATTGAAAACTATTTAACAAATAATAAATAGAAGAGAGAGAGAATATTACAAATAAAAGCAAAAGGGATGTAGAATAAACATGGATTTCATTATCAAAAAGTTGTTCGTTACACTACTTATTATGACTAGAAAGCAGTAAATCTACTTTAGAAAGTAGTAAAAAGAATGGAGAGAGAGATATCCTCCTTGACGATCGCTTGGAGGACGAGCCAGATGGGATGATGCCTGGAAGATGGGGAATGGAGCAGGAAGGAGTACAAAGTGGGAAGAATGGGAACGAGGCAACACGTCATCGTCGTTGCGAGTTTCTCTTCCGAAATAGGGGTGAAAATTTGACTTTATTTAAGAAGCATCCACGGTGTGGGACAAGCTTCTCTTGAGCTTTGGAGAGGGAGAGAAGAGAAGGAAGGGATGAAAGTTTCGTATGGAGGGGGTCTCCTTTTATAGCTACAAGGAGTGAGGGCATTATGGACATTACAATTTCAAAATGTTAAATAAGGGGCCTTTAGTGACGGAATTAAGCGTCACTAAAGCCTAGGTCATGGGTGACGTGCGCCCCCTGCCGTCCGCTCATCTCCTGCACCGCCTATGTTCATCAATCTTCGATCGTTCGATCGTAAGATCGGACGGCTAAGGATTGATAACCCCAGCGCCTTAATGTGCGCCTAGCGCGTGCGATCCCACGTCACGCGGGTGCGTGAGATGGCGCGTGGACTTGATTGTGCACGCGTAGTCGTTCGATCCCCATCGCGCGATCGAATTCGCCCGCTCGCCAGCACCCAACCGTGGCCAAACGCCTTATCCACTGCGCTGCGCGTGTGGATGGGCTGGCGGTGTGCTACGTCTTCAAAAGGCCTTCTGAGATTGAGAGCGCTGGTTGGGATCCACTCTCAACCGTTGGATCTTGATCCAACGGCTTATAGGCGTGGGCGCTAGAAGCTTTAGAGGTTGAGGGTAGCTGGTTGGGCGGTCGAGATGGTGCCATGTGGCACCATCTTGGCCATCCATCTTCTGGATGATGTAGATGGTGCCACAAGTATCGGATTGAGTCGATTTTCATGATGTTAGGTTGCGATTGTCGATCCGAATCCATCCGTGTGGTTGGATTTGTCGTCTGAAGTGCGAATTCACACCATCTTGGCCCTTGATCTTCTAGGGTTCCTCGATCTCTATCTGATGCTACAGATATTCGATTAGGGCAACCTTGGAGTCGTTGAACTCCAATTGTCGCCCTGATCAGATCCGTACTGTTGGATCTTCGATCCGAGGCCCTGATAAAAAGTTGCCCTACCCCTGAACATAAAAGGAGACAATTAACCTCCATTTTATTCAAACTAATCTAAATGCAAGATGATGCATGCTATGCAATATTTATAGTATGTAATGCAATTCTATGCTTAAGAACGTGCATAAATAGACATTTTATGTAATATAAACATGTTTACATCACATAATCAAATGATCGCGGTTGGGGGGTACACTAGGAACCGGAGGGGCAAGCCAAAGGAAGAACCTTCTCCCCAGTCACTCCCTCTAACTGGTTGGATTGACTAGAAAGAAGTAGATCAAATTGTTTCTTTATCTCAAGACGGGTTCTGGGAGTCTGTAGGTCTTTAGGCTAACCCACTTAAGGACAGGTTTGTTTGTTTGTATTGCAGGGCACCTTTCTTACACCCGTTCTATCTTGGATTCTTCCACATCCTATTCACACTTCCACTCCTACCCTCCTACCACTACTTATTCCCAAAATGATTATTATTCCAACTAGACTTATTCTCATCCATCTTCTAGTTGGGATAATCCTGATTGGGGATACAGTTCTGGACCTCTGTGTTCAGGGTCTAACCCTGAACACCATAATCTTGATTCTTATCCTTCTTCGAGCTACATCGATTATAGATTATTGCCCTTATTTGTACAACCTAATATGATCTATAATCAAGAAGGATATGCTGATCCTTACCCTTCCTCAGATTACATTGCCTATAGGTCATCACCTCCTTATGGACAACTTGAAATGACCTATTATCAAGGAGGGTATCAAGAACCTCAATTCGTTAACTCCCCTGCACTGAATCCAAACCCACCCAACCCTGAACCAAGCCATTTGGTTCAAGTGAACCAGGTCCACGATAAGGTGTTGGCTAACTTAAGGAATACTATACAATCTTTAGAAGCTTAACCAACACCTTGCACTAAAGAATTGGAGCCCCTGATTAAGATGATTGATGATCTGAACAAGTATTTGTTGGATTGGCTCCAGGATGTTAAGGATAAGGGCCCAGGTGAGTTTTTACTTGGGAAGTTATCTAAATTGAGGATGAGATTTGTGGTTGCTTTAGTTCAATCTTGGGATGATTCCCAGGATGAACCCCCTTCAAGAGAGCCAATGTTAGAATCTGCTCATGCACTTGTTGAGGGGGGACTCGTGTTACAAGATCGGGATTGACGAGGTTGTTCTATAGCAATCAAATAAGGATGATTTGATTTCTTCACCTGAGATCCCTGAGTCAGGGTACAAGGAAACGTATGTCTCCATGGATCAGAAAGTGATTGATGATTTTGAGACACACATTAATGCAGATTTAGATTTCTTTTATTCTAGAGGTGAAGAATCATTATGCGAAGTCTCCCCTGAATTTACAGCACACAATTTTTGTAAGATGACTGAACCTGAGGAATTCGATGAATCATATGACGGTCCAATAACTGAGGAAAATGATCTTATTGGGGCACACATTGCATAGTCAGATCCTAATTTCATGAAGGATTCAATTCAAAGCCCAAATCCTCAATTACACCCCTTTGAGCTTACTGAAGATTTTAATTTTGAAATCACTAAACCTAAGTCCATTCTGATTCAGTCACATCTTTTAGACTTGGAAAATTCAGATGGGGTGATTAATATACAGGAGGTCCCAGAATTTGAAAGTCTGAATGAGGAGGATAGGAGTTGGGAAATATTGATATGGGAAACCAATTTCGGAGGAAGTAAAAGATCGAGTCTAAGGGTGCCTATTTGTTTGAAACCACCAAACTTCTACTAGGACCCTTATGACATCTTTGACTCAAAGGATGTCCAACCCAAGCACAAATTCATTGATTATCCTTTTGAGCTTGATTTCTCTGTAACCTGACTTTTCGGTCTTGGGTTGCATCCTCACAAATCACAGGCTCGACCCTACTTGCATACTGATCTCAGCTTTTGGATAATTTTTATCCAGAACCTTAGATATACTCGACCATGGGTTACGGGTCTGCATCACAATCTGGTCCACATCTGTGGACATTTACTGGTAGGTCCTGAGGTGAATCTTTTTATTCCGATTCTGACCTGCAGCTATGAATTCTTTATTTCTTCTTCTTTGTATAGTGTGCCTAGCTGAAGGCACTAAATTCAGCATATATATAATTTCTTTTCATCTCGGAGTGGACCTGTTATTCACACAATTCAGGTGCTTTTTACTTTACTCCACTCTTTTTTATGTCTTTTTAATACAATGAGGACATTGCATTAGATAGGCATAGGGGGGTGGATATTCATCACTGAATTATTTCGTTAGCTCCGTAGATTCTTTTTGTTTTCTTTTTACTTAGAAAAAAAAGTTTAATTAGGAAAGAGAACTTGGGCTTTAGAAAATTTTCAATCTTAAAGAATAAAACTATATGATTTGAACACTTAGACCCTTTAGGTCTTCAAGCTTAATCAGCCTGGGTGTCCACTAAAATGTGGACTTGTTTCTTGAGTCCTTGCCATTCTAAATTCATTTTTTAATTAGTTAAATAAGTTGGGGTGATAAGTACATGACTTATCAACCCACACTCTGATTTAAGGGAATTTTAATTCTAAGCATCTAGACACTTTTTGCACTGACTCGCTTTTCGACGATTTTTAAGGAAATTGGGTAGCTAATGAACCTTCTAGGGTGGTATGGCTGGCAAGTTATCGTAGGTAACAGCCCATTGGTAGGTTGTCCAAAGCCCAGTCACACGACCATTCTTTTTCCTACTACCTTTAGATAAATCTTAGATCAGGGAAGCCACCTACTTAAAGAAAAAAAAAGAAAATGAGAAAAGAAAAGAAAAAAAAGAAATAAGCCACACTTCACCACACGAGTATGGCTGGCAGGTTATCATGGGTAACAACCCATTGGTAGGTTGTTTAGAACCCAACTTGATGTAAACATGTTTATATCACATAAACTGTTTATTTACATGTGTTCTTAGGCATAAAATTGTATCACGTACTATAAATATTGCGTAACATGCACCATCTTGCATTTAGGTTAGTCTGTATAAAATGTAGGTTAATTGTCTCCTTTTATGGAGGGGACAAGGCAACTTAATCAGGTTCTTAGATCGAAGATCCAACCATACGGATCTGATTAGGGTGACGATTGGAGTTCAACAACTCCAAGATTGCCCTGATTGGACATCCATAGCATTAGATATAGTCTGAGGAAGCCCATAGATCAAGGGCCAAGATGGTGCCAATCCGCACTTTAGATGACAAATCCGACCGCATGGATGGGTTCAGATCGATAATCGCAGCCTAATGGTGCAAAAATTAATCCAATCCGACATTCGTGGCACCATCTACAGCACAAAGAAGATGGACAGCCAAGATGGTGCCACGTGGATCCATCTCAGTCGCTCAACCAGCCCCAAGGACTCGCCTCCGCTTCTCTTCTTCACCCGCTCGACAAATCTCCACCATTGGATGCCCATCCAACGGCTGCAAGAGCTGCGCACTCAATTCATTCGTGCGACAAAGATGGGTGCTCAGTGTAGTGGTTGAGCGCCCCTTTGCGAGTGAATGGCGTGCGTTTGAGCCGCGCCAAGCACTTCAATTCAGACGGGCGCGAGCGCAGGAGCGATTAGGCCATCAGATGATGATCGGGCGGCCGAGGGGAGGAGGGGTGGCACGTGGAGGATCCTTCAATTGTGTACGCGCGCGATGACGCGTGTTTGCACACCTCATCACATGCTGGCGCACGATGAAGGCGTGGACGAAGGCGCTGGCAAGGAGAGTTTTAAGTCGTCCAATCTTGAGATCGGACGGTTGATCATGCGCGAATGTGTGCAGGCGTTAGGATGCGGAAGAGGAGGGGCACGGGTGGCGTGCGCATGTCGGCCACGTTTAGACCTTTAGATACGGATAAATCCGTCACTAAAGGCCCTAAATTAATGTTTTTGAAATTAAAATGTCCAAAATGCCCCCACTCCTTGCAATTATAAAAGGAGACCCCTACCCTACAAATTTCTAATCCCTTCTCTTCTCTTAGCCCTTCCAATGCTCTAAGAGCTTGTCCCACACCCAGGATGCTCCTCTAAAGTAGAAATTATAAATTTTCCACCTTCATCCCCCTTCGTGGAGCATTCCGCGGTTGTCCTCTCTCTGCATTCAGGAAGCAGATCCTGCGACGACGATGACATGCTACTTCATTCCTATTCCTCCTGCTTCATTCTCCTTCTTCCTACTCCATTCCCTGTCTTCCAGGCGTCGTCCCATTCGGCTCGTCCTCCAAGTGATCGTCGAGGAGGATATTTCTCTCTCCATTCTCTTTACTGCTTTCTAGAGTTGATTTACTGCTTTCTAGTGTAGATTTCCTGCTTTCTAGTCATAATGAGTAGTGTAATGAATAACTTCTTATAATGAAATCTATGTTTATTCTACCACTCTTTTGGTTTTATCTGTAATATTCACTCTCTCTCCGTTCTATTTATTATTTGTTAAATAGATAGCTAGTTTTCCACCAATTAATTTGTTTCGTGATAAACAAATAAAATGCATATTTTTAATCAAACGTCTGCCTCCCTGTGTTAGACCTAGAACTTCTTTACAAATTTTTCGGTATAAATTTTATTTGTTGAACGGATTTCTTCACAACTCGAACTACAAGGACAGGTTTTCGAATCCAACTACGAACGCATAGTTTTTCGCATTCAACACAGCTCAAGAAATGCACATATAATTCCAAAACACTTGGGAAGAAGCGGAGTAGAATAAGCCAGGGAGATATACAATAGGTTCACCCTTGTGTTGACCCCATAAAAATAAAAGTAGGGAGAAAGCTATCGGTCGAATAGATACTCCTTTAAGTAGAATTTCTTTTCAAGGTCACCTAGGGGCGTAGAAAGTCGAAGTCCTTTCTAATCGTCGATTAGTGAGTCTATCACATTTCATATAAAGATGCTTAGAACTTGGGGTTCTCTTCGAGTCTTGGGTGGGCTGAGTGGTCATAGAAAGTTGCTCCAAAACCCTAAACTCAAAAATCCAAAAAAATTAGAAAAGGGGAAAAAGATCCTTCTTTGAATAAGGTGAGGGCTTGAGGTGGTCTACATTTTGGCAGACACCCGGGAACTGTTGTGTCTCTATAGTTCAGGTCGAAGTTGAAATTCATAGGCATTGAAAAATAACTATTGCCCAAGAAATCTGACCTAATTCTCTTACAAATAGCATGTAGTTTTGCTAGGGACTAGCAAAAGATTGGCAAGGGGTGTGATGTAAACACGTTTCTATCACATAAACCGTCTATTTTGCACTTTTTTAGGTGTAGAATTGCATCATACATTATAAATATTGGATAACATGCATAATCTTGCATTTAGGTTAGATTGTACAAAGTTTAGGTTAATTTTCACTTTTTGTGGTCAGGTAACAGGGCGATATTCAATTGGGGCCTTGAATTGAAGATCCAACTATACAGATCTGATCAGGTCGACAATCGGAGTTCAACGACTCCAAGATCGCCCCGATCGGACCTCCGTAGTATCAGATATTGTTCAAGGAAAATCATAGGTCAAAGGCCAAGATGGTGTAAATCCGTACTTCAGATGATAATCTGACCGCATGGATGGGTTTGGATCGATGATCGCAGCCCAACGGTGTGAAAATCGATCCAATCTGACATCCATGGCACCTTGTACAGGTCACAGAAGATGGACGGCCAAGATAGCGCCATGTGGTGCCATCTTGACTGCTCAAACCGGCCCAGCTGAAGGTTGAAGACCTGCCGCGCACTCTCTCTCCTCAATGCAAGATCAAATCTAGTCCGTTGGATCTTGATCCAATGGCCACGAGCGCGTGCGCTGCAGTTAGAAACTCGATAAAGAAGAGGGGATACCATAGCGGGCAGAGGTGTTTGCGCGAGGCAGAGGCGTAGGTTCGATCCTCGCTGAGCCTCAAATCGAGTGGGGAGTGCAGAGAGGCTGATTTCAACTGTTGGATGTGGCACGAGTGGTCAGATGGCATGCAACGTGGCTGCATGGATGAGTGAGGATCACGTTGCAGGTGAGAGCTTGTGTTGAAAAGGTGCAGCTGCGATGCGATATGAGCCGTCGGGTGCTAGATGGATGGCTGAGAGTTAGCGTGCGCATGCGTTACGGCACTGAAGCAACAAGCGGGTGCGCGCATCTTAAGCCGTCCGATCTTGCGATCGGACGACCGAGAATCTGAGAACGTGTGAAAGCGTTTAAGCGCAAGGAGAAGAAGAGGCGCGGGTGGGTGTGTACCTTCACACCTATTATTGCTTTAATCCGTCACTAAAGACCCTGATTTAATGTTTTAAAAGTAAAATGACATATTTACCTATTCAAACCTCACCTATAAATAGCCTTACGACCCCCACACTTTCTTCATCCCCTCCAAAGCTCTAAGAGCTTGTCCCAAACCTAGGATTCTCCTCTAGAGTTAAAAATAGAATTTTTCCACCTTCTCACCCCCTTTGTGGAGCATTCTACGGTGGTCCTCTCACCACCATTCAGGAAGCGGATCTTGTTGCGATGTCGTCTTGCCCCATTCTTCGTCATCAGTCTTCATTCTCATTCGTCCCGCATCTCACCACCTTCGTCTGGGCGCTCCGTCGTTGCGGCCCATCCTCTAAGCAGCCATCGTGGAGGATAACTTCTCTCTTCCTTCTCTTTTACCACTTTCTAGTGTAGATTTCCCACTTTCTAGTATAGATTTCCTACTTTCTAGTGTAGTGAGTACTTGTAATTGTAATGAACATTAGCTTGTGGTAATGAAATCCATGTTTATTTTATCTTTATTTTCTCTTTATTTGTAATATTCTCTCTCTTTCTTCTATTATTTATTCTTTAAGTAGATAGCTAGTTTAAATTCAATTTGACTAGCTAATCTGCTTCATGACAAATAAAACAAATGCAGTTTCTAATTAAATGTTTGCTTCCCTGTGTTCGACCTGGAATTCTTTCAAGTTTCGGCAAATTTATCTATTGATGGATTTCTTCTCAAATCAAACATCGATGAGTTTTCAAAACTCAATCCTGTTTCCATACGTTTTCTGCTGCAACAGTCATATACATTTTATTCACTTAAAAACCTTCCAGGGACCATTTTGAAACCTGGAGGGGCCTATTTGCAACACTTAAGGACTACTCTGAATTAGTTCTTCGCCACTTAAGGGCTTTGCTCCTATTGTTCTACCCCTTCACCCATAAGGGTTTCCCAGCAAAATCACCCTTAGACCTAGTGCTACCATGGGACACTGTAGTCACGAAGAACACCCTCAATCATGATCATCCGCTCCTCGCTCTCTTGATCTTGTGGCTTTGATCCATTAGAAGCTTCGCTCGCTTCGGCATGTGAGGTCACCACCTTGCCCAAATCCCATCCAACGATTGCAATTTGGATTGGAATTTCACGCACTCTCTTCTCATCCCAGCCACCCATACCCTAGGTGCTTAATCGCACCTCTACGATTAGCACAATCATTGCCTTGCCTACTTAAGGAGTTCCCTAACCATGCACACGGCTAGTCGCTCCCTCCCCCTGAGTGGTTCCCTTCATCCACTTACTCATCTTCCTTACCTCCTTTCTTCAGTGGTCAGTGATAGAGACCACTCCTCTCCCTCCTTCAATCACCTCCTATTGACTGGTCGTTGGATCTTGGACAACCTCGTCAGCTGAAGGGTCTCCTCCCCTTTCGTCGTCATCAACCGTCAGCTGGTGACCTTGGACAACTTCATCCCTTGGATAGATTTCTCATTTTGATAGATAGAATTTCCCACTTTTTATATTAACTATAGTGTTAGAGTAATTTGGGAGTAGATTAGATGTTAGAAATCAAAATTCTGATGATGGATTAATTTAGTTAGGAGTAGATTAGTGTAGATCCACTTTGCCCTCTCTAATCAATTCGGATTAGAGAGGTGTTTTTCACCTCCATTTTGACACACACAGCTTCCTTATCATCTCATCGTCACATTCATTTTTCTCCCTCGATGTTTTACTCCATATTCTGTCCTTCCCATCAGAGTTGAATTGGATCTGAAATACACAAATTCCTAGACCCAATTCACTCTCAAGCCCATCTAGGGGTCCTCTCATCCACTTCAGATGTTCACAAGGACCCTTGATATGATTTTTTACTTAAATTAGTTTGCTTGATGACTCGAATTTGGATTTCACGCACAATCACAAGATTTTGAATCATTTTTACTCTAAATGGTTTTAATCAAGCAAATTAAAGTATCTTCATGCAATTGGATCATTTGCAATGAATCTGAGATGATTTGATGTAATTTTATTCCTCAGATGAGCTATACCTGAATTAAGTATAATTCACTAATTTTTGGAATGATTGGTTTTTAATTAAGGAGATAAAGGCAAGAGAATCACCACAGTGATTTACGGTTTTAGCACTATATTGAATCTGATTGTATTGTTGAACTGGCCTTCGATGTGTTTTGAAGGAAAATTAGGGTTGAAAGACTCCTTTGCAACTGTTTGGAATGGTTGATCTATTTTTACAAAGTTTTATCCTCATCATGAGTTTTCTCAAAACTTGATTTTCAGATTTACAAAGTTTTTCATAATTTCAATGCATGAGTTGAGTTAGATCTGAATTTTGAGATGGATAAATTGAAAGGACTGATCTAAATATGACAGTCCGACATTGAGTCAAATTGGATCATGAATTTGGTTTGATCATGCTGCTGTCCAGCTATTAAATGCATGGTTAAGGATCTGCTGAGATGGCAGCAGTGGCTACAATTGTGATTTAAGACGTCTGATTACTAAAGATAATGTCCGATCAGAAATAGTAGAGCTGTTGCTGTTGAGTTTCAGCTGCTGTTATGCAACTTCTACTGTCAGCCACTGTTTTGGCTAAGTTGGAGTCTGATCTAGGAGTTCTAGCTGAGTTTTTGGAGTTGAAGGAGCTGATCTGTTATGTAGTGCTATGTATATATTGTACAAGTATTCCTGTACCTTTATTTGGTTAAAATTTAATTAGGATTGTTTGTAACCTTATCTGAAATTTCTTTGTCAGCTACTTTCATTTGTATAAACTGTCCAAAATTTGAATTTGAATGAAATCACTGCATAAATCAGGTTTAATTGCTTATACATGTGTATTATAGTGTGTTGGATGTTTTTAGCAGTTCAAACCTCTTTTCCAGCCACTAGAAAGCTTTCTAGGCCTTAGGTTCTATTTGAAAAACTCTTTAAAGCCCTAACTTGTTGAACTTTGTAAATAAATAAAAATTATAAAAAAAATTCCAAAAAAATAAAATAAACCTGTGTTGGTTAAGATTAGGTATATTTTTAGGTGTATGTCAAGTTTGAAGGTATTCTAAACCCCTTGTTTGGTAGAATATACTAGTCGACGGTTCAGTATACCTTAAAACTTAATAAAAGAACTCAGCATTAAAAACACCAAAAACAACTATCTATCTCTCATCCCTCCCTTTCTCTCTCATCCCTTATCTCTAATATATGTATAAAACCCATAAAAATCAGAAAAATCCTAAAAATGCCTAAAAATACTATGTATACTATCTACATACTTGTATATAGTAATTAAATCTAGTTTATAAGAAAATAGTGTATAATATGTATAATATATCTATAAATAACTTATATATGTATTCTATATAGTATAATAGGTATTTACGATAACTTAATGTATATATAACTTTATTGTATTATTATATATTAATTTATATAACTTAAATGTATAATAACTAAGTAAATCTACAAACCTATTTAAATGTACATATCTGTAGATCATATTGCACATACGTATTTATATGTATTATTTACCATATAATACCTGTAATATAATTTAATTATATATACACAGTAAATAATTAATTTATTAAGTTCACTAGGTAATTTAGTAAGTTAAAATAAAATAAATTAGTAAATTAAGTTAACACTGAAATAACTTATATTTTATACTTGTAATATGTTATAATAAGTATTTTCAACTAATTTAAGTCATATTTATATTGTATTATAGTTTCTATAGTTTATTTATATGTATAACTATCTTAAATCAATAATTAAATTTGTATAAACTAAAATAAAGCTTCTAAAATATCATAAAAGTATGTAATAAATAATTTATTATGTATATTATTACTGTATTAAGCCAATTGTACAATTAATTAACTAATTTATACTGTAATTAGCAAATTAAACCTTAATTTAATGTGTATAAACTATAAACTTTAGCCAATTTAATTATATAAGAAACTAACTTATTTACGTAAAGTAACAACATAATTATGTAGCCCTATGTAAGGGCTTTAAAATCCCATAATGTACTTTTAATTTATAATAAATTGTGGCCCTCAAATCGAGGGCCAAAATCACTAATTCAGAATAGCTCTGAGCGTAGGTAGCAGCGCCAAATGGCTGCTCAGATAGTCCCACATCAGTACTTTAGGAGCACCTGCACCACCATATATATGTTTTGTCATAAGGCGACTTCAGTCGATAGGTGCCGGGCACCAAAGACCATAAAGATTATCCAACATTATGATATTGCTACATGATATCATATGGTACTGGTGAGGTGCATGGTTTGGGGGACCGTGCACTATGCGTAGGGCTGTGTACACACAATAGAACGAGTTATGACCCGGATAAAAATGCACCTAATAATAATCATGGTGTTCTAGTAGAGGTTTGATCTCACCCATCGATGGGTGCTATGTATCCCTCGAAAAGGTTGCCCGCTGATTGCACAGCAAAAATACATCAACAATTGTGCCATCTTGTGCTATTTCCTAGCATTGCCAGTGCATATTAGGTAGCCATAGTCGCATTTGTGAAAATACACGCATGCGTGCATTTATTTGAGAGGGGAGGAGAGTGAATGAAATGGGCTTGTAATTAACAAATTCCTCAAGTGCTGCCTCGCAAATTCACCATCTTTATTTTTATTTTTATTTTTATTCGACTTTCTTCTCCGCGGCTGCAAAGTATGGCAGCCTCCTCTTCGCACCATTCCCTGCAGCAGCTTGCCCTGCAGCCGCATGCATAGCCATGCACAGCCAGGGCAAGGCTGTGCTTGCCTTCTTCCTCTTTAAAAAGGGCACGGCTTTCTTCTTTGAGGAGGGCCTGGTCCACACAAAAAAAAACCCAACACAGCAACTTCCCCTCCAGGCCATCTCCTCCCCTCTCCCCTCCATACGCAGCCTCTCTTCTTCTCGAAGAGCCACGTTGCGGGCAGGAGCAGCTCACAGTGATGCACAACCACTACTGTGAGTCCCACCACCGCCCAGCTCATCAAAGACCCGGTGGGCGTGGTGGTTCACCTCTTTGTTTCATCGTTCCAAGCAATTTCTGCCATTGCCACAGAGTCGAGCTTTGAAGCTCAAGCACAGCAGCAGCAAGGCGCCGGCCACCGCTCGCTCGCACGTAGGCCACCGCGCACGCCAGCTGCCGGCACAACTCTTTCCACGTGCACCAGCAGGTCGCCCTCGCCCCTCTCCACGCTCGCCAGCAGGTAGCGCAGTCCTTCCGCGCGCGCGCCAGCTTGCGCAGCAGCACCCGCACTCACGAAACCGCAAGCACCTGGTCGTGCGAGTCGAGCGCGCACTGTAGCCACTGTTCACGCGTTCCAACGGAACACTGTGGCTATAGTGCGGTGACTGGAAAGTTTCTCACTTATCCGGTCACCACACGCTCTCTCTCCGTGCCGCGACCGTCGCTAGCCCATCCCCGCTCCTGCTCCCATGTACGCTCGCGCCCGCACCCGTCTGCACTCGCCCACTTCTTCACTCGCATCACCCTTAGTGCGCAGCACGGTGCACTGCAGCTCCTCCCACGCCCGCTCCCTCCTGCGAGCATGCACGTCTTCACGTGCCTACGCGCCTGCACGTGCGCGTGGACCACCAGATGTCGCCTGGGGCTCCAGACGGCTTAACTCCTGCACTCCTTCACTCCAGCAGAAGCGCGCTCTCTCTCTCTCTCCCTCTCTCTCTCTCTCACAGCAATCTCTCACTCTCTCTGCAGACACATACACACACACTCACATTCTCGTACACACACCTACTCACTTATACACTACTATATACATATATATATATATACATATATATATATATATACATATCTATACATATATTAATACCTATATAACTAAGTATAAGTATATATACATATATATATATATATATATACATATATATACACATATATTTATACATATATATATATATATGTACAAATATACATACATATATACATATATCTATAACTATAAATACATACATACATATATATATATATATGTATATCTATATACATATATTTATATTCATAGATACTTATACTAATATATATATATATACACATATATATAACTATATACATATATTACTATATATATACATATATATATATATATATATCTATATATAGATAACTATATCTATATACATAGTTATATATACATACATATATATACAATTATAAATAAATAAATAAATAAATAATATATATATATATATATATATACACACACACATATACATACATCTATCTATACATATATATATATATTTTCATATCTCCTACCATACATTGTATCGTGGGAATATCTGCACCAGTTGCTGATATTCCCCGATACACGAGTACAGAAAGCATTTTCACACACATCTTCCACCATCCATCCTACACTCCACGCGGCACTTCGTCCTGTTGGTTGCATCTTCCTAGACGACGACCAACTCGACACCGTGCTACACGCCATCTCCACCTCCACCCCCACCCCTATATACTTATAATATATATATATATACTATATTTACCTTATTTCTATTTCTCTTTCCTGCCATTAAAAAGATAAAAAAAAAATACAAAAGAGAAAAGATAATCCTTGACTTGCAGGTACTCAGTCTTGCGAATAGCAAGACTGGTTTTGAAACCCTAATTTGGCTCAAAGCCAAGAACCTGATTTTGAGGGTGTACCTCAAGGACAAAAATTATCAGAAAAAAATATTAAATAGAAAAACACCAAAAACATAATAAACGAAAGGAAGAGATTCGTTGTAGGAAAGGCGTAGAAACTTATTTATCTCTAATCCCACTTCCTTGAGTTCGACCATGGGCCTAAAAGTGACCAAGATAAAATCAAGTAGGCCAGGTTAAAAATTTTGTAAAGAGATGGTAAGGCTCGATTTAGGTTAACCACTATACGCATTTCAACGATAAAATCACCATATTAACACAACCTATCTGGGCCCGACCATACACCTCTTTTTCTGGCGCCGTTGCCGGGGAAGTGCACATTCAAGTAAGTTTCTACTCCATTCCTTTAGTTTTTCTCTTCTCACACCCTTCTCTTCACGGGTGTTTTTGTTTGTTGCTGTGCAGGTGAACCTGTTGCAAGGGGAAGACAGGAAGATGAAGTCGGAGACGTAGGCAGATCCAAGGTGGGAACGAGAGCGTGAAGACGCCGACACCGCACTGGAGCTTCGCACACATTGCTGAATAAGTAGGTCTTTCTTTCTTAGCAACTGACGAGCGTGGAAATCGCGTATTTTGAAATCGTTGGAAATTGTAGTATAGTCGCAAAAACCACTCTTCAAAGATATTTGTGATAACGAAACTCTCATAGATCTTTATTCTTTTGAGAACTTGAGTCTCGGTCGTTCGTCTCTGGGAGGCACAAAAACGAATCGAGATTTGGATTGACTTTTATAACCTAAATCTAACCTAAGCTACTATTTTTGTCTTTTTGTGTTTTTGATTTTTTATTTCGAAAAGCGAATTGAAACCTAGATCTAGATAAACTAGCAAAAACCTAAGTGACTATGCATCTAAATGAGGCCATGGTGGCCGTGCATGGTGTGAACAAACCAAAGTGTCATATAGGCAAGCAAACATGAGGACAATCAATCACAGAAACATCATGAAATTATTTATGCATAAAAAATTATCACACATCATCTACACAAGAAAGCATATAAATAGAAGAAAATCCCTCACGCCGGAAAGGTGCCACTAGGGCCATTGGCCTTGTGTGAGGGTGTAGGCTAGACCTTGGGTATGCAAACCCGTCTACACGCCTACCAAAAGAGATGGCCGGCCACAAGAGGCTATGGGTGAGCCTTCATGGCCGTCCAAGAAGAAGAAGATGGGGGCTAGTGCACCCAAGTGGAGAGAGGAGGGTGTTGCTCCCTTTCTCTACCAATGGCCGTCCTTGAAGCTTTGGAGAGAAGCTTCTCTAGCTAGCCGTCCATGGAGCCTTGGAGGAGGATGAGGAGGACGGCCTTAAAGGTTTGGAGGGTGGAAGCAAGTTTAGAGTGGAGAGTATGGGTGGGAGAGTGTATGGAGAGATGGTCCAATTTCGTAGCTCTCTCTTTGCCCTTACGGAAGGCTCCATTTGGTTGCACTTTTGGTGGCTCCAAAAATAGCAAATGCCACAATTTTTGGATCTAGGTTTGACACAAGATTTTAGGGTTTCCAAGAGAGTGTGCATGGGTTTGGTGGGAGTAAAATGGGAAGGAGTGCGTGTGTGTGTGGGTGTGTGTTTTTCGTAGGGCTAGGTTGTGGGTTTTGGTAGGATTAGGTGCTAAATAGGTTGGGTCAATCTAGATTAAGTGGGTGTTGACCTAATTAGGCTTATGAAAGTCTAATTGGGTAGGAGTGAACCTAATTAGGTCTAGGTCAAGTCTAATTAGATGTGTGCATGTGATTAGGCTAGGGTAACCCTAATAGGTATGAGTTAATTAGATCCTGGGTGGATCTAATTGGGCTCGGGTGCACCCAATCAACTGTAGATACACCCAATTAGGTATGGGATGGTTCAGTTGGGTTAGGGATAGGACAAGTAGGGCTATGGATAGTGCACTAGGCTTAGGAGGTCTCTACTTAGGTTTCCTAGGGTGTCCGGTGGGGTTCCTAGGTCAAAATAGGCAAGCTAGGGCTTCCAACACCAAAATCAAGAACCAGACAACAGTATTAGACGTCCAGGACAGTGGTCAGACGTCTTATACCACAAAATTGGCCGTCTGGACACTAAATTAGATGTCCAATTCTGTGTCAGTATGAGTTTAGGCTTCTTGGATTGTTATTCTACAGAAATCAGACGTCCAGCCAGAAGTCTGGATGTCCTAAAAGGTGCTGGAGAGTGGGTTTTATGTTTTCTAAGGTTGGTTTTGGTTCCTAAGTGTTTGGGAGAGGGATAGGAACATGGATAGTGCTATCCATGTTTGGGGTTTGAGGCTAAGGTGCCCTAATGGAGGTTGTTTTGGGTTTGGGAAGGCTGTCCTAGGGTTTCTAAGGGTAGGGATAAGGCTATCCTCCTCACTCCTCTTATTTGGATCAGTCTTCTTCTTCCTTTATTGCTTTATTCCACTATCTCCATCTTGGATCACTTTATTATCTGTAAATAGCAATAAAAATCATTAACTAGCAGGATATCTCATATTATTCTAAATAGACTGATGCAATGCATGATATGCAAGATATGAGTGCAATATCCATAATTTAAGATAGGTTCAGACATTATTTAGGTTGATTAGGACCCATGATTGCTGCGCAATCAGCAACTTAGGTTAACTTGTCACCTTAATAATAATAATAAAAAAAAAACTAAAACACTTCTTTGGATCTCTTGGGGCAAGTGGATTAAAAATCACTTATTTGATTGTTTGCCTTCACTCCCACCGCTCCGGGATTTCCCGCCAAACTTCGCATAGCGAAGATCCTAGAATCTTGATTCTTGAATCTTTCGCCGTGTGAAGTATTCTTTGAGGCAAAAATAAAAAGATTGATTGCACCCGTCTTTGCCTCATTTATCTGCAATTCAGGATCACCTTTTTGGTGGGGAGACTTGGAATTGAGTTGATTCCAACCCCACCACGACCTTTCACGTGCCTAAGATTCGATCCCGAATACTTCAATGCCAACAATTTGATTTTCTTTATCTTATGGTTGAGCCTTGTGTGTGGAAATCATTTTGGTGATTGGGAGCACTTGAATTAAAGTGCTTTGGCTCCCTTTCACACTAATCTAAAATTGATTCGTGCATCCACACATAGAAATCTCCATCTAGGGAAGCCCATTGCATTTTAGCTTGCATTAACCAACTGACATTGAAGAAGGGTTTGTTGGGCTTAGAAAAAAACCTGTATTCTCTCAAAACCCAGAGATTGGTTGAATTGGTAATTCAGAGAAATCCTAAAATCCATACTACTTAAGGCTGAATTCTAAAAACCATTCACCAATTAAAACTTCAATTCAGGGAGATTTCCCCGTTGCATGCTTGGTTTACACACTTTGTAAAATTAATCATTTGGGCATTACCCGTAAATAATGCCCTTCACATTCCAGAAGCACTTGATCCTAAGCCTCTAACTAAAACTGGTTGCAACTTGACCCTTCTTAAGGATTGGAGGTCTAACTACCTACGTGTAGCGCCTACGTGCTGGTGAGGGTTCCCACGTGCTATCGGGTGTCTAAGACTGGGGCAAATGGCGTTTCAATCTGGCCCGGTGGTTCCGCAGTGCTCGCATTCGGTTCCGTAGTTCGTGATAGTAGATAACTTAGATCTTTAGGTCTAAGGGTACACTGTAGAGGTTAGGAATTTGATTGTATTGACTTGTCATCAAGTGTACCTTTGCGGTTTCATTTCTCTCATCTCCTTTTCCCTTCGTATCCCCCCAATTCTTCCTGCGGTACTGCATGTTTAGGAGGAGGTCACAAAACCCTGAACTGTGTGAATTGCCTGATAATTTTAGAAAAGAAGCCGCATCATCCTCCTCCACAAACATGGCTACACGCCCACCCCCAAATCCCGAGGGAGGAAACCGCCCTCAAAACCCACCAGGTGGTGGAGCCTTGGATCCCATAACCCACCTCCAAGCCCAAATGGAAATGTATAATGAACAAATTGAAGCCATAAGGGAAACATTGGAGGAAATGCAGAACCCTCCCGAACGAGAGGAGCCTAGGTCTCTTAGCTCTTATCAGAATCCCGCTGCTTCAGAGACCATAGGACAAATTCGGGTCCCCATGGGCAGGGACGACTTTGAATTGAAACCTAACATAATTAGCCTGATAAATTTTCACTTCCATGGTCTTGCAAGTGAAGATCCTTTTCTCCACTTGGAAGACCTAGCCCGATTAGCTGAAACAGTTAAACCAAGAAATATCGGGTTACCTATAGTCCTCATGAAAATGTTCCCATTTTCATTGTGGGATAAAGCGTCGCAGTGGTTACGCACCCTTGGGAGAACCATCCACTCTTGGGAAGAGATGCGAACAACGTTTCTCAAGAAGTTCTTCCCAATTGGGCGAACCAATGCGCTTCGTTCTGCTATCACTTCATTTACGCAACAAAACGGTGACCAATTTCATGAGGCATGGGAAAGATATAATGACCTCTTCTGGAAGTGTTCGCACCACGGTCTGCCTAAGTGGCATATAGCTCAGATTTTCTACTATGGGTTAAATGAGACTTTGAAGCTGATTGCAGACGCTTCCTGCAGAGGGAATTTCATGAGTAAAGACGAGAATGGAGCATTCGAATTATTTGAAAATATGAGCGAAAACTCAATGAACAATGCCTCCATTGTCGCCTTTAATCGTACCAGCCCGCCCCATAATGTCCACGAAGTTGACACGGGACCCTCATTCATCCACTAATCTCAGTCTTATTGCACAGAAATTGGATGAAGTCTCCATCGTGCACATGAAGTTGGACGAGCTTCTGGCCAACCCCGCCCGTTCTATGGCAAACACCTCCACCTCACCACTTCGTCACAATCCTAATTCTTCCAATACTAGGCTTATTCCGAGAAACCCTGTAAGACCTTCCTTACCGAGTGTCGCGCCAAGCGATTTGGTAAGTCATGTGGAATTGGCTTCGGTGAGCCAATATTTTGACATGGAGGACCAAGCCTCCGTGTGCTCGGACGCATATTTACATGC
This sequence comes from Thalassia testudinum, assembly GCA_037157565.1. Classification (NCBI taxonomy): domain Eukaryota; kingdom Viridiplantae; phylum Streptophyta; class Magnoliopsida; order Alismatales; family Hydrocharitaceae; genus Thalassia; species Thalassia testudinum. Next base: position 88,892,040 of record JAZHRO010000024.1, read on the forward strand.
AAATGCGTCTTCTGGCATAGAAGATGTTTGCACCCTGGGGAACAACCCATTCTCTGCCACTTATAACCCAGGGTGGTGAAATCATCCGAACTTCGCATGGTCCAACAACCCGCAGCGCCAAAACCTCGTGGGTGGACCAATGCGACCGTCCGCACCCGTCATCCCAAGGGCCCAGTCTAATCCTATGGTGAATCCGCCATCGGGTCCTTGCGTACCACAAACAGAACACGCATCATGTCCTCTTGACAAATTGATGCGAATAATGACGGAAATGTCAAAGCGCCATGAAGAGAACATGACCTCTCTTCAGCACCAATTGGCGCAGCAGAATGCTGAGATCAGTCAACTACGCATGGCGACTCGATCTTAGGGCACTCTTCCAACCCAACCTGTTCCAAACCCACGAAATTTCGTACCCTGTGGTCCTCAACCACAGGTACGACCTTCTCAGGGGTAGGTTCACCAGATTCTGCAGGCTCCGAGCATTCCATCGGGATTTCAGGCTAATCCCGCTATAGCACCTCACTCTTATGTCCCTATTGCGAACCCTCCTCCGCCTTATGATCCCACTGGACCCTCATCATCTAATGCAATCACTACGAGGAGCGGCAAGCATACCGTCGATCCACCTCAACCTGATCCTGGCCTGTCTTCTTCATCGCCCTCTCAATCGGGATGCGCACCGAATTCGCGAGAGGACGATACACCCAAATTGGTGCCACAATCAGTCCCATTCCCTGAGTCTCTACTAAGGGAACCAAAAGGAAAGAAGAAAGATACGCAGGCCTTTGATAACTTGTGCAATTTGTTTAGGGATGTTGAAATCAAGGTACCCCTGCTTGAGGCTATCGACCACATACCTACTGTCGCCCGATTTTTCAAAGACTACACAACACCCAGGTGACAGTCAAAGAAAACTAAGAATCCGGTGGTTCTCTCGCCTCATACGAGTTGTGCTATACTGTCAAATCTACCACCAAAGCAGAAAGATTCGGGCACACTGCTAATTTCCTGTAGCATCCAAGGTTGCAAATTTAACCGTGCCCTGCTTGATCGAGGATCTTCCATCAATCTCATACCAACCATCATGCTCGAAAAATTTTCCTTGGGAAATCTGAAACCCACCCCTGTCATGTTACAGTTGGCAGATCATTCTATCAAAATTCCAAAGGGTGTGGTGGAAGACATGGTGGTTAGGGTCAACCGTCTCTGTTTTCCTGTTGACTTTCTTGTTTTAGATATGGAAGTTCCTAGCTCACTTTCTGATTATCCGATCATCCTTGGTCGACCTTTCTTGGCTACAACCCGCGCCCATATCGATTGCGAGTCGAGCTGTATTGAGATTGTCGTTGGATATGAGAAGCTCAAGCTTAACATCTTCAAGGCAGCCAAGAACTTTGATTGCTATTGTATCGAGGATGACATGTCTGACGAGGACATGGCCGTTAGCACGTGTATCAGACTAATTGGGACTTATTCTGACTGCTGCGGATTACCTGTAAACACTGATGATTGCCTGACCAACACATATTGTGACGTTCCCCCATCCTCCCTTGTCCCATACCTTCTCTTGACCAGACTTCTGACGAGGGTTTCTCCGCTTCCCATACCTCCTGGTTTGAGTCATATTCGGGCTACTCACCGCCGATCCACACTCTTGAAGATCGGATTGCCCTTTCTTTCCTGCTAAATCAGGTGGATTTGCAACTCCACACTGGGACCTTGAGCCCATATACTTCTCACTGGGGCTATTCCTTTTTGGATCCATCTATCCAAGAAGCCCCTCCTCTTGGCCAATCTGAGGGCCAACTTCTTCCTCCTGACTTGTTCTCTGATCCGCCTGGGACACTCTTGTCCCAAGAAATGCCATATCTTTCACCATCCACTCCCGAGCTAAAAGAGCTGCCTAGTACACTTAAGTATGTTTTCCTGGGACCAAATGAAACGCTCCCTGTAATCATCAGTTCAAAATTGACCAGGGAGCAAGAGTGCAAACTAACAAAGGTCCTTATGGAACACAAGGCAGCCATTGGATGGTCTTTATTAGACTTATCTGGCATTAGCCCCTCCTACTACACTCACCGTATATATACGGAGGAGGAGTCTCGACCTTCCCGCGGGATGCAGCGACATCTCAACCCTAACATGTGGGAGGTCGTTAAAAAGGAAATTATTAAGTGGCTGGATGCGAGTATAATCTACCCGATCAACGATAGCCCCTGGGTGAGTCCGATTCATGTTGTACCCAAAAAGGTGAGACTCACCATCCGTGTCAATGACAGGGGTGAATCCATCCCTACACGCACTCCTACATCTTGGAGAGTGTGTGTAGATTATAGGAAACTAAATGCTGCAACTAAGAAAGATCACTTTCCGCTACCTTTCATTGACCAAATCCTGGAGCGGTTAGCAGGAAATAAATTTTTCTATTTCTTGGATGGATTCTCAGGATATAACCAGGTGGCAATTGACCCCCAGGATCAAGAGAAAATCACTTTTACCTGCCCCTTCAGCACCTTTGCATTTAGAAGGATGCCGTTCGGAGTTTGCAATGCGCCAGCAGCTTTCCAGAGATGTATGCTGGAAATATTCCATGACATGGTGGGTGACTTTCTCGAGGTCTTCATGGATGAATTTTCGATCTTTGGACCATCTTTCGATGAATGTCTTGCCAACCTGACCCGTATCCGTAGGAGATGTATTGATGTAAACCTCGTGCTTTCCTGGGAAAAAAGTCATTTTATGGTACACGAGGGAATCGTTCTCGGACATATCATCTCCGATAGGGGTATTGAGGTTGACAGAGCTAAGCTTGATGTAATTGCTGATTTACCTGTGCCTGGCTCTGTCAAACAAATCCGCTCCTTCTTGGGACACGTCAGTTTCTATAGAAGATTCATCAAAGATTTCTCCAAGATTTGTCGACCTTTAAGTCATCTCCTAGCATCCGACGTACCCTTCGATATGGGCCCCGACTGCATACGAGCATTCACGCAGTTGCGTAATACTGTCACCAAGGCCCTTGTTCTCCAGCCACCTGATTGGTCCCTCGACTTTGAACTCATGTGTGACGCTTCCGACCTTGCAGTCGGAGCCATCCTGGGACAAAGACGCGATAGACACCCCTTCGTGGTGTACGACGCCAGTAAGACGTTGGACAAGGCCCAGCGTAATTATACTACCACTGAGAAAGAACTACTGGAGGTTGTCTTTGGGCTGGAGAAATTCCGCGCTTACCTTCTGGGCTCACGTGTTATTGTTTTCACTGATCACGCGGCCATTCGCCATCTCATGCATAAGAAGGATGCCAAGCTTAGACTGATTTGTTGGATCCTTCTACTCCAAGAATTTGACATTGAGATCCGTGATAAGGCCGGAGCCCAGAATGTTGTGGCTGATCATCTTTCCAGACTGGACCCTGACCATATTGGACTTACTCTGCCGATTAATGAGATTTTTCCTGATGAGCACCTTTTGGCAATTAATGTGGCAAGTGGACCTTCATATGCCGACATTGCCAATTACCTTGCTTCTGGATCCCTTCCACGTGGCTGGCCTAAAAACCAGCGTGAGCGTCTCATGGCAGAAGCAAAGTATTATTTCTGGGATAATCCACTACTTTTTCGCATAGGTGTTGATCAACTCATCCGTCGCTGTATTCCTGACAGCGAATTCCCTAGTGTGCTATCCTTCTGCCACGATCAGGCCTGCGAAGGCCATTTCTCTGGGAGGAAAACTGCAGGCAAGGTGTTGCAGTGCGGTTTCTTTTGGCCCTCCCTTCACCAGGATGCACACAATTATGCCAAATATTGCACTAGGTGCCAGTCGTTAGGGTCAATGTCACGTCGTGACATGATGCCCTTACAACCCATCCTAGCTGCGAAAATCTTCGACATTTGGGGAATTGATTTTATAGGTCCCTTTCCTCCTTCCAACGGCTTTGAATTTATCCTTGTGGTTGTTGATTATGTTAAGAAATGGATCGAGGCTATTCCCACGCGCCGTGCTGACCATGTTATATCCACTCGATTTGTCAAAGACCACATCTTTGCGTGCTTTGGGATCCCTCGAGCCATTATCTCGGATGGAGGAAGCCACTTTACCCATGCTTCTTTTCGGGCACTTCTGAGGAAATACGGAGTCCACCATCATATCGCATCCCCGTATCATCCTCAGACGAACGGCCAGGCAGAAGTGTTGAACCAGCAAATCAAGCAAATTCTCCAGAAAACGGTTCGGCCTGACCGTAAGATTGGTCCGACAAGCTGATTGACGCACTTTGGGCGTATTGGATCGCCTTCAAGGCTCCCCTTGGTATGTCTCCTTATAGAATCATTTACGGGAAGCCTTGTCATTTGCCCGTGGAATTGGAGCACCGCGCTTATTGGGCGGTTCGCCAATGTAACCTCGACCTAGACCTGTGTGGTCAAGAAAGGAAACTCCAACTCCAGGAGCTGGAAGAGCTCCATCGTGAAGCTTATGATTCTGCTTTAACTTTCAAGCAACGCACTAAGGCTTTTCACGACAGCCGTATTCAGCGGAAGGAATTTGAGCCATCTCAGCAAGTTTGGCTCTACAATGCCCGACTCAAATTCTTTCCTGGGAAACTGAAGTCCAAATAGACTGGTCCTTTCCTGGTCTCGAGACCATTTCCCAACGGGGCCGTTGAGATTGAAGATCCCAAATCTGGAAATAAATTTACGATCAATGGGTAGCGTTTGAAACCCTACCTTACTCATGAACCTGCCCCCGTTGGAGAAACTGTTGCCCTGCTGGAGGGTAACTAATTTTGTGCCTCATTCTGAGTCCAGCTGGGGACGTTAAATTTAGCGCTCGTTGGGAGGCACCCCAACAACACTCCGCCACTGTCACGCTCACTTCACTTTTCACTTCACCCCCCACCATCCGCCCACCCTACCACCTTGCTGTATACCCTGCACCTCAGCTCTCGTTACCCGATCTTTCGTCCTTCCTCTACCCTTCCCTGCATGCATATGAGGACATAGCATCGTTTGGCATGGGGGGTGGATAGGCATCCATAAGATCTAGGAATTTTATGGTATCATGCAGTTTCCATATATATATATATATATAAAAGAGGTGTTTAGTAATGATCTGAAGGCTAAACAAAAATACAATAAGTGTTTATGGATATTCAACCACTGTTTTGAAGACTTTCCAGGCCACAGAAGCTTGATTCGCTCAGGATCGGCTTAATTCACTTAAACATTGACAAGATAGATCAAAATCTCTCCTAACTAAGGACGTATTCTTGTACCTGAGACACCAGTATAGGATTCGTTGGTTTGCTTCTACTTGAGAGCCTAAGTAATCTTGGTTCACACTACACATATCAAGAAAGACCAGGTGAACATAAGATCGAACCCTAGTATTCATTAGGGAGGTGGAGTCCTTACCTGTGCGTGCAGGTACACTTTTTATCCCAGGCTTTAGTCTTGTGTTTAGGAGAGACTCTTTCCACCAAAAAGGAAAGTGTGCTCCTCCAAATAATGTTGTAAGAGATATACTGACGCGTGTTTCAAACAAAAAAAAAAGATGCAAATAAGTCAGTATATCTCGCAAATATCTATAAAGTCTTCCTCCTACAAAAGTTCTTCAGGGCAAAGTACAAATACCCTATTTTCTTTGAGCCACAAATGTCATAAAATGGGAGTTGAGTTTTCCGTCATCCTTTTAAGGGTCAATCTGAAGACATGAGCTGAAACTGGGACCAACCTGCACTTAAAAATTCGTGAAACCCTGGGCTTGAGTCTTAATGTTCATCTGGTCAGTCTTGATCCTTCACTAAGCACAAGCCATAATCTCTTGAGCTCTCGAGTATAGCAAAAACCTCCTGGGTCTTAGAAATCATATTTAAGTTTAAATATCAAGAGTCCTGGTAAGTTGAGAGATGATCTATGTCATGTGAGACTTAAAGTACTAGTATTCTTTGCAATTGGTTCTCACAATATCCAACAATAAACACACCTATGTCGCCTCAGAAGAAAATTTTCAGCCTAAGATCATTTCTAAATACAATACAAAAATGTTTTGTTAGGGACTAGTAAAAGATAGGCATGGGGGTATGATTGCACAGCAAAATACACCAACAATTGTGCCATCTTGCGCTATTTCCTAGCATTGCCAGTGCATATTAGGTAGCCATAGTCGCATTTGTGAAAATACACGCATGCATGCATTTATTTGAGAGGGGAGGAGAGTGAATGAAATGGGCTTGTAATTAACAAATTCCTCAAGTGCTGCCTCGTAAATTCACCATATTTATTTTTATTTTTATTCGACTTTCTTCTCCGCGGCTGTAAATCATGGCAACCTCCTCTTCGCTCCATTCCCTACAGCAGCTTGCCCTGCAGCCGCATGCACAGCCATGCACAGCCAGGGCAAGGCTGTGCTTGCCTTCTTCCTCTTTAAAAAGGGCACGGCTTTCTTCTTTGAGGAGGGCCTGGTCCTCACAAAAGAAAACCCAACACAGCAGCTTCCCCTCCAGGCCGTCTCCTCCCCTCTCCCCTCCATACGCAGCCTTTCTTCTTCTTGAAGAGCCACGCTGCGGGCAGGAGCAGCACACAGTGGTGCACAACCACCACTGTGAGTCCCACCACCGCCTAGCTCATCAAAGAGCCGGTGGGTATGGTGGTTCACCGCTTTGTTTTGTCCTTCCAAGCAATTTCCGCCATTGCCACAGAGCCGAGCTTTGAAGCTCAAGCATAGCAGCAGCAAGGCGCCGGCCACCACTCGCTCGCACATAGGCCACCGCGCATGCCAGCTGCCAGCGCAACTCTTTCCGCGCTCGCCAGCAGGTCGCCCTCGCCCCTCTCCACGCTCGCCAGCAACGGGCGCAGTCCTTTCATGCGCGCGACAGCTCGCGCAGCGGCGCCCACACTCACGAAACTGCCAGCACCCAGTCGCGCGAGCCGAGCACGCACTGTAGCCACTGTTCACGCGTTACAGCGGAACAATGTGGCTACAGTGCGGTGATCGAAAAGTTTCTCACTTATCCGATCACCGCACGCTCTCTCTCCGCGCCGCGACCATCGCCAGCCCGTCGTCGCGCCTACTCTCACGTACGCCCACGCCCGCACCCGTCTGCACCTGCCCGCTCCCGGCACCCGCTTCTTCGCCCGCATCACCCTCAGCGCGCAGCGCGGTGTGCTGCGGCTCCTCCCATGCCCGCTCCCTCCTTCGTGCGCGCACGTCTTCGCGCGCCTACGTGCCTGCACGTGCACGTGGACCACCAGACGTCGCCTGGGGCTCCAGACGGCTTAAGTCCCGCACTCCTTCACTCTAGCAGAAGTGCGCTCTCTCTCCCTCCCTCTCTCTCTCACAACACTCTCTCACTCTCTCTGCAGACACATACACACACACACACTCACATTCTCGTACACACACCCATTCACTTATACACTACTATATACTTATATAAATATATACATATATATATTTACATATATATATATTTATATACATATATATATACATACATATCTATACATATATTAGTACCTATATAACTAAGTATAAGTATATATACATATATATACACATATATTTATACATATATATATATATATATATACAAATATACATACATACATACATATATCTATAACTATAAATACGTAGATATATATATATATATATATGTATATCTATCTACATATATCTATATACATAGATACTTATACTAATATATATATATATATACACATATATATAACTATATACATATATTACTATATATATACATATATATATATATATATATATCTATATATACATATCTATATCTATATACATAGTTATATATACATACATATATATACAATTATAAATATATATATATATATACATATACATACATCTATCTATACATATATTTACATATATATATATACATATAGATATATATTTACATATATACATATATATATATATTTTCATATCTCCTACCATACATTGTATCGTGGGAATATCAGCACCAGTTGCTGATATTCCCCGATACATGCGTACAGAAAGCATTTTCGCACACATCTTCCACCATCCATCCTACACTCCAGGCGGCACTTTGTCCTGTTGGTTGCGTCTTCCTAGATGACGACCGACTCGACACCGTGCTACACGCCATCTCCACCTCCACCCCCACCCCTATATACATATAATATATATACATATATATATATATATACTATATTTACCTTATTTCTAGTTCTCTTTCCTACCATTAAAAATATAAAAAAATATACAAAAGAGAAAAGATAATCCTTGACTTGCAGGTACTCAGTCTTACGAATAGCAAGACCAGTTTTGAAACCCTAATTTGGCTCAAAGCCAAGAACTTGATTTTGAGGGTGTACCTCAAGGACAAAAATTATCAGAAAAAAATATTAAATAGAAAAACACCGAAAACATAATAAACGAAAGGAAGAGATTTGTTGTAGGAAAGGTGTAGAAACTTATTTATCTTTAATCCCACTTCCCTGAGTTTGACCCTGGGCTTAAAAGTGACCAAGATAAAATCAAGTAGGCCAGGTTAAAAATTTTGTAAAGAGATGGTTAGGCTCGATTTAGGTTAACCACTATACACATTTCAACGATAAAATCACCATATTAACACAACCTATCCGGGCCCGACCACCCACCACTTAAATTATTTTTCGATTAAAAATCGAGTCGGTCTGAATCGGCTGAGACAGGTGAATTGGTTGTGAGAGCGAGAGAGAAGCTAAAGAGAAGAGTGAAGTGTTTTCTCTGCCTGAGGTGTGTGTTGTGTTAGTGTGAGCTGTGTGTGTTGAGTGAGTTGAGTGTTTGTGTTATATGTGTATATATGTAAAGTATATAGTGCATATAATATGTATATGTATATAAGTAACATATAATATTTAAATAAGTAAATTACGTATATTGTAATAGTATAGATATAGCCTATATAGAGTAAGCTTGCTTGAGCTCTTGTAGGGATATATATAACACTAAGGCCTTTAGTGACGATTACATTCGTCACTGTATATATATATGTATGTTAGTATAAGTAGTTTTTGCCTTAGGTAGTGTAAATATGTTACTAAGGCTACACTAACATTTATATATGTCATTGTAAATAGCTATATATGTCAGTAAAGATAAGTATGTTGCCTTAGGTTATATAAATATTTTACTGAGGTTTTAGCAACCCTTATATATGTTACTATATTTATTATATATGTTACTATAGATGTTAATATGTTATAATAACTTAGTATAGTAAATATTATTAACTATTTTTGTACCTAGACTTAGGTAATAATTATATTAGTTGCAAATAATTAAAATAGAATAGTTGTACATAGTTTTTAATGCTTGTGTGTACATTTATTTCCAAGCATTGTAATATGTTTTAATTCATTCTTTTGTACATAATTAACCAAATTCTTTTATTCATTGATTCTTTCATTTTTTTTCGTAAATAAATCAACATTTTTGGAATTAAAGAATGTTTTTGGACTTAGAGAGTGATGTATATCAATAATTGCCTCCCAGTGAATGACCTGGAATAAACCAATAAGAATTAAGTACATAAATAAAATTGACACGACAACGGTTTTTATTTGTGACATACTACGACAATGACATTTAAAATCCCTTTTTAGTACGAATCGGTCATCGTGCGATCATATTTTTGGTGCCGTTGCTGAGGATAAAAGCCCATAAAAAATGCTTTATTGTGATCGTTTGACAAATGTAGTAGAAAGTCAATTAGCTATCCAACTAAATTTTTGTTTAGACAACCACATTCTTGATAAGATGTTTTTCCCCATTATCAGCAACTAATTGTTTGTTTGTGTTTTCATAGGCTTATTTATCATGAGTTTGGATGATACCTATAAGCTCTATGATAAGATCATAACTTGTAAGATTTGCATGTAAGAAGTAGCAGATGTATGCTTATGTTATTAGAAAATCATTTCAAGTTATAAAAGACAAGTTTCTTTCCATAGTCACGAAGCCAATGCGAAATGACCCTACCCAAGGGTCATTTGGTGTTTCTAGAATTTTTAGGGGTTTTTGCACAATTTTAACACCCCTAGGTTTTTATTGTGGGTATACGAGGGAAAAGGCAAACTTGCAAGGGTGCCCCACAATTTTCCTTATACCACACCCCCTCCCTCACCGTACGCCACCCCCTCACCTACGACACCTCACCCCTCCACCGTACCTCACACCATCTCCCCCATTCCTCCCCACTCCTCCCCATTCCATGCCATTCCCTCCCCCACACCCAAACTCCATATAAGTCGCCCTCCTCCTCCATTCGTTTCCTCACCGTAGATGAGAGCAGAGGGAGAGCAGGGAGCAAGAGGAGGAGAAAGTGTAGAGCAGAGGAGGCCGGAGGCCTGAAGGCAGAAGGAGATGGGGAGGTGCTACAGTTACTGCATCTTCTGCGGTGCGATAGAGAGAGCTCGCAAACGGTTCTGCGGAGTTATTTTTTCGCAGAATCAGACATCTGGAGAGACTACCAAACGTCTGTCGAGCATCCAAAGGTAATACCAGATGCTTGATAGCGCATTTTCTTCCATTATTTTTCTCCCTGTCGAATTCTGACTTCACGTGCATGTGTTAGAGGTTGGGGAGGCACATTGGTGCGAAGACTGAGGCGGTTTCAAACTTTTAGGAGCACCTCCAGACTTCTGAAGACACCCTTAGATTCCGCACGAAGTTCTAGACATCCAAAAGAAAGCGCCTCGAGCAAGGTAAGCCTCTAAGTGCATTTAAGACGTCTGAGACTCTTCCCAGACGTCTGATTTTGGTCGAAGTAGTGTTTTTGGGTTCGTCCAGGGCCCAAATGGAGTCTGATTTTCACAAACGTAACGTCGTTAGATTCCGTTCGAGTTTCTCTACGTAAGATATAGTGTCTATGTAGCTCTGAGCTCAATTGACTTGTCGGTCCATGTTGTAGGTCTCCAGTCTGCAGAATACATGGGACCTGCGGAGATGTCAGGAGCCACCGTACGAGCCCCCATTCCACCCAGTTAACCGGTAGAGTCGTTTTCTCTAACTCCAGAATTAATAATTGAATTGCATGCTTTAGAATTATTCGATTAAACCCTAGGTTGTGAGATGAACCCTAGGGCCGAAAGAGATGAATGCATGCTACATTTGATATGTTCGATTGAACCCTAGGTTATGAAATGAACACTAGGGCTGGACGAAATGCATGTGTAGCTAATAAATGAATGAGTTACCATAAATCATGAGCTGCCTATGCTACTTGTAATACATAACTTTATTGAATAATAGATTATGGAATCTTGAGTTTCCTGTTATGCATTTAATGAATTAGATATGTAAACGAGAAAGTCTATGTATGAACCCTAGGGGAATTTAGGAAGAAAACAAGAATAATGTAGTATGGAAACCTGATGGTTTTGGAACACGTTGCCTACGGGTGGCTGTTCGGACTTGGTTAAGGGAAGTGAGCTGGCCCTCGTGTACGTGATACTAAAGAGAGCAACTATCCCTTTAGAGTAGAGGGGAGCTTGCAACCCCTTGGGTTGAGACCCGGGGAGGGTCTATGTTTACGGCAGGCGAAATCGGTGTTTAAAAGATGTTGCATTGTAGTATAAGTGAATTCGTCTTGTAAACAAATAAGAATTTTACTACTCGAAAACTTAAGAATCTGAGGTCGAACACAGGGAGCAAATTGGTATTTAAAAACTAAGAGCATAATCTCAAATTAATAAAATGTGATGTTCAACAATAGTATGAAGCAATAAAATGAAATTCAATGTGTATAAATGCTAGAGAGAAGAATAGAGATGTAAAAAGAAATAGAATGTCTATTCTCTCTTCTTTCATCTCTCCTCTCTGATGTCTTCTTCTTCCTTCTTCTCTTTTCTTCCTTCTTTGATTTCTTCTTTCTTTCTCTGCAGTCACTTTTCTCTTCTATCTTCTTTTTCTTTCTTTTTCTTCTCTTGGTTTCTTTCTGTTTCTCTGCCTTTGATTCTTTTCTTTCTTTGTCTTCCTTCTCTATCTTCAGCCTTCTATTCTCTCTATAGCTCCTTCCTTCTCTTCTTCTTTTCCTTCAGCTATGCTTTCCTTCCTTTCTTCCTTGGCTTCTGTTTTCCTTTTTTTCCTTTCTTCTTCAGCAGCGCCGTCTTCTTTCTTCTTCTTCAGCCTCTGCCTTCAAGTCCTCAGCTTCTCTTGCCCTTGAGCTTCTTTCCTTCCCGTAGCTTCTTCCTTCAGCTTCCCTGCCTTCCTTCTTTCCCTGAACACACGAGTGCAAAACCTACCCCTACCCTCCCCTGCATATGCTCTCTCTCTTCTTCTCTCTTAGGTTCGCTCCCAGAGCCAATCAGGTATATGGGTCAGGTTACGCGCACCTGGGTCCAGGCGCACCGGTGTGGGTGGTGCACGAGGAGTGCAGGGTAAACGAGTCAAGCAGCCAGGTCTGCGTAGCGTGGGTCGCGGACGATGCAGGTGAGCGGGCGAGGGGACCTCACCTCGTGATTTGAGGCGATAAGTTGGAAAAACAAAATCAATAAAAACCACTCACCTGCTCTCAACGTTTCCGTGGTGGGACTAAAGTCCCACCTTCTTCTTCGCGCGCACGCAGGAGGAACGTCTGCCCAATTGCTGTAGCTGCGGTCGATGAAGCCTTTGATTTCTAGGTGCAAAAGAGTCATAGAATGGTCCCTCGCACCTGGGGCTTTTTTAGCTGGGGCGATGCAACCTGGAGCGAGCTTGCGAGCAAGCTTTCTCATGCTTCAATGGCGGGAAGGGGGTCGGACCTGCACTTCACAAATACGGCCTCGCGACCCTGTCAAACCATGTGGGTAGCTTCGCCGTGTCACGGCGAAGGTGGTGTGGTGGGTGGCGTGGCGCAGAATGGCCTAGGTGTGCGTGCCTAAGTCAGACTGTCACTGTGAAAAGGTGAGAGCGTAGGTGTGTGTGGCGGTCAGTGAAGGGGCAAATGATGATCAGTGAGTGATGGTGGAGGTTCTGAGGTAGGTGGCTAGGCTTGTGGATGAGTGGAGCGATGGATGTGCCTTCGCCGGTGGTCTATCGGAGATGAAGAAGACGGAGGTGGTCGGTGGCTGTCAAGGGTAATTTTGTGAAATAAAGAGGGGGAAAGTGAAAAGTAGGGAGAGAGGAACTTACTGAGGGTATTTGGACGAAGGGGGAAAGGCGGAGGGTGAGCGACACGTGTATGCCGTCACCGGAGAAGAAAGTTCTAAACCCAAATTAGGGCAAATAATTAGCTAGGACACCTACTTAGGTCAAAGTAGGTTTCAAAGGCCAATTTGAAGGTTCTAAACCCTAGGGGATATTTTTCCATGAATTTTAGAGGGTTTAGTTGGTTTTTATCCAGACCAAAGCCTTGTTGTATTAAGTGGGTTTGTTTCAGGGTTAAAGAATGTCATTTAATTCTTAGATCTCACAATAACCCTTTTCTGATTGAACCATCCCACTTTTCATCTTGTTAAGATCAATTGACCCATGTTTAACTCTTGAGAAATCCTATTGATGTACTGCAATGGTAAAATTACAGTTTTACCCTTTATTTCTTATTTTCATCTGAGAACAGTTATCCCTTTAATTAGGCCCTTTTCTAGGTTATGTTGGAGCTTTTGTTCTCTTTTCTAGGTCAAAATGAGCTAGTTAGGGCTCATAATGGTGTTCCCGTCATACCCCCATGTCTAGCTTTTGCTAGTCCCTTAGCAAAATTTCAAGGTTTTAACGTCTGTTCTAGACCATGAGTTTCTTTTACCAGTCATGATAAGTGCTTTCTCTTTTTCTTTGTGATTAGGTTAGAATGTCGACAATAGGCCTAGAGGTACTCAAGTACCAACCAAGATCCGGATTGGACCAGCCTTAGCCTTGGTCCTCCGTGAAGGTTTTTAAGGCCCGCAAGAACTGTCCTAAGGTTCGTTGGACTCCGCGGTTAAAGCACCCATGCTTGAGACATATTTTAGCCTTGGTTCAGTTTGTAGTGCATTTTGTAAGAGAGAGACAGAGGATTTATTTGTTTGGAGAGTTTTCTCTCTCTTTTCTTTTTATTTCTATCTTCAGATTGGCTTCTCAACACGGTCTGTATCGGATTCCTCGTCCCCATCATCAATCCTTAAAGGTCCCTGTCAATCGATGCTTCGTGATAGCACCGCCCATGGCAACCCCCATAACCCTGGCTTTCGAGATTTTGAGATAATCTTGCCCATGGCGTTCCGTAGCCAAATCCAGACTCTGGCAATCGACATTTCGTGATAATTCCGCCCATGGTATCTGAACCAACAGAGTGCTTACATGCCCTCGGTAGGATATGTAAATATCCTAGGAGACAAGCACCGAGGGGACGATATGTTGTTACGCATCTTTGAGGGGAATTTCCCACCTCTCTGCACCGGGAACTCGTCCAAATCAACTTGTGTTGATTGGCCGCTCCTAATCTAGGCAACTTTTTTCAGAATACTTAAACGCTTTTGCGTGATTTTGATAGTTATGTGCACTGAACCAGATTGTGTGTGGATTGGGGTGCTTAAGTTACCGAGTCCCGCAAACCGAAGGTCAGTTAAAGAGGCCGAATACACCCTAAGCCTTGGACCTAATACTTAAGCTTTGCATTTTCCCCAACCTCTTGGGGATTATCCAGATCTTAGCGGATACTTGAATTTTTAAGCCTAAGAGTCTTGCTCAAAATGCCTAAGGTCAGCATTCCTACTAATCTCTTTTTGTGTCTCATTAGCACTTTTTCTCATTTTTCTCTTTTTCTTAATGTGGTCTAGAACTTCAGTTAATCTCTTAATTTCTTACTAATGACTATTCTTTTTCTTTTTCATCTTGTGCTCCTTTTTTGTCATTTTGCTCTTTTTCCTCATGTTTTGTGTAGCCTCAAAAATTTTCTCTTCCCCCTCAGTTTTTTTTGTTCTTTTTCAAGACTTTTTCATTTTTTGTGTTTTTTGTGATATGTGAATTTTTTTGTTGAAACCTTTCCTTGTGATATGTTTTTTCATAACATTTTGCACTTTCATACCCCCCCGTGCCTACGATTTGCAATGTCCCCATTGTAAATTAGGTGGGTTCGAATTTAGCTTAGTTCATTCATTAGGACAGGTGTTGGGTGGGCAAACGGGTTGAGATGACTGTTGCAAATGATTTCTAGACTCGGGTACGGGTACCTGTGGTGGAGTCGGCTATTCTAATGGATGAACCCTAAAGTGCAATATGAATTCAGCATAGAAATGTCAAGAAAGGTTTTGAGATTTTCAACGAATGATGGGTTGCCTCTCGTTAAGCGCTAAGTTTTATGTCATTGGCTGGGTGCAATGAGCTCAGGGAGAATGGAGGGTAAAGGATATCTTAGCCAAATTTGTATCGGTCATGTCAATGAACAGTTTGAGTCTCTGACCATTCACGATGAAGGGTTCGAAGTCGTGATTGAGTGGACTGATCTCAATGGTTCCATTTCCAAAGATTCGTCGGACTAAGTAGGGTCCGATCCATTTGGATCGTAGCTTTCCTGGGAATAATTTGTGTCTGGCATCAAAGAGTAGGACCTTTTGACCAGGATGAAAGATCTTTCTAGATATGTGCTTGTCATGAAAGGCTTTAACCCACTTTGTGTAAATTCATGAGTTCTCATACGCATCGTGGCGTAATTCATCGATCTCGCTCATTTGAAGCTTTCTATGGGTTTCAGCCTTAGAAAGGTCTAGGTTGCAATTTCGTACTGCCCAATAGGCTTTATGTTCCAATTCGACGGGGAGGTGACACACCTTCCCGTACACCAGTCTGAAGGGAGACATACCTAATTGGGTCTTGTGGGTGGTCCTATTGGCCCACAAAGCTTTTGGAAGCCGGGATGACCAATCCTTCCTGTTAGGTCGAACAGTAACTTAGAGGATTTTCTTGATCTCTTAGTTTGATAGCTCTGCTAGACCATTAGTTTGGGGGTGGTAAGGAGTAGAGATTCGGTGCGACACCCCATATTTGGTCATCAGTGACCTGAACTGAGCGTTTGTGAAATGGGTCCCTCCATCGAAAATTATTGCTCGTGGAATCCCAAACAGTGAGAAGATGTTTTGGTGAATGAACCTGATAACAACTTTGTGATCATTGGTTCGGGTCGGAATGGCTTCGATCCACTTGGACACATAGTCAATAGTGAGTAAAATGTATTCGAAGCCGTCCAAGATAGGGAAGGGTCCCATAAAATCAATCCCCCAAATGTCAAAAATTTCGCCTACCAGAATCGGCTGTAAGTGCATCATGTCTCGATGGCTCATGTTGCCCATGGTCTGGCAATAGATACATGCCTTACAGTGACTGTATGCATCCTTGAAAATTGTGGGCCAGTAAAAACCACACTGGAGAACTTTTGCTACGATTTTATGTCCTGAAAAATGTCCACCGCATTCCTGGTCATGGCAGAAAGAGAGTATGTCTTTGATTTCCACTTCTGCGACACATCGTCGAATTATTTGATCAGCACCAATGGGGAATAGATACGGGTCTTCCCAAAGGTAATGCTTGGCATCGGAAACAATTTGTTGTTCTTAGCCTTCGGCCAATTGGACGAAATCTGATGTGATGCCAAGTAGTTTACTATGTCAGCAAATCATGGAAACCCTATATTGATAGTCAGAAGGTGCTCATCGGGAAAATGTTCCGTGATGGGTCTGGACGGGTCGATGATCTCAGAAGGAAGGCGAGGCAAGTGATCAGCTACCAAATTTTATTTTCTTACTTTGTCGCCAATCTCGAGGTCAAATTTTTGCAACAGCAAGATCCAGCAGATTAATTGAGATTTCACGTCCTTCTTTGCAAGGAGATGCCTTACAGCTATGTGATCCGAGTAGATAATAAAATGGGAACCCAAGAGGTAAGATATGAATTTTTCTAGGGCAAATACTACTTCTAGCAGCTCTTTCTCAGTAACCATGTAGTTATGCTGAGCCTCGTCAAGTGTTTTTCTTGTGTAGTAAATGACCACGGGTTTCCCGTCAATTTTCTGCCCCAAAACTGCTCCTATAGCGAAGTCAAATGCATCGCACATGATCTCAAAGGGTTGAGACCAATTAGGGGACTGTAGGATTGGGGCTTGGGTAACTCTGTCACGAAGGATCTCAAATGCTTGAGTGCATTCCTTGGAGATTTCGAAAGGTATATCCTTGGAGAGAAGAGTAGTCAGGGGGCGTGCGATTTTCGAAAAGTCAAGGATAAATCGATGGTAAAAACTGACGTGCCCTAGAAAAGATCGGATGTCCTTGATCGAGCCAGGCATAGGGAGTTTGGAAATCAAGTTAACCTTGGCTCGATTGACTTGGATGCCTTTCTCTGAAATCAGATGTCCCAGGACGATTCCCTCAGACACCATGAAATGGTTCTTTTCCCAGGAAAGAACCAGATTCACGTTAATTCACCGCCTGAGTATTTGGACCAAGTGCTGGAGGCAATCGTCAAATAATGCTCCAAATACTGAAAAGTCATCCATGAAGACTTCTAGATAATCACCTACCATATCTGAGAATATGGCAAGCATGCATCGCTAAAAAGTTGCGGGTGCATTGCAGAGATCGAGCGGCATCCTTTGGAACGCGTATGTCCCAAAGGGGCAGGTGAAAGGGGTCTTTTTTTGGTCCTCAGGATGGATTGCCACTTGGTTATAACTGGAGTACTCGTCAAGAAGGTAGAAGAACCCATTTCCCGCTAGTTTCTCGAGGATCTGATCAATAAACGGTAGTGGGAAATGATCCTTCTTTGTGGAGGAATTTAGTCTTCTGTAATCAATGTAGACTCTCCATGAGTTAGCTATACGGGTTGGTATGACCTCTCCGATTTCAGTCGTAATGATGGTGAGTCCTGCCTTCTTAGGCACAACCTACATTTGACTCACCCATCGACTGTCGGAGATCGGGTAGATGATCCCTGCATCTAACCACTTAATGATCTCCTTTTTCACGACCACTTGCAAATTAGGGTTCAAATATCTCTGCATTTCTCACGAAGGTCGTGCGCCCTCTTCGGTGTAGATTCGGTGTGTGCAATAAGAGGGGCTTATGCTAGTCAAGTCATCGAGAGTCCATCCAATGGCTCTACGATGTTGCTGGAGAATAGTAATCAGACGGGATTCCTGGTCAGGTGTGAGTCTGGAGTTGATAATCATAGGAAACATCTGATTGGAACTCAAAAAGACGTATTTCAGATGATCGGGAAGGGGCTTGAGTTCCAGGATGGGATTATCAGCAGCAGTGGGCAGTTCAGAGTGTGTGTCAAGAGCAAGGGTAGGAGTTATGGGTGTATCTAGATCAGGTTTAGACTCCTTTGTTTGTGGGTTTTGATCTTTTGGTGGTTGATCGAGGATAATCAGGTTGTCCTCGATATGCAGTTCATCAACCATGGCTTTAATATCACATATTTGTTTTATAACACCGCAATTAATCCCTTATTGGGCCTTAAAGATGTCAATCTTTAGAGTTTGGTTCCCAAATTTTAGTTCTATTTGGCCCTCCTCACAGTTTATATTGGCCCTAACAGTGGCCAGAAAAGGTCTCCCTAGTGGCCAAAAAAGGTCTCCCTAGTATAATTGGTGTATCCTTTGGGTTCTTAGGTGCATCCATATCTAGAACTATAAAATTCACCGGGAAGTAAAAATCTCATACCCTAACAATGACATCCTTGAGTATTCCTTTAGGTGATTTGATGGATCGATCAGCTAACTGCAATGTCACCTCTGTTGGTTTAAGCTTGGACTCTTCAAGGTTGTCAAGGAGGGATGTAGGTTTTAGGTTTATGGAGGCACCTAGGTCTAACAAGGCTCTATCGAATTGGGTATCACCAATTTTACAGAAAATCAGGGGATACTTGGGTCTTTAGCCTTGGGTGGGAGTTTACTCAAGATGACAGAGCTGGCTTGGTCTGACAGTATGATCGGACTCCCACTTTTGGTTCGTAGCTTACGCTTGGGTGTACACACATCTTTTAGAAATTGTGCGTAAGCTGGTACGTGGCGGATTGCATCCATCAAGGGGATGTTTATCTGGACCTGTTCAAAGAGCTTGACCAGATCCTCCTCAGGAGCCACGGGTTTGGTTATCCTCTTTCCCTTGGTCAAGGCCTCGGGAAATGGAACCTTGGTTGGTTCCTCTAGAATAGGTCTAGGTTCTTGATCTGGGATAGGGGTATCCTGGATAACTATCCTAGGGCTTGGGTTACTACCAAGCTTGGAGTGGTCTGGATAAGGTGGATCTTGAGTTGCTTTACCACTATGGGTTGTTATGGAGTTTAATCCTGCCTGGTTTTGGTTTGGGGTTGGTAAAATGGGTGGTTGTTGTTGAAATCCCACGTAAGATGTCGAAGCTTCCATCCTGTCAGGTGATGGAGCAGAAGGGACCTGATAAATCATATGTGCGTGGCTTGGATTTAGGTTCATAACGCACCTCTGGGTCGGCACGTTATTTGGGTTTGGCAGAGGTTGCAAAGGAAGTGTGCCAGGTTGGTAGGAATTTGCCATCTGGGCGAGTTGATTGCGAACCTCTGTGATCTGCCACATTCGTCTTCTGAATGTCAGCTAGTGTTTGAAGGATAAGAGTCATTTGATCTGCTTAGTTTGGCCCAGATTGATAGGTGGGGTTGGGCCGAGGCTGAGGTGGCTGATATGGACGAGGAGCTTGTGGACAGGGTTGATAAGGTGGTCTTTGATTCTGAGAATTTCCCACCCACAGGAAGTTGGGATGATTCCGCCATCTAGGGTTGTAGGTATTGGAGAATGGGTCATTCTGGATGGCGTTGAGGTCCTCGTAAGTTTGAGGAGCCTCAAGAAAATCAGAGTACAAGGGTTCAGAGTTCCCTGAACTAGAATAGAGTGGATCGGAGGTCCCTCCGGTCCTGCAGTTAGACGAGGGTGGATACGGGTCCATCCCCTGCGAAGATCAGTGATAGATGTTTTGCACAGTTTCCCTCGTAAGAGGTGGCTGTGCAAATGAGTTCTGCATAGAGGTGGCTTGCTGCAGATGCCGAGTCAGCTCATCCACCTTCTTCTCTATGATAGAGACCTTGTCCAACCGATTGGTCATCAGCTCCAAGTTGATGGATGTGGACAGGCCTTACATCTCATGTGCTCCCTTAAGATTCGTCGGTGCACGGGCATTCGTCCGGTCGAATAAGCCCATGGAGTCATTATTGATGGAGTTCTCGCACATATTTTCGAGAATTTCCCACACCGTGTCCTCATGTTGACCCATGATGTTTCCTCCGTAGGTTGCATTGACAAACAATCGAATGTCTTCACAGAGTCCTTGGTAAAAAGACTGGTCTTGTTCCCATTTAGGAACTCCATGATGGGGGCACTTCCGCATGAGGTCCAAGAATCGATCCCATGCCTCATGAAGAGGTTCTCATGATTGTTTAGTGAAATTAGTGATCTGGTGGTGCAAGGCATTTGTCCAGCCAACAAGGAAGAACTTTTTCAAAAATTCGGATTGGAGTTCGACCCATGTGTTGATCGGACGAGTTTGAGTCTGGTACCGGTGAGCAGCCTTGTCCATGAGGGAGAAAGAAAACATCTTCATGAGTAGAATATCCCGGTTTTGTACATCTGACCTGAAGGTCTGGCCAGATGTTTGAGTTGCTTGATGTGCTGGA
The DNA here is from genome assembly GCA_037157565.1 of Thalassia testudinum. NCBI lineage: Eukaryota > Viridiplantae > Streptophyta > Magnoliopsida > Alismatales > Hydrocharitaceae > Thalassia > Thalassia testudinum. Next base: position 88,912,671 of record JAZHRO010000024.1, read on the forward strand.
AGGGATCCTCGGAGTTAAGCCCATGGAATTTTGGTATGGCATGAATCATATTGGGCTTGAGTTTAGAATCAGGACCTCCAGCCGGGATTTGGACTCGAGGCTCGATTCCCACCATAGTGGGATTATAGTGATCTCGCATCATAGGATGCTACGACAGGTTTACAAAGTTTTGGAATAGATCATTTAAGCACTGAAGTTGGTGCTCAAGGTTGTTCTCTTCTTTAATGGGTTGTGCCATGATGGAAGAAGGAGAATTCGGTTCTGATGAATCAGAGGAGAGATCTATGTGGTGGGGTCGCTGCACAAACACGGGCGTCGAGGCTTGGCCTCGGCGGGAGTGGATTTCTAAAGGAGATCTTAAGGATAGTCTTAAGGACCTCCTACCAAACATGCCCTAAAGGATTTGATGAGATTAGAATGTGCTGGACCCAATCGGGACACCCAAAAAATGTTGGGTGACTATAGAGGTTCGGGGCAGATGATACCCCTTAGTCAGAAAGGTCGTCCACCTGAGAAATACCTGGGCAGCCAGAGAGGGAGAGTCCCGCAAAGACCCCTACATGGTAGAGTGTCCCCACGAGTTACAGGATTTCCCCCACTCAACCTCTCTTGTCACTGAGATTCTAGGTAGATCAGAATGGGGACCTTGACCTCTTAAGTCTACCTCTTTTAATTAAGATCAAGGTGCTTAGGGTTCCACTTGAACTTTAGATCTTTTGAGTGCAAACAGTGACCTAATTTTAAGGTTGGTTGACCCAAAGGATCAACTTCACCTCTTTGTTCCTTTGAGAGCTTTTAGGTCCTCTCTTTTAGGGTTCAAGTGAATTAAGAGCTTGATTTTCTTAGGGTTTCTCTTGGATAAATCTCTTCAAATAAGGCTTAGGCACACCTCCTTTTGAAAATTTTGATTCTTTGCTTAAGAGAAGATGTGTCTCTAAAACCCTAGATTGAAATCCTTAAGTTGGCTCTATTTGGTCCAATTTAGTAGCCTCAAAGATGGTATCTAGGGCTCAATCAAGAAGGTGTTAGCCCTAGTTACCTTAAATGGATGTGCAATTAAAAAACGTGTTTAAATAAAAAATCAAGCAACTTTGGTGACTTACTAAATATGGGAGCAGGTAGCCTTAGGTTGATTTTTCTTTGTTTTCCTTTTCAGATTTTGATGGGATTAAGAGAAAGGGCTAATCAAAATTTAACTATTCTTGGTGTGGTTGTTGTGTGGTTGTTTCTTTTTTTCTTTTCTTCCCCTGAAACAATCATAGCAAAAGAAAGAGAGTAAGTTAGTATTGAATCAGAGGTTGTGATCAAAGTTTCTAAAATGCCTGTTGCTCCCCAGCAACGGCTCCAAAATATTTACGGCAGGCGAAATCGGTGTTTAAAAGATGTTGCGTTATAGTATAAGTGAAATCACCTTGTAAACAAATAAGAATTTTATTACTCGAAAACTTAAGAATCCGAAGTCGAACACAGGGAGCAAATTGGTATTTAAAAACTAAGAGCACAATCTCAAATTAATAAAATGTGATGTTCAACAATAGTATGAAGCAATAAAATGAAATTCAATGTGTATAAATGCTAAAGAGAAGAATAGAGATGTAAAAAGAAATAGAATGTCTATTCTCTCTTCTTTCTTCTCTCCTCTCTAATGTCTTCTTCTTCCTTCTCTTTTCTTCCTTCTCTGATTTCTTCTTTCTTTCTCTGTAGCTACTTTTCTCTTTTGTCATCTTCTTTCTTTTTCTTCTCTTGGTTTCTTTCTATTTCTCTGCCTTTGATTCTTTTCTTTCTTTGGCTTCTTTCTCTGTCTTCAGCCTTCTATTCTCTCTGCGGCTCCTTCCTTCTCTTCTTCTTTTCCTTCAGCTGTGCCTTCCTTCCTTTCTTCCTTGGCTTCTGTTTTCCTTCTTTTCCTTTCTTCTTCAGCAGCGCCTTCTTCTTCCTTCTTCTTCCGCCTCTGCCTTCAAGTCCTCAACTTCTCCTACCCTTGAGCTTCTTTCCTTCCCGTAGCTCCTTCCTTCAGCTTCCCTTCCTTCCTTCTTTCCCTTCACACATGAGTGCAAAACCTACCCCTACCCTCCCCTGCGTACGCTCTCTCTCTTCTTCTCTCTTAGGTTAGCTCCTAGAGCCAATTGGGTATACGGGTCGGGTTACGCGCACCTGGGTCTAGGCGCATTGGCGTGGGTGGTGCGCGAGGAGTGCAGGGTAAATGGGTCAGGTAGCCAGGTTCGCGTAGCATAGGTCGTGGACGAGGCAGGCGAGGGGACCTCACCCCGTGATCTGAGGCGATAAGGTGGAAACACAAAATCAATAAAAGCCACTCACCTGCGCTTGATGTTTCCAAGGTGGGACTAAAGTCCCACCTGCTTCTTCGCATGCGCGCAAGAGGAACGTCTGCCCAATTGCTGCAGTTGCAATCGATGAAGCCTTTGATTGCTAGGTGCGAAAGAGTCATAGAATGGTTCCGCGCACCTGGGTCTTTTCTGCCTGGGGCGATGCGGCTTGGAGCGAGCTTGCGAGCAAGCTTGCTCGTGCTCCAATTGCAGAAAGGGGGTCAGATCTGCACTTCACAAATACGGCCTCGCAGCCCTGTCAAACCACATTGGTAGCTTCGCCGTGTCACAGCGAAGGTGGTGCGGTGGGTGGCGTGGCGCAGAACAGCCTAGGCATGCGTGCCTAGGTCAGACTATGACCGTGAAAGTGCGTGTGTTTGGTGAGAGTGTAGGGTGTGTGTGGCGGTCAGTGAAGGGGTGGATGATGGCGAGTGATGGTGGAGGTTTTGAGGTAGGTGGCGAGGCGTGTGGATGAGTGGAGCGGTGGATGCGCCTTCGCCGATGGTTTGCCGGAGATGAGGAAGATGGAGGTGGTCGGTGGCTGTCGAGGGTAATTTTGTGAGATAAAGAGGGGGAAAGTGAAAAGTAGGGAGAGAGGAACTTACTGAGGGTTTTTGGATGAAGGGGGAAAGGCAGAGGGCGAGCGGTGCATGTGTGCCGTTGTCGGAGAAGAAAGCCCTGAGATGAGGAAGACGGTGACGATGAGAGGGTTGGAGGAGCACGTGCAGGTATGGTGCGACGCGGAGGAGCATGGCGGAGAAGACTGTACCATTGTATGGTGGCAGAGCGATGAGAAGAGGGAGGAGAGATCGTCAGAGCTTGCGGGCTATTGGCTGGAGATGCGAGAGGACGAATTTAGGGGTTTTCTGCAGCTAATTCAAGCTTTAGAGTAGCAGCAAGGACAGGGGGTCCTTTTATAGCTATTGGCAGAGGTCCTTGTGCTTGGAAGGCAAGCTTCTAAGCGCAAGAATCCTCACCGAAGTAGGAATGTGCGAAGGATACCCATGTCTCTCGAGCGTTCGCTCAAGAGATTGGGTGCGAATCAGATCTTGGGATTGCATTCAGATGATAGGGAATTCCACAGATAATCTCCTTTCCAAATCTGAGAGGGGATCTCTGAGGAATCAAGGAGAAATCCTCCTTGAATCCTCGCCAAAGTAGGACTCCTCCATTGTAATGGTGGAGGGATGTAATTGCAAAGAGTGGTGTGGAAGATAGGGGGGTCTGCGCAATGGTTGTCAAAAGCTAGGGGTCAAAATGTAATTGGGTGGACAGTTTTGCAAAGTGGGTCAAGGTGACCTCCTCTTAGATCAAAATTTTGGTTAAAACCTAATTTGGACCTAAGGAATCCAATGGTGAAGTTGGATTTTATGTTTGACCACGTTTGAGTGGATATTTTGCATAAAAAACCCAAATTAGGGCAAATAATTAGCTAGGACCCCTACTTAGGTCAAAATAGGTTCCAAAGGCCAATTTGAAGGTCCTAAACCCTAGGGGATATTTTCTCATGAATTTTAGAGGATTTAGTTGATTTTTATCCAGACCAGAACCTTGTTGTATTAAGTGGGTTTGTTTCAGGGTTAGAGAATGTCATTTAATTCTTAAATCTCACAATAACCCTTTTCTGATTGAACCATCCTGCTTTTCATCTTGTTAAGACCAATTGACCCATGTTTAACCCCTTAGAAATCCTGTTGATGTACTGCAATGGTAAAATTACAGTTTTACCCTTTATTTCTTATTTTCTTCTCAGAATAGTTATCCCTTGAATTAGGCCCTTCTTTAGGTTATATGGGTGCTTTTGTTCTTTTTTCTAGGTTAAAATGAGCTAGTTAGGGCTCATGATGGTGTTCCCATCAGTTTGGCCACTCTACGTCAACTCCTATTTGGCCCTTGCGTATGTGGTACCGAGGTGAGCTACTTAGTGTATGGGGAGCTTGCCACCCCATGGGACCCAGGGTTAGGTTTGGCCACCCTACACAGACTCTTGTTAGGCTCGTTGGGCAAATAGAGATAGTCAAATGAGGGTACGCGGACTGTGGAGGGTGAGACCCCTATTATGAGAGGACAAGGCCCTGTACTATTTCATGCTGTACGTTTGGGCGTACCCGCTAGTGGAAACGACTGACCGCGTGCTAGTGCGGGGTAGGTACTCGTGCATTTATCGCACGTGCCATAGTCACCGCTACATCGCGACCATGACCTCGGGGTAGTAGATCGGGTGTAGGACTACTACGGGGGACTTTCCCGGCCAAGACAGTGCCACGTGTACATCCTGCATCGTGGGAAAACTACAAGAAAGATCGTTCTCTTAGGGAACAAGAAGACTAAGCAATATCATGGGACCTGATTAGCGGAAACACATAAACCAGAGAATTGGAAATGGATAAATAAATGACAATTGAAAGTTTAGCTGATTACTGTTTTAATTATGTTGCATGTAAATAACTGAACCACAACTCTACTAAGCATTACTTGACTCCAGATTTTGTAATCATGTTCAAGTCAGAGATTCAAACAGCCACAGCCATCGGCTGCTGAAGGCGTTGGGCCTAGTCGTGCCCAGCCATAGTTTTCTTTCTTTAGTTCGTTGTAGAGAGTTTTGTTGTAGTGAGTACCAGTAGCTTGTTATATTCAGTATATTTCTACCAGTTCTCTGTTGCGATGGCTACATTTGTATTCATACTTTTCCACTATATGCCATAAAAATCTAGTGGTTTGATGTTCTCTTTCCTTTATTATCAGTTATATATTTTCTGCTTAGTTACATTACTGGTGTGGTTGTGGAATGAATATGTATTTGGTTGTTTCTCGTTGGACGACTAGGTCTTGGGATTCGTCGAGGCGAGCCGTTCTCGGGTCCTGTAGGGAGCCGGGAGCAGGTCGTGGCAAGATGGTATTAGAGCAAGGTCGTCTCGAGAAATAAACTAAATGGTTTGGAAATAACAATGCTTGTACATGTAACTAGGATAGCCATTGCAACATATTATCTTGATTATCGCTTCCGAGTCTTATTTCCGTCTGTAGTCAAGTGACCTTGATAGTTCGATCCTTTTCTTTCGATCTCCATGTAGGAGATGCCTTGCCAGGGAACTCTTGAGGTGGGCTGTGGACGTAGTCATGCCACGGGCGTGGTCGTAGGGGAGGGAGAGTGATGGTCGAGGATGGGGCAGATCCACCTCTCCTTCCGGGCGTTCAGGCCCTGAACCTCTCCCAGCTGATCCGAGATATCATACGGGAGTAGCTCTAGTAGCCTCCTCCTCAGCCACCTCTCCTTAGGGATATGGAGGGAGAGTCCTCTGTGAGGCAGGCGAGCCACCACTATGCTGGACAAGCTAGAGGGGGGAGGGGTGATCCTCCACCACCCCCACCTCCTACAGGCACTTCAGAGCATGAGCCCTCCTTGCCAGGAGGTGCACCTATTCCCCTATTGCAACTCCACCATAAGATCTTTGGCCAGCTCAGGAAACTGAAGCACCCCTCCATCAAGGGGGAGGAGAGCCTGTCTGAGGTAGAGGATTGGCTGGAGCAGATGGAGAAGATCTTCGACACACTCCATCCTCCTGCACAGTGCCGTGTGGCCTTCGCCACGTACCAGCTTGAGAGTACAGCCCACAGGTGGTGGAGGGCGGTCAGAGGACAGGAGGAGGGAGAGCTGACGTAGGACCGGTTTGTGGCGCTCTTCTGCGAGCAATACTTCCCATCGACCTGGCAGGATCAGAGGAGGCAGAAGTTCCATACTCTCCGCCAAGGGGCGATGACGGTTAGAACATACCGTACGCATTTCTTGGAGCTATCATGATTCGCCTCGACAGCCGCATCTACTGAGGAGGAACGCCTATGGAGGTTCACTGAGGGCCTCCAACTTTCCATTCGAGGGTATGTAAAGCCCCTTAAGTTGCCTACGTTCTCCCGCGTAGTTGAGGTGGCCATGACCTACGAGGAGACTAATCCGGTCGTGTGTGACGTCAACGAGGGAGGATGAAAGAGGCACTACTAGCAGAAGCACTCGCAGGGCCACTGAGAGAGGAGGCACACGTCACCTGTGGAGGAGTCGTCCTACCCTATGGGTCCACCAGGGACCTTTGGGGGCCCCAGACCAGGACTAGCCGACTGCAGTAGACCCCCACTTAGCTTCCAGCAGGGACAGCAGACAGAGGGAGGAGGTCACGCTCCTCTTTGCTACCAGTTTGGCCAGCCGGGCCACATATGGAGGGACTGCCCATCTATGGCCAGAGCACAGTAGACGCTCCTAGCACTGAGCACTGGAGGCTGATCTGGTGTCCGTGGTTACCAGGCCCGAGGAGGACGGCAACAATCGCGAGGAGGGTACCGGCCAGCTATTTCTCGCCCGGCCCAGAGCATGGCTACTTTTTCGACACTGTGGACTGAGGGGCGTGTCAACGCCCTGACTCACGGAGATGCTAGAGCTTCAGGCTCTGTACTGGCAGGTATGGTTATAGTTTTCGACAAGCTCATTTATGTGCTTTTCGATTCTGGTGCCACGCACTCGTTCGTCTCTACGAGTTTTGCCATTAGCTTGGGATCGGGCAGTACACTATTAGAGGAGCCATTCTTGATTAGAGACCTAGGTGGACAGGTATTTGTCGCCAAGGAGGTCTTCCTTGATTTTGTGGTCACTATAGAGGGACACAGTCTTCCGAATGACCTGATCGTGATCTCGATGGGGAATTTGAGCGTGATCCTAGGGATGAACTAGCTGGCTGCTTATCATGCCCTAGTAGACAACTTTGGGAGGAAGATTGTCTTCTCCATACCAGACTTGCCTCCTTTCAAGTTCCATGGCCAATTAGTAGATGGAGGATTCAGGTGCATCTCTGCACTTCATGCAGCGAAGCTACTAAGCCAGGGGTGCGAGGGCTCCCTAGCTTGTGTCATAGCAGGGCCTAGCCCTGTGGTCGACTTGTAGAGTATCCCAATGGTCCGTGAATACCCTGACATCTTTCCAGAGAAGCTGCCAGGACTGCCACCTGAGAGTGAGATCGAGTTTGAGGTCTCATTGGTACCGGGGACCGGCCTCCTCTCTACTATACCATACAGGATGGTCCCACTTGAGTTGCGAGAGCTCAAGTCTCAGTTACAAGATCTATTAGAGAAGGGCTTTGTGAGGCCCAGTGCATCCCCATTAGGAGCCCCTATCCTGTATTTGAAGAAGGATGGTACCCTTTGGCTATGCGTCGATTACAGATAGTTGAATCGGGTCACCATCAAGAACAAGTACCCACTGCCTCGTATTGATGACCTCTTCGACCAGCTGAGAGATGCCATGGTGTTCTCCAAGATAGATCTAAGATCAGGTTACCATCAGTTGAGGATCAGGGAGACTGACATCTCCTAGACAGCCTTCCACACACGGTATGGTCACTACAAGTTCTTGGTCATGACATTTGGGCTGACCAATGCCCCCGCCACTTTCATGGATCTAATGAACCACGTCTTTCGGCCGTACCTGGATCAGTTCATGGTAGTGTTCATTGACGACGTACTTGTCTACTCTCGGGATCAGGCAAAGCATGGACATCATCTCCGCATGGTCCTGGACACTTTGATACGGCACGGGCTGTATGCCAAGTAGAACAAGTGCAAGTTCTAGTTGAGACAGGTTACCTTCTTGGGCCATGTGATCTTAGGAGACAGATTGGCTATGGATCTGACTAAGGTTGAGGCCGTCCTCAGGTGGGAGAGGCCGCATACAGTGATAGAGATACGTAGTTTCCTAGGGCTGGCAGGCTACTATAGGCGATTTATCCGAGGTTTCTCATAGATCGCACATCCCATGTGTTGAACGTTACGAACGCTACGCTAACGTGTTTGGTTTTGGAAAACCTGTCGTTGTAGTTTAAAAGCGAAGAATTCGTGTTCAACAAATAAAATTTATACCGAAATTAAAATTCCGGGTCGAACACAGGGAGGCAGACGTTTGATTTAAAAACTACGCGTTTCTTTTTATTTGTCACAGAATAATTCAATTTAAAACTATCTAAATATTTACAATAAATAGAAGAGAGAGAGAGAGTAAGAGAGAAAGAGAATATTACACAGAGAAATCAAAATGAGATGTAGAATAAACAAGGAATTTTTCATTAAGGAGATTGTTCATTTCACTCTTACAACTACAAAGCATAAAATAATTACTCTAGAAAGCGATAAATTTACTCTAGAAAGCATTACAAGAATAGAGGGAGAAATGTCCTCCTCGACGATTTCTTGGAGGACGAACAAAACTATACTAGAAAGCAGTAAATCTATACTAGAAAGTAGTAAAAAGAATAGGGAGAGAGAAATCCTCCTCGACGGTTGCTTGGAGGATGAGTCGGACGGGACAACGCCTGGACGAAGGGGAATGAAGCAGGACGAAGGAGGACAAAGTAGAAGAACGGGAATGAAGCAGCACGCCGTCGTCGTCGCGGGATCCACTTCCGAAGGGGAACGAAAATTGGACTTTATCTCGCGAGAAGCATCTCGGGTGTGGGACAAGCTTCTCTTGAGCTTTGGAGGGGTAGAGAGGAGAAGGAAGGGGTGAGAATTTCGTATGGAGGGGGTCACCTTTTATAGTTGCAAGGAGTGGGGGCAAAATGGACATTACAACCTCAAAATAATAAATGAGGGGTCTTTAATGATGGATAAATCCGCCACTAAAGCTTCGACGTGGGCGTAGCTGCCCGCGCGCTCAATGCTATCGCACGCACAACGATCCTCAGCTGTCCGATCGCAAGATCGGACAGCTTAAGATGCGTCTCCGCCCACTGCGTTGTGCACCCGCCCGCGTGCAATCGCGCGTCCGCGCTGCGCGTTCAATCGCGCGTGGACGCTATCGGGCGTGCGCGGCCGTCCGATCTCCATCTGATGCTCCACCCGCGCCCAATCGCCCGCGCCTCTAGCCCTCTGCCGTGGCACGAACCCGCACCCGCTGGACGCGTAAGAGCGCTCGACCGCTGTGCTACGGGGCGCGGATGGTCGAGCGGACACTTTTAAGCACGACCGACCACAGCTGTTGGATTAAGATCCAATGGCGGAGAGCGAGCTGGTGCGGGGCCTTCGTAGAATGCGTGCAGCCGTTTGGGCGGCCGAGATGGCGGCACGTGGCGCCATCTTGGCCGTCCATCTTCTGGAAGTTGTAGATGGTGCCACGGATGTCGGATTGACTTGATTTTTGCATCGGTGGGCTGCGATCGTCGATCTGAATTCATCCATGCGGTCGGATTTGTCATCTGAACTGCGGATTTTCACCATCCTGGCCCTTGATCTTCTAGGGTTCCCCGGTCACTATCTGATGCTACGGATGTTTGATTAGGGCAATCTTGGAGTCGTTGAACTCCAATTGTTTCCCTGATCACATCCATACGGTTGGATCTTTGATCCGAGGCCCCGATAAAATGTTTGCCCTGTCCAAGCACATAAAAGGAGACAATTAACCTCCATTTTATTCAAACTACTCTGAATGCAAGATGATGCATGTTATGCAATATTTATATCATGAAATGCAATCCTATGCTTAAGAACATGCATAAATAGACATTTTAAGTAGTGTAAATGTGTTTACATCATACCCCCATGCCTATCTTTTGCTAGTCCCTAGCAAAAACTATATGCTATTTATAAAAGAATTAGGTTGGATTATTTGGACCTAAGTTATTTTCAATCATTAAGAAATTGTCTACTTAGGAACTGAACTTTCAAAGACACAACAGTGCTCGGGTATCAGCCAAAATGCAGACCGCCTCAAGACCTCGCCTTATTAAAAGAAAAATTTCTTTTTCTCTTTTTCTCTTTTCTAATTTTTTCGAATTTTCAAATTTTAGGGTTTAAGAGTGGCTTTCTACGGCCATTCAACTCACCCAAGATTTGATGAGAATCCTAAGCTTTAAGCATCTTATTGTGATTGTGATAGACTCGTTGATAGACAGTTAGAACAGACTTCGGATTTCTGCGCCTCTAGGTGACCTAACAAGAATTCTGCCTAAAGGTGTATCTTTACAACCGGTAGATTTCTCCCTACTTTTATTTTTTTACGGGGTCAACACAAGGGTGAATCCAGTGTATATCTCTCCGATTTATTCTACTTCTCCGCTTCTTCCTAAGTGTTTTGGGAATTTTTAGTGCATTTTCTGAGCTAGGTTCTGGACAACCGGTCGATGAGCTGTTACCACCGACAACTTGCCAGCCATACTCGTGCGGCGAAGTGTGGCTTATTTCTTTTTGTTCTTTCTCCTTTTCTTTTTGATTTTTTTTTTTAAGTAGGTGGCTTCCCTGGTCTAAGATTTACCTACAGGTAGCAAAAAAAGAAAGGTCCAGTGACTGGGCTTTGGACAACGTACCTATGGGCTGTTACCCATGATAACTTGCCAGCTATATCACCCTAGAAGGTTCATTAGCTACCCAATTTCCGTTAGAATCGCCGAACAACGAGTCAGTGCAAAGAAAGTGTGTAGATGCTTACAACTCAAAATTCCCTCAAATCAGAGGGTGGGTTGATAAGTTGTGTACTTATCACCCAAACATATTTATTCTAATTTTAATAGAATTAAGATGGCGAGGACTCAAAGATAAATCCACATTTTAGTGGATACACAGGCTAATTAAGTCCAAAGACCTGAGGGGTCTTTGTGTTCAGATCCTAATGTAAAATTTCTTAGGATTGAAAAGTCCTAATGTCCAACTAATCCTTCCTAATTTTTTTCTTTTTTTTCTTAAAATAAGAAGAGAGACAATTTATATGGATTTCACAAAGCTGACCAAATAATTCAAGAATGAATCCGCCCCCCAATGCCTAGCTGATGTAATGTCCTCATTGAAAAAGAGACATGAAAGAAAGGGTAGAATATGAAAGATGTCACCTGGATATGAAGCTCGTATCATCCTTGTGTCATATGTACAACTGTTGAGTTTATTGCCGTCAGCTAGGCGAAGTCCAGCCAAAGAAGTCACAGAATGACTAGAGCAATAGAGTCTGAGACGGGTTTTGGGAGATTACTGTCAACAACAGGCTTCAAACGTTGACCGTTGACTTTAAAGGTGTTACCCGTCTTTGGGTCAGAAATCTGAACGGCACCATTTGAAAAAAATCTGATCAATTATGAATGGGCCATTCCATTTAGATCTAAGTATGCCAGGAAAGAGCTTAAGTTTAGAATCGAATAACCAGACCTTTTGGTTTGGCTCAAAGCTCTTGCGGGAAATCAATTGATCATGTAGAGCTTTGGTCCGAGCCTTGTAGATCTTGGCATTCTCATAAGAATCATTTCTAAGCTCCTTCAACTCAGATAGTTGGAGTTTCCTGGCCTTCCCAGCTGGATTCAGATCTAAATTGCATTGTTTGATTGCCCAGAATGCCCTGTGTTCAATCTCTATGGGTAGATGGCATGCCTTTCCATACACCAAACGGAATGGAGACATGCTAATGGGCGTTTTATACGCCGTACGGTAGGTCCAAAGAGCGTCCTCAAGCTTTTGAGTCCAATCCTCGCGATCAGGCCTAACCATTTTTTGCAGAATGTTCTTGATCTCTCGATTGGAGATCTCGGCTTGTCCATTCGTCTGGGGATGGTAAGGTGTGGAAATACGATGATTAACCCCGTATTTGGCCAATAAATTTTGGAATTGGGCATTAGTAAAATGAGTGCCACCATCACTGATGATAGCCCTCGGAATCCCGAACCTACTGAAAATATTTTTTTTGACAAAATTGATGACCACCTTGTGGTCATTGGTTTGGGTGGGAATTGCCTCAATCCATTTGGACACATAATCAACGGCAACAAGAATGTACTGATGTCCAAATGAAGGAATAAAGGGTCCCATGAAATCGATGCCCCAAACATCAAAAATTTCGACAGGAAGAATAGGGTTTAGGGGCATCATGTCTCTCTTAGTTATGCTCCCGAGTGCTTGGCATCGAGAACATGACCTTGAGAAATCCTGGGCATCCTTGAATAAAGACGGCCAATAGAAGACAGATTACAAGATTTTTGCAGCCGTCTTTCTCCCGGAGAAATGTCCACCACACCCAGATGCATGGCAGAACTCGAGTATACTATTGAATTCATTCTCCGGTATGCATCGGCGAATAATCTGATCAGAGCCAATGCGATACAGTTCAGGGTCCTCCCAAAAGTAGTGTTTGGCCTCAAATTTGAGTCTATCCCGTTGTTGCTTGGTCCAATCCTGGGGGATTTGACGAACGGCCAAATAGTTAACAATGTCAGCAAACCATGGGGTGTGGACACCTAAAACTGTAAGAATGGTTTCGTCCGAAAAAGTGTCAGCAATCGGAATGTCCGGACAAGAAGAATCACCTAGGAGTCTCGACAAATGATCCGCTACCACATTTTGTACCCCGGCTTTATCCTTGATTTCAAGATCAAATTCTTGAAGAAGAAGAATCCAACGAATAAATCGGGGTTTAGCATCCTTTTTAGCCAAGAGATGTCTCAAGGCCGAGTGGCCGGTATAAACAATAACATGAGACCCCAAGAGATAAGCCCTGAATTTTTCCAACGCAAATACTATAGCTACTAATTCCTTTTCAGTAACAGTGTAATTCCTCTGGGCTTCATCCAGAGTTTCACTAGCGTAGTAAATGACAGAGGGCTTTCGGTCAATTTTCTGACCCAGGACAGCCCCGACCGCGTAATCAGAAGCGTCGGTCATGATCTCAAATGGGGCTGTCCAAATTGGTGGTTGCAAAATTGGTGCACAGGTGACTGCCGTTTTTAGGAAATCAAATGCCTTTCGGCATGATTCGTCAAAAACAAACGACGTTTCTTTGGCAAGAAGATTGCTCAAAGGGCGGGCAACCTTCGAGAAATCCTTGATGAATCTTCGATAAAATCCCACATGGCCAAGAAATGATCTGATTTGTTTAACAGATTTGGGAGGAGGAAGTTTAGCGATAGCATCAACCTTAGCTTTGTCTACTTCAATTCCCCGTTCAGAGATTACATGACCCAAAACGATGCCCTCTTGGGTCATGAAATGACTCTTTTCCCAGCTAAGGACCAGTCGTGTCTTGATACATCGTTTAAGAATCATTTCCAAATTAGCCAAATAAGAGTCAAATGATTCTCCGAAAATAGAGAAATCATCCATGAAGACTTCCATAAACTCTCCCACCATGTCGGAAAATATGGCTAGCATACACCTTTGAAAAGTCGCAGGTGCATTGCATAACCCGAAAGGCATCCTACGAAAAGCAAAGGTTCTGTAGGGACAGGTGAAAGTAGTTTTTTCCTGATCCTCGGGATGGATAGGAACTTGGTTGTATCCCGAGTAGCCATCAAGAAAACAGAAGTACTTCTGCCCAGCTAATTTTTCCAAGATTTGATCAATGAAGGGCAGGGGAAAATGATCCTTTTTAGTGGCTGTGTTCAGCTTCCTGTAATCAATACAAACTCTCCAAGAGGAAGCTGAACGAGTTGTGACAGATTCTCCTCTCTCATTAGTCACAACAGTAATCCCGGCTTTCTTTGGAACAATCTGAATGGGACTTACCCACGGACTGTCAGAGATTGGATAAATAATTCCTGCATCGAGCCACTTGATGATTTCCTTTTTGACCACTTCTCGCATATTTGGATTCAATCTCCTCTGCATCTGGCGAGAAGGGCGGGATCCATCTTCCAAAAATATTCTATGATTACAGTAAGATGGCTCGATCCCCCTGAGGTCATGAATGGTCCAACCAATTGCCTCCGTATGTTCCTTTAGGACCTTAATCAATTTAATCTCTTGCTCCTTTGTCAATTTAGCACTAATAATCACATGGAGCGTATTCTGCAGTCCTAAAAATTGATATTTTAAATTCTCGGGCAATGGTTTCAATTCAAGCTGGGGTGGGGTAATGATTGATGGTAGGGTAGATGCTGAAGATTCAACAAGAGGAAGAGGTTTTGAGTGAACAAAATCAGTAACCTCTTCTGAAGATGTCAGGTCAGAGGGTTGCGGGTCAAATTCATCAACCAAAGAGGAACTTTCAATTGAAGAAACTGTCAAACAAGTCTCAATATTAACATTATCCTCATCAAGTTTCTCAAAAAATCCACAATCCTCAAATTTATTGTTCGCCTTAAAAATATCCAATTTCATTCGTTGGTCCCCAAAGGCGATTTCCATGCTATTGCTTTCACAATTAATGTTGGCCTTTGCGGTAGCCAGGAATGGACGCCCTAGAATGATGGGCGTGTTCCTCAGATTATTTGGTACATCCATGTCAAGGACAAGGAAATCTACAGGAAAATAGAAATCCTTGACCTTAACTATAACATCTTCAATAACGCCTCGCGGGTTTGTGACCGAACGGTCTGCTAACTGTAGCGTTACTGAAGTTTGCCAAAGTTCACCTAACCCAAACTTCTCATAAAGAGAAGTCGGAATTAGGTTGATGGATGCACCGAGATCCAAAAGTGCTCTATCAAATGTGTAATCTCCGATAACGCAAGAAATCAAAGGAGCACCAGGATCTCTCTTTTTCTGAGGGAGGTAGTGCAGGATAACAGAACTAGCCTGCTCGGAGAGACCACCTTCCTCGGAACAGATTCTCTCGACTTACGCTTTTGTGTACATAATTCCTTTAAAAATCTTGCGTAAGCTGGTATGTGCTTGATAGCATCAAGGAGTGGGATATTGATCTCAACATTCTTAAATAAATTCAGAAGCTCCTCATTACTATCAACAGACTTCTTCTTTGCTTTGGTTAAGGCTTCAGGAAAAGGAACATGAGTTAGATCTTTGGAATCAGGTTCCTGAGCCTTGATTTCTCCTCTAGAATTCTCCTCTCTCTCTCTCTCTCTTTCTTTTAGTCTGATAGCTCCATTGTAATTATATCTCCTTGCTTATCAAAAATCCTAAAAAAAATATAATTGCGAATATAGATTAACGTAGCCTCCCTGTGTTCGACCCGGAATTCATTTCGGTATAAATTTTATTTGTTGAACACGAATTCTTCGCTTTCGAACTACAACGACAGGTTTTCCAGAATCGGACACGTTAGCGTAGCATTCGTAATGTTCAACATTTTGGCACCGTTGCCGGGGAGGCAACGATTTCTGATCTTTTCTTCGCATTTCTTACACTTTATGTTATTTTCTTACTAGCTTTCTCTTGTGCCTATTGTTTTGCAGAGACCTCCATCAAGGAATCAACAAGCGGTGGACTGGAGTAAAGTACAGTTGAAGACAACTATAACTGCTCCCCCATTCTTACCCCCTCCATAGATTTCATTCGCCACATTAAATCCAAATCCTAATTAACCTAGGTGTTTGCATAAATCCTAGGAATAGTTTGGTTGTTTGGATTTTCACTCACATTCATTCCACCCTCATTCATAAAAAATAACAAAAAGATAATCTTGTGGGGTAATTTCCAACAAACACACAACACACTCCCACATTCAAGGCAATTGATCAACTTGATTTGTTTTCTACTCAACCGGGTTCTGATCTGTGGAACCGGTACACACAAAGCAACATATAATAGAGTAGAAATTATTCTAGGTTAACCATTTTTGAGTGCCTAACTTAGTGGTGCATTTGGGGCCAATTGTTTGAGTTGTTTGGGCCGCACCACTTTATTTAAAACCAACTCATCAAGTAGCTCCTCCTTAGGGTTTTCAATCTAGGTATATTCCAGGCACTCCACTTTCTTTATGATTTTAAAGGAAAATAATTTTCACCCGTGTTTTACAACTTGGTTTGCCTAGAAACTTGGTTACAATTCACCTAATTTGAAACCCTAAAAGCTACGAACACTAAAATTAACGCATTATCAATAATCTTGCTTGAAAACCCTGGTTGTGCACGCACTTACACAAATCTCAATCAATCATTAAGGGCACAACCCATTGTAGGGGCCCATCACATTCCATAAGCACCACAATCCCAGGCCTTAATAAAATTGAGTAGACGTTGGCCTTAAGGTTTGATTCGCTCTTCAGGGCCTAGTCTGAGATTGTTTTTGATTAACCTACTTGTACTGATTAAGCTGATGTCTAGCTAGGGGAGTAGCATCAAACGACCGCGGCTGGGGGGTACACTAGGAACCAGAGGCGAAAGCCAAAGGAAGAACCTTCTCCCCAGTCCCTCCTTCTAACTTGTTGGACTAAACAGACGCAAGTAGAGTAAATCACTTATAGTCTTAAGGCTGGTTTTGGGAGTCAGTAGATCCTTAGGCTACCCCACTTAAGGACAGCCTTGTTTTGTTGTGCTACAGGGTCCCTATCCCCAGTCCTTCCGACCTTCTCCTAGTTTATGCTGGGAAGACGGTCATTGAATCCCCGATTGGAAGGACCGTTAGAACATTCTAGGAGGTGCAAGTTAGATTTTGGTTAATTTGATCTCATGGCCGAACAACAGCCTCCTCTGCTTGAAAATCCGAAGGAAGAATTTCGAAGGCAGTTGGAACAAATGCAGAGAATGCAGGAATGGTTCCAGAGAATGCAGGGCACTCAGCCCTTGAAGGATTTTTATGATCCTTCAAATTATGGGGAACGTCCCGGCGTCCAGATTCCAGCCGGTGACGTAGAAATCAAGCCCCAGGTGTTAAGCCTGATTAAACATTATCATGGGTTTGGCTCCGAAGATCCTTTTCAGCACTTGGAAGATTTGACCACTTTGGTCTAGACCACCAAGGCTCGAAACGTTAACGAGGAGCAAATGATCATGAGGCTCTTCCCCCACTCTCTTAGGGATAAAGCCGTGCATTGGTATAGGACAATAGGAAGACCAATTACAACTTGGAATGAGTTGAAATCGGCCTTTCTGAAGAAATTCTTCCCAGTCGGTCGTACCAATGCTTTGAGACGAGCAATCACTACCTTTACCCAGCGGCCGAGGGAGCAGTTTCAGGTGGCCTGGGAGCGATTCCAGGACTTATTGCGGAGGTGTCCACACCACGAGGTGCTGAAATGGCAACTCGTGTAGATCTTATATCATGGGTTGAATGAGCAACTCAGAAACCACGTGGATGCTTCTAAACCTCCCCAGCAACGGCGCCAAAATGTTGAACGTTATGAATGCTACGCTAACGTGTCCGATTTTGGAAAACCTGTCGTTGTAGTTCGAAAGCGAAGAATTCGTGTTCAACAAATAAAATTTATACTGAAATGAATTCTGGGTCGAACACAGGGAGGCTACGTTGATCTATATTCGCAATTATATTTTTTTTAGGATTTTTGATAAGCAAGGCGATATAATTACAATGGAGCTATCAGACTAAAAGAAAGAGAGAGAGAGAGAGAGAGAGAGAGAGAGGAGAATTCTAGAGGAGAAATCAAGGCTCAGGAACCTGATTCCAAAGATCTGACTCATGTTCCTTTTCCTGAAGCCTTAACCAAAGCAAAGAAGAAGAAGTCTGTTGATAGTAATGAGGAGCTTCTGAATTTATTTAAGAATGTTGAGATCAATATCCCGCTCCTTGATGCTATCAAGCACATACCGGCTTACGCAAGATTTTTAAAGGAATTATGTACACAAAAGCGTAAGTCGAGAGAATCTGTTCCGAGGAAGGTGGTCTCTCCGAGCAGGCTAGTTCTGTTATCCTGCACTACCTCCCTCAGAAAAAGAGAGATCCTGGTGCTCCTTTGATTTCTTGCGTTATCGGAGATTACACATTTGATAGAGCACTTTTGGATCTCGGTGCATCCATCAACCTAATTCCGACTTCTCTTTATGAGAAGTTTGGGTTAGGTGAACTTTGGCAAACTTCAGTAACGCTACAGTTAGCAGACCGTTCGGTCACAAACCCGCGAGGCGTTATTGAAGATGTTATAGTTAAGGTCAAGGATTTCTATTTTCCTGTAGATTTCCTTGTCCTTGACATGGATGTACCAAATAATCTGAGGAACACGCCCATCATTCTAGGGCGTCCATTCCTGGCTACCGCAAAGGCCAACATTAATTGTGAAAGCAATAGCATGGAAATCGCCTTTGGGGACCAACGAATGAAATTGGATATTTTTAAGGCGAACAATAAATTTGAGGATTGTGGATTTTTTGAGAAACTTGATGAGGATAATGTTAATATTGAGACTTGTTTGACAGTTTCTTCAATTGAAAGTTCCTCTTTGGTTGATGAATTTGACCCGCAACCCTCTGACCTGACATCTTCAGAAGAGGTTACTGATTTTGTTCACTCAAAACCTCTTCCTCTTGTTGAATCTTCAGCATCTACCCTACCATCAATCATTACCCCACCCCAGCTTGAATTGAAACCATTGCCCGAGAATTTAAAATATCAATTTTTAGGACTGCAGAATACGCTCCATGTGATTATTAGTGCTAAATTGACAAAGGAGCAAGAGATTAAATTGATTAAGGTCCTAAAGGAACATACGGAGGCAATTGGTTGGACCATTCATGACCTCAGGGGGATCGAGCCATCTTACTGTAATCATAGAATATTTTTGGAAGATGGATCCCGCCCTTCTCGCCAGATGCAGAGGAGATTGAATCCAAATATGCGAGAAGTGGTCAAAAAGGAAATCATCAAGTGGCTCGATGCAGGAATTATTTATCCAATCTCTGACAGTCCGTGGGTAAGTCCCATTCAGATTGTTCCAAAGAAAGCCGGGATTACTGTTGTGACTAATGAGAGAGGAGAATCTGTCACAACTCGTTCAGCTTCCTCTTGGAGAGTTTGTATTGATTACAGGAAGCTGAACACAGCCACTAAAAAGGATCATTTTCCCCTGCCCTTCATTGATCAAATCTTGGAAAAATTAGCTGGGCAGAAGTACTTCTGTTTTCTTGATGGCTACTCGGGATACAACCAAGTTCCTATCCATCCCGAGGATCAGGAAAAAACTACTTTCACCTGTCCCTACAGAACCTTTGCTTTTCGTAGGATGCCTTTCGGGTTATGCAATGCACCTGCGACTTTTCAAAGGTGTATGCTAGCCATATTTTCCGACATGGTGGGAGAGTTTATGGAAGTCTTCATGGATGATTTCTCTATTTTCGGAGAATCATTTGACTCTTATTTGGCTAATTTGGAAATGATTCTTAAACGATGTATCAAGACACGACTGGTCCTTAGCTGGGAAAAGAGTCATTTCATGACCCAAGAGGGCATCGTTTTGGGTCATGTAATCTCTGAACGGGGAATTGAAGTAGACAAAGCTAAGGTTGATGCTATCGCTAAACTTCCTCCTCCCAAATCTGTTAAACAAATCAGATCATTTCTTGGCCATGTGGGATTTTATCGAAGATTCATCAAGGATTTCTCGAAGGTTGCCCGCCCTTTGAGCAATCTTCTTGCCAAAGAAACGTCGTTTGTTTTTGACGAATCATGCCGAAAGGCATTTGATTTCCTAAAAACGGCAGTCACCTGTGCACCAATTTTGCAACCACCAATTTGGACAGCCCCATTTGAGATCATGACCGACGCTTCTGATTACGCGGTCGGGGCTGTCCTGGGTCAGAAAATTGACCGAAAGCCCTCTGTCATTTACTACGCTAGTGAAACTCTGGATGAAGCCCAGAGGAATTACACTGTTACTGAAAAGGAATTAGTAGCTGTAGTATTTGCGTTGGAAAAATTCAGGGCTTATCTCTTGGGGTCTCATGTTATTGTTTATACCGGCCACTCGGCCTTGAGACATCTCTTGGCTAAAAAGGATGCTAAACCCCGATTTATTCGTTGGATTCTTCTTCTTCAAGAATTTGATCTTGAAATCAAGGATAAAGCCGGGGTACAAAATGTGGTAGCGGATCATTTGTCGAGACTCCTAGGTGATTCTTCTTGTCCGGACATTCCGATTGCTGACACTTTTTCGGACGAAACCATTCTTACAGTTTTAGGTGTCCACACCCCATGGTTTGCTGACATTGTTAACTATTTGGCCGTTCGTCAAATCCCCCAGGATTGGACCAAGCAACAACGGGATAGACTCAAATCTGAGGCCAAATACTACTTTTGGGAGGACCCTGAACTGTATCGCATTGGCTCTGATCAGATTATTCGCCGATGCATACCGGAGAATGAATTCAATAGTATACTCGAGTTCTGCCATGCATCTGGGTGTGGTGGACATTTCTCCGGGAGAAAGACGGCTGCAAAAATCTTGCAATCTGTCTTCTATTGGCCGTCTTTATTCAAGGATGCCTAGGATTTCTCAAGGTCATGTTCTCGATGCCAGGCACTCGGGAGCATAACTAAGAGAGACATGATGCCCCTAAACCCTATTCTTCCTGTTGAAATTTTTGATGTTTGGGGCATCGATTTCATGGGACCCTTTATCCCTTCATTTGGACATCAGTACATTCTTGTTGCAGTTGATTATGTGTCCAAATGGATTGAGGCAATTCCCACCCAAACCAATGACCACAAGGTGGTCATCAATTTTGTCAAGAAAAATATTTTCAGTAGGTTCGGGATTCTGAGGGCTATCATCAGTGATGGTGGCACTCATTTTACTAATGCCCAATTCCAAAATTTATTGGCCAAATACGGGGTTAATCATCGTATTTCCACACCTTACCATCCCCAGACGAATGGACAAGCCGAGATCTCCAATCGAGAGATCAAGAACATTCTGCAAAAAATGGTTAGGCCTGATCGCGAGGATTGGACTCAAAAGCTTGAGGACGCTCTTTGGACCTACCGTACGGCGTATAAAATGCCCATTAGCGTGTCTCCATTCCGTTTGGTGTATGGAAAGGCATGCCATCTACCCATAGAGATTGAACACAGGGCATTCTGGGCAATCAAACAATGCAATTTAGATTTGAATCCAACTGGGAAGACCAGGAAACTCCAACTATCTGAGTTGAAGGAGCTTAGAAATGATTCTTATGAGAATGCCAAGATCTACAAGGCTCGGACCAAAGCTCTACATGATCAATTGATTTCTCGCAAGAGCTTTGAGCCAAACCAAAAGGTCTGGTTATTCGATTCTAAACTTAAGCTCTTTCCTGGCATACTTAGATCTAAATGTAATGGCCCATTCATAATTGATCAGATTTTTTTCAAATGGTGCCGTTCAGATTTCTGACCCAAAGACGGGTAACACCTTTAAAGTCAACGGTCAACGTTTGAAGCCTGTTGTTGACAGTAATCTCCCAGAACCCGTCTCAGACTCTATTGCTCTAGTCATTCTGTGACTTCTTTGGCTGGACTTCGCCTAGCTGACGGCATTAAACTCAGCAGTTGTACATATGACACAAGGCTGATACGAGCTTCATATCCAGGTGACATCTTTCATATTCTACCCTTTCTTTCATGTCTCTTTTTCAATGAGGACATTGCATCAGCTAGGCATGGGGGGGTGGATTCATTCTTGAATTATTTGGTCAGCTTTGTGAAATCCATATAAATTGTCTCTCTTCTTATTTTAAGAAAA
The DNA here is from genome assembly GCA_037157565.1 of Thalassia testudinum. Classification (NCBI taxonomy): domain Eukaryota; kingdom Viridiplantae; phylum Streptophyta; class Magnoliopsida; order Alismatales; family Hydrocharitaceae; genus Thalassia; species Thalassia testudinum. The sequence goes on from JAZHRO010000024.1 coordinate 88,934,349, forward strand.
AAAAGAAAAAAATTAGGAAGGATTAGTTGGACATTAGGACTTTTCAATCCTAAGAAATTTTACATTAGGATCTGAACCAAAGACCCCTCAGGTCTTTGGACTTAATTAGCCTGTGTATCCACTAAAATGTGGATTTATCTTTGAGTTCTTGCCATCTTAATTCTAATAAAATTAGAATAAATATGTTTGGGTGATAAGTACACAACTTATCAACCCACCGTCTGATTTGAGGGAATTTTGAGTTGTAAGCATCTACACACTTTCTTTGCACTGACTCGTTGTTCGGCGATTCTAATGGAAATAGGGTAGCTAATGAACCTTCTAGGGTGATATAGCTGGCAAGTTATCATGGGTAACAACCCATAGGTACGTTGTCCAGAGCCCACTCACTGGACCTTTCTTTTTTTGCTACCTGTAGGTAAATCTTAGACCAGGGAAGCCACCTACTTAAAAAAAAAAGATCAAAAAGAAAAGGAGAAAGAACAAAAAGAAATAAGCCACACTTCGCCGCACGAGTATGGCTGGCAAGTTGTCGGTGGTAACAGCTCATCGACCGGTTGTCCAGAACCCAGCTCAGAAAATGCACTAAAAATTCCCAAAACACTTAGGAAGAAGCGGAGAAGTAGAATAAATCGGGGAGATATACACTGGATTCACCCTTGTGTTGACCCCGTAAAAAAATAAAAGTAGGGAGAAAGCTACCGGTTGTAAAGATACACCTTTAGGCAGAATTCTTGTTAGGTCACCTAGAGGCGTAGAAATCCGAAGTCTGTTCTAACTGTCTATCAACGAGTCTATCACAATCACAATAAGATGCTTAAAGCTTAGGATTCTCATCAAATCTTGGGTAAGTTGAATGGCCGTATAAAGCCACTCTTAAACCCTAAAATTTGAAAATCCGAAAAAATTAGAAAAGAGAAAGAGAGAAAAAGAAAATTTTCTTTTAATAAGGCAAGGTCTTGAGGCGGTCTGCATTTTGGCTGATACCCGGGCACTGTTGTGTCTTTGAAAGTTCAGTTCCTAAGTAGACAATTTCTTAATGATTGAAAATAACTTAGGTCCAAATAATCCAACCTAATTCTTTTATAAATAGCATATAGTTTTTGCTAGGGACTAGCAAAAGATAGGCATGGGGGTATGATGTAAATACATTTACACTACTTAAAATGTCGATTTATGCATGTTCTTAAGCATAGGATTGCATTTCATGATATAAATATTGCATAACATGCATCATCTTGCATTCAGAGTAGTTTGAATAAAATGGAGGTTAATTGTCTCCTTTTATGTGCTTGGACAGGGCAAACATTTTATCGGGGCCTCGGATCAAAGATCCAACCATATGGATGTGATCAGGGAAACAATTGGAGTTCAACGACTCCAAGATTGCCCTAATCAGACATCCGTAGCATCAGATAGTGACCGGGGAACCCTAGAAGATCAAGGGCTAGGATGGTGAAAATACGTAGTTCAGATGACAAATCCGACCGCACGGATGAATTCAGATCGACGATCGTAGCCCAACGATGCAAAAATCAAGTCAATCCGACATCCGTGGCACCATCTACAACTTCCAGAAGATGGACGGCCAAGATGGTGCCACGTGCCGCCATCTCGGCTGCCCAAACAGCTGCACGCATTCTACGAAGGCCCCGCACCAGCTCGCTCTCCGCCGTTGGATCTTAATCCAACAGCTGTGGTCGGCCGCGCTTAAAAGTGTCTGCTCGACCATCCGCGCCCCGTAGCACAGCAGTCGAGCGCTCTTACGCGTCCAGCGGGCGCGGGTTCGTGCCACAGTAGAGGGCTAGAGGCGCGGGCGATTGGTCACGGGTGGAGCATCAGATGGAGATCGGACGGCCGCGCACACCCGATAGCGTCCACACACGATTGAACGCGCAGCGCGGACTCGTGATTGCACGCGGGCTGGCGCACAATGCAGTTGGCGGAGACGCATCTTAAGCCGTCCGATCTTGCGATCGGACGGCTGAGGATCGTTGTGCATGCGATAGCGTTGAGCGCGCGGGTAGCTGAAGCGGCGTGCGTGGGCGCGGAAGCTACGCCCATGTCGAGGCTTTAGTGACGGATTTATCCGTCATTAAAGACCCCTCATTTATTATTTTGAAGTTGTAATGTCCATTTTGCCTCCACTCCTTGCAACTATAAAAGGTGACCCCCTCCATACGAAATTCTCATCCCTTCCTCCTCTCTACCTCTCCAAAGCTCAAGAGAAGCTTGTCCCACACCCAAGATGCTTCTCGCAAGATAAAGTCCAATTTTCGTTCCCCTTCTGAAGTGGATCCCGCAACGACGGCGGCGTGCTCCTTCGTTCCCGTTCTTCTACTTCGTCCTCCTTCGTCCTGCTTCGTTCCCCTTCGTCCAAGCATCGTCCCGTCCGGCTCGTCCTCCAAGCAACCGTCGAGGAGGATTTCTCTCTCCCTATTCTTTTTACTGCTTTCTAGTATAGTTTTGTACGTCCTCCAAGCAATCGTCGAGGAGGACATTTCTCCCTCTATTCTTTTAATGCTTTCTAGAGTAAATTTATCGCTTTCTAGAGTAATTATTTTATGCTTTGTAGTTGTAAGAGTGAAATGAACAATCTCCTTAATGAAAAATTTATTGTTTATTCTACATCTCATTTTGATTTCTCTGTGTAATATTCTCTTTCTCTCTTACTCTCTCTCTCTTCTATTTATTGTAAATAATTAGATAGTTTTAAATTAAATTATTCTGTGACAAATAAAAAGAAACACGTAGTTTTTAAATCAAACGTCCACCTCCCTGTGTTCGACCTGTAATTTTAATTTCGGTATAAATTTTATTTGTTGAACACGAATTCTTCGCTTTCGAACTACAACGACAGGTTTTCCAAAATCGAACACGTTAGCGTAGCGTTCGTAACGTTCAACATTTTGAAATCTTGCTTAGTAGCTTTTAGGATTCAACTTTAGGTGTTTTCAAACAGGTTTCGTTGGCACACCAGGTTTTGCAAGCACAAGTGAAGATGTTTTCCTTTAAAGTTTAGAAAGAATGTGGAGTGCCTGGTAAATCCCTAAGTGTTGAACCTAATAGACGCGTTCGATCCCCGGCAACAGTGCCAAAATGTTGAACGTTACGAATGCTACGTTAACGTGTTCGGTTTTGGAAAACCTGTCGTTGTAGTTTGAAATCGAAGAATTCGTGTTCAACAAATAAAATTTTTACCGAAATTAAAATTCCGGGTCGAACACAGGGAGGCAGACGTTTGATTTAAAAACTACGCGTTTCTTTTTATTTGTCACAGAATAATTCAATTTAAAACTATCTGATTATTTACAATAAATAGAAGAGAGAGAGAGTAAGAGAGAAAGAGAATATTACACAGAGAAATCAAAATGAGATGTAGAATAAACAAGGAATTTTTCATTAAGGAGATTGTTCATTTCACTCTAACAACTACAAAGCATAAAATAATTACTCTAGAAAGCTATAAATTTACTCTAGAAAGCATTAAAAGAATAGAGGGAGAAATGTCCTCCTCGACGATTGCTTGGAGGACGAACAAAACTATACTAGAAAGCAGTAAAAAGAATAGGGAGAGAGAAATCCTCCTCGACGGTTGCTTGGAGGACGAGCCGGACGGGACGATGCTTGGACGAAGGGGAACGAAGCAGGACGAAGGAGGACGAAGTAGAAGAACGGGAACGAAGCAGCACGCCGCCGTCGTTGCGGGATCCACTTCAGAAGGGGAACGAAAATTGGACTTTATCTTGCGAGAAGCATCTTGGGTGTGGGACAAGCTTCTCTTGAGCTTTGGAGGGGTAGAGAGGAGAAGGAAGGGATGAAAATTTCGTATGGAGGGGATCTCCTTTTATAGTTGCAAGGAGTGGGGGAAAAATGGACATTACAACTTCAAAATAATAAATGAGGGGTCTTTAGTGACGGATAAATCCGTCACTAAAGCCTCGACGTGGGCGAAGCTTCCGCGCCCACGCGCGCTGCTTCAGCTGCCCGCGCGCTCAATGCTATCGCGCGCACAATGATCCTCAGCCATCCGATCGCAAGATCGGACAGCTTAAGATGCGTCTCCGCCCGCTGCGTTGCGTGCCCGCCCGTGTGCGATCGCGCGTCCGCACCGCCCATTCAATTGCTCGTGGACGCTATCAGGCGCGTGCGGCCGTTTGATCTCCATCTGATGCTCCACCTGCGCCCAATCACCTCCGCCTCCAGCCCTCTGCTGCGGCTCAAACTCGCGCCCGCTGGTCGCGTAAGTGTGCTCGACCGCTGTGCTACGGGGCGCAGATGGTCGAGCGGACGCTTTTAAGCGCGGCCGACCACTGCCGTTGGATCAAGATCCAACGGCGGAGAGCAAGCAGGTGCGGGGCCTTCGTAGAATGCGTGCGGCCGTTTGGGCGGCCGAGATGGAGCCACGTGGTGCCATCTTGGCCATCCATCTTCTAGAAGTTGTAGATGGTGCCACGGATGTCGGATTGACTTGATTTTTGCATCGTTGGGCTGCGATCGTCGATCTGAATTCATCTGTGCGGTCGGATTTGTCATCTGAAGTGCGAATTTTCACCATCCTGGCCCTTGATCTTCTAGGGTTCCCCGGTCACTATCTGATGCTACAGATGTTTGATTAGGGCAATCTTGGAGTCGTTGAACTCCAATCGTCGCCCTGATCACATTCATATGGTTGGATCTTTGATCCGAGGCCCCGATAAAATGTTTGCCCTGTCCAAGCACATAAAAGGAGATAATTAACCTCCATTTTATTCAAACTACTCTGAATGCAAGATGATGCATGTTATGCAATATTTATATCATGAAATGCAATCCTATGCTTAAGAACATGCATAAATAGACATTTTAAGTTGTGTAATTGTGTTTACATCACCATGACTCAGTTGACTCGAAAAGACGTGCCCTTCGCCTAGACAGACGTGTGTGTCATGCTTTCAGGAGTTGAAGGAGAGGCTGACCTCAGTGACAAGTGTGGAAATCATGAATTTTGAAACTGTCATAAATCATAGTATAGTCGCGAAATCCCCTTGACAAAAATATTTATAATAACGAAACTCGCATAGATTTCTTTTCTTTTTAGAACTTGAGTCCTGGTCATTCATCTCTGGGAGGTGTGAAAACAAGTCGAGATTTGGATCGGCTTAATCTAACCTAAATCTTATCTAACCTAATATTTGTCTTTTTGTGTTTTCAATCTTTATTTTGAAACACGAAATGAAAGCATGCATTAAAGTTGTAAGCCGTGAAGATAATAGCATGCATATAAAACCACTAGACAAGAGTATCATGCATAAAAAATTAAGTCACTATAAAATATGGATACATGGAAATAAAGCTAAACTAAAGAAAGGGATCAACCAAGAGAGGCTAAGGAGAAGCCTTCTTGGCCGTCCACTAAAGAGAGGAGGATGGGTGTTGCACCCAAGTGGAGAGAGGAGGGTGTTGCACCCTTTCTCTACCAGTGGCCATCCTTGAGAAGACCTTGAGGGGGGTCTTCTCTATGGCCATCTAAGAAGAAAAGAAAATGTGGGCGTGGATCCTCTATGGTGGAAGAAGAGGGCACGCCCACAAGAAGAAAGGAGAAGGTCTCGCATCCTTATGCTCTTCTTTTTCCTGCCACCCTCATGAAGATGACTTGGAGGAGCTTCTTCTTTAGCCATCCATGGAGGGAGCCTTGGAGGAAGAGGATGACCTTGAGAGGGAGAGGAAGAGGTGTGGTCGCCAGTTGAGAGGAAGAGAGTGGTGGAGATGGTGCAATTTCGTGGCTCTCTTTGCCCTTATGGAAGGCTCCATTTGGTTGCCACTTTTGGTGGCTCCAAAATTAGCTAATGCCACATTTTTAGGATCTAGGTTTGACACAAGTTCTAGGGTTTCCAAGAGAGTGTGCTTGGGTTTGGTGGGGGTAAAATAGGAAGGTGTGTGTGGGTGTGTGTTTTTCGTAGGGCTAGGTTGTGGGTTTTGGTAGGATAAGGTGCTAGATAGGTTGGGTCAATCTAGATTAAGTAGGTGTGGGCCTAATTAGGCTTAGGAAAGTCTAATTGGATAGGAGTGAACCTAATTAGATCTAGGTCAAGTCTAATTGGATGTGTGCATGTGATTAGGCTAGGGTAACCCTAATAGGTGTGAGTCAATTAAATCTTGGGTGGATCCAATTGGGCTCAGGTGCACCCAATCAACTGTAGATGCACCCAATTAGGTATGGGATGGTTCAATTGGGTTAGGGATAGGATAAGTAGGGCTATGGATAGTAGACTAGGCTTAGGGATTCTTTAATTAGGTTTCCTAGGGTGTCTGGTGGGGTTCCTAGGTCAAAATAGGCAAGCTAGGGCTTCCAACACCAAAATTAGGAACCAGACAGGAGTATCCGATGTCCAGGATAGTGGTTAGATGTCTTATACTACAAAATTGGACGTTTGGACATTAAATTAGACATCCAATTTTCTGTTAGTGTGAGTTTTGGCTTCCTAGGTTGTTATTCTGCAGAAATCAGACATCCTCCTAGATGTCTGGACATCTTAAAAGGTGCTTGAGAGTGGGTTTTAGGTTTTCTAAGGTTGGTTTTGGTTCCTAAGTGTTTGGGAGAGGGATAGGGTGGATAAGAACATGGATAGTGCTATCCATGTTTGGGTTTTGAGGTTAAGGTTCCCTAATGGAGGTCGTTTTGAGTTTGGGAAGGCTGTCCTAGGGTTTCTAGGGGTAAGGATAAGACTATCCTCCTCACTCCTCTTATCTGGATCAGTCTTCTTCTTCCTTTATTGCTTTATTCTACTATCTCCTTCATGGATCACTTTATTACCTGCAAATAGTAATAAAAACTGTTAAATAGAAAGATATCTCATCTTATTCTAAATAGACTATGCAATGCATGATATGCAAGATATGAGTGCAATATCCACAAATTAAACTAGGTTTAAACATTATTTAGGTTAATTAGGAGCCATGATTGCTGTGCAATCACTCAGCTCCTATACTAACCATCCTGGATAGCAGTGGCGGATTCATGGTCTACACTGATGCCTCGTTGTAGGGATTGGGTGGTGTGCTTATGCAGCAAGGCCACGTTGTCGCTTACGCTTCGTGGCAACTAAAGCCCTATGAGCACAACTACCTTAACCATGACTTGGAGCTAGTAGCTGCTGTCTTTGCGCTGAAGACATGGAGGCACTACTTGTACAGAGAGACGTTCGAGATCTTCACTGATCATAAGAGCCTCAGATACCTATTTGATCAGAAGGAGCTCAACATGAGATAGAGACACTAGTTAGAGCTCCTGAAGGACTATGACTGCAACATCTCCTACCATCCAGGGAAGGCCAATGTGGTGGCAGATGCTTTGAGTCGGAAGGCACCCACCCACTTGGCTTGTCTATAGGCACAGAGTTTGAAATTCATGGAGGAGGTGAGAAGTTGGAGACCCCAGGAGTCACGGGGATACTGTGTGGTAATGACAGTGGTGAGGAAGGCATGACCAGAGTTGATAGATCATATCGTTACTGGACAGATGACGAACCCATACCTGCAGACACTATGATATCGGGTATTGACAGGGAACCCAGGAGAGTTCTCTTTCACTGACGGAGTCTTGCATATGAGGGGACGCTTGTGCGTTCCTAGAGATAAGTAGTTGTTGAGAGAGCTCCTGACTGAGGCATACGGGTCTACATTCACCATACATCTCTAGAACACGAAGATGTACCATGACATACGACGTGATTTCTAGTGGAGGGGGATGAAACGAGATGTTGGTAGTTTTGATCAACAGTGCCTGGTATACCAACAGGTGAAAGCCGAGCACTAGAGAACTGCAGGGCCGTTGCAACCACTTTCTGTGCCAGAGTGGAAGTGGGAGAGTGTCATTATGGATCTAGTAGTGGGGTTACCTGTGACACAGCGAGGACACATTGCAGTCTGGGTGATAGTGGACAGATTGACCAAGACGGCATGGTTTCTGCTGATCCGAATCACTTTTGGTCCAGCATAGTTGGCAGAGCGCTACATCTGAGATGTAGTACGCCTTCACGGAGTCCCTCGCAAGATTATTTTAGATAGAGACACTCATTTCACTTCCCAGTTCTAGGTGGAGTTTCAGCGGGCTTTGGGGACTTGTCTGAGATTTAGTATAGCCTATCACCCACAAACTAACGGATAGTTAGAGCGCACCATTTAGACTCTTGAAGATCTCCTACACACTTGTGTGCTGGACTAGAAAGGCTCTTGGGAGGAGCATTTACCCCTGGCAGAGTTTTCATCCAACAACAGCTACCACTCGAGCATCGACATGGCACTGTATGAGGCTCTGTACGGGAGGAGGTGTACTTCACCCTTGAGTTGGGTTGAGGTGGGGACCAAGTGGGAAATTTATCCCAGATTGTTGTGCCACAATCAGGAGGTGATCGAGCAGATCCACAGACGACTCCGTACTATCAAGAGCAGGCAGAAGAGCTATACTGACCTGAAGCGTAGGGAGGTACAATTTGAGGTTGGAGATCATGTCTTCCTCCGTGTTTCGACCATGAAGAGCTTGTAGCGGTTTGGGGTGAGAGGGAAGCTTGCATCGAGGTTTGTAGGGCCTTCTAAGGTCTTGGAGCGGGTTGGACTCGTTGCTTACCGGCTAGCCCTTCCTCTCTAGCTCTCTAGAGTGCACGACATGTTCCACATATCCAACCTCAGAAATACATCGCCGACCCTAGCCATGTTATGAGCCACGAGAACTCGAGGTAGGGAACGACTTGACCTACCCTGAGAGGCTAGTACAGATACTAGACAGAGCTGTCCGAAGTCTGAGACGGAAAAAGGTATCCTCGGTGAAGGTCTTATGGAGAAGCTAGCGATAAGAGGAGGCCACTTAGGAGCCTGAGGCGGCGATACGGGAACAGTACTTGGAGCTTTTCGAGGGTGCATCGTTTCTGACCTAATTTGATCCTTTTTAAGTTTGTTATGCATAATTATGTTTACTTTTCGTACCCTAGTTAGCTCAAGTTTCGGGGACAAAACTTCCTTTAAGTTTGTTATGTTGAAATGACCCTTCTAAAGGGTCGTTTGGAATTTTTGAAATTTGTAGGAGTTTTTGTGCAATTTTAACCCCCTAGGTTTTTATTGTGGGTATACGAGGGAAAAGGAAAACTCGTGGGGGTGCCCTACAATTTTCCCCGTACCACACCCCCTCCCTCACCGTATGCCACCCCCTCATCGACGACACCTCACCCCTCCACCATACCTCACACCATCTCCCCCATTCCTCCCCACTCCTCCCCATTCCAAGCCATTCCCTACCCCATGCCCCGAACTCCATATAAGTCCCCCTCCTCCTCCATTCGTTTCCACACCGCAGATGAGAGGAGAGGGAGAGCAGGGAGCAAGAGGAGGAGAAAGCAGAGAGTAGAGGAGGCCAGAGCCCTGAAAGCAGAAGGAGACAAGGAGGTGTTGCAGTTGCTGTAGCTTCTGTGGTGCGAGAGAGAGAGAGCTAGCAAACGATTCTACGGAGTTATTTTTTTGCAGAATCAGACGTCTAGAGAGACTACCAGATGTCTCTCCAGACATCCAGATGTAATACCAGATGTCTGATAACGCATTTTCTTTAGATTATTTTTCTCCCTTCTAAATTTTGACTTCACATGCATGTGTCAGAGGTTGGGGAGGCTTGTCGGTGCGAAGATCGAGGTGGTTTCAGACGTCCAGGAGCACCTCCAGACGTCTGAAGACACCCTCAAATGTCTGCACAAAGTTCCAAATGTCCGAAAGAAGGTGCCCCGAGCAAGGTGAGACCCTGAGTGTGTTTAAGATGTTTGGGACTGATAAATGCTAGTTTATCGTCAATCTTATGCATTAAAACAAACCTAGCTCTTAGGATTTTGCTTCGCAAATGGGTTTTTGGGGTGCATTTAGGCATAATCTAGGATTAAGCATGCATTGCATTCTTTTTTCTATTTTTAACATCCCTACTTGAGTGTTAAGGTTAAGCACTTATTCAGATCATCATAACCCTAGCATTCAAGAAGGACAAAAGTGAAGAAGAAGCCCAAATCAGCCAAACCCTAGCTGGATTCAACTCATCTCAGCTGAATTCTAGCTCACATTGGCTAAAATTAGCTACTTTTAGCTCTACCCAGCTCATCTTGCCAGGATGGCAACTCAAGGTAGCTCAACTTAGCTAGACCAACCTTAGCTCAGTTCAAATCCATCTAAACTTAGTTGGGTCTAGCTCATCCTAGCTCCAATCAGTCCACTGGGAGCACTAGCTAGCTCAACAGAGTTGACTTGAGTCCACCACAGCTCAAGCTTAGCTCACCTTAGCTCAAGCTCAGTTCACCTTAGCTCCAGCTAGCTCATAGTAGCTTAACTCTAAGCTAGTTGAGCTACTACTTGCCAACTAGTAGCTTAGCTAGCTCTAGAGTTCTCATTAGAGGTAGTTCCAGCTCAACATAGCTCCAGCTAGGTTAGGGCCAACTCAACTAAGCTCAATTACCCAAGCTTGGCAACTTGCATAAGAACAAAGTAGCTAAGCTCAGTAGTTGGGCTCCCCTTGAAGCTGCCTCAGCAGTCCTAGCTCCAAAGTACCTGATATTATCTCTAGAATACTCTTCTTCAGGTCTCCTCCATTAAACCCTAGCTCCTCCACCCCTACTGTACTAGCTAAGCTTTAGCTAAGCTAGCTAATAGCTAAGCTAGCTAAGCTAGCTTAGCTAGCTTAGTTAAACTCTACTCGGTCAAAAATCGCCATGGCCGATCACAACTCCACCTTAACCCTAACCAACCCTAACCTAACCCAACCCCTTTTGGGGCCAACCCACCATAACTACCACCCTAAACACCCCTTCAAGTTGGTGCCAAAATGCCATAGCTACCTCTTCATTTTGGCGCCAACACAAGCCCTTATCGTAGCTCTGCACCTCTCCCTTTATCCCCATCTAAACCCTACACCTAACCCCTTCTAGAAGCCTACTAGTGGCGCCAACCTAAGCCATCATAACCAACCCTAAACCACCACTATTTTGGTGCCAAAAACATCACCCACACCCTTCCATTTTGGCGCCACCTATATCCACCCTTAATCCCATAACCACCACCATAAAATGCCATCCCAGCCTTCCCTTATGTCCACGCCAACCCTACCCCTTTAACCACACTAAAGTTGAGGCCAACTCTCCCCTAACCACACCTACACACACCCATTATGTCCACACAAATAACCCTAGCTCCTCATCTCATAACCACCACCTTATTACTCCATCTCAAACCTACAACACACCTAACCAAACCCTTAACCCTAGCAACCACCTAGGGTTGGCACCAACCACCAAGTGCCCTTCCATTTTGGCATCAACAACCCTGGCCCTAGGATCCTATAACCACCATCTAACCCCCATCATAGCTGTCCATCCTATAACTAACCCTAGCCCCCTCCTGCTCCTATAAAAACCCCCTACCACCACCATTAAAATCCAACCTTGGCTACATAATTTTTTCACCTATATCCACATAGAGCTCACGACAAAGAGAGAAGAAGAAGGAGAAGATTAAGGGGATACTCTGTCCCCTTGGTGCCTTCCCCTCTTCTCTTCTCTCTTGTGTCCACGCTAGCCAAGGGAGGAAGCCAGGCATTGGAAGACACCTAGGGTACACGCCTACCCTAGGAAGAGGAGGATATGAGGGTGGTACACTACCACCCTTGGAGGAAGCATCAAGGGTGGTCCACACTACCTTAAGGAGGAGTTCTTGGAGTGGGAGCCATCCACTCTAGGAAGGAGAAGGCATGCCCATCTAGGGTTTGCCTTTGGAGGACGTCTAGGAAGGAGTAAAGGAATCCTTTTAGTCTTGGGGCAACCAGGACTGGAGCAAGAATTTTGGGCAGCACCATCATCATCATCAACATCTTCTAAGCTTTCTTCTACCTTTTTGTTGTTTAGTTGCATAGTGGTTTTGTGCTAGTTTTCTACTTGGGTGGAAATTATAAGTGGAAACTCTTTTCACTTGTGAGTTTTCCATTCCCATCGTAAAACTATTTTGATTAAGAAGCATTCTTCTACTTTAAGTTTAAAAAGCTTGTGATTATTTTGTGGCTTACTTCTTCATTACACTAGGCCTTTCGTGCTTAGGGTGAGTTGAAGAAGGCACTAGTTGCCTTACAATTTCCATAACTTAGATTTTCGTCTTTCTCTCCGCATTTCTTTTTTCTCTATTCAAAAAAAAAAAAAAAAACAAAAAATTTACATATTCCAAAAACCCTAAAAAGATGTTGATTTCCAAAGATCAAGCGGGAGTTTTGATTTAAAAGCTTACTTGCCTCTCTTGGGATGACCCAAATACTTACCCAAGTACTCAGGTTCTATAAATTTAAAAGCGATCCAATTTGTGTGTTACAATGACATAAAAACCCACTTTTATAAGTCACGCATTCTAGCAATCACTTTTTGGTGCCGTTGTCAGGGAGACATGGCTTAGCTTTATCACTTTTCTCTTGCTTAATATGTGGGTCTCATCCCCTCCTCTCTCTCTTGTGTGTGCAAGAGCTACAGGAATCAAGAGGGATTTTGGAGGAAGATCTTCAATTTCCTTTTCTTCCCTTGGAAATTTAGGTTGGTTCTCCCTTTCTTGTCACATTTATCCTTAAAAACTACCAAAAAATATTAAACTTGGCATTCAGGATCTTAAATATCTTAATTAAGTGGAGTGGTGCAATTTAAAATCCATTGTTTTCTTGTATGCTCCATTAAACACCACTTCACTTCAAGTGTTGGTGTTTTAATTTTTCAAGTCTTGACTTCTGTCTGGATTCCAAAAATCAATTCCTAACACCATAGACCTCCTAAAATCATCAAATTTCATTCTTTGATTCCAAATCAAGTAGGGAACATTTGTTCCAAAATTTTGAACAATTGGATTTATAATTAATTTTTAAAACTTCATGGACTATATAGGGGTCACAACCTCTAATCTTCCTATTTTGCTATTGTCCGTGAATTTTTAGAATTTTTGTACTCATCCATTTTTTGTGAAATTTAAGTTTCTAGAATCTTTGTAAAATTCTACACATGATATAAAATCACCAAAATTTTCTGAGGTCAGTAGTGATACTGAAGAGTCCAAAATACCCACTGGTATCATTTTTGGACTTTGACACCAGAACAAGGAAAATTTCTTTAAAAATAACAAAAAAATTTCTAAAATCTAAAAAAATCTTTTCGAGAATCCTTGTTTGGTTTGACATAAATTAGTGGTTTTGTTTGATCTGTTTGAACCACTACTCAATACAGAAAGCCTAAAAAAGATCCATTTATAGTTAAATTTCTATTCTATGATCAATTGGATTAGCGTTTCTTTTCCATTATTAGAGACAAACAACATAAAGGAAACATATATTCACCCATACAACTTGATTTCCTTTTGTTTGTGGATCTCAAAACTTGTTTGAAGCCTTAAGAAAGGAAACCCTAAAATTCATTAATTTAAAACAAATTCTAAAAGACAGAAATACATAAATTTTTTATGTGACTTGTTTGAATTGGAACCACTTTCCAATCTTGCATGCATTATAAAAATTGAAATAATAGGGCAACAACCCAATCAACGCCCTTCACATTCTGTGTGCACCTTAGTGTCCTAGACCTAATTAAAATCTGTAGCAACTTGATCCCTAAGGTTTCATCAACTTAGGCTTGCTATCTAGGTCTTAAGTTTTCTTTAGTTAATATCAATTCTGTCATCTATATCTGGTGTTCAAGTTGAGGGGCTGTGTCAAACGACCAGGTGTGGGTTTGTACAATCACCTGGGATTTTCCTTGGGAAATGCTTGGGCCCAAACCTCCCCTTAAAAAACTTGGCTAGATTTATTAACAGAACGGGTATTCACTATTGATTATGTATTTTCTAGGTAGACCAAGTCTTAGGTTATTTTTTAGGGAGTCACAATTAAGTTAAGTCTATAATTTGCTATTTGAATTGCACACTTCTCTCATCTATCTCTTCTCCTCCCCTCCCATTCTTCCATTTTAGTGTATGCACGGCCGACGGTCCCAAATTCGACACTTGGAGCGACCAACTGATTTTTCGACTTGCCGCACCACCCATATTCATTTGTTTGATTTTCTTCCCCTACTAAAAATCAAGAAAAAATGGAAAATGCCCAAAATTACAAAAAAATCACTAACCCATCATCTTCTAACCTGCAAAATGGGAACCCCAATTTTGAACCTGAATTAGAGGTTCCCAAACCACAAAATGAAATGTCGTAGTTTGAATTCCCGTCCCAAACGACAATGGAAAATCCTGACCCTTTTTACATGGTAGTAACTCAACTCCAACAACTCTAGGCTAATATAAAATGACTAGGACCATCACAAACCTAGCCAACAATAGGCCACCCAATGCTCAACCAACCATTCCGTTGAGGGAATTTTATGATCCCTCCAACTATGAAGAAATACCACGGGTGGTCATCCCTGATGGAGAATTTGAAATTAAACCTGCAGTCCTTCATTTGATTAAACATTTTCATGGCCTTCCTCGAGAGGACCCTTTTAGCCATTTAGAGGAACTCACGGTTCTCGCCCAAACCACAAAATCTCGAAACATTTCGGAAGATTTATGGATAATGCGACTTTTTCTGCTTTCTCTGAAAGACAAGGCCGCTTATTGTTTAGGACTATAGGAAAGCCAATTACTACTTGGATGCAATTAAAAAGTGCATTTCTAAAAAAATATTTTCCGATTGGTCACACTAATGCTTTACGTCATGCCATAATAACTTTCCAACAAAAATCTGGTGAGCCTATGCATGAGGCATGGAAGAGGTTTCAAGACTTATTGCGAAGCTGCCCCCACCACGAGGTGCCACTTTGGCAACTTGTGCAAATATTCTACCATGGTGTGATGACCAATTGAGGCATTTGTTGACGCCTCATATGGAGGCAATTTTTTAAATAAAGATGTCAAAAGTGCTTACAAACTTTCCGACGAAATGAGCGAAAACTCTTTCAACCACTCATCCATGGACACTTTTGGCAGAAATGACAACTCACATCAGTGTCTAGGAGGTAGGCACACAACAACACTCTCTCCCGGTTACACAGGATGATTTGCAACTTTTTTGCTCAAAGACTTGATAAAATGAAAATCAATCAAAAGAAGATGGAAGAAAAATTTAACATGCGATCACATAACCCATTACCGACCAACCCTAACCCTCGCCTTCTAACTCCGACACTAACCCAACTCTCCTCCACCAGGAAAATTTGCAACAAATTGACACAAGCAGATTTCAAAATTTTGACTTTACTCCTGAAATTATTGGGATTTTTGATAATTCTTCACCTTATGTCCCAGTAAACGAAAACATTTCCGCTCTCCAGGATGATTTTAGAAATAATTCCTCCACTTTTTATAATCCCACTTGGAGAAATAATCCAAATTTCTCTTGGAAGAAAGATGATCAAATTCTGTATTTTCAAAATCAAATAGGAAGTTTTGGCCAAAACCAACCTTCGTAGGTTGATATTAATACTCAATTAATGAAAACCCTGAAAGGAATGCAAAAGTAAATGAATGATGTTACTCGTGCTGTTTCTAATTTACAAAATCAAATCATGGTAGCACCTGATCAAAGTCCAATGGGAAATTTTCCTTCCCAACCTATCCCCAACTTTGGAAATCAATGGAATCAATTTCAAAGCGAAAATAATTCAGGACAGCAAGGTCCATAACCAATCAGTCTTGCACCTCAATTCCCACCCGATTTTTGAAATTCGCAACAAAATCAACGATTTCCACAATGAAATAGCCACATTGCTAATGCAGTCACACTAAGAAGTAGAAAAACTACACATAATGCGGAACCCTCGCGAGAAAATAAACCAGATCAAGAACAAATTTTTCCCACCACCATTCACTCTCAGGACATTGACAATAGCATAAACACAACACCTTTTCCGCAAGCATTAAACTCCAAGAAAAAGAAACCCAGAAAAATTGAGTCAACTGAGGAACTATTACATGAATTATTTTCGCGGGTACGTCTTTTCGGACCGGCTTCGGTCCTCTTTGAGTTTGTTATGGTTATTTGGACATCTTTTTCCCGCACCCTAGTTGGCGCAAGTTTCGGGGACGAAACTTCCTTTGAGTTTGTTATATTGTAACGGATGTGTGCCCCAGACGTATTTTAAGACGTCTGGGAGGTGGCTCAGACGTCGGACAAGACGTCTGGGATCACAACCAGACGTCTGATAAGACGTCTGGGATAGTTTCAAGACGTCTGGAAATCCGTTATTTTCGACACCCGCGAGTCGCCTGCGCGCCTGAGCGCGCAGACCGCATATTCCCCTTTTTCTCTCTGCGGCTGCAGGCGGCCTGCCACCTCCTCTCTCCTCTCCGCGCGGGGTTAAAAGGGGCGCGCCTCCCCTCCCGTCTCCACCGTCTCCTTCTTCTTCTCCTTCCTGTGCGCGAGAGCGAGCGGACGCGAGGGCGGCAGCGGTGGCCGCAGTGAGCGCGGAGGTGCGGCGTGCGAGGGCGGAGCTCTGCCGTGAGGGCGAGCTCGCCGGAGCGGCTTGGCCGGCTGGCGGAGGGCGCAGGGGGCGCGGAGCTACGCGGAGAGGGACCTGCTGCGGTCTGAGCAGCAGACGCGCGAGGTTCGACGCGGGCGGCGTCGCGAGCGGAGGCCGAGCAGGGCCCTGATTCTGGAAAAATTTCCAGAATCAGACGTCTGGATTGATAGCCAGACGGCAAGGTCGACGTCTGTAAGATCATACAGACGTCTGAAAGGTGAGTTTTCGCCTTCTTCTTCCTTCTTGTCGACTGACCGTACTGAGGGAGGGGGTTGGCTGTGCGCAGGTTCGCTGATTCGCCATCCTTTGCGAATCAGACGTTTGGAAGTTGTACCAGACGGCGGGAGTGACCTCCAGACGTCCGGAGTGACCATCGGACGTCTGGGATCTAGGAAAGACGTCCCTGCAGACTTCTGGACGTCTGGGAAACCACGCTGAACAGGTAATTCTCTGATCCACCGTTTAAGACGTCTGGAGGGAGTTCCAGACGTCTGATTTTGCACAGTATCATCTTTTTCGACCCGTTTACGGCCCGTTCGGGCTCCGTTTTCCACGATTCGAGTTGCGTTCTTTTCAGAATTAATTCCTCTACTCGTCTACAGTAGCTATACACTGTTTTGAGACACTCCTTGTGTTTGATCCTTGTGATAGGACCTCGTTCGGTTGCAGTCTTGAGAGTCGCGGAGGCGCGCGGGATTCCCGATCACGCCCCCATTACTCCCGTTGTACCTGGTAGAGTGGCTTAAGTTTATTAATAAAATCTGTTAAAGTATGGAACCATAACTAGAAGCTAGGACATTGCATGAATCCTAGGAATGAGAAATGTATGGAATGATAGCTCCTAGGTGATGCATGAATCCTAGGGCTGGAAAACTAGTTGTATGCTAGATCCTAGGATGTGACATGAACCCTAGGATGGAAGAACTAGTGGAATGTATAATACTGCAGTCTTGGAAAAAAAAATGGAAAGGAATATAAAGCTGCCTGTAATTTGAATTAATAGCTGTCTGTTATGAATAAAGAAACATGATTGAGATCATGGATTTTTTTGAGAACGTGAGTCTGGAAAGTGAAACATATGATGTTCTGAGATAAAGAGTTGGAACCCTACGGGGAATTAGGAGTGGAACTCCTGGAAAGAAAAAGGAATGGAATTGAGATGTAGTTTGTACTGTCTCTTGGGTACGCAGTACCAAGGGAAGTACCTGTACCTGTTTAGTGCAGAGTGGGGCCAGCCGCCCCAGGGACCCGGGGTTAGGATTGGCCGCTCTGTACCGACTTGTTGGCCCTCGTGTACGTAGTACCGAGGAGAGCTAGTAGTGTTAGGAGAGTACTAGCTACCCCACGGGCCCCGGGGTTCTGCTAGCCTCCTTCACCGACTTGTTAGGCCCACTAGGGCAAACCAGGGTAGTCAGGCGAGGGTGCGCGGACTGTGGAGGGGCAAGGCCCCGGTTTGGTTGCTGTGGAGGGGTTGGACCCCTGTTACTGAGAGGGCTCTGCCCTGGTTCCGTGCTGTGCTTTGGGCGCACCCGTTAACGGAAACGACTGACCGCGTGCCAGTGCGGGCTAGCTACCTGTGCGTTTATCGCGCGTGCCGTAGTCACCGTTACGTCTGTCAGTGACCTTGGGGTGGTTGACTGAGGGTAGGATCACCACGGGGGACTCTCCCGGCCAGGAGAGCACCACGTGCTACTTCTACTTTTGGAAAAGAGTGCAATCAATATCGTTCCCACGAGGACATTCGAGATCAAGTAAAGGACCTGAGAAATAAATGAAATAGTGAGAAAAATTGAAAGATGTGAATAGAGGAGGTAATAGAACATAACAGCTACTGTACACTCTACTGTTGCCTTTAGTTAGTTTGCCACTCTACTCAGCGTTTTGCTGACGTGTTACACTCGTTACCTTTTTCAGGACCAGGTGTTGAGCAGCCAGGGTCGGCGGCTGCAGAGGACGCTGGGCCGAGTAGGGTCCAGTAGAGTTACCACAGCCTTTTGTACCCCTTTTGTTTCTGTTCTAGTGAGTAGTTTTTGTTTCCGCTGTACCTTCTTTACCTGCAGTTCTTGTTATATGATAAATGCTGTTTTACTGTTGTGGTGGTACCTACTGTAGTAGTTTCTTTCCTTACTGCTGTACTTTCTTACTGTTAGTTATATTCATGCTGAATGTGGTTTATTTTACTGTCTTTTGGTTACTTCCTCGTTGGACGACTAGGTCTTGGGATTAGTCGAGTCGGTCTGGTTCTCGTGTCTCGTAGGGACTCGGGAACCAGGTCGTTACATTAAGCATGAAACCTGAGCTTTCAATTTCGTCACCAATATAACTTTCAATAATACAACAAAATTAAATCCTTGGCCAATTATTTGTGAAGTAATGGTTAAATAGTTTTTTTTTTTTTTAGGAAATTGGGGGTAACTCTTATTCATCCTCCACTCCCTGGAGGCAAAAGAGGTAGACAAGGGAACTAAACCAAAACCTACCCTTACAAGAGAAAACAAAGCTGGCCACGACTTTTGGCCTTACAACAAAAACATAAAACAACAAAAACCAAGCAAGCAAGCACCAAACCTAAAACATAACATAAGGAAACTGTAGCTTATCCAAAATGTTGGTGCATTGAATGCGATGTGGGAGGTCAGAAGCTTGATATTTGCACCAGGAGAGAATCCATATGTGCCAGGTGAAAAGATAACTTATTTGCCTCAGTGCATATGAAGTTGAATGATTTAATTTGATGCCTAAACTTCTGAATCTTCAAGAAGTCCTTCCTAATATTCCACGAGATCGGGATCTTTCCATTCCACCAATTGTAGAGTAGGAAAGAATCGGTATCGATGTGCATAATAGATTTCAAAGGCAACAGACTGAATAATGGTTAAATAGCTAATTGTAAGTTTGAATAGTTTACTTTTATGATAAATCCTTATTGAAACAAGTTATTTGCCATACACCTATCACATGTAGGTCATTAACTAGCACCACATAATTTTAATGAAGACATTTGTTTTATTCTATTTATTAATTATTAGTATTACTAATAAAAAAATAATGGCTCCAATTAATTAGTGGAAACTTCCAACCAGCAAGAAGGTGAACGAAGCTCTCTATTACTACATATACAATATAGTCATTACCTATATGTGTATAACCACCATTTTCAGAAAACATGAAGAGATGATGAAATCTGGCTAATCTGATCCATTCACGTTGTCGAGCACATCTAAAACCTTGGGATTAAATCCAAGATCACCTCGATCGAGTCTCAGATGAACTAGATCTGAAGGAATTAATTTGAACCATTAGATCGAGTTGATAAAATAAAACTGTGTGCCCCTTCATGTCAAGAACCCTAAGGATCAAGTCCAAGATCACCTTGATTGAGTCTCAAATTAGCCAGATTTGGAGGAATTAATTTGAACCATCAGATCGAGTTTATAAAAATAAAAATGTGTGCTTGGCCCTTCATAAGGACTTGAATGTAGTGACTAAGACTTCTAAAATCATGACTATAATCCTAACAACCAACATTATATATATATATATATATATATGAGAAAAGGGAGCATGAAGCTCACCTATACATAACTTAGCTGAAGCTTACCTAATATATTCCACTATAAGTAATGTTTTGAAGTGAAAACTTGGGGATTAATATCACTCTACATGAACATATTCTACACAAATTTTTAAGTCAATACAATGCTCCTACCCCTTACATCGAAGGGGGCGCAATTTGAATGGCATAACCATTACGAAATTTAACCTTACTTGATAGATGTGCTAGAGTTGTTAGATTTTAATGAAATTTTTTGTACTTTATGTTTTTACTAAATGATTTAAATCCCTAAATTTTTATTTTAAAACATTGATTTTTGCATAAAAATATAGCTAAGTTGTAAGTAAATTAGGTGCAGGTAAGTTGCACGCTCACTGCCCTCATATACCTCTTCTCCATTTGCAATAGGAAGGAACCCACCTCCCTCCTTATGTGGAAGGAGGTTAGGGAAGGAGAGGGAGGGGAAGAGCGAGTCTTGCAACCACGCGAAGGAGAGAGAGAAGGATGGCAATGGGGAAGGTGGGGTCGCATGTGGTAATTCCAAACAAGTGGAGGGGTTGGGTGGTGGTGGTGGTGGGTGCTTTTCATGGGCAACTGATAGAAGAGATGCAAGAATGGTGAAGAAGAGGTCTGGGAAGGGGGAAGAGAAAGAAGGGAGGAAGGGGTAGGGAAGGGGGGAGAGAAAGAAGAGAGGAAGGAGTAGGGAAGGGATAGAAGGCATCACTGATGGTGGTGGGGATGCGATCGATGGGTCAAAAGTCGTGAGGCCAACGATGGTAGTGTGGTGCTATGCACATGCGACGAAGTTGCATCGCTTGGGATTGTGTCATCGAGGGTGAGAGGGAGACTATGAGGAAGAAGGTGATGGTGGTGGTGGTGGTGGGTTGAGGGTTGTTGGGTGTTATGGAAAGGGGTGTTAGAAGGGAGGGAATTGAGAGAAAGAAATAAAAGAAAGAAAGGTGATGTTTATGTGGGAAGGAGGAAAGAAAGGGGGGAGAATAAATTGAGATTATAAAGAAATAGATCTTTTTATTTTTTGTAGGCCCTTAAGGCAATGGAAAAATTACATGGAAATGTGAAATGTGAAAGCTTAGCACACACCACACTTTCTTTTTTGGATTTTTTATTTCAAAGAAAGCAACAAAGAAAATAAATCTACCGACCAAGAAGCAAATAGAGGCAAGAGAGAAGCAGCATAAAAATTAGAATTTATTGTTAATCAAAGTAATGTTTACAACTAGAATTAAAAAGAAAGAAGAATAGCAAAGAAAGAGAAAAGGAAGAGAAACTAGAGATGAAGTAGTTGAAATGAGGATGAATGTGATGAAGACCAAGATGGTCAAAGGAGAGAGCCACCAAGAGCCTTCGGAGCTATAGGAAAGCTTCGGAAGGAGGCCAAAGAAGTAGTCGAAGAAGAATCTGGAGATGAAGAAATTGAGGTGGAAGGTGAAGGCAGGGAGAACCAAACTAGAGAAGGGAATTCCTAAGCAACTAAGATAATGTAAAATCTAATTAGAAGGTATAGGAAGAAGGTGGAAGAGGGAGGGGAATGAAGAAGAAGAAGGTGAAGGTAGGAAGGAGAAGAAGAAAGGAAGAGGAAGAAGAGGTTACGGAGGTAGAAGAAGACATAAAGAAGAAGGAGCGAGGAGTGTTGATGGAAGCCAACGGGTGGTTTTATAGGCAAAGGGAAGGGGGTTGGACATCCACAGGCTTGGGCGGCAAGGAATAGATTTAGGTTTTTGGTAATTAGGATTAGGATTAGGGTTTCTCTAAATTCTCTTCGATTTTCTACTCTTGTATGTTCCGAATTTCAAGTTACACACAAAAAAAAGTTGTAGCCCTTGAAATTAGCTTTCATATGCAACTTAAATCATTCAATTTGAATTTAAAATAAGAAATTTATGGCCAAAATACTAAATGTATGTTAGGCTATCACAAATTTCAGGATTAGGATCTTGATTGGCTTCAATCATGGGATGTAATTGAAGCCTAATTAAATTGATTGATTTCCACATTTAGATGATTCCAAAGAAAATTTTTTCACATTTTTATATGTAGGAAATATTATGTGGCAAGTGAAAAAGTTAGAGGTTCTAGAAGATAGGATGAGGGCTAGGATTAGGAAAGTGTCATTGGGACTGTGAGCTAGGTTTTAGGATTAGGTTTAGAATGAAGGATAGAGTTAGGATTAGGGTTATGTGAGCTAAGGGGAGTTGGTTTAGGGTTAGGGTTACATATCACGATTAGGGTTTTGGGTGAGGCTAAAAGAGGTAGGTTTTGACCAGGGTCAGAGCTAGGTTTCCAAGGCCTAAATAGGTTCTTCTCTCAACTTGAGCTCGGGTGATTTGGATTTGTGCTTCTTCTCCTCATGAGCTTGAGTAACGGATTCCTGCACATAGCAAGATCTAAAATTAGCACAAAATATGCTTAAAATTATAGTTTTAGCCATATCATGCAAATATGCAATTATGTACAATATGACCTAAATCTAATGCAATTAACATCGAAACAACAAAACTAAACATGTTAACATATAATTATGCTCACTTATCAGTTGAGCTTGAGGAAAATCGGGCTTTAGAAGCAAGTGGAGGCAGTGGGACCAAATGCTTAACTTGAAATTAGGGATTAAAGAAACTTAAAAAATTTTTTACTTGTGTAGTCGACATAACCAAACCATGATAGGGAAGGGAAAACGATCACCATGGTAAACCCAACTACAAGGGGCTCCCAAGTGTACCAACCCATGGAAAGGCAAGTAAGCAGTTCAAGCTGCTAGAACAAACTAATCCACCTAAGAAGTTTACCTAAATTCCTTGTCGCCTGAGGCAGCCTATATGCCTGACTTCAAGCTCCCTTGAAATGGCTAGAGTTCACCTAAACTAGCTTGCAAGAGTTGGTTGGTCCATCTAAGGAGATGGAGAGATGCAAAATAAGGACCCTCAAGTCAATGCCCAAATATCTTGGCAGATAGATTACCACAATAACCCCATTCCACCTGTAGCTTCAAACACCAACTATAGTTGGGCATTTGCTGGTGCTCCATCCATGCCAACAAGATATCACGGCTGAGCATAGCGTGCAAAGTGCCCATGGGCATCTTGCTTTGACCTGAAGTTGACAATCAAGCCCAATAGTATGAGCCTCCCCAAGTTGCAGGATTGGTCGAGCGAGTATTGCAAACTTGCCAAGGGCCTTGTGGAGGGTTCAACTAACCAGACAACCCTCAGCCAAGGACTTGATTAAGCGAGTATCACACACCCACTGGAGGTTATGAAGTGGATTGTCGAGCACACCTGTAAGGTTTAAATTACTAGAAAATATGCAATCAAAATAAATTACTAGAAAATCGTATTACAACACATCCGTATTGTGACATTTAAATTCGTATTACAACACATTTTCTTTTCCAGACACAAGCTAATAAGCTAAAATGTTTTGCGACATATTCGCTTTTTTAGACATAAGCTACTATGCTGAATCAACAAATTCACTATATATTATTTCTCAAGATAGTTCCCTTTCTCCTAATGGACATATCATATACTTCAACTTTGGTTATGGCGCATACATTATTGATTTCTGTTTATTAACCCCTTACAATTTAATTCCCAAGTCATAGTATTTAAGCACAATAATAATTTAGGTACCCATGGATTTCTGAAATAAAGGCACGAATATTTGTACTTCGCAATGAGACAATAGCTTTAACTTAAGAAATTTACACATAAGATTTTAATAGTGCAAGGAAAATTGAGGACTTCTCTACCTAGGGTTACTTGGGGGTTACGGTGACTCCAAGATATATATCGGAAGTTTCCTAAGCTCCGTCCACACCATGGACGTCCATTTCTAATCAAAACGAGAATAAGGAGTTATAATGTAATTGACATAAAACTTAAGGGTGAAATCGTAATTTAACAATCCAAAGGAAAAAAAATTTTAGAACTTACTACATTGAAGAATATCTCAATGCGATTCCGATGGCATGTGGTTTATCGGGATCAGACTACAAATGCTCCCTCAATCAATTAGTTATGAAAAATGTGGTTAAGGACCTGGCATGAATTTTACATGATTTTGTAAAATGGGTTTTTTTGAAATGAAATGCAATTCCAAACACATAATAAATTCCAACAACATCATCACAATCAAATGCAAGAGTTGACTGAACTATTCTAAATCCAAAATCGACAACTATTTCAAATGAAATTTGACGATGACAATAAAATGGTAATTTGGTTGATAATCTTCAACTACCACTACTGCAAAAACATTAAAAAAATCAAGGTTATATGAGATGCTTTTTTTTTATTAAAAATAACTTTAGCATTCAAAACTTGAATATGCATCATTTGTAAGATGTCCCGAAGGGAGAATTCGAATAGATGTACTCCAATGCCTTCCATCAGAGGATAGATCTTAGCCCTGCATCGTAGGCCCCAAAGAAAAGATGGGCATTTCGTCGAACACCTTCATGGCATGCCTCATCTTGCAGCAAGCACCCACACACCCATCAATTGATCTAATCCATAACATCATAATAATCCTCAATGTTATGGATCTTGTCTAGTACGCAGTTGGAGGGAGGGCACCGATGGGCTTTCAGGTGCGCCCCCTTGGTCAGTCAGTGTCGACGTTGGCCTCGGTTGCTGTCGTCATTGTAATCTCCACCCCACCCTCCTCCTCTCTAAGATACGCCCGCATGCAATAGAGAGATCGGAAAGCCAACTTTAAGATTCACTGGTGTGGATTGGGATCAGGGATGAGAGTAGATGCTCTCATCTCGATCGCTGGCCCACTGCACTTGCCTCCACGCCCAACGACTCCTCACACTACTCTCCTACCTCACCATGCCTCTATGATGATTGATGATGTGTGGCTCATCATAGCTAAAATGCTGAATTTAAGTTAGAAACTAGGTTAAACACTACCAAATTAACACAAAGAAAGGGTTAGTGTGAGAATTAATAGAAAAGACCTAAAACACCAAATCTGTGCTAAAAATGCATAATTAGGTCATTTATTGAGATATTCTATTAATAAACACAAAATGATGATCCAATTGCAAATGAAACACACAAATGAGCTCAAAACATCAAATCAAAAGTGAAATTAACTTCTAACATATTCAATCAAGCTTCAATAAAAACTTGATAGCATTTGGACATCATTAGGACCTCGCATTTATGGTTCCTCATTTCTGTCCTTCATTCATAACATTTCATTCATTATTAAACCTCCAGGGACCTATTTGTAGGCTGCAAGGACCTAATTGTATGGTTCCAAGGACAGTTCTACATTCATTCTATACCACTTATGGGTTCTTCTACAAAATTTCTACCGATTCACTTGAGGACTTTCTCTGTAAAATGCCTAAAATAACTATAGTCTGCGATGCACCTTGGGTGCACTATTCATTGAAGAGCACTATTGATCCTCGCCGTCGACTCCTGTTTCCCTTTGATCTGTAGCTCGAAATCAATCAAAGCTTCGTGCAACTCCTTGCGTAGCTTCACCTCTACCCCCAGATCCCATCTAGCGGCCATGATTTGACTTGAAAATTTTGTGTGCTCTCTCCTCTCATCCTCATCGTCTTTGCCTTAATCACTTAACTCCATCGTGAGGTGACCTGATCCACTGATCACTCTACTTAAGCACCTCCTAGAGCTCTCGTGCAAAGGATCGCTCCCTCGCCCTAAGTGGTCTCTTTCATCCACACCTACAGCTTCCTTACCCCATTTCCTCAATCTGTGGTCACAGCGCCGACTTGCCTTCCTCCTTTCAATTGCCACCAGCCAACCTGGTGGTAGACCTTAGAAAACTTCATCAGCTGCTGGTCTTCTCCCCTTTCGTCGTCATCAGCCAACAGTAGGTGACCTTGGACACCTCCTGCTTCCCATTAGATTGATTTTCAATGCTCTCTAGGAATAGAATTAGCATAGTTTTACTGCTTTCTAGTTAATTGTAGTGTTAGATTAGCTTAGGAGTAGAGTAATTTAGATTTGATCCACATCACTCTCATCAATTCAGATCAAAGAGACTTTCATACCCATCATCATCATCATTAATCTCCCTTTACATTCCATTTGATTGCTTTCTAATTCCCTCGATTTTAATTTCACTGATCACCCATACATTAATGTCTAATTTTAGGCTGAGAACCGTGGTTCTCAGATCTGAAATTAAGGCCAAAAATCACTTTGGGGGGGTCTCCCATTCATTTCGCAATTCCACAAAGACCCCCCGATCTTGTTTTCTCAACTCAAATCGCTCAATCTTGTTTAAAATGTTGTTTACTCTTCAGATTAGTTATTTGGAATTCATTTGAGGTTTATCGGATTTTATCAAGCATTTTGAGATTGAATTAGCTTGATTTAGTGTATGCAAGGATTCCAATGTGTTTCAGTTTTGTTTTAAATTGTGGGTGAGCAAATACCTAATTTCAACCCTATGTTGGAGAGTTCTATCAAGGAGAATCAGTCTCCATGATTTGAGATGGAACAAGGACCCAATGGGTCTTGATCAATCCACAAAATCACTTGAACACCCATCAATGGTGTTCAAGGAGATTGAGTGAAGAGATCAGTGAAAGAGCCAAAGTAAAAGCCCAATTGGGGTGACATTTTATCCTCCATATAATCAATTTTGTGATTCAATATTGAAGGTGTGATTGAGATTTTAAAGGACTTTCGGAAGAAGATTTGAATTGGTTTGTAAAGGGGATTGAAATCTTATCTTTATAAACATGATTTTCAGATCTTCTTATCTAGTTTAAAAGAGGTTTTAAGAGTTTTTGGGCTATAAGTAAACTTGATTTGGACATTAAAGATCCAAGATCAAACTCTACCAAGTCTGATCTTGGATGTTTTCATACTGAATTTGATGATCAGATCAGCTACATGACAGATTTGGCTACAATAGCAACCCTTTGATTGTTTAAGACGTCTGAATGGTGTTTCCAACTGTTAATAGCTTCTGCTACGGAATTTCAGCAACTCATGTAGCTGTTGTAGCTGCTGCTGCAGCTATTGGATGTTGTTGTTGCTTCTTAATGGACTAAATTGATTGGGCAGCAGCTGAGCTTTGATGTTTTAGATGGCTAACATGTTTGTAATGTGGTTTAAATTTTGTAACAAGGTTTTGTGTACTGTTAGAGTCCATAATTTTATTGAATCGGCTTGTAATATGTTGTTAAACAATGATTATCAGCTATTAATGTGTAGATTTGCCCAAACACTTAAAAATTGTTAAAATTGAGTTGAAATTCATGTTTCTCTGCTTGAGCACCTTCTTTTTGATGTGTTAAGTTATTTTGAGTGCTCTTAATGCCTTTTCACCCCTCATCCTACACACTAATGCCTTAGGTTATCCTTGTCATACTCTTTGTAAATAGATAAAAACCTTGAAAAATTTCCAAAAAATAAAATAAACATGTAGTGAGTAAGACTAGATATATTTTTAATTATATGCAAGGTTAAGGTCATTTGAACCTCCGACTTGATAAAACATACCAGCCAACGGTTCAGTATACCTTAAAACTTAATAAAAGAACTCGACTTAAAAAAAATCCAAAACTTTCTATTCTTCTCATCTCTCTCTTTGTCTCTCATCTCCTATCTCTATTAAACTTAAAAAACCCATAAAAATCAAAAAATCTCAAAAAATACCTAAAAACACTATGTATATTATGTAAATACATGTATATATAAGCTATATATTAAGCTATAAATGTAAATAGTGTATGATATAAATAAACTGTATATACAACTTATAAATGTACTCTATATTAAAAATTAAGTATTTAGAGTAAATTATCATGTGGATAACTTCACTAAATAAGTAGATATTAATTTAATTAACTTATTGTACTATAAGCTACATAATTATAGAACCCCTAATAAATGAACTTATTTATAAATAATACCGTACATATGTATTTATATACTAATTATGTACATTATAATACCTGCAAACTAATTTAACTATATATGTATAATAAATAATTAATTTATTAAGTTAGTAGGTAGTTTACTAAATTAAATTAAAATAAATTAGCAAATTGAGTTATTAATGGAATAATCTATATTGTATATTTGTATTATACTATTCTAAGTAATTTAAACTTATTTATCTATATTTATACTGTATTATATAATTTATACCTAATTTATATGTAAAATACTCTAAAACTGATATTTAAATGTATATAAATTAAAATCAAACTTGTAAAATTCAATAAAAATATGTATTAAATAGTTTAATATGTATAATAATACTATATAAGGTCAATTAGACCGTAAATTAAGTAATTCATACTTAAATTAACAAATAAACACTTAAATTAATGTGTATAATTTGTAAAGTTCAGCTAATTTATTTATATAGTAAAATTAATTATTTTTGTAAATAAACTATATAATTATATAACCATATATAAAGGCTTCACAACCCTATATTTTATTTCAAATTTGGAACTAATTTGTGCCCTTAAATCGAGGGCAAAATTAAGCAATTCACACGCTGGCACGCTGGAGCTTCAGTGCCTGACGAGGTGCAAATAGTTCCATATCGTTAACTTGAGAGCTTGCGCAGCGCCTTATTTATGATTTGTGTTCCTTCCTCCGTAGTCGTCATGAGCATCAGGTGCTACTGATCACCCATGTCCTTGATCCCTTGAGCATGTTATGAGCATATGCGTGGGACTTAATAGTGCGGTGTACAGTTGGGAGTTATGCATTGTGCATGAGGCCCATTAACGAATCGTGAATCGATTAAAATGCACCTAGTAACAACTAGGGTGTCTCTAGTAGAGGTCTGGTCCTACCTAGCAATGGGTGCTGTGTATCCCTCGAAAAAAGTTGTCCACCAATTAAAATAATTTTTTGTTAAATACCGGATCGGCTAAGTGTTACACAAAGAAAGAAAAGAAATGGCTAAGTGAACTGCAGCTAAGTGTTAGCTTCGCCAGAGGAGCCTCTGTGCCTTGTGTAGTGTACACCTTAGTGAGTGCCTGAGTGTTGAGTGTGTTGTGTTAGTGTGTGTGTGCGCCTGCCTGTATATATGTAATATTGATATATATTGTATATATATATAGTTTATATGTAAATAATACGTATATAATTGTACATAGAGTATAGAGTAGTGTTTGAGCTATATATGCATATAAATAAGCTATAGCTTTATTAGCAGATATATTCATCACTGTAGATAGTATTACATGTTAGTATAGACATTAGTTTTTACTTTTGCTTATGTATATAGTTTTTCTATGGTTTTAGCTACACTTTTATACGTCGCTGTAGATATATTATAATTTACTATACATATTAGTAAGTTAATTTAAGTTAGTATAGTACATATTATTACTTATTATAGTACATATAGCTAGGTATTATTATTATTAGTTGTAAATAAATAATATAGAGTAATTATACAAGGATTTTGATACTTGTTTGTATATAATTGTTTTCAAGCATTGTAATTATTTCTAATTCATTCTTTTGTATATAATTGATTCATTTATTCATTTTTGTATATAAAATAAATCTTTTTGGAATTAAAGAATGTTTTTGGACTTAGAGAGTGATGTATATCAATAACTGCCTCTATTAAGACCCATGCTGTTAAAACCCTATAATATGTCTGGGACTTGGGTCAGACGTTTGGATGCCTTCCTAGACGTCTGGAAATCAAAATTTTCATGTACGTCCTCGCGTCTGCGCGCGTGCTATGCGCAAACAGAACGCAGCCGCATTTTCTTCTCTCTCCTCTCGTCGATGAAACCCTAACCCTGCACCTACTTAAACCCCCTCCTCTCCCTCGTTCACCTCACCTTCAGCCACCCTTCTTCTTCCCCAGCGATAGCGGTGAGTAGCGAGGAGCGATCGTGAGCGGCGTGGGAGGAGAGGAGCAGCGAGGGGAAGGGAGGTGAGCACGCGAGTGAGCTCGCGAGAGAGCTTGCTGGAGAGCTCACAGCCAGTCGGGCGTGCGCAAGGTGGATAGGTGCGTCAGGGAGGTCCTCCTCGACATTGCTACAGGAAGAGCAGCTGTCGAGCGGGCGCAGCGCTAGAAGGGGAAGGCAGTCTCTAGTTCTGGGATTTTCCTAGAATCAGACGTTTGGAACTACATCCAGACGACGTAGACGACGTCTGGAGGAGGTTCTAGACGGCTGAGAAGTTCCACGATGTACACCTTCTTTGCAGATACGGCCATGCAGGCCGTTCCGTCGAGGCACTGTTCCGTGCCATTTTGAGGAGATTTTGTGTCGATGCGTGCAGGATTCGCTTCGGGAAGGTGCGGGACACGCCCTTCCACGTAGTTCAGACATCTGGGCAAGGCACCAGTCGGCGGAAAGCGTCTCCAAACGTTCGCAGAGGGGGTCGGACATCTGGAACTAGGTCCAGACGGTTCAGCAGAGTCCCTGGACGTCTGAGGAGTAGCGTAGAGTTGAGGTAAGGTTCTAGACTTTTTTTAAGACGTCTGGAAGGTGTTCCAGATGTCTGATATGAATCAGGATTGCTGTTTTTGACCCGTTTAGGGTCCGTTTGAGGTCCGATTTCCACAATTAAGATTCTGTTGTTCTTCGTAAGTTCCTCTACGTGTTGGAATACTTTTATCATGTTCTGAGTGGTCTCTTGTGATTGATCCTTGTGATAGGACCTCGTTCCGTTGCAGATTTGGGGTTTGCTGAGGCACATGGACCTGCCGATCAAGCCCCCATTACTCCTGGGTTTACTGGTAGAGTGGCTTCCCCTAGTTTAATTACAAACATGAATGCATATCTAGAATGAATGTTAGATCCTAGGGTGTGGCATGAATCCTAGGACTAGAAACACTGGAATAGTTGTATGGAATGTATGAATTGCAGTCTTGGATGAGTAAATAGAATAATAACAATTGCCTGTAAATGGATAACAACTGCCTGTGAAATGTAAAGTACTGTTGTTAGCAACTGCTGCATGTAAATTCCTATTGTTTACAATTAAATACGAGCTGCCTGTATATGCATTGGAAATGGAAGATTGAATGTTGGAAACACGAGCTACCTACGAATAAACCTGGAATGTGAATAGTAAAGTTACATGCTACATGTGTAGAACCTGAGAAATGGAAATAGAAATGATGAAACCTAGTATGGCTTGGCCTGAGAAACATGAGCATGAACCCTACGGGGAATTAGGAGTAGAGCTCCTGGAAATAAGTGGAATGGAACTGGAAATGTGAATGGGGAAGTGAGCTAGCCCTTGAGTACGGAGTACCAAGGAGAGCGACTGTCCCCCTGCTTAGTGTAGAGTGGAGCTAGCCACCCTAGGGTTGGGATCACTTTGTACTGACTTTTTGGCCCTCGCGTACATAGTATCAGGGAGAGCTACTAGTGTAGGGAGAGAGCTAGCCACCCCACGGGGCCCAGGGTTCAGCTAGCCGACCTACACCGACTTGTTAGGCCCACTGGGCAAACCAGGGTAGTTAGGTGAGGGTGCGCAGACTGTGGAGGGGCGAGACCCTTGTTTAGTTCTTAGGGGCTAGACCCCTGCTACTGAGAGGGCTATGCCCTATACTGGTTCTGTGCTGTGCTTTGGGCGCACCTGTTAACGGAAACGACTGACCGCGTGCCAGTGCGGGGTAGCTACCCGTGAGTTTATCGCACGTGCCGTAGTCACCGTTACGTCTGTCAGTGACCTTGGGGTGGTTGACTGAGTGTAGGACCACCACGGGGGACTCTCCCGGCCAGGAGAGCACCACTTGCTACTTCTCTTCGGAAAAGACTGCAATCAAGACTATTCCCACGAGGAACATTCGAGATCAAGAAAGAGACCTGATAAATAAATCAAGTGATGAAAGAAAGAATAATTAGTTAAAGAAAGAAAGAAATTGAAAACAACAGTTACTTGTCCACCTTTACTGTTTTAGTTAGCTAGTTGCCACTCTACTCAGCGTTCGTTGACGTTTTGTACTCATAACCTTTTTCAGGTCCAGGTGTTGAGCAGTCGGAGCCTACGGCTGCAGAGGGTGCTGGGCCTAGTAGAGCCCAGTAGTTGTAGCTTTCCGTTGTACTCCGTTTCCTGTTGTAGTGAGTAGTTGTTACACTTCTGTACTCTTTTATTGTGAACTTTATATTCCTGTACCTGTTTAATTTTCTACTGTTGTGGTGGTGTGTACTGTAGTAGTTTACTTCTTTACTGCTGTACTTTTGTTATTGTTAGTTGCTTGCATGGTGAATGTGGTTTATTTTACTGCTTTTTGGTTACTTCCTCGTTGGACGACTGGGTCTTGGGAATAGTCGAGTCAGTTCGGTCTCGTGTCCTGTAGGGATTTGGGAATCGGGTCGTAACAAGATGGTATCAGAGGAAGGTTGTCCCGAGAAGTGAACCAATTAGCTAGAAAATAACCAATTCATGTGCTTGTAGCTAGAGTAACCACCACAACGTACCTTTTGACACCGTTCTGAGTGTCCTTTGTTGAATGTCTATGGAATTGACATCTTTTCTATTCTGTGTTCGCATCTCCTTGCAGGAGATGCCTCGATGTGGGGTCAGCAAGGTGGGCTGCGGACGCAGTCGAGGATGAGGTCGGAGGGGCAGGCGCGTTGAGCCTGATGTCTCAGTGGGCCAGCCACTACTTCTGGACGTTTAGGCCCAGGACCTCTCCCAGCTAATATGGGAGATCGTTCGTGAGGAGCTCCACCCGCCTCCATGGGAGCCTCTTCTTGGTGCTGCGGAAGGGGAGTCCTCTGTGGGTCCGCGAGATAGGCACAGCACTGGATGTAGGGGAGGGGGTGGCCCTCCACCGCCCCCACCTTCCTCTGACACTTCTAAGCACGAGCCCTCCTTACTTGGAGGCATACCAGTTTCCCCACTTCAGTGCCATTACGAGCTTTTCGGACAGTTTCGAAAGCTGAAGCCCCCCTCCTTCAAGGGGGATGAGGACCCGACCGAGGTGAAGGACTGGCTCGAGTAGATCAAGAAGGTGTTTGACACCCTTTGCCCCCCTACGGAGTGTCACATGGCCTTTGCCACATACCAGTTGGAGAGCGTGGCACACAGGTGGTGGAGGGCAGTCAGAGGCCAGGAGAGGGCCGAGTCGACTTGGGACCAGTTTGTCACCCTCTTCTGCGAGTAGTACTTCCCCCAGACATGGCAGGACTAGAGGAGGCGGGAGTTCCATACTCTTCGCCAGGGGACGATGACCGTGAGCGCGTATCGCATGCGTTTTCTAGAGTTGGCTTGTTTCGCCGCGACAGCTGTGGCTACTGAGGAGGAGCGCCTTTGGAGGTTCATCGAGGGGCTTCGCCTGCTATTCGGGGGTATGTTAAACCCCTGAAGCTGCCTATGTTCTCGAGGGTGGTGGAGGCAACTATGACATATGAGGAGACCAACCCGTCCACACGTAACACTGACAGTGGATGGAAGAGGTCCTACCAGCTAGACTACTCACAGGGCCAGCGAGAGAGGAGGCGCACGGCGCCCGCAGGAGAGCCGTCACGCTTTGCGGGGTCGTCAGTGGCTTTTGGGGGTCCCCGACAGGGGCCAGCTGCCAGCACCGGACCCTCGCCCAGCTGTCAGTAGGGACCTACTGAGGGTGGGAGTCGAGTTCCCCTTTGCTACCAATGTGGCCAGCCGGTTCACATCAGGAGGGACTGACCGTCTAGGGTTGGAGGTCAGCAGATGCTCCCCGCGTCGAGCACTAGAGGATGAGGAGTCCACGGTTCCCAGGTGCGTAGGGGAGGACAGCAGTCGCGGGGAGGGTATTGGCCAGCGGCTACCCGTCCGACGCAGAGTGTGGCTGCTTCGTCCGCACCTAGGGCTATGGGGCGCATCAATGCCCTGACACACAGAGATGCCAGAGCTTCAGGTTCAGTGGTGGCAGGTATGGTTATAGTTTTCGGCAGACTAGTTTACACACTTTTTGATTCCGGCGCCACGCACTCGTTTGTCGCTGCTAGTTTTGCTGTTAGTTTGGGGTAGGATTGTGTGTTGTTAGCGGATCTGTTTGTGATCAGAGGTTCGGGTGGTTAGCTGTTTGTAGCTGAGGAGGTTTACACCGGTTGTGAGGTCAGTGTTGGGGGACACAGCCTCCCCGCTGATCTGATTGTGATACAGATGGAGGACTTTGGCGTGATTCTGGGGATGGACTGGCTATTCGCTTACCACACCTTGGTGGACTGCTTTGAGAGGAAGATCGTCTTCTCCATACCAGAGTTGCCTTCTTTCGAGTTTCACAGACAGCCAGTGGATGGAGGCTTCAAGTGCATTTCTGCAGTTCGGGCAACGAGACTTTTGGGCCAGGGGTGTGAGGGCTTCCTGGCTTATGTGGTGGCGGAGCCTAGCCCTATGGCATACTATCAGAGTATCCGGGTGGTCAGAGAGTACCCCGACATGTTCCCAGATGAGTTGCCAGGACTGCTGCCCGAGCGTGAGATCGAGTTTGAGATCTCACTGGTACCGGGGACCTGCCCCATTTCTACAGCACCTTACAGGATGGCACCCCTTGAGCTATGAGAGCTCAAGACCCAGTTGCAGGACCTTCTGGAGAAGGGCTTTGTGAGGCCCTGTGCGTCTCAATGGGGAGCCTCGGTATTGTTTGTGAAGAAGAAGGATGGGACCCTACACCTTTGTGTGGACTACAGACAGCTGAATAGGGTCACCATCAAGAACAGGTATCCACTGCCGCGGATTGATGACTTGTTTGACCAGTTGTGAGGTGCCACAGTATTCTCCAAGATAGACTTGAGGTCTGGTTACCACCAGTTGAGGATCAAGGAGACAGACGTCTCCAAGACAGCTTTCAACACCCGGTACGGACACTACGAGTTTTTGGTCATGCTGTTTGGGCTGACCAACGCCCCCGCTGCCTTCATGGATTTGATGAACTGGGTGTTCAGACTGTATCTGGATTAGTTAGTGGTGGCATTTATTGATGATGTGCTCATCTACTCTCGAGATCAGGCGCAGCATGGACAACACTTGCGGATGGTTTTGGACACACTGAGACAACGTAGGTTGTACGCCAAATACAGCAAGTGCAAGTTTTGGTTGAGGGAGGTGACCTTCTTGGGTCATGTGATCTCCGGGGATGGCTTGGCTGTGGACCTAGCTAAGGTTGAGGAAGCACTCAGGTGGGAGAGACCGCGTACAGTGACAGAGATCCGTAGTTTCTTGGGACTGGCAGGCTACTACAGGCGGTTTATCAGGGGTTTCTCGTAGATTGCACGTCCTATGAAACGGCTGACCCGAAAGGACGTGCCCTTTTCTTGGACAGACGCTTGATGAGAGCCTCATCATGAGCCATACCTAGCTCATTTTGACCCAATAAAGAAGATAAAAGCTCCTACATAACCTAGTAGAAGGCCTAAATGAAGGAATAAGTGTTCTGAGAAGAAAACATGAAATAAAGGTTAAAACTGTAATTTTACCATTGCAGTACATAAACGGGATTTCTCAGAGGCAAAACATAGGTCAAATGGTCTAAATAAGATAAAAAGTGGGTTGAGTCAATCAGAAATGGGTTCATGTGCAATCTAGGAATTAAATGACATTTGATAACCCTAAAACAGACCCGCTTAAATCAACAAGGTTTCGATCAGGATAAAAATCAATTAAACCCTCTAAAAATCATGGAAAAATATCCTCTAGGGTTTAAAACACTTAATTTGGCCTTTGGAACCCAGTTTGACCTAGATTAGGGTCCTAGCTCTTCAATTAACTTAATTTGGGTTTTTACGCAAAATATCCAATCAAACGAGGTCAAACCTAAAAATCAACTTCACCATTGTATTCCTTATGTCCAAATTAGGTTTGTACCAAAATTTGGACCTAATGGGAGGTCATCTTGACCTACTTTGCAATTTAGTACACCCAAGTCACATTTTGGTCCCTAACTTTTGAAAATCATCGCAGAGAGCCCCCTAACTTCCTTGCCACCTTTGCAATCAGGTCCTTCCACCATTATTGGGGCAGAATCCTTCTCCGACGAGGATTAGAGAGGGAATACTCTCTGATTCCTGAGAGATCCCCTCCAAGAAATGGAAGAGAGATTCTCTGAGGAATTCCCTTCCATCTGAGGCCAGTCGTGATCCCTGATGTGAACCCAATCTCTCGTGCGAACGCACGAGGGATTTGGGCATCCACCCTCTTTCCTTCTCCGGCGAGCCGATGGAGGTAATGGCGTGCCCTCCACGCTCTGAAAGCACGACCTAGTGCCTATAAAAGAACCCCCAAACCCGGCCGCTCATTTTTAGCTTGACTTGGCCGGACTTCCACCTCAAATTCTTCTCTTTCTTCTCCGGCCAAGGGTCCAGCGAGCTCCGGCGAGCCCCCCTCCCCTCCCTCTTCGCTCTGCCACAAAACCAGTGGCAGAGTCATCTTCCTGATTCTCCTCCGCGTCGAGCAATACCCGCGCACGCCGCCTCAACCCCGTCGTCGCCGCCGTCCTCCCCCACTGGGCAGCTTCTTCTCCGGCAACAGCAGGTACAGCCGTCCGCCTCTCCATCCCCTTCGTCCCTGTAAGTAGGTTAGAATTGTTCCACAACCTCCCCTCTTTCTTTTCCCGATTTTATTTCAATTGATTGCCCCTCGACACCGCCTGACCACCCTCATCTTCCACGCCACCGGCCGACCTCCGGTGAGTCGCCTCCACCATTCCGCCCCTCTGCACGCCTCGCCAACCGTCTCATAAGCTCCGCCTCACCACAAGGAACAACCTCCGCCCATCCACCATCCCTCTACGCCTCCACCACAGCCCCCCGAACACCCCCACACTTCAGGTCACAGGATGACCTAGGCACACACGCCTAGGCAGTCCCACGACCTGCTTCACCGTGCACGACCTTCGCCGTGGCACGGCGAAGGTGCCCAGCTGGTCTGATTAAGCCGAGATGCTTGTTTTGTGTTTGACATTATTTCATCCCCTGCCGCCATTGAAGGTTGAAGCAGCTTCGGAGCAGCTCCAGGGCGCAGGACCTCCAGGCTTCAGGTGTAGTGGACTCGGGCGAGCAGTGCGGAGACATCTGGTCCAGCAAGGAGCGCAGCGAAGCCCGCAACCTTGGCAATTGCACGAAGAGTCTTCTGCGGGCGCGCACGAGAGTAAGGCGGGACTAAGAGTCCCACATCGTGAAGTTACAAGCAACTGAAGAGGTATAAAGTGATTTTGTGTTATTAGCTCTTAGCCTCTGAACGCACAGGGGTGAGGTCCCTCACCTTACCCACGCTCGCCTCATCCGCGGTTTCACCTCGCGGATCTGGTGGGCTCCGACCCGACCCAATCTGAGCACACCTCGCGCATCACCCACTCGTCGGTGCGCCTGGTCCCGGGTGCGAAATCCGACCCGATTACCCGTGGCTCTGCGAGAGCATCCTTGAGTGAATTTCAGAGAGAGAGAGAGACGTGAGGGTAGAGGGAAAGGGGTAGGTTTTGCTCTCTGTGCAGGTAGGCTGAGCGAAGAAGAGAAGAAACTTAGCCAAAGAAGAAAAAGAAGCAGAAGAGGAAGAGGCTGAGCGAGGCAGAGATCTGAAGGAAGAAGTAGAGAAGAAGAAGACAGAAGAGAAAAGAAGCAAAGGCAGGAAGAAGAGAAGAGACCAAGGAAGAAGAGAGACTGTAGAGAAAGAAGAAGGCCAACACAAGAAGAAGAAAGAAGCAAAGTGAAGGCTGTAGAAGAAAGAAAGCAAAAGAAGAGGGGAAAACACTTTTAAGACGTCTGATCACAATATCAGACGTCCAATTTTACTCTTTTGTCATAATTACTTTTTAACCGCATACATTCATATTTGAATTTAAGTTTTGAGTAAATTAGAGTGTTCAATTACATTTGAGATTAGTAATAAATTCTGATTGCTCCTTGTGTTCGACCTCGGATACTCCGATTTTCGAGTAATAAAATTCTCTATTTGTTTGAACGCTTTGTCGACTATATTACAACGTGTTATCTTTTAAAACCCGATCAAGCGTGATAAACATTTTGGCACCGTTGCCGGGGAGCAACGTGCAATTTACCACTAGCCTCTACATTCTTTTTATCATATTGAACACTAACTTGCCCTACTTTGCTTTGTTTTGATCTTGCAGGTATTTCACGAGAAAATCCCTCCCGCAAGTCAACCACTCTAGGGCAGGTAATTTCTTCCTTAAACCATCCCCTAATCCTGAAAAGACAAAAGGAAGAAAATCAATTTAGGAATCAATTGCCTTCTTTATATAGTAATCACCATCTTTAAGGCAAACGTTTCCTAATTTTGCAAAATTTTTTTCAAATGTTCTTAAAGTTGGAGCGATTTTTTAGATTCTATCCTACAAATTCATGTGCCTAATTGAAATCACGCTTAATCTCGGCGGACAACACACTTCTTGCTTTCAAGTCCAAAGAGAATTTTTGTGAAAAAGAAAAAAGGATTGGAAATAGAACCAAATTAGGGTTTCTACAATAGGATCTTGGAGTGTTAGTCACACATTCCTGCATAAAAGGAAATAAACCTTCCCGCATCAGTGTGTCACCCAAGACCTTAATTGAAGAGATCTAAATAAGATAAACCCTAAGAAAAATTGAGTTCTAAAATTACTTGAATCTTAAAATTTTTGGACCTAATAACCTGGGAGTCTAATCAGGGTGATCTCTAGGCTCCAAACCTAGAATCATTCTGCCATCTATAGGACAGGTCAGGTGAAATTGACCCCTTGGGTCAACCAACCTCTAAATTAGGTCACAACATCAACACATCTAAAGTTCAAGTGAGAACCCTAAAAGCACCTTTGAAATAAAAGTGGTAGACTTAAGAGGTCAAGGTCCCCATTCTGGTCTACCTGGAATCTCAGTGACAAGAGAGGTCGGGTGGGGGAAACCCTGTAACCCGTGGGGACTCTCTATCGTGTAGGGGTCTTTGCGGGACTCTCCCTCTCTGGCTGCCCAGGTAATTCTCAGGTGGACGATCTTCTGATCCAGGGGTCCATCCGCCCCGAACCTCCATAGTCATCCAAACATCTTTGGGTGTCTTGATTGGGTCAAAAACATCTCCAGTCCCTCATCTTTTCTCTTTAGAGCATATATACACATTTTCAATGGGACTCGTTATTCAGATCTGATCGCTTCATAACTTGATCTTGATTCCAACTCTGATTCTATATCTTGATTCCACCACCTAATCCAAATAGGTAGCCAAACCACTTAGGACTAGCATTCAAGAAACCTGAATATTAGAGATCCATGAGAGATAAAATGATTGAGGATGCCATGAAATTCTATGAAAATGAAGAAACCTCAACACCAGTAGGAAACATTCAGGTTGATGTCCCAACAACCACAACCTTTATCATAACTTGTGCCCAAGTACTATTAGCAGAAGCCACAGAAGGATCAACCCGTGACTTGCTCATTACTGCATACATTGAGATAGAAAAACTGCACAATATTGAATACCTTCAATGTATGACAAATCCTGGACTTTGGAAGCAACACCAAGATAGTCTTGAAAAATGGGAAGAGATACTGAGATTAGTAAAACAAGTTATTGACCAGAAGTACCCGTATATACCACAAATAGAGGATGAACCATCTTGGGACAACATCGAGGATCAATCTGATCTCGGGTTTGAGGCACAAAATGGTTGTGGATTCCCAACCCAGATGGAGTATAATGTGCCTGATATTGAAGAAGGTTGGGAAGCTCCAAATGTAGGAAAATACAATGTTGAGCCCATTCTAGAAATCCAAAACTCTTGCAAGTATGAGAGTAGAATTGAACCTCTCGAGGGTGTAAATTCCGTCCCTTATTCTGATAAGGTGACCCTCGAAGGTTATTCAGACCTAGATTCTAGTAATTCAACCCACATCCGAAGCCTAGAACCTAGATCTGAAACCTATTTTGAAGATTTCAAGGCCCCATATGAAGAAGATCAATCTTTTAATGAAGAATATGATTTTGGGCCTCGATTTGATGAATATCCCTCGCCAACATCCTCAGAGGAACGAATCGATTTTTCGAAAGTCATGCTAATCTACGACACAGAAATCGAGGAGTTGGACGAGCGGGGTTTCGATTGGGTCTGCCCTACTAACTTTGAACCTGAGCCTCTACCAAATAGGGACACCCTTTTAAGCTCAGAATTAACATTTTGGCTAGACCCCAGTCAGGCTGCTGAGTATACAACATATGATTTATTCTATGGTGGAACTCATGATCTTGAATCTCATTCAAATTTTGATTTTCGCAAACTCTCCGACGATTTCGAATTTGACCATAACATCGGAGAAAATCTACTTCCTGATTATAATAAGCTAATTTTCTTTGAAGCCACCTGCTCCACATATACAGAACCAATCAAAACCCGTTCTCTACCTCGACCCGCAACCGGACTCAATTTCTATTCCGATTCACCTCTCACTGAGCCGTTTGCAGATGATTCAACTCCATATCTATATTGGGTATCGGGCATTGATCAGACCGAAAATCAGGAGCCATCATTCTTTGATCACCCCTGTAGGGATTCCACACCTTACATTGATTATTTTTCGGAACCCTACTCTGACCAGGCTGAGTCGGCTCAGCCTAAACCCGAGTTTTCACTTCCATATTCATTAGAACTTCACTACATATGGTGGGTTTCGCATTTGTTAATCTACATCTATCAACCCACCAGACTTATTGGGTTTGGGTTGCATCATCAGCCTACTGATCTTAACAAGCACCTGGTTGGACCAACCAGGATCTTAATCAAGGTGCTTGTTGTACAAAATTCTGTTGATTTGACCACTCCCTCTCCACCCCATTTTCTGCTCGGCTGAAGGCATTGAATTTAGCGCTTAATGGAGGCAACCCGTCATCCCAAAAATAGAGACCCGTCTGATTATCCGTCCGTACTCCATGTCCATTGCACCTTGAGTTCAGCCTTAGACAGTTGATCCCACCTCTGGTACACGTACCAGAGCCAGAAATCATTCGCATCAGTCATTCCCGACCCATTCACCCACCCGATGTATCCTGTTCTAAGTCCCTGACCTCAACACTATTTCATACCCTCCATTTACAATGAGGACATTGCAAAACTTAGGCATGGGGGGGTGATGAAGTGCATACATACAGAACCAAGAAAAAGTCAGGAGTCTCACACACAAAAATTTTTGCATATGTCGAAAACACAAAAAAATTGAAAAATTATGAAAAAGAACAAAAAAATGGAGGGAGGAAATTTTGTAAGCCACATATTCATAAGGAGGAGAAAAGAGTAAAATGACAAAAAGGAGCACAAAATGAAAAAAAAAGAAAAAGAAATAGTCATTAGTAAAAGATTAAGGAATTAACTGAAGTTCTAGACCAGATCAAGAAAAGAAATAAAAGAAAAGTGCTAAGGAGACATAACAAGAGATTAGCGGGAACGCTGGTCTTAGGCCTCTTGGGCTAGATTCTTTTGCTTAAAAATTCAAGTATCTGTTAAAATCTGGATAATGCTCAAGAGGTTGGGGAAAATGCGAAGCTTAAGTATTAGGTCTAAGACTTAGGAAGTATTCGGCCTCGTTAACTGACCTTCGGTTTGCAGGATTCGGTAACCTAAGAACCCCAAATTCACACACAGTCTGGTTTAGTGCGCATAAATATCAAAATCACGCAAAAGCGTTTAATGTTCTACAAAAGCCACCTAGATTAGGAGCAGCCAATCAACACAAGTTGATTTGGACGAGTTCCCAGCGCGGAGAGGCGGGAAATTCCCCTTGAAGATGCGTAACAACATATCGTCTCCTTGGTGCTTGTCTCTTAGGATATTTAAATATCCTACTGGAGGCATGTAAGCACTCTGCTGGTTCAGATACCATGGGCGGCATTATCATGAAATGTCGATCGCCAGGGTCTGAATTCGGCCACGGAATGCCACGGGCGGGATTATCTCGAAATCTCGAAAGCTAGGGTTCTGGGGGTTGCCATGGGCGGGATTATCTTGAAATCTCGAAAGCCAGGGACCCTTGAGGATTGATGATGGGGACGAGGAGTCCGATACAGATCGTGTTGAGAAGCTAATCCGAAGCTAGAAATAAAAAGAAAAGAGAGAGAAAATCTCTCCAAACAAATAAATCTTCTATCTCTCTCTTACAAAAAACACACTGCAAACTGAACTTAGGCTAAGAATGTCTCAAGCAAGGGTGTTTGAACCGCGGAATCCAACAAACCCTAGGTTTGTTTCTGTGGGCCTTAGAAACCTTTGCGGAGGACTGAGGCTAAAGTGGAACAGGTCTGGATTTTGGTTGGTACTTGAGTACCTCTAGGTCAATTGTCGGCATTCCTACCTAATCACAAAAGAAAAGGAGAAGCACTTATCATGATTGTTGACAGACACTCTGGGTCTAGAACGGAAGTTAAAACCTTGAAATTTTGCTAAGGGACTAGCAAAAGCTAGGCATGGGGGTATGATGAGAGCCTCATCATGAGCCATAACTAACTCATTTTGACCCAATAAAGAAGATAAAAGCTCCTACATAACCTAGTAGAAGGCCTAAATGAAGGAATAAGTGTTCTGAGAAGAAAACATGAAATAAAGGTTAAAACTGTAATTTTACCATTGCAGTACATAAACAGGATTTCTCAGAGGAAAAACATAGGTCAAATGGTCTAAATAAGATAAAAAGTGGGTTGAGTCAATCAGAAATGGGTTCATGTGCAATCTAGGAATTAAATGACATTTGATAACCCTAAAACAGACCCGCTTAAATCAACAAGGTTCCGGTCAGGATAAAAATCAATTAAACCCTCTAAAAATCATGGAAAAATATCCTCTAGGGTTTATAACACTTAATTTGGCCTTTGGAATCCAGTTTGACCTAGATTAGGGTCCTAGCTCTTCAATTAACATAATTTGGGTTTTTACGGAAAATGTCCAGTCAAACGAGGTCAAACCTAAAAACCAAATTCACCATTGGATTCCTTAGGTCCAAATTAGGTTTGTACCAAAATTTGGACCTAAGGGGAGGTCATCTTGACTTACTTTGCAATTTAGTACACCCAAGTCACATTTTGGTCCCTAACTTTTGAAAATCATCGCAGAGAGCACCCTAACTTCATCGCCACCTTTGCAATCAGGTCCTTCCGCCATT
The DNA here is from genome assembly GCA_037157565.1 of Thalassia testudinum. Lineage (NCBI taxonomy): Eukaryota > Viridiplantae > Streptophyta > Magnoliopsida > Alismatales > Hydrocharitaceae > Thalassia > Thalassia testudinum. Next base: position 88,977,511 of record JAZHRO010000024.1, read on the forward strand.
ATTGGGGCAGAATCCTTCTCCAGCGAGGATTAGAGAGGGAATACTCTCTGATTCCTGAGAGATCCCCTCCAAGAAATGGAAGAGAGATTCTCTGAGGAATTCCCTTCCATCTGAGGCCAGTCGTGATCCCTGATGTGAACCCAATCTCTTGTGCGAACGCACGAGGGATTTGGGTATCCACCCTCTTTCCTTCTCTGGCGAGCCAGCGGAGGTAATGGCATGCCCTCCACGCTCTGAAAGCACGGCCCAGTGCCTATAAAAGAACCCCCAAACCCGGCCGCTCATTTTTAGCTTGACTTGGCTGGACTTCCACCTCAAATTCTTCTCTTTCTTCTCCGGCCAAGGGTCCAGCGAGCTCCGGCGAGCCCCCCTCCCCTCCCTCTTCGCTTGGCCACAAAACCAGTGGCAGAGTCATCTTCCTGATTCTCCTCTGCATCGCGCAATACCCGCGCACGCCGCCACAGCCCCGTCGTCGCCGCCGTCCTCCCCCACTGGGCAGTTTCTTCTCCGACGACAGCAGGTACAGCCGTCCGCCTCTCCGTCCCCTTAGTCCCTGTAAGTAGGTTAGAATTGTTCCACAACCTCCCCTCTTTCTTTTCCTGATTTTATTTCAATTGATTGCCCCTCGACACCGCCTGACCACCCTCGTTTTCCACGCCACCGGCCGACCTCCGGCGAGTCGCCTCCACCATTCCGCCCCTCCACACGCCTCGCCAACCATCTCATAAGCTCTGCCTCACCACAAGGAACAACCTCCGCCCATCCACCATCCCTCTACGCCTCCACCACAGCCCCCCGAACACCCCCACACTTCAGGTCACAGGATGACCTAGGCACGCACGCCTAGGCCGTCCCACGACCTACTTCACCGTGCATGACCTTCGCCGTGCCACGGCGAAGGTCCCCAGCTGGTCTGATTAAGCCGAGAGGCTTGTTTTGTGTTTGACATTATTTCAGCCCCTGCCGCCATTGACGGTTGAAGCAGCTTCGGAGCAGCTCCAGGGTGCAGGACCTCCAGGCTTTAGGTGTAGCAGACTCGGGCGAGCAGTGCGAAGACATCTGGTCTAGCAAGGAGCACAGCGAAGCCCGCAACCTTGGCAATTGCACGAAGAGTCTTCTGCGGGCGCGCGCGAGAGCATGGTGGGACTAATAGTCCCACATCGGAAGTTACAAGCGGCTGAAGAGGTATAAAGTGATTTTGTGTTATTAGCTCTTCGCCTCCGAATGCACAGGGGTGAGGTCCCTCACCTTACCCACGCTCGCCTCGTCCGCGGTTTCACCTCGCACAGGGGTGGGCTCCGACCCGACCCAATTTGAGCACACCTCGCGCATCACCCACTCGCCGGTGCGCCTGGTCCCAGGTGCGAAATCCGACCCGATTACCCGTGGCTCTGCAAGAGCATCCTTGAGTGAATTTCAGAGAGAGAGAGAGAGACGTGAGGGTAGAGGGAAAGGGGTAGGTTTTGCTCTCTGTGCAGGCAGGCTGAGCGAAGAAGAGAAGAAACTTAGCCAAAGAAGAAAAAGAAGCAGAAGAGGAAGAGGCTGAGCGAGGCAGAGATTTGAAGGAAGAAGTAGAGAAGAAGAAGACAGAAGAGAAAAGAAGCAAAGGCAGGAAGAAGAGAAGAGACCAAGGAAGAAGAGATACTGCAGAGAAAGAAGAAGAAGGCCAACACAAGAAGAAGAAAGAAGCAAAGTGAAGGCTGCAGAAGAAAGAAAGCAAAAGAAGAGGGGAAAACACTTTTAAGACGTCTGATCACATGAGCAGACGTCCAATTTTACTCTTTTGTCATAATTAATTTTTAACCGCATACATTCATATTTGAATTTAAGTTTTGAGTAAATTAGAGTGTTCAATTACATTTGAGATTAGTAGTAAATTCCGATTGCTCCCTGTGTTCAACCTCGGATACTCCGATTTTCGAGTAATAAAATTCTCTATTTGTTTGAACGCTTTGTCGACTATATTACAACGTGTTATCTTTTAAAACCTGATCAAGCGCGATAAACAACGCTTGTGAGGCGTGTTTTTATTAGCTGAAGGAGAGGCTGACTTCGGCTCCTGTGCTTACCATCCCAGACAGCAGTGGTGGGTTCATTGTGTACACAGACGCCTCTTTGCAGGGTTTAGGGGGTGTGCTCATGTAGAGGGGTCACGTTGTCGCTTACTCTTCATGGCAACTAAAGCCCCATGAGCATAGCTACCCTACCCACGACTTGGAGCTGGCAGCTGCCATCTTCGTGTTGAAGACTTGGAGGAACTACCTGTACGATGAGACTTTTGAGATTTTCACAGATCATAAGAGCCTCAGATACTCGTTTGATCAGAAGGAGCTCAACATGAGATAGAGACGTTGGTTAGAGCTCCTGAAGGACTTTGATTGCAGCATTTCTTACCATCCGAGGATGGCCAACATGGTGGCTGACGCCTTGAGCCGGAAGGTGCTCGCCCACTTGGCCTGTTTACAGGCACAGAGTTGGAGACTCATGGAGGAGATGGGCAGTTGGAGACTCCTAGAGTTACTGGGGCACTGTGGGGCAGTGACTGTGACCCGATAGACGAGGCCAGAGCTGATAACAGGCACAGAGTTGGAGACTCATGGAGGAGATGGGCAGTTGGAGACTCCTAGAGTTACTGGGGCACTGTGGGGCAGTGACTGTGACCCGACAGACGAGGCCAGAGCTGATAGACCGCATCATCACAGGACAGATGGCCGATCCATGCCTACAGTTGTTATGTGACAGAGTACTGTCAGGGGACCCTGGAGACTTCTCCTTTACAGACGAGGTGCTGCGCATGAGGGGGCGTTTGTGCGTTCCCAGGGACGAGGAGCTGTTGAGAGAGCTAATGACTGAGGCACACGGTTTCAGGTTCACCATACATCCCGGGAACAGAAAAATGTATCATGATCTGAGACACAACTTTTGGTGGAGTGGAATGAAGCAGGATGTAGGTGAATTCATGCAGTAGTGTTTAGTGTGCCAACAGGTGAAGGCCAGGCATCAGAGGCCTGTAGGGCCATTGCAGCCACTTCTAGTGCCAGAGTGGAAGTGCGAGAGCATCACCATGGACTTGGTGGTGGGCTTGCCCATTACCCAATGAGGACACGACGCAGTCTGGGTGATCGTTGACAAATTGACGAAGACGACACGTTTCTTGCCGATCCGAGTCACTTTGGGACCAGCACAGTTGGCAGGGAGGTATATCCGCGATGTGGTACATCTGCACAGAGGTCCGTGGGAGATTGTATCCGATCGGGATACCCGCTTCATGTCCCAGTTTTGGGTTGAGTTTCAGCAGGCCTTGGGGACATGGTTGAGGTTCAGTATAGCATACCACCCCCAGACAGATGGACAATCAGAGCGCACGATACAGATGCTTGAGGACCTTTTACGTGCCTGTGTATTGGACTGGAGGGGCTCTTGGGAGGAGCACTTGCCCCTGGTGGAGTTTGCATATAATAACAGCTATCACTCGAGCATCGGCATGGCACCCTACGAGGCTTTGTACGGATGGAGGTGTACCGCACCCTTGAGTTGGGTTGAGGTGGGGACCAAGTGGGAGGTTGGCCCCAGGCTGATCCGGTAGAGTCTGGAGGTGATCGAGCAGATTCACAGGCGACTCCACACTGTCAGGAGTAGGTAGAAAAGCTATGCAGATAAAAAATGCAGAGAGGTGAAGTTTGAGGTTGGGGATCACGTCTTCCTTCGCGTTTTGCCCATGAAGGGCCTGCAGCATTTTGGGGTGAGAGGGAAGCTCGCGTCGAGGTTTGTGGGGCCCTTTGAGGTTCTAGAGCGGGTTGGACCCGTTGCTTACAAGCTTGCCCTTCCTCCCCAGCTTTTCGGTGTGCATGACGTGCTCCACGTGTCCAACCTCAGGAAGTACGTCACCGATCCCAGTCATGTTCTGAGCCACGAGAGCGTCGAGGTGGGTGACGACCTGACCTACCCCGAGCGGCCAGTGCAGATACTAGATAGAGCCGTCCGGAGTCTGAGACGGAAGTAGGTACCCCTAGTGAAGGTCTTGTGGGGGAGCCAACGGTACGAGGATGCTACCTGGGAGCCTGATGCAGCGATGTGAGAGCAGTACCTGGAGCTCTTTGAGGGTACGTCTTTTCGGACCAGCTTCGGTCCTCTTTGAGTTTGTTATGCGTGTGTTGTTCTTTTTTCGCACCCTAGCTAGCTCAAGTTTTGGGGATGAAACTTCCTTTGAGTTTGTTATGTTATTATGACCTGTGCTGTTAAAACCCTTTAAGATGTCTGGGACTTGGGTCAGATGTCTGGTTAGACGTCTGGATGCCTTCCTAGACGTCTGGAAATCAAAATTTTCATGTACGTCCTCACGTCTGCGCGCAGACAGTATGCACTCGCATTTTCTTCTCTCTCCTCTCGCCGATGAAACCCTAACCCCGCGCCTACTTAAACCCCCCTCCTCTCCCTCATTCACCTCACCTTCAACCATCCTTCTTCTTCCCCAGCGAGAGCGGTGAGCGGCGAGTAGTGAGGAGCGGGCATGAGCGACGTGGGAGGAGAGGAGGAGCAGTGAGGGGAAGGGAGGTGAGCACGCACACGAGCTCATGAGAGAGCTTGTCAGAGAGCTCACGGTAGGTCAGGCGTGCGCAAGGCGGAGAGGTGCGTCGGGGAGGTCCTCCTCGACATTGCTGCTGCTAGAGTAGCGGTTGAGTGGGCGTGGTGTGGCTGCGCGCGGTGCGAGAAGGCGAATGCAGTTTCTGGTTCTGGGATTTTCCCAGAATCAGATGTCTGGATCTACATCCAGACGACGTAGACGACGTCTGGAGGAAGTTCTAGACAGCTGGGAAGTAAGTTCCGCAACGTACACCTTCTTTGCAGATACGGCCATGCAGGTCGTTCCGCCGAGGCACTATTCTGTGCCATTTTGAGGAGATTTTGTGTTGATGAGTGTAGGATTCGCTTCGGGAAGGCGCGGGACACGCCCTCCCACACAGTTTAGATGTCTGGGCGAGGCACTAGACGGCGGAAAGTGTCTCCAGACGTCTGGAGAGGGGGTCAGACGTCTGGAACTAGGTCCAGACGGTTCAACAATGTCCCTGGACGTCTGAGGAGTAGCACAGAGTTGAGGTATGGTTCTGGACTTTTTTTACGACGTCTAGAAGGTGTTCCAGACGTCTGATATGAATCAGGATTGCTGTTTTTGACCCGTTTACAGTCTGTTTGAGGTCCGATTTCCGCAATTAAGATTCTGTTGTTCTTCGTATAAGTTCCTTTACTTGTTGAAATACTTTTATCATGTTCTGAGTGGTCTCTTGTGATTTATCCTTGTATTAGGACCTCGTTCCGTTGCGAATTTGGGGTTTGTTGAGGCACGTGGACCTACCGATCAAGCCCCCATTACTCCTGGGTTTACTCGTAGAGTGGCTTCCCCTAGTTTAATTACAAACATGAATGCATATCTGGAATGAATGTTAGATCCTAGGGTATGACATGTATCCTAGGACTAGAAACACTGGAATTGTTGTATGGAATTTATGAATTGCAGTCTTGGATGAGTAAATAGAATAATAACAATTGCCTGTAAATGGATAATAGTTGCCTGTGAAATGTAAAGTACTGTTGTTAGCAACTTTGCATGTAAGTTCCTTGTTTACAATTAAGTATGAGCTGCCTGTATATGTATTGGAAATGGAAGATTGAATGTTGGAAACACGAGCTACCTGCGAATAAACCTGGAATGTGAATGGTAAAGTTACATGGTACATGTGTAGAACCTGAGAAATGGAAATAGAAATGATGAAACCTAGTATGGCTTGGCCTGAGAAACATGAGCATGAACCCTACAGGGAATTAGGAGTAGAGCTCCTGGAAATAAATGGAATGGAACTGGAAATGTGAATGGGGAAGTGAGCTGGCCCTTGAGTACGGAGTACCAAGGAGAGCGATTGTTCCCCTGCTTAGTGCAGAGCGGAGTTAGCCGCCCTAGGGTTTGGACCTGGTGTTTGGATTGGCCACTTTGTACTGACTTTTTGGCCCTCGCGTACACAGTATCGGGGAGAGCTACTAGTGTAGGGAGAGAGCTAGCCACCCCACGAGGCCTGGGGTTCAGCTAGTCGACCTGCACCGACTTGTTAGGCCCACTGGGCAAACCAGGGTAGTCAGGCGAGGGTGCGCGGACTGTGTAGGGGTAAGACCCCTGTTTGGTTCTTAGGGGCTAGACCCTGCTACTGAGAGGGCTATGCCTTATACTGGTTCCTTGATGTGCTTTAGGCGCAAACCTTTAATGGAAACGACTGACCGCGTGCCAGTGCAGGGTAGTTACTTGTGTGTTTATCGCGCGTGCCGCAGTCACCGTTACATCTGTCAGTGACCTTGGGGTGGTTGACTGAGTGTAGGAGACCACCACGGGGGACTCTCCCAACTAGGAGAGCAGCACGTGCTACTTCTTCTCTTTGAAAAGGACTGTAATCAAGATCGTTCCCACGAGGAACATTCGAGATCAAAAAAGAGACCTGATAAATAAACCAAGTGATGAAAGAAAGAATAATTAGTTAAAGAAAGAAAGAAATTGAAAACAACAGTTACCTGTCCACCTTTACTGTTTTAGTTAGCTGGTTGCCACTCTACTCAGCGTTCGCTGATGTTTTGTACACATAACCTTTTTCAGGTCTAGGTGTTGAGTAGCCGGAGCCTACGGCTGCAGAGGGTGCTAGGCATAGTAGAGCCTAGTAGTTGTAGCTTTCCGTTATACTCCGTTTCCTGTTGTAGTGAGTAGTTGTTACACTTCTGTACTCTTTTATTGTGAACTTTATATTCCTGTACCTATTTAATTTTCTACTGTTGTGGTGGTGTGTACTATAGTAGTTTACTTCTTTACTGCTGTACCTTTGTTACTGTTAGTTGCTTGTATGGTGAATGTGGTTTATTTTACTACTTTTTGGTTACTTCCTCGTTGGACGACTGGGTCTTGGGATCAGTCGAGTTGGTCCATTCTCGTGTCCTGTAGGGATTCGGGAACCGGGTCGTAACAGCCTCCTAGTGAATGACCTGGAATAAACCAATAAAAATTAAGTGTATAAATAAAATTGACGCGACAACGGTTTGTATTTGTGACATATACTATAGCAACGAAGTTTTAAAACCCCCTTTTAGTATGAACCAGTTGTCAGCGAGCATATTTTTGGCGCCGTTGCCGAGGATAAAAACCCGACAATAGTGCTTTCTTGTGATTGTTGACAAGTCAGCGATTATTTTTGGCGCTGTTGCCGGGGATAAAACCCGACAATGGTGCTTCCTTATGATTGTTGACGAGTCAGTGACCAATGATCCATTGGCCCTCATGCTCACACACCTCTTCGATGATCCACCGGTCCTCATGCTGTCTATGTCTCACGACACCTCTGTGATGGGCCAACGATGCTCATGCTGCAAGTTATTCTTGTAAACTAAAATAGATCTAGCTCTTAGGTTTTTAACTCCGCAAATGGGTTTTTGGGTTGCATTTAGGCATAACCTAGGTTAGGCATGCATTGCACTCTTTTGTATTTTTAACATCTTTACTTAAGTGTTAAGGTTAAGTAGATGTTCAAACCTTTAAAACCCTAGCACTCAAGCAAGTAGAAACTGAAGAAGAAGACCAGATTAGCTGAATCCTAGCTGAACCCTAATTTGCAATTTTTACAAATCACACTTTTTAGTGATTAGTTATTCCTTACCATGCCTCTACGATGATCCACCAACCCTCATGCATTTATGCCTCACCACACCTATTTGATGATCACCAGTCTATCATCTTCATGCTTTTTTGCACACCTGCCCATGCCTTTATGATTGCGTAGCAATTCATGTCTCTAATTAGGTCATCTTGCGCTATTTCCTAACATAAGCATTTATATTAGATAGCTATGCATGCATCTTGTAAATACTCACTTTTGTGCATTTTATGAAGAGGAAGATAGAGAGAGAGATTGAGCATCCATTCATCCATTCCATTCCTTCCATTTCCACCTTATTACCATTTAAATCCCACCACTTATTCCTCTTAATAACAAGCTACATTAATATCCATGATACTTCAAGTGCATACATGCAAAATTCCCACACACAATTCCTGCACCCCTACGGCATCCCCTTGTCATCTTTTGCTCCACCTCATCTATATAACCCCCTTCACCGCACTCCGCACAGGTCATCAAATCCATACTTCCCATACCTTCAGCCACTCCCTCCACCTCCATATCCCTAAGATGCACACACACCATCACAACACAACACACATAGCCAGCTACTCTTCCCTGGGCTCTCTTCTCTCCCTCTCTTCCCCTCCTCATTCTTAATATCCTCTCACGAGTTGAGAGGAACACTGAGACTTGAGGAGACACTCCTGTGGGTGAAACCACCATGCTAAGGGAGCACCACCGCCCAACTCCATCATGAGCAGGTGGGCATAGTGTATTGCTTTTTTTATTAGTTTTGATTTATTTTGTTTTCATTTTGGTTCTCTTTTTTTCATTTTCTTTTGTCATCGCCATTGGTAGAGCTTCAAGGTCTGAAGCTCCACCTTCCCACGCGCCTGTGTGCTTCTGCCACACCTCGCCATGCCCCTCCATGTGCCTCAGCAGTCGCTGCGTGTGCCTCTGTGCACGTTTCCAGCCGATCCAAGACCTCCTCCATGCGTTGCCCAGCCAGTGACCGCGAGCTCCAGCCAGTTGCATTTTTGCCCCTGCACTGTAGCCACGACCACACGTGGCTACAGTGCGCGACAGGGGAGCTTCTCACTTAGCCATGCATGCGGCACTCTCTCTCCTTTGTGCAACCCTTGCTAGTCGGTTGCAGCACCCAGCATTGTGCCTTTACGCTGCGCACTCCATTGCCCACGCCTCTCCTCACCATCTGACGTCCGCACACTCCATCAGATGACTTAAAACACACCACACACACTCTCTCACAAACACAGACTCCACACACACACATAAATATTCATATACACATGCGCATAAACATACATATGTATATATATATATATATATATATATATATAGGGGACGGGGATTGTGCTGGTCACCAGCACATAAGTTGGGTGCAGGTGCCCATTTTACACCATTGGATACAATCAATGGATGAGAGTCACTCCTATAAATGCACTCATCGCACCCCAACACCAAACCCTTCGACATCCCCATCGCAAGTGCATTCCTCAGCACTCGCCGTCGATAGCCGTCGCCCCCTCTCTCCCCCAATAGCCCTCAGCGCCTTTCCCCTGATAGCCTTCTCTCCTTACATCGCAAGACCTGATATCCCTTGCCATAGATTGCCCTCGCTGCTGATAGCCCTCGCACGCTGTACTTGCTCTTCCTCCGTTGCTGTCGCCCTCATTTCTCAACCCTCTCTCTCTTGGCCATTGCACTCCCTCTCCCTTCGTTGCCATCGCCCCCTCAGTGCAACCCTCTCCCTCTCACTCACTGCAAGGTTCTCCCTCCATCACCATCGCCCCCTAACCACAATCCTCTCCCCTTTGCGTGCAGCATTGGGCCTCATCGCAGGTTCCCTTGCAACGGTCGTAGCGACCTTCTTCTTCCTATACTCCTTCTTCTTCCTCTTCCTATGAAAGGGTAAACATTATATTTCTTTTACATAGAATAAGTTTTTCCATCTCTTGTTTGTATAAAGTAGAGTTGAAAAGTTAGTAGCATCACAATGATTTTTTGTTCAAGATAAGGGATTCAACAATTTTTTCTTTCAAGAAATGCTGGTAGCAACTCCTCCACTGAAACCTACTAATGTTGTAGCTGTAATTGAGATGTATCTCGTCAATTCTAGATAGGTGGTTAGTTATATGACATCCATAGTTGTGCTGTTGTTTAGAGTTGTGAAGATTCTAGAGTTGTCTTATACAACATTCACAAAGATTGGTGTTTAATTGATGTTAGCTTACACAACATTCATGAAGATTGGTTTCATGGGTCACCAAATTTATGTGATCATCTCATATTCTTGGTGCGTGCGACATCGACATTTCAATGGCATAAGAAAGAAAATCAAATGGATAAATTGATAGGAAAACTTGAAGGTTGGTTATTATGGGATGAGTAATTCTGAATTAGGTGTGAAGAAAATGTTTTCCATTTTTCATTGACATTCATTGGTACTTGCTAGTTTGTGATTGTGAGGCAAAGGTTTTCAGTTCTATAAACTCAATCAAAGGCCATGCTTTGCAGGAGAAATTAATGTTAGATTGGGTGCATATGACATCTTGCATTATACTTTGCTCTCTTTTTTTTACCATTTAAATTTAATTATTTTTTTTGAAAATATTTAATTATCTTTTTTAACAAGTTGACTACTTTGTAACAAGTCTTAATTCTAGGAACTTTTCTACAAGAGCAATTTCACTTTCCAGATGCTAGTAATTGGAATGTCAAATTCGACGAACATTACCCAACTCAATCAGATATATGCTTGAATTGTGAGCTATTTGTGATAAAATTAATAGAATGTCTTTTGGGTTGTTGAGGGATGGATTTCAACAACGAAGATGTGACTACTTATAATGCTGATCTCACATGTAGGATGCTAAAATGGGGAGGACGGGCACGATACACTTTTGTGGGTAAGGAAAATTTACTTTTTCATTTATAGTGTTTGAGAAGTATTGCTTTCATTTGGATATTTACTGCCTTACTATTTTTAATGCTCTCATTTCCACAAATGTCCTAAAATTTTTGTACTACTTTCAGTGTAGCTTGCAAATTTCAACTACATAGAGGAGGTTGACCTTGTTGCAGGTAAGAAACATGAGGCAATCAGGGCTGATTATTCAAATTTAGTGGGACTAATATCACCCAACTGCAGCAACTTGCATTGACTGATTAGAAACATTATTTTTTTTAGTATACAACTCAAATTTGTATTGGTGAATATTTGTTGTATTGGTTAATTTTATGTATATATTTTGGAATAGTTTAGAACTGATATCTGTACTTGCGGATATTGGTGAATTTTATGTATATATTTTGCTGTGTTTAGAGATTAAAAATTTGTACAACTCTATTTTGCATGGTAATTTCAGGTTCAACCTATTGAGAATCAAAGTGCCACCTATTTCTCCCCATTTCTTTCAGCTATTTGTGCATAAGGAACTTCTTTTATTGTCCTTTGCATGATTACAGACGGCCAACACCAGTAGAGGGTGAATGGAATTTTCTTGATTGTTTGAAGACCCTAGCACAACCCATCACCCCATCATTGCAGCCTTAAACTCGCCCTCACCCACAGCGGCATCCTGCATCCCCACCCTTTGCATCAATGGCCCCCATTGTAGGGATCTTCCCTTGCAATGGTCTTCTTCTTCTTCTTGCACTCTTCTTCTTCTTGCTCTTCTTTTTAAAGGGTAAGCAATATCATTTTTTACATAAATTAATATTTTCAATCTCTTGTTTGTAAAAAGTAGTATATAAATGGTGGTAGCATCACAATGATTTGTTGTTCAACAAAGGGGATTCAACTTTTTTTTCAACATTTTTTCTCAAGAGATGGTGGTAATAAGTCCCTTTGAAAAGGATCCTACTATTGTTATTGCAAAGATGGTAAGCTTGTACTTTTACATATCTAGAAAGTCCTAGTTAATTCTATTTTGCGTTAGTATATTGCTATTTGCTATAAGATTGCTTGTTTTCCTGGATAGGATTGAGTTCACGTGGAAACTTACATTAGCCTAGGCTTAATAATGGTTGATTTTTCTTATTTAAGATTCTTCCCATATTTTTGTTTGTGGTTTTCTTACTTTGATATTTATAATGTCATGTCTATGTGGACCTATTTGATTGGTAGAAAGACCAAGTCTTCAAACGTATCATACATAAGTGGGGAAAATGTCTTTATCAACATGCTAGCCCATATTTGGTTTTCATATTTAGTTATTGTGAAGTTTGTGCACTTTCTATGGGAAATGAATTTTTTCTCTTTTCCCAATTGAACGTTCATATTGATGTTCATAGGCTTGGTATCTTGGATACTATCATGTGGGCTGGCATGTTATAATGCTGTTTGACATGAATCTCTAGTTGTATGATCGACATGTTCTTGATCTTGATTGTGATCTTATGACAGGCTTGTGCTTTCTTATAATCTTAATATATCCTCTCCTTCATTTCTAGAGAGTGTTGCAAAGTTGCCATTTATTGATAAAGCCTACTTACTTGCTGAGATTAGGAAGTGGAACATACTTTTATGGTACACCCTTTTGCACATACCATAAAAGCTCTTTCTTCTCTCTCCATTTGTATTTGTGCACATACCATAAAAGCTCTTTCTTGTTCTCTCTCCGTTTCTATTTGCATGCAAACATGTGACTTTATTAGCCCTCTTTTCTTGATTGTTTTGTTGTTTCGAGAAGAGGAGGAAGTTCGGAGAAATAGCATGACGTCTAAAATGCCTTTTATCAATCTTTCTCATCTGCTTTCCCCTGGAGAGAGTGCTTCCCTCCAGGGGTTATGGCAGATAACAAACTGAAGTGGGAGTGGAATGTTGAATTCACTAGCCAGTGCCGAAGATCTGAGTGTCAGAATTCAGGGTAAATCTTGTATACTGTTGAACGTGTTTCACGAATCGCTAAACTTACGAGATTGGTTTTGGAAAACCTGTGGTTGTAGTTCAAAAAGCGAAGAATTCGTGTTCAACAAATAAAATTTATACCGAAAATAATTCCGGGTCGAACACAGGGAGGCTACGTTGATCTATATTTGCAATTATATATTTTTTTAGGATTTTTGTTAAGCAAGGCGATATAATTACAATGGAGCTATCAGAATAAGAGAGAGAGAGAGAGAGAAAGAGAACATTCATTCAATGTTTCAACTGTTTATAAAAGTTACACTAGAAAGCGGAAAATCAATTATACTATAAAGCAGGAAAATTCTACACTAGAAAAGCTGTAAATAAGAATGGGAGAGAGAAGTTATCCTCCTCGACAATTGCTTGGAGGACGAGCTGGACGGGATGACGCCTGGACGAAGGAGAACGAAGTAGGACGAAGGAGGAAGAAGCAGAAGAACGGGAACGGAGCAGCATGCCGTCGTCGTTGCGGGATCCACTTCCGAAGGGGAATGAAAATTGGACTTTATCTCGCAAGAAGCATCTCGGGTGTGGGACAAGCTTCTTTTGAGCTTTGGAGGGGTAGAGAGGAGAAATAAGGGATGAGAATTTCATATGGAGGGGGTCTCCTTTTATAGTTGCAAGGAGTGGGGGCAAAATGGACATTACAACTTCAAAACAATAAATAAGGGGTCTTTAGTGACGGATAAATCCGTCACTAAAGCTCCCTTTGTGGACGACGTGGGCGGCTCGTGCACGCCCGCTCGGCTGCTCGCGCGCGCAACGCCCTCGCACGTCCATTGATTTTCAGCTATCCGATCGCGAGATCGGACGGCTTAGATCGCGTCTGCGCCCGCTGCGTTGTGCGCCCCCCGCGGGTCTGATTGCGCGTTTGATTGCGCGTCCAATCGTGCGTCGATGCTATCGGGTGCGCGCGGCCGTCCGATCTCCATCCGATGCTCCACCCGCACCCAATCTCTCGCGCCCGTCTCTCCTCACCACGGCTCGAACCCTCACCTCGCGCTCGCGATAGCGCGCTCGACCGCTACGCTATGGGGCGCGGATGGTCGAGCGGGCGTTTTTAAATGCAAGCGCCCACAGCCGTTGGATTAAGATCCAACGGCGGAGAGCGATCGAGCATGGGGCCTTCACAAGATGAAGCGGCCTCTTGGGCGGCTGAGATGGCGCCACGTGGCGCTATCTTGGCCGCCCATCTTCTGGAAGTTGTAGATGGTGCCAAGGATGTCGGATTGACTTGATTTTTGTGTCGTTGGGCTGCGATCGTCGATCCGAATTCATCCGTGCGGTCGGATTTATCATCTGAAGTGGGGATTTACACCATCCTGGCCCTTGATCTTCTAGGATTCCCGGGTCACTATCTAATGCTACGGATGCTTGATTAGGGCGATCTTGGAGTCGTTGAACTCCAATCGTCGCCCTGATCACGTCCATACAGTTGGATCTTTGATCCGAGGCCCTGATAAAATATTTGCCCTGTCCAAGCACATAAAAGGAGACAATTAACCTCCATTTTATTCAAACTATTCTAAATGCAAGATGATGCATGTAATGCAATATTTATATCATGAAATGCAATCCTATGCTTAAGAACATGCATAAATAGACATCTTAAGTATTGTGAATGTGTTTACATCATACCCCCATGCTTATCTTTTGCTAGTCCCTAGCAAAAACTATATGCTATTTATAAAAGAATTAGGTTAGATTATTTGGACTTGAGTTATTTTACAATCATTAAAAAAAGTTGTCTACTTAGGAACTGAACTTTCAAAGACACAACAGTGCCCAGGTATCAGCCAAAATGCAGACCGCTTCAAGCCCTCGCCTTATTAAAAGAAAAATTTCTTTTTCTCTTTTTCTCTTTTCTAATTTTTTTGATTTTCAAATTTTCAGGTTTAAGAGTGGCTTTCTACGGCCATTCAACTCAGCCAAAATTTGATGAGAACCCTAATCTTGAAGCATCTTATTGTGATTGTGATAGACTCGTTGACCGGTAATTAGAACGGACTTCGGATTTCTACGCCTCTAGGTGACCTAACCAGAATTCTACCTAAAAGTGTATCTTTACAACCGGTAGATTTCTCCCTACTTTTATTTTTTTTACGGGGTCAACACAAGGGTGAATCCAGTGTATATCTCCCCGGTTTATTCTACTTCTCCACTTCTTCCTAAGTGTTTTGGGAATTTTTAGTGCATTTTCTGTGCTGGGTTCTGGACAACCGGTCGATGAGCTGTTACCACCGACTACTTACCAGCCATACTCGTGCGGCGAAGTGTGGCTTATTTCTTTTTGTTCTTTTCTCCTTTTTTGTTTTTTTAAAGTAGGTGACTTCCCTAATCTAAGATTTACCTAAAGACAGCAAACTAAGAAAGGTCCAGTGACTGGGCTCTGGACAACCTACCTATGGGCTGTTACCCATGATAACTTGCCAGCCATATCACCCTAGAAGGTTCATTAGCTACCCAATTTCCGTTAGAATCGCTGAACAACGAGTCAATGCAAAGAAAGTGTGTAGATGCTTAAAACTCAAAATTCCCTCAAATCAGAGGGCGGGTTGACAAGTCGTGTACTTATCACCCAAACTTATTTATTCCAATTATAATCGAATTAAGATGGCGAGGACTCAAAAATAAATCCACATTTTAGTGGATACACAGGCTAATTAAGTCCAAAGACCTAAGGGGTCTTTGTGTTCAGATCTTAATGTAGTTTCTCCTAAGATTGAAAATTTTCTTAAACCCAAATTCTCTTTCCTAATTTCGATTTTTTTTTAATCAAAATAAAACAAATCTACGGAGCTGACGAATGAATTCAGAGATAAATATCCACCCCCCATGCCTATCTAATGCAATGTCCTCATTGTATTAAAAAGACATAAAACAGAGTGGAAAAGAGAAGAAAGCACCTGAATTGCGTAAATGTTAGGTCTGCTCCGAGATGAAAAATTAACAAGAACTGTATAAGTGCTGAGTTTAGTGCCTTTAGCTAGGCACACTATACAAAGAAAAGAAGTGAAGAATTCACATGTGTAGGTCAGAATTAGAATGAACAGAAGAATCCTCTGACCTGTCAGCAGAGGTCCACAGATGTGGACTAGATTGTGGTGCAGACCCATACCCCATAATCAAGAATATCTTAGGTTCTGGATAAAAATTACCCAAAACCTAAAATCAGAATGTAAGCGGAATTGGGCCTGCGATTTCTGAGGATGCAACCCAAGACCAAAAACTCAGGTTACAGAGAATTGAAGCTGAAAAGGATAATCGTTGAATGTGTGGTTGGGTTTGACATCCTCGAAACAAATGTTGTAAGGGTTCTGATTTGATGGTTTCAGCTTAAAAGGAACCCTTCGACTCAGTTTTCTATTTCCTCCAAAATTGACTTCCCAAATCAGAACTTCCCAGCTCCTATTCTCCTCATTCAGCATATCAAATTCTAGGACCTCTTGTATATTCATCACCCCATCTGAAATCTCCAAGTCTAAATGATGTGGCAGAATCAAAATTGACTTGGGTCTAATTATCTCAGAATTAGAATCATCAATAAGCTCAACAGGGTGTAACTGATAATCAGGGCATTGAATTGATTCCTCCAGAAAATGCGATTCTGGATCTGTAATGTGTGCCCTAATAAGATTAGTGTCCTCAGTTATTGGGCTATCAATTGATCTATCAGATTCCTCAGGCCCTATCATCTCACAGAAATCATGTTCAGAAAACTCGCGTGAGACTTCGCAACTTGAATCTTCACCATCAGGATCCGTATCAATGTATGTCCCAAAATCATTTGTCACTTTGTGTTCCAAGGAGACATACGTTTCCTCATAACCCGGCTTAGCGATCTCAGGCGAAGAAATTAGATCATCCTTAATTGGTTGTTTTAATTCAATCTGGTCAGCCTCGTAACACGTGTCCCCCCAACAGGTGCCTGAGCGGGTTCTGTCATTGGCTTTCCTGAAGAGGGTTCATCCTGGAAATTATTCCAAGATTGAATCAAAGCAACCACGAATCTCATCCTCAATTTCGCTAATTTCCCAAGTAGAAACTCACTCGGGTTCTTATCCTTAACATCCTGGAGCCAATCCAACAAAGAATTGTTTAAATCATCAATCATTTCAATCAGGGGCTCCAATCTCTCAATGTAAGGTATTGGCTGAACTTCTAAAGATTGAATGATATTCCTCAAGTTAGCCAGCACCTTATCTTGAACCTGATTAACCTGAACTAAATGAGTTGGTTCAGGGTTGGGCGGGTTTGACATCAATGCAGAGGAATTAACGAATTGAGATTCGTTATACCCTTCCTGATAATAGGCCATTTCAGATTGTTGAAAAGATGGTGATGACCTAAAGGCAATGAAATCAGAGGATGGGTAAGGATCGTGTATCCTTCTTGATTGTAGATCGTATTAGGTTATGCATGAAAGGAAGATGATCTATAATCGATGTAGCTCTGAGAAGGATAGAAATCAGAATCAAGGTGTTCAGGGTTAGACCATAAACACGGGGGTCCGGAATTGTATCCCCAATCCGAATTATCCCAACTAACTGATGGTTGATTACAATACGAGTTGGGCTAATCGTCATGTTGAGGATAATTCACAACAGGAGGGAAAGAGCGGGAATGTGTGAAATATGTGGAAGGATTCATGAGACTCGGGAGGAAGAAAGGCGCCCTGCAATACAAACAATCAAACCTGTCCTTAAATGGGTTAGCCTACAGACCTACAGACTCTCAAAACCCGTCTTGAGATAAAGGAACGATTTGATTTACTTTTGTCTGTTCAATCCAACCTATTAGAAGGAGGGATTGGGGAGAAGGTTCTTCCTTCGGCTTGCACCTCCGGTTCCAAGTGTACCCCCCAACCGCGATCGTTTGACTCTGCTCCCCTAGCTAGACATCAGATTGAACAGTAGAAACAGACTAATCGAAAATAATCTCGTTCTGGGTTCTGAAGAGCGAGTCCAATCCTTAAGGCCAACGTCTACTCTGTTTTATTTAGGGCTAGGTTTGAATGTGCTTTGGAATGTGATGGGCCCTTTAAATGGGTTGTGCCCTTAATGATTGATTGATTTGTGTGTGTGCACAACCAGTGGTTTTCAAGCAAGATTATTTTTGATGTGGTGAATTTTAAGGTTCAAATCTTGCTTAGTAGCTTTTAGGGTTTCAAATTAGGTGAATTGCAATCAAGTTTCTAGGCAAACTAAGTTGTAAAACACAGGTGAAGATTGTTTTCCTTTAAAATCAGAAAGAAAGTGGAGTGCCTGGAATATACCTAGATTGAAAACCCTAAGGAGGAGCTACTTGATGAGTTGGTTTTAAAATAAAGTGGTGTGGCCCAAACAACTCAAACAACAGGCCACAAATGCACCACTAAGTTAGGCACTCAAAGATGATTAACCTAGAATGATTTCTACTCTGTTATGTGTTGCTTTGTGTGTACCAGTTCCACAGATCAGAACCCGGTTGAGTAGAAAACAAATCAAGTTGATCAAGTGCCTTGAATGTGGGTGTGTGTTGTGTGTTTGTTGAAAATTATCCCACAAGATTATCTTTTTGTTTTTTTTTTTTTTATGGATGAGGGTGGAATGAATGTGAGTGAAAATCCAAACAACCAAACTATTCCTAGGATTTATGGAAACACCTAGGTTAATTGGGATTTGGATTTAATGTGGCAAATGAAATCTATGGAGGGGGAAAGAATGGGGGAGCACTTACAGTTGTCTTCAACTGCACTTTACTCCAGTCTACCGCTTGTTGATTCCTTGATGGAGGTCTCTGCAAAACAATAGACACAAGAGAAAGCTAGTTAGAAAACAAATAAAGTGCAAGAAATGCGAAGAAAAGATCGAAAATCGTTGCCTCCCTGGCAACGGCGCCAAAATGTTGAACGTGTTTCACGAATCGCTACGCTTACGAGATTGGTTTTGGAAAACCTGTCGTTGTAGTTCAAAAAGCGAAGAATTCATGTTCAACAAATAAAATTTATACCGAAAATAATTTCGGGTCGAACATAGGGAGGCAACGTTGATCTATATTCGCAATTATATTTTTTTTTAGGATTTTTGTTAAGCAAGGCGATATAATTACAATGGAGCTATCAGACTAAGAGAGAGAGAGAGAGAAAGAGAGAGAGAGAAAGAGAACATTCATTCAATATTTCAACTGTTTATAAAAGTTACACTAGAAAGCGGAAAATCAATTATACTATAAAGCAAGAAAATTCTACACTAGAAAAGCTGTAAATAAGAATGGGAGAGAGAAGTTATCCTCCTCGAGGATTGCTTGGAGGACGAGCCGGATGGGACGACGCCTGGACGAAGGAGAACAAAGCAGTATGAAGGAGGACGAAGCAGAAGAACGGGAACGGAGTAGCACGCCGTTGTCGTCGCGGGATCCACTTCCGAAGGGGAACGAAAATTGGACTTTATCTTGCAAGAAGCATCCCGAGTGTGGGACAAGCTTCTTTTGAGCTTTGGAGGGGTAGAGAGGAGAAAGAAGGGATGAGAATTTGGTATGGAGGGGGTCTCCTTTTATAGTTGCAAGGAGTGGGGGCAAAATGGACATTACAACTTCAAAACAATAAATAAGGGGTCTTTAGTGACGGATAAATCCGTCACTAAAGCTCCCCTCGTGGACGACGTGGGCGGTTCGTGCGCGCAACGCCTGCGCATGTCCATTGATTTTCAGCTGTCCGATCGTGAGATCGGACGGCTTAGATCGTGTCCGCGCTCGCTGCGTTGCGCGCCCCCCTCGCGTCTGATTGCGCGTTCGATTGCGCGTCCAATCGCGTGTCGACGCTATAGGGCACGCGCGGCCGTCCGATCTCCATCCGACGCTCCACCCGCGCCCAATTGCTTGCGCCCGCCGCTCCTCGCCACGGCTCGAACCCGCGCCCCGC
The DNA here is from genome assembly GCA_037157565.1 of Thalassia testudinum. Taxonomy (NCBI): domain Eukaryota; kingdom Viridiplantae; phylum Streptophyta; class Magnoliopsida; order Alismatales; family Hydrocharitaceae; genus Thalassia; species Thalassia testudinum. The sequence continues at coordinate 88,996,994 of JAZHRO010000024.1, forward strand.
GCTCGCGATAGCGCGCTCGACCGCTGCGCTATGGGGTGCGGATGGTCGAGCGAGCATTTTTAAATGCGAGCGCTCACAGCCGTTGGATTAAGATCCAATGGTGGAGAGCGATCGGGCGCGGGACCTTCACAAATTGAAGCGGCTGCTTGGGCGGCTGAGATGGCACCACGTGGCACTATCTTGGCCGTCCATCTTTTGGAAGTTGTAGATGGTGCCACGGATGTCGGATTGACTTGATTTTTGTGTCGTTGGGCTGTGATCGTCGATCCGAATTCATCCATGTGGTCGGATTTATCATCTGAAGTGAGAATTTACACCATCCTGGCCCTTGATCTTCTAGGGTTCCCGGGTCACTATCTGATGCTACGGATGCCTGATTAGGGCGATCTTGGAGTCGTTGAACTCCAATCATCGCCCTGATCACATCCATATGGTTGGATCTTTGATCCGAGGCCTTGATAAAATATTTGCCCCGTCCAAGCACATAAAAGGAGACAGTTAACCTCCATTTTATTCAAACTATTCTAAATGCAAGATGATGCATGTAATGCAATATTTATATCATGAAATGCAATCCTATGCTTAAGAACATGCATAAATAGACATCTTAAGTAGTGTAAATGTGTTTACATCATTTACCCTTACCCATGACATGCATCTGCCCGAGGCATTAGGTAGAAGTTGTTGGTCATAACACTCTACCTTACGGTTTCATTTTTAGCAAGTTCATAACCTAGTGCCCAAAAATTTGGATGCCTGGGGCACCTGTTGGCCACCTCCATTATGATGTTGTATACTAGTCAACACTGACATATTAAGTAGCCTTTTCCTTTGAGGTTCAACTTCTGTTTAATATAGATAAAAGATAGGTGTCCAAGGCATATTTAGATGATTAGTGGAGGTGAATTACAATGGATAGGTTTGTCATAGAATGAATAAGTTTGATGCATATTTGATTATTTGATATTGAGGAGAGGCATACCTTTAATGTTTAAAGAGTAGAAGCATGTTGTGCTCATTTGTTATGCAATTTGGACATGTTTTATTTTTCATATTTTCGTGGTGTATTACATTTTTTCCTACTTGGATGTAGTTTGTTGCTGTTCTCAATGGACATTTCCAGGGTGTAATGCTTGCTCTCATTTTAGCTACTATCATTCTTCCTTTCTACATTTATATTTCTACAATAGAACATCAATTGTAGAGGGAACAAAACAAAACTCATTAAGGTGGGATGCAACAATGATTATTTGAAGGTAGTAATTTCGCATTTGGGAATGTATGGACTTATATGCTGTTTGCTTTTGATCAATCTCTGCCTTAGGAGAATGTTTACTCAGCATGACAAGTCCCACAATTCCCCTTCAATAGGAAGCCTGGCTAATTTTCCTTCTATTTATTAGGATGTTTGTAACGTGGAACGTGCACTTGATTTGAATTGTTTAATTTTAGGATGGTCTCTTTGGGGATTATATGTCAAAAGCTCTCCAATTGAATATGCACCTGTAACCTCGTAAGCATTCGAATTGAGATAAGTTCCCTCAGGTACCGATTGAGGTTCTATTGCTGGCTCTCAGTGGAGATTGATGTCTAGTTCTTTGTCACTAGTCTAAATAAAAGATATACAAAATTATTGTTATCCTTTAAGTTGAAATCAAGTGGATTTTACCATGGAATTCGCAACTACCAAGAACAGTTCTTTCTCCCTTTGTATGAAAAAGTGATGAAAGGCCTTTATTTGCTTAGAAGTCTTTGCTTTAAAGTTTTGAAATAGAAAATGAACAAGGAGAGGAAATAATAGGTTGACATCCCTTGGTTTGATGTTAATGTCATTTTTTCAAATTAAATGTACAAACTAGTGAGTTGCATAATCAACTTAAATCAAATGATTTTGCATGGCGAGAATGCTTGGAATTGAATACAGGACATGGAGATTTAGCAAACCCAATCAAAAATTAAAGTCCAACAAGTTATCCTAATGATCTCATTTAGGTTATGTTCTGACCTTAAATAATACGCCTGAATGTTAGACACAATTAGTTTAAGTCATGTATATTAGATAAGTTTGCAACATATAATTTAAATCAGTGACAAATAATTTAAGTGTTGAGCACCATCGTGGGTAACTTGCAATAAAAGTTTAAATTATTTGCTCAAAACTTAAACTACGTGTCACTAATTTAAATAATTTGTTGTAAACTTAACTAATATGTCCCTAACTTAAATAATGTGTCACATTGATACAAACCTTAAATTGCACACGACTTAAACTATTTGTGTCTAAGTTGACAAAGTGTATATTGCTAAACATAGTGGGTAACTTGTGTTGAGAACTTAAATTATTTCTTCAAAACTTAAATTTTTTTCACTAATTTAAATAATTTCTTGTAAACTTAAATTATATGTGCCTAGCTTAAATAATGTATCTCATTGATACAAACCTCAAATTACACACGACCTAAGCTATTTGTGTCTAAGTTGACAGTCTATATTGCTCACCATAGTGGGTGACTTGTGTTGAAAACTTAAATTATTTGTTCAAAACTTAAGCTATTTGTCACTGATTTAAATTTTTTCTTTTAAATGTAAATTATATGTTCCTAACTTAAATAATGTGTCACACTCATACACAACTCAACATGCACATGTGATGTAGACACATCCATTTGGGTTAAATTGCCTATTTTTGCATGTTCCTTGGATTAGATTTGCAATCCATATTATAAATATTTCATAGCATGCATATTCTGCATTTAGAATAGTTGTGTATATTTTAGGTTAATTGCATCCTTTTTGTGGTCAAAAAAGAAGGAGACTTATTTCAGAGCCTTAAATTAACGATTTGACCAAACAGATCTGATCAGGACGATAATCGGAGTCCAATGCCTCCAAAATCGCCTTGATCGGAGTCCCATAGCACCATATGCAGTCTAAGGAAGATCAATGGCCAAGGGACCAGGTGACGTAATTTGAAGCTTCAAATGACAAATTTGACCGTACGGATGGATTCGGGTAGATGATTGCAGCCCAACAGCATGAAAATAGACTCAATCTGACCTCTGTAGCAAACCCTACAACATAAAGAAGATGGATGACCTAGGTTGCACCCCGTGGCACAACCCAGGCTGCCCGTGCGCACACACGTGCCATCACATGCGCAAAGCAGTGCAGGTGCGCGAGCGTGTGTAGGCAGGCACTCACGCAGGCGCAGTAGCGTAGCGAGCAAGGCAGCGGCAATGGCAGCAGCAGCGCACTGATAAACGCCAGTTTATCATCATTTTTATACATTAAAACAAACCTATCTCTTAGGATTTTGCTCTGCAAACGGGTTTTTGGGCTGCATTTAGGCATCAATTAGGTTAGGCATGCATTGCACTTTTTATTGTCTTTTTAATGTGTTTTTGTGATTGTTAGGGATATACAGATTGTCAGAACTCCAAAACCCTAGCACTCAGGAAGGCAACTGGTGAAGAAGAAGCTCAGACTAAAACTTAGCTTGATCCAGCTCACCATAGCTGGATTCCAACTCACTTGAACTAGGGTAAGCTCATCTTAGCTCCATTCAGCTCACCTTAGCTGAATAGCAGCTCAAGAGAGCTCATCTTAGCTCATCTTAGCTCGGGTCAGCTCAGATCCAGCTCAACTTAGCTAAGTCTAGCTCATCTTAGCTCCATTAGTCCACAGGGAGCTCTAGCTAGCTCAACTGAGTTGACTGGAGTTCACCCCAGCTCAGGTCTAGCTACATCCAGCTCCACTCAACTCTGGCCAACTAAAGATGACTTCATTCCAGCTTAGGAAGCTCAAGTCCAGCTCCCAGGGACTCAGCTTAGCTCAACTCAGTTGAGCTAAGAAACCTTAGCTGCCTCACCTAGCTTGATCCTCCCCGAGAGCATTAGACCCAACTCACCTCGTCTCCTTTCAGCAGAAGCCAACTTGCTTTAGCTTGGCTTAGTAGCTAACAAAGAACTAGAAAGCCAAGCCAGCTAAGGTAGCTCCTTGCAGCTCTCTTCAGCAGCCACCAGCTCTAGTGCAGCTCAAGATGACTACCTCCAGCTCTTCTCCTTGAAAACCCTAGCTCTAAATGCCTCCAACTCTACTCCCTACTAGCTAAGCTGCTTAACTTAGCTAGTCCACCTCCATGGCACCAAAACCTACTACCCTACTACCCTACTACCTAAGCTCCAGCAAAAAGCCCACCTACTCCTACTTTATTTTGGTGCCAACTATCCCTTCCATCACCACCCTACATCCACCATCAAAATCCATCTCCACCCTCCATTTTTTCCCTGCAAAATTGCCTTCTAGAAGGTATTTTTGGAGGGAAAACCAAGGCACCTCTTCATTTCCCTCCCATTTTTCCCTCCAAAAATATCCAAGTACCCCTTCATTTCCCTCCAAAAAAAGCCATAACCACCCCCCTTCCCATCCTATAAATACCCTACCCTACCACCACATAATTCCCATCCTCCATTAGTGTATTTTTCTACCTATACCCACGTACACCTACGTTCAAGAAGAAGGAGTAGAGAAGAAGATTAAAGGGGCACATCACCAGCCCCTTTGGTGCCTTCTTCTCCCCACTCTCTTCAACTTGGGCCACGCCAAGAAGGAGGACTTTTCTACTTCAAGGAGGACGGCCAGGCAAAGGAGAAGGACCTAGGGTGGACGTCCACCCTTGGAGAAAAGCTTAGGGCATGCCCCCTTAGGGCTTGCTTTGGAGGACATCACCTTGGCGGAGCATTGCAAGGAAGGAGTTAGAGGACTCTTTTCAAGCTCGGGAGCTACCAAGCTTGGAGCAAGAAGCCTTCTTCTTCACCATCTATCTAGAGGATTTGTGTTTTATTTTATTTATTGCAATTATCTAGTAGTAGAAGCATTCATCTACTAGGTTTTTTTGTAAAATACTTTCTCATTAATCTAGTTGCCTTCTTTGAAATTTCTTTTAGTTGCATTTTCATTGCTGTGATTCTAGCACTCTTCACTCCCTCCCCTAATTACTCTAGGCCTTCACGTGCCTAGAGTGAGCTTAGGAAGAGGAATTACTTGTCACTTAGGTGTTATCTTAGTGATCGTAGTTGTTATTTACTTTTTCGCCAACAACTCGTGTTTTCCCTCATTATTTCAAAACCCTAAAAAAAAATGATATAGTTGAAAAGACAAAAAAGAAAGGTGATTTCTATTTCCAAGCAAGAGACCTAAATTTTGCAAACATATTGCCTCCTTGGACGACCCTAGATACCCCACTATCTAGGTCTTACAAATTTAAAAGCGAAAGCGAATTTACGCGTTGCAACGACACTAAATTGCTTAATTAACAAACCACGTATTTTCGCGATCACGCATGCAGGTGTGAGGCACATTGGCGAGTAGCATGCGTGCGCGCGCAACAAAGGCGCATGGAGCATGCACCAGCGGTGTAGCAGTAGAGGTGCGTGATGCACACGCCAGTGGCGGCGAGGGTTGGTGCAGGATCTTTAGTGACGTTTGCGGCGGATCTTCAACAACATTTATGACTGTCACTAAATGTCCTGTATAAGAATTTGATTCTTTCCTCCACTGTAAAAGAACCCCTACCCCTCCCATTCTTCTTCATCTTTTCCTTTCTTCCTCCACCACCTCCAAGGCTCTAGAGAGAGCTTGTCCCAATCCCAGGATGCTCCTCTAAAGTAGAAACCAAATATTTTTCCCACCCCTCATCCCCTTTGCGGAGCATCCCGTGGCTGTCTTCTCACCTCCTTCGAGAAGAAGATCCTTGTCGCGATGCCATCCTGCTCCGCCCTTCATCCTCCAGCTCCATCCTCGTTCATTCTGCTCCTCACCTCCTTCCTCCACACGACGTCAGAGCGAGTCGTCCTTTGAGAGACTGTCGAGGGGGATTTCTCTCACCTATCTCTTTCCTTTTACTTTTGTAGTGTAATCTTTCTCGCTTTCCTAGTTGTAGAAAACATTTGCTTTAGAAATATATGTGATTGTTTCTCTCTCTCTCTCTTATATTTTGCAAATAGATTAGTTAGATAAGAATTCATCGACCTGATCTCTTTCTTGCTAAAAATACCAAAAAAAATAGAAAAGACAAAAATGACAAAAACAAATAAAAGCGAAACACGTAATTTTCAAGACCAAACGTTCGCCTCCCCATGTTCAACCCAGGACTCACTTTTTGAGTTTCGGTTATAAATTTTATTTGATCGACAAATTTTCTCGCGAATCAAACTACGACGATGAGTTTCCCAAACTCTGACCCTTTCCGCATGCGAATCCGCCGTCATCAACATGACTTAACATATTTGTATCTAACTTGACAAACTCTATATTGCTCACCATCGTGGCTAACTTATGTTGAACACTTAAATTAGTTGCTCAAAATGTAAAGTATGTGTCAATCAATGAAATAATTTTTTGTAAACTTAAATAATATGTCCCTAACTTAAATAATGTGTCATATTGATATAAACTTCAAATTGCATACGACTTAAACTATTTGTGTCAAAGTTGATAGTCAATATTGCTAACCATCGTGGGTAACTTGTGTCAAAAACTTAAATTATTTTTTCAAAACTTAAACTATTTTTCATTGAATTAAATAATTTCTTGTAAACTTAAATAATATGTCCCTAACTTAAATAATGTATCACATTGATACAACCTCAAATTACACGACTTAAAGTATTTGCGTCTAAGTTGACAGTCTATATTGCTCACCATAGTGGGTAATGTGTGTTGAAAACTTATTATTTTTTCAAAACTTAAACCATTGGTCAATAATGTAAATAATTTGTTGTAAATTGAAATTATGTCCCTAACTTAAATAATGTGTCTCACTCATACACAACTCAACATGCACATGACTTAACATATTTGTATCTTACTTGATAAACTCTATATTGCTCACCATCATGGATAACCTACATTGAACACTTAAATTATTTGCTCAAAATGTAAATTGTGTCAATGATTTGAATAAGTTGTTGGAAACTTAAATAATCTATCTATAACAAAATAATGTGTCACATTTATATAAACTTGAAATTGCATGACTTAAACTGTTTGTGTCTAAGTTGACAAAGTTTATATTACTAACCATAGTGGGTAACTTGTCTTGAAAACTTAAATTATATATTTAAAACTTAAACTATTTGTCACTGATTTAAATACTTCGTTGTAAACTTATATAATATGTCACTAATTTAAATAATGTGTCACACTCATACAAACCTCAAAATGCACAACTTGAACTATTTGTGCCTAACTTGACAATGTATATTGATAACCATAGTGAGTAACTTTTGTTCAAAACTTAAATTATTTTGTTGAAATTATATGCCATTGATTGAAATAATTTGTTGTAAACTTAAATTATGTCACTGACTTAAATAATGTGTCACACTCATACACAACTCAAAATGCATGACTTAACATATTTGTATCTAGCTTCACTAACTCTATATTTCTCACTATCGTGGGTAACTTGCGTTAAAAACTTAAATTATTTGCTGAAAACTTAAAGTATGTGTCACTAATTTAAAGAATTTCTTGTAAACTTAAATAGTACGTCCCTAACTTAAATAATGTATCCACTCATACAAACCTCATATTGCATGACTTAAACTAGTTGTGTCTAAGTTGGTAAAGTCTATATTGCCAACTGATGGGACAACACGTCAACAATCATAAGAAAGGATTATTTGTGAAAAAAATGATCGTCGACTACTAATTTGCACTAAAAAATGGTGTTTTAAATGTCTTTGTTATAGTATATGTCACAAATGCAAACTGATGCCGCACCAATTTTATTTTTTTGCTTAATTTTTACTGGTTTATTCCAGGTCGTTCACTGGGAGATAGTTATTGATATACATTACTCTCTAAGTCTAATAATATTCTTTAATTCAAAAAAGATTGATTTTATATACAAGAATGAATGAATGAATCAAAGAATCAAAGAATGAAACTATTATATACAAAAGAATGAATTAGAAATAATTACAATGCTTAAAAATAATTATATACAAACAAGCATAAAAAATCATAAATAAATACTCTATATTATTTATTTACAAGTAATAATAATAATACTTAACTATATGAACATTAATAAGTAATAAGATGTACTATACTAACTTAACTTACTTATATCCACAGTAACATATAATGTATTTACAATGTCGTATGATAGTGTCGCTATAACCTTAGGAAAATTATATACATAAGTTAAGGTAAAACTATTACTATAGCTACATATAATACTATGTACAATGACGAATAGATCCATCACTAAAGCTATCTTTTATTTATATACATATATAGCTCAAACAATACTAGTATACTCTTATACATTCTACGTATACTATTTACACGTATGCTATATATTATATATCTATACTATATACTTTACATATATATAGGTACACACACACACTATGTATGCACAATACACAACACACACACACTCAACACACTCAGACTGACACTAATGCACACCACACTAAGGCACAAGGAGGCTCACAGCGTGCCAACACTTAGTCGAATTTGGCTCTCGCTGTTGCGACCTGGTTCCCAGATCCCTACAGGAACAGAGACCGACTCGCCTCGACTAATTCTAAGACCCAGTCATCAAACAAGAAATAACCAAAAAGCAGGAAAGTAAACCAGATTCACATATGTAATATAACTAAGCGGTAAAAACAAGCAAAGCAGTAAAGGAAAGTAAGACTGCTGTTCCAATACATACCAGCACAACAACAGAGACAATGGAAACGAAAGTAACAGAAACAATAATAACAGCTAAAAGTCAGAAACTCACTACAACAGTAAGGGTGTATGAAAAGAAGAGCAGAAAAGCTACGGCTGGGCTCGATTTGGCCCAGCACCCTCCATAGCCAGAAGCTCGGGCTGCTCAACTCCTGGACTTGAATAGTGTTATGAAAAAGACAGAGTCAACGAACGCTAAGTAGAGTGGTATCTATACTAACTAAAGTAGTAAAAGCAGCAGGTTTAATTCTCTTTTCTAGTTATTTTATTTATATGCATTTCCTTTTCACCCCTTTTCCTCAAACTTTTAGATTTTCTTGATCTCGCATGTTCCTCGTGGGAACGATCTTGATTGTAGTCATTTCCGAAGAGTAGAAGGTACATGTGGTGCTCTCTTGGCTGGGAGAGTCCCCCGTGGTAGTCCTACACCCAGTCAACCACCTCGAGGTCACTGTCAAGACGTATCGGTGACTGCGACACGCGCGATAAACGCATGGGTAGCTATCCCGCACTGACACGCGGTCAGTCGTTTCCACTAGCAGGTACACCCAAAGTACAACACGGAATAGTATAGGGCTTAGCCCTCTTAGAAACAGGGGTCTAGCCCCTCAAAACCAAATAGGGGTCTCGCCCCTCCACAGTCCGTGCACTCTTGTCTGACAACCCCAGTTTGCCTAGAGGGCCTAACAAGTCGGTGTATGGTGGCTAGCTGAACCCTGGACCCTGTGGGGTGGCTAGCTCCCTCCCTACATTAGTAGCTCACCTCGGTACCATGTACATGAGGGCCAACAGAAGTCGGTGTAGAGTGGCCAATCCTAACCCCGGGTCCCAGCCCAAGGGTGGCTAGCTTCGCTCTGCAAAAAAAGGGGACAGTTGCTCTCCTTGGTACCACGTACTCAAGGGCCAGCACACTTCCCGTCTACATTCTAGATTTTCCATCTAACCACAGGAGCTCTACTCCTAACTCCTCGTAGGGTTCATGCTCATGTTCACCACATTATTCTGATCCAGATTCCATCATTCACAATTTGGTTCTTGTTTATATATAGGTAGCTTGTGTTTCCACAATTTAATACATGTAACTGATGATTTCACAGGTAACTATTCATTTATCTCAAGCAACTCACATTCTAATGGGCAGCTCACAACTTTATTACAGGCAATGGCTAGCAGTTTAACGTATTCATGTATTCAAATACAATCATGCAGTACAATTGGTTTATTCATTTCTTTGTCCTAGGGTTCATGCCACATCCTAGGTTTCCAGTTGGCTAATTCCACAGATACATTCTTATTTAATAAGATTAACAGGGGTAGACCACTCTACTAGACAATCCGGGAGTAATGGGGGCTTAAACTACAGACCTGGCGTCTCTGCGAGCCCCAAACATAAAATAGGTCAAAATCCTATACCAGGGAATACATCACAAAGGAAGATTCAGAATAGTGTATAAAGGTTTCTAATATGTAGAGAAACTCACAAGGAAACTACAGATACTTCGTTTGCGTAAAATGGATCCCTATCGGATCCCAAACGGGTCAAAAACGTGTCTACTGGCCAAAATTAGACTTCTGGAAACAAGTCCAGACGTCTTAAAAGTTACAGAATCTCACCTCAAGTTTTTGCGGTGTCCTCAGATGTCCAGGACTCCCCTACTATCGTCTGAAAGCGGTTCCAGACATCGGACCACTCCTCCGGTCGACTGGAAGCACCTCCGGTCGTCTAATGAGCTGGTCAGACGTCCGAAAGTGCGTGGGAGGACATTCCACGCACCTTCCCAAGGCTGCTCTTACGTACGACAGAGCATCCGCCCCAACATTAGACCGGCATATCTTCTACGGTGCGGCCTGCATAGCTGTAACTGCGAAAAGAACATACCTTCGCGGTAAAGGTGTTTTCAGACGTCTGGTCTTGACTCCAGATGACCAGAAGCTCAGCAGTTGTCCAGACTGCACTCCAGACTCCTTCCTCCTCCCACACGCGCTGTGGTGGCCATGCGAGCTCCGATGAGCTTCCACCGAAGCTCCCGACCTTGGCCTCCTCCTCCTCACGCACTCTCCTCCTCCTCGCTCTCACGCGCTCCCTCGCTCTCCTCCTCTCATCGCTCCATCGCACTCTAAAGGTGGAGATGGTGGTGTGTGGAGTGGAGAGGAGAAGAGGGGAGGGTGGCCTTTTATAGAGGCCGTGGGTGTAGGGTTTAGGTAGGAAGGAGGAGAAAGGAGAGAGAGGGGCAAAGTTTTGCACGTCGCCTGTGTGCAGAACATAGAGTGCGTACAAAAATTTCATTTCCAGATGTCCGGGAAAGGGTCCAGACATCTGGACAGGCGTCTGACTGACACTCCAGACGTCTTGAAAGGCTAAAAGTTGGACGAGTCTTTACATCATAACAAACTTAAAGGAAGTTTCATCGTCGAAACTTGAACTAGCTAGGGTGTGGAAAAAGGAACGTAAAATGCATAACAAACTTAAAGAGGGCCGAAGTAGGTCCAAAAACACGTACCCTCAAAAAGCTCCAGGTACCGCTCTCGCATCGCCGCCTCAGGCTCCCAAGTAGCCTCCTCGTACCGCTGGCTTCTCCATAAAACCTTCATCAGGGGTACCTGCTTCCATCTCAGACTGTGGATGGCTCTGTCTAGTATCTGCATTGGTTTCTCGAGGTAGGTCAGGTCGTCATCCACCTCGACACTCTCATGGCTTAGAATGTGACTTGGACTGGTGACGTACTTCCTAAGGTTGAACACGTGGAACACGTCGTGCACTCCAGAAAGCTGGGGAGGAAGGGCAAGTCGATAAGCAACGGGTCCTACCCGCTCAAGGACCTCAAAGGGCCCCAAAAACCTCTACGCAAGCTTCCCCTTTACCCCAAAACGCTGCAAGCCCTTCTGGGCGAAACGTGGAGAAAGACGTGATCCCCAACCTCGAACTGCACCTCTCTGCGTTTCCAGTCAGCATAACTCTTTTGCCTGCTCCTGACAATGCGGAGTCATCTGTAGATCTGCTCTATCACCTCCTGACTTTGCCAGATCGGCCTAGGGCCAACCTCCCACTTGGTCCCCACCTCGACCCAACTCAAGGGTGCAGTACACCTCCGTCCGTACAAAGCCTTGTAAGGTGCCATGCCGTTGCTTGAGTGATAATTGTTATTATATGCAAACTCTGCCAGGGGTAAATGCTCCTCCCAGGAGTCTCTCCAGTCTAGTACACAGGCGTGCAAAAGGTCCTCAAGTGTCTGTTTGGTGTGCTCTGACTGTCTGTCCATCTGGGGGTGGTACATGGTACTGAACCTCAACCGTGTCCCCAATGCCTGTTGAAACTCAGCCCAAAACTGGGAAGTAAAATAGGTATCCTTGTCGGATACAATCTCACACAGAACTCCGTGCAAGCGTACCACATTGCGAATGTACCTCTCTGCCAATAGTGCTGGTCCCAAGGTGACTCGGATCGGCAGGAAATGCGTCGTCTTCGTCATCCTGTCCACTATCACCTAGACTACATCGTGTCCTCGCTGGGTAACAGGTAGACCCACCACCAAGTCCATGGTGATGTTCTCCCACTTTTACTCTGGCACAGGAAGTGGTTGCAATGGCCCAGCAGGCCTCTGGTGCTTGGCCTTCACCTGCTGGCACACCAACACTGTTGCACGAACTCACTCACATCTCCCTTCATCCCAATCCACCAAAAGTCACATCTTAGATCATGATACATCTTTGTGTTCCTGGGATGTATGGTGAACTTGGACCCGTGCGCATCCGTCAGGAGCTCTCTCAACAACTCCTCGTCCCTGGGAACGCACAAGCGTCCCCTCATGCGCAGCACCTCATCTGTAAAAGAAAAGTCTCCTGGGTCCCCTGACAGCACTCTATCCCGCAGTGCCTGTAAGTACGGATCTACCATCTGCCCTGTGATGATGTGGTCTATCAACTCTGGTCATGTCTGTCGTGTCATCGTCACTGCCCCACAATACTCCTGTGGCTCCCGAGGTCGCCAACTACCCAACTCCTCCATCAGTCTCCAACTCTGTGCCTGTAGACTTGCCAAGTGGGCCGGCACCTTCCGGCTCAAGGCGTCAGCTACCACATTGGCCTTCCCTGGATGGTAAGAGATGCTGCAGTCGTAGTCCTTCAGGAGCTCTAACCAACGTCTCTGTCTCATGTTAAGCTCCTTCTGGTCAAACAAGTACCTGAGGCTCTTATGATCTGTGAAAATCTCAAAGGCCTCACCGTAAAGGTAGTGCCTCCATGTCTTCAGTGTGAAGACAACAGCTGCCAGCTCTAGGTCATGGGTAGGGTAGCTATGCTCATGGGACTTCAGTTGCCGTGAAGCGTAAGCGACAACGCGATCCCGTTGCATGAGCACACCCCGTAACCGCTGCAACGAAGCATCTGTGTAGACCACAAAACCCCCACTGCTGTCTGGGATGGTGAGCACAAGAGCTGAAGTCAATCTCTCCTTCAACTCCTGAAAACATGCCTCAAATGCATCTATCCAGGCAAAGGGCATGTCCTTCTGAGTCAACTGGGTCATAGGATGCACAATCTGCGAGAATCCTCTGACAAATTACCGATAGTAACCTGCCAGTCCTAAAAAGCTACGTATCTCTGTCACTGTACATGGTCTCTCCCACCTGAGTATGGTCTCAACCTTGGCTGGGTCCACAGCCAAGCCATCCCCCGAGACACGTCGCCTAAGAAAGTCACCTGCCTCAACCAAAACTCGCACTTGATGTACTTGGCATACAGACTGCGTCGTCTCAAAGTGTCTAGAATCATCCGTAGATGCTGTCCGTGCCATGCCTGATCCCGCGAGTAAACGAGTAGGTCGTCGATGAATACCACCACAAACTGCATCCAAGTACGATCTGAAAACCCGGTTCATCAAATCCATAAAAGTAGCGGCGGCGTTGGTCAGCCCAAACGGCATGACCAAGAACTCGTAGTGCCCGTACCGGGTACGGAAAGCTATCTTGGAGACATTGGTTTCCCTGATCTTCAACTGGTGGTAGCCTGACCTCAGATCTATCTTGGAGAACACTGTGGCATCTTGCAACTGGTCAAAAAGGTCATCAATTCTCGGCAGCGGATACTTGTTCTTGATGGTGACCCTATTCATCTATCTGTAGTCAACACAAAGTCGCAGGGTACCATCCTTCTTCTTCACAAAAAACACAGGGGCTCCCCATGGGGATGCATTAGGCCTCACAAATCCCTTCTCCAACATGTCCTGTAGCTGTGACTTGAGCTCTCATAGCTCAAGTGGCGCCATTTGGTACGGTGTAGTAGAAATGGGGCTGGTCCCCGGTACCAGTGAGATCTCAAACTCGATCTCACGCTCGGGTGGTAGTCCTGGCAGCTCCTCTGGAAACATGTTGGGGTACTCACAAACCACCGAAATGCTATGAAGTTAGCCATGGGGCTATGCTCTGCCACTACACAGGCTAGGAAGCCCTCACACCCCCGGCTCAACAGCCTCGCTACTCGAAGTGCCGAGATGCATCTGAAACCTCCGTCCACCGACTATCCGTGGAACTCAAAGGAAGGCAACTACGGTATGGAGAAGACGATCTTCCTCCTGAAACAGTCCACTAAAGCGTGGTAGGCGGAAAGCCAGTCCATCCCTAGAATCACGCCAAAATCCTCCATCGGTATCACAATCAGGTCAGCAGGGGGGCTGTGTCCCCTTATACTGACCTCGCAGTCCATGTATACCTCCTCAGCTATAAACAACTGGCCACCTGGCCCTCTGATCACAAACGGATCCTCTAATAGCACACTGTCCTATCCCAAACTGACAACAAAACTCGCAGCGACAAAAGAGTGTGTGGCATCGGAATCAAAAAGTACGTACACTAATCTGCCGGAATCGGTAACCATACCTGCCACCACTGAACCGGAAGCCCTGGCACCTCTGTGTGTCAGGGCGTTGCTACGCCCCTCAGCCCTCGGCGCAGACGAAGCAGTTACACTCTGGGTTGGGCGAGCAGCCGTTGGTTGGTACCCTCCTCGTGACTGCTGCCCTCCCCCATGCGCCTGGGGACCATGACCACCAGCTCGGTCTCTAGTGCTCGGTGCGGGGAGCATCTGTTGTGCTCCAGCCCTAGATGGGTAGTTCCTTCTGATGTGGCCTGGCTGGCCACAATGGTAGTAGAGGGGGACTTGACTCCCTCCCTTGGTTGGTCCCTGCTAACGGCTGGGCGGGGGTCCAGTGTTGGTAGCTGGCCCCTATCTAGGGCCTCTAAAGGCCATTGACGGCCCCGCAAAATGAGACGACTCTCCTACGGGTGTTGCGTGCCTCCTCTCTCGACGGCCCTGAGAGTACTCTGGCTGGTAGGGCCTCTACCGTCCGCTGTCGGTGTCTCGCGTGGCTGGGTTGGTCTCCTCGTAGGTCATGGCTACCTCCACCACTCTCAAGAAGGTGGGCAGCTTCAGGGGTTTGACATTCCCCCGAATAGCAGATCGGAGCCCCTCAGTGAACCTCCATAGGCACTCCTCCTCTGTAGCCATGGCTGTAGAAGCAAAATGTGACAGCTCCAGGAAGCGCGTGCGATACGCGCTGACAGTCATTGTCCCCTGGCGGAGAGTGTGGAACTCCCACCTCCTCTGGTCCTGCCAAGTCTTTGGGAAGTACTGCTCACAGAAGAGGGTCATGAAATGGTCCCACGTCAGCTCTCCCTTCTCCTGGTCTTTGACTACCCTCCACCACCTGTGTGCCGTGCTCTCTAGCTGGTACGTGGCAAAGGCCATGTGGCACTCAATAGGAGGGCGAAGGGTGTCAAACACCTTCTCTATCTGCTCTATCCAGTCCTCTGCCTCAGACAGGTCCTCATCCCTCTTAAAGGAGGGGGGCTTCAGCTTCCGGAATTGTTCGAAAAGCTTGTGGTGCAGCTGTAGTGGGGGAATGGGCATGCCTCCAGGCAAGGAGGGCTCATGCTCGGAAGTGTCAGAGTGCGGTGGGGGCGGTGGAGGACCACCCCCTCCCCCTCCTGCTCGTCTGGCGCTGCGGCGGTCTCTCTATCCCACCGAAGACTCACCCTCCATGTCCTCAGGGAGAGGTGCCCATGGAGGCTAGTGGAACTCCTCTCGCACTATGTCTCTGATCAGCTGGGCGAGATCTTGGGCCTAAACTCCCGGGAGAAGAGGAAGGTTAACTGGCACCTCAGGTCCGGCATGTCTGCCCCTCCGACCTCGTCCATGACCGCGACCGCAGCTTGCCTCGAGAACTCCTCGACGAGGCATCTCTTGCAAGGAGACACGGAAGATAGAATAAAAGGGTCAACGCTATTGAATTTCTTTGAAAAAGGACTTAAAACAGATATCGAAGCGATATGTTGTGGTGGCTACCCTAGTTACATGCACGTGAGTGGTTATTCTCAAGGCAGTTGGTTCATTTCTTGGAACGACCTTACTCTGATACCATCTTGTAATGACTCGATTCCCGGATCCCTACAGGACCCAAGACCAACTCGCCTCGACTAATCCCAAGACCCAGTCGTCCAACAAGAAATAACCAAAAAGCAGGAAAGTAAACCACAATCACATATGCAATATAATTGAGCAGTAAAAATGAGCAAAACAGTAAAGGAAAGTAAAATTGCTGTTCCAATACATACCACCACAACAACAGATACAATGGAAATGAAAGTAATAGAAACAACAATAGCAACTAAAAGTTAGAAACTCACTACAATAGTAAGGGTGTACAAAAAGAAGAGCAACGAAACTACGGCTGAGCTCGACTGGGCCCAGCAACCTCCCCAGCCGGAAGCTCGGGCAACTCAACTCCTGGACTTGAACAGTGTTATGAAAAAGATAGAGTCAGCGAATGCTGAGTAGAGTGGTATCTATGCTAACTAAAGCAGTAAAAGCAGCAGGTTTAATTCCCTTTTCTAGTTATTTTATTTTATATGGATTTCCCTTTCACCCCTTTTCCTCAAACTTTCAGATTTTCTTGATCTTGCATGTTTCTCGTGGGAATGATCTTGATTGTAGTCTTTTCCAAAGAGTAGAAGGTACACGTGGTGCTCTCTTGGCTTGGAGAGTCCCCTGTAGTAGTCCTACACCCAGTCAACCACCCTGAGGTCACTGTCAAGACGTAGCGGTGACTATGGCACGTGTGATAAACGCATGGGTAGCTATCCCGCACTGACACGCGATCGGTCGTTTCCACTAGCGGGTACGCCCAAAGTACAGCACGGAAAAGTATAGGGCCTAGCCCTCTCAGAAACAGGGGTCTAGCCCCTCAGAACCAAATATGGGTCTTGCTCCTCCACAGTTCACGCACCCTCGTCTGTCTACCCCAGTTTGCCCAGAGAGCCTAACAAGTCGGTGTTGGGTGGCTAGCTGAACCCTGCGCCCAGTGGGGTGGCTAGCTCCCTCCCTACACTAGTATCTTGCCTTGGTACCGTGTACACTAGGGCCAATGGATGTCAGTGTAGAGTGGCCAATCCTAACCCCAAGTCCCAACCCAAGGGCGGCTACCTCCACTCCGCACAAAAATGGGACAGTCGCTCTCCTTGGTACCATGTACTCAAGGACCAACACACTTCCCGTTTACATTCCAAATTTTCCATCTAACCATAGGAGCTCTACTCCTAACTCCTCGTAGGGTTCATGCTCATGTTCACCACATTATTCCGATCCAGATTCCATCATTCACAATTTGGTTCTTGTTTATATATAGGTAGCTCGTGTTTTCACAATTTAATACATGTAACTGATGATTTCACAGGTAACTGTTCATTTATCTCAAGCAACTCACATTCTAATGGGTAGCTCACAACTTTATTACAGGCAATGGCTAGCAGTTTAACGTATTCATGTATTCAAATACAATCATGCAGTACAATTGGTTTATTCATTTCTTTGTCCTAGGGTTCATGCCACATCCTAGGTTTCCAGTTGGCTAATTCCATAGATACATTCTTATTTAATAAGATTAACAAGGGTAGACCACTCTACCAGACAATCCGAGAGTAATGGGGGCTTGAACCGCAGACCCAAGCGTCTTTGCGAGCCCCAAACACGTAACAGGTCAAAACCCTATACCAGGGAATACATCACAAAGGAAGATTCAGAACAATGTATAAAGGTTTCTAATACATAGAGAAACTCACAAGAAAACTACAGATACTTCATTTGCGTAAAACATATCTCGATTGGACCCTGAACTGGTAAAAAATGTGTCTACTGACCAAAATCAGACGTCTAGAAACAAGTCCAGATGTCTTAAAAGTTATAGAATCTCACCTCAAGTTCCTACGGTGTCCTTAGACATCCAGGACTCCCCTGCAATCGCCTGAAAGCTATTCCAGATGTCAGACCACTCCTTCGGTCATCTGGTGAGCTGGTCAGACATTCGAAAGTGCATGGGAGGGCTTCCGCGCACCTTCCCAAGGCTACTCCTACATACGACAGAGCAGCCGCCCCAACATTAGGCTGGCATATCTTCTGCGGTGTGGCCTGCATGGCCATAGCTGCGAAAAGAACGTACTTTCGTGATAAAGGTGTTTTTAGATGTCCAGAAGCTCAGTAGTTGTCCGGATTACACTCTAGACATCTGATACTGGAAAAATTCCTCCTAACACCTCAATAATAACCAGGAGAAGGTAGTAATAGTTATATATAGATATCTATTTGAATGAAGAGGTAGTAATAGTTATAAGAGCAAGAATAGCAGGTCGTCCAATTACTTCTTAAGCGACATCCGAATGGCAGTTCTGCTGGTTCACTTCTTCAGCAGTGAATGCACTAGTTGGCCAATTTTGAGTACTATGAAATGAGGTTGTCCCTATTCTGTGATAGATCTGGTGATGAGAAATATGCTCTGATTTTGTCCTCCTTTGGGGTTAGGATCAGCTGTGGTCTTTACAACATTAATAAATAGTATGGACGAATTCATATTCCTTGTTGCTTCAAAAAAGACATGTACAAAAGATCATAGTTGTAAAGAGGTGGTGAAGACAAAAGGTCCTCCACATCGGACTATTTTTTAAGGACCTCAAACTGAAGCTTGGCCGCTCGACGCACTTCGACCACTCAATCGGCGGGGACACTTATTTCTCAAAAATCTGGTACCTGCTGGTCCTCGCCCCCGCCCAGTTCTTAAAAAAGAGGGTTCGTTGAAATCAGCAAGCTATGGGTCCTCTACCCGCAATCCACCCAAAATGGTGAGGCGCAGAACAAGGGCATGTCCACGATTGGCTAGGGAGAGAAAGAGATAGACCTCTTCTATCTACCACTAAGAAGTCTCCTTTCTTTCTAAGTAGTCCAGTCCGTGGAGTCAGGTTCATGTCTCAGCCTCTTCTTCAACCTCAGGATGTGATGAGTCGTCTCAACCTATTCACTGGGAAGGCTAGTCCCACGCACCAGCCAATCCATCCCGAGCCTTTGAGATTGCACTCCTTTTGGTTGGAAATACCCATATAAAAGTCTCCCCTTCATCACTCCCTAGTCGGACTATCAAAGCCTATTGCTCGCTTTGTCAACTCAGAACCCCTCCCCTATTCCCCGTTGATATGATTTTGGATTCTAACTACCCTTTTTCGTATATTTCAAAGGTAGGCTTTGAATCACATTCTTCTTTCGAATCAAGGATGGCAATCTTGGGCATCATCAAAGAGCAAAAGCTCTGTGTTCTAGGTCTATGACTACCAATCCCGCTCGGTTCTTTCCAAAGAAAAAAGCCATTCCCTTCTTCGACTTCTTTGACCTATCTCAATTCTAAAGAAAGTCTATGATTGGTTTGAGGAAGGAGTGAAGTGAAGCAAGCAGAAAGAGAGGCATGCTGGAGGCGGAAAGAAGTAATCCAAGAAGTAATAATGAATCCAATAATAACCTTCCCTGGGTAAAGATGAATGTGATTTGCATAGGGTACCATATTAGACCTAATCTATCATGAATGAGTGAGTTCAGGAGGTCCAACAAATGAGGTGATAGGAGGACGTTCAGGAGGTCCAGCGAGTGCTAGGTGATACAAAATGCTAATGCCTTTGGTTACAATTATGCAGTACCTATCCAGTAATTTGAGTAGAAGATTGTGAAACTGTCACCTAAGCAGAAGGAATGGACAAGGAGAATTCCTCAGTGTTCTCACTTCCATAAACCATATTTTCCATCTAGAAATGAACACCACAATCCTTGGCTAGAAGCAACATAAAGGAGTTGGGATCTTACATTGTAGGATAGCAAGGAAACTGTTCTTGCTTTTTCTCTACTGGGTGAGAATTTTGGTTCTGGTTATAGGTATCCACAGAATAGCAGTGCTTTTCCCTGGCCACCATCTTCCTTTGATCTTCCTTAATAGAAGAGTTAGAAGGAACACTTGGTTTCTTGCGAATTAGTTCATCCTCCATAAATAATTGGGAAGCAAAGCTTTCTTGAGCAGGTTGAGCTGGAAATGTAGTGTACAGAGGGGCCATATTCATCTGAATAGATGGGTTATATGATGCCAACATTGATGTAATTGCATCTACTTCATCCAAACTTGAAGGTAAGAAGTTTTTGGTAATACTAGTCAAAAAATTACTATCATCACCTTTCCGTTGGTGTAATCCTGCTGGCACAACACAATGGCTTAAACATTCATTGATAGTTTCCTCCATAGAGCTAAATTGGGCATGGGAAAATGGTTTTGTTTTACAATGCCTTTCAAAGTATGGATCAGGGAGAAGCTGAGAAACATATGAACCGGATCTTTCACTAGACAGAGCTGGCGTTGTGGATGTAAAATAATTACTTGCTTTGGGATTGCTTTCATGCACATCACTAACTTCATAACTTCATACATGTTGATTAACAAGGGTTGGCTTCAGCTGAACTTGGTTGTGGTTGATTACTATGATTGAAAGGTGAGGAGACCATCCTCTTTGATTGTTGTGCTTTTTTGTTTCCACATTCGAAAATAGTGCATTTAGATCAATGAAAGTACACTTTTGAATAAGCATTTCATATCTTTGATTCGCCCATTGACCTGCAGCATTTTATGCTCTATGATAGCCCATGCTAGCTTTATTTTTTTAGTTTTCATAAACTATAGATTCCTTGTTTGACCATGACCACTCTAGATCAATAGCCTGCATCACCTCAGAGTATGTCCCCCATCTGCCTATGACTCCTCCATTCTCAGTTTTAATATTGCCAACAAATTTTGTTTTCTCTCCTACAATGTACTGCTCTCCAACTTGATGATGTTTTGCAACAAATGTCTCAGCCATAATTGGAGTTGATAAATGGTGATCCCCATGAGAATTTGTTTTTTCTTTGTATTCATATTTTACTGTAGAAGAAGTCAAACTTGTCTGTATGTAGAATTCATGCAAGAAACTTTATTATCTCTCTCAAAGCACATGAGATTGATTGCCCAGTATGTATTATCCATTATAAATACTATCTCTACATTTGTTTAATCCATTTGTATCTTGTTTTGCAATTTTCTGCAGGAGGGTTAAGTTCCTATGTTATAAGATGCTCCCTATTGACGACCGGGGATCTGGAGTCTTTAATTATAACATGGGAGGAACTCCAAAAACTCTCCGCGGTCACCTACAAAAGCATGAAAGACAATGAGATTTCCCCTGCTCTATCCAGCCTCTTCGCTATACTGAAGAAACTAAAATTGGCACCTTAGTCTCGATTTGCCCTTTTGTTAGTAGCATTTTGAAAAGAGGATTTATATGCATTTCAATGTCTTTAATAGGAAGAATCAATTTATTAAGAGTTCTTCTTGTGGTGTTGTTATCGGAACTTAGGAGGAAAATGTAACACTCATATTATATATAAGAAGAATCTGGTGCTGTTATTGAAGTTCTTATTAACGGATCTTCTTCTCAGATGCGAACTATTATTTCAGTGAAGAGATGACTAGGTTTCAATGTGTGTTCTCCTATGATTAACCCATAGTTTGTGTATCTCTAATTTTTCCTCAGAAATTTATTGCGTTATCAATGCAGAGATGGAAGTCCAAGTAGATTATATTTGAAGTGTGAACTGCGGCATCACATGATGCCCTTATGTGCTGGACAAAAATATGGTTTAACAGGTGGATCTAAGCAAAGTTCCTGCACTGTTTAGAAGATTAATGATTTTATACAAGCCACTGACTGATGGTAATCTTGGTTCCTTAATTACATCGAACTACGGGTAGCGGTTCAAATTTTATGTAGAAGCTCTTTGCTCTACTTCTACAATATTTGTAGATTTCTTAAGAAAGTACTTCACAACCAACATAGTAATAGTGAAGTGTTTTAGCATCAAAGAATTTGATTTGGATTTTCGGTGTCAAAATTTTCCAAGAATGTGAATAGAAGGATCTCAATTGAATTATCGTTTAATACGCGAAGCAAATTAAAGGTAACATATGCTTTTTCTGAATGGAGGAGACTAAATAATAGAACCAAACAAAAATAAAAAAGCACAAAGAAGATGCCCTGTCTCACATGCTCTCTTTATTTGTATTCAGAGTCAAGGACCCCCTTCATATAATTAAGTTAACAAACTAGGTATAAATGCATTAGGACTCATGACTTGGGATACAAATGCATATATATACTTGGGTACTTGTGTTGAGAACTTAAATTATTTGCTAAAAATTTAATTATGTGTTACTGATTTAAATTATGTGTTGTAAACTTAAATAATATATTCCTAACTTATATAATGTGTTACACCCATACAAATCTCAAAATGCACATGACTTAACATATCTGTGTTTAACTTCATAATCTGTATATTGCTTACCATCGTAACTTGTGTTAAAAAGTTTAATAATTTGCTCAGAAATTAAACTATATGTCACTGATTTAAATTATTTGCTATAAACTTAAATAATATGTTTGAAATTTCAATAATGTGCCACACTCAAACACAACTCAAAATGAATGACTTAACAAATTTGTATCTAACTTCATAAACTCTATATTGTTCACCACCATAGGTAACTTATGTTAAAATCTTAAATTGTGTCTTCAAAACTTAAACTATGTGTCACTGATTTAAATAATTTGTTGTAGACTTAAATAATACATCCCTAACTTAAATAATGTGCCACATTTATACAAACCTCAAATTGCACATGACTTAAACTATTTGTGTCTAAGTTGACAAAGTCTATATTGCAAACCATAGTAGGTTAGTTGTGTTGAAAACATAAATTATCTGTTCTAAACTTAAACTATTTGTCACTGATTGAAATAATTTGTTCTAAACTTAAATAATATGTCACAAACTTAAATAATGCGTCACACTCATACAAACCTCAAAATGCACGACTTGAACTATTTGTATCTAAGTGGACAAAGTGTATATTACTAACCATAGTGGGTACTTACATTCAAAACTTAAATTATTTGTTCAAAACTTAAATTATATGTCATTGACTTAAATAATTTCTTGTAAACATAAATTATATGTCACAAACTTAAATAATGTGTCACACTCATACACAACTCAAAATGCATGAATTAACATATTTGTATCTAACTTCACAAACTCTATATTGGTCACCGTCATGGGTAACTTGTGTTAAAAACTAAAATTACGTGCTCAAAACTAAAATTATATGTCACGGATTTAAATAATTTGCTGTAAACTTAAATAATACGTCCCTAACTTAAATAATGTGTCAGACTCATATAAACCTTAAATTCCACATGACTTAAACTATTTATGTTTAACTTGACAAAGTCTATATTGCTAACCATAGTGGGTAACTTGTGTTGAAAACAAAAATTATTTATTCAAAACTTAAACTATTTGTCACTAATTTAAATAATTTGTTGTAAACTTAAATAATATGTCACTAACTTAAATAATGTGTCACACTCATACAAGCGTCAAAATGCACGACTTGAACTATTTGTGTCTAAGTTAACAATGTGTATATTGCTAAGCATAGTAGGTAACTTGTGTTTTAAAATTAAATTATTTATTCAAAACATAAATTATGTGTCATTGATTTAAATTATGTGTTGTAGACT
This sequence comes from Thalassia testudinum, assembly GCA_037157565.1. Taxonomy (NCBI): domain Eukaryota; kingdom Viridiplantae; phylum Streptophyta; class Magnoliopsida; order Alismatales; family Hydrocharitaceae; genus Thalassia; species Thalassia testudinum. The sequence continues at coordinate 89,020,714 of JAZHRO010000024.1, forward strand.
TAAATAATATATCCTAATTTAAATAATGTGTCACACTAGTACAAAACTCAACTCACCACCCTATGACCCTACCTAACTAGCTCCACAAACTAAGCCCTACCTAGCTCACCTTAGCTAGCTACACCCTACTCCCTTTGGCACCACCACCTTCACAACCTTTCACCCCTAAACCAACCACCAAAAGGCACCAAAAGTTGGCACCAAAACTAACCCTAGCCACCTCCCTTTTGGTGCCAACTTTCAGCCCCTTTATCCACCCTACACCTACCCATATAACCCATCCTAGCCATCCACATACCCCCGTTCTAGAACCTTAAGATGGCGCCAACTCTGAGGGACACCAAAGCCATAACTACCCCCCTTTGTGCCCCCTCATTTGGCGCCATTTAGCCCTAGCCCTAGGATCAACCTAACCACCCATAACCACCCCTAGAATCAATCCTAGCCCTCCACCTATTCTTTATCTTAACTTACTAATATCTATAGTAACATATAATGTATCTACAGTGGTGTATGAAAGTGTCGCTATTACCTTAGAAAAACTATATACATAAGTTAAGGTAAAAGCTATTATCTATACTAACATATAATATTATGTTCCATGATGAATAGATCCGTCACTAAAGCTATCTTTTATTTATATACATATATAAAGCTCAATCAATACTAGTATACTCTTATACATTCTACGTATACTATTTACATGTATACTATATGTAACGAGCGCGTGCCCCAGACGTCTTTTAAGACGTCTGGGAGGTGGCCCAGACGTCTGTAAAGACGTCTAGGATCACATCCAGACGTCTGACCAGACGTCCGGGATAGTTTACAGACGTCTGGCGAACAGTTATGCTCGCACGGGATATTCGTCTGCGCGCCTGTGCGCGCAGACCTGCGTTCTGCCCTCTTTCTCTGCGGCTGCAGGCGGCTGCGACCGCCTTCTCTCTCCTCCCCGCGCGGCGTTAAAAGGGGGGAGGGGGGGCGCTGTTGAACGAGAATCTACGCTAACGTGTTTGGTTTTGGAAAAACCTATCGTTGTAGTTCGAAAGCGAAGAATTCGTGTTCAACAAATAAGATTTATACCGAAAAAGAATTCCGGGTCGAACTCAGGGAGGCTACGTTGATCTATATTCGCAATTATGTTTTTTTAGGATTTTTGATAAACAAGGCAAAATAATTACAATGGAGCTATCAAACTAAGAGACAGAGAGAGAGAGAAAGAGAACATGCATTCAATATTTCAATTGTTTATACAATCAAACGAAATGAAAGTTACACTAGAAAGTGAAAAATCAATTACGCTATAAAGCAGGAAAATTCTACACTAGAAAAGCGGTAAATAAGAATGGGAGAGAGAAGTTATCCTCCTCGACGGTCGCTTGGAGGACGAGCCGGACGGGACGACGCTTGGACGAAGGAGAACGAAGCGGGACGAAGGAGGATGAAGCAGAAGAACGGGAACGAAGCAGCACGCCGTCGTCGTCGCGGGATCCACTTCCGAAGGGGGACGAAAATTTAGACTTTATCTCGCGAGAGGCATCCCGGGTGTGGGACAAGCTTCTCTTGAGCTTTGGAGAGGTAGAGAGGAGAAGGAAGGGATGAAAATTTCGTATGGAGGGGGTCTCCTTTTATAGTTGCAAGGAGTGGGGGCAAAATGGACATTACATCTTCAAAATAATAAATAAGGGGTCTTTAGTGACGGATAAAACCGTCGCTAAAGCCCCGCCGTCGCCGTCGCCGCCGCGCCCACGCGCGCCCGCTCGGCTGGCCTGCGCGCGTAACGCAGACGCACGTCCGCGTCGTCTCAGCCGTCCGATCGCGAGATCGGACGGCTTAGATCGCGTCCGCGCCCGCTGCGTAGCGCGCCCACCCGCGTGCGATCGAGCGTCCACCAGAGCGTCCAATTGCGCGTCGGCGCTATCGGGCGCGCGCGGCCGTTGGATCTTCATCCGACGCTCGTGCGCGCCCGCTCGCCCGCGCCTTCGACCCCCTCTCCGCGGCTCGAACCCGCGACCTCCGCTTCGCCCGCAGCTGCGTCGCCGCTGCGCTACGCGGGCGAAATGGTCGCGCGGACGTTTTTAAACGCGCGCGACCGCAGCCGTTGGATAGAGATCCAACAGCGGAGAGGAGACGGTGCGCGGTCTTCACAGGACTCCTGCGGCCGATTGGGCGGCTGGGATGGCGCCACGTGGCGCTATCTTGGCCGTCCATCTTCTGGAAGTTGTAGATGGTGCCACGGATGTCGGATTGACTCGATTTTTGTGTCGTTCGGCTGCGATCGTCGATCCGAATTCATCCGTGTGGTCGGATTTTCCATCTGAAGTGCGGATTTACACCATCCTGGCCCTTGATCTTCTAGGGTTCCTCGGTCTCTATCTGATGCTACGGATGCCTGATTAGGGCGATCTTGGAGTCGTTGAACTCCAATCGTCGCCCTGATCATATCCATACGGTTGGATCTTTGATCCGAGGCCCCGATAAAATATTTGCCCTGTCCAAGCACATAAAAGGAGACAATTAACCTCCATTTTATTCAAACTACTCTAAATGCAAGATGATGCATGTAATGCAATATTTATATCATGAAATGCAATCCTATGCTTAAGAACATGCATAAATAGACATTTTAAGTAGTGTAAATGTGTTTGCATCATACCCCCATGCCTATCTTTTGCTAGTCCCTAGCAAAAACTATATGCTATTTATAAAAGAATTAGGTTAGATTATTTGGACCTGAGTTATTTTCAATCATTAAGAAATTGTCTACTTAAGAACTGAACTTTCAAAGACACAACAGTGCCCGGGTATCAGCCAAAATGCAGACCGCCTCAAGCCTCGCCTTATTTAAAGAAAAATTTCTTTTTCTGTTTTTACTCTTTTTTTTTTTTTTTTTTTTGGATTTTCAAATTTAAGGGTTTAAGAGTGGCTTTCTACGGCCATTCAACTCACCCAAGATTTGATGAGAACCCTAAGTTTTAAGCATCTTATTGTGATTGTGATAGACTCGTTGACCGGCAATTAAAACGGACCTCGGATTTCTACGCCTCTAGGTGACCTCAAAAAGAATTCTGCCTAAAGGTGTATCTTTACAACCGGTAGCTTTCTCCCTACTTTTATTTTTTTTAAACGGGGTCAACACAAGGGTGAATCCAGTGTATATCTCCCCGATTTATTCTACTTCTCCGCTTCTTCCTAAGTGTTTTGGGAATTTTTAGTGCATTTTCTGAGCTGGGTTCTGGACAACCGGTCGATGAGCTGTTACCACCGACAACTTGCCAGCCATACTCGTGCGGCGAAGTGTGGCTTATTTCTTTTTGTTCTTTTCTCCTTTTTGATTTTTTTTTTTTTTTTTTTTTTAAAGTAGGTGGCTTCCCTGGTCTAAGATTTACCTAAAGGCAGCAAAAAGAGAAAGGTCCAGTGACTGGGCTCTGGACAACCTACCTATGGGCTGTTACCCACGATAACTTGCCAGCCATATCACCCTAGAAGGTTCATTAGCTACCCAATTTCCGTTAAAATCGCCAAACAACGAGTCAGTGCAAAGAAAGTGTGTAGATGCTTAAGACTCAAAATTCCCTTAAATCAGAGGGTGGGTTGACAAGTCGTGTACTTATCACCCAAACTTATTTATTCCAATTATAATAGAATTAAGATGGCGAGAACTCAAAGACAAATCCACATTTTAGTAGATACACAGGCTAATTAAGTCCAAAGACCTGAGGGGTCTTTGTGTTCAGATCCTAATGTAAAATTTCTTAGGATTGAAGAGTCCTAATGTCCAACTAATCCTTCCTAATTTTTTTTTTTTTTTTTTTTTTTAGAAAGAGAGCAATTTATATGGATTTCACAAAGCTGACCAACTAATTCAAAGATGAATCCACCCCCCCATGCCTAGCTGATGCAATGTCCTCATTGAAAAAGAGACATGAAAGAAAGGGTAGAATATGAAAGATGTCACCTGGATATGAAGCTCGTATCAGCCTTGTGTTATATGTACAACTGCTGAGTTTAATCCCGTCAGCTAGGCGAAGTCCAGCCAAAGAAGTCACAGAATGGCTAGAGCAACAGAGTCTGAAACGGGTTCTGGAAGATTATGGTCAACAACAGGCTTCAGACGTTGACCGTTGACTTTAAAGGTGTTACCCGTCTTTGGGTCAGAAATCTGAACGGCACCATTTAGAAAAATCTGATCAATTATGAATGGGCCACTCCATTTAGATCTAAGTTTACCAGGAAAGAGCTTAAGTTTAGAATCGAATAACCAGACCTTCTGGTTTGGCTCAAAGCTCTTGCGGGAAATCATTTGATCATGTAGAGCTTTGGTCTGAGCCTTGTAGATCTTGGCATTCTCATAAGCATCATTTCTAAGCTCCTCCAACTCAGATAGTTGGAGTTTCCTGGTCTTCCCAGCTAGATTTAGATCTAGATTGCATTGTTTGATTGCCCAGAATGCCCTGTGTTCAATCTCTACGGGTAGATGACACGCCTTTCCATACACCAGACGGAATGGAGACATGCCGATAGGTGTTTTATACGCCGTACGGTAGGCCCAAAGAGCGTCCTCAAGCTTTTGAGTCCAATCCTTGCGATCGGGCCTAACCGTTTTTTGCAGAATGTTCTTGATCTCTCGATTAGAGATCTCGGCTTGTCCATTCGTTTGGGGATGGTAAGGTGTGGAAATTCGATGATTAACCCCGTATTTGGCCAATAAACTCCGGAATTGGGCATTAGTAAAATGAGTGCCACCATCACTGATGATAGCCCTCGGAATCCCGAATCTACTAAAGATATTTTTCTTGACAAAGTTGATGACCACCTTGTGGTCATTGGTTCGGGTGGGAATTGCCTCAATCCATTTAGACACATAATCAACAGCGACAAGAATGTACTGATGTCCAAATGAAGGGATAAAGGGTCCCATGAAATCAATGCCCAAAACATCGAAAATTTCGACAGGAAGAATAGGGTTTAAGGGCATCATGTCTCTCTTAGTTATGCTCCCGAGTGCCTGGCATCGAGGGCATGACTGTGAGAACTCCTGGGCATCCTTGAATAAAGACGGCCAATAGAAGCCAGATTGCAAAATTTTTGCAGCTGTCTTTTTCCCGGAGAAATGTCCACCACACCCAGATGCATGGCAGAACTCAAGTATACTGTTGAATTCATTCTCCGGTATGCATCGGCGAATAATCTGATCAGAGCCGATGCGATACAGTTCAGGGTCCTCCCAAAAGTAGTATTTGGCCTCAGATTTGAGTCTATCCCGTTGTTGCTTGGTCCAACCCTGGGGGATTTGACCAACGGCCAAATAGTTAACAATGTCAGCAAACCATGGGGTGTGGACACCTAAAATTGTAAGAATGGTTTCGTCCGGAAAAGTGTCAGTAATCGGAATGTCCGGACAAGAAGAATCACCTAGGAGTCTCGACAAATGATCTGCCACCACATTTTGTACCCCGGTTTTATCCTTGATTTCAAGATCGAATTCTTGAAGAAGAAGAATCCAACGAATAAGCCGGGGTTTAGCATCCTTTTTAGCCAAGAGATGTCTCAAGGCCGAGTGGTCGGTATAAACAATAACATGAGACCCCAAGAGATAAGCCCTGAATTTTTCCAACGCAAATACTACAGCGAGTAATTCCTTTTCAGTAACAGTGTAATTCCTCTGGGCTTCATCCAAAGTTTTACTAGCGTAGTAAATGACAAAGGGCTTTCGATCAATTTTCTGACCCAGGACAGCCCCGACCGCGTAATCAGAAGCATCGGTCATGATCTCAAATGGGGTTGTCCAAATAGGTGGTTGCAAAATTGGCGCACAGGTGACCGCCGTTTTTAGGAAATCAAATGCCTTTTGGCATGATTCGTCAAAAACAAACGGTGTTTCTTTGGCAAGAAGATTGCTCAAAGGGCGGGCAACCTTCGAGAAGTCCTTGATGAATCTTCGATAAAATCCCACATGGCCAAGAAATGATCTGATTTGTTTAACTGATGTGGGAGGAGGAAGTTTAGCGATAGCATCAACCTTAGCTTTATCCACTTCAATTCCCCGTTCAGAGATTACATGACCCAAAACGATGCCCTCTTGGGTCATGAAATGACTCTTTTCCCAGCTAAGGACCAATCGTGTCTTGATACATCGCTTAAGAATCATTTCCAAATTAACCAAACAAGAGTCAAATGATTCTCCGAAAACGGAGAAATCATCCATGAAGACTTCCATAAACTCTCCCACCATGTCGGAAAATATGGCTAGCATACACCTTTGAAAAGTCGCAGGTGCATTGCATAACCCAAAAGGCATCCTACGAAAAGCAAAGGTTCCGTAGGGACAGGTGAAAGTAGTTTTTTCCTGATCCTCGGGATGGATAGGAACTTGGTTGTATCCCGAGTAACCATCAAGAAAACAGAAGTACTTCTGCCCGGCTAATTTTTCCAGGATTTGATCAATGAAGGGCAGGGGAAAATGATCCTTTTTAGTGGCAGTGTTCAGCTTCCTGTAATCAATACAAACTCTCCAAGATGAAGCTGAATGAGTTGTGACAGATTCTCCTTTCTCATTAGTCACAACAGTAATCCCGGCTTTCTTTGGAACAATCTGAACGGGACTTACCCAGGGACTGTCAGAGATTGGATAAATAATTCCTGCATCGAGCCACTTGATGATTTCCTTTTTGACCACTTCTCGCATATTTGGATTCAATCTCCTCTGCATCTGGCGAGAAGGGCGGGATCCCTCTTCCAAGAATATTCTATGATTGTAGTAAGATGGCTCGATCCCCCTAAGGTCATGAATGGTCCAACCAATTGCCTCCTTATGTTCCTTTAGGACCTTAATCAATTTAATCTCTTGCTCCTTTGTCAATTTAGCACTGATAATCACAGGGAGCGTATTCTGAGGTCCTAAAAATTGATATTTCAAATTCTCGGGCAATGGTTTCAATTCGAGCTGGGGTGGGGTGATGATTGATGGTCTGGTAGATGCTGAAGATTCAACAAGAGGGAGAGGTTGTGAGTGGACAAAATCAGTAACCTCTTCCGAAGATGTTAAGTCAGAGGGTTGCGGGTCAAATTCATCAACCAAAGAGGAACTTTCAATTGAAGAAACTGTCAAACAAGTTTCAATATTAACATTATCCTCATCAAGTTCCTCAATAACTCCACAATCCTCAAATTTATTGATCGCCTTAAAAATATCTAATTTCATACGTTGGTCCCCAAAGGCGATTTCCATGCTACCGCTTTCACAATTAATGTTGGCCTTTGCGGTAGCCAGGAACGGACGCCCCAGAATGATGGGCGTGTTCCTCAGATTATCTGGTACATCCATGTCAAGGACAAGGAAATCTACAGGAAAATAGAAATCCTTGACCTTAACTATAACATCTTCAATAACGCCTCGCGGGTTTGTGACCGAACGATCCGCTAACTGTAGCGTTACTGAAGTTGGCCGAAGTTCGCCTAACCCAAACTTCTCGTAAAGAGAAGTCGGAATTAGGTTGATGGATGCACCGAGATCCAAAAGTGCTCTATCAAATGTGTAATCTCCGATAACGCAAGAAATCAAAGGAGCACCAGGATCTCTCTTTTTCTGAGGGAGGTAGTGCAGGATAACAGAACTAGCCTGCTCGGAGAGTACCACCTTCCTCGGAACAGATTCTCTCGACTTACGCTTTTGTGTACATAATTCCTTTAAAAATCTTGCGTAAGTCGGTATGTGCTTGATAGCATCAAGGAGCGGGATATTGATCTCAACATTCTTAAATAAATTCAGAAGCTCCTCATTGCTATCAACAGACTTCTTCTTCTTTGCTTTGGTTAAGGCTTCAGGAAAAGGAACACGAGTCAGATCTTTGGAATCGGATTCCTGAGCCTTGATTTCTCCTTTAGAATTCTCTTCTCTCTCCTCAGATTCTTCAGGATTCAAAAGATTAGAATAATGTGGTTGTGGATCCTGAGTCTTCTTACCACTTCTCAAAGTGACAGAATTTGCAGAAGCGTAAGAATTTGGGTCTTGAGGAGGGTTAGGAAAGATTGGAGGCACTTGATTGACCATGAATTGTTGATTTACAGAAGAAGAAGATGAGGAACCCTGCTCAACCACCTGAGCATGCGCGTGTGGGTCCCTCTGATTTCCGTACCCTTGGGCTTGATTGCCCGAATTCGTAATGTTTCGTGGGTTGGGTACGGGTTGGGATGGTAGAGATCCGGGTTGGCGAGAGTTAGCAATGAGCCCGGATTGCAAGTTGTCCAGTGAGTTTTTCATTTGCTGCATGAGCTGGAGCATAGATCCTTGCATCTCTACTATTTGATGGTTCAAATCAGCCTGCCCTGCGGGTTGACGGGCATTCCAAGCTGGCTGATTGACCTGATTCGGAGGCAACTGAGTATATACTTGACCCTGACCCATTGGTCGTTGCGGAGCATAATTGCTGGGTCGGAATTGGGTCTGTTGCCCCGGATTTTTCCAAGAGAAGTTAGGGTGGTTTCTCCAACCTTGATTATAGGCATTCGAGTAGGGGTTGGATCTAGCATTCTCTTGTACAGCACAGACATCCTCATAAAGTGAGGATGGAGAGAAAGAAAAGGAAGGATTAGAAAAACTGGGATCAAAGGCCCCAGTTGGGAACCCATGGGGTTCCGAAAAATGCTGACTCATAGGTTGAGTCGCATCAAGTTGATTCACGAACTCCCGTCCAGAAAGAGCTCGTGAAGAATGGAATCCCGAATTTTGGGATTGAGTGGATTGAGAGTTGTTCATAGAATTGCCAGCCATCCACTCTTCCATTCTTTTAGCAACCAAGTCCACTTTGTCAAGTTTATTACAAATCAATTCCATATCAAATGAATGAGAGTCATAGACTTCATTGACATTTGATCTGGGTTGTTGGGACCGGTTAAAAGTATCCATGGAGGCATGATTTATTGAATTCTCACTCATTTCCTCAAATAAATCATGTGCACTATCTGCATCTTTATTAAGGAAATTGCCTCCGCAAGAAGCATCCACATGGTTTCTGAGTTGCTCAGTCAACCCATGATAAAAAATCTGCACGAGTTGCCATTTCGGCACCTCGTGGTGTGGACACTTCCGCAATAAGTCCTGGAATCGCTCCCAGGCCACATGAAACTGCTCCCCCGGCCGCTGGGTAAAAGTAGTGATTGCCCGTCTTAAAGCATTGGTACGACCAACTGGGAAAAATTTCTTCAGAAAGGCCGATTTCAACTCATTCCAAGTTGTAATTGGTCTTCCTATTGTCCTATACCAATGCGCGGCCTTATCCCTAAGAGAATGAGGGAAGAGCCTCATGATCATTTGCTCCTCGTTTACGTTTCGAGACTTGGTGGTCTGGACCAAAGTGGTCAAGTCCTCCAAGTGTTGAAACGGATCCTCAGAGCCAAGCCCATGATAATGTTTAATCAGGCTTAACACCTGGGGCTTGATTTCTACGTCACCGGCTGGAATCTGGACGCCGGGACGTTCCCCGTAATTTGAAGGATCATAAAAATCCTTCAAGGGCTGAACGCCCTGCATTCTCTGGAACCATTCTTGCATTCTCTGCATTTGTTCCAGCTGCCTTCGAAATTCTTCCTGTGGATTTCCAGGCAGAAGAGGCTGTTGTTCGGCCATGGGATCAAATTGACCAAAATCTAACTTGCGCCTCCTAGAATGTTCTAATGGTCCTTCTAATCGGGGATTCAATGACCGTCTTCCCAGCATAAACTAGGAGTAGGTCGGAAGGACCGGGGATAGGGACCCTGCAGTACAACAAAACAAGGCTGTCCTTAAGTGAGGTAGCCTAAGGATCTACTGACTCCCAACACCAGCCTTAAGACTGTAACTGATTTACTCTACTTGTGTCTGTATAATCCAACCAGTTAGAAGGAGGGACTGGGGAGAAGGTTCTTCCTTTGGCTTTCGCCTCCGGTTCCTAGTGTACCCCCCAGCCGCGGTCGTTTGACGCTACTCCCCTAGCTAGACATCAGATTAATCAGTACAAGTAGGTTAATCAAAAACAATCTCAGACTAGGCCTTGAAGAGCGAATCAAACCTTAGGGCCAACGTCTACTCAATTTTATTACGGCCTGGGATTGTGGTGCTTATGGAATGTGATGGGCCCTTATAATGGGTTGTGCCCTTAATGATTGATTGAAATTTGTGTAAGTGCGTGCACAACCAGGGTTTTCAAGCAAGATTATTTATAATGTGTGAATTTTAATGTTCAAATCCTGCTTAAGTAGCTTTTAGGGTTTCAAATTAGGTGAATTGCAATCAAATTTCTAGGCAAACCAAGTTGTAAAACACGGGTGAAGATAGTTTTCCTTTAAAATCAGAAAGAAAGCGGAGTGCCTAGAATATACCTAGATTGAAAACCCTAAGGAGGAGCTACTTGATGAGTTGGTTTTAAATAAAGTGGTGCGGCCCAAACAACTCAAACAATTGGCCACAATTGCACCACTAAGTTAGGCACTCAAAGATGGTTAACCTAGAATGATTTCTACTCTGTTATGTGTTGCTCTGTGTGTACCGGTTCCACAGATCAGAACCCGGTTGAGTAGAAAACAAATCAAGTTAATCAAGTGCCTTGAATGTGGGTGTGTGTTGTGTGTTTGTTGAAAGTTACCCCACAAAATTATCTTTTTGTTATTATTTTTTTTATGAATGAGGGTGAAATGAGTGTGAGTAGAAATCCAAACAACCAAACTATTCCTAGGATTTATGCAAACACCTAGGTTAATTGGAATTTGGATTTAATGTGGCGAATGAAATCTATGGAGGGGGAAAGAATGGGGGAGCACTTACAGTTGTCTTCAACTGCACTTTACTCCAGTCTACCGCTTGTTGATTCCTTGATGGAGGTCTCTGCAAAACAATAGACACAAGAGAAAGCTAGTTAGAAAACAAATAAAGTGCAAGAAATACGAAGAAAAGATCGGAAATCGTTGCCTCCCCGGCAACGGCGCCAAAATGTTGAACGAGAATCTACGCTAACGTGTTTGGTTTTGGAAAAACCTATCGTTGTAGTTCGAAAGCGAAGAATTCGTGTTCAACAAATAAGATTTATACCGAAAAAGAATTCCGGGTCGAACTCAGGGAGGCTACGTTGATCTATATTCGCAATTATGTTTTTTTAGGATTTTTGATAAACAAGGCGAAATAATTACAATGGAGCTATCAAACTAAGAGAGAGAGAGAGAGAGAGAGAAAGAGAACATGCATTCAATATTTCAATTGTTTATACAATCAAACGAAATGAAAGTTACACTAGAAAGTGGAAAATCAATTACGCTATAAAGCAGGAAAATTCTACACTAGAAAAGCGGTAAATAAGAATGGGAGAGAGAAGTTATCCTCCTCGACGGTCGCTTGGAGGACGAGCCGGACGGGACGACGCTTGGACGAAGGAGAACGAAGTGGGACGAAGGAGGATGAAGCAGAAGAACGGGAACGAAGCAGCACGCCGTCGTCGTCGCGGGATCCACTTCCGAAGGGGGACGAAAATTTAGACTTTATCTCGCGAGAGGCATCCCGGGTGTGGGACAAGCTTCTCTTGAGCTTTGGAGAGGTAGAGAGGAGAAGGAAGGGATGAAAATTTCGTATGGAGGGGGTCTCCTTTTATAGTTGCAAGGAGTGGGGGCAAAATGGACATTACATCTTCAAAATAATAAATAAGGGGTCTTTAGTGACGGATAAAACCGTCGCTAAAGCCCCGCCGTCGCCGTCGCCGCCGCGCCCACGCGCGCCCGCTCGGCTGGCCTGCGCGCGTAACGCAGACGCACGTCCGCGTCGTCTCAGCCGTCCGATCGCGAGATCGGACGGCTTAGATCGCGTCCGCGCCCGCTGCGTAGCGCGCCCGCCCGCGTGCGATCGAGCGTCCACCAGAGCGTCCAATTGCGCGTCGGCGCTATCGGGCGCGCGCGACCGTTGGATCTTCATCTGACGCTCGTGCGCGCCCGCTCGCCCGCGCCTTCGACCCCCTCTCCGCGGCTCGAACCCGCGACCTCCGCTTCGCCCGCAGCTGCGTCGCCGCTGCGCTACGCGGGCGAAATGGTCGCGCGGACGTTTTTAAACGCGCGCGACCGCAGCCGTTGGATCGAGATCCAACGGCGGAGAGGAGACGGTGCGCGGTCTTCACAGGACTCCTGCGGCCGATTGGGCGGCTGGGATGGCGCCACGTGGCGCTATCTTGGCCGTCCATCTTCTGGAAGTTGTAGATGGTGCCACGGATGTCGGATTGACTCGATTTTTGTGTCGTTCGGCTGCGATCGTCGATCCGAATTCATCCGTGTGGTCGGATTTTCCATCTGAAGTGCGGATTTACACCATCCTGGCCCTTGATCTTCTAGGGTTCCCCGGTCTCTATCTGATGCTACGGATGCCTGATTAGGGCGATCTTGGAGTCGTTGAACTCCAATCGTCGCCCTGATCATATCCATACGGTTGGATCTTTGATCCGAGGCCCCGATAAAATATTTGCCCTGTCCAAGCACATAAAAGGAGACAATTAACCTCCATTTTATTCAAACTACTCTAAATGCAAGATGATGCATGTAATGCAATATTTATATCATGAAATGCAATCCTATGCTTAAGAACATGCATAAATAGACATTTTAAGTAGTGTAAATGTGTTTACATCAGGCGCACCTCCCCTCCCGTCTCCACCATCTTCCTCCTTCTTCTCCTGCCTGTGCGCGAGAGCGAGCGGACGCGAGGGCGCAGCGGCAGCGGCAGCCGCAGTGAGCGCGGAGGAGCTGTGGCGTGCGAGGGCGGGGCTCTGCCGTGAGGGCGAGCTCGCCAGGAGCGGCTTGGCCGGCCGGCGGAGGGCGCAGGGGGCGCAGAGCGTCGCGGAGAGGGACCTGCTGCGGGCGGAGCAGCGTACGCGCGAGGTGCGACGCGGGCGGCGTCGCGAGCGGAGGCCGAGCAGGGCTCTGATTCTGGAAAAATTTCCAGAATCAGACGTCTGGAGTGATATCCAGACGGCAAGGTCGACGTCTGTGAGATCATACAGACGTCTGAAATGTGAGTTTCCGCTTTCTTCTCCCTTTTTCTCGACTGACCGTACTGAGGGAGGGGGGGTTGGCTGTGCGCAGGTGTTCTGATTCGTCATCCTTTGCGAATCAGACGTCTGGAAGTTGTACCAGACGGCGGGAGTGACCTCCAGACGTCCAAAGTGACCATCGGACGTCTGGGATCTACGAGAGACGTCCCTACAGACTTCTGGACGTCTGGGAAACCACGCTGAGCAGGTAATTCTCTGATCCACCGTTTAAGACGTCTGGAGGGAGTTCCAGACGTCTGATTTTGCACAGTATCGTCTTTCTCGACCCGTTTAGGGCCCGTTTGGGCTCCGTTTTCCGTGATTCGAGTTGCATTCGTTTCAGAATTAATTCCTCTACCCGCCTACAGTAGCTATACACTGTTTTGAGACACTCCTTGTGTTGATCCTTGTGATAGGACCTCGTTCGGTTGCAGTCTTGAGAGTCGCGGAGGCGCGCGGGATTCCCGATCACGCCCCCATTACTCCCGTTGTACCTGGTAGAGTGGTTTTAAGTATTAATAAAATCTGTTAAAGTATGGAACCATAACTAGAACCTAGGGCTTGCATGAATCCTAGGAATGAGAAATATATGGAATGATAGCTCCTAGGTGTTGCATGAATCCTAGGGCCGGAAAACTAGATTGTATGATAGATCCTAGGATATGGTATGAATCCTAGGATGGAAAAACTAGTGGAATGTATATTACTGCAGTCTTGGAAAAATGGAAAGGAATATATATAAAGCTGCCTGTAAATTTAATTAACAGCTGCCTGTTATGAATAAAGAAACATGTTTGAGATCATGGATTTTGAGAACGTGAATCTGGAAAGTGAAACATATGATGTTCTGAGATAAAGAGCTGGAACCCTACGGGGAATTAGGAGTGGAACTCCTGGAAAGGAAAAGGGAATGGAACTGAGATGTAGTTGTACTGTCTCTTGGGTACGCAGTACCAAGGGAAGTACCTATACCTGTTTAGTCCAGAGTGGGGCCAGCCGCCCCAGGGACCCGGGGTTAGGCTTGGCCGCTCTGTACCGACTTGTTGGCCCTCGTGTACATAGTACCGAGGAGAGCTAGTAGTGTTAGGAGAGTACTAGCTACCCCACGGGCCCCGGGGTTCTGATAGCCTCCTTCACCGACTTGTTAGGCCCGCTAGGGCAAACCAGGGTAGTCAGGCGAGGGTGCGCGGACTGTGGAGGGGCAAGGCCCCGGTTTGGTTACTGTGGAGGGGTTGGACCCCTGTTACTGAGAGGGCTCTGCCCTGGTTCCGTGCTGTGCTTTGGGCGCACCCGTTAACGGAAACGACTGACCGCGTGCCAGTGCGGGCTAGCTACCTGTGCGTTTATCGCGCGTGCCGTAGTCACCGTTACGTCTGTCAGTGACCTTGGGGTGGTTGACTGAGGGTAGGATCACCACGGGGGACTCTCCCGGCCAGGAGAGCACCACGTGCTACTTCTACTTTTGGAAAAGACTGCAATCAAGATCGTCCCACGAGGACATTCGAGATCAAGTAAAGGATCTGAGAAATAAATGAAATAGTGAGAAAAATTGAAAGATGTAAATAAAGGAAGTAATAGAACATAATAGCTACTGTACACTCTACTGTTGCCTTTAGTTAGTTTGCCACTCTACTCAGCGTTTTGCTGACGTGTTACACTCGTTACCTTTTTCAGGACCAGGTGTTGAGCAGCCAGGGTCGGCGGCTGCAGAGGACGCTGGGCCGAGTAGGGTCCAGTAGAGTTACCACAGCTTTGTACCTTCTTTTTGTTTCTGTTCTAGTGAGTAGTTTTGTTTCCACTGTACCTTCTTTACCTGCAGTTTTTGTTATATGATAAATGTTGTTTTACTGTTGTGGTGGTGCCTACTGTAGTAGTTTCTTTCCTTACTGCTGTACTTTCTTACTGTTAGTTATATTCATGCTGAATGTGGTTTATTTTACTGTCTTTTGGTTACTTCCTCGTTGGACGACTGGGTCTTGGGATTAGTCGAGTCGGTCCGGTTCTCGTGTCTCGTAGGGACTCGGGAACCGGGTCGTTACACTATATATTATATATCTATACTATATACTCTACATATATACAGGCACACACACACATTATGTATGCATAATACACTACACACACACACACTCAACACACTTAGACTGACACTAAGGCACAAGGAGGCTCACAGGGCGCTGACACTTAGCCGAATTTGGCTCTCGCTCTTCTCTTCTCTGCAAACCGGTTAAGCATTGGTTTGGACCAATTTTTAATCCAAAAATAGGTTTAAATGGCGAATAACCTTTTCGAGGGATACACAACACCCAAACGGGTGGGACCAGACCTCTACTAGGGCTACCCTAATTATCATTAGGTATATTTTAACCGGTTCACAGCTCGTTAATGGGCCTAATCAGACCCACGAATAGTACACGGCACCCAGCCTGCACCGAACCATATGCTCAAGCTCATGCCAAATCAATATCAATGTCATGCACAGAATAGGGTTAAGTCTACTTCGTTCAATTCGTGCCAAGCACTTGACGACTGCTCAGCTAAGGGGCAGAATTCAATAAATAGTATAGTGGGCACTTTACTTCCCACGATGTGTGACTAATTGGGGGCCACTCCAGGTGCTAGAATACAGGGTGCTACGTACAAAATGCTTGATTTTGGCCCTCGATTTGAGGGCCATGATTAGCTTCAATTTCAAAATAAATTTTATGTTTGGAAAGCCCTTATATAGGGCTATATAATTATTTACTTCATTTACAAAAATAATTATATTTACTATATAAATAAATTAGCCAAATATTCACATTTGTACAAGTTAAGTTAAGGTTTAATTTATCAATTACAGTATAAATTAGTTAATTAATTGTCAAATTGACTTATTACGGAGTTAATATGCATAATAAAGTATTTATTACTAATTTTTATTATATTTTAGATGTTTTACTTTAATTTATATACATTTAAATGTGTGGGCATTGAGGTCGATATTGACAGTGTTTGGGCCTGATTTGGGCTCCATTGAAATTAGAAGGAAATATACTTTATCAAACTATGATTAGGCTTAGTAGTCATCTGATCCCACTTGAGAGGGTGCTGTGTATCCCATGAAAAGAATCAATTAAAGCTGATTACTAGGCCTCAAACAATTTACAATTAAATAGGGATCGAAAAAAATATAACACTACTCTATGTTAGTTATTATAATGATACTAATTAATACATGTGTAGGTACAAAAATACTAACGAAATAAAAAATGCACCCTCCATTTCATGTGTTGAACACCACTGAATGCTTTCATTGACTTTACAACCCCTGATATCAATTTTGAGGCCTTGGGTTACCCCTTGACACAACCATTAAGGCCTTGAATGAACTCACTTTGTACATAAATAGAAACACTATAAAAATTCCAAAAAAATAAAATAAATGTGTAGCGAGTAGGATTTGATATATTTTTAGTGTATACCAAGTTTCAAGATCATCTGAGTCTCCAGTTCTGTTGAACATACCAGCCAACGACTTAGTATACCTTGAAGCTTAATAAAAGACTCCAAACTTAAAAAATACAAAAACACTCTATTTCCCTCATCTCTTTCTTTTTCTCTCACCCCCTACCTCTATAAAATGCAAAAAACACAAAAATAAGGAAAACTTGAAAAATACTCAAAAGTACTATGTAAACTATGTATATACATGTATATATAAGCTATATACTAAGCTATATATGTAAATAGTGTAAAATAACTATGTCATATGTCTAAATAACTTATGTATATATTCTATAATGTAAATTAAGTAGTTAAGATAACTTAAAATGTATATAACTTACTTATATAATTATCTATTAATAATATTAACTTAAATGTACTGTAAACTACATAAATTAACAAACCTCTATAAAAAAACTTATTTATAGATGATACTGTATACACGAATTAATATATGTATAATGTACACTAAAATACATGTAACTTAATTTAATTATATATATAAAATAAATATTTAATTTATTAAATAAGTTACTAAATTAAATTAGAATAAATTAGTAAATTAAGTTATTACTGAACTAACTTATATTGTATATTTGTATCATAGTAATTTAAATAATTTTAACTAATTTATTATACTTTATTATACTATTTATAAATAATTTATATGTAAATAGCCTGAAATCACATATTTAAATGTATGTAAATTAAAATAAAATGTGTAAAATATAAAAAAATGTATATAAAATAATTTAACATGTATATTAACTCTGTACAGGGTCAATTAGACCATTAATTAACTAATTTATACTTTAATTAGGAAATAAACCCAATAATCAGTATGCATAATTATCAATCTTTAGCTAAGTTATTTATATCGTAAACCTAATTAATTTTGTAAAGTAATTACATAATTAAGTAATCCTATGTAACGGCTTCAAAACCTTATATTTTTTTTCTATTTAAAATAAATTATGGCCCTCGAATTGAGGGCCAAAGTAAGCCAAATCAGATGCTGTGTACACTAGATTGGCAGCACTGAGGGGCACCTAAATGGTGCCACATTGTTTAGTGAGGAGTGAGCATAGCACCTTTTATTGTTTTCCTCTCCATGGCCCATCAGTCGACAAGTGCACAGTGCTAAACACACACCATATACCTCCTTTCTCGATTACCTCTGAGCACATGAATGAGCTTTGAAATGAGATTAGTGTACGGTGCATGGGTTGGGAGCCATGCACTGTGCGTGGATCTACACTAGCATAAAATGAGATTAAAGTGTCTAATTAAAGAACTAAGGTGGCCCCTAGTATAGGTTTGGTCCCACCCGTTCGAGTGTTGTGTATCCCTCGAAAAGACCACCGACAAATTAGAGCCATTTTTTGGTTAAAAACCCATATGAGTTGGCCTGTACCGGCCGAAGCTGTGAGAAGTGACACCAGTGATAAGGCGGTATGCGACACCGGTGCAACTCAATGATAAATATCACCGGTGATGTGAGAAGTATGTTGTCACCGGTGATAAGTATGTTATCACTGGTGCGGTGTAAATATAGGTTATCACCTTTTGCATCAATGTTTAATTTAGTGTTTGTCTTTTTCAATTAAAATAAATGCTTAATTTATTTTCTCGATCAAAACAGAAAGAGGACCAAAAAAAAGTTGGAAGGCCTCTAGCAAAGTGAGTGTAGTATTCATAAGAATAAAAAATTTCAATCATGCTCTCTACAAATTAGTCGATGACTCTCAAAGAACATTTCTTTCAAGACTAACGGAGATGAGAAAGGACATACACCAAAATCTGTGGAGGAAAGGTCAACATTTTGTTGAAAGAATACATAAGCAACATTTTATTGAAGTGTTACAAATAGGTGGATTCCACTATATAATAATCAACACTACCCATAGAATATACCCCCAATATCGAACTTTGAAACATCACTTAAAAGATGCGCTCTCCATCTCACAGTTAGAAAAGATATTAATAGTTGTGCAAATTCGCTATATTATCATTCTAGCACTCCACTATATAATAATCAAATATCCATCATCCTGATACAACTATGAGGAATAGACTCATCTCTTTCCAGCCTAATCAAATATCCATCAATGCAGAATGACTCTCTTATTCCCTGGAAGTCCTACCATGTCATATGCAAAAATACGTCCAAAGAATGGCAGTGATTTCATTTTTTTAACAAATAAATAGGTTCTTGGGTTGCCCCATTTCTTGAACCCCTAAAAGAATCAAGTACAAAATATACTCTCACCAAGGGATATACAAATGAAACGAAATGAAATACTAGAGAAATAACACATGCAAGTCTTGTACCAAAAAAGCAATATCAAAAATTGATGTGAATTGCTATAAGTTCCAAACTCCATCTCGAAGCAAACAATGAATCTCCAATCTTCAATCTTCAATCCATATGTAAGTGGTAGATCCTTCAATCTGATAATTGTCCCTAAAATTCTAGTGAAAATCACTAGCATCATTATTTCATTTTACCTAACTTCCGATTCCTCATGTTTATGATAGTAGCAACCTCAATTTGATTTATCTCAACAATCCATATTTAATCTTCAACCCAATGAGTTCAGCAACATCAACTTGAAACTTTAAACTTATCTACAAATAAATGCCAATGATCGACATCTTCTTTTCTAGAAAAGCAAATCAATTGCCGACAAAAAAGAATAAGAAAGGAGGACTTACCTTTTGGGCAAGTATCCCATATGGCACATATTCCCATTATGAAACGTGTCTAGCAAGCTGTTAAATTTAAATAACAACTAGTATGAAACATCTCTACTACCATTCACATACCTCGTAAGAAATAAAAAAATTGAATTTAATGAAAAAGATTAGAAACAACTGTATGTAGAAAAAAAAATTTGTGGTTCAAGATGATACCCTACTTCATGTTAGAAGACATCAACAAAAATTCCCCCACAATTCTATAATATATTTGTCTCATTCAGTGAAAAAATATCCACATTGGCTCCTTTCCTCCTAAATAGTTTTCTTCCTCATGGAATAGTTGGAAACTAGACTATCATGAAATAGTTCTCTTCTATTGCTGTTTTTTCAACAATTAGATAGCACTCCAAAGACAATGATGAGAATTTACTTGAAAGAAGCTCCCTATTGGTCAACATCTCTAGCTATGTACTCCTAAGTTATGTTACTCTCGAGCTTGAAACTATCCTCTACCTTAATCCAAAAAAATCTGCTGATGCTATTTTCCAACTCAACCAGGCTGTCATGAAATAACATCTAAAATTCCTTTCTTTTTTAGATTTGAGCTTGTTTTTCCAGTTGAGGTTGTGTATATTCCTCGTTACCCCCAATGCAAATGCATGCAACATTTCATCTTTTGTTGTCTTTGCTAATGGGGGATACTCTTCCAAGGAGGCAACCCTCTAAATCTTTTGTATGAGATGGTTAAATTGTGATTTGTTCTCAATCCAAGTAATTATTATTCATAATAAAGGTCTCACATAATTCAAGTTGAAAAAATGAAAATATGCAGGCAAATGCAAATGTTCCCTCCCACTTACTCAAATTAGGCGTAGGCTAGAGTTGAAGAGGATGGAGGGACTTTGGTATTGTAGACCGATGGTGGTGGTCGGCGGGGCATGGTGGTGATGGTCGGTTGGGTGAAAATGAAGAGGGAGGGGCGAGGATAGGGAGGAGGAGGATGAGAAAGTGTACCTTGGCACGGAAATGTGTGCGCAGAGTCGTGTGATAATCAAGCATAATTGGACAAGGAGGAGAGGTCGGTGTAGGAGGAGAGAGCCTACCATTGGGATCGTTGGTGTGAATTCAACTTGAATTGCTTGTTATCCTATTTAAATTTCTTTGTCAACTACTTGTTTCTTGTACAATTTGTCAAAACTTGATAATATTAAGGAAATCTGAACTGAAAATTTGTTTTAGAGTTCAAACATGTTTCAGATAGTCTTCTGAGTGTTTTGATGTGTTTAAACTGTATTTCCAGCCACTAGAACTTTTTTCAAGGCCTTAGTTTCATTTTGAAAACCCTCTTGAAGGCCTTACATGTGTCAACTTTGTCAATAAATAAAAATCTTCTAAAATTTTCCAAAAAATAAAATAAACCTATCTTGCTCAAGATTAAGTATAATTTTAGGTGTGTGCCAAGTTTCAAGGCATTCTGAACAACCAGCTTGATACCCCTAGCTTGGTAGAACATACCAGTCGATGGTTCAGTATCTTTTTTTTGAAGTGAAAAGGAATGCTATCGAATCACCGATAGCAATCCAGGAGAGCTTTTATTGATTAAAAGATAGCAAAAGATTACAAGAGTGAACCCCATTGGTGTTTGAGATTCCAACAATTATTGACAATATTATCCACATTTACTGGACTCTCCTGAAACACTCTCATTTCTATATCTCCATATCGACCATAATACTGCCACCATGGGCAAATATGGCTTATTACCCCTCAGGAAGGAACTCCAAAGACTCTACCACGTGGGAATAGTTTCCCTACACACCTTCCTCCAAACACAATCTGTAATCATGGAAGTGGAAAAAATATGACTACTAGAGTCATTATGCATCCCACATAGATGGCAGAAGTGAGTGGGGTTGCCCATTCTCCTATGCCTCAAATCTCCCGTTATCAGGCCATCTCTTCTGCATAACCATAGAAAGATTTGTACCTTCAATTTCCATAGCTTTTTCCCAATCTCATCAACTTCTGCCATTTTGAACGAATTGACAAGCTTATCATAAGCAGCCGCTGAGGAGAACATTCCCTCCCATTTGTATGTGTCACACTCCTCAGGTGTGGGTTTGAACGCAGCAAGTTCTTGCAAAAGACGTTCATTTTCTGCTCGTGTTCTTGTTTCATGACCATTCCCCACCTCAATGTTCAAAGACCAATTCTCAGAGGCCATGTCCCAGTAGTCATATACCACAACATTTTTATCAGTGGCAACTGAAAATGCAAAAGGGTACCTGTCTTTTATCACCCCACCAGGAATCCATTTTTCCAACCAAAATTTGAAGCTTTTCCCGTCTCCTAAGACAGTCTTGAATAGACTCCAATTATCTGCCAAGGCACGCACCACAGATGACCAGAAAGGAGATGTCTTATGAGGATTTAGGTGGTTCTTCTCATCATTGGCCACCCCATAGCTATCCTAGATGATATCTGTCCACATTTTTTTTCTCCTTGTAGTAGCCGAATAACCCATTTCAGTAACAGGGAGTCATTAAATTCTTTGAGGGACCTGATTCCCATGCCACCATACTTCTTTGGCGAACAAATTGAGTCCCACTTTACAGGTTGAAGGAAAGCACCTTGATGAGAAGCCCCTTTCCAGAAGAACCTCTTGCACATCACGTCAAGTTTGTTCCAAATTGATTTTGGGGCTCTAAGGATTGAAAAGAAAAAGACTAGAATGGATGCGATGACTGAATTCAGTAAAATATACCTCCCTCCTTTCTATAAGTAGCGACTACTCCATCCCTTTAATTTCGTAGCCACCTTTTCATATAGAAAGGACCAATATGCTTTCCTCAGTTTTGTGCACTTCAGAGGTAAACCCAGGTACTTGATAGGCAATGATATAACAGGCATGCCCAGGATAGTGGAGATGTCATTTTGGCCTATACCGTTCATACCAAAACAAACCAAGGAGGACTTACTTCCATTAAGTTTTAAACTAGAAATCTCACCAAAAATTTTAACCATATAGAATATCACTTGCGCTTCCCTCTTCCCACCATCCACAAAAAGCACGGTGTCATCCGCATATTGAAGAATGGGGGCTAATGCCCTGTTGTTAAACATAGAGTATCCCCTTATCAATCCATCAGCTGCTAGTTTACATGCATATCTTGCTAATGTATCCACTGTAAGATTGAAAATCAGAGAGGCTAGTGGGCAGCCTTGCCTTACCCCACACTGAGGCTGAATCCAGGCTCAGCATGGTTTCCCATTTATCAGGGGGGAGTAGGAAGCAGTCATGAGGCATCTCTTCACCCATTTTATCAGACGGGGGGGGGGGGGGGAATTTTCTTCTTTTAAGAATTTCCCAAAGGTACGGCCAGGAGATTGAATCATAGGCTTTAGTGAAGTCAACTTTCCATAGGAAGGCCTTGGATTTTTGCCTATGCCACCCCATCACCATCTCTTGCGCCATGATGAAAGATTCCTGCAAAGACCTCCCAGGTAGAAAGGCAGATTAGACAGGCATAATTAGTTCTTGTAAAACATCATGAATTCTATTGGCTAAAATCTTGCTGATAATAAGATAGATGGAGTTCGACAAAGCAATGGGTCTATAATTTGAAAAATTCTCCACACCCGACTTCTTTGGTAGCAAAAACAAATAGGATTTATTCAGTCTTTCAAAACCAAAGTTACCCATTTCAAACTCATGTATAACATCCATCACATCTTTTTTATGAGCATTCCACATTTCTCTGTAGAAGAATACCTGAACCCCATCCGGTCCAAGAGCTCCCTCATTATTCAAGTCTTTGATTGCTTTCATTGTTTCTTGTTCAGAAATAGGGGCGATTAACATGGCCATCTGATCCTTGCTGACACTTGGGAAGTCAGCTGAAGCCATCCTTCATGAACATCTTAGTGCTGCCTTGGCTAATTCTTTAAAATACTAGCCAGCTTCACATCTGATTTCACTGGTAGATGTAATGGTTCTCTCACCCATTTTAATAGATGAAATGAGATTAAACCTCCTCCTAGCACTGGCAGCAAGATGGAAAAATTTTGTATTGGGATCACCTTCCTTGAGCCACAATTGTCTAGATCTCTGACGCCAGTCCATTTCTTTCTTCAAGTCCTCCTCCCTAATGACCTGCTGCATATACTGTCTTTGTTCATGCTCCTGACAACTCAAAGCCTGCCTGCACTCCTTCAGTTCCAGACTTTGGATCACTGCCAATGCCTCCACCCTCCTCTGTTCTCTGATGGTTGCCACTATTTGCCCATATTCTTTCAGCATAGAGCACATGTCTGCCAACTTGGAAGCAAGCTGCTTTGTGGCCAAGCCATTCACTACCTTATTCTGCCACTAGTTGGACAACATCTCAACAAAACCCTCGTCCCTAAACCAAGACTTCTTAAGTTTGAAGTATGATCCAACATCAACATTCACCCCACTATCCCACACAATTGGAGTGTGGTTAGAAAATGGCCTCTCAAGGCTCATAGTAAACGATAGTTGGAATCTCTCCAAAAGGCTTGGGTTGCCAGAGAATCTATCCAGCCTTGATGTCTGTCCATTGCCATTTCTCCAAGTGAACTCCACCCCATTGATAGGGTATTTAGTGATTCCTAATCTCTGCACAGCCAATTGGAATCCAACCATTACATTATCAGGTCTGCCCCCAGGTCTGTCACCACTTGAAAGAGGATAGTTGAAATCACCACCAATAAGCCACGGTGCCTCCTGGACTCTTTGGTGCAGTGTTGATAGGTCTTGCCATAGTTCTACCCGATCAGCAGCAGTACAAGGCCCATAGATGCATGAGATAAACCAATCCAGATCACCTTGAAGGTTTTGACATCTACAAGTGAGTACATATCTGTCATGAATGGCTTTACTTTAAGGCAAGACTTTTTCCACCATATGGCCAGCCCACCAGACCTTCCAGCTGCACCCTTCCCCACACAGTCTGCTCTCCCCGACAGTCTTAAAGAGTCCCAAGCAGGGCCATTTTCCTCCTCCAAGTGTGTCTCTTGAATGAGAGCACAATCAATTTCCCACTTAGTAAGATATCTTATTAGAGATGCCCTTCTCACTTTATTGCGCAACCCACATACATTCCATGTTAGAACTCTCATCCCTTGCATGGCTGATCCCCTTGAGCCAAATTATCCACATGCTCAACCATGATCGACTTTGCAACAGTTTCCTACACTATAGGAATCAAGTTCTCCTTTCTTCGCCTTCTGAGCATGTAAGGGGAGTGCCCAAGCCCCCTTTTTTGATTTGTCCCTTTCCCAAACTTCAGTTCATCAGGAACAGAGAATTGCACTTGATTCACCTCCTTAAGGGCACTTCTACCACTGCTGACTACTATTTCCATACCTGACTTTACCTGCTCATTTCTAGTGGAATTGCCTGAGTCCCTCTCTAAGACAATTTCATCAGCCATGGAGCCCTTGCCTTTGGCCACAAGAGTTTGGTTGCCACACCCCAAGGCAATATCATCATCCATAGTCATCAAGTCCCTATCTGAGGTTTCCTTGTGACAATCCTTCCTCTTCTTTAACTCAGGGGCCTCATTTGAGGACTCACGACCCAGCAGTTCAACCTGTTGTGCCTCCTCAGATCTGACTATAGACGTCTTAACATGACCTTGTTCTGGTAACACAGAAGCCTGCCCAGCTACAGATAAGTGAATGAGCCACGAGGAGCCCCCGCACCTGAGAATGATTCTATCTGGTAGTGACCTACTTTTAAAGACTTCAGCCTCAAGTCTAAGTGAATGGGCATCACCCTCCCCAATTGTGATTTCAGAGTCTTCACAGATTGATGCAAAGCCTGCAACCATCTTGGCAACCACCCCTCTAGATCTCAAGTGTAGAGGTAACCCTTTATCTCAAGAATTGCCCTCCTAGTTCCCATTCTTTGGGGGGGACGTTCAGGGAGTGCCCCATCAAAGGGGGAGACCAGCCTCCACAGCACATTGATATTCTCAAAAGAACTCAATCGAAAGCTTAACCTTTCCACACCTATCATCCCCAGACCAAACACAAGAAATCGAGTTTGGGATAGCACTGCCACCTTCCAGCCCAATGACACAAGGGTAAGGGAACTCACCAGCTATTGAAACCTTTCGATAGAGGGATTTCCAGTCATGACCTCGCCAATTAGCGCTCCCCTCACATGATCTTTGCAGAGACAATCTATTCAGAGAATGGAATCTCCACATCAACTGTGTGACTACCAACCACCGGTGGTGGGGGTTGTCGGGGCTCCTTCGCCACCTCCTGTTCTGGGCGCTGAGGGATCTTCTTTGTGTGTGGCGGCTTCACCCTTAGGCATGAGTCACGCTTGTGACCTTCACCCCCACATGCCAGATAGACAAGGGGGTTTCTACACACCGTAGCCATGTAACCTCTTCGTCTGCATCTATAGCACAAAACCTCTCCATTGGATCTCCTCCAGCCTCCTCTGGGAATGAACCTAGACGCCCTTCCTTCATGGTACTGCCATCCCCTCTCCCTCCTTCTCCAGTTTCTCGATCTCCAGGTCTTCCACTCGCCCCCATCCCCAACCCTAGTCTTGTCCTCGTCACCTCTTCCTGTTGCCTAATGCCACACCCCCTCTCTCCCTCTCTCCCTCATTTTTTCATTTCCGATGGTTCAATATCTTGAAACTTAATAAAAGAACCCAACATCAAAAATATC
Organism: Thalassia testudinum; assembly: GCA_037157565.1. NCBI lineage: Eukaryota > Viridiplantae > Streptophyta > Magnoliopsida > Alismatales > Hydrocharitaceae > Thalassia > Thalassia testudinum. Next base: position 89,046,654 of record JAZHRO010000024.1, read on the forward strand.
AAAAACATCTATCTCTCATCTCCTCTCTCTAACATATATATAAAACCCATAAAAATAAAAAATGCCCCAAAAACTCCCAAAAATACCATGTATACTATGTATATGCTTGTATAAATAACTTTAATCCAAGCTACAAGTAAATATTGTATAATATGTACAAAATATCTATAAATAACTTATATATCTATTCTATATAGTAAATTAATAATTTAGAGTAATTTAATGTATATATATTTTATTGTATTATTAGATATTAAATTTTATGACTTAAATGTATAATAACTAAGTAATTATACAAGCCTATTTATATGTACATATCTTTACCTAGTACTGTACATATGTATTTATAGATGTATTTTGAATAATATTATACCTGTAATTTAATTTAATTATATATTTGCAATAAATAATTAAGTTATTATTATTAACTTAAAATATAATTAATTAATAACTTAAGTTAATACTGAGATAGTTATAGTGTATACTTGTAATATATTATAATAAGTATTTTCAACTAATTTAGATTGTGTTATAGTATTTATAGTTTATTTATATGTATAACTAGGTAAAACATGTATTTAAATCTATATAAATTTAAATAAAGCTTATAAAATATCATAAAAATCTGTAATAAATAACTTATCATGTATATTAACACTGTATAAAGTCAATTTGATGATTAATTAACTAATTTATATTGTAATTAGCAAATTAAACTCTAATTTATTATGTATAAATAGTAAACTTCACTTAATTTAATTATATAATAAACTAACTTACTTTTGTTAAGTAACTACATAATTATGTAGCCCTATGTAAGGGCTTTATAGTCCCATAATTTAATTTATTTTAAAATAATTATGGCCCTCAAACAAATGGCCAAAAATCGCAAATCAGAACGCAGCCAAGGGAGCAGCAGTGCCAATCGGACTCTTCTTTTATTCCAATATCAGTTACTCTAGAGCACCTGCACCACCTTATTTTGTTTTTGTGTTTCTCCTTCACCAATCGTCAGGTGCCAAGCACCAATACACATATCGTTCTCTTTTCCTCTCACGATCTAGTCTGAACTTGGCATGAGCATGTGAGTGTGCGGTGCATTAGGCCGAGGGCCGTGCACTATTCGTGGGTGTGCGTGGGCCCATTAACGAGCATGAAACCATAATTAATACACCTATTATCAACTAGAGTGGCCTCTAGTAGAGGTCTGGTCCCACCTAGTAATGGTTGTTGCGTATCCCTCGAAAAGGCCACCCACCCACTAAATCAATTTTTTAATCGAGTGAGAAGAGAATCGATCTGAACCAGCCAAGAGAGGAGAGAGAAGTTGAAAATAAAGCCAAGTGTTAGAGACTCTTCCCCCCTGTGCCTTGGGTGTGTTGTGCATATGTTTGTGTTGTGTGCATGAGTAGTGTGTGTGCATATATGTGTATGTGTCTGTGAGTATGTATTTATATATAAGTATATAGTATATAATGTATTTGTATATAACTAATATAATATGATGTAAATAAATAATGTATACTGTAATAGTGTAGTATGTATATGTGGTAAGCTTGTTTGAGTTCTTATATGTAAATATATAACAGTTGGAGCTTTAGTGACAGATGCATCCGTCACTGTAGATACCTATATATGTTAGTATAGATAATATTTTACCTTATGTTATGCATATAATTTTACTAAGGTTTCAGCGACACTTATATTCGTTATTGTATATAATACATAGTTACTATAGACGTTAGTATCTTATAATGATTTAGTATAGTAAGTATTATTAACTATTTTTGTACCTATACTTAGGTTTTAACTATATTAGTTGTAGATAATTAACTTAGAGTAGTTATACATAATTTTTGATGCTTGTTTGTGTACATTTGTTTCCAAGCATTGTAATGTATTTTAATTATTATTTTGTACTTAATTAACCATATTCCTTTATTCAATGATTCATTCATTCATTTTTGTAAATAAAATCAACATTTTTGGAATAAAATAATAGTTTTGGACTTAAAGAGTGATGTATATCAATAACTGTCTCCTAGTGAAAGTCCTGGAATAAACCAGTAAAAAGTTAAGTATATAAATAAAATTGACGTGACATTGGTTTGTATTTGTGACATATACTACAACGACTTTTTAAAACCCTTTTTAGTTCGAACCAGTCGTCGACGGTTATATTTTTAGCGTCATTGGCAGGGACAAAAACCTGACAATGGTGCTTTCTTATGATGTTTGGTGAGTTGCACATCAGTACGCCTCCCCATGTTCCACTCGGGACTCACCTTGAGTTTTGGATATATTATATGTTTGATGGATTTTTATGCGACTACAACGACAGGGTTTTCAATACTTAAATTCTTAGCATACAATTATCTATTTAACCGTGCTCACCGCATCTCATCGTCGACCATCATGTCTACCACTACCACCCCAGCCACTGTAAACACCCACTCGACCACTCATCTCCGCTGGTGCCCTGTCTCTTCGCTCGGCCATCTCCGACCACCATCTTCAAAGCCATCACCTCCGTCGACGTCCCTTTGCTCCAACCGAGCAACACCAGCAGTAGCTCCCCTGATGAAGCCTCCACGTGCATGCATGGCAGGGAAGAAGAACACCCCTGTTTTGCTATAGTAACTAGCTATTAAAATTTATGTATTTTACCATTGTAGAATTCACTATTCAATTATTTAAAGGATATTATATTGAGGTGATATTATAATTGACTTAGTTTTCATGTATTCTAGTGTATAATATATATCTAAAAATGCATATGTACATGAAGAATAATAAATAAGTTTATTTATTGGGGTTTATATAATTTATAGCTTATATTATATATAAGTTAATATAATTAATAGATACTTATTTAATAAAGTTTTATATAATTTAATTTACTCTAAATAGTTAATTTATCCTATAGAATACATACATAAGTTATATGTACAGTTTACATACATATTATACCTTATATACCTATATATCTTAATTTATAGCTTATATCTACAGGTTTGTTCATTATATACATAGTATTTTTAGGCATTTTTCGAGTTTTCCTGATTTTTATGAGTTTTAAATATATATAATAGAGGTAGGGGATGAGAGAGAAAGGTAGAGTTGAGATGAGTAGAGTGTTTTTAGATTGGTTTAGGTTTGAAGTCTTTAATTGAGTTTTAAGGTATACTTAACTGTTGGCTAGTATGTTCTACTAAGACGGAGGTTTAGATGACCTTCAAACTTTGTATACACTTAAAAATATACTTATTCTAACTGACTGCACATTACTTTAATTTTTTCAAATTTTCTTTAATGTTTCCTTTTTTTTTAACAAGATTAACTTTTCCCAGGCCTTAAAGGGTTGTTTCCAAGAGTACCTAAGGCCTAAATGAGGGTTGTGAGGGGTGGAATAGCAATAAAAACATTCAGAATGGTTTAACAGGTCATATGGAAGAGGCTTAAACATTTGAACTTCATTTTCCTTCAAATTTTCATTATTTTTGAATGTTGGGCAGATTTATACATATTTGTACTGACAATGAAAATTTTGAACACAATAAAAGCTATCTAAATGAAGTATAAAGACTATAACCCTTACAAGAAAGCTTGTACATGCTAAATACACATTAACACACATGTCAGCCATTTTAAACTAATCCATTCTCCACCACTGCACTATTTCAGATCATACAGCAGTTTAGCTACAGTAGGTCAGCAGCTTGAGGAACAAAGCAGCATCACCTGCAGTAGAACTAGCAGCCATAGCTGCAACAACTGCTGATGATCAGTAGCTAATTGAGTAGCCAATGACCTAAGCTCAGTCATCTTAAAATTATTTCACAAGTCTCACAAGTTCCGCACACATTCTCAATTACAGCAAATCTGATGGAGAATTCATTACACAAAACATCCAAAAATCATCTATCGAAGTAAATAGTATACGTAATATATGTATAAGTATATGTATAGTTGAAGATTGTTCATATTTACAAAACATACTTTTTTTCGCAAAAATTTTACACAAAGAGGACATAGTTCCCTTACAAAGAAAAGAATGTAGTTTATAAACCTTATATCAAAACTTGATATGCATTTCTATCCATTAGAATCATTGCTATGTAATGTGCGAGGAACTTGTGAATGTCTTCATTCCTTGTTATTTCAACTGTATCCAACCCTTGAAGGAAGCACTCGATCCATCTTATTACAAAGATGCCACAATCATTGCTCGCCATCCCTTGTTTGGGTGCATCAAGTTTGAATTCTTCTCTCCACCCTTCTTTGTCAATCCTGAATATTTTGGATAATTGTTCTTTCTTGACTTCAAACTAATAGAGACAAATTTTTCCATCAGTTACTTTGTTAAACTACTAAACTGAATGCAATGCGATGTAATCTTACTTTCCACCTTAACAACTGAAGTAAATCATTCTTATTAGTTTGTTGGCATCTCTGTTAGTGCGCTCTGGGTAGTATCCAATATAGCTGTCGTATTTTGTTAATCTTTTTCTTCAAGTTCGACCTCCACAGGTGTCTAATGATCAACACCCTCAGTGCTTATTGGTATAAGTATCTTTGTACAAATACTCAAAGATGCACTGGCTCTATCGAAGTAACTACTTACTTCTTCTTTGTTATTGAAATTTATATATGGGAAGAAATTTGTGTCAAATACGAAGGTTATTGGAAATACACCTTCATTCTCTATTTTCTCATTCACTATTTCTACACACACATCAATGATCTGCAATTTTGTCATATGTTAGTGTTATAAAATAATACAAGTGTGTGATGTAGAAATTAGATTTGGCTTATAGCTTACATGGCTCTCTGTGAATCCACCTTTTTGTAGCACTTCTTGCATATGTTCTCTTCCAGCGAAATAATTTCCTTTCCTCCACAAAATTTGTTGTTTGTTATTTCTCAATTCCGTTAGTCTTGAAAGATTGTTCTTTCAGATTCATCGACGCAATTGAATAGAGCTTGATCTGATTTTTTTATTCCTCTGAATATGGCTCTCCTTTCTTGAGGCCTTCAGCCTCGTTGTTGGTCCTCCTCTTGTTTTGTTGAAAAGAATAAGTTAAGCATTTCTTTTAATTGGAGAAGAAGAAATAAGTAAACCGTAGATTCACAAGGGGTTACCACCATTGTTAACGTTTAGCATATAATTTTTAACACCTTAAAAAAATATTCAGGTCGACATTTAATATCACCTGTGTATAGTTTCTTTGCACTATTATATTTCATCGTTCAATGCTTCCTTTATATTTATAATGCAAACAGGAGATAGACTCTAGATGCACTATGTACATGATTAGAAAAGCCTAGAAAATGCTCAAAGAAGATGACAAGGAGGAGTTTCGAAGTACCCCATTTGGCATCCTAGTTGGTGGTGGAAAAAGCTACCCCAACTACAAAGACAAAGACCTACTATTTGAATTGGTGCATGCATATAAACCAAAGACGGAGGAGTTTCATTGGGGAGAACGAACATTGGCTCTCACCCGTAATCACATACAAGGAATACTTGGATTGAAGAATTAGGGAGAGAAAATCTTCATAAGTGATGGAAAGATAAATGCAAATGATAGACTTGCAATTTGGAGTGAGAATTTCACATCGCTAAAGCTGAAGGTGAGAAAAATAGCTAAGAACATTGAAGAATACAATGGAGAGAAGGAGAAACAAGGGAGGGGAAAAAGGAAGTAGAAGAAACCTAGGGCTCAAGAAAGGAGAAACCAAGTACTCAAAGAGACAAAGATGTTGGTTCTCCTAACTCTAGGGTCATTTCTTCTACCAAATGGGGATCAAGTGATTATAACATCTTTGTTTAACATGGTAGAAGATCTTGATTCTCTAAGCAAATACAATTGGGCTCAAGTGGTGTGTGACTACATTGATGAGGGGTTGAGGGAAAAGAAGGAGAAGGAGAAACAAACTTACATCAAAGGTTGTACCATTGCACTCCACCTATGGGCAGTTGAGATGTTTAACGTTGTCAAACCCATTAATAAGCAGGTAGCAAGGGTTGCTGAAAGGTACAACCATGAATTCTCCTTCACAAGCCATGCAACATCAATAGGTCTTAAAATTAGAGAAGCAACTGAAAAGGATATGAGGGAAGACCCATTTGGAGGAGTTGATCTCCCTGAGGCCAATAATAAGAGAAAGGAGGTGGAAGAAGAAAATCCCAAAAAAATACGAAAGCATGAAAAAGAGGAGAAAGGAGCAAAAGAGGAGAAAATGAGAGGAGAAGAAGAAGAGGAAGAGAAACCCAAAATGGTTAAAGTTGGAGAGATATACCTCAACAACTTGAAAAAAGATAGCAAGGAAATGAAGAAAAAAATTTAAAAAATGTGTAAAATATTGAAGAGAAGAAAAGAAAAAAAATGCTACGTTGAAGAATGAAATAGAAGAGTTGAAGGGTAAATTGACTGCTTTTCATTGTCAAACACAAAGTAGTCTAAGTTTTGAAACGCAACAGACTCAACAATAGCAACAACAACATGAAGAGATGTACAGAGCAATGGAGGAAGAAATAATGGTGGAAGAAGATGAAGAGTAGCAGCAGCATCAGCAGTAGAAGGATGAGAAGCAGCAACAGCAACAGCAGCCGCATCAGCATAATAAGCGGTAGCATCAACAATAAGAGGAAATGCAGTTGCAACAAGAGGAAGTGTAGCAGTAGTAGTATCAGATGCAGAAGCAGTAGCATCAGCAGCGGCATGAGACGCATGAGGATCAGCAGCACCAACATCAGCATCAGCTCTGCATCAGCAGTAGCAGCATAACCAAATTGATGAGCAAATGGAGAACGGAAAGCAATTGACAGAGGAGGCAGTAGTAGCAGACAAGGTAGCAAAAGATGCAATTGAGAAGAAGAAGCAAGATGAAGCAATGCAATGAATTGAGCATCGGTTGCAGCAGATGAGACGGGCAGCCGTAGTAGCAGCAATCGCAAAGAGGCAACATGAAGAACTGGAAATGAAACAGTAGCAGCAGTAGCAGCAAATCCAGGTGTTATTAAAATCACCAATGCAATTAGTGGTTATCACCCGTTGTTCGGCGTGTAATTCGCATTTTAAAAGTTAATTAGTTGTAGTACAGTGCGAAAACACGTCGATAAATAACATTTATAAAATCGGTGAGTACCGGGTCGTTCGTAGGGAGGAAATCACAATTTATGTAGAAGTTTTTAATAGAATTTGTTCTAAACAGATATTTATATATGTATATAAGTATAAGAATCAGATATATGCATTCAGAAGATCAGAATTTATTGCAATTAAAATAGAGTTTTCACAATAGAGAATTCTACTAGAAACAAATAGATAGATATATAGAGAGAGAGATAGAGAGAGAGATAGAAAGTGGTAGAGAGACGATGCCTCTTGTAGGATGCTTGTGTGAGGTGTGGCAGCACCTCAGATCTAGAGCACCGGGATGAAGGTTGGGTCATAGTTGCAGAGGGACGAGGAGTTGCAGAGAAGGTGGAAGATATCTGGAGTTGATGGAAGGGAGATGCTTCAATTAGGGGGCTTTGTCCTTCTTTTATAGCTTTTATGGAGAGAAAAAAGGGCATTTTAGCCCTTAATCTCATGTAACAACTCCTGGGCAATCAGATTCGTCGATCAGAACATCAATGGATCAGATCTGGCCTCAAAATAACCTCCAACGTGCCCTCTCCACGTGGATTCAATCTGGGATCAACATGTAGCATGCTTTCGTACGTCAGATCAGGATTAGATGGCTCCCGCTCCTCCGTGAACATTCTCTTCTTTTTTCCGCTTGCCCGCTCTCCTCTTTTTAGCACCTAATCGTCAGCCATCTGATCATGAGATCATATACCTCTCATGCACATGCTTCGCCTTCCTGATTTTGCAAAATGTGTGGGATCATGCATTCAGCCGCGGCGCGCTCTGTTCGTGCCACATGGTCGCGCTTCCACCCTTCGATCGCCATCTAACAATGTAATTGTGCCTACATGAGCGCTCCTTCAATTTCGTGCAATGCCGCTCTGATGCGCATCCCTCGCTTCCATGCAAGTGCATGAGCCAACATGCTACGCCATAGTTTTGTTGTAGTTTCCTATTTGTGACTATTTGTACTTATCCGGCTGGACGGGCGATGTGACGTGCTCATGGCCATTGGATGAAGATCCAATGGCCCACAGCGTGCGATGGTGGCCTTCCTAGATGGGGCAGTGGTGAGGTGAGGGAGCGGCTGTGATGGCGTCACGTGACGCCATCACAGCCGCACGCCATCATGGCCATTGATCTTCTTTTCCTTGTATTTGGTGCTGTAGACCTCCGATCGAGTTGATTTTTTCGTCATTGGATTGCGATCGTTGATCCAGATTCATCCGTGCGGTTGGATTCTTCATCTGAGACTTGAATCTTTATCTTTTGGCTTTATGATCTCCATTCTTTTATGGACTACACGAGATACCTTGGTTGTATGATCGAGATGATTCGGAAGCGTTGGACTCCCGTCATCGTTCTGATCAGATCTGTTCGGCCTGATATGACATCTACTGCTTCGGATCATCTGCGATAAAAATCATCTCTCATTGGTACATAAAATGACGATATTATCTATATGACTAACAAACTAGATATTGTGCAAATTATGATGCCTATTATTGCACTATTCCTATGTTGTGCTAGAATCTAGCTTAATTCAGGTGATTTAGGTTGTATGATTGCTGTGCAATCACACCCCCACGCCTAAATCTTGCTAGTTCCTAGCAAATGCAAGACTAAATTCAAAGTGGTCCTACATGAGTAATTTTTATCAAGAGTTTGACTATAGGTTTATGTCTTTTATTTTCATCCGAAGCTTTAGTAATCCAGATAATCGCGATTGTGTTTTGTTGTAGCATATGCAAGGGATCCAAGTGAAAGCCAATCCTCATTTAAAGCTCGTACTCGATCCTTAATAAGAATCTATTGGGATCGGCAAACTTCTTCCCTCGGGGTTATAAAGTAACCTATATATTCAGCCCCGCCTTTTGGCTTAGGTAGAAGATTTCTGAGTGAAGTAGATTTGTATTTGGTGTTTCACACTCATCTGGTGCTACATATAGACTAGTACTTTAGAACCTAGATTTCCAGATTATTAAATAATTCAACTCAAAGAGAGGCGGAGAAACTATGATCTCTTTAGTTCCTTTGTACTCATTCTCTCTCCTTCTTTCTCTTTCTTTTTCTTTTCCTTTATCTTTTCTTTTCTTTTTGAGCTCACAATCTCAACAGATTTTATCAGTATATTTGGTAGTCTCTCCTGGTATTAATACTTTGATTAGGTTATGATAACTCTAAGACTAATTCAGAATTCTTCAGCCTATATTCAGGCGGCTAGAAATACAGAAAAGTAGGTTAAGACTGTATTTGGTGGATTATGAGGGTGGTAGGTGTTGCCTCATTACATTTGAAATAAATTCTAGAAACACTTATAAACTCTTTTTTTCTTTTCTGCTTTTTCTTTCTTTCTAATTATTTTTCTATATGTATATATATTTCCTTTTCTTTTCTTTTTCCTCTATTTTTTTTTTCTTTTTCACATCCAAATATCTACTAATGCAATGCAATATAACATACTTTTATTTACGAGACATTATTCGGGATTATGGGTGTTTAAGAGAATATCGAGTGGCTTATTTGGTGGAAGTGCCTATTCTCGACATCACGAAGGGAATGGATAGGACTATGTATTTCTGACCTAGACATTAATACCCTCCTTCAGCCAAGGATTCTGTAAAAGACGATCGTCACCATCCACCACAGTCCTAGTTTTATCAGAACCCATTCTCTGCATATTTGCCTTATTTGGTGGCTTTCAAGATATGCACACTAGGAACTTGTACGCAAAAATCAAGAGTGAAAACTATGCCTAACCATGAGTATCATTATCTAATTATCCAGAAGTTAAGATTCCTCATACTAGCCTTAGAGCACCAGTAGCCTTTCTACTCTCACCTCACACTTGTTTGGTGGATATGTTAGAAGATAGTTTCCCTAACTCCCTAATTACTGTCCAAGGGTTTAGGAGAAGAAGCACTACTTCTTCTCGATAAACTAAAGATTTTTATTGGTCTTCATAGAGAATCCATTGCAAATTCTATGTGTAAGTGTGAAATTATACTGGATTCTAAACTCTGGAATCAACTTAAGAATAAATCCCTAATAAAACCTTAATAAAAATTCTTTATGCCTAAATGCATTTTTTTTTCAGACATAAAGATAAGACGTGCAATGTCCACCCCCCCATGTCTATTCATTACAATGTCCTCATTAAAATGTATGCATGAAAATCAAAATATAATAAGCAAGAGGAGGGAATATCACCTGACTATGCTTGTTAATCAAGGTTAGTATGGATGCAGAGGATCTAGAGCTACTTGTACAGAGTATTTGGTTGCCTCCCAGCCAATGCTAAGTTTAACATCATTTGCTGGACTCAGTTCAGCCTTAAGAAGATTCTAGAAGGTTGATGTGACCATCGGGAATGGGATCACAGTTCTGCGTGATAAAAGGCTTCAATCTCTGACCATTCACCTTTGTCTCATTGCCGATTTAGGGATCCAGGATAAGCACAGCTCCATGAGGGTAGACTTTTCTTACAATGAAGGGACCTGTCCACTTTGATCTTAATTTTCCTGGAAAGAGCTTCAAGCGTGCATCAAATAACCAAACCTTTTGTTTAGGGACAAAGATTTTTCTAGAGATATACTTATCATGTAAATCTTTTTTCCTATTCTTATAGATTCTCACGCTCTCGTAAGCATCATTCCGGATTTCATCCAATTTAGTAAATTGGAGTTTTCTTTGTCATCCAGATCGATTGAGATCCAAGTTAAATGTTCTGATTGCCTAATAAGCTTTATGTTCCAGCTCAACGGGTAGATGGTAAGATTTTTCGTAGACTAGACGGAATGGAGACATTCTAATCAGAGTTTTATACGCAGTTCGGTAGGCCTAGAGAGCATCATCCAATTTGGTAGACCAATCCTTTTGATCCAGGTGGACCATCTTTTGAAGGATCTTTTTAATTTCTCGATTGGAGATTTCAGCTTGTTCATTGGTCTGCAAATGGTATGGAGTAGAGATTCTGTGAGTGACTCCATACTAGGCTAGTAAGGTCCTGAATTGGTTGTGAGTGAAATGAGACCCGCCATCGCTAATCAGATCTTTGGGTAAACTGAACCGACTAAAGATGCTCTTTACAAAATCCATGACCACTTTATGATCATTGGTTCAGGTTGGGATGGCCGCAAACCATTTGGATACATAATCAACTGCCACTAGATTGAACGGGTATCCAAATGAATTGGTAAAAGGTCCCATAAAATCAATGCCCCAGACATCAAAGATTTTGACTTCAAGGACTGGGTTTAGGGGCATCATGTCCTTCCTAGTTATATTTCCTAAAGTTTAGTAATTGATACATGACTTACAGAAGTTGTACGAGTCACGGAATAAAAATGACCAATACAATCCACTTTGTAATACCTTGGCTGCCGTCTTTTTTCCTGAGAAGTGACCTCCACAACAAAAAGTGTGGCAGAATTCTAGTACGCTTGTGATCTTTTCGTCTGGAATACAACGGCAGATAACCTGATCCGTGCAAACTTTGAATAGCTCTGGGTCTTCCCAAAAGTAGTATTTGTCATCGGAAATCAACTTATCCTGCTTATGCTTAGGCCAATCCATGGGTAGTTTTCTGATGGCCAAATAGTTGACAATATCTGCAAACCAAGGTAGTTTGCAAATAATCAAGAGAGTCTCATTAGGGAAAGAATCATAGATTTGAGGAGTTGTAGAGTCTACAAGGATTCTGGAGAGATGATCTGCTACTAAATTTTGGGCTCCAGATTTGTCTTTGATTTCTAAATCAAATTCTTGCAGCAAAAGGATCCATTTGATTAATCTGGGTTTTGTGTCATTTTTAGACATCAGGTGCCTTAATGTAGTACGATCTGTGAAGATTGTGACATGAGATCCCAGTAGGTAAGGTCTAAACTTCTCTAGAGCAAACACTACGGCTAGCAACTCTTTTTCTGTAGTGGTGTAGTTTCTTTGAGCTTCATCCAGAGTTTTACTAGCGTACTATATCATAGACAGTTTCTTGTCTACCTTTTGTCCCAAGACTGCCCCGATGCCATAATCAAAGGCGTTGATCATGATTTCGAAGGGATGATCCCAATTAGGAGGTTGTAAGATGGGTGATTGTGTAATAGCCTCCTTTAGCTGATTAAAAACCTTTAAGCAATTTGAATCAAAATCAAAGGATTGATCTCTTACCAACAAGTTGCTTAAGGGCCTTGCCACGTTAGAAAAGTCCTTAATAAATCGACGGTTAAATCCCACATGTCCAAGAAATGATCTTACTTGCTTAACTGTTGAAGGTGATAGAAGTTTTATTATAGTGTCCACCTTGGGTTTATCCACTTCGATTCCTTTTTCAAACACAACATGGCCAAGGACTATGCCCTCCTTGACCATGAAGTGACTCTTTCCCAAGATAGAACAAGATTCACCTCAATGAACCTTCGTAAAGTCTTTTCAAGATTGGTCAGACATGATTCAAAAGAGTCCCCGAACATAGAAAAATCATCCATGAAGATTTCCATGAAATCACCCACCATGTCTGAAAAGATTGCAAGCATGCACCTTTAAAAGGTTCCTGGTGCATTGCATAATCCAAAAGGCATTCTACGGGAGGTAAATGTTCCTTAGGGACATGTGAAGGTGGTTTTCTCTTGATCCTCAGGGTGGATAGCAACTTGATTGTAGCCAGAATAGCCATCCAATAAATAGAAGAATTATTGGCCAGATAGTCTTTTTAGGATTTGATCAATGAAGGGAAGTGGAAAGTGGTCTTTCTTGGTTGCACTATTCAGCTTCCTATAGTTGATACAGACTCTCCAAGACGAAGCTGTGCGGGTTGGAATCAATTCCCCATTATCATTAGTAGTCACAGTCAGCTCGACTTTCTTAGGAACTACTTGTACAGGACTGATCCATGGATTGTCAGAGATTGGGTAGATTATTCCTGCATCTAACCACTTGATTATTTCCTTTTTCACTACCTCCCGCATGTGATGATTCAACTGTCTCTGCATTTCTCGAGAAGGTCTCGATCCAACCTCATTATAGATTCTATGGGTGCAGTAAGTGGGATTGATTCCCTTCAGATCATCTAATTTCCAACCAATTGCTCTACTCTTTCTTCCCAATACTTGAATCAATTGCTTTTCTTGAGTTGGGTTAGATGAGAGCTAATGATTAATGGGTAAGTCTGATCAAATCCCAAGAAAACATATTTTAGATGATCTGGAAGAGGTTTAAGCTTAGGTTTGGGTCCTTGGGATAAAGGGTCCAGTGGTGGATCACAGTTACCCTCAGGAGGACTTGGAATCAAATCAGTGATTGGTGGGCTGACCTCTTGAATGGTTTGGGCTTGATTAAAACTCACTCAAATTGAATTTACTCTAAAATCATCCCAGAAGTAATTTGAACTCATCAATTTTTCGAATTGAAACTTAAATCATCTGATTAGAACTAATTTTGACCACTAAACCATAAAAATTGACTTTCATCATAAAGCAATTTCAGATAAAATTAACACTTCAAATCATCTCTCTTTGATCTCAGGAATGGATTCAGGGTCTCAAAAAGTAGTTTTGACCTAGAAATCTAGGGTTTCAAGTCTATTGCCTGGCCTCTAAAATTAGTTTGTTCGACAAAACAAACTAAAGCCTATCTGAATAAAAGGTCTTCAAATCTGACATTAGGGCATCCATCTGATGCTTCTAAACCTCAAAAATTAAGCTTATCCCTATTAGACAGTCTTCTCCAACTCTGTCGGAGCTGGAGAAGACAGAGGTCTAAATCTAACTTCAGTCTTCAAAAATTCAAATTAAACACTACAGAATAATCATTGAGCTTCAAATAAGTGATTTGGAGCTTCTGAGGGAATTCTGTAGGCTGAAGAGTACATTTTAACTCGTCGAAGCTCGTCGGAGCTCCGGTGAGTTCAGAAAATGGCTAAAAATTGTAAACATCAGTAAAACATGCCATGGACGATCTGAAAAGTTTCCTGAGGTCATAAGGAACCTCAGGAACACATTAATTCATTTAATTATTAATCACACTAAAAGATATACATTGAATTCATAAGAACTGTGATGTGAGTTTGCTAGAACTCAGAACATGTTCTCTCACTCAATTGAGTGGAGAAAACATGTTAGTAGAGTGTGGCGAAGGTGTTCAGATGATTAATTAGGTGGATACACTCCTGAGCCGCCATTGACAACGAGCTTAGGAGGTTGAATGTATTTTAGGAGTTTTAGTTATAGGTGATTATTAATCAAATTAAAGTGAGGATAGGGGCCCTAAGATGATGATTAAGTGATGGAGGGCCCCAGTGGAGGTGAATTGCCCTCAGATACTTCCACCATGGACAACGGAAGCAGCCGGTGAAGGTGGAGATGGATTAAGTGTTTAGGTGTTCAAATAAGGGAATTGAAGTGTCAGAAATGATCATGAAGGATTAAGAAAGGTGATCAATGAATTTGAAAGAAAAAAGAGTGCTCCAGTCAAGCTCAAAGAGCTCATCAGAGCTGAGGAAGACGACAGAAAATCTAGCATTAAATCTAGCTAACCTACTCTAATTAACTACTCTAATTACACTACTTACCTAACCTACTGTTACTTGGATGAAGGGGCCGAGGATCTCCGTCGATGGATCTTAACAGAGGAGGAAATCAGAGGGTGGAGGAAGAAGTTCGGCGGGTGTAGACGAAGCGTAGAAGTGAAGCCCGACGTCGGCATTGTGTCAAAAGACTCAGCGGGCAATGGCGGAGATCAGGAGCAAGTGAAGATGAACGAAGGAAGACGAAGGAAGAGAAGGAAGGTTGCCGGATTTTGAAATGAATAGCCTATCTGCTAACTCAATGGGGGAAAGAGGGAAGGGAGCTAACCTCTTGAAATCGGAGAGGTGGAGGGGTATTTATAGGTTATGGCGACTAAGGAGGAGGGTGAATCTAGACGGAAAGAGGTCTAGGAGTGAAGTAACCACCGGCATCTTCTCCGACGTTGGTGAGGTTAACTTAAAACCCTAAATAGGATTTAAGCATCATCTAGACCGATGGATGAAAAGACAATGGTGAGCGCAAGCTCCAGGAGCTTGGTAGGGAAGGGCGGTTGCCGGATAGACGGTGATCGACGGGTGTAGAAATCTCCTATTGTCAGCCGTCGAAGAGGCTGAAGAAGAAATGAAGAGGAAGAAGATGTTTATAGGGACCTATATGTAATGAAAACTAAGGACCTAAATGAAGAATAAGGACTTGATTGAAATAAAACTTAGGGACTAAAATGTAAACTAAGGTTTTCAAGGTATATTTTAATTTAAATCTTTTTCAACTTTTTATATATGATTATAAATTAGACAAATAATATATTTAAACCTTGAATTTACGTTTTTGACCTTTTTAGCTTAATTTATTTAATTAAGTTACTTAAGTTATTACATACTTAGGTATAAGTTATACTTAAGTTAGTTAACACATTAATTAGATAAATAATTGATGATATTTTGAGTCCATTTATTAAATAAATTATTAATAATATTAATTGGATTATAATATAGCATTTTAAACTTATTTTATGGTCCTTTAATGTTTTATCCCTTATTCTATAATTAACCCTTATATTTACATATTCCTAACTAATTAACTAGGAAAACTAGTTAATTAGGGGTAATTAGAAGCCGTGATGAGCCTCTCATCAGGCTTGTAGGATCAGATTGGGTTATTCCTAATTCCATACAATATTCAATGGTATGGTCCTCGGAATCTTCTATCATTCCACAATCCTCAAATTGTTTGATGGCCTTAAAGATGTTAATTTTTTTCTTCTTATCTTCGAATTTGATTTCCATACTGCTAGATTCATAGTCAATATTTGCCTTGGCAGTAGCTAAAAATTATCTTCCAAGAATTATCGAGGTGTTCTTCAAGTTCTCTAGTACCTCCATGTCAAGGACCAAGTGATGTGGACACATCCATTTAGGTTAAAATGCCTATTTATGCATGTTCCTAGGCTTAGATTTGCATTCCATGTTATAAACATTGCATAGCATGCATCATTCTACATTTAGAGTAGTTGTGTATATTTTAGGTTAACTACATCCTTTTTGTGGTGACGAGTGAAGGAAATTTATTTTGGAGCCTCGGATTGACAATCTGACCGTACGAATCAGATCAGAACGACGATCGGAGTCCAATGCCTCTGAAATGGCCTTGACCAAAGTCCCGTCGCACCATATGCAGTCTGAGGAAAATCAACGACCAAGGGACTAGGTGACGTAATTCAGAGCTTTAAATGACAAATCCAACTGCACGGATGGATTCGAGACAACGATCGCAGCCCAACGACGTGAAAATAGACTCAATCCGACCTCTGTAGCAGCTCCTACAATGGAAAGAAGGACAGCCTAGATCCATGCCACGTGGCATAACCCAGGCCACCCATGCGCACGCATGCACCACTGCATGTGCACAGCAGTGCGGGCGCACGTGCACGGAGGCACGCATGCTGGCGCGTAGCGTGCGGAGGCACGTGACATGGGCGCGTAGCGCATGGAGGCGCGTGACATGGGCGTGTGGAGCGCACACCAGCACAGTGGCAGCATGGGCATGTGGGCTGTCTTCAGCGATGTTTGCGATGGATCTTCAACGACATTTATGACCGTCACTATATGTTCTATATATGAATTTGATTCTTTCCTCCGCTATAAAAGGACCCCTACCCCTCCTATTTTTCTTCATCTCTTCCTTTCTTCCTCTCACCACCTCCAAGGCTCTAGAGAGAGCTTGTCCTAAGCTAGGGATGCTCCTCTAGAGTAGAAAATCAAATATTTTTCCCTCTCCTCATTCCCATTCATGGAGCATCCTGTGGCCATCTTCTCACCTACTTCGGGAAGTAGATCCTCGCCGCGACGACGTCCCGTCCCATCCTCCTTCCTCGCTGCCATTCTCCTTCATCTTGCTCCTCACCATCTTCATTCAGGCGCCGTCAGAGCGAGTCATCCTCCAAGCGACCGTCGATGTGGATTCTTCTCATCTCCATCTATCTTTACTACTTTCTAGTGTAGTTTTTCCCGCTTTCATAGTTGTAGAAACACTTGTTGAGATATATGTGATTATCTCTCTCTCTCTTATATTTTGCAAGTAGATTAGTTAGATATGAATTCATCGACCTGATCTCTTGCCCTATTAAAAATACTAAAAAAAATTAGAAAAGACAAAAATGACAAAAACAAATAAAGGCAAAACGTGGATTTAAGAAAAAAAAACCAAACGTTCGCCTCCCTGTATTCGACCCAGAATCACTTTTCGAGTTTCGATTATAAATATTATCTGATCAATAGACTTTCTCGTGAATCAAACTCTGAGGATGGGTTTTCCCAACTCGAACCCTTTACGCGTGCGAATCCACCGCATCATTTTGGCACCGTTGCTGGGGAGGAAACGCTCTTTGGTTTTTTCTTGTGTTTTCCTACATTACTTACATATTTTTCTTACCTATCTTTCTTCTTCGATTTATTATCTTGTAGGAACCCGATCGAGGAGCCGAAGGCAGTAGATTGGAGTAAAGTGAGGGTAGAGACATTTGTAAGTTATCCCCCCCACCCACCCACTAGATTTCCATTCCATAACCTAATAACTCAAACTGAAATGAACTTAGGTGCATGCATAAACCCTAGGATAGATTTGATTATTTGATTGTCACTTCACCTCACCTCACCCACCCACATATACTAAAAAATAATAATAAAAAAATACTCTTCTATTATGGGATTTTCTGAAAGAGACACACATTAACACCCACAACTCTCGACTTAACGCGCACCACTTCACATCAATTCTACCACTTAACCAGAATCTGACCTGTGGATCCGGTACACCCTAACTCAACACACCAATAAGTGAGTAGAAATCTGAATAGGTCAAACATTTTTGTGTGCCTTAACTAAGTGGTGCGACAGGTCAATTGATTGAACTATTTGGGCCTCACCACTTAAGATAAAAGTGATTCATTAGTAGTTTGCCACTTAGGATTGATTTTTAGGGCTGAACCAGACACTCCACATTTTTTTCTGATTTCTAAAGGAATACATCATCACCAGTGCTTGTAAAACCTAGAGTGCTCTACTGAACCCTGATTGAACCAACCTAAGGATTAAACCCTAAAAGACACATCATCAAATAACCTTGTTTGCAAACCTTGGTTGTGCATGCACACACATTTGAATTGATCATTAAGGGCACAACCCATCTAAAGGGCCCATCACATTCCAAGAGCATAATCATCCCAAGCCTAATTAAAACTGAGTAGATGTTGGCCTTAAGGATTGATTTGCTCTTTGGGGCTTAGACTGAGATTTTTTCGATTAATCTGCTTCTGCTGGTCCATCTGATGTCTAGCTAGGGGAGTAACGTCAAACGACTGTGGCTGGGGGGTACACCAGGAACCGGAGGCTTAAGCCAAAGGAAGAACCTTCTCCCCAACCCCTCCTTCTAGCTGGTTGGATTGACCAGATAAAAGTAGACCAAGCCATTTATAATCTCAAGATGGGTCCTTGGAGTTTGTAGGTCTTTAGGCTAACTCACATATGGACAGGGTTGATTGCTTGTATTGCAGGGCTCCTTTCTCTCTTCTGATTTCCCTCCTATTCTACCATGTATCCTTCCACATCTTACACGCATTTCCCATCCTACCCTCCTACCACCACTTATACCCAAGATGAATACTATTCGACTCGACTTATAATTACCCATCCACTAGCCGAGATAACTTTGATTGGGGATACGATACTGGACCTTAGTGTCTAGGGCCTAACCCTGGACAACAAAACTATGACTGTTATCCTTCCCACTCCTACAATGATTATAGATCTCCATCCTTTGATGACCAAACCAATCCAATCTACAATCAGAAAGGATATGATGATTATAACACCTACCCTCTCCAGTATTCCACTGAATATAGGTCACCATCATTCTTTGAACAACCTAGAATGACCTATTAGGGAGGGACCTGAGAACCTCAATATCTTGACTCCCAGAGAATGAACCCAAACCCACCCAACCATGAACCGAACCATTCAGTTTAGGTAAACCAGGTCCAAGACAGGGTGTTGGCTAACTTGAGGAATATCATCCAATCTTTAAGAGCTCAGCAAACACCATGCATTGAAGCATTGGAGCGTATGATAAAAATGATTGATGAGCTGAATAGCTCTTTATTGGATTTGCTTCAAAATGTTAGGGATAGGGGCCTAGGTGAGTTTCTACTTGGTAAATTTTCGAGGTTGAGGATGAAATTGTGGTTGCCCTAGTCCAATCTTGGGATGATTCTCAAGCTGAACCCCCTTCAGGAGAGCCAATGTCTGAACCTACTTAAGCGCCTGTCGGGGGGGATACATGTTCTAAGATCGGGATGACCAAGTTGGGCTAGAGCAACCCATAGAGGATGAATCGAGTTTCTCACCCGAGATCCCAGAGCCAGGGAATGACAAAAAGTCTCCATGGACAATGAAATGACATATGATTTTGAGACATATATAAATGATGATCATGAATTCTTTGATTCTGAGGGTGAGGAATCTCTTAGTGAAGTCTTACTGGAGCTTAAGGAGAATGATTTTAGTGAGACTAATGGGCTCGAGGAGCATGGCAAACCATTTGATAGCCCGATTATTGAAGATTATGGTCATGCTAGGGCTAACATGGACGATCCGAATCCTGACGATTCAATTAGTAGCCCTATTGCTCAACCACACCCTGAAGAGCTGAATTATGATATTTTTGAGATCACCAGACCCAAGTTAATCCTAATTGAGCCACAATTGTTGGATTTGGGTACTTTAGATGGGGTGTACAACGATTTGGAGGTCTCGAGAACATTGATTTTAGAGGGTAGAAATGTGGAAATGAAAATCTGGGAAGCTACTTCTGAGGGAAATATGATTTTGGATATAAGGGTTCCTGTTGACCTGAAACCACCTACCTTCTATCAAGAATCTTACGATATCTTTCACATGTGACCCAAGTTTGGAATAATTGACTATCTTCCAGAGCTAAACTATAAGTGGACACCCGATTTTAATGAATCAGATCAATCCATTGTCCAACACTTTAGTCTTGGGTTGTACACCACCAAACCGCAGGCCCGGCCCTGCAAGCACAATAATCTTAGGTTCTGGGTGATTTTCATCCAGAACCTTAGAACCACTCGACCCTGGGGCATGGGTCTGCACCACAACTTAGTCCACGTCTGTGGACATCTTTTGCTGGTGGGTTTGAGGATTAATATTTTGATTTTGATTCTGACCTACACTTGTGAATTCTTAATTTCTTCCTTGTATGTATATTATGTCTAGCTAGATACATTAAACTTAGTGTGTGTGTATACTCTCTTCTCTGCGGAGTTAACTGGGTTGTCACAAAATTCAGGTGATATTCTATTTACTCTGCCCTTTTCATGTCTTTATTTTTACAATGAGGACATTGCATCATTTAGGCATGAGAGGGTGGATAATTAATTCCTAAAATCATTTTGTTAACTCTGTAGAATTTCTTTTAGTTTCTTAAAAAAAATGAAAATTCAAGAAGACAAAAAAAAGTAGAATTAGGAGAAGAGAACTTAGGCATTAGGCATTATTAACTTTAGGAAATGATACAAGAGGACCTAAACACTTATACACTTTAGGTTTTTGGGCTTAATTAGCCTGGGTGTCCACTCGAATGTGGATTTAGTCTCGAGTCCTCGCCAAGTAATTCTATTTTAAATTGGTCAATAAATTAAGCTGATAAGTATACGACTTATCAACTCGCCCTCTGATTTGAGGGGACTTTAAGCCTAAGCATCTACACACTGTTTGCACTGACTCATTTTCGGTGATTTCTTTGGAAATTGGGTAGCTAATGAACCATCTAGGGTGGCATGGCTGGCAAGTTGTCAGTGGTAATAACTCACCGGCTAGTTGTCCAGAGCCCATCCATTCTCTTCCTGATGCCTTTAGGTAAATCTTAGATCAGGGAACTTAGAAAAGAAAAAGAGAAAAAAAGAAATACTTAGAATTAAATGAAAAAAATATAAAAAGGATAAAATAAAAGAATAAAACTACACTTCACTGCAAGAGTATGGCTGGCAAGTTGCCGTGGGTAACAGCCCATTGGCTAGTTGTCTAGAGCCTAGCTCACAAAAATGCACAAATAATTTCCAAAACACATAGGAAAGAAGCGAGGAAGTAGAATAAACCGGGGAGATATACACTGAGTTCACCCTTATGTTGACCCCATAAAAATTTTAAAAGTAGGGAGAAAGCTATCGTTCGGAAAGATAAACCTCTAGGCATAAATCTTTAAGGTTACCTAGGGTTGTAGAAACCTGAAGTCCATTTTAATGGTTGGCTAGTGAGTCTATCACCCTTTTCACAAGATGCTTACCACTTAGAGTCCTTTACGAGTCTTGGGCAGGTCGGGTAGCCATAAAAAGTTATCCCGAAACTCTCAAACTCCAAAAGTCTAAAAAAAAATAAAAAAGAAGAAAAACCAAAAAATGTATCTTCCATTTTCAAATAAGGTGAGGACTTGGGTGGTCTGCATTCTGGCAGACACTCAGGTACTGTTGAGTTTTTGTAGTTTAGGACCTTAGTTGAAATTTTTTATTCTTAATAAATGACTTAAGCCTAAGCAATCGAGTCCTAATTCTATTTTTATACATAGCATATAGTTTAATTTTGCTAGGGACTAGCAAAAGATAGGCATGGGGGTATGTTGTCAAAGCGAGATCGATGTTTATGAAAGCTGCGTCGTAGTATAGGTCGAAATCACTTTGAAAATAAAAAAAATTTATTACTCGAATATCAGAAATGAAGTCCGAGGTCAAACACAGGGAGCAAATAGGAATTCACACACTAATCTCAATAATGTAAATGGGCAGAAGAATTTAAACCACAAAATGATATTCATAAATACTTAGTCTGTCACATTAGATATTCAATGAATTCTCATGTATTTTGAGGCAATAAAAAGGTAGAGAAGCTAAAATAATGGTGATTTAAATCACCAATTATTCCTTAAGCATATATATCAGGCATTCAATCAATTTATCAAGCTTTCACAATGTCAAGCCTTAAGTCATACGTCGGGTTATTGAATCAGACGACTTATCCAACAAGTGCTACAGTGCTTCCCTAGCACTGTTCTTCTTCTTCTCTTTTATTCTTGGCTTCTCTTCACTTCTTCTGGCCTTCTTCCTTTCTTCCTCTTATGTCTTCTTAAGTCTTCTCTTCTTAGCAGGCCTTTCTTTCCTCCTCTTCTGCGAAGGCTTCCTTCTCTTCTTTCTTTCTTCACACATAGAGGGCGGCTACCCCTTCAGAATTGGCTAAGTGTCGCACAGGGAAAAACCCTCCCCTGTCCTGCGCTCTCTTTCTTTCTCTCTTCCTCTTAGGTTCCACCCTCCTAGGGCCAATCAGGGTAATCGGGTATACGGATCGAGCATACCCGGGACTAGGCTCACCGACGTGGGTGGTGAGCGAGTGCTTTGGTTAGGCGGGTTATTGGGTCGGCCAGATCCGCGTGTGAGGTGTCGCGGGCGAGGCACATGAGGGTGTGTGCGGGGACCTCACCCCCTGTGCTTGCTGAGGCGATAAGCCTTAAGCATAAAATCAATATATACAGTGTCGCTTGGTCGTCAGCTTTTGAGGTGGGACTAAAGTCCCACCCTTCCTTCACGTAGCACAGTAGCAGGGTTCTTCTTTCAATTGGAGGTGATGCTGCTACTGGATTCCTGAATTGAGGACCTGGACAAGGATGTGGAATGAATTCGCATTGCCAGAAGCAAGCACCTGGAGTGACCGCGTCTTGGAGCAAGCTTGAACCCTTGCTCGAAGCTTTAGCAATGGCGGTGGAGGATCTGCTACCTAAAACATGAAATAGGGCCTCATGGCCATGTTAGAATACCTCAGGAGCTTCGCCGGACCATGGCGAGTGTAGCGGAAGTGGTTTCATGGAGGATGGTGATCTGGGGTGGCGGTCAATGAAGGAGTTTGGTGGAGAACGATGGGTTGGTTAACAGGTGGCTAGGGTGGTCGAGCAACCCAATAGAGTTGGGGCTTTTGTGCGAGTAGATGTGGTGGATGTCGGAGACTTGTCGATGAGGAGGATGGAGTTGTGTAGCGAGCAGAAATCCTCGTCAGAGTGTTCGCCGGTGGTGGAAGAGATGAGGATGATTCACGGCATCGGTGGTTGAATTGGGGAATAAGAAGACTAGAAAAACATAGGAAAGGAGAGGAAGCTAGAGAACCTAATCTAACTGTCGAAGGAGGGAGAAAACCCACGCCGGTGTGATGGCCGGACGTAGGGAAGATGAATCCTCCACGAGGGGGACGGCGGTGAAGAAAGGGGTTAGGTTACCTCTGATGTGATCGTCGAGAGGTAGAGGAAGTCGAGGAGGAAGAAGATGCTCCCAATTTGGCTGTTGGGAGGCTGTGGGAGGACGGGGGAGAATGCTTGCCGGAGCTAGGTCGGAGGAGGCCGGAGGTAGGCTTAGGAAGAGGTTTTTGGCCATAAAACTAGCTGCAGAGCACTGCCATGCATTTCACATGCTTAAATAGGGCTTAGGAGGGGGTTCCAAGCTTGGAAACAAGCTTGGGAACCTTGGAGCTTATGCAAAACTAGGATACCCATTCCTTCAAAGAATTCACACTAGCTTTTGGGAAGGAGTTGGGATCCAAGGTTGGTCCCATTGGAAAGAGAATTTCCAAAAGAATCTCCAGTTTGATTTTTGGAAGGTTTCATCAATCAATCAGGGAGATCTCTCCAAATGAAGCTCGTCGGAGTAGGATTCATGAGCGATAATGGTGGAGGGACTGTGTTGTGAGGAAGACAAAGAAGGTGGGGGGCTATTTGTAAAATATTCAAAAGTTAAGGATTTGAATGAGTTAAAAAGAGTCTGACTGGACCAAAATGCTAACTTGGTCAAGATGATCTCAGATTGGGCCTAAATTATGGTACAAACCTAATTTGGTCTCAAGGAATCTAATGGTGAAGTTAGATTTAGGTTTTGACCTTGTTTGACTGGGTAATTTATATAGAAAACCAAATTATGGCAAATGTCAGTCTAAGACTCTATTTTGGGTCAAGATAGGTTCTGATGGTCAAATTGAAAGTATCAAACCCTAGAGAATATTTTATATGAATTTTAGAGGGTTTAGGTGAATTTTATCCTGACCAGAACCTCAGTCAACTAAGCGAGTCTATTTTAGGGTTTCAAAAGTCATTTAATTCTCAAAACATGCGAAAACCCTTTTCTGTTTGTTCTAACCCACTTGTTGGACATTTAAGGCCATTCGACCGTTAATTATCCCTTGGGAAAACCCGTGGTTGTTCTGCATTCAAGTTATGATGGTAAAATTATAGTTTTAATCCTATTTTATTATCTTTCTCTTAGAATAATTATGCAAAGACTTAGGGCTCTCTGGCGGTTATGTAGGAGCATTTATTGACTTAATCAGATCAAATTATGCTAGTTGTGGCTCATGATGGTGTTCCCATCATACCCCCATGCCTAGATTTTGCTAGTCCCTTAGCAAAATCTCATGGAATTAACTTAAATTCTAGGCCATGCCTTTTTATGCTCAGATTTCTTGATGTGTGCTTTCTTTTTGTAGATTAGGTCAGAATGCTAATAGTAGGCATAGTGGTACTCAAGTACCAACTAAGATCCAGACCTGACCAGCTTTAGCCTTAGTCCGCCGAGAAGGTTTCTAAGGCCCATAGGAACTAACCTAAGGTTCGTTGAACTCTGCAGTTAAAGCACCCGTGCTTGTAACATGTTTTAGCCTAGGTTTAATTACAAGTGCATTTTTGTAAGAGAGAGATAGAAGATTTTTTTATTTTTGGAGACTTTTCTCTCTCTTTTCTTTTTATTTCTAGCTTTGGATAGGCTTTACAACATGGTCTATATCGGATACCTAGCTCCTACCATCCATCCTTGCAGGGTCCCTGGCAATTAATGCTTCGAGATAGCATTGCTCATGGCAACCCCAAGAACCCTGGCTTTTGAGATTTTGGGATAATCCCGCCCATGGCATTCTGTAGCTAAATCTAAACCTTGGCAATAGACATTTCATGATAATGTCGCCTATGGCATCTGAACCAGCACAAGGTGCTTACATGCATTGAGGAGACGCTATGTTATTGTGCATCTTCAAGGGGTATTTTACACCTCTCCATGCCGGGAACTCTTCCAAATCAACTTGTGTTGATTCGCCACTCCTAATCTAGGTAGCTTTTTCATAATAGAATTAACGCTTTTGCGTGATTTTAATAATTGAGTGCACTAAACCAGACCGTGTGTGGTTTGGAGTGCTTAGGTTACCAAGTCCCGCAAACCAGAGGTCAGTTAACGAGGTCGAATAATCCCTAAGCCTTGGACCTAATACTTTAAGCTTTGCATTTTCCTCAACTTTTTGAGGACTATCCAGATCTTAACGAATACTTGAACTTTTAAGCTTAAAATCACAGCCTAAGAGGCCTAATGGTGAATGGCGGATGATTATGCTATCGGAATTGGTTTTGAAAACCCGTCGTTGTAGTTCGAGTAGCGAAGAAATCCATTCAACAAATAAAATTTATACCTAAAAATCTATGAAGAAATTTCAGGTCGAACACAGGGAGGCTACGTCGATCAAAATTCGCAATTATTTTGTTGTGTTTTTGTGTCAAGGGTGAAATAATGACAATGGAATCAATATAGACAATAAAAGAGAGAAAGAGAGAGAGAAAGAACAATCACTTGACATTGCATAATGTTTTTACAACTAAGAAAGCAAGAAATGATTACACTAAAAAGCAAGAAATTATTACAATTAGAAAGCAGGAAAATTCTACTGTAGAAAGTAGTAAAAAGAATGGGAGAGAGAAGTTATCCTCCTCGACGATTTCTTGGAGGACGAGCTGGACAGGACAACGCCTGGAAGACGAGGAATAGAGCATGAAGAAGGAGGATGAAGTAGGAGGGACAGGAACGAGGTAGCACGTCATCGTCGTCGCAGGATTCGCTTCCGGAACGGGGGCGAAAACTTGGTTTTAGCTCTTGAGGAGCATCCCAAGTGTGGAATAAGCTTCTCTTAAGCTTTGGAGAGGGAGAGAGGAGAAGGAAAGGATGAGAAATCCATATGGTAGGGGTCCTTTTATAGTTGCAAAGAGTGGGGGCATTTTGGACATTACAACATGAAAAACTTTAATTCAGGACCTTTAGTGACGGATTCCCATGTCCGCATGTCCGCATGTCCGCATGTCCGATAGTGCCCCTTCGCCTTCGTGCACTCCACGCCTTCCCATGTCCGCATGCGTTCAGTCGTCCGATCAAGAGATCGAATGGCTTAAATCGCCTTTGCCTGCACCGTGTGCCTGCATGCTATTGGGCATTTGCACTGCGAGTCTAATGGCGCGTGGGCGCTATCGGTCAATCTATGCCGCTCGATGCGAATCGTGCTGCTCCAATTGCACGCCCGCGTGCAGTGGCTATGTGATTGAATGTGCGTCGCGTGCTCGCGTAACGCGCTTGACCACTATGCTATGCATGGGTTTGTGTCGCGCAGATGATTTTACGCATGGCTGATCTCGGCTGTTGGATCTTCATCTGACGGTCGAGATCAAGCATTGCTTGTGCTTTCAGATGAGGAGAGGCGCTGGATGAGCGGCGACGTGGCACGTTCTCGGCCGTTGGATGGCCATCCAATGACTGAGATTTGTCGAGTAGGTGAAGAAGAAGAGCTGCAGCAGATGCTGGGTGGCTATGATGGCACCACATGGCACCATCTAGGCCGTCCATCTTCTGAGTGTTGTAGATGGTGCCACGGGTGTTGGATTGGACTGGTTTTCACGTCATTAGGTTGCGATCATCGATTCGAACCCATCCATGTGGTCGGACTTGTCATCTGAGGTGCGGATTAACACCATCTTGGCCCTTGATCTTTAGGATTCCTCGATCTCTATCTGGTGCTATGGATGTCCGATTAGGGTGATCTTGGAGTCGTTGAACTCCAATCATTGTCTTGATCAGATCCGTATGGTTGGATCTTCGACCCGAGGCCCCGATTAAAAAGTCTCCCTATCCCTGACCATAAAATGGAGACAATAACTATACAATTTATACAACTTGATCTAAATATATGATTACGCCCGTTATGTAATATTTACAATGTATAATGCTAATGTGACACTAAGAACATGCATTAATAGACATTTTAGGTTAATCAGATGTATGCACATCACACCCCCATGCCTATCTTTTGCTAGTCCCTAGCAAAAGCTACATGCTATTTATAAAAGAATTAGGTTGGATTACTTGGGCACAAATCATTTTCAACATTAAGAAATTTTTACTTAGGACCTGGACTTTCAAAGACACAATAGCAGTCGGGTATTTGCCAAAATGTAGACCACCTCAAGCCCTCGCCTTATTCAAAGAAAAATATGTTTTTTCTCTTTTTCTTCTTTTCTAATTTTTTTTTTGATTTTTGAGTTTAGGGTTATAGAGTGGCTTTCTACAGCCACTCAACCCACCCCAGATTTAATGAGAACCCTAAGTTCTAGGCATCTTTTTGTGAATGTGATAGACTCGTTGATTGGCAATCATAACGGACTTCGGGTTTCTATGCCTCTAGGTGACCTTAAAAAGGGAGTTCTGCCTAAAGGTGTATCTTTACGACCGGTAGCTTTCTCCTTACTTTTAGTTTTATGGGATCAACACAAGGGTGAGTCTAGTGCATATCTCCCCAGCTTATTCTACTTATCCGCTTCTTCCTAAGTGTTTTGGGAATTTTTAGTACATTTCTTGTGCTGGGTTCTGGACAACCGGTCGATGAGCTGTAACCACCGACAACTTGCCAGCCATACTTGTGCGGCAAAGTGTGGCTTATTTCTTTTATTTCTTTTTCTTTCCTTTCTCCTTTTTCTTTTTTCTTTTTCCTTTCTTTTTGACTTTCTTTTTCTTTTTAAGTAGGTGGCTTCCTTAGTCTAAGATTTACCTGAAGGCAGCAAAAAGAGAGTGGTCTGGTGACTGGGCTCTAGACAACCTACCTATGGGCTGTTACCCATGATAACTTACTAGCCATATCACCCTAGAAGGTTCATTAGCTACCCAATTTCCGTTAAAACCATCGAACAATGAGTCGGTGACGAAATAGTGTGTAGATGCTTAGACTTAAAGTTCCCTCAAATCAGAGGGCGGGTTGATAAGTCGTGTACTTATCACCCAAACTTATTTAATTGAATTACAATAGAATTCAGGATGGTAAGGACTCGATAACAAATCCACATTTTAGTGGATACCTGGGCTGATTAAGCCCAAAGACCTGAAGGGTCTTAGTGTTCAAATCCTACTGTAATATTTTCTAAGATTGAAAGGTCCTAATGTCCAAGTATTCCATCCTAATTCAATTTTTTTTTATGTATATCTAAGAAGACAAATAGAATTTACAAAAATTCCACAGAGCTGACAAAATGATTCAAAAGTGAATCCACCCCCCCATGCCTAGCTGATGCAATGTCCTCATTGAGAATAAGAGACATGAAAGGATGGGTAGAATGCAGAAGATATCACCTGAATATGAAGCTCGGGTCAGCTCTGAGTTAGACTGTACAACTGCTGAGTTTAATGCCGTCAGCTAGGCGAAGTCCAGCCAAAGAAGTCACAACATGGCTAGAGCAACTGTGTCTGAGACAGGTTCTGGAATAGTACGGTCAATAATAGGTTTCAAACATTGACCGTTGACTTTGAATGAATTAGCCATCTTCAGGTCAGAGATCTGAACAGCTCCGTTTGGAAATATTTGGTCTACAATGAACGGGCCATTCCATTTTGACCTAAGTTTGTCAGGAAAGAGCTTAAGTGGAGAATCGAATAGCCAGACCTTCTGGTTTGGCTCAAAGCTCTTTCGGGAAATCAATTTGTCATGAAGAGCTTTGGTTCGAGCCTTGTAGATCTTGGCATTCTCACATGCATCATTTCTAAGCTCCTACAACTCAGATAGTTGGAGTTTCCTGATCTTCCCAGCTAAACTCAGATCTAAATTGCACTGCTTGATTGCCCAGAATGCCCTATGTTTAATTTCTACGGGTAAATGGCATGCCTTTCCATACACCAGATGAAACAAAGACATGTCGATGGGCATTTTATACGCTATATGGTAGGCCCAAAGAGCATCCTCAAGCTTTTGAGTCTAGTCTTTGTGATCAAGCCTAACCATTTTCTGCAGAATATTCTTGATCTCCCGATTGGAGATCTCGGCCTGTCCATTCGTCTGAAGATGGCAAGGTGTGGAGATTTTGTGATTAACCCCATATTTTGCCAGCAAATTACGGAACTGGACATTAGTGAAATGAGTGCCACCAACACTGATGATGGCCCTCGGAATCCCGAACCTGCTGAAGATGTTCTTCATGAAAAAATCAATGACCACCTTGTGGTCATTGGTTCGGGTAGGAATCTCCTCGATCCACTTGGACACGTAATTAACAGCGACAAGAATGCACTGATGTCCAAATGAAGGGAGGAAGGGTCCCATGAAGTCGATGCCACAAACATCGAAGATTTCGACAGGAAGAATCGGGTTTAGGGGCATCATATCTCTCTTGGTTATGCTCCCAAGTGCCTGGCATCGAGAACACGACCTCAAGAATTCTTGGGCATCCTTGAATAAAGACGGCCAATAGAATCCAAATTGCAAAATTTTTGTAGCCGTCTTTTTGCCAGAGAAGTGTCCACCACATGCAGATGCATGGCAGAACTCGAGTATACTCTTGAATTCATTCCTTGGAACACATCGGCAAATAATTTGATCAGAGCTGATGCGATGCAGTTCAGGGTCCTCCCAGAAGTAATATTTGGCCTCAGATTTGATTCTATCCCGTTGTTGCTTGGTCCAATCCTGGGGGATTTGACCAACGACCAAATAATTAACAATGTCAGCAAACCACAGTGTTTGGACACTTGAAACTGTAAGGATGGTTTCGTCCGGAAAAGCAGCAGCAATTGGAATGTTCGGATGAGAAGAATCACTCAGAAGTCTCGACAGATGATCTGCCATCACATTCTGTACCCCAGATTTATCCTTGATTTCAAGATCAAATTCTTGAAACAGAAGAATCCAACGAATAAGCTGGGCTTTGGCATCCTTTTTGGCCAAGAGATGTCTCAAGGCCGAGTGGTCGGTATATACGATGACGTGAGACCCTAAGAGATAAGCCCTGAATTTCTCCAAAGCAAATACTTCAGCTAGTAATTCCTTCTCAGTAACAGTGTAATTGCTCTGGGCCTCATCCAGAGTTTTACTAGCGTAGTAGATGACAGAGGGCTTCCTATCAACTTTCTGACCCAAAATAGCCCCAACCGCGTAATCAGAAGTGTCGGTCATGATCTCAAAAGGGGCTGTCCAAACCGGTGGTTGCAACACCGGAGCACAAGTGACTTCCATTTTAAGAAAATTAAATGCCTTATGGCATCATTCGTTAAACTCAAATGGCATTTCTTTGGCGAGAAGATTGCTCAGAGGATGAGCAACCTTCACAAAGTTTTTGATGTATCTCCTATAGAATCCCACGTGACCAAGAAATGATTGAATTTGTTTGACAGATGTGGGAGGAGGAAGATTAGCGATAGCATCAACCTTAGCTTTATCCACTTCGATTCCCCGTTCAGAGATTACATGACCCAAGACGATGCCTTCTTGTGTCATGAATGACTCTTTTCCTAGCTAAGGACCAATCTTGTTTTGATGCACCATTTAAGAATCATTTCAAGATTAGCTAGACAAGAGTCAAATGATTCTCCAAAAATAGAGAAATTGTCCATGAAGACTTCCATAGACTCTCCCACCATGTTTGGGAAAATGGGCAACATGCACCTTTGAAAAGTCGCAGGTGCATTGAAGCCGAATTGCATCCTATGAAAAGCAAAGGGTCCGTAGGGACAGGTGAAAGTAGTTTTTTCCTGATCCTCGGGATGGATAGGAACTTGGTTGTATCCCGAGTAGCCATCAAGAAAACAGAAGTACTTCTTCCTGGCTAATTTTTCCAAGATTTTGATTAATGAATGGCAAAGGAAAATGATCTTTCTTCGTGGTTGTGTTCAACTTCCTATAATCGATACAGACCCTCCAAGAGGAAGCTGAATGAGTTGTGACAGATTCTCCTTTCTCGTTAGTCACAACGGTAATCCCAGCTTTCTTGGGAACAATCTACACGGGACTTACCCAAGGACTATTAGAGATCGGATAAATGATTCTTGCATCAAGCCACTTAATAATCTCCTTCTTGACCACTTCTCGCATATTTGGATTTAATCTCCTCTGCATTTGGCGAGAAGGGCAGGATCCATCTTCCAAAAATATTATGTGATTGCAATAAGATGGCTCGATCCCCCTAAGGTCATGAATAATCCAACCAATTGCCTCCTTGTGTTCCTTCAGGACCTTAATCAATTTAATCTCCTTCTCCGTTGTTAATTTAGCACTGATAATCATAGGGAGCATCTTATGTGATCCTAAAAACTGATATTTCAGATTCTCAGGTAATGGTTTTAGTTCAAGCTGGGGCGAGTTAATGATTGAAGGTAAGGAAGATGCTGATGAAGACTCATCAAGAGGAAGAGGTTGAGAGTGAACAAAATCAATAACCTCTTCAAAAGATGGCGGATTTTCCATAGAGGGTTGTGTCTCCAATTCATCATTAAAGGAGGAACTTTCAAATGCAGAAACCATCATACAAGTCTCAATATTCATATTATCGTCCTTAAGTTCCTCAATAAATCCACAATCCTCGAATTTATTAATCGCCTTAAAAATATCCAATTTCATTCTTTGATCCCCAAAGGCGATTTCCATGCTACCGCTTTCACAGTTAATGTTGGTCTTGGCGGTAGCCAGGAATGGACGCCCCAGAATGATGGGCGTGTTCCTCAGATTTTTAGGTACATCCATCTCCAGGACAAGGAAATCTATAGGAAAATAGAAATCCTTAACCTTAACAATAACATCTTTTATAACACATCGCGGATTTATGACTGAACGGTCTGCTAACTGCAGCGTTATTGAAGTCGGCTGAAGTTCACCTAATCCGAACTTCTCGTAAAGAGAAGTCGGAATTAGGTTGATGGATGCATCCAGATCCACCAGTGCTCTATCAAAAGTGTAGTCGCTGATGACACAAGAAATCAAAGGAGCACCTGGATCTCTCTTTTTTTGAGGGAGGTGGTGTAGGATAACAGAACTAGCCTGCTTGGAGAGTACCACCTTCCTCAGAATAGATTCTCTTGACTTACGCTTCTGTGTACATAAATCCTTTAAAAATGTTGCGTAAGCCAATATATGTTTAGTAGCGTCGAGAAGTGGGATATTGATCTCGACATTCTTGAAAATATTTAGAAGCTCCTCATTACTATCAATAGACTTCTTCTTCCTTGATCTAATCAAGGCCTCAGGAAAAGGAACATGAGTCAGATCTTCGGAATCAGGTTCCTTTGCCTTGATTTCTTCTCCAAAGTTCTTTTTTCTCACCTCAGATTCTTCAAGATTTGGTAAATCAGAACAATGTGGTTTTGGATCCTTGGTTTGTTTGCCACTCCTCAAGGTAACATAATTAACGAATGCATACGAGTTTGGGTCTTGGGGAGGGTTAGGAAAGATTGGAGGGGCTTCATTAGCCAAGAACCGTTGATTTACAGAAGAAGAAGAAGAGGAAGGACCCTACTCAACCACCTGAGCATGTGCATGTGGGTTCTTTTGATTCTTGTACCCATGGGCTTGATTGCTCGGATTCAGGATATTATGCGAGTTGGGTACGGGTTGAGATGGTAGAGATCTGAGTTGACGAGAATTAGCCATGAGCCTGGTTTGCAAGATGTCCAGCGAGGTTTTCGTTTGCTGCATGAGCTGGAGCATAGATCCTTGCATCTCTACCATTTGTCGATTCAAATCAGCCTACCCTACGAGTTGACGGGCATTCCAAGTTGGCTGATTGACCTGATTCGGGGGCAACTGGGTATAAACATGACCCTGACCCATTGGTCGTTGCGGAGCATAGTTGCTGGGATGAAATTGGGTCTGCTACCCTGGGTTTTTCCAGAAGAAGTGAGCATGGTTTCTCCAACCTGGATTATAAGCATTGGAGTAAGGGTTGGATCTAACATTCTCCTGTACAGCACAAACATCCTCATAAGGTGAAGATGGAGAGAAAGAAAGGAAAGGATCAGAGAAACTGGGATCAAAGGCCCCAGTTTGGAACCTGGGGGGTTCCGAATAATGCTAGCTCGCAGGTTGAGCCGCATCAAGGTGATTCATGAACTCCCACCCAGAAGGAGCTCGTGATGAATGGAATCCCGAATTCTGGGATTGAGTGGATCGACAATTATTCATTGAGTTTCCAGCCATCCACTCCTCCATTCTCTTAGCAACCAAGTCCACCTTATCAGGTTTATTACAAAATAATTCCATATCGAATGAATGAGAGTCGTGGACTTCATTAACATTCGATCTAGCCTGCTGGGATTGGTTAAAAGTATCCATGGAGGCATGATTGATCGAATTCTCACTCATCTCAAACAAATCGTGCTCGCTATTTGCATCTTCGTTGAGGAAATTGCCTCTGCAAGAAGCGTCCACGTGATTTCTGAGTTGCTCAGTCAACCCATGGTAGAAAATCTGCACGAGTTGCCATTTTGGCACCTCGTGGTGTGGACACCTCCCCAATAGGTCCTGGAATCACTCCCAGGCAACATGGAACTACTCCCTCCGCCATTAGGTAAAGCTAGTAATTGCCCATCTCAAAGCATTGGTACGTTCAACAAGGAAGAATTTCCTTAGAAAGGTCGATTTCAACTCTTTCCAAGTTGCAATTGGTTCTCCTATAGTCCTGTACAAATGAGAGGCTTTATCCCTAAGATAGTGTGAGAAGAGCCTCATGATCATTTGCTCCTCATTCACATTTCGTGCCTTGGTAGTTTGGACCAAAGTGGTCAAGTCCTCTAAGTGCTGAAACGGGTCTTCAGAGCCAAGCCCATGGAAATGTTTGATCAGGCTTGACACCTGTGGCTTGATTTCTACATCTCCAACAGGAATCTGGATGCCGGGACATTCCTCATAATTTGAAGGATCATAAAAATCCTTCAAGGGCTGGGCACCCTGCATTCTCTGGAACCATTCTTGTATTCTCTACATTTGTTCCAGTTGCCTTCGAAATACCTCCTGTGGATCCTGAGGCAGAGGAGGCTGTTGATCAGCCATGGGATCAATTTGGCCAAAATCCAATCTACGCCTCCTAGAATACTCTAGTGGTCCTTCCATTCGAGGATTCAATGACCTTCTTCCGAGCATAAACTAGGAAAAGGTCAGAAGGACTGGGGATAAGAACCCTGCAACACAACAAAATAAGCCTGTCCTTAAGTGGGGTAGCCTAAGGATCTACAAACTCTTAGAACCTGCCTTAAGATTATAAACGATTTACTCTACTTGTGTCTGTTCAATCTAACCAGTTAGGAGGGACTGGGGAGAAGGTTCTTCCTTCGGCTTGCACCTCCGGTTCCTAGTGTACCCCCTAGCTGCGGTCGTTTGATGCTACTTCCCTAGCTAGACATCAGATTGATCAGTACAAGCAGGTTAATCATAAACAATCTCAGACTAGGCTCCAAAGAGCGAATCATTCCTTAAGGCCAACGTCTACTTGATTTTATTGAGGCCTGGGATTGTAGTGCTTATGGAATGTGGTGGGCCCTTAAAATGGGTTGTGCCCTTAATGATCAATTTAGTATGTGTGAGTGCATGCACAACCAGGGTTTTGAAGCAAGATTATTTGTTATGAGTAGATTTTAGAGTTCAAATCTTGCTTAAGTAGCTTTTAGGGTTTAGAATTAGGTTTAATTCAATCAAGTTTGAGGCAAACCAGGTTTTCAAGCACGGGTGAAGATTGCTTTCCTTTTGAAATCAGAAATAAAGCGGAGTGCCTGGTATGAACCTAGATTGACAATCCTAAGAGGAAGCTACTTGGTGAGTTGATTTTATGTTGAGTGGTGCAGCCCAAATAGCTCAAACAATTGGCCACAATTTTACCACTGAATTAGGCAGACAAAAATGATTAACCTAGAATGATTTCTACTCTTTTATGTGTTGATTTATGTGTATCGGTTCCACAGATCAGAATCCGGTTGAGTAGAAGAAAATCAATTAGGTTAAGTGCCTTGAATGTGGGTGTATGTTGAATTATCCCACAAAAATATCTTTTTGTTTTTTTTTTATATGAGAGGGTGAAATGAATGTGGGTGGAAATCCAAACAACCAAACTAATCCTAAGATTTATGCAAACACCTAGGTTAATTGGAATTTCAATTTAATGTGATGAAATGAAATCTATGGAGGGGAAGAATGGGGAGCACTTACGATAAGTCGATTTTCACTTTCGAATAATTTATTAAGATGATTTGTCATTGTAAGATCAAAGTGGTGGAAAATCGCTTAACAAAATAATTAAAATTAAAATTAAACCACTCACAGGAGAGCAGGTTGTGTCCATAGGGAGGCAATTACTTAATTAAACTCACAATTAGGTCAAAATCAAGTTTGCTAAACTATTCCCCAGATTAAACAATGCCTGTGTAGCTTTGAAAGTAAACCTTAAATTTATGGAGAAGTCAAGGGGTGTGCATGTAATTTTTACATCAGAAAATTATACATGCGCAAGAGTATGCCATGTACTATTCACTTGCATGCATATGAAGATGTCATTCAAAATTAAATTCAATGCACATAGAGATGAATAACAAGGTTAAACAATTCTCTAGAAGCATGAGCATGAAGGCATAAATTCACCACAATAAAATAATGATAAATCAAAATTCATTTTTGTGGTAATGGCATGAAATGTAATTATTAATTGAGGTTGAAACAAGGGATTAGCTTTGGGTGGAGCTTGTGCACGGATGAAGGAGAGATGGACGGCAAGTTGGTGACCAAAGGTAGCCCTCTCCGATCCGCACTTAACGGTGGTGGCGGCTCGATGGATGGTGGTCGGAGCCGGCCTGCCAGAGGAAAGAAGTGGTAGTGCAGGAGGGTGCTGCTGTTGGCCACACGTGCTGTAGGCGCAAGGAGGTGCGGAGCGCGGGCGCTGGGGGTGCTGCAGGCATGCGCGGGGCATGGACGCATGGAGGGCGATGCCTTGCAAGGCGCACAGGCGCGCATGGGGGGTTTGTTGGCACCGACTGCAAGTACAGCAGGGAGGCCCTGGTGTGTTCTGAAGCGAGGGCACTATAGCGTGGTGAAGGAGAAAGGGTATGGAGGTTTTGGTGAAGGTGCACAGTGGGCAGAGAGCACACGGTGGCGTGGGTGCTTGGAATGAAGGCACGGGCGTGGGTGCTGGAGCGCAGGCTGTTGGCACGTGGGGTTTGATGGCACGGGGGGCTGCTGGCGTGCGGGTGGATTGGAGATGAAGGGGCGGGCATGCAGGCACTAGTGGGTGTGCTGGAGGTGAAGGTGCACGGTGGTAGGCGCGTGCGCTGGAGGTGGGTGCGCTGGAGATGAAGGCACGGGCGTGCAGGCTGGTGAAGGCGTGGGCGTGCAGGCTGGCGTGGGTTGCTGGCGAGGTGAGGGCACGTAGTAGGGGGAGTTGCAGGGACTCTTGGCGGTGGGCTGTCACCCCACGCGCCCACGGTGGTGGAGTCGCACTGCCGCGGTGGGAGGCCGGTGGTATGGATGGATGAGAAGCAATGTTCTCTGAGCACAGTGAGGAACAAAGGGGTGGAGACCTCCCTTTGAATGGCAGCCCCTCCTCTTTTGTAGCCACAGCTAAGATTTGAAATTCAAACACTACCGTAGAATCAATGTGACATGCAGGAGGAGGTGGAGACGGAGGAGTTACCTGCAAAGGAGAAGAAGAAGAAAAAGAATAAAATAATTAGGGTTATTTATACATAACTCCTTAACTTCTATGTTAATTAAAATAATGCACCTAATTAATTAATTAATTAAATGTATGCAACCCTAGGTTAATTCTAAATGCACGAATTATGCACTTAAGCTAAAAATATGAATTAATTTATTTACATCCTAATGTATGCTATCGAAATGTTACAATTAACTTGATGTCTAGACACTTAAATACTTAAATAGCCTACAAATATGGGCTAATCAACTTACAGTCGTCTTCAACTGCACTTTACTCCAGTCTACCGCTTGACGATTCCCTGATAGAGGTATCTGCAAAAAATAGACACGAGATAGAGCAAGTTAGAAAATAGTAAAGTACGCAAAATGCGAAAAGAAGATCGAAAAATCATTGCCTTTTTAGCAACGGCGCCAAAATGTTGAATGGCAGATGACTACGCTATCGGAATTAGTTTTGAAAACTTGTCGTTGTAGTTCGAGTAGCGAAGAAATCCTTTCAACAAATAAAATTTATACCGAAAAATCTGTAAAGAAATTTCGGGTCAAACACAGGGAGGCTACATCGAACAAAATTCGCAATTATATTTTTGTGTTTTTGTGTAAAGGGCGAAATAATCACATTGGAATCAATATAGACAATAAAAGAGAGAAAGAGAGAGAGAAAGAACAATCACTTGGCATTGCATAATGTTTTTACAACTAAAAAAGTGAGAAATGATTACACTAGAAAGCGAGAAATTATTACAACTAGAAAGCAGGAAAATTATACTCCAGAAAGCAGTAAAAAGAATAGGAGGGAGAAGTTATCCTCCTCGACAATTACTTGGAGGACGAGCCGGATGGGACAACGCCTGGAAGACGAGGAACGGAGCAGGAAGAAGGAGGACGAAGCATGAGGAACTGGAACGAGGCAGCACGTCATCGTCGTCGCAGGATCCGCTTCCGGAATGGGGGCGAAAACTTAGTTTTAGCTCTTGAGGAGCATCCCGGGTGTGGGATAAGCTTCTCTTAAGCTTTGGAGAGGGAGAAAGGAGAAGGAAGGGATGAGAAATCTGTTTGGTAAGGGTCTCCATTTATAGTTGTAAGGAGTGGGGGCATTTTGGACATTACAACATGAAAAACATTAATTTAGGACCTTTAATGACGGATTTATACGTCACTAAAGGCCTGAATGTGGACGACGTGCGCGCGTCGCTCGCGTGCCCCTTCACCTTCATTCTCTCCACACCTTCACATGTCCGCGCGCGTTCAGCTGTCCGATCAAGAGTTCGAATGGCTTAAACCGCCCTCGCCCGCGTCGCGTGCCTATGTGCGATCGGGCATTTGTGCTGCGCGTCTAATCGCACGTGGGCGCTATCGGTCGATCTATGCCACTCGATGCGAATCTTACGGCTTTAATTGCACGCTCGTGCGCAGTGGCTGCGTGATCGAATGCACGTCGCGTGCTCACGCAACGCGCTTTACCACTGCCCTATGCATGGGTTTGTGTCGCACGGATGATTTTATGCACGACCGATCTCGGCTGTTGGATCTTCATATGACGGTCAAGATCGAGCGTTTCTTGTGCTTTCAGATGAGGAGAGGCACTGGATGAGCAGTGACGTGGCACGTTCTTGGCTGTTGATGGGCATCCAACGGTTGAGATTTGTCAAGCGGGTGAAGATGAAGAGCTGCGACCGGTGCTGGGTGGCTATGATGGTGCCACGTGGTGCCATCTAGGCCGTCCATCTTCTAAGTGTTGTAGATGGTGCCACGGGTGTTTGATTAGACCGATTTTCGCACTGTTTGGCTGAGATTGTCGATTCGAACCCATCTGTGCGGTCAGATTTATCGGTCAGATTAACACCATCTTGGCCCTTGATCTTTAGGGTTCCTTGGTCTCTATCTGGTGCTACGAATGTCCAATTAGGGCGATCTTGGAGTCGTTGAACTCCAATCATCGCCCTGATCGGATTCGTACAGTTGGATCTTCGATCCGAGGTCCCGATTAAAAAGTCGCCCTGTCCCTGACCATAAAAAGGAGACAATTACTATACAATTTATACAACTTGATCTAAATGCATGATTATGCATGTTATGCAACATGTACAATGTATAATGCTAATGTGACACTAAGAACATACATTAATAGACATTTTAGGTTAATCAGATGTATGCACATCACCTAAAATCAGCGTTCATATTAATCTCTTTTGTCCCTTAGCACTTTTGTCCTTTTATTTCTTTCTTTTGATATGGTCTAGAACTAAGTAGATTCCTTAATCATTTACTAATGACTATCACTTTTTCTTTTCAAATTGTACTCCTTTTTGACATTTATATCACCTCCCTTTTTTTTCCTTCTCAAGAATGATATGCAATTAATTTATTCAAAATTTCCTCCCTTCTCCATTTTTTTGTTCTTTTTTTTTATTTTTAATTTTTTTGGTTTCTTAGATTATATTTTTTGTGAGAACCCTTCTGAACTGTGAATTTTTGTATGTTTGCACTTTAACACCCCCCCATGCCTAAGTTTTGCAATGTTATTGTAAATGGAGGGTATGAAATAGTTTGGGTTCAGGAATTAGAACAGGATTATTGGGTGGGTGAATGGGTCGGGATGACTGTTGTGGATGATTTCAAGCTCTGGTAAGAGTACCAGAGGTGGAATCGACTATTCTAAAACTGAACTCAGAGTGTAATAGACGTGCAGTACAAAAGGATACTTAGAAGTATCTTGAGTTTTTTGGAATGACGGGTTGCCTCCCGTTAAGCGCTAAATTCAATGCCTTCAGCCTAGCAGAAAATGGTATGGAGAAGGATTGGTTAAAGTAGATGACTTTTGTAGAACAAGCACCTTGATCAATAGCCTAGTTGGTCCAACAAGGTGCTTGTTCAGATCAACAAGCTAATGATGTAGCCCAAACCCAATCAATCTAGTGGGTTGATAGATGTGAATCAGTAGATGCGGAACTCACCATATGCTTTGATGCTCGAAATGATTTGGAAGTGTATAGCTAGGGTTTGGCTGAGTTGAATCAGCCTGATCAGAGTAGGGATCCTCAAATGAATAAGAATCAGTGGAGGATGTAGGAACCCTATGAAAATGATTAGAGAAGGATGGGGCGTGATTTGTAGTCCAATTAATGTTCGAAACCCGATAGAAATGTGGTAGAGAATCATCTGCAACAAACTTATTGAGAGGAAATCAGAGTAAAAATTGAGTCTGGTTGCGGGTCGAGGATGAGAACGGGTTTGGGAAGGTTCTGCATGTGTAGAAGAGGTGTTTTCTTTTAAATCATTGAGCTCAATGTCAGAATCAAAAGATGGGTCGTAGTTGATGAGGTCGTAAATTGGCTCAGAGTTGTTAGGAAATAACAGTTCTCCGAAATCAGAGTAAGATTTGAAATCGTCGGAGAACTTGCGAGAATCATGTTTTGAATCTGATTCAGGATCTGAGATTCCATCAGAGAATAGATCAAGATGTGGACAATTAGCAACCTTACTTGGGTCTAGCCTATTCTCAGATTCCAAGCTCACAAAGATGTCCCTATTAGGTTTAGGCTCGGGTTCTTGGCTTGTAGGGAAGACCCAATCAAAGCCCAACTCTTCCAACTCGATTTCTATATCATAGATTGGCATAACTTCCAAAAAATTAATCTATGTTTCTGAGGATGTTGGAGAGGTGCATTTATCAAATAAAGGCCCAGAATCATGATCTAAATTTAAAGTCTGATTTTCATCACACGGTGCCTTGTAATCATCCCAAGAAGGCTCATATCTAGATTCTAGGTTAAGGGTGTGGGTTGTATCACTAGAATCTAGGTTGGGCTCTACAGGGATGTCAGAATTATCCTCAAGGACAGCCTTTTCAAAATAAGGAGAGGAATTTATGCCCTCAAGAAGTTTTGACTTAATCTCATTATTATAGGTGTCTAGGAAATCTAAGCCTGGTGAACTAGTCTTTTGATTTTCTAAGGCTGGTTCAAAATTGTGATCACCTGTAATCGGATCCTCCCAACCCGTCTCAAGATCAGGCGTGCCAATCTGTATATAAGTTGGATCATATTTCATTTGGGGGTCCACAACAACCTTGATTTTTGAACCCGAGATTTGGAAAATCAGATAGATCCTAGGTATTGTTCCAAGATGTTTCGCTAGATGCTTGGGGAATGTGCAGGTATTTTTGATCGATAATCTGTTTTAATAATTTTATCATCTCTTCTCGTTTTTCAATATCATCTTCGTGCCTTTCCCAAAGTACAGGATTTGTCATGCACTGGAGATATTCAAAGTTATGCAATTTCTCTAACTCAATGTATCCTGTCATGAGAAT
This sequence comes from Thalassia testudinum, assembly GCA_037157565.1. NCBI lineage: Eukaryota > Viridiplantae > Streptophyta > Magnoliopsida > Alismatales > Hydrocharitaceae > Thalassia > Thalassia testudinum. The sequence continues at coordinate 89,087,980 of JAZHRO010000024.1, forward strand.
ATCCCAGGTTGATCCATTTGTTACTTGTGTTATAATTAATTGGGTACAGTTTATGATGAAGGTTGTTGTTACTGGCATATTAACCTAAATGTCATTAATTGGATTTGAGGTTTTGTCATCAATCTCATAAAATCTAAGGGCATCCTCAAACATTCTATCTTTCATGGATATTTGAGATTCAGGTTTCTTCAATGGTTTTCCTAAATTGCCAGGCTACATCTTTGAATCAGATGGTGGAACCAAGATGTAGAATCAGTACTAAGGTTAAATTTGAAGTTGATCAGATCGGAAAGAGATTCCCTAAAATGATATGTGTATGTGCTCTAAATAGAAGGGATGAGGGACTGGATGTGATATTGACCCAATCAAGGCACCCAAAAGATTCTTTGGATGACTAAGGCAATTTTGAGGTGGATGATACCTTTGAATCAAAAATTCGCACACCCGAAAAATACTTAGGTAGCCAGGAAGGGAGAGCCCCACAAAGACCCCTACACGGTAGAGCGTCCCCATGGGTTATAGGGTGTCCCCCACCCGACCTTCCTTATTACTAAGGGTCCAGGTAGATCGGAATGTACAAACTTAAGTCCTTAAGTCTACCAATTTTGTGTCCTAATTTGTGCCTTTGATTTCACTTGATTAGAAGTTAATTTCAACTTGTGACCTAATTTAGAGGTTGGTTGTCCTACAATGTAGACCTACTTCACTTGACCTGCCCTAAAGATGGCAGAATGAGATCTAGGTCAAGACAGTGTTGAGAACAGAAAACTATGCGATCAAAGTTGGATTTGAAAAACCCGTTGTTGTAGTTCGATTTGCGAAGTAATTCATCAACAGATAAAATTTATACCGAAACTCTAAGAATTTTAGGTCGAACACAGGGTGGCAGACGTTTGATTCAAAATCGCATTTGTTTAATTGTTACGAAGCATATTAGCTAGTCGAATTGAATCTAAACTATCTACTTACAGAATAAAGAATAGAAGACAGAGAGAGAATATTACAAATAAAGACAAAAGAGAGGTAGAATAAACATGGAATTCATTATCACAAGTGGATGTTCATTACAATTACAACTACCCACTACACTAGAAAGCAAGAAATCTACACTAGAAAGCGGGAAATCTATTCTAGAAAGCAGTAGAAGAGAACATAGAAAGAAGTTATCCTCCTCGACGGCTGCCTGGAGGATGACCCGGATAGGACGGCACCTAGAAGACGAAGGACAGAGCGAGAATAAGTAGGATGAAGTGGGAAGAAGTAGGACGAGGCAGGAAGAAGCGGGAATGAGGCAGCACGTCGTCATCGTCGCGGGATCCACTTCCAGAACGAGGATGAGAAAATTGGATTTGGCTCTAGAAAAGCATCCTAGGTGTGGGACAAGCTTTTCTTGAGCTTTGGAGAGGGAGAGAGGTGAAGGAAGGGATGAGAATTTCGTAGGGTAGGGGTCTCCTTTTATAGTTGCAAGGATTGGGGGCAATTTAGTCATTACTTTGTTAAAACATTAAATGACGGGGTCTTTAGTGACGGATTTAAGCGTCACTAAAGACCCCACGTCATCGCTGCCTTGAGCGCACACTCACCTCCTCATCTGCCGATGCTCAATGCTCGCCTACGTCAAAGAAATCTCAGTCGTCAGATCGTGAGATCGGATGACTCAGATCGCTCCTCGCCTTCTTCAGTTTTGCCTAACCGCATGCTCGTGCGTGCGATGGGGCATGTAGAAGCGCATCATCATGAGCGTGGGGATCACAAGCTCCTCTCCGCACGACGTCTCTACTCCTCGCCTGCCCGATCGCCATCTGACGGCTGAATTGCTCCCGTTCCCTCACCTGCGCCCAATTTGAGGCAAGCTGCATTTTGAGCACACCTCGTGCTCGCGAAAGAGCGCCCGACCGTTGTGCTACAGTCGACTTTATGTCGCGTTTATGTTTTAAGTGCGCACACTTGTGGCCATTAGATCAAGATCCAATGACCCAGATCATCTGCGCCCTACGCCTTAAGAAGATGTGAGCGGCGCATCTGAGTAATTCCTAGCCATTGGATCAAGATCCAATGGCTAGAATCTTGGGATGGAGAGCCTTTGGAGATGCAGTGGCGGGTCTTAGGACTGATTGGGCTGCTGAGATGGCACCATGTGGCACCATCTTAGCCGTCCATCTTCTATATGTTGTAGATGGTGCCACGGATGTCGAATTGGACCGATTTTCGCGTCGGTAGGCTGCGATCGTCGATCCGAACCCATCCATGCGGTCGGATTTGTCATCTTAAGTGTGGTTTGGTACCATCTTGGCCCTTGATCTCTAGGCTTCCTTGTTGAATATGTAGAGCGCATTTTTGATAGGAAAAGCGTCATAGTATAGTGCGCAATATGATCAAACAAAGATATTTAAAAGATAAGGAGACTTGAGTCCCAGTTGTTCGTCTCTGGGAGGCATTTGTTTTACTTTTGAATTCAATCTTTTACCCCTCTACTTTGTTCAAAATCGAACGCCGATTTCCAGACTTCTGATTAAAATTTCACCACTTCTATTATGAACCCTGATTATGTGCGCGTGTGTTAAATAAATCACAAAGGTGAAAGTGTGAGTTTCTGTGCACACGATTCTAGTGAGGTGGTGACTATTTACAGAAAATGCATCTATAGTTATATTTTCTATATTTTCAGGAAATGACATGCTTGTTGCGGAATAGATAAACAAGTGAAAACAGGCAACTTGAATCACGCAAACAAGATGGCAATCAATAAGCTCATGGTGATTTCAAAACATTAGACACATATATATAGAAAATATACTTTTCATTCATTCATTTGGAGAGTGTTTGCAACATGAACTTGTAGAGGAAAGCTTGTACATGAATGCTTAAAAATATAGATCTAGCTATCAGAAAACGATTGCATACAAGAATCTACGGGGGGATTTTGCATGCATCATTTTGGGAGAATAAGGACTACGCTACTAAGTAGTAATTAAAAGCAGTAAAACTATGAAGAGCATAAACTACTAATCTAGATCTAGCAGAACAGAAGGGCATTTGGAGGTGGTCTCCGATGGCCTTGGAGTGGTCGGGAGGAGAATGAGGGGCGACCAATGGAGCTTAGGCCGACCCTTGGAGAGAGAGAGGAGTGATCCAGCATCCTGGCATGGTGTCCTTCATGGTGGTGGTCAACTCATGGAGATGGAGTGGAAGTGGCTAGCCTAAGTGGAGATGGATGTGAGTGGAGCCAGGGAAGTGAATGGGTGAAAATGGCCACCCCTTAGGTCTTTTTATTGACCTAAGGGACTCCCTTTAGAGAAGTGGGGAACTCTCTAGAGAGATCCCAAGAGTGGCCGGCCAAGAGAGGATAGAAGTGGTTTTGAGATCCAAAAAATGTGGATCTCAATTTGAATGCCTCTTGGTTGCTAAATTTGGCAACCAAGAGTGATGCCACTTGGAGAGAGTTCTAGAGAACTCTAGATGTGTGGGAGTGCATGAATGGGTGTGTGGTCGTGCCCTATGTGGCTAGGTGGTTTAGGTTAGGTCCTAAGGGGGTTTAGGTGGGTGCATGCCTTGAATTAGGGTTACAACCCTAATTGCTAAGGGGAATTTGCAATTAAACTTAACCTAAGTTTAATTGAATGAGTGTGTACCTAATTGAGAGTGAAATAACTGAATTAGGTTGGGTTTAGGTCAATTAGACTCTCACTAAGTCCAATTGAACTTGTGTGGGTTGAGATCTAAGCTCAATTGGACTTAATGGGTCCAATTGACTTAGGTGAAGGTAATTGACTTTGATATAAGTCAATTGGGTTTGGTGAGGACCTAATTAGGTCCTTAGGTAGGTCTAGAGGTGATGTACTAGTGTTAGGACACCTTAATTTAGGTTCCTATGGGGTTGGGATTAGGTCTAGGGAGCTATAAATCCAAGATCAAGGCTTGAATCTCAAAATAGGAACTGGAGACCAGTTCCAGACATCCAAAGATATGATCAGAAAAATTATACTAAAAAATCAGAAGTCCAGACTTCAGTTCTGGACGTCTAATCTGAGTTAGGGAGAAATCTAGGTTCTATTTTGGGTATTCTACAGAAATTGGACGTCTAACAAAGTGTTTGGACGTCTAATAACACTGCAGAAGTGGGTTTGAGGTGTGCCGGAGATGGCTAAGGGTCCTGGACATCCTATAACTTATCTGGATGTTCAGATAAGGGTTGAAATTTGGATTTTAGGGCTTCCTAGGGTACTGTGACCTAATCTAATGGTGGCTAAGGCTTGGGGGAAGTCTCTAGGCTATCTTAGGGTTAGGATGGACCTAAGCTCTTCACATTTTGCTGCTTTATTTCTACTTAATAGAATATCAAACCTTAACTCCCTTACATCATTATTCCTACATCTAATCTAAGCCTTCTGCTCCAGCTCTACTGCAACACCCGTTATTCTAGATCTAGCTTCAGATCCTGCTCCAGATCCAACTCCCGATCAACTTATTGCTTGCAATTGGCATAATGCACTTAATCAACACATTATAACATTATTTTATGCATAGCTAAAGGAAAGCAGTAAAGATGCAGATAATGCTTATGCATGCATGAATCACCCTAACTTATGCTAAGTTGTAGCTTAATTTAAGTTAATTAAGACCTATGATTGCTGCGCAATCATACCCGCATGCCTAAATCTTGCTAGTACCTAGCAAATGCAGACTAAATTATTCACATAAGGGTCCCTAAGGGACTGATTATTTTATCAAGTATATGCAAAGGGATTTTTCTCGTTTTTGTTTTCATCCTATGCTCTAGAAATCCAGACAATCGTGAGAGTTTAGCTATATAGCTTTTGCAACAGATTCGAGTGAAAAACTGATACACCTCTAAAGCCTATACTTGACCCCTAGTAAAAATTCTAGCAGGATAGGCGGACTTCTTCCCTCGGGGTATTCAAAGTATTCTATGAATTCCACCCTGGCTTTAGGCTAAGGTAGAGAATCTCTGAGGGAAAAGATTATATATTTGGTGGCTCACTCTCACTTGGTGCTACATAGAGACTAGTACTGTAGAATCTAGATTCCCGGATTAGTAGGTAACTCAACTCAGAGAAAGATGAGAAAGACTATGCTCTCTTTCGATTCCCATGTATTCATTCTCTCCTTCTCTCTTCTCTCTTTGTTTTCTTTTCTTTATTTTTCTTAGAGCTCATAATCTCACCAGATTCACATGTATGATCTGTATTTGGTGGTCTCTCTTGGCATTAATGCTTTAATTGAGTTTCCATAACCCTAACACTAAGTCAGAATTCCTCAGCCAGTATTCGGGCGGTTAGAAACACGGAAAGATAGGTTAAGGCTATATTTGGTGGATCTCAAATTTATTTGGTGGTATTGCCTCAATGCAACTGAACTAAATATTCACTCTTTTTTATTTGCTTTTTCTTCTTTTTAATTTTTTTTTTCAATTTTTCTTTCTTTTCCTCATTTTTTTTATCATATACACAACTAGCACACATCCATAAAGTTTATTGAGGAGGCATTATTAGGGATTGGTGGTACTCAAGAGACATTGGGTGGCTTATTTGGTGGAAGTGCCTACTCACGACACTGGGAGAGATGGATTGGATGGTGTATTTCTGACTTTGACATCAATACCCTCCTTCAGCCGAGGATTCTGTAAAGAATGGTCGTAACCATCCACCTTAGCCTTAGTTTTACGAGAACTCGCTCTCCGCTTATTTGCCTTATTTGGTGGCTCTCAATGCTCACACAAAATGTATACGCAAAAATCGAGAGTGGAAACTATGCCTAATCTCTGAGTATCATCACCTAATTATCTAGGATTCTAGATTCCTTGCACTAATCTTAGAGCACCAGTACACTCTACTCTCATCTCACACTATTTGGTGGATTTTTGGAAGAAAATCTACCTGACTCCCAAAACACTGTCCAGGGGTTCAGGAAAAGAAGCACTACTTCTTGATGGACTAAAGATGTTTATCTGCCTTCACCGTGAATCCATTACAAATTCTACGTGCGTATGAAAAGTTGTACTGGATTCCAGATTACAGAAATCAACTAGAGGATAAAATCCCTAATGCATTCTCTTAATAAAATAATCTTATTCATGAATGTAATATGTATATATGCTATGAACAATTAACCTCTTATATTCGTACTTCATGAAATTCCCATATCGGGTTACAATTAGCTTGACCCTAAATTTAGAACAAAAGGTGAGCAAGTGAGTCGGAAATGGTTGTTGCGGACGATTTCTAGCTCCAATGCAGCATTGGAGGTGGAGTCGGTTGTTCTTTTATTTAGGGTCCTAAAGTACGTTTTACATGCAGCTCCGAGGTTTTCCTAAGTGTTGGCATAAAAATTTTCAGTTTTGTTGTATCTACCCCCCCATGCCTAAGTTCTTGCATGTCCTCATGCATAAATATAAAAGAAAGTAAGTACTATAGGGGGAGAATGGGTAGAAATCACCTGTAGTTGCTCCTAAAATTATTCATTCAGCATCGGCCAATCTTGTCAGTATGCAATATGCAAAAAGAAAAATATACTAACAGAAAAATATGCTATCTATAAAAATGGTTATGTATAAATGATGGTGGAATGTGGGATAGATGGTATCTATATGTGCTAAATTTAACGCCTCCAGCCGGGTGAGAATTCAATCACACGTCCTCAATAAGATGAACACTCTCGTCAAGTGGAGGAGGTTCCTGGGTCGAGAATGGCTTGAGGCGCTGGCCATTTACCATGGTATATGCCCAGATTTTGGGTCCTTGATCTGGATTGCCCCATTAGGATATGGATGAATCACAACATAAGGGCCAGTCCACTTGGACTTGAGTTTCCCTGCGAACAGTTTCTGTTGTGAATCAAACAACCAGACTTGCTGGTTGGGCGTGAGTGCTTTCCTCCGGATGTGGTGGTCATAAAAGTCCTTAGTCTTGTCCTTGTATATCAATGCATTCTCATAGGCCTCTCGCCGGATCTCTTCTAATTCACAGAGCTGGAAGGTTGCATTTTCGCACCGCCCAAAAGGTGCGGTGTTCCAGCTCTACCGGAAGGTGACAGGCCTTGCCATATGCCATGCGATATGGTGGCATTCCTAGTGGGGCCTTGTATGCGGTCCAATATACCTAGAGTGCATCAACTAATTTATCGGACTAGTCCTTCCTGTCTGGTCTAACCATCTTCTGGAGAATCAGCTTGATCTGACGGTTAGACACTTCAGCCTGCCCATTGGTCTGTGGGTGATACGGGGTGGCTATACGGTGATGTACCCCGTATTTCTTTAACAATGACCTAAAATTGGCGTGAATGAAGTGGCTTCCCCTGTCGCTAATCAGAACGCGGGGTATTTCGAATCTCGCAAAGATGTTCTGCCGTACGAAAGAAATGACGGTCTTGTGGTCTGCCCATCTCGCCGGGATGGCCTCGACCCACTTTGAGACATAGTCAACGGCTAGTAATATGTACTCGAGGCCATGCGAGTTCAGAAAAGGGCCCAGAAAATCAATGCCCCAGACGTCGAACACTTCTACAACCATGATGGGCTGGAGTGGCATCATGTCTCTCTTGGTCATAGAATCGACCGACTGGAATCGTTTGCAGTGTTGGGCATATTTGTGCTTATCTCTGAAGATGCTTGGCTAGAAAAATCCCGACTGCAAAATTTTTGCAGCAGTTTTCCATCCCAAGAAATGATCACCACAAGCATCGTTGTGGCAAAAAGATAACACACTGGGGATCTCAGAGTCTGGGATACATCTTCGAATTATCTGGTCCGCTCTAATGCGAAAGAGTAGTGGGTCATCCCAGAGGTTGTATTTAGCTTTTGCAATGAATTTGAGTTTCCAGTCCTTGGATAGATTCGTGGGAATCTTGCCTGCAGTAAGGTAGTTTGCGATATCTACGTGCCAGGGGGACTCAACATAATGAACTGCCAAAAGAGATTCATCTTGGAATTGCATGTGGATAGGTAGGGAGTAGGGAATGTGGTCTGGGTCCAATATGGATAGGTGATTCGTCACAACATTCTGCTTTCCGGCTTTGTTGTGGATTTCGATATCAAATTCCTGCAATAGAAGGATCCATCTAATGAGTCATGATTTGGCATCCTTCTTTGCCAACAAATGTCGGAGGGTGGAGTGGTCAGTGAAAATGATGACCTTGGACCCTAATAAGTACGATCTGAATTTCTCCAACCCAAATACTACTACTAGCAGTTCTTTTTCGGTGATAGTGTAATTGCGTTGAGCCTCATTCAGTGTCTTGCTAGCATAGTATATGACGAAGGGTTGTTTCTCTCGACGCTGGCCTAAAACAGCATCGACGGCAAAGTTAGACGCGTCTCACATCATTTCGAAATCGAGTGACCAGTCGGGTGGTTGGAGAATCGGGGATTCAGAGACAGCGCTTCATAAAGTCTCGAAGGTGTTGAGACATGAGGTATCAAATGCAAATGGGACATCGGCAACTAGGAGATTCGTCAAGGGCCGTGCAATTTTTGAGAAATCACGTATAAATCTCCGATAGAAGCCGACGTGACCCAAGAATGATCTGATCTGTTTGACCGAGCTAGGTGGCGGTAAGTGGGAAGGAATCTCAGCTTTAGCTCAGTCGACCTCTAGTCCATTTTTGGAGATCTTGTGCCATAGTACGATGCCATCCTTCACCATGAAATGGCTTTTCTCCCAAGATAGTACTAGGTTCACCTCAATACACTATTTCAGGATCTTGGTGAGGTTATCAAGACAAGATGTCAAATCATCTCCAAAAACGGAGAAGTCATCCATGAATACCTCCACATAGTCCCCGATCATGTCAGAGAAGATGGCCATCATACAATGCTTAAATGTCACTAGTGCGTTGCAGAGACCAAAGGGCATCCGCTTGAAAGCAAATGTTCCAAAGGGGCATGTGAATGTGGTCTTGTCTTGATCTTTCAGGCTAATCGCTACCTGATTATACCTGGAGTATCCATCCAGAAAGCAAAAGAAACTGCATCCGGCTAACTGTTCCAAGATCTGATCAATGAAAGGCAAAGGAAAGTGATCCTTTTGGGTAGCCGTGTTTAGTTTCCTGTAGTCTATGCAAACCTGCCAAGATGTTGTAGTGCGGGTTGGGATGGATTCGCCATTATCATTTTTTACGATGGTGAGTCCTACTTTCTTGGGTACTATCTGGATTGGACTCACCCACTGGCTGTGTGAGATTGGATATACAATACCTACATCTAGCCATTTGATGATCTCCTTCTTAACAACCTCTAGCATATTTGGGTTAAGCCATCTTTGAGGTTGTCTTGAAGGTTTCACCCCTTCATCTGTGTAAATGTGATGAGTGCAATACGAGGGGCAAATGCCGCGGAGATCAGCAATACTCCACCCGATAGCAGCCCTATGGTCTTGCAGCATAGAAATCAATTGGTGTTCCTGTTCTTGGGTTAAGTGGGCATTAATAATGACTGGGTATGTCTCACTTTTGCCTAAGAATACATATTTAAGTGAGTCAGGTAAGGGCTTCAATTCAATCACGGGTGGGTCAAAGTCGGAAGTGAGAGTGGGAGGAGCAAAATCAAGGGTGGGAATTTGCTGATCCATATGCATGTGAATTCCTGCTGAGTCGCTTCTTGTGAAATAATCGATTGTGACTACGTTAACGAGAAGCCCGTTAGCTGTAATCACGTCTTCTTGCAACAACAGGGGCGATTCAGTAATGTATGGATCAGGATAGCTGGATTTAGGGGTGCTGTGGTCAGAAGCACACCCTAAACAGTCAGATCCTCGGGGAGATATGTGTAGTGCAGTGGTCTCACTCCCGTGTGGATCGAGGTCCAAGAACCCTGATAGTGCAGACGAATGAGACGTTGGGTCGTCATAAAGGAGCCCAATGTTACCACAGTATCTCGCATCTTCGTCTTCACCATCCTCCTCTATTCGATCACAGTCGAAGTTCTTTGTTGCCCTGAATATGTCCAGTCGAAGTCGCTCATTTCCTAGGGCTATCTCCATACACCCGGATGCACAATCGATGTTTGCTCGGGCTGTCGCCAGAAATGGGCGACCCGAAATAATTGGTGCATCTCGGAGATTAGGAGGAACTCCCATATCAAGAAGGAAAAAATCTGCGGGAAAGTAGAACCCGCAGACTTTCACGATCACGTTCTCCACCACCCCCCTCGGTGTTTTGACTGATCTGTCAGCCAGCTGAATTGTGATCGAGGTGGGCTTCAACTCCCCAAATCGAAATTGATCAAATACGGTAGTGGGAGTTAGGTTGATGGATGAACCCAGATCTAGAAGGGCCCAATCAAATGGAGAATCCTGCAAGAAGCAAGATATGAGTGGGGTACCAGGGTCTTTCTTCTTCGGCGGTAAGTCAGCTAGAATCATGGCGCTAGCCTCTTTCGACAGTACCACCTGTCGTCCAATTCTTGGCTGTCGCTTCAGGGTACAATAGTCCTTGAAGAACCTAGTGATAGTGGGAATGTGATCGATTGCCTCGAGGAGGGGGACCTGAATATGTACTTCCTTGAACATCGACTTCAGGTCCTTAAAATTCCACGTGTCCTTTTTTCGTACTGCATTTCGTGTCAGAGCCTCAGGAAAAGGGATGGGAGTCTTAGGGTTGAGTGGCATCTTACCCTTATCTACCGTAGGTGGCTTCTGGGATGAGGAAGGAGTCGAACCTGCCTATGGCGAAGGGTGGGAAAAATCAGGACCCACCTGCCTAAGTGGTGGGTTGAATGTCTTCCTTCCACTCCTCAAAGAGACATCATGTGCATCGGCTTGCTGTCCATGAGGTGGTGGGGGAGTGGAAGGGGCAAAATATGTGGGGTTCTGCAAAGGCGGCTGGCCTTGCGCGTAACCAGGTGGTGCAGGAGGTGCCTGTAATATGGTGTGTGCTTGTCCCTGCGGTGCCTAAAACCTAGGTGGGGTGCCCTGGTTCTGCACATATCGAGGATTTGGGACGAGCTGGGAGGGCAAGGCTCCCTGAGTCCTATGCTCCTGCAATAACTACTTCTGCGTGTTCTGTATGGTCTGTATCTGATCAGCCATCGCCTTCATAATCTGCAAGCTATCTTGTGTAAATTTCCTCATCGATTCTTGCAGCTCCTCTTTCATTGCCTCCAAAGGGTCAGCCCACTTTGGAGGGTGACTGGCAGCTTGGTGTAGCGGCTGGTATAAAGAGCGGGGTTGCTGCTAATGTGGGAATGGCTGCTGCCTAGGGTACGTGTTTTGCGCATTCCTGTATTGCCTGGTCTGGTAGTGTGGATCATGATGTGGTCTCTGTGAATTACCAGACCAAGAGAAGTTCGAATGCTGGTGCCAACCAGGGTTATACGTCTCTGAATATGGGTTATTACACCCGTATCCTTGGATAGCACTAACATCCTCGTAGGCCGAAGATGCTTGAGACGTACATCCATCAAGGGGATACGCATTATAATCTGCGGGTGGTGCGTAACCCTGGTCGTAAGGTGCTAGATCTGGATTATTTACGGGATCCTGATATGCGGGATCTCATAACTACGGAGAAGATGCATCCCAAGTGAGTAGATTAACTCGAGCAGGAGGGGCTTGGGGTGCATAGGAGGGTCTTGAGGCGGCAGAGCTCAAGTCAGATTGACCCTGACTGATTTGGTCAATCTTCTTCTTGATTAGATTTATTCTATCCAGCTGCTTGACGATGATATCCATGTCGGCTCGAATAGACTCGGTGTGAGCCTCGTGGACACCAACCCGCTGCTGACCAGGCCGCTAGAACTGGTTCATGGATGCGGCATTCATCGAGTTCTCCGCTAATGATTCAAATAGCTCAAATGTGCTGTTCTCATCTTTTGCAAGGAAATTCCCACCACTAGATGCATCGGCCAGATACTGATGTGTGTCATCCAGCCCATGGTAGAAGAGCTGAGCTAGGTGCCTTCTGGGTATACCATGGTGCTGGCATTTCTAGAGAAGGTCGTGAAATCTATCCCAAGCTTCATGTAACTTCTCCCCAGCTCCCCGGGAGAAAGTCATGATTGCACGCCGCATTGAGTTTGTTCGACTGATTGGGAAGAACCTTTGCAGGAATTCATGTCGTAATTCTGGCAAAGTTCCAATTGGCTTCCCAATGGTCTTGAACCAGTATGAAGCTTTGTCCCTTCCTTCCTTGGCTTCTTACTCTTTTCTGCCTTCTCTGCAATAGTGCCTCCTCTTTCTTTAGCCTTTTTCCTTAGCGTCCTCTGCAGCTTCCTTTCCTTGCACACAAGTGCAAAACCTACCCCTACCCTCCCCCGTGAACTCTCTCTTTTCTCTCTTAGGCTCGCTCTCCCAGAGCCTTCCTCGGGTAAACGGGTCGGGTCGACACACCCGGGATCAGGCGCACCGGAGAGGGTGATGTGCGAGGAGTGCACAGTAATTGGGTCATGCTGCTAGGTAATTAACTAATTAAATGTATGCAACCCTAGGTTAATTCTAAATGCATGAATTATGTACTTAAGCTAAAAATATGAATTAATTTATTTACATCCTAATGTATGCTATCTAAATGTTAAAATTAACTTAATGTCTAGACATTTAGATACTTAAATAGCCCACAAATATGGGCTAATCAAATACCCCTATGCCTAATTTTTGCTAGTCCCTAGCAAATCCAAGCAAAACCTAGCACTCCAAGTAAACTAGCCAGCTCAATCGGTCTTCCTTTAGAAACATATTAAGTTCAGACTTTAGACCTAAGGTTTCCAAGTAGTTGCTAAGTTACAGACTAGGTCGGCTAAAGACGAGTTGCAGGCACAAGTTTTCCTGATTTCTGACTCTACCCTAAGGTTTATTGATCCTTGAGATTAAAGCATCTGTGCATGTGCATTGGTCTGAGTTATTTGAGGTTGGTATGACTGTCAACCTAGAAAGGAAAAAGGATTTTTTTTTTGAATAATATATATATATATTTGTTTGATTCCTCTAAGTCTAACCTCGGATCAGCTATCAACACGATCTGTGTCGGATTCATTGTCCCCATCACCGTACCTCGAAGGGTGCCTGACTTTTGATGCTTTGAGATAGCACCGCCCATAGCGACCCCAAGAACTCCCGGCAATCGACACTTCGAGATAGTATCGCCCATGGATTTCTTAAGCAAATTCAGGCCTGTGGTAATCGGCACTTCGAGATAGGGCCGCTCATGGTACCTAAACTACACAATGTGCTTATATACCCCCAGTAAGATGGATATCCTAAGAGACAAGCATCAAGGAGGTAATATGTTATCATCGCATCCTCAAGGTGAGTATATACTCCACCTCTCCTGCGGCAAGAACTCTTCCAATCAAATTGTGTTTTCAAGCCTCTCCTAATTCAAAACTAAGAGAACCAAATTTCTTTTAAGAAAGGTGATCACTTACTTACACAAGACCAAGTGTGTGAAATTTAGATGCTTGAGTTACAAGGACCCATAAACCAAAAGTTGGAACAAGACTCCAGGTACTACCCCACCTTTTAACTCAATCCCTAGTTTTCCTTCCTCAACCTCTTGAGGAATGGTCCGCAACTTAACTCCTACTTAAGTTTTTAAGTCCACAAAGGACCCTAAAGGTCTAAAGCTAGTAGCTCACTTAGCTTCTAAAGTTCGACCCTAGAATCAACTTAGTCTAACCTAGAGTTCTGGTCTGCTTAAGAATGCAGGGCCCAGCCAGTTAAGCTCAATAATTACAAAATATTTTTCTCGTTGTTCTCTCTCTCTCTTTTTTTTAATGCAAATGTATGCAATGTGAATGCTTTAACTAAATGCATGAATGCACTATGTATAAATGCCATATATATCCCCAAGTACACCCCCCATGCAGAAAATTTGCAATGTCCCCATTGCAAAGAAGGATATTACCTGGGTCAGAGATGGACTGCCGTTAATTTGCTAGCAGCCGAGTAGCCAAAGAACCTGCAAATCGGGTTCAAGGATTGCAGAAATAGGCCCCAAAAATGAGCAAAGTAATGCTGGACTAGAAAACAAGTAACCTAGGATGTTGGCAAGCTGATGATGAATCCCAATAGCAAATGCTTGCCCAACTAAGATGGGAATGAAATCTTCCAAGGTCACCAGAAGAGGTTCTAAAGGATAAAATAGCATAACAACCTCCAAAGGGGTAGGGGGAGGATGACAAGGATCCTCCAAAAGGAATGGGGAAGGAATGGTACAGAGATAAACCCCCAAAGCAATGGACTGACTAAAGAAATCATCAATCCATACCTGATACTCCATTACCGAAAATATTGGTTTGTTAAGCCCCCTTGGTCAGAACAAAATGAGCATATCTTTAAGGCAAGGATCATCTAGGGTGTCCAAGTTTCGAGGTTGCGGGATGGCCATAAGATCTATGTTGGATTTAATCAGCTCAGTGTCCATCCCTAACAATCTTTCCAAATCCTCAATTGCATCCCTAGCATTCCTTGCACTATCACATGTATCTTCCTACACTTCATCAGGAGTCACAATTTCGCCTTCAGACATAAGCGAATTAGAGGGTGACTTTGAATCAAATGAAGGTAGGTTGGAAGCAACAGATCTGGGGATTATCCTATCAACGTTATCCTCGGGTTTTTGTTCTTTACTCAAATCTTCCCCGGAGTCTAAATGTGAATCCACATAAATCTTAGAAGTTGCTTCCAAATTTTCCATCATTTCATCATGAGGAGAAATATCATCGATGGGTGTGCTAAGGAAACCTAATTTGGCCAAATTTGTGACATCCTCAGGGGCTAACTCATCAAATAAGACATAATTGCCTTTAATGTCACTCCAAATCTTGAATGTAGGTTCGTCATATAATTTATCCTTCTCATCATATGATTCATCATATACCCAAGGTCTAGAATCATCTAAAATCTTAGCAAATCCCCTAGGGTACTCTATCCGAGGTAAATGGTTTACACTGGTAACATCGGACTCCTCAGATAGGTTAATTTCTTCAGGGTTAGGTTCCCTAAAGGTGGGCTTGAGTTCCATCTCATGATCAGAAGGGAGGGCAGGACTAACAACTTGACTTCGTCCCACTTCATCAAATGTCATGAAAATACTATCATCTAGGTCGAGGTCTTCCAATGGTACCATCATTCCCTTCTTTTGACTCCAATATAATTCAGCTGGATACTCAACCTTATCATCATCTTCCTTGGGTTACCACCTTTCTTCATCCAATGCATAGCTACTTTCATATGTATCTTCCTCCCACTTAAGGCATGGATCTTCAAGGAAGTGTCATCTAACGGGGAGGTTTCAAAATCGATCCTCGAAAAGTAGCTATTCTCCCTTACATAATCCCCAAAATTTTCCTCCAACTTAAAGTGTGGCTCTCCCACGGGAGATGCATCTATTGTAGAGGGGTGAATGTCATCCTCAATGGGATAGATTGGGTGGCTAATTTCATCTCTTTCTTGTTGGCTTGCTCTCGAAGATTCTCCTAACAATTCAATCATTTCGTCTTGCATTTTCTGTATTTCCATCTTCAAGGAGGAGAGGTCATTTCTATTAGGAGAGAAGTCAGGCTCAGGCTTATAGTACCCAGGAGTTTCTATCCAACCATTACAATTATTTAGGGAGGGTGGGTTGGGTATTTCTTTGGTGTGTGGGATATTGGGCAAAGCAAATCCTGCTCCTAGGTTCTGCTCACTGATTTGGGGCTTAACCAGGCCAATACTCCTATAATAGGAGTAAAATGGATCCCAATGATTGTCATTATGTCCATCAAAGGATGGACCATCTCGACGTATGGGATTGAAGAGTGCAGAGTGGGGGTAAGGGTGTGGGTAAGATGTGAAAGGATGAAAATCAATGTGGTCCATTCTAACTCACACCTCAATCAAAATTCCCCAAGCAAAACACAATTCAAAAAGGACTTTTTAGGTCTTTCCCAATTTAGGCTTTTGATTTAAGTCAGATTGCAGGTGACAATACAATTTGTTCAATCAATTTACGCGCTTATTGTCGACCTATGGATTGCCTAAGAAGACCTAGTTGGAGCTTAGGTGTTCTTTCCTAAATCTTAAATGGTAGAGCAACTCCAAAGATGGAAGATTGAGGGATGCAAGTAGGCCTAATCCTTCCTTTGAAGCTATGCTTTCGCGGTGCTTCTCAACTACCCCCAAAAATCTGTGACAGGGTATCTCCCTCTTTGGAGTTACAAAACCTTTGATCTCAAGTTCTAAACACTTCAGAATCCAATGATAGGAGGGCTCTTGTCCTAGTACTTCGAAACCTAAGGAGTGTATAAACGCGTGCCATGGTGCAAGAGATATATGTGTGCATACATCGTAAAGATTTTGAATTTTTGAATCGCACGCCAAGTTTGAAAATCAAATCCTTGGTTTTTAAAATGTCCCTCCTTTAATTAGTACTTTTTCTAGAAAATATGTGACCACTTGTTAGATCTATTTAATACAAATTAGGTGGTCTTGAAATTAATCCAAATGCATTTGCATTACAGGTAGAAATGCAAAGTTAGAAGTACATACCTGATTCCAACATTCTTCATGCAATATGTATGACAGAAAATTAAATCTAGATACTGCTCATTCAATCCTAAATGATACAACCTAGGGGCAGGCAGCTTCTAACAGGTAGCTCGTGTTTTTGTTTTTGTTTTTTTCTTTTTTTTTAGCTACTTATGCACAAGCAAATTAAAGATAAAACAATCCACAAAATAAATTAAAAACCTAAATCTAAAGAAATGGGAATAGGCTCCCAAAAATTACCCAACATGGGCCTAAAACAAAATCGGGGAACAAACCCCTCAACTGTACCCCAGAACAAGGGTTTCAAACCAAATGTGCAATGAAAAATTAAGTCTAAAGTCTTAATCCTACTCTAATCAAATCAGGGACTAAATGTGCAGAGATGATCATCGTGTCCTCGTCCTTCCCCTCCTAGCGATCTAGTTCCTTGCAGGGTAGCTTGAACAATTTCTCCTCTGGCAATGTCAAGGGTCGCCTCTCATGATGGCTGGTGTGATTGCGAGTCGTAGAATGTGTGTCATAAATTGTTGCACTCGGATCAGAAAAAAAAATCTAGGGTTAAATATGATTCAAAATTTAAATCAATGTGAACGAATGAATGAATGAATGTGATTTAATTAAGCTTGTTGCCTCCCCGGCAACGACGCCATTTGATAGGATGGTTTTCGCTTTTGAATAATGTATTAAGATGATTTGTTGTTGTAGGATCAAGGTGGTGGAAAACCGCTTAACAAAATAATTAAAATTGAAATTAAACCACTCACAGAAGAGCAGGTCGTGTCCACAAGGAGGCAATGATGCAATAAAATCACTAATATTTTTCTCGTATTCATTTAATCAAGTGCAAAATCCAGAGTCAAATCTGACATGAAATGCGACGAAAAGAAGATACACAATAACTCAAAAATGTAAGGATATATGTGTAATTTTTCCTCACTGAAATATTCAATAAATATGTGATGAATCTATGTAATTTCAAATTGACATGCATTAGAGAAAATTTGTGCACATCTTAATCCAAAACCAATGTCAAAAGATGTGAATAACAAAAAGCCACGCAATTATAAGAAAGCATGAGTATGAAGTCGTAATTTCACCACAATGAAATAATCATAAATCAAAATTCATTTTTTGTGGAAATGGCATGAAATGTAATTATTAATTGAGGTTGAAACAGAGGATTCTACCTCTCTCCTCCTCGCACATGGGAGAGAGGATTGTTCGAAGAACTCTTCTGGACGTAGATTGGTTGGAGCGAGGGCTCCGCAACGGTGGTGACGGCAAGTTGTGAGATGGCCAGAGCCGACCTGCCAGAGGAAAGAAGTGGCAGTAGTGGAAGAGGCTACTTCT
Source organism: Thalassia testudinum (assembly GCA_037157565.1). NCBI lineage: Eukaryota > Viridiplantae > Streptophyta > Magnoliopsida > Alismatales > Hydrocharitaceae > Thalassia > Thalassia testudinum. Next base: position 89,105,808 of record JAZHRO010000024.1, read on the forward strand.
GGCTGCGCTTGCTGCAGGTGCAATGAGGCACAGCGCGCAGGTGTTGGGGGCGCTGCAGGCGTGCGGAGGCATGGGTGCGTGGGTGTGCGGGCGCTCTGCAGGTCACTTGGGAGTGCGGGATCTTTTGGCTCTGCAGTTGCAAGTGCTGTAGTGGGCGACGCGCAGAAACTGCAGTCGGGGCAGGTGGAGGTGAAGGCGCGAGGACTGCCGGCACGAGGCGAGGGCACGCTGGAGAACGCGCTAGGCAAGGGCTCGCGGTGGAGTCTGATGGTGCTGGCTGCAAGTGCTGCAAGGGCACGAGGAGGTCTGAAGTGGGGGCGCTGGGCGGTTGTAGGTGCTGCTGGAGGGCATGCTGCAGGCCACAAGGGCACGCAGGCGTGGTCTGATGGAGAGGGGGGCTGCTGGCACGCGGGCAGTGGTCGACGCGCGGGCTGAGGTGAGGGCATGCGGAGGGCAGGCACGCTTGGCAGGGTTGAGGTGCGGGTAGGAGGAGTTGCAATTCTTTGTGCTGTAGCGGGTGTGGCGAGGTTTTTGGGTTCTTTTTGGTGGAGTGGAGGAAAAACAGAGAATGGGGAAGAAGATGGAGGTGGATGCTGGTGATGGTTGATGATGGTGGTAACAAGTCATGCATCAGTAGATGCACTCACAGTAGGCAAGCTTCAAGGAGCTCGTGCACGGTGGTGGTCAAGTCCATCCTCTTGGTGCGGCGTTTTGTCACCCCGTCGACCAACAGTATGACGGAACTTGGCCGTGGAGGCCCACGGTGGTGGAATGGGTGGTGGCCTCCTCAATGGCAGCTCTTCCTTCTCCTTTTGTAGCCACGACCACACAGATTTGAAATTCAAAACACCATAGAATGAATGTGATACACAGGAGGAGGAGGCAGAGACAGAGGAGTTACCTGTGCAAAGGAGAAGAAGAATAAAAGAATAAAATAATTAGGGTTATTTATACATAACTCCTTAACTTCTATGTTAATTAAAATAGTGCACCTAATTAATTAACTAATTAAATGTATGCTACCCTAGGTTAATTCTAAGTGCATGAATTATGTACTTAAGCTAAAAATATGAATTAATTTATTTACATTCTAATGTATGCTATCTAAATGTTAAGATTAACTTAATGTCTAGACATTTAGATACTTAAATAGCCCACAAATATGGGCTAATCACCAGGTCTGTGGAGGAGTGAGTCGTGAATGAGGCGCGAGTAGGTGAGAGGGACCTCACCCCGTGTCAGGAGGCGATAAGCCCCTGACACAATTACAACTTATACCGCTTTGCTCATTTGAAAACAACCGAGGTGGGACTAAAAGTCTCACCTGCTTCTTCGCGTGCGACCGCAGGGGATGTCTCACTTAATTGCTGCAGCTGCGATGCCCTGAGACTCCAATTGCTGGCATGAGGGGATCGCGAAGAGAGCCCACGCACTTGGGACCTGGGGCCTGAAGCAAGGCTGCCTGGAGTGAGCTTGCAAGCAAGCTTCACTCCCTCTCCAATGGCAGATAGGGCTCACACCCTGTCAACACGAATACGGCCTCACGACCTTGTTAAAATACTCAAAAAGCTTCACCGTGACACGACGAAGGTGGCTCGAGTGTTGGTTTGGTGTGGGACGGCTTGGGCGTGCGTTCCTAGGTCGTTCTATGGCCGTGAAGGTGGGTTTGTTCGAGGGCAGTGTATGGAGCATGTGGCGGTCGATGGAGAGGGGGAAGATGATCAGTGGAAGGTGGCAGAGCTTTTGAGGTAGTTGGTGAGGTGTGTGGGTGTGTGGAATGATGGATGCACCTCGCCGGAGGTCAGCCGAAGGTGGAGAAGGTGAGGATGGTTTGTGGTTGTCGAGGGGTGTAAATAGGAATAAAGAGGGGGAAAAGAAAGAGAAGGTAAAGGAGACTTATCTGCAAGTGCTTGGATGAATGGGGAGGCAGAGGGGCAGACGACGCATATCCCCTGTCGCCGGAGACGAAGACCCTGAGATGGAGAGGCAATGACGACGAGAGGGAGGTAGATGCGGGCGCAGGTATGGCGTGACGTGGAAGAATGAGGAGGAGATGACTCTGCCACTGGTATGGTGGCAGAGCAATGAGAAGAGGGAGGAGGAGTCGCCGGAGCTTGCGGACTTTTTGGCCGTAGGGGAAAAGGAGGAATTATGGGGGATTCTTCGGCCAAAACAAGCTTGGGATGGACGGGAGGATATGGGGGCCTTTAAATAGCCACAGGTGGAGGGCCTTGTGCTTGGTAGGAAAGCTTCCAAGCACGGCAACCTCGTTGGACTTGGAAGGTCGAGAGATACCCATATCTCTCATGCGATTGCACGAGAGATTGGGTGGGAATCTGAGCGCATAATTAGCTTCACACGATCGAGAATTCCTTAGAGAATCTCCCTTTCAAATTTGAGAGGGATTCTCTGAGGAATCAAGGAGATCTCCCTCTTGAATCCTTGTCGGAGTAGGATTCCTCCCTTGTAATGGTGGAGGGACCTAATTGTAAATAATGGCGAGGAAGATAGGGGGGTGTCTGCAAGATTTTCAAAAGCTAGGGGTATAAAAGTAATTGGGTTGGACTATTTTGCAAAGTAGGTCAAGGTGAACTCCCCTTAGGTCCAAATTTTGGCATAAACCTAATTTGGACCCAAGGAATCCAATGGTGAAGTTGGATTTTAGGTTTGATCACGTTTGACTAGGCATTTTGCACAAAAACCCAATTTACGATAAATGTTTGACTAGGACCCCTATTTAGGTCAAAATAGGTTCTAAAGGCCATATTGAAGGTTATAAACCCTAGAGGATATTTTTCCATGAATTTTAGAGGTTTTAGTTAAATTTTATTCTGACCAGAACCTTGTTAAATTAAGTGGGTCTGTTTTAGGGTTACAAGAAGTCATTTAATTCTTAGATTTCACATTAACCCTTTTCTGATTGAACCAACTCACTTTTTATCTTATTAAGACCAATTGACCTATGTTTAACCCCTGAGAAATCCTATTGTTGTACCGCAATGGTAAAATTACAGTTTTACCCTTTGTTTAATGCTTTTCTTTCAAACTGATTATTCCTTGAGTTAAGCCCTTCACTTGGTTATGTAGGAGCTTTTGTTCTCTTTTCTAGGTAAAAATGAGCTAATTAGGGCTCATGATGGTGTTCCCATCATGTATCTTCTCTCGACTATCCTAGTTTGCCCAGTGGGCCTAACAAGATTCGATGTAGGGTGGCCAGTCCGAATCTCGGGCCCCATGGGGCGGCTAACTCCCCTCATACACTAAAGTAACAAGAGTCGGTGTAGGGGTCATTCCTAAGCCACCCAAGGGTGGCTAGCTCCCCCCTACACTAAAGTGATGGTAGTTCTCCTCGGTATCGCGTACACGAGGGCCAGCTCACTTTCCATGCCAAAGGGACAATTGCTCTCCTTGGTACCGTGTACTTTAGGGCTAGCTCACTTCCCTCCTACATACGATATTTGTTCCGTATACGTTAGTTTCTCTTCTAGTTCCCCATAGGGTTCATGCATTGTATTCATTTCATTTCGTTTCACAACATGCATATCTCGTTGTTCACATCTCGGTTCTTAACCATATAACAGGCAGCTCTTGATTTAATAACTGAAAGAAACATCACATCATTTAACTATTCATTTGCTAGCATTAAGGGTTCTAACATGCATTCCAAAATATACCGTGTGGCTCAAGCAATGTTCATTCACTAAGTTCTGCCATAGGGTTCATTTCATATTTTAGGATTCAATCAATTCATTCTAAGATAGCATGCACTTGATTAATTAAGTCATAATATTGAGAAAAACCACTCTACTGGAATACACGGGTGGAATGGAGGCTCAATTGTAGATCCCGTTATCTCCGCGGGTCCCGTATACTGTATTGGCTGGAGACCTATACAATTGACCAAATTACAACAAATGAGTTCAAAATAGTATACGAGTGACACAAACACGTAGAGAACTCCGAACTGAAACCAATGATACTTTGTTTACGCAAAATCGACTTCGTTTGGGCCTGAACGGGCCAAAAACGTACACTCTGACTAAAATCAGACGTTTGGGACTAGACCCAAACATCTTAAATGACCACAGATGCTCACCTTGCTTTCCTATGCTCATTGCGGATGTCTGGAACCCCTCACGGCCCAACCCGAATCCCTCTTGGAAAGCTCCAAATCAGATTACGTTTCCCAAACAAAATCAATTTGGGAATTATGGGCAAAACTTATATCAATCTAGGCCATCCCAAGAAGATATTAACACCTACGTCACGAAGACTTTGCAAGGTATGCAGAATCAAATGATGGAAGTAACCCGCATGATAACCAACTTTCAACATTAAGTTAAGGTTACCCCTGATCATAGACCTGTTGGCAATCTACCATCCCAACCCATGCCCAACCCTAACAATCAACGGAATCAATATCAAGGTGATATCCCAATCAACCTATCTACCCAGCACCCCAGCATCCGTCGGGTTTTAATCAGAATTAGGTCCCCCATCCTCCTCTTAGAAACAACCATACTGCAAATGCAATAACTCTGAGGAACGAGAAAACCATCATGGTTCCTTGCCTGCTCAAGAAACCTACCTAAAAGAAAAGCAGATCAACTCTTCTCCCTCTTCTTCAAATCCCATTTAGGAACCTACCCATTGACGAGTTCATTGAAATTTTCATGGATGACTTCTCCATTTATGGCTCGTCGTTTGACCTATGCCTTTCGCACCTTGATAAAGTCTTAACCCGTTGTGAAGAGGCAAAGCTGGTGCTTAGCTAGGAGAAAAGCCACTTTATGGTCCAGCAAGGCATTGTGTTAGGGCATATAGTTTTCGAGAGAGGATTAGAGGTGGACACCGCAAAAATTGATTCCATCTCTAAACTTCCATTGCCCGCCAATGTTCGTCAAGTTAGATCTTTCCTTGGCCATGTTGGATTTTATAGGTGCTTCATTAGAGATTTCAGTAAAATCTCTAAGCCACTCTGTGACCTGTTAGTGAGGGATGTCTCCTTTGATTTTAAACATAGATGTGGCGTGGCTTTCCAAGTCTTGAAGAAAGCCCTTATTACCACGTCGATTCTCAAAGCACCAGATTGGACCCTCCCGTTTGAGCTAATGTGCAATGTTTCTGATTTTGCAGTGGGAGCGGTCTTAGGTCAAAGGGTTGATGGCAAACCTCATATGCTGCATTATGCCAGCAAGACCCTTATGGATCCTCAGCAAAACTACACGGTCACTGAAAAGGAACTTCTTGCTGTAGTATTTTCTTTGGAAAAGTTTCAGTCTTATCGTTTGGGATCCAAGGTTGTGGTGTTCACTGATCATTCTACCCTAAAGCATCTTCTTGCTAAAAAGGACACCAAACCTTGCCTAATTCGTTGGATTCTGCTACTCCAGAAATTTGACCTGGAAATTAAAGACAAGAAAGGAGTTGAGAATGTGGTAGCAGATCATCTGTCTAGGATCCCTATTGAGGCATCAAACCCTGCTGGCGGTATTCAAGAGACTTTCCCTGATGAGTCTCTGATGGTCGTGGAAGCTAAAACTCCTTGGTTCGTTGACATAGTGAACTATCTGGTCACGGGCATTACCCTCAGTATTTGGGGCAAGCAGAAGTGAGACAAGTTTCTTGCTAATGCTATATTTTATGACTGGGAGAAACCCGAGCTTTATAGAGTAGGCCCTGACCAGCTTTTTCATCGTTGCATCCCTGATGAAGAACAAAGAAGTGTTCTGAGTTTCTGCCATGACCTCCATTGTGGGGGACATTTTAGTGGGAAGAAGACTGCCCATAAGGTTCTTTAGTCTGGCTTTTGGTGGTCCACATTATTTCGAGATGCACATATGTATGTGGGCGCATGTCTACGTTGCCAGCAGATGGGAACCATTGGAAAAAGGGATGAGATGCCCCAACAACTTATCCTCCTTGTTGGGATCTTTGATATTTGGGGTATTGACTTCATGGGTCCCTTTCCTGTGTCCTTCGGATATGAATACATCCTTGTGGCTGTAGACTATGTATCGAAATGGATAGAAGCCATACCCACGCGAACCAATGACCATTCTGTGGTTTTAGGCTTTGTTAAGGCTAATATCATTTCTCGGTACGGGTGCCCAAGGACTATCATAAGTAATGAAGGACCTCACTTCAAGAACGTACACTTCACAAGACTACTCCAAAATTTGGGAGTCAACCACATGATAGCCACACCTTGCTATCCCTAAATGAGTGGACAAGTTGAAGTGTCTAATAGGGAGATTAAGCAAATTTTAGAAAAAACTGTCAGGCCCGATCAAAAGGATTGGTCTAAAAAACTAAATGATGCTCTTTGGGCCTACAGAATCGCGTATAAGACTCCCTTGGGCATGTCTCCTTTCCGTCTTGTCTACGGAAAAGCATGCCACCTTCCCGTTGAAATCCAACACAAAGCCTATTGGGCTATTAAAAACATTAACTTGAATCTGGATAAAGCGGAAAAGGCACGCATGTTAGAATTAAGTAAGCTTGAGGAGCTTCGTAATGAAGCTTATGAAACTTCTCAAGCTAACAAGCAACGTACAAAAGTCTTCCATGATAAGCACATCATTAGAAAGACTTTTGAGCCCAACCAGTGGGTCTGCCTTTTCAATTCTAGACTTAAATTATTTCTTGGAAAGCTCAAGTACCACTGGGATGGGCCATATGTTGTTATCAATACTTTCCCTCATGGAGCTATAGAAATTCGAAACCCTAATTCAGGTGTGAGCTTTAAGGTAAATGGCCAGCGACTTAAATTTTATATTACTCTTTCAGATGGCCAGGTTTTTGGTGCACTTCGACTTGAGGAGCCTTAGCTCCTCCCACTCTTCTCCTCAGGTGATATTCTTCTATGTCTGCATTTTTCAAATGAGAGGACATTGTCAGTCTTATGCATGGGGGGGTATAACCTGAGAATGTTTATAGCATTTTGAAATATTTGCATACATATATAAAAAAAAACTCTTATTTTCTTGAGCTGAATTGGTTAGTCCTTAGCAAAACATCTTTGTCAATAGAGGTGTCATTAAAGAATTTTCTTCTTGAATTATTTCTTAAGTTTAAAATCCAGTACATTTACTTCACGTGCACATAGATTGGGTAATGGAACTTTGAAGAAAACCAATAAGAATTTTGAGTCTATTGAACCCTTGGACAGTTAATAGGGAGTTAGGCATACTATCTTCTAGTAGATCCACCCCATATTTGTAAGAGGAAAGTAGAGATATTACTGGTGCGCTAAGTCTAGTGCAAGGACTCTTAAGTTTTGGATAATTAGATGATGATACTTCAGAGTTAGGCATAGTTTTCGCTCTCTGTTCCTGTGTGCGTACTTTGTGTGAATTCTTGAGAGTCACCAAATAAGGCAGATACATAGAGATTGAGTCTTAATAAAGCTATGACTATGGTGGATGGTTATGACCGTCATTCATAGAGTCCTCGGCTGAAGGAGGGTAATAGTGTCCAAGGTCAGAAATACATCTGTCCTATCCATTCCTTCCCGGTGCCGAGAATAGGCACTTCCACCAAATAAGCCACACAATATCCTCTTGACCATCATCATCTCTAATAATGCCTCATAAATAAAAGTCTATATGGTGATATGTTGATTGATACAGAAAGAAAAAGGAAAAAGAAAAGAAGAAACAATTATATTAAACAAAAAAAAGGTCCAAGTTTATAACTTTATCTTTGTAACATTTTTCTGAGGCAACAAAAATACCTATCGCCATCCACCAAATATGACCCATACCTACCTTTTAGTATTTCTGATCGCCTGAATACTGGTTAAGGACTCTAACTTAGTTGTAGAGTTATTAGGACTTTAATTGAAGTGTGAATGCAATGTGAGGCCACTAAACAGTGAGTACACTTACTAAATCTGGCAAGATTTGGGTTCTCAGAAAGAAAAGAAAGAAAAGAGTGAGTGCCAAGGAACATCAAGGAAGCACAGTTGTTTAGCCTCTCTCTGAGTTGACTTGTTTAATAATCTAGAGATTTAGAGTTTATAGTACTAGACTACATGTAGCACCAGATGAGTATGTGCCACCAAATACAAATCCATTCAACTCGATATCTCCTACCTAAGCCTAAAGTCGGGGTCAAATTACAGATTATCTGCTGCTTTATCCCTGAGGGAAGTAGTTGCCTATCCCGACAGAAATATTTACCAAGTGTAAAGTATGAAGTCCCAATACGAATTGGCTTTTCACTTGAATTTGTTACCTAAGATATCATCACTTCACATTTGTCTGGATCTCTAAAGTTTTGAAATAAGAAAAGAAGAAATCTTCTGATTTTTCATTTTTGCTAGGGACTAGCAAATCTTAGGCATGGGGTTATTTGATGAGTCCATTTTAATGGACTATTGTTACGCCTAAGTAATTCAATTCTAACATTGTATGTTTGTTAATAATCACATTAGGTCATTAAATGATTGCATATGTCATTATTTAAGTTTACATTTATTCTATTGCTTATTATGTAATTATTTTATATTTCATGCAAGTCCCACAACAGCGCACTCGTTACATCTCCTCTACTTAATCTACTCCATCAGGCTAATAACTAGGAAGAAGAGGGAGGAGGATCAATTGTGGAATAGAATAGGGGGTGAAAAGATATTTTCCCCCACAAATTTCTCAACCTACGGCTGGCCTCAACAACCCCACCAACAGCACCGGTCATGTTTAGTAAGGGATTTTGAAAATCCCTTGACTCGCACGGGGAGAGGAGATAAAAAGAGAGGCAGAGGGGCTTGAGAGGGGAGACCAACGTGAAGAAGAGGGCGTGCATTGTGGGGAGAGCGTGCACTGTGTGCACCAACTTCCACCGCCTACCCACCGCAAGCGCTCCAGCTTGCCCTCGCCAGCCCCCACCGCAAGCGCACGCCAACCTGCCCTCACCGCGCTGCACTATCGCAGCCGCCCACAGGCAGCCAAGCGCACTGCTAGCACCAGCCACCCACCGCACGCTTTGCAGGCGCGCCCTCGCCAGTTGCCCTTGAAAGATTCGTCCCTACCAGGAGGGGTGACGTAATAATGCGGAAATCAAATATATAAAGCAATCTCACAAAAATAAGCAATTGCACAATGTACACAAAGATTTGGGAATTAGACGTCTGGAAAGTCTGTTTGAACCCTATATTGGTTTTTTAAGTATTCTACAGAAAACCTAAGTATCCTAGGGTTGTGCCGGTGTTCCTAGGACTACTATTAGGGTTCTTTGAGGCTCTTTAACATAATTTTCTAAGAAAAATAAAGAGCAAGAAAAATAAAGATAAAAGTACATGAAAGGATTAAAAAGAATCTATCCTATTCTTCTTGTCTTCTATCTTCAATCTGTCGCTCCACGCGAACCTTCTCTGGTTTTCGTCAAGCTCCTTGAAATCGCTTGGTTCAACCGGGTTTTAGTTATAACATTGTATTATAGCCGGTTACTACCAACATTTCAAATAAATAATTTTTTTACTCGGAAAATAAAAGAGTTCCCGAGGTCGAACTCAGGGAGCAAGTTGTATTCTAGAGATATACATGTTTCTTTTACAAAAAGAAAGAGAGAGGGAAAGAATTTGTTGTCTTCTTTTCTCTTTGTTCTACAGAGGGGATGCTCTTCTTTCTCTCTTTCTTTAGATCTCCTTCTTTCTCTTTGTTCTGCAGAGGTGATGTTCTTCTTCTGCAATGGTGATGCTCTTCTTCTTCTTCCTGCTGTTCCTGCTTTGGTGATGTTCTTCTTTCTTCAGAGCTCCTTCTTCTTCTTCTTCGTTCTGCAGAGGTGATGCTCCTCTTCAGATCTCTTTCTTCTTCTTCCTTGGTTTCTGTCTTGACCTCTCTTCTTCTTTTTCTGCAATTGTGGTGACTCTCTCTCTTTTCCCTTTTCTTCTTTATGGCTGCAGAGCTTCTGCCTTCAGCTACTAAGTCTTCCTTTCTTCTTCTTCTTCTGCTTTCTTTCCTGCTCTGGCTGCTGACCTTCCGTCGTCTGACCCGGTGCTTAGACGACTTAACTATGCATTTGCTACAGTGCAGCTCCTTCTTCTTCCGCGGGTCTTCTTCTTCGCCTGTGCCTGCACACTTCAGAGTTTTTTCGTCAGAGGCAAAACCTACTCTACCCTCCCCCCCCCGCGTCTCTCTTTCTCTCTGAAACCACTCTTAGGAAAGCTCTCCCAGAGCTACCGGGTAATCGGGTTCGGGTCACGCCCGGGTCCAGGCCCACCGGCGTGCGTGGTGGGCGAGGAGTGCAGGTCAGTCTAAGTCGGGTCGGGTCAGGTCCGCGGGGCGTGAGCGCGGACGAGACCGGGTAACCGGGCGGGTGTAAGGGGACCTCACCCCGTGTACTGAGGCAGTAAGGCTACTGCACAAAATCAATTTAAACAGTGGAACGGGTGTGAGGCTTACCGATGTGGGACTAAACGCAGACCTTTCCTCGCGTGCGCCTGCTGGGAGACCGCGACCTGGCTTCTGCAGCTGCGGCTTCGATTTGCATAGGTTGCTGGCTGGCTGCCTTCGCAAGACTCCCCGTACTCCGCAGCAGCTGGAGACCTGGAGTCCTCAAGCCTGGAGCACGGAAGAAGCTGCTTCAATGTGCGTTAATGGCGGTCGAACCTCAAAACCTGTCGGACACGAATATGGCCTCTCGGCCTGATCAAACCACTGGGGAACCTTCGCCGTGGCACGGCGAAGGTGAGGAGCTGCGCGGCAGGCCGCAAGGTGGTGTCTGGCGGCAGCCCTGGGTCGGACTGCAACCGGAGGAATGGGTTTGTTCGGGGGAGTGTTACGGAGGTGTGGAGTGGCAGTGGAGGGGTGGGGGGTGCTCAGTGTGATGAGGCGGAGGTTCGGTGAGGGTCGGCGAGCTGTGTGGGTTGCTGAGGTGATGGGAACGGCTCGCCGGAGGGTGGTCGGAGGCGAAGGGGGTGAAGGTGGTCAGGGTCGGTAGAGGGCTTAATTGAATAAATTGAAAGCGGGGAAAGAAAGAGGAGGAGAAGGGGAGTAGCTCTAGCTTACTTGCAGGGACGAAGGGGGAGGAACAGGGCGACAGTCGTATCGACTGTCGCCGGAGAAGACGATGCTCAGGGAAAGGGGCGGCGGCGAGCAGAGAGCTGGAGAGGCGCCAGCTGGGTGCGGCGTGGCGCAGGAAGAGCAGGGGAGGAAGTCTCTGCTGCTGGTATTGCGGCAGAGCGAAGAGGTGGAGGGGGAGGAAACCGCCGGAGCTGGTGAGCGTCTGCCGGAGGAAGAAGAGAAGAAAGTTGGGGATTTTCTCTGTCAGATCCAGGCTGCCCTGGTCGGTGGAGCAACTGGGGGTATTTATAGGGATCAAACAGGGAGGAAGGCGGAGGGAGACGACGTGTCTCCCTCGCCGGAGGATGGTCGGAAACAAGAACCCATACCGTCCGTGCGTTCGCACGGCCGGTATGGTGGGTTACAATGACCAGGGGGGTGTCCCTGCGACGGCTGACGACGCAGGGCACCCCCGGTTTACTTGCCAGGTCCCCCACCTCACCCTGCGCGGCGCCATGCTCCGCGCAAGGTCGCCGGAGCATGGTGCTGGCAGGTTTTGCAGGAGGGACCTGATTGCAAAGAACGAAGGAGAGTTAGGGGCCAAAATGCGAGGGTTCAAAAGTTGAGGGCCAAAGAGTAAATATATGAGGACCAAAGTGTAAAGTCGGTCAAGGAGGTTTCTTCTTAGGCTCAAGTTTTTATACATGACTAATTAGGACCTAAGGAATCTGATGGTGAATTTCATTTTCATATTAAACCTTGTTTGACCGGTCAATTTGCGCAAAAACCCAAATTAAGTTATTAATTGGGCATGGTTCTCAATGTAGGTCAAAATGGGTTCTAAAGGCCAAATTGAAGGTTCTAAACCCTAGAGATTATTTTTCTATGAATTTTAGAGGGTTTATTCTATTTTTACTTTGCCTCGAACCTTGTGAATTGAAGTGGGTTGTTTTAGGGTTACAGATTATCATTTGGTTTCTTGGAAGTGCTGTAGCCCTTGCTAGATCATCTCATCCCACTTTTATTCTTATTAAGCTGCTTTGACCTATGTTTGGGCCCTGAATTACCCTGTATGCAGATTATACTGGTAAAATTGCACTTTTACCCCTTATGACTTGTTTTCTTCTCAAACTCAGAATTCTCTGAGTTAAGCCTTTCCTTGAGATATGTAGGAGCTTTTATCCTTTGTATTAGGTCAAAATGAGCTAGTTATGGCTCATGATGAGGTTCTCATCATACCCCCATGCCTAGCTTTTGCTAGTCCCTTAGCAAAAACTTAAGGTTTCAACCCTTGTTCTAGACCATGAAGTTTTTAATAGTTTTAGATAAGTGCCTTTTTTATTTGAGCATAGATTAGGTTAGAATGCTGACCATAGGCCTAAAAGGTACTCTAGTACCAATCAAGATCCAAATCTGTCTAGCCTTAGCCTCAGTCTTTTAGCAAAGGTTTTTAAGGCCCACAAGAACTAACCTAAGGTTTATTGGACTTCGTGGTTAAAGCACCCGTGCTTGAAATGATTTTAGCCCTGGCTCAGTTCGCAGTGCGTTTTGTAAGAGAGAGATAGAAAGTTTTTCTGTTTGGAGAGTTTTCTCTCTCTTTTTCTTTTTAGTTCTAGCCTAGGATTGGCTTTTCAACACGGTCTGTATCAGATTCCTTGCTCCCATCATCAATCCTCAAGGGTTCCTGGCGATCGATGCTTCGAGATAGCACCGCCCATGGCAACCCCCGGAACCCTGGCTATTGAGATTTTGAGATAATCCCATCCATGGTATTCCGTGGCCGAATCCAGACCCTGGCAATTGACACTTCGAGATAATGCCATCCATGGAATCTGAACCAGCAGAGTGCTTACATGCCCCCAGTAGGATATGTAAATATCCTAAGAGACGAGCACCGAGGAGATGATATTTTGTTACGCATCTTCGAGGGGATTTCCCCGCCTCTCTGCGCTGGGAACTCGTCCAAATCAACTTGTGTTGATCGGCCGCTCCTATTCTAGATTTTTGCGACGCTTCTGCGTGATTCTGATTTTTACGCTTACTGAACCAGGCTGTGTGTGAGATTAGGGTGCTTAGGTTACTGAGTCCCGTAAACCAAAAATTAGTTAACGAGGCCGAATACTCCCTAAGCCTTAGACCTAATACTTCAGCTTTTCATTTTCCTCAACCTCTTGAGGAGTGTCCAGATCTTAATGGGTACTAAGAGTCTATTCAAGAATGCCTAAGGTTTGCATTCTTTACTAATCTTATTGTGCACTTTTCTTGAATGAGGTCTAGAACTTAGGTTAATTCCTTAGTTCCTTACTAATGACTATCACTTTTTCTCATAATTTTGTGCTCCTTTTTCCTTTTGTTTCTTTTCTCCTTCGCAAAATTTCCTTCTCCTCTTTTCCTCTTGTTCTTTTTCGAAAATTTTTTAATTTTTATGGTGTTTTTGGCATATGTGAATTTTTTTGTTTGAAACCTTTCCTTACAAGTTTTTGTACTTTCATACCCCCCCATGCCTAAGATTTGCAATGTCCTCATTGTAACCTAGGGGGTCTTAGTTCATTCCTTAAGACAGAAATTTGGGTGAGTGGATGGGTCGGGTTGAATTTTTGCGGACGATTTCAAATCTCAGATGCGAACATCTGAGTTGGGGTCGGCTGTCTATAAGGGTGAACTTCGAGTGCTGAAAGGTGTCAGAACAAGTTTCAGGTTTTCAAAGAGAATGACGGGCTGCCTCCCGTTAAGCGCTGAGTTTTACGCCATCGGCTGGGCGCAATAAGCTCAAGGGGAAAGGAGGATATAAGATGCCTCAGCCAAATCAGTAGAAGTTACATCAATGAACGGCTTGAGTCTCTGACCGTTCACGATGAAAGGTTCAGAATCGTGGCTGAGTGGACTGATTTCGATTGCTCCATTTCCAAAAACCTGTCGGACCAAATATGGTCCGACCCACTTAGATCTCAGTTTTCCTGGGAAGAGTTTGAGTCGGGCATCAAAGAGTAGGACCTTTTGACCAGGATGAAAGATCTTTCTCGAGATGTGTTTGTCGTGGAAGGCTTTAACCCGCTCCTTGTAGATTTGCGAGTTCTCGTACGCGTCTCTGCGTAATTCATCGATCTCGCTGATTTGGAGTTTTCTGTGGGTCCTAGCCTTGGAAAGATCTAGATTACAGTTCCGTACTGCCCAATAGGCTTTATGCTCCAGTTCGACGGGAAGGTGGCATGCCTTTCCGTACACCAATCTAAAGGGATACATGCCCAATTGGGTCTTGTGGGCAGTCCTATAGGCCCACAATGCTTCCGGAAGTCGGGACGACCAGTCCTTCCTGTCAGGTCGAACAGTGACTTGCAGGATTTTCTTGATCTCCCGATTAGACAGCTCAGCTAGACCATTAGTTTGGGGGTGGTAAGGAGTAGAGATTCGGTGAGACACCCCGTATTTGGTCATCAGTGACCTAAACTGAGCATTTGTGAAATGGGTCCCCCCATCAGAGATTATTGCACGAGGAATCCCGAACCTTGAGAAAATGTGTTGATGAATGAATTTGAGAACGATTTTGTGATCACAGGTTCGAGTTGGTATGGCTTCGATCCATTTGGACACGTAGTCCACAGCCAACAGAATGTATTCGAAACCATTCGAAACAGGAAAGGGGCCCATAAAATCAATCCCCCAAACATCAAAGATTTCGCATACTAGAATCAGTTGCATAGGCATCATGTCGCGACGGCTCATGTTGCCCAAAGTCTGGCAACGACTGCATGCCTTGCAATGACTGTATGCGTCTTTGAACAGTGTGGGCCAGTAAAAGCCGCACTGGAGGACTTTTGCTGCGGTTTTATGCCCGGCAAAATGGCCACCGCATGCCTGGTCATGGCAGAAAGAGAGGATATTGTTGACTTCCCCTTCCGGGACACATCTCCGGATGATCTGATCGGCACCTATGCGGAAGAGGTACGGGTCTTCCCAAATGTAATACTTGGCATCGGAGCGTAATTTGTCTTTCTTGGCCTTCGGCCAATCGGACGGGGTCTGATGAGATGCCAAGTAATTTACAATATTAGCGAACCATGGAAGGCTAGTACCAATAGTTAGCAGGTGCTCATCGGGAAAATGCTCCGTGATGGGTCCGGAGGGGTCAATTATTTCAGAAGGAAGACGGGACAAGTGATCAGCTACCACGTTTTGTTTTCCCGCTTTGTCGCGAATCTCAAGGTCAAATTCTTGCAACAGCAAGATCCATCGGATTAATCGAGGTTTCGCGTCCTTCTTCGCAAGGAGATGCCTCACAGCTGTGTGATCCGAGTATATGATGACATGGGAACCCAGAAGGTACGATCTGAACTTCTCTAGGGCAAATACTATAGCTAGCAGCTCTTTCTCAGTAACTGTATAGTTACGCTGAGCCTCATCGAGTGTTTTGCTGGCGTACTAAATGACCACAGGTTTCTTGTCATTTTTCTGCCCCAAAACCGCTCCTACAGCGAAGTCGGATGCATCACACATGATCTCAAAGGGTTGAGACCAATCAGGGGACTGTAGGATCGGTGCTTGGGTGACTCGGTCACGCAAGATTTGAAATGCTTGAGTGCATTCCTTGGAGATTTCGAAGGGAACATCCTTGGAGAGAAGAGTGGTCAGGGGGCGTGCGATTTTTGAAAAATCAGGGATAAATCGTCGATAAAAACCGACATGCCCTAAAAAGGATCGGATGTCCCTGATCGAGCTAGGCATAGGAAGGTGAGAAATCAGATTAACCTTAGCTCGATCCACTTGGATACCTTTCTCCGAAATTGAGTGTCCCAGGACAATTCCCTCAGGCACCATGAAATGGCTCTTTTCCCAGGAAAGAACCAAATTCACATCGATGCACCTCCTGAGTATCTGGACCAAGTGTTGGAGGCAATCGTCGAATGATGCTCCGAAAACTGAAAAGTCATCCATGAAGACTTCCAGATAATCACCTACCATATCTGAGAATATGGCAAGCATGCATCGCTGAAAAGTAGCGGGTGCATTGCAAAGACCGAAAGGCATCCTTCGGAAAGCGTATGTTCCGAAGGGGCAGGTGAACGTGGTCTTTTCTTGGTCCTCAAGATGGATTGCCACCTGGTTATAACCGGAGTACCCGTCAAGAAAGCAGAAGAACCTATTTCCCGCTAGTTTTTCGAGAATTTGATCAATGAAGGGTAGTGGGAAATGATCCTTCTTCGTGGAGGAATTGAGTCGACGGTAATCTATACAGACTCTCCACGAGTTGGCTAATCGGGTAGGAATGATTTCTCCGGTCACAGTCGTTATAGTGGTGAGTCCTGCCTTCTTGGGCACGACCTGAATTGGGCTCACCCAACGACTATCGGAGATCGGGTAGATGATTCCGGCATCTAACCACTTGATGATCTCCTTTTTCACGACCTCCTGCAGATTGGGGTTTAAGCGTCTCTGCATTTCACGAGAAGGTCGTGTGCCCTCTTCTGAATAGATATGATGAGTACAATAAGAGGGACTTATTCCAGTCAAATCATCGAGAGTCCATCCGATGGCTCTGCGATGTTGCTGGAGGACAACAATCAGACGGGATTCCTGTTCAGGACTGAGGTTGGAATTGATGATCACAGGAAGGGTCTGATTAGAACCCAAAAAGACGTATTTTAAGTGAGCAGGAAGGGGTTTCAGTTCGAGGACGGGGTTTTCAGCAGCAGCGGGTGGTTCAGTATAGATGTGAGGTTCAAGGGTGGGAGTTACTGGGTTGTTCACATCTGGATTTGACTCCTCTGTTTGCGGGTCAAGATCCTTCTGTGGTTGATGAGGCGTACTCAAGTCATTCTGGAGGTGTGATTCATCAACCAAAGTCTTGATGTCACAAATTTGCTCGATGACGCCGCAATTAATTCCTTGTTGGGCCTTAAATATATCAATTTTCAGTGTTTGATCTCCAAACTTAAGCTCTATTTGGCCCTCCTCACAGCTGATGTTGGCTCTAGCAGTAGCCAAGAAAGGTCTCCCTAGAATGATTGGTGTATCCCTAGGGTTCTCAGGTGCATCCATGTCTAAGACTATAAAGTCCACTGGAAAATAGAAATCCCGCACTCTCATGATAACATCCTCGAGAATCCCTTTTGGTGACTTTATAGATCGATCTGCTAATTGTAATGTCACCTCGGTTGGTTTCAGCTCAGATTCTTCTAGATGGTCAAGTAAGGATGTGGGTATCAGATTTATAGATGCACCTAAGTCTAACAATGCTCTATCAAATTGGGTACCACCTATCTTACAGGAGATCAGGGGAGTTCCAGGATCTTTTGCCTTGGGTGGGAGTCTACTAAGGATTACAGAGCTGGCTTGCTCTGACAGAACAATTGGGCTCCCTCCCTTGGTTCGCGGCTTACGCTGGGGTGTACATAAATTCTTTAGAAATCGTGCGTAAGCTGGTACGTGGCGGATTGCATCCATCAAGGGGATGTTTATGTGGACCTGCTCAAAGAGCTTGACCAGGTCTTCCTCAGGGGCCACGGGTTTGGTGGTCTTCTTTCCCTTGGTCAGGGCCTCGGGAAATGGGATCTTGGTTGGTTCTTCTAGGATAGGTCCAGGTTGTGGGTCTGGAACAGCGGTACCTTGGATAACTATCCTAGGGTCATGGTTATCAGGCTGGGAGTGGTTTGGATAATGCGGGTCTTGAGTTGTCTTACCACTACGTGTTGTTACAGAATTTAATCCAGCCTGATTTTGGTTTGGGTTTGGTAGGAGGGGTGGCTGCTGCTGAAATCCCGCGCGAGAAGTTGAGGCTTCCATATCGTCTGGAGATGGAGCAGTAGGGGCCTGATAAATCCATTGAGCGTGGCCTAAATTTGGATTCATAACGCGCTTCTGGGTTGGCACGTTATTTGGGTTAGGAAGGGGTTGGGAAGGGAGTGTGCCTGGCTGGCGAGAATTTGCCAACTGGGCCAGTTGAGTTTTAACTTCAGTAAGCTCGTCCTTGTGCTGTTTTTGAATAGCCGCATTCGTTTTTTGAATGTCAGCCAGAGTCTGAAGGATTAAGGACATTTGATCTTGATTTGGCCCTGATGGATAAGTAGGGTTGGGCCGAGGCTGAGGCGGCTGGTAGTGATGAGAGGGCTGTGGGCGGGACTGAAAAGGTGGTCTTTGGGTTTGGGAATTTCCCGCCCACTGAAAATTGGGATGGTTTCGCCATCAAGGGTTGTAAGTGTTGGAGAATGGGTCGTTCTGGATGGCGTTGAGGTCCTCGCAGGTCTGAGGAACCTCCTGAGAATCAGGGAAAGGAGGAATGGAGTTCCCCCGGCTGGTGAAGAAAGGATCGGATGATCTCCCAGTCCAAGAATCAGATGGGGATGGATATGGATCCATCCCAGGGGAGGATCGGTGGAGGATGTTTTGCACAGTCTCCTGTGTGGAAGGAGGTTGTGCAAAGGAGTTACGCGCAGAGGTGGCTCGCTGCAAGTGCTGAGTCAGCTCATCCACCTTCTTTTCAATGATTGAGACCTTGTCCAATCGACTGGCCATTAATTCCAGGTCGACTGATGCGGACAGGCCCTGCGTCTCATGTGCTCCCTTAAGATTCGTCGCTGCGCGGGTATTCGTCCTGTCGAATAATCCCATGGAGTCATTGTTGATGGAGTTCTCGCACATGTTTTCGAGAATCTCCCATACGGTGTCTTCATGTTGACCCATGATGTTTCCTCCGCAAGTTGCATTGACGAAAAGGCGGATGTCCTCACGGAGTCCCTGGTAAAAAGATTGGACTTGTTCCCATTTAGGAACTCCGTGATGGGGGCACTTTCTCATGAGATCCTGAAAACGATCCCATGCCTCATGGAGAGGTTCTCCTGATTGTTGAGTGAAGTGTGTAATCTGATGGCGCAAGGCGTTGGTCCGACCAACGGGAAAAAACTTTTTCAAAAATTCGGATTGAAGTTCTTCCCAAGTGTTGATCGGCCGGGTCTGAGTTTGATACCAATGGGCGGCCTTGTCCATAAGAGAAAAGGAGAACATCTTCATGAGAAGAATATCCCAATTTTGCGCATCTGATCCAAAAGTGTGGGCCAGATGCTTTAGCTGTTTGATGTGCTGGAAGGGATCTTCAGAATTAAGCCCATGGAATTTAGGTATAGCACGAATCATGTTGGGCTTTAGTTCGGAATCAGGTCCTCCAGTCGGGATTCTGACTCGAGGCTCAATGGCCACCGCAGCAGGATTGTAGTGGTCCCGCATCATAGGACGCTGTGGTGGGTGCACGAAGTTTTGGAAGAGGTCATTGAGTCGCTGGAGCTGGTGTTCCAGATTATTTTCTTCCTCAACTGGCTGAGCCATGATGGGGGAAGAAGAAGAACTTGGTTCTGAATCAGAATAGAGAATAATGTGAGGGTGTTGCTGCAAAAACACGGGCGTCGAGGCTTGGCCTTGACGAGAGTGAATTTCTAAAGGAGGTCTTAAGGGTGGTCCTAGGGACCTCCTTCCGTACATGCACAGTTGGAAGAGGTAAGTTTAGAAGGTGCTGGACCCAATCAAGACACCCAAAAATATGTTGGGTGACTATAGAGGTGCGGGGCAGATGGACCCCTTGATCAGAAAGATCGTCCACCTGAGAATTACCTGGGCAGCCAGAGAGGGAGAGTCCCGCGAAGACCCCTACACGGTAGAGCGTCCCCACGGGTTACAGGGTTTCCCCCACCCGACCTCTCTTGTCACTGCGGTTCCAGGTAGACCAGAATGGGGATCTTGACCTCTTAAGTCTACCAATTTTAAGATCAGGGTGCTTAAGGTTTCACTTGAACTTTAGTCTTTTTAAGTGCAAAGAGTGACCTAATTTAAGGTTGGTTAACCCAAAGGGGTCAACTTTACCTTTTTCTTTGAGAGCTTTTTGGGTCCTTTCTTTTAGGGTCCAAGTGTTTAAAGAGAGAGCCAATTGTTTAGGATTTTTCTTGTTAATTATTTTCAATCAATGGCTTGGGCACACCTCTTTTGGATTTCCTCAATTCTTGATTAAGGGGTGTGTCTCTACTGAAATCCTAATGTTTGACCTTATGTTGGCTCTACTTGGTCCATTTAACTCTTTGTTGGGCAATTAGGGCTCAAGCAAGAATGTGTTAGCCCTTAAATACCCTTAATAGTGTGCAGGAGTGATGAGTTGAAAACATGCAACTCTTTATGGTTACTAAGTATGGAAAATAGGTTAGCCCTATATTGCTTGTTCTTTTCTTTTCTTCCTCTTTAGAGTTTAGGGGTTAATAGTGAGAGGAAAAATTTACCTGTCTTCGGAGTGGTTGTCGTGTGGTTGCTTGTCTTCTTGAGTTCCTGTAGCTGCACAAAAGAGAGGAGATTATCAGAAATTAAAAGAAACAGGAATGTTTACCTCTAGAATAGCCGTTGCTCCCCGGCAGCGGCGCCAAAATGAAATCGCTTGGTTCAACCGGGTTTTAGTTATAATATTGTAGTATAGCCGGTTACTACCAACATTTCAAATAAATAATTTTTTTACTCGGAAAATAAAAGAGTTCCCGAGGTCGAACTCAGGGAGCAAGTTGTATTCTAGAGATATACATGTTTCTTTTACAAAAAGAAAGAGAGAGGGAAAGAATTTGTTGTCTTCTTTTCTCTTTGTTCTGCAGAGGGGATGCTCTTCTTTCTCTCTTTCTTTAGATCTCCTTCTTTCTCTTTGTTCTGCAGAGGTGATGTTCTTCTTCTGCAATGGTGATGCTCTTCTTCTTCTTCCTGCTGTTCCTGCTTTGGTGATGTTCTTCTTTCTTCAGAGCTCCTTCTTCTTCTTCTTCGTTCTGCAGAGGTGATGCTCCTCTTCAGATCTCTTTCTTCTTCTTCCTTGGTTTCTGTCTTGACCTCTCTTCTTCTTTTTCTGCAATTGTGGTGACTCTCTCTCTTTTCCCTTTTCTTCTTTATGGCTGCAGAGCTTCTGCCTTCAGCTACTAAGTCTTCCTTTCTTCTTCTTCTGCTTTCTTTCCTGCTCTGGCTGCTGACCTTCCGTCGTCTGACCCGGTGCTTAGACGACTTAACTATGCATTTGCTACAGTGCAGCTCCTTCTTCTTCCGCGGGTCTTCTTCTTCGCCTGTGCCTGCACACTTCAGAGTTTTTTCGTCAGAGGCAAAACCTACTCTACCCTCCCCCCCCCCGCGTCTCTCTTTCTCTCTGAAACCACTCTTAGGAAAGCTCTCCCAGAGCTACCGGGTAATCGGGTTCGGGTCACGCCCGGGTCCAGGCCCACCGGCGTGCGTGGTGGGCGAGGAGTGCAAGTCAGTCTAAGTCGGGTCGGGTCAGGTCCGCGGGGCGTGAGCGCGGACGAGACCGGGTAACCGGGCGGGTGTAAGGGGACCTCACCCCGTGTACTGAGGCAGTAAGGCTACTGCACAAAATCAATTTAAACAGTGGAACGGGTGTGAGGCTTACCGATGTGGGACTAAACGCAGACCTTTCCTCGCGTGCGCCTGCTGGGAGACCGCGACCTGGCTTCTGCAGCTGCGGCTTCGATTTGCATAGGTTGCTGGCTGGCTGCCTTCGCAAGACTCCCCGTACTCCGCAGCAGCTGGAGACCTGGAGTCCTCAAGCCTGGAGCGCGGAAGAAGCTGCTTCAATGTGCGTTAATGGCGGTCGAACCTCAAAACCTGTCGGACACGAATATGGCCTCTCGGCCTGATCAAACCACTGGGGAACCTTCGCCGTGGCACGGCGAAGGTGAGGAGCTGCGCGGCAGGCCGCAAGGTGGTGTCTGGCGGCAGCCCTGGGTCGGACTGCAACCGGAGGAATGGGTTTGTTCGGGGGAGTGTTACGGAGGTGTGGAGTGGCAGTGGAGGGGTGGGGGGTGCTCAGTGTGATGAGGCGGAGGTTCGGTGAGGGTCGGCGAGCCGTGTGGGTTGCTAAGGTGATGGGAGCGGCTCGCCGGAGGGTGGTCGGAGGCGAAGGGGGTGAAGGTGGTCAGGGTCGGTAGAGGGCTTAATTGAATAAATTGAAAGCGGGGAAAGAAAGAGGAGGAGAAGGGGAGTAGCTCTAGCTTACTTGCAGGGACGAAGGGGGAGGAACAGGGCGACAGTCGTATCGACTGTCGCCGGAGAAGACGATGCTCAGGGAAAGGGGCGGCGGCGAGCAGAGAGCCGGAGAGGCGCCAGCTGGGTGCGGCGTGGCGCAGGAAGAGCAGGGGAGGAAGTCTCTGCTGCTGGTATTGCGGCAGAGCGAAGAGGTGGAGGGGGAGGAAACCACCGGAGCTGGTGAGCGTCTGCCGGAGGAAGAAGAGAAGAAAGTTGGGGATTTTCTCCGTCAGATCCAGGCTGCCCTGGTCGGTGGAGCAACTGGGGGTATTTATAGGGATCAAACAGGGAGGAAGGCGGAGGGAGACGACGTGTCTCCCTCGCCGGAGGATGGTCGGAAACAAGAACCCATACCGTTCGTGCGTTCGCACGGCCGGTATGGTTGGTTACAATGACCAGGGGGGTGTCCCTGCGACGGCTGACGACGCAGGGCACCCCCGGTTTACTTGCCAGGTCCCCCACCTCACCCTGCGCGGCGCCATGCTCCGCGCAAGGTCGCCGGAGCATGGTGCTGGCAGGTTTTGCAGGAGGGACCTGATTGCAAAGAACGAAGGAGAGTTAGGGGCCAAAATGCGAGGGTTCAAAAGTTGAGGGCCAAAGAGTAAATATATGAGGACCAAAGTGTAAAGTCGGTCAAGGAGGTTTCTTCTTAGGCTCAAGTTTTTATACATGACTAATTAGGACCTAAGGAATCTGATGGTGAATTTCATTTTCATATTAAACCTTGTTTGACTGGTCAATTTGCGCAAAAACCCAAATTAAGTTATTAATTGGGCATGGTTCTCAATGTAGGTCAAAATGGGTTCTAAAGGCCAAATTGAAGGTTCTAAACCCTAGAGATTATTTTTCTATGAATTTTAGAGGGTTTATTCTATTTTTACTTTGCCTCGAACCTTGTGAATTGAAGTGGGTTATTTTAGGGTTACAGATTATCATTTGGTTTCTTGGAAGTGCTGTAGCCCTTGCTAGATCATCTCATCCCACTTTTATTCTTATTAAGCTGCTTTGACCTATGTTTGGGCCCTGAATTACCCTGTATGCAGATTATACTGGTAAAATTGCACTTTTACCCCTTATGACTTGTTTTCTTCTCAAACTCAGAATTCTCTGAGTTAAGCCTTTCCTTGAGATATGTAGGAGCTTTTATCCTTTGTATTAGGTCAAAATGAGCTAGTTATGGCTCATGATGAGGTTCTCATCACTCCTCCAATCCGTCCTGGATGCGAGCTCGAACTCTGTCTAAACACGTCCACATTTGCAATTGACCTGAAATCTAGGACTCAAATTGCAAATGTTAAATAACACGTGTTCTGTTATCATCAAAACAAATGATCGTGGTGCTTTAGCACCAACAGCCCTTACCACACTTGTAGGTGCATCCTACCACGCCTGTAGGTAGCCCCGCCTGCAGGCCTGCCCCGCCTTCGCAGCACCCTTGTGCGCAGCTGCACCTCTCCAGTCCGAGCGCAGTTCATCTTCTCTAGCCCAGCCGCCCACAGGCAGCCAAATGCCTGTAGGCAGCAAAGCACCTGCAGGCAGATCGCGCCCAACCACGCCTGCAGTGCAGCCGCCCGCAGGCAGTCCTATCACACCCTTGTGAGCGTGCCCAACGCGCAGCCGTGCGGCCTGCTGTAGCCAATCTTCTTCCTCTCCACGCGCGATTCTCCTCCTCCAATAGAGCCCAACAGGCTGGCAGCTGTTCTCCACCGTTTGGCCATCGCCGGCCACCTCCAACCATCGCATCACCACCATTGCGAAGCATGCATCGAGGCGCACCACCCCGTCGACTCTCGCCACCAACCACGCACGGCCGTCCAAGCGAGGATGAGAGAGGAGAAATCCTCTATTTTCTCCCCAATTAAAATTTACATTTCATGCCATTTTCATTTGGATATTATTATTTTATTCAGACCACATTGCATTGATGCACTTATAGTTTCATGAATTTACTTTACTTGTGTTATGTGCATCATTCAACATTAAAATTCAAATCAGAGTTGCATGCAAATCAAATTTACATGATATGCCATTACACATGCAGCATATACATATTTTTGGGAGCTTAATTCCTGACATGAAAATTGCATAAATAACCTTGAACTTTTAAGGAAATTGTAAGCTCCATTTAGAGTAGTATATTCCTCTCATTGAAGTTGCAAAGTTGTCTGCAAATAGCATCATCCTCTACTTGTGAATTTATTGGTTCTATTCCTCCTTGTGGATGTGATATTTTTATTGTGGTTAAATTTGATATTTATTTTTGATTGAGAGATTTTCCACCACATAAAACACATTGACATATCACTTTATTGCTATTTTAATTAAGTGAAAATCTCTACATCAGAACCCAAAAATGCAAAATAGGACCACCCAGCACCTTTTTCACAAGCCTTTTACTCTTCACAAACTAAGAAAAAGAAATTCGAGCCCACTGATAAGGAATTGATGGATCCTTTTGGGTAAGTAGAATTCAATATCCCTCTGTTAGATGCCATAAAATACTTTCCTGCCTATGCCAAATTCTTGAAAGATTTGCGTACCCCAAAAAGGCAGCTAAGAAACCTAAGAAAGGTGATCCTTCTAGAGACAGTAAGCTTAGTTGTTCAAAGAAACTGCCTCTGAAAAGAAAAGATCCAGGCGCCCTCCTTATTGAATTAGTCATTAATGGCACTTCTTTTGATCGCTCCTTATTGGATCTTGGTGCCTCAATTAATCTCATCCCCACTGTCATTTTCGAGGAATTCAAGATCGGTGAATTAAAGCCTATCGCGGTAACACTTCAACTAGCAGACTGATCTACAATTAAACCCAAGGGGATTGTTGAGGATGTAATGGTCCAGGTAAAAAATTGTCTATTTGCTGTAGACTTTTTGGTCCTGTACATAGAGGTATCGGAGGCTTTAAATAATGCCCCTATAATTCTTGGAAGACCATTCTTAGCCATCGCCAAAGCCAATATTGATTGTGATTTTGGAAAGATGAAAATCATGTGCGGCGATGAATCTATTACCCTAGATATTTTCCAAGCTTCTAGGCATTTCCAAGAATCAGATTTCTTTGATGACTCGGATTCAAAGATTGAAAATTTAGCGGAGGAAACAATGCGGATTTCACACATGGGTTCCTGTTTTGTAGTTCACACAGTTCCTGAAAAATCTAATTTAACCCACCCTTCCACCCTAACCACACCGTCTACATCTGACTCTCCATCTAACTCTCTCCCTCTCACTTCACCCCTCAATTCACAAGCAAAAATCATTTCGAAGCTGGACCCTCAACTAGAATTAAAACCCTTGCTCAACTCCCTTAAATATGTCTTCCTGGGTCCAAACCAAATCATGCCCTTGATTATCAATTTTGGACTTATTGGGGCACAAGAGGAAAAACTTCTCCAGGTATTGAGCAAAAATAGAAAAGCTATTGGCTGGACCCTTTCTGATCTTAAGGGTATTCATCCATCCTACTGCACCCATCAAATTTATCTTGAGGATGATTCTCGCCCCTCCTGCCAACCACAAAGGCACTTGAACCCTAATATGCAGGTGGTGGTAAAAAAGAAGATTATAAAGTGGTTAGATGCTGATATCATCTACTCCAATTCTGATAGTTCATGGGTGACAGATAGCACTTCTCACACGTGTTTTGGAAAGGAGATCTTATTGTAGTATAGTGCACGAAAATGCTAGTCAAAAATAATTTATAAAGATAACGAGATTTGGAGTCTCGGTCATTCGTCTCTAGGAGGCATTTATGGAAATACAGATTTGAAATCGATCTCGCTCGCTCTACTTATTCAAAATCGCATGTCGATTTATGCTAAGTTAGTATTGATGCATGACATGCTGTTGCCAAAATATCAGAAATTGAAAACATGCAACTTTAATCACACCAAAAGAAGATAATCAGGCACATGGTGATTTTTAACATATATATATATATAAAGATGATGATAACAGAGTTGTAGAGCATTGGTAGCGGAATGCTTGTACAGGGAATGTAAAAACTAACAACTATCAGAAAATGACTGCATACATGAATTTTTTGGGAGATTATGCATGCATCATTGGGGGAAAAGTAAGGAGCTACACTACTAAGTAGTAATAAAAGCAATAAATCTATGAAAAACTACGCTACTTATCTAGATAGCAGAATGAAAGGCATTCGGAGGTGGGCTCCGATGGCCTTTGAATGGGTGAGAAGGGAAAGAGGGGCGACCAATGGTGGGTAGGCCGGCCCTTGGAGAGAGGTTGGAGGTGATCTAGGTCTGGCGTGGAGGTGATGGAGATGCCATGTTGTGCTCCTAGAGATGGAGGTGGAGTAATGGAGGTGGAATGAAGCCAAGAGACCAAGATGGACCAAATGGCCACCCCTTAGGTCTTGTTATAGACCTAAGGGAAGCTCTCTAGAGAATTATGGAATTCTCTAGAGAGGCCTATGGTGGGAGCTCATGGGAGAGTGAGAGATAGGATGGATGGTGGTTTTTAGATCCACTAAATGTGGATCTAAAAATTGAATGGCTCTTGGTTGCTAATTTTAGCAACCAAGGCAACAACACATGGTAGAGAGTTCTAGAGAACTCTAGGCTAGGTATTTTCATGTGGATGATGTGTGTGGGTGTGTGTGGGTATGTGTGGGTCGAAACTTAGGTGGCTAGGTTGATTAGGTTAGGTTCTAGTGGGTTTAGGTCAAGGTAGGTCTCAAATTCGAGTGTAAACCCTAATTCACTAAGGTAAAGTGCAATTAAACTTAATACAAGTTTAATTGGGTGTGTGAAAACCTAATTGAGAGTAAAATAACTCAATTAAGTTAGGTCTAGGTCAACTGGACTCTCATTGAGTCCAATTGGACAGTGTATGCTGAGATCAGGGCTCAATTGGACTTATTGAGCCCAATTGAATAGATTGATGGAATTGACTAAGATCCAAGTCAATTGGGTTTAGTGAGGACCTAATTAGGTCCTTAGGGAGGTCTAGAGGTGATGTACTAGGGTTAGGGCACCTTAATTTAGGTTCCTAGGAGGTTAGAATTGGGTTTAGGGAGCTAGAGATCCAAGATCAAGGCTTGGATCTCAAAATAGGGTCTGGAGGGTAGTTCTAGATGTCCAATAAGAGTGTCAGATGTCTTATAGTGAAAAATTAGAAGTCCAGACTTATTTTCTGGATGTCCAATTAGAGTTAGGAGGGATTTTAGGATCTGTCTTGGGTATTCTGCAGAAATTGGACGTCTGACCAAGTGTCTGGGCGTCCAATAACACTGCAAAAGTGGGTTAAGGTGTTGGGGAGTTGTCTAAGGGTTCTAGAGGTCCTATAACTCATTTGGACATCCAGATAGAGGTTGGAATTAGGGTTTTAGGGTTTCCTAGGGTGCGATGACCTAATCTAAGGGTGGTTAAGGCTTGTGGAAGCTTCTAGGCTGTCCTAGGGCTAGGATGGACCTAAGTTCTTCACAATTTATTGCTTTATTCCTACTTAATAGAATAGCATACCTTAACTCCCTTACATTATTATCTATTACATCTAATCTAGGTCTTCCGCTCCGGCTCTGCTGCAACACCAGTTACTCGTTATTCTTTAGATCCAGCATTAGATCCAGCATCAGATCTACATTCTAATAAGCTCATTACCTGCAATTGACATAATGCAACTAATCAGTACATTATAGCATTATTTTATGCATAGCTAAAAGAAAGCAGTAAAGGTGCTAGTAATGCTTATGCATGCATGAATTACCCTAACTTATGCTAAATCCTAGCCTAATTTGGGTCAATTAAGACCTAGGATTGCTGCGCAATCAATGGGTTAGTCGTACGCAAGTAGTTCCTAAAAGGGCTGGACTAACAGTTGTTACTAATGAACATGGGGAAAATATAGCCACTAGGACCGCTTCTTCTTGGCGCTTGTGCATCGATTATAGAAAATTGAACACCGCCACCAAGAAGGACCATTTTTTGCTCCCTTTTATTGATCAAATCTTGGAGCGATTAGCGAGACGTGATTACTACTATTTTCTAGATGGTTATTCCGGCTATAATCAAGTTGTGGTTCACCTGAGGATCAGGACAAAACTACATTCACTTGCCCTTTCAGAACATTCGCTTTCCAGAGAATGTCTTTTGGTCTTTACAATGCACCTGCGACTTTTCAACGATGTACGCTTGCAATTTTTTTAGACCTGGTAGGTGTTTGTTCGAAAGCAAAATCGGGTTTGTAAATATTACGTTGCAGTACAGTTGAAATCGGTTCAAAAAACAAATAAGAATTTATTACTCAAAAACTAAGAATTTGAGGTCGAACATGGGGAGCAAATTGGTATTTAAAAACTAAGAACACAACTTCAATGTAATAAAATGAGATGTTCAATCAAATTATGAAGCAATAGAACTAGTCTCAATGTATATAGAAGGTTAAAAATATGAATCAATGTTAAATACAGATGCTTCTATCTTAGGCATTCTCTTCTTCTTTGTTTCTTCTGATGCCTTCTTCCTTCTTTACTATTCTTTCTCTTTCTCTGATTTCTCCTTCTTTCTTCAGCCTTGGCTTCTTTCTCCTCTCTACCCTCTCTGCAACAGTACCTTCTCCTTCCTTGGTTCTTTCTTTGCCTTGGCTTCTTCCTTCTTCAGCCTCTTGCTTCTTCAGCTTTCCTTCCTTAGCTTCTTCCTTAGCCGTGCCTTCTTCTTCCTTCAGCTTCTGATCTCCTTTCTCCTTCAGATTTGCCTTCAGGTCCTCAGCTTCCTCTTTGGCTCCTCCTGCCCTTAGCTTTTCCTTCTTCAGCTTCCTCTTCCTTCTTCCTTTCCCTGCACAGAAGTGCAAAACCTACCCCTACCCTCCCCTACGTACGCTCTCTCTCTTCTCTCTCTTAGGCTCGCTCTCCCAGAGCCAATCGTGTAAACGGGTCGAGTCAGCGCACCCGGGTCCAGGCGCACCGACATGGGTGATGCGCGAGGAGTGCAGGGTTATCGAGTCAGGTCAGCCAGGTCCCCGGAGGAGTGAGAACGGATGAGGCGGGTGTGTGGGCGAGGGGACCTCACCCCGTGTTAGGAGGCAACAAAGCTAAAACACAAAAACAATTTATACTACTTACCTGCTTCGCTTCCTCCCCAATGGAGGCAGCGGTCAGACCTGTCAGTCATGAACACGGCCTCACGGCCACGTCAACACATTTAGAAAGCTTTGCTATGTCACGGCGAAGGTGGCACAGTGGGTGGCGTGGTGTGTGATGACCTAGGCATGCGTGCCTAGGTCAGTCTGTGGCTGGGAATGTGGGGTTGTTTGGGGGCAGTGGAGGGTGCATGTGGCAGTCGATGGAGAGGTGGAAGATGATTAGTGGACGGAGGCGATGCTTCTGCAGTAGTTGGCGAGGTGTGTGGAGTGGTGGATGTGCCTTCGTTGGTGGTCTGCCGGAGATGAAGGTGATGGTGGTCTGTGGTTGTCGAGGGTGGTTTTGTGAAATAAAGAAGGGGAAAATGAAGAGTAGAGAGAGAGGAACTTATCTGAGAGTGATTGGACGAAGGGGGGAGGTGGAGGGAAAATGGCAAGTATTTGCCATTGCCGGAGACGGAGGCCCTGAGATGGAGAGGCAGCGACGACGAGAGTGATGAAGATGCGGATGTAGGTATGGCACGACGTGGAAGAATGAGGCGGAGAAGACTCTGCCATTGGTATGGTGGCAGAGCGACAAGAAGAGGGAGGAAGAGTTGCTGGAGCTTGCGAGCTACTGGGTCAGAGAGGGGAAAGGAGGAATTCAGGGGGATTCTTCGGCCAAATCAAGCTTAGGATCGTCAGGAGGACTTGGGCCACCTTTTATAATCGCAGGCAGAGGGCCTTGTGCTTGGAAGGCAAGCTTCCAAGCACGGCAACCTCGCCGGACTTGGAAGGTTGAGAGATACCCATATCTCTCATGCATTCGCATGAGAGATTGGGTGGGAATCTGGGTGCAAAATGGGGTTCACATGATCGGGAATTCCTCAGAGAATCTCCCTTTCAAATATGAGAGGGATTCTCTGAGGAATCAAGCAGATCTCCCTCTTGAATCCTTGCTGGAGTAGGATTCCTTTGCTGTAATGGCAGAGGGACCTAATTGCAAAGAATGATGAGGAAGCTAGGGGGGTCTTTGCAAGGCTTTCAAAAGTTAGGGGCATAAAAGTAATTGGGTTGGACTGTTTTGCAAAGTAGGTCAAGGTGAATTCCCCTTGGGTTCAAATTTTGGTATAAACCTAATTTGGATCAAAGGAATCCAATGGTGAAGTTGGAGTTTCTGTTTGACCATGTTTGACTGGATATTTTGCATAAAAACCTAATTTAGGGCAAATGTTTGACTGGGACCCCTATTTAGGTCAAAATAGGCTTTAAAGGCCAAATTGAAGGTTCTAAACCCTAGAGGATATTTTTCCATGAATTTTAGAGGGTTTATTAATTTTTATCCTGACCAGAACCTTATTTAATTAAGTGGGTTTGTTTTAGGGTTATAGGATGTCATTTAATTCCCAGATCTCACATTAACCCTTTTCTGATTGAATCATCCCACTTTTTATCTTGTTATGACCAATTGACCCATGTTCAACCCCTAAGAAATCCTGTTGTTGTACTGCAATGGTAAAATTGCAGTTTTACCCTTTATTTCTTGCTTTTCTTTCAACCTAATTATTCTCTAAGTTAGGCCCTTCACTTGGTTATGTAGGAGCTTTTATTCTCTTTTCTAGGTCAAAATGAGTTAGGGCTCATGATGGTGTTCCCATCAGTAGGTGACTGTCTGGAAGTCTTTATGGGTGACTTCTCTGTATTTGGAGATTCTTTTGATCTTTGTCTTAAAAATCTTGAAAGAACTCTTAAAAAATGCATAGAAGTTAACCTAGTCCTCAGATCGTAAAAAGTCATTTCATGGTTCAAGAAGGCATTGTCCTGGGCCATGTCATTTCCAAAAAAGGAATTGCAGCAGATCGAGCTAAAATCGATGCTATCTCTAAGCTCCTACTGCC
Source organism: Thalassia testudinum (assembly GCA_037157565.1). NCBI lineage: Eukaryota > Viridiplantae > Streptophyta > Magnoliopsida > Alismatales > Hydrocharitaceae > Thalassia > Thalassia testudinum. The sequence continues at coordinate 89,136,831 of JAZHRO010000024.1, forward strand.
CACTTCTGTAAAATAGATATGATCTTTTTTGGGGCATGTGGGCTTCTACTGCTGTTTCATTAAGAATTTTTCCCAAATCTCCAAGCCCTTAAGTCAACTACTTACCAATGATTAGCCTTTTGACTTCAAGGACCAATGCTTGGAGGGTTTCAATTAGCTAAAGAAGGATGTCACAGAGGCACCAATTTACAGTGGCCTGACTGAAATTGTCCCTTTGAGTTAATGACTGATGCCTTTGATTTTGGTGTGTGGGCCATTTTAGGGTAAAGAATTGACAAGAAGCTCGTTGTGATCTACTATGCTAGTAAAACTCTTGATAATGCATAACAGAATTACACAGTTACTGAAAAAGAACTTCTTGCCATTGTCTTTGCCTTAGAAAAATTTCTCTTTTATTTGTTGGGCTCACATGTCATTGTATACACCAACCAGTTAGAACTTAAATATTTGCTGAATAAGAAGGATGCGAAACCTCGCCTTATCCGTTGGATCCTACTGCTCCAGGAATTTGACCTTGAAATCAAGGATAAGGGGGGATCGCAAAATGTATTGTTCGATCATCTCTCTCATCTTATGATGAATGATATGTTGACCCCCTGATAAATTCCCTGATGAAACAATCTTAGTTGCCAATACCCTCCCTTGGTTTGCACCTATTGCAAACTACTTAGCAACAGATCAAATCCCCTCTGATTGGCCAAAAACCAAAAGAGATAAGTTCTTTGCTAACATTAAATATTATTTTTGAGAGGAGCCCGACCCTTTCCGCATATATGTCGATTAGGTCATTTGAAGATGTGTCCCCGACTCAGAAATTCATGATATTCTAACACATTATCACTTAATGGCCTGTGGTGGACATTTCTCGAGCAAGAAAACTGCAGCTAAGGTCCTCAATTCTAGATTCTTTTGGCCCATCTTGCACAAAGATGCTCATTCCTTTGTTAGATCTTGTGTGCGTTGCTAGAGCATCGACAACATGACTTGGAAGGATATGATGCCCCTAAATCCAATCTTAAAGGTTGAAATTTTCAATGTATGGGGCATCGACTTCATGGGACCGTTCATCAACACTTTGTGGGTATTTATATATACTAGTCATAGTCGACTATGTATCAAAGTGGATCGGAGCAATACTCACACACACCGATGATCATAAAGTAGTAGTCGAATTTATCAAAGAAAACATTTTCTTGAGATTCGGCATTCCTAAGGCCATCATCAGTGATGGAGGATCACATTTCACTCACTCTCAATTCTGTCACCTTCTTTCCAAATATGAGGCTAATCATAAAATTTCCACTCCTTACCACCCCCAAAAAAATGGCCAAGCAGAAGTTTCTAACTGGGAGATAAAAAATATTTTACAAAAGATGATTAGGTTTGATCGTAAAGGCTGGTCTAATAAATTAGAGGATGCTTTATGGGCCTACCGTACTGCTTTCAAAACTTCGCTTGGCATGTCTCCTTTCCATTTGATTTTCGGAAAGGCATGCCATCTTCCCGTAGAACTTGAACACATGGCTTTTTGGGTAATAAAGCAATTAAATATGGATTAATCTAAAGTCGGTACCCACAGGAAATTGCAATTAACCGAATTGGAAGAATTACGTAATTTCTCTTATGAAAATGCAGATATTTATAAAGACTGAACAAAGAAGTTCCATGATAAATATATCATTCAGAAACATTTTGATGTTAATCAATGCGTTTGGCTTTTTGATGCTAGATTATGAATTTTTCCTGGAAAATTAAAATCCAATTGGAATGGCCCATTTATTATCCTTAAAACATATCCATGTGGCGCTGTTGATCTTTTCGATCCTAAGGCAAACACTACTTTTCAAGTCAATGGGCAACGTTTAAAGCCTTATCTAGATAATACTCCAAATCTTCCTTCCGACACACTTGATTTAACCAACCTACCCACTAATGATCATTGATGCAATTCACGGCCGGTTGAATGGTGTAAAAGATAGCATTGGATGGGAGGTAACCCATCATTTTCCCTGCTTTTCATTTTTTCGGTTGTTTTTTGTCAGCGGTTTTGCCTATCCTGATTTTGATCGCCTTCACCAAGGTAATCTTTTTTCCCTTCCTATTGCATGTGAACATGCCATATCTTAAGCATGGAGGGGTGTTTTTAAATTTTGACAATCAAATCAGGATTTTCAAAAGCCAAAAACATGCAATTTTCTTGTTCCATTTTCTGTATGCAAACCCAAAAAAATAGAAATGTTGAAAATTCTTTAAGAAAATTTTGAAACTGAGACTAAAGTTGAACATTCACTTTTGGTACAATGGGATTTAATCTTTAACAAACTTGGGATAAAGATACGGATCTGATTATTAGAATTTCTGGGTCTACCTTTAGACTAGATCAAGTTCCTTCTTTAAATTCCACTTGAACTCATGATAGTTTAGATGACTTGATCCCCCTTTGTGACCTGGAAAGTATCTTGCTTAGCTTCCGATTCAAAAACTTGCATCTCGTGCAAAATTTCTTGTGTCAAAATTCACACACAAGCCAACACCTAAAAAATAATTAGAAATTAGAAAAACCCCTTGTTTGGCCCTAGTAAAGTCCGAAGCATATCATTGGTTTGAATTCTCACCACCGAGAAGGAGGAAATGCCTCCTTTGAAAATGCGATGTCAACATGTTACCACTTCAGCGCTACTCTATATCTATATTTCATATCTTTAGATGGAGAATTAAGGTGTATTTTTGCAGTTCAAGTGTCTTGGACGGTGTTCTACCCATAGCATTGGAGAAAGAGCTTGAGTTTGCTTGGAGCACCCCTTGACATCGCATTATGTTTGGGGTTATGAGCTCCTGGGTGGTGTCATGGACAGTACTATCTCAAAGTGCTGGCACCAGAGCCTCCTTGAGGATTGGTAATGAGAATGATAATCTTGACACATCTGCTATAAGACTAAGATAAGAATAAGCATGGGGGAGACAAAAAAAAATTTTTAAACCAAAAGCACGACCTTATAAATGTTGGCTTTTCGTAAGCACAGACACAAGGTTTTAAAGGATATTGAAAGTTGCGAATCAGATTCAAGAGCCGGAGAAATCCTAACTACAAAAATTTCAGGTCATCTGAATTAACAAGGGGTTAATTTGTGAATTTTTGGAGGATATATTGATCTCGATTCATCTAATTTTTTGGATCCGAAAATGAATCCCGATGTTTACCTATAACAAATTTCGTACTTCCTGTGTTTTAATCAACTAAGGTCCTGAGATCTCATTCTCAAAAAGTTGAAAAAAATTTGTTTTCCCAAAGAATCCATTTTGTGAAAATTTGTTTTGCTAAGAGACTAGCAAAAGTTAAGCATGGGAGTGTAATAAACTCTAGTTCTTAGGATTTTAACTCTTAGGATTTTAACTCTGCAAATGGGTTTTTGGGCTACATTTAGGCATCAATTAGGTTAGGCTAGGCATGCATTGCATGCTTTGTTATATTTTTGACACATTTATTTGAGTGTTAGGGATAAATAGATAGACAGATCCATAAAACCCTAGCACCCAAGAAGGCAACTGGTGAAGAGGGAGCTCAATCCAGCTGGATCTCAGCCAAATCCAGCTCATCATAGCTGGATACCAAATCAATTGGGTTAGGGTTAGCTCCATTAAACTCCATTTAGCTCATCTTAGCTGAATGGTAGCCCAGGGCAGCTCAACCTAGCTCATGTTAGCTCAGACCCTTCTCAACTTAGTTGAGTCTAGCTCACCTTAGCTCCAATCAATTCACTAGGAGCTCTGGCTAGCTCAACTAAGTTGACAGAAGTCCACCCTAGCTCAGGTCCAGCTACTTCCAGCTCCACTCAACTCAAGTTAGCTGAAGATGACTTCAAATAGCTCAGGCCAGCTCAAGTCCAGCTCTTGGGGACTCCACCTAGCTCAACCTAGTTGAGCTAAGCTATCGTAGCTACTCCAACTACCTAGGTCATCCTTGTGAAAATTAGACCCAGCTCACCTTAGCACAATTTAGTAGAAGCCAGCTCACTTTAGCTTGGCTTAGCAGCTAGCAAAGAACTAGCAAGCTAAGCCAGCTAAAGCAGCTCCCTGCAATTCCCTTTAGCTGCTACCAGCTCCAGTTCAGCGCCAGACATTTCTCTTTCAGCTCCTTTTCCCTAAACCCTAGTTCCATCCTACTCCTCCTCTACTCACCTACTAGCTAAGCTAGCTTAGCTAAGCTCTCCACTCCATGGCCATCCACCATCTACCTTGACCAACCCTAAACTCCACGTACATAAGCCTCAACTTCAACCCTACTTAAGTCCACCTAGCTCCACCTACTCCTACCCATGTTGGCGCCAACCAACATGCAACCCTTGGTCCCCCAACCACCACCAAAGTCACCTTGTTTTGGAGCCAACTCACCCTTCTAGAAACCCTCTCTTTTGGTGCTAAAACACCCTCACATCCTAGCCTTACACCTACCCCATAAATCCATCATAGCCTTACACCTACCCCCCTTCTAGAACCCCCATAGGATGGCGCCAAACCAAGGCATCTTTCAAGGTTGGTTTCTATCCTTAACCACCATAACCACCTCCTCTAGCACCCCTTAGGTTGGCAGCACTTATCCTACAGCCTAGAATCCCATAACCACCCCTTAAAACACCATCCTACCCTTACACCTACCTTCCACGCCACCTTAACCCCAACCATATAAAAAGTGGTGCCAACTTAACATAAACCCACCTACCCTACACCCTCTCATGTGGCGCCACTTAACATCCACCATCCATCTCCTAACCACCACCCTATAACCTAATCCTAGCCATACAACACATCAACCAACCCCTTAACTCTAACCCACATAGAGTTGGCGCAACTCTACTCCACCCACCATAACTACCACCTAATGCATCCTTTTACCTCCACACCAACCCTAATCTACCATCCATCCACCAACTTCCATATCCTAGCCATCCACAACACCACTCTTCTTTAACCCTAGTCAACACCAACCTCCACCCCCTCCACTCTATAAAAAGACTTATAACCACCACCATTTCCTTCATCTTTGGCTTCATTATTCCACCATTATTCCACCTAGCATAGATGGCCAAGAGAAGAAGGAGAAGAAGAAGATTAAGGAGACACTTTGTCCCCTTGGTGCCTTCCCCTCTTTCCTTCTCTCTTGTGCCCCCACCAGCCAGAGGACCAGCTAGGCAAGGAGGACCTTAGGAGGAGGTCTTGCGGGTGGTACACGCCACCTTAGGAGGAGTCTTGTGGGTGGAAACCTTCCACCCTTGGAGGAGCAAGGGCATGCCCACTTAGGGCTTGCCAAGGAGGACACCAACTTGGAGGGGCCTTTCAAGGAAAGAGAAGAAGGAGAACTTCTTTTTAAGCCCAGGAGTAGCTGAGCTTGGAGCAAGAAGCCTCTCTTCTTCACCAATATCACCAAGAGGATTTGTGTTTTACCTTTTTGTGTTTTCATTTTAGAGTAGAAGCATTCCTCTACTTGTCTTTTTGTAAAACATACTTCTACATAATTAAAGTTGCCTTCTCTTCAATTCTTGTTGTATCTTTATTAGTTATTTTTCTAGCACTTTCCACTCCCTCTCTGTAATTACCCTAGGTCTCCATGTACCTAGGGTGATCTTAGAGAGAGGATTATCTTGTCATTTTAGTGTTAGAATTAGCAATTTAGGTGTAGTTGTTTTCCCATTCACAATTGCGTAATTTCCCATTATTTGAAAACCCAAAAAAATCTTATATTCAAAAATCCCAAAAAGAAAGTTGATTTCCCCTTTTCAAGCGAGAGTATTGAATTTTGCAAACTTGCCTCCTTGGATGACCCTAGATACCCCACTATCTAGGTTTTATAAATCGTAGAAGTGATTGCAAAATTGTGTTGCAATGACTCAAAAACCACTTTTTACAAATCACGCATTTTCACCATCACTCCCTCAACATCTTTGCTTTGGAAATTGCCCCCACATGTTGCATCAACAAAATTCTTCAAATTATCACTTAACCCAAAATAGAAAATATGAGCCAAGTGACACTTGGGAATCCCATGATGTGGGCTTTTCCTAACTAAGTCATTAAACCTTTCCCAAGCCTCATGCAGTTTTTCCCCAGGGTTCTACTTGAAGGTTGTAATGGCACATCTAAGGGCATTTGTTTTTCCTATGGGAAAGAATTTTTTCAGAAATGTGCTTCTCAAATCTTCCCAAGTTTGGATTGGTCTGCTAATTATTCTCAATCATTGAGCATCTTTATCTTTTGAAGAAAATGCGAACATTTTCATTATTAAGGTATTTTCATTCATGTTCCTCGGGCCAAAGGTCCTTCTTATGTGTAGAAGTTCTTCAAGGTGATGGAAGGGGTCATCGGAGTTTTGGCCATGGAAGTGGGAAATCAGATTGATGATTTGTGCTTTGAGCTCAAAATTATCCCCATCCTGAGGTACCCTAACAAAAGGTTCTGGTTGGGCATCAGGAGGATTGTAAAAGTCCCTGAGAGGTAAGTTTGCTCTCCCATTTTGGAGTCGGGTAATGGCCTGTACTATGACCTACATCTGTTTGTCATGATGCTGGCCTTGCCTGTCAATTTGCCTTTGTAGAAAAGCCATTCGATCCAGATTTTGTTTCTCCTCTTCAACCTCATCTTCCTCGTGGTGACTAGCCATTGAAGAGGGTTTAGGTTCAGATCTTGGACAATCAAGTCTTCTATGATTTCTCTCTAAAGGTGGTAGCAAATCAAGATGTAGAGATTTTCTACCTTGCATGCACCAGAAGAATGTCTATGGATGAGAGAGAGAAGACATATGTGAGAATACCCACCCTCTTAGTACAAGGAATCAAGCTAATCCTTAGAGTATAATCGCTAATTAGACGTAATCCTGGCACCCCAAAACACGACTAGGTTAGATCAACCCTTGAATTACTTGGCTAACTAGAAGGGTGGGACCCCCTAGGACACCCTGCACGGTAGGACACCACTAAGGGTTAACGCAATTACCGCACTAACCTTTCTTGTCACCAGTGGGTTCAAGTAGATAAGGCCTTGACCTTAGCCCAATCTATTTTCAAGTCACCAAGAAAATTAGTCCTACTTAGGGCACGTCTACTCAATTTTATGCTTAGGCTTGAGGTACTTTTGGAATATGATGGGTGTTAGGGGGGGTGTTGCTCTTAAAATTGATTTTCAAAGTGTGAAATGCACATGCAAGGGGTTCACAAGCAATTTTTTACGATGAAGTGAATTTCAAGGTTCAATTGCTTGTATTAGTGAATTTTAGGGTTCACTTAAGTAAATATCTTCAAACAATGGTTATGATGAGGTGCACAAGAGGTTTTGCAATTCCCAATTGTTTGATAGATTTCCTTTAAGTATGGAAATGCGAGTGTGCTCTACCTTAATGTGAAACCCTAAGAGCAAAGAGTGCTAAATGATTCTGTTTAAGTCCAAAGCAAGTAAGATAGTGTGACCCAATTACTGTAATCTATTGGTCCTTTTGCACTACCAACTAGGCACTCAAAAAATATTTTTTCAAGAATTTTAATGCACGTTTTCTACTTTTTTCAGATTTAAAGTGTATTGGGATTTTTGTAGTCTCTTTTGAGCCCTAGTTGGTGATTGAATAGTACGTGCAATCAAATGTGTAGAAAATATTTTTTTAGATTTTTTTCTAAATTTTTTATTTCCACTGGAATTCAGTGCCATAAATTTCAAGTCAATCGGAGTTATATAAAAATTCCTATAATATTTTGAACTTTGAGAAATTATATAACTCAGATTTGCATGAAATTTGGATATGTTGTTCCTGACTTTAAAACCCATGTCCAGTTAAACTTTTACAATTTTTGGACATGTGAATTTCTAGGAATTGAATATTTAAGATGAGAGTTTGTTTCAGCCTGAAAATATAGGAGGTGGTTTTGTTGATTCCCACCAATAAGAGATTTTTTTTTCTTTTTTGTTCCAAAAAATAAACAAATGCTAATCCTAAGGTTCAAGCAAAACACCTTTTTTTTTAATTTTCTTTTCGAAAGGAAATCTAACCTAATCTAAGATACGAGTACTTAACTGAGATTAGAAACCCACAATTTTTCGTTGTTGCTCTTCTTCTCGGATTTCTACATTTCCTGCACAGATGCAATCAACAAAGATAAGGTAGGTTAGAAATCTCAAATAAGCACTAGGAGGAAAAGCCTTTAAAAATTTCGGTTGCCTCCCAAGAAACGGCACCAACTTATTTACCGCGAAACACATAAAATATTATTTCTATTGTTGTAGTGTGAATCACATCGAAACAAATAAATTTATAAATATTTCAGTAAGTACCGAGTCGTTCGTAGGGAAGCAAAACATGAATTTTAAAGCTCTTCGTACTAACTAATCTAATCTAATGAAAGTATGGAAGTAGAGACCAGCTATTCAAAGAATCATATTTTGATTACTACTTGGAAATAGTTTTCAAACTAGGAATTAAAATAACTATGATAAAAAATAGAGAGAGAGAAAATAGATGGACGGTGCTACTTGTGGGATGCTTGTGTGAAGTGCGGCAGTACTTCAGATTTAGAGCATCGGGAGGAAGATCAGAGAGAGGTTGTAGAGAGAGAGGTTGGAGATGTGCCTAGTGGAAGTTGCCTCTCAACTGGGGGCCCGAGGGCTCTTTTTATAGCTTGAATGTGGGTTAAAGCAGGTATTTTGGCTTCCTGACTCATGCGACAACCTTGGCGCCATCAGATCCGTCAATCTGGAGATTAACATACCAAATCGCGCCTCAAAATACCCTTCCACGCAACTTAAACATGCGGAATGCACAAGATGGTGACACGTCGCGCACGCCCAGCCGCTGGATCCAATCTACATGCGCTCATTTGATTTTAGTCGTCTGATCTCAGTATCAGACGACTTAAAGGATCGCAGCATCGCCTTTCATCAAGTGGCCACTCTACATCTAGCAAGGTGTCAGGTTCGGTTTTAGATCGGGCATCCATCAGGCACCGCCTTGTCCATCGTTCCTCGTTGCGCCACGCGGCAGCATCCACGTCGCTTGTTCTGATCCAATGATCCAATCGCGCTCGCTCTCCACCGCCTCTTTGAATTTCAGCTGAGCGCTAGTTGGATGCGTGCCTCATGCTTGCGTGGGAGCATGCATACCGCTGTGTTGCACTGCCTGTTGTGTCACGGTTTGGTTTTGTTGGGCTCGTTGCCTCAGTCGTTGGATGAATATCCAACGGCTGAGATGAACTCTCACTTAATGAAGGGCACGGCAGTGGATGACGTGGCTTGATCATGGCCATTGGATGATGATCCAACGACCCATATTTTTCCTTCAGTGGTTGGGGGTGTGGCGTTGGATCGTTGGGATGGTGCCATGTGGCACGATCTTGACCTTCATCTTCCCACCTTTGTAGTTGGTGATACAGGGCTCCGATTGGGTTGATCTTTGCGCCGTTGGACTACTATCATTGATCCGAATCAATCCGCAGGGTCAGATTTGACATTTGAGGCTTGGATTTGTGCTATCTTGCTCCTTGGTCTCTAATCTTCTATGGGTTGTATGTGATGCTACGAAAGTCTGATCAAGATGATTCCTGAAGCATTAGACTCCCGTCGTCAACCTGATCAGATCTGTACGGTCTAATATATCATTTGCATCCCCAAATCATCTGCAATTGATATTGTCTCTCTTTTAGAGCATAAAGTAGCATTATTATCTATAAAGCTAACAAATTAACTATGATGCAAATTATGATGCACATGCATGCATCATTCCTAAATTAAGCTAAAATCTAACTTAATTTAGGTAAACTAGGTCATATGATTGGTGTGCAATCAATCCACTTTCCTAAACCCTCAACCTACCAATCTGAAAGGTTAGGAGTGATTGACCTATTTCAGTTAAGGGCCTCATGGGGTCCTTGTGTTGCCATTCCCATCATTGGCTCGTCCAAAAAGAGAGAAAGAGGGAGAAATTAAGGATAGAAGTTGTATTAGGAAAGTGGGGGGGCATTTGGCAATAAGGAAAGGTAGTGGGGGGCTCTTGCGCAACTTTAGGACCCACCGATGGAAGAACGTGGAGTCACCATGTGGGGGGTGGAGATTGTAGTAGGCATAGGGTGCTTCAGGGAGCTTGAAAAGTAAATGCTAGATCGATTCGTGTGGGTTCTGGATGCCCTCACACTGTTTCGAGCGATTCGGGGGGCAAATGACCTCCTTCGCAAATTAGATACCTGACCTTCCTGATGACCTTTGCTTTGGAATGCGTACTATGTGTTAGTAGGCTTGATTCCTCCCTTTGGATATAGTTTCACATGTGGCAAATGAAAAAGAGTGTTTCAATGCTCTGGTTTTTGGTATGTCTGGTCTAGGGAAGGAACCTACCTGGAGAGTGCACAGATGGATATTGGGGATGACTTGGCACTCTTCCCAATCCTGCCTTATGCTCACTAGTCATTGATTCAGTGAATGGTTACCAATCTCAATCCTGTTATGCACATAGGATATTCGAATCATTGTTAACCAAAGTCCCCCAAATTCCATTACAAGTCCGAGCAAGAGGACCCTAAATCAGAAGCAAGGCTAGCTAATCCAATGCTATTCCCCTTGCATAATTACACTATGAAAAGCAAGCTTCCATTCGTACACCTGCAGAATGAACTGGGCAAGCAAGAGACTAAACTGAATCTTCCCTCAACCTTCCAACCTTTGCTAAAACCCGAGACAAATGGAAAGTCTAATTATAAATAAATACCAATGCTCTTCCTTCCACTCTTGCTTAATTCAAAGCTCTAAACTTCCCCTGCCTTCTCACTAGGGAATCAATAGCTCAACATCACAAATACAAAATTCAACCTTTTATTACCATTAATAATCAATTGATTGGAGGTGGGCATAGCTATTTCATTTTGTTACCTACTAAGGGATTTATTACCTCAATCTGCTTACCTATCTACTCAGGAATGGTTCCCTTAGTCAGAGCCTATACCTACTCAGGGATTGTTTACCTAAGTATGCTAACCTATCGGGGCATTGGGGAATTTGCCCTTAAGGAAGTTGACCTCTTCCGCCTACTAAGTCATTGTGAACTCAGTAAGATTACCTATGCCTACTCAGTGATGTTTGACCTAAGTATGCTGACCTCTAGAGCTCAATCAATGGGTAAAGAACTATTTAAAGCTGGGAAGTAATAAAGCATGTTGATTTTGCCACCCTGGGGAAATGGATTGATTCACCAGGTTGACAACAACCTAATTGGAGTATTTTATCAGTGGGTAGAATACCTGTAATCACTAAGAGGATAAGGCCAGGAAAGGAAAGAGTCATTGGATTTGTACCTCACTTAATTCCCAACCAACCCCATTCCCAGCTGAAAACCTGACTCCGACTTGCTCATTCTTCCTCCTTGCTGAATTTGACCTAACTCCCTTCTGAAGAGTTGATTCCCTCTAAGCTTTTAGGCTATGCACCCCCTCGTTGATGCGCTTCCCCATTAACCTATACCCCTGGTTTGATTGACTTTCCTTGAATTCAAGACTTCCCTAAGGAACTAGACACTGAATCCTACCCTCCCTCCAGGGCAATAGGTTTCCTTCCCTTGTACTATGGGTCTTTCTAGCTTACTAAACAAGCTTGACTGAGTATCCTGCCTGGAATTGGGGGTCCGAAGTGTAGCTTTGAATAGCTACACAAGGATCATCTCCACAGGGCTACGATTTGCTTGGCTCGACCCCAGGGAGAGGGAATGAGCTTAGGGAATTTAGTTCAATGTATATTACATAATGAAATCAGTTATATATATACCCAACACCTCAAGACAGCACATGTGTTGGGGGAATGAGGGGAGGAAGGTGGGAGGATAAATTGGCACAAAAAAGGGGAAGGGTATGTCTGTAGAGGTTGGAACCTCACACAAACCACTAATACGAAGTGATGATGTTTCATTATAAACACTGACCACTCCTTTGAAATGGAGTAAAAAAAGACAGCTCGCTATTACCAAAGCAGCCATTCCGTTGAGCGAATTCAATTAGGATTATGTATTGGAGGAATCCACATCTCCACCACTGATCAATCTGTATCGCTCTGGTTACAGGAACAAATCAAGTTCCTAGTTTATACCGGTCAGCACCTTATGAGCACTTTTTGACTCACTCAGTCATTTCCCCTAAGGGAAAAATTCAATCCCCACCCCCAACCCAACCATTCTTCCCTAACCCTAGGGTAAGGAGTCACATCAATACCAATAATCAGATCCCTAACCCTGGGTGTTGAAGAAAGGGTTGGAGGAATTGCAAGGGAAAAGGGGCAGAGGAATTGATTCAGTAGTGAATTGAGTGAGATTTCCCCAATCATTTGGTCTCTAGTATGAGAGTGAGGTTAGTACAACTTCTGGTGTGAAAAACTCGGTTCCAGCATTTGAAATCCATGGGAAATGTGATTAGTATTACAGTGTGAACTAAACCCCAAGAACTACGGGAACCCTAATGGTATGGTATAGTGTTGACCTGCTTCAATCCAATAGCCTTCCGAACCCTAGCCTATTAAGATGGGAAATAAATTACCTGGCTTTTGCATAACCGATGGATTCTTCAGTCAGTAAAATTCCCCTTTGATGAATCGAACAATGACACCCGTGATTGAACCACTCAATCAACTGAATAATCCGCTTCTTCCTTTGCATGGACTCCCTAAACTAAATACTGGAATAACTTGATGGTGGAGATTTATTAGTAAAGTCTCCTAACCTTGAAATTCTGTGGTCAATTTAGGTGGGAATTAAGACTGGAATTATTGGAATTCCCTTCCGCTGAGGTAAACACTATAAACTTCCTCTGACCTGACCAGACTTACTAATAAAAAAAGCTTCTTGGATTCCAAGCTTGGAATTTGTTATAGTGTTTCTCGCTGCTCCAACAACCTATAGAAATATTGGTCGACACCCTATACGGAGGAGCTTTGAATCAGCCTTTGCTATACCTTAGTTTGTTATGTCTACAGGGTGATTCTCAGGATACCCCGCAGGCTCTAAGTAGGCAGGCCCCGATGGATTCCACTTTCTTAAGTTCACATGCAGGAAGTCACCCTAGGGTAAGGCTACTAACAACTTATTCTTGTGAAATGAAAATCACATGATCTGCCCCGTCAAGCTAAACATGCTCACATAGGGAAAGAAAGAAGTAAATTGCCTCAATGGTCTATGGAAGCCTACGCTATGTATGAACTCCCCTAGGACTAACAGGAAGAATGAATTCCCCCTTAGTATACAGAGTGAAGAGTACTGTTAGGGTTAGGGGCTTTCATTGGAATGACATATGCCTATCCATCAGATCTTCCTACTTTGTAGACTTGTTGCTTAATGAGCCACAAGCCAGGGATTGCATACACTTTGTATAAAAGTCAAGTTCCCTTCGTGTCATTCCTACTCAGATACTCGGGAATAGTACTATACCTGCCTAAGTGGTTATTCTTTGATTCCAATCCTGCTCCTGGGGAAGCTTTTTCCTAGCTCGATGTGCAATTCGGGAAGAAATCCACATCATGGCCCAGAATTGTAAACACAGGATTTGGGTTGGGACCCAGCGTAATTGGCATTTGCCTGCAAAACCCAATATCATATCTAAAGGCATACAATAATTCCTTCCCCCTATGCTTACCTATGGGACGTTCAGCTTCAACAGGAAAGCTTTGATTGAGATTTCATAGTGTAATGAAATGAAGGCTTACCAATTCAAATAGAATTGCTTCACTTTTGGTGTGACTCGGGGATTTCCCGCTCGCTTAGGGCAAGCTTTGAGTCCCATCCCATGGGAGTTCAGTTACTATGTGAATGAAGGTGACATTGCATTGAAGCTTTCTTTGATTGGAAGAGTTCCATAAAGTGAATAAGCAGAGATGACAACTCTCTATTGAAGAGTATAGCCCATAATCAGAGCCTAGTTCATACCAGAGTGTACTTGGCTAGTAATGCGTTTCTCTATTAGTACAGTTATGATAGTTTAGAAAGGGCCAATCAAACTCTTTCACCTAGGAAGTGGTTAACTACCCTCGTCTTGTTTGAATTTTGTATTCCATCCAGGGAGGAAGCACTCTTAGGGTTAAACACAGCCCTACCCAATCCAAATGAAATAATACAAAAAAGGGTTTAGCAAAGGTTGGTTGAGCTTGTAGAATAGATTGGAGGAGCTTGTATAAGAGCTATTTTCTTGGCCTCGCTTTAGCCATGTTTCTTGGGCACCCAATTCTATCCCAGCCCTGGGGGCTTTACAGGGGGCTTTTACAAAAGAAGTTGCTTATTTGACCCAGACAGAAGCTAATGGTGTTGATCATAGGTTTTTTTCACTCTATAACAATATATGCTGCCTATCTATCAGACAGATCTCAATCTAACATATGCTCAGACCCCACTCTGGAGTCATCCCTGGCACTAGCCTGAATCAAGACCCAACCCAGGGGAAGACCAAACCAAATGATTTTTTGGTGCAGAGCAAGCATGCACTACCATTAGCAGGGGGTTCAGAAGCCTATAAGAAAGACTCTTTCACCAGGGAGGGAAGGAAGTCAGTAGTGTAGTCCTGGATTCTTTTGAATTACGTTTGTCTAACCCGAAAGTAAAACCTGGACCAGAATCAGTTATGTTATGCAAATTTGGGGGAATACCGAGGAAAGGGAGGACAAAGGTAAACGAGTAGGGTAGTTGAGGTATGAGGTATTCAATCAAGGGAATCAACTGGTAATTATAGATAGACATTAGCTGCCTCGATATGATATGAAGTGATTTCTCCTGGAATTTATAAACGTCAGAATGAGTCCAATCTCTTCCCTTGGCAAGTCAAGTCAAGTCAAGAATCATGCTTGAAAGTGAGTTAAGATTGGTGCAAGGGTAAGAATAACTAAGTAAAAGCAGCTTACTCAATAGGTGTGATTGAGTGTGGGATAATAGTAATCTCATATCAGCCTAGCCCCCCCTATAATGAGTTGTTGAGCTTATCTTGGGTGACCCATATTGAAACGTAGGGGTAACCCATGCTTACTCAATAGGAGTGATTGAGCTACTAAGCGATGACTATTACCCTAAGGTGACTAGTATTCCAGTAGGAAAGTGAGTGGTCTTTATTGGAAAGAGTGGGGTACGAAGAAGGGGACGAAGGATGACTAACTACTCCCTGCTGTATGCCCTGCTATCGTCTGTCCTTGTATGCTGCTATGTCCTACTCGCTCGGGTCGGAGCTCCTTCTGTCACCGTATCCTTTCCTGGTGAGCACTCTAACTCTCCCACATCTACGTTGTGTCTCTCCTCATCGACCACATCTACCTCGCTAGAAGATCTCTCTCCCTCCTCATCGAAGCGGAGAAAGTGGATACTAGGGTTAGGCGAAAGTGTAAACTCTTTCTTCCCTCCATGATCTGAATTCATATCTGACTTTCAGGCATGGGAACCCTTCCCTAGTACTACTACTATTTAGGTTAGGCATTAATGAGTAGATTGATTGATTGATTTCATTAGACTAGCTACCTGACTGATCTTGTCTTTGACCTTCTACGGATTGAAGCTAGCTTAGATGGAAGTGTCCCCCCCTGAAGCACTGGACCTTGGACTGATAGAGAGTTAGAGTTCCAATGATAGAAAGTTGGGGAAGGTGTAAGATGTTTTGGAATCCGAAGAAGAGGGACTCACCAACATCAGAGGATGAGTGACCTGGCAACAGAGGTCTCAGACTCACTAACAACATTAGAGGACAGGCGACCTGGCAACAACACAGATGCTTCTAACACTACAGCTTTTTTTTGAATAGTGGATAGGCGTCTTAGTGTAAATTTTACGATGGAAAATCAGGGTTTTGGAAGACCCGTCGTCGTAGTCGCAAAACTTGCTACCAGATAAAATTTATACTGAAGCTCAAGATGAGTCTCGGGTCGAACTTAGGGAGGTGAACGTTTGGTTTTGAAATCCACACTTACGATTTTATTTGCTTTTGGTGTTTTTATCTTTTGCAATTTTTTTGGAATTTTAATAGGCAAGAGATCAGATCGACAAAACTTTATCTAACTAATCTACTTGCAAAATAAGAGGGAGAGAGAGAGAGAGAAATAATCACATATATTTTCAAAACAAGTGTTTGCTACAAATAATCAAGAAACTACAACTAGACTAGAAGGCGATAAAAGATAAACGTGAGAAGAATCCCCCTTGATGGTCGCTTGGAGGATGACTCGCTTTGACAACGCCCGAACAAAGGTGGGGAGAGGCTGGATGAAGGAGAACGGTGGCGGAGGAAGGAGGACAGGGTAAGACGGCATCCCGGCAAGGATTTACTTCCCGAAGTGGTGCGAGGACGACCAAGGGATGCTCCACGAAGGGTGATGAGAGGCGAGAAAATAATTTTCTTTTCTACTCTAGAGGAGCATCCCAAGCTTGGGACAAGCTCTCTCTAGAGCCTTGGAGGTGGTGAGGGAAAGAAAGGAAGAGATGGTTATGAACGGAGGGGTGTAGGCCCTTTTATAGTGGAGGAGAGGGGTTAAAATGAGTATGGGACAATTAACGATAGCAAAGATGTCGCTAAAGTTCCAGCTCAAGTGTCACTATATCCTCCAGCTCACGCTCATGCACATGCCCGGCCATAGTTGTCACGTGTGGATGAATCTCGATTGTTGGATCCAAGATGAACAACCATGGGTTTGCGATGATTGTGCCCTTTAGATCGCATCAGATGGCTCGTTGATTTTTGCATTGGATCGTGTGTAATCACAGTGTTTAGATCGAGTGATGCTGATCGTGCCATGTCTCTGCCTTCTTCACTGACTGATTGAGATCGTGCGGATGAATTTCGTTCGCACCCCTTCGCAGCGGATTGGATGTGCGCATGAAGTCTCAAACGCACGTCCGCGTGTTGTGAGTGGTGAGTGAGATCGATGTGGCACATGGATGGATTGTCGAGAGGAGGATCGAGGTGACACGAGATCTCGACCATTGGATGGAGATCCAATGGTTGAGAATTAGAGTTGATGAGCTCTTCAGATGAAGCGGGCGACGTGGAGTGCGTATGGTTATTGGATGGGCACCCAACGGTCTGGATTGCGTAGGACGTGTGCTTTAGAAGTTAAGCAGACCTTTTGGGCGACTTTGGGTGGCTTAGATGGTACCACATGGCACCATCTGGATCGTCCAACTTCATATTCTTGTAGGTGATGCCATGGATGTCAAATTGGGTCGATTTTCACGCTGTTAGGCTGCGATTGTCGATCTGGATCCATCCATGTGGTTGGATTTGTCATCTGAGGTTTGGATTGGTGCCACCTTACCCCTTGGCCTTTGATCTTGCTCGGACTACATAATGTGCTACGGGACTTTGATCAAGACTATTTCAGAGGTGTTAGACTCCGATCATTGTCCTGATCGGATCTGTATGGTTGGATCGTCAATTTGAGAACCCGAAATAAATCTCCTCTCCTGGACACAAAAGGACGCTAATTAACCTATAATTTACTCAAACTATTCTAAATGCAGAATGATGCTTGCTATTCAATATTTATAATATGGAATGCATCTCTAATTTTAGGAACATGCATAAATAGACATTTTATCCTAAATGAATGCGTATACATCATACCCCGATGCTTATCTTTTGCTAGTCCCTAGCAAGATGAAACTAAATGCTATGCATAAAAATAGAATTAGGACTCGATCGCTTAAGGCATTAGTTGTTTATTATCAAAAGGAAATTTCAATTGAGGTTCTAAACTATGAAGACTCAATAGTGCCTAGGTGCCTACCAAAATGCAGACTGCCCAAGTCCTCGCCTTATTTTGGAAAGGGAAGATACACTTTTTAATGTTTTTTTTCTTCTTTTCTAATTTTTTTGGATTTTTGAGTTTAGAGTTTTGGGGCAGGTTTCTACGGCTACCCAACCCACCCAAGACTCGAATAGAACTTTAAGTTCTAAGCATCTTGTAAAAAGTGATAGACTCACTAAGTGGCTGTTAAAATGGACTTTAGGTTTTTATGACTTAGGTGGCCTTAAGAGTTTCTGCCTAAAGATTTATTTTTCCGATTGGTAGCTTTCTCCCTACTATTTTTATTTTTTATGTGGTTAACACAAGGGTGAACCTAGTGTATATCTCCTCAGTTTATTCTACTTCCCGCTTCTTCCCTAAGTGTTTTGGGAATTATTTGTACATTTTTGTGAGTTGGGTTCTGGACAACTGGTCAATGGGCTGTTACCTACGACAACTTGCTAGCCATACTCGTGCAGTAAAGTATGACTTATTTTATTTTTTATTTTTATTTTTTTCCTCTTTTTCTATTTTTCTATTTTTTCTTTTTCTTTTTGAGTATCATTTTTTTTTCTTTTTCTGAGTAAGTGGCTTCCTGATCTAAGATTTACCTAAAGGCCGTAGAATGAGCATGGTCATGTAGTTGGGCTCTAGACAACTAGCCAATGGGCTGTTACCCATGATAACTTGCCATCCTTACTACCTTAGAAAGTTCATTAGCTACCTAATTTACGTAAAAATCATCGAAAAGTGAGTCAGTGCAAATAGTGTGTAAATGCTTTAGACTTAAAGTTCTCTCAAATCAAAGGGTGGGTTGATAAGTAGTGTATTTATCACCCCAATTTATTGGCCTGATTAAAGTAAAATTAACGTGGCAAGGACTCAAGAACAAGTCCACATTTTAGTGGACACTCGGGCTGATTAAGCCCAAAGATCTGAAGAGTCTAAGTGTTTAGGTCATAAAGTATAGTCTCCTAAAGTTAACAACTCTTAATGCCTAAGTTCTCTTCACCTAATTCTAATTTTTTTCAATTTTTTTAAGAAAATAAAAGAAATTCCATGGAGCTAACAAAATAATGTCATAATTAAGTATCCACCCCCCATGCCTAAATGATGCAATGTCCTCATTGTAAAAATAAAGACATGAAATGAGCGGAATAAATAGAATATCACTTGAATTTCGTGAAAATCTGGTTAGCTTCGTAGAGAAAATGGAATATACACACGTGGTAAGTTTATTGCTTTTAGCTAGGCATACCATACAAACATAGGAGAAATTAAGAATTCACAAATGCGGGTCAGGATCAAAATTAAAAGATTGATCCTCAAACCCATCAGCAAGAGATGTCCACAGATGTGGACCAGATTGTGATGCAGATCCAAGCCCCAGGGTTGTGTGGTTCTAAGGTTCAGGATGAAAATCACCCAGAATCGAAGAATGTTGTGCTTGCAGGGTCGAGCCTATGGTTTTGTGGTGTGCAACCCAAGACTAAAGTGGTAGACAATGGGTAGATCTGGTTCAATAGATTCGTGTATCCACTTAGAGTTCATCTCAGAAAGATAGTCCATTATTCTGTACTTGGGTTGCATGTCAGAGATATCATAAGGCTCTTGATAGAAGGTAGGTAGTTTCGGGTCAATAGGAACCCTTAAATCCAAACTTGCATGTAACTCAGAAGTAGCCTCCCAAATTTTCATTTCCAAATTTCTACCCTCCAAAATCAGGGTTTCCATGACCTCCAGATCGTTGTACACCCCATTGAAAATATCCAAGTCAAACAATTGTGGCTGAATCAGGATTGACTTGGGTATAATGATCTCAAAAGTATCATCAATCAACTCTTTGGGGTGTGGTAGAGGAATGGGGCTACTAATTGAATCTTCTAGTAAATTAGGATTTAGATCTTCCAAGTTAGCCCCAACAGGATCACAATCTTCAATGATTAGGCTATCAAATGGTTCATCATGCTCCTCGAGCCCGTTAGTCTTATTAAAATCATTTTCCTTAACTTCAGGTGAGACTTCACTCAGAGATTCCTCACCCTCATAATTAAAGAATTCTTAATCCTTATATATATATGTCTCAAAATCATATGCTGTTCCTTGGTCCATAGAGACATATTTTTCCTCATTCCCTAGCTTAGGGATCTTGGGTGAGAAAATCACATCATCCTCGATTGGTTGCTCTAGACCAACCTGGTCTCAGAAAATGTGTCCCCCCCCGATAGGTGCCTGAGCAGGTTCTACCATTAGCTCTCCTGAAGGGGTTCATCCTGGGAATCATCCCAAGATTGGACTAAGGCAACCACGAATTTTATCCTCAATCTCGATAATTTCCCCAGCAAAACATCACTTGGGCCCCTATCCTTAACATCTTGGACCCAATCCAATAAAGAACTATTAAGCTCATCAATCATTTTGACCATAGGCTCCAATGCTGTAGTTCATGGTGTTGGCTGAGCTTTTAAAGATTGTATAGTGTTCCTCAAGCTAGCCAACACCCTCTCTTGGACCTGGTTCACCTGAACCGAGTGGTTCGACTCAGGGTTGGATGGATTTGGGTTAAAACTAGGGGAGTCAAGGAATTGAGGTTCTTGGGATCCTCCTTGATAGTAGGTCGTTTCAGGTTGTTCAAAGATGGAGGTGACCTTTGTTCAGCATAATCCTGAGGAGGGTATGTGTTATAATCATCATATCCTTCCTAATTGTAGATGTAGGTGGTTTGTTCATAAGAGGACGGTGATCTTTAATCAGTGTAGCTCTGGGAAGGATAATAATCATGATCATGATGTCTAGGGTTAGGTCCTAGACATTGAGGTTCAGAATCATATCTCAAATCAAAGTTATCCCGGTTAGTGGATGGGTAATCATAAGGCGAGTTGGGATAGTAATCATCTTGAGGATAAGTAGCGGTAGGAGGGTAGCATTGAAAATGTGTGTAGGATGTGGAAGCATACATGGTGAAGTAGGAGGGAAAATAAGGAAAAGAAAGGTGCCCTGCAGTACAATCAATCAAGCCTATCCTTAAATTGGGTAGCTTAAGGATCTATGACTTAAAAATGAACTTTAACCACACAATGAATTTGATGTTGTCCTTACTCCCAAAGGTGGTAAAGTTGGGCTGGTGAAGTAGGGGGAGCGTGTCTCGAGGGCCGCTAATTATGCCAAACCCCTACTTACTCAAATCGTTTGACAATCAGGCCCCCCAACTCAGCACCTTTTGAAGCAAGGAGATGTCACTAATTTGAAATGCATTCAAGAGAATACCCTAAAATGAACTCAATGAATCCTAGGGCCCACGTCTACTCAATTTTAGTTAAGGCTTGGGATGATTGTGCTCTTGGAATGTGATGGGCCCTTTAGATGGGTTGTGCCCTTAAAGATCAATTCAAATGTGTGTGTGTGCACAACCAAGGTTTTCAAACAAGGTTATTATGCTGTGTCTTTTAGGGTTTAACTTTGTTTAGTAGCTTTTAAGGTTTAATCTTTAGGTGTATTCAATCAAGATTCAGTAGAACACTCCAAGTTGTGAAAGCACCAGTGATGATATATTCCTTTAAAACTCAAAAAGAATGTGGAGTGCCTGGTTAGTTCCTAAAAATTGAACCCTAAGTGGCAAGCTACTTGATGAATCAGTTTTATCTTAAATGGTGCAGCCCCAACAACTCAATCAATTGGCCCTGATGCAACACTTAGTTAAGGCACGCAATGTCTTAACCTAATCAGATTTCTACTCACTTATGTGTATTGAGTTGAAGTGTATCGGGTCCACAAGTTAGATGCAGTTAAGTGGTAGAATTAAAGTGATTATGCACCTTAGGATGAGAATTTGTGGGTGTTATATGTGTCTCTTTTAATTAAATCCCACAAGGGAAGAGTATTTTTTGTTTTTTTGAATTTATGTGGGTGGGTGAGGTGAGGTGAAGTGACAATCAAACAGCCAGGACTAACATGAGGTTTATGCAAGCTCCTTGGTTAAATAGGGTTTGAGTTATTAGTGTGACAAAGTGAAATCTAATGGGTGGGGGTGGTAGGGATACACTTATAGAACCTTCTAATCGCTCTGGCCTACCTTGGAAGAGTACTTGCAATCATAGTAATATCAGAGAAAAAGTGAGATAAAAGTTAAGGCAGAAAAATGCGAGAAAAACCAAAGAGTGTTGCCTCCTCAGCAACGACGCAAAAATGATTAGCATAAATTTCACATTGGAAAATCAAGGTTTTGGAAGACCAGTCGTCGTAGTCACAAAACTTGCTACCAGATAAAATTTATACCGAAACTCAAGATGAGTCTCGAGTCGAACATAGGGAGGCGAACGTTTGGTTTTGAAATTCGTGCTTTCGATTTTATTTGTTTTTGGTGTTTTTATCTTTTGCATTTTTTTTGGAATTTTAATAGGCAAGAGATTAGATTGACAAAACTTTATCTAACTAATCTACTTGCAAAAATAAGAGGGAGAGAGAGAGAGAGAAATAATCACATATATTTTCGAAACAAGTGTTTGCTACAAATAATCAAGAAACTACAACTAGACTAGAAAGTGATGAAAGATAAAGGTGAGAAGAATCCCCTTCGATGGTCACTTGGAGGACGACTCGCTTTGACGATGCTTGGACAAAGGTGGTGTGAGGCTTGATGAAGGAGAACAACGGCAGAGGAAGGAGGATGGGGTAGGACGGCGTCGTGGCAAGGATCTACTTCCTGAAGTGGTGAGGGGACGGCCACGGGATGCTCCACGAAGGGTGTTGAGAGGCGGAAAAATAAATTTCTTTTCCACTCTAGAGGAGCATCCCGGGCTTAGGACAAGCTCTCTCTAGAGCCTTAGAGGGTTATGAATGGAGGGGTATAGGCCTTTTTGTAGTAGAGGAGAGGGGCTAAAATGAGTATGGGACAATTAGTGATAGCAAAGATGCTGCTAAAGTTCTAGCTCAAGCATTGCTGTTGCCTCCAGCTCACGCTTGCGCACGCGCCCGGTCACAGTTGTCGCACACGGATGAATCTCGACTATCAGATCCAAGATGTGTGGCCACAGATGCACGATGATTGTGTCCTTCAAATCGCGTCAGATGGAACGTCAATTTTAACGTTAGATTATGTGTTATCATCACTTTTAGATCGAGCGACGCTGATTGCGTCACGTCGCTGCCTTCTTCATCGACTGATTGAGATCATGCGGATGAATTCTGTTCGCACCCCTTTGCAGCAGATTAGATGTGCGCATGAAGTCTTGATCGCGTGTCCTCGCATTGTGAGTGGTGATCATGATTGATGCGGCTCGTGGATGGATTATCAAACAGAGGATCGAGGTGGCGCAAGATCTCGACCATTGGATTGAGATCTAACGGTCTAGAATCAGAGTTGATGAGCTCCTTAGATGAAGCAGGCGACGTGGTGTGCGTTTGGCTGTTGGATGGGCATCTAATGGCCCAGATTGCGTGGGTCGTGTGCTTTAGAAGTTGAGCAGATCTTTTGGGAGACTTTGGGTGGCTCAGATGGTTCCACGTGGTGCCATCTGGACCATCCAACTTTAGATTCTTGTAGGTGGCACCACGGACGTCGGATTGGGTCGATTTTCGCACCGTTAGGCTGCGATCGTCGATCCAGATCTATATTTCGTGCGGTTGGATTTGTCGTCTGAGGTTCAGATTGGTTCCACCTTGCCCCTTTGCCTTTGATCTTCCTTGACTGCATAATGTGCTACGGGACTCCGATCAAGACAATTTCAGAGGCATTAGACTCCAATCGTTGTCTTGATCATATCTGTACGATTGGATTGTCAATCCAAGGCCCCAAAATAAATCTTCTTCTCTCTTGGCCACAAAAGGACACTAATTAACCTATAATTTACACAACTATTCTAAATACAAAATGATGCATGCTATGCAACATTTATAATATGGAATGCATCTCTAAGCTTAGGAACATGCATAAATCAGCATTTTATTCTAAATGGATGTGTTTACATTAGCGGCTGATACATGATCTCAATCCCTTAGCTTTTTCTATGTGATAGGACACCTAGATTGAGAGCAAGGATAGCACCTTTGACTTCATGATGCGTAGGTTAGAGTCTCCACTAGTGTACCTCCCATCTTGCTTGCATCCTGCTTTTCTTTGATTCACCGGGTAAGTAATAATCTGATTCTTTCCCGTACCTTCTCGCTCCTCTAGTCTCTTCCCAGTAGCTGCTCCGAGAGGGAGACTGAAATATGCTTTCCTCTTTCCAGTTGGGAGGTAAGGACGAGAAATTGGACTTTGTTTAGGCGAAATCATTGTTGTTTAGGAATTGCGTCGTAATATAGTTGACAAAATCGCACAAAACATTTAAATTTATAAAGTTCAGAATCCAATTGGAGTCCGAGGTTGTTTGCAGGGAGCAAATAAGGAATTCACACACTAATCTCAATTTGGAGTTAATGAGCACAATTAATCAAACACCAGATAAAAGATATTCAATGAATAAACTGCTCAGAAATAATATTCAAGTATAAATCAATGTATATCAAGGATTCATGGGATAAAAAGAAAGAGAGAGGCAAAACAATGGTGATTTAAATCACCAATTATTCTCTTAATTAAGCATGGCATCCCAAGTATTCAAATTATTCAAACAATCCAATAGTAGTTTCAACCATTAATCCACGTCAGCTAAAGTTCAGAGTATCAGATGAATAAGTATCAAAGCATAGTACCACAGTAAGGCACACAAGGGCGCCTCTCAAATGCAAGAGCTTCTTCTCAAGCACAGCACAAGGCTCGCATAAGCACCTCAGAGACTAAGTGTTAGCCTCTTTTCAGTATGCCCCTTGAGAGAGATCAAGCCACAGCAAAACCCTCCCCGTTCCTCACAAATCCTCCTCTATTCTCTCAGAACCAGGTTATGGGTGGTCTGGTATGTAAGCAGGTAATCGAATCTGAGTAGGGTCCAGACCCATGAGCAGTGGTTGTGGGTCAAAAGTGAGCGCATGGGTGAGTGTGTGCATGGGGGACCTCACCCCCCGTGTTACTTGAGGCGATAAAGCAATGGCAAGATTTCCTTATATATGTCACTTTCGGCTTGTTCCCACATGATGTGGGACTAAGAAATGCTACCTTCTTCATCGTCTTTGCATGTTGAGGTTGAAGGAATGCGTCATTAATTGGATCGGCAACAACGCTTTGTTCTCTAATTACCGTTGTAGGTACCTTCACGACATAGTTTCGCAGCTTTAGGAGTTGGAGTTGAGGTCCAGGAACAGTTGACGACGGTGGATGGTGGTGTAGTGATTGTTGATGGTGACCAAGACTTGAAACAATGAACATGGGCTCTATGCCCCAATTAGATGGCTCAAGAGAATCATCGTGGCTCAAGGAATGTGTTGGTGGTGGTTCTTTGGTGGATTGATGTTGGGCGTGGTCGGACAGTGACGAGGAAGGTGAATAGAGGAAGGCATGTTCGGTGGAGGTGTCGAGGGCGTAAGTCCCTCAATATCTTGAGGGGTTTGGTGAGAGTGGAGTAGTGGAGGTTTTGGGAGCGTCGTGGGATGGTTTGGTGGTTGTATGTGGTCGAGAGACCACATCGGAGGTACGCCGGACGTGGGGAAGATGATGAGGGAGCGAGTGATTAGTTGGTCGAATTGAGGATATAAGAGGTGGAATCTAACTTAAAGGAGAGGAAGAGGAATTGCTTATCTATGGACGAAGGGGAAGAAGCTCCATGTCAGCTTTGATTGGCCAATGCTGGAGGGGATGAAGTCTTCGGTGGGCGAAGCGGCGACGATGAGATCTGGGAGTGCCTTACTGGTATTGCAAGGAGGGGACGAAGGAAAGGAAGAAGGGGGTGCCTCCAATTTTTCCATTAGAGGCCCTAACGAGAGATATCGAGGACATAGCTATAGTTGGTGGAGTTCGTGGCCAGAGAGAAGGGAAGAGGGGGTTTTCCGACCTAGAAATGACTCAGGAGCACTGGCTAAAGCTCCAGGAGCTTTTATGGAGCTCCAACAGGTCTCTAAACAAGGGAAGAGGCTTGATTTTCTTGGGTATTAGGTCATAGGAAATCCATGGATTTCATGGATTCGCTAGGGCTTGATTTAGCAAGTTCTGGGTCCCAAAACAAGTCCAAACGAATCATCATCGTGTAAACATCAATCCCACCAAATTTGGTGGTATTTAGTGATGATCTGATGCCTCTTTGGTTCAGTCAGCAGCTGCATGGGGGTCGGTTGACTTGCAATGGCGGCAAGGACCCTTTTGTGATGAAGATAAGGAAGTTTGGGACCCATTTGCAAGGATTTTCGAAAGTTAGGGACTTGATTGGGAGGAATAGAGTGTAAGTGGACTGAAATGCAAACTAAGCCAAGATGGACTCTAATTGGGCCCAAATTTTGGTACAAACATAATTTAGACTCAATAAATCTAGTGGTGAGGTCGGATTTGAGTTTTGACCAAGTTTGACTTGGAAATTTGTGTAAAAACCCAAATTATGGTAGAAATCCATCTAAGACTCTATTCAAGGTCAAAATAGGTTTAGATGGTCAGACCAAGGGTACCAAACTTCAAGGAATATTTTTCTATGAATTTTAGGAGGCTTAGATGAATTTTATCCTGACCAAATCATCTTCAATTCAAGTGGGTATGAAATTAGGATTTTGTATTATGATTTAGTTCTCGAAATGTGTGAAACCCCGTTTCTGTCTGTAAGGACCTTCTTATTAGACTTTAATGCTCATTTGACATTCAATTTACCCCTAAAAAACCCTATGGTTACTCTGCATTCATTGATGTGATGT
The DNA here is from genome assembly GCA_037157565.1 of Thalassia testudinum. Taxonomy (NCBI): domain Eukaryota; kingdom Viridiplantae; phylum Streptophyta; class Magnoliopsida; order Alismatales; family Hydrocharitaceae; genus Thalassia; species Thalassia testudinum. The sequence continues at coordinate 89,163,354 of JAZHRO010000024.1, forward strand.
TAAAACTACAGAATTAACCCTCATTTAATGTTTTCTTCTCAAAATGAATTTGTATGGAATTATGGCTCTCAGGTGATTATGTAGGAGCATTTGTCAATTAATATTGAGTAATTAAAGCTAGTTATGGCTCATGATGGCATTACCATTAGACTTCTTCTTATAAGTGTAGGATGTAAAGATAGGATATATGGCTATGCACACAAAAACTCAAACACAAAATTAGTAATAACAAGAAAATTTGCACAATCAATCAAACCACAGAAATAAGCACAATATGTATAGTGGTTCCCCTCCCTTGGGTACTCCAGTACCTAGGCCTCCCAGCTTAGGGTTTTTAACCCGATTCCCTCAACCCCGAGGAAATCAATTTACTAACCGAGGTAATTAACGGGTTACCTCAACCTAAGTGCAAAAATGGGTTTGTTACAACCCAACGAGCAAATGCTCAAGAAGAAATGAAATACAGGTGTAAGAAGGAAAGATCTTACAACTAAGTTCTTAAGCCTCTTAACAAATGTAAATATAATGTTACCAATTTAAGACCCTAGAATGAGCGTGAATGCCTTGACAATGAGTGAAGAAATCACGTCGATGTGCTTGCAAATCTGTAGAGAGATTGAGAGCAACAAACTATTCCTTCTCTTGAATATGTGGTGGAAAATTGTGAAATATAGCTCTAGGAATTTTCCTTGTATTTCTAATATCTCTTGTGTGCAAACAAAGAGTCCTAGGATCATTTTATAGCGTTTAGGACCTAGGATACTCGTCTACTAGACGTTGGGATTTAATTCCCAACGTTCACATTGACAAAATAAATATTCTAGCCATTCTGTTTTGAGCCAACGGCTAGCTGGTACCAGTACTAAAGTATGGGTATTGGTACTCGTTGCTTCCAGATTTGGGTTTCAAACTCTTAACACAAATCTGTAACCCACTTGTACTGGTACTGATCATTAGTACCGGTACTCATTACCTCCAATACCGATACTGATCATGAGTATCAGTACTCACGGGGTACAAGTTTGTTTCTATGAAAAAGCCCAAACCTGTAACTCACATGTATCGGTACTAAACATTAGTACCGGTACTTGTGAGTTAACAAGTACCTTTTCTTAAGTGATTTAATCAATTATGTTCTTTGATCATGATCGCAATATTAATCCTAATTTATCTCTAATTATTTTTACGATCTAAGTTATATTCCTTTGTTAAGAGGCATACAATCTATAAATAAAAAAAAAAACTAAAGGTCGAAGATGATCTTCTTCTCCTTGACTCATCCTTGTCATCTTGCCTCCTCCATGGCATGATCTTTTCTTCTCACCATCATGCTTCCATCATTTCCTGTTTGTCTTGATCTTCACCTAAATATGAAAAACACTTAATGGCAAACATTAATCCATAATAATTTTGTTAACACCAAAACAAGATGTGGAATAAGGTTCCAACAATAAGGTCTGAGGCAATCTTTTCTTATATTCATACAAGGGGTCGATCAGGCTAATCCTAAAGCTGGCCCTCGAACTACTACCAGACTGTGCTACTTACCTTCTCTCTTTTCATTCCTTGCCTTGCTCTGGCTTGTGGCCTATGCTCGTTCCTTCTCAACCTTTTGCATTGAGAACACAATTCATCACCATCCTTCTCACTTACAAGAAGGCAAAATAGGTACGTTGATCTAATTTTCTTTTGCATCTAGAGGACAGGCAATGGGATATCTGAGAGAGTGATTCAGGTGAGTACTGGAGTCATTGATGAAGCAAGTTAGATGGGCTTAGCATGGCTCGAACCTACAATATCATCACTATAAGCGATACATTTCCACTAATTAAACTATAAGCCCCATCATAGGAACTAGAAAAATGGTCATGCTCGCTCACTTCAGGAAGGATCAAAAGCTATTTCATTTGATCATTCCAAAAGAAACAAGGAACCTACAACAATTTGACTAGCTATATACATTTAAATGATGTTCATCCTATTTACACTAATGAATGAGAAGAACTATAAGTCTATGAAGAGTCTGATGGTTCTCGGGTGAGAGAAGGTTCCCGGTGAGCAGTAGTAGGCTGAGAGGGAATAGTGTGCGAATTCGTACGGTAAGGAATGAGTTTGATGCAAGTACGAAGTGAGCTTTGATGTGTGTGAAGTGGAGGATAACAAAAAGAGCTTTGATTCTGCCCCGGTAAATAGCTAAATGACACTTCTCCTTGAAATGAATTCGACTAGCTGGTGATTTGGTCAAAGACTGGGAATCTTGAGTCAAACTACTGACTGGGAATCTTTCCCAAATCTGACTAGCTACCTGATCAGAATAGGTGCCCAACTTTGCAGTATTCGGATAATCGTGGTGGTATATACGGTATAAGTACAGGTGCTTTGAGTCTTTCCCAATCAATCAGATCTCTTTTGACCTATCTACAATAAACAAAATAGAGCAGGTAATCCAATTTTGGTTCTTCATACCCTCTAATGCAAGCCAGTTGAAACAACCTTCCAAGTTTGCTGGCTGGGACTCGTTCAATCTTGATCGGCAGGTTTGAATCCCTAGAGTTTGGTCTTTGAATGGGATCTAACCCCCCAAGAAATGGGGCATAGGGCTGGGAAGTCTGATTCATTGAATTCTGTGTTCTTCCTACTCGATTTGCACCTCAAATCGAAACCTTGAGAATCATGGTGAATTGGTGAATTAGGAAATTCTCAAAAGTCTCATCATCAATACCAACTACTTTGACTGAAACTCCTGACTCAAACTATAGAGACTCCTTAGCTTCAATCTGTGAGAGACTCCCTAGCTGAACACCAGAAGTGGCTTTTGAATCTGACCTATCTATCGGGTCTTATTGGCTAGGGCTTCTTAGGATTTGAGTTTCCCTGCAAACTTAGTCCCATCAAAGAGAAACCCCAGGTGAACAACTAATGTCTTATTGGGAATTCTTTGGTGGAGCATTCGAGTCAGTAATTATTTTAGAGTGCTTGTAGCTTATCCAGCTTGCGAAATCTTGGCTAGAATCTTGATACTCAACTTATTGTGTTGTTAGCTGGCATTGGCTTATGGTGTGTCTTAGGTGAAATCCTACTTGAAATAAACTATGGACTAACTAGTGTCGGGAATCCCCTACGAATGATTTGGAATCTTACTTAGAGTTTGATGGAGACTTCGGATCGAAGGTGGCCTTTGACTTTGAATCTACTTACCTAACTTCCCACCTTGTATACCTACTCTTGAAATTTGACTCCCAATCCTACTCCCTTGGAATTGGAACGCACTCCTTGGGTGTGTTGGCTCCGATATTGTTGCTTTCCTTTCCAATATAATCATCAATAAACTCTGCCATGGGAACCAAACCATTGATCTTTCTAGCTCCACCTTTGCTCAAATCCCATTCCTCTACTACTCCACTTCTGAACCACCCGAAAATATACACAAATCCCCTTGCTTTAGCTCCAATCCAAGTCAAAGAGGACCCAAAACAAGCAAGGTAGGGAGAATCAGGGAATAGCGTTGTGTTGTGAATCCAACTCTGAGGGGGTAGGGTTGGTGTTGGAATCTACAGGAAGCAAGGGGTTTAGTGAACAAAGACTACTAACTTTGACCTGTCCCGGGTTGTTTAGAAAAGGGTGGAGGAAAGGGGAGTTGCTTCCAAGGGAGGAGAACTAGTAAAAGGGTTAGGAATTTGGTTTGGTTCAATCTTCCTCCGGGTTTGATTGATGATGATATAGACAACACAAGCAACCGAAAAGCTGGTGTTGCATGCATAAATAGTTGAATTAAGAAATGTATGCATCGTAGTATAGTCAACAAAATTGCTACTGCAATTAAGTTTATAAGAGTGCTCGAAAATAAGAGATGAGTCCAAGGTCGTTTATAGGCAACAAAATAGCAATTTCAATCCATTAGTCACAATATAAAAAATGAAGTCAATTGAAACCAATCAAATGCTCAAAATAATATTTCAATAAAGATCAGAGAGTTATTGTAAAAGGATGGGGTTATGGTGATTTGAATCACCAAATTAACCCTTAAGTTTAAAGCTCTACAACCACTTAAATAATTGAATAGTATCTGCAATTAAGTATCAGAATAACTATCTCCACAGTAGATTAGAACCAATCAAGTGCCAGATCAGTTGACAACAAAAGGCCTCAGACGCCTTAACCAGCAAAATCTCACAAGGCACAAGGCCTTGCCTTAAGCTCAGAAGAGGCATAGTAGCAATGCACCAATACAGTAGAGGGCCCAAGGCACAACAGACAGTGGTGCAAGGGCCTCGCACAAAGCCCTCAGAGGATAAGTGTTGAGGGATTAGGGAGGTGAGAGGAATCGATAGGTAGAGCTTAAGGATGAGGGGAGAGAGAGCATGACACCAGCTATGATGGGCCAACGCTGGAGAAGGTGAAGGCTCTAGTGAGGGAGACGATGATGTTTGAAGGGGGAGGAAGCTCTTGGCAGGTATTGCAAGGAGCGGACGACTGAGGGAGGAGGTTTCCCTCTACCTATAGTATGTGGGAGGGAGTGAAGAAGCCAGAGTAGAGGGGTCGCTGGAGCAAGTCAGAGTAGGCTGGAGGGAGAAGAAGAGTTTTTGGCATCAAAACTTGCTAAGAAGCATGGCCTTGCGAATGGGGTCTTTTTAAAGGCCTTAGGAAGAGCTCCAAGATTGGGAGGAAGCTTGAGAAGCTCAAGATTTTAGGGGAGAAGATCCCCAAAATTTCTTGCGTTTGCCTTATCTAAGGGGCTCAAATCTGGTTTTAAGAGGCGACGTAAATGATTAGGAAGCTCCTCAAGAATAGTCCCTCCAAATTTGGAGGGATTTGGTTGAGTAATCAGAAAGGAATCTCTAATTGAAGGTTGGCTACTGATGGGAATACCATCATGAGCCATAACTAGCTCAATTTTATCTGATTAAGTCAGTAAAAGCTCCTACATATCCATTAGAAGGTCTTAAGGGCATAAAACATTGACTTGAGAAGAAAATAATAATACAAGGTTATTTCTACAAATTTACCATTCTATCACAAAAAAAGAATAACTGCGGGTTTCCTCAGGGGTTAATTAAGGGTCAAATGGCCTTAAATGTCCAACAAGTGGGTTAATACTGATAGGAAAGAGTTTTCACGTGTTTTGAGAATTAAATGACTTTTGAAACCCTAAAAATAAACCTGCTTAATTAATTGAGGTTATGGTCAGGATAAAATTCACTTGAACCCTCTAAAATTCATAGAAAAACATTCGTTAGGGTTTGGTACCTTCAATTTGACCATTAGAACCCGTCTTGACCCAAAATAGAGTCTCAGACTGACATTTACCCTAATTTATGTTTTTGTGCAAATTACCCAATCAAACTAGGTCAAAACCAAGATCCAACTTCACCATTGGATTCCTTAGGTCAAAATTAGGTTTATACCAAAATTTGGGCCCAATCTGAGATAGTTTCAACCTAGTTTGCACTTTGGTCCAGGTCAAATTTCTTTTATTCCACATGGGTCCTTAGCTTTTGAATTTCTTACAAAAAGGCCCCTATCTTTATCATAATTTTCTTTAAATATGTCCCTGTCGTCATGAATCCTATTCCTACAAATTCCGGCGACCTAAATTTGGCATGTTCTCCTTGATTCCTTGACGAATCCCTCTCAGATTTGAAAGGGAAGTTCGTCAAGGAATTCCCTTCCTTTTGAGCCAATTCCCAAGCTCTCAAACCTTCCCAATCTCTCATGCAAATGCATCTAATGACTATCTGATCAATTTTATCCGTTTCCCAAACTCTCATCTCCAGCTCCCGTGGAAGTACTATCTTATCGATTTTACGCATTTCAATGACAAAAACTCGCATAGATAAAATCGCATAAAATCCGTATCACCTTTTGGGGTCGTTGCCGAGGAGGCTAAACTTAGCCACACATTTAATTTCTCTCTTGATTTATTAGGTCTTCACAAAATTTTGTTTATTTTGTTTTAGGGTGCGAATCAGGAGGGAGAGCGGGATTCAGATTCGCTTGGAGTAGAAAACTTCATGTGAACTTGTCTTCCTACGTACTTCAGGTTAGTACCCCTGGTCATCTCTTTGATCATTATCATCAAAATCTCTTAAAAAATCTTTAAATTATCAAAAAAAAAATCAAAAACAAGAAAACTTGAGGGTGGTGGAACCCTAAAACTCATTGTGTTGCTTATTTGCTTCATTTTTCCACCACCTTTGTCTTATTGGTGCCTGATTTTTGAAAATCTAGACTTCTATCTTGATTTTCAGAAATCAAGTTAAGGTACTTAGAAGTTTCTTAAAATCACCTAATTTCATCCAGGGGGGCCCCTTTGAGTCAAGAACCTTGAGACCAATTTTCAAGTAATTTTGCTAAATATAAAAAATTAAAAAATTCACAGACTAAACAAGGGTCAGACCTTGATTCCTCACTATTTACTTACGGTCCATGAATTTTATAAATTTTTCTACACATCAGATTTAGGTAAACTTTATATTGCTCGAAAATTTGAGATATTATGTACATCATATAAAATTTGTAAAAATTTTTGAGACTATTTGAGGTTTCTGTAGGATTAATTTCCCAAACTATCAATTCTTACTTTTGACACTAGTAAGAAGAAAAATTCCAAAACAATATCAAACAATTTTAAAAAATATCAAGAAAATCATTTTTGAATTCCTTGTTTGATTTTACATCAAGTGGTGGTGTTGTTGTTTTGTTTGGATCACCACTCAAAGATTTGAAAAAGAGATTCATATTCAGGAGCTGCATACATAGGATTCTTCACATTAGGGTTTTAATTTCTCTCTTAGTCACATCAACTCTGAAGGAATTGAACTCCACTAACAACAACTTGATTGATATTATTTGTGGAACTTCAAAACCTTGTTGAAATCTTAACAAGAGAAAATCCTAAAAGACACTAATTCTTGATTAAAACCCTAAAACACTTGAACAACAAAAATTCTTGTTTGGAAACTTCTTTTGAATTGGCTTGGGCACCACTTCCCACCCAATTCGCACACACATAAAAAAGAAATAATCAGGCATTATCCCCATCAACGTCCATCACATTCCTTTTTCACTTTAAGCTCTTAAACCTAATTAAAAATTTGTAGCAATTTGACCCCTAAGGTTTCATCAAACTTAGGCTTGCTATAGGTCTTAAGTTCTCTTTAGTTGGTATCAATTCCTTCATCTATATCTGTTGCTAGGCCGAGGGGCCGTGTCAAATGACCAAGCACTGTTTTATATGAGCCCCCACTGATTTTCTTGGGACTTGCTTGGGCCCAACCCTCCCCTTATTTAGCTTAGCCAGATTTGTTGAAGGAATGAGTATTCACTATTGATTTCTTATTACTTAGGTAGACCAAGTCTTAGGTCATTTTAGGGAGTCACCCTTAAGGATTAAGTCTAGAATTTTGTTGCTTGATTGCACACTTCTCTCATCTCTCTCTCCTCTCTTCCTTGTTTCTTTCATTATTTTCATGAGCGGTAGTCCCAAGGGACCACTTGATTTTGCCCCCCCCCTCCCCACAAAAAAGACCTCTTTTTCTGCATTCTTCCTCTCATTTACATCAAAAAATGGAAAACCAAAAAGGTAGTTCCACTAACCCATCCACATCTACATCTCAACCTGCCTCTAACCCACAATATGACCCATATGCTAATTTCACCATTCCCCATTTACCTGCCTTGGAGCTACTTATTCCTGAGATGCCACAACAATAACAACAGGCTCCCCTGCCTAATCCTTACTCCATGATAGCTGAGCAGTTGGCTCAGCTACAAACTAATCAACAACAATTGACTAGGACTATAACAAACCTAGCCAATCATGGGCAAAACCCACTACCCCGTCAGCAGCTTGTCGTTCCTCTTAAGGATTTCAATGATCCTTCCAATTATGAGGATAGACCTGCGGTGGTAATTCCAGTAGGGGACTTCAAGATCAAACCAGCAGTTCTGAACCTACTTAAGCACTTCCATGGTCTTCCTAAGGAAGACCCGTTCAGCCACCTTGAGAAGCTCACTCTCCTCATGCAAACAACCCGTTCTTGCAATGTGCGAGAAGATCCTTGGTTGATGCGACTATTCCCATTATCTCTCAAGGATAAGGCTGCTTATTGGTTCAAAACCACTAGTAGACCCATTACCACATGGCCTTAGCTTAAATCTGCTTTCCTAAAAGAATTCTTCCCATAGGTCATACTAAGTCACTGAAAGATCTATTATGACCTTTCAACAAAAATCCGACGAGACTTTACATGATGCTTGGGAATGATTCCAAGATCTCTTAAGAAGTTGCCTGCACCATGAGATTCCCTTATGGCAGATCGTGCAGATCTTCTATCATGGATTAGAAGATCAACTTCAACGTTTTGTTGATTCCTCATGTGGCAGAAACTTCTTAAATAAGGATGCTAAAAGTGCTTATGATTTATTCGAGGAAATGAGTGAAAACTCCTTTAATTAGGCATCCATGGACACCTTTGGTAGAACTTCAAACCTGCAGTTCAGTGTTCATGAGATAGGTACTCAATCTATCCCTGTTACCCAAGATGATCTGCAAATGATTGTCCAACGACTCGACCAGATGCAAATAAATTAGAAGAAATTTGAGGAAAGACTTGCCACACCCATCTAGGCTCCACAAGCTCCATATCTAACCCTTCCTAACATTCTATGGAGAGAAAATTTGCATAATCTGAATACTACCTCTGCTGAGTATAATCAATATTCTAAGGCTTTTTATGGTTCACCAGGGTTTTACACATATCCAAATCTCAACCCCACTGAAAATATCTCTACCCTCCAAGACTAATTTAGAAATTCCTCTAATTGGAGGAACTACTCGACTCACTCCTAGACCAATGATAAATATGCATTTATTCATGATAAAATGCCTACTTATGTTAATTTCTAAGCTTAACATTGCATTTAGCATTGTGAATAACACATAACATTCATCATATTACATTTAGGATAATTTGTATAAATTGCATAATAATTTGTATATTATTGTGGCTAGAAGATAGGAGGATATATTTTGGAGCTTTAAATGAAGAATCCAACCGTACGGATGGATCCGGATTGACGATCACAGCCAAATAGCGTGAAAATCGGTCCAATCTGATATTCGTAGCACTTTCAAGAAGCATTTGAAGATGGGCAGCCTAGATGATGCCACGTGGTAGCATCCAGGCCACTCAAGAGACACCGCTACATCCCCCCTCTCTAGTTGGCCAACAGATCTAGGTCTTTGGATCTTCATCCAACGGCCAGAGAAGCTCCACATCAACTCAGCAGCTAAATCATCCATTTGACAAAGTGAAGACCTCGACGTGGTGGTCTTGATGTTAGTTTGCCAAGGGGAGGTCGTGGGTTCGAATCCCACCACCCTCCCAATTCTTCAATTGACGGAGCGGCAACAGCAGGCACGCGCATAGTGTGCGCGCCTGTGCGTGGAGTGAGGCAACGTAACGGTAGCAGCAGCTTGTGCACGTGGGTAGCACAAAGCCAATGCATGCGCGCGACATGGCGTGCATAGCGTGTGGGGTAGCAGCATGGAGTGCGTGCGCGACGGGCATGCATGAGCTGGTCTTCAACGACATTTGAGGTGGACTTTTAGCGACGCCTTTGATGTCACTGTTGACCTAAAGATGATTTTTGGCTCTTTTCCTCCATTATAAAAGGACCCATCATCCTCCACTTTTGGGGCATCTTCTACCAAGCAACTCTACCACCTCCATAGAGCTTCAATTGAGGTCCCAGAGCTATCGAGCTGCCGAAGGAAGCCCATCCACCACCGTGGCTGTCTCAATGCTCCATTTGTCGCCTTTATTCTCCATTTTTCCTTAGCTTAATGTTTACATTTCTTTAAGCATTCATCTAGCATTAGTGTTGGTAGTTGTATGGCGATTTTTCCTATCATTGTTGTCTCATTCAATTCATGATATTCTATGATTTTAATGTGACATTGTTATATCATGTCTTTTGCTTGTAGGTTAGCAATCACCGTTATCATGGATTTTTAACCCTACTTTCTCTCTCTCTCCCTCTTTCTCTCTCGCTCTCTCTCTTTTTCAGAAGCAAACCAAATGACGTATTTTTGTGAAAGCGATAAAACGATCCGATTTCATGCCTCCCTGAGATCGACACTCGGACTCACGTTCGATTACTTAATTTAAAATTGATGTTGAAAATGCATGCTACAATGAACAAATTAAACTAACGCATTTTCCCGATGTCAACCAACCCAATTCCTCTGAAAAAACCAAACCCATTTGAGGGTATGGGTCGAATCAAACTTTTTCTCAACCTGGGCCATCTCAAGAAGACATCAATGCCATGATAAACGGTAGTTTATCATCATTCTTATGACCTAAAACAAACCTAGCTCTTAAGATTTTAACTCAGCAAACGTGTTTTTAGGCTACATTTAGGCATCAATTAGGTTAGGAATGCATTGCATATTTTGTTGTATTTTTGGCATGTTTATTTAGTGTTAGGGATGAATAGATATTCAGATCCATAAAACCTTAGCACTCAAGAAGGCAACTGGTGAAGAGGAAGCTCATTCCAGCTGAGAACCAGCCAAATCCAGCTCATCATAGCTAGATACCAGCTCACTTGAGTTAGGGTTAGCTCCATTAAGCTCCATTCAACTCATCTTAGCTGAATGGTAGTTCAGGATAGTTCATCTTAGCTTACCCAAGCTCTCAGATCCTACTCAACTTAGTTGAGTCTAGCTCACCATAGCTCCAATCAGTTCACTAGGAGCTCTAGCTAGCTCAGCGAAGTTGACTAGAGTCCACCTCAGCTCAGGTCTAGCTACTTCTAGCTCCACTCAACTCAAGTCAGTTGAAGATGACTTCATACAGCTCAGGCCAGCTTAAGTCTAGCTCTCGGGGACTCCACTTAGTTCAACCTAGTTGAGCTAAGCTACCTTAGCTACTCCAGCTAGCTAGATCCTCCCTGGGAAAATCAGACCCATCTCACATCAGCATATTTCAGTAAAAGCCAGCTTAGTTTAGCTTGGCTTAGTAGCTAGCAAAGAACTAGCAAGCTAAGCCAGCTAATGTAGCTCCCTGTAACTCCCTTCAGCAGCTACCAGCTCCAGTTTAGCTCCAAACATTTCTTCCTTAGCACCTCTTCCTTAAACCCTAGCTCCATCCCACCTCCTCCTCTAGTCAATTACTAGGTAAGCTAGCTTAGATAGCTTAGCTTAGCTACATCTTAGCTCCCACTAGCCATCCACCACCTAAAACCCTAACCTAGCTCCACCTCAACTTGGCTACTAGCTCCACCTAAAACCACCTCCACATCCTTTCCTTTTTGGCGCCAACCACAACCTCCACACCTCTTCACACCACCACCTCCAAAGGCCACCAAGAAGGTGGCACCAAAATCATCCCTCCAAAAACCTCCCTTATCTCCACCTTACACCTAAGCTACCTAGCCATCCTAACCCTACACTTACTCCCCTTCTAGAACCTTAAGCTTGGTGCCAACTCAACACCACCCTAACCACCCCTTAACCACCATAAAAGTGGTGCCAAAACCACCACAAACACCCCTTCATTTGGTGCCACTTATCCTACACCCTAGGATCCCATAACCACCACTTAAATCAACATCCTACCCTTACACCTACCCTCCACGCCACCTTAACCCCAACCACATAAAAAGTGGTGCCAACTTGACATAAACCCACCTACCCTACACCCTCTCATATGGCGCCACTTAACATCCACCATCCATCTCCTAACCACCACCCTATAACCTAATCCTAGCCATACAACACATCAACCAACCTCTTAGCTCTAACCCACATAGAGTTGGCGCCAACTCTACTCTACCCACCATGACTACCACCTCATGCATCCTTGTACCTCTATGCCAACCCTAATTCAGCATCCATCCACCAACTTCCATATCCCAACCATCCATAACACCACTCTTCCCTTAACCATAGTCAACACCAACCTCCACCACCTCTACTCTATAAAAAGACCCATAACCATCACCATTTCCTTCATTCTTTGGCTTCATAATTTCCACCTTCATCCCACCATATCCATGGCCAAGAGAAGAAGGAGAAGAATAAGATGAAGGGGATACTCTATCCCCTTAGTGCCTTCCCTTCTTCCCTTCTCTCTTGTGCCCCCACTAACTAGAGGAGCAGCCAGGCAAGGAAGACCTTAGGAGGAGGTCTTGAGGGTGGTGCACACCACCCTAGGAGGAGTTTTGTCGGTGGAGATCATCCACCTTGGAGGAGCAAGGGCACACCCCGCTATGGCTTGCCAGGGAAGACACCAATTGGGAGGAGCTTTTCAAGGAAGGAGAAGGAGAACTTTTCAAGCCCAGGTTCAAGCCGAGGAGCAGCTGAGCTTGGAGCAAGAAGCCTCTCCCCTTCACTGTTATCATCAAGAGGATTTGTGTTTTGCTTCTTTTGTATTTTTATTTTAGAGTAGAAGCATTCCTCTACTTATCTTTTGTAAAACATTTTTCTACTTAATTAAAGTTGCCTTCTCTTCATTTGTGCTGCATCTTTTTTGTTGTTTCTAGCACTTTTCACTCTCTCTCTAATTACCTTAGGCCTCCACATGCGGAGGGTGAGTTTAAAGAGAAGACTAGCTTGTCACTTTAGTGTTAGTATTAGCAAGTTAGGTGTAGTCTCTTTCCCTACTTTAAGTTTTGTAGTTTGCCGTTATTTCAAAACCAAAAAAATCTTATATCTAAAAAGCTAAAAAGAAAGTTGAGTTCTATTTTGTCAACCAAGATTCTTAAAAAGTGCATTCTCGCCTCCTTGGATGGCCCTAGATACCACCACTATCTGGGCTTGCAAATTTTAAAAGCGATTGCGAATTAGAGTGTTACAATGGCTCAAAACTTGCTTTTTACAAATCACGCTTTTCTTCGCATCATGCCCAGATGATGAAAACCATTCAAGGAATGCAAAGCAAAATGTCAGAAGTAACTTGCATTGTTGCAAATCTGCATAATCAGTTTAGGGTCACTTCGACTCATAGACGTATAGGACATTTACCATCCTAGCCCATACCCAACCCTGTCAATCAAAGGAACCAATATCAGGTTGGAAATCTAATTCAAAACCACCATAACCAGCCTCCCACCCACCCATTTTCCACAACAACAGGCCCCCCACCTCCTCCCAAGAATAACCAAATTGCACATGCAATTACATTGAGGAGTGGTGTTGTATGCGTATTCGTCGAGTTTTAGGATGTGCATTGTAGTACACTCAATAAAGACACAACCACATTAATAATTTATAAAGCTCAAAAATAGGAGATGAGTCTGAGGTTATTCGCAGAGAGCCAAAATAGCAATTTCAATCCACTAATCACAATATCAAAAATAATATGCAATTAAAACCAATGAAATGCTCAAAATAATATTTCAATAAAGATCAGAGAATTATTGCAAAAAGATGGGGTTAAAATGGTGATTTGAATCACTAAATTAACCCTTAAGTTTAAAGCTCTACAACCACTTAAATAATTGAACAGTAACCGCAATTAGGTATCAGAATAAATATCTCCATAGTAGGTCAGAACCAATCAAGTGCTAGATCAGATGACAACAAAAGGCCTCAGACGCCTTAACCAACAGAACCCTCACAAGGCACAAGGCCTTGCCTTAAGCCTCAAAGAAGAGGCACAGCAACAGCACACCAATAGAGGCATGAGGCCTCTTTAGATTCAGCTAAGTGTTGAGATAGAGGGAGGGCACGAATCCCAAGTAGTGCAAAACGCTCCTCCCTTTCTCTCTGATTCTCTTCCCTGTCTCTTAGCTCAAACTTGGGTGAACAATACCGGGTATATGGGTATTCGGACCAGGGACCAGACCCGCCTGTGTGGTGTAGCAGGTGAGGAGTGAGTGTGAGGAGGCACGTGTGTAGGGGGACCTCACCCCCGTGTTAGGAGGCGAACAACCAATGCAATCTATTCCTTTTATGAGTGATTGCGAGCTCTCCCACACACATTGTGGGACAAAGGTGCCCTTCCTTTGCGTAGTAGCTGCAGGTGATGGGTGCTTTTACTTGGGTTGAAGGGGACGCCTGCTGCTTTAATTGAGGACCTAGAAGGGATCCTGGTAGTGTTCCGTAGTGCTTGGAGGTAGCAGCGAGGATGAACTTGGTTGGAGAATTGCAGATGGAGGCAGAGAAGGTGGTGGTGGTGACGGTGCTCAGATGTATACCTGAAAAGAAGAATACAGCCTCTCAGCCCTATCAGAAAAGCTCAGGAGGTTTGCCTGAGTGTGGCGAATGTGATGGTGGTCATGGCATGCTGTGAGGAGGTGTGTGTGTATGGCGAAGTCAAATAAGGTGACCAAAGGTGGTGGTGTTTGGTGAGAGGTTTTGGTGGTCAGTAGCCCCAATTTTGTTGGACCTTTTGATCGTGAGGTTACGATGATGCTAATGGACACAGTAGCAGGTGGGATGGTGGTCGGTGAAGCTTGTGCAACATCATTGGATCTTCGTCGGCTGTGTAGGAGATGGCGGTGGTGTAGGCGATGTAGGGCGTGAACCTGAGTGTTGAAGATGTAGGAAGAGGCAGGGGAGTGAAAGGAGTCCATAGGTAGAGGTTATGGTTGAGGGGAGAGAGAGTATGGCACCAACTATGATGGGTTGATGTCAGAGAAGGTGAAGGCTCTGACGAGGAGATGGCGACGTCTGAAGGGGGAGGAAGCTCCTAGCAGGCATGGTGAGGAATGGATGACAGAAGGAGGAAGTTTCCCTCTGCTTATAGTATGTGGTAGAGGGTGAAGAAGCTGAAGTAGAGGGGTCGCCGGAGCAAGTTAGAGTAGGCTGGAGGGAGAAGAAGAGGAGTTTTTGGCCTCAAAACTTGCTAAGGAGCATGACCTTGCGAAAGGGGTCTTTTTAAAGGCCTCAGGGTAAGCTCTAAGCTTGGGAAGGAGCTTGAATAGTTCAAAGTTCAGGGAACAAATCCCCAAGATTTCTCAAGCTCAATTGAGTTCAGGAGCTTGATTTGAAGGTCAATATGTGGCCTACCAAATTGGGTAACCTCTCAAGGATCTTCCCTCCAAGTTTGGAGGTGGATAGATCTAATTTGAGGGAGAAAATCTCCCTCGATCTTCATTGTGGATGCATTCCCATTGCCAATGGTAGTAGGGACCAAAGTGAAGAAAATGATGAGAAGTTACGGGCATTTTTGCAAATAATTTGAAACCTGAGGGGTGAATGTAAGAAATAGAGTTTTAAAGGGCTAAATCTTAAACTAGGTCATGATGGACTTTGATTGGGCCCAAATTTTAGTACCAACCTAATATGGACCCTAGGAATCTAATGGTTAAGTTGGCTTTTAGTTTTGACCATGTTTGATTGGTCAATTTGCATAGAAACACAAATTAGGGAAAAATTCCGTCTACGACTCTATTTTAGGTCAAAATAGGTTCAGATGGTCAAACCAAGGGTACCAAAGCTCTTAGAATATATTTTTAAGAATTTTAGGAGGCTTAGATGATCTTTATCATGTCCAGAACCTCTTTAATTTAAGAAGGTTTGAAATTAGGGTTTTGTGTGTTGTGGTTCTTGAAACACATGAAACCCCATTTCTGACAATGCTGACCTTGGAATTTTAAGCTTATTTGACCTTCATTAACCCCTGAGTGACCCCATGGTTAATCTGTGTTTCAAATGTTCTATTAAAATTACAGAATTAACCTTGATTTCCTATTTTCATCTCAAATCAGAATAATGTTGAATTACAACCCTTAGATGATTATGTGCAAGCATTTATCCATCAAACCTAACTAAAAGTGGCTAGTTAGGGCCTATGATGGTTATCCCATCAAGTGGGAAAACCACCACTGATCCTGGGCCTTCACAACCACCTAATGAAACCCACATTCCTATGCAAATTGACTCTCACCCCCCCACTCAAGAAGAAGAAAACCCACCAAAATCACAAGATTCAAATCCTATCCCTTACCCTCAAGCACTGCAATCCAAACCTCTTAAGAAAAAGGAATCAGAGCACTCTCACCAAGATCTTATGGACTTATTTGGGCAGATTGAGACTAACATCCCCTTCTTAGATGCCATTAAGTACATCCCTGCCTACGCTAAATTCTTGAAAGAAATGTGTACCCCAAAGTGACAGGCCAAGAATTTAGGAAAGTTGGTCCTTTCTGAGATAGTGAGCTTAGTTGTACAGAGCAAGTTGCCTCTCAAGAAAAAAACCCTGGGTGTACCACTCATTTCGGTTGTCATAAATGACACCACTTTTCATCATGCCCTTCTTGACTTAGGTGCCTCTATTAATCTCATCCCCATGGTCTTATTCAAGGAATTCCAATTCGGCGAATTAAAACTTATTGAGGTTCAATTATAATTGGTAGATCGATCTACCATTAAATCGTGGGGAGTTGTCAAGGTTATTATTGTCAAGATTTGGAATTGTTTATTTCCAGTTGATTTTCTGGTCCTTGACATAGAGGTACCTGAATGTAACGAATGTGTGCCCCAGACGTCTTTTAAGACGTCTGGGAGGTGGCTCAGACGTCGGACAAGACGTCTTGGATCACAACCAGACGTCTGATAAGACGTCTGGGATCGTTTCCAGACATATGGAAATCCGTTATTTTTGACACACGCGAGTCGCCTGCGCGCCTGAGCGCGCAGACCGCATATTCCCTCTTTTTTCTCTCTGCGGCTGCAGGCGGCCTGCCACCTCCTCTCTCCTCCTCGCGCGGCCTTAAAAGGGCCACGCCTCCCCTCCCGTCTCCACAGTCTCCTCCTTCTTCTCCTTCCTGTGCGCGAGAGCGAGCGGACGCGAGGGCGGCAGCGACGGCCGCAGTGAGCGCGGAGGTGCGGCGTGCGAGGGCGGAGCTCTGCCGTGAGGGCGAGCTCGCCGGAGCGGCTTGGCCGACTGGCGGAGGGCGCAGGGGGCGCGGAGAGATGCGGAGAGGGACCTGCTACGGTCTGAGCAGCAGGAGCGCGAGGTGCGACGCGGGCGGCGTCGCGAGCGGAGGCCGAGCAGGGTTCTGATTCTGGAAAAATTTCCAGAATCAGACGTCTGGGTTGATAGACAGACGGCAAGGTCGACGTCTGTAAGATCATACAGACGTCTGAAAGGTGAGTTTCCGCTTTCTTCTTCCTTCTTGTCGACTGACCGTACTGAGGGAGGGGGGTTGGCTGTGCGCAGGTTCGCCGATTCGCCATCCTTTGCGAATCAGACGTCTGGAAGTTGTACCAGACGGCGGGAGTGACCTACAGACGTCCGTATGGACCATCGGACGTCTGGGGTATAGGACAGACGTCCCCGCAGACTTCCGGACGTCTGGGAAACCACGCTGAACAGGTAATTCTCTGATCCACCGTTTAAGACGTCTGGAAGGAGTTCCAGATGTCTGATTTTGCACAGTATCGTCTTTTTCGACCCGTTTAGGGCCCGTTCGGGCTCCGTTTTCCGCGATTTGAGTTGCGTTCTTTTCAGAAGTAATTCCTCTACCCATCTAGAGTAGCTATACACTATTTTGAGACACTCCTTGTGTTTGATCCTTGTGATAGGACCTCGTTCGGTTGCAGTCTTGAGAGTCGCGGAGGCACGCGGGATTCCCGATCACGCCCCCATTACTCCCGTTGTACCTGGTAGAGTGGCTTTAAGTATTAATAAAATTTGGTAAAGTATGGAACCATAACTAGAACCTAGGACATTGCATGAATCCTAGGAATGAGAAATATATGGAATGATAGTTCCTAGGTGTTGCATGAATCCTAGGGCCGAAAAACTAGATTGTATGATAGACCCTAGGATATGGCATGAATCCTAGGATGGAAAAACTAGTGGAATATATAATAATGTAGTCTTGGAAAAATGGAAAGGAATATATGAAGCTGCCTGTAAATTGAGTTCACAGCTGCCTGTTATGAATAAAGAAACATGATTGGGATCATGGTTTGTAAGAACGTGAAACTGGAAAGTAAGATATAAGATGTTCTGGAACCCTACGGGGAAGTAGGAGTAGAACTCCTGGAAAGTGAATGGAATAGAATTGGGGAAGTGAGCTGGCCCTTGAGTACGGAGTACCAAGGAGAGCGACTGTCCCCCTGTTTAGTGTAGAGCTGAGCTAGCCACCCCAGGGACCCGGGGGTTAGGACTGGCCACTCTGTACCGACTTGTTGGCCCTCGTGTACGTAGTACCGAGGAGAGCTAGTAGTGTTAGGAGAGTACTAGCTACCCCACGGGCCCCGGGGTTCTGCTAGCCTCCTTCACCGACTTGTTAGGCCCACTAGGGCAAACCAGGGTAGTCAGGTGAGGGTGCGCGGACTGTGGAGGGGCAAGGCCCCGGTTTGGTTACTGTGGAGGGGTTGGACCCCTGTTACTGAGAGGGCTCTGCCCTGGTTCCGTGCTGTGCTTTGGGCGCACCCGTTAACGGAAACGACTGACCGCGTGCCAGTGCGGGCTAGCTACCTGTGCGTTTATCGCGCGTGCCGTAGTCACCGTTACGTCTGTTAGTGACCTTGGGGTGGTTGACTGAGGGTAGGATCACCACGGGGGACTCTCCCGGCCAGGAGAGCACCACGTGCTACTTCTACTTTTGGAAAAGACTGCAATCAAGATCGTTCCCACGAGGACATTCGAGATCAAGTAAAGGATCTGAGAAATAAATGAAATAGTGAGAAAAATTGAAAGATGTGAATAAAGGAAGTAATAGAACATAACAGCTACTATATACTCTACTGTTGCCTTTAGTTAGTTTGCCACTCTACTCAGCGTTTTGCTGACGTGTTACACTCGTTACCTTTTTCAGGACCAGGTGTTGAGCAGCCAGGGTCGGCGGCTGCAGAGGACGCTGGGCCGAGTAGGGTCCAGTAGAGTTACCACAGCCTTTTGTACCTCTTTTGTTTCTGTTCTAGTGAGTAGTTTTTGTTTCCGTTGTACCTTCTTTACCTGCAGTTCTTGTTATATGATAAATGTTGTTTTACTGTTGTGGTGGTACCTACTGTAGTAGTTTCTTTCCTTACTGCTGTACTTTCTTACTGTTAGTTATATTCATGCTGAATGTGATTTATTTTACTGTCTTTTGGTTACTTCCTCGTTGGACGACTAGGTCTTGGGATTATTCGAGTCGGTCCGGTTCTCGTGTCTCGTAGGGACTCGGGAACCGGGTCGTTACAAGATGGTATCAGAGCAAGGTCGTCCCGAGAAGTGAATCAACTGACTGGAAAATAACCAATTCACATGTTTATAGCTAGAGTAGCCACCACAACATATCTCTTGACATGAGCTCTTAGAAGTTTTGTTAGGTACCGTCTGTTTTGACGTTTCCATTTTATTTCGCGTCTCCTTGCAGGAGATGCCTCGTCGCGGGACTGGCGAGACTGGCCGCGGGCGCGGCCGAGGGCGAGGTCGGCAAGGTGGACGTGCTGTCGTTGACGTCTCGGTGGACCAGCCACCACTCCCTGGCATCCAGGCCCAGGACCTAGCCAGACTGATACGGGATATTGTACGAGAGGAGCTCCACCCACTGCCCCGAGCACCTCCTCCTGGGGTTGCAGAGGGGGAGTCCTCTGTGGGACCACGCGACGGATGCGGCGCTGGACACGAGGGAGGGGATGGGCCCCTGCCACCCCCACCTTCCTCCGACACTTCTATACACGAGGCACCTTCGCCTGGAGGTGCACCAGCACCTCCCCTACAGCGCCACTTCGAGCTTTTCGGACAGTTCCGGAAGCTGAAGCCCCCCTCCTTCAAGGGGGATGAGGACCCGACCGAGGCAGAGGACTGGCTTGAGCAGCTGGAGAAGATCTTCGACACACTTCGCCCCCCGGTGGAGTGCCGCGTGGCCTTTGCCACGTACCAGCTGGAGAGTGCGGCACACCGGTGGTGGAGGGCGGTCCGGGGACAGGAGAGGGACGAGCCGACGTGGGACCAGTTCGTCACCCTCTTCTGCGAGCAGTACTTTCCTCAGACGTGGCAGGACCAGAGGAGGCGGGAGTTCCACACTCTCCGCCAAGGGACGATGACCGTGAGCGCGTACCGCACGCGTTTCTTGGAGCTGTCCCGCTTTGCAGCGACAGCGGTAGCCACTGAGGAGGAGCGCCTTTGGAGGTTCACCGAGGGGCTCCGGCCTGCGATCCGGGGGTATGTCAAACCCCTGAAGCTGCCTACATTTTCGAGGGTGGTAGAGGCAGCTATGACATACGAGGAGACCAACCCGTCCGCGCGAGAGACCGACGGCGGGCGGAAGAGGCCCTTCCAGCCAGACTTCTCACAGGGCCGGCGAGAACGAAGACACGTGACATCCGCAGGAGAGCCGTCATGCTGTGCAGGGCCATCAGTGGCCTTTGGGGGCCCTCGACAGGGGCCAGTCGCCAGCACCGGACCCTCGCCTAGCCGACAGCAGGGACTCACTGAGGGCGGGAGTCGGGTTCCCCTCTGCTACCAATGTGGCCAGCCGGGCCACGTCAGGAGGGACTGCCCATCTAGGGCAGAGGTCAGCAGATACTTCCCGCGCAGAGCACGGGAGGGCGCGCAGGAGGCCGCGGTTCCCAGGCGCGAGGAGGAGGACCGCAGTCGCAAGGAGGGTACCGGCCAACACCTACCCGTCCGACGCAGAGTATGGCCGCTTCGTTCGCACCTAGAGCTGAGGGGCGTATCAACGCCCTAACACACAGGGACGCCAGAGCTTCGGGATCCGTGGTAGCAGGTATGGTTTCAGTTTCTGGCAGACTCGTTTACACACTTTTCGATTCCGGCGCTACGCACTCGTTTGTCGCAGCCAGTTTCGCAGTTAGTTTGGACCAGGATTATACACTGTTAGAGAATTCGTTCGTAATCAGAGGTCCAAGTGGTCAGCTGTTTGTAGCTGAGGAGGTGTACACGGGTTGCGAGGTCAGCATCGGGGGACATAGCCTGCCAGCTGACCTGATTATGATACAGATGGAGGACTTTGGAGTGATTTTGGGGATGGATTGGCTGTCCGCTTACCACGCCTTGGTAGACCGTTTTGAGAGGAAGATTGTCTTCTCCATTCCGGAGTTGCCTTCTTTCGAGTTTCACGGGCAGCCAGTGGACGGAGGTTTCAGGTGCATTTCGGCACTTCGGGCGGCGAGACTTTTGAGCCAGGGGTGTGAGGGCTTCCTAGCTTGTGTGGTGGCAGAGCACAGCCCCGTGGCAGACTTCCAGAGCATCCTGGTGGTCAGAGAGTACCCCGACGTGTTTCCAGACGAGTTACTAGGACTACCGCCCGAGCGTGAGATCGAGTTTGAGATCTCACTAGTACCAGGGACCAGCCCCATCTCCACCGCGCCATACAGAATGGCACCGCTTGAGCTGCGAGAGCTCAAGTCCCAGTTGCAGGACCTTTTGGAGAAAGGTTTCGTGAGGCCCAGTGCGTCTCCCTGGGGAGCCCCGGTACTGTTTGTGAAGAAGAAGGATGGGACCTACGCCTTTGTGTGGACTACCGACAGCTGAATAGGGTCACCATCAAGAATAGATATCCGCTGCCGAGGATTGACGATTTGTTTGACCAGTTGCGGGGTGCCACGGTGTTTTCCAAGATCGACTTGAGGTCTGGATACCACCAGTTGAGGATCAGGGAGACCGACGTCTCCAAGACAGCTTTCCGCACCCGGTACGGACACTACGAGTTTTTGGTCATGCCATTTGGGCTGACCAATGCCCCCGCTGCTTTCATGGACCTGATGAACCGGGTGTTTAGATCGTACTTGGACCAGTTTGTGGTGGTTTTCATAGATGATGTACTCATCTATTCTAGAGATCGGACGCAGCACGGACAGCACTTGCGGATGGTTCTGGACACTCTGAGACGACGCAGGCTGTACGCCAAATACAGCAAGTGCGAGTTCTGGTTGAGGGAGGTGACCTTTTTGGTTCATGTGATCTCTGGAGACGGCCTGGCGGTGGATCCCGCCAAGGTCGAGGCAGTGCTCAGGTGGGAGAGACCGCGTTCAATCACTGAGATTCGTAGTTTCCTGGGACTGGCAGGTTACTACAGACGGTTCATCAGAGGATTTTCACAGATTGCGCGTCCTATGACACAGTTGACCCGGAAGGACGTGCCTTTCGCTTGGACAGATGCCTGTGAGGCGTGTTTTCTGGAGCTGAAGGAGAGGTTGACCTCAGCTCCCGTGCTCACCATCCCTGACAGTAGTGGCGGGTTCTTTGTGTACATGGACGCTTCCTTGCAGGGGTTAGGAGGTGTGCTCATGCAGAGGGGTCACGTGGTCGCTTACGCTTCGCGGCAACTGAAGCCCCATGAGCATACCTACCCTACCCACGATCTAGAGTTGGCAGCTGTTGTCTTCGCGCTGAAGACATGGAGGCACTACTTGTACGGTGAGACCTTCGAGATTTTTACAGATCACAAGAGCCTCAGATATCTTTTTGACCAGAAGGAGCTCAACTTGAGACAGAGACGTTGGTTGGAGCTCCTGAAGGACTACGACTGCAGCATCTCCTACCACCCGGGAAAGGCCAATGTGGTGGCTGACGCCTTGAGCCGTAAGGCGCCCGCACGCTTGGCCAGTCTACAGTTACAGAGTTGGAGCCTTTTGGAGGAGGTGGGCAGTTGGCGACCTCTAGAGTTACGAGGGTACTGTGGGGCAGTGACGGTGGCACGGCAGACCAGGCCAGAGTTGATAGACCGCATCATCACGGGACAGATGGTCGATCCGTACTTGCAGTCTTTGCGCGACAGAGTACTATCAGGGGACCCAGGGGACTTCTCTTTCACAGACCAGGTGTTACGCTTGAGAGGACGGTTGTGCGTCCCCAGAGACGAGGAGCTGTTGAGAGAGCTCCTGACTGAGGCACACGGTTCCAGATTCACCATACATCCCGGAAACACGAAAATGTACCATGACTTGAGACGCGAGTTCTGGTGGAGAGGGATGAAGCGGGATGTGGGTGAGTTCGTGCAGCAGTGCTTAGTGTGCCAGCAGGTGAAAGCCGAGCATCAGAGGCCTGCAGGGCCGCTTCAGCCGCTTCCAGTGCCAGAGTGGAAGTGGGAGAGCATCACCATGGACTTGGTGGTGGGCTTACCTGTTACCCAGCGAGGACACGACGCAGTTTGGATAATAGTGGATAGATTGACGAAGACGGCACGATTCTTGCCGATCCGAGTCACTTTGGGACCAGCACAGTTGGCAGAGAGGTATATCCGTGATGTGGTGCGACTACACGGAGTTCCGCGGGAGATCGTATCCGACCGGGATACTCGCTTTACGTCCCAGTTTTGGGCTGAGTTTCAGCAGGCTTTGGGGACGAGGTTGAGGTTTAGCACGGCTTACCACCCCCAGACGGACGGACAGTCGGAACGCACGATACAGACACTTGAGGACCTTTTGCGTGCCTGTGTACTAGACTGGAGGGGCTCTTGGGAGGAGCACCTGCCCCTGGCGGAGTTTGCATACAACAACAGTTATCACTCGAGCATCAGCATGGCTCCCTACGAGGCTCTGTACGGATGGAAATGCACGGCACCCTTGAGTTGGGTTGAGGTGGGGACCAAGTGGGAGGTTGGCCCCAGGTTGGCCCGGCAGAGTCAGGAGGTAGTTGAGCAGATCCACAGACGACTCCGCACTGTCAGGAGCAGACAGAAGAGCTACGCAGATCGCAGATGCAGAGAGCTGCAGTTCGAGGTTGGGGACCACGTCTTCCTTCGTGTTTCGCCCATGAAGGGCTTACAGCGGTTTGGGGTGAGAGGGAAGCTCGCGCCGAGGTTCGTGGGGCCCTTTGAGGTCCTGGAGCGGGTTGGACCCGTTGCTTACAGACTTGCCCTTCCCCCGCAGCTTTCTGGTGTGCACGACGTGTTCCATGTGTCCAACCTCAGGAAGTACGTAGCCGATCCCAGCCATGTACTGAGTCACAAGAGCGTCGAGGTGAGCGACGACCTGACCTACCCCGAGCGGCCAGTGCAGATCCTAGACCGAGCCGTCCGCAGGTTGAGACGAAAGCAAGTACCCCTGGTAAAGGTTTTGTGGAGGAGCCAGCGGTACAAGGAGGCTACCTGGGAGCCTGAGGCGGCAATGCGGGAGCGGTACCCGGAGCTTTTCGCGGGTACGTCTTTTCGGACCGGCTTTGGTCCTCTTTGAGTTTGTTATGGTTTTTGGACATCTTTTTCCCGCACCCTAGTTGGCGCAAGTTTCGGGGACGAAACTTCCTTTGAGTTTGTTATATTGTAACGAATGTGTGCCCCAGACGTCTTTTAACACGTCTGGGAGGTGGCTCAGATGTCGGACAAGACGTCTTGGATCACAACCAGACGTCTGATAAGACGTCTGGGATCGTTTCCAGACGTCTGGAAATCCGTTATTTTCGACACACGCGAGTCGCCTGTGCGCCTGAGTGCGTAGACCGCATATTCCCTCTTTTTTCTCTCTGCGGCTGTAGGCAGCCTGCCACCTCCTCTCTCCTCCTCGTGCGGCCTTAAAAGGGCCACGCCTCCCCTCCCGTCTCCACAGTCTCCTCCTTCTTCTCCTTCTTGTGCGTGAGAGCGAGCGGACGCGAGGGCGGCAGCGATGGCCGCAGTGAGCGCGGAGGTGCGGCGTGCGAGGGCGGAGCTCTGCCGTGAGGGCGAGCTCGCCGGAGCGGCTTGGCCGGCTGGCGGAGGGTGCAGGGGGCGCGGAGCGACGCGGAGAGGGACCTGCTGCGGTCTGAGCAGCAGGAGCGCGAGGTGCGACGCGGGCGGCGTCGCGAGTGGAGGCCGAGCAGGGTTCTGATTCTAGAAAAATTTCCAGAATCAGACGTCTGGGTGGATAGACAGACGGCAAGGTCGACGTCTGTAAGATCATACAGACGTCTGAAAGGTGAGTTTCCGCTTTCTTCTTCCTTCTTGTCGACTGACCGTACTGAGGGAGGGGGGTTGGCTGTGCGCAGGTTCGCCGATTCGCCATCCTTTGCGAATCAGACGTCTGGAAGTTGTACCAGACGGCGGGAGTGACCTACAGACGTCCGTATGGACCATCGGACATCTGGGGTATAGGACAGACGTCCCCGCAGACTTCCGGACGTCTGGGAAACCACGCTGAACAGGTAATTCTCTGATCCACCGTTTAAGACGTCTGGAAGGAGTTCCAGACGTCTGATTTTGCATAGTATCGTCTTTTTCGACCCGTTTAGGGCCCGTTCGGGCTCCGTTTTCCGCGATTCGAGTTGCGTTCTTTTCAGAAGTAATTCCTCTACCCGTCTACAGTAGCTATACACTATTTTGAGACACTCCTTGTGTTTGATCCTTGTGATAGGACCTCGTTCGGTTGCAGTCTTGAGAGTCGCGGAGGCACGCGGGATTCCCGATCACGCCCCCATTACTCCCGTTGTACCTGGTAGAGTGGCTTTAAGTATTAATAAAATTTGTTAAAGTATGGAACCATAACTAGAACCTAGGACATTGCATGAATCCTAGGAATGAGAAATATATGGAATGATAGTTCCTAGGTGTTGCATGAATCCTAGGGCCGAAAAACTAGATTGTATGATAGACCCTAGGATATGGCATGAATCCTAGGATGGAAAAACTAGTGGAATATATAATAATGCAGTCTTGGAAAAATGGAAAGGAATATATGAAGCTGCCTGTAAATTGAGTTCACAGCTGCCTGTTATGAATAAAGAAACATGATTGGGATCATGGTTTGTAAGAACGTGAAACTGGAAAGTAAGATATAAGATGTTCTGGAACCCTACGGGGAAGTAGGAGTAGAACTCCTGGAAAGCGAATGGAATAGAATTGGGGAAGTGAGCTGGCCCTTGAGTACGGAGTACCAAGGAGAGCGACTGTCCCCCTGTTTAGTGTAGAGCTGAGCTAGCCACCCCAGGGACCCAGGGGTTAGGACTGGCCACTCTGTACCGACTTGTTGGCCCTCGTGTACGTAGTACCGAGGAGAGCTAGTAGTGTTAGGAGAGTACTAGCTACCCCACGGGCCCCGGGGTTCTGCTAGCCTCCTTCACCGACTTGTTAGGCCCACTAGGGCAAACCAGGGTAGTCAGGCGAGGGTGCGCGGACTGTGGAGGGGCAAGGCCCCGGTTTGGTTACTGTGGAGGGGTTGGACCCCTGTTACTGAGAGGGCTCTGCCCTGGTTCCGTGCTGTGCTTTGGGCGCACCCGTTAACGGAAACGACTGACCGCGTGCCAGTGCGGGCTAGCTACCTGTGCGTTTATCGCGCGTGCCGTAGTCACCGTTACGTCTGTCAGTGACCTTGGGGTGGTTGACTGAGGGTAGGATCACCACGGGGGACTCTCCCGGCCAGGAGAGCACCACGTGCTACTTCTACTTTTGGAAAAGACTGCAATCAAGATCGTTCCCACGAGGACATTCGAGATCAAGTAAAGGATATGAGAAATAAATGAAATAGTGAGAAAAATTGAAAGATGTGAATAAAGGAAGTAATAGAACATAACAGCTACTGTACACTCTACTGTTGCCTTTAGTTAGTTTGCCACTCTACTCAGCGTTTTGCTGACGTGTTACACTCGTTACCTTTTTCAGGACCAGGTGTTGAGCAGCCAGGGTCGGCGGCTGCAGAGGACGCTGGGCCGAGTAGGGTCCAGTAGAGTTACCACAGCCTTTTGTACCTCTTTTGTTTCTGTTCTAGTGAGTAGTTTTTGTTTCCGCTGTACCTTCTTTACCTGCAGTTCTTGTTATATGATAAATGTTGTTTTACTGTTGTGGTGGTACCTACTGTAGTAGTTTCTTTCCTTACTGCTGTACTTTCTTACTGTTAGTTATATTCATGCTGAATGTGATTTATTTTACTGTCTTTTGGTTACTTCCTCGTTGGATGACTAGGTCTTGGGATTAGTCGAGTCGGTCCGGTTCTCGTGTCTCGTAGGGACTCGAGAACCGGGTCGTTACACTGAAAGACTCAAAGATGCCCCTGTCATCCTTGGAAGACCTTTTCTGGCTACTACAAAAGCTAATATCAATTGTCATTATGGAAAAATGGATATAAGTTGCGGTGACTAGACTATCTCATTAGATATTTTCAAAGCTCCCAGGAGGTCCCTTGATCATGAATTTTTCAAGGACTCTGATGATGAAATAGAAGCGATACTTGTGGAATCTATGATGATCAACTCTTGCTCTGCTTTGACCACCATTGAATTCGATTTCACTAATTCATATTCTGATAATGGGGTCCAAGACATTTTAGATCAACTAGGGTTTGACTTTTACTCTTCTAATCTTCCTGATTTCTCACAAAACACATCCACACTAACTTTAGCCACCCTTCATCACATTGACTTCTCTCCCACTCCCTTTCCACTAGACCTACCACCCAACCTACCTGAGTTTGACTTTTATCATGAACTCAAACCATGGCCAAACTTGGGTCATCCTTCCATTTTTTCATCCAATTTTGATCCTCATAATTTTACCACTCATTTTTTGTGGGATCCTGAGGAAGACACTTTTCTGAGGGCATACATGTGTCCAATTTTCTACATGATTGCCCGTCTTCCGTGCATCACTTTACGCCTAGCTGAATGGCGTAGAGGATATCATTGGATGAGAGGTAACCCATCATTTTTCCTACTTTCCTTTTTATTTTTTCTTTTTCCAGGTTTTGGCCATCCTGAACCCGACTACTTTTCACTAAGGTGATCTCTTTGCCCTCCCAATGCATGAGGGCATTGATATCATAAGCATGGCGGGTGTGTTTAAATTTTGTCAATCGATTCAAGATTTTCAAAACCTAAAAATATGCATATTTCTTTTTGCATGCATCTTCATAATAGAAAAAATCACAAAACTTTTTGGGGAAAATTTTGAAAATGGGACTAAGGTTGAAAATTTTATTTTTAGGTGCAATGGGATTTAATTTTTAACAAACTAGGGACTCGAATGTGGATCCAATTTTTAGTGTTTCTGGGTCTATTCTTAGACTAAATCAAGTATCTTTTTCTAAATTCCACTTGAACTCATGATGATTCAGGTGACTTGATCTCTTTTTGTGACCTGGAAATTACTTGGCTTAGTTTCGACCCAAAAACTTGCATCTCTTGCAAAATTCTTGTGTCAAAATTCGCACACAAAGCCAACAAAAAATTAGAAAAATTAGAAAAACCTTTTGTTTAGTCTTAGTGAAATCTGAATCAAATGATTGGTTTGAGTTCCCACCGCCGAGGAGAAAAATGCCTCCTTTGAGGATGCAATGTCAACATGTTACTACCTCGATGCTGCTCTATATCTATATTTCATATATTTAGATGAAGCATTAAGGTGCATTTTGCAGCTCAAGTGTCTTGGACGGTGCTCTACCTATAGCATCAGAGTGCCCCTTTACACTGCATTGTATTTTTGGGGTTGTGAGCTCCTGGGTGGTGTCTTGGACAGTACTTTCTTGAAGTGCTGGCGTCAGAGCTCCCTCAAGGATTGGTAACGGGAATGATGATCCCGACACATCTGTTATAGGATTAGCTAAGAATAAGCATGGGGGTGACACAAAAATAAAGTTTCAAAAACATGACCTTATAAATGTTGGCATTCACAAGCACTGACACAGGGTTTTAAAATGATTATGCAAGTTGGGAGTTAGATTCAAGAGTCAAGGAAATCCTAACTACAAAAAATTTTAGGTCATTTGAATTAATAAGGAGTTAACTTGAAAATTTCTGAGAGATACCTTGATCCCGATTCATCTAACTTTTGGATTCAAAGATGAATCCCAATGTTTTATCTTTAACAATTCCTGTGCCTTTCATGTTTTTAATCAACAAAATTCCCATGATCTCCTTCTCCTCAAAAGTAAAAAGATTAGTCTTTCCCAAAAACCTATTTTGTGAAAATATTTTGCTAAGAGACTACCAAAAGATAAGCATGGGGGTGTGATAAATGCCAATTTATCATCATTCTTATGCCCTAGAGCATACCTAGTTGTTAGGATTTTAACTACAAAATCAGGTTTTTAGGCTGCATTTAGGCATTCCAATAGGTTAGGCATCCATTACATTCTTTTGTATTTTAATATGTTTATTTGAGTGTCAGGTAACCGTGTTATTTTAGTTTTCAAAAATGTAAATCAAGATCGTTGCTATTTAGAAATTGAGTGGCGAATAACATAAATCAAAACTAATTAAATAAACCACTCACGAAGAGTAGGTCGTATCCACAAGGAGGCACTGGCTATTACAAACTTGTAAGGGTCAAAAATCGATGTTCATTATTAATTTCATCAAGAAATCAAGCCAAATCTGCCTTCAGATTAAGAAAACAACACAAGATCATGCTAAAATGGCTTTTATGAGAAATAGGGAAGTCACTTGCATAAATTAGCCATAATATTTAATTAATAAATTCAAAATAGAAAGAGTGGCAATGTCATGTGAATGTAAAAACTAATTGGGCTTCTCCTATAGCAAAACAGGGGAGGATACCCTCCTCAATCATGCATGAGAAGGAGACCAAGGCCAACGACGAGCTTCTCGTTGGAGGAGCACCGAAGGGAGAGCTTCACAGCGGTGGGTCTAGTGAGGTGCAAGACAGTCTGAGGTGGCGAGGTGAGGCACGAACAGCAGTGGGTAACTACTGCAAGTTACAGTAGCACATGCATGGAGGTGGCATGCCCACAGCTGGGAGGCGCGTGCAGTGCTGGTGGAGGCTGTGCATGTCGAGCTTAAGGAGGATGCACAGGCACGCGCGGGGGTGCGACAAGGTGAGGCGTGCACTGCTGACTGCGGGGTGGAGCATGCTGCTGGTTGCTGCACGCAGAGGAGTGCATGCGAGGAGGTGCAGGGTCACGCATGGGCGTTGGAGGTGGCTGCTACTGCTGCTGTGCGAAGAGGCATGTGGGTGTTGCTGCTGCGAGTGTGGCATGGAGATGAGGGTGTGCATGCTGATGGCAGGTCGAGGCTTCTTGTTGCTGCTATGTGCGTAGAGAGGCATGGCACGCGCGCGAGGAGAGGGTGACTTGCAGTGATGGTGGTGGTGGGTTTATGTTTGGGTTTGGTGGGTTGAAGAGAAACAGGGGAGGAAGAAGAAATGGGGAAGAAGATGAATAGTGCACGTGGAGTGGGTGATATTGAGGGAGGTGAAGATGAGGTGGTGCTGTAGGGGCTTCAGACGTCTGGGAGCATTCCCAGACATCTTAAATGCACGTGGATGGTTGCTGGTGTGTGGCTGCGGTGGTGTTGACGATGAACAGGGGAGGATGCACAGTGGTAAATCACGGTGATGGCTGAGCTCACCAGATTGGCGCAGTGGTCTGTCACCCCGCCGGCCCACGGTGTGGCGATGATCGACCTCGGAGATGCACGGTGGTGGTGATGGAGGTGAGCTCAAAGCTCTTCACGGTAGTGGAGTAGAGGTGGAGTCTCCTCGAGCCCGGTTGTGGCTCCCCCTTTCTTATACCTACAGAGGAAGATGAATCCGAGGATGGAGCATCGACCAGATCCAGTGCTCCCGCTCCTCCTTGAATGCGGGTCTTCAGTGTGGGCAGCTGGTGTAGTGTGAGGAGACAGTAGCCGTTGAAGAAAAAGAAGAAATAGATTAATAAGAAAATAAATGATGGGTTATTTGTCTACAAACCCTCACATAAAGTGTTAATTCTTATACATGCATGTAATGCAATCTATAGACTAATTATTTCAATGCATGTTATTCTAAATGAATTCTAAATATATTTAGATATGAATGCAATGCATGAAATATGCAAATAAGTGAATAACTAGACTAATCTATTTATATCTTATTGTATGCTATTTATATGTCAATACTAATCTAATGTCTAGGCATTTAAGTAACTAATTAGCCCACAAATATGGGTTTATCATTAAGGATAAGAAAAGTGTCGGATCCCACAAACCCTGCCACTTTGGAAGGCAGAAGATGAAGAGGAAACCGAAATTCAGTTGGATCCTAGCTGAATCCAGCTCATCACAACTGGATTCGAGCTCCACTTAGTTGAAACTAGCTCAATTTAGCTCCATTCAGCTCATTTCAACTGGATGGTGGCTCAAGCTAGCTTAATTCAGTAGACCTCAACTTAATTCTAGCTCAACCTAGTTGTGACTAGCTCATCTCAACTCCATTCAGTTAACCTTAGCTGAATGGGAGCTTAGGCTAGCTCAAATTAGTTGATCCTAGCACCTCTCAGCTCCATCCAGCTCTTGGAAGTACTATCTGACTAGCAATAGCTACTACCATAAACTAGCTAAGCCTAGTTGGCTGAAGAAGTTCTCAATCAGCTTGGGTCAGCTCAACTCCAGCTCCTGAAGACTCAGCTCAGCTCAACTTAGTTGAGTTGAGCTACTTGACCTAAGCTAGCTATCTCAGCTAGCTAGGTAGTCCTCGGGAGGACCAGCTCCAACTCACCTAAGCTCCAGACTAGAAAAAAGCCAGCTCAAATTGGCTCAGCTTAGCTACTAGCAAAGACCTACCTAGCTAAGCTAGCTTTTGAGTTCTCAGGAACCTCTGCTTCAGCTACTATCAGCTCCAGGAAGATCATGCAGCTCCAGCTTCAGCTCGTCATCCAAACCCTAGCTACTCCTCCACTACTCTACTAGCTAAGTTAGCTTAGCTTAGCTCAACCTAGCTCCACTTCATGGTCTACTACCCTACTACCCTACTACGTAAGCTCCACCAAAAGGACCACCTACTCCTACTTCATTTTGGTGCCAACTATCCCTTCCATCACCACCCTACATCCACCATCAAAACCCATCTCCACTCTCCATTTTTTACCTCCAAAATCAACACCTTCTAGAAGGTATTTTTGGAGGGAAAACCAAGGCACCTCTTCATTTCCTTGCCATTTTTCCCTCCAAAAATATCCAAGAACCCCTTCATTTCCCCCTGATGTAAACACATTTACACTACTTAAAATGTCTATTTATGCATGTTCTTAAGCATAGGATTGCATTTCATGATATAAATATTGCATTACATGCATCATCTTGCATTTAGAGTAGTTTGAATAAAATGGAGGTTAATTGTCTCCTTTTATGTGCTTGGACAGGGCAAATATTTTATCGGGGCCTCGGATCAAAGATCCAACCGTATGGATATGATCAGGGCGACGATTGGAGTTCAACGACTCCAAGATCGCCCTAATCAGGCATCCGTAGCATCAGATAGAGACCGGGGAACCCTAGAAGATCAAGGGCCAGGATGGTGTAAATCCGCACTTCAGATGGCAAATCCGACCACACGGATGAATTCGGATCGACGATCGCAGCCCAACGACACAAAAATCAAGTCAATCCGACATCCGTGGCACCATCTACAACTTCCAGAAGATGGACGGCCAAGATGGCGCCACGTGGCGCCATCTCAGCCGCCCAATCGGCCGCATGCGTCTTGTGAAGACCGCGCACCGTCTCCTCTCCGCCGTTGGATCTCGATCCAACGGCTGCGGTCGCTCGCGCTTAAAAGCGTTCGCGCGACCATTTCGCCCGCATAGCGCAGCGGCGACGCAGCTGCGGGCGAAGCGGAGGTCGCGGGTTCGAGCCGCGGTGAGGGGGTGCAAGGCGCGGGCGAGCGGGCGCGCACGAGCGTCAGATGAAGATCTAACGGCTGCGCGCGCTCAATCAGGACGACGCGCGATTGCACGCCGGGCGTAACGCGCGATCGCACGCGGGCGGGCGCGGACGAGATATAAGCCGTCCGATCTCGCGATCGGACGGCTGAAAATCAAGCGACGTGCGTAGGCGTTATGCGCGGGCAGCCGAGCGGGCCACGCGCACCCGCTACGCCCACGTTGAGGGCTTTAGCGACGGTTTTATCCGTCACTAAAGACCCCTTATTTATTATTTTGAAGATGTAATGTCCATTTTGCCCCCACTCCTTGCAACTATAAAAGGAGACCCTCTCCATACGAAATTTTCATCCCTTCCTTCTCCTCTCTACCTCTCCAAAGCTCAAGAGAAGCTTGTCCCACACCCAGGATGCTTCTCGCGAGATAAAGTCCAAATTTTCGTCCCCCTTCGGAAGTGGATCCCGCGACGACGACGGCGTGCAGCTTCGTTCCCGTTCTTCTGCTTTGTCCTCCTTCGTTCTCCTTCGTCCAGGCGTCGTCCCGTCCGGCTCGTCCTCCAAGCGACCGTCGAGGAGGATTCTCTCTCCCTATTCTTTTTACTGCTTTCTAGTATAGATTTACTGCTTTCTAGAGTAGTCTATTCGTCCTCCAAGCGATCGTCGAGGAGGACATTTCTCCCTCCATTCTTTTAATGCTTTCTAGAGTAATTATTTTATGTTTTCTAGTTGTAACGAACGAACTCTTTTATGATAAATTCCTTATCTATTCTACATCTCATTTTGATTTCCATGTATAGTATTCTTTCTCTCTCTCTTACTCCCTCTCTCTCTTTTATTTGTTGTAGATACTTAGATAGTTTAAATTGAATTTCTTCGTGACAAAATAAAAAGAAACGCGAAGTTTTTAAATCAAACGTTCGCCTCCCTGTGTTCGACCCGGAATTTTAATTTCGGTATAAATTTTATTTGTTGAACACGAATCCTTCGCTTTCGAACTATAACGACAGGTTTTCCAAAACCGAACACGTTGGCGTAGGTTCGTAATCGTTCAACACCCCCCAAAAAAATACCATAACAGCCCCCTTTCCCATCCTATAAATACCCTACCCTACCACCACATAATTCCCATCCTCCCTTAGTTTAATTTCTACCCATATCCACCTACACCTAAGGTGAAGGAAGAAGAAGAGAAGAAGATCAAGGGGGAAACCTACCCGCCCCCTTGGTGCCTTCTTCCTCTCTCTTCCTCTCCCTTGTGCCCCGCCAAGGAGGAGGAAACTTTCATCTAGGAAGGACGACCAGGCAAGAGGAGGAGCAAGGTGGTTGATGCCCACCTTGGAGGAAGGCTTGGAGAAATATCAACTTGAAGGCAAGGAGATCGATTCAAGTAGAGGAGCTGTTGTGCTTCGAGCATGACCTACCTCTTCATCATATTTGGAGGACACTTTTCTTCTTCTTTATCTTTTTTAACTCTTACATTAGAAAGTGTTGTACTTATTTTTATGTAACAAGCATTCTGCTACACTTCATTTAGTTGCTGGTAATACAAGTTTTCAACATTGCCGTCCAATTTCATGTTTTATGTTTAGTGTGTTTTTCATGCTATTACAATTTTAGTGCACCACACTCTTCTCTTCTAATTATCCTAGGCGCGCTTGCCTAGGGTGAGCTTAGAAGAGAGGGTTTCATTCTTGTCACTTTAGAATAGTTGATAGGCGTAGTTTTAGCATAGTTCATTTTCGCTTTCAGCTGCCTGATTATTTTGAAAACCCTAAAAGCAACAAAATTGAAAATACAAAAGTACAAGTGCGGATTTGAGAGGCGAGAGAGAGAACCATTTCATGTGATTAACAATTTAGCCTCCTTGGATGACCTTAGATACTCATCATATCTAGGTTATAAACTGTAAAAGTTGATTGTGAAGTTACGCGTTATGACACTATTCACATTATTAACAAAACGCATAAGGTCTGCATCAATAGGCTTCTCCTGGAGTCGAATGCTAAGGGTAATGGGATTTCCCTAAAGAATCGGGTCTATATAATGGGATTGTTCCCTATTAGGCATCAATAAAGCACAATTCTGTTGCCGACTTTATGAACTTAGCCATGTTTCCCGAGGTTTCAAGACATGTTTCTTAGGGGTTTGAGCCTTGTTTAGGCGGGGTGTGGAGCGGGATTTGAGCAAAGGGTTCCGGGAATCAACATCTAACTAGGTCAGGCAAGGAATCCATAGCAAGGGGAATGGGGAAGATTCTACAGCACGATGAAACCTATAGCTGAGTTCACCTCGGGATGTATATTAGCTAGCCAGAAATTTGTTAGCTCTTTGGACTCATTGGATCTAGTTTTTTTACTGATTTCCACATGTGTGACTGATGTAAACATGTTTACATTACATAAGATATCTATTTATGCATGTTCTTAAGCATAGAATTACATTACCTACTATAAATATTGCATAGCATGCATATCTTGCATTTAGATTATTTTGAATAAAATGGAGGTTAATTGTCTCCTTTTATGTTCAGGGACAGGGCAAATTTTTATCAGGACCTTGGATGGAAGATCCAACCGTACAGATTTTATCAGGGCGACGATTGGAGTTTAATGACTCCAAGATCATCCTAATCAGACATCTGTAGCATCAGATAGAGATCGAGGAACCCCAGAAGATCAAGGGCCAGGATGGTGTGAATTTGCACTTTAGATGA
This sequence comes from Thalassia testudinum, assembly GCA_037157565.1. Lineage (NCBI taxonomy): Eukaryota > Viridiplantae > Streptophyta > Magnoliopsida > Alismatales > Hydrocharitaceae > Thalassia > Thalassia testudinum. The sequence goes on from JAZHRO010000024.1 coordinate 89,198,539, forward strand.
CAAATCCGATCACATGGATGGATTTGGATCGACGATCGCAGCCTAACGGAGTGAAAATTGACTCAATCCGACACCATCTACATCATCTAGAAGATGAACGGCCAAAATGGCACCACGTGGCGCCATCTTGGCCGTTGGCGCCATCTCAGCCGCCCAACCGGCTGCTGCACCTGCCACTCCTTCTCTTCTTCAATCTGATTGCTGCTTCTCCACCGTTGGATGATCATCCAACGGTTGTCGGGTGCGCGCGCACAACTCATAAGCGCAACACAAACGCACTTGTAGCGCGTTGGTCGAACGTGCTCACGAGAAGGTGAGGTGTGCGTTCGAGCCTTGAGGAGTGGCAGCTGAGGCACGGCGAGGGGGTGCAATTGAGCGTTCGATCACGATTGAGCGATCGTGCATGCTTGATAGCGCTCACGCTCCATCAGATGCTCGCGCATAACGCAGGATTAGACGTAGGCATGCTCGCGGTTGAGGAGCGGCAAGGATGCATCTCAGCAGTTCGATCTCGCGATCGAACGGCCGAGATTTCAAGAATGTGAATGGGCGTTTCTTGTGTAGGAGGCGAGCGGGTGCGCGAGCGCAGACCACGAAGGCCACGTTCGGACCTTTAGCGACTGATTTATCCATCACTAAAGGTCCTAAATTAATATTTTTTAAATTAAAAAGATCAAATTGCCCTCACTCCTTGCAACTATAAAAGGAGACCTCCATACGAAATTCTCATCCCTTCTTTCTCTTCTCTCCCTCTCCAAATCTCAAGAGAAGCTTGTCCCACACCCGGGATGCTTCTCAAGAGATAAAGTCAAATTTTCATCCCCATTTCGGAAGTGGATCCTACGACGATGACTACATGCTGCCCTGTTCCTGTTCTTCCCACTTCGTCCTCCTTCGTCCTATTCCGTTCCCCGTCTTCCAGGCATCGTCCCATCCGGTTTGTCCTCCAAGAGACCGTCGAGGACAATATTTCTCTCTTCATTCTTTTTAATGCTTTCTAAAGTAGAGTTACTCCTTTTTAGTGTAATCATTTTCTGCTTTCTAGTCATAATGAGTAGTGTAACGAACAATCTCTTTTCCATGTTCATTCTACATGTCTTTGTAGTTTTTATTTGTAACATTCTCTCTCTCTCTCTCTTCTATTTATTGTAAATAGATAGATAGTTTCTAATCAATTACTCTACTTCGTAATAAATAAAAGAAACACGTATTTTTAATTAAACGTCCGCCTCACTGAGTTTGACCTGGGATTTCTATTTTGGTATAAATTTTATTTGTTGAACACAAGTTCTTCGCTTTCAAACTATGACGACAGGTTTACAAAAACCAAATACGATAGTGTAGTAACTCGAAGCTTCAACATTTTGGTGCCATTGCCTGGGAGGCGATGCTCTTTGATTTTTTTTCGCGTTTTCCAGCTTGCGAATCATTTACCTCACTTCTCTCCTTTCTTATTGTGATTGTAGGTACTCTTTCGAGACGAGCAAAAGCAGTAGAATGGAGCAAAGTGCTGCTGAAGGTTCTGTAAGTTATCCCCCACCTCCCACCCATTAGTTTTCATTTCACCTCATAATAACACAAACATCAATCAACCTAGGTGTTCTTATAAACTCTAAGGTTAGTTTTGTTTATTTGTTTGACACCCACACCCGCCTCAACCTCCACATTTAAAAAGAAAAGAACAAAAAAAAATCTCACAGAGGTACACAACCTCATCTGATTTTCAAACTCAACCGGTAAACCGATCTTTGGAACCGGTACACACATCCAAACACATAATTGAGTAGAAATTAGATTACGTAATTACTTGTGTGCCTAATTAAGTGGTGCAACAGGCCAATTGTTTGAGTTGATTGGGCCGCACCACTTCAATTAAAATCAACTCATCAAGTAGTTGCCGCTTAGGTTCAACTCTTAGGGATTTACCAGGTACTCCACATTCTTTTAAGTTTCAAAGGAAAACATCTTCACCTGTGCTTTCAAAACATGGTGTGCCAATAAAACTTGTTTGAAAATACCTAAAGTTGAATCCTAAAAGCTACTAAGCAAGATTTGAACCCTAAAATTCACCGCATAAAAAATAATGTTGCTTGAAAACCATTGGTTGTGTACGCACACACACATCAATCAATCATTAAGGGCACAACCCAGATAAAGGGCCCATCACATTCCAAGGCACATTCAAACCTAGCCCTAAATAAAACAGAGTAGACGTTGGCCTTAAGAATTGGACTTGCTCTTCAGAGCCCAGAATGAGATTATTTTCGATTAGTCTATTTCTATTGTTCAATCTGACGTCTAGCTAGGGGAGTAGAATCAAATGATCACGGTTGGGGGGTACACTAGGAACCGAAGGTGCGAGACGAAGGAAGAACCTTCTCCCTAGTCCCTCCTTCTAACTGGTTGGATTGAATAGACAGAAGTAGATCAAATCGTTTCTTTATCTCAAGACGGGTTCTGGGAGTCTATAGGTCATTAGGCTAGCCCACTTAAGGACAAGTTTGATTGCTTGTATTGCAAGGCACCTTTCTTCCTCCCATCTCTCATGAATCCTTCCACATTTTATATGCATTCCTGCTCTTTCCCACCTATTTTGAGTTATCCTCAACATGACGATTATCTCGACTCGTACTGTAATCAACCATCTGTTAGATGGGATAATTCAGATTGGGGATACAGTTCTGGACCTCTGTGTTTAGGGTCTAACCCTGAACACTATGATTGTTATTTCTATCCTTCTTAGGGCCACATCGATTATAGATCGCCACCATTTCATGGACAACTTAATACGATCTACAATCAAGGAGGATACACTGATCCTTACCCATCCTCTGATTACATTGCCTTTAGATCATCACCACCTTTTGAACAATCTGAAATGACCTATTATCAGGAAGGGTATAACAAATCTCAATTTGTTAACTCCTCTACACTGATCCCAAACCCGCCCAACCCTGAACCAAGTCATTTGGTTCAGGTTAACCAGGTTCAAACTAAGGTTTTGGCTAACCTGAGGAAGACCATACAGTCTTTAGAAGTTCAGCCAATACCTTGCATTGAAAAATTGGAGCCCCTGATTGAGATGATTGATGATTTGAATAAGTATTTGTTGGATTGGCTCTAGGATGTTAAGGATAAGAACCTGGGTGAGTTTCTACTTGGGAAGTTAGTGAAATTGAGAATGAGATTTGTGGTTGCTTTAGTTTAATCGTGGGATGATTCCCAGGATGAGCCCCCTTCAGGAGAGCCAAGGTCAGAACCCGCTCAGGCACCTGTCGGGGGTGGCATGTGTTACGAGGCTAACCAGATTGAATTAGAGCAATAAATTAAGGATGATTTGATTTCTTCACCTGAGATCCTTGAGCCAGGGTACGAGGAAACGTATGTCTCCATGGATCAGAAAGTGACAGATGATTTTAGGACATACATTAATACATATTTTGATTTCTTTAATTCTGATGGTGAAGATTCAGTTTGCGAAGTCTCACGTGAGTTTACAGAAAATGAATTCTGTGAGATGATTGGGCCTAAGGAATCTGTTAGATCATTTGATAGCCCAATAACTGAGGAAATTGATCTTATTGGGGCTCACATGATATTTTCAGAATTGCATTTTCTAGAGGATTCAATCCAATTCCCTGATTGCCAGTTACACCCCATTGAGCTTATTAATGATTCTATTTTTGAGATTATTAGACCCAAGTGAATTCTGATTCAGCCACATCTTTTAGACTTGGAAATTTCAGACGGGGTGATTAATATGTAGGAGGTCCCGAAAGTTGACATTCTGAATGAGGAGAACAGAAGTTGGGAAGTTCTAATTTGGGAAGCAAACTTCGAAGGAAATAGAAGACTAAGTCTAAGGGTTCCAATTCATCTGAAAACATCAAACTAGGACCCTTACGACATTTGTTCTGAGGATGTTCAACCAAGCACACATTGATTATCCTTTTGATATCGAATTCTCTGTAACCCGACTCTTTGGTCTTGGGTTGCATCCTCATAAATCACAGGCCCGACCTTGCTTACATACTGATTTTAGGTTTTGGGTTATTTTTATCTAGAACCTTAGATATTCTTGATTATGGGGTATGGGTCTGCACCACAATCTGGTCCACATTTGTGGACGTCTGCTGGTAGGTCAGAGGTTTCATCCTTTTATTCTGATTCTGATCTGCACCTGTGAATTCTTTATTTCTCTTCTTTGTATAGTGTGCCTAGCTGAAGGCACTAAATTCAGCACGTATATAGTTTTTTTTTAGTTTTATCTCAGAGCAGACCCGACATTCACACAATTCAGGTGCTTTCTATTCTATTCCACTCTATTTTATATCTTTTTAATATAATGAGGACATTGCATTAGATAGGCATGGCAGGTGGATATTCATCTCTGAATTTATTCATCAGCTCCATAGATTCATTTTATTTTCTTTTATTTATATATAAAAAAATGGTGGAATTAGAAAAGATAACTTGGGTTTAAGAAAATTTTCATTCTTAGGAAATACTACATTATGATTTGAACATGAAGACCCTTCAGGTCTTCGAACTTAATCAGCCTCTGTATCCACTACAATGTGGATTTATTTTTTGAGTCCTCGCCAACCTGAATTCTATTTTCATTTGAGAAAATAAGTTTGGGTGATAAGTACACGACTTATCAACCCGCCCTCTGATTTGAGGGAACTTTAAGCCTAAAGCATTTACACACTATCTTGTCACTGACTCGTTAATCAACAGTTTTAACGGAAATTGGGTAGCTAATGAACCTTCTAGGGTAATATGGCTGGCAAGTTATCGTGGGTAACAGCCCATAGGTAGGTTGTCTAGAGCCCAGTCACTGGACCATTTTCTTTTTGCTGCCTTTAGGTAAATCTTAGATCAAGGAAGCCACCAACTTAAAAAAAAAAAAAAGAGAAAAAGAAAGGCAAAAAGAAAAGAAAAAGACAAGGAGAAAAGAAAAAAAATAAAACAAAAGAAATAAGCCATACTTCGCCGCACGAGTATGGCTGGCAAGTTGTCGGTGGTAACAGCTCATTGACCGGTTGTCCAGAACCCAGCTCAATAAGTGCACTATAAATTCCCAAAACACTTAGGAAGAAGCGAGGAATTAGAATAAACCAGGGAGATATATACTAGATTCACCCTTGTGTTGACCCCATAAAAATAAAAGTAGGGAGAAAGCTACCAGTTGTAAAGATACACCTTTAGGCAGAATTAAGGTCACCTAGAGGCGTAGAAATCCAAAGTTTGTTTTAACTGTCGATCAACGAGTCTATCACATTCACAATAAGATGCTTAGAACTTAGGGTTCTCATTAAATCTTGGGTGAGTTGAATGGCCGTAGAAAGCCACTCTTAAACCCTAAACTCGAAAATCCAAAAAAATTAGAAAAGAAGAAAAAGAGAAAAGAAAATTTTCTTTGAATAAAGTGAGGGCTTGAGGCGGTCTGCATTTTGGCAGATACCTGGGCACTGTTGTGCCTTTGAAAGTTCAGATCCTAAGTAAACATTTTCTTAATTATTAAAAATAACTCATGCCCAAATAATCCAACCTAATTCTTTTATAAATAGCATGTAGTTTTTGCTAGGGACTAGCAAAAGATAGGCATGGGGGCGTGATGTAAACATGTTTACATTACCTAAGATGTCTATTTATGTATGTTCTTAAGCAAAGAATTGCATTACATACTATAAATATTGCATAGCATGCATCATCTTGCATTTAAATTAGTTTGAATAAAATGGAGGTTAATTGTCTCCTTTTATGTTCAGGGACAGGGCAAACTTTTATAGGGACCTCGGATCAAAGATCCAACCGTACAGATTTGATCAGGGTGACAATTGGAGTTCAGCAACTCCAAGATCGCCCTAATCAGACATCTGTAGCATCAGATAGAGATCGAGGAACCATAGAAGATCAAGGGCCAAGATGGTGTGAATCTGCACTTCAGATGACAAATCCAATCATATGGATGGATTTGGATCGACGATCGTAGCTAACAACGTGAAAATTGACTCAATCCGACAACCATGGCACCATCTACATCATATAGAAGATGGACAGCCAAGATGGCGCCACATGGCGCCATCTCAGCCGCCCAACTAGTCGCTGCACCCGTCGCTCCTCTTCTTCAATCTGATCGCTGCTTCTCCATCGTTGGATGATCATCCAAATGCTGTGGGGCGCACGTGCACAACTCATAGGTGTGACACAAACGCGCTTGTAGTGTGTTGGTCGAATGCGCTCGCGAGAAGGCGAGGTGCGCGTTCGAGCCTTGAGGAGCAGCAGCTGAGGCGCGGTGAGGGGGCGCAATTGAGCGTTCGATCATGATTGAGCGGTCGCGTGCACTCGATAGCACTCACGCTCCATTAGATGCTCGCACGTAACGTAGGATCAGACGTGAGCAAGCGCACGGTTGAGGTGCGGCAAGGATGCATCTCAGCCGTTTGATTTTGCGATCGAACGGCTGAGATTTCAAGAATGTGAATGAGCATTTCACGCTCGGGAGGCGAGCGGCGCGTGAGCGCCATGCGCTGCCCATGAAGGCCACATTTGTACCTTTAGTGACAGATTTATCCGTCACTAAAGGTCCTTAATTAATTTTTTTAAATTAAAAAGACCAAATTGCCCTCACTCCTTGCAGCTATAAAAGAAGACCCCCTCCATTTGAAATTCTCATCCCTTCTTTCTCTTCTCTCCCTCTCCAAATCTCAAGAGAAGCTTGTCCCACACTCGGGATGCTTCTCAAGAGATAAAGTCAAATTTCCGTCCCTATTTCGGAAGTGGATCCCGCGACGACAATGACGTGCTGCCCCATTCCCGTTCTTCCCGCTTCGTCCTCCTTCGTCCTGCTCTGTTCCCCGTCTTCCAGGTGTCGTCCCATCCGGCTCGTCCTCTAAGCGATCGTCGAGGAGGATATTTCTCTCTTCATTCTTTTTAATGCTTTCTAGAGTGGATTTACTGCTTGCTAGTGTAATCATTTTCTGCTTTCTAGTCATAATGAGTAGTGTAATAAACAATCTCTTTGATAATGAATTCCATGTTCATTCTACATCTCTTTTTGATTTTTGTTTATAATATTCTCTCTCACTCTCTTCTATTTATTGTAAATAGATAGATAGTTTCTAATCAATTATTCTGCTTCGTGATAAATAAAACAAACGCGTATTTTTAATCAAATGTTCACCTCCCTGAGTTCGACCTGGGATTTCTATTCTGGTATAAATTTTATTTATTGAACACGAGTTCTTTACTTCAAACTACGATGACAGGTTTTCAAAAATCAAATACGATAGCATGTAGTTATTAATCCTAATGAAACTTGTTGATCAAGCTGGGGAAACTCCAACTCCCAGGATTGAGGGCAATGTAAACTCAAACTCCCTCCCCATTTGCTGCTCTGAGTGATTCCATTTGATTTAGAGTAACCCAATCCCCTGAACTTAGCTTAATGAACTCCTTTCAATCAACTGCGAAATTAGGGACACCCCTCCTCCCCTTTGTTAACCACTCGGCCCCATCAAGATGAATGTGATTTGTACCTCCAAGGAGAAAGCTAGAGAGAGACAGACTCCCACAATTACCTATAAGCAAGTGGTGCATGAAAAGTGTTCGTTATCCACTCTAAGTCATAACTCTAGAGCAACAACGCCTAGGGAGAGGAGCTACTTATTGAAAGTATTCTACTATCAACTTCCCCAGCCAGAGGACTACTCCCCTGCAAGAAACTTATAATTAGGGACACCTATTGCCCCTTTCTGTACAACCCACCCAAGGACCCAACTTAATGGGAATTTCCCGGATGCTAATCAATCCTATATCAAGGCATACAATTACCCCCCTACGTTTAGTTAAATCTAAGGTTTATCTTTCCTTGACACCTGGGTTCTTACTGATTTTCGGTCAGCCTATCCTAGCCCATTGAATTGTAGTTCTCTTTCATGACATGGGTTTATTACAACCTTCTTTCTTCTAGTATGTCAAACCCTGTGCCTCAAAACGCTTTCCTCGGGGAACACTAGAAGTGGAGTTGAAGAGCATGTCATGGTCTTGTAATTGACTACTCAATTCCCGCTCAAGCCCGGTTTGCTTTCAATTAGAGTATGTATAATTACATGCACAACCAAGCGTATGCTTCAACATTGAACTTCCCCTCAGGATCTGAGGTAGGCTAGTGCCAGGCAAACTCGACCCCAATATGAGTATATAAGTTGCAATCTTGATTGGCAGAATTATCGTTGTTTTCATTCTTTGATTCCAATCCTAATCTCTTTGGGTAAGCACTCCTCTCAACCTTTTAGGTGCCACTAAACCAGGCTTTGTTCTTGGATTACATAAATAATCAACTACAATTGGGGGAACTCGTGCTTCAAAGCAAAGATCTTCCCTTGCATAGGGCATTACACTTCTCCTTGAAATCAATATGACTAGACTAGATCACTCCTATTCCTCCCCCGGATGTAACCAATTCCTTTATGAAGAATCCGACTCCCTGCTAGCGAAAGCCTTGCTTGCAAAAGCCTTGCGAAACATTGATTCTTCCCCAATGGATGGAAATGCCCAAATTTATGGCTTCTACCCTGGAATCTCTTGCCCCTTCCAGAAAAGCCACTTCGTACCCCTGCCTCAACAAACCCCTTTCATGCCTAGCTCTTGAACTAGGGAATCCACTAACTCAAACTCCTAATCATAAGCATCCTAGCTAACAAACTCCCTCGAGTCTGAATCCACAAATGTCAAAATGAACCGAAGACCCCGAGCTCCCGGAATTGGGAATTCACATAGAAAACATTAGGGAAGTGACTCGTGCCAAGCAAGATTCCCTCCATGAGGTGAGGTTCGTATCCTATCCTTTTGTATTTGTGAGTTTCCCGGACAAAGCCAAAATACCCATAGTCCACTTTTGCCCCAATCACCTCTACTCAAGTGTGACCCAGTACCAGTAGGGTTGTTTCAAATGCAAGCAAAGCTATTAATCGATTGTCATTACCTGGACCAGGCAGACATATGCTCTAATCAATGAACTCCCTTGGGTAGCTGAGAGGCTGCCAGTTGATGGTTCAAATCCAATCAATCAAATGAGACGAGGGACTTCTTCCCTAGAGAAAGAGTCTTCGTCAACTCCTGCAGATGGATCATATCAATCATTCCGCTATTCCCTACCAAATTCTCCTACCTTCTCTCGGAACTCAGATATTCATGGAGTTCGCTAGGTCACTATCAACTGAATCTACAGACCTTGAGCCCATTGGCTAGAGAACGAATCCAATCTCCTTCCAAGCTGGAGTTGATGCACTAGATGGAACCCGACTACTAATATCAGATCGATGGTTCCTGACAAAAATGCCATTTTCGCGCATTTGAAAGTCATCAGAAATAGTAGTATAGTCACGCAAAAACGTTCGTCAAAAATTGATTTCTAAAGATAATGAGACTTGAGTCCCGGTCGTTCGTCTCTGGGAGGCGTTGCTTTTACTTTTGCAATCGATCTTACTCTACTTTGTTTAGAATCACATGCAAGTTCATGATTATTACGTATTTAGGTATGACATGCTTAGTTGCAAGAATATTAGGAATTGGAAACAGGCAACTTGAATCACACAAAAAGAATGACAATTATTAAGCTCATGGTGATTTCAAACATATAGAGACAAATATATATATAAGCATTTTTCATTCATTCAGCAGGAGAGTCGTTTGCAACATAAAACGTAGAGGGAAGCTTGTACATAAATGCTTGAAATAAATGCTTGAAAATTAAATCTAGCTACTAGAAAATGATCGCATACAAGAATCGATGGGGGGATTTTGCATGCATCATTGGGGGAGAAATAAGACTACACTACTAAGAAGTAAATAAAAGCAGTAAATATACGAAGAGCATAATCTAAATCTAGCAGAATGGAAGGGCATTCAGGGGTAGTCCCTGATGGCCTTTGAGTGGTTGAGAGAAGGAGGGGCGGCCAATGGAACTTAGGCCAGCCCTTGGAGAGAGATTGGGGAGCTGATCTAGCTTCTTGGCATGGAGATGGTGGCCTCCATGGTGGTGCTCAACTCATGGAGGTGGAGTGGAGATGGAAGTGGCTATTCTAAGTGGAATGGATGCCAAGGAAGTGAATGGGTGCAAATGGCCACCCAAGGGGTCTTTTTATAGACCTAAGGGAAGCTCTTTAGAGAATTATGGAATTCTCTAGAGAGGACTATGGTGGGAGCTCGTGGGAGAGTGAGAGAGAGAGAGTGGATGGTGGTTTTTAGATCCACCAAATGTGGATCTAAAAATTGAATGGCTCTTGGTTGCTATTTTTGGTAACCAAGGAAACCACACATGGTAGAGAGTTCTAGAGAACTCTAGGCTAGATATTTTCATGTGGATGGTGTGTGTGGGTGTGTGTGGGTTGAAACTTAGGTGGCTAGGTTGATTAGGTTGGGTTTTAGTGGGTTTAGGTCAAGGTAGTTCTCAAATTAGGGTTATAAACCCTAATTCACTAAGGTAAAGTGTAATTAAACTTAATAAAAGTTTAATTGGGTGTGTGGAAACTTAATTGAGAGTAAAACAACTCAATTAAGTTAGGTCTAGGTCAATTGGACAGTGTGTGCTGAGATCGGGGCTCAATTGGACTCAATGAGTCCAATTGAATAGGATGATGGAATTGACTAAGATCCAAGTCAATTAGGTTTAGTGAGGACCTAATTAGGTCCTTAGGGAGGTCAAGAGGTGATGTACTAGGGTTATGGCACCTTAATTTAGGTTCCTATGGGGTTGGAATTAGGTTTAGGGACCTAGAGATCCAAGATCAAGGCTTAAATCTCAAAACAGGAATTGGAGAGTAGTATCAGACGTCTAATAATAGAATCAGACGTCTTATACTCAAAAATCAGAAGTCCAGACTTGTCTCTATGTCCAATCTGAGTCAGGAAGGATTTCGGGTTTTGTTTTGGGTATTCTGCAGAAATTGGACGTCTAACAAAGTGTATGGGTGTCCAATAACACTGCAGAAGTGGGTTTGAAGTGTGCGGGAGTTGGCTAAGGGTCCTGGATGTCCTAAAACTTATCTGAACGTCTAGAGAAGGGTTGGAACTAGGGTTTTAGGGCTTCCTAGGGTGTTGTGACCTAATCTAAGGGTGGCTAAGGCTTTGGGAAGTCTCTAGGCTATCCTAGGGCTAGGATGGACCCAAGCTCTTCACATTTTACTGCTTTATTCCTACTTAATAGAATAGCAAACTTTTAACCCCCTTACATTATTATTCCTACATCTAAACTAGGCCTTCTGCCCCAGCTCTGCTGCAACTCCTGTTATTCCTGATCCAGCTTCAGATCCAGCTCCTGATCAGCTTATTCCCTGCAATCGACATAATGCACTTAATCAGCACATTATAACATTATTTTATGCATAGCTAAAGGAAAGCAGTAAAGATGCATATAATGCATATGCATGCATGAATAACCCTAACTTATGCTAAGTCCTAGCCTAATTTAGGTCAATTAAGACCTATGATTGCTGCGTAATCAGTTCCTTGGTTTAGAGTCTACTGCTGATATATCCTATCTTACTCGCTGCGAAAGACCTTGCTCATATTCACTTTTGTTCATGAATTGAAGACTGCTTAAAGAGAACCAGCTTCAAATCGAGCAAGAATTGAAGAATTCAAACTTCCTTTTACGACCTGGCTCCTAGATCCCTATAGGACCCAAGATCGACTCGCCTTGACTAATCCCAAGACCTAGTCGTCGAACGAGAAATAACTGAAAATAGGAAATAAACCACATTCACACATGCAATATAACTAAGTAGAAGGACAAATGAAACAGTAAAGGAAAGTAGAGCAACTATCTCAAAAAAATAGTACATGCCACAACAACAACAGAAAATAAAAAGTAACGAGAATAGTAATTTTAAAGTCCAGTACTCATGACTGCAGCAGAAACAAAAAAGCTGGAAAGAAAACTACTATGGTTGGGCTTGGCTGGGCCTAGCTCCCTATGCAGCTGAAAACTCGAGCTGCTCAACTCCTAGTCCTGAACAAGGTTATGAAAAGACAGAGTCAGCAAACGCTGAGTAGAGTGGTGTTTACATTATTTATGTGCAAGTAAAGTAAAAACAACAAGTAGGTTTTATTCTCATTTCTATTTATCTCATTTATGTATTTCTGGTTCATCCAAGTATTTCTTGATCTTGCTTGTTCCTCCTGGGAACGATCTTGATTGTAGTCTTTTTCATGGAGTAGAAGGTACATGTGGTGCTCTCCTAGCTGGAGGAGTCCTTGCGGTAGTCCTACACCCAGTCAACCACCCCGAGGTCACTGTCGCGATGTAGCGGTTACTACGGCATGCATGATAAGCACATGGGTAACTACCCTGCACTGGCACACGATCAGTCGTTTCCACTAGTGGGTACACCTAAGGTACAGTACGGAACAATATAGGGCATTGCCCTCTCAGAACAGGGGTCTCTCTCCTCAGAACCAAACAAGGGTCTTGCCCCTCCACAGTCCGCATACCCTCGTTCGACTACCCCAGTTTGCCCAGCGGACCGAACAAAGTCGACGTAGGGTGGTTAGCTTAACCCTGAGCCCGTGGGGTGGCTAGCTCCCTCCCTACACTAGTAGCACGCCTCGGTACCACGTATGCGAGGGCCAACAGGAGTCAGTGTAGAGTGGCCAATCCTAACCCCGGGTCTCAACCCAAAGGCGGCTAGCTTCGCTCTACACTAAAAGGGACAGTTGCTCTCCTTGGTACCATGTACACAAGGGCCAGCTCACTTCTCGTCTACATTCCAGATTCCATTCATACACAGGAGTTCTACTCCTAATTCCCCATAGGGTTCATGCTCATATTCATCTCATTTATCCATATTCAGATCTTATGTTTCATAACTCATTCCTCATCCATATACAGGTAGCTCATGCTTTCACAATTCAATTCTCAATATACATGCAACTTGTGGTTTCACAATTCAATTTCTCATTCAGATATAGGCAACTCGTATTTTAACATACATCTCAAGTAAACAAAGTAGTTCAGCATCAGGCTCATACATTTCTACCCTAGGGTTCATTCCACATCCTAGAGTTTCAATCAATTTAATCTAATCAAGCATATTCTTTATTCACATCTTAACAAATGAATTAAATCACTCTACCGGGTATCACAAGAGGAATGGGGGCCTGCACTACAGATTTTGTCGTCTTCGTGGGCCCCGAACATGCCACCGACGGGTAACCTACACCAGTGACTAATTTACATTAGACGTGCTCAAAACAGTAGATAGTCAACACGAACATGTAGAGAAACTCGAGTGGAAAATAGTGGTACTTCATTTGCATTAATCCGATCCTGTTTAGGCCCTAAACGGGCTAAAAACATGGTTACTATCCAAAATCAGACGTCTGGGACTAGTCCCAGATGTCTTAAAAGGTGTCAGATCTTACCTTTCACTTCCTATGGCTATATCTGACATCCAGACTCCCTTCGCAACCATCTGGGGGTAGCTCTAGATGTCGGACAAGGCCTCTAATCATCTGGAAGTATCTTCGGACGTCTAGCGACGTGATCAGACGTCCAAATGTGCCTGGAAAAGCGCATTGCGCGCCTTCCCAAAGCCCTCCACCTGTGTACGAAAGCCATAGACCCATTAACGACCAAACATCTCATGTGCTACATTCTGCATGGTGGAAAGTAGCGCAAGAAGATATGTACCTCGCATGATATTATGCTTTTAGACGTCCAACTTCAACTCCAGACGTTCTGGTGCCTCTCCAAACGTCTGGTCGATGCTCCAGACGTCTGATACTGGAAAACTTCCAGTATCAGAATCTCCTCCGCAACACTCCTCTCCTCGCAGCATCGCCCGCAATGCACCACACTAGCTTTAGCAGCTGTAGAGGGCCAGGAGGTCGCCTCCCCGAGCCCCTTCTCCTTGTGCGCGTGCCCACCGTCGATCGCGCGAGCTTTGCCGAGCTCCCTGAAGGTCCACCGACCTCCCACGTTCTTCCTTCCTCTCTTCCTCTCTCCCTGTCTTTCTCCCTCGCTCACCCTCTCTCTCGTCACTCTCGTTCTCCCTTGCCGCAGCTGCACAGCGAGAACGCTGAGGTGGTGATGGTTGGTGGTGAGAGGGTGAGGAGAAGAGGGTGTTGAGAAGGAGGGTTTAAATAGACTGGGGATAGGGTTTAAGGGGTGAGGGGTGTGGAGGAGAGACAAGATCTGCACGCCACCTGCATGCAGAGCGCAAAGGAACGTACAAAAATTCCCACTTTTAGATGTCTGGGACTGTGTCCAGATGTCTGGACAGATGCCTGACCAAAACTCCAGTCGTCTTATCTGACTAAAAAGGCAACGGGTCATTTCATCATAACAAACTTAAAGGAAGTTTCGTCCCCGAAGCTTGAGCTACGTACGGTGCGGAAAAAGGAACGTAACAACGCATAACAAACTTAAAGAGGATCGAAGTAGGTCCGAAGAGACGTACCCTCAAAAAGCTCTGGGTACCGATCTCGCATCACTGCCTCAGACTCCCAAGTTGCCTCCTCGTACCGCTGGCTTCTCCATAGAACCTTTACCAGTGGTACCTGCTTCCGTCTCAGACTCCGGACAGCTCTGTCTAGTATTTGTACTGGCCTCTCAGGATAGGTCAGGTCGTCCCCCACCTCGATGCTCTCGTGGTTCAGAACGTTATTGGGATCGGTGACATACTTCTTGAGGTTGGACACGTGGAACACGTCGTGCACTCTAGAAAGTTGTGGAGGAAAGGCAAGCCAGTAAGCAACGAGTTCTACCCACTCCAGGACCTCAAAGTGCCCCATAAACCTCGGCGCAAGCTTCCCCTTCACCCAAAAATGTTACAGGCCCTTCATGGGCGAGACACGGAGAAAGACGTGATCCCCAACCTCGAACTGCACCTCTCTACGCTTTCGGTCAGCGTAGCTCTTCTGCCTGCTCCTGACAATCCGAAGTCGTCTGTGGATCTGCTCTATCACCTCCTGACTCTGTCGGATCAGCTTGGGACCAACCTCCCACTTGGTCCCCACCTCGACCCAACTCAAGGGTGCAGTACACCTCCACCCGTACAAAGCTTTGTAAGGTGCCATGTCGATGCTCAAGTGGTAACTGTTATAGTATGCAAACTCTACCAGGGGTAAATGCTCCTCCCAGGAGCCTCTCCAATCTAGTACACAGGCACGTAGAAGGTACTCAAGTGTCTGTTGACGGAGAGAGTTTCGCTTAATGATGTTAGCAATAGAATGATGTGTCGTTGTGTTTAATGTGGTGGAAAATCTCAATCAAAACTAAATATCAATTTTAACCATAGTAAAGATGTCGTATCCATAGGGAGGAATAGACCAATAAATTCACGAGAAGAGGAATATAATGTTCGCAGACACTTTCGCGACTTTAATGCGAGGAATATGCTATTTTAAATGGAGCTTGCAATATCTTTAAAAGTTCAAGGTTAGTTATGCAATTCTCACGTCAGGAATTAAGATCCAAAAATATGCATATGATGCATGTGTAATGGCTTATCATATAAATTCAACTTGCATGCAAATTTGATTTGAAATTCAATGTAGAATCATGCACATAACACAAGTGAAGTAATTTCAGGAAAGTATGAGTGCATCAATGCAATGTGGCCTGAATAAAATATGAATATATAATTGGCAATGGCATTGAATGTAATTATTAATTGAGAAGAAAACAGAGGATTTCTCCTCTCTCTTCCTTGTGTGGGTGGCTGTGCACAGTTGGCAGTGAGAGTCGACGGGGAGGTACACCTCAACGAGGGCTACGCAACAGTAGTGACGTGGCGGCTGAAGGTGGCCGGAGGCGGCTGGGTGGAGGAGAATGGCTGCCGACCGGTTGGCTGCTGGAAGAAGACAGCTACGCGTGGAGAGGATGGTGTCGCTGCTACAGCCGACGCAGCTGTGCATACAAGGCATGCAGGGCAAGCGCTGTTGGAGTGGCCTACGGGCGTGGCGCCTACGGGCGCCTGCGGGTGGCTACGGTGGGGCACCTGCAGGCTTGGTACAGGGCACGGTGGATGCAGCGCTGGAGGGTGCGCGAGGGCGCTAGAGGGCGCGTGGCACCTGCAGCCAGCTGCTGGCTTGGGCGATTGTGGAGAAGGGCGGTGAGTGCCTGTGGGTGCTTGGCATGCAGTGCAAGGTGTGGTGGAGCACTTGCAGAGGGCGGTGAGCGCCTACGCCTACAGAGGGCGGTGAGCGCTTGCCCTTGCAGAGGGTGCGCACGGGTGCGGGTGAGGGCGCGCAGCGCCTGCGGGCATGGGTCTCCTGTAGGCTTGAAGGGTGCTGTAGCAGTTGCAGGCTAGTGTAGCGCTTGCAGTGGAGACGATGGTGCGGCAAGCTTGTGGCTTGCAAGGGCGCACGTGCGCAGGCGGTGGAAGGTGGCGCCTACAGGCTACTTGGGCTAATGAGGGCGTGGGTGTGCACAATGCACGGTTGGTTCACAGTGTTCGCCCTCTCCACGGTGGAGAAGGTGGATATAATTCCCCACCAGGGGGAGGAAGAAGAACCCAAGGTGCCCTCCTCTCCCATGCAAATATCCTTTTAACTCCTCTCCCCTGTGCCAATTAAGGGATTTTCAAATCCCATCCTAATTTTGGCCGACGGCTATTGGGTTCGGTTGAAGGATGACGGTTGTAGGTGGAGATATTTGTGGAGGAAAAATATCTTTCCACCCCCTGTTCTTTTCCACAGTTGTTCCTCCTCCCTCTTCATCTAATTATTAGCCTGATGGAGATTAATTTGTGGAGATGGGTGCGTTGTTGCGAGACCCTACATGAAATATAATTACATAAGAAGAAATGTAAACTTAAACAATGACACATGCAATTATTTAATGACCAAATGTGATTATTAACAAGCATACAATGTTAGAATTGAATTACTTAGGCATAATAATAATCCATTAAAATGGACTCATAAAATACTCCCATGACTAAGATTTTCTAGTCCCTAGCAAAAATTGAAAACAATGAAAGTAATCATAAGATTTCTACTTTTCTTATTTCAAAACTTTAGAGATCCAGACAAATGTAAAGTGATGATAGCCTAGGTAACAGATCCACGTGAAAAGCCAATTCGCATTAAGAGTTCGTACTTCACCCTTAGTAAATATTTCTATAGGGATAGGCAACTACTTTCCTTAATGAAAAAGCAGAAGATAATCTGTAATTTGACCCTGGCTTTTGGCTTAGGTAGGAGATATCGAGTTGAATGGATTTGTATTTGGTGTCACACACTCATCTGGTGCTACATGTAGTCTAGTACTACAGACTCTAGATTTCTAGATTATTAGACAAGTCAACTCGGAGCGAAGCTAAACAAATGTTCTCTCTTGATGTTCCTGTGCACTCACTCTTTTCTTTCTTTTCTTTCTGAGATCACAAATTTCGCTAGATTCACTAATTGTAGTCACTGTTTGGTGGCCTCACATGGCATCCACACTTCAATTAAAGTCCTAATAATTCTACAACAAAGTTAGAGTCCTCAACCAGTATTTGGGCAATCAGAAATACTAAAAGGTAGGTATGGGTCATATTTGGTGGAACGCGATGGATGTTTTGTTGCCTCAAAAATAATGTTACAATGATAAAATAGAACCTTGGACTCTTTTCTTTTTCTTTTCTCTCTCTTTTCTTTTTTTTTCTTTTATTTCTTTTTTTTATTATTGTTTATTCCTCTTCTCTTTTTTTTTATTTCTTTTTGTTTTTGTTTCTTTTTCAATCAACACAATATGATACAGACTTTTATTTATGAGGCCTTATTAGGGATGATGATGGTCAAGAGGAAATTGTGTGGCTTATTTGGTGGAAGTGCCTATTTTCGGCACCAGGAAGGAATGGATAGGACATACGTATTTCTGACCTTTGACACTATTACCCTCCTTTAGCTGAGGACTCTATGATGGACGGTCGTAACCATCTACCATAGTCATAGCTTTATTAAGACTCCATTTCTGTGTATCTGCCTTATTTGATGACTCTTAGGAATTCACACAAAGTACGCACATAGGAACAAAGAGCAAAAACCATGCCTAACTCTAAAGTATCATCATCTAATTATCCGAAACTTAAGAGTCCTTACACTAGACTTAGCACACCAATAATCTCTCTACTTTCTTCTCACAAATATGAGGTGGATCTTAGAAGATAGTATGCCTAACTCCCTATTAACTGTCCAAGGGTTCAGTAGACTACAAATGCTTATTGATTTTCCTCAAGGATCCATTACCCAGTCTACATGCACGTGAATTAAATGTACAGGATTCTAAACTTAAGAAATAATTCAAGAAGAAAACCCTCCAATGATAAAGATATTTTGCTAGGGACTAACCCATTCAGCTCAAGAAAAGAGAATTTTTTTTTTATATGCGAACCTAAATGCATGAATACTTCCTAAAATGCAAAATGCACCCCCCCACCTAAATCCTACAATGTCCCCATTGTAAAATTAAAATACGGGGAGAAAGGAAAGAAATCACCTGACAACGGTGTTATTCAGAACGCTGGGTTGCCTCCCAACAAGCGCTGCATTTTCTGTCAGCAGCCAGACTTATAAGGAGCCTGTAAGTCTGGTTCTAGATAGAAAAGGTTAAGCCCTAAAAATATGTGTAACAATGCAGGCCTAGAAAATAGGTAGCCACAGATGTTGGCGAGCTGATGATGCAATGTAATCCCAAATGCTCACCAGAAGATATGAAAATGAAGAACCTCATTGGCTACCTTGGGAGGTCTAGGAATAACAAAAGGAATATGAAAAGGGACCTCCTGAAATGGAATAAGTGGAGGATAAAAATGATCCTCCAGAGCCAGACGGGTTGTAAAAGATATAAACATTATTAGTTCAAACCCTTGAATGGCGAGAGTAAAAGTACAAGCATCAATCCACACTCGCCATTCTACCCGAGGATGTATTGGCCTGATATGTTCTCCAGAAAGAATGTACATAAGCAGAGATCTGAGCCAAGGATCGGTTAGGGAGTATAAGGGTTGTTTGTAGTGTTGAAAGGTAATGCTTAACTCCAATGAGGGTTTAGTCGGTGTCAGGTCCAATTCCAACAATGATTCAGATTATGTATACTCCCTAACAGTTGTAGACAACTTCAGATTACCCTGCCTAACATTAATTATCGAAGTCATATTTGAATCAAGGGTAGACTCCAAATTACAACTCTTTGATGGCAGGGTCAAAATGTCAGAATCCTTATCATTAAGCTCATCCCCAGATTCATTTGGTTCACTCAAATTTTTGTCAGGGTGTTTATGTGATTCATTAGTGAAGACAGGAGTTGGATTAGTATCCTTAATTATTCCTAGAGGAGGATCAGTCTTAATATTTTGGAGCAAGCCTATAACACTGGATTCGTTATTCTTCTTGGGGTATAAATCCTCAATTGACGTGTTTTGTCCCCGAGGGTCTCCCATAGGCTTCTCACTATTTTGTTTGTCCTCCTCTAATATCAACTCCTGTTTTGATGGAGGATGACTCTCAACAGAAGGAAGGAATATGGAATTCACCATATTATTAATATCCTTTGGAGGTAAATCCTTAAATAATAAATAATTCCCTTGTGATTCACTTTAGATTTTCAGTCTAGGTTCCTCTATTGGGGCATCCTCATCTTTTGAAATAGACTGTTCATATCCCTGAGACTAAAATTGATCTAATTCATCCTCCATTCCCTTAGGGTCACCTTCATTAGGTGCATTTAAATCCTCAAGATGCTGAATGGTAGGTGTTGATTCCCTAAGTGGAGGGTCAGGAGTAGGCTTACTAAGGGTAGAATGGGATTCCACCAAATAATTAATAGGGGAAGTGATAGGCACAATACAACCTCGTCCCAGGTTGGTAGGGGTAAGGAGAATACTGTCATTGGGGTCAAGGTCCTCAAGAGGTAGCATCTTCCCTTGCTTTTGACTCCAATATAGCTCGGGTGGATAATCACTATGATCGTTCTCCTCTAGTGGCCGTGTCTCATTGGGAGAGTCTAAGTGATAGCTACAAAAAACTGGATTCCTATTGTCATTAGGTTCCTTAGAATTATTTTCATGATCATGGTCATATGGGTAGGGATTAGAATTACTGGGAAGCATGTAGCTAAGCTATCTTATTTCTTCATTTAACTGTTGACTATTCCTTAACATCTCTCCCATGGATTCCATCATTTCTTTTTGCTGTTTTTGCATTTCTATCATAAAAGAGGAGAGGCTACTATTATCAGGTTGGGGAGGATAGTCAATTTCAGGGTCTGGTTGCCTAGGGGTATCGGTCCAACCTCGATACGGAAAATCATGAAGGGTGGTAGGGTTGGGTGTTTGCATAGAAGTAGGGATTTTAGGGTTGGAAAATCCCGCTCCTAGGCTCTGCTCAAAAGTGGGAATTATCAGGCCAGTACTCCCAGGATTAGAATATGAATGATCCCATGAATTGTCAATGTACCCATCAAAGGATGATACGCTCAGGGCATGGGATCCTGGTTAAAAGATGGGAAGTATTGACTCTGATAATCAAAATGATAGGAGTAAGGGTGATCCATTTCTTTAAGCCAAACAGTTTTAACTCTCTTAGGATTTAGAAGAATTCAGAATACAAGCAGAAACTTCCTAGAGAGTTCTACTGTCAAAGCAAACACAAATTTAGTGAAATCTATCTTTTGTAGATTGTAGGTCTTAGAATTAAATGTTCAGTTGGTGGAAAAATAAGTTTTGCACAAATTACACTTCCTAGGCCAACCTTCGCTGGTGCCTATAACCTACTCGCAAGGGATGGAAGTCTCGAATCGAGCCCACACACGAGGAATCGAAGTAACTTGGTGGATATGCTTGTTGATTTCTGACTAACTTCCCTTGTGATGCAAAAGAGAAGAGGTAGAAATTTATCTAGTGACCTTATGTGTGAGGTATACAGTGTCTCAGGTGTGCAAACATACGATCGCATTTTGAGTTTTGAAATTTCTCAAACAAGATCCTTTTGCACACAATTTTAAGTCATAGATTTTAAAGTCCAACCTCTTAGCAGTCCCAATTTTTAAAGTGACCACTGAATTAATTCGATTCAAGCACTTTAGTGGTCTTAGATTTAGGTTCAATGCAGATGCATGATAAGTAATTGATGCTTAAGAGAAGATGTACCTTACTCTAGCTTTCTTCATGCAATAATGTATGCAATACAGTAAAAATAAACTAGATGCTGCTCATTCAGTCCTAGATGGTCGTCCTATAGATATGCAGCTTCTAGCAGGCAGTTCGAATATATATATATTTTAATAATAATAATAAACAAACAGACCTAATCTAACTAACTAACCAAAATGTAGTTCAAACAATTCAAATAGTCCTATAATCTAAATAAATGGGAACACGTTCCTGAAAATACGCTCCCGCATACAAGAGTGATAAGAAATAAAAAAGCTTGGGAACACGTTCCCAAAAATACCCTACAAGGGTCCAAACGACAAATTAAATTCTAATGTCTATCTAAACTGAATCTAACTAAGATATACTGACTAAATCAAAAATAGGCTTCTTCGTAAGCCTATGCACGTGGAATCAAGGCCCACGTGTTCCTGTTGCTGGCCTCCAGGTGGCGTCAAGGTCCACCAAAAAGATCATCTCCGCCATACGCGTCGTTCAAGTTCAATGTCGTTGCTTTGCTGCACCTGTCATCGTGTCAGATCCCTCACACAATAAAAGAAATGATCAGATGATTGCGCAACAAAGAATATTAAAAAATAATAACGTTACCCTATTGCATCTGTTGCCTCCCTGGCAGCAGCGCCATTTTGACAGAGAGAGTTTCGCTTAATGATGATAGCAATAGAATGATGTGTCGTTGTGTTTAATGTGGTGGAAAATCTCTCAATCAAAACTAAATATGAATTTCAACCACAGTAAAGATGTCGTATCCACAGGGAGGAATAGACCAATAAATTCATGAGAAGAGGAATATAATGCTCGCAGACACTTTCACGACTTTAATGCGAGGAATATGCTATTTTAAATGGAGCTTGCAATATTGTTGAACGATTTACGAACCTACGCCAACGTGTTCGGTTTTGGAAAACCTGTCGTTGTAGTTCGAAAGCGAAGGATTCGTGTTCAACAAATAAAATTTATATCGAAATTAAAATTCCGGGTCGAACACAGGGAGGCGAACGTTTGATTTAAAAACTTCGCGTTTCTTTTTATTTTGTCACGAAGAAATTCAATTTAAACTATCTAAGTATCTACAACAAATAAAAGAGAGAGAGGGAGTAACAGAGAGAGAAAGAATACTATACATGGAAATCAAAATGAGATGTAGAATAGACAAGGAATTTATCATAAAAGAGTTCGTTCATTACAACTAGAAAACATAAAATAATTACTCTAGAAAGCATTAAAAGAATAGAGGGAGAAATGTCCTCCTCGACGATCGCTCGGAGGACGAATAGACTACTCTAGAAAGCAGTAAATCTATACTAGAAAGCAGTAAAAAGAATAGGGAGAGAGAATCCTCCTCGACGGTCGCTTGGAGGATGAGCCGGACGGGACGACGCCTGGACGAAGGAGAACGAAGCGGGACGAAGGAGGACGAAGCAGAAGAACGGGAACGAAGCAGCACGCCGTCGTCGTCGTGGGATCCACTTCCGAAGGGGGACGAAAATTTGGACTTTATCTCGCGAGAAGCATCCCGGGTGTGGGACAAGCTTCTCTTGAGCTTTGGAGAGGTAGAGAGGAGAAGGAAGGGATGAAAATTTCGTATGGAGGGGGTCTCCTTTTATAGTTGCAAGGAGTGGGGGCAAAATGGACATTACATCTTCAAAATAATAAATAAGGGGTCTTTAGTGACGGATAAAACCGTCGCTAAAGCCCTCAACGTGGGCGTAGCCGCCGCGCCCACGCGCACCCGCTCGGCTGCCCGCGCGTAACGCCTACGCACGTCGCTTGATTTTCAGCCGTCCGATCGTGAGATCGGACGGCTTAGATCGCGTCCGCGCCCGCTGCGTAGCGCACCGCCCGCGTGTGATCGCGCGTTACGCCCGGCGTCCAATCGCGCGTCGTCCTGATTGAGTGCGCGCAGCCGTTGGATCTTCATCTGACGCTCGTCCGCGCCCGCTCGCCCGCGCCTTCCACCCCCTCACCGCGGCTCGAACCCGCGACCTCTGCTTCGCCCGCAGCTGCGTCGCCGCTGCGCTACGCGGGCGAAATGGTCGCGCGGACGCTTTTAAGCGCGAGCGACCGCAGCCGTTGGATCGAGATCCAACGGCGGAGAGGAGACGGTGCGCGGTCTTCACAAGATGCATGCGGCCGATTGGGCGGCTGAGATGGCGCCACTTCACAAGATGCATGCGGCCGATTGGGCGGCTGAGATGGCGCCACGTGGCGCCATCTTGGCCGTCCATCTTCTGGAAGTTGTAGATGGTGCCACGGATGTCGGATTGACTCGATTTTTGTGTCGTTGGGCTGCGATCGTCGATCCGAATTCATCCGTGTGGTCGGATTTGCCATCTGAAGTGCGGATTTACACCATCCTGGCCCTTGATCTTCTAGGGTTCCCCGGTCTCTATCTGATGCTACGGATGCCTGATTAGGGCGATCTTGGAGTCGTTGAACTCCAATCGTCACCCTGATCATATCCATACGGTTGGATCTTTGATCCGAGGCCCCGATAAAATATTTGCCCTGTCCAAGCACATAAACGGAGACAATTAACCTCCATTTTATTCAAACTACTCTAAATGCAAGATGATGCATGTAATGCAATATTTATATCATGAAATGCAATCCTATGCTTAAGAACATGCATAAATAGACATTTTAAGTAGTGTAAATGTGTTTACATCATACCCCCATGCCTATCTTTTGCTAGTCCCTAGCAAAAATTATATGCTATTTATAAAAGAATTAGGTTAGATTATTTGGACCTGAGTTATTTTCAATCATTAAGAAATTGTCTACTTAAGAACTGAACTTTCAAAGACACAACAGTGCCCGGGTATCAGCCAAAATGCAGACCGCCTCAAGCCTCGCCTTATTCAAAGAAAAATTTCTTTTTCTCTTTTTACTCCTTTCTATTTTTTTTTTTTTTTTTTGGATTTTCAAATTTTAGGGTTTAAGAGTGGCTTTCTACGGCCATTCAACTCACCCAAGATTTGATGAGAACCCTAAGTTTTAAGCATCTTATTGTGATTGTGATAGACTCGTTGACCGGCAATTAGAACGGACTTCGGATTTCTACGCCTCTAGGTAACCTCAAAAAGAATTCTGCCTAAAGGTGTATCTTTACAATCGGTAGCTTTCTCCCTACTTTTATTTTTTAACGGGGTCAACACAAGGGTGAATCCAGTGTATATCTCCCCGATTTATTCTACTTCTCCGCTTCTTCCTGAGTGTTTTGGGAATTTTTAGTGCATTTTCTGAGCTGGGTTCTGGACAACCGGTCGATGAGCTGTTACCACCAACAACTTGCCAGCCATACTCGTGCGGTGAAGTGTGGCTTATTTCTTTTTGTTCTTTTCTCCTTTTTGATTTTTTTTTTTCTTCTTTTTTTTTAAGTAGGTGGCTTCCCTGGTCTAAGATTTACCTAAAGGCAGCAAAAAGAGAAAGGTCAGTGACTGGGCTCTGGACAACCTACCTATGGGCTGTTACCCACGATAACTTGCCAGCCATATCACCCTAGAAGGTTCATTAGCTACCCAATTTCCATTAAAATCGCCAAATATCGAGTCAGTGCAAAGAAAGTGTGTAGATGCTTAAGACTCAAAATTCCCTCACATCAGAGGGCGGGTTGATAAGTCGTGTACTTATCACCCAAACTTATTTACTCCAATTAAAATAAAATTCAAGTTGGCGAGAACTCGAAAAACAAATCCACATTTTAGTGGATACACGGGCTGATTAAGTCCAAAGACCTGAAGGGTCTTTGTGTTCAGAACATAATATAGTATTTCTTAAGATCGAAAATTTTCTTAAACCCAAATTCTCTTTCCTAATTTTGATTTTTTTTTTTTTATAAAATAAAACAAATCTACGGAGCTGACGAATGAATTCAAAGATAAATATCCACCCCCCATGCCTATCTAATGCAATGTCCTCATTGTATTAAAAAGACATAAAATAGAGTGGAAAAGCGTAGAAAGCACCTGAATTGCGTGGATATCGGGTCCGCTCCGAGATGAAAATGAAAAAGAACAGTATATGTGCTGAGTTTAGTGCCTTCAGCTAGGCACACTATACAAAGAAAAGAAATGAAGAATTCAGAAGTGCAGGTCAAAATTAGAATAAACAGAAGAATCCTCCGACCTGTCGACAGAGGTCCACAGATGTGGACCAGATTGTGGTGCAGACCCATCCCCCATAATCGAGAATATCTTAGGTTCTGGATAAAAATTACCCAAAACCTAAAATCAGAATGCAAGTGGGGTCGGGCCTGCGATTTGTGAGGATGCAACCCAAGGCCAAAATGTCGGGTTACAGAGAATTGAAGCTCAAAAGGATAATCGTTAAATGTGTGCTTGAGTTTGACATCCTCGAAACAAATGTCGTAAGGGTTCTGATTTGATGGTTTCAGCTTAAAAGGAACCCTTCGACTCAATCTTCCATTTCCTCCAAAATTAACTTCCCAAATTAGAACTTCCCCGCTCCTATCCTCCTCATTAAGTGTATTAAATTCCAGGACATCTTGTATATTCATCACCCCGTCTGGAATCTCCAAGTCTAAATGATGTGGCAGAATCAAAATTGACTTGGGTCTAATTATGTCAGAATTAGAATCATCAATAAGCTCAACAGGGTGTAACTGATAATCAGGGCATTGAATTGATTCCTCCAGAAAATGCGATTCTGGATCTGAATCGTGTGCCCTAATAAGATCAGTTTCCTCAGTTATTGGGCTATCAAATGATCTATCAGATTCCTCAGGTCCAATCGTCTCACAAAAATCGTGATATGAAAACTCGTGTGAGACTTCGCAACTTGAATCTTCACCATCAAAGAAATCAGGATCCGTATCAATGTATGTCCCAAAATCAGTTGTCACTTTGTGTTCCCAGGAGACATACGTTTTCTCGTAACCCGGCTCAGGGATCTCAGGTGAAGAAATCAGATCATCCTTAATTGGTTGCTTTAATTCAATCTGGTCAGCCTCGTAACACATGTTCCCCCCAACAGGTGCCTGAGCGGGTTCTGTCATTGGCTTTCCTGAAGAGGGTTCATCCTGGGAATCATCCCAAGATTGAATCAAAGCAACCACGAATCTCATCCTCAATTTCGCTAATTTCCCGAGTAGAAACTCACCCGGGTTCTTATCATTAACATCCTGGAGCCAATCCAACAAAGACTTGTTTAAATCATCAATCATTTCAATCAGGGGCTCCAATCTCTCAATGCAAGGTATTGGCTGAACTTCTAAAGATTGTATGATATTTCTCAAGTTAGCCAGAACCTTATCTTGAACCTGATTAACCTGAACCAAATGAGTTGGTTCAGGATTGGGCGGGTTTGACGTCAAAGCAGAAGAATTAACGAATTGAGATTCTTTATACCCATCCTGATAATAGGTCATTTCAGATTGTTCAAAAGATGGAGATGACCTAAAGGCAGTGAAATCAGAGGATGGGTAAGGATCAGTGTATCCTTCTTGATTGTAGATCGCATTAGGTTGTTCATGAAAGGAGGACAATCTATAATCGATGCAACTCTGAGAAGGATAGAATTGAGAATCAAAGTGTTCAGGGTTAGACCCTAAACACGGGGGTCCGGAATTGTATCCCCAATCCGAATTATCCCAACTAACTGATGGTCGATTACAATACGAGTTGGGATAATTGTCATGTTGAGGATAATTTACAACAGGAGGGAAAGAGCGGGAATGCGTGAAATATGTGGAAGGATTCATGAGACACGGGAGGAAGAAAGGTGCCCTGCAATACAAACAATCAAACCTATCCTTAAATGGGTTAGCCTACAGACCTACAGACTCCCAAAACCCGTCTTGAGATAAAGGAACGATTTGATCTACTTCTGTCTGTTCAATCCAACCAGTTAGAAGGAGGGACTGGGGAGAAGGTTCTTCCTTCGGCTTGCGCCTCCGGTTCCTAGTGTACCCCCCAGCCGCGATCGTTTGACTCTGCTCCCCTAGCTAGACATCAGATTGAACAGTAGAAACAGACTAATCGAAAATAATCTCGTTCTGAGTTCTGAAGAGCGAGTCCAATCCTTAAGGCCAACGTCTACTCTGTTTTATTTAGGGCTAGGTTTGAATGTGCTTTGGAATGTGATGGGCCCTTTAAATGGGTTGTGCCCTTAATGATTGATTGCTTTGTGTGTGCGTGCACAACCAGTGGTTTTCAAGCAAGATTATTTTTGATGTGGTAAATTTTAAGGTTCAAATCTTGCTTAGTAGCTTTTAGGATTCAACTTTAGGTGTTTTCAATCAAGTTTCATTGGCACACCAGGTTTTGCAAGCACAGGTGAAGATATTTTCCTTTAAAGTTTAAAAAGAATGTGGAGTGCCTGGTAGATCCCTAAGAGTTGAACCTAATTGGCAGCTACTTGATGAGTTGATTTTATTTGAAGTGGTGCGGCCCAAACAACTCAAACAACTGGCCTGATGCACCACCTAATTAGGCACACAAATGATTACCCAATCTGATTTCTACTCGATTATGTGTTTGGATGTGTGTACCGGCTCCTAAGATTGGTTTACCGGTTGAGTTAGAAAATCAGATGAGGTTGTGTACCTCTGTGAGATTTTTTTATTTTTTTCTTTTTTTAATGCGGGGGTTGGAGTGAGTATGGATGTCAAACAACAAACAATCTAACCTTAGAGTTTATAAGAACACCTAGGTTGATTGATGTTTGAATTATTATGTGATGAAATAAAATCTAATGGGTGGGAGGTGGGGGATAACTTACAAAACCTTCCACAGCACTTTACTCCGATCTACCGCTTTTGCCTGTCTCAAAAGAGTACCTGCAATTACAATAAGAAAGGAAAAGAAAAATGAGGTAAATGATTTGTAAGTTACAAAATGCGAAGAGAAATCAAAGAGCGTTGCCTCCCCGGCAACGGCGCCAAAATGTTGAACGATTTACGAACCTACGCCAACGTGTTCGGTTTTGGAAAACCTGTCGTTGTAGTTCGAAAGTGAAGGATTCGTGTTCAACAAATAAAATTTATACCGAAATTAAAATTCCGGGTCGAACATAGGGAGGCAAACGTTTGATTTAAAAACTTCGCGTTTCTTTTTATTTTGTCACGAAGAAATTCAATTTAAACTATCTAAGTATCTACAACAAATAAAAGAGAGAGAGGGAGTAAGAGAGAGAGAAAGAATACTATACATGGAAATCAAAATGAGATGTAGAATAGACAAGGAATTTATCATAAAAGAGTTCGTTCGTTACAACTAGAAAACATAAAACAATTACTCTAGAAAGCATTAAAAGAATGGAGGGAGAAATGTCCTCCTCGACGATCGCTCGGAGGACGAATAGACTACTCTAGAAAGCAGTAAATCTATACTAGAAAGCAGTAAAAAGAATAGGGAGAGAGAATCCTCCTCGACGGTCGCTTGGAGGACGAGCCGGATGGGACGACGCCTAGACGAAGGAGAACGAAGCGGGACGAAGGAGGACGAAGCAGAAGAACGGGAACGAAGCAGCACGCCGTCGTCGTTGCGGGATCCACTTCCGAAGGGGGACGAAAATTTGGACTTTATCTCGCGAGAAGCATCCCGGGTGTGGGACAAGCTTCTCTTGAGCTTTGGAGAGGTAGAGAGGAGAAGGAAGGGATGAAAATTTCGTATGGAGGGGGTCTCCTTTTATAGTTGCAAGGAGTGGGGGCAAAATGGACATTACATCTTCAAAATAATAAATAAGGGGTCTTTAGTGACGGATAAAACCGTCGCTAAAGCCCTCAACGTGGGCGTAGCCGCCGTGCCCACGCGCGCCCGCTCGGCTGCCCGCGCGTAACGCCTACGCACATCACTTGATTTTCAGCCGTCCGATCGCGAGATCGGACGGCTTAGATCGCGTCCGCGCCCGCTGCGTTACGCCCGGCGTCCAATCGCGCGTCGTCCTGATTGAGCGCGCGCAGCCGTTGGATCTTCATCTGACGCTCGTCCGCGCCCGCTCGCCTGCGCCTTCCACCCCCTCACCGCGGCTCGAACCCGCGACCTCCGCTTCGCCCGCAGCTGCGTCGCCGCTGCGCTACGCGGGCGAAATGGTCGCGCGAACGCTTTTAAGCGCGAGAGACCGCAGCCGTTGGATCGAGATCCAACGGCGGAGAGGAGACGGTGCGCGGTCTTCACAAGACGCATGCGGCCGATTGGGCGGCTGAGATGGCGCCACGTGGCGCCATCTTGGCCGTCCATCTTCTGGAAGTTGTAGATGGTGCCACGGATGTCGGATTGACTCGATTTTTGTGTCGTTGGGCTGCGATCGTCGATCCGAATTCATCCGTGTGGTCGGATTTGCTATTTGAAGTGTGTATTTACACCATCCTGGCCCTTGATCTTCTAGGGTTCCCCGGTCTCTATCTGATGCTACGGATGCCTGATTAGGGCGATCTTGGAGTCGTTGAACTCCAATCGTCACCCTGATCATATCCATACGGTTGGATCTTTGATCCGAGGCCTCGATAAAATATTTGCCCTGTCTAAGCACATAAAAGGAGACAATTAACCTCCATTTTATTCAAACTACTCTAAATGCAAGATGATGCATGTAATGCAATATTTATATCATGAAATGCAATCCTATGCTTAAGAACATGCATAAATAGACATTTTAAGTAGTGTAAATGTGTTTACATCAAATATCTTTAAAAGTTCAGGGTTAGTTATTCAATTTTCATGTCAGGAATTAAGCTAAAAAAATATGCATATGATGCATGTGTAATGGCATATCATATAAACTCAACTTGCATGCAAATTTGATTTGAAATTCATTGTAGAATCATGCACATAACACAAGTGGAGTAATTTCAGGAAAGTATGAGTGCATCAATGCAATGTGGCCTGAATAAAATATGAATACATTATTGGCAATGGCATTGAATGTAATTATTAATTGAGAAGAAAATTGAGGATTTGTCCTCTCTCTTCCTCACGTAGGCAACCGTGCACGGTTGGCGACGAGAGTCGATGGGGAGGTGCGCCTCGACGAGGGCTACGCAACGGCGGTGACGTGGTGGCCGGAGGTGGCCAACGGTGGCTGGACAGAGGAGAATGGCCGCCGGCCTGTTGGCTACTGGAAGAAGACAGCCGCGCGTGGAGAGGATGGCATTGCTGCTATAGCCGGCGCGGCTACACACTGGGTGCGCGGACGTGCAAGGCGTTCAGGGCAAGCACTGTTGGAGTGGCCTGCAGGTGTGGCGCCTACGGGCGCTGTAGGCTTGGTGTAGGGTGCACTGGATGCAGCACTGGAGGGTGCGCGAGGGTGCTAGAGGGAAAACATTTTATCGGGGCCTCGGATCAAAGATCTAACCGTATGGATGTGATCAGGGTGACGATTGGAGTTCAACGACTCCAAGATCGCCCTAATCAGGCATCCGTAGCATAAGATAGAGACCGGCGAACCCTAGAAGATCAAGGGCCAGGATGATGTAAATCCGCACTTCAGATGACAAATCTGACCGCACGGATGAATTCGGATCGACGATCGCAGCCCAACGACACAAAAATCGAGTCAATCCGACATCCGTGGCACCATCTACAACTTCCAGAAGATGGACGGCCAAGATGATGCCACGTGGAGCCATCTCAGCCGCCCAAACGGCCGCTTTCATCTTGTGAAGACCGCGCACCCATCTCCTCTTCGCCGTTGGATCTCGATCCAACGGCTGCGACGCGCCCGCGCTGAAGTCAAGCGCTCGACACAAACGCGACCGCAGCGCAGCGGTCGAGCGCTCTAACGCAAAGCAGGGACGCGCGTTCGAGCCGCGCCCCGCAGAAATTGGAGCGGTGGCGTGCCTCCAATCGACCGCACGATCCTGATCCAACGGCCGTGCGCACCCGATAGCACCGACGCGCGATTGGACGCGCGCGTAAACGTGCGATCTCACGCACAGGCGGGCGGGCGGCAGCGGTGAAGGCGCGATTTTAAGCCGTCCGATCTTGCGATCGGATGGCTGAGACTTCGCGGACGTGCGTAGGCGTTACGCACGCAGGCAGCCGAGCGGGCGCGCGTGGGCGCGGCGGCGACGGCCACGTCGGGGCTTTAGTGACGGATTTATCCGTCACTAAAGACCCCTTATTTATTATTTTGAAGATGTAAGGTCTATTTTGCCCCCACTCCTTGCAACTATAAAAGGAGACCCCCTCCATACGAAATTTTCATCCCTTCTTTCTCCTCTCTACCCCTCCAAAGCTCAAGAGAAGCTTGTCCCACACTCGGGATGCTTCTCGCGAGATAAAGTCCAATTTTCGTTCCCCTTCGGAAGTGGATCCCGCGACGACGACGGTGTGCTGCTTTGTTCCCGTTCTTCTGCTTCGTCCTCCTTCGTCCCGCTTCGTTCTCCTTCGTCCAGGCGTCGTCCCATCCGGCTCGTCCTCCAAGCAACCGTCGAGGAGGATTTCTCTCTCCCTATTCTTTTTACCGCTTTCTAGTATAGATTTATTACTTTCTAGATTAATCTACTCATCCTCCAAGCAATCGTCGAGGAGGACATTTCTCTCTCCATTCTTTTAATGCTTTCTAGAGTAAATTTATCGCTTTCTAGAGTAATTGTTTTATGCTTTCTAGTTGTAATGAACAATCTCTTCAATACAAAAATTCCTTGTTTATTCTACATCTCATTTTGATTTCTCTGTGTAATATTCTCTTTCTCTCTTACTCTCTCTCTTCTATTTATTGTAAATAATTAGATGGTTCTAAATTGAATTATTCTGTAACAAATAAAAAGAAACGCGTAGTTTTTAAATCAAACGTCTGCCTCCCTGTGTTCGACCCGGAATTTTAATTTCGGTATAAATTTTATTTGTTGAACACGAATTCTTCGCTTTCGAACTACAACGACAGGTTTTCCAAAATCGAACACGTTAGCGTAGGTTCGTAAACGTTCAACAGAAGGAGATTTATTTTGAGGTCTTGGATTGATGATTCGAATGTACGAATCTGATTCGTATGATGATCGGAGTCCAACACCTCCGAGATCATCCTAATCGAAATCCCATATCACCTTATGCAATCTGAGGAAGATCAACGGTAAAGGGGCAATGCGACATCCTTACGGGCTTTGGATAAAAATCTGACCGTACGGATGGATCCGAAGTGACAATCACAATCCGACAATGTGGAAATCATCTCGATCCAATCAACGTGGCACCCTCTACAACAAAAAGAAGATGAACGACCCAGATGGCGCCATCTAGATTGCCCAACACCAACTAGCAGTAGCCGCTCCTCCTCAAAGTTGTTTCCCCTTGCGAGATCTGGGCCGTTGGATGCCCATCCAACGGCTCTTGTGAAGCCACATCACTCGCCCTTCTTCAAGAGAGCTTCCATCATGCGATCTTAATCATTGGATGAAAATCCAATGGCTAGGATCGCTTGACCACCGGCTATGGTTAATTCAAAACCACATCTTTGATGCATGGCGCAGCAGCCTCGAGAGGAGCTCGCACAGTCGTGGTGTGGGTTCGTCTCTCCCAAGATCGTCTAGTTGGCCGCAGAAGAGGGGCACCTCAATTTTGACCACCTGATCGAGCATGAGCGATCGAGATGAGGCTACTGGGCGTACGGATGAGTGTAGATGCAGCACGTGGCCACCGACACACCTCTGGACACCATCTCATGCTTGATCAAGAGGCGCGATCTTCGCACCATCTCAGCCGTCCACTTCTGATCCAACTGCCATGACGCTTCAAACCTTAGCGACACAGAGCGTGGGTGTGTGCATGGCTGGCGTCGACCTTCAGCGACAGCTTGGGTGGGCCTTTTGTGACGCTTGCAGTTGTCACTAATTACCTGTATGTGTGTGGACAACAGCAGGCGTGAGTGGTGGGGGTGCGATCTTCAACAACAGCTACAAGGTCTTTAGTGATGCTTGCAACTGTCACTACAACCCTCTACACGAATTTCTTCCTCTTCCTTCCACTATAAAAGGACCCCTACACCTCCATTCTTCACCATCTCTACCTACTCTACTCCCACCTACTCCTAAGCTCTAGTAGCCTACCAAAGCTCCATTAGAGCTTATTCCCAAGCTCCAAAGGCCTCTTATTAGTGTAATGCTCCTATATCCCCACCAAATATTCGTCCTCTATCCCACCACCTTCATAAGAAGCCTTGGAGCCATCCTCCCACCTCCATTCCGATAGAAGATCATCTCCAGCTCCTCATCCCCATTCTGAAGCCTTGGTGAATCATTCCCCTACCTGGCATCCTCCTGCATCTTACCTCCATTGTCCAGCACCTCACCCTCTGATAAACGCTAGTTTATCATCATTCTTATGCATTAAAACAAACCTAGCTCTTAGGATTTTGCTCCGCAAATGGGTTTTTGGGTTGCATTTAGGCATAAATTACATTAGGCATGCATTGCTTTTTTTATTGTGCTTTTGATGTGTTTTTGTGAGTGTTAGGGATAAACAGATTGTCAGATCCCTAAAACCCTAGCACTCAAGAAGGCAACTGGTGAAGGAGAATCCCAAACCAGCTAGAACTCAGCTTTATCCAGCTCACCATAGCTAGAATCTAGCTCACTTGAACTAGGGCTAGCTCATCCTAGCTCCATTCGGCTCATCTTAGCTGAATGGTAGCTCAAGAGAGCTCATCTTATCTCACCTTAGCTCAAGTCAGCTCAGATCCACTCAACTTAGCTGAGTCTACCTCATCTTAGCTCCCATCAGTTCACTGGGAGCTCTAGCTAGCTCAGTTGAGTTGATTGGAGTTTACCTCAACTCAGGACCAGCTACATCCAGCTCCACTCAACTCCAGCCAGCTAAAGATGACTTCATCTTAGCTCAGGAAGTTCCAGTCTAGCTCCCAGGGACTTAGCTTAGCTTAAATTAGTTGAGCTAAGCTACCTTAGCTAGCTCAACTAACTTGGTCCTCCCTGGGAGCATCAGACCCAGCTCACCTCAACTCCTTTCAGTAGAAGCCAGCTTGCTTTAGCTTGGCTTAGCAGCAAGCAAAGAACAAGCAAGCTAAGCCAGCTAAAGTAGCTCCATGCCACCCTCTTCAACAGCTGCCAGCTCCAGTTCAGCTCCAGACTTCTTCTATCTAGCTCCTCCCCTCAAACCCTAGCTACAATTGCCTCCTCCTCTACTCTACTACTAGCTAGGCTCTAGCTCCCTTGGCCATCCACCACCCTAAAACCCTACCTAACTAGCTCCACCAACTAAGCCTACCTATAGTCCACCTAAGCTATCCATGTTGGCGCCACCTCAACCACACCTCTTCACCCCATGATCACCACCAAAAGGCACCAACAAGGTGGTGCCAAAACCACCATAACCACCTCCATATTGGCGCCACTGTTTTTCCCTCCAAAATCCATCAACCTCCACCCTACACCTAAGCCTAGAGCCCATCTCCACCTTCCATTTTCCCTCCAAAATTTCCCCCTTCTAGAACATCATTTTGGTGCCAAAATGGAGGCACCCCCTCCACCATGGACGTCCACCATGGGGTGCCTCTAGGCCCTTAACTACCCCCCTCCACATCTCTTTGAATGGCACCAAAAATCCATGACCATATAACCACCACTCCAAACTCCATCTTAGCCATCCTTTCCAAGAGCCACCTGTTTGGAGCGTAGATCACGTTGAAAATTAGCACGTTGTAGTATATTGTGAAATACGTCTCGAGCAAATAAATTAATGGAACTTGGTGAGCCTCGGTCGATCACAGGGAGGCAGAAAGCACTTTTGATTTCATGCATTGATCTAAATATAAATACTAAATAGTATAGACACAGTATATATATCAATCAAAAGAGTTTGAACATGAATTGCATACATCTAACTAAACAAATTCTAACATAAACGTAAACTACTTATGTAACAGAACGAGGGCACCACGGGTGGTTCGTGGTGGCCTTTTGGAGAGGTTGGGAGAAGCAGCAAGAATTTGTTGGGGTGGCCCAACGACCACTTCAGATGGAGGTGCAGAGATAGAAGCAGAGAAGACAGGAAGAAGAAGAGAGAGAGGGTGTAGGAGGAAGAAGAAGAAAGTAGGAGAATGCCTTTCAAAGGGGGCCCTTAGGCCTCTTTTTATAGCTTTAGTGAAGGGAATTTAGGGTATTTGAGCCCTTAATCCTGTGCAAAGGCTTCAAATTAATCAGATCCGTTGATCAGGAGATCAATGACCTTGATGAAGCCTTCCAAATCCTTCTTTTATCCTTGATTTGTTCTAATTGTGCCACGTGGCACTCTGTGTGCCCTTGGATCAAGATTTGACGGCTCTCGCTCGCTCGCACGCCTGCTGCTTCACCTGCTGCCCGCTGCTCAGTGCTTAAATGTGCCTCAAGTCCTAATGCTCCTCAGACAGCTTAAAGAGCCTGCTTAGCGCCAGTCGAATCCTAAGGGCGTGCATCATCGTGTGTGTCTGCATCCAATGCTTCCACGCCCGCCATGCGTTTGCTGTTGATTAGCCCGATGAAGATCCGACGGTGGAATTTCATTCGTAGGTGCTCGACTCCCAAATCGCGCTTCAATCTTGCATCGAGCACTGGCTGTCAGGTGCGATCTTCGCTGTGCTACGCACGCAGATTGTCGCACTTTCCAATTCCTGTGCGGCTGCCCTCAGCTGTTGGATGGGAATCCAACGGTCAAGATCTCGCCCGTGCATGATGAGGCGGATGGAGGCGAGCGATGTGGCTATGTAGTGGCTGTTGGATGATGATCCAATGGCCCACGATTCTCCTTTCCAGATTGAGGCACGGTGAGGGGTGGCTGCGATGGCACCACATGGCACCATCGTGGCTGTCCATCTTCTCCTTGTATCTGATGATGTAGGCCTCCGATTGAGTTGATTTTTGCGTTGTTGGATTACGAACATCGATCTGGATCCATCCATGCAGTTGGCTTTGTCATCTGAGGTTCGGATATTCTTCAATTTTCCCCTTGGCTCCTGCTTCTTCTGCGGACTCCCTAGGGTGCTACGGGAGTCTGATTGATGCGCTCTTGGAAGCGTTGGACTCCCGTCGTCATTCCAAACGGATCCATAAGTTTGGATCGATCATCTACATCCCTAGATTATCTACAATTATTAATACCTCTGAAATAACACATTATTATGTATAAAGCATATAAATCATCTAAGATGCAAAGTACGATGTGTATGCATGCAGAATGCCCATGTTAAGCTAGGTTTTACCTTAATTCAGGCGAATTAGGGCCTATCATTGTTGCACAATCATACCCCCATACCTAAATCTTGCTAGTTCCTAGCAAGTGTAAGACTTAATGCATTTTATCAAGAATTTAACTAAAGGTTTATTTCTTTTTGTTTCATCCAAAAATTTAGAATCTAGATAACCATTAATATATAATGTTGTAGCTTCTGCAACGAATCCAAGCGAAGAGTGGATACACACCTAAAGCTTGTACTTAACCCCTAGTAAAATTATGTTGGAATAGGCAAACCTCTTCTCTCGGGGATATAAACTTTTCTCTGATTTTACCCTCAGCTTTTGGCTTAGGTGGAAGATGTTTGAGTTAATTGGATTTGTATTTAGTGGATCACTCTCTTCTGGTGCTACATAGAGACTAGTATTTCAGAATCTAGATTATTAGATTCTTAAATAACTTTCCTTAGAGAAGGGCTGGTAAATTATGCTCTCTTTAATCTTTTGTACTTTTTATTTTCTCTCTTTCTCTCTCTCATTTTCTTTTTCTTTGTCTTTTTCTTCCTGAGCTCACATATCACCAGATTTGCAATTGTATTTGGTGGTCTTACATGGCATCACATTTTAATTAGGTTTTAATAACCCTATTACTAAGTCAGACTCCTCAACCTGTATTCAGGCGATCAGAAATACAGAAAAATAGGTTAAGGCTGTATTTGGTGGTTTATGGGGATGGTAGGTGTTTTTGCCTCAAAACACTTTGAGTTACATAACTCAAACTTCTTAACATAACACTTTCTTTTCTTTCAAGAAAATACCTCTTTTGTATGCTTTTTTTCTTGTTGTTCTTCTTCTTTTTTGCAATATATACACTAGCACAATGCTGTTACCAACATGACATAACGCAACAATTCAACACGACATACATACTTTTATTTATGAGGCATTATTGAGATTTTTGGGGATGACCAAGAGGATCTCGGGTGGCTTATTTGGTGGAAGTGCCTACTCTCGGCACCGAGTAGTTGATGTAAACATGTTTATATTACATAAAATGTCTATTTATGTATGTTCTTAAGCATAGGATTACATTACATACTATAAATATTGCATAGCATGCATCATCTTACATTTAGATTAGTTTGAATAAAATGGAGGTTAATTGTCTCCTTTTACATTTAGGGACAGGGCAAACTTTTATCGGGGCCTCAGATCGAAGATCCAACCATACGAATCTGATCAGGGTGACGATTGGAGTTCAACGACTCCAAGATCACCCTAATCGAATATCCATAGCATCAGACAAGGGTTGAGGAACCCTAGAAGATCAAGGGACAAGATAGTGTGAATTCACACTTCAGACAACAAATCCAACCGCACGGATGGATTTGGATTGACGATCATAGCCTAACGGTGCGAAAATCGACTCAATCCGATACCCGTGACACCATCTACATCATCCAGAAGATGGATGGCCAAGATGGCACCACGTGGAGCCATCTCAGCCGCCCAACCAGCCGCCCTCAACCTTTGAGGCCTCTAGCATCCATGCCTTTCCGCCGTTGGATCAAGATCCAACGGCTGAGAGTGGATCTCAGATCAGCACCTTCATTCTCTGAAGCTAAAGGATGAAGCAATCTCGACCGTTGGATCTCAATCCAACGGTCCAGATCGCGCGCTACGAAGATGCACCGCCAGTCCATCCATGCGCGCAGCGCAGTGGATAAGGCGCCTGTTCACGATTGGGCGCGGGTTTGAGCCCAGAGGAGCAGGCAATGGGGTGCGGGTGAGTGGGCATGCTTGACCGCCCGATGTGGATCCAGCGGCTGTGGGCGCACGATAGCATCCACGCGCCATCGCACGCCTCCGCATGACGTGGGATCGTACACGCTAGGTGCGTGTTGAGGCACTGTAGTTATTAATCTTAAGTCATCCGATCTTATGATCGGACGACCGAAGATTGATGAACATGGGCAGCACGGGAGATGAGCGGATTGCAGGAGCGGCACTTGTCACCCACGACCTGGGCTTTAGTGATGCTTAATGCCGTCACTAAAGGCCCCTTATTTAATATTTTGAAATTGTAATGTTCATAATGCCCTTACTCCTTTCAACTATAAAAGGAGACCCCCCTCCATATGAAATTCTCATCCCTTCCTTCTCTTCTCTCCCTCTCCAAAACTCAAGAGAAGCTTGTCCCACACTTGGGATGCTCCTCGAGAGATAAAGTCAAATTTTCGCCCCCATTTCGGAAGCGGATCCCACGACGACAACGACGTGCTGCCCCATTCTCATTCCTCCTACCTCGACCTCCTTCTTCTCGCTTCATCCTTTGTCTTCCAGGCATCATCTCGTCTGGCTCATCCTCCAGGCGATCATCGAGGAGGATAACTTCTCTCTCCCATTCCTCTTTTCAGCTTTCTAGAGTAGAATTTTCCTGCTTTCTAGTGTAATAGATTTCCCGCTTTCTAGTATAATTTTTCACTGGTTTAATTGTATAAACATTTTGAAATATTAAGTGCATGGTTTCTCTGTCTCTCTTATTCTGATTGTTTATATTGCTTCATTGTAATTACATCGCTTTGCTTTTCAACAAAAAAACCTTAAAAAATATAATTGTGAATATAGGTCGACGTAGCCTCCCTGAGTTTGACCTGGAATTTCTATTTCGATATAAATTTTATTTGTTGAACACGAGTTCTTTGCTTTCAAACTACAACGACAGGTTTTCAAAACCAAATACAATAGCGTAGTAACTCGTAGCTTCAACAGTAGGGAATGGATAAGACAACGTATTTCTGACCTTGACATTAGTACCCTCCTTCAGCCAAGGATTCCATAGAGGACGGTCGTGACCATCCACCTTAGTCCTAGTTTTATTAGAACTTGCTCTCTGTGTTTTTGCCTTATTTGGTGGCTCTCGTATGGAATTTCTCACAAAATTAATATGCAAGAACTGAGAGAGAAAACTATGCCCATCTCCGAGTGTCATTATTCAATTTTTTCAAAGTTAAAGATTCCTTATACTAGCCTTAGAGTGCTAGTAGACACTCTACTCCCATCTTACATATGTTTTGGTGGACCTACTAGAAGATGGTTCACCTAACTCCCTGATTGCTATCCAAGGGTTTAGGAGAAGAAGCAATGCTTCTTTTCGACAAACTATAGATTTCTGTCGGTTTTCACAGTGGATCCATTACAAATTCTACATGCAGATTCCACGACAAGCTTATACTGGATTCTAAGCTTAGGAATCTACTAAAGAATAAATCTTTAATAAAAGCTCTTGATAAAACTATCTAATCCCCCACTTGTTGGTAGAAAATTTTTAGTTTTTATGGAGTACCCCCCATGCCTAAGTGTTTGCATGTCCTCATGCATGAATAAAAGAAATAAGGCAGGGTGTATGTGGATAAAAATCACCTGAAACTGCTTCTGAGTTGTTGTTCAGCTCATGCCATCACTGCAATGCCATACACAATATGCAAAACAATATGCGAAACAATATGCGAAAATGAAATATGCTATGTATATATGGTATGTATATATGTATACGTGCTAAGTTTAATGCCTCCACCTGGGCAACTCATTAGTCACACGTCCTCAAGATGTATTGTTTCGTCAGCAGGAGGAGGTTCCTGGGCAAAAAATGGTTTGAGGCGCTGGCCATTA
This sequence comes from Thalassia testudinum, assembly GCA_037157565.1. Lineage (NCBI taxonomy): Eukaryota > Viridiplantae > Streptophyta > Magnoliopsida > Alismatales > Hydrocharitaceae > Thalassia > Thalassia testudinum. Next base: position 89,238,502 of record JAZHRO010000024.1, read on the forward strand.
ACCGTAAAAACGTGCCCAGATTTCGGGTCTTTAATTTGGACTGCCCCGTTAGGATACGGGTGGACCACCAAAAATGGCCCAATCCACTTGGACTTGAGCTTTCCCATAAAGAATTTGAGTCAGGAGTCAAATAACCAGACCTGCTGGTTAGGTGCGAACTCCTTCCTTCAGATGTGTCGATCATGGAAAGCCTTTGTCTTGTCTTTATATATTTTTGCATTTTCTTAAGCTTCCCACCTAATCTCCTTTAACTCACTGAGCTGGAGCTTCCTTTCATAACCTCCAGCCTCGAGGTTAAAATTACACTTCTGCACTGCCAAAAAGGCACGATGCTCCAGCTCCACAGGAAGGTGACAGGCCTTTCCATAGGCCATGCGGTATAGCAAAATTTTGAGCGGGGCCTTGTACGTGGTCTGATATGCCCATAGTGCATCAATCAATAGATCGGACCAATCCTTCCTATCAGGTCTAACCGTCTTTTGAAAAATAAGCTTGATTTGACAGTTTGATACTTCAGCCTGCCCATTGGTCTGTGGGTGATACGGGGTAGCAATGTGGTGCTACACTCCGTATTTCTTCAATAATGACCTGAAATGGGCATGGATGAAGTGACTTCCCCTATCGCTTATCAGGGCACAGGGAACTTCGAATCTTGCAAAAATGAATTCCCAAGCAAAGGATATAACAATCTTACGATCAGCTCATCTTGCCGGGATATCTTCTACCAACTTTGAGACATAGTCTACTGTGAGGAGTATGTACTCAAAGCCATGTGAGTTCGGGAAGGGGCCCATAAAGTCGATGCCCCAGACGTCGAACACTTCTACGACAAGAATGGATTGGAGAGGCATCATGTCTCTCCTGGTTGTAGAACCGACTGCCTGGCATCACTTACAACACTTGGAAAACTTGTGTGTATCTCTAAAAATAGCTGGCCAGAAAAATCCCGACTGCAAAATCTTTGTAGCGGTCTTTCAGCCCTTGAAATGACCCCCACAAGCATCGCTGTGGTAGAAGGATAGCACACTAGAGATTTCTAAATCAAGGATGCATCTACAGAAAATATGATTAGCCCCAATGCGGAAGAGCAGTGGGTCACCCCAAAAATAGAATTTAGCCTCTGATATAAATTTTAGTTTTTGATCCTTGGATAACCCCGCAGGTAGCTTGCCTGCGACAAGATAGTTTGCTATATCAATGTACCAAGGAAACTCAATAGAGTTATAGATAGAAGAGACTCATCCGAAAATCGGTCTGATATCAATGGGGAGTATGGAATGTAGTTTGGGTCTAGTAGAGACAAGTGATCTGCCACAACATTATGTGCTTTGGCTTTGTCGTGGATCTCGACATCGAACTCCTGCAAAAGAAGGATCCATCTGATAAGGCAGGGTTTGGCGTCCTTCTTTGCTAACAAATGCCGATGGATGGAATGGTTAGTGTAGATGATAACCTTGGACCTGAGTAAGTATGACCTGAATTTCTCCAACCCAAATACCACAGCTAGCAATTCTTTCTCAGTGACTGTATAGTTACGCTGAGCCTCGTTCAACGTTTTACTAGAATAGTATATTACAAATGGTTGGCGCTCCTGACATTGGCCAATAATGGCTCCGGTAGCGAAGTCTGAGGTGTCACACATCATCTAGAAGTCTAGTGACCGGTTGGGGGGTTGGGGAATAGGTGCACTTGAAATAGCACTTCGCAAGGTCTCGAAAGCGCTGAGACATAAGGAGTCGAACACAAAGGGCATGTCAGTTACCAGAAGATTCGTTAATGGAAGAGCAATTTTCGAGAAATCTTGAATGAATCTTCATTCAAATCCGACATGCCCTAAGATTGATCTGATTTGCCTAACTGAGCTAGGCGGAGGTAATTGCGAAATGATTTCAGACTTAGCTCGGTCAACCTTGAGTCCATTAGAGAAGATCTTGTGACCTAGTATTATGCCATCCCTTACCATAAAATGACTTTTTTCCCTTAAAAGTACTAGGTTAACCTCTATACATCTCCTTAGGGTCTTTGAGAGGTTATCAAGACAAGATGAGAAATCATCTCCAAACACGGAGAAGTCATCCATGAACACTTCTACGTAGTCCCCGATCATGTATGAAAAGATGGCCATCATGCATCGCTGAAAAGTAGCTGGTGCATTGCAGAGGCCGAAAGGCATCCGCTTAAAAGCCAATGTTCCGAAGGGACACGTAAAAGTTATCTTGTCTTGATCTTCCGGGTTGATCGCTACTTGATTGCACCCGGACTATCCATCCAGAAAGCAGAAGAAGCTACACCCAACCAGCCGTTCTAGAATTTGATCAATAAAGGGTAAAGGAAAATGATCCTTTTTGGTAGCTGAGTTTAGCTTCTTGTAATCAATGCAGACCCACCAAGAAGTCATGGTGTGGGTCGGGATGGATTTGCCCAATTCATTCTTGATTATGGTGAGTCTCGCCTTTTTGGGCATAATTTGAATGGGACTCACCCACTAGCTAGTCGGAATAAAATAGATAATTCCTGTGTCTAGCCATTTAATGATCTCCTTCTTGACAACCTTCAACATATTTGGATTTAGGCATCTCTGAGGTTGTCTCGATGGTCTCACCCCTTAATTAGTGTAGATATGGTGAGTGCAATATGAGGGGCAAATCTCATGGAGATCGGTAATGCCCCACCCGATAATAGCCCTACATGGTTGTAGAACGGAGATTAATTGGTGTTCTTGATCTGGAGTCAAGTGAGCATTGATAATCACGGGATATGTCTCACTTTCTCCCAGAAACACGCACTTGAGTGAATCAGATAAGGGCTGTAAGTCAAGTAGAGGAGGGTGGGGAGAGGGTTTATGCAGGGGAAGAGAGGAAACAATAGTGGAAATCTGCTGATCCTGGCTATTGGAGAATCCGCCTGCAGTAGTCATGTAATCCTGCCTTAAGATATCAGTGTTAGATAGGACAGGATAGTCAGGATGAGGGGTGTTGGAAGCAGATGGACACCCATGACAACTAGATCCATGGGATGAAATGTGTATGTCATTAGTGTCAGTCTCGTGTGGATTGCAATCTAAGACTCTTGATAGTGAAGATGAATGTGCCATTAGGTCGCTACAAAGGAGCCCAATGTTCCCACAGAAAGCTGAATCATCATCTTCATCATCCTCCTTGATTAAATCGCAATTAAAGTTCTTTGATGCCCTGAAAATGTCTAGTCTAAGCTTTTCATTCCCTTGGGTAATCTCCATGCACCCTGATTCACAGTCGATGTTCGCGCGAGCGGTTGCCAAGAATGGGAAACCTAAAATAATTGGCGCATCACGAAGATTAGGAGGAACCTCCATATCAAGAACAAAAAAGTCCACTAGAAAGTAGAATCATTGGACTTTTACGATCACATTTCAACCACCCCCCTCGGTGTTTTCACTAATCGGTCAGCCAACTGTATGATAACCGAGGTGGGTTTTAACTCCCCAAATAGAAATTGATCAAATACTGCTTTGGGAGTTAGGTTGATGAACGACCCCAAGTCAAGAAGGGCCTTATCAAAAGGGGAATCCTGCAAAAAGCAGGAAATTAGTGGTGTGCCCGGGTCCTTTTTGGGAGGTAAGTCAGCTAAAATAATTGTGCTAGCTTCCTTAGATAATACTGCCTGTCATCCGATTTTCTATTGGCACATCGGAGTACAGTAGTCCTTGAAGAACCTAGCAACAACAGGGATGTGATCTATTGCTTCGAGGAGAGGGACCTGAATGTGAACTTCCTTGAACATAGATTTCAGGTCCTTGAAATTCCGCGTGTCCTTTTTCCATGCTGAATCTTGCGATAGGGCCGCGGGAAAAGGAAGGGGAATTTCAGGGTCTAGGGGCTTCTTTCCTTTATCTAATGAAGATGATTGTGAGGGGAGGAGGGTTTTGAGCCATCTCGTGGTAGAGTGCAGAAAAAATCATTACCTACTTGCCTAGGTAGTGGGTCCTATGTAGTCTTTCCGCTCCTTATAGTGACAACTTTTGCATCATTATGCTATCCATGAAAGGGGTAGGGGAGCGGGTTGGTCTGGATACATAGGGTTTGGAAATAGAGGTGGCTGACCGAGCCCATAACCAGGTGGTGCAGGAGGTGCTTGCAGAACAGCATGTGCCTACCCTTATGGTGCTTTGAATCTAGGCGGGGCACCTTGATTCTGCACATATTTTGGGCTTGGGACAGGTTGGGAGGGCAAAGCTCCCTGTGACCTATGCACCTGCATCATCTAGTTTTGTGTGTTTTGGATGCTCTGTATTTGGTCAGCCATTGCCTTCATTATTTACAGGTTGTCATGAGTAGATTTCTGAATTGATGTCTGCAATTCCTCCTTCAGAGACTCCAAAGGGTCGGCCCGCTTGAGAGGGTAGTTGGCAGCTTGGTGCAGCGCCTGATAGATAGAGCGTGTCTGTTGCTGCTAAGACGGGAATGGTTGGTGCCTAGGATACGTGTTCTGTGCATTCCCGTATTGTTTGGTCTGGTAGTGTGGAGCATGATTTGGTCTCTGTGGGTTACCAAACCAGGAGAAATTGGGATGCTGGTGCCAACCAGGGTTATACGTTTCAGAATATGGGTTGTTACGCCCGTAACCCTAAATAGCATTAACATCTTCGTAGGCCGAAGACATCTCAAATGCAAATTCATCAAAAGAATACACACTTGCATTGTCGTGTGGTGTGTAACCTTGATTGTACGGCTCAAGATCCACATTGTTCGCAGGTTCCTAGTATGTAGGATCCTGCGGAGATGGATAGAAAACATCCTGAGTGAATGGATATGTATGAGCAAAGGGGGCTCGGGATGCTTGAGAGGAGTAAGATGGAGCAGTGCTGCCAGAAGATCCAGATCTTGCTCGCATTAATTCAATGAGCTTCTTATTGAGCAGATCCACCTTGTCCAACTTTTTGGTGATAATGTCCATGTCGGCTCGAGTAGACTTGGCTTGAGCTTCGTGGACATTAACTCGTTGCTGTCCAGGTCGCTGGAACTGGTTCATTGAGGCAACATTCATTGAGGCAGCATTCATCAAGTTCTCTGCTAAGGACTCGAACAGTTCAAATTCACTATTCTTGCCCTTCGCGAGGAAATTCCCACCGCTAGATGCATCGACCAGGTACCGATGTGTGTCATCCATCCCACGGTAAAATACTTAAGCGAGGTGCCATTTGGGTACACCATGGTGTGGGCATTTCCTGAGAAGATCATGAAATTTGTCCCAGGCATCATGTAGCTTCTCTCTAGGGCCTTGGGCAAAGGTCATGATCGCTCACCTCATTGCATTTGTTCGACCGATCGGGAAGAATTTTTGGAGGAATTCGGGATGTAATTCCTCCCAGGCTCCAATTGGCCTCCTGATGGTCTTGAACCAATAAGCAGCTTTATCCTTGAGAGAGAAAGGGAAAAGCTTCATGAGAATAATTCCGATATCTACATTCCTGGGTCGAACTGACTCTGCAATCTGACTTAGATCTTCGAGGTGCTGGAAGGGATCCTCATTCAAGTTTCCATGGAAATGAGTCTGCATCAGAGTTATGATATTCGGCTTCAACTCGAATTCGTCTCCTCCGGTGGGAATCCAGACCTAAGGTGCTATAATTGTTGCTGCCGGATCGTAGAAGTCCCACAGTTGTTCTCCACATGGTGGATGCTGCATTCTGTCGAGTGTTGTGAGAATCCGGTCGATGCTCTGCTCATATCTTTGTTCTGTTTCCTCGAGCCTAGCTTCCAGACGAGCCATTGTGTCTTGATTCTCAGGGTCCTGACGAACTTGAGGACTGGGATTAGCCATCTCAGCTAATCAAGTGGAAGAAGGTTGAGAAGAGAGGTCGAGCGAGAATCACCTTTGCCTCCTTGGGTTTGGCTCCTAAGGTTCCATAAGTTTAGATCCTAACGATCTTCTTCCTTGCATACACCAACTCAAAGGGTTGGTGTAGTCAAGCAGAACAATGCTAAGGGCTTGTTAATCAGAGTGGTCCTTTAGATCAGATGACTGGATTTTTCGTTTAAGTTTGTGTTGTTAAAAAAAATTTGGTGAGAGACCAACTGTAAGGAATTCTCGCCTCTCAAGCTAACCCGACCAGTCTGGTTACGAGGGGACTACGAGGAAGGTTCTTACTTCGACTTTCACCTATGGTTTCGTTACCCCGGAACTGCGGTCATTTGACACTACCCCGCAGGCATAGATACCAGGTTTTGCAAGAGAGGTTGGAACTACCCAATAGTTTCAAGCCAAATGCAGGTTATTTGATATACTTTTGTAAATTTTTAACCTATTTTTTTCAATTAGTAGATGGTGGGTGGTTCACAAGGTGACTCGCCTCACCGACTAATTCTTGGGCTCATTGGAGTCCAAGTTAGTCTATGTGGTCCTATAGGCTCATGCACTTTTAGGTTTTTTTTCAAATTGAAGATTACAATTCAAATGTATGTTTTAAAGTTAGATGGAATCTAAATGATTTGAAACTTGGTAAGAAGATTCCTTTTTCAATAAGATTTTCAGAGAGTATTTTTCCAAAATTTTTACTATTTTCAACAATTAGTTATGAATTTTTAACAAACTAGGGGTGAAATCTATGCTTTAGACCCTATTTTGGTTTTTCTATTAGAAATAATATCAAATATGCTCCAAAAATTTTGTAAAAATATTATATTGAAACATAATTTGATTATCTTTCAAACCCCACAAATTGTGGGTAAATCAGATTTATATGTTGGTCAGAATTGATTTCTAAAATTTATAAAAGTTTTGTTTTCAAGAAATCTGACCAGTATGTATTCCATGAATTTTGAAAAATTCCGCAGAAGAAATTTCCTTTCGAAAAAGGTGGCGTTGGAAACATAATTTAAAAATCTAGTTCCAATCCAAATTTTAGGATTTTTGGAGTATCAGAAACACAACTATTGAATTTTAAATGTGAGAGTTACTTTCTGCTTGAATTTCTAATAAGAATGTGTGCACCTAATTTTCGCAGCGCCTTCTTTTCCTCGTTTGCCACTTTGTGTCATTGTACTTGCACACAAAAATACTATATTAGAGATAAAATCAAAAGTCACCGTACCTCCCCAGCAACAGCCCCAATTTGTTCAGAGCGTAGATTGCGTAGGAAATTAGCACGTTGTAGTATAGCATTGGCTGTCAGGCGCACTCTCCGCTATGCTATGCACGTAGATTGTCGCACTTTCCAATTCTTGTGTAGCCACCCTTGGCCGTTGGATGGGAATCCAATGGTTGAGATCTCGCCCGTGCGTGATGAGGCGGCTGGAGGCAAGCGATGTGGCTGCATCGCGGCCATTGGATCGTCCCATTGGATGATGATCCAATGGCCCACGGTTCTCCTTTCCAGATTGGGGCACGGTGAGGGGCGGCTAATGGCGTCACGCTGCGACCGTTGGATGACAATCCAATGGCCCATGGTTCTCCTTTCTAGATTGGGGCACGGTGAGGGGTGGCTACGATGGCGCCACGTGGTGCCATCATGGTCGTTCATCTTCTTCTCCTTGTATCTGATGATGTAAGCCTCCGATTGAGTTGATTTCTATGCCGTTGGATTGTGAACATCGATTCGGATACATCCATGCAGTTGGCCTTGTCATCTGAAGTACAGATATTCTTCAATTTTCCCCTTGGCTCCTGTTTCTTCTGTGGACTCCCTAGGGTGCTACGGGAGTCTGATTGATGTGCTCTTGGAAGCGTTGGACTCCCATCATCATTCCAAACAGATCCATAAGGTTGGATCAGTCATCTGTAGCCTTGGATTACCTGCAATTATTAATACCTCTAAAATAGCCCATTATTACGTATAAAACATATAATCATCTAAGATGCAAAGTACGATGTGTATGCATGCAGAATGCCCATGTTAAGCTAGGTTCTACCTTAATTCGGGTGAATTAGGGCTTATGATTGCTACGCAATCACCACCTATACCCGCATCATACTCTATAAAAAGACCCTTAACCACCACCATTTTCCCCAGCCTCCATTTTAGTATTATTCTACCTATACACACCATAACCTAAGGCCAAGGAAGAAGAAGAAGAGAAGAAGATTAAGGGGGCATCCTACCACCCCCTTGGTGCCTTCTACCCCTTCTCTCTTCTCCCTTGTGCCACACCAAGGAGGAGGACATTCTCCCATCAAGGAGGACGTCTAGGCAAGGAGAAGCAAGGGTGGTGCACTCCCACCCTTGGAGGAGATCAACTAAGGTGGTAGCTTCCACCTTAGGGGAGCCAAGGCACTCCTACCCCAGGGCTTGCCAAAAAGGAGGAGACCTCACCTTGAATGAGCTTACAAGGAGGAGTTGGAGGAGTTCTTTTCAACTATGGGAGCAGCCGTAGTTGGAGCAAGGGCTTCAACATCTTCGACATCTTCATCATCAGGATTTTTGTTTTGCTTGTTTTGTAGTTTTCTTGTTGTTATAGAAGCTTTCCTCTATAAGTGTAGAACAAAAATCTGCTTTTATAAAGTTGCTTTTTCAAATTTGTGTACTTTGTTCTCTACTTTAGTTTGTGTTAGGATCTCACACCCTCTTCCCAATTATCCCAGGCCTTCTTCACTTGCCTAGGGTGAGCTTGGGAAGAAGTTACTCTTGCCACTTAGTTACTAAGGTATTGCAGTCTCTCTTTCCTGTCAACAAAATCTGCTTTGTCCCTTTATTTCAAAACTTATAAAAATTATATATTTAAAAGACCAAAAAGAAAGGTGAATTTCATTTCCAAGAAAGAGACGTATTTTGCAAACAAATTGCCTCATTGGACGACCCTAGATACCCCACTATCCAGGTTAGAAATTTTAAAAGCGACTCGATTTTGGTGCATTACAATGATAAAACCCTAAATTAACAAACCACGCAAAAACGCGATCACTTTTTGGCACCGTTGCTGGGGAGGCATGGCTTTCCATTCATCTTTCTCTTGCTTGAAGTGGATCTCATCCCCTTGCCTCTCTTCTTTCTTGTGTGTGCAGGAATTATAGGAAGAAAGTGGGAATTTGGAAGCGAGAGCTCAAAGTTCTTTTTCTTCCCACGATTCTAGGTTGGTTTCTTCTTTCTTGTGACACTTATCCTGAAAGACTACCAAAATACACTAAACATGGCTTTCAGGATCTTAAAAATCAAATTTTGGTAGAGTGGTACCTTTAAAACCCAATGTTTGATTGATTGCCCCATTAAACACCACTCTACCTTAAGTGTGGGTGTTCTATTTTTCGAATTCAGACTTCTATTTGGATTTAAAAAATCAATTTTGAACACCACAGGTCTCATAAAATTTTGAAATGTCACACAGAGATTCCAAATCAAATTGGGAACATCTTTCCAAATTTCAAACTAATTGGCCTTGTATTTAATTTTTAAAAATTCATGGACTACAAAAGAATCACATCCTCTCATCTTCCTATTTTGATGCTGTCCATGAATTTCTAAAATTTTTATACTCATCTAATTTTTGTGAAATTTAGCATTCTTGAATCCTTGTAAAATTCTACACATCACCAAAAATCATAAAAATTTTCTGAGGCTGGTGGTGGCATTGAAAAGTCTAAAATATCCACAGGTATCATTTCTGGACTCTGACACCAGTACAAAGAAAAATTCAAAACAAATATCAAAAAAATTCCTAAAATCTTAAAAAAAATTTTTCTGGAATCTTTGTTTGATTTTCTTCAAAGTAGTGATATTGTTTGATTTGTTTGAACCACTACTTAATACAGAAAGTCTAAAAAATATATTCATCGGTTGTAATTTTCTATCTTAAGGCCAATTGGATTAGGGTTTTACTTTTCATTTTCTAGAAACCCACTTTAAAGGAAATTGATTTTCACCAATATAACTTGTTTTCCTTTGATTGTGGAGTTTGAAATTTGTTTGAACTCTTAAGAGGGAAACCCTAAAACACACTAACTTAAATCCAATTCTAAAAGATAGAAATACATTAAATTGTGTGACAACTTACTTTTCATTGGAATCAACTTCCAATTCCTGCACACACACACAGAAAAAAATTGAAATAATAGGGCAATACCCTCATCAATGCCCTCCACATTCCGTGTGCACAATAGTATCCCAGCTTAACTAAAAATTGTAGCAATTTGACCCCTAGGGTTTCATCAACTTAGGCTTACTATCTAGGTCATAAGTTTTCTCTAGTTAGTACCAATTCTATCATCTATATTTGGTGTTAGGCTGAGGGGCATGGGTTTGCACAAGCCCTTGGGGATTTTCCTGGGAAATGCTTGGACCCAAACCTCCCCTTATGCAACTTGGGAAGATTTGTTGATAGAACGGGTATTCACTATTGATTTCTTATTTTCTAGGTAGATCAAGTCTTAGGTTAATTTTTAGGGAGTTACATTTAAGTTAGGTCTAGAATTTTGATTAATTGATTGCACACTTTCTCTCATCTCCATCTCTTCTCCTCCCCTATTGTTTCTTCCATTTTGCATGGGCAGCGGTCCAAAACTCCACACTTGGAGGGCTTACTTGATTTTGCCTCCCCAAAAAGACTTTTCTTGCAGTTTTCCTCTTCTTTAAAAATGGAAAATCAAAATTGGTCCTCTAACCTACATGCTAATTATTCTTTCCCCAATCTTTCCACCCAAGAGCTTCTTAATCAGGCCCCCCACCTAATTTCTACCCCATAATGGCTTAGCTACAAGTTAAGCAACAACAGTTGTATAAGGATTTAACAAACCTAGCCAACCAAGGGAGTCCTGCCACACCTACCCAAGCTCCACACATTTCACATTTCACCCCTTCTAACACCCCAAAGGTTGATGAATCAGTCGTTGCAGCTGTGATGAAGGTTAGCGGGACTTCTGCAGCTGAGAAGGGGACAGACCTGATTCCCAAATGAAGGTCCTGATTTGGAATGTGCGTGGGCTGTGCGATAGAAGCAGGAGGGGGTCTCTACTTAGATATCTGCGTGAATGGGAAATCGACTATGCCATCCTTCAAGAGACACTCATTGATTGTGAGTCTGATAGGGCATGGGAAGAGATGAGGGTAGGATCTGCAAATGACCTTGTGGTGGTCATTTCCAATGGCAGATCTAGGGGAATTGCCATTTAGTGGAAGAAGCAGATGTTGTGCTTGCAGGAGGTGTCTGTGGGTAGGCACCTTTAGACCTGTAGATTCACAAGAGGCCAGGGGGACAGTGTCTTTTATGTGACAAGTGTGTATGGGCCAAATGATCCTAACAGGAGGTAGGAACTGTGGGAGGACTGGAATCAGGCTGCAGACTTTGTAGGTGGGGGGCTTGGCTTGTTGGAGGTGACTTTAATTGTACTTTAGTGGGGAGTGACAGACCTATTGGGTTGATCGATAGCTCCTCCACTGGAATTCATCAGGGGCTGAATTCACTTGGAGGAATGGTAATGGGCTCATGTCCAAGATTGACAAATTTTTTGGGAATGCTGAGCTATTGGATCTCTTCCAGATGTCATTTGTGTGTGGTCTTGAACGTCCATTTTCTAACCATACACCCTTGGTATGGGACAATGGTGAGCAGGTGGTGGCTGGATCCTACTTTAAATTTAGGAGATCTTGGCTAAGGGAAATAGGGTTCAGAGACATGTTTGCCAGTTGGTGGAGGTCACAGCAGGGTGAAGGCACGGCCACCTCCAGACTAGCTTCTAAGCTTATGGCTTTGAAAGGCATGCTGAAGGAGTATGGAGATATTGTCTCAGTTCTCAGACATCAGAAGCGTCATGAGGCCTTGCTGAAAATTCAAGAATTGGATACCAAGGAAGCTGTGGATCATCTATCTGAACTGGATCTTGCTGATAGAAGAAGATGGCAGGGGGTGGTAATTGAAGAAGACCTAAAATTGGAGATGGATTGAAGGGAACGTTCTAGGCAGCTATGGCTAAGTGTGGGGGATGCAAACACCAAATTCTTTCATCTGGCTGCTAGCTCTAGGAGGAGAACAAATCTGATCTCGTCAATGGTTATAGAGGGGTAGAGAATTACCTCCTTATCTGATATCAGAGCTGAGGTCGTCAGATACTTCAGGGAATCTTCAAGAGCTGCAGGTAGGGGCAACTGGAGAATGACAGCAAATGATCTGCCCATGATTAATGAGTCTCAGGGGTCCAGCCTGATTGAACCTATATCCGAAGCTGAAGTACTGAAGGCTATTAAAGACCTCAACTGCGAAGGATCGCCTGATCCTGATGGAATCCAGGTGTTCTTTTACAAAGAACTGTGGGACATTGTGGGCTTAGAGGTTATGGAAGTAATTAGAGAGTTCCAAAGTGGCAATTTTGGCTTTTAAAGAATTAATAGATCTTATCTATTTCTTTTGCCAAAAACCCTGGGTGCTGAATCCTTCCAGGATTTTAGACCCATTGCCCTTTCTAACTCGTATTTGGTGATTGGCACAGTCCTGGCTAATAGGTTGAGGCCTGTATTACAAGATCTGATCCATCCTGCTCAGTCTGCTTTCCTCCTGGGTAGATCCCTACAAGAATCTTTTATCTTGGCCCAAGAGATGGTTTGTGGCTAGCATAAGAGAAGATGCAAGGCCTTCCTGTGGAAGGTTGACTTTTGTAAGGCTTATGATTCAATCAGTTGGCCTTATCTATGGGATGTGCTTAAAAGAAGGGGCTTTCCCTCTACTTGGATAGTTTGGGTTAAGAGATGTATTACCATTGCCTCCTTTACCCCTCTAATAAATGGGAAACCCTGTGGTGCATGGATCCAGCCTCAATGTGGCATTAGGCAAGGATGTCCCCTGGCCCCTTTGATCTTTAATTTGGCAGTTGACAGTTTAGCTTGGTTTGCTTGTAAGCTTTCTGAAGCAGATCTTGTCAGAGGATATTCACTATCTTGTAGGAACAGTCTGGCTCCCATTCTTTAGTATGCAGATGATACTGTCTTTTTTGTTGAAGGATCCATGGATGGAGCGTTGGCTCTACATCATTTGGTTAATATGTTTGGTGAGCTTTCTGGACTGTGGTTAAATAGGGACAAGTCTGGTTTGGTTTGCTTTGGTTTATCTGAGGAGGAGCAAGAAGCCTTAGCAGCCATCCTGATGACTCCCCGCACCAGTCTTCCTATCAGGTATCTTAGGCTGCCTTTCAGGTTTTCCAGGTTGAAGAGACGGGATTGGAACTGCCTTTTTGACAAGATCTCTATGAAACTTGATGGTTGCCATAGTAGGTTCTTATCCTGAGGTGGAAGGCTTATCTTGCTCAACTCGGTGATCACCTCCATCCCTGTCTTCTACTTTTCCATTTTCAAAGCACCAAGATCCATTTGGAAAAGATTGGATGTGGTGAGGAAGAGATTCTTTTGGAAGGGAGCTAGACATAAGGGCAGTTTCTTGCAGCCCCTCAAATGGGATCAAATCTACTATCCTAAGGAGATGGGTGGTCATGGGATCAAGTCCTTGCAGCATTTTAATGATGCCTTGCTGCTCAAGTGGGCCGTTAAGCTGCTACAAGGTGATCTGAAACCGTGGTCTGCTTTGATCAGAGATAGCTATGGAGTTTCCATCAGCAGGTTATCCAGACTTCAGCCCAACTGTCCATCACCGTTCTGGAAATCTGTAACTAAGGCTTTGGCTGATCACTTCCATCTGCTGCAACTGTCACTTGGAGATGGCAGGTCTTTCAGATTCTGGAAGGAGGACTGGTCTGAAATGGGTGTCTTGAAGGAGCTCTACCCGAGAGCTTTTGCTGCAGCAGCTAACAAGGCTGCTACGGTCAGCAAGATCTGGTCCTGCAGCAGCAGCAGTTGGAACCTGGACGGTGTGGAGTCCAGCAGAAGAGCTACCAGGTTATGGGAAGAAAAGAGAAGGCTTTTATCAGACCTTGAAAGTTTCAGACCTAGGCCTGGAATGGAGGATAGATATCTGTGGGAGGGGATCTATAATGTCCAAGCTAGCTATAACAGAATGTTAAATTTTGAAGAGGGACGGAGACATGATTCCATTGACAAGAAGATTTGGTTATTAAAAATTCCTCTCAAGGTACAAATTTTCCTTTG